>OY783215.1:1203739-11203739 GCA_963678705.1 Panorpa germanica
CTTCACAAATTACAGCTTAGAAACTCTGAAACTTGTAGAGAAGGAAAGAAAATTAAGAAGTTATTTATATCTGATAACAAAAACTGTAAACAATAATTTGACTTCATTATGTGTTATTCTTTATTATGATAAGAGATACATTTAAACGTGAATATTCTGGCAATATATCTAAATATATGTATACATAAATCACAGTACATAATCTATTTGAACATATACTGCGGTTTTTTGAGCTACATTCATTTATCATACACAGGTTTTCTGTTTCTGACATCATGATATTAAAATCTATATTAAATGTATACTTTATCAAACTAAAAAAATGTTTTTTACAGCTTTTTTATTAATAATCTTTTGCATTTATAATACGAGTAATATTTTATTCTACTGTTGTTCTGTCATAAGAAGCAATACAGTTTTTCAAGTATTCTTGTTATTTACGGTTCTACTGCATAATTAAGTTTGCAACACTACTTTACACTTTAATTACACACCAGGTATATTAGTTTTATGCACCACTTTTTACTAAAAGCCTCTGCAATGTTGCCCGCAGCGATGCTGACATAAATTTGTGTTTTACACTTTGCAGTAGCTTTAGTATAATTTATTTTTAACACAAGTCTGTTGCATAGTTTTCTTTACAAAACCATAGTATTCTTCCCAATTGTAACGGCTTTTTCAATTCAGAAAAACATTGCCATGTTTTACATTTTTTTTTTCGATTTGCCAGTTTTTTTCAAGATAAAATAAAATTTACAGAACGCAGTCATCGTATTTATTTATGATAATATAATTATTTTTCCAAATAAATCTAATTATTATACTATTATTTGAAGATTAAAGTCCTACAAGATAGGAATCTTATCTATTTGTTGAAGATTAAAGACTAGATAAGAGAGATTTCGTATTTCCTTTATTGTACTCTTTGTTTAAATCTAATTCTTCTATATTAACTTTACCAAAACAAAAACTGTCATTAGAAAGAGCAGAAATTCAGGAGAATGGAAAAAGACGATAATCGTTCTTTATTGTACCAACTAAAATAACAAAAGTTTCTTGTCAACTTGCTAACTCGGTCTTGCTAATTCGTACCGCAAAATGAGAGTTAGCTATCTTGGAAGAGATGCTTCCGTCTTTGTACGCAGTTCTTGTGCAAATACGCAAGATTTTGGAACAATTTATTAGATAAGCTTTTAATTTTCTTGTAACAAACTTTGCACGGTGTTAAAAACGTTGTTACAACGTCAAAATAAACGCCGTGGAGTTTAAAACAAAACGAATGGCCCTCTGGGAACATGCCTGCAGCAGTTAGCTCATTATGTTCACAACGGAACCCGGATTCAAGGCAACGTACTGCATAACTACATTTACTTAAAGGTTAAAGGTCTTGTCATCGGACAAGTTGATCTAGTTTGATGGCGTAATGTTACATAAGAATCGTTGACTCTCAGTTTATTCCTATTATGGTCGAACTCTATAACTTATATAATTAAAATAATTAATATTATTTGTGGTCTACTTTTTACATTATAACTCTACTTAATTTGCACATTTTTACAAAAACAATATAGGAGTACAATTTAAGATTCAAAACCGTGTGAAAGATAAAACAGAACAAGTAAGGTTTAATTAAACATGGACTTGTTTATTAAAACATGCATTATTATTAATGTATGGCTACGTTTGTGCCTGTACTAATCCATACAAGTGTGTGAGGGGGGAGGGGGGAGGCACTACCGGTACTGAATGCTGGGTAGTATCAACTGGGCAGCTGGGGAATAAGCCAGCTACTTGATATGCTTTTCAATGTGTTCTAGATTTTTGCTACATTATTCAAGGTTTTTGCGGTTCACTTTTTAGTAATGTTTTAATATAGAACTTGTTTTTAAAAGATCATGCGGTTTAATGAAAGTGATCAATGTTGAAAGATTGAGTTTTATTATTTCTTTGTTAATATACTCGTATTTATACGTATTTGTTTATTACAATATGCTTGTCGTTATATTCGTAATAAATGTTTTAAACTTTCGATATCTTCTTTAATGTGTTCTTTGATGTATTGTTCATTGTCTGATAACCAGTTTCACAAAAAAATTTATTCATTTTATGTTCAAGAAATTTTTGCTTTGGAAATTCTTCAGGCATTTTCGCTATTTCACATTTTTCTCTAGAGCGAGTCCGACATTCGAAACGACAGCGGATACGGATAGATCGTTCTTTTTGTCGTGATGTAAATTTAAAAAAGAAAAACATTATTGGCGGCGATAAAAAGCTGTTTGCCTAGGAAGCCCAAGGAACGATCAACAAAAAAAGAAAATGTTCTCGATATATTTCAATATTAGGATGCGATTAACGATATATGTGAGTGCGAGAATAGAGAACGTGAACTTTGATGTGGTCACTCATAAGTTTATGAACTGAAATACGTCATAACTTCAACTCTCCCCCTCGTTTCTCCTTGTATTTTCCACGTTGTTTCAGATACAGATGTGGGTTTTTAATAAGGGGGGATAACAGGGTGCGTTTTGTTTTTGCATGGTAGTACTTCGTTGACATAAGGTATATACATATGTATAATGTATGTCTACAAAACAAACAGGAAACAATATACCCGTTAGATACGACGTATCTATATCTGTGTCAGTTTCAGGAAGTTACTGTCGTATTATATAAGTACTCATTAACCTAAAAGTTTTGATTCCAAATAATTAATCATATTACTATTATTGGTAAAGAAAAATTCTCCATCTAACTACAATAGAGAGTTACATGTCATTTTCTTTATATTTGAATTAGTAAACTTTAGTTATTTTATCTTAAAGTATCATTCCCACTTACTGTTTTAATTTTGTTTTTAATTTTGTATTTAATTTAAATTGTATAGCATATGGGAATATGCAACATTTTTTAGAACCTTACAAGATTAAATGTTTCTAAATTAAATATACTAAATGAATAATATTATAACTTCCAAAATGTGACAAGTAAAGAAGTAAAAACAATTTCTAAATTTATATTACTAACGACGCATGCGCGCCAACTAAATTAACTAAACTATAATTAAAACACGAATGTGACAAGGAATGCCTATGCTCTGAAAACCTGAAATCTAGATTCAAATATCAAAACAGTAAGTGGGAAATGAGGCTTTAGTTGCATAAGGCTCGGGTAACTTTGTTTTAGACTTCTTAGACAATGACATCATCTTAGACATTATATCGCCGCCGGGTACTGTTGCCTTCTATAGCATATCATACTCGTACGTGTCAACATCTAAACTGATACGTGTCTAAAACAACATTCAACAATTGTCAGCCTTGTAATAATAAGCACCACAAAATCATTACGAATGTTATAAGTTTAATCAGTTAACATCACATCTTAGTCGCTGGAAACGGATTCAAAATAACGTTATTTATCGATAGTTTGAACGTAACATTTAGAAAGAAGTCAATAAAAAACCGTTCAATACAAAGATTTTTTCTAAACTGCCTTTTCATTATGATACACGAAAACGAAAAACTTTTTCTTTGAATGAAAACCAAAAGTCAATACAGAATATCTGTTCAGCTAATTTTCGCTTTGAGGTCCTAAAAAATTGTGACTGTGTCTCAACATACGCGTTTTTTGCTATAATAAAAGTTTAGGATATAGAATTATCGATAATGTACTGATGTAAATTTTAAAGTAAAGGAAATTCATCAGTGTTTGTTAAGAAGGTTCGTGATCCTCGAAATAATAGCTCTACATAAATCAACGAAACATGACTTTTAACCTCCCTGCTTAAGATTTACATCGCACCGGTTCCAACCCTTACGGACGGACACTGTTACCTATAATTTAACAAAATAGTTTTTATATCAACTACTTTCACTATATAAAATATTAATACAGAACATAAATCTTTGCAATGTATGTGCAGGCTTACGACTTCTAGGGTTGTTATAGCAACGTTCGCAACAGTAAATAAAGAATTGATCAGAATTTTTTTTTTATTATTTGAGGGTTATGTTTCATATATTATTTTTATTGAGACTTCTTAACTTGACATTAACTGATTTGGAAAAACTGTAAAAACATACGGAATAATTCCACGCGGTTTTCTTTCCCACCGTTTTAATTATGTATACTAAAACTAACCTAGCACATGCTACGGATAAATTCATCTCAGCCTATATACAGTACTTGGCCAACTGTACTTATATACGCGTATCTTGTGTTAATGCATGTTCAAAGAGATGCAGCGACAGACTGCATACTGCTTACAAAGAGATTTGTCGACAACAGCATATGGCTTTTGCAGAATTAATTCCGCAGTGCGTGTGTCAACATTCAACTATATATTATACAAAGAATAAATAACGAAAAAAACCTCTCTGTGCCGCGGTGATTTCTGTAAATATCTACAGATTTTTTTCCGCACGGAATTATGTTCATATTATGCATGGTGCATGTATGGGGGATCTAGACCTAAAGATACATAAATTTGTCATAATTTTTTTTAATAACTCAGGATGTGAATATTTCTGATAATTCAATTTAAAGGTGTAAACTTTTTACTAGAGTTTTTCTAAAGTTTTATACACAGATTTTTTTTACGAATATTCCAGACAAGATAAAATTAAATCTTGAATATAAAAGAATATTTATTTAAATTGAACCCAACCACTTTCTCTGGCACACTACACCAATATGTGAATTACAAATTATGACACGAATTTTAAATTTATTTTGAATTTCATATTTTTCGTTGTTCAAACATTTATATTTTTTTTTACTTTGTATTCAACATGCCTATAGAACTTTAGTGGGTGGTAGTCTATCCTACTCCCTCTTCTAATCCACGTTATTACTTCAGTATGTTGGAAAAGGTCGACTGTATGAAAGGTCGAGGGTTGTGATGTGGAGGGGTTAACTTTACGCCATCGCTTTTTTATTACAAAATGGCAATAGTATAGACTTTACGTTACAAAACCAAAATCCCATCGTCAGTCAGATCGTGACTCATGCTTTTCATGTTTCGTTGAAGATTCGGCTCTACGTTTATAGAGACACACACACTACACGCACACACACACACAACATAATCAGTACACTAGGACGCGGTGGTTAGTGCAATGGTTAACGTCCAGGCGTCTAGTGGGATTGCAAATTGTGAAATATTTTGCTGCAGTTTATAATCATCGAGATGCAATGTGTTGCTTAACCTAATGTGTATGAGAGATAGTAATTGTTACGTAATCAGGTATGTTTTATGTTTATTCAGAAATACAGCTGACTTGAAAGTAGATAATGGGCAATATAATATATACCATAACAAATATATTGTCATTGTCACAGCCGTGATCGTTTAAACAGTTATTTTTTAATGCTTAGCTATAATTTCTCTGAGTTTGAATCTATAATTGGACAGATTGTTCGTTCTGCATCATACACGTGTATGTATTAATAAAGTATTTGCTGATTTTTTAAATTCTCAGTTAACCCTCCGTGTGAGCACTATATTTTTCGAGTCATGATGTGTATACTGAGACTTCGACTTTTTTAAGCTTTCAAAAAATCTGAAAAAATTTTGGATTACTTCTTGAAGTGTCTACTACATGGTCCAGAAGTTGCCAAAGTTATAACATTAAAACCGTTGTTAATAAAAATTGACAAATAGTAAAAAACGCGGAAAAAACGGAATATTGTTAAAAAATTCATAACTTTATAACAATCAAATATTAAGAAAAACGGTTTTAGACTTTTTTATCTTACACTTTAAGCTTTCGAAAGAATGTAGTGTCTTTGGCGTGAGCTCCAAAAAGTTGAATTATTTATGCACCTGAGAGTGGGGAATATTTTACGGATTCAGGCATGTCATAATAAACAGAACGGTGATTATTCGGCACAAAATAAGTTTTTATTGATGAATATACAAAAGTTATTAAATAATAATTAATAATAGTTAATAATAATTAGTGTCAAATGAGAATTTACTAAAAAAAATTTAAAAAAAATGTAAAATCTAAAGAAATAATATATTAAATTACATAAAACATTTATTCTAACCATAAAAAACTGTAAAACAAGAAGAAAAGCAAAAAAAGTGCATTTACTAACATTGGAAAATACTACCGTCGTTTGTACACTGATCCTTGTATGGAACAGAGGCAAGTTTCATTGGCTCGCCTTTGCAAGTAAACTGCCAGATCCGGACGCTGCTGAAACCTTAAGTCCCTACCACTACCTAGATTTTTTTGGGACATAGGTGAAGCGTGCTGTAAACTCGAGAGAAATAGGTGATTGAAATTTCAACTGTTCCTTAAAAGACCCAGTGTACACACGCAGGGTTAGCTATACAATATATATCATAACAAATAAATAGTCACTGTTAGAACCGTCAGCGTTTAAACAGTTCTTTTTTAATGCTTAGCTATAATTTGTCTGAGTTTAAAATTCCCAGTTAACTGTGATTTATTTTGATCCTTGGTTGATAATTATGTTTCTCAGCTTTCATTTTTATTCCAGTTGAACTTATAACCATAGCTTACCCAATCAAAAAAACATCGGTTACATTTTTCGTTAGATAACTATGGTCGGTCTTTGAGAAAACTAGAAATGATAAACCTACTTTTCTATTTAAATTTCAGTTATGTCAATTTTTCAGAGTATGTATCTCAAAGTCATTTCTACTGCGATTGATTGTTTGTATTGACCATTGATTACACGAGAATATAATCATAATAATATTAGAATAGTTGTAGTACACATTCGAAACCATTATATGTTAGCTACCCATAGTGGTAATAAATCGAACAAATTTTTAATTTTAAAATCAGCTTGGGCTGTAGTTTAATTTTATAACTCAATTATTAATATTTGTAACAAGTTGGCTTTCACCTGCTTTTTATTATAGAAACATTAACTGCAGTGGCATGAGATAATTTTGCGTAAGCGGCGTCTTTGGATCTGAAGAGTAATGGATTTAAAATTTTTTTGAACAATCTTTTTTTAAATTATTAAAATCATTAGAAAAGTGATAAAACAACCTATTTCAAGTTTTTGTATTTTTAGAATTAAATCTTTTTAGATAAAATATTACTAGGTTTAAATTTAGAAAAACATAACCATTATTTAAGTTAATATTTACCATAACCATAGTTGTACAATAATTTCACATAAACAAACAGGGCCGTATTCGAGCATAGGCAATATAGGCAGGTGACTTATATGCTCGCACCACAAACAAGAAATTGGAATAATTGTTTTATTCACGCGTTAATAAGAAATAAAAACTACAAAAAATTATCAATATATAAGAGTACCCCCAACACAAGTTGTGCATAGGGACCCACCGATCCTAACAGCGGCGCTGTAAACACATTATAGTTCAGTGTTTTCGTTTTCAATTTTAAAATTTTCGTTTATTTTAAAAAGCAGGCATGCATCTTGGACAAAATTTCTACTCGGGTCACATAATACACAACATCGTGAGCTTATTTTTGAATAAAAGTGTATAAATAATATTTAATAACGTTGGCATTTAACTCAATTAATAGCGCATAGAGGCGCCGATATCGTAAATGCCATTTTCACTTTACTGACATTTAAGAAAACATAAAAATTAATTGTTTCAGGTCAAATAAAAATAATATATAACGGTAGCTGATAATACAATATACAATCTATTTTAAAATCGCTTTATAGTCTTATATTCAGTGCAGGCTCAGTTTTAAACTCTTTGATCAATTAATTGTGTATAAACGTTAATTTTCATTCATTATACTGCCATTTAATGTCAGTTGTGATCTGCTGTTCTTTTCAATTTTTTATTTATTTAATTACTTAATTGATGTTGTTTTTTGTTTCAGTGACACCTTCTGTCACGGGGGAGATTCCAAAACAAGACGTGACAGACTCACAGAATCCTCCAAAGCCAACCAGGAGATTAATTAAAGTTGATTTTTCACTCCTGCAGGTATGTGTAATTCAATTAAATAAAATCCTTAGATTATAAATTGTTTAATTACAGGAATTGGTTTCTTTATAAAGGATAGATCCGAAGAATTGCCATAGGGTTACTGGTTATAGTTATCAGCTTGCCAAAAATAATAGAGTATTGTTAAGTATCATTCCCCCACTCACTGCTTTAATTTAAATTTTTATTTAAATTGTTTAGCATATGGCAATACGCGTAATCATTCACAGTATCATTTTTAATTTAATTTATTTTTTAAGTTTTCTTTGTTTTTTTTAGAACCAGATCCAATGTTTTTTTTTTTGGGTTAGTGTCTTTTTTTTATATAAAAACTCAAAAAGAATCGAAAAATCGATCTGCTAGACTATGATGTTTTTCTGAATCGATTCTTTAGACTTCAATTCGAATCGATCTTTTTTAAGAAGAATCGCCATCCCTAATTGGAAGTCAAATATTTGCGTTTGTTTTTACCTTAACAATTGCGCAAATTTAAGACGTAAGTGATATTATGTAACGTGAAACAAATATTATTCTAAAATGATCCTTACATGACAATATTAATTTCATTCCACATAAAGAAGACTGCATATTGCAAGTCAGAATAACACCCTTAATACGCCTCTGCACAATTTAATAATGAAAATAATTTTTCATTTTCTTTTATCTAAATGTATAATCTTTCTAAGTAAAAAGTTCACAAGCATTAAATAATAAAGAAAACTTGGTGCTTTAATTCCATTAGTCTTCTAATTGTTCTGGGGCTGCATTTTAATCCTTGATAAAGAGCTACGCTCTAATGCTGATGTTCTCTGCAGCTACAAAGTTCGATTTGCTTTCTGGGTCACTGAACTTGGCGCACCTCTGTAGTTTTTGTGGCCATTAAACTGTCTGCTTCAAGCTCCACTCGTTTCCACATTCATACATAATGAAAAGTTTACCGCAGGTATTTTCGTAGGGGCGATGAAAATACTTGATATTCTGTTATATTTCGTTTTCTAAGTTTAAGGGGTTTTAATAAATTTACATATTATGTTTGTAATAAAATCTAAATATACATTTCATGTAATACATGTGTATTTAAACCCCAATTCTATTTTTTGATCATGTGGCATTGAACTGGTTTCAGAAATCTATGCAAATATACTACTTTTGTTCAACAATTCATATCTTCAACTACAATCAAGAAATTAACATCGACCGGGATAGTTCAATGGTTACATTAGCATTAATGTACTAGTTAAAGATCGGGGTTTGGCCGTCTTTTTCTTAGGCAAATGCTGCACAAAAATAGCTCATTAATAATAATAACAAAATATAAATAATATTTTCATCGCCACTTTTAATTCAGCATAGTGCGTGTACAATGTACATTTATATGATTTAAAGTATTAAAGAATTACGGATTTATTTATTTATTATAATTACGCACTATTCTTTGTCGCAGTGGAATCTTAGTCTAAGAAAGAAGCGTCTGAAGCATTTTCGACCAATTTATTTTTAGTGTGCTTACAGATCGCTAATATGAACACTGAATGGACTTGATGGATTATCGAAAATAACAGTATGTGCTGTTTCAATGTTGATTGGAACGTGTAACAATTGTTGACTGACAATCAGGCGTTTGCTTCTCCAATTAAATTCTTAAATTTATTTAATGGAATGTTAATTCTTAACTAATTGGATAAGGATCTGGCTTGTTAAGTTTTGAATATAAAATTAAATTTGATAAAAATAAATAAATTATAAAAGGAATTGCTTAAATACGTAAGCATTGCTTTCCGCCTAATAGTTATGCTATTGTTAAGGCTACAAAATGTTTCTGTATTTATGTTATATAAAGCCTCATTCCCTCTCACTGTTTTGATATTTAATTTACTGTTTTTATTTAATATTGTAATCTAGATAGACACGTTAATAGATTCATAACGTCCAACCTGTTGATTTTAATTTTATTGCATTTCACGCAGCATCAATTTTTATGTTACAGATCAATGATGATGATGACGATGATGATGATTTAATTGGTTCCCCTGTAGAAGCCACTCCTCCGGAACCAACACCCAGGCAGCCACAGCGAAAACCGGAAACGCACAATCCATGGCGACGTACAGGTCAGGATTGGAACCGAACATATTTTATTATTACTTTTCTAATTATTTATTAAGCTAGTTCTGGTGTTGGTTTTTACTATTAACAGTAATATGTATTATATTGTTAACAAAACAGGAAGTCCAGCTCGAGTTCCTCTTCGTCCTAGACCGACGATAACGCAAGACGAGTATCATCAATTTTGTGATCAAACATTGGAGTGTACGAAAATATTTAAACATTGTTTGTTAAATTGTTTCAAATAAATGTTTGCATGTTGTTGCACTTGTGAAAATAGTTAGCAACAAATTTTAATTTGGCAACGTTTTTTTTATATGCAAATATATATTTTGCTATTATTCACGTGTTATTTTTTTTACAAATGGGCTTATTTTGTTTTTTTATATCTGTAGCTTTATATGTAGTGCAATTTATTGTATCTTTGTCTTTAAACGTTTGTAAATATTTAAGACTCTATCTTTTTCTAAAAATGTTTAACCGTGAAATGTATATAAAACTTTATCTTTTAATAAATTTGTTTATTGGCTAAGTGCTGAAATCGTTGCAGATTATGAATGTTTATTATTGTGGCTTTAGGGAATGGTAGAAGTTTAGATGGTAGATGGTTTCATTGAAGAATTCTAGTGTTCATATATTGTATTTTCACAGACAAATTACAAACGCGCGTTTTACATGGTTACTTAGACTGATTTCTCATTGGCACGTATCTTTCTCGCATGACTATGTCTGTTCATTTCCGACCTTTATTCATATCTATCCAATTTTTTTCCGTGTGATTATTTATGTTTATCATTACACTACTGTATCGAACGAATCTATAATTCATAGTATGGTTTATACGTACATAGATCAAAACCCGGACTACATTCTATACGCAGTCGTATATTTCCAACTCTTCTGGGAGGTATACAACATCGTACAGAAAGACCACGGTTCTCTTTGTGTTTACTATATCAAGAACGGTGGTGGATCGTTGAGAGTAAAACGATACAAATATATCATATCCACTTTTATTATCTTTAATACAGTGTTTTGATAAACATTAATGCGAAACAACTTGAATACACCCATTGCGGAATTTTTTTAGATATATCAAATGTAGTTTTATGACATATTTTATAATGATATAAAATTCAGTGCAAAAGTATTCACAAAATGCATGAAGTTACATGGAAAAATCAACTGAAGAAGAAGATGAAGATATTTCCATTAGAAACTTGCTTATCTTCCATAAAGGTTTTAGATAATTATTAGCAAATTATTCACTTTACTTATTCATTTTATTACTTATTGTTAAATAAATTTAGATAAGATACATTGTTTGTAACTGTTTCCATTTTTAAAAATAACTAACAGTTATTGTATTTTCATAGCATACGACCTAGCAACTCAGTGTCCGTCTAGAAGAGCCTCAATGCGTAGACACACGATTGTCGCCTGCGGTGGTGGCAGCATGTATAACAATGATCCTGGAGGGTCCCAAAGCGTTCCACAGTCTCGGCCTGCATCACGCCAATCCGTGGAGTCCAGTGAAGCAGACTTTCCAGGAATACAGGGGGCACAAGAACTCACATGGTCGCGCACTTCATTGCAAGATGAACTGGTGCAGTCGGTTAGTCGGGTTGTGAGTTCTGCATGGCATTTTTTTTTGTTTCTCTATAAAATTTATTTATTTATTGATGTATTAAATATAATCAGATTCAATTTTCCGGCTTTGTAAAATAATTTTATTGCAAACTAAAAGAAAATAGTATTTTTAAGATATACGTTATATTTTTAGAAACAGTGGCAGGAGGCTATGTCATTAGATGAACGTCTGTCATTAACCCTTGAAGAAATAGTCCACATTCGGTCTGTATTAACAAAAGCAGAATTAGAAGGACTCCCAGTGGAAGGTCGTGTAAAAGAAGACGTGGAGAAACGCAAGGTATAATATTCATAAAATCAAAAATCAAAACTGGAATGACTTATCTCCATGCATATAACATACGTATCTATTTGTAGGTATGTTTCCTGTGCTTAAAAACACGTTTTGGAATTTTTGGACCCTGGGGTCAACGCTGTAAACTCTGCAAACGTACTGTGTGTTCTAAATGTCATTCCAAGGTCAGTGAAATTTCACTAAATTTCCATAAAACAATTTCATGTTGAAATACTTATATAAATATTTTGTAGATGAGGATTCCTACAGAGCACTTTCGAAATGTACCTGTTGTCCTTTTAAGTCCGTCACTAGGATCACCAGGACAGTCTTCCCCCCCTTCACCATCACCTGAAGCCCCACCAACAAGCGGATATCAAACACATGCGCATTCATCACTAAGTAGCCAAGGCCATATGGATGAGTCATTTCCAAGATCATTAATGGCTAGATTATTATTACCTGATATAGAAAGCAAGGTAATGCAAAGAACCATACTTCAAGCTTCTGTAATTCATTAAAATGATTTTACACGTCATTTATTTATATGATTTGTTTTTTGTCTAGTCTCGAAATAGTGTTGGTAGTGCACCCAGCAGTCCTAATAAGGGTAGAATGTGTGGAGCTGGAGATTCACGAATAACAGGTCACGGGGTTTCTGGTGGAGGAGATCCTATGACTCGTTCCATGGAAGGACCCCGGTCGTTACCTCCCGCGTCACCTCGACATGGTAGTCAAACGCTGGACCGAAGGTAATGTTTTAAACCACATGAATTATAACGTTATTAACGATATTTTATTAATTACTTTATTGTTTATAGGAGTCGCTTTGCTCGAGCTACAACTTTGGCACCAGGTGTTTCTGATCGTATTCGCGGAGAGCAAATGAGTGTGTGTCACGATTGCAAAGGATTAGTACTACAAATTATACGGTCATCTAGACCGACCCGATCAGCTTTAAGAAACAACGCTATACGAAATTTGACTTTAAATCTTGCACCTGTTTATTAATTATGGTCATCAATTTTAATAATACGCCATTATTCATCTAAAAATCATGTAGTCACAGCCAGGTATAATTTCTAGCATTTATAATTAAAATGAATATAATAAAATGAATAAAACAAGCATACTTTTGTAATTATGTTGTTACGTCTTATTTTATTATATTAAAAATTAGAAAAAAATATAAATTTTTAAATCAATTGCATTTTATTCAAATAAATTATAAAAGTATTGTCACTCATAGAAAAGACTCCTTTTCTTAACAGATAAGAAACTGTCTTTAAAAAAAACATCAAATCAAATCATAATGGAAGCACACTTAATAAATAATTAGCTAAGATCGAGTTAAATATAAATTTTTGAAAAATATTAAAACTGTTTCAGTTTAGTTACAAAAATAACTTAGATAGTCAATGTATTAAAATATTTTAAAATACAAAATTTTAGCTTGTATGCTAGTTTCAAAAACATTATACAAAAGGCTTGTAGAAACATTGTTTGAATAGTGATACTGCAACTTTACATGTTAAATTGATAACTACTCTAGTTAATTAAATATATATACTAATAATGTTATGAAGAGATTACAGTGGGTTAATCATTAATTTGGTTCCATTTAGGAACTGAAATGTGGAAAATGCAATTAAAGTTGTAATTGAAGAGTAAATACTCTGCAACAATGGTTTTCGAATAATGCACTTTTAATTTTATTCAACTTGCATTAATTTAGAGTTTAGAAAATATATTTATTGTTAATTTTATTTTTATAAGTGATTATAACTAATTATATTTTTATTAAATAATATTTATGTGCGCAGAATATTTACTCTAGAGAGAATATATTTTAATTAAAACGAAATAAATGTTAAATAAATGTAAATACTCTTTAAAAAATATTAGATTGTGATAGCATAATTAAATTATAATGACTATATATCTTTTGAAATATACTCAAGGGTGTAATTCATTAGTATTTATGAATGCATTTTGAAATATAAATTTATTCTTTGTATTTTGTATATTTTGAAAATAGTAATTGAATAATATTTTTTATATTTAGCAGTCTCTAACACAACATGCAAAGTCTTCTATAGTTTAAGGAAATTCTATATTGTATTGATAATTTGTGGCCTCATATATTCATTTATAAATATTCATAGCATAATATATCAAGGAAATATGAATCTCAATTATAATGCCATATTATTTTCGAGACTTGGTATTGAGGAAAGTATCGTTCTTAACTATATACTCTATTCCGCAGCTTTTAATAAGTGAAGTATTAGAATATATATATGAAGAATATAATTAAATTTTTTAATTCTTTCTGTGAAATGTTGGTTGTTAAATTCTCTAAAAATTTTACATGTACAAGTTATCTAAATTATTAAATTTTAAATGAAGAATCTTGATTTTGAATAATAAGTACGAATTGAATAGATTATTATTCTGAAATATTTAAATTTAAAAGTATTTAGTTGTATTATGTCGTACTAAATACAAAATAATATTTTCTAACGATGCAGAACTTTGTTTTATAATTTAAAAAATGTAGATTACATTAAGAAAATAGAAACTAAATATAATTTTGAAGCCTTATAACCGAAAATGTAATATATGTAAACGGGATCACAAAAGAGAATATTTATATATTAATTTCATTTATCTGTTACAAATATGTGAGTATTGTAATGCTGTAATATGATCATAAATAAAAGAATATTATTTCAAAATAGTAATATAACAAGTAGTTTCACTTATTTTCAAAAATTATTTGTATAGTCATAACTGAACATTCTTATCGTGTTGACGACCGTGCTATAAAGCAAAGCTAATCATAGATAATATAGCTGAATGGTGTAATTTCGTAATTGATAGTGTTTAATATTTTATTATTTGTCCGTTTGACAAGATTAATTAATAGAAACTTAGTTCAACCTAAAAATGTAAATATTTGACTATTAGGTTTAAAAAGAGTCATAAGTTTATTACAGTGTCGCTATAATCTCCTACTTATAATGACCCGATTATTAATAAACTATATGATCTTTCAACAAGAGGTGTCATGTGAAATCAACAACAAACCGCAATATTTTCGTTAAAAGTGGTGACATTTTTATTTTATCACACGCTGTGAAAATGCTCATTACCGCAGTAAATTTTGTATTAAAGGATAACGATTTGAAGAAACGAACTGAAGATACTGCAGAATTCTTACTGCTATGCGACTAGATATTCGACAGTTTGAGTCACGCTGATGAATAAAATAATGAAGATAGGTTAAATTTAATTGCTAATTGGTGAATAAGAATGTAATATTTCTTCCGCCTTCATTTAGTCTGTAAATATTGTCAGAAAATAATAGCAAAATACATGATTTTCTTGTGATGTAAATTTTGCTTGTAAGTAATGTTGCCGCTCTGTCAGGCGCAATGATGTCTACGTTTTATTAAGTTAATGGTCATTTCTTTTCTAATTGTTTTTTCATTCTTTGAAAGTTTTTGATGCAGTTATGTTCCTTATGTTCTAAAATAAGAAACCGTTTCATTACATTTTAAATATCTACGCTATTCTGGCTTTTATAGGACTTTTTTTAAATTCATAGACTTTTTTTCTAAAATTTCTTTTTGGATTTCTTGAAATTTTTTGATGCAGTTATGTTCGTTAGGCTTTAAATTAAAGAACTGCTTCATTACATTTTAATTATCTTCACAATTCTGACTTTTATGCGACCTTTTTTAAATTCATGGACATTTCTTTTCTAAATTTCTTTTTTGATTTCTTGAAATTTTTTGATGCAGTTATGTTCGTTAGGCTTTAAATTAAAGAACTGCTTCATTACATTTTAATTATCTTCACAATTCTGACTTTTATGCGACCTTTTTTAAATTCATGGACATTTCTTTTCTAAATTTTTTTTTTATTTCTTGAAATTTTTTGATGCAGTTATGTTCGCTAGGCTTTAAATTAAACAACTGCTTCATTACATTTTAATTATCTTCACAATTCTGACTTTTATGCGACCTTTTTTAAATTTATGGACATTTCTTTTCTAAATTTTTTTTTTGATTTCTTGAAATTTTTTGATGCAGTTATGTTCGCTAGGATTTAAATTAAAGAACTGCTTCATTACATTTTAAATATCCACGCGATTCTGGCTTTTACGCGACCTTTTTTAAATTCATGGACTTTTTTTTTCTAAAAATTTCTTTTGCATTTCTTTAAAAAAATTTATGCAGTTATGTTCGTTAGGGTTTAAAATAAAGAACTGCTTCATTACATTTTAATTTTCTTCGCGATTCTGGCTTTTATGCGACTTTTTTTAAATTCATGGACTTTTTTTTTCTAAAATTTTTTTTTTGATTTCTTGAAATTTTTTGATGCAGTTATGTTCGTTAGGGTTTAAAATAAAGACCTGCTTTATTACATTTTCAATATCCACGTGATTCTGACTTTTATGCGAGTTTTTTTAAATTCATGGACTTTTTTTTCTAAAATTTTTTTTTGATTTCTTGAAATATTTTGATGCAGTTACGTTCGTTAGGCTTTAAAATAAAGAACTGCTTCATTACTTTTTAAATAACTAAGCGTGTCTGGCTTTTATGCAACTTTTTTAAAATTCATGGACTTTTTTTTCTAAATTTTTTTTTCTTGATTCTTTAAAATATTTTGATGCAGTTATGTTCCTTAGGCTTTAAGATAAAGGACTGCTGCATTACTTTTTAAATATCTACGCGTATCTGGCTTTTAAGCGACCTTTTTTAAATTCATGGACCTTTTTTCCTAAAACTAAAATATTTATATTTTTGAAAAATGATTTGTGTTTTCTGACGTAGTTTTTTATGCTGATTCCAAAATTGAAGTCCATTTTTAATTATCTGTTATAGTTTTCGAATAATCTGTGTGTAAAGTTTTTGACTATTTTTTAATTTAAAATGCTTATATCTCGCAAACCAAAAGACTTACATAAAAATGAATTCCAGATTTGAAATCAGCATTCAAAACTACATTAAAAACCATTAAAAAATCAACAAATTTTTTTCATCAATTTTTAAGAAAAGTAAGAAGACTATAGTCTTCTTACTTTTCTCAAAAAACACTTTTCTTATTTTGGCACATGATACATGTTTTCTAACGTAGTTTTTTATACTGATTCCAAAATTGAAAACCATTTTCCATTATCTCTTATAGTTTTCGAGTAATCTGCGTGTAAAGTTTTCGACTATTTTTTTACTTTAAAATGGTCATATCTCGTAAACCACAAGACTTACATAAAAATGAATTCCAGATTTGAAATCAGCATTCAAAACTACATTAAAAACCATTAAAAAACCAACGAATTTTTTTTTTCAATTTTTATGAAAAGTAAGAAGACTATACTCTTCTTACTTTTCACAAAAAACACTTTTTCTATTTTGGCACATGATACATCTTTTCTAACGTAGTTTTTTACGCTGATTCCAAAATTGAAAACCATTTTTAATTATCTCTTACCGTTTTCGAATAAACAGCGTTTTAAAATATTTATTTTTACTTTTTTATTGTTTACTCTAAAGCCAGTAAAGGACAAATATTTCAATTTAAATTGAACAGTTCTTTATTTTAAAGCCTAAGGAACGTAACTAAATCAAAATATTTCAAGAAATAAAAAAAAATTTAGAAGAAAAAGTCCATGAATTTTAAAAAAGTCGCATAAAAGCCAAACACACTTAGTTATTTAAAAAGTAATGAAGCAGTTCTTTATTTTAAAGCCTAAGGAACATAACTGCATCAAAATATTTCAAGAAATCAAAAAAAAATTTTAGAAAAAAAATGTCCATGAATTTTGAAAAAGTTGTATAAAAGCCAGACACGCGTAGATATTTAAAAAGTAATGAAGCAGTTCTTTATTTTAAAGCCTAACGAACATAACTGCATCAAAATATTTCAAGGAATCAAGAAAAAAAAATTAGAAAAAAAAGTCCATGAATTTCAAAAAAGTTGCATAAAACTCAGACACGCTTAGTTATTTAAAAAGTAATGAAGCAGTTCTTTATTTTAAAGCCTAACGAACGTAACTGCATCAAAATATTTCAAGAAATCAAGAAAAAAAATTTAGAAAAAGAAGTCCATGAATTTTAAAAAAGTCGCGTAAAAGTCAGACACGCTTAGTTATTTAAAAAGTAATGAAGCAGTTATTTATTTTAAAGCCTAACGAACATAACTGCATCAAAATATTTTAAGGAATCAAGAAAAAAAAATTAGAAAAAAAAGTCCATGAATTTCAAAAAAGTTGCATAAAACTCAGACACGCTTAGTTATTTAAAAAGTAATGAAGCAGTTCTTTATTTTAAAGCCTAACGAACGTAACTGCATCAAAATATTTCAAGAAATCAAGAAAAAAAATTTAGAAAAAGAAGTCCATGAATTTTAAAAAAGTCGCGTAAAAGTCAGACACGCTTAGTTATTTAAAAAGTAATGAAGCAGTTCTTTCTTTTAACTCATAACGAACATAACTGCATCAAGAATTTTAAAGAAATGTAATTTTTTTTGTTTTTATAAAAAGTGTCCATGATATTTTCTGCTTTCCTTGAAATGAAAGAAGGTTTATACTCTTGCTGAAATTGATAAAACCTTTGTATTTTTAATTCTACCAAGGTATTAATTTTAGAATGCAATTCTATTTGTGTATATAGTAGTGTAACGATCAGGCGGTTTATACAACGACTGCTGCAGCGCATTCTTTTAAAGAAATCCATAACTGTCCTTGTTATAGCTATTGCTTAGTAGATGGCAGCTTGGTTTGAATTTGAGGTAAATAATTATTAAATAGTGTTAATTAATAATTTAAAAAAATAATAGTAATAATTAAATATAGTTTTATGAATCAACGTTTTCTGAATTAAAGAAGATTAAACTCTTGTTGAAATTGATAAAACCTATGTCTTTTAAATTCTAGCAAAGAATTAATTTTAGAATGCAACTACCTTTGTGTATTTATAGTAGTATAACGATCAGGCGGTTTATTACACGACTGATGCAGCGCATTCTTTTAAAGAAATTCAGAACATCCTGGTGTAGCTATTGTTTAGCAGATGGCGTCTTAGTTTAGATTTAAGCTAACTATTTATTAAATATGGTTAATTATTAATTTTAAATAATAATAATAATAATTAAATATAGTTTCAATGTTTCCTGAATTACATTTAAATTTAAAACACATATGTACAAATAAACTATTTTATTCAATGTCATAATATAAATAATAAATGCTTACATAGTAAACTAGAATCATAATTATTATTACAATAATCATTTAAAATTAAAATAAATGTATGATATGCGAATTGTAATAATTCGATTTTACATTATAAACCAGAGGTGGGGTAAAGTAGGACGAAAACCTTTGCTTATAGCTTCAGGAATTGGTTGCGCCATTATGTTACTTGGAGAAGGGATTGCTACTATGTTAGGCGCTAATACTGTTGCTTTTGTGTTCATTTTATTGTTCGAATGTGCAGCTGCTCTCGGATTTGGTAGCGTAACTGAAGTGTACATGAGTGAAAGTTTTGCACTTAATATTAAAAACACTTCACTTTCTATTATTACTATTATTGAGGCTCTTTTAATGATTATGTTAACGATTCCATAATGTTGTATATCATTTTGTTTGGCAGTAGTGCTCTTTGTGTAATGGGCACTGCATTCGTAAAGTTGCTTGTTCCAGAAACCATTGGAACAACGATTAAAGAAGCGAGAGATCGATTTAGGAAACCTACTATTGTATATAATGAAAATAATATGCCTCCATAACTGTACTCTGTAGTTTAATTGTAAAGATTCTTCTGTAGCTTTATATTTTTCAAATAGTTTATTTTCTAACATAAATATAACAATTCCCACAATATACATTTTGACTATATAACATTATTACAATTACATATTCAACTTTATAAATACATTATACACTATTAATATTAATATATATATTTTATAAAAAATAACATATAAACTACTTTGTTCAGTCAACCCTAGTAGTACTCAAAACACATTGCATATTTTTCTTTAAATCGATGAACAGATCAAAAGACCTGATATATACCTCATTAAATCTAAAAATATACAATTTGTTATTTATTTTACAAACAAATAAGCAACATCAGTTTCATTAGCTTAACATACTTATTACAATATTCTCCAGTAAATTTTCTTTTCCTGAAATGAATATTTACTATTATAAACAGAGAAACCCAAATAAAACTTGGGTCATATACAAACTTGGTACTCAATTCTTAAATATATCTTAACCAACATTAAATATGTTTTAGATTTATACGGTCATTTACATATAATATCTCATTAAGCTTTTGAAATATAATAAATTTGATCTAATTTTTTGATTTCTGTGCTAATACATTTAAGCTTTTAGTTGAACGACGGATTCGTAGCAACCTCTAACACAGATCGATTAGATTTGCTTAAATTATAAATAATAATAAGTAGCATTCCCCACACCCCACAACTTGTTTTAAGTATGAATCGCCGCCGAACTCTCGTAATTTGAATTATATAATATATATATTATCTTTGAACGCTATTGACAAAACTTACAAAGAAATCAATGTATAATAAATGAACACACCAAATATTAATTAAAAACACATCTTATAATATTACTAATTCGAAATAAAATGTTTGTAGTATAACCATTATGAATGAATTAAAAGAATTAAATAATAGATCACGCCATTAATATTTATTTTCAGAGTACCAATCGGTATTTCATAATACAATTGCTTTACATAATTATATGAGGACAAATAGTTTTCAATTAAATATTAAAATATTTTCTGGAACATCAGCATTGCAGATACTTCATTTGCACCCAATTCCGATCTATATTAGCCACATACTAATTGTTGGAATTATTATTGTAGTAGCAAAATTTGTAGAAGAAATATCATGAAAAATGATAAAAAAAAAATAATTGGTCATATTAAAGATATACATGCGTCAATCTGTATGAATATTATTAAGACAATATTATATCGCTACCTATTAAAATTAAAGCTCACTAGTAGTACGAACTATTTATATATCCTTATAAATAAAAAGAAATGGTATTCAATTAGTAAAAAGAAAATAAAAAATGGTAAAACTATTCTTTTACATTATAATAATACTCTTCTTAAAACTAATGTTTAGATGCTGGGCCTTTAACCGGTGAACCTTTGCGTTTTCGGTTATTCCAATTAGGGCGGCCCCCTTTACCACCTCGACTATTTCTTCCTTTTCCTTGAGAGGTTTGACGTCTCTTCTTCATATCGTCTAAAACTTTATCAAGGAACTTTGTTTCTTCTTCTCCTTCTAAAACTCGAACTGTTACTTCAGTGTCGCATATTGATAGCTTTCCATCAGGGCATGCGTCAAAGACTGCTTTAGCTGTGTCAGTTCCTTGTAAACGAACCCAACCAGATTTATCGCCTTTGGTAAAATCAACATAAGCTATCTCACAGGCTGAAATTGAAAGTAACATTCTCAAGTAAATTCTTAATTATAACTTTAAGTACGAATACACATACTAGTAAAAAAGCATGCTTGATGCATAAAAAACGCTTAATTACGGTGCCATACTGCGACAGGCTTTAGTCTACAAACATAATTATGAAACATACCTCCTAATTTTCCAATAGTTTCCTTAATATCTTCTCGTGTTGTGCTATCGGAAAATCCATCCACGTGCAATACGGCTCCTTTAGGTAATCTATTTTCTTCCTTTACCTCTTCACCCTAAAATTAAAAAATAATAATTTTTAATTCAATAATAAATTAAACGTATCTTTAATAATTTTTTTTAAACTTATAAACACGCAATATAGACTATACCTCCTCTGTTTTATTATTCTTTGCCCTCCTTGGATTCTTAATTCTTTTCTCTTCTAAATATTTTTCTTGCCATTTATAAATCAGCTCTTTACCCTCATATTCAAGTTTTTCAAGCTTTAAAAATTCTTCACATTGTTCCACAGTGGAAAATGTTGCAAATATACTTCCTTTGAATAGATGTTTTTTGGCAGGTTTGTCCTAAGCAAAATAAAATTAATGTATTAATAAATAACCAGGAAATTAAATTAGAACATCAAGGAAACAAAATACTTTATCGAAGTTATAATACTTACAAAATATGATCGCATTACAACGTTTTCAACAGTGTTATAATTTTTCATGAACTCCAACAATTGATCCAGTGTTGTGTTTTCCAATGGAAATCCTTTAACGTATGCAGTCCTTTTCATTAATTCTTTTCGGCGCTCTTCAGTAAATTCGGGTATTTCACTATCTGAAGTACGACGTACTTTTAAACGATCTTCTGATACCTGAAGTACAAAAAATATGATTCATATTTTATATAGATACGTCTGATTAAAACTATACCAAACCATTTAAAAGAAACTTACTGTGACCAACTTTTTCTCTGATTTATCTAAAGCATTAGCAATCAACTCCACGTCAGTAGTCATATTAGCAAGTCTTTTGAACGTTAAAAGAACAGAAAGCGGAACCCATCCATCATCCAACTTCACTTGTTCCCGCAGAAATTTGTCTTTTGGTAAATTGATATCACCTAATGGAATAATTTTAATCAATATTAGTATTTAAGTAAACTAAATAATACTTTAATTTGCATGAATGTATATTACCGAAATAATATTCGATTTGTCTTATAATCTGAGATTCAAGTTGTGAAATCTGTTCTGTGCTTTTGTCAGATTCTGTAAGTTTAATCTCTTCACCAACAACAGGCACAACCTCTGCGTCTCCAGATCCATTTGAATTAGACATAGTAAAATCTGTAATAAAAAAAGAACAAATATTACACTTATAAATAGGTTAGATTTTTATTATGTACGTCTACGTTGCAGAGTTTGTAAAATCGCCATTAAGTATAATTTAAATAATTAATTGTACATTGTATGATTAACAAGATAAATTATTGAAATTTATTTGTTATTATAAATACTTACATTTCAATATTAAAACACGTGTGGCACAAAATTATTGTAAACTTAACCCCACAACTGGAACTGATAATAACCACAAACCAATAAGAACTGTAAGAACTGGTAAGAATGAATCAGAATGAATAAAAATACTAGATATACAAATGTGCTGCCAAAGTTATCAAAGATATGTACTTCAGACATCACCAGAGATAATAAGTACTCCGGAGGCTCACTTGGTATCCAATATTTCGTATACTCGGCGTGATATAGTACAATATAGTACCATCAGTATCCATATTTCATTTACTTAAAAGCCATAACTAATAACGAGATAGTTATACTCTTGTGAATCGTTGATTTTAATAAAAGAAAAACATGGTAATTATTTATTCTGATATTATCGAAGCACGTTTAGGTATTTCAATAGAAATCTAATGATATATAACCTAACTTTTTAGCCTCTGCTTTCAAAAGAAATTTCCAAATGTAAACATCCAAACAGCAGAAAAACAATAGCTCTCACGAAAAGAATAAAAAAGTAAGTAACTATAATTAAATATAAATAAGTTATTAAGTGATTTACGTGTCATTGTTTTAGGTTTGCCAAACGTGAAAAGTCTAAATTAGGACACCAAGTAAAACTGAATTCACTTGGAGAAAAAATTATGTGGTTTAAAGAAAACTTGGAGCACTGTGATGTATACAATGGAAGCCAATTTAAAACTTTGATTGAAAAGTATGTTTCTTTAATTCTGGTTAAGTTTTATTGTTAGATAAATAACTTATATGTCTTATATGTATTTTAGGTATTTGTCACGCTTTGATGAGGAATTAGAGCAAGTAAATGCAAAACAAGCAATTGGTGGTGGCCATCGAAAAATACAGCACACTGGAAGGCTGACAGCTATAAAAATGACAATTGAAAAGGAAAAACAGGAATTTGACACGTGTGGATTAGAGCTTATTGACTTGAGAAAACCAGGACACTTAAGAGATCTTCGAGATTGGAATGGAGAACTCCGTTTCCTACAAAATTTTACTTTTCAAAAATTTACCAGGACATATTTAGAAGATTATATTAGAGAATGTAATAACGTTTAAATGGATCTAGAACGTAGCACTTAAATTGAATATTGATTATTTTGTTACTATTTTTGTAAATACAATAGCACTAGCGATTACTCCGTCGCAAAGCGTACGTGTGATGTATGTGTGATTTAAATGCAATAAAATAATTTCATTTTAAATTTTAATTCCAGTTTTATATTTCCAATTGAAATATTTGGTTTGAATATAATTATAATATTGTACAAACTGAAAACTTTCAAAATTTGCGAATTGTGTTATTGAAATTGTAAATTAGATACCAATGTTATCAAATTTTTGCAAAAATAAGACTTGTTGAGGTGGAAAACGGTTTGTTAAAATTGATAAATATGTTGTATTTTTAACTTTAGCAGAAATAAGATGATCTGCATTTCTTGAGATGAAACTTGACTATAATAATGGTTGTATTTCAATACTAAAATGAAACAAACAAAGATGGTTTTATTTACATTTTTATTATTATATATCCATATATTCGTGATTTTATTAATTTAATTTTTATGCTAATAGCCTTAGGTACGTAAGCACGGTTAATATATTTTGAAATGTACACTATGTTATATATATTTATATGTTGAGATATATTTATGTTGTGTTATACATAATTTATACTTTAGCTTAAATAGTTTTCAGTTCCGTTTTGCATAATACCTTAAATTTATTTAGAATTTATATAAATAACGTATATCCTTTTATCAATGTTATGGAAAATGCACAATTTACTCTTACTATATATAGAAGTCCTCTTTTTTAAGTATCTTGTATAATTATATATTTCTTTAAAATAACCTTCCAAAAATACACATTATAGATATTATATTTATTTGTAATAAACACCTTTTTCTTGGTTCGTGTGATAATACTTCCGCTCTGCAGGATATTGTTTTCAGTTTGCTCTGGAAAAGAAAGTGAAAGAGAAGAGAAAGTGAACATATTTTTGTATTCTTGCTCACAAAGCTTTAAAGTTACTGCAAGGTTAGTTCTTAGATTAATTAGATCAACGTTCAATTTCTGTAGTTTATTTCGACGTTTCTTTAACACAAAAAATGTTTCTTTTCTATTTTAAAAAGAAGCAGTGACATTTTAGAACGCGTTAGAACAATCAACATGTTTTTGTATTTCTTGTTTTGAACCATGAGCTAAAACGTTCTTTAATGTTAAAAGTTGTTAACAGTCGTGAAAATTTCAGCAGTAATAATTTAATTAATGGTAACAATCATTTTACATTACTGACAAGCTGTAAGAACAGAATGCAATAAATATTTAAAATGGTTTAGCAATAACAAATTTAAGATTAAATAATTAATCCCTAAAGGATTTATTTTGCAAAAAATGAATTCAAAGTGGAAATTTTTATTGTAATGTCTCAACCATAAAACGCAAGGTGAATGAATTTAAATTTTAGTTTAAGATTTTTAGCCGGCAAAATAAACTTTTTGTATCATTCAACCATTGTCTTTATGTAAACATGTTATTAAATATTTCCCTGTATTAAGGGCATTTTATTTATATTTATATTTTTAAAGCTAGAGAACACACTTATTGGTAACATTAACAAATATAATTATATTTACTCTTATTTTGCATTTTTGCTATTTAAATATATTTTACTTTTGTAGTAAACATTTGGCATAAGTTTATGAAACAGGCTTTCTGTTAGTTATATTTTGTAATTAACATTTAATTAATTATTGGTGACAATACAGTTCTTACATATACACGTGGTCATATTTTCTGACACTCTGTGCAACGAGTACAGAACACGTGCTAAGCACATGTCAACAATAAGCTAAGGTAAATACATACGTAGGCGTAGATTGCTAAGTATTTGTCACCGTTTCTTGACAATTTTATATTTAATTATTTTTATATTGACTATATTTTTTATATTTACTCCTTTTGAAATTGACCGTGATTGAAATAGATCATTATTTTGAATAAGAGTTCATTAATTTCGCTGTTAAAGAGGTTACCCAGCAAACAATTTGTTTCCGCCACTTGTTTCTATAATGGGCTTGTGTCCTATGTCTTAATTTCTATAAAAGTGTACTATATATTGATAAAGTGGGTTACTAGAACCTCAAATGTTCAATTATTTCTTAATAACTCCTTATATGTTAGGAGTTATTAACAATTAAAAAAGTCATTTTTTCTCTTTAATTATTAAAGGAATTCAACGTTGTACACATTCCAACTGCATGTGACATCACAATCCTTGTGTAAGGTTACCAACCTTACAGCTCATAAATCTCTGCTATATGTATTTAATTATCAAAATATCAAATATTATTTACAGCTATTTAAAGGAACAATAAAATTCCAATATTATGTCTGCCCTTAGCAGGGTTAAATAAAATAAAAACTTATTATTCTTTAACTTGACTTGGTTATTTCGACTACCAACAGCTACAAAACATTACTACAGCACTGACCTTCAACAAATAACTGACGTTGAAATGCATTTCACGTCATACAAATATGGCCGACCATTTCTAGCGCTAAAACTACAATTCAAACTTTTAATTGCTATATCTCCGTCAACATTTAGATATTTAATAAAGTAGATACGCCCATTCACATTTATTAACATCAATTTCAATCAACAATTGAAAAATCGACCATTAAAAAATGAGGACACAAGCCCATTAAGACATATGAACAATAGTGAGCAAACGCTTTTATGGCAACAACTCATAGATTGATTCTCGTGAATATGGTTTCGAGGGAGTCTGAATTGTTTACTGGGAAGCCATGCGTTTACGAATAACCGTCGATCTTTCAAGGGCCATGAAACACGGAAAAAGCAGAAATAAATGCTCACTGACCTAATATGACGTATCATTGACGTCATCATTCATCAATATTAATTTAACATATGCAAATGCAAATATTGATGTATCGTATAACAATACTTTGTTTAATACAATTGCGCTTGATTAAAGCACGAGTACAAAAAGTGAGGTTAGAAATTGTCAAGCTCATCATTCACGCCATTTGTAAACCTGGTATAGTGAACTTTAGGCCGTGTATTTCGTTTTATTGAAATTAACATCATATGATAATAAATAACAATCTTAGAAGCTATCTATCACTTTCAGTCACATTAGATCCATTTCAATCACATTAAATACGGATATATATTAACAAGATACACAATAAAACAATTGATATTTTTGTACTCTTCCTCTTCATCTTTACATTAACATATATTGACACGAAATATATCTTATAGTTATCGCTAAACTTAAGTTAATTCAGTTATGTATGTACAATAGTTCTTACAATATGCATTAACATATGTCATTTATTTCTTAATCCTACTTTTATGTGTGTTGGGTGGATTCGATGTTTGTTAATATAAACATTTCAATATTGTTAAGGTACTTTTACTCCATTTGATAAATAAATAATATTGGATTATTATTTACAAACTTACTTTAACTTCTAGGTCTAAATATAATTATATTCTTAATTTATGTAATGTAATTGGCACGTGGACAGAATTTTCTATTCGATTTGACAGTTAAAGCTATGTAAACTATTTAAGCTTGTTCACTTGTAAAATGGTTTGTATATCTGCTGACGTGGTTTGAAACATGAATTCAACCAAGTAAAAGTCCTAAATATTAATTTCTTTTGTTTAGAAAATCATTTAATATTTCAATTTGGAATGTAAATGTACGCGTATTGAACTTAAAACAAACTTAATTTGTGGACGAACAATGCGATAAGATTCCAACCCCAGTATAAAATACATCAGTATATTTGCAGGATTACAACTTATAAAAAAGAAATAATTTAAAAAATCTAATCAATTTCCAATTTTCCTATCAGAAAATATAGAAGATTTTTTATTTATTTTTAATCCTACAGCCTAAAGCTGATCTGTAATAAAAAATGTATTTGCCTACTAAAAATGTAAATTGATTACTTTCGAAGTTTTGTTGACACTTATCCTTATTCTTATCTGACAATAGCTCTCCTGGCAATAAGACGTTGAACGCAACGTGGTGAAGAACATCATCAGCGTACTGCTCAGTAAATAAAAAGGTCGGTTAATTCATGGATACGAGCCGGTATTTAAAGACGCTCATGTCTACTTGAAAGTTTATTACGCTGTAACATTTTATTGAAAGGTTTTATGAAACTGTTTTTACATATGGCGGATCTATATCAAACTAGAACAGCACCGCTGCCCAAAACATATACAAGACAAGATTATACGGAATTATTTATTTTTGTATTAGAACATTTTAACAGTGTAGTATTTCTATAACGTACAACTACAACCCATTGATTAAATGATAAAAAAACAACAAGAAGAGATTGTAAAATGAACCCACGGCTCGCGATCCGCCGTCCGTCGTCACGCCGTATCTAATCAGCGGGTAGGAGGGCGGTAAATCACAAAGTACGTAAAAAGCATAATTTGACGAGCCGAAGGTCTCATGTCTGCCCGGATATGAGTCTGATGATATTTTGTTGTGGAAAAACACTCTGGATATAGTTAGAACATGATTGTGACTTCAACTTAGGGCTAGTCATGACATTATGCAGAGAAACATAGGTGTCTATTAGGAATGACGATGATCGATTTTAAACAATGAGAACATAGAGAACATTTTTCTAATAAAAAATTTATCAGAAATAAAGATTTATAAATATTGGGTGTTTATTTAGATTAGCTACTCCTTTTGTCTTGAAACTTGTAAAAAAACTATTACATTTTTGTAAGTTTTGTGGCATAGCATGTACAAATCACTATGTAACATTCATTATACCACTTTTTATTAAAAAATTGATAACATTTATGGTTAAAGTTGACTAAGAAATGTGAAATATAACGCCATTTTATTTCTAACATCAAATTGAAGATTTTAACTTTAACCATGAATATTGTGTATTTCAAAATAAGAAGTGGTATCATGAATATTACGCAGGGATTTGTACATGTTTTGACTATAAAACAAGCGCCATAAAACATCGAAAATGCGTAGTTTTCTTTTAATAATCTTCAAAACAAAAGGTGTAAAAAATTACTAATTTAATTTGGAATTCAATTAATAAAAGCTGACCACGAATACCGAATATTGAGTAATCCAGTACCTCCCCAAATTGTTACATTGTCTGGATAATATTTTTATTTTAAGTGTTATTAATAGTTTTTGTGAAAATGAAAAAAAAATTTGGCCAAAGTATTTAGACTCTTCTAGAAATGTATTTATGTCATATGAAAAGTGCCGCCCTAAAAATGCTCCCCCTTCGTACCTAACTAACTACACCAGTGTGATAACATATGGATTTAATTACCAACATATAATACTCGTATTTGACTATGTCAATAGCATTTTCAATGAATTTATAGCTTTTGTGATCCCACGCTTTTGTGATATTTGAAATCTATAAACACCTCACAAAGGTGTAAAGTGCCAACAGATAAATTATCTAGGTCATACACACGTAATTTAAAGTAAATTAACATAATTAATTGTCTATGAGAGATATAAAATGAAATAATTACAAAATTTAAATGAATGAGAGTAATAGCGCCTGATCAACACGCAACACAATATACACTTAATTGGTTTTTAGATTTTGAGTTCCATGGTATTGCAATATTACTTAATATATACATAATATTATTTTATTATCACAAACTAAACGCCAAAAAAAAATAATGTCCAAACAAAAGGGTGCAATATCTAATCTACGATTATTTACAACTTGTATTTAAATCGCTAATCTGAAAGATAAGGGCTTCGCTAATTTATGTGCTTTTTATGAGGGGGTGTCGCAAAAATTGCTTATGCTAAATATTTCATCATCTGAAACTCGTCTGGTGTTAATATTGAAACAATTTTTTTAAATGTATAAGCATGTTTAAAAATGTACATACCTCTACATTTGCATATACATATGATATATAGTGTTTGTGATGTTTCACATCACAATTGCATATACATAGGATATGAAATATACATGAATGTATATACCTTGAATATACTATATAATAGGTGACTACCAGGTACCTAGGTGGATCGAACAAATGAAAAATGAAAATCGAGATGTTCGCATTTGATGATCTAATGAGAACCACAAAGGAAGGGTCACCACAATTGAATTGTACGATTATACAAACTTACACTGAATAGAATTGAGAGCAAAAAAAAAGAATCACTCAGCCCAAAACGAGTGTTTGCTTAACAAGAAAAAATTTTCAAGTGTCAACACGATAAAAGATATATTACTTTTGAGTAAAAAATATTTTACATTTTCAATAACAAATAAATTTCTTGAACCTAATGCTGGCCTTAAAATTTGTTTCAAATGTTTGAAGTTTAAGCCTGTGCGCGCACTGGAGGCAAGACTTTCTTTAGACAGACTTGTTTTTATCATAGGAAATACGTTGTCAAGACCATATCATATGACAAGTATGCACAAGCTAGTCGAGAAAACGCTAATAATTCTGTTTAAAAACAGTCTACTCGCAAGTGTGCGCCCAGCATAATAGTATGTTTTTTAAAAGTATCATATTAGCTAGTATAATGGTCTCACATGCCTTTTAAAATTACCTAGAATTGATTGTTTCAATTTTATTTAAAACTAATAATCGATTTAAATTAATTTTATCTACAATACAAATATGACATATATCATCCATCTTGGCAGATAATTTTGATGTCCAGTTGGTATCACAAAACTGTTTGGGAAGCTGTACTGGGTATTAACACATTTTTCAATTTATTTGAAGTATGGAATTTATGCCTACGAAATATTTGAATTTAACAATCGCAGTTTGAGAATTTTTATTCGATTGATAAACCGAATTTATTGAGCTTCTTGGAACCAGTGCCGAACTAACTTCTTTCTAGGATGCAACGAGAATCCTAATTAGCGCCGAATTTAATTCTATCTAGTCACAATTTTTACTACCACAAATTTATTTATATTCAATCACAATTTTACTTTTTGCTTAGGTGCCCACTCCTAATAACCTTCTTAGACCGTCCGCACATAGGTCGACTGACTGCAAACGGGAGCCCCGAATCTGCCCGAACCGAATGAGAATGCAACTGTGTTGTTAGTGAGAGAACGAACGTGTATACGAGTGAGAGAACGACACGAATGAAATAAAACTGATTTGAAATTCTTCTTGAGCGACTGTGTTTCTTGGTCGCAGGGCAATTAAGTTGCAATATATAAATAGTGACATCATGAGCAGAGATGTGCACAAATACTATTCAAAACTATTTAAATACATACATACAAATACCTCAGAATACGACGCAATAAAATCCCCTATTATGCTATTGTTAAAAATTCTATAGAGTCACGTTTTCGTTGGAAACTTCGTTGCGCGGTTAGTTTTCAATCAGTCGACCCGTGTGCAGAGGCCTTACTATACCATTAGTGCGGCACTGCTTATAACTTATGAACATTTCTTATAATTTTAAACACTTTTTATAAGATAATAAGGTGATAATTATACAAAGTCATCTTTTTATGTGAAAGTTTATTTTAATGGATTTTGATGTCATTTTATCCGCTAAACACAAAACGTGAATATTACATAAAATAATAGTAAATTCTACTTAAAGAAACTTACTAATATTTTACGTATTATTTACGTAACATGTAATCGGTCCCAGAAGGTAAATGTTATCACTTAGATCCTCTACTTTTTAAGAGGATTGTGCAATTATCACTGTGTATGGGAGGTTTACGGTATCACGGTTAATTAATAATGTGTATTTTACATATCAGTAAAGAAATATAGTAAAAATATTATATAAATATTATGTAAAAAATATATAAAATTTGTAAAATTGACGTAACGTTTATACGTCAATGCTACATAACTGTGAATACTAGATAAACGTAACTGTGTTTAGCTGATTTAGCTGTTCGTGGTCGGGATTGGATCCGTTTCAATTTCCCAATCTCGACCACTGAACAAAGATAACAGACGCATCGCGACGTCTGTGTCTCCAACGAATATTTGAGCGTCGAAAAGCGTTATATTTTGTAAATGAATGCAAAGGCGATTAAATGATATTGAACGTGATCTAGTACTCGATAATCATATTTAACAAGGCTGTTTTGTTGCTCAAAATAGGCCTCTGCATGCGTAGTACGAAACGCATTGCATTTACTGTGTGAGATCGAGTTGCTGTTCATACGACTAACCACGTTCTTTACAATAAACCCAATCCATGCGAACCTTTGGACGCCTACCGTAACACTCCAAATAAAACTGCAACTAAACTACAAGATCTGAAAAGCGACAACTATATTAAATGCATTTGTCAAGCCTCATTCCCACTCACTGAGTTTTAATATTAATTTAAGGTTTTAACCTAAATGTAAGTTTTATCTTATGAAATATAAAGAAATAAAATTAATTATATTAAATACAATAATTTATATTTAATAAGGATAGTAATTATTACAAAATAATGTATTTTACTGACGCATGACGCATGATTTCACAAGTTCAAAATTACATTTATGGTTAAAACCTTAAATTAAAACTTAAAACAGTGAGTGGAAATGTGGCTTTATATTTCCAAAAAATAAATGCTCAATTTTGCTGAACAAGAAGTACGATTTTTAGTTATTAGTTGGAAACACAGACGCGTATATTATTAAAATAAACTTTTCACCGACTTCTGCTGCAGCTGCAGTTAATCTAATACAAATAACTGGGGTTTACAATTGTCTTAACCTACAATTAAATTAATCTACCGTTAAACTTTAAGAGTACATAATATTAATATTTACAAATACTACATGTATAATAATTTAGAGTTTAAAACTTAAAATTGACGATTCATTAAATTTAATAGTGGATTAATTAATACTTATATTAACCCGAAGTTGTCGTCGTAGAAACTGTTGTCCTGCTCCTCGAATCTGGGGGCCGGCATCGCCGTGGGGTCCGGCGGGACTTTTCCTCCCCCTTCCAACGTTTCCCCGTAGGACCCGTTGTCGCGACGCATCTCTACGATTACGTCGGTTAACGCGGTGATATAATTTTTAGCTAGAGTCAGTGTTTCTATTTTTGAAAGACGGCGCTCTTTCTTGATGTGCGGTATGACTTCCCGTAACGACTGGAACGGATAAGAATAATAGATTAGAAAGAAGAATGCGTTGCATAAAAAGTAAATATGCAGATATAATTTGTATGGGTCTTGTTGCATTGAAGATATATTTCACTATAGTTCAAATTACAAGAGTTCAGCGGTGACTCATACATACACCGAGTTGTGGGCTATAAACTAAAAAGCACTGACTCATTTATTTTTCTATAATGTATATAGAAACGAATAAGATTCGATAACGAAATATATAATAATTATATAATGAATTCATTATCGTACGAGTATTATAAATTTATACCGCTCTTATAACCTCTTTTAAGTATAAGTCGCCGCCGAACTATCGTGATTTGGACTATATATAGTTTTTTTGAAGACATCTCCATATTCTTTTTAGATTAGATATAGAGTAGATATATATTTCTTGTTGTTACGATTTGGAATAGCCTAAGTATTACTAAGTTAGGAATAGAATACAGACCATTGTTAAGGTGAACTAAGCATCATACACTAAGCATCTTACCTGGAAAGCATCATTAAGACTGTGCATTCTCATCCTTTCCCGTTCGTTGCTTTCCAGTCGCCTAAGATTTCTTTCCCGCGCGTTCAGCACCGGTTTTCGTTTCCGCGTTCCACTTTGAGAGCCGCGCGTTCCTTTTCCATTGGATTTTCCGCCGCTCGGTTCATCACTCATAGAGGACGAGTCTGTCAGGTCCAGGTCCGGGGTTTGTACCTGCGTCACAGGAACGTTTTAATCGGAATCAATTGATAGGGTGCTATGATGCAATGTGGTTATGATGTTGATGATTATATAAACAGTTCTGTTGCAACTACTGCAACGAGTAAGGAAATGGCAACACCAACAGCAAAACAGCTGATCACATGTAATGTAACTGTATTGACTGTTTAACAAGTGCAGGTCACCGGTAGAGCAGTGAGGACTTTTGAACAATTATGATATTGGTTTAAAGTTGCCAATTAAATAAGCAAAAATTATTGTAGATTTGATGTGATTTTACATTTTGATGTTTAAGGAATCCTTTTTCTATTCTCTCATCAAATGAGAAACTGTAATGCAGGATAATGTAAATGTAAAGGCATTAAGCTTCGATTCAGAATTACATTTTCGACTGATTAAAGTTTTTAGAGGTTAAGTCGTAAGGAGCTATCCATAAATTACGTCACACAAATTTGATGATTTTGTGGAAATCTATTCACTTTTTGTCACACAATGCGCACCCCCTTCACTTGCTGTGAACTTTATTAAATCAACACATTTACAAAATCAATCATCTCAAAATTACAGAACAATGTAAATGCCCAGTAAACATTTTGGAGTCACTTTGCCATCATGTTGAAGATGCGTATGATGGTTGGCATGAAAAAGTTCATTTCTCACAGTCGTTTATATGAAATGTCTATTTCATTGGCTATAAATGGCGAAATACATCCATCTGTATCAGTACTCCATCTGTCGGAATACAAATCAAGATAAAGTTGATGCAAACTATAATTGAATTGCAATGGTGATAGAAACGTCACAAAACAGGACATATCACCAAATTGTTTACTGGGTGTGACCATTAAAGAGCGAAATTAAACTTCGAATGATAATAAACAAATTTTAAATATTGAATCTAATAATCTGTTTTCCCCTGAAAACTGATACAACTGCCTCAACTATAATAATTTGGTATTTACTCAGGATCTTACTTAGGATCACTCAGTTTGGGATAACAATTGGGGTAGCAATGAACAAACTATCAAAGAATTTACTTATGTAATGTTCACAATGTTTATCACAATCTGTGGACCCCCTTCACCCCTTTGCGTGTGACGTAATTAATGGATGTTGCCTAACGAGGCATGTAATGCAGCATGCTACGATCCAAATGAAGAAGCATTTTTTAAATATAGTTTTCCTATTTCAATCAGTCATTTTGTTGCAATTATTATGAGTGATGCTGTAGAAAATCGTTATTCCAACGGGGACTACCTATAAGGTTTATTTTCAAAGCAACATTCGACTCACGTTACATTAGACACTGGAATTTGATATTAGAATAAAACTCATATTAAGAAATATATTTCCAAGATTACGAATGATGAAAGTACAGAATATTATGACAGGGAACTTTTAAATATCATAATTAGAGATTTATTAAAATCTCTCTTTCCGTCATCATCAAATTTACCCTCTGATCATTTTCAACGGTCTTTATTGCACAACACAAAATCATCTCTGCAATAGTAACTCTTTGTTGTTTTATCTCCTAAGGGATAACGCATACAATCTAAACCTTATCAGCTTAATTTGAAACTTACAGCAGCTCTTCGACTGGACGCCCTTCTAGGTCTGCTCCTGGACCCGATATTAATTTCATCCGATCCGTCATTACTCCAACATAGATCCCCACGATTTCCAGGAAGATCCGTTTCCATCGTAACGTTACTTCCACTAACTTCAGTGGGTTCGGAACGCATTTTACTTAATTGTTATTAAACTACCTTTAATTAACACTTAAAACACCTGTGCAATTAACGCACAATTTATTTTAGTGGTTAAATCGTTTCCGAAGCTGGGTTAATTAAAACTATGCTTCATCGTAGTACTGCAGACATATTAAATTTAACTGTTTTGAATAAATTCAAGTTTTATTATGTAATCTTGCTTGGATATTGTTTTTGGTTAGTTACCGCACACGCAAGTAGCTCTTATCTGCTAAGTAAACTGCTGGGCGAACTGTTGCTTACTTCACACTGTATTTCGTATTGTTCCATACTCTATTCACTTATAATAATTTTCTAACGTGATCGTAACAGGTTACTTTGCTTATATTTGTCAATATTTACATTAGTGTCACAATCTGCCACTGACAAGTTACTCAGCTGTTCTTAGCTCGGCTCGTTTATTACACATTTGATACGAACAATGAATGTGTATTAATTATTCTTGTTTCTACATCGGCACTCCTGTTCAACGGGTAGCATCCCAATCAATGACAATGGACCAACGAGATATCCGTGGCACGCTCTCGCTGATAATGATAAATGATAACTGGACTCTAATGGTTGTGTTTATTTTCTTAGGTGGTTCACTGGCATCGTTGGCAGCTGATTGAATTCTCGTTATCTGAAATAAAAGAGAAGATCTGATTTAATATTCAAAATACTACATAAAAGTATAACGGTTAGAAGATTTACAAATTTCAAATTAATTGGTAAAGAAATTATATAATAATGATTGCACATTGATTTTGTGAAAACGGCTGTTTTAGGAAATGCTTTTAAAAAATTGGTGTTTTGTCGTGTCTTCAAGTTTCCACTGAATTTTATGCGGAAACAGCTAATTTGGAAAAACTGAATAGAACTTACTAGACGCTGTGAAGTGTGGGAATACACTAGTGAAGGGGCTCGATTGCCGTAACACAAAGATGAATTTACTCCTCAAACGACTGCGGGTGTATCTTCGTACAGAACCGACGATATTATTAAAACCGGAAGAAGCACAGAGTTCTTAGTTAAGAGTTATAGTTAAGTGCGGCCCTGACATAGATGGACTGACATTATTAGCGGCGTTTTGTTGCTTAATATTTGCCATTGAGACATAGACATTTGATAAACTATTGCAGTCACATTTGCGAAATTGCTGTTAGTAATATAAAACATTATTTGTTTTAAATATCATATTTAGTAATATAATTATTAATAGTTAACTATTTAATTAAGGTATTGGTTATGGAATTATTATTGTCAGGGGCGCAATGGAATTAATATATGAACCAGTAAGGGAATAAACACATACTGTCTGCAAAAATAAATAATAGCTCAGCTTTATAAAAATTGAAGTGCTGCTCGCGGCAAACAGAAACTTGTCTATAAAAAATATTTTCACCCATGCAATTCAATGTTAAGGACGGTAGAAAGTTTATTCTTCAAATGTTGGTGCAGGAAATTTTATTTTATTGTCATGTAAAAGGGTTAAACCTGGATTTAAAATTGAATTTTCACGGTGCTTCCATTCGGCCGCCTGATTGGAAATAAGGGTGTATCCAGTTTTCTTTCTTATCTTGAAAACTATACCTCACACAAATATTTTGTTTAGAGCTTTTTTGTAGATTCTGATATTATCTACAACGTTTATTAATAACTTTTTACATTTTACAAGATAGAAGTTATAAACAAAAATAAATCTTAAATTTAGTAATGAACAGCCTATTCTACTTTAGTCCTAGTACTACTAAACCTTGATAAAAATGTAGATTACAATATTATCTACACATGACACCGCCTTTTTGATTGAGAAACCGAAATTTATAACAGCAATAGCCATGAATAGATCATTCTTGTTGTCTGGATATAAACTATAAGAAGAAGCAGAACAATATTAGGGGCGATAAAAGGCCACGTGCCTAGGAAGCCCGAGAAATTATATATAAAAAAAAAATTAAAAATATTATCTACAAAAAAACTCTGTATAAGATTTTTGTGAGAGTAACACTTTTCGAGATAAACAGAAAAGAAATTGAATGACCCTTTTACACGATAAAAGTAAATACTGCACCCAAAATAAAAAATACTGAAAATATAAACATACAAAATATTAGAGCAAAACAATAGCATAAAGAAAGTAGAAGAAATGGAAGTATATAAGATATCCACAGGAAAACGAACCCATTCTGCTGATTCATCACCTTAACCTTCACTAAAGCACACACGAGAAGTGAATGCAACTCAGACGAACAAAAAATTAGAAATAATCGAACTAGAACAAGAAGAAGTAACAAAACAAAACAAACAGGCAAAGTCAGATGGCAGTACACCAGTACCAATTGAAGAATATTCAGAAGTTAAGAACAATAATTGAAAATTTGAATAATTGATTATTGACTGACTATTACCAAGAGCATAGGCAATAAATATATTGGTAGACTTATACAACAACATACCAATGATTCTACAACATTTGGTAACATGTTAAGCTTATTGTACAACCATTTAGAACACAAATAATCACCACACAATTCAACAGATTAATAAAATAGATAGAATAAATGTAATACAGGATACATGATCATTGCACCCAAAATGCAGGGTTCAATGATTGATTTCTCATTATATTCCTTTTTACTAACATATATTCGTATTATGTAATCGTTCCAATTTAAATGATAATCTTTTTTTAATTAATTCAGATCTCAGATAATAATTTTCAAATATTTTGAAATGTTATAAATTAAACAATCTTATTTATATGTGACGTCATCACGAGTATGACGCTTGACACAATTGTTATGTTGCATAATAATTAATTTTATTCATATTTTTACACGAGTTGTATTTTGCTCAAATATTGACATATGTATACTCGTACATTGTATTGTTTATGTCGTCAATGTTGCATCTGGTGTATCGCACGGCGCGCAGCGTACTGAGAGCTGGTCTATTGATGTACGAGTACTTTGATTAAAAACGTTGTTCATCTATTGAACAGGATACAAAGTGTTGCTAGTGTTTGCTTGTTCCGCCTCGTTGCAACGTAACGTAACGTTAAGGTCTTATCTTTACAATACAGAAGAAAAAGACAAGACTGAAGAGATGCATCTCTTTAAACAATGTTCTAGTTGCACGAGAATAGGGAACCAAATATTTTCTTCAAGAAATGTTTATATTTGCTTTTGCAAAATACTTTTTAAAGTTTAGTCAATTGTGTTTCGCCACCTTTTTCATAATTATGTTTAGACATTTGATTAATGAGACATTCAGTAATTTAATTTCAATTAATTCCAAGTTAAAATGCGTCAACAAGTTGCTATGACAACTGACCCACTAACGAAGAATCAGCAGAAGTCAAACTTAGTAACAGAGGCCGTGGGTGCAGGACTCCCCCCGGAGGAAGATTGATAGATATTCTGCATGTCTTCTCAGCCTCACGTCTAACGAATCGCGATTTGCTTCTCTTTTCTATAATTGATACAAAGCGACATTGTAAAACGATCCAGCGTAAGGGACGAGAGACAACGGAAGCGTCGTGGAAAGAGAGGGAAGGGGATGATTGATTGAAATCTGTACGGATTCAAATCATTCGAATGGTTTCATTATGGTTCGGTAAATCTGTGTTATTTTTATCTAACTTTGCTCTTCTTAAAATTCAACATTTGAAGGCTGCTACACAATTCATATCTATTAGTGCAGACGCACAATAAAGACAAGACAAACTATATTTTAACGTAGATAAAATATTTTATGTTTTTATGAAAGAAATGTGCACTAATTGTTAAGACATACAATTCTAATGTATATTCGAATAAAAACACGAAAAAAAACAAATGAACAAAGTTTGATTTTGGCTTACAGTGGTTGCAAAGATTAAACTGATCTTCTGGTGATTCTAGTGGATTACCTCCTTCATTGATTCAGAAATATAGGTGCTAAAACGTCAAAATCAACCTTAACAAGTAAAAGTAAGAGAAGTCACAAACACCAGACAAATCTCATACGCACATTTCATAATTAACAAACTTATAATGATTCCTAAAGTAATGAATTTATAATAATTTGTATAAAACTCAAAATATTTTAAAGACAATTAGTCATTTTGTAAGCGGACTTCTTGCGAGTGGAACTCAAAGTTCTGCTGCTCAGTCCCAAATGAAACTTTTGTAAAACTTTTAATAAAATAAACAATTTTTCAAGCGATTTCACTGATTTACAGAAGTTGAGTGACAAGGATTTCAGTCTGAAAGTTATAAGCCGAGCGGTGACTGATTGTGCTTGTTGGTAAAGTAGATTACTGTAATATTTAAATATGTTTCCTTTGGCAGTTTAAAATTAGTGTATCGTTCCTAATTAATAAAATAATAGCTATTATTTCAGTTGTATTTTCAATTATTTATATGTAGAGGTTCACCTACAAAATCCGCTAAATCTAGTACATCAGACTGCTAACTTCTTAAAAACAAATACGTACTATACTTTACATGGTGTTAATTCAAAGCGTGAGAAATATTAATTAAATTGTTGGATTGACAACGCTAAACCAGAAGTCAGCAGGCGGTATTCAGCAGCCAAAAACCGAGGTGGTGAAAGTTTTGTCCCCCAATTTTACGGATTGACGGGTTAATTACGAAGTCCATTGTACAACACACTCGGTGAGTCATGCCTTATATATTTATTAGAAGCGGTGAATTAAAATCGTTTCATAAATTTACTTAAAACCTGTGAAATTAAATGGAAGTATTTTGTAGACACGGGATTAATTAGCTACTTTCTGCTTTGGAACATTGTAGGGCTGGAATAATTAGTCGTGCTAACCGTGACTCGGTACAGCCAACAGTTAAATAGGCGTGGGGGATACCAGGGCAGCATCCTCTTGGAGATTAACAAAGAGTTATCTAACATCCTATCCATTTATATTTTAAAACACTTTTAGACTTCAACTTTTTTTCGGACGTCTTTTAATAATAGATGGTTTTGTTCGGCATATTGTATATGGAACAAATATGAGAGCTACGAAACAAAAGTATGTACCAGGGCGTACAACAAACCGCTGTTAACTTCTTAAGGCGTGTTTAACATTAGACGACTTTTTAGGTTGACTAAGAGCTGTGGATAAACGTAAGTAGTCTAATTTAGAAAATTTAGACTTTTGAAAAATTGCTTGTGTTAACGGGTGCTCTATAAGAGGCAATATAGTGCTACTTAGCTTAATTTGGTCGATATCTTTGGGGGAATTTCAATACACGTGGACTACAAAGCTTTAGAATTTTCCTGGAAAGACTTATTAGACATTTGCAATAAATTACAGGGGTAACTGTAATTCTCGCTTATCAAAACAATTTTGGAAGTTACTCCTCTTCCTCCACTTTCTCTTTACCACCATCTACCAGTGAATGAATTAATTATATCCCCTCTCTCCCAAGCAGATTTTTCTTGTTTTGTATTATTAAACGTCAAGTATTTTGTTAAATATTTGAATAATTCAATTTAAACATAGACACAGATCGTACACGTCCCTTTTACCTTTTAACAAATATAAATTCAAAATGTAAATCCCTTATACCGCTTTCTTTAAAGACTTTCTTTAGTGAAAGCAGAGGAAAGCGCGTGGGAGACGACGACGACAACGGCGACGACAAAACTTCTGAAGGCTTCACATTTACAAATTACAAATGAAAAAGATCTGCGTGTAACATGAAATTAAGCAAGACAGAGATGGAACTACATTCAGAGCCGGAGTCTTAGAAGATACATTTATATTCGATTTATATTATTTGATTCGGGTCTTGTTTGGTCAGCAGAGATTAATCTAAATGGTGTTAATAGAGGTGAATCAGAAGCGTACTTCAGGCTGTGGACTGACATATGTACAATTGATTTGTGTGAGATCTAAATTAGCTACAGCTTTAACTAGATACAATGGGTTTGCTACATGTGACAAATTATGCATTGGAATTTTCTAAAACATTGGATCCTTTTAATAATTAAAGTGAGAAAATAACTTTTTTAATTGTTAATGTCTCCTAATATATAAGGAGTTATTAAAAAGTAATTGGACATTTGAGGTTCTGATAACAAACTTTATCAATATATAGTACACATTCATAGAAATTAAGAAATTTGACACAAAAATAAAGAGCTAATTAGTCGAAATAGATAAATAAACTTTTGAAAAATATGAAGTTCTGGATTATTGGACTACAGCACTGTCAATCCCTTGGGGGTGAAATTATAATTCAGACAAGACGCTGAGGACTTGGGGTTGTGGACGGCGGAGAGCGAACACGGCTTAGAAGATGTTGTGTTTAAAACCATAACCATAACTAAAGACATTTCGCGCACCGCTAGATGGAGCTTCTGCAACAATACTCGTGTTCCTTGTATCTGTTGTACATACAATAATATGCTGTCAACTTTTGTTTTACTTGTATCAAGTTTTGTAAGGATTACTTAACAGCAAATTATCATCAGCAGTGCATATATTTACAGATATCTAAATAACACCAGTGGAGATAGGATGTAAACAAGAAGAACTTCTTTTTAATAAGAAGATCAACACCAAACAGGTAATTAAGTAATTTATGAAAATAAATATAAATTAATAGTCACGGTACTTTTAACGAATTGTTTGTGTACTATAGGTTTTGTAATAGAAGCTTGGTACCTAATATAATTTCACTACTTGAAAAACTTATGACAGACGGTTGTTCCTTTTAAATTGGGTCATTATTGTGATCACTCTTAGATTCAGGGGCGGCTGTACCTTAAGTGCACTCGTGCGCTTCACTACTAAATATTTGTAATTAAAAAGAGAAACACAAAATATCATATAATACCACAATTACATACTGACTTTATACTTAGGAAGTTGCAAGGAATCAATCTCTATGCCGAATTGATTGAAACTTATTTTTTATATTGGTTTTAACAATCGGAGATGATGAACGTGATAAGATTACGCCCAAATAGGTTTTCTTTGACATTTGCTGCCGGGGATTGCCCGTTTAGGGTTAAATGGAAAAAGTATACCCCGTTGGGCTTACAAAAACAAAATATTAATCGGGATGTTATATTTAATTTAACTGAAAATGATTCAAATAAAAATGTTTACACGACAATTATTCGCTTACCTTCAACCAACATGTAGTTCAACAAGCATGTAATTAGACTGGCATCGGTAAATATTTGGAGCAAAGCAGTGAATACCAAATACGAGTTTGACTATACAAATAAAATGGAAAGAGGAAACATTTGTATTCGTGGCGGCAGGCAGGTATTTATTTCCATAAAACAAACCTTCCCTTACGTTCTCCATCACTCCATCCCTCTTCCCTTTTATACTCCATTACCCCTTAACACTCGTGAAATAAATATAAATCTCACTTTGTTTTGTAAATATTATGTTTCAGAAAATTTAACATTTGAAAATATGTATATATGATAAACAGGTAATTATCATATTACGAGTATAGACTAATTTTGTTTAGTATGTCTGTCACTCGTATACGAACATAAAATACTGGAATATGTATTGGCTAATTGGAGGACGCTCTGAACTAAACATTGAAAACAAGCTTGGTGCGGTTGCACCAAGAAATCGAACTTTAGAGAAATACAAACGTTCCAAAATAAAGTTCTGCGAGGAATAGTTAATGCACCGTAATGATGTTAATATCCGCAATGACGATATACATAGAGACCTGAAGATTAACACAGTCGAAGAAGAAATCAAAAACGTAGCAATGAAGAACGAATTAAGACTTCGTACCCACGAAAACATCGCCGTGACGCAAATGTTGCTTGATAGTAATGATATTCGAAGACTTCGCAGGACTAAAACCTTGGACCTAGTAACCTAATCATGTAGAATTGTTCATTGGAGTAATCTCTGCCACACCGTGTAATTATAGAAATGTAAGCTATACTAGATAAGTATATCTATACTTAGTTGTAGTATTATAGAAAACTTAAAAAAATATATATGTATACGAGGATACGTGTTCCTGCTGACCAGGATGTTATCATCAGAGTTTGATGCTTCACAGTGTCATTAGTTTTCGCCAACCACCACTAAAATCCGCTTGCGCAAATAAACAAGTATTGTATTATATTTAAAAAATTTACCCTCAAAAATATTTCCTTCCCCAAATGTACTAGCAAAACCTGTAAGTTGGGGCTCATTGAACAATTGCTCATTGCAAGGCCACATACCACGTCAAGACCGTTACGATGGACGAACTTCATAGAAACCATAGTTTATAGATCCAGTGCAATACTGGTCCAATGCGTCTATATGTTAATTCTAAAAGAGTGTTCCATAGTGAGTCCCATACCAATACCAATACCCATGCCCATGCCCACGCCATAGTTATTACTTTTACAATATAGGATCCAGGTAATACCTGGGATTAAATGAAACAATGAACCGTTCTAAACTAAATGTATTGTTCTCCGGAGAACGGTGGCTCGTCGTGGTTGGACTAGCCGACTAGCGGAACAAAACGGACTGAAATGGATTATTAGTAGTGAGCGGAAGTAGAAAAGCGCTAGGAAAATTAAACCGTAGTGTCAACATCTGCCAGCCTTGGGAAAAATTACATAATTAAAAGTAAATCAGTAATCCCTGAGGTTTTTATTTATCTTATTCATACTCATACAACGAAAATTCTACTCGTGCCGGGACGGGCTTTAAATCTGTGTTCACTTATTAAAATAGACTTACGTCGAGTTTTTGATGCTTTTTTATGTTGACTGTAGATGAGTTTCATCAGTAATTGGTTGGAAAATATTGTTATACATTTACATATTTCCTGGTTTGTATTCAACCCACAAAATGAAGGCAAGGAGTCTCGAACCCGGTCAACAAAACAAATGAAGCGCATTATTCTAACAGTAAATATTTAAACATTCTGCCAGTTCTGTGCTATTAAAATTAACAAGTCCCGGTTGATGTTCCAATCAGTTTAAGCACCGGATACTAAAGCAAATGTGAATTTGTTATTGCGCCATTATCCTTTTAGATACCTATTCAGCATTTAGGTATGTAATTTTTTCTTTGGAATATTATTTTCATTTGTATAAATGTTTTATTATTAAATATTATTCCCATCCATTGTTTTTGGTTTTAGCTGCCTGCTAAACACATATGTGTAACTATAGTTACATGTATTCAAGGTTAGAGGTAAGGTCAACGATTTTATCTAATAAACAACGTTTTGTAACTTATTTAACTACTCTTTGATTATAGAACCTAAACAAGTATCTTTAAGGAATAAAGGGCTTTGGTATAACTATAAAATAATAAAATTAGACCCTTAAGAATAAATATTACCTACTATGTTTTGCTTAAGTAAAATATTACATGAACGTAAGGTCACATCCATGTTTAATGTTTTAGAGGAATATATTATAACAAAATGGCAATATAGAAATACGTTTCCTTTATATGTGTTAGCCATAATTTAGGGTTTAGTTTTATGTTTTTGAAGTTTGCAATCTCTAAACTTAAGTTAAGTAACTTGAGTTAATAACCTATAATCTGTAATAAGTCAAATTACTCTTTGACTTGTGTAAAATAAAAAAATTAAAATAGTTATATAGTTCAAATTACGAGAGTTCGGCGGCGACTCATACTTAAAACAAGTTGTGGGGTATAAACTGCCAATATAACTAAAAAGCAATGACTTACTTATTATTCTATAATGTATATAGAAACGAATAAGATAAAATTCATTATCGTATTATAGATTTATATCGCTCTTATAACCTTTTTAAGTGTAAGTCGCCGCCGTACTCTCGTGATTTATACTAAATTAAATAAATTATATATTATGCACGGCGCTCGCGGACTAAGTACTTTCAAAAAACAAATAAAAAAGGAAGAAAGAAGAGAGAGTAGGGTATGACGGAGTAGTATAGAAGTGAGAAGGGAGAATGAAAGAACTAATCAAACGGAAGAAACTGCTACAGAAAGCGAAGAAGAGAGATATAGACGGAGAGGGAAGTCCAACAATTTCTAAAAAGGGTAATAGAGAGATAAGGATGGAACAATGGGAAACGTTTGAAGAAGATGACGGAAACAACGGGAATGTTACAAAAAATACTAGCGAAATTGGAAAGGAAGAGGTTGTAGACCAGATCCGGAAGCTACGAAAAAGAAGGCGGAGGGTAGAGATCAGATAAAAACGAAGCATGGAAAGTAAGAGAGGAGCAGTTGGCGAAGAGGATGACGGCAGTGATAAACAGGGTGTGGATGCCGGATAGCTGGAGTGAAGATGTAGTGAATTACAGAGGAGAATTACAGAGGTAAACTATACACTAGTAAAATCGAAATATAAAATATATGCGGGGGTGGTGGAGAAGAGATAGAAAAGAAGAAGGCACTACTAGTTACTCATATTTAAAAGGGGTTATAAGAGTGGACGGAACGATTTACTTGCCTGTCTTTTCTCGTGAAATACAAATTCTCTTCGAAATTATACAATTCCATATTTTCTCCCCTCCTGGATAATTTTCAATAGATATACTGAAGATCGATTTTTCAACAGTCAGTTAACTGCGGTTCATTGTAAACCTTGATTTAAACTTTTATATTTCAGCTCTCAATCTACTTGAACATAACTGTACCAAATAACTTAACCAAGTAAAATACCTAGGTTACACTTTATGTTAAGTTACTGTGATCGATCTTTGACAAATCTAAAATTGAAAAATCAATATCTTAGGTTAAGTTTCAGTTATACCATAACTCTTGTTTAACTGACTATTGAAAAATCTGTTCTCAATAAATTAGCGGTAAGCGGGAGATACATTTAATTTATTCGATTTTTTTCACCGTCCCCAACCCCCTCTAGAACGTTTTCCGCTTCCTTTTTGTCTTTACGTTTACACGGAATCAGTGCTCAATGAAATCCCCACTTAGTGTAATTTAATCAAATGTAATTACGTCTCACCCCCCACTGAATGTTTCACCACCAAGTCCACCAACCCCAACACTCAATTCAAAGAACTTTGCTGCTACAAAAAAATATATTAAAAGAAAATAACAATCTAAGGACTCAACACCATTTTCTATGGGATTTTCCAGTTTTCAAACACATTATATGTCTAGAGGACAAGTGGAGCTTTTCGAAGTGGAAAATAGTTTTCCCTCTAAGCTTCAGTACTTTTTAATGTCATAAAGAAAATGAGGAGTAACACTACGGCGCCTGCAAGTTGTCGGGGTGGTAGTACTGTGGGTGAAAATATAAAGGAAATATATAACTATATATTACTTATCATGGACTATTTCTGAAAATAATTAGACAACTGAAGTTTATCCAAAACTATCAGCCGACATAATATAAAGTGTAAAATAAGTCTCATACCTTGTGGCGGCAATAAGAAGCATAATTTAGTAAATATAACACCTATACCTCGCTTTACGGCATAAATACGTTCCGCACAAGTATCCAGAATCAGTTATTTGAATTCGTATAACAATACCACTGGTGTAGTATTGCCATCAGTTTTGTCAATGTGGCAGTATGTTGTAACCCCTTCTCGAGTTTACCACGACATAAAGGGAGAAACTGAAACTAATAGAAGGTAACTAACAGTATAGCATTCTCTTGTTCGTATAACGAAACATTGTGGCCGTAAATCGAAAAAGTGCCGTATAATAGACACTTTTGCAAAATCGCCTAAATTGACAGCCACTCTTAAACAGTTACAAAATAGATTTTCTTTTGTAACTCCTACGGGTCCTAGTTTGAGAAATTCAGTATGGTTTGCTTCTAACATATATAGGTATACTAGAAATATCTATTAGGCCTTCAGTGAATGGTAATTATAATGTAAATTTTCAGCGCTGACGTCGCTGTGGATGTCAGCGTCCGCCTTGGCGTCAATGTTGTTTACAAGGAAAAGCGAAGACAAATCCTTGACCCACATAATCATAAATAATTGTCGTACAGCTCTAAACGTGTCCTATAATCACAGCCAATGACGCTTATTGAGTAACAACGACGTTGAATTTCCATTGAAACGGGCAGCCGGACATAAGAAGCGCCCATTGTATTGCAACATCCAAGGTACAGTTCAAATGAATAAATACATACGCTGCGTTAATTAAAAAAGAAAGTAATCAAACAACTTTTTCCATCATCTTTGCCAGTGTCAACTTCTACTTTGCTTCTCCATCCATTCGAAATGAAATTAGTTTTTCTTGATCAATGTTTCATAAAATCTTTGCACGTCTTCCGTTAAATATTCATGTATTTTTATAAAAATTATAATTCATTAAAAAAAAAAGAAAATGTATTTTTAAATAAACACATTGACATCTTATTTGAATAAGAGGTGTGCGGTGCGCACTGTGATGGTGACTTTCGAAGATTTTAAAACACTGGATGGAAGTTAACATTAAATAAGAAGTTTTCTTCACAGTTTTAAACAATACAACTTTTAGAACTGTACAAGGAAATGTGTCAAAGAAATTAATTGCATATAAACAATAAAGTTATTTCATTTCAGTTGAAGATATCCATAACAACGTGACCGCGGTTATTTTAAACAGAAAGTCGAGTACCGAGAAGCACTCGTATATGCTTGAGCAATGAAATAAACGTTTTGCATCGTGATCGCAGCAGCTGTTCTCTTTGTTTGGGAAAACAGCTGAACAAAATGCAAGTCTATGTGAAAAGAGCAGTTCAAGGAAATTAATGACTGGAGTCATGGGCGTGCGCACAAATTAGCAATCAAGGTTATTTTTATGTCGAGCATCCACTAGTAGTTCATGGGTACTAAAGTTATTGATATTGGTTTGGAGCCCCACCAAGAGTGAAATACTCTTATTCGCTATACGACACTGCTAAACACAAAACGTAAAGTCTAGTATTGTTAAATGGTATATTTTATACCTAACGTTACCTTTATATATTTATCAAAGTTTAACATAATTCTGTAATGTTCAATTCAGTAAATAAATATAAAATACATTAAAAATCTTTAACTAATATATTATTTAATTATTATCCTAGTACCACCGTAGTGTAAATAATTTACGTAACAATATTAAATTATTTATTACTTTTTTCATGCATATGAAACATAATCTTAAAATTTATAGATAATATTACACTAAAAATGTATAAACATACAATTGACTAAAAAAATAAGGTACTCTAAATCGCTTAGGCACATTTGACAACACCGACCGATTTGACTTAGACCTAATGCCTTTCGAATATTCGCGGTTACTCATGGCCTGACTAACTATATAAGCGACGTTGCCAAATCTTATATCAGTTAAATCTTACAGTGTTTTGAACAGCGGAAATAACGGATGATTGTGATGATATTTTTTATAAAGAATGACAATTATTTTTGTTATTCTTCGAAAACATACTATTTTTATTATTTTAACCGCAAGTTTGATGAACAATATTCAATTGAATCTGAATTGATATTCAATTGATATCTGAACCATATTGAATTAAAATAATTATTTTCTCCATTAGATACTTACATGAAATTTTTAAGTCAACGCACAAGTTAATGGATCCCCATATAATGGTATGTGAAATTTACATTTTAAAAAACTAATTATTTCCTTCAAAGTTTCGGAAACCTACCCTTATCTAATTTTTTTTTATTAATTATTGACTGTCGTAGAACAAAATTATTTACTACTTCACGAGGATCTCTTGAAGTAAAATATTTTAGCGTCAAGTTTACTACTATATATGGATATACACCGCTGCCTAATAAGTTTGGTATTATGTTTATAATAATCAGATCCTGTGCACCGGGTATCGAATCCGAAGATCAGCAGTCAGCGTCAAGCATCAATGCTCTCGCACACTGTGCCTTATTTCACATGCAAACATATAAGAAAATATATATGGAAGTGGAACATTGTAATAGGCGATATATCATTTAATATAACGATAAGGCATTCCTTATCAGGGCGTGACAGGGTCTTTGTCAATCTCTTATGTGGTATTCCTTATGATAATCTGGTTTTCACATCTCTAACGCGTTGTAAGAACCCGTGTTATATAGGAGTCTACCATGAATAAAATATTGTATTTGCAAAGTATAATTAAAGTAGTTATATTGAGGGATATGACTACCATATATGACTTACTGGTTTATAGTGAATAAATAAATCATTGATAAACGATATTCTTAGACAACCCGGAGATATCCATATCATGCTCCATGCTCCATAAAGTCATCCCGTACAATATTTCCTGCACCGTTAGCAAATAAATAGCTACAGCACAGTGATTCATGATGATTAGTGGAAATATGCTTTGATGCAAGCAGGAAGATATCTATAAATCAAATGGAAATTTATTTCCGTCAAAGAAATCGTTCAGAAAAATAAGTACGAGTATATTGAAAATCGAAGCAGATGCTGGTATGTAATACACCTATATCAGAGCTAAGGAATCGTTGTAGGAAAATCAAAATTTATTCGTTGCTTTTTAATAAACATAGTTTTAAAAAAAATCAGGTTACCAGACTTCCATTTAATGGGCTTGTGAACCATGTCTTAATTTCTATAAAACTGTAATATATATTAATAGAAATATGCCCTCTATATAATCCAATTATTGTTTTTTGTTGAATAGTGTATACTTGAAAGGCTGGTCAATCCACTGAATCCACAATTGTATTAAATTTTAAGATGTATTTGGACCTAGAATTTTTCACTGATTCCAAAACTGGCAGCCATTTTGAAATCGGTCCATAATTTGACCTATCATATGCCGATAATTCGAAAACCGGCAGTCCAAATAAAAAATTAATTGCTGATTTGGAATTAGCGTTGGCTAACAGAACTTTAATTACCTAATTATTTTTTAATAACTCACTATATTTTAAGAGATATTAACAATTAAAAAAGTCATTTTGTTTGTATAATTATTAAAAGGATCCAGCGTTATATAAAATTCTATTTCATACTATGTCACGTGATACTAGATCTCTTTTTTAAAACAGAATACAAAATTATAAAATTACAAAAGTAGCGTCACTAACACAACTGTTACTTGTAAAGTAATGGTCTGAATGTTATGAAATTTTGACACATATCGTTTGTAGTTTAGTATTAAAAATCATATGGATTTGTCAATAGTGGCGCCATATGTAGGTTATACAACGAACTTATTGGGTAATCTGTTATTAGTTACATATATTATTACAAATATGTATAAATAAATAAATTATAAAACAAATTGAAAATGATTGAAAATTGTTCATGTACTTTGAAATGCCAATAAAAGCAATATTTGTTTGTAAACCTTCCACAGAGCTATTGTTAGCATTCTTATACAATTAATTAAATAGATTTCCTTTCAACAAGCTTTAATTAAACGTACTTTCCGAGTTTATAAACGCGTTCTATTTCTATATCAAATAAATTCTGTTTTGTGTTTGTGACAACGAGAAAACAATAAAAAAAAAAAAACTTTGTCAATGTGGGTACTTGTATATTGCTCAGCACTTGTTGCTCCCTCCCCACCCTTGCTCACTAACCATGTCTGTGCTGCCGGGGGGTTACTAAGGGTGGTTGGCCGACCTACATACATAGTCCAAGGTTGCTGATATTAATACCCGAAGCAACATTCCGATAAATTGTGAGGGCCCTAGGGAAGAACGAAATTCGTATTGAGTGGCTCTTGAATACTCATAAAACCTTCGCCCTTTAGGCTTTCTAGGACCTTCTAGGGTCACAGAGCTTTAGTCTTGATCTAAACTATCACGTTATCTAAAGCATGACACCCCCGTGACACTCCACTGAACGTACTGGATTGTAAGCGCTATACACTTGTACAGATTAATTAAAATTGCAAATTACCAGCACGTGTTTACGTTTATGCCGACAGTTCACTGTCGCCGAGACAGGCGAGATCGAGTGTGTACTCTCCGTCTGGTTCGCCGGGATCGAGTATGAACCAAAGTTTATAATAAATCATAGTTAACTGAGATTTGAGGTACGCTACCTTAATTTAGAACCCCACAATGCTCCTAGCCGTGCGACTATGCGTCACTTCCGCATCCGAAGACACTGTTTAACCGTTATTGTATGAATATAATTTACAATGATAATTTATTGTTTTCTTGATCGGTTATTTCCCATAAAACACGTTTAGTATTATTAAAATATTTATGAGCCTCAGCACCGCACACAGCACGTGGGCACGATGCTTGGGCTGGAGAACAGGTAACGTGGGAACTACGGACCAAAGGGAAGTAGATGTCGCTAGCAATAAAGGAAACACTGGGGTTTTAGGAAGTGACATTGAAAAATGGCGAACACACTGTAATGTGGCAAGAGCGGGACCTGGAGAATCTACACCAAGCATGTCAAAGTCAGAGGCTAGCACGGGCCGCAAGGTTTAAGTTTATGTGTACTGTAAAATACAGAAAATCTTTAAAATTAATTTCCAACGAAGGTTTATTTTCCATTTTCCAAAAAGCAATGCTTTATCAACACACGAAATTCAGAATTTTCTATTGTTTAGGTAATAGGCACGCCGGGATACATGATAATGGAGGAATTAAAAAAGGACAAGATAAGAATAGAAGCAGGAAGGAGAGCAGTCAAGTTCGAGGAGAAAATGAGTAACGCTGAAGGCGAGATTTTAAGAAAAATTAGAGAGGAGGTCGGAAAGAGAGAAAGGAGTATTACGAAAGGAATGGAATGGCGACAGAGGAGGTAGAGAGAAGAAGAGAAAAAGGCACAAGTGTGGAAGAAGAGGTAAGGAGAAGAGACAGGGAGATACAATAACAGGAAAGAATAGAAAAAATTGAGAAGAGCAATTAAACCAAAAGATAAAAAAGGATAGGTTTATAGGAGTTTTATAGGAATTAAGATATAATACACAAGCCCATTCTAAACGCTTCCATACGACGGCATACCTAGCATACTCCTATTCACGTAACTTCACTGGCCTAGAGTCAACCATAAACTCAGATATTGTTATTTCCGATGATTTTCTAAAATAAATACAATTTCTCTGCACCTTTTCATACTCTACCCCCTCTCACCATCACTCCCATCACTACTCCCACCCACACATTCAATGTTTGTATAATCGACTTGATGAGATGAGGAGGCGCCATCCAAGCATGATCCCGACACTTTGGCGCCACTTTCCCTCCCCCACGCTTAGTAACATCACTTGTTGTTCCACCCCTTCCATGATCTGTACTACAACCCGCCTCACATTCAACCCTCCTCCCCCTCCCGTCAATCACAGGGGGGTAAACACATCAATTAAACCATTTCGTGTAGCTTTAATTACACTTTGTACTACACGCGCACAGTGGTTCCCAACATGTTACTTCACAGACTTCTCTCCCCCACCCCCTTACGCAACGTTATATTTTAACGCGAGCTGACGTTAATGAGTCATAAAAATCTATATAAGGAATAATTAAAGAAATAAAATATGTTGGAAAAACAGAATCATGTTCAAGCAGACGTCAATTTGCGTTGTATCGTTGATAATTTGGAAATGGCTTTCCTTGTGGGTGTAGCGGAAGGGGTGGGGTGCAGGGGACATGCGGGTTTATGACAGGGAAGCAGTGAATTGCAAGATACGATGATGAAGTAATTAAACTGTTAATTTGTAGATTAATTCTGTGTTTTATTCTATTAAGTACGAGTTTAATTTCAGCTGTGCACTGGAAAGAGAAAAGCGGTTTAACGAAATTTAAAATGAAAATTCATCAGAAAATTAGAGTGAAATTAAAATATAAAAATTCACTTTGATAAATAATATTTTGGTTTTTATAAATAGGTGTTAAATGTCCATTCAGGCAAAAGGCCATTTTTTCAACGCCAGAATTGGCATATCTGAAGCTAACCTAAAAAATGAGTTTTCAAACTCTAGTTTTAAAACCGAAAGGCAGAGAAAATCTGAAAAACCTTGTTGAGTTTAAAAACAAAACAAATTTAATATCTTTATTTTAAATATTTATAAGTTATAAATTATAAATTTATGAATTACGAATTATGTTTTGTAAATATTTGTAAATCTGTATATGCTTTTTAAGTGCTATTAAGTTTTAAAAGTTGATGCACCAAAAATAAATATTTTAAAAATAAAGAAAACCGAAAAACCGACCGTTAAAGCCCCATTCCCACTCACTGTTTTCAGTTTTAATTTAATGTCCACCTTAAATGTAATTTTTAATTTGAGAAATCATGCGCCAGCGTAGTTATTTTATAATAATTACTATCTTTATTTAATATAAATTATTGTATTTAATATAATTATTTTATTTCTTTATATTTCACAAGCTGAAATTTACATTTTAGGTTAAAACCTTAAATTATCACTAAAGCTCAGTGTGTAGGAATAGAGTTTAACAGCTAACTAAAGAAAAATGTAACCGAGGTATGTTAATGACGTTAAACTACAGTTATGTTCGAACAAGCAAGATTTACAATAAACCTCAGTAATATTAGGGCTTATAATATGGGCTGCAGTAACAGTAGTGTTGCCCAAATTCAGTCTTGGTCTTGCAGTCTTGGTCTTGTTCTTGCGTTTTTGCAAGACCAAGACCAAGAACAAGACCGCGTATTTTTAGCAAGACCAAGACCAAGACTGACCGTGCAAGACTTGAGCAAGAACAAGACATAGCCTGCAAGACTCTTGCGTCTTGCAGCTAGGACTTAGCGCTATTTCACGGAGTAGTTAGGTGTAACAGTTCGGTGTATAGGTAGGTAGGTACGCTTAGGAATTCTATGAGACGCAAAAAACTATATCAAAGAATATGAAAAACTGGACCTATGCGCATTACGACTAATACCATAAACATAGCGAATAAAAAAATATCTATTAAAATCAAACTGAGTGCATGCATAGTTATGTTTTAACCATCGGCATCATTAGTAATTAGAAAACATAGAAATAGGTTAAGTGATGAGTCAGCCAGATGGTTACTTTGTATTAATTCTTGGTCAAAAGAATTGATATAAAGTATCATAACCTAATGATAAAGCTGTTGATTTGTGTTGTATTTTATTTTTTATTCAAATAAATGATAAATCGTAAAACTCTTTTATTAAATTTCTTATAAGTTGAGGGTTCAATCTCTTTCTAGACAGATAAGTATTGTTCTTTAAAATACAGTCAAGTTATTGTAATTAATTTGTTTTTTTACATGTTTTAGCAAATGTAAGCTTATAAATCATAAATGTTTATTAAGAAACAGTTACTTCCATGGAAAACGACATATAGGTCAGTTGATTTTTCGAATTTCTTATCAAATCTTCAGTTATTTATTAATCTGCTTGATCTTTACTATGGCTATGTTAATTCAAGCTCACAATGTTCCAATTCTAATACGTTTTTCTAAGATTTAAAGTAAACTTTAATAAATAGTAATAGACTAATAGGTAATTGCAAGACTTGCAAGACTCTTGCTGCAAGACCAAGACCAAGACCAAGACTGGGAGCGCAAGACCAAAACCAAGACCAAGACCAGGTGTATTGGCGCAAGACCAAGACCAAGACTGGCTAAGTCTCGTCTTGTTCTTGCATTTGGGCAACACTAAGTAACAGAACAAACGGTTAAGTAAATGGAGTTCTAAATTCACAAGTAAGATTAGTCTGTTGAAATAAAGGGAAATATAGATTAAGCCGGCTTATGATTGGTCAAAGGATAGACGAAAAATATTGCCCTGGCTTTGCACTTGTTCCTTATCTGTGGATACACGGAACCAATGAAACACCTTAACATTCACAAGACAACAGTCATTTTGCAATAGAACACAAAATACTCGTATAACTATACTAATTTAAAATTAAGAAAAATGTGCAAAACCAGTGCAACATTTGTCTACTGTGCAACTATTGTCTTGAACTAGCCTTTACGCAAATATTTAATATCAAAGACAGCTTATAAAACAGTATATAAAATACAAGACAAATTATTTTACTTACGTAAATTATACTATTACATTTTCTTTAAATGTTCTGTGGATTTATGTGATATTTTCTAAATTTGGCAACACTTATAAGTACCAGATTAGTGCCCCATTGTGGGGAAAGCCATAGTCAAACTAACTTTAGGGCTACCCGACTGGGGCCTTCTGTTAGGTACCACTTATGAGTACCCGATTATTAGTCTATTGTGGGACAAGCCATATTCAGCCTAATCTTTAGTTAGGCAAGTCTTATGAGTACCCGATTAGGATCCTCTCAGCAAACTGTATTATCGTAAGCCTTTACAAGATCTGGTCGCGGCCTTATGCACTTAAAAATCACATTATAATATTGAAAAGAATTCGCGAAAATATAAATAATAAGAAACCCCCTAGTCCGATTCTTTTTCCAATTTAATAAATAAATTTGATTTCCAATCCGTTTTATTGTCCAGTATCTTTTTAAAAATTTCTGTTAAACTTAAATAGCTTCACTTTTATTTATTTATTTATTGGTATATAAATAACGTAAAAACAACTCCATCGATGATGAAACCACCCCGTTCAGTTTAGATAAGAAACCCGTTATATTTAGAACACTATTGAAAGCTACCCTTCCGTGTAATGGTGAATGGTGAATGGTGGTTGATGCTTTCAACTTGTGCGTTGGGTGCTAGGGGTGGTGGTGTCACATGCAGGGAGTGGGTAAGTATGCGTGGGCGACTTAGTGCAGACCTGAGACCACCATGAGGTTAACATGCCTTAGTGATTTATGTTAATCTCACTTGTCTTACAGAAATATAGTGATTAAAAATATTTTTATTAATATTAGCATCTTGCATGCGCAGAGAGAGGAAACACTCTCCTTTTGATGCTCCCCTCCATAATTATATTTTATAAAATGAATTTTATTTGTATTCTCTTTATTATAGAAGAATTTATTACTCTTTTCCTATTTCTATTTTCTTCCCTGACTCTTCTCAACATATCCTTTTTCTTCTTATATGCTCCGATGTCTCGCTTACCCATTATTCAGAGCTTCCCCTCTATTTCTTCCCATTATCTACTTCTCAGCCTTCCTTCTTCTTGTTGCGCCTGCCAGCCATCTGTTACCTTCCTTGCCCCTTTTTAAAAGCTGCTCCAACATGCTACTACTGCCCACCCCATTCACACAAACATCTCTTACATGCTCTCCTCTGTTTCTCCTCTTTTGCTTTGCAAACCTTGCACTTCCTTTCTTTTCCGTCCACCCAGTATCTACTTCCATTTTCTTCGTTTCCCAATCTAAATCTCCATGAAGGTTAGGCCTTCTTTATATCACTCATTTTCACATATATATCTGTACCTAGCGTTATATTTGCTCATTCTTTCCTGACGTTGCACATGTCTGTCTCTTGATTCTTAGCTCCCTTTCTACCCTTCTTCCTGTCACTCTCTTGCTCTCCACCTCATCTCTCCTCATTTCATTCCTTTGAAAGTATTCTTTTCTTTCTTTTCATATCTCACTCTTGCCCTAAGTTTCAGTTTAGTTTTAAATTTGAATTTCTATAATAATGAAATGTATTAGGAAATATAATAAAGTATAGATTGTAACGCCGAAAGGCACACAATTAATATGATAAATACATATTATTTTTCTTTATTTCATTTAATTTAACGTTATTTTTGGCTTAACGGCCAATTCTCAAAGATATGGTTAAGTATATATTTGAGTTTCGATAGATATTTCAATTTTAAACATAATTTAAAAACTATAAACACATTAATTTTTTTATAAGTAAACAAGAAGTAAATTACTTTCCAGCTATTTGTTCTGTGGAGTGACCTGTTTCTATAATAAAAATAAATAGTGAAATACATAAAGTCAACAACGGGAATGGCACACACTCCTCACAGTCTTCTCCCTCTCCCCTCAACCACCCATCTACATCTGAGTAAAGTAATTCTATTTCTCCAATATATAACCAATGTATGGTAGTCTTGAGCTTCGAATTTGGTAGTACGAGTACTTAGGATTCGCACTTGTTCTTTGCTGCGTTGTAGACGTTCAATTAATTGGACCTTCTGTTGACCCTTTCGAAATATGATTGGGTGGTGGTCGGGTTGTTTAAACAGTACTACCCCCGCTCTATTTTGTGTGCACAATTCGAATGAGCAATGAATAGAAAATCATGTTTTTCTTTCCAGAAACAAATATGTGCTTTAAACTAAATAAATATTCAATTACACCAAATAAATTTAAAATGGTTGCAAAATCTAAAATAAATATGCTCAGAAATTTATAGCAGAAAATATGGAAACAAACAGGACGGATGCTATTGATCGATCTTCTTAAAATCATTCATATCATTTTCAAGGAGTGGTTAAAAAAACCCTTAAATGAACCTCTATATAAATGAAAAATAATATCTTCAGTACTTTTTGTTTTATGATTTTTTATAACAAGGAAATTCTCACGTCGCACTCTATATTAAATTTAAAAAATATATATTACAGATAAACTGTTTTATGTTACATAAATCTTACATTTATGTACCTGAGTTCGTCCAATATATAAATAAATTTGATCCTCCGTATTTGCTTGCTTCAGGTTGTCATCGATGTACTAATCATCTTATATACTTGAAATGTATTAAATATTAAGTATGTATATCCCTTTAAATATGACTTTAAATCCATGGGTGACGTCAGAATAATTTTCAAGCATGAATCATGTAACTGTTACAAAAACCTGTCTGTCGTAAATACGCGTTCTACATAAAATGATGTTTCACGACCGATTTATCCATTACCCATTGAGTGCACAGCGTTAAACTTCTTTCCCACAATCCTAATTCCATTGTTGAAATAAATTTGAATTGCAAAATAAATGTAGGGTATTTATTAGGGCTTGCACAACCCACCACTTGCCACTTTCCACTCTCCACTTTCAACAAAAGCGCGATGCTTAGTATTTATCAACTTCATTCAGAAAAACGTTAAATGGGCGAGTGGAAGAGGGTGGACGTACCCTTAACAGCACAGTCTACCTCTCTTTAAAAAGTGAGTAAAATATAATATTGCCCCATAATAAAAATGTAACGTTGGCTTTAAATGTACTTCCAGAACATCGACCAGTGCCTACTTTCACTTTGAAAGAGTACGAAGGGTTCTATTGCATTTTTCTTGTGTTAACAAAGGGATGGATTAGTATTAAGACCTTAAACTCTGGACACACTGCACCGCATGCGTCCGAGCCGTGATATCTGAGCTATATACATCTGTATATGTGAATTCCTGTTCCTGTGAATATTAAGTGTATGAGTATGTACTTAATATCGAGATATACTTTTTTTTACGACCACGACTCTAGCGTGAAACCTTCAAATTTTTTTTTTATTTTTTTAATTATTACAATCTTACTATTAATAAGCAATTTTACGTTAACATAATAACTATAACATAAACCTTTGAAAAAGTGAAATCCTCTTTCAAATTATTTTCTTACTTAATTCAAATATACTCACTAATAATGAAACAATAAATTGCTCCATGTAGAACTTGAGAAACTAAATATTTAAGAAAATGTTAAATATACTCAGCGCCCCATAGAAGGCGGTCCTGTTCACATCAAAGTTTTACTTATTTCTTCTACTTAGTTCTTGTCATTTTATAACAAAAAACTTGTTACCAAAAAAATGTCCTTTCAGAGTGCGGAGGTGAGGAGACACGGTGCAGGACGCGGTCCGAGTGAGGCAAAAACAATTTTCTGTACAATGGCACAGGGATTAACACCAAGGTAGGGCTAGGCAAGACAAGACTAGTGCCAGCGCTATTTGTTTCAAAGCGGAACTCAATCAGCGGTGCACATTGTGTAACATACAGAACCACGGAACCGTGAAAAAATCTCATCTCTTTTGCTGGTGTAAATCCCTTGGAGATAATCTGGTCCACGACGCCTCGGGCTGCTGGGGAATGACGCTGACGGGATTCCGAGAAATAATGGGGCTTTGTACCACGCAGCACGTGTTATAGAGTTACGCTGAAATACAAATTAGAAACACTATTACTTTCTAAAGTAATTAACTGCAACGAGGATCACATTACTTGAGTTACATGAACATAGCAACCGTCTAAACACTGTTATGTATATATAAGGCAATATCTACAATTTTATTAGGAATTGTAAATTATTAATCAAACTCATGTGTTGCTTCTGAAATCAAAGACTTTTATTTTTGTAATTTACATACACTGCCATAATAATAATTACACTGTTTAACTTAAACCATACTATCCTACCCTTATTTTAATTGTCAATTCCTTTTTATCTCATTTTATTATAACCCAACAATATGCACAGTGAGTTCTGTCGACTCCAAATAACAACTGTTTTGCCGTTATTCATACAACGTCATCTATGACGTTCATGAGTATATGTTTTCACTGAACGGTCACTGTTTTACCGACAGACGAGCTTTGTACTAACTAAAGAAATATAATTTCTTTACATTTATTTTACGTCAACTAATGTAGTACACCATCAAATATTTTGTGACGTTGTAGCTATATCACTTCACTCTATAACTTCGTAGGATGATATATAGATGGCGTCACTATTGACGAATCCATATGATATTTAGATAGTACTAACTTTTAAACGATATGTGTAACTCGTAATCATTAGTTTACGAGTTACAGTGATAAGTGACTCGGCCTTGAAGTTCTGTAACGCGAGTGCAAAAGAATTCTGTAACATAGCGCGGAAGCACCGGGCTTCTCAAACGTTATGAACGTTGAGAAGTTGGTTCACCCTTTATGTTACTGCCAGTGATAAGTTCATACATACAACAATTTCTTTAGATTCAATTAGATTGGAGGAGAATATGAGAAAAGGTTGAAGGCGATATCTTAAGGAAAATAATGAAGAAGAGTTGAAGGAAGGGTGGAAGAGGAGGAGAAAAAGGAACGGAATGGCGACAGAAGAGCCAGAGACAAGAAGAGAAGAAGGTACAATTGTGAAACAGGAGCAAAGGAGCAGAGACAGAGACATACAGCAGCAGGAAAGAATGGAAAAAATTGATAATAGCAAATATAATGAAAAATACAAGAGGATATATGACAGGGACAAGGAACATAAGTAGAATCGCAATATTTAAATTGGGAAACGAAGAGAAAGGCAACAGATACTGGGAAAATAGAGAGCCAAAGGATATGCAAGGTGTGCTGGAGCGAGATAGAAACGCTGGAGCATGTATTCATTCATTCACAAGAAAAGAGTAAAAAGTGAAAAGAAGATTGTGCAGTTATTAAAGGGAGGCAGTGAAGGAAAGAGGTGGATGGCGGAGATAGAGAGAAAAAGCGAAGAAGGAGAAGGAATGGCAGAGTAGAACCAGGAGGGAGAGAAGCAGTAGAGGGATAGAACCAGCAGGAAAACAGAAGCAGTAGAGGTTTAAATTAATTTGTTTTTTTTTATGAAGGAGTCAGAATAGGTAGATAAAGTAAGGATCACAAATAAAATGTAAAAATAATTTAATGATTTAAGGCGGAATAATGTTGCCTAATAGCAAAAATATTAAAATAAAATAAATAATATAACTATCAGATTCAGGATAAACTTTCTGCAAGAATGCCTCCTCCCACCGCTCTTTCCCTAGCACCTCTTCTTCCTTTTTAATACGCATTATATTTCAATAATAAATAAACGGAATTCAACATACTCGTATTAAAGGTCGTCGCCGTAGTATACTTTATGTACCATCTTTCGTAAAATCGTTTTTCAAAATTCTTTACAATACATTTATACAAAAACATATTTCAGCTCCCCATGCCCGTCCCATTGTAAATGCAGACTTGAAGGGAAGCAAAGGGGCACATACCTAAGACGTAGGGTGTCGGTAAGGGGAAGGAAGACATCTGTAGGTGTATGTTTTTAATAGAGAGAATCATCTTATTTAAATCCTATACATCAAAAACCGTAACGGAAAATCCATTGTTAAAAATACAAAATGTATCGTACACAAATGTTGGAAAACCGGATCGGGTTCAGTAGGAAATCATGAATAAATTTCTCAAAGCTGAGGATAACCTATTTTACATACCTTCGTTCTTCCTGGAATTTAAGAAGTTTCTCTTTAAGTTTTGAAGTGATGATGGCCCTGTTGGATGGTTCTATTGGACATAAATATCACATTTATACAGATCACTGTGTTCAGTGCCGGATTAAACATGTAGGGGCCCCTAGGCAATATACGTCTTGGGGCAATTATACCGTATTAAAATATACTTTTCTACCACAACGTAATTTTATTTATAATTATGCCGTTTTTCTTTACTATATTATGAAGGTTGAAAATTTGAAATAAATAAAATAATTTTTTTTTTATTAATACTTCACGGGCTTCTTAGGACCACATGAAATGAAATTATACGTATCTTTTTATTAAATCTTATTGTAAAGTACAATATGCTTAAATATTAACACAGTATAACAAGTAAAAATAAATTTCTGTTTTGGAACATTTGAAGTGAAACTTCTTCTAGAAGTCTACCATATATAAAATCTGTTAAATGAATTGTACGCGCAAAACGAAACGTAATTGAAAATCTTCAACTGTTATAACTTCGTGTTAATTTAATTAGAACAACCGAAAAGATCATAGCTTCATAACTATCAGTCAAACTCAAATATTTAGGAATAAATAAGTTCTGCGTAAATTCAAAACGGTGACCCGGGGCAACCCGGTCAGAGTAGGTCACAGCGCTGTGAACTAACAAAATGACTTCCACTTCATTAGATGCAGACGTGCTTTGACATTTGGTGTGAAAACATTTTCATCGCAACTCATTAAGCAAATATCTATCTAATATAACTTTTTCTACCTAATTCATTATTTGACTTCGTCAGTCGACTCCTCCTCCTCACTTTCTCACTGGTTCTGTGTAATCAAATGAAATTTATTTAATTAGGGGGATGTCTGAACTTTCCAGAAGTTTGATTAAGGCCGCACAGCGCAATAAGAAATGTTAAAAAATAAAATGATAACTAAAACTTAAAATTAAAACAGTAGATGGGAATAGCCCTTAATATAAATTTCTACACCGTTTTTTTACACTAATTTATAATGCCGTTTTCTCAATTCTTCTTTCAACTTTAAATTTAAAAAATTAGTTTTGTCAACAAACCTACTATAGTTAACTTACGAAAAATGTAACCGAGGTGTTTTGCTTGGTTAAGCTACAGTTATGTTCGAATCGAAAATCGAAAATGAGAGTTGAGAAATAAAACTATCAAGTTTATAATAAACCTCAGTTAACGGAGTATTCAAAATTCGGCACTTAGTTTAACAAAGTACTAAAACTACCTCATTTAGTTATTTATATTCTTTTCATTTTTTATTGCCCATTTATTATTAGACGCCTACGCTATTGCTAGCTGCATTCAATGTAAGGGGACTCCAATATGACGTCACTCGACTCTCGCGGTCTGGGCTCTGGGTTCAACAAGTTGCAGATCTTTTGATACAGTATTGGAGTAACAGTATCATTACAAATGTCCCCGCCAGATGGCCAGGCATTTGATACAACCACCAAGCAACAGTTGAAACACTTGTTCGAGTTCCATTAGAGCCCTTATGTATAATAAGCAACAGGGTGTTTAAAAAATAAACTCGTAAATGAATTAAAAAATATAAAAATTAGGTCAATAATAATTTTGTGTTACAGTAGTAGGTCCCCTCTTTTTGAAATATTTAATTACTTTTTAATTTATTTAAACGCTCGTTATGAATATTTGATTACTGTCTCATCTGGTGCGCTGTAATTACGCTGGCTAAGTGACATTATTTATGATATTAATTAAACTTTCATAAAACTAGGTTTGTAATTATAAGGGGTGGGCTATCTGTTTGTTTCTTTTTGAAGTGACTATTATTTCGACATTGGCCAGGCTGGTGCGCTTGACATATTGATGAATATGTAGTATCAAACCTCCGCTGGAAGAAATGTATTGCTTTAACAATTATTTTCAAATTGATTTTGACTTAAGAGTGCACTAGGTCGGTAACCGTCATCGCGCAGTTGCGATTTGCCGTCGTTAGGCTATTTCTTATTAGGTCCATTATGAACTGTCGTTACTTTAACGATACTTAACAGTTGACGCACTTGAGGAAAACATTCATCGTATAACTCCTACAGTTGACAAACATGGCAACACTGTCCAACGTAACGCGTAGTTGTTTTAAACAAATATCAACTTTAAACTTTTATATCTTTTTTACTAGCTGACCTTCTATTTTATTTTAAATAGTAAGATTTGTCCCGTTTATATCTCGTAAACTATACGTGGCAATACAATTATTTATATTTTGTTGGATAGAGGCTTTATGTCTGTAATAGAGTGATAGAGGTAAAAGGCGAGAGAAGTGAAAATGAAGACAGAAGGGAGGAAGAATGGTGAAAAGATAGTAGAGTGTTTGTCGAGAGGAGACAAAGAAAGCAAAAGGTGAGAGACGGAGGTACAGGCAAGAAGGAAGGAGAAGCAGGAAACGGTGAGAATAAAGGAGGAGCAGAGAACATGAAGAGAGAGTACCAAGAGAAGAAGAAACAGAAAGTACTTTTGGAAGTAGTAAAAATCTAAAAGCCACACAATTAATATAATAAATAATAGTATCATTAAGTGGTCAAAGAATCTGAAAAACAGTTAAAATTTTCCTTATTTATTCCTTAATCATATGTCAGAGTTTTTGTCATATATTAGTACAATAAATTTCTTCGTTTACATCTATCGTTAATATAATGCCATTTTTATACTTTGTAGTCCTCTTGGATGTTAACTATTCGCATTATAGTTAATAATATCTCGCTTCACAACTGGTCAAAACATTTGAATTTTATAATTAGGAATCATCCATAAATAACGTCACACAAATTTCATAGTTTTTTAACTTCCCTACCCCCATTGTCACGCTTTGTCACACTGTTTGCCCTTTGTCACAAATTGCCCTTGTTACTGGCTTGAGAGCTATAGATAGAGTGATTTGAAAACAAAGGAGCAAATCGAAAGTACATTAAATAACAAAAAATATAATAATAGCATAAAAGAAATGAACAAATAATCAAAATAATACAATATTTCTTTTAAACTAAAAAATACAAAAAATACATTACATTAAAGGGGGATTTTGCTTTACCACACACATTACGACACCCTCCCCCCTATTGTGATGTCACATATTTGAAAAGAGATATATTTTTATAGTGGCTATAACTAATATATATCGTTAGCTCATCTGACCAGAATGCAGTTGTAATATCTCTGATCAGTGTTACCAAGTAAAGAAATATAATTTCTTTACAAATATATAAAAACTAGCTTTTACCCCCGTCGCAAGCGACGTCTGTTTTTTGTGAGTGGCTTGAATTTCATGTCGAAATTTAATTCCATTTTTGACTTGAAATAATAAATAAACTCGTCTTATATTAATTTTACATATAATAACAATTAATTTTTCATACAAACTGACTAAGAAAACATATTTTTTATATCCAAATAAAAAATATTTTCAATTTATGCGTTATTTGACCAACTTTTTTTCAAAGTTTGGGATTTTTTTTCGATTAGTAAATAGGTTACCAAGGTTAGCATATATACAAAATTTCAACTTTCTAGCACAATTTTTACTCTCGGCAAATACTGCCCCCGTGCCCCCAAATAAAATTTTGAAATTTTGAATTTTTTTTTATTAATAATATACTTAATTATTCTAGAATCCAGAATATGAACTTTCTCCAAAGTTCCCTACCGGGCCCCCGAATTTCTTCAACCCCCCCTTTTTCAATTTTTGAGAAATGTCAGCATTACATACCTTAATACACATGCAAAATTTCAACTTTCTATCTTTTACGAATTAAAAGTACTACAGCAAAAAAGGGCTCACTTTTTTTTCCAGTTTTTCCAAAACTACGGGTTTCCTAGAAATTCAGGGAAAAATCCGGGGACGCTAGGAGTTTTAGAATCTTTTTCTCTTTAAAGTCTTTAAAGTCTCTTTTAAAGTCCAGAGTTTACCCTCGTCGCAAAGCGACATCCTTTTGTCGTGTATGATTTGAATCCAATGAAATAATTCGTAATACATTTCAAATTTAATTCTATTTTTAAATTGAAATAATAAATAAACTCGCAGACATATAAATTGACTAAAAAATTATATTTCTTTTATCAAAATAAAAAATATTTTCAATTTATGCGTTATTTGACCAACTTTTTTTCAAAATTTGGGATTTTTTTTTTCGATTCGTAAATAAGTTACCAAGGTTAGCCTATATACAAAATTTCAACTTTCTAGCACAATCTTTACTCTCGGAAAATACTGCCCCCGTGCCCCCAAATAAAATTTTGAAATTTTGAATTTTTTTTTATTAATAATATACTTAATTATTCTAGAATCCAGAATATGAACTTTCTCCAAAGTTCCCTACCGGGCCCCCGAATTTCTTCAACCCCCCCTTTTTTAATTTTTGAATTTCTAATTTTTGAGAAATGTCAGCATTGAATATCTTAATACAGATGCAAAATTTCAACTTACTATCTCTTATTAACTCAAAGTAATACAGCAAAAAAGGGCTCACTTTTTTTCCAGTTTTTCCAAAATAACGGGTTTCCAGGAAATTCAGGGAAAAATCTGAGGACGCCAAAAGTCTTAGAATTTTTTTCTCTACGAAATAGGCAATTTTCAAAAACTTCCCTGGAGCCGTTTTCGCGCTGCCATACAAAATTCAGTACCAAACATATAAGAATATAAACATATAAGAATATAAGAATATAAGAATAGATTCAAACACTTGGAACATTATAATATAGGATTAGTGAATAGAATAAATTTTATTTAACTTCACACGACAAGATGCTCGATAGACATATGCTGTCGTGGGAATGCCGTCACACTATCTAATCAAGCCAGATTTATGGCAGAAAAGTTGTGGTAGTGCGACAGTGATTTCTACACGATGACACTTGATGTGACAGGTGCTCATCATGTATTTGAGCTTTTAGTCCAACTGTCAGAACCTCATAAAAATTTATTTATATGTCAACGTTTCAATGTGATGCAACAATCGCTTAGCGAGAATTTTGATCCACCCTGTACCGAAGATAGATTATAATTCACATAGAATTGTGTGCAATTGAAACTTGTAACTGTTATTACCTTATTGTATTTGTAAATGTTGGTTCTACATCACAGCCACAAAGAAATATACGAGTATAATGAATGTTATCATGCAATTATCAGCGTGGGTGTGTATGTGTGGTGGAAGAGAGGGAGGCAGCTGTGTGGAGCAGACGAAAAGTTACATTTGAGTGGGTTGCTCTTTAGAAATATTTCGAGAAATTCTATTGTTATATTATTAATAAGTTGGATCAGTTATTACCAAAATACGAGTACAAGAATAGCAGCGAACTTAATTAACCACTTTAACGAAACTTGGCCTTAATTACAAAACAATTACTTTCAATAAAGCAAAAAAAAAAGTTAAACACTTCATTAAAGAAAGAAATATAAAATAAAATAAATGAGATTTAAAAAAAAATAAGTTTCTGTAGTTGAGAGCTTTTATAAAAGCTCTTCGGTGGTTGTTTAAACTTAGACTACGTGAAGCTTTATTGTGAGTCTATTAAAAGCATGTTATACTTACTGCGTCTACTTGTACACTGCCAGTTCTATTTATTCATGAAGAGAGTACTACGTCGACAAACTTATTTATAACATTTTTATTTATAACAGCTTTCTTTGTTTGCACTTATTTGTGGAATAGAAATAGAATGCTGTCTTTTGCAACTAAAAATAATGCAATGACTCTATTATTATGATGATACGAGAATACCCAGACTGGGTGAGATGTGTTCTTGTATGTGAGGGACATAACTTGTGTACCCCTTCCTTGGTGTGATGTCACACATTTTAATTCAAATTATTTTTGTAAAATTTTATACTCGAAGTTTATAAAATAAATATCTTTTGTTTTTTTTAGATTTCATGGAAATTTAAATTTTTTTGGGAATCACCCTATTTTTAACTCCTTTTTTACAATTTTTTTTTGTATATTTGTAAAGATATTATACTTCTTTAGCTCGTAACACTGACCAGAGATATTACAATTGCATTTTGGTCAGTTGAGCTAACGGTATATTTTAGTTATAGCTACTTTCATTGTAGTGTGTGCCAACGGATAACACAGTTGATATTTGGAGGCATCAGAACTCGCAGATATTGTTAAGTTATTATAAAGTTAGATAAAAAGGAATTGATAATTTAAATAATAAACTTTAAATGTCGTTTCTTTGATTTCAGGTAAGATAGCATGACTTTAGTTATACAGTGTAATTACTAGAATATGTATGTAAATTACTAAAATAAAAGTCTTTGATTTCAGAACCAACACATAAGTTTGATTAAAAATGTATAATTTCTAAAATGTCTTATATATTGTAAACTGCATGTGACGTAACAACGTATCTGACCCTTCCCTTTGCGTGTTACGTCATTTATGGATGGCCCTTAAATTCAAATGGCCCTATTTCTATGACCCATAAATTCAATCGTATCTCAATTTATATAAACTAATAGATACCAATTTTTTATAGATTCCCTCGCACACCGGTATTTCACTAAATGAACAGGTTGATAATTCTACATAACAATTAATTCAGGAGTAATCCAGAAGAAGCAACTGTAACATACACAGACTTTAAGAACACCTGCACCCACTTGCCATGACTTGTCACACTTTAGAGAACTACTGAATGACCCCTAACGTAGTTCACCAGTAAAATCAGTTTTCAACAGAATTTGATAAAATTTAAATATGGATTCATCTATAAATTATGTCAAATAAATTTAATTCTTTATTAACAACAGCGTCCCCTTTTCTCGTCTTCTCACACAGTAAGAGGCCTTTATGTAGTGACGCATTATATCATATATACAAGAAATTGGTTTTGGATCGGCCCAGTTCATAATTCCATTTTCGCCACAGGTATATTTGTAACATTGGTACATTTTATTTTAAAACTTGTGGAACCATTGCAATCTAAAATTGAAAAAGTAGTAAATATTGGACGAATGGAAACAGTGCCACTTTCTCAAGAAAAGAGACACAGAATAATGGTGTTGTAAATTTCAAAAATTTCCGTGAGAGCTAAAAAAAGATAATTTCTTCCAAAATCACATCACAGCCCAGGGGGGAGGGGGGTAGTTGTTCAGAATAGCATGAAATTAATGTGACGTACAATTTATACCTCTGAAGTGAATTTTATTGATCTGGAAATTTGCGAGAAAATTTCATTGGGCTGCGCTCTGTTCTTGAGTTTTTGATGTATCTAAACAAATACGAAAACAAGATTTACATCTTAATTTTCCACATTGAATAGATTTATTATTAACAAACATCAAGCTTCGAGCATTCGCCACGGGTAACTTGTAGCGCTTATTCAACTTTGTAATTTAAATAAAATTTAGTGAAATAGGTTTTATATAATTTGGTTTCTGGTTGTTGCTTATAATGTACGTTTTAACGACATTTCAACATAAAATGAATATTATATTAAGTGGTTTTTCGGTTCCCGTTGGAAAAATAGGTTTTCAATTTGGGGTGGTCTCCACGCGGTCCAAACCTCGTTGTTCGTAAAGCATATTTAAAATTCGTTGCCGTTACGGTTTATTACTTCGTTAATTACTTTAAGCCAATTCGTTAAGCGCTAAGGCGTAATGCTATTTAAATCTGGGATTCAAAGGACTAAGCGCGAAGCGAGGTAAGGAACGGTGATATTTAAAACAAAGTATGAAGAACCTCCATATCACACACTTTTGTTTCATGTCTCAGCAGAAATGGATTAAAACCCTGATATTTACAAGTGAAGATTGTTATTTTAGTAGTTGAGGTATTCATTGATTTCTCACGTTGATGTAAACAGATTTTTAAGCAGACGTTTTTATAGTTTTTAGAATACATGATCTTTTCCTTTCCTTTTTTAAGTCTCATAGAAATTTATAGTTTTCTCAGAAACTTAACTTTTTTTTTTTAAATTTCTACACATTGAAATTCAGCCAGGTGATAATACTTAGTATCGGAAATAGGCCGTTGCAAAAAAAAACATTTTAAAATGTTCAAAGTTTTACTTGCTTTTGATGTTGTTGTGTATTTCAATAAATAGTTTTGCTATTTTAATAAGTTCTTCTCAACTTTGAAAACAAGAAGCGTAGCTATAATCTAGTAAAAATACGAATCTGAACAAATCATATTTTTCTGTCGGAACATAAATTTAATAAGAGCTAAAGAAATGTACTTAATTAAATCTTTTAAATCTGATTAGTAAGCTGCTTCCTTCATAATGTTGTTCTGTTTTTCCATCGAAGTAAAATTGTTTTAAATAGAATCATCAGGAAAATAATAATTAAAAAATGTATTTACGTTTAAAAAATACATATTTATTAAAAATAATATTTTCCTTTAAAAGATTTTTCATCGCTTTTAATATTTCATTTTAAGTTCGCATTTTCAGAGAAATATGATTTTTATGCGAAAATTTTAAGACACCCAATTAAATTTTCCCGTCGAGAAAGTAATTAAAGAGGTGAATTATTTACGCGCCGCGCACCTTGTATTTGGGAGGGAGGGAGGTAGGCGAGGAACATCGGATCTCGACGGAGAGGTGAAATTGTTTTTAATATGAAATAAATAAATACTCGTATAAACTGGAATAGAGGGATTGTGTTTAGATTTCTAATTATTTTTTATATGTCTAATTTCTAGATCAGTGTTGCAATTATAAAAGCTAACAGTCAATAGCAGTCAATTGCCCAAATAGCAGTGTAAAACCCACTCTCTCACTCGCACTTATTGCTGTTCGTAGCGCTTCTCACTCTAGCTCATGTAATATTTGTTTTAACTTAATCTTAGGTCTGTCGCACACTGCAAGCGACTAATCTCATATAATAATCTTATTATTATGTATTGCTTTCCTCTTTCACCGACCTGCTCCCAATGAAATAATAAAGACAAAGGGCGCATACATTGTAAATGCCCTAGCCGGAGCTCATGTCTCATAACTAGCACCAGCGAGATCCAGCTGAGACGGGGAAGTGCTCACCATACGTCACTTTATGTACGATAGAAATAAAGAAGTTTGATATACGTTCAAGGGTCATTAAAAGAGTAAATCGATCTAAGATCAGCCCTCCATGTAGTTCTTAGAAGTGTTGTACTTCTACCGACGAGTGTTGTACTGCTCACGGGGCTAAAGTATGTTCCTGATTGAACATTATTGACATATGTTTTGTCGATAATATAAAATATATATTGAAGTGTTAAACAAACCCCTTGAAACGTGTCAATAAGTGTAGGGGTGGTAGGCAAAGGGTAGTGCACACCTTCTCCACTTTCCATCCCCCATCGACGCCTTACGCGTGAAATCAGAAGCGAATGTGTTAATATAAAATATAAAGAGTGATTTTATAGCCATTGTTAAAGATATTTCACGTTATTGATTCTATCGCCGGTTTTCAAGGTCAAGGTGGAAATATTTATATTAACAGAGATGTACAAAAATAGTTTTTCAAAGTATTTAAACACAAAATACAAAAAATACCTTTTTCTTTTTCCATTTTAAATACAAAATAATTTTCATATTAGTATTTAAATACAAAGGCAAAGTTTTTGTTTTTTTTATTTTATTAAATTATTAGAGTTTACGCACTATCAACCTAAATATTGAGTAAATTTTGTGTCACTCAATTACTGGCTTGTGAGTAGTTGATCTAGTGATCCATTGACACTGAACTACTGGCTTTGATACTGAACTACAGGCTAAATGCAAAGTTAGTAATTGAAAAATAGTGTTTGAGAAAATAAAATATTTTTTTACCAATGCAAATATTATTAAGGCACGGATTTTAATACAACTATTTGTTCAAACAATTTATCTTTCATTTTTCGTCGATGAAGTTTCATTGTCATTCCACCACACGAAAAAAGACGTTCTACTGGGGCGGAACTTGACAAACAAGAGCTATATTTTAAAAATTATTGTGACTAGATACGATTGATTTTCGCATGGGTTCTAAACAAAAATAAATACCTTACAGCCTTACTGAAACTTGCTTCTCACCGAAAAGACAAATAAAGAGTTCTATGTTTTTTCTGGGTTTATTTGAGTCGCAACTCAGGTGTATTTAAAATTTCTGAGTGGAAGCACTGACAAGAACCATTCTCTAACTCAGTGTTCCCCAAAACTATTGAGACAAGAGACATTTGTCATTATTCGCTATCACTGTATTAAACTTAACTTTAAAGTTAGTTGGGTTTAGCAGATTTCCGGTAACTGGTAGCCATGGTAACCGAGCGATTTGTGGATTGAGCACTGAGGCGAATGTCAAACAGTTGAAAGGATGTTAAAGTTATGCAGAACATGCATTGCAGTTGATACCAGTTCCGGATTTATGATTTTTTCGAACCGAAGCAAGAACTTGACACTGACAAATTTTTGGAACTATTTCTTTTTCATTTGTGAACTTGTTCCGTGAGAAAAGTAATTTTGCCGAAAAAGAATTTGTTTTAACAAATTAAATATTATATTTTGCACTTAGTTTTTCAAATATATGAATTTGGCGCCTTCATAAAATAAATCCACGGGCATGTATCTCTGTCAGCTCCCTTCTAGATCTCCCTCGTAGATTCAGGACTGGACTAAAAAAGTATTATACGTACTTATGCGTTCAATATAAGAAAAATAATTTACATTTACCAAAAAGAACACCACTAAGAGATCGCACGATTAACACTGGATAAATAATAAAAAATATTCTTCTCCGCGCTCGGTGAGAAACTCACACTTTCGTGAAAACTAATTCCAAACTACATTGGATGTTCTTATAATAAAACGTTCAGGTTTTCAAATAATTACCTTTTACTATGATAAATTACATTTACTTAAGGGAAGCCTAGTAATATTTAATCTAAAAAGTCTAAGTTATGTTTAAAATCGCATTATTAAGATGTTTTATAACAATTTTGTTCTTAAAAAGACCTTCTTAAGAAGTTTCATCAGTACACTAATGCACAAAATGGTAGATTTATTTTATATATTATAAATATAAATATATTTCAATTAAATAGAACACAAAAGGGTTATACTGTGTAGCGGGCAACTGAAGAAATCCAACGAATAAAAGAACTTATTAAGATTTCAATTGATTTGATGATATATATATTATTCGTTTTTGAAAACCAAATTTGTGGTTCTTCCTTTAAATCAGTTGTTAAACGTTTTTAAAACAGCATTTCCAATGACAGCTTCTTTATAAGATAATATTATTACTTCAGCAAAAAGAAAATAAAAAAAAAAACAAACCTTCAACTGAATTTAAATATTTACTTTTGTTGTAATAATTTACTTAAAAAAAGTTTTAAACTATGTAGTAAGAAACCCAGGGTCAAGTCTTGGGTAGTTCCTGGATGTATCCTGTCAGGATACTACGGGATACGACCCAGCAGGACAGGAAGTATCCCTTTAATTAAAGTTCAACTGACAACACAGAACTTTCATGTTTACACAAACCAATGGGAATAACTTGGGAATTATTCTTCAATCTACGGCTGCTCCAGTCTTTGAAGCACTGCAGCTACTTTGTGCCAGAGTAGATTGTTCAAGCTATGATGTACTTGTGCTTTTAGACAGTGACGTACCGTCCCATGCAAGGCCTGAGCAAAGAGTCATAGAGACGGATAATATTTTTTTATTTTTCTAACTGCTTTTTTATATATAATTTCTAGGGCTTCCTAGGTACGCAGCCTTTTATAGCCCCTAAAAATGTTCTGCTTTTTCTTATACTTTATATCCCGACAACAAGAATGATCTATTCATCGCCACTGCCGTTATAAATTTTGGTTTCTCAATCAAAAAGCCGGTGTTAACAGGAAGCGTCTGCGAAGTCTGTAACACCGCCTTTGAAGTCTATTTCTTACCATTGCTGTATTTTTACATTGCCATAGAATGTGGTCAGGATCTTTTCTAAGTTAAGAGTTAAAAAATCAGCCTTTATTTTTATATTATTTAGTGGTTATATTGGTTCGATGAGGCTTCGTTTCTTATACAGTACGCGTGTCAGATATCTCAATCAAAATTCATCGCCACTATCTCTGTCTCTTCTTCTCCTCTCTTCACTAAGCCGCACTCTCTCTCTTTAAACCGGTCTTTTACATGACGCTTTTGAAAATTTATTTCCTTTTGTTCAATGTATGCAAATGATGCTGTCTCAAATGTACTTCATAAAGCGTATAGGGAAATAAGAACAATCTACCCAACCCAATCTTCATCGCTATGTCGCTATAGTTCTTGCAGGGAGTTGACCTCCTTTAAGACATTTATACATTCCTTTTTATGCCTAGTTTTGCTAGATCTTCTTTCACTTGATCTTTCCATTTCGCACTGAGTCTTGTTCTCACTCCCGAATTCTTAACCTTCTAATTTCTATCACAATCACGGCTGGCCCGATAGCGGTGGTCACCTGGGACACCAAGATGATGAATTCCAGAATAGGTTATTTTAACAAAGATGGATAAAATGCGGCGAATTTTTAAAATAGAATGGGAGGGGCCAATTCATCATGTCTTATCTATAATGCAAACCATCTCTAGTCTCAATTTGTGACCAGATTTGTTTTTATTATTTGCATACTGCACCATATATATTTTTTTCGAAAAGTAATCTTTCCAAAATCTGCATTAGATCACAATCGAACTTACTTAGTACAACTGAAGTTTTAATTTCAAATATTTTTATTCGGAATATTGTACACCAATTGTGCACAACAGCTCAGGCTATTTATGATCCGCTACTGATTCTACACCTTGCAGATAAAAGAAAACTAATTCTCTTAAGTCTTTTCTTACAAATTGTATCAAGTACAGACTTGTACAGTTAGTTATGATGGTTCAGAGCTTTAAATAACAACTATTATAAACTAGAATAATAAAGAAATTAAAAAGCAGTTAAATAATAGTTCCTTTGAGTACAATTTTTATTTTAACATAGTTCTAGTGTAACTAACTTTTTGATAGGTTTCAAAAAATATATTATTGGCAAAGAATAACTCTTACTAATAAATCCCGAATTATCAGAATATTTGATCGTCTGAATTCAAGATAATTGATAACATTTGAAGCACGTAGAACATCCTGTTCACATTATACACAAAAAATCTCTCGATAGAATCTTGAAAAAATTTAGGAGAGTAAAGAAAAATGTTTTTTAAATAAATGTTGTGGTGGATCCGGCAATGCTGTGCGCAAAATTATCTCGTGTAGTGTAAAATAAATTACGGGAAATATAAATCTTTGATGGAACTAACGCATTTTTACCGAAAATATTTGATAGTATCTGTGAGTATTCGCGTGTAGAAGTTTTGAACTTCTGACAATAGTAAATGTTGTGACTATGCTATACCACGCTGGAACTATCTTAATTGTACAGTACATTTTGTTTATTGGATCCTATTTTATTTACAATCTATCAAAAGTAACTTATCATCAGACGAAATAGATTCTTCCTGTTATGATAAAGTGTGTTAATGTTAATCAACTGGAATACACCTAACGTGTCGCAAACGGTCGCTTGCAGTGTGAGAACAGCATTAGTAACACGTAAAACAACGTTTTAAAACAAGTTAGCTGCTTCCCTAAGTATAATTGTTTTCATATTCTGCTGGAAGAATAATCATGTTTTCTTTTGACAAATGTCTAAAGATTAGCATACATTACAGGGAATAATACAAAATCTGAACTTGCAATATTCTTGGTACATCGGGAAAACAAAAGAACTGTGGCACTTTATTCAAATCGTGCTTGAATAATTCATGGCAATTGAATTCGAAACAGATGTTCACAGGTTCACTGTAGAAACTTCAATTACGCCCGGAAGCGTCAAGGAAAAACAAACAGCTCTCACGCACGCATGTCGTGGACTAGTGACATACGGGTATTGTGATTCTCTGTAACGAAATTTCAGCCGGTACTGTTACCACAACCATTGAAAAAGAGACATTTCGGTTGAAGCCATCAATTTGTAAACAAAAGTTGAGTTCAATTCTTCACTCAGGTTTAGTCGCCTAAAAACCCACCTTTCCTGAGGCGGCTCTGTAGACAACCATTACTGCAACAAGTGTTTTTACCGGCTTATCGCTTCACAACGAATATTAATTATTCCTTTAATTACGAGAATTCAAACGTTCTAAATGGAATTAAATAATAATATTATTATAAGGTATTAAAGGCATAAAGGAAAAAGAACAATGATCCAACCAACCGTTGTATTAACAAACACTTCATTTTCTAGACATTTTGTTTGCAAGTGTATTAATTTAATTAAACAACTTTACCAATGCAATTAATACGGCTTTAATTACTTCCAAAATTATCTGTAGAATATTACTAGAAATACCTATTCATATAAATGAATAATAATTAATTGAATATAGGAGGGTAGTTTGAAAATTTAGTGACTTTTTTAATTTCCAGCACAGCAATGTCGCTATAGTGCATTGAGCAAGCTGCGTCAATGATAATAAAGCATCTTTTTTTGAACCTTCTTAGATTAAATATTACTAAGTTTCATCAGTGCTGGACCGCAAAGACTTTAAAGTAATTGCGAGATAATAAGAAGAGATGATTGACGTTCTCTTTCTGTTTTAGAATAGTTTACTGTGAAATTTAACTTCAGAGGCACCCTTTTTACAGTTTGGCACCCCTTATTATCTTGACACATGCATGGGAACCAGCACTGTGTTTCCCTTATATTAAAACTCATGTTATGTGATTAACGGGAAGATTGTAGTCATCGGTGATGGGACTCAGTATCAGAAGTAGGTCGGCGTTAAATAAAACTAAATTTAAAGAAATAAGTAAAATTATATTTTGAAGGATTGTAGTGTTCTATGTATAGCTAAGTAGTACCAAAACACCTCCTTTGTTCAATAACCTAAGGCGACGAGTTCATAACATCAGAGATACCTAAAATCGTAGAGTAGCTGTGTACTAAACAGGAGATCTGGGGTCGAATCCAGTTTCTGATAAAACATTTTAATACTCATATAATTGTTGATATGGCTCGTAAAGAGAATTTGAACCTTCCGCATCATAACAGAAGTAATTGATATAGAGAAGAAGAAATTGGTTTAAGGAGTACATTAAATTCTAAAAAAATATTTTCTAGCTCACAAAATAATAAATTCTTTATCTTAATTCATATATTAATAGCTCTAGGGAACTGAACCGCGAGTATAATCCCATTGTTAGCTTTGTGATCATGAAGCACCCTGTGTTATTTGAAATCCATGAATAGTGTCACCATGGGTTCACACGTCTTCACCCAAACACACACACACACATACCATCATCTCCTTTTAGAGTGAAATCAAGTGTGTGTATTATTAAGGCTCCAGAACTTTCAAGACGAAGACTACTCATCCTTCAAGGATTTCCAGCCACGTGGGGAGCTGGTCCTGGAGCCTCCAGACCCGTAGATCCAGATGATGTATTATATAATAACATTACCCCATAGAAACCCATCACCGACATTAACAGCACACCCCCTTCCCAACCCCAGCTCTGCCCCGCCCTTCGTGTCATCTAATATCTAATTCTATTGAATATATTGTTGCGTCGTATATACTCGTACCCGTACGCGATTATCATGGCGCGCTTCTTTGATATTTCTCTTTGAAATTTTACTTAGATATTATTTTGTTGTTATAGCATTTCGTATAAACAAACTACTTCATTTTATTACCGGTTTCTTTCATTTGATACTTGTGTTAGGGGTGAAATAAGGGACGGGGGTGAGGGGGTGGCGTCATGTGTACAAGTATATACAATTGTATATATTAACATCGAAATGTTGAATAAAACAATGTAAATATTATCATGAAGACAAAGTAAGTTTACTTTATTTCAACAAAAAGTTTATTCATTTTGGTAACTTTAATTTATCTTGTATGAAAGTAAGATTAGAAACTGAAATTATCAGAGTACTACACAAATATTTAATCAAAGAGACTTGAGAAGCCTTCATTTACAAATGTATTCATATCTTTTTTTATTTATTAAGCTGCGGATTCACCAAAAAAGATTTGTTATGCAACTGATTATTGAAGTTTTAAATAATAGCGCCAATAATTTTGTGTTCTCACTACATCATGGCAGCAATGTTTACATTTTGTATAGTTGTAAATGGCTCTTAGGTCATGAAGACAGAGTTGAACCGGTGAGCTGTAGAAAGTAAGAGCGTCTGTACATCTCAACTAGATATTTCACTGTGAATTCCTTAACATATATCTGCACCCAATTGGGTCCCAATGTGGAATTCCCAGTAAGACTATCGCAATAGAGACCCGACTGGGACAACCCAACTTAAAAATTAATAAATAAATATGTAATTCAGCGTAAAAATTATTAAAGTAATGAACTTATAGGTTTTCTAAACTAAAATGGTTTATGGTAATTTACATATTAAATGGTAATGAATCATACTGGAGCTCCGAAACATCTAGCAAGAAACAAAATCATTCCAAACCCTAAAAGCGAATGTGGTGAAGAGGAGGCAGATCCTGACCACATTCTGTGACAATGTAAAAATACTTCAATAGCAAGAAATGGACTTCAAAGAACGGTGCTACAGACTTCGCAGACGCTTTCTGTTAACACCGCCTTTTTAATTGAGAAACCAAAATTTATAACAGATATAAATTATAAGAAGAAGCAGAACAATATTAGGGGCGATAAAAGGCTACGTGCCTAGGAAGCTCGAGAAATTATATATAAAAATAAACAAGGATTAGATCAGATCTTCAATTTGTTTTAGTCCGTTTATTGTACGTCTAAAATCTAAACTCTGACGGCGGATCTTATTTGAAAATACAGTTATAAACAGTCTCTGTCAGATTTAAAATCGAAATGAATATAATTAGAAACTTGATTTGACTATTTGAAAAAGAACGTCAAACAGATGTCTAAGAGTGTCAAGCAAACGCCAGTTATTACTTACAGCAGTCGGGCTACACATAAAGTTTAGATATTTTCAATGCTAAATTTCAAATTTTGAATAGATTCATCTTCGTTATTCATTAAATATTCGAAACAAGACGATAGACATATGTTAGCATATATTAAAATAAAAATAAAAATTTGTTGATTATTACATAGTAACACGGCAAGGTCAATTATGTGGTCATAAGATTATCGGTCAGAAACTGGAAAGTTTGTTATTGTTGATGGCTGGAATGCACTGTCAACATTTCACAAGACCTTGCAATAGATGAACTCTTAAACTTGATACAAACATTTAAACATTATTTCACATAGTAACTATTTAGTTTTAAAACTGTCCCATTTCATTACTAGTTCTTATAAAACAAAATCCCATCAAACTAGAAAATAATTTTTCCACCAATTCGCTAACAAATCATAACAAGATATTGTTGATAAAATATTGATTGAACTTCCATTTCAGCTAGAAATGGATATGGGATATAAAAGTCTATTTAATTATCCTGTATGAGATTGTAACTCTTTTAATCCTACCATCTCGCCCTTCGATCAAGTTCAGGGCTCTGGACATAGGACCAGAGACCACGAACAACGCTAACTTCATTGCCACCACTCAAAAGCTATTCCCCAGGCCTGCCAACGTAATTCATCCTTTTATCTGGTCGAAGACAGACACATATGTGCCGCATATTGGGCGAACACAACAAACACCCTTACCCTTACCAAACCACCCTTGTTACTGATTCCACGCAATGTCTGTCATCCCCACCCATCATCCACTCGACACATACTCGTGCTGTAACATATAGGTGTTAAGTATTTTTTACATTTATTTTTGATGTCAGATTTAACTTTAAATAAAATTTTATGGTTAATGGTTATATTAACAGGGGTGGATTCGAATCAGGACAAAAGAACAAGATTGAATTATGAATCAAATTTCAATGGAATAGAGTAACTCGTGTGTATACCCAACGGTGGACGTTATGAATTAACAAGTTGTGCAGAAAGGGTATCGGGTATGTGATATCAATGATACGTTTCGGGAATTTATAGACAATGAACTGGAATATCAATTTAAAAAAAACAACACATTGCTTGCGGGACTCCCGCCATTTCTGATTGTGCTTCAATTGCTATTGGTGCATTGCGAGAATGATATTCTGATGAATGAATGATAAATATAGATGAACCGTTACGGTAATATCGCACGGAAAAAGCGCGAAAAAAAGGAAATCTTTACGAAGTACTTGGCTCCACTCCGCGTCCCCACACCGCCCCTTTGAAAATTTCGCAGAAACAAAACCCTGCTACCCCTTCTGAACACCTTGTATATAACTGGCTGGTAAAAGTGTTTATTTAAAAACCGTTAAATGTTAGTCTCGAAAATGAGAAGCTTTGTTTTGTCACTTTTTTTTCTACTCGCCTAGTTCTACTTTTATATTCATAGTCAGTTGACCTAGTGTTTACACTGTAGTCCCATAAAACTTTTTGCCTGCGGCCTATTTCATCTTCTGAGATCGATCGATGCATTGGAAAACATTTTTATTAAGTCAACTACTTTTTTCTAATACTACTAAGCCATCTTAGTCTCAGACTATGCTTATGTTCCAGCACATCCCCAGGCTTTAAGCTAGGCTAAAAAATTTGAAAATTTGAGAATTTGATTTTAGCATCTATAAAGAGCAGATCATATCTCTGGTCTGCAGAATTGTTATGTTTCAATGTCAATTACTTCAAATATTCATTGAATTGAAGGTATAAACAGACTACCCATCAAAATTAAGATGTTTGATCTGCAGTTTGCAGTCTGGACGATGTGTTCGAACAATTTACGTCAAATATTTCAAATAATTTCGTCGTCATAATCTGTTTATTCTATTAATTAAATGACTATGAATGATAATTAAATCCGGTCATAATAAAACACCAAAGAAAATATAAATTCACTTATTAAAGGTGGCATACGAGTATATACGGGTGTTTTATAGAAACATATTTCTATTGAATACATCAAATCAACAGATTCATCATTGACATATGTCAGTAACAATCCAAATTTTAAATAATAAAATAACTATTGTTATGCATACCTAATTAACTACAAAGCCTGCTTAAGCCGCGCGGCATAAAGCTACCCACGCTCGTTGCGTTAGCATGTGAATACAAATTGAAATTCATTTAATAATAAACATGGTAATACGACCTGCGTCCGTCCCATCGATTTTGTTGCTATACATTGGCTTGACACTCGCAATTATTATTTCATAAAGGTCACACAGGGATAGATATTCATTACCAAAGCTGTTATTTCGTTTACATCTAAAATTATGACAACGCAATGATGCAAAACTCTTTACTCAGTACTTTTACGACTAAGACAAATCTCCAGGTGTGTGAAGATAGTTTTGTCTCAGAAGTGGGCCTAGTCTTATATAAGATTATTAATGAATCCTTATCAATAACAATATCACGTTATCCATAGAAAGTATGCACAAGGGCACGAGGCCCCGGGCAGCAGATTTTTGCGAGGCCTCGAGTTGGCAGATCTTGGCGAGGCTCCGGGCGGCAGAACTTTGCGAGGCCCCGTGGTGGCAGATCTTTGCGATTCTTTGTATAATTTATGTAAATTGTATTGTATTTTTGATGATTATTGACGAGAAATAAAATTTTATACTGAAAGATTTATAAAAGTTAACAAGCACAAAGACGACAAATATTAATAATACTAAACTAAGGCACATGAATGCCTTAAAAGATATACGCAGTGATTCCAGTTGGATTTCTAAAGAGCGAGATTCAAATACATATATTATACTAATGAATTTTTCTACTTGGGTTGTTGCGCGAGAATGCGAGGCCCCGGGTGGTTGCCCTGCTTGCCACCACCTAAGGCCGCCTCTGCAGATAAGAGTTATATTAGATTATATTAGAGATTTGTTTTAGCTTTAGTGATGATGAGATTCAGTTTTAGTGATTGAAATGAAATAGAAGAGAAAATGTAAATTAAAGGAAATGTAAGTAAATGTAAATATAATAAATAAATATACTTACACACATACTTCTCAATGAGGAGTAAGGAGTAAGAAGATGTAATTACGTGACTTAATATTGAAAGATTGTAAAGTCTAATGACACGCACATTAAATTAATAAATGTAAATACATTCATACATAGATGATTTTACAGGCTTGATCATGAGTTTGTAGCGATTTTTTAAGTTGTTGAAGAATGAATAAATACACAAAATACTAATACAAAAAGTTCCTCCTTATGTGTAAATCTAAAAAAAAAAATTCTTTATATTTATGTTACTTCACCTTTAAGTATTATTGTAGTGTAGTACAGAACAACGACAAGCAAGGATAATGTTTTCAATTCAACAAACAGCCCTAGGTGGAACTATTTTTAGAAAATAGAAAATAAAACAAACACAAAGTAAATGAAAAAAACTTCTGTAAATAATAATTTAGCGAGTGTTTCAAACAAGAACTGAAAAGTTTAAATATCAAGTTACGTGTCCAAGTTGAACGGATGAACACATAAAATATTCGTATACAAATCATTAGGTAATTGTTATGTAAATATAAATGTAAATATATATATATATATATATATATATATATATATATCATTCTTTGATACAGCTTCACTGTAACAGGAGTCATTTTTTGTTAATTCTGACTTGCAAGGAGACCAATATTGATAAGGGAATAGTGTGCCAGTATAGAGTGTAATTTTATAATTTACTTTACCTGAAGATGACCTCGCATGAGAGGTTGGAAGCTGCTGGTATCTATTTATAATAAAGTTAAGTTTTCTATGATAGAAGGGTTGTTTTATTGAACATATACCTAGTAATTGAATTCTAAATCCATAACTAGAATTATTTAATAAAATTATTTTATATATATGTAAATAAATTATATTTCTTTAGTTGGTAACACTGACCAGAGATATTACAACTGCATTCTGGTCAGGTGAGCTAACGGTATATATTAGTTATAGCAACTGTCATTGTAGTGTGTGCCAACGGCCAAGGCAGTTAATATTTGGAGTCTACAGTTATTATAAAATTAGAAAAAAGGAATTGACAATTTAAATAATAAAATTTAAATGTCGTTTCTTTGATTTCAGGTAAGATAGTATGATTTAAGTTAAACAGTGTAATTAATATAATGTGTATGTAATTACTAAAATATAAGTCTTTGATTTCAGAGCAACATATAAGTTTGATTAAAAATGTACAATTCCTGATAAAATAGTCTTGTTGATTCCACACAAATTGAATTGTATCTAGTCATAATTGAAGTGAGTTTTTGGAAGTCTATGTTGGAACGAACTGCTACTTCTGCCCCGTCGGTATGTTTCAGTACAACATTATATATACAATTTATTGAGAATCCTACAAAAAAGTTAATTTTTATTATATTAATGATACAAAATAAGTAATTTTATGATACCAAGAATTAAAAAATTATTTTTTTAATGGCAATAAACAGTGCAAATGAATATTTTGTAAGTTAAATAAATAACAAAGACATATAACTGTGTTTGCAGGTAATCATTGTTTTGTAGCGTTATAATCTTTAATAAAAATTTAATATAAAAACAGCACACGGCGACAGTCGGTCGGGTGCACATGCACTCACCTCGTTTCATAGAGAAACAGTTATTATATTTTCTTGAGTCTTTTCGTGATAATTATTGTCATTAACTACCCCACTCATTCCCCGCCTCTCGCACTTCCCGTCCTACATACACAATATCAACTTTAACATAACGGTAGATGAATTTTTACGAGTTTCCTCTCGTCCCTAGCCCAGCCCACGCGACGGACACAATGTTCTTTTATGTTTATTGTTAGTGTAGTAGCCAAAGTACCAGGGGCAACTGGATGGACCGAGTAGCTCTATAAAAAACCAAGGGTTTGTTGAATGATGAGAGTTGTGATAGATAAATCATACCATAGGGCTACTCACAAAGTTTCTGAACTTGTTTTTTACTTAAATTAAAAGATAAATAAAACTAAAATAAAATTATCCCGAAAGTTTTGTTTGACTATTCGAAAAAAAATGTTGGTTGTAAAGAAAATACAAGAAAATACTTTGTGGATATTTCTTCTATAACTAAGTCAGCAATATTGAACAGATCCTCTGGATTGCCGAGGTAGTTAGGTCATGACTTTAAGATGATAAATGATAAACAAATAAAAAATAAACAGATATACCAATCATATAAATAAACAAATCTACAAAACACACAATTATTATATTACAATTAATGCGAGATATAACCTAGCTATTGAAATCGCAGTAATATAATAAAAAAAAATTGATCAGCTAAACACAAAGGATGTATTTTATAGTATCCTACGGTGAAAAATCCCGAATCTGTCCCGTGAATCGTTTTACTTGCGTTTAACCTACAGATACTGTCTTTATATCAATTTGCAGTTACGATAGTTTATCTCTCAGATGAAGACAATTATTACGAACTGTACAGCCCAGTAAAATTTAATCTGTCTAATATAAATAAAGTGTATAAACGAAGTATAATCGATGAGCTTCTTTGAAAATAATAACGCTGGTGTTATTATAATATTACCGAAAAGTATATTTCTTGTCTTCTTCATCATATAAAATAGATTTGCACTGAAGATGCTGTTTACGGCGTCGTTATATAATAGCGATAATTGTTGCGTTTACAACAACTACAGTAACGGTGGATTTGACTTGTAAAACTCCAATAATATCAGATTTTGACCTCTGACCTCCAGTTAATTATATAGGGAAGAGTCGAGCTGCTGGCATCGACAAAACACGTTAATAAGCGACATGTTTTTAATAAAACATAACACTAAGTTGTTAAATACACGATAATTATAAAATATAAAAATAAGTAGTATGATGTTTTAAGAACTAGAGAATTGCAAAGAAGCAACACTACAGTCTACGTTAGACCAATTCTCAACCACGAATTGTAAATCTTAAAGGTATCCCTTACTTATTTAGATCTTCTGTGTAAATCCGAGCCAAGCCCGCTGAAATAATATAATCATAATTTTCACAAATGCTTACTCACATAAATGAAAACACCATGTTTCTTGGAAATGTAGTCGTATCCTTTCCTCTGACGTTGATTTTTATTACACTTCCGCTTTCTGAAACCCCAACTCTAACTCAATTCAGTCTTTTAATATCAGTTTTAAAGCAATATGGTAATGCACAAGCAAAAGATTCCGTAGGTGTAATACCAACGAATCGTTCAATCACTTTCTTGAAAGCAAATTCATTCGTTTTTTCATTTCGCCCTACTCAAAGCAGATATTAATATTTTCATTTACTTATTTGAATTTATTTTTTGTTAAGTTTTTCATTTATTTATATTCTAATGCTTGATGAAATTTTAAATTGTTTTCACTTTTGAGGTTTTAAATTTTGTCTTTATAATACTTTGTAAATAAAAATATATTTAAGGATACAAAGTATATTAAAGAAAATATACTGCTAGCAGTAAGAAAGGACATTAAAGCGTTTTTCATAGATAGAGGGGTTCGTTTGCTAAAAAAAACATAAATACAAACAGATATAAATCATATAGATCTAGATCTATAGTAAATAGATCTTAAAGTTATAGGTAGCGTAGTGATTAGTACGAATGCGTAAACGTTCAAGGTACTTATGAGTTAGAGCCTCAAATAAGACGTCTTGGAGAGTAGAGGAACTTGTGAATTTTTGTCTTGTTATTTATAAAATACGACTAGTAATGATTCTGAGCTGTAGTCCAAAATTAGAGCAAGTGGAGCAGCCGCTATAGGTACGAAGTCAGATAGGGGTGACAAAAGAAAAAGTTAAATTATGACTAGGTATACATACTTTTATACACAACAGATCTCCTTATAAATGTGGGAGTATCTACAGGAATTTTTGGTAGTTTTAGCCGTCCCTAGTAGTTCAATTGAAGTTAATCTTCAGAAAGGTCCTGACACCATAACACTCAGGCTTCATGACTGGCGTATTAAAGGAAATGAAAGTAAATCTGAAAGTAAAGTGACGTTTGCCACCAAACGAAAAACGTACTCTTCAGTCAATTTAAATAGTATTCAAATACCTCAAGCAAATGAAGCAACATATTTGGGAATATACCTGGATAGGCGTCTCACATGGAGAAAGACTACAACAACTAAAGAACTTATAGACTACAACTTTGGAGTACATCAGCTAACTCAAACATTGAGATCTTGAAAAGATTCCAATCAAAAACATTTACCGTCTTAGGGTCGATTTTTCAATAGTTAATTAAACTTCACTGGTGGTATAACTGAAGTTGAATCTAAATAATGGGTTTTTCACTTCCAGTTTTGTGAAAGATCAACCCAAGTTAACCAACGAAAAGTGAGACCCAGGTATTTTGCTTAGTTATGCAACAGTTATATTCGACTGGAACAAGAATTAAAACTGAGATACAAAAGCATCAACTAAGAGGTATAATAAACCACAGTTAACTCGTTAATAAAAAATCGGCCCATTGACGTCTTAATTAGGGTTCTAACTCATAATTATCTTAAGAGTTCAAATAACTGTACTAATTACGTTAACAACTATGCCGTACAATATTGTCCTTCTAATAACATAATTTATTAATTGACTAAGAATTACATCTGGCCAATTTTCACGCACGAATATTGTAAGGAAGATAGAATAACTATTACAACTAGTTAGTTAGGTCTTTAGCCTAAATATTTCAGCTATTTCATCGCTCTCTGTGTATGAATTTTCCCAAATTTTCATTGTCTAAACAAAGTTGGGTATGTTGTCGCAATAGGCCCACTATTTACAGCATCGTCATAGTAGGAACTCACTTAAACAAAGAAATTATCTCCATATACATTTCTTACCATATTTACATTAATTTAATTCCCAACATATAACTGCTCCAACTAAGAGTCACACTAAATAATGTACGATTTCCACAAGCAGAGATAGTAAAATAGCTAGCTATTCATTTGGAGAACACATATTTGGAAAAAAAGGATGCAGTTAGAAGGAAAAAGGGAGACATGTACATTAATATTCCTCGATATGTTCCAATTTGGTTAGTACGCCAAGATCTTGGTATTCCTTACAGAAATACCTACGAAGATTGCCAGATCATTCTAATGAACAAACTTACTACCACAAACTAATAAGGAGGTTATAACAGAAAAATCAAATAGACTTAGACGAACAATAATAAAAAAAATTATTTTATACGTAATATTAATCCTCGTATAATAGATTAAGCAATAGAGTGCGTCATATTCATATAATTTCAGCAAAATTTTATTATTGTCTCTCGGAATTATATATAAATCTTAGTATAAAAAAGAACTATTGTCTATTAGAGTTAGATTATATTGACGCGCTTTTCACAGAAGATTCTAATCTCTGATAAATGCCATCCAACCTACAATATATCTCCGCCAACCTTCTAACAACCTTTGCATGGATTTGTTGATAATGCGCCCGCAATTTAACATGAGTTAGGGCGTTGTTGTCTTAGGGGCGTCACTCAAAATGAAACCCTCTGTATTCGCGTTCTTTGATTTATCAGTCATTTATACCGGTACGCGTTCACACACGTTTGCTTGATGTATGGTACATACAACGTATGACGTATGTTATTAATTCCAGAAGATGATTTTGATAGTAAATTACTAAAATTGTAATCAAAACATCTGACAAATGATATGATAGAGTGAAATTAATTTCCTTGGAATAATTCCTCTGTTAAAACTAACGTTAAATTTACCGTGACATGTTTCGTGTGTTTACATTGGGTGGTGGTTTGTGTGGTGGTTGTTTGTGTTGCGAGTATTTGTGGTGTTTGTATGTTTGTAAGTGCTTCGATGTTTCTCTCAAGACTCAAGAGCAAAACAACGTGCTGTCATCATGTAACGAATATTTGTCAATGGGCGACGTGAAAAGTACAACGAAGCGATTAGAAACAACATGGAGAGACACCAAAGATACTCAATTGTACGAGTATGGTAGATAATAATGAAGAATTGCTCATTTTATTTGTTTTAGTCAAATTGGAAATCAATTTATAAAGTAAGCCGAGTTTTATCTCCTATACGCTACAACATTTTATAACTAAATACAGATTGAGATACAAATACAGGGTACTAGTAATTCTTTTTTTTCGACAGAGAGGTAAAGCATTTATGCTTCTTGCCAGACTACTCTGTCTTCGCGTCCGATTCCAGGACTAGCACTATATTTTGCGGATTAAATTGAAATCTAACTATATGCTAACATAATCATACTTATATCATATTTATAGCCAGAGGTGTAGTCCATCTCGACACCATAAAATCTGCCAACATAGAATGTGGTATCGGAAGTAGGGCAACGTTAAATAAATTTAAAAAAAATTACGTTTTCAAATACAACAAGAGTATTTATCTGTTAAATACAGTTATAGGTCACTCATTAATTACATTAACGCAAAGAGACACGAGGTTTCAAAGTGTGACAAGACGTAACAAGCGGTAAGGGAGCGGCCATAAGCGTTGTGACGTCATATCTAATCTAAAATTCGATTAAAGAAAAACAAGACCTAAAAAATATTTTCTTTAATAAAGTGACGTCAATACAATAAGAAGGGGTTTCACAATATGTGACAAGACTTGAAAAGATGGAGTTCGAGTTAAAAACATGAAATTTGTGTGAGATAATTTATGAATAATCCCTTATACAAGGTGTCCCAAAATTCAACGATAAGCCGGCACCAGAAGGTGGTCCTGCTCATGACTACACAAGAAAAAAAAGAAAAAAAAAATGTATCTCATTTTGTTTAGGAATTAGAAAAAAAAATAAAATTTTTTCGAAAATTAAAACACCTTAAAATGTTTTTAACTACCATGACCACAATTTTTAAAATATTTCTGATTTTTTTTTTGTATCGGCAACTTAAATAGCACTGCTATCCATCACAACCATTAAAACTCCCAGAATGCTAGTAGTTTTTACACAAAATTTAATCGAAATTATTTTTTTCCCTAAATTTTTTAAAGATTTTTACTTTCAGTCAAATTTAACTCATCGTGGTGTAAAAAAAAGTATGAAGACTACTATGGCAAATTTTTTTAAAAATTGGCGCAACTCTTTAGGATTCCAAAATGGTATAATACTCCATGAAAACTAGCAATAAAAAAAAATTATGCATACTATTTCTAAACAAGAACCATATTTCATAAATTGTTCTTGTTGATATTAAAATCTTTTACAATACCCAATCAACAGCTTATGTAAAATATCGGATCTGCTCACGTGTTATAATAAATATAAATATGAAATTTTATATAAAAGTGTACAACTCACCAGTACCTCGGATCAACTTTACTCCGGTTTACGCGTAGTTCAGTTTCTGTAAAAGAGAAAATAATAATAATATATAAGTAAAAGACAATATGACTCTTAAAATTAGTAAAAAAATAATACTTTGGTATAAATTTTCAATGTGCATGTAGAAAAGTTTTAGTTTTTTTTTAAATTTAATTTCGTTCTATTTTATTAGCTGCTGGAATTGTAGTGAAACTCAACTATGACAAATATGCGAGATTTTAATTAAATACTCATATTTCAATTATTCATAGTTTTATTAAAAAAAAGGTCAATGAACATTTCCAAAAATTATGAGAATGAAATTGAATTACAATCAGTCTCTGTCGTACAATGTTCCGGGCGGTAAATGACATCGGTGGACGTCGTGGAGATCGTGGAGATTGTGGAGGCCATGAAAGCTGTAACGGCTACTGCAGCGACAATACTCTAGCACCCTGCTGTCAGTTAAAAGGGTTTATCGTGTTCGCACCCCATGGAACCACCCCGTGCACATCGAAAGAATTTTATTGAGGGATCCACTGTACCCTACATAGGTTATTGACCTTGCAGTTTAATGTAATTTGTTGTGATAGGGTAGTTGCCGGACTGCGAATTGAGTAATGAGCAGAACCGAACCCGAACCCGAACTTGAGACAATATAAACATTGTTAAGAAAGTCAATGACTGAATAGCGGATTGAGTGCTTCTACAAATGGTAAATGTAACGGAGAAGACAATGAGAAGACTGCTGCTTGCTGCTTGGTAATAACGTCAATCAATACGAGCAGGCGTATCCCTTCCTCCTACAGAACGTGTTTAAAGTCTATCAATAGCGTAGCATAAAGGAAAGCGTTATGAATAGAAGTATTACTATTGTAAGACATCTTAACTGCCGGTACAGTAAATATAATATCCAAGTCAATAGGACTCGACATTTCAATAACATCAACTCGGATCGGTTGAATGCTCAGTTATTTTTACGCAAAAAACATTTGTCATTGTTTTTATATTGTACCGATAGAAATATGTCGAGACTAACAATAGATACATCCCCTCGCAACCGCTGCTAAATGGTTCTAGAAGTATAAGAACAGATGTTTTTGTATTTGTAGACTTCCAACTAAACACCCATACATGAAGAAAGTTATATAAAAACTGTCAAGGATTTTATAATTAAACTTATAATGAAATTCTATAGTAGTATCAACAATCATAAAAATAATAACATTAATACCTCAGGAAAATTCACACCAGACATAATGTGGTATGGAAAATACGCAATGCCTAACGACATTGTATTAGATAAGTAAGTTTAAGTTCCTTATAAGTTAGTAGTATATATTAGTTATAAGTTAGTTTTAAGTCCATTTAAAAGCAGTGCTTTTCTCCTTTTTCCATATACAAAATACAATTACTTTTTATCCAACTACATTTTACAAACAGAAATTTTAAAATTAAAATAATGATGGCTCTAGCTGGGTTTGTTTAAAATAGACACAAGAAATATATAACAAATGTACTAGAAAATGCATATATCAAAAAAATACTTTGAACTTTCCAAACAGGTGTTTGTTTAAAAAAATAACTTAGATATAGGTATAGTATAATAGCCATCTGATGGTTTGTTTTTAAAATGAGTGTTATTTCGATATTATAAGCACTGACGCAAAGGGATGTTGAAAAAGAAGATGGGGAGGGGGAAGAGAGAAGAAGATGAAGAAGAAAATGAGAAAGACATAGAAAATAAAGAGGAAGATAAAAAAACACCTAAATGATCAGGGAGAATAGGAAGATGATAGAGACGATGTGAGGATGTGAGGAATCTAAAGAAGAAAGACAACGAAAGAAAAACGAAAAGTAGTAGTGAAGGAGAATAGTTTAATGCAATGAAAATACAACAGAATATAGATGGTTATAAGAAAAGAAACGTTAGATCTAATTCTAATAAAGATGGGAAAGCAAAGAAGGTCTAAATAAAAAATGAGGAAAAGGAAATAGAAGTAGGGAACGAAGTTAGCAGAAAGAATCAAACGCTAAAATGAAGACGATCTTGCAAGTTCGATAGTTGCAAGTACGAAAAAAGGGCTGATACTCCAAGAAGCCCATCAACTTATAACATTCGTAACAAATGGATCATTGTATCAATATTTTGCGACTTACGTTTCATAACTACATTGCATAAATAGTCGGAACGTATACTCTCTTCAAAAAGGCAACAATCGTTTGAAAATATGCAACAGTATACTTTTAATAGCAATTTCCAAAAGAAACTAGCAGATGGCTCACCTGTTATAAAAATTTCACAACATCTACACTAGGTTATGTACTAGGTATGCAAAATATGTATGTATAATAATGCAAATAAAAGATGGACACAACAGAAAATTATAAATTGTATAAATTATGTCCTATAAAAAATGTAATATATATTAGTTTAAGTGCTAATAACTCAATAGTTTTTTTTTTAATATAGTTTCTCGGGCTTCCTAGGCACGTATCCTTTTATCGCCCCTAATATTGTTCTGCTTCTTCGTATACGTTATATTCAGACAACAAGAATGATCTATTCATGGCTACTGCAGTTATAAATTTCGGTTTCTCAATCAAAAAGGGGGTGTTAACAGGAAGCGTCTGCGAAGTCTGTTGCACCGCCCTTTGGAGTCCATTTCTTGCTATTGCTGTATTTTTACATTGCCACAGAATGTGGTCAGGATCTGCCTCCTCTTCACCACATTCGCATTTAGAGTTTGGAATGATTTTGTTTCTTGCTAGATGTTTCGGAGCTCCAGTATGATTCATTCTTAGTCTTGAGGTCATTGTTATTAATCTTCTTGGCCATGTTAATTTGGCAAACCATGGCTTACGTTTCAGTATTGGTTGTATTTTATAAAATTCTCTACCTTTATCAGAATTATCCTACTTGTCTTGCCAATTTTTCATTTAATTTTTTTCTAATTCAGCTTTCATATCTGATTTTATAAAATAACTCAATAGTTGATGCACTATAAATAAATAAATATTAAAAAAAAAGATGGCCACTATAACATTTTTAATATAAAATATGCGTAACTTTGTTTATCCGATAATAAATTGCCTCTGCAAAACAAATGATGATTCTATTACTAACCAAACTGGCTTCAGTTCTTAATTACATTACTCAACGGCTAATTAATATTAATGACAGATACTTAAACTTAATTTCTAAGCACCATCACTAATTAAATAACGACATACGAAAATAATCAACATCTCACAGGATTATATTAAACTTGAGTCCGAATAACACTTGTCAAACCATTGCTTTAGTTGAGCGGTATTCTTCCCATTAAAAAGACAGACGAAATTCAGATTTTTACTATATACTACAGAAAATTACAAAAGTAGCGTCACTAAAACCACTGTAACTAATGGTAGGAACGTCACGAAATTTTAACACATAACGTACTATCTAAAAATCATATGTGATATTAGAATTTTTAATAAATGAAAATTGAAGCAACTGAAAAATTTAGCGCGTTTTTAATAATCAACTTAATAGGCGAATTATAAGAATATTAAGCCAGGCAAAGAGTAAACTGTCACAAGCTGAGAAGTTAAAGTAAAACTAAATATGACGTCATAAATAACTGTCATATCTGATATCAAAGTTACAGCTTAGTAGACAGACGAATTCTGTAATTAAACTTTACGTCCATCCAATATTTGTAATATCTATCCTGTATCGCCTTAGGATAGTAAAGCTCTATAGCAAGGTTTACCTACGTCCTACGTCCTACGCTTTATGCCCTACGCCCTACACTCTACGCCTCACGTCTACCCTTTTCCCTATACTACTATCAGATGTCAGCGACTTTAAATGCTCAAAAAGTTTTATGTTCAAGTTGTACGTACTACCTTGTATCTGATAAACCGGATGTTGATTAGCGTAGCAGAGCTTAATGTTATGGAACTTGTTAAGCTCTACGAAGCTACAAGTTTACGCATATCTATTTGAGCTTTCATTTGTACTTTAGGAGAAGTCTAAACTACTTCATCGACTAAAACTTTCAACACTACAAGAGAGATCATTACACTTAAACAAAACTTCAATTATTTGTAATTAGAAATATATTTAATTAGATCATTCTATAAAGTATTTAAGGAAAATATTAGGTTACCATTGCAATAAATTAGTATCACGTATCGGAGCATTGCGTCTCTAAAAATAGCTGGGAGCATTTGACACCGCATCGTAATCTCAGTGGTTATTGCATGACGACGACGAGTGTCACTGCTGTGAATATACCCGTAATAAATATGACGAGTGAACTTGACACCCTTATTAGGGGTGAAATTTGACTTGAACTTGCCTGCACAGCGAGCCCTTTAAATTTAGATTTCTTGAAATTGAAAACTGATAGACAGCTCTTAACACTAATATATCTCTTTAATTGCATTAGATTAATCTTAATTGAAGTACTTAAATCATAAGTTCCCAAAGTGCACCTACCACCTCCAGTGATCTGCAGCCTTGTAGGAGGGATATGCAAGGACATCCAGAAACATTTAAGGGAGTGGTTAGTGAACAAAAAATAACAAATACTTTTCGGAATGGATAGAAGGCTATAGTCTTCTTAAAATCGAAAGAATTTGCTATTACCACACACATCTGTACTGATTGCGACACCATCCTAATTTTTCTACTCATTGAGGCTTTATAATAATTACTATAGATTACCCCCGTCGCAAGCGACGTCTATCTTTTATGTGTGAATTGAATTTCATTTCAAATTTTAATTTAATTTACTTTAATTTGTAAATTTCAAATAAAATATTTTCTAACACATTTATAGAAGTTTTCATTATTACAATTAGTCTCTTAATAATGCAATGCAAGCTCTGAACATGTTTTCCGCATTTTCATATTTAAACCATTGTATGAACCTCAGTATAATATTATTTGATCGAATACTGTACTAGTTTTATATACGGGTATGAGCTAGATTTAATGAAAATCTGAAAATTTCATAAAAATATTATCTCAAAAATAACTAATTATCTAAATGACATATACTAAAGTTAGTGTGGTACCAATAACAATCCTGAATCCACCAATATGACTTTTAATCTCATACTGTAAAATGAACCTGTAACTTTGTTTTGATTGGTTCCATTATCAGGGAAACGTCAAATATAATCTGAATTACGTTTGTGTATATGTCTGCGGAGTGAAGGGAAAAGGGTGTAAAAGCTCAGCGGTAAGTACGAGTACTCACCAATAGAGGTGCGGGTAACAGAGAGCCTTGCAATGATTTATGACAGGGTTGCTGAAACTACGAAGAGATTTAGAATGAGATAGTAGCACGTTAGTTCTAGCTCTACGAGATACAGCTTTAGATTTATGTAGCTATAAAAATATACATACGCCCTTAATACGGTATAATGTGTCTTACATTTTACATTACTTACATTTTTGGCCAGTGTGTTTTACATGTATAATTGAATAAGTAACATGGTACAAAAAACAAAGGTATAATTTTCAATCCAATCTACGGGATGCGGCAGAATAACTTCCTTTTTTCAAAACGTTTGTCTGAACGTAGTGACCCACGCAACAATTGATTTTCGCGCTGGGTTGCGATCACAGAACCCGCTCGAAAGGTAGGCCTCAACGGAAAACGCACGCTCCTTACTGTTCCAACGCATGATGGCGCTGAACTGTATCGGGACCAAACTTTATTGTCCCGCCTCTCGAACAAGACCACTAGCGCTCTGCTACGACATCAACTGACTCAAAGGCGCGCTTTTTAAAAAAGTAGGTTATGTCTAAAAATCTATTATTCATAGCAAGAGTATAGTTTATGTTTTTAATATCTAAATTACCTCAGATTGTCGTTTATTTTAATATTTATTTCATATTAAAGTTTCTGGTGCATAGAAATAGAATATTTTGTTATTTACGGTCGCTACAGTAACGGCTGTTTCCTTCGTCAACGCTTCACAGTCAAATATGATCACCATAAAAATGTTATAAACTTTTAATATTGAAACTTACATTGATTTTTTTTTATACGTACACAGGTATATTTATACAAGAGGTGTATTACAAATAAATTAATACTGTCAAACACCGTATGTCAAATACTGTCAGTTGTTGTTTATCTTGTTTATAATTTTTATGGGGCACACAGAAAAACACTAAAAACAATACTAGTGTGTTCAGTGTGAACAGTCTGTTTTCGAAAAACAGAATTGATTTAAAATAAAAACATGACTTTGTTTTGTTTTTTGACAACAAAACTGTTTTCAAAACTGTCTCTCTGGAGTGAAACCGGCATTAGATTAGCCACTCACTAAATAATCGACTCCGTTCAAAATGATTGTATTAATATCATTATTTTTAATATTAATTTATCTTATCTTAATGAATCAATAAAAATAATTAATATGGTTACAACTTAATTATAAAAACAATAAGTTTTTTTTTGAAAGTCATTTCTTAAGATATATTCTGAAATTTAATACTAACTGCTGCACTAATGGAACGCCGTGGCGAGGGTGGGCGAGACGACGAGGGCGGGGTAGCGCTGCCTACGTGGGCGCAATGTGCTTAACTGTAATGAACAATACTTGTGCTGTGAAAGTTGTACAGCAAAATGACAACGACAGCGACCCCCTCCCCTCCATGAATCCCTTATCCAGGGAATAAGGGTTGAATTACCCGGTTTTACAAGCTGCTAATAATTATGTGGTGGCGTTAATACCTGTTGGATTTCTGTGAGAAGAGTTGACGGTATATAGTTTTATTATTACTGCAATTAAAAGTTTTGTATGAAACTAATTTTATGGTATTTGTTTCTAAAGCCTGCTGCACACGTAACGTGTTTTAACCCGGACGGGACGGAGAAAAAATAAGCATATTTTCAATAATGTTTTTTGACGACACAGTTAATATATAATAATTTCTGTAATTACTACATGATAAAATGACATTTGAAGAATACTTTGTGAAATTTTAATAAAAAAATGTCAATAAATGAGGCATTGACAATGAATCTCCGCAGACGTCTCAAAAAAAAAGTAACATTGCGGTGCCACTCATAACTCATCACTGGATTTTTTGAATTCGAAAAACCAAAATAATTTCATTAGTAAATAAGTTTCTGCAGGTAACGCTGTCGAGTTTTTTCCTTTTTATTGATTTTTCAATTTCTTACAACACTTAAAAATCAGAATACCGATTTTTCATGAAAAAAATCAGTAACTTTGTTATTTTAAAATACGTTAAAATTAAATTTTTGTAAAAAAATCGACAGCGTTACCTCTGCATTTATGAAAAGAAAGAGTGTGCAAAATCATCGTACGAAAAGAATCGGTCCAGTAGATTTTGAGCTAAAAAGGGCACCGACTCTGAAAAAGCTACGTGTGAGAAAAACGAATTTAAAAGTTTCAAAGTAGGACGAAAACAGACCCGAGAGGTGAAGACTTAGAACCCCATATCTCTGACAGTTTTACATCAATCGATTTCAAATTGTCACACAATAAACTTAATATGTTGTACAATAATATAAATAAATTTAAAAAAAATTTTTTATAAAAATTGAAACCTAGAAAATCTATAAGGACTGTGTGTTTATAATTAAAGTATATCATACAGTATTATGTAATAACTTCTTTTATACTCTGCACTGATAGCAAAAATAACAACGGAACTGAATCAATTCCCTTCATTTGTTGAGTCGCCGAAAACTTTTAGTTCATAGAAGCTACAAACATAAATGGTGCCGCTAAAAGCGGTGCTTGAAGTGTATCATCTCTCCCTTCCTCATTCCCATCTTATGTTGAGTCGCCGAGTAATTTTAGTTCATAGAAAACCCATGCAGATACATGCATAAAAGGTGTCGCTAACGGTGTGATTAACTCACTTGAAAAATTACTTCTATTTTCCACCGATAGTGCGAACTCCAGCGTTGATGTTGTCTCAACTCTAATTTTGGTAGCAGGTAACTTGTGTCAAACAACCTAGATGGAGCTGGTTAACTGTTTTGATATTTAAATCCTTAATATATTAAGTACTTGTATTACCCATAGTATCAATGGTGTATTAATAAATATGAAATTAGAAGGTTCACCTCATGATAAAGTGACTAATGTGAAACAAGACGAATATATTCTAGTTAGGTCTAAGTGAGTAAAGACCTTTAGGGCGAATATGCCATTTTCATTTCCACTTTCTCTCCTAACATAACAACCTTCTCGTAAGAACCCACTCATAGTATTTAGAAACTAAATACAATATCACTCACCACTCCTTCCTGCATCCCCCACCCCTTCGTACCACTCTACACACGACCACGCATTAACACGCATTAAGCTGACTGCCGAATACTGGCTGCCAGACGCAGGCATGTGGTCCTGATGGTTCTGACAGTCCATATTTCTCCACTAATTGACTACTTGTGAGTGGATCAACAGGCACCTACAGTTCACAATGAAAGGAGTGGGAAAGGGACTGGGAGAGAGGGTAGTTGTCTGAAGACTTCATTGAAGTGACACATACAGCTACTAACAAGTCAGCCACCAACGCAATAACGTATCGAATTCAGAAATACCACAAGAAATGAGATGGATGGGTTATTCTTGTACCTAAGGACTTCCTGCTTAGCACTCCTACAAGTGCCATTCCATTCCTGCTTTTGTACTTTGTTTTTAGCTACTTTAAAGCTTTATTAAAAAGAATACGTAATTTTAATAAGTAGTACGACATTCAACATTTAGTACCATCTCTTGTACAACATGTCCAAATCGAAGTAGCATGCAATATAATACATACAAGCATACTTTGAAAGCAAAACGTATTCACAGAGACGGTTTTATATGTTTAGAGTAATAAATTAAGCAATAAAACTCATTTTAATTTTTTAACACTTGAATCTGGTTTGCAAAGCAAAGAATTTATTTTTAAAATTGAATTTTTATCTTTTCCTGTCGCAAACCTTTTACAAGTTTTATACACCATGAGCGATACAGGGAATTGTACTGGTTGATTGGAAAGGATTCCAGGATAAAATATTAATATAGTAACCGATCCCTAAATCAGTGAGAACCTATGGTATCTAGCTGTACCAGTCAGAGTAACAAGGATTTAATCCAAAGGTTCCAGAACATAATACTAAAAAACATCGTGAAGCACCCTGGTATATTAGAAGTGATCTTCACCGGGACCTAAAGATTGAAACTATTTCAACAAAGTTCATCTTCAGAAATCTGGCCCTATATTTTTTATATCGGCAACCACTGCTCGTCTCGGACGATTGGGATATTTGATCCTAAACAATGCAACAAATCTAGTACACTCATGTCTATATATTTTTTATGTCTATTTTGGATTTAGATTATTGAGCCATTTTGCCAAAAATCAAAAATATAAATGTTACATTACTCTGAAAGATAACAATTCACAATATAAAAATAGTTGATGAATAATTAAGCTTACATTGTTATATACACATTCAATATATAACATTGAATGTACCATAAATATAAAAAATATATAGTAAGAATGCTGTTGTTTTGTGCCACAAAGCTATTTATGTTCACAATCAAACTCATCACGTTTACGTGTCACACAGTAATTTTGCACAACTCGTTCCAAAAAGCGTCAATTTCAGTTTTTCTGTATTGACAACCCAACACTATGTGTTCGATAGTACCGCAAAGCACAGTTGGGGGCACTCATGTCTAAAATACGTCAACTTTTGAATGAAAATACTCGTATATGCATGGGATGTCGCATGTTGGTGTCCCACTGATATTGCCAACGCATACAGTTTCTGCAAAATGGCGTGTTTTAAAGTAGTACCCAATATGTACAAATACTCGTACATACAAGGGTCCTACACATCCTTTCTCTCTATTTTCGCAGTATTTGCTGCATTTCTCTTCGTTTCCCAATCTAAATCTTGTGATTCTTCTAATACTCTTTGTCTCTTTTTCTCGTATATATTCTGGTATCTCTCTCTCCATCCAAAATCCTGTTGTATCTTTCATTATATTTTCTATTATTAATTTTTTCCATTCTTTCCTGCTGCTGTATCTCTTTGTCTCTGCTCCTTAGCTCCTATTGCACACTTGTACCTTCTTCTCTTTTTCTGTCTGCCTCTTCTGTCGCCAATTATACTCGTATAATCGTTTGTTATTTCATTTAAAAGAATAACTTTTGCAATAGAAATCAAAGTTATAATTCATTTAATTGAATAAAAATGGAATTCAATCAAAGTTTTTATCCTATTTGGTTTAAATCACTTATTAAAAGTCAATATAGTGAAGTGTGCGGTGGCGTTTTATAATCAAAATGTGGGAGAAATCGGGAGGCGGGAGGAGATGGGTTGGATATTACGGCTTGGAAAAGACAAACTAATTGGTTAAACTTGAAAAGTAAAGAAGCTTTATTCTAGTAAAATTACTTCTAACATTTATTATTAAATGTATTATCTTGGAAACTATGTAACAGACTTAGAGGAGAGCAAAACATCGGCTTACATTATGCCCTGGGGCATCACCAATAAGACATTTGTTGCTTCAATTAGATTCCATTACTCTGTGTGAGTTTTTACTGCAAGTATTAACTACTAGGTACCGGGCTTGAATTCAGTGGCGTACTGGCACGACTGTCTTACGACAGTTTGGCTACTACGTATATCTCGAATGGAAATTTTGCCCGAGATGCATGAGACCTTGATCAGACGTTAACAAGAGCTTACTTCACTGGATTCTAATCGGGAACTAATAATGCTTGCCCAACTAAGGAAATGTCGTATAAGGCCCCGGTCGAGTTGTCCTGAGATTAGCGTGATTAGGGCTTACTCGACAGAGTTCTAATCGGCTGCTCAAATGGTTCACCGACAAATGAAATATCATATATAGTTCAAATTAGGAGAGTTCGGCGGCGATTCATACTTAAAAGAAGTTGTGGGGTATAAACTGTCGATATAACAAAAAAATCACTGACTCACTTATTTTTCTATAATGTATATAGAAACGAATAAGATAAAATTCATTATCGTATTATAGATATATACCGCTCTTATAACCTCTTTTAAGTATAAGTCGCCGCCGAACTATCGTGATTTGGACTATAAGATCCTCACCGGATAGTCCTAACATTATCCTGGCCAAGACAACAAGATCATAATCAGGTACTCACAAGTCTAGATCAACTAAGTCAATTTTATAACATACTTCGATCGGGTTTTCCTGAGATTAGCCTGATTAGGGCTTACGCGACAGAGTCCCATCGGGAGCTCAAATGATTGACCAACTAAAGAAATATCATATATGATAAAGCACTGGTAGTACTGAGAATACCCTAATCAGGGCTGCCACCACATAGCCCTAATCAAGTACTCATAAAGCTTGCTTAACAACGAATAAGGAATCGGTAGAGTAGTCCTGACATTAGCTGGACTAAGGCATGTCCGACAGAATAATATGCAGGTATTTATAAGACGAGGTTCACTAAGTTGTATTTCTTACCACTGCGTTCTCAGAGCGTTGTTTTCAAAAAATAAAGCAAAAACATATTTTGTTTTATTTTAAAACAGTTCTGTTTTTCGAAAAGAGACTGTTCACACTGAACAGTGTTTTTAGTCTTTTTAAGTGTGTCCCATAAAAATTATAAACATGATAAACAACTACTGACAAGCGCAAATGTTCACAAAAAACAAACCTGCATCTTCAAACCAGACTAAAAAACAACAAGAAACGTGTTTTCCTTTGATATTACCGACTTCAGATGGGAATGTATTTTGTTTACTAAAACAGTTTTTAAAGATAAAAATGTTTTAAGACATTGGTGTTTTTGTTCGTGTTTTATTGAACTGTCTCTTTGTTATGAAACCGGCATTAAAGAATAATAAACATAACATATCAAACTGAACGTTGTTTACTCCTTTAAATATCTACAAAACATAAACACCCTTCGCAGAGTGGGTGTTCGCATCTGCACGCCACTGATTATCCTTAAGCTGTATACCACTAATAGGACAACAGCTTTGTGCATTTTCCTAGACTTTTAATGCTATTTTTAATTTGCTCTCGAGCAGCTATTTAAGTCTTCTTAAGGTACGCCAGCCACCTCGACTTGACGTAATGCAATTATAAAAATAGAGCTATGCCACGACACGACTAAGTAATTACTTAAGGTAACGTAATTTATTATTATTAATATAAGGATTGAATGGACGGGTCTTGTTCCGAATGACACTTGCAACGTGTAGAAACCACTGCTATGAACCATAAACATCAGCACTTAGCAATGGTTGCCAATCGTGACTACGGTTCGCTCCGTGAGATTAAAACACGGCCAGTAACATTAACGATCGTACGTTACAATTACAATACTGATAACAAAAATAAAACAAAAATAAACTGTACGAAATCAATCATTTAAAACTCTATTCAATCAATAAGCAATCAAAATATGAGTAAATGGCAATGTGCGTGGCAATGAGCTGCGTAAGGCTGCGAAATTCGTTTGTTACCTTGTGAATCTGAACAATTTTGTGGAGAGAATTCGAATTTAACAAAAATAGTGAAAAGAACACTTTAATTTTATCCGACTCGTTATCAGTAATACAGTCGTTAAGCAGTAAGAGAATTAATTCAAAATTAGACAACAAAATTGATTATCTCAAAGAGAAAATAAATAGGGAAATAGAAAAGGGCCAAAATATTAACCTAATTTGGATATTGTCACATAAGGGGATTAAGGGAAATGAAAAAGCCGACCTAATGGCCAAGCTAACTGCTTCTTGTGATAACTATACGAGTATTTCATATTTTATAAAATCAGATATGAAAGCTGAACTAGAAAAGAATGAATTAAAAAAGTGGCAGCACAGGTGGGATAATTCTGATAAAGGTAGAGAATTCTATAAAACACAACCAGTACTGAGACGTAGACCATGGTTTCTAAACTAAAATGGCCAAGAAAATTAATGACAATGACCTTAAGACTAAGAATGAATTATACCGGAGTTCCGAAACATCTAGCAAGAAACAAGATCATTACCAACACTAAGTGCAAATGTGGTAAAGAGGAGGCAGATCCTAACCACATTCTGTGGCAATGTAGAAATATAACTGTTCAAAACTGTTCCTTTTGTTTTTTTTTAAAAAAAAGCAGAACATTATTAGGTGCGATAAAAGGCTACGTGCCTAAGAAGCTCGAGCAATCATAAATGAAAACTAAAAAAACTATGTAATGACGACACAAAGATCATTATTATTAGTTATTATTAAGTTAAATTGAACACATACATAATCATAAACTAATTAGGTAGCGCTGCAGTTCACTTATATGAAGCCACCACATCACAACTGCCAACATAGTAGGAGATCATTGCTGATACAGCTCAGCATTAAATCAATTTTTTTTTCATGAATGTAATGTAACCACAAGGTAATGCCTATCGTTACATTAAATAGATAAAAATGCAACTACTTTCGAAGTGCCGAGTCGTAACAAAAACATCTGGATTTATTGTATGAAACGTGGAAGAAAGGGAGGGGGGAGAAAAGGCTCATGCAGCGAATACTACGGTTTTAATGGTATCCTGTATAGATAGTCGTACAAATATGTTATTGTTGGTATTTTAACGAGGACGCATCGAAGAGCAACTCGATCTCAGTTAACCGATGGGAAAACGATCTCAGTTGTTGTTTCAATAGACCTGTAGCGATCGTGCGTACCATTACTCACTTGCTCAATCTTCCATGTTTGATACGATATATTCAATACGTTTTATGCTTTGTTGATAGATCTCTCTCTCTTTTTCTCTCATTTCTCTATCCTTTCTCTCTTCAATAAATATGACTAACAATGATTCACACTGCAAACCGCCCATCAGGTGCGAAAATTAATTTGATTGGCATAAAATAATTTTTGATTGCAGTAAGGAATTGGATACTGTATTGATATTAATTCTTTTTATGTCATATTCGCCACTGAGAGTAACTCATTTCACCAGTGACAATTTCGATCCAGTTATCAACTTATCAACTTTGATTTCTCAATTTCAAGTCAAGTGCTTATGAATTGAAAAGAGAAATATGTTTTATTTATGTCGTGTTCTCTATACAATGCTCTTCAGAGCCGTGTGGGGAGTGGGAGAGGAGTGAGAAATCCAAGTTGTAGGATGCTGCAGATAATAGGAGCATCATCCACGGACAGCTAAGACGAGGATGAGAAATAACAGGGTGCTTCCCTCGAATGAAATGTTTCCATCAATATTCATATTACTTCCTAATTTAAACGATATTTCAGATATTAAAAGAAATTGATATAACCAGCGATATATCGAGGTGTGACTAGTTACAATTACTTTTAAGTGGATTCTGAAAAAGAAATCTAAAAAATGGTTAAGGTTTGATTTGATAACTGTACACCATATTGAGTAGCGACACAGACTGCCACAAATTTGTACAGTCGCCAAATTGTGATCCTAATTATAACAATTAATATTTCAGTGATTCTAAGACAATTTTTATATTTGAAACATATAGAATAATATTTGTAAATCCAATTCTTTTTAATAATCCTCTACACGACGCCCCAAAAAGTATTTCAATATTGAACCAATAATCCGCATCGGAATATCTATATTTATTATTGATATAGGCTGTAGTCTATAGCCGTTCCTCTATGTTATTTTATTCCAGTCAATAAAGATATTGAAGCACCCACAATCCTTTGCGAAAGTATCTTTTTAATACAACATATTCGAAGAAAAGTTTGCTGAAAAGTGGTATGTTTTTATAAAATATTATTTTCAACAAAAATCGGAAAACTTTGATATACAAGAAAATTCTTTTCTAGGGTATTAGTAGCATTGGTTGGCTTTTTCTAGTGAAAGGGCTCTATGGAAAAGAGATAAATTTAATAGAAGTTAAGGAAACGTGTCATGGAAAACACGTAATATTATGTATTATTACAATGCCTTGATACTAAAAGAGCTGATGTCTAAATTACAAATGTGGGACGGAGATGAAAGTTTGAAAGAATTCCATTGAAACTTCTTATCTAAAATAATTTCAATTCTAATTGGCATTGAATAGAATATTTGTTTCAATTTTGGGTAAAAAATAGATATACTCGTATTTTTCTAACGACAAAAACGTTAAATAGCTAAATACAAATACCCGTCCCTGCATAGAATTAGATTATGCATTTCATTATTTGAAATATTAAACAATCTGAAAAGAAAGAATAAAATTGGCCCTTCTAGCACCAAGGCACTTTTTTAACGCAATTTAAATCGAGCAGTTATTAAATTCTTGCATTTAAAAGTAAATGCGTCCTGGAAATTAAATTTGATTGGAAATCATTAAATTGGAAAATGACTGTTTTGCAGAACAAGATGTCAACTACTATTTGGATGGAATAAAAAGATGATAGCATCACTGGGAAAACTGTATAGCATTACAATGAGACTATGTTGAGATAAAGCTGAATTTCAAAGAAAAAGAAATACTTGTGTCTGTGCTAGGCTGGACGACAATCGTATAATTTGGTTATTTTGAAATGTGTGTTTATTCATAACACCACATGATCAATGACACCACAAGCTGCCAATGTATGGTAATGCATCTAACATCACACACAAATAAAAAATGATTTGCATATCAGTCAGAGTTAGAAAGTTTATTTTCTTTGAAGTGCATGTTTCAGTTATTCTTATCTTCGTATAAAAATTGCGAGATTAATATCCTCAGTCTCAAAGAACAGCTTTTCATACTTTCCACTGTGCTGTTCCATTTTCTTCCTTTTTGCATCTTCGTATAGCAGTAACAGTGTCTATTCATATGGATTTAAGTTAAGAGATTAAATTTCCAGCAAAATGAAAAATCTAACAATAGTGCAAACACAATGCTCATTGTATAATGTATCCAATAGCATAAAGTCAGACCGAGTAGGTGAAAGGGGGCTGGGGCAAGGGGGAGGCAAGGTAAGGCAACGGTATCAAGTGTCGTTGTTATTAAAAAACACCTAAAAAACAGCTACGGCGACCTTCAGATAGAACAAAAAGATGGAAGACTGTTTGCTTGTTAGAATAGATATTGTAGTAAAGATTTTGAAACAAAATATTTTGAGGAAGTAGAAAAACTATCAGGAACACATACGACACGGCTCCATTGTCCTAAGATGAAAGCTGCAAAAGCTGAAAATAGCAACTCTCATTTGTGAAGGAAGTGATTAACTTTTTCTTATTTTCTTTTCGCGTATTAATTATAATCTCAGATAAAGTGGCAATTTCTATTAATAAATGTATACTTTTTGATCTTCTAAGCAGAGTACCATAAACTGTTCTGTTGTAGATTAGCTTTAAATTAAATATATTCAGCATCATTTTGTTTTTACTAACGCTCCTTGCTCATTCGAATTAGGTATTTCCTCATAGAGTCCGTCGTTTAAGAAGTAAAAAGACGATACGTACTCCAACTAGACCAAGAAACGTAGACTAGAAGACTTAAGAGGAAGAAACCTTTCGAAGAGGAAGCGTTACAATAATGTAAAAACCAAGCCATAAATTAATGAGATGTCAATGGGCGGTAAATGTACTACCGGTTTTACACCAAAGAGACAGTTCAATAAAACACGAACAAAAACACCAACGTTTACACCAAACAGTTCTTAAAACATTTTTGTCTTTTGTTGCTGTTTTAGTAAACAAAGCACATTCCCATCTGGAGTCGGTAAAATCAAAAGAAAAACCGTTTGTTGTTGTTTTTTAGTCTGCTTAGTTTGAATATGCAGTTTTGTTTTTTGTGAACATTTGCGCTTGTCAGTGTTGTTTATCATGTTTATAATTTTTATGGGACACACAGAAAAACACTAAAAACAAAACCAGTCTGTTCAGTGTGAACAGTCTGTTTTCGAAAAACAGAACTGTTTTAAAATAAAACAAAACATGTTTCTGTTTTGTTTTTTGACAACAAAACTATTTCAAAACTTTCGAAACATATTGAACATTCTATATAGCTTATGTATATTTAGTTAGTAAGCTAGATGATTTTTTTTCTTTATTTAATTTATTCAAAGTCAATTTTCTGATGCTAAGTTCTATAACCGACGACCTGCTACTATGTTAACAGTTTACTGTGGTGTCGTGGTCTTATATATAGCTAACTTTATTAATTAACGTAGGTTTTATTATTGTTTATAATATTTATTAGTTGAATATTGGCATTACAATAATTCTCTTATATCTCAACTTATTTTTATTTGTTTGAAAGTAGACCACCAGCTTATATACTCTAAACGTGGTTGTTTATAATTTGTCAGTGCCGTGAAGAAACTAAGTACGTTAGTCTTCAGAGAGATGAACATCGTATCAAAAGAGAGAAATAGTTATTGTAATTTAGAGATACTAACTTACTGAGTGCTAGACAAAATTTGAGGAATTCCTTATCTGTCTAGCCTGTCTCCTCTAATTAAGCAAATTTTATAAATCTTCATTACACAAACATTACTTTTACATCACTTATTCATATTTATCTGATCAATAACCCTCATTTTGACCATCACTGCTTCCATAAAGTATAAGTAACCCACACAGCAGCTGCCCCATTACTTTACACTTCATATTCAGTTTTGAAGTATTTGCTCTGCATAATCCCATACATAAACCAAGCAGTTCCATAGCGGAATGGGACGCCTGTTGCTTCGACGCGGGCGTCGCTCCCGGCGTTGCGACAGTCACTTCAAGTGTGGTTAAAATTCAAGAAACAGGAAAGTATTCGCCTTAAAACTTTCGTGGTGTCAGACGCAAGTGTTGGTGTTACAATAAGCTTCCTTGCAGTAAGGAACTGGGACTGAGAATAAAAATCGTTAACTATTAAACAACGAGACTGACGCTGCAACAGAAGAAGTATGTATGCACCAAACGCCAGCGACCGACAACTGTTTATCATGAAGCCTTCTCTTTCGAATGCAGTGCCTCTCGCTTCTGTAAACAAATCAGTATAACCGTAGTCTTCGTTCGTATTAAAATTGATTTTTGTTTCACCGAAAAATTGTTAAGTGTAACAACGAATTGTTGTGATATTTCACATTAAACTTGGAAAAAATGCAAAAAATTGAAAAAATCTTGAAAGAGTTTTTAATGTTAATAGCAACTGACTAATTTCATCGGACTATATAAGATCCTCAAATATCCAATTATATTTTAATAAAACACTAGTATAGAAGATATTAATAATTAAAATAGTTATGTTTGTCTCATTAATTATAAACATAATCTCTCTAGGTCTTGTCCGATCCCCACCCTATCTATTTGTATAAACTGCTATCTTTAACAGAGTGTAAAGACTGTGCTAGTAATATATCAGATACTACTTACAGCCGTGTCGAGCAACACATAAAGTTTTGATATTGTAAAGGTGATAAACGAAGGTAATTAAATTGGATTACTTATACTATGATAATCGTGTGACGTCAAAATGTCGATAACAAAAGCGGCAAAATAGAAATTCAATTTTTAAATAGCTATATCTATATATATGAAAAATCTAACAGACATATATTAGACTAAAAACCAAGCCTATTTAACGTTTTGGCCCCTGCAGGCACTGCTCTGTATAAACAAAAACGCAAGTGTTGTTATATTTACTGCGGCTTACCCTTCTTCACCCTCACACTCCTTTTTCAGGGTAACACACCCTTATTTGTGTAGTGTTCAGCAATTCTAAACATTGACGTACTATACACGTTATGAATTTTGAACGAAATTGATAAAATTGACTTTAAGAAAAGCTGTAACTATAATCATAATGCGATGATGTCAATTTATATTTAAAGCTTTATAAAAGTGAAGAGAAGTGAGTTTAGTTACAAGTTAAAAATCCCGAAGGGACGTGAAGGGAGGAGACGGGAAGGCGTTTGCATGTCAAAATGAGAGTATGCCTGTATTTCTCATCTTCTTATATTATTTTATTTTATGGGACATATTTTCTTGGATGACATATTTTAAAAAAACAATTTTATGTGTTTCGTAATTTATGGTAATGAACCATCGACTCGTATGCTCGTAGAGTACTCGCATTAAAAGGTTTTAGCATAAAAAAGGACATATTGAAAAGACATTATGTGTTTAACACTAAATAAGTACGTCGACTACACCAGTGTAGCGCCATGCAGTCGGTTGATGTCGTAGCGGAGCGTCACGTGGTCTCGTTCGAGAGGCGGGACAATAAAGTTTTGATAGCTTGCCACAAGCTAATTCCATGGTTCATTTTCTATTATGCATATAGAAATTATCTTACAGTGCAGTTTCATACTTACTAACAATGAAAGTGTTACATCGCGTTACATTTTCTACCTTGAAACTCGGTTTTCTTTACTGCTTGATCTCCCTATTTATTTTTAAAACAACTTTATCCCTTACGTTCCCACAGATCCAGGATCTTCCTGGAACTTAACATAACGTACGAGTGCCTTTAAACATTGGGTTATCCGCCGTCTTATGTTTTTTAACGACAGTCTAATCAATTAAAAGTGTTTCCAAGAATTTTCATTAATAAAAAAACGTTTTAAAATATTTACATTTAAATAAGTAGATAAAATAAAAAATAAAGCGAAATGTGGGTGAAAGAACATTTTAAATTATCTTTTAAAAAAAGGGGAACTTCAAAAAACATAAAAAGTACTAGCTAAAATAATTTTTAAGATGATAAACATAAGACAAAAATAAAGATTTTCTTTTTATATAGACAGATATAAAACCTTAAACTAGTCTTAGAAGTATGTATCTGGTATAGAGTATCGTCAAATATATTTAAATCTTGGTTAAACAATGTATAACAAAACCCTATTTAAATCAAAACTGAAAATAACATGAAAATTATATACAGCGTAAAATACGAATTCACAAATTAAAACGAATGTGACACATGTACACCAGATAAATATTAATTATACTTAATTCGAATTAGTACCGCACATGCGGTGTGGCGCTAGCGCTGTACTTTAGTTCATTTTGTATTAATATCACGTGGAACACATTATTTTCCATTTCGTTATTCCGATATGATATGAAACATGGTCATTTGAATAATTGGTGAATAAAAATACACAATTTTTGTAAAATAATAATTTTTACATATTAAAAATTGGAAATTACTTAATAAAAAGGAGTTTGTATGGAAAAATACTCCTTCTAATTAAATTGTTAATTGATCGTGATATATACGAGGGCAGTTTGATAACTCAGTGACTTTTTGAATTTCTCGCGCAGTAACTTTAAATGCAACACTGCTCCTGTAAACTGCCATCTATTAATAGACTACAGTCAAATTTTGAAAATGGAAAAAGGGAATTTCGTATGCTGATTAAGCATTATTTTTTGCGTAAAAAAAACCATCATCGAAACTAAGCAAAGGCTTGATAAATACTGTGGGGACTCTGTACCATCAATTACAATGATAAAGAAGTGGTTTACCTGCACTAAACTGACGCCGAACGTTCAGGTGCCCAAAAAAGGCCGTCACGCCAAAAATAGTCGGTAAAATCCATGAAATGATATAGGAGGATAGGATAATGAAAGTGCGTGACATCTCAGCTGAGCGGATACATCACATTATACATGAATATTTAGACATGAGAAATCTATCGTGCCGCGACTGTGATTGCGATTGCGAGAATTGGGCTACGGGCTACGATTTAACCCTCTATTTTTCCTGTTACCAAACCTGAAGAAATGGCTATGCGGTAAGAGATTTGGGTCTAGCAACGAGGTCACCACTGAAACTTATTCTGAGGGCCTTGAGAAAATCAACTTATTATTTGGAAGGAATAAAAAAATGGGAAAAACGCTGAGCTAAATTATCGAGCTTAAAGTAGACTATGATGATAAATAAAACACTTTTTACCGAACTACTCTCTCTCTACTAACTACTCTCGTGTACGGCCATAAACCATCTATCCAACAAAAGTTTTAACACTAGATTATCATTAACAGTTCGCGAAATGAAGGAATGCAAGTGAAGGATAGACAGTGGAAGAGAAATAGAGGAATTGGTGAAAGTTGACAGGTATGTAAGGAGATGGATGGCGAAGGTACACAGGAGAAACACGTGTGTACGAGTACTTTGCGACATTTCTGGAGTAAATTTACAGAGACGTAATAATGACACTGGAACACTGAAGGATAAAATGTATTAATATTATAAAATATTGTAAAAAATAATTTTTTGAAAAAAAGAAATAGTCATTTTTACTACAAGGCCAAAATTTTTTGAACCACCTTCGCATGTACTGAGTACGATCTCAGAAAAAAGAATACTCGTTTTTATTTAATATTTACGTAAATTGTTCTATTTATGTCAGGATATACTTTTTCCAACAATTGCAACTCCAGACCTAGTTACTCGGTGTGGTTGTAATGAGTTTATACCTTTAAAGATGTTATTCACATTAAAATAAACCAATCATCAATCACTGTAGAACCCTGGCGTCCTTTAAGATTTTATCCCACTCCTCTCTATTGGCACCCCTCATCTTCCAATTCCCATCTGTCTTTTTTAGATCCTCTCCACTTGTTCTTTTCACTTCGCCCGCGGTCTTCCTTCCTTCGCTCTCTTGATATTTGCTATATTATATACTTCTATATTACATTAAAATAAAAGCGTGGTACAAAATGGAGTTGAATTGAAGTGTTAATCTAGTTTAATAATCTCGTATTGTATTCCATAAGACCTTGACCTTAACCTTGGCCTAGTTCGAGAAGTACCTAAATTTCCTTTTTTCTCAGGACCTGTTGAACCTGAACCTGAACCTGTTGACTTCACTCTATTTTACGAGCACTGCTTTACGTCCCAACTAAAATAGAGAACGACGGTCCGCAACTTGGACCCATTACGTTCTCCAAGGAACAGACAAACACCACTATCATTATTCAGCGTACAATTTTAGATTCAGGTTTTTCCTTGTTAAAAATGGAAACGTTGTTTTTAAATTCTGGGACGAGTATCTATTAAAAATATTCAGATTCACTTATAAGCCGCGTTTGAAGGAGAGAGGAGAATGGAGGAGTGGAGAGGATCTCTTGGCACGTTGTCAAATATGTATTAAGACTTTTAATAAATGAATGGCAATTTTATTGCAATGTCAGCAGGTAAAAAGAACTCACTGATAAAAATTGTTAATGTTTAATATTTATGAAAGATAATGAATAACGGCTGTTATTGGAAATGCATGGTACTGAAGTAACTGATAAAATCCTGCAAAGGTTAAGGTAATTAATTATTATGCTTTTTCTTATCAGAATAATTATGCTTGTGATTTCTCAAAAACACTTTAATATATTATGACAATTTAGTATATGTATATGTAAAGAAATATAATTTCTTTAGTTAGTAACATGGTATATATTAGTTATAGCTACTGTGTGTGCCAACGGCCAACACAGTTCAAAATCGGAGCTGACAGAACTCACTGTGCATAATGTTAAATTAATATAAATTTAGATAAAAAGGAATTGACAATTAAATAATAAACTTTAAATGTCGTTTTTTTTATTTCAGTTAAGATAGTATGATTTAAGTTAAACAGTGTAATTATCAGTTTTTTATTTTTGAAAAAGAAATGGATTGAACAAATTGGTTAATCAGTTAAATTTAGGCGATTAAAAATCGTTAAGTACTACACAGGCACACATATATATATATATATATGTATGTGTGTGTGTTACTGCTACCACCTACTAATTTGCTACTACCATCAAGATCTGCATCGATGGCGACTCCAGACATTCTCGCGACCAGACCCTTCTACTCATTGAGGTTTTATAATAATTATAACAAAGTTATAAATACTTCACTTGCCCCAACGGCTGAGTATAGGCATAACGCTTCAGCGACATCCATTTTCAGGGCATATATATATATATATATATATATATATATATATATATATATATATATATATATATATATATATATATATATATATATATATATATATATATGGTGGTACATTTCTACAAGTATATAAAAAAGTCAACAAATTCATATAATTCGACTAATAACTTAAACCAGTGATATTTTTTTTATAATTTTTACTAAATACCATAAAATTAATGCGGGCATGTTTGCCTTTAAGTTAACAATATTAAGTTATTATATAGTATAAATTATATATATGTATATGTAGTATAAATCTGCTTTAAATAACAAGATTATTTTGCATGTTTAGTTTCTATTTTTTTATATAATCACTGTAATAAATAAAATATGTAAATTAGAAAATATTAAACAATTCATTATTCATTTTTCAATTTTTCAATTTCATTATTGAATGTATTACTGACCTCCAAGAGCCAAGAGTGAAATTAAATAATTTTCTTCATTTCAACCACGGAGGGAGTGGTTTCATAGAGTAAAATCTAGAGGAGAGGGGGTTCCAAACAGTCCAAAATGAGACCACATAGTTTACCCATTATTACCAAATTTTTAATGATTTTTTGAAAAACAAAAGAAAAGTTTTCGTCACATTACTGGTAAGCAAAACTCAAAAGAAAAGCCAGTGGTCAGTACAGCTACTTAAACCATGTGATCGTATAATGCGAGTTGCTGTCATATTCCAGTCAGGCAGTAGCTCGCAACCGAGTTACTCTACATTTGTAAGCTATCCCTAGTGTTCGACTATTGTCGATGGTTATCGATAATTATATTTTAAGTCGCACCATTTCGTATGCACCACACAATTCATACCTTGACTGATATCTCGAGCAGGAGCTACTCGCCCGTGTCATGAGTTCCGTAGGTTTAAAATAAAAAAACAAAATACAAAAACACTCTAAATCTGAATAGAGAAATGCTACTTCACTGAGTACATATTGAGTGCTTTACATAGAAAAACATTTTATACTGTTTGAATAGATAAGTCATAAAGTTGACGACCGCCAATCGAAAGAGTAAACATCAGCCAATAAACCGTATTCACGGGGATTGTTACGCCGGGTACTTGAACAGAATGGGATTTAGGTCGACTGTAAATAAAGTAAGTGTTACTGTCAATAAAAGAAAAATATTCAATTGTAAGGCGATTGGATTGTGTAGTTGTGAACGAACATTGTGTTGTGTTATACTGTGACCACATTTGCGTTTGCCGATTATTCGAGGTCGAATGAACTATTGATATATGATTTGTTTATATGCTACAAGGGGTTTAAGAAATAAGGACAAAATTGTAAGCGCATGTCCTGGCTGTTAGATGTTATTCGATGTTTCCAGTCATCACTCACTTTCAGTGAAGAGCTCAACTTTACAGAGGTGCAGCTCAATTTCTATCAATCGTACAAACAAATATTGTTTGCAAGAACCCATTAAAAAAAACAGAATTAGTCGGAAAATTTGTTCACCAACTTTTTCGCCAATTTTCCGTATTAAGTGTCCTGAAAACACATTTCTGGACGTGTGCGTAAACAACATACGAGGGTAGTTTGATAATTCAGTGGCTTTTTCTTGCTTTTATATTTCAATAAAAGATATCTTTTTCGTCAAAAAAGCACTTTATTTATCAAGACCGTCTCCTTTAAGCTTGATGCATTTAGTCCAATGTTTTTTCAGTTTTTCTATTCCTTCCCAATAATAGGTTTTCTCAAAGCCCTCAAAATAGGCGTTAGTGATTTTAGTGATGATCTCTTTGTAAGACCCAAATCTCTTACTGCTCAGCCATTTCTTCAGGTTTGCAAACAGGAAATAGTCACAGGGGGATAAGTCTGGAGGATATGCTATATGGGGTAGCAGTTCGTAGTCGATTTTATATATTGTTGTCATGGTGACTCACACTCAATCGCAATCGTGACATTCATCGCGCTGATAGGTGCTTTCAATGGCTATCAAACACAAACTAATTGATACATTTTGACCAAATTTCGACAGTAGTCTATTAATAGTTGATGGCGGCACGAGAAATTCAGTCACTGAAATATCAAACTACCCTCGTATCTTACCAATTGTTCCAAAAAAAAAAAATTGTATGCATAAATTGTAGGAAGGTGTCTCTTCTAACAGATTCATATATCTATTTCAATTTTTGGAGCTACTAATAAAGAAATATTGCAAAAAGACGTTTCCATCCGCCATTTTATAAAGATGGAGGCCTAAATCATTAACATAAAGGCTAATAAACAAACTTTTCGGAATCAGAATAACCAAATTAGTCATAAAAGTTTGCTCACCAACTTTTTCTCCAATTTGTCACCTTTTTCAGTGACCTAGAGGCACATTTCTGAATGTGTGCGTAAACTATATTCCTCGTCCAAAAGTTAAAAAAAAAACTTAATATTTTCTTAAACTGTAAAAATATGATGACGTCGGCTTTAATACTCCTAGATTCGTTTCGTAATTCAAAGTAACCCAGCAAATTGATTGAATATTTGTAAAAGAATTTCTTTGTCCTTTGTCTTTGAATTATAATTGACGTTTCATGCATTGTTATTGGACTTTCTTTTAAACTTATTCGTTTATATAAGAATTTGTATGGAGTTTACGGGATTCTTACAATGCATTGAAAATAAATTAATATAAATGTGCCTGGAGCGGTGTTGGAAACAGAGCCGTAGCGAGGTAAGCCTCTGGCAGAACTACCAATTCTGCCAGTAAAACTGTCACCCTAAATAGCCTGCCATACATTTTAGGTCTAAGTTAATAATATCTTTCTTACACATTGTTTTTTTAAACTAATTGTTTGTTTTTTATTTTCTATAATACGGCTATGTGTACGCCTATCTGGTGTAACTTTTCAATAATAACATTGTGTTCGAAAAGTTGTGACAAAGGGAGGAGAGGAAGTCTGAAGCGGTGTGATGTCACGTGCAGCATAAAATATATAATTTTTAGTGTATAAAATATAGCTAAAAAAAGCTCATTTCCTGAAAAAAATTATACATTTTTCTGAATAATTAATTCAAATGTGTGACATCACACCAAGGAGAAGAGAGTGACAAGAACAGGGGAGTTGTCCAAATTGCAGAAAATTTGTGTGACATAATTGAAGGATGGCTCTTAGTTTCCTCTCCAATTGTGCTAATAATTCTTCCAATAATTTTTGTAATAGAGACTTTTTGCCACTTCGCGGGTGTCAATTTTACCACACTTTAGCTACGGTCCTGGCTGGAAGACAAAAGAGTCCCGGGATTAGAGCAGGATAATCATAAGCTTTGTTCAATCGAGACTGGAAATGTTAAATCAGTATTATTTAAAAACATATTAAAATGTATTTGACATTTCCATTGATAGAAGCAAAATTCATGAAATAAAATTGTTTACAAAATATTTAATTTTAAAATTGCTGAAAGCATTAACTAAAATAAAAAAAAAACTTCTCAGGTAAATTATATTTATGTGTGCTACATCTATATATACATATATAGCCTCTAATAGGTAGGAGGGCGTGCTACACACAGATTTATATGAATCCCTATTCTATAATAAAAATAGCAAATCGTTGTATGTGACGTACCATGTATTGGAATTGTATATAACATTTGATCTAACATTGAACTTTATCAATATGTAATACACTTTTATAGAAATTTAGTCATGGTTCACAAGCCCATTGTAGGTTGAAAGGTAACATTAGGCTAAAATGTTGCCGACTAATCAGGGGTTTTATTTCTGACGGTGTATGAGGAAGTTTTTGTCACAGTAATTTGTGATTTGTTATTATGATAAGTTCTGATTTGTGATTACAAAAGAAAAGCATTATGTTTACGCTCTCCCACTTTACTTATATTGTATTGAATGTATTTCGGTTTTACAAACTTCTAACATTTAAGTATAATTTCTACTTATTGTTTTAATTTTATTTTTAATTTTGTATATGCGAGGACATTCCCTGCACCATTTCTTCCCTGCATCGTTTCTTCCCGTTTCCTACGTCACTAATCTCAATACTATTATTATATTAATTTCCTTGCATTATTATTTATTATTTAGACATTCTGCTTTTGCTTTATAGTTGGTATGCACGTTTCTAGCACGAGTTATAGCTAGTTCAAATTCAATGAAACCACAATGACAAACAACAGCTACTTTCTCCCTGATAGATTATAGCTTGCTACACTTCTTTCAGAATTCTGATTAGTAATTTATAAATGAAACACAAAGTTCTAAAGGTCGTTTATCCTCAGAACTCGTACGATACGGACTTTCTCTATAATTCAGGGCTTTCAGGGCGTATGCTATGTTGGAGAACTTGTTCTTAATTTAGCTGAATTTGATCATAGGGTTTCTAAGTTTTAAACTACTTAAGCATTTAATCTTAACTGATACTAAGACCATAAGTTTATATGGTTGTGTATATCTTTAGTGCGTGTCAACAGGACAAATAAAACTGTGATACTGTTGTATCCAGGATCTGCACACAATGTGTGTCCCTCCGGAGGTGGAACAGGAAGGTGACTTCCAGAAGCACATCTGCCAGCAGGTGGGTGGGAGTCACAGGGGTACAGGGGTGCAGGAGACGAAAGCTGGAAATGAGCTTGATGAGGGTTTTGTAATAGAATTATAGTGGCGAATTAAATTTATTGCGAACAAACACTCAGTCACTTCAATATTGTTAAATGGATAAGAGGGTAGTTTACCCTCCAGCATTACGACGACATTATGTTTTAGTAGATACGCCAGAGTAGTCGACTTATTACCAGAGTTCTGAAGTCTTAGATTGCATTAGAACATAAATAGCTCGGCGTTAAGTTAATAAACGTTGACTTAAGTCCAAGTATAATACCAACTTGGCTGCGTGTGATTTGACTTAACCTATATAGTATTGACTACTATGGTACAAATCAATATTAAAAGTACGATGAATGTTTGTCTATATCAACGACAAGGTCATGTTCGCCTGAAGTTAATTTATTTTCATTAAATTTGGATATTATGTTTATATCTGTAAGGAATTCGAGCACTTTTTTAAATTCTTCCAGATTGTCTGAAAGCATGGCCTTTAGTTCACCACTGATGTGTTTCGTTCTTTGCGTTTGATATTGTGGGCAGGTTATTAGTAGATGATGGACTGTTATTTTCGTCTGACAGTTGCTACACTACGGACCTGTTGTTTTGCTGATTAAATGTTGAAGCGTCAATCCCGTAAGTCCTGTTCGTAGTTTGAAGATGGCTTTTTCAAATTGTCTGTTGTTCTGATAAGAAGTTTCCCACTTTTTTAGTATTTTCCTTAATCAATCTCTCAATAATAAGTAACGACACCACTTTATTGCTACTTATTTGCGCCCCGCACTGATTTTGAATTTACCTCATACCCTTCGTATATCAATCTATTAAATCTAAATGTAATATATCAGAGACTGTAGTTTTTTCTATAGCATCCAACTTGGAGGCTTATCTGCTGACTCGTTCCCTGATATAAGACAATGGCCAGGTATCCACATCAGTTTAATGTTGTTTTCCTTTAAAATGCATAAATTAAATTGTATTTTTGTAATGACGGGGTTGTTTTTTGTGAATAAACATTTTTATATACTCATTTCAAAATATAGAAAATGGTTGACAAAACGGTATGTCACGAGTAAGACATAATGAAGAAAAAGACGCCACAGAAAGGTTAAAAGACTCGGACAGATATTGATTCTGAAGGAAAACATGAATGGGATGAACACTGTAGTGAAATGTTTTATTATTGTTTTGTATCCATTGTTTACATTTAGGGAGTTTCTCTATTGTTGTTGTTAGCAAAGTGAATTCTATTATAGTAGAAATATTTATTATATATTTTAATGTTTTATTTTATTTTTGGACATATTTTTTTTACGAAATTCGAAAAGATTCTAAAGAATTTAATTTATTGGAGCTTCAATAAGATATTCTAAGAAATTTATTTGAATAAGTTTAAAGTAGTTGTCTTAACCATTTGAAGTCCATTGACCGTATCGAACTCGAGGTAAATTTAACCAGAGTTCGAATCATTTGCAATGAGAGTGAATAATTGACAAATCCATTTATTTGACTTACGAGTATAGTTACACTAGTTTCTTATTTTTAATAAGGAACAAATCAGTATATTTTCTAGTAAAACTAGCCAGTAATAGAAAGATATACAGGGTGTCTGAAAAGTAGGACGTCAAACTGACACCAGACGCATCGAATAAACCTAACAGGATCTTAGTAAAAGTCGCATGGTTTTAGAGATATCGTCAGTTTAAAGTTTTTCTTAAATTCTCCATTTTTTAATATTGTTAGTACCAGCTTCTTGTCGATGTAGATCATGTGTTATCACATGTATCATATTTTTTAGGCAGTAGGGACCATTCATAAATAACGTCACATAAATTTACAGCAATTCTGACCCCCCCCCTCCATCCTTGTCACACCTTATCATATATAAACCCCCCCCTCTCCCTGTGATATCACACATTTCAATTAATTCAATTTTTTGTAATATTTTATTATTCTCAGAATAAATGACCTATTGCTTCCTTTTTTTACAAATTTTCTTATGTGCTTTATGCTGCATGTGACGTCACAACGCTTCTGAACCCAGTACAAGTAGTACAAGAGTGCTAGCGTTACTAAATATTCGTAGGTGATATGTCAACGATTCATAAGAATAAATTACCAGATAAACAAATGATAATAATATTAGCAACAATGTTGTAGCAATAAAGAAAATTTAAATCACGTCCTTGCATGACATAATGATAATTTCTTAATCTTTGTAACACATTTGAATATCAGTGGCATGCTCGTGGCAAGTGAGCCTCGAGTAAAGGTCTAAAGTCACTACAACCGCACCGAACCTAAGCTTGGAGCAATATGTACATTTGCTTATATTTAAAAAAAAAAAAGTATATCCCGATAATAAGTATACAACGTTACGTATATTGAACAACGAATGATTTTTGGAGACTATATTTACTACAAGTAGCAGAACGAAGAGAACACAAAGCTAAGGGAGAGGTATTTATGAACCACTGTTATGTGATGAACCACAAGTTCATCTTCAGTATAATTTTGGTTGCATTTATGAGTTATCTTAGTATTGAATCAGAGAGAGGACATATTTTTACATATAACTGCATAGTCAACACAAATTTGAAGTTGTCTCACTAATAAACTGGACAATCATTCAGTATTCATATGCTCGTAGTTCGGATAGGATACGAGATAGTTCTTTTAAACCACAAAATACACACACAGTATTGTGTTCCAGCCTCTGAAGGCATGTAGAAAACTACGGAGATATTCAGAATCACTTCGACAGTTTTCAGACGTTCAATAATTTGTTATTTCTTTCTTTGTACATTTATTTTTTTTATATTTAATTGAGTGCTTCAACTTTCGACAGATATTAGCATCTAAAACAATATATACATTTATAAATATTTGTAATACATAATTTATAGTCTATAAACACGAGTATGGTGTTTTTAAATATAAAGATAAAATTAAAGATAAAATAAGGTTTTTAACACTTTCTTTGCTTTACGGATATTATAATTGAGTCTGTGTGATGAGTACTTGGAGCATTTAAGAATAATATGGTTTACTGTTACATTGAGCTATTACATTGTTTACATATTAGTTGTGGTTCTCTTTTGAATAAGTATCATAAGTCCACATATTACTATTTCCAGCCTTCTATCTAGTCCAACAAAGTTTGAAAACCTATGGTTTAGACGTTACTCGTATAGCAATAGTAGTAGCATAATAGGAATATAGTAGCAGTAGTAATAACGTTATTATTTCATAGCTTGTTGACTGCATGCAGGCGTACTGAATTAAATGTCGCGGTTGGTGTTGCACTGTGCACCGTGCTTCGTGCTCCGTACACCGTGAACCTTTCCACCACCACACTGACATTTCCAGCGGCACTTTGCACGGCATCTTGTTGTTGTTGTTGTTGTTGTTGTTAAACAAATGTAATTAATCTAACAATAGATTACATAATAAGTTGGTATTTTCAATCCTTGACATTGTTCTTGGAACCACACAAATCGTGCTGCTCTGTAGCAGTACCGCGAGACTCGATTGAAGTAGAGTGGCTGGAGAGAGGAGACAGTATTCCCTGTTTTATCTAACATCAACAAACACACACACGTATACCTAACACCGCACCTGTGTATTAATACTTGTATTGACATGTTTATCAACAAAGTAATTACAGAAATTAAATTATGCTACTAAATAATAATAAATTTGCAGCTGGTGTTAGAGCAGAGTTTAAAGCAGGGTGCACACTAGAGAGAACACTGTCTGCATATTCAATACCCGCCACAGAAACTAATAACGTATGTTGTTGAAGAGATACGTCTTTAAATTCGGTCTGTATGAAAAGTCTAAGGCCCATCGCACACTGCAACCGTATTTCAGCGAATTTTGACCGACGGTATACACGGTACTACGCTTTACCTGTACGAACCCTGTGAATGTTATGAACTCTGGCTCACTGCAAGCGGCAAAGCCGTCCGAACACTGGCGTTATGTAGCTCTCATACTGAAAGCGTAATTTATTTAAATTTCCCGATAATGTAATGATTAGAATAAATACTCGAACTTCAATAAAGTGATTATGCAAATATTGAATTGCAAGTCAATACACCTGTTAGTGTTCTTTCACGAAATTCGTGCACTAAGTGCAGTTTTGTTGCCTGACTCAGCGCAAATAACTAAAACCTACATTTTTATGTCAACTATTTTATTTATGTGCTATTATTAGTCACCAAAGACAATGATTATAGCAGTTTTGTAATTAACAAAAATATGTTAGACTTAAACGGCCTGATTCTTTAATTTTACTTTCTATGTAAAACAGAATTTTAAAAAATTATGATGTTTTTATACAATTTATCACAAAGCAATTCATCGCATAAGCAATCCATCGTAGCAGTAAGTAATCGTAAAGCAGTGTAACCCGAAATGAGTGATAGGAGAGGAGGTATGACCAATGCTCTACGATGAGTTGCATAAAGTATATGTAATTTATTGAAATTTCCCACCTTTTTAGGTGATGAGTTTAAAATAATCTTAAATGTGAGTTTTAAATAGTTGTTGTACTAAAAGCACCATCGGTAGAATGTTATAAGTTTTGTACAATAAGAAAGGATATCATTGGCTAATTATCCTAAAAAAATTTAAGTCGATAATCAGTTTTGGCATCGAAACAAATATGGAACGCAAATAAATTTGATGTCCCAGAAGATTAATTAAAATGACTTTAAGATAAAAATGAATCATACTGGAACTCCACTATATCTAGGAAAAAAACAAGATTATTAACATCCTAAGTGTTAATGTGATGAACAGGATTCAGATCCGGAACACTTTCTGTGGCAATGCAGAAATACAGCAAAAGCAAGAAATGGACGCAAGAAAGGACGGTGCTACAGACTTCGCTAACGCTTCCTGTTAACACCGCCTTTTTCGTTGCGAGACCGAATTTGAAACGAGAATAGACATGAGTAGATTGTTTTTTTTGTAGGAATATAGAGTTTAATAAAGAAGAAGAACATTATTAGGAGCAATAGAAGGCCAAGAAACCCCAAGAAATCATCAACAAAATACACACAAAAAAGCCATATAATTTTAGCGTATGTATAAAAGAACAAAAATGATTTACCATTTCGTTATTTAAATTAGACAATACAAAGCTAAATATTTTATGAAACATGAACGCGGCTCATTGAAAGACGACACGATTTGCACGATTCGTATGTACAAACTTAGACAAAAACATTTGTTTAGTTAGATATAAATCCTTGGACTAGCACAACGTAAACACAACATATTTTTTAAATCAAATTGTAGCATGACAAAATCCTTAATTGTGGTAATTCATTTACAATAAGATCCACGATGTAATTATCCTGTAGTGCCTCCACATTATTAAATTAGTTACGCATTATTACATGTTACTCATCTACTCATCTACCCATTTTTCCCTCATTTATTTTTTGTTCTTCCAAAGACGCGTCACAACGGCTACCCATCTAGCATGCTTTCCATTCTTAACACTAGATTACTTCTTAAGTATTATAAATGTATTCTTCATTTTCTAGTGTGCGTAATGCTTAGCGAAAATAAAGTACAGTCCGCTAGAACTGGTGACAGGGCAAACAATAAGTTATACCCCTATTCCCATACTTCATACCCGTCACGTTTAACTTAAGAATTTGACAAATAATTCCACTTCACAAAGTTCAACGTATTTATGTTCCTCCCTGCTTCCCTCACTTGCCCTCATCATCCTATTCCATCTCGCTGATCTATTGCTTTGCCTTTTTGTCCACTACATTTTTTGGATATGCCACCGGATACGGAATAAGCAGTAGAGCAACAGGAAAGTGCACTCCCCTAACCTCTATTTATAGGGTCGTGACATATTTCGTCTGGGGTGGATATTCAGTTAGGGAAGAAAGAAATAAGTTTCTAAATAATGCGAAAACTAAATATATAAATAAATACAATTTTTACTCGCTTCTTCTAATAGTACAAAGATGAATTTCATCACTTAACACTTCTTATCGTATACAACTTTACATACATTTAGGTAAAGAAAGTGTCTCCGGTTCTTCTTGTTATGCTTAAGAAGGTACTGGACGTACCGCCAATGTAAAATTTATATCCCGTTAATACGAAATATATGGGAGACGAACAAATATTGAGACTGTACCTTTAAAAATGAATTTTTCAATATCCAATTAAATGGTTTTTTGCCGGTTAAAATATTTTTAATGCATGCAAAGTTATGTTATGTGGTTAAATTGAGCTAAAACTTATGATAAGAGTATATAAGGAAATTGGCTATTTTTGATCATTTCTAAAAAGAAAACTATGCGCCCTAAGTCACTAAAATGTTGAGACAGAATATATCTTTAGAATTTGACGACATTTTCATCATTTACGTAAGTGTCTTGTACCTCCTTAATATCGAATACCCGTAAAATACGTGACTGATTTCCCACTTCTGATTTAATCAACATGAATTTATTTTACAAAATATTAGATAATGTAAACATACGTTTCCCCGATTCTCTGGTCGGAGCCCATTAGTACATTTGGCGCAAAGCTTTGTCTGCTGTTCGCTTCATTTAAACCAGTTTTATGGAGTTTAACTTATATCCCATCAGCATTCAATAAAACCAATATAAAACATTCCCCACTTGAATTCTGTTATTGCTCGAATTCCGTATCCGTTTCATGTATTGGAACTGTTAGACCGATGTGCGGTGGTGACGATTTCACTTCACAATTTAAATACGTTTTCGTTTATTTACACGTGCGCGATCAAATGCCATGAACACACGTGGACATATCGGGCTATGACTTTTAACTATATTTATGTATTATGTGTTACAGAACCTTGTCCCAGTGTCCATGTCCGTGCCGAACGACTGCACCGCAGCGTCGGGGCCCGTGCCGGCTATCGCGGTACTAAAATGTAAATAAATGAATGTATGCAGTGAATGTAGCCAAGCCTGGTGTGCATGAATTGTGATTGCAACATAATATGTGTTGTGTCAAAAACGCACTACTTCAAGTAACAATTAAGGGTATCAATGAAAACAACCTCTACATAAAGAGTAATAACGAGTGGTACCTCGAATTACGAACACTTGTGGTTACGAACAGAGGCGGCTGTACCTCGTGCACTCGTGCGCCAAATACCAAATATTTATAACTTGAAATATTCACAAAATATAATATAATACCCCTTTTAAGTACTGACTTTATACATAGGAAGTTGCAATGAATCAACATAATCTCTATGCCGAATTGCGATCTCCACAACGCACATATCTGTTCAATATAGCCACTATGGAATATGCGATACATCGCCAGCGCGTGAGACAAAAGATACTCAACGTAAACTATTTGAAGAATCTGACGTTGACCCGTCCACCGTACGAGACTGAAGATTACCGGGGCTTGCTAAAATAATAACTGACTAGTCAGGTATTAAAGATTATCTTTTCATAATTAGGGATGGTATTTAACTTTTTATAGGTTACTCGTTTGTGAATCGTTACTGTGACTATGACTGTGAATAAGCGTAAAAATAAGTATTAACTTTAATATTGATTATATTAAAAACAATAATAAAACTTTCCATAACAAAGTGTACATAAAATCAGGTCGACCGCCTAGACCATTTCTTAATTTAAAACAAGGGTGTAAATTCTCTATAAGTTAGTAAAGTAATTCTCAGTTCTGAAAAGGAAAAACTGTTTCTGGTTACGAACGTAGTCAAAGAAAGAATTAAGTTCGCAACCCGAGGTACGAATAGAACTGGGAAATGGTTCATAATTTTAATGTGAAATATGATTTTTCTTTCTGAAAATCATTATTAAATGCCTTCACACCGAAACCAAACTTTATTTAGAACATTCTTACTTTTCATTACTTACTGTGTTTTCTTACTGTTCATACTTTTAACTGTAAATAATTTTCTGTGCAAGTGATTCTATTTTACTGTATACGAATACGTTTGTGAGAGGCTGCACTAACTAATATTTATAATATCGTGTAAAGTTTTAGTTTTTAAGTAAAGGTTGTTCTTTTAATTTTTATATATTGATAACAAATCTAATAAGAAAATTACACAAGAAATATAGATCTGATTACCCGTTTATTAAATAATTTCTTTTTGGACATAAATTGTTCTCTTTTTGCTGCGTACTTCATCATGTATCGTCAATCAGAACTGTCACAGAACGCATTTTACGTATAAAAACAAATATGGAAACAGTACCAGTGATTCCACTAATCCTACAAATAAAAAATGTTGATAAATGTTGTTCGTTTAATTAAAGTCTTTCATTAAATCTATAAATAATTAATTTGAATACAACTTCACTCGGTTACAAATGATATTCAGTTGTCTCCCTTATAACTTTTATTAATTGTATTTTTTAATTGTAGAACCACGTCAAATATATAGAATTTTTTATTTATTATATTACTATACGATTTTAACAGCTAGGTGTGTAATAATTGTGTGTTTTTGTAGATTTGTTTATCTACATAGTATATTTGTTTATCATTTAGTGACATAATTCATTGCCAATCATGGCACACATTTATTCCATCTCCGGGAATCGGACCCGGCATAGCTGAGTGTTCCGGAGTACGAGTTATACACTATTCTGTATGCAGTAAATCACAGTTGATTTTCCTCCACTCCTAGAGGTGTGCGATGCTAGTCTTTATAGACCCTAAAGTCGCAGAGATTGTGCAGAAATTGCATCTGCATGTGTACGAGGAAGCTGGAACTAAGGTACGTAGCTGGGATATGGATCACTGAAGTGTGTTCGTCCGAAAGGGAACGAGAGATGGCACAAGAGATTCAATGTTAACGGAAATAATAGTGTTAGAGCTAAAACCTAACTACCTCGACCTCCCAAAAGACATATAGAATTTAATAAGCTTAAATGCAAGTGCAAGCGCAATTTATATCGAAATTAAAAGTTTACTTCTAAATAATATCGGAATCTACTCTAAGATTAAGAAAGTGATTCATTACACTTGAAGTCCTTTTTTATCATATTTTGGGAAATTCTCTCTACTTAAAATTAACAACAATTTCTTAATAAATAAATGGTCCATTTTACCATTAGGTCATAAAACCTATTATTAGGGTAAAATTGTTATCTTTAAACTAAAATAGATTATCATTTAACAGACCTTATTATAAAACAACCAAATACACTCAACTAAAGAATGATAATATAAAAACTTATATATATATATATATATATATATGACTTCTTGTAGTAATAGCCAATTATTGTAATACTGTTACAGACTCCCTAGACATGAAAGGAGGCATAAGTCAATTAGTCTAGTAAATAAACCAATAATTAACATTGTAAAGAAAAGAAAAATAAAACTGCGTCGATTTACTGTAAAACTAATCCGATTTTTCATCGAACATAATTACTGCGAAAATAATTAACTTTTCAAATATTTAATTATTTATTATATTACTAACTGCACAGCTGCGATATAAAAATGATTTTCTTCATTCAATTTGCAGTCTGAGTGCTTTTCCCAAGACAAAGATTATCTTTATAGCTTTTCATAACAGAGCAGAAAAACTGTAGATTTATATAAAAACCTGAAATATTAACCCTCCAAACACAAAACGTAAACTCATGTATTATTTATAGAAATATTTTCTACCTAATGTTACGGTTTATTATTTATGGTAGTTATAACATAATTTTGTTACATTGTCATTAAATAAATGCAAAAGGCTTATTAAAAATCTTAATCTAATCTTTAATACATATGTAACCTTTGATCTAAGGCTTGGTAATTTAAGGGCCAATGTCATTTTTTCTTTTCAAAATATTTAATTTTTAAAAATATGAAATGCATCTGGTAATCAAATTCTATGCAAATAAGACATTTTACTTTATGTAAATAGAAATTAAAATAATTTTGAAATTGCATCATCAGCATCAAACCACTCATATAACCTTGTAAAAGATCGTATAAACGTACCTCATCAGTCCTACATTATTTTAAGCTAAATAATGTTATATAATGTATAGTACAGACTAGTGCGACATAAACATGCGACACTAATAAAACCCTTACTTCTATTTTTAAAATTCAGGTAGTATTTTTATGAAACAAAAATGTTTCAATCCTAAATCAGAACATCTAAAGAAATTACCTGAGTACCTACTCAGTCTCCATATATAATATAATCTCTGTATGCGTTGACGTTTCTATTAGTTGGGTTTAGTAAATAATTAAAAATAATTGAAAATGGAGTTTAAATGGACAAATGAAATAGACCTGAACAATTGACCCTTGTCAAACTGTGTTTGATAAGGGTAATCACGAGTTATCAGAGAACTAGTTAAATAACTGAGTTTTATTACTTTTTTTTCTAAAGCAGGTTAAAGGAATTCGTTCGAAATATGAAAGCTTCCGACGTATTAAATTGCATGTCGCACTAGTGTGGACGTGTTGTACAACTTCTTACAACAAATGTTGGATTTCGCATGTTTATCTCGCACCAGTCTGGACCATACATAAGACATAACTATTTTATCAAATTAAAAACCGATTCAAAAGTTTTAAAAAATACATTGAAAGTTTTTGCCTAAAATAATTTTAATTTCAATTGACAGAAAGCAGAATATTTGTTTCAACTTTCGCTAAAACAAGGATATGTTTGCATTAAATCTGATTATGTATTTCATGTTTGAAAAACTTCTTATTTTGAAGCCAATAAATGTCATTGCTCTTTCAGCAGCAAGCCACCGATATAACTTAAATATATGAAACTGGGTTTAGCGGGAATCGTCCTATATTTGAAATGATTTTTGTTGTAAGTAAGTAACAAAATGAACTTGAATATTTCGTCTTGTTTAAATATTACAGTTCAATTGTCAAAGCAGCCATGTACAAAACAACACAAACAAAGGGTTAAACTGAAGGGTTTATAAATGTCAAAGCTTACCATTTAATTTTGAACTAGAAATTTAATTAAACCGCTTAAGCTGTCTCTGCAAGTAATATGCCCATATTGCGTTTTTCTCATATAAAGGGTCTTTCAACAAGATGTGTCACTTTAAGTCAACAGAAAAATGCAATATTTTCATGAAAAGTAGTGATATATTTATTTTAATTCAAAGTACAAACTCCGAGATTAGTACTGGAACAGAATATTTGCCAAATGTCAGCCTCAGCTCTTCTAACAAACGGTGAAGGTTTTGATTAAATTATTAATCAAGTTTTAGCATAATAGATGCAGTTTTTTGCAAATAGCAGCTCTAATAATGTTTTTGAGTGCTTGAATTGTCGCTAAAGAATGAGCGTAGACTTTGTCCTTAACGTAGCCCCAAAGAAAAAAGTCTAAATATGTTAAATCGCACGATCTTGGCGGCCATTTCAAGTCACACATTCAGGACATTTTTCACGCATACTAGAGCCATTGTTTCAGGAGCTGTATGGCTGAAAATAAACGTCATCCATATCTATAGGCCAAAAAAATCAATCAAAATCGTTTGGCAACACCATCCATTTACTGTAACGATCAAACCATCAGCATTTTCAAAAAAGTATGTTCCAATTATACCGCCAGCACAAAACCCACACCAAACTGCTTCCGTGAGTTCGAGACAGTGATGCTTTACCTAGATGTCCCTTTTCTCCTCCTCTTTAATAGTTTTTAATAGTAGTGCATAAATTGCAGGCAATCATTAACTATTCTACTTTTGTGTTTCCTGTTTTTCCATTATTCGTTTAATATTCTCCTGACCAACGAAAAACAAATATAATAAGCAACTGTTGTCATCTAAATGAACATTTATGGATGCTAATAAAACTAGAAGATCCTTGTATCCCTAGGTCGTTAGAAGGATCAGTATTCACGGACCCTACTTATTACTAGTAGCGACACGGTGCCAATTTACGTAACTGTTATTTTCGTTGTATTTAAAACAGTCGAGTTTCTTGTGTAGTAAGATTGTTTCTTCAGATTACAAAAGTCATCCTTTATATTTCGAAAAACAAATTGTAAATTTTAATTCTCACTTTCGAAACAAATTCGAGTGCAAATAGTACTGTATACAGAAAGTACGACGGAGCAGATAAGTAATTACCGTTTAAATAGTTTATACATGGATCGGCGCTCGAAGTATTACCTAAGTGTCACGCTGCTGTAAAACCAAACAGCTAATGACACCGCGCTCATTTTTTGACAAGCCTACAGAAGCATCTCGTTTTACGTCGCAGTTAAAAAAAGATATCGAAATGGTCGCAGTTTGCCACCTTAAAGATTGCTCTTCGCCGAGAATGGGACAAAATACCATCAGACCACAATCGTGCAGCGTGTGAAGCTTTCTCAGACAGACTCGATGCTATTACCCGCGCTTTTTCTTTTTTTTAATTTTTTTCATTTAATTTGAAATGTTTATACGATATACTGAAGCTTCTAAACAAAATTACAGCATTTTTAATTAGTAACACTTCGAGCGCCGACCCTTGTATATATATAAAAAAATAATCGAAAGAAAGGCAATAAAGTGTCATTCCAAACTCTCTAAAACGTAACACCGAACGTAACAGACCAAAACATAGCTTTAAATAACATAAACTTTAAATTTCAGAAGCAACACATGAGTTTGAATAAAATTTACAATTCCTGCTAAAACTGGAGACATTGTCTTATAAAGATATAATAATTAATACTAAATAAAGCATTTTACTGACGCATTAAAATACAAATACATTCATAATAAAAATCAAAAGAGCGCAAGAAAAACATACTCTGTTCTATGAATAAACCATACAACTTAATGTTAAATCTGAGAATTAAAACAAAAACTTAAAATTAAAACAGTAAATAAAAATGGCACTTAAGACATGAAACGTAGATTTCGTTTGTACTATTTTATTTTATTTGAACAAATATACTTCCGCATTGTAGATTGTTCTTTTGAGAATAAATAGATTTAGTAGCTTGTATATTTATGAATTTCATTTTCCATATTTTCTTTAAAATAGGATAACGTTTTCCATCACTAGAGAGAAGAAAATTTTAAATAAATCAAGCGCAATATTTCGAGAACAGGATGTTAAACAGAACAAACAATCCGACGAATCAAATCGTAAACAAAATAGAAAAAAAAACGTATTGATGGAATAAGGGTGCACTAGCAGTCACCCTAAGTCAATATAATTGGAAAGTATTGGGGCCTGGAACATTGTCCAGTCATTTTTCAATTCTATGTGCAAATAACCATAGGCGTCTGCAGGAAGAGGGACAAAATAGGCTACAAAATAGCCACTAGAAATCTGGAAAAATTTAAACTATATAGAAATGTAGGATTTTGATATGGGTGTAAAGAAATTATATTTCTTTAGTTGGTAACAGTGACCAGAGATATTACAATTGCATTCTGGTCAGATGAGCTTACGGTATATAACAGTTACAGCTACTTTCATTGTAGTGTGTGACAACGCCCATCAAAGTTGATATATGGAGTCGACAGAACTCACTGTGCATAATGTTAAATTATTATAAAATTACATAAAAAGGAATTGACAATTTAAATAATAAACTTTAAATGTTGTTTCTTTGATTTCAGGTATGATACTATGATTTAGGCTAAACCGTGTAATTATTATAATGCGTATGTAAATTACTAAAATAAGTATTTGATTTCAGAAGCAACACATAAGTTTGTTTAAAAAATTACGATTCCTAAAATGTCTTTTAATCTAATTTATTTTACAACATATGTAGCACATTAACAGAATTAGCTGTCACCTGTTAACTAAACCTGTTACTTTCAAAAATACAGCCTACTCAAAAAGTCGGACGTCACAAATAGTCTACTTTAGTGTGAGAGATTCATAAGTCAAATTCGGTATTCTCGCAGTCGGATTAGCAGACTGATATACTTGAAATATAATTATTTAAAGCGCTAACATTCAAATTAAAATAAAGACAAATTTATACGGATCAAAATGAAATTGTCTACATTTTGACATTAGACTTTCCAACCTCCACAATTATCTATAATTCAAAAATGTATTTAACGAATTCCTCTCTAAGTACATGGCTAATTAAGAATACCCGACTAAAAATTAATATCCCTTTTGTTTCAACTTATTAACACAGGCTAAACACGAGTAAGTAATGGCTGCTACATGCAGACTCCTACAAAATGATGTCATTTATAGCCCTATACAACCCCACTCCCTACACCCACTCTTACGGCGTTCTCAATGTTGTCAGCAATTAGGTTATCAACTCCGTAACTATCCTTACTTCACAAATAACCGGCTTATAGTCTAGCAGCGGTTCAAAGTTTCAACTCACATGAACCCTGTGTTAGAAAGTGTATTGCAGTATAAGTTTGAGGTTAGAGTTGGGGTGGGCGTAAGTTTCATACGATCTGCATAAACAAAACTCTTAATATATGTATAAGAGATATTAGAGTACCTTCTCAAGAGTACCTCATAAATAATTATCTAAAGTTTAAAGTTTTCAGGTGCTCATTATAACAATTTGAACAGCGAAAATAATTAGCTAGTTAATTAGAGAAGAATTGTACTTCATACTGATTATATCAAAGTATCTGCGAGTGTGAGAGGTTCGTTGATATAACTACAAAGCTACCATTTTTAAGGCTTTTTCAGTGATAAAAAATGTGTATCTGTAGAATAACCGGAATCCGAAATAGCCAGTGGTATTTTATCTTATGTGCTAATTGAATTTAGAAATTTTTAATTAAATTAAAGACGTATTTTCGAAAAAACTGTGTAAAATTGAGAAGAAACTAGGAATAACAGACATAGTTTTCATAGTTCTCCCGCACGATAGTATTTGTTCCCGCATAAATATTAAATTTCCCGCACAGTGCCGAATCATCCCATAAATAATTAAAACAAATATCTATGGCCAGTAATTCGGAGGAGCTCTGTACAATTTTGTATGGTAACGGTTAGAACTAGATACAGTAGATAACAATGATCGTGATCGAACAGATCTGATTTATATAAATTAAACATTTTACGAATCACTTTTAAAAGAGTATTCTTGTAATATTCCTGAATTTTATTATTAGTTATTATTATAGTTCAGAAATACTCTCATTGTTCGCAAGACTCAGGAATACGGGCCCCGGTCCGAAAAGGTAATTATAAAAACTCTGTGACATACAATTGATTTTCGCATCGCACACAAAATTTATGAAAATCTAAAAAAGGGGTAACGGTTTTACTAGAAACTTTTTACAGAAAGTAAAAATAAAAAGGAAATCTTAGATTTTGGAAAAGATCTCCTCAACACAAAAAACATGGATGTTACATTCATGTAATATTTTGCTTAAGCTACCTTTAATTGTATTTCATATTTATTCAAAAAGTCTATAAACATTAAAAAAGTTTTAATAATTCTTAAAAAGGTGCCCTTAAGAAAACTATGAGCAAAAGGATATGTATTAATATTTTCAAAAAGCAGTATCAAAAATAATGCGATATGTAAACAACCGTTAAACATATTTGAATTATTTTACGGTAAATAAAAGCTGATTAAATTACGTAAAATTTATGAACAACATTTTTAAAAAAAACTAATTGTTTTTAAGAGAAACGAAATAAAAGAAAAAAAATCGTGCTTACCACTCTTCGTACTGTATCTCGGTTAATCATGCAAAAATGCGTAAGATTAAATTTGTAGAGAATTTAATGCTCTACAACTTTACTAATAACTCTAAATGTCACTTGGAGTATAGGAAATAAGATATCTGCCAAAAACTGATTTATGTGACCTTTGACCTTTGAAAATGAAGATTTACTCCTTTTTTTATTTTTTGTGGGCGCCTATGCTCTCAAATACAGATCAACCCTTGTTGTATCGTATCTATTGACATTTAGCATTTAGACACCGTTAGTAGGTATATTCAAAAACGTTCCTCCCTGTATTTGCTAAATGTCGTAGCCCATATTCTAGCCTGATTTAAATGTATCCAGAAGTAATTGATTTATTGAATCACATATTCGATATCTTAATAATAAATCAAAACAATGGCAGCAACTTACCGGTTCAGCTGTACAACACAAAGCCTCGACCTTTGTCGAATTTATTTTTAACATTCAGTTCAGCTTGTTATAGATTTAATATCGCGAACGATTGATTAGGCAGTTTAAAACAATAAACATAGATAAATTAAATACCGGTGCGCGCAAATATTGTGACCTCCCAATTCTCAACACAAGCACAAGCCCATGTTCAAATCAACAAGTTATATTGGTCACAAAAACAACTTGTGGAATACCCTATCTAGTTGCCAATAATTCGAAGTGAAACTAATGAAACTGTAGTCTAGCACGGGGTCGGTGTCGGCGCCGGCGCCGGCGTCGATGGTGTTGACGATAACAACAGCGTCGAACGCAATGTTAATTATTTTTATGTTAAACAAGTAATACTGGTGATACACTTATAGCTAGAGTTAGATAAAAGCCATACTGAACCGAGAGCGTCGCGACGTCAACTGAACGGAGTTCGAGAGTTGTGATATCCTCAGAGCGTCGCGGAAACTCGACGTATCAGTGTGTACTGAGTACTGTGTAGTAGAAAGTGGAGGGGACAACTGCCACCCACGCAAACCTAGGCCCTATGGCCTGCTGCTTGGTATCGTATCCTCTAGTGTAACAAACTGACGCTGCCGCTGATGGAAATTCGAATGGACAAAGAAATTAATTAAAACCCATACAAAAGATTTTAACTTTATATATATATTTATGCATATATAATGGAAGACCATAAAGTTTAGAGATTCCCCGCCATCTCTTGACAATTTTTAGAGTCATTGATCTGATTTAATAACTACAGTACTTGTCGTAGAAAGATAGATAGAGACAACACCTTATGCTTATATGGTGTCATCTCTCTCTTTCTACAACATTATAACAACAGAGACAACGGTAACAGTGCAGCCTAAAGACAGACTACTCGCAAATGTGCCTGCACTAATACGAATATATTCCCATGGTTTCACACCAGGTTCAATAAAACACGAACAAAAACACCAATGTTTACACCAAAGAGACAGTTCTTAAAACATTTTTGTCTTTTGTTGCTGTTTTAGTAAACAAAACACGTTCTCATCTGGAGTCGGTAAGATCAAGGAAAACACGTTTGTTGTTGATTTTTAGTCTGCTTGTTTTGAACACGCAGTTTTGTTTTTTGTGAACATTTGCGCTTGTCGATTGTTGTTTATCATGTTTATTATTTTTATGGGCCACACAGAAAAACACTAAAAACAAAAACAGTTTGTTCAGTGTGAACATTCTGTTTTTGAGAAACAGAACTGTTTTAAAATAAAACAAAACATGTTGTTGTTTTGTTTTTTGACAACAAAACTGTCTTCAAAACTATCTTTCTGGTGTGAAACTGGCTTTACTGAGTACCTAGATTGCCTTAAGAGTCAATATTTTATGTTGAGTGCCACACCGTCTTGACAATTTCTTTTAAATAGTTTTTTTATTGCTTTCCTAAATAAAATTAGATACATACATATGACTGAGTATATACATAATCTAAAACAAAAGTTCTTTATATTTTAAATTGTTTGTGCCTATCGGTGCTTAGAGCTGCAAAAACCAGTCGTTAATGCGGTCCGGAGTATACGGTTTTATACATATGTGGTATATCGACACGATAAAATCGAATCGATAGTAATTCAAATGTAAATTAAATTTCATTTGTAATTATTTAATAATTCAATAAAATAAATGGTGAAACGAATTAACAAATGTGTTTTACCATAAACAGGTGATAACCAAATATAATCGTGTATCCATCATGTTGTCTCGTTCGCTCACTTAATTAAATCTACACTCAAATGAAACAAAACATGGTTATGATGTGAACACTACAGTAAAACAAGTTAGAACTTGTCACTACTTTTTAACATTGAATTAATATCTAGTGTATTAGCACGTGCATTTCCATACTACAATTTGCTAGGTAGGTTGCTTTACAACGACACACACCGTAACACACACACGCGACGGTAATGTTGCCAGCTCGAAAGCTAACAGCAAACTGATTATATTTCATTTAAAATAAATTTTGCTAAAATGTATTCTTTTGTCCCGTACAAATCATTGTTTATACTTAAATATAATACAAAAGAACATTTTAAATAGACGTTTTATGTGCTGAAACGAATACAGTTAAAATGTTTTTATTTTACGGGTACGAGTAACTGCATTTCTTGAATCACTAAGATTGTAAATCGTTGCGATGTTATCGAACAAAGTTGGTAATTATGAGACTTTATTTATAATAACTATAGTAGTGTTGGAAATAGGATTCATTATTTATGTTTATCAATTCTCGGTAATGAATGACCGTGTATACAAATTGTGTACATTCTTTGAAATAAATACATATTTAATATATGTTGCAAATATTGTTTTGCATTTTGCAGTATCCAAAGAATTTTTCTATAGTAATGGACATGTAGAAACTTCTCGTTTCTCGACAATTTAACAAATACCGGTAGTGTCATCCTTGAAGTTATCCTTAAGCTTCTTTTACACTAAAACAGATGATAAGAGAGATGGAAAAACGAACAGTATGCGCCACTATTTATTCGATAATATTTATACTGCAAAAAAACGAGTGAACCCAGCCTTACTGTCTCGAAAAAAATTATTTTGAGAAAAGAGCTAATATGAACGGTTTGAACAAGAAAAAGTATTTTACTGGAAAAAATTGAATTGTGAAAGAATATAAATTTATTGTTTTTGTTGTAAAATCAGACTTGTTATAAATAGTATAACAAAAAGTAAGTTTTTATCGATTTTGAGTTCGGCGGCGACTCATGCTTAAAAGTGGTAATTAGAGTCGTATAAACCTACGATATGATGAAGAACTTTACCTTATTAGTTCGTATATACATTTTAAAATAATATGTGACACAATATTTTTTCATTGTGTCGTAGATTTATACAGCACAATATGTTTTAAGCATAAGCTACCGCCAAACTCTCACAGTTTGAACTATAATACCTAATGTTCAAAACCGTTCAAGCTAATGAATAAAGAGAGAGAGAGAGAGAGAGGAAACTGTTATTGGAAGCAGAAGGCAAAGATAATATGCATAATATTAAAGTAAATGTAGCGGGAAAGTGGAGTACGAAAAGAGCATGTAAAAACTGTTGCTAGGGTAGATGGAAGGAAGAAGGTGTAAAGAAATAAAATAAAGACGAATGCAACAGCAAAGCAATGTAAATAAGAGAAGGAGGATAGAATTAGGATAAAATTAAGATAATAAATGTTCGGATCAAGTAAACAAAGCAGAATTAATTGTAGTGGAGGAAGAGGGATCAGAAATAAGGAATACATAATTTGGGAGTAAAGAAAGAGTATTTTAGTTACTTTCTATAAATTATAGGCTAGAGAATGAAACAAATCCTAATTTTCAAATAATAAAACGATATTTTAACTATTGTTCGATGTATAACAGTTGTAATATAATTTCCTTTGAACACCACTACTGTTCTATTGGTTTTTACGAACGGGATAGAGTCTACGTAGGCGTGCGGCGTTCGGCGTTCAGCGTTCTCTCGCCTGATAAATCATATTAAACTGCTAACTAGGGAATGTCGTCACAGTAATTTTACCATTATTGGAAATATATCACCGATTTTGAATATACATCAGTTTAGTATTTGTTGTTTAGTGAAACGGGAACAGCTAAAGAGCTAAGCAACTAAGCTCACGATAAATTACATTTCGTTTCGTTGTTACGTCAATGGAAGTTTACTTTATGGTTCGAGCATGTACGTCAACTCGAGACACAAAGCTATGAACATGCAAAGGACAATATTACGACAATTAAGTCAGAGAAATATTTATACAAAGATGACATTCATTTTGTTTGTCTTTTATTAAAAGTAATTCAATTAAATCTCTATGGCATTCATAAATCATAATGTTATAAAGGATAGCTGACATAGTTTTAAATTAATACACCTTGCACGGTTCACTTCAAAGACATACTGATATTTCTAGATCCCAGAGCTCCCAGACCTACGTCCTTTTAGGGGAGAGGTTAGGGTTTCAGAGAAAAAAAAATCACTTTTTTGCGATTTTTTTTCTCAAGTATAGATTGAGCAATTTTATTCGAACCTTTTGTACATTATTGAGCATACTTTTGACTATGTTGTATAATTTTATCATGCAGCAATATTGAAGCATAAGCCGGTAACAGAGCTTCCTCCAGAAGGTCTTGGGAAAACAGAAATTTGCGGTGTTCACTATAACTCCTTCACTATCCATTATAATATTATGCAGTTTGATTATGTTATCTGCTCGGTATCCAATAACATAATAAGATAACATCCAGGCACACCAGATTTAAGACGTAAACAACAACTGAATGCTGTATCAAAAATATAGATAAATAAATTAGTATAAACATGTATTGTTACACACATAGGCGGTTTGCTTTGTAGCTACTCCAATCCGTTGATTTACGTCCGAATTCGCCGTCGCTTAAATACGGTCCCATACTGCACAGGCCTAAAGGTGGTTTTACACGATCAGATGTGTCTCTTCAAGTAATATTCACCTTTTCTTGAACAAGCTATCTACCTGCATCGTGTGGTAAACCATCTTAACACTGTCGCAGGTCTACTGTCAACTTATCTAGCTAGACAGTCATAAGATTTTATCACTAATGAAAAGTAGTACTGTCGTGACAGAACTGTCATCGTGTATTGGAGCTCTTGTTCAAAAATCTTAACTATCAATATATAATACGATTCTATAAATTCGAGTCTGTGGGAACTACCCGATTGCCATTTAAGAAGTAGTATCACGAGCATAAAATGTCTAAACCATGTAAAGCCTCAGTAGCATTTGAAATGCAGCTGAAACAATAGGTATACGACGAGATGTATAAAAATACTTCGTTCACCCGTCATGTTCTCTTAAGAAGAGGAAGGAGAAGGGGAGGTACTCGGTGATGTGGATGACGCTGCTGCATCTTTAGACATAAACCATTAATGTCACTTTCACATTATCTGTGTAAGACGTGTATCTTTTATAAAAGCAATATTTTTATCTTCCACACTCCGTTCAAGAATTAACTACCATCGATAAATATACTCGTACATACAACAAGTTATACATACAAGTTATCCGATATTTCGTAAAAATGGTTTTTTAGTCGACAAATTGCTTTCGGTCTTCTGAACATTGCGGAACAGTGGCGAGCAGTCTTTCTTATATTCATAGATCTTTTCTAGGAAGTCAACCTTTGTAAAACATTTGGCAAAGGGGAACGCAAGCTGGCGGGATACAGGACCAAACCTCTGAAGATGACAGCTTATTTTGACGCTCATTATATGTTTTAGTGTGACATTGAACTCCTGATATTCATAACTGCAAATTTTGTTATGTCTAAATATCCCCATAGAAGTCTTATACGCTTCTTATCAAAGAAATATCAGTAGCGCATGGTTAAAGGTATGCGTTTATAGGTCAGTACCGCATGTATTAAATATATCATGTCAAATAAATTCTAGATTTATTTCTATGAATAGTCATACAACTGTGTTCACTGATGATAGTTTTAAAGTTCACAAATATTATTAAATTATTAGGCAGTGTTGTAGCGCAAAGACGGAGTCACGACACCATAAACACTGCCAACAAAGTCGTCGATGATAGGATTTAGTATCGGAAATAGTCCGACATTGTATAAATATATTTAAAAAAAAAACTACGTTCTCTTATTCGTAACGGACCAGAGTATCGCATCGTATCGTCATTGGTGGAGACAGGCTAGCTTTCATGAGCAATTTTTGTAAGTGTATCCTTTTTATTTCTGCCAATACACAAGTAAGCGCGACAAGACCTTACTTTCCATTGTTCTTTTGCCGGATACTAAAATTATAATACGCTTTTAATGAATTGGTGTGATACAAATCAAATCAAATGCTGATATATAACAACGCATGTATATCACCAATATTTACCGCCTCCTGCACTAACCACGCTAATCACTAAGAAATTACGGGACCCGCAAAATTAATCGTGATTCATTTGCTAAAATGTAATATAAGCTTACAGCATTTATATATGGAGAGTGAATAGCCTATATTTTCTACAGATTAAAAGTGTGTCCAAAATGTGTGCGAGAGAGAAAGGTATATGTTCCTATTTGTTATCTGCTCTGACTTGACAACTGTCACTTTCGACGCATGTGCATAGAGAACAAATAGGAACATTTACCTCTCTCTCGCACACACTTGCAGGTCAGCATTCTCTCTCCAAATATGTATGCTCTAAGGATATAAGATATATTTATTAAATTTATATGCCGCTAACCTTTACATTCTTCTTAATTACTTCTTATAATTACAATATATTGCCTAATTAAATTAAAATTAAAATTATGATGTGTTACCATGTAACCATGTATCCTAAACCATACTGTAATTCTGGCATTAGCATACATTTTTACACTGACAATTTCTTCCCTCTTCTCTACTTTCTCTTTCCTCGGCTCCGCTTCTTCTGTTTCACCTTCCTTCTACTTCGTGCTTCCTTGTTCTATGTACATATTTTTATTTTATCCCTACAAACATTTTTTCGTATCGCAGTAATGTCGAATTGACTGTTCCAACTTTGAATTATTTTGTCCTTTTGTTTTACTTCTTCCGCTTATTCTCCTATCAGCTACTTTCCTCCTCTTTTCTTCCTTTCTACACTTCCTAACTTCTCTTTGCAATATAGCCGACTGAATTATATAGTTGACATATATCAACATGTAATATCAGCATATATCTTACTGATCCTATTTCAAATTCTAAGCTAAGACCCTGACACACAACATAACGTTCTTCCGCCATTCCCCACCTACTCACGCACTTTCAAGTGTTTAATTATTTTCGCAGCACAGGTTCAAACCGAATGAATTCGTTTCATTACCAAGCTATTAATCAGTTTACGAGATAAAGCCAATTGAAGTTTGCTAATTACTAATATAAAGAATAAGATAATTTTAGAACAAACATTTTTTTTATCTAAACTAATTAAAAGAACCCTTATTTATTTAAGCATAATTACTCTCTTGTCCTGTACTTGTTCCGGGCTGCGAAGTAAGACTTACTTGGACTTGACTTTTACAGATTTCTTTTTTAAATTTTATGAAATATTTAAATATTCGAGTTTATTTGACTTTCCTCCTCCCCTTGCGTTGGTGTTTATTTACCAGCTTTTAGAAATATTAGGAATATTGCGTTAAAACGGGTTGACCTTTAACCTTTTAAATAAACGTGGGTTTGTTATGTATATTTAACAAACGTATTTACATATTACAATTACAATAATCCGAGGCGGTTCATCAATAGGTCCAGAGTATTTGGAGGCTGACTACTAATAAATGATCTACAACTTTTGTACGAGTATAATACTTTTTAATTTGCTAGATTATTAAATAAAATAATTTTTTTCTTGAATTTTTCGATTTTGAAGGCGTTTAGGGCTATGACATTAAATGGGAGGGTAGGGAAAAAATAATTTAACTTTGAAAATAAGAGCCACCCTAATGTATACGTATATCGTAAATTCTATCAACCGTTCTGTATGTGTTGAAGTTTCAAAACCGAATCTACAAGTGCCCCGTGTCCTGTACAAACTGCACTACAGAAGCTGGAGGGGTGAGAAAGTCTATCTGCTCCTTGTCCACTATTCTAGGCTGTTGTTCTAGACCCAGGTCCACGGGTTGCAGATCTATGAGAATCTGCAGGAATTAACCATTTGTAGAGCAACAAATTTGTCAACATGCCAAGTTGTATGATGTTGCGCGTCTCTGTGCAGGTTAGTGGTTGAGTTTCACGTTGCAACAACGGTTGGAGTAAGATCAAAACCTTCTGATATTTGGTGGGTGGAGCTTGATGTTGGTGGCACGGTTGACGACAGGATCATCAACATCAGTTGTTAATTTAGATTTACACCAATAAAATGCTTCAGAAGTGGCAGTAACAACCAACATGGTTGACAACCTTGTTGTCTACGGGAAATATAATAGTAGTCTTAAAATATTGCAGCTTACATAAAAATAAATGAATGCATCAAATATGATTGTCTAATGTTAATAAACACTCCAGGTGTAAAAATACAGCCATGTTCGTTATAGATAATAAAATAATACGACTTTTTCACGTATGCATAAACCCTGTTTTGTCGTATTACTTCCAAACGAGTACCTTATGAATCTAACGGCTATGAATTGATCCACAAAATACTATTTGAGTCATGAGTGTGTCAGCCCCGCTAAAGATAATGTACGTCGAGTAAAAAGGGAACACTGTAGGTCGTCTGTGAGGTCTGGGAGGTCTGGGTGTCTCACGGTACTGCACAGCGCCTGACGACCAACTGTCGACTACCACGATAACAAGTTGAAAGTCTGAAGGGTGAGTGACAAAGCGGAAAGAATGAATGTTGTCCCGACTTTTTGTTGTCGTAATATTGTCATATTGAATTTAATAATAAATATGTGTTAGCGAAAAGCCAAGAAGAAAATTATTAATAAAATGTTGCTTCAAAGGAAATTAAGATAACGTACACTTCTAAGTAACTTTCCTTATGAATTAGATTTTAATAGTTTTTTATTACAAATATTTACTGTACTAAATAGTATTATTGTACAGAAATATATAATTGTATGTATATGTACTGTTATAATATTTACATAGGTAAAAAATAAACTCCCACAAATCAGACTTAAGCGCCTGATCAGTCCGCAACATCTCTAACCTAACGTAAGCATAAATTATTCTATGAAAAAATCGTCCATCGTACCTGCAGATATTTATAGCTAAATACAAAAGACTGGGCACATATTAAAGTGAATAATTTTTCATGTTACATTAAATTTAAACAAGGCCACTGATATTTCTATATGCAATTGCATATTTGATCGTGAACTTAAAATAAATATTTATAGATATAAAAATAAAGTTAGTACTAAAATCTGTTATCACAAGTATATGCCTATTAAGCTTATCAGAAATGAAACTTTATGTCATAGTCATAAAACGATTGACGGAAACGTGCAAATTGAATGCATGCAATTCTGATAATCATTTATTCCCAAAGGTTTTGCGGTTTTGAATGTGATCTCGAACAAAAGGGTCGAGTACCTACTCAGTCTATAGTATAATCTCATTGTGCGTTGATGTTATCTTTAGTAGTGTTTAGTAAATAAATAAAAATAATTGAAAATAGTATTTAAATGGACAAATTGACCTGAACAATAGACCCTTGTGATAAGGGTAATCACGAGTTAGCACAGACCATGTTAAATAACTGAGTTTTATTACGTTTTATTGTAAATATTTTTTTTCTAAAGCAGGTTGAAGAATTTTGTTTGAAATATGAAAGCATCCGACGTATTAAGTTGCATGTCGCACTAGAGTGGACGTGTTGTACAACTTCTTACAATAAATGTTATATGGCCCATGTTTAAGTCGCACGTATGTGTACCATACTTAAGAATATTTAAAATAGAAATGTGTGTGACGTAATTTCTGGATGACTCCGTATTATAAATTAATAAAACTGAATTGTCGACGTTATAACAAGATCCATAACATTTAACATATTATATTAAACAATTTATTTTACTTGGTGTTACCAGAAACAGCTTAAACCTCTACTATACAAATAAATAGGTTAGAAGTAAAAAAGCAACATATATTTTAGTTAATTCATTTGCGTGGGTCGAGCAAGACATACCTTGCACCGCCCCTCCTCCATTCCTCCGCCGTACTGCTCGTTACCACCTGTTGCCGCCAGCCTACGAACATCCTACCTACTACCCTTATGCATTTTCATTTGCCCTGACATTTGATGTGATTATTATCCAGCGTAACCTGTTTTGGTGAACAGGGAAATCTAGAATACACTACAAATACAATTTCATTATACATTTTCCGACTTCCCTTTGGTTTTCCACATGGGGCTTACTCAACAAAACAACACATGTGGTCTGGAAATTGTAAATGTAATTAGGGATGATATCACTTCCCCGTTTGCGCGTAATATGCTTTAAAACGTAATAATTACAATGGTTTAACAAACATTACGTTACTGTTTTATATTATTACATCGAGTTAAATCGCTTCTTGTTTGTTTTTTTTTTCTGATTTAAATGCACAACAAACACTAATTAAATTCTAACACGGAGAAGAAATATACAAATATTTTAAAATAATCTTCAGTTAACTGAGAATTGAAAAATCGGCTCTAAGTATAATGTCGTCTACAAGTACAGGTTGATGTTACAATTTAAAGTACACTTAATAGTATTTTTATGATTACAAAGCGTTATCTGGTGTAAGACAGAGGTTATACAATTTTATACCTCCGTCATATCGTTTTATGAAACCATTAATATTCCAGTATAAAAATTGTTTCTAAATTGCTTATATTTTTATTAATAGTACTTACTTTTATTTATAAACATTAAACACTCATCCTTGTACACGACGTACGTCAAGAAACAAGCAGAAAGAGAGTGTGTAACACATATGTCATATGTCAAAACAAATTTTAGGTTAACAAGAACTTAAATTTATCCATTTTCAAAAACGCTATTTTTACAAGACTATATGTATTTCGTAACTGAATTTGGAAATAAATTATTTTTATCTGTATAATAATATAAACACAAATAGATAGTATGTCAAAACATAATTTCCATAAATGAAAGAGAAGACGAAATACAAAAAGTTGTTAAAATAATACTTTAGGTTGACAGTAATATTTTGACATTTCACTCAGAAATATCTACAAGCTAAATATTAAATAAATCTGACCTTTATATACTCATTTGTGATATCTTCAGTTGATGTTCGAAATATCTCCAGTATCATACTCAACTTTAATTTAAATATCACTACACTTTTAAGGTTAGGGTTTATTGAATAAAATCACTTGATGTATGTATTTTGTATTTTGATATATGTATAAATGTATTTTGTTTAAAACAATCATTAATAAATATCCACAAATTGTTATTAAACACTGTATGACTTTATATTGAAACCGTGCAGAGTGCAAAATAACACAACACATTATAACAATATCTTTTGAATAAAAGTAAATCATTAAAATTAATCTTTAGATATTTATTTATGAAAAGATTAACTATTTACGATGTATAAAGCACTTTTTTATGCTAATAAATATATTTAAAAATTCAGACAAAATCAACTACTAGACACTTAAAAATATTTAAATATGACAGTCAACTGGTATTGCTGCCAACTTAAAAACAAAATGTGTTGCCAGAGGTGGAGATAGTCCGTAAACTTTATTACAATCATGAATTTATGACATAATGAAAATCACTATATCTAGTAAAGAAGATATTTAAATGGTTGTTACTATTATGTCTATATTTATTGTTTTACAATGACTATATTCTCAATACATATATCAATATTCTCAATACATATATCAATATTCTCAATACATATATCAAATAGAATAACTAACGTAAAAGAATGAGCTTGTGTCTTATGTCTTAATTTCTATAAAAGTGTACTATATATTGATAAAGTGGGTTACTAGAATCTCAAATGTTCAATTATTTTTTAATAACTCCTTATATGTTAAGATATATTAACAATTAAAAAAATCATTTTGTCTCTTTAATTATTAAAGAGATTCAACGTTGTACAACATTCCAAATGCATGTGACATCACAACCGCTAGTTGCTATCTCTTTTATACAACAGAGCGTAAAGGAGATATATTTTTGACAGAACTGTGACAAGTTTACAGGTTACCAACCTTACAGCTCATAAATCTCTGCTATATGTATTTATATATCAAAATATCAAATATTATTGACAGCTATTTCAAGGAACAATCAAATTTCAATATTATGTCTGCCGTAACAGGGTTAAATAAAATAAAAACTTATTATTCTTTGACTTGACTTGATTATTTGACTACCAACAGCTACAAAACATTACCACAGCAGTGACCTACTCAACAAATAACTGACGTTAAAATGCATTTCACGTCATACAATTATGGCCGACCATTTCTAGCACTAAAACTACAATTCAAACTTTTAATTGCTATATCTCCGTTAATATTTAGATATTTAATAAAATAGACACGCCAATACACATTTATTAACATCAATTTCAATCAATAATTGAAAAATCGATCACTAAAAAATGAGGACACAGGTTCAGAGATGTTGTGGTGCTATAAAGGCTGTTGAAAGATGGAGGAACTGGAGGAAAGATGGAGATGATTTTCTCCCGGTTCAGGAAAACTCGAGCATATTATACAACTAATGTTCCATAGTTTCACCGACTCCTTTATTTAAGTTAAACTTAGTCACCCACCACTGAATATAAAGCAAATAGGTTAGTAACAAGGTGCATTAGATCCATGGATCCTACGCCTTGGCACATTGTAGATGTATAACTCACATACAAGAGTAGGAGCAATAAAACTCATCAAATAGGAGGTGGTAGCAGTGAGCAGGTGCTTTGAGCGGTTCCAATCATCCAATTTAAATAAAACAGTTGAACAGAGGAATTGAACAGAATAGAGGATAGCTATTGCAGAAGGAGAACCATTTGTAAATTGTATTTACACCCCAGAATCGTATTATACTTATTTTGTTAAAAAAAATACTCAAATATCGTTAAGGGAGGAAGTACGAGTAAATTAATGTACTTACATAATGAACAAAGATGGCGACGGAAAGCGTGAAACAAAACCAATTATAGATCGAGATGATGGTTATCCGGTGTCGTTATCGGTGTCGGTGTCGGTGTTGGTGTTGGTGTCCGTGTTGGTGTTTGTGCTGGAGTCAAGAGTCAACTGAAATTATGTAAACAGTCTGTTAATTAACTTGCCAGCGAAACAGGAATACTGGAACGGCTGTGTTTCGGATTCGACAAGTGTTTGTTCTGTAGGGTATTAAGAACCAAAGAAACAATAAGATGTTTTATTTCCAGGAGACTGTTGTTTATCCTGGAAAAGCGTCGAGTGATTCCACAATGCGACGGATAATATAACCTCAAAAACTTATTAAATAAATTGTGAAATAATTAGGTTTTGTTTAGATGCAAATTTTGATGCAACGTTTCAATCATTTATAGAATGAAATTAGTGGCAAGCCTCACCTCAGGTAACTGCTTAGTTCAGTAACCCAATTTCCTAACTGTTTCGACAGTAAGGCTGGGGTCACACGGCATTGTACTGCACGTTTTTTACAGTATTCGATTTTAAACGTGTAATCAGCGGGATGTTCACACGGTCAATTTTTAATTGTAAAAACGTATAGCCGAAAATAAATGTACAAAAATTAAATTTGCTATATGTTTAAGGCAAGTAAAGAAATAAAAGAAACGCTTTTGATATAGGTATTATTTAAGTTTCATTAATTTTGAATAGGACAAATCAATAGAGTTCTGACTTAGAATTTATAGTAGCCGAATTATTGTTGATTTGGAATTCTTGGTTAAAATATTGTCTGTGACGCAGCTTGAGGTGCAACGCGATTTTTATAAAATTCGATAGCTTTATCCCTCAAAACAGGCTTTTGTTACACTGACGAAATCAATAAATCATTAACTATAAAAGATTCGTAGAACATTTTCTAATAATAAACTTGAAATATGTGCAAATGAGATTCAGCACTAAACACTTGTTCGGTTACTATTCGATAAAAGTCACACCGTGTGAAAAATACCGTATGTACCTATGTGCCACTGCAAGGCGAATACGTTAAATACGTTCATTCGATTTGCTTGACAAGTCCGGTAAGTATTCGATAAACGTGTTTAACTGTGTTCGTTCTTTGCAGTACAACCGTCGAGTTAATGGTTCAATATAAAATGTATGCGCCACTAATTATTCAATAGCATTTATACTGCAAAAAATCGTGTAGTACAAAGCCGTGTGAACCCAAATAAATAAAATTACAATTATAATAAGTAAATTTAAAGGCAGGAACAATAAAATACACTAAAATACAGTACAATACATAACAAACCAAGATTTAATTTTGATTCATTCCAGTTGAAGGTTTCGGAAAATCTTAACCAACCCCCTCTTCCTACTCACGATTACCTATGCACTTGCGTAATCATTCTGGCAGTCCTACAATAACATATATTCGTTTGAATTCCCTCAAACAACACGGCACACGGCACACGGCACACGGCTTCATATCCATTGCTTCCAGCAGTTTTACAAACGACCTCTCATTACACGCGTACTCATACCATCAAATGTAACGAGTGTTTCTTTCCTCGCCATGGCTTCAGACTTCCAGGGTTTCTGTTCCTACTGTTCTCTTTGATTGCAGGGTTAACAAGGATTGAAGTACTGGATCTTTTGATCATGTACAAAGTACAGCGTACTACGCACACAATCGCAATATTCCACTTTTCTAAATATGGTAATTAAATATTTAACTATCCTCCATCCGAGCAGATCTTTCACTGGCTCTCATATTTCCATTTTCCTACAACGCAGGTATTTATGAGCGAAAATGGAAATGTAATAATACTCGTAATAAATCTTTAGAAGCAAAGTATTTGTTTTTGTTAATATTTAACCATTTAACAAACAGATTCCTCCGCAAAGTCAGCTTTGAATGCGAAATCCTAAATCTATTTATGTCTTTGAAGTCTTTTAAACTAATTTCAAAAAAGTTAAAGATTTCAATTCAGAAAGTGATATACCAACAAACCAGCTGCACGCGACGCTCATCTTTGAAACGTCATCAAACGATGCACACGGAAGAACACACCTCCATTGCTTGTGTGGTGATAAACAATGTGACTGTGACGTCACTCTGTCAGTGGTTTCCCAACTTCATGAAATTAATATTTTTTTTTTTTTTTTATTAATACTGAAATTAATAAATATTATGTTGAATTTAAAAACTTTTCAAAAAAATTATCAAATAAAACTTTATTTATAAAATTATACCTACAAAAACACGTTTTTACTCTACAACAGACAAACTTACAAGAAGAGAACAAATCAAGAATCGTTGTGCTTTTATAGTATATTGGAAATTCACTCCAGATTATATATAAATCTTAACCTAAACAATTTTCATTAATCAAATGAATCTAGCAGTTATGGTTAATAATAGTCTAACCCACATTAAACCCAGGTATTTCTAATTACGATTTAATGTTGGCTTAAATCTTTTGAGATACTATCTAGAAATGTTAACTGCTAAATAATACATTCTTAAACTAACAACGAACGGTAAAAAAGGATAGTTTACTAAACTAAAAAATAATTATAATGATATTAAAACTTATAATTAATAAATTATTAATTATCCTTCCACAGATATTTAATGTAATAATGTTTTTCACTATGTTAACACTAGAGTTTACCCCCGTCGCAAGCTGTCTTTTATGTGTGAATTATCACTTCAAATTTAAATTCCATTTTTCAATTGAAATTTTTAACTCGTTTTATATAAATTTCACATATAAAAACAAATAATTTTTCATATAATAAGACTAATTCATAATTCATAATTTTTTTCTACAAAATAAAAAATATTTGACCAACTTTTTTTCAAAATTTGGGATTTTCTTTTTTCGATTTGAAAATTAGGAACCAAACTTAGCCTACATAAAAAATTTCACTCATGAGTTTTACAAAGAACCCCATCTCACCGTTAGAGAATCACTGGTACAATGCTAAATGCAACTATTGTGTCAATGATATGCATTCTCGTTTGTACATGACATTACTTGATTTTGTGGTTGGCCTTCCTTTCATTATTTTTTTTACAAGTTTGCAATTTATTACCAGTTCTCAATACCTTCAGCTCCAGGTCTAGAACATTCCTCTAACCGGCCCAGCATGGACAGTACCTCCAGCAGCACGATCACTGTGCCCCCGCAAATAGCGTCCTTTGATTTAATCAACAGCTCTATAAATAATGTATCTAATTAATATGTCTAATTAGCTGACTCGGAACGGGATGCCTCTAACCCTAATCTGTGAATTGAACACCTGTGGCACTACACGTGGGTTTCGATCGCCCCCCACTCCTACACAACGTTAAACGGCTAACTTTATCTTTACTAAACATGAAAATTATGATTTACTTTTTTGTGTTATTGTTATGTTTTGTTCTTAAGTTTTCTTTGGTTAGGCGTAGACCCCATTGAGGAATAATTCCGCTCGGAAAAATTCCTTATCTTTCTTTTGTAGAACATATAGTTGAATGTGGACTCACGCACTGCGGATTCATTCTGTAAAACCCATATGCTGTTGTCGACGTATCTCTTGAACATCAATTACCATGACAAGATATATAAATATGAATTTATCCGCAGTGTGTGCTAGGTAAGTTTTAATATACATAATTAAAATCCCTTGGAAAAAAACCGCGCGGAATTATTTCTCAATGAGGTCTATACCTAAAATGATTAAAGACATTCATAGATAAATGTCATTTTACGTATCTGTTACATAAATAATACTTAAGTAAGTAACGGATGATTGTGATGATATTTTTTATAAAAATGTCGATTATTTTTGTTATTTCTATGGAAACATATACTTTTTCATTATTTTAATCGAGAGCTTGATGTTTTTTGAACCATATTCAATTGAAATAATAATTTTCTCCATTAAATACTAACATAATATGTTCAATCAAATGCACAAGTTATATTATATATTATATACATTTTTAATTTCATTTATTTTTTAAGTTTTCTTCGTTTTTTAGAACCTTGCTCAAACGTTTTAAATTAAAAATATTAAATTAAGAAAAACTGTATTATATTATAACCTCAAAAATGTGACTATCTGTCAAAATGCAGCAGGATTTACTTTTAAAAGAAGTTTAATGTCAGTTTTTGAAAAATATAGAAGAGAAAACAATTTCTATTACTAATTGTTATTAAAAAAAGCAATTTTTATTATTTCACATACAAATTTGTCGAACTGTTAAAGTTTATATTACTAACGATACCAACTAACTTAACTAAACATAAATTAAAACACAAATGTAAGAAGGAATGCTTAAACGAGAACCTGATATCTAGATTCCAATATTAAATAAAAACAGTATATTAAATATCAAAACAGTGAGTGGGACTGTGGCTTTATTTATTGTTTTATTATTTATTGACTATCGTAGAACAAATATACAAAGTTTCCGTAAGTTCTCCATTCTTTACTACTTCACGAGGATCTCCTTAATAAAAAAATTAACTCTTAGTAACAATGAGATTCTGATTTCTGAATCAAACTATGAAAAGAAGTTACTCTTATCACACCTCAAACTGCGAAACTTGAACTATTAGCATACCGGCGCGGAGTGTGCTTTCCTGGATGTCGGTCCTTGTTAACGTCATATGTCAGTATGTTATGCAATAAAATAATAACCATATAATTATAATAAATGAATATGTAGAAATAAATGACATTAGCATACGTGAACGAATATATTATACTAGTGTATCTACGCTAGTGTAAGTGAAGTCAGTAGCTCCTCAGTGGTTTTAGAAGATGAGTTATTCTGCCAACATAATAATCACAAACTTGATATGTATTTGTAACAATCCTCCTTCTCCCGATGTAAATTTCGTCACCTGCGTGCCAGCTAATCAGCAACTGTGACGTGATACATTCTAAAAGATAACCCAATCGCAATATTTACTTTATTACTTAATAATATCGCTGCCTACACAACAACAGCCGCCTGTTCTGATGTATACGAATACTTTATATCTACAGTCATTACTTCACAGTGCCACTTTGCAGTGCGAGTCTTGTCTTTGACAGGCTGATGCCAACCCCCCCCCCCCCCTTACACACCCATAACAGTTTGAGGGCATTTTCAAATTGTAAACAATGGGTTTGTGAGCCTTCAGTAGGATATGTGGGCGGATTATATGTATATTTAAGAAACTACAACAAGCTGTGCACACGTATGAAAATGACCGTTGAACGAGTTTTCAGTATGTCCCTGAATAGCAACAAATGATAATTTCAATTAAAACTTAACCATAAGAAAAACCTCTCAGCTACTAATCAAGGTGTAAGAGATATATGAATAATTAATAAAATAAACTGACATAAATCTCCAATGAGGTATAGACAGGCCCGGATTAGTCAATAGACATGTAAGATACATTTAATTTGAAATGGACCGAATTTCATTCAAATGGGGCTCCGTTCTAGGGCCAGGTTTCTTTTTCTATAATACTACAACTAAGTATAGATATACATATCTAGTGGCTTACATTTCAATAATTACACGGTGTGGAAGAGATTACTCCAATGAACAATTCTACATGACTAAATTACTAGGTCCGAGGGGCTTAGTCCTGCGAAGTCCTATAAACTGTTACTTTAATACTAATCGAATGACGTCATAATATAGCTAAAAATGAAGCGGCAAAACTATATTTCAATGAGTTCACAAGCTGAAAACCTAGACTGCAGCGCAACTAGCGGCCACAGACAATCACCCACCGAAATATGCTTAGAATTTGTAAGCCTGTATATAAATCTGTGATTCAGACTAATCCCCAAATTATGATACACATGTATTACTACTTTCCCCTTCCCGCCACTCTACTGTTCCTTTGTTTGTTCAATATTATCAACAAGTCGTCTATTGACAAACCATTGGAAATTCCGTTTGCGTAAATTAATTATTATTAATACTTAATGGTATCCAATTAACTGTTTACTTGAATAGTGGTAACATTTACATGCCCGTGCTCGAGCCCGTGCTCGGCTCGAGTAAATAATGCACAACTACACCGAGTACTCAAATCCCCAGCTGCAGGAACAGACGGGCGCGGTACCTGGATTATAATTTATATTAATTACAGGCATTGATGAATATTTAAACATCGTTTAGTTTCAAACGTTGAAACAAACATAAAGCAATGAGTTAGTTACCTTGTTACAGATTGTCAATGCTGTCATTAATTACTTTTATATTTTAAACGATTTTATAAGGTTTTATTTTAATTACGAGTATGTACAAATAAGGAGTTTCTTATTTACTAGTACTATATGTCTTTGTTTAACTGAAACGATAGCCCAATCATTTAAGTCGAAAAAGGGGTAAATCTCGGAATTAAATATAATAAGTTAAAACACTCTACTAATCCCGTGTTAACATTAGGCATGTTGCACTATGCAAGCGTATTTAAGCGTCGGTGAATTCGGACGTAAATCAGCGGCTTGGTTGATCGGCTAGAACTCTCAAAGCAAGCCGACTCCTGTCTTCTTTGCATGTGTTGTGTCACAATACTTAGTATTCACATACTAAATAATATAAATAGACTTATTAATATTTTGACATCCCAAATTTTGTCTTGTTGTTTTCATTTACGGATGTTCATGTGTGGATGGATAACCTCTACGACCCCACCCCTCCAGCCCGACCCCCAGCTCGTTCTACCGGTCTCTGATAGAAACACTTCAAGCGTGATATTGGATTTGAACTTTGATTCATATTTATTATACAATATGCATGATGTTACAAGTATTTCACAACTACACAGTGTACACACTACACACTAAGTCATTTCAAGTAGAATTACAATATTTATAAAACCAGTTGCAACTTATTTGAGAGACATGGTTCAACACTGCATCGAGATCGTGACGTCACGGTGTGACACGTGCTGCATAGTAATTAGTTTTGTTGCCAACAGTTCAGAAAAGGACGTGTCTTAAGGTTTTATTTCTGTAGAAAAGGAAAATCTATTATTAGCGTTATATTAATTATTTTTATTTAGGTGTCAATATTCTCTGTAACGCTTACCTAAAGTGAGCATCCACAGGTCCGCACTTTTCGCATCAAACGCATCGCATTTTTTTTTTATTACTATTAGAATTTACATACTATCAAACCTAATGATATTGAGTAAAGTTTGTGACAGTGAACTACAGGCTTCGCATTTATTGAATAAAATATAACGACAGCTACAATTTTTAGTGGTATCTTTATGATTAGGTAAACAATTGCTTCGAAGAGCAACCCGTACAAGCATGCCGATTTCAGTGGCAGTCAAAGTAGACCCTTAAATGTTGAACAACACAGTTAATCGAACACGTAAGTGTGAACCCGGCCGAGACCATAAAAAAACTATCAACATTGTCATAGGAATGGACTACTAATACATCTGACATTAGTTTTGAAAACAGTTTCTGTATTCTAGAACATTTAAAATAAAAAAATAATCATAAATATTCTTCATATTTAAGTGTGTAGTACGAGCCATACTGTATTCACAACTGCTGTACATCCATTGCTGTTTTAGGCTACCACTTGCCTAAGTCCTTAAAATTGGTGCTCAAAATTTTTTTCACTACAACCGATGTTTATTCATTAAAAAAATAATGTTAGTAAAAGAAATTGCAAGTTGACACTCATTAATTTACCTTTCTGCTTCAACTATATTAAATTTCAAGCGAATTTCCCTTCCTAAAACAAATCTCTTTTAAATACACTCCTTCATTATTCAAGATTACCATCGTCAGTATTTCCTTTTTATCTGTTGTCTCTTTCACTCATTCGACACGTCATTAATTTGAATTTAACACCATTTTATTTTTACCCTTCTTTTTGATTTTTATTTCCAGCACGTGTTGGGTTTCCGACAAGCAACAGATAGTTCTGTCGTTCCGTTCCATTCAATCGATCGTTGTATTTAAATTAGAAAGCAAAAGCATCTTCAGTGGTTACCGTGGCAGGCGCCAGGCGGCAATACTTTCAACGCGAAGCGACGCAAGAGATGTCAAGATGAATATACGACGAGTACATACTTAATTTATTCTGAAGAGTGAAAGATGCTGGATGGTTTATGAATGTATTTGAATGCTAATTATAACTTGTATTGGAAATTTACTCCAATTTAAAAAATATATATTTTAAAACTTCACAAAGTATGGGTATATTTTTTATTTCAAAGTTTACTTAAAAGCTTTTTTTTAATCTTGAAAGTAACTCTAGATATTTAAATGCAAATTCTTTTTGAGTCGTTACTTGCCTTCATCTAGGAAATTATTTGCATCAGAACGAGGGTAAGAAAATATTGAAAGGGGGATGGGACAGGGGTAGCGGAGAAGGGGATTCAAGGATGTTTACACACTGAATAAACATCACAACTACCTATGCCTCGTAATTGAATTTTATTTTTCACAACAAATATTAAGATATATACGCGAGAGATTTTTAATTAAAAACTAAAAGATATCCCTCAGTAACTATTTCTATGCAATCTGATAATACTATAATATACTTAGCAGATAAAAACACATAACAGTTTCAGCTAGGTGTTTTTTATATTCTTTCCCCTGATTTGAACCAGTTATTTTTACAGTTGAACCTTATTAATCGAAGTGGTCCATAAACACATAAAAATGAAATGAGTTGAATACTCGATTGAAAACATTAGATAAATATATCATACTTACTTTTAAATTAGATATTAGCACTATAATATGGCTTCAAATATGTATAATATAATGCCTTGGGCGGAGTAAGAAAATGACAATGAAATGCAAAACTTCCGAAACAAATTTCGATGCGTCCAGTGTCAATATGTAATTGATTCCATTCTATCTAAAGTAAAATCTAATACCCAGGCGTTTACGCAAAGAGTTTCCCACAGAAAAACCTGTTTTTGTTTCATCCGAGGTCAAACATTCTGAATTTAATTCTTTCCAATCGCAAATATATAAACCTCAAGATACGTTTAAAACCAGTTACGGTGCAGCCCTTAAAAACCATTTGTGTCTAAAAAAACAACTGGAATACGAGATGAGAGTTAAAAAAAAGATAACCAATCACTCGAAAAATATGTGGACTGTTGAGACAACAGAAGTGATAGTAAAAATACTCTACCAAATTTTCAATCCAAGCACTGCCTAGATTTGACATGCCTTAGCCAATAACAAGACTAAGACACAGTGCGGTCTTAGCCTAAGGAGGCGTCTAAAGTGTATGTTATTCTGAAATACCGTTTGATATTAAAATTTGAATGATATTTCGTTGAAGAATGTCTTCAAATTTACAAAATCGCGTTTTTTTCTATTCATAGGTATAACGAAAATCTAGTATCTAGTTACTTATTAATTTTCCTTATCACTTAGATAAGATACTTCCATTATGCTATTTAAATTAATGTATTCATGTAAAATACTTGTTTATTCTGAGGCAACTGACAAACAATAATAATTTATGAATTAACCTTGTTCTAAAAATAATCATTTTATGCCAGCAACAGCAATGTGTGCAAGAATTATTACCGGTTTCTAGAAGGCTAAAAAGGATAAGACAAAGGTGCACCGGAAATAAAAACGCATTTAAAAAAACATTCATAGTGTAGACATTATTTTAATAAAGTACAAAAAAACAACATTTCTTTCCGCCTACTTGTATTTCCCAATATTTAAAATACATTTCACAATCTACATAACATATATAATTGTTAGTTAAAATATATTTTTGCAAATGCAATTAATATTATAGTAAAGAAAACGTAAATCTAAAATATAAAACACAAATGATTTATTTTTCTGTAACACGTAATAAATATTTAAGCAACATTTTATTTTTTTTGTAATACGATAAATAAGTAAACAATATTGCAAATATCCTCGGCCTCAGAGGGCGTCATAGGTTTGCACTATTATTTTCATGATAGTATCATAAGATCATTATCTAAACATCATCAGAATTTTGGAAAAGTGTTGTGTTAACCTTGTGGCATAAGTGTTAGTGGATACCTATATCTAAACATGAATATGTGTTTACATTATTTGAGGATAACTTGGAATCCTATCCTTTTAATACACTACTTGTAAAATACAAAAAGAAATAAAATGAGTATAACAACTATTAAAACTGTTAAAACTAAACGTTACTCCAGTGACAAAGATACGAGATCTTGTGTCTAGAGATGTTGTTCACGACACTGCTTATTGCATAAGTCCTTTCGCTTTAAACAAATCTCTCATCAACCCTTTCAAATACTTAATTTCGCGTTCAACATCGCTGCATTTCGCTTTGAGATCATCGTTCTTATCCATAAGTTCCCGTTCTTCTCCGAGAATCTCTTCTATTTCCGCCTTCTTCTTCTGGCGGTAACGCGTAGCAGCGTTCTTGTTCTGTTCCTTCTTTCGTGACTTTTTATCTTCAACCGGTCTGGCGTAAGGTTTAGCTGCGCGTTTCCTTACAGCTTTACCACCGTTACGCGATGTTTTAACTGGTTCCGGTATCCACTCCTCATCTTGTTCAGATGTGGAGTAACTGCAACTGCTTGAGGAACTGGGTGATAGAGGCTGAACGTTGTAATCGCTTCTGTATTCTTCAGAACTTGATGGAGTGTTGTTCTCTGGGTATTCCTCGACGCACATATTGTTCTCACTATCAGACAAGGATGGACTGCCAGTGTTGTAGTCGCGTTGGGGTGATGGAACCCTATCCTCTTTTCCATTCCATGCAAGGGCGACATCTTCAGGCAAGTCTTGGGATCGACTTCGCACCAGTTCATCTACTGCTGCGAGTTCACGCACGAGATCAGGTTGCGGGGAAGGGACAACAGCTGACAAGTCATATCCTTGCATATCTAGTGGCACGGACAGCATATGCACCGTTTGGGGATACTGGTAGGGCTTGCAATAATATTCATTCTTTGTCAGTGGAATAACTGATTCATAAAGTGGTGCGATGTTCTGCACGGGAGCTACTGAGTGATAACTTGGAGTGGGTTGCAACGTCAACAGGTTGTTGGAGAACCCGAAGCTGGTCAGATCGTTGACAGTTGAAGCACTGCATGATTTGACATCTGTGAAAGATGGTGGACTTTGAGGTGGTGTTAGATGGTTGAATTCAACCACACCACATACTCTCTCAAACTCATGCAGAAGTTCTTGTGTGTTTGGCACCGGTGATACTACAGGTGGACTCAGAGGTGCTGTTTGAGCCTTGATGTAAACTTTTTCAAGCAAGGGCTCTGCTGAGACCGGTGAAACCGAGAAATCGAACAATGGCAGATCTATTTTTTCCTCGAGCCAATGTTGGAATGGTTCTGAAAGAAAAAGAAAAGTAGCTGTAGTACAATTTGTAATAAAATCTATTTTATTAATGATAAAACTAGAATATACTCGTACAACGCTAAATATAAACGCTCTAAACTAGACATTGATAAAGTGTGTAGATTCGCATTTTTTAACATTCCATAACTACAAGTAGTAGTGTCTCTATGCCCATGTGCCCAAGTGTAACATTTGTAACTAAATTTAAATGTTTCCAATATAAATGAATAATTCTTTCATAATGTAACATTAATACAATTCACTTTCTCTGTTATATGTAATACTGGTAAAGTTTTGCCGTAAGAACAATTAGACAGATAACTGACAAGAATACATATATTTAGAAGTACCCAGGAATCAAACCGAGACTAGAGAGTATTTATGATAATTCAATTATCAGAATAGAAAATAAGTAGTCATATATTTTTGTTCATTTCAAATAATTTTAGATACATTCTTGTATTTACATGACCCAATTAAACAAAATATTTATTTATTAAGATAATATAAAATTAGTGAACGCGTGATGTTTTGTTGGATTCAGAGGCATCGACTTGCATGTCATAAAAGCTGATATATGTATTTCCTACATTGACATGACCTTTGATCCAGGCGCTAGTAAATATTAGCTTTAAACCAATAATTCTGAGTTGATCAAGACGTTGATAAGTATAATGAGTTATTACAGTGTCCTCGTATTTATGAATTTGTTTATAAGTTTTTGCATGTACTTTTTTGTTTTTGTGATATCTTGGGTTATTTATATTCGTATATTAATCTAAAACGCGCCTAATGCACAATAATTTAACCTCGTTCTAGATAGTTATCTAAATGTACTGTGTATTTCATTTCATCTCTAATTGAGTGACTTTGTTGTTAAGGAAATGATTATTTTTAAAATATGACAAATTAATTTTCTTTACGGGAGATGTAAACATGATGAGTTCTTGATTATCAAATTGATTTTAATGTAAAGTAAGCCTTTTGATTTATTTTGCATGAAATCTTGCATTAAATGTCTTATTAATTATGAAGATTGGAAAATATATATATTGGGCAATGTGTTTACAGCTTGAAATGACATTTGTGCACACGGAAAATGACAAGATATGCAAATAGAACCAATATATGCAGCAATTATGAAACATGAAATATTAGACCATAGTTATAACAAGTATCAGAGGCTTCTTATCTGCGGTTTCGAAAAATTCCATATAAAAAAATGAATATAACCCCAGTTGCACAGAAACCAGGAGATTGGAAGGTAACAGAGGTTATCTAACCAATACATACAGAATAAATAATTATATACGTTCAATTTAACCCGTAAATATTTGCAAGTATACCAGTTCCAGACTGTCTTCAAACAATCGCGTTGCCAGTGTGCTATCGTCTCTCTTATTTAAATATTGAGAATTAGAATTTACAATATATAAATAATAAAGAATGACATTATAAAATTATATTTTTTAAAGTTTGATAAGTGCAAATTACATATAAATGATGTTGTTTATTAAAACTTAGATTAAATATACTGATTTATTTTTTATTTTTAGACCTTTGATCAAAAATATCGCCAAGGATTCTTTCAAGGAATTCAACAAATCTTTATTTTTGCGACTATTTTATTATTAAAAATATATTTGACCTAAATTGTGTTATAATTTATTGTGCCATGTACAGATAACGAGAGTTGCTTGTGGTTGAACTATGGTTCCTAAACTAAGAGTTGTACAAAAACACCATAAGAGAAGCTAAATGCAGCAATATTTAAAAACACCATTACATAACATGTGTGGACGTAGGTTTAGCAATGGAAAATATTTAATGCACATATTTACTTATGTTAATCGTATTTTATATTTCTTTGATTTTATTATATCGCAGTAAATGCTAACAAAAACAATTCGTATCTGGCATTGCTGATTAATGCAATAATTTCGCTTACACAATCTCTACAGCGAGAAACGTTGCTGTAAACAACTGGTTTACGGTTTAAATATTTTTGCAAAATACGTTTACCCCACATTTACAATTAAAAAATAAATAAATGCTAAACGTTGGAGGAGTTATGCATGGATAAATCCGAGCAATAACAGACACATGAACTGACCATGGGCAACGGGTTTCAACGTTTCAAGTGAAAGTAACAAATTGATGCAAAAAAACGAGAACAAACATAAAGCGGCAGTAGCAGTGTTCACGTGAACGAATCATGACATTTTTTAAACACTCGTAGTTCAATATCCTAATATCTCAGCTACGGAAAGTTTTGCCAGATTATTTATTTTTGTCTAGTGTTTGCTTGAATTAATTAGATATACATTTAATGCAAGTTTAACGATTTGAAACTGTTAAATAAGTAATCGCAAAAGATCGTTTGATTTGTGACAAAAACATGTAAAGATTCAAATATCTGAATATGTTTAGAAGGTATTGTTATTTAAGTGTCTAGACTCTTATCAGGACCGGTCTGGGGCCATGAAAACTATAAAAGAGGATGCGCTTCAACTTTAAATTAATTTCACAGTAAGCTATATGTGCAATGAGGCAGAGGGAAGATGCTGTGTATTAAATCATAACTGTATAAGTGCATGTAACGAAACAAATGAATCTAAAAAAAATAATTCCACTGATCCGGAAATAATACCCTAAGACTCAGCAAATACCTTAATACTATCGACAAAAATGCCGCCTATTTTCGATGCTGAACCCTATCACTGACGACCTCCTACTATGTTAGCAATTTACTAGATGTCAGGCTCTCAGATATGTATACTACACCACTGACTAATATATTTAAAACATATTCAATTTAAGCAAACAAAAACCAAACCCAGAAATTATAACGCTGATTCGAGAATCGAATTCAACCACACAGCAATCTGGCGTAAATTATGACAACACTCGGCATACTAATAATGCAACTAATATCTATATTGTACATATAGATCAAAACATAATTTATCTAATCTTAAATTGCTTTTGTTATTTGAATAGGAAATTGTTATTTTATCTGAATATTAAGATATTTTACAAGTGTTATCATGAGAATTCCACTTCGCTTACTGTTTGAAGTAGATATAGTTCGAATTGCAAATCTGTGCTAGTAATATAATAAATATTTTACATTACTTTTATAAGTTTTATCTGCTGTAAAAGTAGCTCGTTAATTACTATAAATGTAATGTTAATAGTGGGTTAGTAGCTTTATCTCGTTAAGCAACAAACTTTCTCTTAAAGGAGATCAGTTTTATAGGAATTCGAGAAATTCAGTTACTACGTTGCATAACCCCCACCTCCTTTAAAATTAATGAAATATATTTATCTTACAGTGATAACAATCTTAAGCAAAAAGTGCTGCTATTTTTAATGCAGGCAAACTCTCTTTCCGTATCTATTAAGAAATAAAACTATTTGTCAAGTAATTTCAATTTCGTTAGCGCCAAGGTGTGTTTTCAGGTTCGACTCCCGAATAGTGCTATATATATTCTCTATATTTTTGATTAAGTTTAGCAGTAAAATCACTTTTATAGAAAATTTAATAAAATTGAAATATGTCAATATAAAAGTCTTTAATTTAATTACAAAATTTCAAATGTTTTGAGCAGCTATTAATCGGGTTTGTAGAGAAATGAATACATTAGAAAAGTGTTCACTGTTTTTTAGATTGAAAGATGGAAAGGTTTAAAATTGATACCGCAACTTGACAACGTTTTACAGTGTTTCGCGCGTTAGTGTACGCGATTCTATACTACAGTGAATACCGTAATCATTGTCTTAACAACGTGATTGTATTTAGTCGACGTCTTGAGTACAGTCTACGAAAGAAACAAAATACTATCCTATATATCTTAAACATCAGACAATACTTTTCTCTACAATTGTCACAAGTAAATTGGTGATATACAAAATTTAGCTCTTATTAAGCAGCAATGTAGTTCAGCACAGAATAGTATAAAGTGGTCTATATGTGTACAGTTTTTATGAACAAATATATGAATCTATCCATATAAAAATTTAAATGACGCTAATCCCGCCATAGCAGCTTAATGTTAACGCCTCAACGCTTTCGGCTACTTTGACGTCACTAACCATTTTAATAATTCCTGATATATGACATTAATTGTTTATTTATTGATCAACAAACAGTCTGGCCTGTAGTTTCTGTTTATAAAAATGTTCAGAGACAAACAAATTAACAATTTCATCGAATTAAACCGGTTTTATACAAATTACAATAATATACACATTTTATCGTAACTGTTATTCGATATTTAGGTATCATACGTAACTTGTGAAAGGCTTAACTTTGCGTGGTCTAACTTGTTCAAAACTGCTGAATAACGCATATTTATTTATTTTTATAAAATGTCTTGTTAAGCAATAATTAACAGGTATGCAATGAATCTATTCAGGCTTGAATATAGTTTCATAGTTTTGTTAAAAATCAATTTCGAATTTCGATTTCTGTATACCAACAATTATGACAAAATAAATAAATATATATATTTGTATTGAAATATATGCAAATTTATACGATTTATTCGAAAACCACATTTAAAAATGTGCGGGTATTTGTAAAATGTTGAGGTTATTAAATCGTGAAGATTCGTGGATTCACGGACAAGCCCGAGGAACATATATTGTTGATCAGATTGTTAAAGACCATTCCCACGTACTGAGTTTAAGTTTTAGTTTTATGTTTTACACAAAATGTGAGTATCAGCTTGTAAATAAATATAGACTAAATGTATCTAAAGAAAGATAGCATTCAAAATCACATAAAATTAAAAGAGTAGGTGAGAATGAAACTTTTAAAGTCTGTTTGTTGCTTGTTACAACATGTTGCGGCAATGTTGATCATACTTCAATAAGAGACAATAACACAATTCGATTTAAGACTAAATTTAACCTTCAACTGATTAGTTGGTTTGCTTTGGTTTCGTTTTGTGTTTGGTGTGAACATTTATATAAATAGCAAACAAGACAAATGGAATTTTTCTAAAAAGATTTTTTAAATATCTAGAATTATCTATCAGTACAACTAAACGCAAGATAATGTTGATATAATCCATATGGGAGACACACACAGACGCATACGGAAAAATTGAATCTATTTGTTCAGTCTTTTAAATTGGTTTTCTTTCATTCTTTCTATGATAAAGTCAACGCAAAATAAGAATTCGCATTATAACATAAGCACCCAGAAAAAAATAGAGAGAGAGAATAAGAGAGGTAACAATAACAATGGTGGGCTGAGAATCGAACCCTAATGTTTATATATTTTTCTAATCATTTCTAACTTCAAAACAAAACTTAGTGGAGGTCGGTAAAGTTATTTTCACCCTAGTCTAGAGCTCAATTGATTTAACTGAATTTAATTGAGATGTATCGAGTTACACAAGATTAATTAGTTTCGATCAATTGAAGGGGGGTTGTGGGGGGTAGTGTTGTAGTTGTGTATTTCTAACTGAAATAGAGTAAAGCATTCATCAAACAACCGAGTTGGTCATCAACCTACCATAAGACGTCATCTTGATATTGGTGGTTATAGTTTAAATATGGCACAAATTATATAATAATATGAAAATATAAAATAATAATATGTTCTATAAAAAGTTCAGTATTAGATAAAACACTTTTGCCACTTAAACAATAAGATAGAAAATAATATCTATCTTTTTCTAATTCAACGTCTTTTCACTAATTTCTGTGAATTGAACACAATTTCGCGGTTCCACGTGTAGCGGTAGGTGCACTTCATGCTAGATTGGTCGCCTAGAGGGCGCATGTAAGCAACAAGGCATCTAGCAACAGCTAGGGTTACTTCCGGTTCTTTAATATTCACAAGTAGTTTATTAATTTTATAAATAAGGTCACTGATAGAAGACACTGTCACAATTATATGATAAAACTTTGTTAAATTTCTTTTATATCCTCTCGATATATTAACTGCGTAGTTTTTAGAGTCACTATTGAATGCTAATGTTAGTTATTTTGTTATTCTCACGTGTTAGAACATATCGTTCTGTTTTAAAGCCGTGGTCTCACTATCATACTATTGTTATCACTAATGGAAGCACGATCTCGTATTGACGTACAAGTAATATCCACTTTACTGTCCTTTTTAATTAGAAATGTTCACTCATGAAGGACAAATCAGATTCATTCATTTAATTTGCAATTTAATAATGAAAATATTAAGGCTGTATTATACGATGCGATATATAAATGCAATTAACAACAAACAAAAACGTCGCGTTAAGTTAAAACTGAGCGCAAGACAATTCGTTGGCTACTGCAAGTTGAATCAAATACAACTAACTGCTTCCATCCACTCGAAATCACAGTAGGATAGTAAGATATCGGGCCTTTATTGGTGTCTCTGTTATGAAGTACGATTACACGCACACACACACATGCAGACACAACACCACAAGTTATCTGACCGACGGACGTCTTAGAAATCAATATTTCCATATGTCCGTCCATACAATGTCGCGTATATAGGAGAAAGTTTCACAAAAAATTCGTAATAAGTACTGTTCAAAATTATAATTTTGTGCAATTTTTTCAGACGCAATGGGCAAGGCTGTAAAAACCCCAGGGGAATTAACAATGAAGTCTGAATAAGACCAGTTGGACAAGTTCATTTGATAAAATTTCGGGTCATGTATACTGGTCTATATGTAAATTCTAAAACTATTAATTAATTGGATTTATAATAGGTCCAATGTCCATTTTATTGACATTTAATGCCAATTTTGCACAACATTTATTTATTTTTAAAGTAAAGTTGAATCACTTTTTTATTTTTGTAATGTACGAGTATGTGTAGATAAAGATATCTTAAAAGGTTGTGTAAATGTAACTAGTTACTTTGTTAAATAACAAAATTGTATTTATATTAGATTTTAGAAATTTATCCAAAGTTTAATGTAAAGAAGTTTTTCAGTAATTCATACATATTTTATCGCTAAGAAGTAAATGGCGTACAGTCTAGAGGTATCGAGAAAAAAAAGAAGAAATCATGACTAAATAGAATTAGATTTGATGTGAAAGTAAGCCCCACAGGCCTATTTTATCTTAATTCTTATTTTTGTTCTAGTTAAATATATCTGCAGCTTAACCAAGCAAAATACGTAGATTACATTTTTCGTAGTTAGTCTATGATAAAACTAAAATTGAAAACTAATTTTTTAAGTTAAACCTCAGTTACGACTGCAATTAGGTCAACTTAAATTTAACTTAAGATTGTCCAAAATGATTTGCCAAATCAAGAAAATGAATTAAAATGTAATAGTTTCTACCCTGTGTTAGTGCGTTCAACGTGTTGGTTCAACTCACTTTTTCTTCAGCGCCACAACACAAATAAAACAAAATATATCAATTGTATAAAAATAAAAGAACATTAATATAGAACAGGAAAGTTGATTACTCTATTATTGCGTTTAATTAAATATAAATCATCCCTCTATAAATTAGGTTTTTAGAAAAACAACCGCAATAAATATTTATTAAAAAACGTCACAGTTTCATTTATTTAAAATTACTTGTGAGTTTATATTTAGAAAATATAGTAATTGCTCCTACTAAATAAAATAAATCAGTTAACCAAGTGGAATATTTATATTACTAAAAATTATCAACAGATAAGCAGGAAACCGCTAAAATTTATAGCCTGATCTGGCGTAAGTGTTCATTTGTAAAAAAAATTGCAATTCCATATAGAAGATCGTGTGAGTTAATTTTAACTGTTCTTTCAACAAATAATTACTAAAATTTAGTTACATATTTTGCAATAATTAATAGTTCATAAAATAACAATAATTTGCACTGTAATAAATGCCTATGCAAACGAGATATAAAACCGAAGGTTGAGAATGTGTCAGAAAGCAAGTAAATATCTATCCTGCTTCAATTCATAACACACTCATATCGTATCTCGTTTGTCTCGCCTTTTCACATTTACACGTAAATAAAATATATTACAAATACAGAGTCCAGATAATACAAATCAACTTGGCATTTAAATAGTCATCTATCACATTTACACATATTATAATTAAATATGTTAGACAAAGATAAAGCTTGTATTTTATAAGGATTTAACCTATATGACTTGTAAACTTAATTTATGGATGGATACGAACTGGTATACGAGTACATGCATTTAGATTTGCAAATGCATGATAATTGCTTGTTCTTATCAAAAATTCGGTGGATGTATAGGAGAGCATAGTCGTGTTGCTAATTGAGATGTGTGCGTAAAGTATTTATGTCACCAGAGACGAGATAGAGAGTATTGATCTCAGAGCAATTGTCACTTCAAGGGCATGGAAGGTTCTAGAATACGGGTACGGGTATTTAAAATAAATTCAACACACAGTCAACCCGTTTTAATTTAGATTTATATGAACAATGTACCATATTTTAATTAAATTAATCTGCAAGCGTTATATGTGGTATGATTAACAGATTAACCCTTTGTTTGCAAAATAAATCAAAAACAACACCCCTGTGTGAAATATTACAATATTACTTTAATGCCAAAAATGTTAGTTATTATCAACTTCATCATTGGAATCAAAATTTGAACATGAAAAATTAAATTAGCACATTTTAAATCGATCCTGCTATGTTTAACCTTAAAATAAATGAAATACTGCAAACATATTTAAAAAAATGATCGTTAAAGAGGGTAACATTATATTTTAAAAAATATTGTGTTTTCACTAAAATCATTCAATTTCAATTTAAATGGTCTTTGGTGATAGGTCTCAGCATCGGAAATAAGGAGACGTTAAATAAATTTAGTATAGTTCAAATTACGAGAGTACGATGGTGACTCATAACTAAAAGAGTTTAAGAGTCAGTTAAATCTACGACATGATAGTGAATTTTATCTTATTCGTTCTTAGATACAAAGAAAATAGCAAAAATTTCAGTCTCAGTTTTCTAAGGTTCATAGAAAATGCAGTACTAGGCAATTAAAACTTATATTACAAAATTTGTAATGAATTAAAGTGCTTGCTAATTTGTGTTTTACGCAATATTAGATAAATTTCATTTTATAGGTAAATAAATAATAAATTAAGACCGCACGAGATTCCATTTGTTTTCTCAAAACTATAAAACTAAATATTTATATGGGTGTCCCTTGCTCTCTTAATTTCAACAGACTATTGTGACTGTACAAGGTTTTATTAATTGCTTACTAAAATTGGGTCGTGAAATTTGTACATTTTTTTAATACATATTTTAATGTAGAAGGACACCCAGTTACTATATATTTTGATGTTTTTTTTTTGTTTTGGACCTGAGTTGAGTTTCTACAGATCTATGTTGTTATTATTACACAAATATTGTAGGCTCAGTGATTGTGTTCTTGTCAGTGAATAATTTGCAAGAATAAGTCCCAGAGGCAGAATAAGGCTTTGCAGTTGTAGGTTCGTTTTACGATCAAGGCCCGTTTATTAATAGATCGATTGATTGCCTATTTGACGCATTGTTGTTATAATACATTTATTAATTAATATTGTCTTTAGCAGGGCAAATTCAAGAGACATATGAGAGATGCATAGAGCGCTCATATAAACCGGACGCTTCTATATACACAATAGAATTATTCTAAATTACCTTCTCTCGGATCGCCTCTGGTTTTTAGTAAATTAGGAATGTCTAGTATAAATTCAGGATAACTGTATAACCGTTTAAGAAGCACTGAATGTTTTATAAATCAACTGTATCATTTTCAAGGAAAAATTTTATTATTTGCATTACAAAAACGATAAATTTTTAAATCGTTACATACTAATATATTTTATTTTAACATAATAATTTAAAAATAAACGTGTTTATGGGAAAGACAACATGCTGATCGACAGACATTAAGAAATGTTAAAGTGACAATGACAATATATGGTACGAGTATATATTGATATTGATATTGTAACCCGATAAAGAAAATCCAATTTGCTAATGTGTTTCACGAACCATTATATTGAAAATCATTATTATTCGGTGTGATTTATATCTGATTGGACAGAAATGTTGAAAAATGATGTGGATTGAAGCCCAGGTTCAATCTTTCGGTACTTTAATAGTAAAGTGTTCTTTATGTAACCATCACATCACTTAATAAGTTCGTAGGATGATATATAGATGGCGACTATTGACAAATCCATATTATTTTTAGATAGTACCGAGCTTCAAACGATATGTGTAAAATTTCATGACATTTCAACATTAGTTTACGAGTTACAGTGACACTACTTTTGTAATTTTCAAAACAATGGAAACATCTGAATTTCGTGTGTAGATTGCTTTTTAATAGCAAGAAATAGCGAGTCCAAATAATACTTATCTTTGCTTACTAACTTATTAAGTGAGGTGATAGACCACAAACAGTACAGTAAAGCCTAAACACTTCTATAGATATAGAAAAAAAACTTGTATCAATAAGGAATTTACAAGTATAAAGTCGATTTAATTTTTATAGAAAAAATATAAAAATGAAACAATTGTGTTCTAAAAAATTCATCCTTTGGTCACGAAAAAAAAAGAATAAAACAGGTTTATAAAAGAGATGAATATTAGCAGATGCGGACATAATTAGCAGATGGATGTTGAGGAAGCAATGCGATGGATGTTCGGAATAGAATGGAAAAAATGAGAAATTGGAAAATTATAAACTGTAAAATTATGTAATAAGAAATATTTGTAAATGTATATTGATTTAGTATAGTATTGATTGATTTAGTATAGTATTGATTGATTATGTATATTGATTGATTGATTTAGAGCTAATAACGGTTAAAAGTTGATGCATTCAAAATAAATACAAAAAAAAATATAAACGTATGGAATATGGAAAAAATTTAAAAAATAATTTCCGATAACGTTATTTAATACAACGCGAACACATTAACTTCAATATAGGGTTCAACCTATTGTGTTTTAGTAATGTATTTGTTAAATATTCAATATTAATCAAAAACTACTTATAAGTTATAACCTATGTATTTATGTGGACAGTTTAGTAACGAGTAAACAATATTATCATCCCCTTTTACTCATCCCACTTTACAAATACACTGTTCCAAAATATACCTATTATTCAAGAGAAATAGAAATTTTTTTGTATCTATTATTTGGCCTTCCTAAAATTTTAACATTTTATTTCTGTATTTTGTAGTGTTTTGATTTATTATTATACAAATCCATACATTTTCATTTTATATTTCGATTTTATATAAATTCATGGAATTGAATAATGTATTAAACATATCATAAAGAAGTAGATGATGCATTTGTTGTATCGATAAAATAATCACTCCATTATCTGATTGTTTACATTTCGTGAACTAAGATTTGACCTGGGTACAAAGGTTTAAACTATAAGAAATTCCATATGGATAGCTCAAGTGCTTTGTTAACAAAGACTACTAATAATTACTTGGTTCAAGTAAATTAAAAAAAATATATTATCATTGACGTTTACAATCGTTTCTAGTTGCATGTAGAAGCGTCAAGTGAATAAATTGCAAAACATGGTTATAAATATTATGAGCGTAAACACAACACCCAGTCCACACAATCAACAAGAAAGGTTATTAATATTATTTATTCCTTTGTGCTACTTTGCATTTTTTTAAAATGAATGCCGATACATTATTTATAAAGTTGTTTTCGAAGAAAACTAATTATCGGTAAACAAATATGACTATTATGTAGCTACTATACATAGGCATTAGAAATTAGAAAATAGAAAATAGAAAATAATACTATTTTGAAATTTATCTAACATGGATTGAAAACCGATGTAATTTTGTTTTTATATTTTGGCCGGGTTTTTAATAGACATTTAAATGTAGTTTATTAAGGCACGCTTCCACAGATCGCATTAAGTATTCATATGTAAGCTACTCATACATTACATGCGTTCACCGGTCTGTATTTGTCGGGTTGTACCAAATTCATTGAAAATTGAAAATCGTATTTCAACATTGGTATTTTTAAGTATCATTCCCACTCACAGCTTTAATTTAATTTGTTTAGCATATGGCAATACGCGTAGTCATTCACAGTACCATTTTTAATTTAATTTATTTTTTAAGTTTTCTTAGTTTTTTTGGAACCTTACAAGGTCCAATGTTTTAAATTAAAAATATTAAATTAGGAAAAAGTATATTATATTATAACCTCCAAAATCTGACAATCTGTCAAAATGTAGTAAGATTTATATTTAAAAGATTTTAAATTTTAATAAATATAAATTTTAATTATTTCACCTTCAATTTTGTCCAAGTGTCGAACTGTCAAAATTTATATTACTAAAGAAGCATGCGCACCAACTAAATTAACTAAACTCAAATTGCCTATTCTGAAAACCTGAAATCTAGATTAAAATATTAGAAAAACAGTAAATTAAATATGAAAACAGTGAGTGGGAATGAGGCTTAACGTGAAACGAAAAATGTCAATATGTTAAATGAGCAAGTCATAGTTGAAACCATTGATTTAAAGAAATTGATAATCATACATAAAAAAACCTATTTTGCATGATAAAAAATAAATTGACTTAAAAAGAAAAGTTTTTCAAGTCACCAACTTATCAAACAACCGATAGAAAGTCCCTAAACTCAAAATTAAAAAAAAGCTAATGATCCAAATCTGTTACTTGAATATAAAGTACTGTTGAGGAGACAATAGAACAAATACGTAGGTTCATTTCTTCAATTATTCATTTCTTAGTTTTGTGCTGAATGAAACGACAGCGGGCCGTACTTTTTTTTGCGCAGATAAAAAAGATATTCTCAAATATTCTTTTCGTCGATGATAGGACTCAGCATCTGTAATAGGCTTATGTTAAATAAATTAAATGCAAAAAATTTAAAAAAAATTCTTAAGCCGCAGTAGCCTTACATAAAAAATAACTTTAATATTTATATCAGGGGTTGGAAATGTAACGTAATGTAATTAACTTAAGAAGCGTCACGTAATATAGCTCATAGAGCTGTTCATATAACAGTATATAACTTAATTTATAAAAAAATCTTAAATAACCATAAAATAACGATAACTAAATGAAATTTTCATATCGTTATCAAATTACACAACAAATAAAAATGGTCTCTGGTCAATAATATAGGTTATAGGTAATATACTTATAATTTAAATCTCTGATTGAGTGATTTATACATCAATTTAAGGAGTCAACACTGCAGTATAGACAAACAAGATTTTTTTATATGTTTAATGTCTCAACTTATTAGAAAATGTACGTACATACATACACACATAGATACATGCATTTGTTCTACTTTTCCATTTAAGTGAACATTCATATTGCACAATTTTTTTATACTATTTTCAATGATATTAGATTGTCCTCAATATTATACAACTTGAAATCCGCTGCAAGTAATGAAATATTTTTGCAGTGAGCTGTAAAAAAGCTATTAATCTGCTACCTTGTTGTAAGATTCTTTGAAAGAAAACGATTCTTATTAAGTTTTTATAGAAACGCGTTTTATAGAATATAAAAATGATGCATTTCTTTTTTTTTCTGGATAACAGTTCCTTGAAATGTATCTACTGCAGGTCGTTAGTGTATCTTCATCTTCGTGTACAAAGTCTGTCTGGAGATTAAACCTCAACGTTTCAGCCAGAGTTTGCTTTATTTGTAAGGTTACCTCGATTACAAGCGTTAACAAATTTTTGTCATTTATGTTTTTTATGCGTGTTGCATCCTTTAATAACATGAACTCTTTTTATATTATAACACCATTTTAAAATATCAATTTTAGATCTAGTTACATCTTACCTTTCTAAATAAGTTAAAAATATTTGTTATTTTCCAAACGATGCCTGACGGTCGAAATAAATACACCTTCAACAAGGATTTTCCAAAAAGGGTCCTATAAAGGGATGGCAATCTGAGATCGAAGAATCGATTTTTTGATTCGAAAAATACACTCTTTTTTTTGTAAGAATACATACAATTATTTACATTATTTATTATAAGCTTGAACATGAAATATTGGGAATTATAATTATTTTATTCTTTAATAAATAACGTGCATGGTTTTATTGATTAATCAAAAATCACTCTTCACTTATTCTTTAATTATAAGAAAGGTTTATATTTTTTTTACAAATTAAAAAAATAAAATCGATAAAAGATCTTTTCTTTTTTCGATAATTTATTTTTCTTTTTTTTTCTATATAAAAACTAAAAAAAATATCGAAAAATCGATCTTCTGGCTTAGATTTTTTTCTGAATCGATTAGACTTAAAAAATCGATCTTTTTAAAGAAGAATCGCCATCCCTAGTCCTATATTTTTGACGGCTCAAATTTCCATCATTTTTTAATTTTTAATTTTAAGTATTTGTGTAAATTGAATATTACTTTATATATTCAATAGCTGCGTTTATTTTTATACCAATTTTTCCAAGCGTCAAAGATTGTGTAACCCAAGTAAATAAAAAACAATTATATTCTACAAAAAACAGTTGTTTAGTATATTTAAAAAAATACATTTTGCAATGATTGTATTTTTAAACGTCTAGGTCAATTCAGTTGAATAAATTAAAAAAGTATTGGCAAATCGTATCAAAATGAATCGGAAATTCCATAAAAACAAATTCCATGACACAAGTAAACAAACAATCTTGGGAATACCTCAAGATGTCGTCTGTAGTTTAATCATTTTTTATTTTCCATAAAAACAACAAATCAAATCAATTAATGGAATATGAAGACAATTAATACAGTTCTGTAATCCGTTTATCTGCCCTAGTTATTGATTATTTGATAACAATAGAATTGAAATATTATTTTCAAGGTAAAATTTATGAATAATGAATTTTAATTGCACGTTTTAGATCGATTAAAATGTGGTACCTAATACGGAAGTATGGAAATATGCACTGGCAAAAAATGAAATGTGTGCGTCAATTTAAATAAAAATATTAACCGAATTGATAACAATTAGACCCAGACAACGGGGAAACCCAATAATGATGGGTTCTATAGAAATTTCGTACATACAATTCTTATAAATATTACTAAAAACTGTGCATCACAACTGTGTCATCATATATTTATGACAAACCCTTAGAAATGTTAAATGTTATAGCAATATTCATTTTCAAAAATTATTTTTGCGGTTCCAACTCATTAAAAGTCAGTGAAAGAAAGCTTAAAATGTAGATACGTTATTCATCTAACTAATTGCAGCTTTAAGTTTTGATTCGCGTTTATAGTTACTTACATAAAACGATTTAAACATAAAAACATGTTTTTTTTGATAATATTTAACCTGCTGTATAGTACTGCCATCTATATTTCGCGACCAAGTATCGTTTCACCTTAACTTATTTAAGCATTGACATATTTGTCAATTATTACATTACTTAAAAAGTCATCAGTAATTAACTTTTGTAATTAAAACTAATAGCTACAGAAATAATTAAAACTGACTTAATGAGTTTTTATACTAACCATACCACATATTCTATTCAATAATATTCATTTTTAATTATAATTTTACAATAAATATACTAATGTAGTTATAATGACCTTATTTTTTAAAGTTGTTATTATATACAATAAACTAAACCTAAAATCCTTGAAAAGTTTTACGAAAACCTTGAAAAAAAAAAAATTACAATATTTATATTTTAATCGCCTGGTAGATATGCAACACAAATAACTTAGATATACTTATAAATTAGAACTTGAAAAACGAGTTAGGTACTCATTAATTAATAAGATATCTTAATTTAATTTGAAACTATTACCATAAACAAAAATTAAATTGTCGATTCGTGGAATTGGTGGTGTACTACTGTAAACTATTATTCAGGCGTTTTTAATATAAAAAATATCACAAATTATTTTTTAAAATATGCTGTGCTTTGCGCTGTCTTTTAATTGAATATCTATCAAACGTAATCATTCAATTTAACCATACCCCAGAGAAACAACCAAAATAGTACGAGGTCGTCGGTGATATGACTAGTTTCAAAAACATGCGGACGTTAATATAAAATAAATAAATAAAGTAGACCTGAGTGTACATAAACGGCCAACAATTATATTACGAACAAGAATTTCACAAGGGGATCCAGGGATAATAGAATTCCGATTATAAATTCAAATTAATTCATACTTACTCAAGCAAAAATTAGAAAAACAGATAACACAATAATTAATAGAAACAGGTTTAGATCATTGATAGTAAAAAAAAAATAGGAAATTTTTATACCTACATATTATAGAGTTTTATATAAAAACGTTTTATTTGTTGGTGAATGGATATTTGGACTAATAGTGACAAAAACTGCATATAAAAAATATTGTTACAAAAAACAATTGCATTGCATAAATTGAAGTAAAAGGAAAGGTTGCAAAAACTTAAATTACAACTTTTACAAAACATTAAAATAGCGTCACATTGACTTTAACATTAAAAAAGGTATGCTTATCTAACTGCATCTATAAAAATGTTTTAATCTTAAGAATATATATTTTAAATTGTCTTTTTGTGCGAGACACCTTGTAAGACGAAAAGAACGATACTCTAATAATCAATGTACTTGAAATATTAATTAATGCTGACACGTCTAGAATTAAAATAAAAAACGAAAATAAATATACTTGACCAAAGTCCATGTTATGGTTCACTATAAGTCACTCATATCGTGGATATTTATTACTTGAATTCATTGAAAAAATTATACTTTAACAATTTACTTTCACCTTATCGGCTTTTGAATTGGTGTTATAATAGAAGTATACCTATCTAGGCGCAAATGGTATTCATATTATGTTTTTATCAGTTTTTATATGAAAGTACATACATATTTAATTCATTATTTTAAAATTCTAATTTTCTTTAGGCGTAAGCTGATATCTACCTACTTCTGTCCTTACGATTAAACACCCTCAGGACTAACAGCTAAAATATTTTCCTTTCAACTTAACCCTAGATATCGATTTTAATATTTGATATTTGAGCACTTCACAAAAGCTTTCTTTTCCAATATAATAAATTATGATATCTTAAATTAAACTCGACGCTTAGGCTGGTGTCACAATAGCACATACTACTTGCGATGCCAACGTTTTCAGTAGGATGTATTCGAATTGTTTCGCATTGACCACACTTGATCATGAGATGAAGCTTATACTTTAATGTTTATAAATATCCTGCTATACTGAAAATAATAAAAGTGCATATTACATATCTGAATCATTTTCCCGTAAATATCCCGAAATCGTAAACTCAAAGAGACCGCGGCCGTTCAATGAGAACTTGTATAGTCCAAGTAAGTTCGGAAATATACGACTGCGTGTGACACGTAGAGTGGTATTTTTAAACATTTTCCATACGTATTGACAAACATTAAAATAAAATCTTCTTTTGATGATAAAGTGTGCTAATGCGGCAACAACTACTAAAAAGATCGAAGGTCGCCGTGTCAGGGAACTCTTAAAGGTTGTTGTTAAATACTAATCATAAATTACAGCAACAACACGTGTGGGGTGGTCATGTTTGCACGTGATTTTTAAATGTTCAACAAAAAAAAAAACAATAATGATAAATTATATAATAATTCTAAAATTAAAAATCAAAACGTTATGATTATATATATTCGATTTTAATTCACATTAAAATATGTAATCCAGATAGAACTCGATAAAAAATCAACAACAAAAATGTTTGCATTGAGTACACAACTCTGCTGATAAATATTGCGTAAAAATAACGTGACGTGAAGTGTCTAGTGTATGACAAACAATCAACGTAATGAGATTTCATGTACGTCATACGACCACCTACAATATAAATAAAAAATATTACAAAAATCAATCAAAAATTTATTTAGTATGCATAGCAACTAATATATAATAAAATACGATATCATTAACTTGAGCGAAATATGGTTTGTTTCTGAACTAGACTAGACAAAACTGTGTAGGGTAATTATAAAAATAATTATAACTAAACAAAAATAAACTCAAGGCTAATTAGGGTAAATGTGAAGGACATTAACATATAAATTGCTTATTAAGTACAGTTTTTTTCGGAGTTTGATAATTTATTTGCAGAAAACACTTTTAATTCCATGAATTATTAAAAATATGATTATTTTGAAGAGAAAAAAATATGTAGATACAGTTGCTTATCACGGCACACGAGATTACAATTTTATTTTTGTTATTAATTAAATTGCTATCAAATTCATACACAGCACGTGTATTACGGGAATCAAAATGTGATAATAACCAAAATTGTTTTATAAACCTATTAATACGTATTAAATTTAAATGTATAATGGTTATAACAAATAAAGATTTAATTATTTGAAAATATTTATTAACCAAATTAAATCAAAGCTGCAAACCGAAACAGTTCGACTATTAGATACCAGATGGCTTAAGAAACACCTGTGATTATAATCTACAACTATGAGAAAATGACGCAATCCTAATTAAAATAATTAACACACAAAAAAAACGCGTTCGAGAACATCATCAATTATTTCAAAGCCAAGAGCTATCCAATTATACCAGAAGATGAGATGAAGAAATAAAAATATGCGTCATACAAAGTAATTTCACAACATTGCATCATACATTTTCGCTAAAAAATATAACTCTACTTTAGTAACTTTCTAATTTTCGGATGATAATAGAAATTATGAATATATATATTTTATTAGTTTATTGATAAATTGTAGATAAATTAGGACTTGAATAGAAAAAACAAAGCTCGTAAAGAATTGATCGCTGTACTAATAATTATAAATTATAATAAGATTTTTTTATATCTTTGGGAATTAATTTTTATGGATTTTAATAACTTTTAAGTATACTACCGCTAAAGATTACAAATTATTGATTTCATTGCTATTGTTATTATTATTATTAAATTTAGGCGAAAATTAGACACAAAAAGCAAATTTAATTAAATCAACCAATTATCATTTAAATATTACTTATTAAATATTGATTTTATATGTAATTTACGCTTGATTGAACTTGATTTAAATATTTACACAATCTTACCCAAAGAGATGTATTTTTCAAGCAGCCCGACATAATTTATGTGATGTTTATTAAAATGAGGATGATATTTTAGCGGTCGCATATTATTAAACGATTTTAAATATCAATTCTTACACCAAAAATAAAATTAATCAAGTTTACACGTGATGACTATGTATGACTTGCAAAACAAATTTGAACATTGAACCTTTATTAATTTTTACTATCAATTAAAATTAAAATATCAAATAATTTCTAATCAAGATATCGTAAATACGAGTTTATTAGTTTTATTTAAAATCCTGTTGCTATCAGTTTTATCAGATCATATTTACTGTTTAAAAAGCTATTGAATTGTTTTTAATTTCATCATAATTCATTATTATCTAATTCATTAATAACAAACCGATAGTTAATATTCAAATTTGTTTTCTTTTCTCACCACCTTCATTTGGTATCTAGACAATACTAGTAGATTATTGAATCTTATCTCACTCAGCATGAGTTGTAATTTTTTGATTACTAGAATTCTATGACTCATGTACATAATTAAGTATTACGCATATTTTTTAACAAACAACTTTTTAGGAGAACGATTCTCTAAAATTTAGCAATGTTTAGAGTATAGATTAATTATAAAGATTATAAGGACAGCTGCACATCTCTGTTTAAAATATAAAATAAAATATTTTACGACTTTATTTTGTTGAAATCTTTTAGTAAAATAACTTTAGTGGTGTGCATTAAATTATACATCAATATAGATTAAAAAAAAGGTCGGATCCTCCAGGTCATTTACTCTATAAACAAACATCAATATATATCAAACGTGACTCAAAAAATGTTGAAATGAAATTGTACTAGCTGCCAATGTAAAGATAAAAATGTAAAGCCGAAAGGCATCTACAATAAATAAATATACAAATAAAAAATATTTTAATGCTACAATACTATTTGATATCTGCCGCTGCAATAGATGATCTTAATTACATTTAAGATAAAAATTATGCTAACAAAGATTCAAATTGTAGTTAAACCTCAAAATGGGAAACACTTGATGTGCCCAACGAAAATAAATACAAAACATCATAAAAATATCTTTGCGAAGTTCACAAATTTCTATCTTGACTGTAAACTGGATGTAAGACACGGCATGATAGACTGGAGATTATTCTATTTAATATTATTTATAAAAGTTATTAAAATTGTTATAAATACCTTCTTCTTCTTTCACCTGGTCGAGTTCAAATAGCAGTTGTTCTGCCATACGAGCTTTATTGTAATTGCTTTCTGATGTTTCCTGATTTTCAACTTTGTTAACACTCAATAGAAAATCTGTAATTATTTAAAAAATCAAATTAAAACAAATATAGGAATAAATTCGAATGTAAAGCTACAATATGTGGCTTGAAAACAAGAATGTATGTCATGTTCACCTGTATCCAAGTTATCTTCAAAAAACCACAAATCGTCGTGGTCAAGGAACGGAGATTGGGGCTCCTCCTTCCCGTCCCAGCCAGGATTCTGTGCGAATTTCATTGTTTATGCTTTCTGGTGTACCAGGAAGAATAAAAGATGAAAAAGAATCGGGAATAAAATCAAATGAGTTGTGCAAAAAGAATGATTCTGATGGGGTTAGGGTATTTTCTGTTGAAACAGGAGAAATAGCCGAAATGTCAAAATTGATATTTGATGATATATTTTGTGTCGAGGAGACGACGAAGTTCGCAAAAAGCGCCATGATGGCTCTGAAAAAAAAAAATTGTAAGAATATTTAAGCAAAATACTGTTTTGCCATATGTCGTATAAACATAAACAAAAGTAACATAAAAGTTATAAACAATTCACTATTGCGTCAGATGAGAAAGTTCCTATTCTTAGCACACATATATGTTGCAAAATGGCCGCATTCCATGTCGATAATTAGGACTCAAAATGAAACACATATTTTGGCTATTTTAAACGAATTAATTAATTTATATATAATTCTACTTACTCCATTATTAATTTGTTGTACAGCACACTAGCGTGTGCAAAAAAAATCGCAACTAGTAACCCATTTTCACCGCGGTATAATGCGCAAAAAATTAAACAAGTCTTTCTTTATTCGTATCATGGAGGCGATTGAAGAAATCAAAGAGTTAGCATTTTTATGACACATTTCACGCATGTCAAGAAGCAGAAGGTAGTATGGTTGGAAGGATTGATAAAAACACCAAATATTCAAACTAAACATTGTCAAAAAAAATTATAATTTCTTCTACTTAACGAGAAATAAATAATGGAAAAACCAGATTATTGCTTATTATTAGTTTCAATCATTCTAAATAATTTTTAATTAATTTAACGGATCTAACATAATTCATTGTTGTGAATACTGCTATTTAATCATAGATGTCACAGTTGGTCCATCATGTAGAATAATCGATTGTTTTTTTCTTCATTGTCAATTGCATTTTTATCTATTTTATTGTCTATGGCTTAACCTATCATTTCTATGTACTGTAAACAATATTTTATTTGTTTGTTCATTAAAGAATAATATGGAAATATTTAATTAATTATAAATTAAAATAAAAAGCTACTGTTAAGTTCTATTATTCGTAAGCTAAGAATAATATTTCAGTATAATATGTATTAATCTTAAAATGTTATTATTATTTAGGATCCTATTTTAAAACAAGTTTCTTGGTTACACTCTCAAAATGTATAGAGGAGTCGGTGTAGAAAAGCATTTGATGAAAGATCCAGCAACAGCAAATGCAAGGATATATGTTGGTAATGTTGTTGAAAATATTTCTAAAGAAGACTTTGAAAGTCATTTTCAAAAATATGGTACCATTGTTGGTACGTTATTGAACCGTGGATTTGGATTTATACAATTTGAAAATGAAATGGGTGCTGCAGAAGCTATAAAAAATGAGCACCAAAGTCAACCATTTCATGGAAGAAAGTTAGTTGTACGACATGTTTTTGAAAGCACTGGAAAGCCTAACAGAGGAGGTCGAGGAGGAGGTAGTGACGGAATTTCAAATCGAGGAGGTCGTGGTGGAATTGATATGGGGCAATCCCGTCCTGGAATAGTTGGGGGAGAAGCAGGTAGAAATGATATACCAGGTCGTGATAATTTTAATCGAGGGGGTGCTATTGGTCCTAACAGAGGTGGTCCTATGATAGATAACAGTATTCGCGGAAATCGCCGTGGTGGCAGAGGAAGAGGTGGTGGCAATGGGGGAAATAATGGCAACCAAGGGGTGAACAATGATCGTGATAGGTCTCCATTAAACATGAACGACAGAGGTAATTTTTACTTTATTTTAAGTTCAATAACATTAAGCCTGCCGTTTTTATTAATAAATTTATTATATTTTAAGGTCCAAATGAATGGCGTGATAACACAGGTGGTGGAAGTTTCGGCTTCAACAATAGCAATGAAAAACAAATGCCATTTTGTGAACAATCCTATTCTACAAGTAATAATACATTTATGCCACCTATGAACAATTTTCCGAAAGCACAAGAGAGACCTCCTGGAGCGGCAGGTTCTGCGGAAAGCAATGATTGTGAAATTATAGTGGTATCTAAGGCCTTAACGTAAGGGTTTAAATTTTTAACATCTAGAAAATAATATATTACATGAAATGAAAGATAGAAATACATAGATATGTTTTAGGGAATATGCTGAATATATAGAGGATAGATTGAAACGAATTGGCTTAAGTGTAGACCTCCTCTTTCCAAATGAAGATGTTCCAATTGGAAGAGTTCTGGGGAACATATCCTCTCGAGGTTGTTTGTATGCTATTTTAGTTATGCCACAAAACGAAGAACACCGAAGTTTAACTTTAAATATATTACATGGTCTTCCACAGGGTATGTTTTGCAGTACACATAAAATATATATATTATGTGTTTTATTTTTATGAAACGATCTAAAACGGTTTGTTTTGCAGAACACAGAAATATGCCCGTCGACGATGCAATCAGTTTAATTGATCGTAATTTTAAATCTTATATGCGGGGTGATAAGGGGACTGTTCCTAATGCAGTACCTATTCTTCCAGCTAAAACAACAATGGCTTCTTTGCAACAAAAACACCCTGAAACAATTCAATCACTTGTTAATCTCCTCGCTGACAACAGACCGCTAACAGTTTTGCAGTATGATAAAATTATAAGGTTTGTTCTGTAAATAACTATATATAATAACTTGTGGCAATAATTCAATCTTAATCACAAAATTGATATAGATATTTACAAGAAAGAAGAGAACTTCAAGTTAAACTAGAATTGGGAGAGGGTTCGGAGATGGAAACCGCCGCTGCTCCAAATAAAACACAGCAAGAGCTACAAAATCGTATTTTAAGTATTTTAAATAAAACTTCTGGTGGAAGCCCCACAAGTACTGTTCCTGACGTAGTGTCTGTACCAGCACCACAGGTGCAACCGACAAGTACAACTTCAACTCCTTTGTTAAATGATCCAACTGTGCAAAAAGCTCTGGACAGCCTGCTTCAAGGAAATTTACTGCAAAATTTAAGTGGAAATTCAAGATTTTAAATATGATGGTACATTTTTTAAATATTATTTTACGATTATGTAAAATATATCTGAAATATATAGTTTCAAGTACACTTTACAACTTATTTGTTACTAGGTCTTCGAATAGGTTTTATTTTATATAGATTTTTGTAACTACTATTTTTCGGTGGATTAGTGTCATGTTTTATATAAGTAGTTCACTGTATGTTATAATCAATATATTAAATAAGCAATCCATCATATATACTTTTAGATAATTTTAAATGATAGTTTTAACACTACTTTGCATATAGTCACATAATTCCACTTTTCGACTTTTATAATAAAAGATTCCCATTCCGAAAAGAGGTTTATATTCTAGTTTGGTAATTACTAATCGATTGTGTTGAGTTTCTAAAAAGGATGTATTCATTTTTCATTTAAAATATGCAGCAACATGACGTGATAAAATATTTGGAAGATCTAAATTTTTAGCTAGTCCCACACCTAAACCCTTTTTAGAGTATGTGTCTACCATCTAAAGATAAAAATGAACTACTATTTTATATAAACTGTCATATGTTTGACATATTATGAAAAAATTTGACAATTTTAGTTAAAAATAATGTTTAGAATATAGCAAATAAATTTAATACGTATATTTAAAATATTCATAAATTATTTCAGTTATTTAATTTTTTATAAATATTTACATCATGCCTTTACTTAACACTTGGACTTCTCAAAGAAATTATGGAATGGCATTTTTGGCATGGACTGTTGGGATGACCAACACGTGGAAGTTTCCCTTGCACGTATACCAAGCAAGAGGCCTGCGTAAGTGTTTATAATTATGACTCCCACATCAGGAAGCGGAACCCGAAAGACAAATTTTGGTGACACTATTTCAGTACTGGATAAGGTTCCATTCTATCCTGTGTGAATTTGTTGTTAATTTGGATCACTGTATTTATGTGGGCCAAGTGGAATTAATTGATTGTGCATATGCTTCTTAATAATGGAAGATCATTTAATTTTAGAGATAACAAACAAGTCTCATATAATCTCGATCTAGAAACTCTTGATAATCATGACATCAAATGACACACAAGATTTAACCTTTGTCGTATCAATATATTTTCTTAATAAAGATATATTATTAAAAAGATCAAATATAACTATCTGGAAAATGTTGAAAAATGTGATCGAATGATTTTTGCACATCTTTGCAATCACATCGTTCTTGTTTTAATGTAGTCCAATGAAAATATTCAATATATGTTAAATATTCACCCGAACTGAATAAGTTAACAACTGCAAAAGAGCAAATAAAAAATCACTCCAAAGAAAGACTTACTATTTGGAATCTTAATCTGGAACAGTTTTTATATTTTGTCATAGCAAGTGGTAGCAGTGGATTGCCCTGATATAAAACATTAACGTTTGTTACTTGAGAAACTGAAATAATGATTTTAAATTTTAGTGATATACTTATTTTGTTATATTATCTGCATTATTATTTTGGGAATACCAATGACTAATATGGAACTTGCGCTTGGTCAATATATTTCGAAATGTCCTCCAAATGCCTGGGGAATGTGTCCTATTATGAAAGGTAATCAGTTATTATTGTTGCCTATATATCAGGGAACAGATATTTGTTAGAATTGATCTTAAATATTTTAACAGGTATCGGATATGGATCATTAGTCCTATTAACAATGACAATGATTTACTATAATGTAATTAGCAATTATGTGTTATTCTATATGATTGTTTCAATTAATAAAGTGCTGCCGTGGACAGTATGCAATAAAAATTGGGCAAATGAATATTGCGTGACATTAGAGAATAATGTCACGGTTATAGCCGATTGCATTAATTTATATAACGAGTCATATTGTAAAGATTTGCCGTGGGAGATATCCAGTAAACAGTATTTTAGGTAAGCTATATATATTTAGGGTAAACTGTATACCAGTTGACTACACTGTATACCAATTCAGTAACTGTCGAAGTTTAAAATATAAAAATACCAATGGGTTATGTCTTTCGGTATATATTCGGAATATATAATTATTTCTATAATTACTACATGAGAAAATAACAGTCGGTGCAGTAGATTTTGAGCTATAGAGGACACCGACACTGAAAAAGCTAAGTGTGAGAAAAAAAGAAAAGTGTGACGAAACCAGACCAGAGAGCTGAAGACTTAACCTTCTATATCGCCGACAGTTTTACTCTAATCGACTTCAAATTTTCACTCAATAAACGCGCATACTTCTCTTTTTAGACGTTATGTTACCCTTAGAGCGCATGATGTCTGGGATGTATCATTCATAAACTTGAAATTAGTGGCTTGTTCATTTGCTTCACAGTTTATTTTATTTTTATGTAACTCTAAAGGCATTAAGTCAATTGAAAAAGTAAGTCATGTGACGTATGTTATATGCATAAGCTGACCTTGCCAGTATTTTGCAGTTTTAACCATAAATAATATATTTTTCAGGGTCTGTATTTCTCTCTAGTATATCCCCTAGTTGCGCTAGTGCTACTTCTATTATTTTCCTTCCTTGATGCAGGGTTCATCCGTGGACTTTTGTCAATAATTACATCAGATTTTAGCAGAATAGGACAACTTGAGGTAGTTTAAATTGTGTTTTTGTGCGAGTAGCACGATGGCGTTATAAAGAAATTAAATTTTGAGTAACTTATATTATATTCAGACGGTTGTCAATAATAACTTGTTAATTTTTACAATCGGGTTGTGAACTGTTTTTCAGGAGTCGTTTTTTTAATTTTCGATTGATTAATTGAATATATATTGGCTTTAATTTTTTTTAATACCCAATATTTGACGGAATTATAGCTACATCAAATTTGAATTTCAATTTTGCCGCATGTTTTAGATATGCATAACACGTCACAGAAGAAATAAGTAATCGAGAATATAGGACTTATTTTGTAACTGCTTACCTGACGTCTGTTAACTTCTGACGATTTTTAAAAGCCCTATAATTTACAAATTATGTAACTTATGCCAGTTTCAAGGTTGTGCTCTTTATTTCCCAGTAAACATTTGGTGAAGTGCCCCTTTTTGTGACGTTTCTATCACTATTTCACTTCAATTATAGTTCGCATCAACTTTATCTTCATTTGTATTCCGACAGGTGAAGTGGAAAAACAGACATTTCATATGAACGATCGTGAGAAACTGAACTATAAATGAACTCTTTCATGACAAAAAAATCATACGCATCTCCAATATGATGTCAAAGTGACTCCAAAATGCTCCAAAATGTTTACTGGGTTAAAGTCTTCTTATAGTTTTGTGTAAACTTACGTAGCTTAGTTTAGAAAATATAGGCCTTTGGAAAATCGTCAGAAATTTACAGACGTCAGGTAAGCAGTTACAAAATAGGCCCCTATTTTCCTTTTCAATATCTTTGAAATACATATAACACTTCATGAGATAAAAACTCAGCTGTTAGTAGTAAATGCGTCTCCGATGTATAACAGAGATGGCAAATCGTCAGATGTGATGTCTAAAAAGTTGGATCCTTTAATATTTAAAGAGAAAAAATGACTTTTTAATTATTAATATATCTTAAAATAGAGTGACTTCTTAAAAGTAATTGGTCATTTGAGGTTCTGATAGCCAACTTTATCAATATATAGTTCCGTTTTATAGAAATTAAGTCATGGTTTAACCATAATGTTTTATGGGTTTTCGAGCAAATTTTCAGGACAGAAATAAATCAACGCCTAATTTGCAGTTACTATTCTTTCACAGACTTGGTCTCTTGTTATTGATAATGTGATCTTCTCAATGGGCATTGGCATCAGCGGTCTCATCATGATGGGCAGCTGCAGCTCGTTCAGAAATAACTGTGGTTTGGCAGCCATAACGCTGAATCTTGTCGACATCATAACATCCATCTTGATAACCATCATCATGTACAACATGTTTGGAACTCTTAGTTTCTACTCCAACATACCGATTGAAGAAATTAATGAATGGCGTATGTTCAAACTCATTTATTTACTCCGTGCCGAAGGGCTTGTGCTATTCCAAAAGGGAAATATAAAGGTACGCGTCCACTGATGAGCATGTAAGTCATTAAGTATTTGTTGTACGGCTACTCAACGGCCATACCATGTTGAACACACCAGATCCGTGGTCGATATGGCCTGGTTACGGTTTGGATGGGTGAGTAGTCACACCCGTTCAGATTGTGGCTGTTGTGGTATGCGAATGAAATGGTATGCACCATCATACTTCTTTCCCTTTCCAGGAGCAACACGTTTCAGTGATCCATATTAGTTTGGCATGTTCTCCTCTTATATCTAAAGTTCCGCCTTTGCAAAACTTTGCGAGTTTATGGCCAATATAGGCTGGCATCGTAAACCTCTAGGAGTAGAGTAAAAATCAGCTAAGATTTACTGTAGTGTAGTGTAGTATATAACTCGTACTTCATATGGCTACTCATACACGTTCGTTCACTGTTCTTATAGGTTTATTATAGTTTCTATAGGCCACTATTTGACAGTTTGTATTAAACAAATTCGTTACCGTTTCAAATTCAAAGAGTAATGCGCTAGCGCATATGATAGTAGTGGAACGATGTTATTGAATTCGTTTGATGCGTGCGATGCCTTCCATGCTGATCTATTAACGTGTATCTTAACAGCGCATACTTCCTCCATATAACATATCACATATTTATGTTTCAGCGATGTCCCTGATGTTTGTGAGGATGGCCTCAGCATTATCCTATACTTTTATTGCTCCATTTTCCAGCTTTTTATTTTACTCGATGGTTTTCGTTATGGCCATTAGGGCGCAGGTATTAATCACAAACCACACAATATAATCATTATTAAATAATCCTATTTTGTAACTGTTGAATGCCAGGCGTCCGTTAACAACTTTTTTTTAATTAAATATATTTATATTTCGACCTGTCTTATTGACATTTAACAACAGGTTTACAAATAAAATGCAACATACACGGTATGTGTCTAGTGTATATGACGCTTTAAAGCTGATAAAAAATTACTTAAACTCACTTATAGTCTGATGTCCATTTTTATATATGTTAGCGAGGCAACTATTTTAAAACGTTTTACAAGAGGAAGACCGATCCAAGTGACTAAACATCCTTAGACCTAATTTAAATTCCGCTATGAATATGATCGAGAGGGCATTATATCAAGAATAGGTTTGTTGTTTCGTCTTCCTATTCCACAAAAAAGTGTCCTATCATTTAGATAATCTAATGAAGATATAATATTTTGTTAGGAAACGTATATAAACTTAGATATAACTAACTCTATTTAAAAAATATAGGCCTTTGACAAATCGTCAGAAGTTAACCGACGCCAGTTAAAGAGTTACAAAATAGGGGACTTGGACCCCTAGTAGTAAGTAATAAAACTAAAATATTTAACAGTGCCAGTATGCCTAATAGCAATTACAACACTGATAAACCTGGCATCCAGTTAATAATGTGATCCAGTTAAGGCAATCTAACACTGGAACAGGCTACTTCAGACGCCGACTTTTACAGTAGCGGTGTATTCGAGTTGTTTCGCATTAGGATAGACACTCCTCTCGAGATAAAGTGCCTTTATGCGAAACCATTCCAATAAACCCTACTGAAAAAGTTGGGGGTCGCAAGTAGTCTGTCTTAGTGTGAGAGAATTCTACTAGTGGAATATTGACTGGAAACCTACCCAATGTTTAGACCTTATCTCCCACTACCTTCAACTAGAATTATTTTAATATGTAAGGTTTGAGGACTTGCTACTTTTAGCATAGAACAGAATCATTAATGATGTGTTATATAAATTTATTAATTTGGCTTATATATTGGCAATAATTAAATAAAAATAATACATATATTTACAGGTGATGATGATGGCAACGATATTATATTCAATATACTCTGTTTATCCACACACAGCGAATTACTCGGTCCATTTCAGTGCCATGTTCACTATTCTTATGTTCATACTTAATATATTTTTAACAACCAAAGTAAGAATTATTATCACTTTATTATATAATTAATTATATACAATTATTATATAATGTTAAATATATCTCGGTATAAAGGTAAGCGTTCACATGTTCGCACAGGGGGCTAAATCTGGAGAATATGCTGGATGGGGTAGTAGTTAATGGGGTAGTACTCAATCGCAATCGCGGCATCCATCGCGCGGTTAGCTGCTTTCAATGGCTGTTAAACGCCAACTTAATGAAAGTAGTTGCTCAAAATTTGAAAGTAGTCAATTAAGAGAAGGCAGAGCTGCGCGGGAAATTCAAAGAGTCACTGAAACATCAAACCACTCTCGTGTTACAAATAAGAAATTACAGTATTACAAAGATTTAAAATTAAAATTTAATTCTAATTCAGGTGGGCACTATCATGGTGGTGCAAATGGATCTGATTATTTCAGGGCCCTGTTTTTCGGTAATGGCATTTATGGAATCCATAGTCATCATGTGGTTTTATGGCGGACAGCGATTTATCAATGACAATCATTTTATGCACGGAAAGAGACCTTCATTGTACTTGCAGAGCTGTTGGTATCTCGCTCCGCTCATCTTACTGGTAATTCTTGCAGGTCTTAAATACAAATATACCTGTTATAAAATTTATACCAGGTATAAACTAATAATAAGCCTGTCCTGATGGGCTTTATACCTAGTATAAATTTTATAACAGGTTTATTTGTAAGACGGGTACTATTTGATTGAGATGTGGTAATAAGAGAGTAACTGGGATTTTATATTGGAGGGACTACCAACCCTGAGAAGCAGTGGCAGCCTTAGCCATTGCGAGGCACTTGTTCTTTGTATAATTTATGTAAATTGAAAGTAAATATTTTTGATGACGATTGACGCAAAATGCAAAAGTTATAAACAAACGTAGTGTTTAAAAATTTTATATTAGAAGATTTATAAACAAGTACAAAGACGACAAATATTAATGATGATAAACTAAGGTACAGGAATACCTTAAAATATATACACAGGAGATATTCATACGTATAAAGATATTCAAGTAGGTTTTCTAAAGCGCGAGGCGGGAGATTCAAATACATATTTTTACTACATAGTTTTTCTACTTGGGTTATTGCACGAGCGTGCAAGGCCCGGGCGGTTGTCCCGCTTGCCACCCCCTAAGGCCGCCACTGTTGAGAAACCACATAATTGCATAATGTTAACTCATAATTTTAGGTGAATTCCATTGTAAATGTTCGATTTCTTAAAATCAATGTAGACGAAGAAGGAGAAATTTGGCACGAAGTGTTCAGTTGGACGTTAGTGGCGGTCATCCTTATAACTCTCGTTCAACACGCTGTTAAGCTGATAATCCGCACTATTACTCATAAGGTGCGTATATAATCTTAAGCATCTTGCTGCAACATGAATAGTATACAATCAATGGCCTTGTATATTGATAAAGATGGCTGCCAGTCCACTTACTTTTTATTAACTCGCCATATTTTAGGGGATATAAACAATTAAAAAAGTATATTTGGTATTTAATAATGAAAGGGGAGTTACAGAAAATTTCAATGCATTGTAAGTCACGTCCGCAGATTTTTCGTGAGTTGATAAAGCATTGCTTTTTAATGGAAAAAAATACCTTTCAAGCAAAGCCTTGAATAACAAGTGTTATTCGGAATCGGTGGATTTGTTATATAGTTCTATTTTAAGAAGGGATAACTATAATTCTTCCTATGCTTAACGTAACGAATAACATGAACATTTCTTAACTTGAGGATGACTGAAAAGTATGACGCCGTAGGCTTCCCACCTTTGCGTTAAATGCAGGATTAAATTTTTACTCCTACCAATTTAAAAATGCAACATCTATAACACTAACACAACTGTATTCGAAACCCTATGCTAACGGAAAATGTTAACGGTCATTTTATTAGATTTATAATAAATAAATAGGATTAGTAAGTCTTCACAAATCAATTATTCCTGTGTTTACCTTTACAGACGCCAGTGAAGTGGTTGTTCGAGCCAGAGCCGCAATGGTGTCTCAGTGATGACAGGCTGAGAATTAGCAGATACTTGTTTAACTCTTCAGAAATGACAACCGAATATATGTATAGGACACATGTTTTGTACGCGAATATTGAACGCTACAGAAATAAGGGTTACCCCAAAAGGGCTACAGATGACGTCTGATGTCTAGAATATTGTATTATCCGATTATTTCGATGTCTCTAGAACTAATTTACATGTGGAAGTCCACACCTCGAAGGTCAACTGGTTAGAACTCCTAGTAGATAGAACCGTGGCTCATTTTTATTCAGTTGAGCCTTTGCATGGTGTAAAGGAGGGACGTTGAACGAGTTTTAGTGTTTTTAATTTTAAATTAATGTAGTTTTAGTTTTATTTTGATATACAAAAACTTTAAAATAATGAAATATAAAAAGTATAGTCCAATATAAATAAAAGAACAATGATTGTAGATGTTAATCAGTAGTTTATATAGCAACAAGTACTCTTATCACGGTTGTGTTGTTTAATAAAAGATCCTTTACTTGATTAATTACAAGTTTCTACAGTGTACTGTGTTGTGTATCAAACATCGACCGAAGTGATTCGGTAACGTTCGTGTGAGTTCGTACAGTACCTTATCGCGCGTGTGCAATGAACGAAAGAAAGTAACTTCAATCGCACAAAGTACGAGGTTTGTTATGAAAAGTTGTAATTCTGACTATGGCGGCAATGTCTCCCGGCATTTCTATTTAAATATTACTCCGACAAACATACCTGAACTGAAGCTGATGTTCTTTTCCTCTCTCTTCAATAATACCAAGTGAAAGCCAGCAGATTATTTAAAATCAGTTTAAATTTAATTGTGGAGTGCAGCGGGCTTGTTGAACAGTATTTTTATGTGCTGAGTTATTTTATTAGAAATAAATGTTAGTGATTTTTTTTTAAATAATAAAATTAGTTTGTGAAAATGAATGGAAAACTACACACTGGGAAACCAATCTCTAATGATTTGGGGCCTCATTTATTGAATCCGTTTGTTCATAAACTAGAATTGGACAATATTTATGACAAAATTAAGGTCAGTGCCGAGCATTTTTTTTATTGTGTTAAATTTAAATGTTATTGTATGTTAATTGTTATTTCTGCGTTTAATGGTACAGCCATGTGGCTAGGGCATATGGATATTTTATTTGAGCATTACAAGCAAGCATCAGTTGTTGTTTTTGAGTGAGATTTCTAGTTGATTATTATTAAGTAATAAACTATCCTGTAAAACGAAGGTAACCTCCCAGTAAACATTTTGGAGCATTTTGGAGTCACTTTGACATCATATTGGAGATGCGTATGATTTTTTGGTCATGAAAGAGTTCATTTATAGTTCAGTTTCTCACAATCGTTCATATGAAATGTCTGTTTTATCGGCTACAGATGACAGAACCACTCCACCTGTCGGAATACAAATGAAGATAAAGTTGATGCGAACTATAATTGAAGTGAAATAGTGATAGAAACGTCACTAAATGTTTACTGGGCTCTACGTAATATTAATAGAGCTGATACGTTTAGACGTAAATAATAGTGAAATGCTATTTAAACGTTGGTTTTTATCATTTGATGTTATTAAACGCAAACTTAAAATACGTTATTACAAGATATCTTGACAGACGATCCGATTAAAGATTTTAATACGGAAGCTCGTTATTGAGACAGACTTGATTACAAAAAGAAACAGATTACCTTAAAACTATAAGAAAAGAAGAACTTTAGTTGACATTAGTTTGTTGATATAGTCTGAAGTATTATTCTAAAAAAAAAGACTGACTTCGACTTCTCAGAAATTGAATAATATTGAGACCGTGCAGTATATTGGTTTTTTATTTCTCGCGTCCTGAATTCTACATTTTCTTAGCTAAATAATTGTTTTCTAAATTTTATTCTTTTCAATCATAAAAGATTATTCTTATTCATTTATATCCAGTCACAAATTGTTCGCTAAGTGTGATTTGTAAATGATATGGGACCACATTCAACTGATACATCATAGGGCAGGGTGGGATTAGTTAATGCCTTGAATTTAAGGAAATAACATACAAATAAAAAGGTTGATTTAGTTGATTGATATACAGAGTTACCTGTACTAGATGCAATCCTGATATTAAGTATATCCGGGTCCAGACGTTCCTTATAAACATTAAAAATTTCGAATTAACTAATAAACAAGGAAGGCAAATGTCTTATGTTCTGTAATTCAGAGCAGCTCGTTACAATTTTAACTTTTCCTTATGCCTACATAATTTACCTACATAAAAGGTAATTACAAAAATTAACGGTTTGACCTGGTGCAATTGATTTTGCTTGAGTGCTCAATATTTTTATTTATATTTGTCTGACAACTCTGCAGCAGCCCAACTCTTAAAAAAAGTCACTTTTCATACTTTTTTTTTGTAAATTTTTAAAGAACCCACACCGCGCAAAATTATGTAACCCAGGCTTAGTATTTAAACACGCATTGCTGCTTTTTGAAATTAACTTGACGACATCAGGTGACTTTTTTATCTTGCCACAATCGGACAATCCTAATGTTTACATTTTTTACTGTTGTACGTACTTCAGAACTGCCAATGGCGACGGTGTTGGGGGCTATGGTTGTAAATTGATAAAAGAATTGTCTTAATATCCCATTGTAATTATGGTTTGTTTACGTTTCAATGAAATAAATGCGATATACAGTTCTTATTTATTCTGATAGTTGCATTTGTAAAACGAAAAGTTTTTATTTTGTTTACGCTTGTTCAACAGTTTCTATAACAGGGTGTGCCTGCATGTAGCGTTACCGATCAATAATATTATAAAATTAATAAAACTATTTTAAATTTATAAAATTTCACGGAAGAATATTCAGTGCCGTATTAATCATGTCGCACACTTGTGATATGCCTACTTTTGAAATAGGTATAAAAAATAAAAGTAATTTTAGATTTTGTGCGTAATTTTTTCCTGTTTTTGGGTTTTAACGCCTTGCATCCAAAAAGTTAATCCGACACTGGCAATATTACCTAGCATTACACGACCTTGTCAAATATGAGCAAGATCGGCCAACCCGTTTGTTTACAGCAGCTGGTTGAATCAGAATAGCAGTTGTTTTAAGTTTTTATGTTCTCATGACTTTTGTTAAATTAGTTAAGTAAAAAAAAAAGGAAGACCTTTACATAAATGATGAAAATATCATAAAATTTAGAGGATCAATTAAAATAGTTAAAATACATGCAGTCTTACAAGTTTTAGTGACCTAGGTTCCTCCCTATTTTATGTCGTTTTACCTAAAGATAAACTTTTTGTATTGGCGATACGTTCTGTTCTCCTTAATAAAATTGTTGTATATAGCACAATTGTCTGAATCAGTGGTCGGCAACGTGTGGTTCTTTGGCCACAATTAATTTCATGTGAAATCAAAAAGAAAAAAACACCAGTGTTCAAATTTGGTTCTCCCAAGAAATCTAAATCGTTGATAGTCGTTTATACTTCGACTACTGATATTCAGCTCTCTGAACTCATTATGTTGCCGACTGTAGGTCTATATCAACATACTTCCGGTTCACTTTAATATCCGAATTTAATCTAACAAATGAGTTCTACCTTCTATATATTCTACCACACGCTTAAATGTAAAAGTACACCTTATATTCAATTGAATTTAATCTTCTTATCAAACTAAACACTTAGTTTTTACTATTTTATCACGGTTTTTATTGGATGAATTTTATGTTTTTTATTATATGTATGACTTTAACGGCTCTTTATTGAGTTTGTTGCTGAATAGCGTACCGTGCGGTGCGAACACATTATACACATATCCTAATCAAAATAATAAGTACTTGAATTTTCTGGGATTGGTTGCAATCAATTTTAATTGGTTATGTGCTGCTAAATATTATCGCAAATAAAAATAATAAAAAAAGGAAATACAAGAAAACAGAAAGAAGTACAAGAGCAAGGGGAAAACGAATAAAACAGTTTCATTAAAGAGATGGATATGGTTGAAAGAATGGAAGTTGTACACGGGGAGGACTTAATTAGCAGATGGACGGAATATACATTTCAAAAGGGGCAAGTAATGCAATGAGAGACATCGCAGTGGAGGCGATTCCTGTATCAGATCATAATGCGGTTGTTGGTAAGGTGAAAACGAATAAACCCATAAAGATACAAGGAAAGGGATGTTGGAAGATGGTTGATGAGGCTGTTAAGAAAGAAACGATAGAAGATAGACTGAAAAAGGCGTCATAAATCAAAACGACGCAAATCGAATTAACTTTTTTTCGATAAGTTATATAAGGCACAGTCTGATTTAACATAAATGAAAAAGTAAATATAAGACACATACACACAAACACAGACGACAATCAACTGAAAAGAAAACCAAAGAAATGAATTTGATTTTCAAAAACACGCGCGTATTCCAATGCAATGTTGAGTTGAAAATTTCAAGTCAATCAATCGACTACTTTTCGAGTTTTGCGGGCACAAAGATACGCTGGCTGAATTTTTATATATAAAGAAGAAAAAGATAATGTATTTCAATAAGTGTTTTGTTAATTGGTACCCCAATAAGCAGCGCAAATCGAAATATTAACAACGCATCTTCGAAATGATAAGATTTTATGAATGACGAAAATCACGAAAAAATCATGAAAAAGACGAAAATCATGGCATGCCGGCGCATAGTGAAACGAAACTTTAAAGTGCCCTAAGGCAAAGTGTTCTTTTGAACCATATTTTAACATGACCTATTAACATGATATAATAACTATTTTTGAACATTTTAAAATTTTAAACTGTTACGATTTTCTGAATTAAAAATTAATAATATCTTTAACTTTCATTTATTGATAATAAATTCTAATTGAATCTGTAAGTGTTCTGTGTGTAATGTCGACTCTAAGGTTGTGTTCAAGAGTCACTCAAGATGTGTAGTCCCTCAGACACGTGCAAAAGCGTATCGATGCACACGTCACCCTGTCCTGTCGCAAGGTCAGGAGTTGCATAGTCAGTATCGCTGAAAATGGGATTATCGCGGGACCTTCTGTTGAGAAGCTGGGTTGAAATCACAAGTGTATTCATGGGACCAAACATCGCTGACATTATGTAACTAATTTATTCATGTTTTGAAACATAATGTTTACTTTGTAACAAATTACAATATAAATATGATCATTTAAATTCAATATTATTTTAATAAAGACGTCTATTTGCATAATATATATAATATATATATATATTATATATAATATAATATTCATCTGTGACGTAATTGGTATGTTATTCAAACGTAATATACCTAAAATAAAGTAGTTACTCACTGTATTTGACAAACAGTAAAATATGACTGTTAATCATGTGGAATATGAATCAATATTTGTAATTGATACAATACAATTAACTTATAATTTTAATATTGTAATAATATGTTAAATGCAAAACGTGTAAACTTTAAGAAGATGATGAATTAATAGAATGTAATTTAAAAAAATATATATTTTTGGCTTTAGCTTTTTCAGTCCTCTTGCCTAAATATTTCAATTGTATAATACTACACATAAATTATGCATAACATTGCACATAAATGAAATTTGTACACTTTTAACCAAGTTTAACTTATATTTCTATTTATTATTATTTTGTCAAATCATTTCTCACATCTGAAATGAAAACTAAAACATTCACAGGTAGATTGGTGTATTTAGTAATAATTTTGAGTAATGCCTCTTCTATTTCTACATTCCAGGATAATATGTTCAACCTTCTTCACTATAATCACAATTTCGGGATAGCAAAATTTTGATTTTATATAAATATAAAAAATTTACAAAATTTTATGTAAAGATTTTAATCGACAAGTAGTGATTATGAATCTTCTGGATATATTTTTTTAAACCATATTAAGGTAGACTCCATCAAAATCAAACACGGGCTTCATACCGAGGCTGAGGATGCGAGCATGGATTCAAGAATTCTATACTGCTTACCCTTTTATTGATTTACATCTTTAGAATATCTTTTAGAAAAACATTAAGTCAGAAAACGACTCTTATACAGAAGTTTTAAAGGTCTGTTATATAGAAATTTAATTCAAAATGGATGCGCTATACCCGTGGTACTTTGATCAAAACAACACCATTTTTAATTTATTTCACGGAAAATTTTATTTTGGGAAGGAGATATTTTAAAAAGGAAACCGAATTAGTTAGAAAAATTTATTAAGATTAAGATTATTTAAGGTAGTTTGGCTGTGACAATCGGATAGAAAAGTATAGTCCGACAGTCAATACGAAAGCTTTAAAATACTTAATGACTAATTTGATTTTATCGGAGACTATACTCGATACATAGAACTTTTCATATGCAGACACACACTAATCCTATCACACTTTTAACGAATATGATGGTGACTACACTGCCAATCCCAATGCCGTATGTAAGATTATTTAAATTTCAAACTTAAATATTTATATCTTTTCAATAAATAGATAAAAAAAATGATTTTTATTAAATATTAGTTTTATAGAGCATTCTTAAGAACGGTTTTTCAGATATACACGAAACTATGTCTTTATGTTAATTACAATCGATGGAAAAATTCCATTGTATACTGCAGTTACACTGTATTTTGATGTTATCAAATTCTTAAGAAAAGTGGGTTTACAGCCATACTACCTTAAGATTATAAGATTACAAAACAAACAATTAGTTTCATACAAGACAAACATTGTAACTTTATTTGTTTGAATTTTGAGGAATTTTCATTATTACATATGGTAATTAGTTATTAATTAAACATGTTAATGTGTTATTAACAAACAAGTAATTAGTATAAAGCAATTGGCATTAATTAACAGTTGCGAAATAGAACCAATAAATAGCTGCGTCTGAAATATTCCAACACGAAACACGAGTACGTCATAATGTTTGCATACATTTATTTATTGTATGTTAATTTTAAATAGTTAAAACAGCGAGTAAAAACCAGCAGTATAATATAACTTTTCGCGAATTTTCAGTGTGCGGCTAGGTTTAGACTCTCTCACACTGAAACTCATTTCGTTTGAGTCATATTAGGAATTGCAAATTTTTAATTAAACTTATGTGTTGCTTATGCAATCTAAGACTTTTATTCTAGTAATTCACATACACATTATAATAATTACACAGTTTAAGTTAAATCATACTATCCTACTTGAAATCAAAGAAACGACATTTAAAGTTTATTATTTAAATTGTCAATCTAATTGTATAATAACTTAACAATATGCACAGTGAGTTCTATCGACTCCAAATATCAACTGACTGGCCGTTATTCTTCACAACGTCAATTACGGAGTTCATAAGTATATGGTCACTGTTTTACCGACAGACGAGCTTTGTAACAACTAAATAAATATAATTTTTTTACACATATGTATATTTATTTCAGTTAAAAAACCAACCCCTAAAAATTGAGTTCACAAGACCATTGTGACTACCAATAGGCCTACAAAAAGGTTAATCTAATCCATTTAGTGGCTTCCAGTGTGAGTTCAACCTTATAAATCGGCTTTATAAACATTATCTATAGATAATTTATCTAAACGAAGTTACACAACATTACAGAACATCCTGAACGCACATCGCATGATTTGATAAGCATTAAATTATCTTAGATAACCTAATTTGGGAAATCATCTTCATCTATTTTTATCTACTCGCATATTTAGCCAACCTTTGGTCGATCATCTCATTTTTATCTATTCATGAAGCAGATAGAGATTACATCGTAATTTGATTATTTTGCATTGTTAGTTAAATTGACGTGACGTGACGTAACGTGACGTGACGTGGCGTGGCCTTTACGTAACGTTTTGTATAGTGTGTTTGTGTTTACAAATAGAATCCAAGTGGCAACAGCCACGCAGCGCGACGTTGAGTTGTTATGTCAGACGCGTCGTCGTGCGTGGTGACGCGACGTCCACGTAGACGCCCAGGCTACACTTCCAAAGTACAACTGAGCCCCTGATAACGCTGGATGACACATCACCCACTAAACCAGTTCCTACTTATTTGAGAATGATAATAAATGAAATTAATTACATAGAAACTCCTGATAACTATTACAAATAATATAGCGTATTATTTAGTAGAAATTATGATATATTTAACTAACAAAAATATGCTATAATTTATTAAAAATAAATATTACGACTTCGGATTTTCTCGTGACCGTTGGGGATTACCTTTTTTTTATTATGATTTCTCGGGCTTCCTAGGCACGTAGTCTTTTATCGACCCATAATATTCTGCTTTCTGGTTTTGAACTTTATATCCCGACAAGATTGATCTATTCATGGTCACTGCCGTTATAAATTTCGGTGTCGCAATCAAAAACCCAGTATTAACAGGAACCGTCAGCGAAGTCTGTAGCACCGTCCTTTGAAGTCCATTGCTTGCTTGGATCTGCCTCCTCTTCACCACATTCGCACTTAGTTGGCACTTAACTCCAGTATGATTCATTATTAGTCTTGAGGTCATTGTCATTAATCTTCTTGGTCATTTTAGTTTGGAAACTCATGACTTAAAATTATCCCACTTGTGTTGAAATTTTCATTAAATTTTTTTCTAGTTCATTTTTCATATCCGATTTTATAAAATCCGAAATAGAGTTATCATCATTAAAAATAAATATTACGACTTCGGATTTTTTCGTGAACGTTCGGGATTACCTTCTCTCGGAATAAAATAATTCTCGTAAAGTAGATCATAGATCAAGACTTAAAGATTCAATCAAGTTCAAATCAAGTAAAATCACTACTTAATTATAGATTTATTTTTACTTATAACTTTTTTATTATAAAAGTAATAACAAAAAGTTATTAATAAAAGTTGTAGATAATATTGTTATCTATAAAAAAGCTCTTGACAAATTTTTTGTGGGAGTTATAGTTTTGAAGATATCGAAACCTCAAATTTAAATCCAGGATTGACACTTTTGCTTGATAAAAAAATAAAAATGCATAGTTGGCTTCTTTTTAACATTGGATTTACTAGACTAATCAGAGTCCGTGAAAAGATTGCATAGAAAGATATCTACAGGTGTGCCTTTCCAAGACAAATGTTCCCCCATCCTCAAAATCCACCAAATTAAATACGGACATAAATAATTTGCCTCTCGATTACGTTCCTAAACTTGTAATTTGATTCTTTTTTTAATTTTTAAATTAAAGTCATTAGTATTCTAACTTCCTAAACACTAAATGTTTTTTGCAGTTTACTTATTCGTGTTTATTTGTTTAGAAATCAACCGCATTGTTATTATTTGTGTTTTTTTTTTGTGTGTGTTATAACTTGCAATTCTTCCGCGACGAACTTTCTAATTTAATTAATACTTTACATGCTTTAACAATGTGTACAATGCATGCGTGATACTTTTGTTTTCTAATTACATACTCAATATCAATAGTACAAAACAAAACCTCTTCTTACCTACAAATCGCTATTAAAATATTTGAAATTGGCGCTAATAACTAGTATGAACTATATTCTATAACTTCTGGCGGGAATTTTAAATTAATGAAAACCACAAGTCATAAAATATAGGTTATTATTTAATTAAAACGTTGCGTTTTTGATATTTTTATATCCTTTCATTTCGCTGTGCCACAAACGTCAGTCATAGACATCATTCATCGATATTGCTAAATCATTGTCCCTTTCATCTTGACGCTCATTGTGATGCACTCATTGTGCGCATTAGAAGATATAACCCAGTTTCTCCGTGACCGTTAACGTCTTGCTAATTTAGTAACCAAAAGATCGTGGTATTAAACTCTTACCTTAAATGAATTCCAAGATCTTAACTTCTTGAAGAATAAGGTCATATGGTACAAAGAACCTGTACCTCATCGATTTCAAAATTGCATGCTATGAGACTGTACCACTAAATGAAAGGTTAAGACCTGTACTGAAGAACATGCTTGTTTTTCGCAGTATCTGAGGCAGTGTAGAATTATTGTTATGGACTACTTTTTCACTAACCTCAAATTGTATGTGTTTTCAACGACATTACTTCAAAATATGTGTGGGTAACGATACAGTTTTATAGAAATTAAGTTTATTGCTTTACAACGCCATTGACTTCTCCTTTATTCAAGTACGTAGAGTACTTAATATACGAGGCATGTTTTTTAAGTAAGTACCGTTTTGCGATTCCGTCTTTGCAGCGCTACGGTCGGCGTTCCGCGCATGCGCGCTGGTTACCTACATCTCTTGTCTACGCACTGACGCCATTACAGTCTGATTCTTCATTGTATACGTTGTTTACTGAGTGTTTAAGATGCCTCCGACAATCGTCAGTCCCGCCGATTGTGAAGTACGGACTGTTATACGATTTCTTAGTGCTAAAGGCGTAAAACCGATCGATATTCATCGTGAGATCTGTGAAGTTTACGGACAAAACATTATGAGTGATGGAATGGTAAGGAAATGGGTGAGAGCATTTAAAGATGGCCGCAGACGATAACGAAGTCAAAACAGTTGTGATACAGTGGTTAACAAGTCAGGCGGCAGAATTTTATGAGGAGGGTATTCAAAAACTGGTGCCACGTTATGACAAGTGCCTCAATATTCACGGAAATTATGTAGAAAAGTAGATTAAGGTACAGGTTTTCATGTAAAAATAAAATTATTGCGATATCTTTGCACGTCTTTTTTTAATTCCAAAACGGTACTTACTTAAAAAACACGCCTCGTATAATAAACCTGGTAACGTTAAAATAAGGTTAAGAATTAAGCGGCAAAACAGAAATTCAAATGTTAATAGCTGTAACATCTTTAGTATTTTAAAAAACATAATAAAAATGATTTCACAAACGCATTTACCCCTGACTACAAACCTCGAGGGGACATGTAAAAGGGACTTATAGAAATGTAGGAATCTTTGGAAACTGACTGTCCCGTAAACATTTTGGTGAAATGGCATAAGTAGGTGAAGTAATCAATTGTTTTTCACTCATATTTCAAATAGAGATCTATCTGAACCTATCTATAAAAAAGAACTATCAGAATCTTTTCTTAAGAATATTATTTCTCTTTCCAACATCATACAATTAAGTGGACATATTGTTGTTATCTCTTACATTTGAAAATATTTAATTTAGTAGAGATAAAACTCCACATTCATTTCATAGAAAAAGGAAACAAGATATATCTGTCTCTGTTACACTTTAACGGTTTATTTGCAACTTCATTCAATACTAGTACAGTAGAGAAGTTATTTTACCATTTGTAGTTCATATCACTGACATTTCCCTTGACGAGTGAAATCAAATTGAATTGTTTCATGACAAAAAAAATAATATGCATCTCCAATATGATGTCAAAGTGACTCCAAAATGTTTACTGGGTGTTATGCAATATTTACCATCAATGCTATTATTCCATCAACAAGTGTAAATTGGTGTTACACTCAGCGCTAATTGAACAATATTTTTTTTACTGTTGTTGTGCCGGTTGTGATTGTTGTGACGACTGTCAAATTCTCCGTTCTGCCCTAATTGTCCGTAGCGCTACTTGTGATCGCTGGGCCATTGCCACACATCGTGGACATCTGTTACCTTTCCAATTTATAAACAACGGAATTTTAATATCGACAATTAACTACACACGTTTAATTATATTTTGGAGGTCACGCACACACTGTCATAGGTGTATACGTCCAAAGTTTATTATTCTATGTGAAATATTTGATTGTAGTAACAAAGTGAATATATTGCCGATTGTTTATTATCAATAGAAGTTGTTTTTACATAGTTGTTGCATGTTTGTACCTCAGATGGGGCAAGATGGGCCTTTAACTCAGTAGATTGTGACTGGATATAATTATATATAGGGTCTTTCAATAAGAGCTATCATTTTAAATCAATAGAAAAACGCAGTATTTCGATGATATTTGACACATATTGTTTCATTACTAACCTCAGAGTTTGTACTTGATGAAAATATCACCACTTTTCACGGAAGTATTGTGTTTTCTATTGAATTAAAATGACTTGTTCAAAAACCCTATATTAAGGCAGCTTCAGAATTTTAGAATTCAGAAAATTGAAAATATAAAAATATTTTAGAAATTTAAAATATACCTGTTTATACATGGTTGGCAAATGGTATTTCTTTTTAAAATATAAATTATGACAGCAGCTCAGATCAAAAACCAATCTTTAAAATATTTTCTTCTTCATCTACTCGTATTACTGAAATTTTGCATAGCTTAAAAATGTTAAACTCTCTTAATTACTTTGTTAATTAATTATGTGTTCATTATCTTATAGGTTAACCTACATATACGTAACAGTATATTTATCAATAACAATTAGCGTTACAATTTAGTTCAATTAATTAAAGAACAAATATTTAAGAAGTTTAAAATCGCACTTACTTAAAAAAAATTAGGTTTTGGTAACGGAATTTTACGAACGCAAAAAACGATGTTTTAACAATGACTACTAGATGCAATAAATAATGGAAAGAGAAAAAATATATGACAATCCAGTGTATTGGATTATGTTCAATAATCTTAATATTGTCTTGTTTTGTCTTCGCAACTAAATACTTACAATTTGAACAGAAGCGTACCAAGGAAGAGCGGACGGGGCTCAATTATGACTAGGATAATTGGATATAAAAAGTACAAAAGTCGAGATCTAAAAAAGTTAGTAGATATAAGTAGTTATAAGTAGATTCAATCGATTTTGCGCACCATGTAGAAAAGATACCAGTTGTAAACAGATACAAAAAACGAGTATCGGCTTGACTAGATACAATCGATTTTTTACTGGACCTAGAAGAAGGTAACAGTTTTTTTTATATAAAACGGAACTAAATATTGTTGGCTACCAGAACCTCAAATGTCCAATTCTTTTTATAACTCCATATATTTTAACAATTTAAGTCATTTATAGAACGTTATAGAAAATTTGTCATCTCTTATATACAACAGAGACGCATACAAGTGTATGCGTGATACGTCGTTTACTACCAACACCTGGTTTGTGTGTCCCATGAAGTATTACATAACGAAGGTGCCAACAAGGAAAAATAATCTCTAGTACTTATTACTACTTATTTCTTGTTAAACAAGCAGCAAAACTGAAATTCAAATTTGATATAGCTATAAGTCCGTAAACATTTGGATATTTAAAAAAATAACAATTTCAATATAGGTGTACATCAATCCAATAAATCAATAGTTCAATCAAAAATTAAAAAAACGCCCCTAATACTGAGTACAATCCTCCATTACCCTCTGATTCTCTGAGTATCCCACTGTATTTAAAATTATTAACTTCTCACAAAGCTTCTAAATATCCAACGTCTATCACAGCTGTAGCAGTTACGTAGCAGATACGTTCCAGATACGTTCAGTAATCTAAAACATGTTTGTGTGATTCATCAGCTGTTTATTATCGATCCGTAAATAAAATTCCTGTACTTCATGTAAAGTTTTCTGATTGAAGTTTTTCTTTCATTTAATTTTCTTTAATATTTAAACGCATTTGCTTCTTTTTTTATTGATGGGGCGCGGTGTCACTCCATTATAGGGGTCCCTGCGGACCCTGTGGGTGAGGAAAATTGTGGGAAGCACGCCATACAGTATTGAATAATTAATACGAAAAGTATCGACTTATCTTTTTAATTTAACAAAGTGGACATTGTAAAAACAAAATAATAAGTGATGTATTATTAAGCTATATGGTGTGTAGAGGCGTACTGGAAATAGCGGGCACTTGCGCAAGAATGGTGTGATATTTTTTTTGTATTAGAGGGTACTGTAACAACAAAGATCATTTATCCATATTGTATAAAATATTAAATATTAAGTATTAAATTATTTAATTAGACGTTAGATGTGTTTTTTGAGTAGCAACTTGTATTAACTCGATTTTAGTCTTGCTTTCCTTCTTGTTGATTATGATAAGGAAAACCACACTACTGACAAATCCATATGATTTTTTGATAGTAGCAACCTTCAAACGTTGTGTTAAAATTTCGTGACATTGCAACTATTAGTTTATGAGTTGTATAGGTTTTAGTCACGCTACTTCACAATAAACAACTAAAAAAATCTTAATTTCGTGTGTTGTTTTTATGGGAACCAATACCGTTCAAGCAATGGTTCGACACGAGTTATTTGAAGTCGGTAGTTATTCCTATTCAAAATGTTTTCAATAGGAATATGTTTTCTTGAAATTATGTACCTTTTTTCAGTTCACTTGTGTTAGAGCCTGAGAGCCTCTGAAGGCTACATTCTGGCCATGCGACAGCTACGTTACTAGACTACATTGCTATCTACGTCGCTCTGTCTCGATTTTATTACGTTTTAGACTTTTTCAGAGCACGATGAACCATAGTTTTTTACTCTTATCAAGGTCAGCAACCGTACAACAGTTTGTCAGGGTTTGTTGCAATGAAATGAAGCATGAGAAAGATTATTTTATACATACATTTCATTCTTATATTCAAACTTATATAACTAAACTTACACAATCCTATACTTTTATTTCTTCCACAAGTACTTTCTGCTTGTTCTTCTCTTGACCCCTCTCTGTTTATTTTCCCTAGTCTTCCTTCATTCTCACCGTTTCCTCACCTCTTGTCTTCTTTGCCATCTCTTGACAAACCCTCTTTTATATTTTCACTATACTTCTTCCCTTGTCTATATTTTCACTTCTCCCGCCTTGTACGTCTATTATTTTATGTTTTAGGAATAACTAGTTACTACCCATAAGATTTACAGTACAAGATACACAGTTGCTAGCCCACCACAAGCTAATTACAAAGTTCATATGAAATTGAAATTTTCTTGCTGTGCAGTTTAACACTTGCAAGCTTTCTATAAGCTAATTAAAGTTTAACTAGATTTTCTACCTATGTAATAAAACAAAATACATTTTGATGGAATTTTCTTTGAACAATCGTTTCTCTGTCGCATATAGATACAGACAACAACTATTAGAAAAGATTAACTAAACAGGAACACTATTAATTATTTTGTATTAAGACAGTCTTCTCACACAACCTTCACAAATTATTTATAACATATAATATCTGCCTTGAACTATTTGTTATAATTATTTACATTTAATCTTCGTGTTTACATTGTTAAGATCATAACCTCAAATAAATTCAAGCATAACTGAACGCTTGCCAAATCGTTCCACGTAGCCCTCTGGTGAATATTCCTGGAATTAATGGTATGGTATTTAATGCCGGGTTTTGTAATTCTATCGCGACATTACAGCGGTAATTGGAGCCCACAATGACTCTCTAATGAACAAACAGCGTCATTGCAATAGTTAATTACGAATACGAGTATAATGAGTTTTTCGGTAATGATAACACACTAGCAATTATTGACGATTTATTGCTCTGCAGTTAACGAGAATTAATGAGTTTGATTTTAAAAAGTAACACTGGATATATATGAAATTATTTAGTTAATGTAATAACATTCTTATAAAAAAAAAATTAAAAAATAATGTTAAATATCAGAGAATGGAAAAAATAATAAATAAGAATGGAAAAAGTAATAAATAATAAGAAATCAAATTAAGAGATTTTCCTAATTGTGTTAATTATATAAAATTATATAAAATTTTAATTGATAATTCAAAAAGGACCCCTAAAAAAACAGTTTGATATTATCAAGGAAAGTAAGTCAATTCTTCCTCTGATTATTTTCAACAATAATATGATCTTTTAATATATGAAGGACTGTTTTAAAACAAGTCTAAAAAAGCAACACATTTTTGAGAAAAAGAAAAAATATATTTTTTTAATAATGTTTAATTTTATTTCAGACTGCTATATTCACAGTGATTCTCCTCCCGTTCAGGGTGGTGGTGATATGTCTATTTTTGACGGGTGCCTGGTTATTGGCATGCCTGGGCCTACATGGGATCTCTGAAGAAGATCTGAGACAAAAGCCTATGACAGGCTGGCGGCGGTATGCTTATTTATATATTGTTTATTAATATTTTCATTAATTCATCAATTAACGTAGTTGGTATCATTCGAAAATTCAAAATTATAAACAGAGGAGGAAGAACTTTTTTTTTTGTTTATTTTGGTATGTTCGGCGTAACAATATATTCTTATAATTCAGTTCCGCTTCCAAAAATATTATAATCATTTATAACATAAAATGAAAATAAATAGGTTCATCGCTCTACTCCTTTTCTTCCTTCTTTTCCTTTCCTTTTTCTAATATTTTCTCTACACTCATTCAACTTTGTATTTCCTCCCTACTATCGCTCTTCATGCGCTCCAGCGTCCTTCTATCTCTGCATACCCTGCGTCCCAATTCTTATTCATATTATTGTTTCCTAGTTATGTTGTCGTATTACAAAATACACTTAAAATATAACTAATTATTTAAGTTTTTTAGTCTTTCTCTAAGTGTATTTTTCTAGTTCTGCTCTCTCGGTCTATCTCTGCCTCTTTCCTTCTCTTCTTTACTCTCACTTTACGCCTTCTTCATTCTCTTAAGAAACAAGAAAATATCTTAAGAAACAAGAAAAAGATTCGATTTAAATTTAACTGAATTAATTTTCAAGAAAAATCATACTCGACCGGATCGACGAAATTGGTGCCGAAATTGCAATCCCTAATTCTTATTCGTGTGTTTAACCGGCTAAAAATATACAAATATAACAACTAATTTTCGAGTGACGCAGGGAAATGCAAATTGCTTGTCTCATTGAATTAAATGAATGCATTATTGAATGAATACCGTTATGCATATAACGCATATAACCTCACCAGTTCTATTAATAATCGCACCTCTGTTTATAATTACGAAAAATGCCATTCATCAATAATCAATTAGTGTACATTTTCATGTGTTAATCAAATGTGAATAGGTCAAGTGAGGACAGCATGAGTGCTATAATTATGCTTTACATTGTTATCTCTTATAATTTCAATGCATTATTCATGCATCAAATAGTTATTATTCATTTCTATTAATTTTCATTTTTACACCTATTTTCCTCTATGCATATCGGCTGAATACACTTCACACGCTGTTATTAGAACGTCGAGTGTGTGTGTGTGTGTTTGTGTTGTGATCTGGAACACCAGAGACGATCGAATACTGCGAAAGCCATCAAGTGAAATAAAATTGTCTTTATAATTATTAGCGCAAACATATTATTAGTTTAAAAATTCACTTAGAAGTACTTAATTCAAGTAAAGTAAATAATAAGGTATACTCCTACATATATTAATAGACAAATAATATGTAGTATACTAGATCTGCTAGGCTGGAGTTCATTGGCCCGAACAATTGAAAATTTAGACAGGATGAAATATAATATTGTACACATTTACAGCGGATAGAATAGAATCTGAATAACTCTCGATGTCTCTCCCAAATAGATCCCTAGAAGAAAGGGATCATACATTATTATCAACCTCCCGGTGTTTTTTACTAACTATGCCCGTTCCTAGGTGTAAGGCTTATTTTAAACTTTATTTAAGGTAGCTTCGATGTTTGATAGCTTTGGATGAACTTAAGTAGTCTAATTCAGAAAAAATAGGTCTTTATAAAATCGTCAGACCGGTAAAGATTTACAAAATAGATTTAGCCCGACAGGGTCTTAGATACATGCCTCACATTCGCGACGTTACATGATATTTCTTTATCTGGGCAAACCTTATGAGTATCTAAAAGGGACCCTGCCAGGCTTACCCCAGTTAGGTTACTTTCAGAACTATCCGAGCGAGTCTTACATGATATTAGTTGGCAAAGCCATAAGAATACCCAAGTAGGTTTCTTAATAAGACATGCTTTGATAGGGCTGATCGCGGCCTAATGCATCTCGGGTAAAATTTCTACTCTGGTAACGCATAAAAAAACCAATTGTGGATAGCATTTAAACTAGCGTTTTGATTTAATTTAATTGAATAATTTGATGTCCCAAGGTGTTACATTTGGGATAATTACCATATAGAAAGGCTTGTCACATTTCGCAGATTTACCGATGTTATCAAGGTTAACCTTGGCTACTAAACTCGTATTCGTTAACTATTACGAAACATTCGAGTTGGTACATATTTGTGTTATCTACCACAGCTGAAACCGTTGGCAAATTTCCATGAACGCAACGAACCACATGAACAACGGGACCTTATAAATGTACATCAAAACCGTATTTGCATAATAAAAGAAATTCCGAAAGATAATAAAGATTGACACAATGAAAATTGTGTAAATGACATGGATTTAGTCTTATGGTTCGTCTCCAGTCCAAGAAATTGTTTGGGGATTAAAGAAATTATGACTAGATGGAATTAATAAGGGAGGACATGTTAAGTAGATAATATTCAAACTAATAGTTATTCTGTTTTAATAGTTTTGGAGGCTTTATAAAAACTAAAAAAGGAAATCTGCCGCTGTTTTTAATAATTGTCGACAAAGTTTATTCTTTTATTACATAAAATATTTCTTAATTTATTCACATCTTTTAAGGATCTTTATATATTTTTTTTATGTATTGAATAAAAGCCAAATACTCATCCGCGATATTGTATAAGTTCGACAGGGACAGCTCACTCCTCTGTACGACGCTACTGGGTATATTTTACAGAAACCGGAAAAATAAGTTAAAAATGATGATTCAAACTATACTTTTACAAAAACGTAACAGTACTTTTTGTACACTAATATAATTTATTGTTACGGAATATAACGCCTATAGCTTATGACAAATAATGTAGTTTTAAATAAACTTAAATAACGATAACATAATAAAATTCATATCGTTATAGTATAGTTCAAATTACGAGAGTTCGGCAGCGACTCATACTTAAAACAAGTTGTGGGGTATAAACTGCCGATATAACTAAAAAGCACTGACTCACTTATTTTTGTATAATGTGTATAGAAACGAATAAGATAAAATTCATTATCGCATTATAGATTTATACCGCTCTTATAACCTCTTTTAAGTATAAGTCACCGGTGAACTATCGTGATTTTGACTATACATAATAATTAATAACGGGATTCAGGTGCCTGTATAGAACTCTAAAAACCGATATTTTAGCTTTATAAAAACTGCCATTTGGTTATTGATAATATATAATTGAATGATTATTTCAAATATTGTTGGATATTTTTACGTTATTTTTCCGGTTGATGATATTTACCTGACCTCTATAGTACTGCCTCACTTCATGTCTAATAATATACATTTGTCGACGGATAATAAATAATGCAAGGTCTAAAACCAAGCCCTAAACAGTTATCGATAATAGAATAGTTAATTAAACGTACCTACTAATGACATAATAGTACATATCCCAGTAAACATTTAGTGAAGTGCCCTATTTAGTGACGTTTCTATCACTATTTCACTTCAATTATAGTTCGCATCAACTTTATCTTCATTTGTATTCCGACAGGTGGAGTGGTTCCGTCATCTGTAGCCGATAAAACAGACATTTCATATGAACGATTGTGAGAAAGTGAACTATAAATGAACTCTTTCATGACAAAAAAATCATACGCATCTCCAATATGATGTCAAAGTGACTCCAAAATGTTCCAAAATGTTTACTGGGATAGTACATAATCTGCATTGAATACTTCGTATCTGTATGTAAACATACACATAGATAATACTGCTAAGGTTGTATTTGTAGTAAGTTAAACATAATTAGTTTATATTATACAGAAATATGGTTAATTAATTGATTAGCAAAGTACTGAGCATACTCATAAATAAAGTACACGAGTACTATAAACAATGAAAAAACTAAATGTAAAACTAATGTTCGTTTACGTTAGTGTACCTGTTAGTTAGAATGCCTGAGTCACATTGACTGAGCTGCAGACTGAGCTGGGGCCAAGAATTCCACACACGGTGCCGTTAGTCCACGCAGTGACCTACAGCAGGATTGTTGGTTAATTGTTGATTCACTGGATGTACAAAACTTCATGAAACTCTGTCCGTGTTACAGCAGACGTACTACTCTTGTACAATGTACACACACAGAGGCGAATGTAACTACCTACGTAGTTAATATGAACGAACATTTAAACTTCAACAAGAACTCCAATAAGATGGCTACCTTTTTCTATGAAAACATAACTGTCGATGTTGCAATAGTCATTTAACTGTGGTTTACTATAAACCTTAGCTAATACTTTTGTTTTCAAACAAAGCAAAATACCTGGGCTACATTTTTCATTAGTTAATTCTGTCTTGACATAACTAGGATTGAAAAACTCATTTTTTAGGTTACTGTGAATTTTTTTGTATATATAAATTGGTCACTGTTTCGTGAATAAAATGAATGTTGTTTTACTTTTTGTGAATACCAGTATCTTCCTGTTAATTTGGCATCAGCTTAGTATACGGAAAGTCAACTCTCCCGGAATTCGAGCCAGTCAGAGTGGCACGAACCAGACATCACGCCATTACCGACGTCAATGACGACGTCGTAGCGTCATGACGTGTTCTGCAAATCGTTTTAGAAAGGGAAAATGAAACTATTGATATTTTATGCAACACTTCAGATTAATTAAATTTCGGGGTTTTGATTTATGATCTCCTATTTGATAAAAGTAATTGCATTTTTTATTAAATTAAATATAGTTACACTGAAAATAAAAGTAGATTCTAAATTAGCTCATAGTAAGTTGTTTTATTTTTACACTTTAATGTAAATGTCAAGTCTTACAACGAACAGCTGATTCCGGCGCCTGGATCAGTGCCAACATTTCTACTTTCATCATTCTTAAAATGATTGCATAATCTATTTATATTCAATCGTTTTAAATATATAGCATGATTATCTTTAAGGAATTTTATTTTCTTACTTTTTTATGAATATCTTCTTCATAAAAACTTTCTGAAAGATAACGCGTAGATTGAAATATTTCTGTGTGTACAAAGGTTTGCAGCTTGTAGGGGTACGGTGGGTTGTGATACTGCGTAGTGCGATGTTGTGTTACGATTTGTGCGTTGTAGACTTTCACATAATAAAAGGGGTGGCAGACAGTACGTGACTGAACGTCGCCACTTAGGACATACGGTACTTTAGCGGTATTTTATAGCTCTTAATACAGTCATAGTGGTTACATAAGAACCAGGGGTAAACGAACTATTTTAACACTAGGGCCAAAATAGTAAGTGATGGACTATAAGTTATAAGCAAGAAATATAAATTTATAAAATAAATAAACATATTATTTCACAATGGCTTTTGTGGTGTTCGCGTGCTCTTCTAAAAGATTGCTATACATTTTTGATTTTAATGATTTAATTTTTCAGCTATTTTTCACAACATTTTCTGCATTCTATTTATTATTTTATTAGTTATTTCGCATTTCAGCAATACACACAAAATCCTGAATCATCGAAAAATAGTTTTTATTAGTCATAAAGGCAAATATTCTGTTGATACTTACAAAATATCAACTTAATCGAACTATTTAAAAAAAGCAATAATACCATCGGAGAATATAATGTTCTATTTAAAATTGTCACAAATAATACCATCTTATCTGTTTTTTAAATGCCTTGCAATTTTCTATAAGGTATACCCCGGTAAACACAGTTACATATATTTAAGATTAAGCTAATATAACAAAAGTTAACTAAAATACTTTTTCTTACTTTTTGAAAAATAAATATACCATTCTGGCAATAAGTATAACTTTTTAAGTAGACCCTTTGAAAGAACTTTAAATTAAATAAAATATTACATGAATGTAACGTATGATAACGTTTTGTGTTTTTGTACAGTCACATGTATATTATTGAATGATTCATTTTATAATATTATTCGTTTCACCCCACATAAGAGTGCTGAAAATTACAAGTGAGAAAAGACTTTTAATTTCGTACACATGATTGAAACCGCATTTGTCATTTATGCCAGTAAACACAAAACATAGGTGTTAGGTAGGAATGGCGATTCTTCTTATAAAAAGATTGATTGAAGTCAAAAGGATCGATTCAGAATAAAATCGATGTTTAGAAGATCGATTTCTCAAATATCGATTTTTCAATTCTTTTTGAGTTTTTATATAAAAAAAGACACTAACCCAAAAAAATATAACGATCTTTTATCGATTTTACTTTTATTAAATCTGTAAAAAAAGTACAAGGCTTTCATATGATTAAAAAATAAGTGAAGAGTGATTTTTATATAAATAAAGTAAATAATTGTATCGAATCTCGATTTTCGAGTATTTGAGATCGATTAACGGAATCGATCCATTGCTTAAAATCGATTAAAAAAATCGATTCTTTGATTAATCGATCTCAGATCGCCATCACTAGGTGTTATCTAACTTAAAATTGGTAGACGGTGTTTTATCCATTCAGAAAGCGAAAAATGATAACAACGCATTGCATTAATACAGAACCGTCTTTATCTAATCACCTACATACATTAATAGACCACCATACATACATAAACCCTTACAAGTAGATCCATTGTTGTTTAACCATCCTAACAATCTGCATGCCGTTATTAACCAATTGTATATTACTCACATTACACAGCCCCGTGTTCACATGGCGCGATTTACACGCGTTCGCAACTCGAATCGCGTGTAAATCTCGCCATGTGAATACAGGATTACTCATATCAGTGGCGTAATACTGAGTACTATAAACAAATAATATTTGAACCATGTTTAAATCGACGCCATTGTACAATACACAGAACTGCCCGTGCGATGATTTGTGTCTGCTTTCGCGTCTTATTTTTCGCCGGGGGATTCCACTGGATCCGCATCCGCGGCGAACAGGCTAGCACCAAAGAGGCGCCGGTCCTCTGTCTGGCGCCACATTCCACGTACTGCGACGCCCTCACTGTCATCCTATTGGGCGCCCCTAGTGTTGTAGCTAAGGCTGAAACTGCGAGGATCCCGATGCTAGGAAGTACGATATTGTCCCCATATTTCACGCAGATCTAACGAGAATTGAAATTTATGAGATGCGCTTGTTTAAATCGTTACTAATAATCGTAGCTAAACATGAAATTCATTATATAATAAAGTAGAGGTAAACTTAGGATCAGGTTTTGCTAAACATAAAATATGATTGAAAAATAACACGCCATGCACAGTTTTAATACGACCGAGAATGCTGTTATCTTCAGGTTAGATACCCGAACCTTAGATATATTACCTGGGTTTGGCTTACAGGTAGAAAATTATCTTGCAGTGTAGTTTTATGCTTGCTACGAGCTAGTTTCAAGCTTAATTTTTTACTTCTCACATAGAGTTATAACGCATTGTGCAACTTTCAGTTTTCTAACGTGCTACAAGATATTTTCAAGGTTAATTTTTCACCTTCCTTATAGAGAATCGTGCTAGCTTTCTACAAGTTAGTACCAAGATTTATTTTTTACCTAAGTAGTTAAAGAAAATTTAATCAGTGTTCAATCCAAGAAAATCAATGATATATTTCATTATTTTAAAACACATGCTATTAATTAGATACCTGTAATATCCAAATAATTGATTGCAATAAATTTAAATATTTGAACAGTATGTAATCTTTAACGGGTTTCAAACAATTAGCATAATATGTTGCATTAATATGCGAAACGTTTTTGTTGAATTTCTTTGTAGTTCGCGTTATGAATGAATCATTTTTATATTTAGGTTCGAAAGTTTAACGCTTTCTTCATTTCTCTTTCGAATTCAACTCATAAATTTTAATTCTCGTTTCGTTCATTCATTGTGGCGTCCCTCTGTACACAATTGTCAATTTGTTGTTGCATATTGACAAAGTTGTGTTTGTTTTTGTTTAATATAAATCAAACAATTAGCACAGTAATATATTACATGTTTTAGGGCTCTCGCACACTGGAATCGACTACAGTATTTATTTCCGCGCTATTCTTTTTCGCAGTAAAGCATTTGTTCCGTCCTATATACGAGTAGCAATACACATAAGTTTTGTAATTTTAATTTTGTTTTGTTGTTAGAATAGTCAATTGATTATAAATTTTTATTCATTCTTAGACCCGGCTTGTGCTGGTTATTTTACAATTTTGATTCCATTGTTTTTATGTTTATTTTATAATTTTGACTCCATTGTACTTATGTTTTATTTTATAATTTTGATTTCATTGTACTCATGTTCTATTTAAATTAACTGTTAACTTAACTATTATATTTAAGGAAAAGGTTCAGTCATTCTTTAGCATTCATTCGTTCGTATTCATTCGTTTAGCTCAGTTGCTTGTAGTTGATAGTTCTCAATAAATCACTTTAATTTTAAACGAAAAAATATTCGTGGTTTTCTTCACATAATTCGACATCATCGCACAATATCACACCATCATACATCCTCGCATCATAAATCGCGGTAAACTAATCGCGATTCAAACATTGGTCCTTCGATAGCCAGATAGTGAACAGTGAACCGTGATAGTAATCAGTTCATTTGTGTTACCTGCAATTGCGCAGTCATTATCAATAACTACAACAAGTGTGTGTTCTCGTGAGCAGAATAATCAGGTAGTAGAAATAACTCTATCAATCGCCAGCAATCAGCGTTGGCATTATAGAACAGCGCTGGATCATCACGCATCCAGCCTATTATTCGCCACCAATCAGCGTGGAATAATCTACAAGCGTTGGATCACATATATCCAGCCTATTATTCGCCACCAATCAGCGTGGGATAATCTACAAGCGTTGGATCATATATATCCAGTCTATTATTCGCCACCAATCAGCGTGGGATAATCTACAAGCGTTGGATCATATATATCCAGCCTATTATTCGCCACCAATCAGCGTGGGATAATCTACAAGCATTGGATCATATATCCAGTCTATTATTCGCCACCAATCAGCGTGGGCATAATCTACAAGTGCTGAGATCATACATATCCAGTCTATTATTCGCCACCAATCAGCGTGGGATAATCTACAACCGCTGGATCATCACGCATCCTGCCTATTATTCGCCACCAATCAGCGTGGAATAATCTACAAGCGTTGGATCATATATATCCAGCCTATTATTCGCCACCAATCAGCGTGGGATAATCTACAAGCGTTGGATCATATATATCCAGTCTATTATTCGCCACCAATCAGCGTGGGCATAATCTACAAGCGTTGGATCATATATATCCAGCCTATTATTCGCCACCAATCAGCGTGGGATAATCTACAAGCGTTGGATCATATATATTCAGCCTATTATTCGCCACCAATCAGCGTGGGTATAATCTACAAGCGTTGGATCATCATGCATCCAGCCTATTATTCGCCACTAATCAGCGTTGGCATTATAGAACAGCGCTGAATCATCACGCATCCAGCCTATTATTCGTCATCAATCGTCATTTGCAACATTGGAAACTATTCATCTTGTGAGAAACAACTACATCAATCGTGTGCAATCAAACATTTTTTATGCAAAGAATTATACAAATAGCACATCATCATTTGTATAATCATAACCGGAGTGACGTTCTTCATTGAAACTTCAAATCGTCTTCACTGCGGATACAGAACAATACATCAACGTGATCAAGTAAGTCAGGTGATTCACCAATAATCCTTGGCAACTTATTTAATTCCGAACAATTACTCCTCCTATTTTCCCAATTCGCCAATTATCCTAGCATTTGGTCGTACATATTTTTACTTTAAGCAAAATTCCCATTATTTAATAATGACTGAAGGGCAAGTTAGACTTTTAAAGATCAAACGCGCGACTGCAAAACGAGCTCTAACATCATTCGTGAACCTTCTTAATAATGATTCGGAAGAGTATTCTTGTATGTTAAAAAGTATATACGACGAGATAAAGCAAACGCGTGAAAAATTATTAGCATATCAAGACGAGATAGACTTATTGGTAGCGGATGAGGAAGGATGTGTTCCGGAGGAACAGTATCAATATAGGGATGAGTTTGAGGATCAGTATTGGAAAGCATGCGATAAGGCCACTAAAATTTTAGATTCGCGAAAAACAAATTCTTCCAACCCATCTGGTTCTAGGGTATCCACTGCTAGTAGTATTATGGGAACACCGGTATTATCAACGTATAATCAAGGCCTAGAATCATTGAGCAACAGTCCTCAGACCCAAAATCAATTGAATAGTTCACCACCCGTGCATAGTAATCAATTAGCCGGGCACATTGATACACCTACATCACCTGCTAATGATATTGATACAGAATCAGTATCTCACTCGGAGATACCTGAATTTAACCACAACTTACAGACTCGCATACCTGTCGAAACCTTATTAGCTACTGCCATAGTGGATCTTACAAATCCGGAAGGTATCGCAGAAACTCATAACAAGGTTGCTTCAGACGTTGGCTCTCAGGATCGTTCTACAACTGAAGTCACGGCTAAGGTTTTAAGGCCTGACCGAACTGAAGTTACCATTTCGGTCAGCGGCAATAATATAAAATATAGCACTCCTGCTGCTATAAAATCATTAGGTAATAGACCTCCATTTTTCGACAACTCACTTGAGTTTTATTTTGATCAAGAATCGCTACGGTTCAAGCGCTGCATCACGGTAGCCGAACCCAAAAATATTCCTTTACATAATATTTGTGATACAGGCCAGAAAGCATATGGCGCCTGTAGTTACCTACGATCTGTAGATAAACATGATAAGGTTCGTGGTCATTTAATTTGTTCCAAATCTCGTGTGGCTCCCGTGAGCTCCATTTCATTACAGCGTCTAGCGCTCCGCGACGCCCTTCTGTTTGCTCGATTTTTTACCGTAAAAATCACGCTATTAAATACTAGTGACTACCTTGTCTTGCGGTGTAATTCTACTCTAGGATTACATTGGTTCAAAACTTATCTACATCGCACACAACCATTTGGTAATAAACACGTCGCCAAACTACAGCGACTAACCGCCACGTGTCCTTGTCAACACGTTGCGTCACTCAACAAACCCGCGAATCTAGACTCTCGCGGTCTGTTTCATTCGGAATATATTGCAGGAAAACTATGGCGGCATAAACCTCCGTGGCTATTAAGGCCTCAGAGTCCATGGCCCAAAACAATTTTATCGAGCATTGAGCTTCCTGCTTTAAAAACATACGAACTTCCTAATTCCAACTACTTAAAGGTACAATCGCGAGTATTAGAGCCACTTGAAAAATATTCTGCGCTGGGCAAACCTACCCGTATTGTTACATACCTCAATCATGTCATTAATAATCCTCGATGCTTTAATTCACAGCGAACTAATAGCTTTTTATCGTTTTCGGGAAAGGTAACAGTCCGCGATACTATTATTAAAATAATACAATTAACAGCATTTTCAGCGAAAATAAATCAATTACGCAAGGGGATTCATGAAAACAGTCGTTTAATGCCGATTAACCTGTGTCTCGATGCTACCGGTATTATTCGTGTAGGTGGCAAATTTACTCTCGCTTACTTACCTGATATTCAGCATTCCCATATACATATTTATTCATATACTATCAAGCGAACTATTATACGGCAGGAGCATGTTCAGCTCAATCATGCCGGTATTCAAACAACTGTATATTCCGTGCGTCAAACTCCTTGGCCTCAGGACCGTCGTAGCATTACGCGAAAAATCATACACCAATGTGTGATCTGTTTTCGAGCCAAGCCTCGTCTCACACACCACATTATGGGAGATCCTCCGCCATACCGATTAACACAAACCTGTCCGTTGCTTCGCGTCGGGTTCAAACATACTAAATCGTTGCATATTATAAAAAGACGACATCGTCATCGTCAGAGCTTAAGTGTTTATAGGGCAAATCACGAACTCAATGAAGCGCATTTTAAGAAACACTTGACGCTCACCCTAGGTACTACTCATTTTCCGTATGAGCCATTAAATACTTATGCAGTTGAGATCCAAGCCATATTAAATTCTCGTTCCATATGTCCCTTGGCTCCTGACCCGCATAATATTGTTCCTTTTACACCATACCATTTTCCTATTGGTGGTCCACTGACAAGCTTTCCTCAAACTGATTGGACTAGCACCAGCTCCAGCTCCAGCCAGATGCCTGTTTTTCAACACGCACAGCAGATCACGCAACATTTTTGGAAGCAGTGGTACCTTTGTCAATTAATTACGCGGTCATCTCAGCAATGGAAATCACCGAATCTAACGGTCGGCAAACTACTCTTGATTGGAGAAGACACACCTCCTCTCCTTCAATGGCTGCTAGGACGTGTAATTAAAATTCATGCAAAATATATGCTGCAACACTTAAACTGCTTCAATGGGAAATTGCATCGCAACAAAGGACTCCACAAATAATAAACTTTGAACTACAGATAGTTCAAGGCGGGCTGTATGTTCCGTCCTATATACGAGTAGCAATACACATAAGTTTTGTAATTTTAATTTTGTTTTGTTGTTAGAATAGTCAATTGATTATAAATTTTTATTCATTCTTAGACCCGGCTTGTGCTGGTTATTTTACAATTTTGATTCCATTGTTTTTATGTTTATTTTATAATTTTGACTCCATTGTACTTATGTTTTATTTTATAATTTTGATTTCATTGTACTCATGTTCTATTTAAATTAACTGTTAACTTAACTATTATATTTAAGGAAAAGGTTCAGTCATTCTTTAGCATTCATTCGTTCGTATTCATTCGTTTAGCTCAGTTGCTTGTAGTTGATAGTTCTCAATAAATCACTTTAATTTTAAACGAAAAAATATTCGTGGTTTTCTTCACATAATTCGACATCATCGCACAATATCACACCATCATACATCCTCGCATCATAAATCGCGGTAAACTAATCGCGATTCAAACAGCATTTTTTCGACTAACTTTTCTTACAGTATAGTAAGAAAAATCTGTCGTTAAAAACAGACCCACAAGGATTTATTTTTGTTTACAATATTTCAATTAAAAATTTTACAAAAAAAACTATTTAATCAAAGTTTTAGATAAAATTTTTCTCTTTCAAAATTGAAAAATTGATTGACACCATTATTTTTAAGCACATTCCCACAATGCACTATTCAATGACGGATTTTTCAGACTAAAAATATACTAGTCACTAATAATAAATATATTACTGTGCAATTTACATATAAAAACTACTGTGACGTCATCAATAAAATTTAATTGCAAAATATTTTTAAGTATATGTTTTGATTACGCAAACAAAACAAAAGTTTGTACGTTCAGAATCGTAAGGATTTAGCATTGGATATTTTGTGGCTACAGATTCGTCAGAAACTTTAACATAAGATAAATACGTTTATTCTACGAATATCTCCGCTCCTCTGACGAAGACGAAGTGTCCATGCTGACTCTTCCATACACATGCTGTCTCTCTCACTCTAATTGCCAAGGTATTGGGTTTCTTGTCTTTGTTTATAATTGGCTTTTATTTGCTTTTGGGCTATGGTTTTTTTTATGTGTTTCTTTTATAAATGTTTTATATACTTCATTATGTTTTTTAATTGAGTTGTTTTTCTCTAAATATTGTAATTGTAAATAAACCGTGTTAGCATCGTAGTTTAGTTTTTGACTGTAAAAATTATCAAAGTTTGTAAATATTTCAAATACATATTTGTATAAGGTTTTCCAATAAGAATTCACTTTTTGTGAGGTTGCGTTTCATAGATTTTACATTAAATATGCATAACTTTTATTTGTTATTTCAAATGTAAGTACAATGCAGGATATTTTCAAATAGAATTATTATATTTGAATGGGCTTGTGTCCTAAGTCTTAATTTCTATAAAACTGTGTAATATATTGATAAAATTGGCTACCAGGAACTCAAATGTCCAATTATTTTGTAATAACTCCTTATATTTTAAGAGATATTAACAATTAAAATAGTCATTATTTACTTTAATTATTAAAGGGATCTTCAACGTTATAGAAAATTAAAATACACGTACGTTCACGTCCGCTAAGTTGCCATCTCTTTCATACAACAAAGCGTAAAAGAGATAGCATATTTAACATAGAACTCTTATACATATAAGAAATAATTCATCTATTTTTTAATGGTGCAACGTCATAAATATGGCCGACATCTGTAGCGCTAAAGCTTCAATTCAAATGTTCATTTGCTATATCTCCGTCAATATTTAGATATTTAAAAAAATAAAAACGCCAATATACATTTATTATCATCTATTTCAATCAACAATTAAAAAATCGATCGTAAAAAAATGAGAGATTGAACGCAGTGGCCGGAAAGGTTCAAATCCTAGATAAAACTAAAGTACTAGTTTCCACAAGAACTATCAACACAAAAGCCGAAAAAAATATATCTATTGAATGTAAAATCTGTGTTTTATTAACAAATAAAAATGTAACTCTAATTGGAAAAACTTATACCTAAAAATATTTCGAAAAACTAAGTGAAATGAATTAATATTTAGGAAACTTAAATCGCTAATATGTCTGATGGGGCGTTGCTCGTATCTGGCTGGCGGAATGGCGATAACAGTCAAGGGCCGCAGGGTGTCCCGCAAAGAGGCCCCCATAATGGTCGTGGCCCCCCATTCAACATTTCTAGACAGCGTCATTGTCTATGTTACCAATATGGCTTCAGTCATTGTACGGAAAGAGAGCATGGGCAACTATGTCGGAAGTACGTATTTCAAATATGAATTAAATGCATAAATAGAGAGAAGACGTGGTTAAAACATTTGCTTCAGTAACATAGCTACCGGATATAAATTTTTCTGAAATATATAGTTGGTTTGGATCTTGAATGTAAACTCACGTCAGCTGTGATTTTTATCAAATATTTGTCGCTTTTTGTATTGTCTATCATTATGTATGTGTATTGTTTCGAATTGGGAAGTTTCCTATGTGTTATTGGAAGTAATTATTACTTAGTTCCATTCAAAATAAGAATGTTATACAAAATAACCTTTAAAATATTTTGTTGATGTTACTTTTTACCTGTGGTAGATTTACAATGGTACATAAACGGTGAAAGAATCATAAATTCTACTTCAATACATAAGCACAGCCACCTCACCTCCGCAAAGGAAACACCATTAAATTGAATATTGATATATTTCAACTATGAGTTTTTATGTGCACAGATAATGTAGATCACTGTTTTGAAAAAGTAAAAGTAAGTGGTGTAACTTTAGTTAATGATTAATTTTTAGAAAAGGTTTAAATCATTAAACAGCCACTGTTTTAAAATAAAAGAAAAACAATTTATTAGTAAAATAATAAAGAATAAAGTTAATTTGAAAAGAAAAATACCTCAGAAATGTGAAGTAGCTACAAAAATCATGTTACAATCAGCGCCATCTCTCCAAAGAAAAATGTAGTTGTAATATATTGTAATAAGAATATACATAGTCGGATATTCATTATTTTTTTATATTCATGGTTGTCATATATTAATTAATATTATTGATATATGTGTTTGGTGTGTACCGCAGCTTATTAAATATTTATTGCGTTTGTATTGTACTATATACTCACGATGGTATAACATAAACATTCTCTACCAGTAGCAAATTCTCCTGTAACAAAATACGTAATGTAATAGAGCTACATGTCGGTGGATACATCAGTTACTACTTACAGCTGACTCGTGCAGCACATAAAATTTAGATATTATGAACGTGTTATGAACAGATAGTATTTCCTTGATGTCAAAAGACGGAAGCGACAACACAAAAATGTAAATTTTAAATTACAATTTGTTAACTTTTAGATATTTAATATAATAATTTGATTTTGGAGCTCACAAGCTCATTTACAGACTACAGATTATTAACAATCTATAAATCTGACACCACTTGGTTGTTAATAACGGATGTTTTCCGATTATGCCAATAGAATGTTCCAACTACAGCAGTTGAGCACGTTAACAAGTTCTGCAGTCGCATGATGTGCGCAATTAATTTGCATAAAATATAGAAATTAGAATTATTTGCATTAAAAGTAAAATTAAATTTATAAAATTGAGTTAAAAAATATAAACAATTTTTGAGAATAAAAATAACCAAGTATGGATGAAGGTACATGTTTAAAAACTAATGTATGTTCCAATTAAAGATCCTCATAATAAGACATTGGCGGTACTAAGTTGTTTTGTGCTCTGTAGTTGGAAATATTCAGATCATTTATTTATTAATGAAGTTAGGGAATCAGGGGTACACAACAGGGCTGTACAACGCCGACGCTATTAAAAGATCAAATTGTTCATTTGTTATAGAGGGGCTGATCTAACGTAATGCACCGTACAGACTGGTGCGACTTAAACATGCGACATCCAACATTTATATGTTTTCATTCATAAGTTGGCATTATTTAGACATAAGTGTACTAAATGTGTTGTACTTTTAACGTAAAGACTAGTGCGTTATAAACATGTGACACCAATAAAACCCTTATTTATGCTATTTTTTAAAATTCTATGTAGTATTTTTATGAAACAAAAATGCTTCAATCGGAATGCGGAACTTCTACAAGAATTGCGGTTTTGAATGTGATCTCGAACAAAAGTGTCGAGTGCCTACTCAGTCTAAAGTATAATCTCAGTGTGTGTTGACCTTTTTTTTTAGTTGTGTTTAGTAACTAAATAAAAATAATTGAAAATGATGTTTAAATGTCTTTGACCTTTATTATCTATTCGTTCGAAATATGAAAGCTTCCGACGTATTAAGTTGCATGTCGCACTAGTGAGGACGTGTTGTACAACTTCTTTCAACAAATGTTGGTTGTCTCATGTTTAAGTTGCATGCATGTGTACGATATTTTACAAGCCTGTGCGCTAAGAAATGAACACATATAATTATCCTAATAAAATAGAATTGAAGACACAGGCAGCTACCCAATTCCGTTATAATACGAGTATTTCACTTTCTACAAATTCAAGTGTATGCTATAACAACCAGAATTTAATATTAATATTTAATTTAACTGCCGCATAATTTTTTCTAGATAAACAGAAGAAAGCATCATAAAAAATAACTTTCATTTTCATATGAACTCGTAAAAAATATGTTAAATATTTAGAAATTTATTTTGAGAGTTTAAAACGCTCGTGAAATGAATATCTTGAAGCTATAAAATATTCAATGCTAATTTATGCGCCGAAACGATTCGACCGTCGCATCGCGTCTGTCTGTTAGGCGATTTGCGAATCACGTGATCGATTAAATGACTGCTGCTAATCATATGTAATTAAATAATTTCAGAATTAATAAATTATACTCAGCCTGTTTATGTGTGGAGAGACGATCCTAATTCCAGGCAGAATACGATAAAAGAAATCATTGACAGAGCCAGATCTGATGACGATTGGCCCCAGGTATGTAACACCTCAAGAAAGATATCCCGCTGAATATAGTTGCATGCGCGTATTTGATATTTATCGACGCTAATGCCTAGATCCTACTATGACATAATTCCGCGTTGTTTTGTTCCTCGAGGTTTTAATTCCGTGTACTAAAACTTACCGCTAGGTAAGTTTACATACTGCGGATAAATTTATCTGAGTTTATATGCAGAATTTGACTCGTCCGGGTTTTAAACCACTGTGCGCTAAGGATAATTGGTTGTCTTTTTATTATTTAAATTTTAATTTGAGAGTTTAAGGCTTTGGATACTCTCCCGCAGAAATTGAAGTTGTTGATATAAAAACAAAACCTATACATAGATTTGGTACTGCAATAATAAAAATCTGCTCTATAAGGCTGATATTGTACTTTGCAGAATATATGTAAGTAAAAGTTAAATTATGTTTCAGGTGTTGATCTTCCCCGAAGGAACTTGTACCAACAGATCCTGCTTAATTACTTTTAAGCCGGGAGCATTTTATCCAGGCGTTCCAGTCCAGCCTGTATGCATCCGTTATCCCAACAAGCTGGATACCGTAACCTGGACTTGGGAGGGACCAGGAGCGTAAGGATTGTTTTTTTAAATTTACCTACATATTTCTCCAAGATAAGAAAGCTATGTCTTTATTTAATACGAATGTAGTCCTGAAATCTAGAATAGAGGTTTGAATGCTTGCTAATTGAATGGTTTGAATATTAAATATATTTTCTTTTCCAGATTAAAGTTACTATGGCTGACTTTAACCCAAGTACATAGTAATTGCGAAATAGAATTCCTGCCAGTGTATAAACCCAATGAAGCAGAGAAGGCTGACCCGAAGTTATTTGCTAGAAATGTCAGAAATGTGATGGCTAAGTATGTCTTCGCGTGGTTTTTTTCTTTCTAATACTACGGCTAAACACAGTTCTATGTATTTAAAATTTATCTAACATAACAGAAGTTAGCTGTTACGTAAACGATTTTACCTAATATGCAATGTTCAAAAACCCATATTATTAAAAAACAAATTTACCCCTTGCGCAGTACCATGCTCATATAACTTCTAAGGATCCTCCTTTCTAAGGATCTTAAAAAGATCTTTTAAAGAATTAAGTTATTAGAATAGTTTATAAAATAAGACACTTTTAGATTAAATATTATTTGATTTTGTTTAATTACAATAATACAAATCTATTCATGTATTTTTTTACTCAGTAAAATTGAATCTAAAAAGGTTTCATTTTATTATTTTATAGCTATTCTGACAGCGTTTAATCCTTCAAAAGGATTTCTTAATATTTGTAATACGAGTATAATAATAATTTAAAAATGTTTTGAAGAAGCTTTAATAGAATGCTACTGGGCGCAAAAGGGTGGATTTACTTTTCATTTAACAATAAAATAGTTTTTGAAGGTTGTATATTAGATAAAATAGTTCGTAAGGCGTTGTATATCCGGTAAAATCTTGAACGAAGTAGGTCTATTTGTTATATAAACCTTATACAAACGTAATTGTGTTTTGTGGGTAAGGTAACATGTGTTTTGCAGGACTTTGTTTATGTATTTGTTTCTTCAGCATAAATATAATTATTCTCATAATTTACAGGGCGTTAGATATTCCAGTGTCGGACTACACCTACGACGACTGCAGATTAATGACCAAAGCGAAATTAATTAATTTGCCCTGTGCTGCTTCTATTGTCGAAGTTGAAAAGTTCAGAAAGCTATTAGGGTAAATGTTTATACAGTACTTTTCCACGTAAAATTCGTTCATTTTTTTACAATCTGCTAAAATTTTCTTTCAGTTTAAATAAAACAAACTTAGAGGAAGAAATAATTGTATCCAACAATAATCTCGGCTCCAATAGCAAGTGGAACGTCTCCATCAAAGAAATGGCGGAGCAATTAAGTATATCTCCATCTGAGTCCACTTTAGACAACTTGTTCCATCTTTATGACAAGGTATATTTTAAGAATTTATCAGAACAAGCCATCATATATCACAATGTTATCGCTACATTTATAACTTTCTGCAGGTTAATTCTGGTGTCATTGACTTTAGAGAGTACCTCCTTTCTGCTGTGTTCATCACAAAGATTAACAATCCCTCGATTGAACTCGTGGAGCTGGCATTTAAGGTACGTTGCGTTTACAATCTATGGTAACACTAATTTGAAGAAACTGCAATTTAACGTATTTTTTAAATTTCAGTTGTATGATACTAGTGGAAAAGGGAATTTGTCTTTAGAAAATTTCGCCAGGTCGACGGCTCATACACTAGGATGGCCTTATGAAGAATGTGAAGCTGTTTTTTACCAAATAGATAGACAAGAAAATAAGTTTATTACATTCTGTTAGTATTGCCTCATTTTACGTTTAACATTTTCTGATAGTAGAGTTATCTACATACGTAGTTAGCTTTTCCATTCGGTTTATTTCATGAAACATTGAAATTCTCAGTGTCTCTTTATAATGGGCTTTTTTTACGATAATCGGACAGTTCGTCTGAATTTGATATTAATGGAAGAGCTGAGATGAGGTTTTATTTCTGAAGTTCTTTTACCAGCGTGATGGAAACCGCTTTTTTCTATTCTCCAAATTATAAATGTTTTGTTGAAGAAGAAGAAGAGTTTCTATCATTATTAGAGGATGGAAAGAAAATACGTCAGATTTCTATTTCCAATTAAGTCTTAGGAATCGTATATGTATTAAAATATCTGATGTATAAACAAACGCGCCGATACAACCTTTCGCTAACTGTCAGTTGTCTTGACCATTTCAGTAGGGTGTAGTCACATTAGCACACTTTATCATTAGAGGAAGTTTATATTTTAATATTTATTAACAGAGTACTGTACTTCATACGTCCGTATTCATAATACGGTTCATACGTCTGGACATCAAAGTGTCGCACTAACAGCTACTTGGTGTCGCAGAGAGAACTAAACTTAGACCAACTTAGCTAAACTTAGTTAAACTACTCGCATACATCTTACTCAAAAAGTTGGAGTCGCAAGTAGTCAGTTGCGATGTCGAAAGGCCCAACGCTACATTGTACACGTAATGCGAAACACAAATAGAATTTAAATCGCACACATTGAAATCGAATCGGATTGTGTAAGTAACTGGACTACAGAAATCTGAAGAGTAAGAAATTGAAACAAAACTCTTAACTAAATCTAATTAGAGCACTGATCTGATCATTTAAAAAGGCCCTAAAGTCGAACCTATTTATGATTATTCAGTTAAAATTATGAATGAAACTGATCTTTTATTTAAAAGTGGCAATAATATTAATTTAAATTTTATTTTCAGACCAATTTTTCACATTTACCAAAAATAAAGCAGAGTACGTTTATATGCACCGATGGGAAAACGAGCAAACTCCGAAACCTAAGTCCCACTAAAATTAAAATAAGTTAGTAACTAGTTTATCATGTAAACCTCTGAAAAGTCATTTTGAAACAATTTATGAATGTATGTATTAATGTATTGCTGATGTAATGTATATAGTCTATAAAGAAAACTATTTTTGTGTTAGAGTTAAGTTATAAATAATATAATAAGTGATAATATGCATGTATGTAGCAACATTTTAAATAGTGTCCGAAGCTGAAACAGTGCTTTGCCAAGCAAAGGTCTTGTTTAACTACATGAAGTTCATCACTTTATTTGCTACTCGCAAACTTTTAAGAAACAGATTTTAGTATTTATTTATAATAATTTGTTTATTGTGCTATATAGTTTAATTTATGTAAAGAAAATTAAATTTTATATAAACATATGTTTTTAAAACACCTGTAGATCTTTTTATTTTATTATTCTCATTCTAAAAGAATGCCAATTCTCTAATATAGTTGGATTAACAGTTCAAAAAAAAAAAAGATTATTTGGTTAGTTCTCTAGGTAAACCAGTTCCCTACAGAATTTGATATAGGTCACCTTAATTTAACTACAAATTTACAAGGTTTTGACTAGCTTTGAAGAGAGAGAGAGAGATATTATTAATTAAAGTGCGCCTATTTAACATGCAGCAGGCCTACGAAATATAAAAAAGGTTCCGATTGCCACTATAGTTGAAAAAATTTATATAGTAAAAAGCGTAGTAGTAGCGTCATCTATAAAACAGTAGATGAAAATGTTTTAACTTACATATTAATCGAATCGTTAATAAAAGCATTGTCTTTTGCATTAATGTTTTGAAATGATTCTTTTTATATTTAAATATGTTACGATTTGTATTACGAAATGTACGAATATGTACTACAAGAAGGTTATATCCCAAGAGCTTGGACCATCACGCTCCATTTTACAGGATAGCCTACTCTAAAAATTGAAAGAAAACAAAATCAGTAAAACTTGTTTTGTAAATGTTTAGAATTAATTTAAAATAAACGGGTGCAATTTTTTTTAGATAATTTTCCTTTTTGTGAAATTTTTTAGTAATTAATATATATTATAGTTATGGATCCGGACAGTTTGAGTAAAACAATTCGAGACCAAACGTGTGGCAAAACTCGTAAATACGCGCTTACATTGGAGGGAGGGCTTAGTGCTTCAATTGCCTGTAAGTACTTTGCTTGATGTACTGTATCGATAAGTTGTTATTAGACTTTAGGTAAATGTTTGGAAGCAAAGTACGTAATGACTTGTCACTAATATAGTTAATGCTCAACACAAAACGCTTCTTCATGGCACCACCGCAATAAATCGAACAAAACTTCGATGCCATTTCGTTTTCATCAACGTCAAGTTTTTTAATGAAAACTACTCGCAAAACTTAGTTAATTTAAAGATTTTTTTTGATCGCCGTAATGAAAAGTTCATTTATTTTGTGTTTTGTTTTTTTATTACAAATTCATAATCCAAAATGATTTGTTTATTAAGATAGTAATTTAGGCAGGATGAAAATAACTAAAGGTCACGGAAGAAAAAATTACGGAATCAACAATGTCGGGTATTAGGGAACGGCCGCCGGGTAATTATTTTTAAACAATTCAATCCTGCAAAAAATATTTTTAGGTTATGTTCTTTAACAAAACATACAAAAACGTTTCGCGGTACGATGCGGTATTCCAATATAGTTGACACCGAGTCTTTCTTATTAACTATATTATTGACATATTTCAGAAAAAATTGTAATTGATAAAGATCCTGCTCTAGGAGGGCATTCAATTCAAAATGTCGCAGTATGTGATACTCCCACAACCTTGAAGATTGAACTATATACTGCTTATCCGGGGGTTTTGGCAGGTATCGACGTTATATCTATATTACCAGAATAAACAGAAGGTTTTGATTATTATTTCTTGATCACTTGAACAGAAACATTCGTATGCGTACATTCGCTTTTGCTTTTACTCTGCTCACGAAGTGTGCAAGTTTTTATCATAGACGCAAACCAATTTAATGGTAATGGCTTGTGTCCTATACCTTAATTTCTATAAAACTGTATTAATAAGTTGGTTACTAAAACCTCAAATGTATATTTATGTTTTAATTATTTGTATTTTAGGACATATTAACAATAGGCTTGTGGTCTCATTTTTTAGTGGTCCATATATAGTTTTATTTTTTTATACTTTTATAGAAATTAAGACATAGAGCACAAGCCCATTAAAATAATCATTTACCCCCTTCACTTATTAAAGGGATTCAACCTTTAAAACATTCCAAGACGTGTAACGTCGCGTCCGCTAAGTTCCTATCTCTTTTATATAACAAAGCGTAAAAGAGATAGCATATTCAACAGAGAACTCTTATCCATATAATAAATAAGTGACCTAACCCTTTATAGACCTACAAGGTTACGTCATAAATATGGTCGACATCTGTAGCACTAAAATTATAAATAAAATTTGTAATTGCTATATCTTCGTCATCACTTAGATATTTAATAAAATAAGAACGCCAATATACATTTATTAACATAACCCCTAAAAAATGAGTACACAAACCCATTCTACAAAAGGTAAGATTTTAATTCTTTTTGCATTCTTTTGTTTCAGTTACAGCCATTACCAGCGCTCTGTTTGTTCTTTGCTGTTGTGCTTCAGGTCGTCAGGGGGACATTTAAGAAAATACATGAAAATATGCAAAATAATTTATTACAAATTTTCAGTTATCCAAATTCAATTAATATGGTAATAAAAAGTTATATTTGAATTTTTGTTGTTGAATTCTTTCGTTTTAAAAGGTTAAGGTTAACATTTTTAAGGTTAAAATTATAACTTCTAAAGTAATGTTAGTTTCTGCAAAACAGAAAACATGGACCTTTATGTTCATGTTAAAAAGGTCTTATTTTATTATTTTGTAGTCTTACTAGCTGTTCGTCCCGTTGCGAGGCAACCGAAAAAGAAATCCCAAATTTTGAAAAAGTGAATGAAATTGAAAATATTTTATATTTTGTTGAAAAGAATATATCCGAACTCTCGTAATTTGAAATATCAATATTATTATCTATATATTGTTGTAAGTAGATTCGAAGGCGGATGTTACACCTGACATCAATGTTGTAAAAAGAGGTCGGATTGTCGTTCTAGAAGGAGATTACTCAGCTTGCTAATACATCACGCAGTGTTGCTAGTTACTGGAAGTAGATTCTTTAGTTTGACGATCATCCACCTTCTTGAATTACTCACGTTGATAAGAATTAACTCTTTTAAGATGATTAATAGGATTCTTGTTAAGACGGTGTATTGTTGCAATTAGAGAATACTTGAGCGGTCTAAAGTAACCTCGTTGCAACATACGACGGTTGAACAATTAGTATCTTTTTATTACTATTAATACAAACACTTTTATTAAAATATATCATTTATTCGTTGTAATATTATATCTACGTACTTAATTACAATAGTATTTTATTGGATTAATAAAGATGCCAGATATAAAACAAAATGTAATTCTAGTGTTATAATTTGATTAATAGTTAAAATGTGCTCACTATTGAATACTTAGATGTTACAATTGGAGTATTGTACGAACGAAGTACAATTAGTAAACACTTGGTTGAGACTCAGGAGAAGACTGGCTTTTTGACTCCAGTACAGCTCGGTATATTACGATTTATTTTCAATATTCACATCGCATAACACCAATACTGAGTTACCAGTATTAAAACAATATAAAATCTCCACAGACCAGAGTCAATGTTTACAAGCGCTAAATACAAATAATTATTTATTACAATATTAATACTAAAATTAAAGATAACATAATATAATTCTTATAAAATAAATAACATTTATATTAAAAATAGGAAGGATAAGTACGACTTATGCGTACTTACAACAATATTATAACAATAAGGCCAATTGAGGAATAATTCCGCGCGGTTATGTATTGTATATCGGAAAATGTTTACTCAATGAATCATGGGAATGGGAGAAGGTTAATTAAGGCTGATTAAGATAATTAAAATATTATTTGACAATTAAAAAATGTCTTTAATAACGTTACAATGAAGACAGCTTCTTAATTAAGATTTAAGTCTTAGGATTACGTTTTTGCTTCCAGATACTTCTAGTGTAAAAATAAAGGAGTGGGGTAGGGAGGGTTGAAATGAATTGGAACCATCATAATTAAAGATTATACTCTCGCAGCTCACAAGTTAAATTTAATTTATCTGTAATTATAATTGGTGTAACGCACTTTATAAAGAGACTAGACGCACATCGATTAATTAAAAATATTTCATTCTATGTTTGTAAAATTTAAAAAAGATGAAATACTATAACTACAGACACAATTTGTCACGAACTGAGTCCACCTGTATTTAAATGGAATGTAAAATACAGAAATGCGAGGGTAATTTGATGTATCAGTGAATCTTTGAATTTCCTGCGCAGTTCCCGTCAACTGCCATTTATTAATAGACTACCGTAACATTTTGAGTAAGCTGCGTCATTTAGTGCGATGGATGCCGCCATTGCTATTGAGTGTGTAGTCACCATGGTAAAAATCCCTAAATTAGACTACAAACTGCTACCCCATTCAGCATATTCTCCAGATTTAACTCTCTGCGATTATTTCCTACTTCCAAACATAAATAAATGGTTGTGCGGTAAGAGATATGTGTCTTACAAAAAGGTCATCACTGAAATCACTGAAACAAATACCTATTTTGAGGGCCTTGAGAAAACCTATTTGGAAGGAATTAAAAAATTGGACTAAAAGCATTAAGCTTAAAGGAGACTATGCTGTTGGTTTGTACGGAATGAAACAAATTGCGTTCAACACTAATTAAAAATTTGTTTAATTTTTTACTTTACTAATCAAGTCTCTCTCATCTACAACTTAAGACACTTACAAGAGAGCGATTCTCTCATTTGTTTGTGCTTAACATTAATTGAGTTACTCCAGTTGCGTATATTTAAGGTCCATTAAGTGGTGCGTCTTACTATACCACCAGCACGATGAGAGCGATTCATTTCTCACAAACCACTTTTATAACCATGTCAGATATATTTCCTAATTAAGATAAACATTAATACCATAGAACAAATAAAATCTAACCTTAAACAAATATGTTTAATTTATATAATTATTTTTATTAGGGTTCAAAATTTTTCCAAGTATTAAAAAATTCTACCTGCTAGTAGATTTACATTTAACAGATTAATTGTAAAAAAAAATAGTACACTCATTTAAAGAATATTAATAATAACATTAAAAACATTGGATCTTAATGAATAATCATTCAAACATGTAGAAATCTAACTGTTACAGTAATTCCTACATCTTAAAAACTTAATTTACATAAAAACATTAGTTACTCGATAAAAATCAATATTTATTTGTGTTAAAATAAATAAGTATAAATATGGTTGTTAGGAATCGGTATAAATTTACAGAAATCAGTTCTAATGCAATGTTTATATTATTGTTTTAGACCATATGTAACTACACTAACACTAAACATAAATAATTTCATGAAAGATGTAGATTAGTTTGCTAGACTAAGTAATAAAGCAGTTCCTCGTTTCACCCAGAAATCGGACGTTTCTGAACCTACTTTTAAATCAACAGCTACGACATAGGCCGGTCTTCCCATTAGTCCAGCCCTGTTCGGGTAGTAGTATGTCGGGCAATTGTACAAACCTGTAAATAAATTATCATGTTCTTTTCATCTAAATACTTAAATAAATAAATAATTTACCTCTGGTTCTTTTCCTCAATTGTTCGACTGGTTTAAAATGAATTAGAGGCATCGCACAGACTAGTTGCATGGGCTCTGGTTCAACCAGGCACTGGTTCTTGATGTTCCACCCTCCACCTTCTAGATAGGTTCCTCTAACGTAAACTCCTTCAGGAGCAGCTTCCCCTACAGTGCTTTCATCCGTAACAAACACCGTGAAGTCCCAACCCAACTGATCTATGGGCGTGTTCGTCATTCTGGCAGAAGTCTTCATAAACAAATTAGAAAATAAATACAATTCGTTAGAAATGTTACACATTTTGTTGGAGCTTTATAAAATAAAGAACAGAATTATTACTTGGAGTACTGCTGTCAAGAACCCTGTAGGAAATGTATATGCAGCCAACCAAAATAGGATAGGAGGCTTAACTGTCTCTGCCCATTTTGAAAAATGATCCACTCTGAGGCCCAAATCTCGCGTCCAAGAACCCAAAAGTTTTTGTGATGGATATGCTGGTTATTATTATGTATTAGATAATGAGATGTTATATGCTAACACTAATTAAGGGTCAAGGGTTTTACCTTTAAGCCATTTTTCGGGTACTCTACCCTCAAACATACAGGTGAACACATTTTCAAGTTCCGTCGACATAACCACTAGTCCCTTAATACCTTTTTGAAGCTCAACTAATGACGACTTTATCTCTCGTAATAGAATATTGTATCTGCTGATCTCTTGCAACAGAACTACGTCCAACGGCGTCTTGAAATGCCCAATTAGTTTATCCGTAGTTTCGTAGTCAATCACCTCTGGAACTTTTGTCAACACGTCCTGTGCTAGTTGAGACACCTGAAAAACGCATTGACCACTCATTTAACGTAATGTTATTAGAATTTAGTACTGAATAATAACTACCGAACAAAATATGTGATTACTTTATCTTCCTTGCTTTCTCCTTCCCCTGCCCCACTTTGGACTTGCATCGACATGAGGATTTCGCATAAGTTTCTGGTTTCATTTATCAAGGAAGTAATATCAGCGTTAGTATGCTGTCCAAACGCTTCCGGTCGGTCAACGTTGGGTAATATATTTAAGATATCCTGGTAAGACTCGAGTGAACCATCGCGGGGAATAAAGTAAGTTGGTAAAGAAGATAACCTAAAAGATATATTATTAAAACTTCAGTAAGATATTTAGATAGTTACTGTATGAAATAATATTGACATACCTGCACATTGGAACTTGTATAGAATCTTCGCAAAAGTATTGATTAACGTAAGTTAACAAGAGCCTTCTATCCCAATCGTCAGTCACGTGTCCACCATAGTTTACGCCGGCAATTAGATATTTCAACGCATCCCACGGCGTGGTGTCCGTGTATTCATCCAGATATATTGAAAGCAAATTTTCTGAAACCTAAAAATAAGTACTTTGATAAACTAATTTCTTGTAGTTAGTGTCACATTATTTCTTACCTCAAAATCAGAATCATTAAAGCTGTAGACCACATTCCAACCAAGTTGCTGAAATTTCTTTCTTTCCAGTAACACAGCGTGAAAGAAACACAAAGCAAATAAGAGTCTTTTATATTTTTCTCTGGATTTACACGCACTAAATTGCTCATCTGTTATATTTTGGTATATCCTCTTTAAGTTGGCTTTTATGCCCTGAAAATCATATTTAGTAGGTATTATTAAAATATAATTGCAAATACATTGTTTATCATTCATAATTAACATTACCTTTGGAGGCTCAGTTGTCATTTTAATACCAGCTTGTAAAATGGAGATCGGAAATTCAGGATTAGGACTAGAACTTAACCATAGTCTAAAATCAGGGTTTGGTTTTCCAACTTGCAAATTTTCTATTATTTTATCAAGTTTAGGCATCCATGTTAAAGACAAATGGCAATTTGCTAAAAATACCCAATGACCCTCCTTCATCCCAGCACCAATCATCCTGAAATATTTTAAAATATTTAAATAAAGGTCGATTCTTATTTTATATAACTCAGAGCTCAGAATTTAAGACTACCTGGTAGCAATAGGGGCTTGACCCTGCCCCAAGCTGAGACTGTGGAACTTAGGCAACATTTCGTACGCATCAGCCAGTTGAAGAAGTGCTGATGTAGGATCAACTCCCGGGGAAAGTACAAATATTAATGGAGTTCTAGGAACAGACTCTTCCACAACTGCCCTTATGTCAAGGACGGGAGGTTCCACATATTTAGCACCCAACGTATTTACAACGTATGACGCAATAGAAAATGATAATCTATCCGAACGCAAACTACGAACAAAAAGCATCTTCTGGAAATCGTTACATTGTTCTTCGTAATCTCCCACAAGTGGTAGTGTTTCTGGTTCTGTATTTATGTACCATTCCTTCCAGTCTCTTCCTGTTGTTTCAAATGCATCGGCTACCCCGTGGAATCCTGGCAACTTATCCAACTCCGTAATATTGTCCCAAGCCACATCTGGCATCCAATCTGTAATATGAGTGACAGGATATTCTAACTATTCTTATGAAAGAAAGACTTCGATGAGTAATATTGTTTTTCACTCACCAAGGCAAGGGTTATCCATTTGAGTTTCCCTATCAAGAACAACGCCGCCTTTCAGCAGGAAATTATATTCCGTGAAATTAATACTGTCTGCAGCAGTTAATATTTTTATGCACATGTGGAAGGAAAATAGGAGTTTGTGTATTTCAAACAAGCCTCTGCATGTATTTCTGAAAGAAACGTAGTTTGCGTTATTTAAGAAAACAAAATGTGATGACAATATATTAAATTACTTACTTATATACAGAGTAAGTGTGATATTCGTTTAAATTAACTATCCTGTCAGATAAGATGGAACTCCTGGGACTCCTGTCAATGGAGTTATCAAACAGTAATATGTACGAATCGAGAGAAAATTGATACATGGGATCAATTTTACTCATATCCATTAGAATAAAGAACAGTATAGACGCTCTCTTGGCACATGGCCTGTATCCCTAAAGGTGAGAACGACAAATGTAATCTATACCAAAAATTATTATTTAATACGAAATAGATAGCATACTTCTCTTGCATAATCAATTTCAACTTCAGTAACCTCCGCAACCAACAATGCTTGATTAGCTTCTATAGATGTTTTCTTGGACGTCTGAAGAGTTGCAAATAGTTCCTCATCGTCCAAGAGAGATCCACGACTTTCATTCAATAACCGCAATATTTCATTTTCGAGATCTATTAACATTCGTTTATTTCTTGCGATATTCAATACTAGATTATTCTTTTGCTCCTCTAACTGTGGCTTCTCTTTACAAATGATAACACCTAGCAACTGGCCTTCAAGACCTTGCTCTTTAATTGCGAAATTTACAAGAGTAGTCTTGGTGGACACTTCTGGTGCGTAGTGAGGGTTGCTAAGCTTAGTCGTAATAAAGAATTTAAAGTTCTCGTTGTATTCAACCTGCTTGTCAGATAGCTTTATTAACAATTGGTTGCCCTGTCTAATAATAGCTTTGTTAAGTATTGGAGTAACTGCAGGATCTAAAACTTCTTGAACATTTTGCAATAACACTGATTTTCCAAGTTGCACTGCTACTTCCAAAACTCGCATAAAATCTCTTTGACCGAAATCAATAACCTATAAAAGTGACACACGAATTTGATTATAACGAATTTAACATTACTTAGTTTGTGCATTTATTTGCATAACTTCGGCTTCGGTACCCACCTTAAGATCGTTCTTAGCTTCCATAGCTTTTATCCATTTTGCGGCCTGGCACTGTGGGTCTATTACAAGAGGCCATCGACTTCCCCGTACAATTATTATTCCATTTTCCGTACTAAAAGCGTCAGACGGTAATCCTTGTATATTCCATTCTCGAATCGTCGTTGGATCACATAAGAACTCTTCTATACTGAAATTCTCAGAGGCCGGAATATTTTGTTCAGTAATCTCATTTTTCCAGCAATCCATAAGATCTTCTCTATATTGTGATACAAAGGGCCCCATGTAAGACACATATGCTGTAGCAATTAAACAATCTCCTGGCAGATTGTTAAAAAGACCATCTAAGCTTTCAACAGTAACTTCCCATCTTGCTTTTTCGCCTGCTAGACCGTCAATCAACATTACTGCACGGTCTAATTTCATTAAAAGCATTTTAGCTCTTAATGCAAGTTCTTCCTTTTGATGTAGTTTTTCGTTGTACTCTTCCTGCAGTTTTCCTAATTTGGCATTCAACTCGTCTAACTTTGCTTGAGCTTCTGCAAGCATAGCTTGTTTCTGTCGGAGGGACTCCATTGTCTCATCCAGCTTGGCTTGCTTCGGACCTACAACTCTAATAAATGTGGAATATAAGAAATACTAATTTGTAATTTAAACATATTTCTAATTTAACTGATTTTTTATACATACTTCCAAACGTAGCCATATTTTTCAATGGCAATTACCCACAAACACAATGACTTTGCAGCTATTGATACCATGCCAACTTTCTCTGGTTCAAAATCATCATTGCTTGTATACACTGCTATTTTTTTAAGAGTTTTGTCTGATATATGATTTCTATCAAAGTTACGCAATTGATCGAGGAAGTCTTGATTTCCTAGCTGTCTCTTTGCTTCCGTCCATGTTGGTGGTTTTTCTTTCAGTATCATTACCGCTTCCAAAACCATTTCTACTTTCTTAGGTGGCTGAGAGTATGACTTAATTTCCGTCATATCTTTTTTATTTAAAGAGTCCAATGCCTAAAAGAAGTGTTTTCTAGTTTATAGTTTTTCATTTAATATACATTCTACAACACCCTTTGGTAATAGACTTACAGCCATAGCACTTTCCAGCGCTGGCATAGCTTCATCAAGATCTGCTTGAGCAACAATTGCCATTTCTTTGCAAATCACTTCTTCGGCTTCTATTTTCACCCTTTTTTCTGCAACTGATTTTTTTTGTTCATCTGCTTCTTCTGTTTGCTCTACAATGACCACAAGGTACTCGTCGCACTGCTTTTGGAACTCTGCAACTTGAACCTGGGCTACTTCCAGCTCGACGGTCATGTCTTGCACCTTAATATGTGCATTACTTTTAATTTTCACGTCATCTACACCTGTACAGACACTATGTTTGATGGATGGGTAAGACTTGCGCAACTTACCTTGACACGAGTGTCGTCTATTTTAAACAAACCGTTTCGCAGCTTATTGGCTGAAGCAGCTGTGTCCCTTCGCTTGGACTCCAGCATTCTGAGTAGAAGTGTAAAGATGTGCAATTTAAACATGTGATCTTAAACTTTAAAAGTTGAATACTTTATACAACACCTACATTCTGTATCCCGCTACCAACTCTAAATAATTTGTGGGTGTGACGTAATTGTGACGTTTCATTTCATTTAACATTCGATCAGAGGTCTGCGCCACTGAGTCGTGGATTGTCGAGAAAGCTTGTGCTACTCCAATACGGAGGCGTTCCTGCGTGCCAAACACTAGAGATTCTTGCCTAATTACCTGTATTAATAGGAAATTACTCAAAATCTAAAAGGAATATTTTACTTTTACATTTTTGTTGCATTTATATATAATTTATTATTTTTAAAGTATTGGTATATAAATCTATTTAATATATTACATTTGTGTGTATTACTAAACGGAAATAAAAGTAAAATGCATACGGGTTTTTCTCCAGTAATTGTTGCAATGAAGTCAATAACAGACAAATATTTGTTTGCCACTTCCAGCAAAGCTACCTTCGGCCATTGATGGAACCAGTCTATTGTGCAACAATTTATAAGGGACGGATATTGCCGAAGACGATTCCTGAAATATTAGGCACATTATATATCTACTACTTCAGAAAGTGAAGCTAACTAACTAAGCAATTGAGATATTTGAACCTGAAGCTGTCTCCTATGGGACTCATACAAAGTACGATGTGCAAATTAGTTCGCACTCGTTCTATAAGGAAGAGATAAATTGCTTCGGATGTTTGCGTTATGTTGTTTCTCACAACAGCTTGATGTAAGTTGTTTTTGATTTCTTCAAACTCGTCAGCTTTAAACAAGTTTGCAACTTCGCCAGTACTTAGCATATTGTTTATTATTTCCAAGAATGTTTCCACAGCAATTTGTGTATCGTTGAAAAGAAAACTGGTTGGTCTAAATTCGACACCACACGTCACGTATAATATCTTTAAGTCCTCTTTAAATTCTCCAACGTCATACGTTTTAGTGACTTCTATTTGGAATGTGTTTAACTCAGAGATGTATGCCGCTATGCGTGACAAAGATTGCCTTCCGGAGCCGCCTGGAAACAAGTTATTTAAATAATCAGTCTTAAATCAGTCTCTACCTTAATCAGTCTAAATGTAAGGATTACGGTCCTATTCCTACCGATTCCTACAAGCAGACAGTGCCCTCTAGGCTGTGAAATGACACGCTCGATCCTCGTTATGTGTTCCAAGGCGTCTTTGAATAGTACGATGTCTACGCGAACTACACCAGGACTTGCGTTGTATCTTTATAGCAGAGATTATTATTTAAATATTGTTAATGATGAATGACCGAGTGATTTTAGCGACGACTATACTTACTCAACCATTTGTAACTCCACATATTTCCTCAGCGCATTAAAATCCAAAATATCCTCGTATATCATAAATGGATTTACGAAATCTGCAAACACTGGCGGCTCTTTGCTAGGGCACAGTGACGCGAATGTAACGTCAAAATGTTTTCCTAATTGTTCGCCCATGTGCTCTCTGAACCATTGTTGATCCCTGTTATAAATTACCTCAAATAATTACATATGGTTCACAATGCGCGTTAATTGAAAATGACCTTACCTTTCATCCGTGAGACGGTCATTAAATACGCGGAAGCATTCGTGAACCCACAATCTCAATATGGTCGGCTTTGTATTGTGATAATCCTTATGACTTCTCAGCAGTCCTTGGAATATCCTCGAAATATCTCGAAGATTAAACAAATAATGCATTTTAGCTGGAGTTGGCAACATTTTTAGTATCACATTGTGGTACACATCGATGGAGGCCATTGTAATTGTCTTTCCTGAAACATTCGCATTTCCTTATTGTTGGTATAATTATGAATTTGCAAGAACTTGAACTGTTTTCAAGAAGCAAAGTTATTGGACCTGTAGTTTTTGTTTCTTCGTCAAAATCTGTCAGCTGCTGATTTAACATTGTCCCAAATATTCTTGAAATTTGTGCTTCAGATGGAAAAGTCATGTTTATTGTGCAAAACTTGCTCAACAATCTCGGACTAATAACATTACGTCCACCTCCTGGAGGACCCATTGCCGCCATCAACAGAATGTCCTGATGACGAATTAATCAGTTGTTTATTTACGGTTCATCATTTTTAATAAAATATGTTATGGAGTAGGTCTTACCTTAATCGTAGTCTTTGTTTGTTTTAGTCGGTCGTACCAAAAGCCGTAATCAATCCATGTTCTTATCAGCTCCAACGGTGGCTGCGACCCGTATGTCTCCTTTGCCGGCATATTGAAGTCGTCCATAAACACTATCATGGTCTTACCACCAATTGGAACATACACACCCTTGGTTCGTTTCTCGACTCGACTTTCTATAATATCTTGAACGTTATTCGAAGTGGTCTGTAATAGAAATTTCTGTAAGTTCAAGAACATTTTTAAGAGGATTCTGCAACATGTTATGCAAGAGACTGTTACCTGGGCGGACATGTTAATGGCAAGTAGACTGTACTTCATACTGTCCAGTGTATCTGTGACAGATTGAGCAGTTGACGTTTTGCCGGTGCCAATAGGCCCTACCAGCATTGCAGATGCTTGCGCCGATAACAAATGTGACACCAGATACTCATACCGGACTGTATCAACAGTTGGAACAATTATTTTATAGAAGGGAGCACTGAAATTATTTCAAAAAAAATTTTCATAATTTAATTCTATATATGTATGTATGTGTTTTAAATATTGGGTGGTTATTTTACCCAGCCACGTATTTCCAGTTTTCATTTAACTTTTCATCCCATGATATAAACGCTTTATTTCGCGGATCAACAAAATATTCATAAATCGTATCCTTTATGGGAAATATTCCTTCCAATTCCCGCAATAATGTGTCCAACTTCTTACGACCGTCGCTGTCTACTGTGGCACACACTGACCAAATACAACTGTAATTTGTATTATTAATTAATATTCTATAGACTACGACAGCGATAAACATATTTTAAATTCGTATTTCACTGATAAAATGCGCGTACCAGAAGAACCACCAAAGTTTGCACATTTGTGAAAATGCATCCGGGTCAGTTGGGTCCATACCGTTCTCTTTGGTAGCGAAAATATCTAATAACTTACAAAGCGCTGATACGTTGCTAATTTCTGCGGTGTCACAAACTTCCTTACAACGCAACCGCTTAAAATTAAGAATAGTGTCTAAATGCCTGTAAAATAATTCTTTTACCTGTAATTCGAAGATATAAAATTATTAACAACACAAAAGATATAAAGCGACGTCATACTAAAATGTATTCTTTAAATTCATACTTCAGGAACGTAGAATTTCTTATCCTTTTGTCTGTCACACCAGGATTTAAAGAAAGGAGTCCATCCCCAATCTTTGTAATCGTTGTACACCATGCCACAACGCGATACCGTAGCCGGAGACGCTACACTTAGATCGCCAACTTCGAACAACAATGACACTTGCGCCGGCATTGTTATTCTCTCGCTGTTAATCAGAGTCAGCAGCTTGTTGTCATCCATGACACTGTTCATGTTTTCGATCCAAACAGCATCCACGGGCCCGTCAAATAGAATCCATTTCTGATCCGGTGATTCATCTATAAATGCGTTACTTTGTGAGATCGTCGTGTGCTAAAAACTAACAACAGTACTCGTACAATGAAAAGAAGACTTACCGGAGCAAACTTTTCTCATTATTGCAGAAAGGACTCCGTCCAGCCACTCGTTAGTTGTTAGATTATATTCTCCGTAAATTTCACCAAGTGACAATGATTTAGGGTTCAAGGGATATTCCTGTGCTTCTACAAATCCAGGAATTCCAGCTTTTTTCATTCGGATCAGGGTTCCCTTTAGCACCTTCCACGTAACTGACTTAGCCGTTCCAGTGGCACCAACCAACATGACAGAATGTCTCGATACTTTAGTTTCAAATAGTTGGATCACCTTCACGTAAGTAATTGGTATTTTTTGTAGACCTTGAAACTCCAGTTCTTTCTCGCAGTAATTGTTAAAGTCTTCATAGTCAACGACGGGAATTTGAACTCCTGGAAATATATCAGACATGATACCGTTGAATAATGGCAAATCATCTGAAGTCAACTTGGCTATGTTCATGTCTTTCATAGCCAGATAGAGGATTTCTTCCTCTGGATAATGTGGATATGCTCTTCGTTTTCTGCCCGCATATCGCAACAATGCCACCATGGACCGTAGCCCAAAGTCGTAGTGATCTTGTTTTGATAGTTGTTGAGTAGCCAATTGGTAAAGCGTGAAAACTTTCTTGGCCAATATTCTGGACGTTATAAATCCATCACTGAACAAGGTGTTATCGGCAATGATGCAAGTGTCAGGAACCATCATGGAAATTGGTCGGAACATGGATTTTAGATTGTCCGGCAATTCGGTTCGTCCAGCGTATCCTGGATTCATGGTAATAAATAAACCAACGGTATGCACTAGCGAAATGTCATCTCCTTCAAAAACAAATCTAAAAAGACCCTGTGATAATGCAGTTAGAACTGATAGAATCTGTTGGGATACCACAGAAAGTACTTCTATGTTAATTCGGTTAAATTCATCAAAGCAGCCCCAAGCTCCAGTTTGTGAAAGTCCTAAAGGGTTGATGAGAATGTTAGTTACTTAAATGTATATTTATATGATGGCGTTACATTAGTAACGATCACTTCTTACCAGAGAAACATTTTCCCATGCTCTTGTAATCCAATCCTTCAGAACAGTTGGTTACAATAACCCACATACCTAGAGCTTTACCTAAGTCCTTTACCGTTTCTGTTTTACCAGTTCCAGCGGGGCCCTTAGGGCTCCCTCCGCGGAATAGATGCAACGCAGTTGTTAGTGTAATATAGCACCTAGAGCATTAGTAAGTGCAGTGTTACCTTAAGATCATCTGTACATAATTCATTGATTCAATGCACAATTACCTGTCCGTCAGAGGCGTGATCACAAGTCGTCCAGAATTTCCGGTGTATTCGTAATTATACCAACTTATAGTATTGGTTTGACGAATCATACATAGGTCTGATTCCCTGTCCCAATAAAATCTCAATTGCGAAAACCATTCAAAATCATTTACGTCCATGCAATCTACGAATGAATATTTATGTGTGTGTGATAATACACTGCTAGAAAGGACCTTACTCTTTATAGATGTTTTTAGAAACTTACTTGTTTTATACATTCTGTCTATCACATCTCGAGCATGTATTTCAATGGTAATTAAGGAGTTCACTTTCAGCCTGAGAATGGTCCCTAAATCTGATCTGCTCATTTCTGAAAGTTTCATTAAAACTCGGTTTTGTTTCTTTCTTAATTTTTTTAAATTCTTCTTATCACTCGTTATTTTGCAAATAATTAAAGTCCGTGTGCAGTCGCTCGTCCATTGTATCTAGAGAATTTTAAGAGATAAATGAACATGAGTATATTGTGGTTCTAATTTGATAAACACCATGTAACTGAACAAAACAACCTGGCTTGCAGTCAGACAAAGTTGACCAGGCCACATAAATAACCACTGGTCTCTTTTGTTTAAGTTTTTTCGTAACGATGTTCGCGTGTTCTTCAGTAGAGACTTTAGGTTGTCTCTCATGTCCCGTTCGATGTCGTTTAACCAATACTCTACAGTTCCTTCGAGACTTGTTGGATTGGCAAATTCCACATACTCACCATCTTCAGCCAGCATTCCGTAGGCTTCATTCTTACCTGCGAAACTCTATTTAAAACAGTATTAGTAATTTGAGTTTTATTAGTAATTTTTACAAATGCCAATAAAAAATGTAGATGTGATGGCTTGCTTACTTTTCCCAACTTCATTTTATTAATATTATCAAACAGTTTCTTAAAGTGAGGTTGAACAGCGTCCGGTTTTTTAGAGTTGCCCAGAATTTCAAGAAGGTCATCGTTGGAAATGAAATAGAACCGTGGAAATATTCTTCTTTTTGTTTCCAAATATTTCTCCAGAGCTCGTTGGAGGTCTTCTAGTGTATCGTTTAGTCTAAACGAAGTGTCCAGCAAATATGGTGGCGGTTCATAATGAGTTGCTTTCACAGCAGTTTTCATTTCGTTCATTGTATACGTAATGGTTTGCCATTCATGAGTCAGTTTATCAAAGATTGTTGTTTCTTTCGGTAGCTGTTTGCGTATGTCTTCCCCCATAAAAATATTTTCAAGATACAACCATTGACGTTGAACGAGTAAAATGTTCTCCAGAGTTTCGCCAATGTAGGACAAAGTTCTTTCCCAATAATCGACAACTTGAGCGAATGGCTCCACAAATCTCGTTGCCTTCATAGTCGATAGAGAGACAGCGTGCTCTTCTAAAGCCTAATATTAGTAAAAGAATAAATTATGCTACTAGATTCATAACATTACTATTGTTTTCATAATTCGAACCTGGAAGCATTCGTCCACGCCCTTAAGACGGTAAATTCCCTTGTCCTTGTATGGAACCATTTCTATGGTAATAATCGCCCACATATCACTGATTGCTTTCAAACCTTGCTCAATTTGTAACTCCATCGTGGCAGCTATAGATATGTCATTGATGTCATCGGAATATTCTTGGAAATTCATAGAAACAATTAGTTCAAGCTTAAAATCGGGTGATTTTTGATCAAACTCCCTAAAGAAGAATATCAAGTTAATGGTTAAAGCGAACCGTTTTTAAATATCATTAAATGGCTATAGAAGTTTGTGAATATTCTTACTTGTTCGTAACTTTCCGTACTCTATCCCAATGACGTTCGCGCATTGCAGGATTCTTTAGATCCGTTAACAGTGGCAAAGTCCTTCTAAAAGCATCCACTTTCAGTCTAGTCTTATCAACTATTTCCCAATTCTTTTGTTGTAGTTCCCTACTTAATCTTGTTAATTTGCGGAATAGTTGTTGTGCAAATATTTCCATTTCCTGTGTTTGAATAGTCCAGAAATCACCTTTCTTATAAGTCTCCCAGGCATTTTCCCACTCCTCTGTCAATTGCCAGACTAGTTCGATAGCCTCGAGATCCGCTTCTAGCTTCATTAGCGCTTCTGATTCTGGCTGACTGATGTTAAACACTCCTAAATCTTCTTTTAAATTTGCTTCTCTGTTTCTCATAGCCAATAGCTGAGCTCTAAGTCTTTTTAGATTCTTTTTAGCATCACCTACGGATAGATCAGCAGAGAATGGACCTGTTTTTGTAAACCTGTCGTAGAACTTTTCAGAATCTTTCTTAAATGCTTCCGCCTGGTGCAACAATCCTTCTTTGAATGTATCTTTTGAAAATTCAATCATTTTCCTACACTGCTCCACAACAGATAGATACCACTCCCATCTGTTGGGCATGTTTACCTGAAGTGCATCTAGTTGTGGCGGTATTGCAACCTCATACTTGTCTAGAGAACGTTAAATAAATTAGTGTTAAGTATTTCATAAAAAACATTTTTTTCTAAATAATAAAATGATCGATCACCTAATACATTAAACTGTTCTTCAATTATTGGAAATTCGGCCTCTATTGTCGGTATCTCCGAATCAACCTTAATGTAGAGTCTACAAATGGCCCCCAGCTGCTTTAAGTTTTGCGGACGCTCCAATAAGAGGTTTGCGTTGTTTTTGGTGTAGTCGTATATTTTATTAACTCGGATATCAGTCATCTTGCACAACAAGTCCTGCAGCTTCTTCTGCCATTCTATGCAATGGTTTACTATCTTTTTCTTCAAGTTGCTAGAATTTATCGTTGTAAAACATATAACCGTATGTGTTTCCTCCATCTGTACATTGCTCGCTATTTCAGAATATTTCATTATATTAGAGTCAAAGGTTAACGCAGAAGGGTTGTATGTTTCGTACTTCTTAATGAACAAATCTTTATTGATTTCCCACATGTCGCTGTATGGTTTCCATCTTGTCAGATAGTTCTGAATGGCGTCAACGGTCAACGACATCTCTTTAAATAATATAATTTCAATTTTAAAACTTATATCGAATATATATTAAAATAAATGTCACTAAATATACCGTATTCTATTTGTGCCTGCATTTTGAGGCAATCTTCATCAGCAGCAATAATCTGGTGAAAACCAGGCATGTCGCTAGGTACATTAAATTTCTTGCACAACCGGGGAAGGAGAGCAATGGTATCAATAACACTTGGCAGGATATTCGACAGGACCATCCCCACGTGCATTACAGATGGTTTGAATTGTATCTAAAATGAAGTCGAATAAGTATTGTTTCACAGTGAAGAAATCGTTAATTAATAGTGAATTAGAATTGATAAAGGTAAACTTACTTTGTTGTCAGTCAAATTGATTGAGAGTTTTATTAAAGGTGATGGTCCCAGGTTCCCTTCTCCGTGTAAAGCGTTGTAGACAATTGTCAAGGAATTCTTTACACATATTTTTAATGCCTCTTCGATAAGAACATCAAATCTTTGCACGTACGTAATCCATTGGTCCACCATCTGGAAACGTTTTACGTTTTATAGAAGATCGTAAATATATCGAGAGTAAAGTCAACGGCACAAAGTTCTAAAATACCATGTGCAAGTACTCCTCAAAACCTTCGTATACCACTATCAGGTAGTTCATGATCTCCCTGAACATCATCAGTATCTTAATGATTGTGTTGTGCTTGTAATCGTGCAGCGCTTTTTGAAATTCTTTTAATTCATAGGCGTAGTTAGGTATTATATGAAACAGTGGCGTGTCACATATTTTCTCAGCAATTTTAACTATTTCCAAATTAGAAACTTTATAATCATCCAAGAATGCCTGCAACTAAACAACGGGTTATTCAGTACTGCACAAACAATTCGCTAATTACATTGAATAACTATCAGGAGCAGTAGGAGTAGTTAAGTGTACTATGTGTGTTTCTTTATAACAAATTCTGTTAAACGTAAATCTGTTTAACAGGTAATATTAATTAATTATTGAAAATCAAGTTACTAGGAATGGGATTAGGTTAGATTTTATTTGTTCTTTGGAATTACTAATCTTAAGTATAAGAAATTTTCCTGGGTGCCCGATATTAGAAGCAGAGATTTGATGAATTAATTTCTTTTAAGTTAGTCCATTTTAGAGTGAAAACGTATTTTGTAAGTTTCTAATTATTATTATTTCATTAAAGAAACTTTTATATCGCGTTGAACGTAATTTGTTTCATTTCCTAGTAACAGCAGCATTGTGCTGTTTTATTTCAGTATTTTATATTTTATTAAAATAGTACAAATGTGTTCAGTTTGAGATATGCAGTGGTTTTAGTATGGTGACAGATGAGGCAGAGAGAAGAAGAGAAGAAAGCACAGGTGTGGAAGAGGAGCTAATGAGAAGAGATAGGGAGATACAATAACAGGAAGAAATTGAAAAATTTGAGAAGAGCAATTATAACAAAAGATATAAAAGGATTTCCAGATTTAGATTTGGGGAACGAGGAGAAAGGATACACATACTGAGCAAATAGCGAGAAAAGGATGTGCAGAGTGTGCGGAACGGAGATATAAATATTGGAGCACATTAAGTTTTCATGTGAGAAAAAAGTAATAAGCGAAAAGAATATTGGGCAGTTATTAAAGGGAGGCAGTGAAGGGAAGAGGTGGATGGCGAAGATAGAGAAAAGGAACGAGAAAAGATAAGGAATCGCAGAGTAGAAACAGGAGGGAAAGTAGCAGTTTTGTTTTTATTTTTATAAAGATAATTTTTTATTTCGTTTGGAAGGAGTGAGTGCTTTTAGTATGAATTTCAACTTTTCTAAATTTTACATTTATGGTATGACAAATGTTTTATAATAATTCACTTAGAATCATTGCTAGTTTCTAATTGTGCGTTGTGTACTTGTGTTTATTGATATTGCAGATTACCAATGTTGCGTGTACTCACTTCTCCAGTGTGGGTAACACACTCTGCGATATAGGTGTCCGCAACTTCTGATATGTACGTCAGTTTAAGGAGACCGGGTAGAATCTTCTTTTCGCATGATCCTATCAACTGCTTGAACAGATAGCGTTCTGCAGTAGATAGAGAAGCTATAATTTTATTATAATCTCTAACCACCGAAACAACGCTTTCAAATATAAACTTGATGTTATCAAATTTAGCGTAAACGGTCTTGATGTAATTCGGAATCTCGAAGCCCATTGATTCCCAATATTTGGCTTCGTTACAAATATTCAACACGGACCTGTCATGGAAATCGATGATTATCATATCATGATTGAAATTTGAGTCATTACATGTTCATTGATCGTTACCTGTCAATATTGCATTCCAAGAGACCGACGTGGGTTAGACTTCTGTTCATTAAATGTTTTTCCAATCGTGCTGCTAAGTCTTCACCAACATCATCGATCCATTTGCAGTAGAGATCCTTAACTCGTTCATCAATTGATGCCGTCAATTTCTTGTACATATCCTCAACCTGAAAACATTATTTGTATCTAATAATTGAGACATTAGAAAGAGATAAAACAATGATTTGTTGGCATTACGTCATGTGCAATAGGGCAAAGCCACATCCATTCTGCTCTTTCTATTAACTCTTTGAGGTACACCAATCGAAGTTTATGTTGTCTGGCTGAAATTGCCCTTCCAGCGAAATAAGGGAATATAGAAGGATAAACTTCCCTTTCCATAATTAAATCGTTTTTAGCATCCTGTAATTCTTGCAGGAAAAATTCCCAAACCTAAAATGAATGCCACAAATGATTTATTTTCTTCCTGGTCATTGTCGGTGTGATTACATATAATACTTCAAACATACTTGTGCTGTTTTCCTTTCGAAGAGGCCCTTCAAACCTTCTCTCTTGGTGTAATTGTACAGCGCGCATAAAGCGTCCAATGCTTCCTCTACATGGCTTACCGTATTGAAGATATCGGTCACTAAGTTTTCTATAATAACGTCTATTTCTTTCATAGTTTGGCGGAATGCGTTGAAGTCGGTGTACCAAGAAGCGGCTTGTGTATCAAATATAGTATGTTTAACAGCGATTAATTTTCGCAATGCCTCCGAAAACATTTTTTCGACTTTTTCACAAACTTTTTCAAACTCCTCGCCTCGACTTCCCCCGAATATCGGTTTTGGAATGTTTTCGGTTTCATCTTGCCTAGAAGAAAACAATTTTAATTATTAACAACTGTTTGCAATCAATCAATCAACAATTGTTTTACCTTCCAATGGTTCTCATGCAGTGACATATTTCTATCAAGTCTGAGCAGCGTTGTATGAATGATTCCAGATTGGAAAATATCGTTTTCTCGTCCAGCTCCCAGCTGCCAGGTTTGTCATTATTATGCACTTCTTTTATCTGTAATATCATGCATATAAATGGTAGTTTAATTTCGTAACCATTGCTAATATACTGTTCAATACGTACAACAACTTTACCAATCTTAAAACTACTTCCCTCATAACTTTATTGTCAACTCAACACATAATAACATATTTAATACCGTGGCTTGACACTAAATGCAAAGATCTAGTGAAGAAGCATGAAAAAGTCAAGTTAAGTCAATATTACATTCATGAAATTGTACTGGCTCACAGAAAAACATTATCAGCTAACCGTGCATAACAAACTGTTATGATATAACCAAGTATTGAATCTCATTTGGACTTATGATATAAAACTCTGTGGTTGTACCAAGAAAACAAATCTAAAAATAATCCGAAGCGTAGCATTAATAATGCGCTCTGGTACATTAGGATTAAAAGTCTGCATCGTAATTTACAGATGCCCATTGTGGACGAAGAAGGCATCCAGTAAACATTTTTTAGCCTACAGAAATACCAGAATGAAAAATTCCACAGATAGGTAATACTAGACAAGATTTGCGAAAGTTAAAGAGGACCAACCCGCAAGATTTGACCCTATAATTCTTGAAAACACGTGTTCAATAGTCTTTTGGGAATAGTCTGTATAGGATAAGTTGATAGGGATAAGTTGTTTACTGTTAACACCACGCCCACCTCATAGTATATCCGCTTGTAATCCTCGCATGCAGCTATCATTCGCTTCATCTGGTTCGTACCGCTAGTACTACGTCCCTCAAGAAGACCGTCAAGGTCAGCAAACACTTTACATCTGCTGATGACTTGGTTGCTTAAAGCGCGACACAAGGAAGTGATTCTCTCAGAAGTGTTAAAATAAGGAGAATTCATCCAAATGACTCGAAACAGATGCAAGAAGTCTGGAATTATGATATGAATTTCATCAGGATTTTCTATATCATCCAAGTGAAAGCATGGCCTCCTTAAAATTTGAAGGTACTCAATATTCTTCTTGGCTTCATTAACTGACTGCGATATCTCATCCGACAGCGCCACAAATTGTTTAATGTAAGAAGATTCAGCAGTCAGTAGCACCTCTTGAATATGAAGCAAGTTTTTGTTTTGCAGTTGGTAGTTTATGCCTACCAGATTTTCATCTAAAACAGATGAATGTTGTCATTAGTGTTTATCTCTTAAGTCAGAAACAAAATGTGTTTTAAATTCAAGTTTTAAGACTTGATTCAAATTGATTAAAATACGAGTACATAAAATATGTTTACATCGATAAATCCAAAGCTCATACTCGTCATAAGGGCCAGACTGGTGCTGCGACATTGCTGACTCTTGATCGGACAAGCAGAGGCGGATTTGTCGGGTCCAGTAAACGACAACGCTATCCAATCGTTTGATCAGATCCTTGTTGGTGCTGGCCTGGATGACGTCAATCCCTACCCCTTCCAGCGGTACATACAGCACTGTCATACCCAGCAGTTTGTAGTGAAGTTCCGTCAGTTTGGCGAGGAATTTATGGAAAGCTGAACAAAACTCCGCCTTCACATTTTCTGGCCAAGATTGAATATCAAAGAAAATCGGTGCATAAATATTTTCCAGGATCTTCAACAAGGATCCTTCTACATTAGTGTTGATTGATCCGAATGTTACATCTTCATGAAAATTTTCAACTGTGAAGAGGCAATCCTTTTCTCTTAAGAAGTACATCAAATCGTGAACCGGGACATTGGGAAATCCTATTTTTGCTTTGAGAAACTCGTCCGCAAAGTAAACGCAAAGTGCTGGTTCCCAAGGACGACGGAACCAGGAAGCGATCACCACTTCCGTTTCAATGGTCCAATCGGAAGCACGAAGGTCATATAGGGTCGTAATTTGCTTTACGAAGGTTACCAGCTTAAGGATTTCCTCATCGGGAATTTCAAACTCAACTGGTTGCGCCTGAAGAGCTTCTAATCGTTCGAGCTCCTCTTGCTCTTGTCTCTCTGCAGATAATAGAACCAGGATATGATCAATATAGAAAATATACAAGAAATTGTAAATTAAGGAAATGCCTCACCTCGCTCTGCTTCTGAGTCCGAAGAATCGTCTTTCTGCATTTTCTAAAACTATACAAACACCTAATTAAAAAATAAAATCTATAAATTTATAAATAAGTAAATAACCTAGTGTACATGTATATAAAATTCTAATTCATTATAAAAGAGAAATTAATAAGTATTTATAGAAAAGTACACATTTATGTGAATAGAAATATATACAATTTAATGTGATGAAATAAAAAACAAATGCAATATTAATTTAGTGTCCAATTAGAAAATGTTTACAAAAATCCATTGTTGTAATGTAAAAATAACACTGGGTTCTAGATCAGTGTTTTGAAGTATGTAGTTTCTAAGATACAAAATGTTACGTCATCGTTCTAAATACATATGTACTGCATTATTGAGAAGCATTTTAAAACACATTTTTAAATCGATTATGACTTCGGCGTCTGTCTCTAGAAAATGAAATGAGAATTAAATGTAAACAGAATATAAGGCCAAAAATTCATATAAAATAAAACTTAAAAAAAAATTAATAACTAAAGAACATTTATTTCATAAAAAAATTATTTTCTTTTAAATGCGAAGGTGTTTACCGTAACTATCCAGATTGTGAACCCAACTGCATCTGCAACCGACTGAAATCTGTGCCTGCACTGCGACAGATGCACCAGTTATTTATATCCTAGTATCGAATTCTACTTTTTAGTCGTTTTTCAATAAATCCGACTAATAAAGTACAATACAAGTCCGTCCAGTTCCCAACAGCGCTTTGGTTGGTACTGTTCTTATCTGTCTTGAAAAACTTTTTCTATTCCATTCAATTTGACAACCCCAGTAAATTTACGTGTATGCATTGCAAAATAAATAAATTTACGAAAATCAAATAGAGCCAAGAAAGTCGCAGTCACTTCTCATCATTAAGAACAGTGAAGGCCTTTGTAGACCTAGACCTAGATTAAATAGAGTTTTAGGGGCCTATTTTGTAACTGTTTACCTGACGTCCTTTAACTTAGGACTTTTCAAAGCCTTATAATTCACAAAGTAGGCTACTTTTACCATTTTCAAGGTATGAGCTACATTTTGCTCCAATAGTTTTGTGTAAACTTACATAGCTTAGCTTAGAAAATATATCTCTTTAAAAAATCAAATAAGCAATGACTTATCAACACAGGAAATTTAAATTTTTCCATTGTTTTGAATATTACAAAAGTAGCGTTACTAAAACCACTATGCTTCATAAATTGATGGTCAGAATGTCATGAAATTTGGTATTGTTTAAAAATCGTATGGATTTATTAATAGTGACGTCATTTATATGTCATCCTACGAACTTATTGAGTGATGTTTTATTTCTATAAAAATTTAAAAAATCCGATTTAAAAAATGTTTATTGATGAGCTCATTGCTTCATATTTAATTTTGATTAAAAAATCTGTCATTTCTGTATTTTACCTTCTTCTTTCTCTACATACAACTAGACACGTTGAATTTGAAATTTTAAACCCTTATTATAAATTAAACTCCAGAGATATAAATACCACGACAGGGTATAAATTGACGCCCGTTTCCTCTGTGTACCCTTTTTCTCATTCTTTATAAATAACGAGATGTATTTCACTGAATTCTTTTCGTAAGAGGCAAAGTCTTACTTTGAATACGAAATGTGACTCTTTTAAGTTGTTCACCACTAAGATGGCCTGCCTGTCCTTCCACAGTTTTCTAATAAGATAAATAAGACATTCAACTCCTGTCTAAAGCTGGGTCCACACATGCGTGTCCACAGAGCATGCACGAATATTCGGGGAAACTGCATTATAAAAACAATTTTTATTTAAGAAATAGAAAATGAACCTTTAAGTTAGCTTGTGGCAAGGTAATAGCAGCTGGTTTTCTTTAGCAAAATAGAAATGTAAGGCAATATAATACTTCAATTTCTTTTGTAGTATAGTAGCAAGCGGAACACTGCGTTTTAAAAACTATTGCAGGTGTAGAAAAGTAACATTGAAATTAGCTTGTGGAAAGCTAGCAAGCATATTTTAAAAGTTATCATTCATTTATTACATATTCAAACCATTTCAAAGATTAAAATATTCTACGAAGGCGGGGACAAGTATTATAAAGTATCAGATTCTGGTATAAGTTATATATTTTAGATTAATTATGATTAGACGTAGTTTGAGTAACATCCAGGTTGTATGTTCAGCGAGTAGTGTTGTTAAAGAAACGAAACAAGTACTAACGATAAAGTACAACATTTCATTAAGAATAAAAATGTAATAAAATATGAAAACATTTAATAAAACACACAACACAATTTTACACTTTGCTTTATATTCTAGTATGAAATAGTAATGCGCGGACACCGAAAGTTCTGCGTCCTGGAGAGCACACCTGGTGAAGATATATAATGCTAAACTGAGTACAGGGTGTACAGGCTTAGTAAATATCATACATATACTTGTACAGTGTGGGTATGGGCAAAAACTCATACAGTACAAAGCAGGTTACTACGAGTACGCTTACCACCGCGATATCCACACACCTGTACCTAGGAGAGACGTATTTAATGTGAACTAGTGATGTCCATTGGTAAAATATGTAAAAGTTTCTTTTTAATCGTAAAAATATAGAAAGAAAATAAATATTTTAATTTAATTTAAACTTTTATGCCGGCAGTTCACGGTGAGACATTTGTCAAAACATTTGTCATTGTGCCGAGAATGAACATGAATGGCTATTGGTCTCATCTCTTGTTTCTTTTGACTGGTGTCTAATGATCAACCGGTCGTTGTAAAAGTAAGCAGCCACGGCAAACGGGTGGTCCTCTCTTATTAACTGTATAGTAGTTACTTAACTAACTGTACAAAAAACATTAGGCTACACTCTTTCGAATGTGCACAACCCCACTCGCCAAGGAATAATGGCCGCTGCGTGGCGCGCGTTTCAAATAAGGAAATTCCCGCGTCTCACCCTTTATGATCAAGTATCTCTATACAGAATGGATATTACAAATCTTAACAACACAAACATGAATTGAAATAAAATTTAAACTAATACACAATTGTACGCACGATCGTGCCAGGAACTCGAATTCAACGACTGAGATCGTCTTTCGATGGGCGATCTGATATCAATTTGTTCTTCGAATTATGAAACTTTGGAAATGTCAACGGTATTCATTTATGGTATAGCTATTGTTATTAGTAGCTGCCATGTTTGAATGATAAATCCAACTAGTAAATGGAACTTATTAATGTATTAGGAAACTTAGAACATGGCCCGATTAATACGCTACACTCATGTAGCAAACGTGTGTAAATCGCGCTATGTAAACAGGGGGTTAAGTGCAAGTTGTGAACGCATCTAAGTAATTTGGTCGTTGGAATATCTGTAGGATAAAAACTGTTTATAAAATGAATTTCACACAACACTAGTAAGCGATATTACTCGGATAGACATAGCCACTCGCCCGGCGCCCCTACTTCAATCCATCTCCCCCCTGCTCTTCGTCCGATATGCACCCTTCCATAGTTCTACGTTCCGTAGCTCATGGCTCGTAGCGCCGTAGCTCGCGATTCGTAGTTGTGTCGGGGACGTTGAGCGTAGAACACATTTTGCTCCGATCTGTGAATTTATCATTCAACTCAACTTAAGATACGAGTTAAAATAATCATAATAAATTAAATATAAAAAAGCTTCTCAAATTATATTCAATTGTGTTAATTTTTTAAGGTGATTTTCATTTACTACATATTTTTTTAATTATTTTATTTTTCTTTTTGGTATAATTATAGTTGCATAACATTTCCCTATTTAATTATCCGTAGTTTGTGTAATTTATTAATTAAATACAAAATATTTATTAATTATTTAATAGGGCATTCGTTTTGATTTTGAATTGCATTTGTAAAATTAATCTGTATTATAATTGTTTTACAGAAATATTCAACATTTTGTTCATTTTTGATGAAACGTTTCAAATTTTCTGTTTTGACATAATTAACGCGCTAAATATTCCTGAAACATATTCGGCTATATTCACTCGAGGGATTGTCTCATTACGAATTTAATCCAACTAATTTTCGGGTCAACAAAAGTCACTATTATGATTGTACCTCATTTGGGGCTTTCATATATGTTATTGAACAGAAATCTGATATTTCTATACAACCCGTCTTCCCCCCCACCATTCCTTATCTATAAATGGGGTCGATACCCCATCGGCTATTCCACACGCGATACCTGTATCTGTTTTACTTTGTTTTGTTATTTATTTATATTTCTACACGTAGTTCTTCTTCTTCTTCTTTTACTTACTTACCTTTCTTTGTTTTTGGCAGATCAAGTGTTTTTCTTTTTAAACTCTCTTTGTATGTGCACTCATATCTATAAAATAATCGTAAGTTATATAATAAATTAATAAAGACTAGATAAACTTATAATGTACATCACCAAACGCCGAGTGACGCAATTTTTGTGGCTTTGCAATGCGGGTTGCATATAACGTGGCGTGAATATTTAAATATAATGAAAAATAACTTCAATCAAATATACAAACCGATAATTAATATAAAAACAAGTCTCTACATGTCTAACTCTAACAGTAATAATACAATGGCAAGCAATAGTGAACACCTGCATCGTAAAACTAGACGCAAAATGTGTTTCGTGCACGCACTGTGGAGCGTGATCTTCATGGTGGGTCTGTTGCTGTCGTGTTCCGTGGAAATCAGCGCTAGTTTGATGGAGCAGCAGGGTGCACCAGGAGAAGGAGGGACCCGCGCTGGTGATCCTGCCCCAGGTAGATCGCCAGGACCCCCTGAACGTAATAACGCTGGAATTGGAACACTTCCTGATGGTCATGGTGTGCAGGAAGAACATCCTACTATTGTTTTAACGGCTGATGCTCAATCTGGGTTTCCTGCGGTACATGCCCAGCGTAAACTACCGGAAAATGATGCTGGCTATCCTGATGGCAACATCACGCATCTCTGCGAGTATGAGATAGCGTCCAGTGACATTGTTTTGCTGAGCAAGGAGCAGGCCGCGGTGAAGTTGGAGCTATCGCACAACCTGTTCCTCGTCGACACGGAGCTGGTGCGAGAAGTTAATTACAAAGGTAGGTCGTAGATTGTCCAACAAAACAAGTCGAGATATTTATGGAAACTCTAAATATTTGTTTTTCTTAAATTTCTTACAATATTTAATAAAATCGCACGCTTATTAACAATCTTAAATAATTAATTAGGATTCCCTTAGAGTGACTTTTAACTAAGATAATTGCGAAGACAGTTGTAAACTATCGCGCGAAAACGGAGCTCTGAATGAAAGGTTTTCACCATCTGGAGCAAATTGAAATATTTTTAAAAATAATAAAATTTTAAAACTCATACAACCAAAAGAATACAAGATTGTCTACTTCAAAATGAAGTGTTAGAAAATAAAGTCATTTTCGGTATTTATATTATAAAATAAATATAGTTCACGTTACCTTGAAGTATTAACCCAGAGTCAGGAATGTTGATATATTGATGCCTTGCGTTTGCGTTTTCTATCACTTGTATACACGTTCGTTCTCTCACTAACAACACAGTTCCATTCTTATTCGGTTTGGGTAGATTCGGGCTAAGGTTTGCAACCAGTCGCCTCGTGTGCGGTGGACCAAATAGAACTGTGGTCTGTGATTACACTTGATGTTAGTTGATATGTAAAAATAAAAACCAAGCAGATTTCTTAACCAAAATGTACCTCTCTTTTAGTTTTACCTTTTCTTTCTAAAATACAGTAACAACACCGCTTACAGCTTATTTTTGCTATTGGAAAGCAATGAACCACGGCTGAACATATAATTGAATAGTTAGCTATTGCAAGAAAAAATAAGTCGGTTTTTAGACCTAAAAAGTATAAAATTAGCGTTAAATACCACAATGGGCTACCGCTACTATGCAAAACATGTTTAGGCCGGTACTGGTCGCATTCCATATATAAAATGTACCACTTGAATTAGCGTATGGTAAGGTAGCAAGTGTCAAACTGCATTACAAGACAATTATTGCATATAAGAAGTAGAAAATGAAGTAGGAAATGAATTAGCTTACGGCAAGCTAGTAAGTGTTATTCTAGCACAATAAGACAATTTCGTAACTATGTGACTGTCAGTGCCAAAATAAAGCTTTTTCTAACACTTATAATGTGAAACTAGACGACTTCAAATTTCATTCTATTCAAAGTAACGTTGTCAGTGTAAAAATCCGTTTGCCTCCAAACCCTACAAAAAATAAAGAGAAACCCACAATGATTAAGTTATTTCAAGCTTAATCATCAATGACGTCATAGAAGCTTTCATTTCATAAAACAGTCCATTCCCTCCCTCATGTTTATTGTTGCAGTTGATGGTTTATTATTGTAACCCGTCTACTCTCTACCAACCACCCCATCACCACTCTGTTGGTCTATGGCCGTGGCTTGTGTTTTTATTGCATATGATAAGGTCGGATTTTACGGCTTTAGCTTACAAACAGAGCACATCACGATGCGACGGATGTTGCCTGTGCGGCTGAAGGCGTAAACACGTCATTTTATTTTTCGGTGAAGAAGACATCTATTTTCTAATAACTTAAGCAGGATGATGTCAAATATTAAGGTACGCGTGATAACAATAAACGTGCAGTACAATGTCCTGTGAACCCAGCCTAAGGCGTGCTAATGCTTCTAACATAATGGGTAACGCATCTGTTCCAGTGTAAGAGCAGCTTTATGACTATGTTTCTGCGTACGTGAATGATGAAAATGTCTCCTTTTCCCTCCACATCCACCTCTTTCCCCTTGTTCTATCGTACAAAGTGTTGTCGCTTACATTAAATACCTTGGTTAGGTATTAACCGCGCTGCGCTGTTGTAATAGTTTGCTATGACGTCATTCGCTTGCAATATTTGTTCTCAAAATGTGAAGAACAGTATAAACAGTATAAACTGGATGACGTAGTGCAAAACGTTTCCGTCAGGGGGAAAACACATAAAACACAGCGATATGAATAATTTAACAAATAGATATTCTTGTGCGTCCATTTTGAAGAAAACACGTCTTTAGAGAAGGTCCCGTGTAGGAGTATAGGTCTCTCTAATACGTATACTCTAAACTCTCATTAACTATAAATAATAATCTAATGATTCCTACGTTAATAGATAGAGGGTTGAGTATTATTCCCACTCATTATATTAAGTTTGTTTTTAATTTTGTATTTAATTAAAAATGTATGGCATATGGGGAAATATGTGGTTATTCTCTGCACCATTTTTAATTTACGTTTTCTTTGTTTTTAATTATTAAAAATTAAAAATGCTAAATTAAAAAAAAAAATTTATTATATTATAACCTTCAAAAGGTGAAAATCTGTCAAAATGCAGTAGAATTTATTTTTTTAATGAACTTCAATGTCTGTTTTCTATTACTAATTGTTATTAAAAACAGAAATTTTAATTATTCCACATTCAATTTTTGTCAATCTGTCGAACTATCAAAATTTATATTGTTAACGACGCATGAGCACAAACTAGCATACATTAACTAAACTCAAATTAAAACACGAATGTGACAAAGAATGCCTATTCTGATAACCTGAAATCTACATTAAAATATTCAATAATAACACAAAATAAATATCAAAACACTAAGGTCCTCCGTACATGTTCGTTATCTCACTAACAACACAGTTTTATTCTCATTTGATTCGGACAGATTCGGGGCTAAGGTTTGCAATCAGTCGACCCATGTGCGGAGGACCTAAGTGGGAAATGAATATGTATTTAAATATGGAGAATTTCAACTAATTCAATTACATTTTTAAAATAACTTTGCTCCTGTATATTTAAGAATATGCCTTTATTTTATTAAAAAGGCTTGCTTTGAGGAAAGGTAATGCATAATTTTTATTCTTCTTTTTTATTTGTATTTTATCTTTCATTTTAATTTATTCGTGTATAAATTCCAACAGATTGTTATTTTACTTTATTTCCTCACCTGCTACCTACAATAGTTCCTTCGTTTTAAAACGCTTTGTTTTTTAACATCATTTCCGCTTTTAGGAATCATAAACTGTATTAACTGCATCACAAATAACATAACTCCATAAACGAACCCACCGCATAACTCCACTACCCTTGAATTCTATTTTTAGTTTTTCTTTAAAATGAAGACAAAAATATTCACAAAGAAACGATTATTAATAATTCCTTATGCCAAGGAGAATCATTAATTTGTATATCAGTTACTTTTACACAATAATTTCCATCATGATGATTTATTACATTCAATAATAGAACGCTTTCTTATTTTCCACACTTTTTCCTCTACGCCTTAAAATGTTCCAATCTTTGCGCCTCGTCCCTTTGTGTTGGGTTCCAACTGATATAACCATTATCAGCTGGAATTCTTTTAACGACGCTAATACAATTATTTTTCATTAAATTTTTTTGACATTTTTATGATAAAGGAATATAATTATATCAGAGCTTTCTTTATTGTTACATCCTTCATAAGAAAGTCTTTGTAGTTTATACGTTGTGAAGCGCCAAAAGTTTCCGGCTTGTTTTCTGTCCCTGGAAATTGGTTCGCTCAGTTGCTTCGATACCTTAGTAATGCTTTAAGGGCGTTTGTATATTATAGCGATGTAAAACAAAACATAAATCTTACCTTACATTCATTTAATATTTTACTTGACCAAAACATAGTAATATTTAATCCAAAAGGATCTTCTTTTATTATATTATAGCTATTACAAGAGCCTTTAATTCTTGAAAATGACTTAGCTTATACCAAACGGTTCACTTTTTGTTCATTTCTACCTTTCATTCGGCATCTTTCATTCGAAATTAACTGTCTGAACACAAAATGAATCAAAAGTGCCGAATGAATTTATTAGTGAACCCATTCAGCGGTGTTGGCATGTTCATTCGGCATCGTTCACTCGGAAGATGGCGAATGAACGAAAAATTAATCTGGCCACAAATGTTTGCCTCCAACGTGTGAGTCACATATTGGAAGATTGACATGGAAAGATTTCTGCTACACGGTAAAACGAATGTTTGATCCGAATGATTTTATTAATTTGTTGATATTATTGACACTGACACTGTTTAACAAAAACTTTTATGTAAATAAGTAAATTTTCAAGTATAAAACCTTCCTTTGTTGGACAATTCGTGCAGCAGTGCATGGATCAAGTATGTAGTGGGGGTAAAAAAATCCCTTTTGACTTGGGTCGCTTGACGACATAGTAGAATATAATTCCGAATGAATGTTCATTTTCGTCTGTGGCGTGTCAATATGCAATGAAAGGAAAATGAACGGCTCACTCGAGTGAACCGTCTGACATGAACTTTAAGATGTTATAATCAGTAGAAAGATGATCTTAAAAAGTTTTATGAGTTGAGTATGCTAATGCGCAAAATTGGATGTTTATTTTTCAAACACCAGTATTATAACTCATAAAGCGTTGTGTATTAGGTAAAATCATTTACGTAGCAGATAACTTTTGTTATGTTTATCGGATGTACTACAGGACGCTGTTGTATAGAGCAACGCTGCCTACTGAAGAAAACCTGGGTATTTAACCTCTGCTGTCTTTAACTCGATTTTAGTAAGTTATACAGTTGTAACGAAACGAAAATGTTTAACAAAATAGTTAAATCAAAGATGTTTTCAGACGTTGCTATTAATTGTCCGAGTGGTATCACTTCAGTGATCCTCTAGTTAAAAACTAAATTTAAATTAAGGTTGCTGTTATCTATAAAAATGTGATTTAATATTCGTAAAACTTATAGATGCAAGATGCAACATATAAAATTATGATGCAGATACTAGTCAAATACCGTTGTAATGCTTGTATTTCGAATATTGCTTTTGTCGTTATCTTAAAACTAAATAATCGTAGTAATTTCACTAATGAATGGGACGATTGATACGTAGTTTGAAGAAGTCTTCATATTTAATCGTTACCTGTTTCGCTGGACCAGAAGTCAGGACATATGATCACCTTTTTTCTATTATTTATTTCACACACAACCTATTCTATGTTTGAATGAACTCAAAATGAAATTCCCACATTTTAATAACAGTCACCAAATCATCTTTATCGCGTTGTAGGGACTCGCGTTCTACGGAGGTATTCCAGAGGAAAGTAGAATCCATGAAATGAAGAACCAACGAGTGTACTCGCATGATGAAATATAACTCACAGATGTGTGAAACGAACGATGAGTTATTTTACAAGGGCGGAAGAAGAGTGAGAGGTGGAAGGCGGGAATCTAATCATTAATTATGTTCTGGATGTAACAGGATCGTGCTCAATTCTGTAGGGATTTATAATCGCCTGAAATTAGTTCATTAATTATTTAACGCGTTAAGAAAGTTATTTGTAATTCTCATAACAAATTCGAAAAATATAGATGTTTTTCATTTTACTATGTATTTATATTTGAAAACACGCACACACACCCACACACACCCATGTGATATTTCTTACCTAAATTTATTATATACTACAGTTTTAATTATTATTAAAATATATTTATTATTTATTAAATCGTAATTAAACGTAAAAAATGCAGAGGACATTAAATATCTGCTACTACTAATATGTAATATTATATAATGTTTCATATACACCTTTATTTACTTCGGAAAACGTAAATTTATGTCTAAAGATAACTGTTCTTATGTAATCTTACATATTCTTAACACAAAAATGTTCTAATAAACCTTTGTCTTTGAAAAAACCACATAAAGTGAACGGGCGCTTTTAAAATGGACGATGGACGATGATAGGTACGCACAAGGTTCATTTTATAGTTAACAAAAGCAATCTTACATACGATAGTTGGAAATTGCGAGTTCTATGCGAAAACTCCAAAAAACCAAGAAACTAGAAACGATAATTTATTAATTAAATATTGTTGCACAGGTGAGAATGAAATTTACAAATGCCAATAACATAGACACAGCTCTCGACAGTTAAGCCGGTACCAAACGATGCTACGAACACCTTTCAACATTGGACGCATCGTGTGGTCGATGCTGGAACTAAGTGTGTCCAATATCAAGTGTCCAACGTTCATGTTGGAAGAAGTTCAGGAGGTTGTCGGTCTTTCGACCCGCGTCAAAAGGGATTTTTCTACCCCCACTACACACTTCATCCACATGTTATGCACTGCTGCACAAATCGTTCAACAAACGAAAGTTTTATACTTGAAAATTTTTGTTAAACAGTGTCTGTGTCAATAATTTCAACAAATTAATAAAATAAATAAATCATTCGGATCAAACATTCGTTCTACCATGTAGTAGGAAACTTGCCATGTCAATCATCTAATATTTGACTCACACGTTGTAGGCAAACATTCGAATCAAACGTCCACTGCATCGTCTGGAGCCGGCTTTAGCAGATGGTCCTGCTTTATCACTAGTCGTTTTTATATCATAGTCTGCGACTGTTCTGGTGAATTCACGTACACACATAAATTACAAATTATAAAGTTAAAATAAAACGTCGGTTAATTCCAAACTAAAACTCGTAACATGATTACAAAATAAAAAAACCACGAAGAAAGAACCGCACTTCAAAAACAGTAACTGAATTATAAATTGTAAAAAGCAACGCGCAACAGCAGTCTGTGTGTGTTTGTGTATAAAATACACTGAAAACTAAGTACAATGTCCGAGTATGTGTATAGTATATGTATAACGTATAATGTGGGCTTTTATTTCACGAACAAATACATTTTAATAATCGTACCAAAGAGAAATATTGTTGAATTGTTACGGGAAAATGAAATAAAACCCCGGAGAGAAAATGTGGAGGGTGGATATCTCAGATGATAAGAATTCCTCCCTATTTAAAAGATTACACAGTTATAGGATTTAGGAAAATCAAGAAAATAAGAATATCACCAGTAAAGTTAGCTTTTATGGTTATTTTTATTTTAGATGACACCAGATTGCTGAATCTTCGGTTCGATTCCTGTATAAGCATTATATATTCTGGGTTTGTCTGATGTTTCGTTATACTAATTATATAATGGGTTTGTGAACCTTGACTTCATTTCTATACACCTGTGCAATATATTGATAAAGTTCGCTACCAGAACCTCAAATGTTCAATTATTTTTTAATAACTCCTTAGATTTTAGGAGATATTTACAATTAAAAAAGTCGTTTTGTCTCTTTAATTATTAAAGGGATTCAGCGTTATAGAAAATTCAAAAGCATGGTACGTCAAATCCAACGATTTCATACGAGTATATGTTTGAACGTATTTTTCTACTAACAGGTGGGTTGCGTATCCCATGAATTGTTACATTGCGAAGGTTGTAAAAAAGTTAAAATAATCTCGAGCCAACTTTAGGATATTTAAAAAAATAAAAACGCGAAGATACACATGCTAAAATTTATTTCTACAAAATTAATTTAAAAAATGACCAATAAATATGAGAGAAGGTGTTCACAAGCCCTTGTATTAGGCAGTGGTGCATTACACATTGATAAAGCCTCGACAATATATAAATTGCTATCGTTAATGGTAACAAAGTAATAAACTAATAATTATTTAAAGGAATAATGGGTTAAAGTAGTATCTTTCTACTTTGATATTATGCAAAAATTATTCAGCCTGCTGCAGCTGTGTACATTCACCTGAGTCCTGCTAATTTTTAATCCTGCTATTTGTAAACTAAATAATATTACTGTAATAGTAATACTACCAGACAAACTACTTGGCTATACTTAGACCAGAGACCAGAGATAACATTTATTGCATAAGTTGCATCCCTTTCTATAAAAGGTTATACTTTTTATAATAGGCTAAACAGGTAAAGAATACTTCAGAGGTCTCATAGGTCTCAGTCAGTGCGAACCTCTAAATAAAAATAACTATTTCTCTCTTTTGATTAACTACCTCTTTGAGGTTTAGTTTCAAACAAATAAAAATAAGTTTAGATATAAGAGAATAATTGTATTTCTAATATTCAACTAATTCATATTCTGAACAATAATAATACATACGTGAATTGATAAAGGTAACTATGTATATAAAATGATACTTCGAGAGAAACGCCAATATTGATTAATTAAGTATATGCCTATATGGCCTCACAACCTACTTACACTCATTTTACATTTTATTTTATTAAGAAAGCTTTAAAATGTTAATTCTTTGTCTCCGTTTGGATGTCCTCCACCCGTTTCCCACCGTAATATTTATTCTTTACCTACTCTTACTTATTAATTCTAGATTAAACTTAAAAATTGATTCTATCTCTTCCTTTTTCTCTTAGTGCCACTTTCCCTGTACTTCTTTACTTCTTATACTTCTTGTACTTCTCTACTTCACTATCCTAAAGTCCATGTTTCTCCTCCTTTTCGTCTCTGTCTTCTTTCTTCCTCTTTGTAAGTCTGCCATATACCTTCTCCTTTTTCTTGCTCGTCTCTTTAGCTCCTCTGTCCTCTTTTTCTGCATTGTATCTGAAAATATGCAGCATCATCAAATAAAATCTTCGAAATTTATTTAATTCTTTTGCTAAATCAACTTCGCCTTTATTATATGTACCTGAAAGCAAAGAATTTCATTATAAGGAACGAAACGTTAACAAATACTGGTACATTTTCTAAAATTACATCAGAACTTGACATCTGAACTAAAAATAGAAATTGCATTTTCGATTCATTTAACCATGCAACCAGCTGCTACTAAAAATATAAATACACAACGTTAACTAACTGTATATTAATATAAAAATCAAAACCAATCCGTTAATTATATAATCCTTTATTTCCTGACACCCTGTTCTCCTCCTCTTCACCCTCACCATCGTTCAGTCCTCACCCACCCTCTCTTTATCGTGTTCGTGTCCGTGTGTCACTCCGTCCGGACGCTTTAGGACGCTGGACGCACGCAGTATTTCCAGTTTCCAGTTGAGAGCAGGTTTTAGTATGGATTAAATTCTGTCGTGTCGTTGTTTGAAACGAGTAAATTACTAGACTTGCCGGAGGAAGTACGTGGAGGTGGAAGGTAGGAAATGAAGGTGGAGTTAACATATGAGGTAGGCGCCCTTTCACCTTAAGCAATAACTTCAAAGGATGGTAAATTTGCTTTACTAATCAAATAAAGTCCTTATTAGATGTGTGCTTTTTCAATCCAACAGAATTACATGAATTATCAATGTCTTTAGCCAAAGTATTTGCTCTAGTTAAAGCTGAATAAAACATAATATTGAACAAGATTAATATTATGACATTACATTTAATTTAAAGGAATTTGAAATTGATGATTATGCATTGTTTTAGTCCGCTGTTTTGTTAGTTGCTTTTTTTAATATTTTCACATGTTATTTGATATTGCGAATCAACGTTATCCTCTGCTAATTACTGCTATTTTATGAATTACGAAGGATTTGGAAGATGGAAATGGATAGCGGATGATTGAAATGAAGAATTATTCTCGTTGTAGCGATTCATTTTTGTAGGTGTACATATTTTAGATTTACTTTTCTGGAATTGTACGTAATCTGCCTAATGAATTCTTATTCCATATTCGAATATAAAAGAGTTTCTAAATTTCAAAACTATAAATTATGGCTCTTATCAGGTATACTCATTTCCACTCACTGTTTTGATATTTAATTTACGAGCCTTTTTATTTATTATTACCTTTGCTTATTACCTTTTTCATGTAAGAAAAAGGTAATAAGCAAAAATAATATTGGGCAGTTATTAAAGGGAGGCAGTGAAGGGAAGAGGTGGATGAAGTGGAAAGAGATGTTGAACTTCTTTTAAAAATTAATCCTACTGCATTTTGACAGATTGTCACATTTTAGAGGCTTTGATACAATATAGTTTTTCTAGGTTCTAAAAAAACAAAGAAAATTAAATTAAATTCTAAATTAAAAATAGTGCAGAGACTGACTATGTATATTTCCACATGCTATACAATTTAAATGAAATACAAAATTAAAACAATGAGTGGGAATGATACTAAATTTGGATAAAATTTAAAACAAATAATATTTGTAAGAAATTTGTATATTTAGAATAATATGTTGTCGTTTGAACATGGATTTCTTTAGAGAGCTAAATTTGAAATTACATTTTTAATAGTTTCTACGTGAAATCAATTTTATTTAGTCACAATTACTTGCCTAGTCTATTAGAAATATCCTTATTTTTTAACTCTGACGAACTTTATAAGCCAAACAAATTTGGCCCCAGACCCGCAGGTTGTCAATAAAACCACTAACGGTTCCCGTTGCCATTTGATGTAAATTCAGAAACTCACGAATTATTTACAAATGTTGGGATATATTAAAAAATAACAGTTTTAGTGTATTACGCGAAGTTATCAAGATATATTATTGACAAGATATAATATTGCTTAAGATATAGTTCAGCTTTGTCTTGCATTTTAATTAATAAACTTTTTTAAATAATATAATAGAGTTATTTTCATCGACTGAACCCGATGGAATGGTACAAAGAACGGTTTATGATACTCTTCAAAAATAGGAGAGTCCTGATTTTCGTACAATGTATAAACAAACCCAATTTTTCAACAACCTGTTATTTACATTAGTTTAAATTTTTTCCATCCTCCCACGAGGGTGGGCTTCCCCATTACCCATCTCTAGATACCCCCTTCCCAGCTACACATAACTAGGGAAGTCACAATGTCGTCTACATCTCCACTCGCGTCTCCGCGTGAAGCTGGAGCACAGACCGTACTTATCATAATATTTTCTTTTCTTAATAAACCGTCGTCTCTATGTAAATCTCTATAATTTAGCATATTTATTAGCCTTCATTTACGCCGGCCAGCATTTTTACAATGTCTTATAACTGCTGTTTCCCTTTACTCTCATACACCACTCCCCATTTCACATTCTTTCTTATGGCGTTATTCTTTTTAAATGATTTATTTAGATGTGTTTCTTTTAAGATAAAATTTTAAATATTTCTAAACATATTTTGAAGTTCATTGTATTAACTAACACATACAAACACAGCATCGAGATATTTAGAACATGTTTTCATCTATTTTGACAACTAACATCCTTTTTGTTTTGTCATGTTGTTTGTTTTCCCCGCCTTAACCCTACTTTTCCTCTTTGTCCTGTTGTTGCTGTTATCTTTCATGGAATGTTCTGGAATTCCATGAAAATGGTTACCATAAATAACATACCTACGTTTTAGGTTATGTGACTTTTATTGCAAATTGTCTTGTGTTTTACACAGTATTTATGTGTATGTCTTAATAATAGATAATGCTAGATATAAATTTTAACTATTTGTTTTAGTTGAGATATCTAAAAGATCAGACAGATACAGAGACATCTAGCGACATTATTTGGAGTTTGGGTCCTGTAAACGTGTCTTACATTTCAAATGGAAAACTAAACTAACAATCTGTGGAAATATAACTTAAACATTCTTTCCCATTTTACTTTTAGTTCAATGGGCTCCATATTTTAGAGGTCTCTTTGTTGACGGAGATGTAGCTATTTGAAATTCGAATTTCAGTGATGATGTTACAGAAGAAATTTGAGGTATAGATATACATTAATGAGAAAAATGCTACTCAGTTCAGCAACGTAAATCTGTCCACTTCGATTGCTACATTTACCTTACATACTGCTAAACTTTCGTGTAAATGAAAACGTATTCGTGTTCTCAAAGGTAGAAAATGTAATGCAATGTAACACTTAATTAGCTTGTAATAAGCTACCAAGTGTGCAATTTTACATTGCAAGACAATTTTTAGAATTATGCATCAATTCAAATTGTCCTTCATCCTCTTGTTCATTTTGTGAACTGGATTAGGTGACTTGACTAGGTGTTTTGTTTAACGACATTTCTTTCCATTTTTTGGACATTTGTTTTCTCTTTCTGCATTTTGATGCAGTAGTTTCCTTAATTATGTCAGCACCAACAACTTCACCATACACAACAAGTTGTAGGTCACCTTCATACATACCTTCATGCAAAACTACTACTGCACCATAATATGCTCGTATGCATCATTTTTTGCATTTTCAACTTCCATTTCTGTTAAAAACACAATCTTAACAGAAAATTAATTGAAATAAAACAGTAAAAGAATCACTAAAAGATTAATTAATAAAAACCGGTCTATGCTACACTATAAACAAACACAACTTACTAACTTTGATCACTAAAATACAGGCTGGAGGGAAGAGTGCTGATTCTAATCCGTTCCACTTTATGTCTGGTTTTGTAATTGACCGAAGGAAAGAGATACCCGGTTCTGCAACCGATCGGATTTGCTAATTTAACTTTTCTATTATTTAATGTCTGATTTTTCACTCGTAAACCTCACAGATTTGTGGAATTGACGAGCTGAATCCACGATACCAATCTCTCGTTTTTTATTTTTTGTCCGATGTCGAGTTTTGCGACTAGGCTACTCATAAAAAGTAGATAATGAACATTGGAATTAGCTTTTGACAAGCTAGTAAGTATGAAACTTGTACTACAAGACAATTTTCTACCTCGATTATTATTATATTTTTAATTTATGTTTCAAAACATTTTAGAACAATGTAAATGAAAAGCAATTACTGCTTCAAAAAAGCAATGTCTAATGACATTCCGAAACAAATTAGTTTCTTAAATACAAATTACATGGCGACTTCTTAAAAGTATTTACATTTTAATTATAAAATTATTTCTTAGAAATGGTTTTACAAAAATAAAAACTCCATCTGAATTAAAACTTTTTTTTTATAAATTATAACTTCAATTAAATTATCCAGAGACAAGTTTTAATAAAATGTTAATTTTAACGTTATACTCGTATGTCTTCTTTTCCAAGTTAGAGACCAAGAAGTTTGTAATGAAACAAGCTGTATAGTATGATGAGATGTAATATACGTCAGGAACAGTGAGCACCTTATTAAAATGATTCTTTATTTATAAAGTAATTTATCAAAAGTAATTCTAACTTGTTAAAGGCCCCATACACATTCGAATATGTTGGATGGGTAACTGGTGTGGCCAACATGCTTGATCGTTTATGAAATAAATTTGGTTACTCACATAATTTTAAATGGTGCCCCAGGTAGTGTGATTGACGTCATTTCTATAAAAAATTGGGGGGAAAAGTTAAAATAGCTCGTTAAATGCGTTAAAAGCTAATTTTTTTTCAGAAGATACAACTTGATTGATAAAATGGATATAGTTAAGACTCAAAGCGGCAAACTTGCGGAAAAGCTTGTAAATAAACTCTTTTGACTAAGTTGGGTTTGCTGAATCCGAATATTTTGTATACAAGTCTCAATTATGATGATTTTTTTTTCCATCTTGACAAAAATGACGATTGAAAATGTTTCTTTCAATATTTTCTTACCAGAGCATCTGAAAAATAGTTACTAAGAATCTGATAGAGAACACGATTTCCTATAATTTGTGTATACAATTTCTTTCTTATATATTTGATAATATTGAGCTGCTGTTAAGTAGAGTACTCCACTGAAAATTAGGAATGATTCAAAACATTTAACAGAGTGCATAAAATTACAATATTGCCCATATTTCTCAACCATATTAAAGTATATAAGCAAATCAAACTTATAAGAAAATAAAATTAATTTTTGTATATGGCACAATAGGACGTAACGAGCAAAGAGTACAGAAGAAGCATTTAAAAAGAGACAGTTATAATTTATTAGGTTAAGGAAATTAATGCTTCCACTAAAAAAATATACGCTAAAGTTATCAGTTTAAATATTAAAACAAAATATTATTAGATTATTTTTCCACACAAATATAAAAATTAGTTTTATTATTTTTACATGAAAATTATTTTAGCAAACATGTTTTGTTAACACATTTGTTAACTAATGTTGGTTTCGAATGGTGCGCTGGCTAACCCAAGATATTTCAGTGTGCATGGGGTCTTTAAATCTGCATCACAAATGCTCATGTTGTAGACAACAGAAATTGCAATTTGTTACGTGTGCAACGTACGAGTAGTAAATAAAGTAATATCTTATCAATATTCCTCGCTGAAACATTAAACATCTTTACGATATGAGTCTTAGTGCTTTGGAAAACAATTTCAATTTAAGCGTATACGTGTGCAAAACAAAATTCAATTTATTATTTGATATCGTATGAAGCTGCTATTAGTTTAATATGTTAAAAATAAAGATACAAGTATAGCAGACAAATTGATAAAGAAATAATCTTTGTACCTATATACAATGCAATACCATTCAAAATACTGTTCCAGCAACGCAATGGGTTATTTCCCATTAAAATGCAATTCTTTATCAAAACACGAAATTCACATATTTCCATTGGTTTGAAAATTACAAAAATAGCTGCACTAAAACTACTGTAACTCGTAAATTAATAATCGGAATGTCATTAAATTTTGACACATATCATTTGAAGGTTGGTACTATCTAAAAATCATAGCGGCCATCTGTATGTCGTTATATGAACTTATTGATGATGCATTAATTGTTCCATGAATATTTTTCTTCCAAACAATGTAATAGACGAGAATACGAAATATACGTTTTTGAAATATGAATGGACTTCAAATAATAAATGTAAAATATACTTGAGAATACTTATCTTTTAATATCAGAGTGTTACCTGTTCCTGATTACAGTGTATTCCTTTTACACTGCACGTAAAGTGTTACTACCATCTAATATATGGGAGCGTCACTTTAAGTGTTATCACTAAAGTGTTAATTAAATATGACTATGAGATATGGCTACCTCTGGCGCGCATGACACGACCAAGTCTTTCGATGCAGGCATTGCACGCTGCATGAATATTCACGCTGAACAAATTCCATGCGAAATATTTGTTTTCAAGTACGACGTAGACCGATATACTTCCTTACACTTGTAAATAACTTAACAGGCTAACGCTTGTCAATATATTAGCAAGCTGTCTTCACCTGTCATCAGCTGCTTAGCTGCATGAAGTTGTAACGCTTCAGTGGCCTCTTAAATAATTTTTCATTACCCCTTACATTAAAGTATAATTCCTACTCACTGTTTTAATATTACTTTTAATTTTGTATTTAATTTAAATTGAATTATATATGGGAATATGCGTAGTCATTCCCAGCATCATTTTTAATTTAGAATTTAATTAACATTTTCTTGGTTTTTTAGAATCTTACAATGTCCAATATTTCTAAATTAAAACTATTAAATTAAAAGAAACTATATTATACTAGCTGTCCCGGCCACGCGTTGCTGTGCCTAACGTTTTTGTCATATTACATTACATAGCGCCATCTATTGAATATTTACTCAATCTAGTCAACAGATTTCGATTTACTCAACAGAATATTTACTCAATCTAGTCAACAGATGTCGCCATCATCGTCGCCCGATGTCATATGTCATATACAGATAATTAATAGACAAATAATTAGCAATAAGATAAATAAATTGAGATGTAAGCTATCCTATCTTTCAAGTTGGGTCAAACTGCACACGGTGTACAAATTTCATTAAAATCGGTGAAGTAGTTTAGGAGTCCATCGAGGACAACACAGTGACACGTAATTTATATATATTAAGATTAATAATAATCTACATGAAAACAAAAAAGTGTTATTATTGTGTAACTAAATACTATCCTAAAACAAATAAAGTACCTACTATATAGAAAACAACTACAAAATGAAACTGTGTTTAAAAAGTAATATTACGATGATAATTGTATCGCATAAACAAATTATCGCTGCATTGAACCGTTCAGTAGGGAGCCGACCGCGCGAGTGAGCCGCGCGGCATGGTATCTCGTTGAGCTACACCCCCCTCCCGGCTTGCCCGCAAGCACCGCCTCTCTCTCGCCGCGCCGGCCAGCGCAAAGATAGACATATACTATCGCAAACTGTTTTTTAGATCATTAAAAGAGCTATTATTCTTTAATACATATTTTTTGTGTATTTCGAACCGTTTTCACGGCGCACGCAACGGAAGGCTTCAAAGATGAAATAATTTCTCCGTTTTTTACACATTTACCACTATATCTTTGCTCCTATTGGTCGTAGCGTGATGTTATATAGCCTATAGCCTTCCTCGATAACTGGACTATCCAACACAAAAAGAATTATTCAATTCGAACCAGTAGTTACTAAAATAACGAAATACTTTTTCAAATTGATCGTAGCACTATCTGTCGGGACAAACTAAAATTAAAATATAATAATATTGAATGCGATGATAGCGCCATCCGTCGAATCTGATGTAAAACATTCCAAAATCAAAAACTCCTTAGAAATAAAAATTAATTAAAAAAACATCTGAATTCACAAAATTATTTATACACACTTCAAAACTCTTTAAAAAATAATTACATTTAATATTTTAATCAGCACATGAATTGAATAACAAAATTTTTTTCAAATTAATCGTAGCACCATCTGTCGGGACAAACTAAAATTGAAATAGAATAATATTGAATGCGATGATAGCGCCGTCCGCCGGATCTAATGTAAAACATTCCAAAATCAACAACTCCTTATAAATAAGAAATTAATGGAAAAAACATTTTCCAGTAGACCAAACTGTAAATCTAAACCATTCTCGAATCTCCACGAACACACACAAAAAATTTCATCAAAATTGGTCCAGTCGTTTAGGAGGAGTTCAGTCACATACACACGCACACAAGAAATATATATATTAAGATTATAACCTCCAAAATGTGACAATCTGTGGATTATGATTTATTTTCAAAAGAAGTTCAATGTCAGTTTGTCAAAAATAAAGAAGTAAAAACAATTTCTATTACTAATTAATATTGAAAACAACGATTTTAAATATTTCGCATTTAATGTTGGCCAACTGACGAACTGTCAAAATTTATATGCTTGCGCCCCAACTAAATTAACTAAACTCAAATTAAAACACGGATGTGATAAGGTATACCTATTCTGATAACCTGAAGTGTAGAATAAAATGTTAAATAAAAACGTAAATTAAAAAAACAAAACAAAGAGTGAGAATGAGGATTCATCTTCTCGATACCTCATTTTGAGTAATTTGTACCCATTTAATCCCATTAAATTTGGTAACAATTTGGAACAGAGGTCTTACCCGAATACAATACATACGATATATTGTTTATGCAATACATATTAAAATATATGAATAAATATATCAGAGTATATTATAAAATATAAGTAAACTATGAAGTTACTTTGGAGAAATAAATAGAACTTTAATATAGAAAAATGTGTTTCATAATTTTCTTTTAGCGAGAAAGAGAAGAATGGTTACAAGAAGAGGAAAAGAGACAAAGTATTTATTGATTTTAAATAAAGAATAAACGTTTATGATTAATGACACCGCTTTGAATTGGTAATGACATTCTCTCGCAGTCAGACTTTGTAAATTATATAAACAAAAGAGTAGGGTTAATTACAAATTCTTAGATCACTGTCTTCAAAAATCATGAAATTTAAATGACGTTATTTATGGAAAATAAAAATTTACGTTGTCCGAATAAGGGGATATTCCGCGATTTATATTATGGTTATTAGAATCATAAATCTTTCTCTTATTGATTGCAAATTAAAGGTTTATAAAATGTCGTTAGAATCATCTATTGTATTTACATTGGCACGCCGGAAAACCGGTGCCGATCTTAGGTCATTCGAAGAAAAGTTGCGGCCAAATTGCTCGGTCATTTATATGTGCATTTTTATACTATTATTTGAAGCAACTTTTTAGGAAGAGAATCAATTAAAACAATTAAATAAATTATGTGAACATTTAATAATAATTATTATTATTTTCGTACACATTCATGTTTCTGCAGAAAAACTGGCTACAATAAATAGCGCAGAACCTGTTCGATTTCGTTGACTGTCATATCAAAAATTCTAATGTAAACGCAGTAAACCGATTGAAACGTTTTTATAATAGTTTAAAGATTACTAGATTTCCTTTAAGTAAAATGTTATATATATATTTAGGGTTACAGCCATGCTTTCTGTTTAGCGGTTTAGTAAATAAAGCCATAAAACAATGGGAAATATTCGCGGAGAATCTGATCTCAATCTGCAGTCATCCGCGTCGGGGTCATATTGTTCTCACATCCGTCGCCGCCGTTTTAAGACAGTGCCAAGCCGAGTTTGGTAAATACTGTAACATATAAAAAACGATCGATGTGCCCCAATAAATTCTTTGGACTCTGGCCAAAGTAATTTCCAAGCCCATGCATTGTCTTAATAGAAGATGATTGTATTCTGAGAAATGTTAAAATAATGTTTAACCTACATTAAATGTATTACGTGTTATATGCAAAAGTATGTTTACAGTTTAAATAATTTTATTATAGTTGTTACCACATTTGTTACACAACAGGGACTCACACCCAAAATGATTTGATCGTTTGTGCGAACATCACATGATTTCACAAGCTGAATAAAATATTTATTCATAAAATTATTTAAAATTAAATCAGTTAGTTAGGAGTGATACTTAAAGAGTATAAGTATCCCAGGATGTCTCCTCTTACTTCCTCCACCCAACTTCCTTTAGCACACCTGCTACACGGTCACCAGCTAATCAAATAAGTACACGTGTGATCGGGTCACATCGCCTGACCACGTTTCGTAATATTCGTCAAAGAGCTGCTCCCTTCTTCCTCCTCCCTCCTCTCTGCTTGCTGTTCGGTCACAAAGAATTTTAATCTAATGCTAATTTTAAATTTGAAATATGTTTTTGTTGTGTTGTTTTGTGCTTTGTTTTTGTGGGTGTATAAATAATTTTAGGCAACAATGTCACGTGACGTATTTATACCGCAAGCCTTTTAACAACATCAAAATATAATCTCCTGGAATTTATTACAAAAATAAATGTTTTCGTGCAATGATCAAATTACATAATACTCGTCGTACGTATTCAAATAAACCGAAGCACGTTTGCGGTTGTCGGACAGGGCTACGTCGTACAGTCTGTACTACTTTCACTTTATTTTTCTTGTATTTTTGCTTTCGAGTACTGGGCATATTTTTTGGATTTCGTTGTAGTTATGTTTAAGGGAGGGGTTAGGGTTGTCACTTTTAAAAAATCCAATTTTTTTTTTGTCTTATTGTTTAACATTTCAAGAATATGTCCTTAAAATTTTAAGCCAATCTAAGCAATATTCTTGAAGTTATTGTCTATTGTCTGAAGGTATTGTCTGTATTGACAATACACCCTGTATAAGTTCAAAAACTTTAGACGCGTTTTTCTAAAAACTATTTTTTCAAAGTCCGTGTTCACGACAATTTAAAAACTAATTGACCGATTCATTTCAAACTTCGTACACATTTTCTACATATAAAATACCTCATCCCAACGTTTAGATAAAAACAATTTTTTTACATTAAGGGTGTTTCCCACCCACAAAATGGCGGAATTTTTCGTGGAAAATAACAGTTTACACTTTAGATGGCCACCAAAAATTTTTAAATGCAAAAAAAAATTATCAGAGGCCGTAGGGGTTAGGATTTGATTATAATTTAACTAAATTTTAACGGTTTTTCATTTTAAGATAATTTTCGGCCAAGTTATTGTGAACACCGCAATTGTCTTTTTTCCCAAGACCTTCTGGAGAAAGCTCTGTTACCGGCTTATGCTTTAATATTGCTGCATGATAAAATTATACAACATAGACAAAAGTATGCTTAATAATATACAAAACATTCAAATAAAATTGCTCAATCTATACTTGAGAAAAAAAATCGCAAAAAAAGTGTTCTAACCCCTCCCTTAAGGAATTATATGCAAGATATAATAAATAAAAATATCAGTCGTTCAGTTCATTAGTCTGGCAACCCCAAATATTGAGTTTTGAGATAATATTGTTAATATTTTAAATATGAGAAGTTATTAAAGAAATAATTGAACATTTGACATTTGGTAGCCAACTTTGTCAATATATAGCATAGTTTTATAGAAATTAAGTCATGGTTCACAAGCCCATTCCCATGCACAGTGTACAGTGTACACTATACACACACATTTAAATCGATAGGCAACCCTGAACCCACAATGGCTTTACATTCTAATTATTTATTCCCATTCATTTGGGCATATTTTGATAATGAAATCAATTAGTTGTTACTCACGTCGTCCATTACGTTGGCTGACGTTATCGTTCTTTTACGTTTTGAAATAGAGTATTGCGTGTTACAAACCACGCTCCAGTCCACGATCAATGAATACAAACTATACGTGAAACTATAGCTTGTTTAAGGTATTTATATCTAAATTATTACAAAGAATATTTACAAAAATATGACGTACGCACGTATACGAAATAATTTATACAGTTATTCTTTTATTTGTTTCCCAAGCAAACCGATACATTTTAAATAAAAATGTTAGGTTATGTTGGTATACTACTTTCTTTGAAATATGTGTAGCATCTTTGATGTTACCTAGCACTTATGTTAATTGTATGTTATTTTAATGTTGATAGTACTGGTGCGCACACTTGAATATGTTTCTACGATTTCTTATTTTTGGAGGTCTAAAGGTAAGCATCAGTATGCATCAATGGAAGCAGGAGCGAAAGCTGTGAAATATGAAGAAAAAAAATGATATAGCACGATACTAAGAATAATAAGGTACAGGTATAGGGGGTACGAGAAAGAGAAAAGATTACTACCAAAGAAACTGAATGACAGTAAAAGAAACAGAAAGGAGAAGAGAAGAAGGGCAAGTGTGCAGATGAAACTAAAGAATAGGAATGTGAAGGTATAGCAACAGAAAAGAATAAAGAAGCTAGAGCAGGCATAGTTTAATAGACGATACAAAACGATCAGGGAGAATTAGATGACAGCAAACATACAGAAAAGGATACAGGCTATACAAAGAAGTACAGGTAAATGTAGAATGGACAATAAGAAGAAGTAAAATAGGTCCTGGGAAGAAAGAAGATAGAGCAGTTTTTGGGAGCAGGGAAGGTAGAGAGATGGCGCATGTAACGAGAAAAACGAAATGAAAATAAAATATTGTTTAGATGATTTAATGAATAATTTGATGATGATAAATACCCAGAAAGATTTGGATATACATACTATATTCATGTATATTGCATATTCTATGTATATGCAATTGTGATATAAAACCTATACTGTATGTCATATGTATGTGCAAATGCAAAGATATGTGCATATTTATACATTGTTGCATGTACATAGTATGTATTGTCATGTTTATTCATTTCATGTATATGCAATATATATACAGAATATTATTTTTACATTACACATATGAATATACGCTCGTCCAGGAGTATTTAAGGTTATGTGGGTAGAATAATGTACAAAGCTGACTTAGTACTCACTCATTACAAAAATGATTTGAAATAATATTAACTTTAAAATATTGGATGCAAACACTTTAAAACAGCTACAACATATTTTGTTTTAGTATTACAGTGACTACGTTCCTTTAGAGAATACTTAACCATAAATGTTATTTTAGTCTCATCATTAAACGCACCACTCCCCCTCCCCCCTCCATCCAGCGCCTCTTTAATCATCGCCCCCACTGCTACGCTTATACAGTCATCCTTAGACAAGCTACGAATTTAATTTAATAATAAGATATACGAGCACAGCTTAGAATTTCTATAAATCCTTTGAAATTACAAAGGCCCCAATAAGTGCTATAACAATGAATAATTACGAGATGTGTTTTAATTGCTGTATACGAGTCTATGAGCGAACGTGCCCGCTAAACACAAAATATGGATATTACCTGAAGTATCGTTTAAATTTGTTCCCTACAAACAATTTGAATCCGAAGCGTGTAAAATTCGAATACTATATTCTAGAACACGACTTAGTATAGGAATCAACATTTGGGTAATATTTGGCAGTCATTGAAAACAAACAAGTTTACGAAGAATTTTAACGAAAATGAAATAGTGAATTTCTAGCGCGAAAAAAAATCATCACCCAAAACTCAGCAAAGGCTTGGTAAATACTATGGGTACTCTGTACCATAAATTTCAATAGTAAAGAAGTGGTTTACTGAGTTCCGTTGTGGTCGTACCAGCACAAGTGACACCAAACGTTCATGTCACCCACATGTCGGTCGGACGAGAAGTGCGTGAATGGGCTGAGGCTGTAAGCATCTCAACTTGCGGGTACATCACATTTTACATGAATATTTGGATATAATGTAATCACCATGGCAAAAATCCATAAATGGGGCTATGAACTGCCAACCCGTTCCGCATATTCAGATTTAGTCCCCTGCGACTATTTCCTGTTTCCAAACCTGAAGCAATGGCTGAGTACTAAATGTATCAGGCTTAAAAGAAACTATGTTGGTAAATAAAGCGCTTTTTAAAAGAAAATCACTGAATTATTAAACTACCCTCGTAAGTTTCTTATATTCAACCCGTTGTAAAGAAAGGTTGTGCACGCCTGCTCTAGTCGATGGTCTCTGAAAGAGTTGTTGTTTCTATAATTAGTATCTCTGATAATATCCTACATTTAACAGAAAATGTTTCATCTCAAATATTTGTTGCACTAAGCACATCTCTTTATCCCATCTTCCCGTCTTCATAACAAAGTTTACATTTCAATTGAAATGGTAAACAAATCACTACGAGTTGGAGCTGAAATAAACTACAAAGTTTTAATGCGATACTTCTCCCTCATCTCTTGTTGGTCTCTTCACAAAAGTTTAACGTAGCTAACCAGTGTTTCGTAGAATGTTTCTAATTACTGTAATTACAGTCAACGTGTTTGTGTGTGTGTGTGTGTACTATTTCCATTTCTCCTGTTCATTTAGGTTAACTAATGTGCTAAATATGATACAGTCGGTGTTATGCATTACGAGTCATAAGTGGATTTTTTTTATTAAGTGGTCGATCTAAATTCGCTTTAATACGCTTGCAGTGTGCGGGAGTCCTTACGCATCAATATTTTACGTGTAAATAATATAATATAACATATAGCTTTTATGATTATATTATATGTTTTCTGTGTTTTTTAAAAGTGATTTCTTAAATGGCTTCGTGCATTTACCATCACACTTTAGGAAGCTTTGATTGTATTTTGTTATGTATTCTTAATGTAATTCCATCGTGGTATAGTGTAGTCAGAATATTTACTATTGTTAGAAATTCAAAAGCTCTTCACACAAATACCCCCACATACGGTGACCTGCCAACGTTGCAAAATATATGCAATGTTAAAAATGTATTAGTACTATCAAAGATTTAAAATTTCCCTTCTCTATTTTACAATACTTCAGAAAACCCTTGCGCACAGTGTTTTGTTGAAAAAAAATATAATTTTCCTTTTCTCTCCTTAATTTAGAGTTTCTTTTGTATAAAAATAGTTTGACGGACCGGAAGTTTTGGGAGGTAAGCCTGAAAATTAATAACTTTGTTATTAATTACCTCGGATTCTAAACGAAACGTAATTTCGGGATTTATTAGTAATTGTTATTCTTAGCCTACAAACAGAAATTTCAAAAATCTATCGAAAAGTAACGTTCAAAATTTGACGAATGTAATCACGATGTAAAATCAATGTTTTCACTTGAACTCTATCATTATCATTATTTATAAGTAAGTATACCGTACACAATACAATGATCAATACAATAATCAGCAGTAACTTAGAAATAGGCTAATGACAGTTGTTGTGGTTGTCGTTCTGTTGTTGTACATAACCAAAGAACTCCACAAAAGCTCTGAAACCCTATTACCCTATACCCTATACGCGACCTCTGTTATGTTCACCCCTCCCACTAACATCTCGAAGTGGAGGGGAGGCTCGTTGTACATAATGACGAATAAACATAAGTTTGTTGTGGCAACACCAGCACGAGTCCCAGTAATACCAACACCACGACTTGTACAAACTGCTGCCAACTTTACAATAATAATAAACTCTCGTTATAAGAGAATGCTCTAAGAAATACTCGTAACTTGAATTGATGTAAGAAATTAAATATGAAATAGGATCATTTGCTGTACAAGTTGACGTATAGCCCGGGAACTTTGTACTTTGCATTACGTAAGATTAGGACTGGTAGTTCTGATTCTTGGATGTGTTTTATAGTTAGGGCTAGTATTGAAAATATCGAAGTTATCTAAATAGTAGGGCGAAGTCCGCTCGTGCTGTTTGGTTGAAAACGGTGTTTTGTTAAAACCTCGTTACTACTATATCTTATAGAGAACTTAACTTAGTTAGAGGGTAAAGTATCATTCTCACTGACTGTTTTAATTTTGTATTTAATTTATCCACTCTTTTCTACTTTCATTTGCATTCCTTTGCGTAATAACAACTAGTTTAATGATCAACCAGCAATTTATCCATAACCAATACATATACATAACATACGATATTAATTGTCCATTTCATTTCCTTAATTTTGACAATTTATATTTTGAACTAATGTGCTATAGTTAAAAGCAATGTATCAAATTAGTATTAGCAGCCATTTTGAATTTAAGAAACAATATCATTAAAAACCGATTCTCATCAGAATCCATCAAAACACACATGAATATATGCATATAACTGCATATACTCGCTTGTATGCTAATACAATCGTTGTAAATGTTACTACTATATCTTTCTGAATATCATTATTGCTGTTAAAGAAGCGAGCTACTTTACATAAATAGGGTAATTCTCATTTTATCCGTCATTGCGCTGGTGTTACTTGAATAGTTTCAGTATAATAATAGTAATCAGACGGTGGAGCGGAATAGCTTGTTCCACTTCCAAGACATAAGCTTCTGCATACGTAGCAACATTAACATAAGCACTACATGGTCATAACGTAAGTGCATAATCCAGTGCCAGGGTTCTTGTGCAATAAAGTATGACCCGCTGAGAAATAAATTATGAATGTTTCAGTGGTGACATCTATACTACAGTGGTTGTACCAGTGGATTAAATGGTTGTGCATTTATTTAGAACTGTCCAGAGAGAAAGAATATTTAGATGACAGGAGAGCTTGTGATAACAACATGTGTGTACTTTGCCAGTGATGCAAGAAGTTTTTGTTTCCGGCGAATGTCGAGTCGTAAATCTGGAGTTTGCGGTTTGGTTTGGTGCAATATACGAGTATGTTCAGCATATACGTTTGTGTTTCACATTCAGCTCTTAGAATTAAATTAATTAAAGTTCTGGGATACCTTCAACTTTTCTTTATAAAACCCTTTTAATGCAGTACTGAAATTGACTGACTTGTACATTTCAATTATGTATGAAGCATTACGAACTTTTACTGAAATTTATGGAAATATATATTTTTGAAGATATATCTACTAAGACAGGTCTCTTAATGCTTTGACGTTTTTATTTTGACATATTAATTACAGCTAGTAAAACACCATAGCTTTGTTATATTATTATATATTAAACAATTATAGAATTGTAAAATCTCATGAAAATCAATCTGATTTTATAAAATACTTTGTTAATGGTTACTAATATACTCCGAGCACTCCCTGATATATTAATCCTTAATTTGATTACAACTTATCATTTTTTATTCCTTAATAAATTACCAGCTGAAAACTTCTTACACTAATTATCTGTAATAGTAATTACCGCATTAAAAACCCAAGGACCCTTCCGTTAAGGAGATGTCCATCACGATAACACCATTAATTTCATCCTACATACATTTAGCTACCAAGTTAATGAGCATAGTTTACCAAACTTTACGTCCCCTTTACGACACCATGTTTATGATAATACATAATTAAAATATTTGAAGTCATTAAATCTCTGACCACGCATAAATCTTCCCTAAGACGTTACGTTGTGTTTTCTTGGTTGTTACATTTTCTGAATTGTTTCACTTTGTACATTCATAGAGAAATTATTTGAACATTTCAGGGAATGTTCTAGCGTCTTTACAAAGTGTTGTGGTTAGTTGAGTAATTATCCGCTATGGTTTTCTTAAACTTAGTAATGGATGAATGGATGTAACACTTGAAATTCCATGGATGCTGAAAATAGTCGCCTCGAGTACAAATTACACCCGTGTTGTGTCCGGTGCTGACTCCTTTTGTTTTGTTAACATGCAAGACTAACCACACTGCATTGAAGTCAACTTTTAAGTAACTTATTTTTATATTACAATTGTTATTATAACTTCCATCTCATGCGCATCTGTCATAAGATCATAAGTCCTATCATGACGCATGAAACTTATCACAAGGTACTCCAACAAGGAGCGTTGCTTGGGGAGGGTTGACATTGCCTTTGTCTACTACCATCTTTCAAACGACACCGTACTTAATTTCAGATTGATTCATAAGTAAGTTTTGATAAAACAACCATTTGTATCTTTCGTGTTTGGTACTTTTCGATACGAAGGAAATGGTTTTTCACTTTTGGATGACCGAATAGGCCTCTGTAAGGAACAACGGTCCGAGTGGTTCTATCTCCTTTGGATCGTACTATACTTAAGCTGGAAACATTTGGCGCCTGCCTCGTAACTAATTGAACATATAGCAAAGGATAAAACAAAACATATTTACTTAACAAGTTCTCCAAGCTTTATCCGGGTTCAACAAACCACCCCTACGCACCCCCTCTCCATAGCCTCACAAACACATTAAACGTAACACAAAATAATCATATTTACAAGCAAAATATTGTATGATATAAATTGTATAACAGGGTACCTTACGAGAACATGAAACATAATGTGAACTTTTACCTCAAATAATAACGGGCTGAACTCTTACTCCCACTCTGCTACACTCATCACCACGTATTCGTATGTATGGTTTGAACAGGGAGGAGAGGTAGGGGGGGGGGGTTGCCGTTCAAATACGTTCGTATCGAGTATCGTGTATCAACAATAGGTTATGACATGCAACGGATCTGCGTCAAAGATATACTACGTCATAGAATTACGTCATCATGAACGGGTGTTAATACATTCCGTCTATGGTAACTGGATGTTGTGTAAATGACGGCTACGGTTCTATCTTTCGACTCACGAATTCTTATACTCCTGTCGCTACAAACAATATGAAAATTCGAATACGATATTTTCAGACATGACCAAGTATCTGAATTGACATTTGTGCGATATAGGGTGACTTACAGGCAACATACTTAATCCTTTCGACAGTAAGGAGTAACTGATTCGAAAATTTCAGAAGCAAAATGCATAGCCTTCTTTACAACTAGCTCCAATAACTTCTACTCGTCAAGCTGGAGTCTAAAGTCGAAAATGTTCGGACCTCTATCTCGGAGATATTTCCAATCGTTTAAATAGGCCACACCCCATTTATAAAGTTAATGTTTAAAATACGAAATTTGTTTTCCTAATCGTAACGAAATATATTTTCGAACTGTGGCTTAGAACGTGCTTCGAAAAATCTTATACAAAGGGTAATCAGACATACTCGACATTACTACGATACGAAAAAATGTTTGTAGGGCATTTTTATTATATTCTGCCTGATCGACTACCTGTCGCTAAATGTATAATCTTTCGTAAACTAGAACGAAAACATTGACAAAACATGATTTCTCTTTTTTGTAAATGTTAAAGAACTGATCTAATTTTTGTTACTTAATTTACAACTTTTTTTATAACTGCCTGAATGAACGTTACTTTGGCTACTTTACTACACTTTTGTTAAAGCTGTCGTCTAAATATTATTTATAAGTCGATCTTGCGTCTAGTAAATATTTCTTTCTGTGCATAGAAAAGAAATAGGTCACGACCTCATTCACTTTCATGAGCATTACTCTGTATCAAAGATATTTATAACAACATTGCTTCGTTTTATTTCCTTTACTTTAAGCCATAAAGCGATCTATCCTTCAATTTCCTCGAGTTTTCCACTGCTATAGAGTGTTTTTCAACGTCAATGAATATGAAAAACACTCCACCCCTCCGTATCGTCCTCCCTATTGTTGTGTAGTTGTGATATCTTTGGCCTGTCACAGCTCCGACGAGTTTAAGACCACATTGTCTCGGTTGGCTCTGTAGTCTATGGTCTCCGACTCTACTAGCTGATAATCCATTGTTTATGGATATGTTGTACTTCCAGCAGCTACCAGTTATTCAAGATAGGCTGACGTTTAAAGCAATTGAAGACAAAGACTTTATTGCACCACCCAAAAAATGTCATACGCATCCGCTGGGCTGCTTCAAGCCATTAGAAACATTACTTCTTTACTACATTCAATAAATGTGGTTAGCCCACGATGTTGTTCCAATTTATCATCCTTGTAAAGTTATTGAGTTTTTATTCAAATTTTTTTATGTTGGCACTAAAATTGTAAATAAAAACGGCAATAAATGAACCGCCAGAGCAACAAATCAGCTGCGTAAAATGTTGAGTGCAGAATTCATGTCCGAAGTTTTAACAAGATTACATCGTAAAGTTCGTCAGTAGGTTCGATGGATTAGGCTGCTCTCACATTAGAATAGGCTACGATCTTTCATTAACTATGGCCACTATTGTTAGTAGGGAAGTAGGGGGGTTAGTAGGTAAAACTAGTTAACTAAGAAATGGAAACATAAATACTCGTATATGTATAAAGAAAGTTTTGTTATTTCTTTGAATGAAATAAGTTAAAAACATTTTCACTTCACTTTTCTGTTATTTTCAATTTTTATTTACCATTCCAATAAAAAATTATAAACATCAGTAACCAGGAGTTCGCCTTTGAGATCCTACACGTTATGTAGTCGCATGTTTTATAGTTATATCCACATAGTATACTTATAGTAGAAGTAAGGATATATGAGATTTTCTAAATTCTCAATATAAAGCCTGAACACGGGAAAATCCTCTCTCAAATGTCTGAAAGACCACCATAGAACATGCAGGCATACCTGTGTGTTGTGTTCGTGTGGTATAGAAAGGGAGAACACTCCCCCACTCCCACCACCCTCGAAGGTATCCTTCTATATAACTATAATAATAAAATACCGATACGTATTGTGTACATCGTAAGCATGCTGTGTGCCCTTAATACTTCTTACACAATCCTCAGACGCAGGGAGGAAGGGATGCAGGGGAAGGGGAAACCGGTAAAATCTCCACCAGGACGCTTCCAGATAGCGGATAATACTTTCTTTGTAACAGCTTCTTCATAGGTTTCTTAAAAAATATCAAATATTTCTCTCAATACCATGATATTGGATATTGTTGATTTGAATGCTTTGTGGAGGTACTTGGCTGTAATCTTTTTTAATGTAAATAAATACTAGCGTGTAAAAGAAATTCCTGAATATAATTCCGTTGAACTGTTTCATTTAACAAATACAAAAATGGTAACATTTTGTAGATAAATGACATAGCTTCCTTCCTTAATATTTTCAAAAAACAAGTTCTTCATTATTAATCCAGTCATATTTCCTTTTAGTATTATCAATTACAAATTGTTATGCTTATGCACATATATAATTTCAATGTACAAATATTAAAATACACGCAAGACTTCAACAGTTTCTCAGTAATACAATTAACAAGTTAAGAAAATGGCAATGATCCGACAATATGACGCAGTAATTCAAATCTCAGTAAAACATAAAAAACAATACAATTTTAAAACGAATGTAGGTACTATTTCAAGTTACTACCATGAAAACACACAAGCTGAGATCAGTTGGGCTGGGCTCATCATTTGTTTTCTTAAATCCTCTAAACTATCATAACATTAAAAGTAGAAAAAGTCAGATAAAAGTAATGTCATTTGTTTCGTAAGTTTAAAACATACATCAAACTTTTTATCACCCATGGATGCCATCAACCTGGGATTTGATACGTTGAGAAGGGTTGCGGAGTGTGTGGCACACCTACCACCATTTCGTGTGGTCCAGTTCTTTGTTGCGATACGAGTATTAACACAAACATAATTCTTGCTTTGTCTTTATTTCGTTATAATTCATAATTAAAATGTAATGTGTTCTAAAAATGAAACCATGTGTAATTTGTTCCATGTAATACTTTTTGTGTTGTTTTTGTAAAAACCGTAACATAATTAGTCACTGTTTTAGGCCGCAATCAGTCATGTGTACATTGCCGACAAAGGAAATAATTAGTTTAGAGAAGCTTTTTCATATTGTTATCTTTGTTAATAATTTGAGGGAAGACAATAGATTTTTGGAACAGTAATTCATATGCTGAACACTTTTGTGTATTATTTATAGTAATTATAATATTCTCCGCAACTATGATGTCCGACAAATTAGCCTATTTGTGTCCGCCCTAAGTTCTAATGTTCTCCCACAATTTATCTAAGGATTTATCTAGATTTGAAATAGCTTTAGAAGCCTAATTTGTGGTTAAAAAGTCGTCGCTTGGCTGACTTCGGGTTTGTATATTGTTCAGTCAAATAGGACATCCACTAATAAGTGATTGATTGGATTATATCAAAAATAGACCGACGTTTAATATAGTTTTAACCAACTCGTGATATATGATTTAAAACTATAGTTATTCAAGTTGACAACCATTTAATAAATTGGTTTAAAACATTGTTATTTTTATTTCTAATAATATTGAGTAAATTTTGTGTCACAGAACTACTGGCTTGTGAGTAATAAATCCAGTGATCCACTTCCTCCTACTTTAAATTAAAATTGTATATAATTGATTTATACATTAATTGGTCGATATTTGTATGGGGAATAAGTCTCTTTAGTCTGGTACATGCTCCTGATTTCAGTAAACTGGTAGCAAGTGAATTCGGGTGAATTTGTACTCGTTTCTGGTATTTTCCGCTTCGTATCACGGTATAAGGTCTTTGACTGATGATATGTTCTAATAGTTGTGTTTCTAACGAATGACAAAGCATTGGCGTGCATGTAAGCTTATCTAGAATGTAAAAACAATTACTCCCTCTTCTAATATTTCTAATAAACCAGTTCTATACACAATGCTATTCTAGTAATTTGTCTTTTACTATTATTAATGCTAAATTATAAATGCTTATGCATCAATAATTATTAGTTATCGGTTGTTTAAAGATGTCGAATTTGTTTTGCAACATATTTATTAAGTTCTCCTTGAGAAACCAAGAACATCCCTACAAACATTTTTTCCTATCGCATTAATGTCTAATATTTCTGATTAGCCGATTTTCGAAGCACGTTCGAAACCACAGTTCGAAAATATATTTGGTTACGTTCAGGAAAATAAATTTCGTAATTAAGTTTAACTCCATAAGTGGGGTGCGGCCTATTTATACGATTTGTAATATCTCCGAGATTCGAGTCTCTAGCTTAAGTTCTAGCTTGACGAGTAGAGGCTACTGGCGCTAGTTGTACTACTAGATTATTTTAAAGAGAGCTGTGCATTTTGCTTCTGAAACTTTCGCATTAGTTTCCGATCGGAAAAGCCTTCGAAACGATCACGTTTTATTGTTGATGTCTGTAAGTCATCCTATATCGTCAAAATGTCGATTCAGATAATAGGTCATGGCTCAGAATATCGTATTCGAATTTCACACGCTTCTGATCCATATTGTTTGTAGGGATACGTCTGCAATAAAACTTAATTTAATTAGTCCTTGTTTATTCCGTCCTTGGAAGGGTTTTACGATTCGTTACTTAATAAATATTATTGTGCGTGTTTTTATTTGAAATAAAATGACTTAAGTACTTTATAACTAAATCAGTTTGAAATATTGCTTTTAATTATATCCCAACATAGCTATAATAGCGTGTGAGTAGCTAGTAACAAAATAAAATATCATAAATACTAAATCCTGGCAATAATCTTATTTTTTATGGCGTAACAAACTTCTTAGTATCCCACATATTTCAATGATAAACCGTGGCCATGTTATTGCTTTCTTTTCTAAACTTTTGCTCACTTTTATTTACTTGAACAATAGTTATTATTTAATATATAAAATATATTATTATATTAATAAAAAAATATCGTTTCCAGACATAATTCATTGTAGCTTCTGAACCTAAACCAGTAATATAGAACTGACTTACGATTTTTATAACTTATTTTTAGGAAATTCTAAGCTACTAAAGTTTTCTTTATAAAAAGTACTTTTGTCAACTTGTAGTATGAAGTGCGACAGGAAATACAATCAACTTCCTTTACCAGGGGGATGGTTGATGAAGGGAAGAGCAAAGATCTTGTTAAATGGGTCGAACAGTCAATTGAAGGTTCATTTAGACGGTCAACAAAGGAGGGATTAGTGTCGAGATAAATGATTTTAAAATTGTTTCAGTTTTGAAATTATTTCTTTTTGTAATACACTTCGTGCAGCAATATATGCAAACAGTATATTTCCGTGCGGGAACAAATATAGCCAGCCCACTCAAATACTGCTTTAATTAGCTAAATGAAGATTGATTGTGATAATATAATTACTTTACGAGAATGTGTCAACCAAATAAGCAGCCTCGCAGGATTAACAAATTACACGTGACATTTCGTGTTTTAATTAATTATCTTATTTACTAATGGATGGATGGATGGAATTGAACGAATGCTGCTATTGCATTGCAGTTTAAATTTTACATTTTAACCATTTATAATGAAACGAAATGTACTTGTCGTCTATAAAACGTCAATGACTTAAGCAGTTTGCGGAATCATACTTTTTAAAGTGTATAAAAAAGATGGAACATCATGCTTGAGAAATAAATTGAATTTAAAATAAAGAGTTTTTAACCTAATAATCTCGATATGGTGATAAAAAGTATGGAGAAAGCTAGAGGCTTTACAGCGGATAACTACACTCCAGGATATCTAGTGTTAGAAGAGGTAAAGAGGAATAACTTGAGCATAGAGGCAAAGATATGACAAGGATAAAGTGAAAGGAAGAGTGAAGAGGACCGAGATCGATCTCGTGAGAGTGGTAGATAAACAAATCAGAAATGGTGGAAATACAAGATGCGAAAAAGAGAGAAGAAGGTATTACGAAGGAAGAGTGTTAGTTTAGACGGAGATAGTAGGACTAATAGAGAAAAGAAGAAAGGAGGAGGAATTAATAAAGCAAAGAGATGTAGAAGTATAACAATAGGATAGGATGGAGAGGAAGGATGAATTAAAGTACAATACCAGATACGGACAATTATGGTCTAAAGTATACCATAATACCTAGGAAAAGAGGGAGGAACAAAAATGAAAATGATCCCGAGATTTAGACTAGGAAGTGAAGAAAGGGGAAGTAGATACTGGAGTGCAAATGAAAAGAAAATATATAGGATGAAAATAGAAACACTAGAGCACATTAAGAGTTGGTGTCGGGAGAAGGTCTAAAGTGAAGCAGACTTGATAGAAGTACAGGGAAGGAGGAAGGAGTAATATGGATGAATGAAGTTAGGAGTAAGTGAAGAGAAATAAAGGAAATGTAGAATGGTTTATGTAATAAAATGAAATGTAGTCAGTTAATTTAGGGCGGCCTAATGTAATGTATAACGGCACATATGTTAAATTAAGAAATACAATACAGTACGTAATAATTCTGCTTATCGAAAAATTCTTGTACTGTGGTACAATAAATTTCCGAAATCAAAATTTGTTGAAGAGAACAAAAACTGTTGAAGAGACATGACAGGTTCAAGTCAAGAAATTGTCAGTAGTGTAAGTACGTTGGTTTCTAGACCCGCGTATTGTAGTCTTCATTGAATTTTATTTCCTACCTGCTTACTAAAGAATTCGCTGGTCATAGGTTAAGAACCTTTGCTATACAGAATAGACTAGAATCTGAACTTTGACCTTTGTTATCAAACTTTCTGTGAACAGTCATAGATGTATGTACCACATAATATTTCCAAACGAGTTGATTTACTGATAAAAACTCTTTATCGTTATCTTTTCCTTGTGTTTTTATTCAACTTATAATAAAAAAATAATCCGTTATCCCACTTGAATATAGTATTAGTTACAATTGATTATATTTCATCATCTCATAACTTTTTAATGCGCTACTGAACTCAAGATTGATTTTTCAAAGCAGCTTCTGACTACAAAACACAAAACAATGCTGAACGCAGCGCAATCTAAGTAACTAACGATGTTCTTGTATTACTTGAGTAAACCTAATAAATAATTTATAAATCGAAGATTTTATGGAACAGCAACGTTTACGGCAGTTCTCATGGAACCGCTGCCTCCGTCTCCTGGAAGTCTGTGTTCTGACCAGCTTCGCGATATTTTAAAGCAGCAGCCAAGCAGCGTCGCGCTTCTTGCATATAAATCAGTAGAAGCATTAACATTGTTAACATTTTCATTTAATTTATTTCACCAACATTGGGGTGAGATTAAAGGGTGGAGAATGGGGGTATAATGTTTAGTATTTGCTCAACACTGGAACACTGAACACAGCGTTCTCATATTTATTTATTCAATTTGCTTAATTATTTAAAAATATATTTATTTATTAAACGAGTGTATATTTTGCAAATATTTTACATAAATTCATTGTGTAAAATGCACGAAGATTTTAAGATAATACATTTAGAGAAAATGGGTAGTCTAAAATGTCTCCAGCCTTATCATGAAGATGGTTGTATTTGTTAAAATATTATTGTGCATCCATATTAGATGCATGTCACTTGTGTCACTCGGTGTTAGTGTTTCTGTAAGGATGGAGTCAATATATTATTGAGCCGTCATTAAACTCTTGCATTTGAAAGGCGATGAGTCTATAGAAATTAAAGCTGAGATGGATGTTTAGGATGATTATGCACCATCATTAGCCATCGTAAAATTTTGGGAAACTGAACTTAAACTCGGTCGTACCACAATCAGATTGCAACAAGTACTGATAACATTGAAAATGTTCCGTCCTACATAAACCGTAGTAAACAGTCTACACTATTCAAATATGCAACCGGGTAATTTTAATTTATGCATAAGACAAATGGTCTCCATTTATTAGGGTTTAGGTAGTAAAGTAATTTAAAATAAGTAAACTAAAATCCATTAAAAATTGGGAGTTTAAAAGATTGTTGCCTTTCGTGGCAGTAGCTTAAATGTATTTTTATTAAGGTTCGATATCTATAGCTATTTAATGGATTTTCAACAGACTAGAGTTACTTGTTATTTTAAGGACCTTTACTACCAGTATTGTTGTTAACGCCCACACATCCTGTTCTCCCTACTCCTAGGTTTATTTACTTACAAAAACTGTATTTCAATTTATTCATTCATTTATTTATTCATCTTAATTTTAGCTAGCATTGTTACATGCTGCTACAACATTAAATAAATAAAAACCATCAACAAAAACTTACATGGACTTATCATTTTTTATATATACATGTATTGTCAACCAGGCACATTACGCATTACACAAAAATAGCCGCGCTAAACTAACCGTGGCTAAAACAGAAAAAGTTCACCAAATAGTGCCAGACAACTACTATGAATTACATAGAGTGATAGCAGAAATCGTGAACGTGTCAGAACGCGTTTGTCAAAATCGACATGTGGTCGTCACAAATGAAGATTCGAATTGTCGAATTGATTGACTATTTCCTCTTTCCTAGCCTCAAAGTTTCCTTCGGAAGACAAAGATTTTCATTGAATAAGAGGCCTGTACATTCGTAAACGACTAATTTGCAGAACAAGATGCTAACTGCTATTTGAACTGCTGGATTAAAGAGATGGGTGCATCGCTGTAAAAGTGTATAGCATTACAACGAGAAAAAATGAATAGTTTCTGTGTTTGGCTGCAAACTATCCTCGTATACCATTTTGAACTGTGAGTTTTCTCGATGGTCACACACATTAGTAACACACGAACACTTTTTGTTCCTCAGTTTATTTTCTTCAGTGCAGTGTCGTCAACTTGCAATATATCGTTATTTTTTTGGCAATGCCAATGGTGCTGCCATCTGTTTTGTATCTGTTTGTACTTCCTTGTCCGCTATACGAGCATATTCATTCCAATTGCTATGCATTACATGTTCAAAGCAAGCAAAGAAAGCCTTCCCATCTGTTTGACCCATATTCATACGAATACTTTTTCTTTGCAAACTTGCATTACATTTGTCTGTGACTCTGTTGTATGTCGTGTGCTCTACGTGCGCTCCGAGAATACTAATTGGACAGTTTGATAAACTACCGCAAAAAAAGTTGCTAGATAAAGAAATAAAGTTACACAATTTTAGGGTGAATACACTTGAGGAACAGATTAAGGGTATATTAATGGTGCAGATTTATTTTTAATGGAAATCTTCAAATGATATAGTACGTATGGGCTTTTAAATTTTAAAATATAAAAACCACTGTATACTCATAGATCATACTGCTTTCTTGTAAAACATCGGATTAAATGGAAGTTTGTTACAAGCAATTTCTCACTTTTCTTATAAGATAACGTTCCTCTCGTTGACGAAAATGTTTCTGTTTTAAAATAGTATAGTCAAATAAGGTGACATAGATGGTAAATTTCGAAATAAAGTGAAGAAGCATACACTTTTCTTTTGATGTTCTGAAGATTGACCAGAAAGTTTCATGTAATCACGTATTCACGCGTCAAGATAATAGTACTCGAAGTCAAAGAATACAGTTCATTATTTGGCATAAATTTTATTATATTCTACTAAATTAGAATTCATTGACTGACAGTTAATTTCTGAAATAATGGAAGTAAATAAATTTGTAAACTTTGAAATTTCAAAACTCTTTAATCCAAACCTTTGTTTTTTACTTTTATCTAATTTTGTAATCGAATCCTTGAACTCATATCCAATAAAAGTTAAAAAAAACTCTTTTTAAATTCTTCTCTGAATACACCGAAACTCAACTAAACATCAATTCCTTTCAAACAAACAAAAAGAAAAGTCTTAAAACAGTCTGAAAAGGTGAAATGTTTAAAAGGAAATTTCGGTTTTCATTCACGCGTTTCCATTAAAAGTTAGTTGAGAGTAATGTTCCATTTATTATCTCTAAAGGTTGTTGGCTTCAAACCGGCACCGACGTCGAATGTGCAGTTTATTTGCCGTGATGTTTGTGGTGTCATAAAAAGGAAATCACCAGACTCCTCTTGCCGGTGCGGTGCTTAGAATTTGTTTGGCAATATGCTCATGAAAAGGAAGAGAGAACCATGCAACTGCAATGCCATACAAATGCTAATGCACCAAGAGCAATAGGCTTGGTTAAACCTTGTCTAAATTTTTTATAGAAGTCTGCAATATATTGATAAAGTTGGCTCATAACCTCAAATGTTTAATTATTTTTTAATAACGCGATATATTTTAAGAGATATTAACTTATTAAAGGGATCCAAGTTTATCAAAAATTACAAGACATGTAACGTCATGTCCGCTAAGTTGCCATCTCTTGAATACAACAGAGCATAGCATACTTAACACAGAACTCTTATACATATAAGAAATAACTGACCTTCTCTTAATAGTGCAACATGTTACGTCATAAATATGGCCGACATCTCTAGCGCTAAAACTACAACTCAAATTTTAGATTGATATATCTTCGTCAACATTTAGATATTTAATAAAGTAAAAACGCCAATATACATTTATTAACATCAATTTCAATCAACAATTAAAAACTCGACCACTAAAATATAACTTCACATTCGGAGATGATTTTTTACCCTAGGTCCACGTATATGTGTTCGGATACGAATGCTTAATATTAGTGGTATCACGGACACGAACTCGAACATTTTCGCTCTGGTAGCGCTAAATAAAACACATCAAACCGTACGAATATAATAACCGACAAAGAGCATGAATAGGCTGCATGATACACGATATTATGAAGGTATTCTCCGTGGACATTGCACCCCTCGTGCCAATAGTGAACAGTGTTCAGTACACTTCCATATACTTCACTCCCCTTCCGTACGAACACGCTTCATTGATCATATTAGTTTGGGATGTCTCTTCCCCAGATGCAATTTCTGCTCAAATTAATTCTAATAACAACAAAACTCCGAAATTATAACGCTGGCCGGGGATCGAACACGAAGACGCAGCAGTGTAAAAATTTAAATGCTTTCGGTCACTGGGCCCGTCCTAATTAATATAGAATTTGTCTAATTATAAAACATAATTTGGAAATTTAAAAGAATGAAACTAATTGACAGGTACTTCCTTCATATGCCTACGAGCTTTAGATTAAAATCGATAATCTGATTTCCCTTTTTAATACGTTTCAGTATTTTGTACGCTAAATATGTTCTTTTGTATAAAATTAATTTCCAATTGTTGTCTGATAGATACATCTTCATTAAAGTTGTGTTATTGTTTTATCAAAGCTCCAAGCAAACTTTTAATTAGTGGGTAGATAAAGTTATAGCAGCTTTACGGTATTATTATATTAAAAGTTTTATTTCGTGATGAAATTTTAATAAAAAAAACATTGGTGTTAAAACTTTGTGTTACTTTATTTTTAATCCTAATTGAATATTAATTTCTTTTTGTTGAACATTCGCCATATTGTACATTTACTAAATGTTCATCTCTCTAATTCCCATTGAATTGTTAGTCTTTTAGACAACAACTCTTTAATACACTAGACAAAATTGGTTGGTCAATTACAACTAACTTTATAGAAAACTATACACTTACAATGTACGTTGATAAAGTTGACTGTTATAACTTCAAATGTTCAATTATTTTTATTCACTTCACAATATTATTGAAATTATTAACAATTGAATTAGTCATATTTGTCATTTTAATAATTAGACGGGTCCAAATTTACTAAAAATCACAAACTCTATGATTGCATTTTCTTTCTTACCCGCTAACAATGCCATCGCTGTTGAACTACTACAGTGTTAAAAATAGAGAATCAAACATCACACCGCTGCAGATGTATTTAAGCGACGGCGAATTTGGACGTAAATCGGCGGTTTCTTTGAGCGACTAGACTCTTAAAGCAAACCAACTTCTGTGTTCTTTGCATGTGTTATGTCGCAATAAATACATACCACGTTCCGATAAGACAGTACGCCAAGTCAAACTTGTGTACTGTAGGGTGTATTGAAGTTATTTTGCTCTAACATAATTCATCATGAGAGCAAACTTTTATTTTAGTTTTTATCGATACACCACTCTTATGAAAGAGACTATTGCATTCTCTTTCATATCCCCTTCCAGTGTATTCGATTGGTCTCTTCCATTATTCGTTTAGTTAAAATTCAACTATGAGACCTACGTAATACTCGCATTCGAACTGCTTTGTCGCTTGCGAGGGTTCATTACATTTACAGGGTTCGGATAAGTAAGGCGAGTAGCGCGTATACGTCCAGTCAAAATTCGCTTAAATACGCCTGTAGTGATTACACTTAATTCATCAAATTGACGGAAAGTTGACAACTAAAGTTTTTTTTGACTATTTTGTGGGTGTGAAAAGTAATTCTGGATATTGAACCTATAAACGCTTCTACTGACAGGGACGGTTTTAGGATCTTTTTAATCCTGAGCTGAACCTGTGAAGCATTTCCATAAATTGTGAAATTTTTTAAATATTCACTTCAAGAAATCACGTTTTGGAGAAATGTTGTAACTAAAAATCTAAAAAGAAATATTTAATGTTTAGAAGTTAAAGAATTAAATATTTTTGCGGTATTCTTTCTGATTTGGTAATAAAGTTGAGATTAAAAAATTTCTCCAAACAATCAGATTTATGAGTATAATACAAATGTCAAAATAATTAAGTAATAATTAAAAATAGCTTGCGTGTACATTCCATACTAATGAAGCTAATTACTTTGTTTGCAATATCTTCATAACTTACTTGCTTCACTACTGTTGGTTACCATAAGTAACAGGTACATTCTATAAAATACATTATTACAAAAAAGATCTCGGCAACACAGTGTCAAAACAGATTTACACTTTTTATTTTAGACTATTTAATTGTAAAACACTTTTTTTGTAGTGCGAGCCTTCCTGCTTACTGTGAATAGCATCATTATCACACAGATTTTGATCTTCATGAATTGCGGTGCTTTTTACTTTTTATGTTCTCTTATTTATTAAATAAAGATTTATTCTAGAACGGCAACCCCCGTGTCAACAAAAAGCACCCTTCGACCCTTGAACTTTGACACGTCGTCTAATTTAAATCAAAGTGAATTATTAAATATTCATTAAAGCATTTAGACGCCATAAGATTTTTTTATTTACTTCCTTTTATTTGTTTCTGTGATGACTTCTTTGAATTAGAATAAATTCTAATTTAATTGTCGTTTCAATTTCTTTCAAAACGTTTCGATTTTTTTATAATTTATTCAATATTCTTCTCCAAAGTTTTTCTAAGTTTTATTTTCCAACATATTTAGTAAAGTTAAATTCTATCTTATCAAAAGATAATATAATACATATATTATTATTTATAACACAAACTAGTTAGTGGAAATAAGATCTGGTTAGGCAATTAGATATATACTTATCTCAGGAATGGTAACTCTTAGGGAAAATATCATAAGAGCCATTTTAGTGGAGAATTTTAGGATCTACAACTTTGGTTTGAGATTTTTTTTTTGATAAAACTTACCGTTTTCGAGAAAAATCCAAAAAACCTCAACTTTTGACCTTTGACCCCGAATAACTCTTGAAGCACACATAGAATCGATGGGGATTTTTAAAACTTTATTTGTAATGGTAAACCACAGCTCTCCACCAATATTTGGCTCTCCGGCATTTTTTGTTATTTGACCACTATTTTTATGTTTAAAGTGACTGGATCATTGGTATACAGATACAAGTACCGCCTTCCATTTATACGTGTCCCAACAAGTTTGGATATATAAAGTCTAATTATAAACGTACATAAAAAATAAATAATTTAAATAACGTCCAGACACTGTCAAAGTTGTTGTTCCAACCAGGGTTAAATATAAAGTAAATTCAGCCGCCCCCTGCTTGACAGGTAACTGCTGTTGCAAGGCTTCTACGTTGCCATTAACTTTACCTTTACCAGTTCCTCTCCCATCTATTACGCTAGACTGAGTTGATGTCAAAATGTTGGACATGACAGAGACAACTAAACCTTTGTCTAAGGCTGAAACTGAGCTGCGCCTAATCAGGTGAAAAGTTTATTAACCAAAAGATAGGCAGAATGAAAATCAAGTAAAGAGAGGGTTGTACAAGTCTAGATTAGAAAATTAATAACGCAAACTACGTGGAATGGGTTGACGTTGTTTTTCACGAAAATAATTTCTTATGGCTTTGTCATATCATATCTTTGATATGATATAAACAACATAACCTTAAATAATTTGAGTCGAAGTGGAAATGATCAAAAGGCAGACTGGAGAATATCACGACATGCTCTGTGTATATTTTTCTATTATTTTATTTTAATTAGGCACTTATATTATTTATTTGCCATTAGGCACTTCATTCTTCCGCCTTAAATCATTATAATACATATCATTGTGTTGAATTACATTTTGTCATCCTTATTCTATATACTCATTCTCACTCCTTCCAAAAGAAAAAAAAATACAAACTGAAAACATAAATTATCTCCCTCCTGTGTATACTCTGCCCTTCTTTCTTCTTCCTCGCTCTTTCTCTCTATCTCCGCCATCCACCGCTTTCCTTTAATAACTGCACAATTTTCTTTCCATTTTTTACTCTTTTCTCACATGAATACTTAAGGTGCAAATTAAGATACGTTTCTATCTTCTATTTTCCCAGTATCTGCTGCCGTTCTCTTCGTTTCCCAATCTAAATTTGCGATTCTTTTTATTTTCCTTCTCTTTTTCTCGTATGTATTCCGGTATCTGTCTCTCTCTCCCAAATCCTCTTGTATCTTTCATTAGTCTTGCTATTATGAATGTTTTCCATTCTTTCCTGCTCCTTAGCTCCTCTGCCACACATCTGCCTTTTTCTCTCTGCCTCTTATGTCACCAATCAGTTCCTTTCAATGTACTCCTTCCTCCTTTTCGTTTCTCTTCTGCCACCCTCAACCCTTATTTTCCTTAGTATCTCGCATTCACCATTTCTCTGCATATATACTTTTCTATTATTTTTATCTTGCGACATATTGTACAAAACGTGTTATATTTTATAGTAATATTTTTATTTTGTACTTTTTACGTATTTGTATGTACTTGTCTATTTGCACAAGTACACGAACTAACCTACAGCTACATAGAATATTGCTGTCTCGCCAATTTACTTTCTGTTTCATTCTTTTCCTAACCACGGCTAATCTATTTAATGACAAGTACGGCACTTTGCAGACGAGAACCTTATCAACAGCCAAGCCATAAGCATGAATTAACTAATCAATCTTTATCTATGGTGACTGTTTCATTTATATTTTAACGTGTTAAGTATTGCCAATTTTTATTATATTGCTCTGTTATACTTGTGATCATCCATAGTTTATTTAAAGTAATAAACTAACATTGGTTATTGAAAATACATCTGTGTACTTTAATTAATGCAACTCACTTTAAGTAAGACTTCACACAACTTTGATTTTGATGTAATATTATATTTGATTATATAGAAATAAAATAAAATAAAATGTTTTTATAAAATGTTGAACATTTGTAATATTTTCATCGTTTTCAACCCTTGACGTTAACGCAATCCAAACAAACTGAAAAGATTTTCCAATCTGGTTTTATAAAAATAAAATGTCTAAAATCCCACATCTCATTTGTGCAGAACTATAGTGTGTAGAGGGAGAGGGAGCAGCAGTCCGATGAAGCAGAACATTGGCAGAAGACATAAGAAGCGTGGCTTCCATTAAACCGCCAGTCTTCTTTTTTTTTTTTGCTGATATTACTTGATCAAGCGCGTGTCAGGATTTGTCAAGCGCAGTCATATTTCAAATGAAATAAAACGAGCAATACATATCGACGAATATTTTATTTATGATAAAAATATACTCGTACCATAAAATGAAAACTCTATAGGGAATTGAATGATGGAAAGTATCAATTGGGGAATCCGGGAAATACGAATTGGATAAATGGTGGGATTATCCTCTTTTCATTTCTTGGCATGGTATGTTTATATTGAAATTACAATATATTGTTTTCGATTTTTGGTATACATTTTTATTTACTTATTATTTATATATTCTACTTAGAATGTACATATATTCTCCATGTTGTTTGTTGTCAACAGGCCCTGATTATAAGTGTTTGACAACGACTGAATAACGTGCCAGGAGTGTAATCCTCAGGCTCATGTGGTAATGTTTCTGTGTACTCTCTTAGACTCCTCCAAATGATGACTCACCTGAAAATAATCTGTTAATGATTTAAACTTTTACTTGATTTAATTAACAATTTCTTTCAAAAGAAGTTTCCTTTACGTTATTATTGGTTAAACAAAATAACTTTAAAAAATTGTTATACTTTTAAAGTGATATTTTACCCGCAAACTATTTGGGGTACAAAATTTGAAATAATAAGTATTCCTATTGCAGGTACTGGTTTATAAGCAAGGGTTTGTTCCTGATATTTCATCTCCATATTCCACTTTCTGCTTTATGGCAATAACATTAGTACTAAATATCAACACAGTGTCTCTAGTTTATTTCACAGTTGTGATAGCGCGGCAGTGCACCTTCGAGGCGTTAACATTACTTGTACGCATATCAGAAATTAAACTATTTAATAAAACTGAATAGAAAGGAATAAAAATAAAAGAAAAAATATAACCAAAAATAACAATGACTTACTAAAACAACTTATTCTATTACTTGTATTCATCAATCAATAAGTTCGGGATGACATATAGAGAGCACATTATTGACAAATCCATATAATTTTTAGACAATACCAATTTTCAATGGCTTGATAACAGTTAGCCCTTGTGCTAAGCTCCAAACCGACTTTTAAAACAAAGTATTAATCGGGCGCAATTTAAGACGCAATTCTCCGAGCAACCACCTTAAGCTAGATTTCATAGTTCTTCTTTTATTGTATAATATCATTGAAATTAAGTTTTTATTCGTTTTCATAGTACTCGTAAAATAAAATAGTTCTAAATGCAGAGAAAGTTTAAGTCCCTGACCAAAAAGCTTTTAAAGGTACGTTTACCTTAGATAGTCATGAAAAGTTTACGTTGGCTATGTTATTTGTGGTTTTATTGTTATGGCGAGTCATTTAATTATTGTTTAATAATATAAAGGAGTTTGTTGGCTTAGTAGAAGAAAGTTACTCGTAATAATTGTATTATCGTCTAATAGACACTCTGAGTTGTAGTATATAAAGCTTTTAAGAAGTAGTTGTTAAGGCCGTATTCTACTGTAGAGGCATGAATTTCGCCCGGTGAAATGGGTGGTCAAAAAAGCTGGCGTGCATTATTCCAACCCTCCTGGTGTTCTGAAACATAAAAAACAGACGGATTCTTAATTATTATAGATGCCGCTATCGTATAACTTTTGGATAAGTTAAAAAAAAATGGCGGTACAGTTTATGTACCAGAATTTTTTATTCACAAAATCATAAATGACAACTTTCATGCTGGTAGCAGGATGTGCAAAATTCTTGTGCTATACTGCCCCACTAAAGAAGATGCACAAAGAAGGAAATATGCAATATGATAAAGGGATGGTACATAGAAGACACCCTTCTTTTAAGCGGCTTTGCTCTCGCAGTATTTGCTTGACGGAGTACAGCTATGAATAACAGTGATAGTGATTAAGTGAAATTCTTTTCATTTGAAATATTTTATGTCTCTTTTATTTTCAAATACGAAACAAGATATTCCAGACAGTCGCAAATAATACTTCAAGTAAATAATAATAATCAAATCAAGTCAAATTAAATTGTCTTGAATTTTAATGATCCCTCTAATTGTTATCATTTTATAAAACCCTCCAATTGGCAGATCGATATCATTTCCAGACACAAGGCACAATGTTGTACTGTTGAGTTATGACTCACGTATTGATTAAACGCGTTTGCTATGGCTGGTAGTTATGATGTAATGTGTAACGTAATATAATACAAGCACAAGTAGAATTTATGTGCTTTACTTTTTCAAAATGAAAAAAGAAAATATCTTTAACCCAGTGAATTTAAGATTTAACCTCAGAATGAAAGATAATCAGTTGAAATGTATAGTCCTATAAATGTATATGCATAGTCCTTTGTTTGGGTGTTCTGAAGACTTGCTGGGAAGTGTCACATAATCTCCTGTCCGCGTCTCAAGATATACGAGATCAAAGATCACATAATTCCGATTCCTTGCAAATATTTCCTTTGCTATATGTCACATGTATTTTGTATTGTATTTATTAATTTAACATATCTGCTGTTAGGCATTACATTCTTCCACCTTAAATTCACTGACTACATTTCATTTTATTACATAAACTATTTTACAAATATCTTAAAACTACATATATGTAGTTCATTCATCCATTTTATTCCCTCCTTCTTCTCGTGTAAATTCTCCATCAGGTCTGCCTCACTTTCCATCTTCTCCATACACCTACTGTCAATATGCTCTAATCTTTCTACTTCCTTGCCACACACTCTGCATACTTACTCTTCTTCTGCTCCTCGCGATCACATTATTTTCTTAACCTCCCTGTTTTCGGCATTCTTTTTGTCCATAACTGTATGTATCTGGTATTGTACTTTGCTTCATCTATCTTTTTCATGCAATCCTATTGTTGAATCTCTAAATCAAGATTCCGTACCTCTTTTAGTTTTACTCTCTCCACCATCGCTATTCCTCTTCCTTCGTAATACCTCCTCTTCTCTTTTTCCCATCGTATTATTCCCTCATATACGAATATATCATTAGAGATTATTAGTGATGAAGTGATGAAGTGATGAAGTGATGCAGTTTTTTGTGGTAAATAACCGCAGTGCCATCCATAAATTACTTCATAAAGAAATTATGCTTGGTGGACAACTTCCATGTGCTTGTCATACCTTGTCACTCTTTGTGGATCCCCTCTCACTTGCTATAATGTCATACGGTTAGAAAATTTAAATTTAGAAGAGCAAAAGTAAATTTTGAATGCTAACAAATAAATTTTAAACATTGAATCTAATAATTAGTTCTGCCCTGTTAATTGATGAAACTGTTACAACTATATGTCATCTCGTACTTCAATATGTTTAGCGGGTTGTGTGTCTATACATCACATTATGTACTGAATGTGCATTTACATAAGAGCAGTGGGGAATTATTTACGTACTAACATACATATTATTTATATACTGTAAATTACAAATATTAAAAATAATACAGCTTTTAAGAAAAACCGACTAAAAGGCGGCACTGTACTCGTATACACGATGGAAAATTTTTCATATATTTAAACATTGTATTTTTATTATAAACATAACAAAAGTTTTACAACAACCCACCCACACATTGTATATTCGTAATTCAATATTTATCCAAGGTATACCCTATATATAATATGTTGAATCGTGTAAATTAGTCTTTAATATAATTAATTTATATTTTGCCAACATGGCGTTTACAATTTCAATGGTGTTATGTTTTCTGGAACGCGAACCCATTAGAACCATCAACCAATAATGGCACAGAAATGAAAACAAAAACGAAGAACGGAAACGGAAATAAGATTCCACCATTGTATACTTAAGCAAACGCTTTGAATTACACATTTCAATTCTATTTTAAGCAAGATCTAATTTTATTAAAGAAATTGAATTTAGGTCAAGGTTATCACGGAATCTGCCTTTTTTTGTGAATATTGAAACTCATGTAGTTTATATGAAAGGGCATAGTATAAGGGCGCGCGCACATTAGACACACGACTGTCTCCAGAGAGAGTCATATGACAAAGTGGAAATATAAGTTGTCCCGTGGAATACGTTTGCCGGAAGTTTCTTCGATGGTCGCTACCGCAGCATCAACAGAAATCGTCAGAACGAAAAAAAGGAAATATATTTCTTGTAAATAAATGTAGCTGAAAGGTGGTGTGAAGCTCGAAAATTTAAAATATTTTGAGGATTGTTTTTTTATAATAAAAGTAATGAAAAACGATATTTTTACACTTATTCTACATACAAAAAAATCATTATTATTCATTATTTTAAAAATGGCGCTGAAGTAGACCCTGTCAAAAAATTGGACCTGGATGACGTTACCGATTTTGGCTCTACTATTTATCTAAAAAATAAAATCCAAGAATATTATTAATTAGTATGAGCACAGTTATCGTCGTGACTAGAGAAAAACAAAATTGAACATTTACAAAATGGCGCGTCTGTTAAATTGAAGTTCTAAAAACCGCATTTTTTTTTACGAGATATTTAATAAAAAAATATTATAGTCTCAACGATAGCTATTGTTGTTGTGAATAACGTATTAAAATTTCTGAAGATTTAGTTGAATAGTTTTTTTTACAACACCATGCCAACATCATAGTATTAAATATAAATAAATTTCTCTAAATATCATATTTAGCAAGTTATGTACAAATTCACATTTTTATTAAAGTGATTATAAATTGAAAACATAATTGTTACATAAATGTTATTCTGCTGTTACGAGTAAAATTCAACATTCATACAATTTTTACGTGTTATATTTTTTCTAATAGAGGAACCACCCTATCATCTATGGGTTGGTGCGCGGGTATATATCGTTCTGGTATCTCAGTTACTCCGGAAGAATTATGTGCAGCAAGCGTGACTGGTTGAATTCAAATACTCCAAGGAAATGACGTCATGTTCTCGATCGTTCTAAGTTGTATCGATAAGAAATGTGAATTGTGAGTAATAAATAGAAACTATCTAAAATATAATTAAAACATCTTTTAAACATTTACTACGTGGCTGAATTAAATTATACACCGATATACATGGAAGAAAATCGAAGCTCAAATACTTCTCGAAAGTCACCTCATGGAAATGAGCAGTAAATGTATTGGCAACAACTTGACTTTGCAACGAATATTTGTTTATTTTTATTCGAGAACTTAACCCAGTAGTATAGCAGACGCAATTTGTTAAAATAAATACTTTGTTGATTCAACGATACGTTCTATAGAGAAATATTGTTCGGAGTAGGATTTGTTTACCTTTACCAATCATTCCTTGGGTTTGCTTTATTGATTTGATTAAAATAAATAAATTGTTTCATTTGGTACGGTAACTCAGAATAGGTTTATACAGGGTGCAGCAGAAGAGATTAAGCAGTAAGCAAATAATGGGTGTATATAAAAAACGTATGTTTTTATTTCTTAATTGTACAGTATATACTTAAGAATCATGCATTTTTTTAAATAATGTCCTCAAAATGACGTCTCTAACAGCAACACACTGTTTTAAATATATAGATTTTTTTTACATATCTGAAACAAACCAATCCTAACGTGCCCTTAAATTGAAATTTGGATGTGTCCTCAGTCATACTACCTGTGACATGACCTTTACAAAGTAAATCAATTCGAAAGACCACCGTAATACGTTTTTATTCGCGTAGACGTTGAGACGAGTTCGAGTGCTCTGCAAGTGGGTTTCGTACATTCTCTGGAATCTTCTTATGTTGTGTAACAATTCGTTTTTTTTTGTGAAGAGCGTTACACAACATACAAGACACTACACATGCTTCCCCTGCCGGCCCGGTTCAGCCCGGACTGTTCAAGTAAACATGCATGACTAAAAACGAATTAGGTTAATCTCAACCCTCATCATCCCACCCTACATACTCGTACTATTCTTTGGCACCATTTCTCTCTTCTTTTTTTTTTTGTTTTATTTGGCACATTTTAGCTTCCATGCCGCCATGCCCTGACACTAAAATCTAGACCATTAGTTACCCCAGTTTTACAGACAATCTGCAGGAGTTTTAGGAAATTCATTAATTTTATTTTCCGCTACTCTTTTATTTTATTGAGAGTGTGTGGTATATATCATTTATAAGAAACTAACAATTTATGTGTCACCTTGTATTTAGATAATGCAGTTGTTGATTATGACACAGCTTACTTTCTAGAAATAAGGAGAAGCATCTATGTCGGTAATCGACTATGCATGCCTCTTAACGTATACGCAGCAAATATAGGGTGTTTTTTAATTACAGACTTAGTACCACACTGTGTCGCATTGTGCTCATGTTTAATTGGGACATTATTTTTACTGTTACTGTACTGTACCTTCATCCATACTTGTTAAGTTTTATTCTTAAAAATTGTTGATATTTTTTACCTCAATTTTATAAATTTTATTTTACTTTTATTTTTATGATTTAAATAAAATATAGATTATTATTAAAGGTAATAAATCATTTCATACAATGGTATTGGAAATACTAATCAATAGTAATTGTCAATAATATCAAGCATTTTTACATTTTATCCTAATTAGTTAGTATCAATTGCGCACTTAATTCGAGAGCAGCACTTTTTAAAATGCTGTGCGAGGCTTTGCTTAGTTGGAACATTCAATGCTGAGTAATATAATTGGCAGACAGCCGTAGTATTTAACATAGACATCTAGAACAACTATGTAAATAACAACGTACATCTTCCGCAGTTGTAGACCTAGTTGCTTTCTTTTAGTAAATATGTGCTTCTTCCAAGTAAGCCTCCTATCTAGGTGTATTCCCAGGTACCTTACATGGTCTGCCTGCGGTATATTGACATTGTTTAAAGCGATACTTGGGCAACCTACTACCTAAATGTTCATTAATACACCACTGTACAGCTACACCATACGTATATCTATATTGTTTTCCCCTCTCACCGCAAACAAAATGGGCAGCCCCTTCGTACAGCTCAATTGATGGAGAAATATGCATGATATGCATTTATCCTATTATAGTTCGAAACTATGAGACCCTGAGTTGATCGCCAAGACGTATGGAACATATCATGAACATAGCATCAAATGCATACAGTGGTATGTTAATAAATAGTAAAATAGAAACTTCGTCTCATGATAAAGTGTGTTAATGCGACTACACCCTACTAAAAAGATCGCAAATCGCATTTTTTGACTGTAAAATGAGTTTCATAAATGAATACAGCTTTTAATATAAAATGTCATGCAAAGAACATAAATAACATCTATTTTATAATCATTTGTATAAATGGATAAATATAAACAACTATCAGTTATATGGCACAACTAATTGGACTCATAATTTAATATTTAATTAAGTTCGTTATAAAATATTTATTTAAATATTATTTGAAATAATTTAAAATGATATTTTAAGCACGTAATGCAAAATACAAAAGTTTTGACACGAATCGTCGACGAGGAGGGGTAGGACACGGCAGGGAGGATGGGCGGAAGGGTGGACTAACTTAGTTTCCAGTTAACCTCAAATTGTAATTTATTTTTTACCACAAGCTGATTTTGTTGTAGACGTATGTATATTATTTTAAACTATTTTTATATCAGTAAACACGAGAAAATATTTTCTTTTCTCTATATACTCTAGGCTAGGCTGAGCCAGTTTGGCAAACGTGAGAGATGTTTACTAAATATAAATACATTCATGTTGAAACGCGTTCAGAGTATGAACCGTTATATTTGTTTATTTTATTTAAATTCATTTTGTTTGTTCACTCGCTGTTAATATTATTTGTTTGAATTTATTTCCCACTTACGTTATTTTTATAAACAACAAAGTAGTTTGTTCAAGTCAACACCACAATTTTTAATATTTTTCTGTTGAAATGTTTAAAGGAGATAAATATGGGTGTAGAGTTTATTTAAGGGGGCAACAGTTTACTCAATTTGATGCTTAAGTATTTGGTTAACGGCTCTCTTACACTTTAATCGACTACTTGCAACATCATTTTTTTCAATAGCGTGTATTCGAGTTGTTTTACATAAGTACACTTTATAATAAGAAGAAGATTTTACTTTAATGGTTACCAATACATCACTTGTTGTAAAATAATTCTCAGTTCATGTCTCCATGCTCATTTTGTAGTTGATTCATATGTAGACTAAAGTGTCACCTTCCAACATATACATGAGATACATATAAACAAGAAGCGGCTCTTTGATCTACCTACGTATGAACTATATTATGAATTCGGACATATGATATACATACTTCTACGATACAATGGTGTATTGATAAACATTAAAGTAGAATCATATTCTTTTCATAAAATATGCTAATGCGACTTATGTCGTATTGAATTGCGTCGGATGTCGCAAGTAGTCGATTCCAGTATGAGAGAGTTAACTTCAACCAGCTAAATAAGTAAGAAAGAAACAGGTTTCAAACCAATGGTTTTAATTAATGAACAGAAATTCTTGGTTTTGAGTATCTGGTCATAACCAAAGATGTTGTCTCAATATTTTATTTTCACAAAGAGTAATTGTATCATAAATATTCGTACACAAAGTATTATGTTTATACTAAATCATTTATTTCTTTGTTGCAGGTAAGCGATGCTGAGAGTTGCTTCTTTAGTTTTTCAACGAGTACTAATGCATAATTTGGTAAGATAAAATTAAATTTTTTCTACAAATATTACTAATAAATATTTCGAAATTTTTCTTATTCTTCACTAAATGTCTTCACATACTACACTATCACTCGCAAAATGTATGACCATACCTAAGATTTCTAAAATATACAAATCAGAAAACCCGCTAATTTCAAAATAATGTAGTTCATAATTCGTTATCTATTCTCTGTTTACAACCAAAATATTACCATTTCCTTAAATATGTAAAGTCAATATACATTATCAAATATTTCCCTTTTAGATTTATTGTTTTCTAATGACACAGCATTTTAACGTACGTAACCTACCCTTCGAATGGAAAACCCCTGAGTCTAAGCACCCACTTAAGATCCCGTTTTCTATTTAGATACTGTCCAATTCTCGAACAACCAACCACTAATATATCAAGCCAAGATTTGACTGTCATCTTGTGTAAATCGATGCCTCTAATAACCAGCATAATTTGTCATCCCCAGAGACGTATAAAATCCCAGCTAGATCTCGTTTGCTTATTATACGTACTTATTTTCAGCCCCACGACTCGTATGAGCTACGGTGGTACCATATTGTGTGGTATTTGAAAGGGGGAAGGTAGGTTAGAGATGGACAGAGAAGGGTCTAGATTGCTATCTGTATCGACATTCACGTTAATTGTCTATTACTATTGTTGACAATAGCCAGAGATAGATTATACTGTTGCTATTGTTAGTATAACATACTCTATAATATATACAGTTATTCAATTGTGTCATAATTGACTATTTAATTATTAGGAAATTAAGCAGATTATTTTGGTAATCACCTAATAATATTGATAAAATTGTATTAGTTAGAATTCATGTCGATTTCTTCCCCTGCTTTAGTTCTGCCTTCTATTTTTAATTAGAATGACTGTACTCAGTAAGTTCCATGGGATCATCTGAGTATGTGTAACGTCTTAGCTTGCATATTAGTTCATAAAGTTCCTATGTTATATAGTTCATATGTTCCAGTAATGTAACACTTAAATTAGCTTATTGTAACCTAGCAAGTGTGAAACTGCTTTGCAACACAATTTCTATAAGAGAAGTAGCAAATGAATCTTGTAATTAGCTTCTAGTAGACTAATCTTGTACTACAGGACAATTTTCTAGCTTGTGTGTTATCATTTAGATAAATCTGTCCACTGTTTTGATCTACATTTTCCATGTTTAAATTTGTTTCGATCTCCTTTTGGCTAAGAATAAGAACACGGATTAAAATCAAGTTTTATCTTTGTACGTCTTACAAGTTTAGTAAAAAAAACGCAGAAGATAATCTTGATGTTATGTAAAGTTTAATTTATGTGAGAATAACTGTTAAAGGAATAGTCGACCTTTTGACTTGCAAATTAATACAAGACGCTACAAGGATCGATATAATAAATTCAGGACATAACATACTTTAACGTCTACAGTCTACAGTCTACGGTGTAGGGTCTAAAGTCTAGACTCGAAACAACACGCTATTCATTATTCAAACGGTACAGTTCTTGATTCGATTGCAATTCAGTTTTTAGATAAACTGTTTTTCATGAACAGTTTTATTCATTTTGTCAATTATTTATTTCATTCTTTTCTTATTTGATTTCCAGAGATTATGACAATCTGTCCTGTTTGGAGTGATAAATTAAAAGTGTCTTGTGCGGGATGTGCCCATCGACTCAATTTCAATAGATCCTAGAATCTGATTAGGTTGTTAATAGGTCCTGAGGTACTTTTCTTTTTAGTCTGCGTACTACGGAATTATTGAACATTAGACAGCTGGCCAAATTGTTTGAATGTTCAAGTATTCTCTCCTTGTAGGTTTTTGTTCTAAGCACTATTCCGTCATTAATTGTGGGTATATCCAGATCCCGGTGTAGTATGTTATTAGTCATCAATTAAATTTTGATAAAGACACAGAAAATATAGCTCTAGTCCGGGGATCAAACCCGAAGATACAGTTGTCTGGCATCAAGTATCAACACTCGGTCACTGTGTCGTCACCCATAATTTTGTTTCATTCTTTTGTTACGATACCCGTACTATAAATAATTGCAATTTTGAAGTTGCGTTTAGTGTTAGATAATTAAGGAGAACAATGTTTTTGTGTTGCGTGGCACATGCGACCGTGCTGCCTTCTACCGTCACAACGGCTAACTATTCCATGAATATTGTAAACTTGTGACTTTTATAAAACCCTCTGTGGTTTATTGTAAAACTTCTTTTATATGAAAAACGCGATGTTTCGTTTTATTACAATCTATTGAATCTTCATAATGATACACACTACATCGTACAACGTTGTGTTGAATTAGATACTTAGATACAGGGCGTTCAAAGAGATGTTGTAATGTATCTAGTTACGTTAGGTATCTAGATTTTATTTTAGATATCATCGATCTGTTTTCATTTTCTAGTGCGATGTCAATAACCCTTACTTAACATTACTGTTACTTTTGCAATTTACAATACTTTGAAAGGTTTGTAAGTACATTTTCTCCATTCCATTCCACTCTATACTCTACATTTTTAAAACTGTTTTTATTTCCAACTCCGATGTTACACCGTACAGCATTCGATCCGTGAATATTTTATATATCTATAAAGTTTCTAGCAGAATTCTAAATTACAATCCTAAATGTAGGTACAAGATACTCTAGATTGCTCCAACTTTCACATTCCATCAACCTGCGGGTAAATATTGAAAGACGCCTCCCTCGAGGAGTGTAAAGAACTCTACCGTATTTTACCCCGAAGCTGTGAAGGAAGAGACTTGTTTCACCGCAGGCTTCTGCCCCTGCCTCAGTTTCCCATGGGGTCCAGAGAATCTTCTGGAAACGAAGCGAAAGTGTAACTAATAGTTTACGGAAAGTAGGAAAATATATTGCAAATAAGAATTGTGGTATCATAAAATCTGAACGCAGCATAAAATCCTTCAGAAATATTAAATGGGAAATAACCATTAATATTGCGTCGTACCTTCCACATGATAAATCGAACACCCATGAATTTATTTATTGAGGATAATGATTTATATTGTTCAATAAACTGGGTGGAAGTCCGGTACTATGTTTCGTTGTCACTCATATTCTACGAGTATATACGTGTATAAACATGTTATGAATAATCTTTTATATCTTCTCTTCGTAGCAGACATTTAACTCCCCGTATGACCTCTTTCTAACTCTCTTCTTATCCTCATATTCATCTTCTTTTATCATTAGCTTTTTTAACAATTTATTCTCCATTTCAATATCTATCTTCAATTCGCATTATTTCTTCAAATGTTCCAAAGTATTTGCAAACTCTTCCTTCCCATTTGTCACAGTATCTGTTTTCTTCCTCTTCATGTTTCATTCCGAATCTCGATATTCTGGTCTCTAGTTTGATCTTTCCTTTATATATGCTGATATCTGTCCGAAATCGTATTATATTTTCTGTCATATTTCGCTTACTTCACCTTCACATCCCTATCTCTGAGTTCCTCTTCCATTCTTATCCCTATCTTCTTCTCTGCCTGTTCTACAACCATAACAAAGTACGTCTCTGTATTTCACAATAACTAAATTAATCTTTCCAATTGTGATATTGAACACATGGAAGATATACTTACATTTTTAATGTTGTATTGAAACTAAAACAAAATATTTAGACACCTGTAATATAAAAGTGATATTCTTTTATAAACATAACCATTCTATATAACACCGAAAGCAATATCTCGTTAAACACTGCACTTCAATTCCAATGACAATTCTTACCAGTTCGTAATGAGGTCTATGGCCTTCTAAAAGACGGCAATAACAGAAAGCGAGAATTGAGAACTGTCTGATAGCTTTATGATAAGTGAAGTCAGCTCGTAATTACAGTCGTAAATGCATTACGTGCTTTCCCTATTTCTGGTTATCTATAGTAGACCTACGAGTATTTCTATTCTGTTGAGAAAGGTTCACATTTCATAAACTAGTGCAGTGCTCTACAACTTCTGAAGGATAGTGGGTCTTAAAGTAAATCCTTGTGTCCCAGTTAAAAAAAGAAAAAAGGTTTTCTGAAGACGCATGATTGATAGGTCATTTAAATAAAAAATAAGAAATCATCACCAATATAACATCCTTTCCAATTCCAGTGTCCTGCGATAAAAGTAGTGTAAGATGTGTTTCGGATATAACTATGATTTTTCACTCTTAATTACTTTTTGGTAAAAATGTTGACTCCATGGTTCATACGTACTAATCTTAATAAAGAATTAATTAGTATAAAAAGCATGATAATGACATAGAAATGATGTTATTTGATTAATTTTAAAATTTGCTTGTATTGAAACCATATAGGAGAGTATATTACATCGCTTCACCGCTCCGATTTAATTCATAAACTGGAACACCCTCTCCCTATTGACTCAATCCCTGTGTTCATCATGATCCATAGGTCCATCACGTTTGATGTTCCAATATTCCGCCTGGAACTCTACCACCAGTAACACAGCAGTAATATATCACAGATAAACAAGCCGCATGAAAAGCCGAGTTGTATCCACTGGCAGTTGTGACCTCTGACCTCTGACCTCGGCAACGTTTCATCGTTCGTTGCATTCACGGTACTGAAATTATATTAATACACCAAGCTAAAAAAATTCATCACAAATATTAAAGTAAAGTTCTGAAATAATTATTTAATGTAATGAAGATTTTTATCGTTGTAGTGTATATTTTTTTAGTCTATATTGTATAGTTCTTTTTTAGTAGCAAGCAAATAAGGGTTGGTAGTAATGGTAATGGGGTTATAATTGAAGCCCAGTTAACTTTCAGTGCTATCTATTAATCTAGAATAAATATAATACCAACAGTAAATTAGATATTTAATATTTATATAAAGAGAGCTATTTGACTAGTCCCTAAACTTGTCAGCCCAAAAGCGTAGATGGCGTTGCTTGTAGTGAGTGTTGTAGTACTACTACTTGTATGATATATGTTAACTTTTAAAAATATACATTTATTTTGAATATTTTAAAACTATTTATGTCACATTTTTACTGTTCATCTTAGAATAAGATCCCAGAGTTCTCAGACCTATGTCGTTCAAGAAAACCTAATATTATAAAAAATAAAATAGTTTAAAGGGTTAGTTTTCAAAAATCGATTTTTGTTTTTTTGATATTTCGAAAGTATAGTCTTTTAAGAATATACTGTTAAATTTTTGTAAGGATATTGTCAATAGCTTCGTTTCTACAGCTGTTTTAGCATATATCAATAGCCATATAGCCATAGCATACTTTGAACTTTAATTATTTATTTCAAAACTATTTTTTTCGGCATGGAAAAAACTATTCAACCGAATCGTCTGAAATCTTAATATGTTATTCACAACATCAATTGCTATCGTTGGAACTAGATCCATTTTTTTTTCATTAAATAACTGGTAATAAAAAAACGTTATCATAAGTCAAATAAACATGTAAATTGTTATACTAAAATTAATTGAAGATCTTTAACTCCTGTGCATCCACCTCTTTAACTCATTTGCTCAATACATGTTACCTTTCTCTTCATTTGCCAATTTCATATCATACTGTTTATTCTCAAAATTTTATCTTTGCTAAAACGACGTAGGTCTGGGGGCCATGAGATCTTGGTCTATTTGTTCTAGGGCACTCAATGTATTCTATGGTAAAGGTTAATAAAGGGCCACAGGGTGATGAATCGCAGACAAGTAAGACAGGCAGACTAACAGAGTACCCTGTGTTAATCTGATGTCCACATTCTCCAATTAGTTATTAGAAGACCATAAAACGTAGAACGTATAAGACACAAAGGGTACAATACACCCCTACCTGTCCGATCTCCAGTCTAGCATCTAATTGTAAACTACCCTAATGAAATTACAAGTATAATTAAAAAAAAAACAATTTATTAAATAGAAACAGTCTTCTTACGTCGACACTTTCTTTCATAAGGTAATTCATTCTACAGAGTATTAATGTAAATAAGACATTCAAACATTTTTCACACTACATGTCTGACGTCACATCGGCGGTAGCGTGGGCGGTAGGTGTGAATATTCATAGAAACGTCAAAATGATAAATTTTAAAATATTATGAAAACCTTTAACAATACGCCATAACTTTTATGATTTATCAAGTTAGAACCTCCTCCTCCCACATTTGCGAATTCTTATGTGTGATGGGAATGAGAATGGGGGGTTGGGAGCAGTAGTTTAAGTCCCATGGCGTCCTGTCGTTATAGATCGAAACGCCCTGCAAATCTCAGTTGATAAAACGTCTTCTGGGCCCACATTTGTCATACGATGCGTGTAGAAATACTCGTACAAAGGACACAGCAGGAAGAGACATAGATGAAGAAACAACGGAGGCCAGCGTGATATTCCGAAATAAAAACACAACGGGATGGTCGGCATTGACCTACATAGACTCCAACAATAATAAAAAAATATTGCTTGCTTTGTGATGTTTCGAGTAAGAAATGCACAAATTTATTTTAGAAAATACAACGCAACTCTCTAGGCCGTAGGACTTGTATACTTGTAATAACTATTTTATGTGGAGTGAAACGAATATTAATATAAAATCAAGTTATTCAATATATAGTCTATCAATATCAATACAATATAATACGATAGTAAATAAAATAATAAAATTAGTTGATAAATTTCTTGGAACAAACATAATGTTCCACAAATACAGTTAGTATTACCAGTAAATAAACAATAATTGGTGTTGCAAACGATGTAAATTGGTTCATGAAAATATTAAAACTAATTTATAACTTTATTAATGCTAAACATAATTATAAGAACGTAAATTATAAATAAATGATAGAATATGTTTAAATTGAGTATTTGTAATATAAACAAATAAAATACTAATAAAACATGTAAACCTAAATCAGGATACAAAAATTATACACACACTGATGGCCCCAGATTATAACTACAGGCTTTCATTAAATTTCTGACCAATAATTATTTTTATTTCTTTATATTTCCAAAAGTGAAGCACACATTTATGATTAAAACTAAATTCAGTAGATGGGAACGACCCTTAAAAATGTACCCTAAATTCGCTTTATAGACCAGCATACTCCCTTACTAAATATATTATAAAATTTAGCAATATTACCATTGGGACTTGAAACTAGATACTTGAAAAGAGTTATTATCCATGGTTCCAGTATTTATTTTATGAAATTTCTAGTTCTAGAAATAAATGTATGTACTCGAATGTGCCTTCGAGTAACCAAAGCGGGTTGGTACGATGGCGAGGGCGGTAGCGTCGCGGTGGAAGTAAGGGGGAGGGAGACGCCGTATAGTCTGACAGGACGAGTAGAACATAAGCCGTATATAGTTCAGTTAGCTGCATGGCTACTATCTTATAAACTCGACTACTCTGAACTTATCTAGATACAAACACACACACACACACACACACACATACATATTTGAAAGTCGGAAAGAATGACTATGCACACATGAAAAACTATTTTTGTAAAACAGTTGTAATATTTAAAAAAATCAATTAATAAGTAAAAGTTTATAAAGCCATTTATTATATACATGAGTTATTAATAAAGCCCAATATAGTATTTAGATCATAATGAAAAAACTGCTATGATACATTTAATCTGATTAAAAGTTTTAATAATTAAAAATTCAAAAATCATCAGATGTGAAATTTTTTTTTTTTATTTTACACATACATAATTTACAATCTGTCCTCGAAGAACATTAATCAAATAAACAAGAAATAATCAAAAGGGTCTTGTGGTCGGGACATAAAGTTTAAAAAGAAAAGAAAAGCAGAGCATTATTAAGGGCGATAAAAGGCTACGTGCCTAGGAATCCCGAAAAATCATAATAAAAAAAAATTGTCGCAGGGCAATAGAAGCAATTCATAGCCCAATTTATGAATTCTTGCCATAGTGATTAAATACATAATCACAATCGAGGCACTCATAACGCGGATAGCTTTTTCATGTCTAAATATGCATGTAAGATGTGATATATTCGCTCAGTTGAGAAGCCTGCAGCCTCAGCCACTTCACGTACTTTCATTCTCCGATCGTCCAATACCATTCCATAGATTTTAGCGACTATCTCTAGCGTGACGATCCTCCTTTGAGCGACCTGAATGTTCTGCGTCACTTGTGCTGGTACGACCAGAACGAAACACAGTAAACTACATTTTTATCATTGAAATTGATGGTACAACATAGTATTTATCAGCTTTTCCTTGTTTTGGTTTTTTACGCAAACAATAATGCTTAATCAGCACATGAAATTAACTTATTTTGATTTTCGATAAAATTTACGAGGTTGTTTGCTTTCAAAGGATGTTAAACACAAACTGAAAGACGCAGCTTACTCAAAACTTGACAGTAGGCTACCAATAGATGGTAGTTAACGGGTTGTAATTAAAGTTACTGCGCGGGAAATTAAAAAAGTCACTGACTTATCAAATTGCTCTCGTATCTCTTCATTTCCATCCAGTTATAACTAAAGCCAAGAAACAGAAAGATAAAATTATTGCATTAAAAGCTAATTCTAGGAACGTTGCCAGGGGACACAATGAATGACTTTTCAGTATCTGATGAATGGATAAGAAAACTGTTTGTCTAAAGAAGAATTTGTGAGATAATATTTAACTTCCATTAAAAAAATAGCATGATGTTTTTAAATTAATAAAAAAGTAGGTCAGAAGCTATTAAAAAAAAGCTAAGGCAGCAAAGATCATTACTTTCCAGAGCCACGCGATGGCGAAATCCAGGGCCCAAGAATCAAGGCCATTTATCTATTGTGTGTTTTTATTTATATTTTTTTCTTTTGTATCCAATGTCTTTTGTTCATTAATTCAGAAACATACCAGTTAGTCATGTTGAGCTGTGTTATGTTTTGTAACCCGCTAAACGCTAAATGCTAAGGCTGTCTCACACTGGAGCAGATCTCCGACTTCTTAAATAGGGTGTTAGGGACTTGTTCGGCATAAACACGCTTTTATGTGAGAGGAAGTTTCTACTTTAATGTTTATCAACACACATATAACATGGTTCATACATACGCAGATCTGTAGGAACCCGTATGCAGAATCTAATAGCCGTGAGAGTAGTATTTAAGAAATACTCTATTAAATATTTATTATTATTAGAATAACCGAGACGTATTGTTCGCACTTACATATTCGGTGCCAAATAATAGGTTTTTGTGTACGAATACGCATGTTAGACATAATGTTCATTTTAAATAAACTAACGCATAGCCGGAAACAGCAGCAAATGTGACAAATGACTACACAATCTGTCCTCTCCTATCTAGTTTCTAGCTGTTATATGTATCTAGTTAGTGTCAGATGGGCTTTATTAGGGCCCGGGCTTTATTTGGGTGACATACCTTATATAAAAACTTAAATTAAATATTAAAATGGTGAGTGAAATAAGGTTTTACATAGGTGTTGTACACATAAGTAATTTTAATTTTGCTTTCATTACTAGTGTTTGTTCTGTATATAATTTCTGATATTAAATTCGTAATCAGAAATGTGAAAATCGGTTTCACATCAATCTCTACGATTATTGTTTACTTAATCTACTATTCCCTTGAATTTTCATACAATACCCTATGACATTTACATTTTCCTATTAAATTTTCCAATGCTTTTACAACGGGTTACATTTAACTCGTCCAGCAGAATTACAAACACACAAATAGCTATTTTATTTTAAAACATTGTCGTAGTCGTATGCTTGTTGGTAATATAAAATAAAATGTATCGCTTGTTTTTGGTTTTATTGCTTTACTTTTCGGATTGAATTTCCGCTCCTACTACATTCTGTGTTTCACTGATAGGACACTGTAGTTCATCCGCTCTCCGCTGGTCGTCGCTGTTGTCGTATGGACTTTTGTAACATATGTATAATAGAGTTATTAAATTTGTTATTAAATGAACAGTTATTGCATGTAACATACTCGTAGATACAAACAAAGAAGAAGAAGAAACATCATAAAACAGATAAGAAAAATATAAATTGTTGTAAGCAACTGCTACTCCATTTAATGTAATAGCATTTTCTGTTGGCCTATTGAATGGACAAACTTTATTACATTGAGTTGCATCTCCACTATGATGGTCGATGGTTTAGGGTAGTCAACAAAACCAAATGACATGAGAGAATCTAAAGTTGGTAAGTTTGATGGGAAGGGCCCTTATGTAAGGCTATGTTCGTATGCTAGATTTCTCGACATGGATTGGTTACACGATGCTAGCTACTGACCTGGCAGTTGACAGTCACTGTCTACCATCAGGTCAGTAGCTCGCACCATTCTCAACGTGTCACACGATCATCAATACCTGTCATGACACAGACGAATAGCTGCTGCGAATAGTCTTGTGTGGTAATATTCCGTTGCTTTGTCACGTGCTGGAGGAAGGCAAGTAACATCAAAAACAAAACATTTTGTAGTAACTCGTATGCGAGCTACTGACCCAATGTCACATGACTGTAAAACACATGGAGTAACTGCCCAGGCCAATTTGCACGTTCACTCGCATCATGTAACCTCGACATTAGCGAATCACGTAAATCGGCGGCTTGGTTGAGCTTCTAAGACTCTCAAAGCAAGTCGACTTCTGTGTTCTTTGCATGTGTTGTTTCACAATACATACATACCACATAGTGATATGACAGTACGCCAAATTAAACTTGTGTACTGTAAGGTGTATAGGAGTTATTTTGCATTAATATAATTTATCATGAGAGCAAACTTTTACTTTAATTTTTAATGATACAAAACTGTTATGAAAGAGAATTTAGCATTCTTTTCCATATCACTTCTAGTCTGTAACGGCTGATTGCATTTACAAGGATCGGATAGGTTTAGCGTTCTAGCATGTATTCACTTGGTTAAAATTCGCTGATATACGCTTCCAGTATGACAGCTACGTAACGCCCGTATTCGGACGGCTTTGTCGCTTGAACTGTGCGAGGGTTCATTACATTTACAGAGTTCGGATAGGTTAAGCGTAGTAGCTTCAGGCTAAAATTCAATTAAATACGCTTGCAGTGTGCGACAGACCTAAGGCTAAACTACATATGACGTCTCTACAAACATTGACTTATTCTGACTGTCAGTACAGATCTATCTTTAAGGTACATGCCCACAAATCAACATGGAAGTCAATGCACGTGACAATGTGTGGTTAAAGGTGTGCGTGCATATGTCAGCACAATTCATTTACAAGCATCTATGCTTTAATAATATTATTTCTATAGTCAATTATACGCATCGGATCAGGGACCCCATTCCTCACTAGAAATACAACGGGCCCCGAGGATATGCATCGTGTCGTCAATAAGGAAGATTGATTTACTATCTTGACCAACTTTAGGATGCATATCTGTTTTATTTTCATTTCTTTCCATATATGCAAATACACAAGTAAGCTCAAAAAGTAGTCCCTACTCCTTTTCCTTATCTGCTTAAAGGGTACGAGTACTAAAGTCAGAATACTAATGTTGAAAATACGATTATTCATGCCACAACCGCGTGATGCTAATAATATATGAACGCATGCATATCACCAATATTCGATTTGCTGACACGAGCCCCATGCATTTACATGTACTAGAATGACAGAATCGGAAAATGTACCTGTCAGACTATTCTTCTCCGCAATATCGCCGTTTTGAGACATACGCGACTGAAGAGTGGACTCAATTATATGCGTACCCATACAAAGAACAAGGTATATGGACGTGTACCTTTATACGTATGTGTTTTGCTGTACATGATCTTCGTTTGGAGAAACAGAACTCGGTGTCCAACTCAGAGAAGTAGCAAGTGGAACATACGACTCAGTAAGAGCTACGTGGTCCATTCGAGGATGCGGTTAAAAAGATTTATGAAGTTGATATTACAGAGTTGTGTGTTGCATTGAGTGTTCGAAATTAAAAATATTATGAACGTGTATAGAAAATACTAGAAAACAAAAAAAGACAACACGAATGCAGCATCTTAGAGTTAATTTACTTATTTATATATTTAGTGGTGGTAAAATATATTCAAACATTAGGGAAGGAGAATAGCAGAAAGACGGTGGTTGAGGCGCAGTTTGATGAGTAGAAATACAACAGAATACGGTTACAGAAAAAAGAAAGCTTAGATCTAATTCAAGTTAGGATGGGGAAACAGATGAGGTCGAAAAATAAAAAAAAAAAAAATGAGAACAAAGAAATAGAAAAGGAGGTTGGCAGAAAGAATCAAGAAAATGTTTAAGAAGGCTTGCATGTAATGCACGCAAAAGCAATATGGACTTATGGGGTACAACTTTGCGGTACTCCAGCTAACTCAAACATTGAGATGTTACAAAAATTTCAATCTAAACATTACGCATGATTGTAGATGCACCATGGTATGTTACAAACGAAAGACAGCACCAAATCTTGTTAAGATGGCGGCCAAAAACGATTTATTCGCAATGTCTCCTTACTTGTGGATCCTTTGACAAAAAGAGTTACTTTCAATCTTATAGATGATTCAATTAACAGAATATTTTCCTAATCTATATAGTATTGTAATTGCAGAAATCTATTGTAAACCTATTGTTAAATAGGTCACAATAGACAGATCGCAATATAAATAAATTTAAATTAAAAAAAATAATTTCATATTTTCACCTTGATAATAAAATAAAACCAAAATATGACCACTCTGTAAATTAAAATGTCCATCGTTATTCAGAATATTTTATGAGTGACACCATTAGTTCATTTTCAAAATTTAATTACAATTTTATTAACTTAAGTGCTTAAAAGATAGATTTTGAAACTAATTGAATTTTGAAATCGATATAAGGCTTAGTTCAAACAGACCGTTGTGCAATTGAGCTTGTTATAGCGATATGATCGTTACACTATCTATCATCACGTTAAAAGTTTGAACACAGTCAATTAGTTGAAAAACAATTATGAAAATCCAATAATAAAATTCCTCTAAAATAATAACCCGCTAAGCTTTTTTATTAACAATAATCAACATTCGATAAATTCAATAACAATGTATGGTTGGTCCGGCAACGGGAGGGGGGGGGGAGGCTGTATGTGGTTTTATAAGTTGAAACACATGCCGTTATTATTTTTTTAATTTTTAATTTGTTTTTAATTGAATTTTTTATGTTGAATTTCAGACATACTGCATTTCATTTCATAGTTTATATTTTTACCTTTTTTTTGTTAAATGAAGTTTCACGATGCAGATACTTTTTTATGAGTTTGCTTGGTTTATAATGTGCTTATATAACCTGATTATATTATACAGCAGTTCTGAAACACATTTTTAAATAAAACTGTACTGTTTATTTTACACCTAATGTACCTTCAAGAATATTTAAAATGTGAATTTTAGGGTATAATCTCTTTACTTTTATCATGGCTTTTTGAATTTCCTGCATAGCTCTCGTCAACTGCCATCTATTAATAGACTACTGGCAAATTTTGGGAAAGCTGTGTCATTTAGTAAGTGTTTTACAGCTATTGAAAGCAGCGATCCGCGCGATGGATACCGCGACTACAATTGAATGTGTAGTCACCAAGTCAGTTCATAACCAAATTCATAAATTTGGTTACGAACTGTACCCCATTCTGCATATTCTCCAGACTTAGCCCACTGTGACTATTTTCTGTCTCCAAATCAGAACAAATGGTTGGGCAGTTACTTTAAGAACTTTAAAAAATCTATTGTTTAGAAGAAATAAAAAAATTGGAAAAACGCGGGACTAAATGTATCAAGCTTAAATGACACTATGTTGAGAAATAAAAGCGCTTTAAAAAAAAAAAACTAAATTATCAAACTACACTCGTATCATGGTTTTGTTATTTTCTGAAAAATAATATCAAACTTTTCATCCAAAATCAGTAGTCATAGTGTAAATGCTGTCTTTATTGTAAGCTTTCTGCTTGTATGGAGTAGAAATATTGCCCGAGATTTTGTCAAGCCAGGAATCTCAATCGGGTATAAGGATATATTATATATAGAAATCGGGTATATTATATTATGAGTATAAGGCTTAAACTAAATTTCAGACTAAAGTTCAGAAATTAACCTACCTAGAGTAACCAGAAGATCTCACACAGGAACAAACTACGTCCAAATTCCGAATATTTCAGTAGTTCAATACCTACAACCTTATCATAGACAAGGTATTTTCCCAAATGTATTTGCAATTATTTACATATATTTATAGTCGGCTTCAAACGATGGTGCGAACACCTTCCATGTCATCGTGTGATCGACGTTGGAACTAAGTGTATCCAATGTCTTGTGTCCAACGTTCACTTTGAAGAATTTCGGGCTGTTGTCGGTTTTTTGACCCGCGTCAAGAGGGATTTTTCTGCCCCCTTGATTTTCTACACACTTGATCCACATGTCATGCACTACTGCACGAATCGTTCAGCAAAGGAAGGTTTTATACTTGAAGGTTTCTTTATTTACTTGAAAGTTTTTGTTAAACAGTGTCAGTGTCAGTAATATCAACAAATTAATAAAATAAATAAATCATTCAGATGAAACATTCATTCCACCCTGTAGTAGGAAACTTCCAATGTCAATCTTCCAATATTTTACTTACAAGTTGAAGCATCGTCTGGAGCCGACTTATAGCTTAAGGAAAATGGTATACAAATTGTGCACATTTATCTTGTTTTTACATATTTTGAAATAATTGTTTTATTTTGGGTGCTGCCAAGTCAATTCCACTTACATATTTCCATTCTTTGTTTTTTTATTTTCATACTTCCAAAAGTAACATATTTAACGATTTTTACTCCGGGCCCTGTTTATCAATTCTAGAGCTACCACTATATTATTAATATTCTATTTATGAGTTGCTGATTATAGTTTTCCGATATACCATTACTTGTATATTGTTTTCCCTGAGAGTTTAATGTATTTTCCAAGCTGAATACAAAGTTTTGCACATAACCCTTTCTCCATACACACACACACACACATTTTCGCTATAATCTCTTTTAAGCATACTCAGCTGTCCATGGTCATGACTTATAACAATGACTCGACGTTTTCGCTACATTAGCCCCTTCCTTTACACCACCTTCAACACCCCCCCCCCTCCCACACCCCCCCCCCATATGTGTCAGTCACCCTTTGTGTGAATAGTTAATGACGAGTGAAACATTTATATTGGAAATATTTTAGAAAATTCTCTGGTCAATTTTGAAAATCGATAAATAGCAACATCCAATGGTGGTCAGCGCTCATTAACTGCGCTTTGAATCAGCCCTTTGCAGAATACTCGTAGGTTGAAGCTGAGACCACTGACTCTCAGCTAGAAGTATAGTTCAATTGAAGATTTGGGGTGGTATTGCTTACATAAAGCGCTGCGTAGTCTGTTAAACACAGTTACGTATATTTTAAGGTTTATTTAGTATAACAAAAGTTATCTTTCATTTTGCGACTTCTTTTACTGGTTTTGAAAAACAAGAATGCAATGTAATATCCATGTTTTGTGTTTTGCGGGAGTTCTTAAACTCTTATAAATAAAATAATTGTTTGACAAGCTGTCCTCGTCTTCAACTCGTCACGTGTTAAGTCAATCCTTTGTTTCGAAAGCTGCGAATCAAATATATAATCTGCATACTTAAATTAACCGAGAAACATTTATAAAAAAACATTTTGAAAAGAAAATTCAAAGAATTTTATTAATATTTCCCGCCTAAAGCGCCTAAATTCCTGCAACACTTTTTACTACAACTTCATGTTCCTAATTTAATGGCGTATTTTTAAATGTGTTATTAACTAATTAACATTTTAATTATTCGTGTATGTTTTGATGCTTTTTATTAACATTTTCACATTATTTTGCCATGCTAGAGGTATAGTTTAATGCCAGTGTGGTGTCAACTTTTGTTGACCCTCTACTAATTTAATAATGCATGTGGCCGCCTGATTTGCATACTAATAGTGTATTCATACCGCATTAAACGTTCTTTTTTATAATTCGCTTCATCAGTTAACGCGAACATTCTTGCGCAAGCTGCCCATGTGGCGCATAAATCGCAAAACAACTGACTCTGCAGTCTGGTAGTTCTGTTGCAAAATATTGTCACTAGTTAACAAGTCGTCATCCTCACTCGTCGCTGCTTCGGGAATTTGTAATTACAAATCCATGATGACACTACACATGGAGCATGGCTACTGGACAAGCGGGGGGAGACGTGATGGTAGGGGGCTGTAGGAATGCTGGAATAGTTGTGATAGTTACTGAACTGGAAAATAATTGTTTTTTATTTGAAAATAACTTGACACATGTTCGCTTGAATAATGTCAAAGGAATCATGTGTTTAAATTGAAACGAATTTGAAACGTTGCCATGGATTGTTCCGCTTCCGATCGTACGGTGGAACAAATTGTTGGAATTTTTAATTTTAACGTATCTAAAGCTCTATTCACTTCCCACCAGCTGTTTTAGTTGTGTGTTTTAACCTCAAATGTATATACCAACCGCTAAACACAAGTACATTTATTAGAGGTTTATATAACATAACAAAAGTTACCTGTTATGTAAACGATTTAACCTAATAGCCAAAGTTTTGTAAACTTTTATTACTTTTTGAAAAATAAATCTACCCGTTTCTGTATGGCATACTCATAAAGATGTTTAGGAATATCTTTTAAAGAGTTATAAAATCTTAAGAAGTAAAGTATTATACCCTCTCACTGTCTTAATTGTGTATTAATTTTAAATTGTATAGCATATGGAAATATTTGGTCATTTTTTGTACCATTTTTAATTTAGAATTTAAATTACGCTTTCTTTGTTTTTTTTTTTTAGAATCTTACAAGGTTCAATGTTTCTAATTTAAAAATACTAATTTAAAAAAAACTATATTATATTATAACCTCCAAAATGTCTCAATCTGTCAAAAATGCAGTAGGATTTATTTTTAAAAGAGTTTCTACTACTAATTGTTATTAAAAACAGCAATTTTAATTATTCCACATTCAATTTTGTCCAACTGTGAACTGTCAAAATTTGCGCACCATCTTAATTAACTTAAATCAAATTAAAACACGAATGTTATAAGGAATGCCTATACTGAAAACGTGAAATCTAGATTAAAATGTGAAATAAAAACGTAAGTTAAATATCAAAACTGTGAGAGGGAATGAGGTTTTAAGGATCAAATGTTTTTAAAATAAATTACTTTTAGATTAAATATTTCTAGATTTTGCTTTAGTGACAATTTACATTAATGTAAGGTAACATCCACATATTGTGTTAGGGGGAGTAAGTTTTAGTTTATGAAATACGAATATAAAGGATTATTTTCTTTCTTTTATATATAACAATTTATATAAAAGATATATAACAATAAATATATAACAATAATATAACGATAATATAACAATTTTAATCTAGGTTTAAGACTAGTAAAAGAAATGAACAGGAAGATAGCAAATGTTGGGAAGAAATAGAGGAAAGGTATCTAGATTGTATATGCGAGAAAAGGAGTCTTTGCAGCATATATGAATATATGTCAGAATTGTCAATAAGGATAAATGAGCTACTGAGAGGTGACAAGGAGGAAAGCAGGTGAAGGCGAAGGTACAGAGAAGAAGAAAGGAGAAATAGGAAAAAGAAGAAAATCGTGTAGTTGGAAAAGTTGCAAAGTTACAATAGACGACAAAGTGAAGAGCGACACGGGAAGAGGAATAAACATTTTCAGAACTTCCGAATACGAAGGTGAAGGTAGGAGCTGTAAAAAGAAAGAAAAAGCAGAAAGGAGAAGAAGGAGAAGTAACAGGATCGAGGAAAGGGAAGTAGAGAACAGAGGAGAGATCGTCAACGTAAAAATGTATGGGAATGTCACACAAGTTTAAGTTTAAGTGGATAAGGAATATAAATACGAATTAGAATAGTTGGTTATACTTGTACATAAATACAGGAATAATTTTAAGTTGAATTTAATGAGACAATGAGCCAAAAGTTTAGTATTTAATACACTTAGGTTTAGGGCCTACCAATTTAATTTGAAAACATAAAAATCATTTCTTAATCAATAAAAGTCTTCTACACACGTTTCTACATGCGTTTAGCTTAGATGTTGGGGTCTGGAGTTTGGAATAAGTAAAATATTCACCAGAGAATGAAGGAACTTTAAAAGCGTGGAATAACGGCAAGCGTGGCAGTACAATCTCACTCTGAGATCCTCAGTGTCTGTCAGAGCTTAAAACCAATATTACCATAATAACTTATAGCGCTACTCCGTCCCTTCACTCTCAATAGAAAAGAAGGATGAGGAGGAGGAGGAAGAAAAAGTTTTTTGTTTAAGAAAACTTTCATTTACGTAATTTATAAATGTATTGATTCATTATTTAAAAATATTTATTTTAGTTTACAAAAAATATAACTTACTTCAAGTTGTTACAGTATTTACTAAGGAGGTATAACGTATTAATTATTCAGCAGCAAATCATTTTAAATTTATGATCAATTGATTTTAAATCCAGTCCAACGAAACTGACCTTGTACTTTTCAATCGATTTCGTACATTCCTGTGTATTTTTAAATATATGATGAAAATAATTGCTGCTGTGCAGTTCCGCATTAAACCTTCACTACCCCCACCATACACATATACAAAATTTATTTTTATTACATATTTTGAAACTTTAAAATAAATTTCCGGATTAACGTCTTCCGTCTCCGACGAAATCAACTTTATTTAGTTACAATTGCGAAAGTTAATTGTATAAAGTCATAAATGGCTTTCACATTTGACTAAGACATTTGTCTTAGTTATTCATTAATATAATATGTGAGTCGTTAGACGTTACCTTCCGTCAATATTAAATCACGTAATTACATTTCATTGATAACCTAAACTTAAAACTATTCAATCATTTTCAATTTTTTCAACAACAATGTTTGATTTTTATACTCCTACTTTTATATTTTCTTGCTACTAAGTCCTCATTGTTTCTCTTCCTTTACTATTTCTTCTTGGTTCTCTTCCTTTGCTATTTCTATTTCCTTTACTATTTTCTTCTTGGCTCTATCTCCGCCATCCACCTCTTGTCTTTCTTATCTCCTCTCCGCAAATCCTCTATTTTCTGAACTGAAGTTTAACTGTTTCTCCTCTTTCCTCGCTCCTTATCTCTATCTCCACCATCCACCGCTTCCCTTCACTACCTACAACTAAGACAATTGTCTTACTTGTTTATTGGTTAATGCGGCTCTATTGCCTAAGCTCGAAGTCTTTTTCTAAAAAATATGGAAAAGATTTAGACGATGGATGCATTAACGATTATTGAGAATGTTTTTAATTAAACCTACTTTATTATTTTTTTCCGTTTGTTGATTAGTGAGTCCAGTTAATTTGTGAGACATCTCCGAATTTTGAGTTTTGAAATAACGACGAAAACAATATTCCAGTTTCAAGTGTATCCCCATTATAACTATTGCATTATTTGATTGCATTTATGAGTTATCAGAGTATTGCATCAGAAAGAGACTACCCTTTTACTTCCAATTGCATATGCAACTTAAATAAAAAAAATATAAACGATATATAATGTAAAAGCAATTACATTATAAACTATAATTTAAATATAAATAAAATCAAACAAATTGAAGTATAGTAAGAGAACAGTATGTAGCTGCACGCCGTACGTAGTTCGATTGCTAGCGTTTCTTTATCAAGTGGTCTTCATCTTTTCTAAAACAAGCATTATTCCAAGAATAATTTGCTGAACAAGTTGTTACAAACTTTGTTTTATGTAATATAAGTAACAACGACATCTTTTAATAATTTTTTGAAACATAATATTAGTTGCAAAAAGTCCTGAAGCCATTATACGTCCTTTAACCTTTAAAAAATTTCCTGTGTTGCTAGTTTCCTGACACAGTGGAGGTCAAACTTTTCTTAACAACCAACACTGAACCCTTTAGCTATCTGTGTCTGCTGCTTAATTAAAAGATGTTACGTTCAAGATCGTGTTTTAGAAAAAGTGAAATATGTATTAACTTATTTAGGTTTATCTTTAAGTTTATTATTCTCCTTTCATCAAAATAAACATTTTAGAATCACTTTGCCATCATATTCAAGATGCGTATGATTTTTTTGTCATGAAAGAGTTCATTTACAGTTCAGTTTATCACAGTCGTTCATATGAAATATCTATTTTATCAACTACAAATGCCGAAATCACTCTAACTGTCGGAATACAAATGAAGTTGATGCGAACAATAATTGAAGTACAATAGTGATAGAAACGTCACAAAACAGGACACTTCACCAGATTGTTTACTGGGACATTACATAAAAACATTACATTAGAACACATTACATACAAAAATAAAACATTCAACAAGAAATTTGCTAATAATATTGAGTAATGAATCCATATGAAAGTAATGCATTTATTAACTATATAATTTTTTTAAATGACAACAATAAACCCTGCAAATGTAGATTTATAACTGTCTGTTGTTACTGATTCTTTAAATATTATTTTAACTTTGTAAATAGTTTTCTACCCCTGATATACATTTTACTTGCAAGAAAACTTTTTGTTTAATTTTGAAATAAATAAGAGAATATTTTCTGCTTGCTGTAAGATTGTTTTCTTAAAGAAAGTCTTGGTGCGATGCTTGGAGACAGAGATCCGCGTGCCCGTCAGGTGAACAGACGGATAAATGCAGACGGCAGACGGCTTTCAAAAGTCATTCTACTTGAGTTATACGAGTATATTCTTCAACTTATAAATGTTTATTTGAAACGTATTGCCTTTCAATACACTCTCACTCCAACTTGTCTTTTTCGTCTTTCGTCTTCGAGTTTTCAGAGAAATGATGTTTTTCATACATTTGAAATATTTACATTTAAGAATGACTTTTATAAATGATGTTTTTCTTTTGTGATTTGTTTTTTAAATTTCATTTTCAGTTGGCGTCTGTGAAGCTGTCACAAATCATTTTTAGCCATCGGAATATTTTCAAAATATCAAATTTAACAGCCACATTGTGATATCAATATCCAGGGTCTTGTACCAGTGACTCGTTTTGTTTTCTATAAGTACACTCTGCATAGACATTTATATTTTTCTTTAATTATTTCATATTTAAATATTAGTTAAACTTTTATCTGTTTGGTTAAAATGGTTAAATTAATTAACGGTATAGTTTAGTCATCAACAAATCCAGGTATTGAGGGCAAGCGCAAGACATTAACTGCAGACATACTTTACTAATCAAGAAAAACTTTGTATCACTTTGTTAAAAGCATTCGTAACAGTTGATACAATTATCTTAAATATGGCAATGAAAGATTCAAGAAGAAAGTAACAAAACAATAAATTGAATTTGTGGTTTATCAAAGGCCCGGCCCGCTCTCTCGTAACCATACAAACGCGTTCATAAAATGAAATATTTGTTTTTGTTTTTCTATTTTTATAAATAATAATAAGTAATTCCAATACTTCATTCTGTCAACCATCTAACGGATTAGCTTTTCCAAAAAGTGGAAAATGTAAACTGTAAAACCTTCATCTCCGTCATCTCTGTCACCCCTCCCACATCCCCTCCTCCCTTTCCCACTCATTTTCTGTTTACATATTCCATAGCCAGTATTGTTAATACTATCTCCGGGCATTATATTGCGGATAAATACATAAACCACTTTATTCTGTTACAGAAAAAATCGTTTAGGGTTCGCTCGTGTTGTTATCTGAAGGGAAGATATTGGTGGAGGGATGAGGGTGACGTGGAGGGTAGATTTACCGTGATCCAGCTGGCAGTAAGCCTACACGTCGATGATAAAGTTATCTTGCACGTTTCGGTTCATATTTATTGGATATTATATTTTGATAAAGACATTAGGAGCAGGTAATTATTTGAAACTGCTCACCTTGTAGCGTACCAACGCAGAGAAAACATCACACAAGAATTATTTATTCATTCGAAGCAGCTTCTGCTGTCAGAAATGTGGTTGCTGCTCTATTAAGTTCGATTTTTACCTGAAATGCGCAGCAGGATTCCATTGTATCAATGACTGCAGCAAACTAATGAAAATTCTTCTTCTTTAAAAAACTAATGACTTAATTAATATTCATTAATGTAGTATTCTTGAGTAAGGTCCTTTTTTCTTAGGTCCCACTATAGGAATGTACACCAAAAAGTTCTAAACGTTGACAGTTCTTAGAGCAAGAAAAAAGCACCTACCTGACTTAAGGGCAGGTAATTCTAATTGTTGGATATTTTTAAAGTTAGCGCTAATAATGAAAATTCCAAGATAATCAACATGGACGCCATCTTGTAAAAATGGCGGGCACAGACGGTTTATTGGCCATATTTCTTTACTAGTGAATCCCATGATAAGAATAGTTAGAATCAATTTTGCAGAGGATTCAATTCCCTAAGAGTTTTGCATACAATATTTTTAGTATGTTTTACAGGAGCGGAGCTAAGTGAGTGCAAAGTCCCATACCATTACCATATAAATTGTTTATTGTTCAGGTATTGCTTACTCATTTCCACACCTACCTGAGGTATGTTGTAAACGCGTTTTCCCCAATTGGGCAATGCACAAGAACAGTCGAAATGTTATACAATTTTCTATTATTCATATTCATATATTAATATTTACTCTTCTATGGCAGACATATACCAAGCGTTTCAACTTTTTCATCTTCGCTGTTAAGCAGAACTACTGATAAATTTTCACAGGATTAATATTCATCCGCTCGTTCCATTGACGATCGTTCTTAAACTAAATTTCAATGTTTCTTTAAACTACTATGGCTGCTCTCACATTGGAAAAGATTTCTTTCAGCCGCAGAATTATAGAGGTTTTCTGTTTTCGATTGTTCATTTGACAATTATTTATCGATTCACGTTGATCCTCTGTAAGATGAAAAAGAGAGAAAACTGAACAGATATATAATTTGTAGTTTTACTCCTTCTAACACAGTGCATTGATAAACATTCAAAAACAAACTTGCTCTTAAGATAAAGTGTGTTAATGCGATACCGATTCTCTCAAACTAGCGTCTCTTGCTCTGCAAAGGACTACATGCGACACCGATTTTTTTTGGTACTGTACTTGAGTAATTTCTCGTTAGTACATTTCATCATGAGAGAATATTTCGTCTTTAAAGTGCTATTCCAATTTCTAGCCTATACAAACGGAAGGCGTCCCTCTCATAAACAAACGTATGAATCATATTATGAGTACGGGCATATGAATATATGCTTCAACGTGCCGTCCTTACAAACAATTTTGATCGGAATCCAATTAGATGCGAATCGTATCACTCTGAATGGTGATTGGAATCCTATTAGACAATAGTGAGACATTAGATGAAGCTTTGAACAGCATGTCTGCACCGGCCGGAACGCTCCGTACCCCCTCTGATTGGCTTCCTAATACTTTCCAAACGAGGTTTGCCGAGGTACAAGTCGTAGTACTACCACATATGTTCTCCCGAACACAGTGTGACTACTGTCTAACCGCTCTCTAATACGAGATTGCTAAGATACGACAAATTGTTTGTAGGGGTAGAGTATTGATAAACATTAAAGTAAAAACTTACTCTCATGATAAAGAGTGATACGGGTACATTACGAACATCTTTTCTATGAGACGTATTCTCATTTCACATCTTAATTCCATTACATATGATACTTAGATATGCATTTTTTGCAACGAGTTTATCCGTCTCGTCTGGTCGTGTCATCAATCATCTCGTTGTGAAATCTTGCAGTAGTTCTGTCGTCGACTCGTAGATGGCATTGTATGTCTGCATCATATCGCGCTGAAATATTCAACTAAAAAGTACAATAACAAACATACGAGTATACTCGCAGAATCACATAATCCGACTGACAGTTGATATATGATTGTGATCGTCTTTATTTCATGTATTATTAATGACTGGATGCAACGCATCCATCTTGTGCTGTTCTCGAGTGTAGTACTTGCTTTTATTATATGTCAAATAAGATAAAGATAAATCAAACATAGCTAAAATCAAAAATACATACAACTTTTTCTTTTTTAAATATTTCTTTGAGTGCATCAACTTTTCTGAATTTAAATTAATTTTAATTGAATTTAATGAAGCGTATTGAACATCTTTTCATCAAAACATCAAAATATCTCTTTCCGAATCATATAAAGTATTTTTTTCTGTCATCATCATCTTTAAGTTTTGCGTTATGTTTAAACATTGCGCCGAAATGCTTAAAAACGGCCACTACGACCCAACTATGCAGATGGCTCGTTGTGAGCTTGGCGTGAGTGAAATTAATGACGTCATTAGTGACGTTTTCACGGCAATCACAACGATCCTGGTCTCCATGTGAAACGGCTGAATTTTGGACATTGTGAACGCTTAGTGGAACGCCCAAGTAAGACTTCTGGTTTATCTGGCCGCAGCAAGGAGCAAGTAACTAGGTTAGAATTAAATCCAACTTCGCATAGTACATAAAAACATCTTTCAATTTTGTTTATAATTCTGTTATTAGATTTAATTATATTAGTTTAGATCTTATAAGTGAATGATTTTAATTACAGTTTTAATTTAATATAAGATTTTCTTTCTTATTCTACTCTTACGTAATCTGTTTTGTTTCATTTCTAACAATAGATCAAGAATATTTTTGCTGTTATTTTATAGCCTCTAAAGTTTTCCGTGACTTCACAAAGATTAAAAGCCACGGTTCGAGTTAAGAGCTCTATGAATAAACCACTTACAATATCATCGTGATTTTCTCTAGAACACAAATACAATAAAATTAATACAAGCAGTAAAAATGTGAGACGGCCATAGAAAACTGAAATGACAGATAAATAGATGAAGTAATATATATTTTATGTTATTGCTATTTTCAGATTTATACGATTATCATGAAACTGAAAAACTCCGTTATTTCTGTTAGTTCGTTTTATTTATATCATCAACAATGTCTGGTAATTGGTAAAGTTCTAATACCCCGTAAATTGTGTAGGATATTAAATTTCCAATTCTATGCTTCGAACTCCGAGAATTGGTCTGGAAAATTCGTGTTCATATTATTTTCCAGCCGTGTTATTGAATTTCAAGAAACGTTAAAATTATGAAGAATGTTATCTGAGATAGCGTTATGGTGCAGTAGCACCATTTGAACTATGGAACAATAGTTACTCGCTTTTAAGTGCACTTATTTAACATGCAGGAGGTCTAACAAATATAAAAATGCTACAGATTTATAAAACAACACTGATATATTTTAGACGAATAAATTAGGAGATTTTGAATATATTTTATATTGTTTGGCGAGATAGTAAGCAAAGATTTAAAGATTTCATGTGCTTTCAAGTTTATAGTACCCCTGCTACGCTATTCACAATGCGTACCTGAATATATAATTTTTTTTTTTTTCTTTATTTAATTTATTTAACGTCGGTCTATTTCTGAGTCACCGACAAATTCGTACTCTGTTGAATGATTTTCATGTGAACTACACGGCGGCCTAATAAGTTTATGATTATGTATAGAAATACCTGTAACTGTGACACGGAGATCGATCCCGAAAACACAGCAGTCAGCATCAAGCGTCAATGGTTTTGTGTGATTATATTTACTCCGTACAAGTCAAGGTCCTGTACACAAGTCTAGCAAAGAGAAGGTTCAAAGAGAAGTGACGCTTTTAATAGATTTTGATCGCATAGTTCGTTTTTAGTCGGCAATTGACATATGAGCATGCTTGCGATTTTTAACCTAAATTTTTAGTAAAAGTATTATAATTAATATTGACGTAGTGTAGTTTTTAATATTTTCATTCATACAACATCTTAAAAGTGTTAAAAACATTCATTCTTTGTTTCCTTTGCGCACTTATCTGTGCTTCCATTATCTTTCTCCCTTTATAGCGTTGCTTGATTGTACTGTTATTGGTGTCATTTTTTTCATCAACACCGTGCCGTCCTTGCCAGACCTATGTTCAGGGTCATGGTATATGAATGTAATATATATTGAGTACAATCTCATAATAAAATAAAATACTATTCGAATATGTCGCTGAAGTTAGCGAAAAGTTCCAGCAAAAAGTTCCAGCGAAAAGCTCGAAAATGAGATAGTGCTAGTGGGGTAAAACTAATAGCCGTGCAAATAACTTTAAACTTGTTGAATTTAATATTTATAAGTGCGTTAGGGTAATATTTTAAATAAATAAGTTATATAACTTTGACTATAATTTGCAAGTCAAAATTAAAAAAAACAAAACATAATGCAGAGAATAAAGTTTTGTAGTGCTTGTAGAAAATGTAGATTATCTCCCAAGCATAACCTAATACAATAATGAAACTAAAGGCAAAGCTTAATGACACCATAACTAATGGAATAAAACAAAATTTAAAATACGTCAGAATATTAAATAAAAAGTTACAACTTGCCAAAGTTCACTAACTGACACTCATTTCTTCAGCGACGTTATTCGAATTTAAGCTTCGAAATATACTATCGAAAATATGCTTTAGAAATTTTTTTTTGAATAATGCATGTGTCGTTTCTTCTGAATATTCACTGTACATACTATAATATAATAAACACTTCTAAGAAATGCAATATTAAAATGGGGGGAAATTAAAAAAATCTCATAACTGCAATACCTTATAATATAATCACGATCTTGACATTTCTCGCGATAAAACTACTTTTAGTGAAATTATTTTAAATAGAAGGTGTGAGCGAATCTCAAAGTTTACAACATATTCAGCCAGAAACATATGTACGTTTTCATCTATTACCATAGAAACGTAGCACTTTCCGTAATATTTCCACTCTAAAAAAGTTATGAATCTGAGTGGGGAGGTTCCTGTATTCGAATGATTAAACTACTCGGAATGTATGAAACCTGTTTCCGGTGGATGTACTCGTAATATGATAAAATATTCCATTCGTATGAGAAGTACATGACATAAAACAGAGTTCATGGAAAACATTCGTTAGCCTGGTTGCCTATCTACTACAAGTAGGCGCTGCGCTCATACGAAGGACGGTGATTTCCGCCACCCAACCGTAAAGCTGAAACACATTTCCACCTCGTAGATGATACTACCGTGAATTAACTAGTAAGAGTTCTCTCACACTGGAATATACTACTTGCGATGTAGTGTCTGGAATATACTACTTGCGTTTTCGCATACGACTTGGCTCCTAATTCTTCTTCGAGTATGATATGTAGCCCAGCTTGTAGAACATTATTGTCTAGCGAGATCCTAAATAGTAGATTGGCAAGACAGGAAGGGAGGAAGTGAAATGAACAGATATATTTATTTATTGTATTATTGTGCCACCTAGTGTATTAATAAACATTAAAGTAGAAACTTCCTGTCACGATTAGTTATTTTTGTACGTACCAATTCCAATTCACATGCTGACGATAAACTACGTCGAAAGTAGTCTGTTTCAGTGTGAGATCACCCTAACAGTGCAACATATACGACACGACTACACAGGGTATGTAGTGTCGCTCGCTAATTTGAAAATCATGCTCACAAAAACATGCTTATTCATTAAAAATAAATAAGTCCTAATGAAACCGTCGCATATTCATAAAAACGTATTTTTAGTTTCATAATTAAACAAGTAAATATCTACATTGTAAAAGAATTATGAGCATATTTTATTCAAAGTTATTTTTAAAAATTCTAGCTAGTATTTTTGATACAAAAATGATTCAATCGTTTGGCGGTACTTGTAAAAGGATTGCGACTTTGAATGTGATCACGATTAAAAAGTCGAGTACCTAGTCAGTTTTCCAGTATAATCTCAATGTGTTGACGTTTTTTTTAGTTGTGTTTAGTAAATAAATAAAAATTATTTAAAATGGTGTTTAAATGGACAAACGAAATTTTTATAAGTTAAATAAATTTGTTAAAAGAAGATACGATATTTTTATACGCTTGCAATAAACTGTTGTCTATTGTTAAAGAACTGAGATTTATTACGTTTTTTTATTTTTTTCTAATGCAGGTTGAAGGAATTCGTTCGAAATATGAAAGCATCCGACGTATTAAGTTGCATGTCACGCAAGTGTGGACGTGTTTTACAACATCTTCCAACAAATATTAGATGTCGCATCAGTGTGTACGGAACATTATATACTAACTATTGCGCGTTTTAGAAAGTCAATAGTTTAAGATGAAGTGGAGTTTTATTTATTACGTATTGCCCTAACGGCTCTTGAATAGAAAGTACCTTTCTAAACATGTGTTTCACGTACTGAACACAATACAACAAAGTTTAAAAAAAAGGAAATTCCCTAATACCGTTGCACCAAGAACGTGACCTGCCTGCCTAGTCAGCAGTCTAGTGCCTAGCAGTCTTAGCAGTCTAGTGGTTCGTTTAAAGTCTTGTTTGTTCCAGACGATTCTAAGTAGACGTAGAGTGTCAACGACTTGGCTGAACTCCTCGTTGTTCATTTACACAACTCGTTCAACTATTAGATAAAGTTTAAATGCTTGATAACAATATAAGATTAAGTAGTTACCTAAAGTTTAAGCTAATACTTTAGAAAGTCAGGTAAAATGAAGTATTAATCTTACGTAAAAAGTTTTTTAAAAACTTATAAAGTTTAGTAATAAATATATTTTTAAAATAAGACAAAAGAAAAATAGTAAATTGATTTAATTATAATTTTATACCAAAGTTACATAAAGCAAAGAAGATGAAGTTTCTAGAATACACGATTGTCTTAACTTTAGCAGATAAAATGTAACCCGGAAACACATACTGCAAGCTGATGATTATATCAACGCGAAGTGACAAATGAATATCCGGCTTGAGGGACCAAAAAAACGTAATGCAGATGTTGGAAGCTGCATAACGTTTGTTGTGTGAAACACGTACGACTACGGTCATGATTTATGTGCTTTGCCATTAACTATATCACGATTTATATAAATACGAGGACGATATATTTATGTAGCAATGTTTGTAAAATCCATGACCTGGGACACATGACGACTAAGCATGGCGGCTATCCAAGCGTTGTTATTATGACGTCAACAGAATTAATGCCAACATTTCTAGCTTTACATAAAACGGGTAATTTATATATCATTTATTTAATGTTGTTTTTTTATAGATACGAATATTTATTTGCTAAACAGAGTGTTCAACGCTCCATCAGATTCTGAAAGAACTTGAGGGCCTCAGTGAAGATAAGCCTCAATATAAATAATGAATAAACAAATTACATGATTCCGTTCATTGCGGGTAGTGTAGAAAGGCGCACCACTAAATGGACGTTAAATGTATGCAAATGAACAATTGAAGTAAGTTAGAACTTAAAAATACAATAAAATTAACAGTAAAATTGGTGGTATGTAGGGGGGTGCCAATATATTGCCCCGGTTCGAAAAAATCGTAAATGCGATACTGTGTTCGCCTATTACTCTTTGCCGATTGTCAGATAAGTACGTTTTGATGTGTTTTATTTCCGTTTTCAAAAATCTTTGCCCTGTGAATTAAAGTAAGTTAAAGGTTCAGAACACATATGTGGAAGAATATGCATCACTCTCTTTGAAAAGAAAACGCTATTACATTTATAAACTTCTTTAGTGTTAAGTATGTTCGTAAAGAAATTTAATTAACTTTAATTATATTCAATAAAATTATTCGGTTTTATTCATTTAGTTATTAAAGTATTTGTTCCAGCAATATTTTATTATGCAATAAACTGCACTTGTTGAATAGCATGTACTTTGTATTTACTTAAACAGTACATAGTACTATCATGTATAACAATTTTCAACCCCACCTCCCTCACACCAAGCGCTCCACCGTCGTTACCACCCTTCGTACTCGACCAATACTGTCGCATGAATATTTTACTTCTATACGTATTCGACATGGCTTATGATTTATTAAAACTGCAAATCAAATATTCACAAAGATTGTAAAACATATGTATGTGTGTGTGTGTGTGTGTGGAACAATTTTGGTTTTTTACTCAGTATGACGTAACATATAGTGCCTCTGGGCGATTACACTGCCAAAGGCTATTGTGTCGCTGCCATTATAAACATATAAATAAATAAATAAAATAATAATGTATCACGAATTACGTTTTAATATTATATTGTATGGTTGGTTGCCATTTGTATTTTAGATGATGATGATTTTTGTAGCAATATGTCCGCTGATGACCGCTCACACACGGGACGATAACTGTCAAGTAAAAACTACGCTCGGTATGCGTGCAATATCTCGATCGGTTGCAGCTCAATACATTTTGCATTAATCTCGCACACGGGTCGGTGCGGTAGTAGTGCGATGCGACTTGTACGCGGTATGTGGGTATACAGCAATCCCACTCAGCGGAGGCTCACATTTGTAAGATGCAGACTGATTTTGTTGAACTCAAACTAATAAAAGAAATAGAGGAATATTCTTTGGTATATAACGTTCAATTGAAAGATTATTCAACTAAGTTTTGTTAATTGTAATATCTCTGATCAGTGTAACCAACTAAAGGAATATAATTTCTATAACATATTTAAAATTAAAATATTTTATTTGGTCGGAGTCTGATGTTTTTTTACTGACGTATTCTTTTTCCTAAATCACTGAGTACGCGACGCGACGCGACATAATTAAAATATGCTACGGTTGCGGTAGCATATTAACAACACCGCTCATATTTTTCCCGACCTTATTAGGTGTATATGTCGTAAACCAAGTCGTATAAGTAGCCTTAAAATGAATTATAAATGCAAGTAACCCCCGGTGCAGCTGTTTATGACGTGGGGCTCCGGTTCGCTGCACAACTGCAGTGCTGTTGCTGATAACAATGCGCCAAAACGTTTTGCATTCCAACAAAAATAACAAACACTTCCTGAACAGGAAGACTTTAAGGAAACAACATTACCTTTATGGCATTATGAAGAAAACCATCAAATGACTTACTTGTCCTGCCGTAATATTTTAAGGTAATTTTCAGAACACACATACATACTTGCAGGTATTGTTTCTGCTTTTAAATGCAAATAAAGCGATCATTAAAGAACCATTGATGACTGTAGAATGGTGAAACAACTAAAAGCTAAACACTTATCGTTTAGAATTTTGCTACAGTTCCCCACCCCCTTCCCCCCACCACTCCATTCTCTCCTGCGCCTACGTTACCAGTGTAGTGAATTGTTCATAGAGATAGCCATTACCCTACTTGGACGATTTCCAGAAAAGCCTTTTAATCGTCACCACATTAGCACGTATGTAAGTTTTAATGTTAATAATTTCAAGTTTTCCTTAACAAATGAAGCTTTGTAGCAATATATAAGTCGTCCAAAAGCCAATGCGGTTAAGTCTAAACATGATCATATTCAAAAGCAACAAAAGCAAAGAGAAAATCTATTATCAATATAAATAGAACGACCCAAGGAGAAAAAGAACCGTAAAATTAGAATGCAATGCGATTATAAATATTTTGTAGTTAAACTTTTGATTGAAATATCAACAAGCTCGAACCCGCTTCCTGTAACACATTTAAATTCAATATTATTGTTTTCTACATTTAAAAACTTGTATTTGAAACAATGCATTAAAACGAAAATATTAAAATAAATGGAATTTGATAAAACAAATGGAAAACATTACAATGCATTATAACAGTGTGAAATTCCTGTATAACAACAGGTTGGTGTACGAGTACTTGTACAGTAGGGTGTAGTAGTACAGGGTGTATGCAACGTACAGTGAGTAATAAATATCCTATCTGGATGGAAATAACGGTAAAGCACGGTGATGTTTATAGTTTGCAATGTTTAATCAATATGGAGTGAGAGGGGATGCATGAGGGTAGGGAGGAGCGGATGTATTGTCATTGTGGTGTACAGGCCTCTCTGTGTTTATCAGTTCCAGTTTATTACAAACTCCGCAAAATGCTGAGCGGTAATGAATATAGGATGATACTTTATATTAAAATAAAGGTAAGCGTCCACAGACTGTACGAGTTTAGTTGCTATCACAGTAGACTCGTTGCATAGTGCGTATGTCTTCCTTCATTTCACGTTTGATACGATAAATCGAATGTGTCTGATGTGATTTGTGTAGAGCTGTGGAGATTGACCTTTAAGTTATGAATATAAGCATCTTCAGTGTTGATACTCCAACATCAGATGTTTCTAAAAGGAAGAAAGGCAAATTGCTATATTATCTAACAGAAACAGCACAGAAATAGAGGGACAAATTCGGAATAGAAATTTTTTTATATAAGAAAGAACGAAAATTTATTTTCTTTTGTTGGTGGTTTCTTGGGCTTCCCCTGGCCAAATAGCCTTTTATCGCCTAATAGTATTATTCTTCTTTTTAAACTTTATATAAAAAATAATGATACATGGCCTCTGCCGTTTCAAATCTCGATTTCTAACCAAAAAAACGATGTTAACAGGAAGCGTCAGCGAAATCTGTTAAATTAAAAACACTTAATTAAAAAAACTATATTAATATATTACAACCTCCAAAATGTGACAATCTGTCAAAATGCAGTAGGATTTATTTTTAAAAGAAGTTCAATGCCAGTTTGTCAAAAAGAAATTCTATTACTAATGGTTATTAAAAACAGCAATTTTATTTATTCCACATTCAATTTTGTCCAATTGCTAAATTTATATTACTAACGACTCATGCGTAAAAATAAATTTTATCACGAATGTGACAAAGAATACCTATTCTGAAAACCTGAAATCTAGATTAATCTTAATATATATAAATTACGTGTCACGTTGTCTCTCCGCGATAGACTCCTAAACTACTTAACCGATTTTAATCAAATTTGTACACCGGGTGCAGTTTGATCCAACTTGAAAGATAGGATAGCTTACATCTCAATTTATTATTATCTTATTGCAAATTATTTGTCTATTAATTATCTGTTAGCTCCAAACGATGACATCTGGCGACGATGATGGCGACATCTAGATTGAGTAAATATTCTGTTGACTAGATTGAGTAAATATTCAATAGATGGCGCTATGTAATGTAATATGACAAAAACGTTAGTCACAGCAACGCGTGGCCGGGACAGCTAGTGTTATATAAAACATAAATGAAATACCAAAACAGTGAGTGAGAATGAGGTTTTACAAAGTGTAAATAATCGTTTTAGTATGAATAAATACGTTTGTAAACTTATATTATCTGTTAAACTAAAAATATACGAGCATAAGCTGTTAGAAAGTCTCGTTGGTTTTAGTCGACAGTTGCAAAGAATGTTGAAGTATCATAATTAAATCTTTTTTTATAATTGCCTGAATAATATTTACATTTTTATTCGTCATACTCCTATACAATATGTGTTATGTTATATTTTATGTGATTACCTTATAATCCACGTTTTTAAAAAGTCTGTAACGGTATACGAGTATAGAGTTAACTGGCTTTGAGTTGACTCAAAGAAGAAATTCTCCTTAATTTACATAACGACCCATTACCGTACCTTGTATTTAAAATTGTTTTAGCGAAGGCTCTTAATGCTCAAGAACACTTTGAATAATTCCAGATTCGTTCTCACTGAAAGTCGACAAATTAAAACTAAAAGAAAAATTAACGAAGCCGCTCGCTGTAATATTTCGAATTATTATTCCGTTAGATGAGCACCAGGCACTGGGCACCGAGGACTAGGTTATTTTTAATTTGCAATTACTGGTTACTAAATTGAGCCAATTGGCGTAAGTTCATTCATTAAGTGGTTTTATAGCGTTTTAAATTTAACCGTGTAACTAATTTAAAACGACTATAGAGTTGTTAGTTTGGGTTGTGAAACATGTCTTAATTTCCTTCTCGTTAAGCAAGGATTATGGAGCATGTATGAATATACTATGGGGCCCCATGCTTTATTATATTCATTTAGTTTGGTAATTTATTGATGCAACTGATTTACTAAAAATGAAAAAAAAAAAATTTCGAAATTTATTTTATTATTTCACATAGATTTTATGACGCGTAATCTGGAAAGTACATCTGTGACAGTGGTCAACAAATCAACCAGATAAGCCATTTAACCAGATAAACAGCTGGTGGATTCCCACGCTTCGTACAGATTAATATCTCTGATACCACAGATCCACCAGTACTGCTAACACCGTGGTTGGCATGGGATGAGCATGGGATACCACGCTATGGACCGTTTTAATTGGCCAATCAAAATACTGATACAATTATTTTTACAATTAATTTCAAGTTTCTGTTTTATAAATCAAATAATAGTTTGTGATCTTTAGTGGTTGGAATTTTATGGATTAAATTGGATTTATTTATTTTGAATAATTAATTTGTTTTTATTTAGTTTATTTATTGTCAGCGTATTTTCGATGCTGACGATCTTCTATTTTGTTGCCTCATATGTTTTAATAGGAAATATCAAAGCGAATGATTTGGACCATAGATTGTTGGTGTTCGTCCACACACTTTAAATTAATTTACAAAAAAAATTTCATGAAATTATAAGAAAACTATTAATATTTATAAATGAGTAAGCGGGAAGCACTTATGTGTGAGGCATATGAGAACAAACGAGACAGGTATATAATTATGTATTTCTCGAGTTTTCACTAATTTCCTGAATAGAACGTCAATTTTTGGCGTGTATATTTCAAATTATTAACATATAACAATAAAATCATTGAAAACGTAGTGGAATTGACCGGTACCCTAATAATTGACAGATTTTCTTCTATTACCTAAACGATGAAACACAGTACTAGAGCATGCTCGTATTAGTAATCGAATAATGGCAGTTCAATTATTGAAACAGAACTAACATTATAACTGCGCTTGTTGATGCATGGAGATTAAACATTAGTGTAATACAAAATACCATTTATGCAAATTTATATTAAAACAAGTGAAATGTTTTGTATCCATGTTGGCGGCCCGGGGGAAAATGTTGTTTGTTAACGTTAATTATTATTCCACCGCGGATATTGATTACTTATTATTTGCATACGTGTTCGCGATTCTGGAGGCTGGATAACAATTACAGAGAGCGGCGAGTGGGGAATACGGGCGGTCAGAGTTGTTACATTCATTTAGTGTTGGCATTTAATGACCAATTATCATAAACTAATAATTGCTTTTTTTATGAACACGATCGATTTACACGATTACACTAAAACTGATCGGATGAGTAGATCTGACAGGATGGGAAGACCGTCCTGTCATATTTTTGTTTCCAATCAGCTGTTAGAAACGGTACGGGTAATAAAATATCTGATGTGTAAACAAACGCGTCAATAGGAGCGATTGCTTACCGTAAGTTCTCTTTATTGAACACGTAACCGTCAAACTAAAGACGGCTCCAAACGAGGCGGTGAACGTTTGATTCAAATCCTTACCTAACGTGTAAGTCAATTATTGGAAGATTGACATGGCAAGTTTCCTACTACACGGTGGAACGAATGTTTGATCCGAATGATTTATTTATTTTATTAATTTGTTGATATTATTGATATGTTGATAACCCCACTAACTTGAAAACATATCCAAAAGTTAGAACTACCGGCCCTCATGTCAGGTAAGTGCCTTTTTTCGGCACTGGGAACTGAGCTATAGTGTTTGCGCTGAATTGTGCTAAGCGGGTAGCATTCGAAACGCGGCATTTAACTGATTGTTCACACGCACCATCTTACATCTTACCACTAAACTTGAAATAACTTCAATCTAACAATTCTTCTTTTCTACTATTTAACTCATATCTACATAGAATTACATTCCCACATTTATTCTATACTAAAGCAGTCTTCTTTGATAATTAAAATAATTTGTAATTAGTAGGTTTGCATAGTTGTGATTCGGTGGTAATTACAATAAGCGACGTTGCTTCTTGCTTAGTCGTTCATTCGTTTATTCGTTCATCGTTTGCTTTGACATTCTCTTTGTTACAGTATCCGTGTACGCACCGAGCGACGGCTCCATCAGGAACTTTCATCTCTCGACGTGGGTTCGCTCGACGCCCGGAGGACAATTTGCGGATAACAAGGGTGATGTATGTCCACATGCCATCTGGGGAACCCCCAATGGGGGCGCCGCCGAGGATACCACAGTGTTTAATTGGATGATTTCTAGAGAAGGGGGACTGGATGACAATGATTCCAACGTGACATTTAGGTGAGTCCAAAAATATTGTTTTCCTATTTATTTTTTCAGGAGAATTCTATGGTAAAACTATTTCGAGTCTTGAAGAAATAGGTTAGATCAACTTTTGAGTGTTAATAAGTGCCCATGTTGAACGTTCTCTTGTTCGATCAATTGTTTGTCAACGGATATACCATGTTGAACGCATCAGTTCTCGTTCGTACCTACTTTGTGTCACCAAAGAAGAAGAAGAAGTATAGAAAGCAGAGGTCATTTTGAGATACAAGAAAAAAACATACAGAAACAACTATATTAAAAGAGAGAGAGAGAGATTGTTACCTATTACTTGTTGAAATGATTTAAGAAATTTCTTCTTCCACAGATAAAAAATAAGCCAAAGCTAAAACAGAATGCCTGTTTTGACTGTTTTAATAAAAACAAATATTATTTATATTGAAAAGTTATTTTAACTAACATTTGAGCCCACACTTTTTTTCAGTTTTCTTGATGTCAAACGTTACGGTCCATTAAATTATCGAGCATTTTAGTCGTATAAACTGAGAGTACCTACTAACAAAATATTTTATTACTATGTAATAACATAATTACCCCCACCCAGCCTCCGATCTGTTTGTCATAGCTATGGCAGTTACATACCTACAAATTGGTTTATTTTCTTAGCAAACTCGTTATCATTAACGTTATTATTGTTAGTCGCTGTTCGCTGTTGTTGCTGTAATAAATCCCGCAGATCCTCCCCCAACCCTTAAAACAGCGGGGTAGTATAATTTCATGCGTTTTGCAATAACAGGACGAATAAATTCATGTTTGGTTTGGTTATGACGTCAACAAATTTAAATTGGCTGTAATTTGTGACAGTTATTATTGTATAATTCGGGTATTTTAAATAATTATTATTTAATATATCTAATGACGTATTAAATACGTCAGCAATATTTTAATATTCACTACAGGGTCGTACTTACTGTTGCAAAAATCCGACATTCATTTCTCTTTGAGCTATGTGTACTTATTTTTATAATATATTTTATTATGAATAATGAATAATACTTGCTTATATTTTAGAAAAAATTGTGAAACAGTTTTCTTTCTAGATTTACCTCTATTCTTTTGACTTGACATACTGTCGTATCGGTACGTGGTATGCATCTATTGTGACACAACACATGCAGAGAGCACAGGAGTCTGGTTGCTCTGAGAGGTTCACCACTGTTATGAAATAGAGTCTATTTAATAGACTATGGCATTCTCTTCCATATCCCTTCCAGTCTGAGATGGCTGATTGCATTTACAAGGTTTAGCGTTGTAGCATATATTCGCTTGGTTAAAATACGCTTCCAGTATGAGACTTACGTAACGTATTCGGACGGCTTTGTCGCTTGCAGTGTTCAAGGGTTACAGGGTTCAAATTCAAAATAAAAAATTAAATACGCGTGCAGTGTGCAACAGGCCTAAGAATATATCGTTACGAAATCCGAAAAACAACGCACTAAGATATTTTTTTTTATTTCTGTGCATATGACCAAAGCACTGCGCAACGACTATTTTTCTTATTGTACACATAAATATGTTAGTTTGTGTAGATTTTTCGGATGAGCTCGACTGCTCCTTGGGAATGTCCATAAAAACAATTTTGAAATCTAGAAGTAAATGGATGCTACACAAATATAATATAATTTCATTTAATTTGTTACATCCGACACCATTGTAAATTGTTGTTCTCTTGTAGCATTAATAATAAGTACATTTCAAGGCAAGAGTGAGAACACTGCCACTGCCGCTGCCGTTGATTGATTTGTAGTATGTCGAACGTAGTAGTACAACACCATCAATAATTATTTATTTATCCATTAACACGGCCTCCACTTTAAGCATTAAGTCATGACAGCCGCAGAAAAGCACAGGCGTCAGGCACGTGTTTGCTGATTGGCAGCTTAATTAGAAAGCTCTCACAATAAAGCTCTGTGACATTTCAATATATTCCTAGTTGAAGTGAAATTGTAGGTGTATGTTTGAACTATTGGTAAAGAAATTTATTTCTACTCGTGTGACGTGAAACTACTGAGTGTTTCATAATTTAGAACGGTGAATATGAATAAAGGTTATATAAATGTGTTTAGCATTGATTAGGGTCTTAGGTAGAAATAAACAAACTGCTACGAAGAGAGTTTAGCTCAATTATGTTTCTTTCATTGAAATCATCACAAAACTAATTTGTATTTTATCTAAAAGACTGTATTATGTTCTAATTCGTAAGCACTATTGTTTCGTTACTCTTGTTGTGATTTTTAAATGAATACAGGACAATTATGAGCAATGGGAAACTCAGGAAAATATTTCTTTAAAACAGAGATGGCAGTTACAACAATTAGAGATATACGTGATAAGTTCAAATTAAAATTTCAAAGATATTTATTAATCAAGTGTCTTATTCTAATACATGATGCCTAACTTGTGCCTAAACCTGCACTGTCGATGTTCTAAGTTGATGTCATGTGTTGACTTTTGTCTTGTGTAGGGAAACATGGTTAAAAAACCCTACTTTGCTATGGTGGAATTTTATTTATAAAGAAATATGTATATGTCTATGTTGTATAGTAGGCACCTAGAGGATTGTGTGCTTTCGTAATCTGTATTTGATCTTGAAGGGTAGGCTGTTGTGTGTGTATTGTCCCAGATGGTGTATTAGTGGATTGTCGTGAGGTTTCATAGTGTTGTAATATTTGTTTTGATGTATGCATATTGAGTCAGTATCTTCATGCAGTTGTGTTGAGACCTATACTGTGATACGAGAACGATCCCTGTTATAGTAACTAAACATAGCAAAATGTTTACCTGAAATTATGACGTCAAAATTTCAATTATATTATTTATACCCCACCTTATATGTTATGGTATTATTAAAATAACATTTTGCTATTTATAGCAACTCTATCGGGTCCGTTTTATTAGGTTCATTTACTATTTAGTAACTAATTTTCAGATACAATGCATGCAAGCAAAACCGATGCCAGCGTGCGTTGCGGATAAATCGAACATTACATGGAGAATGTACCTTAGTTTATTAAAATATCCTTACATTAGGCTTTATGATTATAATTATATTATACGCAATATAAGTTTTATAGATATGTTGCACATACCAACAAAATAATTTAATTAATAATTAAAAATCATTAATCAATAAAATCACATTTAACTATTTTGCGATAATGTCAAACCCTACAAACATTTTTTCTTATCGTTAGTAATGTCGAATATGTGTAATTACCCTTTGTTTAAGATTTTTCGAAGAAAGTTCTAGACCACTTTCTAGAACGATAATATATATGGAAAGATAATATTTGGTTACGAAGTGAATTTAGCTTGGAGGAGTTTTTGCAAGGACAGAGGAAAGGAAGCGGATGGATGAGGAGGTAAGAAGAAAGGAAAGATAGAAGGTTGGGAATAGAGCGCAATGATGGATTTGAATTTTTGACAAATGCCGAAACGGGAGGGAAAAGAAAGAGAAAAAGAGTTGTAAGAAAATATGAATGGAAAATGCTATATTAGAAAGAATAGAGAACAAATAATAGAGAGGTTTGTCGAGAGAAGTCAAGTTAGCAATAAATCAAAATTGACAAAATTGCAGGATTTTTAATTGGTAACAGTTCAAGCATCGACCCCTATAGTAAGTCACAATTAAATTTTTGCCGAGTACGCAGCTTTAAAGTCACAATCAACATTTCATATGCCGTACCGGCAACAGTTAAGTCAAAATCTAACGTCGGAATGTAACATCAGCAACTGCATGTGGTTAACTGATAATTCGATGGCATAAAGACGCTCTACAAGTTACGCATACAAGATTTTACGCTAACCTGTATGTCGAGTCGATGCATCTCTTCTTCAATAGTCAGATATTTTCCATTTTCTGACAAAAATGTGGTCTTGCAAGCACATGGTTTCAAATTGTGTTCTACGGCAAGCCACGGACCAAACTTCAACGTGATTCTAACATCGAGAGTGCAATAAATTTAAAATAATACGATGATATACATCGCGCGTTATAACAACGTAATAAATCAACGATACAATAATTAATGACGTTCACTTCAAGCCACGAACATAACACGAATCTGCGCTGAATTACTGGACGAAGACAACATGGGGAAGCCGTTAATGGGGAAACAACGTCATAAACGGACCAGCTCATCCATCGTTAACAAGAGTCTACCACCAACTAATGACCACCAATCAAGAACTTATTAATTACGTCAGTTTTTGTTTATTTATTTAACGTTACTACTGCGTAATAAAGAGATTAATTTACTGGAAAAATGACATTAAAATATTGTAAATAATTAATTACATAAATAAGAGAAATTTGAGAAATAATTTGTTCCTGAGATGTAGGCTGACTCTTTAGGCTGCTCTCACACTGCAACAGACCTTTTACGACGTAGGTTGTACTTTTTACTTCTATATTTATCAATACACTGTACTGTAGAGGTGTATACAGTTAACTTTATTAATTAACGTAGGTGTTATTATGCTGATCATAAATTGTAGGTTGGGTATTATTGCCATAGTTGTGGGGATCTGATGTAAGTAAGGCCAGTGTAATGGTTAGTTTAAAAATAGCAGGATTGTACTCAGATGAATGTACACAGGATGTTAACAGTATAATTCGTACGTCCGTATTCATAATATAGTTTATATTGAGAAGAAGTTCGACACAAGATAAATTTGACCTCATGACTTATCGGGTCAAATAGTCACAATTAACTTCAAGTTCATCTTAACTTAAATGACCTTTGTTCTAACTCACCTTGGGACATTAATTCCATGTAGTAGTTTGGGCTGCAGATTCATATGTTGTAACCAGTGGCGCGGCATTGGTCACCGTGTGTAAAGTAAAGGGACAAGTAAACCGAGAAAAGTACTTCATTTCATTCGTTGCTGTGCTTTAAGATTCAAAAGGTGTACTATTGATTGACGAACGGTGAATGCAGCCTACTACTGCCAGCACTTCATGAGACTAAGACTACTTATTACAACAAACGACGCCGGCAACCGATTCGCGATGTCTCGCGAGACTTATCCCCATGTAACTACAATTTGTTTGTTGCGAGTGCAAAGATTTTAAGACGACACTGTGTTCGAACAGTATGGGTGCAATTAGCTATTGGGGCAGCCATCTTCTTTGTTCATGAAAGGATCAAAAACCTTTCTGTCCGTTGGAGAAAATATATTTCTATTCAAGGGAACTATGTAGAAAAATAAGACACTCCACTTGCATTTTTATAAATCACCAATTAAATTGTGTTAAACAATTCCGGTTTTAATTCTTCGTCGGTAAGTCTTACAAAATAAACAAAAATGTACAACTAGAACCTAATTACCGAATATTGGTCAAAAATACAACTAATTATACTAAATTTAAATTACTTATCCCTTTTAGAAGACATAACATGACTATACATAACGCTCGTCAAGATTACTATGCAAACATCATATTAAAAGCATTTAAAAGTTTTACTGTAAAATGCTAGATGGCGTCAACCATAATGTACAATCGGTTTTAAATGCATTAACAGCACAATATGTCAGATATCACACTGAATGTAGCATATATGTTACCAGGCAGTGGCGGCCTTTGCAATTGCGAGGCCCCGGACGGCAGATCTTTGCGAGGCCCCGGACGGCAGAACTTTGCAAAGCCCCGGTGCGGCAGATCGTTACGAGGCCCTTATTCTTTGTGTAATTTATGTAAATTACAGCAAGTATTTTTGATGATGATTGAAGAGAAATGCAAAAATTATAAATAAATAAATGTAGAGCTTTAAATGTTTATATTGGGTAGATTTATAAAAGTTAACAAGCACAAAGACGACAAATATTAATAATGATTAACTAATGTACATGAGTGTCTTAAAAGACAATGCAAGGATTTAAGTGGGTTTTCTAAAGCGCGAGGCCAGAGATTCAAATACATGCCACCCCCTATAAAATTAAACCTAAAACTCAGTAGCTGGAAATGGCTTGTTACAATTCTCAAATATTTCTTAATTTATTTAACTTGATCTATTTCTTCTTTAAGCTAATCACTCACTGAACTCTTTTGTGATAAATTCGATCATTTTAATGGTTTCTCAAATGATTATTTAATTTTAATACGCAGTTCTAAGAACCAGAACACAATTAGATAAAATCTACTCGATGTTGGTTTACTTACTGGCTTTTCTTTAATATCCGAATATTATTCTATATCCGGTATCTCTCGAACAGTAAATGTTTTAAGAAGATCGTCACAAAATGATAAACGCCAGATCCTGGATAAACAGCAAATTCTAAATGATAATGATCCCACAGCAAATTCTAATGCTTATTGTTATAGGATTTTAATTTAAAAATATTCTTACTCGTATTATGTTTTATATAAGACTTTTGAATCCTTTTAAACTTTGACCTTTTGTTCGTGATTCTGTTTTCTCATTCTTTGTGTATTTCTATCTCTGTCGCACTTATTTCAGATGTGAATTTATAAAGGAATGATCTTTGATAATGTAAAAAAGATAAGTTATTTTTTGTTGAAGCAATGTACGTGTATTTCATAATTTGTTTTCAGTTCTAAATGTTTGTAGGGTCAGTAAATTGAGAACTTTTTTCCTTTCTTTCACTAAACAGGGTTTAGAAATATTTCGGTCTAGAAACACGTTAATGATATAGCTGTTCCTCTAGACCAACATTTATCACGTGACGTTTTTAAACGATCAGATTCACATTCTGTTTTAGTTTCATTTTGTTACCATTCATCCGATCCGATCAGTTGTCAGTTCACTCCGAGTTGAGTGAACTGACAACTGGCAATCACTGCCAGTGTATTTAAGCGAGTTTTAACGGGATGTATACGTGCTACTACGCTTTACGTATTCGAACCTTGTAAATGTAATGAACCCTCGCACACTGCAAGCAACAAAGCCGTCCGAATACGGGCGTTACGAAGCTCTCACAGTGGAAGCGTCTATCAGCGAATTTTTTTCTAAGCGAGTACATGCTAAGCCTATCCGAACCTTGTAAATGTAATCAGCCGTCTCAGACTGGAAGGGATATTTAAGAGAATGCAATAGTCTCTTTCATAAAAGTGGTGTATCAATAAAAATTAAAGTAAAAGTTTCCTCTCATGATATATTATGTTAGTGCAAAACAACTCTAATACACCCTACAGTACACAAATTTGACTTGACGTACTGTCGTATCGGTACGTGGTATTTATGGGTTGTGACACAACACATGCAAAGAACACAGGAGTCGACTTGCTCTGAGAATTCTAGCCGGTTAACAAAGCCGCCGATTTATGTCCAAATTCGCTGTCGCTTAAATACGCTTGCAGTGTGCATTACTAAACGTTGAACGAATGAAGTATAACTGCTTCATTGCGTTCTGATGTATAACTCTTGTATTTCGATGTGAGATTCACCGCATAGTAAAATTATTTCTATTTCCACCGATAGTGCGAAAATCAGCACTAATGTTATTTCGAATCTAATTTTGGTGGCATATAACTTGTGTCAAACAACCCAGATGGGGTTATTTGGAATTCTAATATTTAAATCGTCTTATAAATAATTCGCAAACAGTAATTTTTTTAATTAAACTTTTAATTTGTGTACGTAACGTTATTTGTTTTATTCCCTAGTATCAAGAGCATTGTGCTTACATGTTTTAGTATACTATATTTAATTTAAATATTATCGGTAGCTCAGAATGATATAACTAATGCTTACTGTATTAATGTAGGCTTTTTTCAATTATATTAATATACAAACATTTTTTACAGTGTATATATACAGATAGTTATCTTTATTTTATGTAAAACATATACATATCATACAGATAACTGTGTATTTAGCGGGAATGTTCGCACTGTTCATTGTACACACTGCACCCTTGTGTATCACCTGTGCTCGTATATCACATCTATACATTTTAATTACAAAATATAAAATTTAATTCCCCGAATGATATCGCCATACCTGGATTACATTTCATACTTATTTTAAATTCGCACTGCAGTTGGATAAAATGCGCTACATAAAATGAAATTAAACATTTTATGGTAAAAGTTTTACGATAATAAAATAAATGAATATTAATAGTAATGTAAGGAAGTAAAGGACCAGCAGCCATTACCTCTATTCCACCCCGTTCCTTACCCCCCAGCGTAACGGTAACGACCACAGGACGAGCCTGCATTGGGGGTTGTTATCCTGTCTTTATATTCTTTTCGTTGTTCTGCTACCATCTCAAAGGAGGCACAAATTTTCCCCTTTATGTAATTAAATAATAATTAAAATAAATTATAAAAGTTTTCTGTGTTTTCTCTAAAGTACTGCACGAGTCGCCGCTAATTGCGCCTTGTAAGTACCTGTAATGCTGGTTTGCGTTTTTTATACTTTAATGGCAATTCTTATTAATATAATTTTTATTTATTCGAATAGAATATAGTTCTGTAATGGTCAAATGAATTTATTGTAACTGGTTGTAATTTATTATACTGGTTGATTTACATATCACTTGACGACACAATGGGCGAGAGCATTTAAACTTGATGCCAGACTTATATTTTGTGGGTTATTAAGCAGCGGTGTAGTGCACGACATCATAAATACTGTCAATTTAGTATGAGGTGTCGTTGGTAGTAATTATCATAGAAAATAAACCGACGTTAAATAAATTAAATTTAAAAAAAATACATAACACATCTAGATTTTGTGGGTTAATTAGATACAGTGGCACTACACACAAAAAAAAGTTCTGTTGCTTCCAAATAGTAAGTGTCAAATGAGCTTTATAGCTTAATAAGAAGATGAAGTTACTCGGCACAAATATTCTAGAAGTATAGTTGAATCATATTAATATCCTTTATTAATATCAGCCATATTCGATGCTCAGTTGTCGTTTAAAAGTTATTTATGGTAGTCGATGTGGTGTTTCTGTAGAGATACAAGCAATCCAATATCGCCTCAAAAAGTTCATGTCCTACTTATACCTACTTATTCAAAAGAGAACCACAACCAATTTGTGAACAATGTAACATACCACTAACGGTAAAGCATATTATTCTTCAATGATCAAGATACTCATGGCACAGACAAGATTGTAATATAAAAAACCTTATTGACTTTATCAATGAAATTAACTTAATTTCCTTATTTTAAGTATGTCTATAACTTGTAAATTATGTATTATAAATGTTTATAAATGTATATATTGTTTAAGTGCTAGTAAATTATGAAAGTTGATGAAAAACAAAAAGTGTATGCAGTTGAAAAGTAATACATCTATGCAAATTAAAGTTGGAATATATACTGATTAGGATTACTACGCCTCAATATTTTTACGAGTGAAATTTTGTACACCTAAATTTAAACCAGCTTAATTGATGATGAACGTTCTAGGCGGCAAAGACTGCCGGTAACATCGAAAAAGTTCACCAAATGATAGTAGACGATCGTCGAATTAAGGGTAGATTGATAGCAGAAGCTGAGGGTAATTGGAAACAACGTCTTTGTCATATATTTACTAAATATTTGGGCATAACAATTTGAGATATTAAGTATTTTTATACATACGCAAAAATATCTTTCTATCCTCAGCTAATTTTATTAAAAAGTCTACCTAGTTGTTCTACTAAAAGTAAAAACCTGGTTTAACTACAGTCGAATGTATTTTCGTACTTGCCTCTCATTCACTCTCAATGCTCATTATACAAATGATCCGAACTTTGATTAAATTTATCTCAAAACCGAACCGGACAATCGACTACAAAATTTTCATGATAATTAAATAATGATATCGCTTATAATTGTCCACAATTATACGACAACTACTTTTTTTAAATATTTATTTGCGTGCATCAACATTCGATAGTTATTAGCACTTAAAACAATACATACATTTATAAACATTTGTAATACATAATTTAATGTTTATAAATACAACTAACATTTGATTTCTTAATTCTCCATTTTTTCTATTCTATTTTAAATTCTTCAATCGTTGTTTCTTTAATATCTTCATTACTTATTTTCAAATATTCTTTTCCTTGTTCATTTGATTTTATTTTAACAATTATTATTAACAGTGCATTATGATCTGACATATTCATCTCCTCCACTGCGAAGGCTCTTTATTGCATTCTTTGCTTCTTTTGAAATGCATATTCTGTCTATCTTGGAGAAAGAATTTCGTTTATTAAAGGAGAACTTTACTTTATTATTGTGTATTATTTTCCATATGTCTTCCAATTGTATATTGCTAATTAATCCTTATAGTGCATAATAGCCCGAAGACGCAACAATCAAGCACCAATCCTCTCGCCTATTGTAACAACTACTTTAACAACCAAGTACAGATATTTTTTAAAGTAATAGTAATATTAATACGACAATAACAAGAAAATAAAGTAAATTCTTATTATAAAATTTTGACTGTAAAAATACAGTGTTTTCATAATATTCAGAGAGTGCTTTAGAAGTGTTTGCCAGCATCGCTGAAACACAATTACAGTATTTACTTAAAATTACGTCTGTTATTCCAACGTCCTTTAACAAGCTAACGCGAACATTACATTACGAAGACGTGATCACTGTGTGTGGGCACCCAACCCCCAAACAGAGGGGTGAGGCGAAGAAGCACGGACACGACGACGTAATAACCCAATTATCAGCATCCCCTCCCCTCTACTCATTAGTAGAGTTACTTGTTCTCCAGTACGCACCTAATAAAATTAATTATTTTTGTAGTCTTACTACTGAGCACGAGGGCCTGCTGGTTTAAAACCCTGGGCTGCCCTTAAACAAGTTACAAGAGACCCTTATCTAACGCAACGTGGGCACATGCAAAATAGTTACTTTGTTCAAAAACATGGCGCTGTTTGTTTTCTAAGTAGTTTCTTGTGTTGCTTAAAGTTTACGAAATTTAATCGCTCTAAGTTAAGAAAATTGCATTCTCCTGGAGACTGTACTTGATAACTTCATTTACCTTTTAATCTTAAAAGTAATGTTAATAATATGGTTGAAGTTAGTAACATGTAGTGAACATACATACAACGTGTCCCAAAATTCAACGATTAGCGGGAACCAGAGGGTAGACCTGCTCATGACTACTCGACAAATTGAAACCGCTTAAGATGGTTTTAACTACCATGACCACAATTTTTCAAATATTTCTGATTTTTCTTTTATATTGGAAACTTAAGTAGCACTGCTATCCACCACAACAATTAAAAATCCCAGAATGTTCGTAGTTTCTACATAAACATCAATCTAAACTATTTTTTTCTCTAAAATTTTAAAAGATGTTTACTTTCAGTCCACTTTCACTCATCATGGTGTAAAAAGATAGTATGAACACTACTATGGAAAGTTTTTTAAAAAAATTGAAGCAATCCAAGATTCCAAAACGGTATAATACTTTAAGAAAACTGGCTACAAAAAGCAAATGCATACTACTTCTAAGCAATAACCAAATCTCATAAATTGTTGTTGTTGATAGTAATCACTTTTACAACACCCAAAATAAGTTTTTTGTTGTTGAAAAATGTTGATTGAATTAAAACAAATGGTACAAACAATTTTTCATTTATTTTATAATTTTATTACATTATTCACATGGCAGTAAATGTTCAAATTGTTTGAAGAAATGAAATACCAGGCTGGGCGTTTCACTAAAAGAAAGATAAAGTAATTATAAATTTACCTATGGGCTCTAGAAGGGAGGTGGGGAAGGTTTATCGTACTTGAAAGACGTAATCAAAATTCGTTACCAACTCTTACAGTTTAAGAACTGAAAACGGTTTCTAAATAATGTTATTTACCAAATTTTTATACAGTAATATAACCGAAACAAACAAAAATTCGGCCAAAATTTTTCCCGCCAATTTATCCTTATTTATTATTTCTAGTCCTAATTCAAGGAAAACACTTTAAACAGTCTTTATTTAGTCGTCAATTTTGTTACGAAAACATGTTTTAAATTATATTAAGGGTATCAGTTCCATTTACAATTAGATTCAGCGTTACAATCATTGTTATTACAGTGCACCAACGCATATTGTATCAACCATAAACTATATGGTAACTAACGCTATGGTTTACTGCAGCGCAACCTCAGCTAATCGCTTGTGTTCTAAATGACAATTAAGCCGTACACTGTTATTAATTAGTGGATGTGATCTGCATAGTCTGTAAGCCCATTGATAGATGACGGGCGGAGGCAGTACATCGGTACAGGGCATTGACACAGATGTGTAGTAATCTGTTCCGATTGTCTGCCCAATATCATTAAGTCGGTAATTAGTGAATAAACTACTCAGAGTTAGTAACACATGGTGTTTTTTTATGTTTTGAAATATTTAGAAAAGTAATAATTTAAAAACTAGAGTAGTGTTACCGAAAACCGACGTTTCAGTTTAGTTTGGGTTATCAGATTTTAAATAAATTTCGTACTTGGAAAACCTAGAAACTATAGCACTGGTCTGAGGATCGATCCCGAAAGCACAGCAGTCATAAATGTTTTCAACATATAGTGTATATATATATATCTATATAGGTATAGTAAAATAAAAATAATTGAAAGAAAATATTTTAATATTATGTAAAATAAATGTGAAGGTTAGTAAACTTTTTCTCTTTCTGCCTCATATAATTAATTCCAAGAGCGTTCTTAATTAAAAGCAACCATCTAATTAATATTTTTTCCTTATCATTAACGTAATCGCTATGTTTCTAGCATGTTAAAAACTATAAATGTATATCCAGCACGAGTAATCCGATTTTTTGTAGGCTTTCCTTGTCACCGTCATGAAGTAGGTCACAGGTCACGCTAAGCGAGGTCAGGGGTACAACGCATGCATAAAAATAATATCATTACTTATTATAAACACACTATCGCACTTACACGTACACTCGCACCACAACAAATAACATGACGTCACTCGCATTAAATTCACCTCACATTTCATTAACGTGTACATCATTAGAAGAGGGGAGAAATTAATATTCACATAAAACTCTTGGGCCGTGTTTTAATGAAGAGGGAATCACACACACACACACACACACACATGTAGCGGAGTAATACAGCTCCACTCGGCGCACTCTTTTACAACAAAAGAATAAAATTTAAGTCAAACAAAAGCATGCCTTTCGGAACTTAGTTATCTGACGTTTTAATTATGGCGACTGGAATTTCATTTAAGTACTACTGCCCTTAATTATTTTTTTTTTTTTTTAATTTTTCGTAGGTGATTGTCACTAGTTAAACAAAACAATTTATTTATTTTAATTTTTAGGATATTCTAATTACAAAGGTCATCTATCATATATTACATCTTTTGTTTTATATCTATTTAATTGATTTAATTATTCTGGTGATTTGTGTTTTGATTCTTTTGTGTTCTAAATGGTTGTACAGTAAGCTTTTTCTTTTGTTTTACATCAATGCAAATCTTGTAAAAGATGAATTTATTTCATTTGATGATTAACACTAGTGTATTTAACACCCTGTACTCGTATATGTATGCATACTGTAATTCATTAAGTAATGAAGGGTTAACGAAATAAAGCCAAATTGAATTTAAAGATAATTTAACATACCGATCCATCACGTAACATTATCTTGTAACAAGGAAAAGCCTAAAGTCTAAATATGGTAAATACCTACATAAATAATGGGTACAAGTTAATATAGTAGATGAAGCGGAATCAGAAAAGTTTCTGTTTATGTATCAAACTTTGTAATTAGAACTATTCCCAGGGTAGCTCTCCAATCCCTGTCTTCCCTTTCCTTTTGAGTTATTTGAACTTGACTCATTTGTAATTCATATTATTTACTTTCTATCGAAATCTAGGAATCTACAATCGACTCTTGGGTACAATTACGAGTTCTAATTTGTGGCTGAATATATCAATCGTCCAATTTATTAGTGAGACATCTACGAAAACTTAAAATTTGAGTTAAGTATGCTGCTTTATGTAAAGTTGTACCTTTTGTCTGATTTAGTATTCAGATAACTTTAAAATTCAGGTAAAGATATTATATTTCTTTAGTTGGTAACACTGACCAGAGATATTACGATTGCATTCTGGTCAGATTAGTTATAGCTACTTTCATTGTAGTGTGTGCCAACGGTGCATATTGTTAAGTTATTATAAAATTAGATAAAAAGGAATTGACAATTTAAATAATAAACTTTAAATGACGTTTCTTTGATTTCAGGTAAGATAGTATGATTTAAGTTAAACAGTGTAATTATTAAAAGTCTTTGATTTCAGAAGCAACACATAAGTTTGATTAAAATTTACACTTCCTAAAACGTCTTAAACAAAATTATATTTTAACAGATAAGCTTACCGAATACCGCTGAAATGATTGTAACTTGAATATAGTTCCGAACTCAAAACTCAATATTCAGAGATATCTCGCTAAAAAACTGTACAATCGATATAATAGTTGTTAAAGAATTACAAGAAAATGGCTTCACTCTAACTCCAAGTGAAGGCCAATTCAATAAATCATCTTTTGTAAGTTTTGAAATGTTTTTTTCAATATTTATACATTAATTTTAATAACAATCAGCGAGCACAGCAGTGCCCCTGGCGGGTTGCTTGGTCCCTAGACGTTGACATCCCATTATCCTAACAAGCATTTTCACCCTGCAGCGACAACACATTTCACTTAGGGTGCTCTCACACTAGAACATATTATTTAGACCTCTTATTTTTTTAGTAGGACGTATTGGAGCTGTTAACGATATCATTGTTAAGGAAAAATGAATACAGTGGTAAAACATTAAAGTAGAAGATCACCTTATGATAAAGTAATGCGAAATAACTCGAACTACTGCAAAAGTTGACGTCAATAGGTATTAGTTTCAGCGTGAGAGCAGCCTCATGTTAATTTTTGTAGTCATTTTCATGACACATGGGGTTTCGAAAGACAGGCGTATGTTTCCTCAGCGAGTCGTGCTATTATCCGGTAGCGGTTGATCAAGGAATTTTTTTTCATTTTCATTTTAAAACATTTCATGTTTTGTTTCCACTGATTACATTTTTTTATTATTTCATTTGCCTCCCTTTGTTTAATTTATAGCCGCTAGAGTGGAGTATTTCATTTTCAATACACTTGGATAAATGTTGAAAAATAAAAAAAGAAAATACAAATTTACATTTTAATGGCTATCATCAGATCCTTTCACATTATCCTTGACCCCGTTTCCACTTTGATAAATTATTTTCAGCTAATAAAGAACTGGAATATCTAGGCTCACTTGGATGGACTTCAAAACTTGTCTATTATATTGGAAAAAGTTATTTATTGAATATTGCATTTTCTATATATTTCCTTTAGTCGCTGTGTTATTCCATTCGTAAATTTATTTATAGCTAATAATATAAGAAACCGAATCCGGGCTCAAACTTGTGCTTTTTTTATTAATTTCATTTGCAAGGGCTATAGCAACAATCAGTGGCGGATTTCGTTTGCTAGGGACTAATAAAATTGTCAACAGTTTTAAAAATGATTAAGCATTATTGCCACACACTGTTTAATGTATAATTTTAGTCGGTGCGCATGTATCGATAGTTATATAAATTTTGACAGTTCGACAATTGGACAAAATTAAATGTGGAATAATTTAAATTTTTGTTTTTAATAACAATTAGCAACAGAAATTGGGTTAAAACTTATATGCAATAGTAAATTGTTCTTAATTCTTTATTTTGACAAACTGACATTGAACTTCTTTTAAAAATAAATCGTACTGCATTTTGACAGATTGTCACATTTTGGATGTTATAATATAATATAGTTTTCTTAATTTAGTATTTTTAATTTAGAAACATTGGACCTAAAAATGGTTCAATGAATGACTACGCATATGCTATAGAATTTAAAATAAATACTAAATGAGGAACAAAATTAAAACTGTGAGTGGGAATGATACTTCAGTTTTTGTTGGCCGTTTTGATCAACAATATTTTTCTCGTTGATTTTCTTTCGATATCATAATTGATTGCATCTGGTGGTCTAGGTAAATGTGGCCTGCCGCGTGGAAAGCAATTGTGACTAGATACTTATAATGAGAAGTAGTTTGAAATTTCCAGTCATTTTGTATGGAACTCAAAAAGTAAAATATACCCGTTAAACATAGTTACATAGATATATATAACTTATTGAACGTAAAAAGTTTATTTTTTATCATAATGTAAGATTATATAACAAAAGTTTTCTTTTGACATAAGTTTTTTTTGACGTTTTTAAAGATTTTTTTATAACATTTTATAATGTGACATTTATATACCTACTAGCTGTCCCGGCCACGCGTTGCTGTGACTAACGTTTTTGTCATATTACATTACATAGCGCCATCTATTGAATATTTACTCAATCTAGTCAACAGAATATTTACTCAATCTAGTCAACAGATGTCGCCATCATCGTCGCCCGATGTCATCGTTTGGAGCTAACAGATAATTAATAGACAAATAATTAGCAATAAGATAAATAAATTGATATTTAAGCTATCCTATCTTTCAAGTTGGACCAAACTGCACACGGTGTACAAATTTGATTAAAATCGGTTAAGTAGTTTAGGAGTCCATCGCGGAGGAACAACGTGACACGTAATTTATATATATTAAGAAGATGTGACATTAATATAGTAGGTAAAGATGTCTAATTATGTACTTATGTCAATAAGTACATAATTAGACCCTTTTAGTAGTACCCTTTCTCTTTCATCCCCATTGTCACATATTATCACACATTGTGAACAAGATCTAAATCGTTGTACTGCTGCTGATACAAGCCCTTTTGCCCAATAAGGTTGGCGACCACTGCTCTAGGGAGATGCATATTCATATTTCTTATATCTATAAACTACTGTCTACAAACGCAAACGTACAAACGTGTTTTAATGCTACCCGTTCTCATTTTCGTAAAGAAGCCATGCATCATGTTTGTAACTATTTATCAACTACTTGGCATTGAAATATATCCTGTTCAGTTTCTGTCCTGGTCCTGGTCCTGCTCCTGGTCCTTCTCTTATTTTCCCCAGCATCAAAAATGCGATCACGTTCTGATTTTACATTGACTTAACTTTATGCCAACTCATCCCACAAATGTATGTAAAATGCATGGATATGAATATTATTTACGTATCACGTATCCTTCTTATTTTATTTATGTCCTTTGTCGCATTCCTAAAAATAACGGATAAAATATTTGTTGTTCAAGGCACGTTTAATCGTAAGTGCTGAGTAAATTCAGCAGCTCGCTAATGAAAGCAAATACTTTAGAACATTACACATTACAGCCGTGAATCTAGATCTAGTTCGAGTACGGCAGGAATAATTGTGATATAGCTACAATGCAATGCAGTGCAACCCACACAGCTCCGAAATGCATTATGGTAGGTTTGGTAGTGCACATGCTGCCAACTCGTTCTTTAACCAAGAGCTATGTTAGCTAAACTAGAGCAATACATTACGAAGACCTCATACATTAAGCAGTCTTAAATGTAGACAGGCTACTGGATTGCTAGTAAGAACTTGGCATTGACATTAATCCAAGCCTAACTGCTCAATGACAAATAGCATTTAGTAATTCTGATACAAGCGCCAATAAGTCTTACTATTTTAAAACATTACGATTATTATATATCTATCTTCCATTTCCTTTGGGCATAATTTGTATTTGTCGATTGATACGGACCAACCATTTTGCAACGACTGAAGTCTTTCTAACTTAATTTACAATAACAAAAATATAATTATTACATCAACAAACAAAGTAAATTACTGCAAAAGTTATAGTTATGAAGTTCTTTGAATTATATCTGCAAGCTTTGTAGCAATAAATTGCAGCACATTACGCCTGGAACATCTCATGGACTCGTACTCGTGCACAAATAATTACAAAGTTAGTAACTTCTTGAACAAATTTGTCTGACGCTTAAAACAGTTCGTTGGTTTGTTTCTAAAATAAAATAAAGTTTTTCTTTAAAATGTTATAACTTGATATACTTTGTAGATACATCATTATTATTTTATACACATCAAATATTTTTATGTTTTAAAGTTTTAATTTTAATTTAAGTTTTAATAATTTTAAATGCAATAAACAGCACTGATATAGAGTATTTTTAATGGGAAAATATCGAGTTCGAATAATACTCGTTAAGCCATTGCTTTGCTTGAACAAGTACAAATCAATGCTTTGTCAATACATGAAATTCAGATTTTTCCATTGTTTGGAAAATTCCAAAAGTAGCGGCATTAAAGCTATTTAACTCGTAAACTAATTTTCGGAATGTCTTTTCCCTTTGTGTTATGGGTGGCCTCTAATTCTGATTGTTCCAAGAAATAAATTAAGTTTTGTAGATTTGTTAGCAATTTTTTTTCAAAATCTGCTGTCATTTTATAGTTATGACACTGATTGTAACGCTGTGCCGAATACTTTGTCCCAATTATTTATTTTACATCACATGGAATTTAAACTGAATTTTATCTTTGAAATTATTACTGGAATTCTTATTCTGGCAACACCACAGGAAACCATCATTTGTAATGCGCCAAATATCCGCTTAACAGAAAATAAATCGTCAAACTTGGCCATAGTTCCTCTTGATTTGTGATGCAAACAAGTATGATTTCTCCCGTTCAAGAAAAATATTTCAGTAGAAAAATGTATATACTGCAGATAAACTATGATATCTTTATCCATTGTGGTTAGTCTTTATGATTCATAGTTCTCTACGTCAATTTACTTACGATTTTCTTGAAAATTTAAATATGTTGTTAACGAATGAACATGCTATGTACGTTCATATGAGGGCAGCACTGCTACTTTTAAATTAAATAATATCATTGCACTGGTAAACTGCCAGACAAACTGCCTGGCAATACTTAGACATCAGGTTCGGAACAGTGGACGCACTTGTAAGAGTAGCCATCTAATGCGATGCGTGCAATGACTTCCATGCTAATCTACACCGAATACCTAACAGCTAACTGTTGACAACACTGAACAGTCTGCGTGGAGCGGTGAACTCCTCGAAGTTTTGCCCTCGCTTCAATACCTTTCTATAACTATAGAACAATATGAAACGTATAATAAATAATTGATAATAATTAATACCAATAAACACTTTAGCGAAACACTTTGTAGTCTACAAAAATATCGTTGTTTCTCGTTAGAACACATGCACCCCTACGCCGACAACTCTCGAGTCACGAGGTGAAGTAGTGAGGTAACCAACAAAGTTCGGAAAGTCAATTACCCAGGCGCAACGCTGTAAACTTACTTTACCTGGGAGCTATGAAACTAATTAAACTTGAACCAGAGTATTCTAATTGTAGTAGAGTTACGTTTGTAACAATAACTTATGGATAAAGTTAAACCTTGTCTAAACTTAGGTGTTCAGTTTTATTATTGTTATTGATAAAGATCAACATTCTATTAGTTTTTAACTAACAAAAGATTAGGTTTTTCTAAAGTTAATCAACAAAAAACCGGAGTTGTATAATTCATTAACGTCTGTCCCATTACATTTGTATTTATCAAATGTGGCTCGGCAAGCAGGGCAAGGTATGGGCGGCAAGGCAAGCTAACCCGCTGTTTACTAATTGCATTTGAATCGAATTAGTCGCTGGTGGATTTAAAAACTAATTGGATAGACCACACCACACCACAGCACCCTACAACACACTACAACAGTTGTTTGTGTAACTTGTGAGTGCATCACACGTCGACAAGAGCCGTGGCACAAATTACTTTTTTAATTTTCAATACTTCGCTCCAACGACGTGTCCCAATGTTGTATTGCTGCGACATGATGATAGAAATTAGTTGTGTGTGATGAGTTAAATGTAATTTGTTTGAATTACATCTGATCATTATTAGATTTTTTTAATAAAAAAATTCTTTACATTTTATAGATATAGAATAAATATTCCTATTCCAGCCACTTTGCAACCAAACTCAAATCTATAACATGCGCATCGTCATATGTTTCCATAAATAATGATAATCTTGTCTCCAGTGTTGGGCCAGCGTTATTTTTATTCATTTCTTCAGAGATGACGAGATTAGCTCATCGTTTGTGAACGCTTTAACTAATGTACAAATGGAACATGCAATATTTCTATTTTAAATATTTATTTGAATGCATCAAATTTCGATGGTTATTAACACCTAAAACAATATACAGGGTGTCCCAAAATTCAACGACAAGCGGGCACCAGAGGGTGATCCAGCTCATGACTACACGAGAAAAAAAGAATTTATCTCATTTTGTTTAGAAATTACAAAAAAAAATAAAAATCTTTCGAAAATTGAAACACCTTAAGATGTTTTAAGACCACAATTTTTCAAATATTTCGGATTTTTTTTTTGTATCGGCAACCTAAATAGCAGTGCAACCTGAGGCACTGCCCGGGCCTCATGTCAGGTAAGTGCCTTTTTTTGTTCCTGGAACTGTGCTATAATGACGATGATTGGGTGCATAGCGAGCGTTGTTTACCTGAACTTACATAACGATATACTGCTACTCGAAAGGGGTCGTTGAAACTAGCTAAGGGTCAGTGGACTTACTGGTATTTGAAGTAGTTGCACTGCCCTTATCGCAGTCTTTATTGATTATTTCGCTCATGGTGAACGTGACACGGTGTGCGCGATGCTTTAAATTATAAATGAGCTGCCTTTGTTAGTTCGGAATACTTAAGCTGTTTTTGTGAAAACATTGAAATGGAGTGACATTTTACTTATGAACAGAGTTCCGTACTTCACAAGACATTATGAGCATTATCAATGTTTTCCTGAATAAAAGAATAGTGTTTAATCGCGTCTGATTGTAGCTACTGACATCTATTATACAAAACACTGTCATTATTCCTTATTATCCTGTCAGACATGTATGGATCAGACAGTTCTTTTTCTAAAACTCATATTTATTTAACAGCTGGAAGATAGTGTTCAGTTATTACAATAAGATGAAAGCCTTCATTTCTAACATATTATCCGCTAAACATAGTTACATATATTTAAGGTTTATTTAACATATTAAAGTTACTTGTTATGTAAATAATTTTACCTAATATACATTTACCTAATGTTTATGACCTACTGCTTTTTGAATTTCCTTTTGAAATTTTTTTTAAGGATAACGAAACCTTAGACAGTGTTTTTTTTTAAATTAAAGTCTTTTAAAATAACTATAAATATAAAGAGAAATAGAATGAAGTATTATGAAAGAAATGGAATGGCGGCAGAGGAGGCAGGGAGAAGAAGAGAAGAAAGCACAAGTGTGGAAGAGGAGCTAAGGAGAAGAGACAGGGAGATACAACAACAGGAAAGAATGAAAAAAATTAAGAAGAGCAATTATAACAAAATATATAAAAGGATTTGGGAGAGAGAGAAATACCACAATACTTAAGAGAAAAAGACGCAAAAAACATGAGAAGGATTGCCAGATTTAGATTGGGAAACGAAGAGAAAGGAAACAGATACTGTGCAAATAACGAGAAAAGGATTTGATGAACTTTAGCCTATACACAAAATTTCAATTTTCTAACACAACATTTATCCTCGTAAAAAACTGCTCCCCTGGCCCCAAATAAAATTTGTTAATTAGGTACTAAATTAATACACAAACTTAAACTTTCTGGAAAGGTCCCAATCGGGCCTCCTAATTTTTTCAACGTCCCTTTTATCATTTTTTGAATTTAAAATTTTTGGAATATGTTCACATTAAATAGCGTAATACACATGCAAAATTTCAACTTTTTATCTTATATGGATTAAGAGGTATACATCAGAAAGAGCACAGTTTCCAAGAAATTCAGAGAAAAATCCAGGGACGCCAAAGTTTTTACGAAATAGGAAATTTAAAAAAGATGCATTGAGACGCTTTCGAGCCACTATACAAATCACGCAAACATATACATTAATAAACACACCTGAAACATTATAAATAAGAGCTCTCTCTTATTACTAGAGAGATAGGAAAATGAAACCATTTTAACGTCGCGTTACCTGGAGATCTACCGTGCATTAAAAATGGTTTAATATTCAAATGTGGGGACGATCCATAATGTTTATAATTCCATGGCTTGCTTGTATTGATAAATAGATATTACTAATGAATGAAATTATCTAATGGAACAGTGAATTCGTACGCAGAGTAATTATTTAAAGGCGTCTTAAACGCACGATCACACGATCAGCATCAGCCTCAGCCTGCGAGATGAATAAACATTCTAATTAATTAACATCACACGTAACGGGTTGTAGCAGCATACCAGGCGACAGATTAATACAATCGAGCAGATTGTTCATCGCCTGGAGTCTAGACAATCAGTGTAACTCACGCCTACGCATACATTTCTTGGTTTAATTCTATAATTGCAGCGAAACTTCTCGACCATCAGTAACAAATACTCCTACGACTTATATTTATTACAACTTGTTTAACTTCAAAACTTTCACACTTCAATGTTTCAAGAATTGAATGTAACTACAAACTTAAAATATCCCACGAGACTAATGTAATAAGTTAGGTTAATTGAACATTTAATTTAATAGTGTTAGTTCTTTTAGATGCATCTTCTTCTCATGTTAGGATTAAATACTTCAACTCACGTGTTTTACAGAATGTGCGTCCTCAGAAACATTCTTTTCTCATATTTAAAACAAGTCTGACATCTCTGGTTACTCCTTTTAGTGATTGTTTCAATATTCATTTGAGTGCATCAATTTTCGATAATTATTAGCACTTAAAATAATATATATATTTATAAATATTTGTAATACATACTTTATAGTCTATAAATACGAGTACAGATATTTAAAATATAGAGATTAAATTAGTTTTTGCTTTAGTTATATTAGGGCTAAGACCTATCTCCACTTAGGCATGTTGTTGTTTAAACTACTAATAAAATACCTGAGCTCTTTATCATGATTGGATCAACCTTTATAAAATGGTTCAACCTATCGACTCTCCCAGGATTTCAGTTACCCAAACTGGTAAAGAAAAGTTAAGGAAAAGAATTCGTCAGCAATTCTGAAAAATGTTTCTAGATGGCAGATTTAGTATGGTCATAGCCTTAACATGCCTTATTTCATGGCTGACAATGAAACAACCTTACCAAGTAATAATGTAAACCTTGCACAAGATTATTATTGTAAAAGTCTGGCAAGATATTATTTCCTCTCAGTGTTTGTACCAGAGTGGTTTATGAAGAAAACTTTAAAGAAAGAAGGAGCCCTTGTAACAATGCGATTGAAGCAGTGACAATTGTTGCTTATAAACAATACAAAAATGGAAGAAAGTATTACAATAAACAATACAATATAGTTCAAATATTACAAAATACAAAATACACAAGAGTTACGCAAATCATAATTAATTAACAATTAATGCGACTTATACTCTTAACATAGATGTTGATAAATGTCAATAATAATATCTCTATGCATTTTCAATTCCAATTTCTTAGTCCCAAATGGCCTAATGCGGCACTGCTCTACATTATACTACGAATAAAATATCCGATTTAAATAGGAGCATTGAAACAAAAATAGCACATGATTTATTTTGATAGAAATGCGGCCTAATAATTTACGATTCACATTTTTGTGGCGCCCCGACACCCCGCCCGTGTAATATGTTACAAAGTTTTAAAACGTAATCATATAAAGACATCCACGTGTACTTATTAAGAACATGTGCTTTGCAGACTTTAAACCACAAGTTACGAAAGAAAACTTTGTTGGTTGTTTGAGCTCGGAAGCATTAATTACGAACCCGTGTCAAGCAGGCCGTTAGCCGTGGAATACGTAGAGGTGTGTAGAGGCGTAGAAGTGTAGAAGCGTAGAGCCTTACAACGATGGGACCCTTCAGTTGGAGCAAATCTCAGGCTATTTTATGACTTGCCGGATAATTTATTACACAACTTAAAAAGTTAATTTGTTGTTGTTAGTTTCCTGTTAAACCTGAGGAGTTATACTGCTGACACCTATTATTATTAGTTTTTCTATAAATTGTGTATCCAATCATTTCACAAAGTTTCCTCTTTTATAATTTGTTTCTAGATAAATTTCTTTTAGTCGAGCATTAATTTTTCTTTTATAAATTTCAATATTATTTTAATTATTTTAATTTCAATATATTGTATTTTTATATGACTGAGCGAAATAAGAAATCGAAATTCATTCCATGGTTTGCTGAACGACTGAGTAACAACTATTCTCAAAATAAAAGAAAGAAGATGCTGAAGCGTTTTTTTGATGGGCTATCAGAAGATGAGAGATTTTCAGACCCTAAATCGTACTTCAAAGTCAATGTGTATTATTGCTGTTTAGATATATTAATTTCTCAAACTAAACAAAGATTTCAGAGCCTCTGTGACCTAAGTAATATGTTCAAAGTATTACAACCGGAGAAACTCTTATCTTTTTCAAACGAAATAATAACAAAGTATGCCGGAAAACTGTCTGCTAAATACAATAAAGACATGTCAGTTGATTTTTATGAATAATTAATTGCATTGCAAACATGCTTAAAATCTGAAATTCAGAAAATTCATTCCACTTATGAAATTGTTGGCGATAAAATTCAATAGCCTTGCATCCAGTTTTCCGGAGGAAATAACAGCATGCTTTCTAAACTTGACCCTTCCCGCTACAACTGCAACAGCTGATAGAAGTTTTTCGAAATTAAAACTGATAAAAAATTATGTAAATACTGCTTTGGGACAGGAAAGGCTATCAGAAAAACTGAAATCGTCTTTAGCTATGAATGATTTAATAAATAAATTCGCCGAACAAAGGCAAGAAAAGTGTATATTTGATTTGAATTGTGTGGCTAGCTTAGTTCCTAGAAGTAATAATTGTAAGTTATAACGTATAATCAATATATAATTATTTAAATTCAATGCGAGCGTTTTTGTTCCTTTTGTGAAAAATCTTTACCCATCATTTGGGTCCCCCAACAAATTTTGATACAGGGCCCGTCTAAAGCACGCCACTGTGTATTATAAATTTTTATAAATGTATGTATTATTTTGGTAATTAAACAATAAAGATAGTCCTAGTATAGTAACTATCGAAAATTGATGCACACAAATAAATATTTAAAAAAACATTAAATAAATTTAAAAAATACAGGAATGGCACCATGGTCGACGCCTTCTATGCCAGCAATCTACATTAATCTACAATCTAATCAACTCAGCATCCGAAACGAGCTGACACGACGTTAAATAAATTCAATTAAAAATATATACTCGTATACAATATACGGCTGATAGCAGATGTCAGCATTACGAGTGTTCCTAATAATGATGTACGAGTAACTTTGCATATTACTGAAACACGTGATGAATAATTAATAAAGTAGCTTTCATGTTGTAACGAACTTCGACACGAACAACACGAGTATTTACAATAAATCATTTCCAACCCTCCGATAGAATCCCTATCCATTGCATAGCCTCCATCCCTCCCTTCCTAATTCGTTTCTATTTCAATATCTATTATATTTTAATTTCGATAAAGTAGATCAATGAAACACAATAATATTTCATTGGGTCGTTCTGGTTCCCAGAGAACGAGCACTCATCATCAAACGGCCAATACTGGTGCAGATCCTTGATCCTTGTCAGGATATTCGTACACGAAATGTGAACAATTTCATATGTATTTCAAAACTCGCTTCATGAATTTTTGACAACGGTTAAACTTTAACCTTTGGGTTTACTGGGAAACGTATACAAACACATATATCTTATATCTACACACATGTGATATACAACGTATAATATATTACCCCCACTCTACATCATATCCCACCCCCCATCATCCCTCTCACATACATATGTGGGTAACTCACTTAATATTTCAATACAGAAAGTCGTTTCGGAAACACATGGGATTTTATGAAATGTAACCAGCTCACATCCAATGCGTGGTGTTGTGCCTTCTGGTCCAGGAACCAGGATACCAGGATTCCATAATCCAGCACTCCAGCAGTCCTGGAACCAGGAGCCTTGGTCGTGCTCTTGGCACGAGCACAACCGCCATCATATTTATGTCATTCTTAAAATATTCTGTTGAATTAGGATATGAAGCTATTTTTAATTAATTCACATATTACAAATAAGCGGTTCATTTATGTTCAGACAGGTAAAGCATCAATTCAAAAGTTCAATAAATTTATCATCAGATATTATATATCAGATACTTTTATTCAAAGAAATGATTTTAAAAATGTAGCAAATGGCTTTTTTAGAAGAAAAACTAATAACTATCGTATAAAGCTATTCTCTATGATAACTACGACATAACTGTAACCGAGATCGTTAAGAAGAAAGCCTGCTACAGTTACATAATTAAGTTTTCTTTTTTTTATTGTATCTCTGTATATTTTTAATTTATCTCTTCATTTATTAAATGACATATAGCGTAATATAATCGTAAATGGAAGATATCCAATGATACATACTTATAAGGTAGTATTTCTTCCAACTGCACATGATAATCTACACGTGTATATTTTGGACTGCTGGACACTTTAGTGTATTTTAGTCGTCGACTAACGCCCGAAAAACCTGTCTATTGCTACAGAAAAATCTACGACGCAGAGAAGTTTTTTTCGAACTATACTATAGAACATATAGTTGAATGTCGACACACGCACTACAGAATTAATTCTGAAATATAAAAGTTGTATGCATCTGCCGCTGAATCTCTTTGAACATACATTAACAAGACAAGATATATAAATACAACAGTATAAAACCGTATCTTAGCTGAGCCAAATACTATGAACATTCTGAACGAATTCAAAAAGAATTTCTTGTATAATCACTAAAATGCTTTATCTAAGAAGTTTTATGATTATATTAATTGGGAAAAAGGCAAATTTGTTTTTGAAAATGCAGTAAAATAGGTGTCAAAACGTTGAATTTTAGATAACAATGTTTACGTAACAGGTAACACAGGTAGTATAATTCACGTTCTATTGTTGGTACAAAACACATTTTAAATCGTGAAATGGCGATACAAATAACATACTTTCTTTTATTACGAGTATTTTTATTCAAACACAAAACTAGGGCAATAGCAACCAGCCTTTGTGTTTTCCGACTGATTTTCTGATTTTCCTGATGCATTGCAGATAAAGCACTGGTTTTAAATTACTACAAAACAAAATCATTGAAAAATAATCTCAACGTTGGTAAAGTGATACCCGTGCTGCATCGTTCTGCGCGATGACGTTGCCTTGCTTTGTGCATATTAAACAGACGTTTGTTTTATTTTTGTTATGTTATATTATATGTTTCTTCCTGTTTTCAAACATATTTTCTTTGTTTCAGAATCCGATACCAAGTCTCCAGCAGCCGAGCTATATACGAGGTGCAGTACACATTCCAAGTGCTGAGAGGTGGGTAGAATTACATACACGTAAATCTAGAAAATAAGTACATACCTGATTAATATATATACCCAGTAAACATTATTTGAATCTCTACGTGCTTATAAACAAAGGTTTAGTTAATTAATATTTGAAGAATTAAACAAATTATAATAATATGTGTCGTGGTTCTATTGATAAAGCAATACTTAATCTACATATTATACCCGCCATTTTGGCGTCTAAAAACTATAAAAAATCTACGTTTTAGTTTACATATGAACCTTTACACTGGTTCCTAAATAGTTAGTAATAATATATCAATAATTAATGAATCTATGGCACTGTTAGACGTTGTAAACATAGAAAAATAAAATCGATTACTTTAAATAGTCATATCTCCGTCAATATTTAGATATTTGACAAAATAGAAACGTCAATATATTCACTCGTACATAAACCTATATTTAAATCAAACATTTTTAAAAAACTACCCCTAAAAAATAAGTTCACAAGCCCGTTGTCTTGTGTATCAACGTCTATTGACCTAAAGCAAAAAGAATCAGATAAATGCAAGAACAAATCGTAAAAATTGATTTGATTAAAAACATAAAGATCAATGACGCTTGCTTTAATTCGACGAAGCTAATGCGAGTACTCGAGAGAAACTCGAAATGAAATTACGAATTCATAACAATAAAACAGTAAATGAATTGATAACAGCAATATCAATATAAATTCTCTGATACTGATCCTTAAATGAAACGATGGGATTTTGATAATACACAATACAGTGTAGTTTAATAATGATATTTGGAAATTTACTTGGCAATAAATTCATAAGATGTTAACAAATTTGTACTTGTATTTTCAGAGTGTAAACTTCACTTAAAAGGATCATTTGGGAATATATCCTGGTTGGATTTACCTCACCCTCGTCAGGAATGTCAAATCTTCTTCCCAGAGCAAGTGTTCCCAGCCCTGTCGAAAGCCCACTCGATTCCACGCAGACACGGTCTAGTGGTAGAACTGACTCGTTTGAACGTTCCGTGCTCCGGAGGCGGCTTCCTCCAGTTCTCAGCAGGAGATTACGATAACAGCAGAACTTACATACCACACACACACTCCAGACACCGCCATCTTTGTGGGAAATTAGAAGAGTTATCCAACTCCGACCGTAGCTTGTACTTTCCAGCGTACGCAGGAACATCCCTGCACTTACACCAATCACCAGTGTTCAGTTTGTCGTACAGACTTGTTGATTACTGCTACAACGTCACCCTCACAGGGAGGAACGACAGCATCAGTCTGACACCCTCTGAGACGCTCCTCTGCACGTTCAAGGTGCACCTTCCTTACGGGAACAGAGTCTCTCTGAGGCTGCACGTAGGGGACAGTAATGTCCATGATTCCCAACAATCGAACTTCGCATCAGAAGACACCCACGAACTGGACACATCGTTTTCCTACTCACGGAGGACTCCATCAGACCCTGATCCATATTGTCCAGGACTCCTAGTGGTCATCTGGGATGGACCCTTATCCTGGACTCGATGTGCCCAGCCTGGGGATCCTCCTAAAAGTGTTCAAGTGATATCCAAAGGTAACACGATAACACTACGCGTGGTTGTACGGACAGATTACATAAGCCCGCAAGAAGAATCCATTACCGACGACTTTAAATCGGAAGTGCAAATAACTGATAACTTTCTTAATGAGTTTAGTGATAAAAGTGATAGTAATTCAGTGAAACCTTTAAGTGATTCTGTTATAAGTGCTTTGAATACGTTGTATTTGAATTTCTGGTATAATGCGGATCCCATTGAAGAAATAGTGAAACAGTGTGCTTTTGGTTGGATAAATATCAGGCGTTTTTGTGTTTCTGCTGTTGAGGAAGCTCGTCTTCCGTGGGCGCAGGCTGAGATGGAATGTGCGAGGAGAGGCGGCCATCTTGCAAGCGTGCGTAGCGAACGAGCGCAGCTCATTATTGACAATATGCTCATGAGCAGGTAAGAAAGTTCAAATTTAATCTTAACCAGTGTTCAAAACTACCTCATATAACGAGGCTTGTTGAAGGGTGCGCTGTCCACCGTGTTTTTAATATATTACATAATACATTACGTTATTTGCTATAGTACATACCTAAAACTATATCCGAATCTTGAAAGTTTGTTTGAAACCATGGTATTACCCGAGTAGAAATGTTGCTCATGATGCATGAGGATCAATCCTTGCCAAGTTGTGTTTTATTAAGGCTTGCCTGACAGTGTCCTAATCTGGTACTGATAAGAATGACAAACTAATGAAATATCACATAAGGTTCCAATAATATATTTCTGAGATAAGCCTGATTGTAGCATGTGTGATAAGGATGATAACGTCATAGTCAGGTATTCATATGCGGTGGTGGCTGCTGGCTACGAGAATTGGTAGTGCACTTTACTAGCTTATAGAGAAATGTAACTTAAAGTTGCAAAAACACAACATTTTCTTATTGATAATTTTATTATTTATATATTAAATCAATCTGACGACTTTTATCCGCGGCGAAATGGTCAATTTTTATTTTATTGAAATAAAATAAGCAAATAAAATGCATTTAGTCTATCCTGGAACATAGTTCTTCTAAGTTTCTAGTTAAAGTATAAAAAGGTAAATATCATCGTTGTGGAGAGTGCATGGGGAATATTTCTTCGAGCGAAAATAAGTTTTAATTAATTCGACATAAAGAATTTTTCAAGTTATTAATATTTGGTAGTGCAGTGCACGGGTGCCGCCCCTGTTTATAAGGCTTGTCTAAGTAAGTGACACTCCGTACCAACGACTTGTCTGAATATGATGCATGCCTGATAAGAATCGCATCAGGGTCTTGCAACATCGAAAGCAAAATGCTGCTTCTCGCGTAGTAATCCATCTCAGATGAAATAAATACCCTTTGATCGAAATAATAAATGGTTTTTAAACGTTGTTTAACTGACATAACATATTTTAGAGGAAGCAATAACTCAACTTCACTTTTTCTACGAATCTAATTCAATATATTATACATCCGTTTATACATTTCACTATACACGATTATATTTCTATACAGTAGTACTGCTATGTAACAGTCTCTCACAAATCCAACACAAGCCGCTATAAAAAAGCACGCACAAATTTGATTGAATCTTTTCTCATTTATTATTCCATTACCTTTTTGTTCATTTCAAATGTCAGACACAGGTTTTCAACTTTTGATTTCATGTTTCATAATCTCTTCTTCTTCTTCTTTTTTACAATGTTTACATATGCCTGTGTTTTTTTTTATTATATTTAGATGTAACATATTTAAAAGAGAAAGAAAAAAAATAATAATTCTGCAGAGTGCTGACGCTTTACGAGAAAATGTTATTCTATAAAATATGTCCTGCATAAACGATATGCTTCTAAATAACATATTAAATATATATAAACATATAACAATTTTTCATATTTAGGTTAGTGAGTTTTTTAGAGTTTATGAATATTAACCTATAAAACTTTAAATGACGACATAGTAGCCGAGAGCTTTGATGATTAATGTCACACACTAAATAGTGTTTTTCAATAGGGGCAGGTAGATGTTGACAGTCTGTGGCGGCCATCTTGTTTTGACGATATCTGTAAAATCTATTGTTTATTATTCAGTAAATTATGCAAAATCACCATGACAAGTTATCTTTAGCGACTAAATTGCAGTGTATGGGACGACGCGTTATTGAAAATTAGACTTATCGGTGTAAAATGGCGGACATTTGAACGAAATGAATGGGCTTGATTTATTCCATTTCAACATCGGGCTGCTCTTATTGGAAAACCCTATATGTTTTCGGGTTCGATCCCCGGATATATTTTCTGAGTTTCATTGTATGAAAAACATTACGTATGATAGTAGATATAACATTGCACCACGATCTTGACATACCTACTACACACTGTGAGAAATAAATAGAAAAAATTACTTTGTGAGCGTTCCTTGTGAAAATTTCTATGTGAATATTAAATTTTGTTATGATTACAGGGTGAATATAGTAGTATTGCTGTTATCTCAAGAGCAGATAATATTGATGATATTGTTATTTTAATCTTAAGTACAAACTCTGAGGTTAGTAATAAAACACAATATATGCCAGTATCACCTAAATATTCCGTTTTTCTAGTGATTTAAAATGAGCTCTTGTGCTTTTTAAAAGACCCTATATAAGTAGAATAGGAAATGGTAGTGGTACTTTTTTTTGGGTTCTATCCAGTAACAAATTTAGCCTCCATTGAAACATCACATAGCAAGCGGTCATCATTTCGCAAAATTGTTTGCTTCGAAATTTTCTCTTAAATCAAGCATTAAAATATATCTCGATATATCATGTCCACTAATTTTGTAGTATCACCCCGTTTATAATAATTGTTTAATTTCAATTAATTAGGTTTACTATAGACTATAATTATTATGAAAATTTCAGCCACAAATAAATCGTAATCCAAAATTAAAACAAACATAACCAATTTAAAAAGCGAGCACTTTTAAAAATATTGAAAGCTTAAACAATAAAAAACGATTTATGTTTTAAAGTAATAATGAAAATGAAACATACAACAAAAAGTAAGCTTTAATAAAAACCGCGCGTATACGTGCTGTATAGTATACAGGATATTTGTATTGTGTTTCCATCGGTCTCCGCAGCGTAGCGCTTGAGTGTGCAGTGTTGTATCCTATAAAGGATATTAAGGGGGGTGAACGTGGGGTCAGCGAATTCAATTATTCCCAGATTTTAAATTCCCCGCATATGTGTATTCATGTTATTTATTCTCGTGCTTTTTTCTGCGTCTGATTTCGATATTCCCTATGTCAATATTAAGCCCACCTTGGAATATATTGCTGCAATCTAAGCATCTAAAACCGTGCTATGGAACATTGCATCAGCTGTTCCTAATCTGTGAGTTGCATACTCGTAAATTTCATTTTTATAATTTTTAAGGTCGTGAATTTTAAAACTCTAGGTTGTGTTTAATACTCGTACCAAATTTTACCCGAGATGCATGACGTCCGATCAGAAATTCTTTAGGCCAGCCTTATTAGGATTTGTTTAATAGGACCTGTGGACGTGGATGTTTATATTACTTGTTAGTTGTTATCCATTAATATATCGTGTCAACCAAGAGAAAAAGTGAACGTCGAGGTCAGGATGCGAACTCGCATCTTTAGCTTAATACGCCAGTGCTATTTCATTGAGCTGCCTCGGTTATTGAAATTTCTCTGACTATCATCGAATATAGTATGACTATATGGTGCCTGAATATATGACAATGACAGGTGACCACATATACTAATCAGAAAAAGAAATATCATCAAAAAAATAAAATAAAATATCATATAAGGAGTTGGTTATCAAATAGAGTCTTAGTCAGACAATCATAGCACTTGGCCTTGCACAACTAAGTTACATTCCTTTCCAGCGCCTTTTCATCAGTGGGTTTCAACATCTACGAGAACAATCTAGTTGAGATAAGGGAAGATTCTTATAGCATTTTCTTATAAATTCTCGTGATAAATAAAGGGTGTACTATTAGTCCGTTAACAATTTAAATGGCCATAAAAAATAAACAAGTGATATTAATTAAGAACTGTTTATTGTATTTTAAAGTACACAAATGAGGGTTTCTTCTTACATCGTGTAAGCGAGTACATTCATGTAACCTGAACTGGAAATTTGCTTAACCGCCCCGCAAGTGGTTGGTGATATGTTTTACATTTTGTTATATATGATTTCCTTTAAATCTTCAACAGTCTCTGAGTTTTTGATGTAAACTTTGCTTTTAAGGTATCCCCTAAAGAAAAAGTCCATTGAGATATCAGTTTTTAGCTAAAAATTTCACGAACTGCCGGTATAGAGGTGTTAGAGGTGTGGCATATGTTGCCTCATCATGTTGAAACCAGCTTTTTGATTGTAGTCTGAGAGTTCTGTAACGGTGATGCAAAAATATTATGTACATCGCAATGTATCGCTCTGTGTTGACAAATGTTAAGAGACTATAGGGCCCACCCTATATTCACAAAATATCTGACAATAAATACTAAATATAATCTTAGCATATTTCTAAATTATGCTTTGGAAGATTATTCAAAACTACAATCGACCTTAAATAAAGAGAAATCCAATACCATAATAGTAGCTCAAAGAAGCCTAATTTAGAAAAGAGAGACCTTTAAAAAATTGTCATAAGTTCTGCTTTCAGTTAAACAGATACAAAAAGAACCTAAGCGTATTCTGAATAGAAAATGTCACATGTTATTTATCACAATGTTTATTTTCTCATGGAAGTCTAAATACAGCGAAAAGTTCGTACAAAATAGATGAGCACAGTTCGATACACAAACCTTGACAAGGCGAGTTATTTTCGTTGACACATCGAATACAATCTAGGTCAATTAGCGGAGCATTGGTCCAGACGGTTTAATGGCACCACGAGTACAATCTTTATTCTATATTTATATGAACGTTAAATGTTGTTTTCGTCGTTTCTACAACACTACTATATATTATTGTGTTGTATTTTTATTGTTTCTGCATTTACGGCCTAACAACAACATTAACATTTTAAAATTTCATTACAAATTCTTAACAAATATTTAATATTTGTTAAATTCTTTTTTTCCTTTTCAAAGTTGTCTCTCTTGTAATCTTCCTCCACCTACCTTCTTTCTTCTCTTCTCTTGCAATCGTTCTTCACGACTCTCACTGCTTACATAGTTTCCTCTCCTTCTCTTCCCTCTTTCCTTGTAATAATTCCTCCAAACTTAATTCACTTTCCACTTTATCGTAACACCTATCCTTAATGTGTTCTAATTTCTTTTCTTACTGTAGCCCTTTTCTTCATTCTGCAGCCTGAATCTGAATCTATCCATCATTTTCACATTCGTTCTCTCTTTGTTTTCCAAGTAACATGGAAATCACTAAGTCCATGACCTCTTGTATCTTGTATTGTATATTCCTTCATCCATATTCCTTATCCTATTCAGTTGTTAAACCTTCATCTCTCTTTCTCTTATCATGCTTCTTACCTCCTTTCTCTCTGCCCGTCTAAAAGAGTTTTATGAGTATTTAAATTTGAAAAAGCGTGAATTTAAAAAAATCAAAGTTGTAGATTAGGTAAAATAGGTCATTCTGTAATAAGTAATTTTTGTTATGTTAAATAAACCTTAAATAAACGTAAGTGTATTTAGCTGGAAGTTATGAGTTTGATTTACAAAACTTCGAACTGAGAATTTCGTATAAGACAATACTTCTTTATACTTGGTGATTATTAATTATAGGATGTTATACTAGTAGAACAGAAATTTCCAAACTTATGAATTACACGGGCCACATTAAGACATTGAAATTGTTAGCAGGTCAAGCTGAGATTGTATTCCGCAGTAGTAAGTAACTCGCTTATTTAGACCAATGGTAATACGGATATGGAAAACTAAGAAGAGGAAACTCCACTGTAAAATCTGCTAATATTTTCATATTTATTAAAAATTGCACAAGTCACAAAAAAGAAGAAGTAAAATAACGTAAAATATGCCTGTGTCTTTTAATTAAAATTAATGGGTCATTACTACAAATGTTCACTTGTAAAAAACAGATATGTCAAAGTGATTCCAACATATTTATTGGATCCTGTCCTGCTTTTCTTCTCTTTCACGTTTAATACGATAAATCCATTGAGTTTGGTGCGAGCTGCGCCTACCTTAATACTACTCGACAGACCATAGTTTGAGCGTCCCTGTTCTAGATAATAGCATCTATTTTGCAACAGTATTAACATGAATAATGCATATAATACTCGTACTAAATGTATACAAAGTTTTAGCTTTCGTTTCCTCGCTCGCTACTTGAATGTAAATAGATTGATAGTTTTGTTGCTTTTTAACTGTCGCATCGCATCGCATCGCGTCGCGTCGATATGAACCGAGTGAAATAATCTTTTTATTTTATTCCAAAGAAGTAAAACATTTAGAATTCATTGCATTTGAAACGGAAATAAGCCGGTGCATAAATGTTGCACTGCAAATAGTAAATGATAGTATGCATTGATTTATACAAGTACTTAATCGTTTAAGTGGAAAATTGTATATCATAAACAATGTATGTACACATAAATTATTATCTCTAAATTTATTAATATTAATAACTCTTCCTCTGCATGATAAATGGTCAGGCATAAACTACGTGTGAGTTAAGTATCTTTCCAATTACGTCACACAAATTTCATGCTTTTTGAACTCCTTCGCTGTGCTATCACACTTTACGAAGCCCCCTCACACTACGTCACGCTATGACGTCACACATTTTGAAACTTTAAATTTTGAACTTAATTAAAATAACACATTTATAAAATCAGTAATCCCAAAATAACAGAACTCAGTAAATGTGACCGTTAAAGAACGAAGGTCAACTTCGAATGCCAACTAACAAGCTTTTAAGATTGAACTCCACTGAAAACTGCTCCAACTATAATTCGGTCAACTTCGGGTTCCTTCAGGTTCTTACAAATGCCCTCTCACGTTCGAGTAAATATCATTAGCCTAGTATGAAAATTTCGAATATTAGAATTTCACACAGAAACAATTTGGTATTTCTCAATAAAAAAGTATGCTCTTAAGGGCGCTCAGTTTGGGATAACAGGTACTATTTAACAAACCAACATTGTTAAACTTCAAAATAACATTTTCATTTAACGTTAATTTCATTGTACTTTTTAGTAGTTTTAATATTTTAGATTTTATGTGATATCACAAAGCATACCCCTTTCTTCATTGTCACAATTTGTTAACCCAATCCCTCTTCCCCTTTACGTGTGACGTAATTAATGGATAGTTTCTTATGTCCTAAAATTTCTTCTTTTACCTTGAAATAGTTTACCGTTAAATAAATGTTTGGCGCTCCTAACATTAACAAGTTAACGGTGAAGCCTGCAACTCTTCGCACTATATCTCGGGAATGACTAATCATACGAATTCGTATTGAACTTTATGATCTACTAGTGTCATAACAACATCTAATGACATATGACACATAGGAAACGAAGTATTTGAAAAAAAAACGAATATTTTAATACCATTTATCTCAAATATCTTGATATGCGCACATGATATTATGTGAAACTTCTTGCCAGGTCTTCAGAATGCCAACACAAAGGGCTATGATAATTTCAGCGTACCATCTTTCATTCCGAGTTTACCTTTTTCACCTATCGACTGTATTATAATAACTAAATTAAGTTGATGCTGTCAAATATATATTTTAAAAAACTCAGTATACATAACTCAACGATAAGTTGCACTGCACCTATACTAACTCTCCGTGAGCCATAGTTATTTAGCATCTATTAATGATTTTAATTGGTACAGAACACAGCAAGTTCCGTTTGACTTCACCAGATATTTAAGTACCAATAAACGCAACAAAAATATCGTTTCAATGTTTAATTTTTTCGCATTTATTACGTTTTCAAGGATATTACATTCAAAATCTGGTTTTCAGAATTGTAATAATATTTTATGGAATCTGCATAATCGCTTGGGATTCGCGGATTTGGGATTTACAGATTCAAGATTCGTAGATTTATGGTATACCTACCCTCTGGAGACGAGCAGAATCTAAGTTTCGACATCGCGGGTTGTAAATCATGTTTTACGGTTACGGGACTTTGAAGTACGCATTTAAAATAAGCATTTTGGATATAAATCGTTCACATATGTCTAATACGTTTGAGCTCGTAAAACATCGAAGATAAACCTCATAGATATTTTGAACGACATTAAGACGAACTGGTGTTGTACGGTCCTACAGTACAATATTCAGACTTGCTAGCTTACTATAAGCTAATTGCGTTACATTTTCTACCTGGATACGAATTTACGTATTTCAATTTATTTTAGGGCTCTCTCACACTGCAACATATTTTCATACTTTTTGTATAACTTCTGCCTTCATATGACACAATGATATTTCTAAAAAATAATAAGAAAAAAGCTAAAGAACCTTTTTAGTCCGAATATTTCTTTCTACAATCTCAAGTGTGGAACAACAAAAATAAGAAATGTCGTTCAAAGAAATATGGCAAATATCTTGAAGAAAGCTGGTGATTCATTTTTCACATCAAATCTATGGACCATGCTTATGGCCTGCCATTACTCTGCTCGGTTTTCCAACCCTTTGCTTGAGAGTCATGTTCATATTCACATGCATAGTCATTGTCCTGTGAAATATACCAAACGATTTGCATTTGATCAGGAGTCCATCAACCCGCGAAACTATTGATCCGAAAAGTGGGTCACCTGGAGCTGAAACGAACTCGCTGAACAGTTACAGGCCTTCCACTGCGATCGATAATATCTGAAGGCATTAGAGTAGAATGCTATTACCTCATTCAGATGTTATCAACACTGTGATTATTGCTTATCAGACGAAGTAGCAGTAGCAGATGGTGGTTTTAAGTATCGAATCAATTTGCTTAATGTCTTTTAAATATAATAGTTATACCATATATAGAAACCCTCGCGTTGTTAGTAGGTGAAATAATGTTTTGGTCTTTTAAGTAATGGAATATGAAGTAAATGGATGCAGTAAAGATCTAAACACAAAACATAGATATAATCTTAATAATCCCGAAATTGGTACTTTGAGGCCATCCATATATTACGTCACAAAATATTTCGTGCAATTCATAACTTGTTACATTTTGCGGTAATTCAATTAGTAATAATTTTTATAATATATTTTTTATTTTAATGTTTTTGCCATTTGGCACTACATTCTTCTGCCTTAACTCATTAAATTACAAATCATTGTACTTAATTCATTTTTGATCTTTGTTATATCTAAATATTCTCACTCTCACTTTAATAACTTTTCTCACATGAAAACTTAATGTGCTCCAATGTTTCTAACTCCGTTCCGCACACTCTACACATCCTTTCTCCCTATTTGCCCAGTATCTGTTTCTTTTCTTCTCGTTTCCCAATCTGAATCTTAACATGAGAAGGGTCTTATGTTTTTTGTGTCTTTTTCTCTTAAGTATTCTGGCATCCCTCTCTCCCAAATCCTTTTATATCTTCTCATTTTTTTCCATTCTTTCCTGTTGTTGTATCTTCCTGTCTCTTCTCCTTATCTCCTCTTCCACACTTATAAATATAAATAAACTGATTAATTAACAAAAAATACATTAGTTAATTTAGCGTTTGTGGCGAGAAAGCAACAGTTACTAAATAGGTGCTGCTAGAATTATTTTATATTTGAAAATATCCCCATAAATTCTGTAACGCCACTGGAATAATTTTAGAGTGTATTTATTTGCATGCAAACAAAATAACCGAATTGGTATTTAATTCTGTGAAGAAGAACACGTTACATAACAAAGAACTGCAAGGAACTACAGTTCAAGACATTTGTGTTTTCCATAAATTGAATTTTTTATGCTGATTTCAAAAATGAAAATCAATTTTAAATATTACTAATACTTACTATATTTAGAAACTAAAAAGAGAACAACTAATAAGAAATTTGCAGCCGGACTTAGTGCACCCCGTTTTATGAAATTCAAACTGCGATTTTTATGAAATTAACAAGAGTATAACCTTTAAAAATTTGAAAGAATGTCAATTTTTTGTTTTGACAAATAAAAGATGTACTCGAACGTAGTTTTTTATGCTGATTACAAAAATGAAATCCATTTTTAAATATCTCTATTATTTATGCCTAATCATGTCGATATCTCGAAAACCGGGACACCTAGAAAAAAACAATTAGCAGATTTGAAATCAGCGTAAAAAAGTACGTGAATAACCATTCTAAAATTAACAAAATCAAAAGTTGAATTTTTAGGAAATTAACAAGAGTATATATAACCTTTAAAAATTTGATAAAAAATTAATTTTTTGTTTTTACAAATAAAAGATGTATTCTAACGTACTTTTTTATGCTGATTTTAAAAATGAGAATCAATTTTAAATATCCTAAATACTTACTATATTTAGAAACTAAAAAGAGAACAACTAATAAGAATTTTGCAGCCGTACTTAGTGCACCCCGTTTTATGAAATTCAAACTGCGATTTTTATGAAATTAACAAGAGTATATATAACCTTTAAAAATTTGATAAAAAATCAATTTTTTCTTTTGACAAATAAAGGATGTATTCAAACGTAGTTTTTTATGCTGATTCCAAAAATGAAATCTATTTTTAAATATCTCTATTATTTATGCCTAATCATGTCGATATCTCGAAAACCGGGACACCTGCAAAAAGACAAATTGCAGATTTGAATTCAGCGTAAAAAAGTACGTTAATAACCATTTTTAAATTAACAAAATCAAAAGTTGAATTTTTAGGAAATTAACAAGAGTATAATAACCTTTAAAAATTTTATAAGAAATCAATTTTTTGTTTTGACAAGTAAAAGATGTATTCTAACGTAGTTTTTTATGCTGATTTTAAAAATGAAAATCAATTTTAAATATTACTAATACTTACTATATTTAGAAACTAAAAGGAGAACAACTAATAAAAATTTTGCAGCCGTACTTAGTGCACCCCGTTTTATGAAATTCAAACTGCGATTTTTATGAAATTAACAAGAGTATAACCTTTAAAAATTTGATAAAAAATCAATTTTTTGTTTTGACAAATAAAAGATGTACTCGAACGTAGTTTTTTATGCTGATTACAAAAATGAAATCCATTTTTAAATATCTCTATCATTTATGCCTAAACATGTCAATATCTCGAAAACCGGGACACCTAGAAAAAAACAATTCGCAGATTTGAAATCAGCGTAAAAAAGTACGTTAATAACCATTCTAAAATTAACAAAATCAAAAGTTGAATTTTTAGGAAATTAACAAGAGTATAACCTTTAAAAATTTGATAAAAAATCAATTTTTTCTTTTGACAAATAAAAGATGTATTCTAACGTACTTTTTTATGCTGATTACAAAAATGAAAATCAATTTTAAATATTCCTAATACTTACTATATTTAGAAACTAAAAAGAGAACAACTTAAAGTAATTTAAACAGCCGTACTTGGTGCACCCCGTTTTATGAAATTCATACTGAGATTTTTATGAAATTAACAAGAGTATAACCTTTAAAAATTTGATAAAAAATCAATTTTTTGTTTTGACAAATAAAAGATGTACTCGAACGTAGTTTTTTATGCTGATTACAAAAATGAAATCCATTTTTAAATATCTCTATCATTTATGCCTAAACATGTCAATATCTCGAAAACCGGGACACCTAGAAAAAAACAATTCGCAGATTTGAAATCAGCGTAAAAAAGTACGTTAATAACCATTCTAAAATTAACAAAATCAAAAGTTGAATTTTTAGGAAATTAACAAGAGTATAACCTTTAAAAATTTGATAAAAAATTAATTTTTTCTTTTGACAAATAAAAGATGTATTCTAACGTACTTTTTTATGCTGATTACAAAAATGAAAATCAATTTTAAATATTCCTAATACTTACTATATTTAGAAACTAAAAAGAGAACAACTTAAAGTAATTTAAACAGCCGTACTTGGTGCACCCCGTTTTATGAAATTCATACTGAGATTTTTATGAAATTAACAAGAGTTTAACCTTTAAAAATTTGATAAAAAATCAATTTTTTGTTTTGACAAATAAAAGATGTACTCGAACGTAGTTTTTTATGCTGATTACAAAAATGAAATCCATTTTTAAATATCTCTATCATTTATGCCTAAACATGTCAATATCTCGAAAACCGGGACACCTGGAAAAAAACAATTCGCAGATTTGAAATCAGCGTAAAAAAGTACGTTAATAACCATTCTAAAATTAACAAAATCAAAAGTTGAATTTTTAGGAAATTAACAAGAGTATAACCTTTAAAAATTTGATAAAAAATCAATTTTTTGTTTGGACAAATAAAAGATGTATTCTAACGTACTTTTTTATGCTGGTTTTAAAAATGAGAATCAATTTTAAATATCCTTAATACTTACTATATTTAGAAAGTAAAAAGAGAACAACTAATAGGAATTTTTCAGCCGTACTTAGTGCACCCCGTTTTATGAAATTCAAACTGCTGTTTTTATGAAATTAACAAGAGTATAACCTTTAAAAATTTGATAAAAAATCAATTTTTTCTTTGGACAAATAAAAGATGTATTCGAACGTAGTTTTTTATGCTGATTTTAAAATACAATACAATACTGATACAATATCGTACTTTTGTTTTGACAAATAAAAGATGTATTCGAAAGTAATTTTTTATGCTGATTTCAAAAATGAAATCCATTTTTAAACATCTCTATTATTTATGCCCAAACATGCTGATATCTCGAAAACCGGGACATCTACAAAAAAACAAATTTCAGATTTGAAATCAGCGTAAAAAAGTACGTTAGGAACCATGAAAAAATAAACAAAAAAAAATTTTGAATTTTTATGAAATTAACAAGAGTATAACCTTTAAAAATTTGATAAAAAATCAATTTTTTGTTTTGACAAATAAAAGATGTACTCGAACGTAGTTTTTTATGCTGATTACAAAAATGAAATCCATTTTTAAATATCTCTATCATTTATGCCTAAACATGTCAATATCTCGAAAACCGGGACACCTAGAAAAAAACAATTCGCAGATTTGAAATCAGCGTAAAAAAGTACGTTAATAACCATTCTAAAATTAACAAAATCAAAAGTTGAATTTTTAGGAAATTAACAAGAGTATAACCTTTAAAAATTTGATAAAAAATCAATTTTTTCTTTTGACAAATAAAAGATGTATTCTAACGTACTTTTTTATGCTGATTAAAAAAATGAAAATCAATTTTAAATATTCCTAATACTTACTATATTTAGAAACTAAAAAGAGAACAACTTAAAGTAATTTAAACAGCCGTACTTGGTGCACCCCGTTTTATGAAATTCATACTGAGATTTTTATGAAATTAACAAGAGTATAACCTTTAAAAATTTGATAAAAAATCAATTTTTTGTTTTGACAAATAAAAGATGTACTCGAACGTAGTTTTTTATGCTGATTACAAAAATGAAATCCATTTTTAAATATCTCTATCATTTATGCCTAAACATGTCAATATCTCGAAAACCGGGACACCTGGAAAAAAACAATTCGCAGATTTGAAATCAGCGTAAAAAAGTACGTTAATAACCATTCTAAAATTAACAAAATCAAAAGTTGAATTTTTAGGAAATTAACAAGAGTATAACCTTTAAAAATTTGATAAAAAATCAATTTTTTGTTTGGACAAATAAAAGATGTATTCTAACGTACTTTTTTATGCTGGTTTTAAAAATGAGAATCAATTTTAAATATCCTTAATACTTACTATATTTAGAAAGTAAAAAGAGAACAACTAATAGGAATTTTTCAGCCGTACTTAGTGCACCCCGTTTTATGAAATTCAAACTGCTGTTTTTATGAAATTAACAAGAGTATAACCTTTAAAAATTTGATAAAAAATCAATTTTTTCTTTGGACAAATAAAAGATGTATTCGAACGTAGTTTTTTATGCTGATTTTAAAATACAATACAATACTGATACAATATCGTACTTTTGTTTTGACAAATAAAAGATGTATTCGAAAGTAATTTTTTATGCTGATTTCAAAAATGAAATCCATTTTTAAACATCTCTATTATTTATGCCCAAACATGCTGATATCTCGAAAACCGGGACATCTACAAAAAAACAAATTTCAGATTTGAAATCAGCGTAAAAAAGTACGTTAGGAACCATGAAAAAATAAACAAAAAAAAATTTTGAATTTTTATGAAATTAACAAGAGTATAACCTTTAAAAATTTGATAAAAAATCAATTTTTTGTTTTGACAAATAAAAGATGTACTCGAACGTAGTTTTTTATGCTGATTACAAAAATGAAATCCATTTTTAAATATCTCTATCATTTATGCCTAAACATGTCAATATCTCGAAAACCGGGACACCTAGAAAAAAACAATTCGCAGATTTGAAATCAGCGTAAAAAAGTACGTTAATAACCATTCTAAAATTAACAAAATCAAAAGTTGAATTTTTAGGAAATTAACAAGAGTATAACCTTTAATAATTTGATAAAAAATCAATTTTTTCTTTTGACAAATAAAAGATGTATTCTAACGTACTTTTTTATGCTGATTACAAAAATGAAAATCAATTTTAAATATTCCTAATACTTACTATATTTAGAAACTAAAAAGAGAACAACTTAAAGTAATTTAAACAGCCGTACTTGGTGCACCCCGTTTTATGAAATTCATACTGAGATTTTTATGAAATTAACAAGAGTATAACCTTTAAAAATTTGATAAAAAATCAATTTTTTGTTTTGACAAATAAAAGATGTACTCGAACGTAGTTTTTTATGCTGATTACAAAAATGAAATCCATTTTTAAATATCTCTATCATTTATGCCTAAACATGTCAATATCTCGAAAACCGGGACACCTAGAAAAAAACAATTCGCAGATTTGAAATCAGCGTAAAAAAGTACGTTAATAACCATTCTAAAATTAACAAAATCAAAAGTTGAATTTTTAGGAAATTAACAAGAGTATAACCTTTAAAAATTTGATAAAAAATCAATTTTTTGTTTGGACAGTTTGAATATTTTTTTAAATTAATGTTTATTTTTGAAAAAAAAAAATGTTTTTATTATTATTTACACAAATTCTTATATTATTAATTATCAATCAATGGTTCGAAGGTACGCGAAGACGCATGAGAATGCCCGAAAGTTTACGAACAATCACATGAAAAATAAAGAAAAAATTTTTGAAATATCCTTTTGATTACTTACATCACAAGTATGATCTATAAAACATTTTACAATATATTTTCATCTCTTTGATTTATTTTATGTTATTTTAATTATTTTAGTATTAAAAATTAGTCTATGTTTTATTGGATTTTATTACATTTCACTTTATTTTAAATAGTTGACTGTCTTCAACATGATAGTAACACTACAGCTGCTGACAGGAGGACTACGCTGAATGGTTCTCCTAATCGCAGCTGGCCGCCATGTTGCATTGCAGCTGGATGCTCCCCTTAAAACAAAAAAATATATATTAGAAACATAACTTTTTAAAATAAAAAACATAAACTCTCTCGAATTAAGCCCACTAATATAGCAATATTAATTTTCAAAAGTAATTTTTGCGAATCCAACTCATTAAAAGTCAGTGGAAGACAGCTTCAAATGTAGATACGTTATTCATCTAACTAATTGCAGCTTTAGATTTTGATTCGCGTTTATTTAACTTTTTATTTAAAACTTTATAAAAATCACCATGCACAATCATTATGCAATCATTACGCAATATATTAAATCCATTGACAAAGAATTCCATTCATCACTAAACCAGTTATTCGTTACGATACAAATATTTCACTAGTGCAGGTGTCTGTAGTAAATTCTTATTCAACGTAAACAAAAATGGCGTTAGTTTATTTTTTTATATATGTGTCAGATATATCCAAGGTGTTTAAATAATTGTAGAGTACATCTTTGATTTCTTTTATATTATTTGCAAGGAGGTTGGACATCATTGAAGTACCAATGCGTTATTTTAATACAGGAAACTCAAGGTCGTTGAGTTTTTATGTGAGTCATTGTATACAAAGGACTGCATTCATTGTAAAACAAGTTTTTGTCAACGTGTGCGGTTGGGGTTAGGCAGATGTACTGAAATTACAAAGACGGATTTAAATCGTAAAAGATAACTGTACTTTAAACTGCATAAGGTAAACAGTTTTTTCACTATAGTGAAAGAAGTTATGTACTAAATTCTTTATGTTGCTTTCTACTTTCTAGTGTAATTATAACGTATTCGAACGTAGTTTTTTATGCTGATATCAAAAATGAAATCCATTTTTAAACATCTCTATTATTTATGCCCAAACATGCTGATATCTCGAAAACCGGGACATCTACAAAAAAACAAATTTCAGATTTGAAATCAGCGTAAAAAAGTACGTTAGGAACCATGAAAAAATAAACAAAAAAAAATTTTGAATTTTTATGAAATTAACAAGAGTTTAACCTTTAAAAATCTGATAAAAAGTCAATTTTCTATTTTGACAAATTTAACATGTTTTCTAACGTAGTTTTTTATATTGACTTTAAAACTGAGAATCATATTTAAATATCTTTAGTACTTACTATATTTAGAAACTAAAAAGAGAACAACTTAAAGTAATTTAAACAGCCGTACTTGGTGCACCCCGTTTTATGAAATTCATACTGAGATTTTTATGAAATTAACAAGAGTATAACCTTTAAAAATTTGATAAAAAATTAATTTTTTCTTTTGACAAATAAAAGATGTATTCTAACGTACTTTTTTATGCTGATTACAAAAATGAAAATCAATTTTAAATATTCCTAATACTTACTATATTTAGAAACTAAAAAGAGAACAACTTAAAGTAATTTAAACAGCCGTACTTGGTGCACCCCGTTTTATGAAATTCATACTGAGATTTTTATGAAATTAACAAGAGTTTAACCTTTAAAAATTTGATAAAAAATCAATTTTTTGTTTTGACAAATAAAAGATGTACTCGAACGTAGTTTTTTATGCTGATTACAAAAATGAAATCCATTTTTAAATATCTCTATCATTTATGCCTAAACATGTCAATATCTCGAAAACCGGGACACCTGGAAAAAAACAATTCGCAGATTTGAAATCAGCGTAAAAAAGTACGTTAATAACCATTCTAAAATTAACAAAATCAAAAGTTGAATTTTTAGGAAATTAACAAGAGTATAACCTTTAAAAATTTGATAAAAAATCAATTTTTTGTTTGGACAAATAAAAGATGTATTCTAACGTACTTTTTTATGCTGGTTTTAAAAATGAGAATCAATTTTAAATATCCTTAATACTTACTATATTTAGAAAGTAAAAAGAGAACAACTAATAGGAATTTTTCAGCCGTACTTAGTGCACCCCGTTTTATGAAATTCAAACTGCTGTTTTTATGAAATTAACAAGAGTATAACCTTTAAAAATTTGATAAAAAATCAATTTTTTCTTTGGACAAATAAAAGATGTATTCGAACGTAGTTTTTTATGCTGATTTTAAAATACAATACAATACTGATACAATATCGTACTTTTGTTTTGACAAATAAAAGATGTATTCGAAAGTAATTTTTTATGCTGATTTCAAAAATGAAATCCATTTTTAAACATCTCTATTATTTATGCCCAAACATGCTGATATCTCGAAAACCGGGACATCTACAAAAAAACAAATTTCAGATTTGAAATCAGCGTAAAAAAGTACGTTAGGAACCATGAAAAAATAAACAAAAAAAAATTTTGAATTTTTATGAAATTAACAAGAGTATAACCTTTAAAAATTTGATAAAAAATCAATTTTTTGTTTTGACAAATAAAAGATGTACTCGAACGTAGTTTTTTATGCTGATTACAAAAATGAAATCCATTTTTAAATATCTCTATCATTTATGCCTAAACATGTCAATATCTCGAAAACCGGGACACCTAGAAAAAAACAATTCGCAGATTTGAAATCAGCGTAAAAAAGTACGTTAATAACCATTCTAAAATTAACAAAATCAAAAGTTGAATTTTTAGGAAATTAACAAGAGTATAACCTTTAAAAATTTGATAAAAAATCAATTTTTTCTTTTGACAAATAAAAGATGTATTCTAACGTACTTTTTTATGCTGATTAAAAAAATGAAAATCAATTTTAAATATTCCTAATACTTACTATATTTAGAAACTAAAAAGAGAACAACTTAAAGTAATTTAAACAGCCGTACTTGGTGCACCCCGTTTTATGAAATTCATACTGAGATTTTTATGAAATTAACAAGAGTATAACCTTTAAAAATTTGATAAAAAATCAATTTTTTGTTTTGACAAATAAAAGATGTACTCGAACGTAGTTTTTTATGCTGATTACAAAAATGAAATCCATTTTTAAATATCTCTATCATTTATGCCTAAACATGTCAATATCTCGAAAACCGGGACACCTGGAAAAAAACAATTCGCAGATTTGAAATCAGCGTAAAAAAGTACGTTAATAACCATTCTAAAATTAACAAAATCAAAAGTTGAATTTTTAGGAAATTAACAAGAGTATAACCTTTAAAAATTTGATAAAAAATCAATTTTTTGTTTGGACAAATAAAAGATGTATTCTAACGTACTTTTTTATGCTGGTTTTAAAAATGAGAATCAATTTTAAATATCCTTAATACTTACTATATTTAGAAAGTAAAAAGAGAACAACTAATAGGAATTTTTCAGCCGTACTTAGTGCACCCCGTTTTATGAAATTCAAACTGCTGTTTTTATGAAATTAACAAGAGTATAACCTTTAAAAATTTGATAAAAAATCAATTTTTTCTTTGGACAAATAAAAGATGTATTCGAACGTAGTTTTTTATGCTGATTTTAAAATACAATACAATACTGATACAATATCGTACTTTTGTTTTGACAAATAAAAGATGTATTCGAAAGTAATTTTTTATGCTGATTTCAAAAATGAAATCCATTTTTAAACATCTCTATTATTTATGCCCAAACATGCTGATATCTCGAAAACCGGGACATCTACAAAAAAACAAATTTCAGATTTGAAATCAGCGTAAAAAAGTACGTTAGGAACCATGAAAAAATAAACAAAAAAAAATTTTGAATTTTTATGAAATTAACAAGAGTATAACCTTTAAAAATTTGATAAAAAATCAATTTTTTGTTTTGACAAATAAAAGATGTACTCGAACGTAGTTTTTTATGCTGATTACAAAAATGAAATCCATTTTTAAATATCTCTATCATTTATGCCTAAACATGTCAATATCTCGAAAACCGGGACACCTAGAAAAAAACAATTCGCAGATTTGAAATCAGCGTAAAAAAGTACGTTAATAACCATTCTAAAATTAACAAAATCAAAAGTTGAATTTTTAGGAAATTAACAAGAGTATAACCTTTAATAATTTGATAAAAAATCAATTTTTTCTTTTGACAAATAAAAGATGTATTCTAACGTACTTTTTTATGCTGATTACAAAAATGAAAATCAATTTTAAATATTCCTAATACTTACTATATTTAGAAACTAAAAAGAGAACAACTTAAAGTAATTTAAACAGCCGTACTTGGTGCACCCCGTTTTATGAAATTCATACTGAGATTTTTATGAAATTAACAAGAGTATAACCTTTAAAAATTTGATAAAAAATCAATTTTTTGTTTTGACAAATAAAAGATGTACTCGAACGTAGTTTTTTATGCTGATTACAAAAATGAAATCCATTTTTAAATATCTCTATCATTTATGCCTAAACATGTCAATATCTCGAAAACCGGGACACCTAGAAAAAAACAATTCGCAGATTTGAAATCAGCGTAAAAAAGTACGTTAATAACCATTCTAAAATTAACAAAATCAAAAGTTGAATTTTTAGGAAATTAACAAGAGTATAACCTTTAAAAATTTGATAAAAAATTAATTTTTTCTTTTGACAAATAAAAGATGTATTCTAACGTACTTTTTTATGCTGATTACAAAAATGAAAATCAATTTTAAATATTCCTAATACTTACTATATTTAGAAACTAAAAAGAGAACAACTTAAAGTAATTTAAACAGCCGTACTTGGTGCACCCCGTTTTATGAAATTCATACTGAGATTTTTATGAAATTAACAAGAGTTTAACCTTTAAAAATTTGATAAAAAATCAATTTTTTGTTTTGACAAATAAAAGATGTACTCGAACGTAGTTTTTTATGCTGATTACAAAAATGAAATCCATTTTTAAATATCTCTATCATTTATGCCTAAACATGTCAATATCTCGAAAACCGGGACACCTGGAAAAAAACAATTCGCAGATTTGAAATCAGCGTAAAAAAGTACGTTAATAACCATTCTAAAATTAACAAAATCAAAAGTTGAATTTTTAGGAAATTAACAAGAGTATAACCTTTAAAAATTTGATAAAAAATCAATTTTTTGTTTGGACAGTTTGAATATTTTTTTAAATTAATGTTTATTTTTGAAAAAAAAAAATGTTTTTATTATTATTTACACAAATTCTTATATTATTAATTATCAATCAATGGTTCGAAGGTACGCGAAGACGCATGAGAATGCCCGAAAGTTTACGAACAATCACATGAAAAATAAAGAAAAAATTTTTGAAATATCCTTTTGATTACTTACATCACAAGTATGATCTATAAAACATTTTACAATATATTTTCATCTCTTTGATTTATTTTATGTTATTTTAATTATTTTAGTATTAAAAATTAGTCTATGTTTTATTGGATTTTATTACATTTCACTTTATTTTAAATAGTTGACTGTCTTCAACATGATAGTAACACTACAGCTGCTGACAGGAGGACTACGCTGAATGGTTCTCCTAATCGCAGCTGGCCGCCATGTTGCATTGCAGCTGGATGCTCCCCTTAAAACAAAAAAATATATATTAGAAACATAACTTTTTAAAATAAAAAACATAAACTCTCTCGAATTAAGCCCACTAATATAGCAATATTAATTTTCAAAAGTAATTTTTGCGAATCCAACTCATTAAAAGTCAGTGGAAGACAGCTTCAAATGTAGATACGTTATTCATCTAACTAATTGCAGCTTTAGATTTTGATTCGCGTTTATTTAACTTTTTATTTAAAACTTTATAAAAATCACCATGCACAATCATTATGCAATCATTACGCAATATATTAAATCCATTGACAAAGAATTCCATTCATCACTAAACCAGTTATTCGTTACGATACAAATATTTCACTAGTGCAGGTGTCTGTAGTAAATTCTTATTCAACGTAAACAAAAATGGCGTTAGTTTATTTTTTTATATATGTGTCAGATATATCCAAGGTGTTTAAATAATTGTAGAGTACATCTTTGATTTCTTTTATATTATTTGCAAGGAGGTTGGACATCATTGAAGTACCAATGCGTTATTTTAATACAGGAAACTCAAGGTCGTTGAGTTTTTATGTGAGTCATTGTATACAAAGGACTGTATTCATTGTAAAACAAGTTTTTGTCAACGTGTGCGGTTGGGGTTAGGCAGATGTACTGAAATTACAAAGACGGATTTAAATCGTAAAAGATAACTGTACTTTAAACTGCATAAGGTAAACAGTTTTTTCACTATAGTGAAAGAAGTTATGTACTAAATTCTTTATGTTGCTTTCTACTTTCTAGTGTAATTATAACGTATTCGAACGTAGTTTTTTATGCTGATATCAAAAATGAAATCCATTTTTAAACATCTCTATTATTTATGCCCAAACATGCTGATATCTCGAAAACCGGGACATCTACAAAAAAACAAATTTCAGATTTGAAATCAGCGTAAAAAAGTACGTTAGGAACCATGAAAAAATAAACAAAAAAAAATTTTGAATTTTTATGAAATTAACAAGAGTTTAACCTTTAAAAATCTGATAAAAAGTCAATTTTCTATTTTGACAAATTTAACATGTTTTCTAACGTAGTTTTTTATATTGACTTTAAAACTGAGAATCATATTTAAATATCTTTAGTACTTACTATATTTAGAAACTAAAAAGAGAACAACTTAAAGTAATTTAAACAGCCGTACTTGGTGCACCCCGTTTTATGAAATTCATACTGAGATTTTTATGAAATTAACAAGAGTATAACCTTTAAAAATTTGATAAAAAATCAATTTTTTGTTTTGACAAATAAAAGATGTCCTCGAACGTAGTTTTTTATGCTGATTACAAAAATGAAATCCATTTTTAAATATCTCTATCATTTAAGCCTAAACATGTCAATATCTCGAAAACCGGGACACCTAGAAAAAAACAATTCGCAGATTTGAAATCAGCGTAAAAAAGTACGTTAATAACCATTCTAAAATTAACAAAATCAAAAGTTGAATTTTTAGGAAATTAACAAGAGTTATAACCTTTAAAAATTTGATAAAAAATCAATTTTTTCTTTTGACAAATAAAAGATGTATTCTAACGTACTTTTTTATGCTGATTACGAAAATGAAAATCAATTTTAAATATTCCTAATACTTACTATATTTAGAAACTAAAAAGAGAACAACTTAAAGTAATTTAAACAGCCGTACTTGGTGCACCCCGTTTTATGAAATTCATACTGAGATTTTTATGAAATTAACAAGAGTATAACCTTTAAAAATTTGATAAAAAATCAATTTTTTGTTTTGACAAATAAAAGATGTACTCGAACGTAGTTTTTTATGCTGATTACAAAAATGAAATCCATTTTTAAATATCTCTATCATTTATGCCTAAACATGTCAATATCTCGAAAACCGGGACACCTAGAAAAAAACAATTCGCAGATTTGAAATCAGCGTAAAAAAGTACGTTAATAACCTTTCTAAAATTAACAAAATCAAAAGTTGAATTTTTAGGAAATTAACAAGAGTATAACCTTTAAAAATTTGATAAAAAATCAATTTTTTGTTTTGACAAATAAAAGATGTACCCGAACGTAGTTTTTTATGCTGATTACAAAAATGAAATCCATTTTTAAATATCTCTATCATTTATGCCTAAACATGTCAATATCTCGAAAACCGGGACACCTAGAAAAAAACAATTCGCAGATTTGAAATCAGCGTAAAAAAGTACGTTAATAACCATTCTAAAATTAACAAAATCAAAAGTTGAATTTTTAGGAAATTAACAAGAGTATAACCTTTAAAAATTTGATAAAAAATCAATTTTTTGTTTGGACAAATAAAAGATGTATTCTAACGTACTTTTTTATGCTGGTTTTAAAAATGAGAATCAATTTTAAATATCCTTAATACTTACTATATTTAGAAAGTAAAAAGAGAACAACTAATAGGAATTTTTCAGCCGTACTTAGTGCACCCCGTTTTATGAAATTCAAACTGCTGTTTTTATGAAATTAACAAGAGTTTAACCTTTAAAAATCTGATAAAAAGTCAATTTTCTATTTTGACAAATTTAACATGTTTTCTAACGTAGTTTTTTATATTGATTTTAAAACTGAGAATCATATTTAAATATCTTTAGTACTTACTATATTTAGAAACTAAAAAGAGAACAACTTAAAGTAATTTAAACAGCCGTACTTGGTGCACCCCGTTTTATGAAATTCATACTGAGATTTTTATGAAATTAACAAGAGTATAACCTTTAAAAATTTGATAAAAAATCAATTTTTTGTTTTGACAAATAAAAGATGTACTCGAACGTAGTTTTTTATGCTGATTACAAAAATTAAATCCATTTTTAAATATCTCTATCATTTATGCCTAAACATGTCAATATCTCGAAAACCGGGACACCTAGAAAAAAACAATTCGCAGATTTGAAATCAGCGTAAAAAAGTACGTTAATAACCATTCTAAAATTAACAAAATCAAAAGTTGAATTTTTAGGAAATTAACAAGAGTATAACCTTTAAAAATTTGATAAAAAATCAATTTTTTGTTTGGACAGTTTGAATATTTTTTTAAATTAATGTTTATTTTTGAAAAAAAAAAATGTTTTTATTATTATTTACACAAATTCTTATATTATTAATTATCAATCAATGGTTCGAAGGTACGCGAAGACGCATGAGAATGCCCGAAAGTTTACGAACAATCACATGAAAAATAAAGAAAAAATTTTTGAAATATCCTTTTGATTACTTACATCACAAGTATGATCTATAAAACATTTTACAATATATTTTCATCTCTTTGATTTATTTTATGTTATTTTAATTATTTTAGTATTAAAAATTAGTCTATGTTTTATTGGATTTTATTACATTTCACTTTATTTTAAATAGTTGACTGTCTTCAACATGATAGTAACACTACAGCTGCTGACAGGAGGACTACGCTGAATGGTTCTCCTAATCGCAGCTGGCCGCCATGTTGCATTGCAGCTGGATGCTCCCCTTAAAACAAAAAAATATATATTAGAAACATAACTTTTTAAAATAAAAAACATAAACTCTCTCGAATTAAGCCCACTAATATAGCAATATTAATTTTCAAAAGTAATTTTTGCGAATCCAACTCATTAAAAGTCAGTGGAAGACAGCTTCAAATGTAGATACGTTATTCATCTAACTAATTGCAGCTTTAGATTTTGATTCGCGTTTATTTAACTTTTTATTTAAAACTTTATAAAAATCACCATGCACAATCATTATGCAATCATTACGCAATATATTAAATCCATTGACAAAGAATTCCATTCATCACTAAACCAGTTATTCGTTACGATACAAATATTTCACTAGTGCAGGTGTCTGTAGTAAATTCTTATTCAACGTAAACAAAAATGGCGTTAGTTTATTTTTTTATATATGTGTCAGATATATCCAAGGTGTTTAAATAATTGTAGAGTACATCTTTGATTTCTTTTATATTATTTGCAAGGAGGTTGGACATCATTGAAGTACCAATGCGTTATTTTAATACAGGAAACTCAAGGTCGTTGAGTTTTTATGTGAGTCATTGTATACAAAGGACTGCATTCATTGTAAAACAAGTTTTTGTCAACGTGTGCGGTTGGGGTTAGGCAGATGTACTGAAATTACAAAGACGGATTTAAATCGTAAAAGATAACTGTACTTTAAACTGCATAAGGTAAACAGTTTTTTCACTATAGTGAAAGAAGTTATGTACTAAATTCTTTATGTTGCTTTCTACTTTCTAGTGTAATTATAACGTATTCGAACGTAGTTTTTTATGCTGATATCAAAAATGAAATCCATTTTTAAACATCTCTATTATTTATGCCCAAACATGCTGATATCTCGAAAACCGGGACATCTACAAAAAAACAAATTTCAGATTTGAAATCAGCGTAAAAAAGTACGTTAGGAACCATGAAAAAATAAACAAAAAAAAATTTTGAATTTTTATGAAATTAACAAGAGTTTAACCTTTAAAAATCTGATAAAAAGTCAATTTTCTATTTTGACAAATTTAACATGTTTTCTAACGTAGTTTTTTATATTGACTTTAAAACTGAGAATCATATTTAAATATCTTTAGTACTTACTATATTTAGAAACTAAAAAGAGAACAACTTAAAGTAATTTAAACAGCCGTACTTGGTGCACCCCGTTTTATGAAATTCATACTGAGATTTTTATGAAATTAACAAGAGTATAACCTTTAAAAATTTGATAAAAAATCAATTTTTTGTTTTGACAAATAAAAGATGTCCTCGAACGTAGTTTTTTATGCTGATTACAAAAATGAAATCCATTTTTAAATATCTCTATCATTTAAGCCTAAACATGTCAATATCTCGAAAACCGGGACACCTAGAAAAAAACAATTCGCAGATTTGAAATCAGCGTAAAAAAGTACGTTAATAACCATTCTAAAATTAACAAAATCAAAAGTTGAATTTTTAGGAAATTAACAAGAGTTATAACCTTTAAAAATTTGATAAAAAATCAATTTTTTCTTTTGACAAATAAAAGATGTATTCTAACGTACTTTTTTATGCTGATTACGAAAATGAAAATCAATTTTAAATATTCCTAATACTTACTATATTTAGAAACTAAAAAGAGAACAACTTAAAGTAATTTAAACAGCCGTACTTGGTGCACCCCGTTTTATGAAATTCATACTGAGATTTTTATGAAATTAACAAGAGTATAACCTTTAAAAATTTGATAAAAAATCAATTTTTTGTTTTGACAAATAAAAGATGTACTCGAACGTAGTTTTTTATGCTGATTACAAAAATGAAATCCATTTTTAAATATCTCTATCATTTATGCCTAAACATGTCAATATCTCGAAAACCGGGACACCTAGAAAAAAACAATTCGCAGATTTGAAATCAGCGTAAAAAAGTACGTTAATAACCTTTCTAAAATTAACAAAATCAAAAGTTGAATTTTTAGGAAATTAACAAGAGTATAACCTTTAAAAATTTGATAAAAAATCAATTTTTTGTTTTGACAAATAAAAGATGTACCCGAACGTAGTTTTTTATGCTGATTACAAAAATGAAATCCATTTTTAAATATCTCTATCATTTATGCCTAAACATGTCAATATCTCGAAAACCGGGACACCTAGAAAAAAACAATTCGCAGATTTGAAATCAGCGTAAAAAAGTACGTTAATAACCATTCTAAAATTAACAAAATCAAAAGTTGAATTTTTAGGAAATTAACAAGAGTATAACCTTTAAAAATTTGATAAAAAATCAATTTTTTCTTTTGACAAATAAAAGATGTATTCTAACGTACTTTTTTATGCTGATTACAAAAATGAAAATCAATTTTAAATATTCCTAATACTTACTATATTTAGAAACTAAAAAGAGAACAACTTAAAGTAATTTAAACAGCCGTACTTGGTGCACCCCGTTTTATGAAATTCATACTGAGATTTTTATGAAATTAACAAGAGTATAACCTTTAAAAATTTGATAAAAAATCAATTTTTTGTTTTGACAAATAAAAGATGTCCTCGAACGTAGTTTTTTATGCTGATTACAAAAATGAAATCCATTTTTAAATATCTCTATCATTTATGCCTAAACATGTCAATATCTCGAAAACCGGGACACCTAGAAAAAAACAATTCGCAGATTTGAAATCAGCGTAAAAAAGTACGTTAATAACCATTCTAAAATTAACAAAATCAAAAGTTGAATTTTTAGGAAATTAACAAGAGTATAACCTTTAAAAATTTGATAAAAAATCAATTTTTTGTTTGGACAAATAAAAGATGTATTCTAACGTACTTTTTTATGCTGGTTTTAAAAATGAGAATCAATTTTAAATATCCTTAATACTTACTATATTTAGAAAGTAAAAAGAGAACAACTAATAGGAATTTTTCAGCCGTACTTAGTGCACCCCGTTTTATGAAATTCAAACTGCTGTTTTTATGAAATTAACAAGAGTTTAACCTTTAAAAATCTGATAAAAAGTCAATTTTCTATTTTGACAAATTTAACATGTTTTCTAACGTAGTTTTTTATATTGATTTTAAAACTGAGAATCATATTTAAATATCTTTAGTACTTACTATATTTAGAAACTAAAAAGAGAACAACTTAAAGTAATTTAAACAGCCGTACTTGGTGCACCCCGTTTTATGAAATTCATACTGAGATTTTTATGAAATTAACAAGAGTATAACCTTTAAAAATTTGATAAAAAATCAATTTTTTGTTTTGACAAATAAAAGATGTACTCGAACGTAGTTTTTTATGCTGATTACAAAAATTAAATCCATTTTTAAATATCTCTATCATTTATGCCTAAACATGTCAATATCTCGAAAACCGGGACACCTAGAAAAAAACAATTCGCAGATTTGAAATCAGCGTAAAAAAGTACGTTAATAACCATTCTAAAATTAACAAAATCAAAAGTTGAATTTTTAGGAAATTAACAAGAGTATAACCTTTAAAAATTTGATAAAAAATCAATTTTTTGGTTGGACAAATAAAAGATGTATTCTAACGTACTTTTTTATGCTGATTACAAAAATGAAAATCAATTTTAAATATTCCTAATACTTACTATATTTAGAAACTAAAAAGAGAACAACTTAAAGTAATTTAAACAGCCGTACTTGGTGCACCCCGTTTTATGAAATTCATACTGAGATTTTTATGAAATTAACAACCTTTAAAAATTTGATAAAAAATCAATTTTTTGTTTTGACAAATAAAAGATGTACTCGAACGTAGTTTTTTATGCTGATTACAAAAATGAAATCCATTTTTAAATATCTCTATCATTTATGCCTAAACATGTCAATATCTCGAAAACCGGGACACCTAGAAAAAAACAATTCGCAGATTTGAAATCAGCGTAAAAAAGTACGTTAATAACCATTCTAAAATTAACAAAATCAAAAGTTGAATTTTTAGGAAATTAACAAGAGTATAACCTTTAAAAATTTGATAAAAAATCAATTTTTTCTTTTGACAAATAAAAGATGTATTCTAACGTACTTTTTTATGCTGATTACAAAAATGAAAATCAATTTTAAATATTCCTAATACTTACTATATTTAGAAACTAAAAAGAGAACAACTTAAAGTAATTTAAACAGCCGTACTTGGTGCACCCCGTTTTATGAAATTCATACTGAGATTTTTATGAAATTAACAAGAGTATAACCTTTAAAAATTTGATAAAAAATCAATTTTTTGTTTTGACAAATAAAAGATGTACTCGAACGTAGTTTTTTATGCTGATTACAAAAATTAAATCCATTTTTAAATATCTCTATCATTTATGCCTAAACATGTCAATATCTCGAAAACCGGGACACCTAGAAAAAAACAATTCGCAGATTTGAAATCAGCGTAAAAAAGTACGTTAATAACCATTCTAAAATTAACAAAATCAAAAGTTGAATTTTTAGGAAATTAACAAGAGTATAACCTTTAAAAATTTGATAAAAAATCAATTTTTTGGTTGGACAAATAAAAGATGTATTCTAACGTACTTTTTTATGCTGATTACAAAAATGAAAATCAATTTTAAATATTCCTAATACTTACTATATTTAGAAACTAAAAAGAGAACAACTTAAAGTAATTTAAACAGCCGTACTTGGTGCACCCCGTTTTATGAAATTCATACTGAGATTTTTATGAAATTAACAACCTTTAAAAATTTGATAAAAAATCAATTTTTTGTTTTGACAAATAAAAGATGTACTCGAACGTAGTTTTTTATGCTGATTACAAAAATGAAATCCATTTTTAAATATCTCTATCATTTATGCCTAAACATGTCAATATCTCGAAAACCGGGACACCTAGAAAAAAACAATTCGCAGATTTGAAATCAGCGTAAAAAAGTACGTTAATAACCATTCTAAAATTAACAAAATCAAAAGTTGAATTTTTAGGAAATTAACAAGAGTATAACCTTTAAAAATTTGATAAAAAATCAATTTTTTCTTTTGACAAATAAAAGATGTATTCTAACGTACTTTTTTATGCTGATTACAAAAATGAAAATCAATTTTAAATATTCCTAATACTTACTATATTTAGAAACTAAAAAGAGAACAACTTAAAGTAATTTAAACAGCCGTACTTGGTGCACCCCGTTTTATGAAATTCATACTGAGATTTTTATGAAATTAACAAGAGTATAACCTTTAAAAATTTGATAAAAAATCAATTTTTTGTTTTGACAAATAAAAGATGTACTCGAACGTAGTTTTTTATGCTGATTACAAAAATTAAATCCATTTTTAAATATCTCTATCATTTATGCCTAAACATGTCAATATCTCGAAAACCGGGACACCTAGAAAAAAACAATTCGCAGATTTGAAATCAGCGTAAAAAAGTACGTTAATAACCATTCTAAAATTAACAAAATCAAAAGTTGAATTTTTAGGAAATTAACAAGAGTATTATAACCTTTAAAAATTTGATAAAAAATCAATTTTTTGTTTGGACAGTTTGAATATTTTTTTAAATTAATGTTAATTTTTGAAAAAAAAAAATGTTTTTATTATTATTTACACAAATTCTTATATTATTAATTATCAATCAATGGTTCGAAGGTACGCGAAGACGCATGAGAATGCCCGAAAGTTTACGAACAATCACATGAAAAATAAAGAAAAATTTTTTGAAATATCCTTTTGATTACTTACATCACAAGTATGATCTATAAAACATTTTACAATATATTTTCATCTCTTTGATTTATTTTATGTTATTTTAATTATTTTAGTATTAAAAATTAGTCTATGTTTTATTGGATTTTATTACATTTCACTTTATTTTAAATAGTTGACTGTCTTCAACATGATAGTAACACTACAGCTGCTGACAGGAGGACTACGCTGAATGGTTCTCCTAATGGCAGCTGGCCGCCATGTTGCATTGCAGCTGGATGCTCCCCTTAAAACAAAAAAATATATATTAGAAACATAACTTTTTAAAATAAAAAACATAAACTCTCTCGAATTAAGCCCACTAATATAGCAATATTAATTTTCAAAAGTAATTTTTGCGAATCCAACTCATTAAAAGTCAGTGGAAGACAGCTTCAAATGTAGATACGTTATTCATCTAACTAATTGCAGCTTTAGATTTTGATTCGCGTTTATTTAACTTTTTATTCAAAACTTTATAAAAATCACCATGCACAATCATTATGCAATCATTACGCAATATATTAAATCCATTGACAAAGAATTCCATTCATCACTAAACCAGTTATTCGTTACGATACAAATATTTCACTAGTGCAGGTGTCTGTAGTAAATTCTTATTCAACGTAAACAAAAATGGCGTTAGTTTATTTTTTTATATATGTGTCAGATATATCCAAGGTGTTTAAATAATTGTAGAGTACATCTTTGATTTCTTTTATATTATTTGCAAGGAGGTTGGACATCATTGAAGTACCAATGCGTTATTTTAATACAGGAAACTCAAGGTCGTTGAGTTTTTATGTGAGTCATTGTATACAAAGGACTGCATTCATTGTAAAACAAGTTTTTGTCAACGTGTGCGGTTGGGGTTAGGCAGATGTACTGAAATTACAAAGACGGATTTAAATCGTAAAAGATAACTGTACTTTAAACTGCATAAGGTAAACAGTTTTTTCACTATAGTGAAAGAAGTTATGTACTAAATTCTTTATGTTGCTTTCTACTTTCTAGTGTAATTATAACGTATTCGAACGTAGTTTTTTATGCTGATATCAAAAATGAAATCCATTTTTAAACATCTCTATTATTTATGCCCAAACATGCTGATATCTCGAAAACCGGGACATCTACAAAAAAACAAATTTCAGATTTGAAATCAGCGTAAAAAAGTACGTTAGGAACCATGAAAAAATAAACAAAAAAAAATTTTGAATTTTTATGAAATTAACAAGAGTTTAACCTTTAAAAATCTGATAAAAAGTCAATTTTCTATTTTGACAAATTTAACATGTTTTCTAACGTAGTTTTTTATATTGACTTTAAAACTGAGAATCATATTTAAATATCTTTAGTACTTACTATATTTAGAAACTAAAAAGAGAACAACTTAAAGTAATTTAAACAGCCGTACTTGGTGCACCCCGTTTTATGAAATTCATACTGAGATTTTTATGAAATTAACAAGAGTATAACCTTTAAAAATTTGATAAAAAATCAATTTTTTGTTTTGACAAATAAAAGATGTACTCGAACGTAGTTTTTTATGCTGATTACAAAAATGAAATCCATTTTTAAATATCTCTATCATTTATGCCTAAACATGTCAATATCTCGAAAACCGGGACACCTAGAAAAAAACAATTCGCAGATTTGAAATCAGCGTAAAAAAGTACGTTAATAACCATTCTAAAATTAACAAAATCAAAAGTTGAATTTTTAGGAAATTAACAAGAGTTATAACCTTTAAAAATTTGATAAAAAATCAATTTTTTCTTTTGACAAATAAAAGATGTATTCTAACGTACTTTTTTATGCTGATTACGAAAATGAAAATCAATTTTAAATATTCCTAATACTTACTATATTTAGAAACTAAAAAGAGAACAACTTAAAGTAATTTAAACAGCCGTACTTGGTGCACCCCGTTTTATGAAATTCATACTGAGATTTTTATGAAATTAACAAGAGTATAACCTTTAAAAATTTGATAAAAAATCAATTTTTTGTTTTGACAAATAAAAGATGTACTCGAACGTAGTTTTTTATGCTGATTACAAAAATTAAATCCATTTTTAAATATCTCTATCATTTATGCCTAAACATGTCAATATCTCGAAAACCGGGACACCTAGAAAAAAACAATTCGCAGATTTGAAATCAGCGTAAAAAAGTACGTTAATAACCTTTCTAAAATTAACAAAATCAAAAGTTGAATTTTTAGGAAATTAACAAGAGTATAACCTTTAAAAATTTGATAAAAAATCAATTTTTTGTTTTGACAAATAAAAGATGTACCCGAACGTAGTTTTTTATGCTGATTACAAAAATGAAATCCATTTTTAAATATCTCTATCATTTATGCCTAAACATGTCAATATCTCGAAAACCGGGACACCTAGAAAAAAACAATTCGCAGATTTGAAATCAGCGTAAAAAAGTACGTTAATAACCATTCTAAAATTAACAAAATCAAAAGTTGAATTTTTAGGAAATTAACAAGAGTATAACCTTTAAAAATTTGATAAAAAATCAATTTTTTCTTTTGACAAATAAAAGATGTATTCTAACGTACTTTTTTATGCTGATTACAAAAATGAAAATCAATTTTAAATATTCCTAATACTTACTATATTTAGAAACTAAAAAGAGAACAACTTAAAGTAATTTAAACAGCCGTACTTGGTGCACCCCGTTTTATGAAATTCATACTGAGATTTTTATGAAATTAACAAGAGTATAACCTTTAAAAATTTGATAAAAAATCAATTTTTTGTTTTGACAAATAAAAGATGTCCTCGAACGTAGTTTTTTATGCTGATTACAAAAATGAAATCCATTTTTAAATATCTCTATCATTTATGCCTAAACATGTCAATATCTCGAAAACCGGGACACCTAGAAAAAAACAATTCGCAGATTTGAAATCAGCGTAAAAAAGTACGTTAATAACCATTCTAAAATTAACAAAATCAAAAGTTGAATTTTTAGGAAATTAACAAGAGTATAACCTTTAAAAATTTGATAAAAAATCAATTTTTTCTTTTGACAAATAAAAGATGTATTCTAACGTACTTTTTTATGCTGATTACAAAAATGAAAATCAATTTTAAATATTCCTAATACTTACTATATTTAGAAACTAAAAAGAGAACAACTTAAAGTAATTTAAACAGCCGTACTTGGTGCACCCCGTTTTATGAAATTCATACTGAGATTTTTATGAAATTAACAAGAGTATAACCTTTAAAAATTTGATAAAAAATCAATTTTTTGTTTGGACAAATAAAAGATGTATTCTAACGTACTTTTTTATGCTGGTTTTAAAAATGAGAATCAATTTTAAATATCCTTAATACTTACTATATTTAGAAAGTAAAAAGAGAACAACTAATAGGAATTTTTCAGCCGTACTTAGTGCACCCCGTTTTATGAAATTCAAACTGCTGTTTTTATGAAATTAACAAGAGTTTAACCTTTAAAAATCTGATAAAAAGTCAATTTTCTATTTTGACAAATTTAACATGTTTTCTAACGTAGTTTTTTATATTGATTTTAAAACTGAGAATCATATTTAAATATCTTTAGTACTTACTATATTTAGAAACTAAAAAGAGAACAACTTAAAGTAATTTAAACAGCCGTACTTGGTGCACCCCGTTTTATGAAATTCATACTGAGATTTTTATGAAATTAACAAGAGTATAACCTTTAAAAATTTGATAAAAAATCAATTTTTTGTTTTGACAAATAAAAGATGTACTCGAACGTAGTTTTTTATGCTGATTACAAAAATTAAATCCATTTTTAAATATCTCTATCATTTATGCCTAAACATGTCAATATCTCGAAAACCGGGACACCTAGAAAAAAACAATTCGCAGATTTGAAATCAGCGTAAAAAAGTACGTTAATAACCATTCTAAAATTAACAAAATCAAAAGTTGAATTTTTAGGAAATTAACAAGAGTATAACCTTTAAAAATTTGATAAAAAATCAATTTTTTGGTTGGACAAATAAAAGATGTATTCTAACGTACTTCTTTATGCTGATTACAAAAATGAAAATCAATTTTAAATATTCCTAATACTTACTATATTTAGAAACTAAAAAGAGAACAACTTAAAGTAATTTAAACAGCCGTACTTGGTGCACCCCGTTTTATGAAATTCATACTGAGATTTTTATGAAATTAACAACCTTTAAAAATTTGATAAAAAATCAATTTTTTGTTTTGACAAATAAAAGATGTACTCGAACGTAGTTTTTTATGCTGATTACAAAAATGAAATCCATTTTTAAATATCTCTATCATTTATGCCTAAACATGTCAATATCTCGAAAACCGGGACACCTAGAAAAAAACAATTCGCAGATTTGAAATCAGCGTAAAAAAGTACGTTAATAACCATTCTAAAATTAACAAAATCAAAAGTTGAATTTTTAGGAAATTAACAAGAGTATAACCTTTAAAAATTTGATAAAAAATCAATTTTTTCTTTTGACAAATAAAAGATGTATTCTAACGTACTTTTTTATGCTGATTACAAAAATGAAAATCAATTTTAAATATTCCTAATACTTACTATATTTAGAAACTAAAAAGAGAACAACTTAAAGTAATTTAAACAGCCGTACTTGGTGCACCCCGTTTTATGAAATTCATACTGAGATTTTTATGAAATTAACAAGAGTATAACCTTTAAAAATTTGATAAAAAATCAATTTTTTGTTTTGACAAATAAAAGATGTACTCGAACGTAGTTTTTTATGCTGATTACAAAAATTAAATCCATTTTTAAATATCTCTATCATTTATGCCTAAACATGTCAATATCTCGAAAACCGGGACACCTAGAAAAAAACAATTCGCAGATTTGAAATCAGCGTAAAAAAGTACGTTAATAACCATTCTAAAATTAACAAAATCAAAAGTTGAATTTTTAGGAAATTAACAAGAGTATTATAACCTTTAAAAATTTGATAAAAAATCAATTTTTTGTTTGGACAGTTTGAATATTTTTTTAAATTAATGTTAATTTTTGAAAAAAAAAAATGTTTTTATTATTATTTACACAAATTCTTATATTATTAATTATCAATCAATGGTTCGAAGGTACGCGAAGACGCATGAGAATGCCCGAAAGTTTACGAACAATCACATGAAAAATAAAGAAAAATTTTTTGAAATATCCTTTTGATTACTTACATCACAAGTATGATCTATAAAACATTTTACAATATATTTTCATCTCTTTGATTTATTTTATGTTATTTTAATTATTTTAGTATTAAAAATTAGTCTATGTTTTATTGGATTTTATTACATTTCACTTTATTTTAAATAGTTGACTGTCTTCAACATGATAGTAACACTACAGCTGCTGACAGGAGGACTACGCTGAATGGTTCTCCTAATGGCAGCTGGCCGCCATGTTGCATTGCAGCTGGATGCTCCCCTTAAAACAAAAAAATATATATTAGAAACATAACTTTTTAAAATAAAAAACATAAACTCTCTCGAATTAAGCCCACTAATATAGCAATATTAATTTTCAAAAGTAATTTTTGCGAATCCAACTCATTAAAAGTCAGTGGAAGACAGCTTCAAATGTAGATACGTTATTCATCTAACTAATTGCAGCTTTAGATTTTGATTCGCGTTTATTTAACTTTTTATTTAAAACTTTATAAAAATCACCATGCACAATCATTATGCAATCATTACGCAATATATTAAATCCATTGACAAAGAATTCCATTCATCACTAAACCAGTTATTCGTTACGATACAAATATTTCACTAGTGCAGGTGTCTGTAGTAAATTCTTATTCAACGTAAACAAAAATGGCGTTAGTTTATTTTTTTATATATGTGTCAGATATATCCAAGGTGTTTAAATAATTGTAGAGTACATCTTTGATTTCTTTTATATTATTTGCAAGGAGGTTGGACATCATTGAAGTACCAATGCGTTATTTTAATACAGGAAACTCAAGGTCGTTGAGTTTTTATGTGAGTCATTGTATACAAAGGACTGTATTCATTGTAAAACAAGTTTTTGTCAACGTGTGCGGTTGGGGTTAGGCAGATGTACTGAAATTACAAAGACGGATTTAAATCGTAAAAGATAACTGTACTTTAAACTGCATAAGGTAAACAGTTTTTTCACTATAGTGAAAGAAGTTATGTACTAAATTCTTTATGTTGCTTTCTACTTTCTAGTGTAATTATAACGTATTCGAACGTAGTTTTTTATGCTGATATCAAAAATGAAATCCATTTTTAAACATCTCTATTATTTATGCCCAAACATGCTGATATCTCGAAAACCGGGACATCTACAAAAAAACAAATTTCAGATTTGAAATCAGCGTAAAAAAGTACGTTAGGAACCATGAAAAAATAAACAAAAAAAAATTTTGAATTTTTATGAAATTAACAAGAGTTTAACCTTTAAAAATCTGATAAAAAGTCAATTTTCTATTTTGACAAATTTAACATGTTTTCTAACGTAGTTTTTTATATTGACTTTAAAACTGAGAATCATATTTAAATATCTTTAGTACTTACTATATTTAGAAACTAAAAAGAGAACAACTTAAAGTAATTTAAACAGCCGTACTTGGTGCACCCCGTTTTATGAAATTCATACTGAGATTTTTATGAAATTAACAAGAGTATAACCTTTAAAAATTTGATAAAAAATCAATTTTTTGTTTTGACAAATAAAAGATGTACTCGAACGTAGTTTTTTATGCTGATTACAAAAATGAAATCCATTTTTAAATATCTCTATCATTTATGCCTAAACATGTCAATATCTCGAAAACCGGGACACCTAGAAAAAAACAATTCGCAGATTTGAAATCAGCGTAAAAAAGTACGTTAATAACCATTCTAAAATTAACAAAATCAAAAGTTGAATTTTTAGGAAATTAACAAGAGTATAACCTTTAAAAATTTGATAAAAAATCAATTTTTTCTTTGGACAAATAAAAGATGTATTCGAACGTAGTTATTTATGCTGATTTTAAAAATGAGAATCAATTTTAATACAATATCCTACTTTTTCGGGTATAGTTTCACTATCAAACTTTATCATAAGAGGAAGTTTTTCTTTCAATGCTTATTGATTCACTATATATGTCTTTCATACGTTCGTAATTATAATATGGTTCATATGTTTGGAGATCAAAGTACCGCACTGTCACAGGGCTCGAGATCACGCTGGGATACATGTGTTAGCGAAGAATGAAATTCGGGAATTTGTTACCTAATGAAATTGTAGACTTCATCTGGTGTAGAGACCGTTACCGACAAGACACTTAATCCAGGCCAGTTATAGGTCAGGTATTCTTTGGAAACTCGGGAACTATCGAACGATGGCTTGTTAAGCACAAAATTGGGAAAGCAACGGGGGAACAATTTTGTGATTGCAGCAATCACATCGATTTTAAGTTAAATTTCAATATTCGTTGTTATTTTATTATTCAATGGTGCTAGTATTCTGTTTGCTTTTATTTTTTATATCTAGATATCTTAGCTTAATATTGTCTTTAAAACAAAAAGAGTCAGGTCTCTCGTATGGTCGAGTAAGGCAGAGTAAGGAGTAAGGTCGAATTACTAATATTGGATAAATGTGCATTGGAACTTATTGTTTGTCTAAGGTGTTTTTATTAAATTTTATTACTATGCCAGTATTTACTCTCGCTATTACATGCATATTCTTACATAACATGACTAATGCAAGAAGCTGTCTGATGAAAACGATATAGATATATAATAAACAGTTGTATTACCCACAGTATAGTGGTAATTAATAAACATTAAAGTAGAAGTTTCATCTCACAATAGAGTATACTAATACGAAACTACTATAAGTCGGTTGCAGTATCATAGATACCTTAGACTTAGCTCACACTCAAGACAGAACTGTTATAAGACACTTGATGTTTGTTGTAGAAAGATAGAGACAACCTAATATTTATTAAACTAAGAGAGACAGCATTTGTCTCGTGAGAGAGTAACAAGGATTAAATTCCAATTTAAACAGTTGGTCTATGTTTGCCAACTCGTCAACACTCCGTCCGTCCATTTCGTTTCGTTCCGGTCACTATTTATATACAATGTACACTCCATTCATTATGCTCACATTATTATTCTCATATTTACATTCCCCGTACCAATTCCACGTTTTCTCTGGTCCGGTTGGTGTGCACCAGCTAACTCCATGTCTGCGATATCAGCCTCCCTATTGGCTAGTCTTCGTTTTGCATTATGTACCTAGACCGTTATTCTATTTGTACTATTAAGCAGAATAAATATTTACGGTCAGACATTCTCGAGTTGAGTTTCGCCGCAAAATAGAGGGCGCGAGCGAGCTAAGCAAGCATAACCTGAAAATGTTAAAGTCGTTCTCTATGCTCTACTAATGTAACAGAGTAAAACTACCCTTAAAACTAAGATGAGGGTTAGAAGTACAAAACCCGTACATTATGACGCTGTCTGGTAGTGATAAATAATAATTTTAATTAAATATATTTGTTCAACATGGCTTCTGTAACCAGTAATATCAGTTAACAATGTCTAAGAAATATAACCTCAATGTTTTGCGTTGTAGTTCTCGTTTTGGACGGTAAATATTTGAACAATGAAAGCGGGCTGTGCGCTGTATAAATATTATTTTACTTTTTTTAATGGCTAATTACGTTTAATCGTATTATTTTGAAAGGAAGGAATAAACGTGCAAGTCTTGCTTTAACTTGGTAGATAGATAGTTTAGTTTTCAGGTTAGGTTGTAATTTATGCAATATTGTTGTTGTTTCAAACAATTACACAAGCCAGTAGCATTTCCTTAAAACTTATACAGGCACATAATTACCTGTGGTTCCTTGTATTCGTTTGCCGCTTCCGTAACATCTCCTAATTTAATTTATTTGTTTAGTTGCTTTTATTCAAGCCTATCACCTAAGTTACTCTTACTAGTTCCACGAAAACAGAATTACATATATTTAAGGTTTATTTAACATAAAATAGTGTGCCTCTTACATAACATTTTGCGGGTTACGTAACAACAAACGTTACTGACGTTAATAAAGCCAAATTATATAATGTTACATAATAATTCAATATATTACTAAAAGAATTTTAATTATTGCATTTATTTAATGACAATGTAACAGAATTATGTTAAATTTCCGTAAATAACAAAACATAACGTTAGATATTACGTTAAATTATACATGAGTTTACATTTTGTAAAGAACTTTTTTGTAGTTTATGTTATTATCTAACTTTTTGTCATAACTTTTATAAAAATAGCTAAAAGCATGTGCCAACGTCAAATTATTGTGGGTGCCTGGACACATAGAAATGCCTGGCAATGAACTTGTAGATTAAGCAACTAAACAAGCATTGAAGGATGGTTATCTCTTTGAAGGATGGTTTATCTAAACTTCTCCACTCAGATCTTATCAACTACCAAAAACAAACTCTACACGAAGCTAAAATTCAGAAATGAATGCAAATTTCTAACAATAAATTAAAGGAAATAAAATTTTTAATGCAGTAGATTTTGAGTTAAAGAGGACACCGACTCTGGAAAAGCTAAGTGTGAAAAAAACGCGTTTAAAACTCTCAAAGAAAGGCGAAATCAGATCAGAGAGGTAAACTCTATATCTCCGACGGTTTTACTACAATCGACTTCAAACTTTCACACAATAAACTTAATATGTTCTACATTAATATAAATAAATTTAAAAAAAGTTGAAACCTTACTGCCCCCTTAAGACTTATAGAATATGCTTTACATTTTTTCTACAAATATTCTTAAAAATATCACGTTTCTATTTAAAAACTTTTAAAAGTTGAAAAGCTTGCGCTTTAAGACGACTTAAGAATACGGTGCCAATACTATGACGATAATAACAATGCACTCCCAGTTAAGTTTGCAAGAACTATACATGGGAAGAAAACTTGAGGATTAAATCCTTCATTATCTTCTCAGCTGCATTGCTCGTGTTCACAGAATTTGTAAAACCTTTGTAGTCGTTAATCGTCGACGAAGATACTATTCCTTAGACTAGTTATATCTCTCACACTGCAATCGTTTACTTGCGACCTCCGACTTTTTAAATAGGGTGTAGTTGCATTAACACACTTAATCATGAGAAGAAGTTTCTATTTTAATGTTTCTTAACATAATACACCACTGTATCGTATAAGTATGTATTTCACACGTCCTTTTTTTTAAATTTAGTTTAAGGGTATTTTAATTGCATAGATCATTTATCATATGTATTTTACATATATTTCATTTATTACAACCCAACAACCCAAGTAGAAAAATTCATTACTAATATGTATTTGATACATATGTATTAATTATACATTATGTATTTGAATCTCGCGCCTCGCTCTTTAGAAATTCCACTAGAATCATTGCGTATATCTATTAAGGCATTCATGTGCCTTAGTTTATCATCATTAATATTTGTTGTCTTTGTGCTTGTTAACTTTTATAAATCTTACAATATAAAATTTTATTTCTCGTATTATTATCAAAAATACTTACAATTTACATAAATTATACAAAGAACACGTACCTCGCAAAGGTCTGAAGCCCGGGGCATCGCAATGGCTAAGGCCGGAACTGATTGCAGTAGTAGGTGTTCAATTGTTAATTCTTTATAACAAGTGGCACAAATAGGTTGTCGTTATCTCTTGAGGATGTATTCATGTGTAATTTTGGTGTGTCCTATTCTGAGTCTCGTCAATGCTTTCTCTTTCTTTCTGTTCTTTGGTAACTAGTGTAAAAAAATTATATTGTTTTTTGATTCGATATAACAGGTTTGTAGGCATGTATATCAAATTGTCGCAGTACGTTCTGCTCATAGTCACATGTATACGGACCATACTTGGATGCATGTATATTAGTATACAACTTGAGCTGTAGTCTTTGTGTTTATTATTCATTGCGAACAAAACGGTGAGAGGGGAAAACTATATAGATATAAAATAAGCACTTTTGTTACCCACAGTACATTGGTATATCGATAAACAATAAAGTACAAGTTTCATCTTATTATAAAGTGTACCAATCTCAAATATACCTCAGGCGATTGCAGTGTAAGACAGCTCTTAAGATGCTGTGTTTTACCCGTCTTAAAAAAAGACAACGGAGCCATTTATAAAATTCCACGGCTATCTGAGCGATTGTCGATTTGTAACCAGCCACTGACATTCATTTAAACTGGTGTTTCCTGTTTCATAGGCAACCATTAAAGCATCCAAACTCAATACGTATACGACTATATCGATGGCGCTTTGAAGTGTCTATGGAAGTCGAACCCGAACATCAATATATGATAGCAATGGGGCACGTGACCAGCGTGGAAATGTGCAGTTATTGAAAGTAATGAACCCGGTGAAACCCGGAAACCTACGAGTGGCTGGTTACTATGTTAAAACTGAGAAAGAGTTATGTTGCTATCACTCTCTGTAGGTTTGACTGCTAAATTTGTTTTTAAAGGTCACAGTGTTAATACAACGATAAGAAATCAGCCTCACGAAAGCGTGTAGGGTATTTTATTATAAGGGTGAGAGGTTTAGAAGGAATTAGGGGTGGTTTTATATATTATTCAATTTAATTTTATATCACTTCATTTTCTTTGATGTTAAATTAATCGTGATGATCAATCGAAATATATTTTTATGAATTTTTGAGATATTTTAATCAAAATTTAATGGGGAGATGTCTTAACTTGAAGAAACATAGTAGGGGAGAAATTTAAGCGGTCTATATTTCACGATCTTCATTTACAAACTTGATAATTTATTAATAAAATAGAATTGACGCACAATCAAGGTGAAAGAATGTTTGCCGGCGATACAAAAATAAGGCGTTGTCTTTATAAAATCTAGTAGTAATATTGTTTTCAGATTAATATACCCTTAGAAGAAACTGAAGTTTTGTTAATTTCTTGCCTAGTAATTGGACGAATATTTTGCTTATCAAACCTGCTAATCCTCTCATAAGAATTGTATAATATCCTACAACGCGGTTCCCATGTTACACGAGGTATGAATACTCTATATGAACGGAAAACTTACGTAGTTTCTTCACGATTGTTAATATTCTTTTTTTGTCATCATACTAGCTCAAATGGTTTAGTTCTCTTTAATCTTCTTGTTAGTTCATCCGTGTGCAGCAGCTGAAGCGCATGGTGAAGCGAATAAATATTGTGGAGCAATAATAATACCTACATTAGTTAATAAAGTTAACCATATAAATATATTTTGATACCTTTAATGATTAACGAAACAAAAATGACTTAATATGTAAAAATGAAAGAAGCATAAGAGATTCTAATAACAAACTTATCAATATACGAGTATAGTACAATTTTAAGGAAATTTAGGCATGGTTCACAAGTCCATTAATTATTCAATAGACTTAACTCGCTTCGGTAGTGTTAAAATTACATCCTCACAAAACATATACATGTTAGACACTTGAAAACAGCAATATGTAACGTAGCCCCCCCCTCCACCCGTTGTGCTGTACTAAATGTTGCTCTATTATTTATAAGACGTCATCAGTACAACAGCATCGCCATCAGTATCCTGGTCTAAGAAGCGTTTATTACTCAAGCATCTAGCAAACGAAGCAGCCCTGAGAAAATGAACAAATGCTATAAAAACACCGCTGGATGTAAACGACCCATGATAGATGCTGAGATACCACTACTAGCAGAACCTTTTTATATTTAATTTACCGTTTTACGGCTTTTTGTATTTAACTCCATCTACTGGCTCTCACCACAAACATTTTAGATAATTCTGCCCTTTAAATTGTATCATTCATGTTCTATTGTAAAAAGTATCGCCTCGTGTACTCTGTAATCAATCGTGTTTTCAGTGTGTGCCTACTCTAAGGCTTGAAGCTGTACAAATCCTCTAGCGTTATTTTATTCATCGCAATTAGTGAATATGAATTTTCATTTGTATAATTTGGTGCATAATATGATGAAATGGATAATTCAAGAATTATCCATTTACATTGTACTTCCAGCTCATTATATTTATAAATACGATATTATCAATTACAGTAACGATAATAAAGCTGAAGCACCCACCCAAGCAATCGCAAAACATTCGTAATGCCCCGCACCATGCTCTGTTCGCTAAGCTCTGCCTCATTCTCACGAGGAACTGCTAAGCGGCAGTACCAGGTACCTAGCTCGACGGGGTGGTTATGGGGAAGGCGCCCTCTTCTTGAAACTAAGTACCACCAGCACCACTTACCAAGTTTCAACTTTATTCAACCATGAAATTATATGAACCGTTTTCAAACATGTTAAAAAATCACTTTCTACTTAACTAACCTTAACATTTAGGACTTCACGTACAGCAGAGCATAGGACGGTTCAACACGGCTCAACGCGGCCACTTGCAAACTTCTTGAAGAAAGTTTACACTTTATTAAATTATTTCACGTAAGTCGTTGCACTGCGCAAACTGTTCACCACCCCCTACCTCCCTTGACAGATTGTTCCGGCCATCAGTTTCATTTTTTATTTGAATAGCTAACGAAAACGAAACAGTTTTTAAAAATGAAATCCACCAATTTATATTTCATATTAGAGAGGGACCAGCCCATGATATTCAGCACCTGGATTTCAGATTAGCTCGTTATATTTAAAAAAATAATCCATTTTGTGTAGTTAGGGGTACAATAGGGGTTTATGGGGTGGTAGAGTGGAATGGTGGACCGCTGGGATGCTATTCTCATTTAAATTGAAATACGTCAATGCGCCGTTGAGTGGATAATTTAACGTTAAGTATTTAATGACCTGGCAAATTAACAGCGATCTATATTACCGACCGATTCATGAAAATATTTAGAATATTTTTAGCAGTTTATCATCTTTCATAACCTTTTAATAAAATATGTGATTTTAAAATAAATTCCTTAAATTTCCGATAAGAGAATGGTCTACAGTATTTTTTTGTTGTTGCATATATTTATTATTTGATTTATCTTTCGGCATTACAATGTATCCACCGCCAACGCCAGAAACAAATAATTGTTTTCGGAAGAACCTGATGAGATTCTTTAGAAACAAGCACTGCATTTTTAACTTTTTGAAGAAATTACCTTTTTGTTACCTCTCACGAAGATTTTTGGGATCAAAGAACCTCTCCTTATTTACTTTATTTTAGTTAAATTTGATTTATTAAGTATATATCAGTTAGGAATTCGAGCACTTTTTGAATTTCTTCTAGATTTTCTGAAAGCTTCACCACCGATGCTGTGTTTGGTTCGTTGAGTTTGATATTGAGGGCAGGTTATTAGTAGATGAAGGACTGTTATTTGCGTCTGACAGTTGTTGAACAACGGAGCTGCTGTTTTACTCATAAAATGTTTTCTCCTTTTTAATATCAATTTTTTTACGCGTTATTATTAGAATCACTTTTTTAAAAAAGTTCTTAGTAAATGGAAGAGGGGTGGAGGGCGCCCCACAAGTTGTGCCTAGGGGTCCACCTATTCTAAAAACGGTTCTGGCAGCTGATAAAAAAATTTCTCACTCCGGAAAGAAAAGTAGACATGTTTAGAGGAAAAATCTTCTTAATCTGGTATAGGTTCAGTTCAATTTTACAGAATAATTCTTTTATTAGTCAATTTTGGCTATATATAATTGATTATTACATAGTTTTATTGAAGTAACCAAACATTTCTTTTTAAGGTTTTAAAGAATGTTGTACTTTTTTAAAATTATTTCTTGTTACTTCCGGAAACCACGTGCCTAAACCTCATACAAATAAAGTGAAACATAAGCGAGCAGCGCACAAAAGACAAGTAACGCATATAAAACAAAAAATATAAAATTAACCCTTGATGTATCATTAATTTGCTTTGTATTTCTTTTTGATAACGCTTACGAGCGGTAAAACTGCAACCCTAATAACATAAAAGATTAGTATAGTTTACATGAACTATTTAAGTTTGAATTCGATATTAGCATCATTTATCAACCCGACCTATATATAAACACCTCTATAGCTACTCTCAATTCTATATCTAACCCATTAAGAAGCTTTTACGTTGCACCCTGCGAGTTTCCGTTATTGATTATTACCGAACCGAACTTCCTTGTACGAGTAAGCCAGTAGTAGAACTTTCACAACTCTGGAACTCTGTTATTAAGTACTAGTATATAGTAGTTTCTATTCGTTTATATCTATATACTCTTAACTATGTATGTACTTCCCATTCCATGAGTCATCTAGACATAATAACCTACAAAACTTTTAGGTTATATTTTCAACGTTACTTCAGCCCATTTAAAAGTCTCGAGTCTACAGCTATGTAACTTATATAACTAAAGGTCACCATAGAATGAATTCTGCTACAAAAGAAACACAATCCTACATACCATAGATACATGACACGACGAAGGTATATCGATCTTAAATTAAGTTTCTTCTTTCATTTTTATTTCCTTGATTTACGTTTGGGGGTTATGTTCTGTGCTAGGAGTACATGTGTTTTATTTGTTTTCTCTTCAGCTTTTTTTGGTGAAGTTCCGTTAAGTGTTTCTTTTCCATTGAATGTGCATTACGTCTACAAAAAGTAAATAGATTTACCATGATGTTAGAAGGTTTTTTTGTCAGTTAGTTTCTTATAAAACGTTTCTTGAAGTTTACAGTTTGTCGTAAATTGAAGAAAATTCGATAATACTCTATTCTATTTTATTACTAGAGACATCTAGAGCATAATGATAGAACTAATACCTACACCAACACGTTGTTAAATTATATGGGCACTAATATCAAATGTTGACTTGCAACATATGCAGGGCTCCTCAGAGGAATTATGATGGCAACCGCAATTCATGTTTTTGAGGCTCCTCAAAATCTAATTTCCATTTATTAATAACTTAGTCGATGGTAAATGGATACTAGGACTGGGCAGGTGCACGCCGGGATACTTGATAATGGAAGAATTAAAAAGGTACAAGATAAGAATAGAAGCAGGAAGGGGAGCAGTAAAATATGAGAAGAAAATGAGTAGCGTTGAAGGTAAAATTTTAAGGAAAATAAGGGAGGAGAGTAGAAAGGAGGGTGGGGGAAGAGACCCGAAAAAGAGAAAGGAGTATTACGAAACAAATGGAATGGCGACAAAAGAGGCAGAGAGAAGAAGAGAAGGAGGCACAAGTGTGGAAGAAGAGCTAAGGAGAAAAGGCAGGGAGATACAGCAACAGAAAAGAATGGAAAAAAATGAGAGGAGCAATTACTACACAAGATATAAAAGGATTTGGGAGAGAGAGAGATACCACAATACTTAAGAGAAATGACACAAAAAACATGAGAAGGATTGCCAGATTTAGATTGGGAAACGAGGAGAAAGAAAATAGATATTGGGCAAATAGCGAGAAAAGGATGTGTAGAGTGTCCGGGACGGAGATGAGAAAAAAGTAATAAGCGAGAAGAATATTGTGCAGTTATTAAAGGGATGCAGTGAAGGGAAGAGGTGGATGGCGGAGATAGAGAAAAGGAACGAAGAAAGAGAAGGAACGCCTAATGTCTAATAAAACCATGCGAACACCTAGTTGCCATTCCAAACCACAATGTGTTGTGGAGGGAATATTTTTCCTAGTATCAACTCATTGGTCGGACAAAAGAAACAGAGTAATAGACGTAAAAGGCGGGAGAAGTATAAATGAAGATAGAAGGGAAGAAGTATAGTGAAAATATAATAAAGGGTTTGTCGAGAGAAGACAAAGAAGACAAGAGGTGAGGAAATGGTTAGAATGAAGGAGGACTAGGGAAAATGAAGAGAGAGGGGTCAAGAGAAGAAGAAGCCGAAAGTACTCTTGGAAATAGAAAGGTCTAGAATAGTTTAAGTTTAATTTCAAGTTGAAGTTCTATGAAATGTATTAAGAATGTAGATTGTAAAGCCGAAAGACACACAATTAATAATATAATAAAAAAAACTAAGTTGGTGGTAAATGATCTTTCTTTAGTCTCACATCAAATCGTATCCATTCACAATTTATTGAGGCCTCATCCAAATAAGTAAGCCGTAACAATAATGGCACCGAAGATATATAAATGTAACAAATAATTTGAAGTAGGAGGAGGGTGTATAAAATGTTAAAGAAACAAATGACATAATAAAATATTTTCTTTTTTTTTTATTTAATTTATTTAACGTCGGCCTATTTCCGATGCTGAGTCCTATCACCGACGACTAAAATATTTTCTATAACCTATAATATTGTATGTAACATATACCAGAAGTATACATAAGCATGTATACTTCTGGTTTGCATATTCATGAGGATCAATTTTAAGTTGGCAAGGAAGACGTCGAGAACATTTGGACGTGAGACATTTAAAGAGATAGGTATAGACATTTGTACAGTCTTCATCAATAAACAAACTTTTTAGATATTCCGTAACATTTTAAATAAACACTGCAGTAATTCTTGGGTCACGTTTTGCCGCAGTCGGCTCATTTGGAAATTCTGTGACAAAGATGGTGTGCCTGGTCAACGTTTAGATTTTGCAATAAAGTCATCTTATTTTGTATCGTATGCAGAGCCGGATTAACCCATTTTTGGCCGAATGTAAAAGTGCCGAATATGTATAAGAACCTTTTCTAAAAACCATTTCTTTTATTAGCACTTTTATTATCTATAGTCACAATTATATACAAGGCTATTTTAAATGACCCTGTCCTTTTTTACAACTTTCTGCTCCACACTAAATCAATTGTATCTATATCACGAGTAGAAATATTACCCGAGAGACAGGCCCTTATACCTTATCGAAACTTACCCGACAGACCTCTTAATAATGTATTATTAATTTGTAAAAGTTTGTTCAATGAAAAATGACTTAGTTTAGTACATGTGAACACTATTGCATCTACATGAAATTTTAATAAGTTTTACCTAGAACCAATAAGGATGGTCTGACTGGAACCTTGGTAGACTTTCCCGGTAAGGTCCTCCTGAGGCAGTCAATTATTTTCCTACTAAACTTTTATCATTAGACAATATCTGAGATAAAACTTTACTCGAGTCTCAAAACATTATATTTTTGGCACTCCTTGAATTCTTTTGAATTACATACAATGTTGATCACTCACAGTACTTCTATGCTGTCAAACTGACAGACGATACTTCAAGAACGTGAAAACCTGTACTCTTTCTCTTCGCGGAAACTCATCCAAAAAGATGGGAGTGAAGCTCTGCTCGTACTTTTGGAGCAACTACAAGTATGATTCTATGACGGACTGGTAGTCTAAACATTTTTAGCCTTATGCTTAATCCGGTCCTGGTCGTATGCGGATCGTATGCCAATTGCGGACTTTATTTACGACTTATGTTTGTCATTCGAAATACAACGTGGACATATTTCATTACATTATATATTTGCTTGTTAAATTACTGCTTTGCAACAAAACTACGTGTACTAGCTCGATCATTTTGGGTTATATGTAGACTATAATGCATCGTCTACATGATAAATAGTATTACACAATTTTCTCTGTTCATTTCTTGCAAATGTTAGAAACACGTGATGTCATAACCTCAAAAACTAAATCATTTCCTGCGCTGATTAACGCTATGAACCCTCATTGGTTTTTGGATGTTGTTTTGTAATAATACTGTGCCCTTTGGAGGTATTGTGTATTATTTGTAGACTCTGATTTGAAAGCATAATCTCAGCAATAACTCATTCTGTTTGAAACACGGATTCTACTAGCACGTTGGTTTGTATCCCGTGTAGAGATTAACCGGAATGATCAAAGCGCTGCTCTGTATCCAAATACAGGAGTACCGACGTCTCTCATCCCTAAATAAACACAAGGGTAACGCGAAGAGAGAAGGGGAGATAAATTTATGTTAACTATATTCATCCAAATGATATACAAATACAATTTTGTAATTCTTTAATTTGTTGTTTCCCTATTTGCTTATACTTCAATATTGATTAAGGAGCAGAGAGGCTAAAATAAAAGTCAATTTTTGTGATAATTATTTGCTGCTAAAGTTGTGCATATATTTTCTTTCTGATTAAGCACATTGTTAGAACATGCTCTCTACTTTTTAAATGTATTTTTTAAATTAAAAATATTGTTAATTGAAGGAAATTCCCGTCTCCAAGTCTCTCCTAACATTAGGAATATTTTTAAATAAAACCTTATTTTAAATCAAACATTCCCGTACAATGTAGGTTTATTTTAAATTATTCCCATTAATAAAATGGAGAATAAAAGTAAAAATTAATTCATTTTCACCGAAGCTAGTAGTATTTATTTCATTTCTTTCTTTTCTTTTTGTTTGGTTTAATTTTAATCGCAAATGTTTCTGAAACCACTTTATCTCTGACCCTTTTTATTTGCTGATATATACCTACACTTCAATCCCTCCCTTCTCTCTCCTGATTCCTACACTCGAACAAAATGTAGTGAGGTAACAAAAAAAGTCAATCGACGCTTGAGTGCTCTTCTGTTTTTCTTCTATTAGAAATTTCCTTTATCTAAATCTAAGATTCGTCGTTCAGTGGCAGTTTCGCTTAGTTTTAGGATCAGAAACTGTCTTCTACACACATTTCGGGGATGAGGAGAGGAGAGAAGAACACTTGAACTAGAATTGTTTTAGCGAGGCTTCTAAAGTAGGTACGTAAGTTAGAAAATATTATGTCGGGGTAAAAGGTAAGCGTCTATATGGTCACAGAGCTCACATCAAACGCATTGGATTTGTCGTATCGAGCGTGCAAAGAAGCGAAGCGGGAGGAAAGGCATATGTTGCGATCACTACGGTTTTAGCGGTATCTGTCTGGTTTAGTAATATAAAAGTGTTATCGTCGGCATTGTCAACAAAGTTGCTTCAGCAAAATTGAGAAAACTCTGGCAAATATGTATCGATAATGTTGTATGAATAATCAATCCCAGCCGATCTCAGTTGTTTTCACGGTAGACTTGTAGCGGCCGTGTATACCTTATGCAGCCGGGATAGTTTCCTTGTGCTTATTTTCTCTACCACGTTCAATTTATTGCATTTGATGCGAGCCATGTAGACCTGCGTACGCTTACCTTAAAGCGTCGGTAATGTCAGAGATGCTCTGTATTATGTGCATCTGACTATTCTGACGTATCCGTCTTTGCCACATCTTGTCACATTTTACGAACCCGTTTCCCCATTTGGTGTGATGTCACACATTTCAATTAATTCAATAATATTTTATTAAATATTTATTTGAATCCATCAACAATTATTAGCTCTTAAAACAATATACATATTTATAAACATTAACAATACATAATTTACAACTTATAGACACGAGTATGGGTACTTAAAATAAAGAGATTAAATTAGTTGCATTGATAAAGTCAATAAGGTTTTTCACACTTTCCCTGCTTTCAAATATCTAGCTGTTGTAATTTTATAGTTTTTAGAATAAATGATCTTTCCTTCATGGAAATTTATATTTATATTTATATATATTTTTACTACACATTTAAATTCATACAATTTTCCTCATATTTTATTCCATTCTTTAGGGTTACAACTCTCTTAAAAATTGATACTTTTTTTCACGAAATTACTCTTCTTTAACTCTTTTTTTTACAAGTTTTTTAAACCTAAACTATTATTCAGTGTTCCTATATTTTATATAGCATGTTACGTCACATCATGTCACACTTTATGAACCCCCCTGTGATGTAATTTATGGATTTCTATGCAATTTTAACAAAACTACCGTAGTGTTCCTATCTAAACGAATAACTTGATTACGTATATTTTATTCATCTCCTAATATATTATTTGACAACAATATGCACAACAAACTCTGCATTATTTAAGCTTTTACCTTCTAAAGGAAACGTGGCATTCACCGACTTAATGAAATTACAAACAAATTGACCATTTTCCACAAAATGAGGAAAAGTATCAGCAATCTGTTATGTGTATTCTGTCTCTCTCTCTCTTATGTGCTGCAGCTCTTATCAGCGTTCTAGTTGCTTGATAACATATTCTCGCAATCTATTTGCCCACTCACTCCCACAAAGACACCCACACCATCGTTAAACGCGTCATTGATCAACTTGCCGGGTATTGGATTGCACATTTCAATATACACTTTACTGAATTGTGTTTCCTTTGGTCATATGAATTTAAATCAATTGTGAATCGGACATTGATGTATGGTAGCCCATTGCAGGGTACTGGGTTCGCTTCATTTATACTGAACCTTTTTTTCAACCCAACATTCTAAAGAATAATAACCAGCAAATCATACGACGTTCTGAAAAGTCCACTACACACTATAATACAGAAATTTGGATCGAGCAAAAAAGGAAAAATCGATGAAAAATTCAAAAAATCCAAAACAGAGACTAAATTGCGGCATTTTTTTAATAAATATACAAATGTCGAAATGAAGCCGGTTCTTTAACAAAAATTAGCGCTGCTATTTTCTCATATACTATTGTACGCATATTCGAAAACAAACGCACAAGAAAGGAAACGAAAAAATTTTGATTTTACAAAATCAGTCAGCTCTGAATGATAATAATGTACACTTAATATAATTTAGGCATTGATTACAATTTGTGTGTGTGTATGTATTAATTTTAAATTGTGTATTGTTTGTTTGTTCCAGTCCGGGTTATCGCGATCATAACGCCTACTGGGTGGGTGCATCTGATAAGAGCTTAGAAGGAGACTTCCGGTGGTCCGACGGACTTCCGTTTACATACTCCAGTAAGTAATTTATCTTATCTACTACCTAATCTTATTACCTATACTATATTATTCCTTGCTAAGTTAACTAAAGGACCATTAGCTTAGAATTAATAAGAAAATATTATGTAAATTCAAATATATACAACTAAGATAACTAATCTATGTAATTATAATATCCTATATTATATGTATCCACATAGTATAATGTGAAAACAATATTCTGTGTATATACATTGCATATACAAGAAATATATAAACATGACAGTAGATACTGTGTACATTCAGCAATGTTTAAATATAAACATACGTTTAGATTTGCATAATCATATTACATACAGTGTATAGGTTTTACATCACAATAGCATATACATAGGATATGCAATAAACATGAATGTATATACGTTGAATATAGTATGTATATCCAAATATTTTCTGAGCAATACATATAATGTGGAGACAAAACAATTTGACCCATGTTGTTGTTATAATACATGTCACATTTGTACTACATTTATTTTACATTGTTTACTATGTATTTGTAGAATTTGCCATATTCCCACTTAGCGAGTTTTAGTGTTAATTTAAAGTTTTAACCTAAAATGTAAATTTCAGGTTGTGCATTATAAGACCTGAGATCGAATCCAGTTTCTGAATGATCTTTTGATAATTATAAAATTGATAATTTAACTCGTAACTAGAACAGAGACTTTCCATAACATAACAAGACATAGTTGTGCATTCTATTTTTATAAAAGCAATTCTATTGTAATATGCAAAAACAGTAGCACATTGTATCATCATATGCATGAACGCCGTGTTAGTTAGTTTACGACAGTAGTTAGTTTACATAAGTAGGTTAAGTTATGTTGTTCTTAGCGCTACGTTTAATATTAATAGACAGGGAAACCCAATCTTATAATGGAATAACTTAAAGCATCTGCAACGTGATAAGACTAACAAACAGGTACACCTATAGAATATTTTACATATACTTTTAATAATGATATAGTAGAAATTTGTAAAATTTATTCAATTTGGTAGTTTACTAAACAGAGTAGAAATTTTGCTGGGGCTGACCCAACATAGTCCCATTGAGGTATTCCCAAGGCTTACCTAACTAAGAAATTATTATAAAAGGTGGTAAGGTTAACCTGACTAGGGTTTACCAAAAAGAGTCCTAATCAGATACTCTAAATGGGCGCGGAACTGTGAAAAGTAGTGGAGGAATGGGTATTAAAGGAGTTGAAGAAAGAAGTAAAAATAATGCAAGTGTTTGTGGTAGGAAAAGAAAAGGAAATTGTGATAGAGAGATGTGAGTGAGAAGAACAGAAGAGAAAGATAATGACGAGAAAAAGTGCATTGAGGAGTACGGACGTGTACATCGAAGAGGATTTAACATACAAAGAGATACTCGTAAGGCTTGCTCAACCAAGAAAATATCATATAAGGCTCCAAGCCAGTTGTCCTTAGATTACCTTGATTACGGTTTGCCCAACAGGTCCTAATATGGTATAAGGCTTGCCCGATTAACAAAATACCACATAAGACCAGGTTGGGGTGTACTGCGATTAATCTGACTAGAGCTGGCCCAAAAGGTCCTGATTCAGTGCTTCTAAGGCTTCCTTATCTAAATTGCCCTTATCAACGCCATATTAGATCGTCAGACGTACAAGAACCTTATCAGGGTCTTGCAATATCTGCGCTCAAATTTAGTCGAGTTAGAAGACTTAAGTATTTGTAAGAAGCCAAGCTCTGCAAAATGAGAGAATAACTCAAGAAGAATCAATCAAAGAATTAATATGCATAGGTTTAAAGTGCCAATGCGGTCGTTGTTGCATGGATCGCTTCTTACCTTGTTCTTTGTATGTCTTGTAAGACGTTACAAATATTGCGACATTGTTGCACTTATTTAATGGCGAATTGCAAAAATAATGAGAACCATAACATATTTACTACACAACACTTTTCCAGTTGTTTATGGTCTTTATATGGCGCATTACGGGTGTGTTCATGGCTGCACAACATACAATGGCTGCGTTGGTCATAAATCACATTGAAATTATGGCGATATGAACTAATGGAACCTAGCTGGAATTAGTTTTAAGTAGTCGTTAAACGTACTCTTAGAACTTAGGTGATATGCAGGTGAAAACATCAAACTTAAAGTAAGTAAAGTACTGCAGTGTATATATAGTAATTCCCACGTGCATTATATTAACACATTTCGAATACAACTTTGACATTTGGACTGGTTATACACTAGTGGCGATTGCGAAAAATTCGAGTTCTTTCATTGCAACTGTTCACAAACGATATTCAATAAATAGAGGGTTCTTCTCTACCTATCTGTGGAACGGGCTGCAATGTTCCGCAGCGGGATAATTTTTACTATGCATTATATTAAACACACATTTTAAACAATAACACCTTAAGCACAGCATTTGAAGAAATGCAAACATTTATTCGTATGATATATAACATTTGTAATACATAATTTATAACCTATAAATACTAGTATTGGTATTTGAATATATGTAGAGATTAAATTAGTTTCATTGTTAAAGTCAATAAGGTTTTTAAGACTTTCTCTGCTTTCAAACATTTTGCTTATAGTCTTCAAAAGAAATTATTATTGTTATTGAAAATGATTCTTATTGAAACCCAAATATATTTCTATCATAATAGTAACATTTCATAAAGCCTCAACAAAAGTGTAAAGTTATAGTTTGAGGTAAATCCAAACAAAACAAGAACATGAATGCACAAGCGTCTGTCGCTGCATTGTCTCTGCCACGGTGTCACATTCACAATACCTTTTTATTTTGTAAGAGATCACTAGTTGCATGGACTAGAACATAGAACAGCGAGCGGCATGATGCGAGGCACGGCGCGAAGTGGGTCGTTCTTGAGGATCAACAAAACCCTTTTAGAGTCACAAGTACGTCAATACTGAACAAGGTCATCATTGTATAGAGTAAGGTACTTTAGCATCGAGTAGGGTAGACCCCCCTCACCCCTACGAGACACCAGGAGGCAACCCCGAGGCATAACGGAGCATGAGAGTTCGTCAAGTGTCAATAGAGATGACAGTAAGATGATAAAACTGCCAAGAAGAAAAGTCGTGCTTAAATAGTTAACAAGCGATGGAATCTCAGATTAAGAAATAATTGAAACATATGCAACTATTTGTGATGTTAAGAAGAAGAACTTATTGTAATTAGTCTCAATGTAGAAGCCCCTAACCTAATTTAAAGTTTGTCAGCTAAGAACAACCTATCTGAAACGAGAATAAGCAGAGCTTAACGAAAAGTTTTGATGGATCACTTTCAAACGGAACGTAATATTTTTCTCATTTTGCGCTAATGGCGAGAATGATATATTCGTACGTATAACACGTTTGCAATTTTAACTAATAAGAAGATAACTTTCATACACTGTAAAAATCATGAAAAGAAATGAGTTTATAATGACTTGTAGGATTACACTGATGTCAGCGGAATCATTTAAGATTATCCGCGTAAAGATGTTGTTATTGGTACGAACTGCATAGATTACCTTAAAACCTTGCGTCAGGCATTAAATAAAATAAACTGCCAACATAGTAGGAGATCGTTGGTGATAAGCCGATGTTAAATAAATTAAATTTACAAAAATTAGACAATTAAATTTTATATACAAAAATTCAATCAATATTCAAAAATAATGTCTTATTATTATTATGGCTATAATTAATTCCACTAAACATAATATGTAGATAAAAAAAAGTTGTGTACTCGTTACGTAGACTTTACTGTGCTTAGCGGAGGTCTCGTTCGCCGTTCTAGTTAATTAAGAATTCCTTTTAAGCTTGAGAATTCTGTTAGGAGTATTTGCGTCTCAATTAATATAATTTCTATTGATAAGAAAAAGTCATAAATACAAAAGTTTTAGGTTTCGTATTTTTTGGATAAGTAGAAAAACTTTGGCACAGATTCAAATAAGTTTCAGATTAGTGCTTTATGTAAAACTTAATTACTGTATTTTAAAAACCGTTTTTAACAAAAATGATTAATATTTAACTTTAAGATTTATATCGGAGGATTATTCAGGTATCCAATGCTATATTTCATTTTTATTTTCAACAAAAATAAAAATGTCATCAATTATTTAGAAAGCATTTTGTTCTCACTTAGCAGGGGCAGGGAATAGGGGCTCATTAGTCGTTAGAGGGATTACCGGGTATAAGAATGAGAAACACAAAGTAATGTATATTAATGACACGAAATACAAATGAACTTAATAAATGAATGGCCGATCTAGATAAGGCAGGCGCAATACTGGAACATAATTAGTTCTATTATAAAAAAAATATTTGTTTTTATAAAATGGAAATGTTAAATTAAAATTGTGTCAAGGGGAAAATATAATGGTGGAGAAAGGAAATATTTCATACGGAAAATGTTCCGACAGTTTGTCATTTTTGACAACGGGAGTTCTGTCAGCATACTTACAGTTTTAAATATGCCTCGTTAAGAAATTTGATGATAATCACTCAGTTAAAACACAAAACACTGTTCAAATATTACAAAAAATTATTAAATTCTTTTTGCTCATGATTTATAGACTGATTTATGACAAATCCAACATGTTGATGCGGATAAATGTATGCTTACCTTTGCACAGCAAACTAGAACGAAAAGAGTATCTGGTTTTAATCCTTCTTGAGTTTTTCTTAACCAACTGCCTTCTTGATTATGAGTATCCTTATAGTGCAGTCATTATAGTAAGTTCACCCCGGAATTCGAGATACCCAGCTGTAAGTCTGTAAATACTTGTATCTTGACACCCTAAAAGTTGTCTCAAAACCTACATATGGTAGGGTGTACGCAACTATTAAATTTCAAGGTCTAGCTAAGTATTTACAGACTTACAGCTGGGTATCTCGAATTCCGAGATTCTGGTAATTAAACTAAGCTACTATTGCACTTGACTGTGTACACTGGGATCTGTAGAAGTGCAGCCTCATCTTGTAGGGGGGAGGAAGGGGTGCAGTATATCTACTGAAGTGCTTTTGCTTCATCTACAAACTAACGTCATCGTAGTGTGAGATTCATAATTAGATTAACATAATATTTCCATGGATAGACACTGTATCGTTCACAGCTTTGCGGGAGGAGTGACTCCGGAGTTAGAGAGGAGTGATACTGTATATGAGGCTGTTAATTATACTTCACAGTAACCTGCAAATAATGACGCTGATAAGTTAGCTTGATCTTTGAAGCAGTTAATTCAAATTGTTTGAAACACCGACGTTTTGTGGAGTTATAATGCAAGTGAAGCTAACGCATTACAACAACATTACGCGATTTGCAAGATAATTGCATTCAGTAGGAACATTTTAGCGTTCATAGAACCTGTTGTTAAACAAGGAAAACGTAAATTAAATTATAAATTTCCATATGCTATACACTTATATTAAAAACAGTTATTTAACAATTTAAATTAAAAACAGAATTAAAACACAGTTACTGGGAATGATACTTAATAGATAAATCTTAAAATTATTTCTGTGCAGTTACAATTTCTGCCTCATTGCTGATACGTCAGTTTGCAGAAAACAATTTTTAGACACACCATATCATGTATTCCCCTAAAATTTTATGGATAATCTTCTCACAGTTGACGTAGCAACTTCTACTGTCATGACCGGATTGTTAGTCGCACCCTGGGAATTGGTTTACCTGACTCACAGAACTCCGACAAGCCATCGGTGATCTTCATGTATTATTCACTAGAAACCACTCTTTAAATTGAAACTCCCTGAAGGTTCGAATCGCTGGAGATGAGTGGGGGAGGAGTTGTGAAGTGGTGGATCTGTAGAGCTCTTCCTATTGAATATTCCCATCAAATATTTAAAACTCTTACTTTCATAAATATTTTGTTATACGAACTGACACTTGTAGGTTCTACTGTCTGCAGTGTTTTTAAAACTGTTTTTTTTTGTTTTCAGATTGGTTTCCTGGATGGGCCCAACATAATCACTTCAGCAAGCAACCTAGTGACGACACTCTGAGTGCAGAGGACTGCGTGGAGATGAGACGAGCTTTCCACGTCCCGGCGGGCGCCATGCCTTCCCGGTTGACACACTCGTACATGTGGAACGACAGGGACTGCGCCACGCCTAATTACTTTCTTTGCGAGCGTCCAATCAGTGACGGTAATTAATCTTAATCGATTATATTGGCCGACAAACTGATTTTCTTTTTGATGCAGAATATGTAAACACTCATTTCAGATATTTTGGATGCTTTTGGATACTTAATCAGTATATTATTCTGAAAATCCTGGCTTTCTTCGTATCAGCTCTAGTTTTCGAGATATAGCCTAATTGATTTGACTAATTTTATAAAAATGGTCAAATTCTTCCTTGGACAACATCTTTGTTTTTATATCTTTGCGGCAGCAAGGCGTCAGGTCAAGGCAAGGATCAGCACTGGGTTGACAGAAATTGACTTTCTCAAAGTTTATCTTTTAGTTCACCACTGATATTATGTTTTGTGCGATCAGTTTGATATTGTGGGCAGGTTACTCGTAGATGATGGACTGTTATTTGCGTCTGACAGTTGCTCTACTGCGTAGCTGTTGTTTTACTGGTTAGGTGTTGATGCGTCAACCTCGTATGTCCTATTCTCAGTCTAAACATGGCTTTTCAAATTTTCTGCTGCTTTGATAAGAAGTTTCCCACTATTTTGTATTTTCCTTAATCATTCTCAATTTGTTGCTACATATTTGCGTACAGCTCTGGTTTCGAATTTGCCTCATACCCTTTTTATACCAATCTATTAAGCCTAAGTGTAATATATCAGAGACTGTAGTTCCTTCTATAGCAGCCAACTTGGCGGCTTCATCTGCTGAATCGTTTCCCCATATAAAACAATAGCCAGGTCCACATCAGTTTAATGTTGTTTTCCTTTAAAATGCTTAATTGTAAATGTATAAATTAAATTGTACGTTTGTAACGATGGGGATTTGGTGTTTCTATTATTAGTGATATCTATTATAGAACTATGTGAGTCAAAAATTGACTTCAATTGTTAGAATTATCACGTTCTTAACAAATCTTTCTCCTTGAATTCTTATATCATGACATTTTTGACAATTAGGGTCAAAATTCGGTCAACACGGTGCTGATATTTAGCCAAAGATATAAAATCAGGGTCTATATAATCGTAGATACCTAAATGTATATTGGCCAGCATTATCAGTTTACTTCTATGATAGTTATGTTATGTTAATTAAGAAATCTACGTCATAGCTCATATAATTAATTTGTGTAGAGCCTGAAGAGGGCGGGTGGTCCACCGAGTGTAACCGCACCATCCAACTCTCCCGTGACGCCCCCCGCGGAGTTGTGGCGAGCCCAGCGTTTCCCAGGCAGTACCCGGACAATGCCCAATGCCTTACTGAAATCTTTGCCCCGCCAGGATACCGTCTGCTATTGGATTTTGAAGAACTCGTGCTGGAAAATGAGACACAGTAAGTACAATTAAAGCAATTCTGAGGAATATTTTTAAATATTTTATTAAAGAAACCGTCAATTTATAATGTGTATGAAACAGAAAGAAATTAGGGATTTTATTCTCAATTATATGAAATTACAAATCTTTATCCATTCTAAAACGATTTACGAAAATTAGCTGCTTAATGTGTTGTGCCTAACAACCTCCTCTCCCGATCCCACTACTCCCAACAAGTCGTATTCATTCACTCTTAATTGAGCCTCAATAGAGATAAACTAATTCTGTTTTCATGCGGTGGTAGCGTTCAAAATAATCACTATAATCTACTCTTGGCTCATTAGCTTAGTGGCAACTCCAGAGCGTTGCTGGTGCTGGTGCTGGTGACGGTGCCAGTGCCTCCTCCGTGCTCTGCAGCTTGACACTAACTCTAATCGACTGACGTGACTTCTACAGTCGTCTATCTGTAAATTACTACCAGCACTAAGTCTGTGGAAAATGGAAAATGGAAAATGGAAAACGGAAGGAAAGCACGTAACTAATTAATACGAACATCAAACGTGTCCACCGCAATAGTTGTTAATTCCAGTAGATCTTTTATTGCATTTTAATGAAGATATTCTTCTTATGGAAGCATTTTACCTATAAAAAGGGTTTATTCCTCATATTATTTAATAACTACTTAAACACTGGCGATTATAATTTATCTTTCTTCTATTTTCTTATGTTAAACACCGATTTACGTAACTTTTAATGATAAAGAGACATTTTATCTTTTTGAAAAGTTATTTGTTAATTTATTTTATATTTTAGGTTAATTTTATATTGTTATTATTTAATATTATGAGCTAATATTTTTAATTGTATGCAGTCCTATGCCAACATTGCTACTTTTTCATGAACAATGCAGTCATTTGTTTGGTCGTCCTGTGTAGATAACTTCTTTAACGTCGATGGTACAACCCAACGATTCATATTGAACTCACCAGATCTAGTCAATGTAGTAGGTTAGGCACCAGTTTCCCCGGACACGTTTTCGATGGGTAAGCGAGGACACCCCTTCAGATTCTGGCTGTGGTGGTATACGAATGAGGGTAAATCCGTAGACATTGCACCCTTCGCCAATGGTGAACGGTGTTCGAGCACCATACTTCCTTCGTTAGTGATCCATATTAGTTTGGGATAATCTCCCCTTCCTACATAACTAAAGTTCCGCCTTTCATGTACACATGGAGATGCAATTTCTGCACCAAACTTTGAGAGTTTATGGCCAATATAGGCTGGCATCGCAAAACTCTAGCAGTAGAGTAAATCAACCAAGATTACTGCACACAGTGTAGTGTATAACTCGTACTTCGTCGATGGTACAAGGACAATCATTAGGTTAGTTAAAGGGAAAGGTCTTAAGAGAAAAGAAAAATCTTATTTTATTGCAATTCTAAATATTTTTAATCCTTAAAAAGTAATTCCTAAAATTTTAAATCAAATTAAAACGTTGTATATCAAGAGTAATCGATAACTTTTGCTATGTTATATAAACCTTAAATACACGACCTGTGTTTACCTTTACTGTTTGAGATGTGTGAAAACAAGTCGTCCCTTTCAAGATATGAATTACCAACACGCCTGTGAACCTGTAGAAGAAATTATTTTAATTACAAAAAGTCGTAATATAAAACATCTTCCTTGTCACTTTTTAATTTTTCTTTTTCAATTTTTTTTCTATTATGAATAAATACATATATTTACTTTTCCAAAACTCTGTATAAAATTCGTGAAGATGGTCCATTTGCCATGTCACCCTCCTGTTCCTGATGACATCCATGGTTCTCAATTAAATTATTTGAAAAGACGTCGTCGTCGCCCCATTCAAACCGTGAAATGACATTTTTATATTAAATAATGGAAATAAACAAAATAATATTAAATAAGAGTTCAAAATGGATGTTCGGGATCTTTTGGAACGAAAGCACTCAATTAGGCAACCCTATTTATTGGGGACTTTAAATTGTATTAAGAAAGGTACTCAATTAATATATATATATATATATATATATGAAGAGAGAGAGAGAAACCATTTTCTTCCTACATACTTGCAACATCAATTGAAATGTCCTAGATCTAAATGCATTTCTCCCCAACTAGCGGTGAATGTGTTCATGTCAGTCTACCGTATGTGAGTGGATGCATTGACCTATCACCTTTTACAGTTTCCATCAATATGTGACAATTGCAGTACGATCCAGTTTATCCATGTTCTGTTCTATTAGATTTTACTACAGCAGGATGAATCGTTTCTTAGAATAACAACTGATCCAATAAGATTTAACTGTCCTCAGAACTTCTTTCGATTTTATTGTCTTACTTTAAAAGAAAACTGAATCATATCAAACATTAAGAGAATTAGTAATTTTGTCTTCTTCTTAAGTCCTGAAAATTTGACCAAAGTACTGCATGTTTTCATATCTCAAAAATAGCCAAACACTAATGTTACCATAACTTCATATGGTATTTAACTTAAACAGAAACAAGTAATATTTAATCGACTCCTAAATGAGTCTTCTTTAATAATTTAAACAATACGCAAAAAGGAGAAGAGTAGAAAGTAGTGTGGAAGAGGAGAAACGGAACGGAATGAAAATTTAAGGCGGAAAAAGGATGGTGGAGATAGAAAAAAGGAGCTCGGTAAGAGAAGTAAAACCAGAGTAGAAACAGGAGGGAGAGTAGCAGGAAGAGAGAAGCAGTAGGGTTTAAACTTATGTTTTGTTTGAATTTTAATTATTTCTTTTGGAAGGAGTTAGAATGAGTAGATAGTATGTCATTAAAATTCTAAAAATTTAGATATCTAGCTAAAATTTTATCTAGATAAAATTAAATATCTAAATAAATTAAATTTTTTTTAAATTACACTCGTATATTACAACAAGCTGTTTTTATAATTAACTTTGCCTTTTTGCAAAACAAGTTTACGAGACGCTTTTCAACGCTTTATGGTTTATGAGTTATGACGGATTATGTTTTAAGTACGAAATGAGAAATATTTTATTTTTAGAAATACATGTTTATGTGTATAATAAAAGAGATAAAACTCAGCTGCATCACATCGCGCTTGGGATAAGCGGCTTAATTATACGTTAAACATAAGCATGTACTAGTTTTAATAAATTACGATGTACCATTTCTTCAATTCTTAGTTAAACTTTAGTTGGAAAAGTTGACATAACAGAAATTTGAATTTGAAAAAAAAAAGATATATTTTGCAAGTTTGTATTCATATAGACACTTACAATCGGCATCTAAAAGTGTTTACCTTTATTACTGTTACTTACTTTACTGATTCCCTTTACTTATTTATTTCAAATTAACATAAATTCCCGGGAATTCCCGCCTGGCACTTCCTAACCGACAATACTATATAGTACTTTACACATTGTTGAATTAATACCACAGCCCATTTCAAATAAATATAATTCTAATTGATTATTTACTTAAAATTATTTCGATATTATCTGGAACATTTGTCTAGACAGAAATAGTAATCCCTCTTCCGTTTGGAGCACCAACAAGAGCCTAAAAAGCTTGTATCAATTTCATACTCCATGAACAAATATAATCCGGTTTAAGCTTATAAAAAAGTTATGGACCTGCCAGCATTAATGCGATCCGTGTTTAATGTGCTTAGAACATAATTCGAAGAGATTTCATTCGCGGTTGGAGTAATATGACGTTTGGAGAACTTTGGAAGTGGAAGATCTGTGGACATCAGACATTTCAAGAAACACTTAGTAAATTAAAGACACAGTGTATCCGCTTCTTAAATCGTTTGAATAGATTCCTAGGCGAATAAAGCCTTTTTTATCAAGTGAGGTAAGAAGTCTGCGTTATACAAGAAGTTATTACAAAATACTTTTATTTTTTTATTTTATATATAGTTTTTCGGGCTTCCTAGGCATGTAGCCTTTTATCGCCCCTAGTATTGTTCTGCTTCTTCTTATACTTTATATCCAGACAACAAGAATGATCTATTTATAGCTACTGCTGTTATAAATTTCGGTTTCTCAATCAAAAATGCGGTGTTAACAGGAAGCGTCTGCGAAGTCTGTGGCACCGCCCTTTGGAGTCCATTTCTTGCCATTGCTGTATTTTTACATTACGACAGAATGTGCTCAGGATCTGCCTCCTCTTCACCACATTCGCATTTAGGGTTTGGAATGATTTTCCTTCTTGCTAGATGTTTCGGAGCTCCAGTATATATGATTCATTGTTAGTCTTAAGGTCATTGTACAAAATACTTTATAATATATTGTAATTATAAACACGCAGTCCTTATCTAGTCCTTATTTGACATACGCTCATAGAGTTACTGAGTAATTTTAGTTCATAGAAGATACATACATAAATGGTGTCGCTAAAAGCGGTTCTTGAAGTGTCGAAAGATTTTACACTACGTGATGGTACCTTGTTGGTCGCGTTGATTCGAGCATGCACTGGAAACCGTCAACATATTGGTCGAACCCAAAATATGCGAGCCTTTAGAAATATCGTACAGTTTAAATTTCTCCTTCTTTGTACTGAAACCAATGTTTTAAACGACAGATTTTATTTAAGACTTCTAAAGTAAACCTTAATTATTACTCCAAAGTAGGTTAAATAAGAACCCTGTACAACAAACTACGGTTCAAATCAACATCAACATCAACACACGCATTAGAAGATCATGTTCATAATCAGTCATTTAAGAGAAGTAGCTAACAAGAAACAACCTTCACGAACTTTATCATCATTCATCATGAACTTTACCTGACTTTACAAAATCCTTTATTATTTTAGCAACCCTCTTCGTACCCCCGTTTCCTTCCGGTTCCTAACAGCCCTACTGAAATGGTCCTGACATATTTCACCCCGCTTCCCTCTCGCAGTATCGTGTTCTCCATTTGCCAAGTTACTTCTGTGTGTTTTATTTAAATTTCAACAATAATGTTACGTATCTTTTTCTGTATAAATGAAACTGAATTATTCAGACGTCAATCAAAAGCCCCCGCCCCTCCTCCTCTTTCTTTATGCTTGACGTTTGATATTTCATATAAGCATGCTTTTAAATAATGTATTGAGTAGATTTGATGAAACACGAGTAGTAAACGTAATAGTAATAATGTTAACAGGTCAAATAATACGTCATATTTAATATACTTGTGACGTCACAAAACTGTTCCGTTTATGTGTATAAAGATAGGGTTTCTATGTGATAATAAAATATATCCGTGAATTAGTACTTGTATTAGTTTCATACTTGCTAGCTTGCCACAAGCTAATTTCTAGATACATATTCTACCTCTTGAGTAGAAATAGCACAAGGTGTCCTGAAAGGCTAGCGAGGTTTTGTTTCTGCGCTTACGTTGTAAAAGAGCGGTGCGGAGGAACGAAGTGTGGTTTTTGTTGTGAAGATTCAACAGTAATGGAATTGTACCCGGGTACGCATCAAGCCTTTTTTGTGTGAGCATATTACCGTAACGATGATTCTATAGTTAGCGCTCAGCGTTGTTATCTTGCAATGTACTAACCGACGATAGCATTATAAAATGGTTTAGAATGTTCGAGAATACCGGATCAACAGTACAAATTCAAAATAAAAGTCACCCGCGATTTGTGTGAGCTGAACAAACAATTGAAGAAGTACGGGCTTCGGTTCGCGATAATCCAACGTCATCCATTCGCAAATTTAAGATTAGGAAATCGTCTTTCCAGGTAGTTTTGAAGAAAGATTTACATTTAAAAGCTTAAAAGATCCAATTAGTTCAAGTAAACAAGTAAATAAGCTGCGATAAACGAATTATTCCCGAACAAAGTGATTTCCCAAAGAGACACCATCAACTGGTCTCTTAGAAGCCCTGATCTCAGACCTGTGGATTATTTTCTGTGGGGATATCCTAAAAGTAAGGTATTCCAGAACAAACCGACGAATTTGACGCAATTGAAGCACAATATCACATCAATGCGACAATGGCGGCAGTCCAGCAAACAATATGTCGACGCGTTTTTACACATCTTAGATCGAGATTAGAGGTGTGCAAGCAGCGTGAAGATCGTCATTTAGACAACATTACCTATAAATAATAAATAAACCGTCTATTATGTTATCTATATATTATATTTTATTCAGCTATTAAATACCCGATACCCTTTCTGGACACCTTGTATAACTTTGCAGTATGAGTTAGAAAATATTTTGAAATATCTAGAAAATGTATCAGGAATTATAATGAAATATATATGTAAAAATAAAAAAAGTCACGGACATGTTTTACATCTAAAATAAATTCTAAAGTTTTTTATTTATGATAAAATATGTATACCTTAGAATAATTGTTATTTAAATAAAACACCTACACAATCTTCTACGAACGGCACGGCCCTACGTCGCTCCATTTACTTTCTAATATTTATTAAAATAAAAGCAGCTCTAAGAATTATTTATTAGCATTTTCCGGATTACGATTCTTCTACCGGAGTTCTGCCCGTAATAGGACATCACAATTTCATGAATATATAAGTGCCACGGGAAATTGAGAGTGAAAATCTTTAAATCAGGATCAGGACTGTAGATGGCTGTAATTCTAGTAGAACGATTTCTCAGCTAAATGACGTAGTTTTGTTATATACAAACAGGGTCGTACTTACCACTGGACAAAAACTCGGGGCTCGTACTTATATTGATATGAGGTGTTAGTGCAATACTAGCTACGATCAGGGTCGGATTTAAGTTTGATGACGTCCTACGTCCACTGGTTAGGGCACTGGTTAGGAGATCAAGACGCAGTTGAAGATAAGGTTATGCAAGGTGACTCTTTCTTCGCGGGTATGGGCTTGTTCGGTCTTCAGATATTCTGAAATAACTCTCCCTACATTTTCTCTCGATATTATACATGAGCATCTACTCGTACAGAGGTGGACCGTTAACTCTTAAAGCACTGAACTAACTGCTGGAGGGGCTACCTAAATTAACCCAAGTTTGGATTAAATCTCTTTTTACCATTTTATTAAAATTAGAAGCAGCCAATTTGATTGAACGAGGCTGTATATCATAAAGACTGTACCGAAATTCGGTCCTGTACTCGTATGTTGCTATGTAGTCGGCATGGATACATTGAAGGTTATTCTATGACATTTAACCCGCAATAAAGGTGATTTATGTGTCCAATACTCATATATGGGACCATCGGATCTCGAAGCGTTCGTCCGCTTCGTTCGTTCGAACAAAGAGATAAAACAGATAACTGCTCTATTAAAATATAAAAGTGTTTTATTATAAAACAAACATTAAATTCATTTGTTGGTGTAGGTGGCAGCACTGCATAAAATGAATAACAAAATATGAATACAAATACTGCGTTCGTGTCCTATTTTTCATTTTAATCAAAATAGTGAGTTTGTCAACTACTCGTAGTTGATTTGTAGATACACCACGTGTACATGTTGGTTGCTCAATCTCGGTGAACTCTTAGTGGAACGTTCTGACCTGAACCGGAAGTGGATCGATACTTTCATCCCTTGAGCCAGGTCTATATATCATTACAAACTTTAAATTAGTTTGTTAAATTTGACACATATTAAAATCAACTCTTTTACACAAAAATTAGTAATTCTCGAGATGCAAGCAATACAATGGCTTCGTTAAGACGCTAGCTGAGGCAGTTTTCCATTTAGATAAATATTTACATATATTTTTTCGTTGCAGTTGCAGCTACGACTTCCTGGAAGTAATCGAAGACGTCGTCAACAACACGAACCCACTTCGAATTTCCCGCGGTTCTGGAGAACGGGTAACGCGACGTATGTGCGGGGACTGGAGCGCAAAGCAGAAACTGTTGCGTTACGTGAGTTCAGGCGCAAAGCTGAAGTTGCGATTCGTCTCGGATTATTCGCATCACTATGGAGGGTTCAAGGCGAGAGTGTCCATGGAGAATGGTGAGAATTGTTTTATGTTTATTTGTCTATAATTTGTGTTCGTTTATTTTATCTTTGAAAGATTTTCTTCTGTTCTTTTATTTAATTTAAAGATCAAACACTGGCACTGCATCTCATTCACGTTTCATGTCATCGTTACTTTCTTTGAAGAGTCACTGTTCTTCATCCCTTTCTTCGTTTTTCGATTAACTCTTACATACATTTAAAACGTGAAAAGTATACTTATACAATTTCCTATATTTGCATTTAAAGTTAAGTTAATTCATTGTTTGATGCAGCGCCCTATATAACGTGACAACTAATATGGGACACAGATATTAATATATTTTATAATCGTGACTAATTACAAAAATTACTATACAACTGAAATTACTCAGGATTTCCAGATTTTAAATTATGACTGTCAAAAAAATTGAATTTTTTTCATTTTCAATTATCACGTACAACTTTATGAACAACTAGCAAAATTCAGCGTTAAATGAATGGAAAAGTAAATAAAAAACACACACACAAATACAGACTGCGATGCACTGGAAAGAAACGAAAGAAATCAATTTGATTTTCGTAAAAACGCGCCTACTTGAATGCAATATTGCGTCAACATTTTAAATCAATCGACCGACTACTTCTCGAGTTTTGTGAGGAGAAACATAAGCAGGCTGAATTTTTATTTATAATGATAAGTACCTATGCTAATTATGAACTTGACCTGGATAAGAGATAGCCGTCCAATAACAGCTGTATCAGTACATGATAATTAAATATTAAAAGCGTTAAAATCTCTTAAAGTCTGGAGTACTTTTATCCAATAAATTCACAGCTAGATAATTTAAGAGATTGTTTAGTCACTGCTGGTATCTCTGACTGAATTTGTTAATTCCTTCTTTAACAGTTTTTTTGCCGAAACCGTGGTTTATGTATTTATTATGCATGTACCATGGAGTATCCATGATGCTCTTTATTGTCTTAAGCTGGAATCATTTCCAGAATTTCTATGCTTAAAACGGTAGTGGCTCCCCAATTCTATGCCGTAGGCATAAACTCTTTATAATTAATTACATTTTAGGTTTGTAATGAGTAAACCTACACTCTTAAAAAACTTTATAAGTTTTGAAATATTTCTAAAGCATATTTTAGAACCCCGTATATTAAATTACATAACATATGCAGTAGATATTAATACAATTGTTTAATAAATTTAAGATAATGCATCTTAAAAACATTAATAACCCAGTTGTTAATTTAATACGCATTATCTATTAAATTGGTATTAAAATTAAGAATATTAACAGTGTATATTTCAATCAAAAATGATAAACATATTCATCAATATAGAGCACAATTTTATAAAATATTCTGAAACACGATAATGTGAAAATAGCTCATAAAGAATCCAATGAATAGTACGAGGATATTAGTTTCCACGCTGACTTCTTTTACTTTCGGTAACTTTTATTAGAACGTAGCCTTTAGCTACATGGCTACAGTTTTTCCGTACATGTGGACATCAAAGAAAACACAGAGTTCCAAGAAACCTTCCAAGAGAGAGGACTTTTTCTTTGAAGCCCACAGACTTTTGTTTTTCATAATTAACAGTAACAAAGAAGTACTCGGCCTTTGACTTAGTATGACCAACCGACCGGTTAATAGAGAAATATTTATTCTTTGTGATTTTAACTGAATATTTACTTTGTATCCTTTGTCATTAATTAAATGGTAAACGAAAAAGATGAAAATCAAAGCCTTATATACGTACTGTACAAATACAAATGTACGTTTCAGGAGAGTTGCTAATATATTTTGTGCCCTTTGGTTCCTAATATTTATAAGTTATGTCTCTAACAGTTAAACCGGTAAGGTTTACCGGAACCACTGTTCAGTACGGAAAGTAGTGGATTTGTTATGTAACATATAAGAGAAGCATAATGAAGAAAGTAAATTAGACCTCAGACACCGAATCGGAAGCCAAAAGCAGCTGAAGTCTCCCAACGTTTTCCTCCCCGCTTCACTTTTCTTCTATGCTTACAATAATCCCTACGATGATTGCTAATTAATCGACATTTACCATAATTTTACATAATGCAGGTCATACATGTAATGGCTTACCTGACCACATTACCTCTAAAGGTAAACCGGAACGTGTATCTGATAAAACTGTAGAACTAACTATACAGTTTTATCGCATTGCGCTCCGATATACCTGTCCAGATTATCAACGCATTTCATCCTGTGTGTAGTCTGTATGATCTGCATTATGGTAGAGATATACGTAACGATCTACCTCATCAGGTTACCTATATTCTGTACAGGTAAACCGGAAAGAGTATGTGATAAAACTGTACAGTTAATGCTACTCGGTTTGCTACTTGTATTGACACCATAAGAAGTTTTTGTTTTGTTTCGGTTTTCAATACATTTAATTCAAATTACATTTCTAACTAAAGTATTAAGTAATTTCTTTTCGCTAAGGCAGCATAAGTTTATATTTACATGTTTTAGAATTATAAAAACTGACTTAAGCAGATGACCTAAAAATCTAGTGTTACCTAAAATTTGGACTGATGCGTACAGTTATAACAAAACCCTTTTACAAACATCTGAGCCCACGGATACGCACGCCATTGGCGGCAAGAATTGCTGTATATGGAGTAGCGCCCACTGAGTACGGCACGGCAAGCTATATAAACAATACCACGCTGTATCAGAGGGCGTTAAACCTAAATACGTATAAGATAATGAAAGTCTCCCACAATCATTTACTAAAAGACTACTTTAGAATCAAATATCATCAGAAACAAACGGTGTAAATGGAATCAAATAAAACAAAACCAAAAAATAAGTGCTATAAAAAACCATACATAAAATATATATTACAGTTTATTTGCCGCATATAAAAACACTGATGTACGAATACAAGAACGGACGAAATAAAATGAAAACCGTCCGTGTTATTTCGTTGTTTCGGTGGGACTACCACTAGAAGATTCCTTCGCAACGAGTGTTTGCGATTTACTGTTTCTTGTTTATTGCGATCTTGGCCTCTGCTGCTGGAGTCACTGTATTATGCGTCTATATTACACTTGTGAGACTGAAATGAAATCTTTTATTCTGCTTTGTTGTTGTTTTTGTTAGACATCTTATTTGTGTACACGAACAGCCAAGAAATGCAGTTTGTTTATTATACCTTCATTTAACACAACTATATTAAAAATTATAATTTATTTAAACCGTGTCCAATGTCAACACTTCCTCAGGTGTGTGCAGGTAACACATAAAATGCTTATAAATGTGATGTTGCAAAACATTTATTATTAGCTTATAACAATTGTAATCTCCATATTTAAATATGTATAAGTTACGACTGAAATTTTGTTATTATTTAAAAGACGTATTAGTTAATCTATTTATTAAAATATAATTTGATTGAATATATAAAAAAAAATATCTCCAATTTTATTAAGAATTCTAATTTTTTAATCAAACTTATGTATTACTCTGAAATCAAAGAAACGACATTGAATGTTTATTATTTAAATTGTCAATTCCTTTTTATCTAATTTTATAATAACATTATTAAACATTATTACAATGAGTTCTGTCAACTCCAAATAGCAACTGTGTTGGCCGTTATTCCTCAAACGTCATCTATGGAGTCCATGAGTATATGGTCACTGTTTACCAACAGACGAGCTTTGTACCAACTAAAGAAATAAAATTTCTTTTCATATTTTGTAGCAAGAAGTTTATTAGCGTTTTCCTTTTCGATTTAAACACGTCGATACAAGAGACCATGAGGCATTACATAAAATACATACATACATACTTAATACATAATAACGTACTGAATCTTAAATACATTTGACAGGATACAAATTCTGAATGAAATAAGTATTTGCTACGGCTAGAATTTTATTATTATTTAAAAAACATATTAATTAATCTATTTAATAAGTTAATCTATTTATATAAAGAAAATTTGAATAAATGTTTTGCAACAAGTTAGTTAATTCGCGTTTTATTTTGCCGATTTTAAATCTTCAATATAAGACAATAATTAGTAAATTAATATATTATATAATAATATTTAAGTTAGTTAGTACTTCTATAGCCTAACATCATTTGAATAGTAGTTTAAATGTACTGATCAGTTGTGTAATTTATCTACAGTTCGATTTAATATTGATTTAACTTTAATTGACAGCACTAGTGCGAATCGACTGCGTTCTTCACCGACGTTTAATAAAGCATACCTTGACAACGCGCGATCGCGGCCTTTTGCACTACGCGCTAAATTTCTACACGGGATGGACACAGAAAATTTACCACGTAATTATCCAAAAGCCTAAGTTCCAAATTCAACTTAAATTCAACTCCTAGATTTCTAATAAATAGAGGGAGGTAACAGCTTATTATTTTGCAGCCAAATCATACTCAGTTCTATTTCTCCAACTTTATTTTTGCAAGAGAAATTCCAGATTGTATTACAGTAAAGAACAGAAAATCCTACCATTGCAAAGATACACAACGTTCACATATTCCATTTCTCAGGTAAATATTTCCTTTCATTTTCTTGAAATCCCTAGCGATCTAAGATGAATAGGGAACACAATAGGTCTAGATTCAGATTTTATTATTGTTATACTAGTATAGAAAAGTACATTAGATTTGAAGAATAGAGAAAAGAATAGATTTAAAAGGGGCGCTACGTTCCATGCTCATCCGACACTTCCGTTTCCATAGACACATTTTCCACCTAGCACGTAAAATCATTACATGAACACACACACACACACAACCTGACCCCTAACGTGCAGAATGGAAACTATTCGTATAGAAATTACTAAATATTATGTTATTTACTTTCTCATATTCTTGTACAAATGATCATGAGGGGCGCCTTTCGTATAAGAAAAATGAACATTCGTACTTGTAACCGTAACATCAGAAGTATCAACATTTTCGAAATTAAAACTAATAAACAAAATACATGGTTTTCAAATAATCAACATCTAAAAGAAATCATTGGAATCGGAGTAGGATTAACATGTTCCCTAATAATTGACAAGATATTCTTTCATTATCTCTCTTATTATCATTTTAAGGTCGTGGGTATCAGTGCCGTGCCGTTCAGTATCAATGAAAAATGATATTGTTCCATACAGTTTGTAGGACGCTATATGTACTTGTCAGAGTCAATGCCCTTCACTGAAGACTGTATAATTTTCTAATTAAAACCGACGCGATACTGATCGTGACGAATCAGCACTGATGTAACCTTTATTCTTTTAAATCTAGTCATCAGCTCGCAACATCATGCGGATGCTCTATTCTCTCAGTTTAGACCTACCTATTTCTGTAACGAATTAGTCAGGTATTTTGCCAAAGTAGCTAGTTTTAGAACATTTCGTATTAAAATATACCTACGTAAGGTATCATCCATAAATTATAATACAAATCTCATGCTGTGTGGACCCCTCCCCCGTGCTTTTCACATCTTGTCATACTTTTTAAAGTCCCCTTGCCGTGACGTTAAACATTTTGGAAAATTAAATTTAGAACTTTATTAAAACAACACTTTAATGAAATCAATAATTCCAATTAACAGAACTAAGTAAATATGACCTTAAAAGAGCGAAAGTAAACTTCGAATAACAGCATGCAATTCAAACATTGAATCTAATAATCAGTTCTGCACTGATAACTGATGTAACTGGTCCAACTATAACTCGAGCAATGTCGGGTTCCTTCAGGTTCTTACGAGTGCCTTCGGACGTACGAATAAATATAATTAGCTTGGTATTGTAATGTTAAATTTTGGAAATTCACACATGTACAATTTATATTTTCCAACAAAAAAGTACCTAACCTCTACCGGATCTTTTTCTTTGGGTAGCTCAGTTTGGGGTAACAGGGGCTTCAAAATAACATACTTATATAATGTTCATTTCGTTGTGGCACTTCCTAGTAGTTTTAATATTTTAAATTACATGTGACACAAAGCTGGAAGGACATTCTCCCGCACCCCTCTTTGCGTGTTACGTAATTAATGAATGGTCCCTAATATTCTGAAGAGTTAATAGTATTTATACGATACATTTTGGTTTCCAAAGGCTAATTTATAGCCTCTAAGTAATAAGTAGTTCGCGAATCGATAGCATTATTAGTAATAAGCATAAATATGAAATTAACCCTTCTTAGTTTCCTGCCCGTCCGTAGGGTCGTTGCGTCGCTCATGCATAGAGATACTTTCAATCTGATACGTAAACGCAAACCACCACAAACTCGCTCGCTGTTCGCCGCTCCTATCGCGAACATTTTCACATAGATAATTAATGATAACGACATTCATTTAAAGCATGCAAAAAGCTCGTTAATCAACAAGGCTTTTCAAAGCTCAGCTCGTAAAATACAGTATTCCATGTCGAGCATATTTTGTGGTTTATCATTTCATTTTTATGTCTGGTTTAACATACAAATTGCTGGTGTTTCTGCCTTAATCCGGTTGGCAATAATTCATTCAAACGCGCTCTGCTTCTATTTCTGTTTTTGTTTTTGTTCCATCTCTTCACGACGTTAATTATGCTGCGATACTTATTTGTACAGCTCCTTGTGGTTATTTGTCTTGCTATTTATTTGACTAGCGTCATTAAGCGTCGTTTGCTTAAATACACCTGTATCTCAACGGAATCGGAGGACTTATAATAAGCTCTGAACAGAACCGCATCGCTGGCGGGACCCCAATTTACCATTAAATCTATTCTTTAACAAATTTATAGTAGACAGAATGAAATATCTGTGACAACTGACAACCCACATTATGTAGAATGGAATTTTATATTTTACGAAAATAAGAATATTGAAATTATTAGTAAGAATATAATGAGATCTGTGGCATTGTTTTGAGGTTTCGCTAATTATTTATTAGCTCATTACTGTAATAAGACTAACGAAATTAGAACTTAAGGGTCTCTAAAAGCAAATTAATTCAGGGTTCCACGAAACTATAACGCGTCGCTGTACATTGTGCAATTTATTAAATAAATTGTGGTTATTATGGACCAAAGGTGAACAAAATCTTAATGTAAACCTAATATGTTGTGCACCTGAAGATGGCTTTGAGTAGAAAGCTGAAAGCTAGTGGTGTTTATTGATTTAATAAAGTAAATGAATTGAATGAATTGGTTTTTTAATCAGCAAAACTTAGACGATTAATGATTCTTAATCAACTGCATGTATGATAAGAAGAATAGAAAATTATCAATGACGCTGCCCAGTAAACAATTTGGTGCAGTGTCCTATTTTGTGCCGTTTCTATCACTATTGCATTTCAATTATAGTACACATCAACTTTATCTTTATTTGTATTCCGACAGGTGGAGTGGTTTCGCCATTTGTAGCCGATAAAATAGATATTTTATATGAACGACTGTGAGAAACTGAACTGTAAATGAACTCTTTCATGACAAAAAAATCATACGCATCTTCAATGTGATGTCAAAATGACTCCAAAATGTTTACTGGGTGGTAGTTTAGAAGTTCAGAGCATTATCGTACAAAGATAAAGATCTGAGGCCTGATCCACAGCTAGGTCAATTGATTTTCTTCTATATATTTATTACAATATTTTACACTCAGGCTTCGTAGTTTTCTACTGCCCCTCATACAACCCTCCTACTTATTGAGGCTTTATAATAATTATAAACAAGCTATAAATATTTCATTTGCACTAACGGCTGTGTACAGATATAGCGGTTTAGATCCATCCATTTCCAGGGTTATATTTTCAGAACACCAAAATAATCAGCGCCTAACAGAAATATTAAGGCCAAAGAAACGCAATTGTGCTTAAATTAGATAAGTAAGAGCTTGACTTGATAGTTGGAGATCCTTAAATATGTAAGGCTCAGAACAGTGGTCCCTTCTGTCTCCATTTCCTCTCTGACATATTCTTATAGTAATACCTGATCTAATGGAAAAGAAACACAGTTAGTTACACCCAGTGGTTCTCTATAGAATTCACAGATGTCTCTGTGAGACGTCTCGCTGAAAAGCACAATAGAATCTAATACTCCAACCTTATCGCTAACCTTTCTATGCCAGAGATGCGTTCAGGAATAAGAAAAGGTTGACCCTTGTTTCGCTTATACCGATTTGAGCAGAAAGACCTTTATTCAAACAACTATTTTACTATATGGAGGTTATATTTTATTCATTTTCAAAGCTATGTTTGTCGGTACATTGTTTAATAAAGAATAAAGAATAAGTTTTAAAGATTGCTTAATCAAATCGACTTATAAAACGTTTATATTTTGCTATATTGTGTCTTAGCACGCTAATAAACCATTATTCTAGGATAGGGGATGTCACGCAAAGTTTATTTATTGTAACCAAATATTAAATTAGGGTATTGATAAGAAATATAAGAAATAATCGACCGGTGGAGTTCTCAAACTTTAGGAAGAATAACGTCATTCAAAGTATAGAAAACAAGATATCTATACAAGGAAACGAGTTTTGTGACTTTTGACCTTTGTAAGTTAAGACTTGCTTGGACGATATTTTGAAGTAACTTATAAAATGTCGAAACATATTTATACCAGATTTGACCTTACTCGATCATACGAGAAACCTGACTCTTTATTGTTTCAAAACAATATAAAATATCTAGATTTATAAAATAAAACCAAACAGAACACTAGAACAATTGAGAATTAAAATACCATCGAATATTGAAATTATTACTTAAAATCGATGTAATTGCTGCGATCACAAAATTGTTTCTCCTGTTGCTTTCCCAATTTTGTGCTGAACAAGCCATCGTTCGATAGTTCTCGAGTTTCCTCGGATGCTCGCTGGAGGTAGTAGGAAAGTTTTCCAAGAAAACTTTACCCAAAACTGGCCTGGGTTTATAGTCGGGTCGGTACTGGTGTCTGGACTAGATGGAATCTACAATTTTGTTAGGTAACTAATTCCCGATTTCCATTCTTTGCTAACATATACATGATTTTAATAATGTTTCAATCGTAAATACTTCCCTGTGTCGACTACAATGTATCTAAATGCATCTCCTTCCTCCGATTTCAATAAATGCAACTTCATTTCACATAGTTTCTCTACAAATAGCGTTGTTTTGTACTTGTTGCGGTGATAATAAACTCTTTAGAAATAACAAACGACTACGCGAAAAGCGAAAACAACCTCCAGTCATCGTTTAATTGAACACTACTTCCTCTCCCACCCCCGCATGAACGATCCATTCTCTAACATTCATTGTATCCCTTTGCAAGTTTATTACAAACCGTTCAGTTTTTAATTAAATGATGCACCGTCCATGGTAATTTCAAGTTTGGAACGAACTAAACGTGCTTTTCGCTTGGTTGAGTTTAGTCATTTGTTAAGTGATTTGTTCAAATAGAAACTCGAAGACATTTTCATATTTCCCAATTAATTTGCATCGCCTATATCTTATATCGATGCCAACTTAGTCCTGGAGTATACTCTGGTGGCGTAGTAACCAGTATAGCTTACAGCGAACAAGGTAGCAGGTTCGAGCCCAATATGATAGTTCATTCCTTCAAAGAAACAGTAAATTCATTTAGTGATTTCTAATAAGATTAAGATCATCTATCAGATTTAGTGATTTCTAATAAGATTAAGATCATCATCTGATTATCTAATAATAAGATTACGTTTTATGAAGGGCAAAGGTTCTAGTCTTTGCTTACATGTTGGTATCGTTAATTATCATCAAAGGCAAAAATCAGCCGATGCTGTATTTTGTAATATATCCTAAACTCACAAGAAGCTCACACAGCGACAATACTGAGTGTATTTATAAAGGAGTGTGGCAAGACGTGACAAGGAAAGTAGAGAGGGAAAATGAGCGTCGTGACGTCACACAACAATCGTCCCACAAACAAAAAAATGAACAAAACTAAAATAACAAAATAAGACTAAAAATAAATTATTTTTCATAATATTTGACATCTTAACAGGGAGATGAAGGTCAATAATGTGTGACAAGACGTCACAATGGGAACGAAGTGGTTAAGAAACAATGAAATTTGACTGACGTAATTTTTGGGTGACCCTTAAATGAAGTTACGTATATGTAAAGATTATAAAACATAAAAAGTTTATAATAAGAAAATATTGTATGCAAATCATACATAACTAAAGTTATGTTTCAACACATTTTTATGTTTTCTAACGTTAATAAGCCTAGTATGCATGATTATGTAATGTTTAATATTAAATTAATTTATTTGATTGCAATGTAACAGAATTTTGTGCAACTTCGGTAAATAATAAAATGTACCCTTAGGTTAAAAATATTACATTAAATAATACATGAGTTTATGTTTTATAAGTACAAACGGTGGATATTTTTACTTAAACTCTTTCTTAAGGACGTTGTCGTACTTGAACATGTTTCAAAAGTTGTATTGTGTTTTTGTAGAAGAAGCTCGAATGATTTCTAACCACTTAATTACTCAAATGATTACTAACTACCATACAAAAACTATGATTGATCAAAATAATGATATTTATTATAATAAAACTACCTTAAGACAGAGACAGCACCACGTCAATCCATACTAAACATGTAATTTTCATACATCCGTAATAAACTGAAACAACAGCCCATCAAGAATAAACAAAAAGCAATTTAAATTTCATTAATTATCACAAAGACTCAAAATAAGTGTAAGTCTCTTAGAGACAGAGGCAGCGGCAGAGACAGAGCAAGGCTTACCTTTTATAGCAATAATAATGAAACAGCTAAGAGTGTTGTAAAGAGACTTTGATGTAATCCGGCATTTAAGTCTCGTCTTACCAAACAATGCAATATGTTTTGCATTTATAATTTAAATCCTTTCTTATTATTGTTATGGTAGATTTAAGTTGAGTTAAGTATATTTATACGGCTCTACTTAACTTTTATTCGTATTTCTAGTACGTGCACTTTACAGAGTAATAAAATATTCGAGTGACATTTAAAACAGAATGTTAACTTCTAGTTTTATTTACTTTCAAGACGTAACCAATATTACTCGTATCATATGCACTGGGACTGACTCTGGGAGTGGCAGGGGGAGTGGAACAGGGGCTGAAACATTCAGTTCAATTTTATGATTTTCTGGAAAATAAATTTTATGGTACAATGCATGATGCTATATTCCTATTTTAATACATACATATTTATTATCGTTACAACTTTCTGAATACCATTATGACGGTTAACATAAAATATGTGTTTTACTTCTGAAAAGGAGGAATATGTAAGAATAGGTATTTTGAGGTTATACGATTACCTACACACGTGCTTCCTTTTAACTCTTTATAAAGATGCGTGGTTCAGAGGAAGGGATTGACATTAACTTTTGTTTTGTGAATTATTGTTAAGTGCTACATCTGGCAAACAATATCGTTAACTTAACGTTAAACTTAACAGTTATAATTAAAACAGTTGGGCTACAAACCTGTAATGTCGGTTACACAATTTCCTCAATTATACTTCATTTATGTCGCACGTTCCAAACTATTACATTTCTTAGATTCTGAGAACTCTATAACCAAATATATTTCGTCTACACTTTTCTAATAATTCGCGTTCACAATTTTCATTTTAAACTACATTTTCACTACACATTTTCACTGTTCTATGTTTTTCTTTTCATTCTCTTTTTAACTTGACATTAAGGTGAATTTTTTTGGTGTTGAAATTATATTTTCAATGTAAGTTAATCGATTTATTTGTTCCATCGAACAATTCTAACCTTAAAATTCACCTTCACTTACAATATAATGTCATTTTGTTTGAGTCAATGTTTATAGTGTTTTATATGTGTGTATTATTAATTATGTGTTTATATAATGTTATACTTGTACATGTTTTAGGCACATTTACAATCTCTTTGCACACTTCACATAATTTTACTCGTACATATTTACTTACAGTGTTGAATGTTCAATGTTCAATGTTGTTCATTTTGATTTAACCTCAAAATATCTTGTGAGTTATTACATAATGCGTTTTCTATTCTGGATACATAGTTGAAGAAATTCGTTGTTAAAAATCAAATGTGCATGTGAAAATTGGAAACCCCTAATTTAAATTTAAATTGAAGATTATCTTGAAAATTGTAAATCCTACAAAAATCTTTCCATCGCGATTAGTGTACATGGTGCAGGGTGCACCACAAGGATATTAAACATATACCAAGGCCGTGAAAAGTGAAGGATTTTTAAACCACACAAAACTGCAACGTAAGATTGATTTTAAGTAACAAAAATAACCGATCACTTCAAATAAAATGTATAGACGAGAGCTACTGAGTTTCTCCTTCTGTTTCTCCTTACCTCCGTCATCCATACTCTTTCTCCGAATTTTAGTGTGTGTTCTAATTTTTCCTCTTCCTTCTCGCATATGCTGCATAATCTCTCTTCTATTGTTCCCCAATACCTACTGCCTCCCTAGCATGAATCAATCATAACAATCATTTTCACATTCTTTCTCACTTTGATTGACAGGTATCGTGGCAATCCCTCAGTCCATAGCCTTCTGTATCTTGTATTATATATTTCCTTCGTCGATCTTCCTCATCCTGTTGTTGCATCTCAACGTCTCTTTCTCTTATCGTACTTCTTTCCCCCTTCCATCTGCCCTTAGTCTATCTGCTTCCGATCCCGAAGACGCCCTTTACGGCCGAAGACATCCAAAAATTACCTTACTTCTTTATAATCTTTCATTTAACTCTATCTTTGACTCTAATCATTAGACTACTTAACTTTTGCTTATAATTTCATTCCCTTAAGAATTACAAAAAGTTATTAATTAAAGTTATAGATAGTATCAATATTTCTTGTAAGAATTATAGTTTTCAAGATAAACAAAGAAACACTCATTACAACCTTGTTTTCAAGATGGCAACTTGAACTTATTTATTAATTAAACTATTAGTAATATGAAAGGAGTACAAATACAGAACAAAATATTCCAGAATAGAAGACTCCAATTACTAGTGATGATATGATGATTATTGGTTACTCAGTCAGTCAATGACTTCACTAGTATTTCGTTTAACAATTTTTTTATTAATGTTCTTATGTTGTAATGTGGAATGATATATTTTTCCTGCTGAATGGCAGCTGCACGCCCCTGGCTACGGGGTAAGTCAAACCTCACCCTTTGTATAACAGGATAAATACAACTGCAAGTGTGCTTCGCAATGCTTAGCGCTATGTTCCTGCTTAGGCCTGTCGCACACTGCAAGCGTATTTGAGCGAATTTCGACCGGACGTATACGCGCTACTTCTTAACGCTTAACCTACCCTGAACCCTGTAAATGTAATGAACCCTCTTACACAATGCAAGCGACTATCAGCGTTACGTAGGTCTCATACTGAAAGCGTATTTCAGCGAATTTTAACCAAGCTAATACGTACTACAACGCTTATTCTATTCGAACTGTTGTTTCGAAGCTATGGGAGGAATCGCCGTCGCTAAAATACGGTTGCAGTGTGTGACACGACCAACACGATAAATCCAATGCATTTAATGCGAACCATGCGGACTGTTTGGGGAGTTTGGACCTTATAGAGATCTATAGGCTGGCTTGGGCGTATCTGCGATCTGTCCGCGGTATCCAAGTTCTCGAACGGCAAATGTCGCTCAGTTCCTTTCAATAGCTTAGTGGGCGCACAATTTGTTATGAAGGACCTTTTTGTTATTAACTAATTAATAGCAATTTTTTATTTATATCAAAAGACACAGCAAAACATCAGAACTTTTTTATATTACATTTATTTTAAAACTACACTATTGAATTACATATAAATTGATTAAATATTTTAATTGATAAAAATACTAGTTACGACACTAAGTAACTGTAACTCGCGGTTTTAGTTATAAATAATAATATGTGTATTTATTATTTTATGTATGCACCAAAGGTTATGCGTGCTGTAGGTTTGAATGTTGAAGAAATAAGAAGGAATTAGGAACATATACATAGTGTCGACCCTAGAGAAGTGACTCATATAAACAAAGGATGTTTACATAAGAAATAGTATCGTTTGTCCAAAGCGAGCACTGTACATAAAAACAAATAGGCATAAAATATAAATGAATTGATACAAAGAAATATTAATTCTAACATTAATTAAAAATAAAGGCAAGATATTGATATACAAATATGAATATTGCATGCATTTATTAACACGGACTGTGGACACTTAGCTTTACACTCATTTCAGTTTCTACTCACTTACTTCTCTTCTTTCCCGGAAATCGGTGGTCTGTGGATATATCCTGTCTTGTATAAACCTTCAATCGATTTAAACACACCAAGTCAAAGCTTATGCAGGAATCTTTCAAATATTCATCATATTATTCCACCCATTTCCATATTTATTTTATTCCAAACATTTATATACAATTTAGATACACGGATTCTGATATTCATCCTATACATTATGTAGATGTACACGTCCACGTATATCATTCCATTCCACTCCGTTCCGTATCATGTACTGAATTCTTTCAGCTATAACAATTTGCATATATTTCAAACACAAAGACATCCTGAGGATTTCGGATTTCGGATTCGCATATAATAATGTATGTAATGCTTATAAAAGACTTGCTGAGGCATGACGGTATAAAGGCATGGCTTTGCTTATTGCTTGGTGTATCCCAGCGCTCCATCTCAACTCGGGGAGGATTCCCATGGACCGCAAGTTGCAACCCAAAGTGTCCAGGAACCGATGTGAGATATCCGATGTGATTTTATTAGAAATATATATTTCGTAACTCCGTTTCCAACAAACCAAATATTGGTTTTAAACAAATTTAAAATAAACACAAGTCAATCGGTTTGTAATTTCAATCAAAATATGCTCTTCTCTTCCTAGGAGGTTAGGAGGCTATTTATTAATGAAAGTTCGGTAATTAGCTGGTACTTTAGGGCAGATACAAATATTACCACACTGGAATACTCTCAGGTATACCTGTTCCATACAGTTTAACCTGTTATTCAAACCGTTACATTATGTCCAACATAAAAAAATTAAATAAATGTATTACGTTAGCTGCAAGAGATTAATAAAGAACTTCTTCTACTTCACCCAGTTAGTGTTACCCTTCAACTTTCAATTTTATAATAAGGATCGACTAATATAATCGATTAAAGGGAAAAGTCGAAAGCGAAAGTGAAATGCTAAAAGGAAAAGCAAGTGGAATAAAATTGATGAAGGAGGTAAAAGACAGGTGAATGGAAAGAAGTCAAGGAAAGCTAGAGAAGGAGAAAGAGGAAACGGTGTAGAAGAAGGTGGAGTAGAAAACATGAAGATATAGGGACAAGAGTATAAAAATCGGAAAGTGTTTTTGAATTAGTAAAAATGCTTTAATAGAAAAGTTTTAAGTTTAATTTGGTTTATATAAAACACATACATACATACAAAATAAATAAATCGTTTACTTATTATAATAACTTTATAAACCTTTAATATTAACGTTGTGATGTTAAAAAGATGACTAAAAATTAACCACTTACAAAAACAATTATTCTTATCAAATATAATTTTTGCTTTATTTATTTCTGCTTATGCCGGAATTCTCTTGAGAGTGTTGTACCTCGCCGTATATTTCTTAATTGAAATTGTTCAGAGACTTCATAATGCTTAATTGCAGTAAAATATAATTAATTTTTCTGTTTTAAAATGAACAATTCATAGAAGTATCATACTCATTAAGTTTCTAAAAATAAAAACCTTTTTGCCTCCTTGAAATATCTTGAAAACTTAATTAAAACGAAAGTCTAGTACCGGCCTACTGAAGTGAAACGTGTAATTCTAAAACAACGATAATTAAAATAGTCTTCTTGTTTTATGCTGGCTTCGTAGTGCAATGAATGCGCTTTAAGTAGTCTTAGCGAAAGTAGCGCCACAAAACACCATTAGACTGTACGTTACCGTTACCGTTCCCTTTACCGCAGCAGAGATCCACTTAAGCTAACGATGACATTCTGTATTCCACAGCCGCGGTGGAATGCGCTGATGACCGTCTACAAATGTTCAACCATTCCTGCTATTTGTTCGTCAGCTACCCGGAAGTGACGTGGAGAACAGCACAACAAGTCTGTCACGGTTTGAAAGCACAGTTGGCCTCCATACAATCACCGGAAGAAGAACGTTTTATAACAGCCAACATACGTAACCATCCAGACTACTCAACGAGTGCTATCTATTGGCTCGGTGGTGAGTTAAATACAGTCGGTCGTTATGAATGGACAGACGGATCCGATATGACGTACTCAGGATGGCTTCCGGGTCAAAATCCCGAAGAGAGAGATGTCCCCAATGACTCCAGTTCAAATCCTACGTGCCTTGGCATTCAATGGATGACGTCACCGACTCCGATGCTACCTAGCGGACTTTACTGGAACCATCAACGGTGTTCTCACGTGGGTGGTTACGTGTGCAAGAGACGCAACCAGATCTCAGGCATGGGGATGAATCTCAATCGCACTGTTAATGGAACTGAAGGACGATTAACTTCCCCTAATTACCCTGGAAACTATTTTCATAATTTAGATTATTGGGTCAAGATAGTAGGACCGGAAAGAACAAGGCTTGTGATACAGTTTTCCCGACTAGATTTAGAAAACCAAACAGAATGTCTTTATGACTACGTCCTTGTTAAAAGCATAACGTCCAGAGGGCAGCACGACGGAGATGGAGTCCGACGATGTGGTTCCCATGAAACGGAGATGGCACAATTCGATTTCGTTTCAGAATCAAACGAAGCTTTATTAAAATTTCATTCTGACTATTCAATATCCGGTAGCGGGTTCTCCGTTACCTGGCAAGCCGTTGACGTTTCCGGTTGTCCAGTGCAGACACTAACAGCTGGAGAAGGGATCGTCACGAGTCCCAACTATCCGCACTTCCTATTGGCACAACTCAACTGCACCATCACGATCCTTGCGCCCTCTGGAAAGAGGGTTTGGTTGGAAATAACAAATTATGATTTGAGTGAACCGGACCTCATAGAGAACGCAGGAAACGGATATCGAACTGAATCACAGTTTAGTGATGCGACGCTCGAAATTATCCTCGGGGGACAAACAAGACCCTTTAGACCTTTCCAATATATAGGTCACTTGAGTGATGGGGCATTTCTGTCATCTATCGATAAACTTCAGATTCGGCTCGTAACAGGGGTCCATCCCAAGGGGGCCGGCTTCCGGGCGGTTTATAAAACAGGTAAACTAAGAAAATTATTAAAAAATTATTTAGTTTTAATACAGAACAATATTTCAATATTACAATCGACTTTGCTGCATTCCAGTGAGCGGGATAGCAGAGGAACGCGTGATTGACTTAACCAACGTAACTACTGGAAATTTGTTGCACCTAAACTTTCCTGCGCCTCCACCATCTGGAATTGATTTTACACAAAACTTAGTGGCCCCTCTTGGAAACGTGGTATTATTGGAAATGTATGGTGTTACTTTCAGTAATGGGGGATGCGGATATGAGCGGGGGTCTCTCGAGGTAAACACACAACAATTATAGACAGTTTTCCCAGACTGTTACCTGGTGGAATCTGCTTATTGTATTTTATATTATTATCAGATTCACGATAATTACGCTGATAGCAACGGAACTTCCTGGTATCTATGTGAAGACATCGAAGGTGAGGATGCCATCCTCCCACCAGCTCCTTTGGCAATTACATCGTTTCTAAATACAATCCATATCAGGCAACGGGGCGGTTCAATTGGAGTCCGACTTAATGCAACAGTACGGGTGCAACCAGGTATGAAAAATCAAATTAAGTTAAAAGTGAAGAAAGAACTTTGAATAAATCTAACTATGTCTTGTATTGCAGATTTAAACTACAAAAGCAAACTAATACGCGCCGATCAGGATACGCTAGAGTCCTGTAAACCAGATCCTTGTCAGCACGGTGGAAAATGTATCAGCAAAGGATCCCGGCGAACGTGTCAGTGTTTTGGGCATTTTGCAGGTTTGTTTATTCTTTTAAACATTTCTTGTGAACTTTGTCCTGTGTAATCTGTGTAACTCTTCTTCTTCTTCTTGCAGGAATGTTCTGCGCATTAACTGTTTGCGAGCTGGACAAACCATGCTTGTTTGGAGAATGTCAATTAACGAAAACCGGATATCGGTGTCACTGTCAACCAGGGTATATTGGCACCACGTGTGACAGAAAGCAGCGACCGTGTGCAACAAATCCTTGCGAAGGAAGAGGGGAATGCATGGAACGCGGGGATTCTTTTCACTGCAGGTAGAAGGATTATACCAATCAAAAGGATATCAAAAAATGTATCAAACATACAAATGACTCGCAACGATTTGTGATTTCAGATGCCATGCGTGGTGGGAAGGTCAACGCTGCGAACGAAAGATGGTCCATATACCATTCAAACCGCTCTCAGAGCGAATGCTTCAGGAACCTTTCTGGCTCGGGCTTATAACCGTCTTCGTTGTGTTGGGAGTGATAGGACTAGTCTGGTGTGCAAAGCGACATTTTCCAGAGAAAATAGAAAAACTGTTGGCTGAGGAAGCTGACAGAAATCGGGGGCGTACGTATATTAATTGTAAACAAAAAGACAATGTTGTTTCTTTTCTAAATGGTTTGGATGATTCTAGCTTTGACGTCTCTGCGTGGATCATCTGTTCGAGAGCAGTTATCTGTTGGAGGATCGACTGCAGCACTGGTCCCGCCTCCCTCACAGGCTGGTGTGCCCCGTTCGCTCTTCGGCCGGCTCGGTATCCGCAAACCCTCGCTCCTCGGCCTCGGCCTGACCAGCCCACACGCAACGGCCACAGCGCGAACGTTCAGTTTGGACGATTTGTTAAAACCGCTGCCGAGACGTAAGGCGCAAGCTTCCTCTTTGGTGTGGAATGCTCGCCTGTCTCTTGGTGTTATAATTCTTTAACTTAACCTTCTTCTTTCAATTTGTTTGATTTCCAGTTTGGATAAACTGATTTCCATCTAAGACTGATGTTTGCCAATTGTTTTCACGTCCTTTTCCTGTCACTGACTTACAGAAGGGAATTCAGAACTGCCACAAAATCTTATTACTCCTGCTTAGATTTTTATTGAATAAATTAATTTTTTTAAATTTTAGAATATTACTTTTGCAATCAAACAATTTTAACAAAATTTAAATCATCGTAGCTCATTAATTACAATAGCGAACAGTCTTTGAAATTTTAGTCGAACTAAAAAAAAACTTTAAGAATACATTATTTGAAATTTTTTAAGTACGGCTTTTCTGTTTCTCCTTCTTATTGAGATGCGATTTGCTTTTAACTTTAACATTTTGACTTATTTTCTAAATTATTTCTTAAAACTGCATTCAATTTTGCTGCTTCAACTTGATATTAGTTTATGATAAATTATTGAACACATCTGCTCATCGCGTCTCAAAGTAATGAAGCTTTTTGATGTTCCAAAGTAAAAAATAACAAATCTGTAACTACAAGTAGTCACTATAAACACCAAAGAAAAACCAATGGCTTTGTTGTGGGTCTATCTATTATTTTCTTTCAAAATTCTTATTATTTTGCAATGAATGAACCTCGAGTTTTCCTTTGTACATATTATGTTTGCATTAAAACAAAACAAAACAAAACAAAAAACAATTCACTAAAACTGAACACCTAGTTGTGTGGCTGGTAGGTTGCACCAACAATCATAGACTAATCGTTAGTAGCGCTAGATCCCGTAGAGTGCACTTGTTGACAACTCACCACGTGTTGTCGTTGGCACTATTTGCTTTGAGAATTAATAAACAACTTCATTTTGTAAAGTACATTAATACATAATGAATCTAAATCTACTCAACCTCAAAATAGAAATAAATTGTCACGTCACTTCCATATTACACAAAGAAGGCTTATATATTACGCCTCGTACGCGGAATACAAGCAGTTCATTTAAAACATATTTTCAAAAATATTGTCAAATCATTTTCATAAATATTGAATATTTTTAAGTTGTATATTTTGTAAAAGTCTGGTATAGTAGACCATGCAGCTTTGTAAACAGTAATTGTCGCAATGTTTTCTTTTTATGACAATTCCCTTGCAACTAAGTATTCTTTGTCTTCTTCTAAAGTTCTATCTGTATTTGTCGGACTGCTAACTTTAACATCCAGTAGAAATTCTGTATTTTCAACCCCTGTGATGTACAAACTATTCCTTACTGATTTTCCTTACAAAATATTAAAGCATTGCTGTTTGAATCATATATATCAAATCAATATAAATAAATAAGAACACGAAATGCATTTTGCATTGACAATATTTATATTTCAATATTATTTTAGGTACTCCTTCTCCACGAAAGAAAAGAAATAATTCAACCCCAACTAAGAAAAATGCTGCAGAGAAAAAACAAATTCTACAGCAGTTAATATCGCCTGCTGCAAATCAAACTCGCAACAAAGTCAGTTTAGGCGAACTCATTCAACTGAGCGAGGCTAAAACTAGAAACCATTTACTAACTGCTGATGGCATAGACCACGATATGAAAGAAACAACTTTCAGCAGCGGCGAGGCCTCCGGGTCTGGATCAACATCGACAACTCGTCAATTGACAGACCCGAAACTAGAAAAGAAGGTGACATTCGCCCGCCTCCTAAATAAAGTTTCAGCAGAAATGAGTTCTGGCTCTGAAATAGAACTGGGTAACGTTTCTAGTTTACATCCTCTAGACAGTAGTGAAAACGGAAGGGCCTCATCCGTGCCTCCCTCCCCTTCAACAGCAGACATTCGCTCGCCACACAGTACTTCTAGTAATCAAGGTAGTGATTCATTGTCAAGTTCAGAACTAGCACTTTCCTCTTGTTTACAAGATATACAAATAAATAAACGAAGAAGTTTAACCGTTGATCGTTCCACTAAAGTATCAAGCGCTGATTCCATTTTAGCTATGTTTCGAAATTTTTCATCAAGTACTGCTGGTGCTAATTTGCCTTCATCTATAATTCCTTCACCGTCGACTACTCCCACGGCCTCCAGTCCCCAAGATGACGCTGCTGGTGATGACGATTCTTCTACGTCGTCCATCCACACTCCTGTTTCGTTCTCGAGTGGGCCCCCTGATTCGCCGTTGTTCTACAGACAAGCTCACTCCAATTCCAACACGATAGAAGTTCCAGTGCTCGATGCGCTTAGCGCTCATAAATCAAACGCTTCTGGAAGCAATATGTTACATCCACCGACGATTTTACTGGAAATACCTTCGAGCATTAACAAATGTCTTTCACCCATTCATGAACTGCCGACACCTCTCCCAACACCGATTCCCTCGCCTGCTCTCACTCCCATAATGCAACGCGGAATGTCCTATCAAAACCGGTACATGATGGAGCATATTGACGATATTAGTGACGACCACGTATCCGTAGAAATGCCGTACATTTCGGTGAGTCACAGCGAGGACGAAGACGATGTCAAGACTCAGGACGTGGTTGTCGATCTGCATGTAGAGGCAGGCCTCTCTGACGACGATACACCAGCATCTAAAACACTCGTCATACCAGTTAGAAAGGTAACTTTCTATGAAGTATTATTAATTTATGAAAAGAGATGAACACATAATGGCACTTTTTATTTTTTAGAATCGTCCTCCACCTCTGGAGAAATCTGTTGCAATAAAATCCAACGAAGAACATTCTAGCGATACTGATAGCTTGCAACCATCGCCACGGACATTTAACATACGACCTCACAATCTAGTCATACCCATGTTAACTGTGCAGCAACCATCCCCCACTCGTAACTGCCCCCCAATGCTGATATTCCCCGGATCTCCACCTCCTCAGAGAGCTTCAATAGGAGAAACTAGTTTCATGTTCCCTAACAAGCAACAGCAACGTAAGCTGCTAAAGGAATTTGATAAACCCACGTCCTTAGATCTTCCGTTTGCACCGCCTCTCATAACAATAACGTGTAATATGAGCGAAGCAGAATCAGATGCAGAGTCAATATCACCAGCAAATAAAAATATGGGACCAAATCATTTAGGACCTACATCTGGTAATGTCGGAATGTGTTACCTGAGTCCATTTTCAATGTGTACTAGAGGCGACCGAACCACCTCCGAATCGAACTTGAGTTCCTCTGGATACAGCTCTATGGCAAGTCCAGGTCCGTCTAGATGTGGATCAAATAACCCGCTGTGTCCATCGGAAATGGAAGATCCGGGACCAGGGCCTGGGTCTACCAGCTTGAATCCTCAACAGCTACCAACCCGGAGACTTTCACCCTTATTGAAAACTACTACAACGACTACTGGGGCTGGAAATATGGATGGAACTTCTGGAGAACATAGAGGACATTGTAGAGGTCGATCTGACTCGGAAACCCTGTCCGACGACCCTCTACTTGAATCGAATGACGAAGGTATAGGAACTGATCATTTAGATGAGAAAATCGAAGACGGCGAATTAAAAAGTGCTAAAGAACTGGAAGTCTTTATTTGTAAAGATTTAGTAGATAACGGAAAGACAATATTAGGGTTGCCAGTGATGTCAACAACGTTCCTAACTCCTCCGATAATAACAACAACCTGTGACAGCATGGAAGCATTAAATCGAATCATTCCTTCTACTCCAGCTGTGTGCATGGCTTCGTTACAACTGCCTTCTATCGTCATACAACCCGATGCTTCAGGATGCGACAAGCATCATAGTCCTGTTAGTTCACGTAGTGAGAGTCCTTTAAGTGACAGAACTGCAGGCTTTGGAAGATTCTCACCTTTGTTTTACGGTAGAAACAAGGATCAATTGCCATTCACTGATTCAGATGGTTTATACGATTTCCCTAGCTCAGACTGCCCCCCGCAAAATAGAAATGGCTCCGCTGCACCTGTGCAGCAACACAGAAAGTCAACTGGAAGAAGGCGTGAACGTAAATCCTCTAGAACCCTCACAACACCCAGTAAATCTCCTAGTCCTACTAAAGCTCAACTACCCACTTCGCTACAACATTTACTCGATGTACCAGGTAAAGAATCTCATATAAGAAATGCAGCACCCAGAAAACCCAGCCCGAAACGTCGATCTAGAACACAACAACCAGTCAGTTCGTCATCATCCTCGGAGAGTCTGAACTCCGCAAGAGAAGTAACCCTCCGACTGTCATCCTCGGACAGCAAAACAACGCCCAGTCCAGATACAGTGAGATGGCCTGGTGATGACTGGACAGAAGGAAAGGAAGTACACGTCTCAGCTGAAGCATCCGGCGAAGAAACTGGAGAAGTAAGCTTGATCCCATTGTCTCTTTCTCTAGTCAAACTTAGTGTGTTATTGTTTCTATGATTTTCGTGTTTTAACGATTCTAGATGCATTCAGTGTTGGCTTGTGGCTAACATACTACAAAATATTGGCGTAAGGAATTCTGGTTGGATAAATCTTCTATATCAACAACGATTGTGGACAGATAATGTACTTCTACTGTTTTTTGTTTGTTTTATTTATGATCTTAGAACTTTTTAATCTCTTAGGATTCTCATTGTATGCCACATTTTCAGCTAGCTCGTGGTGCTGACGTTGTCCTCTAGAAAGATCTATAGTAGTTGTGTAATACTAATATCGTAGCGCTTTGTGCAGTACGGCAGTCAATTTGTGCATAGTATTTGCTTGTGCATTTTGTAGAACGATTATAACTCATATTCAATGTAACATAATGGTTTTCATTGCAGGAAGCCTCCAAAAATCGTGTACCGGCCAAACTAACATTACCTGAAGAACTTATAAGACCTCATAGAAAAATAAGTCGTTTGAGAACAATTGGAAATCAAATCAGGTATATGCCTGCAGTAATAAAATGTGTGAGGTTTGCTCGTGTTGCTCAACATATCAACGTGGTATCTAACTATTTCAGATTCCTACGCCGCCTGGAGTTGAGTTTGAAGCGTCGAGAACGACTAGTCAGTCCATCCGACAGCTTAGACAGTGGGGACGATGGGGAAAGTTCCCCTCGTGTAACCTCACCACTCTTGCAGCAGACAAAACACCCACGTCCAGAAGTACGAAAAATGGGAGCAATACCATCTACTGCTAGCTCCAGAACTAGAATAAGTCGAGGGGTAAAATACAAAAAACCCGGCGATCTACTAGTACCGCATGAAGACCGAACTGTATCCTGGAAGTTAGACAATTTCCATGGTCACTCTGACTAGACTGATTTAGAAAATGGCTGATGTTCTTAAACTAGACAATTCTCTTTTGTTGTTTGTGATCATTGTGCAAATATAGCATTAACGTAACAAACATTTTATCAATAGATTAGTTGGTGATATCGAAGGTTTCAGTAAATGATGTAAGAGTTGATCCATTTGTTTAGTTTAATAACGTCAGCCGTGCCTATTATATATTACCTGCGCTCTGACATGAGTTCACCCGCAGTAAATCTCTTGCAATAATGTGTTCATTAGCCTGTCCAATCGACAGAATTGATTAGTAGTCTATTGCCCAGTAACAGCAATAGTAGCAAAGTAGGATTTAAATTATAAGATCTGCATGATATTGAAATGGCAATGGCTAAAATAAATTTTAAACTAATATGGCGGATGTAATGGAGACTTGTTTTTATATATGACAAGTGTTTAATCAATATGCATAATATATATTATAAATAAATATAAAAAAGACAATCGAGAAATTTGTCCTTAACACTGTAATGTAAGGTAATCGATATTCTAACTAAGATGTGTTTTTTAGTTCACTTCTTGAAAACATTTCTAAAAAAGTAAAATATTTAAAACAAAACGAATACCAGACAGGTTGACAACGAAATTAGCAACTTTGCTCTGTCACTCATGGCTAATATCTTTGACCAATGTAGAAAATGGCCGACGAAACTTGAACCTATTGTTGCATGAATGGGAATCAATACCGAAGAACGCTTGTGCTCTTTCAACTTGCTTAACAAGTATACAAGTTTTTACCTGACGTCACAGTGGCCTGTGACAAGTGTGTCTGATGATGTGAGAGCTCGCAAATATCATAAACTTATTAGGGAATGGTGTTGCCCAACTTTTGGCAGCGTGTAAGTTTATTTTTCTATTCTTTTTTTATATTAGGTATTCTTTATTTCTTGTCACTTCCTAGTCTGTTAAAGGGGGTACCAGTAAGTAAGCTAAAATCAGAGTACCATTATTGAAAATACGATTATCCATGCACTAAACATTACGCTTTTAATGAATTTTTAATCAATTAACCGCTCGATGCTGATATATTTATTCGAGGTATGTGTATCAACAGTTTTCTATTTTCTGACACAAGTCCAATGCTATGGAATGACAGACGTTGCCTGTCAGACCGTTTTGACCGCCGAAGCATACGATACTCAACCGTGGACGTAGACTTCCGTGATTATCCGTGGACGCGTACCTTTACACTGATTACCAATCCAAAAGATTTTGCTAAACTCGAGCATCTAAGAATTTCTAATTACGAATATATTGATATTTTCTGAATCTCTAAACAACGGCTAAATGTGACGCTCGGGCCAGATACAGAGTAGGTTCAATTTTTAGCGGCCATTTCATTGCTATCTCATCAATACTCGTGTAGTCAACTTTTAAAGGCCGGTACTGATTCAGTAGTTTCAGCGTTTCTGTTTTGTTTCAATGTTCACATCCGTGAACAGTCAAATTTCTAAATGCAGGTCTGCGAATTGGAAATATTCAAATTTAATACGAGTAGATATAAAAAAATGTTTTGAAATATTTACGAATAAAAATAAAAAGACATAGAAATTAAATTTTTAGATAGACATTTAATCAAACAAACAAAATATCTTAAGCATAAAACAAAAACACGTTTGATAAATTATGTATGTAAGAAGGCCTGTGTATGAGACTGATTTTCTACTCTATTTAAAACTCTATATAAAAAACACACATGTGTACTTACTTGCATATAATTAAGTTATTGGATTATTATTAATTAACTAAATAATTATTATTGTAAGTAGATGTAGTCAATGCACCTAACTGTATAAATTAAACGTTAAACGCAGCTCAGAGAAATTACGTTGTGCAATTTACAAATAAATACGAAACAAGTGGAAGGCTCGTTGCAGTTGCATGAATATCCTCTATAGTGCTTAGAAGTTAGAGCGTACTGTTACCTACACAGAGCCTGATATCAGGCAAAACGGAGTACTGTGAAGTATATATGGTTGCAGTCTTGCTTATATCAGGCGAAATATAACCTGTTATACCAGGGCTACGGAGTCTGAATGGGAAGGAATTTCTGACCAGTTGAAACAATGTAACGACTCCAGTTTGAACTCCGTACAATGGAAAAATTAAATTTCTATTATCGTTATTAATATCTAAATTTGTAAGATGTAAATAAAATCATAAATAACTACACTGAATTGAATGAAGTCTAAGATAAATTTGCACTGGATATAATGGAGCCTGGCAATGTGATCCGTTACTCAGTATTTCTGTTTTCATTACGGTACAAATTTAGATTTATTTGAATGTAATTTAAAGTCAAATTTTAAATCATTTCTTACATATATCTTTACATATTTTACCACACACTTATACATAATCGTAAACTTATTAGGCAGCGGTTTAGTGGGAATCCGTAGCGATAACGTTCAATGATTGTCAATGCGAATAGACGTGTAAATAGACCAGTGACTGCCTCGAGCCTTCCTTTAGACTAGGACACTTCAAAAGCAAATAATGAGTCAGACTGAAATAAGCTGACAGTTACAACAATTAAATTAATTTTAGCAATTAAGAATCATCTACCATGTATAAATAACTGCAATTGATTGATTACATATAACAAATACGGGTTGATATATAACAAAAATTTTGATTATGCCGATACATAAATAAAAAAACGTATTTTATTTATCAAAATTATTCAGATATTGCGTAAAGATCTGTGATAACAAAATGCACAATATGTTTTATTTTTCTTCTTTCATTTTAATGTGCAAAATTATATTTAAAAAGTAAAAAACTGAGGCACAAGCAATACGTTCGGTACTGCGCAACACTTGCTAATGTACTATCGTTTGCCTAGTTCATGTCTCAGTGTATTTGTGTCTTTGCATTTTCTTATTTTGTACCTTTTTGTGTTTCTTAGGGCCTACGCTCCATGGATATAACATAATATAAACTTCAAATTATAAAGAATGTTCTAATATGTTCAATTTAGAGCTAGACCCCATTGAGGAATAATTCCGCACAGACCACCGGTTTTAATTCTACTAGAAAAAAATCAGTAGATTTCTACAAAAATGACCGTTTCAAGCGTTTTCATTAACTTTATTTTGTAGAACATATAGTTGAATGAGGACGCACGCACTACAGAATTAATTCATCAAACCCCATATGCTATGTCGGTGGATCTCTTTGTAAGCAGTATGCATCTATCGCTGCATCTCTTTGAACAAGCCGTTCTTGACCGAGCCAAGTACTGCATATAAACTCAGATGAATTTATCCGCAGTGTGCTAGGTAAGTTTTAGTATACAGAATTAAAACCCCGTGAAAAAATAATTTTACCTTTATACACAAATATTCTGAGCATAGGTCCTAAATAAAAACTACGTGAACGAATATATGTTAAGTTTCGCTAATCATGTGATCTAAATATAACGAGAAAGTTGCTATTATACTCATAATAAAACCATTTTTAGATTGTTAGAATCATAAAACACACACATCACATAGGCGAATTTCTTGCTTCGGGACTCCAAAAGTTAGTTTCATATATTTTTTTAATATTTGATTACTGTAGTTCAAGTAAAAATTTGTTATTATATTATTAATTTCTTTTGATTAACAAATAAATAAACAAATTTACAAAGCCATGTTAAACTTAACCTCAATATTCGTTCACTAAATTATGTGATATATTATTTTGATCCATGTTTTTAGTCTGTAAATATCTACTAATAAATGAATTCATCATTTTCGAACATTGAAGCAATACTTTATTGGCAATGAACCATTTTTTACGAAACAATTTATATTTAATAATATTAATTATAAATACACGATGACTAAACATACAGTGCCCATAGCACATAACCTATAAATAATAAATATAACATCACAGCTACACTAGCGATGTTGACGGTTAATACTGGTACTACATACCATAATGCATACCACTGATGCTAATATATTTCTCCGAGCAATTAATATAACTACATAATTATTATTGTGATGCACATATATACATACATACATATATTATATTATATATTATAATCTTGTTACTGTTTCCTATATTACACATAAATTCTTTGCCAATTTAAAAAAAAAACAATGTTAATATTAAAGTAATATAAATATTATAAATAATTATTATTCATTCTATTAAAATATGAAGTACTAATTGCTATATCTTTTATATGTATAAACTTTCACTCCTTCCCTTGCCCCCCACCCCCTGCCTCACAAAATGATCACTATCTCTAATAATATACAATTATTTGCTTGTTAATATAATTCTTGTATTTCTTTTACATTACTTTCTTGTATTTTTCATCTGTTTAAAGTAGTTCACTAGAAAAACAATTTAAGCACATAATTTTATAAAATTTCAATATGATATTAACATAATGCCGGTTTCAAACCACAGAGACAGTTTTGAAAACAATTTGGTGTCAAAAAACAAAACAAAAACATGTTTTGTTTTATTTTAAAGCAGTTCTGTTTTTCAAAAACAGGCTGTTCACATTGAATATTGTTGAATATTGAATATTGTTCAATATTGAACAGACTGGATTTGTTTTTAGTGTTTTTCTGTGTGTCCCATAAAAATTATAATGTTATAAACAAATAAATAATATTATAATTATAAACAAAAGTGCGTGTTCAAACCAAGCAGACTAAAAAACAACAACAAACGTGTTTTCCTTTGATCTTACCGACTCCAGTTGGGAATGTGTTTTGTTTACTAAAACAATTTTTAAAGACAAAAATATTTTAAGAACTGTCTCTTTGGTGTAAACATTGGTGTTTTTGTTCGTATTTTATTGAACTGTCTCTCTGTGTTTACACCGGCATAAGTGTCCTTCATTTCATTACAAAGTTTCAAATGTATTAACCAGCTGTGAAACGAGATATTAATAATTCAATTGCGCGTATTTAACATGCAGGACAAAAAAGGGATCGTTTTAACTGATATCTCAAGAACGGTTCTACAAATTTGTTTTGAAACTGATATATTGTAGAGGAATAAGTTACAAATATTGTGAATGTTTTTTAAATTGGTTTGAAGTTGATATTTTCTTCAAACAGCATACAAGGGGCGGAAATGCCCTATTGTAACTTGGCAACGTTGTATGTTGTTTGATTGTCACTAGTGAACTGCCTTAAGATTTTCAGATCAGCAAAATAAAATAAAGAATGGGTTTTACATCAAATTTCCTGTCAAATTCGTTGTTTCCTCCGAATTCTCCGACGTGCTTAATCTTTGCGGAACATTGGCAATAGTTTGAAGGACGTTTCGAACTCCCGGTGCATTCACAGCTCTCTCCGACCACGACAAAGTTCTTGCAGATCCATTATTTCTCGGACCGCCTTCAAGAATCGTGGGAAGCGCTGCATTCGATCCACGGTTTGTAGATCTGGTTGATCCCTGACGTAAAGATCTCGATAACGGACGGAACCGATTCAAGATCGGGGAAGATCGTGGCTGCGATCCTAGTAGTGATGTGATTAACTTGTCTAACGCCGCCAGATCGTTCAGAGTTGAATTTCGTAGCGTTGAGTTTTGTAGCGGACTTAACGGTCGAGATGTTCGTGGGGAAATCCCTAACTGCTGATGAACTTCTTCAGTAGCGTGAGGCGAGTAACTCACGCGCTTAACTTTGCGGAAGGTGTCATCGTCCACCGCTTCACAAAGTGCTGCTTCTACAGTTTGCTCCAAATTTTCTGGTGATACTCCAGGGAAACTAGATATGAACCTACAGGAGATTTAAACATCTTTTAGAAGAAATCATCTTTACATAATTTGATTTACACTAAAAACTAAATCATACTCCTTCTTATCCGCTTGCACCGTCCGCCTGATAGTCGATCTATTGGTCCTTCGGACAACAGGGATATCACGCTCCCAAAATCTTTTCAGCTCCGGGCTTGACGTGTATGGAGCGGCCACTTCCTTGATCTTCAGAACAATGATTGCTGTGATGAAGATGCATATAACATTCACAATTGTCAAGCATGCGCTTACGATGCCATTGACAGCAAACTCTATCGGAAGATAATCGGAATAGATCGGTTCGTACGATGAATTACCGGTATAGTTTTCTCCTTTGATGTGAGGAATTTTTATGCCAACATCTTTGTGAATGAGCCAAATGCAGGCCAATGCCCAGTACAGTCCCTAACAGTCCAGAAATTTGAATATATAAAAAATGCTAGAAAAGTTAACCGGTATTATTCTCAACTTACACAATTTACAACAGGGGGTAACAATGAAGCGGAAATTGCAACTCCTATTAAAGGGCCAGCACTACCTTGAAGAAGAGCGACTGCAACACCTGTTCCAGACGTTAACGCCCACAAAACGCCCATCCACAGTGATCGTGCGTTACCCCTAGTATATAAACATCCTTTAATTGTTTGAAATTTGTTACTATTTTATAAATTTTCCATGGTTCCTACCTTCCCTTCATTTCTTCAGTTGGCCAATCGCCAAAACCCCAAGGCATGTCCGTACTCCCTAAGATCAGGCCGAAGATAAACCCGAACAGACACGATATGAGCATTCCTGTCACCAAACTTATGAATCCAACTTTCTAATGAAACAAAGATTATTAGTAAATGAACTAATGGGTAATAAAGAAATAGTTTCTCAGTAATAAGAGCGTAGTATTTACTCACGATTAACTCTCTGTCAGATATTATTACTGCGAAAGTAATTGACATGACAGGTCCCATTAAAGGGGACACCAGCATCGCGGCAACGATATTTGATGCATTATTCTCAACCAACCCCAAAGCAGCAAGAGAACTGGCAATAATCAATTAATCACTATCGTACTAAGATCATTATTATGTAGAATGTGATTTACTTACTCTGCAGTGACTATCAGCAACAGGTAGTCAAATGACAGTTGTCCCCCACTTCTGACACCGTCAACGACTTGTTGTACTGTGAGTTTTGATCTTATAGACTCAACGAAATTATTCCATTTAGTGTTTTCTTCCGCAGTTCTTCTGTAATTTGAAGTATTGTTGTCAAACACCGTATTAAATCGGAAATAACGATAACACTTACAAGACAACTTCTTCCTTATCTGTTTCATCATCCATGCCGTTGTACACCACGCTGCAGGGAAGAACACTGAAACCACCAAATTTCAATACCTTAATCTGAATATTTGTAATGGTAATTCATTGACTCCTACCTCACAATAGAATTAAACTTCTTTCCAATGCCCAACTCCGTCAAACAATGCAATAAATTTTCACAAGGATCTCCAGCTGGTACAGGAAAGAAGACTTCGTAGTAATTTCCGTTTTTATCGCCACACCAAACCACGTGTTCTACTTTCAACTTCTTTAAGAGCTCATCTAAGACCTAAAACATTTATATTTTGTGAAAAGTTATGCTTATAACTACTTGTCAATTCTCAGTGTTAACCCAATTTTAATAAGTTTAACACAAGGAATAGGTTTTTCAATTCTAGTTTTCCAAAACCGACCACAGTTCACTCACGCCAAATGCTTAGTTAAGCTACGAAAGCTTAGTTAAACTGAGAAAGAAAAATATTAGTCAAGGGTTATAATAATCCTCGGTTAATTATGAATTGAAAAAGCGACCTTTACAAGATGTTGCTTTTACTTGAATTAATTACTTTTTCCATCGGCACATCTTTTCCTGGATCTTCTTCAATAGGTTTTCCGATGCCCCGACGCAGAGGAACCGGTGGAGGGTTCTTACGAGCTGATGGAAGCGCTTCATTGTGTCTATAAGAATATTAATGATTATTTGTGCGCTATATGAAAAATTAGATTATAATTACCCTTGTATACGCAGCCTCTAGTGGTAAAGCTCTCTAGTAGTACTAGCTGGTTGATATGTCTTGCCATCGACAGGATATGGCAGTTTGGAGGATACGTAGTCTAAGTTGTATTGAAAGGGGAAAAGTCTATATGGCGAAAAAAGGACTGGGGTCCTAGAAAGCCATACAAAATAAAAGAGAAAAAAACTACCTTTGTAGAAAATGCTTTGTAACAAAACGAGAACGTTTTGCTTTGGAGAGAAGGAAGAAGAAAGATGAATACCTGCAAACAATTTGGACTCTATTCGAAAGGAAATTTATTCGCTCACTATTCAGTGTCTCACAGTCGTTTTTATAATATGTCATTGTCACGGGCTACAAATGGTGAAACCACTTCATCTGTTACAATTGAAGCAGTTGATACGAACTACAATTGAAGTGCAAAAGCAACAAAAATTTCACAAAGTGGCACATGTCAACAAGTTGTTGACTAAGATTGCAAAGAAGCTCCTAAAATATAGCTAACTATGTTCCCAGTTTACGAACAAGATATGAACAAAAATCTAAATAAGCATAAATGTAGCAATTACGTAAAAAAGACATCTCTTTTATTTAGAGGTTAATTTTTTTACACTACCTGTACGCAGTCCGTTGCTTAACGGGTGTTTGATTTTTGTCCCGAAGTTCAACATCAATTTTAATTTCTCCAGATCTTCGATTCGTAGTTTCTGTTTTTGGGGCAGACCCAAAAATTAAAATATGTTCAAAATTTGCTGTTGGAACACAGACCACAAAAAGAACTCCAGGCATGTTGGAAACTATTCAAAAAATATGTGAGCTAGATGTTATTTTCTACGCAAAACTGAACTAGCCGTGATTTACAGATTAGTGTGAAACTAATTTAGAACCAGGTGTAATAATTATTATGGAGGTACGGTTAAGGATGCTTTTTGTCGTATAATTAAGATAATAAGAATTCTATAGAGGCAAGAATGAAAGCATATTGTCTGACACTTTACAGTGTGTTGAAGTCATTTTATGGTTGTTTCAACAAGAGCAGTCAATTTATTGAATTGAATTGTGGTGATATTTTTATTTTAATCTAAAGTACGAGTACAAACTCGTCTGAAGTTAGGAATCAAACACAATATCTGACAAATGTCACTAAAATATTGCGTTTTTCTCTTGATTTAAAATGACCGCGTTAGACGACACAGTGGGCGAGAGCATTGATGCTTGACGCCGACTGCTGTGTCTTCGGGTTCGATCCCCGGACCAGATATATATTTTCTGGGTTTGGTTATTATGAACTTATATTGATTATGGTCATACATAATCATACAGTTATTAGGCAGTGGTGTAGCCCACATATATGAGGCCACGACACCATAAATACTGCCAACATTGAAGGAGGTCGTCGGTGATAGGACTCAGCATCGGAAATAGGCCGACGTTAAATAAAAAAAAAAAAAAAAAAAAATAAAATGACCGCTCTTGTTGAAAGACCATATATATTACTTTCATTCATGAATTTAATCATAGCACCCTTAACTTTTCATTAACTTACAGCTGTTAGGATCGTTAACACACAAAAATTAAAATTACATTATATCGGAAAAGTACATGTTACTGTAGCTCATACATATGAGGGCCCGGCATTATGAAAACTGCTAACATAGTAAAAAAGCGTCCGTTATAATCATAATATGCATAATATATTTATTGTAATTGTGAATAAGAATATGTTTATCGTTAAATGAATTTAATTTTATCGCTTGTGTGTAAATGTAGTTGCAGTCAAACAGGTGTAAAATTTAATTTCTAATTCTAATTTCTAATTCTAGTTCAAATTGTTCATCTAGTTTTAAAATATAGAGGGTGGTAGTTACTTATCCAAGATTGGAGCCTTTCACTATTTGGTTCGGCTTTTATAGCATAGATGGTAGCAGTTACTTATCCAAGATTCTAGCCTTTGACTATTTGGTTCGGATAATATAACATAGATGGAGGTAGCTATGTATCCAAGATAGAATATGTAGATTTAGAATATAGCGTCTTAGATGGCGCTTTAGAATAGATCTTCTACAATATTTAAGAAGACAAACTGATAATACATTCTACATTACATAATACATTCAATACAATACAGGTGACTTTAATTAAATCCACATCTAAAAATTATTTACTCATTAAACTCTTTCACTCTGTACCAATGTAGAGCACTTATATTAATAGTAACAGTATTCGGCCTAAAAACCCTCATTCGCCTTCGTAATATACCCAGTAAACATTTTGGAGTCACTTTGACATCATATTGAAGATGCGTCATGATTTTTTTGTAATGAAAGAGGTCATTTATAGTTCAGTTTCTCACATTTTTTTATATAAAATATCTACTTTATCGGCTATAGATGACGGAACCACTCCACCTGTCGGAATACAAATGAAGATAAAGTTGATGCGAACTATAATTGAAGTCAAATAGTGATAGAAACGTCACTAAATAGGGCACTTCACCAAATTGTTTACTGGGTAATGTAACAAATGACGAGAGCACAGATGCGACCGATGTCTAGGAACCTATCTCGGACATAACTCGAGGACTACCTATATATAGTTCAAATTATGAGAGTTCAGGGGTCACTCATCCTTGAAAGATGTTATAAGAACCATTTAAATCTACGATACAATGTTGAATATTATCTTATTCATTTTATTGCCTTTTCTTTGTATCGTAGATTTATACAGTACAACTTATTTTATGCATGAGTCACCGCCGAGCTCTCGTAATTTGAACTATATACATAAATGTGTAGTTATGTAAGTATGTAAGTTAGTCAAACGTAATATCCGGTACGACACATATTATTGCAGTGTATAAACTGTGCTAGCCATGTTCTTAATTAAAATTTCCGCAATATAGTAACACAGCGTGAGTGGGTAATGATGCATGTAGTGTATCCACACATTTGGAGACACAACATTAACCTATGTAAATGTAAAGTAGGCTGTATTCGTACATGAGATGACAATTCATCATTCTAACCTATACTAACACAGTTAATCAACAAAATTAGGCTTATTATTCTCGATTAAACTTTTCATGTGCCTTCATTGAAACCTCCATTCATTCTTAATAAAAATAACAGGAGTGCATTTAGGACCATTTTGTTCGGACTTAGACTAAATATTATTTAAAACAATATATTGACTTTATTTTGACTTTAACTGTAAAAGATTATATTTATTTCCGGATTATATTTACATAATAAAGAGTCATAAAGAGAATGGGCTTGTGTCCTCATTTTTTAGTGGTCGATTTTTCAATTGTTGATTGAAATTGATGTTAATAAATGTGTATTGGTGTGTCTATTTTATTAAATATCTAAATATTGACCGAGATATAGCAATTAAAAGTTTAAATTGTAGTTTTAGTGCTAGAAATGGTCGACCATATTTGTATGACGTGAAATGCATTTTAATGTCAGTTATTTGTTGAGTAGGTCAGTGCTGTGGTAATGTTTTGTAGCTGTTGGTAGTCAAATAATCAAGTCAAGTCAAAGAATAATTAGTTTTTATTTTATTTAACCATGCTAAGGCAGACATAATATTTAAATTTTATTATTCCATGAACTAGCTGTAAATAATATTTGATATTTTGATATATAAATATATATAGCAGAGATTTATGAGCTGTAAGGTTGGTAACCTTACACAAGGATTGTGATGTCACATTTACTTGGAATGTGTACAACGTTGAATCCATTTAATAATTAAAGAGACAAAATGACTTTTTTAATTGTTACTATCTCTTAACATATAAGGAGTTATTAAAAAATAATTAAACATTTGAGGTTCTAGTAATCAACTTTATCAATATATAGTACACTTTTATAGAAATTAAGACATAGGACACAAGCCCATTACAATAATACGGTTCGGTTAATTGATTTGGTTAAGTTTAGTTAATTGATATAAGTGATTTATCTGATACACTTTATGTACATTCGTAGGTAAATTATACGATGTTGTTACACCCTACTTTACAGGCAATCTGTGTTTTAAACAATGTCTTGCAAGTGTAATAGGAGGATTACAAATAATTTTATTTGAACGGCGTTATTCACTGGATGAGCACTTTTTATACAAACTCTACTCTCTGTCTTTTTATGCAATATTTTTCCTTTTTAGTAGCTCACGGTGTTTGTATGTCATACGCAGTTTGCATGTAGCACTCTATCTAGAACTAGGTTGTGAACTCATTTTATAGGGGTCGATTTTTTATTTATTATTTAAATATTAGTTAATAAACGTATATTGGTATTTTAATTTGATTAAATATCCAAAAATTGACGGATATATATTTATTATATTTAAAGTTTTAATTTTGTTTTACAGCGAAATATTCCTGTTCTTATTCTAGTTGTTGAAGATGTCATGAACTGATTAGAATACAATAAGTAATGTTCGACTGCACAGTTGCTATAGCTTTGACATTTAATTCTGCATCTCTCTTACACTTCTTTTGATTAACAGTGATGGTAAAGGTTGGCAACTGGTAATGGGGAGACAGGTGAACTGAACTTATTTTTTGTAAATTTCAATCGTTATTAACTGCTATAATATTGCGAATTGAATAAAAATAATTGAAATTTGAGGTTTTGAAAGGCAACTTTATCAATATACAGTGCAGTTTTATATAAAGACTGGTTATATACTTGTTAAAGTTGGTTAAATTTTGACGGTTAACACATAGTGATGGCTGAAAAGGGGGGATTTGTCAAAGGGCATAACATTGTCTAACGACTAGGGTAAGCAGTGGTAGCGGTAGACCAACTGATATAATAACAGGTTATAAGTCACTAGAGTGTAGGTCCCAAGTTCCAATTAGGAATTAATTTATATTTAACCATTAATAAGGAAAAATAAGAATTTTCGAGCTAGCTATAATAAATTCTTCAGATTTATTACATTGATGATGATCTCCGTTATTAATGTGTAATATTGTTTTCCAAAAGTATTTAAAGACACTTTTGGTAAAACCGTTGGATTGCTGCATCCCCTTTAATTACTTTTTAAAAGACTAACAGGAAACACGACCGTGTGTTAATTTAACAACTGTTATTTTCAACATTACCCTCTATACTCGCCTGACTTTATCCGATGGACTTCTCCAAATAGGCCTCTTTAGAGCTTAAGGTATCAATAAGAAATATGAAATCAGTGCTCCGAAAAGAATTCATCCCATCATTACGCCGAGTAGCTGTATCGAACAAGGACATTATTTCATGAAATTTAATGTTTTCAACTACTTTAAAATATTTAAAAAATGCATAATTGACGAAACTGTAACGGCCCCTGTATAGATAGTACACTGAGATAAGTGTGTATCTAGTCTGATATAAAATGAAGGGACAAAATTATTGTACATACGAGTAACAAAGTTGAAAGTGCAATACCCATTACGGCTCTGATGCAGTACTAATCCCACTCAATCAGTAGCATTACATTACGCGGGTACATCCTAATCCAGTAGCAAATGGGCAGTTGTTAAGTCGTATTAGCAAATGGACAGAGACCAGTAGTTCTATTAATGTAATACTTAGTGCTAAAGATGGGCGAAAAAAACAAAGATACGGATATTTTCCAGCAATATTACCGAAAACCACAAAAATTAACCAAAAAGGAAGCTCTTAAAAATTTTCTATGGAATCCTAAAACAAGACAAGTATTTGGAAGAACTGGCTCTAGTTGGTGTGAGTACTTTTAAATATATTTTTCTATCCAGCAAATTATAATTATAACCGCTAAATGTAAAACTTAAATATTACATAAAAGACCTTGCCGATATTTTTCGTATTATTATTGTGTTTTTTAAGTCGACCTATTTTTTATATAATACTAGGTTATCACAGACGACCTTCTGCAAATTTTAACAGCGCTTATGGTGTCGTAGTCTTCTAAAAAAGGCACTAAATACAATTTGTGCACAATTCGTGCACACAATTTCATGTACAAATTTTCATTTTGTGCACATAGTTCATGTTCCCAGGACAAGCAATTGGTATTCGTACACGAACACGAAACATTTATGTTTCCGTTTTAGTATCGGTAAACAGAAAACAACAAAGCGTACGAATATTTGCTTTAGACATCGTTCTTTAGGAATATACGTGGACTGGTATATTGCAAATATGTTCGTGAATACTCATTCATCCACGAACAATCAGCAAAAAGTACGAATAAGCGAAGTGGACCTTATATAACATGTAAAATGGTTATAAAAGTAAAACAACAACAATACTTGAGAAAAGCCACAGCCATTAATAACATGTTACAGCTCCACTATTAGCAAATCCATATGATTTGTAGATAGTACCAACCTTCAAACTACAATTGTCAAAATTTCATGACATTCAGACTATTAATTTACGAGTTACAGTGGCTTTAGTGACATTTTATAATTTTCTAATTACATATATATTTTTTAATTTTTTATAATGGAAAAATCTGAATGTCGTGTAATAAAGCATTGCATTTTAATGGGAAGAAATACCGAGTCCGAATAACGCTTATCAAGCCATTACTTTGCTTGAACGATAGCCATAAACATAGTTTAAGGTTTATCTAACATAACAACAAATTGCGTAAACAATGTTACCTGATATACAATGTTTTGTGACTTATTTTTGATTTTTTCTCTTTTAAATAAGTCTACCTTTTTGTCCATTAATCATAACCCTTTCAACACCCTTTAAAAGGTTATTATAAGTTTGAAAACACATTAATTTTAAGGATTAAAAAATAGCTATAAAATAATAAAATGAGACCCTTGACAATAAAACATTAGTTGTTGTTTAACAGCAGGTATTTAATTCAAAGTCACATAGGTACAGATATTTTAACACACCTAGTGATTAGTCATACACCGTTCCCTCACCTCGCGTAATAATATTACAAGTATCTACATATTTTCCAAACAAACCAGGCTCGTATTGCGTACGTATATAAAAATGCCAAACAAACACATCATGTTAATAGCGAATGGTTGCTTGAAAGAGGATTGATTGTACAGCAGTCTTTCTAAAACCTAATACGTATATTCCAAACCTGGTATATTAGTTACGTTTGTAGTTGGTTACCTTCTTTCACTTCGGTACTGTTCGGATAAATTCCGATGTTAAATATTAAGTTATTCTAATTTAACATGTTATTACCCAGCAAAGAGTATATTATTTGATATACCAAATTGAACCTAATAAATATTTAACTTAAGTACTATTGTTTCATAAAATATTTCTTGTTATGAAATAAACCGCGATGCACTCGTGGCTATGCATTTGTGACGGCATCGACTAAAAAAGAAAATAAATAGTTATTCTAAAATGATGGTAGAACGTGCGTATTCAACGTACACTGCATGTTGGCGTTCAAACCACAGCCCAATAACAGTAAAGTAATACAGCACATGCAGCAAGGCTCACCAAACCGTTTGACCATAACAGTGTCAGCAAAGTAGTGGAAGTGGGAACGTTGTTCATCATATTATGCATTTTATTTATTCATTTTAAAAGGGTGTTTTAGTTTTGTTTTACTTATTTACTAGACATTTAAAATGTCTAAAACACAACAATACACGATAGATAGACCTATAGGTTTTGATATACCTGAACGTAAACCTCCAGTGCCATGGAATAAATTTTGTTATAATTCTGCAGAAGGAACTGTGTTAGGAAGAAGTGGTTTAAGCTGGGGTAAGCGTTTTTGTTTTAGTTTCTATTCAATATATTATATTATTCCATTGAATATTTACATACATATTCTATACTATATATTATTCAATGTAATAAATATAGTACCTTCATATTCGTAACTAAGCTATAAAAATGAGGTATTTAGTTATAATACAGGGTGTTTTAAAACTTGAATATACATTTCATATAATTATTGTATTTAAAGATGACTAATTTGTATTAATTGCATACATATTTTGTTTGTTTCCCGCTTAGCACAATTTTGCTTAATTAAGATATATGTATATAATATATGTATACAACATTTGCGATCTTTTATGCCTTTAAAAATAAATCTACCTTTCTTCGGATTAATAGAATCATAAAAGTCTTTTCGAGAATTAAAAAATCTGAAAGGTCAGTCACACAACGTTTTGTTTTTGCTGAATGTTTTGCCTTTGATGTAGAAACCGTGACAAATTTTGTCATAAGACAGTTTTGTCTGCCACACTGTGCACGCTACAGTCAAGTCTGTCTGCAGGCATTTTGTCGATGGCATCTATTAATTGCGAAAGCAAACGACATATGTATGAGCAAGTGAAATGAATGGAGTGTTATAGTATGGTAAAAAGATTATCAAAATTTAAATGGGGTCGTGACCTATGTGTTAATTTCTACAAATATGTACTAATATTGATAAAGTTGGCAGCCAGAACCTCAAATGTTCAATTATTTTTTAAAAACCCACTATATTTTAAGAGATATTAACAATTAATATTGTAATATTCTCACATTAATCATTAAACGCCACACCCGATTCCGACCCTTTACTTTTCTATGAATTGACAGCAGAGTCTAAAAGAGATGGAAGAGAGCTTGCTCTTCCGACACATAAAGTATTGATATTATGACTGTTGCAAACGTAGAAAAATAAAATACATTACTTATTAGTCATCATTTGTTCCATAACGTCAAATTTAACGAGTTTGAAGTTGATGTCAAGTAAAATAGAATAATAGTACATTCTCCGATTTATTTATAACATTCAGGTAGCATGTGTTTAGAACAAGATTTTACTTATATTCGTTCCTCAGTCTTCAATTTAATTTTTGCAATGTTTCATTTTCACTGGAAATTCTCAGTGTCTATTTGATCCAGACGAACCATCTTCTAAAAATGTTTAGTTCTCTATTCTTCTTTAGCAACATTTACTATAAACTTAGTTACCAAACTTCAACTCTCTAGCTCTTTTGAAATATTGCCCACAAAAATTCGTGCGGCTCCGAAATTCAAATTTAGAATTTTTAGTCAAGGTTTCTATTCTACTACGAAACATTTTTCATTTTTATTTTTTTTTAACTTTTAATAGAGCGCAATTTGTATGTACTGTTGTAAAATAAATGTTATCCTCCAATTTGTCAAGGTCTATTAAATAAAATTTGCACTGCGTACCAAGAATTGAAGAAAGAGTTCAACGAAAGGATAACTTAATTCCTATAAAAATGTACTATCCATTTTCAAAGTTGTCACAAATTATTCACAATATTTAGAAGTTATTAGCGTTTAAAGTATATATAATCATTTTATTCCTTAAATCATTAAAGTACTTAACTTCTTGACAGTCACTTCGATGTAGAGCATTTAAAATAATTCTGCACCACGGTGATATATATTTTCTTTTACAGATGTGTACTTGTATTGCGTTTTATGCAGTGCCGATATCGATTTACCGATTTATAGCTTCAGATAAGAAACTTTTACTAATATTCTGTAAATCAAGGTCCTTTTTACTTGATAGTCATATTTTCTAATGTACAAGAGAAACAAAGTATTTTAAAATATATATAGTTCTCCTCCTGAGAACGTGGTTATTCATAACTTAACTCAAAATAAATCATTTATCAGAAACTTCGCCATGCGCAATCTATAAATTTATTATTTCTACATAAGCTTATGTGTCAGTTTCTTCGTGGAATAATGGACCGATAATTTTGTACGGTTAGAAGAATTAGATATGAATATATACGAGCAAAGTAAAACATATATTTCTTTTCAGCTAAAATTGGGATCTTTTACACTGTATTTTACGGAGTTTTGGCAGCGCTGGTAGCGATATGCATGTGGGTTTTCTTTCAAACACTGGATCCACGTATTCCAAAATGGCAATTGAGTGAAAGCATTATAGGTCAAAATCCAGGATTAGGTTACCGTCCTCTTCCGCCAGATGATAACGTTGAGAGCACGTTAATATGGTACCGCGGAGTTCAACCAAAAGATTATCAAGTATGGACAGATGCATTGAAAAAATTCGTTAAACGTAAGTACATTAAGAAATAAGAAATCATTTCGTGATTTCTTGATTTTGCAATATAAATAACTCTAAAATCATTTGATATCAATTTTCCATTACCAAAATATGATCTGAATCCGTTAATCACAGTTATGTTTATGTACACCTAATATAACCAGTGTGCTTTGCGTAAACCGTTTTACCTAATAGTTTTGAAAAATCAATCTATCTTTTTCCAATTTAACATAATTATAATCCTTTTTACGAATACCTTTTTAAAGATGATATAATTTAAACACCTTTTTAATCACCTTTTTAAGAATGAAAGCTTACTTGAATAATTTAGATGTTCTGTGTTAATTGTGTTGTATTGAATAAATGATTCAATATATGAATTATATCAGAAACCATGTCATATGATTATGACTTACTTATTATAAATACTTATGAAACAGCGGTGTTGATGTGTTGTTCATATACATATCTTAGGCCACGACCACTGTAAATACTACAAGCATGGTATGAGATTGTAGCTACAGCCTCCTATCACCTAGATGGATGAACTCAGAATCGGAAATAGGCCGACGTTAATTAAATTAAATAAAAATATAATATTTAGTCGCATTAATATAAATCATATTGTTCTTTATTACTCATTCTATTCATTACAATAATCCGAGATTTACAACAGAAGTTGAAATAGGTTGAATTAGAATCACCCTTTATTTTGCTTAGAACTCGTATGTATAATAATAGTTTACTTGTATGCCCGACTAGCTAGCTAGTTAGTAAAATATAGTATTCGTTAAGATAACATAGCAATAATTTATTATAATATTGATCATAGTTTGGTAAAATCATATTCGTGTATATGCACAAATTTCGAATACTCATATTGTTTTGACAGTTTAATGATTTCAATTATAAATAATTCCTATTGATATTTTTCAGCATACGAAACACCTGGTTTAATTAAAGCAGCTGGGAATGACCTTGTAAAGTGCAACTACGATACCGTCCGTAAGCCGAATGAAGTGTGCAATGTTGATGTTAGCAGTGACGACATGAAGCCGTGCATATCTTCGTCTGATTTTAATTATCATTTGAGTTCACCATGTGTATTTTTGAAGCTTAACAAAATATATGGATGGGTTCCAGAATATATTAATACAACCGAAAACTTACCTGACAATATGCCAAAAGACTTAGTTGACTATCTGAGGAATGACAGCAAACTCTTGCTAAATCCAAAAAATGTAATTATATAATACGTATATTTATACAAATGCATTCGTAGTGTTTCTATGTAAATTTAGATAATTTTGTATAGTATAAAGTAGAATGAATATAGTTTATACATGTAGTATTCCCGCAAAACGCAAAGCATGGATGTTATGCAAAACTTAAAATTTTTAATATAAAAGGATTTTCTCAAAAATCCTCAAAAATGACTTTATAAAAAAGAATTTATAATCCTTACAATAGAAAGTTCTAAAGAAGTGTTATTAAATGAGTAATCCCAGTAAACATTTTGGAGTAAATTCTACTTAATTTCTATTACATATCATGAATTTTTTGTCTGGAACGTGTTCGTTTTCTATTCAGTCGTTCATAGGAAAGGCCCTTTTTATGAGCTACAGACATTGCAACGACGGTTCACTGCTGAATTAAAAGCGGAGTCGGTTTATGATTTATGACCGGAGTTATAAACTTGAAACTAGCAGGGGTATAAAACTTAATGGAATTCTACTTTTTAGAGTCTGCAAAATATAAATATTTAAATGAAGAAATAAATAGATGTAATCTTTAGTACGGATCGTTATTTTTTTAATGAATATTATTCATCTTCAACAATACTCGTTATATTAGTTTTTTACATTGTTTTGGTAATTCAAAAATCCACGATCGGCAGGTCTGCGTTAGGTTAAAACCTCTGTCTTAGCATCGTATAAGTCATAAACTTTACACTAGCAAGGATGGCAGGGGTATAAAACTTAATGGAATTCTACTTTTAAAACCTCTGTCTTACCATCGCTAGGTACTATCTTCGTTTATATACATTCTATTCGGGGATTGAGGGAGATAGCGTCTGTCTATTACCATTAAAGAAATATTTGTTGAAAAAGGATAGCATATACTTTAAACATCTGTACTGAACGAAATATTATACAAGTATACAAGTGTAACGGTGAAAAATAAATTTTACTTGTCTAACGCATCTCGTTTCTCTCTCACTTTGGAATAAATGAGATGAAAGTGAACTTAAAAAAAATATATCCATGTGGGAAAGAAACAGAAATACTTAATGAATGATGTTGGAAAAAGAAAGAATAACTAACACAAAATCTGTGACAGGTATAGAACTTGTAAAGCGTTAGAATATAATTGTACGAGTGACTCGAACTTCACCAAATAGGGCACTTCACCAAATTGTTTACTGGGATGTGTCAAAGGATAGATTTATTTTTAAAAATTAGTAAAATAGGTCTCAAAACGTACATTAGGTAAAATTGTTTACGTAACTGTGTTTAGCGAATTATTTTAAAATGATTCATACATAGTCTCATACAAGATTAAATGTCGTTGACATATGCATGGTCTCAACGCATTTTCAATAGTTCTATTCGGATGTTGCTATTCAGATAAAGTGTTTTGACAAGATAGCTATACTATTTATATGTTTTATTGTAATGTACTTATTCTATAATATTTTGCTAATAATTTGATCTTTTACTGCTTTTAAGAAAAATAAACAAGAATGTATAATAAACATGTAATTGGCAGTAATGTATTGGTAGTATGTGCTAAACTATGTTTAGCCAGTATAATTAAATATTTAATTAATTTTTACAGAGGAATACTGTTTGGGTATCTTGTGAGGGTGAAAATCCCGCGGACATCGAACATATTGGACCAATCAAATATTTACCACAGAGAGGATTTCCTGGATATTACTACCCATATGAAAACGCTGAAGGATATCTTAGCCCTATCGTTGCTATTAACTTTGAACGTCCGAGACGTAAGTTTTACTTGAGATATAAGTATATTGATTACAATAGAAAATATGTTATTCTCATCTTAAATAATAAATTTATTATTTCCTTACATGTAGGTGGAGTATTAATCAATATCGAATGCAAAGCTTGGGCTCACAATATTAAACATGATCGTCGTGACAGAATTGGTTCAGTCCATTTTGAATTAATGATTGACTAATCAGGAAATTGTATGAAACCTTAAACCCAACCCATTGGGGCAAATGTCTTGTTTATAAAATCAACTGTTATCAGGTTTTAATTATATTAGTAATCTTAATTTTGGTAATTCAGAATCTCTGTTTAGTATAAATAAGTACTGAAGCTGATATCTTTATTCTGAAGAATCAAGCTTTTGATCATGATCAAATCATTTAATTCCTAAAAGCAGCAATACATTTATCAATAAAAATAATTAAATATAAGGGTGACGAGATGATAATATCAGTTTTTGTTGTCTTATCGTAAAAGTCTAATCAATTTAGGATTTCAATTTTTGTCTTGATATCTTGTATTTTTATATACTCAATATTCGTCCCAAAAGGTGTAAAATATAAAGGTATGTTTGTAGTTTGTTAAAGGGCAATAACGCAACAACGGTAATACCATTAACATAACATATACATACCATTCATATGCATATATCACATACTCGACCCGTTCAAACGTTACCTTTTAGTATTTAGTTGCATTTGTCTAATTATAGTGGTTATATTTCCCCGCTGAACACAAAACGCATCTGTGACGTCTGTGATGTTAGCGGTTAGTTTTACTATTGCTATCGTTGGATGATATAAAGTAGTTTATATCATCCAACGTAAGCTTGAGGGTGTTTCTTATAAATGTAACTTTTTACCCAAATTTAAAGAATGTAAATTTATATTTTATCACATTGTTTATCACGAACTTTTGTGATATGCTTGGAGTAAAGAAATACTTTATAAAAGATTAAGGCAGCTGTTTTTATTTACCAAGTAGTCAAACCCAGCTAAAACATTACACATTTGTCCAAAAATTAAGTGAAATTCATAATAGTTTTAAAAAAATGTATCAATTACTATTAGTTTGGAATTAGAAATATTAAATATTTCAAGTAAAAGAAAAGATTTTGTCACCTTTCATTAACGAAATAGCGATCTGCTCTCGTCAGGAATATGCAGTGCATGGACTCAGAAAAATATCGCCTACAAATAAATTACAATAGAATTGCTTAATGCGAGTTCATGAGAGTGGCGTAATTGGTTATATTTTAAATCTACAGTATTGATACTTAAATCAAGTTGATGCTCACAACTTATCACCTTAATAGGATGAATATTTTTTAAATAAATTTAAATGGGTCTATATTTATTATTTTTAACATGAACATAAGTAATAGTTCATAAAGAAATATGTGTACTCTGACTAACCGCAAATATACAACTAAGGACAGCTGAATAAAAACGCGCAAAGACAATTAATATTTGGAATTCTCTATATTTTTGCACAGACCTACCGAATATAAGAGATTGCGATGTAGAATGAACTGGTTGTTTCTTTTATCAGTATTAATTGACGTTGATAATTTCCACTACAAACAAAAATAAAATTTGGGTTATTGGATTTGAATCTTATAAACAATATTGCCCTTTATTTATATAAACATTGTTTTGAGAAATCCAATAGCACAATCACTTCTTGAAATCCCCATGCCTTATAACTAATAAATCGGTTATTACATTAGTTTACTGATATTATTTGAATAATAATTGATTAATAGTATTCTAATAATATTTAAAATAACACTCCTGTTATAATTGACAAAGATTGAAAATCCGCTAAAATATGAATATTATCGTAGATACATGTAACACTTTAATTGAAAGAAACCTGATAATACAAAAAGATTACAATTTATAGATAATAAAGATATAAAAATAGGCATAAAAGATTTCTTCCAAAAGACGTTTTCTTAGTCCAAAGGAAACATCAAGGTCAAATAGAATTTTACTATTCTAATAGCAATAAAATTGATCACAGATCGTTATATTTATTTTTATTTTGTGTCTAACTGAGAAGTATACATATATAATACAAAGTGTAACATAGAAGTATACAAAGTATTTCAAAAATATTATTTGAAAGTGGTTAGTATTAATTTATATAAATTATAATATAAAATAAAGTTCAAAAGAATCGGTTTATTAGTAAATTAATTAAAATCTCGATAAAAAATTACTATTTTCAAGAAAGTTATTATACAATCAATATAGATAGATACACTGTAAATGCTGGATTGTTAAAATAAAGTAAGCTATTTGTAGTACTGTAATTTGTTTTTAATATTGCACATAAGTGAAATGTAACTGTTTCTTAATTTGTTTAATCACGTACATTTTAAAATGTTTATTAAATTTTGTTTACACATAATATATTTTTCCGTACAAGAATTGTAATATATGCCTTTATTTTAACTTGTTTCTATTTTACTTAACTGGGTGTATCTCATCGCAATAAAATATATAAATATATATACATATATATATATTTATATAACATAAAGCATGCTTTCCTACTCCCCTACGTTTCATTCTTTAGACAAAATGCATTGATTGTTTTTCGTGCTGATTTGTGAATGTCGGATGATTACCAGTATAAACCTCCGTCCAATCGATTATGAAATTTTTTTTGAAAAAGCGCGTCTGTTGAATATGCATAAATATATCGATCTCTATTACTAAAATTTTATATGATCTGTTCAGTAGTTTTTCTTCCATCTATGATTAAAAAAAAATTGAAGAAAATCTATGTTTTAAAAATAATTTAAAAAAACAAAAATATAAAATATTATTAAAAATTGTAAAACCTATTTTCTAAGCATAGTCGATTTGTCGAAGGATATCTAAAATATGTATACTACTTAATGGCCATTAAAGTGCTTTTAACTATTCTATTAATCACACGCTTTCGTTAAACTGCACTCCGTTTAAATAGGTTCTGTTCTCAGATAAAGATATTTTCTTTTCAAAAAATTTCTTTAAAATGAGAATGGGGGTGTGGTCTATTACAAAGGTAATAGATTGTAATGTATTTAAATTAACCAAAATATAAACAAAGAGGTCGTGAGTATCAAAATATAAACATAAGTATGTTGAGGCTTCTGTGATCCAAATAACAATTTTTTAATTAACTAATTTACAACCTGTCAAACCAAATAACAAATGAACGATAAGTATTAGAGACATTTTATACATTATTATATTTATTAACTATATAGAAAACACTATTGCATGCTTTGCTACAAATAAGATTTTATAGAAACTATTCAAGATGTCAATGTTGAGGATTCTAGATGCGTCGAGATCCACCCAGAAATTGGGAAAGCTAGAAAGGAGATCACAACGAAACCGTAAGTATTTGCACATAATTTTATATTTAGTTTATTAAATAACTACTGAATCGTTTTGGTTGACCATGTAACGTGTTATGTTATCACTGTTACGACATACTTTCGATACTGAGACTTATTTGAAACCATTATTTTGTAGATATATTTATTATATACAAGGGTAGTTTCATAATTCAGTGACATTTCTTTCAAAAAAACGCTTTATTTCTCAATAAAAGATATTTTTATTTATCAACATAGTCTTCTGTAAGCTTGATACATTTATCCCTGCGTTATTATAACTTTTTTATTCATTCCAATAATAGGTTTTCTCAAGTCTCTCAAAATAGGCGTTTGTTTCATTAATGTCCTCTTTGTTAGACCCAAATCTCAAACCGTCCAGCCATTTATTCAGGTTTGGAAACAGGAAATAATCGTAGGGGTGCTAAATCCAGAGAATATGCTGGATGGTGTAGCAGTTCGTAGTCCAATTTATAAATTTTTGCCTACACACTAAATCGCAATCGCCATGGCTGTCAAACACAAACTAAATGATGCAGCTTGCTCAAAATTTGACAGTAGTTTTTTAATAGATGACAATTGACGAGAGCTGCGCGGGAAATTCAAAGAGTCACTGTATTATCAAACTACCATTGTACTTAGAATTTGTTGATTATTTTATTTGTTTATCATGTGGTATATTATTTCGTTGCCAGTTGTATAAAAAAGATGACAAACCGTCGGATGTCAAAAAGAGATAAAATGACTTTTTTAATTGTTAATATCTCCTAAAATATAAGGAGTTATTAAAAAATATTTGAGGTTATTTTACATTTGAGGTTCGGTATGTCCTCCGTTTAGATATAGTTCCGTTTTGCCGCATGATTTAGATATGCATAATACGTTACAGCAGTATAAGTAATCGACATTGTTTGCGTTAACAGAGGCGGTTAACGTCGGACGTGGCGTACCTTGCATTGAAAATTTATATACCGTTGAATTTCTTTAATTATTAGATTAGAATTTATTTAATTAATTAAAGAGACAAAATGACTTTTTTAATTGTTAATATCTCCTAAAATATTAGGAGTTATTAAACAATAATTGTACATTTGAGGTTCTGGTAGCCAACTGTATCAATATATTACACAGGTTTGTAAAAATTAAGTAATGGTTCACAAATCCATTCTGTATTAAAAGTACTTAACACTAAAAAAAAATCAATCAGATAAAAAATCTACTTTGTTTCTTAATGTCCTAATAAAAGTTAATAGGTGTTTCTCAAATGCATCTATTTCTGTACTTTTTTTAACTTAATTATAAATAGTATTTTATAAAACATTAGTTTTTTTTTATTGTACTGTGAAACTAAAAATCATTTGGTATCATGAGTGTATGATTTTACACTTCACAGAAGTTAAATATTTATTTAATATTTAGTTAAATTGCCAGATTTTTATTTATAAGAAACATAATATTTCTTAGGCGTCTTCATATTTTGTAACTTATTTATATTTAACTATTAACTATTTTATATTTAAAACAACAATTATAAGTTTTAATTATGTAACAACAGTAGTACACTTGGCACTTGTAACAAGCTCACGCGGTGTATCGATTCAGAACCACTGCCTAGACTCAATCAACAAGTTTCTGTGAGGGAAGCTTAACATGCGAGTTATATTATAAAATCAGTAAAATAAAAAACTCTAGGTGTCAAACATCAAAGATCCTTTATGGCTATAAGCACGCATTAATTATTAATTATATGAAATCACAAATACATAACAAGATCAATTCATAACGAAGTTAATGTGCTATTATTTAATTACACTCTGATCCCAATGACCGTGTTTACAGCTATCTTATCAACCTAACTCCAACACACTTCACTGATAAAGAAATATACTATGAACGAGTATTTGTATTAACAGAAACTAAAACTGAAAGTTTCCACAACTCGTACTCGTATTATGTGTGGACTCAATTCGATTAGTCAGTCGCGAGTCGCCTTTAGTGCCGTCAACATTTGAGCGGCTCTACTATCAGGGTACACGCAGTATTCGTCTGCGTTCGCATTTAGCTGGTTCGGTCCTCACCAGTCACAAAAAACATTAAGATTTGAGCGGCAGTAGCGTAACGGGATCTGCTTAACGTCTGCCTAACAAGTTCCATTCTAAAATTCTGTATTCAAAATTATTTAAGATGTTAATATTTTTATAACATAATATTTAGAAAAAGTTTTAAAAATAGCGGTTTTTTTTGGATAAATCATTTTATATATTTAAATAAATATTTCATAATATAATTTTTCATTATGGAGAAAGTTGCCGATCTCAATGGAACTTCAGACTTCGGTTACATGCGCAAACCTGACAAGAGAACGAAGTTAGAAAAATTGAAGTTATGTTTGTATGATCCAGCCGATGGCTCATGTCTTGGAAGGACACCAAAGAATTGGGGTAAGTGATTTATTACATTAACTTATTTACTGTAATTATTATATAATAATCTGTATCTTAAAAGGGAAGGGAAAATCCAAATTTCAATAAGAGCGAAATTAAAAGAGCAAATAAGATTAAGCTAAAATATCGTTATGTAAACTTCCATAGCTTTCATAGTTAATAGAGTTCCCATAAAATTTCTGCCCCAATTTTTACATAACACATACTGTAGTATTTTCAAAAATTTATATAATGTTTACACAGTATAATTATAAAAGTTTGCTGATATCATATCTGTACTTGTCAGTGATATGTAACAAAAAAATGCAGATATAATAATATGTAAAGGTTATATTATTTAATGTACCAATTTACTTTTGCTAAACGAGTATAACTTTTATTTTCATTTTAAGTTCAAACTACTACTAATGTACTAAGTTTAACTCGATTTAAATTATTATTGATCCCTTTACTATCTGATTTTGTAAATATTTGTTTTCTTGTTTCGAAGGATTCCGGAAACAAACCGAATTTAAACGGTATCATGTTTATTATACTTATTGTTTTATTTTTATAAATTAAAAGGATGTTTATTACATCTCAAAAACTATATTTTTCATCAATTACTATCAGTACTACAATCTAATAAAGATTTCCTAAAAATGTATGTCAAATGAAATAAATTTATTTCATATAGTTATGTTACAATTTCAGGGTTCGGGAATCGAACCCGGAGACACAGTAGCCTACCATCAAGCATAAATGCTCTCGAAACTGAATTTTTATGGAAATATATATTAATTTATGTCTGCTTGGCTTTTCCATTTTTGTTGACGAAAATATGATTATTAAAATTTCAATTTCTGTTCTTAATTTTGAATTATATTTTAACGGCGTTTGCTATTAAAGTGTGCAGAGTAATAAGTAACCGATTTTGTTTATCTGTGATTTCCTCTTTATACTATCAAAATGTCGTTATGTGTTCTTTGAAACAACTGCAGGTTTGCTTGACACATTTATGCATATCTCCTTACACTCTGTTGTATAAAAGAAAAGGAATTCCATAGGGAAAGGACAAGGATAAGAACCGGACATTACGTATTTATTTTTTGATACTATTAATCTCTAATGATTAAAGAGTCAAAAATGACTATTTTAATAGTTAATATTTCCTGTAATATTGCGACTTATTAAAAAATAGCCAACTTTATCGATATGTAGTACAGTTTTATAGAAATTTATACATAGTTCATAACCGCATTGCAAAAGTAATAATGGGATTTTATCGACAAAAGTATAATTTTGATTGATTTATAAATAAAGTATACACAAATTAATATATCACAATAAAAGGAACAAACATTACAGAACGGGACAAACAATTGAACTTAATCCTTTGTAAAACATATTATATTGTGAACTTGAAGTGAGAAGCACGGGTAGTGAATTTTTTGGTTGTTTTAATAAAATATATATTGAACGTAGTGGTGTTTATATATTAGTAAATTTAGGCGATTTTAGATCCTTATACAAATATACAATATAAATAATAATTGTCACCAAGAATATAATAATAAATAATGTATATAACGCTTTGAGTTTCATATAATTGTGCAATACATCTGATCAAACTGTGTAAAATTGTTTTCTGGGTTAAAAATAAAACAACCACTTATACAGTCCCAGCTGTTTCAAACGTAATGCCAGTGTTGAGTCATGGTACTACGAACCTTCAGTATGTCCTAACATTAACTAATAAATATTTAATATGGAAATACATGAACCAGTTATGAACTTTTTATTTTGTATTAAAATAAATATCTTTATAAGATTTGCTTTTTTAAATAAACACATTATTATATTGAAATTGCATAATATATACTGGTACATTACAAATGCGAGTATATCTTTGAATTTATAATTACATTTTTTGTTATTTTAATTTGTTTAACATCCACCTATTTCTATCACCGACGACCTCCTACTATGTTGACAGTTTTTAAGGTGTCGGGGCCTCACACATCTAACACTCGTTTTACACGGATTTGAAATAACACGGCTCACTTTAACAAATAGTCTTTTTTGTAGGAATTATTTATTTCAACACGAATTCCAAAATAATTTTATTTCAAATTTTAACGATGTCTTAAGCCCCATTTCCAGTGACTGTTTTTAGTTTTTATTTAAGATTTTAACCTAAAATAAAAGTTTCAGATTATAAAATATAAAGAAATAAAATTAATTATATTAAATACAGTAATTTATATAAAATAAAGATGCATGAATGAATGTTTTCACAAGTTCAGAATTACATTTAAGGTTAAAACCTTAAATTAAAACTAAAAACAGTGAGTGCGAATTTTACAAAAATATTTCTTTACTTTTTTGTTTTCTAAATTAACAAAGTAGTAAAAATAAACTTTATGAGGGTGAGGTATAATTTATGTAATGAGGATTAAATTATCCCAGTAAACATTTTGGAGTAAATTCTACTTAATTTCGATTACATATCATGAATTTTTTGTCTGGAACGTGTTCGTTTTCTATTCACTCGTTCATAGGAAATGGCCTATTTATGAGCTACAGACATTGCAACGACGGTTCACTGGTGAATTAAAAGCGGAGTCGGTTTATGATTTATGACCGGAGTTATAAATTATAATTTATGCCCTGCTGTGATTGGACAGAGAAATTACATTAAAATTAAGCGGGAAGTTTAAACAGAGTATTTATTTTGAAAAATAAAATCGATTTTTATTAGAAAACAAATTTATAATGAAAAAAAACAATAACTTTATGTAAGAATTTTATTAATATTTTATTAAATTTAATTTATTTACAGCATTATTTTTGATCAATTGTCAATATAACATTAGTCTACATTGTTAAACATTAAATAATCATACACTAACTATTCTATATACTTGAATATACACTGGGCTTGAACTTTAGCTTTAGTTTTATCTAGGAGACAGTTTCTGAAAATGAAATTAAATGTACTTTACATATTTATATAGTAATAACTCTTATAAATAATATCTTGTAAGGGTACCATTTTATTTACCAGTAATCAAATCAAATCAGTAGATCAAATCTTGATTTGTAATTAAGTTCTTCTTATTTCTCCTTACAACAATTTTTGGGTACCGTCTAATTTTGTGTCTGAAATATAAAAGAAAAATTAAAACAAATTTCTGAATGAAAAATGTTGAAATATATGTAGATGAAGAAACGTATATAAGATGCTTCATAAAATGGCGACTGAATATATATGTATTATGTAAATATGTAAATATGTACTTACCAAACATTTAATTTAAGAAACTTATAATTTCTTTGAACACTATTTTATATTATTGTTTTTTTTAATGCAGTATTAAAACTGATTAAGAACATATATTATTTCACAAAACTATCAAAATATTACACAAAGAAACTTAGTAACTGACAGGACTCTAGGACCAGAGATAATAGCTAGGACGAGCATTTGTTATCGCTAGTTGGCGCTAGTTGTTCCACTTCAGGGGTATAAAACTTAATCGATTCTACTTTTAGATTTTGCAAAATATAAATATTTAAATTAAGAAATAAATTGATGTAATCTTTAGTACGGATCGTTTATCGTTTTTTTAATGAATATTTTTCATCTTTAACAATTCTGGTTATATTAGTTTTTTACATTGTTCTGGTGATTTAAAAATCTACGATCGGCAGCTCTGCGTTAGGTTTAAAAGCTCTGTCTTAACAACGCTGGATAGATATTTGGGGATGGAGGGAGACAGCGTCTGACTATTACCATTAAAGAAATATTTGTTGAAAAAGGATAGCATATACTTTATACATACTGTCCTGAACAAAATACTTTATAAGTATACAAGTGTAACGGTGAAAAATATATTTTGCTTGTCTAACACATCTCGTTTCTCTCTCACTTTAATTGTACTTTGTAATAAATGAACTGAATGTGAAGTTATAAAAAATATATCGATGTGTGAAAGGAACAGAAATACTTAATGAATGATGTTGGAAAAAGAAAGAATATTATTATGAAAAATCTGTGACAAGTAGAGAATGAATTTTAACTAAAAGCGACTTTTGTGTACCACTTTTGAACTATTAACGAACTTGCTAAGACTACATACATCAGATTTTATTTCACAAAATCTTGACAGGTAGGGAATAAATTTTAACTAAAATTGGTTTCTGTGTTGTTGCTTCGAACTTGTAAAGCGTTAGAATAAAATTGTACGAGTGACTCGAACGTCACTAAATAGGACACTTCACCAAATTGTTTACTGGGATGTTTGTTTCAGGATATTTGTTTAGGATTAGATTTCATTTTTTATCTGGAATTGTTATTAATTCTAAGTATGGAGAATTTTCAAAAATATATTATATAAAGCGAACACCAGATGACGTTATTAATGTAATTTAGGTCCAATCGGTAATAAACGTGCGCGCCTATAAACTTGTTAAAATAAACTTTATTTCTATTTGGAATTATGATTTTGTATTTATGTATTTATGGACTAAAAGGTGTATTACTACTTTTAATTAAAATATAAATGAAATTTGTAGACATATTTTGTAGAATTTATATATTATGGGTTTTTATAACTTTTTTTTGCTCGGTTCTTAGAACCGAGTTTTATAGTTGTGGAACATATCTTTAATTTTAACATATGCAGCATGTATTTTTTACACGATTTTTTTTACGTATATTTCGTTGAAACGTACGTAAGTTTTAGGTGTTTATGTCTTTGATAACAACTAAAACCTAGAAAATATAACGCGGTTCCAATGATCTTTTTAATATATTGTATTTTAGAACTAAATTATTTAAATATTTTCCGCGAATAGTACACGCATATATTCTCTATACCATAAATAGCTACATGTATTTTTGGTTCTGTTCTCTATTGATGCCAATGCCATCTGTATTCCAATACATAACAATTACATATATGGTCCAATTTATAACAAGTAAAGTATCAAATTTGGAAATACTTGGTTGAAAGAAATTAGGTAAATCTGGCAGACAAGGTTGACAATTGACTGAAAGAAGTAAACATATGCAACTTTATCAAAAAGATTAATAAAAAAATAATACAATTTTTCTTAATCTACAAATACTTGTCTTCCTCTTTATATATAAAAAATCAGCCTCCGTATCTTTGCTCTCGCAAAACTCGAAAAGTAGTCGGTTGATTAAATTAGTAACAAACATTTTTGACACAACATTGCATTCGAATACGCGCGTTTTTTCGAAAATTGAATTCATTTCTTTCCAGTTGATCGTCATCTATATATATGTCTTTTATTATATTTCTCAGTCATTTCATATCAGACTGGTTTAGGTAGTAATTCAGGTGATACCAAAAGATATTCTATGACGGTGCACTGATAATTAAATAACTAACTAACATTAAATTTAAAGACAGCAAAGAGTAAAATACGTTTAAGTCCTTAGGCAACAAAAACAAGTTTCACGATTCCCATCATGATGGGTTTGAAGGTCACAACGTGTCTACCATGTGCTTCGGAAGTGACTAAACCATTAAAATCAAAAATATAAAACATTTACTGGTTACTTAACAGTGGTTTATTATAAACCTTAGTTGATACTTTTATTTCTGAGGCCTGATTTTAATTCGAGTCGAACATAAATGTAGTTTAACCAAGAAAAATACTTGGGTTATATTTTTCATTAGTTAATACGAGTGCCTCTCGCACACTGGAAGCTTATTTAAGCTATATACATTGACGGCACAGTGGGTGAGAGAGTTGATGCTTGATTACAGCTGTCTTTCGATTCGATTCTCTGACCAGCACTATATTATTCGGGTTTGGTTGTTATCAAGTATAATTTAAAGAAAAGTACGAATTAAAAATTATATTGCAATAATTATATAGCAATTCCTTTTATCCTTGTAATGTATTTCCTGTGTATAACACCAGTGAATGTTTGCGGTTTCGTATTTTAGATAACAAAACTGCGTCAACACTTACATATTTACAGAAATAAAAACGCCAATAGACATACATTAAAATTTATTTCAATCGAAAATAAATAAAAACGACCACTTAAATTAAAAATAAATTAAATTAAAAATGGTACTGTGAATGACTGTGAATGAAATTAAATACAAAATACAAAATTAAATTAAAGTAGTGAGTGAGAATGATAATTAATTGTTAGTATCTCCTAAAATATAGCAAGTTATTAAAAAATAATTGAACATTTAAGGTACTGGTAGCCAATTTTATCAATATGTGATACAGTTTTATAGAAATTAAGTCATGGTTCATAAGCTCATTATGAAATCTTTTAATTTTCATCCTGAGAAGGCATTAAAATAACTGACTGTACCGTAAAAAATCCTTTTAGTATTTGTTTTAGGATACCTCTCATTAATTCAATTAAAATAAATCCAACAATATTACTTCGAGCTGTCAGTTACCTTAAGTATAGCATTTACGACAAAAATCGCATGTCCAAAAGAACTAAAAGTTGCTGACGGTGTGAATAAAATCCAGATAAGTCTGGTTCAATTCGGATTTTACAGATGTTTAAAATATAAAAATAAGTTGTAAATGTTATTGAAATATTTCATTTTTTTCCAATATGTTCAGTACATCTGGTCCTCTGTGCTTATTATTACATAATATTTCGTTTTCTGAATGACGTCATTATGACAGAGTTTTTTCTCCAACTGTAAACATCTTGGTAGCATGTGAATTCTACTTTTTTGTTGGATAAAATGATGCGAGAATGGAAATAGCAAACAAAGTATGTAATCATTTGCAAGTGAAACAACAACCATCTTAATATGAGCCTTATACGCACCTAATGTGTCGTACAAACGGGTGCGACTTAAACATGCGACATCCAACAGTTATATATTTTCATTCATAAGTTGACATTACTTAGACATGAGTATACTAAATGTGTTGTACTTTTAACGTACAGACTAGTGCGACTTAAACATGCGACATTAATAAAACCTTTACTTATGCAATTTTAAAAAATTCTAAGTAATATTTTTATGAAACAAATATGTTTCTATCCTTCGGTGGTACTTGTCAAAGGATTGCGGTTTTAAATGTGATCTCGAGCAAAAGGGTCTGTTAGTAAATAAATAATAATAATTTAAAATGGTGTTAAAATGGACAAATTAAATTTGTATAACTTTAATAAATTTGATAAAAGAAGATACCGCTACAATGGGTTCTCTGCTTACCCGTGCTGAACAATAGACCACTGTCGACGCTTGTCTATTGTTAAATAACTGAGTTTTATTACGTTTCTTTCTAAGCATATTTTTTTCTAAAGCAGGTTGAACGAATTCGTTCGAAATATGAAAGCTTCCGACGTATTAAATTTAAATTGCATGTCGCACTAGTGTGGATGTGTTGTACAATTTCTTCCAACAAATGTTGGATGTCGCATGTTTAAGTCGCACCTATGTGTACGATACTTAAAAGCCTGCGCCGCAAAAAAAATTGTTTCAGAATAAATATTTGTTATAGTAATATTATATAATAAATTTTCTATAACGTTGGATCGCTTTAATAATTAAAATAAGCAACCTAAAATATTAGAAGTTATTAAAAAATAATTGGACATTTGAGGTCCTGTCCTGGTAGCCAACTTTTTTCAATGTTTCAACTGTGCAATATGCACAGTTTTATAGAAATTAAGGCATGGTTCTTCAAGCCTATTTTCACTTGCGTAAATACTTATGCAAATGACAATCGTCTTTGGACCGGAAGTAGTTAAGACCACGATTATAATAAAGATATTGCCGTTAGGGCAAGTGAAGTAATTATAAATTGCGTTATAATTATTATAAATGAGTGGGAGTGTTGCTCTGGTGTCGCAGAAGAATCTGGTCGTGAACTGTCTGGAGCTGCCATCTTTGCAAATCTTGATGGTAATAGCATAAAACCAGAATATGTATTTGTGTATGACTTAGAATATTAATTTGAATGAGATTGTGAATGTAACTAAAAAGACTAATTGAAAAATGTACTGTTCTTCAAACGAGTCACTGTAAATTTAACACTTTTCTAATTATGTACCTATGTATTTTTCCATGATTTGGTTGGTCGTTTTTCTTCAGTGTACAGAAGTATTTATCTTCAACGATACATATGAGATGTATTTCGAGATGTAGATCTAATTTAAATACAGGAGCAAAAGCATCTGAAAATTCTGGTTTGATCTCACAAATACTGAAGCGATGGTCTACTTACAAGTTAAAATTATTAAGATACTCGTATTTGATTTTAATAACTGGCACTGGCCTATATGAAATATTGTGACAGGTTTCTTAATAATGTCTATCTATAATCTTTATATATAAAAATTCAGCCTGCGTATGTTTGTGCTTGCAAAAACTCGAAAACCAGTCGGTCGATTGACTTTAAATTTTGACACAACGAACAATTTGAATACGCGCGTGTCTTCGAAAATCTAATTAATTTCTTTCGTTTCTTTCCAGTTGATCGAGGTCTGTGTTTTCGTCTGTGCTTGTGTGTGTGTCTATTATTTACTTTTCCATTCATTTCATTTCATACCCACGATTTCGTCATCGACCGCTTGTTGTACGCTTTCTTGTAGCTTGCACATTTAAACAAAGGAGACTCTGTTCACGGAGTTGCAACGTCGCATTTGCTTAGTGACAAGCAACCGTCATGCAGCCTGGGCTGCAACATGTCATAGCTCTAGCGTACTGCACGACGCATAGACGTAATATTCTTTTAAAAATGACGAACTCGGCAGTCAATTTTGTTTATATTGAAATACGACTGTGGTCCGGGGATTAAACCCGAATACCAGCAATTATGAAAATCATTGTGGCTTAAGGAATTGTCATTATCCTTATACATATCTTCACTAAAATAATTGTCCAAAGTATACTCATTCGTAAAAGTCTATAAATGGAAATATATTGCAATAATTGTTAATCTTTTTGTAGGTTAAACAATTTGCATCAATTTTTATTTCAATAATATGGTTTGTATGATTTTCAGGGGCTCTTAGTGTACCTAACCTCAAACAGCTACCTAACAAATATTTACTTCTGACAATATTTACATATCATTATGTGTAGTGGCAAATCGCACTGGTCATTTCAGCCTTTAACCATTTTTATTGTTACTTAATAGATTATTTTTGCACATTTCTTATAATATTCTTTAAAGCTGTAAGAAATATTACACATACCAACACAACGGCACACAAAAATAAAATATTAAATAACAATAAAAATTGTTAATGGCTCTATGTAAATATATAAATTGTATTGCTATGTAAATTGTAAAGGATATGTAAATATTATCATAAGTAAATACTTGTTAGGCAGCTACATGGGGTTTTAACACTAAAAATAGAAAGAGCCACTAGAAATCATTCGAACAGGATTAGGGGGCGTCCATAAATTACGTGAGATGTTTAAGGGGGGGAGGGGGTCGAGTCAAATCTCATCTAATCTTCCGTTGGAGAGAGGGGGGGTCTCGGCAAATATCACGCAATTTTTTTTCTGATTGAAACAAAAAAAAATTATACTATTTTGGTCCATTTAATCTAGATTGTACATGCTTAAGGCCTGTCTCAGTATGGGACCGTATTTAAGCGAATTTCTGCCGGACGTATACGGGCTACTACGCTTTACCTATCCGAACCATGTAAATGTAATGAGATCGCTCTGGAGCTCTCAGACTGCACGCTACAAAGCCGTCCGAATACGGGCGGCACTACCTCGCACAGTAGAACCGAATAAAGGCGAATTTTATCCAAGCGTTACCACTACTACAACGATACCCTATCCGAACCTTTGTAAATGCAAAAAGCCGCCACAGACTGGAGGGGATACCTAAGATCGCTTGTTGTTACGGTGCAATACGAGTCAAATGAAATCTATCGGCGACATGGGTATGTTCTGCATGCAGTTTATGTTTGTATTTCAGTGAATCATGGACACGGATGCCGATACCAATACGATAGAACTAAATTTAAATTCACGCCCACCAGAACTCAGATATATAATAAATGCTAAAGTCCTTTTAATACCAGTAGTGTATCGATTTTTTTTCTTTTTACAATAACAATCCAACGCGTTTACGTAAAAAACCCACATTTTGAAAAATCTCACGTGAGATTGGGGGATGGGGAAGGGGGTTGAATAAAATCTCACGACATCTCACCAGGGGGGGAGGGAGGTACAGAAAATTTAAAAAAACACCTCACGTAATTTATGGACGCCCCCTAAGCAGATCTGAATAAAAAATTTATGGAACCTAGTACCAGGGCCAAGTAAAGTCCAAAATGGGTAAAAAAATTGATGCAAAATGTTTTAACCTACAAGGACAATAATTTTATAGAAATTATATACCCAAGGATAACGTCGACCTAAAGCCAATGATTTCCAAAGACGACACAGTAAGCGAGAGTTTTGATGCTTGACGCAGCTTGTTGTATCCTCGGGATCGATCTTCGGACCAAATTTATATTTTGTGGGTTTGGTTGTTTTTAAATTACATTATAACATTATTAGGCAACAGTTATGAAAATTAATTGAAAACACAAGTATGTTATGTCCTATAAGTGAATCAATCAACTGGGAAGATATTTGTTTCAATTCAAAAGTTTCTAATTACGAAAAAGAAAATGTCACACCAAAGTCAATGGTATACGTATTATTCGGTACTGTTAACGTATTTGAAGATATGTAATCTACCTGAGTGCGTCATATAGCGTCTTATCTAAAGTATTGATCTACCAAATATCGATTGATCTACCCGTTTACAGACCATTAGCTGAAATTGAGGTTTAACGAATGCTAGATTGACTGGTGATAAGCATTGTACCTCGGGTGTTACATAAGCTCATTACAAGTGAGCCTGTCCTGTCCTGTCATGTTTATTTTATAAATGAAGATAATTGATTCATAATAAGACGTTATGTATGCATTTTAAGAAGTTAAGTAAATTATCCAAATGACGTCATATATTCGTAAATAACTTATTTACTTGTTAAATAAAACTACGAGTATTAAAGAGTACTTTAAATATCATTAATACATAATAATTGTTACATACTTTGAATATTATAATATACCCGCTCTACCATTGAAGATTTTTTTTGTAATGAAAGAGTTCATTTACAGCTCAGTTTCTCACAGTCGTTCATATGAAATGTCTATTTTATCGACTACAGATGACAAAACCATTTCACCTGTCGGAATACAAATGAAGATAAAGTTGATGTGAATTATAATTGAAGTGCAAAAGTGATAGAAACGCACTGTCACAAAACAGGACACTTTACCAAATTGTGTACTAGGACTACTCATTCTCAAAATATCAGCTTTGCTAAAATGATGTAAATCTGGGTGCTCTGAGAATTTACTCTAATACATATAATAGAACAGTGTTAACCACAATAAGCAGATTTCTTAGAATTTCCACAAATTCTGTATTAGCACGTACTAATTTGTTTGTAATAAATATCAACATGTTATTGACTATTTCAGTGTTGTGTTATTTAAACATGGGGAAACACTTTTGTAGAAATGAATGCATATTATTTAAATTTATTCTAGTCCTTACATAAATATACTCGTATGTATGTATTTATACGAGTATTATATAGTTTCAAGTCTAATATGTTCACTAAGATAAAATGGCGCCACTGATGATGAACGCTGTGAGCACAAATAAAACATTTGCATAATAGTTCTTGTACGTAAATTTAACGTAACATAACTAACTTTTCGTTTTTTTAAATTTAACATTACTTTAATAGTTATGTGTAGAAATAAAAAAAACGTAGAATTACCAATTAAAAGTAAAATTATAATATTCAGCTGCTACAAAAACGTCATCACTCTGTGAGAGACAAAATAAGAAAAAATTGTTAAAACTTTGTGTTGCTTGAGACAGCAGTAAGGTGCCATTCATTAATTACGTCACATGCAAAGAAGGGAGGAAGGAGTCGTCAAAGTGTGACAAGAGAGAGCGGGGATTCACGACGTTTGTGACGTTACATGTAGTCTAAAATTGGCATTCCAAACAAAAAAGAAAAAACATGACCAAAAGAATTTATTTTTTCAAAAGTGTGACGTCACAATAAGGGGGTGGAGGATGTTGGTGAATAGGAGGGTGAAAAACCGTGAAATTTGTGTGACTTTGCATAGTCTGTTGTATAACGTCAAAGGACTAGATTTTTTATAAATTTTGATTAATTTAATAATTAAAGGAACAATTACGAATAATTAAAAAATAATTGAACATTTGAGTTCCTGATAGCTTTTTATCAATGTACAGTTTGATAGAAATTAAGACATGGTTCACAAGCCCTTTGCTGGTGATATCTCTGTCAATTTAACACAACCAAAGTATAGATAAAAACACTTAATTATAATATACATATCTACAAAATACCCAATCAAATTTTAAACGCTGAATTTATTTTAAACAAGAGTAATCTAAATGATAATTTATAAAATCAGTTTTTATTAACTAATATCAAGATAAGTCTAAAATTAGAACGGTATCTAAATATATGAAATAGCATGATAATTATTTAGTTAATTAAATTACCTTTATATTACGAAGACAAAAACGTTAATATATACGTCAGACTATCAAGTTCCAACCAGAGTAATCCAGAAAAAAGTGGTTTGTAAGAATATGGTTAGGAAACGCACCTCACTGAGTTGGAGCGACACGGTTGTAAACCAGGGTAAGGGGGTCAGGGGTCGGGGGGACGGTGGACGACGGACGGCGGACGTCTGACGGTGCTATGGGTGTTTAGTGTTTACTGCAAACACATTGTTATTTGATTACTTTAGCATCACGCAATACATATACACACACCAATACACACTCGAGTATGATGTTTATGTATGTGTCTGTTACCGTCCGTGAGCTATATTCCAAGTTTAGATAATTGGAATTTTTATATTTATAGTTAGGGAGTTCTGTTCGTAATCTGTAACCACTGAATTCAACGAAAAAACTAATTCACTGTCAATAGGTCGAAATATTATGCCGAAATTTAACTTTTTTCTTAATAAATAACATTATTTGGAAATTTTTGAATAAGTTAATAATAAGAACAAAATAATATGATGAACCCTAAACTAGAGCGTTGTTGAAATCGCTCAGGTAGAACTCAGGTAGAAAATGTAAAGCAATGTAACAGTTTTGTTAGCTTTTAATAAGTTAGCAACTGCAAGACAATTTTTACCTGGGAATAAAGAAGGTGAATCCCTCGCAATATGAATATATTCACAATTTTATTGATTATAAAGTCGTTTTACCATTTTTTCTCAACCTACAAATCTTAAAATTACATTTTTACGTAACCCATTTATTTTTTAATATAAAAAGTATTATAATAAACTAATAAAGAAGCAATTTATGAAATATTTTTATTTGTTGTAATGTTGTATTCTGATTTGCAGAAATATGGCTTAAGCGATTTTTGGTCGCGTAACTCGTAGCTTCGGTGCCCTTTATATCACATAATTTTTTAAATACAAAATTACATTTTCCATGTTATAACATACTGACCTTGATTGAGCTCAGCGCGCCCACACGCTGCTCCGCCTCTGATACTCGCTACATACCTGTAACTTGTACTTGTCTTGCCCTTGGTGTAACCTTACCTACTGTTATTTCATTAATTATATTACTCGTTTCATTGAAAGAGATATGTGAGCAATAAGTGAAAACTAAGTTACATAAATATAAAATTAAAATTCTAGAAGAATACTTATATGCTCGTAATTAACACTGATTATAAAAATAATCTATTTAAATAAGTTTAATCTCAACAAAAATAAACAATAGAGAGACTACAGCTAATAGAAAATAGAATTAACCGATATTTAATTTAAATTCGACATCACTTGCCAAATGACATTTACTTGATAGCAAATGTAACTTGCTGGTAGGCTAGGAAACTGAAGTTTAATTTATCTAAATGAAAAATATTTAATTTAGTTCTTAAGGGACCATCTATTAATTACGTCACACGCAAAGGGAGAGGGGAAGAGGGGTCATATGTTTTGTGATGTCACATAAAATCTAAAATATTAAAACTACTAAAAAGTGCCACAACGATATGAATATTATATAATAAGTATGTTATTTGGAAGTTTAAAATTGTTTGTTTCTTGAATACTACCTTTTATCCCAAACTTAGCGAATTATAGTTATAGAAGAAAGTTGAAGCAATTATATCAGTTATCAGGACATAACTGATTATCAGATTCAATGTTTAAAATTTGTTTGTGGTTATTCGAAGTTTTATTTCACTGTTTAACGGTCACATTTGCTTAGTTCCTTAAATTGGAGTTATTGATTTTATAATTGTGTTGTTTTAATAAAGTTCTAAATTTAAATTTTCAAAATATGTGACGTCACAGCAAAGAGGAGGGGGTCCACAATGTGTGACAAGGTGTGACAAACATGAAGGAGTAGTCCAAAAAGCAAAAAATGTTTGAAATATTTTACAAATGTAATTAAATATAACTTTCAACATGGGAGTTGTCAACATTACTGCAATTTCAAATCAACATCTTGCGTTGCGAAATACCACGACCAGTGCAACTTCTACTAATCAGCTAACATTTTATAAAAGGTCAAATGCAAAACAGTACTTAGGAATTTGGATAAGTTTTTTTTTATATATTTATTACTTTTAGATGTAGTCCATGTAAAAAAAAACAAAAATAACTTAAATATATTACCAAAAATCCTTTTATTTAAATTATAATTTAAAAAAAATTGTTTTACTCTTTTTACTTATGAATTATGATTGTTACAAAAATATGATTCAAGTAGTTACAAACATATAACAGAAATAACAATTCAGATTAGTTGACATGACCTTGATAATGATAAAAGTTATACTTATCAACAAAAGTAAATATTTAAATAATATTTATATAGCTATAAGAATTATAGCTGTATCAAATTTGAATTTCAGGTTTGCATAATATGTCAAAGAAGAAATAAGTAATCGAGATTATTTTTCCTTTTCATAATCTTCCCTCATGGGATGCACAATCCAGCTGTTAGTAGTAGTAAATAACGTTTACACACACACACACTCTGTTGTATAAAAGAGATGCCAAATCTTTGGATGTGATGTACTATGCATTGGAATCTTCTATAAAGTTGAATCCCTTTAATAATAAAAGAGAGAAATGACTTTTTTAATTGTTAATATCTCCTAAAATATAGCGAGTTATTAAAAAATAATTGAGACATTTGAGGTTCTGGTAACTTAATCAATGTGTAGTACAGTTTTATTGAAATTAAGGCATGGTTCCAAGCCCATTCAATTAGAGAACAATCCCGGGTCCCGGAATATTGATTATGTGTTCAGAGTACTTTGTGTAATGATAACAGTCTAATGATCAGAGGCGTGGTTATCTGATAAATGGGGTAGATAACCGTCCAATTCTTCAGCTTACAAATAAAGAACGTAAGTAAAAAATTCTAAATTCCGAAAGTCAAATTTTTTATTTATGCTGGATGGTTTTTTCTTTTCATAATGATATGCTCGTAATGAACAAATGATACTGCGAAACATATAAGGTTGTGAAATTTTTTTCGACAAAATTCAAAATTCGTGATCCTAAAATCATGTTAAAGTCTATAAATATTGTATACCTAAAGTCACTTCTTTATATTTCATTTCTATATTTGAAAAGTTTTTGCTATTTGGAAATTTAAAATATTTTTTTTTTATTTTTAACAAAATGTAATGCAGAAGGCATTACATGCTTATAGAAACGCGAGAAATGTTTCTTTCTTTAAGATTTTCTTATTTCTTTCACATTCAATCTTAGGCTGGGCATTGTACTGCACGTTTTTTTGCAGCATAAATTTTATCGAATAAACAGTGGCGCATACATTTTATATAGAACTATTAACACGACGTTTGTACTGCAAAAAACACAGCTAAACACGTTTATGGAATACTCACTGGACTTGTCAAGCAAATGGAATGAACTTTAACGAATTCGGCCTGCAGTGGCGCTTAGTATTATATGGTATCAACACGGCGTGACTTTTATCGAATAGTAACGTATTTCAAGTTTATTATTAGAAAATGTTCGACGAATCTTTTATAGGTAATGATTTATTGATTTCTTTGGTGGAACAAAAGCCTGTTTTGTGGGGTAAAACTATGAAATTATATAAAAATCACCCAAGAATTCCAAATCAACAGTAATTCGGCTACTATAAATTCTAGCAATACAAATCTAACAACAATACCTTGGCTTCAAAGAAATTAATCAAACTTAAATAATACCTATATCAAACAGCGGTTTTTGTATTTCTTTACTTACCTTAAACATATAGCAAATTTCATTTTAGTACATTTATTTTGCCGTATGAAAACTGCGCGCCTATAAGTTTTTATTAATAAAAATTTACCGTGTGAACATGCCGCTGATTATACGTTTAAAATCGAATACTGTAAAAAACGTACAGTATAATGTCGTGTAAACCCAGCCTTAAAGGTTTGATAATTTTTTATCGCCGTTCCGCATTTTAACTAGGTCCTTTACTACTAGTGATTCATGAATACACTTGAACAATTCATAATGTTTTAATTAATAAATAAAATGAAAAAATTAAATTAAGTTTTAATTATTTTCTCGATTTTATTAAACTGTTACTATCACTTTTTTACTTGAAGAGAATTATGGTTCAATCAATGGTTTTAGGGTAGGGCATTGCCCCTCTATGCCCTCATCACCACCCTTCCCCATTAATGACTAGTGTAAGTCTTCACGAACTTGTACATATTCCTAAAAACATATTTCCTTAGGTTCTTTCACCTAATTCATTATTTCGTTATACTTAATATTTTTAACTTTATTTTACAGGTCAACTTCTGTTATTCTACACTCTATTCTACATTGTATTAGCTGCATTATTCGCAATCTGCATGCAAGGGTTGTTTTCTACCCTTAATGATAACGAACCAAAATGGAAATTGGACAGTTCTCGTATTGGTAAGATTATTTACTCTTCTATCATATGAGAGTAGTTTGATATTTCAGTGACTTTTTTAATTTTCCGCGTATCTCCCGTCAACTACTATCTATTGATAGACTTCTGTCAAATTTTGAGCAAGCTGCGTCATATATTTTGTGTTTGACAACCATTGAAAGTAGCTATCTGCGCGATGGCGATTGAGTGTTTAGTCACCATGGCAAGTATCCATAAATTGGGCTAGGAACTGCTACCCCATCCAGCATATTCTCCAGATTTAGCCCCCTTCGACTATTTTCATTTCCAAATTTAGAGAAATGGCTGGGCGGTAAGAGATTTGGGTCTAACAAGGAGGTCATCTCAAAGAGGACTGAAACAAACGCCTATTTTGAGGACCTTGAGAAAACCTATTATTTGGAAGGAATAATTGAAAAAACGCTGGACTAAATGTATCGAACTTATATGACATTATATTGAAAAATAAAGCGCTTTTTCAGAAAAAAATCACTGAATTATCTTCTACCCTAGTATAGTTATTTACTGCATTATGTTCCTATATCCGATTTACATGTAAAGTTATTTAATTGATTTATTCCCAGAAACAAAACACTTTAAGTTAAATATTAATAATTTTTCACGTAAATATGTAATAAAACTAATACATGAATAATACCAGCTATAACTAATCTATACTTTGAATTTTTCTGCAGGTACAAACCCTGGACTTGGCTTCCGACCGATTTCGGATAGAACTGAAGAAGGATCACTAATTTGGTTTGATGCTAAAAATACAACACAAGTGAACAAATGGGTCGAGTTGCTGGACGAATTCACTGGACGTTAGTATTTTTTATTTTTAGAACTATTACAAAAATTACTAGAATAAAATTACTAAACGTAATGATGTCACTGATGTCATCTCATTGGGTTGTGAACTGATTTTTCAGGAATTGAATTTTTTTTTATTGAAATATTGTTTAATCAATTGGTATACATATACATATTGGCGTTTTTATTTTATTCAATATAAAAAAATTGACGATTGTATATCTAGTTCAAGTTTGAATTTTGTGTTACTGCGCAATATTTCAATCGTTATCCTAGTAGTTAATGACAATATAATAAGTAGTCAATAATAATAAGTAACAGCTGCTATAGCTGTGACGTTTTATGCTGCATCTCTTTCGCACTTCTCTTTTTTAACAGTGATGGCTAAGGTTAGCGAATGGTAGTGGGGAAGAAGGTGAAGAAGGAATGACGTCGACTAGTCAATCATTTTTTTATAAATTTTCACCTTTTAATTATAAAGGGAAAAACATGACTATTTAAATCGTTAATAATTTATATAACATTGCGAATTGAAAAAAAATAATTGGATATTTGAGGTTCTGATAGCCAACTTTATCAATCTTAACAGTGCAGTTTTACATAAATTGAGTTAAAGTTCACAACCCAATTATCATTTATTTAGTCTGCCACTGTTAGGTGCTCATTGCACTTTGGTATGCAGTTGCTCATGTCCAAAATAATTTTACACGTTGAATTTGAATTACATTTCAATTTTACTCTATTCGTTTAATGCATCTTATTTGCACTTTGATCCAGAGAACAAGTTTTAATGAAATAAATTAATATGATAAACCCAATAAATATCATTTATGCAAATTGAAATTATGATAGTTAAAAAAAAACATTAGATAAACTTTTTGTGAAATTTTGTAAAAAAGAAATAAATAATGTTTATATTTACAGCTTATCGTAACCAATCTCTTCTTCCTGGAGGCGGAAAAACACAGAAGGACTGTAATTTCATCGATTCATCATCCAACGGTAGTTCTGTGTGCAGAATGCATCTTAGACCTGAGGATTTTAAAAACTGTACTTCAGAAAATAAATACGGCTATGCTAACGGAGCTCCTTGCATATTTTTAAAACTCAACAGGGTAATTGAATAATTATTACTATCTAGTGTGTCTGTAGATAATATTGCAGGTTTTGGATTATTCATTTTGTTTTGTTAAGAATACATTCTAATACTTACAGTTAGATTAAATTATGAAATGTTCCATACGTAAGTATAGTCTTACAGTTTGCGGAATCTATTTTAAGAGTGCAAAAATGAACATTTCGACATGTTCTAATTTTTAATATCCGTGTTTCACATCTTTGGTAACTCGTGGGAGGTGATCTTACATCATCAAATAACTATTTATTTAAAAGTTTGCAAAACACTTTGAATATTAAATCTTTCACTAATGTTGATGAAATTAAATAAATCGTTAAAAAAGATCATTAAACAAAATAGAAAATATTTACTTAATTAAAGGTTATTCTTTGTATAAAAAATTAGTTTTATTCGGCGCTGCTGAATCTGTAAAAAGAAAATCCTAATCAGAATAAATAATCCTAATATTACTGAATACATAAGCACTTAAACTAGTCATCTAAGGAAACAGTATAGTTTAGAGTGTCATGTCAATCGTTACACTCTACTCCTTAATAAGGTATTATTTAATTTATATTATTTAAATACTTTAGTAAAAATAATACAAATTTAATTTCTGCTCTACGGAGTTCAAGTTGAGCATTAAAATCCTTCAGACTCAGACTCTACAGCAATGGACACTACAAAACAAAAATTACTTTCTTGTCAACCAATATTTTTAGGATCTTGTTATTTATTATTTTCTTATAAAAATTACCTATGTAATAATAATTGTGCTTTGATTTATAGATTTATAACTGGGTCCCGGAATATTATGATGATCCTGATTCTGCAGACTTTCCTTCAAAACAAATGCCACCAACATTAGTTGAACATATTAAGAGTTTACCGCCAGCAGAGGTAAAACATAAACTATTAAATGAATACGATGAATTATTACTCATTTTAAACTACTGCAATGAAATATAATTTCTATAATAAAAACACAATGAGTAATAAATATTATTAACATGGCATTGGTTACATTTTCTCAACTCATCTCATCTAAAAAATACTAATTAACATTTTATAGAACATTAAAATGACATCCATCCTGGAATAACCTCAAAACATCATATTTTTAATGTAAAATTTAAGTTTTCTCGACATGAAACAAGTTCCATATGTTATTAAAGTAATATTTACGTTTGGTATTTAGTTTAACTCTTACAACAATTTACTAAGTAACATTACAGCCAGTAACGTTCAAAATCTACGCAACAAATTAATCTGTGTTTCAGTAATATTAATGTAATTAATTTTAGAATGCTGTTAACTAAAGAATTCTCTGTTTAATTCTAGCGCAAGCAAGTATGGGTGAGTTGTCAAGGTGAATACCCAGTTGATAAAGAAAATATTGGACCTATACAATATGCGCCTCACCACGGATTTCCTAGTTTTTATTATCCGTTCCTCAACCAAAAGGATTATTTAAGTCCATTAATAGCCGTCCAGTTCCAAAGGCCAAATAGTAAGTATTGAGTTAGTGCTAGGCTAGGCTCAAATTGCGAAAGAAATTCTGTAACACATGAAATCATGTCATCGCACGAACGGTGCGATTTGCGGTGTTTTTTCTCAGTTTGAGTCTAAGCTTAACTATATGATCCTTAATATATTGCCACAACAAAAATATAAATAAACATAATAAATTTTAATTAGATTTAACAAGTAATGATAAAATACAGACAATCAAATATTTAACTTTCTTTTCAGCAACAATTCTGATCAACATCGAATGCAGAGCTTGGGCGAAGAACATCATCTATTACGGAGGCAATAGAGATCGACAGGGATCTGTCCACTTCGAGGTCATGATCGACTAGAAACGCAGTTATCTTTCAATTATCATTGAATTTAACTAAAACATCTTAAGAGATAATGCCATATTATAATCATAATCTGCTTGGAGAGATTGTCAACTTTTTATTCATTTCTTTTTAAATTTTACTATGTTTTTATCATTACACTTTAGATTTACATATTTTCGTTTGACCTTCTTGTTAATCCTATAACTTATAATTAAAATACCTTTAAGAATATTTTATTTTATTATATTTTTATGTTAATCAATAGCTGAAGCTGTTGGACGTAATATTTATCGTCAATGTTATTTTCATAAGATTTAAATAAATATTATTTAATAATAATTGCTTGTATTATGCTGTTAGTGCGAAAAAGTGATATCTTTTATTATATTAAAAGTAAATTGAAATTAGGTTACCTCTTGCAGTAAACTATTGTTGTAAGTGTTTAGAAATAGGTGTAATAGTTTTCAAATTTTTGTTCCGTGTGCTATAGAAGCTATATGTAGTGGGGCCCTTACTGTAACGAATTAATATATAAACCAACGACTCTCATTTGAATCGATTTACTTATGTACTTACTTTGATAAAACTTGAAACTTAGAAAAAGATTTTATGTACTTACCTAGTCTAGTTAATTGAATATTGTTTTTATTTTTGAACCTGATTGTATTTGCTTAACGTATTTGTACGTTTATTTATCAATAAAGTTCATTTTCATAACTGATACTAAATTGTTTTCATACCAGTGTATATTTTTATTGACTAATTAAAGAATTTAGCGTGTAACAAACGAAATCCCATCCCAACAAGGCAATAAAAAATTATCTAAATCCATGAATGACTTTAATTTCTATAAAACTGCACTATATTTTGATAAAGTTGGCTACCTCAAATGCCCAATTATTTTTTAATATCTTCTTATATTTTAGGAGATATTAACAATTAAGAAATGCATTTTGTCTCTTGAATTATTAAAGAAATTTAACATTATATCAAATGCATGGTACGTCACTTCCGCTGATTTGCCATCTCTTATATAACAGAAACGGATACATTTATGTGTGTGATACGTCGTTTATTACCAACAGTTGAATTGTGTATACCGGTGTATACCATGAAGTATTATATTATAGTAGTGAAAAAGGAAAAATAATGTCCTCTACTCTTAGCCATTCATAAATTATGTTACACAAATTTCCTGCAATTCTATATATTAATAACTATATATTGATAAAGTTGGCAACCAGAACCTCAAATGCCAAAATATTTCTTAATGACTCCTTATATTTTAAGAGATACTTAGAATTAAAAAAGTCATTTTGTCTCTTCAATTATTAATTGGATTTTATAGTTATAGATTTGGAAGTTATAGAAAATTCCTATGTATGGTAAGTCACATCTGACGATTTGCCATCTCTTTTATACAACAGAGACGTATACGAGTGTGTGTGATACGTCATTTACTACTAGCAGCTGAGTTGTGTTTCCCATGAAGTATTATATAACGAAGTATGTAAAATAGGAAAAATAATCTCTATTACTTATTTCTTCTGTGACGTATTATGCATATCTAAAACAAGCGACATAACTGAAATTTAAATTTGACGTCCAAAATTAACTACGAACTCTAGACATTTCCTTACTTGCCTGTTTGTTAATGCGGCTCTGTATGGGATACTTTAATGTTTATGGAGAACGCGGGACAAATAACTCTTGTGCGGGACAATCCCTCGCATTCCGGGATGTCTGGCATCATTGTTCTAAAAATAAAACACTGCTGTAATATTTTGTTTTAATATGTGTTGTAATCAGTTGTAATGTTTTACTAAAAATAAGCCCTTTCATGTGGACAATTAAATCCAATTACCTCAAATTACCTCTTATTAAAAATGGATGATCTTTGTTAGACTGTTTGATGTTAATTTTAATACAAAATTCAAAGAGACTGATTTTAAAGTGTTATTATTTTAATTATTCTTAGTGGGCGAGTTCTGATTTACTGGTGGTGTGCTTTTAATAATAACTAAACCTTGTAAATATATTATGACCTCTATTTGAGATCAATCACAACTTGCGAGCAGTTTTAACTCTGATGTTGCCTTTTAACCTTAATTTTTGATGAAGTACTAACACTTATATATGAATTTTTATTAATTATTAATAGTGTAAGCTACATGTACAATTTTTTAGGTTTTTATAATGGGGTTGTGTCCTATGTCTTAACTTCTATAAAAGTGTACTATATATTGATAAAGTGGGTTACTAGAACCTCAAATGTCCAATTATTTTTTAATAACTCCTTATATGTTAGGAGATATTAACAATTAAAAAAGTCATTTTGTCTCTTTAAATATTAAAGGGATTCAACGTTGTACACATTCCAAATGCATGTGACATCACAATCCTTGTGTAAGGTTACCAACCTTACAGCTCATAAATCTCTGCTATATGTATTTATATATCAAAATATCAAATATTATTTACAGCTATTTCAAGGAACAATCAAATTTCAATATTATGTCTGCCTTAGCAGGGTTAAATTAAATAAAAACTTATTATTCTTTGATTTGATTTGATTATTTGACTACCAACGGCTACAAAACATTACCACAGCACTAACCTACTCAACAAATAACTGACATTAAAATGCATTTAACGTCATACAAATATGCCCGACCATTTCTAGCGCTAAAGCTACAATTAAAACTTTTAATTGCTATATCCCCGTCAACATTTAGATATTTAATAAAATAGACACGCCAATATACATTTATTAACATCAATTTCGATCAGCAATTGAAAAATCGACCACTAAAAAATGAGGACACAAGCCCATTATAATCTTTTATTCTAATATTTTTTGTTTTTGTTGGTATTTATCAACACTTTGGCATAGGGATTCTGATTCTTCTTAAAAAAGATCGATTTTTGCAATCGATTCGAATCTAAGTCCAAAGAATGGATTCGGAAAAAAAACAAGTTTAGCATAAAGAAAAAAGACACCAACCCAAAAAAATATGTTAAGAGTGATTTTTGATTAATTTTTTTTAATTAATTTGGAATGAATAAAAAAATTGGAAAAATTGGAACGCGACAAAATTTCTTTTAATATTAAAAAAAACCGCTTTTTAAAAAAGAAAGTAATGAATTATCAAACTACCCTCATATATAATACGTCACCGTGGCTCAGTCTGATATGAAATAAATGGGAAACTAAATAAAAGATTCACAAACAAACAAACAAGCACAGACGACGATCAACTAGAAAAAACGAGAAAAATGAATTCGAAAATGATTGAACACACACGTATAGTCTGAATTTTTATAAAAAAAGATAATCAAGCAACATTTTTCCAATCAGTGATTTTAGAGTTAACCCTACGATTATAAAATATTGTAGACAAAGCCTTAGCTTCCAAGACTTTTCAAATCAAATTAAAGCTTTAAATTCATCACAGCTTTATTAAACCATTCATTGCCAGTTTGATGGCGACTCTTGTTCAAACTTTGGATAAAAAATTATATAAATCCTAAAAGGATGAAGACAATTGAAAGGAAGCAACTCTTTGACACAAACAAATATTTACTTTATGTATTGGGTATGTTTAATTATTTATTTAAAAAAAAATGTTACTTAAATATCCGATTAATAATATTTAACTTTTATATAAACTATTAATGGGTTTGTGAGCTCAGTTTTGTAGAAATTAAGACATTGTTCACAAGCCCATTAAAATGTGTATATTAAAATAAAATTGTGTTATAAATATATTGCATCATCATCATTGTCTATTATATAGGTTTGTCAGTTTGGGAGACTGGATCCAAATACAAGCACTTGAAGAAGCTCGTGCTCTCAGTCCACTGCATCTACATCGTGTTACAGCTGTTAGACCTCTTCTTAAACGTCACAGATTTCGATGAATTCAGTAGCAATGCATACATCATCTTCCTTTACTGTTTTGCTCTGTATCGTTACTCCATGCTTGTAAGTTTGTTTTAGAAATTCGTAAATGCGTCGTCACTCCCTAAACTCATGATTAATTGCAACAGTTACATAAATGTTAGATGAATTATACCGTTAGAAAATAACAATTATTTATGGACGTTCCAGGGTGGTATAGTACCGTCAGAACATTTTCTATTGTCAGAAATTCAAAACCTCTGTCCCGGTAATCACGACTTAGCAGAGACCTTGTTAAATAATTGAATTTTATTACTTTTCTTTGTAATTGTTTTATTCTAAAGCAGGGTGAAGGTAATCTTTCGACGTATTAAGTTGCATGTCGCACTAGTGTGGACGTGTTGTACAACTTCTTCCAACAAATGTTGGATGTCGCATGTTTAAGTCACAAGTTGACAATACTTTAGCCAACAATCCACATTTTGTGTTTAAAATTATCAAATTATAGCTTTACCAATATTTAATACATTTTTATACATATTTGGTTGTTAAATTCTCTTCTGTATATTAGGTGTATATATTAAGTTAATAAGCATCTCATAATTTCTAGTATCGGAACCGGAAAACGTTCACTGAAGTTATCAACATCTTGGAATACAGTTCCTTTAAAACAGAGACAGCGTATGGAAAAAAACTCATTAACAGGGCTAAGTCAAGGAACCGAAGGCTTATTTATGTTTTCCAAGTTCTATCCTATTCGGTTTCAATATTTTATGCTCTAGTTCCGCTGCTCTATTGGGAAACGAAGCCTTACGAATTCCCGCAGAGAATCTGGGTGAGAAAATTATGGATAAATATCTTATGTGGCCCACAAACATGGTTGAGAACAAGGTTGTTTACTATGTTGATCGTTATTACCACAGAAGAAGCAATATGTTTACAACCAAGATGTCAACATCACTTCTAAGGCATCTTAACACACCAATCTAAATTCACAACCTTGTTGTCAATCAAGTTTGTCGTCTATGACATACGAGGATGAATTGGATTGTGAACCATAACTGAATTTTATATAGAACTGCTCGGTATATTGTTAAAGTTGTTTATTAAAACCTCAAATATCCAATTATATTTATTTATTTCGCAATAATATTGTTATTATTAACCATTGATATAGTCATTTGTTCTCTTTAATAATTAATGAGCACATTTACAAAAAATGACTTCAGTGTACGACGTCATTGCTTCCTCACCTTTCCCCCCAGTACCATTTACCAACCTTTACAATCACTGTTAAACAAGAGAAGTGCAAAAGAGATGCAGAATTAAACGTCACAGCTATAGCAGCTGTAAAATAAAAGCGCCAATAGACGTTTAATAACTAATATTTTAATATAGAATTAAAAAATCGACCCTTAAAAATGAATTCACAACCCAATTCATTATATTGACTTGCCTTTCATCTTATTCGCAGAATACTGTATTTGATTACTTATAGATTCCCTTTGACGTCTCCAAGCATCATTTATATCCGGTGGTATATTGCTTTACGTTTCTCGTATCATGCACTATGAATCTTCTAACCGTCGCTCAGGATTTGTTAATTGGAAGCTACCTCAACTTTCTCTGTTGCCGCTTTGAAATCTTAAGCGAATCTTTGCAGTCATTAGTTGAAGACATTGAACAGACATCCGAGCAACTAACTAGACCTTATACTAGGTCCGAATTACAAGCAAAATTTTCTAGTAACCTGATAGAGCACATTGAGCAACATAAAATATTGCTGAGGTATGTTGTTCGATTAGATTTGTTTCAGTTCATTTAATAACATCTTTATCTTCATTTCTAGATGCGCAGATATTTTGAACAACTTCTACAAATCGATTATGCTTACTCAATTCGTGCTGAGCACGTTTATGATATGCTCGGTTTCGTACCAAGCCACGCAGGTATTCTAGTGTTGCCAGATCCAAAAAATAAATTCATAAAAATGGGCTTGTGAACTTTGTCTTGATTTCTATAAAACTGTTGGTTACCAGAACCTTAGGGGGCGTCCATAAATTACGTGAGATGTTTAAGGGGGGGAGGGGGTCGAGTCAAATCTCATCTAATCTTCCGTTGGAGAGAGGGGGGGTCTCGGCAAATATCACGCAATTTTTTTTCTGATTGAAACAAAAAAAAATTATACTATTTTGGTCCATTTAATCTAGATTGTACATGCTTAAGGCCTGTCTCAGTATGGGACCGTATTTAAGCGAATTTCTGCCGCACGTTATGCCGGAGCTAATGAGTTACTGTGCGCAAGCGCCAACGGCTTAGAGTGGCTAGATCAGAACGAAGTTGAAGGAGCAGATGATTTTACTGAAAATCATATGGACATGTTGGTTCCAATAGTCTCTCTTGAGACCGCGCATGATTCTCCATGGACTGAATTAGAGTAGATATTCTTTTTTTAATCACAGTAATGACGATTTAAGTATTCTATTGTTAAATTTTTATTACACTTATAATTAAACTCTCAGCAATATTGATTACTAGTCTTAACTAGTCGTAAATAAAAGCACGAAGCAAATTTTTTTTTTCTTTTTACAATAACAATCCAACGCGTTTACGTAAGAAACCCACATTTTGAAAAATCTCACGTGAGATTGGGGGATGGGGGAGGGGGTTGAATAAAATCTCACGACATCTCACCAGGGGGTGAGGGAGGGACAGAAAATTTAAAAAAAACACCTCACGTAATTTATGGACGCCCCCTTATTCCAATTATTTCCGGATATAGTCATACCTATATTAAAATTTATTTCAATCGGAAATTAAAAAACGACCTTAGGGGTCGTTAAAAGAGTTCACAAGCCCATTGTTTTAAAAATAGAAACAATTGGGTGTCAATTTCAAAATATGAAAGTTTAGGATACCACTCATTCCTGTTTAGTACATTCAGATATTTGCTTTATAATTCCTTTATTAGATTCTCAGCACCACCATCAATATTATCCAAGTTATCTGCATGGTCCAGTGGCTGGCGTGCACCATCATAGAGCTGTTGATCTTCTGCGGGTGGGGCGATGAGCTGACAACGCAGGTTGGTGTACGAGACCTTCCTAAAACTGCAATAAAACGAATTACCGGTAATTCATGCATTTCTTAAGCCTATAAATATTGGTTTTAGAGTGTTAATGTTGCACAAGCTTGCTACTTCTCCTCGTGGTACAAGGTGTCTTCACCATACAACCAGAAACTGCTTCAAATCTTCATGATCCGGGCACAGCGACCTGTGGAGATGACTGTTGGAGGACTCTACACGCTCTCTTTGGCCGCTTTTATGATGGTAAGATTAATTTGGTTGTCAACTCATTTTTTAGGGGTCGATTTTTTAATTCTTTATTGAAATATTGGTTAATTAACGTAGTTGTATATTAACGTTTTTATTTTATTAAATATCCAAAAATTGACAGATATATATCTATTTAAAATTTCAATTTTAGTTTACTGCATAATATTTCCGTTATTATCCTTGTAACTAATGACGTCACAAACTGGAATGAATATAATAAGCAATGTTATTTATTTTTCGTTTTATATCACGACATTATATTGAAACATTATAACTATAGCATTAGTGTCAAACGCCGGTTTCACACCATAGAGACAGTTGAATATAACACGAACAAAAACTTGTTTTTGTGAACAAAAACACCAATGTTTACACCAAAGAGACAGTTCTTAAAGCATTTTTGTCTTTTTTGCTGTTTTAATAAACAAAACACATTTCCATCTGGAGTCTGTACGATCAAAAGAAAAGACGTTTGTTGTTGTTTTTTAGTCTGCATAGTTTGAACATGCAGTTTTGTTTTTTTGTGAATATTTGTGCTTGTCAGTTGTTGTTTATCATGTTTATAATTTTTATGGGACACACAGAAAAACACTAAAACCAAAACTAGTCTGTTCAGTATGAACAGTCTGTTTTCGAAAAACAGAACTGTTTTAAAATAAAACAAAACATAATTTTGTTTTAAACTCCTGTTATATTTTAACCAATTAAATAATTATTAAGCATACAAAATCCTGTGGCCCTAAGGTGGAATTCAAAACTAAGGAAACAATTCAATTCTGTACATTATGTTATTTTTTTAATTGTACCATCAATTTCTTTCTCTCATTGCAGTTGGTTAAGACGTCTTATTCCATATTCAACTTGATGCTGAGGACAAAGTGATATCTTTTAAATAAGGAGCTAACAAGAATACAGATTTAGTGTGTCAATGCTGTTACTATTGTGGTTATACAGTTTAGGCAGTTATTCGTCCTGCACTACTAATTAAACAGATCTTAGCTGATAAGAACAACCATGTGAATTAGAGTTGTTTAATAACGTCACAGAATGTGTAGATTACTATTACTTTCAAAAATGCATATATGTATACATCGCTGTCTAATAAATGTGTGGTAAATAGTACGTTTAATGAAAGAATATTCAAACCCAAAAATATAGAGCAGGTTCAGAAATTGAACTCAAAAGTCTTTGACGTTAATTTAAGATTGAATTTCACATAAAAGTCATAAGAAAAGTAAAACACAAGTTTTATTACACACTTTTATTGATAATAAATAATTTGTGATTGGTGACAACTCCGACAGTGCAATGTAAACTACATACAACATTGCATTGCATAATATAGGTACACACTAGAAACTATGTTACTCATTTTGAAGTGAATGTTTTATCCCATTCAAGTGAAAGGAACAGATAGATTTTAGAACAAACAACTGACCACATTAGTTCAATAAATGATCAATTTATTAAAACAAAAATCTTTTCAATGAAAAAAGTAAACACAGCAAAAACTATCCCAAAAAAATAAATTGAAAACGCTCCTTGTAAGTGTTGCAATGTCAGTTTGATATCAACTTTATCATCTTCTTTATTATCGTTTAGCATTTCTAGTGTTTTTGTGTTCTTCATTTTCAAAAGCATTCCATTTGACTGTAGACGTAGTAAAATGTGATTCAATCTCAATCCTAACATTTTGTGCACTGTTTTAATTGATATCCACTTGGTAAAAATTCCATCACTCAACGGATGAAACAAATGTAACTTATTTATTGCATCCATTTCTTCCACGCTACTTAATATTGCAGAGTTATCTAATAATGAAGCTTCTGTCAAAAGTTCTATTTGTGACAATACAGTTTCCCCCATATTTAATAAGTGTTTATTATAAAAGTGTACTTTTCCACTTATCTGTTCATATAAAGGTTCATTTTGACGAGCATGTTTAAACTGGAGAATATTAAACTGCGAAGCGTATAAAACTAGCTCGGAGTCGTTCATCTCTTGAAGAGTGTCAATTTGCTTGCTCAATATCGGCGTTGTTAATATATTGATCCAGTTGGACAGATATGCGGTTGATATATGCAAACTGTAGATGACGAGTATAATGAAATACGATCTTAATAATTTCGAGGCTGGTTGACTATGCACAGAAACTCCAAGCAAGACACTGATGGTGTTTAGGACACATCCAGTTATTTGTTTATGGTAATCATTCTCCTGACTTTTCTTTGCTATGATAAACCAAACTACAACAGATAAAAGAAAAACCACAAAAATTGCGTACCACGTTGTTATTTTGAAGATTAAAGTCATCCCCATCCACTGCGGTAGTGGTTTTGCGTGTGGGACGAACCATTTGAACGACACCCATTCGTAAGGCAATGCTTGAGTTTGCATTTTTCCTCCTGAGTCTATAAAATCTACTATCAAGTAATTAAAACTTGTATCAGATACCTTTAGAGAGTAATATTGCACAAAAAACAAAGTCAGCTTAGTATGGTTTAACGAACTAAATACATTTAAAACATTATCTCCTATTACACTTACTTCAATATTACTAAAATCTATCTTCGACGTATCGCTGAAGAATATATTAAAATTTGTAACTGTGTCCAATAAACTGCAAACAAATTGATATTTAGCATTGATGAAGCATATAACAACTTTCTCATTTTCATTCTTATAAATTGTTATTATTTGGATGCCTTTAGCTTTAAACGCTTGTACAATTAGCATCTTCATCTCTAATAAATTCGGGCGCTTCAGCAAGACAACAATAATTTTGTGAAATATAAAATTCAAACTGCCTTGTAACTCGGCAAACGAATATTCCTCCGCAAACACAATGTTACAATCAAGTTCCTGTTCCGAGGCAAATATTTGAATAAAATGTCCAATAAGGAAACTGCTCTGTGTGTCTTTGCTCAAGGTTCTGACAACTTCGTTCACATACGCCATTGTTGGAACAGGCATTTGATACGCATTCCAATACAGGGTTATGCTGAATGAATTTCGGAAAATATTTTTCACTACTAGTGCCACAGCATCCGAATCTGGATAACTATATTCAGTTCTCTCATTGCTCCCGACTACTCCAGTCAATAACATCAAGAAATACAAAGATAAAAACATTGTAACAACTATGTAATGTCGTACAATTTGATGCGCTTTATCGTAATACAGAAGTACATTTGAAAACTATTAGGTGTTTTAAGTAGCTGGAGCGATGAGGAAATACGAGTATAACTAAAAGCTTTTTTATTAGTACGAATTTACTTAATAGCAAAGCATAAAGTAACTATTACATAAAGAACGTTGAATGTGTACAGTTTACTTTTAGATTAACTATTGAAGGTTTTCCATAAATTACGTCCCGCTAATTTTATAGTTTTTAACTCAAATAAATTTCAGGGTGCAATCTTTTTTTTTATATTTATTTGAGTGCATCAACTTTCGACAATTATTATCACGTAAAACAATATATCCATTTATAGTCCATAAATACGAAAACATGATCAATATATTACATTTTTAATTTTGTTCTTTAAGTCTGAACATAGTTGCTTCTTCTGCATAATTATCAACATTTTCATTTACTAAAATACCGGTGCGTCTAATTTGATTTTCTCAATTGTTTCTTTAATTATATAGACGCAAGCTGTCACGTCCTGTACTTTACTACCACACGTATAATGTCTGAATATTGTGATGGAATTTTGGTATTCTTCCAAAATAGTATTAAGTTCTGACCTATGGTGCAATATTGTGGACAACGCCTAAATCTAAAAACTGTAAGAAATTGCTAAAAATACATGATTTTTACAACTTTCTTAACTATATACTTGGCATAAAAACACGTTGTTATAGAAAAGAACCTTGCGAAATGACTACGGAAATTGGAAGGCAGTCTATTGCTTAGTCTGGTCTTATTTAATGTTGTACTATATCAACAAAAACTGACAAACTTCAATAAAACACGAACAAAAACACGAATCTCTTCTTAAAACATTTTTGTCTTTTGTTGTTGTTTTAGTAAACAAAACACATTCCCATCTGTAATCGGTAAGATCAAAGGAAAACACGTTTGTTGTTGTTTTTAGTCTTGCTTGGTTTAAACATGCAGTTTTGTTTTTTGTGAACATTTGCGCTTATCAGTTATTATTTATCATGTTTATAATTTTTATGGAACACACAGAAAAACACTAAACACAAAACCAGTCCTCGAAAAAAAACTGATTTTAAATAAAACAAAACATGATTTTGTTTTGTTTTTTGACAACAAAACTGTTTTCAAAACTGTCTCTCTGGTGTGGAAACAGCATAACAGTAGCGCTTTAACCCGGAATTGGTGTGGCCATTGCTATACTGTTTGTCAAGGTCATATATTAATATTAATTTATAACTAATTTGTTAAATTTATAATTAATGTTACCAATAACCAATAAAATGGAAATATTATTAACAAATTCAAAAGAGTGCTGCATTTTAGCATTATATAGCTATGTCTACAAATTTAGAATTTAGGAGGGCTAAATTGTAAAAGAAAAACAAAAAGAACCCTTTGACTAAATTATTGTGATGTTAAGTTCTAATTGTACTGGACTATAATGTAAAATTGTAAACGTACGGACCCCTGTGTCTCACTATCTCTGCACCTTAGCTCCTCTTCTACACTTGTGCCTTCTTCTCTCTGCCTCTTCTGTCGCCCTTCCGTTTCCTTCAAAGTACTCCTCTCCTTTTCGTTTCACCTTTCTACTCTTCTCCCTTATTTTCTTAAGTATCTCGCCTTAAAAATTTCTCATTTTCTCCTCGATTCTAATTGCCCCCTTCCTGCTTCGTCTTTTATAAAAAGAGTGCTAAGCAACTTGCGGAACATTTGATTTGAAATTATCAAAAATCGTGAAAACAATTACTGGCAATGGACGAAACAGAATTATCCAAACAGCGTTTGAAGCATATACCAAACTTCATTCAGAAATAAACTCAATGTAATACAATTTTAGTTGATATCTAAAACTATTGGAGTATGATGAAAATGACGATGAGTATGATGTATTATATTAGAAATTATTTTTGAAATACAACACTTGTTTGCCAAGTTCCGCCACTGTAGTATGTCCAATGAGACCTCATCGACGAAAAATGAAAGATAACTTGTTTGAACAAATAAATTAGTATTAAAATCCGTGACATAAATAACATTAACATTGGTAACATAAAAACTATTTTATTTTTTCAGCACTATTTCTAAAATATTTGTTTTGCATTTTGTATTTAAATAATTTTGCAAACTATTTTTGCACATCTCTGCCTTAAAGCAACCTCGTTGCAATGCCGACTGAATACGACTCTCTCTCTCTCTCTCTTGCTTTCCTTCTCTTCCACGTTTGATATGAGCCATGCGGACCTGAGGACGCTTACCTCTTGTGAACAATACTCATTTTTTCAGTAGAATGGGTTAAAGAGAACGTGAGAGAATGGAATAAGGACGTACGTCGCGTCATATTTTAACAAAGTTAAAATTAACTAAGATAACGAGTAGCGTGCATTTCCGCAACTATTTCATTATTTACATTTCTTAATTAATGTTTAAAATTAAAATCATTAAATAGTGTATATACATAAAATCATAACATTTTTTTTTATTTAGGTTAAGCACATTTTTGCAGTCTGTAGAAAATAATATATTAAGAAAATAGTATTATTTTTAACTTTATAAAATGATACATACGGCATACGGGGCAGAACAACGTGGATATCGCAGACATGCAAACTTATATTTACCACTGCACAACGTTTTCACAGTGTTGGCAAAGTTTCAAAAAGTCAGATGTTCCGAATTTAGAACAGAAAAAAAAATATAATATTAGATGTAAGGCGTTTCCACTTACAGTCAGTCGGCGCTTGCGTGGCTCAGAAATGTTTTCAGTCTGAAGACTTGCGGTAAAAGTACAAGAAGTCGGTTAAACTGCAATTCTAGTGAAAGTCGAAAGAATTCAACTTCAACCAGCATTGTTAAGGATTAACAACATATAAATAAAAGTGACGATCTTCATACTATGGAAATGTGCAATTTTGAAAATTCTACTTTCATTTTATGTGAATTTCAGTGATTATTTTTGAGTGTAGGAAGTCTTATGTCCCTGGCGAAACGGGATATAAATAATTATGAATGTGAGTCAATTTATATTAATATATGTATATCATATATGTCCTAAAAATATACTCATAGATTTAGCTCAGCTAACATAATAACTTGTTATTTTAAATGAACTGCTTCCGGAAACAGTTAGATAATACCACATATTTAGGGTTGCCTGGTGTTTCACCTTTAGAGACTCCAATAAATGCAATAAACTTTCTGCTGATTTTTGGAATTTGCATACAATATAAATTTGCGTAAAACAATAATCGAACGCTGAAAACTAAGTTAGTTTGTAAACCATAATTGAATTTCTATAAAGCGGAACTATATATTGATAAAGTTGGCTAGCAGAACCTCAAATGTCCAATTATTTTTAATAACTCCTTTAACTTTACACGATATTAACAATTAAAAAAAAACATTTTCTCTTTTTAATTATTAAAGCGATTCAACGTTATAGAAAATTCCAATGTATAACACGTCACATCCAACGATTTGTCATGTTTTTATGGAACAGGGACGCACACGAGTGTGTGTTTCAATGTCATTTCCTACTATTACCGCAATTATTATGAAGGTTGTGAAAAAGGAAAAATAATATCGATTACTTACTTCTTCTGTGACGTCTTATGCATAACTAAACCACGCATTCAAATTTAATATAACTATAACTCTGTCAACTTTTGAATATTTATAAAAAAAAACGCAAAAATAAGAATTAAATATATTATTAAAATAAAAAAATGAGCTTTACAGAAAGAGTTCACAAGTCCATTGTCCAATACTTTTATTCAATTCGCGTCATTCAAGGATCTTCTCTCCTTCTCTTACTCTATTCCATTCTATGAATTGCTATCTCTATCACACAGAAGTGTAAATATGATGCATAATCACACATCACATACTACTTACAGCTGTTTCGGCAAAACATAAAGTTTTTCATATTATAAAGGTGGTGCATATTATTACAACGTTAAATATACCGATTAGGCTTTAACGCTATTAAAAATATTAGTTACGTGAAGTAAAACACTGATTTAATTTGATGCCTTTATTTATTATTTAGCATTCCAAGGTATATCTTTATTTGACGAAACCTAAATATCAAGTGAGTGAAATATTATAAGCTAACAACAAATATGATTCCACGTGCATCTATCTATCTCTCTCTAACTCATATGTGACATACCATGCATTTGAATTTTCTATAACGTTGGATCATATAATTAAAGAGATAAAATGACTTTTTTAATTGTTACTATCTCCTAAAATATAGTGAGTTATAATTGGACATTTCTAGTAGCCAACTTTATCAATCTATTGCACAGTTGTATAGAAATTAAGACATGGTTCACAAGCCCATTGGCTGAATATACTACTACTGCAATTTTATACTAATAAAAAAACTCTATTCCGGGCGAAAGCATTTCTTCGTATGGAAATATCTTCTTATTATGCGAATATAATTAGGCACAGAATTTATTTTCACTTTAATGTGTGTATTTTACAGCACTCGAATGGAAATGAGAAATGGCGTCCCATGGTCATCAACAATGCAACCACCAGGATGCGAGCTGCGCGGTCCATGCCGCAGTGGATGGTAAGAATTCACTTATGATAATTCATAGGATTATTGAAAAAGTAAAAAGACTAGTACCTTCCTTTTGTCGTAATGTATGAACCACATGTACGTGTTCGAGTACGAATATTTGACTTTTGTATGCGAAGAGACAAGTGAGGACATTCAGCTAATATTTGAACGAAGACGAGCATTTTTGGTTTAGTGCCGGTAAATAAAACAGATCAAAGCGTCTGAATGTTTGCATCGGCCATATTTGATGACATTAACACATACCCTACAATGCTCGGGTGTTGAATTTTGGGACAAGCTCACGGAATTACCGTGCACAGCCATTCGTTTTCGAATAATCGGCAAACAGCACTTATAATCGAACACGCCATATGTGGTCACAGTTATGGTTTTCGAAATTTGAAAGGGTTTTTTCATGGTTGGAATAGAAAACTCAAATGGTAAAAATTTGATAATTCTATTTATGCAATTTATTAATAATTTTTTTAATTTCCAGTCTCAGTCTGGAAAAACAGGACCCGCTGCTCCACCTCCACCACCTGTTAATGACAACGTAATTAAACAACAGATACAATTGCAGCAAGGACCAATGCCAAAAATAGAAGCAAATGATCCTGACTACGAGGTTATTGAATTTTCAGGACAACAATATAGCAACGCACCACAATTACCTGCTAAGGTCCAAGGTAATAATACTATCCACGAGTATATTTTATGCTTTATAAACACACGAAATTCACATTTTTCCATTGTTTTGAAAATTACAAAAGTAGCGTCACTAAAACCACCATACTTCGTAAGCTAATGGTCGAAATATCATGAAATTTTAACACATACCGTTTGAAGGTTGCTACTATCTAACCATCTATATGTCATCCTACGAACTTATTATATGTGTTATGTTTTTACAACAGCTCGTAAAAATTTAGTTTAAAAAAAGTGTAATCATATGTTCCGTATGGACTAGTGCGACTCCAACATGCGACATCTAATATTTGTTTGAACAAGTTGAACAACACGTCTACACCAGTGCAAGTACAACATAATCGGCATCCTTTCTAGTTCGTTTCAATCAGTTTTTTATCTTTAACAAAAAAGTATAAATTAAGTAATACAAGTTCACAAAAGAAACAGTAAATTTATTTATTTAATTTTTTCAAGCGTCATTCTCATTTACCAATACGAGTACGATAAACCAAACGCAATGAATAATTTGTTTTAGCCTACAAAGCTTTTGCTTTATTCATGCCAGAGTCGGTAAATTTAAAACAAAGAGTTTAAAAAGTTTAGTAGCGCTCAATGAATGTCGCAAGTTGAAGTCGCACTAGTGAGGAAGATAACATTTCAACAAATTTAGTACACAGTACGCACTCTCAGAAATCGAAATCAGAGTTGAAAAGTGTTAACCGACTACGGTATTAAATCAACGAATGAATTTCAGATGGTCGGCGCTGTGATCTATGTGGAAGTTCAGCACCTGCCGTCAGATGTGATCGATGTGCAAGTCAAACTTTCTGCCTGTCCTGTGATGATATGTACCATCGTCATCCAAAACGGCAAAACCACGTGAGGAAGGTAAATTATTCGAATTTTTTAATATTCTTTTCGTTTTTTATTCGTTTTTTTTTAGATCCTTGTTCATAACTCCAGCACCCTTCTTAAAATTGTAAATTATAGGTTTAAATCTATGTAAGGGGGCATTATTTTACACACATTTCTATAGTACATTGCTTTAATATAGCTATAAGATTTCACAAGTTACAGTCATTTTTTCAAAAATATTTTCTGTTTCTCAGTTAATTTTATATGGAGAATGCTTTAAATAGTGTAAAACGACTTTTTAACACGGTTTTTAGAACAAAATATAGTTATTATTTTATTCTTACACAGTTTTTTATAGTTGTGAAATACATCCTTCCTTTTACAATAGACATACAGCATGTATTTTGTTACACGATTTATTTTACGCGGATTTTGTTGGAACATACCGTGTAAAATGAGGTTTAGGTGTAACTGTTTTATTAAATATGTATGTAACGATGTATCATTGATTCATGGACATAGGCTTCAATGCTAGTGGGTTCGATACCAAGACATTTAGAATCTTTGGATTAATATATGATTCCATATAATGGAAACGACCAATGCTTTCTTAATAAATATTTTAAATAGAATAATGTAATTTTAGTTTATGCAGTTAATACGCATTATATGAAAACTAGGAATGTTATATACTTTGAATTATTGACTAGTGGCTATCAGGACCTCATATGTCAAAATATTTTCGATATAATATTTCTAGTCCTATCTCGATCAACCTTTTGATTTATTTATTTTAAATTAATGACATATATTTCAGTAAATACACAAAATATCAATGATAATGGTTCTAATATTTTATTGTCAATAGATTGTTACATTTTGTATGCTTATTTATATAGCAATTAAAATTTATTTACTTAGGCTATCGATTCGATACGAAATCAGTTTCGACCACCACTGCCACCCAAAGGAGAATTTTCAGCACCACCCCCCGTTCCACCACCCCGAAGAAATAAGCGTCCAGGAAGTGCCGCGCCCAGTCCGTTGCCCCCGCGAAAAGAGGTACGTCATTGCAATGTATCATAATTATATTATGTAGTTTAGTTTAATATGATTCTAATTTAGTTAGATCAAATAAAGTGTATCACACCACTAGATGGCTTTCTAACAAGCAAAATATTATAAATTGTTGTAAATATAGGTGTAATTTAAAATTCATTCATTCAAGTGTGTTAATAATAAAGAATAATTTCTTGTATGTACATGTTGAGTAACATAATACATATTTCATTTATTTATTTTATATACCGTTTTTACTTTTATATAATGGTATTGTTAATTATCCATTTCTTCTGGTCTGTATCCGTAAATGTGAAGGCTATGCAACGACTCAGCGTGTGCGTTATTTTGTTGTTTATAGGTGTACATATTTGAAGCTACAAATTAATAGTCCTATTCACAATGGGCTTGTGAACCATGCCTTAATTGCTATAAAACGAGACTATGTATTGATAAAATTGACTACCAGAACCTTAAAAGTCCAATTATTTTTTAATAACTCCCTATATTTTAAGAGATATTAATAATTAAACAAGTCATTTTCATTGTCCTTAATTATTAAAGCGATCCAAGTTTATAGAAAATTCAAATACGTCATGTCCGCAGATTTGCCATCTCTCACTTTGTGTTTATCCTATGAATTATTATATTAAGAAGGTTTCGAAAAAAGGAAAAATAATCTTGATTGCTTTGCTTTGATTACGTGGCGTATCATGCATAGCTGCATGCAAATTTGATATACCTATAACTCGGTCAACTTTTAGATATTTAAAAAAATAAAAACATCAATATACATATATTAACCGTTATTTAAATCAAACATTTAAAAAAGAGTTCACAAGTCCATTGCTGAAGTTCAGCACATAGTTAGTATAGTCAAAATTACGAGAGTTCGGCGGTGACTCATACTTAAAACAAGTTGTGGGGTATAAACTGCCGTTATAACTAAAAAGCACTGACTCACTTATTTTTCTATAATGTATATAGAAACGGATAAGATAAAATTCATTATCGTATTATAGATTTATACCACTCTTATAACCTCTTTTAGGTATAAGTTCCCGCCGAAGAATCGTAATTTTGACTATACTTACCTTATTTCACATAGTCCTAATAATTCATATTAACAAACTAGCAAAATACATGAATAAAACCACATTGTCTAACTTCTAATGTATTAAATCATTACATCAGATTGTTCCTTATATTTTCAACTTTAACATATTATAAAGCCATTTGTTCTTATTGTTCCAAAACACTTACGAACAAATTCTTGTGCTTGGAAATGCGGGAATTAGTTTTAAACGTATTCTGCAAATATCATCTGTACATTGGCGGTTTTAACTTCTCAAATTTTTTTCTGTAATTTATCCATATCCATACAATCTGCACGTTTAGTGTATGGCGCAGGCTACCTTCCACCTTTATTAGTCTGTAGTGCCTTCTACAACGTTTTCAATACCCAACTCTTTTTTTACATATTTATTTCAGTGCTTCAACTTTAGATAGTTATTAGCACTGACAACAATATATACAATACATAAACATTTACATTACATAATTTACAACTTATAAACACGAGTATGGGTACTTAAAATAAAGAGATAAATCTTTGCTAAAGCCAATAAGGTTTTTAGACTTTCTCTACTTTTAAATATCTGCTTATAGTTTTTAGGCATATCACAGTTTTATCTGAATCGACATTTTATTTCATGTGTTCAGATAAATTTTCACATTTTTACGGTAGCTGGGTTAAATGCTGTTATTACCAAAACATTTCGATTTTAAGTGTTTTATGGATCCATAGACGACCAATGGTGATCGTTGTTGCCACAGACGAAGCAACATGTCTACCAATTAATTTGTCGACATCACTTCTGAGGGATTATTTGCAGGGTGATAAACTTTTGCTGATGTTTCTTATTTTCTTTAAATATTATTTTATTAAGTAGAATTTATAATCAAAAGATACCAAATATCAAAAATTTTTGATCTTACTCCAACCGTTGTTACAACATGAAATCAAACCACCAACCGGCCCACAGACATACGAGGTCTGTTCAAAAAATAAGGTGAATTTTCATTTTTCTCAAACAAATATTTATTTATTCATCAATTTCTATTTTGTCCCCTTCAAAGTAGTCCCCCTCAGATATAATACACTTGTGCCAGCGTTTTTTCCAATCCTCGAAGCAGTTCTGATATGCACTTTTTGGTATGCTCTTGAGCTCTCTCAGCGATTCGGTTTGTATCTCTTCAATCGTCTCAAAACGCCGTCCTTTCATGGGTCTCTTCAATCTTGGGAACAGTAAAAAGTCGCAGGGTGCCAAATCTGGTGAATACGGTGGCTGAGGCATGATTACGGTGTTGTTTTAGACCAAAAAATTACGAACAAGCAATGACGAGTGAGCAATTTTGGAACAAACTTCGCTGCCACACGCTTCATGCCCAAAATTTCCGAAAAAATTGCATGGCATGAGCCAACCGATATGCCGACATCCTCAGCAACTTCTTTAATAGTGATTCGACGATTCTCCATAACAATTTTCTTCACTTCCTCAACATTTTCATCGGTTGTTGATATGCTGGGGCGTCCAGGGCGAGCGTCGTCAAAAGCTAGTACCACTTGTAAACATTTTTTTGGCTTAAAGTAGACTCACCGTATGTCACTTTCAACATTTCAAGTGTTTTGGAGCATTTGATTCCAATTTTCACAAAAAATTTAATGCAAACTCTTTGATCCATGTTTTTCGACAGGAGAAAATCACCGAACACGCAAAACACTTCTAACTTTTATGCCTCTCACAAACAAACTAAATGTGCTATACAGCTAAAACTGTGAACATATGTTCGAGACGAGTGTACCACCATAACAAAATAAAAAAATCGATAATCGAATGTACGTAGCCAGCGAAATTTAACCTTCACCTTATTTTTTAAACAGACCTCGTACAACGTCCACGGAAACATGGCATGTTGACAACCAAGTTGGTCGTCTATAGGGCCCAATAGAACAGTAGGAATAGTTTATTTTGAAGTTAAAAAAAATAAATATAATTTTCATATACATCAAATATTCAAAAAACATTAATTTAATAACTAGTGACCGATGAAACTGATCCTAATTCGTATTATTTATTTACTCTTATTCTCTCAGAATACGTCGACCCAATGAATGTATAGGATTTCTATACTTGTAACAAAGATAAAAAATCGAACGCTGTTGTATTCCATGTTTGCATATTGATGTACATTTAATGACAATTTTCCTTCGTTTTTACCCACCTGTTTTATAATACTTAAATCTAGAGGAATTGAAGAAATATTTCCTCCCCGTGGTATCCCTTACATGATGACATGAAAATTAATAGATGGCTCTTTATTTGGCTACATTTCTAGAGCGCTGTTGGATTAAATTATTATTTTGGACTAGCTGACTCGACAGACTTTGTCCTGTTCACTCATTTTTTTTACAATTCAACTGAAAATAAACAACTGAATCAATTTTTCGTCACTATTAGCTTGATTAATAATTCGACAATCAGCAGTCGAACAACAATTGCGCACATAATAGCAAAAAACCCATAGAAGAAAGCAGTTTTTCCAATTTTTCTTTTCCTTAAAACCTAAAATTAGCCAAATCGGTCCAGCCGTTCTCAAGTGATGCGAACAGAATTTAATTTTTATTTATAGAAGAAAATGTTAAATTTTGTTCATATAGTTTCTAATACTATAAATGCGATAATTTAGTGCACTCTTAACAGATGATGTCACTTCGGTCAAATCAGAATTCCAGTAGCGGTCCTCAGGGTTATCCACAGGAGAATAGGTTGAATATGTCAATCATAGATCGAATGGGATCACTTAAAAGAATAATTAATAATTCAGCTCGACCACTTCCAGCAACTCCAATTGAAAATAAACAGCAATGTAAGTATAAAAACATGCCACATAGTTTTTTGTTTTGATTGCTAATTTTAAATGCTAAAACGATCATTTCATAAATTGCAGTGTTCATTTATTTATTATTTTAGTTCATTCATATTTGGGGTTACACCTTTATTTATGTAAATACACTGTAAAAACAAAATTGGTTGAAAAAATACTTTAGACACCTCTTTCTTAGGTTGAGGCTGAACTGCGAAAAGGCAAAGCGCGGAAATAATAATAATAAAAATGTAAATAATAATTTCCGTGTATCAAATACAACAAACATTATTCTTTATCAATCTTTATCAAACCTTAGATAACATAATGCGAGTTTCAGTTAACACAATCTCTAGTAGACATAGCTATATAAAGAAGACACTCACTAGCAAAATTCTGTTCTCCCTATCACTCTCCTGTTTTTTCGTTAAAACTATTTAATGACTATACATTCATATCCAACCCAAACAAAAGATAAGCCTGCTGCAAAGTTAACTTACAAAGCCTAAACTACTTTATAAAAAGTAAAATAAAACCATTTTGATTTAGCAAAATCAGGCAGCAGCACCGGATCTTGTGTGCTCACCCCTCCCTTGAGCCGTCCGTATACATGTTATCATATTATTTATTTTCATATTATTATACGTATTTGCAGAGATTTGCTTTTTTCAAATACATATACTCAAAATGCAAGTACAAAATAGTAAATACCTATTTTCTACATTGTATTTAAATATCTTTTAAGAGTATAGAATTATAATATTCATTACTTATCAAATAATTAATTTAACACTGTAATGTTTTGAAGTAACACCGCGTCCAGGATTACCGAATCCTCAAATGCCTCAAGAACTGCACAGTCCCACCCCTGGTTCTAACTTAGATTCAAGATTAAACTCGCTTCAAGAGCGATACAGACAACACCAAGAAGCGATGCGGTCTGATGAACGCACAGATCGATTGAGACGCGGTAGTGCTGAAAGCTCACAATTTATCGATCAACAAGTATGTTTTGTTCATTTCTTTCTTATATTAGAATATTAGATTCTAATCTTATCATTAAATGCTATTTATTAAACACCAGTCTCCTATGGGATATCCAAATTGGAATGAAGATAGATCATCTGGCTTATTTATGCGATCTGGGAGTGTGGCATCCTCAGTTACTGATCTTAGTCAAATACCACCTCACCACATGCAACAGCCATCAATTTCCAGTACTTTACCAAGAAAGGGTAGTCTTCATATCAGTCAAAGCATGAGAAGACGAAATGAGATGGAATCACCTTCTCCTAATCAGATAGCCAATCAACGAAGAGGAATGAGTGCCTCCGTGTTTGACTTAAGTCAGCCAGAAGCCGTATCGGCATCGGCATTACCGCAGCGGCCATTTAACTCCATGCAGCAAGTAAAATCTCGTGAAGCAATGGATATATTTCACATTTATAACTAACTAATGTAAACCTTATTTATACATAGGCTCAATCAATGGCACAACTCAACTGCATGAACTGCCAACATGCCATGTGGCAGAATCATAATCATTGGGATGGCCATTCCATGTCAGGGAGTAACTTAAGTTTAAATATGCCACCTCCGGGATTTGTGGGCGGCCCTGGTGATGCCGTAGGAGTAGGACCACCACCTATTTGGATGGGAGGTTGGGGACCAATATATCCAGGATATCCTATGGGATATTCTGTCAACAATAACGGTATATAGCAAAACTATTCAAAACTACTCGTACCTCAAACATATTAACTTAGTAATGTTTTATTACTCAAACAGGAAACTTAAATATATCCCGTAGTCGTGCCCAAAGTAGAGCGCATTCAAGAGCAGCATCGCCGACACAAAGCATTAAGTCTAGAAAGTCACATCTGTCAAGAACTAATCAAAGTAACAACTTTGTGTTGGCAGACGATGAAGAGTCTGACGAAGATGACATAATGTCAAGCCGCGGAGGGAGAAATAGAAGAGAAAGTATCTCCTCAAGACGACATGGTCTTTCCAAAGAAAGTCGCCCCCGATTAAACAGTAGCACGCCTGGCAGCTACGATAATGATGAGGAAACAATGGATCGAAAATCTCTGCAACTCTCAAATCGTAGAAGACGTTTATCAGATGAAAATGACAGTGACTTGAAGAAAAACACAACGTTGGATTCTAAGAGGAGACTAGATCGCTCTTCAATGTCAAAAACACGTGACAGGTTAAGTGATAATATGTCAATGTCATCTTATAGGAAACCTGAAACATCAGAGAGTGACATTGAATCTGAAGACGGGAAAATACCAAGTCCTGGAATTGACATAGAACCAGACAATACAGGTCCTTGTGGACCACCACCCAGTGCCCCAGAACATGATTGGGAATGTGAATATTGCACATTTGTTAACCCCCTCGGAACTAAAATATGTACAGTGTGCTGCAAAACGCCCAGTGGTGTACCAATAAAAGCTAAGTCTTCAGAAAAAACAACGACCAAACGACAGTTACAAAAATCAAATGATATGTTAAGCGAATCTGAAAGCTACGTAACTGAAAATCTAGGAAAACATTTAAAAATAAGTAACAAGAAAGCAACTACCACTGAAGAAGAATCAAGCGACAGCAAGAAGAAAGGTAGGAGCAAAAAGATATCATTCTGGCCGGGCACAAAATGAAGATCGTTTAAACTTGCATAGTCATTTATACATAATTATACCTATACCTATATACCTAGAATTTGTGTGGATAATCGCGCATCTATTTGATGATTATTACATTCTATATTCTGTTTTGCTAAGAATCATACTAATAAAAACTATTTTAAAAGATATTAAAAATTGTACATAAATTTTAATTAATTATAGGAATAAATATTGAAGAAACTTCTACAAATGATCTCACAGAAAATACTAATATTGAAAATATAAAAAATAATTCAATGAATATGCATGAAAATGATAAAAGTAATCAAAAGAATGAAAAGTCTTTTAGTAAAAATGATAATGATAATAAAATAAATACAAAATTAACTAACAAAGTGTCAACGGGGTGTGGTCCTTCTCCACCACGAGAGACTGAACCCAATAAGGTATTTAATGTTGAATCAGAGGTTCACGAAACAAATTCATCTGAAGTCACTTCACAAGTTGTCGTAGTCGATACTGGTCCACTGACCACATCTACAGGAACATCACCACCACCACAAAACATATCAACACAAGTGAGTTCATGATTTGTAAATAATAACGTGTAAATAATTATAATAAAAAACATTATTTAAAAAAACACCTAATATCTTATCCAAGGAATCATTAATATTTTTAATATGTATATTTACATGTATAGACGTATGATGAAATACCATCTCCCACTTCTAGTCGTGTAGGAGGTAATTCAAGTCATAAACCAAAAAGTTTAAGACGTTCAAACTCTATGCATATCTCTAGACAGTCCACCCGAATTTCTTCTCCGTTATACCGAACATACAGCCGACAATCCTTTTCAAGCGACACACAGGTAAAAGTTACAAAGTCAACTTCACTGGATTACCGAAAATGGAACTTAACTAATTAACCATTTGAGTTTCGAAATCTATCAACTTATTTTCAGAGTCTGCCTGGTACTCCACCTAGAGGAAATAGTCCAATTAAAGATGGCTACCATAACTTTTTAGTAGATCAAGAAACTATGTCTCAGACAGACCGTAGTTTAAATTCAAGAATTAATGACTTATATGTTCATGGAGTAGGTACAGGACCTGCGGAATCTTATAGAAGTATTATCGATCTAAGGAAACCGGACCTGTATTCACGAAGACAATCGATCATTCTCGATGTACCAGAAAGCTACAGTAACAATTTACGGGTTTGATGAATTGAAATGAACTTGTTTTATTAAATTGTCCTACGATAGCAAAATTAACTTAGCTTCCTTATTTTGTAGATGAAGGCTATAACACACATTATGCGTTATTGCATAGCTTTGTTCAGATTTCGCTTACCATAAAACAATCTAGACATTGTGGTTTTTTGTCGTATTTCTGCTTTATGATATTTCCATTCCTTGGACTTACAACTTAACATAACTTATCCTTCCGCCAGATTATTTAAAATGTATGAATATTGTTTTAAACAGAATGAACGAAGTCACCGTATCAGAGCTGAATCAATACCTCCAGAAATGTTACTGGAAAGTCTTGTTCAAAGACGAAGATCTGATGTAATGAAATCACAAGGAATGGAACTCGTCTGTATGCTAAGGGTATGCATTTATAGTATATAGTTGACTTAAGAATTATTATGACGTTTGTTAATATGATTACCATGATCTAGGAAGCTGAGCAATATAAATTCACTGCAGAAGAAGTTCAAGCCGCTCTTTTACATTGTGGTGACAGTAATCCCGTGGCTTGGTTGCGTGACAATTGGTCTAGCATGACCGACACCGTCCGCACCTTAGCTACGAACTTCGGTCACGAACGCAAAGAGAACACTGTTGGCACTATTTCTGTGGGAGAAGCAAGAGATGCCCTTAAATTGCATAAAGGAAATGTTTGGGCAGCAGTGACAGAGTGCGTGGAGCAACGGCAACGCAAGGTAAGCTTCTACTGATTATTACTACTGAGGGAATTACTACATGAATACACATTTGATGTTGTTTCTTTTTTCAGTATGCAGAGTTGGTTGCCCGAGGAAATTTCGCACGCGAAGACATTGTAACATCTTTAACAGCTCACCACGGAAATGTTGATTCAGCTCTGATGGAATTGACTAAATCTTCGTTAAAACCATTTCTAATGAGAATTTACGGTCCTCCTGCGGGAACGGACAACGAATGTGCAAATGTGGGGGCAACAAAAGTGGCACTAAATAAGGATTCGAATCCTAAGTCAAATATAGCAGTTGTAACAGAATCACTGCAAGCAATGGGGGTAAACGGGGATGGTAAGAATCATAAATGTTGCAATAATCTTTGCAATCTCATTTTAAAGTATTTTGTGTGAATTAAACAGTATGAAAAGCCTAAGTATATAAAATCTTCAATTTTCAATTATTCTTTCAGATGAAAAGTTATTACGGGATTTTATTAGCAACCACGCTGATGAGAAAACGCTTGCCTCGGAGGCAGCAATCGCAGCGAAACAAGCGGTGAGTTTACCAACTAATAACATTATCCCAGACTCTCCCAAAGAGAGTCCATCAACTTCAATAGGTTCTTTACAATTGCCAAGTCAAGGTGAGTTGCCCCCAAACAGTGTTTTAAAAGATATTGAGAATCTGATTAGTAATATGGAACTGAAACAAGCAACGCAGAACTATACCATGTTAAAGAATATTGAAGATCTACTTTCCAATATAAAACAAGACAATCTAAGTACGAAGAAAGAGAAAACTAGTGATGAAAATGTAGATAATGTGATTATTAATGATAAGTTAGGACAAAACAATAATCAGGACAATTTAGATAGAGAACCAACTAGTGCATCTAAGGTAAATGATATAATAGAGGATCATCAGGATATACAAAGTCCAATACTTATTTCTAATGATATTATAGCAGGTAATGAACTAGATTTAAATACACCTCAAGTAGTAACTGCAGATGAAACAAAAAGTACAACAAAAGCTATTGTCATAATACCAATGAATGAAAATATAAATACAATGGAAATGAATTCAACATCAAATAATGAATCATCTAAAAAACCCGTATTAATCAAACATGAAACAAATAGGAAATCGAAAAAAAATAGAAAGAAAATCAAAGAGCAAACTGTAGTAAATGTTACATCCAGTTTGCTTTCTAGTGCAGTAGATAATAGAGCAGATGATGATGTAAACCTTACTAATGCAAGGTTATTAGAATCAAATACTAAATCAACAATTAGTAGTAATAACGAACATTCAAATATATCTTCAACTTCAACCAATGTAAGTAATAATAATACTCATAATTTAGAAAATATAGAAACACAACACGATAAATCTATAGATAATCATGCGGAACCTCAAACGATAAAATCTCCGTTAGAATATGAAGTGAATATTTATCAAAATTTAGAAGAAGCTAATGCGTTAGAATTTGTACAAGAAGCTCCAGCATTACCACCAAAGAATATAAAACTAAATGCACCCATAATTCCACAAAAGCAACATATAAACGTAGAACCAGTTATAACAAAATATGTTCAACCTAATCAAATAACGGACCCAATAATTTTAGAAACAAACGAAAATAATTCAAATAACGATTCTACAAATATGAAACCAGTTTTGCTAGATGAACCACTAGGAGAACAAAGCGCAACTATCTCATTATCTGTAATATCGCAAAATTCTAATGCGTTGCAAAAGTCAAAACTTCCTGTTAAACGAACATCAAGTAATTCTAAATCCACAGAGCAAAACAATGATGAAAAATCAAATGTAATTCAGTCCAGAAACGAACACATTGCTGACATAATAGAGAATGAAACAAACAACATCCATCCAGAATCAAATTCTAGTATTACTTCTTTTTCTATGGACGAAAATATGCCACTTGATATACCGCAACAAACAATGAGTTTAAAAGGTGATGAACACCACATTGAAAATAGAAATATTTCCGTTTCCCCAAATTTAGGCGAAAATGAAGTGGTTGCAAGCCCAACGCGTTCTTTGAATCTTACAGAAATTGTGGAAGATACACAACGTATTATTCAACAGATGAAAGAGGAAATAAATTCGGATATTGCAACATATATATCAGATGGAGAATATACTTCCGAGAGTTATAGTAGCGATTATACGGGTAGTGGTAGCGAATGGGAAGAGGAAGAATATGAAGAGGAAATAGCAGAAAATTATCCCGGAGTAATTAAAAGCATATCGTCTACGAATGATGAAAAGGAAACTAGTACTGATGTTAGCAGCGATGAGGAATTTGATGAAGCTGAAGAAGAATTTGAGTTTCAGGTTGAAAATATAGATGAAGGAAATATAAAGCAATTTGAAACTCCTTCGGAAGTAATAACTGACTTACCGGCCTCTGCAACTGAATTTGAACAACATGGTAACGCTCTTGATATCCAAACCAAAGATTTACAAACAATAAATCTTAATACACCAAATCTAACTGAAAATAGCAGAGAAGAGAATGAAATAACACAATTAAATGTAGAAAATCAAGATATTGACAATTTTTCAGAAGCATTGACTAGCCCAACAAATTTTACTAACATTATTTTACAACCAATAAACTTTACTACACCAAATCAAGCTGAGAGTAGTGGAGAAATGATTAAAAGAAATATAGAAAATGATCAGGAAATACATACTTCTCCAGAAATATTAGCTGGACCAATAGACTCTACGATAAAATTAATTGAACCTGCCAACACTTCTAATACCGATACTAACGACTTAGAAATGGAATCACAAAGTGAAAGTGAAAGTAGTACTGAAGAGAGTGATGTGGAAGAGTTTCCAAAAGTTGTAACTAAATCAACAAATTCTTCAGATAAATTAGAAGATCAAATAAATGCTGATACTAATGATACCCTCAATGTACAAACAGTTAGCATTAATGCGCAGATTGAAATTGAAAGTAACACAGAAGAAAGGGAAGGAACTCAATTAATTGTAGAAAACGCTGATGACTTTGAGGTAGAAGAAGTGCCTGGTGCAGCAAACTTTACTAATAATATAGAAAATATACAAACAATAAGTTCCAACACAAAAAATCAAACTGAAATAAAAATGGAACAAAGCGAAATAACAGATACAGAAGATATGGTGCACTTAGATGGAAATAACGGAATACACCAATCTTCATTAGAAAATCCGGTAGAAAATCTTGCAGATATGTTACCAAGTTCTACAAATATACCTAACAGTAAAAATGAAAATATAGTAGATGATCCTGTGGAGCCTAATTTAAATCAACATGAAAATGATGTAATTAGTTACAATACCATAAAAAATGATAATATTAGCACTAATTTAACAGAAATGACTAATAATGATATAGAAGTAATTGAAAGTGTTAACGAAATCAATATAGATATCATAGAAAGTAACAAAAATCCAGATACAATCGTACAAGGCAGAAGTTCGTCAAACTCCGCAACAAATAATGCAACCATCACTGAAAATATAGGTGTCAAAGTTAGTAAGGTTTCAAAAATACCAAGTATGAAAATTACGCCCACGGGACCATTTGGATCTAGTGTAAAAACGTCGGTCGTTAAAAAAATACAACAAGGATTATTTAATAAAATGGAACCAACTACTAACGTGAAAAAACTAGAGAAACCAAAAATACCGAAACTCCCCATTAAAGTTGAAGTTAAAGAACCGTTAAACAAAATCGCTCCAAAATCAAACATATCAAAAATAATTACGAAACCTGTAACAATTTTGAATAAATCCATTAAATCCAAAATACCAACTAAGGACCAAAAAGCAACAATACCAAGCGTAGCCACCAAACGTTCCGCTAATGCTACGAAATCATCTACAACGATTAAAACTGAGTTGGAAGTTACAAAGCCAACAGCTGTAGCGAATAAAGTCATAAATCCAGATGTTAAGAAAAATAAAAGTTACATGCAAGAGACATGTTACAGTGATGATTACTTCACAGAGGATGAAACCCCGATACCAAAAGCACAATTACTTAAATCCAAGAAGAAGGATGAATCAATTTCAATAAAGGAAGAAATTAAAAACGAAGATAATATTAAAGCTATCATTGATATGGTTCAAGATATTATAGAAAATGAGCCCATGGAGGTACGTATTAGTGTTTTAAGGAACCAAGGAATCGACAGCTATATTTACTTATTATTTATTGTTTATTAATATTAAGACGTTAAGATCTTATAATACTTTTGTTTTGTTTAGCGACAAGCACGACGCTTCTTAGCAGAAGGGCTAGTAAGTAGTTATCCTGAAGCAGAACTTGCTGTCACATTACTGGACTTGAAATTTGATAACGAATCCGCAATTTATGCAGCCCGTGAATGCAGTACACTAGATACAGCTCTTGCATTTTTGCAGCAAGAGTGTGAATTATGTACTGGGAAATATCCAATGAATCAAGTAAAACCACAAAATAAAATTTAATGTTATTCGATATTTTGTCTATATTAAATTGGGTATCTTTGCTAGATGATATCAATGTTGAAATGTACACATCGTTGCTGTCGAGAATGCGCCAAAAATTACTTTACTATTCAAGTAACGGATAGGAGTATAAACGATTGCATTTGTCCATTTTGTAAATTACCAGAACTGAATATTGGTGCCACAGAGAATGATGATGAAATTGATGAAGATGAAGTACAAGAATATTTCTCAAACTTAGATATAATGTTAAAAGGAATATTGGATGTTGACACACATGAGTTATTTCAGAGAAAGTTGAGAGATAGGACTTTAATGCAAGATCCCAATTTCAAATGGTGTGTCCAGGTAATATAAAAATCTTTAAAAATACATTTGTTATAAACTTAAGAAATTGTAATAATATTAAGTTTTAGTGCTCATCAGGTTTCTTTGCGCATCCTCGTCAAAAACGGTTAACTTGTCCCGATTGTAGATCGATTACTTGTGCCCAATGTAGGCGACCGGTAAGTGATTGACGTCCACATTCTTTACGACTATTTAATATATACCTGTCTGCCTTTAATAACTGTCCAATATTCGCTCCTGTCTCTTCTCCTTAGCTCCTCATCCACACTTGTGCCTCTTCTCTCTGCCTGCTCTGTCGCCATTCCATTCCTTTCATACTACTCTTTTCTATGGGTCTCCTCCCCCACCCTTTCTTACGACTATTTAATATTTAAATTTAATCATCTATCCACTTTAGTGGGAAGCACAACATGAAGATATAACCTGTGACCAATTCGCAAAATGGAAAGATGATAATGATCCTGACGCTCAAGCGGAAGGGGTAGCTAGGCACTTACGTGATCACGGAATTGACTGCCCACGATGCAAATTTCGGTACGCCTTATCACGCGGAGGATGCATGCACTTCACTTGCAGCCAATGCAAATTTGAGTTTTGCTGTGGTTGTGGAAAACCATTTACCATGGGTGCAAAATGTGGAGTGTCACCATATTGTGCAAAATTGGGACTTCATTCACATCATCCCAGAAACTGTCTATTCTATTTAAGAGACAAGGAACCGCACGAACTACAAAAACTATTAAAGGTTCATTGAAATTTATAGAAATATATATTAATTTAAAAAAATAACATATTCAAGAAAATAATTTTCAGATAAATAAAATTAATTTCGATACGGAACCATCTCCAGTTAAAAACTGTTCAGATGTTCAAGAAAATGAAGGAGCGGTTGGTGGAACTGAAGATACTTCAGTACGTAAGTGTCCTGTTCAACTTCAAAAGGAAACACCTGCTGGAATGGTTGACTCTGTTTGTAATTCAGACGTGGTTGCTGGTCATGCAGGCCTTTGCAGGTAACAATCGTTTCTGGCGCATGCACATACAAAACGAAATATTAAATACTATGCCGGAACTACAGAATAGTCTTTTTAAAATGTTTTAATCTTTCATAATAACTTTTATGATCCTATTAAAAAAGAGAACACAACGTTTTTATATTAACTTTTCTTATGTTAGATAAATCTTAAAAATACGTAACCGTCTATACTCATAAATAACCATATTTTCTTTATATTGTGAATGACTTTGTAGAAGGCCAATCCTTTTTTCGATGTTGAATCTTCTCTTTACCTTAAATATTATGATTACTACTTAATTCCTACTCCCATAAATTAATCTCCAGTGCTTTCATTTCATTACTCAGAACAATCTTACAATCTAATGTATAGTCACAATTGCTTTCGTCAATCCCAATTGTATCCAGTTACAATTGCCGAAAAAGTAGGTTATCCTAAAGGCAAACTGCAACTCCTACCCATATTTTTCAGGATGCATTATGTAGAGTATCTATGCGCAGAAATTCGTCGATGTCAAATAGATCCAATAACAATTTTAAGCTGTGATGATTTAGAAATAGTAACAAGGAGAGCTGCCAAGAAGTTACCACCTAAACCCTTCGGGATAACTGAAGGCCTATATAAACAACGACTTCTACAGGTGAATGTCTCTGTGTTACGTTAAAGTTAGTCACGTGTGTTCGTTTGTGTTTTGAATAGGTGTCACTATATAGAGTACTTGGTTGCTCGCATCGGAGCGGCGGGAGTCGACCCGCTGCCCGTGTTGGACCTAGTTGATGTGGTACAAGAACTTAGACGTAGGGGAATAACGTTACCCGAGAGGGGTCCTTGGGACACTGACGAAATTTATCTGGAAATGTGTGGAAAGGTAGGGGTTTGGTGTATTCCTGTAGCTATAGAACATTATTAAAAATACGTGTAATATCATAAAGCAAACAGAAAAATACGAAATAAACCAAGTCGTCTTAGGCCTATAATATCTATTTATTCATCAATTTATATTTGGTCCCCTTCAAAGTAATCCCGCTCAGATGTAATACAATTGTGTCAGCGCTTTTTCCAATCCTCAAAGCTCTTCTCATATGCGCTTTTTGGTATGACCTAAAGCTCTTCCGACGATGCGCTCTTTATCTGCTCAATAGTGGCCAATCTTCATCCTACATGGGTCTTTTCAGATTTGAGAACAAGAATATTGTAGGTAGAAACTTGAAAATAATGCACCACGCACCACTCGCGAAATTTGAAGTCACTTTTTTTTTGAATAAACTTTGTATGTTGACTATTAAAAAAATTTAAAATTCAATAACGATTGAAATACACGCATCTTCGCTAAAAAGAATCTTATCCAGAATAACCAATACGCACCTTTCAGCGCATATTCTAGCAAAATATTCACTATCAATACCAAAGTATTTTTCTGTCATCTTTATTATATTACAACTATCATTATTCATATCTTTTATTGAAGGAAAGACTCTAATATATCTCAAAATAAAGTAAGTCAGCATGGACTCTTTGTTAGCTTCTTTATAAATGGCGCTAATGCGTAAAAGCTATAATAAAATGTCTGTTTTATATGCAAACTATTTTTCATTATACAAGAATTACCTTACAGTACACCCAATTTCATTTTTTTTTTATATAGAATTAGTTTCCTTTGTAAATAATTGTACTAATTGTGTAAACGGAAACATTACAGTAACATTTATGTTTTATAATTGTGTTTACATAAATATTCATAACAGATTTACTATTTTTGAGCATTAGATTAAAATGTATAAGATTTTCCAATAAGTTGTGAATTACAATTTGGTTACTCTTTATATTTATGCAACATAAAACAGACGTTCTATTATAGCCTACACTTTCAATAACAAGTATATATTTAATTTAAAATAATTTGTCAAATATTGATTACAAATTCTATACTTATTGCACAATTTATTTATTGTTATAAACATATTCTTATTATTACAGATCGTTCTGGAACAAATTCCACTAGAGTAAACATGAACCGCAACAAAAACGAAAAAATAAATAAATCAGATATGTTTTCCAATTTTATTATATTTACAATTATATAAAGTTAATCAAACGATTGCGTCATACCATCAATACAATTAATCCTCTGATTAATCATAATTTAATCACGTAAAAGAAAGATAAAGAAAATGTAGAAAGCTAAGGACCGCAAAGAAAAATTTCAATGGATTTGTGAACTCTTTTTTATGGGTCGTTTTCTTAATTTTCAATTAAAATAAATTATAATATATGTATATTGGCGTTTTTATTTTTTTAAATATCTAAAGTTGACGGAATTATAACTATATCAAATTCGAATGTATGTCAGAAAAACCTTCGTAATATAATACTTCATGGAATACACTGCCCAGCTGTTAGTAATAAATGATGTATCTCACATACACACTCGTATATATATAAAAGAGATGGCAAAGCGTCGATTGTGACGGATATGCATTGGAATTTTCTATAACGTTGAACCCTTTAATAATTAAATAGACAAAATTTCTTCAAATTAAGCATGGTTCACAAGCCCATTGAATTTGATAGGGGTATTTTTGTATCTGAACAATGTAACGTAATATTAATTAAAGAATTATACTGTTTAATGATTTAGCTTTCTCCCAAACTAGACCCAAACAGCTTTATTTTTTTTATAGATGTATATTTATTGGTCTAACCTTCATTTATGTTTACGTGAATTTTATAAAGCATATTAAAACAAATTCAATTATATTAATTTATATAAAAATTGATTTCTTGTATTTATTAAATAAGTAATAATTTTGAACTTGTTAGTTATTATTTCCTTATGAATAAAAAGAACATAAGAAAGTTAAAATTATATTTTCAGAGTTGTTTATTTCACCTGACAATATAGAATAAAAATACCGTTATTATCAATAAATATTTAAAATAATTATATAAATTTAAAATTACTAAATTGAATATAATAGAATATGTTGATGAACCACCTTTAAATATTACTAAATACTACTTTAGTAAGCTCTGCAACCTTGACTGCGGTCCTTTGGGGTTTTTATTTGTTTTCAGCAAATTCGCTATGGCTAGCATTTTATTGGCTTGTTTGTTTTGCGTGTTCTCAACCTTCATCAAGACTTTAGGTTTTCTATCTTTCTTAATTTTAACTGTAGAATGTGCTAGTACATTTGTTGTACTGGTGATATTATTAAAAAGCGATTCATGTGATGGAACTTCGCTTTGTTTAACAGATGTCTTCACCATTTTATTATTATTTGGAAATGAAAAGTTTCCATTTCCAATCTTATGTTTTCCTATATTTAAATTTTGTCTTGCAGCAGCTACTGCTGATTGATTTAATCCAGCAAATTTATCTTTTTTTTTCTTGTTGGTTTTATTCGTTAATAACTTAGCTTCACAATTTTTATTTACAATTTTCTTCTTCACAATTTTCTTTTTAATTTTCGTGATTGTATAGCTGTTACATATCTGGCATTTCATTACCTAAAAACAAACGGAGAGTACATTGCAAAAAGTGAATTCCCTCGACAATGTTTCAAATTAAAGTTTAATAACAAATATTCATACCAATTTATTAATCAAGGGTTTTGCAAGATTCTTTACTAGTCCTTTTTTGTTAGAAGATAACGTTTTGCATTTAGTTTTCCCAATTTTCTTTAAATTCTTCTTTACATGCTTAGTTGGCTTTGCTGGAACAATCTGAAAATGGGAAATAATATTTTTTAAATCGTTCATGAGTTGACTGCATAAAATGATAAAATAAAATGAATTGACTGAATAAAAGTAATTAAATAAATAAAAGTCTGTTGAATTAAGAAATCATTTAAATCGCTAAAATAAACTTACACATAAACATATTACACATTAAATTACAAGACAGTACAATTCGCAAACAAAAAGGAAACTCTTATAAAATGTTACCTTCGTGGAAAAGTTTCCATAACACCAAAGTGCTGAACAATGTTTACACATTTGAGATACACCAAATAACTTTTGTTGATTTTTCAAATGCCATTTTGCTGTATCACGACATTTCGACCTAGAAAATTGTCACATTTAATAATACATACAATAGTAGTAAAGATGAAACAAGTTAAGAAAAATAAAGAAATACCCTAACTTTACTTCAGTTGAAACATTGTTTTAGGTTTGTGAAATCGTCATAAGACAATGTGGCTAATAAAAATAAGTAACCTTCCGAACATTTCAAAAGTAATAGCACAGTATAAACTTATTATAAGCACAGATTTAAAATCATACTTACATATAATAGCTGCGTAATACATTGTAGACATTTCCTTCATAAGGCAAACCCTTCACTGCTTCCCACATATAATTTATTCCAATTTCAGCCATTTAATAATGATTAATTGGAATTATAAATGCAATCCTAATTAAACAGAACAAATAAAATATTGTTTAATATTTAATGAAGTATTATAAATAACGAGTAACGATATAAGAGTATATAACCTCAAATCACCTCAAGTTCTGTCAACAACAATTAGTACATTTCAGACATTTGCAAAGAGTCAACTTCACAGTCTAGCAAACTACCATTTGCTACCATTCATTTTTGCTTCACACTATTCAGATACAAGAGAGCCTCCTTTAATTTCGCACGGTCCAATATATATTTGAAAATAAATAATGATTCTTTTAATAATTTTATTGTAATATATGAGTTACGCGTTAAATGTCCAGATATTTCTACTTTATTTAAAAACGTTATTATTACCTTGCACATGTAATAGGCTCTACCATACACCTGTTTATAGATACAAAATGTTAACAAGTAATAAGACAACCATTTACTATTTACATATTTATATATTTTCAATACGTTCATTTTCAATTCATTAACATACACAAATAGTTTAAAACCATATAATAGCAAATATTTATTTAAGGAATAATAATCAGCTAAACAGTCATGTATAGTTTACACAAAAAGTGTTTTTAAATATTCGTTTCATTTACGTAAAAAACGTTACGCACTGTTTACTGAACTTGGATTCCTCAACGGATATACCTTCATTCAGCTATTTCAGATTAAAAACCAGATTTCTTCGAAAGCTATAGTTTTATACTTGATTAGGTTTGTCTCTCTAAAAACTCCGCAGCTTAATAAATTTTAAGATTTTTTAAAATTTTATTCACACAAATGTTTAACACCCATGAAATTTAACATATTATATTCATAATTATTTTTACAATATCATTTAAATAATGTAAAACCTTCATAAAATCCATTACTAGTATATTAGTTTAGTATGTATCAATATAAATTATTGCATAGCAAGTTTCGCTTACGTAAGACACCGGAATTGTACCGCAAAGAGAATTTCTTTAAGTAATCTGATTTTATATTAACATTTTTTATGTAAAAGGTAAATTTTTAGCAGCTTATGTAATGAATTTAAATAAATTATAAATGAAAACTAAATATACAGTGTCGTAACTAAGCTGGTAAAATAGCTGCACAGACACAGCATTTGGGACGAAGCAGGTTCCGAAATGGAACTGAGAACAAAATTTACAAATATGATCAATACTATATTGCATATATTTTATAAGAAAATTTTTCTAAACATTTATAGTTGGAGTACATATTCCAAATTAATTTCTAAAATAATGCATCTTTAAGCTATAGCTACGACACTTCAGTATTATTATCAGATATGTTTTAACATTTTTGCAGTTTTCAGTCGTATAAAATAAAACTATAAAAATGGAAAACTCAATTAACATTGGAATGTTTGTAATGAAATTATCTAATTTCACATGGAAGAAGTATTTTTTTAAAGTAAGATAATTAATTTCAAATAATGAATCATACACAATTGTACATCTTATCCTGAAATTACTTTTACTATTTCTAAATGCGACATTTTTTTAATTATAGACAACATATATTAAATACCATTAATACAGTACTTTTATTTTTTCATAATACTTGTTATTTTAACCCATATAGTTTGGTTTAAGAACAGTTAGAAATAGGTTTTCAATAAGCTTAACATTATATCAATGAATTCATGTGATAACAAATTATCTTTTGATGGAAAATATCCAGTAAATATTAATTGTAGCAGTTCTTTCTAGAAACATAGACCTCTAACTCATTTGTTAAAAAATGACAATACGTTTTTGCGCTTTCGTAATAAATGAAAATGTCATGTTTTATTTTATTATGCTTATTTAACCCCTTCAGGTCGAGCAGTGCTGGCAAAACGAATTACATCAAAATGATTTTTTATTAGAAGGTAAATATTTCAAGAGTAATTAGGGGTATAAAAGTACTATATTTATTGTGGCATTTAGTTAGTAAATTATGTAAATATTGACAACTTCATTTTATAACAATTTTCTACAATGATTTGTTATTTCAATTATCTTAATAACTAATTTAAATTAAAGGATGCAGCATACTCAGTCAGCAGCAGCAAATACTTGAACTAACGTTATAATATAAGAAACGATTACATAGGGAACCAAATTTGTAGAAATATACGATATGGCTAACCAGTTGAGCAATAGTTTAGTTATTATAATTACTATAACATCTAGCACACCGAGTTTAGAAACTAAATAATTAATTTTTCTATTTATTTATAACACCTTCCAAATTTGCAATAAATAATATAATCTATGCACATAAAATTATAATAAATTAAATCTAATTAACAGGTGTTTTCATGCAAGTGACATGAAACGAACCAATATACCAATGAAAATTGACCCTCATTTATGGCAACTTCATTATTGTTTTTTTCTGATAAAAGAACCAAACTTTTTGAAGAACTTATCAAATTTAATAATTTACTTAATTCGGAAACGTTAATATGTCATAGTAAAAATACATAATAAAAACATTAAATATTAACATTATTATTATAAATAGTAGTACTTGCAAACTATAGTTATTTTTGGTTCAGTTTTGGCTTACGATTAAAATAAAAGTTCGCATGTAAAATCTTTCGTAAACCTGATTAAAATTATTATTATACATTACTGTCAACTGGCATCCCTGTAAATGCTATTGGTTGAGCATTGTCGACAAGGTTTGATCTTGGAGACGTTGTGATGTTGCTAGGCACTGACTGAGTTTGTGATAATGTTGCTGCTGTACGCATTTCTTCTGCACTGGCCCTGTGAAAAATATTACATTTAGAAATAATACAAACAATTTCATCGTGATATCAAAAAACATGATGCATAATAGCAATTAATACTTTCAAATTTTCTAGAACTTTGCTTACAGCTACTTTATTTCTAACGATATTGACAAGGAATATATACCGCTAAAGAAAGCCAGAAATAAATAATTTTTATACAATTAAATTAGGGCAGTGTGAAGTAAGCACAAGAAGAACAAATTTTATACTGGACGAAATTGAATGTAGGTTCAGACTTAAAAAAAGTCATCGATTGACGCAAAACAAATTTTATTCGCAATAGAATTTATAATATATGAAAGCGCCGCGATGTAGCATTCAAAAACTGGTACTTATTGTTTATATATATTATAAAAATAGGCAATTAATTGTAACTAGTCAACTATGTTCTCTAAAAAAATTTACGATTCAGCGCATCAATAAAAGATGATGAATCAACTTGTAGATACTGCTTGATGCGCTTTCTGAGATTAAGGTCACACTGGTCTTTATTTAAGCCTAAGCATAAATGATAAAATGTTTTGTCGAAAGAAGCTGCCAGAAAGTTCGGTAAGTCCTTTTGAAGAATGTTTTATTCCATTTTAGAGTTATTTAAATAATAATCAAATTGAGGACGTATATTACAATAGCTTACAAAATAACAATCATTGGAGTATATGAAATATGACAAGCAAATACCGGAACTAATATGATTAAAACTACTCGTAACAACACATGAACTGTTCAATATTGATATTATTCTCTTTTTTGTTAAACACCTCTTGATATGATTTCTCTATCGGTACTTTACAAATTATTTGAACATATTCGTCAAATGAAGAATTCGTCAATGATTTGCCAAAAAGTAGGTTAAAGGAAATGAAGCTTAAATGTACCGTTTTCAAATATTACAAGCAAGCCACCAAAATTTAAAGATAAAAATAAAGGATTCAAACACAATTTTTTCTACTAGAAAGAAATACTTCATGCAATAAGATTCTGTAGAAGTCGTTTGTGTCATACGTAGAAAAGTATAAGTAATATTGCACAGCAGAAGAATATAAATTTATTTGTGATTTAAAAGTAATTATGAAAGCATAAGCTGTAGTATGTCAGCTTTTTAAATAAATTTAATATAAATATTGTTGAAGAAATATAATTGCGATCTCTCGTAAATTGAACTCTACTATACTTAGTATTAATTAATATTTCCTCTACACTTTGTTTCCCTGAAATCTTATTTATAAATATTATGTACTATAGCTTTCTATGATGTACTACCAGATACCAAGCACCTCAAACCCGCATGTATAACTATATCAAACATTATACAATTCTTACAATTTCTTATGCTAGTGTTATTTAATTCATGCGATCATGCGATCATGCGATAAATGAACCTGAAGTTTTATTATAATTGCCTTTGTTAATAATATGTTCTTTTTTACTGTTAGATGTTAGTAAAAAATAAATTAGGTGGGGCGCCACACATCTGGATCTTGCATAAGAGTCACCGAATGTTCCTGAGGGCCTCCACCACCCCCAGCTGTTGTTGGAGATAAACCACCTTGTGGTGAAGCAACTGCCGCCATATCTTGACGAGTTCCCCTACGATATTATTAGTAACACAAACATTTACATTTCAAACCAGCATGGAATGACTTTAACAAAAATTAACACAATGAAAAATATAACATTAAATATCTTATAAATATTAGCTACATAAAAAATTATAAATGAGATGTTATACACCATAGACGTACATTTAAAAATAATTTTAATAACACTTAAAATCTTATGCACACTTAAAACGAAATCTTCATAGAGTTATTAAGGATGATGAAGATCTGTATGAAAATCCGTGGTCAATCTTTGTCATATTTTGCAAGAAATCATCAATTTTGAATTTTTTACTAAGGTTTATATTTTTTGCAATAGTGGCTATCTTATCTTTTGCAGCTAGAAAGTTTATTTTTATATTATCACAAAACATGGTGATAACTGATAATGGATTTTGACGAACTTTTATACAGACGTTCGGGTCATCATCCTTTAACTTCCATACTCTACCATTTATACAGTTAATTGCACTTCAATCATACACAATATTTAATTTCTTTCATTTACATATAGAACACATACGATATAAAAATACATAGAGTAACAATTATTATAATAAAGAACATATATGTGAAAGAATGAACGCCATATATATGCCATAGTAGTCCCTGTTATGCATCTTTCAAACTGTTATATTTGTAAGAAATAAAATGATAAATATATTCAATGAATAATTATAATTGACTGGTATGTTCAAATTTTGCTAAATAAAAAATATGACTTTTGGAAATGCCACATTTGTACGAAATATAAGTCACATAAGACTACTATCTAATTTCTGGCTTGAGTAAATATTACTTTTTTAAATGCTTTTATAATATTGAGGTTTATTGAAGAAGTCCTGGCAGATCAAAATCTAAAAATTTAGATTCCTAACTACCTCTAAGTCTGTATGCTATTTAAATTCATAGTGTGTTACGAACCGAAAGGCGTAAGAGGTAACTATGATAGCCATTAAGAAAACTTTATATAAAAAAATAATTATAAATTGTAGTTTAAAGGAGATACAGTTAGTTTATGTTAAAAGTCATATTCTGAGTTTTAATAATTACAAAACATATTCTTTGGAAGATATAAGAACCGTAAGCAGAATTGCCATTGCTTTCAGATTATAATAAGTTGCAAGACAATCTCCATCTCTTCTCAAGAGTAAAATCATGACTATTAGAATAATGTAATAAAAAAAATTATGTAATGTGAAATAACTTCTTACTTTTTTCCAAGTGACATCATTCCGTAAATAATCCCTGTTGCAAATATCATTCCACTTCCGAATATGCTACTCAGTCCAGGACAAAGTATTATAGGTGGTATCGCCAAACTAAAATATACAGAAATACTTTTACAATCAAAAATTTAAAGACATTATTTTTTAATGGAATAGAAGAAAAAAAATTAAAATTTTAATTAATCTATGATAAGCTCAAATAATTGTAGAAATAGACGACAAACTCACAGATAAAATTCTCACGAATCTATTTTATATTTATACAAATATATATTTATAAAACTTCATTTTAGAAATATGTATATATATTGATTGTTTACACAAAGAAACACATACTGGAATCAAACTTACCCTATATAAGCAGCTGCTTTATTCCAATAAGGACGTCTTTCCACCCAATCACTAAGATTTTGTACAAAATCTACAAACATACAGCAGCACGGAGCTTCGCACACAATTACGAAAAATCCGGCCAACATTTGCCACATACCCGATAGAAGGCAGTCTACATTTCCGAGCATAATCCCCACGCAATTCCAAACACCCAGAAATATGGCAACTAGAAGAACATAAAAAATATATAAACGTACTAAAAAAAAATGCAATTATTCTGTTTTTCATAAAATCTAGAAATTCTTTTTAAAAAAAACAGATTCAATCATATTAATTTGTAATATAGACGGATGCACTTATACAAAGCAGATACACCCTGTACTATGTATTTAAAGTTTATTTAACATAAATAATCAACTTTATTAAAAAAAAAAGTGTATACATATATAACTTGACAACTTTGTGCTTACTAAAACTGCCCGCAGTCCCTAATCCTCTGCCAGCATATTTCATCCACCATGGAACATCATCTTTTGGTACAATATCTTGACCAGGTCTGGCCATTAACCCAGCGATTTTTTCAGCAAACGACTATATTTAAAAGATCATTATTTTCATTATTCTTATTTATTTCTATGCTATAACGTAATATTTACCATTTCTGTGTTTTTAAGTTATATCTTCTCAAGCTGTCAATAAAACAACCCACTACTGCCCACTACTTTTCAATTCTTTTGAAGGAAATGATATTAAAATTGACAGATGTTGTTCCTGCAATCACCAGCGTCATCTATTTATAGAATCTGTAGCACAACTATAGCCAGCTACCATTCAGCAATGATCTACCAACGGACTATTCCACGAACCTCTGCTTTAGATAATATCAGATAATATAATATTGACATCTTGACATATTTGACTCAATCTGTGATTTATAATTTCTAAAACATAGTGGTCTGCACTAATTAAATATTTAGAAACCTGTTGTAAACATTCTGCTTGTATTTATAAAACAAGTCTCCTCTTCTCTATACCAATTAAATACAATGTTATATTTTGTAAAAAGTTAGGTTATATTTTAAAATGTTACTCAGTTTTTCATAGTAGTCCACATAATTTCATAATGTCAAAATCCAGAGATCGAGCAAGAAGTTCTGGCAGTTCCGATTCTTCAGATCGCGGCCGCAGACAATCATCAAAACGTTCAACATCAAGAGAACATATAAAAAGTTCCAGGAAAACAAAGCATCAATCTAAAAGAAGGCATTCATCGGTTTCTAGCACAAGAAGTCGCAGCAGGAGATCACGATCTGTTGAACGTGGTAAATCATATAAACGTTACGAGAAGTGCACAGAAAGGTATAGATCAAAATCAAGAGAAAAATCTCGAAGATCCTGCCCAAAAAATAAATCTAAATCAAAAAGAAATGGAGCCGGTCATAAATATTCAAGAAAATCTTGCTCAAAAGAAAAGTTAGGGAAAAGTACTAGGTCCAGCAGCTCCAACTCGTCAGTGTCCGATCATTCCAAATACCGCTCCCATCGTAAACGGAGTTCTAGTTCTACAAGCTCCAATTCGAATTCAAAATCCGGAAGTATAATACGAAATTTTTAATACCTCAATCATTGTTAATAATGACTTTGTAGTTTCTAACAAATAAACTTAAATCTTTTACAGAATCAGATAATATAGATTCGTCTAAAAAAATTGTAAGTAAGATGGAGATGAAGAAAAATGAAGAACCTATAATATTTGATACAGATGTTTTAAATAAAATAAATGATGATGATTTTTTGCCAAGATCTTTTATATCTAAGTCAAATACAGCAACAAAGGAAACAATTTTAATTAATTTGGAGCGAGATACAATTAAAGTACCAGTCTTTGATAAACCAAATGATGAGTGCCTTATACACAAAGAGGTAAATTTAGTCATAATTATATCGAGAAACTTATAAAACTAACGCTATTATTTTAACAATAATTCAAGCAGAGGCAAGTTGCTGAGCCTATCATTTTCAAATCACGAAACAAAACAATATAGTATAAAATTATCAAATATACGACGTTAAACCCACATAAATTAGTTTATACTTTTGTAATACCTAGTAAAATAGCACCTTTAGAATATAAATAATTATACAAAGGAAAATAACTCCAGTAGATATACATTTTTATTATATGATAAGCTACAAAACTAATGTTCTATTACATTCTATACTAATATATAATTTTGATTTCAGCTTGTTATAGATGAAAACGTCAAGTTGAAAAACTGGATAAGAAGCTTATATAATTTTCGGCAAAAGCAGTTACAAGAAATTATGCTCGGCGATTAAATGTCAAAATTATTTATTATTATAGTTGTTCATTATAATTTGTTGCTTAAATAAAATATTGCATTTTTTTTTATTTTACAATTCTCAAATATACAATTATTTTTTTGAAACTATTATTATTGACTAAATAAATCAGAACCAGTCTTCAAGGCATTATTTTTTGCTTCTTCAGGAGTCAGTGATTCTTCAGGAGATGATTCAATAGCATTTCCCTCAGTGTCCAATTTTCCACTGTTAAAGTCTTCAATAATCTTTTTACTATAAACAGCATCAAATAAATCTTTACTTGTAAATTCACTTTGAATGACGTCCGGAGTTTTATAGGAAACGTATGCTTTTAATTTGAAATTATCAAGGGTTGGTACTACAAGTTCAGGTATCATTTCTGGAACTGCTATAAAACGCCCATTCATTGTATAGCCCACATCTCGAACTCCTCGTTTATGTATTGGAATATCAGGGTCTGGAGACTCCGCCTGTTGTTTCTTAAATATTGCAGTACCTCTCTTGTTATACAGAAGAAATTTCCTGAAGTTTCTTTTTCCATGCAGTGTGCATGTTGTAGAAATCGATCGTTTCCAAATAAAATTGATTGGTATAATATTCATTCTAGTTTATCTTAATAAAAAAGAATTTTATTTATGGCTTTACACGGCCTTATTTTGTTACAATTTTATGACAGATAAATTTTGCAGTCTTGTAAGTAAAACACGTTCTTATTAAATAATCACCAATCAGAAAAAGTAATTTATGTCATTAATATACTTTCATATTACAATAAATATTTCATAAAATGTTATAATCACCAGGTAAAAACTTGATTTAAGTACAGTTCACTACAGCTGACTACAGCATAGATAATAGAATTATATAGAGTACGCACACATTCAATAATATTACGGGAGTAAGCTGAACTTTGTTTCAAGTCTCTGTGCTTCAAATATGTTTTCCTGAAAACTAAAAAGTACAAGAAATTTAAGTTGCAGAAGAATTTAAATAATATTTCAGCTAGTAGATTATATTATTATTTTTAATATATAAAAATTATAAATAAAAGTAATACTTATCAAATCAACATTTATTTGGTAATGGTGTAGTGAGGCTTCTACACCACAAAAATTACCTAAAGTACTAAGATATCAAAAATAGGTTACCGTCAAATAAAATAAATCGTTACGACTTGGCAAGGATGCCTTAAATTATCTAAATTACTGATTTAGCTCATTTGTAAAAACGAAATAAACTTCAGATTGAAGTCAAAGTCTACCAATTTCTTCCCGAATCTTTGCTCTTCGGTATAAACATTACCGACAATCAGCGGTACTGACCGGTACATTTATGAACATAACCTAACCTAGGAATCTTATAAGAAAGTTTCAGACACTGTAATTAACTTTGAAGAACTATTATCTCTGCAAAGAACTAGATAGTTTTAACATATTATATTAATTGCAGTGGAGTTTGTGTAAAATCTATACAAATTTCTGTTTAGAGTTTGAAAAATACAAAGCAAATTGTCTACAAAACAAATTGTTTAAAAGAATAATGCAACGCAACATAGAAATCAAAGCTACACTTACTAACTTCGAAGAAGTGCTTAAAAGGGCTAAGGAAATTTCCAAAACAGAGGGTGAGATAATAAAGCAACATGACGTTTTTTATGCAGTAAAAGACAAACGTCTGAAAATGCGGAATTTTGAAGATGGAAAATCGGAACTCATTTTCTATGACCGTCCTGATACAGAAGGTCCAAAATTAAGTGAATACCTGAAGTATTCTGTTCCATCAGAAGATTCATCCGAATCTATTTTAAACACTATTTTAGAACGGGCTATAGGAGTTCGTGGTGAGGTTAAGAAAACCAGACACTTGTTTCTTGTGGGACAAACTAGAATCCACATTGATACTGTTGAGGCGCTCGGATCTTTTATTGAATTAGAAGTAATGTTGAGTGCTGAACAAAGTCTTGAAGAAGGACAAGAAATTGCCTTTAAGATAATGAAAGACTTGGGAGTATCAGATAAGGATTTGTTAACAGGAGCTTATATTGATATGTTAAATCCAAAGAAATCATAAATAGTTATACCACTGTTTAATTAAATGATTTTTATAAAATATCCAATCTTTTATTTTTTTAACCAACATTTACTGTAACACAATTAATACTTATCGAATTCAACCTCATTACAATAAATATTTCTGGAGCACCAAAGTCTCTGAGATCATAAAACTGATGCTGGAAGTATGCATAAACATACCTTCAATTAAAGTTATGGATTATATTTTACATAACAGCAGAAAGAGAGCATTTAAGTAAAGCTAAAGTAACTTCACTTGTAATAAATTTTTAGAACACTTTATGAATCACTACTCAAGAATTCATTTAATTCGTTTACAGTCTAGGAAATATAAATTTATTATTGCTATAATTGTATTCTACAATTTCGAAAACTCTAGTTTTTCTTATAATTTCTTCAGAAAATTTATTAAAAAATATAAGTTTAATTTTGTAAAGATATGCTAAGCATATAAAAAAAGAAATCTTGCAGTGGCGAATTACATATTTTAGAAACCTTGCGAAGTAAATTCGAAATTGATTCCGAATTTCGAATTTATTTTGGTTTCACGCCAATTCAACTTTCTTTCTCGTGGGGCCCGGGTACTGTTTAACATTGCTGAATATATTAAAACTAAATTTGAACACTATAAAATTTAGAACAGCAGTTTCTAAGATCTCCTGAAAATTCCTGCTAGTCTTGTTAAGGTTTCTGCTGCATCTAACTCTTGCCTTTCATGTAAACTATTTTCAACCTGCTGTGATTTTTCTTTTGTTATAAAATTGGGTTTCTTTTGTTCGTCTTTCAAATTTTGTATATCTAAATAATTTGAACTTTTCCAAGATACATAATTTTTTTTTCTAGGTTGAAATTTAGCAGCACTTTCTAGCCACTTAGTTAGCAGTGGTGGTGGATCATTTATTTTACTCTCTGTCGGATTGTCAATAACATCTGTTGATGATTGTAACCCTTTTAAATATTTTTCCATTATATTATTTTTATATTTGCAAGAAACTTTATTTCTATTTTCTGTCGTTGTACTCTCGTCCGTTGTGGAACTAATTTGAAAACATTGAGGTTCATTTTTAACTAGATTATTGTTGTTTTGCTGAGCTTGTATTGTTTTTCCTGTTATTACTGTACTATAACAATGGTCCATGGCTGTTGTGAGAACTCCTTTGCTTGTGTTATTGCTGGGGTTGGGGAGATCAGCCTCCCCCCATATGCTATCATCAGAAGATATGCTAAATTGCTCCACATTACCATGTGCTTTGACGTTATATGTTTTTATTAAATGTCCCCAAGTTTTACGCTGATACTCATTTCCAGCATTTTTCAGTTTTCTTCGCCAGTTAGCAAACCAATTGCAAATCTGCAAATGATTAAAAACAATATTGATAACCAGAGTTATGTAAATCTAACTATAAAATATTAAAGATTATTTTAAAAAATTATGTAAAATTTCTGTTTCATGTACGTAGGTATAATAATAATAACAATGTTTGTTTTACGTAAATCTTTTTAAAGGGTATAATATTCAAAGTATTTATATGTATATAAGTTATTTTTATGCAAAAGGTAAAGTTTTTATGTTAAATAAACCTTAAATACATATAACTGTGTTTATCGGTATGATGCAAAGATTATAAAAGCTGCTGTAAATTTACAATTTGCAATTGCTTTAAAGCACAATTCGTTTCGTGAATTAAGAATTATTTTCTGCGCGATAAGAATGGTAGTCTCATTTCGCTGTTATAAATTTCATGTATGAAAGTTTTAGAAAGTAATTTATTATGACCCAATTTTATAACGGGGCAACTTAGCACACATAAACATAGCATTCTAGACTTCTGGCTACTAGAAACTTGTCACATTTGTTACATTAAAAGGAAGAATTTTGTATAAATTAATATCAGATGGTCATACAGTGTTTCGTGTTTTTTTTATTCATTACATTAAATATCAAAAATGTGACAAGTTATATGCTAGTAGCCAGATTGCAGAATTATTGTGCTATGCTGTACCACTGTATTTTATTGGGAGTCAGTCTTACTTTATTCCAGGTACCTGTATGTAAGTGAGACCGGTTTCAAAAGCCAATGTTTTCTTTTCTTCACGGTTAGGATAGGGATTGTCACGTCTTCTCAGAAGCCAATCTTTAAGAAGCCTTTTAATTTCTGGTGTAAATAAACGTTTAACTGGACGTTTTTCAACTCCAAACACTCGTCTGTAATAATTACCGTAAAGGCAGCTACATGTATATAAAATAAATTTAAATTATTAAATACAACCTTATTTAAGTTTTCTATAGAAAAATAATAAAGCGGGAAGTTCAAAATTTGTTAAATATTTGAGCAGAATCTCATGTTAGTTTGGACACTGTGAATTTTATAAACTACTAGCTAATCAGTAGAATGGGAAAATAAATAAAAGCCACACACAAACGACGATCAAATCTCGATTTTCGAAAACATACGCTTATTCAAATGTAACGTTGTGTCAAAATTTAAAGTCAATAACCGACTATTTTTGAGCACAAACTTATGCAGGCTAAATTTTTATATATAAAGATAACTTACTTTATCTCTAAAATAGATTTACTCGAACACACACTGAAAATATTCACTCAATAAAATCACCCCTTCCTCTGCACTCCATTTAGGACGTATTTTCAAGGACGGTAACAACACATCAGGTTGTAATTTGTTAAAAAATAGTTACGGAACAGTTAAGTTTTATTAAATGTTTAGTTGTAATAACATTGACCATGCAAATAACATCATGCAGATGAACCAACTAACCGATTGTGACGTCGATTTCGTACTGGTCTGGAAGATTGTTCTGTGATAATATTCGTGTCATCCATGTTGATAATGTTCTGCCTATAAAAACGGATATGAACCTTAGATAATTAATGAAGAATTTGATTTATTTTTTAGCAATATATATACCTATTTATTAATGAGTGCGAAGCCTATCATGAAATGTATTTACGTGTTAAACTGAGCATTTTAAATGTTCTTTCTTAAACTTATGTATAGGTTATTTATTATACTTTAGTGTTTTATATATTTTTGTTGAATTTGTTGAGCTCCTAGGGCAGTAATCACCTCTTCATTATTAGCAAATCTTTTTTTAGTTATTTCTTCTAATATAACAGGATTAAACCTGGTGAGTATGGTGCTTGAGAAAGTAATTAACTTAACGTACTTAAATTTTTTGATTTTGTTCATCGTGATTTAACTGGCGTGTGGGTTAATGATGTATTGATTGTATTGGTGAAGCAACACCTTATTAATTCGATAGTTCTCAATAAATGCAGTTACATGTATTGCAAGTTTAACATAAAAAGGTTCCTTGCATCCTATAATACAAATTTGTGTTGACATGTTTTCTGACATGTATTAATGACTGCATCGCTATATGTTTTTCAAGGTACAATTCAAAAATCATTTTTACGTATACGATAATGTATACATACAAAAACGCGATATTATCAGAAGATGTTTTCTTGTTATTAGGTTTTTAAACTATAAATTATTATTTTTAATGTGGAAAGTGGTAAATAAACAGTTCATAAATTATTGAAAATCAAATACCAGTTAATGAATTCAAAGTATTTAAGAAAATTGTCCGTAAAAGTAAAAAAACATTACTTTTAGTAAACTTCATCAATTTGTAATCGTCAATTTAGAATATTGGTAAACATATATTACTATTGGTTTGTATTAATCAAACCTTGGAAATAAAGTCAGTGGCTGTATAGTATATTTAGTTTCTGCATTTTTTCAATATTCTATCATTGGAAAAACTTACTGTGTTTTACAAATTTGTTGTATAATTTCCAAAATGGCGTCTTCAAATGGCAAACACATGCACTTTTATAAAATTAGTTTTAAAGTGAACTATATTTGAGAAATGTTTAAACCGTACGCTCTTTAGGATTACAAGAACCGAAGACAAGCGTCGATTTAAATCGGAGACGCCAACGAGCGTCTAAACGGTGTACGAGTACGATAAATGTATGTGAGAAACAAATAAAACTAATGAAGAGATAACCGATGGATTCTACGGAAAGACATAATTTGGTGACATTCAAATTTTCTGTTTATCTTTATTGAAGTAACATTTTGAATGTATAAAAAAAAAAGAATTTGCATTTACGTGATTGTTATAAAGTTTTTAAACTTGTGTAGCTTATTTATTTTAAGTTATGGCGTTCTCATGAATTATCATACATGTACAATAGTATTACGATAGAGACTTTTGTTCTAATGCTGGGTCCACACATGCATGTTCGTGTATGAATGGCTAAAGCGAATATGCGCACATACATATACTACATACGTAAATTGTTGTAGTTATGCTACATGACGTGACAAACTGGCCAGAGTATCAGCCTAATAACAAGTAAGGCCTAATGAATTTTGGAATCTTAACTGCCCGGTAAACATGAATGGTATCTTAAATTCATGGAACAATTTACCTAAACGAAACCTAGTACTTTTAAAATGGGTCTGAAATTTTTAAATTTTAAATGGATCTTATTTTATGATTTAAAAGACACTTATAATACGAGAATATATCAATTCACTCAATAAGGTCGAAGGATGACATATAATTGAAAGATATAATTTCAGAAAGTACCAACCTTTAAACATTATGTGTTCTCTTGACGTTGCTTTTGTAATGGGCTTGTGTCCTCATTTTTTAATGGTCGATTTTTCAATTGTTTATTGAAATAAATTTCAATATATGTACAAGGCGTTTTTATTTTTTTAAATACCAAAAGTTGACGGACTTATAGCACGACAAATGTCTTTAGAAAACGACTTTTTAGGAAGTTTTGAGGTTCTATTATAGGTAGATAGTAACTCTCTGGCAACAAGTACTTTCAGACCCAGTCCGACACTGCTTAAATACTTAACTTACAGAGATATAAAAGGATTTGGGAAAGTAATATACCTCAGTACTTAACTACTAGAAAAAGACATAAAAAACATAAGGACAGCAAGGTTTAGATTGGGAAATGAGGAAAAAGGAAACAGATACTGAGAAAGTAGTGAGGAAAGAATGTGTAGATTGTGCGGAACGGAGGACGAAACACTAGAGCACATTAAGTTTGATTGTAAGGAAAAAGTAGGGAGTGAGATGAATATTGGGCAGCTCTTAAAAGGAGGCAAGGAAGGGAACAGATGGATGGCAGAAATAATCAGAAGAAGGAAGGCTGAAGCTTTTTCAATGCCGAAAGTGAAGGGAAGAGGTGGATGGCGGAGATAGAGAAAATAAACTAGGAAAGAGAAGGAATGGCAGAGTAGAAACAGGAGGGACAGTAGCAGGAGGAGCGAAGCAGTAGCAGTAGCAGTTTTGTTTTTATTTTTATAAGAAATTTTATATATATATATATTTTTTTTCTTTTGAAAAATATGAGAATGTTTAGATTTAATAAGGATCAAAATTGAATTAAGCACAATGACATGTATATAAATGGGTTAAGGCACAAGAATGTAGTGCCAAATGGCAAAAACATTAAAAATAAAATAATAATAATACTTAACTTACAGGCTCCACCAGACTAATTGAATTTATGATATTAAATGTGTAAAACCAACTGTGATTTTAAGATAAATTTGTATATAGGCCGTAGAATTTAATATTTAAAATTTCAATCCTACTGCATCACAAAGTTCTATATTTACTTTATCGCTCTCCCGCGTTGATTCCTTGTGGCCCGTAGAAACGTGGCCGTCATTCTTAAATAACAATATCACAAATAAATAAATGCTTATAACAATAATATTGATATATGTAGTTGTAAATCTAAGACTTGAAATGACACTAAATATCAAAAGTTGATTATTAATCACGCCACACATCCCGTAACAAAAATTACCTGTTACGTAATCTATGCTACCTAATACACAAGGTCGTGTGACCTATATCACTGCTCTTAGAAAAATAAATATTCGCATTAACATAACTATAAGACTTCTTAAGAAGATCTTTTTCTGGATTTAAGGATTATAAAGTACGAGATCTGTATGATATTTGTGATTTATTTTCTATAAATTTTTAGAGGTCTTAATAGTTTTGAATAATACAGTATTATTTCAAAGGGTCAGAGTAATTCATTTTTTTTGAATCCCCTTCAAATCAAAATACAACCAAATTAATAATTTTCTAACATGGCGGTAAATGATTCGCCCTACGTCAAATTCAATTGCATCCTGTCACAGTTTACTGAGTTGGGAGCCCCCTAAACTTATGATGGCCAGACCACGTCAACATTTCTTCCTGTTTCCCCTCCAAAATTAAAATTCTCTAAAGGCATACACAATCAATTTTCAGAAAAAATTGGCACCATTTTTTTTAAATTAAATATATATAATGTTAGCGACGACCTTCTACAATGTTGGCAGTATTTATAGTGTCGTGGTATTATACATATATACTACACAACATCATTAGCTTTTATAATTATGTGCATATGATCCAATGGATTTGTGTACTCATTTTTTAATGGTCGTTTTTTTATTTTGATTTGAAATATTGGGTATGTATGTATATTGGCGTTTTTATTTTTTGAAATATTCAAATGTTGACGAAATTATAACGATATCAAATTGGAATTTCAGTTTCGCATGTTTTACCTGTGTATAAGACGTCACAGAAGAAGTAATCGAGATTATTTATAATTTTTTTCAACCTTCGCAATATAATACTTCATGGGATACACACTGCAGCTGTTTGTAGTAAATGATATATCACACACACACTCGTATACGTATCTTTTGTATAAAAGAGATGGCAAATCTGCGAAATGACGTACCATGCATTGAAGACAAAATGTCTTTTTAAAATGTTAATATCTCCTAAAATATAAGGACCTATTAAAAATTAATAGGACATTTGAGGTTGTGGTAGTTACCTTTATCAATATATAGTACAGTTTTATAGCAAGGGGGTTGTGTCCTATGTCTTAATTTCTATAAAAGTGTACTATATATTGATAAAGGCGGTTACTAGAACCTCAAATGTTCAATTATTTTTTAATAACTCCTTATATGTTAGGAGTTATTAACAATTAAAAAAGTCATTTTGTCTCTTTAATTATTAAAGGGATTCAATGTTGTACACATTGCAAGTGCATGTGACATCACAATCCTTGTGTAAGGTTACCAACCTTACAGATCATAAATCTCTGCTATATGTATTTAAATATCAAAATCTCAAATATTATTTACAGCTATTTCAAGGAACAATCAAATTTCAATATTATGTCTGCCTTAGCAGGGTTAAACAAAATAAAAACTTATTATTCTTTGATTTGACTTGATTATTTGATTACCAACAGCTACAGAACATTACCACAGCACTGACCTACTCAACAAATAACTGACATTAAAATGCATTTCACGTCATACAAATATGGTCGACCATTTCTAGCGCTAAAACTACAATTCAAACTTTTAATTGCTATATCTCCGTCAATATTTAGATATTTAATAAAATAGACACACCAATACACATTTATTAACATCAATTTCAACCGACAATTGAAAAATCGACCACTAAAAAATGAGGATATAAGCCCATTGAGTCATGGGGTCACAAGCTCATTAATTTTGCCCGGTGTTCGAATCCGAAGACAGCAGTCTAGCATCAAGCATAAATGCTCGGCCATCGTGCCGTCAAATGGGTTTGTGAAAGGCTGGTAAAATTTATTAAACTCAATTGACAATACATGGAAACGATAATACAAATGATACTGCCAGTTAGAACATCGTTTCCCATGAACGTATTGTTAGCCAAGGTTCAAGAGTTAAGTTTACTATTCTAAAGCTTAGTACTCACCATCGCACATACCGTTAGCAAACAGGGCAAAGTTTGTAAACATCAATGAACTTTTTGCGAATACCGTTGCGCGTTTGTTATTAAAATATATAGTACAGTTTTATAGAAATGAAGTCATAACCCAATTTTAATTCGCTGAGCACTGAGAGGCGTCGCCAGGTCAGGGTAATAAACCGAGATTTCATTAATCTAGTGCAAATTTGTCAGAGATTCCATTCTATTAATTATAATTTGTTTGCGACTACCAGTGAATTTTTCTCCAGCTATAGTCAGCCCTAATTATATTAAGTGAATACATTCGAGGAACAAATAACAATAACATTTTAATATTATGCCCGCCGTAACAGGGTTAAATAACATAAAAACTTATTATTCTTTGCTAAATAACGCATGCGTACTTGATACACAGGACTACCATCAGCTACAAAACATTAACTGTCATCAACAAATAACTGACCTATCTCACTACATGGAAACGTCATAAATATGGCCGACATCTGTAGCGCTCGAACTACAATTCAAATTTTTAATTGCTATATCTTCGGCAACATTTAGATATTTAATAAAATAGAAACACCAATATACATTTATTAACATCAGGTTCAATCAAGAATTGAAAAATGAGTACACAAGCCTTAAATAAATGGCAAAATAGTTCCCATACCTTGGAGCGGAGATAAGTAGCCTAATTTAGAAAATATAGGTATTTGAAAACCTTCAGACGTTAAAAGGCGCCAATTAAACAGTTACAAAATAGGAGCCTAAGAAGCAGTTTTTTTCTCAGACCACTTTGTTGTACAGAGTCTAAAATATGAATCAGTGCTAATAATCCTAAACCTACTATTATTAGCAAGCATTTATTCAGGAGAGACACAAGTTTTGCTCACGTTTAATAACAATATTGTTTCGTGAATGCGCAGCTTTATATAATACTGAGAAACTAAATATTGCATAACTCTTTCACACTCATGTGCATTACATGGGGAATGAAAAAGAAAATATAACTGACGATGTCCTTTTTTAGGTGGTGCAGACGCATGCGTATTTGGAATGACGGCTGATAGTATCCTATATGGCACGTCGCGCCGGTAGACTTTCTGAGAAAGTCGTACGCGGTGTTCATAGGAGGGAATGTAAGGGGATTGAAGTTCTCACGCCACACGCCGCGGCATACTACGGTCATACTACATCTAATGTAACACCCAAACAACCAAACAGCCACATGGAACGCAGCTCATATAACGCTTCTAAGCTCGCAGCACACAGTTGCTTGTTCGTTATACTAAATATTAGTCATCGTGGTCAGAGTTAGTTAGAGTGTTATTAAAACTAATTGTAAGAATGATTAAAACATAATTGTATAAGTAAGTAACTGTCATTTAATTACCTATTATTAATTATTTTATTTGAAATTAATCGACTTTCAAAGGATAATTTACTTGAAATAAATTGATCCATATATAACCGGCACCGCGCGTATATGAGAAGTGATATATGAGTATTTCACATGCAATATATTGATCAAAATATAGAAAAATCAATTCGGTCTACACGTGTGTATTCGTTGTTTTATATTGGTGAATATTTGTTATCTATGTAAATTGAATGCAGTTTATTGTTTGTTATAAAATTAAAATATGTATAACGTTCGTATTAAATAACATTGCTGAGTTTAGTTCCCATAAGTCAATGATATTATTTATGTTTATTCGAATTTCTTAAATGTTTATTAAAATATTATATGAATGTTTATATATTATCACTCAATAAGTTAGTAGGATGACATACAGATTGACAAATTCACATGATTGCTAGATAGTACCAATCTTCAAACGATGTGTCAAAATTTCATGACATTCCGATCATTAGTTTACGAGTTGCAGTAGTTTTAGTGATGTTATTTTTGTAATTTTCAAAATAATGGTTATGAATGAAATCTGAATTATAGCGTTGAAGCAAAGCAATCTATATGTCTTCCTACTATTAATCATTTCTATATTAAACGTAACTATTTAATATTTGAATTTCTATTTTTTTAAATTTTCTCAAGTCTCTAGAATAATAAGAAGCCGATTTTATTTATCCTTGTACGACACATTTATAATATCAAAACTTATCTGTTGCTCGACACCACTGTGAGTGCTATCTGACGTTTGAGTATGCATCTCTTTTAATCTCTGTTTTATAACAGAGATAGCAATTTGACGGTCGAAGGATTAGTGATTATTTTTATTTTATGAGTTTTAATTCCTTTCATTGATTAAAATAATAAGTATTGAAATATAATGCATTATATTTCAAGCCCATGGGCTTGTGTCCTATGTCTTAATTTCTCTAAAAGTGTACTATATATTGATAAAGTGGGTTAATAGAACCTCAAATGTTCAGTTATTTTTTAATATCTCCTTATATGTTAAGTATATTAACAATTAAAGAAGTCATTTTGTCAACGTTGTACACATTCCAAGTGCATAATTCAATCACATCACAATCCTTGTGTAAGATTACCAACCTTACAGCTCTTAAATCTCTGCTATATGTATTTATATATCAAAATATCAAATATTATTTACAGCTATTTCAAGGAACAGTCAAATTCCAATATTATGTCTGCCTTAGCAGGGTTAAATAAAATAAAAACTTATTATTATTTGACTTGACTTGATTATTTGACTACCAACAGCTACAGAACATTACCACAGCACTGACCTACTCAACAAATAACTGACGTTAAAATGCATTTCACGTCATACAAATATGGCCGACATCTGTAGCTCTAAAACTACAATTCGAATTTTTAATTGCTATATCTCCGTCAATATTTAGATATTTAATAAAATAGACACGACACGACAATGCACATTTATTAACATCAATTTCAATCAACAATTGAAAAATCGACCACTAAAAAATGAGGACACAAGTCCATTGGACATCTGAGCTCCTGATAGTCACGCTTATCAAGGAATAGAACCATTACTATTCATCGTGCTTACAATGAATTGGTACTTCAAATTCTCAAATGCTCAAGTCTTAGTAACTTCAGTTTATTACCGATATTAAGTCCAATCACCAACGATCTCCTACTATGTTGGCAGTTTTTGTGTTGTCGTGGGCTACATCTAAATATATGTGAACTACACCATTGCCTAATAACTTTATGATTATGTATGTACATAATCATTTTAACTTAATAACAACTAAACCTAGAAAATATAACACTGATCCGGGGATTGAATACGAAGACATCAGTCAGTAATAAAAATGTATTCTTCCAGGAAAGAAAAGTAGAATGTCGAAGAACCAGGAAGAGAATTCTGCTGAAGTTACTTCAAATGATGAACAAACAGGAAAATTAGTGTTGAAACGTAAAATTACACTTTTCAACGGTGTAGCAATTATAGTAGGCACTATCATTGGATCCGGTATCTTCATTTCGCCAGTCGGTGTTTTTGAGTACACGAAGTAAGTTGTAGATGTTTGATATCATCATTGGTATTGCAGTTTTACGGATAGGAATGTATGACTGGGGTTCTTCTCGTGTCCCATCTTTTCTCTCCACTCCTCCCTTTTCGTTCCCTCATAGGGCTTTTAATATTTATTGTACGAGTACGGAGAATGCAGGTATAAATATGAAAAGTATCTTATAATTAGATATGTTTTAATTAACATTCATCTTTTTGGTTTCTTATAAACCGGTAATTGATTCACAACTGTAGTTTTGCTAATTTTGTTTCTCAGCTGACATTTTTATTCCGCTCGAACATAACTACATTAAACGAGCAAATGCTCGGTTACATTTAATTCGTTAGTTAAATATAATTATGGTATAACTGAAGTTTAACTGAGAATTGGAAATATAATACTCAGCAATATAACTTTGTGTATTCAACAGATCCGTTGGCGCGTCTCTAGTAGTTTGGGGTTTGTCAGGATTATTCTCTACTCTTGGGGCACTCTGTTATGCGGAGCTTGGTACTTCGATTACTAGATCCGGTGGCGATTATGCATATATTTTTGTGGCATTCGGACCGTTGCCCGCTTTTCTCAGACTGTGGATAGCTTTATTAATTATACGGCCCACGACGCAGGTAAAATAAACTTATCTATTTCTTCAAAGCAAACTGTAAAATCACTGCCTCATTAAAATTAAAATATTTAATCTTTTAATCTTACTTAAATACGTGTCCTACATATATTTTTTGAAGTTTCTATACGAGGGTATTTAAGCTACCCCTTGAATTCATAAACTGCTTCAATTAATTTGAAAAATCTATATTTTCTGAAAGCTATATTTAAGAGAAGAATTTTCCATTTTGATTACGTTTTTTTATTTTTACTTTTCATATGAACCATAATTTTTTAGGCTATCGTGGCATTAACCTTTGCTCAATATGCGACTAAACCATTTTTCCCGGAATGTAACCCTCCAGAAGACGCGGTGAAGATGTTAGCAGCAGTGTGCTTATGTAAGTACAAATTTTAAGACTGCACTCACTAACCCCTAACATGAATGTTATCCAACGCTTATGAAATATTTTATTTAAGCAAAACCTAGTAATATTTAATCTAAAAAGGTTTAAATTTTGATTAAAATCGGATTATAAAGATACTGCGAATATACCGCACGTTAATCATTAAAAATGAAATTATGATAGTATTATATAATATAGTCTACGACTATATAGAACATTGTAAGGATACCTTTAATTTAATACGAGTATCTTTTAGAGTGTGTCGACAATCCCATCTTTGCTCTCGCATCGGATAATTCCTTCCTGTCGCAGTACGTGTTATAAAAGTAATAAATTCAATAAAGAAAACTTCAGCTTCAAACTTAAAAAATACTTTGCTTTTATTTTTTAAGCTGTCATGATATTTTCAAAGATTAGATTTGTGGTTTACTGCTTGTATAGTACAGGTACAATATGCTAGATATAATAGCAATTATAAATACTGTAGTTTTGTTAATTTAATATTGTGAGACAATGTTGTAAATTGGCTTGGATTTTTTTTTTTTATTTATTAAAGAGTTGCGATTACAAAAAACAGTTAAACATGTAAACAGGAACGGTGAATTTAATTTTTCAATTAATGGTAATTTTAGGTGTACTGACTGCAATTAACTGCCTTAGCGTGCGCTGGACGATGCGAATTCAAGATGTTTTTACAAGTGCCAAACTATTTGCACTAGTCATCATTATTTTATCTGGACTGTACCATATGGCATCAGGTAGGACTATTTATAAGGCAAATGAATATTTTTGTTATATAAACATTTAACTTACTCCGCTTTCCGGTTTATATATTGACAATGGGCTTGTGAACTCATTTTTTAGGAGTCAATTTTTTAATCTTTGGTGGAAATAGATGTTAATAAATGTATATTTGCGTTTTTATTTTAATAAATATCTAAATGTTGCCAGAGATGCGCATGCTTACAAATAGAACTAAAAAGAGATTAAGATATGTTTGTTACCAAGTAACCAGATTTTTGTATGATTTTATACATGAAATGAAAGACATTTTGATAATAAATATAATATAAATTTATATAATTACTAATCTATACATTTTCACAAGCGCAACCGATTTATTTCTGTCCTCCGCGAATGTTACATTTGTTTTACTTGTTTAATAGTTTATCTGCACCTGGATTATGAGTTATGGGTGTATAATATAACACAATCCTAGCAAATAAATAACGTAACTATGATGAAATCGATCGTCACACCTGTTTACCTAGTTTCAAAGTAAAACTTTTGAATTTTAAGTATATCTGCCAATTTTTCGATTTTAAAAAAAATTGATAAATATAACTTTTAATGAAATTTTAAAAAACAAATTTAAAAAATTAGTAGTTATACAGCTGAATTTTTAAAATGTTATTCTTAATGTTATAGGACATGTTGAAAATTATGAGAACGCTTTCAATGGAGAGTACAACGTCAAGAGCGTGGCACTGTCATTCTATTCCGGTTTATTTGCATTTGGAGGATGGAATTTCTTAAATTTTGTTACAGAAGAATTGAAAGATCCTTACAAGTAAGTTATTTGTATATTAAATGGTTAAAATATTAATGTATGTAAATATATATTCATTATATCCGACTGGTTGGACTATGTAAAATAGTCAACCATAGTAAACTAATCTATATAATATAGACTAGTGGACTATGTAAAATTATGAATTACGTGTGCTAAAAGTCTAGTCTTGCATAACTCAAGGCGTCCTTTTCTATCGCTCATGAGCTCTCACTGGCGTTGCACGATACTTGTTCCTCTTTAAATAATTTCTACAGCTAGCAAGTAGAGTAACTTATCTACAAGACATTCAATCAGTGCAGTACGGGTAATGAGGGCTTTACAATTCCTTACAATACAGTAATCTAATATTTTAAAATCAAATTAGTATTAATTTGTTGTGTAAAGTTTCCTGTTACATTTCTTTTTTACCATTTTCAAACGGGAATTAGCGCAGTATTGTATGTATATATCTCCTTTTGGGATTCATCTCCTGCCTTTAATTGAATTGTAGAATGAATAGACAATTTAACTTCGTGTTGGCACACTCTGCAGACAATATTTTCTTGAGACAGATAGACTTTTTGTTGTGAGAAAACCGGGGTGAATCAATGTTTTTTTTTCAATATGTACTTTACCATTTTAGTAATCCTTTTTATGTTTACGCGCCAATCCAGCCTTTCGTAGTAAATGATTTGTTGTATAAAAGCGATGGCAAATCGTCGGATGTGGCGTACCATGATTTTGAATTTTATATAACGTTGGAGTCCTTTAATAATTAAAGAGACAAAATGACTTTTTTAATTGTAAATATCTCCTAAAATATAAGTAGTTATTAAAAAATAACTGGCCATTTCAGGTTCTGGTAGCCAATGTTATCTATGTATTGCACATTTTTATAGAAATTAAGTCATGGTTCACAATCCCATTGTACTTTAGTTGGTTTTGCGATGTGCTAACAAAATTTAAAGAATATATTTTATACCAACTCGGTGAGAACTTGGAATCTGGCATTCTGGCATGTCCATGAAACTGAAGAACTACTTCAAATAAGTAGCTTGCTTAAATATTTGCACGTTCTACAGAAAATCTTTTTGCTTGGTTTGTCTGCCATTCTTTACTTACTTCCAATACATCTATTTATTTTTATCTTGTCTGCGAGGTTTAATAAATAAAAGAAATGGATACGAAGTGTTTAATTTAGAATTACAAATCAACCTGAAAGCTCCCTTAAGAGCTTTACTTTGTTAAACTAAAAGCTCCTACACTGTTAATATGAAAGCAAGGAATACACATTAATTTTTCTAATAAATTAATCTTTTTAGTTTACCTATAGTTTATATTGTATATCTCTAATGAATTTTTCAATTTATTGAATTTATTTCTTTGTACTCATAATGAAATAAAAGCACAATTTAAAATGGCTTATGTACCATACTTTTAAGATACTAGCATGCATGACGGACCTTGGATAGAAAGTTGTATAACGGTAGTATTTGGCTAGCAAGCATAGAAAGATACAGTAAACGTTTTTAGAATACAACATTTTAGTGGTTGATTTTTCAATTGTTGATTGAATTTGATGTTAATAAATGTGTATTGGCGTGTCTATTTTATTAAATATCTAAATGTTGACGGAGATATAGCAATTAAAAATTTGAATTGTATTTTTAGCAGCCATATTTGTATGACGTGAAATGAATTTTAACGTCAGTTATTTGTTGAGTAGGTCAGTGCTGTGGTAATGTTTTGTAGCTGTTGGTAGTCGGAATAATCAAGTCAAGCCAAAGAATAATAAATTTTTTAGGCAGACATAATATTGGAATTTTATTGTTCCTTGAAATAGCTGTAAATAATATTTGATATTTGATTTATAAATACATTTAGTAGAGATTTATGGTATGTAAGGTTGGCAGCGGTTTTGATGTCACATGCATTTGGAATGTATACAACGTTGAATGCCTTTAATAATTAAAGAGACAAAATGACTTTTATAATTGTTAATATCTCTTAACATATAAGGAGTTATTAAAAAATAATTGAACATTTGAGGTTCTTTTATAGAAATTAAGACATAGGGCACAAGCCCATTGTATTTTGCCTTCAGTGTGTGCCCAGCCTAATTTGTTGAGTATTAAGACTATTACGAATATAGTTCCAATTCCACTTTGTTCTTTTACTTTCATGTTAACGGTGTGATATACACCAGTATTATAATAAACGTCTGAATAAAACATTTGTGAACACTAAAAGTAAATGGATAGTGTGCCCGGCTTCGGCTCCGGCTTTCTTCTCTCTGATGTATGATGGCAATGCTAACAAAGGGTCGTTAATCATTTGAAGTACGACTACGTAGTTGAACAATATACCCTCATATCATAATTGACTGTTCTTTGTGATGTACGAGTATTATCAACTAAGAATTAATTTAAAGAATCATTACAAATCGTAATATCATCCGTGACTCTTTTGTTTGCTTGAAACTGCTTAGCTTACTGTTTTGTTGCCTTCTTTTGATATATTATATGATGACTATGTCATTCTATAAACAGTACACATCAGTTATAATTACTTAGGCATTATAGTCGTATTATACCAACTATTCGGTCTGTTGCATATCAAAGGATGTGTATTTTATGTTTGTTATAGAAAGAGAAGCTTCTAGAACCATGAGCATTTTCTTAATAATGGGTTTGTGAACTCTTTTCTTAGTGGTCGTTTTTTTAATTACCGGTTTAAATAAATTTTAATTTTTGTTATATTGGAATATCATTAAGTTGATAGATTGTAAATTGACCTAGTTACCCAGTAAACATTTTGGAGTCACTTTGACATCATATTGAAGACGCTTCATGATTTTTTTGTCATTAAAGAGTTCATTTATAGTTCAGTTTCTCACATTTTTTCATATAAAATGTCTACTTTATCGGCTAGAAATGGCGAAATTACTCCACCTGTCGGAATACAAATGAAGATAAAGTTGATGCGAACTATAATTGAAGTGAAATAGTGATAGAATAAATAGGGCACTTCACCAAATTGTTTACTGGGTAATTAAAAAAATGTATTACGGGCGTTTTTTTTCTTAAATGTCCAAATGTTTACGGAGTTCTAGCTATATCAAATTTGAATTTCACTTTTGCCGGATGTTTGCCGAACCTGCGTTATATAATACTTCATGGGGTATACAACTCAGCTGTTAGTAGTAAATTACGTCTCACACACACACACACTGGTATGTGTCCTTGTTGTATAAAAGAGATGGCAGATCCCTTTAATAATTAAAGAGACAAAATAAATTCATATTTCGTAAATTGATAATCTAATTAAAATAAAATTTGTTAATTTTTTCGGCTTTATTGTAATCTTATCTAAATTTATGAGCTTTTTACAAAAAAAAATTATTTCTTTTATATGTTAATTAATGCAGTTATGTTCATAGTGCTCTAAAATAGAGAACGGCTTCATTAAATTTTAAGTATGCTGTTAATTACGCTGGTTTGGCTATCATGTGACCTTTTAGAGCGTTTAAGGACGTTTTATTTTAAAATAAAACACTTAATTATTTATAATTAATACACTTAAAGAAGACGAACTAACAGTGTTAATAAATTTGAAATATCTTAATTTTTGTAGATCTTATGAACTTAATTTATTCTGCAAATATATCGACACTATTCAAAAAAACAGAATCCCTTATAAAATCCACATAAATTAAGATATTTCATATTTATTAATACGTGTAATAACACATGTTAATAACTGTACAGTTAATCTTCTTCAAGTTTAATGGATATAACTATATTCATCTCTTTTACATTTCCCTTGTTTAAAATCGATGGCAATGGTACGCAAATGGTCTAATAGATTTATCGTCTATTAGTCAATTATGTTTTTGTAATTATTACTATTATTTTATATAATATTAGATTTTCATTTGTTGTGCTTGATCTAATCTTTTATTTTCTAATACTAATTGAATTTGTTTTTTTTTTTACATTTTTTAGAAATCTGCCTAGAGCTATCTGGATTGCCATGCCAACAGTAACAGCCATTTATGTGCTAGCCAACATGGCTTACTTTGCCGTTGTCAGTGAACATGAGATGCTGGGCAACCCTGCAGTTGCTGTGGTAAAGGAAAACAACATTTCAATCATTCCATTATTAAGTTAGTAATCTTCCATAGGCGCGCTACCTGATCTATGCATTTTAACATTACATCTTGGTTCTATTGCCTAATTCATGTGAAATAAGTTGAGCAATCGCTACACGCACCGATCCTTTGTGAGGAAGGTCTACCTTCTAAGGGGTGGAATGAGTAAAAGACATCAACTTTCATTAGGTTTAAATGCATTGAAACTAAATTTCTATAAAACATACTTTTTAAAATTTCCTTAATTTATGACAAATATATTTGGACATCTTTGGCATAAAATTGCTCGCATCCGAGACCACGGAAAGACAAACTACGATATTGGATAAATAATATATAATTTCTGTTATGTTAAAAGCAGTTTTTTCAAAAAATTTGATGGCGCCATATTAAAAATGAATGAAATCGAAAACAAACTTGCAGATGCTTATGTGTATCCTATTTAAAAATTGCCCTATTCACACAGTTATATATCATTTACGTATAATTAACTTTTAAACTTACTTACTACATGTATATTATGTAAATAATGCCTTGTGTATAAAGTGTACATTATATACATGCGAAATGAACCTCTTCTTCCTACATTCCTTCGTTCTTGCTGGAAATTCAACAGTTTTGCTGTTTGCAGATTTCTAATTGAATCATTGTTGGTAGAGTAATCATTATAAATTGTTTACTTATTTCAGACATTTGGAAATAAAATGTTCGGTCCTGTAGCTTGGGCCGTTCCCGTTTTTGTGGCTCTCAGTACTTTTGGTGGAGTTAATGGAATATTGTTTACATCAGCGCGACTATTTATGACAGGCGCACAAGAAGGGCACTTGCCGGACATATTCTCGTTGGTTCACTCTACAAAACACACTCCGGTACCTTCTTTATTGTTTACTGTAAGTATCACCATATTTGAATAGTATATTTAAAAAAAATCTTAAATTACTTACATAGATTACATATTGTGTTAATACAATACTCTGATAGAGATAGAAACCAATCAAACACTTAGTAACAGTGCCTGAATTATTGTAAGACATTAATCTATTGTTGCAGTGTGGATTATCATTGATGATGTTGCTGACTTCAAACATTTTTGCACTAATAAACTATTTTAGTCAAATATTATGGTTGAGTGTAGCTGCAAGTATTGCTGGACTTATTTATCTTCGCTATTCTAAACCTGATATGATTCGACCAATTAAAGTAAATTTAATTCTGCCTTACTCATTTCTTGTATGCTGTGCATTTTTGGTGATTATTCCAGCATATGCCGAACCTTGGAATACTGTTATTGGAATGGGAATTACTTTGAGTGGTGTACCAGTATATTACGCTTGCATTTGGTATAAAAATAAACCGGAAGTGTACAACAAATTATCTAAGAATGTTATTCAGTTTGTACAAAAATTATTTAATTGCATTTTTGTAGATGGAATTGAAAAATTATCTGAGTAATGATTAATTTAAATATAGAATATTATTTTATTTTTCTGATATTTATTATTTATTTGAAATTCAATGTTTACTAAAGAAAATAAGTTTTATATAAAAATATACATTTCTTTTTTATTGAATAACTAATCAGAATTTAGAAAAATGTATTTTGTGAGTAAAGAGTTATTCACTTGGTGGTCATAAATGAAAAGGGAATTGATTCTATATCTATTTTAGATTCAATATTTCAGGCTTTCGAGCTGACGTCTATAGAATACATTAACTTTTTATTTAGAAATTGACAAAAAGAGTTTTTGATGCATAGAAGAAAAAAGAGGAAGATGGTGTAGGTTGATTAACTCTTTTATAATTATTTTTGAGTCGCATTCGACTCAGAAATACTTAATTAATTTTTCACTGATATTTAAATAGACCGTTAGAATTAATCCTCAGAATTACGTATCTCACGTACCACTTTTATTCCTGTCATAGACGAGTAAGTTATGTGGAAATCTGGATTTTTTTTGTTCGGTTACGTCGATAGAGGGAAATGATTAAATGAATGTAGTTTCCAAGTGGATTCACGTGGTTGCTAGGAATAAGTACAATTATTTTTATTTTATTATTAAATATTTTTATATGTCCAATGGCATATTCAAAATGTTATCACGCTTATAATTCGATATGGAAAAACGGTACTGATGAATCGAAATGTTGCTTTAGCAAAAATGAATCATAAATAAATATTGATTTTAAGCGTCATCGAGTACTGCATTCTTAAATGTGATGGTTTCTTTAAACACAAGGACGTATACATTTAAAAATAATGTACGTATTCTTTAAACCAATAAATGTCTATCCTTTAGATGTACTTCTGCTTAACCATGCTTAATACTATAATGGTTTTAAATTGTTACAGGTCTAAGAACAGCACTTTAATATTGCCGATTAAAATTAACTAATTTGAAATTTGACTGTTTTCAGTTAAAAAAAACATGTTAATATTTTAAGACGTTAACATGTATTTAAATTTCTTTTTATATACTAAACATAACACCGAAGGCGGTTTTTATATATACAAACTATACCCTAGTGTCGAGGTATAAGAGTTATGTATGTACGTATAATACATATTAAAACAAGTGCACACATTACACAACATTTAATCTGAATATAATGTATTAGTTATTTAACTTAAAGGTGATATACAAATATTTTTATAGTGTTATTTACTAATTACTATATATGCAAGGCATATATAGTATGTTTTCCTATTTTATAGTTATAATGAGGGACAATTTATTAATGGGTTTCTTTATTAAATCGGGACCATATTTTATAATGTTATAATTTTATATGCTTCTTGTTGTAATAAATACTCCTGACTATAACAATTTGTGTTTTTTATAATATACATATATACAATAATAATAATATACACATACAATTTATAGCAGTATACATAATTTTATTAATTTATTTTAATCAACTTCAGTCTATTTCCATTATTTCTAACAAATATTGGCACGTTATGTATATAGCGGCGACCTCGACTCTCATACTAGATTTCATATATTTGTAATTAAAAGATTAAACTATAATGAAGACTTGTGTTGCCTGGTAAGATCAGGTTCTTGTATTCCACTTACAAATGAATCTGCAAAATCGTTTAACATGCCTCCTACATATACCTCTCCTTGCTCAATAAAAGATCCCTGAAACAATTTCATATTAAAAAATTCTACTTTTTACCTTCTTACATTAAAAATAAATTCTAACCTCCACATGTTCTGTAAGTTCTAAATGCAGACGTTTTTCAGTATGGTGTCTTGCAATATGCTCTTTCAATTTATCAGACCTCGGTGATTTGAAGTAACAATGTGGACACTGATGTTGGCTAATGCGTGGATCGTGAATACGGGCATGCCTCTAAAATATCATAGGAAGTAAATAATATTGAACAGTTTAACAATAAATAATTCAAAAAGTATTTTTCGTTCATTGTGCACAAAAAGTGTATTATCGATTTATGTAGAAGGAGAAGTAACGTAAAATAAAGTATATAACCTCAAAATATGTGTTGTCAAAATAATATTAGTAAACGTTAACAAGCGTCGAACTTAGTGCAAAAATAAATATTTCAAATCTAAAAATGAGTAGTTTAAGTCAAATTAGTCCTTTTATTTCTAAAATACAGAATTTGAAAATTGTAATACCATTTAGAAATATTAATCTTTCTACATCGCACAAAATAATAGCTATGTCAATTACTGTGAGTGTTGCAGTCTTAGGAGTGCTAGCAAGATATTTAAGGAGGAGGGCACCTCGGGTGCAGCGAAAACCAAGAAAAAACAGACGTACTTTATTAGGAAGTGTTAGGAGCCCTAATGGTGATATATTAAGTCAGGCTAGCAGTAGAAGTTTAGGAAGCCCATTGCGTAGGCACACATCGATACAAGCACTTTCCGACAGGATGTCTCTAGCTTCTGGATCATTGGTTGGTGCTCAAGGAGGAGCAGCTGGTGACTGTCATTTAACACCACAACAATCCGGAGTTATGGGTATTGAAGCATTAGATACAAGCGTTATGTATTGGGAAGAAGCACTATCTTCATTTCAAGATCATTTAGGGTCATTTGCTTTTACGTCACCAGAGGAAGCAGAGTTTTGTCGAGAGATACAATGTTTATTAGATGCTGCTTATAATTTACAGGATCAGAGCGAGTTATTATTTCTTGATCAACGCAGTGTTCTTTTTCGAACAGACAGTGTCCATTCAAAACACACAAATCGAACTAATAATTCTAGTAGAATTCTGGAGAAAAACTCCGAACCTCTTCACACAATGCGATCAAATTTATCGTCTGCAGACTCCTTTGCCTCAGCACAAGATCAAGTAGCTGATTTAAGAGAATTTGAAGAATTTAATGAGATCTTTCCTGACGTCGACAAACTTCCATTGTATCAAGCTGCTTTAAAACAGTTTGAAGAAGGAGGGATACCATATCGCTCTCTAAGAACTGAACATGTACATTGTGGTTCCGATATCGAGTATCTTGCAAAATTACACTGTGTACGTCTTGCATTCCAATATATATTTAAGGATCCTGTGACTGGTACATGGTTCGCTGACACAGGAAGACAGATTTTAACTGATCTATTACTATATGGGGATAAGGATCCCAAAGACTTTCTTGTAGGATATGAAGGAATGCTGTCGTTTCTTCACGATACATCTAACTGGGCTGCTATTGAACAAGAATTAAGTTTTAAAAATGTAAAAGCAATGACATTTTATGATATTGTAATGGATTACATATTAATGGATGCATTTGAAGACTTAGATTCACCTCCTTCGTCTGTAACAGCTGTTGTTCAAAACAGATGGTTGTCAAACGGTTTTAAAGAGAGTGCATTAACTACGGCGGTATGGTCAGTCTTGAAAGCTAAGCGGAGGATGCTCAAGTATCCTAACGGTTTTATGTCACATTTTTACGCTATCTCAGAACAAGTTTCGCCATTAATGGCGTGGGGATTTTTAGGCCCTGACGAGAACTTGCATGAAATGTGTCAATATTTTAAGGACCAATTAATGAGCTTTCTCAGTGATATCTTTAATTTTCAGAAATGCCGATATACAACGGTGGAAGAGTTGTCATATGATGTTTTTCAATTATTAAAAAGTAGAGTCAACAATATCAGTATTAAATTAATTACACAATAGTGCAAATGGTAAAAAGTAGTTTATGTTAAGGTGTTATATTTATAATTATAAATCGAAATAAAGGTGTATGAATACTCAAATTTTTAATCTAATATATTATTTTAAACGACATTTATCTTTATATAGATCTTAAGCAAGAGGAGGGACTCTAAATTAGTAAATTGTGACTGGATAAAATTGAAGTTCACGTGAGGCGAAAAAATGGGTTATTTACCAATAAGCTGGTCTGAATATAATAAAATTTGACGTAAACTTTCTTTGATGGGTTCTGTACATAATATACGGGTCGTTAGAAGACCGGAAGACACCTTGAACTCAGTAAATTGTGATTAGATGTAATTGAATTTGGAGGATGTCAAAAAAGTTCATTCCAACTGGATATTGAACTGGTGACTAACATAGAGTTTGCGATTTTGAACTCCACATACATTACTATCTACAAACCTATTATATTTTCTGAGAATCCGTGTATATATGGATATAAATAATAAAGATAATTTATATTTAAAAAGCTAAACTTAGAAGTCTTTCGTCGTCTATTTTAACTCTTACCTTAAGATTTTTACTCTGTGAAAATTTGTGACCACATATTTCACAAACGAATGGAGTATCTTTACTATGAGTGGCCACATGAATTTTTAAATTTTCTTTGCGTTGAGAGGAATGTGAACAACCTGGGTGAGGACAACGAAGAAGTGCTCCGGTATGGATGAGTTTGTGGGCTCTTAATGTTTTGGCATGAGCAGTGCTAAATCCGCACTCATCACAAAGATGTTTCATTTCCTTTTAAGTAATAATATCAAAATATAAATTAAAAGGCAATCATTAATATTCTAATGAGAAAATACATTTTAGTCAATTTTAAAAATATTTGAGACAAAGTATGCCTAAATCAAAATACCTTAGAATGGACAACTAAATGACTATTTAATCCATGTTTCCATTTGAAGCCCTTTGTACAGTGAGGACAAATATATGGTGTTTCTGTGGAATGTTTAGGAACATGCTGATTTAACGTAGTTCGAGACGGAAATCTAAGATCACAGAATGTACAGAAAAATGGTTTAGGATCATCGTGGAGAGACAAGTGTTGTAAAAGTTCTTGTGAATTGCTAAATCGAGACCAACACAATGAACATGTCTTTTCTTTTTGACACATAATTGATGTTTTTAGATGTGATAACAAATCAGCAGGTTTGTAGCACTGATAATTGCAATGAATACATGTATGCATTTTTCCTTGGGATTTTGTAATACTTTTGTTGTTTGAAACTAACTGTATAAATAAAGCATCGGGTTCTGAATTATTTTGAACTTCTAGATCATCAATTTTGTCAATAATGCGAGGAATTAATGACATTACTTTAGGTTTTGCCAAATTTATATCAGTATTACACTGATTAGAATTAAAATTTATAAGACTACTACTGATCTTTTTGGTTTCACTTGGGTCAATTTCAAATATATTTAATAAATCATCAATACCAAAAAATTTACTTAGTATATTAAGATGAATTAAATGAGCATCATTTAAAAGTAACTTGTTTAGATAAATGTAATCTAAAATAGATTGTACACATTCAAAACAATTTGCAGTCTCCAAATCAGTAATGTTTACTGATATTGGATCATTCAACGAAAAATTATTGTAGTTTTTACATTTATTTTCATTGAAAGAATCTGTTGGTTCACAAGTTCTAATGCACCTATCTCGAATATATTTACTGAAAGATGACAGTATCGCAGAATGTGCATATAAAGTTTTACCATCGACGTTTAATTCAATATCACAATATTGTCCGCAGTTACGTTGATTATTTAAAATTGTCACTAACTTTAAAGGTTCTTCTTTATTTGCCATAATAATGCAAAGAAGAAACAAAAGCAATTGTAAAAACTTAAAGATTATAATAGATCTTTCAGTGAATCAGATTTTAAATACTATTTATTATTCTTAAATATTTTTAGAATGTCACTTGCAAAAATAATATGTCGTTGCATGCGGTAAAATGCGTTGATGTGTAAGATTATCTCTGGGTAGGATGTACCACACTACGAATTATCTCTGGTAGATAATGGTAGCATATCAAACACACTACACTACAGTCATTTGATTTTGATCTATCAAAGTCATTTGTGGTCATTTGTGGTCATTTCGATCTCTACCAATCTCTACTCATTTCACTACTTTTGTTGTTGATGTGGGGTGATTTTCTGTTCATCATAATTAAAATTAATGCTTTTGTTTTAATTCAATTATTATAAATTAAATTTAAAACATGGCGGACCTTATTAGGTGTTCTATATTATTAATATTTATATTTCTAACCGTCTTAACAGTAAATAATGCCTTTCAAGGAGCAGCCGCCGATAAAGAAATTCCTATGTCAAAAATTAGTCAAAATATTGGGGGACCAACTATGAAATTCTTATACTGGTATGTCCATTCATTTATAAATATATTTTGCCTTTTTCAAGGTAAGAAACATTTTAGAAAGCGTTTCTTGTATATTATTTTAAAAAAAGTTAATATTTTTAAAAAAACATTTTGCAGGTTATATTTATATTATTCGCTATATAATAATAATATATTATTTAATATCAATATATCTCTTTAAAACAGTACAATACACAATATTACAATTCTTCTTTACTTATAGATTTTTTCAATTTGATTCTGATAAGATTAAGTAAATAGGTAAAATGACTAAACATTTTTTGTTCATATACGTAATACGTAGATAACGATTTGTCTTATTTTGTTTTACAACATCTTGCATTTACAAAGAATGCAAACAAATCTTAATATAATACAAGCAATCATATTTTTTTTCAAATAAATATAACTGTTTCAGCTATTCGTGTGGATATCGCAAGGTGTTTGATGACTATGTCAATATGATACAACAAAAATATCCTGATATCACAGTTGCAGGAGCAAATTATGATCCACCAGGATTTAATATGTATATGTCTAGATTTGTTGTAAGTATTTTTTAGAGACATATATACTGTATGTATTATATAATAACAATCTCATTCGTATTATAGGGAATTGCAAAGATGTTCCTAATTGTGTGTATTCTTGTACGAGCTAACATTTTCCAATATTTTGGTCAACAAGAGCCAGTATGGTGGACTTGGTGTGTAGAAAATAAAATGTATTCATGTATGATGATTTTCTTCATGTCAAATATGATCGAAGGACAATTAGTGTCATCTGGTGCTTTTGAAATATCGCTAAATGATGTACCAGTGTGGTCGAAGTTAGAAACGGGAAGAATTCCACAACCTCCAGAACTTTTCCAAATTATTGATAGTCATATTCAATTTTCCACCGATACCCGCAAAGCTGATTTTAACCAAGAGTTTGTAAAGTAACTTTATTACATATAATTTTAATATGTATTTTATATATATGTATATGCATATATATGTATATGTATAAATACATAGAGTCTTCATTTTCATTAATGCTAATAAAATTTTGGTTAGTTAAGAAATATGTATCATTTTTACTATACATTAGTTTACTTAGTTCATAATATTTTTTTTAAGTTACTCGTGGTATGTTTCACTACAATCTGTTATTGATGTAATATTGCATTAGTACTAATCCATTTTCTCAGTATATTTTACGTATGACTACGTGTCTCGCCGAATAATCTTTATAACGTATTATTTCTGTTTTAAGAACGTTCTCTACGATACTGTATTTATGACAAAGAATTTTACATGATTTTGATTTTATTCTGGACCATTATAATTGCTATTTAAGCTTGTAAATGTTCTCATATAAAAAAAAGATTAACCGTCTTACAAATAAACCTGTTATAAAATTTATACCAGGTATAAAGGCTTATTATCAGTTTATACCTGGTATAAATTTTATAACAGGTTTATGTGTAAGGCAGTAAAAGTTTTCTAAACCAAATTTTGTTTAACAATGCACAAATGAAAATTATAGATTAATTTTGCAATTTGTGTTTAAAATCGTTCACAAATATGTTCGTTAGTACTGCTATGGTTGATTAAGTTTTGGTGACATATACAGGACTTTTTTTTTTAAATTAACTCTAGTTATAACAGTTATCATAAAAACCAATTAAAATTTTGAGTCATCATATTTACATTGTTACATATTTTCAAAAAAATATTATTTTTCATTCCAATAATTTACATATTGATTGTTGCATTAATGATAAAATGCTTTTATGTAATAAATGTTTTATAAATATTGTAAAAAGAAAAAATGATGTATGTAAATGTAGTACTATTTATATCTAAATATAATATAATATTGTTTATGTACTATGTTTTAATAATTTCATATTGTCTTAAGTACGTGTCTTTATTTTGTTTTGTGTATATAGTCAATTGGATAAAACATAAATAATACGTAAAATGCTCCAAGTATCAATACTTATTGTGTTGTATTTACCACAATATTTGCACATTGAATTTAGCAAATATTGTTAGAGTTGTTGCCTATAGTTTTGAGTAAGGGGTATACAATGTTTTGTAATATAATTACAGAAGAATTGTTCCGCTTGTGAGATTGCTTTGCAGAATCTTATCTTATCTTTGTTCTTATATATTTCATTTAACGTGGGCCTATTTCCAATGCTGGACCTATCACAGTTGGTAGTTTATATGGTGTCATTGTTTCCTGTATATAAATAACACCACTGCCTAATAAGTTTTATGATTATATGAGCATTATTGAAACGTATGTACTCGAATTATAAACGTTTTTAATAATTTTATTCAACGAAATTAATAGTAAAGGTGTATTTTAATTATAAGATTTGTTGTAAATTGAAGAGGACTTATTATTAAGGCAACATAATAAAGAAGTTTAAGATTTTAATAAGTTATTGTTTCTACCAGAAATGTTTCTTAATAAAATTACACATTTTACTTCGAATGTACTCAAGAAAATCAATACTTGAATTTACACATAAGTCCAGCTAGAAAGCAATGTGCGATTTGTGAGTACAGTTATAGAATAATTACTATCAAGTAAATATAAGGAGCTGCATATATTTATTAAATGTCACCGGAAGGTCAAACACTTCCCCCAGTTATGGAATAAAACGGAGGCAATAATATAATTAATGTAGGCATTATCGCACATTGTGTTGCTCTAAATTTATAAAACACTATCACAGAAAAAATTAAATAATTAAGACGAGTAATATTGTGTTGAAATTGTTTGTTGTAAAGATAATAGTGTGGGTTACATTTATTTAAAAAATAAAACACATTTACATTATGGAAGTAAAAAATAATGAGCGAAAGGTATGTTATCTTTAAATTTTATTTTTGAATTTTAACACAAATTATTTAATACAGTTATTCTTTTTACTTTCTAAATACTTATTAAGTGTTTGTGCAGCCGGTAATTAATTTGGCTTTAGAAGTTAATACTTAAATAGTGTTGATAACATAATATTTAATTTTTTTTTTTTGAATATAAATCATAGATTGAATAAACTTAGTTGAAAATTCACGCATAAAAAGCACAATTTTACATTACAGAAAGTAAAATGTATATATATAAGGTGGAGGTGGAAAAGACGAGATCCTTTTAACTCTATTAGACCATACTACAGTAAAAATAAAACCTATACGAGTATAGACTGCGTTTACCGGAAATGCACAGTACGAGGAGACGTAAGTACTATGAAATCAGTGATGTGATTTTGAATTGAACAATTGAATTTGAAGTAAGACCAAAAAAATCATTTAAGGAGTCCGTGTAATCACTCACCCAGGCAGATTGGCCCCCACTTAATTTTCTTACGAAATACTTAAGTTATACGAGTACGACTTAAAACGACACACAACTTGTGCCCTATTTAAATATAATTAGGAGCCCTAGATAAGCCGAAGTTACACTGTAAATAATAAAAAAATTGCAAGTAGATCTTTATGGAATGGATGGAATAGAACCTCACTTTCTCTTCAAAGTTCATAAAATGAAATTCATAGTATTTCCAAATTACTGTTATTTATTTACTGAATATATTCATAAGTAAATATCTTACCTAGTGCATTTGCATCTGCAATGACCTTATTATGAGGTTAGTACGAGTATACATACATTGCAGTTTGCGGAAATTATATACCTAAGTTGCGTATAACATTACCATAAATAATACATTAAAAAGTAATATGTCATATACTAGTCGTAGGGACTCTCTAGTAGGGGGTATCGATGACAATTATTACACAGTATAAAGTATTGCAAAATATATTTTTCAGGATCTACAAGAAGATGAAGAATCTCGACCAATTGCTCCCAAACCTGTAAGTATAGAATATTAACAATAATAGTACTTGTAAAATATTGATATTAGTAGTAATCATAAAACAACATTGGTCAATATTGGAGGGCCCTACTCAGAAGGTCGTGAAAAATCGTCGGGAAATTCAAATATATCCACTAATATTAATTTTTATAAAATTTTTAAGTGATTACGTTTTGGTAACAATTCAAAGTCCATTCTATGTAGTACAAATATGTAATCGATTCGTAAATGTATCGAATATGTAAATTTGTTAATGATATAATTTAATCTAGTATAAATTTATTGCCATCCTTAAATCAAGTGAGTGAGGTCCTTTTGGTAAAATTTTACGTAAAAAAATTGATATTTGTAAATGATACAATTCATAATCGGCTCTTGAACTTTTTTTTCTAGGAGCCTTTTTTAAAATTCTATTGAAATAAATTTTAGTATATTGGCGTTTTTATTTTTTTTAAATATTCAAAAGTTGACGGAGTTATAGCTATAACAAATTTGAATTTCTGTTTTGCTGTATGTTTTAGATATGCATAATACGTCACAAAAGAAATAAATAATCGGGATTATATTTCCATTTTCACAACCTTTGTAATATAATACTTCGTTATAATAAGTTGTTAGTAGTAAATGATGTGTCACACACACACACCCATAAGCGTCTCTGTTGTATGAATAATATTTCAATATTATGTCTGCCATAACAGGGTTAAATAAATAAAAAGTTATTATTCTTTGACTTGACTTGATTATGTCGACTACCTACAGCTACAAAACATGACCACAGCACTGACCTACTCAACAAATAACTGACGTTTACAATACATTTCACGTCATACAAATGGCCGACCATCTGTAGCGCTAAAACTACAATTCAAATTTGTAATTGCTATATCTCCGACAACATTTAGACATTTAATAAAATAGACACGCCAATACACATTTATTAACATCAATTTCAATCAACAATTGAAAAATCGACCACCTAAAAATGAGGACACAAACCCATTAACTCTAACAATTAAATAATATAACTCGTCGTGTAACTGTTAATAAATTATAATATATGAAGTAACAGTAGTTATATCTTTGTCACATTTTCGGTTTTCAAAAATATATACAAAGCACTTCATACCTAATTATACTATAAAAGTAAGAGTTCACAAAATCGTTTCAAGGACAATATATTTTTTGTATAGTGCAAAACTTTTTACTCGGAGTTTCCAGACATCTAATGAACTAACTAAAATAAACAGTCTGGTGGTCCCTCAAAGAGTCAATAGCTGTGGAATGCAGCGTGACTGTATGTGATTGGTTGGTTTTGGAGGCTCGCCACCAAGCCTCCAAGCAGGATATAAATCTATATGTTGTATATGCAATAGGGAGTACAAGGATTAAGTTACGATAGTTCATGTTATTTTTATTACGTCATTATTCTTTGAAAGGTCAAGATACTAAAATGCAGGTAGTTTATAATTGTCAATGATTTGAAAGAAAAGTTATTTTTACAGTATGTATGTGATATCACATTTCTCCTTGCATTTGGAATGTTGTACAACGTTGAATCCCTTTAATAATTAAAGAGACAAAATGACTTTTTTAATTGTTAATACCCTTAACATATAAGAAGTTATTAAAAAATAATTGAACATTTGAGGTTCTAGTAACCCACTTTATCAATATATAGTACACTTTTATAGAAATTAAGACATAGGACACAAGCCCATTGAGCATTCAGAAAAAATTAGATATTTCAGGAACGATTTATATCTCCGCTAAACACTGTTATGTGTATTTAAGGTTTATCTAAAATGCCGTAAACATTGTTACATATAATATATAACGTTTTAAGCAATAAACTAATACTGTTTGGGCATTAGTTTAATAATAAAAGTTTAAGATGGCCATTTTAAGGCTTATAAAATCTTAAGAAATCCTTTCTAAGGATTAAACTGTTGTAGAGTATTTTTATAATATTAAACATTAAATAAAAGTAGGTTTTGAGAAGTCTCTTTGAATTTAACAGACCGACTTTTGAAGAAATACATAAAACAAAAGCAAAAATTCATTGACTGCGGTGAGACGTTACGGACTAGGTGCTGCATCTTTCTGGTAGCGTACCAGTCGTTGTGATGCGTACAGCAGACTATTTCTGTATTTTAATATTTTAGAATAGGACGTAGAACAAACTCGTATTCGAACAGCGAGTGGACGAGCCCCTTTTTCTGTCTAGATTTAAATTTATTATGTATATTAAGGGAGAGAGACGTATAGACGTTAGTCTATCTATATATTTTAGAACTCCAACATAACTTTATCAGACTTGAAACAACGCTAAAGTGACTACCATATATCGTATCAATTTAATTAAATAACTGAGTGTGTAACGGTTAGAAAATGGAAATTCAATCTATTAAAAATTTATTTCTTCATAATAAAAGTAAAAGTACTGTTCAAGATGAAATGAAATTTGAAAATAGACAGGTATTTATATTATATTTAATTTTAATGAAATAAATAAAATATTCTGTAGTTGGGTTGTGAACACATCCTTTAGAGGTGTTTTCTTTTAATGTAATGTGTAATTTTTTTTAAATATCCTTATTATCGGTTGTTTAAAATTAGAATTTCTTTTTACCGTTTAATTTTTAGCGATATATTTACGTCACTATGGAATAATAAGCAATCGATTTTATTTATTATTGTATACCACTTTTATAGTATCAAAATGTTATGTGTTGCTCGTGGTACAGGTGTGAGTAGTATTAGATGTTTGATTACACATTTTGGTAACCAATTAGCACTGGATATAAAATTGGAATTAGGCGATGCAGTCCGTTGCCTGAGTTGTAATATTGTTTTTAATAGAGAACGAGTACAAATTTAGATTTACTTGAATTGGAATTTTATATATATATATATATATATATATATATATATATATATATATATATATATATATATATATGTATATATAAAAAAAAAAAAATAAATATATATATATATATATTTAATTATTAGATACACCATAAAATGTTGTATTTAATTTGGTCGGAGTAAGAGAAAACAAGATTTGTTTCATAATATAAATTATTTAATATCACTTTATATTCAAATAGATTTGTAATTTTACATTAAGCGTAAAAGAAAGCGTTTCTTCGCTGCGCTTATGTTTTCACAGCTTCTATGGACCGACCGCGCCTTATATGTATATTACATACACATTATATATATTATTATTATAATTATTATTTATTATATAATATTTAAATACTTAGTCGTTGTCGTTTACCAGTACATTTTTGCATCAAATTTATAAACAAACTATTTTTACAAAATTAAGAAATACATGTGCAAACTGTAATTTTGTAAAAAATTTATTAAAAAAAATTCGTTCTATCAGTATACTACTTTTTATATAAACAATATTATCTACGATTTACGTTATACAAGGTGTCCACTAAGGCCCTCAGCACACGAGGCGGCTGGTTGTAAACCTTAGCCCCGAATATGCCCGAACCGAATGTGAATGCAACTGTGTTGTTAGTGAGAGAACGAACGTGTATACGAGTGAGAGAAAACACAAGGCACGATTAAAACTATCAAGTATACCCGATACCATTTCTGGATACCTTCTACTTACGTAAAACTTAATCAGAATTTTAAGCACGAGTAATATCAGCACATCTGCTTTGTATACATTACGTTTGTGTTTATTATTATATTGTGTTGTGCATAACTCCCCATTTTTTACAGAAATTTACTGCCCGGTTAGCTTTTGCAATTGGTGCTGCAGCTCTTGGATCGGCATTTCAGCATGGTTACAATACGGGGGTCGTCAACGCGCCTCAGGATGTAAGAAAATGTAATAAATTTGATAAATATTAGAAGTATTAATTGTTTACCAATTTTTGTTTTATTTCAGCTAATTCAAAAATGGATAAGCAACGTCTCTGAGAATCGAACTGGGGAAATACCGAATCCGCAGTATGTGACTATGATTTGGTCCGCAGCAGTGTCCATCTATTGTGTTGGTGGAATGATAGGAGGAGCTTTAACTAGTACGTTCGCTCAAAGGTAAAAATAAACTTTTAATAACTTCGTATTTCAATAAAAATATACAAAGAATGAAAAGCACTTAGTTCAAACATGTGCGCCATATTTGCCTCTATCAAACAATGGTAAAATAAGTATTCAAAATTAAGGTTTCTATTTTGTAACTATTTACCTGGCGTCTGTTAACTTCTGACGATTTTTCAAAGACCTATCAGGCCTTCAAAGGTTACTAGAACCTCAAATGTTCAATTATTTTGTAATAACTCCATATATGTTAGGAGATATTAACAATTAAAAAAGTCATTTTGTCTCTTTAATTATTAGAGGGATTCAACGTTGTGACATCACAATCCTTGTATAACATTACCAACCTTACAGCTCATAAATCTCTGCTATATGTATTCATATATCAAAATAACAAATATTATTTACAGCTATTTCAAGGAATAATAAAATTTCAATATTATGTTTGCCGTAACAGGGTTAAATAAAATAAAAACTTATTATTCTTTGACTTGACTTGATTATTTCGCCTACCAACAGCTACAAAACATTATTACAGCACTGGTCTAATCAACAAATAACTGACCTATACAATGCATTTCATGTCATAAATTTGGCCTACCATCTGTAGCGCTAAAACTACAATTCAAATTTTTAATTGCTATATCTCCGTCAACATTTAGATATTTAATAAAATAGACACGCCAATACACATTTATTAACATCAATTTCAATCAACAATTGAAAAATCGATCCCTAAATAATGAGTACACAAGCCCATTAACAGATCTCCGTCAACGAAAAATACCCATATTAGCAAGTATTTTAATAAAAATTGATATTTATATTTATATTATATTATAGTGGTAATATATAATTTTAAAAAGATCATCTTTAATGTCTGAAACTGATCAGCTATATGCAAATTTTAAATTTTGTTTGTAGTTTCGGAATTCGTGGAGGATTGCTTCTGAACAATGTTTTTGTCTTCATCGCTGCTGCATTGCAAGGATTTTCTATGATGGCGGAAAGTTATGAGTTAATTATTCTTGGCCGCCTTTTGATTGGAGTCAATTCTGGTTTAAATGCGGGGCTAGCTCCAATGTACTTAGCTGAAATTTCACCAGTTAGCTATAGAGGCGCGGTATGTATTAAATCAATTAGAGTTAAACTTATTTAACCACAGTTATATAACGAAAGATGTAACCGACGAATTTACTGAGTTAAGCTACCAATCTAATATTCTGTTCGAACAATATTGACACCTGAGAAACAAAGGTTTAAAACAAACCTCTGTTAACTTATGACTGTTAAACGGGTCGTCACTTTACAAAACATTATGTATGTATAGTTGCATTTGACAACTGGCAGGCGTCTTATGCATCTACTTGTATTACATTTTACGCATATCGGTGATTCTCTTTCAAGGTCGGTACTGCCTATCAACTAGTTGTTACAATTTCTATATTGTTTGCACAAGTTATGGGGATGGAAACTGTCTTAGGAACCACAACGTTATGGCCACTTCTGTTTGCTATCGTAGTTGTACCGGCTGTGATGCAGGTATGTCGGTTTGAAAAAACAAATGTACAAAAATTAAATTTGTATTAAAACTTTCATTCAATTCTATATAAAACTATGATATGTACACATTTTAGTTTTTACTAATGTAGCTTACTGTTGCAGATTTTGGTCCTTCCTCTATGTCCTGAAAGTCCTAAATATCTGCTTTCTAAAGAACGAGATTCTGAAGCATTGAATGGTAAATATAAGCCTATAAAAATATATATAAACTGGAAAGAATTCAGTGAATAAATAAATATCTCACGCTATATGTTTCTAAATAATTGATATTCTAATTAATGATCTATTTAGAAACGAAGCTTAAACATTTATCTGACTCCTAAAGTTTATGTGGTTTAAACAGCTCAATCGTGTGCAAAGTTATTAACGTTTTTATATTTGATCGATTGTCATTTTGGTACACTGTTGCCATTTATATCTAACTATAAAACCATGAAGTAATGGAGAAACCACTCTACCTGTCGGAATACAAATAAACATAAAGTTAATGCGAACTGTAATTGAAGTGCAGTAGTGATAAAAACGCTGCAAAACAGGACACTTCACCAAACAGTTTACTGGGTACATTTACAATTATAAACTTATAAGTAAGGCAGTGTAGTTCACATATATGAGACCACGACACCACAAAAACTGCCAACATAGTAGGCATCGGAAATAGCTCGACCTTAGTAACATAGCGTTTTAGCTGGAAAAATAGTTAATAAACTCCAACACCGACAAATATTGTTTTTATATAATACAATTTATATGCTATAAAATAATTCCAATAAAGAAATTTATGGAACTTATTTAAATCTCATTTGCAGCACTCCAATGGCTGCGTGGTACAAATGATGTAGACCACGAGATAAATAAAATGCGTGAGAAAGATGGAAGTGGCTCAGGCAGTTCAATATCTCTTCGGGAGTTGTTAGTTTCTCCATCTCTTCGAGCACCGTTGATTATTGCTATGATGGTTATGTTGTGCCAGCAACTTAGTGGAATAAATGCAGTGAGTAATTTATCAGTGTTCTATTAACTGTTTCTATTTATATATCACACTAGCTGTCCCGGCCACGCGTTGCTGTGCCTAACGTAGCGCCATCTATTGAATATTTACTCAATCTAGTCAACAGATTTCGATTTACTCAACAGAATATTTACTCAATCTAGTCAACAGATGTCGCCATCATCGTCGCCCGATGTCATATGTCATATACAGATAATTAATAGACAAATAATTAGCAATAAGATAAATAAATTGAGATGTAAGCTATCCTATCTTTCAAGTTGGATCAAACTGGACACGGTGTACAAATTTGATTAAAATCGGTTAAGTAGTTTAGGAGTCCATCGCGGAGAGATGCAGTGACACGTAATTTATATATATTAAGATTAAGATTATTTCATTGCATGCATTAATTTGAAGGTCTCTCTTGTTGTTAAAATGGGGCCAAAATATGAAGGATATTTTAAATTATTTTTAATATAAAGAAGTATAATATTAAAAAATATTTAAATCAGTTTTTCATCGTTATTGTTCTGTGTCTTAAGACCTATAAATAACGCCACCATTGATAAAACTACGTTTCCCAGTAAACATTTTGGAGTCACTTTGACATCATATTGAAGATGCGTCATGATTTTTTTGTCATAAAAGAGTTCATTTATAGTTCAGTTTCTCACATTTTTTCATATAAAATGTCTACTTTATCGGCTACAGATAGCGAAATTACTCCACCTGTCGGAATACAAATGAAGATAAAGTTGATGCGAACTATAATTGAAGTGAAATAGTGAGAGAAACGTCGCTAAATAGGGCACTTCACCAAATTGTTTACTGGGTTTGCAAATCTGCATTTCGTGTGTCGATAAAGTATGGCTTTTTTATATGAAAAAATGTCAAGCCATTGCTTTCCTTGAATAGTACTTTTTTCCATTTAAAAACAATTCAGATTTTTTCATTGTTTTGAAAATTACAACAAAGTGTGTCACTAAAACTACTGTAACTCATAAACTAATGATCGGAATGTTATGAAATTTTTACACATATCATTTTAAGGCACTATAAAATCATATGTATTTGTCCTACAAACTTACTAAATGTATATATCACATCTCTAAGTATATTTGCTTTACAGGTAATGTTTTTCTCTACCGAGATATTTCAAACCGCTCATTTAAGTAAATTGAATGCACAATACGCGACATTAAGTAAGTACAACTACTCGAGTAGTTTAATGCAGTTGTGTTGCATCTTATTTTACTTGTACATTATTTTCAGGCATGGGCACCGTGAATGTGCTGATGACTGTTGTCTCGCTGGTCCTGGTGGAACGAGCTGGGCGAAAGACATTGCTTCTGGTTGGACTCTCTGGAATGTGTGTTGTCACAGCTGTCTTGCCTATTGCACTTCACTACTCTGTAAGTTGAATAAGTTCGTCGAAACGGGCTACAATTCTCCTTTTTGATTATTTAAACCATTTGACATTGTTCACGGGAACCACCCGTAATGTGATAGAAGTAGTAAAAGTCAAATTCAGATGGGGAAGTTTAGTAATAATTTGAATGGGCTTGTGTCCTCATTTTTTAGTGGTCGATTTTTCAATGGGCTTCTGTCCTATGTCTTAATTTCTATAAAATTGTCTTAATTCTATATATTGTAAAGTTGGTTACTAGAAACTCAAATGTCCAATTATTTTTTAATAACTCCTTATATTTCAAGAGATATTAACAAATAAAAAAGTCATTTTGTCTCTTTAATTATTAAAGGGATTCAACGTTGTACAACATTCCAATTACATTGTGACATCACAACCGCTAATTGCTATCTCTTTTATACGACAGAGCGTAAAAGAGATATATTCTTGACAGACCTCTTACAAGTTTACAGGTTAACAACCTTACAACTCATAAATCTCTGCTATATGTATTTATATATCTAAATATCAAATATTATTTACAGCTATTTCAAGGAACAATACAATTTTAATGTCTGTCGTAACAGGGTTAAATAGAATAAAAACTTATTATTCTTTGACTTGACTTGAATATTTCGACTACCAACAGCTACAAAACATTACCACAGCACTGACCTACTGAACAAATAACTGACGTTAAAATGCATTTCACGTCATACAAATATGGCTGATCATTTCTAGCGCTAAAACTATAATTCAAATTTTTAATTGCTATATCTCCGTCAACACTTAGATATTTAATAAAATAGACACGCCAATATACATTTATTAACATCAATTTCAATTAACAATTGAAAAATCGACCACTAAAAAATGAGGACACAAGCCCATTGCATATCTTATAATGTAATCAATTTCTAGGCTACTGTATTATGGGTATCCTACGCCAGTATTGCCCTTGTGCTCTTATTCGTAATACTATTTGCAACTGGTCCTGGTTCGATTCCCTGGTTTCTAGTAAATGAATTATTCAACCAGCAAGCCCGACCATCTGCGACCGCATGTGCTGTTACTGTGAACTGGGCCGCTAACTTTATCGTAGGATTGGGCTTTCTTCCACTACAGGTAAATATATAATAAAATACATATAAAAGTGTAAAAATTATTTAAAATATTTAACAAATTTATATTTCTTTATAGGAGGTTTTAGAAGGCTGGGTATTTTTGATATTTTCCGCTTGGCTTGCATGTTTTGTTGGCTTCGTCTATAAAAAAGTTCCGGAGACGAAGAATAAGACCTCAGAAGAAATATCAGCTATCTTTCGTCATACAAGTTATGAAGCGTGATAACGCTGTCTGTTTATCTGTTTAAAGTATAAGTCCCCTTATCACCTAAATTGAGTATGCCCATAAAAACAGTCATCATTTGGTTATCACTGTGGAGACACAAGGCGAATTGTATTTTAAATTGTTACCATTATTCATTACGAAGCATGTCTGCCTAAAGATAGTCGTTTCTTCAGTATACAGCCGCTCAGGAATAAAATATATTTTATAAACATGTACAATAATATAGTTTAATTAAAAACGTAAATTTAAAAGAAATAGTAACATAAAATTGAATACGGGATCAACTTTGAACTGTGGGCATATGTATATTTAGCATAGATTCTACAATGATATTTATTAGTTCATGTTTGTAATTTAATTTAGTTATATAAGATTGTAAATGAATAATTTTCTACCATGTTTTGTATTTTTATAAATTTTATTATGTTATTTTTAAGATCGCATTTAACATGCATAGTTTTTTGATAATATTAATTTTATTATTTGTATAAAAATGAAAATTGTTTTCTATTTGTTAAATTTAACTTCAAATTGTAAAGTTTCTGTCTTCCTGCATCCCATATGAATTGTTTAAAATAAATGTTAAATGGAAGTGTCAAATGAAGTGTTTTATTAAATAAATTTTGTATATACAGTGTATTTAATACTATTTATAGTTAAAGCTCTACGAATTAATTTATCTTAAAATGTATAACTATATTCTAAGCAGTAAACATCTAATATGGCAATAATTGAATATGAGAAATTAAATTATACTACACTAAAAAATAAACGCACTTTTGTACAAAATTACTTTAAAAAGAAAAGATTACTCGTAAACGCAGAGTTAAAATAAAATAACCAATTAACCCCGCCCGCAAAACACAACTATGAATGATACTATACATTGATGTAACATTTTACTTAAACAAAACCTAGTAATATTTAATCTAAAAGGGTATTATTTTACAGCTATTCTAAAAGCTTTTAATCCTCAATGTGAGTTCTTGAGATTTTTTAATGCAAAAAAGTTGATTCAATACGCAATAAAATTTGCCATAAAGCGTTGTATATTAGGTAAATTCGTTATGCCTCGAACAGATTGGTGCGACATAAACATGCGACATCCAACATTTATATATTTTCATTCATAAGTTGACATTATTTAAACATAAATGTGTTGTACTAGTGCGACATAAACATACCACACTAATAAAACCATTAATTATGCTATTTTTTTTTAAATTCTCGATAGTATTTTTATGAAACAAAAATGTTTCAAAGCTATGTCGGAACATATAAAGAAATTAGGATTTTAAATATGATCTCGAAAAAAAGAGTCAAGTACCTACTCAGTCTCCAGTATAATCTCACAGAGCGTTGACGTTTTTTTTATTTGTGTTTAGTAAATAAATAAAAATTATTGAAAATGATGTTTATATGAACAAATGAAATAGACCTGAACAATAGACCCTTGACAAGGATAATCACGAGTTAATTTTTTTTATAAATATTTTTTTTTTTTGTAAAACAGGTTGAAGGAATTCATTCGAAATTTAAAAGCTTGCGACGTATTTAGTTGCATGTCGCACTATTGTGGACGTGTCGTACAACTTCTTAAAACAAATGTTGGATGTCGCATGTTTAAGTCGCACGTATGGGTGCAGCTTTACGTAATCAGGCCACTTTTGTTATGATAAATAAACCTGAAATACGAGTTATTGTATTTAGCGGGCTACGGTTAATAATATTAAACAATTATTACTTTTAATGTACTAGATAAGATAAAAGTAAATAAAATATGAAATAGGATCAAAATTCATCATTGACGTCCTTCATCCAGGTCAAGCCCTCGATTAATTTCTCCGCGTGGTTCTTTCGCATGGTCCTGTTTCTCCGTGGTTGCTTCCACATTGTTACCCATCAGCCAACTAATGGGGGGACTCAGCAAGTCGGGGTGCGGGCGAAGTTCTTTTTCTTTATCGCTACTAAATAGCCTTATAATCTCTGACGTCACAATCCCAATGCACAGTGTGAAGATGCAGCCCAGCGCCCCATACCACAGATAGGATATCCGATAGAGTGGAAATACATCGCTAGAAAATTTAATTAATTAATAACCTAATTACGAGTAATATGGCAATGTTTAATAAGATGTTGGGGGTTCTTACGTTTGGTCCATAACCTCTACTAATAATTCTTCTGTTGAAGTGTTGTTAGAGCAATGGCACTCGTCTATTGCAGTTGGTAGTGGTGTAGGAGATACCCCATACACTTGAGCACCTAAACCAATCCACAAAACGAAGGCTAAAGCTGTTATAGCTCCAGTAAGAGCACCCTAAAAATCATGCAAAAACATTTTAAAATTTATAATTATTTGTAATTTGTATTATGGAATAAAGATCTTCAAAGGTAAATAAAGAACTTACTTATATAAAAATAGAGGTAATGGAAGATGGGAGAACAAAAGAAGAAGGTATTATGAATGAAGAGAGATAACGGCGACGGAGGTGAGAAGAAAGAAACGAGGTAAGAATTACGATAAAGGAGAGAGATTTGGAGATTCTGCAATAGGATAGGATGAGGAAGATAGACGAAGGAAGGTACAATACTAGATATAAAATGTTATGGAAAAAAGGAATGCCACAGTATCTAGAAAAACAAGAAGGGATGAAAAGAAAATGATTGCAAGATTTAGAATGGGTAATGAAGAGAGGGGTAGTAGGTACTGAGGAGCAGAGGAAGAGAAACGATGCAGAATGTGTGGAAGAGAAGATTAAACTTTAGAGTATATGAAGAATAGATGCAAAGAGAAAGTGGAATGCGAAATCGACCTGATGGAAATTCTGAAAGGAAAAGAGAATGGAATAAAATGGATGAATGAGGTGAAAAGCAGGAGTAGGGAAGACAGAGGAGATGAAACGTGATAGTAGGTTTTCGTTCATGAAGACTATATGCCTCAAGCGGTGGCGGCCTTAGCAAGGCTCTGGCCGGCAGATCTTTGCGAGGCACTTGTTCTTTGTATAATTTATGTAAATTGAAAGTAAGTGTTTTTGATGATGATTGACAAAATTGCAAAAGTTATAAATAAATAAATGTAGAGTTTTAAAATTGTATATTGGAAGATCTATAAAAGTTAACAAGCACAAAGACGACAAATATAAATGATGATAAAGTAAAGTACACGAATGCCTTAAAAGATATACGCAATGATTCAAGTGCGTTTTCAAAGCGGGAGGACCGAGATTCAAATACATATATAGTAATGACTTTCTGTTTGGGTTGTTGGCCGAGGGTGCGAGGCTACTGGCGGTAGAAGAAGGAAGAAATATTTTGTAAGAAAACAAAATATTTTTTGAAAATAACAACTTAATAATAAACTAACCAGACTAAGATAAAAATAAAATAAATAATGGCATGTAATTGGTAGAATTAATGTTGAAGATTGTAATGCCTAACGGTAAAAACGTTAAATAAATACAAATGCAACTTACTTTGGCATTAGCTCTAGGATAACACATTCCAAGAACAAACATCCCCAATGTTACCCCACCAGCCATCCCGTTGAAGCTAAGTGCCACTTGTAAGACGCTCCCTAATCTTTCCACGACGAAGACGAGAGCGAAGGAGAGTACACCGTATCTGCAGATTTCACAAACTGTTTGTTAATGTTGAGTTTTTCGCTAAAATAAGTGAAATTTAAAGTGTATCATGCTTTGAACATACCCCAATGACATCCATTTCGCCCATAAGGCCCCTTTAGCGGGAGGAATCTGATAACCGCAAGCTGAGCCCAATAAGTCATCGCAAGTCACTGCAGATAAGGAATTCAATGCTGAAGCTACAGTTCTAAAAATATAAATACATTTGTTAATCATTTGTTATTATGTGTGATAATTCATCACTAATTATAGATAATATTTGTATACCCAAGACTAGCTGCAAATATGCCAGCTACGAAAAATCCCGGAACTCCACGAATATGACCGAGAACTTGCATCACGTAAAGAGGCAGTAACTGATCACTAGCAGATATTTCCCCTGTCTGAAAAGCAAAAGTGTTTAACAAAAATGTAGTATAGAATTTAACCTGAACATAATTGGGTTGTCTGCTTTTTTAATTGTTAATTTATAAAACTTGAACAATTGGCGCATAATAATAGTTCTGAAATGTTTACATTCAAGCTATTTTGAGACATAATATATAAGGGTCGACACAACAGCTGCTATAGCTTTGTCGTCTAATACTGCGTTTCTTTTGCACTGCTCTTGTTTAACTGTGGTGATAAAGATAGGCCAACGGTAGTGTGGAAGAAGGTGAGGAACCAATGGCTTATATTATCTTATGACCAATTTTAACTTTATTATATTTAACGTCGGCTTTTTCCGTTACTAGACCTGTCACAATCGACTATCTACTATGTTCGCAGTTTTAAGATATCTAAGCTTTGTAACCTATATTGCACAGCACTACGATAATATATGAAATTATTATGATTATTCATAATTTAAGATATCGTATAATAATAGCAAGTTTTCTTACTTTCAAAGGATCACATCCTGCGTAGTTGGAGTGCATAACTAGCCCTGTTAAAAAGTTAATAGAGAAGACAAGAACTAGACCAATGCAGGACACCCATAGCGCAGTTCTCGCTTTTCTTAAAGATCCCACGGACTGGTACTTCTGCACGGATGCTTGGTTTGTGCAGAACATTGAAGCCCAGTAGAAGCTCCCACCGATTACAACGCTCCAGACGGTGTGCCGCGTCGACGGTCGCGGATCTAAGCTGTGAAAGAAGTTTAATTGAATGATGCATTGCTCATATTGGTTTTAAAATGAAGCTCTCATATGCACTTACTTTAGAAATTCGATTCTTTTATTTTTTTGTGCCATGTCCCAAACTTTACTCCATGAATCTTCTTGCACTTGCAATCCAAGGAACAACACTAACAGCAGCGAGCCTAACAGGACGACTGCCTGAAAACTATCTGCAACTACCACGGCCTTCATACCACCCTAAATAAAATACGCACTTTATTATTTTATGCCTGTGTGCATTATTTAACAATTCCACATTATGCCGGTTCACACCAGAGAGACAGTTCAATAAAACACGAAGAAAAACTTGTTTTTCTGAACAAAAACACCAATGTTTACACCAAAGAGACAGTTCTTAAAACATTTTTGTCTTTTGTTCAGAAATGTTTATTCATTTTGTCAGTTTGTAAGGAAAACACGTTTGTTGTTGTTTTTTAGTTTGCTTGGTTTGACCACGCAACTTTGTTTTTTGTGAACAATTGCGCTTGTCAGTTGTTGTTTATCATGTTTATAATTTTTATGGGACACACAGAAAAACACTAAAAACAAAACCAGTCTGTTCAGTGCGAACAGTCTGTTTAAGAAAAACAGAACTGTTTTAAAATGAAACAAAACATGTTTTTGTTTTGCTTTTTGACAACAAAACTGTTTTCAAAACTGTGTCTCTGATGTGAAACCGGCATTCTTTAGATAATGTTTTCTTACCTGGGATGCGTAGAATATGCAGACGACGTATACCAATGTTACAGCGAGATATGTATTTAACCCGGTCACTGGAAACAAAACACAATTCATGAAAAGTTTCATTAGTTAGATTGTTTAATTTTTGTAGATAATATAAGGTGCTTCCTACCATGACTAAGCGCTAATGCTGGTGCGTACACGGCAACCGATGTGTAAAGGACCATCATCAGAATGTAAAGCAGACTCCCAACCATCCTCAAGCTCTTATCAAATCGAAGTCCCAGATATTCGTAGCATGAAGTTAGTTCCAGTTTGGAGAACACAGGCAGAAACAAGGAGCTGGCAATCGGAAGTACTATTATGAAACTGATCACGATTAACCAGAACTGGGTTCCGTTAGTGTATACTTCCGCCGGATTACCAAGAAGTTCAATAGCTGTGATGAAACTGTAAAAGAAATTTAAAAATAATAAGAAAATAAGCAAAAGAAGGAAGGAAAAAGAGAAATGTATAAATTTACCTGGTTGTTAAACTCAGAGCCATAGGAACGGTGCCCATATCAGATCCCCCAAGTAGAAAATCATTGCTTGTAGTTTGCTTTTTACCAAAACATCCATAAAATAATCCAATACCGCAAGAAATGACAAGCATGGACCCCAGCACCAGGTAATCGGCCCAGTTAAATATATTTGGGGGTTCAAGGCATTCATCTAGTCCATCATTGGACTCGTGTGGCTGAGCCACCACGTATTCTTCGGCTGCATTTTGTGCCTCTGCTACTTCTACTAATGCTGATAACATCAACCAGCTAATCAGGACAACTGTTCGGCGACGTTGTTCAGACGGCATTTTTGTTTTTTGTTATATAAATTTTAACTATGCGTTTACGGTCAGTTTATATTCATATATTTAAAATAGGTTTTAATAGATATAATTAGATTTAGTGTAATTCCTGAATGAGTACCCTCAGGGCCTGAAATTAGAACCAACACAATTATGAGAAACATTAGCATTTGCGCAGATTTTATTTCTAAACGTATCTGCTACGTAAAATTATCTAAACGTTTCATAATGATGGTAGTAAATAAATGAACTTAAATAACAACTTCCCCGATGGCAAAATATGAATCCACATAAATCTTAGAGAGTAGAAAAATAAATGAGGGCGCACTTTCTCTGCTGGCAATGGGCTTATAAACTCTTTTTATAGAGGTCTTTTTTATTGGTGTTTTTATTTTTTTAAATATCCAAAAGTTGACGGAGTTCAGCGTATGTATCAGATATGAATGATACGTCATAGAAGAAATAAGTAATCGAGATTATTTTTCCGTTTTCATAACCTTTTTAATTTAATACGTCATTACACACACACACACACACACACACACACACACACACACACACACACACACACACACACACTCGTATACGTTCTCCCTTGTATGAAAGAGATGTCAGATGTGACGTTGGAAGTTTCTATAACGTTGGATCACTTTTTTTTTAAATATATTTATTAACGTTCGCCTATTTCAAATGCTGAGTCCTATCATCGACAACCTCCTACTATTGTTAGAAGTGTTTACGGTGTCGTGACTTTGTATCTCTTTGTATTAAATTTTGACAACTAAACCATGAAAATATAAAATATATTGTCTGGCATCAAGCATCAGCAGTCTCAGAGACTGTGCCGTCTTTGCATCTCTTTAATAATTAAAGACACTATTTTAATTGTTAGTATCTCCTAAAATATAAGGAGTTAATGAAAAATAATTGTACATTTGAGGTCCTGGTTGCCAACTTTAACAATATATAGTACACTTTTATAGAAATTAAGTCATGGCTCACAAGCCCATTCGCTCAATTAAGTTCTCAATTACTGTTACCCCTATTTGGCTATATGAATACTCTCATTGCATCGGTGTGACTTTAATCCGACTCTGATTATGACATCATGCAAGGAAACAGAGGTGTTACTGCAAGTTGGACCAGCGGATATGCACACACGTGGCTAAGGCTGCTGAACACGGAGAACATTTAGGGTTTTGGTTTAGATGACACAAGATCACGGATTCGTCATTAGACCTTCGACACATATAGATCGGTTAAGAGACCTAACGTTATACTTATTCGATTGGAATTGATTATTAATAAAGACTTTTAATTGAGAGAACCCTAACATTACCTTCAAAAAGTTTTATTTTGTCAAACTCTTCAAGTTTTTGTTTTATCACTTAGCTGTTCTAAAGTCACACCTAAAGAAAACTATTCATTCAGCCGCTTGACCATTTCGCCGTGGAATCAAGGTCTCTTTGTCGTGGCTGGGCTTAGTGTATGTGACAAAGTCCATACTCGTCCTTCAAAATGTGTAACATCACGTTAGGACTTTCGCACACTGCAAGCGTATTAAAGCGACCGGACGTATACGCGCTACTACGCTTTACCTATCCGAACTCTGTAAATGTAATGAACCTCGTACACTGCAAGCGACAAAGGCGTACAAATACGGACGTTAATTAGGTCTCATACTGGAAGCGTGTATCAGCGAGTTTTCCAAACGAATACATGGAATGGACCACACGGTCTCTTTCATAACAATGGTGTATCGATAAAAATGGTCTGTATGTATTGTAACACAACACTTATAAAGAACACAGGAGTCGGCTTGCTTTGAGAGTTTAAGCCATTTAACCAAGCCCCCGATTTACGTCCGAATTCGCCGTCGCTTAAATACGCATGCAGTGTGCGACGGGTCTTAGAGCTAGAGCTCTACTCGTTTAATTGTGAAGGTTGTTTGATTGAAATATTAGATGTAAATATAAACAAATGTTACGTATTAATTATTGTTATGAAAACTATTGGTTGTGTTATTCATATTTCTTTACTGAAATATAATATTTTATAATAGTATGTTGTTACTACGAGTAATACTAGATCCTACAATTAGTGGAACTAAAGAAGTCAAGCAGAAATAAATAATTTTTATTTCCGACATGACAAATTCAAAATATTTTAACAATTATATATTGTTGTAGGTACGACCAAGCAGCACCAAGTTCTACTGTAGTGGTACCTATGAATAGGGTTAGAAATGCTATAGAAAGCACCTCGTTTGTACGACGACCCAGCAAAGAGTACATTATATCGATTACAAATGCGTATAGCCAGAGATAGCATACTTGAAAAGCGTCTGTGTACTAAACAGACGATCTAGGGTCGAACTCAGTTTCTGATAGATATTTTAATACTCACATAATTCGTTCTAATACTCATAATTAGTTCATATGACTCGTAATGAGAATTTGACCCTTCCGTATCATAACGATATAGTCAAAGGCTGGTTAAAACAGCTACGGTCCATAGTGGTAAAAAGTCTAAGCTATGCCTATAAGAATAAGATCACATAAGGCGTTTTAATTGCTAATCAATTGCAATCATTTAGATTATATTTTTAATATTTCAAAACTGCAAGTTCAAGTTGTGGTCACCTTAGGTCAATTAAGTAAGGAGCTGGGTATATAAAATATTTGCAAGAAGGTCAACGTTGGAGAGTGTACCGATTACGTAATAGAAATTTCGATTAAGGTTCGGGGGCTGTGGCTTCCAAAAATGGTCTTTAAATACACTTTAAGATAATCTCAAAAAATATTTGACTTCATAAAATGTTTTTAACTAAAGTAACTATTAATGTTAAATCAAAACACACATAATATAAACAAACACATCGCTCTGTAAATTGTAAAGGAAAAGAGCCAAGATGAAGTAGTAATGGGAGAGAAACAATGAGGAGTAGGGAGCAAGAAAATATAGGAACAAGAGTATACAAATCAAACATTGCTGTTGGAATTATTAAAAATGTTAGAATAGTTTTAAGTTTAGGTTGGCAATGAAATGTAATTACGTGATTTAATATTAAAAGAATGTAAAGTCTAACGACACACACATTAAAATAATAAATAAAAAAGTAAAACAAACACGTAACTCTGCAATGGGGCATAGCGCTATTACACATACATATTTTTTAAAATAATTTATTCATGTTTGGGAATAAAAATATGAATGGAATATTTTGAGCTAAAGAATCTAGTTAAACTTGTATCATTAGTGTTGCATCAGTGGACACGCGGACGTATTTGAATATATTATTTATTGTAGCTAAACTAGATTTGTATTTTGTACTTGCTATCAGTGAATGAATAACAAAGTATAATGAATAATACATTAATTGGTCGATTAAATTTTAATTGTTCATAGAATCACAATTTCCGGTTTAGTTTGATTCAAACTAGTTTCTAGTGCGACTTAACATCTCTCAATGTTACTATGACGTATACTGCTTTATTATTTATAAGAAAAGTCATAAAATTTGAAGAAAACAACGCAATGTCTAAAATTTACGTGCGTCATCCTTATTTTGCTATATGGACATACTTTGTTACATTATACTAGTTGATAATTAATAAATTTAGAAGAAATTCTTTTATAATTATGTACCGTCCTATTTTCTTTATTGGATATTATTAATGCCCTCTCGCTCATACTCATAGCGGAATTAAAACTGGGTCTAGGGGATGTCTGGCCCCTTGGATCAATCTGTCCTCTTGTAAAACGTTTTAAAACAGTTGTCTTGTAATACTTTGTATTACCTTGTAGACGCTTTAAAGCTGACAAAAAAATTACTTAAACTTACTTATTTTCTGATGATCCATTTTTATATATGTTAGCGGGACAACTGTTTTAAAACTTTTTACAAGAGGGCAGACCGATCCAAGTGGCCAGACATCCCCTGGCCGAATTTTAATTCCGCTATGAGTAGGAGCGGAGGGCATTATCCGTGCGCATGAGAGTGAGTGAGACATAAACCTTGATTACCAGATACCTGTAAAATGGCTGCCTGGTCAAGTTAGCAGGTAGGCATACGATCATTGTACATACTAACACTACTCAATCTTACACAATTTGTTCATTAGAAAATAAGTGATGTGTGCCGGCTCTGGAATCTCACTCTAATAGTGACGGAAAACAGACCAAACAAACAGAACGCAACCACATTATAGAACAAGCTAAAGCAATCCTAAAAGCTATATTTTTATTTTGTGTGCTTCTTTATTAAAATTAAATTTATTTTAATAAATTAGAATGAAGACTATGGAAAATTTTAACTTCCTTCCTTAACTATCGATCGACCGTTTTGAACTCGAAGCTAAATTTAAACAAAGTTTTAATCATTTGCATGGGAAGAAATGAGAGTGAATCCATAACAAAAAATTTGGCATGTACCTGTCTTTTATTTTGAATGAAAAACAAATACTACGATATTTTCTGCAACTAATTTTATAAGTCATATAATTTACATAAATTCTTTCCTTTAACTGGAATTTCTTATGAGAATGTTTTTGCTAGTGATTGCTGGATGTTTATCCAGTTTAAGTCAGTTTTAGGTGGTTCATCTTTACCAGATCAAAGCGGTTTGGCAGTAGAACGGAATGAAAACCAGTATGCCGAAGTAAATGCTTAGCAGTTAGCAGAACAAGTTCATGCGTTGAGGTGGATACCTACTTGTATCGTACAATAGATTATTCAAATCCTCAGACCTTTGAGCACCTGGATTTTCTAAAGTTGAACGTGGTGACACGTGGCTCACCGTAAACCTAACCCATACTTGTCACGTGTCACAGTCATGACCGTCAGGGTTCACCTTCATAATTATGAAGTAATAATTGTTTACGAGTATTATTGATACGAATTAAACAAACCAATTGCCTTGCTCTTAATAGTCTATGCTAATTCTGTATTCCGGAACTAAATTCTGATACTTAAGCTCATAAACCATAACCCTAGATTTCACTAGTGATCGTGACCTCAAGTGGGAATAAAACACTACCTTTATTTAATATATGATTATGTTTCTATATTTTTTTAAAGATGATACAGTTTAAACATCGTGTTTCAAGTATAACACGGTTGATCTAAATATGAAATATTGAACAAAGCATAGGTACCGACATATTATGATTTATGTAAAAGTATTTTATAATATACTTACTTACTTATTGTTTATTTTAGTACAAAGAGTAACAGAGTAGATAAAAGAATAAAAATTACTGATGTACAAATTTACCAATCATATAATAAACATGTTATAAAACACACAATTGTTACATTACAATTAATGCGAGATATAACCTAGCTGTTGAAAGCATAGTAATATAATAAATAAAATATAACAGAAGTGTATCACAGTTTGCACTAGTGCTTGTGATATGGAAGGTATTCGAGCCTGTTTGACATTAAATGCAATATGCATACTTAATTCCCATTAAGATGCATTTCAATAACACTGTTTTAGATGTTTTAATTAATTTAATATAGCCTTTATACTTGTTTCTTGTTTCATGAGATTATTTGAGGTTATCCTCCAAGGAAAATAATAAACTTGAAAATCTATTTCCAGTTTCAATTACCTGCTACTATTTAAGGTAGTATTCGTTCTATAACTTTAATTGGTAGAATGATTTATTATCTTTAATTATTATCTAATTATCCTAAAAACTTGAATTATTTGCAGGAGCGACAATGACAGTGAATAAAAGAAAAATATATTTGACTTCTAGTTACTCGGAAACCAGTATATTTCCAACAAAAATAGCAATAGAAGAGATGGATATTTTTTGAATATGATTCACCGTGTTGTGTTGGTGAAGAAATAATACTATGTGAAGTTGAGTATTTTATTAAAAATGATCGTGTCGACTCTCTGCTGGTACAGACTTCGGAAAAAGTTTAACTTTCTTAGCTGTAAATCGTTCTATTCTTACTACACAACTTTTGAATCATATTGTAGCAGGACAACGTCCTTAACAGCTGCTGATGGTGACATGTTTTATAACAATCGTAATGAATGACGCAAACGACTTCATGAATTGACTTTTTGAACCACTTAATTAGACAATGACATTGATCGTTGTGTTGTTAACAAAATAATTTAATGGTTTCGAACTGTTTAACTTTGCTAACTTTGATCATGGCCAATTATTTTAATTACATTTTAATTGAATATAATTATGAAGAATTTGCCAAAAATTAATACGAAAGTTAATTATAATAACCAAAATCCAACGATTGATGTCAATGTGACGAAGAAGGAACTTTGGATCATATTATATTTGAATGCATAAATTATAGTTTAGAAAGATCAAAATTCAATAGTGAAATAATAGATGTGATTCAAAATTAATTAGTGAATTATTTAAATATTTAGAAATTTGTAAAATGGAATTATAAAATGTAAAATATGTATAAAAATTGTTTGATGGTGGCAATGATGAATAAAAGCAAATAAATAAATAAATATATTACATTTAATAACATATTGATATGATATTGTTATTTCTAAATCAACCACAATATTCCTGAAGATACTATTATCATCTAAATCTGTAAATCTGAGACAGATAAATTATCCTTTGTCTTTAATTAGAAAAACAAATGTCCAATAATTTTTTAATAACTCTCTTTATATTAGGAGATATTAACAATTAAAATACTTAAGTCATTTTGTCTCTATAATCATTAAAGTGATAGAAAATTCCAATGCATGGTACGTCTTATCTGACGATTTGCCATCTCTTATATACAACAGAATGTGTGTGTGTGAACGTCATTTACTATACTTACAGCTGGGTTGTGTATCCCATGAATTATGAATTATATTATATATTTTCGAGGAAAGGAAAAATAATCTTGATTACTCATTTCTTCTATGACGTATTATGCATATCTAAAACATGTGGCAAAACTGAAACTCGGCCTAATTCATCCAACTTTTGCATTTTTATAAAATAAAAACGCCAATATACGTATATTAAAATTTATTTCAATCAAAATTTAAAGAATCGAGTCCTAAAAAAGACTCTATAATTTTACCGCCTGGTGTTCGCAGGTAGAGTAAACAGTCTTTGTAAACACATGAAGTATAATAACAAATTAAATAACATAATTTCTAATGCTTGAAAAGATAATTGTATTTTAAATTGTGTTATACACAATTGTGTTAACACATTATGAATATCAAAATAATTAGCATGTTGATGCTTACCGTTTCGAAGTAGTCCTGGTGAGGAATGTCCTGAACTGGATTTGCAGAATTTGTCCTGACTTGTTTCTGTATTTCATTCGCGTTTTTTAGTTAAAAATAATCTTTACCGACTGCAACGTTTTCAAAAAAACTTTTACTTTATTAATAATTTATCTTTGCAATAAATTATCAACTAATAAGTTAAATATTGGTTTCGAAGAATGATATATCGGTATTGAAAATACCGTTAACGAATCGTAACACAGTTCTATTAATCGCTAGAATCAATTAACTAATTTAAATGAAAAATCACTGATAAAATGCATTATGTTTGGTGCATACACGGCAGTTCGTACTAGTTACACTTATGACACGTTGCTTCCAAAGACGTTAGTCTTATATTGATTATACTCCTAAGTTATTGTTATTCTTGTATTGCCAGTTTTAGACTGAAGAAAACTATTGGGAACTTCTGCTATTTAAACATTTTAAAAATTCATCTTAATTGAAATGTTCTTGGATGCGTTCTTACTTGTTCATTCAAGTTACCAAGAAACATATCTACAAACTACGTCCGGGGTGGGGATGACGGTTCTCCAGCGATTCACGTCTCTCTGTTTCTTGCTAAGCTGGACCCTAGATGCTGGACGCCTCGCACGGATCGTTTGTTATTGAACACATATTGATATCGTTGTTAATTAATTACCAATCGTAATTAATTCATAATAACAGCAAGTGTCGCAGATGTTTTTTTTAAGTTTACGTAAGCAAGTGTATTCAAGTTATTACATTTTGTTGATTATACAAATAAATCAAGTTTTCATAACAATTGTTACTCGTAGTTCTCATTTGTTTAATAATGTTCAGCTGCTTCTTTTTTCTTTGGATTCCTCCCATTTTGCAACTTTACCAGGAGAATTTGATAGAGCACGGATTTTGTATAACACTGGACTAGTGATTGCTAAAGCAATAAAATAATATCTCCTCTATATCCATTGATTCTTAAGTGGTCTAGAGCTCGAAAATTTAAGGTAGTTTGAGGATTCTTTTTTATAATAAAAATAATGAAAAACAATATTTTAACTATCTAGGCTTATTATAACAATGATCCACATACAAAAAAGTCCTTTTTGAAATTTCAAAAAATTGGTAATTCTTTTTAAAATCGCGCTGAAGTAGACTCTGTCAAAATTAGACCTGGACGATGTTGCTGATATTGGTTCTTCTATTTATCCAAAAAATAAAAATCAAGAAAATAATTAATTAGTATGAGTTATGGTCGGGACTGAAAAAAATGAAAATTGAAATTTGCCAAAATGGTGTGCTTTTGAAATTGAAGTTCTAAAAACCGGGTTCTTTTACCAGTTATTTAATGAAAAAAATATGAAATTAATGAAATAATAAAATGATTATAGTTCCAACGATAGCTACAGATAAATGAGATTAAAGTTTTAAGTATGGATGCTGATTAGTATATGCTATGGCTATTGATATATGCTAAAACGGCTGTAGAAACGAAAATTTTGTCAATATCCTTACAAAAATTTAACAGTATATTCTTAAAAGACTATACATTCGAAATATCAAAGAAAGAAAATCTATTTTTTTGAAAATTCTAGACCACCCTTAACGTAAAGCTTTAAAGAAATTGGGCAATTGTAATGACTTATTATAGTTAGATTTAATTCTTGCCAAGACTGACCTGTTTTGGTGATAGAGAGGAGTAAATTTCCCCTGTCTGGAAATTTAAATGGGCGTAAAAGTTTATACAAACAAATCATCGACCAAAAGTGTTATTGATGCTAACTTTGGATAACTCTTACATTGTACCTCAGTACAGTTTTTCCGGGCACAGTGACTTTCTGGACATCACGACCTTGTGGAAACTACCCAGTAAACAATTTGGTGAAGTGTCCTATTTAGTGACGTTTCTCTCACTATTTCACTTCAATTATAGTTCGCATCAACTTTATCTTCATTTGTATTCCGACAGGTGGAGTAATTTCGCCATCTGTAGCCGATAAAGTAGACATTTTATATGAAAAAATGTGAGAAACTGAACTATAAATGAACTCTTTTATGACCAAAAAATCATGACGCATCTTCAATATGATGTCAAAGTGACTCCAAAATGTTTACTGGGTAACCTCAAAAACGATTCGACTAGTTCAGAATACGAGTAGAAAATTAGTTAGTAATAGGTTCACTGGAATTTGTAACTATTTATTACATTAAACAAAGACGTTTAATTAATTTATTTACGAATTCGTCTTACTGTACAGTCAACAGCTAACAGGGAAGGACAAACTTACAAGAACCAGTACGACAATACTTTGACAATTGTTTTTAGTATGAACTAGATAAGACAAGATCGATCCACGATTCACGATCCACGCGCATATAAAACATATCGTATATCATTTTAATCATCGCCACTTGCGAATATCGAAGATGAAATGTCAGCCGCTGTTTAAAAACAAAGACGCAATTAATGTGGAGGAGTAGTCGTTTCTGGAAACTTTGATGATGACCTGTGTATGCATCAAGCGAGCACGATATTGACTTACGATATCAAACTGCATTTCGGTTCTTTTCGGTGAATATACCAATAAGACACAATCAACTAACAGAATCAGGTAACATTCGTCTGAGTTGCAATTATCATACACATAAGTACTTCAAATATAAATTTTCTTTTCTTTTTCTTGTGTAATACAGATCTATTTATCGTATAGTAATATCAAAATGCAAACAACAAAGTCCTGATTGTAATAATACTGGTATATACAGAGATGTGCGTTTTTTAAGTACATACCTATTTTCTATTTAAATATCTTTTAAGAGTATAGAATTTTATATTTTATTTGAAAACTTTTACAAACGTATTTCCTATTTGGAAAATACAAAATACTTTATTCATTTTTGTTACTTCATAGTGTTAAGGTGAAACGATACTTGGCCGTTTTACAGCAGGGTAAATGTTATCAAAAAATACATGTTTTTTTATGTTTAAATCGTTTTATGTAAGTAACTATAAACGCGAATCAAAATCTAAAGCTGCAATTAGTTAGATAAATAACGTATCTAAATTTTAAGCTTTCTTCCACTGACTTTTAATGAGTTATTTTACCTACTACCCCCACATGCGACATTAAACATTTATATATTTTCATTCATTCATACATTTCAGTTGACATTATTTAGACATGAGTGTATGAAATGTGTTGTACTTTTAACGTACAGACTAGTGCGACATAAACATGCGACACTAAAAAACCCTTACTTTTGCTATTTTTAAAAATTCTAGGTAGTATTTTATCAAAGGTAGTCTTTATCAAAGAAAATTCTCATAATTATTAAAAAAAAATAACATTTATATTAGTAACATAAAGAGTATTCTATTTTCTCAAAAGTATTTTTAAAATACGTATTTTGTATTTAAATACTAACATAAAATTTATTTTTTATTTTGTATTTGAAATAGGAAAATAAGGAGGTATTTGTATTTTGTATTTAAATGCGTTTGAAAAGCATTTGTGCACATCTCTGGGTATATAGTTTTCGTGGTACCCTCTTTCTCCACAAGAACAGTTGGGATATAACCCGCTAAACGCAGTTACATGTATGATCTACAATTTAGTTAAAATAAGATAACATAACAAAACTACCTGTTACGTGAAGAATTTTATCTAATATAAAATGTTTTGTGAACTATATGTCGGCTTTTTGAAAAATAAACCATAAATAACATAACATCTAATTTTTAACATCTTTCTATCTAGAATGTTAAGAGAATATTTATTTTTGGAAACATTAAAAATACAACATTTCTTTAGTTATTAACAACCCTGTTATTAGTAAATTTTTGTTAAGTAATTCAAAATTAATTAGTGAATTTATAAACATACTAGCTATTTGACCCGTTGCAAGGCAACGAGTGTAAGTTATGTGTTTGTTTCCTTTTTAAAAAATTAGTATTTCAAATGTGTGTAATGTTTTAATTGAGCTATATCCGCTCCACTTTAAATTGATAAACTGTTTTATTAAATTTACAATATCTACGGTTTTCTGGCTTTTTTGCAATATTTTCTCAATTCATGGACTTTTTTTCTTTAAAAAATAATTACAATTTATTCAATTTCTTTGATGCAGTTAAGTTCGTTTGGCTTCAAAATAAAGAACTGCTTCATTACAAAACTTGAAAATAAATTAACAATATATTGAAAAAATAACATATATACAATATGAGATTTCTGGATAATATTGCGCCTGACAGAGTGGCAACACTACTTACGAGCAAAATTTTCTCTAGAAGAAAGTAATGAATTTCGTAATTATTTTGTGACAATATTTACATACTGAATGTAACAACTAATTTTGGATGTCGTGATGTAGTTACTTTACTTAGGCTTTAAAATGAAGAACTGCTTCATTACATTTTAAAAAACTAAGCGCATCTGGCTTTTATGCGACCTTTTTTAAACTCATGGACTTTTTTTTCTTAATTTTTTTTCTGGATTTATTGAAATGTTGTGATGCAGTTATGTTCATTAGGCTTTAAAATAAAGAACTGCTTCATTATATTTTAAGAAACTAAGCGCATCTGGATTTTATGCGACCTTTTGTAAATTCATGGACTTCTTTTTCTTAATTTTTTTTCTGGATTTATTGATATGTTTTGATGCAGTTATGTTCGTTAGGCTTTAAAATAAAGAACTGCTTCATTACATTTGAAAAAACTAGGCGTGTCTGGCTTTTATGCGACCTTTTTTAAATTCATGGACTTTTTTTTGTAATTTTTTTTCTGGATTTATTGAAATATTTTGATGCAGTTACGTTCCTTAGGCTTTAAAATAAAGAACTACTTTATTACATTTTAAAAAACTAAGCGCATCTGGCGTTTATGCGACCTTTTTTAAATTCATGGACTTTTTTTTCTTAATTTTTTTTTTTGGATTTATTGAAATATTTTGATGCAGTTATGTTCGTTAGGCTTTAAAATAAAGAACTGCTTCATTACATTTTAAAAAACTAAGCGTGTCTGGATTTTATGCGACCTTTTTTAAATTCATGGACTTTTTTTCTTAATTTTTTTTTTTTGATTTATTGAAGTATTTTGATGCAGTTATGTTCGTTAGGCTTTAAAATAAAGAACTGCTTCATTACATTTTAAAAAACTAGGCGTGTCTGGATTTTATGCGACCTTTTTTAAATTCATGGACTTTTTTTTGTAATTTTTTTTTCTGGATTTATTGAAATATTTTGATGCAGTTACGTTCCTTAGGCTTTAAAATAAAGAACTACTTTATTACATTTTAAAAAACTAAGCGCATCTGGCGTTTATGCGACCTTTTTTAAATTCATGGACTTTTTTTTCTTAACTCTTTTTTTTGGATTTATTGAAATATTTTGATGCAGTTATGTTCGTTAGGCTTTAAAATAAAGAACTGCTTCATTACATTTTAAAAAACTAGGCGTGTCTGGATTTTATGCGACCTTTTTTAAATTCATGGACTTTTTTTCTTAATTTTTTTTTTTTTGATTTATTGAAGTATTTTGATGCAGTTATGTTCGTTAGGCTTTAAAATAAAGAACTACTTTATTACATTTTAAAAAAGTAAGCGCATCTGGCGTTTATGCGACCTTTTTTAAATTCATGGACTTTTTTTTCTTAATTTTTTTTTTGGATTTATTGAAATATTTTGATGCAGTTATGTTCGTTAGGCTTTAAAATAAAGAACTGCTTCATTACATTTTAAAAAACTAGGCGTGTCTGGCTTTTATGCGTCCTTTTTTAAATTCATGGACTTTTTTTTGTAATTTTTTTTTTGGATTTATTGAAATATTTTGATGCAGTTACCTTCCTTAGGCTTTAAAATAAAGAATTATTTCATTACATTTTAAATACCTACGATTTTCTGGCTTTTGAGTAATTTTAATAAAGTCAAACTTCCAATTTTAAAACGGCGATTATTCGAAAACTGTATGAGATAATTGAAAATGGATTTTAATTTTGAAATCAGCATTAAAAACCACGTTCGAAAATATATATCATATGCCAAATTAAAAAAATGTTTTTTTGAAAAAGTAAGAAGACTATAGCCTTCTTACTTTTTCAAAAAAAGTAATTTTTATTTTGGCCCATGATATATGTTTTCTAGCGTAGTTTTCAATGCTGATTTCAAAAATAAAATCCATTTTCAATTATCTCTTACAGTTTTCGAATAATCGCCGTTTTTAAATTGGAAGTTTGACTTTATTAAAATTACTCAAAAGCCAGAAAATCGTAGATATTTAAAATGTAATAAAGTAGTTCTTTATTTTAAAGCCTAAGGAACGTAACTGCATCAAAATATTTCAATAAATCCAGAAAAAAAATTAAGAAAAAAAAGTCCATGAATTTAAAAAAGGTCGCATAAAATCCAGACACGCTTAGTTTTTTAAAATGTAATGAAGCAGTTCTTTATTTTAAAGCCTAACGAACATAACTGCATCAAAATATTTCAATAATTCAAAAAAAAAAAATTAAGAAAAAAAAGTCCATGAATTTAAAAAAGATCGCATAAAATCCAGATACGCTTAGTTTTTTAAAATGTAATGAAGCAGTTCTTTATTTTAAAGCCTAACGAACATAACTACATCAAAATATTTCAATAAATCCAAAAAAAAAATTAAGAAAGAAAAGTTCATGAATTTAAAAAAGGTCGCATAAACGCCAGATGCGCTTAGTTTTTTAAAATGTAATGAAGCAGTTCTTTATTTTAAAGCCTAACGAACATAACTGCATCAAAATATTTCAATAAATCAAGAAAAAAAAATTACAAAAAAAAGTCCATGAATTTAAAAAAGGTCGCATAAAAGCCAGACACGCCTAGTTTTTTAAAATGTAATGAAGCAGTTCTTTATTTTAAAGCCTAATGAACATAACTGCATCAAAATATTTCAATAAATCCGGAAAAAAGAATTACAAAAAAAAGTCCATGAATTTAAAAAAGGACGCATAAAAGCCAGACACGCCTAGTTTTTTAAAATGTAATGAAGCAGTTCTTTATTTTAAAGCCTAACAAACATAACTGCATCAAAATATTTCAATAAATCCAAAAAAAAAATTAAGAAAAAAAAGTCCATGAATTTAAAAAAGGTCGCATAAACGCCAGATGCGCTTAGTTTTTTAAAATGTAATGAAGCAGTTCTTTATTTTAAAGCCTAACGAACATAACTGCATCAAAATATTTCAATAAATCAAGAAAAAAAAATTACAAAAAAAAGTCCATGAATTTAAAAAAGGTCGCATAAAAGCCAGACACGCCTAGTTTTTTAAAATGTAATGAAGCAATTCTTTATTTTAAAGCCTAACGAACATAACTGCATCAAAATATTTCAATAAATCAAAAAAAAAAATTAAGAAAATAAAGTCCATGAATTTAAAAAAGGTCGCATAAACGCCAGATGCGCTTAGTTTTTTAAAATGTAATGAAGCAGTTCTTTATTTTAAACCCTAACGAACATAACTGCATCAAAATATTTCAATAAATCCAGAAAAAAAAATTAAGAAAAAAAAGTCCATGAATTTAAAAAAGGTCGCATAAAATCCAGACACGCCTAGTTTTTTAAAATGTAATGAAGCAGTTCTTTATTTTAAAGCCTAAGGAACGTAACTGCATCACAACGTCCCCAATTAGTTGTTACATTCATTATGTAAATATTGTCATTCATTACTTTCTTGTAGAGAAAGTTTTGCTCGTAATTAGTGTTGCCATTCTGTCAGGCGCAATATTATCCAGAAATCTCATATTGTATAAATGCTATTTTCAATATAGTGTACATTTATTTGCAAGTTTTGTAATGAAGCAGTTTTTTATTTTAAAGCCTAACGAACGTAACTGCATCAAAACATTTCAATAAATCCAAAAAAAAAAAAAATTAAGAATAAAAAGTCCATGAATTTAAAAAAGGTCGCATAAAATCCAGAAACGAATAGATATTTAAAATGTTTTGAAGCAGTTCCTTATTTTAGGCCATAAGGAATATAAGTGTATCCTAAATTTCAAAGAAATGTTAGTTTTCTTTTATGAAAGAATGTGTATTAATATTTTAAAACAACTAATAAGACAAAAAAATTATTTATGCCCGTTGGTGATGTATACATATTTCATTATATTTAAATATGAATATCCAAACAGTGTTATTTAGGTTGCATACCCTCTTGGAGCAAAGTAGTCTAGGTGCCGTTGAAGAAATAATAACCCATATATATTTTAAGCTAGTATTTAATGGATAAATGATTTTAAATAATTTAATTAAATTAATAATTTAAAATTATAAGAAATAACAAAGAGGTAAATATTAAATAATATACTTTTATTGAAGAAAGTTTTTTACAATATACATTGCACTAATAACAAAAATTAAGATTTAAAATTATTAGCTATTTTACATAAATTTCTAGATTACTCTAATATATAACTTAAACTATATATTTTGCTTATAGATACATTTCTTAAAGTCAGTAATGTATAAACTCTCATCTATTGTAATAATTATATAAAAAATTAGAAACTACATTATGTCATATTGTTCTGCCAATTTATGCTTTCCCTTATCCTTAGATTTATCTTCCAAATACTTTAAACCAGCTGAATAAGCATCTTCTAAGTCAGGTTTAGCTGTCTTCTTCGCTATTTTGGAGCCGCTGTACATGGAGGAGGAATTTCTGTTCCTTTTCTTTCTACCTTTTTAGGCGCATAATCCAGTTCTTCTTCAGAATCATCATAATCCACCTCATTTACAATCAGAGATGGTTTGAACTCTTTGAGGGGAGGAGGTTTACGTTTATGTTTCACAGCTTGTGTTGAACAACTTGGTCCTGGCTTTGAAAGAATAACACGTTTCAATTGATCAGGTGGTGGAGGAGGCGGCATTTTAGCATCTGCTTCTACTTTAGCACGTATTTGTTTTAATTTTTCTTCTACATTCATAACACTAGAAGGAGGCGGAACTTTCGCTACGAATTCATTAATTTTTTGTATACTTTTGCTAATGTGTGCCACGCTAATGTGTTTAGGTATTTCTGTGCGACGTTGAATATATCCCGTGGAGTCAAATGTTTTTGTTCCTATCTTTCCTTGAATACTGTCGGTGGAGCAAATTCTACTTTTCTTTCACTGCGCTGTTTTTCAACCCACTGTTCCTGTGTTAATTCAGTAAATATTGGGACACCTTCTTTACCTTCATCCCATGGTCTTAAATATTCTTCGCGCAATTTTTCTTTTTCACGTTCTTTCTCTACTTTCTTTGCAGCAGCAAGTTTTTGTTCTTCAGTTTCTTCGGGAACAAGTGGAGTTTCATCTAAAATATATAAAATAATTAAAATGTAAAAAGGATTTAAGTTTAAGAGAATAGAAATTTGACAACACTTTCTATAGGTGCATCTGCAGTGATTTTGTTAGTCTTACCTTCAGCTTCTGTGTGGCAGACCTTAATTAATAATCAAATAGTTGAACCAACAGTGCGTCATCCATTATATAGTAGATAAAACGTCCATAATTGAAAATAAGTGACACTAACAGCTATTTTACAACGCCAGATTCGCATGCTACTATTTACACATACAACTCAAACATAGTATCCATACTAAAAAAGTTTTCTAAGTATTTTTATTTATTCTTTCTAAAATTAAAAATATATAATTTTTATCATTTTTAAAAAGGGGATCTATTTTAACCTCAAGAAATACACATAATCTTATGTTTGTTAAAATATAAAATATATTTTTTTTTAATTTTTAACAAACGTTTGTAATCTCAAGAATTGCAGAAAATTGTGGTTTTGTTAAATTAAAATTAAAAGAAATTAACATTTTCCTGGTTGATAAGTAGGCAAGATAAGTAGGAGTTGATAACCCTTCTATCCAGTGTTAATGAATAGCATTCTATTTACTTTAATACTTTTGTCTTAAAATAGTAATCAGAGATTTTTAAATCTTTATAATACTAGTTGCTTGTATTTTGTTGCTACTTAGTAAATTAGTTATCGTGTGAAATCTGTAATAATTAATATTTATATTTTATTTCGTAAAATAATTTATTTAGTAAATAGTTGAACCAAAAATGCGCCATCTATAGCACAGTAGACAAAACAACCACAGAAAAGTTTTATATAAAAAACTTACAATATTTTTATTTATTAATTGCTATCATTTTCAAGTAAAATACATAAAGGTATATTTATGCAATTTTTATCATTATTTTAAGTAATATATTAGCTTTGAGTTTAGCTAAAGTAGTACATAAGTACAAAAGTACAAAATAAGAACAGTCTTATAATATATAAATGATATTATATTCATATATAACTAGTTAAATTGTACAAAAATTACAAATATTTATTATTATTATTTATAAAGGCAGTGTGTTTGGGTAATAATATTAGTACAACATGTATAGCAGATTGTCTTAATAACAAACAAACAAAATTTGAATAATTTTTCTGCAGACGGTTTCAATTATTAATTTTGAGTAATAACTAATACAATAATTACTAAAAATGTATTAAGAAAGTTGGCAATAGAAGAAGAAAGTAAATGTTTTTTTATAAGTGTTATTCAACTGAAATTGAGAATTAAATTAAATTATATATTATTGACTACGAATTTGACTTCATTGTATTAAAAAGATGTAAGAATTAAATCAAGATACAATTATGAATCAAATGTGAATGTAAATCATACATAAGCCAATACGTATCACTGGGCACTGTTGTTACGTATTATACAAAACAATTACATTACAATTGGTACGAGTATGTTTTTTAAATTTACTTTATGATTGATGTAGCTTAAGAGCTCCTACTATCAATAGTTGTTGATTCTTGAGGATGTCGCCTTCGATATTGTGGATGATTTGGTCTTCTTACTCTTACTCTTCCATCTCTAGTGTGTGAATTATTTCTCCTGTATTGTGATAGTGGATCAGCAGGAGTTACACCTTCTGGGCTTTGCCTTGGGGGGAATTGTGATCTTGGACGGCTTCGATTATCTGGGCCATAGTTATATCTGCCTTCGCCCCCATATTGTCTAGAGCCAGCACCATTTCTTTCATTTGCACCCCGTACTGCATTCTCCTGGTTGGAAGAACTTGCATAACGTCTATCTTCTGGTACATATCTGTTTGTTCCACCGGATGATACACCTTGTTCACCTTCTGGTCTGTATCCACCATAAGCACGACTGTCTACATTGCCTGATACCCTCGACCTATCCGCTTCATTTCTTCTAAGCTCTTCGGCACGCCTCGCTTCTTCTGCACGCCTAGATTCTTCAACACGTCTAATTTCTTCGGCACGTCTAGCTTCTTCTATGCGTCTGGCGTCTTCACTACTCCAAGAATCTTCAGTTCGTCTGCCCTGGTCAGGCCGCCTGCCTATCTCTGCACGTATAGCTTCTTCTGCACGTCTAGCTTCTTCAGCACGCCTAGCTTCATCTGTGCGTCTGGTGTCTTCAATACGCCAAGAATCTTCAGTACGTCTGCCCTGGTCAGGCCGCCTGCCATTCTCTGCACGTATAGCTTCTTCGGCACGTCTATCTTCCTCAGCACGCCTGGAGTCTTCACTCCAACTTGAAGACCCAGTTGCACTGCCATCACCCCGATTGGTATCCCAAGACGTTCCACTATTCTCACGACCACTAGTCCAAGATGAACCACCACGAGAACCACCGGAACTCCAAGATGTCTCACCAGCTCCAATGACATTTTCAGAAGGATCAGCGGTCTCTGCACCACCAATGATTCTACTACGTCCCCCTGCAGATCCCCATGCACTTCTGTCGTATTGTGAACCTTGAGAAGGCGACCGGCGAGATCTTGTACATACAGAGCATCTAAAAATGATATTAAATTAATTAATTAGATGTTAGATGAGTTTGTTGAGTTGCAACTTCAGTTAGTTCGAATATTTATAAAGTAACTATAGTATACCTGCTAATTCTTGATGTTAAATCAGCTTTTAAAGTTTGTTGTCTTGGTTTCCTGAACATATCTCTGTCTTCTATTGTGGCTAACCAGTACGAATACGCTGTTGTGAAATAATTGCATTGTCCATGTCCATGGCACTCCACAAATGGCCGTGATCTAAACTCTTCTAGACAAGACCCGGGAGACACCAAACTCTGTCCGCTACCTTCTCCACCAGCGTCAGTGTGCTGAAAAGTCATTCAAATAGGGGTTAGTGCTTCTTTAAACGTATAAATTAATGTGTAACTTTATAAAATCAATGTAGGGCACCATAATGAAACTGTATCCCTTCCATAATTCTTCCCAACCATTTGGACAAGTTGGAATGTCCATTGTTTGACTGTGAACAGCTATAACACGTGTAGGAGTCTCACATACAGAACACCTATAATATGCAATTAGTATGATCAATATGAGAAAGTAGGACAAAATTGATACAATATGAGTTAAAGATATTGCATACGTACAGGCGTCTACAACAATTAAATGAATTTGATTCAGGTTCTTATTACCTTGAAATAAATCTACCAACATCTCGGGCTTGTATCGGTGTCATTGACATTGGCATAGGTTCCTTCGTCGAAAGCCAATAAGAATAATCGTTTCGTTGTGCATAGTCACACACGTTATTTAAGTTACAGAACATGTAAGGCATTGTACTAAATTTACGTAGGCAACTGCCAGGAGCACCTAAAAATAACGTAAGAGGTATTTTAAACTGAAAATATTAGTAAATTAAAGCAAACAGTTACTTTTAACAAAAATAAGCTAACTGCGTTTATAAAAGCAATATCGGTAAACTTGTACCTATTACGTAAAAATTGCTGTTATTTAATATATGATTATATTATACTTATGTTAGTATCGTGCCTATGCTTTTGACTATACTCGTATTATACTATTTTTTATTTCTCTAATAAAACTAATATGATAAATTAATTTATGCTTTACCTAGATCTTGCCCCTGTGCTTTTGCGTTGCCCATAATATGTAGCAAGGAGTATCCTTCCCACAATTTAATAGTGTCCTTAGGGCAATCTGGTACGTATTCAGTTTGTGAATGTTTGGTAAAGATATATCCTCGACTTTTGGGTTCCCTTGGTGGTGGTGCATCATCACCTCGAATTCCTTTAAGACCCGGCGCTCCTGATCGGCCTTCGTATCCTGCTAATCCTTGTAAACCAATTTCACCAAGGTAACCAACCGCACCAACGAGTCCTAAAAATATCTTTATTATTAATGTTATTCAAATTTTTGTTGGTTATATTAAAATAATACAACCTTCTCGTCCTGGTGCTCCATCTTCCCCTGGAGCTCCTGCGGGTCCATCTAAACCAGGTAAACCAACATCTCCTGGAAGACCAACGATTCCTTTCAATCCTGGTAAGCCAGCATCTCCAATTTCTCCAGCCTCATTGTAACCGCGTTCATAGGAATCCCCACGATCTCCACGTGGACCTTTATATCCTACAGGTCCTACGAATCCTGGTAATCCAACATCACCATCGTATCCGCGAAAACCTTTTTCTCCTTGTAGTCCAGGTAATCCATCGAGGCCTGAATCGCCACGATCTCCTTTGAGCCCCTCAAAACCTTAAACAGATAAAAGTATATATTTATTTAATTTATTTAAAGTAGCCAATTTCTTGTAGAAATTTTTATGGTGGCGTGGTCTCATATGTAACGTTACCGCTGCCTAAAAAGTGTATAAATATGAGAACAAATATCCAATTAAATTTTAATAACTAAAACCAAAAATATAACACTGGTCCGCGAATCGAGCCCGACGAATTATTTGATTTAACTTAGACATACTTTAAGTTTTAATTTCAAATTGAATTTATAAATAAAAAATATTACATTACATTAAACTAAATTCATATAAATATATATTATTTTAATGGACGTTGCGAAAATTTTATATACATAGGTAGTATAAAAATTAATTTAAAATAATTTAGGTACTGACTTGACTTACTTAAAACACAAATGAATTGGACTGAACTCCAACAATATTATTTACTTATACTCGTATCTTATTTTGTTCACGTACCTCTCAAACCCGGTAATCCTTGCATTCCAATTTCGCCTTTAAAGCTTGAAGCTGCATGTCCCGGTTCTCCTCGCGGACCCTTTGGTCCCCTTAATCCAGTCAGGCCATCACGGCCCGGTTTTCCCATTAAACCAGGTAAACCTCTTGGACCCTCTATTCCGAAGTCGCCAGTAACACCTTTTATGCCTGGTAAAGAAATTCCAAAAGGCCCAGGAATACCGTCGACGCCTTCCGGTCCATAATCACCAGGGGCACCTGTAGAAAATCAAACATTTATAAAATTAAAAATAATATTTTACATTATTAAATTCGCAATGAAAGGAGTTTGGATTTGCCAACAAATATTAATTAATTACATACCTTTAGGTCCTGTCTCACCAGGTCTGCCGGGAAGTCCATCTAATCCATGTCTTCCTATATCCCCAGGTTCTGGATTGCTTCCTGGGAGACCCGTTAATCCTGGTAGACCAGTATCACCTCTTTCTCCTTTCTGTATGAGAAAAGAGTTAAATATTAAAGTCATATTATATAGCAACTGAACATTAAGGGAAATATACTTACAGCTCCTATAAATCCAATTATGCCATAATCGCCGGGTAAACCAATATCACCAGTTTGACCTTTATTGCCTCTGTAGCCCACTCGACCTTCATCACCTATTTCTCCCTGAAGTCCAGGTAATCCATGAAGACCTGGCTCCCCAAGATCTCCTTTAGTACCTGGTGCAAAGTTTGAAAATCCGGGCATTCCAGTCTCTCCTTTTCTTCCTTGAATTCCAACCATTCCACGTCTTCCAATATCTCCACGATCACCGGGCATTCCATTTCGGCCCATACGACCTGGTTCTCCCTCCATTCCCTTTTCTCCTGGTAATCCATCAAAACCAGGAAGACCGGTCCATCCTGCAAATCCTTTAACGCCATCATAACCATGTCTACCTGGTAAACCATTGTAACCAGAAAGTCCAGATGAACCTTGTTCTCCTTTGTACCCAGTATCACCAATATCACCCCAATCTCCTTTAAAACCTGGTAATCCATCATAACCAATTTTTCCCGGTTCTCCCGGCTGTCCCTTTTGTCCGATGATTCCATCTATTATTTCTCCGGGCTCACCATCTTCACCTTTAAACCCTGGTAATCCATATGCTCCAGCATATCCTTTAGGACCGTACCATCCTTGCAAACCAATTTCACCCTTTGGGCCACTAAACTGTGACTCTCCTCTGATACCCGTCAAACCTGGTAATCCATAGTCTCCGCGTTCACCTTTATTGCCCGAAAAACCAGCACGACCACGAGCTCCACTAGGACCTTCGTCGCCTATTAAACCTTTAGGACCTCTTTCTCCTTTGAATCCCTCAAAACCGTAATCACCATCAAGTCCTGGTGCACCCATCATTCCCGCGTCACCATATTCGCCCGGTAGTCCTGGTGCTCCTGATAAACCTACATAGCCTTGCAATCCAGGATAACCCGCTTCACCATCCAATCCTCGCAGCCCTGTTAGACCAATGTCACCCTTTAGACCTTTAGATCCAGTGTCACCGCGTGCACCATTGTAGCCAGGTAGTCCAGACTCTCCAAAAGCACCGACAGCACCTTGTGGTCCTGGAAGACCTGCCTCTCCAGTCAATCCTGGAATGACGTCACCTACACGTCCTTTTTTGCCCTATTGATTTTAATATTTATATTAGTTTCTGTATGTAACATAAGAGGGCTTAATATATTATTTATAATTTAGCAAACCTTTACACCCTGTTGACCCACATAACCTGGAGCACCTTTCGGTCCTTTAAAACCTTTGACACCATTATAACCAGAGCGTCCTGGAAATCCTACTGGGCCTTCGTCTCCATATTCTCCCTTTTGACCTGGAGCGCCATCGTAACCCATTTCTCCGACAAGTGTTGCGTATCCAATATCACCACGTTCTCCTTTTCTGGCTGCTATTCCTGGTAAACCTTTTAGACCATCTAAACCAGGTACACCAGGAATACCTGGGAAACCCATATCGCCTGGTTTGCCGGGATGTCCTTTAGGACCTGGAGGCCCCGGCCTAGAAAGTCCAGGCGTTCCTTTTGGCCCAGGTGTACCCTGTCTACCCGGATCTCCAGAATCACCAGGATCACCACGAGCACCAATTTCACCTAAGAAAAAAATATAGATTGATTTTCCTGGAATATTACTTGTATGAATAAAGGTTGTTTTTAAAATAAATATTCTGACCTTTATAGCCGCGGACACCCTTATATCCTTTAGTTCCTCTTCTTTCTTCCTGAAATGGAAGCCCAGAATCTCCAGGTGAACCCTTTATGCCTTCTTTACCACGCTCACCCTTTAAGCCGCTAAACAAAGCAATTAGACAATTAATATATATATATGGTATAACCAAAATTAACCATAATAACCAAGAAAAATAATTATACTTTGTACAATAAAAATAACTTACGGGAAACCTGCTGTGCCTTTATCTCCTTTTGATAATAGTACATCGAAATAATTACTGCTAGCATCTTCTCCACGTTCTCCATCAATTCCATCATAACCATCAGTGCCATTCGAACCAGGAATACCATCAATACCTGCTTCTCCTGGTATTCCACGGTATCCCTGTCTTCCTTGTTCCCCGGTATATCCATCTACGCCTTGCTCTCCTGTGGGACCTTGTATGCCGACGAATCCTACAAATAAAAATTACTTGAAATTTAGTGAAAATAGCAAAACATTTCAACTATTTAATGTTGGAAAATAATTAATTTTTGTAGTAGCAACTTAATAATATTTTTCCTAAAATGTATACTATATATTTTCCACTATACCTCTTTCTCCTCTCTCTCCTTTATCAGCGGTTTGGCGACCAGAGTCAATTAATCTTCCAGGTTCTCCCTTGGCTCCTGGGGGTCCAGATTCTCCGAGACGACCGTCAGGTCCATCTAATCCTCTAAATCCAGAATATCCCCCTTTTCCTTGTGCTCCTTTGGGACCCCTAGTCCCTGGTAAACCAGAAAATCCGGGTCCACCGGGAACACCACGACTTCCATCTTCACCACGTTCTCCTTTGGTACCTGGAGTACCTGTTAAAATTACACATAAATATATTATAAACAAGTTGTAATTTAATTTACAATATAACTAATTAATATACAATTTGAATTATTACTGAGATATTAATTTCAAAAAATCAATTGATTGGCATTGCGGCTCTTATACCATTTTAAATACACACCTACATTCGTATATGAGCAGTTCTGTCATATACAACAGTATCATGTGTTTCCTGTGTAAAACCGGATATCCTCAAAGTTGTGGGAGATCTGGATGTGCATTTATCAACAGCATTTTTAAAATAGTTTGATATGCACCATGCCATTAAATAGAATATTAACTTGTTATGTATTTTTTTGCATTTTTATTATGCAACTGAATAACTAACTCTCATTCCCGTATCGGTAAATATTAATATACTCGTATGTAGTTTTTACAGAAATAAAAGTATTACTTAAATATGTCCATTATAATTATCATTACTTTAAAATATCTTTATGGGACAATCAGATGTCTCTACCGGTATATCTGAACCACCCTGAGTAGGCATTATCAAATAGTATAGTTTATCGTTTAAAATTTGCATTAACTTAGATACTTGTATTGTTAAATATACACGTTTTTACTGAATCAAGAACAAGGCGTTTCACAGAAATAATAGAAACGTACTCCTTTCTTAGAAGTTTATATTTTGAGAAAATATCAAAATACTTAATGCCAATCAATCAATTTTATCTGTCGAAAATTTATATAATTTAAATAGAAAAAAAGCAAAGAGAGAACGGTAAATTTAGTTTCTTAAATTTTCGTTCTTGCATTGTTGACATTGTCGCTGTAATAACACTATAATTGAAAATGTACTTTTCATTGATTAAATGTTACTACACTCCATGTGTTTGAAGTTTAAAAAGGGTCTGGAGTTAACAGAGGTATAAAATGTTAGTTAGTTACCTGGTCTGCAAACCCCACAATCATCACCCCGAATTCCCTTGTTGCCTAAATATCCTGGTAGTCCGTCATCTCCCCTATCACCATCAACGCCCCCTATTCCAGGAAGTCCTGATTCTCCTTGAGGTCCGGTTTTACTGGTTCCAACTCCAGGAAAACCTTTTGGTCCTGTATCTCCAGTGTCGCCTCGATCACCATGAATGCCAGCATATCCATCTCGACCGTCGAATCCAGATTCACCTCTTGGCCCGACGACTGTCAGTCCAACTGTTCCCTTGACTCCTTTAAAACCAACGGGACCTGGATAACCAACATCTCCTGGTTCACCAATTGTACCAGGATTACCATCGAAACCTCGTTCCCCTTTTATAGAAGTTCCCTTCTTCCCGCGAATTCCAGGCAAACCTGTAGTTTTATGAAAGCGTATAGTTAATCATTCTATTATTCTATCTCAGTGAAAGTAAGTTATTTCAATATGGGATTACCTCTTGGGCCAGGTTCTCCTGGGGGACCAATATAACCTATATTTCCTCTCACACCTGGTTTGCCAGCAGTTCCAGCAGGTCCTTCAGGTCCAAGAGGACCTTGAGGTCCTATCACTCCTTTCTCTATAACATCTAAAGTAGGATCGTAACGACCTTGTACACCTTCTTCACCCTGTCTTCCCGGAGAGCCTTGACGTCCATCTTCTCCTATATCTCCCTTAGAACCATCTATACCATCAAGACCTAGATACCCTGGCGCGCCTTTATCCCCTTTCTCGCCTGCCTGTCCAACTGGTCCTCCACGGCCGTCTTTACCACGTGGCCCGTCAGGTCCTGTTGTTCCCTTTTCTCCTTTTACACCGGGGCGGCCATCATGTCCCTATATCGTTTAATTCTACATTATTATCATTTTCTAAAAATACTCGCAAGACCTTCAATCAATACAAGAGCATAGCGTCAAATAATCACCATAGTTCCTTGATTTCCCTTTTCACCTCTTTCACCAATGAAAATTGATGCGGCCTCTCCTTTGTTGCCCTTCATTTGACTTTTCTCGTACGTTGTATTCCTTTCCCTCCATCTAAAATATAAGGCAATCAATTCTCGATTATTCAATTCAAATAAATAAATAATTTCAAATTAAAATTTAAAAGAAGATTTACTCATATAAACCTCCAGGACTACCGGGTTCACCATCGAAGCCTCTATCTCCAGAATCTCCCTTTCTACCTTTTGCAGAATTTCCTTTATCTCCTGTAAGCCCATGTCGTCCTGGATAACCATCTGGTCCCTTTAACAACAACAGTAACTTTTAACACAATGTTTCTACTCGTAAATTAGTTCTATAAGACTTGAATAGAGTAACTATTAAACGTACCGGATCTCCTCGAGGACCTGCAGGACCAGGGGGACCAAATTGACCAGGATATCCTTGGGGTCCAATGCCACCATCATAGCCACGATCACCACGGTCGCCTTTTATACCTTTTGAGTTAACACCACCGTCACCAGATTCACCCCTAGGGCCAGGCAGTCCAACGTCTCCAGGTTCTCCTCGACGTCCATGGTAACCTGGTATTCCAGGCAAACCCGGAGACCCATCTGTTCCATTGCAACCGTCGATTCCCAAAATTCCTCGTATTCCATGATTTCCAGAAAAACCCTTATTCAAAACAAAACAATCAATAAATTCATTGCAAATACATAATGTTCAATTGATTAACTTATTGATAACTTACAGGTGTTCCATGGATACCTACGCCGCCTTTAAAACCTTCGTCACCCTAAAACAGCAATTAATTTTTAATCAAACCATTTAATGAAACAAATAACAGAAGTGTAAATTAAATACGAGTATGAGTGCATAAGATAAAAGTAAACGGAATCCACATTATGCGTTTACTGCATATTCCTAGTCGTGGATAATCTAAATATATTCTTTCACGTGTTAAAAGAATCTCAATAGTAAACAAACGTGAGGTTTAGTTTGTATTGGATCTAAATATAATATCAGTTTCAGAACCCTGGCTTAAAAAACAACGCTGTTCTTTAATTAAGGATGAGCATTGAGCATCTGCATGTCATGTGCATGTGCATGTGCAGTTATAGCAGAAATGAGAACAACAAACTAACTACATTTGTTAATGTTTTTATTCGGTATGTAAAAGTCGATTACCTGTAAATAAAACTATTCTGAGCTCTATTCGTTCACTCTTATTTTACACATTGCATTTAGTCTGCTATAATTCTATTTAATAACAATTCTATTTTCTAACCTAAAATTGTTTTTAAGTATACGGCTGACTACAATAATACTATCATCACAGCCATTTATTTAATTTTTCTTATGTTTTCGATTTAAATTGATTTGAAAAATACATTTTTATTCTGCCAAATTATTTTCTCTACAAAACGCTTTTCATATTTATGTAAACAGCGCCTAGTCGTAATATTCAAATAGCAGGATGTACGCGTACGCACACACATATAAATATTGCATCAGTATAAAACACGTATAGTATATATTCCAGAATCCGATTCAGAATGTCTTTCTTTTCAAATGCACATGCAGCAGCGAGCAGGCTTAGTATACTTAATTATTTTTAGATTTATGTTTAGACACAGTATATGCCCCGGAGGGTACACAGGTCTATTGTCAAATCATGACTGCGATATGTATTTTAACCTAACCTAACTAAAAAATAAATTGAAATTAAAAAAAAATAATCATTACTTACTCGGTATCCTTTTTCACCCGTTCCTCCGTATTCCCCTCCCATACCTTTCTCACCCTTGGGTCCTGTAGGTCCTTCTGGACCAATATCTCCTGGAGGTCCTTCCAAACCGCGCAACCCCTGTATTCCATCATTTCCTAATTTGCCTTTTAATCCTTTACAATCACATTTCTTATCCGAGCATACCTGCAGACAGAAAGAGAAAGAGCTCCATTAAAATTAACATCCAAAAATTATATGTATCTTATGTAATTATTATATATTATATGTCACAATAAGTGTATTTGAATACCATAGCTAAAAAAACCTAAAAACAAGTAAAATATCGGTTCTACATTTTATAGTTGTGGACACATTTCACAATCATTCTAACTATTATTCGTTAAAACTATTCATTAAAACACAGTCCTGTTGAATTTACGTGTAATATGTCGTACACACTGGTGCAACATTTACATATATATTTTAATTCATAAGTTGACATTATATAAACATGAGTTTACTAAATATGTTGTACTTTTAACTATCATTAGCGACACTAATAAAACACTTACTTATGCTATTTTTAAAAACTCTAGGTAGTATTTTTAAGAAACAAAAATATTTCAATCCTTCAACGGTACTTCTAAAAGGATTGCGACTTTGAATGTCATCTCAAGCAAAAGGGTCCAGTAGCTACTTAGTCTTATAATCTTAGTCTGTGTTGACGTTTTTTTTAGTTGTGTTTAGTAAATAAATAAAAATTATTTAAAATGATGTTTAAATGGACAAATGAAACTTGTATAAGTTTAATAAATTTGATAAAAGAAGATACCGCTGTATATGCTTGCAATGGGTTCTCTGGATACCCGTGCTGAACAGTAGACCCTTGTCGACCCTTGTCTATTATTAAAGAACTGACTTTTATTACTTTTTTTTTCTTACATATTTTCTTCTAAAGCTGGTTGAAGGAATTCGTTCGAAATATGAAAGCTTCCGACGTAATAAGTTGCATGTCGCACTAGTGTGGACGTGTTGTACAACTTCTTCCAACAAATGTTGAATGTCGCATGTTTATGTCACACGTATCTGTATGATGCTTAACGTCTAAAAGAAACCGCAACATAATTTGTTACAAATGGATGATTCGCACGTTTTAAATTTGGATAATATAATTATAAAATATTTTTAAAGAATGAGCTTGTAAACCATATCTTAATTTCAACAAAGCTATGCTATATATCGATAAATTTGGCTATCAAAACCACAAATGTTCAATTAATTTTTAATAAGACAATTTTAATCGTTAAACATTAAGGAATCAGAAGTTATAAATAATCAGGAAATCATAACCGCCACTTTCTATAATTTTCATTTCTTGAATACAGTACAGTATAAAAGAGATGCATAAAAGCTAGATATTACTTACAGCTTTCTCGAGGAACACATAAAGATATGATATTATAAATGTAAAGAACTATAATAAATAAAATCGACTACTTTTTGATTTTACCGGTTACAGACTTTATTCCAAAACAGAAATTTAAATATTAAATGCTTTACAAGTTAATAGAATTATATTAGCATATAATTTAAAAAAATGTACAAATCTGACTTCCACAAGTGCATTGATTAATAATACTTCAGCATATTTATCTAAAAAACATAACATCTGTTCGTAATCTAAAGACGCTATTCACACACAAAAAATAATTTTATAACTTTAGAAATAAGTACATATAATACTAGCATGCATTGTATATTGTATAGTATGTTGCCAGTCCCAGACGGCTTGGCTTTTGTTTTCCGGCTTTTTTTACTTATAATAACACAGATGTGCATTTTACAATAACAGCAGTCAGAAACTTCGCCGACGCATTCTTACGTTACGATTAGTTAGTAATGTGTAAATATTTTGTGGAAAGTAATGGAAACTATGAAGTAACAGAAATAAAAAAAGTATTTTGTATTTTCCAAATACAAAAATAGGCTTGTAAAAGTTTTCAAATAAAATATACTACTAAAAGATATTTAAAGAAAATAGGTATTTACTATCTTGTATTTGCATTTTGAGTATATGTATTTGAAAAAGGCACATCTCTGGTAACATGTATGTATTTATATATTTAATTAGCTTTTGTTTTTGTTTTATTTTTCACTTCCAGACCATACTCGTAAAATGTACTTTCAAAAAATGAGATCAATGAATTTCTGGGAATCCCACATTTCATTTAGTAATAATTTAAATATCATATGTACAAAAATAAAATGAGAACAAAATAGGGATTGTGTTTGATTAAAATAATGAAATGACTAACACATATAATGCATTTCTGTTAATATAATGATTCTAAACACCCAGGCGGCGGTCTGGCCCAACCAGCATGTTTATCAGACGATACACATAGAAGCATTATATTCATTATGTATATAATGACTATTTATGGCACATCATAGTAATAATTCAGCAGAATTTGTGAAATCTGTATCCGGTTGATAAAACTATAAAAACGATTAATGCATAGATGTTTTTACATGATGCATCCCGATATTTTATGTTCAGTTTAATGTATAAAGCATCTGTCAAATTGTTTTTCATCATCTTTTTATTGGATATTTTGAAACTTTACTAAAATTATGCAATGTATTTTGCTTCCTAAATTTATTTTCAAATTTGCATGTAGTTAGTTACTCAGTAAATAATGGGCTTGTATCTTATGTCTTAATTGCTATAAAAGTGTACTATATATTGATAAAGTGGGTTACTAGAACCTCAACTGTTCAATTATTTTTTAATAACTCCTTCGACTACCAACAGCTACAAAACATTACCACAGCACTGACCTACTCAACAAATAACTGACGTATAAAATTCATTTCACATCATACAAATGACCGATCATTTCTAGCGCTAAAACTACAATTCAAACTTTTAGCATCAATTTCAATCAACGATTGAAAAATCGACCACTAAAAAATGAGGACACAAGCCCATTTGGTGAAATGTCAATTTTATGACGTTTCTATCACTATTGCACTAATTCCGACAGGTGGAGTAGTTTTGCCATTTGTAGACGATAAAATAGACATTTGATATGAATGACTGTGAGAAACTGAACTACAAATGAACTCTTTCATGACAAATAAATCATACGCATCTTCAATATGATGGCAAAGTGACTCCAAAATGATTACTGGGTAAGTTTTTCTTTCAAATACCAGCGTGGGTTCGTAATAATAATAAAATTACAATTTGAAATAACCAAAACTTAAAACATATAGCCCCAGTCTTGTAAGCGCAATCCAAAGCATAGCAGATTGTCGTAAACCTCCAGGGTGCCGATTAGAGTGTGTTCCTTTAAACGACACTTTTAATTGTCTATATCTCTTACATTACTAATTAAAGGATAATTGCATAGTCACGTATATGAGATTTTAAAATTATAAAAACGGCCCACATAGTAGCAGGTCAATGAACAAAATTGAAATTATTTCTAGTAACAATAACTTACTAAATATTAAGTAACTGTTCCATTTGTAAAACGGTGGGAATCAAAACTGCATATGTAATACATACTTGCTGTCCTAGCTGCATAATTAAGCAGCTGTATTTCTAAAAAAAAATCTACTCATTGACATTCTTTATGATTGTAACAATTAACTCAATATGTCGGCCATTTAATTATAATTATCATCTTTTATGGAACAATTACATATAATTATTGTTGCTGATGCATTCTTGAATTAATGTAAGGGAAGGAAATTGGAATATTGTTCTTGTTTACACTCGAAAGTAATACATATTCTCCCTAGATATATATTTTAAAATCAATCGAGACTGCGCGTCATGACTTTAACGCCAACTGGTGGTAAAAATGTGTAATTTATTAAACTTTCATCAAGTGTCATTGTATGTCACTTATTGTTTAGTATTTATTTATCATATGTAGTTACTTTATAATATTACCGCCTAACCAAAGCCTATCAAACAATTATCTCACATGAGGTAAGGAATGTAGTGAGTTAAAAATTATGAGGAACTATTTATTTAAATTTTAAGCATATATCATTCTTAAAGGTTTATCAAAATTTTTTATAACCTAAAATTTGATCACACGCGTTAGAAACATGTGTTTTCAAAATCATAAATAACATTAACCGCAATTTTTTTTATTTCTATGACATAAGTAAGCAGATAAACTAATTACAAATAAAATTATTAACATAATTATAATGTGTATATTAAGAATAATTTGTTTATAAGAATTATAAAATATGATGCGTTCTTTCCCTTGAACCCTGAGGTCATATTCGATAAGTATTACAGATTTAGATACGAAAATGGGAACTAAATGATAAGTGTGTTAAAGATTGACGACAATCTCTAACCGCACAAGCTGCTACAAGTACAAACATTGAATCTCACTTGAATCTCATTCAATGAAAACGAATAAAATAGTAAATAATAAAACAGATCATTATGTATAAGATTCCAAGAATTTTAATAGCTGATTTATATTCATTCATATTTATTTATAGTGGAAAATAGCATTGCTTTCTTTAGCTTTCTTTTACTTGTTTTAAAGTTAAGCGGGGTAAATTATTCAGATTAGGGCAACATTAAAATATTGGAGTTATAATGAAGCCCCAATTAACAATGGTCTCAATTTTCAATTTATTAAGAGTAATTAACAGTATACAATATATCCTTTTTATATTCATAACTGTATTCATGCGAATGGATTCAATAAATTATTTAAACGCCTTTGATTTGAAAACAATCATTGAATAAAGTAACAAAATTATTTGTTACTTTATCCGTTAGAGTTTTACAATTCTATTCTTTCTTGTTCCAGACATTTATTTTTTGCTTTTAAAACGAATTCAATGTCATAGGTTTCTGTGAACTATGTGTGAACAAACTTCTTCTTCTTCTTCTTGGTTCGTTTATTCGCAAATTCAACTCTATTCTCAGAACCCATTAATAATTTATGTCACAAAACCTTCTAATATTTCAAACAATTTGCAGAACATTATTGTAGTGAATTGTAGCGTATAGAATACGATGCAGAAACAATCGAGTCTGACATAACCATAGAGATATAAGACTAGAGTGCGCAAGAGGCTGAATACTGTAAATACTGTAAGAGAGAGATAGCCACGAATGTCCTCTGTATCTCTTTCGAGCCGAGTATTGTGATTGACTGCCGCGCTAACGAAAATATCATCATTGTCTGGACGTTAAAATGCTTTGTATATATTATTTAAAATTTACTGTATGCTACACTAACTATTTACAATAATTTTTATCTTTATTTTTATTTTAACAATAGCATCTGCTTGCTTGTTTACCCTCTACCATACCGCCAATCAACAAAGCCGCGAAGAAACAGATAGGACACTCGGTAGGTTATCTCTCGTTTTGCATCTATCGCTTCCTCTTACACGCGGCCGTACACTTCGCGTACTCTATTCTTATATCTCTATGAATATAACTCTTGGACATAAACTTAATACATATTAAATAAGATAAAGCATGCAATTGCAACTTCAATCAAATGTAGAGCGCAGCGCACTCATTAAAATTAAAATAATGAGTTTAATTAAAGTGGGACATCTCGGATGCATTTCGTTAACAACTGTTATGTTGCGTTGTGAAGGCGATGCGAGATTCGATTCCCAATCTTACACTATATTTTCTTGTTTTAAGAGTTGTCACTTTCACAAATTAGGAAGCTTTTAAGTATGTATATCTGCATATGACATTTAAACTGGCAATCAGAAATAGGTTCACAGTGAATATTCACTTGAAAATATTTATATGGTATTGTAGTTGCATATAAATCAGGTGTATTCAATTTTAATAAACTTCTAATAACGTAAACATGAATAGTATTTTTGATGCCTAATATACTATACAAAATAAACAAAACTTTGTTAAACAGAATCTGTTTTTTTAAATTTTATTTTATTGCACAATCCATGTATATTTTTATTTTTACTCGCCTAAGTTAAATGACCTAATGTTTACACTGTGGCTGGAATTGTTTATTAGTTCTGATGCAGGCAGCATGACTCGAGGATAAATTAACGAACTGGTACTCGTAGTTCGAAGGTATAGAGTAGTAATTATAACTACTTCAGAGACTTTGTTTAAATCACAGTAAATAAGAAAAATTAAATTGTTATTATTAAACGTAAATATTGATAACTAGATGAAAGATACATAGTGCTACTAATGTTATTAACTTTATTCTTAGTTGTCAGTACTTGCTTAACAATTTGTAGTCTTTGATGTTAGTTATTAGAAACAAGTAAGGAAAGAGAAACAATTTCCTCATCAACATTTCATATGAAAGAAACAAATATAACTTATCCGTCAACATTGTAGGAGTTAGAAAATAAGTATATACATCTGCTTTAGCTGCACACGCAATTCAAAATTGGCGCGGAAAGTTCTGTCAGATTGTTGCAAAAATACTTAAAGATAATACAAATTTACACTGTATAAAATGAAATGTATGACATTTTTTTGGTATTTAGTATCAACAGAGACATTATAAAAATAAACTTACGTTTTAATCTCTCGAGGTGGTGTAATTTCATAATATCTTCTTTCATGGAATATTAGAGTTGTTCATAACCTATTCAAAAATCTACTGAATTATATTATGGAAAACACATGCACCAGATGCAGTGTAGGTGTACGATGAAGCATACAGTTAGAAAGAGTCTTGAAAATATTAGCAATAAACAAAGAATATTTGTGAGTACAATTTGAATAGGTAATTACTGTAATAAGCGGAACTTTAAAATATCTCGCTAGATTGTATTGTTTACCACACGTTTGGAAACACTAGTATTATGTTGAAGAAGTTTGCGTTCAGACAGACGTAATAGTAATGGCAAGGAGTACATAACTAAGAAACAACGCTCCTTGAATGAACCCATTCACTTGATTGTATTGATATGAGTATTGTTATTTGTTACCGAAATAATTAAAGACCGCAAACAAAAATGTTTTACAATATTCATTCTAAAGTAAACGTGCGTTGACTGAATACACATAATGTAAAAATATATTACATAAAATAACAGTTATTTTTTACACAATGAAGCCTTGCAATATTTATTTTTTTGTAACCTTTTGATATGCATAAAATAACGTATACTTTATATATTAGTAGCATCATACTTTTATTGAACATTTAATTCAATGAGACTAAAGTTTTTTCATAAGCATAAGGCATTTAATTTACGTACTGGACGTATTTCTTTCAAATATCAGTATAGTACTGTTACGCACATTGGGTATACTCGTATACGCATATTTCAATTCTTTCTTTAAAGTTGAGTAATTAGATTTATATTCTTTAAAATGGTAGTACATATTGAAAAAAAATTAATCATCAGTTAACTAATGGTGTAATCCCATTTCCTGTATAGCGTTCAAGTGGCAGAGTGTCCAGTTCTGATAACTGAAGATGCCCGACATTCGAAAAGATGAAGGCTGTGCTTAGACTTGTGCCCGTTGTTGGAACATAACATATTTTTAGTTGTTTTATAATTATTCCGAGAATACATAACATTATTATTTTTTTTAATATATACTTATATTATAAAATAGGTCAGTCCAACGGCTATCAATTTTGTTTTTGCGTAGTTGTATCATATCGAATTATCACTTGTCACAATGAGCACAATCTAAAAACAGAAATGTCTAAATCATAAATCATGCGTCAATAAATGCAGGGCCGTATTTTGACGCCTGGAGCAGACATAGTACAAAAATGCGTTGTTTCAATGCACCGCAGCATAAAAAGAACAAACAGTACGATGTGGAGATGACATCATACTTCTGCAGTTTGCACAGACACACACTGATCTCTGTTAACTTCATGTAAACATTCAGAAATGTCAATATTCCTTTGAAAATGTCATCATGGCATCATAAAACCTCAACACATATAAACATTAACCGCAAGAGGTCCTACTAGATTAATCAGAGGATTCAAATATTTAATTTTTAATACTACCAAATCCAGAGATGTGCATTTTTCAAATACATATACTCAAAATGCAAATACAAAATAGTAAATACCTATTTTCTATTTTGTATTTAAATATCTTTTAAGAGTATAGAATTTTATATTTTATTTGAAAACTTTTACCAACCTATATCCTATTTGGAAAATACAAAATACTTTTTTAATTTTTGTTACTTCATAGTGTTAATCAGTATTTTTTTTTATCAGCACCATTTATGATCTAAACAATTATCTGCACAATTGTCTTAATAATTCTAATTTAAAATGATAGATGTGTCTATTATTTTATTATCCTTCCTGTTACCCTACCCTCACTATAAGACATCTGATTTTCGTTTACCTAAATTTATTTATCATATTTTCTTGTTCATTATTTGTTTTACTACAAGACAATCATTTCACTACATTCTTTACTGAAATATATATACATAAATATATATTATTTTACCTATTAACCTTAACACTTGTCCGCTTTAATCCTTAAACTACCCCAACTACATATAAATATTTTATCCTTCTACAAAATAAAAGTAATTACATCGACGAAAAATGAAAGATAATTTATTTGAACAAATAGTGGTATTAAAATCCATGACATAAATAACATATATATTTTATGTAAATTCTCATAATTATTAAAAAAAATAACATTTATATTAGTAACATAAAGAGTATTCTATTTTCTCAAAAGCATTTTTAAAATACTTATTTTGTATTTTGTATTTAAATACTAACATGAAATTTATTTTTTATTTTGTATTTGAAATAGGAAAATAACGAGGCATTTGCATTTTGTATTTAAATGCTTTTGAAAAGCATTTATGCACATCTCTGACTAAATCATTCTATTTAAGCATTTTACAAATTTACACGGAATATAATTGATAGGGGGTAGAAATTGTACTACATTTGTACTAAAACACCTGCGGGAAGAATCTACAACTGCATATGCTCTGAGACATTTATAATGTGATAATTATTATAAGGCTAGAATGCAATACCTAGGCTAAAGGTCACGTAATCTCGAGTGGAGACAAGATTCTTACAGTTTAACTCGGTGATTTAGATTTAAGTGCTAAAACAGACTTTATCCTTTACATTTACGTCATTCTTAGCTCATAGTGACATTCAGTTCCGCACATCTGCTTAAATTGCAAAGTGATGGCATCACAGGATGGAGACGGATGAACTAGACCTAAACAGAAGCTACAGAAATACGAATGCAACAGTTCATTGTAATAAATCATACAAATATTCGACGCCTATCACTAAGCGATGTTAATTATGTTAAATAGATTTCAAATGACAAACTTTATGCATTCAATGTTTCCATCAGTGGCGGCACATCCACAAAATGGAGCTGTCATTTGAAAAAGTTCTAAGGTACACCAATGTGTTATTTCTGACTTCATTGGATAACATGAACTGAACTGTGCTTTTAAATTCTTCATTATAAATATACTTGTGGTACCTACTACTAGTTTTTTACGTTTTATATTGTATGTACATAAAATTTAAGTGCATGATTACATAATTAAGTTTAATGATAGATGTAAAAAATTGAAAATAGTTACGGTGGACACATGGAATTTCAATTTATTGGCCTCGTATTACACGCACGCGTAAACAGAGCGTGCACTGATTCAACTACGCGTGTGATAGCCAGAAGACGGTCCATGGTCCACCTTGTTCCATGCTGACAAAGGAGTGCAAAACATAGTTATTCGTAGTTAGCTCCAAATCCTTAACTACTTTTATTAATACCTATGTGTTCTATAGCATTTAAAATATTAAGCGTTAAATTGCACTTGCAAGCCCTAATTCAAATTCCTTGACTTTACTATTCTCGGATTTGATGACTCAGATGCATTTGATACGATTTGTAGTATTTTTGCTTTTTATAGTTTTTTTTTTTGTTAACTTGGCGGCGGACAGTCAGAATCTTTCAAACAGAAACTTGTTGCCGTTTAAACAACAAAAAATAAATAACTTTCTACCAATACAATATAACACAACACACACAAACACATGCATCAATGCGTGTAGCGTGCCTCGGGGTCTACTCGTACGTGAAACACAAGTTCATGCCATGCATCTAATCGTCAGTCATCCTGCGAAGATGGTGAAGATGCTCTATCATACAGCTACAACTGTGAAAGGGTACTAGGAGAACAAACGTATACTTATATGCAGTACCGCATTTCTCTTTCGGTAGACATAGTGCAATTTTATTTTACTTTACATGACGGAATTGTATCTAGTGTTTGTTATGCATTTGGCAAGCATCAACTTTATCTTCATTTATATTTCGACAGGTGGAGTGGTTTCTCCATTTGTAGCCGATAAAATAGACATTTCATATGAACGACTGTGAGAAACTGAACTGTAAGGCCGTCTGCACACGGCACTACTGATTGCAAACTAGCCACGCAACGAAAACGAAAAACGAGCCATGTCTAGCCGTCACGAAACACTCTATAGAATTTTTAACAATAGCATAATAGGGGATTTTATTGTGTCGTATTCTAATGTTTTTGTATGTATGTATGTATTTAAATACTTTTAAATAGTATTTGTGCACATCTCTACTGATGATCCCCATCAATAGCATGCAACATAATTGCCCTGCGACCAAGAAATACAGCGCTCAAAACCAATTTCAAATCAGTTTACTTTCGTTCGTGTCGTGTGTGTTCTCTCACTCGTATACACGTGCGTTCTCTCACTAACAATACAGTTGCATTCTCATTCGGTTCGGGCAGATTCGGGACTCGCGTTTGCAGTCAGTCGACCCATGTGCGGACGGCCTAAATGAAATCTTTTATGGCAAAAATATCATAGGCATCTTTAACATGATGGCAAAGTGACTCCTAAATGTTTACTGGGTATGTATAAGACCACGACACCATACATACTGCCAACCTAGTAACAGGTCGTCGGTGACACGACTTAGCATCGGAAATAGGCCTACGTTATTTATTCATATAAAGCATCGTGGTTTCTCTTGGAAACGGACGGCTCACTATGCCAGTAACAACAATACACTGAAAACCACAAAACTGAGCTTTTTGTATCTCCAACGAACGCAGAGTGACCACGGTATTTTGTCGGATTGTGTCTTTGAGCAGACTCGTGGTTTTTTAATTAAACGTATTAATATAATTAAACGCAATTTTTTATTAAACTAAAACCTCAAAAAAATCGCACAGCGCGTCGCTAAATAACTAACTAAACCGGTATACGTACTGATGCACTTGCTTACGCATACTTTCTCCGGGAATACAACAGCATAATTACATTTACATATTAGGTAATAGAATTTATAAAAAATGTTGTATCATGAACTTTATTTAATTTTAAATAAATGCAGTGTTATTATAATTAACGTCAAATAAAGAGTGGACCTTGAAACACATGACCAAAGAAAGTCTCGACTTGCATAGATTAATAACAGATGGAGGGATGCGGAGTAGCGCGGGAGGTTGGTACATCAACCTACAAAGGCACAGACTGCAGCTCGTGTAGAAAAGGTATTATGATTCATCGTAATTACGAGTATTATTCAATTTTACTGATTTGTTTTCATTACAAAAATAAATATGATGCACAATAAATAATGCACTACATTTTTTTGACAGGTTCATTGCTTTTAAATATAAACTTTCAATTTTAAATCCAAGTTCTATACCACATGGTAGTCATATGTTCCATCTCGCAATTTAAACTTTTTTGTTGGTAATGTATTTTGTTTATAACAAGGCTGTAATGCTTTTTACATATCTATTACATATGCAGTTAACACATGGGTATTGAGGACATCGTCGCTGCACATTTAACCCACAACAGAACGAGTTTATTTCTTTTTTCTTAACTTTATATAGTACATTCATTTAGATTAGTTATTTGCAGAATAACGTGGCGAGTCAGTGAACCTTTATTAGTTTTGAACGTTACACCACTACCACTTATTTCCATATGTTATACTCATAGAGCAAGAGGCTGAATACTGCGATAAAGGCAAAGAGAGGGACAGCTGTCAAGTGTCCTCTGTGTCTCTTTCTAACCGAGCACTGCGTCTGTTTGCTTCCTTATCCCCTACCTCACACCCAATCAAACAAGCCAGCAACAGCGGTTCGGCTAGAAAGAGACAGATAAGACTCTCGGCAGCTATCTCTCCCTTTGTCTTTATCGCTTCCTCTTACACACGGCCCTATCCTTCGCGCACTCTAATACTATATACAATCATTGCGCAACTGAAAAAAAATTAATATTATAATCTACATGGCTAGCCCATGTAGCTGAACCATCTCTATTTATTTTTAGTGTAAATGTATTTTAATGTGTTTACTTAATATAAATAGCACTGTCATAAATGTACAAATATGATAGGCAGGAAATATACGCGCCTAACTTGCACAGCCAATAGAGTTAGATAATTCAGCTTCACTTCTGTGAGCTACATATAGGGTTACCAACTTTCCGAGTTCCAGGAAAAGACACAGTTCAAAATATTGAATTTAAAAAAATCCTGGTACGAAGGATATAAAAAAATATCTCAAACCTAAAATGATCTCAAAGTAACTCTAGTTGCATACAGAAATGACGTAATAATAAATGAATTATTTTATTGTAAGCAGTGTTAAAAATATTATAACTGAATAATATATTGTTTTAACATTAACTGGGTTAAGTACATGAACGTGTGCAACTTAAAAACATTTCGTTGTTAGTTAAAATCGTAAAAATCATTCACACAGAGATGGATTAAATGGTGGGCGCAGTAGAGTGTGCATAGCATAACTAGCCCTAAAAATAGATGGCCCTGAAGCGTTATGCCTGTACTCAGCCGTAGGGGCAAGTAAAGTATTTAAAACTTGCGTTGTAATTATTATTGTATTGTATTGTATTGTATTGTATTGTTTATTTAATGTTTTTTTGCCGTTTGGCATCTCCTTCCTTCTTTGTCTCTTCTCTGATACTGATACTGTTCCTTTTCCTCTACTTCTTTCTTTCTTCTCTGTACTTTTGCCATCCACCTCTTCTATCTTCTTTTCACTGTCTATTTTCTCCCTGCATGTCTCTTTAATCTGCTCCAACGTTTCTATTTCTTTCTTACACATTCTGCAGAATCTTTCCTCTCTTTTACTCCAATACCTACTACTTTTCTCTTGATTTTTCATTCTAAATTTTATGATTCTCCTTACGTTATAATTATTATAAAGTCTTAATGAGTAGGAGACTCGTGGTGGTGTATGCAGAAGGGTCTGGTGGAATTTACTACTTAAAAAATACTTCACTTGCCCCAACGGCTGAGTATAGACATCGGCGCAATCAATTTTCAGGGTTAGTTACCGCGAAGAAAGTCAACTGTGACTGAAGAGAATTGAATTATCCGTAAGACAAGAGAGAGAGAGCACTATTTTATGAGTAACGGTCATGTAACTTAATCCACCACGCATGTATTTTTGTTTTATATGAAATTAGCAATCTAATATAATCTATCTAATTGAAATTGATTGATTTAACAATGTAAACAATTTAACTTGTGGGATTAATAGTTTTGTAACTTGACAGTGACAAAGGAGTCATCGTTGATTCTTAAGAGATTTAAGTAATTTACTTTTTATTATACTTTTATTAATATGTATATCAGCTGTGGCTATGACTCTGACTGTAGCTTACATCACCGATGGTCTCACACTGGATAGTTGCACCAGCAGAATGATCTTACTCGAAACATTTCGCCTACACTAATTTATGGTATCGTTATTGCTTTTATAGAAGTGGCTATCATCAGTCACCGTCCGCTATTAACAAGCTGGAGATCGGTTAGTAGGTTGGCACTCTGTAAAACTAGCTGGATTTCACCAACCCGAAAGTACGAGTAATTCGCAGAGATTATTTCTTTTTTGTGTCATATCTGCCTCAAAATCTGTATCAGTAATCATTTTCTATTTATAATATGCCCGAATTTTTCACTGTTAATTTACGACCCTTGTGATAGCTACTAGATCCGATCGAACCGATAACCGCTTCATGTTTCTGTAATGTATATGTAATGTATTTACTAGCTTATAGAGAATTATGACTTAAAGTTGCAACAAAACGACATTTTCTTATTAATAATTTTATTTTTTATATATTAAATCAATCCGCGACGAAATGGTCAATGGTCATGTCATGTTATTTCAGCAAGCCCCGGTAATTTTCAGTCTCGTGCGGCGAACAAGTCAACGTCAGATTCTTCATATAGTTTGCACTGAGTATCTACTGTCTCACGCTTTAGGCGATGTATCACATACTCCATAGTTACAGTTATATTGAGCAGATACGTGCGCTGTGGAGAGCGCACAGGAAATATTTCTTCGAGCGAAAATAAGTTTTAATTAATTCGGCAAAGAGATTAAGTTCATTTCTTGCAACTTCCTAAGTATAAAGTCAGTATGTAATTGGGGTATTAAATGATATTTTGTGATTCTTTTGCTTTTTAAAGTTATAAATATTTGGTAGTGCAAGAGTGCATTTAAGGTACAGCCGCTTGTTTACATTTCTGACTGTTTACTTCCCGCACCCTTCTCGGTATACTTCATATCAACGTGATCATGATTTAGTAAAGCAAAACTGTATTAGCAGAGGGTTGTGGGGTCACTGAAACGTCAGGCATTTGGCATTGGAGGCCCCTGTACTAAGGATCTTATTGTGAGACTTTTAATACATATATACTATTGTATCTAATGTGATTACATTTAACGTTACAAGTTAATATTTTCTCGAAACCCGTCCCGGTTGAACGAGTCCCAACTGCAGTATAGTAAATAATCGTAGGTCATATAACTTTCAAGTATTTAAAAAAAGAATACTGGCAGTACAATGCCCAATACGGATAATGTAGTTTAGTTCTATTTCTTTCTGGTTTTCTTTTGAGTGTTATTCATCATTTAATAGGTTATGTATCAAATATAGTATAGGAAATGAATACAAAAAATGTAACACCAAAAAGAAAACAAGAAATAATTACAATGCAATTAAGATTGTATTACGCATCTGTACTAATGCTGGCATTAGTAAAAAGCCGTCGGTGATAGAAGTTGGCTGACGTTAAATAAAAATATATATTATTCAGTATATAAAAAGAATTGCAATATCGCGAACCATTATATACTATTTGGTACACAAAAAAAATAAAATGAAGCAATTAAATTTAAATTTAATATTATTTCAATCTTTATCACTGGCTTTGGGTTCATGGCTTGACACGCATTGCTTTAAAAACTCCGGGTGAAAAGGTCATTGTGTACATTACATCAGTTATTTCTATTTCCATAATTATCACAATAAATCTTGCCACATTAGATTATGAGAATTATGTAACACAAAATGTGTATAACAAATTTGTTCTAATTTTATTTTTAAAATTAAAATGTTTTATTAATTGATGACAAAATAACTGGGTAAATTATTCTGTATGAGATAGCTGTTGTGCTAATTTCGCTTCTTTGCGAATTAGGAATACGAATGACATTTAATGCATAGCACTTGTTCTGCAGCAGCCGTTGTTGTTCCACCCACGGTTTGTCCCAGATTGGCTTTTGTTCTTCTGCTGATAAGAATTAATGCAATTATTTGTTTGTAAAACAAGTAGGAACAACATGAAATGAAAATTAGAAAAAACAATAAATAATTGAAAGTATTTATAACGTTTTATAAATCGAGTAACTTAATAATTAATTATTTCGGTTGTCATAATGTCTACTGAAATTGTATTTATGTTTCTTTTATTTAAATTAATCAATTACTTCTATTACTTTGCGGGTAACAACAAATAAAAATAAATTAGTTTAAATTATGTATTTTTCATGCAGGACAATTACTGCCCACATGTTACTTGAACCCAATTAATAAGTTTGCATGCAAAGTTTCTTATTTCATGTTTCCTCAACACATTAACCACTTAATCTTAAACTCTCTGTTGTATTTGCAGTTGTAAAGTTATAGCAGGGCCGCACTAATCGTTTGGTGGGTTTTGACAACCTAGACGTATATCAAATGTTGTAACTTTAAACCTCAATAGATCAACACAAGCTAGGCACGTGAAATATTTTTTAGATATTCAGTTGAAATTCAATTCTATCTAATGTCAATTTATAAAATCTGTTCACTTCTATTTAGTGTTTATTTTACCTCTTAAAAAGCTTGTGCCTATTGTAGAGTCCGCCGCTTGCTCGCTGTTTAATATTATCTCAAACAATTGTTATACAAGATTATTTTAATTGAATTTTATAAAGGAATGAGGTCATTTAAGAAATAGCAACATGAACTTTAGCATAATTAAACTCTGGGTAATATTTTAGTATTCGGGTTAGCGTAGGAAAGTACTAAATATTTGTAGCGTAATCGCAATTTTCTACCATATTGTAAATGACAGTGTAATCTCGATCTTTACTGCAATGTAGCAGATACTAGACAAGTGGAGTCGTCAGCCGAGGACAAGTCATTCTAGAAAACCACTTCCTACATTAAAAAAATTGAGTGTGATTATCATTTTATAAGGCAGATGTCCCACGCAGAGTCGTGTGTAATTATTATGTGATACGTATGAATATGCGAGTGCATGTAAACAAGTTAGCTTCTATAGAATGCAAATATGACAGAGTTAGAAGATATTTGCAATGAAGTGCCGTTAAAGGGTTCGATCAAGGGTATAAACACGACTATACTTAGGTTTTACACTTTGTACTGTCCATTTTTGTTCTAAATGTGTTTTGTATTAATAATTTTTTAAAGTATTCAATAATCTGCTTAATTAATAAGATTCACTTTTGTTGACATTATTTAGACATGAGTATATTAAATGTGTTGTACTTTTAACATACAGACTAGTGTGACTTAAACATGCGACACTAAAAAACCCCTACTTATGATATTTGTAAAAATTCTAGGTAGTATTTTTATGAAACAAAAATGTTTCAATCCTAAGTCAGTGTTTATAAAAGAATTTGCATGTGCGGCGATTTTGAATGTGGTTCCGAGCAAAAGGGTCGAGGTACTTACTTAGTCTCTACTATAATCTCAGCGTTTTTTTTAGTTGTGTTTAGTAAATAAATAAAAGTAATTGAAAATGGTGTTTAAATGGACAAATTAAATTGACCCTTGCAATAGACCCGTGTCAAACTGTGTTTTACAAAGGTAATCACAAGTTAGTAGAGACCTCAGTTATTTAACTGAGTTTTATTACATTTTTTTTCTAAATGAGGTTAATGGAATTTGTTCAAAATATATAAGCTTCCGACGTATTAATGCATGTCGCACTAGTGTGGACGTGTTGTACAACTTCTTCCAACAAATGTAGGATGTCGTATGTATGTGTACCATACTTAGGATCGCAGTCGTTCTAGGCGGCGCGGCGTTTCTGTTGGTACGAGACTATATTAATGAAAAGTGGACAGTGCATTGAATGACTGAACTGCATATAGATGCACTCGTTCTCGTACTGTAATAACGCACGCGCCGGAGTATTGCATATCACTTGTTATATTTCCGGTCCAGATCGGATGCAAATGATATCTTTGAAATTGTAGAGATTAAGGCTTACAAAACATCAATGTTAGCGTCTGCTGTTTAATGAAATGTTCAAAAAAAGTAGCACAAAGTTCAAACCGCAAGTTCAAATCTTTGACAACTCTGCGACTGGCTACTAAATTCGCATAAACATGTGTCAGGGTTGTATTGTAGAGTCTGAATTCGAACAGAGACGAACTAGTCAATATCTGACTCTATTATAATTGAAAGGGCATACTTATCTATAAATCTTTTCTATTAATGCAAATTTAAATGTCTCAAAAATATCTTTTAAATAATTGACAATGTGAAAATATAAAAATAGACAAACGATGTAGGAGAACAAATAAATATAATTAAGTGGGTCTAAAATATTGTGTCTATGAATCCAATTTGTTATGTTATGAGTGATATGTATTGTACCAGTATATAATTAGAGTATCATTAAAACAATTTCTTAATCTTTTCGTTTAAGGTTCGTTTAAGCTGTCAATCTAGATTTGTAGGGGATACAATAATAAAAAAACGGGCTGATGGATCACGGCTTAAAAAAACTTTTAATTAAATGGTAATTAAATATAAACAACGACTTATTTCTAAAAGTTTAACATGTTAAAAATATTTTTAGAGGTTTCTATTAATAATTCGATTAATCTTTAAAATAAAGAGATGGGTTTTAAATAAAAGAAGTCGTAAGTAGTCATTAAGTGTTGATGGGTTTTTATCATTTAATAAAGTTATTGAAGGCACAGTGACCAACGCATATTAGCTTGACGCCAGACCGATATATCTGCGATTCGATCCCCTGATTAGCGTTATATTAGGTTGTTATCAAAATTAATTCGATTATGTGCTCCATGTATTTTATATAAAATTGGAAAGGATTCCACTCTGTCAGTACAAAATAAGTTACTAATATACAATCAGATCCTTAAACCAGTGTGGACTTATGGTGTCCAGCTATGGGGCTATACCAGTCAGAGTAACAAGGATTTAATCCAAATGTTCCAGAACAAACTGCTAAGAAACACCGTGGAAGCAACTTGGTATATTAGAAACAGAGATCTTCACAGGGACTTAAAGATGGAAACTGTGGACACTACAATAAGGAAATTTGCCAAGAGTCACCAGCAAAGACTCCAACAACATGTTAATGACGAGGTAACACACCTACTGGAAACAAATAGAAGACTGAAAAGGGTTAAATCTTTTGAGTTAGTTTAATGTTAAATATTTAATATCATACAATAAGGTATGCTGAAGAGCAAAACCTTTAACGTTTATATTATGTTAACGTTAAATTGCTTGTTAGTCTGATAGACTAGATTGTAATAGTTGAAAAATAAAAAAAAGCAAGGCAGTGGTGAAATCCACATATATGAGGCTAAAACATATTGACAAACTATTTAACATAACTATTGCAAAAACGGGGAAGTCTAATGCTGCTAGTTGTTTAGCAAAGTCAATTTAAACTAAGTCATGTATTGGGAAAACCAATCACTTTGTCGTCTACTGCCAACATTGTAGGAGGTCGTCGATGATAGGAAGAAATAGTGTATGTTAAATAAAATAAAAGAACAGTTGTCGGGAAGGTGAGGTAAATGCAATTTTGTTACAAATGAAATAAAAATAAATATAAATAAAATTTTTAAAGAAATTCAAGGAAAAAATTTCAATGAAATTCTTTTTTCTGAAGCTGTATTTTAATTTCATGAGCGGGTACAATAATAAATTCGGGAAAAAAAATTGGACTGGAGTTTTAAAGAAATATCTAAAACACCTAAGAAAAGGTCCTTCATTAATTTGTGAGTTTAAATCACGAAATAAAATACTAGTTTATATCTGTAACATATACGAGTATGAATTTTTATAAATCGTGATGAGATTGCAATCATGTAAGATGATCATGTACGATTTGTCTGCATCATCAGTTGACAGTAGCATCAGCTTTTATATTAAGCTAAGACATAAAAAAGAATCGGTTTAAATACTTAGAATTCAAGCAACTGGAGACATGGACGAGATAAAGCAGACGCGTCACGTTCACATTTGTGCATGAATATGTAGAATTTTAATAAATGCTAATTCATATGTTATAATTATGATAAATTCTAATTTATCTGAGTTAAAAGCAGTGGCGTACTTAGCGTCCCGCCAATGGTTTGTGAAATTATAAACTTTAATCGTTTCTGTAATATCGCTATATAAATATGGCAGCCAGAAATATTTAAAGTCGATTATCTACCAACGCATTTAATGTTAGCATATTACATTAAAATGAAACTGGAAGAAGTTTGTCTTGTAATGTTTCGTGAGACATGAGACACTAATAAAACCCTTACTTATGCTATTAGAAACAAAGATATTTCAATCTTTCGGCGGTACTTCTAAGAGGATTGCAATTTTGAATGTGATCTCGAGCAAAAGGGTCAGTCTTCAGTATAATCTCAGTGTGTGTTGACGTTTTTTTTAGTTGTGTTTAGTAAATAATTAAAAATAATTGAAAATGATGTTTAAATGGACAAATGAAATAGACCTGAACAGTAGACCCGCTGTCTCCTTGTTAAATAACTGAGTTTTATATTAAAAAATATTTTTTTTCTTGAATATGAAAGTTTCCGACGTATTAAGTTGCATGTCGCACCAATGTGCACGTGTTGTACAACTTCTGCCAACAAATGTTTAAGGTCAAAAAATATTGTTGTTTGTGTTTTTCAATCACATTTTTTTACAAGCTGGTTATTGCTATTGCATTGCAGTTATGAACATAGTTCCGTACGTTAAACTTGAAAACAATTAGCTTTACGAAAACATCAATATTTCAAAACATTTCGATGACATGTTTGCATAGAACTGAATACCAGTTATGTTAATGCTAATGTAAATATTAATCATTGACAGGGTTCAAATGATGCGTGGACCTGAACTTACTAAGTACGCATGCTGTTAACCTCATCCCAGCAATATGTACACAAAACAAATATTCTGTACTTACACACTATGCTTCAGTATTTTACCTACGATCACGCGTGTGAAAAGAATTGACCTAAAAAAAACACTGAACAAGTGAACACCTGAATCTTGAAATCTATTCCAAAGTTTGTAAAAAAAAGTCCAAATTTAATTACGTCTGCCCTTATTTTGTTGTTTTAGCTGTTTTTGGTTTGAGAGCTGTATTAAGAGTAATTTGAACCAGCAACAGAACATTCAAACCTTGTATTAAATAATTAATGTAAAAAAAATTAATTAAAGTATTAATATAATATTTCAGTTAAACTAAAAAATATATTAAATTAAGGTGCGATTTTGTTTTACCAGGTACTATAATAATAAATTTATAAATTCTCTCTAAAGCCCCATTCCCACTCACTATTTTTAGTTTTAATTTAAAGTTTTAACCTTAAAAGTAATTTTGAATTTGTTGAAATTACATTTTTAGGTCAACACATTAAATTAACGCTATTCTATAACTCAGTGAGTGGGAATGGGACTTAAGACTTGGTCGAATGTTCAAATCTAACTCTCTTTAAATTACTTTTTAAAACTACAAGATAAACTAAAATAACTTTAGAGTGGGGGATAACGTAAAATTTTATAAAAAATAAAATTCTGACCTACAAATATATCATTAAAAGTTAGTAAATAATTCTTTCTTTTGTTTTAACATACACATTTGTGCACAAAAGTGCTGCTGTCTATAATACAAAATTGAAATTATTAATAATTTTTATATTTTTTATACTTTCAGAGGTGAAGGTACTAGAACATTAAAATGTAAACACATCGTAACTGAATTACATTTATTTTCACCGGTTTTGTTTCATCAATGTTTTAAGTCGAATATTTGTAAATATCAATTTTGTTTTTAAATTTTCTATAAATCCTTCATTTCTTTATTTTAAAAAGTTCCTATTATTTTCCCCATTTCAAGAAAATCATGAAGCATCTCTAAGATAGTCACGTATTAATGATGAACAATAACTATGACGCGTGCGAAGGCCAGTATCAATATTTATTTTTCTTATTTGTTATCAATATTTTGTTATTTAAGAAAAAATACCTTAAAAAGAAATATGTTGTATGAATAAATAATCATCATGTTAGTAGTTAGTAGAGTTTTAAAACAATTCAAAAAAATAATCTTCTATTTTAGCTTCTCGGGATTGCGTACTCCGTTAAGAAATTAATGAATAAAAGTTGCATACATACACAGAGTCGAACTGACAATTAGGAATACCGGACTGAAGCCTTGAGGTCTAGTATAAAAGAGCCCACACCTGAGTCAATTGTAACTGTTAAGGACGGAAAACCGACAAGAAAGAACCCCTATAAAACTTTCAGGTTAGGCCCCCCACAAAGTCTATAAATACATTGTTCTAAAGTAGTTCAACAGCGTAAATAGAATCTTAGTTCAATTTCCTATGAGCGAAGGTAATTATTCTCTTATCACAAAGTTCAATATTGTATCAATGAACGAGCATGTTATGTAAACTGTGTGTGGTTGTGTACGAACGTTGTATGCAAAACTCTGCAACAGGATTTCAGCAGTACGGATTTCGTAGGTGTGCACCGAGCAGAGGTTGTGTACACTGAACTGCTGGTACAGTCACACTCGAAGTTCCGACAAACTCATAATAACTGGTGTCATGATTTATATTTAGATGCAAAATGAAGAAACAGAAATAAATCCACCTTGTCAAATAGTTCAAACAATACCACTAAATTGGTACCCCTGATATAAAGCAAAAGTGATATAATTTGAGTTTGGTTGTTACCCTAGTTGAATTGATTGTGTTATTCTTATAACCCGGGCAAGAACTTGACACTGGTGCCCCTTTCCAGCTTATGAGTTTAAAGATTTCAAAAATCACGAATCAAATATAAGGCTTTCGCACTTCTATGCTGAACTGTAGGCAGTGCCCTTCGAAATGCACCCAGTGAAATAAGTTTTTTTTTCAAATATATAAATTTGGGGCCCCGTCAATTGCCTGCCCGGGACTGTTACCCCGCTTTGTCCTCTCTCCCTAGATCCAGAAATGACAGGAGGAGACAGGGCTCAACATCAGAATAAGACAATGTGAAATAAATTTAAAAAACAGAAAAAGATATACCAACCATGTTTGTAAAACGATTATTACTGAACTGTGTTTTAAATTGTTGTGGGCGTAATAGCTTTTGTACATTGTTTACTTTAGCTGAAGAGTACGATTAAATCATATGTCTAATCAAATAAATAATTATATCTATGCATACATCTACAAAAACCAATACAGCACTTCTTTTTATAAGCGCTAATCTCTTCAAATTTAGCATCACTTTTCCTACAGCTATTATATATACTAATACTATATCCGTACATACAGTATATTAAGTTTGTAACCAACTATAGGTAGTTCATCAGTTAATTTCTAAAAATGTTCTTTTACGAGCTTTGACCTTAGTTTGAAACGTGCAAAAAACTGACTTGGTTTTACATGCTTGTCAAGCGTATGTACAGTCCAAACATTGCCCAAAATTATGAAATATCATTTTCTTTAAATAACAATGAAATTTACATTACAAAAAATGGTCTACTACATTTGGTTTTTTTTTTTTTTTGTTTAATTTGTAACAAAATATAATCTTACAATAATTATACAAGGGTCTCGTACACATATATAAGACTTCGACACCGTAAAACTGCCGACACAGTCGGGGGTTGCCGATAATATGTCTAGTACCGGAAATAGACCAAAGTTAAATAAATATACATATAAGAAATATATACCATTGATTTTATAAGAATTAAATTGCAATATGCTAATTAAATAAAAGCCTTGAACATATATTGAGGTTTTAATATAAAAAAGTTAACTTGTTACATTACATAATGCAACAATGCTATAGAGATGTTATCCTTTGATATAAATTTGCGTTTTCTGACGTAAATGAAATTGTTTATGCAAGATTATATTTTGTTACATATTAAACTATCTATTAAGGGGGGTAAGGAAAATTTGAAGTCGATTGGAGTAAAACTGTCGGAGATATAGAATTCGGCAGGATTACCTGCAGAAACTTATGAACTAATAAAATCAATTGGTTTTTTGATTTCAGATAATCCAGTGATGAGCTATGAGTGGCATCGTAGTAAATCTTTTTTTGTGACGTTTGCGGAGATTCACTCTCAGTGGCTTATTTCTTGATATTTATTTATGAAAATTTCACAAAGTATTCTTTAATTCTTTATTTTATTATGTTGTAATTATAGAAATAATTATATATTAACTGTGTCGTCAAAAAACATTATCAAAAATTCTATCTTTTTTAAACTAGGCACCGGAGCAATGAAAATACGAGTATAATAAAGAATTTGTAAAATCTTTCATTATAAAAACCTTTAAATAAGTCTGGGTTACATAAAAAGTAAGTTACATGTATGTTACATACATATATGTATGTAATAACCATGTTCTCTCAAAGGATCATTGACTCTAAAGATGTAAATATAAATTACCAGTTTTAAATTTATAACCATACCACTTATTATGAAATGTGTGATTTATTTTCAGTATAATCTGCAAAAAGAATTTAAAATGCATAAGAATGGTTTTATTGTTACCGATCTTGCAGCTAAGGTCGACTGCCAAAAGCGGAGAGAAAGGAACACATGGCCGCAAAACCAGTTTAAAAAGCTCGGGCATCAAGCATCTTACAAATTAATATTTGACTCGTATCTTAAATTTAAAAACAAATGGCCAGTCGCGGTGGTGAACATTGAACAGGCAGCGGTTTAGTTAATATACAAATAGAAATATTATAATAGAACACAACTAAGTCCCCAATTTTCAATGACCTTAATATTGGACACGTTTTCACAGGACTACATTTATCGAAATTAGGCTATTGCCTGTTTTAATTTACAAATTAATCTACTTATAAAAACAAAAAAAACCTATCTGTGAGCATTGCAATTATGAATCTGTAACAACATTTTTTTCTTTTGTTATTTTCAATTTGTCAGGTTGTAGACCTCCCCTTATCTTAAATAACTTAATTTACGTGTTGATCATATTATACGATATTCACAAGATATTGTATTTTCAACGGCAAACGTAATCAAGTAAGAATCAAATATTTGCTTAAATTATTATTATATTAAAATTAAAAAAATAATAAAATAAAATGTTGATTATGGTTTTAATAATGTTATATCCGATGAACAAATTGGCACGGGTTTTAAAAATAAATAGTACTACGGAAGTCGAGAGATTTGTGAATGGACTTGTTGCGTCTGTAAGGTTTGTTCCCAATCCTACACTAAGTTACATAGGATTATAGTACACTGTCATTTTTCATTAATAAATTATTTACAATGTACGCAATGTTTTTCTAAATTACTTTTTCTAAATTTGCAAAAACTTCACTACTTTATTTCTTTGAACAATTATATTATTTTGTTAGTTTGAATTATTGACATTTTCAAAAATATTTCAATTAAAAGAAAAATATAAATTTTACTTACCACGGCATATGATGTTTGTAATAACGATATAAATATCAGCGCAAAAGCGCACCTTAGATGGCCGCGTATTATCATATTAAAATTAAAACTAAATTCTAAAAGCACTTTTACATTAAAAGTGCCTTTTAACACTTATTTAATACATATAAAATAATATATCTCTATATATAAAAATAAAATATATAATTCTTTTTCTAAAATAACAAATTCGTATAGGAACAATAACACTGTCGCTCAAATTGGCCGCCCGGACACACGAATTGCCAGTGTTCCTGCGTTACTTCGTATCGCGATACTGACATATAGCTTCAAACGGATTGTTGAATGCTGAACACGCGGTGTCTTGCATGGTCACGCCCATTTCCACCCGTCACCCTCGCAGCCTTCAGAGGATTTCTACATAAAGTTCTACGGAGAAAGATAGTTCGGTATTCATCCGCGAAGAACTTTGAATTATTATTTTTAAACATATAAATATATTTTACTATAAAGTTATTAAGTAATTACTAAATTTAAACTTTAAGTTTTTTAATATTAAATTGACGCTTATTTTGGAAATGTGTTTACCCTATTATTAGATACTTGTACATAAATATTTGCATTAGAATGTAAAAATAATTTGGTTATGCAATTTAGTTTTTAGTCCTATCATCGACGACTTCCTACTATGTTGGTAATATTTGTGGTGTCGTAACCTAATACATGTGTGCTACGTGGCTACCTAATAAGTGTAGGATTATGTATGGTCATAATCAATTTAACTTGATACCAATTAAACCCAGAATATATACCTTTAGTCAGTGAATCGAACCTAAAAATTTAAATTGATTAATTACCTTTAATCAATAACCAATGGGCTTGTGAACCATGTCTTACTTTCTATTAAAGTGTACAATATATTGATAAAGTTGGCTACCAGAAACTCAAATGTCCAATTATTTGTTAATAACTCGCTATATTTATAGGAGATAATAACAATTTAAAGTAACAGTTTAGTCATTTTTTCACTTTAATTATTATCCAACGTTATAGAAATACATACGTCAATACATATAACGTCACGTCCGCTAAGTTTCCATCACTTTTATACAACAGAGCGTAAAAGAGATAGCATACTTAACACAGAACTATTGTTCATATAATAAATAACAGTCTATATAACCCTAAATAACCCTTAATAATGCGACATGTTACGTCATAAATATGGCCGACATCTCTAGCGATAAAACTACAATTCAAATTTTTAATTGTTATATCTCCGTCAACATTTAGATATTTACATTTATACATTCATTAACTTCAATTTCAACAATTAAAAAACTAGCACCTAAAAATGAGTTCACTAGCCCATTGTGCAAAACTAACACTCTGTCTCACTTGCAACAGGGCTTACTTTTAGAGAAAGCAAAGCATTAAATTATCCTCATCCCATCAGGGGTAATGGATAAATAATGAAGCATATTTTTTTAAAACTGTTTAAAGAAAACAGTAAGATATTCGATTTATGAAGATATTTTACATTTTTGACCATACGGTCTAGATAACTATTAAAACAGTAATCATAATAAATTGAAAGAAGCATTTAAAATGGGAAATATCGGAAGCACAATCTTATACCTAGTAAGATCATGGAAATTATCGATTTCATTTGACTTAATTTTTATTCCCTGTCTTGGGGCCCCCTACCTCAAAGACCTTAGCACATTACCTCATATCTTATTCTTATATCTTTAAACACAAAGGAAGGTCCAATGTAAGACGAAAGAAATGTTGAGTATTTATTCTTGACACCAGACTACTGTATCTTTGTGTTCTATCCCCGGACATATCATTATAAAAATTAATTTAATTATGTTCTCTCATAATCATAAAACTTTTGAGGCTGTGTGGGTAAACACATTTTCCGCGACACCATAAATACTGCCAACATTGTACGAGGTCGCCGGTTATAGAACTAAGCTTCAAACTACTTTTTTTTTAAATATTTATTTGAGTGCATCAACTTTCATAAGTTATTAGCACCTAAAACAATATATACATTTATAAACATTTACAATACATAATTTACAACTTACAACCATACTTAAAATTAAGAGGTTTTATTTATAAACTCAATAATGTTTTTCAGACTTTCCCTGCTTTCAAATATCTGCCTTTATTCCACAGGCATATTATAGTCTTGTCTGTGCGACAAGTACCTTGAACATCGAAGAATAATATGCTTTACCGTTAGTCGACTGTTACACTTCCCTTAATTTATGTTATACCATGCCATGTTGCCATGTTATACCGGCCATACCATGTTGAACGCACCAGTTCTCGTTCGATCACTGTCAAAAGAAGTCAGTCATAAATGAGCTGACTTCTTTTGGTATACAGAGGCTCTAAATAATGATCATAGCTCATCCCGACGTTATATATCAGCGAACTTCCTCACCAGGGGTAGGGAGGAGGGTTGAGGATCTGATCGAGCACAAGTTGGCTCGATCACAGTGTTGGATGAGTAAGCTAGGGTACCCGTGGTTGTAGTGGTATGCGAATGTGGGTAAATCCGTTGACATTGCACCCATCGTGCCACGGCGAAGAGTGTTCATTTCACCTTTATACCTCCTTTCCCCCCAGGACGGACACACTTCAGTGATAACCATATTAGTTTGAGATGTATCTTCCAATGCTACATACCTAAGTTCCGTCTTCCATGTACACATTTCGCGAGTTTATGGCCATAATAGCTGGCATCGCAAAACTCTAGGAGTAGAGGGAAATCAAATCATACTGCGTTCCAATCTTCTTGTCATGAACAATTTATTACATTTCTGAATTTTTTCTTTACGCCTGAACATGTTATTATATTGCTTCTTCTGGAATGCGCCCTGAATGAATTGAAAATTAAAAAGAAAATATTGTAGATACAGTCTTCAGGAAATAATTAAAAAATTGGTAATCCCTTAAATCATTATAGACTCATTATTAAATTATTGTATAACAGTATTAATAAATATTTCACAAAAGTTAAAACAAATTACTTTATTTTGAACTGATTCCATTTCGGTTCATGCGTGTGTGTGTGTGTGTGTGTGTGTTTGCCTTGAATCTCATTAAATAAGTAATATTATGTAAAACAAGGCACGTTTTTGGCAATTAAATTACAAAATACGTGATAAGTAACATTTTTGTCGCCATAAAAGGAAGCGATTACAAAATATTATTAAATAGTTCAGATAATGCATTGATATAGGAAGATACAAAAGTTCAAGTCAACCTGACTTTTGAACTGTGCTAAAAAAATATGTTCTAATTTCAGCATACTCGTACTTGAGAAGATATCGTGTAATTATTTGGATTAATTACATGAAGTTTTGTTAATTATAGACTTTTTTCTAATTTAATATCAAATTTAGTTTCAGAGGACTCTCTATCAGACAACAGCCAATTTAGGTTAATAGATCATTTTGAAATTAGAAATATGTTATTTGAAATATGTTTGTTATGTAGAGTGTCAACACTATGGCTGTTGAGTAATTCACTTCAATTCAAATTACTTAAATTTCCTTGTATCTAGTTCATTGAAGAATAACAAAAGTAAAAGCTCATATTCGAAGTCGCTGCTTTTTTTTTATTTATGATTTCTCGGGCTTCCTATGCACGTAGCCTTTTATCGCCCCTAACAATGTTCGGTTTTTTTTTAACTTTATATCCCGACAAAAAGAATGATCCCTTTTGAAGTCCATTTCTTGTTATTGTTGTAAAGCCACTGCCTTGTAAGCTGCTAACAACAACTAACTTTCCAGCAAATAATTTGTACTCCATTCTAAATGTCATAAGTAGCGGCGAAACCACTTCAGCTCTCAGGGTTGAAGCGACGAAAAGTTGATGGTAACTACTACTGAAATAGGATTGTGAACCCTTTTTTTTAATTTCCGATTGAAATAAATTTTAATACATGTATATTAGCGTTAGTATTTTTTTAAACATTAAAAAGATGATGGAGTTATGGCTATTTCAAATTTGGCGCATGTTCCTTTTTCACAATGTTCGTAATATTAAACTTCATGGGATACACAACTCAGCTGTTAGTAGCAAATGACGTATCATACACACACTCCAATGCGTCTCTATTGTATAAAAGAGATGACAAATCGTCGGATCCAGCAAACAATTTGTGTCCTATGTTGTGACGTTTCTATCACTATTACATTTCAATTATAGTACGCATCAACTGTATCTTCATTTGTATTCCGACAGGTGGAGTGTTTTTGCTATTTGTAGCCGATAAAATAGATATTTCATATGAAGAATTGTGAGAAATGAACTGAAGTGAGAACTGTGTAAATGAACTCTTTCATGACAAGAAACTCATACGCATCTTCAATATGATGGCAAAGTGACTCCAAATGTGACTCCAATCAAATGCATTGTTTTCTCTACATTTTTGACGTGGTAACAATTGGAACCTGTTACAATTTGCAACTTGAACATGAAGTGTCTGATAATACCGCTGGATTCGATAGGAGACGAGAGAGATTTTATAAAAATGAAGACGTAGATGAAGTCAGGTACGAGTAATCATACCTCGTGCATATATACGAGCATTATGCACTAAAAATGCACTTAATTTGAAGGTATTCTTTATAGTATGAAGCATAACGGTGCTTGCACTATATACGAGTATATGTGTGTGCGTCTGTGTAGTCACAGTGATGGATTCAGTGTAAAAATATTTGTTGCTGGAAGACAAAGGTCGGAAATAAATTTAATTAAAATCAGTGATTGAGGGTCTGGTTTATCCATGCTGGGCAGGACGTCCATGTTTTTCCCTCTGATTCACTTTCATTGCTTACATTCAAATAATTCAAACTTAATAAATATAATCGAATCCGAAACAAATTTTCAGAATAATTAAACAATAATCGTGTTCTATAAAATGTATACCGTTGACAAGGCAAAACTGATTGACAGCCACTTGCTATACCTTAATTAAGTGATGAAAATGAGAAGGGTTTGTGACCTCTTTTCTTAGGGGTTGTTTTTTTTTATTTTAAGTAGAAATACATTTTATTATATGTATATTGGCGTTTTTATATTTTTTAATATTCAAAAGTGGACGGAGTTATAGCTATATCAAATTTGAATTTTAGTTTTTCCGCTTGTTTTACCTGTGCATAAAACATCACAGAATAAGAAGTAATCGATATTATTTTTCATTTTTCACAGCCTTGGTAATATAATACTTCATGGGACACATAACCCAACTTTTAGTGGTAAATGACACACACTCGTTTACCTGTCTATTTACATATTTGCTTCTGCCACGAAGATCTGCACCTACACTCACAACGAGACTTTTTGCGCACACCATCGTGACCCTCCTAATTATTAAGGCTTTATTCTAATTATAACGGAGGTTATAATTACTTCACTTGGCCCGACGACTGAGTATAGGCATAACACTTCAGCGCCAATCATTTTCAGGGGTAGTTGCTTCGGCATTTTCTATAACGTTGCATTCATTTATGGTAATAATTAAAGAGATAAAATGCCTTTTTTAATTGTTAATATCTCCTAAATAATTAAAGTCACCGATATCAATATATAGTGTAATTTTATAGAAATTAATTCATGATTGAGCCCATTGAACTGAAATTTCTTTTCAGTCAATGGGTCAACAGTCAAGAGTAAAGACACATCATTGTCTTAACGATCTTGGTCCAATGCCGAATACTTTATTATTTTAAAGCATTAAATATTTTAAACTAAAGCAAGTAAATATTTTAGACTTTTTTTTATTTGCTTAACTTACTTAAATAAATATAGTTTTATACAAGTTAAAGCTACGTCTTCAAGTTGTAACTTTCATAGGAGTTACAGCTTCGGTATATTTTTCTAGTTTCTTAAAATAATAATGTTAGTACTACATAATAAAAGATGTTCTAATTGTATTGCAAATCTGCACAATAAATATGAACACAAAATAATTTAACATTATCTGGATGATGAGTTCATCAGCAACAACACAAGCAAGATTCGTTGTGTGCGATATCACTGGTACTACATGCCTTCGCGGAGGCGTGTAGTAACGCGACCAAGCTTCAGACTTCAAGTTCTGTCAGAATGAAGAGTAGGGATAAATTTTAAACTGGAGTCACGAAAGAACAAATTTTATAAAGTTTATTCAGTGCTTCAGTAGGCCGAGAGATTTGTTGGAGTTCGGCCGGATTTACTTGATCTCGGAAAGGCGCGGGCCTTTATTTTTAACAGTGTACATGTCCGAATAACGAAGTTTACGAATTTATGTGCTTTTTATTAATTATTGCTTTATTTTAGTTTTAGTTTTCTAAAATTGTACGAATAGTGATTTAATTAAATAAACAGCGCGAAATATCGCGCTCATCGAAATAAAATGCGTGACCACGGACTGCGGTAAGTTTAAATAATTCTACCAAACTTATTAACAAATTTGAATTATCGACTTCTGGGTTTGAGAATTTATATAACTACATTTACTTCGTACTTTCAATACAATTTTTAAAAATATGGTAAAATATTTCAGTATATTAAAGTTTTTCGAAATCAATGTTTAATTTTAATACAATATTATGTCAAATTTTAATGAAGGTAGTATGCAAATCATATTTAAATGTTAAATTTATATGTTGTGTTAATATATCATTTATTGTTTCATAAACAATTTGTATTTTTTATTAAATATACAGGAAAAATGTAGATATTCAAATTATTTGATAAATCAAAATTTTTGAATGAATTTATATGTACAGTACATAGTGTAGAGGTGGATGATTGGAACACGACTTTACTACATTATATTATGCGTACACTTGCACAATGTTACATAAGTGCGATTTGAATTTATTCATCGAATAAGCTCGAATACATTTATTTTTATTTTGTATTAGAATAATGCATAATTCAATGCAACTGAGATACTCTAGGTTAGAAGTTCATTCTGAGAAGTTTCTGCAAACATTCAATTTGAGACCATTGGAATTAGACCTATAGAAAGGAGACGGATTATTTTTTAAATGTCTTGCTTTTTACTTTACTAAGTAAAAAGTTTGTAACATTTTCTTATCAAAGTTGAACTCTTGAATGATTTATTTTATTATAATAATTTTCTATTGATACATTCACCGAATCTTAAGCATTTTCTTTAAACATTTTCGTCGGTTTATTTTTAATGTTGCTTGCATCTTCAACGACCTCCTACTTATGCGAGCAATTATCATTAATGACAACTAAAGAAGGGATTCGTTTATTTATAGCCCGTAGCATTTCCGACCATTTAACCAATCCGGAGCTCTGTTATGAAATTTCATTAATTTGAATTATATCAGCGTTGCCATCTCCTCGTAGTGCAGTACTGAAATCTGTTTATCAAGTTGCAGATAATAATTATCGTCGATTCGTTTCATGTATTCAATAATGATTAAAATTGTAATAAGCAAGAAGAATCTTAAAATGAAATTATTTCTGTCGGTGATATCGTGACGGATGCGATGTTTCTCTGATTGTCAGCGCCGGATCTAGGGAGGGGCAAACAAGAATACTTGCCTTGAGCGGACATTGTTTACGGACTTGAGTTTATACATTTGCATATTATTTGTGTGCACAAATTTAATTTTTTTTTATTTAATTTATTTAACGTTGGCCTATTTCCGATACTGAGTCCTATCACCGACGACGTCCTTCAATGTTGGCTTAATAAGTGTCTCTCGCACACTGTGTCGTCTATTTTCTTATTTAAATAATAAATTTAAATAGCAAATTTTATGGGCAATGACCTTTTCTTTCTTTTAGTTCTCATGGATTGTCACGAGCAAGTAATATCTACCCTGTTACTCTTCTGACTTTTTTTCACAAATGAAAATGGAAAAATAAAAAATAAAAATTCATAAAATTTGCAGTTTGTAGCGGAAGTGGGGCTGATCCTAAAAGCGACAGTGAGCGCCAGTGCCAAGTTCTTGCCCGGTTCGAAATAATTGTAAATTCGGTACTGTTGTTTGTCTCTAGTACTATTTGCCAACCAGTGTTGCATTTAGACCTATGGGCGACTATAATTCTAAATAATAATAAATTAAATAGGTTATTCTTCGACTGTGAGAACAAATTGAAAAGTTTACGGGATAGGAGTGCTACAATTTGAGGGGCACCCAATTTTAAAGTAGACTTTAATTTAAAATCAAATGATTTTCTCGTTGACTGTGTGAATAAATTTTAGGGCTTAGGGTCCAGGACCAAAATATATACATACTACTACAATTCAAGACGGACGCCATCTCACTTAAGCCTACTACTTTTTAAAAAAAATTATTTAACATCAGCCTATTTTAATGACTACTCTTACTACTTCCCGTTAGTGTTCGCAGTTCTTGTATAGTCGAAGCTCCTATATATGAGAATTATATTGTTCACCAGTTTTGCTGATCTAAGACTCGAACCAGAAAATACCGTATTCTGGTATTCACACCTCTTTGCTCTCGACTCCGAGTTCCGTTATCACAGTTCTTTGAAATATTTTATTAAAGCATATCATGTTATACTCAGTATCACTTTTCATTCATAATTGGTTCAACTGTTTAAATCTAAAGAAGTTGAATACTATACACCTACGAGCATCGTAAAGTAGGACAAGTAACATAAGGAAATAAATATTAAGGATATTATATTACTTTAATAACAATATAGAAACTTCTTTATAAGAAATAATTTGGAAGGCAATAAACATTGCATAAAATATAATTTTTTCCAATTTGAACTTTATTCTTTATTGAGTAACTGGTTAGCTTTTACTTACTTTTCAAACTGACGCATTTTAAAAATTTATTATAATTCTCAGTTCATAAAATTCTCGTACTATGTGGATAAATTTAAATATTAGTACGTAAAGTGTGATCCCAATAGATTACAATGGGCTTGTGAACTCTTAGAGGCAGGGCCGAATTTAGAGGCGTGGAGGCCCTGGGGCAACGAAGGAGCGGAGGCCCCTAAATATTTTCAGAATAAAAGGAACAATTTTTTTCCGTCAATTCTTTTAAAAATTTAGTCCTTTGATCTCTGTTGTGGAGGCCCCGGGGTAGTAGCCGCACCTGTCCTCCCTTAAATTCAGGCCTGCTTAGAGAACTTAATTTTCGATGAAATAAATTTGAATATTCAAAGTTGACGAGTTATAGCTATACCAAATTTGAATTTCAGATTTCCCGCATGTTTTAGATAGATATACTTAATACGTCACAGAAAAAGTAAACAATCGAGTTTATTTTTCCTTTCACAACCTTCGCTTTATGGAATACACAACTCAGCTGTTAATAGTAAATGACGTATCACACAGACACTCGTATGCGTCTCTATTTTATGAAAGAGATGGCATATTGTCGGATGTGATGTATCATGCATTGAAATTTTATTTAACGTTGGATCCCTTTCATAATTTAAGAGATAACATGAATTTTTTAATTGTTAATATCTCCTAAAATATAAGGAGTTATTAAAAAATAATTGGACATTTCAGCTTCTGGCAGCCAATTTTATCAATACAGATTCACAAATCATTACTTTTTGTATTTAATTTTAATTAGATTTGAAATTCAGTTTATAAGTTGAACTTTCGTAAAGTATAATGGAGTATACCTAATAAACAAATTTTGATTATTTTAACTGATGAAATAACTTGTAACTATAATCGCATTTGTCGTTGCAGATTATTCGCGTCTGTCGTTTGTCTAGCTGCAACGGTTTCTGCGGTAAGTGTTTTCATAGAAATATTTTAGATAAAAATCATAACTAAATTTAAGAAGTTTCTCATGAAACTATGGTCTATGCTGTTGAAATATTTTGATTATAATTTTAAACAGCAAATCGGCTGGTCAGCCTCATCTGGATCTGGATCAAATCAAACTTATGGACTTTATAACCGCCCTGACACGGGAAGCTCGCTAGGTGAAAGTTACGACATTGTAGATACAGCCGGAAATCAACGAGCTTACGGTTCGCGGGGATACGGTCAACAAAATGGCGACAGACGGTACGACGATCGAGGTGGTTATCAAAGGGGGGACATCGGAATTGGTAGTTCCGGAGGATCGATTGATGTGTCTCCTGGAGCATTAGGGCCTCCCAGAAACTGCACTGGATCACAATGCTGCATACCGAAATGTTTTGCCGAAAAGGGATCCCGAGTATGTAATATACGTATACCATGCATATATTTATATTTTAAATTCTTTTAGGTTTTGTAAACATTCATTTTTTATTTAGGGTTTTCCGGGTCTTCCTGGTTATTCAGGACCAAAAGGACAACAGGGTTTTCCAGGTGTAGAAGGGTTATTAGGTTCCAAAGGAGAAAAGGGTGAACCAGGACCACAAGGCCCACGTGGACCTAAAGGTGACAGAGGAAAAATAGGTATGCCTGGCTTCCCCGGTATCAACGGTTTATCTGGCTTACCAGGTCCAGCAGGTGCTCCAGGAATTCCTGGTCGCGATGGTTGCAACGGCACTGACGTATGTGTTATTACATTATGTGACGTATATTATAATTATTATCATATTAACAAATTATTTATTTTATTTATTTGTGTGGATTTAGGGTTCTCCTGGTTTTCCCGGAGAACTTGGTGAACCTGGTCCACGTGGTATTCCAGGAACCATGGGTATTAAAGGAGATAAAGGTGAACCAGCTTATGGAGGTTCGTGGACGCATGGTGAAAAAGGAGAACCTGGATTAAATGGTGTTACTGGCCCGCCTGGACCTCCTGGATTAACTGGGAGGTCTGGACCTTTAGGACCTAAGGGTGATCTCGGACCTGCGGTAATTTGTGATTTTGTTAACTGTTTTATATGAATCATCTCGTACTAATAAATTTTAATAAATCGTTTTTACTTAATAGGGGCGTCCGGGTTCAGATGGACTTAAAGGTCAGAAAGGTGAAATGGCTATTGGGTTTGAAGGACAGAAAGGTGACCAAGGTGAAAAAGGTGGTGTTGGACCACCTGGAAAAGATTGTAATTCAAACGGACACGAATCAGTGGCTCCTGGCCCAACACACTACGAAAAAGGTGATAAAGGAGAACCAGGACTGAATGGTATATCTGGTGATAAGGGTGAACCTGGTGGTGAAGGAGCACATGGTCTGCCTGGATTCACAGGTGAAAGAGGTGAAAAGGGATTGCCAGGATCTCCGGGACCTCGGGTAATATATTTTACATTGCTATACATATTGTAAATAATAGAGATTGAATTTTAACAATGAATAACAATTTCACATATTAAAATATCTTTAATTTTATTCTTAAAGAGAAGGAGAATTGAATGCATTCTTTTACCATGACCACTTGTAATTTATATCACTTAATCGTCATTCTAAGGGTCGTGACGGTGTTGCTGGGCCACCTGGTCCTCCAGGTCTGAAAGGTGATCGAGGATATGATGGTCTGGACGGTTTATCAGGACGATCGGGTCCAAAAGGAGAACCTGGAAGAGATGGATTACCAGGACCTTCTGGACTTAGAGGACCACCTGGAGCACCCGGCGGCGGTAAGGGCACTCCTGGACCACCTGGACCACAGGGACCACGAGGTTTCCCCGGTCCCGCAGGACCTAAAGGTTTGGATGGATTCCCCGGAGATACTGGCATTAGAGGGCCTATAGGTCACACAGGTGGTCCTGGATTACCTGGATTGCCTGGATCAGAAGGTTTAGCTGGTGATAAAGGCGAAAAGGGAGAACCAGGACTCGCTGGCTTCGCTGGAGAAAAGGGACAAAGGGGATACACAGGTCCCGATGGGCCACTTGGGCCAAAAGGTGATCGAGGAGAACGGGGTCTTTCAATACCGGTAAATAATATTATTACTTTATAAAGATAATGCAAAACCAAATGTAATTTTAATTTAAATATTTTTGCTTGCTAGGGTTCTAAAGGATATGACGGAGCACCAGGGCGCGATGGAGAAAAAGGACAAAAAGGAGAACGTGGATATGTAGGATCACGTGGTGCACCTGGAGATTCAATGGAAGGTACCCCAGGCGCTCCAGGTGTTCAAGGACGTCAAGGTGAAAAGGGACAAAAAGGTAAACCAGGTTATGATGGAATTCCCGGAAGTGATGGAAGCAAGGGTGACCGTGGAGGCACCTGTCATGATTGTAGACCTGGACTAGATGGGCAGAAAGGAGAAAGAGGTCTAGATGGAACCCCTGGCTTACATGGTCCAAGAGGGCCTCCAGGAGAACGTGGATATCCAGGAGAGCCTGGTGCTGATGGAATACAAGGAGTTCAAGGTCCTCCAGGATCTCCAGTAAGTTATTTTAGCAACATTAAGAAAATCTCTGATACATTATAATAAAATAAAATATAATCAATTATTCCGATTAAATTAACTAATTATTTTTGCATTTAACTTTAAAATATGTATAAATATATTTTATTCAGTTACATGAGTAATAATTTTTCAAATACTTTTAAGAAATATGAAACGAAATGTATTATCTATATAGTCAAATATTAATACTAATATTTTATTGAAATCCAAAATGGCAGATCGTAATAAAAATGATTACATTTTGTATTTTATTGTATGCTTCCTAATATTTATTTATTTGGTCATTGGATCTTCAAGTTATCTGTTAAATGGATATATTTATATATCCAAGTATTCTAAAGCTTAATTCATTTTAAATAATAACCATGTATGTTAAAATGAACAAATTTAATAACTGTTGCTACTGTTTATTTGACATTTGATTTTATTTTTCAGGGAAAAGATGGCATTCCTGGTATGACAGGACCTTCAGGTGAACCTGGAATTCCTGCATTCATTCCAGATAGCTTAAAAGTTTTCCCAAAAGGTGATAAAGGTGACAGAGGATATCCCGGCGAAAGAGGTCCGGCAGGGCTTAAAGGATCAGAAGGTCGACCAGGTGCTCCTGGTCTGATTGGATTAGTTGGCGCAAAAGGAGATAGAGGACCAAGCGGATATCCTGGAGAAAGTGGAGTTAACGGTTTACCTGGAATTAATGGCTTAAAAGGAGAAAAAGGACTGAACATTAAAGGCGAACGAGGTGAATCGGGATCACCTGGTAGACAAGGAGAAAAAGGCGATTCTGGCCGAGATGGAACAAAAGGAGAATCTGGTCAATGTCCACCTATGAATAACATCGAAGGGCTTAAAGGCGATAGAGGATTTACTGGAGCACAGGGAGATGCTGGTCAGAAAGGAGAACCAGGATTAAGGGGTGATAGAGGACTGCAAGGATTTAATGGAGAACCCGGTGTATCAGGTCCTCCAGGTGCACCTGGTCCAGTAGGACCACGAGGGCTTACAGGACCACGAGGAGATAAGGGTGACATAGGTCCTATGGGATTCCCAGGAACAGATGGTCGTAATGGAGTACGTGGACCTCCAGGTGATGCTGCGCGCAAAGGAGAGAAAGGTGAGCAAGGAATTTCTGCTGTTGGACCTCCAGGACCCCCAGGACCATATGGAATAAAAGGGGAAAAGGGTCTTAGAGGATTGCCCGGAAAAACAGGATATGATGGAGTACCAGGAGCTCCAGGTTTTGTAGGAGAAAAGGGAGATACCGGTGCGCCCGGACTTAATGGTTTGCCGGGGTTGGAAGGAAGCAAAGGGGACACTGGAATTGTAGGTCCTCCTGGTTTACAAGGTTTACCAGGAAGACCAGGTCTTGATGGATTAAAAGGACAGTCTGGACTTAATGGCGAACCAGGACGTCCAGGACTTCCCGGATTCACCGGTCCAAAGGGTGAACAAGGCGTTATTGGTGCCGATGGTCCAAAAGGTTTTGGCGGACCGAGAGGTAGTCCAGGTTTACAAGGAGTACCTGGAAACAATGGAACACCAGGTGAAAAGGGTAATAAAGGAGACACAGGAATTGCTGGATTCCCAGGTGCTCCGGGTCTTGACGGTGCACCAGGTCTACCTGGAGATATCGGACCTAAAGGTGATAAAGGACCTCCAGGACCATTTGGTTTGCAGGGACGACCAGGTATTGACGGACCTAAAGGAGATAGAGGATTTGATGGTATTCCTGGATTGAAGGGAGAGCCAGGAGAAGTGTCTGAAAAAGGAGAAAAGGGTGAGCCAGGAACACCAGGACTTAGAGGTGATAAGGGAGATGACGGCCTAGATGGAATTCCAGGGGTAAAAGGAGAACCAGGAATAACAGGTGTAGGAAGACCAGGTCCTGTGGGCCCCAAAGGAGATCAAGGTGTTGCAGGAATTGATGGAAGACCAGGATTTACAGGTGCTAAGGGAGACAAAGGTTCAATAGGTGCTACAGGTTTAAAGGGGGATATAGGTTATGCTGGAGCTCCAGGTGCTCCAGGAGCACCGGGAATGGATGGAAAACCCGGTCCTAAAGGTGATGATGGTTTAATGGGTGCGACAGGTTTACCAGGACCTAAAGGTGAAATAGGAGCACCGGGTCTGATGGGTCTTGACGGACTTAAAGGAGATCGGGGCTTGTCTGGTCCAACAGGGCCTATTGGAGTACCAGGTAAAGATGGCCTAAGAGGAGATCGTGGTCCGCCAGGTCCAGTCATGGACGTTAAAGGTGAAAAAGGAGAACCCGGTCGTCCTGGTAGTACTGGAATTACTGGCAGCAAGGGAGAACAAGGTTATGATGGGTTAGCAGGAAGAGAAGGAGAAAAGGGAAATGTAGGTCCACAAGGACCACCTGGTTTGCCTGGATTAAGAGGCGAAATTGGTCATAAAGGTTAGTATAAATGAGACATTTTGCTTAAAGTATATTTCCTTTTGTTTATTGATTTTTGTTATGCTCGTAGGTGACAGTGGTCTACCAGGTCTAGCAGGATTACCCGGTGCAACAGTTAAAGGAGAAAAAGGTTTGCCTGGCTTAAACGGAAAGAATGGTCGCGATGGTTTGTTAGGTGCAACTGGTCAGAAGGGAGAGACCGGTCTACCAGGATTGCCAGGAAGGCAAGGTGCTACAGGCCCTGCTGGTCTTATTGGAATTCAAGGTGAAAAAGGAGATCAAGGGTATGCTGGAAGGCCGGGACCACCTGGATTTGATGGAGCCCCTGGAATTGATGGCCGAGATGGATTAATAGGTATAATTGGTGAAAAGGGTAATCAAGGTCCACCAGGCGCATACGGTGCACCAGGTGAAAAAGGAGACATTGGTCCACCAGGGCTGACCGGACTCACTGGGGCCATAGGTCAAAAAGGAGATCGTGGATACGATGGACGGCCAGGTGCAAGCGGAAATCGTGGTGAAATTGGTGAAAAGGGTATAGCTGGACTTGTAGGTCTTGTTGGAGAAAGAGGTTTTATAGGAGAGAAGGGTGATAAAGGAGACGCCGGACCAATTCCACCTCCATGCCAAAAAGGAGCTCGAGGTATTACTGGTGCACATGGATTGCAGGGTGAAAAAGGTTCACAAGGGTATCCAGGAACAGCTGGTTTACCAGGACTTCCAGGAATCTCAGGGAAGCCGGGTCTGGATGGTCTACCAGGGCCTGTTGGGCCACAAGGTCTTCGTGGTGAAATAGGATTAAGAGGAGAAATAGGTATTACTGGGGCACCAGGACTACAGGGTCAAAAAGGAGATGCGGGTGCTGCTTGTTCAGAACTAACCGAATATTTGACTGGTATTCTGCTGGTAAAACACAGTCAAAGTAATGAAATTCCAAGCTGTGAACCGGGACATGTTAAATTATGGGATGGTTATTCACTCCTCTATATAGAAGGAAATGAGAAAGCTCATAACCAAGATCTTGGATTTGCTGGCTCATGTATTCGCAAATTTAGCACAATGCCTTTCTTGTTCTGCGACTTTAATAATGTATGCAATTATGCAAGCCGTAACGATAGATCATACTGGTTATCTACCAATTCACCCATTCCTATGATGCCAGTAGAAGAAACAGCAATTAAGGATTACATCTCCAGATGTGTTGTTTGCGAAGCACCGTCCAACGTTATAGCGGTGCACAGCCAATCTTTAGCAATTCCTCAATGTCCTGATAATTGGAATGGCCTATGGATTGGATTCAGTTTTGTTATGGTAACAGTTTACTTTCATATTCAATAATATTTCTCATTAATGTATGTCTTTTTAAATAAAATGTAAAAATTATTTTACAGCACACTGCCGCTGGTGCTGAAGGTGGCGGTCAATCTCTTTCAAGTCCCGGCTCTTGTTTGGAAGATTTCCGAGCAACACCATTTATAGAATGCAATGGTGCACGAGGTACATGCCATTACTTTGCCAACAAGTTCAGTTTTTGGTTGGCTACTATCGAAGATCGAGATCAGTTCCAAGCGCCGAAAAAAGAAACACTTAAAGCGGGTAGCTTAAGGACAAGAGTATCAAGATGTCAAGTTTGTATTAAAAATATATAGAAGTTCTATATATTTTAATAATATATTTCGTTTTGTAGATAGATTAAAACCATAATTCAAATCGTCTTCTAAAGACAAATATTTTCAATGTGCCTTTATAGCTTAATCTGTTACCACAAATTCTTATATTTAATATTGATTAAAAATTATGACTATCATTATTATACCTTCATAACTAGTCCAGCGATTTGATATTCTTTGTAAAGCATGTAAGTAGAGTATATAAGATGGCAACAATTAAAACAAGAAGAAAGACAGATCATAAAAAGTCGTTAACAAAAGCACTAATTTATAACTACTTTGCACAATAAATATTTTATAAATATAATGTATAAAATAAAACACATAAAATGTGACATCCGTTAATTACCAAGTCAGATTATGAATATATATAAATATTATAGATCGTAAGTAACTTTTATACTGCCATTTAATTGTGAATAAAAATAATTATAATTATATATAAAACAATACTTTCTTTAATTTACTTTATTATTGTATTTCCTTGGTTTGTTTTTAGTTTAAATTTAAAATGATCCATTTAACACTATCTACAGAGCATGCGCCAAGGTTGGTACCTATACTATAGAGTTTACAATTATAGACTCTGCAAATGAACAGTTCTTAATTATGAAAATCTGTACTACCTAGCTAACTGCGGATAGTGGAACTTTGCTTGACTTTGAATTTTGAAAATGTTAACTTTAAAAATGTTTTATCAGTTGGTTCACCTGTGCAACGACGCTGGATGACGTCGATTCCTACATTCAATCAGAAACAGTTTTAGTCACATGATTAAATTTAAATTTATTTACATGTTAATTAATTACCAATTGATTATTCAAAGCAAGTAAATATTCTAATAAAAAAAATATTTTCAATTACTTTATGCGCAATAATCCTTCGGTTTTTAGGTAAATTTAAGAATTTTGGATTGCCTGCCTGTTCCATTATTTATTTTATACCAATTTTACCTGATTTACGATTATGAGTGTATGAAACGGACTTTGTCTAAAAAACAGATTAAAAACAAAGAAGATAATTACACTGCAAAATCAAATATGTATTATTATTATTATATATATACATCATCCATATTCAGCCGCTCACTGTTTGACATCTTCACAAACCTTTGCTTTTCAAATACTGTTACATGCTTTAAAAATATTCCCTTCATTGATATTTTTATATATTATCACAAACTATAAAGATTTATGGTTATGCAATTGTAATACAATACACAATATTACATATAATATTATTCTCCATTTTACCTATGAACTAGATAAGTTCATTAAACAAACGCTGTTTTATTAGGAAATCCGCAGGTGTGCATTTAACGTGGTCCTAGCACAAGTATTATTTTATGATTTGGTTATCTTCAGGCTCTATTATATTGACGGAGTGACGGTAATCAACGGTGATATTATTGATCGCAGCCATGGTCCCCGCTGTATAGTGTCTCCCCGCTGGTGCAATATTTTTCTACAACTTTTTTTTGTTTCACTCCCACTTATTTTGTTGCAATGACTATGAGTGAAACCCAAAAAAGATTGTAGAGAATGTACCACGTGGACGTCGCTCAATTATGTTCGTAGGAGAGGGGAGATCCCGACGCCAAAACGTGTTACTCGGCAACGAAGGGTTGTTTAGGGAAATATTGAATTTATAAGGCTAAATTAAACTTAAATAAAAATGTAACAACTTTCTAATCATTTTTTTCAATTAGCCAATTTTACTAATTTTTATTATTCTCTACAATGGTGTATTAGTACAGCAGAAATAGTCAACACAAGTTTTGGAGATTATTAAGTCATTTCATATAAAATCAACATATACAAATCATATAAAGAAAACCTTTTACAATAATCCAAATGAAATGAAAAAGATTACCTTTGCTTGCTCACCTAATTTACATGATATGACGTTTTTCATCAAAAGGTACCTTTCAACTTCCTTGGCAAAATATATTGACTAATATGTTGAAAACTATCCATGTTGTGACACAAAGGGTCAGTCTATCGACAACACTTTGGCTTGCATCTAGTAAAATGCAGAGATTTCGTTAAAATTTTTAAGTCAGTACTTATTCATCAAATAATTAATTAAACACACCATTAGAAAAATCAGTTTAGTGAGTACATATTATTTTATTAAAAAAAGAAGTTTATACAATAGACTTTAGTTACACGGCAGTTTTTATTATAAATGTGTCTATATTATCATCATATAACAATATGATATTTTTGTTCATCCTCTTCAGTGTTACATATGTTCGGAACTCAAACTTTGCACAAACAACTAAAACTAAATAGAAAATATTATAATTGGGCCTCCTTTTTAACGAACTATGCCCAAACACATTGGCTGTTAAAGTATTTAATTTATAACTCGATGTTATGAGATACATTCTTTCAAATCTTATTTTTTGAATATTGCAGAAACAAATTAAAAATATTAATTTTATCTAGATACCTGTAATTTCTACATATTTAAAAAAAAATAAAAACAAAATTTGGATAATCTATTAAGTTACAATTTCGAACAGAACGAGTGCAATTGTAAATGTTATCCAGTAATGTAGATAAACGAAAATTTCACTGCAATGAGATATAAGCAAACATGTTTCCAAAAATTATTTTTAATATCATTATATTGAACGTAGTATACGTAAAAGCAGGCAGAAAGTCAAAAAGCGATTTAAAAATTGATTTTAATTGTAATAAACTGCCAGTAGAACATATTGTCTTATTATAAACTTCGACATTTCGCAATGAAATTTATGTTGTTTATTTAACAGATAACAAAATACTTTTTCACATGGCTCCGAATGCGCTGCGACATGGATGTAACGATTATTGGTACTGGAACGAACTAGATAAGAGCCATGAAGTGAAATTATTTGGGCAACATATGAAATCAGCTCTATTTCATCCCAATTGGAGTAATGGAACTGCTGGTGTTCGAGGAAACCGTATCCTCAATAACGGAAAGTTTTACTGGGAAATAAAGATAAGTCAACGAATATTTGGAACGAGTATGATGTTTGGAATCGGAACAAGAAAGGCAAGATTGCATGCTAATACGTTCTTGAATCTACTTGGTGAAGATAACGAAGGTTGGGGACTTTCTCACAAAGGATTGTTGTGGCATGGAGGAAAGTGGAACAACTATACAAAGCCCTTTAAAGAAAATGAAGCTACTGTTGTAGGTTTATTGTTTGATGGCATTGCTGGCACTTTAACATATTATAAAGATGGAAAATGTTTAGGAACTGCATTTCAAGGCTTAAATCAAATTCGGGATCCATTATATCCAATAATTTGTTCAACTGCAGCAAAGACAGAAATGATGTTATCGGAAATGAAAAGAGATTTTGTCAATTTACAAGATAGATGTCGAGCTGAAATAATAAAACAAATTAGACATAGACAGGATATAGACAACTTAAATTTACCATTCAGTATTAGAAACTATATTTGTGAGGCTATTCTTGAAACAATTACAATAAAACCTTTTTTACCAATTAATAAAAAAGTAACAAATGCTGTGTAATAATATATTCGTTATATATTTACTTATATATATTATAATAGTGTGAGTAGAGTGATATAATTAAGATTGTTATCATTAACATTACGCGATTGATCAAGAAGACTTTACTGCGAAGTATTGTCTTTTAATGAAATGGTTAACAAATATGCAGCAAGGTATTTAATACCTTTAATTTAAATCGTAAATTTGCCTTAAAATAACATTTATTAAATTATTTTTAGAACTTCATTCATCCGTTTACCTATATGATGTTCTTCTCATAAATATACCTTAATACTTCCCGTAAAATTCTTCACGAATGCCATATAAAAATGATTTACATAATAAGATAATCAAAATATAATAAACATAAACAAACGAGGAAAGAAGCAGAAGCAGAAGAAATATCAAACCACTACTATTTGCATAAAAAATTAATGTTTTTACTTGCGGTTGAAGAAAAAATGTTTAATGTAGATAGATTTCCCAAGAACAAGTCTGTATGTCTGTCTAGCATGAACAAATTTGTATAAAATAATAAGTGGATTAAAATCCTTCGGTTTGTTATCGGTAAATGTAAATTAACGACCCGAAGTCTGATTAGTTTTCATGGTATATAGAAGTGATTTCAGAAATTAAGTTTGATGTCGCTTTTTTACTATTGACTATTTAAAAATAAAAGTAATCAAAGACGGGTTTTATAAGAGTTTTACAAGCGCTTATAATTAGTCTACCTAAAAAGTCTGTGAAAATGTCGTTAGTCCATTGTATGTCCATGATTATAAATAGAAAAATAGATGTTATTGTTGTCAGTGTTATTTATAAGTTTTAAATTATTTTGTGATAAACTCTAGTCAATAAAAGAGAATTCAGTTTGCTATATTATAATAGTTTTAATCAATTTATTTTTAAAATTTATGTTCTACCGTTCTATAGTTATTTCATTTGCAGATTCGTACATTTCAAAAATATGCATATTAGTGTTATAATAAACATTAATTAAATTAAAAAGTTATTAAAAGTCGAACATTACATGTAAAGATTTAATGTATTGCAGATTTGAAATAGTACAACAGGTATTTTCTTTCACTTGTTTTAATTAAAAATAATCGTACAACATCTGCACGTATATCAGCAAGTGGATCGGAGAGTCAACAAATTGCTATTTATGTTTCAGATATGTTAAGACGTAACATAACTATGTTTAGTGCGTTAATATACAATATGCAAATCAAATAATATATAAAATATAGCAAGAACTGATTTTTCATAAATTTAATTAGACCAACTGGTGCAATAATATGTTGATTCAAACTCTCAGATGTAGTGTAACATTTTGTTTATTTAAGTAAATAATTATTGTAATAAACGAAAAATATTTTTTGGGATTTTACTTTATATTTTTCATTCATAAGATTGTTTATTAGATATGTAAAAGTATATGTTTGTAATCACTCCTTAAAAATTATTAGTAGATATGAGTGTAGGAAAGAATCTAGGATTACTAAGGAAAATTTCGAACTTGGAACAATATAAGAAACAAACGTTCCAACAGTAGGTGGACTATAATAAAAGCGAATCTCTTTTGTCCATCCTACGAGTCGCTTTATTTCTCAGTGCTGTATTTTAACCAACATATAATCATATCGGGTAGAATAAGAGGAATAAAATTATATTAATCGCGCAGTTTTAAATTCGAGACGTACGCAATTTTCTGCATTTTTACTTGGATCTGATACGTAGCCTGTCTTTTATTTGTTCAATTTTCTCGGTATCGATCTTCTGAGATACCATTTTATTTTTATAATAATGGTCGCCGTGCTATTAATGAATAGAAAAACAAGGATCTCTTTTAAAACGCAATTATTTATTATTTTAGAGAAGTACAAAACTGTTGGTATTTATGTGGAATTAAAACTCCTACATCGCAATGTACTTCCTTATAACGTACGCCTGTTGAAACAATTTACTATTCCCTAGGCGATTCGTTTGTGCGATTCTCCTTGGCTGTTTGCAAAGATTGAGTGATATACAATTTCGCTAAACTTTGAGAGCAAAATTGTGATATATGTTGACTATAGGTATTAATTTGACCTGAAACAAATAAGTTAGAAATATGAAGAAATAAAAAAAATATATAAAAACTGAATTATAATGAATTAACATGTAAATACCTGAAACAATCATTGGATTTAGCCTTGGAGGAACTGGATGAGGTCTAAATATTTTGTTAATATCTTCATCAGGTAACGCAGTTTCTCCCTTTGCCACCCTAGCTGCGTTCTCTTGCGTTCGTTTTTGTGTATATCTGTGCTTATCTTGTTGTTGGCGTACTACCAGCTGTTGGAATCGATTAAATTTGATGGCCTCTTGATTTAGCTCATCTACGCGATCCATTAAACATCTTAGCTGACCCTCCAACACTGATGCTGTTCCAAGATCCAAAAACTTTGTTGCCTGTTCCTCAGGCACCATTTCTGATAGTTCAGACATCATAATGTTAGTAAGTGGCGAATTTTTAATAACAATTGGGACTTCGGAAAATAAGCTTTCATATCCAATTTTTAAAGTTCGTAGGGCTTCTGGTGTAAATTCTCCTTCCTTGTACATAGCAATTGCCTGAAATTTTAAAATATTAGAAAACAATTCTTATATTATTGTAATAAATTAAAAATACGTCGGAGTCCTTACTTGTGGTGTCAATCGATAAGCCTTTAACGTCAAGAAACCACGAGCAGATTTCTGTGTATCATATATGACTACAACACTTTCTTCAATGCTTGTCTGATAATGGTATTGCGACTCAAGAAGAGGTAGAGATAAGAAGTTTCCGACATCAGCACTTTGATACCTTACAATATAACACAAAGTTAAAATATATTCTCTTCCTAATACAACCCATTAATATACTCACCATCCTACATGAAAATGATCAACATTAACACGACGAAGTCTTCTCATCATTGCAAGTTGATATTCTTCTTCGTCCATTTGCTCATCATGTTGTTTTGGGAATGGAAAACAATTCGTTATTTCCAAACGCGAATCTACCACTAATCCTAATAATGCACCTTGTGCAACATCAAGACCTCCAAGAGATTCTTCATGGCAGTGCTTCACCATTTTCATAACCGCCTACAAAATAACATGTTATTACTCTAAAATAGATTATAAATTATCTGAGTCAATTTAACGCATTATTTCAATGCATAATTTTACGAAAATTAAATTTATGAAATATGAAACAGCTTTTCGTTAAAAAACAAGTATGGCAACTGACACAATGCAAAACAATTTTATACAATGTTATTCTTTACGAATAACAAAAAATGAAACATACCAATCCATCTGTTTGAACATATGTAATCAAGGAATCACTTTCTGGAAGCCGACGACTTGCACCGCGACTCGCCATTTTGTTTAAAATGATAAAATAAAATATTACTTTATAAAAACCACGAGCCTATTTTACACAAATGCTAGATTGTATAGGTTATATCAAAGATAGAAGTGCACAGAATTGATTGACGTGTAAATCGTAGAGAAGAGATGGACTACTTAAAAGATGGAAGACCTAGGTAGACTGATGTGAACAGATGTGAATAAAAGACAAGTGTGAACAGAGGAACATTGTTAGCATCCTGCCGGTGTTGAAAATATGAGTTCCGCGAAGTTTGTTCGTACTTAGTCAAATTCAATCAAATTAATATTCATTTGTATTTTTCATTTATTACAAATTCTTTTTAATTGCGCATATAAATACATAATAATGAATGTCATTTCATTTATAATTATCGGCTTTATTTTGAATATTTGAAGGTGCATTGCGATGCAGTCCAGAAAAACTTTTTATTTCTATGTTTTGTGTTCAATGTTCTCTGGCTAATATTGTATTATTCATGTAATTTATATTTAATAATACAACAGTATATTTTAATCAATCTATTGTATAAGAAAGTTTGAACGAAAACTGTCATCAGTGTAAAAAAAAATTAAATGAATGTAAAAGACATATATTTTCATATTGTGATTGAAATCAGTTTACGAAGTGACAGAACATAGAAATGGATATAGATTCGCCTAGTTCACTAAAACGATGTAACAGTGCTCCAATTATTAATGATATTAATATAAATACAACAATGGCAACGTCCCCAACAACTAATTCTACGTCTAGGTAATATATTTACATAATTTTATATTAACTTAAGGTATATATTTTAAAGGTGATATTCCTTTTGCACAAGTAGGAATCTGACATATGCATTATTTCATTTTGTCTGCCAATATAATTTTTAAAAAATCGCTAAAATTACTTCACCTTTATAGGGATCCTAGTACCAGTTATAATATATTTTCTGCAAATAATCAACCCAGAATCCGGAGATTCAGTGCTAGTTATACTGGTTACAGTTTTCAACCCCATTCGGTAAGATTGCATTACTGTAAAGTTTACAATTAATCTCTTATAGTTTGTTTATACATGAATGACAAATGTAAATACATCTTTTCACAAAGAGACATGTTTATTAAGTGTTTATTATATTGAATAGAATCCGGGACCCCGTCTTACGCCGCGGGTCAGCCAGCTTCGCCAAGAAGAGTGTATTGATTTATGTAACCGAGAAGTCAATCATGAACGCAAGGTTCACAGTGATATGCAAATGTCTCAGTCATGGGAGGATCTAACTCTAGTTACAGAATCATTATCGTGCAAGACAAATGAAGACAAAACACTTCCGAATAGTTTTGGTAAACATCAACAAGCTGCCAACCCATTATTATCTAAGATGCTACCCCTAAATCTTCAAATATCTAATGGACCACCAATCTGTTCGTCACCATCACCTACCAGAGCTGGTATTGGCAGACAATGCTTCAGCCCAGGATTACAACACCCATGGAAAGCATCTCTTAGTCCAAGCCCAACGCGTAAAACATCGTTTGCAACACGGAGAAGCTTAAGCCCTATTCAAATGCGTCCGAGTTCATTCGGTCCGGTAAAGCGAAAATTTGAACTTGAAGAAGATAATAAGAATGACTATTTATCACCGCCTATAAAGCGTATGTATTCATATCCCCAAAGTACATTTACTAATTCTGCATATACGAATAATATAAATTCACATTTAATGTCAACAACTTCAAGTCCGGTACCCGGATCAGTAAGTTCCATTGGAACACCGGAATCAATTTCTAGTTCAGATTCACCAAATTTTACATTTAGGCCCGTAGATACACCGCCCGGTGCAAATAGTATCGATGAACCAATGCAAGAAGAACGTATTACTACATCAAATGAAAACAGTTCTGATAAAACAGAAACTGAAGTTATTATGAAAAACGATAGTTAATATATTTTTTTTATTTATTGGTTCATATTTTAATGTAAATTAATAAGTTATTTATTTAATTATTATATTTGCCTAATTTATTTAGTTAAACTTTTAATATATTATCCTATATTTGTTATTCACTTGGTGAACTGCAGTTAATGCAACATATATTTAAATTACTATTAAATGCTATTATATGTAAATATAATATATATATCAAATATATATCTATATATAATGTGCATATATATAAATAAATAAATATAGTTCTACAGATCTATTAACCCTAAAATATTTTGGTATGTTATTATAATTACTAGCGCTGAAACATATATTAGTTACAATAGAAATGTTTTAATTTGTTATATTACTTGAAAACTATCTTTTGAATTATTTGAAAAACTTGTAGCTCCTTGAGAATAAAAGTATTCTAGTTTAATAATTCATCAATACTACGACTAGAAATCTTGCCATTAATACATTTAATATATACATATAGACAGTCTTGTGTCCAATATGAGCTCACTCTAAAAGAAGCTGCAGGTATTATACAAAAGAAAGATGCAACTTCTTTTTCATTAACATGGGTAATAAATATCTGAATGTTATATATCGCCATAAACGGACGACATTTAATTGTTAAACTTTTAAATTTTATCTTTAGTTCATAAATTTTGTACTATATTTAAAATATAAATATTATAAACTAAATCTATCTAGAAATCAGCCAAAATAGATATTGAAGTCGCATATTTAATGTATATCTTAACTATAAATGTTTAAGTAAAAGTTTTGGAAATTATAAACAATACGTTATTAACTGATAAGTGTAACACTTATAAAACCGATTAGATATACTTATAATGTATACTTTATTTATATTCGTTAATGTCTATAAATCTGTCACAAGTGCGTGATTACTATGAAAATATGAAATATATTCTTATGGTATAAATATTTTGTTTAAATATTAAATTGCTTATTTGATAGAATTAATTTATTCATAAGCAAAATATTTGTGCACATTATTTACAACTTATGGACAGTGTAAACTTTTTTAACTGTGTGAACTACAAAACTGTATATACGCTCAAGTAAAATCTTTAATAAGTTGTAAATGCTTTATTTGATATAACTATGTAGCTTATATTTGATATAACATGAAAATAATTTCCTACTGAGTATAGTGGTGTTCATTAAATTAAACAAAAGGTGCTGAAATAGTACTAGTAGTACTCATTAAATGAAATTTATATTGTAAACCCTCAATAAAACTATATATTTCAAAATAAATATAATGGTTTAAAAGAACCGAATAATTTGAATTTATTTCAAATAATTGCAGTGAGAAAATCTTGGATTTCTTAATTACTTTTATATTTATTAATATTTTCTAAGAAAATTTATCACTAGTTTATAAATACAAAGTTTCTTATAAATTTAAAAATTAAATCAGTTATTTTTGTTTGTGAATTTGTTGACTTTTATTTCTCTAGTCTCAAGTTTTCTTTCGGATTCTTTAAACGAAATTTAATGTAATATTACTTTTTATTATTGTTTAAGAAGAAGTAAATGTTTAAAGAAATTACATTTGATCGTATTTGTATTAAATTACCATTATTTTATCCATTGTACAAATAAATTAAAATATAGTACATGTGAAAATGCTTTGTATTAATTTATAGCGTATAAATAACTCTCTATTTTGTAACTTTTTCAGGACGCCCTTTAACATTAGATGATTTTTATTTAACTTATTACTTATTTAAGGCTCTATTTTACTTTAGAAAGCTATTGAATGCATTTCGGAGAGTACAAAAGTTGTAGTTTAGTTGAATAAAGAATAATTATATTTTCTTTGTAAAAGGAAGCCAAAGGAAGCAGTCTCATCTGAATTTCCTAATATTCAATGACCTTTTATTTTTATTAATGATTACAAGCATCAATATTTTTTTTCGTCATATAAAAAATTCAATTCTGGATTTAATTTTCAGTTTTGGGGAATGGAAAAGAAAGATGATAATAAGGCGAATTTATCTCTGGCAATATTTATTGTCTGGCGAATATATATATTATCCATATATTATCTTTCCTGGCGATGTTTGCAGCAGGTTCAAGATGGCGTCTACAGTATTTCTTTCTTACAAAATACAAAACTTGTAGGTTATTTTATTATTAAAGACAATTCATATGTGAAATTTTTGTAGTCATTGTTTAATTAATACGTTTTACTTTGCAGTAAATATCATAACGATTACAACAAACATTATAAATGACTACACGTAAAAAAGTTGTTATTGGCATATCAGGCGGAGTTGACAGTGCTGTGTCTGCTTTTCTATTAAAAAATAAGGGTAAAAACTTTCCAAATATGCTGAAATCTATTATGCTAACATTGGTTTAAAATAATATCGTATCACAAATTTAGGATTTGACGTCCACGCAGTTTTTATGAAAAATTGGGACTGGACAGAGGAAACAGGTACTTGTACTGGCCCAAAAGATTTTCAAGATGCACAGTGGGCCTGTTCTCGTTTAAATATTCCGTTAACTGAAATTAATTTTATCAAAGAGTATTGGAATAACGTTTTTAGGTTTGATTATACATATGAATTTCAATGTTACTTCTTCAACGTATTCGTTTTTCGAGAATTATTGCCTAAACAAAGTATATTTTCTTCAAATTTTAGCAAATTATTGGAAGATTACGAAGGAGGACTAACGCCTAATCCGGATATTTTATGTAATAAACACATAAAATTTGATAGTTTTTTTAATTATGCGCAAAAAAATTTAGGAGCGGATGCAATTGCTACTGGCCATTATGCTAGAACAACGTTCGGAACATATTTGGAAAATTATAAACCACACACAGGTGGTACACAGGCAATATGGATTCAACAATGATGGACATAACATTGAAACTTTTTTTAAAATTTTAGATGTTAAATTACTAAAAGCGAAGGACGCATTTAAGGATCAAACATTTTTTCTCTGTGGTCTTTCTCAAAAGGCATTGCAACATGCTATGTTTCCTGTTGGAAATTTAATGAAATCTGATGTAAAAAAAATTGCTGAGGAAGCAGGGCTCTTGCGTTTAGCTAAAAAACGCGAAAGCACTGGTATATGCTTTATTGGAAAAAGAGATTTTCAGAAATTCATATCAGAGGTAATCTTTTATAATTGTATAACTAAAAATTAATAAAAAAATGAATATACATTTATATCTTTTGAACTTTCAGTATGTGTCACCAAAATCAGGCAACTTAGTAGATATTGACACTGGAAATATAATTGGAACTCACCAAGGTGCACATATGTGGACAATTGGACAAAGAGCAAGAATTCCAGGAACTGTTAAGCCCTATTTTATTTCAAGAAAATTACAACATTCCACGGATATATTAGTTGTAAGTTATAATAAAAATTAAGAATTACAATTTCATGATCGACATATTCTTATGACTATGACACATTGAACAAATAGAGCCAACGCTAACAATTTTGTCTTAAGACAGACTTGACGTAGTCGTTCGAAGAAGACAGTCGTTTTTGCGTGGTCCTAATACTGTGATATCACTATTATTAAACGAAAGCACAAATGTAGTGATTTCTATATAAATTGAAAATTAGATATTTATTATCTAACCATGTATTAGAAGATTATTTATGCTACGTCTACAGAGCTAATATAATATTTACTTATTAAAAATTTCTCTCGTTAAAGAAGACTTCGACTAATGATAAATATTTTATTTCTAGGCAGCGGGCACAGATCATTTATCTTTGTTTACAAGATTTGTTTTTGTAAATAATCCCAATTGGATATCTGGGATTCCTGATGAATTAAATAATAATAGTATTTTAAGATGTGAGTTCAGGTTCCAACATACGAAGGCTTTAGTACCTTGTTCTCTTGTCTGCAGCTCTAATGACAATTTTATGATTGTATTGGATGCTCCGTTAAGAGCTATAACTCCAGGACAATATGCTACATTTTATAAAAATGACGAATGTCTTGGTGGAGCCAGAATTACGAAACCTGGACCATCTTTACTATACTTGCAGGACTCAGCAATTAATGTTAGTACATTATAACAAATTAGCTAATAAAATTATATCACAATTTTGAACTGTTTGTGTTTTCTTATTTTTATCTTTACCGCGGTTAAGTCATTTAAAAAAATTACTGTAATTGTTTGTAATTTAAGTTAAATAAAATGATTTAATTTTCTACCATTATGTTAACTATTTATTTATCGCGTCCTTTCGTTATTATTATTTAATGATTTAATTAACATTTTATTAACCGATTATCAGAATTTAACTCATATATATTTATGTGAACGTTTTATTTGTTTCTAGATTCTCAAATACTGTGATTACCCATCGTGACCGAACGTTCTACAGAGTCTGTTGATTTGTTGAGTATGTTCTACAGAGTTGAATAATTTTTAAGCACAATCATGACTTTATTAACAGGTCAGTTTACCTCATTTTTTAAGAGCTTTAAAGCGTCTAGCTTTATAGTCTTATAAATGCTTATTTCAAATTTGCAATTCATTTTTAGATTACCGTTTTGGTTTTCGAGATACCAGCATATTAAACTATTCTTTATTTTACAGCATAATAAACATAACTGCATAAAAAAATATCAAAGAAATGTAAATTTTTTTTTAGGAAAAATGTCTATCAAGTCATACACCAGAGCAACATAAACATAAAATTGGAATGAAGCAATTCGTTATTCTGAAGTACATATTATGTAAATCTATATGTTATAGTATTAGCGTGAGGATCAGGCGCTTTGAAACGTGTAAAGTTTTAAGTAACTTTTAAGTTACCTTTAACTTTTTTAAATTCAATATTTCTGAAATATATGTAGACAACGGAATTGTAGAGGAAGAAATAAATGAAAAATTAACTTAAAAAAATCGATGTGCGGTCCCCTCTGTACTGAAGTAGTTCTGAAATTGATGTCGAGTATGTGTTACGTATTTCCTATACGCTGATCGTTTGTTTGTGCCACCTTAAATTAACTAATGAGCACTCGTAGCTGATTTATTCAGTATTTTTAAGTTCTACGTTACTTCAGTTGGTTAAGGCCATTTGCGCATATTTAACGTCTATTTAGTGGTGCGCCCTATTACATCACCCGCATTTGCCGAGTATTTCTTTATATAATTAAAATTTTAAGTAGCCTCCATGTTTTTGTAATGTATTTCCGCTGATACTACCGCTCGTCATCTATATTGCAATAGAATAACTATTTATTAACATTACCGCCATCTACATCGACCTGCTGATAACAAAATTTATTCTTACAAAATTATAAATTGTTTTAAATTCTTGTGTAACTTTTTAATTTCTAACTAATCTAAAAAATAATAAAAACATCAAATCATATATCAAATTTTAATTTCTTTTTATTAAATATTATTTTTATACATGATATATAAAGGACTTCACTCTACATATTATATATGTTACATTTCAATATATTTTTGTTTCTTTACTATTGTTGGCCCTAAACATGCCGTTGGTCGGTGCTGTTGCAATTGACTGAAAATAAAGAAATAATAGATAAAGAAAGCGATCCCGAACTTTTTGACTCCACAAACACAAAGTTATATATAATATATACCTGTTCTGCTACACTTTACAATTAATTTTCTGCTAAATAATCTTCAATACTGATAAGAATAGCAATGCAGAAGAATTTACATCATTTAACATATGTACGGTCAATTTCAGTTCGTCGAACCTCTGCAAAGTTTAGTGCCACACTATAGATTCTTATGCCATTCTAGATGAAGCAGTAACTGAAAAATTATTTATTTTAATAATACGCCTGATTAACAGACTATTATTAGAACACGCTATAAGTGCCATCTTGTAAGATAAATATTAGCTCATGTTTCTGTTAAAAGATGGCGTCCATGGTGCGTAATAATAATAAACTACTAATCAGGCGCAGCTTTAAATTTCTTTATAAAAGAATAATATAAAAAATTATATCTTTTGACAACTTACAGCTAAATTACATCAAAGTTTATGAAAAATGCGTATACGCAAACAAGACAATTAATATAAGGCCTCTGACACACTGAAACTAACTTCTTGCGATCCCCGTCGTTTTAAGTAGGACGGGCTATATACATAATATGATTAATACGTATGTAGATCAAAGTGTTGCCTTCTGTTTACTACTAAGTACACAAAAACTATTTTACTAGGATGAAATGAAAACAATTGAACAAGTTTAATATATATAATAATGCAATCAAACTTACAGTGAGTCCTGAACATGCTTTGGTCTGCATAAATACAGCGACCCTCTTCATATAACTGACTCTTGTTTACATTCTTGACGAAACTTTGTTGGTAGAAGTAGTAGTAGAAGATTTACGTTATCACGCGCAGCATTCACTCATCAACAGCATCCTCTACATCATTCTGCAAATCTCCAACCACTGTGTAAGAGATGGAATTATTACAATAGATCTGCATAGAATAAAATCTCAGGCCAACCGAACTTTGTACAAAAACGAATTAAATTTAGGTGTACTTCTACTCAGCTACATCCCCACAGAGGAAATCCATCGAATAGCACTGCAATTAATGCCTCCTGTGAACCAACTTACACATAAAACTGAGTGGACCTTGGAGACAAGACTGTCTTTATTCATATACTGCAATAATGGCTAATATCAAGACAGACAGTGTCTTTCTTTTTCGCTTTTCTTTTATAATTGCCTTGGTAGAATCAGACTCATTTTCTCAATAGAATACGATAAAATTTACAAGACAAAACTCACTTTGGTAATTATTTAGTTCGGCTATACTTTTGTTTTTCACTTTGTAAAAAAAACTATTGCATTTTTGTGTTTTGTTATGCTTATTGTATACTCAAAACATGTCAAAATCACTACGTAATATTTATTTTACTACTTTTTATTAAGAAATAGAAGATATTGAGGGTTAAAGTTGACCAAAAAATGTGACAGTTGACATTATTTACATAACATTTAAATGCAACTAGACTTACATTATTCTGCCTCATCTTGTTTGGTTCTGTCAATCGACTACGCTGCAGTACGTTCTTGTAATTTCCTTAATTCGTTATGTTGATTCCCATTGCCTCAGGAATTTCATAAAACACAACAGGTTCGGAAAATAAACCCAACATTCCTGCAATTAATTCATATATTACAGTCATATAAAACATATATTAAAACTATATAAAATATCGTATTCACATGTTTTATAATATATTATTTCAGGCACTCTCGCAACCTATGATTTTATGTAGAGCAATGTAGAGATGTTTTCTGACATTTTATGAAAAACAATAGGAAATACAAGAAGCTGCAAGAAGCGGTGTGAACTCTGCATCAAAGATAATCTCACTATGCCCGCATATGTATATAGAAACCTTCTTACCAACGTTACAAAACTTGCAAAACAATGACTACATTGGAACACATTTAACATTCTCCGAATAATACCGATTACGGATCGAATGACACATTGTAAATGGCGCTTGTTATCCTTATTATTAGATCACATTAAAAGTAATTAGAAGTATGGCGTCAACGCGTAAAAAACAGGACGAGAAAAATTTAAAAACTTTACGTGAATTAGTGACAATTAATTTAAATAAACAATGTTTCGATTGTTATCAAAGAGGTCCTACGTATGTGAATATGACAATTGGATCATTTGTATGCACAAAATGTTCTGGAATTCTGTGAGTAATTTGTAGTATATATTATGTATATAGTTAAAATTAAATATATATTTTATATAATATAAAAATTTATAGCAATATACCTTAACTAAAATTTAGTTTCATTCTCTTAGCATAACAAATAAGATTATGACTTGAAATTTTAAATTTATATTTGATGCATAATTTTATTGTTCCTTTGTGTCTTTATAACTTTATAAGAATATAATTTTTTTTATCGACTTTTAATTTAATTTAAAATTTACAGCGCTCATGATTTTTTTTTCTATATTTCTTATATTTTACAATAAAACATATTTTGTAATTGTGCGTCATACATATTTTTAACCGAACACACATAAATATAATGTATGTACATATATGTAGAACTCCTTTCATTTACACTTATTAGTTCTTAAGAACTACATATTTTATAGGAGAAATAATAAACAAATGTAGGACTTTGCAAGATAAGTCATTGTCCAACTTTATCTCTGCAAAGTACAACAAAAAAAGATTAAATAGCAATAGAAAGTTTAAAAATTAAAGCCTTATTCATAATTTTCTTAATATTCGTTTTATATGGTATTTGTAACTTTTGGAAAGGCGTAAGCATTTATGTATTAAGAACAAATCCGTTATTAATATTTTGAAAAAATGCCAATATAAAACTCTTCGCAAACATTTACCAGTGAAGTCTAACTAAGTAAGTGCAGATAAGAGACAGGAAATGAAATTTATCCTTAAACAATATCTAATACAGGAAGTACGTCATATGCATTTAAAAAAACCCAAGGATAGCAATATGTTCCTTGTATTACATTTTCCTCCAGCTTTGCCTATATAAAATGTATTTGCTATCTACAATACATCATGTTTAGTTACATCTATATTTTATTTATTACATACTCAGTTACATATTTTCCGAAAAGGTTTTAAGAATACTACCCAATACGTAAATGTAACTTCTTTACTTCTACTTTACCTTCTAAATATCCTTAATGTTATCATTATCCACCAATTTTAATTGAAAATTAATTTATTAATTCAAATTTATTTAATAAAAGTAGTACAAAACTTTAATTACATTGGTTTCAAAAGATAGTAGAATGTAAACAAATAGCTAAAACAAATAACAAAATTTATATTTACGGGTGTTCAATTATTTTAATATTTACTTTCCTTTAATCTTTTTGATTTGTTTTCTGTTTTTTTTTTATGTTTCAATGAAATATGTGATAACCGCTGTTGCTCAAGTAGCATTTAGATTTTTTTAAATTTTGTTTTGTTAATATTATTTACTAGAATAATTGTTGATATTTTTCATATCTAGATTCTTGGAAAGTTGTTTAAGGTTCAGTCTGTTTATTTCTAGGAAAGTATATCTAATATGTAAATAAATCATCAATATAGATGTAGTTAGATAAGTTTTATCTCTTAATTCACCTATATGCCTTTACATCCAAAATTATATTTGCTCGTATTTAATAATATTATTTTTATAAAGTAATTTAATACTATACTAAAAATATATTAGAGCACACTACAAAAATAAGAAATTCTTTCGATTTTCGATTACTTTCGCTCTATAAAATTATTAAAATACCACAGCCAAATGTAATCTGCTTGGTATAAGAAATTAAAAGTATTCATCATATATTTTGTGAATTAGACCATGAAATAATAAAATATCTTCGCAATTCACGAGACTGTTATATCGGAGTCCAAATTTGGGTCACTTTTAAAGTATGATCTAACAAAGGGTCCTAGAACTTTTGGGTTAATCAAAGCGATATGCATTTATTATTGGGTTAAAGAATTAAATGACATATTACATTCATCATAGCTTCAGGTCAATGTTTGATAAAAATAAATTAAATAAACACCCGCAGTTGTTTTTTTTCCGGTTTAGTTATTTTGACGTCTGAATTACGACATATGTTAATTTAACATTTCATTAAAAACATATAAGTTGATCATTGAATTTATGAGTCACTACGAATTAATATTCAAATTTTAAATTACGTAGACTTTGTGAAAGATAATTTAAGAACACCTTGTGTATCATGTACCACGTAGTACCATCCTAAAGCGTCTGTTAACTCTTCTTAACATTGATATCAAGTAACGCAAGTAAACGTATACTGTGTACAGGAAACCATTTATCACATATTCATTATTCACACAGTCGTGCACGTCCATGCTCTAGGGCGACATTGTATTTCAATTTCTCGCATCAAGTATATTACAACAAAATGGTACATATCATTTAAATACTTTGAAGAAGTGATTGGAAAACAAATACGTAGAAAAAGTTCTAATTCAATTCTTATGTGACAAGTTCCAAAAACAATTCTAATGTGACAAGAATAGCATTATTGGCAATCTAGAAATACACTGAGTTAACTTTTACAAATATCGTATTCTGTGTTTTAAAACACACATTTGCTAAGTGCATATTATTTTTAAATTTATAGAGGTTTATTTATTGTTATTGAAACTACTCATACGTATGTTCTCATATACACCAAAACATTAGCAAATTAAATTGTAACATTGCTTTATTTTGGAAAATACAAATATGAGAAATACGGGCGTAGAAATTGAAAAGATTGAATTCTCTTTTATCGTAGTTTTGTATAATTTACTACTTAGATATGTTAGGTTTTTAGTACGTTTGAACTCAATAAATATCGCTTACTGAGAAACAATATAATATTTTTAAAGAAAGTAAATCAAGGGTATATCTTTTACTTTGCACTACTTGTGCTACTATTCGTATATTTGTATTTATGCACTTACTATCTAAATTAATAATGAGAAAACAGTTAAAATTTATAATTATGCTGTATGTAATGAACTGTTGATTTGTGCAATATATAATATATATTTTTATTTACAGACGAGGTATAACTCCCCCACATCGGGTAAAGTCTATATCAATGGCGACATTTACGGCGGATGAAATTGATTTTATTAAAGCAAATGGTAATGACAAATGTAAAGAGACATGGATGGGACTATATGATGGAACGAAAGGTATATTTATGATTTTTAAGAAAATAACTTAATTCCACTTTACATTGTTTATATATTCTGTTAAAGTACCAGAATTAAAAGATGAACAACAACTAAAGGAATATATGTCTGATAAATATGAAAAGAAGAGATTTTACTTGGATCCATCAATGTTAAAAAATAATACATCAACCCCTAATCGAACAACCAAACCAAATAGTCTTCAACTAAGCAAAGAAAAGTAATTTACTTTTAAACATGTATTAACATGTAAATATAAATAACAATTGACGTTTTATGTTATGTCTTTGTTTCAGTATATCTCAGAATATGTTCACACCAGATTTTGAAGTTGATTTTAGTTCTGCAGAAATATTTAATTCAACTCAGAGTAATAACAATGTTAAGCAGTCAATATCGACAAATCAGAATAATAACAACTCACAGGCATCGTTTGCGAATTTTGATAGTAATCCAATTTATAATGCTGGTGAGTTAAGGTTTATATTTTTTAGAATTATTGTTACAAGTCTTAATTTACGTTGACTACGAGATTATGTGTTACTATTCCAACAGCCAGCCATACTGTTATTTGGAGGGAACATATCTTTCCAACTAATAAATATAATACTAATAGATGGAGTAAGTAAAATAACTGTAATTAAATTAGGAACATTTTTCTTTCTATAACTTATAAATACTTGCAGAAATTTAAAAAATATAATATATATGTAGATTTTTAAGGTGACATTTGCATTGTCATATTTTAATAATTCTTATTCTTTACAGGCATGCCAGTGTTATCAAACTCTGTGAGCGGCTTTCCAAATAATTTTCAAATACAACAATCCAACACAAATGGTATGTTCCCGTCGCAACAAGGGTTTGATACACCATTTAACAATGTTAACTATAATGGGCAACAATTTGGTTCCACTCCACATATGTTTAGTAGTGTTAAACCACAAATGTATGCACAAAATCAGCAACAATTTGTTGTACACAATAGTAATAGTTTTCACACAAATTTTCCATTAACAAATAATGTCAGTCAACAAAATAATTTTTCGCAACCTGTCCAAGCAACACAAGATAGATATGCTGCTCTTAAAGATTTAGATTTAGCATTAAAATCTCAAACGGATATTGCTACGGATTCTGTTTGGACTCAAAAAGAACAAGTTTCTAATAAAAGTCAGTTAAAATGGGACTCTAGTAGTTTTAATCAAGGTAGGTACATTTTAATTTTTGGAAATCTCAAATCAACAAATCATACATCACAAAATAATTATATTTTTGTTTTTAGCATTTGAACAAAATACTCTAACAACAAATCCATTTAATGTTAAGCAAACAAATGTGCAGACAAATCCATGGGGTTTACAACAGCATTCAACAAAAATGAACCCATTTCAACAAAATGATACAGGATATTCTCAACAATTACAAAACGGTGGACCATCAACTACAGCTGGAACTAGTTTGTTTGAAAACAGTTTTCAGCAACAGAAACAACATAGTAATGATGATATAAATACGTATTTCGGACAATCGAATATAGCAACAACGGCTATAGGTTCAAATGGAAAAGTAAACGGTTCTAGTCAAAGTAATGGCATGAAAAATGGGCAACTTGATTGGGCTGCTAATCCTTTTGTGGTGTGTACATTTTAATAATACTTTTATTACTTATGAAATAATATTTACTTTCCTCTGGATTTAGTTAAATTTACAAATTCTATGTGCAATAAATAGTTACTAAAATTAAATAATATTGATGAGAAATTTATACGATGTTTCTCTTCCAATTTTTTAAAATATATTTATGTTGATTAAAATGAAGAGATTTTATTATTGGGTTATGTTTTAAAAGATTACAATAATAATTGATTTTGTTTCAGACACCCCAGATCGCTTCGAACAACCCATTTTTATGATTGAAAACATTATTTCTGACGACTATGTTTTTTAAATGGTTTTCGTTTTTTAACTATATAATATTAAATTAAAATTTTTAACTTTTTTTTTAAATATTTTTTTTTTAATTCTCTCTATTTTGCTGTTATTTGTATTGGGTACGTGCCAGTTATAAGGTGTATTTTAAATTAATGTTTTAACAATAAGTATGACACATTTACTAAAGCTACTAGTAAATAAATTGATCTTAGAAAATAACTTTTTATACTTTAGTCGTATTTAGCACCAACTTTCTAATTTATTAAATAATAGTACAGCTTCGTTAATTTACAATAACAAAAGCGGCACGTGCTCACTTTAGTCATAGATAAGATTTAAAATATCCACACACTAATGATAAATGTTATCTTTTAATGCAATTATTTATGATAAAATGAAAAACTTTAAAAATTGAAATGTTCGTTAAAGCTGTTAACTTCAACTTGTTCAACAACAACCCTATTCAACTACTGCGCCTTATAGTAAATAGAAAATAAATTTGTATAATAAAATGTTAAGCAAATAAGATGTATTTATTAAATTAAAAATAGACAGCTTTATAAACAATACTTTTAAAGGTTACTGGTTAGGCCAAAGAATATGTAATAACTTGAATTCTGCAGTAAATTAATTTCTTTAGTGTCAGTTTTTATGATAAAACTTAGTTGCAATGTTTTAATGCTTAATATAATAATACTTTTTCTTAATGACTTCAAAAATAAGAAACTGATTGCTAAAATTTGTGATCAGACTACAATTTTTTTGTCTTTATTTATTACTTAATTTTGTTTAGCACTTTCTATTCTTGTAAAATGGATACTAGACTTAGAAAAGTACGAAAATAGAAGTGATGATAAAACTAAGGTCAGAAGGTTATTATTTATTAAAATTTATTATTTTTAAAATGTAATTTTGTAGTTTACTTTGATTATAATGATTTGGTTTAATGAGGAATGTATGGCCATACAGTTATAGTTATAAACTCTAAATTGCTGTATACCGAACTGACTAAGTTGTCTGCAACGACTTTTAAAAAAGTTTTAATAGGTAATTTTGTTTGTGACTTAGTATTATGTCACATGCAACTTAAATTAGGTAAAAGTTAGTCTAGAAATATTAGTAACTAACTGTGATATGTGGTTTATTAAAATGTGAATCAACTTTTGAATAAAATCTGAATTTAGTATAATTATGTAACTACATAAACAAAACTAGTTTGAAATAAGTTTTAGAAAATAAAAACGAATTAAGTCAATCAATTCTGACAGAGAATTGTCTGAAACATTTTTTCTTGATGGTTCAAAAACTAAATGATTTATTATGACATATGTTTGCTTATTACGTTTTTAAGTTCATTTTAATAATGGAATTCTATTGGAAATGATGTAATTTTATTTATGTATTATCTAATTTATATTTATTATTTTGAACGAATATTTGTGTTTAAAAAGGCAGTCACACTTTTGTGTAGCTAAATCAAGATTTGTTTAATTTTCAAATATTTCTTTTCGTATATGGTTGTTTATATTTTTATTGGTAATATTTCTTCTATTAGCCTAATTAACAAAGGTAATATTTAAAGCTGTAAATTATAGGACTCTTACAAATTATGTAATTTTATCGTGTAAAATAAATAAACGCCTTCAATGTTTTCGATGCAACGAAAATAACAACTGCTCACTAGTATTAGAAATCAAACATGACATTATTTAAATGCCTTAATTATAAACATAATAGCGTCCGCAAAACTAAAGTGCTACATGCTTACAAAATCGAATTAATTATTATAATAAGTATTTTAAAATATACATTTAGCTAAATGTAGAAGAAAGAATAACATCACTGCTCTGATATATATATATATATATCAGAATTGTTATTTTAAAATATATTTCTTATAGGTATATATTTAATATATGATTTTTTATATTAAATGGGTAAATTTGATGTAAACATATTAACTTTAGACTCTTTTAACATTTGGTTTAATTTCAATCTGTAATATACATAGGCTGTTACATAAAATAATACTTTTGCAACTTTATTAGACTTCTATGTTTAATAGATGTAACATTAAGAAACTGCCTTCAGAAATAATTAGAAAGAGTCAATTGTAACAATTCAGACAATTGTCAGAATTTAGTGAAAAGCAAATGTATTAACAGTTTGTATATATGAATAGAACCGGCCACAGGCCTATCCGATAGGTCAAAAACAAAACTATAAAAAAGAGCGTAGAACAAATTAATTTTACAGTAATAGAAATAGGGGTTGGGTAAATTATTATCTACAAAAAATTTGTCTTGAACCGGCCCTGTATTGAATCCATATGTATGTGTAAATTTTACAGTGTAGTATAGTTATATAACAAACAGAAGCACTATCCGTCCTTAATATGGATATGAAGAACTATGTTATATTTTTTGATAGTACAGTTTTGATTAGTATGTTGTGATGAAAAGTATTATAGAATAGAGTTAGTTATACTGCAATAACTATATATTCAGAGTCGGTTATTTTATTCTAATTGTAAGTAAATAACTTTATTGGTATTGTTTCATTCTAATTGCATATTTATTCGGTGCCTATTTATTAATGTGTTAAACAAACGCCTGTATGTAAAATTGTAATATGTGAATATAATATTTAAAAAAAAATATGTCAATTTTCTATTTTCATCATATCTAAACTGTAGCCTATCATATCTTAAAACACCGGAGAAGGATTAATATTAATAGATGCATCATTAAATACTTTAGAAACGCTAAAAAATTAAGCTTATGTATATGTTTATTAATAAATCAATATTAATGATTTACTTTTATTTTATTTTTTAATTACCTACATCTATTACCTTAATGATAGTTTAACATGTAGATTTAATGTGCTTGTGTCCTATGTCTTAATTTCTATAAAAGTGTACTATATATATTGATAAAGTGGGTTACTAGAACCTCAAATGTTCAATTATTTTTTAATAACTGCTTATATGTTAAGAGATATTAACAATTAAAAAAGTCATTTTGTCTCTTTCATTATTAAAGGGATTCAACGTTGTACACATTCCAAATGCATGTGACATCACAATCCTTGTGCAAGGTTACGAACCTTACAGCTCATAAATATCTGCTATATGTATTTATATATCAAAATATGAAATATTATTTACAGCTATTTCAAGGAACAATCAAATTTCAATATTATGTCTGCCTTAGTAGGTTTATATAAAATAAAAACTTATTATTCTTTGACTTGACTTGATTATTTGACTACCAACAGCTACAAATCATTACCACAGCACTGACCTACTCAACAAATAACTGACGTTAAAATGCATTTCACGTCATACAAATATGGCCGACCATTTTTAGCTAAAACTACAATTCAAACTTTTAATTGCTATATCTCCATCAATATTTAAATATTTAATAAAATAGATACGCCAATACACATTTATTAACATCAATTTCAATCAACAATTGAAAAATCGACCACTAAAAAATAAGGACACAAGCCCATTTGTTAAAACTTAAAAAAATAATAATCTGTCGATGATCTCTTTTTGTTAAATCAAACAGGAATAGATTTGTATATATCTTTCATAAAAGCTTTAAAATATTTAATAAAAAGATGATACAAAATATTTATTTTTGAATAAAGATATAACTAAAAGAAATAGCTGAATATACTTCCAAGAAAGCAACCTATAATAATACAGAAAATTATATTACCTACTGATGATCCTTAAGAGTATAGATTTGCTCCATCTGTATTTTAAATCAAATAATATGCAATATGTAAAAGACGTTTTGCTATGGGCTACTAAGAAGCTTTTCATATTGAAATAGTTTGTGAAAGATCTTTTCTGTTCCTCAAGTCCAGTGATAACTAACTTAAGCCACACTCTTACATAAACCATGCATGTAGAGATTACGACTGCACTGCGACCTTATTAGATTATGGTCTCTATATTATACGATGTATCGTGGCAAGGTTTAGGGATAGACCCCATTGAGGAATAATTTTGCGTAGAAAAAGAAACGGAATTCTGTAACACATGGAATCATATGCCATCGGTTTTAATTCTACGCCGAAAAAAATTCTGTAGATTTCTACAGAAATCACCGCGAGACAGAGAGGTTTTTTTCTTATATTTTATTGTAGAACATATAGTCAAATGTGGACACACGCACTACGGAATTAATTCTGCAAATACCATATCCTGTTGGCGGCGTATCTCTTGGGAAGCAGTATGCATCTGTCGCTGAATCTCTTTAAACATCCATTAACATGACACGATATATAAATAGAACAGTATAAAACCCGTTTTTGGCGGAGTGAAGTACTGTATGTGTTAAGTAGGTAAGTTTTAGTATACAGAATTAAAACCCCGTGGAATAAACCGCGCGGAATTATTTCTAATTGGAGTCTAGGTCTTAATGTTAATTTAAAATACATAGGCAAATGGTATAACGCATTTAAAATATAGCCAGGGGGAGTAAGTTTCTTCGTCAGATATGATAATTCAAAGAGGAAGTGTGCCGCGTGCAATTGTCCTAACTTTTACTGCTTTAGCATTAGCAATTATATCTTAAAAATCAATTTCAAAAATCTGGTTGAATATGTAGAAGTTAAATATTAATCCGCATTAGATATTGGAACAAATCTACACAAAATAGAAATAAATTTGGGGAAATTTACACGAGATAAATAGGAATCTGTAACCAATTTATACAAGTTGGAATGTAATGATAAATTTGCACTGGATAGAATGTATGTAACTGTGTATATAAAAAGAATAGCGTGGAAGAATTTAAAAATCAAGTAATTCTTTGAAATTAGCTACAATTTATTACAAAAAAAAAATCATAGGGCACCCTAATACGAAAGCACCCTAAACATAAAATAGAGATGACAATGCGCGAGCCCTAAGCCATCCGCGCAGACATCTGTTTCAGAACTGCGAACATAACACATTGAATAGAAGCATACAGAGTAAGCTGATGATTGAACAAGCGAGATAGCACGTACATTTCCATATGGAAAGGAGATACCTTATCCCTTTCGTACCTTCAGCCCTAAAAGAATTTAATTCACATGTGACTATACATCATTTAATATTAAAGTTGGTACAAACACTGAACTGTTAACGTCAGTGTACGTTTGTTGACGGCTTTGGTTACATGCGTTTACGTACAGTGAGTACAGATTCATAGGTACGAAATACGTAAATAATATTACATTTAATTACATGCAATAAGTAGCCCATGTATTTTTGTAATTATAATGTTCTATATCAGTATATTTAAAAAGTGAATATTTTTATTTGTGAGTGATTTAATTATTAATTGTTTGATTGTGATAATTATAAATGTTATCGTAATTTATTCAAAGACATACATAATTTGTAAAAATCTGCATATCAACGGGTTAAGGTAAGAATTATATTTTGTTTATAAACAAATCTAATAAAATGTTTTTGTTTTGTTTGAAAAAAAATGTGACAGCCTTAATGTAAGACTAATATAAAATAATGGTAAATAATAAAATTAATAACAATTTTACCTAAATAAAACGAAATCTTTTTTAACGTAATTAGACGGAAATTTTACATTATATTTTTATGTAAACTATAATATTTTTTATGTAAAACCGTATCTAGTCTTAGCAAATGAGTTAGTATCTCATTAAGATTCTAATAAATTTTACAAATTATCTTATTTTGGTTGATAATTTGCTTCGTGTACCTGTATATCAAATAATATCCCAATACAATAAACATTAATCTTAAATAGTAATAATTAGAAAATTAAATGTAATAATAATATAGTTGTATATTCTTGAAACTATATTAATTCGATTTGTTATTTGCACATTACCTATTAGGTATACTAAAAGCAATGTAAATAAATGTAACTGCAACATATACATTGGTTAGCACAATTATGTATATTTTACATAAACAAATGTTATTATAGATTATAGATATTTTATTCTAGATTTATATAAACGTTTTTACCTTTTTATCTTATATATTATTTACATACAATTTTTATATAAAAGTGTTACTTTGTTAGATTTTATATACGTTAACGATGAAATAAAAATTCATAATTAATATGAATTATATTATGACTTAATTATTTTATGTGAAATTTTACCATTATTTTATATAATATATGTATAAAATATAATAACATAAGAAATATTTGGTTAATAAAATAAATTAAATATTATTTAACATCGGCATATTTCCGGTGCTGTTGTAGTTGCTGGATCCTACAGCCGACAATCTCCTGCAATGTTGTCAGTATTTATGGTAGTGTGGGTTCATATATGTTCACAACACCGCTGCCTCATAAGTTTTATAATTATGAGCGTATAATCAAATTAATTTTGATAATATACCAATTTAGAAAATGTAGTTGCGGTTCAGGGATCGATCCCGAAAACAGAGCAGTCTGGTGTTACACATAATGTTCTCAGCCACTCTACCGGCTACTTAGTTCTAATTGACAATTTTAACGAACAATTACTAAAGTCTTCGAACTCATAATTTAATTATGTTTCTTTAATTACCAATAAATGAAATAATTGAAATGCTTCATTTGTTAATTAATTATTATTCTTATGGGTTTTCATATAGAGTATTAATAAAAAGGAAATGTGAAAATAATTTAATTATAAGATCATTATCATGACAGAATAAGGAAGAAAAGTTTATAAAAAGTATTTACAAAATATGAAATTCTATAAAATAGAAATATGTTAAACAAGTAATTTCAAAGATGTATTGGTTACGTCCTACAACAAAATGAAAAAGACTGAATGGTACGATAATCTATTCTGAACAATTGTTTGATTAATCATCAGAGGCTAGATTTGTGATGACAATTTCATATAGTAATATGTTTTAATAACCGTTATTGTCCCATTTCCGGTTTATTTATTACTTTAATATGTACATGTTACGGGTTGTAGTAAAAATTAAATAATTCTTGTCGTACAAATGATGGCTGTGCGGCGCTTAGTTTGTGATACTCATAGCTTTAGTGACAATTCTTTGTCAATCGTTTTTTTTTTCAAATTTCATTATAGAGTAAGGCCCTCCGCACATGGGGCGACTGGTTGCAAACCTTAGCCCCGACTTTGCCCGAACCGAATGTGATTATAACTGTGTTGTTAGTAAAAGAACGAACGTCTACGAGTGAGATAAAACACACGGCACGAACGTAACTAAACTGATTTTAAACTGGTTTTGAGCATATATTCAGCGACTATATTTCTCGGTCGCAGGGTGTTGGTTTCATCAACAGAGATGTTTACGAATACTATTGAAAAGTATTTAAATACATACATACAATCAAATATAACACAATAGAATCCCCTGTTTTGCTATTGTTAAAAATTCTATAGAGTCACGATACACGGCTCCACATGGCTCGCGCTCGTTTCTGTTGAAAACTTCGTTTCGCGTTTAGTTTGTAATCAGTCGACTCGAGTGCCTTTTCTCGTGTTTTATTTCACTCACATACACGTTCGATCTCTCACTAACAACAGTTGTAATTACATTCGGTTCGGGTAGATTCGGGGCTAAGGTTTGCAACCAGTCGCATCGTGTGCGGAGGGCCTAAGGATATAAATTATGTTGATATTATAAGCACAGGCACAGGGTGGTTAAAAATATATGTCAACGGTCCTGAAAGCAGGTGAATATGAAATTGAGTATGTCAAATTAAGCGAAGGAAGCTAAACGCAGCGGAGCCAATAATCGTATGTTACAAATTATACTATTATGTTTAATTTAAAGTAATATTACTTTTTATTTAAAAGTTCATACCATTTACGGATCATTAATTTTTTCTATTATAGATTCACCCTTTATAAACTTAAATACAGTAATTTATTGTAACAATTACAATTTAAACCAATAAAACAATTTCGTTTACTCCACCTCCCCCATTTATAAAACATATGTTAACTATGATATAAATTGTAACACACTATTTACGAGTGTTTGTTGTTCGTTTGGTTTGGGAGCTTGTAAACGAATGTGTTACTTGATTGCATATTGATAGGGCGTTTGTGTTTATCAGATTCTGACCGGAACTCGTTGAACGGTGAACGGTGAACGGTCAACCTGCAACGTTACTACCTATACCTTTGTGCACCCATCCATAGTCGATGCACGATGTTATATAAGAAAGAGTAAACCGACGAATTTCCTTTTTTTAATTTATGTTTTTTAACATCGGTTGATGCTAGATCTACAACCGACGTCTTCCATTACTTATTGATGAAATTGAAAGGTACATTTAATCGATAATAGATCAGCACTACAAAGAGTAATCTAATAAGAATTGTGAACTCATTTTTTAGGGGTCGATTTTTTAATTGTTGATTGAAATAGATGTTAATAAATATATATTGGCGTTTTTATTTTATTAAATATCTAAATGTTGACAGAGATATAGCATTTAAAAATTTGAATTGTAATTTTAGCACTAGATGTGGTCGGCCATATTTATGACGTAACATGTCGCACTATGAAGTGATAGGCCAGTTATTTCTTATAAGTATAAGTGTTCTGTGTTAAGTATGCTATCTCTTTTAAGCTCTGTTGTATAAAAGAGAGGGCAACATACCTTTAACATAACTTTAATAAATAAAAACAAAACTAAAATAGTGGGTGGGAATGGGGTTATAAAGAACAATCAATTGTTCGTAATTGATCTCTTCTTATTGAGTCATTAAATTTCAATTTAAATAAGACATTAACTTAGAAGATTTGGGTTAGCCGCAAAATCATTTACGTAATTACTAATTATCGTTATTATGTCGTATTCACGCATGATAACTTGATCCGCTCCTTGAACTCTGTAGTATTTGTCAATGCCTATGGTTGTATGCCCTACAGGCCCAGATCTAAGGGACGGCAAATCGGGGTTCTTGCCCTGGGCGGGCAATAATTCATGGACGCGCTAAATTCCGAAGGACCCTACGTACACATTTAGTTTATTAAAAAAAATATTTTTAGTTTGCTAAAAATCAATGTCTTTTTGGGGGAATGACCTTTTTCCTCGGACCCCACAGAGGACCGTTTTTTCAACAATAAAAAAAGGAAATTTTTTTTTTTTTTCTATTTGGGTTGAAAAAATCATAGATCCGTTGCCGATACCCCATGCCCCATGTCAACGTAGACGGCAAGTAATTAACGACAATGTAAATTGAGTAAATTGCACTCTGCTAAACTCGCTCTCTTATTGAGCTAAATTCAGAGAGAAAATTTAATTGTTTCCAATGACTATTGAATTTCTGAAAAAAAATGATCTGATGTCGAGTGCCCAGGGCATTGTGATCTTTTGAATCCACTAAATTGATTTTTGCATCTTTGCTAATTTGTAAATACTAAAGAATTTGTTAAAACTCAGCAGAAATTTTAAAATAACTCCAATATATAAAAAACTAAGTTGTTCATCATCTGCATAGTATGGTAATAATTAAACGATCATTGGCATGATGTCTTTTATCTTTATATCGTCGTGAACTACCATATATAAGATGCATATATAATATTTTTAATAGTTTTAATGCCAAGAACTTACTAAAATTAACGAAATAATTATGATCGAAAGATAAAATGAGGGTGGTATAAGGACTGGAGATACGAGTATATTTGTAGCACTTTGTTAATCAAAAAGTTAATTTTAATTTAATACTTTCACGACCCTGCCCATATAAATAATGTTCAGTTTATTCTATGTAAATTACCATTCCGTTATTTTTTGTCGTTAAAATTTTAGCCTTAGTTTTACTTTTTCAAGCAGCAGCGACTTTTTGACACTTCGCTTATGCATTAAAGGGACGTGCGAATGAGGGAGAGAAGGATTTTGCTCTTTTATATACAGGAGACAAAGGACTTAATTAAAGGCCAATATTAAAGATAGGGGATGATTTAGATAGCAGTTGATAGGAAAAAGAACACAAAGGGAAATGAAGAGAGCGAAGGGTTTGACAACAGAAAGACGGAAAATGACACATGAAAAAATCTGAATCGATAACAAATGTTGATAGAAACTTAAAAAATTCATCATTGAAGAAGATGCGAGAGTATTGTGATAGGCCGCCGCTTTGCAAATAGATTAATGTGGAATGTAGGGCGCTGGGAGAAATAATTAAAATAGGACGTAAAAATGCTAAAAAATATAGGCTATATTCACTGTCTCTATTAAGAATATACAGAGCAGACAGACTGTCAAGAAGAAAATATATTATCCACATATTTGGCGCCTGCCACAGCTGCATGAAGTAAAGTAAATTGACTGTCAAAACCTTGAATTAAAACTTGGCTCTCTTCAGGGTTCTGGAAAATTTCGTGTTTGTATTTGAAATTTGTACTTTATCAATATTCTATGAAACAGACATACTCAACCCCCTCTCCGACCCTCTGTCGTTATTCAATCAGACCTACTTTAATAAAGTAATTTCTATTTTCATTTTCTCCAACTACTTCTTACTATGTGGACAGTTTTTTTTTAAATATATTTATTTAACGTCGGCATATTTTCGATACTGAGTCCTATCACCGATGACATCCTACGTATATGTGAACTACACCACTGCCTAATAAGTTAATTACCACTGCTGGCTAAGAAAACTGGTAGTGCACTTTAATAGCTTATAGAGAATTACTTTACTAACTTATAGAGAATTTACACTCTTGTTTTGACTTAAGAACTTTCACTTATGAAAAGTTTAATTATTGTTTTTAATATAACCAATATTAAAGTTAATACTCATTTTTACGCTTAAGCCACAGTCACAGTAACGATTCACAAACGACTAAAGTATAAAAAGTCAAATACCTTCCTAAATCCATTCTCGTTCATATAGTTTGCACTGAGTATCTTCTGTCTCACGCGCTAAGCGATGTAACGCTTATTCCATAGTAGTTATATTGAGTAGCTACGTGCGCTGTGGAGAGCGCACGGGGAATATTTCTTCGAGCGAAAATAAGTTTTAATTATTCGGCATAGAGATTCAGTTGATTCTTTGCAACTTCCTAAGTATAAAGTCAGTATGTAATTGGGGTATTATATGACATTTTGTTATTCTTTCTTGTAAGTTATAAATATTATTTATATTTTTATTATTATAAGGTACAGCCACCCTGTTTGTGAGCTCTCACATCATCAATTAAATGGTGACAACTACCAAACCTAGAGAATATAAATCTGGTCCGGACATCGAACATAAAGACACAGTTGTCTGTCATCAAGCATGTTGCCGTATTTGTTGACAGTTATTATGATACCGAAGACTATATATTGCATATAATTCAATATATAAAATATAGTTTCGACTTGGGAATCGAACCCTATGACACAACAGCCTGCTGTATATTCTCGTTTAATTGTAGTCTAAAGATTTTTATTAAAAACCACAAATCATTAGTATTTCATTCCCTCTCACTCTTTCTGTTTCCACTATATGCATCACAGTACATCACTCTACAGATAACTTGATTCAAATCAGTTTGCGACACTTCAAGCGTGGTTCCTATAAATATGAGCCGAGTACGTATGCACTTGTACGTGCTACATTGCTAATGTATTTTCGAATATATTTTTGTTTAAAAGAAATATTAATTATTTAAACTAAACTGTGGAAACATATTTTATTAGTTCACGATTTCTAATTGTATCGTTGTGCAAATTATGATCATGCTCTTTACAGTTCGAAACAGTGAAACGTCCCTATTTTAGAGTTTCTTTATTCTTCCCCTCTCCTCTCCCCTGCGCAGTGTTATACAACGTAGTACTTTACAATTTTTTTGCAGCTGTTATCGAATAATAGAAATGAATTCCCCTCATTGATAGGCACGGGCTCATAATTCCACTTTTTTGGACACCAACATGGCGGATTGCGTCCACATCAGCTACTGAACAATAACTACATTTGGGTCCTTTGTTAAGATATATTCCAAAACATACAGTATAAAAAACACATATTTATTTTACTAAGCTAAAAAATGATTCGTCATAGCTCGATTTATACGATTACGCTTTGAAATTACAAACGCAAATTGATTTTTTATTATCAGTTAGGCAATTTTTTTATTGCTATTTCAGAAAAGTATATACAGTATTTTTAAGGTTTCCGGGATTTGTACCATTTTTTTTTGGTTACACATTTTAATTTTTAATCTTCGGTTTAGTTCTATCCACTTACAATATAAAGTATACAACGAAAAATGATTCAACTTACTTATTTCGGAAAACCAGGAACACCAACGAACAGTAAGGCTGGGTTCACACGGCACGTTTTTTACAGTATTCGATTTTAAACGTATAAGCAGCGGGATGTTCACACGGTAAATTTTTATTAGTAAAAACGTATAACCGCAGTTTTCATACGGCAAAATAAATGTACTAAAATGAAATTTGTTATATGTTTAAGGTAAGTAAAGAGTTAAGTTTTATTAATTTCATTAATTTTGAATAGGATGAATCAATAGAGTGCGGGCTTTAAAGCAAAGGTTAAATTTGTACTGCTAGAATTTATAGTAGCAGAATTATTGTTGATTTGAAATTCTTGGATAAAATATTGTCTGTGCTTGAGTTGCAATGCGGTTTTTATATAATTCCGTAGTTTTATCCCACTAAACGGAATTTTGTTCCACCAAAGAAATCAATAAATCATTATCTATAAAAAATTCGTCAAACATTTTTTAATAATAAACTAAAAATACGTGCAAATGATACTTCAGCACTAAACACTTGTTCGGTTACTGTTCGATAAAAGTCACGCCGTGTGAAAGATACTGTAAAATACTATGCGCTACTGCAAGCCGAATACGTTAAAGTTCATTCGATTTCCTTGACAAGTCCGGTGAGTATTCGATAAACGTGTTTAGGTGTGTACGTTTTTTTTGCAGTACGATAATATTTATACTGCAAAAAAAAACGTGCAGTACAATGCCGTGTGAACCAAGCCTAAGAATAGATAAAGTACACTTTATCGTCCAGCTGGGGAACAAAGTTGGACCCAAATATAAACTGTAAATGCCTTAGCCGGTGCTCATGACCCATAATGAGCGCCGGTGAAGTTCAGCAAGGGTTGTGGAGCTGACCCTCTGTTGGATTCTAAATATAAACGCTCAACCCAGAGAGAGTAAATGAAAGCAAGACTGCATAAGCTTATTTCCGATGCGGAGTCCTATCACTAACGATCTCCAACTCTATTGGCAGTTTTTATAATGTTGACGATCCATACATTATATAATTATATAGCTGCCTAATAACTTTATGATTATGTAAACACATAATTAGTTAAAGCCATGGCAACAACCAAATCTAGAGCATAATTTCTAAGCTGTAAACTTGTGAACACGTAACCCTACAACGTGGACGATGCGATGTTTACTTTGTAATTATATCGGTGCAGTGATTTGTTAGTGAAATCACAGAGAGGATTGCACACCGTGGACCATTGATGCAGCAGTAACGAGATTTATCAATTAACTATCAATGATTGCCCGTGTAGCACGCTAACACAAAAACTAGAAGTCAGTATTACTTTTATTTATCATACGTTGCAGTAAATAAATATTACTACAGTTTGCATCAATCCGACATTTAAAAAAAATGAAAAATATTCACCTTCGTAAAAATAATAAAAAATGTAAGACTGTTAAAACGAAGAATTATTACATCGTACGAATTAGTACATCGTAATTTTTTATAATACTATATTTCAGCATAAATGTAAAAATAAATTAAAAAGTTTTATTCAAACAAACAAATTCATTCAATCATTAATAAATTATGTCATGTTGTTATTATTTAAAAAAATTATCTATTTGTATCAGGGTAGCAGAAACAAAGAATATATTAAAGGCACTGTGATTTTTTATAATTCATTCATAAAAAGATGATAGAAAAATAGTTAACAGTGTATATCATAAAATTACCGATTTTGTATCAGGGTAACAGAAACATAAAGAATATATATAATTAAAGGCAAAAAACTTGACAAGTTCTATTCAATTTTAAATTTTGTTATGATGTTCTTTTAGGTTTGGTTATTTAATTTTGTTAGGTAAGAATTATTATTATTTAGTTTTATTTGACAAGAACTAACGCGTGCTATAGATTTTGTAACACATAATTTGGTCCGTTCAGTGATCCATTAGTTTTTGCAGCGGTACTACGAAAGGGGACAAACCTCCCCTATGTTCTGCACATACGAGTACGTGCAACACTAAACGCACTACCTACACCCTGCCTATTTACTGTCAGACAAACAACTTAAAAATAAGGTTTTGGTTTGAGAAGGATTATTAAGGACTTTGTGAGTTCTATTTTTAATGATACGTATGGTCGTTGTCGTTAAAATTCAACTTAAATTCATTTAAAACAAAAACCAAAAAAAAATATTTAAAAAAATTCCAAATGTAATTATAGACCACATTAGACATTTGAGGACAAATGTCATTAATAAAAAGTGGAGTAGCAGCCTGGCTTAATACTGACTCCTTTTTAAATTTTTACCATAAGAGATTTCCGGTTTTTAGAATTAAAATCTAGCATACTCGTGGGTACAATCGGAGTAAAATGTTTCTTAGTCAAAATTTATATTTTTTTATTAGTGAAAGTGCTGTGGGTTATTTTCTAAATTCCCAGAAAATTAATTGTTATGTGTTTATTGTAGTAATATGTCTATTATAATAATTAATATAAGTTGCATTATGTTTGATAGCTCCAAGACCGGTCCAAGAAGCATGCGAGAGATGCTGGATAAAGAAATAAAAGTTAGGGCTTCTGTCCACGACAGCTTCATTTGTAGGTTGCATGCAAGCTGTAAATGAAGGCAGATGTATTCTGCATCTCAGTTATGTCCACATAACGTCATACAATGCATGAAGCAAGCTGCAAAATAGGGTCATTTCTCTGAAGTTTAGCATTGAGAAAGCACGTCTTTTCATTGGGAAAATGTCAAGTGATGAAGAAGATGTTATTATAACATTCGCTTTTATTAGAAGACGACGAATCAGACGTAGAATGTATTGGCTTCATCCATACATCGAAAAAAATATTAACCGCAGATTGTTTGTTGCTGCAAGAGAGTTATCAGAGGATTCAGTATTTTAATCAGTATAGCGAATGACTGTTGTTCAATAATATTGATAAAATTGACTGCCAAGCTAGTCATTTCTAAAAGTATATTACGTCTATGCGTCGTGCAGTACGCTAGAGCTATGACATGTTGCAGCCCAGGCTGCATGACGGTTACTATCACTTAGAGTAAAATTATTGGACATGGAATAAACCGCTTTAGGCGATCCCTGTTGGAATATTATATCTCTATGAATTAATATTTTCGACGACTCAACATCCAAAGAGAAGGAAGGGTGAAGGGAGTGAAGTGTAAACATTTTGAAGTGCACTCCCTTCACTTATGTCGCTTATGCCGGTTTCACACCCGAGAGACACTTTTGAAAATAGTTTTGTTGTCAAAAAACAAAACAAAATCATGTTTTGTTTTATTATAAAACAGTTCTGTTTTTCGGAAACGGACTGTTCACACTGAACAAGTTTTGTTTTTGGTGTTTTTCTGTGTCAACAATGTGTTTTGTTTACTAAAACAGCAACAAAAGACAAAAATGTTTTAAGAACTGTCTCTTTGGTGTAATCATTGGTGTTTTTGATCGTGTTTTATTGAACTTTCTCTCTGGTGTGTGCTGTTCTCCGGCATTAGCAGCCTAGGCAAACTTCAAGTCAAACTTACAGCTTTTGATTAAATGTAATGTGGTCATGGTATTGCTTAGTCTCTATTTTATATGAGGGGCTCGTTACGATAAATTAAAATTATGTATCATATCAATTAAATGTTGTATAAACGACCAATTATTTAATTAAATCATTTAATTACATTATTAACAAAAAGTAATTACTGCTCATGAATCTAATGGTCTGTCCAGACAGCAGCAACAAGCGATTAAAATAAGTTTGAGTGTAAAAACATAAAGCATGTCGCAACCGATGACTAATTAAAAAGCAACTCTGTCATTTGTTTGTTGTTAAATGAGGATTGGGTATGGATATTGTTTAAACAATTTTATAATAAAAATAATCTTGAAGTTGTAAATGTATTGGAGAAACCAATACATTACCATAAAAATATCTGCACTGCATGTATTAAGTACATTAATGATCAGGGACTCGGGATGCAGGAAGCTGAGTTGAAAGCCCGGATAATCAAGGCCATTGTTTAGCCAATGAAAGCTGCACACTTCTATTATTAAAAGAGAATGGAGTAGAAAAAGTATCAGGATATTATAAAAAATGTTTTGACCCCGTTGACATTGATTGGCGCGTGTTCTCCAAATGCGTTTTGTTTGGTTAGTACAGCATTACTATTTGAAAGGGATTGTATTTTTGATCTTGTGTATGACAATAATATTCTTTAAAAAAATATTCTTATGAAGATAATAAAATAAGAAAAATTTTGTTCTAGAGTGTCTTGATGTCTCAATAATATCGGCAACGCTGCCGAGAAAAATTTAATTTCTAATCAAAATGAAATACTGATATTTCCTGAACGATTGTATTATACAGGGTGTCCCTAAAAGTGTACATCACATCGAATAAACCTAACATGCCTTGTTTTTTAAATATTCGTAATAGTCTGTATAAGATTTGAAGCAAAGAAAAATTAGAAAACACTGGCACTAACAATGTTAAAAAATGGGGAATTTGAAAAAAAACTTTAAACTGATGATATCTCGAAAACAATGCTACTTTTACTGAAGTCATATTATGCTTATTCGATGCGTCTAAGGTCTACCTCCGTTATCAGTATGACGTGCCCTTTATGGGACACCCTGCATAACCAATCCTGATAAGTTCGGCACTGATATTTTATTAGGGCCGCGTTAAGCCGTACCTGACATTTCGATGCACCAAGCAAACACTATATTTTATAGTGTATTAATAATATTTTATAGTAGAAATAATTTATTACTACATTACAGGTATAATTTATTACAAACAAGTAATGAACATATTCCACATTTAAAGTGACTAAAGAAACATAAAATAATTTACATCTAATGTACATACACAAACATTATAATAATACCATTAATGCGTAAGCTATGAACGACTTACAATTAGTAGTCTTGATTACAGCTCATTTGTACGTTTTATTATTCCATAAACTTCATTTTATATTGACGTTTATTTGAATTTATAACAAACTGAATGTACTCGTCTCATAAAAAATGTTCTTTATTAAAACGGTTATTAATTTTCTTATGAAATACAGTTACTTCTCAGTTTAAATAGGATGCTTGTATTCTAGTAGTGTTACAGCTTATTATACATGTTTATACTTGTGTGGTGATTACATGCATCATTAGTTTCTTACGGTACTTATTACCAGTGCCGACTGCCGTAAGGGGTGCGACGTAAATCCATATGGTGTCTTCATCTTCTTTATCCTATTTTATAATGTTCCTAGTGTATGTTTATATTCTTATTTGTTTATTAACTCGGCCAAAATAAACATTACAATTGACTATAATTCGCATAGAGCTGAAACTTGGTGCAGACCTTGGGGACATTATTACAAATAAAATACTAAAAGTCCTGACCGATCGCACATCTGCAAAAAAAGTTATTCAAGGTCAAAAGTCAATAAAAATGGTTTTTTCAATTTTTTCGGTAAACGGTAAATTTTATCATAAAAATAGATCAGACCAAAGTTGTAGATCATGAAATTATCTATAAAAATTGTTCTTATACTTTTTTTTCTTAGATTAACCATTCCTGCGATATTTGAATTAAATATTTTAATTTAAAAATGAAATTAAAATATTAAATGAAATTACGAATTATTTTATTGAATTCAAATCATATACACAAAGAAGACGTCGCTTCGTGATAGGGGTAAACGCTAGTGTGTATATAAAACTTCAGCCTGCGTGCAAAACAAGAAAAGTCGCGTAAGGTCATCCGCACACGAGTCAACTGATTGCAAACTAGTCAAGCTGTGTTTCGTGACTCTATAGAATTTTTAACAATACTATAATAGGGGATTTTATTGTGTCGTATTTGTGCACATCTCTGTTCATGATGTCACCATCAAAAGCATGCAACCACATGCAACCAAGCATTTCCTGTGACCGAGAAACATAATCCCTCAAAACGTTCTCAAAACCAGTTTAGTTTCGTTCGTGCCGTGTGTTTTCTCTGACTCGTATACACGTTCGTTCTCTCACTAATAACACAGTTCCATTCTCATTCGGTTCGAGCAGATTGGGGGCTAAGGTTTGCAATTAGTCGCCTCATGTGCGGAGGACCTAAGTGATTTAAAACTTTAACACAACGTTGCATTCGAATACACGCGAGTTTTCAAAAATCGAATTCATTTTTTTCGTTTCTTTCCAGTTGTCGACGTCTGTGTTTGCGTGTATCTTTTATTGACTTTGCCATTCATTTCATATCAGCTAGTTCAAAATAAAATGTGTAATAATAAATATTACTCCTACAAAAAATGTATACATTATTTCTTATTTATTTATGTACTCGTACATATAGTTCAGTTCTATGAATAGTAATTTGTATTACATTTAATTGTAGGTTAATTGATGCACCGTGGTATTTAATTAATGAACAATTGTAATATACATTAATTAAGAAAGTTAATTATATATTAACTGAGTTAATTAATAATTTTAAATTATAGGAAATATTCGGTTAAATGCCAATTGTATTTCATAGAATTAATTACACTTATTAGTAATCATTAATCAAATAAAATGTTATATGCGGTGGTCTATTTTTACATGCGTTGGCGTAACAAAAGATTTCTTTGCAATAATATTCTGATTGAAAAATTTAAAAATATTTTACGGATAATAAATAGTGTTTCTTTAAACTTGGAAGTTGAGAGTTTTGTGATTAGTTCACAAGATAATAATAAAATAAATATGAGGATACGCACGTATCGCGAATCTGTTTCATTTTGGAAAGGTCACGTAGGTAAATATGTTCACCTTAGAAGGTAGTAGAACAAATATGTTCGAATTTATACGTAAGATTATCGAAGCATGAAAGCAGCGCGTCCAAAGCTGGTGAGTAATCTAAAATGATGTTTCATAAGATGATTACAGCGTGGTAAAAAGAAAGGGGAAAAGGATATACCATATTGGTTTGAACCGATTTGAAAAACACATATGTACATATGTAATTTATTAAAAATGCCTCTGGATAATACATAATTTCAAAATTAAAATATGTAGATTATTCATAATCTTTTTTACCTCCTTTTTAAAAATAATCTAATTACCATTTTTATTTATACGAGATTTTATTTTAAATACTATAAATTAAAGTGAAACATTACTTCATGGTTATATAGTTAGCTATAGAGGGCAACAGTGTACTATAATGACAATCGATTTGCAACTTACTAGCACTCCATGTTTTCAAATATAAAAACGTTGATAACTTTGCACACGATTGAGCTATTTAAACCATATAAACTTTAGGAGTCAGATAAATGTTCAAGCTTAATTATTAATAGATCATTAATTAGTATATCAATTATTTAGAAACATACAGCAAAATAAATATCCAAAACTTGGCGGATATATAACTTTAAAATTTTAATTTCTGTATTAGATATCACTTGATTACATTTTTTACAATATTATAATTTCAAAACATGGCATTCATAGAAGGAAATTCTTAAACGAAAGAATAATTTCCTAAAGGTACTCGAGGAGTGGTGGTTCCTATATATATTGTTTTTAACAGAATCAGTAATTTAATCATCCCGCAGGAGTTATTGTAAAATAAATAGGGAAGTGGGAAAGGACTGCGATATGAAAAAGGTTATTGAATTATACTTGTATGAATGATTTCGTCAGAATATATTTTTAATACCAGTCTAAATGTTAATATTTCTCATACGTAATATTTAAGCTTTACCTTTAGGCTTTTTACTTTATGTTTCTCCAATTCCTTTTACAATACCTTTAGGCATGAAGAACGATTGACATTTTTTAACAGCTAATCAGATTAAGTGTGCGCATTTTTTACAAGGACAGGCACTGACACAAGTTTGGTTCTTTTTTATTTGACAATTCAAAACATAAATGATATTTTAACATATTTAAATAGCTTCACAATTTTATATTTTTAAAGCGTCGTACACATACGTACGACTTAAACATGCGACATCCAACATTTGTTGGAAGAAGTTGTACAACACGTCCACACTAGTACGACATGCAACTTTCATATTTCGAACGGATTCTTTCACGCTGCTTTAGAAAAAGATATCTTTTGAAAAAGGTCTCTTTTGAAAAAGGATTTAACAAGGTCCCTGCTTACTCGTGCTTACCCTTGTCATTTGTCCATTTAAACACCATATTCAATTATTTTTATTTATTTACTAAACAGAACTAATGTTAAATGTAACAGAACTGAGATTATACTGAAGACTAAGTAGGTATTCGACCATTTTGCTCGAGATCATATTCAAAATCGCAATCCTTTTAGAAGTTCTGCCGAAGGATGAAACATAGTATAAGTAACGGTTTTATCATTGTCGCATGTTTAAGTCGCACTAGTCTGTACGTTAAAATTACAACACATTTAGTACACTCATGTTTAAATAATGTCAACTTATGAATAAATGTTGTATGTCGCATGTTTAAGTCGCACCAGTGTATACGATACATAACAAAATTTATAGGAAATTAATATAAATTCAATGCGAGTATTTTTTTTAATAACACATAACTTCTCCAGAGGATTATACAAAAAAGGTACTTTTAAAAAATAAAAGGAAGAAGAATCTTAAAATTCCTTTAAAATTATCACGTGCAAAATGTAAAATGTAGCATTTAGAAGATTTATATTTTAAACGTGAATTGGCATATGTCTCGTCTTCTTTAAAAGCAAAATAATCTTTTATCCCTCTTACTCTTACGTACTTTTATTATACATATGATAAAGAATCTCTCACTAGTAGCGAGGTAACTTTAAACTGAATGTGGAGCGAGCATATTCAGAAGTGATTATCGAATGTCGGTAGACGGCAAATGGCAAACATATTCTGTTGTGACGGAAATAATAACAATGAAGTGACAGCCTATTGTACTGTTACAGTGTTATGGCTTGAAATAAAATGGGAATTATGGTGTATGTAGGGGGGGTCACACGAGAGGGAGGGAGGCAGTGCTGGTATTCTGAATTTCACATTTACTGCATTGTTATGTTTACGAGAAGTGTGACATTATCTTTTTATATGTTTAATTTGATTTGTTTACACAATTGTTCCATAGAATGAGCACATGTGGTTTCATTGTCATAATGGAAGTACGAGTAATTTAGGAAGTACGGCTCTGCTGAATCGAAGGACCTTTTTTAATGGATACATAAACAATGATTGTTACTCTACTCTGGTACTAAAAATACATCATTTCATCATTCCAGTTTCATCAAGTATCATTGAAATTGGATATTTTCGTAACTTCTATCAAGGTTGTGATAAAAAAGATTTGTATCATAAAGTTGAATTTACTTTGTGATTAGCTACAAAATATTTTACTTAAAGGGATGCACTACTCTGATTGATATTAAAGTCTTATGCTGGTTTCACACCAGAGAGACAGTTTGGAAAACAGTTTTGTTGTCAAAAAACAAAACAAAATCATGTTTTGTTTTATTTTAAAACAGTTCTGTTTCTTGAAAGCAGACTGTTCACACTGAGTTTTTAGTGTTTTTAGGTGTGTCCCACAAAAATTATAAACATGATAAACAACTAATGACAAGCTCAAATGTTCACCAAGCAGACTAAAAAACAACAACAAACGTGTTTTCATTTGATCTTACCGACTCCAGATGGGAAGGTGTTTTTTTACTAAAACAACAACAAAAGACAAAACTGTTTTAAGAACTGTCTCTTTGGTGTAAAAATTGATGTTTTTGTTCAGAAAAACAAGTTTTTGTTCGTGTTTTATTGTACTGTCTCTCTGGTGTGAAACCGGCATTAGTCCTCATTGAGTAATAATTCCGTGCGGTTTATTTCCAGTGGGTTTTAGTTCTGCATACTAAAACTTACCTAGTACATAGTGCAGATAAATTCATCTGAGTTTATATGCAGTACTTGGCTTTTTTTTATACTATTGTATTTATATATCTTGTTCAAAGAGATGCAGTGACAGATGCATACTGCTTATAAATAAATATGCCGACAACAGAATAAGGCATTTGCAGAATTAATTCCGTAGTGCGTGTGTCCACGTGCAACTATGTGTTCTACAAAAAAGATAAGGAAAAAACCTCTCTGTGCCGCGGTGATTTCTGAAACCGGTGGTGTGTGCATGTTCATATGATTCAATGTGTTACAGAATTCGCGTTTCTTTTTAAATGAAGTCTAGGCTTTAAACATAATGCTTATTATATAACAAATATGGAGTCTTGATGCGTGTGTGTGAGAGACAGAGAGAAAGAGAGAGAGAACTTTATACTCTGTACTTCGACCAGTAATAAATGATACATGTGGTTCATCTTATGTCACTTTATGATCCCATTCATAATAAACAAACTCTATAATACATTTTGAATAAAATACAACAACCGAAACTGCATGCATTTCATATAGCACAGCATTTCAACTTATAATGAAAGAAATCCCACGGTTAAATGACATAACGCAGTTAACACCACATAACGCCGTTCACCCCCCTCGCCCTGGTGGAAGGATAAATAAATAGACGCTTAATACTGCACATCACATGCTGCTTCAATAAAATAAAATAAAATGACTATTACATACATTATAAGAACGGAGTATATGAACGTACCCTATTATCATATCATGATCATAGCATTTGCCTCCCTCGTTCCGGGTCCAATTTATCTGCTTCGTGTTTACTGAAGCCACGAAACAAGGAACATCCCTCAAGGCACGCCTGGGTGGAATTATAGGCGAGCAAATTCACCCAAACCAACCGTTTTTACCTTTGCTTTACCACACGACTTACTACCTTGGCACCGAGCAGCTCCGTCCATACCCTACCTAGTTAACCGCAACGCAACGTAAGGATACAAAAACTTACAATTTTATAAGAATTTTATTTATTTCAATCATTTTAATTGTTCTCTAGACCAGTGCATTCTATAAGTTTACCCAAAGTTATCACTATAGTATACTCTCAATCTAAATAAAATAAGGCCTGTGTTGCAGGCCTAACCTGTTCTAACCTTTAAAAAAAAGTGTAATGTTAACGCCTAGATCCCTTTGAGAAATAATTCCGTGCGGAAAAATGACGCGAATTATGCAACACATGGAATCATATGAAGATGCACAAACCATTGGTTTTAATTCTACGTTGAAAAAAATCTGTAGATTTTTTTTCCCTTATCTTTTTGTTGTTGGACATATAGTTGAATATGGACACACGCACTACGGAATTAATTCCGCAAAAGCCATATACTGTGGAGGCAGTATGCTACTTCTTTTTGAACATCCATTAACATGACAAGATATATAAATACAACAGTCTTGGTCGAGTCAAGTAAAGCATATAAACTCAGATGAATTTCTCAGTGTGTGCTAAGTAAGTTTTACCCCGTGAAAAATGGGGTCTAGTCCTAAATGGCGTCGGAAATAAATAAGTTACAAAAATGAACAGCGGTTCTCTAAAGTCTTTGCTTTAAAATTCAAAAGTAACAATCAGAATATCATTTAATAACTATATGATTTATGAATAAATTAGTGGTTTATTAACTTTACTATATACTCGTAAATTATACAACACTGACGATGACACTAACAATATATTTCCAATGTTTCGATGTATCGATATCCATCGGTTTTTGTTAATGTTTTGAACGGAGCTGATTAATCATCTATGTGGTTTGTTCTAATTATGGTAACTACGCCCTATTTTTTCAAATGATCGCCTGGAGGTCGATTAACACCTTAACTAAAAGGTAACTGTTAAGAAAATTGTGCTTTGCTTCTAGAATTAATGGTTTTTAAGTTGTTATGGACTAAGAAATAAATGATAGTTAAAATAATGATGATATAATAAGGTTATTAAAGAAGTGTTCATTTTTGATATCTGATTGTTCCAAAACTTAACAAAAGCATCAAAATTATTACTATAATGAGTTAATGGTAGGTTTTTATTCTGATATTGAACCGTCCAAAATATATTATTGCGAAATAATTAACAGAGAATGAGAGAGTGAGAGAGAGAGAGATGCATTGGAAAGTTAATTTTTTATTATAAATGTGTGATAAAAATACCAAATCAAATCTAGATCCGCGTAAATTTAGCGTAATCATAAATCAAAAGCTATAAAAGAAATACAATTGAAAATCATATACGTAACATATACATATTCTAGTAGATTGTAAAGTTGCATAGTAAAATATTTGTTTGAATACCTTATTTATTTATTCTGGAATTGTTTCCCACAGGACTATGCTATGTGCTATAGCCATGCTGTTTATCTCCATTCCCATCATCTCTTTTAATTTCATTCATCATATGTGAGGCAGCTTACGTCGAGTGTCAAAATATGAACATCAACATTACCCACCGTATGTATCATACTCCCTAAGCGACTGCCGTAGAAGATTTTAATTTAAGTATAACTAGACATATTTATGCTTTAGAATATACTGAGTTACAATTATTTCACACCAATGATAGATAAATAAAAAACATTATTTTTGTATTCTGCTACTACATTTTGTACACTAGTAAAAGTTAAAACCTGTTAAAACAACTGTAGAACTTAACCTATTTCTAATTCGAACATAGTACAAGTATAATATAGAAGTACATCGAGATATATGTAATGAATAATTCTTACCTGCGTCAACAGTAATAAATAATATGTATTCCCTTATTGTAACATTATTACTTAGTCGATAATTGTAGCACTAAGCATTGCAAAAACAAACAAACGTATTGTATGCTCTTATAACTCAAACTATAAAATAAATAAAGGTTGACACACACAACTTTACATTTAATTGAGCTTAGTGACACTTTCTTTATATTTTAAAACATTAACATGGTTTCACTTTGTACTTTTAATAACTATTTTTATATAAAAGAATTGCAATAAGAATACTCATCACCTGTCAATTGCATGACAGAAAGTGTGATGGTGGATTTATAAACTGAAAACACACAACAAACGCCATCTATTGACAAGGGGTATTAATATATGTATTTTGTATATGATTTAAATAAGTTTAATAAACATATAAGATTTACTTTCAGAGAAATATAAATTTCACAGAATTTTTTTATTATGTTACTGTTAATTTAAACTTGTAGTTAGAAAACTGATTACTTTTCTGAACTCTTAGAGAAGGAACAGATGCATAAATCTACCCCAGGTTAATTACTGCTATCTTCTGGTATATGGCGGCCATATGTCACATAATAGATAGCACAGAAAAAACACATGATGAGAAAACGTAAGGAAGGAGATAGTGAATGATAAAGAAGGTTAGATCTAATCACAGTGGCATGTGTTGTTTTGATTCGGAGCGTATGGTGAGGCGTTAGGGTCGTAATTAAAAAGCAGCTAAAGGAAAATAAAAACTTTGTAGAGCGAGTGTTATTTAAGGTAACTGCGCTGTAAGGCTCATCGGTAGAATGTTATACATTTTTAACCCTGCGTGTGAACACTCTATTTTTCGAGACATGGTGTGTACACTGTGTCTTTGAGGGAACAGTCGAGTTTTCTACACAAGGTAAATGTAACATGAGTTGACTTCTGTTCTCCGCACATGAGGCGACTGATTGCAAACCTTAGCCCCGAATCCGCCCGAACCGAATGAGAATGGTGTTGTTAGTGAGAGAACGAACGTGTATACGAGTGAGAGAAAATACACAGCACGAACGAAACTAAACTGGTTTTGAGCACGTTTTCAGAGACTATGTTTCTCGGTCGCAGGGCATTCTTGGTTGCATGCTTTTGATGGTGACATCATGAGCAGAGAAGTGCACAAATACTATTTAAGTACACAAAAGTATTTAAATACATACATACATACAAACACGACACAATAAAATGCTCTATTATGCTATTGTTAAAAATTATATAGAGTCACGAAACACGACACGACTAATTTGCAATCAGTTTGCTTCAATTCGCCACTTCATTAGCCAGTCTTGAATCGAATTTGAATGAAAAGAGGTTTATTGAACGATATTATATTAGTTCTCAGCGGGATCGAGGTAGTTTCGTCATTTACATATATTTTACACTTTTATAATGTTTTTTTTCTAATTGCCCTTGTTACTATATATCTAAGTTGTAATTTGTGTTTGACTTATGATTTTAGCAGTGTACACGTTCATTTAGATTTTAACAAACGTTTTAAACGCTTTTAATCCTCACTTACTGTTATAAAGTGTTAGTTGCAAAGTGTTAACTAACATAACCATAGCTATTAAACGTAATGTCTTAATATTGCCTCTACAGAGCATGTATAATTGACTCTGTCACCATGCTAGGAGGGGAGGTGAGGCTCGTTCAAGGCGCGAAACAGAAAACGATGAGTTAACTTTTCAGCGTCGCGCCGCCGTCGGAATAAATGTGAACCGAGAAACTGTTGAATTCTACCAACATAAGGAAGAACAGGAAATCAGACTGGAATATATGGAGTACAATTTTTAATAGGTTTATAAAAGTATCAATTAGCATTCAAAAAATATTTTGCGGAAATGTGATTTGCATAAAAATAATTCTACAAGATGTACTCAGAGCATTGTAACCTCTACAATGTCCATTAGTATGAAACTTGGCACGTTTATTAGTTATGATGTAGTGAATGAACAAATGACAAGACATAGCTATCCCACTAATAGAATATAGTTCGAAATGCAATTAACCTAAAATACTTGTTTATTTCTAAGTCATAAACATCGTAATTCTTTGCCTATTACCTTAGAACATATGGAGAAAGAATGCTGGACCTGTAAGTGTGTCCAAAATGTGTGCGAGAGAGAAAGGTATATATTCCTATTTGTTCTCTATGCGCATGCGACGAAAGTGACAGTTGTCAAGTCAGAGCTGTCTAGATATAACACGTGACAGTGGTTAAATATGACATTATATTGATGTAGAATAATGTATATAAACTATATATATAAATATAACTAATAACGTCATTTCTGTACACTCCAAATATCAACCGTGTTGGCCGTTATCACTACAGCGACATCTATAGCGTTCGTGAGTATATGTTTTCACTGAAGGGTCACTGTTTAACCGACAGACGAGCTTTGTACCAACTAAAGAAATATAATTTCCTTACATATTTAATATTTATTATATGTTAAGAGAATATTAATAATTATTATATCTAGACACCTGTCACTTTCAACGCATGCGTATAGAGAATAAATAGAAACATATACCTTTCTCTCTGGCACACATTTTGGACACACTTTTAATCTGTAGGAAATATAGGCTATTCACACTCCATATGTATATGCTCTAAGCCTATTACCTGCAATATCATATAGTATAAATAACTTATAACTAAATTTATAATAAGTACATTTAAATGCCACGTGGCAGGCGTGCTAGGTGCTGCACATGTGCTTATTATAAAACTTTCATTAATATAATGAAAAACATAATGTAAAATAAAATATGATTATGCCAAGACATGCAATAATCGTATTTGTTTAATGTGTTCGTATTTACATGGTTTGCAATTTATTTAAAACTTTTGTTCACAGTTAACACTCTCCCCTCCTCCTCCCACCTCATATTTTATAAAACAATTTCCTAAATGTTCATTTTGTGACGGTTAAACTTATGCAATAGTTGAATGGGACACCATAACATTGTGCCATTATGCCATTGTACATTTACCAGCCCTTCCGGATGAAGGAATATTCGGAGACGTTATATGAATACAACTTAGCAGAACTTATCGTTTGTTGGATTATTTGTAGAAATTGTAGAGTTTGAGATCTTTAGCAGTAACAGTTACAATGTTTAATGCAATGTTGTCTGTCATTGTTCAAATTCATGTGTATTGAATTATACACAATTTTTTTTTTTGATTAGGAGAGCAACCCAATAACTTATGTCTAACATTGACAAGTTGGCACTGGTTACTTTCAAGTGTAGTAATTCTTTCAATTTAAAATAGTTATATGTATTTTATATAAAAAAATAATTTAGTTGTAACTACTTATTGTAATGGGTTTTTCAATAAGAACATTGTTTTTTCAATAGCGGCAATACCAACAACATGACAGCTTTGACATTTAGTTTTTTGACATATCAGTAGTAGATGCTTTGTCAATTGTTCACAGAAGTCAATTTCGCTCGAAAATGGCATTAAAATAATAAAACTCCACTATGAAAATGGTGAATCTGTAGAAGTTACATTTTTTCAGGCGAAGCACATTTTCATTTATCTGGATGCAGAACCGTATTTGAGGGAGGGCAGGCGGGACTACTGCCCCGGGGCCTCTACAAGAGAGAAGCGCCTACAATAGAGATAAAAGAAATTTTTGAAAGACTTGACGGAAAAAAATTGTTACTTTTATTCGAAAGATAATTAGGGGCTTCCGCTCCGTCGTTGCCTAGGGGCCTCCATACCTTCAAATGCGGCCCTGTTTAGATCAACAAGCAGAATTGCCGCTACTTTTGCCGTTGCATTTGAGCTACCGAAAAGCCAAGAGAGATTGTTGAGAAGGCTTTGCATGCTTAAAGTGTCACTGTATGGTACGCTATGTGGTCTGAAGATGCAGCTGGAAATGCTTGAAATGATTAAAAATTTTGATGGATATTTGTCCGATATCATTTTTCATTCACAATTGCTAAACCTTACTCTTTCTAATACAATAAAATTTTTAATCATTTTCATCTAAATTCCTTGTTTTATTTTGTTTTAAAAAACAAAGTTCTTGTTGAAATACGCTATATTTATTTTTATTCTTTATGCCTTTTCGGCAAAAGATTGTTTATATTTATTCTCATTTCATTTTCTAACTTAACAATTGTTAAAGATCTAATTCAACTAATTTCTTATACAGTATACATATTAATTCATTATTAAAATCTATCTTGTTCCCCTTTCTTCTCCTTCTCTATTCTCTTTCTCTTTACTTCCGCTATCCATGATCTTTCTTCCCTCTTTCATTGCAATATACCCTCCAAGCTTAATCGACATTTTATTTTCTTCAGATACCTACTTTCATCTACTCTAATTCTTCCTCTTCCTTAACGCACATCCTGCATACTTATATTCCTCAATATCTACTTCCCCATTCCTCATTCCTCAATCTGAACGTACCGATCATTCTCATTTCTTTCGCTTCCTGTTTTTCTATGTGTTCAGTACAAAATTAGTACAGAACATAAGAAGATGTCTCTGTTGGCATTCCAACATTATAATGTATTGTTGTCTCTAATAGAAGTAATGCGCATGACTACAATACGACGACTGCTGTACGCTACAGCGATATGGCATTCGTGTCAGTTGTGTTCTGGGCTTCTACACTGTCAAGATCATAATTCCCAACCATCTTGTTATTATAAGAATGTTGGTTCAAAGTTATTAAAAAGTGTAAAATTATTTTATCATTAAACAATTGAATAATTATTCAATCTACAAATACTCGCATGGTTTTATTTCGTACATGCGAAGCTGGTCCTTCGAGTCTTACAAAGCCGATCCTTCGAGTTTATTAACCGCGTGTGTTTTTCATTGTATTTTTGGCGTTTTATTACATTTGCCCCTTGGCGATTGCCATTGATTGGGTAAATGGGACGCTCTATTTTGGCGGATTCACGGAGGATTTGGATATTTTACAATTACATTTCCAGAAGCCTTACAAGCGAAGCTGGATATTTTACAATTACATTTCAAGAAGGTTTTAAATCCTACAAAAAAAAAAAAACTGGCCTTACAAGCCATTGGTACCCGCGTGTGATTTCGTGGTGTTTTGAGGTTACATCTGTATAGTAACCAGCACAAGTGCAAGCTATTTTGTTACATTTACCCTATGGCGGCCTGGCAAGTCATCAATTGCCATTGATTGGGTAATGCAACGTTTGATTTAAGCGGATTCGCATATAATTTGGATTACTACACGTTTATATTTTAAGAAAAATTATTCATTACGGAAGAGGATACATGGATGCTGGAGGAGAGTAAAATACTTCTTTACTCATGAAGGTACAAAGTTATTATTACTATCTGCAAGTACCAATCTATTAAAAACTTCTCATGTTGCTGGATTAACCTGGATTAGTTTGTCATCCACGTTTCATCTATCATATAAGTACGAATCTATCACCTAAGCAAGATGGAGGGATTGAAAAGGCTTAGATCGGCGCGGACGGCTGCAAAAAGTGCAATATCACGGATGGACAATTACGTCAGCGACCCAAGGGCTCTCGACTCCGCTACAGTGGAGGTGCTGCAGGTGAAAAAAGAAAAGATGATGACTACATTCCAATCGTACGAGCTCACGCAGTACAGCATTTTAGAAATTGATGATCAAGATGAGGAAGACATTGAAGAAGTTGAAGAGAAGTATTTTAACATTATTGCAAAATTAAATGCTAGCATCAATAAGTTAAAAGAAGTTAATAGGCCTGAATTAGTTCCATTGAAGCTCCCAGCGGTGGAAATTCCAACCTTCGATGGCAAGGATATAACCAGGTTTAAGCCCTTTTATGAGCTCTTCCAAGCAGTGGTTCACAATAATGCATCATTGTCCGATGTTCAAAGACTTTTTTATTTGAGAAAGTATCTCGTTGATGAGGCTCTCTCAATAATTATAAATCTGCCGCTTGTGAACAGTTCATACAAAGAGGCTATTGATTTATTGTTAGCGCGGTATGAAAATAAGGCAAGATTAATCTTTTATCACATTAATATAATACTTGATATTCCCAACATGCAGAAAGGTACTGCAGTCGATATAAGGGCTTTTTTATGTCAAGTAAAACAGCAATTACAAGCGTTAAAAAATCTTGATGAGCCTGTAGACAAGTGGGATATGATTTTAATCTCGGCCTTAAGTAGAAAATTAGATATCGTTACTAACCGCACTTTCCACATGGAAAGAAATTTAGAAGAACTGCCTACTATGGCAGAATTTATTTCATTTTTAGAAAGACGTGCAATTGCAATTGAGTATAGTTTAGATTATAAAAATATGTCACATGACAATAATAATAATAAAGGAAATGTGGTTCCAAGAAAATTGTATAATAAAAATAAGTATTCACATAATAATATTGTATGTAATCTTGCTATTTGTGAATATACAAACCTTGAGAATGTTATGAAACAATCTTGGACAACTGAGAAAGTCCCAGAGGAATCAGATAAGTTTTCTGAGGATTACTTAAAGGCTGAACATAAATTTCAAAATTCAGTAGCACTTAAAAATAATTTAACTGTTGATTTGCCATTACTCAGCCTAGTAAATAAAATAGAATTGGAGGATTCTTTCTCAGTTGCCCCGCAAAGATTTAATGTGTTGGAAAAAAGATTTAGACACAATCCTTCATTATTGGAGGTTTATAAAACATTATTAAACAGATCAACCAGTATTATGACATTAGGTTTAAAACACAATATTATTTTTATAAATATTAAAATAAAAACAAATTTAATTTGCTACAAGTCCAGTGTAGCTCCATCAAGTAAGGTACTTACAATACCCCAGCTTGAGATTATTAGCGCAGTGTTGCTGGTGCGAATCAAACAAGCAACAAATAAAATTTTTGATTCAAATACAATACTTCCATCAGATATTAATTGCAATGTTTACAACATTGATGTAAAACAAACATCTGTACTGTTGGAATTGTTAAAAGATAATTGTTTCAATAACATTGTAACTATTGAGTTGATGATTGTTGTGTACATTATGCAAATGATAATGTATGCTACATTGATAATTATGGTTTCTGTTATATTTAGGATAGTAATTAATTTGTTTTATATTATTTTCACAAAATTATGTAGACTACCATAGAGTTAAGAAGTTTATGTTATTTTGTGTAATTTTGTTTATAATAGTTTTAAGAAGTTCACATTATTTTTTGTAAATTGGTTTATAATAATTTTATGTAACATTGTATAATTTGATATTGGTTGTGAGCTTATCTACTTCTGCTGGCTGGCAATTTATGTTCAGTACAAAATTAGTACAGAACATAAGAAGATGTCTCTGTTGGCATTCCAACATTATAATGTATTGTTGTCTCTAATAGAAGTAATGCGCATGACTACAATACGACGACTGCTGTACGCTACAGCGATATGGCATTCGTGTCAGTTGTGTTCTGGGCTTCTACACTGTCAAGATCATAATTCCCAACCATCTTGTTATTATAAGAATGTTGGTTCAAAGTTATTAAAAAGTGTAAAATTATTTTATCATTAAACAATTGAATAATTATTCAATCTACAAATACTCGCATGGTTTTATTTCGTACACTATGTACACCAATATACTTCTCGTCACAACTTTTTATATCTTTCATTATTTTTCGGTTCTAACTACTTATTATTCTACGGACTTTAATTTTAAGTTAGTGAAATTAAAAATATGGGTAAAAACGAAGTGTTAAAAAAGAAATTCAAATATTCAACACATTTTAGAGCCGCTAAATCAAAATGTTTGTATATACTTCTCCCGAAATTGTCTTACGTTTTTTTAAAGCAATAAAGAGTTCCGCAAACTATACATCTCTGCAACTATTTAAATTATTTCCATTCGTTTCCTGTACTGGTACTGGTTCTCCTTGTTCATAACAAATGGTATTACATTACTCGTACTCGTGGAGACGTACGTATACGGTATATATGGACACGTACCAGAAGTACATACTTTCTATTTGAGTGCTCCTTTTTATTTTATCTACACGAAATATTCTAAATATATGTTATGTGTTGTATGTAAATAAAGTTTTACATTTATAATATGTAACAGTGTAACAGTCTGCAATTTGTATACTTCATTACTATGCATGCACTTAGCAGTGTTACATTGTGGCCATTGTATTTTTAATGCTAAACGACGTGCAATGTGGTATGGTGTGTGTGTGTATGTGTGGGTGTGTGGAGGGATGCCTAACCGAAGTGCTTTTGTAAATAATGATGATATACTTCAAACTTCACGTGCACACAACACCGTTACTGCGTTACTGTTACCGGTGTTGGTGTCGGGACAGGGACATTGCACGTGCATGTCTTTCTAGCTGCCTGACAGTCGTGATTTTGCTGTGTCATGGAATTTATTGTTTTTTTTTAACATATATCGCTCATAAAATTATATAATCGTTTACATGTAGAGCAGTGGTGTCCACAGAAAATTTGACCACAGGAGGAAGGCAAAGTAACCGGATTCAATTTCATTTCCCGTAAAAATGTGATTTAATAAATAAAGTTGGTGTAAACACAGGCGTCCACAGTATAGCCAATCCAGTTAGAAAATAAATTTGTATTGATTGTTGCACTGTTTGATATGATTCATGTGGTGCGTACGATGCGGACTAGGTAGTTTGATAACTGAGTGACTTTTTTTTTGAAAGTGCGATTTATTGCTCAATAAAATATATTTTTTTCGTCAAAAAGCGCTATATCTATCAACATAGTCTCCTTTCAGCTTTATACATTTAGTCCAGCGTTTTTTTTATTTTTTTAAATATAGTTTCTCGGGCTTCCTAGGCACGTAGTCTTTTATCGCCCCTAATATTGTTCTGCTACTTCTTATACGTTATATCCAGACAACAAGAATGATCTATTCATGGCTGCTGCAGTTATAAATTTCGGTTTCGCAATCAAAAAGGGGGTGTTAACAGGAAGCGTCTGCGAAGTCTGTAGCACCGCCCTTTGGAGTCCATTTCTTGCCAAAGTCCAGCGTTTTCCAATTTCTTTATTCCTTCCAAATAATAGGTTTTCTCAAGGCACTTAAAATAGACGTTTGTTTTAATGGTTTCAGTGATGACCTCTTTGTTAGACCAAATCTCTTATTACGCAGCCATTTCTTCAGATGTGGAAACATGAAATAGTCGCAGAGTGCTGAATGAGGTAGCAGTTCGTAATCCCATTTATCAATTTCTACAACGTTGACTACACACTCAATCGCAATCGCGGTAGCCATCCTGTGAATAGCTTTTTCATGTCCAAATATTCATGTAAAATGTGATGTTCCCGCTCAGTTGAAATACCTACAACTTCAGCTACCTCACGCACTTTCATTTTCCAATCGTCCATTATCACTCCATTGATTTGCGACCTGAACATTCGGCGTCACTTGTGCTGGTACGATACGAAATTCACTTTTCCATTCCATTTTCGTTAAAATTCACGAGGTTATCCGCTTTCAATGACTGTCAAACACAAACTAAATTACGCAGCGTTCTCAAAATTTAATAGTTCCCAGTAAACATTTTGGAGTCACTTTACCATTATATTGAAGATGCATATGTTTTTTTGTCATGAAAGAGATCATTTGCAGTTCAATTTCTCACAGTCGTTCATATGAAATGTCTAATTTATCGGCTACAAATGGCGAAACCACTCCACCTGTCGGAATACAAATATAGATAAAGTTGATGCGAACCATAATTGAAGTACATTAGTAATAGAAACGTCACATAGTGGAACAGTTTACCAAATTGTTTACTGGGTAGTTCATTCATAGATGGCAGTTGATGGAAGCAGTGTTGCATTTCAAGTTACTGCGCGGGAAATTCAAAAAGTCACAGACTTATAAAAACTGCACTCGTATGTAATGTTGAAAACCTGGACTAAAGCCAGTTTAATTTTTTTTAATATTATTTAACACCTTTGTTCTTTGTTACGTAGAACATATATATAATATGCTCTTAGTGATAAAAGCACTTTTTAGCGTGTCTCTATAACTCAGCACTGTAGTACGGATTGTAATCTCACGCGCGCCGTGTCAATTGGAAGTTGGCTGACTGCCTGGTTACAGCACAGCATCATGATTACCGCTTGGGATCATTTTGTTCATATTCAATTTATTCTTACACTTAATCACGTTTTACTTAAGTACCCTTATAAAACTCTTTATATAAATATAGTAAAAATGCCTTCAAGGCCATTGAACTCTTTTTTAATTAGCAAGTGTAATAGGTTTCCCATCCTTCATAGGTGTCATACAACAAAAGCAAAAGTGTTTTCTGATTTTCATTTTATTATGAATATGATATTTTATTAGACGAAAGATTTCTGCAAAGTGTTTCTTTCACAAATGAAGTATGCATGTAAGAGAGCAACAAGAGAGAGTGAAATATGTTTATTTAATGCTGTAATGTACTCTAACATCAATTATTTATAATTCCATTTATTATTCTCTGGAAACTCAGTGTTGGTTTCAAAATGACGACGCCTGGTATTGTATCGACAACAACGACGCCGTCAATAGGCTTGCACTGCCACCGCGGCGTGCTGCGGAAATGGTATAATGTGCACAACACACATAGTGCCCCATAATATAATAAACTAGAATATAGTATAGTTAATGGTTCAAGATATACTCGGAATAATATTATAAATCTATGAGGATTACTTTAATGCTGAGGACTATTTGCAAATTGTTAAAGTACGAAATATTACCAATGGTCTTGTGATCCATGTCTCAATTTTTATAAAACTGCAATATATTGATAAAGTTGGCTGTTAGGACCTCAAATGTCCAATTATTTTTTAATAACTCGCTATATTTTAGGAGATATTAACAATTAAAATAATATTTTTTCTCTTTAATTATTAAAGTGGTTAAACGTTATAGAAAATTCCAATACATGTAACAACAGGGCGTAAAAGAGATAGCATACTTAATACAGAACTCTTTAACATATAACGAATAACTGACTTATCCTTAATAGTGCGATATGTTACGTCATAAATATGGCCGACATCTATAGCGATGAATATTTCAAACTGGTAATTGCTATATCTTCGTCAACATTTAAATATTTAATAAAATAAAAATGCCAATATACATTTATTAACATCTATTAATTAAAAAATCGAAAGAAAAATAAAGTTCTTGTTGAAAACCCTATGTTTCTCTTTATTGTTTATGCTTTTTTGACAACAGATTGTTTACATTTATTTCTCGTTTCATTTTCTAAGTTAACAAATGTTAAAGATATACATAAAATTCTTCTTTTCTCTATGTATACATAGCAATTTACAATTAAATTATATCTTGCTCCACTTTCTCCTCCTTCTCTATTATGTTTCTCCTTATTTCCGCCATCCAATGTCTTCCTTCTCTCATTCGTTGCAATTTCTCCTACCGGATTAATCTTAATGGAGGACTCTTAATTTCCTCTAATTTTTCTTCTTACCTACTCTACCCCAATATCTACTTCCCCTTTCTCATTTTTGTCCTATACTGTTTTTCTATGTACTCCGCTATCCTTCTTGTCACAACTTTCCATATCTTTTATTATTTTTCGGTTCTAACTACTGATTATTCTACAGACCTTAATTTTAAGTTAGTGACATTACAAAAATAAATGACCTATCCCTTAATAATGCGACATGTTACGTCATAAATATGGCCGACATCTGTAACACCAAAACTACAATTCAAATTTCTAATTGCTATATCTCCGTTCTGACGACACAGTGGGCGAGAGCATTGATGCTTGACGCCGACTGCTGTGTCTTCGGGTTCGATCCCCGGACCAGATATATATTTTCTGGGTTTGGTTATTATGAACTTATATTGATTATGGTCATACATAATCGTACACTTATTAGGCAGTGGTGTAGTCCACATATATGAGGCCACGATACCATAAATACTGCCAACATTGAAGGAGGTCGTCGGTGATAGGACTCACGGAAATAGGAAATAGGCCGACGTTAAATAAATTAAATAAAAAAAAAAATATATCTCCGTCATTACTTAGATATTTAATAAAATAAAAACGCCAATATACATTTATTAACATCTATTAATTAAAAAGTTGACGCCTAAAAAATGAATTCGCAAACCCATTAAAAATGCTATAGTTTTTAAAATTATTAATCTTCTTATTTATTAAGTTAAGACTATGTAGGAAATACCACGAAAATCGACAATCAAAATTTTGAAATCACCAAGGTGTGTTTCACATATGGGAATGTTTTTGAAAAAAGGACAGTTTTCACTTTTCTTACGTCGAATTAAAATACTCGTAGCATAAATGAAACTTCAATTCGAATCGGTTCGATTGTAGGAACCCGTTCACCGGAAAATTAATCTGGCTTAGAATATATTTTATAATTATCTATATCAGAAATAGAAACTGAACTATTGAGGTATGAAATAGCGACTGCGAAATGAACTACAGCGGTTGGGTGGTCGTGGTATGATGCTACCCACGGGTCTATTGGAAGTCTATATTATATGGCAGCTGCAGTGAAATCTTTGACCTGCTTCTCGTAAGCCGAGAACGCGAATTCATATGTGCAGCTGCGATAACACTATATTTGGATTATTTTATTTCATTGATTCATTTTATTACAGTATTTGGTTCAAGATTTTTTTAAAGATATTGTTATGCGGGTTGCAGTGCTTCTAGGAAAAAGAAAGAAGATTTAAAAACTTATTAGGTTATAAGAGAAATATTTATTTTTAAAATCGTTTGTTTTAAACAGAAGGCTAGACACAGATGTACTGAATGCGCGTACACATCCTAGTAAACATTTTGGAGTCACTTTGACAACATATTGGAGATGCGTACAATTTTTTTGTCATGAAAGAGTTCATTTATAGTTCAGTTTCTCACAATCGTTCATATGAAATGTCTGTTTTATCGGCTACAGATGACGGAACCACTCCACCTGTCGGAATACAAATGAAGATAAAGTTGATGCGAACGATAATTGAAGTGAAATAGTGATAGAAACGTCACAAAAAGGGACACTTCACCAAATGTTTACTGGGATGTAACAAGACATAAATAGATAACATTGCTTTTATTGTTTCTCTTGATTTTGTGACAAATAAAAGTGTGTGTCTAGCTTAAATATCGTAAATTTTACATTTTACGGATGTTGCATTTTATTTGTTACTTTGTACTTCCGGGGAAGTGGGTCAATTCCAGCTAGGGGCTAAATTTATATATCGATTTGATATAAAAACAAATAAAAAAAAAAAAATACCATACGTCCTATAGCAAAAGCGTACTGTAGTAATTCAAGTTAATAAAAATAAAATGGCTTAAACAATATATGTGCTATACTCGCAAGTCGTAATCTATAAAAACTGTTAGTGCAAATAAATAGTGTTTTAGAAGTAAAAACATAAACAAACAATGTAATTTATTATAAAACAAACCGCTACGGGTTGTAATTCATATAAATTGACATACTACTTTACACATGAATAATAAATTCTGTAAAAATATTACTTAAGGTATTACGAAGAACTTAAACAATGCAATTATGCATCTTTTGATGAAATTATAAATTCTAATAATAGTATTTCTTTTACAGATTTTTCTCCATGCTGTCTTTGATTTGCTACACAAGGTAAAACATTTTATTTAACATTATATTGTACTTATATTGAGTAGCTACGTGTGCTGTGGAGATCGCACGGGGAATATTTCTTCGAAAATAAGATTTAATTAATTCGGCATAGAGATTAAATTCCTTGCAACTTCCTAAGATTAAAGTCAGTATGTAATTGGGGTATTATATAATATTTTGTTATTCTTTTTTAAGTTACAAATATTTGGTAGTACAGCGGACGAGTGCACTTAAGGTACAGCCGCTTCTGGTTGCAAAATTACGTTTACAAAATGGACGGTGTGTTCTCGAGAAAAGCGACTGAATCCAGGGAATTAGTTCAACATTAAAAGATTGATTTAAATTCTGCGTGCAATAAATTCAATTGATGTGTCCAAATAAAGCTTTGTTACAAATTACATTGTTACCAAAATAAGTCGTTACTGACATCCGGTTATTCCACAGTTTTGATTTCCTCTGTTGGTCTTTTGTTTGTCACAAGTCTAACGCCTATTATCTACCGTATTCTTTATTCCATATTATCTCACATCATAAATGATTTATGAAAGAAAAATAAAACTCCCAACTATGGAGAATCACGGGCGTTCGGAATTTAAGGTCGTTTAAAAGAGGGACAAGAGAGAGGTGGTAAGACGCAGAGGTTTCCGCGCCACACTGTTTTTGATATCTTCATTATTTTTATTTGTTCTAATGTTTATTATGCAAGGGTCCATAAATTAAATATGAAAAATATTTACATTAATTAGAATAATTTAAATAAATTTGTTATTTTTGAAATATTTATAATTATAAACGTTACATGCAAACCGAAATCTGTTCAAGAGGAAATTTTTACGAAATCTTCTTTTTGCTTTATATTTCTTGGAGTCCGAATCGTAATGACGTTGCAGACCATTATAAATTACGTAACATGTAAGCGGGGAGAGGGGGTTCAGAAATTCTGACAAGGTGTGACAATGAGGCGGGAGGGGACAGAAGCGTTGTGACGTCACATGCAATATAAACTTAATAACTTAATTTGCAAAAAAAGAGTTAAAAAAAGAAAAGATAGTTTCTTAAAAAGATATTCTATAATTTTAGTTTAATTGAAATGACATCACACTGACGGGGGAGGGGTCAGAATAACAGGAAATTTGTGTGACATAATTTATGGATAACCCCTCATCGTGCTACAGCTTACACTGTCGTGGAAAATGTATGTAAAAAAAACATAGCTCAACTATTTCAAAAATTGATAATTTCGAATTTAGAAAAACCTCAATGAATATTATAATTTTTATCTTTAGTAATAAAACGAAAATATATAGTAGAATGCGAAGATTTTGTAGCGGAGTTATATCCTTCTTGGCGTTATCTATCCCTACAATGCCGAGCTACGCCTTCATCTGCTCGATTCATTCTCTTCTATAGAACAACATACCTGTGAATTTGAAAAGCTGTAAAAATAAGAAATGAATAAGGTGAAGTATTAAGCACAGTGATACCGTTTATAAATATTATTTTTTCTTCTGTTTTAAAGAAAGTTTCTATACAAGAATGAACGTGATTGTTATTTTTGATTTTCTTAACAAAAATAGAGAGTATATCTCCGTGTTAAGGAAATACGCATGAAAAACGGAATTATTAAAATTTATGTAAAAATATTCCAAAAATATCTTTGTTGACAGATGGAATTAATATGACAATATTGTATTTCCATTCAAACGTGGAAATTGTTAGGCAAATAGGCATAGCAGTGACAACCTTGATATTGTTATGACTATTAAATAACGAGACTAACTCTGCTACAGAAGAAGTGTGTATACGCCAAACGCCAGCGTCTGACAGCTGTTTATCGTGAAGCCTTCTCTTCTGTTCGGTAAAGAAATCGGTATAATCGTAGCCTTCATTCACATTACAGTTCTTTTTTATTTCGCTGGAAAAATGTTAAGTGTAACAATAGAGCAACAAATTGTTTTGAAAATTCACATGAAACTTGGAAAACTCGCTACTGAAACTTATAATTTATTGAAAGAAGTGTATGGCAATGAATGTTTATCGTGTGCACGTGTTTTTGAGTGGTTTAAGAATGCCGAGAAGACGTTCAAGACTTCCACGTCAAAAACACATGACAATATCGAAAAAATTGGTAATCTGATTTGATCAGACCGTCGGTTAAGTATTCGTATGATTGCTGAAACAAATTTTACACAACAATTGTCTGTCAAGAGGTTTCTAGTCAAGTACAGCATCCCAGTTTTAGACCCTCCGTCTTATTCACTTTTCGACTTATGTCTGTTTCATAGGGTGAAATCTGCATTAAAAGGAACAAGATTTGAGCCTGTTAAAATTGTGCACGCGTGCTGAACTGTTTTGAAAAATGTAAGATTCGCATGGAGGGTTGCAGTGATAGAGGAGGGATGTATATTGAAGGTGTTAATAAGTAAATATGTATGAAATGAAAATACAATGTTTCACAGCATGAGAGTCATTATTTAATAGCCGCACCTCGTATGTATATTCATATATTTATTGAGAAAAGATGTGCTTCATGTAATAGAAGCCTCGAAATTATGTAAACTGCTTAGCATACATAGAAGGAGATCATCGATGTATAAATAAACGAAATAATGCGATCCTTCCTCAAGAACCTTTAATGATCGTTAAACAGCGGACTTAGCAGCAGCATGCAACTAATTGGACTGATTTACCGTGAGGTTCGCATTACATTTCCAGGTTCTAAAGTTCACAGAGCAAGTTCCTTCTGCATATTCTTACTCTTGGTCCTTATAATAATTTGAATGTCCTCCTAAGACACGATAGCACGGGGAAAGGGGGGTATAGAGCAGCGCTACTCGTCAGGCAATTGAATATAAAATTATATAGTGCTCAACTATTTTAATATAGGTTAAGTGGTATAAGTCGGGGATTTGCATTCAAGATTTTAGAAGTGTTTGCTGAAGTAATCGGACTCATAAAAAGTTTCAATAAAAAATGAACTAAACTATTTAATACAGTAAACGACACATATATTATCAAAAATGTTTAAAATCATAAAAAGTATTAAATATATTAGAAAAATATTCCATGAATAGAAAGTTATTTATAAATATGTGATTGTATACTAATGTTTTGTCAAGGCCTCGTCGTTCAAAATTCATGAAGAAAAGTTAGAAATATTGTGGATTAGATAGCATCAGTGTTTGCTACGAGCTACACGGAATGCCGATAATTTTACTCCTTCTTGTTTTTCTTTAAGTACTACTTTTAACTGCTTTCCCGTTTGATGTTGTTTTTATACTACTCCCTGCACTGTTTTGCTGTCTTGCACAGAATTTCAGAGGCTTAAAATAGTAGTGTCACGGTTTCGTTATTTACTGCTTGTTATACGCTTTCTTGTAGCTTGCATTTAAACAAAGAAGGCTCTGTCTACGGAGCTGCAACGTCGCATTTGCTTAGTGGAAAGCAACCGTCATGCAGCCTGAGCTGCAACATGTCTAACCTCTTATGTACAGCACGACGCATACACATAATATTAATTGACGTAGATTGCTCAAAATTTGACAGTAGTGTATTAATAGATGGCAGTTAGCAAGAGCTGCGCGGGAAATTCAAAATCACTGAATAATCGAACTAACCTCGTATCAACACTTGCAAAATTCTTTGTTGTTGTATTATTAAACGTGAAGCACAAGAAATTCTATTTATGTACAATACACTCATATGTTATATACGACAGTATTATATATTATGCTATGTCGTTTATCTTCCAAAATATAACATTATCATTCTATTAGACTTATAAAATTCAACTATAAAAATTCTCTCGAGTTAAAGGGGTGAGTTATTTCATAAATATGTAAATTATACTTTTTTATAACTTGGTAGTTTTAACTCAGATTTCAGAATTTATAAAAAAAAAGAGAAAGAAAATAACATTGTATTTTTGTTCCTTGTTTCGAGAATATGATCTGCTCTGAAACAAAATTTCAACATCAAGCTTTTTATAAGTTTAATAGGGTTGCCATATGATTGAAGCAAGATGGCAAGAAAACAGAAAATAAGAAAACAAACGCCTGTCTGTTTCGCTTTATGAGCTGATAAATTGCTTTTGATTTATTTGTTATCATCGATTCTTGTATTATTATTTTTAATGCACAAGTACAGGGTGTTGTTACGAGATAGTTTCTCAGGGACATTTTGAATTTCCCGCGCAACTCCCGTCACCTGTCATCTGTTAATAACTATTGTCAAATTTGAATCGATTCCGTGATTGAGTGTGTAGTCACCATGGCAAAAATCCATAAATTGGGCTACAAACTGCTACCTCATCCAGCATATTTTCCAGTTTAGGCCCCTCCTGCGTCTATTTCCTGTTTCCAAACCTGAAGAAATGGCTAGGTGGTAAGAGATTTGGGTCTAACAAAGAGATTATCATTGAAACAATGAAACAAACGTCTATTTTGAGAGCCTAGAGAAAACCTATTATTTGAAAGGAATAAAAAAATGGGAAAAACGCTAGACTAAATGTTTTTTGCCGAAAAAAATATCTTTTATTGAGAAAGAAAGCACTTTTTCAAAAAAATAAAGCCACTGAATTATCAAAGTACCTTCGTATGTAAAAGCATCATTCTCTTCTGTCAATTTTTGATTCAGAAAACACCTTGTTTAAATACAAATGAAACTACATCACATTTGGGGAATGCAAGATACGTTAAATCTCAATGCAATTCCGTAATACGAATTCATATTTACATAATTTATTTTGACATTATTTACTGGCTGACAATCTTTCCATCACTTTTCTTTTGGTGTTGTCAGCATTGATGTAATAATCAGCATCAGTATTTCAATCACGAATACGAGTCCATCACCAATACCACCATGACATGACGCCAGGAAATTATATAAAAGAAAGATTACACACATTTAGTACGACATTTCTCTATTGATTTTCATCTGAGATTCAATCCATTTACCAATTCTGTAAGTAATTGGAGAGCTTAGTGGTTAACGTTCAACGATTTCTATACACATTGAGAGAAAGTTCAATGGAATGTAAGGTTTAAATTGAATTCAGTGTAATTAAAAGAATTTGGTTCGCTGAGTCATCGTCAAGATTCAGATGAGACTGTGTTTTATTTCATACCTTGTAATGTTTTTCATTTGGTAATAAACACCCACCCTACAAACAATTTGGATCAGAAGCGCATATAATTCGAATACGATATTCTCAGACACGACCTAGTATCTGAATCGAAAGCGTTACTGATAGGAAACTGAGGCGAAAGTTTCAGAAGCAAAATGCATTACCCCATGGCTACTTAGATTTCAACCAATAAACTTTTACATAGCCCCTCTCAAATAATGTGATCCTACAACAACGAAATTTCTTTTTATGAACGTAACCAAATATTAATCAAATATGTTTTCTACCTGTGGTTTAGAACGTGCTTCAAAATATCTAACTCAATTCCAAATCAGACGTATTCGACATTACTACGATATAAAAACATGTTTGTAGAGAGATACAATGCTAATTTCTAAATCTTTAACTAAACAAAAATTCAGCATGTTTTCTATATGTCAGCATAATGATGAAATGGTGTGACATAGGAAGCACCCTGTACTTGACATGATTTATGTTTTTTATACCATTATAAAGAAATCCATTGTAGAACTAACCTAAATTTACCTTGGTAGATTGATAATTTGACTCTATCGTGATACACGTTTATGTTTAATTAATTTCATAGATAACGAGGCGTGTAATCTAATTTGGCTGTCAAGCGTAATGTTAGATTAGTTTAGCATCTCACCACTAGTCAGTCGTATGATAATTAACTCAATAGATGGAACTGTAAAAATTATAGTCTACAAAGATCAAAATTTATTAGTGACATGTTAGATGTGATTAAAACTTTCCTTGTTAATACCCAATTTTTGTTAAGTGATTCAAAATTAATTAGTAAATTATTTAAATATTTAGACAATTGTAAATTAGAATTATAAATTTCATGTATATATAAGACAATATATCCAATTTTATTAGGAGCTGTAAATTTTTAATCAAACTTATGTGTTGTTCTCAAATCAAAGACTTTCATTTTAGTAATTTACATACACATTATAATAATTACACTGTTTAACTTAAATCATACTATCCTACCTGAAATCAAAGAAACGACATTTAAAGTTTATTATTTAAATTATCAATTCCCTTTTATCTCATTTTATAATAACTTAACAATATGCACAATGAGTTCTGTCAACGTTTCCCTACAACGTCATCTATGGAGTGACTGATTACCGACAGACGAGCTTTGTACCAACTAAAAAAATTAAATTTCCGTAAAACCGTGGTTTAATATGTTGAGTTATTGACGTAAAGCTACTGTATTTTCGGAATCAATTACATTTGCATTGAGAAAGAGATAAAAACAAGGTGCAGTAGCTCCAGTTTCTGAAAGCTTTAAGTCTTGATATTAAATATTTATTACAATAATTAGAACTTAAGTTTTATCCACCAGTACGTGTTTAGAATAGCACGAGCCATGGAGGGACGTGTTATCCGTTAAAGCATGGCCTACGTATGGCGTGAGTAGAATAGCTCTCAGTAACTTCTAGTAAGTGGACTGCTAACAGTAACAATAACCGTATAGTAATGCAGAAAGCTATCAACCAGTGTGGCTACCGCGATTGTATCACAACATCTTCACCTGAAAACAGAGAAACTGTTAAGTATGGTACACATACGTGCAACATCAAACATTTGTTGTAAGATGTTGTACAACACGTCCACATTAGTGCGACATGCAACTTAATATGTCGGAAGATTTCATATTTCGAACGAATTCCTTCAATCTACTTTAGACAGTTTGACAAGGGTCTATTGTTCAGGTCTATTTCATTTTTCCATTTAAACACCACTTTCAATTATTTTTATTTATTTACTAAACACAACTAAAAAAAACGTGAACGCACGACCCTTTTGTTCGTGATCACATTCAAAACCGTAATTTTTTAGATGTTCCGACTTAGTATTGAAACATTTTTATTTCATAAAAATACTACCTAGAATTTTTAAAAATAGCACAAGTAAAGATTTTGTTAGTACACTTATGTCTTATAAATGAAAATATATAAATGTTGGATGTCGCACCAGTCTGTACCATACATTACGTCATGAGATGTCTTACAAACACATTGCCATTTCACCTTGGTTACAGTTAATATATAATTCAGATATACTTCAATAGGATTACGTTTGGGATATTTGCCTTGAGTGTTGTGGCGTCGGCGTCGGCGTTCAAGGCGCAGGACGTAGAAGCTTTGCATAGCGATCTGGACCGAAGAGAGGAGAGATTGCGGTCAAGCGTCTACTAAAGGGATTGTAATGGAATTACTGTATTAGGGAATATATTCGTAATCACTGGAGTATGTAAGCTCTTGGATAATAATGAATAATCGTTGTAATGTAACGTCTTGTATATGATATGTACTCGTAAATCACAAGGTTACATTTACAAAGCACGGCACTGCTTTTATAAAACTAGTATTTAGCTTATGTGCCATTAATAAGAAAATAGATAGTCTCAATATTTTATGAGATTAACTTTAACTTTAACTGTAGTGTGTTTTTATCCTAATCCTAACCGGAATGATTAAGAATAGATTGTTACCCACATGTCTGTGCTGCTTTAATGTTAGATCCGAAATAAAATATTTCAACCAAAATATTATAAGCTGAACATTTTCTGTTCTACGCGCGGGGCCCGTAACGTTTGCTACTTCTGCTACATGTCTAGTACGGCACTGTCTGCTACAACAAACTGTTATATCTTTTTAATGTTTAAAACGTACTTAATGTCGGACAAGTCAACCTTAAGTCTTCAAGAAACAAGTCATTAAGAACATTTATCAAAATCCAGCTTATGTGGGTCAGACCATGATCTGACGAGGAAAAACCTAGCTTATTATCAGGCGTTGGAAGAGCTTGCTAGGGACAGGCGCTCTCTTGATAGGGTACGATCTCACTGATCTGAATCTGCAAAGGTTCAATTAATCTAATAATCGTAAAACACGATTCACTTTGTGGGTTTCTTCGTTATACAGCAAACATTAAAAAATTTAGCTAAAACTTATGATTGTATAAGAAAACTACGAACCCTATGTCATTAAAATTTTGAGACAGCATGTATGTTAACTATTTTTATCGATCCTCCAAATACCACGATATTTTCATAATTTACGTAAAAGTCTTTTATCTCCTTAACTATAAATTTAGGCAAAGGAAAAACCAGAATACATTTGGGTGGCAGTAATAAAGATGAATATGGAAATAACAGGCACATCTATGAATCTAATTAAAATTATCTTTGCAATTGTACAAATAGTTTTGAATCATAGATGGCACTGATATTAACTAAACTATTAATGTTCAATGTTCACAATAAAATATTCAATTTCTCCAATTTCTCATTATCTTAACAATGCCAACCTGTCATTAAATAACGAAACGGTCACTCATTTTAGTTTTACTATGCATACGCAAGGACATGACTGTCCTTCTCAGCTTATTTTATTAGAAAATAGACCGATTTGTTTTTTTATTAGAAATAATTACAAGACAAATCTATTTGCCTCTCATTTACTCTCATTGCTTCTCATGGTAATGACTTGAACTTTGATGAATTTATCTCTAGCCGAAACGGCCAATCCACTTTAAATTTTCAGGATAATTCTATAATGATATCGTTTATAATTGTGTAATATTTTATAACACTACAAAGATGACGCTTATAGCATAACAACTACCTTAAAGATTTGAAACCTGATATCAATAAAATATTCAACGTGTGTAGAACAGTTACTGTATATACGTTTGCTTTATTAATAGTGGAGTTGAAATGTAGCAACTCATTGTTGTGTACTCATGAAGTACGGGTAGGGGTACGGGTACATGCACTTTCGAATAAACATTGCTTTTGAATAAGTTGGCTATACCGTATTGGGGACCTAGGTCTAGATCTACAGATTGTACCAAACACTCCTGAAACAGTAAGGCACTTGGTATAAAACAGGAAACTAATATTTAACACGTCTCATTCATAATTAAACATATGAGTTCACTTGAACATCACGAACATAGACTAATAGATATACTTGTGCATTTATTGTGTCATAGAATCCGTCGGAAATAGAATAACAGTACATGTGTATTACATTTGAATAAATTAGACCTTCATGGTAAATAGTACTGCATAAATCTTGCAGGCAGTAATTTTAGTACTAGGGATTGAATTTTAAAACTATTATAAATTATTAATACTAATTATTAACAAGACGACACAGTGGGCGAGAGCATTGATGCTTGACGCCGACTGCTGTGTCTTCGGGTTCGATCCCCGGACCAGATATATATTTTCTGGGTTTGGTTATTATGAACTTATATTGATTATGGTCATACATAATCATACAGTTATTAGGCAGTGGTGTAGCCCACATATATGAGGCCACGACACCATAAATACTGCCAACATTGAAGGAGGTCGTCGGTGATAGGACTCAGCATCGGAAATAGGCCGACGTTAAATAAAAAAAAAAATAAATAAATAAATAATAATTATTAACAACAAAATAAAACCACTGTAACAGTAATGAATTAATTGGGCCAATTACTGTTTTTTTTTTAATTACTATAGAAATTGAACACAATTAGGCGTAAAAAGAAACTCGGGAATAAGTGGAACTGATTTTTTTTCTATAATACTACAACTAAGTATATACTTATCTATTAGCTTACATTTCAATAATTACACGGTGTGCTAGAAATTGCTCCAATGAACAATTCTACATGATTAGGTTACTAGGTCCGAGGGTTTAGTCCTGTGAAGTCTTCGAACATCATTACTATCAAGCAAATTTTATTTATACAACAAGTTTATTTCAAATTCTATATGGTTTAAAAAAGATATGGACGACACAGTGGGCGAGAGCATTGATGCTTGACGCCGACTGCTGTGTCTTCGGGTTCGATCCCCGGACCAGATATATATTTTCTGGGTTTGGTTATTATGAACTTATATTGATTATGGTCATACATAATCATACAGTTATTAGGCAGTGGTGTAGCCCACATATATGAGGCCACGACACCATAAATACTGCCAACATTGAAGGAGGTCGTCGGTGATAGGACTCAGCATCGGAAATAGGCCGACGTTAAATAAAAAAAAAAAAAAAAAAAAAAAGATATGTCCAGAAGATTTATAACCACTAATTGTCGATTAAGATCTAGACGCTGCAAATATTTATGTAAAATCGAAATCTTATTGTCTCCTATCATATTATTCTGGGACGTATAAATAGAAAGAATCAGATAGATGCATTACCCAATACTATTACTAAATTTTATTTTTGATTGCAGATATGATGGAAATAAAAATATAAATTAAACGTAGTTAAAAGTGTAATAATTTTATGTATGTGTAATATTTTATAATTGAAATTGAAATATATAGACAAGGGGCTAAAAAAGCTAAAGTCAACATCAATTAAAAAAAAAAATAGACGTAAAAAATGCGTCATTAGGGAATCGGTCATGCCTATATCGATTTACTCGTAGTTTCAATGGTTCAAATAACATAAATTGTAAAGTACAATTTTACACTGTACGTACAGAGAACTATTATTTTAATAATTATTATAGAATAATATATATATTATTCAATATATTATTAATAATATATTGTACAATAATTTGATATTTTGTTAATTACTCGTAAATTTACATCATATTTAATTATAGTCCATCTCTTCTAAATAGAATTTTTATATGTAACTAGTATATAACAATTATTATATATTAATGAGTTCCATTTAATCAACCTAATAGTGCGCTGTATTAATCATTAGAATTAATGGTTTATTATGTTTAAGTAATAATAGTGGCATTTAGTGCAACACTGTTGGATCCCGATCCCGATCCCGTGCACTCCTGTTCCTGTTTTGTTCCCGTCGTCCGTCGTTCATCAGGTTTACGTTCCTAGCCGCTGATAGATTTCTAATACACAATGAGAAATTATAAGTTTGTAAAACTAAGAAATTACATTTGATCTACAGGATTATTAATCATCGTATATTCAAGATAATATCAACACGATATTTAAAATTTAATTTTATAAACATTGAAACTTTAATTGTCTAATCGCAATTGAATATTAGAGTTAGATTAATTGCTTATTGTACTTTTTATGAAGTTAAATTGTACAGGCTTCACATTAACTAATGTGTACAATTTTTATAATTGAAAATCCCTCAATATTATAAGTGCGGGACTGGGTGTCATGACTTTAACGCCAACTGGTGGTAAAAATGTGTACTTTGTGGATAATTTATATATACGTCGTTTGTTCTTTAGTATTTATTAATTGAATACATTAAAATTATTTTCGTAATGTCATTTTTGAAAACAACTAGTTACATCCGTGGGTGTACATCTAATACATCACGTCAGAAACGTGGATTCGACTCAGTAGTGAAACTTTATAAATTTCCAGAGAGAACACTTGATGCATTATGGAAAATAATAAATGTATGAAGTGGATAAATGCAGAAAAAAATTATGTGTAAACATACATAGAGTGCAGTGCATTCAGCATTACTGACATTCGATTAACATCAAGCTGAAAACAATATTTATATTACTATTCTTCATCTAATTTATTAATTTATATATTTTTATCCGTATCATTTATCCGTTGACATCTTTTTCCACAAGATTATTTGAAATAATTTCGCACCTTCTAGCCATGTATAAAATATCTTTCGTACGTTATTGTAGTAAATAGATATTATATCTTGTTAGATCTATAATATACAGAGGCGGCCTTAGGGGGTGGCAAGCAGGGCAACCGCCCGGGGCCTCGCATCCTCGCGGAACAACCCAAGTAGAAAAATTCTGTACTACATATGTATTTGAATCTCACACCTCTTGCTTTAGAAAACCCATTTGAGTCCCTGCGTATATCTTTTAAGACATTAATGTACCTTAGTGTTCCATCATTAATATTTGTCTTCTTTGTGCTTGTTAACTTTTATAAATCTTCCAATATAAAATTTTATAACTCTACATTTATTTATTCATAACTTTTGCATTTCTCGTCAATACTTACTTTTAAATTACATAAATTACACAAAGAACAAGGGCCTCTCAAAGATCTGCTATCCCAGGGCCTCGCAAAGACCTGACGCCCGGGGCCTCGCAATTCTAAAAGCAAAACACTGACAGCGCCACCTTCGACAGTAGGGCTGCATATATGTTTCACGCACGGTCCTTATTTGGAATACCATTTAATAACATCTAGTATCGCATTGATAATAAATGATGAAACAAGTATTTAAGATTAATTTGATAATAATATTCGTTTCACCCCATATAAGAACGCTGCAAACTACAAGGCAGAATAAGGAAGCTAGACAACCATTTATATTAGACGCGGGTAAATGTTATTGAGAGAAAGGCATCAAGGACTCTACCCAATAATGTAAGAGTAAGTCCTAACAAATCTTCACATTTGTTCAGAAAGAAGAAACATGTTGTATTAACGTTAGGTAAATGTCACAATTTCTGCACACGTAATATTATGCCACGAGCAACGAAACTATCTAAAAAAACAACTGCAAAATATAACCTGTACGTTTTCAACATCGCAGTGTAGTGTAAGGGTGTTCTTTTGACCTGCAGCCTGCAGCTTGTAGTGTGCAACCATCATGACCTAAGACTCGTGTTCCATTTTGATGCTCCGAGTATTTTTATTGTTGGTCAAGAAAATAGTTATATAAATCATTTTATGTTTTGATATTATTTGTTGCTTACATTTTACAATCTCCTTACCTCAAGACTTTTTCCTCTTATTGCATTTCGTTGCAAAATCTATCTCAGATAAATCTACTCATATGTAGGTGTACATCATACTCTTCTGGAAAATAAAATCATCACATGTTGATATGTTAAAATTTCTCATCATTTTTGAACTATCATCATACAACCGTCATTGCAGTGACTTTTGGCAGATATTGTGTTTCATTACTAACTGCAGAGTTTGTACTTTAGATTAAAATTAGAATATCACCACATTTCACGATTATATTGCGTTTGTCTGTTAATTTAAAATGAGACCTCTTATTAAAAGAACATAGACTTCACGATACATTCTACTTTGAGCTCTGATTTTGAGATTTAGTAATGTGTGATTTTTAAAAATGCTTACTGCTTGTGTCAATTTTAACCTCGGTATTTCGAGTGTTGATGTCACCAAAGATTACTATTTACAGGTTAATAATTAATTCTAAGAAACACTATTGATGAATTATTTAACAGTTCTAATGTAAACAATTTGTAGATTAGAGTAGAATTTCCCCTTAATATATTTACATGAATGTAAATATATTTTCTTCATCTCAATTGAAGCTTACAAAAAACTTCTTTATTCACTTTTTACACGGTTCTACGCTACGGCGATCACTATAAACTTTTGCAAACACCGATTTACAAGTATATCTCTGTGATTCATATTTATGTAAATATACTTATATTTAATTTCGTATACGTTTAGCGACGACGTTGACTCAACAGCAGCAGCAGCAGCAGCTCACAACTTGAAAAATCTTTACAATTTTACTTATGTATTTGTTATTTTTGTTTCATGTTTAACATTCCTTGAAAATAAATAAGTTATGACTTCTGGCCCGACTTATGGTGACAGATTCTGACACTTTTTCTAATATGTTGTTGTCACCACTCGTACTTCTCGTATGACAACATTTGGGGGTGAAATAATACATTCAATGCAATCCTATTTTAAATAATGTATTTTTCATCTGGAAAATTACTTTTTGTTTTCCATTTTTACTTTAGAGAGATCCTACGTAGAGTTAATTGGATTTAATTTTGGGTGTTTTATAAATAGATTCTTTTTTTTTACTTGATTTAATGGAAAATCAGACGGCTGTCTGAATTCGTTATTTTAAATGTAATATAAAATTTCAATATTAGATTTTGTGAGTATTTAAGGATTATTTTGACCTACATGCTTAAGCTTTTGATGTAAGTAACTAGCTTTGACGAGGACTTGATTCTAAACTTGTATTTCATCCTTTGCACATTTATTTTTTGACATTCTATAGCTCATTTGTTTTAGTTTTTTCAATCATTAGTGAAATTGTTTGCTGCTGACTTGATTGTCCATTATAATTTACGAGATATAAGCCTGACTTTCGGAACTACATATTCTATCGATTTATAACGCGTATTTTAACATTCTATCGTACTCCAACTTTTGAATTCATGTACATATATTTTCCCAAGGTTCGTTACTATAGTTTCACGGCGCGGGCTTGCTCTAATCTATGTTCATGTGTATGTCAGATCACGTCTTCGTTCTCTTCAAGTTGCCAACAACTTTTTTGCGTACTTCATGTCGTTCTTTAAGCTGTGGCTCAAGCTAAGATATTTTACTGTTTGAAACTACCACTAAATTAACTTAAACTCATTGCAGGTGCAAAACATCCCTCTCGTCCGTGAATGATTTAATATTTAGTTCACGTAGTTGTGTCAGACTTAGCGACTCTTGACATTTGAATATATGAACGATGAGCGAGTGTGTCTGTCTGTCTAGGTCTAGGTGGAACTTCAAATGAACATTAATGTAAGAGACAATAAAAACATCAGGCTGAATTAGTTTAATAATTCAATTAGACGGTAATCCTGATGAAGGATTTCATCAGAATTAATATATTGTAATAATCGGACGATTTTAGAGCACAATAAATTATTTCCTTAAAATAATTTTGTATAAACTTACAACTAAGTAACTCAAGTAGAATGTTTAATCATTTACATCTCAATTGTTTAATGCATTTTATTGTTTATATAGGGGCCATCCAATAATTACGTCACACAAGATGTGATAACCCAGTAAACAATTTGGTGAAGTGTCCCTTTTTGTGACGTTTCTATCACTATTTCACTTCAATTATAGTTCGCATCAACGTTAACTTCATTTGTATTCCGATAGATGGAGCGTTTTCGCGAAGAAGGCGGATTTAGTGAGGAGTAAGAGAAAAGGTGTTTTGTGCGGAAATACAAAAGAGGCTATGGATGTTTTATAGCCTTATGTCGAGCATGATGGTGTACAAAGCAGAGATATGGGGATCGAAAGAACAAAAGAAATTGGAAAAAATTCAGGAAAGATGTGTCAAATGGGCATTAGGACCGGAAGGAGTGAGAACGGGTAGATAGAATAAAGATCACAAACTGCATTTAAGTACAATGATATGTAATTTAATGATTAAAGGCGGAAGAATGTAGTGTCTAATGGCAAAAACATTAAAATAAAAATAATATACTGTGCAAATAACATGATCTTCTTTCTTCAGTTTAAATATTCTATTACAAATATCTACACAACGGCTACAAACATCTCTCTACAACATTTAGCGAATTTAGTTGCTGCAATTTATTTCCAGTAACTTTCTACGTTGAATTTTGCTATAACTAGTCTCAAGTGTAAACTTTTTAAATAAAACAAAGTTGAACTCGTGTTTTAAAGCAGAAAAAAGTTAGCAATTACAATTTGTTTCTTCAACACAACTATTGAGACTTTACGGACGTTACGATAGCTGAGATAAGACATAGCTACGACTACGATACACCAGACCCTGTTCTAAACGGAGTAGCATCGGCTCTACAACACCCCGCTCCTACATTAGAGCCGCCAGATTGGGAGCTGTTTTTATAACCCTTGTTCTCGTCTGCATGTAATTTTTCTTTGCTTGTAAAAAAGTAAAAAATAACATTAAAAGAAAAAGGTGTGGTTGTAAAGTTTTATTTGATTATTTTTAGCATCTGTTAATTTTTGAACAATTAGTTTCAAATACACGTATAAAATCAGATGTAAATATTTTAAAACATTGCGACCACTATTACAATGAACATTAGTATAACAAAAAAATTATGCAATTAACAATTTCATACTCAAGTCTATCTGAGTGGACATCAACTTATGCATAGGCAGTGTTACTACCTTTAACCCTATTCATGACATGTGTAAACGGCACATACTGTTTTAGTTTTAATTGTTTAATCGCAGGACAGAGTATGCGTTTCCTGCAGTGTTTTAACATTGAGTACTAACAATTACTAATAGAAATTGTTTTTACTTTTTTCTTTTTGATAAACTGACATTGAACTTTGTTTAAAAATAAATCCTACTGCATTTTGACAGATTGTCACATTTTGGAGGTTAGAATATATTATAGCTTTTTTAATTTAAAAACATTGGACCTTGTAAGGTTCTAAAAAACCAAAGGAAACGTAAATTAAATTCTAAATTAAAAAATGGTGCTTTTCACAAGCTAAAAACTAATTTTACATTGACAGATTGCAGGTTATACTGTCAGTCAGTTATAAAACTAAAACACATACAGAAAACGATTACGCATATTGACTTTGTTTTTGCAACTAAAAAAAATAAAATTAAAACCGAAACTAAACCTGTGAGTGTCATGTTAATTGCAATCAAATTAATGACTATTAAACTAATGTCTGTTACTCTCCGTGTTATATTCATGCTTTGCCGTTTTAAATTGATAAGTGATAGGTGATTAAACTATTGAAAAGGTAATGCACGCAATGTGATTAACAAATGTGTAAAATGTGCACAGTATAAATTGAGATAATTTTATGTGTAATTTTATTTATAAAATATGTAAATTAATTAAATAATGCTAAAACAAAATTAATTTATTTTAAAATTCAGCGCGATAAAATGAAATGCATGCACTTTATAAAATATGTCAGTGTTAGTGTTGGTAGTACAGAATTTAATATTATTAAATTATGTGGCTTGCAATAAAAATTGAAATTGACGGCACTGTGGCCGAGACCGTTGATACTTGAAGCCAGAAAACTGTGTTTTCAAGTTCGATCACAGGACCAGAGCTATATTTCCTGGGTTTGGTTGTCACAGTTTAATTGATAATGTGAGAGCCCACATATAATAGGTACGACACCATAAAAACTACCAACAATGGTATCATGTCGTCGCGTGTAAGAGGAAGCGATAAAAGCAAAGAGAGAGTTAGCTGACGAGTGTCCTATCTGTCTCTTTCTAGCCGAACCGCTGCTGCTTGCGGTAAGGTAGGGGGTAAGTAAACAGGCAGACGCAATGCTCGGCTGGAAAGAGACACAGAGGACACTCGTCAGCTATCTCCCTCCCCGCCTTTATCGCAGCATTCAGCCTCTTAATAATAATAAATAAGACTCAGCATCGGAAATAAACCGACTTTAAATAAATTAAAAAAAAAAATTAAAACAACGCATAAATGAATATTATTATTGCGCAGTTAATTTTACGTTGCTTTGATTACTTTGTTAGTTTGAAGGTATTTTGGCGTTTGTATCAAGTGTGTTATAAGTTGTTGCTGAACTAAGCTGCTGGATGCTGTAATATACTTCGCTAATGACGTACTACTCCCTGTCACACTCCCCGACCTCGACCCCGACCATGAACAGCGGGGCGCTCACGGCTGTGTACAATTTCTAAATAATAATTGTTGAATGCTTGTTATATTCGTACATATCAAATTCTGGCAGATGTTTATGACGACTGCCTCTGCGACTGCTACTGCGGTACGTAAAGAAGATAACTGAAGTTATATACAATTAAAATAATAATCTTTCAAATTCTTGAAAAAGTTGTGTGTTTTTAAGTATACAATGATATCTTACGACATGTTCTTATTAACAACTTTATTTTTTATATATTAAATCAATCCGACGTCCCGGTAATCTTCGGTCTCATGCGGCGCGGTGCATGATGATTCATGAGCAACTAGTGACTTCCACTTATCGCATTGCACGGGAAGAGCTCAAACAATGCAACTATGCATCTTTTGATGAAATTATAAATTCTAATAATAGTATTTCTTTTACAGATTTTTCTCCATGCTGTCTTTGATTTGCGACATCAGGTAAAACATTTTATTTAACATATAAAATATATTTTAAGTTGGATTATTAATTATTTATATTTATTGATTATTAAAATATTGAGTTGATTTGGAAATTACTTCTTTTGTGAATTATGTCATCTAGATGTGAACCTTTTGATTTATGTTACGTAAAACCTGATAATTAAAGAACTTGCAATATAATTGCAATCAGAGGCGGCTGCTGGCTACGAGAATTGGTAATGCACTTTACTTGCTTATAGAGAATTATGACTTAAAGTTGCAAAAAACGACATTATCTAATTTATAACCCAGTAAACAATTTGGTGAAGTGCCCTATTTAGTGACGTTTCTACCACTATTTCACTTCAATTATAGTTCGCATCAACTTTATCTTCATTTGTATTCCGACAGGTGGAGTAATTTCGCCATCTGTAGCCGATAAAGTAGACATTTTATATGAAAAAATGTGAGAAACTGAACTATAAATGAACTCTTTTATGACAAAAAAATCATGACGCATCTTCAATATGATGTCAAAGTGACTACAAAATGTTTACTGGGAATTTTATTTTTTATATATTAAATCAACCCGACGACTTTTATCCTCGGCGTAATGCCAATGGTCATATCATATTATTTCAGCAAGCCCCTGCAAGCTTCATTCTCGTTTGGCGCACGGGTTAATGCCAGATTCTTCATATAGTTTGCACTGAGTATTTTCTGTCTCACGCGCTAGGCGATGTACCGCATATTCCATAGCAGTTATATTGAGCAGCTACAGAAAGCGCACGGGGAATATTTCTTCGCGGGAAAAGAAATTTTAAGTAATTCGGCATACAGATTCTTTTTCAAGCTATAAATTTTTCGATGTGCAGCGCACGATTGTACTTAAGGTACAGCCTGTTCATGATATTTACTTTAGGACCTGAATTAATTGCATATTGAGAGTGGTTGTTACTTTTCTGGTCGCAACAAAACTTTAGCACTATTGCATACAAGTATTGTTAACCTTAAAACTTCATTATGGTTTTGCATGACTTCCGGGTAAGCTTTAATGTCTTTCAGTAAGGTAATTTTACTGTACCGCCATAAACGTCGAAGTACTATATTGTCAGCAGTATTTGAATCAGTTTTATTTGTAGAATATAAAAGATATCACCATTTTTAATTATATATTTAATATAAAAATAGTCTCGCTATAAAATTCTAAATGTGGTTCTTTTATGTTGTTAGTGCAAGAAAGATGTTGGATGAAATATAATTGAAATACAAGGAAAGCACATTCAAGTACGCGGAAAGCAAAATAAAATGTTTACTGTATTATACTGCGAGTGTAGGACGCGAGGTAGGGACGGGGGACGTAGTGGGGTAGTAGGGTAGTAGAGTACTGGGTTTACGAGTAAAATTGTGCGGTGGGTTCCAGGTTCATACTCGTACATAAAGCTGTGATGATAATTATACATGTCATAATTAAAAGCACGAGCAGAAACATGTTTTTATTAACATATTAACATTTTTTGTAAATGAATTAAAAATGAAAATATTAAACTGTAGCATCAAATCTTACATTAAAGTATTTTTGTACTTTAATGTGCGGCGTGTTACACCAAAAAATCTTTTTTAAAAATTAAAATTTATTTTCAAAAAAACAAAATAAAGTAAATATAGAAATATACAAATAAATTCATAAAAATAAAATTTTCAAAATAAATTTGATAAAAATGTTTTCAGTAATAGTTCAGAAGAGCTAGTAGGGGGTGCTGTTATTTGCATATGTGTCAAGAGCCTTACTTCCAGCACTGAAGGCAAGTCTAGCCAATTCCTCAGGCAAAAGAAATCGTACAGCTGTTTGTATATCCCGGCTGTTTAACGTCGTTCTTGTTCCTGCATAAGTCGTAAGTTGCGAAGACTGGACTGCGATTCTCTCCATGATGTCGCTTATGAAGTTGTTCACCACGACGATACTGGTCTTTGATATCATCAAATTCGGATGAACTGTCCGAAATATTTTGTAAATACAGGTATTATACGATACTTTCCTGGGCCGTCGTGTTCGTTGTTTTTTACGTGAAACCAGTTTGGATTTATTCTCTACTTCATTCATCTTCTCCTCGTCATTTAACATTTTCGGAGACATTTTGAAAAAAATTATAAAAAGAACTAACTGACTGAATTCAAAAAACAAATGTAATGATTCTTTACTTTTGTTTCTTGATGACTTTGATTTCGTATTTTAAAATTGGAATGACTACTTTGATTAAATAGTCTGCTTTTCTATTAACTCGACCATAAATAATGCATAGCTTGTTGTTAACTTATTTTCTTTTATATAGCTTTATCAGAATTGGTTCATGATCATGATGAATACGTATTCAACGTTCTTGCAGGTAGCATTGCGTGGTCTAAGTTGCATAATCTGATTCCGAACAAGTTGCAAGAACATTATTTATTAAAACTGTAATTTAAAAAAATGTTTATCGATAAAATATAAGAAAAGGCACGCTACGATATTAACATGTGTTATACATAGAGTTAGTTACTCGTTGAAAATATGATTCATTTTATAGCTCACTGCTCTCTCTCTCTCCCTCTAAACTGGGTTACTTCTTGTTATAAAAGTATTGACATTTCAAAAATATATAATTATAGTACTTTTTCGAAGTACCCAAATATTTGTAATAGCATAATGAAATGAAATGTTTGATGTATTTCTTATTTTGGTAGAACTTTTTCGTAAGATTTTATTTGCAGATCAAAAAGAAATATTTTATGTTACGGTATGTCGGTCAACCATAATATATCACAAAAAATAAAATGAAACAAAATATATTGAAAGATTCAAGTAACAAGAAATATGTCATAAAAATTACTTTTAATATTTGCTGATGTACTATATACCTATGTCAAAAGTTTTAAAATTGTATTTCACGTTACAAATGTTACATTTTACATAAACGCTACATTTGTGTTTATTGGATGTCGTATTTTACAGCTACATTACAATCAGGTTATTTTCATGTCATTTCTACATCTTGGTTTGTTACGTCACGACAGCGTATGGGCTGTGGCTATTTGACTCTGTGTATTTAACACATTGACTTTGTCCTCCCTATTTTCACTATTTTCGAAGCAGTGACAGAGAGAATATGTTTAACTTGTAGGTGGCGTCGGTTGTTAGGGTGTATCACGTGGCACGCGGTAGTGAATAACACTGTTTACTTTGTGAAGGTTAATTGGTGGAAGGAAATTGTTTGAACAATGTCCGAAGCTCCTAGCCTTAATATTGTTAATAAAACAAAAGCATTATGAAAACAAGAATATTATTCACCCGTAATTTGTCGAAATTACTTAGTTCAAGCGGGTACCGTTAAAGGAAGACTGTCGCACTGCTTATCAGTGTCATCTAACTGAACCATTTCCTCTTTATAAGTAGAAGAAGTTTGTTTTATTAGCTATATATTATATTAGCTGTATATAAACCTCGTACACATAAGTGCGACTCAAACATGCGACATTCAACCTTTATATATTTTCTTTCATAACGTTATTTAAATGTGAGTGTTCTAAATGTGTTGTAATTTTATCGTACAGACTAGTGCGATTTTAATATACAACTCCAATAAAAACTCTACTTATGCAATTCTTTAAGACTCTGCGAAGTATTTTCATTATACAGAACTGTTTTCAAAGCTTGGATTGCGATTTTGAATCTGATCTCGAACAAATGCGTCTCTAGTATATTGTTAGTAGTTGCACCTATTATCACACAAGTAGTTGCTGCCAACAGAACATCTTCATTATCGCACATGGTAAATATATGGAGCTTTCCGACATGATGAGATTACAAATTCAATAACAAAAATTATTAAATAAATAAAATATGATCTCTGTTTTACGGTAAGTGTTCACAAATAGACCACCTACATGGAAAGCCAACGCATTGGATTTATTAAAGAAGAAACTGGTGCATACACTTTCAATGCGTTCTACTGCTTTCCGTGCTGGGCAATAGGCGTATCCTTGTATATAGGTGTATCCTAGTAGAAGAGACCCTATTGTTTAAGAACTGACTTTTTTACTTCTTTTTCTAAATATACAAAACAGATTGAATGAATTATAATAGATACGGATGTATTAAGTTACATGTCACTTCAGTGTGGACGTGGACAAATGTTGGATGTCGCATGTTTAAGTCGCACCAATGTGTACAAGATCTAATAGTTGAAAATCTGAGCATTGGCAGAGGTAGAGCTACAATATTACGCCGGTTATGTACATAAAACTTTTATGTAAATTGCAATTAATTTATGTAAAATATACAAAACTTTATGTATCAGAGTATATCATAATTAGTGATGTTTGTAAATGTTTTGAGAACGTATTCAATTTGCTAGAATTTCTGATGACTATGGGTTATACAATATAAATAAACCAGAACAATGAAAACTTACTCCGCAACCAATAATTAATAAAACAATGACCACTATATGGTTGTAAAGTTATATTATATTATTATAGTATATATGAAATAATTGAATCTGCGTTGTTCGCTACGCTGTTTAATAATATTCTCTTAAATTGTCATCAATGGGCTTGTGAACTCATTTTTAGGATTCGATTTTTGAATTGTTGATTGAAATAGATGTTTATAAATGTATATTGGCGTTTTTATTTTATTACAGATTTAAATATTGACGGAGATATAGCAATTAAAAATTTGTGTTATAGTTTTAGCGCAAGAGATGTCGGCCATATTTATGACGTAACATGTCGCACTATTACTATAGTTATTTGTATATATGTAAAAGAGTTCTGTATTATGTCCTAAAATATAGCGAGGTATTAAAAAATAATTGGACATTTGAAGTCTTGGAAGCCAATTTTATCAACTATGCACTATAATATGCACAGACTTATAGAACTTAAGACATGGTTCTCACGTAGATTTAGATCTAGTGCAAATTAAATATTAACATGTAATGTAATCTTGACATTACGTTAAAGGCATTACGTATTACATGTAAAACCATCAAATAACATCACAAAGTATAAGGCTATTATCATTTAATTCATTTTAGTTTTTAATCTGCAGCTAAAAGTTATTATAGTTCATATGATACCAAAGTAACTCAAAGTTCAATAAGAAACCACAAAAAAGAGTTTTAAAAACGATGTGAAAAAGGAACATGCAAACAAAATAGTCCTTGAAACAATCCGGACAACGAGACGGACAAACAAGTCATATACATTACATCCATGTGACGTGACACATTGAATCATTTCAACGAATGGCTGAAACCAGATATTTATACTCATACAACTTTTGTAAATTTATGTTAATATTTATATTTAAATGATATACATCACTTTACCATATTAGAATGTTACCAATGTCATGTGTATCAATGTCAAATTAATTAAACTAATAAAATGGCACATAAACATAAATAAAGCGAATTGTTTTAATTATAAGAATCGTGTCTGCAAATTGTTTCGTGTTGGAACTGGATTGTTTCAGCCTACTTTTTGTAACAAGCGTGTCAACTGCCGCAGAACGAATATTATTACTGTTTGTCATTAAAATTACTCGGTTTGCATTCTATGTTTTGCTCGCTAGTAATGTGACAGAAACTCTTCTTCTTCTTTAAAAAATCATAGGTTAGTGGGAAAAGTTTATTACGTACAATTGCCTTTGCATTTGGACATACATATGACATACAGTGTAGGTTTTTATAGGTTAGGTTATATAGTAGGTTAACACAACAGCATATACATAGGATATGCAATATACATGAATGTATATACCCTGAATGTAGTATGTATATCTAAAAGTTTTCTAGGTAAGAGGTACTATAAATTAAACAAAAAAAAAATTAGAAAGAGCTAAGAGTATAGTACCGCAAATATCTCGTAATTGCTATCAATTTGTTATTGTTATCAGTTTAAGTTTGGCCCCGTGTGATCACAATAACCGGCGTGCACTCACTGAGAGCCTGAAGTCCCATGTTACTCTATATCTTCTCGACCCGAACGTTTTTAAATAGTGTTTTTTGTTTCGTCTGTTTTTATGGAATGTAATTTAATATTGCATCCGGATTTCACGTTTTTGTTTCGTTTTTTTTTCTGTATGTAGAGGGACATGGATTGTTATAAGAAGAAGCCTAATTTTAAGTACATGAAGCTTAAATCTAATTTAAAATGTAATACAATGATTCGGATTAAATTTAAATAGTATACTCGTGCTTTGTTTCACACGGTGAGTTAAAAAATATTAAATAATTAAGTGTTGAGCATTTTAGTTTTAAGTTTCACATAAAAAGTAAACCGATTATCTTCTAAGGTTGTTCGATTGTATATTTGATATATTAATAAATTAACAAGTCGGCTACTGGATTATACAGCTCACTATTCGGGTTATTATTTCAAGAATAAAACATCCAAAGTCGTAATCATCAAGTAAATATTATGCCTCGTACACATTGGTGCGATTTAAACATGTGACATACAACATATGTTGGAAGAAGTAGTACAACACGTCCACACTGGTGTGACATGTAACTTAATACATCGGCATCTTTTATAGAACGTATGAATTCATGTCACGGTAAGGTGGTCACTTTGTGAACATGTGTTTCAATTAGTGTAGATGCACACATATAGACTTAATCGCATTTATATATCCTATTTGTTCTGATTTTTTCAATGATACTCCTCAAAATTGATATCAACGTTCCTAACACCATGTATACCTTCAGGTAAGTATTGTACACACATAAATTTATTTCACTCTGGGTAGAAGTATTGGAAAATGAAGATAGAAAAGAACCGGAACAATACTTTTCAAGAAAGGAATATTTAATGTGTTTGTATTTTACTCTAGTAAGACATTTTTCACGTCCAAGAACGAATACAAAGTAAAATGATAAATTGTTTGTTACGAGAAATAAATAAATCATAAAAACAGATCATTTGACATTATTTTTATTCAAGTTCCATATTTCAGTAATAGAAAACATATGTTATTGATACATTGTATGGATCGTATGGACGGACCGACAGACGGGTAATGCAATAATGTGATATATCCATTTGATTGTAATCAAACCTATTATTTACTTCTCGAATCTCGTCAGTTCGTGTTGTATAGTGTACAGTGCAGACAAATGTATGGGTATGAGTTTATGTCTATGTACATGGTTGTGTACATATTTATTCATGAGGTGGCTGTTAGGTTATTAATAGTCCAAATACACTTACTGTGGTTTATTTCGATTTATATAATAATGTTGTTGTAATATTTGTAGTATCCGATAAAACACGATGTTGTATAGAATTGTGTATTCAAAGATTCGATCTTGGTTCACGTGTCACGCAGTGGTAGATTGATCCATATGCAGATTCAGTTGTTTGAACATTTTTGGTAAAAAATATCCAAAACAAATTATCCAAAAAAATCCAAATACAAATTATATGACGGAGATTGCTCAAAATTTTACAGTAGTTTATTAATAGATGGCAGTTGAGAAATTCAAAAAGTGACTGGATTATAAAACAACCCTCGTACATTTTACGTGTCTTCAAATTCTTAAGTTTATCCAAATAAAGACAGTTTTCATATTTTCATATTTAAGAATAACTTTCTACAGGTTGTGAAATTTCACTGCCTTTATTCCTTTCCATTTCCCAATTCGCTCCTGTCTAAACAGATTTCCACATTACCGACATTCATATTACTTAGATACATACTATTAATTATACGGCATATAACAGTTTATTAATGATATAAAATTAAATCTGAAGAATACTTAACGTGACTCTATGGTAATGGTAATCGGGGCAATTAGTTTGCTGTTTTGTGGTGGTATTCTTGCACCTCCCCTCCCCTGCCCACACTCACTCTACCACCATACGCGTACCAGCTAGAACTTTACTCCTTCAGATTTACGTTCATTATTGTCAAATTGTTTCCTTCCTTTGAACTTATTTGTCCCTCTCTATCTCTTTCTTCCCCTCTCTCCTCTTTGTATTAATTTTAACTTCTACAATAACTTAAATATGTCAAATTGTTTTAATTGGAGCTCATTTATTTTGTTCTCTTTGCCATTGCGAATAAGACGTACACAATAATACTTTTGTTATACCATTGGTTAAATAAATTTAGGACGGAATTTAGAAATTATTTTATTTTGTTCTTCACACGAAAACAGAAATATTGTCAAAATCATCGTTTGGTATAAATTTTAGGAGTTCAAGATTTTCAAGTATCTAAATATCTATGTATATTTTTGTTAATTATTCTCAGATTCACCTGACAATTATTTCTTTTCAGAGATTTTCAACCAATGCGTCACGAAGCGTCGCTACTCTTATTTCGTGAGTTGATTATAAAGTTAAATTTTAAAATACAAAATTTCATTTCCTGAACGTAACCAAATATATTTTCAACCTGTGGCGTAAAACGTGTTTCGAAAAATCTTACTCAAATCCAAATCAGACATGTTCGACATTATTACGATATGAAAAAATGTTTGTAGGGAATTCCATTTTACCCCGTGTATACAAGGAACGTTTTACGCGCGCTCGTTTTTTCACATGCATTGATGCATTGACAAACGTCTTTACAAGTCGTAATGTATTTCCAATGTAGTATGAGCGATTTAGGCATTGTGAACAGCGGACAGCACGATATTTTCCCGTGTTAATTTTACTAATTCTGTAACACATGGAATCATCAAATATAAAATATGATGCTATCCTTAGCCTTAATGGACTACAGAATATAGGATATTTTAGATGCAATACATTATTACAATCTGCTTACATTTCTGTGTCATCATCCGCCCACATAGCGAATTAAATACAATCGTTGATTGAGCATTGCAAACAACTCATTAGCATAACATCCTTATTAATTATCAAATAAAACAACGTCATGCTCATTTAGCTTAGATCAGTACTGTACCAAATGTTAAGTGACTTAATAAAAATGACTAATTTAGCATGTTGCCCGAAGAACAAGGACGCTGTTAAAATATTTGTTATAAAAATTGGTCACAATTAGGTTCCGCGTAAACAGCTCAAACTGCCGTCCTAAGGTAGAAGGACTCATACCCATGCTTTCAAATTTTTCAGGAAAAGATAATTTCTGAATTAATCGCATGTGGCTTCAATTTTTACAAAAGAAAAAAAAAGATATATATGTGTTTCTGAGTAAGATTTTTCTAAGCTTACAAAATAAAAAAAGGGATTATTTTTTAATTCATTAATTAAAAAACGGACATGAGTCTCTTGACCGTCTGAAAACAAGGATTTGAATCCTTTTAAACTGGCTGGTTGTAAAGTAATAAGATTCATGTTCAACACAGCTGGACTTGATGAGTTTTTTTTAAATAAGGCTAAGCTATATATGTCCTTCTTGCTCAGTAAAGGATGACGAATATGGACTACTTAGGACATGAATATTCTTGATTTCAAAATTAATAATATTTTTAGAATTTTGTCGAATTTTTCTATCACACTGCAAATTGTCACAAATTATAGGAATAAACAACAACAAAAATATCTCAAAATGTGGATATTAGTCGTTCTTTCTTAAGACGGCAACAAAGATTTCTTACGTTTTAACTGCTACGGTCATATTCGCGTTATCCACTTAACGATTTCTGTTACACTGCGGACAGTTTATCTAATTAATTTACCGAAATGCGGTTCAAGAGGTCTTCGTCTTTGTCATTTTTCTTTCTCATTAGTTTCATTTACACTGATGAAATAATTAGTGTCGTATTTTAATTTGATTATTAATGAAACCTCCAGGGTTTTAAGGACTCCAGCGGCAGCGATGCCCTCCAGCTCCAAAGGGAAATGGGAAACCCTGTTATCTTGTATACGTGAATACAAATATACCGTAATATAAATGTTGTACGATATACCATAATAACGCAAATAGCTGCTTTACTTAATTACATTTGTATCGTTTGCATTTGCATGATTGTGAACAATCTACGTGAAAGAAAACGACAAACGAGAAACGGTACGCAAATGAAATTATTTTGATAAACGGCAAATGCGTGCTACAAAGTTCGTTACAAAGCAATGAAGTGCGCGGAATATTATAATTAATAACACATTTTTATTGCTCTTGAAGCAATTGTGTGAGGTCAATGGTTTCAAAGGAGGTATCTGTAACGTGTTGGAAATCTTTTTAATGTTCAACTCTTTGTTTGATATTTTTGTGAATTATTATTTTCATCAAAGAATGAGTGAGTGTTCAAAATAAATTAATGCTTTCTCTCCGTTGTTAAAAAATATTAAATTAAATACATTTGTAAATGTGTTATAATATTAGCACCTTCCTTTATCATTATATCACACTTTTTCCTTACAGTTAAATTTGTACCTCCAATTAGGGATTCTGAACCCGACCCGACTGTGACCCGAATTCGTCTGGTAATGGCAATAAACCCGAACCCGGTGGAAAACAAGACGGATCCCCGGGTCCGAATTTAAAATATTTATTAAATATTTATTTATATATATTTAATATGATAGTACCGTACCTAAACAAATAAATCATAAAGTTTAGTAAAGGATTAGCATAAAGATATTAAAAAGGATATTCGTATTATGATGTCGAGACGTCCACCAGCCACGAGACCAATAAAATGAAAGAACTAACAGGATTAAAGTAATTTAAGTAGCGCTTTAAATGAAAATAAATTCTTAAGTTTCAAGTTAACAAGAAACTTGCATAAATCGGAAAAATCTGTGGTGATTGCTGTTATAGAGGCTGAAGATTTTGGAAAATTGAAGCAGGAGTTTACAGTTTTTAGAAATACAAAAAAAAAAAAACGCTAAATCTAGAAAAGCTTTATGCACTGTCAAACCAATTTCGACGGATAATGAAAGAACATTTTCGGTGTCTGCAATTTTTTGCATCAAACTTGGATCGTCATTAAACAAATATCATTATATTAGAGCTAGTAAAACAAAGTTAATATAAAATAAATGAATTGCGAATATTAATTGAAAATTTAGATGTTTTCTTATATTTTTCTGATTTGGGACCCGACCGGGACCCGGGATTCAGAAATCCTACTTCCAATTAATGCAAAGGAGATAAAACCTTTTAATTTTAAAAAGCCAGCCTCTTTATAATTTTCCGTAATGAAGTTGTCACAGAAACTGGTGATTCACCATCTTCTGATTTAATGGCATCGAACCACTTTACTATCTGTGCGGTTGCAACCACACACGTCATACACCCCATTAACCAGGGGGTGGCTCAGGCCCACTCTGTTGGTTCAGCACACCCCTCAGAAGTGCTTACCTTTGACAGAAGCGTTAAATCCGCAATTAGGTCGCCCTTATGTCCGGCATGCTGGACTAATGTACTTGCTAATGGACATTTTTACATGTTCAAACACATTGTATTTATTTTTTTTAATAAAAATGTGTTAATAGCTAAAACATTTCCTTTTCCAGTTTTCATTGTATGTGTGAATAAAATGCCAGATCGATAGACTCTCCTAGATTTAACTTGAATGTAATTGTATGTTAATGCATACATTATAATTTTCTTTAAAAGTATATTCGTTCTATAATTACATGTAATGGACAGTTTTAAGTGGTCCCTCTAATGAAAGCGTCAAACTTAATTATTATGTAGAATGGAATGTTCATGCTTTTCAAGATTTAAATGAACACATTTTACAGGCGCTGCTAATTAGCTAATAGGCAAATTTTAATTATTACCGGACACGTTTTGTCAGCAGTTATTAGACTGTAATTTTTATATATATAGTAGTCGTATGCCATATAGAAGTATTTTAAACTCTTGTGGAGTTTCAAAGTGTACACAGTGTGTAATGCAACGTACTCGCAGCTACACACTGTCGTCTCGCAGGAGTTTTGACATATATCAAGTTGCCGAAGGGGCTTTAGTGCTTAGCTTAGCGCCCCACAACGCGACGCGAGGCCGTCAAAACAGCCACCTCACGAAACGTAGTTTTCCATTTGTCGTTTTCTTACAACGTGCAGAATCTCCAGTTCTTTATGTCACCAGCTCCGTGTATCATCTTGCTTCTCAGAAAATTTGACAGTGATCAAATCACCACAATTTACTTAATTTAATTTAATTAAATTGATACATGGTGGCATTCAACGTAATTATTCTTACTTAAAAGTATAATAAGATATGAGGCATTCCTTGAGTACACCGAATATGTACATTTATAAATTGTTTGCGTTTTGTTTTAATTAAATATTGAAGAAAAATGATGGCAATTAATTAATAAATATATGAATGAAATTTGAAATTAAATACATTTTCCCTTAATAACCATTATTATTTCGTATTGTTTTATGTCCAATTCTATAAATATTACTTATTCTATTAAGGCGTAATTAATACCTTCGACTAATTAAAGGAAACACAAACATATTTGTGGCTCTGAAATTCTTTTAATTAATATTTATTTGAGTGCATCAACTTTCGACAGTATTAGCACTTGAAACAATATATACATTTATAAACATTTACAGTACATAATTTACAACTTATAAACACGAGTGTATATACTATAAATAAAGTTTTAGGTTTAAGGTTTTTTAGGCTTTCTCTACTTTCAAATATCTGCTTATATTCTTCACTAGAGATGTAACGAATATTCTCATTTGCATTCGCGAATATTCACATCTTTTTTATTATTCGCATTCGCAATAGATTATGCGAATTTTTTGCGAATGTATTTAGCAACAAAAAGTGAAAATAATTTATAAAATAACAATGCAATTGAATCAATTTACAATATATTTATTTAGTTACTATTTGAACTTGCAATATAAAATAACAATTATATAATAACCAAAATAAACTTTCAACTTTTTAAACACACAATGGAGCTAAGTAAATTACTAAATGTTTAAGTACACTTAACTACTATAAATGATAGACTGGCTGAGATAGGCTGAGAACTTACTAAGTAAAGCATTTAGTAATTAAACGATCAACGCCTGATCAAAATGTGAGATAGTAATTGATTACTTTTGCCACCATATTTAAAAAGCCGATATTTTCATTCGCGAATGTTGGACTTGAAGATTGGCACTCGCATTCGCGAATGTACGAAATCGAACATTTGTTATAACCCTAATCTTCAGGCACATTACAGTTTTGTCTGTGCGATGACTATTTGTTTTACTGTTAGTGGGCTGTAACATTGTTCATATAAGGTTCACAAGGTCACTTATTGGTTGTGATTCTCTTTTGAATAAGTAGGTGAATTTCCTTTTAATAATCACGTAAAGTTAAGCGTTGTGGACCTGTAATTGATAAAACTGATTTGTCAGAATCCTTCCACGTCAGTTCCGGGATTATTCTTTTCTAAGTAACGCTTACCACTAAGCTTGAAGGGAAGAAGTCATCCAAGCAGCGTAATTGCAGACTTCAGAAATATGACGACGACTGAATAAATATTTATTCTAAATTCCTATTTAGTGATGATACATCTAATAACATTAGTTACTTTAATTTAACCAGAATCAGAAGGACCATGTACTAGATAGAATAAACATGAATTAGTATTCGTTGCTAGATAAAACCTACTAATTGTAGGATCAATTACACACGTAAGTGGCTAATGTTACAAAAATAGATTTTCTTCTAACTCAAAATACAAAATCTTGACATTCTTAAGACACTCACAGTCTCCATCTCAAGTGGCACTTGATCAACTTTCTGCGTATCATCTGAAATGTTCATCTTCATTCTTGTCGAACACAAGTAACGGTATCAAATGGGCGGAACATGGAGCCCACGAAACAAACCAGGATGATATCGTGACCGCATTAATACCGCATGAGCGTGGGTCGAGTAAAGTGAGCTCTGAAGTGCACCTAGACGTTGGCTAAGTGATCACTTTAGTCAAGTCAAGTTCTATATTTGATTTAAAACATCAATGGTATTAATATATTTCTGGTAAAATATCACAATCCCTTTTAGGGGTTGCAGGGGAGGTCATTAGCTATTAAATGACCTATAAAACTATGGGGTAAAAGTGCACCATTTTCAAGATATTTGCAATTTTATTATTAAAAAAAAAACCGAATAAACTATATTTAAAATTGTTTAAAAAAGTAACCGTATAAAATATGTTTTTATTATTTTTCTTTATTAGTAAACACTACTAATTTTTAAATAGCATAAAACAAAAATGATGAAATACAAACTTGAGAATGATGCACTTGTATCACATAGTTTTATAGGTCATTTAATAGCTAATGACCTGCGCTAAAACCCCGTGACATTTTATAAGTAACCCTGTATATTGTATGCAAAACAGTAACATTTAAAAGTTAAAACATATTAAGATGATACGGTCCACATAACAATAGATATTCCATATATGTTCTTATATACTCCATAACGTAAAAATAATATCCTGTATGTAAACATATACGATATTTTAGAACTTGTAAATTTAATAATCAAACTTATGTGTTGCTTCTGAAATCAAAGACTTTTATTTTAGTAATTTACATACACATTATAATTATTACATTGTTTAACGTAAATCATACTATCTAACTTGAAATCAAAGAAACGACATTTAAAGTTTATTATTTAAATTGTCGATTCCTTTTTATCTAATTTTATAATAACTTAAAATTATGCACAATGAGTTCTGACGACTCCAAATATCAACGGTGTTGGCACACAGTACAATGAAAGAAGCTATAACTAATATATACCGTTAGCTCATCTGACCAGAATGTAGTTTTAATATCTCTGGTCAGTGTTACGAACTAAAGAAATAAAATTTCTTTACATATATTGCATATACAAGAAATGAATAAACATGACAGTACATAGTATATACATGCAGCAATTTTTAAATATGCACATACCTTTGCATTTGCACTTGTGTAGGATTTACATCAGAACAGCATATACATAGGATATGCAATATATCTAAATGTATATACCATAAATATAATATGTATATTCCAATTTTTCATAAGTAGCCTAGAGAATTTATGCTTGACCAGTACTGTATTTTCTGAGTTTGGTTGGTACAAAAATTATGAAAATATATCTTAAAACTTATAAGGCAGCAGTGTAGTTCTCGTATATGAGGTCATACCAACACAAATACAATAAACATATTATAGTTCAGAAAGTCGTTGGTGATATTCTAAATTAAAAGATCTTACTCATACATATTTATGTACTCATACCTATAATGCAAGAACCCACTAACATATTATTCTTGATGCTCAATGTACTCATCGCACCGACAAGGCTGTAATATGTCTGAGGAATACAGGCAGATATTTAAAAGCCGGAAAAGTCTGAAAAATCTTATTGAATTTATCAATAAAACGAATTTATTCTCTTTATTTTAAGGACCCATACTAGTGTTTATAATAACTATTAAAAGTTGATGCACTGAAATAAATATAAAAAAACAAAATGAAATCACAATAGATAAATATGAAATTGAAACATAAAAAAGTGACATTAATTTTGTAACGGTTAATTATTCTCATTCTCGAAATAATTGAAACAACATACAAGTGATAAATAATTTATACAAATTACGAGTGTATATATTTAGCGCAGCGTTTTGTTTACAAAACGGATATACGAATGAATGAATATTATGTACATTGTACGAGTACGAGTACGTCAAGATCCGGTATTTGCACAATGTGTAGACTATAGACAGACAAACATCCACTTGTACATACTCCTCACCCGAGTTGTGTGTACTACGTACTGGCACATTAAAGATATTCACTCGTTGGTTATATAAATATGTAAGAACGGCTAATGTATGTAAATGTTATATGCAAATTTGTACCTTACATCATACTTAATTATGGTCTGCATTAGGATGTTATACGAATAGCACTATATTACAGCTTATTAGTATGAAGCACTACTGCAGTTAGCTACCAACGCCCTTTTAAATGCATTCTACATAAATTATCTTGTTTTGCATTAAATTATTTGCCCCCATAATAAATTCTAAAAAGTTTTTAAATAAGAAATCCTGACAGAATGTTCTGACGACAGAGTTACCAAGATATTTGATGCTTGAGAAGGCTTGTGCCTTCGAGTGCTAGATCCAGCGTGGTATGGTATAGTCAGAACGGCCAAAATTCGCTTAAATACGCTTGTAATGTGCGACAGGCCTAACTCCGTCGGTAATAAAATCAGTATGTAAAATCAATAGGTAGACGTTAAATGAATTAAATAAACATATCAATTCTGTACATATACTATGTTCACCTGTGTACCTTTCCCATTACTATAAAGTTGCTCCAATTCCTTTAAGCTTGCTCCATCCAATCATCTGCTAGCAACTTGTCTGGCAACATTTTCATTTTTTTATATTGAGATGTTTGCTTGTCAATAGACTCGTACAGTATTTCTAATATATTGTCGAGAATTTTTTCTCCGTCCTGTGACACAGCAGCAAGTTCCTGTGAGACTTTGTGAGAGTCTCTGTGAGATGCTGGAGTCTGTCGGAGCGCGGTTAACTTCTCCCTTTTTGGATTGCTGTCTTGATCTTTTACGTTCGAAGTATTTTCATATACAAAGCTTTCAATGCAGACATGTCGATACGTCAATGGATATTATTTAGACATTTTCTATAATAGAAAAATTGTTATGTCGTAATTCTCTTTTTTACCGTATATTGCCTTTATCACACATGCTTCGAATAGTTTATTTTAAGATTTGTGCTCTATTCATTTTGTTTACTTTTGGAAATCTAAAAGAATATTTTATTTTTCTTATTAAAAGTGAACGATGCTTTTTAATTAATTTACCTGTACTATACCTTTATTGTTAGCGGTATTTGGCTTTATAAATACTCTTAGTGCATCACTGTGATTTCAATATGAACCTGACTATGGCATCATGCAAGGAAACAGAGGTGTCCATTCTCAGAATGCTGGTATAGTGACTTGGACCAGCGGATACGCACTTACACGTGGATGACGGCAACTACTAAGCACGGGAAACACTTATCGCTTTACAAATAAACCTGTTCTAAAATACTTTAACTGTTCTGTACTTTAACGTTTTTAGTCTTTAACGTGAATGCGGATCTGTTCCTCCAACATGGGAAACAGGCTTTATAGATTGTGGTTATATTTGTATACTCGTACATGTTATAAAATTGAGATGGAAGCATTTATTACATTTTAATGCTTGAACTTGTATAAAATAGAGTTTGATATCGATGTCATATAATGTGGTACCCAGATGTTCTTCATCTTGCTCTGCCTAACTCGTCTGCATCTCCAGAAGAATCTAACCGCAGCCGGTGCCGATGCATAGCTACAAACTGTCTCGTAGATCAAGTGCCACTTTTCGTTGCTGTTTAGCTGCAGCGTCGTGACGTCATATGCACTTCAGCAAGTGCGCATTTGATATCAAAATTAGCTCCGTGCATCAATGATGCAACTACAGTTCAGTGCACGATTTTGTGTGCAAAAACATTCTGATATATGTATATATTCAATCTCCAGATGTTTTAAAAATATTCTATGGAATAAAAGATTGTATAATATCTGCCTTTATTATTCTTCTACGTAAAACCATGCAAAACACATAAAAAGCAACCATAACTAGAGTTGATACTGGTTTTGTTTATTATTCTGAAGTTGCTTGCCGTGTGCTGTGATTGGCTGGTTCCAGTTGTGAAACAAACTATTTCTCATATGTCTCATATGACGTCAAGACAAAATGTATGTTTTTCTTCATGGATTGATATTTGCAGGAATATTATATTCACTTTTGATGTAGTAATGCTTATTTTATATAAAGACATAATAAAAAGAAGCTATAAAAGCATGGTAGTACTATTAAGAGCTATAAAAGGAAGAGGATGTTCAGAAATATAATTTATTAATTTCATGAAATAATAAGTCAACAGAATAATTCTGTTGAAGACATTTTTTATATGAAACGTTAATTAAAAGAACTTGAACTTTTCTTTAGGATAATGGCTTGATAATAAAATTATATTCAACTCGTTAGGGAGGTGCTAAAGGGGATGTAAATGTCACAGACGTGCAGATGAAGTAAGTACAGAAGTGGAAATTTATATTTTACAAATGAAAGAGTGCTCTTTAATAATCAGAGTTATTTAGTAATAACCCTATAAACAATTTTGACAACAATCGTATGAACGGTATGGAATCGTGTCAGAATCGAATAAGAATCGTACAAGATTCGTTAGAAAAATTGTTTGTAGAGAAGTTTTAACCCCTTTTGGCAATACATACATATTTTGTTGTAATTTATATAAAGTTTAATCTACAGTAGAACACGCCTAATCTCATTATTCAACCTAACAAGTTACAAACACCCCTCTCCTCCCCCTTTTAACGCTGCGTGTACTTGGAGACTAACGTACATGTAGTGTAAATCTGTTTTGCTTGATATACGCAAATCTGGATGAAGATATGACATGTACAATGAACCATGTACACCGTATAGATAGATATAGATAGAACTTGTATGTTCATGATGTTATACAATGTTATAATATTATTACTGTGCAATATGCATGATTGCGGATGTATGTGTGTATGTGTACCATGTGTTGTAACTAGATACACGCTGTTTCTCTAATCTTGAAGTTCTATAAAAGCAACGCACTACATTCACTACGAGTACTACTACTTTAACGCAACAAAATTTAAGTCATTAGAAATAGTGACAAATTTTGACGTTTCCGTACAAATAATATGGATCCGAAGCGTATAAAATTCGAATACGGCATTCTGAGACACGACCTAGTGTCTGAATCGAATATAGGGTGACTTACAGACAATGCGTGACCGTTTCGAAGGCGTTTCTGATCAGAAACTAAGGCGAAAGTATTAGAAGCCAAATGCATTATCCCATCACACCTACTTATATTACAAACCTTCTGTCGAATAATCTAGTCGTAAATCTACCCCGACTATACATTTTTTTGTAAACTTAATTGGGACCCAAACGGGATATTCCGTTGGAATGATGGATGTAACGTAAAAGAGTTTGAACCGAGAAAACACAGTAAAAGAAATAATTTTCCGAATTCATAATACATTTTTTGGGAACTCTACCCATCTATTATTAATAGAGATGTAGTAATTACTAACATCTCCACCACAAAAATTATTTTAGCCAGCGATTCACCTGCAGCGAATGACAAAAAAATCTATTTGAGATTAGCGTTAAAGTCGGGTATATTTCAAATCGTGTAAATATGCCACACTTCGATTTACGACGTTAAATTTTGAAATACGAGATCTCTTTTCTTGAACGTAATGTTAACCAAATAATATTTTCTGCCTGTGGCTTAGAACGTGCTCCGAAAACTCTTACACAAATCTAATTCAAACATTACTACGATAAGAAAAAATGTTTGTAGGGAAAATAAATTAAAAGTTTCGTGAATTCAAGAACAGTTTGTTACTTTAAACAAATAGCTAGTAGGTTTAAAATAGCATGTAATACATTCGCTTCAATGTTCATCATTATTTTGTAACTACAGTCAAAATAATTGTAGTATGAAACATTGATATGTGTTCGTCCTATGTCCTGTGTCCTGTTATCGTTACATGCAGTTCATTCATAATTTTTCTATAGAGACGTACTTTATTATTCACATATCATTCGCATTGATGTATTGTCGCTGCTCTAGCTAAATAAACGAGTGCCAGGAAAAAATCATTGTCGTATCAGAATCCTGATTGATTAGCGCCCGTTGCTGCGCCGTGTTCTGTGTGCCGTGTGCCGTGTTCTGGGTTCGTCTGTTTATTATCACTCGGATTTATGGGATGTTTGTATAGACTGTGCTTAGTGCTGTGTGGTTATTCCATTTGGTATTTGCAGTTGGTACTTCAAACGTCAAACAATACCGTTAGGATCAATAAAATGTTACGTTGAATAATCTGGTTCTTTTAAAAGAGGGCACTCAGGTTGTGGATCAGTATGACATTTGTTTTGCCGTGGAAATTTTGTACACAGGTATATTTAAGCGGGTCGACTGATTCCAAACTTGTCGCGCAACAAAGTTTCCAACGAAACGAACGAGCCATGGCGAGCCGTGTTTCGTGACTCTATAGAATTTTTAACAATAGCATAATATGGGATTTTATTGTGTCGTGTTGTGAGGTATTTGTATGTATGTATGTATGTATTTAAATACTTTTGAAAAGTATTTGTGCACATCTCTGCTCATGATGTTCACCATCAAAAGCATGCAACGTAATTGCCTGCGACCTAGAAACACAGTTGCTCAAAACCAATTTCAAATCAGTTTAGTTTCATTCGTGTTGTGTGTTTTCTCTCACTTGCATGCACGTGCGTTCTCTCATTAACAACACAGTTCCATTATTATTCGGTATGGGTAATTGCTCTTCTCAATTTTTTCCCTTCTTTCCTGTTGCTGTATCTATCTGTCTCTTCTCCTTAGCTCCTCTTCCACACTTGTGCCTTCTTCCCTTCTTCTCTCTGCCTCCTCTGTCGCCATTCTATTCCTTTCAAAATACTCCTTTCTCTTTTTCGGGCCTCCTTCCCCACCCTCCTTCCTACTCTCCGCCCTATACAAGAAATAGTTAAAATTAGATAAAGTTAGTAATGATTTCAATCAATTACCTACAAAATTCTAATTTCTAATGCACCAAGGTACAAAACTGCCGAAAATGTTTGATTCATCCGCTCCGTAAGCTGATATCGCTTTCATTTCTCCCCACTTTGTACTCCGAATGGTGCCAATATATGATGACTTTTCTAAATTGAGTGTAAAGCATATAAACAACAAACTGAATGTTACCCATGCAATAATTTTCATTCACTGTTGCTTTTTTTTGCAATTTGTGCTCGTATTTTATCAATAATTGTTACGGATAGGTATATGTTTCCATGCTTGTATTTCCTGATATTAATACCGGCACTAATCGATGAAATATTGAAACTTTCATTAATCCAATAACACTAATAACGTAGTCATCAATGCCGTCAAAGCATTTGAGTTATTTTCTAGGGAGCTTTCGAGCTGGCGTCGTTACGCTCCAATCAACCCCCTTTACCCCTTACCCACCTACCCTACCCTACGGGAATGGGAGTGTGTTAAACCCCGTACAATTACGTATAGCTATTTATTAAGATACAAAGAATATGTACTAATTAACAATTTTTAATTAAAACATATTTTAGTTATAATGAGTAATTTTATTGCTTTATTGTAGCGCATAATGTAACGAAAACAAAGTTAAGTAAAGTGCAAATGATTTGTAAAAGCTAACGCTTTTTATGCTTAGTAGGTAGCCAGAAATCAATTATATCTAGCCATTTCATATTTTAGGGTTCGTTTTTCTCATTTTTCATTGAATAAATGTTAATGTAAGTTTGGCGTTTTTATTTCTTTAAATATCCAAATGTTTACGGAGTTATAGCTACATCAAATTTGAATTTCAGTTTTGCACTTGTTTTACTAGAAATGTGTAGTAATAAGTAATCGAGATTATTTTTTTTTGTTGACAACTTTCTTTATATAATACTTCATGCGATACACAACCCAGTTGTTAGTAATAAACGACGTATCACACACAGACTCGTATGCGTCTTTATTGTATAAAAGGGATGGCATATTTACTACATGTGACGTAACTTGTATTGGAATTTTTTATAACGTTGGATCGCTTTAATAATTAAAAAGAAAAATAATTGTTTTAATTGTTAATATCCCCTAAAATAATACAGTTTTATAAAAATTGAGACATTTAAATTTAGACCATTGACTAGAAATCAATTGTATCTAGTCACACATGTCGTCCAGCATATATCAAACCACGCAAAATCGTTGGTATTTAGTCATAATAGGCACTATTAAATCCAAGCCCATCCAAATTACGAGCTGTATACTTTCCGTCTTTATTGATTAATATGGGCCTGGCGTACACTAGAAATGTTTTTTAATATTTATTTGAGAGCATCAACTATTGATAGTTATTAGCATTTAAACCAACATTTTATAAACATTTTTTATAACACATAATTTATACAATATACAATTTTTTTTCTATTTTCACCATTCTACTTGCTTCTATAATAACTTCCTTATCAATCTTTCAATATCCCCATCTGTTTTTATTTCAATAATAAAGGAATCGCTTCCACCACGATGTCTCCCATTGCATTTCCTGATTTTTTTCTCCTATTAACACTTTTCTTTATTATTGTGTATTATTTTTCCACGTGTCTATCAATTATATACTGATAATAAGGTCCTTCCAGTGCACAACTTCTATTCTTTCAACAATATCCATATCTCTTCTTATAAAGCTGTTTCTTATCCTTCTTTTTTTCCGCTACTTTTCTTTTTTTTCAAATTTTTCTTTTTTATTAATTTATGGTTGCAACATAACTGTTTAAATCTGATTGTAACCAAATTCAGAAAATATAACTATGACTAGGAGATACAGTAGTCAAAGTCAATGCTCTCAACGCCTTCTATGTTGTCACTAGAAATTAATATTCGCCGACAAATAACATTTCTGTACTTAAAATAGTAATTACAGCAACATTAGTTCAAACATGAAGTTAGCATTAGTAGCAGTTAGTTTTTAAAACAATTTAGTTTTGTAGTAGTGTTGAGTTATGTTTTTGACATTAAACTTCTGAATTGCTTTTATATAAATGTAATGTCATAAAACTTTTTGTAAAACTAAAATAAATAAAAGATTTAAACTTATCTTTTTAAAATACTTAAAAACTCATTACTTGATAATGGCAATTATGTCAGCATCCCCCGTTGCCTCCCCACGGTGAGAGATAGAGACAGTATAGTAGCTATTGATAACACCCCTTCTCGTCGCGCCCCAAGAAGAGGAAACTATTGTTTGTTGCTGCAGTGAAGTCACATGTCGCACGAAATGTCTTAACGGTGGATTGAATTCTGTGAAGTAGAACTAAGAAGATCTTTTCTGCTTCTCGTATCAAGATTGTTCGAAGTTCTGAATGAGACCCCGAGATGACAGTAGTGTTGTTAGTTTCAGTGCTTCAGCCACAAAGTTTCTCGTATATTTCCTAGAGTATAGATGTGTGCTTTATGAAATATAGAAGAACTTTGTGTATGAAACATGACTACCCGAGTTGCACTACCTACATCACGTGCAATTGCAAGCTAAAAGATGATTCTATATACAACACTGTAAAAAAAATTATCGAAAAAATCTCAAACCAAACATAGTTCTATGTCTTTGCATGTGTTGTGTCACAATACATACATACCACGTGCCGATACGACAGTACGCCAAGTCAAACTTGTGTAATGTAGAGGGTGTATTGGAGTTGTTTTGCACTAACATAATTTAACACATATTATGCATATTCGCATATGCTATGCAATTTAAATTAAAAACAGTAAGTTGGAATGATACTCATTGACTGATATTTACAGGCAATATCTAAACGTGACATTCCAAGATAACAGTCTCTCCTGCCCGTCTCTGATAAGCCTTGCATAAACGTACGTGTTGACAAAGGCACACACATCCCTAATTTTCGTAAGACTTTTCCTTTAAGAAATGTATAAAAAGCTTTTATGTCTCCCAAGACTAGCAAACATTATTTAAAGTGTTTTATAGGCCCTAGGTGGAATGTTCACACAGTTACCTGAACATTTTATGTTAGCAGACATGTATATAATGTGAAAGCTGTGCCACCTACTACCACAACGAGCCGGTATTTACAAAACAGCTTACTACTATTGCGTGTGGAACAATAAGCTACTACGACACATTGTTGTTTAGGATTAAATTGACAGTTCTCGGCGAATATGATCTAGCAGTTGAAATCGGCGTAAAACAAGAAAAAAATATTGAAAAATTTTGTTGAAAGAAAACACACGCACTACGGAATTAATTCTTTAAATGCCATATGGTGTTGCGGCACATATCTTTGGAAGCAATATGCATCTGTCGCTGCACCTTTGAGCATCCATTAACATGATAAGGTACATATATAAATACAACAGTATAGAAACAGTTCTTGACACAATGAGGTCTACGCCTTAGTTTCTTATTTTCGAGTAAATAGTTTTCTTGCAGAATAGCTCTACTTGTAATATGTTAAATTGACCTATATATACATGTATAAACACTTGCAAACATTCTACACAGGTACATATATAATATATAATGCTGTGCATAGAATATAACACAAAGTATAGCTCTTGTGGTTGCATACATAAACGTACCGCGCCTTCCTCTCTTCTCCGCTCTTGCCTATGTGTTGCAGACACGGACTGCATGAAGTATCTTTTACAAACATGTCTATTTTGATATATTGTTACCTGTATTTTACACAAACAAGTGTGTTTCTTGGTTGTAAAATATATCAACGTTGTTGAAACCGGACCGTAATGTACGAGTATAAGTATAAACCGCATCGTGCAAGGATACAGGATGGTTACGCGGTCGGTTTGAACCGTTGCTGCTGTAGCTGTTGCGGAACTGCGGAAGAAGGATGAACGAAACTTCCCTCTTTGTAATATATCGTTGTATGTGAAGAGCAAGTCGTCCAAAAGTGTGGTAATACTGCAGTTCACATTTTAGAACAATACTCTTTTAGTTATTCTTAAAATAATCTTTGGTTTTACTTTAGCTTCTGTTTTGTTAAGTATCACTCCCACTCACTGTTTTAATTTAATTTTATATTTTGTTTTATTTATATTTGTAATTTAATTTATTTTTTAAGTTTTCTTAGTTTTTTTTTAACCTTATAAGATTTAATGTTTTAAATTAAAAATATTAAATTAAGAAAAACTATGTTATATTATAACCTCCAAAATGTGACAATCTGTCAAAATGAAGTAGGATTTACTTTTAAAAGAAGTTCAATGTCAGATTTTAAAAAATATAGAAGAGAAAACAATTTCTATTACTAATTGTTATTAAAAATAACAATTTTAATTATTTCACCTACAGTTTTGTCGAACTGTCAAAATTTATATTACTAACGATGCATACGCACCAACTAAATTAACTAAACTTAAATTAAAACACAAATGTGAAAAGGAATGCTTAAACGAAAACCTGAAATCTAGATTACAATATTAAATAAAAACAATAAATTAAATATTAAAACAGTGAGTGGGAATGAGGCTTTAGTGTGATATGATATTGAGATGATGTTGTTCTCGTAATTATTCACACATCAATTTGTGGGGACCCTTACGTAAACAACAATCTTGGTTTTTGTTTTTGTTGTTGGTTTTTGTTAAAATATGGATATGATGAAGATGCTCTTTGAAATACAAAAACATTTTAAGATAATGCCTAAGGAGGTAGAATGTAGTGAATATCTTAGACATCCCTGTACCATTAAAATTAAATTCCTCTTCATTTTACCATCGCATTTGTTGTTAATAGAAGCGGTATTAATTAGAGGTAAAAAAAAATTAGGAAAAATTTAAATTCTCTAAAATCAGAATGCCACAAATGTTAGTTTCAATGATAAATACTGAACTTACTTATTACATTATTATTTTATTTTAATGCTTTTGCCATTAGACACTACATTCTTTCGCCTTAAATCATTAATTACATAGCATTTGTTTTTTTTTATTCTAGCTACCCATTCTCACTCCTTTAAAAAAAAAACAAAATAAATAAACTTAAACCCCTACTGCTTCTTTCTTCCTGCTACTCTTCCTCCTGTTCCTAATCTGCTCTTGTATCTTTCATTATATTTGCTGTTATCAATTTAACAAGTAAGTGAACTTACTTAAATACTCGGTCTAATATCAATTCTAATATTGAGTTTTCAGTTTTTCCACATGTTTTACATTTGAATAATACGTCACAAAACAAGTAATCGAGATAATTTTTCCCTTTTCACAAATTTCGTAATATAATACTTCGTGGGATATCCAACTCAGCTGTTAGTAGTAAATGACGTATCACACATACTGTGGTATTTCTAAACCATTGGATCACTTTAATTATTAAAGAGACAAAATTACTTTTTTAATTGTTATTATCCCCTAAAATATAAGGAGTTATTAACAAATAATTGGGCATTTGAAGTTCTAGTAGCCAACTTTATTAATATATAATACAGTTTTATAGAAATTAAGTCATGGTTCACAAGCCCAATACTGTTAATTTCTAGAAAAAATTCGGTAGGTGAATAGTTATACTTTTTTCCCATCTATGCTACTAAACTAATATGCGAAAGTAAATACAAGTTTACGTTGAAAAATATAATTAAAAATATCCGTTTTAAACATTAATTAAAACTTATATAATTAAACAGAACGTACTCTACTATGAATAATGTTTGTCTTACATAAAAACTTAAATAAGAAATTGAAATAATAGTTAAAATAATTTCGCAAGATTATAACAAGTAAAGTTCTGGATGCGGCAAGTTTAAGCGATTTACTTTAAATGTTTTATGTAAGTAGGGTTGCATCTCTATCATGTAAGATTCGTTTAGGATATTAGGATATTATAATAGACTATTCGGACCACTTAATACATAGAAGCAGATCTAGCTATCCTGAGTAGAGCCGCAGCAAACTATATTACTTGAAAGTTTACTTATGTGAGAAGATAATATCATATTCAAACTTATCCATTCCTTGATAATAGGGATTAAAGTTATCGTCCACGTTCTAGAATATTGTCTTAGATTGAAGTTAATTAACATTTTGTGATATTTGCAATTAAATGCTTGGAACCCTTAAATAGCTTTACCTAATCTCGATACCACTCTGCTATTGCAATATTAAGTTTGAAATTTAGCGAACATGTAATCACGTATCTCGGAATCTGGTAGACCTTACTCTGGTAGGCCAATGACTTAAACGGACCACTAATGAGCCTATATAGGAATTTGTAAAATCTAATGACTATTTTATTATCTCCTCTGTATTTGTTGTAGTTGTTAGGTAGATGAAATCAATTAATGATTAAATATAGAAGAATCTAAATATCCAGTATAAAATCAATCAACTTCATGTTTTCGTAATTAATAAAATGTTGAAGAGTTAAGAGATGCAAGTCCTCTTACTTGAAGAGCTATAGCTGTAGACCAAATAGCTGACTCATGAGAACAAAAGGACATACTCTTGGAACAAGAACTTTGAAACTAATAACAAATTGTGATCAAAGACACGTTACCCTCAAAAATAGCCGAGAGCTATTCTATGAACGGTAACAAATAGCTTTGAGACAAAACTCTGCCGAGCAATTTAAATATACTTCAGTATGTGTAATAACTAGACAAAAACAGATTGGCATCCGCACTCGCCGATCTCCCTCTCGTTCTCTCTCTCTCTTGTTACCTTGTTCTTATGATGGGTTTTAAGGTTTTACTCGCTTGTGGGTGTATACTTGTACATTTTCCATATGCCTGTGGCATTTAGGTTCAATATCTTAACATAACTCGCATTCCATAATTAACATGTCAGGCATATTTCAAAGTAACCTGAATACCTTCTAGTCTGGGATCTGTCGTTATCCCGGGGTCACGCGAATAACATCAAACTGCTTCAAGATTGATTTCAAATTTCCACGTGAAAATGTGTACGCCGTAATTCTAATGAGTTGAAGGCGGTACTAAGACAAAGACAAAGACACCATCTTTATTACCGTTGTGATCACGAAGAAACCGCGAGCTGTATATACAACGCTGCCTGATAAATGTAGTATACGAGAGTAGTTTGATAATTCAGGGACAGGAGGCCCAAAACAAGCGATTTTTTAAGAATTTTTACGGAGAAGACTTTTAAATTTATTAATGTAAATATTTGTACACATATTATGGTGACTTCTAACTGTATTTAAACATTTTTGTATTTGTAAAATAATAATTTTGAAAGCTGCTATAGCTGTTCTCGAGGAGTTCCTCTCAAAAAAGGCATCTTGCGATGACTACGATATCTCTGGAGTGTGGATCATGTAAAATGTAAAAACCAAACGGGTTTCGTTAAAGTAATGTATAATCTTGTAATTAGTCGAAGGAATAAGCAAAATAATTTTTTTTTTGGCAAAATAGCGGCTTCTTAAAAAAATGGTTTTAAAAAAAAATATTTATCGGTGAGAAAAAAGTTTCGATTAATTACTAAAAAAATATACTTAAGAGCATGTGTCAAAATTTGAGACTGATCGGTTGAGCCGTTTACGAGAAATCTTGGTCACCGACTTTCCCGAAAATTTCAAAAGCACTTTACATACAATAAAAAAAATTTCGAAAATAATCGCAGAATTGACTTGAATCTTTCTGTGTGTGTACTTAAATATATGAACATTACGAAAATGAAATAAAACAAAAGCGATCTTTTGAAAATTCTAACTGTATATAACTCATAAGCTATACATTTAGTCCAGCGTTTTTCCACTTTTTTTATTCCTTTCAAATGACAGGTTTTCTTAAAACTCTCTCAGTGATTACCTCTTTATTAGACCCAAATCTTTTACTGCCCAGCCATTTCTTCAGGTGTGGAAACAGGAAATAGTCATAGAGGGCTAAATCTAGAGAATATGTTGAATGAAGTAATAGTTCGGCCCAGTTTACGGATTTTCGCTATGGTGACTACACACTCAATCGCAATCGCGGCATGCATCGCACGGATAGCTGCTTTCAATAGCTGTCACATAAACTAAATGAAGCAGTTTGCACAAAATTTGACAGTAGTCTATTACTAGATGGCAGTTAACGGAAGCTGCGCGGGAAACTCAAAAAGTCACTGAAATATCAATTACTATAGTAGTACCTCGTTAAGCTACGTAAAATTAAGCTAACGTAGTTGAAGTATAGCGCTGGTACAGAAATCGAGCCCGACAATGCCCTCTCCATGCGAACTACTAAATTTACTACATGTTTCAAACAATAACAAGCATATAAGTCTCTCAGAAAACAAAAAATGCATTTTTTATTATAATGAAGTTACGATCATATTTTTCGTTTGTTATTTTTCTTTGTCTGTTCTGTTGTTCTGTTTCTGTTCAACCAAATTGAATTTTCTGAAATAACATGTTTGTTTTTCTTTGAACTATGAAAATAAAACTGTCAACGATAACGTAACCAATAAAAATCGAGTATTTGTCAACAAAAGACAAATACGTTAAACTTATTGCAACTGACAAAAAATAGCAGAGACTTTATGAAACATGGAAAATGATTCAACCTCGTTGAAAAGAAAAACCTGAATATGTTTTGCATAAAACATTTATAGTATAAAAAAGTTGGAAAATAAATTTTGTAATTAATATTCTGCGGTTCTGTTGGTTGTGCAGGAGGCGGGGTAGTGCGAGGGTGGTAGCAGGAAACGCGAGATTTAAAGTCAATCTCATTTGTCAAAAGTCAATTTATACAACGACAACAAATTCATCAATGTCATCTGCCTTATAGTCTCTTCATGAAATTATTATTGAAAATAGAGCAAAGTGTTCTTCGTATGGACAATACAGGCTCTAACTGTCAGTTGACAAGCAGGCAAACGATCACGCTGTGGTTTTGATATCGCTCCTAACCATTTTGTGGTTATTATTAAATATTTGCAACTGTATTCTTTACATTCTGTACATTCTACGATTAATTATTTAACGACGGTATGTAGCAACAAACTTGATAGTGGTACCTCGGGTCACGAACACCTTTAGTTACAAGCAAATCGGGTTACGAACACTATTTCTGTAAAAAAATTTGATTCGTCTTGCGTACAATGTCTCGGGTTACGAACGCACAAACGTTGTGTTCATTACTCTTGATACAATTTTTTTTTTATTTGTTTTACCTGAAGATAAAATTTGATAGCAATGCCATTGATAACTTCCTATTATGTTGTTAGATTTAATGGTGTCGAGGCCTATACTGTATCTCTAGCATTTCCTAGTGGGTAGATGTTGATATTACCTTATATGATATGCCGATTTTTATATTCGATAGACAGAATAATATTCAATAGCTTATTCCAGTCAAATATATGTACGAGTATTTACGTATCACTTGAGAATATATTCATGGACGGACGAACTGTTTAATATTCTCCTAGATGGCGTTGCTCGACACACCAGTCACCAGTCTCCACACACCACTCACCACACTTCGTGTTGTGAACCGCGCGTCTGCAAATGACAGCTTTTTAACCAGAGGGAAGAATTATTAAAGTTTTAGAATAAAATTGATTATCAAGCAAGCAAATTACATTTTTCATCACACTTATATTACGTGGTGAAATTGTTCATTAGAATTCATATAAATTGAGCGCGTCTTTGATATTGATTTATTCCCGGAAATGACGTTTCATTGGTGTTATATGTTTTATATTTAATTATTTCCTTTTTAAAAACGAAAACTAAGAGGGTGACTTCTTACTAGTTGTATTTGGATACATTTGCACATTTTACATTTTTACTATCCATTTTTTATCATTTATTTATTCATGTTTTAAGAATGCACATATAACTCCGTAAATAATTCGAATTTTAAAAATGCTTTTGGGAGATATTCTTAAATGTCTAAACTTTGAATTTGACTAGAATACTGCCTTAATTCTCAGTTAAAACTTTAGTTATAGCATAACTGAAGTTTAAATAAAAAAAGGGTTTTTTTATTCTAGTTTTGTTAATAGATAACCACAATAAATTCACGAAAAATGTAACGGAGGTATTTTAAAGTCAATCAAGGTTTAGAATAACTTCAATTAGCTAAAAAGTCCAGGGGTATTGGTCTAATGAAGATGCTAGACTAAAAAATATTAGGATACGGATACTTCACTGTATTATATAAAAACCGATATCACAGTATATGAAGCGCGTTGTAAGAATTCGCATTGTAGTAACTCGCGTTAAAGAAGAGTGGGGAGACAAAAAATATTTCGTTCAAATTCCATCATGTGAATTTTAAACGCAGCTTAACATTCTAAGAACAGACGAGCGTGTGTTAAAAAACCGTAGCGACGAGCACAGCACCATTTATCGAGCAAACTTCGTGTGTAAAAATCGCTGCTTCAATTTAACTTGGTTCATGAGCTCATAACAATAGCAATATTTCATTCAATTTTAGCCCTGAAACAGATACGAAGATTGTACAAAAAAAACAGTCGAAACTATAAAATGTGTAGGAGTATATACGTAACACCCGACCTCCAAACTTCAACAACTCGGGAAAATTAGCATAAACTATTGACAAAAAATTGCGTAGTGTAATAAATTTACGTCTATAAAGAGAATATGACGTCATATAGAAAAAACACTGGAAAACATTATGACAGAAAACGAAACCGTTTGTCGTTGAGCAATTAATAATAATAAATTTGAATTGTAGTTTTAGCGCTACAGATGTCGGCCATATTTATGACGTAACATGTCGCACTATTAAGGAATAGGTCAGTTATTTGTTATATGTATAATAATACTGTGTTAAGTATGCTATCTTTACACTCTAGTATAAAAGAGATGGTTAATATCTCCTGAAATATAGGGAGTTATTAAAAAATAATTAGACATTTGAAGTTCTGGTGACCAACTTTATCAACTGTGCCATATGCCCAATTTTATAGAAATTAGGACAGGTTCACAATCCCATTTGCATTGAGCGGAATACCTCTAGTTCGTCATAGGTACAGAGATCTGATGCAATAAGTCCCCTACGAGGTTGGCAACACACAACGACCACCAGGAGTTGGTGCGGTGTACCAGAACTGGTTGCGAACCAACAGAACCTGAGTGAACAAGGCTATGAATCGCAGTGGCATCAAATTGCATGTCGTGTTGCAGTGTAAATGCATTTTGTTGGACAATATGTCACGTGAGCGGAAGCTGCGGTCTCCTACATCTTTCCGGATGTCAAAGAACACCACTCCACGTACAAAGAACTTTACCTTTTATAGCAGTTATGCTATGAGCCTCATTGGTAGAATATACACTTTTGTACACTGATAGAGGATATTATTATCTAATTATACTGAATATTTGAAGTTAATTGGCTGTCTCGGGCTCAAAATAACTGTAATCAAAGTTCGAATCATTTGTACGGAGAGCAATGTAGAATATAACAGTCATATATAAATTGTCATAATTTCCGCGTTATCATACAAATAAATACAGATATATTGTTGTCTCTTTTACATTTAAAAATATTTATTTTAGTAGAGATAAAATACCACATTAATTTCACCAAGAAACAAGATATATCTGTCTCTGTTACACCTTAATGAATTCTATGCAATTTCATTCAATACTGGCACGGTAGTGAGGCCAGATGAAGTGATTTTGCCATTTGTAGTTCATATCACTGTAGTGAAATGAAATTGAATTGTTTCATGACAAAAAAATCATACGCAAACGTAAATATTTACTGGGAATAAGACAACGTAAAGTTTAATATATTGGCACACATGCAAATAGTGCCTTTATAAGAGAAAGGTTGCTTTACTCTTATTACGAATACGTAACACAACTTTAAAATAATATTGCAGCACGACGACTACCTTAATAAAGCTTCCCAGTTCTAAAAGTTAGACATCAATGTAATTAATGTAAGATATCATTATACAATATAATAAGTAAGAAAATACAAAAACATATGGAAGACAACAGAGCTAGCTGTCTCCAAAAGGAGTTTCCAAAGGAATAGCGGTAGGCAGAACGCACTAAAAATCTAGGTTATAATTAAAGTCAAATCCAAAAGTCTGTAATTTACTGCATGATAAATACCCTTTGAAATCACAAAGATGGCTTTATAAATATGTAATAAAAAGGAAAACTCTCTTCCTGCTTCACGTATTATACCCTTAGTTGATGGAAGACGGACAAGGTCCTATTTTAGTACTTCCCCACCCAGTGTAACCCCCATCTACCCGGTCAACGCTCTTCCTCCTCTTGTGTTATGATGCTACTTTCTGTTTAATCATAAAATTCAAAGAAACTGTTTTCTATACGAGTAATAGTGTCGTACGTCGTCGTGATGCTATGTTTTTATTAAAGGTCAAAGTTTATAGTCTTCTGATCAAATAAGTACTGACAACTGGCTCCGGGGTATGGCCGTCCGTTCGATAAACGCTTGCTTTATTCAGGACAATCGGCGCTTTAACAGGAACGCTTCACCCTTACAAAAAGTAGTAGCTACAGATTTATTTACAACTACTGAATAATCTGTGCATTCAAGAGGGTTTCCACGGTCCCCAGACTTCTTGCTCTGCATGTTAGCTACAATTATTGATATATGAGTCTTCCAGAATCAAAGTTGACTACTTACTTTGACATAATCTGTAAAAAATATTACAGAAGCAAAATGGGCCAGTTAAAGTATTTTTACTATTGAAAGTCTCATACCCTAGGTAGAAATGAATCTTGAAATTAGATTTTATAGAGCTATCTTTGCAAGGCATTAGCTAGTTTTAAGCTTATTAATTTAGGTTGGTGCAAAATTAAATGTAACCAAGCTGAATAACCTTGCAGGATTAGCTAGTACCAATTGGTAAACGCATGTAGTTTACTCTTTCAGTAAGTTTGCTCTACGCTTATAAAATGAGCATACCAAATGTCATAGACCACTCGGAAAATAAGCTACTAGATAGCTAATTTTAATGCTTAATTATTCGTTAAGAGTTGTGTTGTATATTATTCTAGTAGCAACCTTGCAGCAAGCCTTGTACACCAAGCATAAATAACGCTACTTTCAAGTTTCAAACCTGCACTCAAAGACAATTTTCTACCTGGGATAGGTATATCTAATTTAATTTTTAATTTTTCTCTTTTTTAAGATTAAACATTTCTCTAATAGTCATTTTATTATGTTTTTTAACAGGATTACAAAAAGGTTTCAAGATTTATTGCGATGTGATGCTTTAATAACATTTTGACACTTTTCTCAGTTTCACAAAAACATCAACTAGCCAACTCTGATTTTGAACAACCATATATTTACTATTCATGTTCGTTCAATTAATGATATTCGGTAAATAATTTCTAGGCAAATCAAATGTGTCTGTGTCATATCCACCTAACGCTGACTAATTTTTGTACGTAATATGCCTGGCAGGTGTAATGATGGATTTTGCTTTACATTGAGTGACTGTTCTTGTCAATATTTGATGGGAGACGTTAAATTTAAGTTCGTTCTAGGCTCAGACACTTGTCTACCATTTGTATCGTTAGATATTTCATCTTTCGTCTGGATATTCACCTGTGGTATGGAATTTAACGTCAATGTGTCTGGAATTAGTAAATTAATTTATTGATGAGTTCAGTGATGGCGTAACGAAGTTAATGTTGTGTTGAAAGTGGTGCTTAGTGCGTGAAGATTCGACGAAAGCTGTTTGAAACTAATTTAATGTGATGTATACAGGTACATTTACAGAGATAGTGATATCATAGTATATCAGGTGTTAATAGTTATTGCTTTATCGTAACTACGGGGTGTGGCCAATAACTAACGAGACTACATAAGTTGTTTATCGTGAAGTCTTCTCTTTCGAATGCAGTGCCTCTCGCTTCTGTAAACAAATCAGTATAGCCGTAGCCTGCGTTCGCATTAAATGTAAAGTGTAACAATAGAGTTTCATATAAAACTTTGAAAAATTGCTACTGAAACTTATAATTTATTGATAGAAGTGTATGGCAATGAATGTTTATCGCGTGCACGTGTTTTTGAGTGGTTTAATCCTTTTTAAGATGGCCGGGAAAACGTTCAAGATGTAGAAAACTGTAGGAATTGATAAAGAATCCGTACTGCAAATCTTACATAACAATTTAACATGGAAACTTTAAACCATGAGTCTGTTATCTATTTCCCAAGGTCATACCTGCATTAAAAGAAACAAGATTTCAGATAGTTGGAGCTCTGAAAAAAAGCGACACGTACCATGGACGAGCTGACAGAAGAAGACTTCCAGCACTGTTTGCAGAACAATAGAAGATTCGCATGGAGCGTTGTAGAGATAGAGGAGGGGTGTATATTGAAGGTGATAATAAGTAAATATGTATGAAATCAAAATAAAATGTTCTACAGCGTCAGTCTCGTTATTTAATAGCCGCACCTTGTACTATAACTAACAGACTGATGAATTTTGTAGTTAAGAAAAGAAAAAGGAAAAAGAAACAGACTCAATTTATCTAGAATAACTCTCCAACAAGTACAAAATAATTAAAATGACTGTAAAAGAAATAACTCACAAAGATGTAAAAAAATACTTTTCGCACTTTAATGAATCTGACTAATTGTCGAATTTTTTAATTAGTTTCAACCATACCAAGTTTCATACTTTCTTTGCAGTGATTTTAATTAAATTCATGTCGTAACTTTTAAACCTAAACTTTTTAATGCATTCCCTTTTCTTGGTTTTATAGTTTTATTTTTTTGATACTGGTTTCAAAACATCATTTCTTTGACTTCGACTTTAATGGTTCACAATTAAACCCGAGTTTTTGTGGAAATGTAATTTGTCATTACACTTGAAGTTGTTATCGCCAAGGGTGACAGTCGAAATTTACCAGGACGTTACGTAGTTTAGATATCGACTAATAGACTATCATACTGTACGTTTCAACTAGTAAGGTCATATTCTTTGCGAGCAATAGTTAATTGTTTACGGACGTTGAATATTAGTATATTCGCTTTCGTCATTTACTGCTTGTTATACTTACAAATACTTTCTTGTAGGTTGCATTTAAACAAAGGAGGATTTGTCCACGGAGTTGCAACGTCGCATTTGCTTAGTGGCAAGCAACCGTCATGAAGCCTGGCCTGCAACATGTCATAGATCATATTATTGAACAGTAGTCATTAATAGTATACTGATTGAAATACTGAATCATCCTCTGATAACTCTCTTGCAGAAACAAACAATCTGCGGTTAATGTTTTTTTCGATGTATGGATGAAGCCAATACATTCTACGTCTGATTCTTCGTCTTTTAATAAAAGCGTGTGCTATAATCACATCTTCTTCATCACTTGACATTTTCCAATTCCATTTGCTTCATGCAATTGTATGACGTTACGTGGACATAACTGACATGCAGAATACGTCTGACTTCATTTGCAGCTTCCATGCAACCTACAAATGAAGCTGTCGTGGACAGTAACCTGAAAAACAATATTCAAAATAATATAATATTTCAAAATAAACAAATAAACCCTAAACTGACAAACAATAGCGTTATCTATACAAAACAAAATTGCAATTCTGCATGGTACTTTGTTGTGCACAAGAAAGATAATAATCAGTTGTTTGCATAATAACTATAAACTTTGCCGATTTATTTATTCAGTAAAAATAAACATTTGTACTGTCCAGATTAAAACCGTTATCGCTGTTTAAATTAGTTGCTTTGTTTATGTCAGCTGATTGACGTCCTCAGCATATTCAAATTTTTTATCTAGATTTCAGATTTTTAGAATAGGCATTCCTTGTCACATTCGTGTTTTAATTTGAGTTTACTTAATTTAGTTGGTGCTCATGCGTTGATAACATTGGATGTGGAATAATCAAAATTTCTGTTTTTAATAACAATCAGTAATAAAAATTGTTTTTATTTTTTTAGTTTTGAGAAACTAACTTTGAGGTTATAATATAATATAGTTTTTTAAATTTATTAACTTTGGATGTAAGGTTCTTGGTAATGGTGCAAGGAATGGCTACGCATATTCCCATATGCTAAACAATTTAAATTAAATACAAAATTACGTACTCGCACTTAAATCTGAAAATAAATAAGTATAATTTAACTTGTCTATATTTTTCATGAATCTCGAAATTTGATTTGAGTCATAGGGTTGGGAAACAGCATCCTCTAGTCATAGATATATTAAAATTTCGATTTAGGTTTTACTTTTTCACATATCAATGTTCAACAAAATTTCATTATTTATTAATTAAAATATGTTTTTAAATATTGCGAACATTGTGAAAAACAAATAATTGAATGGATAATTAAATCGACGATAACCTTTCGGACGAGGAAGGGGAGTGGTAATGATGTCAGCCACATCCCAAAGCCCCTCTCCCTTCCATTGGTTACACCCATTCCACAACACATTAATTAAAACAATACCTGTGCGGGTGGGTGCCCCTTGTTTTATTCTAATTTAATTTTTTAATATCACGTTCAGCGCATAACTCAGACTCTTCGAATACGACTTTAATTAGTTTAAACAAATACTCGTACAAACAAACGGATTAGGATTCATGTCGGTGGCTGCGTCAATATTTAAAACTTCTCTTGACCTTTGTTTATGTAAATAAAACCTTTTTTTATATAATATTTAACTCCATTTGATTTCACTGAAGCATAAAATATGGTAGAATTATTATTAAACGTCGCTGCTTTCTCTTTTTAATTTATTATTTGTTTTGTTTGTTTATTTTGTGTAACAGTTCTCAATTTGAACGAAATATTATATTAGAAAACAAACCAAAATTTTATTACCAGCAAAAACTGTTTAAATTAGAGATATTGTCTTATATACGTATAATATAAGACAATATCTCTAATTTTAATAGGAATTGTAAATTTTTAATCAAACTTATGTGTTGTTTCTGAAATCAAAGTTTATTTTAGTAATTCACATACACATTATTGTCTGGAATAATTTGGATTTACTAATTACAAATTATAAGCCGAACATAATACTGATGCAATAGTATTTATTAACAAATATACCCAGTAAACAATTTGGTGAAATGCCCTATTTAGTGACGTTTCTCTCACTATTTCACTTCAATTATAGTTCGCATCAACTTTATCTTCATTTGTATTCCGATAGGTGGAGTAATTTCGCCATCTGTAGCCGATAAAGTAGACATTTTATATGAAAACATGTGAGAAACTGAACTATAAATGAACTCTTTTATGACAAAAAAATCATGACGCATCTTCAATATGATGTCAAAGTGACTCCAAAATGTTTACTGGGTAAGAACTGTTTATAATACAAAGAACTTTATACTTAATGACTGTTATATTAATGAATGTCGTCTCGCAGTGTCTTGGACCACCACGCAGAAGGGTCTCAATCTATTACGTCATACTCTCAGGCAGAGGTACACAGTCCTCTATCTATATATACTATCCTACCTGAAATCAAAGAACTACATTTAAAGTTTATTATTTAAATTGTCAATTCCTTTTTATCTACTTTTATTATAACCTAACAATATGCACAGTGAGTTCTGTCCACTCCAACTGTGTTGGCCGTTGCTCCTCAAACATCATCTATGGAGTCCATGAGTATATGGTCACTGTTTTACCGACACACGAGCTTTGTACCAACTATAATTTAATTTCTTTACACGTAAATAATTAACCCTTTGTGGAGTATTTTTTTTTAAATTATAATTTGCTGAGATTTTTAGGACATTGGTCCTTCTTTCGCTATTTACGTTACATTATCAATATCTACTGAATTTAAATCCAGCTACGCTCCATTTCTTACCTATTACAAGAGTAATATACAGAAACAAATTGTATAATATACTTGTAATAATTAATAAAACAACAAAACGAAATTTGGAATTTTGTTCAAATAGTTATTTAACGTGAAGCTAATATTTATTCGAAATCCTCGTAATTCATCAGACAATATAATGTGATTAGTCGCTTGAACAATTCTCAAAGTAACGCAAGATAAAGTAATATTTTAATATTTACACATGGCAAACCCTTTATTATAAAACTAAATTTCTTCTTTGAACAAACTTCGTAAAAGTGCCATATAAATAATAACCCAACAGTTTGGTCAATTTAGAAGTTTTATATCTTCTAAACTTCTATCTAGTTCAACCAACATCTGTACCAGTATCTAAAGAGTTTACAAAGGTTTAATGCAGGAACGAACTGGAGGGATGGCAATTCCGATTTAAAAACATTTCTCCTGGATAATTATACCCTGGGGTGGCTGATGACAATTTCTTTTATTGGACAATCTGGTACGAGAACTGATAGTGCACTTTACTAGCTTATAGAGAATTATGATTTAAAATTGGAATAAAACGAAATTTTCTTATTAATAATTTAATTTTTTATATATTAAATCAATTCGACGACTTTTATTCGTGGCGAATTGGTCAATGACTTTTTTAATTGAAATCCGGCATTTAATGAATGAAATTTCTTTCAAGCATATTCCATAGTAGTTATATTGAACAGCTACGTGCGTTGTGGAGAGCCCACGGGGAATATTTCTTCGAGAGAAAATAAGTTTTAATTGTTGATTTCTTGCAACTTCCTATATACAAAGTCAGTTTGTAATTGGGGTATTATATGATATTTTCTAATTCTTTTTTCTTTTTCAAGCCATAAATAATTAGCAGTGAAGCCCACGAGAACACTTAGGGTACAGCCGCCCCTGATGTAGTGTAAATTTATAAAAAAGAATCAAGACCCTAAGTTTGACCCTGCAATCCGCTCACGACTTGAAGTTGAACAATCTATGAGTCTTTCCCTTTCCCCTCTTTTACGAGTCATACTTGGTACATTACATTTCTTAATTACAGTTAAGTTCCGAGTTTCCAATTGCCAGTGTTCCACAAGTTAAAGTTGCGAAGTAAAGAGACAAATGATAAATAAACCCAATTACGTTTACCAAACACGTTGAGTATAATTTAATTGAGGTACATACGAGTTTTAAATACACCGACGCGAAGCGGTGGGATAATACGAGTATATGAATTACGAACGCTTTGTTCTTGATTTTTGGAGAGATTCTTATTGGCGATAATCTACTTCATGGTCCAAGATCCCAGAGCCCCTTATGTCCTTTTTAGCAAAGCTGATATTTTGAGAATAAAAAGTGTAATATGTACGAGCATATAAGAACATATTCGTACTTGCTAGTTTGAAAGGACAACGTAGATTATACAGCTCTTATAACCTCTTTTAAGCGTAAGTAACCGCCGAATTCACCTAATTTGAACTATATCAAGTATTCTTATATGATGCTTGGTACTACTTCAAGCACTTGAATCAAACTACAGGGCTAATATGTCGGGGAACAATAAAAACCTACTGCTTTACAAATTATCTCTGCTTCATCTAGATTCTAGATTCTGAATTGTAGAGTCATTCGTACTGCGGTCATCTGTTCCAACTCCGAAATAGTCACGATAATAAATATGCAAAGCACAGAGTAGCTAGTGAACTTTGCTACAGTTTTGTTTCATTTTATAAGTCATGTTAGTTTATATTATATTAATGAACATATGAGTGGTAATTAGTAACAGCACTCGCCGTCAGGGGATCAGGACAGCGCAATATACGTCGGGGTAACGTTAAAGGTTTGGGTCAAGTATATATGACATGGTTGTAACCTCTGGAGGACAGGGTTTACAATAGTCAATGTAGACAAGTAAGTAATACCTAAAGCAGCGGTGGTAAACCCAAACTATTTCGGTTGTCGAAACGATTGAAACCCAAAAAACTTATTGAAATATAAAAAGACTAGCGTTTACTACTATGAATATAATCATGAATTTAAAAAAAATGGAATTGAATCAATAAAGATTTTTTTTTTTTAATATTCAAAATTTATGTGTTATTTGACCAATTTTTTTTCAAAATTTGGAAATATTTTTCGATGTGTAAATTAAATTCGATTAAAAAATGGGAAACTTCGTAATTGTTAGGTTATCCACTTCTGACATAAGAGATAGCTGTATTGAAGGTATCCAATTATAATATCAGCAGTGATTGCCAGACGTGGGAGAGTCAGTCACGAAGAAAGGGGATGAGAGGTTGGTTCACTAGGTTTGTTTATTGTTCCGTTTTACTTGAAACTCTAACTACGTACTAGAACATAAACAATTCTAGCTTTAGTTAGAAGCGTTGCTCATGCTTTTATTTCAATTACACAATTGTTGTCTTTTCATTAGACGCTCCTCGTCTCGGACACTTCTGCCCCAGTTCATTTCCCGAGGCAATCATTTATGAAATTTGCATATTTTATATCACTTGACATAAAAGAAACGGCATTAATAATTGCTGCACATTAATAATAATAATGTTGATTTCAGAAGACGTTAGTAGGTAATGTTGCCAAGACTGGCATTTAAGTTAGTAAAAAGACATTTTAAGTTGTCGGTATTTTCATGTTAAGACCAGTTTGAAACATCACTGACTAAATGATATCGGCTACGATACCGACTTGTTTAATGTGCTACTCTAATGCTTCGTACACATTAGTGCGATTGACACATTCGATATTCAACATTTGTTGGAAAAAGTTGCACAACACGTCCCCACTGGTGTGATATGTAATTTAATACATCGGCATATTTTATAGTTCGTTTTGTATGTTTAATAAAAGTCAGTTATTTAACAATAGGATCTGTTCCAGGAAAAGCATGGGAACGTATTCAAAACAAAAGCAGCGGTATCTTTTTTCATTCAATTCAATGCGTTGTATGCTTGCCATGTTGGTGATCCTTTTGTGACGTGTGTTAAAATAATATATAATAAATAATAATATAATTAAATAAATATTAGATATCTTATCTTTTTCTGATTCAACTACTGAACAAGATGACGATGTTGGCGACTGCCTGGCTGACAGAACTGACACACTGTAATCTAATCTAAAAAAAACCTCACACGTTTAATAGCCGCGTTTTAGGCCTAGGTTACACTACGGAATAATTTTGAGCGATTTCTTCTGCGTGGTTTTAATATTGTGTATTATAGAATACCAAGCACACAGTGCGAATAAAGTGATAAGCTGTTTCTATACTGTTATATTTACATATCTTGTTTTATTACAATACATGCTCAAAGAAATGCACCGTAAAAACAAAATATAAAGACATACTGTGTTCTGCATACAAAGAGATGTGCTGATGTGATAAGGAAAAACCTCTATGTGCCGCATGAAATCTGTAGCCTGCCACAGAATTTATTTTTGCCGCTCAGAATTAAAACCTATCATGTGTGCATGTTCATATGATTCCATGTGTTACAAAACCACGCAGAAAAAACAGCTCAGAATTATTTCGTAGTTTGACCTAGGCCGTATGCCTAGATCCTACTACGAAATAATTCCGCGCGGTTTATTTGAATTCTATACACTAAAACTTACCGATGACACATTACATTCATCCCAGTTTATATGCAGTAAATGTTCAAAGAGAAGCAGTGGCAGATGCATACTGCTTCCAACGGGATACGTCGACAACTGTATATAGCATTAGCAGAATTAATTCCGTAGTGCGTGTGTTCACATTTGAGGAAAGAAACCTCTATGTGCAGTAGTGATTTCTGTAGAAATCTACATTGTTTTCCATGCAAAATTAAAACCGGTGGTGTGTGCTTTCCATGTGTTATAGAATTCGCGTTTTTTCCGCTGTGCAGCTTAGGTCTAAAAAAGTGTTTATGTGTATCCACGGGGCTCCGACTAAAACTATCATAAAACATAAACAGGATAAAACTGTTATAAAAATAGAAATAAAAACACAATCATTTCGTTTTGCCCCAAAGTCCAGACACTCATAACTTTATTTTTTCTCCGAATGTAGCCCGTAGCTGTCGTTTTGTCGTAGCTTTAAGCTACGTTATATTTTACTACGGTCGTTCTATCGAGGTTACGAGTACGAGTAACTCTACGCGTTTACATTTTACTTTAGATACTTGTACTCTCTGCATCTGACTGCTTTAGTTACAGAATTTATGTTATCGGACTGTTTAGAGTGTCGTTGAACCAAATCTTTTAGAATAAAAACAAAATGTTTGTGGGACATTCTGGGGCACAGTGGAACTGACCATTGACCGTTGACTGTTGACCCTCTGGAATATTAAACTGTGTTTGTGAAATAAAACAGCATACGCCAGCAATATTGTTTGAAGGGCTGTTACTGGCCAACGAAGAACGACTAGCTGGCAGGTAAAATTTTTATGAAAGAGACTTTTAAACTTGTATTAGTATGTCAACGAATATACTGGTAGCAATAGGTTATATTTAACGTTTTCGTGATACACTCTGAATTTCTATTTAAGTAAGTCAAAACTTATGACCATGATAAGCAAATTCGTTATATATACAAAATTGTGTTTGAACGTATGTACTAGGTATATACAAGAAAACTTGATAAATATAAATACATGTACGTAAATTCAAATACATGTATGTAAATAAAATATTCAACTTGACATTGTCTAACTTAAATAACATTCTAACGAAGAGGTTAGTAGCCAAGGCTGTGGAATCGGAAGCAAATTCTGGTCAGTTTATCGGAGACGGCTAAATTTTATCGAGATCGAACTACACACAGTGAAAATATAAAACCTACAATATTTTACTAAAATATTTAAATAATATAAATTAAAAAATAATCAACAAAGATGTGGAGTATAAGGAAGGTGCAAGACATTAATATCTTTTAAATATTTTAGAGAGTTTTGCTCCTTTAATTATCCTGGTTCTTAAAGGACTGTTTTAATTGTTAATATCTTCAACAATAGTAAGACTGTTTAAAAAAATAACATTTGAGACCCTAATAGTTAACTTTATCAGTACATATTATTTACATTTCTTAATTTATGATATTGTTTAGAGCCCAAGTTATAGTGTGTTACCCTATAAGAAAAATGGACAATTCTATGTAGCCCCTTCACAAAGGTGACCCCAAGCCAATCTAGACCACATATATACTGGACTATAGCAGATTTACACTGTACTGAATAGGGTCTAAGATAAATTATAATAATGTTAATGAGCAAGAAGGAAGATTTATTTTATTAAGAATACGAATTAATATTTTAATATCAATTTCAATTTTAATCTTTTAATCTTTAATCAATCTTAATTTCAATTTTTATTTTACTTTTTTTTACAAGTTTTTTATGATAACAATAATATAAAATATAAAAATTCCACCACCCCATTATTTACGAATATATTAAATCATCCCGTAATTGAATCATAATGACCTTCCTATCTCAAAGAACATAATTCTATTTGCCAAAGCGTATTTCAAAGTACATTTGTATCGTGCTCAGAGTCTTCAAATTTATGGTTTAGAAGTAATTTAAAACAAGTTTATAAACGATGATAATCGCCGTCGGTATATAAATCCTTGTAACAAATTGACAAGGATTATTTACGACTGAGCTAGAGTCTAGAGCCAGTAGATGGTAGTCGATATTGGCGTCCCTCCCTTCCCTGTACGCGCTCCCACTCGCTCTCCACTCAACACATAAAAGTGTCAACGGAGAAATCGATTGATTTGTACTTTTTAGCTTTTGTTGTGCTTTTTATAAAACAAGGAACAAGTTTATCAGTCTCGATACTAGATACTCGATTTTCGTTGGGGATTTGTTTATTCGCCTTCTGTTGTATACGATAATCTACTATAAATAACTTTCAACAATATGACGTTTGCTTTACTCAGAACTCGAACAGACCCAACTGACATGACAGATAAACAATTGCGTGTTGTCGCTGTTCGCAGTTCGTTGTTTTGTTGACACACAAACTTTATTATGGAAGTTCTTCGTTTCGAAATTAATAATTTATTTGCTAAGAGTGGAATTAGCTAGGTGTACATATATAATGACAAAGCACATTGCCACAAACAAATTAATTAGTTACGTTATAAGTTTTTATAAACCTCATCGGTGGAATGTTATGTATAATGGAGACATTTGTCAAACCATTTGTCGATATGCATTTGACTTGTATAAAAGACTGTTCATCAATCGAGGAAAGCCAACGCGAGGCGAGAGCACTTGAGACAGACCAAAACGAGGCGAGAGCTTCAGTATAAACTCGATCTCGGCGAGCCGAGACCACTTTTATATTTAAATACATGGAGTGCTGGAATCAAGTTGCAAATCGATTGTTATTTTGTTACACTGTTGCCATCTATATCTAACTGTATAAGCATGAAGTACTGTTTCACCTTAAACGACTCTTTCTTAGGTAAGGATGCACAGCCAAAAGGAATACCGTGGAAATAAATCCTTTAATCTGTAATACATCGATTTATATAAATGTACATGCACTTGGCTGTTTTAAAAGTCGCGCGGAAATTATTATTTATATTTTTATTATTATTATGTTAGATCGGTTTAAATCATTTTTTCGACCAATTTTCTTTACAAAACTTTACCCGAGAAAAAATTAAAGCTGGATAGAAAAGGTTGGAGATATCTGTGATAAATTTGTGTATTCTACTGTTTACGTAAAACGTAATAAAAAATAGCAACGATGATATATTTAACAAATAATATAAATAATAAATAATAGATGATAAGTTTGATCAATTAACTGATCAATATTTATACAAACGGAGTCTGTTGATGCTATATATGTTATATAAACAATAAACGGTTAAACATATTAAGTGAATGTTGAAGCTCTATATAACAAAGAATAATATTATTTAGAATCATACGCGAACCAACTGTGGTATTGTACAAATCTTATGCTTCGTACACATTGGTGCTACTTAAACGTGCGACATCATTATTTGTTGGAAGAAGTTGTACAACACGTCCACACTAGTGTGACATGTAACTTAATACATCGGCATCTTTTATAGTTCATGTTAATTTATGTCAAGGTACGTTGGTCACTTTGTGAACACATACCGCAAAACAGAGATAGTATATTATTTATTTAAATGTTTTTGATATTGAATTTGGAATTTTGTCATGTCGGAAAGATCAGCTTCCGGTTGAGCAGCGGCTGCTTGTGCGATAATAGATAAACTACCGGATTATCGCGCAAACGAATTTACTAAACACAACTAAAGCAAACGTCAACACACAATGATATTGTACTGGAAACTTATAATCTATTCGCTTCATTTGTTCGAGATTACACACATAATTGCAATCCTTTGTGATTTACCGTCGAGGATTTGAAACATTTTTGTTTAATTCCGTAGAGTTTTAAAGAATAACATAAGTAAGCGTATTATCAGTGTCGCATGTTGAAGTCGCACTAGTCTGAACAATTAAATTACAATACATTTAGTACGCTCATATCTAAATAATGTCAACTTATGAATATCGCTTGTTTAAGTCGCACCAATATATACGAGGCATTATATATAACTTTTCTTTTACATATTCCCAAGATATCAATATGTACGAGGTTATACCCGTATTTCATTCTTCAGTGATTTTAAACATTACAATATTATAACAATGTTAGTTTCACTCGCGTATGAGGAAGAGGTTTAAGCCACGCAAGTGTTTGCAAACTCTAGAGTACCTAGAAGTTAATAGTTCCGATTGACTTGTTCAGCTCTATTGAAAACTTCAACATCACATTGTAACAAGCAACTCTTGAAGTATATAGTTCAGGCACTGTGTAAATAAATTCACAACATATTAGTTCACTGTCATGTTGTTGGCGTTATTTTACTTTGTATATTTATTTCATTACTTTAAACCAACAATTTTGTATCAGGATATTCTTAACTTCCTTCTGGCGTTAAATGAATGTATCAACCCATCCTCAATACGATATTCTAGTCTAATGCCTCGTACACATTGGTGCGACTTAAACATGCGGCATCCAACATTTATATATTTTCATTCATAACTATAGGAAATATATAAATGTTGAAATTAAAACTTTTTCTTTTTATTATCATTAACTACAAGAATTTACAAGCTATCAACCTAATGATATTAAGTAAATTCCAGTAACCCACTTCCTCCAACTTTAAAAAATGAAAACTTTTGATAACAAAAGAACTATTAAAAAAGATTTGATTCTTTTTGATTCCCGGTCCATTCTAAACAACAACAACTATAACGTTCTATTATGAAATCTATAATACGATACTTAACGTAAAATATGACTGCTTCCACTGTAGCAGGAAAATATAACCAGCAACAAATAAATTACGTTAACGGTATCTTTTAAAAAGTATTTTATATTTATTATCTATTTTTTCCCTTATATTTATTAAGAGTAAAATCAAGATGTGATATGAATTATTATTATGACCTCCGGAAATTTATTGAGTTTTGGTTCAATTCCATTACGTCAGAGGGTGAGTTTAAAATAAAGACTTCCTAACAGTCAAAGTGACAAAGAACTATAACATGGAAAGGGGGAGGGGGTGGATTGTGAGACGGAGGAACAGGGGAGTGAAAACGAAAGTGGGAGGTAATGAAAAATGGAACTGTCGTTTATTTGCTTTCCCTCTGTTCAGACTCAATGTTCTATGTTCAATGTTCACCGTGACCCTTATAAAACAGTGGATTTATTATATTTATAAATGACCCATTACAGGCAAGAACCACAAATGGGAGACTCGAGTTGCATACTTATTGAATGTTGTTGGATTTAGCTGTTTGCTTGAGAGCGAAATAAAACATCAATATTTTACCCGCAAGTACTTTACTTTTGATTTTCTTATTCTTTACAAAAATATTCGACCATATTTATTACAGTGAAGCTTCTTATTAAGTAATTCTTTATTTACATTGATTTATTTCTATACTAATCCTTATCATCTATGTATGTGAACTCATATAATATATGTGAACAACACCGTTGCCTAATAAGTAATGTTTCAACAAAAATTAACGCTGTAGTTATAAATATTCAATAAAATTTACATCATTTCACTTATCCTGTATTTCATTTATTAAATTTGTGTCTCGTAAAAATTGTATTAGTTTGTTAACGTAATGTCATTGTGATGAAGTATGCCAGTAATGTTGTCGTCTAGTTGTAAAAATGAAACGCAATTGATTCTAGAAACAGCACATAAAAATAAAAATTTTTTACCATAAAATTATTTAACCCTGGTAAGAAGGTGGTGAGGGAGATGGGAAGAATGTTACTTTTGCATTGTATAAACATTATTTTTATTTACCACTCAATTTCCTCGGCTTTACAGCTTCATTCTACAATAATAGACCCATTGTATTATGAAATTTTTTCATAATAACAGTTTATTATATTAGATGAATAAGGTTAATCTATTTACAGCGTCTATTTACGGCTTTATTTATGCGAGGGTTGAGGTTAGAAGGGTGGCTGACACCTCATGTCTCAAACGTGCACATCCCTTACGCTGTGTTCCGCCCGTTTCTATTGTTTAGTTTAATTTCCGAGTATGTGACCTGTACGATACTTGGAAAATAAACAAAAGGATATAAAAGTCAACTAAAATTAGAAAAAGAAAAAAGGTTATATTCGTAACATGTCGTTGAAGCAAGCGTCATGCCCGCTGTTCTTTTTTTTTGACAAAAGAACACGACCAAATATAAAACCCAACCGTGTAAAACAAAGACCCCGTGTAATGGAACGTGCGACTATAATTAGGTTTGTTTATGTCGGTGTACTCATAGTTAAAATTTTTACACGAACAGGACGTTACACATGCCTAAAAATAGAAAGACAATCTCTTTATAAGTGCATGCCTTTTAAAATTAAATAAATCTTTAAGGCCTCCTATTTTCTGGTGCACGAGATATGGCGAGATGTGGATTTTGTAAAACTTTTTATTTTTAATTAATACATATTTAATTACTATCCCCTTCAATATACATCCCACCTCTATCCCTACATTGCTATATGTGCATTTTCCTTGGTTGGAAACTGTGCTGGAAATCTTCTTTTGTGAACCTTACGCATTCCTTGCCAATTCCTACAGTTTCACCGATCGCATAAACAGAAGATTACTGCTTTAAAATTATGCAATTATATTCTACTACAACAAAATTGCATTAAATTGATATGATTCACGTCAATATTTCATAATCTGAATACTAAATCACATTGAGTTATTTGACACATGTCAAATATGAATTATTTTTCAAAATATGTTGTACCGTGTCGTTAAAGGTTTTTGATTTTTAGTGGAATAAAATATGCACGTTATAACTCCATCATATTCACGTTTACGGAACGTCTGTTTATTCAATTATTACTAGAAATTTAGATTTTTAAATTTGTTTTCAATAGCGACTACTAAAAACCTACTTAAACGTTCGCGATACCCTCGGATTAAGCTTCCAGTGGACCTACTCGTACTAATTTTTTAAAATATTTATTTTTTATTTACGTAAAATCAATTGTATCTAGTCACAATTTCATTCAAGTGTATCTAAAAAAATCATTTTCTACGCCCACATGAAATTAAATAAATTTAGTCATAATTGCCTGACGCGACACAAACCCTGACACAAACACCCTGTGCCAGTTTATACTCAACTGCGACAGGGTGCATGAGAATAAAAGATGAAGTGGATTAGATGCTGTTCATCTTTGTACGTTCGGTTATAAGATCCTGGTAAATTAGGTTAAAGTATTATTTAAATTGGTCTTTATTTTTATATCAAGAAAATTAATTCACCAGAAAGATTGTATAAGCAGCTTTCAGAGTTATAATGCTATAAAGTGCTCTTGATTAAGACTAAGGTTGTAATACGATAAACTTAACATTTCTTACCGTGCTTTGCCGTTTATTGGTTCAGATCAAATTATAATACCGTGGTATTTGATATGTGGTATACCAGAACATGATACGAGTGTTACTTGGTTCCTCTGGTGTATTTTTTTCAAATAAAATCTGCGGAAGGAACCTTTATAGTTTTATTTGAATTTGAGTTTGAATCTGACAGAGGATCTTTGCTATTCTGCCCACATACCGAGGGGAAAGGTTAAAGTTAAAACTGGCATATGTCAGAACAATCTGCATAAAAAATTGAATTCACGTATGTGAAAGATTTGATTATGGAATTTTATTCGTATATTTGATATTTTTCCCTTTTCATGCTTTTGGGTTTGTGAATTTAAACCCAGCATTAATACGTGAGGAAACGGGTAACTTAGCGGAAATGTATCGAAAGATCTTTATTGCATTACGTTTCTTGGAATATCCGTTTTGATGTAGACTTTGTTTGTTTTATTACTTTTACTTTGAATTTGAACTTAAGGAACAAGCAAGGATAAGAAAGTATTTAACAATTAAGTCAAGCTGTTCTCAATAACTATTTATATAGTATTTTATATATAACACAATATCCCCAATTTTATTATGAATTGTAAGTATTACTTATGTGTTGATCTGAATCACAGACTTTTATTTACACACATTACAATAATTACACTGTTTAACTTAACTGAAATCAAAGAAACGACATTAAAGTTTATTATTTAAATTGTCAATTCCTTTTTAACTAATAACTTAACAATATGCACAGTGAGTTCTGTCAACTCCAAATATCAACTATGTTGGCCGTTATTCCTGAAACGTCATCTATGGAATCCATGAGTATATGATCACTGTTTTACCGAAAGTCCAGCTTTGTACCAACTAATATGTAGTTTACTAATGCGAACATTGACAAGCTATCTATTATATCAGGATTACGTCAGACGGCTCTGATCTGGACGAGACGCACACATCTGATACCCTGCAAGCTAATTGCAATCATTTATGCAACTGAATAATATCACAAATTCATGAAGTTGTAATATATACGTTCCATACATGTGTTAGCGAAGAAATTGTCTAGTTCTAGGTAGATTTCTTGGAAAACTTTCCTACTACCTCCAGCGAGCATCCGAGGAAACTCGAGAACTATTGAACGATGGCTTGTTTAGCACAAAATTGGGAAAGCAAGAGGAGAAACAATTTTATGTCCGCAGCAACGACATCGATTTTAAGTAATAATTTTAATATTCGATGGTATTTCTATTATTCAATTGTTCTAGTATTCTGTTTGGTTTTATTTTTAATATCTAGATATCTTATCATAATATTGTTTTGAAAAACAAAAAGGAGTAAAGTTTCTCGTATGATCAAGCAATGTCGAATGGCTAATATTGCATAAATGTGCATTGGAACTCTAAATTTGACTAAGATGTTTCTATTACTTTGTCAATACTTATCCTTGCTAACACATATATACATTTTAATCCTTCAAAGAAATTGTTCCGTTCAAATTTTTCTTTTATATCCAGGTTCACTTTAGGATTAATAATTCATGAATAAATAGACTTGGTTAATTATAACTAAACTATGTGCTAATTAAATATACTGAGACATTACTTTAGCAAACACGTAATAAATGCTTCTACTGTTTATGGTAATAACTTTAGAGGACTTTGATACCACACTACCCGCTACCCAAACACGCCGCAAGGGTAGTTTACTGATAATGATCGCACATTATCTTGCCACTGTTCTGTAGTAGCTATAGTTTCGGCTTAAAGCAATGTGATTTGGGGATTAATCTCTGTATCTACTGCCTCATGTTACAACCTTAAAGCCTTATACAATATGAGATGTAAGTTTTCATTTTAACATACGAAATATTTCAACAATTTTTAATACGAAAAATGTCGATTATGTTTTATGATATTAGTAAACTTTTGAGAGAGTGGAAATTTAACGCAATTTTTTGAAGTTTCGAGAACACTGCTTTTTATTGAATAAATGGACCATTATCCTTACTTATTTTATAATTAAGTCGATTTTGAAAAATATTAAATTACCGTTAGGGCTACTGTCCACGACAGTTTCATTTCTAGGTTGCATGCAAGCTGCCTCTCAGTTCTGTCCACGTAACGTCATACAATGCATGAAGCAAGCTGCAAATAGGGTCATTTCTCTGAATTTATCATTGAAAAAGCACGTTTTTTCATTGGTAAAATGTCAAGTGATGAAGAAAATGTGATTATATCATACGCTTTTATTAAAAGACGATGAATCAGACGTAGAATGTATTGGCTTCATCCACACATCGAAAGGAACATTAACCGCAGATTGTGCAGATTCTGCAAGAGATTCAGTATTTCAATCAGTATACCGAATAATAAAATATTATGAATATTGTTCAATAATATGAACAAAATTGACTGCCGAGACCGTCATTTTTAAAAGAATATTACGTCTATGCGTCGTACAGTACGCTAGAGCTATGACATGTTGCAGCTCAGGCTGTATGACGGTTGCTTGCTACTAAACAAATGCTTTAAATGTAGAAGCTGCAGAAAACGTTTAACAAGTGGTAAATGACGAAAGCATTAAGTGACAGTAAGCCTTAGGCTGCTCTTAAAGCCTCATATTCATTTTCACTGTTTTGATATTTAATTTACATTTTTATTTAATATTTTAATTTAGATTTCAGGTTTTCAAAATAGGAATAGGTCTAGTCACATTCGTGTGTTAATTTGAGTTTAGTTAGCGCGCTTACGTCGTTAGTAATATGAATTTTGACAGTGCGACAGTTTGACAAAATTGAATATGGAATAATTAAAATTTCTGTTTTTAATAACGATTTGTAATAGAAATTGGGTTATAGTGAAAGAAGATTCTTTTATAATGTCAGTTTTTCAAAATAACTCCTTCCTTCTTTTACACAAATCCTTATTTTCGCTATTTTTGCTATACTCTATGCAACTTTAAATTGATTTTACTTCTTTATTATTGACAAACTGACGTTGAACTTCTTTTAAAAGTAAATCCTACTGCATTTTGACAGATTGTTCTATTTTGGAGGTTATAATGTAATATAGTTTCTTTTAATGCAGTGTTTTTAATTTAAAAACATTGGATCTTGTAGTGCTCTATAAAAACAAAGATAACGTTAATTAAATTCTAAATTGAAAATAGTGTAACGAATGATTATGAATATTTCCATATGCCATAATAATAAAACAATGAGTGGGATTGATACTTAAGTCAGCTACGCTTTCAATGTTACTTATTGATTGAATAAATTTATCTATAAGACAGCTATAGAATTGTCGCATTTATGTATGTTCAGACACCAGCACTCACACTGGAAAATGTAAATAATAAATATTTGAAAAGTATGAACATTCACAGACGACCTCTAAAGGGCGTAGCATACCGTGTTTTTAGTTTTACAACAATATATACACTGGCTCCCAAAACAATTTTGTAAAGTAACCTAACTTTTTGATGTTACTGCTCATAGTCCTACAATAATATAGTACACAGTCGTATCATATCTTTATCCTCCTTGCCTACCCCTCCCCCCACTTCTTCGTTAAAGTATTACGTTACTCTGAACCTGGACATACTCGTATATATCTATTACCTACATCAACTGGGTCCACTTTACCGAAAGGACGGAGTAACATATGTTTGAAATGTACCCACAGAATACTATGGTCGTAGCATCTCGTAAACGACCTGGTACACTCACCTACAGAGTTCAAGAGGTCACAAAATGAACGTCAATGTCCGGCACGAGTCCTGTGTACTGCGTTCTGGTCGCAGTCCCGGTCCCGTTACGATCCTAGAGTCCAGGAACACTTACCGCTAATGAATGGTCAGACTTAAGGTTAACAAGCTTTTACGACATAAAAACATATGTAGAAGCCTTTTTTAAGCTGTGATTTTTTTAGTAATTTTGTCAGTTGCGAAAATAAACACCAGATAAAGTAACTCTAATAAATAATGGGTGAGGGGGAAAGAACACATTTGGAGGATGCTGGTCTACTCTAACACTTTCATACGGCTAACCCCGTTGCTGCAGCAGTTTTTTTTGTGTATGGGGGGGGGGGGGGTATATTGTGTTATGAAAATCATTAATACCACATGTTGTATCTTTTTTTTAACGGAAGGGGGGCGTAATATATTTAGCAGTTGACGGAAATTGCAGGAAAAATAGAGCATTCATTTGAATTGTATATTTTATGAGTATGTGCAAATGGCAAAAGTGATAACACTTATCTACTGTTTCGCTTGCGCTTATGTTATATAATGGTGCGTCCCCACTAGAACAACTTTTCTTTACAACATTATTTTTGTATTTTACTAAATATGTTTTATCCTATCAACAAGCTCAAACTGCTATACGAGTATAAATTGGAACACTCATAACAAAAGTAGAATCTATACTACCCAGTAAACATTTTCGAGTCACTTTGACATCATATTGAAGATGCGTATGCTTTTTTTGTCATGAAAGAGTTCATTTACAGTTCAGTTTCTCACAGTCGTTCATATTAAATGTTTATTTTATCGGCTACAAATTGCGAAACCACTCCACCTATCGGAATACAAATGAAGATGAAATTGATACGAACTATAATTGAAGTGCAATAGTGATAGAAACCAAATTGTTTACTGGGTATTTGATGTAATAATGGAGGGCATTATTTTGGACCCCTCCCCCGCGCTTGTCATATTTTGAGGACCAGCTAACCTCCCCCCTTCTGTTCTTTTTTATATTAATATTTTAGTAATTTTTAATATTTTAGATAGCATTGTCACATCTTGTCACAATTTCTGAACCCCTCTCCCTCATTTACGTGTGACGTAATTAATGGATGGTCTCTTTAACTTTAATTAAATGTTGTAGTTGATAACAGTTGTATGCAAAGACATACCTCTCGGGGTCCGTCATAGGCCCCAAGAACTCGACTCAATTTTAAGTAAATACAATTGATTTCGCGTGGGCGCTAGAAAAAGGCTTCAAGGAAATAAATTAGAAATAAACTTGTATAAAAATAGTAAATAAATAGTGAAGTAAATAAAGAAAGACAGCTCGTCAGCAAAGTAAAACAATCCAATTAAAAACATTTGTATTTTAAAATACAAAATTCAATTACAGATGTAACAAACTTTGCAGAAATGTTTTGCAAAATACTGATTTGTTAAAGTAACGAGTTATTTTGTAGTGTATAGGAGTAAGGGGGCGTCCATAAATTACGTGAGATGTTTAAGGGGGGGAGGGGGTCGAGTCAAATCTCATCTAATCTTCCGTTGGAGAGAGTGGGGGGTCTGGGCAAATATCACGCAATTTTTTTTTCTGATTGAAACAAAAAAAAATTATACTATTTTGATCCATTTAATCTAGATTGTACATGCTTAAGGCCTGTCTCAGTATGGGACCGTATTTAAGCGAATTTCTGCCGGACGTATACGGGCTACTACGCTTTACCTATCCGAACCATGTAAATGTAATGAGATCGCTCTGGAGCTCTCAGACTGCACGCTACAAAGCAGTCCGAATACGGGCGGCACTACCTCGCACATTAGCACCGTATAAAAGCGAATTTTATCCAAGCGTTACCACTACTACAACGATACCCTATCCGAACCTTTGTAAATGCAAAAAGCCGCCTCAGACTGGAGGGGATACCTAAGATCGCTTGTTGTTACGGTGCAATACGAGTCAAATGAAATCTATCGGCGACATGGGTATGTTCTGCATGCAGTTTATGTTTGTATTTCAGTGAATCATGGACACGGATGCCGATCTCACGTGAGATTGGGGGATGGGGGAGGGGGTTGAATAAAATCTCACGACATCTCACCAGGGAAGGAGGGAGTGACAGAAAATTTAAAAAAACACCTCACGTAATTTATGGACGCCCCCTAAACGATAAATAGACAATAGTTAAAACAGTTTAACTACAAACTACAGAAAGCTGCATCATTGCAACTTAACTTGAAGCATTTATTGCAAATACAAATGTTGAAGTTTAGATAATAAAGTGATGCATATCACTTCATGGAATTGCTGGCAGTCAGGGTTGGCAGTTAGGGGTTGGCAGAGATAAACATTTGATTTTAACATGAAGAATAGCTTTGTATTTAATATCTTGATTTTAATACGAACAATAAAATGTTTCGTTACGACTTCACATTAATCCTGAAGTAATTAAATTACCGATTTACATAAAGCTTTAATAAATACGAGCCTCTATTATATATGGTTAATGGAGTTGATGTTGATGGCTTTCTCTTTCTGAGTCACATATAAACATTTTCTTAATTTACACATTAAAACAGAAATAGAAGACGAGATGGCTATGTTATATTCCAACATTGATTTTTAATAAAACCTTTTCGTACGTTCTGACCTCAATTTGATCCATTATTTATTTCAGCAGGTTGAACATTTAAAAGCAAATTTTTCTTTTAACAAATATTCTAATTGTCTAACTTTTCTCGTAAAACATATAAAACGTAGGGACTGTACAAAACTTTGATGATCATAAGTCACAGTCTTCTGTTGAAGATTTTTATGTCGTCGTCTCTGGTGCTACCATAAAAACGACTTTGAATTTACTATTACATTTTTTTATGACTTCTATGCCTCGTGTGATGTGCATATACTGTTCTATTCACGACATTTCGTACACTCATGGAATTTGAAAAATCTATACGAGTTTTAATATCTAATTTGTGATTGGTCATCAAGCTGCTAGTCATTCTGCAATCAGCTCTGAGTGTATGCCTGCTAAACTAGGAAGATCTTGAATTTAAGTAACGTTGTTCTTTGTAAGAAAGTACTGACATATGTAAGTCAACAGACTTTGATTTATGGTCTTAGTATGAGTGTAAAAACTATTTTTCCAGCGAGTAAATCGTGCTCTTCTTTTAATTACATACCTTGGTGTAAATTTGTTTTTGCATAGGATCATTTGTAAATTCATAATAAACGATCAGTTTGATAAGTTTGAAGCGTGTGGTGGTTCAAGTTGCGAGTACATCACATTTTACATGAATATTTGGACATGAAAAAGCTATCCACGCGACGGGTGCCGCGACTGTGATTGAGTGTGTAGTCCCATGGCAAAAATTCATAAATTGGGCTACGAACTGTTACCCCATAAAGCATTTTCTACAGATTTAGCTCAGAAAAAAAAATTCGACCATAATTCCGTTTGGCACACTCCACGATATTATTTTTGAAGTGTTTCTTAGTTTAAATCATCAATCATAATGCATTTAACTGTTGTCTCTTGGCGCCTGCAGTAATATTGTTAATGGGAATAGAAAAATTTAGTTAGAATAATCTAAATTGATCCCGTAGAAGGAACAGCAATTACATGTTTATAAATACTAATTAATTCGGTGAATATTACTTTTAAAGTTTAAAAACGTAATTCTTTGACGGAGTTTTTTTTACCTAAACCCTGAAATATGTTTTATAATTCCGAAAATAAATCCTCAATGAATTAATTAGATCACACTTGTTGCACAGAACATCATAACCGTGAATAGTTGTAGTACAATAAAACTTACCGTCTGAAGTCAGCAGCAGAAAATGCGGGCTGCGAAGGTCTACAATCACCCTGTAACAGAAATGAAGTTTAAAAAAACAATTATAGTTTCTGTTATTATTATTTTACTTTGGTTAAATTGTTAAATTATTTTATTTGGTTACTTGTGACAAGCTTCAATGCTCACGTGTACTGTCTCTTTAATAAATAGTTTATGTATAGTTAATTATCATTATTTTCATCTAATATTTATTCGCATAGAGTTCGTAAATGAGACAATAACAAACAAAAACACAGCGCACGTTTTGTGAGATAGGAATACACATATACAGATATATGTACATACGACTATACTATATCACATACGTTACGTTTCTTCTACCCGTCCTTTCTCTCCTGGTCAGTGAAACTCTGTCCTGTTTGAGATGTTTAATGGTCAGTTTCAATAGCGTTCTTTATCCAGGGTTCCATTTATTCGGCTCCCACACAAGTCTAGACAACCTCTATTATGTTCCACTCTATTTTAGTTGGGTGACAATGACAAAGTAAACACAAACAAATCAGCAGGAAGCTGAGTAACCAACATTCTTTACTTTTGTTACTTTTTACGTTATGCATTTTATATCCTAACTCATATGGGTATTTTACAGCGTTCTATTCCCAACAATGAAACGCTTCTCTTAACGGAATCTGTTTTTTGCAAAGTTTTATATCGAATCAATTTTGCTTGTGGCTTCAACGTGGAATGTGCGAGAACTAAACGCCAATGAACTTTAACGGCCACTTGATTTTTCACCAATCGTACTTCGGAGACAATTTAAATACGCTTGGTCTTCGGATATATTACCTAACGTTTACTTTAATTGCATATTTTACCGCTGTGGTTTGCTTCAATGCACCAATAAAGTTTTATCTTTGTCTCAAGGGTTTTCGTTATTTCCTTCTTATTCCTACAAAAATAGTTCCTGCATTATGGGTACCATATATAGGTCATAGTACACGTTGATTGTTTTCCAACATGTAATCTTACATGTACCTTGATTAAAAACGTATCTGTATTGCCATAATGTATACAGCCATTGTAATTAATCACAATGTTTTTATTTCCCTACAGAAATGTTTTTATTTTAATCAGTGAGATTCAACTGTATCATTCCAAACTTTTTTCCATCGTTTTTGTTCGATAAATAACATTTTTAAAGTGTTCGTGTACACTGAACAGTGAGCACACAAACAAAAAACCTAATCTCTATTTAAATTGACAAACTGTACGCTTTGAGGCTCCAAACTTTATCTGTATCGAGTCGCGAATCGCGTGAATGATGTTTAAATAAATCATCTGATCTAATGTCCACAATAAATGAAGTAAAGACGCAGAAATGAGAAAACTTGGCTATGCTCATACAAGTCAATATGAATTTATATATAATACAAGATTCTCTAGTTTTAAATTCTATAGAATTGTACTATAAAGTATCGTTCCCACTTACTACTTTAATTTTATTTTGTATTTAATATAAACTGTTTAGTATATAGCAATCAATGCGCGTAGTTATTCACAGTTCCATTTTTATTTTTTAAGTTTTCTTAGTTTTTTTAGAACCTTACAAGAACCAATGTTTTAAATTAAAAATATTAAATTAAGAAAAACTATTATATTATAACCTACAATTTTAATTATTTCACATACAATTTTGTCGAACTGTCAAAATTTATATTACTAACGATGCATACGCACCAACTAAATTAACTAAACTTAAATTAAAAGACAAATGTGAAAAGGAATGCTTAAACGAAAACCTGAAATCTAGATTACAATATTAAATAAAAACAGTAAATTAAATATCAAAACAGTGAGTGGGAATGCGGCTTAACCCAAACATTTTTTCGTATCGTAGTAATGTCGAACATGCCTGATTTAGATTTGAGGAAGAGTATTCGAAGCACTTTCTAAACCACAGGAAGAAAATATATTTCTATTATTGTTAGATGAGCAAAGTTTCTAAAAAAAATATTATGAGTTCGGGAAATAATTTTTTAACTGGGTTTGGCATAGTTAAGATCCTATAATGTTTTGTGGCATATCCATATTGGAATCCCCATGGAATACACCGGTTGGAGCAAAATTTGGTTTCAAGAAAATCTATTTAGTCTATTGGCGTTAGTTGTACGGCTAGATTATTTTAGAGAGGGCTAAGTAAAAGCTTATTGGTTGAAGTCTAAGTAGCCGTGGAGTAATGCATTTTACTTTTTAAATTTTCGCCTCAGTTTCCGATCAGAAGTCGTAAGTCACCCTATATCTCCCAATGTCGAATCAGATACTAGAGAATATTGTATTCAAATTTTATACGCCTCGAATCCATATTGTTTGTATAGTGAAATTTTTAATTAGTTGCAGTACGAGTATTTAACTGGAATCAGAAAAAAATTCAAAACCTAATACCCAAATATTAAGTATCAAAATATGAAATAAAAAAATATTGAAATATATCCAATAGTCATTAGTGACAACAAACAGCAGAGATATTTTTGAATACGTTTTTTTCATGTTCCCAATTACAAACATATGATCCCCCACATGTTCCGCAATGTGTTACATCCTACAAATATCAATTTCAATAACTTTCCCCTAACTAGCTGCAGCTGCGATTTTAGTCAAGTTTTCCATAATCCGTTTGCCGTTCGCGGGGTTTATGGTTTACATTTCACTGGTTATTTCACAAATTAAATTCACTAATTAACCTAAACTTTTCTCCGATTCATTTTTTAATCCATTACAAAAGAACTTCATCAAATTTCATTTGTATTTTTATTTTTAATTAATTGTTTAAGTGAAATTGTACATAATAAATTATATGAAAAAAAACTGAAATACTTAAAGAAATTGGTTCTATATTTATGTGCGCTAGTACTAGAACATCCATGTCCATGTCCAGGGTCGTGTTTTTCCACTGGCTGAGGAATAATTAATGAGAGCAGCAAATCGATTTCACATTTTTCAGTTCAAAATGCTTCTATTTTATTTACTATACGAAGAAATACTAAAAAAATGTACAAATACTGATCTGCTGTATCTGCCAGTACGAGTATTCGGGGTAAAGCACAGTGAAAAGATTCAGATATGAATAATTCTACTTCTTCCAATTTCAATGTTTTGTAAATCATATTGAAAATATACAAGCACCATTTTTCACTTCATATGGTAGTTTAAATAAATTTATACAAAGAAGACAAATATTGAAAATAAGAAAATAAGTTTCTATCATATATGGATATACCCCACAATAAACAATACCAAAACTTGCTCTAGATGTAATGGAGCGCCTTGACTTGTGCAACTATTCTCTTAAGTAAATATTCTTTAAAATATGCATTTAAAATAATTCCGAATCCGTTTCCGTTACAAATTAGTAGGATTTGTTTTATAAAATCTTACATATATATATATATATATATATATATATATATATATATATATATATATATATATATATATATATCTATACCGTTAGGCTTTACATTCTTCAACATCTAATCATTAATTACATTTCAATAAATTGAATTAAAAGTATTCTAGATTCTTATTAAACTTAAAACTAATGACATCTCTCCTCGTGTCACTTTCTTTGTCCTCTACTTCTTTTCCCTTTTCTCTCTCTTCATCCTTTCTCTCTGTATCTCCGCCTTCCACCTTCCTTTCCTTCTCTGGTTCTTGTCATCAGCTTCTCTATCCTCTTTTCTCTAACAAACTCAACATTCTCCATATCTGGTCTGCCATCCATCTCCTTCCTTCGGGGCTCTTATACCGTATTAAAATATATTTTTTCTACCACAACGTAATTATATTTATAATTATACCGTTTTTTTACTATATTACGATTATTGGAAATTTGAAACAAATGAAACAAAAATATACGTATTTTTTTATTAAATCTTTTTATAAAGCACAATATGCTTAAATATTAACTCTTCCAACTTCTTTAGATACAAAATCGTGTAAAACATCTTGAAAGTTAACCTTTTCCAATATATAATTTTCAATCGCCATTATCGCCAATGAATTTAAACGATTCTGAGACATTAATGAACGAAGACAGTTTTTGATCGTTTGTAATCAACAGATTTCTATATATTTGCAATTACATTCTGTCATTACATTCGAGAAAGTTGATTGTACCATATTACCAAAAATTAGTTTATACGATTACAGATACTCTAGCCCATGTGGGGCCCCCAATTAGTTGCCTACACTGCCTAATGGATAATTCGGCCTTGCTTGTTTGTCTCTTCTCAGCAGCTATTTCCCTGACATACTTAATTTCTTTTCTGTCCCCCATACTATTCTCTCTTTTCCTCTACTTCCTTCCTTCTTCTCTCTACTTTCGCCATCCACTTTTTCCCTTCATTACCTCCTCTCGTTAGTTCCTGTATCTTCTTTTTACTCTTTATTTTGCACTCGCATGTCTCTTTTATGTGCTCCAACGTTTCTATTTCTTTCTTACACATTCTGCATACTCTTTCCTCTCTTTCTTCTCAATACCTGCTGTCTTTCTCTTCATTTTCCATTCTGCTTTCTGGTATCTCTTTACATTTCTTGTCTCATAAAATAAATAAAATTGCACATTTATGTTATTTAAATATTTAAGTCTAGTAGGTGTCCTAATACATGTTTTTTGCTTGCAGATGAACCATTGGGTCTACTAACTTGTGTTCAATTCAGACAGTGGATGCGGTACATCTATCAGCAACATATTTATGTATGTATAAGATAATTATTTTATTAACTAGTAGTTAGTGGATTTTTCATCAATGAAAGTAGTTCAAACTAAAATAGAGGGTCCGCATAATAGTGTGATGTAGCTGTTACTACAAAAGCCACACCAAGTTCATAAAATATACACCTTTTCAAATGAATAGTGAGTTCCGCATGGGAAATGCGATTCCAGTAAATTTGCCAGCGCAACTAGCTTAACATTAATCAATTAGACACAATGCTTCTATTGTTCGGTTGATAATTACACTTGAGGGGTTTATCCTGTTTATTAAGGGATGCGACATTAGGTCACTGGTGTTGTACATTGCATCGGGATGTCGCGATGGCGTTGTTACTTTGGCGTTGAACAGTTTTAACAAATATGTAGAACAGCTAGATTGCTGATGGAACCCACTAATTGTGTTACCCGTTATGATGAAACAAACTCCTCCCCCTTCTCTCACCACCCACCCGTGTTGTGTTATTAAAGTCATAATATGATATTACTAGTTTTAGTACTTTTTTTTAGGTTATATTAGTTTTTTTTAAAACAAAATGCAGTGAAGTTATATACAATTTTCTATTATTCTGAAAAATATGTTTCTTTTAAATATTGTTTATTGTTGTGATTTACATGAATATAAAACATATAGTTACTTCTATCACAATTACTTTTTGGATTTGTTTTTCGTTTTATGAACTCTTTTTTAAGGTTGTTTTTGTAATTTTCGATTGAGATAAAGTTTAATGTATCTATGTTGAAGTTTTTATTTTTTTTAGTTTTCAAAAGTTGACAGAGTTATTACTATACCAAATGGGCTTGTGTCCTCATTTTTTAGTGGTCGATTTTTCAATTGTTGATTGAAATTGATGTTAATAAATGTGTATTGGCGTGTCTATTTTATTAAATATCTAAATATTGACGGAGATATAGCAATTAAAAATTTGAATTGTAGTTTTACCGCTAGAAATGGTCGCCCATATTTGTATGACATGAAATGCATTTTAACGTCAGTTATTTGTTGAGTAGGTCAGTGTTGTGGTAATGTTTTGTAACTGTTGGTACTCAAACAATCCAGTCAAATCAAAGAATAATAAGTATTTACTTTATTTAACCCTCTTAAGGCAGACATATTATTGTTCCTTGAAATAACTGTAAATAATGTTTGATATTTTGATATATAAATACATATAGCAGAGATTTATGTTCTGTAAGGTTGGTAACCTTACACAAGGATTGTGATGTCACATGCATTTGGAGTTTGTACAACGTTGAATCCCTTTAATAATTAAAGAGACAAAATTACTTTTTTAATTGTTAATATCTCCTAACATATAAGGAGGTATTAAAAAATAATTGAACATTTGAGGTTCTAGTAACCCACTTTATCAATATATAAACACTTTTATAGAAATTAAGACATAGGACACAAGCCCATTTTAATTTCAGTTTTATAATTTCATAAGTAATACATTTTCATAAGCATTTTTCACAACCTTCATAAAATAATACTTCATGGCACCCACTATCTAGCTGTTAGTAGTAAATGATGTATCACACACAGACTTGTATGCATCTATGTTGAATAAAAGAGATGGCAAATTTGCAGTGTCTTCTAACCATGTGTAACGTACAATGCATTGGAATTTTCTATAACCTAGATGCAATGGCCGAGAGCATTGATGCTTAATGTTAGACAACTGTGTCTTCGGGTTTGATCCCCGGACCAGAGCTATGTTTTCTGATACCATAAAATATTAGCCACTGATGTAGCTCAAATATACGAGACCGCGACACCATAAAAACTGCTAACAATAGTAAGAGATCGTTGGTGATAAGACTTAGCATCGGAAATAGGCCGACGTTAAATATATATATATTTAAAAAAGAAATTCTATAACGTTGATTCCTTTTAATGATTAAATGGAAAAAATGACATTTTCAATTGTTAATATCTTTTACAATATAGCGAGTTATTAAAAAATAACTAAAAAATAGCAGCGATATATAGTACAGTTTTATGGAAATTAAGTCATGGTTCACAAGCCCATTGTGAAACACCTAAGTAGTGTACACTGCTCACAGATCCCCATTTATATCTTATTATTATGAATCTTTAAAACTACAGGAAACATTTTGACGAACTGAGACTCATTTCGCTTCATATTTTTACTAAATAATAAAAGAAAATATCTGTTAAACTTTTTTATTGCCAGTTTTACAATCGGACTGCAAAAGATGGATTGTATATCTGATAATAAATCGGTGGGACTGCTAGAGTAGAATCATGACGTCACAGTACGTTTTCTATGATACAAATTTGGTTAAGAAAGAGTATATGAACTAATTTTCCAGCCATTTATGCCAATGTGGAATGTTCTATATAAGGCTAGACTGTAACACATGGAATCATATGAACATGCACACACCATCAATTTTAAATATACGCGGAAAATCACCGCGACACAGAGAGGTTTTTTTCCTTATCTTGTTCACACACACTACGGAATCAATTCTGCAAAACGCATATGGTGTTGTCGGCGTATCTCTTTGGAGCAGTATGTCATCTGTAGCTACATCTATTTGAATATCCATTAGTATGAGAAGATCTATAAATACAACAGTATAAAATCAGTTCTTGGCCGAGTCAGATGAATTTATCCGCAGTGTGTCCTAGGTAAGTTTTAGTATACAAAATTAAAACTCCGTGGAAAATAATCGCGCGAAATTATTCCTCAATGGGGTATAGGCCTTAGAGTTATTATATTATTACTCTAGTATATAACACACCATGGCTTGCAGCATTGTTTGCACATATGATAAGTCTATAAATATATAACATATTATTATTGCGAAACATAAGACTATAGAGCAGAGTGAGTATACATATACATGCATATACAAAGTTTGATAAAATATAGTAATAAAAGATTTATGAAGTATAAAACCTTTGTAATCTCATAAATAGTATTAAATATTCTTTTTGATGTACGACAAAGGTTCAAAGCATATGAAACCTACTATCTCTTTGGTTCGGGTACAAAAGTCTTGTGACTTTGAAAACAAATTTTATACTTTTTATTCCTTTGTATACGAATATGTTTATATAAATTTAAAAACAATTACAAAATCATTTAAATATATGTAAAGAAATTATAATGGGCTTGTGTCCTCATTTCTTAGTCGTCGATTTTTCAATTGTTGTTTGAAATTGCTGTTAATAAATGTGTATTGGCGTGTCTATTTTATTAAATATCTAAATGATGACGAAGATATAGTAATTAAAAATTTGAATTGTAGTTTTAGCGCTATAAATGGTCGGCCATATTTGTATGACGTGAATTGCATTTTAACGTCAGTAAGAAGCTATTATAACATATAAGGAGTTATTAAAAAATAATTTAACATTTGAGGTTCTAGTATCCCACTTTATCAATATATAGTACACTTTTATAGAAATTAAGGCAAGTCCATTCTTTAGTTGGTAACACTGACAAGAGATATTACAATTGCATTCTATACAATTGCATATATCAGTTATAGCGTCTTTCATTGTAGTATGTATAGTGCAACGAGTAACTGTCTAGTCCGACTCCAACAAAGTAAGTTGGTACAAAGCTTGTCTGTCTGTGGAACAGTGACCGTATACTCATGGACTCCATGGATAACGTTGTACAGAATAGCAATTAACACAGTTGATATTTGGAACTGACAGAACTCACTGTGCATAATGTTAAGTTATTATAAAATTAGATATAAAGGTAATTGACAATTTAAATAATAAACTTGTGTATGTAAATTACTGAAAAAAAAGAAAAAAAGCAACGTTTGATTAACTTGATTAACGTCTTATATATATTTTCTTTAACAGGAATTAAGATTGTGGTAGACAGAATACAGCCTCCTTTAATTGGTGTTTTTGTAAGTTTACCACTTCAAAATATCAATGTGTTAAATCTGGAATTATTTTGACATACATATTGCTACTACGCCTGCTCCATTTATTGTCTAGAATAGTTAGTTTCCGATTCTGTCCGTGCCATATGATTTACGGCGCCCACTTGTACCTGGCAGCAGTATTTTAGATTACAGATATCTTCGACAAGTGGAGCACCAAGTTCTAGCCACCAGGCCATTTGAATTCTAGGTTAGGAACACCAATAAGCCAATATTTATTACATGCCTTGCAGCCAGACGAACTCGTATGCAAATCACAGGCATATGTGCAAATAGAACAAAATATGGAACATGATGTGCTAAATGGGTTATACGAGGAATGTGGAAATTTGTTAAAATAACAAATGGATCATAAATACTTGTAAATTAATCATTTTATTTTTGTTTATGACTTTGGGTTCAAATCTCGGATTCTAGCAGATAATATTAGTTTATTTATATGGATATGCATCAGCAACCCCGGATTTAGGGGTGGGGGGGCACCAGAAGGCACTGTGTGCACAAAAAAAATTGTTTATTTTTTGATTGTGTTTATTAAATAGCATTTGCGGGAATCGACCTTTTTTTTTTAAGAAGGTTTAAATTTTTGACTAGCCATAACTTCTAAACAGTCTTACGATTTGTTCTACATAATGTAAAACTAATGTATTAATCTTTGTGAAGTAAAAGTAACCTATTCTGTCCTAGTTTTTTTTACTTATTTTTTTTCACAAATGAAAATGAAAAATTAAAAAAAAAAAGAAGGATGCAGGTATTAGAAAGTGCGGTGCCAGTGTCACGATCTTGCCTCAGTTCAAAAAAATTGCAAATTTTGTACTGGTGAATTTTATAACGAACACTAGCCTTCCTTTTATGAATACTACTATACATATAACTCTTACTTTCTTCTATAATGTTCCGTTTACTCCGGCTTTTACATTTCTATGTACAGTGTACAATGAGGATGAGGACGCCCGTGGGCCATGGAGGCATGGAGTCATGGAGCCAAGAAGGCAAGAAGGCAAGAAGGCATGAAGGCATTCTTCGAAGGTTTATATTCACAATTCAGAATGTCTAGATGACTGTTAACAGTTTAATTTCCGGTTAGAGACTCGAAAGAATTTTCCTTTAGAGCTTTTGTTTGTTAAATAAGAAGTCAAGTTTATTTCTTCACTTTTACTACACACATATAATATATACAATATATAAGATGAAATAGCTGAAGTTTTGCTTTCTTAAAATACAAATATCAATACTATATAAAGAGAATTAAGTTTTGCGCCTTGATACTTCTCAGAAAAGTAAATAAATTTACATTTAGGTCTGGGTGTTTCATGCCGTCCATGAGATTCTTTAATTTAACGAAACAATACAATCACTGCCTTTTAGTTTTGTTTATACTTGTTGACTGTTCAATCGAAATGTAGGGTGAAATGTAGGCAGGTCAATACCTTAAAAGGTTGGTTTGAAACGAAGCAATAATATTTAATTCAATTCATTAATATCTTACGTTTTATCATAAGGAAAAATATTTGTTCTAATTTTGCTATTTTGAGTAAAGCATCATTCCCACTCGCTGTTTTGATATTTATTTACGTTTTCATTTTGCAATTTTATGCCAATCTCTATAAATGTAAATAGTCCATATTTTAATTTCCGGTAATACTTTGGATCTTGTTTTTCATTTGAGATAACTGTTTGTTGTCTGCGTCATTAATTTACCAGAATGCATTGCGGTTGCGGGAAGAGTTACTGATCAGTGATTACTGATCATGTTGTGATACCACCGGAGATGCGATTATCATCATACATTATACTGCGGATATTAACTGGAGCCGTACATCCTTCGGGACATGATGTTTTTAACAGGAGTCAACAGCCAACCAAAGATAATTTGAATTGTTTAAAATGGAGTTTTAAATGAAGATTAATGCTAATGCGGCTTTATGATCCGCGACTAGTAAATGTCGGAATATGAAAGTATGTCAACATTATGATGGTAAACTTTTGATATGCAAACTTAAAATGGAGTTGAAATAATTCTATGAATAAATAAAATGTAATTCATTCATTCAAGTTTACTCCATTAGATGAATCATAAGCGCCTGATTATATGCAACAATTATTACATATTGAAATATTATTTACCATACCGAAACAAAAGAATCTTTGATAGCTTATAATACAACTACACTAGAGTTGTGTTGCGTCTGCGTAGTACGAGTGGAAAAATGTATATCTAAGTAAGCAAACACTTTTGTTGAAGTCTGTACAAGCATAATTCTTATACATACAAAACCGTATATATGAGGTAGGGATGTAACGGAGGTCCGATTCCGATTCTGGAAAGTTGGAACTTCCGATTGATATTACACCTCCGACTTCGATATCATCGTTATCATCGGAGGCGTTATAAAGATGCTGTATGATATAACACTATCACTCTCACCTCCTCCGACTCCGGTTCCGATTCCGACAAACCAAATTTAAAAACTGCGATGCCGACTTCGGTTTCGATAAAACCGCCTTCGTTATATCTCTAATTGAGATATGAGGGTAGTTCAATAATTCAGTGGTTTCTTTTTATTTTTGAATAAGCCCTTTATTTCTCAATAAAACATATTTTTTCGGCAAAAAAGCGTTTTATTTATCAACATAGTCTCCTTTAAGCTCGATACATTCAGTCCAGCGTTTTTACAATTTTTTATTCCTTCCAAATAATAGGTTTTCTCAATGTCCTCAAATAGGAAATAGTCGCTGAGGGAAAATCTGGAAAATATGCTGAATGGAGTAGCAGATCGTAGCTCAATTTATGAATTTTTGCCATCCTACTCATCGTACGGGTTATCTGCTTTCAACGGCTATCAAACACAAATTAAATGACAGAGCTTGCTCAAAATTTGACAGTAGTCTGTTTTAAACTGTTTTAGAGCGTTTTACAAGAGGACAGATTGATCCAAGGGGCCAAACATCCCCTGGATCCAATTTTAATTTCATTATGATTAGGAGCGAGGGGGCATTATCCATGCGCACATAAACCTTGATTACCTGATACCTGGAAAATGAACGCCTGGTCAAATTAGCAGGTAGGCATACGATCATTGTACATACTAACACTACTCAATTCTATACATTTTGTTCATAAGAAAATAAGTGATGTCTGGTTGCCCTGGGATCTTGGACTATATGGAACGACAACAACATTAACGCTGATACAGCTCTGTTAATAACACTTGAAAATAATAAAGAAATATTTCCCGGCAAAGCGCCTGCATGTTAAATATATGAAGAAGAAGAAGTAGTGTGCATAAAACCCTTGACTAAATGTGGGTTAACATTTCCAGCCAGTTTCCCATAACGTAACAGTACTTAAGGCAGCACCCTTATAAGTAGTTTTACATTTTGATATAAGGATATTACAAAGGATCTTAATTTGTATTCCTTGCATGTTAAGATACTATACTGTAGTCGTAGATGAACAAGAGCTTTTAAGGATTTAGAGTTCGCATAAAAAATGCAGTTTTATATTTTTTACATGAGGTTTAACTCTTTTAATGTCATTTTGAATTATTGTCCTTGGCATACTAAAATAAAATTCCTGTAAGTCAAACTTTGCTCTGTAACCTGTACTGCTATAATAAAATAATTTAATTCAAAATAATAAAACATAAATACATGTTTAAATGTACTATAGATGTACCAAAAGTACTTAAAGTTCTGCTTATACTCAATTGAATTTTGAAGTATTTTATTAACAGCGCTAAATAAATCGCTTCAATGGTTTTCTGGAATTACTCTGTTTGACTAGGATCAAAACAGTACTCTCTGAGCCAATTTAATTAAAAATACTATAATTTAATAAGAATTATAATCTTGTGTAATTAAAAAAGTACTACTTCCCGTTCAGTTCCCTTTCCTGGTAATCTGTGTTTATCTGCAAACACTTTTTTGTTTGTACACAGAAGAAAAACACTACTAGATAATATCAGACAAATCTAGGTGCCAATCTAATGTATTACTAATATTATTTAGTGTTCTGAAAGTCTGAAAAGCTGTTATATTGCGCCGGAGTTTTATGCAACATCTATTACAAATTGAATCACTACATATTACACCTTACAAATACCTTTAAATATTTATAAATATTAGTTATTGTAAACTTTATTTATTGTTAAAAATTATAATATATACACTTGCAGAAACTAGTGAAATTAAATTTGTATTGCAAGTGTTGTGTGTTAATTTTTTTTGTAAGGTTGGTATGGAAGGTTTTAATAATTTTTCTTGTCAACAGATGTCATGCAAAGCAAGAGGTCGCGTTCAGAATCAAAAATTCTTAAGTACATTATTTAAAAAAATAATTATAAAATACTTAATAGAATTTTAATATACTCTACACTCAATATACTTCCAATGAGTTAGATCGACATTAAATTTATGTGTTTTTAACGATTGTAATCCAACTTCAAAAGTAAGTTCTTATCCAATTGGACTATAAATTATTTTATAAAGCGAATTTATTCTGAAGCCATTTTCCATTATCAGCGTCAACTGGAAAATGAATTTTCAGTTCTCAAACTGAAGTACGACTATATATACATACATAATACCAAGTAACTTGAGAGCTGAGACGTTTGAATGCGTCATTGTTAGTTATATGATTGAAGATAATAAGATGGAATTGTGATGAACTGATTTAGAGAGAGATTTTGTTTTTATTAAGTTTCAATTCACTTATCAAAATAAATAGAAAATTAAAATTGATTAGAATTCGGATTGAGAACGTTGAGAAGTTAATTAACGAAAAGTAATCAATCATTGATTGAAATTATTTTCAGAGTACGAATATTGCCAGTGCTAGCAATGCTGTATATAACAGCTTTATAGGAAAACACATGTACATTGCTTGCTGTACCATATAAAGGCTTGTTTCCAGTAGCTTATGTTTCTGTTATTATATAAGGCTTTCTGTATATGCTTCTAATGCGAGAATAATATCATGTATATATTTATAAGACATTTTAGGAATTGAAAATTTTAATCAAACGTATCTTTTACTTGACTTTTATTTTAGTAATTTACATACACATTATAATAATTACACTGTTTAACTTAAATCATACTATCTAACCTGAAATCAAAGAAACGTCATTTATTGTTTATTATTTAAATTGTTAATTCCTTTTTATGTAATTTTATAATAACTTAACATTATGTACAGTGAGTTCTGTCGACTACAAATATCAAGTGTGTTGGCCGTTGGCACACTATACTATCTAAGTAGCTGTAACAAATATATCTCGATAGCTCATCTAACCAGAATGTAGTTGTAATATCTCTGGTTAAAGTTACCAACTTAAGAAATATAATTTCTTTACATGTATTGCATATACATTGGTTATACATGAAATGAATAAACATGACAGTACATACTATGTACATGCAGCAATGTTTAAATATGTACATACCTTTGCATTTGCACATGCATATGACATACAATAAAGGATATGCAATATACATGAATGTATATACCTTGAATGTAGTATGTATATCGATATATTTTCTGGGTGTAATAAAAGGCTTTCTTTAGAAATACCAATCACCATCTTACGTAATGTCAATATTCTAACATCAGCCCAATATTAATCAGTTATAATACAATAAGACTCGGCTAGATCATGGGATACAGGGTTACTTAGTGGTGGTTTTCTTCTTGTACGACAGCTGACAATATAATCTATAGATTTAAGGAGCTTTACAATAATCAAATAAAATACAAAGAAAATTTCTTTTTAACAAAAAGAAATATAAAAGAAAAACTTTTTTTCTGGACACGTACAAAAATAAAAGTTTTTCATATTATTTTCCCATGTGTTTGGTATTTTCTTCGTGTTTTGTTTTTGTTGGATTCTCAGCGACAATCAATTACATTCTTCCACATTTCCACTGCATGACATAAAGTGGATATATCGTATCGTACCGTGTTTACAAAAGTTTTGGTTTCATTCATTTTTTGATATAGTTTTAGTTAGTGTACCAGTACATAGGAGTATACGACAATGAACGAAACGAAACGAAACGAAACGGACGGGCGCGGTGAGAGATTTTCCTAGATTTACAAGCAGACGAAGTTTCTAAACTTTCTTTATTTTGTATTCTGTCATATATATTAGTTTAAATTTATGATATTAAGGAAATTCGAAAGTATTCGTTTTTATGATATATGTCTCTGCAAATCATAACATTCCCGTACGATTTATACCCGTAGAAGAGCTCCATCTTACCAAAGAATAAAATTGGTTATTTTTGTATTCATCACATCTCAGTTAGGAGTAGGACCGTGTCACGTCGTTTGAGATTGTATTACAACAATGCTATGAATAAATATTGTTAGGTAGAATCAAATATTTTAAATAAAAAATATATTATTGAAATTGACCGCTTGAAATCCTGCTCTTTGGTCCTTTCTAACCCGGTTTTCTTATTGACTTACTAGCGCATGCATGCTGAATCGATTTGAGATGAAAATAACGAGGTGGACCCAGTTCTTAAGGACTTTGGGGAAAACCAATTTGTATAAATAACATATAATACCAAATATCGTTATAATAGGTTTAGTTTGCAAATAAATTTAAATAATTACTACATGTACGATTTATTACTTAAAGTAAAGTACCTTTCAGATAAAATATGTTAAACTTAAGGAAAAGATAAACGCGAAATAGTAAAAAGTGAATATAGATTTGTCATTTACTTAAAATTTAATTCAGCTGATCGGTTACTAAGTTTTGCAATTGTGTTGTGAACCATAACACAATTTATATAAAACTGCATTGCATATTGATAAAGTTGCCTATCCAAATCTCAAATATCCAATTATTTTTATTTAATTCGCAATATTATAGAAGTTATTAACGATTGAAATAGACAGTTTCCCCTTTAATAAAAGGGGTCAAAATTTACAAAAACTGACCGGGTTCACGACGTTATAGCTTCCTCGACTTCTTCTCCTTTACCATTTGCCAGCCTTTAAACACAGTGTTAAACAAGAGAAGTGCAAAAGAGATGCAGAAATAGACGTCAAAGCTATAGCAGCTATTACACTCCATAACGTTTGAATATAATATCTTGATATAGTATTGCTTATTATAATAATTATTTAATATCATTCGGTTGATAGCGTGTAAATTCCCATAGTTGAATAAAAAAAAAACTTATTATATTCGTGACGTCTTCAACTACTAGGATAACAATCAGAATATTACGCAATAAAACAAAATTCAAACATTAAATAGATGTAGGAGAAGGGGGAATGGCGGTCAATGGGTAATGCCGGTCATATCGAAATCTAAAACTTCCAAAAACATTTCGCTGTTTTATTAATTACTTCATTTTAGAAATAAAGCTGTTAATTTACTACCTGAACATATCTTAACACAATTTGTAACATTATGGAATGCATTAAAGTATTAAGGATTGAGTAATTTCGAATAAGCAGTAATAGTTGACTAAAGGGTTTTAAAAAACGATAGAAAAATAGCAAACGCTTACTAGATTGATAATATGTATCGTATTTATCTAAAGTCCACTAAATAAGCTATGTAAAAAGTCAGTTACTTTTACCCTAAGTCCTTAAAATAAGAAAATATTACTGCTTAAGTGACCGTCATTCTCCATCTTCCCCTATATCCGTCAGCTTTGGATATTTAATAAAATAACGTCAATATACGTTTATTAACCAATATTTCAATAAAAAATTAACAAATCAACCACTAAAAAATTGATTCATAGCCTAATTATTATTTATTGCAGAGATGAGAACAATGACTCTTAAAGACTTCTTCAAAAGAAATCAGAATCCATGCATCATGTAAATTTGCATATGAGATGCTTATACGCATATAAATAACAGTTTAAATTGTTAGTTTAAAGTTCCAATCAATTTAACAAATGATTAAGTAAAGTCTTGTAGCGTGTTTAACAGCTCAGCCAGATTCTCAAGTTTTTGTTCGTGTATATTCGATTTGGTAGTATAAAACGTCGAACTGATAGACATTGAAATTGTTACTAATCTGTATAATCCTTTAACTGATCTAAAGACGAAGAAAACGGCTCCAAATAAGGCGATTGGTTCTCAATTGAGACAATACAAGGATATAATCGAACACTCTAAATGCTATCCTCTCTAAATCCCCACTCTCCTTTCCCCGATCTCTATGTAGTCTTAAACTGAAGGGTAAGTTTTCCGGACAATTGTTGGATAGAAAACAATAAGATCCTATTTATATGGTCTAACTACTAAAGGGACTTAAGTGGAGCTAGACCTCATTGCCGCGCCTTCGTAGATGGGGCTAGTGTCTGGATAGAACCCCGTCAGGATAATTACAACAAAGCAAATCCACTGTTCGATATCCTAGACATATTAGAGCTTCATGTACTGTGATATAGCTTAGCTCTCTCTCGCTCTTCTTCAGCTTCATCGTTTCTTTGTCTAATCGTTTATGGGGGTATTAGTGTTATTTACAAACATAAATCCCTAATTGTTTGATAATGTAATTACTCTGTTATTATCGCAAATCATTATTAATTGATGATAACTCCGAACGGAATGAATATCATTAAAACGAAATTATTTTCATATAATTAATTTTATAACCTCTTACTACTCGTATCAAGCCGCTTGATGTAATTTGTAATAGGTCCTTATCTAGTACATACGAGTGCATAGTGTGTATAGAAGATGTGACTGAATAAATTGAAAATATGATTAAAAGCAAGATAGCGCTAATGCTCCTTGCGCGTTAGCACTTGTAGTTTGAACAGATGCATGAAGAACGCTTCTAATTTCCTCTAGCGAGTTACGAGAAATAGCACCGTGGCTGTACATGTAATAATTACCTTCGCTTTGACTTTATTTACTTTAATGCATGCACTTAAAATGTACTTCTTCCCTTTCGCGTATATTTCGAGCTTTAGAACTTGTTTTGCAGCGGAATATTCCGGCACTAAATGTAACTTTGTCTTTTCCATATAAGTTATATATATTTGAGTACCGTATAAATTTTTTTTCGTATCGTAGTAATGTCGAATATATTTGATTAGCCTTTGTGTAAGATTTTTCTAATGATGTTCTAGGCGACAGTTCGAAAATATGTTTTGTTACGTTCAGGAAAAGTAATTTCGTTTTTTAAAACTTCATAAATAGGGTGTGGCCTATTAAGACGATTTTAAATATTTCCGTGATGCATTATAGGGGGCTATATAGCTCCGAACAATTTGGATCCCAAGCGTATAATTCGAATACGATATTCTAGAACTCGACCTAGTTAAGGAATCGACATTTGGCCGATATAGAGTGATTTATGGAAAACAAAAAAAAAAGAGTATCCGTTTCGAAGCAATTTTGATTCAAAAACGGATGCGGAAGTTTTCCGAAACAAAAATGTATTACCCCTCCCCATAAACTTAATATATTTTCTACCTGTGGCTTAGAATGTACTTCGAAAAATATTACTCAAATTGTAATCAGACGGTTCTGATCCTTATTGTTCGTAGGGATATATACAAATATGTTCTTAATATTTATTTCCTTTAATTGTTTACTTTTAATCTAGCGATATCTCTTATTTTGAAAATATAAATATTGTTTTATAATGAGTTTTCAATATCTAAAATATTTCTAAATTTTTAAGTTCGTTTCATGACTACATTACGTTAACATAAGTAACCTACTTTAGACGGTATTACATGTACAATTTATTTCATGAAAATAGTATATTGGATAATAGGCTTAAAGCAATTTAACAAAAACTCGTGTACGAGAACATGCAGCCAGTTATTGGATTGTTATACGTCAACTATCAATGCATTTGCAGTACCACTTGCAGTATCCATTCCTTTTTAAACCATTTCAGTTCAGATTGCTTCGGCAACTGGCGCCTGGCACCACTAGAGGGTGGTACACACGAAGTAGTACAGAGCAGCCAAACCGTGAACTCATACGACTGAATAACGACCCTAGGTGACATTCAGAATACTAATGTCCGCGGGAATCAAACAACGCGTTGTTTTCTTATTTTGTCGTTATGTCTCCACAGTGTGGCAATAATTAGTAACTTGTACATGGCAAAAATGAAACACCAGTTAATTGATTTTTATATACCAGCGAACTTGTAAACTTCATAGGTGCCGACTATACAATTGTCAAGGTTGTACCTCCTGGTGCTGCGACCGTCTTATTGCATGCCGCGTTATTTGCAATATCGTCAGTAGGTAATATAAATGTATAATACATTGACTGCTTGAATTAAATTATTTATAATTAATTGCAAATTCATGTTTCGTTTAGTAACACAGAGTCGAATTTCAATATTAGGTTAACATTATCTACATCCAAGAAGCATTACTTTCAGGGAAGTGCATCTGAATCAGGCAGGTACATGCTCAGTGTTTATAGGAAAGGGTGGAGGACGGGTGAGCACTGAATTCACTGACAAGGTGTTGAAGAACTTTGGACAACAACTTAGCCGCCCAAGCTTTAAACAGTGTCTTTAATAATAGAAATTGGTTAACGGAATACTTATGTTCCATTTCGTGAGAAGAAGTAACTACGAATAAGGAGATACCAGTTAATCTAGAAGCCAAGGAAGAAATAGAAAGTGAAAGGATTAAAAACGGCGTCGAATTATTATCTGCAGTGAAAGTAGGAATAGAATTGTAAAGGAGTGAAAAAGAAATGGAGCAGAAAGTTTGGCTATAGATAGGAAAAGAAAGCTAAGTCTAATTCAAGTAATAATAATGAAGCAAAGGAGAAAGAAAGAAAATGAAGGAAAGGGAAAAGAAATAGGGACGAAGATTAGGGAAAGGATTTGAATTTAGATACAAAAAAGGAAAACATCGTTCTAATTTAGAAAATAAACTGAGTCATGCTAATTTCATCAGATGTGGAGAAGTTCAAGCTCTTTAATGAAATCGAATTATTACCGATGCTTATTGATGATTCCACTACGCGTTGTATATTTTAAATTATTTGTTCACGAATAAATTAATTTCAGTGTTCCCAAATCTGTCCACAACACTCAGAATTTACCAGTCACTGTAGCACACAGCGAAAGATCATTTTCTAAACTAAAAATAAAATTCTAAATAAAAAAATATCTTAGATGAACATTGTCGCAAAGTAGATTGACAAATTTATCGTTAATAAGTATTGCACATAAAATCAAAATTGAAGTCAGTGACATCTTTAAAGATTTTGCTAATGCCATCTTGCCATTTTGCTAACGAAAAGTAACTTTTTGTGAATGTATTTGTGTTGTATTACGAGCTTGCTTTTCGACATCATTTAAAGCTGCACCATTTGCACCCGAATTTCCGTTCACTGGTGAAAATATAACTGTAACTATACCATATTGACCGTGCGCCTACAAGAGGGCACCAGGGTATTGCAAACGGGCGTTACATGGGCTAGAGTCCCCTCTGAAGATAATTCTAGATATGGAGAGGGAGATTTGTAATGTTATTATTGTAGTTTAAAGTGCGAAAAAAGTACCGAGAAAAAAATAATATTTCCTAATCTTTTTCTGTGTATTCTTTTTCATTGCATCTCCATCCTGAGGCCCATTTGTTTTTCTATTCTTTTATTTAATATTCCTACATGACATTATTGAATATTGAAGTCATTAACTTCAAGTGTTTAGTAATCAGTTCGTAAAGCTTACTAGCTCAAATCCGCGTCGTTTCACTAAGCACACAAACATGAAAGAAAAAGAAGTTCCTTGGACACATTCTGAGGTACAGGACCACTTAACAAGTGCTTTAAAAAACCAGGCACGTCTACCGCGGCATCTAAAGCCGAACTACTTTACCAGATAATGGATTTTGAATAAGCTCTTCTGGTTTAAATAGAATTGGCTTTAGTGCTTGTAGAGTGATACATGCGAGTACGAGTGTACCTAATTCTAGCTAAGCTATTAGATTTGAGGTTAGCGATGAAATGGTAATAATTTGATCAGTGGTAACAGCTATTTGGTAAGCGTATGTAAGGTGGTACCAATGTTCATTAATAATTAATTACAGTAAGATAATTATAATGTTATAAACCTGTTTGATTACTCGAGAGTAATGTCGAAGAGGCTTAGAGGAAGATGATCTATAAAGTATCATGACAAACGTAAATGCTACATAACAGTGATTTAGTACTCGGAAGTGCTCGTTTTTAATTAAATTTGTAATTTGTTTTGCTTATTTATTATAAATGTTGCGAATAACAATTAGTACAGATAATTGAATGTTCTCTAAAAATGAAGTACTGCTCGTATCTAAGCTTCGGGAGTGTTTTGTAATTCCTGGTAAACATGCGTGAATTGGAATCCGTGCGTTTAACGAGAAGATTTAAGCCTTTGATGTTCATAACGACACAAAGAGAATAAAATGTCAAAACCTTTTTTTCATTATTTTTTGTTTTTTTGTGTTGGTCATGCTTTTTTCCTAATACAATTATTTTTCTTTTTAATCTCATACGCTGTTAAATGAGTTTATTTGTTTTAGCATCGTAATTAATATATATGACCATAATTAAATTAAAAAGTAAAACGAAATGTTACTTACTCGTATTTGTGGAGTTGCTTTTGTTAGCACTTTGTCATTGTCGTAAATTTAATATGTTAAAATGTGAAAACGCCCTCTTGAAGGTGATTTGCATTTGGGGCTTTAGGGACAGACAAAGAACGACACAATGCAAGGTCATAATAATAACGACCAGAGACGTAACTAGAGGTATAACATAGTCAACATAGACCTCCAAAAACTAAATTATGTCATAGTTCAATTATGACTAGATACAGTTGATTTTGCGTGAGAGCTAAACAGAATGTTAATTTCAGTGAGATGGGAAGGAAATTGCAGCTAGATACAATTAATTTCGTATGAGAGCTACAAATTTTTTTATATAATAACATTAGTTGTATTCGAAGAAAGGGTATGCAGAAATTGAGCTAAATAAAAACTGAAAAGAAGATAAACGAACTAATGAGAGGGTGCAACAGAGGGAGGAGATGGATGGCGAAAGTATGGGAGTATAGAGAAGTAGAAAGGAAGTAGAGGAACAGAGTGAATAGCAGTGAGCGGTACAGAAATTAGGTATGTCAGAGAAATAACTGCTGAGAAGAGACAAAGAAGGAAGGAGTTGGGTGGCAGAAGAGATATAGAGAATGTTTAGTTTGTCTGTGAATAGAAGACAGAAGAGCTGCTGAGGCGAACCAGAGAATGAAGAAGGTAAATGGCGGAAGTACAGAGAAGAAGGAAGAAGACATAAATGGAAAAAGGAGAGAAATATGGAGTTTAGAAAGATTAAGTAGAGGACAGAGAAAATGATACGAGGAGAGAAAGAAAGAAATGTAATTAGTTTAAGTTTAATTAGAATCTAGAATAGTTCTAAGTCACTTTATTGAATTGTAATTATTGATTAAATGTGGAAGTATGTAAAGCCAATGCAATAAAAAAAAATATACTCATAAATTAATATTTATTATGATATTTATTGTAGATGCTAGCTGATGGTTTGGCGCCCCTCCCACTATATTCCAAAGAGTCCTTCCCTCTTTAATAACCACTGTGTTATTAATGTACAATCGGCACCACCCTTTCAACTAATAAAAACACAAATAATTAATTAAATGATAACAGAAACGAAAAACACCAAATATTATTTATAAATATTATAGATAAGTGTAAGCCGGCGCCACTCATTTTGGCAACCGCATCTCTCACATGCTCATTGGAGCGGCCCTGGATGTACTAATAGCACAAGTACAGTTTTTCTGTGCGGTTCCATACAATTTATTATCACTCCAGCTACTGAATTCAATTAAGTAATGTTTAAATTCGCGGGTGACATTTGTCACTGAGTGTCCACTGCCCAGCATCTGAAAGTAGCAAGAAGCAATGATAAAAACAGTACGGTGAAGTTATTCCATTTAGAGTTAGTACCTTAAATTAAACCGGTACAGCGCTAAGCAATTATGCAGTGACCTCAAAACATAACTTTATATACTAAACACGTTGAAATTTACTTCGTGAAATTATCCAACCAATTTAATATACTCGTAATATTTACGATTCATTTGTTTTGTTCCAATCAGAGGAAATAAGGAACTTTAATTCTTAAACGGGAATTCCTTTATAAAGTTACATACAAATTTAATTGAAAAACTTATATCTAGTTAATTTTTAAAATCTGATCTAATATTAGAATCGAACGAGTAAGTTATTATTAAGAAAAAACTTTTAATTAAAATTATAATTATTTTTTATAAAGTAAATAATTAAAAGTTTTGCTGTTTTTTTTTTAAATTAATTGTTAAAAAATACACACAAAAATATCACACACAATCACACAAAAAAAATTGAATAATAATAGGCTCCCGGGAATATTTCATCCTGCTCGCACGTGGGGTACACCCGTACGTGACTGTTTATGCTTTTTTACCCCAATCCCTCACTCGTATTCCAGCACTTAGGGGGTTAAAGAAGGTTGTGAATGTTAGGGAATGTACGAGTGTAGGTGGAAATTGTTATGAGTATGCAAAATCAGTTACTAGTAAAGATAAGACAATGGAAATCTGTTTTATAAGGTTGATTCTTATTGAGTAATCCTTTTGCCGTATGGTGATGAAATAGTTAAGAGGTATGTACTATCCGTTAACACAAAACATGAATGCTACCTTGCATTCATGTAATATTTAACTAAATTGAAATCCAGCTACATCTTAAGATTCTGCAATACTTACAACGATGGGAACGAATCAAACAAACACGTAGAATAATACGTTCCGTATGCACCAGTTAAGATAGCATTTTTAGGGCGTCCGCTGTGTTTTCTCTCGCTCGTATACACGTGCAATCTTTCACTAACAACACAGTTACATTCTCATTCGGTTCGGGCAGATTCGGGGCTAAGGTTTGCAACCAGTCGCCTTGTGTGCGAAGGGCCTTATAATACAACAGATATAGATTCAAATAACAGAGTCTGAACGTGGCCCTGCTGCCTACACTGGTTATACGCTACCTATAACTTAAGAAGGGATTCCTGCACTAACATTGAAATATTTACCTTGTCGACTGTCTCACGTAGAGATTAAGGAAAATACGGGACGAATAGTAATACGGGACTAATTGGTACAATACGATGACAGTTCCGCAGATACAGGACGTATTACAACCCTAATTACATCTCATACGTTAACTGCTTTTCGTGCTGAATTGAAAACGCTTATCAATACAAAAATTAATCTTTAAATAGAGGTTTCTAACTATATGTTGTTTTCTGATTAAGTTAAAACATCAATGTGAGACAAAAGAATAAACGATGATAATTTCATAGAACATTTTACGAGTCTGTGTGTTGGTTCAAGTAGGAGTACTCTTAATTATAATAGGTACTCGCAATAGTAGACGGCATTATAGCGATGGAATATTATATTCTGTATTGTTTGTTGCACAAAAGTTAAATACAAAACATTCATTAAAATGAATCTTATCAGCAAAGTAAATAAACTAAGGAATAAATCATTTGCTCAGTGCCGTTCTCTTTGTCTCAGATAAAAGTGGTCAGAACTGTAGAGAAGCGAACCGACGTTGCATTCTTCAGACGCCGGGTGAACCGTTTACGTTTCTGATACGTGTTACATTTACTTAATAATTCATGGAACTGAAACTTCATGGTCTCAAATGTAATTAAAAAGTAATATTTTATAACTTAAAACGTATACTCGTCGTTCATCGTTGGTCGTACTCGCTGTATTCGTATATTTCCTTTTCTCTGGGTATTATATGGTATTTAAATTAAAAACTATTATTATTAAGTTTCTCATAAAACGAACCAGTTATAAAATTTATGAAAAGTTGTACTTCTCCTTCTCCTACTCCTTCTCCATTACTCTGTATCGTATTTCGTGTACATTTTGCACTGGGCGGATTATATTAATTTGCATAGTCATTTAAAGTCTTCTAATTAATGAAGTTTCGAAATATTCTTAATTGCTTTTGTAATATAAATAATAATTTTAATACTAGGTATATTTATAAAGGGAATCACTGTTGTAAGTTTTAAGATCTGGATAAAATCATACCGAGCCATTTAGAACTTATTGTTACTTAACTCTTTGTTACTTGCATTGGCTAGACAAACAATGTAGAACTCATTGTACTATTTTGTGAACAGTTAGAAGAATAGACAAGTCTAGCGCATTTAAAAAACGAAGATATTTCTTCGGCTGATATTTTACATTAAGTTTTATTACACACACACTTTATATAGTATACAGGGTTTTTCAACAAGAATTTTGTTTTTTAAAACACAATAAAACAAGGAATTTAGTTGAAAATTATTCAAAATTATATTAGAAAGAGTAAGGTTTGGTAATTATGATTAAAAAATGATTTCGGATAAATAGCTACAACCACGCTGACAGATGTCGATTCTTTTATCAACATTTTCAATCACTTATTGGCAAAATGGCGGGTCTATTTTATAAATCGCGTCACGAATGACTGTGTGATATCTATATCATCAATAATAGGCCAAAATTGAATTGCTAACATATCTCGATAAAACCGCACCTAGCGCACCTGCATTTTTATTATTATGCGTTGGTGTTGCCCCTATTGAAAAAACAAAGTTCATGTTGAAAAATCCTATGTATACATATGTATGTATATGTGTAAAAACCTAATTAAACTAACCCTCTAATATTTGTTTTTTAATTTCAGATTACCTGGAGCTTTTAAAAATAACATTGGCGCTAATAAAAAAAGGTATTGTTCAATTTAAGCTATATTTTAAAATTAATAAAAATTGTTATAAAAAATTATTAACTGTATTTTTTAAAGAAAAAAATATACGCACGATTAACCATATTCGTTTCATATTAAATTGAAATATGATTTGATTTGAATCTAGTTCAGATATCCGTAACGTCAAAAGGAAGTAAGTATCGTTTTTAACATGGCATATACTGGCTACACTTTGTATAGAACAGCACATCTATATTACGGCCCCGCTAATAGCTGCTAAATAACGAAAGTCAAATAACTTTTGCAACAGCAAAGATTTACTTGATCGTTTCTTAAGTTGGCACACGTTTTTCTAACAACCTTTCCAATTCGAGTTGTGCTGGGACTTTATAGTTAATGTTTATTGTTTTCCTGAATTGTATTTCAGCTTTCCGGAACTAACTAAGGAAATGAACATGTGTGCAGGCGAGATAAATGTAATCTGAACTTACGTAATTGCACAACAATGCACTGAGCTATTCTTTGAAGAATTAGTATACGTTTATATGAATTGTCGCGTTGGTTTGTACCATAAAAGTTCAACAAATGTAGAATTGCAATATGTGGTATTTTGACTTATAGAGATTTATAAGCTGGCTTTGGCGTATCTGTGATCTGTCGGCGGTTTCCAAATTCTCGAACAATAATGTTGCTGAACTCCTTTCGATAACTTAGTGGGCGCACAATTTAATTGCGAAATCAAAGAAAAGTAGTATTTAAAGTTTATTATTTCAATTGTCAATTCCTTTTTATCTAATTTTATAACAACTTAATATTATGCGCAGTGAGTTCTGTCAGCTCTAAATATCAACTGTGTTGACCGTTGGCACACACTACAATGAAAATAGTTATAACTATTATATACCGTTAGTTCATCTGACCAGAATTCAATTGTAATATCTCTGGTCAGTGTTACCAACTAAAGAAATATAATTTCCTTACATATTTTTAAGTCGACTTAAATTTCATGAGTGCACAAACTTCAGCAAGAGAATTTCATAAGGTTGTGAATCCTCCTTTCCATTATTACTCTGCACGGTTGAACGTGAAGGACCGCGAACTAAGACAGAAGGGTGCGTAACGCCCACAGTTTGCCGTGCTCCTACTTCTAAATCCGAAACACATCTGCGGTGCGTATGTGCGAAATATGATATACTCATACTCGTACATCTAGCAAACATCCGGTTCTCTAAATTACGGAACTAAAAATATAAATAGGAAATGGCAAAACTCAGTATGTATTTTTATCCATAAAAATTATGATTATATTTTTTCTTTTTATCATTCTGTTTCATATTTTCTAGTTTAGACAATAAATAATGCTTACAATGATATTTTCTCTTTTGGGACACGTTCAGTTGAGATTTTTACACAGCGGGGGCTTACTAAGTACTTTGCTACACGCTGCGTTCAAATAAAATGCGCTTACAAAATAACGCTATAAACAACAAAATATGAGTAGTGGAACGTAGCAGCAGGCTAAGCGAGCTATAATACATAATGGATGCGGATAAATGTCTATATGGAAATTATTGTAAGTGGAAATTGTTTACAGATGGCGTAAGAAAGTTATTTATTGCAAATTCATATATTTGTTTGTTTACTTTCTGTGTGTGTGTGTGTGTGCTTCATTTTATATTCAAAGTACCACGCAACATTGCTCAGATGGTGGGAGGAACACCCGCTGTTGAGCGAAACTAATATTATGCGCTGTGCCAACCGGATGAATAGTGCAATTCAACATAATCTGACTGCTTCTCACTCGGAGCTCGGAAAATCGCGTGGAAATAATCAAACAGCAGACTTTTCCGCGCGACTTTTAAATCAGCAGAGTGCGTGTACATTTACATGATTCAATGTATTACAGAACTACGAATTTATTTCCTGACTTATTCTTTTTCGCAGTGTAATCTCAGTCTAAGCATTAAAAAAAGGTCTAAAGCTTATTTTTTGGAGTGTACCTATTACTTGACATTGACGTTAACCTACAAATCTATATTTATTTACCCGTCCGTAATTCTTATTATTTGAAGGTTGGATTCATAACAACAACAAGTTATTGTACAATGCAACAAAACAAATTAAACGCCAATGAGTTTCCGTTCTTTGAAGTCCGTTCCACAAGAAGCATATTGCCTCTTGAATTTGTCTCGCTCCCTCCCTTCCACTCTTCCTCGGAGCCCGTTTACTACAATAACGAAACTTTAGAAAATGTCAAGTACCTTCTTCTTTGTGAACCTTAAATAAATTAAAAATTAATAATTCATATTTATTAGGATTTTAATTGCTTCCTTATTGCTTATTTATTTTCAGCGTCTGGTTTATCTTCTAGGTAATTAAAAATGTTTTCTGTATATTTACGCAGAAAATGAAATTAAAACAAAATTAAACAATAATCGCAGAGGCGCCTATCTTGTGCGTAAATATTCTAATTGGGGCCGCGTATTTAAGTATCTTTTATATTTAATTAACAGATAACCGGTACCCCGCATCTGATTTGACTGACGCCTGACGTCATAAAGTAAATGCGTTGAAAATTAGACCGAGGAGAAGCTACACAGGGAAATAAATCCGTTTTAATAACCAAGCTCCCATATAACAGGTTGCCGTAAAGGACTCATTACTCGGTGATCTTGTAAGAAGAGCTTAGCGTTTAACGGCGTTGTTGTACTATCTCCAATATAACTCAAGAATTGTGTTATTCGTAGTAAGAATAAAACTAGTTACTTGTATAGCTAACTAAGCAAAAACTTTTGTCGAAGTTTATACGCAAATTCGTATGTCTTTTTATATAAATCTTATTAATGTTTAAGGCTCGTTTTAATAATATTTTAAACTAGACAACACTGTGGATTGTGTGGATGTGACTACTGTGTCTCCGGGTTATAGGCCAGAGTTATATTTTCTGGGTTTAGTTGCAATCAAATTGGTTATGTGGTAAAATAATCATAAATATGAAAATATGATCACAAAGAAACATACGAGCAAAAGAAGTACAAGAAAGCGGAAAGGGCTTTATAAAAGATAATCCAAGTTGTGTACTGGAAAGATTTAATTAGCAGATGGACGAAATACACATTTCAAAAATGGCAAGGAATGCAATGGGAGACATCACAGTGGAGGCGGTTCCTGTATCAGATCGTAAAGCGGTTGTTGTTAAAGTGAAAACGAATAAACCCATAAAGATACAAAGAAAGGGATGTTGGCAGATGAATGATGAAGTTATTAGGGAAGCAACGATGGAAGAGTTTGGAAAAGAATGGGACAAACTGAGAAAAATTATGTACTATGAAATGTTTTTTTTTTTAATATTTATTTGAGTGCACTAACTTTCAAAAGTTATTATACTTAAAACAATATATACATTTATAAATATTTACAAAACATAATTTACAACTTATAGATACGAGTATAGGTATTCAAAACAAAGAGATTAAATTAGATTCATTGATAAAGTTAATAAGGTTTCTCAGACTTTCCCTGCTTTTAAATATCTTCCTGTTTCCTGAGGAATAAACGAGTGTTATTATTTAACTGCTGTCTTATCAAATCACCAACTAAGAACCACATAACAAAGTCCTGCTGCAATAAAAAGGCAAAATGCAGAATCATATTGTAATGTAAATCTTAATTGGATAACATTTGTCATCTTCTCTGCAGTGGATCCAACAATTTATAACTCTCACTTGAGAAGCCGGACGCCTCCAAAATTTACCAATGTAAATAAATGTCCATTTTACATTTGTAATTATTCTCTAGTTAATGTATTTTTTTTCATTTTACGCGATTTTCTATTTATATGCAATTGCTTTATACCAAACTAACAAGGGCATTATGATAATTAAAAAGCGCCCGCAGCTTTTGCAGCTTGCACAATCCTCAGTTCACAGTTCACATTCCCTTTGTTAGGATTTTGGAGTAAACCAGCAGCTTTACAAATGATACGAGATCGTAATTAGGATTTTTTGATAGAACAATATAAATGTTCCCTTGTTCGTACATAGTTTGCAGTTCATTTGGAATCTCTATTTCAAATCATTTGACCCAAGAATTACTACTTGCTATTAACTTATTATCTTGAATAAAATGAAAGTCAATCGTTTCACTGCAATGAAATGGGATAGGGTTGCACTGAGCATTTTAGATCAACGGCTGATATTGCGAAATAATGAAATACCCTCATGCTACAAGGGGGAAGGAGAGAGGCGTATTGGAGGAGAGGGTGGTTCCAAAGAGGTTATTTAAACTTTGTTGATATATTATTTGTTTTCCTGAAATATTTTTCACTTTATTTTAGGGCTGTGTTTGCCAAACATTTTCATGCTACCCTTATCACGATTTAACCCTTGAAATCTACTTAATTACGCACGAAATATCTTTAAAAAAGTATATACATATAAATTATTTATATATATCCAAAAAAAAAAAAAAATACCAAAAAGTAAATTACCCAAAAGTTCATTATGAACGCTTTATATTTTATTAATGATGACAGGCCGAAACGGAAATTAAAATGAAAGATGAAATACTGCTAGGCTGAATTTTATTATTTATAATAAATTAAAAAAACTCCTTTTTCGTTAAAGCGCTTGTTAACGTTATTAAGTCACCATCCTTTCTTGCGCTGCCCTTGATGCTATGCACGTCCGTTGTCGTGGTGTCGTGGTTTCTAAACGACATTCATTCTTACAAACTAATTTGTGTAGGCACACTGTAAAAATTGCTATAGAAATCTTTAAACTTTATTTCATACCTTAACAACAAGGTTAGTGGTAAAGAAATGGGATGATGTGCATTTGATTACCGTGTGTGAGAATCTGGTAAAATTCAACTTGAATCTTCTTCAAACGTAGGCTGCAATAGCAATTTTTGGTAGATGAAAAGAGTTCCTCAGAGACACATTTATTTGAAAATATTCCGGATATTTAATTCAGTTGTAGTTAGAAATGTTTTATAGACATATAGATAAAAATTAATAAAATGGATTAGAACTGCTAACTTATATAAATTTGTAATGTGCTTGCCCGGCTGTATGAAGACAAAGCTGACAACTTGTGAACGTACTTACTGGAACTCTAGACTTTAAAATAGATCGTGCCTATCAGATGACTAAACTAACTAGAAGGCTTCTGTGTAGAAATCCGACAACCGGCAATGAAACATTTAGCTTCGATATCTAAAAATCGCGGAAAGCGTACGACAATCTATAAATGCAAATTGCAATCTATAATTGGCATTACGCACCGCACGAATTTACCTTAGGAAATACGTACTACCCTACAAATTATATGGATCAGTGACGTATAAATTTCGAATACGTTATTCTCAGACATGACCTATTATCTGAATGGACATTTGAACGATATAGAAACAGAGGAAAAAGTTTCAAAAGCAAATTGCCCCATACCTACTTAGATTTCGACCAATAAGCTACTACATAGGTCCCTTTAAAATAATCTAATCTAAAATGGTCTAGTCTAGTAAAATAACAACTAGCGCCGAAAACCATTGTTGTTGGACGCATCATGTGGTCGATGCTGGAACTAAGTGTGTCCAATGTCATGTGTCTAACGTTCACGTTGAAAGAAATTCGGGCTGTTGTCGGTCTTTTGACCCGCGTCAAATGGAATTTCTTTATCCACCACACGCTTGATCCACATGTCATGCACTGCTGCACGAATCATCCAACATTGGAAGGTTTTATACTTGAAAGTTTATTTATTTACTTGAAAGTTTTTGTTAAACAGTGTCAGTGTCAATAATATCAACAAATTAATAAAATAAATAAATCATTCAGATCAAACATTCGTTCTTCCATGTAGTAGCCACGTCAATCTCCCAATATTTCACTCACACTTTGGAGGCAAGCATTTGAAACAAACGTTCAACGCATCGCTGTCTACATCTCATCTCTTTCTTTAATTACAAACTGTTATTTTGTCGTATATTTCTACCGATGACAGCTGATTGATAAGTATTTACATAAACACACAGTAAATAAAAACATGTTGAAAATTGAGTGAATAAATCATAACGCCGTTAGTTGGAAAACAAAGTGTAAGAGTGTGTGTGTGTGTGCTTATTCACAGAGCGTAGTGCACGTTAGATTTTAATATTGATGAAATTTGCATTTAGATTTCATACAGGTTTTTTAATCTAGCATTTCTCATAAATGGCTTTTTCAATAGCAAGCACGCGTTGTCATCAGAATCTCCATTCAATTTCCATAGTGAAATACGTCGAGTGTATTCGTTGTTAGTGACGTCATAGTAGTACGGTCTTCCTACTTCTAACGAATATTAAATTGCATGCTCTAAAAGTTTTGCATTTTTATTACATAAATACACGTATCGAGGAAATGCGTGAATATAATCAGTGAATGAATAGACCTTCAATAAGGAATGGAAGGAATGAGGTGTTGAATTATGGAGGGGGGTTCAAGACAAGGATTGAGCGTACTGGAAGGATTGATCACCGAGATTAATAACGGTGATTGGCAGGTGTATGGTGTATGGTGTATGGTGTATGGCGTATAGGGAAGAAAATGCGATGGCTTATGCGGGATTGAGATATGCAAATTAAAGCGTGGATATGTGAAGCACGTGGAATATTTTTACCTATAGGCTGAGAACCGAAATAGGTTATAAAATTTAACACAAGGGAAAATTAAGGGGCTTTTGAACCATGGCTTAATTTCTATAAAACAAAACTATATATTTGTAAAGAAATTATATTTCTTTAGTTGGTAACACTGACCAGAGATATTACAACTGCATTCTGGTCAGGTGAGCTAACGGTTAACGAGTAACGTTGTAAGGAATAATGGCCAACACAGTTGATATTTCGAGCTGACAGAACTCACTGTGCATAATGTTAATTTTTAATTTATTTGCCTTGACTTTTATTCGTCATAGCCACCATCTAACATTTTTATAGATATTTGACATTTCATAATTCTATTTTAAAAATTTCTAAATATTTAAATATTTCACTAATTAATTTTAGATCACTTAACAAATATTTAGTATCAACAGGAAAAGTTTTAATCACATCTAATATTTTACTATTGAATTTTGATCATGCATAATGTTAAGTTATTATAAAATTAGATAAAAAGGAATTGACAATTTAAATAATAAACTTTAAATGTTGTTTCTTTGATTTCAGGTAAGATAGTATGATTTAAGTTAAACAGTGTAATTATTATAATGTGTATGTAAATTACTTGTAATGTAAAAGTCTTTGATTCCAAAAACAACAATTTGATTAAAAATTTACAATTCCTAATAAAATGTTTTATATATTGATAAAGTTGGCTACCAGAATCTTAAATGTCCAATTATTTTTTAATAACTTTTTACATGTTAGGAGATATTAATAATAAAAAAAGGCATTTTGTCTTTTTAATTATTATAAGGGATCTAATGTTATAGAAATTTATTTTTATTTTTTAGTATTTGTAATAATGATCTTAAAGTCTGTACCAACTCACAGCGCTATGCAAATTATTGTACATTGAAATGTCTATTTTGATTAGGCTATAGATACCAAGTGCATAAGGTGCATTCTAATTTTCTGCTGCATTTCGTGCGCTAGGTAGTCTACAAGTATATTGTTTCTATCTTTCAAAGATTCAACAGGAATAAATGACAGAACATCGTTTTACAATCAGTAAACAGTTTGATAAATGTACTCATTGGAGATTCTCGAATATTCAGCGTTACATCGATTGCCATAAACTACTGAATGGATTGGAACTTTATTCCGTTACCCTCTGAGTTTCGTTAAGATTACCTAAAGCCTATACTCGTATATGTCTACGAATCAGATTAAATGAAGCTGAATATAACACACATCAAATGCCCTCACGTCTGAAATTGAAACAGCTTACGAAAAGTAAAAAGAGGGTTAAAAAGAAACAAATCACATTTCAAAATTCAATGTGCGAGAAACACCTGGTACGCAGATAATACGGTTCGTTTTGAATACATATTTCTGGTTTCCATTATTAATAAGTTTGATGAAACTGTTAAAATGTATATTTTTATGGTTTTACGGTTTATATGCTATATTCGTTGGTAGCTTATGGTCTGAAAACTTTGCCTATGTGGACTGCCACCATTTTTATTTTTGTTTTACTCCAATAGACTCCAAATATGTTACATTAATATAAATAAATAAAAAGAAATTAAAAAAACTCTCTTAACTCAAATAATAAATCAGAATCAGTATTTGCAAACGAAATGTCTCTTGGCGCCTACACTGAATTTGTTTATTTATCAGTAAATAATTTCGTCAACTTTTTATATGGTAGATAACGTTACATATTTTAAGTAAATGTAGTCTAGCCTTCTTACTTAAAGTATACGAGTATAGTGAGTAAATCATCTAGACATCTAGAGTCTGTTTGTGAAGTATCACTAATTAATTTTACAGACTTTGAAAGATTTTAGACAGACTATAGACGGATTATAGAATTGTACCTGTACTTTCAACGTAACAACTCAACGTTTTCTAAAACAATTAATCAAAACTTTGGAATGAAATAAGTAACTCCAGTAAAGGAAAGCAATTCATTCACGTACAATGTCGGGGTTTGCAATATTTTGATGTAATGTAGTGTTATAAACATTACTTTTGTCGAAATGGAGTTATGAGTCTAACCGACATCTGTCAGAAAAAATGGACCAAATTCCATTTAATTTTTTAATTATTTATACTTTATGACTGTATATTCTAATTCTAATATATATCAATTGCTGTCAATTGAATTGTTTCATGATAAACAAATCATACGCATAAGCTTTATTGGTTAAGTTCTGAGAATGTCATGTAGATATATATTTTTCAAATAACGCGATAATGTAATCTGTCTATGAAGACATTCAGCAATATTCATGTAAAGTAGAATCTTATGTTTTGACTTTCGGATTCTTACTCACCGTTTTACACATTGTAAGCAGTCGCACTAACTATTGCGCCACCTAAAACTGATATATAGATAGCATCACTATTGTAAAATCCATATTTCAAACAGTTTTAAAATGTAGATTTTAAATGGAGAAAAAATACCTATTCCGAATACCACTTATCAAGCTGCTTTATCAAAACATGTAATTCAGACTTTTTTAATTATTGAAAATTACAAAAGTAGCGTCATTAAAATCACTGTAATTCGTAAAATAATGGTCGAAATGTCATGAAATTTTGTCAATAGTGGCATATGGATTTGTCAATAGTTGCGCCATCTCTTTGTCATCCTACGAACTTATTGAGTAATGTGTTAAACTGTTTAAATGTTACCTTCATAATTTATAAATTTACTCCAATTTGAATATTTACATATTTAATGGAAAGTTGTCAAAAGTTAAACATTTCTATTATAAACAATTAATTAAACTTAATAAATAATTTAAAAGTTAAACAGGTTAAAAAAAGGGGTAATTTCTTTAAACGGGAATATCTCTATATCGTAATTTTTAAGCCTCATGCATTATAATGTATATACTCGTCTTAATATGACAAAAATATAGGTCATTTTAAGACGGTTAAGTACTTGAAATCATGCGTAACGATAACCACGGGAAAGAAACATTTAAACAAGCCATCAAACAACCCATTTCAAGACCGTCTGAAGTTGCCCACAAAGTCCAATAGATGGACAAATAAAATTACTTTAAAAGGTTTTGATACTCAAAAAAATAATCTCAAAAGATTCGAACTCTTTGACTTTTATTCAGGTAGGAGTATTTGAACCCAACCCGACGAAATTTTGTTTACCCTTTTCTGCTTTTGCTTTCTGTTTATTTAATTTATATATAAATTCAGAATTAATTATTTCTTGTGTTCCTAGTATTACAACATGTATTTCAAATATGAAAACGAAATCACAAATACAGCTGTACTTTATGTGCGGGTGGTTATTACATAATAATAAGTAAATAATACGAGTAGCTACAAATAAAGTATGTACGAGTATTCCAAAGTTAAACTCTGTGTACAAATATCATTTGGTTGTAGTTAAATAGTAGCTCAAAAGTCAAATGATTTAAAGATGTAAATTATAACGTAATATGCTAATACATAGGTAATATAACAGTATGTACGAGGCCCCTGATATAATATCTACTAACAAATTCAACGAATATATATGCTTAATGCTGTATAGCTACAGGATGTCCCAAAAGAAAGTTTGAACTTGATAGGTTCAGTCGCACGCACACAATGATTCCGCAATTATTTTCCGGAGAATGTTCAATTATCATTTAATGAAAGAAACATTAAATTTTACTAGAATATAATTTTCAAAAGAGTGTACTTTTAATCAAGGCCGTGGTAGATAATAAAATACGATAAATAGATAAGAAGTAAAAATAATAAAGAAATATTAAAATCCTAAAACATCCATATACTCCACATCTTGGTAATTTTTTTTTATTTGTCTGTATTATATTAATCGATAAATGTTTTTTTAACAGACGTCTTTATTTTTTACAACGATCTGAAATGAAATGAAACTTTCTTTCGGGACAACCTGTATTTAAATTACAAGAAATTTATATAAAATCACAAAAATTGAGGATCACAATTTAAAAGTTCTAAGATAATACTTTAGGAAACTGTCAAGAAGTATAAATTTCTTAAGTATCAAAAAAGTTTTAATTCTTTAAAAAACAAACTTTTTTTAAGGGAACATAAAACATCTTAACCGCCACGCCGAGCAGCGCCACGTCGACCTGCGGTGATACAAGATCTGTACAAGTGTTAATAATCTGTTCAGAGGGGGACACAAATCAGGGTCACTCACTGCGTTAACCTTTAAAATAACTTTTAGCTTTCATATTAAAATGTTGTGCTACTCTAAAACTGACGAGGTTACAAAATATAGAATCTAGTGGTTCGTCTATACTGGCACAATTTGAACAATAAAGTATCATTCCCACTCACTGATTTAATTTAATTTTGTATTTTCTATTTAATTTAAAGTGTTTAGCATAAGGCAATACGCGTAGTCCTTCATTTTTAGAAGCTTACAAGGTCCAATGTTTTAAATTAAAAATATTAAATTAAGAAAAACTATATTATATTATAACCTCCAAAATGTGACAATCTGTCAAAATGCAGTGGGATTTACTTTTAAAAGAAGTTTAATGTTAGTTTTTGAAAAATATAGAAATGAAAACAATTTCTATTACTAATTCTTATTAAAAATAGCAATTTTAATTAATTCACATACAATTTTGTCGAACTGTCAAAATTTATATTACTAACGATGCATACGCATCAACTAAATTAACTAAACTCAAATTAAAACACAAATGTGAAAAAAAATGCTTAAAAGAAAACCTTAAATCAAGATTATAATATTAAATAAAAACAGTAAATTAAATATCAAAGCAGTGAGTGGGAATGAGGCTTAATGTAAAGTTGAACTTTGCTACAAGTAGTGCAGCAATTTTTTTAAGTGAACCTGATAATTGAAGCTATACTGTATTTTGTTTAATTTGATTTGCAGAGAATCTTACAATCTACGCTGTTCAGAGGACATTATGTGATAAGTATGTAAAGTAAAAGGGTCATGTGTAGCGTGTGCCCATCGACTCATCCCTCAATTGCAACATATCCTAGAATCTGACCAGTTGGTTAATAGGTCCTGAGGTAATTTCCTTTTGAGTCTGCGTAAAGCCGGTTTATTGGACACTAGACAGCTAGCCAAATTGTTTGGATGTTCAAGTATTCTCTCCTTCTAGGCTTTGGTTGTAGGCACTGTTTCTTCATTAATCGTGGGTATATTCAGATCACGGTGTATTATATTATTAAGAACAAACCAAGATGCATTCGTGACAATCCTTAGCATTTTAGACTGGCATCTTTGAATTATTTCACTACTAAAGGTAGATGAAGTACTCCATAGCTGAATTCCATATGACCATATTCGTTTAAATATGGCTTTCTAAAGCATGAGTTTGTTTTCAGTGCTCAGTTACGATATCCGTCCTCTTCATCAGCCATTACATCTTCCGCAATATCTACTGTATCTAATTCTCTTCATTTGTATGATTCTTTCAATATTGCTTTATTATCTCTATTGACATAAATCGAATCATCCATTGCATGTATTTAAATACGAGTATGAGTTTTATTGAAGTCAATAATCAAGCATTAGACATAGTCTGCTACAAGCTACAAGGTAATTCAATTTCTGTGTAGGAGAGGTGTTCCTGTTAATATTTCAAATGCTGTCGAACGATGTAATACAAAGAACAGAAAGAGGAATATCATTTGCTTCCCAAGTTACTATGAAAATTGGATATTTATTCCCTATTTCAAGTATTGAAGTACTAAGAATATATAAATATTTTATATCAAAAAATAAATGTTTCTTTTTCAAATGAACCAATTCACTTAACTCGAAAAATAACGAAATAAAATATGTACTCTCCTTGCACCTCTGACTACCGACCCCCTGACCCGCCCACGTTCTATACACTGTGTAGCAGGTTGCTTTACCTACCCTACTAGGGGTAGCCTGTTATATGATGAAAATGTTAAAACTTTTTAAGTAAATAAAAGCTTTGTACTGCACTTTGAATGCTGGAGCTTTGTACGATTTCGTGCTTTATTGTAATACTAAATCTACCAAATTTTAAGTTGTGCCTGGTGAGCACATAATGAATAAAATCTTCTGTAATTATGAAGAACGTAACAGCCTTTTTTTAGCTTTTAACTTTTTCTTTCAACACGTAATTTGTCTATAGTCCAAGATCCCAGAGCCCACAGACCTGTGTCATTTTAGTAAAGGTGAAATTTTGCGAATAAACAGTGTAATATGTAATTAAGAACGTATGCATACTTGCTAGCTTAAAAGCGGGGCACTTTTACAGGTAGCAGGTGCAAAAGTTACGTAAAAACCTCTCTCGCCTACGTGAAAATGTGATGACTGGTTACAGCCCAGTAAACAATTTTGCGAAGTGTCCTATTTTGTGACGTTTCTATCACTATTGCACTTCAATTATAGTTCGCATCAACTTTATCTTCATTTGTATTCCGACAGGTGGAGTGGTTTCGCCATTTGTAGCCGATAAAATGGACATTTCATATGAACGACTTTGTGAAACTGAACTGTAAATGAACTCTTCCATGACAAAACAATCATCCTCATCTTCAATATGATTGCAAAGTGACTCCAAAATGTTTACTGGGAGAATATTGTTAAAAACTATTGCCATTGCGATTGCGATTATTCAATTTCTCACGTCGATTATATGAAATGTCTATTTTATAAGCTACAAATGGCGAAAGTACTCCACCTGTCGGAATACAAATGAAGATAAAGTTGATGCGAACTATAACTGTAGTATACTAGCTTGAAGGACACTTGTTTGCTGGGTGTGAACTACATTGCAAAACAATGTATGAGAAGTAGAAAATATACCTAGGAATTAGTTTGTGGCAACCTTATAAGTTGGGTTATCTACACGTTAATAACAAAATGCTTTTTGCAAACGATATAAAACTGGAACACTTTTTGCGCCTCGTGCAAGTAAGGACTATATGGAAATTAATGATCTGAACGTTATTATTCCTCGAATAACGCTCACGTGAAAGAAAAAGAAAACAAAGTTATATTTTTATTGGGTATTATCGACTGAACAAAAGTATATAGAAAGAAAATAGCATAAAAATCTAGAAATTGTCCAATGTCTCGCACGAATAATACAGCAAGCAAAGAAAAAAAAAACATTGAGAAATTCAACTCATAAATATCATTCAGATAGCAGTGTGTCTTGTTTGATAGAATTTGCGAATATATTTCCGCTATAGTGAGTAATTTTTTTATCTGGGAGAAAAAATATCATATTTTATTCGATTATTGAAGTTTGTGCTTTTTTAGTGAGCTGATTGTATTAATAAAAGATTTATTTTTATTTGCAGAGCTGTTTTATATATTTAGTTATGAACTTGAAAAAGTGTGAATGTACAGGGTGTTAGGTATTTTGATATCAATATTAAAAACGAGGTTGTAGGAGATGAAATCTGATTACAGTTGATGATACAATTGACTGCTGCTTATTCGGGTTGTATCAACGAAGAAGCGATATATTAACTTGATTAGACGTACACATTATAAATCTATTGAAGTACTAGCAGATCGTCGATGATGCGACGTTAAATAAAAAAATAATTAAGAGAAACTAATGTGTTTTCAATATTGACATCTAGTTAGAGACCATATATTAATTGCATCACACACAAAAGGAAGGGGTGTCTACAAATTGTGTCAATAGTAGGGGGAGGGATCGTAAGCATTGTGATGTCACATCTAGTCTAAAACATTAAAACTATTAAAAGGGAAAGAGCACAACGAAATGATTATTATATGGGTACGTTATTTTGAACATTGTTTATTTGTTGAAATTTCTTTGTTGTTATTCGAAGTTTTATCCCGCTCTTTAACGATAACATGTACTTATTATTTTTATTTTGGGATTATTGATTTTATAAATGTGTTGTTTAAATAATTTAAAATTTTCAAAATGTATGACGTCCAGAAAGTACGGCCGTGCGTGACAAGCACGGGGGAGTGAAATTTGTGCGACGTAATTTATGGATAGCTCCTTAGCATCTTGCATATATTTTAAAAGAAATTAAATTTAACCAAAATCAATTTAATGTGTAGTTGACCTTACGTTCATGCCCTTAAAACTTCTTCTTCTTCAGTGGCTCGACAGCACTGGGTGGGCCCACAAGAATTTTTCCGAATGATTTAATTACTTGAGATTTCGTAACAAGGGTTTTCACGGGGTGGAGTTGTTAGCACCACGCCCAACCCCCAACCTGGAGGACCAGTCCCCTGATATAATCCCCAGGGGCAGGGTGCCCGGCTTTACCCCCAGACACTGGGTACCCATTTTAGTCGCCTCTTACGACATGCATGAGCAACATTGGGACTATTCTTTCACACCCGCTCATCACTCGCGAATTATAACCAAAACCCAGATCATATCTGGCCCGGGGATCGAACCCGAGGACATAGTAGTCAGAGTCAAGCATCAATGCTGCCTACTGTGCCCTTAAAACATTACTTGCAACCTGTAAAATGTTTAGATAATAATTTATAATTCTAACGCATCTTTTAACAAAAACTCATCCCGTTTATTTGAAAACAACAATCCGTCAAGCGCTGCTGTCAATTTATAAATTACATTTCTAAAACGTAATGAAATACAAGATGTATCTACTTACCAGTAAACGTTACATCTGTTTGCGATAAAAGAATAACAAATTAAATAAAAGCCAATGCGAAAAAGCTCAAATACCTTAATCCGTTCAAAGCGTCGGCGTCGGCTTTCTGTTTCGTTTAATGTAAGCTATACTTGTACATATTTGTGCTTGTGCTTTATATGGAGATTCGTCAATATTATAGAGTAGAGCTTCAGAGCTTCTTATCCAAGCACAAACTTAAAGCTTTTCGAACAAGAACCAGTTTTATTTTAAACAAAATGTAAGCTCATTGAAATGAAAAATATTAGATAAAGAATTGCATTTACAATCGTAAATAATATTATGGTATTGTATTTTAAAAATTCGTGTTTTTTATATAAGTTTTATTACATATGAAGTTTTTGCTGGTGATCGCTGAGGGTTTCATTTTTATTGTAATATTTAGTTTCTGTTGAGTTCCAGAATTGTTTTTTGCTTTCTCTGCCATGAAAGATTTTTTCGTTTGTAATATTTTAACACGGGTTTTTTATGTTTTAAATTTGCATAGTTTAGCATTTGTGTTAAAAATAGCTATAAAATACGACAAGAGATGCAAAAACTATTATATAATCGCATGTGTCAGCGTAAATACGAAATGATATACGACTACACGAGTATTGTTGGCGTCAAATAAACTTTAGAATTATTGTATCGTTAAATTCTCGTTATATTTTTAATATCATTTTATCCGGGAAAATATCACATTCGTTGATATACTCGTATTATTTATTTTATGAAATACTGTTAATGATGTTGCTGGACATGATTTAACAAGACAAGTCAATAAAAATTATAGAGTGTGACATTTTTAGGAGAAAACGAACGCGTGGTACAACTACAAAATTAATATCACTGCTTATATAAGTACAACAGGGTAAGCTATGTCAAGAAAGAGACAATATGACGATCAACTGGAAACAAATGAATTCGGTTCTTAAAAACACGATCGTATTCGAATGCAACGTTGTGTTAAAATTTCAAGTCTATCGACCGACTACAAACGAGCACAAACATACGCAGGCTGAATTTTTATACATATATAAAGATAGCATACTAGTTAAAATTTATTTAAATATAAACTCAATCCTTTTATTACCCCATCGGGTGTAATTAATACCATTAAGCTGACCTACAATAGATAAACCTAACTGGAACTGAAATTAATATATACTCGTGTAATATTTGTCATAATAATTCCTGTTGGAATTTACCATTAAGTACTCGTATGATACAAAAATTAATTTTTGATGATTTCTTAATTGTAAATTGATCGGAGGTAATAGAGAAAACTTAACATTTAACTTTTTATTTTTAGTTCGTGTTGTCTGGTTCATCAATTACATACTCGCATATCTTTCTTCACGAACCATTTATTTTAAACTCCACAATTTTGATCTCATATTATTTTGTATTATTAAATTATTTAATCGCTTAAAGTCATAGCCCACGCTTTTATCTTTAAAGAACGTGGAACTTATAAAATTAAAATAAGACTTTGAGAAAACAAGATAAAGATTATTTTAAAAGATAAATTATTACAAACACACGCTCATACATATTTATCTTTACTTTTATTTTTTTGTATTTGTATTTGTATTGTACCAGTACCAGTACCAGTAAATGGAAGTTCCTGTCGCCAATTATTAATGTCAGAAACATGTAACGAACTACGGCCAACAGGAGGGGGATGGGGGGAGTTGAGGGTTGGGACATATTAAGTGCTTAATTAATTGATTCAATTACCCAAATAAAAAATTCATTTGCATCTGTTTGAATTAATTCATCTGTTTTCTCTTATATAATATTTACTTTCTTTTTCGTTGTTCTGTTCTAAATTAAAGTACTCCCGCGACTAACACAAATAATTGAAAGTAAGAGAAGGGGAGATAGTAAACAGTTAGTGTGTACTTAGAGAAAAACATCTCGGTAGAGAAAATCATAATGAAGAATTTAGATTTACTCTAGCATATAATACAACTACTGCGTGCTTTTTATACGACGTATTCTTTTTAGACATTTAATTTAAATATTACAATTTGTCTCGTTGCTCAGCATTCAACGACAATTAGTTTTTTTTTAATTTTATTAGGTTTCGCTTTATTCAGCCTTCTTGCCATTCTAAAATACTACTACTATTCTAGAATATATAAAACTACTTAATATATCGATTATAAATCTATTCATATATAAACTTATACAATCTTTGTAAATTCTATAAATGTTATATATATCAATTCCAAGTGTAACAATTAGTATGTTGTGTAATTATAAATAGAGTACACCCAAATTCAACGATTCAGACGAGATTCAAGACTGATCAGAAGACGAAGTCAACTCATGTCACATTTACTTTGAGCAGAAACACATATCCTCCTGTAAGATTAAATGAACAAATTGTACCACAATGTGAAGAGGCACCTAACCTAGAAAAAGCGCATCACGTAAGCAACTACATCTTAAGCGCAGAAAGTTACACTGGCTTATTGGACGCAAATCGCATTTATCGCAGTATTAATAGCAGCAAATTAATGATTTATAAGATGATACTGAAACCTGACTTAATGTATTGAACTCTTGGAAACATCTAATGTTTCGAACATAGAAATACTAGAAAGATTTCAGTCAACGACAGTAAGGACCATATTTTATGGTTCATATGCAAAAAATACATAAACCATGACTTCGACATTACAACTGTGAAAGAAAAAATTAACAAATTCAGCCAAAGATACCAGCAGCGACTAAACAATCATCCAAGCTATTTAGCTGTGAATTTACTAGATAAGCATACGTTTGACTTTAAAAGACTAAAAAGACATAGTGTGTTAAAGCTACCACAACGTTTATAATTTCAGATATAGCCGTCACTTGACGATTATTTCTCTTACTTACTTATTGTTCATAGTTATTGTAAAAAATCGTAACGTGGCATACTATTACAAAAGATATAGTAAACAATAAAGGTAATGGTCGTTCTGCTTAGCGTTTAAATATTATATATATTTTAATGAATTAACTAATTTACAAGCTGTCAACTTAATGACAATGAACTACTGTTTTGCGAGTAGTGGATTCAGTGACCCACTTCATCCTAGTTTCAATTATAATTTGTTGGTATTTGCAGTGGGAATAAGTCTGCGGACACTCGTCTCTTAAGTCTGATACATACTTGAGACTTCAACAAACTAGTAGCAAGTGAATTAGGATGAATTGGCAGTCGTTTCCGGTATTTTCCGCTTCGTAACTGTATAAGGTCTCTGACTGATGATATATGGAGATCGTTTCTTATAGTTAAATTTCTTTTAGATATAAACATTTTAAATTTAATTTAATTAATTAAGTCCCGCAAAATTATATCAACTATAATCAGAATCAAAAGTAATCATTGTAAAACCCCGCCTATACAAAATTAATATTAAATCGGACAACAGATGCCAATGTAGCGAATTAGGAACTTTAGATCGTACTATATTTGAATGCATAAATTATAGTCTACAAAGATCATCATTTAACAGTTAAATATTAGATGTGATTAAAACTTTTTCTGTTAATACTTTTCTTAAAGAAATCCAAAATTAATTAGTGAATTATTTAAATACTTAGATAATTTTAAAATGTTAATTATATATAAAAAATTTTAACGAATAAAAGTCAAGGCCAAATAAATAATTAATTAATAATTTTGATCAAAGTCGTTTACAGGTTCAAATGACTTACATTAATCGCATAGAATTTAATGTATCAAATATGAATAAGAAGTAAATAGGGAGTGGGAAACGTATGCCTACACGCGAATGTCTATTCTGTTCTCTGGTATCTGTTATCTGAAATCTTGTTGGTCTTCGAAGTAACCTGCCGACAGTAACACATATATACGACTAACTATATAGGTACCTCTAAAAACCGTAATACTTGCTGCTTTCGCATTTCCTTCCGCTTGCGCCTATTAAACGTTTCATACTATAAATCCTTTGAACGCTTATCTTTAGAGTCTAGAATTGTTGGCGTCTGAACTATGTGAAACTCGTGCATTAGTAAATAGTTAAATAGTGAACCATAAGACAGTGCCGTAGGTAGAATAGGACACATTTTAGATAGGACCTTCGATATTTTTTATTATTACCTTCGAATTTCGGTTTTTAAGAAACTTACCCTTATTTGTTTGCGACCGTGTAAGATACTCAGTTAAGTACCTACCAACTATCTTACATTTGCACCTTCAGTTAAACATTCGATATACATACTTTAAGAAACAAGAACAATATAATAAGAAATCACGATCGCAATAAGTGAAAATAACCAATAAAAGCCACCCCACACGTATCTTACAAAACAATATAAAATATTTAGAAAGTTACCCTTATTTTGGAAAAGACATGGCCCATTATGTAGTACAATACTGAAATCCTGTATAGCTACATCGAATAGAACATAGAGCCTACTATAGCACACAGTGCGCAGAGGGGTGAAGGGGGCAAAGGTACCTTTATAGAATGAAACATTTGTTTAGGCCGAGACTGAGGTCTACTCTGTATGAATGTGGCGCTAAAAGCAGTCTACGAGACAAAGGTCGTCGGGTACAAGGGGAGACTCGTATGTGGTCCATAGATGGAACGCAGAAGACATGTCCTTAAACCTGTGGTTGAAGGAACAAAGTGACAGTACACTGAATGAATAAATATGCCATAAATAATTTATGTGTAGTGAACTACGGGTATAATCACCGTCCAGACTGGCTTACCGAAGTTAGGCTTAATCAAAGTTTAGTCAATTAAGCTGTGTATTAGTATAGTATATAATTCTAATAAAGCTGTCTGTAAGAACCACAACTGTCCAATTACAGTAACACAGATCGTTAAGTGATTGACAGGATGAAAGCAGGGTGAGGTATCACATTAATTGGAGTCCTTATAACGGAAAGAATTACCAACGAAAATGTGTTCCCATATTATAATTTAGTACACCCACAATATTCTCGTTCTATCAAAGCAACAGTTGTAAATATAATATAATATTCATTGAACATATGGATGGAGTACGTTACGTATAAATAAGATTGAAGTTTATCTGTATGTGTGTGTATGTGTATTGCTCCCAGCTGAATTTGTTCCAGATATGTACATATCTGAATTGACATAGAAATTTATAGCTGAAGTTAATCTAAAATATATGTATTTACAGGTAGGTAGTCGGGAACGAAGTCAAATAACAACCAGAAGCGTAAAACCGTTACAAGATGGTAACGTTTAATATTGATATTGTGGAAATAGTTTGGCAAGATTGCTTTGTTGCAGTTGAATATTCAGCATCGGTAGAATATTCAGCGAAGGTAGTTTGATAATTCAGTGACTTTTTTTGAAAAAACGCTTTATTTCTCAATCAAAGATATTCTTTTCTACAAAAAAACGTTTTATTTATCAACATAGTCTCCGTTAAGGTTTCAACTTTTTTAAAATTTTTTTTTAAATTTATTTATAATAATGTACAACATATTAAGTTTATTGTGTGAAAATTTGAAGTCGATTGGTGTAAAACTGTAGGAGATATAGAGTTTTAAGTCTGCACCTCTCTGGTTTGGTTTCGTCTTTCTTTTAAACCCGCTTTTTTTAACCCTTAACTTTTTCAGAGTCGGTGTCCTCTCTAGCTGAAAATCTACTGCACCGATTCTTTTTAAATTTTGCACACTCTCTCTTTACGTAAATGCCGAGGTAGCGCTGTAGAGTTTTTTTTATTTTTATTTTAAAGTATTTATTTTTCTCATGATAAATCGATATTTTGACTTGTGCTGTTGAAGTGCTGTAAGAAATTGAAAAATTAATAAAATAAAAAAAAAATCGACAGCGTTATCTGTATAAACTTATCAACTAATGAAATAATTTTGGTTTTTTGGTTTAAGATAATCCAGTGATGAGTTATTAGGGTCAAAGCCAAAGCTGTCAAAGCCTCATTTCTTGACATTTATTTATGAAAATTTCACAAAGTATTTCTTAAAATTATTTTATCATGTAGTAATTGTAGCAATAATTATATAATAACTGTGTCGTCAAAAAACATTATCGAAAATATGCTTTTTTATCGTTTTGACCTTACTTCACCCTTAAGCTCGATACATTTAATTATTTAATTCAATGTTTTTCCAGTATTTTTATTTCTTGCAAATAATAGGTTTTCTCAAGGCAATCAAAATAGGCGTTTGTTTCAATGATTTCAGTGATGACCTCTTTGTTAGACCCAAATATAGGAAATATACACAGAAGGCTGAATCTGGAAAATATGCTGAATGGGATAACAGTTCGTAGCCCAATTTATGGAATTTGATTTTGGAATTGATTTTGTCATGGTGATTACACACTCAATGGCAATCGCTGCATCCAGCTCTCTTCAATGGCTGACTGATCAACCTGATTTCAATGGCTGTAAAACACGAAATAAATAACACAGCTTGCTTAAATTAAAACAGTAGTTCAATAAATATATATAAACTAATGGACTGGATATACAAAACTATAATCTATAATCAATATATCGGCTATACAGCTTTTCAAAAGGTTAAACATTGTCCATTGACCACAAAATCACGCCGCGGTCTCTTCTTTTCCTGACACAATGCGCCCATAGAATACGAAATGAGTTTCCATGCCTCTTTCCAAGATTTTTTTCGAGTATATATATATATACATATGTGTGTGTGTGTGTGTATACATATACAATTGTCTATTTTATACATAATAGTTTTCCCTTGAGATTGTTTTGTTTGTTGTAGCACGTTTATGCAAAACGTTTCGCGAACTGTTTTGATTTTATATTAATAAAATAAAATGATATCAATTTGTAAACAAAGACAATGTGACATGCCTTGTTAACTTGAAATTAGGGGTGCATATTAAGCAAGTGAACGTTTTGTTTCATTTCCAGCAGAGCAAAACACTCGGCTTCGTTAAGCACAGCAGCTGCACTGATCATTTTTATGTTTGTAGAAATTTGCAGCCGTACTTAGTGCACCCCGTTTTATGAAATTCAAACTGCGATTTTTATGAAATTATCAAGAGTATAACCTTTAAAAATTTGATAAAAAATCAATTTTTTGTTTTGACAAATATTAGTATTCTAACATACTTTTTTATGCTGATTTTAAAAATGAAAATCAATTTTAAATATCCCTAATACTTACTATATTTAGAAACTAAAAAGAGAACAACTAATAAGTATTTTGCAGCCGTTCTTAGTGCACCCCGTTTTCTGAAATTCAAACTGCGATTTTTATGAAATTAACAAGAGTATAACCTTTAAAAATTTGATAAAAAATTAATTTTTTGTTTTGACAAATAAAAGATGTATTCTAACGTACTTTTTTATGCTGATATTAAAAATGAAAATCAATTTTAAATATTCCTAATACTAACTATATTTAGAGACTAAAAAGAGAACAACTAATAAGAAATTTGCAGCCGTACTTAGTGCACCCCGTTTTATGAAATTCAAACTGCGATTTTTATGAAATTATCAAGAGTATAACCTTTAAAAATTTGATAAAAAATCAATTTTTTGTTTTGACAAATAAAAGATGTACTCGAACGTAGTTTTTTATGCTGATTACAAAAATGAAATTAATTTTTAAATATCTCTATTATTTATGCCTAATCATGTCGATATCTCGAAAACCGGGACACCTAGAAAAAAACAATTTGCAGATTTGAAATCAGCGTAAAAAAGTACGTTAATAACCATTCTAAAATTAACAAAATCAAAAGTTGAATTTTTAGGAAATTAACAAGAGTATAACCTTTAAAAATTTGATAAAAAATTAATTTCTTGTTTTGACAAATAAAACATGTATTCTAACGTACTTTTTTATGCTGATTTTAAAAATGAAAATCAATTTTAAATATTACTAATACTTACTATATTTAGAAAGTAAAAAGAGAACAACTAATAAGAAATTTGCAGCCGTACTTAGTGCACCCCGTTTTATGAAATTCAAACTGCGATTTTTATGAAATTATCAAGAGTATAACCTTTAAAAATTTGATAAAAAATCAATTTTTTGTTTTGACAAATATTAGTATTCTAACATACTTTTTTATGCTGATTTTAAAAATGAAAATCAATTTTAAATATCCCTAATACTTACTATATTTAGAAACTAAAAAGAGAACAACTAATAAGTATTTTGCAGCCGTTCTTAGTGCACCCCGTTTTCTGAAATTCAAACTGCGATTTTTATGAATTTAACAAGAGGATAACCTTTAAAAATTTGATAAAAAATTAATTTTTTGTTTTGACAAATAAAAGATGTATTCTAACGTACTTTTTTATGCTGATATTAAAAATGAAAATCAATTTTAAATATTCCTAATACTAACTATATTTAGAAACTAAAAAGAGAACAACTAATAAGAAATTTGCAGCCGTACTTAGTGCACCCCGTTTTATGAAATTCAAACTGCGATTTTTATGAAATTATCAAGAGTATAACCTTTAAAAATTTGATAAAAAATCAATTTTTTGTTTTGACAAATAAAAGATGTACTCGAACGTAGTTTTTTATGCTGATTACAAAAATGAAATCCATTTTTAAATATCTCTATTATTTATGCCTAATCATGTCGATATCTCGAAAACCGGGACACCTAGAAAAAAACAATTTGCAGATATGAAATCAGCGTAAAAAAGTACGTTAATAACCATTCTAAAATTAACAAAATCAAAAGTTGAATTTTTAGGAAATTAACAAGAGTATAACCTTTAAAAATTTGATAAAAAATTAATTTCTTGTTTTGACAAATAAAAGATGTATTCTAACGTACTTTTTTATGCTGATTTTAAAAATGAGAATCAATTTTAAATATCCTTAATACTTACTATATTTAGAAAGTAAAAAAAGAACAACTAATAGGAATTTTACAGCCGTACTTAGTGCACCCCGTTTTATGAAATTCACACTGCTGTTTTTATGAAATTAACAAGAGTATATAACCTTTAAAAATTTGATAAAAAGTCAATTTTTTGTTTTGACAAATAAAAGATGTACTCGAACGTAGTTTTTTATGCTGATTACAAAAATGAAATCCATTTTTAAATATCTCTATTATTTATGCCTAATCATGTCGATATCTCGAAAACCGGGACACCTAGAAAAAAACAATTTGCAGATTTGAAATCAGCGTAAAAAAGTACGTTAATAACCATTCTAAAATTAACAAAATCAAAAGTTGAATTTTTAGGAAATTAACAAGAGTATAACCTTTAAAAATTTGATAAAAAATTAATTTCTTGTTTTGACAAATAAAAGATGTATTCTAACGTACTTTTTTATGCTGATTTTAAAAATGAGAATCAATTTTAAATATCCTTAATACTTACTATATTTAGAAAGTAAAAAAGGAACAACTAATAGGAATTTTACAGCCGTACTTAGTGCACCCCGTTTTATGAAATTCACACTGCTGTTTTTATGAAATTAACAAGAGTATAACCTTTAAAAATTTGATAAAAAGTCAATTTTTTGTTTTGACAAATAAAAGATGTACTCGAACGTAGTTTTTTATGCTGATTACAAAAATGAAATCTATTTTTAAATATCTCTATTATTTATGCCTAATCATGTCGATATCTCAAAAACCGGGACACCTAGAAAAAAACAAATTGCAGATTTGAAATCAGCGTAACAAAGTACGTTAATAACCATTCTAAAATTAACAAAATCAAAAGTTGAATTTTTAGGAAATTAACAAGAGTATAACCTTTAAAAATTTGATAAAAAATTAATTTCTTGTTTTGACAAATAAAAGATGTATTCTAACGTACTTTTTTATGCTGATTTTAAAAATGAGAATCAATTTTAAATATCCTTAATACTTACTATATTTAGAAAGTAAAAAAAGAACAACTAATAGGAATTTTACAGCCGTACTTAGTGCACCCCGTTTTATGAAATTCACACTGCTGTTTTTATGAAATTAACAAGAGTATAACCTTTAAAAATTTGATAAAAAGTCAATTTTTTGTTTTGACAAATAAAAGATGTACTCGAACGTAGTTTTTTATGCTGATTACAAAAATGAAATCTATTTTTAAATATCTCTATTATTTATGCCTAATCATGTCGATATCTCAAAAACCGGGACACCTAGAAAAAAACAAATTGCAGATTTGAAATCAGCGTAACAAAGTACTGTTAATAACCATTCTAAAATTAACAAAATCAAAAGTTGAATTTTTAGGAAATTAACAAGAGTATAACCTTTAAAAATTTGATAAAAAATCAATTTTTTCTTTTGACAAATAAAAAATGTATTCGAACGTAGTTTTTTATGCTGATTTTAAAAATGAAAATCAATTTTAAATATTCCTAATACTTACTTTATTTAGAAAGTAAAAAGAGAACAACTAATAAGAAATTTGCAGCCGTACTTAGTGCACCCCGTTTTATGAAATTCAAACTGCGATTTTTATGAAATTATCATGAGTATAACCTTTAAAAATTTGATAAAAAATCAATTTTTTGTTTTGACAAATATTAGTATTCTAACGTACTTTTTTATGCTGATTTTAAAAATGAAAATCAATTTTAAATATCCCTAATACTTACTATATTTAGAAACTAAAAAGAGAACAACTAATAAGTATTTTGCAGCCGTTCTTAGTGCACCCCATTTTATGAAATTCAAACTGCGATTTTTATGAAATTAACAAGAGTATAACCTTTAAAAGTTTGATAAAAAATTAATTTTTTGTTTTGACAAATAAAAGATGTATTCTAACGTACTTTTTTATGCTGATATTAAAAATGAAAATCAATTTTAAATATTACTAATACTTACTATATTTAGTAACTAAAAAGAGAACAACTAATAAGAAATTTGCAGCCGTACTTAGTGCACCCCGTTTTATGAAATTCAAACTGCGATTTTTGAAATTATCAAGAGTATAACCTTTAAAAATTTGATGAAAAATCAATTTTTTGGTTTGACAAATAAAAGATGTACTCGAACGTAGTTTTTTATGCTGATTACAAAAATGAAATCCATTTTTAAATATCTCTATTATTTATGCCTAATCATGTCGATATCTCGAAAACCGGGACACCTAGAAAAAAACAATTTGCAGATTTGAAATCAGCGTAAAAAAGTACGTTAATAACCATTCTAAAATTAACAAAATCAAAAGTTGAATTTTTAGGAAATTAACAAGAGTATAACCTTTAAAAATTTGATAAAAAATTAATTTCTTGTTTTGACAAATAAAAGATGTATTCTAACGTACTTTTTTATGCTGATTTTAAAAATGAGAATCAATTTTAAATATCCTTAATACTTACTATATTTAGAAAGTAAAAAAAGAACAACTAATAGGAATTTTACAGCCGTACTTAGTGCACCCCGTTTTATGAAATTCACACTGCTGTTTTTATGAAATTAACAAGAGAACCTTTAAAAATTTGATAAAAAGTCAATTTTTTGTTTTGACAAATAAAAGATGTACTCGAACGTAGTTTTTTATGCTGATTACAAAAATGAAATCTATTTTTAAATATCTCTATTATTTATGCCTAATCATGTCGATATCTCGAAAACCGGGACACCTAGAAAAAAACAAATTGCAGATTTGAAATCAGCGTAACAAAGTACGTTAATAACCATTCTAAAATTAACAAAATCAAAAGTTGAATTTTTATGAAATTAACAAGAGTATAACCTTTAAAAATTTGATAAAAAATCAATTTTTCCTTTTGACAAATAAAAGATGTATTCTAACGTACTTTTTTATGCTGATATTAAAAATGAAAATCAATTTTAAATATTACTAATACTTACTATATTTAGTAACTAAAAAGAGAACAACTAATAAGAAATTTGCAGCCGTACTTAGTGCACCCCGTTTTATGAAATTCAAACTGCGATTTTTATGAAATTATCAAGAGTAGAACCTTTAAAAATTTGATGAAAAATCAATTTTTTGGTTTGACAAATATTAGTATTCTAACGTACTTTTTTATGCTGATTTTAAAAATGAAAATCAATTTTAAATATCCCTAATACTTACTATATTTAGAAACTAAAAAGAGAACAACTAATAAGTATTTTGCAGCCGTTCTTAGTGCACCCCATTTTATGAAATTCAAACTGCGATTTTTATGAAATTAACAAGAGTATTATAACCTTTAAAAGTTTGATAAAAAATTAATTTTTTGTTTTGACAAATAAAAGATGTATTCTAACGTACTTTTTTATGCTGATATTAAAAATGAAAATTAATTTTAAATATTACTAATACTTACTATATTTAGTAACTAAAAAGAGAACAACTAATAAGAAATTTGCAGCCGTACTTAGTGCACCCCGTTTTATGAAATTCAAACTGCGATTTTTATGAAATTATCAAGAGTAGAACCTTTAAAAATTTGATAAAAAGTCAATTTTTTGTTTTGACAAATAAAAGATGTACTCGAACGTAGTTTTTTATGCTGATTACAAAAATGAAATCTATTTTTAAATATCTCTATTATTTATGCCTAATCATGTCGATATCTCGAAAACCGGGACACCTAGAAAAAAACAAATTGCAGATTTGAAATCAGCGTAAAAAAGTACGTTAATAACCATTCTAAAATTAACAAAATCAAAAGTTGAATTTTTAGGAAATTAACAAGAGTATAACCTTTAAAAATTTGATAAAAAATCAATTTTTTGTTTTGACAAATATTAGTATTCTAACGTACTTTTTTATGCTGATTTTAAAAATGAAAATCAATTTTAAATATCCCTAATACTTACTATATTTAGAAACTAAAAAGAGAACAACTAATAAGTATTTTGCAGCCGTTCTTAGTGCACCCCATTTTATGAAATTCAATCTGCGATTTTTATGAAATTAACAAGAGTATAACCTTTAAAAGTTTGATAAAAAATTAATTTTTTGTTTTGACAAATAAAAGATGTATTCTAACGTACTTTTTTATGCTGATATTAAAAATGAAAATCAATTTTAAATATTACTAATACTTACTATATTTAGTAACTAAAAAGAGAACAACTAATAAGAAATTTGCAGCCGTACTTAGTGCACCCCGTTTTATGAAATTCAAACTGCGATTTTTATGAAATTATCAAGAGTAGAACCTTTAAAAATTTGATAAAAAATCAATTTTTTGTTTTGACAAATAAAAGATGTACTCGAACGTAGTTTTTTATGCTGATTACAAAAATGAAATCCATTTTTAAATATCTCTATTATTTATGCCTAATCATGTCGATATCTCGAAAACCGGGACACCTAGAAAAAAACAATTTGCAGATTTGAAATCAGCGTAAAAAAGTACGTTAATAACCATTCTAAAATTAACAAAATCAAAAGTTGAATTTTTAGGAAATTAACAAGAGTATAACCTTTAAAAATTTGATAAAAAATTAATTTCTTGTTTTGACAAATAAAAGATGTATTCTAACGTACTTTTTTATGCTGATTTTAAAAATGAGAATCAATTTTAAATATCCTTAATACTTACTATATTTAGAAAGTAAAAAAAGAACAACTAATAGGAATTTTACAGCCGTACTTAGTGCACCCCGTTTTATGAAATTCACACTGCTGTTTTTATGAAATTAACAAGAGTATAACCTTTAAAAATTTGATAAAAAGTCAATTTTTTGTTTTGACAAATAAAAGATGTACTCGAACGTAGTTTTTTATGCTGATTACAAAAATGAAATCTATTTTTAAATATCTCTATTATTTATGCCTAATCATGTCGATATCTCGAAAACCGGGACACCTAGAAAAAAACAAATTGCAGATTTGAAATCAGCGTAACAAAGTACGTTAATAACCATTCTAAAATTAACAAAATCAAAAGTTGAATTTTTATGAAATTAACAAGAGTATAACCTTTAAAAATTTGATAAAAAATCAATTTTTCCTTTTGACAAATAAAAGATGTATTCTAACGCACTTTTTTATGCTGATTTTAAAAATGAAAATCAATTTTAAATATTACTAATACTTACTATATTTAGAAACTAAAAAGAGAACAACTAATAAGTATTTTGCAGCCGTTCTTAGTGCACCCCGTTTTCTGAAATTCAAACTGCGATTTTTATGAAATTATCAAGAGTAGAACCTTTAAAAATTTGATAAAAAATTAATTTCTTGTTTTGACAAATAAAAGATGTATTCTAAAGTACTTTTTTATGCTGATTTTAAAAATGAGAATCAATTTTAAATATCCTTAATACTTACTATATTTAGAAAGTAAAAAAAGAACAACTAATAGGAATTTTACAGCCGTACTTAGTGCACCCCGTTTTATGAAATTCACACTGCTGTTTTTATGAAATTAACAAGAGTATAACCTTTAAAAATTTGATAAAAAGTCAATTTTTTGTTTTGACAAATAAAAGATGTACTCGAACGTAGTTTTTTATGCTGATTACAAAAATGAAATCTATTTTTAAATATCTCTATTATTTATGCCTAATCATGTCGTTATCTCAAAAACCGGGACACCTAGAAAAAAACAAATTGCAGATTTGAAATCAGCGTAACAAAGTACGTTAATAACCATTCTAAAATTAACAAAATCAAAAGTTGAATTTTTAGGAAATTAACAAGAGTATAACCTTTAAAAATTTGATAAAAAATCAATTTTTTCTTTTGACAAATAAAAAATGTATTCGAACGTAGTTTTTTATGTTGATTTTAAAAATGAAAATCAATTTTAAATATTCCTAATACTTACTATATTTAGAAAGTAAAAAGAGAACAACTAATAAGAAATTTGCAGCCGTACTTAGTGCACCCCGTGTTATGAAATTCAAACTGCGATTTTTATGAAATTATCAAGAGTATAACCTTTAAAAATTTGATAAAAAATCAATTTTTTGTTTTGACAAATATTAGTATTCTAACGTACTTTTTTATGCTGATTTTAAAAATGAAAATCAATTTTAAATATCCCTAATACTTACTATATTTAGAAACTAAAAAGAGAACAACTAATAAGTATTTTGCAGCCGTTCTTAGTGCACCCCATTTTATGAAATTCAAACTGCGATTTTTATGAAATTAACAAGAGTATAACCTTTAAAAGTTTGATAAAAAATTAATTTTTTGTTTTGACAAATAAAAGATGTATTCTAACGTACTTTTTTATGCTGATATTAAAAATGAAAATCAATTTTAAATATTACTAATACTTACTATATTTAGTAACTAAAAAGAGAACAACTAATAAGAAATTTGCAGCCGTACTTAGTGCACCCCGTTTTATGAAATTCAAACTGCGATTTTTATGAAATTATCAAGAGTAGAACCTTTAAAAATTTGATAAAAAATCAATTTTTTGTTTTGACAAATAAAAGATGTACTCGAACGTAGTTTTTTATGCTGATTACAAAAATGAAATCCATTTTTAAATATCTGTATTATTTATGCCTAATCATGTCGATATCTCGAAAACCGGGACACCTAGAAAAAAACAAATTGCAGATTTGAAATCAGCGTAAAAAAGTACGTTAATAACCATTCTAAAATTAACAAAATCAAAAGTTGAATTTTTAGGAAATTAACAAGAGTATAACCTTTAAAAATTTGATAAAAAATTAATTTCTTGTTTTGACAAATAAAAGATGTATTCTAACGTACTTTTTTATGCTGATTTTAAAAATGAGAATCAATTTTAAATATCCTTAATACTTACTATATTTAGAAAGTAAAAAAAGAACAACTAATAGGAATTTTACAGCCGTACTTAGTGCACCCCGTTTTATGAAATTCACACTGCTGTTTTTATGAAATTAACAAGAGTATAACCTTTAAAAATTTGATAAAAAGTCAATTTTTTGTTTTGACAAATAAAAGATGTACTCGAACGTAGTTTTTTATGCTGATTACAAAAATGAAATCTATTTTTAAATATCTCTATTATTTATGCCTAATCATGTCGATATCTCAAAAACCGGGACACCTAGAAAAAAACAAATTGCAGATTTGAAATCAGCGTAACAAAGTACGTTAATAACCATTCTAAAATTAACAAAATCAAAAGTTGAATTTTTATGAAATTAACAAGAGTATAACCTTTAAAAATTTGATAAAAAATCAATTTTTCCTTTTGACAAATAAAAGATGTATTCTAACGCACTTTTTTATGCTGATATTAAAAATGAAAATCAATTTTAAATATTACTAATACTTACTATATTTAGAAACTAAAAAGAGAACAACTAATAAGAAATTTGCAGCCGTACTTAGTGCACCCCGTTTTATGAAATTCAAACTGCGATTTTTGAAATTATCAAGAGTATAACCTTTAAAAATTTGATGAAAAATCAATTTTTTGGTTTGACAAATATTAGTATTCTAACGTACTTTTTTATGCTGATTTTAAAAATGAAAATCAATTTTAAATATCCCTAATACTTACTATATTTAGAAACTAAAAAGAGAACAACTAATAAGTATTTTGCAGCCGTTCTTAGTGCACCCCGTTTTCTGAAATTCAAACTGCGATTTTTATGAAATTATCAAGAGTAGAACTTTTAAAAATTTGATAAAAAATCAATTTTTTGTTTTGACAAATAAAAGATGTACTCGAACGTAGTTTTTTATGCTGATATTAAAAATGAAAATCAATTTTAAATATTACTAATACTTACTATATTTAGTAACTAAAAAGGGAACAACTAATAAGAAATTTGCAGCCGTACTTAGTGCACCCCGTTTTATGAAATTCAAACTGCGATTTTTATGAAATTATCAAGAGTAGAACCTTTAAAAATTTGATAAAAAATCAATTTTTTGTTTTGACAAATAAAAGATGTACTCGAACGTAGTTTTTTATGCTGATTACAAAAATGAAATCCATTTTTAAATATCTCTATTATTTATGCCTAATCATGTCGATATCTCGAAAACCGGGACACCTAGAAAAAAACAATTTGCAGATTTGAAATCAGCGTAAAAAAGTACGTTAATAACCATTCTAAAATTAACAAAATCAAAAGTTGAATTTTTAGGAAATTAACAAGAGTAGAACCTTTAAAAATTTGATAAAAAATTAATTTCTTGTTTTGACAAATAAATGATGTATTCTAACGTACTTTTTTATGCTGATTTTAAAAATGAGAATCAATTTTAAATATCCTTAATACTTACTATATTTAGAAAGTAAAAAAAGAACAACTAATAGGAATTTTACAGCCGTACTTAGTGCACCCCGTTTTATGAAATTCAAACTGCGATTTTTATGAAATTAACAAGAGTATAACCTTTAAAAATTTGATAAAAAGTCAATTTTTTGTTTTGACAAATAAAAGATGTACTCGACCGTAGTTTTTTATGCTGATTACAAAAATGAAATCTATTTTTAAATATCTCTATTATTTATGCCTAATCATGTCGATATCTCGAAAACCGGGACACCTAGAAAAAAACAAATTGCAGATTTGAAATCAGCGTAACAAAGTACGTTAATAACCATTCTAAAATTAACAAAATCAAAAGTTGAATTTTTAGGAAATTAACAAGAGTATAACCTTTAAAAATTTGATAAAAAATCAATTTTTTCTTTTGACAAATAAAAAATGTATTCGAACGTAGTTTTTTATGCTGATTTTAAAAATGAAAATCAATTTTAAATATTCCTAATACTTACTATATTTAAAAAGTAAAAAAAGAACAACTAATAGGAATTTTACAGCCGTACTTAGTGCACCCCGTTTTATGAAATTCACACTGCTGTTTTTATGAAATTAACAAGAGTATAACCTTTAAAAATTTGATAAAAAGTCAATTTTTTGTTTTGACAAATAAAAGATGTACTCGAACGTAGTTTTTTATGCTGATTACAAAAATGAAATCTATTTTTAAATATCTCTATTATTTATGCCTAATCATGTCGATATCTCGAAAACCGGGACACCTAGAAAAAAACAAATTGCAGATTTGAAATCAGCGTAACAAAGTACGTTAATAACCATTCTAAAATTAACAAAATCAAAAGTTGAATTTTTATGAAATTAACAAGAGTATAACCTTTAAAAATTTGATAAAAAATCAATTTTTCCTTTTGACAAATAAAAGATGTATTCTAACGCACTTTTTTATGCTGATTTTAAAAATGAAAATCAATTTTAAATATTACTAATACTTACTATATTTAGAAACTAAAAAGAGAACAACTAATAAGAAATTTGCAGCCGTACTTAGTGCACCCCGTTTTATGAAATTCAAACTGCGATTTTTGAAATTATCAAGAGTATAACCTTTAAAAATTTGATGAAAAATCAATTTTTTGGTTTGACAAATATTAGTATTCTAACGTACTTTTTTATGCTGATTTTAAAAATGAAAATCAATTTTAAATATCCCTAATACTTACTATATTTAGAAACTAAAAAGAGAACAACTAATAAGTATTTTGCAGCCGTTCTTAGTGCACCCCGTTTTCTGAAATTCAAACTGCGATTTTTATGAAATTATCAAGAGTAGAACCTTTAAAAATTTGATAAAAAATTAATTTTTTGTTTTGACAAATAAAAGATGTACTCGAACGTAGTTTTTTATGCTGATTACAAAAATGAAATCCATTTTTAAATATCTCTATTATTTATGCCTAATCATGTCGATATCTCGAAAACCGGGACACCTAGAAAAAAACAATTTGCAGATTTGAAATCAGCGTAAAAAAGTACGTTAATAACCATTCTAAAATTAACAAAATCAAAAGTTGAATTTTTAGGAAATTAACAAGAGTATAACCTTTAAAAATTTGATAAAAAATTAATTTCTTGTTTTGACAAATAAAAGATGTATTCTAACGTACTTTTTTATGCTGATTTTAAAAATGAGAATCAATTTTAAATATCCTTAATACTTACTATATTTAGAAAGTAAAAAAAGAACAACTAATAGGAATTTTACAGCCGTACTTAGTGCACCCCGTTTTATGAAATTCACACTGCTGTTTTTATGAAATTATCAAGAGTAGAACCTTTAAAAATTTGATAAAAAATCAATTTTTTGTTTTGACAAATAAAAGATGTACTCGAACGTAGTTTTTTATGCTGATTACAAAAATGAAATCCATTTTTAAATATCTCTATTATTTATGCCTAATCATGTCGATATCTCGAAAACCGGGACACCTAGAAAAAAACAATTTGCAGATTTGAAATCAGCGTAAAAAAGTACGTTAATAACCATTCTAAAATTAACAAAATCAAAAGTTGAATTTTTAGGAAATTAACAAGAGTAGAACCTTTAAAAATTTGATAAAAAATTAATTTCTTGTTTTGACAAATAAATGATGTATTCTAACGTACTTTTTTATGCTGATTTTAAAAATGAGAATCAATTTTAAATATCCTTAATACTTACTATATTTAGAAAGTAAAAAAAGAACAACTAATAGGAATTTTACAGCCGTACTTAGTGCACCCCGTTTTATGAAATTCACACTGCTGTTTTTATGAAATTAACAAGAGAACCTTTAAAAATTTGATAAAAAGTCAATTTTTTGTTTTGACAAATAAAAGATGTACTCGAACGTAGTTTTTTATGCTGATTACAAAAATGAAATCTATTTTTAAATATCTCTATTATTTATGCCTAATCATGTCGATATCTCGAAAACCGGGACACCTAGAAAAAAACAAATTGCAGATTTGAAATCAGCGTAACAAAGTACGTTAATAACCATTCTAAAATTAACAAAATCAAAAGTTGAATTTTTATGAAATTAACAAGAGTATAACCTTTAAAAATTTGATAAAAAATCAATTTTTCCTTTTGACAAATAAAAGATGTATTCTAACGCACTTTTTTATGCTGATATTAAAAATGAAAATCAATTTTAAATATTACTAATACTTACTATATTTAGAAACTAAAAAGAGAACAACTAATAAGAAATTTGCAGCCGTACTTAGTGCACCCCGTTTTATGAAATTCAAACTGCGATTTTTGAAATTATCAAGAGTATAACCTTTAAAAATTTGATGAAAAATCAATTTTTTGGTTTGACAAATATTAGTATTCTAACGTACTTTTTTATGCTGATTTTAAAAATGAAAATCAATTTTAAATATCCCTAATACTTACTATATTTAGAAACTAAAAAGAGAACAACTAATAAGTATTTTGCAGCCGTTCTTAGTGCACCCCGTTTTCTGAAATTCAAACTGCGATTTTTATGAAATTATCAAGAGTAGAACTTTTAAAAATTTGATAAAAAATCAATTTTTTGTTTTGACAAATAAAAGATGTACTCGAACGTAGTTTTTCATGCTGATATTAAAAATGAAAATCAATTTTAAATATTACTAATACTTACTATATTTAGTAACTAAAAAGAGAACAACTAATAAGAAATTTGCAGCCGTACTTAGTGCACCCCGTTTTATGAAATTCAAACTGCGATTTTTATGAAATTATCAAGAGTAGAACCTTTAAAAATTTGATAAAAAATCAATTTTTTGTTTTGACAAATAAAAGATGTACTCGAACGTAGTTTTTTATGCTGATTACAAAAATGAAATCCATTTTTAAATATCTCTATTATTTATGCCTAATCATGTCGATATCTCGAAAACCGGGACACCTAGAAAAAAACAATTTGCAGATTTGAAATCAGCGTAAAAAAGTACGTTAATAACCATTCTAAAATTAACAAAATCAAAAGTTGAATTTTTAGGAAATTAACAAGAGTAGAACCTTTAAAAATTTGATAAAAAATTAATTTCTTGTTTTGACAAATAAATGATGTATTCTAACGTACTTTTTTATGCTGATTTTAAAAATGAGAATCAATTTTAAATATCCTTAATACTTACTATATTTAGAAAGTAAAAAAAGAACAACTAATAGGAATTTTACAGCCGTACTTAGTGCACCCCGTTTTATGAAATTCACACTGCTGTTTTTATGAAATTAACAAGAGTATAACCTTTAAAAATTTGATAAAAAATCAATTTTTTGTTTTGACAAATAAAAGATGTACTCGAACGTAGTTTTTTATGCTGATTACAAAAATGAAATCCATTTTTAAATATCTCTATTATTTATGCCTAATCATGTCGATATCTCGAAAACCGGGACACCTAGAAAAAAACAATTTGCAGATTTGAAATCAGCGTAAAAAAGTACGTTAATAACCATTCTAAAATTAACAAAATCAAAAGTTGAATTTTTAGGAAATTAACAAGAGTAGAACCTTTAAAAATTTGATAAAAAATTAATTTCTTGTTTTGACAAATAAATGATGTATTCTAACGTACTTTTTTATGCTGATTTTAAAAATGAGAATCAATTTTAAATATCCTTAATACTTACTATATTTAGAAAGTAAAAAAAGAACAACTAATAGGAATTTTACAGCCGTACTTAGTGCACCCCGTTTTATGAAATTCACACTGCTGTTTTTATGAAATTAACAAGAGTATAACCTTTAAAAATTTGATAAAAAGTCAATTTTTTGTTTTGACAAATAAAAGATGTACTCGAACGTAGTTTTTTATGCTGATTACAAAAATGAAATCTATTTTTAAATATCTCTATTATTTATGCCTAATCATGTCGATATCTCGAAAACCGGGACACCTAGAAAAAAACAAATTGCAGATTTGAAATCAGCGTAACAAAGTACGTTAATAACCATTCTAAAATTAACAAAATCAAAAGTTGAATTTTTATGAAATTAACAAGAGTATAACCTTTAAAAATTTGATAAAAAATCAATTTTTCCTTTTGACAAATAAAAGATGTATTCTAACGCACTTTTTTATGCTGATTTTAAAAATGAAAATCAATTTTAAATATCCCTAATACTTACTATATTTAGAAACTAAAAAGAGAACAACTAATAAGTATTTTGCAGCCGTTCTTAGTGCACCCCATTTTATGAAATTCAAACTGAGATTTTTATGAAATTAACAAGAGTATAACCTTTAAAAGTTTGATAAAAAATTAATTTTTTGTTTTGACAAATAAAAGATGTATTCTAACGTACTTTTTTATGCTGATATTAAAAATGAAAATCAATTTTAAATATTACTAATACTTACTATATTTAGTAACTAAAAAGAGAACAACTAATAAGAAATTTGCAGCCGTACTTAGTGCACCCCGTTTTATGAAATTCAAACTGCGATTTTTATGAAATTATCAAGAGTAGAACCTTTAAAAATTTGATAAAAAATCAATTTTTTGTTTTGACAAATAAAAGATGTACTCGAACGTAGTTTTTTATGCTGATTACAAAAATGAAATCCATTTTTAAATATCTCTATTATTTATGCCTAATCATGTCGATATCTCGAAAACCGGGACACCTAGAAAAAAACAATTTGCAGATTTGAAATCAGCGTAAAAAAGTACGTTAATAACCATTCTAAAATTAACAAAATCAAAAGTTGAATTTTTAGGAAATTAACAAGAGTATAACCTTTAAAAATTTGATAAAAAATTAATTTCTTGTTTTGACAAATAAAAGATGTATTCTAACGTACTTTTTTATGCTGATTTTAAAAATGAGAATCAATTTTAAATATCCTTAATACTTACTATATTTAGAAAGTAAAAAAAGAACAACTAATAGGAATTTTACAGCCGTACTTAGTGCACCCCGTTTTATGAAATTCACACTGCTGTTTTTATGAAATTAACAAGAGTATAACCTTTAAAAATTTGATAAAAAGTCAATTTTTTGTTTTGACAAATAAAAGATGTACTCGAACGTAGTTTTTTATGCTGATTACAAAAATGAAATCTATTTTTAAATATCTCTATTATTTATGCCTAATCATGTCGATATCTCAAAAACCGGGACACCTAGAAAAAAACAAATTGCAGATTTGAAATCAGCGTAACAAAGTACGTTAATAACCATTCTAAAATTAACAAAATCAAAAGTTGAATTTTTAGGAAATTAACAAGAGTATAACCTTTAAAAATTTGATAAAAAATCAATTTTTTCTTTTGACAAATAAAAAATGTATTCGAACGTAGTTTTTTATGCTGATTTTAAAAATGAAAATCAATTTTAAATATTCCTAATACTTACTATATTTAGAAAGTAAAAAGAGAACAACTAATAAGAAATTTGCAGCCGTACTTAGTGCACCCCGTTTTATGAAATTCAAACTGCGATTTTTATGAAATTATCAAGAGTATAACCTTTAAAAATTTGATAAAAAATCAATTTTTTGTTTTGACAAATATTAGTATTCTAACGTACTTTTTTATGCTGATTTTAAAAATGAAAATCAATTTTAAATATCCCTAATACTTACTATATTTAGAAACTAAAAAGAGAACAACTAATAAGTATTTTGCAGCCGTTCTTAGTGCACCCCATTTTATGAAATTCAAACTGCGATTTTTATGAAATTAGCAAGAGTATTATAACCTTTAAAAGTTTGATAAAAAATTAATTTTTTGTTTTGACAAATAAAAGATGTATTCTAACGTACTTTTTTATGCTGATATTGAAAATGAAAATCAATTTTAAATATTACTAATACTTACTATATTTAGTAATTAAAAAGAGAACAACTAATAAGAAATTTGCAGCCGTACTTAGTGCACCCCGTTTTATGAAATTCAAACTGCGATTTTTATGAAATTATCAAGAGTAGAACCTTTAAAAATTTGATAAAAAGTCAATTTTTTGTTTTGACAAATAAAAGATGTACTCGAACGTAGTTTTTTATGCTGATTACAAAAATGAAATCTATTTTTAAATATCTCTATTATTTATGCCTAATCATGTCGATATCTCGAAAACCGGGACACCTAGAAAAAAACAAATTGCAGATTTGAAATCAGCGTAAAAAAGTACGTTAATAACCATTCTAAAATTAACAAAATCAAAAGTTGAATTTTTAGGAAATTAACAAGAGTATAACCTTTAAAAATTTGATAAAAAATCAATTTTTTCTTTTGAGAAATAAAAAATGTATTCGAATGTAGTTTTTTATGCTGATTTTAAAAATGAAAATCAATTTTAAATATTCCTAATACTTACTATATTTAGAAAGTAAAAAGAGAACAACTAATAAGAAATTTGCAGCCGTACTTAGTGCACCCCGTTTTATGAAATTCAAACTGCGATTTTTATGAAATTATCAAGAGTATAACCTTTAAAAATTTGATAAAAAATCAATTTTTTGTTTTGACAAATATTAGTATTCTAACGTACTTTTTTATGCTGATTTTAAAAATGAAAATCAATTTTAAATATCCCTAATACTTACTATATTTAGAAACTAAAAAGAGAACAACTAATAAGTATTTTGCAGCCGTTCTTAGTGCACCCCATTTTATGAAATTCAAACTGAGATTTTTATGAAATTAACAAGAGTATAACCTTTAAAAGTTTGATAAAAAATTAATTTTTTGTTTTGACAAATAAAAGATGTATTCTAACGTACTTTTTTATGCTGATATTAAAAATGAAAATCAATTTTAAATATTACTAATACTTACTATATTTAGTAACTAAAAAGAGAACAACTAATAAGAAATTTGCAGCCGTACTTAGTGCACCCCGTTTTATGAAATTCAAACTGCGATTTTTATGAAATTATCAAGAGTAGAACCTTTAAAAATTTGATAAAAAATCAATTTTTTGTTTTGACAAATAAAAGATGTACTCGAACGTAGTTTTTTATGCTGATTACAAAAATGAAATCCATTTTTAAATATCTCTATTATTTATGCCTAATCATGTCGATATCTCGAAAACCGGGACACCTAGAAAAAAACAATTTGCAGATTTGAAATCAGCGTAAAAAAGTACGTTAATAACCATTCTAAAATTAACAAAATCAAAAGTTGAATTTTTAGGAAATTAACAAGAGTATAACCTTTAAAAATTTGATAAAAAATTAATTTCTTGTTTTGACAAATAAAAGATGTATTCTAACGTACTTTTTTATGCTGATTTTAAAAATGAGAATCAATTTTAAATATCCTTAATACTTACTATATTTAGAAAGTAAAAAAAGAACAACTAATAGGAATTTTACAGCCGTACTTAGTGCACCCCGTTTTATGAAATTCACACTGCTGTTTTTATGAAATTAACAAGAGTATAACCTTTAAAAATTTGATAAAAAGTCAATTTTTTGTTTTGACAAATAAAAGATGTACTCGAACGTAGTTTTTTATGCTGATTACAAAAATGAAATCTATTTTTAAATATCTCTATTATTTATGCCTAATCATGTCGATATCTCGAAAACCGGGACACCTAGAAAAAAACAAATTGCAGATTTGAAATCAGCGTAACAAAGTACGTTAATAACCATTCTAAAATTAACAAAATCAAAAGTTGAATTTTTATGAAATTAACAAGAGTATAACCTTTAAAAATTTGATAAAAAATCAATTTTTCCTTTTGACAAATAAAAGATGTATTCTAACGCACTTTTTTATGCTGATATTAAAAATGAAAATCAATTTTAAATATTACTAATACTTACTATATTTAGAAACTAAAAAGAGAACAACTAATAAGAAATTTGCAGCCGTACTTAGTGCACCCCGTTTTATGAAATTCAAACTGCGATTTTTGAAATTATCAAGAGTATAACCTTTAAAAATTTGATGAAAAATCAATTTTTTGGTTTGACAAATATTAGTATTCTAACGTACTTTTTTATGCTGATTTTAAAAATGAAAATCAATTTTAAATATCCCTAATACTTACTATATTTAGAAACTAAAAAGAGAACAACTAATAAGTATTTTGCAGCCGTTCTTAGTGCACCCCGTTTTCTGAAATTCAAACTGCGATTTTTATGAAATTATCAAGAGTAGAACCTTTAAAAATTTGATAAAAAATTAATTTTTTGTTTTGACAAATAAAAGATGTACTCGAACGTAGTTTTTTATGCTGATTACAAAAATGAAATCCATTTTTAAATATCTCTATTATTTATGCCTAATCATGTCGATATCTCGAAAACCGGGACACCTAGAAAAAAACAATTTGCAGATTTGAAATCAGCGTAAAAAAGTACGTTAATAACCATTCTAAAATTAACAAAATCAAAAGTTGAATTTTTAGGAAATTAACAAGAGTATAACCTTTAAAAATTTGATAAAAAATTAATTTCTTGTTTTGACAAATAAAAGATGTATTCTAACGTACTTTTTTATGCTGATTTTAAAAATGAGAATCAATTTTAAATATCCTTAATACTTACTATATTTAGAAAGTAAAAAAAGAACAACTAATAGGAATTTTACAGCCGTACTTAGTGCACCCCGTTTTATGAAATTCACACTGCTGTTTTTATGAAATTAACAAGAGTATAACCTTTAAAAATTTGATAAAAAGTCAATTTTTTGTTTTGACAAATAAAAGATGTACTCGAACGTAGTTTTTTATGCTGATTACAAAAATGAAATCTATTTTTAAATATCTCTATTATTTATGCCTAATCATGTCGATATCTCAAAAACCGGGACACCTAGAAAAAAACAAATTGCAGATTTGAAATCAGCGTAACAAAGTACGTTAATAACCATTCTAAAATTAACAAAATCAAAAGTTGAATTTTTAGGAAATTAACAAGAGTATAACCTTTAAAAATTTGATAAAAAATCAATTTTTTCTTTTGACAAATAAAAAATGTATTCGAACGTAGTTTTTTATGCTGATTTTAAAAATGAAAATCAATTTTAAATATTCCTAATACTTACTATATTTAGAAACTAAAAAGAGAACAACTAATAAGTATTTTGCAGCCGTTCTTAGTGCACCCCATTTTATGAAATTCAAACTGCGATTTTTATGAAATTAGCAAGAGTATTATAACCTTTAAAAGTTTGATAAAAAATTAATTTTTTGTTTTGACAAATAAAAGATGTATTCTAACGTACTTTTTTATGCTGATATTGAAAATGAAAATCAATTTTAAATATTACTAATACTTACTATATTTAGTAACTAAAAAGAGAACAACTAATAAGAAATTTGCAGCCGTACTTAGTGCACCCCGTTTTATGAAATTCAAACTGCGATTTTTATGAAATTATCAAGAGTAGAACCTTTAAAAATTTGATAAAAAGTCAATTTTTTGTTTTGACAAATAAAAGATGTACTCGAACGTAGTTTTTTATGCTGATTACAAAAATGAAATCTATTTTTAAATATCTCTATTATTTATGCCTAATCATGTCGATATCTCGAAAACCGGGACACCTAGAAAAAAACAAATTGCAGATTTGAAATCAGCGTAAAAAAGTACGTTAATAACCATTCTAAAATTAACAAAATCAAAAGTTGAATTTTTAGGAAATTAACAAGAGTATAACCTTTAAAAATTTGATAAAAAATCAATTTTTTCTTTTGACAAATAAAAAATGTATTCGAACGTAGTTTTTTATGCTGATTTTAAAAATGAAAATCAATTTTAAATATTCCTAATACTTACTATATTTAGAAAGTAAAAAGAGAACAACTAATAAGAAATTTGCAGCCGTACTTAGTGCACCCCGTTTTATGAAATTCAAACTGCGATTTTTATGAAATTATCAAGAGTATAACCTTTAAAAATTTGATAAAAAATCAATTTTTTGTTTTGACAAATAAAAGATGTACTCGAACGTAGTTTTTTATGCTGATTACAAAAATGAAATCCATTTTTAAATATCTCTATTATTTATGCCTAATCATGTCGATATCTCGAAAACCGGGACACCTAGAAAAAAACAATTTGCAGATTTGAAATCAGCGTAAAAAAGTACGTTAATAACCATTCTAAAATTAACAAAATCAAAAGTTGAATTTTTATGAAATTATCAAGAGTATAACCTTTAAAAATTTGATAAAAAATTAATTTCTTGTTTTGACAAATAAAAGATGTATTCTAACGTACTTTTTTATGCTGATTTTAAAAATGAGAATCAATTTTAAATATCCTTAATACTTACTATATTTAGAAAGTAAAAAAAGAACAACTAATAGGAATTTTACAGCCGTACTTAGTGCACCCCGTTTTATGAAATTCACACTGCGATTTTTATGAAATTATCAAGAGTAGAACCTTTAAAAATTTGATAAAAAATCAATTTTTGTTTTGACAAATAAAAGATGTACTCGAACGTAGTTTTTTATGCTGATTACAAAAATGAAATCTATTTTTAAATATCTCTATTATTTATGCCTAATCATGTCGATATCTCGAAAACCGGGACACCTAGAAAAAAACAAATTGCAGATTTGAAATCAGCGTAACAAAGTACGTTAATAACCATTCTAAAATTAACAAAATCAAAAGTTGAATTTTTATGAAATTAACAAGAGTATAACCTTTAAAAATTTGATAAAAAATCAATTTTTCCTTTTGACAAATAAAAGATGTATTCTAACGCACTTTTTTATGCTGATATTAAAAATGAAAATCAATTTTAAATATTACTAATACTTACTATATTTAGAAACTAAAAAGAGAACAACTAATAAGAAATTTGCAGCCGTACTTAGTGCACCCCGTTTTATGAAATTCAAACTGCGATTTTTGAAATTATCAAGAGTATAACCTTTAAAAATTTGATGAAAAATCAATTTTTTGGTTTGACAAATATTAGTATTCTAACGTACTTTTTTATGCTGATTTTAAAAATGAAAATCAATTTTAAATATCCCTAATACTTACTATATTTAGAAACTAAAAAGAGAACAACTAATAAGTATTTTGCAGCCGTTCTTAGTGCACCCCGTTTTCTGAAATTCAAACTGCGATTTTTATGAAATTATCAAGAGTAGAACCTTTAAAAATTTGATAAAAAATCAATTTTTTGTTTTGACAAATAAAAGATGTACTCGAACGTAGTTTTTTATGCTGATATTAAAAATGAAAATCAATTTTAAATATTACTAATACTTACTATATTTAGTAACTAAAAAGAGAACAACTAATAAGAAATTTGCAGCCGTACTTAGTGCACCCAGTTTTATGAAATTCAAACTGCGATTTTTATGAAATTATCAAGAGTAGAACCTTTAAAAATTTGATAAAAAATCAATTTTTTGTTTTGACAAATAAAAGATGTACTCGAACGTAGTTTTTTATGCTGATTACAAAAATGAAATCCATTTTTAAATATCTCTATTATTTATGCCTAATCATGTCGATATCTCGAAAACCGGGACACCTAGAAAAAAACAAATTGCAGATTTGAAATCAGCGTAACAAAGTACGTTAATAACCATTCTAAAATTAACAAAATCAAAAGTTGAATTTTCATGAAATTAACAAGAGTATAACCTTTAAAAATTTGATAAAAAATCAATTTTTTCTTTTGACAAATAAAAGATGTATTCTAACGCACTTTTTTATGCTGATATTAAAAATGAAAATCAATTTTAAATATCCTTAATACTTACTATATTTAGAAAGTAAAAAAAGAACAACTAATAGGAATTTTACAGCCGTACTTAGTGCACCCCGTTTTATGAAATTCACACTGCGATTTTTATGAAATTATCAAGAGTAGAACCTTTAAAAATTTGATAAAAAATCAATTTTTGTTTTGACAAATAAAAGATGTACTCGAACGTAGTTTTTTATGCTGATTACAAAAATGAAATCTATTTTTAAATATCTCTATTATTTATGCCTAATCATGTCGATATCTCGAAAACCGGGACACCTAGAAAAAAACAAATTGCAGATTTGAAATCAGCGTAACAAAGTACGTTAATAACCATTCTAAAATTAACAAAATCAAAAGTTGAATTTTTATGAAATTAACAAGAGTATAACCTTTAAAAATTTGATAAAAAATCAATTTTTCCTTTTGACAAATAAAAGATGTATTCTAACGCACTTTTTTATGCTGATATTAAAAATGAAAATCAATTTTAAATATTACTAATACTTACTATATTTAGAAACTAAAAAGAGAACAACTAATAAGAAATTTGCAGCCGTACTTAGTGCACCCCGTTTTATGAAATTCAAACTGCGATTTTTGAAATTATCAAGAGTATAACCTTTAAAAATTTGATGAAAAATCAATTTTTTGGTTTGACAAATATTAGTATTCTAACGTACTTTTTTATGCTGATTTTAAAAATGAAAATCAATTTTAAATATCCCTAATACTTACTATATTTAGAAACTAAAAAGAGAACAACTAATAAGTATTTTGCAGCCGTTCTTAGTGCACCCCGTTTTATGAAATTCAATCTACGATTTTTATGAAATTAACAAGAGTATAACATTTGAAATTTTAATAATGTGCAACTACTTTGACACTGTGTTAAATCGATTTTTAAATATCTACATTTTCTATTTACCTAAAGTATCATTTTTTTTTACTTATATGTATAATTAAAAGAATTAAAATTATATTTCAGATAGTTTTTATTTTCATATATTTTTAATTATTCATTTTTATAATAAATATACTACAATTGATTTCTTCTAATTTTTTTATTTTATTTATTTATTTGGCCTTGACTTGTATTCGCCATAAGCATCAATTTTTTTTTATACTTATAATTTTATTTTAGTATTGTCTAAATATTTCAATATTTCACTAATTAATTTTGAATCACTTAACAAAAATCTGGTATTATTCGGAAATGTTTCTAATATTTCCCTATTAAATTTTAATCTTTGTTCACTATAATTTATGCATTCAAATTTAATTGGATAAACTCTTCTTTTGTTATTCGCCGATTGTTCTCCTTGTATAGTTTGTTGACGATATATATCTCGATGAGAATCTTGATAGTGTTGTAATTTTGATCGGGTTTGCTGTTTATTTTTCAAGCTTCATGACATAGATGCTGATCCTTCTAGTTTTGATGATTATGCACCATTCCTAAAAAAGTATTTTATATTTAAGTTGATAGGTAGGATAATACATATACTATCCTTAAAATATATATAGACAATATTAGAAATAATTAGACAATAGAAGATGATACTTGTGTTAAAGCAAGAGTACCACATTCTTAAAAGTAAGCTCCGTAAAAATGTTAAATATATTTTAATAAAAGCCGTCTTAAAATTCAAAATATTTACGGATTAAATTTAAAATTACTTTTCAATTTTCATAATTTTTGAAACAAAATATTATTTTCTATCTCTCATTTTTGATCAATAAGAAAACTTATTACAAAAGTTGAATCAAATTTAAATAAAATCTAAATTAAGAAACTCTCTAATTTCACAGAGTAACTATAGACATCTTTACATTTCTAAAGTATCTGTTGTTTACCACTAACCTCATTGCATGTATAGCGCGGTCAGGTCTGAGTGCGTAGCATTTCTGCAAAGTTTGGGCCCCGTCAAAGAATGTTCCATTGTTGTAAGTTTGACCGGAAACTGAAAACAAAACATTAAAAATTGAATGCTACATTTCTTTAAAAACTATCTTAAGTCATCTACAATTGTAAACTGTAATTCTATTTTTAATTCTATATATATATATATATATATATATATATATATATATATATATATATATATATATATATATATATATATATATATATATATATATATATATATATATATGTGGGGGTGACAAATAATCCTATCCTTGTTGACGTTTCCAATTGTGGATCTACCTTACACCCTATAGCTGTTTTGATCTTATTTCAATCCTTAAGTTGAGCCCCCATTACAATTTAGCTTATTAAAAATAAAGTTAACACATAACTTTTGTTTAATAATAGTTCATTTAATTATTTCTTGAGAAATAATTAAATGAACTATAAAATTTTAACCGTTTATTTTTCCTTGTTTTGGAGAAAATTGACATTTTCGAAGTTACTACAAACACTGTTCATATGCAAGGAATGAATTTGAGTTGGGGGAATTCTGATGTCTGTAGTTTTTTGATTAATATATTAGGCGTCAATAAAATTGTATTTATTTAATTAGTTGTAATATTAATAAGCCCCCTGCAAAATTTAAACAGTTTATTTTTCCTTGTTTTAGAGAAAATTGACATTTGCCATGTGTGTTATAAACACTTTTTGACCGATTCAAATATATGGTATTTTTACCATATTATTATTATTTATGTTTTTTTATTTTTTTTCGTACACATTGTAATGTATTTATTTAAATAGAAGACATAATACACTTGCAAATATTAAATCCAACAAGTATATAGACTTTTGCGCGAATGTCAGTTGGACACCACTAGTACTGCTCATTTTCGATATTTTCGCTGAAACTTTTCACCAACTTCAGCGACGTGTGTATTTGTACATTAATACAATTTCCTACAGATATTATTCATAATTAATATTCCCGTTTTGTTTTTGTAAAATATTATTTTTGTAATTTCATGTTCTTAAAAATGTTAATAAATGCATGTTTATTTTTTCCTTTTCTCATTACCATTTTAATTTAAAACAATATAGCATTCTGCACGGCATATCGTACATGCTACGGACGTAGCTGGATGCTACGAGGGGCGAGGGGCGAGGGACGGGGAACGTTCTACGATCATATGAGTTGACGATGCCAAGAAAAACACTTTACTGGCGAGAGTCGTTAAAGCCGTAAAACCCGTGTGCTTGGCCCCGTGAACCTAAACGGAAAATGATGATAAAATATAAATTAAAGTTCACAATTGTTATTGCAGAGAGATAGAAAAAATCTAGGACAGTCGAAAATTATTTGCTAAAATATTAACAACTAACAATTTGTAATTTTGAGAGAGAGAGATTTTCTCCTTAAGTCAGATGGAGTGCATATACGTCATTTACGCGGAGCTTTATTCAACACATAAAGCTAAAAATGTATTAACCGAGAATAGTATCAACTCATATAAAACACAGTTCTTATTATTTCTTTTTAATGTTTTTGCCATTTGGCACTCACATTTTTCGGCCTTAACGCATTAAATTACATATCATTGTGCTTAATTCATTTTTGATCCTTATTATATCTAAACATTCTCACTCCTTCCAAAAAAAAAAAAAAAACTGCTTCACTCTTTCTACTACTGTCCCTCCTGTTTTTACTCCTTCATTTCTTTTTTTTTTCTCGCTTCTTTTCTCTATCTCTGTCATCTTCTACCTTTTCCCTTCACTGCCACTCTTTAATAACTGCACAATATTCCTTTTGCTTTCTACCATTTTCTCACATGAAAACTTAATATAAATATAAAACACTCTATTGGGGCTCTACGTTGTATCAAACTAATTCTATCCAGTCACATTTTACCATAGTTGAGTCTCTTCAGTTTAAGGTAGTTTGCTCGTGACAATCGGAGAGAAAAGCATAGTCCATCAGTCAATACAAAAACTTTAAAATACTTAATGGCAGACTAATTTATTCTTGTTCTCGATGCATAGAAACTTTCATACTAATACAATCACACTTTTCATATCACTATACAATACTTGGAAAAGTTTAACAATTCTTAAATGAAATGTAACTTTTTATTGTTGTTGTTTGGATACAGCCTCGAGATACGAATGAATACCTGGAATTGTAACAGTGAGTCTGCGGTACTTAGAGCTCGCGAATTGTACTGACAAATACAGACTTCACTTCTTTACAGTCTTTTGTGTCGTCGTATTACGTTTACATTGAGCTGGTTGAGTAGACGAAAACTAATTTTACAGACGCTTTAACAACTGTCTGGAATCCAACGGTTTATTTCATTTATAATAAGGTTTTAAGTAACACTGCTTTTAATGACTGTCTATTTCAGATTTTGATTGTTGATGGAATAAAGATTGTCTTGTCAAAGATATGAAATCAACACTGAATTCTCTTAAGGTAGTTTAACTGTAACCAGCTTTTCTTAAGAATTTGATACAATTAAAATGTAGTGTTAATCTAGGTGTATTTAACTTGTCAAAAAAAAAAAGAAATTTTTCCATCAACTGTGACGCGAAATGTCGATAATTAAAGTGTACATAGTTGACATGCAACAGACTGATAAAGTATAAAAATAAAAGGAAACAAAAAGACATAGTTTCAAACAAAGAATTAGGAAAATTTAGAAATGAAAATCATTTTTTTAACGACTTATTGAAAAGATATAAAGATGATTCTTTTAGTGTGTGAGTGAGTAGTGTGTGTCTCTAAGTACCGCAGACTCACTGTTACAATTCCAGGTATTCATTCGTATCTCGAGGCTGTATCCAAACAACAACAATAAAAAGTTACATTTCATTTAAGAATTGTTAAACTTTTCCAAGACTTAAAGCTGCGTTCTATAGAATTGAAGTTCTATTAAATTGTCTAAGTCTGACATACTTATATTTTGGAAGTAGGTTATACTTTTGAAAATTGATTTCTATTCAGAATTCTGTGTGTTCGAACAAGTTTGAATTATACATCTATTTCAGCTCTCAACTATTAATTTATTTAACTATTGTGACTCCAGCTATAAAAGTTTTTGTCCAATTTTATTAGATATACGTAAGTGTCATATAACGTGCCAGTTAAGATCGGTTTTTGTACGGTTTTGTATTATCCCATTATCTTATAAACATTGTCTGAGTTACCTATTTATCTACAAACAGATCAATGCACTTCTAGACACTTCGAGAACAGCGAGGGCAGAAGCAGCAAAGATGTACGAGTAACGCGAAATTAAGTTATAAAAATTATAAGATAAACATAATGTAGCTAAAATGCAGCCGTGAATAGCAGTTGCAAACGACTTAGTAAATAATTAAATAAAACAAATGGATACAATGAAAGATGCAAGAGATTTTGGGAGAAAGAGAGATTCCAGAATACATACAAGAAAAAGATACGAAAAACATGAGAAGAATCGCAAGATTTAGATTGGGAAACGAAGAGAAAGACAACTGGGTAAATAGAGAAGAAGAATGGGCAGCGTGTGCGGGATAGAGATAGAAATGCTGGAGCACATTAAGTATTGTGAGCAAAGAGTAAAAAGCGAAAAGAAGATTGTGCAGTTATTAAAAGGAGGCAGTGGCGGAGATAGACAGAAAGAGCGAAGAAAGAGAAGGAAGGATAAAGAAGAAACAGTTAAACTTCAGGCAGACAAGAGGTGGATGACAGAGATAGAGCCAAGAAGAAAATAGTAAAGGAAATAGAAATAGTAAAGGAAGAGAGCCAAGAAGAAATAGTAAAGGGAGAAACACAATGAGGAGTTGGGAGCAAGAAAATGCTGTTGGAATTATTAGAAATGTTAGAATAGTTCTAAGTTTAGGTTGGCAATGAGATGTAATTACGTGATTACATATTGAAAGAATGTAAAGTTTACATACGACATGTCGATTTACCAATACGTCAAAGAAATTTGCGGCTAGGCACAACTGGTTTAAGATTCACAACATATTTTATGCATCAGCAAATTTGAGATTTTTGAAAAACACGTTAACGTTAAAAATATTATTAATTAAGAAACAAAAGTGTGGGCCTCAAACATATAAAATAGATTGTAGTCATAGTAAATGTATATATTTCTCAGTAACTCAAGTAAAGTAAAACACAAATAATGTTAAAAGATAAACTGTGAAGTCTATATAAGAAGGAACATCGATTTAATTTGCACAGTTCGCTGCCGTTGTCGCTGTCGCTGTCGCTGCCATTGCCGCTGCCTCAGCCAATTGCTATTGTTTAATATTTAACTTACAATATTTGTTTATGAACTAATTAATTTCCCTTTTAAATAAGAATATTATCTCAACCTTTTTGTTACATGAATTGCTTTGTTATTCCTCATAATATCATATTTAAACATAGTGTCCCGGCATCACACATCTCCGCTTGCTGCTTGTTGAAACTCGTTGCTAAGGGATGGGGGTGGGAGAGGCCGTAGAGGGTGAGAGGGTTGTTGTGTGGAGCACAGTTTGAAGTCTCTACATTATCTCTTTCGTTATGTTTCGTACTTCACGATAACAACGCTTAAGTAATTCAATTATTACGCTTGACATTTTATTAGAAGTGAAACAAAACTTTTTGAATGGCGAGAGACTTTGCTTACAGCTTGTAATATCCTAAGCAAGTTTATACACAACACAACAATATGTTGTGTTCTATCAAAGTTAGCGGTTGGAATCAATGGTAGCAGTAGGCCTACTCTTAGAAACGGATCATGATGGTGTAGGTGACAGTAGGTGGCAGTAGGTAACGGTGTCCTTGTCCCTGGGTGTCTCTGGTGGTGTCGATGGGAAATGTTCAAAACGTGTAATCAGAGACAACCACTAGGTAAATAATAATCACCTGCTTCGAGGATTACGTTGACGTTGACAGATTTAGAACACGTTCTTGATATCAAACGATGTCTGTCACCATTGTTGCTACACCCTACACCTATATCCGTCTACCATTCGTTATATTTCTAAAGGTTCATCCCTACTCTAGTTCAGACACACGCGATGATATAAAGCACGTATTCATATTTTATTAATTATTAAACTGATACACTTGTAAAATATAGAATCTAATACCGCCAAAGCTTTCCTATATTCCTTTATAAATATGAAGATATTTCTAAAGTAGTCTAGGTTACCTGGTGTTGGAAGAGGAAAAGAGGAATAACTTGATGATAGAGGCAGGGAAGAGAGCGATAAGATAGGAAGAAGAAATGGAGAAGTCAGAGAACGAAATCTTCCTGGAAATACAAAATGGGAAAAGGAGAGGAGAAGTTATTACGAAGGGAGAAGGACAGCGATGGAAGAGATAGAAAGATTAAGGGAGAAAGGAAGAGAAATACTGAGTTTGATAAAAGAAAGAGATCTAGATGTCCAACAAGATAGGATAAAGATAAAGCACCATATAATACAAGATATGGTCAGTTATGGACGAAAAATATACCAGAATTCATTGAAAAACAGCGAGATAAAGAAAATAAAATGATCGGGAAGGTAGATATTAAGTACAGAGGAAGAAGAACTATGTAGGATATGTGGCAAGGAAGAAAACATTAGAGTATATTAGCAATAGGTTTTGGGAGAAGTTGAAGAATGAAATAGATAGAAATTTTATAAGAGAAGAAGAACGGAATAAGATGGATGACAGAAGTTACAAGTAAGCGGTGGAATATGAAGCTTGATATGTAGTTTTATTAATGTAAAATAGTTTAAGTGAAGAAATGTAATGAAACCAGTCGATTTAATTAGGAAGAATTTAATGCTTAATGACACAGATGTTAAATTAATAAATACAATTAAAAAAGAGCCATACTTCTTATCAGAACAACAGACAATTCAGAAAAGCCATTTTCAGACTACAAACACGACATATTAGGTTCACATATTACCACTTAATGAGTAAAACAGTAGCTCCACAGTGCAGCAACTGTCAGACGCAAATGACAGTCCATCATCTACTAGTAACCTGCCCTCAATATCAAGCTCAACATCATTGGTGAACTAAAGACATGCTTTCAGATAATCCAGAAGAAATTAAAAAAGTGCTCGACTTCCTAACTGATATAATCTTAATCAATCAAATTTAACTAACATAAAATAACTTCAGGCGAACATGGCCTTAACGTTGAAATCGTCTCAAATTCTAAAATAAAAAAAGGAGCCATTATATTCTAAAAAATATAGATATATTTTAAGCAGTTTCCATTTCATAAAAACGTAAAATTAATCACAGTGACAACGTGCGACTCATCGTCGTATGACAACAATGTTCCTTCCTCGACGTTGTGTATGTAATCAGCGTACTCACACTGGAAAAGACCCAGTATGAGTGCAACCTTATACAATTAACAAATCACTGCAATTGTAATATAAAGTTGACTACTTACATTACATTATTGCTTGTGTGAACGAGTCTTAATATTATATTATTATCCATAGATATGTAAAGTCCATTCCGAAATGCAACATAGAAAGTGCAAAATGTTGAATTATTAGGATTAAAATAATACGCGAGTTTATAAGTATGCAATTCATTAAAATAAGGGACGTTACATATATGTCTGATGTTTTATGAAGTAACGAAACCACTACGAGATAAATTAAATGAACATTCAGTGTATGCTAGTGTCCATGAGATGAATTTACCACGTTTTTAATTCAAATAATAGTTCTCGTTTGCAGTCGTTCCAATAGTACCTACTGGTATAATCCCCGGCGGTACAAGAACTTAAACCTGGGTAAATTGTTATCATATCTCTTTTGAATTTATACCAGTCATTTTGAATCCACAGCGAATTATGTTTAATCCTGGAACAAAGCTGAATGTTTTTGTGAGCATAACCCAAAATAATCTACACTGTTAATTTAGACAACTAACATTCAGAAAAAAACAAACAATATATAAACGTTGTATGCAAAAACATTTAACGGTAGGTCCTTAATCTGGAACTCCATAAAATACGGTGACACAAACGTTCAGGACAACGTGAGGGGCGAAACCTAATTAAGCACTAGCCATTTGTAAAGATAGAAAAACTTTGGAACCACCGAAAAACTAGTAAGACCATTTCTGATTGGTATAGTAGCATAAAACAAGGGTACTCACATCAACTGTGGTATTGGTGTCTTCTATTTATGACATGTCGTAATCGTAATAAAATCAATTTACAATTAGATCGTGTTCATTTTCGTTTGTTCACATGATCTACATAAAGTTTAGTAATTTTTAAAATTATATTCGCATTCATATACGCTGTATATTCATATATGTTCCATAATGTGAAAATAATATCCTTTACGTACATTGCATATACATGAAATGAATATACATAACAGTACATACTATGTACATGCAGCAATGTTTAAATATGTACATACCTTTACATTTGCACATACATATGACATACAGTGTAGGTTTTACGTCACAACAGCATATATAGTAGACCTATACATAACACCCGGCTGAATATAGTAGTATGTATATGCAATTGTTTTCTGGTGTACGTAACATTTGCCCTTAATGTTTAACTTAACTTTTGCTCCGATTGTTCAGTGAACTATCTTAAAAAATGAGTTTCATTTATTTCAAGTGAGCCACATATTTGTAATGATCATAATTTTAATTAATTTCCTTGTTAAAAATCAACATAGCTTCCTTATCATTTAAACTCAAAGTTCGTCGTTCGATTCTTGTCTCACACATCATTATCCGAACTCCTGACTCTCCTTTCATTCCCTACTCCTCACCCTCCGCTTTGTGCATTGTCTGTGAAATAGTCTGACAGACGTCTGTTTAATTTAGTGATTGATGCACTACGAGTACGAGTATTCCCTGGAACCATTAACGGACTAAATAACAAAAAGCATCACCAGCGACCAACCGCCAGCCACCAGCTCCAGCACCACTGCTTCCGCTGTACTCGAGTCCTATTATACTCGTATATTCCAGTTAAGTTGGAAATTGATATAAATTGAATTATTATCATACGTGAGAAAAATTATTATTTAATTATCGTTGGAATTGTTAAAAATAATAGAACCATATTAAGTGCTGCAATTACTTTGTGTTTAAAACTACTTTGTTATTGAATATGAAAAACGTTTTTATAATAATGTTTACTTACTATATACGGTATGCTATACAATGTAGACACTAACGCTAATTAATTATTGCATAGTAATGTATAATGGACTATGCGAAATAATCGAGTATGTTTGCGCATCGTAATTATTGAATTGTCTGCTTCCTTTGCTGTTATGTTGCATATTAAGTAGATATTTTTATAGCAGTTTAGCCGGAATTTGATTAGTTCCTAGTTTAAAATAACCTATTTTATAAAATACAAAGAATGTAAGACATACGTATATTAATTAAGTGGTGAATATGCAAATTAGGGCTACTATCCACGACAGCTTCATTTGTAGGCTGCATGCAAGCTGTAAATGAAGCCAGACGTATTCTGCATCTCAGTTCTATCCACGTAACGTCATACAAGCTTCATGCAAGCTGCAAATAGGGCCATTTCTCTGAAGTCTAGCATTGATAAAGCACGTTTTTTCATTGGAAATCATACGCTTTTATTAGAATACGACGAATAAGATTTTTTTTTTAATATTAACAAACAAACAAATAAATATCCTATTAATTTAATTCATGCCGCTTGACGTCAGAGACATAGTTACAAAATAAGGCTCTAATATTTCAAATAACACCTTACTCAATAAGCCCGTAGGATGACATATAGATGGCTGTTTAAACAAAGCATCGGCCTAACAAGTATTATTCAGACTTGCAGACTGCATTACGATTTGCTAGCAAGTTTCATAAATTAATGCACTCATAACATAACCTACAATAATACGGTTCATGTGTTAGACAGAGATGGCTATATAAGTTTTACGACACACCGTTGAAACGTTGACATGAGTTTATAAATTCATTTTATTTGTAATTTATATTTTATTAACTATAAACTATAAGTTCACAAATTAGTATATACTCGTACACTTAAAGCTTTTAACTAAGAACTATTAGTTCATCACATAACTACTTGAACTTAGTTTAAATGACATTTTTAGAACTATCTCAAATATTTATACTCTGCTTTCTTGAAGGATGCTTCTCAAACTACGAGTATGTTTCACTTATTAAAGTAAAGTGTAGAATGTGCAGTACAAGCTTTTTTGTAAAGCCGGCTCCAAACTATGCTACGAACACCTTCCAACGTTGGGCGGTTGATGGATAGACGACTTTCGCGGCCTCTTACGCACTCTATTCTTATATCTCTATGTGCACTGCTGTAAAAATCGTACAACAAAGAAAGGTTTTATACTTGAAGGTTTATTTATTTACTTTATTAATTTGTTATTGTTAAACAGTGTTAAGTGTCATTAAAATAAATAAATCATTCAAATCAAACATTCGTTATACTGTATAGTAGGAAACTTGCCATGTCAATCTTCCAATATTTGGCTCATACGTCGGGGGCAAGCATTTGAATGAAACGTTCCGAGCCGGCTTAAAGCGAACGCTTTATAACTTTCGGAAACAATATCACTAACACTATTTTCAAGTCCTTTTAAATTCGCTTAGAGTTGTAAAGCAGATTAGAGCGAGACAGCTGTGACAAAAGTATGGCGCAACTTTTCTTTAATTAAAATCTATATACTATCCTGACAAGTACACAAATCTGCATAGACTCCAACAACACAACGTCTTACAGACAACACAGATCTTAAAAGTAATGTTTAAGTTATTTTAAGTTGTACAGCTAAACGTTAGTTGAGGAACTCAGAAGGAGAAAACCACGAACAATGTAAAGTCGGGATATGGAAGATGGGAGAGGGGAGAGGGGAGAGGGGAAACGGAAACCCACTCACAAAACACAGTGTACAAAATAGTCAACTGAGTGTAAAGAAGACAACTGAAAACTGAAATTTCAAAACTCGTTCTCTTTACAGTCGTTGAACAATTGTTCCTGAAGCCGTAGACATCGTACAGCGAAATCATGATGCTTTCAATTGAGTTGCCATATCTTTTGTTGAAGAGATACACTTAACATATTAGTTATCAGACCGAGGTAGACAATGGCAGGCTATGAAACTTCGTTCGTTGTGAATTGATATAATGCCATCGTAATTAAGTAATACTACTTGAAATAAGGTTCGTTATACTATCCTTGAAAATATAATAATATATTTGCACGAATTGCTAAATCATGCTGAATTTTATTAGCATCTTATTAATAAATGTTTAGCTATCAATATTTATTTGTAACCGCCGTTCGCTAGACTATTAAAGCTGAAGTACGAGTAGTTCAGACAAATACTTTGATTCAAGGTTTGGTTTTTTATATTAAAGAGATGTCATGACTAATCATATTTTTGGATTAAATCAATACGAAGATAGACGTTTTGATATCAAAACAGAACCGATAAGGAGATTACGAATTTAATCGTATAATAAGCTCAATCAATTTGTTACGTCTATTTTACTGATGGGTCTTACAACGGTATGAAAGTGTATTTAATGAATACATATACATATGATGTAGTCCATAATATTAGGTTTTGGCCCATATGTATATATATAGCCCACATACCTGCAAAAATAAATAAAATATGTAATATTTTACTTAGGTGAACTAACCTTATAGTGTCAAGGAGTCTTATTATCATATAGGTAATCTAAAAGCCTTTAATACTTATTTCAACTGGTCGATATTAGGTCACTATCTGACAGTATAGTTTTGGTAGCAGTTTTCTTAATTTGTAGCCAAGTGCTTCATGTCAAATATTAATATTTTATAATCCTTAAACGTGCTCTCAAGAAGTTTTATGAACATGTTAATACGCAAAAAGATACATATATTTTTCTAAAAGCAGGAAATAGGTTACAAATTGTTGTATACTAAGTAACATTGTTTACGAAATAGGTAACTCTTGTTTTGTTAACGAGTAAAAACTGTCATCACAGTAAGAGGTCATCAGTAATAAAACCTTCTTTTATATTATACCTATTATATTATTATAACTAGTTTATATAAACTATCTAATAACATTTTTTCTAGTTAATTTAATAATGGTAATATTTTTGAAGTTAGAGTGTTAACCATTGTTGATACTCTTTTTCTGTCGGTCATCATACTAGCTCAAATGGCTTAGTTCTCTTTAATCTTCTTGTCAGTCCATCCGTGTGCAGCAGTTGAGGTGTTGGAGACGTTGCTCGTGCTTTCTTGCAATTTTCGTAATTTCTTTAGCTACTGTAGTTACTTTGAGATCCCTATGTATATCACTATTGCGGACATACCATGGTGCATTCACTATGTTCCTCAGAACTTTATTTTGGAAAGTCTGAATGAATGTGACGTTGCATTTCTTAGTACAGCCCCATAGCTAAATTCCGTATGTCCGAACTGGTTTCAATATTTGCTTATACAGCTTTAGCTTGTTATGTATGGGTATTGGGTAATGTCGAAGTGATAAAACTAGCCTCGGAAATACTCTAATAATATTTATAATTACTTTATACTACTTAATTAATTACTATTATCACTCCAGGCGCCGCATCGTCGGACCCAAATTACATTCAGAGTTATGCAATTTACAATAAGCCCAACACCGAATACCGAATACCATGTTCGGGACACAGGACGAGATATTCGACTGCGATAAAATGAAAAGATTAATTACATATTAAGTACTGGTAATTATAACCTCCTCCGCAATAATTTTCAAATTTCATCAAAAGGACGGTGAACGACGGAAGGGCGGAAGGACGAAGGGACGGACAGCAATTCAATAAACGTTTGGATTATTTATTATGAATGTAAATATATTCAATTACAAACAGTTTTTTTTATTTGAGCAAGTGTCAATGAAAAACATTCATCATGACAGGGCTAATGGCGTCGACAAGGGACGTCAATGGCGTCAAGGGGTAGAACAGTTAATGATTTTGTAATTAAATATTTAAAGTTCCTTTAAAGCATTATGATATCGTTTTCATTTTCATAATAAACAAAAAATGATTTATTTGCTAATTAAAGATGGCGTGACTAGTCAGAAATTAGAAATTATTGATTGTGTGTGCTCTGCTTTGTTTTCAAATCATTAACGGAAATTGAACGAACTGTATTGAAGGCTTGATTCCAGGCTGAAAAGTTTGGTGGAACCTTCTATTATCGCCAGTCGCACAGAGAGCATATTTTCTTGGCGCTAACTACTGTTTCTTCGGCTTAATCGCTGGACCAATGTTATATATTCTAGGTTTGGTTGTTATTAAGTTCGTTCTTGTATTGTTATGTAAATGTTACGTATTTCATAAATTACGTATACATACTCGCATTACTTTATATATGTTACATTAGAATATATGTACATTTCCATATCCGTTTGATCCATTTTTCTATTTATTTTGAATTCTGATTTATGAAAAAGTAATTTCTTTTACTTTCGAACTACACCCAACAAAAGGTACAATCCTTTGCATTCAACATAACGCAAATCCGTGCTTTAAAGTTTTGCGATTTCATAGAAAAAAACATACATTTAATATCTCTTGGATATTCTTGAAATGCAAATGTTATAAATAAATATATTGTATTTGTTCGTCGGTTATTGAACGAATTTCGTAGCCCGTAGAACGTAGCTTGTAGCCCGTAGCCCGTAGCTTGTAGGACGTAGATCACCCGAGCTTTGTGTATATCATTCAACGCTTTCAAGTTACAGAACAAAACAAAACAAAAAGAATGACTATTCGTGTCGAAGTTTGAAGCTGTTAGCGTTCTCACTGGCTCTTTGATACTTAGGTGTTCGAGTACAACTACGTTCTGCAACACGAATCCGTGCAAATTTCTCAATAATGCTTGACAGCACATCAGTACACAACAAATGTTGTTAAAGTAAATAACGCTTCAGTTGCAAATCTTATCCAGCGATATGAATGTTGGAGAAACGTTGTGTAATATTAAAAAGAAATTCTTTTTTCAACAGAAACTCCCAATTGTAAGACGACATATAATTATGAAACATGTATTCGAATCATGTAGTTCTTTTTTTTGTTTTGTAAAAGGAAACTTTTTGTTCAAAAATCGATTTCCAGTCTCTGTATGGTATAGGTTGTCGCTGCTGGTTTGAATGGTTTGGTTTTGACACTTGCCGTCACGTGGTTTGACGTCTTCGCTTTCCTTTACAGATACATTTTGTGTAACGAGATTAAAAGTTCTGACTTATTCTTCAATGCACGTCTTCTAAAGCTGCGCGGCCGAAACTTTATACAAACTTTATTTTGATTTGAATATGAGATACTTAAGGTTATAGCATATTTTGCGTTGTGTCTTGTTCGGAAATTATTTTAAGTAAATTACATATGAGACACACACTGTTACACCTAATCAAATTAAACACGTGCTAATAATTGACATATTTCTCTTATTGTTACAGAATGGAGCTCAAGATACTTTACATATTATTGATAATAGTCTCAATAAAAGGAAAGACAGAGGCGCTGAATCATTGTCCAGAGAGTTGTACATGTAACTTGGATTACAAAAATCGGCCCACAACACAATGTCTAAAAGGAGGAATGGTGAACCCCATTCCCACCCAACAAATGGACACACAAACACAAGTGCTCATCATATCAGCACCTGACGAGGACAGAAGTAACATGCTGACAATTGGACCAATCTTCCAACCATTCCCAAATCTGCAAGAACTTCATATAGTGCGATCTAATATTCCTTCTATCGGCCGGCATTCATTTTGGGGTGTACAAAATTTAAGAATTTTAAATTTAACACAAAATAATATATCGGCAATATCAGATCATAACTTTAGAGGTCTTGCGAATCTTCTAGAACTGTATCTAGATGACAACCGTATTGAGACGATGCCTAGTGAAACGTTCCGACATCTCTCTGATTTGAGAATCCTATCTCTTGCGAACAACAGAATACCAACTTTGGGTCCCCGACTATTTTTACGACTGGGTAAACTAAGAGAATTGGATTTGAGCGGAAATGAAATTGGTGAACTTACTCCAGAAGTTTTTAAAGATGTACAGGTAAAGTATACCGTTCTAAATCACATTGAGAACAATCTTTTATAAAGAAAAATGACTTCCAATCCACAATAGTGTTATTTCATGTAACAATTTTAACACCTAATTACTTCTTTAGTCTTGTTACTCTGTAACAATATTATAAGTTGCTGCAATCCCCATTTATGAGAATATTCAAATTCTTTTGTAACACTTCTCTATCTGAATGTATGAATTGAATAAAAAGACAGAGAATAGAGTCACGCAATACACAAGGAACCGTCTGATATAAATACATCGCCTTTAAGAAGGACCATAGTCGCTCAGTTCATCCATCGTATTTTGAATTCCCTAGACAATGTTAATTATAAGTGAAGATCATATCATTCAAATCATTACCATTGCCGTTCTATTTGATTTTCGTTATCTACTGTTATCTTTTCATTTGGTTCGCTTTATATTTAGTTCCATTTAACGTCACCCGCCATACTTATTATACTTATGATTTAATTAAGTTCAATTTTTAAATTATTTTTGACATATACAATAGTCGACTTTTTTTCAGGAGTTAAGTGCGTTGCGATGTCGCCAATGCCACTTAAAGAGCATAAACACTCAGCTGTATCACTTACTACCGCTCTTGCAAGAACTGGATCTAAGTGACAACCAAATCAAGTACATTCTGCAAGATGAATTTCAGGATTTAAAGAAATTAAAAATCCTTCGTTTAGATGGAAACCAACTTCCTGTGGTTCTCGAGAAAACCTTCGAATTGCAGCCGGATCTTCACACATTGTCTCTGGCGCGAAATCGCTTGGCTAAAGTCACAAACACGGCGTTCAGTAATCTACACAAGCTGAAGGATTTGAATTTAAGCTACAATAAGTTAGACAGACTTGAGCTAGCAACTTTCCAGCCGGTTGCCGATTCCTTACAGAAGCTGGATGTCAGTGGGAACTTGATTCCGATTTCCGAGTTGAAGTACATCCTGCAATCGCTCACGCACTTACGAGAACTTAGTTTAAGTGACATGTCCCTCACTGACTTACCGCTGGGTTTGTTTGTCTTTCACGAGAACCTACAAAGTTTGAATTTATCGGGCAACCAGTTCACAACATTTAGTGTACAAGTCTTGTCGCCCGTGCCACGGTTGAATCAACTTGACCTTTCTCGGAATAAGATACGTGGCGTGGAGGAACGGTTAATGTACCGTTTCGAGGTGATTCAGAGGTTGTATCTTCATGGCAATCCTTGGACCTGTGACCTTTGCCACGTACCTTCCATACTGTCACGCATTAACAAAACAAACCTCCACAAGGAGATAAAAAGGCTACAGTGTGCTACCCCGAGTCAACTAGAAGGCAGAACTTTCGACACGTTGAAGGTGGCGACTTTAGAATGGTGTGCACATGGTGTGAACTACATGGAGGGTGGTAGAGATGCGGCCAGTACCTCCTACAGCTACAACTTTCTTTCTGAAGATGGTCGGTTGAGCATAATAGCCGCGGTTGCAGGATTATTATTGATTATACTAGCCGTTACAGCTCTCGTGATAGGAATGTGTTACTCGAAGCATCACACAGCTCAGTATTACACTAATGAAGAGAAAAGAGGCCCGGAGCATGAGAAAATATTTGAAAATCCAGCTGCAATACTGGGAGAAAATGGTGAAATCAGTTTTAAATTTCCTTTGGATGTGAGTGACCTTAATACAAAACAACAAATTGTATCAATTTCAACCATTGATGATATAAAGAATAATTCGATTTCTCCTTCGTGAATTCTGGTGGAATGTTACGCTTTGTTTTGTCGTTTGGGTGGTGTTCTAGTTTTGTGTTTGTGTGTCTCTTGTGATTGGACAATAGCTATAAAGATACAATGAACAAAAGAAGAAAGAACATACAAAAAAAAAAACATAGAAAAATAAAGTAAAAATATTTCAAAGTGTGCGCGATGACAATGCAAGGTTAAGACAGTCCGCTGTCTCTAAGACAATTTCAGATGCTAGAAGGGACTTGCTTACATTGTTAATTTTATCTCGGATTTTTACAAAAAGAGGTCATTTATTTTTGTGTCTGTTTCTCGGTTTTAATTCATTGACCCATTAATCATATCACCCAATTTAATGGTCTTTATTTTGTAAATCTTTTTTGAATCAAAATTCACAAGTTTTTATTTGTTGCCTGGTTAAATACACATGTATCCTGGAAACAAGAAATCTTTTCCGACTTCTGAAAGATATCATTTATACTGTAACATAAAATACAAAAAATTAACATGTAAATAAACAAATATTTCTCCATAAAAAACATAGTGTAGTGTGATTTTAAAACTAAATAAAAAATGACACAACAAAAATTTGGAAAACAGTTTAAACGTAAACGTAATGGATATTAAAGAAATTGAAAGACGAGCTCAAATAAAAACTTTTAAAATTAACTGTGTAAAGAAGGAAATGTTTTTGATTCCCGTAGGGTGAGTTTAAAAAGATAAAATGAAAATACAGATACATATAAAGGGTACAGGACACACAGGACTCACAGGACTCAAGCCAAACCCTTCAACAAAAATTCTGGACTAAGTAAATTCTTGTTTCATACACAAAATATAATATAAATATATATAAACTAAATTTAAAGTAAATAGCATACTTGTACGTCGAATATCTGAGATATAATACAGAGTTTTATCGTCTAAGGACAAAAAAAGGAACATTTTTTTATAAATAAAAACTAAATAAAGTACATCTAAAAGATAAAGTAATTTTATCTCATGTAGATTTATAATTATATTTTTTCTTATTATATTATAAGTGATTTAGAAATATGTCCTTATTTTTATCAATGTATAATACACCCAATGTCTTATATGACAAGGTTTGTAATTTGATTGATGAGAACCATGGTGTAAGAAATGAAGAGTATGTTTCAGGCGTTCCCTTTTCGGGGTTCGCTGTTTCCAAATGAAAAAGACACTTTCATTCCAAAGTACTAATATTGGGCTTATTTGTTTCATTAGTCTGGTGTATATCAGACCATCGGCTCTACACTCATGAAGAAATGTACGAAATAAATTATATACGAAGAATTGAAAGATTTTTAAAACTTTATATTTCTTAGTTACTTCAGAGAGAATAATTAGAGCGTCTTGCGTATGCGACAGAATGACGAAGAAATAAGCCTTTTATCATCATATAATTAATGTTCTAAGACAAAAAATATAAAATACAAAATAATTACGGTGTTATGAATGAAACGTATTAATTAAGATACAACACACCTTAAATAAGGAAAAAAGAATATAGTTCAACTTATGAGAGATCGCCGGTGTTTTATTCTTAAAATAAGTCGTGCCATATAAATGCACAATGCAAGAAAAGCACGATTTCAATCATTTTTTTATAATGTCAATAGGAATGAATAAGATAAAATTCATCGCCCGCCGTATCATAGATTTAAACAGCTGTAATAAGCATAAATCACCACAGAACTCTCCTGATTTGAACTATACATTGCATCGTATTCTATTCATACACTCTTTTCTTTTGTATTTTATATTTAATTTTTTTATATTATTTAAGTTATTATTATACATATAAATTATTTTAAAATTAATTATTCACTAAAGATTTTTGTAATATTCTAAATATTTATATTATATTCTATATTTTAACGTCTTAATTCCATTAATTATTTTGTAAATGCGTTCTACAGTATGTAATTACACCATCAATGATCTTTATTTATGTTAAAGGTGCATTCATAAAAGTAAGCCTAGATGCACACTAAAAGCAAGCGTCTACAGTTTTGTCTTAATTAATTTAAACATTATCACAACTTATTTGTAATGATTCTTTAGCCCTGTCACACACTGCAAGCGGCGAATTTGGACGTAAATCAGCGGCTTGGTTGAGCGGTTAGAACTCTCAAAGCCGACTTCTGTGTTCTTTGCATGTGTTGTGTCACAATACATACTTACCACGTACCGACACGACAGTGCGGCAAGTCAAACTTCTGTACTGTAGGGTGTATTGAAGTTGTTTTGCACTAACATAATTTATCATGAGAGCAAACTTTTACTTTAATTTTTACCGATACACCACTGTTCACTTCCAGTCTGAGCCGGCTTATGGCATTTACAAGGTAGGGTTAGGTTTAACGTTGTAGCATGTATTCGCTTAGTTAAAATTCGGTGAAATTCGGTTCCAATGTGAGAGTACGTCCGTATTACAACGGCTTTGTCGCTTGCTGTGTGCGAGAATTCATCACATTTACAGGATTCGGATAAGCAAACCGTAAAGTCCGGCCAAAATTCGCTTAAATACGTTTACAGTGTGCGACAGGCCTTAAAAAGTACTAACTGTACTCAGTGTCGGCCCAAACATGTTTTGCATGATGGGCTTTTGTAGTTTTTGACGCTCCAAACGCAGGTAACACAATTACAACAACAAATGTTAACATTCTTAAATTTAGCGCCACTATAAAATGGTGATTGGGACACGGCCTGACTGTACTAAAGCTATTTCCGTGTAATACACACCTTACATATGTAAAAACTCTCGAGTACAGAATATATTTAAGTTAATCTTCACTTGCTGATTTCCATGATTGTTGAAAACAAGAATAACATTAATGTGTAATTTCATACGAACGTAAACTGTAGTTTGCGACATGATTTTATTTAAATAAGTTTGGCGCGCAGATATGTGCTGCTCTCTTTAATTTTAACTTACTATATAGCTACTATATTCGTATATAAATTATTTAATTCATAAAAATGACGCCAGTCTTACTGCTCCTGCGAGTGGTGCATTTACTCGTACACCTATTTTTATCATAGTATTATATACAAATTATATTTATATATATTTTATTACCAATTTGTTTCCTTATTTTATAATAAATTGTGTGATTAAACAAACTATAAAACCATGTTCTAGTTTTTCATATTTTCCACCAGACTGTACCTAAATGATGTCTTCATTTTCCATCAAGTAAATTTTATCATGTATGTTATTTTTTGTGATCATTTAGCTGGATATTTCTTTTTTTTTATTGATTGATTATCTTTGTGACTAGCATTCTTCGATGGATAATTTGAAACAGATTTACAACAAGGAAATGAAAACTTGTACTCGTAGAATCAAAAAACTAAAAAGTTTTCAGTGAGTCGTTAGCGCTGGCCTAATCGAACTGATTAAGATGAACTGAGTCAGGTATGGTATACCTGTATGAAATAGCCTGTTTCTTTATTGTTTACTAGTAGTTTCAGCGTGGTATAGTATAGTCAAAACATTTACTATTGTCAGAAGTTTAAAAGCTGTGCACACAAATACCTACACATACTATCAAATATATGCGGTTACGGTGACCTGCTAACGTTGCCTTTTCTACAGTGTGTTTATTTTATTCTACACTTCTCGAGATAACTTTGCGCGCAGCGCTGCCGGATTGACAATGAAAGGAACGTGTTTGAATTAAAAGCAATTTTTTTTTCAATTTGTTTCAAAAACATTTGCTTTACTCTCCTAAACATCGAGAGATTTTTGAGAGAATCAGAAGCGTTATGACGTCATATGGGTTCAGAAAAGGTAATTACGCGAACAAGCTATAAATTTCAATGAGAGCCAAAACCTTACAAAATGATATAAAATATCAAAAAATCGTATTAATTGAAATGTGTTAAAAATATATTTTTTTTAAACATGATCTGTTTCCTGGAAAAAGTATAAATTTAAAAGCTAAAAAAAAAGAAAAGGTCATTTATTCTAAAAAATTAAATATGTGCGTGTGTGGAGAATGTGAAAAGTACTGTGCGGAGATCAAAAGATAATAAAATAAAAGAAGGAGAAAAAAGATAATGACTTATTGTAGAACCCACTAATAAGTAACTATTGCAAAAAAAACCGTTTCCAAGACAGCAACGCACACGTATGTAGCCCGAGATTGAAAATTTGGAACTTTCATTATAAGCTTAAACTTAAATCTATATTATAATATTTTCATCCTAGCCACGTCATTTTGAATAACGTCTTCAATGGTGTTAATACAATTTGTATCTCTTAATTTTTTAAATCAGTACATCCATCATAAGTAAAACGAATTGGTAATGAATTCTAATGACACACCAGATAAAGTGCTAACGATTTGAGTAAGCTGATGTCCAATTAATCCGTGTTATTAATAAATAAGTTAATTAACAATATAAATGAACAGTTTTATATAAATGTTTTCAACTTGACTTCCATTAATTACGTACTTAGGCTGTTATACAGCTTTCTGTTTTAATCAAACTCAGTACATTTCACAGTAAAATATTGTATTTATATAAAATACTGTCAATGATTAATGGAGCGTGAAGGACGGAGCACAGGAGTCGGCCCACGGCTCACGGCGCAGTTAACGGGCCATAAACCACGCTTACCATTACAGTACGACGGGAATTTTTTATCAGGTGAGCTTCTGACTTGAACACAACAAGGGTTTTGGTCTACATTTAATTTACTAGTATTAGTCCGGATTAGCATTAGGCGTTTCAAGAGGGCGCGGCGCGGTGGTCCAGCAGTTCAATAGACCAGCAGTCAATTGGGAGTGGAATTGTTGGATGGTTTTGTGTTGTGCCTGTCCATCGGCAGCCCGTTAAAGCCAACTATTTAATGCTCAGTCACTGCTAGAGGCTGATAAGCGAATCATTCGCAGCTCGTTCATAGTCGATGGTGATATGTGTTAACCGAATTTCGTGAAAATTTACAGTTCAAACGACGTGCAGCCTTTATTTGTCACTGGTATCTATTTCACCATGGCAGGAGCTTTCATTTGTTTGTTTCAGTATTGTAGATAAATGTGTAATGCTCTATAGGTAACCACCTGCCGATAATGCGTGCAATTATCACCTAAACACTCAGTATATAACGACTAAAACTCATTAAATCCAAAATGAAACTGGATATAAAAGAGCAAAAAATGATTCCAAAGTACGTATAAAGGTCTAAACACAGTGTGACATAAGAATAGAGTGCGCAAAGAGTACGGCCGCGTGTAAGAGGAAGCGATAAAGACAAAGAGAGAGACAGCTGCCGAGTGTCCTATTAGTCTTTTTTCTAGCCAAACCGCTGCTGCTGGCTTGGTTGATTGGCGGTGAGATAGGGGGGTAAGCAAGCAAGCAGACGCAGTGCTCGGCTAGAAAGAGACATATGTGCTATCGTCTGCATTGCCAATCTTGCATACTAATCTTAGTTATTGCCATAGTATACCCATAGCTGTCGCTGTATGTGCCTTCTCTTCCGCATATCTTCTCTTCCACGTATTATTCAATAAGGCCAAATAGCATGATACGAGCAGTGTGGACCTGTGAACGCTTACCTTTACGGTTAAAAATATATAATTATATTAGCATATAATTTGCTAATTCATGTATCAATAATCTGTACTATGACACAGACTATTTGTCATACATTCATCCTGATTCCTTAAAACACATTTTTTATTATAAAACTTATACCTTGTCAGTTTTGATCCATACAAATATGGTAATTTCAGTTTAACCCACTTCCACTGTATTAGCAAAGAGAATTTCTAATATATTTTTTCAATTTCACATCGACATTCGATCTATTTATTGTTTCACGTCCTATATACCATATATATATATATAAGTTACGACTTCTCCACATACTTGGCATAACGTATTTCGAGCAAAACTTTTGTAAAATAAATATAAAACTTAGAAAGTTTTTTAGAGGATTTTTATATTACAACTTTAAATAACTTAGAAAAATATTGAAATATTAGCTTAGTATATTCTATGTTTATGTGAATATATTAGTTTGAATTCTAAATTCAGATTTGCAATTAATTTTTCGTTAAGGTAGTAGTAAGGTAGTACCTTGCGTGGTATAGTATTACCAGAACACTTACTATTGCTAGATAATTTTACAAAACGGTATACTGCATTTTTTGTACTCTCTTAATTTTTTTCAAAATAATTTCCAAAGATTTTTTGTGTATAATAAATAATAGCTAGGCGGGCAGAAGTTTTACATGTTCAAATGGGAGGTAAGCCTGAAAACTTTATTATTAATTATCTCGAATTTTAAACTGTCAAAAATTCTGAAACTTGCAGCCTATAAACAAATATTTGACATAATCTATCGGACAACATATATCATATACTTTGGAGGTGAAGTTGTGTGTATTTTGTAACAGTAATATGCGAGCTTGTCATCAGCTCGCACGGTTTGTTGCATAAGCGACGTACTGAACCGGTTAATAGTGATTTTCTTTTTTATATTTTCCTGGAAAACATTCTTTATTTTACCAATTTCCTGAGGGCATTTGGTCAACCATCCCTAAAAACGTTTTCATTCCTTTTTACTCGTATAAGGAAAACTATCAGCCCTAAAAGATTTTAAGTCATGCACTAGAGTAGAGTATTTGTGCGTGAGAGGTAATGAAAACGTCTAGAAACAAAACCAACCGAAAATAATCTAGAAATAACATTCTGGGGCTAAGAGGAAAACTGTAGAATCATGTCAACAAAGTATACCATACGTAGGAAATTTGTTTTTCATATGAACGAACAACGGCCTATATAACATACTCGTACAGCGTATAACCCTTTATATACGGGTATATTCGTAGCATGCAAAGGCGCTGTAACCTTTAGGTTTTAGAACTTAGTTTTTAGAAGATATGCATGTGTTCTTCAAATATTAGATAAATGTTATTGAATTCTCATAACTTCTTAATTCAAAAAGGTAATCCCTCCCTTCTATAAAGCCAGTCGGAATACGACACGAGCATATGCATGTAATTTGATGAGACCGCCTAGTGACCGACAGCGATGACACATTGACGCCAGGTTACTGTAATTTACGGTAAAATCTATTAACTAGATTTTGATATTTTATTTAATTAATTACATTCTTCACCGAGTTCAACTAAAATCTATTGTAATTAAGCAGCGGTGTAGTTATTATTATATTTACATCTACTTTATTTAACAATTTCTTCAACAATATTTAATAATCTAGATTTTAACAACTGAAATAACACTAAATGTAGAAGCATAAGAAAATTTAATCTAGAAAGAAAAATGACAAGAATTTTTCATAAAAGATGGATTTTATATCAAGTGTTCATACTGATATCAGCTCCTAGGTGTTAATATACTCATATTAAAGTTTTAATATTCTACCTCGAGTATATTAAAATTAACATTTCAGATTAAATATTATATAAAGAATTAAAAATACTTGAGAATGAGAATCTGAAACGAAAATAAGTAACATGTATGTAAAAAAAATTTAATATAAATACTTATGGAAATAAATTAGACAAGTAGGCTATCTTAAAACACTCTTTATCTCCAAGAAGTACTCATCTTCTGTTCAAATCATTCGAATGCCACTGTTTTTTTTACTATGTTATGTATTACACGTACAATGGACCATTATTACAAAGACGATTTATTTTAAACATAAAGAAAGTACTTAAACGTAATACATATAAGTACATCGCGAAAAACTCAACTATTGTAGATTAGAATAAATGTAGCAGAGATAATGATTACTACAAATTTTTAGGAAATAGAACACGTTCCGTAAAGAACTGCACATTCACCAATAAGATAGATCATTAAAATACATACATACTCGTATAATGTAATGATATACAAGTATACAGGAGTACATATAGTTTTTTATTCATTTTTCATGCTAGCTACATACATATATGGTATAGCTGTTATATATATTTTATCCATTTTTCATACAAACTTCCTCCCTTATTATTAATAACTTTCAGAATAAATTGGGTACCGAAACTGACCTCGTTCGGATGCCGATGCCGCTGCCGATGGAGATGTTGATGTCTTTGCAGTACGGGCATGTTTCTTGATTCGAAGCAATTCTCTTGAGGCACGTTAAACCAATGAAGGGCATCGTCAGCGTGACCCGCTACCCACTGTCCACCATGTGATGACGTCATCAGTAGCTTACTGTACAACTGTCCGCCTTCCAGCATCTCTTGTCCTTGTCCAGCTGTCCACCACGTTGCGCTAGTCGCGATCACCACAATCCAAGCGAAGTATACATCGGGGAGTGATACTCTGAATAAACCACTACGCCATACACCAAGTGTACTTGACAGGATGTTGATGAATACATTGTACATGGAGATGACTGTAACCACGAACAAAAGCTGAAGCGGGAGCAGGAATAGACTTGTTGGCCCTGGGTGTAGCAACTCACGAACGACTAGTGACTACACAGAGCGGATGTGCGTTTATCATAGTGTTTTGCTGATAGTGCAGATAGTGAATGTTCGGCGTATGGAAATCAGCTTGGATGATCGAATGGTGGAAGGGTTGCAGGGTGGTAGGGAGGCCCGTAAATTAAATAAATGTTCTGATTGTTGTCATTCAAATGAGCATCGTGGTTTTACAGAAATATTAACCTAACATATACAGGATGCGGCAGCATAACTTCCTTTTTTTAAACTTAATAAAACCTATTGTATGAATCAGAAAATTCTATTTGTTTTTTATATTGTACACACATAGGGAGGGGGAAGATGGGGCAATAGCGGTCACTTAAGCAGTAATCGAAATATTTTCTTATTTTATGGACTTAGGGTAAAAGTAACTGATTTTTTACATAGATTATTTAGTGGACTTTAGATAAATTTGATACACATTATCAAACTATTTAGCTTATTTAGTTTATTGTCTTTCTATACTATACTTTACTATATTAGGGTATTACTGTTTATTCGAAATTACTCTATCCTTATTACTTTATTGCATTCCATAATGTTAGAAATGCTGTTAAGATACGTTTAGGTAGAAAACAGACTTCTAAAATGAAGTAATTAATAAAATAAAATAACTTGTTTTTTATTTTAACCACACATGTTCTTTATTTTTTATATTTTAACCAAAATTAACCTTATTAAAGGGAGTGAAACTTATGAAAGGGAGTAACCTTGTGAAGGGAGTGAAGTGTAAGCATTTTTAAGTGTACTTCCTTTACCCTTCCTTCTCTTCAGATGTTAAGTCGCCGAAAATATTAATTCATAAAGATATAATATTCCAACAGGGGTCGCCTAAAGCGGTTTATTCCATGTCCAATAATTTTACTCGACGTGATAGTACCCTGATGGCGATTGAACTATATTGAGACAAAACTTTACTGTCCCACCTCTCGAACGAGACCACTAGCGCTTCGCTACGACATAGGCCTGTCTCAGTATGGGACCGTATTTAAGCGAATTTCTGCCGGACGTATACGGGCTACTACGCTTTACCTATCCGAACCATGTAAATGTAATGAGATCGCTCTGGAGCTCTCAGACTGAACGCTACAAAGCCGTCCGAATACGGGCGGCACTACCTCGCACATTAGTAGCGTATAAAGGCGAATATTATCCAAGCGTTACCACTACTACAACGATACCCTATATGAACCTTTGTAAATGCAAAAAGCCGCATCAGACTGGAGGGGGATACCTAAGATCGCCTTTTGTTACGCTGCAATACGCGGTCAAATGAAATCTATCGGCGATATGGGTATGTTCTGCATGCAATTTATGTTTGTACTTCAGTGAATCATGGGCACGGATGCCCATACCAATAGGATAGAACTAAATTTAAATTCACGCCCACCAGAACTCAGATATATAATAAATGCTAAAGTCCCTTTAATACCAGTAGTGTATCGATAAAAATTAAAGTTAAAGTTTGCTCTCATGATAAATTATATAAGTGTTAAAGAACTCCAATACACCCCCTAATACACGACTACAGACATCTGTGACACACATAGGGCGGTTTGCTTTGTAGCTCATTCAAACCGCCGATTTACGTCCGAATACGCCGTCGCTTAAATACGGTCCCATACTGAGACAGGCCATAAACTGACTGAATGACGCGCTTTTTAAAAAAGGAAGTTATGCTGCCGCACTCTGTACAATTAAACAGATAGTAACATCATTAAACTTATCATTTAAACGTAAATAATACATTATTGTTACATAACAGTGTATACGTAGTTCTTCTGTAACCATGGTTATTTAACTATGCCTTTATATATTGCCTTTTCGTAATGATAACATTTAAAAAAGTAAATGTTTTAAATTATACGAAGCGCTAGTTGTAAAATTTCATATTACCTAATTAAAGTTTAACTGCATATGGCCACAGAGCAGACAGCTCTAGAATCAGACAATTATCGCTTGATGGTTAGAACGTGCGGTGGTGACCTACTTTTTCAGCATATATTTGTAAATTGGAAATGTTACGAGAAGCAGGTGGAAGAAATGGAAGCTGCTGAGAATTTGTGACCGCCGTTTGCATAATATGAAATGCAGCTGAAATGCTAAAAGCAAAACCAGTTGGTCTATCATATCTGCTTTAACAGAGAAATCTTGAATGCATCCATACCACATAATAAAATAAAAAAGATACCTCAACATTTATTTAGATAAAGTTATTTCGGTTTGAAGTATTTCAGCATGTAAATGTAAATTACGAATGGTTTTTATTTAAGATAGTATGACCATAAAGCTACTTTTTCTAAGGGATTATACAGTTAGAATTTTCAAAAAATGCAATTTTTTTAAATTTCTTTTTCGTAATTTACATATATTTAAGTACACACACAGAAAATTTCAAGTCAATTATTTTCGAAGTTATGTAAGTTGAAAAAAAATTGTTTTTACTCTATAAAGTGCTTTTGAGACTTTAAATGCGTTTTTCTGAAAACTGTGTTTTTAAAACCGGTGACTAAGATTTCACGGAAACGGCTGAACCGATCGGTCTCAAATTTTAACGCAAACTTCTTAAGTATATTTTTTAGTATTTAATCAAAAAAAATTTCTCATCGATAAATTTTTTAAAGAAAAAGATATAAAGACATAGATTGTATGGTATGAAAGATTCTATGTATCGAGTACAGTCTCAAACAAAAATAAATAAGTATTGACTGTCGGGTTATACTTCTGTCTCCGATTGTAACGACAAAACTACATTAAAGCTATTTGAATGAGTACAATTAAATAGTTAGAAATAAATAAATGAAAGACAATTCAATGATTCAATTATTAAAGCATTTGTCTAAATATATTTTTCCAGCAATAAAATGTCTGAATGCCTCTGAAAGTACCAGTTTCATTTCCCTCACATCACTGGTCAAATAAATGGGTAGATTATATACTTGAATTATTTTAACCGAGCAATTATTTCTAATTCACACAACAAATGTTTTTGACAGGATTTTTCGTAGGTTGAGCTTACGTATTACGATGTATAAACGTGTATACCCCCTGTACACAAGGGGAATAAATTCTATGCGCGGATATGGTATGGAGTAGCACAACTGACCAGTGTACGACGCAGGCTTCGAAAGTTTCAGTCTGATTTTCAACTCTACTGATATTTAATTAACATAGAAACTTTCCGAACACACTGGAAAAATATGAATATGACTCACTACTAAAACTTATGGTTCCATACCTTGATTTATGGCATTTCCGATTCAGTGCTATAGTCTAATATGATATGAAGATATGACTCACAAGCAAATTGTCAATCATTGTAAATAATTCCTCGAGTATATTGTACAACTCCTTACACTTATGCAACATCTTTAACAGTAATGATTTTCGAAAGTATTGAAATACTTTCTAGATCTCTTTTCACATATTTTATTATTTCTACCACAGCTTTAAAATATATTAGATAAAGAAAATATAACTTTCTCTAAGCTGAAAACGTTTTGTTTGTGGACCAGCATCCGATCTTCAGGTCAGAAGTGATATCGTTTGACAGCTGTATCATTTCGCAACAAAATATGAAACGTGTTTAGGGTTTGAATACCTCTTCTCTATAATATCCTATGAAACTTAAGGCTTCTATTTTATAATTTTTTAAAAGTTGAAAAAGGTAAAGTTTCTTTTTGGTAACTGTACACTTTAGCAGAATTATTTTTAGTAATTAAGGAGATCCTCGTGAAGTAGTTAAGAATGTAGAACTTGCTGAAACTTTGTAAATTTGTTCTACGATAGTTAATAACATTAGTTTTAAAAAATGGAAATTTCACGTACAAGTATATGAAGATTTCCTAATAGAGGAAATTATTATTTCAATTGAATATGGTTTAGAAAACAACAAGCTTTCGAATAAAATAATAAAAATAGTATGTCTTCGAAGATATAACAAAAATAATTGTCATTTTTACAAGAAATATCATCACAATCATCCGTCACTTCCGTTGTTCAAAACACGATGTAAGATTTGGCAACCTCGCTTATGGAATTAATCTCCGCATGAGTAACCGCGAATATTCAAAAGGCATTAGGTTTAAGTTTTTAGGGTATGTACTCTAGCGGTGTTGTCAATCTCCAAGTGATGTGGAGTACCTTAACTCCTTCAATCAATTGAACGTTTTTAAAGTTTTAGTAATTAATTTTTTTTTAATTTGTAGCCTAATGTATGGTACAGATTGGTGCGACTTAAACATGCGACACTAATAAAACCCTTCTTATGCTATTTTAAAAAAATTCTAGGTAGTATTTTTATGAAACAAAAATGTAAAAACCTCCAACTTCATATAGTCTGTGCCACCAATTAGACTCAGATCCTTCAACGAATCCAATTAGATATTATTTCATTAAAACAAAACTAACTTTTTCTGGAAATGAATGAACCCTGGTAACTTCATGGTTATGTAACACCCTTCCCTCACCTCCCCTGCCCTTCTGCACCGTGGGTATGTTTACAAAAAAGTTAGAATTATTTATTCAACCACTGCTGAGTTATCTGAGCAGCAACAGAACGCGGCGCATGAACACGCGGAGGAGCGCAAACTTTCGCGAACTTACGTGTGTTGATGTGTTGGCAAATATACTCCTACTCGTGAATACATTTATTAAATGCAATACACCAAGTAAATACACCACCTCTTTATGTTTGATGTGAAAGCGTGTATCCTACATGCGAGGCTTCATATGAAGACATTCTAAAATCGTAATATTTAATATATACGTGAAATAATAATAAAACATTTAAGCTAGCATTATGCTTTATATCGTCATGAAAAATTTAATAAAAAATCCACTTTCTTTGCAAAGATAAAAAAATGTTTAAATATTTACGTTTAAATAATGATCATATATCCCACGTTTAAAGTCACGGGCGTCCGCTTATATTTCAGATGGGGGCAACGTGTACTTGCTGGTATCGTCTTATAGGTTATTTTCAATTAAAATCGTGTCTTCTTATTTCGGATTTTATGTCAAATGTTTTCTCTTTTGAGAATGATTTTTGATAATCTGTGTTAGTTAAAGATAATTGGTTTAACCTTTCATGTTAACATTTGGTTTGACCTACTTTTAATTAAAATTGCAAGTACAAATAAAGAATACTAAGCTAAGTTTCTCAATAATTTCACTAATAAAATCACCTGCAATAAAGAAAATCTTAATTAGACTTAAGCCTCACTCACTCACTATTTTGATATTTAATTTACGTTTTCATTTAATTTTTTAATCTAGATTTCAGGTTTTCAAGATAAACATTCCTTGTCATATTCGTGTTTTCATTTGATTTTAGGTAATTTCGTTGGTGCGCATGCGTCGTTAGTAATATAAATTTTTACATTTCGACAGTTGTACAAAATTGAATTTGAAAATATTAAAATTGCGTAGTAACCCAGTCATTATAGTAAGTTCACCTCAAAATTCGAGATACCCAGCTGTAAGTCTGTAAATACTTGTATATTGATGGTAGGGTGTATAAACCATATGTAGGTTTTGAGACAACTTTAGAGTGTCAATATACAAGTATTTACAGACTTACAGCTGGGTATCTCAAATTCCGAGATTCTTACCTAATTTAAGCTTAAATGACTGGGCCATAGTTAGTTTAAATAGCTAACAATTAGAAATAGAAATTGTTTTTACTTTTTTATTTTTACCAAACTGCGACATTCTTCTTTTAAAGAAAAATCATACTGCACTTTGACAGATTGTCACATTTTAGAGGTTATAATATAATATATATATTTTAATTTAAAAACATTGTACCTTGTAAGGTTTTAAAAAAAACAAAGAGAAACTTAAATGCTGAATTAAAAATTGTGCAGAGAATGGCTACGCATATTGGCATAGGCTATACAATTTAAATTAAATACTAAATTAAAAATAAAACTAAAGTAGTGAGCGGGAATGATACTTTACAAACAATTTTTAACCCTCAGATAATACATACTTGTCTGTCCGCACAACACTTCTCCCAGTAAAGTTGATTTTGAATTGGTCATGAATGTGACGATTCCCTTAATCCAAGACAAAATATTCCTCTAACATATATGTAGTCCATCATATTAATCATACACACATATTAAATATTTGTACACGCACAGAGAAACCTGGTTATTTTATTGATTGGAGAGACCTGTTTGTAAAAGCTTTCCCATAAAGTTGTTGAAATTATTAATGAATTACAATTTACAAATATGTGAATTCAAACTAATAAAAAAAGTTTTCCAGTACCGCATACCTGGACGCATTACAAAATCAACGATTTTACAGTACAAACGCGAGTACTTCAATTATAAAAATTTATTTAAAATATTATAAAAAGCTGAAATGTTTACCAAAACTTTAATCACGAAATAAAAACGTTGAGACCGAAGTGGTTGCAAATCAACGTTGATGTTATTAAAGGAAGAATACAAAGACCTGAAATTAAAAAAATTATTTTGTAAAAGTATGGAAATGAGACAAGGAAGTATGCAGTGCCGGATTAATAGTGGCGTAGGTGACGCGAGAGAGCAAAAAAGTAAATTGGGTAACAAAAAGGTAATTTATATTGGCGGAAATCAATCGTGACTGAAACAATTTATTTTGATAAATGGATATTTTTAGCGAAATTGCAAAAAAATTAATTACATTTATGTCTTGTTTAAATTTAAAAGAGTCATTTATGCCGGCGGAGGCAATTGTAACGGAATACAATTTATTTTGACGAAGAAAAATAATGATAAGAATGATTTCAGCGAAGCAATTGTGGATTTGTAATTATGTTTAATTTTATTTTTATAACTATTACAATCTAGTCTATTAGACTAATAAGCAATTTAACGTTTGCACGATTACATTTAATTACACTAACTCAATAGGTTTAACCCTTTTTAGTCTTGTCGTTGTTTCACCATCGTTGTCCAGTAGGTGTACCTCGTCATTAACATGTTGTCAAAGTCTTTTCTGGTGATTCCTAGCAAATTTCCTTATTGTAATGTCCACAGTTTCCATCTTTAAGTCTCTGTGAAGATCTCTGTTTCTAATATATCACGGTTCTAGAACCTTTGGATTAAATCCTTGTTACTCTGACTGGTACAGCCCCATAGCTGGATACCATAAGTCCACACTGGTTTTAGGATTTGTTTGTATATTTGTAACTTATTTTGTACTGATAGAGTGAAATTCTTTCCAATCAGTCAGTACAATTTTCTGAATTTTATATTAAGTTGTTCTTAATATGTTCTTTCCAGCGCCGTTTAGCATCTGGTGTGAAGATCAGGTACTTCTCCGTGTTTGAGTAAGGAACTACATTATTGTTGATAAATATTTGTATGTTCTCGATCTTCGAAATATGAATAGATACACTTCATTTTGGAGAAGCAATTATGACAAGATACAACTGATTTTTTTTTATCATTGCGCCAGACCTACAAAAAAGTTGTTGTGTAGTAGCGTTGGAAGTATGTTAGCAACTCATCTTGGTAAGTGTTAGTTTAAATAATAATAATTAAAACAAATAAAGCCGTAATGTTCATTATTTTATAAAAAGGTAGTAAGCAAACTTTCTACATAAGTATTTTTGTCCTAACATATATAAAACACTTTACTTCTACATACCGAAATGACGCCGTTGTTGTTCCTACAAGTAGTTTGCTTTGGAGTTTAGCATGGATGGTGGAGGAAGGGGGCGGGGTTAAAGAAGAAACGGTCAAAGTTATAACATGTGACGCAAAACAAACTCAAAACTATCTTGTTTTTCGTCAGTTGTTTTGTAGCTATAAAACATAATGTCATTTCGAAGCTCCAAAAGCTTTCCTGAAGCTCTGCTCCGGAAGCTTCCTAATCTCTAAAGCCATCAAACTGTGCGTAATGTTTATTTTGTTTACTATGAAACTTGACTACGTACAAGTATGTATGTCACAGTACGAGTTTATGGTAAAATAATAACAAGTTCGGACAGTAGTACTCGAGAATGTACGGTTAGTATCAGTGTGTTAGTGCGACGGCTGTGTTTCTACATACGCCAGGATAACAGTAATATCTGTTGGAAAATTCTACAACAAGCAATCTAGATAGGTTTTATGAATTGTTGAATGACCTGAGGTAGTTCTCTAACATTGTTCTGTTATAGATTTTTAGTTCTCCAAAGCTTAAAGAATCATGTAGTAGTTCATTTAAATTGTATACCATGTGCGTAGTCATTCCCTGCACCATTTTTAATTCAGATTTAAGTAACCTAAGTTTAAGTTTTTTTAGTTTTTTAGAACCTTACAAGGTTCAATGTTTCTAAATTAAGAAAAACTATATTATATCCAAAATGTGACAATCTGTCAAAATGCAGTAGGATTTATATTTAAAAGAAGTTGAATGTCTGTTTGTGAAAAAAAAGAAGTAAACACAATTTCTATTACTAATTGTTATTAAAAACAGTAATTTTAATTATTTCACCTTCAATTTTGTACAACTGTGGAACTGTCAACATTTATATTACCAAAGACGTATACGTATTAACTAAATTAAAATTAAAATACGAATGTGACAAGGAATGCCTATTCTAAAAACCTGAAATCTAGATTAAAATATTAAATAAAAACGTAAATTAAATATCAAAACAGTTAGTAATCAAATTCGAAGAGAAAATGAGTAACGCTGAAGGCTATAGAGAAAGGAGTACTTTGAAAAAAACGGAATGGTGACAGAGAAGGCAGTGAGAAGGAGAGAAGAAGGCATAAGTGTGAAAGAGAAGCTAAGGAGCAGAGACAGAGAAATACAGCAGCAGGAAAGAATGGAGGAAATACACAATAGCAAATGCAATGAAAGATACAAGAGGATTTGGGAGAGAAAGAGAGAGAGAGAGAGAGAGAGATACCGGAATACGTAAGAGAAAAGGATACAAGAAACATGAGAAAAATCGCAAGGTTTACTTGGCAAATAGAGAGTAAAGGATGGGATGGCAGGGTGTGTGGATGGAGATAGAAACGATGGAGCACATTAAGTTTTCATGTGAGAAAAAGGTAAAAAGTGAAAAGAATATTGTGCAGCTATTAAAGGGAGGCAGTGAAGGGAAGAGGTGGAGGGCGGTGATAGAGGTAAGAAGCGAGGAAAGAGAAGGAATGGCAGAGTAGAAACAGGAGGGAGAGTAGCAGGAAGAGGAAGCAGTAGGAGTTTAAATGTATCTGTTTTGTTTTTATTTTTTTTTTTTTTCTTTTGGAAGGAGTGAGAATGGTTAGATATAATAAGGATCACAAAATGTAATTAAACACAATGATATGTAACTTATTGATTTAAAGCAGAAGAATGTAGTGCCTGATGGTAAAAATATAAAAATAAAATAATATTATAACAGTGAGTAGGAAAGCTTAATTAATTTCATTCTTGTTTCATATTCAAAAACAAAATACATAACTCTTAATAAAATAAATGAGTAAAACTACCTAATGTCAAGCTTGCAGCGACCGCTTATTAGCCGCCGGCGATAAAACACTCATCTAGGATACAACGAAATTTCAAGAAGTTTGCTATCCTTGTAAACTCGTATTATTACCAGCAGATAACGAAGTAAGTTTTAACAAGCAATTAAACGCAACGCCATGGCTATTTTACAACCTGTTATAAAACGATATATCTCAAATTAATAATTGAAAAGTCAAGAACTCTCGTTGTACTGGTATACTCGTATTTGCAACGTTTTGTGTGTCATATACGTACGTATATACGATGGGACATCATGAAAGTCATGAATGGTTAACTTTATAAAAAACTCTCATAATTAATATATCATAAAAATATAAAAACTTTTAAAAATTAAGTTTTAAAGAAAACTCATACCACCGTTCATTGGCTTCGCTCCAAAATGTCTACCAACTTATAAGATTAATATCTTGAAACTATTTATAATTTCAAAGAATATTTTCTATTAAACTTTTAGCTATTTTATCAATGTAATTATATAGTAAATATTTTGTTACAAATATAAAAAGAAAAACACAGACCAACCGACTACGTTTTATTTTTTGCATGTGACCTCCACGCCAAATTGAATTTCTTGTTTTTAAATCGATTGAACCGTTTATTTATTTTAAAACATATTTCAGTCTCGTATGTTATTAGACCGACTTTGCAATGTTCGTAAACAAATTTGATTTGTATCCATGCATATAAATGAACGATTAAACCGCATAAATGAGCAACGAGTATAATGTTCCAGTATTACGTTCCGTTCTTCACAATGTTGATTTATGTCAAAACAAGCAGACGAACATTATTACGTCAAACAGCACTCACCCTTAAAAATATGCGCAACAATACGTCAAAAACAGCTACAAATCGTTTAATGTATTGAACTTCTGTTAAATATAATTGAATCTCTTACTGATAAAAAACGAGCCTTACATCAGTATAACAGCGTTACAACATCATTACCGTTGCATTCTACGCCTACAAGAATTGTTTGTTATAAATCGAACTTTCTAGACAACCTAGAGCCCCTATTAGTCCGTTATAACAAAGTATTACTGTATAAAGAAAGTCGCTACGTTTACTACGATACTATGATAGAGAAATGTGATACAAAGACCTTTCACAAGTTTCAGAAGAGATTCAACTGTTTCAGTAGTTTAATTGAAATTCAATAAGTTTTTTATGCTTACAGAAGCAAAACAATTGTCCCATGGATTTTATAAACTTTGTAACTACTATTCGTACCCTACACCACTCCTTCCCCCTGCAGATCACCCGTACTACCGTAACAGTCACTGCAAATTGTAACTTTTGATACCAAACGAACTGACTAACGTTTTCAATGGCAAAGTTATAAGCCAGTTTAGAACTATAATGCGACGGGCTTTGTTGTTCCGCGGATTACTAGTGCTACAGAGTCCACGGACTGGAGTCTGTCCATGACATATCACCGGAGCACACCACACACATGCACGAAGGACGAAGATCCTATCACAAGAGAAATATAATAACGATATGTCTGTATTACTTGTAGATTTATTATATTACTCGTACCGTGCAACTACACCCGCACTTTGTCAGACATCGAATTGTAATTTATTATTTATATGAAATGTAATACATAAGAAAATATATGAGGTAGTTCCAGCTAAATTAAGGAAAACGATTTCCTTTGCCTTTGAAAATGATGAGGTAATGTGGTGGGTGATAATCAGGTATGAGAATGATCAAAGAATTAGCAATACTCCTTATTCTTAAATAATATAAAAGTTAGTATGATTAAAGTAGAAGCTTAACAGTCGAATTATCTTGTAGTTAGTACGAATCCAAATAGGGCGAAGATTTTTGGTGTAGATGCGAGTAAAGAAAACGAAAACCCACTTATGGAAGACGAAAATAGTTGAAAGCCACTGATAGAAATGCGTAAGCTATTCACATAATTCCAAAGATATTATTATCGAAATCGCAATTAGGATTATTGCTGACGACCATTATTCCAGGAGTACTACCCTCGTTATTGAATAATTAGAGATTTTAGTTGGAAATAAGCGTGGGCCATGCCATAATGAACGTATTAAATACGCATCCTCGACGATGGAAATTATTATTGGAGTCATAAACAAATTTACGAGGTATTAAGTCGTAACTCATTATAATTAATGTCGTTGTAAGCTTGCAGCTAGGAGCCATATGAATTCAGTTTCAAACAGTGAAATGGGCTTAATTTTTTAAATTTATATTTATATTTATATTGGCGGTTTTTTTTTTTAAATATCCAAATGTTTACGGAGGTATAGCTGTATCAAATTTGAATTTGAATACCGATACTGAAACCTGTTTGGACTTACGCCATTGAACTCTGGGGAACATCTAGTGTTTTAAACATTGAAGTAATAGAAAGATTTCAGTTAGGGACAGTAAGAACCATTATGGATATCCCGTGGTTTATAAATAACAATGTTGTTATGATTTGTAACAAATATGTTATTAGTTACAAACCATTATGTTAAAGTTAGGTTAATTTATCAGGCTGAGAAATATTCTTTTTCATGTTACACTGAAATAGCAATTTGTTTATGAAGTTTAAAGTATTTATATATTTAAAGCTATATATTTAAATATAATTAAAGTTAGACGAACGCGCTTTTAACTTTTTATTCGTGTAATTGTATTTTATATAATTGAAAACCTTTCTATAGAAACGTTTTGGCGAGAATCTACAGTCTGCAGTCTTCAGCCTATAGTCGGTGGAGATGGTTGGCCTCGAAATAAGATCTGTTCAAGAAATTTTAAACCAAAGTGAAACTATAGAGAATAAAGGAGATTAAAATACTGGAGTTTTCAGAGAAATAATTAAAACGTCTGGAAAGTTAATGTCGTTGTATGTTTTCTAAAGTCATTGAAATATCAATCAGTTATTTTAATTATTTATTTTAAATACATTCAATATATTCAATTATTTTTCAACAAACTTATTTTAAAAGTTTCTTGATTTATTACATTATTTGCACAAGGATATTAATTATTTTACAGTTCTAGTTTATATTTAAAACTGCTTTAAAAAGAAATTAAAGTTTTGTTATGAAAGTATACGTATATTTACCTAGCTAGTAAATATGTCTGTCGTTACACCTTACGTTCTTATAATAATAAATCACGTAATTACATCTCATTACCAAATTAAACTTAAAACTATTCTAACATTGTAATAATTCAAAAACACTTTCTGATTCTTCTACTCTTGTCCCTATATCTTCTTGATCCTTACTCCTCCTTCTTTCTCACCGTTACCTCCTTCTTCTTCCTTCTTGGCTGTACCTGCGTCACTCACCTCTAGCCTTCCAGGTCTCCTCCTGACAAACCCAATACATAACTTATTAATAATTACAATGCACATATTTGGTAAAAGCATGCATGGAATTAGAGGCGCATGCAACAAGGATTTTTCAATGTGTTACTGTGTGCGTAATTACTCGGTGACTCAACAAACGAAGAGAATTGGCTCGGTTCCGTTGGTATTTTTGTTATCAGTGCAGTGTACAAAAGAAGTCATTACATAACACTTTTTAATATGTTATATTTCAACTCTACACACACACTACATGGTGTCGCTAAAAGCGGTTCTTGAAGTGTGCCCTCTTCCCTCCCTCATTCCTTTCTTATATTGAGTCGCAAGTAATTATAGTTCATAGAACATACATCAATACATGATGTCGCTAAAAGCGTTTTTTTCAGTATCGAAAGATTTTACACTAAGGCCGTCCGCACATGGGTCGACTGATTGCAAACGCGAGCCCCGAATCTACCCGAACCGAATAAAAATGCGTTGTTAATGAGAAAGCGCAGGTGAATACGAGTGGGAAACGCATATGACACGAACGAAACTAAATTGATTTGAAATTTGGTTTTGAGCGACTGTGTTTCTAGGTTGCAGGGCAATTGCGTTGCATGCTTTTGATGATGGCATCATGAGCAGAGATGTACACAAATACTATTCAAATGTATTTAAATACATACATACATACAAATACATCATAATACGACGCAATAAAATCCCCTATTATGCTATTGTTAAAAATTCTATAGAGTCACGAAACACGGCTCGACATGGCTCGCTTTTCGTTTTCGTTGGAAACTTCGTTCGCTTAAATAGATGAAATTCCTATTGGGGTATAGTATATTTATTACTTAGTGAAAATTGAGTCCGTGTGCGCTTAGCCTAACTTTCTATTTATACTTTATTCATTTACAGAAACGTCCATCAAATATCAAGTTTAATTATTGAATTATCTAAATTCGTAAGTGAATTAAATAGAATTTATATCTGTAGTACATTAATCAGAATCAATATATTGTTTGCATATCAATAGATCAATATTAATTTGACTTTGTGTCCTGTCCTGGCCGTCTGTGCTGGTGTCCATGTTCGTATTGCATGGTTCGAGTAGTATGTGTGTCCATATCACCGTGAGTGATGGTGATGGTGATGTTGACTTCATTTAATATTGGTTATACTCGTATCTGCATATTTAATTTAATGCTCAATTATCTGATGGTCTAGTGGCCTAGTTTACGAACTACGAGTGTGTTGCTGTCTGTAATAATAATGCTGCTTCACTTGTACTACTGGTTGTAACTGGACCATCTGGGTAATTGTTGTTTGCAAATAAGAATCTTGTACAAATCAAATGTATAGCTCTTCAATTGTTGTATTAAGGCTCTGTCCTTTTTACTGTCTATTGCAGAGTAAACGTCATAGATAGTTATTGGACTTCATAGTTTTACGAATTCGATTATGACGTGCAACACAATAGCAATATTGTTTCATTAGAGTTAAACATAGCTTGTCCAACGATGTCAATCTATGGAGTGTGTATGTATTTGTGTGCGTGTGTATGTGGGACTATTATATTCAACATTTGGAACAATGCTAACTGAAATTGAGATCCAATATTGACATATTAATAATTTAAATCCTAATTACACAATGGTTAAGTCATTTTGTTATTATTGGTCTGTGATATTGAAATCAATTTATTAGTTAATGATTAGGAATAAATGAATTATTAATTATTACAATTATTATTATTCTATTTTAACATATATATATATTTAAAATTATTTGCCTATTTATACCCGTTAAGTACTGTCAGTCCCGGATCTAGAGGGGAAGAGGGCTAACAGGGGTACTTGCGTCAGATTCGTATATTTAAAAAACTAGATGTATTCCTGCTTGCACAAAAAAATATTTAGTTTGGTAAATAAATTTCCTTTTAAGAGAAATGACTTATTTTATTAGGAAATTATCGGAAACAAGTTACCTATTCTCTTAATTTTTTTGACTTTATTTTGTTTTTCACAAATGAAGAAGGAAAAATTAAAAAAAAAAGAAATCGAAATATTTGCAGCATGTAGGAGGGAGTGGGGGGGCGCCGGTGTCATGTTCTTATCCGGTTCGAAAAAATCGTAAATACGATATTGAACACAATTACCTGTTACGTAAACAATATGAAGTAAAAAAACAACGTTTTGTGAACTGCTAAACTGAATCGTTTATTGCTTTTTGAAAAGTTAAATACATGAACATAATCATAAAACTTCTTAAAACCAGATTATAGATTACAGAATCTTAAGGAGTACTTTTAAAGGATAATAAAGGTAAGAAATTCTTTTTATTTTCAAATATTTTTAAATATTACTAAAACAAAATGTTTATAGTATAATAAAAGTATAATAAATATGTATAAAATATGTTATATTTAACAAAACACACTAACTTAACTTAAGCAAGGCTTAAAGAAATGTCCAAGTATAAAACCTTTCTTTGTAAGACGATTCGTGCAGCAGAGTATGACTTGTGCATTAAGTGTGTGGTGGGGGTAGAAAAATCCCTCTTGACGCGGGTCAAAAGACCGATAACAGCCTGAACTTCTTCCAAGGTGAACGTTGGACACACTTAGTTTCAGCATCGACCACACGATGCGTTCAAGTATCAAGCGTCCAACGTTCGTAGCATCGTTTGGAACCGGTATAATCTGACGTCATTTGAATACTAGTTCAACTGTGCTGATTAGTCATGTAATTTACAGTTCGATTAAATACCGAATTCATTTCAATTGACTCCACTAGTCCGAATCGACTGCGTACTTCACCGACGATTTATATTTTTCTATTTACAAAGTTCTTTTAATAAGTCGGGAAACTTTCCACTGTAGAGGTTAGATCCAATATTACATTGCACTCTAATATTTAGTAATATTTGTGGGCATTACAACTAATAATTTAAAAAATCAAATCTTATTATATTTAAAGAAATTAGACACGCTTCAGTTCTGACATCTGCATATTAAATTTAACACGCTTTAAATTAGATGTAAAGAGAGTGGGAGTATAGAAAAATACAGGCATAAAGCACTCTATCAAAAGTTCAAGCTACGACACCATTTTTCAATTTTATGTTAACATCTGAAACGTATCTATTTCTGCATATCGTTTTCATTATAGAATATGATGTATGTACGTATTATACGTTAGCAGCATATCTCACAGACAATTTTGTAATAAATATGAAAGATATAATATATTATAAGAAAGTTAGAATTTAATAATATTGTATAAAACTAACAACCCGTTTAATATTTGAACATGGTTGTATGATGGATGGGTTTGAGCGGGAATAAACCAAGAAAAAATATTACCGCCATATTCTGTACAAGTAAAATACAACATACGAAATAAAATGTTGAATATCGTAAAAATAGACGAATAAATGTAACGGCTACACGTGGAAGCAGAGAGCGTGCTTCGCGGATTCAGAGACTTGCAGTTCCTGCAGTTGGAGGCACGTTTATTGACCTGATCAAAAAAATGTGTGCATAGTTTGATTGCAATATTGTGCTTCGATTCGCATTTCCCTATGCATTTTGTGCATTTCTCTTATGAACACATTTAGGCACTCCGCACATGAAGTGACTGATTCAGTGAAGATTCAGGGCTAAGGTTTGCAATCAGTCGCCTCATGTGCGGACATCCTTATTTAACATTTAAAAAAAAAAACACCATGTTAAATGTAATAAAATGAAAATAATTTAATGTAGTATTATGAATGACAGTATTGCTGAAGCAGTACAAGATATTTGTACGATATCATCCCTTATGGTGAGATATTACACAAGAGAACAATAGCCAAGAAGAAAGATATAAGGAAGTATTCTCATTTGTAAAGCAGTTTACTTTAATGTAATATAAAAACCCATTACTGTACAGTACATAGAGTTACAGTACGGTCTGTGCTACGAGTACGCTACGTCGCGTTGTCTACGCCGCTACGTCGCTACGTCGATCGTCAATGGTGACGTAGAGGATGATGATAGTGTTGAGCTGGTGCAAGCAGAGCAGAAATTATTCCGAACATCGCACCAACTTGAGGATCAGACGGAATAAACAGCAACTGACAAGTGTTGGACTGTTGAAGGGAGGGGAGAGGGGAAGGGAGGCTATTACTGGAGTTATAGAACTCCATTGTAAATTACTGTTAAGCATATTTGCGTTACTTCTGTATATTTAGTTTTATGCATGGGATTATGTTGCTAAAATATAAAACTGAATCTCAAAGACAATAAAAGGGAGATTATCGCCATAAAGATTCTTTAATTTCTTAATTTTTCTACAGAACAGGACGCACCGTTCAACAAGGAGACTAAACTAAAACAAGCACAATTTTGAGATAATACAAATTTTAACGTGATGGAACCCAGAAAAAACTTGGATATACATAATATATTCAAGATATATACATTCATGTATATTGCATATCCTATGTATATATATTCTATATGTCATATGTATGTGCAAAAGTATGTCAATATTCATTGCTGCATATACATAGCATGTAGTGTTATGTTTATTTATTTCATTCATGCATAGTGTATGACTGTATATATAATGCAGGATATAATTTTCACATAATGGAGTATATATGAATATACAGGAAATATCTGATGTTATGTGGGAAATATTACACCATTCAAATTTTAGCGAACTAAAAAGTTGGCAGGACACTCCCCGTAAACTTCATTAAACAAAACATTTTGATTTGATGCGACGGCTGCTCATAATTATGCATAATAATGTAAAATAAAAACATATGTTATGAATGTACAGCTTTGGACACATTTATAATTACATAATTTTATAACATAATTTATTTGTCCACATAAACTTACCATAAAAGGGTTTTGTTTATAATTAATATTAGTTGTAATTCCACTTCAAAAGCCAACTGGAGAGTGAAGAAGAAGAAGACAAGCTGTCGGTGAAATGATACGAATATTTCTGAAACGACCCTTATATCTAGTGGATTTTATTTTGGATTTTTAATGTTTTAATTAGTATATTCATAAACCAAGTAAGCGTACTGAAGCAATGATTCTGGAACTGTGGGTCGTAAAGTATTAGTAAATTAAAAATCGAGTTTTTACGGACCAGGAAAAACAGAATCTACTAATATTTTACGTGTTATTAAAATGAAGCTTTCGACAAAATAAGAACAATTGGTTATAAGTTTATTTTAAAAATCGATGCAAAAAGTATAGGCGACTGCTGTGCCTTCGGGTTCAATCCCCGAAAGTTATATTTTCTGAGGTAATTAAGAAATAATAGTTCAAACGAAGCAAGGAATGCAATGAGAGATATCGCAGTGGAGGCGATTCCTATGTCAGATTATAATGCAGTTGTTGTTGAAATGAAATACGAATGAACTCATAAAGATACAAGGAAAAGAATATTGGACGATAAATAATGAAGTTATTAAAGAAATAAGGACAGAAGAATGTTAAGTAGAATGAAAAAAGCTGTTAAATAGGAAATCAAAAGTCTCTTCTACACATTCTCGTATTTATAAATTATAAATTATGTATTACAAATGTTATTAAATGTATAAATTGTTTAAGTGCTAATAACTATCGAAAGTTGATGCACTCAAACAAATATTAAAAAAAAGTATAAACAAAGTGAGGAGTGTAATTGCTCAGAAAACATTTTCAAGGTATGTACATTCATGTATATTGAATGTCCTATATATATGCTGTTTTGATGTAGAAAACCTACACTGTATGTACAAATACAAAGGTATGCATATTTAAACATTGCTGCATGTATGGACTGTCATGTTTATTTATTTCATGTATATATTCAGGATATTATATTCACATTATGGAGTATATATTAATATACATACTAATGTTACGTGGGAAAAACTTATTCTCGTATATTGCATAATAGTTTACTGTCATCTTTTGAAAAGTAATCAAAATAATGTCAAATCTATTTCTAAATATACAACTTCGTTTGTAAAATTTTCATTTTCAAGTTGATACTGTTTTGGTCTAGGTGCGCTATATATGTCTGTTCTATTAAGCAGACTAATCAAAACCATTGAGAACTCCTGCATCGACGTCACAATTTTCACGGGGATTGAAGAGGGGTACCGACAGCCTTATTATATTCATACAAAACGAGACGAAAGCTCGTAGCATACAACATACGACTAGAGTACTACATACATACATACATATATACATACAATCGTATTCATAAACATAAATGTTCATGTTGTAATTCTAAATAATAATTTGTTTCAGTGAAAAGCAAAATATAGTCAACATAAATAGAGAAATGTTTGAATGTGTACTTTATTGTGTCTGTGTGTGTGTGTGTACAGAACAGAAAGCACGGGCACGGGTATTACAGGTATTATGAGAATATTAATTAATAATAGTTTATGATTTTATGTTATAAACATATTTCATGAAATTTCAGCATGATAATTGTATAGTCAAATGTAAATTATTTGCAGAATGCTACATCCGGTTATTGTATTCAACCACACGACCTGGAATGAGCTCCAGAAGTTGTATGTGTTTATGATACGGTGCAGGAGATGGGCACAGATCAGAGTGCCACCGCATAGTGCAGAGAAGAGCAGATTGTGCTAAGTTAAATTTAGATGGTTTTGGTTTCGTATATTATATGCAAGCATCAAAGTCTTCTCATTTTATCAAGTATATTAATAGGCTAATTAAATTATATTACATAAGAGGATGAAGAAGAAAATGAGGAAGACGTAAAAAAAGAAGAGGATGATGAGACGATGAAGATGAAGACGAATCACGAGATGAAAGACAATGAAATAAAAAGGAGAAAAAGGGAAATGAAGTAAGAAAGGAGAATAGCGGAAAGACGGTGGCTGAAGCAATAGAAACAGAACGAAATACAGAAAGGAAAAGAAAGGATATATACAATTCAAGTAAGGATGGGTAAGTAGAGGAGGTTGGAATAAAAAATGAGGTAGGAAACGAGGATACCCTCTAAACAATTTGGTGAAGTGTCCCTTTTTGTGACGTTTCTATCACTATTTCACTACAATTATAGTTCGCCTCAACTTTATCTCCATTTATATTCCGACATAGGGGGTGGTTTCGCTATTTTGTCGATAAAATAGACATTTCATATGAATGACAGTGAGAAACTGAACTGTAGATGAACTCTTTCATGACAAAAAAGTCATACGCATCTTTATTGTGATGTCAAAGTGACTCCAAAATGTTTACTGGGTAGCAGAAAGAATCAAGCAAGGAAATGTTTGCAAGTAATGTAAATTAATATTATTGCAATTTACAGAGCGAAAAAAGGAATGTGGCTCTAAGAAGCCCGTCAAATTTTAATAAAGAAAAAACAATCTGACATTATGAACGATGATGCAAACTCTTTTAATATTTCTAAATGCCCCAGTTTTTAGCACTATTGTGCTAGTTCCTTGAAAAACAATGTAGTCTTATCTAAACTCAATGAAGTAAGTTTTTTTATTACGAGTGCTCAATTTCTGTGCCGAATATAAAGAACATATAAGCTGCGTTGTAAATCCAAGTGTTTTTTAAAACAGTTTTATGGTTTAAATGGTTTTTATGTTGTTTTGAATAATAAAATTCATTCAAACAGTTTACTGATTTAACAACAGTTCTAAGCTTCCATCGAGTAAAGTAGGCCTCCTGCAGGAACACGACTCCAAGGTTCTTCTTCTTCTAATCGCAAAGTGTCTTTCATTTTATAGCATGCTTAGCGTACGAATATACTCGTAGTATGGCATAATACTTTTTAAAACATTTGAGCGGCGCAAGTATTGGATGTACTCGTAATATTATAAAATAAAAATTTACGGCTTATACTAGTGTCTATATTTTATATTGCAGCATTCCAATTGGAATATGAGTTAAAACATCTTAGACTGGTTGCGTTTTGAAGAAACTGTGAACCTAAAGAAAATTGATGGGAAACTTGTATTTACTACCTTTTCGGAAAAGTATGGCAGCTAAAAATAGTTTGTTTTGGCAAAATCTTCTTACAAGTGGCTCTCTAAGATTTCGCTGGAAGTCGCATCTATCCACTTATATTAAACAAGTTTAATACAAAGCAATACTAAAATCCATATGCCTTCCAAACTAGCTTATACACCAAGATATGCCTGACTTAAAGGACGAAATTAAAGTCATCACAAAGAAATATCTACGAAGATTACGTAATCATCCAAATGAATCAGCTGTACACATCTACAACCACATATACCACCAATAAGACGGCTTAAATGCAAACGCAAAACTCCAATGGACTTATCAACAACAGTATAGAAGTTATTTGTTTAGTTGCATAATGCTCGTGTTAATATAATAGATTAAGGTTAAGAGTACGTCATCGGTGGATGACAAGCTCACATGTATCAACAAAATTTGATACATGTCTCTTGTGACATATTGTAAATTATGAATTGAAATAATAAAAAAAAAATTAAAAAAAGAGATAAAGCAATTTGTCTATGAAGCAATCTATCTTGTATGGTACATGTCGAATGACATATTCGACATTCAAATAACCCAAAAATTAGATATTTTTTAAAATAACCTAATTTTTTATTTTCGGATTAAACCTCACTACGTCACCCAAGACTACTTACTACCTCTTAGATAATTTCTCCCTTTTTTTTAGCTCCTAAGTTAAAAATTATTATTATCAATCTCATAGAGAACTCAATTTCTTAGAATTTATTTATATAAATATTTTTTGTATGTCTGATAAACACTGACCACCTCAGTAAAGGGGAGCACTTTTCCGAAAATTCAAAGAATTTTATAAACGTACAAAAGTATTCTAGGAAAGTGACCTAACATGTATACAATGTGATGTATATATATATATATATATATATTTGGAAAATAAGCTCCAAAGCTCGTTCCAAGGGAATAAATAACCTTCAAAAGATTATACATTTCAACTACTGTTCCACGGCGGACGGTACACGGCCGTCGGCCACGGTGTGTTTCCATCAGGATCATTGTATTGTTATCTCTGCTCGTAGTAGAAGCCGTATCCATTTCGAATTCGACCGCTTTACTTATCGAGTGTAAATATGTGTGTGTGTGTATGTGTGTGGCTGTGTGTGTAATGTAGAGTATTATTATTACGTCAGCGCTATTTCTATGCTAATGAAATCGTTTGAATTGACAAATGACCGGAAATATATACCCTAGTCCTTAACATCTATAAGATTCTATATTGATTTCGTTAAAACAATTTATTTTCATATTATGTATACGTCTATTTGCATTTATACTTCACGATTTATGTTTTTTAGATATTTTTTATTTTGTTATTTACTCTTATCCCATTAAGGGATTATACGCAGTCGGGATATTCAATAAATTGTTTTATTTTTAAATGGTGCGAATAAATTATCTGCTTTTAAAGATGATTATCAGCCATCACAGGCTGTGCATCCGATCTATACATATCAGCAATGACAAATTATTAGAAAGATGTGTGGTGCAAAATGTGCGAAAGGTTTGCCGGCATATTCAATGAAGGTATAGCATCACTCTTATACTATATTAATGCAATTGCACTTTCACTTTGACCTAATACGCATTTATATATGAAAAAGGGATGTAGAGCACAGTACGATCTCCGACCGAAGAGCGCTTGAGAGCACACGAGAGAGAGAGAAGAATGATTCGCAGCCAACATCAAATCGGGTTATTAGAAGATGCCGAAGCAATGAATTGTTTATTGTATGTTCCTGAAATAGAGGACTTGATGTAGGTTGAAAAAGAATACTATATGTAAAATGCTCGTAAAAGTTTAAACGCTTTTTTCTCAAAACTATTTTATTAAAGACGGTTAGCAAGATTTCTCAGAAACGGCTTAACCGTTGGGTCTTGAATTTTTACACAAGCTTTTTAAATATAAATTATTGTGATTAATCGAAGGTCTTTTCGATAAATATTTTTCATTTTATAAACAATTTAAGGAAAATAATTATGAGAAAAAATTGAACTTTTTTGTGAGAAGCCTCTATTTTGTTAAAAATTATTATTTTGCATATTCCTTTAATCAGATACAAGATTATGCCTTATATTAACGAAATCTATTTTATTTTTCGATTTAAAATGAACGAATCTAGAAATATCGTGCTCACCGTAAAACCTTTTTTTAAGAAAACTTTCAGAGAACGCCTTTAAAACTCATTATTTTAAAACAAAAAGTCTTTCTAGCAAATATGGTTGAAAAATTTTCCTAATCATTTAACTATCCTATAACTACATGATGATTTATTAGTTCATTCATTACAAACTCCTTATGAATTCGCCTTCGTTAAATGTTCGTTAGTATTTGAACTAGCTCTAGTTAAAAGTTCTATTTAGCTGTGTACGGACTGGCCAATTAAGCAAGCAAATGTAAATCTCTTTATTTATAATACTACACCTAATGATCTCGTTACTATTAAACCATTTCATATGTATTACAGGTTATTATTTACATTTTATCATCTATGTTCTTCCAGAGAAGGAGAGAGAGAGACCTGCAGATTATAGGTGCGGCCTCAATTCATTAGCCGCCATTGTGTAGCGTTGACTTCGTGGCTCTGCAGACAATTCAGCGTTGTGAAGATTTACTTTTAAATTTAAAATGTCCAGGCTCTATTGTTCAATCAGTTTCATCCACTATCAACAATGATGAGAATAAACGCTCACTTCCTATTATTTCCATGAAAAAATGTTAAGAATATCTCGTAAAACTTGCAATATCTAATAAAGTCGGCTTCCACTGTAATGTGCACTATAAAAATCAAAGTCTTAAAAGTAATCTTTTAACAAAAGAATTTTACTATGATCGTAAAATATATAGCTGATTTTCAATTTCATTTAACGATTTTAAAATATCATAACCAAAGAATTTTCCTACTATTAAGATGACAACATGTTGCAGAAAATTGTTTTTCATTTTGGAACATGAAAAAGAAAAATATGTTGTGCGTGAATTTAATCAAATATTTCCGCGAGTTTCTTGGAGTAGCAGTGCACTTTAAAGAGCTTAACGCAAAACGTCAATATTTCAGCAGCTTAAAACATAAATTCGATTGTTGTAACGTAACACAGAAAACAATCGAAGCGGAAATAAGCCATAGGCGCTTACCTCACCATTTATCAAATTACCTGATCATCAAAGAACGAGTTAAATTGATTTGTAACCTCTTTTCATTGTGCTTTGTAAAATCAATATACTTTTTATTACATTTTATTGTGTTTTTACGAATTCAAATAAACTGAAAAGTCAACCAGAAACAGTGAACGCTTTATAAACATTATGGTTTGATAAATACAAGTCCCGTCCCGATACAAACCCAATCCTGATCCCGATTCTCGATTCCCAATTCCAGATCTACACCCCGAAGGCGTTTAGATTTGCGGAGTCGTTGTATGCGTGAAATATCTTGTATTGAAATGTGCCGCTCCGTTGACAATTCGCTGAGCCACTGCTCCTCTGAAAACGATTCAACTGAGGGGAAATGCAAATGTAAGAGAATTTATTTAATAAAACAAATAAATGAATGCTCAGATAGAGCTGTAGTTTTATTTTCTACTGCTAATAATTCAGAGTTTTACAATTGATGTCTATTATCCCTCTGTGCGAACACTATATTTTTCGAGTCCATGGTGTGTACTTTGGACAGTGTCTTTGAGGGAACAGTTCAGATTTTTGAGTTTTCTAAGCTTTCAAAAAATCTGATAAAATTCTGGATTACTTCTTGAAGTGTCTACTACATGGTCAAGGGTCATGGAAGTTGTCAAAGTACAAAATTTAAAACCGTTGTTCTAATCATGAAAAAACTGTAAAACAACGCGAAAAGCAAAAAAAGTGCATTTACTAACATTGGGAAATACTAACGTCGTTTGTACACTGACTCTTTTAGAGAACAGAAGCAAGTTTCACTGGCTCGCCTTTGCCGATAAACTGTCAGATCCGTACGCTGCTGGAACCTTAAGTCCCTACCACTAGCTAGATTTTTTAGGGCATAGGTGACGCGCGCTTTGTACTCATGAGAGAGAAATAGGAGTTTGAAATTTCTTGTTCCTTAAAAGACCCAGTATACACGCAGGGTTAAGTATAGTTTAGTGCGAATAAATCAAACAACTAATCGATATTCTGCTCACGTTACACATTAGCCTAATCGATTGGAATTACTTGAGTGTGTACTAATTACAAATTACCTCATTTGTGACCCCTGTGATCTATTAACGTGAGTTAGAGATAGCAGTAATAAATTTTAATAAAACGCTAATAACAACAAATTCCACACATACAGACACACGTAAAGTATAATATGTTGGTATAAATATTTATATCTTATAAACGTCGCTCTGTGAAAACTTAACAGTAATTATTTTTAATTTTCTTTAAAAGTTGTGGCGGGAACTGTAAAGTAATTAAAAAACGCGACTGTCGTCCCAACTTGATAATAAAACTTTATTGTTATTTTCTTAGTGATTATTGTGAAAGTTTTACTTAAAGTTGTATAATTGGAGAAATTGTTTTTTTGTACTGTACCAGTATATTGTGATAACCATATCTCATAAGGATTCTGTGTGTGTATGTGTGTGGGCGTGCTATTGTACTACGAATATCATTTGAATTCACAGAAGGTTCATTTTGTATGTTATTTTCAAACAAAAGCAATCAAACGAAGATGTATTTCTGTATCTGAAAGATCAACAATATCATGAAAAGTATTTCAACAGCAAAAATTTAAAACTGCAGAGACAAGAAGTCTCCGTGGATTTATTTTCATCGAACACATGCTCGGTTCGAACATGTGTTGCTAATAATAAAACTCCATATGGTCGCATGAAGAACACATAGTTTAAATAAAATCAAACAACAAAAACGCAACAGAAACAATTTGAAAGTTTTTCATAACACTTAGGGTTCATCCGCTGGTCACCAACAAAACGTTTTTGTGAATACATCCAGAAAACATTTGAATATACATATTATATTCAAGGTATGTTCATTCATGTATATTGCATATACTATGCTGTTGTGATGCCGTCCTCACACGGGTCGACTGATAGCAAACTCGAAGTTTCCAACGAAAACGAAAAACGAGCCGTGTTTCGTGACTCTATGGAATTTTTAACAATAGCATAATAGGACATTTTATTGTGTCGTATTATGAGGTATTTGTATGTATGTATTTAAATACTTTTGAAAAGTATTTGTGCACATCTCTGCTCATAATATTCACCATCAAAAGCATGAACGTAATTGCCCTGTGACCTAGAAACACAGTCGCTCAAAACCAATTTCAAATCAGTTTTGTTTCATTCGTGCCGTGTGCGTTCTCTAACTCGTATACACGTGCGTTTTCTCACTCACAACATAGTTCCATTCTCATTTGGTTCGGGCAGATTCGGGGCTAAGTTTTGCAATCAGTCGACTTATGTGCGGACGCCCTTACTGTATGTCGTATGTATGTATAAATGTAAAGTTAAGAGAATATTTAAACATTGCATAGTATGTACTGTTATGTTTATTCATTTTATGTATGTACAATATATACTCGTATAGGATATTATTTTCACATTATGAAACATATATGGAAATTTCTAATGTTATGTGGGCACTTGGTAGATTCTTCTCTTCAACATTTCTTCTATTACTAGCGTTATGTGGATTTTTATAATGCCTACTTTAGGCTATGATTTATGAATATCATCTCATTTTCTGACAAATTTTTCCAGTGATTTAAAATAATGTGAAAATACGTCCCTTTGCAGTAAAAAGTAATATTATTTTAAATATAACGTAGAAAGTATCATCCCTATTCTCTTTGCAGAGAAGTGAATATCATTTTTATTACCCAGTAGCTCCATAGGTCTACGTAGGACTGTTCTATGTTCCTTGCTCGCTACGCTAGGCATATCTCTAACAGAACTCTACTCAACTCATACACAACATCCATTTAGCGGTGTAATAAAGAAAAATGACATATCGTGTCAAAAATATTATTTATTGTTAGATGTGTCCATTATATTAAATTATGAATATAATTATGTGGTTGCCCTAGAAACGAGAATGAATGCAAAATCATCAAAATCCATTTCCATTTCATTTTTAATTCGTTAGTCAGTGATGTAATTAACACCCTTACGGTACGCAATGTATAACACGAATTTGTACACAAACAAATAACCAAAAAAACCGTAACCGTGCAAATCCTTATATATATCTACTAAAACCACTGTAACTTGTAAACTAATGGTCAGAATGTCATAAAATTTTGACACATATCGCTTGAAGGTTGGTACTACCTTCCTACTAATCCTGCTTATATGGATTTGTGTTTAATGGCTCCATTTATATGTATACTATAGATAGATGAATAGAAACGCTTATTCCTTTTGTCATATCTAATGTCCTATAAGACACTTGTATTAATGTATGTCAAACACGAGTGAAAACATTTAGTTTTTGTCTATGAGTTAAATCGTCCATGCACGTATAAAGACTGGAGGAACACTGAAATAACATTGACGCTTTGACAGAATATGAAAAGAAACTGTCTGGCTTACATGGAACAAAAATTAATATAAAGCCTGCTGTGTAAAAAAGTTTGTATGGCGTTCACACTATCGTATTCTTATATATATAAATTTCATTGTGTGTATATGAGATTGTGTATATGTAGCAGGGATGGCGAACCCAGTGACACACCAGCGCAATCGAATAGGAACTCTGGTAGAAAACCAGCTTCATGATGGTCTGAGCAAATGTTAGCGCCATCAATGATTCAAAACCTGACCTACCTCAGCCCCTCCTTCCTTAATCGTACGTTTGTTCTTATCACGAAAAAACAGTTTGTATCCAAACCATAAATATTGTCTTTAGTTTTCAATTAAACTTATACAAATTGCTTTTGTCTATTTAACCACCATTTTCAATTATTTTTATTTATTTTCTAAAAAAACACAACTAAAGAAAACGTCACTTTGCGAAACGGTACTTTTATTTTTGTTTAATAAAAATACTACCTACAATTTTGAAAAATAGCATAAGTAAGGGTTTTATTAGTGTCGCATGTTTATGTCGCACTAGTCTGTACGACACATTATAAATACAAATAATACTAAACGATTCATTCCTGATAAAACTACTTGCCCATACTTAAGTTATCCTAAACCAACTAATAAAATTGTATTAGAAATACCAGTAAAATAAAATGTTGAATTAAATAAGTGTTTTGTTTTCTCTACAACAGTCAGGTAGAAAAGGTAGTTAATTGTGACTGGATACAATCGAATAGATCAATTAAGAACCATAGCGCACGAAAAGCACAAATATTTTTTGATGTTTTACCATCCCTGGTATACAGCATACAGACGATAGTGTATTGTGTTTAGCTATACCATGTGATAATGTAGTGCTATGGTTTTATGAATGACAAGTTAAAACAAGAAATATATATATAGTAAAACATGTATCCGATTGTAAACAAAATATACGAATATGTACAATATTAACCTAAGTTTTTTTTGTTATAATTTTTAGTAACGAAAAAACTAATAACCCATGGGAATGTAATAAAAAATATAACAGAACAAAAAGACGATAAAATAATGTTCGCAATAGGAGACCTGGGAGTTCTTTGACGATGCCAACATTTGGACGCATGCCGCAGCTTTTAATACATTTAATAAGTTACAGAACACTTTGAAAATTCTGTTCTTTTCAGTACAATTTACTAAAAGGTTCTTTTTGCAGGTCTGTATAGCTCAGACTAGTGCTTTAAGAGGTTATATGCTTTTATCATCCAGTTTCTATAGGTACACGTCTGGAGCTAGCTACACAGGCTTTACAGGCTCAACTGTAGCTAGCGTCTGTGCCTGTCCTACGTCGGCAACACTTGGCCTGTCAAGTCACGTGACTGCGAGGGTCAACCAGCATATAATCACTGCCAACGACACTTTTTTGTAATATAAAAGTAAACTCTTCACATCTGATGTCACTTTAATTTTTTCATATTATTATATATTTTTATTTACGAGTATAAAAAGAATATGGGCCAAATCTTTTGACAGACGTTTACCGAAAATATTATACGAATGAAATAAAAGTCAACGTTATATAATGGGCTTGTGTCCTATGTCTTAATTTCTATAAAAGTGTGCTACATATTGATAAAGTGGGTTACTAGAACCTCAAATGTTCAATTATTTTTTAATAACTCCTTATATGTTAAGAGATATTAACAATTAAAAAAGTCATTTTGTCTCTTTAATTATTAAAGGGATTCAACGTTGTACACATTCAAAATGCATGTGACATCACAACCGATGCCAACCTTACAGCTCATAAATCTCTGCTATATGTATTTATATATCCGTAAACTAAAGGACATGCTTGCTCCTCTTACAAATAATTCAAACTTTTATAAAATTTATCTAAAGCTGAAACGGACAACTGACTTCAAATTTCTGCATAATTAGATAATGATGTCCAGAATAATTGTGCAAAAATGTATCACTAGGAGAGAGTCTACATAGTTCTTATATTTATTTAAAAAAATATACGAGTGTAATTCTGTAATTCTGTGATCTTTTTTCTAAATCGCTTTATTTATGAATATAGTACCTTTTAAGCTCCTTATTCCTTCCAAATAAGAGATTTTCTCAAGGCTCTCAAAATAGGCGTTTGTTTCAGTGATGACCTTCGTTAGATCCAAATCTCTTACCGCACAGCCATTTCTTCAGGTTTGGAAACAGGAAATAGTGTCAGCGGGTAAATCTGGAGAATATGCTGGATGGGGTATTAGTTTGTAGCCCAATTTATCAATTTTTGCCATGGTGACTACACACTCAAACTAAATGACGCAGATTGCTCAAAATTTGACAGTAGTCTATAAATAGATGGCAGTTCGAAATGGCATGGAAATTCGAAAAGATACTAAATTATCAAATTACCCTCGTATAATAAATAAAAGTTTCAGCATAAAATTCAAAATGAAAATAATAAAGAATATTGGGCAGTTATTAAATGGAGGCAGTGAATGGAAGAGGTGGACGACGGAGATAAAGAAAAGGAACGAGGAAAGAGAAGGAATGGCAGAGTAGAAACAGGAGAGAGAGAAGCAGGAGTAGCGAAACAATAGCAGTAGCAGTTTTGTTCTTATTTTTATAAGGATACATTTATATATTTATTTTTTTTTTCGTTTGGAAGGAGTGAGGATGTTTAGATTTAATAAAGATCAAAATTGAATTAAGCACAATGACATGTATATAAACGAGTTAAGGCACAAGAATGTAGTTCCAAATGGCAAAAACATTAAAAATAAAATAATAAATAATAACATAAACTTTTGTGTATATACTGCGCCTTTACTAAGGCAGCAGTAATAATAAATCGTCATACGTGTGTACTTGCCGTGTATTCAGCTCTAGAAGTTAGATATAAAAGTCAAAATAGCATCCTTAATATCTACCATCAACGCTTTCCACTTGAGACGTGCACAAAGCTTGAGTCTTAATGCTTTCCCACAACCACAAGAAACTAATGTCTCTCTTTGCGACTTGTGAATTTTCCATTTCCTGTTTTCCCCACACATTTGCTTTACATTTAGACGATAATTCGATTTTCATGAATTGATACAGAAGGCGTGTGCAAAGGTGCGAATTGTATGAAGATCTCTTGTCTCGTGACTCGACAACGGCGTCGGTGTCAGTAGAGACTGCGTGCTGCAGAAAGGGCGTCGACATAAATAAATAAACATCCACTACACTTTAACTGTAGCGAAAGAAGAAAAGAAACGTATTACAAATATTCATCACAAATCTTATTTGGGGTTTCCTCCTTCCGTCTTCCGGTCTCTGAGGATACAACCCAGTCTCTAGTCTCTGGTCCCTAGTCTTCAGCTACGAGTATTTCGGAATCAGGGAATCGGAAATGTAAAGTACGGTGGGAGAATAGGTTTAAATAATAAATATTGCATTCCCTACAACCAGAAACTTTTAGATGATATTTTTATAATGGAATTTAAACAGCTTTACTATTTGTTTTATAAATATCTATTTTTTTTATTTCGGAAAAGACTTTTTGATAGCTTTTGAATAAAACTGCTATTTTCCATGAAGTCTATATTAGGGAGATATAAGATGCATTATAAATAAAAGGATTCATGGATTGCTCATCCAGAGGTACTCCTCATTAGAGCCGTAGCTGGAATGCAAGGTGAGATAAAGGGTGATAAATTTAAAAATGAGTAAAAGTATTTACTATACACAGTGGGCGAGAGTGTTAATACTTTGCGCTTACCACTGCGTCCAGGTTCAATCCCTGAATCAGAGTTATATTTTCTGGATTTGGTTGCAATCAAATTTAATTGGTAATGTGCTAACATAATCATCAATATAAAAATATGATCACAAAAAAATACGAAAAAAAAAAGAAATACAAGAAAATAGAAAGAATTACTAGTTGTAATCGCAATCGGTTCGGGCAGATTCGGAACTAAGGTTTGCAACCAGTCGCGTCGTGTGCTGAGGGCCTAACTGTCAAAAGTTGATCTCAACTCAAAATATATTTAAAAGAAAAGTATTTAGTGTAGGATATTACCATTCTAGGCATCTCATTCTAGCCTCCTCTTCCGTAACAGCGACCCAGTTTTTCATTGGTAGTCAACCCCTAAATCACGTATATAAGCCCTTTAAATCAAAGTGTTCAAATCTATATAAATGAAACAACTGTACTTTGTATATTCACTGCCAATTACGCTACGTCCTCCTCCCCCATAATCTCACACCCTGTAGTTATGGACAGAGAAAGGGTTTGAAGTACATATATACTATTGAAATGGCTTTTCGAACGTTGTATTGAATTTTATCAGCCAAGCGAAGACGCTTTCCGAATGTGTGAATTTCACAAGAACTTTTCTTCTTAGAACATGAGGACAACAACAGCGACGATGGCGACGATGACGACGAACTCGTAACTGAATAACCCATACAATATCATACTGTAACACATACTGAATTGGATTACGAGTATGTACAATATGACACCAAAAGTACACTCAATATCAAAATATTATATTACGGTAGTGAACTTTCTTAAGGTACTTTTTGTGACTTTCTCTTGTATTTCGTAGCCATTTATCTGCTGGAATAGTATTGTCGTTGTCATAAAGATTGACCTTGAATGTTGACAGATGTGTCTGTATTACGGTAGTAGAAGTCATGAAAATATTTACTGTTCTCACAATCGACTTTATCGCCGTTTTATAAACCCTTTCGTGAAAGAAATAAATATAAAAAGAGGAACAAGAGGCGCATAAAAGCACTAAGACTACGAGCAAATAAGGTCTTTAAATATCTAATTAGAATAATTAATGGAGCAGCCAGTTATAAATAAATCTTGCATTAACAAAGCATGCGGTTGGCGCTACGGCTACGGCTATGGCTTTCATGTCATTAGCTTGTTTGATCATGTACTGGAACCTATAACAAAGCCGGTGCAACGTGGCGATGAGAAAAGCCTGAACCTGCTGATAATTATGTGTTTGACATTAAGGCCGTCCTCACACGAGTCGACTAATTGCAAACACGAAGTTTCCAACGAAATCAAACACCAAGCCATGTCGAGCCGTGTTTCGTGACTATAGAATTTTTAACAATAGCATAATAGGGGATTTTATTATGTCGTATTCTGAGGTATTTGTATGTATTTAAATACTTTTTAAAAGTATTTGTGCACATCTGTGTTCACATTTGTTAATTGTGTTCACCATCAAAAGCATCCAACGTAATACTCGGCGATCTAGAAGCACAGTCCTTCAAAACCAATTTCAAATCTTCATTAAAGAATTAAAAATAGAAAACAACGAAAACATTTAAATGAGTTCCTCCGTTTTATATTCACATATATTCCTTGGATTATATTGTAGACGTCTGGCTTTATTACCTCTATAAGTAGGAAGGAAAAGGGGGAGTATTTTTGTTTCAAATAATATTAAAAGTAAACCTAATTTAATAAAGAAATAAACTAGAAGAAATTGGAATGCGGTCTGTGACACTTTACGTTCTTTTTACAATCACTCCAACTTCACGCTGAGTACATGTAATAAACCAGCGTTTAACGCCTGGTTCGCGTCTCCCACTTTAAATCAATCAATAACTTCCTGAATAACGAATAACGAATAACTCAAATAACATAATTTTATAGCTACTCTATAAAATTGTTATTGGTATTATTGATATTTTCATTTATTATACGTTTCAAAACAGTATAACGAAAACCAAATTATGTGAAGTCGTGTATTGAGTTGTGTGTTGAGTCCTTCTTAAGAGTCCGCTTCCTGGAGCTGGAGCTGGAGGAAGCTGAAGGAATATCTGACGAGCAAATAGTTCAACGAAAACCACTTGAGTACGATTCGGTATCATCCAATTAATCCCAAGCGCGCTTTATTGCTCACGTGGAATTGCCCGTTGAACATGCAGTAACGTAGAACGGTTCTACGGAAGTTGGCAGTCTGTAGTCGGTAGATGGCAGCACGGCCTGCACACAATTACATTAGTACTCTCAGAAACGAGGCGTTTTATAGGTTACTTCGCAGGTAAAGTTTACCTTGTTAACAAGTGGATAACTGTGTTTGATACCGAGAGCTGCGGATGCGAATAAAACTTCACGGAATAACTACGACTACATACGAACACGAGCACGAATACGAGCACTTGTGTTGTAAATATTTAAACCTAGTTACTGGATGTTTGATTAAAATGAAATTGAAACATTTCAATCTCATTGAAAATAAACTTTGGGATAAGCACAATACGATAAATTTTAAATACTGAGTGGCAATGTTCATTTGTTACTGATTACGTTTATCAAATACACTATTGATACTGGAGTCTTGTCACTAACAACCTTCTCTCAGGCTTAGTTCCACTACTGAATAATTCCGCGAAGTTTTTCCACGGAGTCTTAATCATGCATACTCAAAACTTACCTAGCACACTGCGGATAAATTCATCGCGGTTTATATGCAGTTCTTGACTTGGCCAAGAACTGTTTTTGTGCTTTTAAGTGCTTAATAGACAAGTGCTTAAGCCAGTGTGGACGTATGGAGTGCAACACCAGACATAATATGACCCTGAGACATAGTAGCCAGAGTGAAGAAGTCAAATCAATGCTCTCGACTACTGTGTCGTCCAAATAGTGTTGTTAGATAAAATACCGATTTGTTTTTCTTTATTAAAAATTAAAAGCAGTGTAGTTGCTTCTCCTTCACTCTCATTGCTATCCAAGTAAATGATTCGAATTTTGATTAACTTTACCTCGAGTCCAACGCTGTCAATCTATTTGAAATTTATAGAATAATTATTTAATAGTTTCCTTCAAAAAAGTACAAACATTTATAACATTGTACAGATAGGACTTACCGCACGACAACTACAAAGGTACGTAAAAACAAAGAAATAACCAATACCAAAGAGAAATATCAAATATACATGCAGCTCTTTCAAATTATTATCTTTCCATTTTCATATGTGCACCAGAGCTCAAAGAACGTTCTTTTCTAGTTTTCCATTATTTATTTAACATCAACAGAATTTTATAGAAGCAAACATACATTGTATGGATAATAGTTTTGTGGTTTTCATTTCATAAATTCTCAATTCTATTTCGCTGCAATAAATACTTTAGGCAGAGCTGCATTTGGACACCCAAGGTATTTCTGGTAGACACAACGTTGAATTCTATTGCAAATCTTGTGGTTCAAGTATTTACCACAAAACACTAAGCATTGTAAAGCGCTTACACATTCAGAGGGTTCTAACTTGAGCTGAGTAAACCCACACATAAATACAGATCTGTTTTACAATATGTATAGCATGAAAATACTTTTAAAAAATTCTACTGACTCATGGTCCTTTAAAAGAATTCGAATACCATTTACCTTTGTTTTGAATAATTATTTCCAGTTCTTTTTGTTCCGTATTAATGGTCTTTATTTCGCTGAATAGCTTACAAAGGTGTATACCGTTGAGGAAATCGCATGATAAATTGCTCTACCCATATCAACTACAAGCCGCTAATCACCAAGGAGGTGGAACAAATCATACATATTTAAATATTTTAATTATTTTTAAGTCTTGCGATAAAAAAATCATATATATTTTTGTATTTGATTAAATATTTTGAAATGTTATAAAATAATCCAATTTAATTCCAACAAGCTGGAAATGTCTGATTAATGAAAATTGTTTTTTATTCAATTTGTATGAACCACGTTAATTGTTTTAAAATATATTTATGTTTTAGCTAATTTTTTAGTTATATTTACGTTATGGAAAAGTATACGCATTAAATAACCTGTCAAATAAATGGATGTGTAAGGTCTAGACCCGATTGAGAAATAATTCCGTGCGCTATTTTTCTACAGGATACTTTATTCATATCTCCAACACAGATGTTTCAGGGTTAAGTTTCAAGACGAAGCTGCTCATCTTTAGTCAATCAATAATGGCTGGTCGAAGATACTTTTGTAGCAATCCACAAGTTTTTGTTCCGCGAGAAATTAAAACCGCTAGCGTATGCATGTTCATTTGATTCTATGTGTTACACAATTTGCGTTTTATTTCGCTCGGAATTATTTCTCAGTCGGGCCATAGCCTAAAATGTTTACCAAAATAAATATAATTGAATCACATACGAGTATACGTTCGTATCGAACCGGGAAAAATATTCGAACACTCGCACGCGCTGCGTACATGTTGCATTTGTAATTAGTTTCCACATTATAATTAAAACTGATATTCAATTACGGTACAATTACATTATAACATAATAATTGCGTTCATCCAATTATCGTTCATTTAAAGTAAATTGACTACATTCAACTTTAATTAAGGTTGGAAACTTAAGATATGTGATGTGAGTATTATAAAGTTGTTGAAGTTGAAACTGTTAGTCAAATAGTTGGAATATTATCACGCGAAATAACTAAACTACGCTGCATATGTAAGACATGCTGTTGTCTGCTGGTACGTAAGAAGGAAGACACGCGTGGAATACCCGCAACACAAGTTACATGGCATAAACATCCCCATCCTTAATACAAATCATTTATTTTAAATTTTGATATTTATTTGAGTGCATCACCTTTTTTTTGACAGTTAATATATAGCATTTAAAACCATATATACTTTTTTTTATTGTGGCTTTAGATGTTTCACCCTTCTTACCTAAATATTTCAATTTCAGTTACAAAATCAAGCGTAGGCAATAAAGATATTGTTGCCTATGCTTCTAAATATTTCTGCTATTCTAAAAGAGAATCAAGACACAATTCACCAAAGTAATTAAATCAATTAAATAGATATAATAGAATAGATGTAATATAGGAAAGATTATTGTTATTAGAATAGCCTAAAAATTAAATTACAGAAAAAAATTACAAACAAATGAAACTTCTACACTTTTAACTACGTTTAACTTAAAATTCTATTTTTCGGTCCATTATAAATATCTGACTACTGCATTGCACAATACATTTAGTCAAATCACTTCTCACATATAAAATCAAAAATAAAACCTTCACATCTGTACTGCATCTATCAGACAAATCGCTTACCTTATCAGCAACAATCAGTATTGTTTTATAAGGCACGAACATATCAGTGATAGTGCCACATGTTTTTCTTTTAGAGTACAACAAGTAGTGAACCCACTTATCTGGAGTGCATGATTAGCCAGTGGATTTTTATGTAGTATAGAAATTATAGAATCTTATAATGAAAAATATTTGTCGTCTATTTTCTGTATGTACTGTAGCTGATATTTAAATATACATGGGATTTTTAATCGAAATATTAATCATAAACAATATTTAATTTTAAAAATTCAAATATTTATAATGGAAAAAACAAACGCTGAATTAATAAATGAATGTTTGTTCGTCCACGCGGACTCGTACTCGGACTCGTATTCGTACTCGATCGAATATCGCCCTGTGTTTCCATTTAAAGTAAAAGTAAACAAACCGTACAATGTATGACGATCTGTGTGACACTAGCGACTAGCACATGATATTCACAAAATATTATTGAAAATTTATTAAAGATTTCTTAAATGAATGCCGCAACGCGATTTATTGTAGTTTCCAAGCGTTACATAGTGCTTTTGTAATGAAAATTGATTTTATTCCTTTTAAAAGTTAAGAAGACACCTACATAAAATTAAATTTCCAGGAATAATACAAAGAAAAGTAATTCTACGTTATCCAAAATAAACAACGAGAAAATCACTTTGACAAAAAAGCGTTTGAGACGATTATTACTTCAATAAATTTTCCAGTACCTCTTAACCAAAAGAATCTTTTAAATACTTTAGTAACCTTAGGGTCATGAAAGGGGTTTCAATTTTAATATAAGTCATCTTCGATAGAGTACTGTAGCTGGAATGTCAACTTCTGCAGCTGTGAATGAAAAGAGATGAATTTTCTAAACCTCAGCGAAATAATGCAATTGTACAGTCAATAAATGGCTCACCTTTTAGCTTACTTTTATTTTATTTTCATTTGACAAGACTTTATTGACATTTACTTATAATATATTCTGACTACAGTTGATCGGATGAACGTTCAAGTTTATTGATATTTCTAATGCTAAGTTATTATAAAATTAGATGAAAAAGGAATTGACAAATTAAATAATAAACTTAAAATGTCGTTTCATTGATTCCAGGTAAGATAGTATGATTTAAGTTAAACTGTGTAATTATTATAATGTGTATGCAAATTACTAAAATAAAAGTCTTTGATTTCAGAAGCAACACATTAGTTTGATTAAAAAATTACAATTCCTAAAATGTCTTATATATGACTACTTAATTAAAAAGAAATTCAACACTACAATTTTAAGGAATTTTACAAAACTAAGTAATGTACCCAATTTCATACGAAAGTTCACACTCTCTTACTTTGTTTATTGAATCAATCAGTTACCATGTTTGTTGATTTGTGGTCTTCAACCCTTACATTTCATATCAAAACAAAACACTTAACCCACTGTGGCACAAGTATAATAAATAAATGGATAGGAAGGTTGGGAAGTAGGTGTGATGATAGAGATAATCTTTATCTCATAATTTTCAACAATTACTTATGAATGCTGGCCCTACGGTGGACCGAAATTCATTTGTTCAGATTAACCTTATCATCAATACGACTGATAAATCTACCATCCGTACCTTCCCTTACCCTCTCCGCCCACTGCTACATCTATTTACCCAGCGTGTTACACCGAGCATCATGTAAATATATTTGTGGTAAAATAGGTTTTGATACGATCATTACATCACCAAAATGTTATCACTGTTGAAGTGTTCTAAAAGATATCACGTACTCAACACGTAGTATAAATGTGACTTAAACAAAAGCAAAAGTACAGAAAGTACCTATAGAAAACCTAAACCCCAGAAAGTATATGAAGCACACCCAGAGCGGTGAAACCCTTCGAGCTTTTATATCTAAAGCCATATAGATAAGCTCCGGTAGACATAAAGTAGATCGCAATACCCGAACAGAGGAATAACCGTAGCCTCGTAGCCTTGTAGCGTCGTAGCAACCATACTGACAATGAAATCTGAAACACCAACCACACTCTGAAATAAATATGAGGAAAAACTGCTTGGTTTTTCAAAAAAAAAAAAATACAAACATGCGAGTCTTGGTATGTACAAACACACTGTAAGCAGTCCGCGCATACTCTATGCATATCTGTATATGTGTATTCGTATTGCACTACTATGACGTATATGGGTCGGTGCGGGTATATGTGTGTAGACCTCAACCAGTTCAAGCAAGCAGCGAAAAAAACTCCTTGATGTTTCAAAAACTGGAAGTATACAGATAAGTAATTCAAACAAGTGCGGTTAACAATTTTACGATCAAGATGGTTTAAACCTAACCTAAACTAAACCTAAATGGATGGCGCTGAAGCGTTATGCCCTTGGTGTAAGTGAAGTAATTATAACTTTCGTTATAATTATTATAAAACCCCCATGAGTAGGAGGGTCCCGGTGGTGTATGTAGGAGAGTCTAGTCGTATTACTGCCTAAAGCCGCCATCAGACAGATCTTGGTAACAATAGCAAACCAATAATCTTGTGAATCATGTGTTCATTTCTATAAAACAGTACAATATATTGATAAAGTTGGCTACCAAGACCTTAAATAACCAATTACTTTTTAATAACTCCTTATATGTTAAGGAGATATTAACAATTACAACAGTTATTTTTTCCTTTTTAATTATTAAAGAGATCCAACGTTATAGAAAATTCAAATGCATGTGACATCACGTCACGTCAGCTAAGTTGTCACCTCTTTTATAATACAGCAGAGCATAAAAAAAATAGCATACTTAACACAGAACTCTTATTCATATAACAAATAACTGACATATCCCCTAATAGTGCGACATGTTACGTCATAAATATGGCCGACATCTGTAACGGTAAAACTACAATTCAAATTCGTAATTGCTATATCTCCGTCAACATTTAGATATTTAATAAAATAAACACGCCAATATGCATTTATTATCATCAATTTCAATCAACAATTAAGAAGTTGACCCCTATTCCGACCCATTATTGAATGTTTCTTTTTTCTGGATCTTTGTCTAGATATGACACTCTTCTATCAGTTGGGATAGAGCATGCACTACAGAAGCGAGTCCCTTCTTAGAGAATCCCTGTCGAGGCAACGGGTTACGAACGGTGTGACAACTCCATATAAAGATTGTCGTCATTGTAAGTGTCTCTACCTCAATAAAATGTATATAACTAACCAACACTTATACAAAAATCCACAAAGAATATAAATGTTTGCCTATATGTATAGCAAAGACACACCCACACACATATATACTGTAAAAATGTAAAGATATGGGCATAAAAAGGATGATATTTACTGAATACTAGGATATATGTATGTATATATAAAAATTTTAAATGTAAATGCTCGGTGGAAATGTCACAGGACATTAACTATATTCCTTTTTTAAGAGTGAGTTATATATTATTACAGGTAAGCCACTTTCTTAAGTCGTAACCTCTGACGAAAGGTCAATGTGCATGCAATGGTATCAATCGTCTATGAAGACATTCAGCAATATTTATGTAATGTAGATATATAGACTTGTACAGTATATGTCTAATGACATATCCAATCGTCAAAGAATACAATTATTAGACTTCTTTTTTTTTTCAATAATATGATTTTTTCGATAATAACTATCTAGTTGTACTTAAATAAAATATTTAAAAAAGCTTAAAAATCTGGTGAACTTGATGGGTATTCCAACAAATCGTTCGGAAATGAAACAATTGGTAAGTTCTGAATTTGTCTGTGAGTGACACAAGAGATCAGATGCACGTTCACGCGGCTGAAAGCTCACAGTGTGTGTTCGAAATTGTGTGAAATTATAAAGCATCGCCGTCGCTCCCAATTGACAAGCAGACTGACATGCCAATATACGGGTAAGCTACATTTTCCAAAGACGTCTATAAGATATAAATAAGACGTTGTATAATAGAAATAAAAATATTAAAACCTGTTCGTCGTCATTTCACTTTATTTGACATCGTGAGTTGTAGCCCGTAGCTATAAATACAAGTAATATTCTTATATACGCAATAAGTAAAAAAGAAAAATATAATAAAACAGTGGATTTAGTATACCGACCGAAATACCCGTAAGTGTTTGAAATGGCAACACATATGTGACGTCACCGTACGACTCGGTTTCGTTCACGCATAGAATTTGAGTATATTACGTCATGGTTATAACTTACGAGTGTAATATTAGAACATAAATAAACCTATAATCATATTATTATAAAGTTTCTCATAAAAGGCTTCATTCCGCAACGGTGAAAAGCTGCCAGTAAATAAGGGTTTGAGAATTTACTTCTGTTTTAGTCATAGTAAGTTCAGTAAGTAGTTAGAGGACTATTAGTTCATTGTAGGTTTGTACATCCTATTATATACATTAATACATGGTATTAATCAATGACACAGTGGGCGAAAGCATTGATGCTCGAGGCCTGTCGCACACTGCAAGCGACAAAGCCGTCCAAATAAGGGCGTCATACTAGAAGCGTATATCAGCGAATTTTAACCAAAAAAATAATAAAAAATTAAAGTAAAAGTTTGCTCTCATGATAAACTGTATTAGTGCAAAACAACTGCAATACACCCTACACAAGTTTTTACTTGGCAAACTGTCGTATCGGTACGTGGTATGTATGTATTGTGACACAGCACATGCAAAGAACACAGGAATCAGCTCGCTTTGAGAGTTCTAGCCCCTCAACCAAGCCGCGGATTTACGTTCGTTTTCGCCGTCGTTGCAGTGTGCGACAGGGCTATATTTTCTGGGTTTTTTTATATTAAGTTAAATTGATTATATACATACATAATCATAAACTTATTAAGCATCGGTGTTCTAAACATATGAGGTAACAATTCCACAAAAAGGTCGTTGTAAATATTTGTCGAAAATATTTATATATACATACTATATTCAACGTTAGACAACTGGCCAAATTATTTGGATGTTCAAGTATTCTCTCTCTGTATGCTTTGATTCTAAGCACTATTTCTTCATTGACTGTAGGTATATCCAGATCACGATGTATTATGTTATTAGGTACAAACCAAGGTGCATTCGTGACAGTCCTTAGCAGTTTAGATTGGAATCTTTCGATTATTTATATATTAGAGGTAGATGCAGAGGTAGAGGTAGGGGTTTGTTTTGAGTGCTCAGTTGTGAATTACGTCCTATCAACCAGTACAACTTCCGCAGCACAACTGTGCAGTTATCCGAGTGTTTGTGTCATACTATTGTATCAAAATATAATTACACATAATAAGTAGAAAATAGAAACATATTTGTAAATGTGTGGTAAAATCCATGTCTTGTGTTTTGCGGAGTATTAACGAACATACTGGTATTGCCACCATTTAAAAGGAAAAAAGAACAATATTCGTGACTTACGAGTATATAAATAATTAGAACGACCAAGTCTTGATAAAAGGTTATTCCACGACCACTATCAATAAAGATCCTGACAAAGCATCTTCGATCCGTCTGCGACTAGTACCATACCTACTACCATCTCATACTACGGGTATACCATATTCTGTTATACTTTTTTCTATGTTATTTTATTAGAACATTAAAGTTTTATAAAGCAACCACCGTGACTAGTGGATTTTCATTTCAAAGTTACAATATAAAATATTAAAAACATGTTAGTGTAGTAGGTATCAGCTATGAGCACTGAGCAGAGTATATTATGTGACATTCTGAAGCACGTTTGATTTAGGTACATCGCAGAACGAGCTAGGGATGCTGAATCTGGATGGATGTATTCGTACATATACATGACTGCTTAAAATATATTAAATTTATAAAAGTTAAAAGAATTTCAAAAATATATATATCTTAAAATTATTAACATTTTTTACACTGACTTCAAATATTCTACTTTACAGTGACGAACTGGAACATATATATAATAAATAAATTTACTTTCGTTGTTGTTGTTTTCTTTTTGCTACGAGGTCCTACAAAGTACTAAGTTAGCAATGATTTAAAATAAGCACAACAGTCTGCTATCCTTGCTAGAACTACTCCGTCTCTGGTTATATGGGTCTTAGGAGCGTTCTATTTTAAAATATAGTGTAATGTGATCAAAGGAAAGGTTTCATCTCCAATGAAATGACCCGTATAGGGTTTATGACTTAGTCGATGGAAAGGTCTTTATTCCAGGTCAGATTTAAAGATTGCTTTATAAATGTTTAATTCGGAGTAACGTTAAAAGACAAAAGCAAATTTTAGAACCAAATATTGGAAATGTATAATACTTTTATGATTATGCATTTAACTATTTGTAAAATTTACCTAACTGTAAATCATAAGACTTGATGATATTAAATTATCGAACATATTCTGTGGTTAATCTTCTCTAAATAAAAATGCTTTAAGCATATACCAAATTACTTCAACGTAAGTAGAAAAAGTTCATTTTATAAAAGCACAGTTCACATTCTTTAAAAAAAGGCAATTACCTCGAAGTCTTAGTTAAAGCTCTCGAAACATTTTTTACATTTCTTTCTTTAGACTTAAGAGTAAAATACAAATGACCGAAACTTTACTTTCAACAAAAGATATGAAGAATATCTGAAATTCTTTTGTTAATTAAGAGATGAAGAAAAGTGAACTAAAGTAGAAGTAAGAGGTCGAGTTGAAAGTTCCTTCAAAGGTACGAGTAACTCCTCCACAGGACTATTATCATCCTGACGTTTGAATCGTCTGAATCTGAACCTAATGCATTTTCTTAGCGACGGCGACACGACGATTCTGGGGATATAATAAAATTTCTCTGAAGCTTAAAAGGAAAGAAGTACAAAGACTTGGATTTGTTCTCTATCTCTCTCCCCCCCCCCCCCCTCTCCATTTAACTGTACAATAATATTAGCAATAAAATGATTGGATCTAGAATAACTTTTAAAATTAAATTCTTTATTTTTTACTGATTAAATTTTCGAACAAACGTCTTTGAAATTTTTATGAAAAACGGCCTCTCGGCCATTCTGACGTCATACAATTTGTACACATGATTATGAAATAAAGCATTTTTAAATTCAACAAGGAAATGTTGGTAACAATGACCATCATAAATATTAAATTCAATGCAAACCCCTCCGTAAGGTACATCACTATCTTCAGGGCTTAATAAATTTCCCTGCAGAATTATAAAAGATTAAACTAATATAAAACAGATATAAAAAGGCAAGGTACATAAAACATACACACAAACATATACACCTACACAAACAAATCTTCTGAATATTAATGCTTACTTTTTTATTTTTACCACAGAAGAGGCTTTGCTTTTCTGCTGCACATGTATAACTGATGATGAAACAGTCTGCCAACTTTACAGATTAAAGATGATGTGAGCTTTGAAAATGAAGCATTAATATTTCTTTTTTCATAATAATTGATTCAATAAAAAATTATATAGAAACGCGGTTTTAGATAAAAGAATGACGGCCAAACAAAATAAATTTTACTTAAAATTTAATTTAATTTTTTTTTTAAATTAGAAAATATTAAGCCTCATTCCTCCTACTTACTACTTTGTTATTTAATTTACGTTCTTATTTATGTTTTAATCTAGATTTTAGGTTGTCAGAATAAGCATTTCTTGTGTTGACATTTGTGTTTTAATTTGAGTTTAGTTAATTTAGTTGTTAGACAAAATTGAATGTGAGTTAATTAAAATTTCTGTTACGATGACGAAATGAAATTTTTCATAACGTTATCAAATAACATAATAAACAATAACGGATTGCGGTCACTGGTAGGAATAATCCAACAAACTTCAAAAGGTGATTTATGATTCTAATTGTCTTTCATTATCATATTGTTTAAAGTTGAAACCACATTAAATCGGTTATCTACCCTACCCTTATAGATATGTGTTCAACGATATAGGATGATTTTAAATGGAGTAATAATATTATACTCCTACATAATACAATACAGTTCAATCATTATTGGGTCGTAATAAACCCCAAAACATCCCTCTGTTTTCTGTGTTGATTATATCATAAGTACTTGATGATTGGCAGATGGGAAATAAGGGTTGTCAGAAAATATTAAAAATTTAAATTATGAGATGAAACCCGATCAGTCTTCTGCTTAAAAGGAATATGTGCTCCGCAAAGAGCGCAGATTATCAACGCAGAGTGCTTTTTATTTAAATAAGTTGAAAGCGTAATATTGGAAAAACAAACAAAAGTTTAAAGAGAGTGCTTCTAAAACTAGAATAGAAAAAATAGTGGCTAAAAGTAAATGTTTATTAGTCCCAAAAAAAAGGGATTTTTCAAAAAAAAATTCTAAGAAGACTATTAATTGTATTAATGTAAAAATTTGAACACATGTTATGGTGACTTTTAACTGTATTTAAATATTTTTATATTTCCAAAAATATTAATTTGGAAGCTGCTATAGCTGATCTCCAGAAGCTCCTCTTTAAAAAGGCATCTTGCGGTGACCACTATATCTCTAGACTGGATTATTTAAAATGAAAAAACCAAACGGATTTCGTTAAAGTAATGTAAAATATAGAAATTAAGTGAAGGATTAAGCAAAATAATTTTTTTTTGACAAAATGGCAGCATCTCAAAAAAGAAAATCAATTTTTGACCAAATTTTTAGCCCTGAATTGTTTATTATTTGAGACTAATCGGTTCAGCCGTTTCCGAGTAATCTTGGTCACGGTTTTGGAAAACACCATTTTCAGAAAAACGCTTTTAAAGTTTCAAATGCGCTATACATAGAGTACAAAATATTTTTTTTCAACCTACATAACTTCAAAAATAATCGCCGGATTGACTCGAAATTTTTTGTGTGAGTACATAAATATATTCTTTTTGAAAATATTAACTGTATATAACCCCTTAATTTACTTTTAACTTATTCACCATTCTTGCCAATATACGTAAGGTATATATGTATATATACTTATAAATAGAATAAATATAATTTATTACAGACTACAGAAGTTATATATAAGTTTACGCAAACATTCTAATAACATTATCTCCATATAATGTAATATAGAGTCGTCCCGGCGGCATAGAGTCCCTTCTTCAGTCAATATTGAGTGACTCCGACTCTACCGACTACCGACTACCGAGCAAGAATTACATCAAAAGTCCTGAACAAATAACGAAGTCGAGGTAAGGAAAAGCAAATGATACCTTTACTACAATAAGCTCATATAATATCAACTTATTTTAATTAATTGAGTTTTAAAACTTCATAATGTGTGCCGAAGGTTGTCTTCTTGATTAAGTTACCGCGATTAATGGTATTGCCATCTAGAGGAGAAACCGACAACTACTATAAAATAAGTTTCAGTTATGTCTATATGTCACTAATGTACGTAACTAATAAAATGCAAGATTTATTGAAATATACCATTACCCAGCGCATCGACCGGAAATGGTTGAACTCACTCTTGTTGGACGTTAAATATAGATTTGAAAAAAGCTCGCTACTAGAAGTACAGAACTTGTAAGCTCACTACTTTGAAAATGATATAGAATGCATAAGAAGATTAATGATCCTTATAGTTCTCTAGGTAAAGTACCACAAATAATTTGCTGCGGCCAAAGTGCACAGAGACTCTGAAAGAGTTATGGTTCCTTATGAAGCGCAACACAGAAACATCCGATTTATCAGAAAAGTTACTTTAAGTGAAGATTATAATAATTGGACATAAACGTTGCTTATCTTATTGAAGCGTTACTTTATTTGAAATTTAGAAGATCAAAATAAAAGCTTTTCTTTTGATTAAATTCAGCAATCATTTGACGACCTGTCTCTTTTAAATCCGGCATCGAGGAAGTGTGTCACATTTCCCACGCTGTTCAGCAAGCCTCCTGTTTATTGTATTGACATAGTTTTCCTTTATTACATTTTTTATTTTCTTAGTATCACAACAGATGTTTTTTTTGCTGGTATTTTTATTAATTAGCTAAACTGTGGCAAACACAAATTATATAATTATAACTTTTTCGTTTTTTTTTTTTAATACTTCAACTAAGTATAGATATACTTATCTAGTGGCTTACATTTCAATAATTACACGGTGTGGTGATGATTGCTCCAATGAACAATTCTACATGACTAGATTAATAGGTCCAAGAGTTTACTCCTGCGTAGTCTTCGAACATCATTACTATCAAGCAACATTTGCGTCACGGCGATGTTTTCGTAGTTACGAAGTCTCAACTCGTGCTTTGCTGCTATAGATTTGATTTCTTCTCCGACTGTGTTAATCTTCACGTCTCTATGTACGTCGTCATTGCGGATTTTAACTATTCTTCGCAGAACTTTATTTTGAGACGTTTGTATTTCTTGGTGTAACCCCAGAGTTGCACTCCATACGTCCTTTAGAACTTGTTTATATATAAGCAGCTTGTTTTCAATGTTTAGTTCAGAGTGTCGTCCAATTAGTCAATACATATTCCTGTATTTTATGTTCTGTTCTTCTTTTTTTCTTTTTGACATGCGTTTTCTACCGTAACTTAGCATCAAGCGTCATTCCTAGATATTTTGCATCATTCGCATGAGGAATTGTGTTTGTGTTTATGAGTATGGGCACATTTTTAGTACTCTTTTGGTTTGTTAAATTTACGTGTGTTGATTTAAACTCATTGAGTTTAATTACAGCGTTTACAGAATTGAATTTAAGTGAGACTCGAACAACTATTCGGACAGATTATAGAGATGCGCTAAGACAGATTAAAGAAAAAACAGAATAAACCTGAATAAATACTTAATACTGTATTAGGCTAGAAACTTTTCGTACCACCCTCATAGAACCCTTAACATAATTTGAGCCGCTTATTTACAACACTACTATAAGTTAAAAACCAAATCCTTTTAGTCGTACCATAATATTATATTCTTATCAATCAAGTGTTTGGTTTGCCATGACAAATGTTTCCGTTCGATCGTGAAGAAGTTTTAACGAATTGTATTGTATAGAGCTTCAAAAATACTTAAAACAACTTGATATTAAAATATTTATTTTACTAAAAAATCAAAACCAACCTTTATTGTAATAAAAATTCCAGTTTACAATTTAATTAAAATAATGAGGTATACTATATGCTATACAGTATACAATGTAATAACAAAACTGAAATTAAAATCGCAATTAAATTGAAACGGATTTAATAAAATGGAGCTTTTGTTTAATCAACTTTCAGTTGAAGTACAAAGTCATGTTTGTGTATCGAAATGTAAAATAACGATGTCATTTTTATTAACATTAATTAAAACTTATTATTTGTAATTGTAATTCATTGTTTTGAAACGCTTCCATAAATGCTAATTCAAAATGTTTAATCATTTAGAGCGGTTTAGTCACTAAATGCGTTCACGCTAATAGAAAATGACAGTTGTGATTAAATATTCGTAATGGGTAGAAATTGTTAATCCGACTGTACTTCGGCAAAGATAAGTAGAAATAAACAAGTCGTAGATTTAAACATAATACCCCTTTCTGCGTAATTCAATACGTTGATTTGTCGAGAAGAATATTACGCTGTACTGTATGGACTGCTTCATAAGACATATATAAATGCCTGAATTCGTAAAATATTCCCCACTTTCAAGGTGAATAAATAATTCAACTTTTTGGAGCCCACGCCAAAGACACTACATTCATTCGAAAGCTTATAGTCTACGATAAAAAAGTCTACAACCGTTTTTCTTAATATTTGTTTGTTATAAAGTTATGAATTTTTTAACAATATTCCGTTTTTTCCGCGTTTTTCACTATTTGTGAATTTTTATTAACAACGGTTTTAAACTTTGGACTTTGTCAACTTCTAGACCATGAAGTAGACACTTCAAGAAGTAATCCAGAATTTTTTCAGATTTTTTGAAAGCTTAGAAAACTGAAAAGCTCAGTTTCCTCAAAGACCCAGTGTACACACCATGACTTGAAAAATATGGTGTTCACACGTAGGGTTAATATAAATTTTTCCAGGTAAATAATAAAAAAGTAACACTTTAAATAGCTTGCAGTAAGCTAGCAAGTGCGTAATAGCAATCACTTCGAAATGGGAATCGAACCGAAAGCAAGCAGCTTATCTTAATGGTGTCACCTTGTGCAAAACTATACCCTAACATAATACAATGATACAGCACGGAGTAACTTTCCTTAAAACTTTTTCTTAAGTGTTCTACTTAAATCAACGCACTCAATTAGATATTAGTTTCAATAAGATAAATACTCGAAATTTCCCAATAGAATTAACAAAGCAGGCCAGGCCGTTGGGTCGGCTCGAGTACCGGGTACTTATTATTGAGATAGGAGTGGAATATCGATTCCTTGTTAACCGTAAGATATATTCTCTAGTGAGAACACTAGGCCATTCCATACCGTAGCGTACTACTCGTATATTTTTAAAGCTAAAGATACCGACGACGGCGACGGTACTAACTTTATTTTTAAGTGCCCATGTATTTACATATAACTTACATAATGGCTTTTGCCTTTTATCAGTATTTTAATGGCGCAATATTCAAAATGAAAACCCCTTTTACTCTCTTTCAACTTTTATCAAAAGATAATTTTATTTAAAACAATATAACGTATGTTTAACTCACATTCAAAACTTTTTAATATAATAAAAAAGTTAAGTTGGGTGGTTTTTACCCTCAAACATATCATCAACCACCACAAATGTATCATAATTTTTGTATAATTTTACTCTAAGGGTTGTTGGGGTAAATAAATTACTCCCAAAGCTTTGTACTGGAAAATCAAAGGTGAGCAGTTTTCTTTTCATAACGTATTGCTATGCAGTCAGCAAGTTACAAGCATGGGCGTCGTATACAGAGTGTTTAATGACGCTAATTAAGCGAATTGATGAAGGCGACAATTAATATCTCGCGACACGTTGTTGGTTATGCCTGTTAAACACTTATAGCGTTATAAAAAGTGAAAAGTAAGTGCAAAAGTGTGAAACACTTGTCAACAAGAAAACCGCGCAACTCCATAGCATGAACGCATTCATTTTGTTACAAGTTCCAGAGCTAGACTCCCCTTCCACCTCCAAATTTACAACTTTTGGTATCAGAAGTGGGATATAATAGTTGCACCTCACCAAATGTGTAACAATATATATGTTCAGGTGCACACAGTCTAATAATTTCGTTGTATTAATTTTAATTTGTATAAAATTAAATGAAACTTGTATTTCTGTCATCTGCTTTTATATATCTATATCGCAGTCTTATAGCAAGGATAAAGCTCAGTAAAAGCTCGTACCTGCACGTGTCTCGTAACTGCTATTGTATTAAAGATGATGGTTTTGATAAGAAATTTGTTTAAAAACACATACATACGTATATAAATATAATCTACCCACATAATATGTATTAGTGTAACAGCTTTAACACAGACACCATTTTGTGAGGAAAATTGGAAGTTATTTTATTATGTACAAGTACATATCTATATGTATCTCTTATATTTATATTATATTACAGGTATAGATGTTTCCAGATTGCAAAAGCAGTTGTAGTTTGCCTATAGTTACCACTTATAAACTACACCTCCACTAAAATAATAACAATTCTCTTTAACCAACCGATTAATTCTATTGAACATCTTTTAAAAAACTTTTTTTTAATACAAAGAAGTTCCAAATATTGTGAACTAGACTTGTATTTGCTCAGTTAGCCATAAAATAACCCGGTAATATAATATTATCCCCTGGAAAAGGCTTTTTTTATAGCACGTCGTGCGTGCCAACTTGACATAAAATAACACGATGGAAGTACCATTATAATCACCAGAAAGGCGATCGCCAATATAAACATTGCCAACATAAAACTAAATATATGTCATTTTAGGTTATTTATGTTTTCATTTTTTTTTCACTCACTACACTTTTTGCCGTCGTGAGTTGCCTACCGTTCTGTGTTAGTATTTGTACAGGCGTTTACACCGGGACAATACATAACGCACGGTTCCGGATTTTATAACGGTAAGTTAAAGTATTGGCGAATGCATAAACCATTTACGTGGGTGTGAAACCGTTTTTCATTGTATTCCAAAATCACTTTTGTAGTAGATAAAACCAGTGACATAATTTCACTAGATAAATCCGCAGATTTTAGAATATATGTGATAGCCAGTGGCAGCTCGTGATCTTTCTTAGGAAATGAATTAGACATAGGAAATAACACTACAAACATTTTTTCATATCGTAGTTATGTCGAATATGTGTGATTTGGGTTTGTGTAAGATTTTTCGAAGCATGTTCTAGGCCACAGTTCGAAAATGTATTTGTATTTCGAAATTTCGTATTTTAAAGTTTAGTGGCCTATTTAAAAGATTTGAAATTTTTCCGAGGCAGAGGTCCGAACGTCATTAGAGAGGGCTATGTAGAAGTTTATTGGATGAAATATAAGTAGGCGTGGGGTAATGCATTTTGCTTCTGAAACTTTCGCCTCAATTTCCAAACAGAAACACCGTCGAAACGGTCACGATTCTTTTATTATCTATCAAGGGTAATATCGTATTCGAATTTTATACGCTTCTGACCCATATTTCTTGTATGGGCCAGTGCTTCTTAAAGACAGCCTTCACTGACACTTTTTATTTATAAGGTTATATATTTTAAGATTTACAATAATTTATTGCACGTTGTTGATGTATTTCATATTTCCAACATTCAGACTTCGTAAATATTGTATTGACCTCAATATCCCCAGCGTAAAATTACAAACAAAAGCTCGAAATTCAACCAACCACTACATGCTCATATGTCTCGGGCTCACTTTATTTCAGCATCGTCTTTATTTATGGGAGTCTGCAACCCGGAACTGGAACTAGAACTAAAACCTGAGGATTGTGGATCTCGGGTTCTTCTTTGCTCCTCTGCCTCTACTCGTATGGCTTTGATTACAACTCTCATCCCTTTCTCTCTCCCTCTTCACGTCGTTGTTTTATGTGGAGCTTTGTTTTAATATAAATTATTATACACGTTATTTCTTTAATACACATGTAATGTTTATGGAACATAGATTTAAATGATCGTTATTTATATTATATAATATTTTCCATTAAATTATTTATTATAAGGTTCTTCCTTTATTTGTATTATAGACTACAGGTAAAGAATGTTTCTAAAATTTAATGTAAAATATATATATTAACAATGTCTTAAGTTACGGTATCTAGTTGTTTAAGGTAAACAACTAGAGGGCGTTGATTATCATTTAAACCTTAAGTGGTGAAGAATTCGCAAACAACTAAACTTACATGCTCCTGATTATTAACTTAATCATCCATAACAATTTCCATATAGAATAGTTTTTGCAAAGACTGATTATTGTATACATACATAAATTAATGATAAATTAGAAAGACTTTTAATTACTAATTCCAGAGTACTTGACTTGTTTTTACCGCAAAGAGCAAGTCATTATTCTATTGTGAAAAATAGAGACATCGCAACTCAAAGTTTAAGCGCTCTGTAAGAGTAAGTATCAGAGACTCGTACTAGACCAGATAATAAATATGGGAAGAAAAATCCTCACCAACTTCCAAGAAAATTTATTAAAGAAAAATATGTTTGGACGGAATAAAAATATACTGTTAGAAGAGAAAGACAATAGAGAAAAGAAAGAGATGGAGAATTATTAACTAACTTCATGCCACATACCATACGTTATGTTCTGCTTTTATATTTATTTTAGGGCATAATAACTGAACTTTTATATTATCAACAATAAATGTTGTGGTAATATATTTAATAACCACTCATTTAGAGAAGATACAGGATGGCGGATAGTCAGGGTGGTACTCGTGTAATAGACAGAAACGAGATAATTAGCAATAAAACAAATGAGAATAATTATTTGATGGGTAGTAACATCATTACTTCATGTTTAGGTAAAGCATTACTGAAATACAATACTCGCTTTCGTCATTTTCTGTAACCGTATTATATTGACTGCTCTGAACAACAACAATTTTAAAAACAACAACATTAAAATAGGCAAAATAAATAAATAATATTGTGAGCTAAATAGGAGAGATCTTAGGACATTTTTTGTGGATTTCAGTACACTGGGGAATAAGTGGAAATGAAATGGTAGATGAATTAGCAAAGGAAACATGTATTGATGCTGTATTAAATTGGCCCACTGTTTTTATTTAACTATCCGAAATTGTGTTTTTATAAAAATAACATAAAAACCGCAGTAAAAAATAAATAATAAGACTTCGCCTAAGACATGTATGGCTCAAAATGTTCTAAATGGCGTCAACCATCATCCCCTTAAGGTTTTACACCTTGCTCATAAACACCCTGTATATATAAGATGAAAAGATGGCAGTATCAGCCAAAGCCTAATAAATACTTTTTTTTAAATTATTGTCGTTGTTACAAGTTACCAGTTACCAGCTGTTTGAAACCTGGGAAATGCATAACCGAGAGATATAAGAATATCACAAAATTTTAATTGTTTTCAACTACGTGTATATGAATTTGATTTTAATTATAATATTGAATTGAATTTAAACTATTTATAAATACTTTAGTCTTCACATTTCGTTGGCGCATTGCTTTAATTACTCTACCGCTGCCTAATAAATTAAATGAAAACAACCTTCATAATATAATATATAACTTTAACACAGAGTTTCTTTAATAAGCCCGTGCAGCTCGCATTACGTTGGAATAAACCGACTGCATTCTGGATAACTCTGTCTCATAGCCCACGGGGAGGCTCTAGTTGGTTATTGCAACTGCAGAGCTACGCTGCTGAGCTACGAATGCAGCTACGTGTACGGTTTCGCTACGAAATACGGCTACGAGGAATGTCAAACAACGTGACTGTTATTATTATGACGTCAGACACCCAGCAGCACGTATCCAGCTGCTAAGTTATTAGTTCAAATTGTGATAACAGTTATTCAAGAGAATTGTAAGTCAAGTACTTTATAATTAAGTTGGATGTCGCATATTGGTACCACACTGATGTGGACAACACAAGGTATTGAAAAGGAAGGTATTTCAATTTGGTCATGATTGATATGGATGTATCAAACAATCCGTATTCTTATATTCATGTATTTTTACTTTATCATGTATTCCTATTTGGTTTTACATTATGTTTACAATTATTTCTCATCACAATCTAAAAGTTAATAAATTATAAAAATCCAATTCTCGTTTAACTTCTTTCACTCTACCCTTCCTTTCCTCTTTCCTTGCAATCTTTTCTCTGGGCCAACTCAACTTTTCACTTTCCCCTGACTCCTACTCTTACTGTACTCTAACGGTCACTAGTACCGTGATCTTTTTTATCGAATTAGTTTATACCCTACCAACTATCACGCTTCCTCTCCATCTTTTTTTGTTTTCTCTTCTTTTCCAACCTCATTCATCCATTTTATTCTCTTCTCCCTTCCTTACAGGATTTCTATCAGCTCTCAGTAAATATTTTGGAGTCACTTTGACATCATATTGAAGATGCGTATAATTTTCTTGTCATGAAAGGGTTCACTTACATTCCAGTTTCTCAAAGTCGTTCATATTAAATGTCTATTTTATCAGCTACAAATGGCGAAACAACTCCACCTGTCGGAATACAAATGTAAATAAAGATGCGAACTATAATTGAAGTGCAATAGTGATAGAAACGTCACAAAACAAGACTCTACCGAATTATTTACTGGGCTACTTCGGTTTCCAACTTCTCCTTACACCTATTCTTTAAATCCTCTAATATTTCCTCTTCCATGCCACACATCCTGCATCGTTTCTCTTCCTCTGTACCACAATACCTACAGCTGCTCCTTTCTGCATTATTAAATCCAAATCTTAAGATCATTTTCTTTTCTTCTCCCCCTTGTTTTCTAGGTAACGTCTAGGTCCGTAATTGTCTGTTCTTGTATTGAACCTTTCTTCATCTATACTCCTCTTCCTATCCTGTTGCTGAACCTCTAAATCTCTTTCCTTTTTCATATACTTTACCTCTCTTCCATCTTATATATAGCATCGTTTACAAACCTTGTCATTTCTACAGGACTCACGTAAAGATAAATAATAATAAAAGCTCTTTCGGGAATTTTCTTAAACAAGTTTCATAAAATAATAAGTTACCTGCTGACTGTGATTCATTATGAGACTTAACATTTAGATTTACTGCTACTAAAATTTATTTCATTTTGCTAATGTTAAATATCTGTACCACGTGACTGTGAATGTATACGTAACATTAGTATCACATGACCCCTTTAACTTTCTTCGCATCACAAAGTAAACCCACATTTACAGAATACCATTGGCTATTGGTGTATTGGGAATATTGTATCGAACCTCAATAAAATACAAAAGTAAGTAAAACAAACAACAGGTCAAACAGCCTAACCTGAACTTTAGTTGATCCTGTAGAAGAGGGAGTGGTACGTGGGAAGGGATTACTACACCATACGGTGTACGGTGGTTACTTTAGGTGGTTTCTGGAAATGCTGAAAATATACGGTTTGGTTATTTATATCGTATATGGTATACTACAGTAACATTACTATTGTGCTGCGATGTAAATGTACGTCGATTTGTTTTATTTCATGTTTTACCCGAAAATATCTATAAGAGCAAATGTATAAACGTTGCGAAGTGTTTACACATCAGATTTAGTGTTCGGGAACTGACCGTTATACCGTTATAATCACCCCCCTGTGTATACGTCAGTACGTCGGGACGTTAGGACGTATGCGTATTCGCACATACTATTTTATCAATTTTGTTGTAATTGCTGTACTTTACTTTTGAGTGGTACGTGGTATCTTTCCTAGGTCAATATTTACACTAATTACTTTGGATAACACAATTATAATAATTTTACTTAGCCTTTAGTAAACCTAATAGCAAGCTTCTAAACAACATATACTTTATGTTCAAAATAATTGTAACAAAACCTTGTACAGCACCTATAAATAGAAAAGGTGAACTATTACGAAAAGAATAAATTAATAGCAGCTGAAAAGAATAGAAGAATTTAACATGAAAACAAATAAAATCATCGGATGAAGTACAATTGTGTTGGTCGGATCTTTTGGGTTTGTATTAAAATACATTAGCTCTAAAATATGTAATATAAATATAACTCTGAGAGTAAATGAGATATAGCAATTTAATATTTTAAATCCTATTTTGCACTTCAGTTTGCGTCATATTTAGAAGTCACTGAGGTCAGTAAAATAATAAGTAATCGAATACTTGTTCACATTATAATATCAGGTTATATATTACTTTATATGCTGCTCGAGACAGCTGTAAGTAGTATCTGACGTTTTAAAATGCACTCTTATGCATTTTTTTTACATTCTATTGCATAACATAGATGGTAATTCACAGAAGGGAAGAGAAAGAGTAGGTTTTTTTATATGTTTTGATACCTTTAATGATTAAAGGAACAAGTTTAACTAATTTAATTTTTAATACGAGGTGTGGTTATTTTTAAGCGAGACTGATGCGAGTACATACGATCTACGCATGCGTCCAAATTGTATGATCAACTGTTGTGTAGCTTGATCCCTTCTCTTTCGATTTCCGTCGTTTATGGATGTGTTAGTCCGGCATTGTTACCAGCAACAAATTGTCATAAAAAAATGTATCAGAAACTCAAAAAATCGTTAGTGAAATTTATCTTTTATTAAAATTGGCAGTGAATGTTTATTACGTGCGCTAGTTTTTAACTGTTTTTAATATTTCCAAGATGGCCGAGAAGAGGTAGAAGATGATGCACGCTCCGAATGCGAAAAAATATTGAAAAACGCAGTAGTCTGATCGTCAGTTCGCCTATTTATGTGATTGGTGAAACTGTAGGAATTTGCAAAGAATCCGTAAGACAAATTTTACATAAGAATTTTAACATGAAAAAAGTGTGTACGTAGTCTTTTCTTATTCATTGATCGCTTATTCGCTTGATCTGACACCATGTCACTTTTATCTATTCCCAAAAGTCAAGTCTGCATTAAAAAGAATTAGAGTTCAGACCATTGCAGCTGTAAAGAAAAAACGGCACGCATCGGGAACGGGTTCACAATGAAAACTTCCAGCACAGTTTCCAACTAAATAAAATGTACATGGAGCAATATAGGGAGAGAGGTGGATATATTTTGTAGGAGATAATAAAAATTACAAAATCAATCGCGTTTAAAAATAGCCCCTTATGATATGGCAGCTTATTAAAAATATCTTAAAAAATTGGACATTTGAAGTTCAGATATTCAATTTTATCAATTTATGGTACTGTTTTATAGATATTAAGACATGGTTCGCAAGCCCATTATAGCACCCTGAAAGAAAGTCATCCAAACTTTACTTATAATTATGACATAGAAGCACTAGCATAAGGAAAGGTATCATAAGTACTTGTTTACAATCACTTGAATCAATTGTTACTAACATACTCGTGGATATGACTGACTAGATACAAATAGTTCCGGTGTAGGAAACCGTAGCACACATCCTATGCGTTAACATCAAATATATATGTTACGTTCAACTTATGAAATAATTTATTAGTTGATACATTCTTAAAATACATTATCGGGCCCCCACATATCAATTTCGAAAATATATTGCAGAAATAGTTCATCTTATTACAGACAAAAGTTTTATGAGTGGTGTGAGAGGAACAAAAAATATAAATCATTTGTGGTGCGAAATGTATAACTACAAAAAACTGAGATAGATATATGTTCTTATAGTATGGTATATAATATGTATAAAGCATAGGATGATCGAATGATCCTTGACAAATGGCAAGTTGTCTATGTGTCAAGCACTGCGAGCTTTAGATAAAAGAATAAGAAGAGAACATACAGCTATAATAGTATATAAGTTTCCAAGTAAATCGTCAGACGTTTCCATAGCATTTCCCTGCTACTGTTTCCTTTCCATGTCCTGTCCAAGGATAAAAATTGAAAGCAGTGTTCAAATTTACAAAGGAAGAAATACCAGTTCTATAAACTAGATAATCTCATGAAACGTTATAGTTTAATATTACTCAGTGTAAGGTCAGTGCAAATTTATTTAAATTTATAAATTTAAAGAATTTATCTTTATATACTATAAGAATTCAGCATGCGTATGTTTGTGCTCGCAAAACTCTAAGAGTCAAATAGTTTTGACTTGAAATTCTGACACAATAGAATCGAAAATTCTGAAAAATCGAATTAATATCTTTCGTTTCTTTCCACTCCTGATCGTCGTCTGCGTTTGTGTGTGTATGTTTTTTTTTACTTTCCTTTCGTTTAATATCAGAATAAAAAGTTCAGTTAAATATCAGTACAATGCAACAAGCGCCTGTATTAAAACGCACACCAAAGAAAATAAATTCATTTACCGGACTCGTTGTATAGCCATGGTCCTGAAGCCGAGCCTGAAACAATAAGAATAGCTTGTAAGCAACGGGAATGTATTGTGAAACTTTAGAAATTTGCCATTATAAAATAGAACAATAGTTACCTGTTCTACAAACTCCTGGGAGCGGATGGTTCTTATCAAAGATGACGTTGATCGAAGAAATCAAACGGAGAATTTTTATTAAACAGAAATGTTTCAAATCCTCGGCGGTAAACTACAAAGTACAACGATTTGAATATAATCTCGAACAAATTGGTCGAGTAGATTCTCAGTCTATAGTACAATCTTGTAGTTGTACCTATTATCACACAAACACCGCTGTCAACAGAATATCTTCATTATCGCACATGGTATATGAAACTGATTCTTCCGAAGTGACAAGATTCCAAATCCATATCAAAAACAGTTAAATAAACAAAATATTGTCTCTGATTTCTTGCAAGCATTCACAAGGTGACTTCACAATTATAAAAGATGCCGGTGTATTAAGTTACATGTCACACTAGTGTGGACGTGCTGTACAACTTCTTCTAACAATTTTTGGATGCCACATATTTAAGTCGTACCAATGTGTACAAGGCATTAAACTATGTTAATTAAACACCCAAGACCAACATAAACAAAATAACTCACCTCACCAAAGACTTCCGAAGATCTGTAAAAGAAAAGGAAAATATTATGAGTCACATCATATTATTTTCTTAACATAAACATTATTAAGATTATTGAAGCAACAGGTGAGATTCAATAATAATAGTAAAATAGTTTTGAAAAACTCGCGTAACTAAGCGATCGTATACATTTGCCGTGTCGAGTTCTTCGCCTCCCAACATTACGCTTTAACATTAGCTCTATTTCCCACAACGAAAGCAACATATTCATAGACGGTAATCCACTATTTTAGTTGGAACGGAATAGACACACTTTAGACCCTGCACGTGTCACCACGCCACGTTGTCTGCTACCACGTAAGTTCACTACGCATAAATCACGCATTACATTCACATCAAATTCCCATTGAACTGATAAAACTTCAGACAGTACATAAGAGAGAAAGTTTCCGGGAAAACACATTCATGATTATCGGGGGATATCGGAATATCGGTATATCGGGAATTGGGACAGTGTGATATGATGTTACGGCACGGGACACGGGACACGAGACATGGGACACAGATCGGTGTCGTTTCATTCAATTACTTTCTGACTGTGTATATCCTGATCCTTAACAAATATTATTTATTATTTAGTGGATCAATGTGAGCAGGAGAGACGGAGGAGAGAGGTTCAAGTCACCAGAAAGTAGCAAACTTTCTTTTTCATCATATAAAAGGGTCAAAACTCGAATTAATCTCATCAGCCGCCATCCTGAAAATAAGGATGTAATCATTTAGATATTTTATCTTGAAAATTATAACTTCTACAAAAATTTTGTCAAAGCTTTTATGTAGATACAAATATTATGTTATCTTGTTTTTTGACAACAAAACTGTTTTCAAAACTGTCTCTCTGGTGTGAAACCAGCATAAAAGATATTTTTGTCGGCAAAAAGTGCTTTAATTATCAACATAGTCCCTTTAAGCTCGACTTATTAGGTTTTACATAGGTTTTCTAAAGGCAGTCAGTAATTTCATAATGACCTCTTTGTTAGACCCAAATCTCTTACCGCCAATACATTTCTTCATGGTTAGAAACAGGAATTAGTCGCAGGGGGACTAGATCTGGAGAATACGCGACATCCATTGCGCGGATAACTGCTTTCAATGCCTGTCAAACACCAACTTGCTCAAAACGCACCTTGCTCAAAATTTGACAGTGGTCTATCAATGGTGCGTTCCCCTAAGCGTTCACAACGTCACTAATGACGTCAGTAATTTCGCTCACGCCAAGCTCACAACGACCCATCTGAAGAGTTGGGTCGTAGTGGTCGTTGTTGAGCATTTCTTCGCAATGTTTAAACATAGCGCAAAACTTAAAGATGATGATGACAGAAAAAATTACTTTATATAATTCGGAAAGAGATATTTTATTGAATTTAATTTAATTATATAATTATGTTAAATAAGAATAATAAAATTAATTTTAATTTATATTTGACTGCCATTTTTACACTTTTCCTCATACCATAACCTAACTTAATAAATAAGCAATGATTATTTATCATTTAGAATATATTTCTTTTATGAAAAACTTATTTTGTTTGTAGATATAGTTTTTGCTACAGAGCTATTTAATCAACTATGGCAATCCTTATTTTTTCAACGCTCGCAAGCAAGTGGAACGCACCCTAATAGATGGCAATTAATGAGAGCTGCGTGGGAAATTCAAAGAGTCACAGAATTATTAAACTAGCCTCATTATAAGCTATAAGCAAAAATAACTGTAACGAACAGGTCATAGTAAATGACAGAACAGAAATGGAACTCCTAACCAAATTAACTGATGTACACTGGGCTTTAGAATTTATCTTTACAAAATAAGCTGCCCAGTAAGCTGGTTTAATAACTGATTATAAGATACATGCAAATTTAATAGACTCTTTCAATTTATAATATCAAAACTTTTCACAAACTTTAAACCATTGCATAAATATTTCATATAAATAGTTTATATCATCTATAACTAATGAACAAAAATTGATTGAGAAAGCATATTAAATATAGCAGCAACATTTGTAAAAACATGTGGCAATTAATAATGCTAAAACTGACATGTATTAATTTTGAAAACCATGTAGAGTCGAATGAACATGTTCCTCTCCCCTTTCACTGCCTATGGTGACGGTAGGAAGCGGGGTGAGTTGTAGTTCTACTCGTAGTGTTTACAATTTAACATATCCTAGCGGTACTTGGTAACTGGTTGATCTATCATGATGATACGATGTTTTACATGCATCCATTAGTTTCATTCAATTTTAACTAGACATAAAAAAGCACTTTCAACCAGAAATACGGATAAAATGAAATGAAGCATGTACGGAACAATATTGTGAAGAACGTTGATCTAGCTTAGTTGACACTTGTGACGTCAGGCTGACACGACATTACGCCCCCCACTTCTCCTTGCCCGTCCTGTTCAAGTCAGACAACTGACAGGTTAAACATGCGACACAAGCACAAGCTTTATGTTTATTTATATTACAAGAAAAATTGAATAATTTATAGTTTGCTGAATACGGAATATCACAAGCCGCGATGCTTGTTGATGGAAAATTGTTTGGTTTATAAACAATAAAGCATCACTCTTAACTTATTTACCGGGAAATGGAACACGAAGATTGTGTTTTCTATGTAAATAAACCACAGTTGCTTAATGTCTCGTACACATTGGTGCGACTTAAACATGCAACATTCAACATTTATATATTTTCATTCATAAGTAACGTTATTTAGACATGAGTGTACTAAATGTGTTGTAATTTTATCGTCCAGACCAGGGTACCCTCACTTGGAGTGCAATTTATCAATGTCGCTTATGGCGCCTCAATCCGCCATTTTTGGAATAGTGAACTAAGATGCTCGGCGACTCAACATTTGAAGGGAATGAAGGGTGAAGAGAGTGCACTGAGCTAAAGTTCAGTGCAGTTCAGTGATACCACATTAAAACATAATATTTATATATAAACATAAATATATATTATTATTGAAGTTTTATTTTGTATTATGCTTTGTATCACTGTGTATACAGTTATTTGCATTTGTTTAGTACTATACCAAAATATTATGTTTTAATATGTGGTATCACTGAACTGCACTGAACTTTAGCTCAGTGCACCCCCTTCACCCTTTATTCCCTTCAAATGTTGAGTCGCCGAGCATCTTACTTCACTATTCCAAAAATGGCGACTTATGGCGCCTAAAGCGACATTGATGAATTGTACACTAAGTGAGGGTACCCTGGTCCAGACTAGCGCGGCTTCAACATGCATCACTAATTAAACCATACTTACATACAGAAATGTTTCCAAAGCTTGGCGGTAAACCACAAAGAATTGAGATTTTAATGTAATATCGAACAACCAGTTAAATAAACAAAATATTGTCTCTGTTTTGCAGCAAGTGTTCATAAAGTGAACGCCTACATGGAAAGCAGCCAGCGCATTAAATTTAATGAAAGAAGATACCGCTGCACACTGTAGAATAGAGTATATTCTTAAAGAACTAAGTTTTATTACTTTTTATCTACTGAGTATAAAACTAGAGGAATAAACACCAATGTGTATATGTTGTACAACTTCTTTCAGCAAATGTTAGATGTCGTAAGATTGAACACTTGAAAATTATATTTTATAATTCCGACAAAGATTCAAATTTAACGGTAATTTTAAAACACAATGTTTCCTTTTTCTTTATTATTTAAAAACCACTGTAAGCGATAATTCTCAAAAGATTTTTTTTAAGATAAAAATTTTATAAGTGATTAGAATTTCCCTTAAGGCTTGTCTATACGCCCATTTAAAGTTCCGTTACCCTTTCACCACTTTTTCCTTTTAAATTTAATCCCTTTATCCCGCCTAGCAAGGGTACTTGTCACCTCCTTTAGGGATGAGATATCCTTCACCCTGTTCATCACAGTCTCTTAAACCCTTACTGGATAAACTTTTCGCCAAAGGGTAAAAATATTTGGCAATCGTTACTTATTATCAACTAAGATATATTGGATAGTTTGTTTTATACACTCTAAATGTTACACTAAAAATTATACAAAATTTTCCTCATTATCCTTTGTGCAAAATACAGAAAGGGGTGGGGATGGTTATTGGTACGTTTGGAGCGGAATGGCCTATATATAAAATGTATCGCAATTAATAGCAAACAAAGTATACACATATTATTAAATTATAATTATATTTAGAGTATGTTATTAATTTCCGTGTAAATTATTCGTAAAGCTTTGACAACTAAGAATAAATGTAACATTATATTTACAAAATGTATTACATTGTACAAACAATGGTATTTCCATAAATAAAATACCACATATGTCTTTGTTAAAATATTTGAGTGTGACAAACAAACATGCGTCTGTACATTACGTACAAAGGAAAATAAAAATATAAAATATTACGCCCGTAATTAATGATAATAGTATTTACAACCCCTTAAAGAGATCATCTCCTATAAAGCGGGGTTGTAAAACCCTTTAACGGATGAACAGACAAGGGGTATTTCCGTCAAATGTCCGATGTGGGCAACTACACCAATCTTCTCTCTTCCCGACCCACGGAACACGGAACATGGAACATGGAGCACGGAGCACGGCCCATGGTTCATGGAGATGCCCTGAGGCTCGACGCTACTCGACGCCAACATACAACGCCGCGACGCCCCCCATCGCCTTCAACCTCACCGTGTCTGTATGTGGGTGTTTTTATTTCAACTAAAGATCTCGGTCATGATGATGCAACTGGATCTGAATGAGTCATCGTCATCGCGACATAGGTACATTCTAAATTCAATTTGGTAAGTTCAAGTATATTAGTTTGTTGCAATCTGGTTCTCAAACTGTCGCAGATATATTCAATTAAAAAACCATTGTGTCTGTAATTTGTCAGCAAACTTATCACTTTTTTTTCAAAATATTTTATGTTACATACCTTTTTATACAAGACCAGCGAACGTACTTTGAAGGTTAAACATAAATTGACGTAACTACTATGTAGCAAATATATTCAAGCGTAAACTATGTCATATCTAGTTGATTCTAATATAATTAAATGATTGTTTTTATTAAGTTTCTAAGTAACTGTATTAGAAACCAATAAGATCCAAAGAGATATTAAGGCTACGAGTATTGGACGCAGTCTAAAACATAACGAGTCGAATATAGAGGGACATCTAAGACAACCCGATCATCAGAAGATGTCGCTTGTGCATAAGATTTTGAGGAAGTCAATTGAGCACTTAATGTAGGTTAAGTTTGATTTCTTTAATAAACAACTTTAAGGTAAACATATTTTTAATTATCTTTGAACCTTTATCAAAACATTTGAACATTATGAATAAAAGACTAACCCGTTTTAGTTAGCAACAACCTTTTCTTTTGCTTAATAACTAGCTTTGACTGTTGGTCTTTGTTTAGAAAACGTAACTGGATTTCTTTTTTCATGTCAGAAAAATACAAGTATCATACTATTCTTGAATCGACATAACATCAGCAAGTTTTTAAAGTGATTTGCTCATTTTGTGTCTAGTATTTTTTTTTTCACGGCAGCTGGTCAAAAACAAAGTTAATGTTTTTGCTGAGGATTTAAGTCAAGAATAGTTGACAATTTAACGCTTGTGTCATCTTAAGTAACTATCCACGATAGCGAATAAAAAAAACTACAAGAGGCAGCTATCCAAGAAAATGCTGGTACTAACAATGTTGAAAATGTAGAATTAAAAAAAATCTTTAAATTGACGATATCTTTTAAACCATGCGACTTTTACTAAGTTCATGTTAGGTTTATTAGATGCGTCTGAGCAGGAGTCACTGTAACGTGCTACTTTTGAGATACCCAGTATATATCTAAATGTTTTCTAGGTTGTAGCCTCTATACTTTTACAAAATTATAACAGTCTGTCGATAAGGCATATAGCACGACAACTACCTTAAAGAAGAGGTTGCCTAGTTTGATACGACTTAACAGTAATCCAAATAAAGAATTGATCCAAACAAATCATTTGACATTTTATAGCTGTAACCCGCCAGTAACCAGCAAAACTTGAAGTACAAGACAAGAACGCCATCTGTCTACTTGATTTTATTTTAAATTGAAAACACAATTTATAAGTTACGGAATATTTATGTCTGCATGCATGATTTCTGAAGTAATGCTATACGTACGAGTAGAACAAAACGAGTTTTGAAATTCATAGAGAAATGTCAAGAATAAAACTTAGTTTGGTCGAAAATTTATGTCTAGTCAAGTTGTAATGTATTATGCCAATAACATGTACGGTAATATGCAAGGAGAGCATACGAAAGCAGCTTTCAATGTAAGATGAGCCAAATGTGCGGTTCAAGATGGCGGGGAGACTTATCAAAAATGAAATAATGTTTAACTATGTAGAAATGTAACACAATAGAACATAGAGCAAACTGTAGCAAACTAACAAATTGTAAAGAATCAATTTATTGTAAGTCTTAAAGTAAACGTAACAATAAACTTATTTTATAGACGTACAGTTTATTAACTTAAAATCTCAAGAAATAGAAACAAGGTTATGCAGGAATGAGAACAACAAGATAATACATTTATGTAATGGAAAAGCTAATCTTTAGGTATGCATTCACTGATGCAACTTTCAACAATTTATAGCATCAATAATTTTGCTCGTAAATTGACATTCGTATTAAATCTTTCTGCAGTTTAAAGCGGGGTTCTCACAAGTCGACTTGAGTGGATCAGTAATTGCTTATTCATACAAATTACTTGAAACATATTTAAGGACACACATTTCATGAGTGTAATAAAACAGATTCAGGTAATATTCGACTTACTGACCCACTCAGTCGCCTCGTGTCATTTGCTAACATCATTTGGATGCATTTGACAGTTGTTGCAGTTTTTGACAATGGTCATTGTATAATTTCTACGTTGCGATTGTCGTAATTTCATTTTATTTTCGTGCCATGTACTTATAAAAAATAGTTTTGGATAAATTTTGTTATCTAAAGTGTATTATACACTTATGCAGGGTGAGTCAAATCGATACAAATAAATCATATTTTCGATAAAGTTTTTTGACGACACAGTTAACAGTTCATTGCAGTGTCCCTTATAATTCATCACTGGATTATTTGAAATCAGAAAAGCAAAATGATTTGATTAGTTGATAAGTTTCTGCAGAAAGCCCTATTTTTTTTATTTATTGATTTTCAATAGAAAAGTCAAAATGCCCATTTTTGATGAAAAAAATCAGAAACTTTGTTATTTTAAAATAGGTTAAAATTAAAAAAGAAAAAAACTTGACAACGTTACCTCGGCAGTTATGTAAAGTAAGAGTGTGCAAAATTTCAAAAAGGATCGGTAGAGTAGATTTTGTGCTAGAGAGGACACCGAGAAAGGTGAGTGCGAGAAAAATGCATCCAGACCAGAACTCTTGAAGACTTGTAACTGTAGGTTGACAAAGTAAAATATCTGTGTTACATTTTTCGTTAGTTAACTATGGTCGGTATTTAACAAAACTAGAATTAAAATATCTATTTGTTTGGTTAATGTCATAACTTTAGTTTGATCGGCCCTAAGACTTATACAACAAATTTTCAGTTTATATGTTTTATGACGAATGTGTACCATGCTGTGCAGATGAAGACGATCCCTTATATGGTATACACAAACATGAACATGTATTTTTTATTTGTTTCATACATGAAGGTATCGCAGTGTACACTTCATGTACCTCATGTTCTTCAGTGAAATTGTCCCATGTGTTCCAAACTTCATCTCAGAAAGATTTTCAATGTAATTGAAGATTGACAGATGATGTGTACTCGTGTATCTAAAAACAATGGCGATATACTCGTACAAAGCAATTTAAAATATTACAATGATGTAAGATTGTCATGAGCAAACAAAATATGAGCCGACAGTTCAGAGGGCGACGACGAAACATTATTCTCATGCCAGACAAGTGATAATTTAAAATTATTTACAGACATTTTGAAAAATATGTTGTGTTGAAGAAGGCGTTGTAGTCATATGAGTATAATGCTAGTACGAGTTACTGAATAAACAGATTCTGATTACAAATATTTTAACATTAATCTCTTTAAACTTTTTTCTTATAGTTTGAATCATTGGATAGAGGTTAAAGTCTGAAGTTAGATATGTTTTCTATATAGGACGGCATGTACGTCGATGGTTTGATAATTTACTGATTTCTTTTTTTTTTTTTTGAAAAATCGCTTTATGTATCAACATAGTCTTCTTTAAGCTCAATACATTTAGTCCAGCGTTTTTCAAGTTTCTTTATTCCTTCCAAATAACAGGTTTTCTCAATGCTCCCAAAATAGGCATTTGTTTCAATGATTTGATGTGAGCTGCGCGGGAAATTCAAAATTTCACTAAATTATCAAACCACCCTCGTATCTTTATAGTGTGTGTGTATGTTTTAATCCGATTATCTTTCACTGTAAAGTCTGCTAACAAAGTTCTAATCACCCTACAATGCCATTACGGACTGCACATTCTCGTAACATTCAATGGTGACGTATAATGTCATTAATCAGCGCTACTTCGATGTGCGTCCAGGCTACTATTACAAATGAGCGACACACACAGCATCCTGGGGGGCAGTTATGTAAAGTGAATCACGCGTTCAACCCTTTCCGATAACTACGCATTATATTACGTCCAATATGGACACCCCATCAAATCAGAGGGAATCTTGTTAGTTCGTAAGCCCCACACACTTAAATATTTAAACTTAATCTAACTAAATGCACCCTTATTTTCATAAAATACGAACCCACCCTCTTCAATTCAACATTGAAATTTAAATATAAACTACAAATTCTGTTATTAAGAACCCTGTATATGTTTACAAAAAAAAGTAAAACAAACGGTATTTTACGTATGGAACAAGGTGCGGTGAGTAAGGACCCAAAATTTCGTTGAATACAAATAAAAATATATCTTTAATTCACATTGTGTGTGCACTATATTAATTATCTTGGCGCACGCTGATTCCTTAAATCTTTCTTGTCGGATGCGGTTAAATATTTAAATGTTGGATGTCGCATGTTTAAGTTGCGCCATTGTGTACGAGGCATAACGAAACAGCTCTACTATATAAAATAATACTTTGATAAAAATTCTGATCAATTATATCGAAAAAAATAATAAACATTGCAAAGTTTTAATGAATTAGTTGGTGGTTCGTATTTATAGCAATGTGGTTAAACATATTTAATACGGTCCATATTTCTAATAAAGACATTCTGTTATTTCATTTATTTCGACGTAGTGGTCAAAATAAATTTGTGGTATACAACACCCTCAATACGTGGTTGTAAACTTGAATGTGTATAGGGGTAGTTGTTGAAATCAAAGTGTAAAACGCGTAAAAGGCATGAGTATACCCCTAACTGAAATATCATTGAAACACAGAGACTCGAAAAGGGATGAAACTAGGTTATAAGGGATGATAGAATGGCGAGTGGTTGAAACAGGTTTAGAGCAGAACCACCAATACACCGGATTAAGAAATATAAAATAAAGGGTGAATCAGAATAGGGGTGTGAGAATCACGATGACTAATACGATGCGCAAATGCAAAACAAGAGAGGAAGGAGAAGAGCGGGGAATTTAAAAACAATGTAGGGAATGAAATAGAAACTTGAATGATAGCAAAAGAACGCGACGGGAGCGGCGATGGTATAAAAATAGTTGTAGAGTATTTTAAAGGTTTTGTAAGGCCCTCCGCATACGGGTCGGTACGATGTTTCCAACGAAAACGAAAAACGAGCCATGTCAAGCCTATTATGCTATTGTTAAAAATTCTATAGAGTCACGAAACACGGCTCGACTAGTTTGCAATCAGTCGACTCGTGTGCAGAGGGCCTAAGAATACAACAGAACTACGAAGAAATAGTAGAATAATAAAGTATTGTTCGCGGTTAAGTCGAAAACATGTTCAGTGCGCACGTGTTGCAATACTGCGTTGTACAACGTCCTGACAATGATAATGCGTCGTAGCTAATGTTTATTTACGACTCTCTTTATGACAACTAGAATAGCAAAGAACTGGTCTTAATCAATAGCGTCTGGTCTTAAATCAACTTGGTTCTTTTACGCGTTTCAGATAACAATAACACAACTACGTCTGATAAAATGTTGATTAAATTAGCAAAATTCAATAATGCTGAATAAATATACCTAGGCGTATACGCGTGTACGAATACTCCGTCCTTGGAAACAAAACGATTTGCTTTAATAACCAAAAAGCTTCGTTCCGGATGAGTTCTATTCAGATAAGAGTCAGAGTTTGATTCTCTCCGTTTCGAGAACTCATTTAACCTAATCCTAAAGAGTACAAAACAATACTCGTACCTACAGAAGAACCTACAACACGTCTCGAAAAGTCCCAATGAAATCTCAAATCTATTTCGCTCAAATAAGATACTCCACTGCGTAATAAAGCTCAATTATACTACACATCCCCAGGGTAATAAAGGATTTGTATATATATTAATATAATGGATATGCTAATTAGAGGAACACAATGATATTTATATACATACGTATATATTCAAATAAACTGCGCAACCCCTCAAACTCCTAATTACTCGAATAGTATTTAGGAAATGAATAGGAAGTAGGAAGGAGAAGGGAGAGTGAAGAGTGAAGAGGGAGATTGAAGGCGATATACTACTTTCCTGATTATAATTTCAACCGCACGTGACATTGATCAGATCCCAAGACACGTGCGCGAACCAATCAGATAACAACACCACAAATCAAGAAATTATTTGAATTCCGTGAATTGTGAAAATTATTTTAAGAGACAATCGTGATAAAACTCGGTACAAATGGATGTGTAAATTGTCCAATGAATTAGTTACCTGTCTGACACAACTGAACTTTCACATATATCTTGTGCTTAAACAATACCGAGTCAAAATTTTGCGCATCAATAGGACATCTAGGTTCTCATTTACTTTGTGGCATTTATTTAGGAATAGTGACATTTTTTTTGGTTCTTATGGAGAAAATATCTGTTACTTTTTTTTACACATGAAAAAACACGGATTATATGTATGTATGTACGAGGTGCCTACCATTTGCCACAATTTCAGCCTAGAGATACACCGATCCCAGAACCGACACTGTATAGAGATTCAGGAATAGAATCAGGAATAGATTAGAGCAAAAACAATATCAAAATTTGAATATCATAATCATTAACATTTCCATTGTTTCGATTAAAATGCAGAATAATATTTATCTTTAAATTAACAGCCCTAATTTAAATAATTTTGAACTGGAATAGAGCGGCGCGAATCACTGCTGGGCGCATTAGTTTTTAGCTAACTACACATTAACAATTACAGTGAACGAACAATAACACGAAACGAAATTAGGATTATGCGGAACAAATATTGTAACTGAACCGAGTGGACGCCATCGAACCGAACGACGGACGTCCCATCTGTCCAGTCCTGCACGACGTGATGTCATGGGAAACGTCGCATCGAACACACAGACACATAATGCCGGTTTCACTCCAGAGAGATAGTTTTGAAAACAGTTTTGTTGTCGAAAAACAAAACAAAGCCATGTTTTTCATCACATTGAGAAGACTGGTTTTGTTTTTAGTCTTTTTCTGTGTGTCCCATAAAATTATAAACATGATAAACAACAACTGACAAGCACAAATATTCACAAAAAAACAAAACTGCGTGTTCAAACCAAGCAGACTAAAAGACAACAACAAATGTGTTTTCCTTTGATCTGTACGGCTCCATATGGAAATGTGTTTTGTTTACTAAAACAGTTTTTAAAGACAAAAATGTTTTAAGAACTGTCTCCTTGGTGTAAACATTGGTGTTGTTATTCAGAAAAACAAGTTTTTGTTCGTGTTTTATTGAACTGTCTCCCTGGTGTGAAACCGCTATAAAGCTGCGTATTTATGCAAAAAGTGAATTTCAGTGAATACTAAAACTAAAGTAAAGCTCTATAAACTAAAGTTTAAACAAAAATACATTTCCGAAACATCTCGAATGAGCATTTAACATCTAAAGACGTGTAATATGAAATAATTATCTGAAATTGTCTTTCAACCGCAACAATTGCCCTAGATGCAGCTAGCAAAATGTGTAGAACCAGTAGTTGTGGTCGAGCTACAATTACTAGTACAGCAGCTATAGAACTATCTACGAAAGCGGTTTCCCGGTAACCCTTTACCGGTTACGAAGGACCCCGGATCCAGGATCCAGGTTCCAGGACCTGGTACACGGTGTACGGTGTACGGTACCCGACACTAGCAGTAAACGTAAACTAATTTCCATACTTAGAATTGTTAATTAATTTTAATGTTACGTTTATAACGGCGTTATAGATAAGACAATGCGAATGGGAAAACGATTACTGTTTAGGGGATGTTTTATTATTGATAAGAATGTGGTACAGAGACGCTAAAGACTTACGTACAGCACAACTCTTACGTAAACATGATTCAATATTTAAGAAAAAGTTCTTTGTGTAGATACAACTCAACCAGAAATTTAACTGTGTGCAATGAGTGAGAATTCATTACGATATCTCGTTGTGAAAATTGTGAATAAAATAATGAACATATAAATTCTTCTTGCCATCCCTTTAGGTAACCTAATTGGGTTTGCAAAAATATGTCTAGTTGGGTATCTGTAATCGAGTTGCTTTTTGAAGCAAGTATCGTTGAAATGCGGACGCTGCTGGCAGTAACACATTTATACGAGTAAAATTACACATTCTAATAGTCCACTCTACATACGTTTGCTCTCCCGTTTCTATTCTCTTCCATGTTTGAACCATAGATAGGATGCAGTAATGCCGACCTGTTCACGCTTACCGTAAAAGAAATACATCATAGCGTATAATTTGACAACCTCTGAACTGAGGTATTCATTCAGATTCTATTTGCACAGATTTATGTTGGCCTAGTCGCTAGTGTGTCTGCGTGTGAGTGTGTGTGTGTGTGTGTGAGTTATAAACAGTGTAAATGTTTAATCTAGTTTAACCTGGTAATTTGAACTAAAACTTAGACATTACAATGTTCTGGTATTTCCCACATTCACCGAGTTTGATGGTGGCACTAGTAGTCAATGCCAGATTCCATGAAGACAGTAAATCACATTAAACATACACAACACAATAAACAGTGCTGGCTAAACCCTTACTCCCGCCCCCTACGGCCCATCATCTTGTAGACCTCTACTCCCCTCTAGACCTCGGCAGTATCAACAACAGACCAACGAGGACTGTGCGAACCAACCAGCCTGGAAATGTTGTTTTGGAAAAAATAAAGGAAAACCCATACAGCTGGTTTGGTTTTATTTGTTTTTCTTGACATTTTCTTTCATCCGATTCTTATCTTCGACACTGTAGGATTATTTATGTAAAAAATGCTTATGTGCAATGATGCTGATACAACGTTTAAATAGAAAATCGTTTTAATATGGGTTTTCATAAATATAAATTATATCCAGCTGTTGTTCTATGTCTGAGAATTAAAGGATTTCCAAAAATTGGTAATATAGCTTACTAACTTGACCTTGCTCTTAAGCTATTATGCGATACATTTTCTACCCCTCAATTTACCACGGTGTAAGACTTATCTCACACTGCAAGCGTATTTAAGCGAATTTTATCATACGTTTTACCTATCCGAACCATGTAAATGTAACGAACTCGCACACTGCCAGCGACAAAGTTGTCCGAATACGGGCGTTACGTATGTCTCATACTAGAAGCTTATATCAGCGAATATTAACCAAGAGAATACGTGCTACAACGCTGAACCTATCCGAATCTTGTAAATGCAATCAGTCGTCTCAGACTGGGAGTGATATAAAAGGGAATGCAATAGTCTCTTTTATAACAGTCGTGTATCGACAAAAATTAAAGTGAAAGTTTGCCCTTATGATAAATCTTACGTTAGTGCAAAACAACTCCAATACGCCCTACAGTACACAAGTTTGACTTGGTATACTGTCGTATCGGTACGTGATATGTATGTATTCTGACACAGCACAAACAAAGAGCACAGGAGTCAGCTTGCTCTGAGACTTTTAGTCGTTTAACCAAACCGCCGATGTACGCTCGGATTAGCTGTCACTTAAATACGCTTGCGGTGTGCGATAGGTCTAAGTTCCAATACATTTTAATTTCTAGTTTCTTCATCTCGAGCGACATAATATAAAAGAAAAAAATTGCGGTATCCCAATACTGCGCATGTATTGTGGAATACGAATACACATATACAAATATATAGCTCAGGGCTTTGGTACATGAGGTAGTCTGTACCTTTACTCGTTACGCAACTCTTTCTGGAATTTAAATGAACGACGATAGGAACATGTTCAGTTTGCTAAGCGAATAAGCTGTCACAATGTTTTGCTTTATTTATGTGTTAAGTAGCAAAGTTCTTTATCACACAAACTTTACTGGCTGTAGCGATGTTTATTACTAGAAATTGTAATATTCTTTGAACGTTTAATAAATCCTATTTGTGAATAAGCCTGGAGGCGAAGTTTTATGTGGTTGATGGGAAACATGATTGCATAATACGGAAATTACAATGCCGCCAGCTGCCGACTGCCGACTGCCAACTACCGGTTGTCTTGCGGTTTACTCCCGGCTTGTAGTTGTCTTACTGTTTCAAATTTTTAATTTGAACATAAGTTTGACTTGGATTTATAATTATATTATGTGTTTCAAATAACTTTTGAATCATTTTCGGTTTCGAGTTAATGAGATAAATAAAAGATACTTGTAACTAGATACAATTAAATTTGGCCCGTGAGTAAAATGTTTTTTTTTAAATACAAGTACAAAAGTAAAAAGCATCTCACAAGAGATCTTACAGCACTTGCAGACCAGATGTAATTCACCAAAAAATAATATGCATAGTTACAAATTCTGCAAACACTGTTAAAGTTGATTACGTTACTGAGTTCGAATAGAGGAACACCAAGAAATGACTTCCAATGAATCAAAACAGACGATAAAGACCTATTTCGGAAATTGATTTTGGCATCAAAAAGCAAAATTGTTTTGTATAACCAATCCGGTTGAATTCCTGTTGATCCTGTTGAAATTGGTGCCGCATCGCAATCCTTAATATACCCATTACCAGTGAAACATCATTTTTCAATGCTCAAAATATTTTAATATTTAATAATCATTTACAATATTTTAACACATCAAAGCGGAGAATCTCTAAAAAATGCAATCGATTTCATCGTATAATCTAAATTAATGGCCATATCTAATGTCCAAGGTATTTGCAAGTAGAAGCAGAGAAGAAGAGAAGTAGGCATATCTGTGAAAGTGGAGCTGAGGAGTAGAGACAGAGAAATACAGCAGCAGGAAAAATGGAAAAACTTCGTAATAGCAAATACATTAAAAGATACAAGAGGGAGAGAGAGATACCGAAATATTTACGAGAAAAAGAAACATAAGAAGATATCGCAAGATTTAGTTTGGAAAACGAAAAGCAGCAGATATTGGAAAAATAGAGACGGAAGGATGTACAGGGTGTGCGAGGGAGAGATAGAAACGCTCAAGCATATTAAATATTCATGTGAGGAAAAAGTATAAAATTGAAAGAAAGATTGTGCAGTTATTAATGAAGGCAGGGAAGGGAAGCGATGGATGGCGGAGATAAAGAAAAGAAGCAAGGAAAGAATAGGAAGGGCAGAGTAGAAACAGTGCCATATAGTGCGCAAAGAGGCGATACATCTTGCTAGAAATAACGCAGCAGCTGTTGATTTGAAAGATCAAAAGACTTTTATATGTTATATTTTAATAAACCACAATGATATGTAATTTAATGACTTAAGGCGGAATAATGTAGCGCCTAATGGCAAAAACAATAAAATAAAATACAATACAATACAAATAACTATTCAAAATTGATCACTTAAATAAATATTTATAAAATATTGTTATTTACGCAACTGTTCAATTGGTATCATACAAAACTTATTAGTCAATCGGAAGTAATAACGGAAATGTTTGCTAGCAATCAGTTTGTTTATAGCTTAATAAATATCCCCTCCCTAAATTGTAAAAACTAATTTAATAAACTAATATCATAATTAATAATAATAAATTTTGTAAATAATTTGTGTAAACTGAAATAATAAAGTGGTCCGATTACAATCAGCAACAGTATTTACCGGCAGTAATTAATTTACAATGAGTAATTTAATAATAATATCAGGATTAATTCTGGCAATAATCAGATAATTTGTTTGAGCACGCAACTTTTTGATTTCAATGTTTGGTGGTGTTTGTTATACGTACGAGTATATCGTATGTGTATCAGTGTGTGTGTGTGTGTTATTTAATGAAGGCATTATTAGAGGGTTTGAGGTTTGTAAATCACTCATTTGTCGGATTACTGGACACTGTACCCTATATATTGGACAGTAGGGAAGATGGAGGTGAGGGATGGAACAGGAAGTGGTTGGTATCTCGTGTCCTAGACGTGCGAGTGCGGGTACATGTTTAAATTAATTTACGGGCATAAGGTGATTACAAATAATTAATAACACTGCCCATGCCGATATTAAACTCTGCACTACAATTATATTTACGAGTCATATTATCAATTGAACCGCAAGTTGAACCCGAGGACAAGGCATACATAGACATATATAGCCATAGTTAATGAGCAGTTGTTTCTAAGATCGAGAAATACAACTTCCCAAATCAACATAACTTTAGAATACTCGCTATTCTAGTCAAGCTAAAAGGAAAGAGAAGTATAACAATATGTTGAAGAATTTCTATCAAAAAAAAATGAACTTGGCGTAGATAATCTAAGTAGAATTACTTTCTTGAAAATCAACTTCTATTTATTTTTGTTTTAAATGTAAACGTACTACGAGTATTGGTAAAGAAAATATTATCAAGTGTCTACATATGCAGCCACATGATAATTTTCTTTATTCTTTTTATTTGTTAAATTTTTTGTATTGAATTTTAATTTTATATTGTTATTATTTTCCATTATTTTTATTCATTATTGTATTCTGTCCTATGCCAACGCTACTCATTTTGTCCTATTAACGTCCGTTAGCACAACTACGCTCTATTAAGCATTCAACTGCCAAGATCGTCGAAACCAGTCAGTAAGGTGCATTCAACGGATCAACACAGTCTGTAATTTGTATTCGACGAGTTAGTATCAAAAAGTAATTAAGCTGCTTCTGAACCACCAACATCAGACTAGTCACTTTCTATCAAAAGTATTATTTGAGTGCAGCGTTGGCATAATAGCAGATTAAGAAATATTCATTAAATAGTGAACCGATTAATTAAAAAACAGTGTTTTATTCGTATCCCTCGAGAACTACATTCCAATCAATACCACATTCTGCGTGATTGATCTCTGGTCCTCATCCGCTGATTGAAGAATCTTCCACAATTTTCCTACACGTTTTTCATGGTCCTGTCTAATTTGAATATCCAACGACTTGCCGGGCCCCACAAGACATAATCTTTTCCAAGTATAAACGTGGGTAGTTTGATAAGCCAGTGACTTTTTGAATTATTTCCCGCGGAGTAACTTTAAATGCAACAATGTTCCCGTCAACTGCCATCAATTAATGGACTACTGTCAAATTTTAAGTAACCTGCATCATTTAGTTTATGTTTGACAGCCATTGAAACCAGACACCCTCGTGAATTTTAAGGAACATGGAAAAAAGTGAATGGGATGTACTGATTATGCATAATTTATTACTTGAAAAAACCATCACCGAAACCAAGGAATTGTAAAGAAGTGGTTACTGAGTTCCGTTGTGGTCATACTAGCACAAGTAACGTCGAACGTTCAGTTCGCCCAAAAGAGATCGTCACGCCGGACGTCGGACACGTTGGACGATCAAAGAATGAAAGTGCGTGAGTGGCAGAGCCTGGTACATCACATGTTACATGAATATTTGGTCATAAAAAGCTATAACGATTAAGTGTGTAGTCACCATGGCAAAATTCATAAATTGTACTACAAACTTTTACCCTATTCAGCATATTCTCCAGATTTAGCCTCCTGCGAGTATATCCTGTTTCCAAACCTGAAGAAATGACTGGGCGGTAAGAGATTTGGGCCTAAGAAAGAGGTCATCATTGAAATCAATAAAACAAACGCCAATTTTGAGAGACTGGAGAAAGTTTGGAAGAAATATTTGGGAGAAATAGAAAAATTAGAAGAACGCTAAACTAAATATTTCGAGCTTAAAGGAGACTATGTTGATAAACAAAGCGCCTTTTCAAAAAAAAAAAGTCACTTTTCAAGCGCCTTTTCAAAAACAGTCCTTCATACTATACATTTATTTTATTTACTAATATAATATGAACTTAAATACAAGATGTTTTACATTCTAATGAAATTACAAATTAGAAATTAGCGGGTGATGTTCATGTTGTTTAAACGCTACTTTTTCTGTGATGGAAATTGTAAATAAAACAAATCAGATGGCTAATTGAAACAAGTACACAGTAACGATAAATAAACAATGAACAATAAAGGATTCTTAGAATTCTGGTAAATTCAAATTTGAACTCCTCTCGTCCGTTAAGGAGATGCACAACATTCAAGGAGGCTGTAACAACATCATCAAGCGCCGTCTAAATGATCCAACATCCCATCCCATAATTAAATATAATTTAATTACTTTAATAAACAATTAGAAAATCTGTTTGTTTACATTTTGAATTAACTAGAACAGTCCCATAGATGGCGCTGGCAGCTGGCGACTGGTTGCTGATGTTCTTACAGTTAAGTTAAACAAAAGGAGTTCCGTTTCCAGACTATGTATACATTTAAAATTAGATTTGCAAATCTTAATCAAACGAACATACAAACTGTTTTAAGCTAAGAAACAGAAGTTATACCTCAGATGTCCTGAAGCAGCGATGATTCTAAATTGCAAATACAACGAGGGTAAAAATGTTAACTGAATTTCTTATAGCATCATTGTGTTTACTGCACAAATAGTCCTGGTATATCAATTTCAATTAGAAAAACATTTATGTAGTATTAAAATATATTCAGTTGTTTTAAGAACAATACGCAGGGCCACCAAACTTTAAAAAAGGTATAAATGTAATTGTGTTGTGAACCATAATTGAATTGATATAAAACTGCACTGTATATTGATAAAGTTGACTATCAAAACCTCAAATATCCAATTACTTTTTTTCAATTCGTAATATTATGGAAGATATCAACTATTAAAATAGATATATTTTCCCTTAATAATTATAGCGGTAAAGTTTACAAAAAATGACTTGAAAAATGAGTTCACTACGTCTTTGCTTCCTTTTTACCATCACTGTTAAGCAAGAGAAGTGCACAAGAGATGCAGTATTAGACGTCAAAGCTATAGCAGCTGGTCCGACGGACCCATAATGTTTCAAGATAATGTCGTGATATAAAACGAAAAATAAATAACAATACTTATTATATTATCAAAAGGTTGACAGCGTGTAAAATTCTCATAGTTAATTAAAAAAAAACTTATTATATTCATTCAGTTCGTGACGTCATCAACTACTAGGATAATAACCGGAATATTACACAGCAAACAAAATTCAAACTTTAAATAGATATGTAAAGAAATTATATTTTTGTAGTTGGTCGTCTGTCAATAAAACAGTGATCGTTCAGTGAAAACATATACTCATGAACGCAATAGATGTCACTGTAGGAATAACGGCCAACACAGTTGATATTTGAAGTCGACAGAACTCACGTTTTTAGTTAGTTAAGTTCATATTGTGAAGTTATAAAAAAATTAGGTAAAAAGGAATTGACAATTTATGGTAAATAATAAACTTTAAATGTCGTTCCTTTAAATTTCAGGTATGATTTAAGTTAAACAATATAATTATTAAAATATGTATGTAAATTACCAAAATAAACTTTAAATTTCAGAAGCAACACATGAGTTGTTTAAAATTTACAATTCCTAATAAAACTGGATACATCGTCTTATAAAACGACATTTATATATATCCATCAATTTTTGGATATTTAATAAATTAAAATAAACGCCAATTACATTTATTAGCCAATATTTCAATAAAGAGTTTGAAAATGGACCCTTTGAATGGAGTTCACACTCAAATTTTAATTCAAAGTGGACGGCAAATCATCACTCTAATCTACTATAAATTTCTCTGGAACCGATACATTGATTTCTGCTTTTAATTCAAAGGTTACACTTAGATATTTTTAATTACAAAATATTTAACAGAGATATTAAAGCAATCTCTTATACCAGACGCATCAGTAGGCGCATTTAGCGATTCTTTTGAAAATACTTTGAAACTCGTTATCTCTTTTTTTTAATAATGTATTGTCTTCACCTGCTCTTCTTGCTGCCCATCCTCTTATTACTCTTATACGTTTTGTAGTTTTTTCTTTCAGGTTTAAAGTTAAAACAAAACCTAGATTTTTATAAAACTCGGAAAAAAGTATCAAGTTTATCTTTTGTTTAAAGTTTTGCTTCAATTGTTTGTTTTCAAAGAATTTGTACTGTGAGATTCTGTATACTGTAATACCTATACCTATACATATACATATACACAACTATCAATAAAATCAATTTCACTGACAGATTCTCTGGAGTATTACTCGTAGTGTAAGTAGTGAACAAGTGGAAAAAAATTCAATGAAAACTTAAATGTAATTGAATACTTCACCCAACTGCCATAAATAAAATTGTATGTTAGAGCAATGAGGAATTAAGTTTGTAAATCTCATATGTAACATGTTATAAATTGTACAATTATAAAAGAAATCATTGCCTAATTATCATGCAAGTTTGAAGTCGATTGACCGTTTAAAGGTCTCTACGCACACATCAGTGCCGTGCCATTCAGTGTCAGTCAAAAATTATACAGTTCCATTTATTTGGTACCAGTGTATTAGTACTAGTCAGTGTCAGTAAAAAACGACACGGCACTGACCGTCACGTGTCGGTACTGATATGTGTGTCCACACCTTAAAGAGGTACAAGACCTTTACAAATGATGAAAATATCGTCAAATTTGGAGGGTCGATAAAAAAAGTTAGAACACATGTTATCTCCAAATTTTAGTGACCTTGGGTTCATAGTTTTCTTTTTAGAAATGATTGGATATATATATATATGTGGGTCGAGATTATTCCTATCCCGGTTGACGTTTCCAAGTGTGGGTCTACCTTACACCTTAGTGGGTGTTAGCTAGATTACCAGCTGTGGTTTTAGCAGTTTTGATGTTACATAAATCCTGAGTTGAGCCCCCATTTACAATATAGTTTATTAAAGAATAGTTAACACATAACTTTTTTTAATAATAGTTCATTTAATTATTTCTCAAAGAAAAACAATTATATTACAAAAATGTTAATATATCAAAAATAGTTCCCAATAATATTATCACTAGATTATATGCAATGCTTAGGTTTGAAGACCTTTCAATGATTGCATATCACAAAGTAATGCGTAGTATAAATAGTACATAGTTTACATTCACAACGTTTTATAATGACAAACACAACCTAGCATTTAACACTATACTTTGAAAGACTTTACTTAGAAAATATAGCAATATTCATTTTCAAAACTTATTTTTGCGGTTCCAACTAATTTAAAGGTCAGTGGAAGAAAGCTTAAAATGTAAATAAGTTATTCATATTACCAACTGCAGCTTTAGATTTTGATTCGCGTTTATATAGTTACTTACATAAAACGATTTAAACATAAAAAAACATGTTTTTTTTGATAGTATTTAACCCATCTATAGTATCGCCATCTATATTTCGCGAGTCAAAAATGGCCAAGTATCGTTTCACCTTAATATGTTGTAAAATATGAATTAGGAACGCTATTGCCAAACTTTGCAGTCTTATTAAAAATATTTTCAAATTATATTCAAATAAATAGTAAAAAATGTATTCGCTTCACTGCTCGCTATTGCAGCCCCTAGCCCTACTGCTCTCAAATCGTTTTTACTAACTTGAAAAACTAGCATTTACTTTTCTCATTGACGTTTAATTTATTCCAGCAATAGAGCAGCTAGAGCGTGCAAACCGAGTCGTACTCGTGCAACGTAACAAAACAAAACAAAAACAAAAACAAATACAAAAAATAGCGATATAGTGTTTAATTAGAATTTAAGGATTTTATACGGAAAAAGTGTAAAACTCTCAAGTCAACTTTGGAGTTCATTTCGATTAATAGTGTTTAGTTTAAGCGCACAACTCTTATAAAGTAAGTACTGGTATACATAAGGAAATGTTATGTCTAGTGAAGTTACTTCTTATGCATAAATATGTCTTGAAAACACGGAACACGGAACGGGCAACGCGGAAAAATAATTGAAAATAGTTTTGTACATTGTTCTTTAATTATCACGTTAATTTAAGACAGAGATTGTTTGTGTAAGTAAACTGTTGCCCCTGAATGTACTTCTATTGTTAGATATGCAAAACTGAGTAATTACAAATTAATTAATATATATTGACAAGAAAAGAAAACTGTTTAAAGTTATATATTTTTTTTAGAGTTGCATTAACTATTCCACTAAGTAGAGTTAAATGTAACTTGACATCTGAAGAAGACCAATTAATGATTATTAAGACATATTAATGATTAAATAGCTTCGTTTGTTTTGTATTTTTGAAATCATAAAATAAACCTTTTGTAACAAAATTTAAGTTTTTTAGTACAAAATATTACTATCAGCGGGTTATCTTTACCTAAGCCCGGCATAATGAAATTTTCCAACACTGATATTTTATCTTCGAAAAGTTGTGTTTATATCTTATTCATTTGTATCCGGTGGCAATGGGGTTATGAACCATAACTGAATTTATATGAAAGTGCATTGTATATTGATCAAGTTGCAAGATTGAAATAGTATTTATTTCCCATTTAGTCATTCCTTCCTCACCTTCATTTCCACTACCATTTGTCAACCTTTACCATCACTGTCAAACAAGAGAAGTGCAAAAGATATGCAGTATTAGATGATAAAGCTATTGAAGCTATTGAGTCGACTATAATGTTTCAATATAATGTCGTGATATTAAACGAAAAATAAATAACATTACTTATTATATTCTTTTCATTTTATGACGTCATTAACTACTAGCATAACAACCGAAATATTTTGCAGTAAAACAAAATTTTAAATAGATATATATATCCGTTAATTTTTGAACATTTAATAAATTAAAAACGCCAATATACGTTTATTAACCAATATTTCAATAAAGAATTATAAAATGAGTTCACAACCCAATTGAGGCGTCTAAAAGCAAATGGATGTAAGTGACAAATTTTGAAATTTGAAATAACCAGCGCAAATGATAGAAGATGTACTAAACTATTTAGTGGCACAGAGATATAAGCAAAAACTTGGACAGATTTTACTATATAGCGTTAATTCTAAAACCTACTGAACGAAAACGTCTATACGATCTTAACTTTACACTCGTTTTCTGAAGAATTCTACTATTTTCACTACATCGCTTTGCATCTACACGCCTCAATTGCACTTGTCCTTGTTTGAAATACCCTTTCACACAACAAATCACAACTTATAATTATTGAGCATTATCCAACCCCCTCCTAATTTGGCGCACACGACAATATCTATCCCCTTGTCCGGCTCTGCCATCTTCAACTCTATTTATTTGACATTCTTTTTTATACACAATAAAAGTTTTGCAAGATTATATAATAAGTTAGTCTGTCCCATCAAATACTCGTAATTTTCATTTACTTCTTGAGTTTTTTCCAGTGTCTTTGTTTTATTTATCTTAATATACTTTTATTTCAATGTACAATTTTCTTCATAAGATTTTTTCATACACTAAGTTTATTTTGTTAAGTATTTACACAGCTTTCGTAAATTAAAAAGAAGAAACAAATATCTCTTATTTAAGTCTGGGTAGATTTTTGATGCAGATACGCGTCTGGTGCCCGAAAAATTTCATTTGACGACTTTCACTTTTTATCCATGTATGCCCCTCTAGAAGTGTTGAAGCTTTCTCGGATAGACTCAATGCTTTTATCCGCACTGTATTTACGTACACTGAAGGTTTTAAATTTAAAAAAACAAAATTGACAAAATTACAGCATATTTAATAGGTAACACTTCGAGCGCCGACCTCTGTAATATTAAATTAAATACCATACTATGGTAGCACTAATTGTAAGTAATAACTCTTTATAAACACATTAAAAGTTAATTGGAACGTCATCTCAACATAAGGGTTCTTACCATTGCGTGATAAGGACCATGATAGGAATGTTGACAAACATCCCCTTCTCATCACTCCAAACCTATCCTATCCTCGCCTCTATCCAACATATCTCTTTGTTTATATGAATATGACGGTTTATAATTCATTTTAAATAAATTTCCATACATTAGAAAGTTTATATAAATTTTAAATCGCACCCATTACATTTGCACTTCACCGTCACGTTGTCGTCCCCGTCCCCGTCCTAGACCTATCTCCATTACATATTTATATATTCATGGTGGATTTTATCACGATATAGTACTCGGTACTTGTACTTTGTACTGACGGTCTCTTGGTCTGTAGGTCTGCTGCGGTAATTCAATTTATTCGGAAACATTACTACAGCATCTAGTAGACTAGAGACTCTTCCTATTTGATATTTGAAATACGAATACATGTGGGCTTGTCTCTCGTATTCGAGATGTGGGATGTAAAGTCTGTAAATTAAATACATTTAACAGATGCAAATCTCCAGCTCCAACCCACCCCCAGCCCCGACCCACATCGTAGCGTAGGTCACTACAGAGATGTCTCAATTCTACTCTTTGTGGACCACCCCCACCAAAACCCTACAAAGAGATTTTGTACACAGAGACGTACAGTCAATATACAAATTTAATTTTATATGTCGTTATGCAAATAACCGTGCTTTTCCAAATATTAAAGTGTATCGATTATCTGAGAAAATGTTTAGCCTGCTCCATTCTTGAATCGCCACTGGGAACATAAAACTAAATAGGATGACGTTTTATGTACAGATCCCAGGGCCGGCTCAAAAACATACGGGAGATGCGGTCGCACGAGCCATAACTTTATGCATTTACTAAGTAATATTTACTGTATTTCGATTCTAATATCCTTTAATTAGTCATGCTAATTGGTAGTACTGCGCCAAAAAATGGAGTGTAGAAATGGGGCCTGAATCTTGAAAATATTCCTGAATCTTGTGAGCAATGGTTGTGATCGAACAGATCTGATTTATATGAGTAAAAAAAATTACGAATTACTTTTAAAAAAGTATTTTGGAATTATAATAATAATTAATAATAAAACTCAGGAATAGTACAGCGAAATACTCTTTTAAAAGTAATTTGTAAAATGTTTCACTCACATAAATCATATCTGTTTGATCACGATCATTGCTCGAAAGACTCAGGAATAGGGCCCCAGATGTTAAATATTAAAATATTAATATGTTATATAAACTAACCACAAAAGAATTTCTTTTTTCAACAAAATATAAAGTATTTACAATTTTCTAAATTTACGCATTATTTGACCAATTTTATTTCTCAATTAGGATTTTCTGACCGCCCGCGCATTTTTCAATTATTAAACTCCCAATTTTCGAAATATGTTTGTATTGAACACCGTAATACACATGCAAAATTTCAACTATCTATCGATTACGGATTAGAAATTATAAAGCAAAAAGAACCCGTTGTTTTTTCAGTTTTTTTCAAAATTACGGGTTTCAAGGAAATTCAGAAAAAAATTCGGGTACGCCAAAAGTCTCTACGAAATAAGTAATTGTCGAAGAGATGCATAGAGCTGTTTTCGAGCCACCATACAAATCGAGTAAACATTTAAACATACACTTGGAACATTTTATAATTAAAAATATAAAAATAACGAAAAACGAACCTTTGTTCTAAGAATTGGGGATTTTGATTCAGCAGGAGAATTATATTTTCAAAGATGTATACAGTAACGTAACCACAGGTAATCAAAATGATTAGTTACAGGTAATTATTTGCCAGTTTCGACGTTACGAAAAATTCCACCGATACAGTGATGATCTAACATATTTATGAAGTATTCAACAGTTCTTAAGGTACAACGGTCTTAGCAAAACATCCAGCTCAAAAAAACAATAAAATCCAAAGGTTCTACTAGGAAAAACATGTAAAAACTTATAAAAAAAAATATTTTTCAACGAGATACTTAAACATTTTGTTATGAAAAAAATTTCCGAAAGTTTTTCTTTAAGCAGAGTTTTATAACCAATTATGTTTTTATAAGAAGTATTCAACCTGTGTTTACATGCCTCTATTATTATTAGTGCTATTTTTATTGAAAAATACAAATATTAAAAAACTTTTCATGTCTTTAGATATTTTCTTTAACAACTAAGTTATATTTTACAGCTTATTTCATTACAATTCTTGAACATTTCTTTACTTCGTTCGAAGCACTTTCATTGTTGTGTTGAAATAAATTGAAAATCTCTCGAAATAAACATTGTACAGTTGAATACATTATATATTTTGCATTACAATGCTAATTGGATATGGAATGTCAATATAACGGAAATATTACGTTCCGAACAAAATCAAAGTTTGTTCTGCTCGTACAATGCACCTAATAACCTGGGGGTATCTGTTACAGTTTACTAACAATGATAAAAAAACTAAAAAAACTAAAATGCAGAGCAAGTTCTATTGTTTGAGCCGAACAAACATTATTGCAGAATAAAGCACGCCGCGTCGTCATGTTGGTAACGGTATTTGAACAACGTTCATGTTCAAACAGTGGTAATCATGTGTACCAATTCTGTTATTTTTGTGTCCAAAAAAAGTAAATCGTGTTAGGCTGGACGCACATTGGAGACAATCTAAGTGTTCATGAAAACAAATGAAACTTGCTGAAGATAGATTTTAGACTTAACTGATAGTGTTGTCTTTGTTTATTAAAGTCAGATTCGTCTCTATTGTGTGTCTATTCTAATTGATAGATATTAATTGAACAGACATATACAAACAAATCAGCGGGAATGTATTAAATAGAATAACTTCTATTATATATATCGTCCATTAAACATAACTGTAATAGTCACGACAATCTATCATTGAACAGTGTACTTTTGGTAGGCAGCATACTTTTGCGTCCCTATTCGTTCGCCTTCTTAAAAATTACAATGTCATTCTTTTCAAGATGGCAATCATTTTCTTTTATTTAACTAAAACTGAAAACTATAGCTATTTCCGATGGTGAAGTTCTATCACCGACGACCAGCTGCCTTGTTGCGGATGTGGCCTCATACATGTGAACTATACCACTGCCTTATAAATTTATGATTAGGTATGTATATAATCAATTGAATTTGATAACAAGCAAACACCAAAAATATAACTCTGGTCCCGGTAAAGTTTTTCGATGCCAACCTATATTGGCCATAAACTTGCAAAACATTTTGCAGATATTGCATCAGCACGTGTACATGGAAGACAAACTAATATTGATCACTGAAGCGTGCTTGTCCTGGGAGGAGAAGGAAGTATATGGTGGTGAACCGAACACTGTTCACCGCTGGCACGAGGGGTGCGAAGCCAACGGATTTACTCTCATTCACATACCATAACACTCACAATCTGAACGGCTCAATCTAGCTCACCTATCCAAACCGTGACCGGCCCGGTCACTGGTGCTTAATTTCCTGATTGACCAAATCTGGTGCGTTCAACATGGTATGGCTGGTATGGCACTCAAAAACATAGAAGTCAGCTGTGTTGTCAACTTTCTTTGTAGATAATAATGTTCTATATAACTTTTGTTAATAACCTTTTGGTGTGATAGTCATAATAAAAATCGGTTATAAACCGATTTGGGACACTTCCTACTCATCAAAAATTCAAATTTAAATTCAGGTTTATTCCTTTTATATAAAAATCTGATTTTAAACGACGAATTCTTCTAACTATAAAAAAGGATTTCCATTTGAAACAGCACATTTTATCACTGACAGATTGATTTGAAACTTCTTTTACTCATAATGTTCTTTGAGGTGTTACAATTTTTTCCCACAAATACTTTATTCTAGAATTAACTAAAAACTTGAAGGAATAAAATCGTTATAATGATTTTGTATTCAAACTTAATTACTAATGTAAAATTTGCAACGAGACTTTCCAATTAAGAACAAAGAAATTAAAACTTGTAAAAATTCAATTAATTACTTATAACTTTGTAAAAAGGTTAATCGTAATACTTCCGGCCCGGCTCGGCCCGGCCTGGCCTGGCGTAGTACAAGCAATAAACTTCCGTTTGACGTAACTTGTACTGTCGACGTTGTTTTCTCTTGGAAAGTTTTAATATTCAATAATAAGTTCAATGCGATGGGAAAATATACATACACTATTTATTCTTTCAAGCCTTCCCCTTAAGGAGATTTCCTTCCTTTTAATGCTTGCTAATGGGATTTTATAATTATTTTATTAATCCAATAAAGTGTAGTATCCACCAAGCGTGCACAACGTTAGCAAACTCGATGTATTCTTAGTGGATAGGACATTGACCCGCAATGAAACCATCAGCAAACATTTGCTGCAGATTGAGATGCAAATGAGTACGTCCACACGATTTGTTGTTTGTACTTTCTTAAATATTAATGAAAACTAATTGTACGGTTATTTTATCGTATATACCTTCTTGGCATTACAATCTGTTTACATACAAAATACAATTAAATCATTTCTTTCCCTTTAAAAACTATTTCTCGTTTATCTTCCTTACCTCTACTCTTTCTCCTTACTACCGCCGTCAATACTCTTCCTATCCACTTTCTTTCTCCTGGACTACACAACTTTTCACTTTCTCCTGACCACTACTCTTACAGTATTCTAATGGTTGATAGTACAGTGTTCCTTTTTATCTCATTAGTTACCATATATACTATTACGCTTCCTCTAACTTGCCTTTATTTTCCATGTTCTTGTTTCTACCCTCACTCGACCATTTAATACCCTTCTTCTTCTCTTGTTTCAGGATTTCCATCAAGTCTACTTTGCTTTCTATCTTCTCCTTACACCTACTCTTAACTTGCTCTAAAGTTTCCTCTTCCATGCCACACATCCTGCATCGTTTCTCTTCTCCACATTACCTACTACCCCTTTCTTCGATCCCTAGTCCAAATCTCGCTATATTTCTTTTTTCTTTCTCCCCTGATTTTCTAGATATAGCGACATTCCTTTTGTACATTTCTTCATCCATCTTCTTCATACTATCCTGTTGCTCTGACCTCTAAATCTCTTTCCTTTATCATATTATTATGATTTTTTAACTATTTTGCCTTTGTTCCAATACATGTAAATGTCAAGTTATTGCCAATATGTCAATTGGTTAAAACATTTACGAAATTTTAAATATACTTACAAACAAATAATTAAAACATTATAAATTTTAGATAATTTTTCAGCCTGGATACAGAGTACCTTGTGTACATTATACCTAATTGTTTCAATTTCAATCTTATTTTAATGAATTGAATCACAACAACATTTAATTTAAGAAAGTTCTTTCTTGAACTGACAAATACTTAGTCGACTACCACATCTAATATTATGAAAGTTATATAAACTTGCTATACCTGCAAATGGGATACAGAGCTAAAGCAGCAATGCGGCCTGCAGTTAAAACTAAATTAAGTTGCAGGCGAGCGCTTGTTACAGGTGGTACGCCATAGCATGGTGTAGACCCCGTAGACCTCGTAGACACTGTAGACAACGTAGACAAAGATCTTTTTAATAGCCCAGCACACGTTGAAAGTATAATCAAGACCTATAAAATTACTTCTGTACCATTACGACTATCGAACTCAATAAAGTGATAAGATATTTTACGACCTCAAAATTGGATGACTTTAATTGGAGGAAATATTATTTTGCCAGGACCGAATTAGTATTACTGAGTAGTGTAAAATTAGTACCATTGCCGGACTATGTAAATGAAAGGCATATTATAGAAAAACCTCAGAAACTCAAATGTCAAATTATTTTTAATAACTCCTTATATTTTAGAAGATGCGTCTTTAGATGGTACTCTTTAATTATTAAAGTGATACAATTTATAAAGAATTCCAATGTGAGGTACGTCACGTTCGCAAATTTTCCATCACTTTTATACAACAGAGACACAGATGCAGAGTGTGCGTCATTTACTACTAACAGATGGGTTGTGTATCACAAGAGACCAGGTAGCGTCACTTCATTCGCACGCTTTCGTCATTTACGCCTTTTTGCAGCTTGCATTTAAACAAGGGAGGCTCTGCCCACGGAGCTGCAACGTCGCATTTGCTTAGTAGCAAGCAACCGTCATGAAGCCTGGTGTGCAACATGTCATAGCTCTAGCGTACTGCACGACGCATAGACGTAATATTCCTTCAAAAATGACGGTCTGGGCAGTTAATTTTTTCATATTATTGAGCAATAGTCATTCGGTATACTGATTGAAATACTGAATCATCCTCTTATAACTCTCTTGCAGCAACAAACAACCTGCGGTTAATGTTCTTTTCGTTGTATGGATGAAGCAAATACATTCTACGTCTGATGAAAAGCGTATGCTATAATCACATCTTCTTCATAACTCAGAGCCAGATTTAGAGGTGTGGACGCCCTGGAGCAACGAAAGAGCGGAAGCCTCTAATTATTTTCAGAATAAAGGAACATTTCTTTCCGTCAAGTATTTCAAAAATGTAGTGCTTTGATCTCTATTGTGGAGGCCCCGGTGCAGTAGCCTCGCCTGCTTTCCCTCAAATCCGGACCTGTCATAACTTGACTTTTTTCCAATGAAAAAACGTGCTTTCTCAATGCTATACTTCAGAAAAATGACCCTATTTGTAGGCTGCATGAAGCTTGTATGACGTTACGTGGACAGAACTGAGATGCAGAATACGTCTGGCTTCATTTGTAGATTGCATGCAAGCTGTTAAGGACATTTGCTCTTATGTGTAGCTAAAACAAGCGGCAAAAGCTCATTCAACTTTTGAACATTTAAAAATATAAAAACGTCATCATTAACGTTATATTTATATTAACGATCAACCCCTGGAAAATAAGTTCACAAGCCCATTGTATCCAGATAAAATTAAGTTAGAACTTTAAAGATTTTATCACAACATGATTTTCCCGTAGATGCGGCACTGACTATTCAATTTTCACTTCGAGAGAAATGGAAGTTTTAGCAGTTAAAAGTTTTATCCCGTTTCAAATAGACTACCAGCCATTTATTAACAGAAACATTTTAAAATGATCAATTAAACAAAATTAAATTTTCCTTTTCACAAACTCCAGCAAATGAACGTAAAGTTGCTAACGCTTCATCGGTTGCCAACTCGCTACTCACGTGACCAGTAGCTGCGGATTCCAGTTCACACAAAGTAGTTATTTGGGTCAGTAAATAATGATCAGTCCATTCCACAATTCCACGTATTACTGGTATCATATGTAATGCACGGTACTGTACGAGTAATAATTAACTAACGTAGCTATCAACTGGATATTTATGCTCCAAAACAAATGAGGAGTACATCATGTACCATAGACCATGCTGTCCCCACCCCCACTCTCCAGCCCCGTGTCCTGCCGTTAATGTTCATATATCATTACTTTCTGTGGTTTATTGAAATTAACTATGATATACCAATGAAATTAGAATATAGCCAGTAAAACAAATCATAGTATTAATGGAGACCACTGATTGTCCGATTGTCAAATATTTATCACCATACGACTACATGTCATTTGTAACACAAGGGGGAAGGGGAGTAAAGAAAAATTTTAAAAAAGTGTAAATTGTAAATTGAATTAATGTGATATTGAAGTTTGATATTAAAGTGACTGTAAAATATTAAAAAGTTTATTTCAATCACTTGCTCGCTATCCCAGTTCACCTCCAATGCAATTCCAGAGAAAAATGCGACAAAGTAAGTACCCAAATATGTATTATTAATTAGAAGTAATATCTTAGAATCCTTTGAGGACAATTAAATAATTAAAAGACCGCTCGCCAACTTAGACTTTCGGAGTTTTCAAATCTAGCACCACAACCCAGTAAGACGGCTTAAATGCAAATGCAAAACTCCAATGGACTTATCAACAACAACATAGAAGTTATTTGCTTAATTGCATAATGCTCGTTAAGTTCAAGATCGGTGGATGGCAAGCTCACATGTCACCAAAATTTGATAAATGTGTCTTCGAACAAATTGTAAATTCTGTTTTGAAATAATAAAAAAAAAAGTAAGTCAACATACATGAAGACCTATATTTACGCTTAATTTCAAGATATCTACAAGATAAGCACACATCCCCAATATGGTGACTACTAGACCAAGTATATCTCCTTTGAAGACATTAACTCAAATTATCACACTTACTACAAAGTTCTTGTAATAATTACAATTTAACACAAAACTTTTAATCTCATTAAACGAAATTACAAAGTTATTAAGTCTGCGGTGCCATAAGCCACGCGCCGCGCCGCTCCGCCCGTGCTGTAAATAAATATCTTCTCTTTGTTAATTATCCATGCCCCCGCCTCCCCTTTCCACTCTTAAAATCCGGACAACATATTACCGTAAACATCGTCCGTGAATATTTACATGTATTTTTCTGTTAAAACAATCCTACTAATTGACTGACGAATGATGTTAAATTATGGACCCACAAATAATTTGCAAATGCCACACCGCGTCGTTGTACAGTAAAAATAACAGTCGAAATCAATTGACAATGTAAATCTGGACTCATTGTTTGGTTAATGCACTTTATGGGTATTATGGAGCTGTTCATTTTGTAGCAAGCGAGGTTTTTTAGCGTTGTAGCGATAATATCGTTGACAAACTGCTAAATAAACATTACGTATGGATACAAGGGAACTCTATTTTCCAATTTTTAAAACTGTAATGGACTTGTGAACTTATTTTTTAGCGGTCGATTTTTGAATTGTTAACTTAAATTGATATAAATAAATATATATTGGCGTTTTTATTTTATTAAATATCTAAATGTTGACGGAGATATAGCAATTAATAATTTGAATTATAATTTTAGCGCTAGAGATGTCGACCATATTTATGACGTAACATGTCGCAGTATGGAGGGATTGGTCAATTATTTGTTATATATATAAGAGTTCTGTGTTAAGTATGCTATATCTTTTATGCTCTGTTGCATATAAGAGATGGCAACTTAACGGACGTGACGTTATATATATTGGAATTTTATACAACATGAATTTCTGTAATAATTAAAGGGAAAAAATGACAATTTTGCATCAACTTTTAAAAGTTATTAGCATTTAAAAAAACATATACAGGGTGTCCCAAAATTCAACAATAAGCGGGTGGTCCTGCTCATGACTACACAAGAAAAATGAAAAATAAAAAATTATCTCATTTTGTTTTGAAATTACAAAAAAAAAAAAAATCTTTCGAAAATTGAAACACCATTGAAAATTAAGATGTTTTTAACTACCATGACCACAATTTTTCAAATATTTCTGATTTTTTTTTTGTATCGGTAACCTAAATAGCACCATTATAAAATAAATGAAAAATTGTTTGTACCATTTGTTTTAATTCATGCAACTATAAAAAACCTCTTTTGGTTATTGTAAAAGTGATAACTATCAACAACAACAATTGATGAAATATGGTTCTTGCTTACAATTTTAAAATAGTCCTTAAGAAAATATTGATAAAATAAATGTAGTTCCATGATTTGATTAAAACAATACTAACAAAATATTCATTTAGTTGGCAATTGCAATCACTCGAATAATTAAATTGTTCCAGGTCCATCGCGGATTGATTACTGAGTTTGTGCAATCTGAAAACACAATCTATACAAACCAATGTGATTGATAATTAGACGCAAATGCAGAGTACGCCGCGCACGACATTGTCGACGCCCCAGAGGGCCATGCCGTGGCACACCGAAGACCCCGCAGGCTCCGGATTGTTCTGTTGTTTGAACATATACATATCAATATTTGTTTTAACTTAGTTCATTACCAATTATTAATTAAATGAACCCACTGAATTTAATAATACAAAGTGGTCTGGGGCACACGGCAACGGCAACGGCAACGGCAGCGGCAGCAGGTTCAGTTCCATTAAAACAGAATAGCTCAACATTTATTCATGATCGGAGGTCGGTCTCGATGTAATTTGTTTATTTATTAGCCAAATACTGCTGAATGTAATGATACTTCAATCGATCAAACTACTCTGTATCACATGGCGTAATTTGATGTTTTAAAATCAGTTCCAGTAGGTCAGTTCATGTCAAGTACGCTTCAGTGATTATTTATTTATCCATTTAATTCAATCGTTCAATCAGAAAACATTAAATATTAGGTACCATCTATAAATTACGTCACAAAAAAATTATGCTTTTTGGAGCACTATCCCGAGCTTGTCACACCTTGCCACACTTTAAGGACCTCACTTCCCCCTTGTGTGACATCACACATTTTGAAAATTTAGAACTTCATTAAAACAACACATTTATAAAATCAATCATATCAAAATAACAGAACTAAGTAAGTGCGACCGTTAAAGAGCGAAAGTAATCTTTGACTAAATCGAACTGCGATTGAATCTAATCTATCTAACTGATATAACTGCTCCAACTATTCAGTCGACGTCTTATTCCATTAGACGTTCGAATAAATATCATTAGCCTAGTATAATGATTTCAAATTTTGTAATTTCAAACTAAAACAGTTCTCTACAATTTAAAACTTCAAAATAAATTTTTTACCGTACTTATATAATATTTATTTCGTTGTAGCACTTTTTAGTAGTTTTAATATTTTAAATTGCATATGATATCACAAAGCTTGTGAATTTCATGCTTTTTGGACCCCTCCCTCTACCATTGTCACATCTTCTCATAATTTGTAAACTCCCTCGCCACTTGCGTGTGACGTGATTAATGGATAACGCATAATAAATTATGACAGTAAGATAGTTCTTTATTATTATCATAAATATTCAAATGTTTATTTAAAGATATGCTCATGCACTTTAGTTTGCGTATGCTTTCAAAATCAAGAAAAAAAAAATTTAATTATTTAAAATAATAAAAATTTGCAGATTATAAAGTTTCCTACTCATTACTTTTATTTAATTTAAATTGTTTGGTATATGGCAATACGCGTGGTCATTCACAATACTATTTTTAATTTAATTTATTTTTTAAGTTTTCTTAGTTTTTTAGAACCTTAAAAGGTCCAATGTCTTAAATTAAAAATATTAAATTAAGAGAAACTATATTATATTATAACCTCCAAAATGTGACAATCTGTCAAAATGCAGTAGGATATACTTTTAAAAGAAGTTTAATGTCAATTTTTGAAAAATATAGAAGTGAAAACAATTTCTATTACTAATTGTTATTAAAAATAGCAATTTTTATTATTTCACATACAATTTTGTCTAACTGTCAAAATTTATATTACTAACGATGCATACGCACCAACTAAATTAACTAAACTTAAATTGAAACACAAATAATAAACAAGTATTCATTTACAAAAGATCTACATATTTACAAAAAAATCAATGCATTTAAATCAAAGAATCTTCTTTTATTTACTATACTTATAAGATGTACCAATAAATATAAAATTTATGAACCCTTTGGAACAAAAGTTTATAAATATTAGATAAACTTAGAAGAATACGACTGCCCGTTTGTTCGTTATGTATGTGTTGTATTTATTGTTAACCCTATTAAACTTTATATCGGTATGTTTAAACTATAAGTGAATGTATGTATGTGGTGCTGTGTTGGAACTGGAGAGAACCATATCTAACCATAGCGTCGCTGGCCTCCAGGCTATGTGAATCTACCAAGAACAGCCGCACCACCACTAACTCCAGACACTCTACAAAGTCCAAATCGAGCTGTGATGTACAAATTGTAAATTTATTACTTAGCCAAGGTCCACGACTAAGACACTTTCAAGTGTGTAAAATATTAACGCCGTCTAAATCTAAACTCTAAAGTATTGTTTGAACTTACACTTAAGAATGGATAAGCAATTCAGTTTGCAGAAATATTTTGTTTTCCATTTTGAAAGATATGCGTTTAATTATCTAACTTTTTACATTATAATGGGGACACTTAAATGTGGTAATTTTAATGGTTACATAATTTTAACACAGCTCCTAGATGAATAAAACTAGTACAGCAAGTAAAAATTTACCTAAGCTAATTTTGAAGGTGCATTATATTAATACTTCTAACTCTTGACAACATGGACTTAAATTAATTCCTTATATCTTCATTAAAGTATTTTTAGATGAATATAAAATAAATACACACTCACCCCAATATTTGATACATCTTCGAAATGTCTTCCTAATAAAGAATGCACTGTTATAACCCACACACCTTAAACACCAAAACACTATTAATTATATTGTTTTTACACGAATATAAAACACATTTAATTTTATTAAGTACTTTTATTTAAGGTTAGGTGATACTATTTCAAATGTTTTAATTTTCTTAAAAGAAATATTTATTTAATATAAACTTGATTAAAGTAAGTATATTCATTTTCTAAAATTTGATAATTATTTTTCACCATCACAAACCTTATTAAAGTTTTTAAAATTACATTTAAGATTTCTGAAATTGACATCTTTCATTTGAACTACCCGGTATGTATTATGAGGCTATACTAAAAATTTGCTTTGTAGTGACATCTGATGAGCAATGGCAAACTGAAAGAGGTTCAAATCTTTACTAACATCTTTGAATTTTCTTATTATTTTAAAAATATATTTATAATATTTAATCAAAAACGCTTCTTTAATAATTACGACCCTAAATACCTTAGTTATTCCATAAGTTGCAACCTTCACTTGTCTTTTTTTACAATTATATTAGATACAACTAAAAATTCTCAACTTTAATCATAAACTTTTAAGAAAAAGAACTGTTGATTGTTTGTAAAGAAAACAGCATTGTTTTATCTGTTACTATTATCTGGATTTAATCAAGAGGCTACTATCGCCCTTGTCTTATTCACCTCTAGTCACTATTTTAGTTTATGAACATAAACCCCCATCCATAAATAAATCAAATCAATAGGAGAGAAATACGGTTTTTTGTTGTAACAAAAACAGTATTTTTAAATACAATGTATATATATAATATAGGTGCAATTTGTCATGGTCTCAATAAACTAAATATTATTTATTAAATAAAGAATAATTTATTTAAATTATTTGAACTAATGGATTGGCATACTTTTGACATATTTATATATTTACTATCGCACTGAGTGTTTCCAAATAAGTTTAGGTATTTTTATAAAATTTTAATATAAAGTGAATTTAAAAATTGTTGAAATACAAAACTCTCTATAATAAATTGTTATATTCGGTACTCGAATCACGGCAAACGTAATAGAAAAACACATTGACAAAATATAATAGTCTCGTTTGTAAAAAAGCAACTACATTTATATGAGTAATATTTATTAGTTAGTAACTTTGCAAACATTCAGTATTTTTATTCATAGTTTTGATATCAATTGATTGCGTTAATATTTTACATGTTATCTAGCGCCACGTGTACGGATACTAGTCATCGCACAAACACAAACATGAGCATATATGAATGTACGAGTACACAATGCATTTCATAGAATAAATGTAACCGGATGATTTATTTGTCACTGTCGCAAAATGAATACCAAAAAACCACCATTTTGTATCGTTGCCAAATAATTTTATAACTGAACACTTCCATACTTTTTGTCTTTTGATGAATGTGGTGTTAGGCTTTAATTTGTGGAAATTCGACCAGTGATGTGCAGTGGAATCTCCTGTATATATGGAATATATACTATAGTGTTTCATTTTAATTACAAAAACTTTTTACTCAGTCATTTCTCAAGAAATATGAGACACTGTCACTGAAAATAATGATAGGTGTAACATATCCTTCTCGACTGCAGGAGTACTACAGTATTTAAGGTAAGTGTCACAGTAATGGGCTCGTGGACTCATTTTTTAGCGGTAGATTTTTTAATTGTTGGTTAAAATAGATGTTAATAAATGTACACTGGCGTTTTTATTTTATTAAATGTCTTAATGTTGACGGACATATAGCAATTAAATTTTTTAATTGTAGTTTTAGCGCAACAGATACCGGCCATGTTTAAGACGTAACATGTCGTACTATTAACGAATAGGTCAGTTATTTGTTATTATTATTTATTGTTAATTGTGTGTGCCTTTCGGCTTTACAATCTTCCGTATTCTGTTTCTTATTACATTTCATTCCTATCTTAACAATTCAGCCTTAAAACTAAACTTACTAATTTTATTTAAAACTAATTATTTTTCTAAAACTAAACTTAATTTATTTATTAAAACTAAAAAAAATTATTTTAGACTTTTAGTACTTCCAAAAAGTGCTTTCTGCTTCTTCTTCTCTTGACCCTCTCTCTTTTCATGTTCCCCATGCAAACTAGATAACGAGCTGGACCAGATAACTGAATTTTATATATGGACGACGGTCACTTCGCAGACAATTAAATTTACATTATTCTAGACATTTTTATCTCCAAACGTACTTTCTGCTTCTTCTTCTCTTGACCCTCTTCCTTCATTTTCCCTAGTCTTCCTTCTGTACTGGTCTATTCCCTAGTCTATTTTTCTGGGCTGAAGTTTACCTGTTTCCTCGCTACTTCTTTCTTTCTCCTGCTTCCCTTCATTGCTTCTTTTAGTACTTCCTTTCTCTTCCTGTTCCTTGTGCATTCCAGCCATCAGCTTATTTCTTCTCCTGTTTTTAATTTCCTTCTTACTATTTCCGCCATCCACCTCTTTCCTTCACTGCCTCCCTTTAATAGCTGGCCAATATTCCTTTCGCTCGCTACTTTTTCCTTACACTCAAACTTAATGTGCTCCAGTGTTTCATCCTCCGCTCCGCACACTCTACACTTTCTTTCCTCACTACTTTCCCAGTATCTGTTTCCTTTTTCCTCATTTCCCAATCTAAACCTTGCTGTTCTTCTTATGTGTTTTATGTCCTTTTCTATAAGGTACTGAGGCACATTATTTTCCCATAACCTTTTATATCTTGTATTGTAGTTGCTTTTTTCGATTTTTCCATTCTCTCCTGCTGTTGTATCTCCTTATCCCTTCTCCTTAACTCCTCTTCCACACTTATTTGTTATATTTATAAAGATCCGTACAAACTAGTGTGACTTAAACATGCGACATCCAACATTTGTTGGAAGAAGTTGTATCACACATCCACACTAACTTAATACGTCGAAAGCTTTCATATTTCGAACGAATACCGTCAACCTGCTTTAGAAAAAAATGTGTTTATAAAAAAGCGTAATAAAACTCTTTTTGTCTTTAATAGACCCTTGTCGACAACGGGTGTCGCATGTTTATGTCGCACTAGTCTGTACGATAAAAGTACAATAGATTTTATGAAAATATATAAATGTTGGATGTGCAAGGTGTGCTGAAGAGAGATAGAAACGGTGAAACACATTAAGTATTTATGTGAGAAAAGAGTAAAAAGTGAAAAGAACATTGTACAGTTATTAAATAGAGGCAGTGAAGGGAAGCGGTGGATGGTGGAGATAGAGAGAAGAAGCAAGGAAAGAGTAGGAATGGCAGTGTAGAAACAGGAGAGAGAGAAGCAGTAGGGGTTTAAATTTATCTGTTTTGTTTGTATTTTTATTTCTTCTTTTGGAAGGAGTGAGAATGAGTAGATAGAATAAGGATCACAAAATGTAATTAAGCACAATGATATGTAATTTAATGATTAAAAACATTAAAATAAAATAATAATAATAATAATAATTAAAGGGAAGAAATGACTTTTTTAATTTTTAATATAGCGAGTTATTAAAACATAATTGAACATTTGAGGTTCTGATAGCCAACTTTATCCATGTATAGTACACTTTTATAGAAATTAAGACATGGTTCTCTAGATAAATATCTCTGCTTGTTCTACGAGAATATTTCAAATATTTAATTTCACACATTTCTTCTATTTTAATCTCAGTCTCACTCAGGAGACCATCGTACACTCACCCTCCCCTCCCCCACCCATACATCACCAGATACTCATAATAAAGTACCACAGGAAAATGGGAAAAGTTTTTAATCTAATTTTTATACCTTGATATTTCTCAACGAGGCGTTTATCTGCATTAAAAAATAGTTTACTTGGTAATTTATAAACTATATGCAAAGCGCATCTTCTGAATTATGCAGAAAAATTATAGTTTTATGTGTTTAGCAAACTTCTGCGGGAAGACATTTAATTTATCTTTACGAGGCGCTATGCTGCGCTGGGTTTTGTCGTGCCCCAAATATTTCTGGTTCGTTGCTTGTTATATACTGAGATTAGGCTTCTCTCACATTGGAAGAGAGTACACCGAGATTGGTTCTATGACTATATCGGTTGTTTTTTACCTTCGTAATTCGAAAGGACCGATTTTGGCCTGTCGCACACTGCAAGCGACAAAGCCGTCCGAATACGGGCGTTACATAGCTCTCATACTGGAAGGGTATATCACCGAATTTTAACCAAACGAATACACTAGAAGGTATATTAAAGATTAAGCAATAGTCTCCTTCATAACAGTGGTGGTATCGGTAGTAGAAATTAAAGTAAAATTTGCTCTCATGATAAATTATGTTAGTGCGAAACAACTCCAATACACCCTACAGTACACAAGTTTAACTTGGCGTGCTGTCGTATCAGTACGTGATATGTATATATTGTGCCAGTGCGATATTAAAGATGCGTATGATTTTTTTATCATGAAAGAGTTCATTTACGGCTCAGTATCTCTCAGTTGTTCATATGAAATGTCTATTTATCGGCTACAAATGGTGAAACCACTCCACCTGTCGGAATACAAATGAAGATAAAGTTGATGCGAACTATAATTTAAGTGCAATAGTGATAGAAACGTCACAAAATAGGACACTTTGACCAAATTCTTTACTGGGATGTAACACATTGCAACTAATTTTTTTTTTTTTTTTTTGTAATATTTTGTAGTTATAGTTTTTAGAATAAATGACCTTTTTTATATCTCATGGAAATTTATAATTTCTTTAGGAAATTATTTATATATTTTATAGTGCATGTCATACTTTGTCACAACTTCTGACCCTCTAATTTATGAATGGTTCCGTAATCCAATTTTTGATTGTACGTATTGGCACACTAAAATATTCACACTGTAAGTGAATTCCTCCTTCTATGTTGACAGTTTTTATTGTGTCAATGCTAATACTAGAGGCACTATTAGGTGGCAAAAAACAGAAAAAAGTAATTAATATCTATTACATAAAAAGCATTACTAAAACTACAGTAATTAAACTTTTCCGACCCATAGCGGTGGGTGGAGGTGCGAAGGGGATCAGCGCCTCGTTCCACTTTTATTTTAACTTTCGCATAGCTTTGCAACGCGTGATTTAATTTATGGGCATTTTATTTAATCGCGCTTTATCAGCAAAAACAACTGTGTAATGAATGTCCTTAATTTATTTAACTAATGTTATTGTTATGTAAACATTACGTAAATACTAATTAAACTATTAATCAGCTGCAATATTTAAATGTATAATGAAGCAGAATTAATTTATTTGTAAATTTATATAAAAACAACTTCAACATTATACATCGTCATTAACTAGTGCAAAATGAAATATATATAAATGTTGAAAATTATTAAACTGGTAATTTAAATATAACTTAATTTATCCTTCATTGAATTTTATTATAAATATTTTTACATATAAAAGATAGTAAGTACACGAATCTTAAACAATATTATTTGTATGTTAAAATCCTTTTAAACGTGTATATAGCGCCATCTATTTTTCAACTTTAAAAAGATAGTAAAGACACACGGAAAGGTTGTGATTTTAGATAAACTCTCTTAAATTTTGATTTTAGTTTTGACTTTTAATTAATTAGATAACATTTCTACATTATTAATTGATTACATCTGTTGAATAATAAAATATGATAATTATATAAAACATATAATATATATAAAATGTTTTATATTTACTGTTGTTAATTAATACACACGTTATACATAGATCAATATGTATAAACACCGTAATTTATTCATGATAAAAATATAAGACAAATACAGAATTGGCATGCAACCATTTTATTCTTTAAAGACAAGTGTATTATATTCCTAAAATAATATATTAATGTCGCACGACTAGCGCGTTCTACTTTAGGTTTAAAAATAATTTCAGTTCAAATACAGCTGTGAAACAGTTCCAAGTTTTTTTCATTTATTTGTGATACAAATTAACAGTCATGTGAATATAAAATAAGTTATAATACTTATTGATAACAGAACAGTTCTTAAATCTAGAAAAGTGAGTTATTAACAATATAACAGTCTTCAATTGTGTTGTATCTCATAAAATATCCGAACTATTTTAACATTCATATCGCTGCAGTCTACTTCTACAGGTAATCTATTTTTAAACCGGTGAGCATTAGCATAGTTACGAGTTAGATCTTATATTATGCAATATTTGTTCAACTCTTCTGTCCTCACAGATGTTTTCGGTTGACTCTCTTTAATGTTTAACCAATCTATATACCTATCTATATGTCCACGTATATATATAAGACGTTGTTCAAAAACCTTAGTACCATTTACTTATAAATAAGTTAAACATTTTCAAGTATTCTCAATGATAGGGATAGTGTAATCTACATTTTCTTAATAATTGAAATTATTTCTTAACTAATGATGTCGAAATCTTACTTATTTGTCATACACCAATATCTAATAAATATAACACATGGGCTGAAAAGTCCCGGGCGTAACATAGAAAACACAGTTTTTTTGGTTCAAAATTAGCTTTATTCATCAACGTAATCTCCATCAAGAGCAACGCAATCATTCCAGCGCCGCTCTAACATTTCAATACCACTTTTGTAGAACGATTTATCTTTTGCCTCAAAATAGGCCTCAGTTTCAGCGATAACCTCTTCATTCGTGCGAAATTTCTTACCGGCGAGCATTTTTTTCAGGTCTGCGAACAGGCAGTAGTCGCTGGGAGCCAAATCTGGCGAATACGGTGGATGTGGGAGCAATTCGAAGTTCAATTCATGTAGTTTTGCCATTGTTTTGATTGACTTGTGACACGGTGCGATGTCTTGATGAAACAAATTTTTTTTCTTTGCCATATGCGGTCGTTTCTTTGCAATTTCAACCTTCAAACGCTCCAATAACGCTATATAATATTCACTGTTAATGGTATTTCCTTTCTCAAGATAGTCGATGAATATTACACCACGCACATCCCAAAATACCGAGGCCATAACCTTTCCAGCCGATTGTTGTGCTTTCGGGCGCTTTGGGCGAGGTTCGCCAGTTGCTGTCCACTCAGATGACGATCGTTTTGATTCCGGAGTGAAGTGATGGATCCATGTTTCATTCATTGTCACATATCGACGCAAAAATTCCGGTTTCTTACGTTTAAACATGGCCAAACACTGCTCAGAATCATCAACACGTTATCGTTTTTGGTCAACAGTAAGCAAACGCGGCACCCACTTTGAACAGAGCTTTCTCATAGTCAAATGCTCATGCAATATAAAGCCAACACGTTCTTTTGATATCTTTACGATGTCAGCTAACTCACGCAACTTCACTTTTCGATGCGTTCTGCATCATCGGTGTCTCTACGACCACGTTTGAAGTCAGCAAACCAACGTTTTATTGTTGTTTCTGATGAAGCAGAGTCCCCATAACACTTTTCAAGCCATTGCTTCGCTTGAACGGTATTTTTTCCCATCAAGAAGCAGTGTAAAATTAAAACACGAAATTGTTTTTGATCCATTGTTTTGAAAATAAGAAAAGTAGCGTCACTCTTAGCACAATAACTCACAAACTACTGAATAGAATATCATGAAATTTTAACAGCTGTCTTTTGAAGCTTAGTATTAACTGAAAAAAAGGTGACTGCAATAAAACTAGCGCCATCTATGTGTTATGCCCGGGACTTTTCAGCCCATGTGCTATATTAACTATAAAATAATATTTAAATATAGCTTGTAATGTTCATTTAATTATTTTATGATTTCAATATATCATTTTTTAAGCTGGTCAATATATTTCTTGAAATCTATTTGATATAAAGTTTCTTTAGATGTAATGGTACAATTGGCACAGTTTGCCCCTAATGCAATCCACCAGAATACCATATTGCGCATGCTCCTTGCGTACCAAGCAGTTGCATTTTATATCGCACATCATGTCGGGTTGTGAATTTACTTATAGGCATGTACCTTATAAAAATAATAAGTGATGTTTACAGTTTCATTCTATTTGGACTAGTAGTCTTGATTATAAACATGTGTTTATTGTGTATAAAACACCAGAGGTATATTGCTTTTCAGAACAAGATGATTATTTATTCGATTCTCTTCAATGGTGAATTATTTATTCACAAAGGTAAGTACAATATACTTGGTTAGTAGTTAGTATTAAATGTTTTTATTTCTCATACCTTAAAATTGATGTAGTGAGTGTCCCTTTAAAATGCGCTTTCAATGACTAATATGTTCTATAATATTTCGCAAAATTGGGCAACTGACACACAATTTTATGGAATTTAAGATTAAGGCCTGTCTCAGTATGGCACCGTATTTAAGCGAATTTCTGCCGGACGTATACGGGCTACTACGCTTTACCTATCCGAACCATGTAAATGTAATGAGATCGCTCTGGAGCTCTCAGACTGCACGCTACAAAGCCGTCCGAATACGGGCGGCACTACCTCGCACAGTAGAACCGAATAAAGGCGAAATTTATCCAAGCGTTACCACTACTACAACGATACCCTATCCGAACCTTTGTAAATGCAAACAGCCGCCTCAGACTGGAGGGGATACCTAAAATCGCTTGTTGTTACGCTGCAATACGGGTCAAATGAAATCTATCGGCGACATCACTATGTTCTGCATGCAGTTTATGTTTGTATTTCAGTGAATCATGGACACCGATACCGATACCAATACGATAGAACTAAATTTAAATTCACGCCCACCAGAACTCAGATATATAATAAATGCTAAAGTCCCTTTAATACCAGTAGTGTATCGATAAAAATTAAAGTTAAAGTGTGCTCTCATGATAAATTATATAAGTGCTAAAGAACTCCAATACACCCCCTAATACACGACTACGGACATCTGTGACACACATAGGCGGTTTGCTTTGTAGCTCATCCAATCCGCCGATTTACGTTCGAATACGCCGTCGCTTAAATACGGTCCCATACTGAGACAGGCCTAAGTGCTCAATCCAATTAAAAACTGGCATCTAAAACTTGGCTATTGAAGAATTACTAACTGAAATTATAACGAATTCTCTATATAAGTTATTTTTTTAATTCAGTAGCAAATGTCACGTTTTATACAATTTATTGTCTCACAGAAAAAGTGCTTTGTTATCAGGTATAGATATTGCAGTATCACATCGATTATGATCTAATTCATTCCATAATATATAGTGTATGCCACATAAATAATTTCATTTGACTCAAAATCACGAGTTCATTTGTTTTATGATGAAACCCAAAATTTAATTGAATTTACAAATGCGGAATTGAGTTAACTCGGCTAGAACGAAAACTATAGCAACATTTGCCCAGCAGCACCCAGCAGTGCCGGTTCGCTAGTTGTGTACGAGTAGACGTTTGCTTTAAATACAGAGTATACTCGGTAATTTAATTATGATTTGTTATATACATTTACAAAATATCGATATTGTTTACAATTGTATAATATGTATAACACCCAACGAACAATAATGACATTCTAGACGTTATTATAATGTAAACGAATAACTTACAGAAATATTCTATCGAATTTAAAAACAATAACATTGAATAATTATAAAACTGTGTGCATACTATAGTCAAAATCACACAGTCTGTGTCTCATTACAAATATTTCAAATAGTACATAACACTTTCTACGACAAAAGCAAGACTGTATAAAGATTGAGGCTAAACCTAACAAACATGTTTTTATGACTAATTTGTTATCGTTTTATAAAAATAATCCGGTGGCTGTTTTGGTGTGTGAAAACAATAATCATTAGGAACACCTCAGAACAGGAATTTGGACAACGCGATTATTAATAACAATACACCTGTATTTGTCAGTATCAAGGTTTTAAAAACAATATGGAAGCAGTGCTGATAGAAACAGTACTTGCACGAATCTTAAACGTGCAAGTAGCAATATCAATAAACCAATAAATATTGATAAGAAAATACTTTATAACATTTTATGAAGTTGAATAAATGTTTAATTTATTAGAAGTTCTGTAAAAATTATAATCTTAGTTACTTCCATGTAAATAAAAACGTTTCATACAGCTTATCGAAACTGAACATAACATTTATGTAACATACATCGTTAGAGGTAAATTCATGTAATTGCTACATATACGAGTATGTGTATTGTAGGTAAATGTTTATTGTTAATCTCTTACTAATAAAGTATTTATAGTTTCAGAAAACTTATTTACTGAGTCGACGTTGCACAAAACATGCAGGATGATTCAACACACGAAGAAGCCATTTTTCCACAGGTGAGATAGAAATGTGTAGACTATACTATTTATTTCAACGTTTGTTTACTTTAATTGTGTGCATAATTCCTTTTCAGACATACATTGTGATACATTTTTCTAAGAAAATTAAAAGCTCAACATTGTCATGGTTGGTGGACAAAATAATTGGAAAAAGGCGCGACGGAGGCGCTGAGTTGCTCGTTAGAAAGCAAAAAACCAAACCAAATGAGGTAAAGTATGTTATGTTAGGAGTAGGTTTGTGTCCTCATTTTTTAGTGGTCGATTTTTCAATTGTTGATTGAAATTGATGTTAATAAATGTGTATTGGCGTGTCTATTTTATTAAATATCTAAATGTTGTCGGAGATATAGCAATTAAAATTTTGAATTGTAGTTTTAGCGCTAGAAATGGTCGGCCATATTTGTATGACGTGAAATTCATTTTAACGTTAGTTATTTGTTGAGTAGGTCAGTGCTGTGGTAATGTTTTGTAGCTGTTGGTAGTCGAAATAATCAAGTCAAGTCAAAAAATAATTAGTTATTATTTTATTTACTGAACTAAGTGTAACATTGACTAAAAGAAATTTACATAAAATAATATATAAAATTTTACAAAGTTCCGCTTACATATAGCATATGTAACATACTTTTCATATTTTGTGAGCAGGAACTGTGATGAATAATTTTACAAATTATATTTATTACACAGGGTATCACTTTACACATCTCAGCATCAAAAATAAAGTTCCTGGAAGCAGCAGAGGAAATGGAAATTGTAAAAAAAGATCGTTTTGGAATAATGCGAGAATTTACAGTTTCCCAACTAGAAGATTTTCTAGACGATGGTATGCACACAGATGACCTATTTATGACTTCTGAGAGGCAGACAATTATTAGACACGAGCTGGAAAACATTAGAGCGTTATACGAGGATCAGAACATTCCTGGATATAACAACTATAACCTCTATCAAGGACAGTCTATAATACAAGTTTGCATTCAGTTTAGTTTAATAAAGAGACTGTATCCTCTGCACGATAGGGATGAATTAAAAAAGCTAGGAGCGAAATGGTATTGGACACTTTTCAGGAAACAGCCAATAGGTAAAGAAATAAATACAAACTTACCAAAGCATGGTTCGAAATAATGTATTCATTATGTTTATAGTAGTAGATGTTCCTTCATCAATATTCTTATAACATATATGAAGATGTGTTACAGAGGAAATTCGTTTGTATTTTGGAGAGAGCGTTGCATTGTATTTCACATTTCTTGGATACTACACAACCGCCCTTTTAATTCCAATGGCTCTGGGATTCATGCAGCTGATGTTGGGCAAGGAGGCATTAGCATTTTTCTGCGTATTTAATGTTATTTGGGTCACAGTGTTTCTTGAAGTAATTACACTAATGTACACATTTATTTTAATTAATTTAAAATTCGTTGCTTCAGAAAGATTATGATAGTACTAATATTTCAGACGTGGAAAAGAACGTGCAACGAATTAGCTTTTAATTGGGGTACAATAGGGATGACTAGCTTAGATGAACCTAGACCAAGTTTCTATGGAGAAATGGGAATTGATGCAGTCACTGGAAGATATCAGCCACAATTTCCAAGATGGAAGACGAATGTGAAGGTATTTATTTATCATGTGTTTAATTTTGTTGATGATTTTGATAGTTCCTTAATATAATCTTTGTTTGTAGATGTACTGTGTTTCATTTCCGATAGTATGTGTGTGTCTTATACTAGCATTTGGTGTGATGCTGGCCTCGTTTTGGGTGGAGGATCATTTAAAACAAACACTGGGCCCAGATGGTAACTCCTTAATTATCCTATCACCAAGTATTGTCTACGCTGCACTTGTATATATCATGAATTTTTACTATAGAAGGTTTGCAACCTATTTAACAGAAAATGGTAAGTCATTCTGAAGAAGTACAATTGGTAAGATTTTTTTAGATATCTCATATTTAAAATGTGAACAAATCTATGTTTGCAGAGAACCACAGGACTCAATCTCAGTATGAACGTCATAGAGTTACAAAACTTGTCCTCTTCGAATTTGTGAATAATTTCATGTCCATGTTTTATATTGCATTTGTAATACAAGATTTCGAAATGCTCAGGCAACAACTAGCTACTATGTTAATTATCCTACAAGCTATAAATCACTTCCAGGAAGCCGCGGTTCCTTACCTTATCAGATGTTGCTCTAATAAGGCAAGTATTTTGATTATTTAAATCTAAGACCACTATTTGAGGGTAACGGTTTATGGCACCACGTAAATAGCTAAAACTTGGTTATTACATTACTGCTACTTACAACTGCTATACATTTAAACCTATTTTCTAACGTATCTGGTACATATATAGAGGTGTTAGAATAGAGTGCGCAAGAGGCTGAATACTGCGATAAAGGCAAAGAGAGAGATAGCCTGCCGAGTGTCATCTGTGACTCTTTCTAGCCGAACACTGCGTCTGTTTGCTTGCTTACCCCTACCTACCTGCCAATTAACCAAGCCAGCAGCAGCGGTTCGGCTAGATAGAGATAGATAGGACACTCGGCAGGCTATCTCTCTCTTTGCCTTTATCGCTTCCTCTTATATCTGTAAGAGTACATAGAAGTTTAGTGGAGCTATATACAAGTGTGTTTCATACTTGATTGGTAATGTTTATATAATTACAGATGAGACAACTGAAACAAAAAATTTTCAAAGATAATAAATCCACAAATAACGGCTATTCCTTAATAAATGAAAAAGATGAAAATTTTCTAAGCAACCATCATCAAATTGAAGAGCTACAGGAAGATGAACTCCGTGTTAAGTGTGCTATAGAAGAAGGTACAATGGAAAATTACGAAGGAACCTACGATGACTATTTGGAGATGTTTATACAATTTGGTTACGTGGTTTTATTTTCATCAGTTTATCCAATGGCCGCTTTCTGGGCGGTTGCCAATAACATTCTGGAAATACGAACAGACGCGTTTAAGCTTTGTAAAGTATTTCAACGGCCAATGGCGAGAAAAGTCAAAGATATTGGGGCTTGGCAAGTAAGTTTCTAATTCACTCTAATCTTCTGTTATTATGATGTACTGTTCCATTTGTTATTTTGTTATCCTACAACTTTCAGAGAGCGTTTGAAGCAGTGGGAGCTGTATCAATAATGACAAATTGCGGTCTCCTTTGCATGTCTCCGCAGGTATCATTTTTTCTTTAATATTTAATTTAATACTGGTTTCTACATATATAAATTTAAGTAATGCAAGCAGTAATTTTTAAAGAATATTTGCAAAATGCTATATAAGATTTTATTTAGATGCATCGATTAGGAACAAACTGGGCAGCATCCCCTGCTGAATGGATGTTCGGATTTGTCCTGTTGGAACACATTTTACTTGGTATTCGTCATGTTCTTCACGAAGTGATTCCCGACAAACCTGAATGGGTCCGAATTGCTTTAGCTAGAGGAAACTACGAGTCGAAACAAGCGCTTAAAAATGAGGTTCTTAATTTACTTATTTTTTTAAAATATATATACAGCATGTATATAGAATTACATTGTTTTATATTTTGCAGAGATCTCAGAAGTCGAGGAAAATACTTTCCAGACGTTTCAAAACAATCCATGGACCACACCAGCACAGCTTGTGATTTCTCTCCTTCCAACTTCACGTTATACTTAAGAAGTACTTAAAATTTAAAATAATTAAATAATTTTTATAGAATGGAATGTTACAAAAGTCTGAGCCATATTGCGTAAAATATTATATGTTATATTTTACAAAATTTATATATTACAAGAATATACGTTTATTTATTTTATATTTTCAAATTTTTAATTTAAAAAAGCTTACGCTTAGTAAGCTTTACGCACATTATGAAACACTAATATCGCTTAAGCAACTACAATAAATCAGAGTAGCTAAGGAATATTAAAATTGATTAAAAACAAATTTATGAGTAATCCTAACGTGCTATGAAACAAATTTAAATTTCCGTCTCAAAAACTTGTCAATTAATGTAAAAGTGAGTTACTAATGGCTTCTAAAAAAAAATTGAAAGATGCATTTGGAGGGCACGCTAAAGCTGAAGCTACCGTTACGCAGCAGCATGAGGTTATAAAACTAGACGACCTTCAAGACTGGCTGAAAGCCTCAAACGTTATGGGTGGAGCTTTTAACGAAAAAGATGTATCTATCTTATTTCATAAATTTGGTGACAAGGAGGTTAAATTTGAAGACTTTACTAAAATGCTTGATGAGATGGCACTCAGATTAAATATGAATGTAGATGATCTTCACAAGGCCCTTATAGATAGCGATACGATACCGAAAAGAGAAAACTGGTTTCAAAGATGGAGACGAGAGCGTGGTATAATAAAAAACCAATATTTATTTGACTTATTAAAAGGGAGCTCGACATAACTTTTGGTAAAATTGTAATTAATGAATTTAATAATTATGTACGAGACTCCAGTACAATAATTCTGTTAATTGTTTGGTAAAACAGATTCCTTACCACGTCAACTCCAAACAATGATATTACATTTTTACCGAACTATTAGCGGATTTAATATTTGTTATTTGTTACAGAGGAAAGAAGAAGTTATAGCAGCAGTAGCGGACCTACACTATCCGAGTCTTCAACTTCCAGCAGCAGCAGCAGTTATTAAAATATAGAATGCAACTCACTTTATGTTAAAAACATTATTTGACAAAAACAAAAAAATGAACTTTTACCACACAAAGGGAAAGTGTATTTATTTTCGCTTCAATAAAATTCATTGATAGACTTAGGCCCTCCGCACACGAATCGACTGATTGAAAACTAGTCGAGCCGTGTTTCGTGACTATAGAATTTTTAACAATAGCATAACAGGGGATATTATTATGTCCTATTTGTATGTATTTCAATACTTTTGAATAGTATTTGTGCACATCTTTGCTTATGATGTTACCATCAAAAGCATGCAACCAAGAATGCCCTGCGACCGAGAAACAAAGTCGCTGAATACGTATTCAAAACCAGTTTAGTTTGGTTCGTGTCGTGTGTTTTCTCTCACTCGGTATACACGTTAGTCCTCTTACTAACAACAATCAGTCGCCTCATGTGCGGAGAGCCTTACAGTAAGTTATTTTCATTGGTACATAGCAACCATATGCTAAAATGTGATAAAAACCATACTCTGTATAAATCTCCAAATGCATACTACGAATTCTCATATGTAATTCAATTTGTTTGTACATAAACTCTCCGTAGTGCTATTGGGTTCCATTACTTCCGGTATAATTTTTTTTAGTAAAAATAATCTTAAACCTATTTAGAGGTTGATTTTTCAATTCTGTTAATTTTGTTTCCACTACAATTGTATCAAAATGCCTCGAGTTACATTTCTAGTTAAATATGGTCTGTTAAGTGACTACATTTATATTTATAATAGTATTGTAATTGAAAAACTAATTTTTCTATTTAAACTTCAGTAATATGAATAAGAATTAACACAAGGTATAATATGCATACAAATATATATAATGTATTTATATGAAACAAAACTTCAAAGGCGTTACAATTTTTTCGCAGCGGACATTTCTGTTACGGTAGAACTGCCCGAGGAAGTGGAAGCCATACTGCCTGATAGCGACGAGGACTTCTTATCTTCGACATCATATGGCTTAGGAACTGTCACCTCCAACAGTTTAGCATGTAAATCTACGACGGGCACATTAGATCTGCGAGAAATATCTTCAACGAGAGTCATAAAATCGTCCATCGTTATGTTCTCACTTTTATATTTGTGAAACAGAGCGGTGAATTCATCGTTATTTACATTGTTCCCAAGTATGTCAGCTCTTTTTAACCATTGTTGAGTCTGCATATAATTAAGTTTGGCGTTGCTAGGATTAGCGGGTAAAGTCTGACGACCGAGAAGAGCAAATCCTCTAAACTTCTGGACTAACTGGGTTTTATTTTCCAGTATTTGTAGCTGGTTAGGTTTCATTTTTTGATAAAAATTTTATTACTTTAGAATTAATTTTATAACATTTTTTTTTAAATTTTAATTTTTAATCTTTGTTGCATTTGTTTTATTGTTTATTAACATTTTAGATTGACAAAAAAGTCATATCACGTATTAGCTGCGTTATATTTTAGAAATGAGTAAACTTAAAAAATAATTTCGCATTTACTGAAGGTGTATGTATGTATTGTATATACTGGTACCAAAACAAATATCTTAAATGGCACTAATAAATTAAATCTATTAAAAGAAATAGTCTATCGTAGGAGGCATATGACCAGCAAACAAAATCCATGTACAGTGCTTAAAATATGACTTCAGATTTTATATAAGAAATAGATTTATAATCCCATCAAAAAAAAAGAGCAACTCCTAATAATTATTGGTAGTCGTCTCGAAATGGCACAAACAGACTCCGCAGAAGATTTACTGGCTGCCTTTCAGAGAGTGGCAAATTCAACTGCTGAAAATGCATCACTAACATTGTCCCAATTACTATCTTGGTTCCAAAATGCAAGGATAGTGGGCCCGGATCTTTCGTTGGAATTCATAAAACAACAATTCGCTCAAATTTCAACAGATAGAATTAGTTTTGAACGCTTCAACTGTTTTCTGGAATCTTTGCATTTGGACAGATACTATCAGGATGTATGTGTTGTATAAGGTTATCAGTTTTTAGGTATTCAGTTTAATAATGGGCTTGTGTCCTATGTCTTAATTTCTATAAAAGTGTACTATATATTGATAAAGTGGGTTACTAGAACCTCAAATGTTCAATTATTTTTTAATAACTCCTTATATGTTAGGAGATATTAACAATTAATAAAGTCATTTAGTCTCTTTAATTATTAAAGGGATTCAACGTTGTACACATTCCAAGTGCATGTGACCTCATAACCGGTAGTTGTTATCTCTTTTACAACAAAGCGTAAAAGAGATATATTCTTGACAGAACTCTAACAAATTTACAGGTTACCAACCTTACAGCTCATAAATCTTTACTATATGTATTTATATATCAAAATATAAAATATTATTTACAGCTATTTCAAGGAACAATAAAATTTCAATATTATGTCTGCCGTAGCAAGGTTAAATAAAATGAAAACTTATTACTCTTTGACTTGACTTGATTATTTCGACTACCAACAACTACAAAACATTATCACAGCACTGACCCACTCAACAAATAGCTAACGTTAAAATGCATTTCACGTCATAAAAATGGTCGACTATTTCTAGCGCTAAAACTACAATTTAAATTTTTAATTGTTATATCTCCGTCAACATTTAGATATTTAATAAAATAGACATGCCAATACACATTTATTAACCTCAATTTAAATCAACAATTGAAAAATCGACCACTAAAAGATGAGGACACAAGCATTAGTAAAACTCCTTTTTTTTGCAAAAAAGAAAACATTTCTTTAAGGAATGAACTCAGCTCCGAACTTTGCTGTTGCATAAGTTATAATTATCACATTTTCATATTACATTCATATACAATATGTATATTTTGATTATATCACCTTCTTATTATTTTAGGCGAAGAGTTTACTTCGCAGAGCAGCTTGGCAAGATAATGAAGATGACGAAACGGGAGATTCTGTAATAGAAGATATAACTGAAGAGAATTTAGGAGTAAATTCTGTTGATAGAATTTTGAAAGAGATTTGAAAGATAGAAAAGAAAAAATTAAGTTATAACGTGAATTAAAAATCGATCAAAGTCGAATTCTAATCTGATAATTATGAAATTAATTCTTAAATTTAACAAAATGTCAACTAATTAATAATTTATGGTTATTAAATTATTTCTATTCCTCTTTAACATTCATATAAAGTCAGAGCATTTATTTATAACACTTAACAGTGGATAGTTTATAAATAGGAAAACTGTAAATTTGGTTCAGTGATTACTTATATTTTATGTATTTCTAAAATGGATCACACTTCTACAAAAGCATAAAAAATTGATTACTTTTATATTTGTAAAATAGTTGAATAATTCAGTAAGCTATTCATTATCCTGCTTCCCTTTACAAGCCTCACATTCCAAATTTAAGTCCTCCTTCTTTGGGTGCTCTAGGATGTTGGTAGGGTGGACATCGGCTACGATATGGCCTCCTGATGATCGAACCAATGATATAACCAGTTCGTCACTTGTAATGCTCAAACTTTTAGCAATGTCAAAAATAATATCACTGAATTGCTCGTACGTAATTGCATCTGACTGAAACAAATTTATTTGTTCCAATATTTTAACAAAATAGATTTACTTTGGAGGTTTTACTGAGGTATACATGGGAACAGGCAATATAGGCCTCCCAAAAACTTGAATCAATTATGATTTATTGAAGCTAAAAAAACGATAATTTCAGATAGGTTGGAAGGCAATTGTCACCTGTTACAATTTGATTTTGGAAGTGAGCTAGAAAATGGTAATTTCAGATATGGTGGACGACAATTGTGATTAAATATAATTAATTTCGCTTGACATCTAAACAAGGAGATAAACCCTATTACTCTCTCTATGGTACTAGTTAGATATATTGTAAATCAGTTGTACAACTTCATTATGCTCGTATATTCAAGGTTGAAAATAAAAATTAATAAACGGTTACTCAAACTAACGGTATACATGGTGATGGAGGAGCTAAAAAGGGATAAGATACGAATTAAAACAGGGGAAAGAGCAGTAAAATACGAGGAGAAATTGAACAGAGCGGAAAGCAAAATTTTAAAGAAAATAAGAGAGGATAGCATAAAGAATGGGGGGGGAGGAGGTCCAAAAAAGAGAAAGGAGTACTTTGAAAGGAATGGAATGGCGATCGAGGAGGCAGAGAGGAGAAGAGAAGGTGGCGCAAGTGTGGAAGAAGAGCTAAGGAGAAGGGATAAGGAGATACAACAGCAGGAGAGAATGGGAAAAATAGAAAAAAGTAACTACAATAAAAAATATAAAAGGTTATGGGAAAATAATGTGCCTCAGTACCTTATAGAAAAAGACATAAAGCACATAAGAAGAACAGCAAGCTTTAGATTGGAAAATGAGGAAAAAGGAAACAGATACTGGGAAAAGAGTGAGGAAAGAAAGTGTAGAATGTGCGGAGCGGAGGACGAAACACTGTAGCACATTAAGTTTGAGTGTAAGGAAAAAGTAGCGAGCGAAAGGAATATCGGCCAGCTATTAAAGGGAGGCAGTGAAGGAAAGAGGTGGATGGCGGAAATAGTAAGAAGGAAATTAAAAACAGGAGAATAAATAAGCTGGTGGAGAATAATGTAAATTTAATTGTAATTTGAAGTATGTATTAAGAATGTAGATTGTAAAGCCGAAAGGCGAACAATAAACAATAAATAATAATAATAATAATAATAAACGGTTACTCACTAATTTATGTATATGTAAGGTTTATTTAACATATAAAAGTTTACCTTTTACATACATTTTTTTAGGTTAATATAATTTAAGATTACATAACAAAAGTTATCTATTTAAATAATAAATTTATAAATTTATGTTTTTTGACGTCGATAAAGATTTCTAAGCAAAATTATATAATGTAACACATTAATTATTATATTACATATTATTTACTATGCATTTATTTAATGACAAAGTAATATTATGTCAAAAGTTCAATGAATAATAAAACGTAACCTTATGTAAGAAAAACGTTACGTTTGTATGTTTAACGAGTATGTTATTTGTACACCCAAATGTTACATTTACGTGACCGTATTTTATGTTCGTTATTCAGCTACTGGCATTTATCATAGCAGCTATAGCATGTTATATTTACCTTGTATCGATTAAATACAGTGGTTACTACGTTTTGGTTGAAATTAACGGATTGGGCCACAGTGGATCTTGCAAACCACCTCTTGAACAGTTCATACGTCAATTTTCCATCTGTTTTCATATTTCCTCCTCGGATTATGCTATTGTATGCAGTTTTCAAGTTATTGTTATTTGAAGTCATTGTATCGATTTCAAAAATGTGTTAATTCATTAGTTTTGGAGATTGTATAAGGATTTTATGTTTTTTAGATAATTTTATTTGAAATTTAATTTTTTTAAATTTGTTTTTTAATAGATAGCCTATTCAGACTTTGTGTATACGTGCTTCAGGTTTCTTTATAAATATTATGCTGTAATTATGTTTACAGGAATTTAACATGACGTGTCTGAAATGACACACATACACTTCCGTTTCGTGTTGTCATTTTTTGGAATCACCAGAGTGCGTGCAAAATGCTTAGAGCATATATATATGGAGTGTGAATAGCCTATGTTTCCTATAAATTAAAAGTGTGTCCAAAATGTGTGCGAGAGAGAAAGGTATATGTTCCTATTTGCTCTCTATGCGCATGCGTCGAAATATAATAGTCTAGATATAATAAATATTAATATTCTATTAAGATATAATAAATAAAATATATGTAAAGAAATTATATATCTTTAGTTGGTACAAAGCACGTTTGTCGGTAAAACTGTGACCGTTCAGTGAACACATATACTGATTAACGCCATAGATGTCGCTGTAGGGATAACGGTCAACACAGTTGATATTTGGAGTGAACAGAACTCACGTTTTTAGTTATATTTATATGTATATATAGTTTATTTATGTTTATACATATCTACATTATTCTACATCAATATAATGTCATATTTTACAACTGTTACCTATTATATATAGACAGCTCTGATTTGACAACTGTCACTTTCGACGCATACGCATAGAGAACAAATAGGAACATATACCTTTCTCTCTTGTACACATTTTGGACACACTTTCAGGTCCAGCATTCACTCTCCATATATATATATGCTCTAAGGGAAATATGAAATATGCAATTTATATTCCACAAAATTAAGATTAGTTAATAGGTTTCGTAAGTCATAATTTTGTGTGTATGCCATTTTGTTTTCGCATACTTTTTTTGAAAGAAAATTATTTCACAGATTAATAAAAACTTAAAAATTGTAAAATACATATTTTTAATAAAATATGTAGTAATTTTATTTGCATTTATTAACAGATATGGGATATATGAATCGATAGTTTATTGGATTGATTATAATTTTTAGGGATAATCATCGTCTCTGGTACAGGAAGGTTGGAAGGGACAATCCTTCGGCGGTTTCTTGAGATTATTTGGTTTGGGTTTTATTCTAGCAGCGGATAAATTATTATCCGATGTGGAATGTGCAGCAATCAAAGTTCGTTTTAACTCTTCTCCCGAAATATTTAAGGACTTGGCAATATCTGGAAGAATTGTTTCAAACTGTTCATACGTTATAGTATCTGCCTATAAGAATCCAAACTGATTAAAAAGAACTTTTAAAACACTAATAAACTGTATGTCTCAATTTGTAACGATAGGATATAGATATACCTTGAAGCGATTGAAAATTGGAGTAATAAGGTTCATATTGACATTTGGTGTAGTTAATTTGGAGGATAATATCCAGGTCTTTAACTGATTAAAATTTAAGTTGTTATCCAAAGTAGAGCTGCCTATTCTTGTGTATACAGTGAATACTTTCTTCAACTCAGGGGTAACAGATGCACTAGTTTCAGCCATGACACCATAGTAAATTTTAGAATTAGTTTCAGTTTTCAAATCATTTAAATATTTATAATTTTATTATTGAAAAGAAAAAGTAAAACTATAATGCGACATTAAAGTGTGTAAGTGCTTTCACGATGTTTAGATTGTCTTGGTTTATTTCACTTTACTTAATATTTAGCTCACCTTCAAATGTTTAAAATAAAACAAAATTCAAATTGAAGTGTTTTAAAATTTGATTTGGCAAAAAATTAAATTTTGAAATTTCTTATTTAAATGGAGGGTACTGGTAGAGTCCCTCGAATTTCGCTTGTTGGTCGGTTTACAGAATACGCAAAACTTGGCAACAGAAATGCATCGGGCAGAGCGATTAACCTGAGTCAGGCGGAGCAATGGCTACAGGACACTAGGCTGCTTGGTTCTGGTAAGGCACACTCTAAATTTTACTAATTTAATACGTTATTCCAGTAACCTTTTAATTTAAATTTGCAATTATATTTTAAAGCGGACGGAACAATAAACATTCATGTTCTTTCAAGATACTTCCATCAGCAAGCTTCAGGGACGATGGGGTTCTATGAATTTATGACTCTGATCGACACTTTAGCAAACGAGATTCACCGAACTCCTCAAGATATAAAACGGGAATTGTTATCAAACTTTCCGCACGAAGACAGAAACCCCATCTTGCCAACTGTACAATTACATTTACCCAACGACTCGACCATCGAAGGATCTCCACGAGAAAACCTCAAAAAATAAACGCATTAGATACAAGCAAGGGAATATCCTAAATTTAGTAGTTACAAATAATCTAAGTCATGGTCATCTTGGATTACGTTTAGTTTTTAATATTGGGCTTAAGAAAATGGGTAAATTGAAACAATTGATAAATTAAAAGTGCAATTTCTTACTTAAATGATTACAATTACAAAACTAAATAAAAATCATCATGATGAGAGATAAGTTTAATACACTTTTTGATGCTTTCTTGGAATTTGGTGAAAGGAAGGTTGATGGCAGTAGAATATCATTGGAACAAACAGTAAAATGGCTGAACAATTCTTATATTTTAGCAGGTCGGTTAACTAAGGAACAAATTAGGGATAGATACATAGCCAGATTTAAATCAGAGACAGTGAGCATCAACTACACGGACTTTATGAGATTAGTGGACGACTTGGCAGATGAGGCTAAGATGAATGTCGTTTCATTGAAAGACGCTCTCACTTACTCTAAACGAGCGTGGTAGGTCGTCAATTCCCAATACGTCCAGCAACACGGTTTCTAGAAAGTGTTCTTCAAGCTCTTATACAAAACAATGTAGAAAGATTAAGTTTACTTTCACCATAATTGAACATGTTACTTTACGTACATGAATTAATAATTAAATTAAATTTTTTTTTATTTTGACAAAAATAGTATTTAATAAATATGTTGCCAAAATGTTATTGTGTATAGAATTGTGTTTATTTTCTAAGCATGTTTCTATGAGTTAAAATTATTCACAAAAATAGTGATTTATGTCTGTGACGTTGATCTGTGATACATATTGCAATGTCTAACATAATTTGTAACGAACGTATCGCACCAAATTGAGCCACAAGAAAGATGATTATTCTTATTTATTAATTTTATGTTATAAATATAAAAAATACGATGTGTTCAACAATAAAAACAAAAGAAACAAAAACTATTGCAAATTTTATTTTATTAAATTAATTTAGTGAATTTTAAACAGCCAAAGAAATTTGTTTAGAATAAAATGTCTGAAAGTAAATCAAAATTAGATGAAATGTTTTGCGCGTTTGCAAAACTTGGAAAGGGTAATGTAGATGGATCGAAGCTATCCCTTCGTCAAGTTCAAGAATGGATTTCCTCCTCTGACCTAGAAGAGTATTTAACGAAGAAACAAGTCACAGCTATTTTTAAAGAAAAATTTAAAAAAGAATCTATGAAAATAAGTTTTGATGAATTCCATGAACTCATTGAAGAACTAGCTGCTTCTGCGGAGTTAACTGTAGAAGATTTTAATAAAAAATTAATAAATGCAAACATGCCTTTTGATTCCAGAAGCTCTGAACAAGAAACAAGCAAAGCGCTCGAGTATATGTCCATGTTCCCAAATTAACGTTGTAATTGATTTGTAGATTTAATCGAAAATATAATAAACAAAATCAAAGACCAACTTGTGTTATTAAACGAATTAAAACGAACCGCGAATGAAAAGAAGTTTTCAAGCAAAATTAATGTCCTATTATAAACATTATACATACATATCTATATATTATAAGGAGCTTATAAAACACACACACACATATTAAGGTTTACTATTTTGCAGAGAAAGTCCAGTTCATAAAAATGTTGTAATTACGTGACAAATGCAAGCTAAATGTAATGGTTGATAATATTAAAGCGCCCCACACAATAGCAACCGGTGTTTGCCTTAAGACAACTCCAATATTCTGGTAAAATTAGAAAATCTAGATATCAGTTTTACTGAAGAAAACAAAATTGAATTGTAACGACAATGTATCCATTTCTATAAAGAACAAAATTAAAAGAAAAAAAATAATAAACCACTTTTTCTAAATTATGGTATATATCAAAACGTAATGGACTCCTCTCACTTAGATTTAAAGAACCTATTTACTCGTTTTGCAAAAATTGGGAACGCGGCATCCGACGGTTCTATTCTTTCATTGGTGCAAGTGGAGAAATGGTTTGTGTCAGCGAATATTATTGGTGATACCTTGACATCTACTGACCTTTCAAAAAAGTTACAAACGCAGTTTAAGACACCCGGTATTGGATTTAAAGATTTTTTGCTATTTGTTGAAGATTTGGCTGATTCATTGAATACGTCCTTCGACGACTTGAGCACACGATTATCCGCGGTCTCGGATCCAACCATTTTACGATTAGCATCTCTCAGTCCGGAAGTGGTTACTCCAGATTCGGTTGAACGATCATCAAATGCGAGCCTCGGGAATACTACAACAATATATCCCGCAACAGCAAATATCATCACTGAGAACACAAGACCTATACCTATACCTATGCCTGTAGAAAACACTACTCCACAACCAAGGCGCGAAAGCCGTGATGTTCCACGTGCAGATCATCAGGTGGGTGTTGTTCCTTTTGCCGCTCCGTTACATGAACCGATATCTCCTGCGCCTGCAATTCTTGCTCCAGAATCTGTAGCTGCAACTCGAGTCGCCAACCCTCAGATAGAAACAGATCCTTTATTGGCAGTTCCTACAAGGCCGACGTATTCTACGCCGACACCTACTTTCCCGGCCTTGGAAACTCCTGCAGCCCCATTGAATAATGTTACTCCTGGAACAACTCCTCTGCCAGCCGTGACACTTGCTAAGAAAGCTGGAAAAGGAAAAAAGAAAGGACAATAATACCGCAGTTTTGACCTGTGTAAACCAAAACAAATATATTTGGAAAGTGAAGCAACAAATTTAATAAGAAATCCGTTTAAATAGCAGAAGATGTTTAGCAACGTTAAGAATATGTTTAAATATTCCTGTTAACATTACTGTCGATGTAAGTAATGCGCAGTGTAAGTAAGCATGATATCTCCAATAAACCAGTAGAATTAGAAAATCTAGATATCGTCTCTAAAAGAAAAACAAAATTGAGTGTAACGGCTGTGTAAACATTTTTCTAAAGAACAAAATTTAAAAAAGAATTAATGAATTTATTTTTCTAAATTATGGTATATATCGACAAAGCGTAATGGAATCTTCTAACTTAGATCTAAAGAACCTATTTACACGTTTTGCAAAAATTGGAAATGCAGCATCTGACGGTTCCATTCTATCATTGATGCAAGTGGAAAAATGGTTTGCATCGGCGAATATTATTGGTGACACGTTGACAATTAATGACCTTTCGAAAAAGATGCAAACGCAGTTCAAGCCACCCGGCGTTAGCTTTAAAGATTTTCTGATATTCCTTGAAGATTTGGCTCCTACTTTGAACACGTCCATTGATGAATTGACTACGCGATTGTCCTCGGTTCCAGATCCAACAACAGTAAGTTCTGCAGATACTAGGGTTGCAGATCCGGTTACAAACGTTGACAGCGCTGGAAATATGAGACACACATTTTCTGCAACCGACACTACAAGACCACCCACAAATGTAGACATTACAGCAACAAGCATCGGACGTGAAGTAGTTCGTGATCCTCCTCATATAGACGAGGATGTTCCTTTTCGTGCTACATATACGGACTTGCCAACACTTAAAACTTCACCAACCTCACTATTAGCACGGGATCCTACAGCTGCATCCCGTGTAGGCAAAGCTGGTAAAGATGATTATCCCTTACCACCGCCGGCACCTACGTTCCAGAATATTCCGGAACAGGTGGGAGCCCCAACAAACATTACTAGCCCAGAAGTAACTTCTTTGCCATCATCAGTGACACCGGCTAAGAAAAGTGGCAAATTCAAAAAGAAAACTTAAGCGAAAAAAAATGAAACACAAAAATATGGTACACTAATCAAAATATACTGTAATTTATGTAAAAGAAAACGGTTCCAGCTTATTTTTTATTATTAATAAAAATCGTTATACTTATACAGTAGTAGAAAAGCGTTCTTATCAAATATTTTAGCTAGAATAAGTTTATTTTAATTATAACTATGCAAAAATATGTTTTATGGAAGTTGTTCTTAGTCATTAATAAAGATGTGAATTTATTTTAACTTAGGTCTATTTCCGATGCTGAATCCTATCTCCGGCGTCTTAAGATTCTTTCGTGCTTTAAAAGCATGATCATATGTTTCATTGCAAAATTTAGACTATTTGTTTTCAATGCTTCTTATAGAAGGTATAATTAAAACAAAATACTCAAACTGCACAATCCGTATATTTTATTTGAAATGTCACAATTTTTCATTATCGAAAACTAATGTCATGTAAACTATATGAACAACTGTTAACTTTCACTGGAACGGTTCACTGGAAATTCAGTGCTGGTATTTACTCGAACATGTTGAACTGGCGGTCGTCTTCTGGATTGGAGTTCCAATGTGACGGATGTACCATGTTATTCGGGCCTCCATCGTTAATACAGGTTATAGACATAGGTATAGGCATGGTCTTAGACATGGGCATGGGCATTGGCATACCATTATTTGGCGACACAGCATTTTGCATTAACCGAAACGAACTACTCGGATTTTGATGAAACGCTTTGGATGCAACACATGTGTTTCGAACACCAGGATGAATATTGCTGTTGCCATTCATTGGAACATTAAAATTATTGTTACTGCAGTGGATATTGCTCCGACTATTCAAATTTTGATTATAACAATTATGTCTACTACAATGTTTTTGATCAATGGAGTTTTTCATACAAGTGTGGGGAGGCAAGTGTTGTATATTTGTGTTTGAAGGTATAGGAGGACCTTGACTATTCTGATTAGGAATTTGACTCCAGTTCACATTGTTGGAATTCCAATGAGGATTAAAATTATAATAGCTGGATTTATTTGGTCCGTTATTGTTATAAGGATTGCACCAATTTGGTTGATTGCTGCATCTATTTTCCATATTCCAAATTTCATTATCCAAATGGGATTTATTACCACCTCCGTTAGATCCAGTACTATTTGGTCCGTTCCAAGTGGAACCAATCCACGTTGGATTATTTGGAGAATTCATCCAAGAGGAATTTGTATTTACATTTGGATGGCGTTCAAAATTGCTGGAATATTTGTTATGCACTGAACTTGCATTCAGGCCACCTGGGCCCGGACCTGAGCTATTATTCATTGGACCTCTATAAGGGCAGTATGGACCAATATTACCATTTTGAAGGTTATTGTTACAACGTTGAGGAGGATAAATACATTGCTCTTTATTCCCATCCGGAATGGAGCAACTATTGCGAACTGCTTTTGTACAATATATTTGACTTCCATTTCCGTTTCCATTATAATTACGACAGCAATTCCAGCAGTTGGTACAGTTTTGAGGAATTTGTCTTGTCGGGTCGTTAAAATCATCAAATCCATAAGTTGGTTTATGATTATAATTAAAATTACCATTTATTATCGAATTATTCCTGTGAGGGTTACCGACATCATATTGTGCATAGAAGGGAAAATTGTAGGACCACGTATTGTGGCGATCCAACGTCATGTTGCTAGTATTTGTCACGCGTTTGATGGGTACACCCGTGTTCCAATATTTTGAGTTCGATATGTCCAAATTCCTATCAATGGTCTCCTTGCGTGCGTATAATCTCATTTGCAAGGAATCAAAACTTTCATTCTTTTCGGGCACAGGGGTTGGCATTTCGTTGCAAGGAATGTTTACATATTTGTCACAGATGAGGTCTTTGGGATGAACTGATAATAATAATTTTTTTAATTCATCTGATGATATGTTTAACTCATCCGCCAAATTATTTATGAAAGTTAAAAACATTGAAAACGACAATGAGGACGAGCGAAAAGCATTAAATAATCTTTCAACACCTGCGCTTACAATTCTAGTTCCTAGAACATTTGTTCTCAGGAGCCAAAAGTTGATCTGCTTTAGAGTAATGGACTTTCCGTCAGAGTCTGGCTGACCACTTTTTGAGTACAAAGTGAACATTCCATTTAAAGTGTGCAATCGATTATGTACACAAGAGGGGTATGTTGACATTTCCACAAACTCATTTAAGAATGTTTTTCTCTTGCTTTCTCACTTTTCCTTTTTTTTTTTAATTTCTCTTTAATACGTTAAATATACTTGAAATACATTCTTCAAATTTTAGTTTGAAGGGTTTAAAAATAAATTTACACGGATTGAAACATTAATTTTAGGTCTTTTTTAGATCTTTTGTTAAATCTAAGTTACCTTGGATATATGCGTATGCGTATGAGTGTTAGTATCAATTGTTTAGATAGTTTAAAACGTTAAAATGTAAGTATTAAATCTGATAAAATCATATTTTAACTCAAAATGCGTGTTACAAACTTTGTTGAATTGAATCATTACGAGGAAGCATATACTGAAGCTGAAATTAATTAGGGATATAGTCATTAAATGTGCAAGAGAAATGTGTCATTCATATGTTCTCAATGTCGGTACACAGGTACAGCGAGAGAAGTGGCCACTCTATACATCAACAATTTTAATTAACAATTTCATTATAAGAAGAACTCATAACCCTATTTCGCTCCATCCTGAAAAAAGTAGACTTCATATTCGTTATTAGTCTATAATGACCACCAACTCATTAGCCATTTAATTGTTTATAAACATCCAAATATCTACTGGAATTTCATAAGAAATTATTATTATTTATAAGTACTATTAAATTTGAGAAAATTCAAAAAGTAATTTCAATTAAAATATACAATAATGAAATATGAATCTACTTAATTGGTATAAGTATACTAAGATTAAGTCGCTGATTATGTGGTTAATAACTTTCTTCTAGTGTACATTAAAATCGATCCTTGCAGACTTGTCCGCCACGCCGCCAGACTTCGCTAGCAATCCTTCGCTTTGCGTTGCGCTGCGCTGATGAGACTTCTCTACGGTGAAGCGTCACAATCAGGCGTTCTGTTACAAACTGTACAAAGCACGGAGCGAATCGTACACTGCATACTGTGTACAGAACTGCCTGCTTATTACTCATGTTGTGCCAGATTGAAGGAAGGGAAATACTTTATAAATATAATTAACAACACCGAGTCGGCATCGGCAAATCGCCTCATACCGTCAACTAAACAAAACGACCAACACTCTCGAATTATTACATTTGATAACGCGACGTTCGAGAATTCGTATGTGCTGTGCATTTATATTGATAATAAAAGTTCAAACTTAATTCATAAAAACAAAACTGTCTGGCAAGTGTCGTGGTCTTGAACTTACTATATATACTTAGTGCTTGCTGCTTATTAAACAGAAATATTATTGTAAGTTTTTTGTATTTAATTATTATTTATTTTACCTAATTAGAAAATAAAGATTTTCGATATGCTGAAGTAATAATTAAATGTATTTCTACGTAATTAACCGCTACGCAGTTCTCTTTAAGCACAAAAGTTAAATTTGCGTACGATTTATGTAGCAGATACGTAAGGACGTGAATAATAGGTAAATGTTAAATAACTGTCCAACGAGACAGTTGTAGATGCACGAATATTATAACTTACATTCTTTAGCCATTTATTTAAAATATCATGTAGTATTCACACTAAAAGTTAGGTTACAAAACGAGTCCTGTATACTAAGCTAAAATAACAAGATTCAATCCTGCACCTGCAAGACAATTTTCTATCAGGATATTTATTTAGTTTGTGAACAACACTAAAGTGATATACAGGGTGACGTACTGTTTATCCTTTTAAATCATTTTTATAATTGCACATATTTTCTATAATATTGTAAAGAGGTTTTGCTCACAATTTTAAAGAACTAGAGAAATACCTGGGATTAAAATGAGTGAATTGAAATTCAAGCTTTATTTTGATAGTTATTTCTATGTAGTAAAATCTTTGTAGTCCTCCATTTATTTTGCGCTATTGTTATATCCAATTGAGAGCCATTAAAACTGTCATTGTGTATATTATTAGTAGTCTACAATAATTTAACAAGTTGTCGTTCATAATTTAACAATTGTTGAACACTGTACTTTGGTTTAGTGAATTGACTTGTTGAATACTTGTATGCTATACTTCAATGAAATAAATTGAACTTGCAAGGTTAGCTATTAAATTTAATTAGATAATATCAATAATTGTGATATGTAGATTCAAGATTTATTACTGTTGCTGCTCGTAATCTAAATATGTGATACTAACATACCAGTGACTCAACCCAGAAATTGTACAACTTGTAATTATTTTTACACAGTAAAACGTTGTGTGACGTCATTTTTGTATAAATATTTTATTTATGGTATGCGATCATGAAAACATTTACATAAAAAGACATTTAAATATAATCTTCATATATATAAATTCACCCTGCGTACGTTTGTGCTCGCAAAATTCGAAAAGTAGTCGGTACATTGATTTGAAATTTTGACACAACGTTGCATTTGAATTCGCGCGTGTTTTTTAAAATCTAATTCATTTCTTTCTAGTTGATCGTCGTCTATCGATCGTGGTTTAGCTAGTATAATATATAAAATAAAATATATATTATATCAAATTATATTATAATTATTATTTTTTCAGCTGCTGAATAAGTGAAATCAAAATGAAGAAAATATATTACTGAAAGAGTAATACACATAATCTAGTTAGAATTAATTGTTAAAAATACTCGTACTTTTAAATAAAATAAAATTAAAAAATGGGTGATATTACAAAATCACTACTTTTCGGATGTTTGGTCTTGGGGATGGGATTAATCCAGGTGAGAGCAGATGAGAAAATAGAGCTACCAGATACATCAATGATCAGCGGGCAGTTGACAGCGTCCTTTGCCATTGACAGATTCTTCTCGCTGTGGCTGGTATTTAACAACGCTGATATAACACTTTCTGGTAAGTTCTTATTATTATTACTTCAAATGAAAGTTTTCAATCAACATTTGATTTTTAATTAAAGTACAAGTATTTGGCTTGGTACAAGTATTATTATATATTGGTAAATATATCGATCAAAAAAGAAAATCGCAAGATTTGTCGCGTAAGATGAAATGATGTTTCAAACACAACCTACAAATTAATAAGTAAAATATATATAAAGGTATAGGTTGTGCTTTCATAAGACACAAGGTGAGGAGTTGGATCGAAACGTGGAATTTTGTTGACTCGAAGAATTCCATTCTCTCTAGTGTTAATTTATAAAATCTAAAAAGTGATGACCTTTTTGAAGATATAAACTATGTCTATTTTAATCTCCATCAAATGTAGACAGACAACTCTGTAGATTAATTACATGTACGAATAGTTGAGCGTTATTTGAGCAACAACAACTTAAAACATTAGTTTGCTCGCTCTGCCCCTCGAGTTATGAACGGATTCACGAGTTATATCAACTCCTGTAGGGTCGAGGAGTTCACTCAACTTTTATTGGCACCTTCCTCATAATTTATTATTACGTACAGTCTCCAGAGAACACTACTCCAGAGACAATTAATCTGACAACAACTTAAATCATATCTGCCATAGTTTTTTGTTGTTGTTATCATATTAACTTGTCAGTGTCACTTATGTAACCATTTTAATATTTTTGATCTCGGAGTTCATTTAATTTGGACAAATTGATGTGTTAATAGTGACATCTAGTCAAGGACTACTGTCAAACTTGATTTGCGTACGCATAGTTCCCCGAACTTCAGGATTAGACCCTTCGAAAGATTAATCTCTAAGCCATTAAGTCATAAAGATCGTATTAGCTACGTATTATGCTGTCAAATTTTGACGTCAAAGGGAAATTCAATTACGTCTTGAATAGATTAGTTAAGCCGGTGATGTTGGGTGACAATTGGCTATTTGTTCATTGGCGGTTCACAAAAAAATTAGCTGCAGGATATGTTCTACTATACGAAAATAATTACTTTGAGAAACCAATTTAACCTAAAAAATATTGGTGACACAGGATCATGAATATAAATGCATCGATTTTGAGAATTTTACTTAACTGAACGCTCCAATAATTCATCTGACAGTGGTTAAATCTCGTATCTCGTTTTACCCTGTTCCCCATGTAAATTTAAAGACTCAAACGCTTGTTATCATGTTACTAAAAGACTGTTACTGAATATTATTCTAATCAGTGGCATAACATCAATCGATTTTCACCTAGCACCATATAGGTAGCGACAGCATAGCGTGATAGGTTGCACTTGTTAAGTCAGGAAGCTATCAAAACTCGACATTTAATGGTATCATGCTTTGAGAAAGATAACGTGCGTGACTGAATCCTTACGTCATTGGGACGGACACAGTGCTGGTCTGAGAGAATTTTGCTGTAGATGCGAAATGATAATCACAACCCCCTCCACTCCACTTTTAAAAGGCTCACCGAATTATATCTCTTTTATATTGTGAAATTAATATTCTGTAGCCGTCCCTTTTTTACCATTTAAGGGGCCCAAAGTGGCCGCATCTTTCGCATGGGGTTCCACTCGAAGGTCTTTAGAAATCTTTGTTTGTTAAGCGTAAAGTGACACATTACTGAACTATTTTAAGAATCTTCTTTTCATTTATGTTGTTACAATTTCAAAAAGAGTAGTTTTAGTGCTATAAATGTCGGCCATATTTATGACGTAACATGTCGCACTATTAAATGATATGCCACTTATAGTTCACATTATGAGAGTTCGGCGGCGACTCATACTTAAAACAAGTTGTGGGGTATAAACTGCCGATATAACTAAAAAGCACTGACTCGCTTATTTTTCTATAATGTATATAGGAACGAATAAGATAAAATTCATTATCGTATTATAGATTTATACTGCTCTATAACTTCTTTTAAGTATAAGTCGCCCCGAACTATCGTAACTTGGACTATATTTGTTATATGTATAAGACAGTATAAGAGTTCTGTGTTAAGAGATGGCAACTTAGCGGATGTGACATTATATCTATTGGAATTTTCTATAACATCGGATCCCATGCGACAAAATGACTATTTTAATTGTTAATGTCTCCTGGTAGCCAACTTTATCAATATATTGCACAGTTTTATAGCAATTAGATATAGTTCACAAACCCATTAACTAAAACCGATGTAAAATGAATGATGAAAATGTTGCTGCTTATAATTTAAATGAGCGCAAGAAATTACGTTAATAAATGACGAATTAAGTAATTACTTTAATGTAGTTAAAGTTTCTATTTAATTATATTAATTTAATGAAGCTGATCCCAACAGCGTAGTGCCTTTAATGTTTATTTAAAAAACGAATTACTAAGCAAACACGCGATAGGTGCGCCAGGTGAGAAGACCATAATTATTGTAGAAGTAATAATAGTATATTCAGTGATAAATTTAAGGTAATATACTTTATAAAGATTCTCAGAAAATATTTTAATTTTAGCATCAATGTTTTAATGCTAATTCTCAAATTATGCATTAATCATACAAAATTTATTACTATAATAAAATAAAAAGTTTTGCATATATTGACCTGTATATCAGTGGCGGCTCGTGGCGTCCCAATAAACATGTTGCAGTCACTTTGCCATCATATTGAAGATGCGTATGATTTCTTTGTCATGAAAGAGTTCATTTACAGTTCAGTTTCTCACAATCGTTCATATGAAATGTCTATTTTATCGGCTACAAATGGCGAAACCATCCCACCTGTCGGAATAAAAGTGAAGAACAAGTTGATGCGAACTATAATTAAAGTGCAACAGTGATAGAAACGTCACAAAAGAGGACACATTACCAAATTGTTTACTGAAGTCGTGGAAGTAATTTTACTTGTAAATATCCACAACATACGCGTATTAGAGCTTGTTTATCTTTAACAGGACATTTTGTTCAAAACTTTTTACTATACTTCAATTGTTAATGTCCAATCAAAATAGAATTATAATTACTTTAAAACCAAACGTTACTGTAATATTTAGTTTAACGATGACTTTAATAATGTTTCATATTTCTTTTTCAAATTTAAATAATAGTGACTTGAGCAAAAAATAAATGAGTTAATGAAATTCGACAATAAAAAACCAAATTATAAAAAAGTTACACCTTTCAGGCAACTGCCAGTCATCCATTAACAATGTAATACAGTAGCTGAGATGAGAAGATTACCATTCACGTCCAGCATGCAGCATCAACGAAGTAATTAAAATACTTTAACGCTATCATAATAAAGATATGGACTACATATGTCAGACTGGCGCCAAATAATCGGAAAAAATAATTAAAAACCGGTTGCTGAATTCGAGGCAATGGCATCTGTTGATGATATATTACGATCACTATATTTAATTATATTACACGCTTTATATATTTTATAAATAAAATAATATTTACTGGTTACATTTTTGTGAATATCTTTTCAAAAATGCATTCACTAAGATTATGAATAACCAACGGCTTTTAGAGAAAATGCGACGGGCAAGAATCAAGTGAAAAAGAATAGAAAGAGAAACGACTCCCTGGAGTTGCTCTGAGTACGACGGTATACCATTAGGCCGTCCGCACACGGGTCGACTGATTGCAAACCGATCTGCCCGAACCGAATGAGAATGCAACTGTATTGTTAGTGAGAGAAAGCACGTGTATACAAGTGAGAGAACACACACGGCACGAACGAAACTAAACTGATTTAAAATTGGTTTTGGGCAGTTTTGACCGACAGTGTTTCTTGGTCGCAGAGCATGATTGGTTGCATGGTCGTAGAGATTTGCACAAATACTATTCAAAAGTATTTAAATACATACATACATACAAATACGACACAATAAAATCTCCTATTATGCTATTGTTAAAAATTCTATAGAGTCACGAAACACGGCTTGACTAGTTTGCAATCAATCGACCCGTGTGTAGACGACCTAATTTGCATACAAACAAAGCAAAATAATTACAATTAAATAAAGCTGGTTGTCGGTTATTTGCTTCCAATATTTTTTTATTCTTCTTTAACTAAATGAACACGTAAACAAATAAAATGTCAATAGCAATGTTTCGTATCTAATCGCAGACCGCAATACAACGCAACCGCAAATATTCACTTATTTGTCAAAAATCAAAAATACCATGCTGTCATAATTCAAAACTCATTTGCTTACGTAAATACTTTTATTCTGGGAAATAAGATTCACGAAAATAATATTGACGTTTACTTTTGTTAAAATTAAAATATTGTCCTCAAGTATCTCAATATTTTACTAGAAGAAAACTGAATAAATCTTCACTTTTTCCGCAAAGTTACCTTTTAAAAACATATACAAAACGGTATTAAATAATTCCGAGAATTAAAATTCATAAATGAGTTGTCCCTCAAGAATGCGGTCAGTATTGACAAACTGCCTGGAGCTGATATAATCAATTAAATTTGCGAACAGTACTCGTTCAATGAGTAGCCACTAGTACATAGTAGCAATGAGTACTGTAGGCTAAAAACAATACAAACGTGTCATTTCTTGGAACTGCGTTCTGCCAGCCTGATGATGAGGCTCACAAATGAGTGGACGGATGGATGACCGAAGCCGAATGACACGTTCAAGATGATCGCATCGTCGCCAACCATACCGCCATAGTTTCTGAGCGACCACCACCACCTCGGGCTAGCAACGTGCGATGCGATGCGATGAAGCTAGTTTGGAATATCAATCGATATGAGTCATTAACGTCAGTAGGGATTTATTGTTACGTAAAATACAGTATATCTTATATAACTAATACATGTTTACATTCATGTCGTTTTATGCAATTTTAAAAATATCACGTACATTTCCAATAAATGTTAAGAGATTTATTCTGGACATGACATGATGATGAATTTCGACATGAACACGTCTTTAAAAGGCAATATTAAAAGTTTATATCCGAATCAAAAATTGTTTGTAGTAGGGGTTCAGAAATAAGAAGTAAGGTTCATTTCCAACATTATCAATCACCTTTTAAATCACGTCTTAATTCCTATAAAACTGTGCAATATATTGATAAAGATTATGTTTTAATAACTCGCTATATTTTAGGATATATTAACAATTAAAGTAGTCATTTTTGCCCTTTAATTATTAAGAGGATCCAACGTTATAGAAAATTCCAATTCATGTGACGATGCGTACGCTAAGTTGCCATCCCTTTTATACAACAGAGCGTAAAAGATATGGCATACTTATTACAAAACTCTTGACCATATAATGAGTAACTGACTTATCCCTATTAATTATTAGTGCAACATCCCTTAATAGCGCTAAAAAATTCAAATTTTTATTTAATATACCTCCGTCAACATTTAGATATTCAATAAAATACAAACGCCAATATACATTTATTAACATCTATTTCAATCAACAATTAAAAAATCAACCATTAAAAAATGAGTTCACAAAACCATTGACCAAACATGTTATTTTTGGTTGCGGTACTATTTGAATCCAATTTGTATGAAAGACCTAAGATTTAAAATGTTTTTCTCTCTGTTTTTAGATAAGCCGTATACTATATTTACTCCCAGAAACTCTGCTGAACTAGATCCTGCCATTCTAAATAACCCCAAACTTGTGAGCCAAATACTTCAAGATCACGTGGTAATAGGCCAAAAGATTACAATGGCTTCAGGAAAGTTTCCGCAGACATTCAAAGCAATAAGCGGGAAAACAATTAAAATCGCATTTTTCGATAGAGAACCTTACGCCAATAAAGTTCGAATTTATAAGCACGACGTCGATCTACCGAAGAACGGAACGTTTATCGTTATACAAGATTATATGGTTGATAAAGATATTCAGATTTCCAAGAAGAGTGATAAAAATGTTGCTTTGTTGACTACAATGACAGCTGAAGGTCCAGTGGAAGAAAAGTCTCTACCAAAAGTAAATGACAGAGCACAGAATGGAACATTTGTAGAAAACGTTAGTCAAGTTTTGTCTTTCTTGAAAAGCGGAGCTAGAGTTTTCCAGCATTTCCTTGGAAGATCCAATGTTTCCCAGTTAATCAAAGAAGGTACATTACTTAAAATAATCTCAAAATTTATGATTTTATCCAAGTCCAATACATATGCTATGTACGAGAATAATAATTCATATATTTCAAATATTTATTAAATTATATTTATAAATTTGACTCTCACATATATTATATTTTCTGGTCCAACAGGGCAACAATACACAGTCTTCGTGCCAACGGACATTGCCTTCCAGCGATGGCATCCCATCGACTGGGGCTTCTATCCATTCTCTGTACCTGAGTTCACTGAAAGTATCATGATTAACCATTTTGTTATTGGAAATTTAAGACAAGGCGACATAAAAGATGGACAAACTGCAGAAACTTTAGGAGGGCGAGAAATATCATTTAGCAAAACGCGTAAGTATTAGATTCAAGATTTGGGATCGGAGTAATTTAACTATTATCAAGAATCTTATAAGTCTATTATAGTTTAGAACTGAAAGAGATCTGTCGGTAATCTATCATAGAAATAAATAACGAAGTAGAGACTTGCTTAAAATACTGATTTTATAAAATTATTATCTTGTGATCAAAGACTATTATTGGTCACATCCTCCACATATGTTGTGACTAGAATTTCAATGTCTAAATTAAAGAATGTCAAGGCCGCAAATAGCAATATACTAATTTGGAATGCTCTGCACAATAGATGTTTTTCACGTAGGAATTTGCTGTTATACAACCAATATAAATCAATATTTTTAACATATCAGTTTTTGAAAGGTATTTGAAAAGAAATCATTCGGTTCTTTAATATTCTATAAGAGATCTTGTGTATAAATATTCTATTAAATAATAATAATTTTCTACGCTAATATATTTTCGATAATTTATTTCAGTTAGTTAATATATTTTTTGCAAACATTGCAGCAATATTGACTGTGAATGGAGCTTCTATGGTTATTGGGGATACACCAATTCCAAACGGAAACATGATGTTCATATCTGAAGTTCTATTTGTGTCTGAATCTGTTGTGTCTAGGTTGCACCAACAACATCGTGATAAGGAAACACCTCCGCTACTAGCATTCCCATGGTTTGGAGCACAGTTTTTATCGCACTCTTTCTTAGCTCTAGAAAGAGACAAGAGATTCACCCATATTACTAGATTTTTGAATCTAGCTGATTTGGCACCACACGTTTCTGGAGCAGGGTATACGTTCTTTGTGCCTACAGATGAGGCGTTCGATAGCGTTGGTTTGAATCTCCAACCTGATAAATATTTAGCAACTGGGGAAGGACTTAAAATGCTTTTGAATCATTTTGTTAAGGGACGTCTTTATGATAGAGATTTAAAAGACGGAGTTGAATTAACGACTTTGGGAAATGAAACAATCCATGTTAGACGAACACCAGGTATGATTCAGAATATGAGTAATAAATTTCACAACTTTCAATTCAATTAGTTTAAAACTATACTGTAATGCTATTACCTCAAACCGTGTTGTAACTTATTTTTAAAATTCAAGGTAACGTTACTGTAAACGACGCATCTATTGTGGAGACAGAAGTATTTGTCTACAACCTAGGAACCATGTTTTACATCGATAAAATATTATTTCCTACTCCAGAAATAATTGCATTGAAACCAACTAAAAATTCAGTTACAAATATTGAGAACAACAATGTTATACCCACAACGGAAATATATGCAAATACAATTCCAGAAGGAGAACAACTTACAACTCTAGATGTGGAAAAGATTCCATCAGAGTGGTCAGAAGAAGTGGGAACTTTACCGGACGTTCTATTGGAAAAATCCATCGACCAAGAGCCACTCCAAACACGCTCTCCGAATGTTAAAAAAGTTGGTAATTCTTCAGTATCATTTTAATAATGTGAATAAGCCTGTTATTGATTTCAAAAAATAATTTTTAATGTTGTAAAATATTTTTCTGTTTAGGATTGATAAAGTAGACGACTATTTTAAGATATATTTAATAATTTATTATAAGAAATTATATGTTATGCAGTTTTTTAATTTAGGCTATTCATGATTTAACTTTTATCGAAATTTAACACCAATGAATTTATTCAGTATTCCATTTGATTTTAAATTAAAATAAATTTCTATTTTAAAGTTTTAAGCAAATCGAACCATATCTACAGCAAATCACAATTACACCAAAATATGTAAAAATAAACTGAAATTCCTAATTTCTAAGACAAAGTAATAATAGAGTAATTTTTTTAATGGATAATCCATAATTTTGGTTTTATTTAAAATCTTCAATAGTATTTAGAATATGATATTCTGGATAAATATACAGCCATATAAAAACACTATATTAATTAATATAAATAAATTAAAAATAAGTTTTAGATCATTTATAAATATAGTAAAATATAACTATCACTACAAACATATTATTATATATTATATTGGAAATAAAATGACAATTATATAGTGCAAACAAATGCAATTAACTACAAATAATTTGCATGTCCAATTCAATCACAATAAACAACGAATTTAATTTGAAATATTTCAACTTACGTAAATAGTAACTTTTGTCCAATAATTGAATAGCAATAAAAGTTAAAAATCATAGCTAAGTAATAAATAAAATATTGTAAAATTAACCATAAGTATTCATACTTTTCTAAGATATTCATTTGATACACAAGAATGGTTGTTTATAACGATAATCTTATTATTGTGTCTTCACAAGAAAAATGCCTTTTTATATTGTAAATAGTTTATTGATATGGTTGATAATCATTACAGTAATATAAAATACATACTGAAATAATGGAAACGTTCATTATAAAATAAATATATAAAAAATTATATTAAGCTTATATCTTTTATTTTCTTCCCTAATTAGACAAATTATTTTGTAATTCCTTCTATAATTCGCCTTGTTGTAAACTAGCTACATAATTTAGGCTAAATAACAAAAATGAATTACTTTTGCCAAATAACGAATCACATTTATAAAAAAAAAACTATTCTTTGTGAATTTTTCTTTGTTACCCAGTTCATATAAAGATCATAGATTCTTTCTAAACATTATTATTAAAAACTAATAGAGAAATACATTTCAAAATCAACAAAATAATCTAAATTCTATGTCTTAGCTTATTTATTTTAGATATACAGTACATAAATTAATTCTTATCATAGATTATATGGATAATAATATTGTACCTAGGTAAAAATAGCAGCATCCTAAATACCAGTTACAATAATTTTACCTCTGATGAAATCATCTGCTTTTGTCACTGTATTTGTTTGCCTACAGAGTCGAACAGGTTTACTTTGTGATCACTGATATTTGGTTTGGTTTCATATGTGCAGATAGTGACACCATGTCGATTACTTTTGGTGTACTCTCCTCTTAAGCCGATATAATAAACACGAGTATTTTCCCCACCAAAATTTGCAGGAAAATGTATTGTAAGATGATGAACAGATGAAAAAGTCACAACCCTGTAAGTTGAAGAAATTGTTACTTTATAAGGTCACAGCATACAATGAAATAAGTATAGAAATAAAATAAAGTATATATTACTTAGTTGGATATTCTAATGTCCCAGCATAATCACGGTGAAGCTCAAATTCTTGATCGGCTGGTATGCCAATATCATCAAATGTCATATGAGGACGATTTTTAAATCTAAAAGAATACGTGTGTCAATACATATTGTTTTATTAAAACATATATCCAATTATAGTTACTTACAAACGAATTTGAGATGGATGCGTGTCTTCAGTTCCACCAATAATTATAAAACCCTTCAATTTGATATTTCCAGTAAATGGTATATTGAATAGAAGCTCTTGATCTCCATCACTTTCAACAAACTAAAGATAACAAATTATAGCATTTGTTAGGAAGCATTTATGCGGCATCTGTAGGTTTCATCAAGTTATCAGATAGCTTACCGACTCAAAATTAAGTCTCTCTTCCCAAGGTTTAAAAACAGTTTTACCAGATCCTTCAGAAGCTTCATTTAAACATTCAAGATTTTCTATATCTATTTTTTCATACAAACTATACTGTAGGCCCATTTCAGGTGTATTATCGTGGTCATGGTCACCTTCACAGCTCTGATGATTATTTGACATTATGCACTATTTTTTTAATAATCAAAATTAATAAAGTTAGGTTAACTCTTTAATTATTTGTTATATGTTCCGAATAAGGTTAGCGTCATTAAAAGTCGCACGCAGATTAACTGATTGGATTAAATGTCACTAGTGGAATTAAAAACAGTTCCTTTAATTAATTGCCAAGAAAATCTAATCTGACAGCGATTACTCAATGGATATGTTTAAAAATAACAAAGCAATTTTGTATAGCAAGATTTTTACCATACATCTTTCGCCATCTATTAGGCTTATGATAAAGCAGCATATCATTATTCTCAATAGATGGCATTGCACGATTCTTTTGTGAATATAATTTATTATACATTATCTTAAAGATTTATATGCAAGTAAACTGATTTAGATTAATTAATAGCACTACATTATATATGTAAAGATTATAGTGTTAGTATTAATATTAACATATGACATTTTTATATAATCATTTGTACATATCATAAAAATTGAGAATTGCTGATCTGAGATTTGAACGCAATATTAAGTAAAGTTCCACTATATTATATGTACATACTCTTTTATATTCAAGTTGGCTAACAAATTATAGAGAATATATAATGAAGCACCAGAAAAATACTGTTGTATTCGGTACTGGTTTATGCTTTGTAAATGTAATTATTTAGCTATTGAAAACACATGTCTTCCACTCACTACGTCCACTTACCGCCTACCAGCATGCATTGCAGAGGCTACAGCGAAGGTAATAAATAAAATGCAACAAAAACTAATAATTAAAACATCCAGATATGTATAACTACATCGTACATAGCACAGGGTAATTATCAGGTAACGTTATGGCACATAAAACAAACTGAGCTAATTGTGACAATATACTTTTCAACAAAGAGTGATTTCATAGGTGCGTGGGTATTCGTGATACATGATATAAAAAGTGATGTTAACAGACGGTGACGGCATCGGTGGTGGCAACGGTACGATGACATATTAGTACATCCAAATAGTAGTTGAAATTTTGATATGCACTAACAAGCAGTGGATAATGTGTTATTTTAACGAAATGCATGTTCGAACGAGCGACTGTAGAGGTATTTTTATGATGCTTGCAGCATTGTAACATTTTTTATTTTCGAATAGACAGAATCAGTTGCGGCCGCTGGCTGAGCTAATGGGCTTGTGTCCTATGTTTTAATTTGTATAAAGCTGTACTATATATTGATAAAGTTGGTTACTAGAACCTCAAATGTACAATTATTTTTTAATAACTCTGTATAATTCAGGAGATATTAACAATTAAAAAAGTCATTTTTTCTATTTATTTATTAAAGGGATTCAACATTGTACACATTCCAACTGCTTGTGACATCACAGCCGCTAGTTGCTATCTCTTTTATACAGCAGAGCGTAAAACTCGAGAGATAGTGATGCACATTGGAGAAAAACGAATTCGCATTACATAAACTGGATAGAAATGCATTCGCGCAGGTTTACAGAATTGTGAATTCAACAGCACAAGGTGTAATAACTCACCCTTATTATTACAATCCACTTTCAAAGTGATTTAAATGTATTATTTCTGCATACTGCCACTTACTTTTTTTTAAATATAACCATACTCCGTTCGTTTAACAACGATAAAATACAGAGTGCTACGCTGCGCCTACTATCTGATGCTTATGCAAATAGAGTTGCACCCATAATTAAATACCTATGTATGACTATGAGTTAGAGTTTTGTGAAGAGTAGAACAGCACAACAGAACCGTCGGAAAATTCAGCTTGGACGTTGACGTTACACTTAATTTCTCGGTATAAAATTCTATTAACGATAACATCTAAACTGCCTTCTGTATGTTCGTTTTAGCCGTCATTCCGCCCCTTCTACATCCGTCTTCATATAACATTGCAGACCGAACGTGGCTAATAAACAATACCGCGCAAATTCAAATAGAACACCGTTTAGAATGTTGTAGAACTTTTCCTTTAACTTGGTGCAGAATTTTGTATCGATATTTTTTTAATTTTCTTAAACAAGCTGATTTAAAATTCTTGAAACTTTGTTTTTAAATTTTTATTGAAAAAGGAACATATAAAAATAAACATAAATATATACTTTTACGCGTTTCAAACCATATTTTATGTTCAAAACAATAAAAAAAAGTTCTGGCATAATAAATGTGTATTTACGACTTTTATCTATATTACTATAACCGCATAAAATATCAATCTTTATTAGACTTATATCCGAGTTATTAATTTCATTTTGAACTCAATTTCATAAAATTTTAATTTCTGTTATGTTATGTTCACCAAATATCATCATATGTCTTACGCTGTCAAAGTCACGCAACCCACAAATCCACAGTCACAGAGCAGGAAGCGAATGGGCTCAAATTTCATGTGACATTATCGCGACGTTTATTGTTGTATCGTAATACTGTTCATATTATCGTCTACCGGAAAAGGATGCAAGATACAACATATGCCCAGTCAGTAGGGTAACTAAGATCGTTTGACTGCGCTTACTCTGAGCAGTGTCACATTAAGATTATGAGCCCATGATCTATGGGTACTGCGTGGCACTTTCTACTTCTTGCTGTAAATTACTTTCTTCTTTGCATTCACAAAAAAATCAATAGTCTTGTGAGTTACGAGTCATTTTTAAATTTTCGATTGAAATAAATTTGTGTACATGTATATTTTATATTTTTAAATATCCAAAAATTGACGGATTTATAGCTATATCCTATTTGAATTTCAGTTTGCGGCTTGTTTTAAGTATGCATGAAACGTAGGAAGAATAAGTGATCCAGATTATTTTTCCTATATCACACACAACACTCGTAGGCGTCTCCGTTATATAAAAGAGATGCTAAATTTGCGGACGTGGCGTATAATGCATTGAAACGGCATTAATTTTCTATAACGGTGGAAGAAAGGAATTTTATCTCTTTAATAGTTAATATCTCCCAAAATAAAGGGAGGTAATAAAATATAATTGAACATTTAAAGATTTAGTAGCCAACTTTATCAACATATGTACAGTTTTAAAGAAATTAAGTCATGGTTCACAAGGCTATTGTACGCAGTCATAATGGGCTTCTGTCCTCATTTTTTAGTGGTCGATTTATCAATTGCTGATTGAAATTGATGTTAATAAATGTGTATTGGCGTGTCTATTTTAATAAATATCTAAATATTGACGAAGATATAGCAATTAAAAGTTTGAATTGTAGTTTTAGCGCTAGAAATGGTCGGCCATATTTGTATGACGTGAAATGCATTTTAACGTCAGTTATTTGTTGAGTAGGTCAGTGCTGTGGTAATGTTCTGTAGGTGTTGGTAGCCAAATAATCAAGTCAAATGATAGAATAATACGTTTTTATTTTATTTAACCCTGTTACGGCAGATATAATATTGTAATTTGATTGTTCCTTGAAATAGATGTAAATAATATTTGATATTTTGGTATATAAATACATATAGCAGAGATTTATGAGCTGTAAGGTTGGTAACCTTACAACGTTGAATCCCTTTAATAATTAAAGAAACAAAATGACTTTTTTAATTGTTTTACACACAGCGCTTAAATTCCGCGTGGTTTTCTAAGTTTATATGCAGTACTTGGTCGAGACGAACATTTGTTAAGATAATATTATATTATTAAATTAGATATTAAAATAATTCTATAAATATATTTTAAAAACAATATCATAAAATGGATAAGAGAACTAAAATTTAGCTTTGGTTGTTAGTAGGTGATACGCCGTAAAACGTTTAAAAAGATTTTTTAAACTCTGGATTCACCCATTTATGGTTTAAAGCCTATGAAAGGATTTATTTTTAAATAAAATATCAAGACTGCTTTCAAAGCGATTGCCGACATACTGTATACTTCTTTTGCGGAATTAATTCCGTAGTGCGTGTGTCCACATTCAGCAATCTACAGGTTTTTTCCTCGCGGAAATAAAACCGCTAGTGTGTGTATGTTCATATAATTATATGTGTTAGCCGTAGTCTTATACAAAATTCATTTTGCCGAACAATATATAGCCTTAGCACCGATCCCACGATTGTTGTACCAGGACATACACTGTTCATGGTACGCCACTGGAATTGAGTCATGCATATTTACAGGTTGTTCGTGTTTATGACATATAACAAAATAATGATTGCCGGTTATGGTGCTAGCTCCTATATTACTTCCCATAGTGTATTAATTATGGTTCAACAAGACATTTAATAAAATAAGTATTTTCTGTAATACGAGAACACTATCTGTACAGTGCAGTAAAAACTTATGGGGGCCCTACCGACTGCCACGCTCGTGAGGAGCATGAAAGGGAGCAGGAGCAGGAGCCTAAGGACTTTACAACATCAGACGTGAGCTAAAGCCATAAAATAATTCCAGAACAAGATTTTGTCTTGCATATTACAATTTATTACACAAGTAATGTTCTGCATGTAAAGAACTATGAAGTTTCGAAATTTTTGTTTAATATATTTAACATGAATGTTGTAAATTTTACGTAAAAACTAAATGAGGATGACGCAGTTGATGTTGAAAGCTAATTAGCATAAGAAAAAATACTATATTCTAAGTGTTAAGGCCTAGATTCTACTACAGAATAATTCCGCGCGGTTTTTTTTAACTAGCACATACTGCGGATAAATTCATCTGAGTTTATATGTAGTACTTGACTCGGCCAAGAACTGGTTTTATGCTCTTGCATTTATATATCTTGTCTATCATGTTCAAGCGATGCAGCAAAAGATGCATACTGCTTCCAAAGAGATACGCCGACAACATATGGCATTTACAGAATTAATTCCGTAGTGTGTGTGTTCATATGCAGATTTTAAAACTTTTTTCGCGTAGAATTAATTTTATAGAGGGGTTGAAAATTTCAAGAATGTGTGTGAACACTTTTAAAAGTATTCTTGTAATCCCAAAGATTTGAACCGAACCGAAATTTTACAAGTTTTATTACTGTTTAATTTTTTATTATTAATTTATTAAGTTATTTAATATTAACCTCTGCAAAAAATAATAACATCATTAGTTTTTCTATTATGCTACAGTACTATTTATTCTTAAGTATCATTCCCACTCACTGTTTTAATTTGGTTTTTAATTTCGTATTTAATTTAATTTATATAGCATATAGGAATATTAGTAATAATTTTCTGCACCATTTTTAATTTAGAATTTAATTTATGTTTACTTTGTTTTTCTAGAACATTACAAGGTCCAATATTTCCACAAGAGTTCAATATTAGTTTGTAAAAAATGAAGAAATAAAAACAATTTCTATTACTAATTGTTATAAAACCGCAATTTTATTTATTCCATATTGAATTTTGTATAACTGTCAAAATTTATATTACTAACGACGCGTGCGCTTAATTTAATTTACAGTTCCTGGTACGGGCCGCTAGAAAGTGGGGCACTTAGCATTTGCTAAATCTGCTATATGATTAATCCGGCACTATATGTATTGCAAAAAGAATATTCGTAGTCACTTGTTAACTTGTTGTTCTCGGAGCAATTGTTTTATTTTGAGTCGTAGATTACTGACAACACATTTTCTGTACGTCTGCATACAAGTCAATTTCGCATTCGTACACGCATTGGTGTTGGCACATTATGTACTGTGTCTTTCGACTCAAATATATCAACCAAATTCTTAATTCTTGGTCTCAGAAGGACAATCATGTTGACCGAGTTCACCATTTCCATAGTGGATTTTTATTATTTTAATTCGATTTTCGGGCGAAATTAAATTCATTGTAGTTATTACCAAAGCATCTACTACTGATATGTCAAAAAACTAAGTGTCACAACTGTCATGTTGTTGGTGTTGCCTCTATTAGAAAAAACAAAGTTGTGTTGAAAAATCCGATACAAATGATAAGCTAAAAATATTTTTTAAATGGTGATGCGAAAATAATACATTAAAAACTGGAAGAGAATCTCGTATCGGACGTTATTTTTTTTAGTAATTAATAGGACAACAGAAAAAGTGGATGATGGTAGCCAACGTTATTATTATATTATTATAAAAATAACGGACAGACAGTTTAAGTACTGACTGCGTCATTAAAGTCAGAGTTATGTTTAGGTAATGAATTTTTCTTTTAAAGTAGAATAATAATTGCCTGCAATTATTTTAGAATCCCATGCAATTTATTTTGGTATTATATGGGCACTAACACATTAAAGTATTCTTTATACTATAATAGCATAGCTCGCGCACATAAAATATATTTCTGTATAACGTATACGTACATAATACGGAAAATATTACAGATGGGTTTCACTCATTTTTCTTTTGATGAAAAATATGTATTGTAAAAAAAATGTACAAGAGTGGGAATATAAAAAAGGAATCTTAACGAGATTTAGGTCTATATATAATTTTTCTTGTGCATTACTCAGTTTTTTAATAAATTTTTTATAAAAAAAAAATAGGTAGTCGTAAAATCTTAATTTAATACCACTCACTCCTTTCGTTACTGGAGAATTTGTTATTTCTTTGTTGCTCCAGGCTACAGAGTACAGACTCCAGCTTGGGCATTATGTTCCCAGCCGTTAAAGTACTTTATTAAAAATTAAGAAGCTATTTAACAAACACTATTTAAAAATGACAGCAACAAACGAACAATGCATCTTTTGCATGAACGTCATATTGAAGGACGGTGCACGAGAATAATTGCAAGTGCAGTTAATAATAAATGCACCTCCGCAGCTGCTCGGAGCGTTGTGATGGATTGAGCAGAGGAAGCGGTTTGCCATGTTTCTATAAATTAAACGTCATTGGCCGCGTTCACACTTGCGTGTTCGATTATTTGTGGTTTTTGCCAATGGGCTTGTGAACTAGTCTTTATTTCTATAGAACTATGTACTACATATTGATAACGTTGGCTACCAGAACCTCAAATGTCCAATTATTCTTTAAAATCTCGTTATATTTTAGGAGATATTAACAATTAAAATAATCATTTTTGTCCTTTAATTACTAAATGGACTATACGTTATAAAATTCCAATATATGTTATGTTACATGTGTAAAAATGCCATCTCTTTTTTACAATTTGTATTATACCAAATTCTAATCTTTACAATGACAGTTACTTTATTTGCTTCTCTGAATTCTCGTCTCAAATTCTATTCTCAGAACTGAACAAAATTATCAGCGCCACCTTTAAGCTACGTATTTTCCTAAAAGCAATTGCTACAGTACTAGAGCATTGTTCTACTCTATATGCTCTTAAAATACTCGTAGTTCTATATGAGATCCACTACATGAAATCTTGATAATTCTAGATAACTAACTACCTTCAGACGTATCGCTTTCAAATCACTTCAAACGAACCCTCTTCTTGAAAAACCCTTTCCATTAACTGTCGAGTTAATATAGTTATGTTGGAAGTTTCTAAATTGAGAAAACAATGCCTTCAGAATAATTGAAGACAACTTACATAGGAAACAATCCAGATTTACATAGTAGCCATGAGGCTAAAGTATAGTCATGAAATAATATTCAGCATTATTTTCAATCAATTTCAACTTGATTAGTGTCCTACATATGTAAAACATATACATCCAGAGAAAACAAGGATAAAACCTACATGTACTTATGTGAAGAAATTAATAATTTTAAGATTACCAAATTAATTCTCTTTAATTATTTTCAAGGGGTTCTTTCAAAGGACATATTTCTATGTCACTAGAAATAAATAGGCCTGGGTTTCTAAAGGTCCTCTATCTTAAAACGAGCCGGAAGTGATTACTCTAACAAGAGTTTTACCTAACGATTTCCTGGAGAGTTCTAAACATTTCATTCTGCTATTGTTACGTTTCATATATTTGTTGTATTATTGTGAAATTACACACTTTGCTCATATATATCAACTGTACAATTCAGGCTTTTGTTCATCTTTAGAAGCAGTGTTTAATGTTTAAACTGGGCGCCATATTGGATTTACTATTTTGAGGTTATAATAAAGTTCACGTAGTTTCACGTATGTTTCGTCATTTATCGTTTGTACGCTTTCTTGTAGCCTGAGCTGCAACATGTCATAGCTCTAATAGACTGCACGACGCATAGACATAATATTGTTTTAAAAATTACGAGCTCAGCAGTTAGTTTTGTTCATATTATCGAACAATAGTCATTCGGTATTCTGATTGAAATACTGAATCATCCTTTGATAACTCTCTTGCAGCAATAAACAAGCTGCGGTTAATGTTCTTTTCGATGTAAGGATGAAGCCAATGCATTCTACGTCTTCTAATAAAAACATATGCTATAATCAAATCTTCTTCATCACTTGACATTTTCCCAATGAAAAAACGTGCTTTCTCAATGATTGACTCCATAGAAAGGAGTCTATTTGCAACTTGCATGACGTTACGTGGACATCACTGAGATGCAGAATACGTCTGGCTTTATTTGTAGCTTGCATGCAACCTATAAATGAAGCTGACGTGGCTAGTAGCCTTTACTTTTACTTGCAATTATATATTACTATAGAATGCTCCTTGTGATCTATCATGAGATCACAAGAACAACAACAGAAAAAGTGACGCATTGAACTATAGAATAAGTTTCACGCGTTGTAAACAAAGTCCCAAAAGTATCTGTCAAAAATAACAGAAGCACAAAGTAGTACGCATAGAAAACAAAATTTAAATAAAAGTTTATGACATTTTTAATATCGTTCTATAACTAAAAATGTTGAAAATTTTATTACGTCAATAGTAAGAACACTTCTGTTTGACACTAACACTGATACTAAAACTTAGGTTAGAAATCGCAAGCATGTTCATGTGCACTAAAGAGAAGAACTTGGAAAACGAACGAACCTTGCGGTATTCAACAAGGCTAAGTTAACCTGTCTAAAAATGGATAACGTATAATTATTTACGGTTACTAAAATTTCAAAATATGATTTATTTTCACCTAAATTGTTGAAAAGGACGTGTGTACCGCCGTTGCATTGAACATAGAAACACGAATAGTGTGGCACGAGCTACAAACGGAACCGGTTCAATAATCAATACAAATATCCTGTTCCTGGCCATTTATTAGTGGTTGATAGCTTCGCTGTCCTCTGCATGGAGTGGAATACAAGTACAATAGTGTTTCCTGGTGGTGCTCCTGCTCCTGCTCCTCCTGCATGTGTAGTCCTGTACTTTGCTTTCCTTTACGGTTTACATTGTACATTCCAGAACAATATTGATATTGCAGGTTAACTGTTTAAACTTAATGCATTAAGGAAAGTACTTAATATTATATACAATAAGTGTATGGACATTTTAAAGCACTGAAATAGATGCGTAAATGTGTTATTGTATGTATTGGATTGGATATAAATGATTAAAAAAAAGTTTTATAGATAAATATTTCCAAAATGGTCGTAACGGGAATATAACAGAACGGAACATAACGGCTTGTCGATGTCCTGCTTCTGAACTCTTATGGCAAGCGTTGATAAGTCGTCTATATCATAATTAGCTTTTTAGAGCGTTGCATAAGCTTCTCGTTCTGATTCCTTATCTTCCACGTTCCAGGTAAAAAATTATTGAAAACATTGTTTTTATATAATGTATATATCTACTAATACTAGCACTAAATAATAAATAGTGTTATTATTTAAAAAAGAGAACCATAGAAATACAAGGTTCTTCAACAACAATTAACCTTGAAATAATCTTTGTGGCAGAGTAGAAACAGGAGGGAGAGTAACAGGAAGAGAGAAGCAGTAGGGGTTTAAATTTATCTCTTTTGGAAGGAGTGATAATGCGTAGATAGTATGTAATTAAGTATATAGTTTAATGATTTAAGGAGGAAGAATGTAGTGCCAAATGGCAAAAACATTACAATAAAATAATAATATAGTGAGTACTGGTAGACAATTTCATAAATATATTACATAGTTTAATAGAAATTAAGACATGGTTCACAAGCTCAATGTCTGCCTGGAGTATCATTCAAAAATCCAATGCGTTTTATTGCTATCCGCGCTGAATACTGGCGAGCCCTTTCATAACGCCTCAAAAACAGATCAATGCCATACAAAACATAATTGCTTGAGCTTGAGATATTATAAACGATGCATTCTGTTAAAGACACAGCAATTTAATTAGCCTAATTAATAACTAACTTTATAATAATTGAATTCAACATGCTTTAGTAATTAAATAAAAATAGATAACTAGCTAATTTAATCAAGTTTAAATTCTACTTTGTTAAACAGATCCGTAGATACTTCCAGCATATTTTAAACAAGAGCACCTAATACTTTTTATCAAGTATACAAGTATGTATGTATACTTTGTGTTTATACTAAAAAGTAAACTAAAAACTTATATTTTAATATTAATTTTAATTAGTAAATACAAAAGTTAACTACATAATTTCTCTTTAATTTGAAAATTAAAAGATAAAAACTAACACGAAAATCTACACGTTATTAAAGATCAACTTCTGTAAAATAATTAAAGTTTTCAGAGAAGTTGTACAGGGTCCTGGTAGTGAGGCAGCACCGTAAGTCGTAATGCATTTGCAGTAATGAAGAAAACACAACTAGCTCATTTGTTGCAGTGAGTTCACTCGACACCGACACTAACACCAACAACCAACAACAGTAGTTCCTGTTCCTGTGATTCCGATTGTTGTTTTGCTGTGAGGGAGAGGGTGTTTGTACTCTGAAGTAAAGTATCTTATTGTATATAGTTTACAAATGGAATCAATTTCTATTCGTTTTTTTTATTAAAGTTTTGAATCTGAAAGTACTGCGACAATAATGTTGTTATTGAGGAGCGTCATCACTGGTTTTGTGAGCGCTTCTATTGGTTTCCAAAGAAATGTGTAATAACCTTTATAACATAAGTCATTGTTTGTTGCAATAAGTGTACTATGTTTATGAAACATTTAGGCCGTCTTAACACGGGTCGACTGATTGCAAACTAGCCGAGCAACGAAGTTTCCAACGAAAACGAAAAACGAGCCTATAGAATTTTTAACAATAGCATAATAAGGAACTTTATTGTGTCGTATTATGAGGTATTTGTATGTATGTATGTATGTATTTTAATCCTTTTGAAAAGTATTTGTGCACATCTCTGCTCATGATGTCACCATCAAAAGCATGCAACGTAATTGCCCTTCGACCAAGAAACACAGTCGCTCAAAGCTTCCCAAAACCAATTTCCAATCAGTTTACTTTCGTTCGTGGCGTGTGTGTTCTCTCACTCGTATACATGGGCGTTCTCTCACTCACAAGACAGTTGCATTCTCATTCGGTTCGGGTAGATTCGGGGCTAAGGTTTGCAATCTGTGCGGACGGCCTTAGTCATTATTATAAGTTGTGCCCTAATTGACAACTTACTGAAACCATACAAGATGCCAAGCGAAAAGAACCGAAAAGAAAAAATAGTATACTAAACAGAATCTGTTGACATTAAACACAGTCACGTGTTACGTTTTGTGACCTTTTGCGCATTAGTATAGTCTGTAGTCTATATTAGCATTAGTCATAATACTTCTTAAGAAGTTCTTTTTAGGATTAAAGGTTTTTAGGATAGTTATAAAATAAATAATAAGATCCTTGTAGATTATATATGGACCATCCATTAATCACGTAACACGCCAAAAGTGTGGGTGGGGTGTACAAATTCTGACAGAATATGACAATGGAGACATTTAATCTAAAATATTAAAACTACTAAAAAGTGCTTCAACCAAATGAAGATTATATAAGTAATTTATTTTTAAGTTTAAAATAGTATGTTTGTTGTACTTTTTTGTTCTGAAATACTAAATTGTTTTTGTGTGTAATTTCCAAATTGGAAATTAATTGTGTAATTTCCAAATTGGAAATTACCATACTATGCTAATGATATTTATTCGAACGTCCTGAGCACAACAAGGGGGAGTGGTCCAAAAAGCATGACGCCTTATTAGGTTTTACTTATGTAAAATATTACATGAATGTAAGGTAACATTTATGTTTTATGTTTTATGGATACAACTTTTAACTTCGGTTTTATGTTTGGATAATTTAATTCTCTCATTGGTCAAGACACACTTACACTCAATTTTGCACGCTATGAAACTGTTACACCAATAACAACAGCGACTCGTTGCAAAAATGTGAAATAGTTTTCAACATAGAGAAATTTAATTGGTATTCTAAAGTTGTAGCACTGGGGACGCGCCATTAGCTGCGTCTGTTGCAGTATACCTACTGTTTTTTTGTTTCTCGTTTCCCGTTTCTATCGTGGTGGAAACTGCAACAACTTTAACTTTTAATTACAAAGTTTTTTTTACCTTAACTTCAATATTAATAAATTAGAAAATATTGTAACAGTTGAATATAAATATCAACTGTACGTTCGGGTTCCAGTTCATGTGGCTTTTCTGTCAAGAGCAACAATTCTATAACATTGTATAATTGGTTGGAAATATTCAGGTGGAAAGAAACTTTGAATTAAAGTAATGATGGTCAACGCACGGTCTTGTAGATGCTATTGTGATAATAAACCGTATCAACCGCATCATTTAGTTTATTGGGCTTGTGAACCATGACTTAGAGCTACTGTCTACGACATCTTCATTTGTAGGTTGCATGCAAGCTACAAATGAACGCAGACGTATTCTGCTGCTCGGTTATGTCAACATAAGGTCATTTCTTTGAAGTTTAGTATTGGGAAAATATCAAGTGATGAAGAAGATGTGATTATAAGATACGTTTTTATTAGACGACGAATCAGACGCAGAATGTATTGGCTTCATCCATACATCGAAAAGAACATTAACCGCAATAATATAGATTGACTGCCGAGCCCGTCATTTTTAAAATAAATTTACGTCTGTTGAAATGCAATGTACAAAAAAGCGTATAACAAGCGGTAAATTGTGAAACTGTGCATATGAAGTGACGCTACGTGGACGGTAGGCCTTAATTTCTCTAAAAATGTACTATATATTGATAAAGTTAGCTTCCAGAATCTCAAATCTCAAATTAACTTTAAATAACTCCTTAAATTTTAGGAGATATTAACAGTTAAAAAAGGCATTTGCTCTCTTTAATTATTAAAGGGATCCAGCGTTAGAGAATTCCAATGCATGGTACGTCACGTCTGCATATTTGTCATCCTCTTTTAAAAATAGAGACGCATACGAGTGTGTGTGTGTGATACGTTATTTACTACTAACAGTTGGTTGTGTATTCCATTAAGCGTATCTAAAACATGCTGGAAAACTGAAATTCAGGTTTGATATAGCTATAACGCCGTTTATTTTTGGGCATGAGTATTATTGTGATGACAGCACTGTTGCCACACATGTGGTTGTTTTCATAAACAACTACTTAGTAAATCGAATCCATTCCAGGCATTTATAAACGTACTCGTATAAAAAATAAGTACATGGATTTTGCATTTCCATTTGAAATAAATTTGTTTGCAAGAAGTGAATGTCATTTCTTCGAATGTACACATTTTATCCTGCAATAGTAAATGTTCTCTGCGTTCCCGGAGATCGTGAATACCACAAGTTGAGACCTTTCCACAGTACAGAGATACAGTGTCAGTGATAGAATGATGTTGAACCGAGGGAAACTCTACTGTTGGAGGGACTGAGGACAAGAAGGAGAGTGGAGGACCTTACCAACAAAGACGCGGATCAGGAAACTACAGACAAATTGTAACACTTCCGATACATTTGTAATCCTAAAACCTTTCCATTTCAATGGAGATTTAAAGAGGATTGCTTCAGATATTATAGCACTCCTCATAACGAAGGAGAATCGGACTATAAAAAAATCGGATTAAATGTTATAGGAACATGTTTAGGCGCACGTCTACGAAAATATTAAAAAGCATGCATTAGGTAAAAGAATCTTTCCTTTATATAAACTGGGGAATAAATGCTACTTCTCACTTTGAAATTATTAAATACATTCAGAAAATTAAAACATAAAAACTTAATAGCCCTATGTTGTATCTTTTTACTTTAAAAATATCGCAAGCGTTACGGGCCTATTAGCGTTTAAATTAGAATTCGCATGTTATTATTATTTTATTTTTTTAATGTTTTTGCTATTACATATCGTTGTGCTTAATTACATTGTATTTTTAATCCTCATTCTATCCATTCTCACTCCTTTAAAAAATAAAAACAAAACAAATAAATTTAAACCCTTACTGCTTCTCTCTTCGTGATACTCTCCCTCCTTTTTCTAATTTGCCATTCCTTTTCTTTCCTCACTCTTTCTCTCTAACTATGCCTTTTCACTTTTTACTCTATTCTTACAATGTGCTCCAGCGTTTCTATCTCTATTCAGCACACCTTTTCACAGTATCTGCTGCCTTTCTCTTCGTTTCCCAATTTAAATTTAGCTATTGTATGTATTATTATGGTCCTTGTCTCTATTTCTCGTATGTATTCCGCTAACTCTTTCTCACAAATCCTCTTGTATCTCACTATATTTGCTGTTATCAATTTTTTTCCATTCTTTCCTGCTGCTGTAACTCTCTATCTCTGTCCCTCTCCTCCCTTATTTTTCTTAGGATCTCGCCTTCAGCATTTCTTATTTTCTCCTCGAATCTAATTGCCCTCCTTCTTCTTTGGATTTTTATTTTGTCCCTTTTTACCTACTCCATTATCATTTATCCGGGCGTGCACCGTACAGCCCTAATATTCATTGGACATATCTTTCCTGAATTTTTTTCAATTTCTTTTATTCTTTCCAACTCCATATCTCTGCTCTCTACTCCGATTTTGTATATCAGCATGTTAAATTTACAATGCAGACTTTATCTTAATAAAAATCGCTGCGTTGATATAGCGGATTAATACACTTTCCTAAACCTGATCAGTATCTGTAGAAGTTAAGAGATTTTAGCGAGGGTAGAAATTGTGCTAGAAATTTGAAATTTGGTATGGTGACTAATTTTGACAAATAATTTACATATTGAATAAAAAATCCCAAAATTTTCAAGTGAAATATTGCAATTAAATATTCAAGCCAAATATTTCAATTTAGAAATAGAATTAAAATTTAAAAATAGAGTTATCTCTTTCTCGCAATGTAACGAATAAAAAGGTAAACATCTGATAGTCATCATATGTTCTATATTGACGTAGGACGAAGCTGAATATAACTTTGAATTAAAAAAAATATATATATATTTTTGGATCATTTTGTGGGTTGTTTTTGGGAGTGATATTTTTGAGTAAGCGTCAATTTTTTTTTGCATTAAATATGTGAATGTTTTCGTTTACCTTTCTTTATCTATCAGTCACTCTATTCCATTATATTTCGTCATATTAGATGTCACTTCTAACATCAAAATGCTTTCAGTGTCGAACTGCGCGACCCACGTGTGAATAATCAATAAGAATTACCTCATAAATAAATGGACGATGTTATGCAGAAAGGTTACCTATAATTCTATAACTGATGGGTTTATATTTATGTTATGCCTATGTAAATAACCATTAGGTACGTGTGTGGTAGGTGTGAGGAATCGCAAAAGAAATGCGAGGGTTTGTGCAGCAAAGTTGTCTTTGTGTTTTTGCTAAGAAAAATCTTTATATCTATATTATACACAGCTGACTTACCTGTGGATCGCTCAGTTATGACAGGAACCTTTGTTGACGATACAAAAATCTACTAATGCCTTTTCTATACTACAGAAAAACCTGGACAAACTATCTTCATGGAAGAAGGACTGGAGAATCAACGCCAGCGAAGCAAAATCAATACAAGTCACGTTCATAACTAGACAGGAAAACTGCCCAAATATGACCGAAAGAAGTGGGAAGATGTGGAGTCCTGCAAGTCCTTGAGAATCTAGACAGGATCATGGAAAGTTGTGAAAGATTCTTCAATCAGAGTCTAATATTCGGCTCGATAGTACCATGGAAAGAAGTGTTTAGTGTTAGCTACTTCAATCCGGCTATCCGGATCATGGAAAATGCTAACAGATGCGGCGAGTAAGGACCTAAAACGTGCATATTAATTTCTGAACTCGTAGGAACGAAAATTCCGACGAATGCAAATAAAGCAGTGCGTTTAATTAAAAGGTACACTATATTAATCATACTTGCACTCTGCAGTTATGTCAATGCTAAGACCTTAAACCTGTTTCGTCGGATGCGGTTTACTGACTTACTTGATGTTATTGCGACGAATGTATATGCATATGTATTACTGCCGATCTTTTCAATTAAAACTTGACTCAAAGAACGTCGTTGTACCATGACATCGATAAGAAAAATGAGTAGCGTTGGAATAAGACAGCATGCAATATGTAGGTACTTGAATGCATTTTCTTTACCAATCACACTAAACAAAGTTAATATACCGCAGGCTGACCACGTGGGGTACCTATGAACACACTTAGACAGAAGGCTTACTTGGAAGAAGCATATATTTACAAAGAGAAAGCAGCTATGGCTACAATTACAGAAGATGTGCTGGCTGATAGGACGAAAATCACAACTTAGCACTGAAAACAAACTCCTGCTTTACAAATCTATACTTAAACCGAAATGGTCATATGGTGTTCAGTTAATATAGAAATAATCCAAAGATTACAGTGTAAAAAGCTAAGGATTGTCACGAATGTACCATGGTTTGTACCTACTAATATAATACACCGTGATCTGGATAAAACCACGATTAATAAGAAAATAGTGCTTAAAATCAAAGCCTACAAGGGGATAGAATTATAGAGTGTAATAATCTCTGGAATAATCAAAAAAAAAAAAAAGAAAAATTAAATAAATATCTAATAAGATTATAAGAATAAAAATTCTGTATTCTATTGTATATAAATAATAAAGAAGTAATCCCTTTCATGCATTATTAAACTGTAATTAATATTTAAGTGTTTCTTAAAGCAAGCAACAGATAAAAATCATTATAAACTGATTTTAAAACAAATAAAAAAGTACTTTAAGTACAGATCCTATTTGTTTATTAAGTTAAAAAGTTTTTTAAAGTTTGTATGAAAATAACATATACTTGTTACATATTGCTATAAGTCTCTCAAGCTTTAGACTAGCAGTGAACTCTGGGTACTGGGTACTGGGTACTAGGCACTGAACAGAATGCCACAGCCACAGGAAAAGTAATTTAGATCTCAGTAAGGCTAAAGCACTACGGAAAAAAGAACCAAAAGAACGTACAAAGTGAACAAGTCTATGAGATTATGTGGCAGCTTGTGCTTGTGGTTGTAGGTAGGTCTTTTATGTTAAGACTGATTTAAATGGATAATTTCTTACTTGAAGAAATTATTATTAAAGTTAAGTCGTAGAAATATTCTGACGGTTTAGGTATTGTTTGAACTCGGTACCATTAGTGTATAACCTATCATTCTAACTACTGTGCTACTTAAGACGACCATATTTGTATATGCAATATTTTAGCATAAGCATATACAACTGTCTTAAGACAAAATTGTTAGCGGTGTCTTTGGTGCGTATATGTTATGCTCTTAATCTTTCTAAGTCAAAGAGAAAATCGTCTTAGAGTCTTCCTAATTTATTATCTAGAAATGTTGATAGTTCATGTTGCCCAGAATGTTACAAAAATGTAAATAAAGCTCCCTGCCATGCTTCGCTGAGATGAAATGAATGAGAAAATAAAAGATATACACACAAACCCAGACGAAAATACAAACGACGATCAATTGGAAAGAAACAAAAGAAATGAATTCAATTTTCGAAACGTTGTGTTAAAATTTCATGTTTCGAGTTATTTTTATAAACATATGCAGGCTGAATTTTTATATAAAAATATTTCGATAATGTCTTCATTAGAAGAGTTGATGCATCATCAGCGCCAGAGGAAGCATTTCGAACAGTGACATGTTTTTCAATAAATTTAATGTATTTTCATATTACATATTATATGAAATTATTCATTATTGACGAAGCAATATCATTTGTAATAAGTATCACTTCGAGTGATGACTTTCATATTTATATTTCTATTTTAAATTTAATAATTAGTAGAATGATTACATATTTCTTTGATTACTGAAGCTGACATTACTTTCATTTGTTTTATCATAATACAAAAGATTAAGGAGATCCTCATGAAGTAGTAAAGAATGGAGAGCTTGCTGAAACTTTGTAAATTTGTTCTACGATAATTAATAATTAATAAAACAAAATTAAATAAAGGTAGGTTTTTGAAACTTTCAAGGAAATAATTAGTTTCAAAAATGGAAATTTCACGAACAAGTATATAAGGTATATATATTATATATAAGTATATAGGTATATAAGTATATATATTCATTACCTTTTGTATTTGGTTGAATATTTAATGTAAGTATCTACTAGAGACAATTATTATTTCAATTAAATATGGTTCAGAAAACATCAAGCTTTCGATTAAAATAATAAAAATAGTATGTTACCGAAGAAGTAACAAAAATAATTGACAATTTTATAAAAAATATCATCACAATCATCATGCGTCACTCTCGCTGTTCAAAACACGATGTAAGATTTGGCAACGTCGCTTACACAGTTAGTCGGTGCATGAGTTTTCAGGTTATGTACTTTAGCGGTGTTGCCAAATGTGCCTAAGCGATTTAGACTTATTTTGTTTAATCATTTCAATGTTTATACATTTTTAGTAATTAAATTTTTTTTAAATTTATAGTGTAATATTATTTATAAATTTAAAATTATATTTCACATGCAGAAAAAGTAATAAGTATTGATACGGAAATTATATATTTACACTACGGTGGTACTAGTAATGTCCTTAAGAGAGTGTAAAATTTGATCCTCGATTAAAAATATAAATCCGTCCCATATAACTTCACTGTCGATTAAAAAGGAACTTAAAAAATACGTTGCTTAAAGAAAGGTGACGTATTGAACATTTTTCTGATTAAGTTTTTTTTTTATAGAATGAAAGTGTAAAAGGAAATGTAGATAATTGGACGTGTGTAAGGTTAGATTTACATCGTTGTACATTTCTGCTCATTTCTTTTCTAAGAATTCTTGAAAGCTGGAAGCTCTGACAGTTGTATGTTTTGCTTATAAAGTCCTTGTAAGGATACTCCTACTTGTATTCGTTCCTCAGGACTTTGGTATTATAACGTCTATATTTGCTTACTATATAAACCGCCTTGCCTTTGCCTTTGCCTTAAATCCTCTCTATATTGAATCATCTTTTCTAACCTCAATTACAGAATTTTTTTTAATATGAAAATATAAAGTAATGTAGATATATATAGTCGTATAATTCAACGTAATACGTGTAAGCAGTAAGCCCCTTGATACATTGAATGCAGCGCAAGAAATCTCTTAGAAGGCGAATTATATGACTATAATTATACTTCGGTGTAGAGTAGAGCAACCATACATCTTTAACCCGTTGAATTTAATAATATATGTTACTCAGTAAACAATTTGGTGAAGTGTCCTGTTCTGTGACGTTTCTATCACTATTGCACTTGAATTATAGTTCGCATCAATTTTATCTATTATCTATATATATTTTATCTATTATTATTATTCTGACAGGTGGAGTAGTTTCGCCATTTGTAGCCGATAAAATATACATTTAACGCTCCTAAATGTAAATACACTCTTTCATGACAAAAAAATCATGTTCATCTGTTTTCGAGATATCGGTTTCTTGTTGTGTAAACATTTACTATAAATCATCAGATACCACAAAGGACATTTGAATAATACTAAAGAGAACCTTTTTTTAAATATATATTTGAGTGCATCAAGTTATGATAGTTATTAGTACTTAAAACAATATATACATTTAAAGACATTTGTAATACATAATTTATAATCTACTAGCTGTCCCGGCCACGTGTTGCTGTGACTAACGTTTTTGTCATATTACATTACTCAATCTAGTCGCCATCATCGTCGCCAGATGTCATATGTCATATACAGATAATTAATAGACAAATAATTTGCAATAAGATAATAATAAATTGAGATGTAAGCTATCCTATCTTTCAAGTTGGATCAAACTGCACCCGGTGTACAAATTTGATTAAAATCGGTTAAGTAGTTTAGGAGTCCATCGCGGAGAGACAACGTGACACGTAATTTATATATATTAAGATAAATACGAGAATAGGTATTTAATGTATTAGAGATTATATTTATTATATTTATATTTATTATTTAATGTGTTACAATCCGATTACGTAATAATTTGATTCAATAAAATGCATTATTACAAATTATGTAAAAATTATATTTATCATTGTTCATCTGTTTGAAATAAAAATAAATAATAAATACAAAAGAATTAAAAAATAACAAGAATAAAAAAGCTTTGATTACACTAAATCCATTATTTTTTATAGTTCAGAGGTCAAAGGGCAGAGGGCGCTGTGTAAAGGACGTTGAAGATATATTAATATTTCATCGCGCCTATATTGATGTATCTCGATAATAGGGTGTTTAAGGATGCTTAACTGCGCCTTATTTAATAGCAAAAATATAAATCTGAGTATTGCAGTGGACATAAGAGTGCTATAGATATAACATCCTATTAATAGGAAAACCAAACCATTTTTTATTTTACTTTAATATTATAAAACCTGATTCTCACTCACTGTTTTTAGTTTTAATTTAAGGTTTTAACATTAAATGTAATCTTGAACCTGTGAAATCATGTGTCATGCGTCAATAATATACATTATTTTGTAATAATTGCTATCTTTATGTAATATAAATTATTGTTTACTTCTTTATATTTTACAAGCTAAAACTTACATTTTAAATTAAAACCTTAAATTAACACTAAAACTCAGTGACTGGGAATGGGGCTTTACAAAAAATACCTTAAATTAATTTTGTATACTCGTATACATAATCGTAAACTTATTAGGAAGTGGTGTAGTCTCATAAAAAAACTGACGTTAAAATGCATTTCACGTCATACAAATATGGCCGACCATTTCTAGCGCTAAAACTACAATTCAAACTTTTAATTTTTAATTTAATCTCCGTCAATATTTAGATATTTAATAAAATAGACACGCCAATACACATTGATTAACATCATTTTCAAACAACAATTGAAAAAACAACCACTAACAAATGAGGACACAAGCATTCTTGAGAGACGTACTACTGATTGGAGTGCGTGCTGTACTTCAGATATATCTCATGTTAAAGTTGTTTTTTAATAATTTAATATAAAACCTCTGTTTAAAGAATAACCTATTACGAGACATTTGTCAAAACATTTGTCGATATGCCGAAACCCCGATTGGATAAGTTCACTCACGACTATCGCTCTCTTCACGACTTTGTTTCAATGTCCCTCTGGCGGATACATTTCGGATACATTTGTCGAAAGAGCAAGTGGTGCGAAGTACACTCTTGCATCTAGTCTCTCGAGGCAAGCCAACTCGATCGTACTGGCGTATCTAGACGATCCCATCGCCTGTCTCGGCCAGAGTGAACTGCCGGCATTAAAGTTACATTTTCTGGGTTTGGTTGTTATCAACTTATATTGTAAATTTATTAGGCAGCGGGTGTAGTTCACATCACTGAGGCTCTACACCACAAATACTGTCAACCTAATAGGTCGTCCGTGATAGGACTCAGCATTACAAAAACGCCAACGTTAAATAAATTAAATTAAAAATATATAGCAGAGTGAAACACAGAAAAGAACAACAGTATTTGCGATGGTAATAGGATCAAAAAGAAATTCCAGGCTGATAAATAATGTAACTGAAGTATTAATTAGGTTTATGATGTGTACAGGATGGCTGTAACAAAAGCGTGGTACACAATACCAACTGGGAATGCTACTGAGTGTTGTTTCATCATTCGCTTTACTACACTCATCCCAACAGACAAATAGTCGAAACTTTTTTCATCATATATTTAAATACTCATACGTATATGAGTAAATACAGTTCATTACAAAACAAATGGAGTCCAAGTCCATTGTGAATGGTCAATTTAACGCAAAACTGAACTTTATATGTGTTTTAATATGTTTTGAAACAGTCTGAATCTATTACACTATGTTATATATTTTATATGTATAACACGTGGAGCAAAATAAACAAACAAGCAAATGTGTGTTTAATGAAACAAAAAAACAAATAAACAATTCTGTTGCAAACATTCAATTACGTATAACTTATATTATGTTGTACTGGTGTTACGCTTTTCTCTTATTTGAATTACATTCGTAATGCGGTTGCACTTTGTGACAGTGATGCATAAGGTTCATTTCGAAGTAACATTCACAAAAATATTATAATGATGTTGCATTAAAGAATTGTTAGAAATGGATTTGTGAACTCTTTTTTGGGGGTTATCTTTTTAGTTTTTGATTAAAATAAATTTTAATTTATGTATATAAGACAATGTCTCCAGCTTTATTAGGAATTGTAAATTTTAAACAAACTCATGTGTTGCTTTTGCAATGTAAAGTTGATTTTGGTAATTTACATACATATTTTAATAATTACATTGTTTAACTTAAATCATACCTGAAATTTAAAGGAACGACATTTAAAGTTTATTATTTAATATAAATTGTCAATTCCTTTTTACCTAATTTTATTATAACTTCACAATATGAACTTAACTAACTAAAAATGTGAGTTCTGTCGACTCCAAATATCAACTGTGTTGGCCGTTATTCCTAAAGCGTCATCTATTGCGTTCATGAGTATTTATTTTCATTTAACGGTCAATGTTTTACCGACAGACGAGCTTTGTATCAACTAAAGAAATATAATTTCTTTACATGTATATTGTCGTTTTTATTTTTTTAAATATCCAAAACCTGACGAAGTTATAGATACATTAAATTTGAATTTCAGTTTTGCCGCATGTTTCAGATATATTTTAATACGTTGGAAGAAATAGGTAATAGAGATTATTTTTTCTATTTAACAATCTTCACGATATAATACATGATAGGATACACAACCCAGTTGTTAGTAGTAAACGACGTATCGAAATATATATCTTTGTTGTCTGAAAGAGATAGCAAATCGTTGGATATGACGTACCATGTATTGAATTGAATTTTTTATAATGTTGGATCCTTTTATTAATTTTTTTAAAAATTTATTTATTTAACATTGTCCTATTTCCGATGCTGAGTCCTACTACCAACGACTTGCTACTATTGTTGGCAGTTTTTATGGCCTCTATAGACTTTAATGTATATGTGGGCAACACCACTACCTAATAAGTTTATAATATTTGTAGGCTCTCACATCATCCATAGAATTTTGACGCCAAGAAACAGAAAATATAGCTCTGGTCCGGGGAACAAACCCAAAGACACAGTTGTCTTTTGTCAAGCATCAACACTATAGGCCTCTGTGCCGTCTGTTTAATATTTAAGAAGACTATATGCTTTTTATAATTGTTATTATCTCCTAAAATATAAGAAGTTATTAAAAAATAGTTGAACATTTGAGATTCTGTAGCCAAATTTATTATATGGTTTTATAAAATTTAGGTAAGTCATGGTTCACAAGCTCATTTTTGGCTCCTCTTATAGGCGATGAATTATATTGCGATAAACCGATTTATTCTTACATCAGTTTATTTTAAATGAATCAACGCTTCAATGGATCTGCTGGTACAGTTATAGTCAATTTTAGTAAAACGTATTATTTATCAAAATCTCACCCACTGATTTATGATCGCTTAAAGTTTGCATTTTTCTTCGCACTTTTGTCGACTTCCAATACGAACGACGGTGATGCCGACGCCGACGCCGAAGATAATGAAGTTAGGAGTTATTTAAGTGAGTAACTTATGTTGATTTAAATTACTATAAAATAGAATATTCACCCCCTTTATATTTTTCATGAATAATACTATTTCCTTTTTTAAACACCCCATAAAATATGGAATGGATAACAGCACCCATTCTTACGTCCCCCTCAACCCTACTTTTAAGACAAATTACTATAAATGATTGACAGATCTTTTAGTTTCATTTAACAATTCAACGTCAGAATATTATTTGTTTGAAAAGAAAAAGAACATTTTACGTACACTGCTATCATTAGGAAGCTTTTAAAGAAAATTAATTTTTTATAAGACAACATTTTTATTTATCAATTTAATATGTGTGTCGTTAGACTTAACATTCTTTCAATATTAAATCACGTAATTACATCTTATTGCCAACCTAAACCTAAAACTATTCTAACATTTTTAATAATTCCAACAGCAATGTTTTGATTTTTATGCTCTTGTTCTTATATTTTATTGCTCCGTACTGCTCATTGTTTCTCTCACATTACTATTTCTTCTTTTTTATCACTCCACTTCACCAGCCTGCGAATTTCCAACTCTGTGAAATTTCAATATTTTTTTGGATAATTTTTTCGTGTATTCTTAAAACATGAATAAATAATTGGTAAAAAGAAGAATAGTAACATTATTGATTGGTTTTTGTTATTGAACTTAAAATGTCCTTAATTCTGTCCATGACTTCGGCATTATAACTATTAATGAATAAATTAACAAATTCAGCCAAAGATACCAGCAGCGACTAAACAAACATCCAAACGATTTAGCTGTGAATTTATTAGATAAACATACGTCTGATTTTAAAAGATTAAAAAGACATAGTGTGTTAAAGCTAACACAACGTTTTTAATAGCCGTCACTGAACGACTATTTCTTATTTAGGTTAATCTTCATTTTTAGCATAGGTACTTATTGTTCATAATTATTGTAACAGTTTGTAACGTGGCATATTATTACAAAAAAAAATATTCGTGTTTCTAGACTACAATACCCCCTTAAATTATTAAGTAGTTGCATCACAGAATCCGTGGCTGCAGCTTGAAGTATGAGTAGCTAACCATTAAATTAGTGATCATTGTTAAGAGATTTGGTTACACCGATGGCGGTGCCGGCGGTTCAGTAAGTTCTCGTTACTGATACTGTTACTGTTATAGAATCCAATTAATTTATAATTCGTAATTCACAAGTCACAAACTTTGGCAGTGTATTCAGCAACCAATGAAGCAGTGGTGCGGTGCCTGGCCAGAGGATGGGGTTCGGGGTGGGGGGGTCACGGTGGTGGTGTGATCGTAACGCTTTGCTTTGCCGTTTTCCGTGGGGCTGTGTATTTTAGTCTCTTCAGATCTACGATATTAATTTGCCTCCGCGCGGCGCGTAGCTTTTGTATGCGTATTAATCTTAGTTAGTCTGTAACAGTTCTGACAGGACCGGGAAATGAATCAAACCGTATTACTCTCGTTACTTGAAACGATCCTTAAATGAGCTATTGCGACGCCTAAAGACGCCCAGAGACGCCCAAAATGACGACAATATGAATAGTGAAATCAACAGAACAAAGATAGGCTGCAAATACTCTTGTCTAACTTGTCTGCTTCTATGTTTGCCATTGTTAAACAGATCTGTGGACCATTTTAGTTGAAAACATGGAGAATCTAATTACATTTTAAGATGTCGTTTTATATTACACTGTCCTAAAGCTAACGAGTAACGACAATGAGCCGAGCCTGTGAACCTTCCACAACACGTGGATCTGTGCTTTGAGTTGAATTGGGAGGCCGCGCTTTATTACGTAGAGTTACGATTACTGCTAATTTCATTATTACTATAGGCGATCAAATTTAAATTTTACTGACATGCTGAGGCACCTGCCGCCACAGTACGCCTATGAATATAATAGGATCTAACTAAAAATTAAAATAAAAAGTATAGAAGAAATTATCCCACAGTTATTTTGAAAAAAAGTCATTGAATTATTAAACAACTCTCATATATATAAAACATAGAGTTTTCAAAATGTTCTTCTCAACGTAGAATGCCAATTTTCCAAATTTTGAAAAAGTACAATATAATAATTTTTATCTGATATAGGTGTAGATCATTGGCCCATCTTTTCAGCGAGCTCAATTTTTCTAAAAGGTAAGAGCGACCCTGTGTATATTATAATGTGTAATTAAAACTAAATTAATTATAAAATTAAGTATAATAAATTATAATTATAATAAGTTTTAAAATTATAAAACTAGAAAAATCAAATTAGTGTTTAAAACTCTCCAAACGTCTTTAAAATTTAAGTATAGAAAGTAAAATGCCTGAAGACGTAGGCTATTGTAACAAATAATAATTCTTCTTCAACAAATATATTGATGTTGTAAAATCTCATCTTAAAGTAAGTTATCCTGAAGCCTATGAGACATTTTTTATGAAAAAGTTGCAACGTGTTAATAAATGAGTAGCATGTTCTCTTGAACTGCGTCATCTCACCACAACCCCCAACCCCCATCCACCCTCTTTCACAATTGGGGCCGTTCTAAGTTAAAATGATATATTCTGTATTAAAAAAGTTATAATAATTTTTATTTTATAACTCATATTAAAAATATTGGTTGTAAAATGTTAAATTTTATATTACACTTATAAAAATTATATTACTTAAGTACTGAAGACCCTGGAGGAATTTGAACCACCATTTACTTTGTAATTCTACCATTAACTGTCATTTTATAATTAGACTTTGAATCTCCTGATATTTTTATATAATATGAGTACAATCGGTTTTGTCGTAAAATGTAAGTCTGTCTTTTATTGAAATGTAATTGTATGTGTAGTTTGTAATTGGGCAGTTTCCTTGGTCTTAAACTTTGTAAAACTCTGTTCCGATTATTGTCAAGGTATCTATCAAATCTTTTTAAGTGCTAATAACTTTTGAAAGTTGATGCACTTAAATAAATATTAAAAAAAAAGAAACCTAGAGGCACTGGTAATTTGAAGTTCAAACGAATTCTATAGAATATTTAAATCAGTATTATATTTTAAATAATTTCAGCTGGCACAGTGACACGAAACATTTCTAAGCATACATATATGAGGCCACGACATTATAAATACTGCCATCATTGTAGGAGTCGTCAATAACAGAACTCAGTATCGATAAAAGGCTAAATTAAATTAATTGAAAAAAAATACAAACTTCTGCAAATTTTCGATAGAATGTGTTACACATATTTTACAAATAAAATTAAAAACAAAGTGAATTTGAATTGTGGGTTAATCTGAAGCTGTAACAGTAATTGGCTATTACCGAGACATATAACGGTTCTATAAATTTCGCTTTTATTTGATTTCCCAGTAACAGAATTGCCTGACGTTTCAAAGCGTCTGATAAATTACACAGATGTATCAATAACAGTCAAAAGGACGGCGAGCTGCTTGTCTGCGTCTACAGCGGCGTCGACGGTCGATGTCCGCCGCGAACATTGTTGTGTGTAGCTTGGTCAAATGAATCAACTATGATGTATGACGTGTTAACCATGAAATACCAGATGAAATGAATGATATAGAATGGTTTCTTGCTTTAAGAGCTTTTACACTTATGACGTATTAAAAAATGTTTTTAATTCTGGGGGACAGCTTGTTCTAATCCTCGTTTTGATAGCTAGCTCGAGCCCCGGTCCCAGGCCTTAAGGGAGGGGTAAGATTTTAACTTTTTTTTTTTCATTTTTTTTATTTATTTATTATTAATGTACAACATATTAAGTTTATTGTGTGAAAATTTGAAGTCGATTGGAGTAAAACTGTCGGCGATATAGAGTTTTAAGTCTTTACCTCTCTGATCTAGTTCTTCTTACTTTGAAACTTTTAAATGCGTTTTTCTCATACATAGCTTTTTCAGAGTCGGTGCTCTCTCTAGCTTAAAATCTACTGGACCGATTCTTTTGAAATTTGCACACTCTTACATAAATTCCGAGGTTACGCTGTCGAGTTTTGGTTTTTAGATTTCAGAAAATCCTGTGATGGGTTATGAGTGGCACCACGATGTTAATTTTTTTGTGACGTCAGCGAAGATTCGCTGTCATTAACTCATTTCTTGATATTTATTTATGAAAACTTCACAAAGTATTACTACATTACCAACAATTTTCTAGTAGTTAATACATCACAATATTCCTAATGGAAGACAATCAAAATTGAACTTAGAGAAAGCTTGCAAACACTGTTTAAAACTTCAGAAATCCTAACAACTTGTAGCTATATATCCTAGCTATCTCGAGAGCGATTAAAGAATACTACATGTATACATTTTGTTAACAAGGATAAGACATAAGGATAATAGAGATAATTGAAAATAATAGAAGTAGATCAATTAACGAAACGAGGATCCTATGGTTTAAGACTATCAAAAAGAAAAACAATAGAATTTGATATATTTTATATGGACAAGGGAAATGGGAGGAAGGAGGGACATGGTGAGTCGATGAATAACCAGAGAGCAATAAAGACCATAATATTGGACTGTACATGTACAGTTTACAGACAAAGTGCTGACTTAGCTAAGATAGGATAAGTCTTGCGCCAAGTGGAGCGAACGGCCAGATATAACACGGGAACATAGGAACATAGGAACTATAGGAGCCGGGGAACTTTGAAACGATGAGTCCCAGAAATCCAGGAGTACGATAGGGATACTTAAGGAAGGGAAAGGTAGAACTAGAAGTAGTGGATGGGAGAAGGAGACACAGCCATGTTTATTGCGACCAGAGAACAGAAAACTGTCGATTTCTTCAAACTAAAGGAACATCTCCACTGGTAAACATTTTCCTTCAATATTAACATTTCTATTTGAGAGGAAAGGTACCGCGTAACTATAAATAAATGTTCTAATTATTTATTATACGTTAGTAAAGAACTGTAACTAATGCACTTGTTCTATTTAGAGATAAACTGACAATAAAAATAATCCCGAATAACACAATGGATGGATGTTAACTTACGCCTCGTACAGATTGGTGCGACATCCAACATTTACATATTTTCATTCATAAGTTGACATTATTTATACATGAGTGTACAGACTAGTACGACATAAACATGCGACACTAATAAAACCCTTACTTATGCTATTTAAAAAAATTCTAGGTAGTATTTTTATGAAACAAAAATGTTTCAATACGAAGCGGAACATCTAAAGAGATTACGGTTTTGAATGTGATCTGGAACAAAAGGGTCGAGTACCCACTCAGTCTCCAGTATAATCTCAGTGTGCGTGGACGATTTTTGTAAATGTGTTTAGTAAAATAATAAAAATAATTGAAAATGGTGTTTAAATGGACCTGAACAATAGACCCTTGTCATACTGTGTTGAAGGTTGAAGATATTCGTTCGAAATATGAAAGCTTCCGACGTATTAAGTTGCATGTCGCACTAGTGTGGACGTGTTGTACAAGTTCTTACAACAAATGTTGGATGTCGCACGTATGCGTACAGGTCTTTACATTCATGTTAAATTTACTTCCGGAAAATATAGTAATATTTATTTAATATGTAAAGGTTTTACTTTATAGCTAGTCTAAATACATATAAAATCTTAACAAGGATTCAGGTAGAGAATGAAGCTTGAACTTTAATACACTTTCTATATGAGAGATAGAAAATGAACCTTGCAATTAGTGTGTGGCAAGCTACTAAATGTAACCGTGTACTCCAAGACAATTTTCTACCTGAGGACTTCTTAAGATTTTATTATTCTTATCCTAGTATTCTTGACAATTTTTAAAAGTATGCTAATGTGCAAAAGGGTATATTTATTATACAAAAGCCAGTAAAATAGGTCACAAAACGTTATTCAGTAGATAAAACCAGTTAAGTAACTTTTATTATGTTAGACAAACTTTAAATACACTTGTCTTTACCGAGTTTGTTTGTATATTCTATAATCAAACTTTAGTTAATTCATATTTACTTTATTTTTTTGGAAAATATCAGTTATTACGGATTATAACTCAGGTACCAGATATAAGGCTGACGATAGCTTCAATGAGTGTACATAGTTTTGTAGAAGAACATAGATGCCGAACTTTTATAGAAATATCAAATCAGTGGACACGCTGCTTTACTATATAGTATATACTCCGACGCGACAAAACACATACCCTTGATGGCCCGATGCCTCATGCCTGACATGCCATTTTCTAGGAAATTCTTTGCTGTTGTGTTGAAGTCATTCGTAGTACTAAAAGTATTGGTAGCGTGTGATAAGTCAATACTCAATGACTAGAAAAAATGAAAGCGAGGAAATTGTCTGAAGGAAAGTTATAATGTTTGTTTCCGTTTTATGCAGCTGACAATGTAAGCTTTCACATCAGATATAAAAAAATGTGAGTGCCATGTTAAGGTTATATCACACAACTTTTGATATGTTTGACATGTTTAATTCAAAAGATTCTTATGCAGTAAGAAGGAAAACATGGAGAATGATATTCACGTGATATATCTATGCATCGGCGTCCGCAGAAAGTTTTACAGGAGGTAACAAAGCAATAACATTGTATATGGTATACATTTCATAAACAAACAAATTTCAACTAAATAAAGAAACCTTCAAGTATAAAACCTTCCATTGTTGGACGATTCGTGCAGCAATGGATGACATGTGGATCAAGTGTGTGGTGGAGGCAGGAAAATCCCTTTGACGCGGGTCAAAAGACCGACAACAGTCTTACAAAGAAACTTAGTTTCAGCAACGGCCACACGATTCGTTCAACCATCAAGCATCCAACGTTGGAAGGTGTTCGTAGCATCGATGTGACGTGCCATGCATTGGAATTTTCTATAACGTTGGATCACTTTAATAATTAAAGGGAATAAATGACTATTTTAATTGTTAACACATAAGGAGTTATTAAAAATTAATATAACATTTTGAGGTTCTGGTAATCAACTTTATCAATATATAGTACAATTTTATAGAAATTAAGACATTGATGTTGTGTATTTCTCGAATAGCTTCGTATGTTTTGCATGCTATGAGCAGGAAAGTACTGTTATTTGGTAGTTACATATATTGCATTGAGGTGGGGGTTGTTTATTCAGTAGATGGTGACATGTTTTCTCGAATATTCTGTCCTGGGGGTTAGATGTATTCCATTTTGTAATTAATGGTTTCATTTCTTTTAATTAATTATTAGAAGTTTTCATCCATGTAGCTTCAGCATCGTGTACAGCCATTTAAATTTGAAATGTATTATTATTAAGTTTAACATCTTCTCTAGTAAAGGTCAAAAAGTAATTACAATTAAATTTTTATATTAATTGTATTTTTTATATTTTATTTTAATATTTTTAAGAGTTTCATTTAAACACTGTTATTTATATTTTGTTTAATTGCTTGTAAATCAGAATTGTTTTTAATTAATATTACCGGCTCCAGTTTAATTTATACTTATTAACATTTTGAAAGGATTTTACGTTTTGTAAGCAATCAAGTATTGTTTATTAAATAGCAATTAAGTTTTTCTTATTAAAAGACGTGCTATGTTGTATTGAATCTTTTTAACACAATTTAATTAAATATCGTATTACCTTCAATGATATTTGAATACAAATTTCAGTTCAGTGGAATTAATATGAGTTATTGAGCTGCACTTTAACATGCTGTTCAGAATGGCTTTCAGCTTTCAGCTTTCAGGTATTCGGTTTCCGATTTACATAGAATAGACTTTGAACGACCGGAATTCAATTCTTACAAATGTAATGCGCGGTTTTTCATTTTAAATTTAATAAAAATGAGTAAGTAACATATTACAGATATAAAGGGAAATCCTGGGAAACTTTAGCTTGATGATATATCATTTCGTATTCTTGATTCTTCCTGTATTATTTGATTCTTCGTATAATATCAATAAGGATATTCATCTAAATTATATATTCTCTAATATATTTTGAATGGGGACATGAAACGTACTGGTAATTTCTTCTAAGCTAAATTAATTTTCTACGGGTAATTAAAGTATGTACATTAACTTCCGACTTCGGACTTTTTCACTATAGTGAAGTTTCTGTTTTAATATTTATTAATTTATTTCATAAGTTTTAATTAAATATAAAGCATACCGGGAACAAATACTGACTCCCAATAACACTTGTCAACCCATTGCTTTGATTGAATGATATTTTTTCTCATTAAAAAGCATTGCTTTATCAACACACGGAATTCAGGTTTTTCCATTGTATTGAAAATTAAAAAGAAGCGTCACTAAAGCCACTGTATTTTGGAAATTAATGGTCGGAATGTCATGAAATTTTGACACATATCATTTGAAGGTTGGTGCTATCTAAAAAATCATATGGTTTTGTCAATAGTGGCGCCATCTATATGTCATCGTACGAACTTATTGAATGATGTGAATGATAACAGTGTAACACTGGCAGTACAGTACATATGTACTAAAGCTTAGGTCTGTCGCACATGACAAGTGTATTTAAGCGACGGAGAATTCGGACGTAAATCGGCGGTTAGGTTGTGCGATTAGAACTCTCAAAACCGGTCGACACCTATGTTCTTTGTATGTGTTGTGTCACAATACATACATACCACGTACTGATACGCGAATACGTCCGCTTGCAATGTGCGACAGGCCTTAAGGCAATTAAATTAAGAAATGGTATTTTTTCGAAGTACAAGTTTACAACAAAACAGATAACATGGACGAAAACTGCTCTAAATGAGGTATTGCTTAATTATTTTGAATCGTTTCGCGCAATATACAGGTATGTTGCAACACTAGTTAATTTTACTAGGCTCTTAGCTTACATGTTTCAATTAACAACGTAATTAATTACATGACATTAGGTTCACCTCAATAAGCGCTTGTTAGTTTATGAGACGCTAATAAATTCTTATCAAACATAAATCACTGCACTACTAGTGATATTTTCAAGCAATTTTTTAAGAACTGTAGACTCATATATTTCCTGCTTAAAATTATCCAAGTGGTAGTAGTACCTCAGATCCGTTTCCTCTGTTTCTAGGAATGGACAAACTCACTGCAATAACGCTGGAATATCGTTTGAATGTGCTGGAATAGAAATTTATTGAAGTCTTCTTTATAATAACAGTTCTGATATATTTTCTTTCTTGTTAAAAACTTACTTTCGACACAATGTAAATCTTTGGAAATGCAAATGTTTTAATATATAGTAGTGACTTCTGGGAATCTAGGGAGATCAAGGAAGTCTTCGTTCCACTTTTATTTTAGTTTATAACAGTTCTTTTTATGACGTAGAAGTACAGTCACATCAACGAAAATTAGATGAATTGAATAAATTGGAAAATTTTATTTTATTTGTTTCTGTGATATTCTAGGTGTGACTATTAAGTAACAAGATTGATGCCGCTACAGAAGTATGTACAGGTGTTCATCGTTAAGCCTTCTCTTTCGAATGCAGTGCGTCTCGCTTCTGTAAACAAATCAGTATAGCCGTAGCCTTCGTTTTTTTTTTCTAATTTAATTCCCATATATTTAACTCTTATTCACGATCAACTTTACATTGTACATTTAAAGGACAGAATTACCTTATCACACAAATTTTTTACCAACTACTTATAATAATCTCACAATACTTTAAAGATCATTTTCTGAGTGAAACAAGACACCGTTCGTATTAGAGTTCTTTTTTGTTTCGTCGGAAAAAATAAAATAATACAGCACGCAATTTGTTGTGAAATTTTACATGATACTTTGAAAAACAGTTACTTAACCTTATAATTTATTGAAAGAAGTGTATGGTAATAATTGTTTATCACGTGCACTCGCTTTTAAGTGGTTTAAACATTTCCAAGATGCCTAACAAGACGTTCAAGATGATTCACATTTCGCTTCTCATGGAGCGTTGTAGGGATAGAGGAGGACTGTATATTGAAGGTGATACTAAGTAAATATGTATGAAATCAAAATAAAATGTTTTACAGCGTCAGTCTCGTTATTTAATAGCCACACACCTTGTAAATCATTGAAAACTACAGCTAAAACCGCCGCCAAACGATGCGGTGAACGTTTGATTCAAATGTTTGGCTGCAAAGTGTTAGACAAATATTGGAAGATTGACTTGTTAAGTTTGCTGCTACACGGTGGAACGAATGTTTAATCCGAATGATTTATTTATTTTATTAATTTGTTGATATTATTGACACTGACACTGTTCACCAAAAACTTTCAAGTAAATAAAGAAACTTTCAAGTATAAAACCTTCTATTGTTGGACGATTCGTACGATTCGCAGTGCATGAAATGTGAACCAAGGGTGTTGGACACATGACATTGGACACACTTAGTTCCAGCATAGACCATACAATGCGTTCAACCATCAAGCGTCCAACGTAGGAAGGTGTTCGTTACGTCATTTGACGCCAGCTTAAGACATTTATGCTTGTCATTAGATTGGATTCGATCGGCAAACCAATGCGATTATCTACGATTAATATTAGACTGCCTAATCATAAACCTTACATTTTCTAAACACTGCTAACATTGTAGAAGGTCTTTGGCAATAGAACGACGTTAAATACAAGGAAATAAAACTACACCATAAAAATGTCGAGTACGTTACCTCTGAAGAATTAACTCAACAGGATCTTCCCATAATTCAGAGTCTTATCAAGAAAACAGTCGCATAAAAACTTGACTTAGATGATCTTAAGATAGCTGACTTTAATTAAGCAAACTCTAATTAACCCACATAGTTCAACACCTTAGCATTGAAATTAAAGTTTGTCGTAGTCTTAGCCGTAGCATCTGTCTTTTCTGAATTTAAATACGTAGCGACTGCACAATCTGCTGGTTTGACAGAACCTGCTCATTGCTCGTAGTCAGTTTGGTCTAGTTCTCTGCATTAGCTGATAAGAACCCTAACTCGTCAGAAATAAACGACTTGCAACCCTGTTACTCCAGAACCAACCCCACTCCATTTAGAACGCGCCCCGCGCAAGCTGAAGCTGGTTTTAACCAGTTTAACGGGACTTATGTTCATGAAAATATTATTAAATTTTAAAATTATTATTTCAAAAATATGTTAATTTTTTAATATGTTTTAATTAGACAATAGGGCTTACTAGATACATTGACAGCTCCCTTGCTGGTTAAACCGCAGCTCAGACCACCATATAAACGCATTTGCTACGTAAATGTAACGTAAAGATTTCGGTTACAAAATATACTATTTGTGACAACTTGACGGAAGTATTTATTTTGATGTTTCGTGTAAATAAGAGCACAGAGCATAGTGTTAGGAATATGAGAGAATATAAAGTTATTATCAAATATCCTTGAGTTGTAAGGATCTATATCAAGCCCTAGCACTTGCAGACCATTGTGATAATGACAATGATGAAATGAAGATAATGGAAAACAAACACAATGGCGCTGCCACTAGCTGCTTTCTGAAATGCCGACGAGATTTTGATATGGAATATTATTTTTATATCATTTTTAACATCTAATGAAGGTCAGACAAGAAATCTTAAACATATTGCCATTATCAAAAGGCAATACAAAAACTACAGTCCTCCCACTACATTTCATTTGTGTTCCTTATTCTATCTACTCATTTTCTTTGCTTAAAATAATAATAATAATAAACTTAAACTCTTACTGCTTCTCTCTTCCTGCTGCTCTTCCTACCATTTCGACTTCTGCTACTGTGCCATTCTCTTTCCTCGTTCCTTCTCTCTACCTCCGCGATCCATCTCTTCTCTTTACTGCCACCCTTCAATAACTGCGCAATCTTCTTTTCACTTTAAACTCTTTTCTCACATGAATACCTAATTTGCTCCAGCGTTTCTACCTCTATCCTGCACACCTTGCGTGTACCGCAGATATCTCCACCTCCTCAATGTCTTCTTCTTTGTATTTCCAAGTTCTCTTTATCCTTCTTCCTCCTCCTTTTTGGAACACCATTATCTTAAATTTATAATTCGGTAACAAGAAGAAATCTTTCAGTATCTTAATTTGTGGTTCCCTGGTTTTGCAAACCGCGATATAAAGCAATGGCCTGCATATTTTATCATTTACGCAGAATTTGTGCGGTTGATGCGACCATGTATACAGTCCAGTTGAGTTTTTGTCCAAAGTATTATGTATTATTTAAAACAGCATGGACCTATTCTATACTCCTACATTCAGGAAACACTGAACTTTAATATAAATATTTTCTAAAAAATAAAACGGAACTGTGTAGCTAGTTACTGTGTATTGTATTCTATTTCCGGTCAAATATATTTGTTATTTATAGGATTTGTTTCTAGCTGACCTGTCCTTTTATTTCGTTATTTAAACCTTTAATAATTTGTGTAATGTTATTATAATTTGAAGGTGAAAATCGTAGCATAGTTTAGGGTCGTGATTCAGTTAAAATATTTTCAACCAATTAGTGGAAATTAGTTGGAATTAGTGTTCTGTATTGTTGGTCTCTATTCATATCAAATCATTATGCCTGCTTAACGGACGCAATTCACATCAGTTTATCGATTTGGATGATTTCATTGAATATCCTTTTAATCTGAGTTTAATTTTATTATTCAAAGTTGAACTAATTAGCTTTGCCCATCCCTGGATAAATATAAAGGCTTGAGTTTTGTGTTCAATTGTGTTTCTCCCGACGCGAAGTTCGCCTCCCTCCCCTCATCCACCATCCCTCCCCACCCATTTCTAGTTCATATGTTGAATCCCATGTGTGTGGAGTGTGGACTTTTGCCCTTCATAATACGGCAAACACTTGGATAAAGCTCTGCTCTTTGGTCGCAGCTTTTGTTTATAGGCGCAATCCCGGAGTGTAAAGTGTAAGCTCAGTGGCGGAGCTTTTTAAGTTGATGGCAGGAGGTAAATATAGATTGTGAAACTAAAGTTCAATCAAGACTAATCAAAATAATTGAATATCTGTGGTATAGTTGAACAACTGTAGTATGAGATGCTACTCTACTACTATGATTCACTGCTTTCATAAAGATCTTGACGTGGACTTATTAAGCTTGTTCACTTCTTAAGTATTTCTATTGTTTTCTTATAACCATCTTGAGACTGTGGACTGAAATTGCAGGATTTCATTTCCACACGTCCCGGATTGCCAGGAACGCCAGGAATTCCAAGCATCTGAACTTCCTTCAATAGCGCAGTCGTTGAGTGCTTCGTTGTCGTTGCGAAATAATATTCCGCTAAACAAATATTTACACAATAGCGTTAGCGATATACACAATATTTTGTGATACGAGTTGGTATATATTTTATTAGTTCGCCGTCTCTGTATTTCCGGGTCGCGAATGTCCTGACTTCCTGTTGAAACAGTGAAAGAGCAGTTCTGGTTGATTCCGGGATACAGTACGAGTAGTACCAACGTAGGGAGACTGTAGTGGACGGTCGACCCATACGATGGGGTCAGCGAATGAGTCAAAATCCAATAAATAAAACCAACTATCCTCGGCTCTTCCTGGACCATCCTGGTCCATCCTATAGCGTCCTGTAACGTTCTGGACCATCCTGGAGCCCAGCAAGCCACGATGTCCTTTTGTTTTATTACATTCATGTTACCGACCATACATTACATTTATATTTGTATTGTTTGGACGCCTCCATGACACGTTTGTCTCATATGATAAAAAATATAGAATAAACTTCTCTTTAATTTTATTAATATGTAAAAATATATGCAGTGAGAAAATAAACCAGAAACGAAAAAAATGACAGATGAATAAATTATTTAAATAATTCTGCATATGTGTATGGTATGTGTGTGTGTGTGAACAACGCAGAGAGTGTGATTTTTTTATTGAGAGACAACAATCAAATGTATTTTGGAAAGTTCAAAGATTAAAACGTACCTAATCGGGAATGTGCAAAGACGCTTTGAACTAAACATTGAAAACAAGTTGCTTATACATAAACCATCGCTAAAGCCAGTGTAGACATATAGAGTGCAACTCTGTTGTTGCACCGAGAAATCGAACATTATAGAAATCCAAACGTTCTAAAATAAACTTATGCGAGGAATAATTAATGCACCGTGGAATATCCGCAATGACAACATACATAGAGACCTGAAGATTAACACAGTCGAAGAAGAAATCAAATCTATAGCACCGAAACAAGAGTTGAGACTTCGTAACCACGAAAACATCGCCGTGATTTAAATGTTGCTTGATGGTAATGATGTTCGAAGGACTAAATTCGCAGGACTAAGCCCCTCGAATCTAGTAACCTAATCATGCAGAATTGTTCATTGAAGCAAATTCTACCACACCGTTATTGAAATGTAAGCCACTAGATAAGTATATCTATACTTAGTTGCAGTATTATAAAAAATTAAAAAAAAAAATTACATAATAAGCTCTATCACCCAAAAAAAGAAACGGATATATTCCCAAGAAATTTGATACCTTAACAAAATATTTTTTTCAATTTTTGAATTCGAACTCCATCTGGTTTAATTTTGATGCAGTGGCATCGTGCCTGGAATACTCGTACATCTGAATTACACATATGAATATCACACGAGGAGCACTACACCAACCGTACAGTGAAGTGCATCGCGGTAATTACATGAATGCCACCATAACCGCGTCGGCGGTGGCGGTGGCGACGGCGTCCACGAGGAGGGAGGCAGCAGTGCTCCACAGAAGAGGGTGGAGATTTATTTCAGCGCGGAGATTTTAATCCTTTAATTTGAATAGATATAGGATTTATTATATTTTCACCGTAGGTAGTTTTCCTCTATGATTTTCATTCCATGAATATGAAATCATTTGAATTGTTAACCAATTGTCCGGTTAAATAATAGGCTTTAACTCTTTGTGGACAATAAACTATAAGTGATTTATTTAGGGTTTCCCTTTATAGCTACAGCAGCTTACCAGTATAGCCAACTCTTGTTTTGTGCGATCGCATCATTCTAATTGTACAGAAAGACAAAAATTAAATGGGCTTATGAACCATGTCTTAGTTTCTATAAAACTGTTACATATATTGATAAAGTTAGCTATCAGGACCTTAAAAGTCAAATTATCTTTTAATAACGCGTTATAGTTTAGGAAATATTAACAAATATGTAAAGAAATTATATTTCTTTAGTTGGTAACACTGACCAGAGATATTACAACTGCATTCTGGTCAGATGAGCTAACGGTATATATTAGTTATAGCTACTTTCATTGTACAATTGATATTTGGAGTCTACAGAATTCACTGTGCATAATGTTAAGCTATTATAAAATGAGATAAAAAGGAATTGATATGATTTAAATGTTGTTTATTTGATTTCAGGTAAGATAGTATTCAATAATTTAAATTTAAAATTATTTAAATTTAATAATTGATCTATATCTAAATAGTGAGACATGTTACGTCATAAATATGGCCGACTTCTCTAGCACTAAAACTACAAATCAAATTTTTAATTGTTACATCTTCGTCATCATTTAAATACTTAATAAAATAAAAACGCTAATATACATTTATTAAAATCAATTTCAATCAACAATTAAAAAATCGAACCCAAAAATAATTCCACAAGCCCGTTACTTTCCTCTGTCGAGTCTGAAGACATGAGGTAACTTAGACCGTATTTGTTAGCCTTTTAAAAACACCATGTTAATGAAAAATTCAGACTCAGAAATCTTAAAAATACGAGTACATTGAACAGAGCCTTCTTTAACTCTTTCACGGTATCTGTATTAACACAGTTTCCATTTAAGGAATGTTTAATAAAATAAATTGCCACTGGAAACTATTGAAAAATATATTGAAAGGAAAACAAGTCACAGACATATTTAAAAAGGAATGAAGAACTTAGGTTAGATCTTTCCAGGTAATTAATGAAAAAATGTTCTTAATTAATCCTTTCCTGAATAACAAGTCGTCATCTTGAATGAGTTAATACACTTACAATGCTAGAAATAATTGCAATTTTATTCTTATATAAAAAGATGGTGTATTTGGGTTCGATACATGATTGCGACTATTTCTTTGACTGCTTACAAGCAAATATAATCTTAAATTTATTGAGTTTAGATTTATTGTAGAATAATAACGGTTAATCAAATTCTCTGTATAAGTCAATTTGTTCCACAACCTATGAGTATAAAAAGAAGGCATATAAACGTCAATTACGTCGTCCAGAATACAAAGTAACTTTCTGATGTAATAATAGGAAATTTATGAGTTGTAATCGCTCATAAAAAAACTTATCTTCATTCTCTCGCTTATATGAATAATATGTCCATAAAATTTACCCTTTTAAAATCTACAATAAAATTATAATCTAAATAAGATTAGAGTAATGTTATTAACCGTGTATTAACTGAGCTGTGAGCTGTAGTGTGGACCAGAAGGAGGGCTGAGGGTGTTGCCAGGGGCAGGGGCAGTGGTGGAAGGGTGTATAAATGTTTGGAGAGATAGAGGTCCGTTCTACACATTCATAGCCTTGTATTCAGAGGTGTACTAGGAATGGCAGGAATAATAGACAGTTATTCATATAGCTGTTTCTCCTGTTGCTTTCTCAATTTTGTCCTGACCAAGCCATCGTTCGATAGTTCTCGAGTTTCCTCGGATCTTCAATGGAGGTAGTTGTAAAGTTTTCCTAGAAAACTTTACCTAAAACTTGCCTGGGTTTAGGATCGGATCGGTGATCGTGTCTAGACTAGATGGAGTCTAGAATTTCGTTAGGTTAATTTCCGAATTCCATTCTACTGGTTTTAGTTTTAATCATACAGGCAACATCTTATAGCTATGCAACACATCCTCAGTTTTTCTATACACGATTTCTTTTTATGTGTATTTACCAAGTTATTACGTTTCTTAAAAGGTAGGTACTTTGAGACATCTGAAAGAAAAACTACGAGTACCTCAGTTCAGACCTGTGTTCTGTTGTGCTGGAGTGACGAATAGAATGAGAACCTTAGCTCTTGGAGGTTGTTGTATCCCTCCTCTCACCACTCTCTACTAGCTGCAGATACTATGTATTTTATCTCTGTTTTTATTGTCACTGTGTGTGAATTGCGATGATGTTTAATACATTTGACATTGTGATGTTTACGTTATTCCTCACAAAAATAATGTTGTGGACTTGAATAGGTGTACATCGTACTATGTTCAGCACTTGCAACCATTTTATGCAGTCGACAACGACTCTATGGCACTGATATTGTTACGATATTTACTGTTAACCATACAATGTATGTTCAAGCTTTTTGCGCTGGTTATCATTTTGAAATTTAAAAGAAAAGGTAACTGAATTTGTAGTTTAAAAAAAATCATTTTCAATTTAACTTTCTTTTAGTAATCAGAAAGTTATCAATTAAAAATAAAGTGTTGAACCACTATTATAATATTTCTGCAACGGAATAGAGAGCCTCTTTATCTTCAAATCTTCCGTTATCATACAATCAACATCAGTGGTACTTGCTTTGAGTTGCCCACGATATCTGTTGCCTCTAATTGCTTTCTGAATTAGCTAGTCTTTCATGTCACCAAGATACTGGTCCTATTACTTCATCATTATCATTAAATAACAGAAAGCAGCGTTGTACGAGTATACGAGTATCTGTATATTATATAAAACTAATATCAAAGCGAAAACTTGACTTTATGTATAAACATAGAGAGAAATGTGTTGTCGAGTCAAATAACATAGAAGTAGAGTCCCTAAAGGCCCACTAAAACCGATAAGAGAATCAGAAATAGCCAGAATAGCCAACCTCAGCATATTATACCTCGTCCATAGTTGTATTTTCTAGATCTCCCACTTCTGAGTTCTCACCAGTCTATGTTGGCTCCCACTATATGAGCTTTATAATACGAAATACTGCATGAACCGACTTCACGACTTCTGAGTCTACAAAGCTTTATATAAGCTTTGTTTCTACACGATTTTAAAAGAAATTTAGAAAGAGTGTGAACAGATACTCGTACATGTTTATTTTCTACCCAAAGTGAGATATATTCACTAAAGATAATAAACAGTTGGAAGAAGTAATAAAAACAAAAGAATCAATAAAATATTTCAGCGCCTGATGTAATGCAACCATTACAACGTTTAATTTTCTGATTCTTGCAAAGTGTTTCGATTTCTTTAGTTTTACTAGAATATATTAAAAATTCTTACAAAACGGGTACGTTTACTGGCGTTATAATAAATTATGTCAAAAAGATAGGGGTTCAAAAGGCAGTTAACATAGCTAACTTCACTAATAGCGGTTGTGTTTGTTAAAGAAGTGGAATTTCTGAAATTCTTCTTCTTTGGACGTGTTCTAGTTCTTCCTCTTCCCTGTTGGCGCTATTACTCCTCGTTGGCGTAATGTACTATATTGTTATTGCACTTCAGAAATTTATGGCAGTCTAGGATTTATTGTCCTGCCAGACTTCTTTATTAAAGGGTAATATTTACCCCCGGACAAACTGCCAAATAAATAAAAAAAATAACAAGGGCTCTTGAAAGATTCCTAAAAATTTTAGTATTTCTCTCATTTATTTATTGTCAAATATATAGTTTCTTAGGGGGACAAATATATCGACAATAAAATGAACGGAATAAGTGATTCAACGTCTTTATGGGTCTGCACGCTCTCGCTGGGATCAGCTGGAATCAGTTGAGTATCAATGGAGTCTAGTGCCAGTCTATATTACTGTTGTTTAAAAAGAGTTTCCAATGCATTACTGTACATACGGTATACGAATACGAGTATACTATTCTTGCACTGAAGTTTTACTTATTTTGAGTTTTAGTTTCAATGTTATGTTTTAGCTTTAAATGTAAGTTCACCTTGTGAAATAGAAAGAAATAAGATTAATTATATTACTTAGGGGCCATCCATAAGTTAAGTCACAAAGTTCATGATTTTTTAATTATTAGTAATTATTATTGATGTTGCAAGCTGAAACTTATATCTAAGGTTGAAATTTAAAATTAAAAGTAAAGCTCAGTAAATGAAAATAAAACTTTGATGTATAAAAAGAAAAATTAAAATGCAATATGTTATTACGAGCAGAGATGTGCGTTTTTCAAATACATATACTCAAAATGCAAATACAAAATACCTATTTTCTATTTAAATATCTTTTAAGAGTATAGAACTTTATATTTTATTTGAAAACTTTTACCAATTTTTACATTTCCTATTTGGAAAATACAAAATACTTTTTTCATTTTTATCATAAAATAAAATTTTTAACAATATTACATCTTTTAATAAAGTTTAAAAAAAAGAATAATAGGACATAACCCAATTGTTACCGTTTCCGTTATTTTTAGCTACGACTTTACTTATTTAGTGATTACCTTTCTTTTAGATCAGAACTTGACTTAATGGCCTTTTTATGACATATTGTATTTATCCTGCCTAACTTTTATTGTTAATTACAAATAGAGCAGTAAAACCCAATTAAGTGCCGTAATGTATTCCTGCTCGGTGATTGGGATCAGAAATTTACTTCCTTCTGTCAGATTACTAGGAGCTTGGTTTTATGGACTTTCTATTGTTTGAATTATTTATATCTGTTTCTAAAGTAAATTAGTAAAAAGAGATTTAAGAAATAACAGTAAAATATAAATAAAAAACTAAAGTACGGAATCAACAGAACACGATGTATCGGAACGATGAACGGTGAACGAGGCAGATAAAATATTTCAGGTGTGATGTAGGTTTAGGCCGTCTACACACGGGTCGACTGAATGTATGTATTTAAATACTTTTGAATAGTATTTGTGCACATCTCTGTTCATGATGTCACCATCAAAAGCATGCCGGGCGACCGTGAAACACGGTCGCTGAAAACGTGCTCAAAACCAGTTTAGTTTCGTTCGTGCCGTGTGTTTTCTTTTACCCGTATACACCTTCCATTCTCATTTGGTTTGGGTAGATCGGTTTGCAATCAGTCGACCCGTGTGGGGACGGCCTTACTGTCTAATCTTATTTGACCAATAACTTTACAAATTTCTTTCGACCCTAATATGCATACACCCCCTATCTTAGAACTTTTTATCCCTTCTGTCGGAATTTATAAAATGGTCACTGTATAAGTAAAGAAATGTGTGTACATTTTTAAATTGTTAAAGTTTTGTTAAAATAACCAAGTCAAGAAAAGAACAGCAATGTTAGGCGAGGTGACAACGACGCCCAGGGGTGATGATGGCGATGGCACTATTTCCTTGGCGGAATTTAAACCCTTACTAACCGAGATCGGGATCAGACCAGGGACCGGGACCGGGACCGGGACCGGGATGTCCCATAATTTCCGCGACTCTGTTATTAACCCAATGTATGGCATGACTACCGCGAGTGTACTTTTATACAATGGATAATAATACCTAGCGTATTGCGTATTGCGTATTGCGTATTGCGTAATACGACAAGAGAATGCGTTTGTTATGAGAGTGTGATGTGTGAACGCTAGCCGTCAAACTTAAGAAGGGGTGATATTATTTAAGTAAAGTTGAACGGTAAAGGGTGGGGGTAAGGGTACAATGTTCCATGGAATCATATGGAGGATATAGTAGGAGTAGGTGTAACCATTCTGTATTTATGGGGAATATATGATGACGGTTTTATGAACGCATTTCGCACAACGGCACAACGACAAAATGAATAGGGTGAGTTGGGTGGTTGTAGGTGGTGACTTCGCTTTACTGCGAGAACTTTGTAAAAGCGGAATGGGTAGTTTTTGACAGTTGTCCTCTGAGCGTAAGAGGCGTTCTGACATTCTGTTCTATTGTCATATATTACAGTATAAAACGGCGTGGTGTAATGTAATGTAATATACTTGGTAATAAAGATCTAATATATTTTAGAATCATATGAATACTGTCAATATTCATGGGTTATTATTATCTTTATAAGTTGTAAAGTTCACTATTTATGTGTTGTTTGAGGTACTAATACAGCAAAATATTTTATTGGATATTTAAAACCAGAGACCGGAAAGCGAAAGCATTGAAACAATAAGGCCGTTGTTAAATGTTATGTTTTTACCACACATCAATAATTTTTGTTTATTCATCACTTTTTTTTTATTTGCGTATGAAAAATCTTGCGAAACACATTATATACCAAGCCATAATGTTTCAAGAAAAATGACGAAGAACTTAAGAATATTATATCGTTACGAATTTACGGGATCGTCGCATGCTACACAGATCACGGCGAAATAATTTGGTAGTTAGGATTGTGTAATTGTTTTTGGTGGATAAAATAAGCGGTCTAATAAAAAGTGAGAATCATTCGGATTTTTTAATTGTGGCTATTATTAATTAATTCTAAGATACAACGCGACTTATTTGATAAAATATAATTACTCCGCTCGGTAATTAAAAAGAAAACACGCCGTCGCTTAAGAAAAATTGTAACAATATTATAGCCAGAGCTGAAATTCAAAACTTCTGCAAACGAATAACCGCACCTCCTACACACGAAAGCGTTGTAATTAAAAAAAAAATATTTTGAATTATTGGTGAAGAGCTATTTTCTTTTGTAATTTGTTTAAAAAACATTTTTCATTGGTCTTTTATTTTGATTTAAACTCCTACCGAGAGATTTTTTGTGTATGATAAAAAATAATACATGCCTCAAATGGGAGGTGAGTGCTAACTGTGTTATTAATTATCTCAGATTATAAACGAGGGTTTCTTAACCCGTCCTTGACTAAATTGACGATAAAGTCCTCGTGAAAGATAGACGCAAAGAACACTGGCGATTTTTGGTGTCATTTACCCTAGCTTACCCCCGACTTGTCAAACGAGCTATGTCAGTTCTGATTCCGTTTGCAACTACTTATCTCTGTGAGGCAGTCTTTTCAATTTTAGTGTCAATAAAAACTAAGAGTCGGAATCGGTTACAAGTTTAAAATGGCATGCGTCTTGCGTTATCAAAAACGGTTCCTCACTTTGATGTTCTATGGCATGTCGTTCACTGCAAGCGAATTTTGACCGGACGTATACGCGATACAACCTTTTACTTATCCAAACCCTGTAAATGTAATGAACTCTCACACACTGCAAGCGACAAAGCCGTCCGAACGGGCGTTACGAAGTTATCACACTGCAGCCGTATATCAGCGAATTTTAACCAAACGGTAAACCTATCTGAAGCCGTCTTAGTCTGGAAGGGATATGGAAGGAAATGCAACAGTCTCTTTCATAACAGTACTGTATCGATAAAAATTAAAGTAAAAGTTTGCTCTCATGATAAATTATGTTAGTGCAAAACAACTCCAATACGCAAATTTGATTTGGCGTACTGCCGTATCGTACTTACGATACCAAGTCCAACCTCGTTTTTTATTTTTTCGGAAAGGGTTCGTGGGCTCTTTGAAATTTTGAAAGGGGCTAATGGTTAAGAAACCCTGTTTTAAACGGTCAAAAATTGTGAAACTTCGGGATTTATTAGCAAACGTTATTCTAAATTTACTGAAATACACTGGAACTACCTTAAATCGGATACGTCTTTATGAAATACAGACGAGGATGTAAATGAGAAGTGTTTTAGTGCTAATTTCTCTGGTAATAAATGCCCCGAGAATCTATTTAGTACAAAATACATGATGATACGGCTACGAATCATGTTGCAATGAATAAATCAAACAAAATTACATATGCATGAAATAGTTAATATCTGTGATGTTTTTATTTCTAAATATTATTTCATTCAGGGTATTATTACAGTACGGAACTCCAACGCCAACGCCCCTCGGCCCCTATTTGGCTAGCGTAAACCCCATCATGTATGACTTTAGCAATTTATGAGCGAGATAGCGTCCTGAACGTTAATGGCGTACCCCACGTAGCATGGTCTACGCTGTACGTAGTACGCTCGGCGTTCACTGCTACGCGTTATGGCCTATGCTACGCGTTCAGATGACCAGACGGACGAGATCTAAACCCGAGACTCTGCCAGGGGACAAACTCTTTACAAATAATTTAACACTACTTTATTGAAACGTTTTAAAGCGTAAAACATCTGCATATGATGGTAATGGCTAGATGTAAATATAAACACATTTGATAAGGTCTTGCTGTTGGTCATAAAGTGTCCGTAACTTTAAGGTGCTTTTGGGAGGGCTAGAATACTAACAACGTCTGATACATATTAGATGAACTATATCACTTTGACTGGGAGATAAACTGTAAGAGAGAGTGTATTATACAATAAAGCCGAAATCTTGACGAAAACTTTCTACTACTTTAAAATCAGTTTGAAAATATCTTTCCTTACATATAACATTGGATATTAAGCTTTCCATTTCTATTATAGATATGATTTTTGCCACTCTAAAACGAATAATTAAATGTTTGACAAAAAGAAAACAATATAGGCTTGTTGAAATATCATTATAACATCATCATAATATGATAATATGATAAATGTAAAATAAAAATCCTAATAATGTAATTTTTCGTGATCGTTTCTCTCTCCGCCACATAAGAGTAAATTAACATTGCTCGATGGTTGCAAACTTTCAAATATATATATATAACAATATTTACAATTATACAAGAAAACATGTACTTCTCATTGCAAACTATTTCCAAGATAATTATATTAAAAAATAAAAATAAGTTTATAAAAGATTTTGTCAATATTTCTTTATAAAAAATAAGAAAATATAAATTACTAGAGCAAATTCAAGTGTATACAATGGACCCAGCAGCTTCTAGCTAATGGATTAGATTCTGAGAACAGGAGGTCAATCTCTGGAGGATAATGTAATGGTTTTTGCTACGAATGTCATAACATATCCCATGTTTTTATACAGGATATATATATATATATATATATATATATATATATATATATATATATATATATATATATATATAGCGTCTCATCTTTGTAGCGGTTAGAGGTTATGTTTTTTTAACTAATGATAATGAGCGGTAGTAACCGCAAGCAAATGAAGCAAGTAAGTAATTTACTATAAAGCAAAGTCAAAATTAAATTCCAAGAAGTTGTTATGGTTGCATCCCACTATCAAATGCAGGTGCATTAACAATGAAATGTTTACTCCCCTAATATGAGAAGAAGTGCATCTGAGAATCCATACTTTTCATAATACAGGCCATTACTCGTTAAAGCATGATTTAATTCGCCTTTCAAAGAAAAATTTGCTAATACTTAATACATTGGACAAGTGATCTTAAGTTTGAGTTATTACCTGTATGTAAGGAAACTAATAAATAAATAAATTTACCGAAAGTATAAAGCAAACAAAAACAAATAATATGAAAATAATGTTCTGTGAAAAGCTAGATGAAATATTCATATTAAGATAATATTTGTTAGATGCATATTACATTGTCAACACTCAAAATAAATTAACCATACCAATAACAAAAATAAAATGACTTACCGTTTAGACAAAAGCAAGTTGCGAATTCACAAGTCTTCTGGAATGCAAAGAACATCCTGAAATAACTATCTATCATACTATATATATATCTTACATACATGTTAGTAATTAAACACTTGACACAAAACACTGAATCACTAAAGGTTAGGTTAGAAGTATATTTGTATAATATTTACTTGAATGCATCGCCCTAGATTAGTTAGTAACATTGAGATTGGTTATTATAATGAGTGTACTTGACTTATTAATTAATTAAACACTGAGTTCCACAATTTATATAATATTATTTAGTTTTACACAGCTCACTACCTGTCATTTTATTTAAATTAAAATACTAATACTATATTTTACCATCCAGTTCAGTGACAGATCTCGAAATTCCCATAATGCAATTCTCTAGTGAATGTCAATAGTATATATTTAGTTTTTATTACATTTGAAATGTTGAGGTTGTCTGAAGTTTTAATCATATTTTTGTGTTAGAAAGACTGTTTCACAAAATGTAAAAAGGTGTTGTTTATATAAATAATATGCTAAAGAATATTTTGAAGCAATTACTTTTTCTCTAGATATATTTTATAATTAGATATATGTGTAGAAAGTGGATTTGTATGTGCGTGTTTTATCCTTATGTCAGATAGTATAAAGTGCTAAAGATTTATTTACTATTCAGAGTTTAATAAATAAAGTAACTGTTGTTCATTAAATTGTGATTGACTTAAAATATAATGCTTTTATTAAATATACCCTAACCTAAAAGATGCATTGTGATATTTAAAGTTTTGAAGTGAAGTGTATTACTTTAAGCTAAAACAAAAGAGAAGAAGAAGAAGAAATAGATTAAAGGTCAGATACATTTAATTTTTTAGTATTTTGTAACCAAATTATTACACCATAACATATGTATTCGAAAGAATATTTTCATAAATCTATATCTTATTACCGATTTTAAGTTATATTACCTTATTTAAATAAAGTTTCATATTATATTTGATTAAGGTTTATTTCCCGGATAATCAAAGGTTCAACCTAAAATATGCGATGGTTGGCTTCTTGAGTATCTAAAATTAAAATGCCTTGTCCGATTTTATAATATTTAAAGATTAATTTAAGAATATTTTTGCAATACTTCAGTTGACCTACAAAATTGCAGCACACAACGAACATTTTATACAAATATCTTCAGAATATTTCATTTATTAACTTTATTTCATAAAAAGTCAGCAACTTTCTAAGAACGATATAAAAAAAACAATATCTTGTAATACAATCTTATTGTACTATTTCTAGAGTATTTCAGTGTAAGATTTCAGGGTTGTTATTACACTGTGGGGGTTCGAAATAAGAGTGCGTGTGAGGTAGAAAGGGGGTTCGCGCATGCCTATCCTCAACTTCAAATCATAAATCACGAGAAAATGTTTATTTTTTAAAGTTTTTCCTTTGCTAGGTGTGACTTTTGCTGAACGATATAAGGGTTTGAATTTCAGGGGTTAAGCGATGCATTTTACATACATTCGTTTAAGGTATGTTATATATTATCATACTCATGTATATATACAATTGAAATGCTGAAATAAAATATATAACATGTAGTGTAACACTGGGTTAGGAACACTATGTTTCACTATTCTTATGGAAATACACACACACACGCATATATTTATATATATTCACAGAAGTTGTATTTACATAACATTTATGTAGCCATTGCCTTTAAAAATAATTGCTGTACCTAACATAATATGTTTATAATTTAGCTTAGGCCATTGCAGATGTAGAGTTTTAAGTAGTTTTATATATTCTAGAATGTAATATCTATGTATTTTAGAATGGTAAGAAGGCTGAATAAGCCAAAGCCTAACAAAAAAAAAATATTGTAGAATTTAAAAATTATTTAAAAAAAAGTGTTTTAAAAAAAATTCAAATTTAATCTTTCTAATATATAAAAATGTAAATGGCATATGTTTGTGTTCTTGAAAATTTGACATAACTTTGCATTCGAATACGCGTTTGTTTTCGAAAATCGAATTTCATATCAGACTAAGCCACAAACAAGCGTGACCGGATTTAGTTACAAGGTCAGTTTAAAAATTCAGTTACTTTTTTTCTTTGAAAAAAACGATTTATTTTACAATAAAAGATATTTTCTTATTTCCAAAATAATAGGTTTACTCAAGTCCCTCAAAATAGGCATTTGTTTCAGAGATTTCAGTGATGACCTCTTTGGTAGACTCAATCGGCTTGTGTACTCATTATTTCGTGGTCGATTTTTAAATTATTGATTGAAATTGATGTTAATAAATGTGTCTATTTTATTAAATATCTAAATGTTGACAGAGATATAGCAATTAAAAATTTGAATTGTAGTTTTAGCGCTAGAGATGTCGGCCATTTGTATGACGTGATATGCATTATATACGTCAGTTATTTGTTGTTTAGTTCAGTGCTGTGGTAATGTTTTGTAGCTGTTGGTAGTCGAAATAATCAAGTCAAGTCAAAGAATAATAAGTTTTTATTTTATTTAACCCTGTTACAGCAAACATAATATTGAAATTTTATTATATCTAAATAGCTGTAAATAATATTTGATATTTTGATATATAAATAGATATAGCAGAGATTTATGAGGTGTTAGGTTGGTAACCTGTAAACTTGTCAGAGCTCTGTCAAGAATATATCTCTTTTACGCTCCCCAGTAAACAATTTGGTGAAGTGTCCTATTTGGTGAAGTTCGAGTCACTCGTACAATTCTATTCTAACGCTTTACAAGTTCTCTACCTGTCACAGATTTTGTGTTAGTTTTTCATAATAATATTCTTTCTTTTTCCAACATCATTCATTAAGTATTTCTGTTTCTTTCCCACAAGGGTATATTTTTATTATCCGGTCATAAATCATAAACCTACTCCGCTTTTAATTCAGCAGTGAACCGTCGTTGCAATGTCTGTAGCTCATAAAAAGGACCTTTCCTTTGAACGACTGAATAGAAAACGAACACGTTCCAGACAAAAAATTCATGATACGTAATAGAAATTAAGTAGAATTTACTCCAAAATGTTTACTGGGTCTGTTGTATAAAAGAGGTAGCAACATAGCGGTTGTAACGTCACATGCATTAGGAATGTTGTACAGCGTCAAATCCCTTTTAATAATTAGAGACAAAATGACTTTTTTAATTGTTAATATCTCTTAAAATGAAAGGAGTTATTACAAAATAATTGGAAATTTGAGGTTCTAGTAACCCACTTGATCAATATATAGTACACTTTTATAGAAATTAAGACATAGGACACAAGCCCATTCTCTTACCGCTCAGCCATTCGCTCAGGTTTTGAAACAGGACAGGGTAGCAGTTCGTGACTACACACTCAATCGCAATCGCGGTATGCATCGCGTGGACAACTGCTTTCAATGGCTGTCAAAAACTTGACAGTAGTCTATTAGTAGATGGCAGTAGACGGGAGCTGCGCGGGAAATTCAAAATTCACTGAATTATCAAACTACTTTCGTAGTAATTTATATTTCTTTTGGAAAAAATAGAAAAGTAACTTAACTTTTACATTTGATAGACGTGAAACATTACCTTCTAAACATCTTTCAGAAAAATATATCGCCAATGACTACGTATTCATATTTAATAGAAATAATTTTCATGCAAATGTGTTACTTTTCCTTTTGAAAGTAAATTGCCTAATAAAAACAGAGCATCTAAAAACAATACATCAGATATTTACAAGGTGCATTTCCTATTCATTGTATTCATATTTACTCGGTGTTTTCCGTCAACCTTCGTAGTGTCATAGAATGCATAAATATTAATAAGGTCTTATGTAAAGTATATCTCGCTAGCTATCTCTACAGGAAGAAAATAAAATTGAATAAAGATATCATCTTTTGTGTGTATAATACTCGTATACATAGAAAAACACCTTGTGTTTGTGCCGTGGTAAAAAATAGTCATATTTATGATACCCATAGGTGTCCATAATGAGTGGCCTCGATTCTGCAACGACACGGGTCTCCTAGGTCCGGGAGTGGATGCGCCCCTCCGGGAGAGGAGTGTGCCCTTTGGCCTTTATAAAGCGATCCCATTGATGTATAGCGGTGTTTCTATTTTATAGACGAGATACATTATACGAAAATGTACTAAAGCAGAGCTAGATTGGATGAGGAAATGATGAATTTAATGAGGAGCTCATCTTCTCAGTGGCAACGAATATCAATGACATTTTTGACAGGACTTTTGAAATCTTAAATGAAAATTAAATACATGTAAAGAAATTATATTTCTTTAGTGAGTACAAGCTCGCTGTAGGAATAACGGCCAATTCAGTTGATATTTGGAGTCTACAGACTTAAGTGAATATTGTGAGCAAATAGCAAATATACCATCTCTTTTATACAACGGATATGCATACGGCTTGTAGCACACTGCAAGTGTATTTAAGCGACGGCGAATTCGGACGTAAATTGCTGGTTTGGTTGTGCGGTGTCACACCGACTTCTGTGTATTTGCATGTGTTGTGCCACAATGCATACAAACCACGTATCGATACGACAGTACACCAAGTCAACCTTATGTACTGTAGGGTGTATTGGAGTTGTTTTGCACTAACACAATTTATCATGAGAGCAAATTTTTTCTTTAATTTTTATCGATACACCACTGTTATGAAATAGACACTGCTTTCTCTTTCATCTCCCTTTCAGTGTATTCGTTTTGTCCCTTCCATGTATTCGCTTGGTTAAAATTCGCAGATATACGCTTCCACTATGAGACCTACGTAACGTCCGTATTCGGATGGCTTTGTCGCTTGCAGTGTGCGAGTTTCATTACATTTACAGGGTTCTGATAGGTAAAGCATAGTAGCGTGTATACGTCCGGTCAAAATTCGCTTAAATACGCTTGCAGTATGCCACAGGCCTACGAGTATGAGTGTGTGTGTGTGATACGTCGTTTACTACTAACAGTTCATTGTGTATTCCAAGAAGTATCACATAACGAAGGTTGCTTACAAGAAAAAAAAACTCGATTACTTATTTCTTGTACAACATGCAGCAAAACTGAAATTCAAATTTGATTTAACTTCCATAAACATTTGGATATTTAAAAAAATAAAAGCGTCAACCTAAAACCTACCCACCCAATCAAAAGTTCACAAGCTCATTGATATGGAAATATTTAGGCAAGACGATTGAAAAAGCTAAAGCCAAATTTTTTCTTAAAACATTGACTATTTACTTTTCTTTGAATTGTTAATAAGGATATATAGCGTAAAGATTTTATTGTGGCACTTATTAGAAACAGTTAATGAAAGAAGAGAAATAAAAGAAAATGTTTAAAGAAGGGAAGCAGTATCGATAATAGCACCTAGAGGCTATAGGGGATCCTGACGATTGTTGTAAATAATTAAACCTTTGCCCTTGTTTCGATATTCTCATGTGTGTTTAGTCGTCGCATCGATTGAACCTTCCTTTCCTGTTCATTCTTGCTGCTGCTCCTCTTGCTACTGCGGCACTGCCCTACCCGAGGTTTTCCTACCCCAACCGAACCCAGCCCAATGTACTTGGGTGGCTCAGAGATCTCAGATAGACTGGAGCAAACACTTTTCCTGCGTTTAAATATTTAATACACTGTGGTGTTTGGCTTATGTGTGTTTGTACAGTCCGTGTAAATAATTTTATTCTAATTAAATGTCATTTCGAAGATATTTTTGTCTACTAGTTGCCTTACTACCTGGTCCTTCGGTTGGTCCCGGATAACTATCCAGGTGTGAGACAGATAAGCTGCGGTTGCACCCGCACCCACATTTGCGGGTGTAATTTGCATTAATTCTTTACTTTGGTTTGGTTGGGAACTTGGTTTGCTGTGCTGTGGAAGTTGAGAACTTCATGTTATACAAGTACTAGTACAAGTACAAACCGACCACGAAACCAAAATCTGTAACTCTAACCGGAGTTGATTTTATTTACCATGGTGCAGAACGTGCAGTTATATATTATTTGTAGTTTACTATTTTACATAAAACATTTCAGAATTGCAAGTTATTGGTTAAGAGTTCAATTATATCCGTTATAAACATTTTAATTTAACATCCATTGTTTCCAGTAATTTTTACCTATTTCGTATTTAATTCTTTTCTGTGGCAACACTTAAGCTTCTTTATTTGTATCTCGTTCTTTTACCTCTGTGTTGGGCAGAGCCGAATTAAGCTAGTGCGATTCCTGTAGCAGGGCAGTCTCTAGCAAAAATATAATTGCTATTTCATTATATTTGTAGCTGTCTTGTTACAGCGAGTGCTTCTGCATGCATATTGCAATATCTGCAATAATTTAAAAAATAGGTACAACATCGGATCTGATTGTGAAAATGGGAATGATTAAGGATGGTATTACCCAGTATCTCACACGTCTGTGTAGCTTCAAATATATTTAAACCAAAATTTTACAAACTGAATATTTTCTGTTCTAGACGTGTAACCTCCAGAAACACGGCGCCCGTAGCAATTAAAACGTTATGGTAGCTTTAACACACTATGTCTTTTTAGTCTTTTAAAGTCAGACGTATGTTTATCTAGTAAATTCTCGGCGAAATAGTTTGAATGCTTGTTTAGTTGCTGCTGGTATATTTGGCTGAATTAATTATTAACAGTTATAACGCCGAAGTCATGGTTTATGTATTTATTGCTTATGTACCATGGGATATTCATAATGGTCTTTACTGTCCTTGACTGAAATCTGTCTAGTATTTCTATGTTTGAGTATTGAGTATTTCTAGTATTACTCTGTTCCCCATAGTTCAATGCCGTAAGTCCAAATAGGTTTCTGTATCGTTTTATAAATTATTTATTTATTATTATTTTTTTAATTTTTTTATTATTAATAATTCACGGGCTTCTTAGGACTACGATCCCTTTTTCGTCCTTCTTAATTCATTTTATTAACATTTTACATATTTAAATTTCATTTATTATTACACCTATACTTTTAAACCCGCTATATGCCATGTCCTGTCTATCACTAAGCACACCTCTGATATCTTAGTAGTTCCTGCATACTCGTTGGCAACACCACTCCATTTTTTACCTTATTATTTTTTATTAGTTGCATAATTGCGATTTGCGTCCAATAAGTCAGTGTAACTTTTTGCACTTAAAGTGTGTTAGATTAGATACCTTTCTTGTGAAATTTATTAAACTTTTTTTTGGTGTTTGCTCAGTTTTAACAATTTACTATGTTGTATTGCTCAGCTTCAGGTTTACTTGACCTCGTCCTTTTTGGTAATTAATAGGTATATTATGTAGTATTAATTGTAATTGCTCCCAGATAGGAAATTGTCTTGCAGCGTAAGTTTCACACCAGCTAGCTTCCCAGTAAACAATTTGGTGAAGTGTCCTATTTGGTGAAGTTCGAGTCACTCGTACAATTCTATTCTAACGCTTTACAAGTTCTCTACCTGTCACAGATTTTGTGTTAGTTTTTCATAATAATATTCTTTCTTTTTCCAACATCATTCATTAAGTATTTCTGTTTCTTTCCCACATGGGTATATTTTTATTATCCGGTCATAAATCATAAACCTACTCCGCTTTTAATTCAGCAGTGAACCGTTGTTGCAATGTCTGTAGCTCATAAAAAGGACCTTTCTTTTGAACGACTGAATAGAAAACGAACACGTTCCAGACAAAAAATTCATGATATGTAATAGAAATTAAGTAGAATTTACTCCAAAATGTTTACTGGGTTACAAGAAGCGAATTACATCATTACATTTTCTACTGGGGATTAATTTAAAATGTGTAAAGTCGTTTCATATAAAATACACTATTTTAGAAACATGAAAATTAAGGCCATTTTCCAGTTATGTATTTCATATTTAGGTTATTTCATAACTTCCAGGAATTTGACTCAAGCTTTATACACACCATTGCATAATCGGGTACATCTTGTGCATGGAACTCTTTAGAAATATTTTACAATGAATATTTAGGTGTCTTCACTATATTTTATTTTTTTAAAGATAAAACTAAAGAAGTTTCTTGAATGGTGATAATTTAAAAACTTGATCTCTTTGTTCTGATAAAACAATGAACGTGGACTGATAAAATCCTTTTAAAACTTAAAATATGAATACAAGAACGAGGTAATGCATTCTGAAATAAACTTGTGTTGTTCGGTGTACTAGATGTACCCGGCGTAATACACTGACAAACATAGCAGCGCGGTGCGGCGCACCTAACCATGTGTTATGCACATGAGTCTCGTCACGGCTCTGGGGAAGGGGGGGGGCATCCCCATCCCCTCACCCCCATCTTTAAACCAACCAAGCTGCTGCTTTGCCGTCATTCCTCGCTCTGTGGATACTCCATAACCAGGTTGTAACTTGTTTCTCTATAAGAAGGTGTTATCATCCACAGTATAAAGTATCCCTGTCAGTTGAATTTGTTTCAATCTTTTTTTACAACCTAAGAAGATCAAAAGTTAATGGTTATTCATTTATATTTTGAACGTTACAAATATTGCATCACATGACTTAATACTCGTATGGTATTTCGCAAGCTCTCGTGCTTTGAAAGGAGCTGAATGCATGTTGCTTGTTGGTGTTATCAGAGTATGATGTACGAGTAATTGTTATGTGGGAGTGGGAGTGAGAGTAAGAGGGATACAAAGTCACTGAGTTGAACGACTTTAATATTATTTCTATAGAGAAATATATCAAATTTATCTTCTTTGTAAAATGGCGTGCGTTCAGGTTTTGTAGATGTTAAAGGATATATTAAAATCACGGTGGGAATTGCAATAGATCACACTCGTTACTTTATCTTATTATAAGGTTGCTGATCTCGGATCAGCACTATCTTTTCTGATTTTGATTTCAAATCCAATACCTAATTATACAATTAATAGGCAATGATGTTGTTAGATATGAGTTGACCAGAATCAAAGTCGGCTAGGATATCTCAGCATCTATAATTCCAATCAACACATAGTAGGAGAATATTGAAAGTCTATTTACGTATTTCAATTACTAAGTAGTAGGGCTGTGGAATAGTTTTAATAAATACCTCACATCGCTATAGTATGAAACAGGATTCACGCCCTCTTCAGTGCAATTTTATCTACTATTATCACACAGAACAAAATACATAATAAACCTCTATATATATTAATAACGTAATATTAACATAAATAATCAATCTCCAATAAACGTTGCATACAATATATTCTGTAACAAACATTAAATTACCTAATAAGATGTTGCGGTACGTGTAACCTCTTTATCGTTGAATTTGGGAGTGGGAGAAGTTTGCAGTTTTCCGCTTACATAGTATCTATCAGGCATAAACAACGAAAGCTTGTCATATATTTTTAGTGTCATAGTTTGCAAGTAAACTAATAAATTATTACTTTATCGGTAGTACGAGTATGTGACATTATTTAAAAAATCAGTTTTATACTGAAAGCATATGAAATCTTATTTATGGGAAATTAGATAAACTTAAATTTGCTATTCTACAAGTTTAGATACTTTTAAAGTTAAGATTATTGAAAATTTATCTTTCTAAATTTCTATCAACTTCATAACATGTTAAATTTTCGTAGTTAAAATTTGTGTTAGTATGCTTGAACTACTAAAGCTTGCTCAAGAGGCAACTAAGACAATTTTTGCGCCTCTCATTGCTATTATAAAAAGGCGCACACAGTAATCATGTTGGAGTCACTTTGACATCATATTAAAGAAATTCAATTTCATTTCACTCGTTCAAGGAAAATGTCAGTGATATGAACTACAAATGGCAAAATCACTTCACCTGGCCTCACTATCGTATCAGTATTGAATTATATAAATAAACTATTAAAGTGTAACAGAGACATATATATTTTGTTTCTTTTTCTATGATATTCTTTTGAAATTTTATCCCTATTAAAATAAATATTTTCAAATGTAAAAGAACCAACAACTATGTCTCCATTTAAAGGTATGATTTTGGAGAGAGAAAGAATTTTCTTATGAAAAGATTCCGACAATTTCTTTAGTATAGGTGACTGAAATCTGAATGAAAAAGAATTGTTTTCTTGATTGACCGGAACTTCACCTAGCTATAATATTTCATCAAATTGTTTACTGGACAGGAGTCGTTGTGCGGTGCTTAAATGCACAAATATATTGCTCTCCAGCTTCTAGCAAGGTTAGAAAGGTTACAAAGGTTGTAAGGGCGTATAGGGGATGAAGTGAACTTTGTTCTCGAACCTTCTGTGATGCCAAATATTAAAAATTTGTGGGTGCGAGCGAGAGAAATCTTGAAGGAAACCTGATTTTTGAACCTTCCATATGTACTGTACCACGCTTGTGACTTGGGTTCTTTAAATTACCGAGCGGTGGTATTTATTTTCACTATACAGTCGCGGTGTAACTTAATAATTAAGAATAGCCACAATTAAAACGAGACTGCCCTTATTTCACAGAAATCAGCGCAGTAAAAACTGCGTCTTTTTATTTCGTCTGAAAGGTATATGTACAGTCTGAGTAACCATTGCCGCACGTTTGTAACAATATTATTACGGTTTATTACGTAACAGTTAAACAGTGTGCGCTTTACATTTAATATAGACTTGTTGTCCATTAAAAAAATCAGCGCGCACTAAAATTTAAAAATGATTTAAATCCTTGATTTTCAGGAATATACGCAGTTGTTGTCACAGTTGTTCTTTAGAAAAATGGTAGAACTATCTTGTACGAATATAGTATCCATGCGTTGTGTCCATGTTTCAATTAAAATTCGAATTTACAGATTGAAGTACTATTTATTTGACGCATTATAAACACTTGAACATTTCTTTATGTTTATGAGATACTCTCCATCGCGATCAGTGCTGCTCTTATGGTTTACATGGTGCATTATCCAGAATGCACCATGCTCAGTTCACTATGCAATATGCACGGAGTACATGCATAAGATAAGCATGTTAACATGCAATATTCCATAATAACCACACACTCTCGACTCCCGGTTCCCTGTTCCCTGTTCCCTATTCCCGGTTCCCAGTGCCGATTCCCGCTTTCTGACTGAGAGCTTCACAATGTTAAAAATAGTTATTGCATTTTATATTGCATTTTTGTGTAAATAAACGTTTATCCAACTTTGAAGTATATTTTTAAATTTTCATAAATAATGATTTCAAAAGTTGTTACACGTTAGAGCTTTGGAGCTTTCAAAGCACAAATATTATAATATATTCATATTTATTTGCGTGAGGGAATTGCTATAAGCTCTTTGAATCGTAAATTTGTTGAATTGGTGATTGCAGGGGTATTTTTCGTTTTGTAAATTCATTGTCAGATAAGATATCAGAAGAGCTTTAAGCACATGCTGCTTTTATTCATAAATGTATTTCAAGTGAAACTTTTAAAGTTAGTTCTAATTTGTATAAATGTAGTGTAAAATTATTTCAATTATGTTTCCTTACACTAAATATAGTTGTTTTTTAGATATTTGTAAAGAAATTATATTTCTTTAGTTGGTACAAAGTTCGTCTGTCGGTAAAATAGTGACCATATACTCGTGGACTCCATAGATGACATTGTAGGGTATAGTTAAGTTATTGCAATTTAAATAATACACTTTAAATGTTGTTTCTTTGATTTCAGGTAGCATACTATGATTGTGTTATAATAATAATGTGTATGTAAATTACTAAAATAAAAGTCTTTTATTTCAGAGCAACACATAAGGTTGATTAAAAATTTACAAATACTAATTAAATAGGAGAGAGTGCCTTATATATTTATTTGAGTTCATAAGCTTTTGTCTTAGTTATTAGCATTTAAAACAATATATACATTCATAATCATTTGTAATACCTAATTTGTAATTTATAAACACGAGTATGCGTTTTTAAAATATAGAGATTAATTTTGTTTCATTGATAAAGTCAATAAGGTTTTCAAGACTTTCTCTGCTTTCAAATACACTGCTTATACATAGTCTTTAAACATATTACAGTTTTGTACAGTCTGTGTGATGAGTATGAGTGTGATTATTGTTCGTGGAGCATTGCTCATATATTGGTTTTGGATCTCTAAATACAGATGTTATTTGCTATGCGATTTTTTGGGCCTGTGTGTGTGGTGATACAGTGTTTAAATGCATATTCCTTATTACCGGAAAAAGCTAAACTGAAAATAATACTGAATACAGACTGTACAATAGAGCCCTAGGTAAATATCATTTTAAAATCAACCAGAAATTAATTATGAAATTAAAACTTTTAAAATTATGTTAAACGTATAATAATAAATTAAAGCAACTTCTCAATTTAAACAAATGGAGTTTGGAGCTAATAAATTGTTTAAAATAATTGTACGTAAACGAATATTAATTAGCGTTATGCAATATCAGTAATGTATTTAATAACACTGAACACCGAGCTGCTGGGCTCGAGCTGGTATAATGGGGAGTGGGGGGGAGGGGAGGCGCTACGTAGTTATGTTCCGTTATCATGTCCCGACGTGTTTTGCTTCTTTTTGTTTCCAAACTTTACCTACTTGGAGCTACAACTGCACTAGTTATAGTAACAGAACTAACTTAGAACTAAAGGCAATTAATCAATGTTCCAATTAGTTGCATTAAATTGATATCAATACACTTAACTTTTTATAATTGTTTGCAAATGTTGTTATGTCAAAAGTTTAGATGTCGGTGGCGTGACAACAGTTCTGGAATAAGCTTTTAGAAATTCGTAAGCTACATGTATTATGGGGCCTTCTCTAATTCTTGATTCAAATTACCCTTTATTTAGTCATAAACAGGCACGGATATAAGACGGGGTAAACCATGGTGCTTGCCCTGGGCTTGCAATTCATGGGGGCGCTAAATTAAAAAAAAAATTATTTTAGTTTGTTAAAAAAAATATTTGGAGATTGACAGGAACAACTAATCTATCCTGTTACTTTTTTTACTTTATTTTTTCTTTCATCAATGTTAAATGATAACGCCACAGCGATAATGGTTGTTGAGAAAAATGAGGAACAGGTTACTAGAAAACTACAGCATTCACTAGACGAGGTTTGCAAATGGACAAAGAAATGGCGAATTAAGCTGAACGAAGCCAAATCCACTCAACAACTCTTCTCACAGTTACTATCAACAGGCAAATACTATCAACCTTATTCCAACACAGCGAAATACCTTGGCATGACGCTAGATGCGAAACTCAAGTGGAAGGAGCATGTTAAGATAAAAAGAGAACAGTTTAATAATAAATTCAGGAAAATGCACTGGCTTATGGGAAAACATTCTCAGCTTACAGTGCATAACAAACTGTTACTGTGTAAGCGAATACTGAAACCCATATGGACTTATGGGTTAGGGTTCTACCAAGAAAACAAAAATTCAAACTTTCCAAAACAAAGTACTACGGAGTATTACAAATGCGCCCTTATAATTTACACCGTGATACAAAGATGCCCACCGTTGACGAAGAAGCCAGGAAAACACCAAGCAAACATCTACTGCGACTGCAGAACCACCAGAATGAAGAAATTCTGCAGCTGCTTAATAACAGAGAGAATCTGCGCAGTTTGAAGAGGACCAAGCGAGAAGACTTGACCCTGTGATTCTGCTACTACAAACTGCACAAGTGTTTCTTTTTTTGTAATGTTTAAAATTTTAGAACTAGTCAGTGGACTAGAACTGAACAAATTTACTTAACTTTTTATATATAAATTACTAGAAATATTAAAAAAAAAATCAATGGTAAATGGTCAAGGTTCATCAATTTTTAGTAGAGGAGCGCTAATATCAAGTTCTTGCCCCAGTTAAAAAAATCATAGATCTGTTACTGGTCACAAGTTCAATAGTCTCTTTAAGGTTAACAAGGAAGAGAAGAGACGACCCCTGCTTCCCCTTTCTTCCACTTTTTATTCAAAAAAGCCAATCCGTTTGATGCGATCTGTAACTTATAACCCTTGGTTCTTACCAATCAGGCACTAAGTAAGATAAAAAAATACGCTGCCGCAATCGAATCTTAGCGTGTTCCATAGAAACTAGACCTACACCTCGGGCGACAAATGCCTCGGGTTACGAATACAACTTTGACTCGAATGACTTCGTGATACAAACTCACTAACATGGGTTTGACGCCGCCGCAATATTCCAGCATTGCTGGTGTTCGTGTTTTTGCTCTCACCAAATATTACGACATGGAAAAATCAACGATCTGTAATATCTTAAAGAAAAAAGATGCGCTAAGGACGATTGAGGTAGAAAAGGAGTGACTATGTTATCAATGCAAAGATCTAAAGTATGAGAAGAATGAGAATAATTATTGCTTATGATTAGGATAGTATCGGATTGGCGGAAATAGTTTTAGCAAGATCCTAATATGCGAGAAGGCTTTCCTTTTGCATGGTGATTTAATAGCAAAAACGCCGAATACAAGTGAAGCTTCTGGGGCGAGCAAATTACTGTAATTAATTGGGTTTATCTTAATTTCAATGGTTATTATTATTATTATAATTTCAATTAGTTTCGGGTGGCCAACGTTTCGAGTTACGAACGTAGTCAAAGAACTGTATATAAACATATCATTTTATTTAAAAAAGAAATAGACAATTTTTCGCGCCACTATAATTATCTACTCCACTGACGCTGTCGCTGTGTTGACTGCACAAGAAATTTTTCCGTGTTAAATATTAATTCATTTCTAAAAGTATGAATTTATAAACTACGAGGTAAGAGTGGGGGGATGGGTATCCATTTATTAACAACGATTGTTAAAAACCACTTGACTCACTTGACTCTGTACGTCTGCAAGCGAGGTTGTGGTGGAGGTACTGGCGTGGGGGTAGGAGGACCTGGTTTGACTTCGCGATAAATGTGCATGTGAAATATGTTTATTGAAACTTTTATTATAACAATTTATTACAATAGTCAAACTTTACTTTTAAAATAAATTTGTTTATAAATGTTTGCTTACACCAGTGTATACATATTTTTATTGCTCATTGTCCCGGGAACCATAATGTTTTATACTTTGTACTCGTATGTATATTCTTATGCCTCGTCCAAACCAGTGAGATCCCACAATGCGACATTCTAGATTCATATATTTTTATTTATAAATTTACGTTTTTTGGTAAATAATTATTCTGACATGAACTAATTATTTAATTATTAATTAGTCGTACTACTTTCTTTATATTTAAGGTTTTTTTTTCTCGTTCATTACTTGTCTATTTGTGCAAGCATTACGAACGCCTACAGCTATATGTCGAATATTTCTATCACTGAAATTATATTTGTATTTCACTCTTTCCTTCACGGTGGGAAGTTTATTTATTGGCATGCTGTGTACTTTGCAGTTTGAGAACCTCTTCAATAGTCAAGCCATAAACATCACTAATTAAACTTCGTATTGTGATTCATATTTATATTACTTGACTTTTTTTAATTATATATTTTAATGTGTTTAATTGTTTTTACTTTATTATCTACTTGTGATCATCCATCGTTTATTTGATTTGATGAACTAATACTTCTTATCTGAAAAATACTTTGATGGACTTTGATTCCTGCAACATACAAACTAAAACCTCATTTACTTAGAGCAGTACTGAAAAGAAGTACAATCTTGCTAAATCTCCAAGTGTGCTAAATTTGTTGAACTGATGGTCAAAATCAATGCGACATTTATATAAATCTATGTGTAATCTTTCTATTGTTTCTATTATATTCAAAAGTTTCCAATGGAAGTAGCTAAAATTGTACACCTTTATAGACCAGAAGAAACTTACTATTTGAGCTTACGTTATCGGACATAATATATGAAGCCGAGGCTTTAAAAAATTAAATACATTTACTATACTTTTAATAATAAAACTATTAAGCCTAAGTATAGAAAATTGTTTCTATGCATGCAAAACAAGTGAATACGTATCGATACGTAAGGTTGTCGATGTATTAAGGTAGTTTGCTCGTGACACGCGGATAGAAATGCATAGTCCGACAGACAATACGAAAACTTTAAAATACTTAATAGCAGACTAATTTATTTTTGTCGTAGACTGTGCTCGAGATGCATAGAAACTTTCATATGGAGACATATACTAACACAGTTACACTTTTCACAAACACTATACAAACACACACACACTAATATAATGACATTGCACGACTGTTTTTTTTTTTAATTTAAACTTTATATATTTATATCTTTTCAACAAATCAAATGTCAACAATTCAACAAAGAAAATGATTATCATTTCTAAATTTTCCTAATTCTTTGCTTTATTCAATATTTGTTTTTTAGAGCATCCCTAAGAAAGGTTTTTCAGATATACACGAAACTATGTCTTTTTCTTGCTTTATCGGTCCGTTGCATGTTAATTATGTGCACTTTAATTATAAATATCTCGCTTCACAATTGATGGAAAATAATAATTTTCCTTTTTTAACAAATTAAATACATCTAGATTAACACTATATTTTAATTTTATCAAATTCATAAGGAGAGTTGGTTTACGGCCAAACTACCTTAAGTAATATGTTACTTCGTTTTGGGTTTATTGTAAAACCTCTTACAACGCATCGTGAAGTCGCACTGGTTTGGACGATGCATTATGTTCACTTGTTCTGAATAGAAAAGTATTACATATGATGCTTGGCTTGGAGCTGAATAAAACTACGTATGTATAATTTACTCTACTTGTGATTTTATTTATTTAAATCATGTGCTACGCTATGTAATATTTATAGGAATTGTTTTATTAAAGTTTCATTTTCACATACTATACATGAAAATTTACATATTGCATATACTTGTTCATATACGTACGCTGCTGCCTACATGTATTAACATTCACCTCCCAAATCGGTTGCTCGTATACGAGTATAGTAAATGATATCAATTAGTTGAATCATAGAAACAAATTGAAATTAATAAATAAAATTTAAGCCAAATCCAAAACATTAGACGACTGATGTAACAAAACCACAAAATTAGATAAATGTATAACATGCAAAGTTCATTTCGGTACACTGTTAAAAATAACTACAAGATTTTATAAGGGAATAGATGGATAGAAGAAATAACTAGAAGAAGGAAGGCTGAAGCTATTTAAATCTTCTTAAAATGTGCAAAACCATGTATTTTTTTTTAGATATTAGGAGAATTGATGTTTTTGTTTTTGGTTTTGGTAGAAGGAAATAGATATATATTTAAGGAATAAAATGTATTGTACTAAGGCAGAAGAATGTAATGCCGAAAGGTAAACATTAAATAAATAAATAATAATAATACAAGATTTTATTGAAAATTAAAACTAAACAATCTACTAATAATTCTTTTACAAACAATGCAATGGCTTGTTAAGTGTTATTCAGACATGATATTTTTTCCCATTAAAAAACAATTAACATAAGAAAAGCAGATTCCATTATTTTGGAAATACTTTGTAAACTAATGGTCGGATTGTCATGAAATTTTGATACATGTCGTTTGAAAGTTGGTACTACCTAAAAATCATATGAATTTGTCAATAGTGGCGACATTTACATGTCATGTTAAGAACTTATTGAGTGATAAGTTATATCGATCGTCCAATTCGTGAGGTATATCATAATATTGAGTTTTAAGATACCGACGAAAACAATATTAGAGTTACAAGCATTCCAGCGGTACTCGGCAAGCTTATCTGCATTTAATTTTACGTTGTATGATCTGCCTAATACGTCAGATACAATTTTACATATAACTGCATACTAAACTCAAGTATCACTCACAATCTCAGACTAGCCTACCTCAGCTAGCTTATGACGTCAGATACGTATACATCGCTGCCTAATAAAAATACCTGTATGATTATATATTTAGTTTCTAATATGTTTATAATTCTTCTAGTTGTTCTAATATTATTAAGCTACTAATAGCGCAGTATGTTTTTTCTTGTATACCATAGTTTACTTTCGTACATTTTCTTATTTGCATTATTTGATATTAATGTGATAAAGAAATAAAACAACCATTTTGAACAAAAGCAAGATGATAAAGACATAGTTTTATTTAGGAACGCATAGAAAACAAGACAATGGTTTTACATTGATACAATAGATAGCGTTAGTTGGTTTATTTCATGTTATCATTTTAAAATAATTTCAATAAATATTATTAAAAGTTACGAGTATTTATTTATAACAATTACATGTTCTAATTATACTGAATGCAGTCTTTCAACAAGAGCGGTCATTTTAAATCAATAGAGAATCGCAGTATTTCTGTGAAAAGTGGTGATATTTTAATTTTAATCTAAAGTACAAACTCTGAGGTTAGTAATGAAACACAATATCTGTAAAATATCAACGAAATACTGTGCTTTTTATTGATTTAAATATACAGCTCTTGTTAAAAGCCTCTATACGACCTATTCAGGTGGTACGGGGATCGAACTCAGATACATAGCAGTCCAGAGTGATGTCACAATGTGCGACTGTGTCATCCGTGGATTATTTAAATGACTGCAAATTATGAAAGATGAAAATCATTGCAATGTAAATTATCACATTTATTATTTTCAATAAATATGCACTTGTTTTTATCCACTCCTCATTATTACCATATCCTGTAGATCTGTCATTTCTTACAAGATATTCCAGTTCTTCCCACAATGTACATTACAGCGTACGAATACAAGAAGTTTCTACAAGTATATATTGAAAATTACAAATGTTACAACTAATATCAATAATAATTCTTGTGGTAGCTCGGATATTAAGTTAGCAAATGTCTTTAGGATTATGATCAGATTATACAAAAGATTATATATAGCACCGCATAGGACAGTACATAGTACTCTGAAGCATTTCTCGGCTTTTCCGACCGTATACTACTTGGATTTAAGTACAGAATCGTTAACAATTATTTTATGTTTCACGTAAAATATGAATAACTTATTATTGAAATAAATGTTGCAGCAGGGGAGACGCTCCATTATATATTTTTGTGTGGAATGTGATTTAACGTCTATAAATATTAGACAAAGCCAAAAATTAACGGCTTATATGAAAAACAATTTATAGTGGCTACAAAAAAGTCTGTCTACAAAAATTGCCCCAGTCCGTCGTTCGAGTTAGCTTGGTTGCCGTTAATCAGGCACTGATGGTTTTCCTAAATGAAATTTAAACATTTAGTTACCAATATTAATAACCGATAAATATTTACTTTTGACATATTTTAACCAGATTTCGTATATTCCAGTTTTTTTTATAATTTATATAGAAGTCATCTTTATTATTTATGACAATTAGATATTAAACGCAATAATTTTAGACATATGTTTATACTAGCGACTGTACATAATATCTACACCCTGTTTTCCTCCTGCCTCTCCACCCTGTACTCGTGCTATACACTCCAGATGGGTCCGATAGCTCAATAAATTACTCTAAACTTATTTTACTCAAAGAGAATAATGTACATCCCACCGCAATGTTGTTTTACACTTTGCAGTCTTTGTCTATTTAAGCTCATGGATGTTGAAGCTTTGTTCACATTCTTATATTAATTTCTGTTTTAAATATAATATAGACGTGTAGTTCTTATTACGTCATATTAATTATGTACATACATCATCAAAAACTCATTAAGCAGCGGTGTAGTTTTCATATTTGATTCAACGACAACATAAATGCTGTCAAGGTAGTACGAGGTCATCGGTGAAAATAGGCCGACGCTAAATAAAATTAAACAAGAAAGAATTTAAAAAATATACTACTGACACTTGGAAACGTAAGTCATTTTGAAAATTGCAAATTTTTTATTTTAGTCTATATATACAGCCCGGGGGAGCAAGTGACGTTCGCTGGAAAGAGTGAACCAAGGTTGGAAGAATATTGTATCAATTTTGAGAAAGATTACGATAATACCTTCCATTCTTTTATTTACTCCCTACTAAACACAAAACATTATTGTTACCTTATATTCAAGTAACATTTTCCTTGAACAAAACCTAGTAACATTTAATCTAAGGATCTTGTTTTATTATTTTAAAAGCCTTTAATCCTTACAAGACTGCTTTTAAGGTTCTATAATTTTTAAAAGGTCTTCTTAAGAAATATGATTATGCAAATGTGGTAAAATGTTTACTTACTTTTTCAAAAACACAAAAATAGGTCACAAAATTGTTGTGTATTAGGTAAACTTATTTACCTTTTGTTATGTAAACCTTAGTTTAGCAGATCATTTCTTAACATAAATGTACTTTTAATTATTATTTAAAAGGATATATTATGAACCTTCTACATACTTAAAAAGAAAATGCTCTCATTGAGTTTGATATTTCCTTATAAATGTATACGATATTTAATAATGATTGTGAACTTACCTTTAACCTTAAGACGAGCTTTAACCAGTAGGTGTGCGGTATGGCTGGCACCCCAGAGTGTTCAAATTAATATACCGGTATAATCTTAAGATTTAGTGTGGCAACTTATTGAAAAAAAGATGCCATGAAAATATCGTACGAAAAGTGTCTAAAATGTTGTAAATAATTACGAATTCAGAACACAGTGTTTGCTGGAAAATTGCTTATCTTAAACATCGATGAATCTGTTAGAGGCGGAGTAAAATTAATGCATTTCATATATTGGGAAATTATATCATAGTCTTTGTTTAGCTTAGTTCATCGTTAAATCCGGAACTACATTTGAATCTGTCGGAATTTTCTTTAAAACCTTCAAGTTATATACAGAGCGACCCAAAAAAAGTTAATTTTCAAGAGTGTTGTTAAAAGAAATTTCTTGCTTTTCGGACCTTTCTCCCGCCCATGCTTGACACATTTTGCAGACCCCCATCCCGCTTCGGTGTGATGTCACACGTTTCAATTAATTAATTTTTTTACAATTAATAAATGACCTTTTGTTTTCTCCTAGATCTCATGGAAATTTATAATTTTTTTCAGGAAATTACCTTTTTTTAAATAGAATTTATACTTAATACACATTTCAATTACAATTTTTTTTAAGTTGCCCCTCACGGGAATTTATACGTTTTTCACGAAATTACCTTTTTTTCAATTTTTTTAATATATTTTATACTGCATGTGACGTCACAACGCTTCTAACCACTCTTGTGAAATCTTGTTACAATTTCAAAACCCCCTCTTCACCCATTTGCGTGTAACGTAATTTATACTTGGTCCCTTATATATTAACAAAATACATAGGTGAATGATGTTCCAAAAATTATGTCATCTGATTGAGAATCGTCCCAGTAAACATTTTGGAGTCACTTCGCCATCATACTGAAGATGCGCATGACTTTTTTATCATGAAAGAGTTCATTTACAGTTCAGTTTCGTTCACAGTCGTTCATATGAAATGACTATTTTATCGGCTACAAATGGTGAAACCACTACATCTGTCGGAATGCAAATGAAGATAATGTTGATGCGAACTGTAATTGAAGTGAAATAGTGATAGAAACGTCACAAAAAGGGACACTTCACTAAATTGTTTACTGGGTAAACTGCTTTCGTGTCATATCCGCAGATTCATTCATTGAATTCATTGAATTATTGAACGGCGTACTACCTATTAACATATGGGTTCTTCTCTACAATTATTTGTAACATTGTTGTTGACATTCTAGAACTCGACCTAGTGTAGGAATCGACATTTGGGCGATATAAAGTGACTTATGGACAACAAAAAAAGAGGAGTATCCGTTTCGAAGACATTTTGGATCAAAAACGAAGCCGAAAGTTTCAAAAGCAAGAATGCATTACCCCACCCCATAACCTTAAGCTTTCAAATACGACATTTCTTTTCTTGAAAGTACCCAAATATATTTTCTACCTAGGGGTTTAGAATGTGCATCGAAAAATCTTATTTAAATTGTAATCAGGTTATTCGAAATTACTACGATACGAAAAAATGTTTGTAGGGTTTGTGTTTACGCAGTGAAATCAAATCCATATTTTGAGACACCCTGTATTTATATCTCTGAAGACAAAACATATTTCTTTGAAAATAAAGTTAGAGCCAAGCAATCTGTGCATAATTTACTACTGGTATCTAGAAGTAGAAGATAATTAATATTTTTATTAAACCTCTCCGTCGGTCGGAGCTGGGAACTGTCCAAACTAAACATAAACCGTATTTTCTTTTTAAGTCGTCCTCATTATTTTCTTGCGCTATTCAGTTTGTTTATCGTGCACCGTAAAGTAAGAGACTTTAGTTACTCTGTAACGTGAAACAAAGAGAATATTTTTGATTTTTAATAAGATACGTTTGTAGTGTATGTAATGTAAGAATATTGAAGACGCGAGGGACATTTAAGTGTCCCAACAGAGATAACTTAGAGATCATTAGAAGTTTTTATGGAACACATTCCAAAAGACTACATCATACTATAAATCTGTTCCATAAAATAAAATATCTTAAAAGAAAATAGCAGCAGACATTATAAACAGTGTCTAAGTGAATTTGTGTGTAAGACAGTTGTGTTTATAGTAGTTGCTCTGAGGGGTTCGATATACCAACCCCTGCTGCTTACTGCCTGCCACCCTCAACCCTCAACCCTCAACCCTCCACCTGCCACCTTCTATTCGAACGTGTGCTGCAAGGGGGGCTGTGAAGGAGAGATAACTCAGACACGAAACAGTTTTAACTAGGGATGCTCAACGACAAGAAAAGTCCTGCAAATTTGAGAAAAAAAGACCAAAAAATTGCTTTGTGTCTGATGATTTGTTTGATTTGTTGAGTATAATTGGGTTTAATGACCAATGCAAAATATATTGAGGTAACACAGGTATTGAAGCAAATATGGAAGAGAAGAGAAGCGGTGCAATGCATGCCGAACTCAATTATTGTCACAGTAAAGCTATAACTGTCGCTGAGTATGCCTTCGCGTCTGTTTTACACGTTTTATAAAACAAAACCAATACCATTAGGAAATGTATTCGCGCCAATCACACCCCAACGCTAATCATTGATGCATAAAAGACCTGCAACAAGAAATCTATGTTTCTTTTAATTAAGAATTTGAGGTGATTTCAACATCAAGATCATGTTCACCTGAAGTTATTCTATTTTGGTTAAATTTTATTTAATAAGTTTATTTCAGTTAGGAACTTTTAGAATTTAGTCTTCATTGTCTGCAAGCATGTCCTTTAGTTCACCAATGACGCTGTGTTTGGTTCGTTGAGCTTGATATTGTGGGCAGGTTATTAGGAGATGATAAACTCTCATTTGCATCTGAGAGTTGTTGCACTGTAAAGCTTTATTTTATTAGCATTGTTTTATTCATTAAATGTTGATGCGTTAACTTCGTATGTCCAATTCGTAGTCTGAAGACGGATTTTTCAAATTGTCTGTTGTTTTGATAAGAAGCTTTCCACTTTTCTGTATTTTCTTTAATTTCTTTTGAATTTTTGTTATTTATTTTTGTCCAGCTATTATACCATTCAACTAAATCTAAATATCATATAGCAGAAACTGGATTTCCTTCAATAGCAGTCAAAATTGATAAACTAGAATTCAGTCAAGACATTTCAGTCAAGGACAGTAAAAACCATTATGGATATCCCGTGGTACATAAGCAAACAAATTCATCAACCATGACTTCGGCATTAAAAACGTGAGAGAAGAAATAAACAAATTAAGCCATAGATACCAGCAGCGGCTAAACAAGCATCCAAACAATCTAGCTGTAGAATTTACTAAATAAACATATATCTGACTTTAAAAGAATTAAAAGATTTAAAAGACATAGTGTGTTAAAACTATCGTTTTTAATTGTCACTGGACGAACAGGTGGAGTAATTTCGCCATTTGTAGGCGATAAAGTAGACATTTTATATGAAAAAATGTGAGAAACTGAACTATAAGTGAACTCTTTCATGACAAAAAAATCATGACGTATCTTCAATATGATGTCAAAGTGACTCCAAAATGTTTTCTGGGTTTATATATTATTTATTCTATTGTGGAGCTTTTTGCAAGGAGTCCCAGCTGTATAAATACTATAGATATTTGTAAGTTTAAATTTAAAACTATTAATCTATGTATAATGTAATTTTCTTTATTCAATCCATCAATTCACGCGAATGTGTAATACAACATTTCGACACCTCTAAGTTCCTCAGGTTTACCGGTCGGTGTTAGGGTGGAGGCGTAACCCCTTCAAAACATATCAATACCAGATGCCGAACAGCCAACGTTATATGGGGCCAAACATTGAAAACAAAATACCATAAATAACAACCGACAACCGCCAACATATATGAGATACATTTGTTTTGTATTGGATAGCACTTAAATGGTATGTTTGAGTGTTACGTAGGTAGGTGTTACGTAAATACCTGGTAAATACACTGCCAAAGAGTGCGGACCGTACGTGATTATGTAAGTTGGTGTTTAACGACACACTGTGCAACTACTGGATTCGATCTCCGAGCCGAAATTATATTTTATGGGTTTGGTTGCAATTCAATTTCATAGGTCATGTGCTAACATAATCCTAAATACGAAAATATGATCACTAAGTAAAATACGAAAAAAATAAAAGCAAAAAGAATTACAAGAGCAACGGTAAACGAGCGTGTACCCCCGTCGTAAGCGACGACTGTCTTTTGTGTGTGAACTGAATTTCATTTCAAATTTTAATTCCATTTTTAAATTGAAATATAGAAAATAAATAACTTATACACACAACACGACAAATAATATAATTTGGGCTAAATACCAAATTTAGCCCAAATACAAAATTTCAACTTGCTAGCCCAATATTTATCATCGGCAAAAACCACCCCCGTGCCCCCCAAATAAAATTTTGAATTTTTTTATTAATTAGATACTTAATTATAATACAATCCAAAATTTGAGACTTCTCCAAAGTTTCGTACCGGGCCCCGTAAATTTGTAAGCCCCTTTTATCAATTTTTTAATTTCTAAAGTATGAAATATATTAGCATTATATACCTTAATACATATGCAAAATTTGAACTTTCTAACTTTTACAAATTAAAATTTATACACTAAAAAGTAATTTTTCTAAAATTCCAAGAAATTCAGGGAAAAATTCGAGGAAGCAAGAAAATGAATATGAAGACAAAAAGCTCTGGATGATGAAGAGAAAGAGGAAGATAATGAAGACGATGATAAGGAGAGAAATCAAAGGATGAAAGGCATCGAAAAAAGAGGAGAAAAGGAGAATAGTGGAGAGCCGGTGGTTAAGGCGAAGTTTGATGCAATGAAAACACAGGAAATATAAACGATTAGAGGGACAGAAAGGTTAGATCTAACTCAAGTAACAATGGGGAAACGGAGCGGAAGATCGATATTCAAAAAGAGTTTAGCAGAAACAATAAAGCGAGGAAATGTTTTAACTGATCTTTCAAGTAATGTAATGTAAATAAATGTTATTGCAATTTACAGTACAGATAGAGACTGTGTATCTAAGAAGCCCATTAAATTACAATAAAAAATAAAATACACAAATATAAATTGCGTTGCGTGATTGCGTTGTATCTACCTAACACGGACGCCTTTGTCTTTATATAACTGGTATAACATATCGACGGTGTCATAGAGAAATATAGAAAATATCTATTAATGGCATTCATAGCTTTATTATCAATAACTACTTTATTGCATTCCCTTTTGTTATGCTTGTTTAATTCATGGGTTTTACTTTTAATATGTTTCGGTGGATTATACCTATGAGTACTAAAGTTTACGGTAAATATATCCGCGCGAACTGTTGTAAATTTATGAGTTGCAAAGGGTGTGTTGATGTCTTACATTCAGTTAATATCACATCACTCAATAAGTTTGTAGGAATATTCACAAACCCATACCATTCTTAGATAGTGGCAGGGTTGGCAGGTCTGAAAAAAAAAGTTATGGTACCAAGACCGTAAAATTATGGTACATTTGCAAAAAACATGGTAGATTAAATGAATACATATATTTCGATGCTTCATAGCGCCAAATTCAAATTTGATTAAAATAAAAGTAGAATTAGATGTATTTTCTTTAATTTAACTGAGATCATATTAGTTGTTATCCTTATTAAAGAAGTTAGTTTTAACATAATTGTTAAATAATAATTAAATACAATACATATATATCTTTTTTTAAGTAACGAATAAAATACTCATATTTTTTATATATTTTATTGGTATGAATATAAATTGGTAGCGCTATACTTTTAAATATTTAAAAATTATAATTACTAAATATTTGGCAAAACAACTTCATCATTGTCGTCTGAATTGGATTGGGATTGTTTTGGAATATTGTCCGTTGAAAGGACTTAATGTAATGGTAAAATTTTAACCTTTAAAAGGACATGTGGGGCGAGTGCGGACATAAATCATAAAATATTCAGTCGTCATTTAAGACTCGATGTATAATATAGAATATAGTAAGAAATTCTATTTTTACGCTTAAATTCAAATTTATAAAAGACAATTGATTAGAAATATTAATAGAAATTAATATAATAATAAATAAGAATTATTAATAAAAAATCAAATTCATAAATTTTTGATTCTTCAAAATTATGGTAGATTGCCTCATTATAGTACAAAAAGGATGATTAGATTGTACAAACGTCAAAATTATGGTACATCTACCTCCATTATGGTACGATTGCCAACACTGGATAGTGCTAACTTTGAAACGGTATATGTCAACATTTTATAATATTCTGATCATTAGTTATGTAGTAATGCTACTTCCATAGTTTTCAAAACAATGGAAAAGTCTTAATTTTGTTTGTTGATAAAGCTTTCTACTCCTTCTATAAATACGGCTAACCGAGTCTGAATAACACTTGTCAAGCCATTGAATAGTTTGAACGGTTATTGAACGCTACTCGGGACTTGTCAAAAGTGGCGCCATTTATATGCCATTTTACAAACTTATTTAGTGATGTAACATATATTGTCTTTCTTACTAAAAGGCTTAACATCTATAAAGCTGCAAAATCTGTTATGTTGCTTTTGTGATATCCCTTAGGTGAGACAGCAAAAGGATCTTCGGTTCAATAAAACATAATATAATATATGTAGATTTAAAAAGATGCCTAAGACATAGATATAAATAAGTGGTATTTTTCTTTTGTACCTAACTCATCTATTATAATCAATATCTCAAGCAAACGGCTAACGGGTAACGGTGGCTGGCATTCTCGAATTCTAATAGATTTCAGATAATCTAGCTCTTTGACCTAACGATATATTGAGTCCAGAGGATGTGGTGTGCAAATCCATGTTCTAACCTAATACCCGGAGAACTTAGAGCCCCCGGAGCCGGGAGTCCAAACCTCCAAGCCTCGAAGCACCCCAAGAAACCCGAAGCTCCCGGAATTAACCCATAGACATCAATACACACATACACACATTGGTACGAGTGGCTACTCCACTATCTATATTGTCGATGTAGTAGTATAACATGGAGAATGGACAAACGGAGTGGTAGATAAGGGTATAAAGAGTGAGAGGGGGATAGTTTCCATAACAACCATTTATTTGCTCGCATAGCATAATCTAGATGTGCATTGTGTAAGATAATTAGTTTTGTTTAACGGAAAGAATCGCATAGATAGAAAATAATTAGCAATTCCAGTAAATGGTAGCAGGTTACTAATTGTAGAATATTGCGATAACGAAGTTCATTTGGTTACTGTGTGTTCGGACTGTAGTAAGTATTGCGAGTACGTACTTACATCTAACATAACGTTTATCATATACAAAATGGGTGACCTTTATAGCGAGGGCAAATATTGACAAATTAATAATATATAATTAAAAACACTTTAGACAAATTTGAGTTCCAATGCACATTTGTCCAATATTAGCCATTCGACCTTACTTGATCATACGAGAGACCTGACTTATTTTTATTTATTTATTTTTATTTTGTTTGTGCATCAACTTTTAGAACTTGTTTTTGTTTTTTCTAAACAATATTATGATAAGATTTTAAGATATTAAAAAGAAAACCAAACATAATACTAGAAACTGCTGAACATTAAAATTCCATATAATATTGAAATTATTACTTAAAATCGAGGTGGTTTAGAGTCGGTTCGGTGATGCCATCTACATAGACTAGATAGAGTGCACAATTTCGTTGCGTAACAAATTCCCGAATTCCATTCGTTGCTAACATATACATATATCTTTTTAAAATTTATTTTGTGTGTATCAGCTTTTGTGTAGTAGATTTAATAGAATAGTATAAAAAGAGTATGAGGCAAATTTAAAACCAGTACTGGACGCAAAGAAGTAGCAACAAATTAAGATTGATTAAGGAAAATACAAAAAAGTGGAAAACTTTTTATCAGACCAGCATACAATTTGAAAAATCTATCTTCGGACTGAGAACAGGACATACGAGGTTAACGTATCAGCATTTAATAAGTAAAACAAGAATTCCGCAGTGCAGCAACCGTCAGACACAAATAACAGTCCATCATCTACTACTAACCTGCCCACAATATCAAACGTAAAGAACAAAACACAACATCAATGGTGAACTAAAAGACATGCTTTCAGACAATCCAAAAGAAATTCAAAAAGTGATCGCATTTCTAATGATATAACCTTAATAAATAAAATTTAACTAAACTAAAATAACTTTAGGCGAACATGACCCTGACGTTAAAATCGTCACAAATTTTTGATAGTTATTAGCCCCTAAAGTAATAGATACATTTACAAACAGTTCATAATACTTAATTTTTACAATTTATAATTTTCTTATTTCTAAGTTTTTCCCATTCTATTCCAAACTCTTCCATCGTTGCTTTCTTAACAACATCCCTTTCCTTGTATCTTTACAGGTTCATTTGTTTTCACTTTAACAACAACTGTATTACGATCTAAAACAGAAATTTCCTCCAATGTGATGCCTTCCATTGCATTTCTTGCTCTTTTTCAAATGTATATTCCATCCACCTGCTAATTAAGTTCTTCCAGTGCGCAACTTGGATCCATCTCTTTTATAAAGCTGTTTAATTGTTGCTTCCCGTTGCTCTTGCAATTCTTTCTGCATAATCAATTAAATTTTATTGCAACCAAACCCAGAAAATATAACTTTTCCTCGTTGATCTAACCCGAAGACACTGCAGTCAGCGTCAAGTATTAATGCCCTCGCCGTCTGTGTTGTCTGACTTTTATATTTGTGTTAATTCATTGTAAATTATCTTTGAACATAAATTTGACATCCATGTACCGTAACGACACTGAGTACCTCTCAAGCCAATGTCATACAGAAAATCAATAACACTCTGCATGTCACCTTTATGCAAGCACAATTCTGCGATTTACAAGTTTATTACGGTGTAGGTACACCGTCCATGCCGCTATGCCGTTGTTGCATGGTCCTGTTCCCAAACTCCAGCTTTTCAGTCTCAAGGGAAACGTTAGATTCCCGATTGGAATTACCGAACGTTTAGAGCGAAGTGTCGCTCCGGCCGACGAGTCCACTATAGCGTAGTGCAAGTGATAAGCACTAAGCACTAAGCAGTGAGCTATAAGCGCTCTCTACATCGTCCATTTCCCTAGTTTCCAATTATCAACGCCTAGACTCTACAAAGCTGTTTAAACAGACATTCGCACAAGGTACCGATACCAATACCGGACAGGTGGAGAAGTGATCCAATGCCCAGAACTGAGTTAATCTTATTAACAGATTTACAAAACTGCGAAAAGAGCTATCTCCATGAAAATAAGGCTGCCAACTATACTATCTCACAGTTTAGCAGAAGCGAAAAGAATATAGGAAAAAGTTGGCAAACCTATGTAAAAAGTATACAAAGATTTTAATACAAGAACACTTTGCTGTGTTGAATCTTTAAGTGTTCAGTACTTGCCGATCAAAATATATGGCGACTAGACATATCAATCAACATTTTTTACAGTTATTTTTTCCTTGACTTTTCTTGAAAAGTATTTAAATATTTTGAAAAGAAACTAATGCTAGAGTAAACTAATTTTTTAAGTAAACTATGGACGGACCGATTTTGATGTACAATAACTTAGAATATTCATTGGAACAACTGTTAACTCTTAATATTTTCCTAATTAATTAAAAACATACTTGTATATATTTTGGATATAATTGATTTAATAATATATATGTCGCAATATTACAAGCATTTTAAGAAAACGAATAAATAAAGACTAAATTGCACGGTCTATGAAGAAACAACTTCCTGAAAATAAATTTTCAAGAAGAAACAACCTACAGCGAAGCCATCAGAAATCCACCCCCCCTAAGGGGGCTTCGTCAGATGTTGTATTGTCAGAAATTCTGGGCCTATATTCATCATATTGGCAACCATTGCTCGTCTTGGATGAAATTTCTTTCGAATATAGGCAATTTACTGATTAGATACGATCCCAAAAGAACTTAGTCGAGGTTAGTTAGTAGAGGTGAAAGTTTAAGGATGATAATTGCAGTTGTGGAGAGGAAATATGTAATATTGTTATTGTAGGTTAAAGGACGAAAAAAGGACCGTGACTTTTAAAAGTCCGTATAATAGAAAATAAGAAACAAAACAACTCAATTGGTAAATTAAAATTTTAGGTTTCTGTGAATACGATTATCTTAAGAAAATTTTATCATTTTATGCAAATCGAAATAAATCATAACAAAGAGCACACAATAACGCAAAATAGACTTTACTCGGGTTTTTGTACATCCGCTGAAAGTACTGAACTTTACAACTCAAATTTCAAGATAAATTACACATCATATTGTTTACAGACAATAAGGTAAAATAATTTTACAGATCATAAAAACTTAACATGGGTTTTATACGTTTACGCTTCCATTTCTTATCAGTTCTTCGTATCCAGGTTATCCTAGTCGTCCTAAAACTTTCTGAGAGACATTATCTAAAATCAAGAAATTCTTTAATGTTTTGTAAAAATGGATTCACACCACAAACTTTTATTATATTAAATTATATCAAAATTATTACTAAAAGCAGTTTTATCAGATTTAATGAAAAAAGTAGCCAGTTACTTAGAGCATTTGCCTTAAGAAAACGTCTACTTCATCCGTCTCAGAATAACACGTAAATTGATGGTCGATTTTTTAAATTTTCGATTGAAATACGTTTTAATAAATGTATGTGTAAAGAAATTATATTTCGTTAGTTGGTAGGAAGCTCGTCTGTCAGTAAAACAGTGACCATTTACTCATGGATTCCATAGATAACGTTTGAGGAATAACGGTCAACACAGTAGATATTTGGAGTGGGCAGAACTCACTGTGCATATTAGAACGTTGAATCCCTTTAATAAATAAAGATACAGAATGACTTTTTTAGAACTTATTAAAAAATAACTGGCCGTTTGAGGTCCTGGTAGCCAACTTTGTCAATTTATAGTACAGTTTTAAAGAAATAAAAACATGGTTTGCAAGCCATTCCACATAACTCGATCTCTACTCACATATTAAGCAAATCGTTAAACTTACAATGCAGTTCAATTCACTAACAAACTTCAACTAAAGCAAGTCAAGACAAGTTTCGTCAAGACTATCATATATCCGCAACAGAGTTTAACTTGGAACCATGCTGGATCAGTTCAGCGTTCTACAAGGTTCCCGGAGTGAATGTGTGTTTCCGAATCCGCTCCGTCTCCGTCTCCGGGTGATGCCACAGATGATACGTCTAATGACATTATTCATCGCCATATGCTGTAAAGTTTTCTTTTATTAAATAAGAATTTGATCGCGTTGAAACTGAGCTAGAAGAGTAACTGTTACGAGAACCACAATGACATCACAGAATGATGAGGTGCAGCTGCAGTTCAACAGTGGGACGGATGGAGACCTCAAGGAAATGTCTCTTCTTCATTGTCTGTACGAACAAATGTATGTGAGATACCATGCTGTACATATGTATTGCATCTATGAGTATATGTGTATAGAGATGTTGTACTGGATTTCTTGCAGTGAGAAATATAAAATGTTTCAAGAAAATGCAATTCGGCAAACCTCGATCCTACTCGTGATGCTGGAAAATAAACTACTCACTCTCAGACTAGATTGGATGATTTATTCAAGAGATACATAGGGAATTGAGTTTTTGAAACCAAAGAAACTTGCCTTTTAAACATTAGTTTAATAAAGTTATCTACATGAATATATGTTCCACGCGTTTAAAATCTGCCAAGTAGTTTTGTTTTACCTGTAAAAGCAGTAAATGTATCCGGTTTAATTAATGAAACGTATGAGAAAAGGTGGAAAAACAAGGTAAGGAATTATGAAGTATACAATGGCTAACTAGAGGACAGAAAGAGAAAGAATCTATAAATAGTTTTGAATTAATTTAATGAAATGTAATTCATGATTCAATGTGGCAAGAATAAAAAAAAATGCATAAGAATTAATAGTGTATTATGTAGTTACAAACGTAGCTCGAAAGCGATGCCGTTTATAATCTGTCTCTTTCCAACATCATGCAATTAAATAAAGGTATAGTTGTTGTCTCCTTTACATTTGAAAATGTCTATTTTAGTACAGATAAAAATTAATATTCATTACATACACATTACGTACAACATTCATTCAATAGAATATCAAAGAAAAAGAAACAAGATATATCTGTCTCTGTCTAATGGTATTTTTGCAACTATATGAATTATAAAGTGACATCGCTTCGGTTCTGAAGGGTGAAGTGATTTTGTCCTTTTCTAGTTCATATCACTGACATTTCTTTGACCGATTGAAATCAAATTGAATTGTTTCAAGAGAAAATACGCATCTTCAATATGATGTCCAAGTGACTCTAAATGTTTACTGGGATGAGTACACTGTTTATTATTAAAATTTTAGCTTTGCTCAAATGACGTAAGTCTGCGGACACTGGGATCTTGGCCTATAACCCAGTAAACAATTTGGTGAAGTGCCCTATTTAGTGACGTTTCTATCACTATTTCACTTCAATTATAGTTCGCATCAACTTTATCTTCATTTGTATTCCGATAGGTGGAGTGGTTCTGTCATCTGTAGCCGATAAAGTAGACATTTTATATAAAGAAATGTGAGAAACTGAACTATAAATGAACTCTTTTATGACAAAAAAATCATGACGCATCTTCAATATGATGTCAAAGTGACTCCAAAATGTTTACTGGGAAGTAACACAGTATCAGCACTAACACAAAGGTTTAAACGCGGCTGTGACTGGTAAAACGCATTTATACAAGTAAACATAACTATGCTGCTTGTATACGATTTTATTCATCAAACATAATGCTTACCATAAATGTACAAATATTAATAACTCGTTCGCTGCTTTATATTCAAATCACAACTAACAGGAAACACTGTACTGCGATAAAAATATATCATAACCTAAAAAAGCAACGTGACATTCTATTACAACAAACGTGTGTTATTTTTGTTATATTTGTAAAAAATGCAACAGATCAAATCAAAAGTAAATTTAATATACAATTTAATTTCAAAATAATAAAATCACATAAAATCCAGTGACAAAACAAAGCTAAACAATAAACAGCGAAATAGTCAGTACATATATGGTAGTGGTTTCGAGTTATTAAAACCACTGTGTACAGTATGGATGCACAGTAGAGTACAACTGTACATGTACAGTGTGGGTATGAGAACAATGCAAAACACAATAGAGAGAAACTCTAAAGTCTAGGACATTATAATCTTGAACGAATGTCATTGTTTTGAGCTTAATTTCGGGAAGTTCTCATTTGTTTTTGCCAGTTTACACTTCGCAGCCTTACCATAGCCGGTATATTTCACTTGTACATATATGTCCATATAGTTTACACACACATACATCATCACACATATATACTGTATGTGTCATCCCATACAATACACTCACACATTTTTAACATATGCATGTGTGTAGATGAATAACACTTTGTATGTGTGTGTGTGTTATTTATTCTCTTATCAAACAATGACTGATCGCATTATTATATTTCTTGTCTTGTCTCCTATTGTTGGCATGTGAGCTTATTAAATTGATGAGAACAGGTGCTTCCGCACAGACAATTAGCTTGAGGTGTGGCCAATTGTTTTCATCATGTCGTTCAATTTCGTAATCCCCCGGTAAGTTAACTGCCTGGCGGTTCTCTAACATTGGAACAGACTAAATACGACATTCTACTTTTTCAGTAGAATGTATATGAATTGTTTCACATAAAAACACTTATCATGAGAGAAAGTTTCTACTTTAATGTTTATCAATACACCACTCAATCGAAGAAGTTCATATGTCCTAAAACGTAATCCGCTTTACAAATAAACCTGTCTTATCTCTTCATTGTCAGTGCCAGCAATTTCATCAGGAGATGTCACTAGTGTATAAGAGTTCGGGGGAGACAATTTGAGCACTTAATGTAGACTAAATTTTAGATTTTTTTTAATGAACCACTTAAAGTGAAACATGTTTTAAATTGTCTTTGAACCTTTCTCAAAACATTTGATCATTATCAATAAAAGACTAGTCCGTTTTAGTTAGCTACACCTTTTATTTTGCTTAATAATTAGTTTTGACTGTTGGTCTTTGATTAGAAAAGGTAACTGGATTTTCTTTTTTATGCCAGAAAGATGCAAGTATCATACCATTGCTGAATCGGCATAACATGAGCAAGTTTTAAAGTAATTTGCTCATTTCGTGTGTAGTACTTTTTTTCATGGCAGCTGCTGGTCAAAGACGAAGTTAATGTTTTTACTGAGGATTTTAGTCAAGAATAAACCAGCAGTTTTTCGTATTTTACATAAGTCATCGACAAAATAATACTTGAGTCGTCTTAATTAACTATTCACGATAGCGTAGAAATAAAAAAACTAAAAAAAGAGGAAAGAAATCGATGCGTCTTATGCAGGTCTGCCTCCGATGTCATATGTGACGTGCTACTTTTGAAATAACTTCCCAATAAACAGTTTTGTGACGTTTCTATCACTGTTGCACTTCAATTATACTTTGCATCAACTTCATCTTCATTTGTATTCTGACGAAAGGAGCAGTTTCGCCATTTGTAGCTGATAAAATAGACATTTCCAATGAACGACTGTAAGAAACTGAACATTAAATGAACTCTTTCATGACAACAAAATCATACGCATCTTTAATATGATGGCAAAGTGAGTCCAAAATGATTACTGGGTTTATGGGTAATGGTGGTAATGTTATAGGGTGCGTGGTCGTCTTTGTGTTTTCTATTTCTGGACAGTGGATCGTTCAGAGGTGAAAATGATACAGGTATCTCAGTAAACATTTGGTGAAATGCTTTGTGAAGTTTCTGTCACATCAATTGTAGTTCACGTCAACTTTTTCGTCGCTTGGATTCTAAAAGGTGATGTGGTTTCGCCGTTTGCAGCCCACAGCAATGACATTTCATATGTAGGTAACTGAAACTGGAGTAAATGTTTTCAGAACAATAAATTCATAGATTTTATTAAGTCTTATTTCGAATAGAGTCCAAATTGTTTACAGATATATTATATGTACTTTCATTATTTTCAGTAAAGTGTTGTACTGATAAACATACAGTACCTCTGTTATGGATACTCTTGATAGAAGGTACCCAGACAATAAAATGTGCCAATACGAATACACTCTACTGGAAAAATGTACGTCGAAATAATTAGTTCCTATGTGAAAAAATCTTAATAATTAAACTCGCTGGTAACTCATTTTTGTAATAGAAAACTTATTTTTTAGTTAAAGCAATGTCACTTCCTTGATACTTGTGCAATATTTAGTACCTGCAACATCTTCTTCTCTATGTACATAATTAATCCTCCTAGCAGCTAATTTGAACAGTTGCACCAACTGTACATGTCGCGTACTTACGGGACTCGTAATTGCGTCAGCGCGAGACCCACATTCAATAATTCAATGTGTTGCTAACTTAACTTGTTGAAGATACTGGTACAAGCAAAGCCCAGCACTCCTACACCACAGCTATTATTCATTCTTTCATTTTCTTAGTGTTAAGGCCCGTCGCACACTGCAAACGCATTTAAACGACGGCGAATTCGAGCGTAAATCGGCAGCTTGGTTGAACGGCTAGAACTCTTGTGTTCTTTGCATGTATTGTGTCACAGTACATGTATAAACTCCAAGTCAAGCTTGTGTATTGTAGGGGTATTGGAGTTGTTGCACTAACATAATTTATCATGAGATCAAACTTTTATTTTAATTTTTATCGATACACCACTGTTTTGAAAGAAACTATTGCATTCGCTTCCAGTCTGAGACGGCTGATTGCATTTACAAGGTTCTGATAGGTTTAGCGTTGTAGCATGTATTTGCTTGGTTGATATTCGGCTGCAGTGTGAGAACTAAGTAACGCCCGTATTCGGACGGCTTTGTCGCTTGCAGTGTGCGAGGTTCATTACATTTACAGAGTTAAAATAGATAAAGCGTAGTAGCGTGTATACATACGTCCGGTCAAAATTCGGTTAAATACGCTTACAGTGTGCGACAGCCCTAAGGCGTGTATTTTAATACGCGAGCCACAGAATTTGTATATGTGTAGGTGATCTTAACACAGGACGGATATAATAATCGTAAAACAACTTTTTTACAACACTTGTGGCTAAAGTTTTCATTATACAAAAGTCCATAAAATTTAAAAATTGATTTCACTTTACAATTTAGAATGCGCTTCGAGCTATTAACTTAAAACTTTATACTTAAAGCTTACGAGCTTTCTTAAAAATATATATTAAAAAATATAAATTCGAATCTTATTATATTATATGATTATTGGTTTTGGTGAAGTTGCCCTCGCCTCCCTTGAAATTTATTTTCGTATAACTTTTTAATTACCTTGATATAATGTTCTAAGAACTTTGAGATTAATTTTAAAGAATTATTAATTGTTTTTACTTTGATGTACTTTTTATAATTGAATTAGTAGTTAATCTGAATTTTATATATTATTACACACTCATGGTTACTCATATGGAGACGTGATTACAATGAACGTTTTACGCGCGAGTTGCTGGCGAGTTGCACGCGTCTCACGCGCGCGTGAATGAATGTGGTGTACGTGTTAACGTAAGTCATAGATGTATTCACGCGTTGTATGGTACGATTTTTTGCAGTATAATTAGTGGCACACATATTTCATATAGAACCATTCACACGACATTCGTACTGCAAAGAAACGTATACATATGTTAGCTAAACACCTTTATCGAATACGCGTTCTCTCACTCACATCACCATCCAACATCCATGTGCGGACGGCCTAAGTAACACAATTCAAAGTACCATCACTTATAAATTCCTTTTCAAGTCATGTCATGTGCTTCCGTCTGTCCTACACAAATACTCATTGGCCATTCGTTCAGTACACGTGACCCTAAAGTTTTAATCAAAAAATTTAAATATTTATGAAACTACAAACACAACGTTCAAAGATCACAGGTAAAAAATTTATGGAGCCGATAAATTTTCATGAACATGATTAAATTGGTAATAGAGTTTTAGTTTTTCTTCATCCCTTTCCGGTTCCGTTGATATCACACTAATACATTACATTAGTTCCTTGTTCGTTGGGATGGAATCCGAGTTCGGGATTCTGGATCCGGGATCTGGAATGGCTCTTCCATTAAACATTTATCTCGTCCTTTTTTATGGCAGCCTTTTAACTGCTGGTTTCTTTTCTTAAACAATACGTCAACATTAGAAAATAACAATATTGTGCAATGGACTTGTAAACTTTTTTTTAAGGCGTCGTTTTTTAAATTTTGACTGAAATAAATTTTAATACATGTATCTTGAAGTTTTTATTTCGTCTACCGCCTTAATAATGTTTTAATATCATAAAATAGAAAGATATAAAATCGAAATGGAGAACTGGTGTCTTTATCTTAGAATGGCATACATGACAATGGTGGCCTATTTTACATCAGTGCCCACCTGAGCTAAGAAACATAGCCTGCTTGGAACCTTTGAGAAACAGACCGCGTTCAAAAGCTTCGACAGCTGGAGTTTGCACCGACATCAAGAATACGAATTAAATATTTCAGTAGCAAATTATATCAACTATAATAGAATAAGATGACGGTAGATGGCAGGTAGAGCGCGACTGTGCTGGTTTGGCTGGCTGCTCAGATATGTCATTCTCGCTCATATAATATTCATCACAAATGCAGTTACGAGGATACATTGTAAGGAGGATAAGGATAACGATAAGGAATGGAGACAGAAATGCTTAGTGATGTAAGAATTATTGTGATAACCTCGGTTATAGTCAGTAGCGGACTTGAAAGCGGAAAGATTTTGTTAGCCCTCTAATCTACCACAGCCAAAAGCTATCATGATTGAAAATTTATCTGATTCTTAACGTTTATATGGTTTAAATAGATCAATCATGTGCAAAGGTATTAACGTTTTTATATTTGAAAACATGGAGTGCTAGTACAAAGTTGCAAATCGATTGTTATTTTAGTACACTGTTGTCATCTATATCTAACTATATAACCATGAAGTAATATTTCATCTTAATAATTGTTATGTTTGTTTTTTAAGTTCTTAGTGCCCGTCTAAAGAATTCGTCACCCAAATTTCAACGTTTTTATTTAGACAATCACTATGTTATATCTCATTCACATTATCAGCGGCTGGCCTATCTATTGCAAGGCACAGGGCGGCAGATCTTTACGAGGCTCTTGTTCTTTGTGTAATTTATGTAAATTGGAAGTAAGTATTTTTAATTATGGTTAACGAGAAATGCAAAAGTTATAAATAAATAAAAGTAGAGTTTTAAAATTTTATATTGGAATTACTTTTTCTACTGTGGTTGTTGTACAAGGGCGTGCGGCCACTAGCGGTTGCTCTGTTTGCCACCCCTTAAGACTGCCAATGCACATTAGCAAATCATTCAAGAGCAAGAGAAGTTGCGACCAAATTGCTCGATCGTTTACACCTGCTTTTCTATGTATTATTTGAAGCAAGTTTTTAAGAAGAAAAACAAAAATTTACTTGCGATATTTATTCATAGCTATTCATAACTAATAATTATTATTTTTACAGACATATTATATAAAATAAATATTTATAATCTTGTTAACGGTGAATAATTTAAACTTTCTGCAAAAATTGCACAGATCGATACAAAACGCAATTCGCATGCGAACTAATTTTATTTATAACCTTCATCGGTTTTCCAGAACGCAAAGTTGCTAAAGTAAATGTGGCATTAAGTTGTCTGTATTATTTATAAAATCTAACATTCTAAGGTATCCACTACGAAACAGTAGGCAAGAGCATTGATAATTGACGCTGACTGCTGTGTCATCGGATTTAATCCCCTTACTAGAGTTATACTTTCTGAGTTAGGTTGTTATCTAGTTAAATCGATTACCTACATAGATAATCATAAACTTATCAGACAGCGGTTTAGCACTCATATATAAGGTCATGACCCCACAAAAAATGATAACATATTAGGATGTCGCCGGTGATAGGACTTAGCATAGGAAATAGTTTAATGTTAAATAATAGTGACTCCTAACAAATATAACTCAGGGTTTCCAATATATTAAAAAATACGATTCTTCCTACTAAGGGATAGTCCGCCACTGGTTAACAGTCTTTTTGTAAAGAAGCAAAATGTAATATATCATTTTTCATACAGTAGTAAAATAATTTATAATGAATAAAGGATATAAAGAAGCATAACTAGTACAAGCATATCTATTACTATAAAAAAATATGTCGAACTACAAAGTACAGAATCTAAAGGGTAGCTCTGTTAAAGACAGCTTTGGGATGTGTGATACTGAGTAAATAATGGCAATGGTTTTTGTTAAAACTACCTATTACATCACTAAATAAGTTCGTAACAAGACATATATGTTTCTACACTACTGACAAACCCATATGATTTTTAAACAATACCAGCCTTCAAACGATATGTGTCAAAATGTCGTGACATCCCGACCATTACTTTACGAGTTACAGTAGTTTTAGTAACACTACTTTTATACTTTTAAAAATCTGAATTTCGTGTGTTGAAAATCATATGGATTTGTCAATATTCCGAACTTATTGAGTGTTAGAGACCAGAATGCATAATCAATTTAATTTGATAATAACCAAACCCAGAAAATATAACTCTGGTCCGGGAATCGAAGCCAAAGACACAGCAGTTGACCCAGCAGAAACACATTTCGAGAGTTACTTTTACGAATATGAAACATAGTATGTACTGCTACTAATATTTATCTAAATACACTATTGCTGTGTAATTTACAATTGTATATTGAGCAGTACTTAAGGTATTATGATAGTTATTACAGTTGCAGACTAGTTTCTATTGGTCCATGGTCGCAAAGATAGGATTTACTCTCCGGTAAAGTTTATTACAAATTACAAATCGAGCGCAGTAAGCAGGGCACCGACAACTATGATTAATATAGATTAGTATCCCCTATGTAGGACTTAAATATTAGCTTAAGTTTTAAAGTGATTAAAGGTAGAGAATTAGAAAAGTTTCGTAGTATAGTACGAGTATGTATATACTTGTACAAGTATCATTCGTTTTGCGATGTTTGTTTAAAGGACTAAGGACTTATATGGTTAATTACAATTGAAATAATGTGAGCAGAAGTATGGTTAATACTATTTCTTGTTAAATTATTAAATATAAATGACTTAAGACATGCGTTCAAAAGTTCGCATCATACGTATCAGATGCGGGGTAAGTGGAAAGTAAGGCTTACAGCGAGACCGCTTTAGACAAGTATTGATGTCGCATGTCATTCGGAATGCCGATTTTAGTAGAGCCAAACCGGACGCTGCATACGCCTTCTCTATTTCCTTTCACGTTTACTATGAACGTTTGCTATTTTGGGCTCATAGTGGTTGAGCCAACGTGGTTGACAACAAGGTTGTCATATTGCAGTGGATGTCGTTCACGGGTGATGGTTAGGTTTCATGTTGCAACCACGATTGGAATAAGATTAAATACTTTTGATATTTAGTATTAAACTTTGAATATTAAATAGTATTAATAGTAATAATAAAATGATATTTAAAGAAAATGCCCTGCGAATAATGCCTCAGAAGTTCTTGACAACTTGGTCGGTAAACTTGTAGTTTCGTCTGGAGCAGCAACGACCAACCATGTTGATCGTCTATAGAGCCCATTAGGTCTGTCGCATTAAGCAAGCATATTTAAGAGACGATGAATTCGGACGTAAATAGGCGGCTTGATTGAGCGGCTATAACTCTCTAAGCAAGCCGACTTCTGTGTTCTTTGCATATGTTTTGTCACAATACATATACATACATTGTACCAATACGATAGTACGCCAAATCAAACTTGTGTACTGTAGGGTGTATTGGAGTTGGAGAATTTATCATGAGAGCAAACTTTTACTTTAATTTTTATCGATACACCACTGTTATGAAAGAAACTATTGTATTCTCTTTTATATCTTCTTCCAGTGTATTCGTTTTGTCCCTTCCATGTATTCGCTTGATTAAAATTCACTGATAATCGGTTCCAGTATGAGAGCTACGTAACGCCCGTAGTCGGTTGGCTTTGTCGCTTGCAGTGTTCGATATTCATTACATTTACAGCGTAGTAGCGCGCATACGTCCGGTCAAAATTCGCTTAAATACGCTGGCAGTGTGCGACCGTCCTTATGCATAAATACATTTCTTTAATTTGTTGTGCTTATAAATTTACAGAATGCAACGGTTTCACGGATTTTGCTTATTCAAGTTGTGTCTACCTGCACGAATAAATAAAGTTTGAATTCTTTTCATTGTCTTCTACAAGTATTTGCCAGCAAATAAAGTTCGGTAGATATTAGCTATGAATATAAATACGTTAGAAAATGAGGTTACCGTGAATTGCAAAGGATACCGTACTTTTACATCAGAAGGATTACTGAATCTAACACGGTGCGGTGGTACTGTATTTGTTTTCGTTCTCTTCAATAAAGCTGCAATGCAAATGGAATCCTCATTTCCTCTGCAATAAGTTATTTCAAAACGTATGTACTCTGGGCGAATGGTTATACAGTGCATAGAAAGTATATATTTGTGTTTTCATCCATCAGTTTTGTGTAATGTTAATATTACTTCTTTTGCCGCTGGTTTCTGTACGAGTAGGTATATATATGTATGTACTTTTCTCTTAGAAGTTGTAAAGAATCATTAACGCATATGAGTTTATCCTTTCATATACCTCCCACATATAATGTCCTCCCATTCTTTGACATGTGAATGAGCGATTCATATGTGTTGGTGTTTGTTGTATGTGTGTGTGTTTCGTAATTTTTTATATTACATTTGAAAGCTCTACAGAGAGATTGATTTTTAGATTACAGCTTGAGACGAAGTAATTAGAGCCATTGAATAAAAAGTGCAGACGTTAGAAAATTATATAAGATTATATAATACGAAAATGCGATAATGATCTTAAAAGCACGTGAGTAGGAGGGCGAAATATCGCGTGGCGATGACGATGGCGGTCACGGTTGCGATAAAGCGGTTACTTTACTGGTATGCAGATTAAAACACCTTCAGATATTCCGACGTGTATGTCGGTGAGATTGTATCATAACTTGACTTCAGACAGAAACACTTAAGTGTGTAATTACACGTTGCCGTTGCGAACAAAAACTGCAGCCGCTAGCGTTTACCCATGCCTCGCTAAATAAAGAAATATGCGGTGGAACTAAATGATATCGGTAATAACGTTCTTTGTGGCATACTCCTATACAGCACACGTTAATGCTATTTCTCTAACTATTGAATATATTCCATTGTTTCCATTACATGCATTTTTGGCGTGTTTCAATTTCAAAATTACACCGTGATGGTGCAATTGGTAAAATAAAATCGTACTTTAATTTAATACGAGTATATTCTGTATGTTTTAGTTTAACTGAAATGTTACATTACTTTAAATATTTATTCATTTCTTTATCTATTATTAAATGTCATTAAATATTTAGTTCGTTTTGTTTTTTGTTGTTTCATAATCACAAGGTGTGAATTTTATGTTGTCGGTTCAAGTCACTCTTAAGAGGTAAGATCAAATCGTTCCAAAAAGGTATATTTTCGATAAAGTTTTTGACGACACAGATAACATATAATTATTTCTATAATTACTACAAGATAAAATAACATTTAGAGAATACTTTGTGAAAATTTCATAAATAAATATCAAGAAATGAGTTAATGACAGCGAATCTCCGCAGACGTCACAAAAAAAAGGTTCATTGTTGTGTCGCTCATAACTCATCACTGGCTTATTTGAAATCATAAAACTAAAATGATTTCATTAGTTCATAAGTTTATGCAGGTAACCCTGTCGAGTTTTTTTTCTTTTGTTGATTTTTAAATACCGATTTTTCATGAAAAAATCAGAAACTGTGCTATTTTAAAATACGTTAAAATAAAAAAAATAAAATGTATGTAAAGAAGGAGTGTGCAAAATTTTAAAAGGATCGATGCAGTAGATTTTGAGCAAGAGAGGACACCGATTCTAAAAAAGCTAAGTGTAAGAAAAACCCATCTATAAGTTTCAAAGAAAGACGAAATCAGACCATAGGTGAAGACTTAAAACTCTATATCTCCGACAGTTTTACTTCAATCGACTTCAAATTTTCACACAATAAACTTAATATGTTCTACATTGATACAAAAAAATGAAGAAACTTGAAACAAGACCCCCCCGCCCCCCCTTTAATGCAGCTCACAAACCATAAATAGCCAAAACAACAAAATAAAGGCAAACTAAATAAAATTAAGAATAACCATATTTTGTATTAAATATATTCTATAACTTAATTGTGTGTGTAATATAAGTGTGTTGAAATAAAATCCAGAGCTGTTTCAATCAATAAACCTCAAGTTAACCAAATTATGAGAACGTATTTTTTCGAACAACAAATCTACAACAAAACATAACCAGTGTATACGCCCCTTTAGACAGCTATTTTGAAAGTTTCAACCAATTTCATTTATTGTAAATGGGAGCCATGTTTTACAAATGGAGTAAGCTGCAAATATTGCTGGTAGCAAAGTTGTTTACTTGTCACGTAAACAGAACAAATTGGATAGATAAAATAGTAATTTGAGTCCATAAATTCCAGCCGAGAATCCCATTTTATTTCCCTTAAACGTCAATATATTTGACATTTCAATAGCTAAATTATCCAAAATGGCGATGCCACTAAAAATGTAATGACTGTACCTAATTGAAACAAATTTAAATGCGTTACATGTATAATCTCCCAGCTACATATCAAGCGTTCTATTTTGGTGTTGCGTTAATCCTTTCTCCGCTTCTCCTCCCGCCCTCGTAGGTCACTTCGTTGACACCGATGACGCCATAGGAGGATGCTGTTACCCTCCGTGAATCAGGAACACAAACCTCTTCATCACCAGGAGAGAGGAGTGTCGAAAGTTTTCATTTTATCAGTGTAACTTGTCTATTGTTCGGGCCCGGCGATTTTTACACTCTTTTAACGCTCGCTCTCGCGCCAAAGGGTATTGGGAGATACAATGGTCGTTATGAAACCTGTTACAAACTTACACTGGATAGAATGAAATCTGTGATAAATATAGGAATGTATAGTGGATATAATGAGAAATAAAACACAGCAACGAATTAGGTAGAATTAGGACGCTTGTAATTCGAGGCTTACCATATTCAATTCCGTATCATCGAAGTACCACATTGTGCGTTGGATATTGGTGCAGGAAACTGATAAAGTAGTCAGTTGTAAATGTATCACCGGACAGACATAGTGTTGGGAACAGGAGACAGCGGACAGGGAATGGAACACAGATGGATTTACGTCTGTATTGATTGTCACTTACCACACGTTTGCAAATTAGTTAAAATTTAATTGTATATTCAATGGGAGAATAAATGTAATGGCAGTGATGATGGTGTAGGTTCTGTTGCAACGGCCGTGCTAGCATTCATTCGTGAACTTTATCGAGTTGGTTGAGTTTTTGTAGACAAGCTTATAATTAAAGCTTAATTTCAATACCATTCCATGACACTGCAATCATTTTTATTTTATTTGTTTCATATGCAATGTCAATCTATAAATAAATAAATGTACGTCAAGTAATCCCTGATGGATTCGTAAAATATGAATATATATATATATATATATATATATATATATATATATATATATATATATATATATATATATATATATACATATATATATATATATATATATATATATATATATATATATATATGTATATATATATACGTGTCCAAATATGTAGACATGTCACCAGTTTTAAGTGCCACAAAAGTGAAACGTGGTAAACGAGATTTTCCAGACGAAGTACTTTTGCCGTCCATTTTAAGCATTAACTGACGGCTGAGGATGTGTTCTGATAGTCTCATATAAATAGAATACATTAGATGATGATGTTCGGTAGGTTGGTTGAACAATAGTACAATAATACAGTGCGAAATATCTCCTGTTGCAATACTTCTATTTGCGATAGTTACATTTAAATATATCATATAAGAAATGTAGAATTTGATTTTATTTAATCTACTAGCTAAACCGGGCCACGCTTGGCTGTGGGTCAGTGAGATATGAAAATAATGGAAAAGTAAATGAAAGACATACAAACACAGACGACGATCAACTGGAAAGAAATGAATTTGATTCGATTTGCGTATTCTAATGCACCGTTGTGTTAAAATTTCAAGTCACTTGACCGACTACTTTTTGAGCTACTGCGAGTACAAACATACGCAGGTTAAATTTTTTCATATAAAGAAATTAACTTATTCTTTTGCTGCATCTAAGTCACAAATAAACAGCTATTCTATTATATCTATTTTATTGCTTTTATTATTCTGTGTTTTATGTCTTTATTCTTTTGTGTTCCAAATAGTTGTATAGTAGGCTTAATATACTTATTACCAAATTCTTTTGGATCATTGGTATGTTGTTGTATAAACCTACCAATATCTTTGTTGCCTATGCTCTTGGTTACAATGGAATTTAATTTATCATATGTGGTATATTTCTATCAGGGGATTACTTGTTGATATTTAAATAATTACATATGTCGTTTATAAATTGAAAATTCTGCAGTAACTGCTAAAGAGTTTCAATTTTAGAATAAAACAATTAGCTTAGTAATTTCCAAGTTCTTGACTTGCACACACATACACACAGCAGTTGTCAGCAGAAGCGATGTCACATAAGTTAATTAAGTAAATGAAATTTACATGATGTTTTCCCAAGAGAAGACTATTTATTTATTTATTAAAGAGCAACGTATTCCTATGTGTTCGAAGCGAGAGACAAGCTACAGAATAAATCTGCTAATGGAGATGCAACTATCTGCAATTTATACTTTGGATCTTTCCATTAACGTCAGAAGTTTGTAAGGTATTACTTGAATATCAACAAAACTATGAACTGGTTTGAAAAAGTGGTTAACAGATCTTCTTCTTTAAGTAATACATTTTCCGTCCATCACAAATAATTATTACAAAATGCCCTCCACAATTTTTCGCACATAACTACAAGATAAAACAACGTTATAGCTTTATTTTCCTTGATATTATATAGGTATATAAATTTATCCTAGTAAAGTGAGGTTATGTCAGTTGTTCGAGACTTTACGACCATCCCCGAAGGGAACCGGGAGCCAGGAGACTGTTCGGGGGGAAGTTCGAGAATGAGGGACGGGTTTGTGTGTCGTTAGAGATTTACGGAGACGACCGGGAGTAAAAAAATCTGTGAATTTATCCCAAGGGAACCTTAAAGCTTGAAACACACTACCTACAGCTATGAAGCAGAAGTATAGGACGAGAACGAAGACCATGCACCAAGGTACTGAGCAGAAGACGAAGGCGAAGACGGAATCTAGTGATGGGAAGCATTTGAAAATAATCTTCTGGGAAAATTCATGTTCCAACTGAGAAATACAGATAGGTCAAGGTATTTCTAAGTTTATCCGAGGTCTGAAATGTATTTTATAATACTAAGTTACTTATTTTGAAGATTTGACATGAATGTCTGATACCTTTAAAATATTATTTCGTTCCTGTGGTCGTTTCTTATTTATACTATCGATAGTTTACAACCTGCATTGATAATGCGAGAAAACCCTTTTTATCGCCCCTTTTAGCGGTAACCTGCAAATACGCTAGGGAGAGACGCGAAACAGTCCGCCACAGGCCAAGGCTCAACACAGGTCATGTCGGTTCACATATGACTAGATACAAAAGATTTTGCGCGAGATCTACAAAGATAACGATTTCACTAGATACAATTGATCTTCGATAGGATCTAAAAAAAGATAATAGTTCGACTACATGATTGTGGCTTGTGTTATTGAGTACCATCCCAGACCTCCATACCTCTTGGTACATCACTGGATCCGCTTAAACATAAATAAATAAACAGTATTTCTATTAGAAATACTTTCAGGCAAAAGCCTAGATGATGCGTTGTAGTTGTTTGCATCGTGGAGCGCCTCATAGACCAGTTTAAATGTTATTCATACATCACAAAACCTGCCAGCTTGTGTTGGAGCCTAAGTACTTGTCGTTTACAAAATTACGGCTTCTAAGGCCGTCTGCACACGGATCGACTGATTGCAAACTAGCCGCGTAACAAAGTTTCCAACGAAAACGAAAAACGAGCCATGTCGAGCCGTGCTTCGTGAATCTATGGAATTTTTAACAATAGCATAATAGGAAATTTTTTTGTGTCGTATTTGAATAGTATTTGTGCACATCTCTGCTCATGATGTCACCATCAAAAGCATGCAACGTAATTGCACTGCGACATAGAAACACAGTCGTTCAAAACCAATTTCAAATCAATTCTCTTTCAATCGTGCCGTGTGCGTTCTCTCACTAACGACACAGTCGACCCATGTGCGGAAGGCCTAATTGTGCAAGTTAGTATTATAACTAACTATCAACGAATTAACTACAACTATGTGCGGTGATGGCGCACATGTTATATTCCTGTGATGATATAACTTGTATTTATTACCCGTGCGGTCCGTCTTCAGGGAAGGCTTTGCTTTCTGAGGAACGCTGCATGTATTCCCACAGGAATCGGGATACGTGACTTTATGATACTTCCAATAAGTGCTTCTCAATCGATATGAATATATACACGAGTGTATAATGTACTTTCAAGTTAGCAAATTCGATTTTAATGAATCTCAGAAATATCAGTTACTCTTATATTATCTCTATGTTACATTTTGACACATATTTCTTACAAACCGTTTATAAATATTAACAAGAAGGTGCGCCTGAGTCCGTGTCATTATTTTTTAACAGCTTCATACATTTTGCATGTTTTTATTAAAAGAAAACACCTTTCAAGGGTTTGTATATAAATATTAATGTTGTATTACTAATCTGTTTTTCCTCAAGACACACCTCTACTCTTACTAGTTAAAGCTACATACTCACACTCCTTTCCTCCTTCTTCTTGCCCTCACCACCTTCCATCGTAGACTCAAACACGTTTAGTGCCGTTAGACTTTAAGCTTTCCACTCACACCTGAACCATTTGTATTAAGCTCTTCTTTCTTTTATATCTTTGTGTTCTTGGAGCTTTCAATGTGTCTGTGCTTTTATGCACTTGCTTATATCTGTGTCTGTTTAGGGTTTCATGTACAGGGAGTACAGGGAGTATAGGGAGTTTCGCGAAGGGAATTTTAAAATAACAAATGAAATAACCAAGATTTATAACAAAGCTTATCTACAGTTTTTACAGTAATAAACTATTTTGGAAATAAATCTTTTGGGACAGTAATTGCATAAAAGTTGTACATAAAAAAGAAAATGAATTATTAATTAAAATGTAATGTTTATGAAATCAGAACTTTGCACAGATGTTAATTCTAGCGACATCTTAGTTTAGATTTTGTAACGACAATATTTCCTTAATTTTAATTTTATCACAACAAGAGTATGGTTCTATATTTTTAGTCTTTGGTTCACTTATATCAATGGGCTTGAGTCCTATGTCTTAATTTCTATAAAAGTGTACTATATATTGATAAAGTGGGTTACTAGAACCTCAAATGTACAATTATTTTATAATAACTCCTTATATGTTAGGAGATATTAATAATAAAAAAGTCATTTTGTCTGTTTAATTATTAAAGGGATTCAACGTAGTACAACATTCCAAATTAAGTGACATCACAACTGCTCTTGACAGAACTCTAACAAGTTTACAGGTTACCAACCTTACAGCTCATAAATCTCAATTATATGTATTATTATTATTTGCAGCTATTTCAAGGAATAATAAAATTTCAATATTATGTCTGCCGTTACGGAGTTAAATAAAATAGAAACTTATTATTCTTTGACTTGACTTGATAATTTTGACTACCAACAGCTACACTACATTACCACAGCACTGATCTACTCAACAAATAACTGACGCATAAAATGCATTTCACTACATATAAATGGCCGAACATAGTTGCTATATCTCCGTCAACATTTAGATATTTAATAAAATAGACACGCCAATACGCCTTTATTAACATCAATTTCAATCAACAATTGAAAAATCGACCACAAAAAAATGAGGACACGAGTCCATTGAAACTTTGTTGATATTTATTTTCAATTTAAGTGTTCATCATTCTTTATCAAATCACATTGCAAAAGTACAATATTTCAGAATTTCCTAATCAATATAAACATGTTGGAGTACATTTTAAGAAAATACTAAACAATTTTCAGCAAATCACCGGAAGCTCTCATACTACTTGCTGCTCTGGGAGCCAATGACCGATATCCACAGCTGCATGACGTACGTCTGTGTTTTATACACAATTTATATTCTTGCATTTTACGTGCAGCTTTTTCATAAAAAAACCTAGATTTTCTGATAACGATAAAACTAGAACTAAGAAGATTGGATGATGACCAATGTGCACTGTACGAGTAGTTTCTCTTCTATTTCAACATTGTCAATGAGGGTTCGTCATGTGAGTCAATCACGATAGAGCTTTAGAAATATAGAGCTTGTGATAGAAATAGTTGTACTTAAGGTGCTACACCACCCTGAGAAACTAAATATAGTATTAATATATAGCAATATATACTCACACTTTGGAATGTTAAAATTGCTATGTAAAATTTTCTGTTTTGTTTGTTTTCCTCTTTCTCTTCCTTCCTTCTTCTCTGTACCTTCGCCATCCACCTACTTCATATTCTTTTCACTATCTAGCCAAACTTCTCTCCTCATATGTTCCAATGTCTCATCTTCTCTCGTAGGCATTCTGCAAACTCTTCCCTCCATTTCCTCCCAATATCAATTACCCTTCTCCTCCTTATCCATTTTATTGCTCGATATTCTTCTTGTAAGTGCTGCGTCCTTTTCCGCATGCCGGTAATTCGTTCTTCCATATTCCTTTGCACTCCTCGTTGTATTTAGTCTGATAAATGTTCACCATCCTGTCTTACTGCAATATGATATGTATTCATATAAACAATTTAATTTCCAGTCTTACAACTACCATATACGAGTATCATAGATTTTCCCATATTATAGAGCAACGGGGACGACTAAACTTGGTAATTCATAAATATGTAAACTAGTGTCTAAGACTTGATGTCATTATGACTACAACTCTTCAAATTTAACATGGCGGAAAGTAATAGACTTCCGGTACCGGTACCGGGGCTGTTATGTAATTTAGTTTGCGTTGTATTCAAACAAAACCATACATAGCTCAAGTAGTCGTCAGTTCTGAGTACAATGAAGTTTCTTTCCCCTAAATAAGTATTATTTAATTATTTTCCATTTGGTTTCTCATACTTTGTGAACCCCAAACCCAAACCCAAACCCAAACCCAACTCAAACTCTGCATTTTGAGTCCCAGAACATGTAATAAATAATGATAGGCTTAGTTGTAAAAAAGATGAAAGAACTTAAACATTTGAAGCACGACTTTTATGTAGATAGAATTGTATTTAATATTAACCGCCCTCGCGTTATTACTACATACAACATGTTAAGTACTAAACTACCCCTCCCACCCGATCGTGGTACAACTGCGTAGCACCACTTCACATTGAGCACAAGGGGGCTTGACGCGAGCTTTTGAATGTAAATGCAAGCCAAGATTTCTGCTCTTGTAATCGTTCGTGTATTGTAGGCGGAAACTCGAGGAGTACGGTTTATAATATTAATGTATTATATTAAATTGATTCCTTGTTTTAACTAAATTGATGGGGATCATTCATTTTTGAATACATTTCATCTACTTATACATTTAACTGAAATCATATTTAAGAATCTTTAAAAAATGAAATACTTTTAATGTTATTAAGCGATGATTTTTCTGAAGCAATTGAGTGTATTCTATAAAACTGTAGTAATAGTTGATAAGCTTGTCTTTGTACTATTTGGAGTTACCTTGACATTATATTGAAGATGCGTATGATGTTTTTGTTACAAAACAATTCAATTTGATTCAACCCATTCCTTACTACCGTACCATTAAAGTGTAACAGTGACAGATATATCTTGTTTGTTTTTCTATGTTATTCTGGTACTAAATATTTTGAAATGTACGTATCTTTTAAGCAAGTTTCAAATATGCAACAAGAAATGTTACAAATCTACGCAGTTCTTTGTTATGACGGCAGTTTTCTATAATAATTCTTCCAAACGATATATCTCGTTATTATCAATATGTTGTCAAGTGACATGAGCGTTGTTTACTTGCACGTTCATTCATGTGACCGCCCCTGAAGGGTTTTAATTTACTTAATGATGGAAAATATGTACCGGGGCTGTGTGTGTATTATCAGCCTACAATAAATCATTTGGTTAACGCAAGCGTTGGCATCATACATGTATAAAGAGATATGACGTACACACTGCGAAGTGAAAATAAGGGCTGTAGGGTTTAAAATATCAGCACCATTTGATGTTGGTTGTGGCTCCGGCTCCGGGTCCGGGTTCGATCCTCAAACCAGAGTTATATGTTCTGGGTTTGGTTACAATCAGATTTAATTGGTTATGTGCAATAATAATAATTAATAAGGAAAAAAACATGATCAAAAAAGAAAAATTCGAACAAGTAACGGAAAAAAGAAGAATAAAAAAATCTTTATAAGAAAAGATGAATGTAGTCGGAAGAATAGAAGTTGTGCACTGGAAGGACCTAATTAATTGTATACAATTACATGTGGAAACAGTCATACACAATAATAAAGAAAAGTGCTAATAGGAGAAAGAATCAGGCAATGCAATGGGCGACATCGTAGTGGACACGATTCCTGTATCAGATCGCGTTTCAGTTATTGTTGAAGTAGAAACGATGAGGATATTAAAAGATGGATAATGAAGTTATTAGAGAAGCAAAGTGGAAGAATTTAAAGTAGTATGAGGGAAAAAGCTGAAAATTAGAAAGAAATTATATATTATACTATCAATAGGTAAAAAATTATTAAAGGGATCCAACGTTATAAAAAAATTCAATGCATGGTACGTCACATTCGATGATTTGCCATCTCTTTTATACAATAGAGACGCATATGAGTGTGTGTGATATTATTTAGCCATGTTTATACCATGGCGTATCAATTGATGTATTTCATTACTACGATTAGCAACAAGGAAAAATAATCTCCATTACTTACTTCTTCTGTGATATGCTATACATACCTAATTCAAGGAGAAAACTGAAATTCAAATTCATCAACATTCAATGGTCAACATTTAAATATTTTACATTTTATTTCAATGGAAAATTTAAAAAAACGACTCTTAAAATAAAAGTTCACAGTCCCATTCACTTCTATTCAGTGAAAGTATCTCGTTGTCTATGTGCTTTGGAGATGGTCAGATACATAGAGGTATAAGAATAGAGTGCGCAAGAGACTGAAAACTGCGATAAAGGCAAAGAGAGAGATAGCTGCCGAGTGTCCTCTGTCTGATTGCTTTCTTGCTTACCCCTTACCCACTCTCTCTTTGTCTTTATCTCTTCCTCTTACATGCGGCCGTACCCTTCGCGTACTCTATGTTTATATCTCTATGGTCAGACTACTGTATCTTTGTCAGAACTGGATTTGCGGATTTGTTTGTTATCTAGAAAATGATTCAGAAATTGCTTTTCGAAGTTTTTTTTTTTTAATTTTGTAATAATATGTCACGTTAGAATCTGTTATAATAAGTATGAACAATCCTCTTCAAAGTAACATCATTTATACGACTTATCAAACAGGTACCACTGCCCTCCCATTTCCCACCTTTCAACGTGTGCTATACGATAAATCTAATTCACCTTAATAGACAATTTAATCAATATACGAGTATACAACAGTTTTATACAAATTAAGACTAAGGAATGTACCTAATGAACAACATTGACTACCTTCATAACCTTCTTGTATTGATTTCCAACCTAATATTTCTGTTAATGAATTAAGACAGCCATCTACCTACATTTGAGAGTACTATATTTGGGAATATTAATTAATTACATATAGTAATTAATTTTATAACATTACAATGTAATTAAAATAAGCAATGCGGGGGAACATCCTATGTTAATATAATATCTATTATAATATGTATAATATTAATTAATGTATGTATGATTATATTTGTGTTGGTGTTGGTGTTAATGTGTGTGTGTGTGTGGAGGTGTATGTGGTCTCTATCTGTTGAGATACATGTATCTGGTGGTAGAGAAACAACACGTGCTCACGCCTTACAAACAGCTAACGTATCACCTTCGTAATAATCCAAATTAAATCAAAATATAGAATATAGGCTCACTTGCTTGTTAGGTATTGAATGCAACACGAATACGAATGACGTAGGCTGACTAAATCACTGAACGTTGTCTTCACTTGCCTCTACTTTTGTAAGTGACTGTCTCGCTTTTGCTAGAGAATAAATCATTTGTTTTATTTGATTTCTATAGATTATTACAATCTATCCTGTTTAGATGACATTCAGTGATAGGTATGTAAAAATAAAAATAATCCCTCGCTTTTAATAGATCCTAGATTCTGATTAGTTGGTTCATAGGTTCTGAGGTACTTTCTTTTGTAGTCTGTGTACTACGGAATTATTGGACATTAGACAGCTGGTCAAATGTTTGGATGTTCAAGTATTCTCTCTTTGTATGCATTGATACTAAGCACTATTTCTTCATTAACTGTGGGTATCCAGATCCCGATGTATTATGTTATTAGATACAAACCATGGTGCATTCGTGACAATCCTTAGCATTTTAGATCGTGACAATCCTTAGCATGGTAGATGCAGTACTCCATAGTTGGATACCATAAGACCATACCGGTTTAAGTATGGATTAGTAAAGCAGGAGTTTGTTTTCAGTGCTTAGTTGTGACTTACGTCCTATCAACCAGTACATCTTCCGCAGTTGAAGGCACAGCTACTTTATCTTTTGGAAATATATGCTTCTTCCAAGTAGCCTCCTGTCTAAGTGCTTTCCAAGGTACCTGACATCATCAGCCTGCGGTATATTGACATTGTTTGATGTGATACTTGGGCAGTTTCCCTGTCTAGTTGTGAGCGTGACATGTATTGATTTTGCTTCGCTGGATTTGATTCTCCAGTCCTTCATCCATAGTTTGTCCAGGTTTTTCTGTAGTATACTAGAGGCATTAGCTGGATCATTATGAGATGCCAAGATTGATGATTCTTCAGCAACGGTTCCCGTCATAACTGAGCTTTCCACAGGTAAGTCAGCTGCGATAACTGACTATTAAAAAATCGACTCATTGTACACAACCTGCTGTATCTTTTCTGTTACCAAAACCGCACAAGTTTTTCCGATAGTTTATTCCGGCCCTGACATTTTCGGTAAAGAATTTCTCTAAGTAGAACCTTAAATAGTTTAGTTCGCTTTCAGTCTAGTCGTTGTACGATAATCACTGGATAACATATGACAAAATGTCCAATATAATAATAATAGTTAAAACCTTAAATTAAAACTAGAAACAATGAGTGGGAATGGGGCTTTACGTAACACGTTACAAAAAAATTACTGCGAGGATGTGGTACAAATATTGAAAAGGAGTATTGGTAAGTCTCCTATGTTGAAATCATGGTTTCTGAATAGAACAAACGTTTCAAAAATAACCGTGACGACACTGAAGATGGCCTGACAGCTAAGCGTGCTGGCATTTTAAAAATGACAATAATTTTTAATCATAAAAAGAGATATAACCAAAATCACAAAACGTACCATAATGTGATGTTTATTAAACTAATGCTACTCATCCAATGTGGCTGAAAATGTGGAACTAACAATCAATGGCCCGAAAAAAATAAAATGGGTGAAACGGCATTATGCGAATTGTTTGTGACCTTCGACATTCAAGTATTCTTGAATCATCGTGTTTTCAATGTACAAAGGCTTGTTAGTACCGTGCTATGTTTATTTAAATATTTAATATAGTGTCCGTGAAAATATCATTTGAAAATGCATTTGAATCAATGCATCAATGCATTTGATCTTGTATTAAGATAGCAATTAGACCCTACCTTAAACAATATCTAACGCTTAATGAATTGTGAGCTGAATATAGCTCCAGGAGGAACCTTATGCCATAAGCTACATTATTCAAATTCTGAAATTGTTTTACATTGCTTGATAAAACAGTCAGCTGGGATCCACGCATCTCGACTGTCTACATTTTATTTTAACATAATTTGGCTGAGCGAAATTTACATTAATGAAGTTATATTTTTCCTTTTAATATACATTTTACCATCGGTATATTTTAGGTTTCATCATCAATGTGTGTGTGTGTTTGTCTGTGTGGGCGTGGACTTTGATTTTATACTTTTTAAAAGTTATTAAAATACTTTTTAATAGATATACATAATGTATAGCTTTTACCCAAACATAAAATATTTAACATATTTTAAATGTATAACTAATAACAGAAGAGAAAAGTTTTCGGGATGGTTCACAAGGGTTACGGTTATTTGTTTAACAGCTGAATCACCGTTTATCTCAGCGTATTGCACCCTAAAGGAGTGTCCTCATTGAAAGAACATTTAATATACACTAAGATTACCATAACGCCAAGTACAGATTGGTGCGACATCATTAAATATTTTCATGTCATGAGTATACTAAATGTGTTGTACATTAAACGTACACACTAGTGCGACACTAATAAAACACTTACTTATGCTATTTTTAAAAATTCTAGGTAGTATTTTTATGAAACAAACATGTTTCCATACGAAGTTGACACATCTAAAGAAATTACGGTTTGGAATGTCATCTCAAACAAAAAGGTCGAGTACCTACTCAGTATCCAGTATAATATCATTGTGCGTTGACGTATTTTTTAGTTGTGTTTAGTAAATAAATGATATTTAAATGGACAAATGAAATAGACGAGTTAGCAGACCTTGTTAAATAACTGAGTTTTGTTACATTTTTTCTACAGCAGGTTGAAGGAATTCATTCGAAATATGAAAGCTTCTGACGTTTTAGGTTGCATGTCGCACTAGTGTGGACGTGTCGTACAACTGCTTACAACAAGTGTTGGATGTCGCATGTTTAAGTCGCACGTACGTGTACCATACTTAGGGTCATTGCAGTAATAAATGTAGTATGTAAGTTAAATTTGAGTCGTTTAGTAAATGTACAACATACGGATTTTTAGCATGCTGTAATGTGGACATCTTGTTGCAACCAGTGGAGACGATCCTTTATATAAACATCAAACGAATTCATATATTAATAATATGTATTTACAAATCATTTTATAAAATTTGTTTAAAATACTTAAAGTTCAGTAAATCCAATTGCGAAAGCATTGTAAATTCCTTCAGGATCAATCGTTATTTGCAACATAAAAGGGAAAAATAAAAAAACAAGAAATATTATCCTATCGACCCCTAAATGCAAATTCCACCCCATATCTGTTTATCTACCTAAGCGGAATTGCGGTGCGCCGGCCGTGGGGAGCAGGGGGCAGAGAGGGACGGGAATACGGCTTAATGTGGTTATGTATTTATGTTTCATAATGCTTTCAGATCTTAGATTGCGATTGTGAATCCATACATACGAGTATAAAGCAAGTTCCTTTTTAAATGGCGATGCCTGAAAGCTTCATATAATAAAGTTATATACAATATGGCTGGAGATATAAACAATACATCAAAAAATAATAAAACCTCTATTATAACAGATAATACTTTTAGCTGTGTCTGTAATGGTTCGATGGGTGGTGGGTGGTGGTAGGTGATGCGCGAGAGACAGGGAAGGGGGTGGAGGTGTTACTCGTTGGTTGGGAGTTGGGAGTTGGGAGTCAGGAGTCACGATGGATAAAATATTGTTGGTGATGATAAGGTGATAATTTATGACGTATGCGAAGAAATAAAAAGTTAATCTTCGCTGTACGATGGTAATAAACCGTTACGAGCCACCTACTACATCGGTTAAATCAATTTATCCGCTGCCAATTATTGCGTTATCAGCAGCGGTTAAGATGAACAATAGTAAGACCATTGGAAACCGTGAGTTGGCGTAATCACCGATGTAGTCGTAGCTCGTCAATTAGGATGGATGTGCTGATAGTGCCGGGCTAAATAGATCAGCAGCTTTGTTCTCATGAAATACAAATTATTAGATGATTGGGTAATACAGATCCATTTTTAACAAGTATTAAATTTTACATACAGTCTATCTAGCGTGTGAGAAATGAGATAATGAGCATCCCGCATACTTTCCTAGAGGCTCTATTGTAATGTCGTTAATCTCCAACTAATAACTATCCATTCGTATTAATCTAAGTATCAATTTGTGTTATAATTCTAACAAAACAAAAACAAAAAATATGGATGTTATCTTAAATTCATTTATTATTCTACTAATATTTAATCTAAAATGGTCTGATTTGATAACTAGTTTAAAAGGACTTCTTAAGTTTATATAAAACTTTAAAAGGTGTTCCTACAAGTATTATGAGTATGTTAGAGCACAATAGGGTCAACTTATTTTACAAAAAGCTGTAAAAGAAGTCTTGTTAAACGCATATAAGTAGAAATAAATTGGGATTGATTAAGGAAAATATAAAAAAGGGGGAAGCTTCTTATCAGAGCAATAGACAATTCGAAAAAGCCATCTTCAGGCTAAGAACAAAACATACGAGATTGACGCATCAACATTTAATCAGTAAAACAACAGCTCAACAGTGCAGCAACTGTCAGACGCAAATAACAGTCCATCATCTACTAATAACCTGCCCACAATATCAAACGCAAAGAACAAAACACAACATCAATGGTGAACTAAAGGACATGTTTTCAGACAATCCGGAAGAAATTAAAAAGTGCTTGAATTTCTTACAGATATAACATAATGAACCAAATTTAATAAAAAAAATTAAGTTTAGACGAATGTGACGTCGTTGAAATCGCCTTAAATTCTAAAAAAAAACAAAATATATCGTTTACGTAACAAGAAAATGTTGTTACGTTCGACAAATCTTAAAATTTAAGCAACTTTATTTAGTGAGGGAATTTGCACAACAACCTAGACGCCTCAAGTTTTTATTCAAACAGTGTCTTATATTAAAAAATTTATTACTTAATCGTATTTTTTTGAATGGGGATGAAGATGTACCCACCTAACTGTGAGATATTAACCTTATAACCCCAATAAGATTTAGCGATATTTTGCTAAACTATTTGCGGTGGTAACTCTTTTAAACAATTTTAAATATAGACTACTTTAGGCGGAATAGAATGGAGTAGTTAATTTGCGTCTTCCGTTAAATTCTGAAGCAAGACCGTATAGTCAGTATAACATTGAATCTAGCACCAGCGTATACTGTAAATAAAAATGAGTATACCAGACATTCATTCACAAACACCTGGATGTCTTCAAGACAAACTCACATAGTGAATGCATCGTGACGTCATTATTTACTTTACGATGTTGTCGCACATAACCACCACGTGCCACCATCATCTTGCACATTCAGGAGGTGGAACAACATCAGCACAAAGCACATATCTTCACCGCACAAACACTTACACTCGTATCACAATTCCCATGAACTCATAAGGGTGATGCAACTCCACGGTGAAAATGAATTATTATAATTCCCCACAACAATAACAAACCATTTTCTGAACGGAGTGTACATGACTGCAGAGTAGATGACAGATGGAAGTTCGTTATGTCTTAAATTAAAAGGATGTACCACCCTCATGCAGAGACTAAATTAGTAGTTGATTCTCTTATGTACCGTACACACTGGTATGACTTAAACATGCGCCATGCAACATTTATTGGAAAACATTGTACAACACGTCCACACTAGTGCGACATGCAACTTAATACGTCGGAAGCTTTCATATTTGGAACGAATTCCTTCAACCTGCGTTAGAAAAAAATATGCTTAGAATTAAAAACGTAATAAAACTCAGTTCTTTAACAATAGACGATTCGACAAGGGTCTATTGTTTAGCACGGGTAAGCAGAGAACCCATTCCAAGCGTATACAGCGGTATCCTCTTTTAACAAATTAATTAAACTTATACAAATTTCATTTGAGCATTTAAACACCATTTTAAACTATTTTAATTTATTTATTAAACACAACTAAAAAAAAACGTCAACATACACAGAGATTATACTGGTAGACCGAGTAGGTACCTTTTGCTCGAGATCATATTCAAAGTCGCAATTTTTTTACAAGATCCGCCGAAGGATTGAAACATTTTTGTTTCATAAAAGTACTACCTTGAATTTTATAAAATAGCATAAGTAACGGTTTTATTAGTGTCGCATGTTTATGTCGCACTAGTCTGTACGTTAAAAGTACAACACATTTAGTACACTCATGTCTAAATAATATCAACTTATGAATGAAAATATATAAATGTTGTATGTCGTATTACTGGTATATCAAATTAAGAAAGAAAATGAATTCTTCGTAACGCATTAGATAATTATAATGCAGATGGTACTATTGTAAAGATTTTTCATGAAAAGCTTTTAAATATTAATTTGCATACAACCGATTTATTTGAAGTAAAATAGTTAAATTGAATAATTTTTAATAATTAAATTTTTAATGCAATAAACTTTTTATTTTATTGTGCTATAATACCAGACATTGCACTGTGATCAATAGCAGCTTTAACATTGCTTAATGTGTACTTCATTAAGCTAATTTAACCCGGGTTTGTTTAATACAGGTACATTCTAAGCGATATCTACAACTTCATTGCAAGTATAATGGGGCAATTAAAACTTTTTGTAATTGTATATTTTTAACAATAATAAGGTAAAGTTAGGTAAACAATAAGTGTTATTTTTATTTGCCCGTACATGCATAGTTAATAATTCTATAACAATCATCGTTAAATGTAATTATTCCATTAGGAACGTACTTAAGGTATGAATTGCCGTATTGTTATTCTAATGGTTCGTCCCCATTGCTGGAAACTGTCGCTACAATAAAACTGTCTTAAGGAGGTACAGGATATACCGTCGATGAAAAAAATTTATCTCTTGGTAATACGAATTACGAAATTTATGAGGGACGAACAAATATTAAGACTGTATCTTTGAAAACCCAATTTTTCAATTCACAGTTTTTTTTTTAATTTTTAATTTTAGAATTTGAGGCAATTTTAAAATCAAGGTCATGTTCGCTTGAAGTTTTTTATTTCAGTTAAATTTGATTTATTAAATTTATATCAGTTTCAATTTTCGTAAAAGTCTTGTACCTCCTTAATGTTAACCAGCACCGTCTCCGCCGCATCTCTCTAAGAAATAAGACATGCAACATGAGGACTCTGGTTTGCGTCTCAATTGTGTCGAATCTGCATTCCAGTTAACAAACAACACACCACTATCACTACCACTCTACAAATACGCATTATACTCGTATCCAATTCTGAAACAGAGACAATTATCATCTTAAAATAACAAAACAAATATCTGAGTACATTTCCAAATATTAGCTCCAGTAAACTACACGGTGCTGCCACCTATCTCACCGCCAACACAACTACACGTGGCTGGCACATGGAGCGCATGGTTGTGTGGGGGAGGGGACATGGGACACCTCCCGAAGAGTATGCTAACTCATGGCTTACCAAACACAGTAAAACACACAACACCATATCCTATATTATAATGTCCCAGGTGTATATTTATATTCTTATGATCTTATATTCTTATATGTTTATATGTTTGGTTCAACTTTTGTATGGCATCTCGAAAACGGCTCCAGGGAAGTTTTTGAAAATTGCCTATTTCGTAGAGAAAAAAATTCTAAGACATTTGGCATCCCCGGATTTTTACCTGAATTTTCTGGAAACCCGTAATTTTGGAAAAACTGGAAAAAAAGTGAGCCCTTTTTGCTGTATTACTTTTAATTCGTAAAAGATAGAAAGTTGAAATTTTGCATGTGTATTAAGGTATTCAATGCTGACATTTCTCAAAAATTAGAAATTCAAAAAGTGAAAAAGGGGGGATTGAAGAAATTCGGGGGCCCGGTAGGGAACTTTGGAGAAAGTTCATATTCTGGATTCTAGAATAATTAAGTATATTATTAATAAAAAAAAATTCAAAATTTCAAAATTTTGTTTGGGTGCACGGGGGGCAGTATTTGCCGAGAGTAAAAATTGTGCTAGAAAGTTGAAATTTTGTATATAGGCTAACCTTGGTAACTTATTTACGAATCGAAAAAAAAAATCCCAAATTTTGAAAAAAAGTTGGTCAAATAACGCATAAATTGAAAATATTTTTTATTTTGAAAAAAAAAAAAATATTTTTTTAGTCAATTTATATGTATGTATATGTGCGCGAGTTTATTTATTATTTCAATTTAAAAATAGAACAGTTAAATATGAAATTTAATTACGAATTATTTTATTGGATTTAAATGATACACGCCAAAAAGACGTCGCATTGCGACGGGGGCAAACTCTAGTTTATATATATTAAGATAATCTACATGAAAACAAAAAAGTGTTATTATTGTGTAACTAAATACTATCCTAAAACAAATAAAGTACCTACTATATAGAAAACAACTACAAAATGAAACTGTGTTTAAAAAGTAATATTACGATGATAATTATATCGCATAAACAAATTAGCGCTGCATTCAACCGTTCAGTAGGGAGCCGACCGCGCGAGTGAGCCGCGCGGCATGGTATCTCGTTGAGCTACATACCCCTCCCGGCTTGCCCGCAAGCACCGCCTCTCTCCCGCCGCGCCGGCCAGCGCAGAGAGCGAGTTGGTTTTGTTTCGGAGTTATTTATCATTGTAATCTTTAAAGTTTTTTGTTGAAATACCATAAAAACGGTTTTTGTGAGTTAATCTTAAAAGATAGACATATACTATCGCGGACTGTTTTTTAGATCATTAAAAGAGCTATTATTCTTTAATACATATTTTTTGTGTATCTTGAACCGTTTTCACGGCGCACGCAACGGAAGGCTTCAAAGATGAAATAATTTCTCCCGTTTTTTACACATTTACCACTATATCTTTGCTCCTATTGGTCGTAGCGTGATGTTATATAGCCTATAGCCTTCCTCGATAACTGGACTATCCAACACAAAAAGAATTATTCAATTCGAACCAGTAGTTTCGGAGATTAGCGCGTTCAAACAAACAAACAAACAAACAAACAAACTCTGTCGCTTTATAATATTAGTATAGATGTTATGTGTGTTCTTGCTTGCAAAAACTCTCGCTTCAAACAAATTGAGGTTATTTAAATATCTATACATATGCACATGAATAGTAAAATACTGGTAATTTAGCACCAATACAGTCGCAATCTCATGCTGATGACTCGGATGGAAGATGACACTTTACCGAAAACTATTTTTTTTTTTTTTTTTTTTTATTTTTTTTTTTTATTTAACGTCGGCCTATTTCCGATGCTGAGTCCTATCACCGACGACCTCCTTCAATGTTGGCAGTATTTATAGTGTCGTGGCCTCATATATGTGGGCTACACCACTGCCTAATAACTGTACGATTATGTATGACCATAATTAATATAAGTTCATAATAACCAAACCCAGAAAATATATATCTAGTCCGGGGATCGAACCCGAAGACACAGCAGTCGGGAAAACTATTTGGAAAAGTTATAACTTTTAAAAGAACTTTTGCAAATATCTGACGAACTAGAAAAGATAGAAAACTGAAATTTGGTGTGTGTATTGAGATCATAATTGTGCACATTTGCCAATAGTTGGAAATTGGAAATTTAAGTTCAGTAGCGGCGCGAATTTCCGGGGGCAATGTTAGAATAGAGTTAGGACGTTGAAATTTAATATGTAGGCTCGCTGTAGACAGTTATTAATGAAAAAAAATAAACAGCCCCAAATTTCCAGTGGCGGCGGGAGTTGAGACAGTAAAAGCCAGAAATATTAAAAATGTAGTATTATAACTTAGGGTATGTATGGAGACACTAATTGCGCATGTTTGCCAATAATTAGATTACCAAAATTTTAATTCAGTAGCGACGTGATTTTTTGGGGGCAATGTCGCAACAGAGCTAGAACGTTAAAATTTGGAATGGGGGCCATATATAGAGTATCATTAAAGACACACTATAGAAATTTGCAACTTTCCAGAGGCGGCGGGCGCTGGGGGCCAAAAACCAGATATTTGAAATATATGGAGATGAAAGGCTATAGTTTAGAATATATATTCTTAGATACAAATAAAATAGATCCTCGTGCTAAAATTTAACAAACTTGTTCAGTAGCGGAGGTTTGTGGGGGGTACAAATGCTAAAATATATATACAAAACTGAAATTTAGTATGCAGATATAGATTGACATTATTATTACGAAAATATAAAAAAAACTACATTTTCTTAAGTGCAACATTAGAGTGGCGGGTGATAAACCGAATATAAGAACAATATAGAGGTACAACGATGATATTTTGCATGTAGAATATTAAATAGAAGCTAAATAGTTCTCTATAAGTCAGATATTCAAATTACATTCAGTAGTAGAATTGGATTGATTTTTGGTGCGTTTGTTGTGCTGTGAAATCGAACAGGAGTGAGAGGTATAGGGGGGAAATAGTTAACAGCCCCAAATATCAAAAAAAAGAAAAAGTGAAAAAATAGAAACTATGCACGTGCATATTTGCGAAAATAAATTTAACCTTAGTAGCGGCGTTAAATTGGGGAAGTGGGGGCGGGAAAACGCTTTGCCAAAGAACTCAATTTTGAAATTTCGATCATTTATAAAAGTAGGGGTAGATAAAGGTAGTGAGAGTTGTTACGAGCAAAATAGATTGCTATGCCTAAAATTTGACAATTTTATTTCAGCAGCGGGGATTAATGGGGAGACTAATATTATAACGTAAATATAAATACGAAATATAGAGTGTAAGATTACAGTACAGTTTTAATCATGTAAATGAATTGCTGTAATAGCGAATTGGTAGTGTCTGATTGGAGAAGAGTGTGGCGCTGGGGTTCAGTTCTAAGTAACAGTGGTGTTACAAGTAGTGGCGATAGATTATAATGGCTCTGGGAGGTAACTGTATTGCAGAATATGTGCTTTGGTGCTGAAAGTGAGGGTGGCGGGGTATGGGGATTGAATCGAAAGTGCAATAACGGTAAGGAAAAGGCCTAGAGATGAGATTATTAGGAGCGAACTGTTGGGCTTTCTTAAAAACATAAATGAATTGATGTAATTAGTAGGTTTACATTGAAATTAGTGAAAATTTTATCAAAGATTTATCTTATCGAATAATTATTAAAAAATAATGTACTTCTAAGGATGAAATTTAGTATGCAGGTTGCCAATAAAGTATTAATTTGGAAAACTAATTGTTAAGAGATTAGTACGCAGGGGGTGGAAGCGCAGAATTATTTAATGATTGCGCTAAACGGGGGGTATAGGAAAGTGCCCTAATAAGCGATGATGTTCAGTTAAGCTGTAGTGTTGCAAGTGGGCGCATTATGGCAAAGGTGCAGATGATTACATTTAAAAGTGCGAGAACGATACAGAGCATGGAGCCAAGAGGTGCTTGATGTTTAGGGGCGGGGCAGTGGACATTGTTCAATACTGTGCTTTATTATGGTAAATGATAATATTACGCAGCGGGGGCGCTGTGAAAGTACTCTAAGGACCGACGATGCTCAGGGAAGAAGCGATGCAGAGTGCTAAAAGTAGGAGGCGCTTTATGGCAGAAGTTTAGAGGAATCAAATTAAAAGTTCGGAAACGTGAGAGAGCAAAGGGGTGACGATTGGGGCTTATGGGCGGGGGCACTGGAGACTGGTCAATACAGTGCTTTATTACTGTAAATAAAGGAATTATAACAAAATAATATTTTGCATTTTATTTGCGATATATACAGCAGACTTGGAGGGGGTAATGGAAAGAGAACATGATGGGGGGTGCTAATAGGAAGACACTACAGGATATGGACTTTAGCATACGCTGACGATATAGTCCTGTTGGCAAAAAGGGAAGGAGAGCTGCAGGAGATGGCTCACCGGCTAGGGAGATATATAGACAGGAAAGGACTAGAGTTAAATGTGGAAAAGACAAAAATTATGGTATTTAAAAAAGGGGGTGGAAAAAGAAGACATAAAAGGTGGAAATACAAGACAGAGGACATTGAGGAAGTAGAAGAATTCAAATATCTGGGCTACACTTTTAAAAAGAACAATGGAGAAGAGGCTCAGATAAGGGAGGTAGCAAAGAAGGCGGAGCTAGCAATGCGACGGGTATGGGGACTAAGGGAAAAGGTATTTGGGGGGGACATACAAAGGAGAATATGGATGTTTGATAGACTGATAGCCAGTATGATGTTGTATGGAGCAGAGGTTTGGGGGTGGAAGGAGCAAGAAAAGTTGGCAAGAATACAGGTGAGATATATTAAATGGGTACTATGGCTGGACAGGTGCACGCCAGGATAAATGGCTATGGAGGAGCTAAAAAGGGATAAGATACGAATTAAAACAGGGGAAAGAGCAGTAAAATACGAGGAGAAATTCCACAGAGCGGAATTCCACAAAACAAATAAAGTACCTACTATATAGAAAACAACTACAAAATGAAACTGTGTTTAAAAAGTAATATTACGATGATAATTATATCGCATAAACAAATTAGCGCTGCATTCAACCGTTCAGTAGGGAGCCGACCGCGCGAGTGAGCCGCGCGGCATGGTATCTCGTTGAGCTACATACCCCTCCCGGCTTGCCCGCAAGCGCCGCCTCTCTCCCGCCGCGCCGGCCAGCGCAGAGAGCGAGTTGGTTTTGTTTCGGAGTTATTTATCATTGTAATCTTTAAAGTTTTTTGTTGAAATACCATAAAAACGGTTTTTGTGAGTTAATCTTAAAAGATAGACATATACTATCGCGGACTGTTTTTTAGATCATTAAAAGAGCTATTATTCTTTAATACATATTTTTTGTGTATCTTGAACCGTTTTCACGGCGCACGCAACGGAAGGCTTCAAAGATGAAATAATTTCTCCCGTTTTTTACACATTTACCACTATATCTTTGCTCCTATTGGTCGTAGCGTGATGTTATATAGCCTATAGCCTTCCTCGATAACTGGACTATCCAACACAAAAAGAATTATTCAATTCGAACCAGTAGTTTCGGAGATTAGCGCGTTCAAACAAACAAACAAACTCTGTCGCTTTATAATATTAGTATAGATGTTATGTGTGTTCTTGCTTGCAAAAACTCTCGCTTCAAACAAATTGAGGTTATTTAAATATCTATACATATGCACATGAATAGTAAAATACTGGTAATTTAGCACCAATACAGTCGCAATCTCATGCTGATGACTCGGATGGAAGATGACACTTTACCGAAAACTATTTTTTATTTTTTTTTTTTTTTATTTTTTTTCTTTATTTAACGTCGGCCTATTTCCGATGCTGAGTCCTATCACCGACGACCTCCTTCAATGTTGGCAGTATTTATAGTGTCGTGGCCTCATATATGTGGGCTACACCACTGCCTAATAACTGTACGATTATGTATGACCATAATTAATATAAGTTCATAATAACCAAACCCAGAAAATATATATCTAGTCCGGGGATCGAACCCGAAGACACAGCAGTCGGGAAAACTATTTGGAAAAGTTATAACTTTTAAAAGAACTTTTGCAAATATCTGACGAACTAGAAAAGATAGAAAACTGAAATTTGGTGTGTGTATTGAGATCATAATTGTGCACATTTGCCAATAGTTGGAAATTGGAAATTTAAGTTCAGTAGCGGCGCGAATTTCCGGGGGCAATGTTAGAATAGAGTTAGGACGTTGAAATTTAATATGTAGGCTCGCTGTAGACAGTTATTAATGAAAAAAATAAACAGCCCCAAATTTCCAGTGGCGGCGGGAGTTGAGACAGTAAAAGCCAGAAATATTAAAAATGTAGTATTATAACTTAGGGTATGTATGGAGACACTAATTGCGCATGTTTGCCAATAATTAGATTACCAAAATTTTAATTCAGTAGCGACGTGATTTTTTGGGGGCAATGTCGCAACAGAGCTAGAACGTTAAAATTTGGAATGGGGGCCATATATAGAGTATCATTAAAGACACACTATAGAAATTTGCAACTTTCCAGAGGCGGCGGGCGCTGGGGGCCAAAAACCAGATATTTGAAATATATGGAGATGAAAGGCTATAGTTTAGAATATATATTCTTAGATACAAATAAAATAGATCCTCGTGCTAAAATTTAACAAACTTGTTCAGTAGCGGAGGTTTGTGGGGGGTACAAATGCTAAAATATATATACAAAACTGAAATTTAGTATGCAGATATAGATTGACATTATTATTAAGAAAATATAAAAAAAACTACATTTTCTTAAGTGCAACATTAGAGTGGCGGGTGATAAACCGAATATAAGAACAATATAGAGGTACAACGATGATATTTTGCATGTAGAATATTAAATAGAAGCTAAATAGTTCTCTATAAGTCAGATATTCAAATTACATTCAGTAGTAGAATTGGATTGATTTTTGGTGCGTTTGTTGTGCTGTGAAATCGAACAGGAGTGAGAGGTATAGGGGGGAAATAGTTAACAGCCCCAAATATCAAAAAAAAGAAAAAGTGAAAAAATAGAAACTATGCACGTGCATATTTGCGAAAATAAATTTAACCTTAGTAGCGGCGTTAAATTGGGGAAGTGGGGGCGGGAAAACGCTTTGCCAAAGAACTCAATTTTGAAATTTCGATCATTTATAAAAGTAGGGGTAGATAAAGGTAGTGAGAGTTGTTACGAGCAAAATAGATTGCTATGCCTAAAATTTGACAATTTTATTTCAGCAGCGGGGATTAATGGGGAGACTAATATTATAACGTAAATATAAATACGAAATATAGAGTGTAAGATTACAGTACAGTTTTAATCATGTAAATGAATTGCTGTAATAGCGAATTGGTAGTGTCTGATTGGAGAAGAGTGTGGCGCTGGGGTTCAGTTCTAAGTAACAGTGGTGTTACAAGTAGTGGCGATAGATTATAATGGCTCTGGGAGGTAACTGTATTGCAGAATATGTGCTTTGGTGCTGAAAGTGAGGGTGGCGGGGTATGGGGATTGAATCGAAAGTGCAATAACGGTAAGGAAAAGGCCTAGAGATGAGATTATTAGGAGCGAACTGTTGGGCTTTCTTAAAAACATAAATGAATTGATGTAATTAGTAGGTTTACATTGAAATTAGTGAAAATTTTATCAAAGATTTATCTTATCGAATAATTATTAAAAAATAATGTACTTCTAAGGATGAAATTTAGTATGCAGGTTGCCAATAAAGTATTAATTTGGAAAACTAATTGTTAAGAGATTAGTACGCAGGGGGTGGAAGCGCAGAATTATTTAATGATTGCGCTAAACGGGGGGTATAGGAAAGTGCCCTAATAAGCGATGATGTTCAGTTAAGCTGTAGTGTTGCAAGTGGGCGCATTATGGCAAAGGTGCAGATGATTACATTTAAAAGTGCGAGAACGATACAGAGCATGGAGCCAAGAGGTGCTTGATGTTTAGGGGCGGGGCAGTGGACATTGTTCAATACTGTGCTTTATTATGGTAAATGATAATATTACGCAGCGGGGGCGCTGTGAAAGTACTCTAAGGACCGACGATGCTCAGGGAAGAAGCGATGCAGAGTGCTAAAAGTAGGAGGCGCTTTATGGCAGAATAGAAAATAATCCTGAAATATTGTTTATTGTTCGCCTTTCGGCTTTACAATCTACATTCTTAATACATTTCATATACTTCAACTTACAATTAAATTTACTCCACCAACTTATTTATTCTTCTGTTTTTCCTTTCCTTCTTACTATTTCCGCCATAGGCGAACAATAAACAATATTTAAGGATTATTTTCTATTTATCAAATAACTTTTATTTATTCACAAATATTAAATACACGTCGCTTTGCGACGGGGCGAAGCGCTAGTAATTATATAATATAATAATATACTGGAGTACATATAACATAGTCAAATGATATAACAACTTGTAAATATGGAGATGATATTATTACATCCATATCCCAACCAGGACACCGTTCTGGGTTGAGCCAGGAGGTTGGGTACAGTGTGGGTGTTCACTTGCCACAATTGGAGCTATGGAGATGATTCACAGAATCACCGTTCCACTCCTCACAACCCTTATCATAGTCTACAATTGCAGGGGTAGTAATTTAATGATACTTACCTTTAGACATGTTTAGGAATTTAATTATATTTGTGTTTGACTGAATATTATTACTAAGGATGTGTTTGGATTGTATATTCGTGTTTGGTATTAATATTAGGTTTGAAGTGTGCTAATATCCGCCTCCGCCTGTGGAAATATATATTAGTTATCGATAAACCATTTATTGGATACGTAGACCTGAGTTACGTCACAGTACGGTCATGCTCAGAGCAAATCACTGATGTAAATTAAGATGTACTATCAGGGTACACTTTAAGACGTACTAAACGTGTTATTAAGAAGCTGACACGTAATATTTCCATTTTCCTCGATCTCATTACATAATATGTAGTCATCTTTGAATCTCTTTTGGAATGTTCTCCCTACAAATAAATCGATAGAAGAATGTCCAAAACGATGGATAAAAGTATTTATAATAATAAACAACCTTACGTTGGTCGTAATGAATACGAGCCAACTAAAAGCCCTCTGAGCCTCAACAACTCATAAAATACTTCGGTTTAGTCAGCCATAAAGCTGCGAGAAATCCCTCACATACTCGTAAACGTAAATCATTACATTTAGTTTATTATTAAAATATTTTACCGGATCCGGAGACAATAAGTATCGCTATATTGATGTTATTTTACGACGTGAGCTTTTGGTAATATTTTTGGGGTAATAATTTATTTATAGTTCGGTTGGTTAGTGGGCAACCAAATAATATACAAACGTTTGAAATTGTACTCAAGAATAATAGTCTAACGACTGTTGTCATTTCTAATTTATTTTTCAAAAGAGGTTGGTTTCGAAGACTAAGAAAACTTATTTTATCTAATTTTTTTCTAATATAATAATAAAAATATTTTGTTCAAACTTTTCAACATATTGAAATTTTCATTTCAAAATATTGAAAATTCAGCCATTGGGACCTCATTTCCTGTGATTCCTTCGAATTTTAATTGTCAAAATAACTAATGATAGATTAATCTGATATTAAACAACCAAATTATTTCTGTTAGTACCATAGATATAAGTAACTTCTGCGTCGGCCGAGTTAACAAAAAGAATATAAATTTATTTTAAAAGAACGTTTATTTGCTTTAATTCAAAATTACACTTTTAGTTCTTATTTAAATCAAATTACTTTTACACTGGCTAATTACTATTAATTCTAAGTCCGTAATACTAGTTTGCTGTTCTTTGTAATTCTTGTTGATGTTTGCTTGTAACCGAATTCGATATTTGGTAATGGCCTAACTTTCAGGAACTATATTCGCTAGCACTAAGTGAGTTATGAACATTACAAGAGAGGTGCGTAGTTTTATATTGTAATTCTTAGTAAATCTCTAATCAATGTGCTTACTAAGCTATATTTTGATAAAGGTTCTCAGCATGTCGATTGTAACATACCTAGTGCTTTTCTGTACGACTCTTCATTAGTGTTGCCCAAATTCAGTCTTGGTCTTGCAGTCTTGGTCTTGTTCTTGCGTTTTTGCAAGACCAAGACCAAGAACAAGACCGCGTATTTTTAGCAAGACCAAGACCAAGACTGACCGTGCAAGACTTGAGCAAGAACAAGACATAGCCTGCAAGACTCTTGCGTCTTGCAGCTAGGACTTAGCGCTATTTCACGGAGTAGTTAGGTGTAACAGTTCGGTGTATAGGTAGGTAGGTACGCTTAGGAATTCTATGAGACGCAAAAAACTATATCAAAGAATATGAAAAACTGGACCTATGCGCATTACGACTAATACCATAAACATAGCGAATAAAAAAATATCTATTAAAATCAAACTGAGTGCATGCATAGTTATGTTTTAACCATCGGCATCATTAGTAATTAGAAAACATAGAAATAGGTTAAGTGATGAGTCAGCCAGATGGTTACTTTGTATTAATTCTTGGTCAAAAGAATTGATATAAAGTATCATAACCTAATGATAAAGCTGTTGATTTGTGTTGTATTTTATTTTTTATTCAAATAAATGATAAATCGTAAAACTCTTTTATTAAATTTCTTATAAGTTGAGGGTTCAATCTCTTTCTAGACAGATAAGTATTGTTCTTTAAAATACAGTCAAGTTATTGTAATTAATTTGTTTTTTTACATGTTTTAGCAAATGTAAGCTTATAAATCATAAATGTTTATTAAGAAACAGTTACTTCCATGGAAAACGACATATAGGTCAGTTGATTTTTCGAATTTCTTATCAAATCTTCAGTTATTTATTAATCTGCTTGATCTTTACTATGGCTATGTTAATTCAAGCTCACAATGTTCCAATTCTAATACGTTTTTCTAAGATTTAAAGTAAACTTTAATAAATAGTAATAGACTAATAGGTAATTGCAAGACTTGCAAGACTCTTGCTGCAAGACCAAGACCAAGACCAAGACTGGGAGCGCAAGACCAAAACCAAGACCAAGACCAGGTGTATTGGCGCAAGACCAAGACCAAGACTGGCTAAGTCTCGTCTTGTTCTTGCATTTGGGCAACACTACTCTTCATGTTATAGTATATAGAGATATGACTGTAGTCAGTAAAGTAGCGTGCCTTAAACGGGCCCTGTATCAAAATTTGTTGGGGGGGCCAAATGATGGGTAAAGATTTTCCACAAACGGAACAAAAACGCTTGCATTGAGTTAAAATATTTATATATTGATTATACGTTTTACTTACAATTAATACTTCTAAAAACTAAGCTAAGTACGGCCTAAGAGTTTAAGTGAGATTGTGGATCATTGATACGGCTGATACGGCGGTAGCTATGCTACTAACTGTAGTATAAAATGTTAAAAGAAATGTACCCATTCTATTTACCGTGTTGGTATTATTTCATTAAGTCAGTTAGCCCGGCGTAGAGACATCCCAAAATGTCTTTGAGCTAAACAACAGCCCTGTAGGTCATAAGTCGTAGGTCGTAAGTTGTAGAAAAACATAATATATAGTTACACAAGAATACTATATATACGTAGTCTTTAGTAAATAGATACCATATAATAACATTTCACAAAGGGCTGGCGTGGTGTTTTCCTGGAGAACCAACGAAAAGAAGACTCAGCTGTATATTTATAGCATTCCGACTCTTCTACTCGCAGTTGACCTGCCCCTGCCCCTGCCCCTACCCTAAACACTGACTCTACATTTGCTAAAGGATGATTATGAGGTGCTTGTTCTTAAACTTAAGGGTGCTATATAAGTCGGTTTAAGATGACAATTACAGAAAATGACACATGCTAAAATTGCTGTAGAGAACTTGTTTACGAATTCTTCACCACTTAAGTTTTAAATATCAAATAATAATCAACGCCATCTAGTTGTTTAACTAAAACAACTAAATACTTAACGTAACTTCAGGTATTGCTATCAAAGAAGACATCAATGCATTTGTTTCTCACTGTCGGTAGACAAACGAAACTAATGTCCTTGTTTGTCCTTGTCCTAATGCCACCAGTTGGCGCGCTAGAAAATTCATCCCTTATTTCTTCAGAACCCGGACAGAGACGTTGTTCTCTTATAATTAAGAGTGTTAGCTTTTAAGAAATTAGCAACAAATTATATATATTCATTTGTTATTTGTACACGTGTTTTTCAACTTATTCAAATAAAGTCATTAGTTACTAAATCGTGTTCGAGTTCAAAATAAATATACAGTCCACTAATAAATCAAGAAGTGTAAATTAATAACATCAAATTTGCATTAACATTTGGTTTTTCGTGTTTTAATCGACAAGAATAATCAAAAATTCACTTAACATTTTTGTTCTTTGAGTTAGATCGAGAATCACGATATTTTGTGTTAACAATAGTACATTGATAAAGCATTGCTGAGATATGAACTCAGACAAAATGTGGTCGTCGTTGTAACGGTCTCGGCCACTGACGGTGCCGACCGCATTATCCTATGTTGAAATTAATTCTATATGAGTCCACATACTACCCTTATTAGGTTTCTTCTTTTTCTTCTGAGAGTTTTCCTCGTTTATATTTATATATAAATACCCATTATTATTTTCCCGAGTTATTCTTTCCATCTTGTAGAATCTAGACGGTTTGTATTTTAATACGATATAATATCTGCGCGACCCTTTCCTTTCAGCCTAATGGGGTTTGGGTTCCCTTATAAGATAGAATTATAATTTGGATATTTATACGATTCCATATACGATATGTATATAAGGTTTGACATACGGAACCCTTAGAAAAGGATAAAACCCAGACCCCGTTGATGGTGGTTCGCTGGCTCGTTTAGTGACGTCGGCTGAAGAACTTTAGGATCGCGAAACTACTAACAAAAGGAAGTTGAGGGGTACGACTTACGAGAGGGTGAAAGGATACTCAAACACCCCTTGGCAAAACTGGACATGTCGCAAAAGGGTGTAAAACTTTAGTGGCCTTAAATGTTTACTTTATGGGTGAATTCGGATTTCGAATTTAACTATATATTATTCAGTGTTTTATATGTTGGTGTTATATTTTATTGTAAACATCCCGCAGCATGTTGCAGCCGCAATAAATAAATGCTGGCGTCCCCCTTCACTGCTGCTATCAATTCGTTTTTCAAACCCCTACATTTGTGAGTAAAATTTTAAAATAATAAATGACGTTGAAACTAACTGAATTGTTTTTTAAAGTAACAATAAAATTTACTAGTATATTTCATTATCTGGATTTCCCTTATCGGAATCTTCCTATATTCGAAAATTGTCTTATTACGAATGAAATCTCTAGTTGCCGCGATCGATGAATTTAACAGTTGCACAATATGCCAGATCACGTGATAAAGTCGCAGTTAATTGAAAATATAACTACTGCTGAAGTTCATTCATCAATACATTCTCTTAAATTAAAACAAGATCCGAAGATATCCGCACCTCAGAAGACGAATAAAATTAAATTGAAATCAGATTTAATTGGTTATATGCAACCATGAATATAAAAAACATAACATAACAAAAAACATAATCACAAAAAAAAAATTCTAAAAAGAAAATAGAAAGAGAAGAAGTAAAAAAAACAATAAAGAAACAGTTTTATAAGAAGAGATGGATTACAGTTGGAAGAAAGCAGATATACAAGTGATACGCAGTAATAAAAAAAAGTGCCAATAGAAGAAAGAATCAGGAAATGCAATGCAATGGATGACATCATAGTGGAGGCGATGTATCAGCTTGTGTATCAGATGCTGTTATTGTTGATATAGAAACAGATGACGATATTGACAGATGGATGAGGAAGTTATTAGAGAAGCAACGATTGAAGAATTTAAATTAGAATGGTGAAAGAAAGATTATGTCTTATAAAATGTTGATAAATGTAATATACATATATTGGTTTAAGTGCTAATAACTATCAATAGTTTATACACTAAAATAAATATAATAACAAACTAAATTGAACGAATACATCAATGGTACAATAAATAAATAAGCGGCAAATTTAAATCGCTGTACAGTGTATAAAGTCTTCCCCGATTTACAGTACAGTTCGTGATAATATTTACGTTTAGACAGACTGCAGATATTTAACTTGTAACTTAAACCCAGTATCATTTGACATTAATTTAAAATATTTTATTTTCACGGTGCATAACATGTTTGAACATTTTGTTATTCATAATATTAGGAAGCAAATTTATTTAATAAAATTATTAAATTGATACAATTAAACAAGTTTCAGTTTATTTTTATAAAATGTTTAATACAGTTAGTTGCAACAGTGTACAACAATTGTACACAGTGAATTTTTCCTTGGATTCGTGGAATATGAAAACTACATTGGACGTCCACAGAGAGAGAGAGAGAGAGAGACAGATATTTAGTAAAATCTACATTGGATAGAATGAAATCTAATGTTTGGTTGTATATTTTTCTTTACAGGTACAGTTATTTTATCACTGTAGTGTATATTACCTTAAGAAAATGTTTCTCCGACTCCTGTACATAGTGTTGAGCCAATATTCACAGCGTCCTGACTTTCCTAGTTGAACAACACTTCCGAACAGACCCTACAGCTAGAGTTACGTACAGTTTCAAAGAGTTTCCAGAAGCTATTGTATATATGACACTACTTCAACTGTTCTAAGTACGATCTAAAGTTTTAATAGAAACTTTAAGTTTTGATACTACATTACTAGAACCAAATCAAAATCTTAAAGCTCTTCAAACCATATCCCTTCCTAAGTTCCTAACGAATAGGGCACCGTATAACAAACACTCCAAACGATTGCATCATTACCATAACACAGGGAATCAGTGAAACACAATATCAAGTAGTTGACTTGAAGTCATTTAGATTACGTTTACTTATCGGCTCGGACTTACGCAGAGCTGTCAGGCGTTTCTTGGAGAAGTGGATTAAGTGTAGAGTGGGCAAAGAAAAATCAAGTAATGGACAAGATAGTTTTCAAATTGTAATCTACAGAGATCGGATCGGGGGATTGGTACAGGACATGTTTCGACCTGTGATAGGTCCAATTCAGATTCAGATTTACCCTAACACTGAGAGATTTAATATAGATACACTTGAATTTAGGGCATCACTTGACGACGCAGTGGGCGGAAACATTGATGCTTATGTGCTGAAAAATGGACCGTGGTCCTAAGAAGCCCGTGAATTATTAATAAAAAAGAAAATATATATGTAATTTTGTATGAAAAGCAAATGAATTTTCTTCCGATTGTACTTGTTCAGTACAACTTTCCAATTCCTCCTGATTGGAACAAACGTGTCCGTCGGTATAACAACACCACTTTTGTTAAAAATATATCCATCTTATAGACGTTGAAGTATCTGGAAACACAGGCTAAGCTGTAACTGTGATGTTACAGATATAAACGATATCCCAGCACTCACCTCCCTCTCCCCCACTTCTTAAAAGTTGTTAAGAAATCGGCACGATCACCACCTAGGTGCAAAACGTGTAGAAACTCTAAACTCAATCAATGGAATAACTCCAAATTATAAAGAAATATTATTTTTACCTAAAGAAAAAAAGAAGTTTTTATTTTAATAAGAGTTTTTTCTTAGAATTATTTTAAATTAAAAACAATTGAGTATCTTTTAAATGAAACGTATTTTCTTCTTTTCTTTATTTTTTATTTGAACTTAAAGACAATACTTTCCGATAACGTGATTGAAAATAAATCAGAGGAATTAGGAAGATTGTGGAAAGTAACAAGTTCGAGGAAGTTGTGAAATATATCAATCTAACAAATATCAAATTACATCATTTTTGATCAACAGTATGATTCACTAAATTCAGGACTAATAAAGAAACATTAAACATTAAAGGCATTAGAGCAAGTTTTGCTAGTAGTAGCAATCTAACATTGCGACCCAGATAGGAACATGTCAAGCTTGCCACAAATTAATTCCAAGGTCCACTTTCTACTTCTCATATAGAATTTGTTTTGTAGTACCAGTTTCACACTTACTAGCTTAATACAAGCTAATTAAAGTGTTACATTTGCATTGAAGGAAAACTTAAAATATTTCAGAGATATTTCAAATTTATTTTTATTAGGCACTACATTCATCTGCCTTAAATCATTAAATTACATATCATTGTGCTTAATTACATACTAACTACCCATTCTCATTCCTTCCAACAGATAAATTTAAACTAATCTCCCTTCTGTTTCTATTTTGACTCTCCTTCTCTTTCCTCGCTCCTTCTCTCTATCTCCGTCATCCACCGCTTTCCTTCATTACCTTTCTTTAATACATGCACAATCTTCTTTACGCTTTTAACTCTTTTCTCACATGAATACTTAATATGTTCTAGCGTTTCTATCTCTTTCCCGCACACCCTGCACATACTTTACTCTCTATTTTTCCAGTATCTGCTGCCTTTCTCTTCGTTTCGCTATCTAAATCTTGTGATTTTTTTTATGTCTCTTATGTATTCCGGTATCTCCCAAATCCTCTTGTGTGTTTCATTATATTTGCTACTATCAATTTTTTCCTGCTGTTGTATCTCTCTGTCTCTAATATTTAGCTCCTCTTCCACACTGGTGCTTGTTCTCTCTGTCTCTTCTGTCGCCATTACTTTCCTTTCAAAGTACTCCTTTCTCCCTTTCGTTCCTCCTCTTCCATCCTCCTTACTATCTTTAGGATCTCGCTTCCAGCATTTCTTATATTCTCCTCGAATCTAATTGCGCCGATTCTTATTTTGTACCTTTTCACCCTCTCCATTATCATATATCCTGGCGTGCATCTGTCCTGCCCTAGTAGTAGTTATTAAGTATATTTTACAGTACTAATTTTTAGCGTGTTATTTTGAAACTGGCCCTGCGAATGGACACCTCTGATTTAAACACAGTACAAAGCTTACACCATTTTTCGTGTAATAATTCCCTTTGTGTTATCAAAAACACATACACACACACCTACTAACAGATACAAATCCAGGTGTAATTCCAGCAAAGCTTCGCACTACACATAAATGTACGAGTATATTTGACATACTAGGAACGAACATAACATAGCGCTACCCGCTACGAGTATACGATACCTAATAACCACAATTTCTACATTTTCATAATTGAATACAATTGCCACAAAGGCAATTCGTTTAAAATGTACTCTGTTTATTGTATTGCGCATCAAATATTATTATACAACACGACACCATACATGCATATTAAATTCCCCACCTCGAATTACAGATAATTCTGTATCGGTTAAGCCCTCTCAACCTCACCACCGCCACGTCCCTTTTCACCCGACTCCCCGTTTCACATCTCTGTCAGCTTTGCAATCAAAATTTGGGAATGTTCTTGAATTCATGTTATATTAATACTAGCGCTAGTGTTAGTGTTAGTGCTGGAGTTGGTACAGTCGTGGGTTCGATATCCTCTTCAGTTTAAACATTGGGATTATTTAATTACTAGTCGGATCACGAAACTGTTCGACGACACAGTGAGCGAGAGCATTGACGCTGACTGCTGTGTCTTCGAGTTCGATCCCCGGGCCAGAAATATATTTTCTGGGTTAGGTTGTTACCAATTTAAATTTATTATATGTTTACTTAATCATAAACTCATTAGGCAGTGGTGTAGTTTACATATATGAGACCAACGTAATATGAGGCCGTTAAATGAAATAAATAAAAACAAAGGTTCTTCAAAAATAAGAGAGAGATATTAAAACTACACACTATCTAAATAATAAATAAATGGGGGACTACGAATCAAATTTTTTATTCGTAGTTCCCGGAAATGAATTTCAAAAATAAAAAATTTCCTCAAAAATATTGAAAGCTTCATTGTATCAGACATTTACATGTTCAAATGAAGGTAAAATAATTAAATATTATTTTAATTAATATGCAAAAACTTCCCCTTTAGCTGCCAAGTACCTTGACACGAAGTTTCGCAAATGTATTGTGAACAATATATAATTAATTAATATTTTAAATAATATTACAGATTCTGTCGTCCACCCTCCTACCTTTACCCCTCTAGCTATCGATCAAGGTCAATGACCGACTCGACCTATTGAATTCGTAATTACTGCAAGTTTACATCAGCTATCACAATAAATTATAAGTATATTTTATAAGTATTAGTTTATTTTTTGTAGGTGAATATTTATTTCACTATAAAATATTGAATCTTTTTAGATAATTGACGATGGGCTTGTAAACTCATTCTTTAGAGGTCGACTTTTTAGTTGTTGATTGAAGTAGATGTTAACAAATGTATATTGGCGTTTTTATTTTATTAAAAATCTAAATGTTGACAGATTAAAAATTTTAATTGTAGTTTTAGTGCTAAAGATTACGGCCATATTTATGACTAGATATAATAAATGACTAATATCCTAGATGCAATCAAATGGCTTGTAACAAAAAACACCTAGTATTATTACCAAAATAAACTAAATTTGTTCTATTTAAATCAGTGAACGATCGCAGCTATTACTTGTTGTTACTAACGTAATATTTAATAAGGCCTGATGTAACAAATACCAACCGTTATTACTGAATTTATAATATAGGCAAAGTGTACTTTAAATTGAGCGGGAATAATAATTTCACAAACCGAAAGCATCGCTTTGATTTTTGGAGCAGCTCAACTTGAACAAACCTCTCAACCACCCCACCCTCCACTCTTTCACCCTAGCTCTTTGGTTTTGATATAGAGTAGAGCTAACTCTGGACCCTTTATATGGCCTTACCGTTTTCATACACACATATATACTCGTATATAGATAACTTTGATTCTATATAATTAAATTACCTTGAGGGACTTCTCTTGTTTCAATACCAATACACACACATATCTACTCATACGTATACAAGCACACATACAAATACTGTAATATTCACATTATTATATGGAGTTGTTAATTGCACTAATTATCAGCCTCATCCGTGGAGAATATTAAGATACATTATATTATATAATCACCAGCGCCACGCTACTGCGAGTATATGAAGCTATGAAATTATACACTACTAATATTTTGATTAACTAATTAATTATTAAATAATGTTAGAACTATAAACGATCTATTGATTTTAATAAAGTCTCTAAATAGACCAAAGGGAGCACTTGGCCAAATTTGTTTCCTTAAATTTATCAAATTTGTCTTAGAACTTATTTACCAATTTGCCAACTTCACTTAGATTATATTTTATCCTGTATAAATTTGTCACACAACATATCAATTACGTCAAATTTCAAATTATAAACAACTGCATATTCATAAATGGTGCAGTTAAAAGGAATAAATATATCACAGCTGGAATAGTATATAACTTTAAATAGAGCTTCGTAATTCCCAATGTGAGAAATAGGCACTACCCGATTGATATTATTCCAGTACTTGAATTAGTTGAGTGTACCTGTACATTAACTACGTCTGATGTAGAGATACAAAGCGGACCAGATACCATCTAAAAGATGGCGGAAACATTGATATATTGGACGGTCACGTAATATTTAAATTTTCTAAGTGAAAGTACAAGGAAAAACATGTTTATGAATAAATTACATTAAAGAAATGATAAATAAAACAACGAGCTCACAAAACCGCATCTACGAATATTTGATTATATTAACATTTTAAAAAACTTAAAAATACATCTTTATTTGGTTGAACAGATATTTATGTACGTTTAAGTTCAGTGGGGGACATGTACAGATACAGATACAGATACAGTTCAGTGATGTCTATTTTATTATTTACATAATTGACTTGATTATGGTTGGAGTTAATGCGATGTGGATTGTAGCCGTGGGTCGTGGGGCGGGGGCGGTGGGTATCGCGGCGTTATAACGATTTAGCGTTTAGCGGGGAGCACACAACGCAACGCAACGACCCATCCCGTGGGTGATCCTGATTGTTGATCCGGTTAGCTATGAATGGTACAGTGATAGAATCATGAGATATGTTTGTACGACGAGTAATTATGTACAATGAGATGGAATTGCTTAATTAGAAAATTCTTTAATAATTAATATGATTACCGTTTATAGAAATCGCCTGTTGTAGGTGTCAGGACTTAACGTATGTATGCACTGTTTTGAATTTAAAACCCTTTTCAGTTTGGATTCTGCAAAATTTACGAAAAAGGCTTCTCTTCTTCTTTTATAATTTGTAGGAGATAATATTGTTATAAATGCATATTATATAAATACCTGTAAAGAAATTAAAATTTTTTAGTTGTTAAAAAGCTCGTCTGTCTGTAAAACAGTGACCATATACTCATGGACGCTATAGATAGACGTTGTAGGATTAACGGCCAACACGACATTTGGGGTCGGCAGAACTCACTGTGCATGTTGTTAGGTTATAATAAAATTAGATAATATGGAATTTACAATTTAAATAATAAACTTTAAATGCCGTTTCTTTGATTTCAGGTAAGATACCATGATTTAAGTTAAACAGTGTAATTATTATAATGTGTATGTAAATTACTAAAATGAATAAGGTTGATTTCAGAGCAACACATAAGTTTGATTAAAAATTTACAATTCCTAATAAAATTAGTATATAGCATTTTGGAGTAAATTTGGGACAATACTCCAAGAAATTGGATGATCTGTCATTTAACATAATAAAAGTTACTTGCTACGAAAACAGTGTTACTTAATATATGACATTTTGTGAGCTACTTCACTGTTGTTTGAGAAACATATCTATAATTTTTGCTCACTAACACATATATAAAACGTTTTAAGCAGACCGATTTAAGGATAATAAAACCTTAACAAGTCATTAGTGGGGATTATCCGATTTTAAGCACAATTTAGACCAGTTTAGTTTAATCATTACTAGGTTTGGCTTAAGTAAAATATTACAAGGATGTAAGGAGGATAGATTTTAGGATCGGTACATATTTAGTTACATCTTTTGGTGTACTCCTCCTACCCCTATATATTACGAATTTTTCGTAATTTAAAAAAATTTATTATATAATCATTCCGCAACAATTTCTTTTATTTGTGGTGCGTGCCTATGTTCTATAACTAAATGTCGTAACATCCTTTGATTTTAGTGGGTATCTTAAATTTTTCAGATGTTAAAAAAAGTATTGTTTCCTTTATATATATGACACTCTTAACACATTATTAAATAACACACAAAACATTAAGTTTACATTTAAATATACGATAGATGGGATGATGTTGTATCATGGCCACCGTAACAACATATACAAATCCTGGTTCAACAATAGGAACGCTTATTCCGTGTCGGTTATCTAGTGAATTGACCGCATCGATTGCCCGTCCCTAAACAACAAAATTACCCACTGATATAGCTCCGTTTGATGCTTGATCCCATTTACTCGAAGCTGCATTTTAGTTTAGGTTAACGCTGCCTGCAGGACTTGGGAATCAGTGAACGGAATCATGTTACCCTAAGCAGAGATATATTGCTTATTAATCGTACAAGAACAAAATAATTGGATATATATTTACACAGAAGAGTATTAGGCTAGGTGAAGGTCATTGACGGTAGCTTTACAGGATCTTAACACCATCGTAGAGAAAATGACAACCATAGCAAATGACAAGCCATAGCAAAGTAGGGTTTTCTAACCATGCTTCCTTGTACAAACATACAAGACAAATTGAAATACAAGACATCAACTAAAAACATTGACAATGTAGATTTAGGCTCAGACCAGCACAAAACATTAGAATAAGACATTGCAATTAATATTAATTATTGTATTTGAATTTGAAAATCATCGAAAAACTTAATGTCATTGTTCGAGTCCAGTTGTTGCAGCACAACAGGTACAAACTATTTCATACGAGATTCAAGACTGACTAAAGAAATGGCGAATTAAAGCAAACAAGACAAAGTCAACTCATATTACATTTTCCTTGTGTAGAAACACATGTATGTTCTATACGTTTAAATGAACAAGTTATCCCACAACGTGAAGACGCTAAGTGTCTAGGCATGCATTTAGATCAGCGCCTAACTTGGAAAAAGCAAATCACGGAAAAACGTAAGCAGCTACATCTTAAGTGCTAGGTAAACATACGTCTGACTTACGTCATACCACACACAGCTACCACAACGTTTTTAATTACCATTCATATCTTAATCTGTCTTAAAATATTAAATGAAAACATACATAATTCGCAAAGCTGCAGCACAACATGTTTGATGGGTATCACTTAATGTAATGGAACTTTGACTTCTGTACTGCAAAAAAACTGCCACATAATTTGTCTTCCTAATTTTGAAATCTTTTTGATCCACCACTGTTTATGAAGACATCACAGAGACTTTTGCTATGGACCTGGCATTACAGCCACTTCATTAATATAGACGAAGCCCGTCGAATAATTCCTATAATACCTGTCTGGTGTTCCTCCCTTTGTAATAGGATTCCCAATAATTTTTAATAAAGCCTTACGTGAACATTGTACAATGTTCAGACATAGCTCCATAGCATAGAGGTCGGAAACCATTGTATTTGATTGATAATGGCATTTAATATCCAGAATTCTCTAAATGCTGTATTACTCGCCGTTAAGGTAAGCATCAACATAGCCGCATGGCTCAAACGGGAAGCGGGATGGAAATAATTGCAGTGGGTATAATTTTTACTCCTACTTTTTATTTTATGTGTAATATAATAGCCATGCGAACTTGTTAACCCTTTCCTGTATACTGTTCTATTAGTATTTCCCGCACTCTTCTAGCACATGCCACACGAATTTGACTTTGTCAATTTAATTAAATTAGTTGACAAATAGAATGTTCTTATATATACGACTATAACATACGAAAATGATTCTAAAGTGAACCTGTTTTGGCGTAAAACATTAGAGAGTATTTTCCAAAAAGCAACAACGCCATAAATGACACTAGAACTTTGAAGTATTTATTAATTAAGCCTAAAATGATTGCCCCTGATTTAAACAACAATAAAAACACAACAATTAGAACAACAATGAAGTGTGTTCAATACACTGTGATGATACAAACTGGGACAGCGAGGATAAACCTTTGATGCTCGAGTTAAAATTGTACAAATATAATTTATATGAAGTTGCATTTATGAATTTCGAAAATATCAAAATTGAGTTTTATTGATGTTGTTGTTTCTGAATGTATTTAATACTTTCTGTTAATTGTTCAAAAGTTTGATTAGTCAGTGACTTTATTAATTTCTTGCGCAGTAACTTTAAAGTCATTTAGTTTATATTTAGGCTTGATAAATACTACGGGGACTCTGCACCATTAATTTCAATGGTAAAGAAGTAGTTTACTGAGTTCTGTTTTGGTCGTACTAGCACAAGTAATGCCAAATGTTCAGGTCGCAAAAAAGAGGTCGTCACGCCAGAAATAGTACGTGAGGTGGCTGAGGCTTTAGACATCTCAACTAAGCTGGTATATCACATTTTACAGGAATATTTGGATATGAAAACGCTATCCACGCGATGGGTGTCGCAATTACGATTAAGTGTGTAGTCACCATAGCAAAAATCCATAAATTGGGCTACGAATTGCTACCCCATTCATCAATATCAAGATTTAGACCACTGCGACTATTTCCTGTTTTCAAACCTGAAAAAATGACTGAGCAGTAAGAGATTTGGGTCTAACAAAAGGGTCATCACTGAAACAAACGCCTACTTTGAGAAACTTGATAAAACCCTCGATAATTTGAAAGGAATTAAAAATTGGAAACACGACTATGTTGGTAAATAAAACGCCGTTTTCACTGAATAAAATATCTTTTATTGAAAGAAGATACTGAGTTGTCAAGCTACATTCGAACGTTCGCCATCTCTGAACTGGATGGATTTGGCTATGAATTGGAATCAATTCACTGTTGCAATGAATTCAACACACTCTAGTGGTGCCGACTGCTGTGACCCCTGCAATACGAATTAAAACAAAATGTTCCACACTGTTTGTTCAGATTGTCGACTCTCTTTATTAACGAAACAATGCCATGCTGGAGTAATTGTTAATATTGTATTTGCAACATTTATTACAGTAGTTTGTTTTACGCTTAACATAAAGCTAACACACCAACACTAACACAAATTCGAATACGTACGCAAACATTCAAATACGAGTACGTTCAAAAACTAATGATATATTTAATTGTAATACGGTCGTTTAATTGATGTTAATACTATCATTAGAGATATTTAATCATTTGTACTATTATATTATGATTATTATTATTATTACTATAGCCGTAGTATTTAATGATTATTATTCAATTGACCTATTCCAAATATTTTATAGTGGTACCATTTCGCTGTATCGATTTCAAATTCCCCATATATTAAATTTGTTTGTTTATCATTTCTAACAATAAATTGATTATATGTTTAATAAATATACCTTCATTAACCTAAAGCTCAATACCATACTTGTCACTGTTAAATGAGTTTCCCAGAAGTCAATGCGGTTTTGTGCGATCAAGGAAACGAATGTTTTTTAATTCGTTGGAGAACATAATCATATCCAGAATATATAAACAGAAGATGTTAAGCCTTTAATAATATAAAAAGAATGAGTAAATCCTTTAATAACGTAAAAGAATATTATGTATTCCATTAAAAGATATAAAAATCAGAATATATAGGGTGCCTCATAAAGACTCAACTATTTAAGATAATTTTTTTATGATTTTTGTCCTGAAGTCCGCAATAGTTTGTGTGGCATTATCGTAGGTCGCACAAATCTATCTAAAGGAAGAGATAAAGTCTCGAATTGAAACATACAAGAACCGAATTGAAAACCACCTAAACCAGTTATACTTAATGAATTCTAAGAAAATATTTCTTAGACTAAAAAGAAAAACTGCGCAATACTTAATTTGTGTAATTTAATTCGAGTATGTCATTGGACATATACAGTACAATCCTATTCTACATTATATTTCTTTTCTGCTGAATGGCTTCATAGACAGATAGTATTATCTCCTTATTTGAAAAAGAAAGAACATTATGATAAAATATATGATAATATGATAATCTGATGAACAAGATATAAAAGGACTTTACTAATTACTAAAGTCTTTAAAATCATTAAAAAAAATAAAGAATAGGGTCGTAACTAAAAAAAGAACACCATTGAAATATATTTTCTAATGCCTTCTATTTCTTCATTTATACTCGTAACTCCAATGGTCTATATGACAGAACTTCATACTTTGCAGTGACAATTTATGCTTGCCAGTGACTCTGTTTTAATATTCATTTTAGTTTCTTCTAACAAGTTCTTTATCTTTTCGTTTCAGAATCTGGGAATAAAAGACAGTCACCTCTTTTTACATGTAAGTACATAATGATTTAATTTTTTTTTTTGGACATATATATTGACCAAGTTTTACAAATCTTCATGCGTAATGTTTTAGATTAGAGTATTTGTAAGATCTCAATGAATGAGTTAGCTGATGTTCCCCATAGTTGCAACCCATAAGTCCATATTGATTTATGTATACATTTATAAATTATTAGTTTGATTTCTAATGATAACTGAGAATCCTTGTTTATTCTTATTCAACTTTTTTTTTTCACTCATAAACATTTACTATTTTATAAGCCAATAATATAGTTCAAAGATATTGCTTTAATGATCGCGTTTCTTTTTTAAAAAGATTTCGCCATTCATGTTAATCACATTTTATTCATGATTAATTTATTTACCAGATTCAATCCAATTTGAGGTTAGAATTTCGACCTCTGACTTTACAATTGACGTAAAATATACGATGCTCAGCACTGAAGATAAAAAGGTTTATACACCTTGCAACTATCATGACCCTAATATAAAAATTGTTTATTCTTTTTTAATGTGTATTAAAGAATTTCTAAATGTCAAGTTATCTAACGTCTAATGTTTCGGGGTATGTACAGGGCATAATATTTCATTTACAAAAATTGAGTTTTCTTCAAAACATATTTAGCATCTTAAAAGTGTCACTTATCTTGCAAGTACTATAGACTTACCTGATAATATTTCGTTGTGTTTCTTATGTTGTTCTGTTGCATTCATACGTTCTGGTAATCATCGACTATTAAGTTTATAGAAAACATACTTTTTTATGTTTTATGTTTAAGAATACTATAATCTCTTTTTTATTATTTTAATTTCCTCCACCTCGGATCGGTTTTACTACATGTTTTATTAAATGTATAATTTGAACATTTTGTGCTTCTTTAAACTGCTCTTTTAATTTTATATAAAGTACTATTAGAAAATCATAATATGAGACTCAGGAAACTACTTTTAACTACTATCTTCAAGGTATCGTCACTTAGTGTAAAATCTTTCAATACTGAAAAAACTATTGATGTATCCGCATGGTCTTCTATGTACTAAAATTACTTGGCGACTCAACATAAGATGGTAATTAAGGGGGAAGAAGGTACACTTCAAGAACCGATTTTAGCGACATCATTTATGTATGTATCTTCTATGAAGTAAAATTACTCGGCAACTCTATGAGCGTATGTCAAATAAGGACTAGATAAGGACTGTGTGTTTGTAATTAAAATATATTACAAAGTATTTTGTAATAACTTCTTTTATACCCTGCACTGATAACAAAAATAACAACGAAGCTGAACCAATTCCCTTCTTTTGTTGAGTCGCCGTGTAATTTTAGTTCATAGAAGATACATTATTATATGATGTCGCTAAAAGCGGATTTTTAGTTTCAAAAGATTTTACACTAAGTGAAGGTCCTCTGATTTTTGTAGTCGCAGCAACAAGAGCCGAGATTCTGATGCAGCGCGAATTGTAAAAGTTTGAAAATCTCTGTATTATTTCAATAAGGTTTCCTTCTACTTTTACACATGCTCTATTCTTGTTTCTCGTTCTTTGCTTGGTGAACACAATTTAGACTCTGACAAAATAAATGAAAGCAATTCCCTGATACGCTATGTGCGCTTTTCCCTTTAAATGTAATACTATGTAATGAAAAGTAAAACGATATATTTTAAACTATAAATAACCTTGTATCATTCTACATGTAACGAGTGTGCTGCTATAAGACTAGAGACTGGATTCGAGATACTGGAAGTATAACTATCAGGGGCTTAATAAAGTGTGGAGATGTTACAAATTTGTTGTAATTATTTGAGTTTCCACTAAAGTAATTAGGGATGGTACTAACGTAAAACCAGGGATATGTGGGTTGTAGTTTGACCAACTAGGGTAAATTTTAGATAATACTGAATTTAGAATATCTCGTCATTCATTCAATCTTCAGTTTCTTCCTCATTTTGTCTCAATAAAAGTAACAATATGTTAGAAACATGTATAAAATTTTCAATCGATATTTGACCTTGTTTCAATAACGTGTGTTTTAATTTTTTAACTCACTCACCAAGGACTGAATTGTATTACTTGTTACTTACTTTTCTAATAGACCAAACGCCATAGCACAGCTCGAGCCCGCTATTCTTATCACTTGTATTTCAGAGCTCAATACCAATTTTGCGCCTAAAGCGATAGCTCCATTCATTATACTAAGAGCCACATTTTGTACACGACATTAAAGAAAACAGTTCGCTTTAAAGGTTGAGCTTTTATTTGTTGTGCAGGTGCCAAGATACATTCAGTTTACAAAAACCTGTGAATACATTATGATTGATGATTTGAGTTAACTGAGACTTAAAAAATGATATCGTCGAGTGTCCTGTTCGGAGTTATGGTCTAATTTTGACCAAGATGACACCTAATCCATCCATTCAGCATCCAACTAGATCTAAACATATTCTAACAATGTTAAACAACCTTAGACACTGTGTTAGTTACAAAGTAATGAAGGTAATAGACGCTGCTATTGTAAAGTCAATTTTACGGGATGATGTCGACCACACAGTACCCATATCTAAAAATATTTTATGCGAACAAAAACTGTTTAACCTTCAAACATTGTTGCAACCATAACTTTAATGAAGAGTCATTAAGTGGCACTTAACGGCTACGCACTTTACAGCATTTAGACAAATTTAAGAGCATTTATAAGAGCAAACTAAAAATATTACACCAATAACAACAAACCTTTGTTTTTTTTATAACGACCTTCAAAGAAATTTCTTTTGTGACACCTTATGCTTTGCCGATACATTATGAAATAATACTTAATAAATTTATTTAATATAGCTTAACATATGAAAAGATTTGCATTTCTAGTCCATTCCACTCTCTCTAATTCATTTATATATATTTACGTCTTGTTCATTGAAAATTTCAGTGAAATTTTTCTTTTAACTATCATCCCAAAAGTATCGTCCCATCTTGTTTTTATATAGATTGAAACGGCGGAAGTACTCTTAAGGGTAAGCGTCTACATGTCGGCATAGAATTTATAATTACAACATGGAAGACGAACACACGAACATTACGGGTTTCTGAGACATTAACTGAGATCGGTTGAGATCGTTTAACGATCGGCTATTTGAGGTCGAGTTGCTTTTTGAAACAAGTATCGTTTAAATGCTGGCGATGATCGCAGTAACACTTCTCTTCCATGTTTGAACTATAAATCTGATACGACAACGCCGACATGTGGACGCTTACCTTGCCCCGATGGCAGTGCTCTCACTATTCTTTCACTTAGATAATATTTCTGGAAGGTCTCTTTCTATCACCGGTCACATGCTATGACTTAAACATTCAAATTGTAATTTAATATCCGAGACTTTTTTAATTGGACACTCCCAAAAGATTTAAAAATCAAATCTAAATTCACATAATCGAGTTATTCACCCCTCAGCCGTATTTCACCCGCTCGCTGGTATCAGAGCGTGGGGTACCGGGTGCACGGCGCCACCCCCTTAGGCTACGTATATTTCCTATGTGATATAATCCCCCATTTTAGTGGGTTCAGAAACATCCTTGAAGTGTACCCAAAATCAGAGACAAGAGAAGAATTTTAAAACTGAAGATAGATGCAAATATACCGGGACTGATAAAACAGGTATTTTGTGCAGTTATTGATTTTACGAATAACTGCAGTACAGTTTGGTTCACATATTATGCCTGCGAGATTTATTAATATGATAATTGTTGATTTCTATTTAATTATTAAAACCATACTGCTGAGTTATTAAAATGTTAGAATAACTTCAAGTTTAATGTGGTGAGACGTAATTACGGGATTTAATATTTAAAGAATGTAAAGACTAATGGCGAACACATTAAATTAATAAATGCAAATACATACATACTCATAATCTAATTAGGCAGCGGTGTGGTGTTTATTTTTGGAAATACTGAAAACCCTTTGCAAAAAATTGGAATATTTCATTCTATCTTTCAATTTGATGTCCCTGGAAATGTTCATATTCAAATTGCCGTCTTTCTGTATTGCAGAATTCCTTGCGACCTCATGTAGTCGTTGACAAAAGACGAAGCTAACTTATCAAATTCAAATTTCTTTCCAGTTATGTAATTTATTACAAGTATAATGACTGGATTGAATCTGGACAGTATCTAATATATAGTAATAGTGCAAATTATCATAATTATATTGTGTGGCCAACTACGAGGCAAGCATAATCCATTGTCTCATCAAATCGTTCACACCAGCATTAGCCACACCCACTAATTACTGCTTTAATGTGTTCGTGCTCAAGCAATGCACAATTAAACAGTCATCAGTTAATGAACTAAATCGTGTCTTAGAAAATAGATTCATTTAATTCCCAATATTGCTAGTAAATTATATTTAGGTTTCAATTGTTTATAACTTTATTTTTAAATTATATATTTCATATAATAATGTTAACGATCGCAGTACACAATAATTTTGAATTACACGTATAGAATGGCCTCTTTTTTTATTTTAGAATTTGAGGCGATTTTAACGTCAAAGTCATGTTCGCATGAAGTTATTTTAGGTTAGTTAAATTTGATTTTTTAAGTTTATATCAGTTAGGAACTCTAACACTTTTTTAATTTCTTCTGGATTGTCTGAAAGCATGTCCTTTAGTTCACCACTGATGATGTATTTTGTTCTTTGCATTTGATATTGTGGGCGGGTTACTAGTAGATGATGGACTGTTATTTGCGTCTGACGGACCTGTTGTTTTACTCATTAAGTGTTGATGCGTCAACCTCGTATCTCCTGTTCGTAGTCTGAAGATGGCTTTTTCAAATTGTCGGTAGCATTGATTAGAAGATTCCCACTTTCTTGTACTTTCTTTAATTAATCTTAATTTGTTGTTATTTATTTGTATCTAGTTTTGAATTTGCCTCATACCCTTTTTGTACCATAATGGGCTTGTGTCACTGCTCTGGTTCACAATGTCGTCAATCGATTTATATAATATTTAATTTTTAAGAAAGTCTTCTCCTTTTCAAGTACATATTGACCATTTATAAGTTTGTATAAGATACTTCTCGTTTAACGGCCACTTCACTCGTTTTAGTACTAACGTTTACCGTCAGAGCGCCTGTAAAGTAGGACGTGTGAATACCTTGACTTTTGATATTGTAAATGGATTAGAACTTTTAAGGACAGCGTTGGAAGAAACTTTTATCACACCAGTAAAAAAATCAACAAAATGTTGTACGACGCCCATGGGATAGTTGACACTTCACGCAGAGTAGCGCAGCGCAGCATCCGACACGTACCGAGATGAAAATGTGATGGAAAACGCTTTTCTAACAATCCTAAAGTCTTAAAATAATCGAAAGAAATACACACCTTGAATATAAATTACCTACATATCTAAATATGCGTATATAAATGTATTAGACCTTCCACGATATTCAAAATTGAAGGGAGACTTCCTCCGCAGGCCCTAGGGCAAGAATAAGGGGGTTGGTAGGGGTGGAGGTTGGTATAGGGTAGCTGTGTCTTCAGTAGAGTGGAAGACGAACAGAACAGAGTATTTTAAATTGTGCTCAATGCTATATTTATAGCTTCACAAATTTATAAATATATCTACTATACCCGTGTATTCTTGTAAGAGAATTCTATCGTGAAAAGGTGTTAAAGCAAGCCATTTAATATTGATGAAAATATTGTATTACTGGTAATTTAAATTCCTCGTAAATTTCGCAATTATGTCTCTGAACATAAAAATGTCAATTTTTATTTATTTTATTAAGATAAAGTATCTTTTAAAGTTGTCGGAGGAGGATGTGTAATCATCATCAAAAGAGAGCATTGTCAATTTGACAGTAATGGAGAGAGAGAGAGACATGGTACTAAAACGAGTATACGAAATGAGTACTTATTTGATAAAAATTACTTTAGTATTTTTTAACAATATTGAAAGAAAAACAAGACTTATTTTTTATTACTAGATACAGAAGCTTGTTAAAAACAAAGATAGTAATGAAGTACACAATACTTCTACATATTACCTATTTACTTGAAACCATTTTCAATCGGTTATTCCAAAAGCACATTCACTTACCAATAGATGCATTATCAGGTAGAGCTGAGGCTCCAATCATTCGTAAGCCAGTGAATCAATACTTCCGAGACATTGTGCTATCAATTTAGTGGTAATGTCCAAGTTCTCAACGACGCGTATGTGAGGAGTGTGAGGCTATCGTGCTTGGCTTGTCATATCAGCAGCCTTAAGGCATAGCTGCTATATATTTCAATGTTAACTTAATGTGTAATGCATTAAGATGTGAAATCGCTATTGGGCTTGTGGTTATGGGGTCATTAACATAAACACAACCTCTGTTGTCCTGGGTGACCCAAGACTCATGTGCATTGTGCATTGTGCATTGTACAGTCCACTTGTTGTATAGTGGACTGTATATAGGACAATACACCCTCCTCTCCCCACCAACATGTACACAGCCAACGAATCACAGATGTGACCCCGCATGGAACAGGGCACATGGTATTGTAACGTTGATATTACAGTATATTGTTAATCAGCTGTTATTGTGAATACACTCCGATATAAATGGTCGAATAGTCGTAATGAGCGCAGCCCAGAAAATTTGTGATTGGATTACGATGATTAGTAAAATTAAATATTCTGTAAAGTATCAGTGGTTGTACAGGGTGCGACGTGAGAACTTATGGTATATTTTTAAAAACCACAAAACAAAAAGTGTTAGAAATATTTTTTTTTTTCCTTTACTAGAGTTACGTTTACAGTCTTTTTTTAATTTCGTCTTGTAAATGATATCTTGAAGGTGAACTACGTTCTGGTAAATTCATTTGGAGAGTTGAAATCGGAACTTCATCGTCTATCAGCGTTTCTCAGCCACCCAGTGCCTTTGGACGATTGGTATACACTAAGGATTTAAGGTATCCACATAACAAAAATGTGGTATGGTAAATACTCAATGCCAAACTACATTGTATTAGATAAATAACTTTAAGTTAGTTATAAGTTATCATATCATAGTTTCAAGTTAGTTTTAAGACTATTTAAAATAAATGCTTTTCCTCTTTTTTGCACATACAAAACAAGATTACTCCTTATTCAACTCCTTATTTATAAATAGAAAATTTAAAATTAAAATAATGATAGCTCTAGCTAGGTTTATTTAAAATAGACATAAGAAATATATAACAAATGTTCTAAACATTCATAAATCAATAAAAATACTTTGAACTAAAAAATAAGCGCAGGTGCTAAATCTGGAGAGCGTGTAATTCGATAAGGGCTTCACATGCCGTTTTTGTGAAAAAAAAACGTATGGATTAAGTTTTTGCACCACTGCCAGTTTTTATGGATGAAATTTTTGGCGTTCCTGGAGAATTCGTCTTACTGTGCAATCAATAATTGCTCGAGCAGCTAGTTTAAGGGATTTCAAATCCGCCTGTCTTACTCTCTCGACAATTTATGGTGTCCAAGTTGTACTTGAAGGTCCTGGTTTCTTTTTGCATAAAATAACAGTATCCATAAACGGCCACCCACTGATCAATCGATTTTCGATCAGGAACACGATCCATACAGACGCGATATTAAATTGTTGCCTGAATGCACATTAGGTTGCAATGATCCATTGGTAATGTTAGTCGCCATGGCGAACGCGCGCTCCTCTGTCATCTTAACGTAATGCTACGCACTTTCGAATTTACATAACCCTACTTTCCAAGGATTATTAGCCGCTGTGTGGCGCGTGTTTCAAATAAGGAAGTTCCCGCATCGCATACTGTACTTCCGTTGTGTATGTATAGTATTATATATCGGTAATCTAGTGACGAAATTTACTATTCCATGCGTAATCAGATTAATTTTTTACTTATTTATACAGCAGCGGCGCATCATATCCAATAAGGAACAGTCAAGCTTAGTTTGGTAAAACTTAGTTAGGCAAGAAAATCACAGCCTTTTTTCATAGAAGCATTAAAGTGACCCTTTTTAACACTTCCAAATTCATTTCTACCCAATATAAAGCTCGGTGTCCCGTACATCTGACCGCATCTACTGTAATTGCTCCAATAACTAATGTGGTGATTACGGTACATACACATACAAAAAAGTTTCAGTAGAAATGAATCAACATGCAATGAATATAACCTACTATCCACATTTAGCATTATAATAACTTTTAATTTACAGGGTAACACGATCCCATTTTCCGACAAAGACCCGCCGTCACTGGCATAAACTACTGAACGTCCAAGTAACCAGATATTCTACAACAAAACTTTGTCTCCTTCTTCAGTACTTTGTTTTGCCTCTGTGCATTGCTATAAGCAGCTTTATAATGAGTTTTATGTCAGACGCTGCATCCTCTAAGTACCCTAGACCGTCGACCGTCGACCGAGGACCGCAGCTCAGTGCACCTAAGTGGGCCTATCGATCGTGCAAGATGCACTTCAATCAAGAACATTGCAGCACAAAGTTGAGACACATTGAATAGAGAAGCCTTCCTGGCACAGGATGCCGAGTAACATGAGCGTCTAAAACTTGGGGGTTCTCAAAATATGTTTAGTGTAACTTACGTTAATATGCGTCACAGATTAAACGTCATTGAAAATTGATGATATTAGTATAACATGGCTAATAAATAACGAGAATGGCGCTGTTACAGAAGAAGTGTGTATGCACCAAACGCCTAATATTAATAATTCTATTGTTACACTTGGTTATATTTATTAAACTAAAATATCATTTTTTACTTTGATTCGTTTTGAATCTTTAAACTTGAATCTTATATCTTGCAACATGTTTTTATTATAATCTTAAGTCAGAAAAGCTGCACTGTGTTGTGTTTCTGTTATATTACTTATGATAGTCAGGAATAATAACCCTGCTTCGGACCTGATTTAAAAAATGTTGTCGTCAATCTTGTTATCACTTAGGTAGCCATTAAGCAGTGAAGAATTTCTTTCTTAAGTGGTTGAAGCATATAACCAGTTTAAATAACGGGGTCATGTTGAGAGTCTTTTAATTAAATCTATGTAAAGAAAATCGCAACACATATGTATTTGTGTCGTCGCTTTTCTTTAAATTGAAATCTACGATATAGGAGACCGCAAAGCGTAAACAAATGACGAGCGAAATTAATTGTAGAAACTGAACCTATACGAAAGCATAACATTTTGTAATAAAAGCATTAAATGTTGTTTCTTTTGTTCTACAGAGAAACACAATTTGGTTTTATTCTAACCTTAAAACAGGATAAGGAGAACTTATTATACCTATATCTGTTATATTATAGTAATGCTATCGACTTGAAAATTTGTAGATATAAAAACTAATATAAATCGTTTCACTAGTACTACGGAGACGCCATGCAACTTTCAAATCATATCGTAGCTCGACACCATCCGTAACTAGTAGTTGTTTAACCGAAATTAGTTCAGCTCATTTCTGTTGTGGGATTCCACTTAATTCTCTACAGTCTACACTGCTCCACATTCAGCAACCTATGGTGAGTACAGTGTAGCATCTACCACCTAGTAACTAAAGCCTGCTTTCTATTCGTAAATACCTACAAACAGAACTACAGAGAAATCGTTTTCTACTGCTAATTATTTAGTACGTATCCCCTCACGTGATCCCCTCTCTAGTACCTACTAGTATCATACTATTCTCTTCGTTTTGATTCTCTGAAAGGTAAACTCCCAGATACTCAAAATGTGTGCAGTTGTCAGGTACACTCTGGAGATGCTGTAGACAAAAGTAAAACACTGGGACCAGTAATTAAAGCTCGTTATCACTGTACGAACATCATAGTATCAAACAGAAGGATTTGACGTTTTCATAACAACCACGAGCAGAGCCGAACCAAAGATAGGGCGAATAGACCAACTGGTCATTTCCTAAGTAGGAGAAACCGTTAAATGATAATTGTGATAGAATTCTAACAATAAATAAATTGTACAATATAAATTTGTTAATAATTCTGAGAGGTATGGACTCCAAAGAAAGGAATTACAGACTTCGCTGACGCTTCCTGTTAACATCGCCTTTTTGATTGCGACACCGAATTTTTATAACGACAGTAGCCATGATCATTCTTGTTGTCGGGATATATAGTTTAAAAAAAAAAACACATAACATTATTAGGGGCGATAAAAGCCTACGTACCCAGGAAGTTCGAGAAATCAAAAATTTAAAAAAATCAGAAAGGCAGACGGTAAACTTGGTGTACGGCACTGGTAGTAACAATCATTACCAAGAGTAATTATAATGCCTTCCTTTTGTGTACGAAATTCTATACTTAACACTTCTTTGAATTTTTGTTTTAATGACGTGGATTCTCTTTAGCTTCTACGTCTTTGAGAACTGCTAATTAAAATAATAAAGTTAAGATTTGTTGAGACGTAGCGTGAATTTTTTACCGAAATACGATTATTATTTTTTTCTTTCAAGTTTTACAATGATTTTTACAATTTGTGTACTATTTTCCGAGTTCTTTTATATAGTGTTTGTTATAAATATCTATTTAAATTATGATTGGATATTCTTTCATGCCATTCTGTAATTGTCATTTGATGTTGATTTTTTCTTAGGTGGCAGTGGCAAATCGAGAATAATGGTGGTAGTCAGTAGGATGCCTCACACGTAATTCTACTCACAAATCTACACCGTTTCACCGTTAAATCTCACGCGAAATTTTTTTTATCTAGTCTTAATTGACTCTAACCACAGTTTTGCGAGTAAATATGTTGTACATTTATAAGACCGTGATCGATATTCTATTATTTAATTATTTAATTTGCCATTTAATAACCATATTATAAATTAGACTGGCAACAACAAAAACACATAAAGTAAAGCGCCGGTAATCCAACCCAAAGATGCAGCTTCACACGTCAACACTGTCGGCTAATGTGCCATCAAATATAGGTACGATGCTTAACTTGACCTGGAGGTAGTTCCATTTTGATGTTCCTTTATTCTTCAGTATGACTTCGATAAATTTACATAAAATCGACAGGACTTATCGATACCTTTATATAGGTGTTTAGGTCGACATGTTGGGCGCACCCCTCATGAGACCACCATCATAAATATTTTAAAATATGACATTATTAAATTCAGTAAAAAAAGTTTCGTGGTATTAAAACAATGTGCGTTGTCAAGGAGCTCACACATTCACAGAGTTAATAAACCCTTTCAATTTCTGAAATGTGAAACAGCGTTAACGCAACGTGTCGCCTTCACCTTTACCCTCCCCCCACTCTCCCCTTCTCAGTCCATTGCCACTCCGTTTCATTGTTCCCAACTACTAATTAACCACATGAATGCCTTTGACAAAGAACACAACAACGTTAACAACGACAACAATATAAAACCTTAATTTTAATGGACATTTTAAAAATGTAACATCAAATTCATTGATTCATTAATATACGTAACTAAAATAGGGTAAAACTGGTTGGAGCTTTCCGAGCTTTTATCTCCTTTCAACGTTATCTCCTGCTTTGAAAATTAGTGGTGCTGAAATGAGCTTTTGTTCCTCATTACATTCATTGAATACCTATCACTAACATTAACGGCGATATCAGTGTTATCAAGCTGCTATAGAGCGTAGAATGTTGCTGTAGCATTCAGGCATAATGACGTGAAGCTCGGGTGCGGCCCCCGGTCCCGTTAAAGCGTCAGGCGACATTGCGCAGAGGAGGAAGGGTTCATTGTAGAAGCAGGCGTCATTTGTGTGCTGAAAAATAAGTTGATGTAGACACAAACCGGAGGATGACGAACTAAAACTGATAACAGGGATGTTTTACATCGGATCGTAGGTAAAACTACAAGCAATAGTCGTAGTCAACCACTATGAAAACAGATTCACAAATAGATATTTGAAAGTAGAATACTTATTGCAATTCTATAAAATTATTCTTTACGTTGTTAAGAATAAAAAGTTCAATACCCAGATAGAAAATTGTCTAAACGTTGTCAGCTTGCTACAGTCTAATTCCAAAGCTTCTTTTCTACTTGTTCTTTTTAATTTATTAACATCTGATCCGTTAGGCATTACATTCTTTAGCCTTAAATCCACCAGCAATATTTTATTTCCTTAGTTAACCTATTTTAAATTCATATAACTACATATCAGGTTTCATCTCTCTTGCCCTTTATCTTCCTTCGCTCACTCCCAACTTCATTCATCCATTTTGTCTTGAACATCCAAACAATTTGGCCAGCTGTCTAATGTCCAATAATTTTATAGTATGCAGACTAAAAAAGAAAGTACCCAACTAATCAGAATCTGGGATCTATTAAAATTGAGGGATGAGTCGATGGGCACATCTCGCGCAAGACACCTATCACTGAATGTTCTCTAAGCTGGACATATTGTAATAATCTATAGAAATCAAATTAAAAAAAAACACTCAATTTTTTTATTCAATGGCCTAACTACTTAAATAGAACATTATCTAGCAGTCAGAGTTTAACACTTGCTAGCTCACTACAACCTAATTAAAGCGTTGCATTACATTTTCTACCTAGGTTCATTTACATTTTCTCACGGTGAATTCAATTTAACGAACTCTTCAGATGGACTCTCACACCTAGTACCATCCATGCTAATTTATTTCTGTTACAATTCATGAAGGTTTCCCATTTGGTTAAGCTATCACCCGACAGATTGAGCTCCTTCTATTATATAATTGCTGGCAGATAACAAATAACGGAACTCTACTAGGTTATAAATTGTCTTCGGCTAATGCAGCAGTTGCATGTGCAGCAACGAGCACTTAACACTTCAGATTTATTACTTTCACTTAGTTAGTGCTCTTAATATACTCACACCTTCTTTCAATTTATCGTAATAAAAATCTGTTAACTGGAGATTCTTTTAGCAATGTGTTTACGTCAACGATTTGCAGCACAATTTAGATTTTGCAAGAATTTTTCTCGTTCTCCTGTAACACTCGACTAATAAGGCCTTTTCAAATGACCTTTGACACCACATCGCCTAGCTTTTAGTGTCTCCTGTTCCACGCAAAAGTGACCATTAGCTCCTCGTGTTAGCTCTGGTGATGCTGTTAGTACAGTTTTTAATCAAAAAGCTCGATAATAATATGTCTGGTGCTGTACGTAAAGCTAATATATTCCAGCCACCCCTATGCTTTTCCCCCGCCCTCCTTCCCCTGCTATGTGCTACGTTCTACGTTCTATGTACATGATAAACTTAGAACTATAAAGTTTCCTATTTACGAGTTGATATTCAGTTGCGTTGTGGCTGGCGAATGAGTTAAGATTTTTTTATAATGAATAAATTTACATTTCCATTCTTTTTAAATAGATAATTTTTAAAAAGCTGAAAACTTTTTAAAAACTTTTCTTACTGATAAAACTTACAACTAATTTTACTTGTAAATTAATATAAAGAAAATCTTTTATTAATTCTATGTGCTAATTTTTATATTGACCTGAATATAAATACGAACAGGAAGTAGGATTATTTATCAAAGGAACACCGCAACGTAAAAATATCTACGAACACTACACTTAAGGGAGGAAGGTATTAAAGTGTAATATTAAGACAATGATATTCTTATCATATTTGAAATATGAAGCATCCTAAATATTGCTATTCCAGTTATTTTGGTAAACATTTTACCGGTTCGATTTTTTTTAAATCATCTATGAGATGGTCTTATTAAGTCCAGTCTCATATCACAGTGATAATTTAAAGTTAACCTGTTGTTTTATTCTTTCAATACTATTTGAGGAGGCTCACAAAATTATCTCCAAGTTATATTCTTAACTTTCCTTAGCAACTATTTTCTTAAGTAGCAAGACAACTCGAAAGGGTTACGTTCACAACGAGACTTAAGAATGAAGCTTAGCTTTGGCCTCGAACCCAGCCTCAATCCTGCACCAAGTTTTCATTGGTTTTTCAGTAGGGCTCTCATTGACACTATCTTTGTCTATCTGCACAAAACCGAGGAAGGGGAATCTTGTGCACGAACGAAATGGAAAGAAAAGCCACAAAAAAAAGAAGGATTTCTGATTTATTGGGTCAAACGGTTAAATCAGAGGTTTAACTTATACCGGGGTTATGTGTGAAGATCTCGTATTCCCCCTGTTCAGCTAAACATACCCCCACAAACCTCTCACCCCACCATCTTTAAATACTGTTTGTAGTTGTGCCTTGTCTGAAGATGGGAGTGAAGAAGAAACGTAGTGTTCTTTGCTGTACGTGTTGTAATAAATAATTTAACATAATCAAACATAAAGCGAGAAATATATTTCGAAGATTACCGCTGGGGGAAAGTTTTCCGGGAGGTCAAGATGACTTGTACGACTTGAGCTGTTGATGGAGGTGTATTTGTGTCCTTGGAAACAAGGACGACATAAATAAACCACTTATATGAAGACACTAATATACTAGTAACTTATGAAGTGAATAATAGAAACCTGTTAAGTATGTCTAAAATAAAACTCCAAGCTGGTGTACGTGCAATCCTGTCCAAATAACTTTTGTTTCCAAGCCCTCAATCTGATCGCACAATGTTTGCACTCATCGCACATCACTAGCCGCCCCTGTTATAACACATAGTACCCGTTACTTATTAGTTTAATGTTTTCATGAAGGGATACCACTCGGCACATCACTAGCAGGGCAACAGCCGCCATTATTGTAATAATCATTACAGGTATTACAACCGCCTTGCTTACAAGGTATTGTTTATTTGCACTTGACATAGATTAGCAAGTACCCAAAGCCCGTTGATATACATAATTAAACACACTTAAGAAAAGCCTAAGATAATAAGGATCTTACTAGGCCCTTAACACATTCTAATATATTTAATGAGGATCTCCTGAAGGAATTAAAGGGAAGAACATCATTTATTTATATACTTGGGTATAAAGTTGATGTTATTAATTTATAATTACTTGTAAGTTGTTGTTATCTGAAGCAGGTGTCATTAGCATCGACAGATCAGCATGCAGCCAATTTATCGAGCACGGAACGTGACGCACTTGACAGGAATGAGGTGGAGGAGTAGAGAGAAGTGGAAGCGATTCACAGCGAGGTGCAAAGATTCTTCGTTACGCGTATTAGATGTTATTGCACACTCTAGTGTGTGATTGCAGAACACTGTTTCTAGAGAATTTAATAGACAATGGACTTGTGAACAATTTTTATAAAACCATATATTGGTATAAGTTGGTAAACAGAACCTAAAATGTTCAATTATTTTTTTAACTCCTTATATTTTAGGAGATATGAAGGTAGTTTGATATTTCAGTGACTTTTCTTTTATAAAAGCACTTTATTTATCAACATAGTCTTCTTTAAGTTCAATACATCTAGTCTCGTGTTTTTCCAATAATAGGTTTTCTGACATCCCTCAAAATTGGGGTATGTTACAGTGATGATATCTTTGTTACTCTTACCGCTCAGCCGTTTCTTTAGGTTTTGAAACTGGAAATAGTCGGTAAGGGCTAAATCTGGAGAATATGCTGGAAAGGGTACCAGTTCGTAGCCCAATTTATGGATATTTGTCATGATGACTACACACTCAATCACACTCGCGGAATACATCGCGCAATAAGCTGCTTTCAATGGCTGGTTGTCTGTTTTCAATACCTGTAAAACACGAACTAAATGATGCACTTTGCTCAAAATTTGACTGTAGTCTATTAATACATTAACGGGAAATTCAAACAGTCACTGAAATAACAAACTACCCTGGAATTAACAATTAAAAAAGTCATTTTTCTTCTTTAATTATTAAAAGGATCCAATGGTTTAGAAAAATCAGTACATGGTACGTCATATGTGGCAAATGTCATATGTTGAGTGTGTGTGTGATACATCGTTTACTACTAACAGCTGTTTGTGTATCCCATGAAGTATTATATAACTAAGGTTACCAACAAAGAAAAATAATCTGAATTACTTGTTATTACTTATTTTTTGTAAAACAAGCGACAAAACTGAAATTCAAATTTGCTATAGCTATAACTCTGTAAACATTTAGATATTTCAAATAATAAAAACGTCATTATACAAATAAAAACATTAATTTCAATCAAATATTTAAAAACCAACTACTAAAAAATGAGTTCACGAGTGTTTTATAAGGAATGTACCACTTTAATATACTATGTATTTGAATTTTTCGTATTTCATGTAAAATATCATTCTTACGGATAAACTGGTATTGTAGTCAAATCATATTTGGAAATAATTTGACCTCAGTCACGCTTTTTGAGTCTGAATATTCTCGAAACATAATTCTTCTCGGAATCCTCGGTGTTTTCGTAAACAAGGTTGTCCGTGGTTATCTTTAACCCGAGACCTTTATATTCGACAGCCTCCCACATCCGCAGCGCTTATCCCCCACTCAGCCCCGCCCAGTGCCCTGTAAATGTACGAGTATTGGTGGGTGAATTTTTGTTAGCGCTATTTATGATTTGGCTGTAGATTGTGGATTGTGGATTGTGTGGTCGTGGTGTGAAGAGTGGTGCCTCCGTCTGAGTCCTGGGCCCTGGATGTTTGCTATTACCAACCCGTCATGTGCAGCACTGCCTTTATGTTCCAAACTTTATAAGAAATGAATTTACACGCAAAACGATTTTGGTTTTCATCTTTTTTTATAAACCAAGAGTTTAATAAACACACAAAATATACGAAACGTTTGATTGACTGGTGCCAAAAGGCTAATTCCGGAAATATATTACATAATGGGTGGAGAGGAGGGTGTATGGTACCGATAAATTGCGCCTATTTAATATCGCGCTAAGCATCATTTGTAGGAAATATGTTTAGGTTATGTAAAAATATTTGTTCTCTTGCTTTTCGGCGATTTTAATACATTGGGTCATATTTGCTGAGTCCTGCTGAGATCTGTAATTGTTCAATAAAGTTGCGTTATTTTTCTCAGTTTCTTTCAAATTCTAATTTATATATAATCGGTCAATAAATTAACAATAAGTCAATTTCCTGATCTAATACGAGTATGCTATGGTATGCTGGCTTGTAGACTTGCTATATTTATTAGCTGCTTTATTGCTCTAATGAACAAAAACCTGCCTTTTATGGTGGCTTTTCCTCTAATAACTGGAATTCTTCTTCATCTAACTGGTAGTTCTGTTTTTTTCTTGACGTAGTATTAGTAACACAAACTATTTTGGCTTCTTTTAATGCTTCTTTTCTTAAAACTAGCCAGCACTGCGCGCTTTTCACTTTTTTTTGTATCTTGTTTTAATTTAATGCTTTTTTTGTAAATTCAATTTGTTCTTGTGTTACTTCGTAGTTACGTTGCTCATTCCCTTACACTATCTAACTGACTCTGACTTAGAATATTTTCAATTGTGATAATTTATTTCAACGCCCCTGTCATTGGTCCATTTATATTTATGGCACTGTCCATATTTATGTAGCAGAAACTTATACATCGCACAAATTTATTTCTATAGTCATATAGGTGTATAACCAATTGTAAAGCATCCACATTTCCAGCCAGGAAAACATCAATTTATTTTCTGTATTTTTCCGAGTCTATTCATATTTTTATTTTCATTTCGTTTACATTTCGTTATTATATTTTTACATTTACAATATGAGCATTGAAAATAAAGCTATCTCATAGAAACCATAGAATTAAATAAACAACAAACACGAACTATTGTGTAAATTCTAACAATGCATATGAGTCTAACAAAACAAAAATCAGATACAAAACAACTCTATTGTTGTAGCCAATTCGAAGTAAATCTAACGCACCCAGCTCGGTGATATAGACTGATAACAACACGTGAAGCCTGCACATCCAAATGTCATGAACGTTACACTGTTGTCATGATCGACGTGATTGTGTCAGTTGTTGGTGATGTACAATGTTTACATCCACGTTAGTATAAAGTCATCTCTTATTATCTTTTAAAGTGTTTTACTGTATCCTTGTCATCGAAAATATCAATTTTGAAATACGTGTCAATAAGAAGTACTTCAAGTGTTTACTTACGAAATCAATTTGGGATATAAAGTGTGTATAATTCAAATGCCCTTTCTTGTTCTTCTTTCTTCATGATATAAGTCGTCCACAGAGTTGGATTAAACTATGGAGGTCCTAAATTAAATTTTGGTATAGTCAATATGTCTAAAATGCATTCTGTCTTACAAGCATGTTTTTACAGATTTTATTAGTAAATACACCAATCTACCTGTGGATGCTTTTAATTTCAGATGTGAGAAATGGACCAACAAATAGAAGTATAAGTTAAATATAGTGTAAAAATTTCATTTATGTGTAATGTAATGTAAAATTTATGTATAATATTTTATAATATTTAGGCAATAAGAAATAAATACCCAGTAAACAATTCGTTGAAGTGTCCCGTTCTGTAACGTTTTATGACTATTGCACTTAAATTATAATTCGCATCAACTTTATCTTCTGTATTTCGACAGATGGAGTGTTTTCGACATATGTAGTCGATAAAATAGACATTTCATATGAACAACTGTGAGAAACTGAACTGTAAATGAATCTGTCATGATAATAAAATCATACGCATCTTCAATATGATGACAAAGTGACTCCAAAATGTTTACTGGGAATACACGGTTCTTCTATTATTGGAAAATACTGTTGGTTTTATACTCCCTTGTGCAAGTACACTATGTACTTTTATGTGTTTATTTATCTACGAATAATTCATGTTGAACTTTGAACACGTGCCTAATTCATTGCGATTTAAGATGTGAATTCCACCACACTTACACCATACATGATATTTGTTTTAACAGCCAAGAAATACTCGCATCTATTGGTTTTGAATTTATTAAAATAACATTGTTGTGATCGACATGTACGCATATACATCATATCACATCTTTATATTTACAAAATCAAAGCCCCCCTCCCCCACTACTTTGCCTTCCTCATGGTTCCGGAACACCAGCAGCAAGCACACGCCTGGGGTTCACGCACCATCAACTGAAGAAGGGCAGGTTCTGGTTCGGGTTCCCTTCACAGGGACAGGATGTATACATAGAAAATACAGAGGAAATCCTATGCTTCACTATGATTCTATTCCTTGCGTTTGGCAATTTTCCACGCATTTTCGCCCATGTAGATTGGTTTCATATTATAAGTCAGTAGACCAGAACATTAAAGTTTAGTTCACAATCAATGTAGTATAATAACCTAGAAGGAGTCAAACCTAGTTAGCCTTTATTAATTAAACTGTACTTTTTTTAATTTATTGAAAACCTACGAGTATTTCAGATACAAAGTATTCAAGTTTCAACCATATCTCAAAACATAATTTGGTAGGAGTGTATTTGGTTGATAGTTGTTAAGTACTATAATGTTTGCAATTCCTTTTCGTGCAATTCAATCGATGTAGGGACCGTGCGTGAAATATAGAGGTAGCAATGTTCTCGAAGGTGGCGCTGTCAGTGTTTTGTTTTTAGAACTAATTGGATATAATAGATATAACAAGATATAATATCTATTTACTACAATAACGTACCAAAGACATTGGATAAATGACGAGATGAGATATGAGATTGACGCATCAACATTAATTCAGTAAAACAACAGCTCCGCAGTGCAGCAACTGTCAGACACAAATAACAGTCCATCATCTACTAGTAACCTGCCCACAATATCAAATTCAACGCACAAAACACAGAATCAGTGGTGAACTAAAAGACATGCTGTCAAACAACCCACAAGATATTTAAAAAGTGCTGGAATTCGAATTTACAGAATACAGAATAAAAATTATTTACAAATCCTACATATCTAGCAACATTTTTGATCGAATTTTTTAACAGTGTCGTTTAGTTATCAATCTAGCAAAGTTACGAAATCCAGCTACTGGCATTTTGAAGAGGTATTGAAAGTGCTATAGTATTTGTTCATTTAATTATTAGTGCTCTTTAGTTAAAAGAAATAGGTAATCTTAGGTAAAATTTTATAAGTTTTTTTATGATGTGTTTTATAATTCCTATTGAGCAGTAACTTTAAATGTGAACTAGCCAATAATGTTTTACTGGAATTCAATATATACACAGGAAGCCAAGGCAAGCCAAGTCGAGCCAAGATATCAGCATGCTCGAGTTACCCACAATAACGCATGAAAATATCATACAAGAAGAAATAACAACGATACAAAAGCCAAATAATACGTAATCCTAACCGAAACAAATCCAAACGCCCCTTAAAGTGGTTTGGTTGGTAGTAGGCAGTAGGCAGTAGGCAGTAAGCAGCAGCAGAAGAAGGTTTATTCTGGATCCTTCGATTCCCTTCGATAGTATCTCTGAATTGTTGTTTTAAAATTTAAAAAGGGCACATAAATCACTGGAAAAACTTAATGCAAAAACAATTCAGCTGCGTACAAAATATTCTAAACATGGTTCATGAATCAACTCTATTTGTATAAAAAAATGATGGGCTGACTCATATTTATGTATAACTCTTTGCTTTGCTTTGCTGAGAGGCAGGTTTAAAGAGTCAGATTTTGTAACTTGTATACAATTTATTTGTCATGCTTTAATTTTTAATTATCAAAAAATATTTGCTCGAAATTGATTTTTAAGAAATTTAATGTTGTTCTGGAGAAATTACAGTGTTGCGATGAGAGATTGAAAAGATTGAGATGACACAAGAAGATATTTTCCATTACCACCAAGTTGCGATAAAACCTTATCACTGAAAAAAATTGAAGTTGAGAAAATAGAATTTAAAATATTATTGAAATTTTGAACTGGTTTTTAATACAGTGTTACTCCAGAAATCGATCCCTAAAACAACCAGGCTATCATCAAGCATCAATTTCTCAGCTACAATGCTACTTCTGTTCACTTTGCATTGTGCATTTCGATATAGCATCATTATTCGATCCGCGAGCATGCAAGGGTCGACAGGGGTGTAACGAAAGGAGGGGATAGGCGTTCGTTTGTTGTAACTATTTACATTGATATTGAATTATCGGGATCGGGTGATTTGTATGCAGAATATTCCCCAATGCTTTATAGTGCAAAAAAAACTGTCCTTTACGTAACGATGTATTAATAATTTAATTTCCTGGTTAGTTTATTTAGAGTGTTTAAATATTCCAATCACACAGACTGAAAATATAGACTGTTATGCGTCGTCCGTACTGGTGCAACATTTATCTACAACGTCAATTTTAAATTTCAGTAATAGGCGCTATTATCATAGCATCTTTTCGAAGTGCAGTTGCATTTTATCAGTATACTTAGTGCTCGGAGAGAGAAGAACAAGAAATAATATAACGGAATGCAATTAATGTAAGAAATGCTCAAATGTGGACACTCTCGAACACCGTATTTACTTGTGTGACAGGCAGCGACAGATTTATTCATATTTTGCCGTCCCTATCGACATCTACAATGTGTCAGTTCGTAGATTAGCTTTACAATCCAACGATTTAGTTAAGATGTCACAAGAAATAGTTTTTGGGTATATTTCTGAGATAATAAAAGCTTCCTGGTTCCTATCAGACACAATCAAACCTATGTGGTGAAATATATTACATGTTGAATTATTTGTGTGGACCTAATAACACGTAGGTATATTAATATGAATGTTTTTAATCTCTGTAAGACAAAAAAAAATATTGGTTCCAAATTTGTCGCTGCTAAAATACGCCGCTCTATGCTCCAGCCTACTCAGCCTTCTGGTAAATCCGCCACTGGTGACAGGTCAAGGTGAATTTAGGAAAAGACAATTAATAATTTGTGTCTGAGGTTGAAACTGCCGAGGGGCATCACCACCGCTGTAAACATCTTAGAAATGACACAGGCATGCAGATGTGACCTCGTGCACTTTTCTAAAATATGGCTGACATGTGCAACCATATTTGAGGCACTACGCGGGGAGGACACATTTGTCATCTTTATAAGATCTTCGAACATAACGCCTGAGTTTAAGAAATTAATTAGACTTTAAATGACGTCATCCACCTTCGTCAAAAGAAAGAATCGTTAGTTTCTGTAATTCTTGCTACGTTATACAGACCAGGGTATTGAAGTAGACATAACAGACTCGAATAAAATATTATTGAATATAAAAAAATAAAGTACATTCAGTTTCCATAAAATATAAATGTATTTTAATACAAAAAAATATTTCTAGATTTTAATATTCTATATACCATATATGTAGTTGAGTTGTAATGTGACAAGTGAAATATTAGAAAATGAATAAAATATTGAACAAAAAAGTATGTCATATACATAGAAATAATAATTATGATTATGATTAAAAAAAGGAAAAGAAGTGCTCAGTAAATTTAACATCCAACTTAAATAGCTAATATTAACTTTAAGTGAATTAAATTAAGCAGGTCCGAATTAATCTAGGTTAGAAGTTGACAGTTGTGATAAATTATTGAATGATATTGACCCTCTATAATATCATATTTTTGTCCCTTTATTGCAGTATTGTATCATATAAAATACAATAAAAAGCTGCAGCATTATGACTTGCAACGTAAACTATAAAACTGAAAAGAAATTTATTGAAAATAATTAAAAGTTTATGAACAATAATTAAATAATAGTGGAAGGATTTAAAGATCAAATATTATACGGTTGCAGTGAGTAGCAAACGTCATAAAAAGAACGTTTTTTATTAAAAAGCAAACATCTTTATTCTTTGTATATAACATTAATTGTTTTAAAAGTGTTTAAATAATGTTTTAGACTATTAAAGTGAAGAATGGACAAATAAAGCAGATACGAGTGTCGTAACCGTTTGTATTGTGCATGCAGTATGCAGCGCGTTGGTAAAGTCGTTGCATTCGCCATCGCCCATCATTTACGAGCTGATTTCGAGAGAATCAGAGCCCTTTACCCCATTTATGGGTCTCCACATCACTTGCAGTTAGTGTTATTTCTATTGGATTGCGTCTGAAATCGTAAAAGTTCATTGGCACCGCTGAAATACTCGTATCCATCCATTGGAAGAGAAAATATAAAGTCTTTAGGGTGTAGACTGCATAACAGTCGATTTCAACTCGTAGCACCTCGCTAAAGTAGCACCAGCAGAACACCAGCCATCCAGCCATCCAGCCAGCTAGCGTTGGCCATTGCAGCGAGGATCGAAAATCGAACAGTCATTTTTAATAACAGTTACTTTTTTAGCAATTTATTTATATGTGTAACACTTTAGTTCAAACTCTGATATTGTTCAAATATTAGCAGATCTTCTTTCCTTGGTTACAGAATCAATGTTTTGCAAACAAGTCATCGCAAGTAATTCATCGTAAAAGCAGTTCATTTTTGATTCAATTTATCATTGTAAAAAAGATTGCAAGTACGAAGAGACTACTAATCTACTAATATCAAAAATGTTTATTTCGAACAAATGGTTATTACACCAGCATCAATTATCCATAAAAACAGAAAAGGTATCTATTGACATGAAAAGAATGGAAACTCACACACACTTCAATATAGTGAAGGTGATTGTGTTTGTGGTAGATGGCAGCACGGCAGTTTACCTTAATCAAGCGATTCATAAGCCGCACATGTTAGAACATTACCTACTAACGATTAGAATGCGGTTAACTCGAACATTACCCGAAGTCAATTGCTTTGTTCCCGGTCCCGGTCCTGGTCCTAGTACTGGTCGTGTTCGTCCCCTGCAATATTCGGAACGATCTGTACTGATTTGTAATTATTCCGTAAATGTGTTAATGGAATGTTCGGCTTAGAAACGAAAGAGGGACAATGTTTCTATTCGACACGAAATTAAATAGATTGCCCTTTGGTCCTTTAGCTTTTTAGTCTTTTGGTTTGTTAGGAGATGCGACAACATTTATTGAATTCATTAGCTACAACACTTTATAAAATATTTTAATTGGTTAGACAGAGCGTGTACCCTTTTTTAATTGAAATTAATAAATTTAAAGCATTTATCAACATCAAGTTATTAACATGTTTGTTAATGAATTCTGAAAGATCATTACGTGCGGTAATTTGTGTAACGTGTCTACAAAAATAATAAATACGAGTAATTACATCAAATATTGTCTACGAATATTTTACTTTCTAAATTAAAAAAAAAAATTACGTGGTGGTTCTGAATTTCAGAAATGTTGTATATAAGAAAAACATCTCGTTCCAAAAATGGTTTTTTTTTTTTTTTTTTTTTTATTTATTTAACGTCGGCCTATTTCCGATGCTGAGTCCTATCACCGACGACCTCCTTCAATGTTGGCAGTATTTATGGTGTCGTGGCCTCATATATGTGGGCTACACCACTGCCTAAATAGTGTACGATTATGTACGACCATAATCAATATAAGTTCATAATAACCAAACCCAGAAAATATATATCTGGTCCGGGGATCGAACCCGAAGACACAGCAGTCGGCGTCAAGCATCAATGCTCTCGCCCACTGTGTCGTCCCAAAAATGGTTTAATTGCAATATCTCCTTATCAGTAAGTCCTATGATATATATGAATAGTTATTATAAAACTAATAAAGGATTCAATTTCTACAATTATGTATAATAGTTGCTAGTACAAAAGCAATGAGGAACAAAACATTTATATTAGTATTGCATATTTTTAGTAGCTTACATTTATCTAAAGTTTAATTTAAAAGTAGTAATTTAAACATCCTGTAAAGCAAAAGTATCCTGCTTCTGTATTACTACATGTATATTAGTTTTTATATATATAAGACAATTTTATTAGGAATTGTAAATTTTTAATCAAACTTATGTGTTGCTTCTGAACTCAAGACTTTTATTTTAGTAATTTACATACACATTATAATAATTACACTCATACTATCCTACCTGAACTCATTTACAGTTTATTATTATTAATAAATTGTCAATTCCCCTTTTATATAATTTTATAATAACTAAATAATATGCGCAGTCAGTTCTGTCAGCTTCAAATAACAACTGTGTTGACCGATATTCCTTACAACGTTATCCATGGAGTTCATGAGTATATGGTCATTGTTCCACCGACAGACGAGCTTTGTACCAACTTACTTTGTTGGAGTAGGACTATGCAGTTACTCGTTACACTATACACACTACAATAAAAGTAGCTATAACTAATATATACCGTTAGCTCATCTAACCAGAATGCAGTTGTAATATCTCAGATCAGTGTTACCTCTAAAGAAATATAACTTCTTTATATATATAAAACTCTAACGAATTTTTGATTTAATGTACCTACATAATGTGCAGATCTATTGTTGTTGTGTATATCTTACTACAACTGATACTTTTACGTTCCTAAATAAAGGTTAAAAAAAGAATTAAGAAGGCAAGTCTCTATCAAGTCATTTCGTTACATTATATTAACCTTTGACCGTTCTGACTTTCCTCAGAGTGTACCTCAGCTCGTAATCGCCTAGCCCTTGGCACTGAGTTTAGATTTTTATCACCGGTTCTAATCAAATCGTTTTCATTGCTAAATAAAGTTTCGGTCAATTGGGAAATGCGTTAAGCGCAGATACGACCATCACGATTCTAATATAGATAAAAACTTCAAGGTTTGTTTTATCTCGAAAATTATAGTTGTAGAGAGACTTAAACATAACACGATGTGCGTTGCTCTGCGTTTCGTTGATAGGGGAAGATGGGAAGGTGGAAATGGAGGAGGAGGGGTGGTTTTACTCCGTACAGATATTTAGTGGGCCTCAAATTATGCGATGATAGAAATCACTTCAACTATAAGAAATGTCATTAAAATTTGAATTGCTTTATTAAAATAAGTTTTGAAAGCAAAGTTTTTGAGTGTCTATAGTTTCATTGTTTTTAAGGATGCATGAAAGTTTATATTATTATTGTATTTTAATGTTTTGCCATGAAGCACTCGATTCTTCCGCCTTAAGTCATTAAATTACATATCATTATGCTTAATTACATACTATCTACCCATTCTCACTCCTTCCAAAACAAAAAATAAAAATACAAACAAAAGAAATACATTTAAACCCCTACTGCTTCTCTTTTCCTACCTTACAAGAACCTTACAAGGTCCAATGTTTCTAAATTAAAAATATTAAATTAAGAAAAACTATGTTATATTATAACCTCCAAAATGTGACAATCTGTCAAAATACAGTAGGATTTACTTTTAAAAGAAGTTTAATGTCAGTTTTTGAAAAATATAAAAGTGGAAACAATTTCTATTATTAATTGTTATTAAAAATAGCAATTTTAATTATTTCACATACAATTTTGTCGAACTGTCAAAATTTATATTACTAACGATGCATTCGCACCAACTAAATTAACTAAAGTTAAATTATAACACGAATGTGAAAAGGACTGCTTAAACGAGAACCTGAAATCTAGATTACCATATTAAATAAAAACAGTAAATCAAATATCAAAACAGTGAGTGGGAATGAGGCTTAAGTCGATTACATTTAACCTTCAAGTTGTTATGAAGGAAATACATAAGGTCACTCTCACTACAATTTGAAATTGAGCATCTATATCTATAGAATATAGATAAGTGTTTGAAAAGTAATGCAAATTACCAGTCTTGGTAGCTCTCTATAATTAAATATTTTATTGCTTAACATTAAAAAACGAAAAAGGCACTGGTATTAGTGTTATTACTCCCGTTTGAGGTCACATTTCAATTAAGCTGATGGTTTTCTCTGCAACCCCTAACCCCTACTCATGTTGCCCCAACCCCTACTCTCGTATATACGAGAAATAACAGTTAGTACTTTTCTCTTGTTGTATTTTTTTTTTTTGTTTCAATTTAAATATCTATACTCGTACTTAGATGCAGTATTAGACTTCAACATTGATTTCTAAAAAGGAATATTTATTGAAAATAGGCTGTGTCAAATAAATAAATATAATTAAACAACGTTACAGAAAAAAAACACAACACTACAACAAATTTCTCAAATAAGCATAAATTAGAGGACAAGTATTTTGCAGAAATAACATTCTTTTCAAGTGCAGCATTATTTTTAGTGAACATAAAAATATGCTAAAAAATGTACTTAACATACATGAGGTTAAATCTGTGATAAAAATGCAAACAGCTCCAACTAGGAGCAAGTATTAGTTCACTGGACAAGTGGGGGCGGGGCGCTGGGGTTGAAGCTGAAGCTGGAACTCGCGCTGGCTCGGAGACCCGAGGTGTTGTCAAACACGAGCAAAACGCTTTTTATGTTCTTTGGTTTTTTAATCGTAGCGTTTGTATTCTATTTATCACTAGAACATTAAAAAGATTTATTTGCACAACCCACGTGAGGCTGCACAATGTAAACAATTGCTACAATTTTTCAAAAATTATTATAAAAAATTAATGTAGAATGTCATGCAATATTGGCAATTTGTTTATTACTGGTAGTTCAGGCGAAAGATTAACTCCGTGAAACATTGAATTTGATGTATTGGAAAATATGTTTTCTTTATTATTTGTAGAAGTTACAGATATTCTTACTTTATCTTACTTTCAAAAATAAAACAGACTCGCTAACAACTTGCTAATATATTTGACGTCAAATTTTAAATTAAGTAATAGCTTAAATTTGAATTGCACCCCGATTTAGGGGCGATCCATTACTTATGTCATAAACAAGGGTCTGTTGATCACTGTGTGTGACAAAATGTGAAAACAGAGGAGAGAGAAGTCACAAGATTTATGACGACACATCTAATATAAAATTCGGCTTCAAAAAAAGAAAATAAAATGATTAAAAACAAAAAAATATATCTGGTTTCAAATGTCAACAGAAGGAGTGGTCCGCAATGTATAACAAGACGTGACAATGAGGACCTAAATGATCCCTAAAGACAAATATGTTTTTTTAAGATTTATCTAACATAACAAAAGTTTACTAATACACAACGTTTTGTGACTTATTATAGCGCTCTTTTGTGCATTACCATACCCATAAAGCTTCATAAGAACACCTTTTTAGGGATTATAAAGTCTTAGGAAGTCCTTTTTAAAGCATTAAAGACTTTTAAGGAATTAATAGCAATAAAATAACAAAAGAAGATCCTTTTGGGTTAAATATTACTAGGTTCTGCTTATATAAAATATTACATGAATGCCGGTAATTTGTTAAAAATAATATTAAAACAATGCTAAGCTGGAATATCGGTTTAAAATTTGAAATTTTCTAAGTAGGAGCATATCTCATAAATATATTGATGTTGATATACATATTTGTACATAATGGACTTATAGTTCTCTGCATATGTTAAGACTCAGTGCAACATCTTTCTAATTATTAAAACAATAACACTAAGCTAATCTTTGTTGCAATGAAGCACTTTACTTGCACCCTTTAAATATAAAATACTAGCCAAACCCGGCGACGCTTCACTGTGATTCAGTCTGATGCTAATTGAATAGGAAAATAAATAAAAAACACACATATAATACGACGCTCAACTGGAAAAAAACCAAAGAAGTGAATTTGATTTTTGAAAATACTCGGTCCTTGTTGCATCAAACTTTCAAGTCAATCGACCGACTACTTTTCGAGTTTTGTGAGCACAAACATACGGAGGCTGAATTTGTATGTATAAAGATTCTTCAGTATAATGAAACACGAACGGTGGAGACGAGACTGAAGCTAACAGATCAAAATCCACTAAATAATTATAATGCTGGTAACTACGTTGTCAGGAATTTATCTAGTGATATTATCTGCATTGGACCTAACCACAAGTTTGATGTACAGAAATTTATCGAATATGAAACTATGCAATATTATGGTATACATACCCTGTACTCAGATAGAACAGATCAAATTGTGTAATACAGCGTCGATAATTAAATTATTCACAATAAGTACTTTCTTCTAAATCAATATCAATATGAATCCATCAGCTTAGCCAGCCACATCAAATTATATTGGTACTCGTCATTAGTTATATTAATTTTAGAGCCCTTTATGCTTATGCTACAAAGGACGTTGGCCGTTTGCCGTTGTACAACATTGGTAAGCTCTAATACGAGGTAATGAATTACATGCCATCACAGATTCCACAAAGCGCAACTCATTCGTTGTTAGAGGAAACCATTGCTAATTAGAAATGGGATCATGAGATACTTTTTAGGCATGCTTTAAGTACTACTTACACATCAACAAATTTGTTAGGGGTTGTTCTTTTTATTTGTGATTGAAATGTATTTGCTGTGTGAAATCCGTTTGCTTTTTAATGAGAGAAGTGTTACTCAGACTCAGGATTTTTCCCGTTAAACAAAACCGCTTCAGATTTATTCATTGTTTTCAAATTTAGATTTTTTAATTGCTTCGAAAATTACAAAAGTAGCGTCACTAAATCCATTGTAACTTGTAAAGTAACGGTCGAAATGTCATAAAATTTGGACATATTTCGTTAGAAGTTTGGTACTTTCTAAAAAGGATTAATAAGGATAAATAAATAGTGCCATCTATATGTCATACTACGAAATTGAATGATGCTACTGTATCGAATCTAAATATGTTGTACGAACAAGGTGTAAGTAGTAGCTGATTCAGTTTCCGGTGCTAGAATTTAGTAATTTACTAAATTTACTTTTTTTTTTTTTTTTTTTTTATTAAAAAAAGGCTTTGGCTTATTCAACCTGCTTGCCATTACATAAAAACTTTACAATAATTATTTAAAATAACTAAATTTACTATCTTATAATTTTTTAAATTAATTTGTTTTTATTTTTCCTTTTTCATTGTGAAAAAAAAGTCAAGAAACTAATAGAGTAGATTATTTATTTCTGAGAATCTTCATAATGACTAAAGAAAGAAGGTCATTTACCCTAAAAACACATTTTATAAACAATTCCCTTTGTGCACCCAATGCCTTTCGGGATACACCTACTTTTTTCAAATATATGAATTTAACGCCCCCATAAATTGCCCGTTTGGGGCAACTACCTTGATTTCCCCTCCCTAGATCCGGGGCTGAACTGGCTGTATCACATGTAAAAGAGGTGGCAATTCGTAGAAGGGAATATAGTAAGATTCAGATGTGACATCACAAAACAAATTATTTTTTATGAATTTAAATCTCTTTAAATTAAAACTGTGATGAAAGCGGATTCACTTGGCGTCTGCGGCGTAACTAGCCTGAGGCAACCGAGGCAACGCCCCGGGGCCCCAAATAAATGTGGTAAATATATTTCATTCGGTTTACAGTGAATAGAATGCATAAATCGAATATCTTACTGTTTTATTGGGAACTAACTTATGAAAAGTGGGAGTAGAGGCTCTAATACTTTCGTCAAAGATTAGTAAGGCATAAACAAGACGTCTATTAAAGCATAATAGGATATTTCTTTTAAGTAATTTAATACGCCGATTTATTGTGAAAAGATTATGCCGAACTACGTAACTACTGAACACCTGTCACACCAGGAAACATTCTAAAAGGTTAGATGAACCCGAGAGAAGGGGTATCGTGCTGCGGATGTGCTAGGTATATAAGGGACGAGCGAGTAGTGAGTCAGTCACTCAGTTAGTCAGTGATACAGTGAGTCAGTAAAGTAGACGATTTAGACGGAGAGAGTCGGTTCTAAGCAGTATTAATTATGTGCCTTAAATAATTAGTTACAATGCGACCTTAGAGTTAAGATAATTATTTCCACTCGATGTTTAAAAACCCGAATCGCGCGCGAGGTGTCTGCAAACAGAGAAGGTTCTAGAACTAATGCACTGCCTTCCATTCCTCATACAAGCACCTCTCCAAATTTGTAGCAATATGTTTCATTATTTATATAGGGGGCCCAATTTCTGCCCCAGTCCTGGAACCCTAAATGCCTAGTTACACGACTGCTTGGAGTCGTAAAATACATTGAAAGGGAATTGCCTCTAAGGATTAAACATACCTGAGCTGCCTGTAACATTAGAAAAGTATATTATTACCAAAGTAACATTAAATAAATGTATGTTTACAAATTGGGAAAGACTATGTAAGAATGTGTAACATGTCTTTTGAGAACCTTATCCTAAAACAAAGCTCCGTTGTTCTATATTAGTAATGGTAATATAATTAATTGTTTAATTAACTACAGCGATTCAATAAAAGAATACATCATAGTCGATTTGTATGAATAAATAAATCAACCATACAATTAACTCCGAACTGAATGAACTTTTTACTCGTACTAGTCACCTTGTCTATGAGTATTGTCTACACTAGCGCCGCGCGTTGGGAACGCGAACTTGTCGCGGCTTTAACTGATACCAAGTCGTGTTGGAATCATGTTCACTAGTTTGAATATATAATTAATGTGTCGTGCGTGTCAGGCGTGACTTAAATTAGCTGATCTCATAGCGAAACTCACACACAGATAGACACATACGAGTGTATACAGATTTAACACATAACACATACGAGTACATGATTTTGTCAAAGGGTTGAGAATTAGGAAACAATAATAGGGTGGTTCTAAAGTAATGAAGCTTCAATACGTTGGTGCTATTAAAACCGCATTGCCACTAACTGAGAAATAAAGATAGTTATTATTATTAAATAAATATAGGTATATATTAATTTTTATTACATGCCGCTAGGCTTTATATTCTTCCACATTATCTCATTAATTACATTTCAATTAATTGAGTTAAAAGCATTCTAGATTCTAACTAAACTTATACTGATGACATCTCTTTCTTTTTATCTTCGTGTCACTTTCGTCACTGTGATATACTCCTCTACTTTACCATTATAAAATCCGTGCTTCTTTCCCTTTTCTTCTTTCACTTCTTCCTTCTTCTTTATATCTCTGCCATCTACCTTCTTCCTTCACTAGCTCCTCTTAGTATTACCACTATCTTTGTTTTATCAAATCAAACATTCTCCATATCCGCTGTGCCATACATCTCCTTCTTTCCTTGTCTCTTTTCAGAAGTCTTTTTCCTGACCTTCTTAATTTCTTTACTGCTATCCCCGACACTGCTAGTTACCCTTCTCCTCTACTTCCTTTCTTCTTCTCTTCCTCTTCCACTCCTTACTTCCTTATTGCATCCACTCATCAGCTCCTTTATCTTCTTTTCAATTTTTATTTTGCCTTCGCATGTCTCTTTCATGTGCTCCAACGTTTCTATTTGTTTCTTGCACATTATGCATACCCATTTTACTCTCTTTTTTTTCCAATAACTAACTGCTGCCTTTTCCTTTATTTTGCATTCAGAATCTTGCAATTCTCTTTACATTTCTTGTATTTCCCTTTCCTTTAAATAAATATATATATTACTAACGAACGACGCATAATAGGCAGATGAAATATTCAATGATCTTTGCAAATACTATTTACTATAAGTTCGAAATAAAAAAAAAACAATTAAAAAACGATTATTACAATAATAAATTATAAATGGCATCAATTTTGTGCTACCACTCCGGGCTGTCGTTAATTGATTATATGCAAAATACATTAATAGGCAGGGTGAGTAGTGCAGCCGCTATTTAGGCTATGTAAGTTTACCTAAAATATCAGCCGACCTTAAATATAGAGAAAAATATATCCCATACCTTGGAAGGGCATAAGCGTAAGTAGACTACATTAGAAAATATAGGCCTTTAAGGTACGAGCGCAAGTTAAACGGTTACAAAATGGGGTATAAAGCAAGTGTTACATTGCGAAAACAAAAATCGAGCGGAAATAAATTCGCAATTTTGAAATACATGAAATCATATGAACGCACTGGCGATTTTAAATTATAAAGTTTGATACAAACCTACGACTACTATTTCTGCCCAATTTTAATTCGCCTTAGCTTTAGGGTTGTTCAAGTTATTAGAACATAACAAAAGTAGCAATTATAAAATAAACCAAAGATTCTGATTCACCTTCTGCTTTAATCCTTCGGTAACGTTACATATACTCGTATAGACACATTCGTGTATTAGCAACACACATACAAATCCATATCAATATCTCCGTGTCTATCTCCAATACACAAGCGACTTCATAATCCGAAACATTTATTGAATGAAATTTATACAGTTTAATTTAATTCTAAACAATACAGCCCTGGAGAATTAACCAATATGAAGATAATTAACTTTGTAATTATAATTCAAACCTTCAAAACAAAATTTCCACATTCAAAATTAAATATTCGCCAGCACAGACGAGGTAGAATTACTTATTCCGTTGATGTGATTTAGTACATCAAAGACCCGAACCGTGTAGTTGAATTTGTTGAAAAGACCCCATGTTGTGATATTAACGAGGTGAAATTAGGCCACGGCGCGTCGGCTTATAAGTCCAAGTGAAACACATTTCGTAATTAATAATAAAAAGGTCATACTCATCAGGGCCTGAACGTTATACGAGTATACATGTTATTGAATTGAAAACTAATTTGACTTGCATTTTATATGGAATTTGCTCTTTCAATTGGAAGTCCAACTTAAATTAAGCATACAAATCTTTTGTAAACTATCATCAACTTTTGAAAATTGTACACAAAAGACATGCATATGCGGCAAACAAAAACGGAAGAAGTGGGAAGAAAAAGTAAGAATGCATAAAACAGAATCATGAGAGTGGTGGGGAGAACAAATAAGATAGGGAGAGGATACAAGATGGGAGAAGGTATTATGAAGGAAGAGGAATAGCGGAGAAGAAATGGGAAGACTAAGAGAAGAGAGATAAGAAGTATGAAAAAAGAAAGAGATGTGGAAATTCAGCAACAGGAAAGGATGAAGAAGATGGACGAAGGAAGGCACAATGCAAGATGCAGAATTTTTTGGACAAAAGGAATGTCACGGTATCTAGAGAAACAAGAGGGAAAACAAAAGAAAATGATTGCAAAATTTAGACTTGGAAATGAAGAGAGGAGCAGTAGGTACTTTGGAACAGAAAAAGAGAAACGATACAGAATGTGTAAAAGAGAAAAACTAGCACTTGTTAAGAATAGGTGTAAAGAAAAACTGGAAAGTGAAAGCGACAAGATTGAAATCCTAAAAGGAAGAGTGATCGGAATAAAATAGAAGAAGGAGATGAAAAGATGGAGAATGGAAAATTACGACAAGGGAAGATGAAACGTTATACTTAATTACTACTAACAGGAAATGGTATAGAGAAGAATGTAGACAAAATAATGTCCTATAAGAATAACGTATTTTTATTATAATTTTTGTTTTAAAAATTGGGATAACTGGGATTAGTTATGAATGAAATACAATATACGTATAGAGAGCACCGAGTCACGAGTCAGTCCGCGATAAACAGTCAGTCGGTAATAGTCTAAATAAGTTGAACATAATTGTAAATTGTTTAGTGCGATATTAAATAAAATCTGTAAAAAGTGTTAATCCTTGCTCTCATTTAATTGTGGCTATTCTATAATTATTACAACGTAATTTAACCGTACCATATAGTGAAAATAATTACTTCCGCTCGGTAATTAAAAGAACCCAATTCGCGCGCGTAGTACGGTATATATCGAAGGTTCAAGAATCTGGTTCCCTTCAAGAATTTGTAACTTTTAGCGTTGCAGAAGGTTCGAGAACTAGGCTCCTTTCATTGCTCCTACACGCTCTTTCACATTTGTAACCTTTGGTGTTAGAAGTGGGAGGGGATAGCTGCACCTCGCTAAATTTGTAACAATATATATTTGTTAACTAAGGAAATGAAATGAAATTAATGTAAACAGACTGTTATGCCAAAAAGGCATATACAATAAATAAATACAAATACAAATACTGCAGCAAACAGAGAGTAAGTTTAATAGTAGACTGGCCGTTATTAACTAGCAAATAGAAACACACATCCATGAAGAAAGCAATAAATATCACATAACGTACGCATGTTTTAAGTTTTATGCTACGATATTGAAATTAATATTGCGCAATTAATATGTGCAGACAGAATCAGTGGAATCATTAGAACTATTGGATTCACCGAATTGGTAAAATTAGATTGGTCCAATGAGCTGGCAGCTACATCGAGATTGATTTCAAAATGGAATTTCATACTCATACATCAAAAGCCTATTTATATATACATACGAGCCTAATGTAAATATATGTAATCTCACAATATATACCAAAAGGTATACTCATCATCTCAGGAGCAAAAGGTACGAGTATCTTTTAGAAGGAGCATAGACAGGGGACGGGCTATCATTAGAGTTCCTTTTCAACGTTTAGTGTACACAAGAAATTGTAAGACCTCAGTCTCGACTTCGGCCTGTCTGAGACAGCAACGGGCTGGCAAGTACAAAGAATGACACTTTGAAATAGTAAAGACAAACAGCGTTTACAAAGTTGTCTGGTTTAAGGTTTGTAACGTGACGAAATGCTTCAATGATTAAATTAAATGACTGCTTTCTAGGTAAACAACTGACTTCTAAGGTGCAATATGTCTGCTTATATTAGGTTGTCATCTGCTTGTGTAGTCGGTAGTAGATTACTATGCGCCCACTTTTCTCTCGGCTTACTCCCTTCTTCCTTCCTTCAAATTTTTCAAATTGTCAAATTCTTTATGTAATACGTGTCATTTTGTTACATTACAATTAGTTTAATTTGATCTAAACACAGCACGGCGTACAATGAGCGCACCGCGCTTTCTTCTTACTCCTTCTTTCCTTTCGATAACAAATGATATGGTATTTTCTTAATAGAGGGGATACATTTATCGGGGATACGTACCACGGTACACTAAATGAAATATCTACAAATATATTTTCTGTAAACTATATTTTACATATGATATACAGCGGATAGTATACTTTACTAGATATGTGTGTATATATGTTTCTTATTTTTATATTTTCACGTTTTCACTATGAAATAGTACTCTTAGTAAAAAATTAATTCCAACATTGCATACAAAATTTTTCATAAATACTAGGGTTGAGTATTTTTATTTGAGAATATATTGCATACTCACTTGTGGACAAGTTTATCACTGAATATGAGGGAGGAGATAAGTATGTAGAGTAGGCCGTTAGAACGTTCAGCTTGTATCAAAAGAAGAATTTATAGTAATTTGCACTATGTATGCATGCACCAAAACACAAACACATATAAACATTCCGCCCTGAATACGGTCCACCTACTAAACACGTGTACGGATCCCAGTAAACATTTTGGGGTCACTTTGCCATCATATTGAAAATGCGTTTGAATTTTTGTCATGAAAGAGTTCATTAACAGTTTCTCACAGTCGTTCGTATGAAATGTCTACTTTATCGGCTACAAATGTTAAAACCACTCCATCTGTCGGAATGAATATAAATGAAGATAAAGTTGACGCGAACTATAAATAAGTGCCATATTAATAGAAACATCACAAAATAGGACACTTCACCAAATTGTGTACTGGGATGGTTCTACCTGGCGTTTAGAAATAATACCCGGGTCCCCACACGGAAGGCTTCGCCTTCGTCATGTTCACATATGGTGTGATACACATATCTCTACTATATAGAAATGAATTTCTACTAATAAAATACTATAATACTTGATCTCGATAAGGGAAAAGTAGTAACTTGAGTTAAAAAAACGGGTGCACTGATTGTTCGTCACACAGTGTTTATACTTTTATATTTGTTGCCATTTAATCAGGCGTAGTGTTATCCGTAAATATTCTTTAGTGTTCTGGTTGTTGCGATTAAATCAGGCGAATATCTACAGAAGATGATGACGAATACAGTAGTGATGAATATATACCGAAGAATAGATGAAGCAGGTTACAGTGCTACTATCAATATACAGCTCTACAACTTTGAATCAATATTCATATCAGTCAGTCTAGAGATTCTTCGTGAATTTTTCATACACTTTGCACTTCATAATCTAGGTTCGTGTTAACAAGTTCTATTAAATTTAGCTATGATGACAACAGTAAAGGAACAGGTACGATGTAATCATAGTGTCGTGTCAATATTGATGTGAACACTATCAGCTCTAATCCGACCAGGGGACAACAGCTATGCGTCATTCGACATGACGTCGCTGGAGTTAGAAGCACAGGAGTGAGTGATGGGTTGAGATGATAACAAGGATCATTACTTAAAAGGATACACACACATTGATAATATCTGACAAACATTTACAAGCTACGACATGGTCAATACTTTTTGACATACAAATTTCAAAGTTGTTATATTCAACACCAGATGGAATCCAATGGGCTTGTGAACTCAATTTCTTTAATTTCGTTTCTTTAATTTTCGATTGAAATAAATTTTAATATGATTTAAATATTCGTGGGTATAGAGAGCGTTTAGGTTCGTATTTAAAATGTCTAAATCAATTTGACTAATATTTGATCAAGTTTGACATATCAATATTAATATTCTGCACTTGTGGTAGCCATCTTGGAAATTGGCACGAATGAGGTATATCTTTATTCATCGCAGAATTCGTTAATAAGAAGTATTGCTAGAGTCCGTTTTTCCAATTTATCGACGCACCTATGTCGCCCGAAATTGAAAACTTGGTATGTATAGTCATAATCACGAGAGTTCGGCGACGACTCATACTTAAAACAAGTTGTGGGGTATAAACTGCTGATATAATTAAATAGCACTGACTCACATATTTTTCTATAATGTATATAGAAACGAATAAGATAAAATTCATCATCGTATTATAGATTTATACCGCTCTTGTAACCTATAAGTATAAGTCGCCGTTGAACTATCGTGATTTGAACTATACTTTAATTAGCAATACCAACATTTAAAACCACCAAAACGTAGAAGTACCTGAGGATCTGGAGACCATTTTGAATATCTTCTTCATAAATAGTCATAGAGATTGTGTCCTGACATTTCTTCATTCACAACATCATAAGTAATATACGAGACAGGTGCAATAAATTAAAAAATGCAGAAAATATTAAGTTAAAAAAAACAATAAATTTAAAAGTTATTACATAAAATCCAGATAAGTGCATGTACTATAAATGTAATGAAATAGTTGATCAATTCTATTGAATGTCAGTTCATACAATTCGATATATTCGTAAGGAGTTTAATTCAGCGCTCATCTCATATTACCCCTGTGACTTCTACGGCGTCTCGCGTAGTGCGCTCTTCGTACAGACTAATCCTAGTTAATCTAAGATATCTCAGCTTTTCTCTTGCGGCTCAGGGTACCCACAACCCACTGCGGGATGTTGCTGAGAGGCAAAGCGGGCGAAGAGGGGAGTGAGTGTTGTGGGAGCAGCGCGGCGCAACTTCCAGCCTGTTAGGGCTACATAACAGCAACGAGTATAACTCTATTGAGTGCGGCGCAACGTACAGAGGGAATAATAACGAGAACTACTCAAAGAGAACACCACTGCTCCACTGCTCCAGTGAGCCACAGAGGAGCACCACAAGACACTAGCTTCTTGAAGACCACAAGCAGTCCGGACACAGGAAAATTAAGAACATAATTATCAGACACACACACAAGCAGACACAGCACAATACAACACCATACATACTTTATGCTAAAAGCAAGTATCTACGGGTACTCTTGACCCTAAGCCCTTAACGACTATTATCTTGTGTACGCAAGATGTGATCAAAACATAAATCTAGACACGAGGGATTGTTTATGGCATTATGTCCAGCTATTTACATCAGATTTATGTTTCAATTTTCTATGTACACACTGTACTCATTTGTGTAAGTATACTTACGGTAAAACAGTGACCATATACGCCATAGATGACGTTGTAGGAATAACGGCCAACGCAGTTGATATTAGGAGTCGACAGAACTCACTGTGCATATTGTTAGATTATAATAAAACTATATAAAAAGGAATTGACAATTTAAATAATATACTTTAAATGTCGCTTCTTTGGTTTCAGGTAAGATAGTTTGATTTAACTTAAACAGTGTAATTATTATAATGTGTATGTAAATTGCTAAAATAAAAGCCTTTGATTTCAGAAGCAACACATATGTTTGTTTAAAAATTTACAATTCCTAATAAAATTGGAGATATTGTCTTACATATATACACAACTACAAATACAACAAAGACAACTTTTACGTAACAAATCTACAAAATTCGATCCATTATTCTACAAAATTCTAGCTTCTCGTAAGCTGATTTAAATTTTAGTGGATAGTATTTAAAATGTTTACATACCTATGTGTACGTATATACTCAAATATTACATGTAATAGAGTTAACACATGTACTCCCAAATGAAATTCTGCTCTGTTTTGTCATTTTATTCCCCAAGCTTAACATCAACAATGCTGTCCAGTACTTTGTAGTATGACAGTTGCACTACAACATATTACATGTCCGCAGCTTTATACGTTACTTTTGGTTACATAGATTTGTTTTAATTTGATAATGAAACTTTCTAAATTTTCTTAAGATAATTAAATCCTATAATGGTACACATGTATTCGTGTTACAGTTGTTGCTATTAAATCAGGCAAAGTGTTGGGTTTTGTTTGTTGCATTAAATCAGGCGTAATGTAAATCTAAAATTACTTAAATATTTTAGTTTGAATTTGAATTAATTTCATGAACTGTATAGTTCAATGTCCCTTCGTTGTGTTACGTTTTAATAAATGTTGAATTTTGAACCAATACCAGCCGTGTATTTTTATTATATATAGTATTATAGCGTATTTACTACGTTATAGTACATTAATATAGTTTTTTTTAAAAGCCATTACAGTAATGCGACTTGTTCTTTTTTTCTGACATAATTCATATTGATGTAATAATTTAAAAGGTTTAATTATCAGGTGTTAAAAGTGTTCAAAACAAATTAATGATTCCTCTAAAATAAAATAATTTAAAAAATATTAATTACATTTACGCGTTTATCTCATGCTTTTAAAAGAGAAATTTAATTACTGCAATTTATTTACGCCCTAGTTTAGTCTCCTATATAAATATAACTTTGTGTGTACGCTTTGCATAAAAAATGTAAACGGTGGGGCATTTGACTGAATACGATCAAATTCAAGAGCGCTGATCACTGGATAGAAAGGGCTTGTGATCTCTTTACGATACCTTGTGATATCTCTGAAATATATTGTAATAGATGTGTACTGACGAGTTATAGCTATATCAAGTTTATAATTCAGTTTGGCGCATGTTTTAGCTATGCATAACACTCCGCAGAAGAAATTAGTAATCGAGATTATTTTTCGATTTTTACAACCATTGAAATATAATACTTGATGAGATACACAACCCAATTAGTAGTCAATGACGTATCACGCATGCGTCTCTGTTGTATAAATTGGAATTTTCTATAATGCTGGATCCCTTTAATAATTATAGAGACTAAATGACTTTTATAATTATTAATATCTCCTAAAATACACGGAGTTATTGAAAAATAATTGAGGTTCTGCTAACCACCTTTATCAATATTCATTTTATAGAAATTAAGACATCCTTTACAAGCCCATTAAATTAGAAATGACATTTGATTAAATAAACATATTTTGTCAAAATAAGAATTGCATAAACAAAAGTTATTTTAGATATCAGTGGGTTTTCGTACTTATTCTATGATTCATATAATTTGACCTTTAAAAAAAGTACTTTCAAAATTGTAACTTTTTCTAAAATTCCGTTGTCGCTTGAATGAATAAATAATATTGTTAACAGATCTATAAATTACATGAAACTTATATTTTTATCTTTAACTTAAATTTACGACAAAACTCAACAACGTTGAATTGCTCTTTACTTTTTATATAATATAATAGGGGCTATAATCTTATTTAGAAGATTTCCTTAATTCCTTAAAGATTTCGTTTTAATATCCCTACTTCCTGTTGGGCTTTTTCTTTTTATATACACCACTACTAGTTGAAGAAGATTGCAATCAAGTCATGGAAAATGAAACACGAAAAACGAAATGAACAAATCTGCTATCGTTAATTCTGGTCCTGTATAATTGTAAGCATTTGTTTGCTGAATTTAAATAATTAGAGAACTATGACGTCACTGAGGGCAATCTATGCGCTAGTAGTATGTATCCTCCTAAAGTTATCAAGCAACCGTATATGACAAATATCTCACTACTTGTGAGACCGACTCTTCATGTGTTCGAGTTGTTTAGCATTAGTAAACTTTATCATAAGATGAACCTTCTAGTTTAATGTTTATTAATATGTAAGTTGAAATATACATTTTTGTACTCTATGTATAGTGCTTTTGAAACTTTACAAACGTTTTTCTCAAAATGGTGTTTTCAAAAACGGTGACCAAGATTACTCGAAAACGGCTGAACCTATGAGTCTCAAATATATACACAAGCTTCTTAAGTATTTTTTTTTTATCAAACCAAGGTTTTATCTCACCGATAATTATTTTTTTTTTAAACAATTTAAGACCAAAAATTTGGTCAAAAATCGATACTTTTTTTTTGAGAAGCCGCCATTTTTTTAAAAAGAATTATTTTTTCTAACCTTTCGATCAATTTCTAGATTATACATTACTTTAACGAAATCCGTTTGATTTTTACATTTTAGATGATCCAGTTCAAAGATATAGTGATCACCGCAAGATGCCTTTTTTGAGAGGAGCTCCTGGAGATCAGCTATAGCAGCTTCCAAATTATTATATATAAAAATATAAACATATTTAAATACAGTTAAAAGTTACCATAACATGTGTACAAATTTTTACATTAAAACAATTAATAAGTCTTCCCAGGAAATTTTGTTGAAAAATTGCTTTTTTTGGGGCTAATAACTGTATATAATCAATCTAATCAATACGTTGTCTAACAATTTTACATTCTATAATGATGCATATTTTGTTATTAGCTGGAACTATTCAAGTCTACTTAATTCGATAGCAATTTAACAATAGTTTTAACGTGAAACTTGAACAGTGAAACAGCGAGATGCGAGATTCACCGCTGTGCTGTTACAGTTAGTATGATTTCAATCCTCTATATAATCTTAATATAACTATCTTCCAGAACTCTAACTTTGCCATTGGTTCTGTAGAATTGGTGAATCGAGGCCTTAGCGTTCCTCCTTCTCCTCTATCCCCTTCTCTTCTCCAGCCAACCTGACTCTGTGGACTAATACCCATCTATATTATGTTGAGCTAAAATCTGGCAAAATACGCGCGCCAGCTCGCGGTTACATATTACAAATCTTTAATGTAACCCAACTGTAATAGGTTTACGTATGACTATCCTATCCATATCCATATCCCTATCCCTATTCCTATTCCTATTCCATTTAACTTCATCCTAAAATTATATATTGAAAGGATCGGAAGGATATATGAAAGGATATCGCCATACGGCAAGATGAAGACTGCACAAACTTATTATTTGAAATATGAGTTTGTTATATTGGCAATGCTGATACCAGCTGATTCTATACATCAGCAAGTTCGGCTCAAGCAAATAGAGTCTTAATGCTAAGCTGGCAAATGGATTTTATTCCTGTATAATTCAATTTATTTATCAAGGTAAAGGTATCCCTCTGGAGAACTAGGTCAACCGGACTGTTCTAACAAGTTTTATAATCAACCTACATAATAGTTAATTACTTTTCGCATTATCAATCAATTATAAACGTGCTATTGATTAAAAACCGCACCCTCGTGTGGTTTACTCAAGGTTGAACGCATTCAATTAGGTGCATAGTAGTTACTTCTACAGAGAAACACAAAAGACCAGCAGCTTTTAATTAAAAGAGTTTATTGGGCAGGAAAAGAACAATCTACGTAACAAGGGTCGTTGTAATCTAATAATCACATGCTTCAACCACCTAGGTGATTTAGTTCAAACACAAAATTTGAATTTTTTGTAACGGAAAAATAAATCAATAATACTTAACGCTGTAGTCTAGCCTAGAAATTTGAAAAAATCCAGTTTTTTTAGTTTTAATTTTAAAACTTTAAAGCTCCATTTCCATTCAATGAGTTTTAATTAAGCACACTTAAAATTAAAACTAAAAACAGTGAGTAGGAATGGAGCTTTAAAAATTTAAGAATATATCCTAGAAGGATTTTTCAAAATTCGAATTATTTATGATATTATATCTTTTTTAGTGTTTAACGTATCAGTGTAACATTTACCACAAACGCGTTTTTCTCGAAACTACTGTTTTTAACACTTTTACCATAATATCACTAATTCTAATTACCCGTTTTACTTAAAATTTGGTATGGACCTTCAGTATATATTCCTCTATGGCTCATAAGTTTAATTTTTGATTATTACTATTTTAAAACAATTCCGACAAATAAAAAAAACAGGAAAAAAATCGACCTGTTTTTTCAAACAGTCGCCATTTTGCAAAAACTTTTTCCTTGCTGAGATAGGTGCTATAACGACATACGTACTAATTAAGAATCGTTTTGTTTTTTATTTGTTGCAAATGACCAGAAGGGTACTTTTTTACCACTCCACTTCATCAGTCTGTAACTTTGTGAATTTTGATTTTTTTTTATCTTGAGTAGACTAAACTAAGGTAAAAGCACTAAGTCACAAAACGATACAGTGGACGAGAGTATTGCCCTGACTGCTGTGGGTTCGATCCTTGAACCGGAGTTATACTTTCTGAGTTTGGTTGTTATTAAATTAAATTGCATATATGTACATATCCTATATTATAATGTTCCAACTGTTCCAATCTATTCTTATATTCTTATATGTTTGGTACTGAATTTTGTATAGCAGCGCGAAAACGGCTCCCACGATCTTTTTGAATATTTCCTATTTCGTAGAGAAAAAAATTCTAAGACTTCTGGCGTCCCCGGATTTTCCCCTGAATTTCCTATAAACCCGTAATTTTGGAAAAACTGGAAAAAAAGTGAGCCCTTTTTTGCTGTATTACTTTTAATTCGTAAAAGATAGAAAGTTGAAATTTTGCATGTGTATTAAGGTATTCAATGCTGACATTTCTCAAAAATTCAAAATTCAAAAATTGAAAAAGGGGGGGTTGAAGAAATTCGGAGACCCGGTATGAAACTTTGAAGAAAGTTCACATTCTGGATTCTAGAATAATTAAGTATATTATTAATAAAAAAAAATTCAAAATTTCAAAATTTTATTTGGGGGCACGGGGGCAGTATTTACCGAGAGTAAAAATTGTGCTAGAGAGTTGAAATTTTTTATATAGGCTAACTTTGGTACCTAATTTACGAATCGAAAAAAAAATTCCCAAATTTTGAAAAAAAGTTGGTCAAATAACGCATAAATTGAAAATATTTTTTATTTTGATAAAAAAAATATATTTTTTTAATCAATTTATATGTGTCAATGTATTGTGCGAGTTTATTTATTATTTCAATTTAAAAATAGAAAAGTTTATTATATTAGAACAGAACGAATTATTTTATTAAATTCAAATGATACACGCCAAAAAGACGTCGACGGGGGTAAACTCTAGTATATTATAATGTCCCAGGTGTACGTTTATATTCTTATGTTTGTTTTCTTATATTCATACTAGCTGACCGGCGAACTTCGTACCGCCTAACAGTCAATGAATGTCGTGTTACCTTTTAGCTGAACTAATTTAGGCTTTGATGAACGTAATACAATGATACAAAATAATATTTATTAATATAGATAGAAACATAAAAGTATTTTATTATGATGAATGATGATGAAAACATACAGAATGAGAATAAAAATTAAAAAAATAATAATAATTAAGTAATTCAAACTCATGTCAGAAAAAAATGATTGAAAACTATGTTGTGCAGATTGGAATACACTCGGATTAATTCATTAATGGGATTTTCATTCAAGCACCTTGTGGTAAACGACATTCTTTGTTTTTTGGTCAGGCGCAAGAACAAATAAAGCGGATGGTTTGCCGACACGTGAGCATGCCACGTACAATTGACCATGAGAAAAACATGCATTTTCTAGATTGAGGCCACAAATAGTCAAGGATTGGCCCTGTGATTTGTTGATCGTCATGGCGAAGGCAAGACGAATCGGGAATTGAATTCGTTTAAACTCAAATGGCATATCCGTTGGGATCATCGGAATCCTTGGAATAAGAACTTCCTCATCTTTAAATTTTCCTTTAAGTATCGACGCGTGAATCACATTGCTCATCAGTTTTTTTATCCATATTGCCCATGAAGTATATTTGCAATAATTTATGCTGTGCATCTTCTATAGGTTGCAATGATCCAATGCGATGGCAAATCTGTAAAGTCAAAGCCATAGTTATAGTTAGATTTACAAACACTTTTTTTTTTCAAATAATAACATGCCAAATACAGAAATCTAACAAACTACATTCCAGATTTTTTTTACAATCATAGAAAATATAGTTTTTAACGTAAATTACCTTAAATGTCGGATTATATCCGTGTTCTTCGATAATTTCCGCCCCAAATGAAGTCATTTGGAAACAGACATTGTATTTTTGAGTGTTCGCTAGAAAATGTCGTGATTCTAGTGTTTCGCCATAAAGCAGGGAGCACAATGGCTCTGGTGGCGGGACCAATGATGGCAATGTCACTTTACCACTAAGGCAGCACAAACCAGGCGTTTCACCAGCAAACCTCAATGCTCCACAATGCTGGCAAACAACGTCCATTGGACCAATGCAAACTAAACGATGCAAGCTGTAGTCGATGGTGCAATCATATAGAAACGCTGCTCGATTCAAATCAAAACTTGAACCATTTCTTCTTGCACTTCGAAGATTATTCCTCTGTTCATCTGTACGATAAGCTCGACGATTTCTCGTTTCTAACCTAGCCGTTTCACGGGCTACCTCTCTTTGCTCTTGGGTTTGAGAAGCACGAATTAAGGCCCTTCTTTGCTCCATACTAACGCGGCGCTCTTCTCGTGCAATTTCTCGTTCTTCATCAGATAATTTACTCGCGATATTCCGTTGCCTAATTGCATTACGGCTCCGCTGGGAAAGATTAGATCTTCTAGGACGCGGCATTGTTATTAATATTAATACTGAATGTGCACTCGCATAAAACCACAAAAAACCACTTTCGAAACATAGACAATAGCTCAAAAAGTATATAACCACTACATATGAATAGCTTATCAAGAAGAATTATAGATAACCTATAAAAAGACATTTACACTTTTGTTAACCTGTGCAATAAATCTTAGGTATTATTTTCTGAAATTAAAAATTAAATAATTAATAAATAATTTACACAAATTAATGTCTAAAACAAACAAATATAACAGTACCTTAACTTTCGACACATTTTACAAAAAATAAATTTCTGAACGCACACATGAATAGTTGTTACAGTATTTGACAGGATTGGACAACAAATGTTTGACATGAAATCAGCATTTATTGAAATGATTAAGTATTCATTACACATATCGAGTTTTCATTGTTTTTAAGATGTATTATGCTATTCGGGGCGGAGACAAATCCAACGAATCAATAACCATGAATATTGGTTCAGCAGATCTCGAGTTATAAGTGTTGTAACAAACCCGTCTTTGTTTTATATATTTTCATTGTTTTTAAGATGTATTATGCTATTCGGGGCGGAGACAAATCCAACGATTCAATAACCATGAATATTGGTTTAGCAGATCTCGAGTTATAAGTGTTGTAACGAACCCGTCTTTGTTTTATATATTTTCATTGTTTTTAAGATGTATTATGCTATTCGGGGCGGAGACAAATCCAACAAATCAATTACCATGAATATTGGTTCAGCAGATCTCGAGTTATAAGTGTTGTAACAAACCCGTCTTTCTTTTATATATTAAGATTTTCTTATACACGATTCGTATGGTAGCTCGAAAACGGCTCTGTCAATGTTTCTGATGCAGTTATATCCATTTATTTTTAAGAAGACGAACTGCATTAAAAAAATTTAAATATCTTAACTATTTTGGATTTTATAAGGGATTCTAAAAATTCATGGACTTTTTTTTCAAAAAGAAAAATTATTGATTTCTTAATATTTTTTGATGCAGTTATATTCATTTATAATTAGGAAGACGAACTGAATTAAAAAATTTAAAATATCTTAACTATTTTGGATTTTATAAGGGATTCTAAAAATTCATGGACTTTTTTTTCAAAAAGGAAAATTATTGATTTCTTAATATTTTTTGATGCAGTTATATTCATTTATAATTAAGAAGACGAATTGCATTAAAAAATTTAAAATATCTTAACTATTTTGGATTTTATAAGGGATTCTAAAAATTCATGGACTTTTTTTTCAAAAAGAAAAATTATTGATTTCTTAATATTTTTTGATGCAGTTATATTCTTTTTTAATTAAGAAGACGAACTGCATTAAAAAATTTCAAATATCCTAACTATTTTGGATTTTATAAGTGATTCTAAAAATTCATGGACTTTTTTTTCAAAAAGAAAAATTATTGATTTCTTAATATTTTTTGATGCAGTTATATTCATTTATAATTAAGAAGACGAACTGCATTAAAAAATTTAAAATATCTTAACTATTTTGGATTTTATAAGGGATTCTAAAAATTCATGGACTTTTTTTTCAAAAAGAAAAATTATTGATTTCTTAATATTTTTTGATGCAGTTATATTCATTTATAATTAAGAAGACGAACTGCATTAAAAAATTTAAAATATTTTAACTATTTTGGATTTTATAAGGGATTCTAAAAATTCATGGACTTTTTTTTCAAAAAGGAAAATTATTGATTTCTTAATATTTTTTGATGCAGTTATATTCATTTATAATTAAGAAGACAACCTGCATTAAAAAATTTAAAATATCTTAACTATTTTGGATTTTATAAGGGATTCTAAAAATTCATGGACTTTTTTTTCAAAAAGAAAAATTATTGATTTCTTAATATTTTTTGATGCAGTTATATTCATTTATAATTAAGAAGACGAACTGCATTAAAAAATTTAAAATATCTTAACTATTTTGGATTTTATAAGGGATTCTAAAAATTCATGGACTTTTTTTTCAAAAAGAAAAATTATTGATTTCTTAATATTTTTTTTTGCAGTTATATTCATTTATAATTAAGAAGACGAACTGCATTAAAAAATTTAAAATATTTTAACTATTTTGGATTTTATAAGGGATTCTAAAAATTCATGGACTTTTTTTTCAAAAAGGAAAATTATTGATTTCTTAATATTTTTTGATGCAGTTATATTCATTTATAATTAAGAAGACGAACTGCATTAAAAAATTTAAAATATCTTAACTATTTTGGATTTTATAAGGGATTCTAAAAATTCATGGACTTTTTTTTCAAAAAGAAAAATTATTGATTTCTTAATATTTTTTGATGCAGTTATATTCATTTATAATTAAGAAGACGAACTGCATTAAAAAATTTAAAATATTTTAACTATTTTGGATTTTATAAGTGATTCTAAAAATTCATGGACTTTTTTTTCAAAAAGAAAAATTATTGATTTCTTAATATTTTTTGATGCAGTTATATTCATTTATAATTAAGAAGACGAACTGCATTAAAAAATTTAAAATATCTTAACTATTTTGGATTTTATAAGGGATTCTAAAAATTCATGGACTTTTTTTTCAAAAAGAAAAATTATTGATTTCTTAATATTTTTTGATGCAGTTATATTCATTTATAATTAAGAAGACGAACTGCATTAAAAAATTTAAAATATTTTACCTATTTTGGATTTTATAAGTGATTCTAAAAATTCATGGACTTTTTTTTCAAAAAGAAAAATTATTGATTTCTTAATATTTTTTGATGCAGTTATATTCATTTATAATTAAGAAGACGAACTGCATTAAAAAATTTAAAATATCTTAACTATTTTGGATTTTATAAGGGATTCTAAAAATTCATGGACTTTTTTTTCAAAAAGAAAAATTATTGATTTCTTAATATTTTTTGATGCAGTTATATTCATTTATAATTAAGAAGACGAACTGCATTAAAAAATTTAAAATATCTTAACTATTTTGGATTTTATAAGGGATTCTAAAAATTCATGGACTTTTTTTTCAAAAAGAAAAATTATTGATTTCTTAATATTTTTTGATGCAGTTATATTCATTTATAATTAAGAAGACGAACTGCATTAAAAAATTTAAAATATTTTAACTATTTTGGATTTTATAAGGGATTCTAAAAATTCATGGACTTTTTTTTCAAAAAGGAAAATTATTGATTTCTTAATATTTTTTGATGCAGTTATATTCATTTATAATTAAGAAGACGAACTGCATTAAAAAATTTAAAATATCTTAACTATTTTGGATTTTATAAGGGATTCTAAAAATTCATGGACTTTTTTTTCAAAAAGAAAAATTATTGATTTCTTAATATTTTTTGATGCAGTTATATTCATTTATAATTAAGAAGACGAACTGCATTAAAAAATTTAAAATATCTTAACTATTTTGGATTTTATAAGGGATTCTAAAAATTCATGGACTTTTTTTTCAAAAAGAAAAATTATTGATTTCTTAATATTTTTTGATGCAGTTATATTCTTTTTTAATTAAGAAGACGAACTGCATTAAAAAATTTCAAATATCCTAACTATTTTGGATTTTATAAGTGATTCTAAAAATTCATGGACTTTTTTTTCAAAAAGAAAAATTATTGATTTCTTAATATTTTTTGATGCAGTTATATTCATTTATAATTAAGAAGACGAACTGCATTAAAAAATTTAAAAAATTTTAACTATTTTGGATTTTATAAGGGATTCTAAAAATTCATGGACTTTTTTTTTAAAAAGAAAAATTATTGATTTCTTAATATTTTTTGATGCAGTTATATTCTTTGTTAATTAAGAAGACGAACTGCATTAAAAAATTTCAAATATCTTAACTATTTTGGATTTTATAAGTGATTCTAAAAATTCATGGACTTTTTTTTCAAAAAGAAAAATTATTGATTTCTTAATATTTTTTGATGCAGTTATATTCATTTATAATTAAGAAGACGAACTGCATTAAAAAATTTAAAATATCTTAACTATTTTGGATTTTATAAGGGATTCTAAAAATTCATGGACTTTTTTTTCAAAAAGTAAAATTATTGATTTCCTAATATTTTTTGATGCAGTTATATCCGTTAAGGTTTAAGAAGGCGAACTGTTTTAACAGATTTAAAATATCTACAGTGTTGTGGATTTTAGAAGGGTTTTATAAAAAATATTTTACATTTTAAAAATCTTATAAAGTCCACAAAAATTGAGATATTTTAAATTTATTGACACAGTTCGTTTTCTTAAAGCTAAAAGGATATAAATGTATCAAAAAATATTAAGAAATCATTCATTTTTTTTTTTGAAAAAAAAGTCCATGAATTTTTAGAAACCCTTATAAAATCCACAAATGTTGGTATATTTCAAATTTATTAACACAGTTCGTCTTCTTAAAGCCTAAAGCATATAACTGCATCAAAAGATATTAAGAAATCAATAATTATTTTTTTTGAAAAAAAGTCCATGAATTTTTAGAAGCCTTTATAAAATCCACAAATGCTGGTATATTTTAAATATATTAACACAGTTCGTCTTCTTAAAGCCTAAAGCATATAACTGCATCAAAAGATATTAAGAAATCAATAATTTTTTTTATGAAAAAAAAAGTCCATGAATTTTTAGAAACCCTTATAAAATCCACAAATGTTGGTATATTTCAAATTTATTAAGACAGTTCGTCTTCTTAAAGCCTAAAGCATATAACTGCATCAAAAGATATTAAGAAATCAATAATTTTTTTTTTTAAAAAAAAAGTCCATGAATTTTTAGAAACCCTTATAAAATCCACAAATGTTGGTATATTTCAAATTTATTAAGACAGCTCGTCTTCTTAAAGCCTAAAGCATATAACTGCATTAAAAGATATTAAGAAATCAATAATTTTTTTTTTGAAAAAAAAAGTCCATGAATTTTTAGAAACCCTTATAAAATGCACAAATGTTGGTATATTTCAAATTTATTAACACAGTTCGTCTTCTTAAAGCCTAAAGCATATAACTGCATCAAAAGATATTAAGAAATCAAAAATTATTTTTTTTGAAAAAAAAGTCCATGAATTTTTAGAAACGCTTATAAAATCCACAAATGTTGGTATATTTCAAATTTATTAAGACAATTCGTCTTCTTAAAGCCTAAAGCATATAACTGCATCAAAAGATATTAAGAAATCAATAATTTTTTTTTTGAAAAAAAAAAGTCCATGAATTTTTAGAAACCCTTATAAAATCCACAAATGTTGGTATATTTCAAATTTATTAACACAGTTCGTCTTCTTAAAGCCTAAAGCATATAACTGCATCAAAAGATATTAAGAAATCAATAATTATTTTTTTTGAAAAAAAAGTCCATGAATTTTTAGAAACCCTTATAAAATCCACAAATGTTGATATATTTCAAATTTATTAAGACAGTTCGTCTTCTTAAAGCCTAAAGCATATAACTGCATCAAAAGATATTAAGAAATCAATAATTATTTTTTTTGAAAAAAAAGTCCATGAATTTTTAGAAGCCCTTATAAAATCCACAAATGTTGGTATATTTTAAATTTATTAAGACAGTTCGTCTTCTTAAAGCCTAAAGCATATAACTGCATCAAAAGATATTAAGAAATCAATAATTATTTTTTTTTAAAAAAAGTCCATGAATTTTTAGAAACCCTTATAAAATCCACAAATGTTGAAATATTTCAATCCTTTTAACACAGTTCGTCTTCTTAAAGTTTAGTGGATATAACTGTATTAAAAGTTTTCAAAGATCCTAAATTTTCTCTAGAAAGAAATGTTCATGAATTTAAAAAAGGTCGGTTTTTAGGTCATAGAAACCTAAAAAGCATTGATGTTTAAAGTGTAATAAAGCAGTTGCATCAAACCATGAAAAACAAATAAACTCTTATTTTAGGAAAAAGCCTATAAATATAGGAAAGATTACAAAAAGCCAGAACATTAGTTTATCAATTTAACGTGTAGCGGATATTTCTCTATTAAAAATTAGACAAATAAGAAATAAGATTTCTATAACAAACGTATAATATACACCCATTGCTAGGCAATGGGGCGAAGAGCTAGTATAACTATAAACTTATTAGGCAGCGGTGTATATACATCCCACAAAACGGTCAATATAGTAGGAGATTTTCCGTGATAGAACGCAGTATCGGAAAGATGTCGATAGTAAATGAATTAAATTTAAAAAAAATCTAAGCCTTCATTTTTTATTGAATGCTTGTACACTTCCGGATGCAGCATATTTTGTTCGCGGAAATATGAACGATTTTGATTCTATTTTTAATTCATTTCAAACTTTTCAATCAGGCCAATGTATCAATTAGTTATAATCCCTTTGCATGATCCCCAACACCCAGTCGCAGTCACCTCTCACTCCTCCTCCCTCCTCCCTCATCCTGAGCGCGGTTTGCTGAACCAACGTAGCCAATTATCTCAATATTTTAAGTGGCCGTCATGCATGAACATATCAATACACTGTTAAAATACATTCTGTTTCGTAATTCTCTTTGCTAATCGAATGAACGGTTCTAGATTCGCTGCTTTCGACTGTGCACACACGACCCACACGGCCTACAGATCCGATTCCTGGAACCTGGAACCAGGAACATACAACATCCCACACAATTCACTTACTCTTTAATTTAACTTGTTAATTGAACAATGTGTGATTTAAGGTTTTGTTTGTGTATAAAGTTGAAATTTAATTAAGCCGAAATGCAAATGTTGAACATGAACATAAATGTAAAACATTTTATTCCGGAAAACATTGAAGTAATTAAATTTGAAATATTTGCCTAATTTCTAATGATGTTATAGATGGCACCTCTCGCATGAATATGTTGAAATTTGTTCAATTACAAATAAATATTAATATAGAGAAAAATAACCCCGCAAAATAGCCCAAGGCAGGCTTATTTGTACCGCAGCGGCTCATTTGATCACTCTTCTAGAAATAACAACACATATTGTCATTATCCTTCTTTCACTTTGTTTTTGATAATTACTAAATGATAAAATATAAATGAACCAGCTATTCGCCCCGTTGCATAGCAAACGGGTGTGTATTTTACGTTTGTGATAGAAAGAGAAGCTTCTAGAGCTATGCACATTGTTTTGTATAATCCATATTTCGTGTTTGTATAATTTTTAATAAAGTTATATCCAGAGGCGGCCTTAGGGGGTGGCAGGCGAGGCACCCGCCTGGGGCCTCGCTCTTGTAGGGGACTCTCATTCTCGCGCAAAACCCCAAATAGAAAAATTAATTAGGGGGCGTCCATAAATTACGTGAGATGTTTAAGGGGGGGAGGGGGTTGAGTCCAATCTCATCTAATCTTCCGTTGGAGAGAGGGGGGGTCTCGGCAAATATCACGCAATTTTTTTTCTGATTGAAACAAAAAAAAAATGATACTATTTTGGTCCATTTAATCTAGATTGTACATGCTTAAGGCCTGTCTCAGTATGGGACCGTATTTAAGCGAATTTCTGCCGGACGTTATGCCGGAGCTAATGAGTTACTGTGCGCAAGCGCCAACGGCTTAGAGTGGCTAGATCAGAACGAAGTTGAAGGAGCAGATGATTTTACTGAAAATCATATGGACATGTTGGTTCCAATAGTCTCTCTTGAGACCGCGCATGATTCTCCATGGACTGAATTAGAGTAGATATTCTTTTTTTAATCACAGTAATGACGATTTAAGTATTCTATTGTTAAATTTTTATTACACTTATAATTAAACTCTCAGCAATATTGATTACTAGTCTTAACTAGTCGTAAATAAAAGCACGAAGCAAATTTTTTTTTTCTTTTTACAATAACAATCCAACGCGTTTACGTAAGAAACCCACATTTTGAAAAATCTCACGTGAGATTGGGGGATGGGGGATGGGGGAGGGGGTTGAATAAAATCTCACGACATCTCACCAGGGGGGAGGGAGGGACAGAAAATTTAAAAAAACACCTCACGTAATTTATGGACGCCCCCTTACTATATATGTATTTCGTTTCGTTCGTTATATCGTTTAAGGCATTCATGTACATTAGTTTATCATAATTAATATTTGTCGTCTTTGTGCTTGTTAACTTTTATATATCTTGCAATATAAAATTTTACTTCTCGTCAATTATCATCATTAATACTTACTTACAATTTACATAAATTATATAAAGAAAAAGTGCCTCGCAAAAATCTGCCGCTCAGTAGGAAGAACCCTGAATTGAACACACAGAAGCTACCGTCACATATGATAACTAACATTACTACGTACTATTTTAGATATGAGCATGCATCTTCTATTTCACCTATTTAAATCAGATCATTATCTTGAAGTCAAAAATATGAATTTATGTCGATAATAAGCATTTGTTTTTTAGTTTCGTATTAAATATTTATGTTAAACCATAGCTTTAATATTTACAAGATCAAAATATAATTGCTTCATATACCTACTCGTAAATAATGTAAACGCTAATTAAACTCACTTAGCGCTGTTTATGACACGTTATACTTTATTCAAACATTGTCTGTGTTTCATTGTATAAACCCATGCAGAGAAAATCATACGAGGATGCGTGGATGCCTAGCCAACCGGATATGTTTGTGTGTTGACTGAACTAAAACATAACCGTGGAATGTAAACATCAATCAACATAACACAGGGAAGGAGTAGGAGTGGGGGTGGGGACCATTTACTGTATCATAAAATAAATGCTACAACCCTAAAGTTATTTAACACTTTATGCCACACATTGCATTCATATAGCATAATTTCTCAAAAATATGAATAAATAAATATATATAAATATAATAGCTTATTAAATAATATGTGTATGTTAAAATCGCAAACGCATGTTTTGCGTTTAGTGAGTTTTATTTTATAATATTCGTACATTTTTAAATCCCTTTCTCTTACTAATCAAATTGTTGATTAAGTTTAGTTTTAGTTTGGGAAATTCGGATGTCTGTAGATTTTTAATTAATATAGTAATTACACTGTTTAACTTAAATCATACTATCTAACTTGAAATCAAAGAAACGACATTTAAAGTGCATTATTTAAATTGTCTATTCCTTTTAATCTAATTTTATTATAACCTAACAATTTGCACTAAGTAACTAACTAACAGCGAGTTCTGCCGACCCTAAAAGTCAACGTTGGCCGTTATTCCTACAGCGTTATCTCTGGCGTTCATGAGTATTTGTTTTCAGTGAACGGTCACTCTTTTGAATTTAATTTTTTTTAAGTTTTTAATTTGTATTTATATACCTATGTTTATTATTTTCAAAATATTACAAGACGGAACAAACCGCGTTCGTCCTGGAATTATTCGTGGGAACAATGAAACTCACACCTCCAGAACGGGACGTTTCGTCATCATCTGTATGACTATTACATCTATGGTATGTTCGTATATTCCGTTTACAAATAGTTCATCTACGAAACCATCTCTATTGTCTTTTGCCAGGAGATCAGATTAGTGTTCAACTACAAGTAAAGCCTTATGGAATTCGATCAGTTAGAGCGGGTATTGCCCAAACAACGAGACACGAATGGTCGACCAATGCTTGCAAGTGTTCAATGTACTGAGAGATTTACCGGCCTGTGTGCGAATTTATCGTAATCAGACCATTTGATGCAAAGCGTATGAGTTATGGTTTGCAATAATAGAATAATACGGGCGATGGAGCTGGATTCAGAAGCTGCAAAGACCAATTAGATGAGGATCACACATCTCTCTACATGCCTTGATACTAGTAGAGGTAAATCTCAGATATGTTGAATACACGGTGAAATGGATTCACCCAATGGTGCTAGGTTTTGATGTAATTATATAAGGGCTTTGGGTTTTAGGAGTCTGGAAAGGAGGCTAGTTAAAATACCGTAAAAATAGATTACACCTCACTAATATAATGTAGGCACATACATAAAGTTTTGTTTCAGTTAGTTTTGAAGATCAATCGATGGAGAATAGGGGACACTTCTCCATACACTGGGTAAACCGATTTCTGGCGTTTGTCCTGACTCGTGGCAGTATAACAGGTGTTATGTTGGCAATTTCTTCCTGGTTATAGGTCTTTAAATCTTGTAGGGTTGGGAGAGCGAGCCGGCCACTCCAAATCGCCCCTTATTGAGATGAGGTGCCTCTGAGAATTGAAATCACGTTCAAAAAGTTCAGTACATCTGCTCGAAAACTGGGCCTCAACGTCAAACGCATGTTCCTCACTGCGACTAAACTATGTCGAGACAAAACTTTATTGCCCCGCCTCTCTAAAGAGATCACTAGCGCTTCGCTACGACATCTTCCGACTGAATGGAGCGCTTTTTAAAAAAGAAAGTTATGCTGCCGCGCCCTGTATAAATAAGAGTTTGATATAGTAAGTTATAACACCGATATCCTAATCCAGTAGTTCTCAACATTTATAGTCTAATTAAAGTTCTAAGGCTTTTAAAGCTATTAAAGTTTTAGCAACTTCAGTCATTAAATAGTTCTTGTTAATTTCGCATTATTGAGGTAACTAATAGAAGTTGTATGAGTGAGCAAGAAAATATCTTTCAAAATTAAGTAAAATTCGTAATATTTAATTGTACATCCTAATGGAATTTCAAGCAAAGCATAATTATTATATAAAGTTTGTTTTGAACAGTATTATCATAATTGTAAAGTATAAAGTCTCATAAAAAGGTTCGCCAGCTCTGTTCTATCGCCTGCTTGTCTCTTGTTTATCAAGCTATATTTTTATATGAAATTAAAATGAATACTGTCAAGAATTAATTATTAGTTATACATGAAAATCAATTTATGTATTGTCATATGCATAAAACATATCTGCACAACCATTTATTTAATTTTTGCTTTCAATTTATTTTATAATTAAAAACTAATATATTAATAATAAAATAAATTGCGATGAAAACAACAATTCCAGACGGCTGCGCAAATGTCCATGCATGAAATTGATAAATCCTGTTAATTTATTTAAACAGAACATTTAAATTGATTTATACGAATTATTACATTTAAAAATCTGTTGTAATTTCAATAAAAGTAAATCACGCATAATACCAATGTTGAATAAATTATGAGAGGTGTTATTGTTTGGTATCGGATGTGGAATGTGTGGGGGAGGAAGAGAGATGGATGAGTGCTATGTGCGATGTCCGAGGACGTGGCCAGGACTAATTAATTATTAAACGTCATTTTATCTATAACGCAAATACTAATAATGCAAACACTCCAAAATCAACTGCCTGTTTAATTGTTGATTGAATCGAATCCCACTGAAGGCCCGACACCGAATTATATATTTACGAGCAGTGGATTACGTGAGTATTTATCCTTCTCTAGGTGTACAGTTGCTAGATTCAATTATTCATTTGTTTTAACTGTTTTGTTGTTAACTACTGTTTTTGCCATTAGGCACTACATTCTTCTGCTTTAAATTATTAAATTACATATCATTGTGCTTAATTACATTTTATTTGTGATTCTTATTTTATCTACCCATTTTCACTCCTTCAAAAAAAAAATATTTACAAAATAAAAACAAAACAAATTAATTTAAACCTCTTTGCTTCTCTCTTCCTGCTACTCTCACTCCTGTTTCTACTCTGCCATTCCTTCTCTTTCCTTGCTCCTTCTCTATATCTTCGCCATTCTCCTCTTCCCATCACTGCCTCCCTTTAATAACTGCCCAATCTTGTTTTACTTTTTTCTCTTTTCTCACATGAGTATTTAATATGCTCCAGCGTTTCTATCCAGCACACTCTGAACATCCTTTCCTCTCTATTTTCCCAGTATCTGGTGTCTTCGTTTCCTAATCTAAATCTTGCAATTCTTCTTATGTTCCTCGTCTTCTTTTCTCGTCTGTATTCCGGTATCTCTCTCTTTCCCAAATTACAACGTTCCAAATCAAAGCTCTACCCACGCCGACATAAATATTTTTAAATTTTATATTGAATATTTATTTAATAATAGCTATGCCCTGTGGCTTAGTCTGAGATGAAATGAATAGGAAAGTAAATAAAAGACACACCCACTCAAACCCACAGACGACGATTAATTGAAAGAAATGAAAAAAATTAATTCGATTTTCGTTTTTCCTCTTATGTTCCCTGTCTCTTTTTCTCGTATGTATTCTGGTATCGCTCTCTCCAAAATCCTCTGGTATCTTTCATTATATTTGCAGTTAGCAATTTTTTGTATTCTTTTCTGCTGATGTATATCTCTGTCTCTGTTCCTTAGCTCCTCTTCCACACTTGTGCCTTCTTCTCTCTGCATCTTCTGTCGCCATTGCGTTCCTTTCAAAGTACTCGATTCTCCTTTTATTTCATACTCTTCCACCCTTCTTTCTATTCTCCTTCCTTCTTCTTTTCTTACCTATTTCCGGTCTACAGAAGAATTGTTACTCGCATAATCTGTTAACGCAAACTTATTGTAGGTATACCACTGAAACAAACTGTATTTCATATACATGTTTATGATCTTTTATTTGTTAGATTTCAACAAAATCCAACAAAATGAATTGAAAAAATTTTTCATTATATGTTATGGTTTTCGAATAATCGGCTCCTAATTACAAGGACCCTGTCCTAAGGGCCCTAATAAGACATTTCCTGTCAGGCCCTGATCAGGCCCTCGTGTATCTGGGATAACATTTCTACTCGGGTATAAAATTTCTGCAATTTTAAGACTCGTCTTCATCGGAACAACGAAAGGTCACAGTTCTTTTTCAATCATTATTTTGGTTTCCATGGATAACAATAGCAGATATACGAGTGTCTTTACATGTGTATGTAATTTACATGCTAATGTATGCATCCAATCAATGTTTAGTACTTTTCCAAGGGAAATAGAAAAAACAATGCAATAGCTATTTGAAATAGAAAGAAAGTAGGAGTACAGTACAGAGTTACAGAGTTACAGACCTACAAACGAAGATATTTCCGATTGCAATAAAACGAGAACACTTGATTGGTCGATAAAGTCGATAAACAAGAACTACTGGCTGTATTATTTCAGACGGTATGTGTGCTAGTGTGTGTGTGTGTGTACAGAATATAAGGATACAAGCAACGATAGTATAAAGATAGTCAAATTGATAAGTTTCTTTTTATTACCCATATATAACTCCTATGGGTTTTACTGTACGTAGAGTAAGATAAACGTGACAAAAACTGTAATAAAATTAATTAAACGGTTGTAAAACTCCGTTTTATGATTAATTTATTTTATATTTATTAGTCGTAATATTTACTTCAAATTGTTATATTACTTTTTGTGATATTACTTGAGAAAATTGACGACTGTATTGTGTGTGTCAGTGCTTGGGATTCATTTTCCGGGAACAATTGCCTTGTGAAACTTTGAAATGAAAACGCTAATGAATTTTACGTAAATAGAGGAAGTTTTAGTAATAGAGGAATTAAGATTTCTGAAGTACGAGTACTATAAATAAATAAACCAGCAACAAAGAGGAACCTTATTTATTTCCGATGATTAACATTACACACATTGTCTAAATGTGTTAGTAGTCTGCATTGTCCGCGACATCATTATTTGTTAGAAGAGGTTATACAATACTTAAAACATCGGCATCTCCTGTCGCTTCTACATGTTCACTTAGTTAATTTTATATATTTATAAAATAAGTTATAAATTAATACAATATAGTAATAAAAGTCAGATGAATGTTTTTATAGAATGTTATGTAACAGGAAAAGGTAAGGCCAGAAGATGTATCTCGTGTGAGGAGTTCGGGCAAATTAGAGCAGATTATACTTACATTATCAGAAGTGGGAACGACAAAGTCTAAGAAAGAAATAAAAAACATAACAGTTAAAGTTAAGGTATGTCACACATTGCAAGCGTATTTAATTTAAGCGAATCTTGACCGGACGTATACGCGCTATTATGCTTTACCTATCCGATCTCTGCTAATGTAATGAACCCTCCACACACTGCCAACGAGAAAGCCGTCCGAATACGGGCGTTACGTAGTTCTCACACTGCGAGCATATATCAGCGAATTTAAACCAAGTGAGTAAATCCTACAAAGTTAAACCTATTCGAACGTTCTAAATGCAATCAACCGTCTCAGACTGGAAAAGATATGGAAGGGCATGCAATATTCCATTTCATAACAGTGGTGTATCGATAAAAATTAAAGTAAAAGTTTGTTTTCATGATAAATAATGATAGTGCAAAACTACTCCAATACACCCTACAGTACACAAGTTAGAGTTGGCGTACTGTCGTATGGGTCGTATGTGTGAATTGTGACACAACACATGCAAAGTACACAGGATTAGGCTTGCTCTGATAGTTCTAGCCACTTAAACAAGCCGTCGATTTAATCCCGAATTTACCGTCGCTTAAATACACCTGCAGTGTGCGACGGGCCTAAGGCTAAAGTAAAGATAAAAAGAAGAAAAATAGCGAAACAGTAGGAAGAAGAATAGCGAAAAGCTGGTGGTTGAGACGCAGTTAAAGGAAAAGAAACGCTAGATTGAATTCAAGTAAGAATGAGAAAGCAGATGAGGTCGAAATAAAAAATGAGAAAAAGGAAACGAGGTTAGCAGAAAGAATCAAGAAGAGAAAATGTTTAAGAAGATCTTGTAAGTAATGTAAAATAATGTTATTATAATTTACTGCGCGAAAAAAGGACCGTGGCACTAAGAAGTCCATCAAATTATAATTGTATTTAAAAGAGAGACTATATTTTATCTATTTAATCCGATAATGCAAACGAAAATAGTGAGTTTTTCCAAATTTGGAAAGGATTGAACTCTGACCGGCATTTTGAATATAATAAAAATACTTTGATGGTTCGTAGAGCTTTACAGACTGAATATTGTACATATTGATATTTATATAAATGTCGCATTGGTTTGAACCACAAAAGTACAAGAAATTTAGTACACTCATTTCTAAAAAGTAGCAACATATGAAGTTTCAACAACGCCTAATTTTTAACGGTGTCTTTACAAAATAGAGCTTTAGTGACAGCAATGCAGTTATATTATATTTGAGACTAGTTTACTACAAGCTGCTTACCATATACCACTAAAAATTATAATCAGTTAAAAAACTGAAATATAATTATAATAAAGTAATTAAATTTCCCCGAATCAATATTCTAATTGTCATTATCCCAGATTCTAAAATTTGTTCATTGAGTGTACTTGTACAAGAGCACTACGTTAGATTAAACAGTTCTCGTCCTGTGTCACGTGACTCCACAATCTTTATGTCTCCTGTACAATCCTCCATCCTCGTTAATAAAACCAACTGAAATCGTAAAAAAGAACAGAGTACAGAAATTCACTTGCACCTTGCCGCCTTCCACTCCCCGTGCCTTATTCCTCTGTCTATAAATCTTAAGCAACATTAATTTATTGATTCTAAAATGAATTATGCAAATGGCTTTCAGTATCTATACATATATACTTTCCGCAACGAACAAATTTGGTCTATTCTTGTAGCTGTATTCTAAAATTCATTTAACTAAGTCTATTATAGATTTTATGGGCCGACTGCACATTAGAGACACGACTGTCTTAAGATAGTTCACAAAATAGTCTAGCATCAGTGCCTCAAATATAATTAATTTAACTTTCATATATGAATATTTTTTTTATATCTAACACATTTTAGAAATTGTAAATTTTTAATCAAATTTATTTATTTATTTTAGTAATTTACATACACATTATAATAATTACACTGTTTAACTTAAATGATATTATCTTACATGAAATCAAAGAAACAACATTTAAAATTTATTATTTAAATTGCCAATTCCATTTTATCTAATTTTATTATAACTTAAGGGCGTCCGCACATGAGACGACTGATTCTGACCGAACCGAATGAGAATGGTGTTGTTAGTGAGAGAACGAACGTGTATACGAGTGAGAGAAAACACACTGCACGAACGAAACTAAACTGGTTTTGAGCAAGTTTTGAGCGACTATGTTTCTCGGTCGCAGGGCATCTTTGGTTGCATGCTTTTAATGGTGACATCATGAACAGAGATGTGCACAAATACTATTCAAAAGTATTTAAATACATACATACATACAAATACGACACAATAATATCCCCTATTATACTATTGTTAAATTTTTTATAGAGTCACGAAACACGGCTCGACTAGTTTGCAATCAGTCGACTCGTGTGCGGAGGGCCTAACATTATCCACAGTGAGTTCTGTCGAATCCAAATATTCCGTTGACACACACTACAATGAAAGTAGCTATAACTAATATATACCGTTAGCTCATCTGACCAGAATTCAGTTGTAATAGCTCTGGTCAGTGTTACCAACTAATTTCTTTACATATATATAAACTTAACATTTGCACCATTTTCTTTGTATTTATCAGCAACAAACATTTAAACAAGAAATGCAATGTTTACTAAAAAGAAAACAAAATTATTTGACAAACAATAAACAAATAATGTCTGCTAAAAAGATTAAAAAGTCAAGTTCTTAAGTAATCAGAAGAATGTATCAAACAATATAATTATGGAAGTTGGACAATAAAAGAAAGCTTTATGTGCTCTACTTCCTCATGCCTCATGGCTCACGCTTGGTGCTGTGCTGTGCTGTGCTGTGTTGTAGCTGGTGCTGGTGCTACCATCGATAAAGTTTTTAGCTATTTTATTTTTGTGTTTTCTCAAACAAAACTAACAACTATCACAATACAGTCGTTCACGTTCTGGAGTTGTCTCTGGTTGTGTTTTCTATCCTCTGCTTCGTTTCTATTCCTCTGCCTCACTGTGTGTTTGTCTATAGCCTGGTTTTATTTTGAACTGGTTTCAGTGGTAGCCCCACTATTCGTTTTGTTATATGTATACTTCTATATACAGGGTGTCCCAGAAATCGACGTCAAGCCGGAAGTGTGTCTAGACCAAGTCATAACAGTTATCAGAAAAATATTAAAAAAATTCTAAGTTGAATATTTTAAAAATTATTGGCATTTAAAAAAATGCATATTAATGTAACCATCTTTTTTAAATGTCGACTCTTCCGACCATAAAACTATCTGTCTCGCTCACACTTTGTAAAACGACTATCTCCTCCTCTGTTACGTCAGCGTTACTATCTCTCTCGCTCACAGTTCGTAAAACGACTCTATCGGTCTCACTCAAATTAAAATCATAAAGTTACGGCCTTTAGAAAAGCTTTGGGTACACTATAATCATTTTTAAGTTAGCAAGAAAAATTGGTTAAAATCTGGGTTACTTTGCAAAAGAAGAAATTGTCCAAAATTTAAGAAGTATTCTAGCAAGTGTCATACCATTTTGGAATCCTTATTAAATGCGCCAATTTTTAATGTTACTTGCCAAACTCGCATAGTACTTTTTTTCAGTACAATCACTTAAAGTTGGGCGAAGAATTCATCTTGAATATTTGGTTGGAAAAGAAGTGTCAATATCTTCCAAACTGGAGCAGTTGGATTTACATTTTAGGCAAGAGTTTATAGAAACATTATTCAGGATAACACAAAAAAATTTTTTTTTTAAAAAAGTTAACATTTGTAGCAACAGGAGTGAAAAAACTGTCACAGGGTGCCGATTTTCTCGATTTTTTTAAAATGCAAATAATTTTTAAAATATTCAACTTAGAATTATTTTAATATATTTCTGATAACTGTTCTGACTTGACTTATGACCCACTTCCGGCTTGATGGCGATTTCTGGGACACCCTGTATAGAGCACTAGTTTCTAGTTCTACAGAAACCGTAGCACTGAGATATAGTACAATATTCCACTACGCGACCCAAAGATTAACTAGGTAGTAGCTACGTTTTTATCACCGTAGCTTAGTTCATCCAATTACACAAAAACATTTTTTCTAAGACAAGTTTAGAAGACTGGTTGCTACGTGTCTCCTTAATCTGTAATGTACACTCCGATGGACAATTACTTGTTTTAATTAGGATCTATTCTTCATTTTGAATATTTGGGAAACCCTGTAACAATAAGAAATTATTTCATGGTTAAACTTCACACATTTCAGGCCGAATTCATTTTCATAACTTCATAATAATAAATAATAATGATTCCAATAAATTTATCACAACAAAATTCACGGTTGCTATATTTTGTTAGCAAATTTAAAGACGCCATTTTTTTAAAACCATATGGCAATACGTAATGAGAATCTAATTAGGCCTGCAAAGTCAGTCAGTCAGTGTTCTCGGTTTATGCATCTCGGATGACGTTTCTATAAAAGTGATCCGTATTTTTTGTAAAAAATCGGTTATTATTGATAAGTCTAAGTTTCTACTTCTTTTAATCAATTTAATAATGTTAGTGGAACTAATTAACATAATAAATCCATGGTGAAATAACATTTTTTTAACATAAAACTAAATATATTTCCTAACCTGTACAAACTTGCAAACTTGGTTCTTTAGAATTACTATACATAACATTGTATTGTAGTTACAGTTATGTAGCCTTGTATGTACGCTCTAAGTGTTCAAATCATTATCTCTTGTTAAACATTATTTCAATGTTATGTATCAAAAGAATTATACATTAATTATGTTTTAATTAATTATTGAAAATATATAACGTTAAACGTGAGTGATGACGCATGATGAAAATTAGTTCTTTCCCTACCTCTGTTCCGAAAGTTAACGACGAAAGCCGATGTTATATTTCTTCTTAGACTCGTGGCTATGACAATGTTTACCTGTCAAAACAATGTTTAGTTTAATAAATTAATATTTATTAAAATAATCTGAGTGTTTCAGACAAAGTTTAGTGCTTCAAAATAAAATTAATATAAAAACATTAGTGCTGTGACTTAAGTTATACGAACATTTGGAAATACATTCCTGTCCTAGCACCAGGAGGCCGTCAGAAACTATGTGTTCAAACAACAGGTATGGTTTTGACGATTTCACTATGTAGCGAAATTATTTTTAAAAAAGAAACCTCATTAACAGATGTTATTTTTTGATTGAAATACTTTATTTAAAAATTTTACATTATATGTTCTACTCTATTTTGAGGTTACAATGTTTATGCTGGTATTAATGTAAACCCAAACATGATCTTTTGTAATTAATTATGAATTAATAAGTAGCAGTCGTTGTTAAGGTTTCTAGATCCGAAGTTTTTGAATAAGTAAACAATGTTGGAAATATTATATTAGTATTCAGATAATAGGTACATGTTATATTGCTCTTTGCAGCATCAGTTGCTCTAGGCCCTCCGCACATGGGGCGACTGATTGCAAACCTTAGCCCCGAATCTGCCCGAACCGAATGAAAATGGAACTGTGTTGTTAGTGAGAGAACGAACGTGTATACGGGTGAAATAAAACACAAGGCACGAATGAAACTAAACTGGTAGTCGAGCCGTGTATCGTGACTCTATAGAATTTTTAACAATAGCAAAACAGTGGATTCTATTATGTTATATTTGATTGTATGTATGTATTTAAATACTTTTCAATAGTATTCGTGATATCATCATCAAAAGCATGCACCAACAATGCCCTGCGACCGAGAAATATAGTCGCTGAATATATGCTCAAAACCAGTTTGAAATCAGTTTAGTTACGTTCGTGCCGTGTGTTTTATCTCACTCGTATACACGTTTGTTCTTTCACTAACAACACAGTGGCAATCACTTTCGGTTCGAGCAGATTCGGGGCTAAGGATTGCAACCAGTCGCCTCGCGTGCGAAGAGCCTTAGTTGTTATCAATTTTGCTTTTCAAGTATTTTATATGTAATTTATTTTATTTAGTTATGTGTTCTTATTATATTAGTGCTTGCATAATTCATTGTTGAAATTTGGTTCACCATAGAATTTATTTAATTTGTTTTATTCTGCAAATTACTGTTGGACGTAACGTTTCGTAAATACGTTGGTTTGTACATAAGGTCTTCATGAGCAGCTGCACTTGTTTATGTATTCTTGATAAGGCCAAGCACAAAGATTAATAGCTTTGTATAGAAATTATCTGTAAATGTTTTCTTTACTATTTTAAAAGGATTTATTTTTATTTTACTTTTAGAAATATATAAACATAGTAGTTTTACATTATTTTAAAGTATACAATAATTTTATTTCCAATATTCTTCATTATAAAAACTGTGGCATTTCTAATTAACTTTATGGACTAGTCATTTCAATTATTAATTGAATTGAATATTAAATTGAAATGTGCTTGTAATTTTTAAATAAAGTTTAGTTTAAAATTAGCATGATTAGTAATTCTTAGGCAGTAATATATACATTTTTATTACAGGAACTGATGGCAAAAATAATGCTGCTTCAAATGGTGAGTTTATTTAATTTTATACTTATGGTGATGGATTTTTATAAAATAAATTATTCTTAATCCGATGTTTTGCAAGCTTTTGCTATGAGATTGTCTGACTTATGATCAATAATAGGATTTTATTCTATCCAGTGGCTAGTGGTTATTCTAGTTCAATTTTATCCCTTTCGTTACGAAGGTAGTTTGATAATTCAGTGACTTTTGCTTTATGAAAATGCTTTATTTTTCAATAAAAGATATTTTGTTCGGCTTTATTTATCAACATAGTCTCCTTTAAACTCGATTCAGTCGAAATCTGTTACTGCGCAGTCATTTCTTCAAATTTTAAACAGGAAATAGTCGCAGAGTGCTAAACCTGAAGAATATGCTGAATAGAGTAGCAGTTCGTAGCCCAATTTATAAATTTTTGCCATGTTGACTACACACTTAATCGAAATCGAGGAATCCATTGCGCGGATTGCTGCTTTCAATGGCTGGTTGTCTGGTTTCAATGAATTCTAAACACAAATTAAGGGGCCTATTTTGTAACTGCTTACCTGGCGTCTCTTAACATTGTTCTATGTTTTTTACTTATTTTCTAAGCTTTGTTCTAAGTTTTGTAAGCAGTTACAAAATAGGCCCCTAAAAGATGCAGGTTGCTCAAAATTTGACAGTAGTCTATTTATAGATGGCAGTTGACGGTAGCTGCGCGGGAAATTTAAAGAGTCACTAAATTATCAAAGTACTTTCGTATATCAATTCGCTTTTTGAGTTGTATTACATCCAATTAATTTATCAATTTTACTTTCGAATTTTCTGAGTTGCTATGGATCTTTACGGGTTGGCTGTTCAGTTTGAATTTTAGAAATGTGATTTTCATTAATTCATAGATTCTTAACTGTCTGTAAGCTAGTATGTATTTTAAGTCAAGACAACCATGTTCATAAAATTATTGTACCTATATAACTATATATTTTACAAAACTTTGAAATATAAATTGGTAATTCAGTTGCATTTCGTTTTATGGACTTACTCCAGCGCCAACTATTTTTTTCGCAACAGCTGCAAGAATGTTTATGGTATAGTTCTAATTATGAGAGTTCGGCGGCGACTCATATATTAAAGAAGTTGTGCCGTATAAACTGCTGATACAACGAAATAGCACTGACTTACTTATTTTTCTATAAAGTATATAGGAACGAATAAAATAAAATTAATTATCGTATGATAGATTAATACGGCTCTTATAACCTCTTTTAAGTATATGTTGCCGGCGAACTCTCGTAATTTGAACTATATATGCTGTACCTTGTTACTTTTATATTGCAACGGTATGAATAATATTGATGGCACTCGTTTTGACTGTAACCAGACATACGAGTATATAAAATTTTGAAATGCTGAGACCAAAGATTCATGGAACGGTTACTGTCGACGGTGACGGTGACGGTGACAGTGTCGTGGTCCATGCCGCAGGCCCTAGGTCCTACACTCGAACTGCAAACCCCATCGGCTATCACTTACAGCTTTTCGTACATTTGCAGAGCACTTAGAGCACAAAGCCAAGCACCCAGCTTTGCCACTCTATTGATATTTTTTATTGACATTGTCAGCTGTAGTTTACACATGTGTTTTAGTTGAGCTTATGTTATGGCGTTGATTTTTCATTCGCAATAAAACATTAAATGTTTTTCAGTCAGAGAAATCTGTTGTTAAAAGTTATATCAGTTAATAAAATAAATATATAATAACAATAATTATAGTAAGTACACAAGGCCAGCAAATACGTAACAGCAAATTTTTTAGGTGTTGTTATTTTAATTTTTGATTTAAATAAATTTTAATATATCCAAAAATTGATACAGTTAAAACTATGTCAAATTTGAATTTCAATATTACTGTTTGTTTTAGATATGTATAATACGTAACAGAAATAATTAATCGAAATTTTTTTATGGGATACGCATTGGTATGCATTTTTGTTATATAAAAAAGATGAGAAATCGTCAGATGCGATGTACCATGCATACATTTTTTTATAACGTTGAATCCCTTTAAAAATTAAAGAGATGACAGATTGAAAGAATTATAAAAAATTAACTTAATATTTCAGTTTCTTATTTACATATTTTCCCAAACTCAGTGAAATGATTGTACTGACCCGAAGATCGAATCCAAAGACACTTTTCTTTTTCTTTTTTTAAATAAATACAGTAAAATAATTGACTTTTTTAAGCTACTTACTCACTTATACTTCTCTAGTGTTTTCTCTCAGCTATTCAATATGTATAATACGAGTATAATAAGTTTAGTAATATTAAACATTGAGAATGCTAAGAAAAAGTGAATTGAAAAGAAACATTCAACAGCATACTTAGTATTTCCATTAACTTCACTATTGTAGGATAATCGAAATATATATTTAATGAACAAAGCGACATTTATTAGATCCGGAATTATCATACAATAATAGGTATTTTATTGACATAAATGAATTGCAGTTATTTCAAATAGTTATATCAAATAAAAGAAAGCTATTTCCCGTTTATATAAAAACTCGGCAAAAAAATAATATATATGAGAAAAACAGAACCTGGGGTCACAGAAAACAGAAATACTGAACTACAGAACGACGCACCAAAGATATTAAGAAAAGAATAATGACATAAAGTGGATACAGATAAAATTGTAATGGCCCGAGTACAAGCGTCGAGTAAATTAAAAAATACAGAGAAGGGAAAATATTGTTATTTTCATTATAGCACGGCCCGTGTTCTACTGCCTCTCCCCTCTCTCTCTCCATCCCCTTTCTCAACAATATTTATAAAATGAAATGAAAAAAAAAGGAAAACTTGTTTAAAGGTTGTTTGAGTTGACGTTTGACTTTTTTGTTCTTATTTAATTTTGAGTTGAGTTTTTCTGAATTACAGTAAAATGGTTAAATAAATGAGTGTTAATTGGAAGTAATGAAATATAAATACGAATATGCTTTGTGGTGATGCGAGTGCAGGCAAGATGTAGGTCATTTTCACCACCAAAGTTAAAAAAAATAATAAGATGGAGTTTCGGTTTTTTTTTAAAATTAATATCCTTTTATTATAACTCATTATTTTCGGCTATGGCTTTTATAATATATTTAGGGCTAGACTTCACTGAGAAATAATGCACACACTACAGGTTTTAATTCTACGCGGAAAAACAATATATAGATTTCTACAGCATTTACAGCGGCACAGAAAGGCTTTTTCCTTATCTTTTTTTTTTGTAGAACATATAGTTGTCTATGGACACACGCACTACGGAATTAATTCCAGTCTCTTGTCGGCGGATCTCCTTGTAATCAATATGCATCTGTAGCTTCATTTCATACATTAACATGACAAGATATATAAATACAACAGTATAAATCAGTTCTTGGCCGAGTCAATTACTGCATATAAACTGAGATGAATTTAGTATACAAAATTTAGTTTTAGTATACAGAATTAAAACAACGTGGAAAAAATCTCACGGAATTATTCCTCAATGGGGCTTTAGCTTTTAGAAACCTACCATTTTATGCCTTCCTTTAATTCTTCATTTTGTAGTTAATAATTGTTTACCAATATATTTTGGTAGATATAGATTATTATTAATAAGTAATATAGATTAGTATTTGTTTCTGGTAGAAACATTCTATTTGTCATTTAATAGGTTATTGAAATACTTATTGTTTAAAGCTCAAGCCGTTGTTTAAAGAAAATATAGTTCGCAGTAAATAATTTGATGAAGTGTCCTATGTTGTGACGTTTCTATCACTATTGCACTTCAATTATAGTTCGTACCAACTTTATCTTCATTTGTATTTCGACAGGTGTAGTGCTTTCGTCATTTGTAGACGATAAAATAGACATTTCATATGAACGATTGTGAGAAACTTAACTGTAAATTAACTCTTTCATGACAAAAAAATCATACCTATCTTCAAAGTGTTAAAGTGGAGTCAAAGTGACTCCAAAATTTTTTGTGGGCCGCTAAACAAAAAGCATGAATGTTTCTTTACATGTAATATTTTACCTAAACAAAACTTAGTAATACTTTATCTGGAAGCATCTTATTTTATAGTTATTTTAAAAGTTTACATTGATAACATTACAAAAGATATGTCTGATGAGCCTTAAATACGTATAACTGTGCTTTGCGTTGCATTATGGTAGCGATGTAGTATTTGATATTAAATACATATTTAAATTTAGTTTTCTTTTAACATTTATCCAATAACTGCAAACTAATGATTTATAAAACGATACTGAAACCTGTCTGGACTTACGGCATTGAACTCTGGGGAACATCTAATGTTTCAAACATAGAAATACCAAAAAGATTTCAGTCTAGTACAGTAAGCACCATTATGGATATCCCGTGGTTCATAACCAACAAATTCATCAACCATGAAACAAATTCAGGCAAAGATACCAGCAGCGACTAAACAATCATCCAAACTATCTAGCTGTGAATTTACTAGATAAACATACGTCTGACTTTAAAAGACTAAAAAGACATAGTGTGTTAAAGCTACCACAACTTTTTTAATTGTCATTCATAGATATAGCCGCCACTGGACGACTATTTCTTATCAAGGTTAATTTTCATTGTTAGCATAGATACTTATTGTTCATACTTATTGTAACAGATTGTAACGTGGCATATTACTACAAAATAAAAAAAAAAATAATATCAGTAATCGCTCTGCTATATGCTTGAAATACTCGTAAAATTTAAATTGCTTTTCATGAATGTTTACTAAAAATGTAATAGTTCTTAGTGCATCTCTGCCATGTAATAAATCGGTTGACCTTACTTGACCTACTTGATGTTCTATCACTATCAGAACGCTATAGATTCAGTACAGAACAGAACACATGATATGTACGTAAATAGTTTTCCAAAGTTTTTCCTTGGCTTGGTTCGTCACGTCAGCAACTATTTCCTCACATTGCATCGTATCGATACGATACGATACTCGTTCCATGCAACAATAAATATAATACTCGTACTCAGTACAATACTTTGTTTTTTCTTTTTTCATATTTTCACATATTTTGTGAAGTGTATTTTTCCGTGTACTGTTATATACTTATAATGTCTGGCAAGTCATGAAGTTTATTGCAAAAAGTTGTAATAATGTCGAATTCAATTTAAACCGGCTACAAAAAAGAACCTTTGAATCTGAGCAAAAAATGTCAATTTACTTGAAGATGTGATATAAAGTAAAATGGTATTATATAAAATGTATTTATAAATCATATATATATATATATATATATATATACATATATATGTATGTGAGGCACGTATATGTACGAGATATATAGATATCATGCAGATATACAGTCTGTATCTTTAAAATATTTAACGGTTTTACATTCAGGGGCCCTTTAAGTATATGCAAACTTCTAGCTACCTTACCTTCTTGAAGATCCTTAATTTCCTTCATCAGTCAGCTTGACATTTTAGGCAAGGCATATTTATATAAAATATGGTTGTATTGTTTCGTTTTTCTCCCTTCAAGAGTATAAGGTGTACAAAATAATGATGAAATATTTTATTTTAATCCATCCTATTCTTCTTCTTCAAGATCTTTGTAATAAAGTTTATAACTTAAGGGAAAATATGTTGGAAAATTAGGTATATTATACTTGATCAAAGAGAAAACATTTTTTGAATCAATAATAACTTTGTTGCGAATTAGGAATTTATTCATTAATTCATATGACAAAATTTCCTTTTTTATTTATTATAGTTATTTATAATAGAAATATTTTTTTTCGTTGCTCTGTAAAACCTCATTCCCACTCACTGTTGATATTTAATTTACTGTTTTTATTTAATATTGTAATCTAGTTCCAGGTTCTCGTTTAAGCATTCCTTTTCACATATGTGTTTTAATTTAAGTTTAGTTCATTTAGTTGGTCCGTATAGTATCGTTAGTAATATAAATTTTGACAGTTCGTCAAAATTGTAAGTGAAATAATTAAATTTGCTATTTTTAATAGCAATTAGTAATAGAAATTGTTTTCACTTTAATATTTTTCAAAAACTGACATTAAACTTCTTTTAAAAGTAAATCCTACTGCATTTTGACAGATTGTAACATTTTGGAGGTTATAATATAATATAGTTTTTAATAATTTAATATTATTAATTTAAAATATTGGACCGTATAGGTTCTAAAAAAAACTTAAAAAATAAATTAAATTAAAAATGGTACTATGAATGACTACGCATATTGCCATATGCTAAACAATTTAAATTAAATACAAAATAAAATTAAAGCAGTGAGTGGGAATGATACTTAACTTTTTCTGTTTACTTGTATTGTCTTTTTCAAATTTTTCTTTACCATATTTTAATCCGAGCTGATGATGATCATCGTTATCTGACTCGTAATTGTATAGTTTAAGTTGTCGTGCTCTAATTTTTTAAAATTTTATTTTTGTCATTTACTGTCCTTAGATTTGGTAATTTAAATATATTTTCTTCATTTGATAACAAGCAACACAGAAAATATAACTCTGGTCCGGAGTCTGGCGTCGTCGACAATATTTTTTTATAACACCTAGTTTTCGAAGTTACTTTGGTCGTAATTACTTTGAATCTAATTTACACCCGGAAAATAAGTTACTAACTAGATAAGTTTAACGCTTTATTTATTAAAGTCTTATAATATATTTTATCCTAGCACGAACCTTGCGCTTAGCTTATCAAATGAGTCTTGTATACCAAGTTAAAACAACGCTACGTACAAGTTTCAACCCTTGCACTGTAAAATAATTTTCTACCTCTGATAGATTATCTTGATATTTTTTTAGTCGTTGCAGTTTCCCTAAAGTTTTCATTATACTGAACCTTTATAAAATGTTTTTAATTATTTTATAAATTATAATTATGAACTATTTTCTAAAAGAACTATTTTTAAGTTAATGTATTCGAAGCGTTTCTGTCGCGTCACTTCGCTTGTCACTGTAATTAAACAAACACACGGTCAGCCGTGTCGGCGCAACAAAGTAGAGGATTGACCGACCGTAGCGTCGATTATGACGTCACACGCCACCAGCACAGAACAACACATGTTCGTTGCATACTTCATCGTCTTGGTTCTTGTTAGCTGGGTTCACAAGGCATTGTACTGCACGTTTTTTGCAGTTTCGTTTATGTTCAGTTCTTCCTTTTTCTTTTTGACATGCCTTTTTCACCTTACCTTAGCATCAAGCGTCATTCCTAGATATATGGCTTAAAACTCATAGCAAATGTCATTTTAATCCATTTGTTTTCCTGTATGAAAACTGCGGCTATACGTTTTACTAATAACAATGTAACATCCCGCTGATCACACGTTAAAAATCGAATACTGTAAAAAACGTGCCACCTAAAAAGGTGCGTGACCATCTTTTCTAAAGCAATACAATTAAAAGAATTACAATATTAACTGTATAATAGAATATTAAGTTTTGCGTGTCATGTTTTGATACAATTTATAAATACATTTAATTATTATCTCCAATATGATACATCATCCACCATCTCCACGCGTAACTCCCAGCTGTACGGGTATCGCCATTGCATATATTCACTCCTCTCCTATCGTCTACCGTACGATATCGTCCGCTTGCTGTATTATCTTAGCTTTCGGTAATAAATCGAATTTACAACTTCGCGATAGTGAATAATGCGCATTATTTCATTTATGATACATGGCTTATATATGTACAGTATATTTAATTAATAATTCTGTAAATTTATTTGGGACTACGCTCTAGCTACAATTTATAATTGGATCTTTTAGACCTTCGTCAAATGAATGTCTTTGGTTCTCTCTAGATAACGGAAACAGAAACGGAAACAGTATTGTGGGTCGAAATCTATTTATAATGTACACTTTCAAAGTAATGGCGGAGATTCATATTTTTTACATACAAATATATAAGATTATATATATTATATGTATACAGACATTGTAGAAAACGGCAACTTTACTTACTAAGCTATATTGATGATAAACGTACATATGAATAAATTCCGTACAAAATGTAATACAATAAAGTATATTAAAGGGGAACTCCACCCAACTCCACCCAACTCCACCCAACTAGAAATATCCTCCTACAATACCTATTGTCGTATTAAACCCTTGTGAAGATATTTCCTTGTAATAATATAGCTGAACGATTTCAGAAGTTTTAGCTGTTATAACTCGAGATCTTCCTTTATTATTGCGTTCAAACCCATTCTCAAAAGGATGTTGCAGTGCATATATTAATGGATACGTCAGACGTTAAAGAAAATTGCAATTTTACACTGTTAAAAACTTGTACTAAATATTTACTTTGTTGTATATAACAGTAAACGTAAAAGGTCCCCTACACACTGAACTGAACATGCTTGCGGTTTCAATACAATCAATCAATCAATACAATCATATCAATTAATCACGAGCCTCACATTGTTATCCGTACTTGTTTTCTGTTTTTCTCATTTTTAATATTTTTCATTTCCTGCTTCTCCATCCTTACTTGAATTAGCTCTAACCTTTCTTTTCCTGTAACTGCGCTTCAATCACTGTCTTTCCCATACTATCCTTCTCTACTCCTTTAACTTTTTCTCCTTAGAGCCGCCATAGGTGTAGATCTTAATGGTAGTAGCAAATTCATCATCATCCTCTTCCTCCTCATCATCTAGATCTTCCTTTTTATTTTCTATGTCTTTCTCATTTTCTTCTTTACCCTCTACTTCTTTTTATTATCAGTTGGCTCTTTTACTTAGTATTAATTTTGACTATTTGGGTTTTTATTTCTCTCTTGGATTCTACCGTTGAGTCTCACATTATAGTATAAGTAATTTTTATGTTTATGTGAAAAAATAATACAATAACATTTTGCTTTTAATGTGAATCTTATAGGTATTATTACATCAGTGAAAATAGGGATTCTATTTTAAAATTAATTAAGAGAAATTCATTTCCTTATGCTTTTTCAGAAGTACAACGTAACTTCCCCCCCTCTTGTTTTCATATGCTTGTTGATATACTCTTTGCTGTTTATGTTCAAAAGTAGCCTTTACTCAATATTGAGGTTTTTAAATTCGATTTAAAACTTCTCATTGCCATCCAGTGACATTATTGTTTAATTCACAGTCAACTATTACAGAATAATATAAAGTTCAGATAAGTTTCACACCACGTCAAGATTTGAAGTAAACTATCCATGATGCAGATGTTTGTTGGCGTCAAGCCAAGCACTGCTGGCTGAATCAGTTCCCAACCCAGCATAGTCAATTGTATATGGGACCCTTAAATAATTGAAATATTTTTTCAGTCGTACATTCAAACGAGCCTCTGGCAATCTATTTCATCGTTATTACGACCCATTATGTTCGTAATACAAATACTTTACAATGCTAATGGGAATATTTCTGATAATTACAAATAACGCAAGTGTGATTCATAAGATACTTACAATTAATGTTTAATTTATTCGGATTATATCGAAACTATTTGCTTTAATTCTCTATATGCTAATTTCTACGCTGTAAAACATTAAACATACACTGACACGGATTTCTCCAGTTCTCAACTCTCTCGCTAATTATATTCTATGCTGGCTCTGTAATTGTACATTAACTAATCTAATTATTCTACGCACACCTATCTGCGTTCAGTTCTGATGCTGCTCTGCTGCTGCCAGTATGAGCAGGACGGTACACCTTTATCCTGCTTCTGTCCTGCCTCAACCATTTACCCGCGCGCGCTGTGCAGCTTTTATTACCGTTGTTCGGCATAGAGAACGCTTATAGCACAAACCTATTACGTTCGATCTGATAGGCATCTAGCGACGAGTAAATGTACCTTATATCATTTCACTCTAAAGTATTGTACTAATGGAGTTTCGATTAGAGTCAACTTACAAATGATATTGTTAGTATTAGGCTGAGCGCATAATAAAGACAAAATTGTAGGGAACACTTCAAAGTGAAGTAGGCAGTTGTCAGTCAAGTTGTATAACCGCTGGACTATTTGTCTATGATTTGTTTTGTTACAAGTTTGCGTCCAGTGGATACGAAGTTTTGCAGCGGTATTTTCTTTTACTAAATTCAATGCGTTGGCTACTTTCAATGTAGCTGGTGGTCATTTTTTGAACACTTACCGCAAAACAGAAATAATATTTTATTTACTTAATTGTATCTGATATTGGATTTAGAATCTTGTCATTTCGGAAGGCTCAGTTTCATTTAGCATGTGTGATAATGAAGATGTTCTGTTGGGAGCGGCTGCTTGTGTGATAATAGATACAACTACAGAGATTATACTAGAGACTGAGAATTTACTCGACGCATTTGTCCGAGATCACATTTAAAATCGCAATTCTTTGCGGTTTGCAGCCTAGCTTTGGTAACATATCTATATAAAAACAATACTACGTAAAGTTTTAAAGAATAGCATAAGTAGAGTTTTTATGAGTGTCGAATGTTGAAGTCGCACTAGTATGGAGGATAAACATTACAACACATTTAGTACACTCATGTCTAAATAACGTCGACTTATGAGAAGAAATATTTAAATGTTAAATGTCGCATATTTAAATCGAACTAATGTGTACGAGACATTAGATATTATAGGCGGTAAAGAGAAGGGAAGAGTGAGAGACACTGTACAACACATTTTCATTATGAAATCATCTTTTATGTTTAATTTTTATAAACAAATAAATCTAAAAGTAAATCATACAATAATAATTAATTAAAATCAAAGAGAAAATAAATACAAAAAAATAAAACAAATATAAACACATAAATAATAATATAATCCGATTTAATAATAAAAACAAACAAGGAGAAGTAATAATTGAATTATATCTGATTAATTCAGTCTTATTAAGTTATTTTTAATTATACATCTGCAATGAAATTCGCAATTAAACTAGAAAATGTTGAAGTGGACTCTTCGTATTAATTCGTTATTCTTGTTTTATAATAGAAATGTACGATGAGTATTTGCCTTTTACAAGAAAAGATGTTTATCAGAACAGAAGGAAGAAAATTTAATATAAACTTTCTTTTGTATGTATACTCATTCAAATAAAAAGTTAAAAATATTTTTTAATTATTGCCTTACGGACTAAGAAAAAGAAGAATTATAAATTGTATTAAAAGTACTGAGTAAGCAATAATCTTTTAGTGTTATGTCCTTAGTTGTAGGGTGGTAACAGGGTATGGTGCGTAGGGTGTAGGGTAGAGGGCTTGAACTTCAATCTCTGAATGAGTAGTTTAGAGGAATTTATTCATTAAGTTATTAAACCATTTCAATATTTTGAACAGGAACATTAATGTTGTTCATCCTCTAATCAGGGGTGAATTAACTCCGCTGAGCAAACAAATATAAATGTTGGGCCCAATTTAAATATTTTAAATCGCCTATCCGCAAGAACAATATTAATTTTGACAATTTTAAGATACAAAAGTCAAATAATGTTTTTTTTGTTTGGTTATTAAGCTAATGCTTTGTAATAGAACTAGAGAAGATAGAAAAGTTTGGAGTGGCGAGAGGAAATAAATCTTATATCCTATCGCAGTATTATTATCGAACGTTTGTTCAAAATTCCTACGGTTTAGGTCTATGCTTTAATTCTCAATCGTGGTCATCGGAGAAAGTGTTACTCATCAAACCGAAGACGCTGAAAATGTTAAATTTTTATTTTTAGCGAAAGTCTATAAATTTTCCACGCAACTCTTGTCAACTGCCATCTATTAATAGACTACTGTCAAATTTTGAGCATAATTTATATAATTTAGTTTGCGTTTGACAGCCATTGAAAGGAACTACCGCATTTACGATTGAATGTTTAGCCCCCATGCCAAAAATCCATAAAATGGGCTATGCTATCCATAAACTGCTACCCCATCTAGCATTTCCTTTGAAATTAGTCTCCTGCGACTATATCCTGTTTGTTTCCTGGGCTGTAAGAGATTTGGGTCTAATACAGAGGTCATCACTAAAATCACTGAAACGCTGGACAAAATGTATTGTGCTTAAAGGAGTCTATGTTGCTAAATAAACCACATTTTTTGCGAAACATAGAAAACAAACTGCTTATTTTTAAACAAGTGCTAAAACCAGTGTGGACGTATGGAATGCAACTCTGGGCTTGCACCAAGAAATCCAACTTTAAAGCAATCCAAACTTTCCAAAATAAAGTTCTGCGAGAAATAGTTAATGCACCGTGGTATATCCGTAATGACGACATACATAGATACCTGAAGATTAACACAGTCGGAGAAGAACAGAATTGACACTTCGTAACCACAAAAACATCGCCGTGAAGCAAATGTTGCTTGATAGTAATGATGGTCGAAGACTTCGCAGGACTAAACCTCGGACCTAGTAACCTAATCATGTAGAATTGTTCATTGGATTAATCTCTACCACACCGTGTAATTATTGAAATGTTATCTACTAGATAAGTGTATCTATATTTATTTGTAGTATTATAGAAAAAAATTCAGCAAACAAAAAAGCCACTGAGTTATGAAACTACCCTCGTGTTTCTGTATGCTTAACAAAACTGGCAAGATCCGCCTCTGTTTTTAGTATTGAACTTGTACACAACAGGAAATTCACGGGCGACATAAATTATTGTGGAACAGATACATACATGAATCGTCTTATTGTGCGAGTACCATATATTTTATTGTTGTTAGAAACACGTGATAAGAACAGAATAAGGAAACGGGTCTATGCTCTACACATGTACCAATTCACTCGTATTGAGGGGCTTGAAGATGATGAACATAAAACAAAGTGAGTGAGTGAGATGGAGGCTCAGAAAATTGAGATATATAATATATTTAGTAGAACAGTGTACTGTTTAATATGTCCTAATTTATATTCCACTTGGTTAAGCATATAATGTACAGTGCAGAAAAGCTAAGCATCTCATTTTGAACAAACCGATTACTAGGTTTATTGTATTTTCGAGTATTTCATACACAACACTGAAGTTAGTCATGGAATGGGGTAAGATGGGATGGTATGGGATGGGACGGGATGGGAGATGAAGATGTATTGTGACGACGAAGGCCAATTACTGAAATGTACTCGTACGTATGGAGTTTTTAACCAACTTAAATACACGTAAAGCTTATTAGAAGTTTAACATTGTCGGAAAATGTGTTAAATGTTTAGTAAATTTGAATTAAAATTTGTAGATTGTTGAAGAAACACAACGCTAATACTTCAATAGAAAATATTTGAGTGAAAGTATAATGTGGATATTATTTTGACCTTAAGCTGTTTGGAAATAAGGAATTATCAAACATACGATTGTGTTGAAGGTTTTGAAGAAGAAAAAATAATATCGAAATAAAGAAATTATATTTTTATAGTTGGTAACACTGACCAGAGATATTAAAACTGCATTCTGGTCAGATGAGCTAACGGTATGTATTACTTATAGCTACTTTCATTGTAGTGTGTGCCAACGGCTAACACAGTTGATATGTGTGAAGAAATTATATTTCTTTAGTTGGCAGAAAGTTCGTATGTCGGTAAAACAGTGACCATATTATACTCATGGACTCCATAGATGACGTTTGAAGAATAACGGTCAACACGCTTGATATTTGGAGTCGACAAAACTGTGCATAATGTTAGGTTAAAATAAAATTAGATAAAAAGTAATTGACAATTTAAATAATAAACTTTGAATGTCGTTTCATTGATTTCAGGTAAGATAGTATGATTTAAGTTAAACAGTGTAATTATTATAATGTGTATGTAAATTACTAAAATAAAAGTCTTTGAATTCAGAGCAACACATAAGTGTGATTAAAAATTTACAATTCCTAAAATGTGTTATATGCATATCTAAAACATGCGACAAAACTGAAATTCGCTATAACTCCGTAAACATTCGGATATTTAAATACTCGTAAATAAAAAGGTACATGTATTACATATTATTTCAATAGAAAGTTAAAAAAGCAACCTCTAAAAAACGAGTTAACAAGCCTATGTTGGGTTGCTTAAAGTATTTTTTCTATGTTTTGCAAATCAGAAATACAGTAGGTAATAATTTTGTAGGAACATAATTAAAACTTCATGTATGAACAAATATAAAAAAAATTAATTTCATCTTTGAGGGAGAATACAAAATGATTCCACACTAAAATATCAAAAAGTATATATAATTTTTCTATTTCCTTTTATCTATATAAAAAGGTAGTTATTACTGTATATTTATATAATGTATATATGGTATATATATATATATATATATATATATATATATATATATATATATATATGCGATATCTTTTTTCATAATCGTGCTAACATTTCAAAAAGTACGAAAACCATAAAAATAAAGTAGCAATTTCAAAAGACTTTTGTTCACTGACCCGTATAAAACATTTTTGTTCGTATGTTATACACATAGTTCTCTATATCTCTTCACATCTATAGAATATATGACTGCTAAAATATATAGATTGCTATATAGACTGGTACACAAACACAAACACAAACAAACACATATATGGTATACACCATCATAACAAATATGGTATAAAAAGTATCCCACCGTCAAATAGTGTACCTACATTAAAGGATGGTGTGTGTGGGGTGTATGGGGTGAGGTGGGATGGGGTTGTGGTAGGTGTGAATTCGAATAGTTAGTGGAACATCGAGCCGGAACGAAGTTGCTCGAATAATAAATCTTATAATAATATAACGAGCTGTTTTCATTGGAAAAAAATGTTTTTATTAGAAGATATACGGGTATAAGCGCGTTACTTTGCACTGTACTGCATTTGGGGAGGAGTGGGAGGTTTATTGGGCAGATGGTTCGTTTGTTTGTTTATTTTAGTGTGACTTACAAAAGCCCGTATTGTTTTGAAATAGAAGAACTTACTCGATTTTAGCTACCAAGTAAATGTAGAACTTGATATTTCTTTTTGGTGCAGTATTTTGACTAGTAAAATAATTTTAATGAGAGACATAAATTAAAATAGTTAAGTACTCATATGCAAATTTACGTAACTACTATTTACGTTTAATTACTTATAAAATAGTTAATAAACACTTGTATTATAGTTTCCAACATCTTTAATACCCTATATTAAATGTTAATGTACATATTTACTATATACTCGTTTAGTGCATATATAATGCAGCATAACACTTATTTAGTCAAAGTGATACTCGTTCATATTATGGTATGATGTGTTAATAATTAAATATGTATTATACCATTTCTATAAATTATGAAGTAAAAATATCACGCTTCATTTACCCGCTGAACATAGTTCTGTATATTCAAGGTTATCTAACACAATTAAAGTTACCTGTTATATAAACTATTTTACAAGGGTAGTTTGATAATTCATTGGCTTTTTTTCGAAAAACCATTTTATTTATCAACATCGATACGATTAGTCCAGCGTTTTTCCACTTTTTTATTACTTCCAAATAACAGGTTTTCTCAATGCCCTCAAAATAGGCGTTTGTTTTAGTCCTTATGGAAATTACCTTTTGTAAGACCCAAATCTTATCGCATAGCCATTTCTTCAGATTTGGAAACAGAAAATAGTCGCATGGGGCTAAATCTGGAAGATATGCTGGATAAGGTACAGTTCGTAGCCCAATTTATGAATTTTTCCATGGTTAATACACACTCAATCAAAATCGTGGTATCCATCATGCGGATAGCTACTTTCAATGGCTGACAAACACAAAGTAAAGATAACATATTGTTACGAATTGACGGGATCGTCACGATATAGAGATCACGGGCTAAATAATGTCAATTGTTTTTTGAATAGTTAGTATTGTAATGGTTTTGAGTAGTGAGGAATTAGAATTGATTTGAGTGGTGAATATTGTTATTTTGAGGGATAAAAATAAGCGGTTTTAATAAAAGTAAGAATCATTTAGACTTTTATAGATGTGGCTATTTTTAATTAGTTACACAACGCGACTTATGTTATAAAAATATAATTTAAATTTGAAACATTCAATAACTAAAGAGAAAACACGCCGTCGCCCGATAAAAAGTGTAACAATATATATTTTGTGTTTAGCGGGAATTATGGGTTATCAGTTCTATTAAAATTTATTATATTAGCACATTGTTCACTGTTTTTAAATGTTAATTCTATTCGGCACTAGAAATAAGTCAACTGCTTATTTATTAAATTATTTAAATTTATTTTCATTAAATAAAATTAATTAATTCAGACAACTATATTCATTTGTTTTTCAATATTGTAAATTGATCAAAAAAATAAATAAGTCAATTATGTAAGAAAATAAATGATACAACAATATTGATCCATTAGCTTTAGGCTGTAGACTCTGCAGTCCGCGGTGAATTCGCTGAGGCTTATAATTCAAGTTTAAATAGACGTACTCTTGGAAATGCTATTCAGATTTCCACATTAAAATGAAAGAAAATATAGTCGTAAATGTTTGGATTTACATAACTATGTTTGATTTAAATTATTTTAATCCTGCACTTCTTTAATACAGAAAGAGTAGTTGCTGCATAAACGTTATTTAATTCCATTTATAATCCTCAGCACAGCATCCCACAGCACAGCAGCGTGGCAGATGATATTATTATTATATAAATATTCATAATTAATAGTGCAGAGAATGTATCAGATTTCAGGTTTATAATTGTCATTTACACTTACACCAGCATAGCGGTATAGCAGCATAACAGCATAACAGCATAACAGCACCGGTATCCTATGTAGTGTCAGTGGATCGTATCCTATCATATCCATAAGTCCCATTCGTTCGTTGCATTCCACACAAAGCTCGGAAAATTGCAGTAGAAAACAGTTTTGTGTGAAATAAATTACTGCAACGTTAAATGAAAAGTATCCTGATAATTCCTTTACTTCGTTAACAATAAAACGAAAATATTAATTTAAGGAAATTCTCATGAAGTGGTAAAGAATGGAGAACTTGCTGAATCTTTGTAATTTTGTTCTACGATAGTCAATAATTATTAAAAAAATTGAATAAGGGTAGGTTTCCGAAACGTTTAAGGAATAATTAGTATTAGTATGAGGGGATTCATTAACTTGTGCATTTTATTGAAAATTTCTTGTAAGTAGGTGTATCTAATTTAGAAAAGTATTATTTCAATTGAATATGGTTCAGAAAGACATCAAGCTTTCGTCTAAAATAATAAAAATAGTATTTTTTTAACAAATAACAAAAATAATTGTCATTTTTTATAAAAAATAATATTACAATCATCCGTTACTTCTGCTGTTCAAAACATGATGTAAGATTAGTCAACGGCGCTTGCGCAGTTAGTGGCCGCATGAGTACTACGTTGCAGTTGTTGTGTCGTGGCCGTACAAGGTTGTCTAATATGGTTATGATTATGAATGTACTGTACATAATCAATTTGACTTGATAACAACCAAATTCAAAAAATATAATACTGGTAACGGGGGATCGAAGTCGAAGACACAGCAATCAGTGTCAGGCATGAATGCTCTGTATGTCGTCTGCAATATATTTAAAGAAAATATGGTTTTAAAGCCCATCAACACAAAAACTGGCCATTGCTTTAACTTTATAAAGAGCACTGTAATACCAGAACTAAAACTATGACCACTCGTTATCTGATTTTTTTATATTTAACGTGGAACAAAAGTGAACTCTATCATCTCTACTGGACATTACCGGTGTTAGTTAAGGGTCACCGGCTAGAGCATTTACTATCGTGAACTGCAAATGACAGTTTAATGATTTAAATTTTGTTGGGTAAAGGGTTAATATCCGTTGCAAATAACATTTGTAGAGTAGAGCATTGTTTTGTAAACTGCACCAAACTTGCGTTATTAGAAAGAATTGTAAGGTTATCTTAGGTTTTGCGTATTGTGTGCCTACAGATAAATTCGGCTAATACAGCTTTTTCTTGACCTCTGAAATGTGTACAAAGCGTCGCAAATGGTAATCTCTTTTTTATTTGCGCGTCGTCTTCCGCGCAGTTTAAGTTTTTGATAAAATAAAGAGGTTGTCTTTCACAAATTATCATATTGTTATTTTTACAGGTTTATATTTTAAAAAGATTACAAGGGGCTATAATAATTTTTTGTTTATTTTTAATTATAATTTAAATAATGAACATTTCATCCTTCTTGGTGCTTTGTTCAATTTTTATCTTGCTTCAGGCTTTGGCGTGAGTGCTGTAGGTGGGTGGGGGAGTGGAAGTGGGTGTTCTCATCGTCAAATACAGAACTTGTTGTACATATATTAAATATACATTTAAAAACTTTTTCGAACAGTATTTATTTTTTTAATATTCAATCTTATAAATAATTACTTAAAAAAATATTTTTTTAATATATGTTTTACAGTGTGCTAAATAATATATTAATACACAAAATGCCGGTAGAACAAAATGCAATATGAATAAAACCACTTAATAAATCATATTTGAAGTTATAAATATATTAAAATACTTGCATATATGAATGCATACATACCAGGAGCAGTCTCACCGCAGACGCGCGTACCGCAGCCCGTGCTTTATAATAGAAACACAGAGGAGGGAATAGGACAGGTGCAAATAACATGAGAAAGCGATAGAAAATGAACTTTAATGAATGAATCACATTATAACGAATCAAATCAACACTCGCTGTGCTTTGGAAAATGTAAACATAAAACATAGAACATAAAACAAGAGGATAAAGGGAATATCACAAATAGCCCAATGCAACCAGATCTATTATTAGGTCGTCATTCTAGTTGACTATTTTCGCTATTTTTGGGATTTCATCATTATCATTCCATTTGAACAGTTACATAGTAGCACGTTTATTCAATTATTTTGTGTGGGCGCATCGTTTGTTCGTTTAGTAACGTGAACCGTGCCCGTGCCCGTGCCCGTGCCGTTACGGCTGTTTAGTTTAGTTCGGTAAAAACCTTGAATATCCTAGTTGTTTATCCAACTCCTCTAAATTTGACTGTACAATACATATGTATGCAGTACATGCAAATTCTGCTATTCTCCTTGTTATTTTAAGCATAATTGTGAACTAACATTACGATGAACAGATATGCAAATATAACAAAACTATGGGAATTTACTATAACATTTCATACATTTTAAATTCTTGCTTAATAATATGCAATATACATTATTTACATTACTGGCACATATATACCACATTTACAAGTGTGTGACGGAAATGGCGGTGAGGTGGGGGTGCTGTTATTTACATCCTTCAGTCTTTATTTTAATGCATTATTTTGCAACTATGCACTTTCTGTGCAACAAAATTGATTTGTAATTCCTTTTTAAATAATACCAATTACAAAACACAATATCTGCATAATAAGAAGAATGAAATGAAGTAACTGATGACAAATTAAGAGAAGTAAATTAATCAATTTCTAGACGAGATTTACCGGTCTATGATTAAATAGAAGGCTTAGAAGTAGAATTATGTAGACTCATGGTAGATCATAATAACCTTACTCTTAGTTATTTAAAAGAGAACTACAACCATGTTGTCAGAGATGTGCTCAAATAGTTTTCAAAAGTATTTAAATACAATAAAGACCAGGGTTTCAGGTGTCTGAGACCATAGGCTGTATAAAAACGCGTGGTCAATCCTCATCTGTTTCTATTTCAACAATACCTGCATCACGATCTGAACAGGAATCGCTTCCACTATGATTTTCCTCATTGCATTTCCTGATTTTTTCTCTTATTAACACTTTTCTTTATTATTGTGTATTACTTTTCCACATGTCTACCAATTGTATACTAATAATTTGGTCTTCCCAGTGCACAACTTCTATTCTTTGGACTATATCCATCTCTTCTTATATATTACTATATTTTATGTAGTATTTTGTATTCTGTACAGATGCTTAATTATCTTAACTTAGATCTACACAGGATTTCGTATTTGTCCACTTCTGATTTAGCAACTACCTCTCTCTCTCTTTGGTAAGATGTCTCAAGTTTTTGAAAAATTTGGTCTACACGTGCAGTGATTACCACCTTAACACATTTTGTGCAATAGTGTAGAAAACGATTTTCGAAACAAATGTTTTAACATGCAACCGCCGATTTATCTATTTGTATTCTGTATCTAATATCTATATATACTCAAAATAATTCAAGAATAACATATTATTTGTCGATAATATTTCCAAATAAATTTCAATTTGATATGTTGGTTAAGAATGCAAACAAAAAGAACTTGAATAAATACAACGAAAATAAATATGTCGCAGAGCAAACCTATCAATGGGCGGAATTACACGGTTCACTGCGTTTGTTTATGTATTGTAAATAATTATATACTTGTATCATATGTATATGTATATTTCATATGTATATATGCTAGAGCTTTGAAAGCTTTTCAAATAAAATATTCCGTTTTTGTTTTTAAGCTTCTTTGAATTTATCTGTTCTATAACAGTAATAAATGTCAAATGTATTGATTTGAATGTATATACCTACTCGAATTTCATTATTTGTTAACGGATAGTATTTTTATTTAAATAATTCTGTAGGTGTCGCAGCTGAAATCATTTGGAGAGTAGTGCTTTATTATTTGAATGTGGTTTGCCTGAGTATAAGCCCATTTGCAGCTTGGGAAATTATTATTTGAAAACTTATTCGTTAAATTATTTGGTAGTGGTGCAGTATGCATTTGAGGCTACGGCAAGGGATTTTTTTAATCGATTTTAAACAATGGATCGATCCCATGAATCGATCTCAAACACTTGACAATCGAGATTCAATTTTTTTTCTTTGAAGAATTCAACTAGACAATGATTTACATTATTTATTATAAGCTTGGGCATGAAATATTGGGAATTATAATTATTTTATTCTATAATAAATACTGTACATGATTTTATTGATTATTCAAAAATCACTCTTCACTTATTCTTTAATTATAAGAATTAAAAATTAAATCGAAAATTGGGTTAGTGTTCTTTTTTATATGAAAACTTAAAAAGAATCGAAAAATCTATTTTTGAGAAATCGAATCAATTCGAATTTTTCTGAATCGATTTTTTTGACTTCGATTCAAATCGATTAAAAAATCTATTTTTTTTTAAGAAGAATCCCATCCCTTATTTAAGTAAATTAATACACATTAATATAAGGTCAAGGTGCAATAATTAAGTGTTGTATTCTAAAACTATTTCTGCAGTGCTTTAAACATGTTAATGGAAATACTTTTCCTAAATAATTTACTTTCAACTTTCCTCTGCTACGATTCTCTGGTACGGTTTTATCGGGACTGAACACCTTAGATACACAACCTCTTTGCAATAAATTTGTTGAGCAAAACAATATAAAATAATATTTATGATATGAGCTTGTAATACATCACATATGCTTTGGCTATTTATATCAGAATCTTCAGAGAAAAATGGCTGCAAACAAAGCTAAAGTCAAATAGGGCCCCGGACCTGATCCAACAAAACAAATCAAATTTGACAAGATCAACCGTCTCGCATCGATATAATAGGATCACATTTCAAATATATCTAGGCTATAAACAATTTCTATTGGTGTATAAATTCAAACAATGTAAACAAAATACAGGAGAAAGTATACTATAAATAAAGTACCCTCTGATCGTTTTAAACAACAATGCCGGTACACTGTTAAAAATCGCTGACTTTTATTAGCTAGTACATGTTGTAGTGTTTTTTATATAACAAAAAATGATTAGCTATTTTATTTATCGTCGACTATTCTTGTACAACGCGTATATTACATAGCGTTATAGAAAACTTATTGTTATTTTAGGTACGGTACATTATAATAAATAAATGAAAAAATAAATCTATGGTAAATATGAAAAGAAAATTTATTTGATATTGTTTCATACACCTATTTTACACCTATTATGAAAAGATATAGATTATAGATCAATACAGATTTCTTAGACAAAAAAAGATATATAGATCCTTTCAACAGCATTATGTTGCTTCTTTAGTCTGTTTAGGCGAAGGATATACTACTTCTACTACTCCTTATACTCGTTATAGATCCCATATAAAGGTCATTCATAAATCAAACCCCCTTAATATGTGATATGAATAGCGGGTGCAGAGGGTGCGGGGCAGGGACAAGGGAAGAAGGTGTGAGACATCACTGTAAATAACACACCACCCACTACCGACTAGATGATAACAGGGCTGGTTAAAACACCAAGGATAAATAGGGGAAAATGACACAAGTAAAATTAGTGTAGATGACTGAACGTTACTGACATTTTCCCCTTTTGATATTTTCAAAGCTTTTATATTAAACTTTAATGTTTATTTATTACCAAAATGTTAATAACGAAATATGTAATAGCAATATGTATTCGAATACATGAGCGTCCGAACGTTCTTTGGCGAATTAATGTGGGAGAGGCAAAGCGGGATGAATGACCTTTTTGTAAAATGTAATAGGAATTTGAATGGTATTGATAACTCTTTTTTTAGAGGTTGCTTTTTAGTTTTCGATTGAAATAAATAGTAATGTATATATATATATATATATATATATATATATATATATATATATATATATATATATATATATTATGGTAGTTTGATAATTCAGTGACTTTTTTTAAAAAAAAGCGCTTTATTTCTCAATAAAAAATATTTTTTTCGGCAAAAAGCGTTTTATTTAGCAACATAGTCTCCTTTAAGTTCGATACATTTAGTCCAGCGTTTTCCAAGTTTTTTATTCCTTCTAAATAATAGGTTCTCTCAAGTCCTATTGGTATAGGCTTGTTTCAGCGATGAAATCTTTGTTAGACACAAATTTCTTGCCGCTCAGCCATTTCTTCAGGTTTGGAAAAAGGAAATAGTCCCAGGGGCTATATCTGGAGAATATGCTGGATGGGGTAGCAGTTCGTATCCCAATTTATGAATTTTTGCCATGGTAATTATACACTCATTTGTAATCGCGTGGATAGCTTTTTATGTCCAAATATTCATATAAAATGTGATGTACCTAATCAGTAGAGATCACTTTCATTCTCCGATCGTCCATTATTATCGTCCAACGTGACAACCCGACGACTTTTGGGTTACCTGAACGTTCGGCTTCACTTGTACTAGTACGACCACAACGGAACTCAGTAAACCATTTATTTACCATTGAAATAGAAGATGCGGAGTCCCCATAGTATTTATCAAGCCTTTCTTGCTTGACACTAGACTTGCTCACACTAAATTCACTTTTAGTCATTTTCGTTTAAATTCATGGTGTTACCTACTTTCAATGGCTGTCAAATACAAAATCAAAATTTGACAGTAGTCTCTTAATAGATTGCAGTGACGGGAGTAGCGCTGCATTTAAAGTTACTGCGCGGGAAATTCAAAAATTTACTGACTTACCAAGCCTCGTATATTGGTGTTTTTTTTCTATTTTAAATATCCAAAAGTTATAACTATATAAGAATTATATGAGTTATAAAAGATATACGTAATCGAGATTATTTTTTGTGTTTTCAACATTCACAATACAATACTTCATGGGATACACAAACCAGTTCTTTTGCAATATATGACGTATCACACACATACTCGTATGCGTCTCTGTTGTATAAAAGAAATGGTAAATCATCGTATGTCACGTACAATGCATTGGAATTTTCCATAATGTTAGATCGCTTAAATAATTAAAGAGATGTTACATGCTTCGTCATACTTTGAGGAAACCACTTCCCTTTCTCCTTTCGCGTGTCTCCTTACTACATTACAAAAATAGTTTCATTTCAAATTGTTGTTACCTTCGTGTGTACAACATCAATATTAGTTTAAATCTAATATTATTAAATTATTTATTATTTCAATATTGTTTCAAATTACGTGTGACGGAAGTTTGTTGACATTGATAAAGACAAATCGCTGGTGACAGCAATCAAAACTGAATCGCTATCCCTATAAATTTGATTAAAATCATAAAGACATTATTCATCCGAAGTAAATGACAACAATTTTCAAAATTTAATATTCATGCGTTATCTAATCGGACAGCGTAAAATCTCATGCATGAAAAAGTTTGTTATCCTTTCGGAAAAAGGGTTTACCCGTACTAAACTCTTGTCAGACAGGATTAGGTCGGAATGTCTGATGAAAGTTAGCATCTCTAGTTTCGATAATATTTTCCTTAACAGTAAAATGAACAAATTATGTAATAGTATAAGATTGTTGTCTAGTTCTAACCATCCAACGTCTAATACACAACCTCCTCAATGAGCAAATGTTATGGATTAAAATAAATTTGAAGAATTGCGTAGTTCTACACAGTGCACGAGTATACGAAACAGAGCTTTAGACGAAAACCAAGCCCCATGCTATTAGTCAGTTACAAAAATGATTTATTTAGCCTTTGGCATTTATTTGTTTACAATGCCCTACACCACACCAAGTTATTTCTTTTTATTATAACTTCGTTTTGTCAACCCTAACTCTACTTTAATACTCGCCCTATTATGTTACCCTCTGCAAACTTCTCCAGTTCAAAGGAGTGCGCTTTCTTGCTATATGATAAAAATCGTTAATCACATAAAACGTATAGTATATAGGGTGTTGGGTACATCAATGTCAATCTTGAAAGATTAAAGTGAATAGTATATGTTTAATGTGGTATTAAATTAAATTGAAATATGTGTTTTGAATGCTACTCCATCCAACATATTCTCTGGATTTAGCTCCTGTTTCCAAACCTGAAGAAATGGCTGCGCGGCAAGATATTTGGGTCTAGCGACAGTGTTGCTTAATTTTATTGTAGATTTATTCGGTACAACTTGTTTCGCCGTATGAATCGCCGCCGAACTCTCGTAATTTTAACTATATGTGAATTTCCTTGTGCCTATAGTTGTATATATGGTAGATTCAACCGTGAAATGTTATGATAGTATTATAATAAATACATTCCAAAAGTATAAATCAAACAATTTTTATATATTCTTTTTGATATTAAATATATAAATATTATTTGGATATGATATCCATATCTTATATGCCGCAGACCGCCCATTCCATATATAAGGGTGGGTTTATTTGAGTGTGTAGATGTGATCAATCATTCAACAAATATGAAAGAACGAAACCGTATTGGAGAAAAAAACAACAATCGTATTTTAAAAGAATATCTAAACTGGACGTGTACAAAGTTATGAGCTCGGGAAATATATTATAGTATGATGTAGTTTGCATCCATGCGGAAAAATAAACACTTTTAGAATTTAAATTATAATCTGAACCTTAAAAGAGAAATGAGGAACAAGAAAAACGAATCGAAGATCGTTATCAATGGCTGGTAATTCTCTAAGTTATTGATAAATAAACTATATGAATCTAGTGTTAATTTGTGAAAGAGCATCTCGATTTTCATGGTGGAAAAAGTGCCTTCCTACCCTACAAATAATTTGGATCCAAAGCGTATAAAATTGGATATATAGAATGCGACCTAATATAGAATGCGACATTTGAACCTTCTGAACTCCGGTTCTTAAATTTGAAAATATTTCAAATTCTGTAAATAGGCCTCACCCATTTATTACCATAAACTTTAAAATACGAAATTTCTTTTCTAAATATATTTTGTACCGGTGAACGTGCTTCGAAAAATCTTACTTAAATTGTAATCAAGCTATTCAACAAATCTACTATACGAAGTGTTTGTAGGGTACTCGGGGCGCCTATGTTCATGAACCAGCATTGAGTTTTAATTGGATCTGTTAAACTTATTTCAAATCTAAAGTTATATGTATAATAATGAAATTAGACAATCTGACAGAATAGAACTGCATTAACGAACAGCAAACGACCAACGGCTAAACGAGTAGCTGATAACGGCTAAACGACTAAAAGGCTAACTGCCAGCGGCTAAGCATGTTTTAATTAAGTCACAAGTTAGTAATTGGTTGTAAAAACGAATTGTGGTTTTATTTCATAGCGACTATGGTCAGACATCGTTTAGTCTGGTTTATATGTCGTACACATAGAACCAAATGTTCAATGCTACCCCACCAGCCCCCTTCTCAGTCATCTCTGTATCATCGCCAACTATTATTATTTAACTAGTACAAATATTATTGTTTTTATTATTTGATATTGTTGATGTAATAATTCCATATTTCAGTGATATCTAATTTCGTTATTATGTTATATGTGTAATAATATGGTGTTGTTTCTATCTTTCTACGACAAAGACGAACTTGACATGAGCCTCGTGGTCTCGAGGTCCCATTAGTCCACACCGATAATCCGGCACTGCATGAGATTGATATTTATTCACTGACAATAGTACAACTCATAATATTTATTAAATATCACGAGAGACATCTAAGAGTTTCTACCAAAGAGCAGTGTTATAATATTTACCCCGCTGTGGAGTTACAATGGGGTAAATAATGGAAGGGAAAAATAAGGGTGCTTAAATCTCTCTTGGTACGGACCATTGTGTAAGATTTGATATACACTCCAGATTATATAACATTGCGTTTTGTATTTATCATCATTTCAACAATGTCATCCTAAGAGAAGCAAGTTCATTGTTAAATATAAAATATTATTAAAAATGTTTAGGAAAAAGAAAGAAGTTAAATTTTATAAGTGTAAAAGAGATGATAATGAGAAGAATATCGCTGCATTTTGAAAAATAAAAAATGTATTTACTTTATAAAATGATTAATGTTTACCTGTAGGAAAGTTTAAATATTATATTATGAATTATTATAAATGTTGTAAAGGCTGAATAAATATTCAGAAACGAATGATAACATCTTCGCTATTGTCTTTTTTTTTGGTACTGATGCATATTATAAGTACAGGTTCAAGTGGATTTTTCAAGAATAAATTCATTGACTGATCAATGCAATTTAAAAGGAACGAATGAAAGAGAGAATGTCTGTTTTTTATGGAATTTTATTTCAGGAATCTTAATTGAATATACTCTTAGTAGTCAAGAATGAAAATAAGAAACTATTTATACAGCTAATTTTATAGCTATTTCATTTAAATTTTAAGTTTCAAAAGGTCTTAACAGCATAACTCACACTGGCTTCATGACTGGTGAATTAACACGAATCAAACTAAATCTGCGCAAGTGACGTTTACTACCAAACAAGAAACATGTCTACCGGTTAATCTAAACAGCGTTCAAATACCTCAACCAAATGAAGCAAAATATTTGGGAATATGCTTGGATAGTCGTCTCACACGGATAAAACATATATTTACGAAACGTAAGGCCTTAGGACTACAACTTCGTAAACTATACTGACGAATGAACAAGAATTCGCACTTATCGATAGAAAACAAATTATTAATATATAAATGTATACTTAAACCAATATAGACTTATTGGTTGCAACTTTGGGGTACATCAGCTAACCCAAACATTGAGATCTTGCAAATATTCCAATCTAAAACATTACGAATGATTCTAGATGTACCATGTTATATTACAAAGGAAGGAATGCACCACGATGTTTCCATGCCTACAGCGAGACAAGAAATTAAAACACGAAAAGCAAATACAAAGATCAACCAACTTAATGGAAGACAGAACTACCTTCATAAGACTGAAGAGGAGGGCGCCCCAGGACTTAATTAAACGATCTAATAAATAGATACGGTTGTGTCCCTGGGCACATACCGTGCATGTTGTAATCCTATTGTTAAATGTATGTATTTTATGAAAAAAACTTAGCTAAAAAATTAACAATATTAGTACTCAAAAGGTGACTAACTTCAGAATAATAATTGATTAAGTAACTTTTATAAAAATCACAAAGTCCTGGTTAATTGGCTGCGTGATTTATAGATTCCAACAACCTTCCCCTCCAACACCAAGTAATAAAATTTAGATTCTTCAAACAACTAACTCGTTAATCTTAATTAAGTTTTATGAACTGTCTCAGCTATGGAACATCGCCTTGGACTTTTATTAAATAAGAACTTGTAATATAAACTCATTACGTTCATCAAATATTAGGTTATAAGCTATTTTCTAATACAGGGTGTAGTACACCTTCCATTACAGGGTGATAATAGGTACATTAAAAGAAAATTTTTACCCAATTTGACAGTAGTCTATTAATAGATTGCAGTTGACGAGACCTGTATGGGAAATTCGTAATTTAGAAAAAACTGAATGTGAACTTCATTTCACTCTGTTCCAATCCCTCCATATTCCGCCGAAAATGTTAATGAGTAAAAAGAGTGTTCCATGTGTAATGCGTACGTCAATAAGTCAAACGGTATTAATCGTGTGTAAAATGACGTGCGCCATATATAACACATGACAAAGTCATTTCAACGAAACACAAAGCATTAATTCTTGCCAAGTAATATAATAAAAAATGGTACTTTGTGAAACAAAATGATAAAGAGATATCGATTCGTTGATTCCAATGAAACAAATGAAACCATTAGCAAAGCGACAGTTACTCGGGCTCTGCGACATTTTCAGCGCTTCCAGTAATTCCAATAATGTGTACATGTGTGTGTGGGTGTTTGTGTCCAACAACAAAAACACAATTAGCAACCAATTTGATCTGTTTGACATTTTAATGCAAAATGAAACTAATAATGTTAGCATTATAATTTTAATTCATCATTTTGATTATTATGTAATTACGGATAATATTTGTGTAGCTCCATAGGTCAATAATTTCAAGTTGTGGATATTTAGTACCCATGGTTAGTTGTTGTTATGCCAGCTATTTTCATACAAATTTGACAATGTTATTCATTATGTACTATTAGTTCAACGGTGAATTATTAAACAATCGAACGATTTAATCAATTTATATGAAGAGTTATAGGACACTACACTCTACCGCGTCGCGTCGCGTCAAGCGGGCTGACAATTGTCAGTACGGCGTTATGCAAATATGCGCCACTCTCCTACGTTAGCGATACACTCGCCTGCAAAACTAATTGCTTTAAATTCAAAGGTCTAATAACCCTGTTATCAAAATATACTGCACAATCAATTTGGCGATTGAGAACAACATAATGTAACATTTTTTGAATACATAGTTAGATATTTTTAACTGTTTCTAATTAATTTTACATAAATAGAACGTATTCGTTATGTAAAATATACATAAAAATACACAAAACAAACCTTAAGTTTAGCTACACAGCTAAGGAGTACACTTTTCTCTTACTTGGCAGCCAATTCTTCAAAAAACTTAGAGAAATCGTTATTGGTCGATATTGATGAAACGGAATTAACAATGGAGGAAAAATTAAATTCAATTTAAGAAATTGCAAAAACTCCTGTTGTGAGAGTTGATACAGACTGACGATTTTGGACAGTTAAAGCAGGAGTTTGCCCTTTCAGGAAATAGAAAAGAAACACATAACATTTAAAAACCACAGAACTTACAGAAGTTTTATGTCGCGCTATTCCTAGTAAAACTAATTTCGACGGATAATGAACGAACATTCTCGTTGTCTGGGATTCAACGTTGTACACATTCCAAGTGCATGTGACATCACAATCCTTGTGTAAGGTTACCAACCTTACAGCTCATAAATCTCTGCTATATGTATATCAAAATATCAAATATTATTTACAGCTATTTCAAGGAACAATCAAATTTCAATATTATGTCTGCCTTGGCCGGGTTAAATAAAATAAAAATTTATTATTCTTTGATTTGACTTGATTATTTGACTACCAACAGCTACAGAACATTAAAACAGCACTGACCTACTCAACAAATAACTGACGTTAAAATGCATTTCACGTCATACAAATATGGCCGACCATTTCTATCGCTAAAACTACAATTCAAACTTTTAATTGCTATATCTCCGTCAATATTTAGATATTTAATAAAATAGACACGCCAATACACATTTATTAACATCAATTTCAATCAACAATTGAAAAATCGACCACTAAAAAGTGAGGAAACAAGCCCATTATAGATACAAATTATCTATTATCTATCATGTACTAATTAAATTTTTTTAAATTAATAATTGTTACCTATTGCCCTACTCTTAATATTCTTCTTACTATATCTCTGCTCATTAACATTTAGTTCATAATCAATTTTCAATTTTGCGAAACCACATACCCTATTTTACATTAAGTACATTCGCAATGATTGCTTCTTCCTTTGATGGTTACTAAGTAAGTTAGTTACTCTCTCAGGTAACACTTAGCATAGCACATTAAATACCGTGTTACCTACGAAGAAGATGATATAATAATTATTACCACAACCTAATATTCTAGCTACATATTTAACAGCCAATTGTGATATGCTACATTTATTATATTACATTATTAGATAATAAATTTGCAATATCCTGCATTAGAAACTATAAAAGTTTTGTTAATTGTCTCTGATGAAATGTAAATCCTAAATATCTTGAGATTTTGACTAATAACTCGTTATTTTGAAAAGCTTTCGGTTCGCTGTGGCATTTCTTCGAAATCATTATCTTCGACAAAACCCCATATTGAACATAGCAGTTCAATAAATGGAAAAACAATATTATATTATGTAAATATATTTTCCTATATTACGTTCAAGTTTACTGAAAAACAAGAAAACAAATGAAACAATATGGATAGAATGTTAGATACAGTCGGACATGCATACAGGTACTACTTGGAGTACTAACAGTGTATTAGACATATACATGCACGAGTCGTTGTGTGAGTATGTGTGTGATCTTTTATAAATTGGAACCCGCGAGTTTCTATAGACATTGTACGGATAAACAATATTTGTTTTAATAAAATCGTTTTCTGCGCAGTGTGTGGTGGAAGGGAAGCAGAGTGTGAGTCCTGTTACAGGGGTGGTAGTGCAGGGATGATACAACCATATATTTTATTTTTCTATATGTATAATACTGATATCCAAAAGCAAACAATTCTGTTTGAGTATTTTTCCAGTATCAAAACCTATACAATATTATTGAAGTACTGTCTTCAGCAAAAGTATATTTACAGATATCAGTATTAGACGTAGGTTTATGCTACTTGGCCCCATTGCTTACAGGCGCTTAAAACCAAGATTATTTGGTTCGCTTTAGTCAAATTAAAAACAGAATTTTTCAAGTTCCAATTGAGATAAGATATTTAAACTCATATCATTGATTATACTTGATATTTTATGCGCAATTTAAATGAGAAAATGACTATCGTCCTGAGAAGTTACACAAGAGATTGGCGGCCATATTTATGACGTAACATGTCGCACTATTAAGGGATAGGTCAGTTATTTGTTATATGTATAAGAGTTATGTGTTAAGAGTGTATCTCTTTTAAGCTATGTTCTATAAAAGATATGGCAAATCAGCGGACGTGACGTTACATGTTTTGTAGTTTACTATAACGTTGGATCTCTTTAATAATTAAAGGGGAAAAATGACTATTTTAATTGTTAACATCTTTTAAAATTTAGTGAGTTATTAAAATGTAATTGTATGTACATTTGAGGCCCTGGTGGCCAATTTTATCAATATATTGCACAGTTTTATGGTTCACAAGCCCATTGAGTCCCCGAGCTTTGGGTACAGTTCTACAGTCAACTTAAATATTAATATACGAATAATTTTGTGTGTAACAAGAACTAATAAAATTCAATTTAACATTACTTTATCGGCTGGCTCAACACTTTTAGCATCTTACGAGTAGCAGCCTTCTTTACATACGGATAAAAGCCAGAGTTAAATCCAGGAGCCAGAGCCAGGCTGTTATCAATCATTTAGGCACACGGCAACGCGGGAGTTACTTTCATCTTAGGTTGTATAAAGGGGCAAGAAGAGAGGAGGGGGATCACGCGTTTTCTCTATCACATATATCCGTATACACGATTTCCTGGTGCATGTTATTGACAAGTGACATTATTCTTGTTTTATCTTTATCCCTAAGGTTTCTCGATATACTCTTTTGGTTCTAAAGTTCCATATTCAATATTACTATAGCTTCAGCACAAAATCTATACTAAAATATCGGATCTATGGTATGTATACGGCGTATTCCGTATTCTTATTCTATTCCCAATGGAGTATAAATCTATACCCATATTCTATTTTGCAGAGTATTTACAGTGAGGTTGAAAAGTCACATATTCTAAAATAATAATTAAAATATTTATCACAATAATTATTGCCTATTACTTTTGTCAGATATAACCCACATAACATTAGACATTTCTTGTATATTTAGGTACACATATGTTTCATAATGTGAAAATAATATCCTGTATATACATTGCATACAGGGTGTCCCAAAATTCAACGATAAGCCTGCACCAGAGGGTGGTCCTGCTCATGACTACACGAGAAGGAAAGAAAAAAGAATTTATCTCATTTTGTTTAGAAATTAAAAAAATATATATATCTGTAAGTATCAATTGTATCGTTTTTGAGCTCAATTTGTTTCTAGCTTTTAGAGCACCTTTTGAAATAAAATCAAATCGTGTTATATTTTAATGCAGTGGGAAAAGAGAAGTGAATGGTGGGATGTGTGTGTGGGGAAAGGGGGATCAATTTACTCGCATTATCAGTTTTGTTCTAAACCGTGAATCCGTGATACTACTAATATTCATCCAGTGCTAGTGCTATTGATTTTCTAATAAAATTTGATTTGGTATATAACTCAGCACAGCAACAATAAATGTATAGATCAATGGCGTGTAAACAAAATTCAAGCAGCACTTATTATGATTCGATTTAAACATCCCTGTTTCATCCACTGCTGCTCACCACCCTCTTCCACCCTACATTACAGTACACCCATGCTGTTTTATTCATGTTCACCCTTAAGAATAGAATACAAAATCATATGAACAGCACAACTGTAGTACTTACCTTTATTGCAGCCGGGTCTCCTTGTACTTGAGTTCAAAACGTGTCATATATTCTTGGTGATGATATTTCTTCTTTACTGTGAAGTGAAGAGAGCGGGGAGAGGAGGGGGTACCATACTTCAAATCAGAAAAGTATTGCAAATATATGAAAGGCTTATCAATTCCCATAGGAATGCGCCATCAGGGCTAGACGTACGAGTATACTTGACTACATTCGCTTAAGAAACAATAGATGACTTTACTCCACTACTGGATTGTGTGGTGGAAGTGGATCTAAGAGTCACATACCTAATACACCCACTTTAAGCACTAATTGCGTACTACTAATATTATTAATTTATGTTTAAGTATATTAAACCTTGAAACCTTTTTTTATATTGTACATCGGAACGGATAAGATAAACTTTACCATCGCAGCGTAGATTTATACAGCTTTATCACAGAGTTTGCGGTTTTTTTTTGCGCGGAAATATTCCACAATTTGGTCTATGCGTAATACGTCCGTGGCTTATTGTGCTGTTTTAGATATGAATTTGTGGATACTCTGTTCTAATTTACCATTATTTTTAAATGTTCATAGTTGATTATTTTATATAAGTATACTCGTATAGTCTTCTGTAATTGTTGGCATGAGATATATTTTTCTTTGTAATATGGATCAGTAGCTTAAAATCGAGTAGCTAAAAAATATGGCTAATTTACAAAGAAGTCGTAATCGGCTTGGTCGTCAGGAGGCAAGCGCTCTCTTTGTACTTACAAACAGAAAAAGAAATTAATTGGCTGAAGTTTTTAATTTAATTGGATTTAGAGACTTTCTTTTATAAGTAGATTTTTTTATTTTATATTTTGTTGTTGAGTTTATTCAATTTTTATTCTAATTTATTTAACGTTTAATTTCGTTAAATCGATTGACGATATTTTGTAGTAAATATTAATTTAGTATGAATCTAAAAATAATAGTATGTCTAAGGACGGTTGCATACTGAAGACAACTACGGCGCAGAATTAAGATAAAACTGTCTCAAACAATTGTTTTTGGCGTAGAAGCTAGGAGATAACGCCATATGAACACATTGGACAAAGAGATAATAAAACTAATAATAATAATCCTTTCTTATCTTAGTTAAGCGTTCTCTTATATCTTTCCCGTTTCTGTCATACTCTGTGTTGGTAAATGCGGACCAAAAAATGTCTTGAGGCATATTTGACTTTAATTGGGTTATGTGCCTGTTGGAGAGTTATATATTCACTAAGCGATCACCCTAACGTGAGCCTAACCTTGTTTTTAAACTTCCAGTAAATATTTTGGAGTCACTTTGATATCCTATTGAAGATGCGTATGATTCTTTTGTTATGATACAATTCAATTTGATTTCACTCGTTCAAGGGAAATGTCAGTGATATGAACTACAAATGGTAAAATCGCTTCACCTGGCCTCACTACCGTACCAGTATAGAATGAAGTTGCAAATAAACCGTTAAAGTGTAACAGAGACAGATATATCTTGTTTCTTTTTCCAGTGAAACGATTGTGGAATTATATCTCTACTAAAATAAATATTTTTAAATATAAGAGACAACAATTTTATCTCTATTTAAATGTATGATGTTGGAAAGAGAAAGAATATTCTTATGAACAGATTCTGACAATTTTTCATAGGAGCCATCTCTCTGAAATCTGAGTGAAAAACAATTGATTTCTTGATTGGAACTGGATATGTCAATTCACAAATGTTTACTTACTGTGCTGTATAGTATATTCACAATATTTAATTGGTAATAATTTAAATATAAATATTGATGTGCTATATAATTAATTTGTAGTTTAATCATTAATTACAATAACTATTTATCTTGCGCGTTACATGCAATTCAACGAATTCAGCTTTATTCTATTACGATGTTATACCTATCATAATTTGTTATTCATATTTACAATTTCAAAACTATAAATATTCAAACGTTTCATAATTTAATATTGTTTACATTAATGTAGAATGGAAATTAATTATAATCAAATATATTTTTGTTAATTCAAAAAGGTACTGATTAAAACTGATTCTAAAAAAATAGTGTCAATTAAAATAACATAAAAAGTAATGTGTATAAAACTTACCCCTTTGATGAATGACCCTTGTTGAATTCTAAATAAATGTTACACCTTTGACTTTCTGCATCCATCCTATTCTCCGCGGTAAAACACTTTCACTAAGTATGAAACCCATTGATAGCCCAATCATTTAAGACGAAAAATGGTAAATCTCGAAATGTAATGTAATAAGCTAAATTTTTTATAAATATTAACTCTTTCACTGTACCAAATTTCACATTTCTATCAGAAAGTGCAGTACGAAACTGCACTGTCTTTCTACTAATTAATCCCAAGTTAGCATTAGGCCTGTCGCACATTGCGAGCGTAGTTAAGCGAATTTTAACCGGATATATACGTGCTACTACGCTTTACTTATCCGAACCCTGTAAATGTAATGAACCCTCGCATACTGCAAGCGACAAAGCCGTCCGAATACGGGCGAATGATAATGCAATAGTCTCTTTTGTAAGAGTGGATAAATAAAAATTTGAGTAAAGTTTGCTCTCAAGATAAATTATGTTAGTGCAAAACAACTCCAATACACTCTGCAGTACACGTTTGACTTGGTGTACTGTCGTATCGTTACGTGGTATGTATGTATTGTAACGTAACACAGGAGTGGACTTGTTCTGAGAGTTCTAGCTGCTCAACCAAGCCGCCGATTTATGATTGAATTCGCTGTCGCTTAAATACGCTTGCAGTGAGCAACAGGACTTATCCTATACACAGATCGCGCCTCCCACTCTGCACGCTATTTCTCGGGAACGGTTGATCATACGGAAAAATGCATAAAATCAAATTTGTAGAGAATTTTATGCTCTACAACTTTACTAAAAACGCTAAATGACATTTAAAGCATAGAAAACAAGATAACTGCAAAAAACCGATTTCTGTGACCTTTGACCTTTGAAAAACACAACTTGCCTACACGAAATACTTGTGAGAACTTATCAATACAAAGATTTGTACAAGTTTTTAGCTTGCTACATTTCATTCCGAGGTTAAAAAGTTATTTAACTAGTCTACGATTATAACAGCTTGTTTGGTTTTCGGGAAAAGGAAATTAAAAATAGTCGTATCTATGAATAGTTATTTATATTTTACCTATTATTTATAATATATGTATATACTAATAATACAATATACGTAAAATGAGAATCAGTCATTTTGATATTTTTGTTTGTTTTTTTTTTAACAATTTCGTTAATATTTTTAGTACAATCATCGACAAAAGTATTACAACAGTTTATATTCCATTTTATTAATACAAACATTTATTTACATATAATTCATGATAATTTGTTTAAACATAATAATGTTAAAATACTTTATGTGACAATAAACAATTATTCAATGGATGGTAGTAACCGTTAAAAGTTCTACTTACAAAGTTTTTAGTAGAAAACTCGTTAATAATAATTCAGTGTTTTACTACGAACACCTCAAAATAAATCAACATTTCATATTCTAGTCAATTATGTGAGGGGCTTTTGAAGGGCCCACAATTTATATTAACGCAGGTATGCAACGCCGCATCCGAACAGCTCTTATGATTTAAATACCAATTAAAATTAAATTTGAAATTTATACAATTTTAATAAAGGAGGATTAGCTTTAATTTTAATTAATCGCTAAATTATTCAACAGCCTTTTACGCACAAATATTTTAATACCAACCTCCATCTCCTCACCCTCTTTGGGGCCTTAGTAATGAGTAAAATAAAAAATACGTTTTGAAAATCTTTAAGGAAATATCTTCTGTGCAGTCAGTGTCTGTTTCGCGAGAATTCCGTGAATTGTGTATTTAGTAAATGGTGTTAACATGATTGCATAATCGTAAGGCGCGTGAAACTAAGCGTTAACTAACATGGTACGAACATACAAGATGATAACAACTTGATGATTCGCTAAACGCTGATAGATTGATCTTGTTATCTGACACCAATTGAAGGTGTAACTTGTTTGTAGTTTGGTGGGGTAATTATTATTAATTAACAACTAGAAGTAGGGTTCACTCATTGAAACCATAATTACTGTACCGCACTGCAAATAAATTAAATACATTTAATGTGAATAAATAAATAAATTGATACGTAATATCAATTCATTATGACTTTGGGAAGGAGGACTAGCATGGCTTCGTGATTGTTGTTTTTTGGGTTATATAATGGTAAGCATCTGTAGGTATGTATGGCACGCATCAAATACATCATATTTGTCATATAAAAACGTGGAAGTGAAGGCAAGCGAATTGGAAAGTGTAAGCATGACATTTAAAAATATACTGCGATAACAACTAAGATCGGATATCCAAATAACGTCATTGGTACAATTTCCAAGAGTTCTTTTTCGAATCAACTTCATTGACAATGCCACCAAAGAAATACCAAATAGATACCAAAAAAATCTTACTGGCTGCATACGCCTTTTCTCCCGCTTCTCCTTTATTTTGATGCGAGCCCTATAGACGCTTATCTTAACAAACCTACAACAAGCTTACGCAATAACAAAAGATATAAACTGCATGCTGTACGCAGATAATGTTATTATTATGTATTATCTTTATCTACTTGTACATCAAAGAGGATAAGCTTAGGCCGCGTCCTCACTTGTGTGTTCAAGTCCAAACATTTGATATTTGTGTATGAAGACTCAATGTGGACGCAAAGCTCATGTTCATTTGGAATCCGCACACAACGACAAACATTTTCGGCTTAATTTTCGGTAAAATAAAATAGGTCAAAACACCCAAATATTTGCTACTGCCATGCGTGGACGACTTTGACATTAAAACATAACCTACAATGCTCAGTGTGAACGTATCTAAATATTTATCACCCATAATTAACTATTTTTTCCAACTATTTATGTTATAGTAAACAAGTAACTGTAATTATCTAACTCTTATTTATTTAAATGAATGTGTCATAAGATTAACACTAAATTTAAAACAGGATATTTTAAAAACAAGTGTGGACAAGTATCGACAAATAATTGACAAAAAGCACAAATAATCGAACACGCAAGTATGAATGCGGCGTTATATTTCCTACACTTCTTTGCACAGTACAGGACTATCTTAAGCGCTTCAGTAATAGATTGCGCCAAATTTCTCATTGAAACATTTGTTTTCGCAACTGCACTCTTGAAGATATTTCCTATCAATCGATGATTCCCTCGCTTTCTCTAGATATGGTGGTTAACATATACAGATATGTTTAATTTAATTCAAACAAATTGATATGTTCGAACTGATATGAATAATGGATAAAAACAAAGTTGACAATTATTTGTTCATTGTGATGTCAAGTGACGTCACACCGTAGTAACAGTTACTGTCACAGTTCATTTCATTGTTCGATATCCAATTTGTATTTATTATGTGATATGATTGTTATATTTATGTTTAGGAATATTTTGGAATTTATTTTACAGTTTATGCAAATTATAACATAGCTTTACATTATATAAATTACACCATTTAACATTTCATATTTACATATATTCAAACAATATTTATATTATGGATGGAGAGTGAATATTTTAAAATATATTTTATTTTAATATATTATTCCGAATCTACCGCCGCACCCCACTTCAGCACCACCGTCACCACCACCACCCTGTGAGTTATATTTTCACTAATTAGAATATCAAAAACAATATCGCTTAGTTGGACATGTGAATAGTACAGTTCAGTTGTTTTATTTGAATAATGATGATAACTATCGTTGTCACTACACGATTAAAGCGATGTTGACGTTTTACATGATAGTATATTTTTAGTTAACTGAGGTTTATTGTAAACTTGATTGATAATTTTGTTTCACAATTCAGTCGAACATAATAGTAGCTTAACCAAACAGTTATGCCTTCACTGAAATTTAAGGCCATTTTTATTCAATTCTCAGTTACGCCACGTTCTCCCGACAAGAATTTACTTGAACGAGTTAAATTCATCAGCGACATTTAACGAATGGTTGACCTATTCAAACTTTTCGTTAGAGTCACATGAAAAATCCATCATTTGCTAACTTCACTTCACAGTGTTTGACAGTTGTCAGATTGCATAATTCTAAGTTACTGCCGTAAATGAATATTGCGTACAAATTAATATCTGACGTTTATTTTTTCGATTATTGTTGATCTTGATAAAATATGTGAACAACAAATCTTTTAAGTTATCTTGTTATTTTTATCATCGTTCCACTCAACTCGCCTCATGAGAACGTTGCTTAACTGAGAATTGAAAAAATGTCCTTTTCTCAATTGATTTACGACGATCGCTCAACGTGATAACTCAATGGCGAATAATCTTAATTATCGGTTTTGATATTCTATTAAGACCGCTATATTTCACGTAAATTTACAAGTGTTATATTTTGTACACAACCCATCCATCTTCCAATCCACTCTCCATCGTCCAATTTAATTTAATTTTAAGTTTAAAGATTATTTATAATTAATCAATTGTGCTATTATATACATTTTGGAAATTAAATTTAAAATATAACAGTTTCTATGAATGGCAGGAGATTTCTTTTAGTTATAGGTACTCATATTATATTTACAACAATAATTTATTATCTAGAATTTATCTTCAATAAATACAGTCAATTATTTGAATAATTTTGAATCTGCCAACTCAAATTTCTTTATGAAATATGGAACAGTAAACATATTTAATTTAGTGAAATTTATGTATTTTCAAATAAGTTTACAGCCTAGTCGAATTTAAAATTACCCACAGTTTAAAGATAAATTTGACGAAATCGTAAACATTGTTTATAAATATATAAATTAGTTATCAACATTCAATATATAAAACTTGTATACTTTAAATAAGTATTTATTTATAATATTATTATTACGATAGTTTTAATAGTTTATTATTAATTTATGCTGTCTGTCCATTGTTTATAGATAAATTTATTTGAAACACATTTTTATACACAACTTTCTGGAACCCGATTTGCCATGAGTCGGTCTTTGATGGCCTGTGCATTGAGATCAGGGTCACTCCCCACAAGGTCACAAGGTCGTTCTACGAACTGTTGACTCGTTTTGGGCAACAACAGGTCCTTGGGCCGATTGTCCCAGTTATCCTGGTATTTATACTATTTATAAGAATTTTTAATTATTAACTAAGACAATTTTATCTTCACGATGGCATACAACCGCAAGGGGTAAAAATGGGGCGCTGTGGTTGTTTAAATATTGTATTATAATCATGACCGATTCTTGTTGTGTGGATATTTTAAATATGCAGAAGGGTGAGGGGAGAATTGAAGGGTGTGTTCAAAATATTACAAACAACTTACTGCGTTATTCATCTCTGGACCTGGACCAGGCGTTACCCAATGGTTGGGCCGCGGGGCCGTCGAAAATACTGTTGTACCGTCAGCGGGGGATCCGTCCACCACGTAGCCGTCCTCCACATGGTTCATAAGCTCAACCCCTGTTAGTTCTGCAAAAACAAATACATACATTTCCTCGTAAACACCAGTGCTACTCAAAATATTGCTCATGAAAATGACTAACTATGGGGTAGATTAGTACTATAATTTGAAAAATGAAAGCTAATTAATAAAATCCAATGCCTGATAGATATTTGCTGAATCAGCTTACCATATTTAGCTGGAATGACATCAGGATCTTCTTCTGTAATCTCTACGCCGCGGTTTTCCTTTGTGTTATTGCGGCCTACCCCTGCCGGCACCCATAACTTCTCTTCCCTCGTGGAACGCATTATATCTCCACGTCCTCTGCGCCGCAGCTTCACCACAACGAATAGCACGACGATAATCAGCGTCAAGGATGCTCCGATTATAGTTCCCAGAACTGGCGACAGAGCTAACCCGTAGTCACTGGCTGTTGGACAAATACAACACGGTACAATATACAAAACCGTGCAATGAGGAAACCCTAATGTCGCAGTCGCAGCCTTGTACGGGGTACGCAAATAGAAGAGAACTAGAACAAATGCCACATCAAAGGGAATGCAGAGCTCAGAGCCTTGGCAGAATCCTAGAGGCAGAGATGAACACGGTGTCGTGGTTTTGGTTGAGATTTGTTCTTTCAGTATTAGAGTTAGCATACTGTGTACCGTTGTAAGGGAAATATTTGTGTAGCATGTTCATTGCAAGCCTCTGACAACATTGTTTTTAACCAACCAAAATTGTCCACTAAAATAATTGCTTGATTTCTTTTTATTCTCCTGTTCTGAGATACATTTCGCAATGTTTAATATTTATTGACGCAAAATTACAACAGTTTAAGAAACATGGTCATGTTAACCCCGTAATTGTTACTAAAGGTGTAGTACATTCTGCGATGTTTTTGTAAATACAATATTACATTTGAAATTAACCTATTTCAAACTTTATTCAAATAGAATTTTTAATCTATGTTTTTATTTATTTTACTGTGTGCCTTTTGTACAACTATGATTGGTGTTTGAGCCACGCTTAGTTTACCGCAGCTATAATTACGTATTGTAACTGATGTACAATACCAAGATGTATAGGTGTATGTATGTAAATGATGAGTTCACGTGAGTTTTGCTATGTTTTATTTTTATTTGATGTTAGAGCTGCTTGTTACAATGCTCTTTGGTTACTGCTTAAGAACTAGCAATGATTTGTCATACAATGTGTGAAGTAAGAAAAACTATGAGTGAGGGAAAAGGATATGTAGGTATTAACAGAATATAATGAGCGTGTGGTCCTTATAATAATAAGTAACAGTATTTGAAATAACCCAGAAAACAGGCATAGATAACACAATGCCAATGGATTAGAAATTATATGCGACGCAATAATTGGTTATACAATATAACAGAGAAAAATTAATTATTCAATTTTTTTTTGAACACTGATACTTTACCTGCGAACTGTCTCTAACACAAAATGTGCAATATTTGTTTAGTATCCTAACAAATAAGTATTCCTATTCCACGTACTGGTTTATAGCTCACAAGGGTGTGTCCCTGATGTTTTCTCTATACTTTTACATTATATACTCATAAATACATCTAACATTAGTTTCAAATACCCACACTTTTATCGTTAGATTATTTTACAAAATATGTGAATGTTTGTAAGATATGTCGGCACTTTTAAATACGTCCCAGCAATCTTAACACTATTTATACGCATCAGAAATGAAACTATTTAATAAAAATGAAGATAAAAATAACCAGTACTTATTAAAAAACTCGTCCTTGACTGAAACTTATATCTGCAACAAAACAATGATCCTCTGCAGTCCTTTCGTTCTTATCCTGCAGTCCTATCCTATCATTCTTTTTAATACTCAACGTTGAGTGAAACATTATCCTTAATCAGATTCTAAAGGTGGGAACGTACTTTTTTTCTTAAATCCAATAAAAAGAAGTCACACGTTTTTTTCAAGGAAAAAGCTATGCTAACTAATGTCGGAAAATATGTTTCCATTTCTTTTCATCAAATATTCATTAAAACTTCAACTATCTTATCAACCGGAAGTTAAAGAAATCCTTTACAGTTGAATCTCAACAAGGAGATAAAAGAAGAGCCCATTGAATAAACATCAAGTTCATAAATAAATGAATTTACTTATTTCTTACTAAACATGTATTTATTTTATTGAAGAAGTTTAAGAAAATAAAGAAAACTATAGGATAAACAAAATAAGTTAAGAAATAAAATATAAAGAATATAGCCCAATCTAGTTACCGGTTCTTTTTTCAGCGTCTGTAAACAGGAGTTCTTCAAGGATCACTCCAGGGGATCGTCCCTTGGGATTGACGGCAAACACGGCGATCCTGAATGTGACATCCGGTTCTAGATTGTCCAGATAGAAAATGGGTTCCTCCATATTTGTTCGATTATACCTGTGTTGTTGAATAAAATGGAAAAAGTTTTTAATAAGAAGTAGGTTACCCTCAGTTATTTGATTCGGGAGAATTGAATTCATATTTAAAAATCACAATGACACTGGACGGAACGGTATTAGCATGTCTCTTCACAAATAATAATAATTAATTAGTAGTTAATTACTCTTGCGACTAGATAGACGACACTGATTGTATATTGCAAGATTATTTATTTATTGACACACGATTATAAATAAATGAAGTGCTGAACATCATGTGCTAAATATGTCTGTAGTCTTGCTCTAATCTATATTGTATAATAATAATTGCAAACTGTTCCAATTATTGAGCTTACTGCGATAAAATATTTTGTAGTTATATGCTGATATCGCCAATAACTGCCATTTGTACATGCTGTCCAATAGGAAACTTTAAATGGTTCCGTATGAATGTGAGAGGGAGCAGGAAATCTTATGTAACCTTATCATAATAAGGTGTAGGATTCTACAAAGCGTGGTCATTCATTCTTCATATGCATTCAAAGCATACTTTATGAACTGCAAATCATTCTAAAAACCGATATAGTCCAAATTACGATAGTTCGGTGGCGACTTATACTTAAAAGTGGTTATAAGAGCGGTATAAATCTGTAATACCATAATGAATTTTATCTTATTCGTTTCTATATACATTATAGAAAATTAAGTGAGTCAGTGTTTTTTAGTTATATCGGCAGTCTATACCCCACAACTTGGTTTTAAGTATGAGTAGCCGCCGAACTCTCGTAATTCGAACTATACTCAAGTTCGAATTAAATTCTACTCAGAACATTTACGCATAGTCGCCCAGTAAACATTTTGGTGAAATGGCATAGTTAGGTAAAATTCCAGTCAAAAAATAAAATAATTTTCAATCAGATTTCAGATAAATACGTTTATCTAAACCTTTTCCTAAGAATATTCTTTCTCTTTCCGACATCATACATTTATATGGAGACATAGTTGTTGTCTATTTTACAGTTGTATATATTTATTTTAGTAGGGATAAAATACCATATTCATTTCACTAGAATATCATAGAAAAAGAAACAAGATATATCTATCTCTGTTACACTTTAATTGTTTATTTGCTACTTTATTCAATACTGGTACAGTAGTAAGTCCAGGTGGAGTGATTTTGCCAGTTATAGTTCATAACACTGCCATTTCCTTGAACGAGTGAAATCAAACTGAATTGTTTCATGACAAAGTAAACATATGCATCTTCAATATGATGTCAAAGTGACTCCTAAATGTTGAGGTATTTGGAAATGAATTAAATGTTGAACTTTCCTGCTGGTTGGGTTTCAGACAAGGTGACTTAAGTAACTGACAGTATCATGCCTACCTTGGGGTTCTTGATGATGATATGTACAATTCCAGCAAGAAATACTGCGGCAGTCCTCCATCAAATCCCGCCAAGCACGTGACTTCCACGGAGTTACTGGTCTGGTTGTACAACGTGCAGTTTTTAACCGCTGATGGCATTCCTGTAGAATAAAATATAATATTTAAGAATGTTGGCTATCCTGGTTGTCCTGAATATCTTTGCTGGAGTTGGAGGCTTCTATTAATGTAATTCTACTTTAAACAGACATTTGTTAATTTCCGAGAACAATGTTACAAAACTTTTAAAAGATTTCATAATGTTTCACTATGCACGGGTGTTTCGTTTCATGTTTCATAAATGAAATTGTAATTACTGAAAACTTTGTATGTTAATGTTTTAAATTAAAAGTTATTACACCCTGTCACAAAAGATTATTGTCCGTAATTCATTTTAAAGTTCCACAAGAGATGAACATTTTGGCTTCTTCTTTATGTCATTATACTGTTGAATATTTTTTAATTTAAATCAAAAACATTTCATTATTTTAGTACAGTAAATTTATGTAAACATTGAAGTAGCTGGCTCTCATGATAAGGTTTGGTAATGCGAAACAGCTTCAATATATCCTACGGACGGAGAATGTGACTGACAACACTCACCTGCAGAAACCACCTGGAACACGCATGGCTGCAACTGCTGCCCCACTTCGTTGACCGCCCAGCACGACAGTGTGCCATAATCCTGGTCAGTGACAGGCGTGTAGCGGAGGGTGCTGGTGGTTCCATTGCTCTGAAACCTTTCGGACCCCACGTCGAGGGTCTCCCCCGAGTTGTTAAACTTCCACCGAAATGTTCGAGCCGGAGGATCGGCGTCTACTTCGCACACTACATTCATGTTCTCACCTCGCGATGCGCCCACAACCAGAATACGCTCGTACCGGCAAGACGGTGCATCTGTAATAATGAATACAAGTTGTACTTATTAAAATGTTAATATGTGTAAAACTATATTGATCTAATTGAAACGTGTCAGCATAATAGGATATCGTTGGCCATAAAACAACATTATGGAGTTGAAACAATATAGTCTAGGCCATTAAGGAGGTACAAGACCTTTACGTAAATGATGAAAATGTCGTTAAATTTCTCTCTCAAAATTTTAGTGACCTGGGGTTCATGTATTAAAAATAGCCAATTTCCATATATATTTCATAAATCAATCATAAATAAAGTAATTTTTGAAGTAAATAAAAATTTGTTGACTACACAGTAGTCAAGAGTATTGATGCTTGACTCTGACTACTATGTCTCCGGGTTCGATCCCCGGGCCAGAGTTATATTATCTGGGTTTGGTAATCATGAATATGACAAAAAAAACAGCTATAAAAAGAGAAATGGATTATGGTTGAAAGAATAGAAGAGTTAGAAGTATAAAATTGGTAGACAAAGAAGAATGCTAATAGCAGAAGGAATCAGAGAATGCGAATGGGTGTCATCATAGTGGAGGCGATGTGTCAGATCGTGAAGCAGTTTTAGTTGAAATAGAAAAAGATGGATTATGGAAAGATGCAACGATTGTAGAATTTTAAATAGAATGGGAATTAAATAGAAATAAGCTGAATAAATAGAAAATTATAAATTGCATAGATTATGTCCTATAAAATGTTGATGAAATGTAATACATATTAGTGTAAGTGCTAATAACTAAAAATAGTTGATGCACTATAAATAAAATATAAAAAAAAAAGAATTTGCTCCGGCTGAAATTTTGTAATTATTTAGTTTACCTATTTCTAAAAATAAAATTTGATTAAATATTGATGATCAAGGTGTTCGTTCGCGTTTCAAGTTACTTAATACTTCTAGAGTCTAATATCATTTGAATATTAGTTTAAATGTTCTGATTAACCATGTAATTTAAAATTCGGTTTAATACCGAATTAATTTTGATTGACCCCACTAGTCCAAATCGACTGCGTACTTCACAGACGTCATAAATTTTAACTCAATTTCACCATATTATGAATGATATAACATAACTTTTAAGTATGAAAATATGGTGACACGGGTTTCAAAAACTATGTGTGTATAAAAAAGTATTTTTTGAAACTATTAAAAAAAGAAAATTATCCAATAGATACCTTTCTACGAAAATAATTAAATAAACGCAATAAGAAACAGTAAAAGTGGGTTGTAAGACGTTGTAAATGATAAATAGAGAGTGAAATTCAAAATAAGACCAGATTATACTCCAAGAAATGAATAAAGTTACGTTTACACTATCATAGATTTTTTTCGGTTATTACTTTTAAAAAATATTTAATTAAGGGTTTAATTAATATAATTTTGATATTTATTATAATTAATTGTTTAATTATTAAGATCCTCTATGCATAAAAGTCATTTTAACAGGCAATTGCATTGACGATACGTCCAGTACCTCCTTAAAGATTAATTTGCTATTTTTAATAAATAACTTTTTTTACTAAATATAAAATATTTTATTATTTAACACTATGTAGCTACAACGACTCTTATTTTAAAATCACGGAGATTCCAAACTTTTTCTCTACAAACTTTTACGATGTACTTTATAATAACTTAAATATTTTAAGTCTAAAAACGACATTTTATCAAAGATGCTTGATGTATATAAATAGATATAAAAAAAATTGATAACCATTTTACATTTTATAAAAAAAAATAGTACAAAAATATATCATTTTTAACAAACTAGCAATATTTTAAAAACGTCATGTATATATTCATACAATGTACAGGTTATATAATAGGATAACCATTATAAAAGTAACTTTTTTCTATCTACAATATTATAATAGTGGGACCTGTACAACGTCCGTTCATTCATCTACAATCTGACCGGGATCCAAAGCTTCCCGATGCTTTAGAGAGTTGGGGGAGCTTTTAGATAGAGTAAGGGAGCTTTTGCATCATTTAGGGTTTAAGGTAAATGTTTGAATCTAGCGCTTGGTTTACTACAACGAGTATAACTATAGTCAAGTGACAGTGACGAATTGCTCTACCGACTGGGTTAGTCGTTGTCCACCTCGAAGGTCTAATACACGGGCAATCACTCTAAACCAGTCTAAAATGGAGCTTAAGTATGTGATATAGTACATCTATAATAGCTGAGTGTAATAGCTTTACTTATACACTATACATACACCGATGGCAAGGGGAAAGGGTGAAGGAGTGGATACGGGTATACATTGTATACATTTTCTCAACCCAAAACTATTTATAGTGGCTCTACCAGTGATTGCATTCACCAGTAGAAGTTGATTTATTTGATTTACCGCGTTATAATTTATATAATTAAACATCAATCAATGCGAGTGGTTAAAATGGGGTAATCCTGTCTTTTAATTCTAAAGCCTAGTTGCTAATTATTAAACTTGATTTAAAACATGCAAACCTTATGTCAAGGAATAATTAAGAATTTATTAAGCACTGTAATTTATAATTAATTAGGTTACTAATACATACAGAGTAACTAAAGATCTGAGGTCTACAAATTATTATTTGATCCTTGTCACCAGGTGGAAAATATGATTTAAGGTAATACTTTAATTTATTTGGAGTAAAGTATAGCTATAGTTCAAATTACGAGAGTTCGGCGGCGACTCATACTAAAAACAAGTTGTGAGGTAGAAACTGCCGATATAACTAAAAAGCACTGACTCACTTATTTTTCTATAATGTATATAGAAACGAATAAGGTAAAATTCATTATAGTATTATAGATTTATACCCCTCTTAACACCTCTTTTAAGTATAAGTTGCCGTCAAATTCTCGCAATTTGAACTATATTATGAAAGTCCACTGCAAGACTATTTCTGGACTGTTAGAGAATCTTGTACACTCATTATAACCACTTTATGTTAAGAGGGGACTCTACCATTCCAGTAAACATTATGGAGTCATTTTGCCATCATATTCAAGATGCGGAGGACTTTTTGTTCATGAAAGAGTTCAGTTTCTCAAAGCCGTTCATATAAAATGTCTATTTTATCGGCTACAAATGACGAAACCACTCCATCTTGCGGAATACAAATGAAGATAAAGTTAATGCGAACTATAATTAAAGTAAAATAGTGATAGAAATGTCATAAAAAGGGACACTTCACCAAATTGTTTACTGGGCAAAAGTTTCAATTTATATTCCAATGACTTACATTATAAATTTTTAACAAAAATTGTTAGGTTGTAAATCAGATGTAAAATAATCTCTCAATTGACCTAGATTCATTTTGTGAGTTACCCACTTAATTTTGCAGTCAAATATTAAGTAAGATACCAGGGAAGACGCTGTCGAAGCTCCACTGCGCTCTGTTCAACATAATGCATCTAACTTCACAAGTATATGGTATAACTCTTGTTTATTATCGTACGAGCTATTAAGTTTTAGAATATAGAGTAGTGGCCATGTTTATATTTATACGGGCCTCCGGGTTCCGCACGATGAGCATCATGTACCAGGCTTCGGGATAGTTCAACGATGACTTTATTGGGTTCAGTGGTCACTCAGTATCTGGCCAACCCCATACCAGCGTGCCACCGACGCGAATATCGCCCCCAACTAAATCTACTAATGGACATTCACTGTTTACGATAAACACTATTCATCAATAACCCTGATCTGATTGAGATTACGCTGGTCATGATTTCGTTTACAGCGAAACTATTTGTTTGTAACAACGGGCGGCGGGGGCGATGCGGGGCGGGCGCTATGCTGTAACACTGCTGCAGGAGATTTGTTGTTTTGTTGTCTGAAAGCCTTCCTGAAATACGCACGCACTCTATTTACAAACTAATACGGTTGTTTAAATGTGATAATACATTGGCCTTAGCACAATAATTGCATCCGCTTATTACCTGCCCTAGTTTAATCATCTCTGCCTGTTTTGTATTTCCTTTGTGATTGTATTTGCGTTTAATCAGGCTTAACCTAACTTTTTTATTATTTAGAATTTGCGGCGATTTCAACATTAACGTCATGTTCACCTGAAGTTACTTTATTTTGGTTCAATTTGATGCAATAAGTTTATTTCAGTTAGGAACTCGAAAACTTTTACAATTTTTTCTTGATTGTCTGCAAACATGTTCTTTAGTTCACCACGGATACTGTGTTTGGTTCGTTGTGTACTAGATACTGTCATTTGCGTCTGACCAGGTGTAGTTTTACTTATTAAATGTTGATGCATTAACTTCCCCAGTAAACATTTTGTAGTCATTTTGGCATCATATTGAACATGCGTACGGTTTTTTTTGTCATGAAAGAGTTCATTTACAGTTCAGTTTATCACAGTTGTTTTTATGAAATGTTTATTTTATCGGCTACAAATGTTGAAACCACCCTATTTGTCGGAATACAAATGAAGATAAAGTTTATGCGAACTATATTTGAAGTGCAATAGTGATAGAAATGTCACAAAACAAGACACTTCACCAAATTGTTTACTGCGTTGTATGTCCAACTCGCAGTCTGAAGAGGGTTTTTACAATTGTCTGTTGCATTCTTAGAAGTTTTCCACTTTACTGAATTTCATTTAATTCATTTTAATTTGTAGTTATTTATTTGTGTCCAGCACTGGTTGTGAATTTACTGCATACTCTTTTTATACCATTCAACTAAATCTAAATGTAATATAGCAGAAACTGAGTTTCCTTCTATATCTTCCTCTCTTATGTCCTCTATCTCTGTTTCCTTCCTTATCACTTCCGCCATTCTTCCTCTTCCTTTGCTCTTTCTTTGCGATAACATCTCCTTCACGATTAATCTATTTTCCATCTTCTTATGACACCTACATTTAATGTGCTTCAATTTCTCCTCATCCTGCAGGTTTCCCTATCCTCTTTTCCCCAAACCCTGCTTTCTGTTCTTTGTTACCTAGTAAACTCTGCCTGTAGTAAACGTTAAAACTATTCGCCGATAACACATTTAAAATATTACAGTTATCTTATGTAATATTTACATGCTTTTAAAACGAGTATTTTATTTACCAATACTTAGCAGTGTTATCCATACAAAAACATTCTACCGCGACTTTGTTCGACAGAGTAGGACAGCTTTAAGTTTAGATAATCGTTTTATAAAATTTTGTAAGTTTTATCAGCTTAAGCAATGCATAAAACAGATTGTATATTTTGTACAAAGTTTTTTGCACTTTTTTTTGAAGCATCGCTCTCATCCATTAACTGAACGACGACGTCAACAGATTCCGATATTATGGTCTATAGGATGTTTCACTAAAGGGATTTATAGCTTTATATGATAAGTCCATTTTGAAAGTTAAATAGTAAAGAATATGTATTTGTGTATATAATATTGGCAGGAAAACTCACTTTTTGTAATTGTTTTTATGGCTATATAATGCAAACATTTCTACATTTTGCTTTTGAAAGATGTTTCGAAGATAAAATTAATGAATTTGAGAACTGTCTGAATAAATTTGATGTTTTTCGTCTTCACAGTTTAGTCGTTGAATTGCAAACTTCATCTTAGTGTGAAACCTTCTATCCCGTTCTTTTTCGATCAATGCTCGCAGACTGGCGGAGTTCCAATTGATATAACGAGATAATAATTACCTTATGTAGGCTGTTTCCTTAACCAACACAGACACACTTACCCTCCCTTCCCTTACACTCCTTCACCATTTCCCACACTAGCACAGACACTATGAATTTATATTCACATAAATACACAAGGAACATTACGGTGACGTCATAGGGGCGTTGGGGTAATTATAAAGTAAACATAAATTAATGTTATTTTTTAATTACGAATCATATTTTATTGTACTATAATTACAAAAGTACAGTCAGTATTAAGTGTTAGGAATCTTAATTAAACTGAGGAGTTATGTCCGGTATTATTAATTATATCGAAGCAGCTACGTTTTATGTAGTGAAGCTATTAATATTAGTTGCCGTAGGTGGATTTTATGGAACTAACGATATGATGAAATCTAAATATAGATTTTCTCTTTGTCTTACAGAAAAACGGTAAACAATGAACACAGGCCTAGGAAGAGATCTTCAGTGTTAGTGAATTTTTATAAATATCATTTTTTTTTAAGAAAACAGTAAAGGGATCATCCAATAATTACGACACATAAAAAGGGGGTTCACAAATTGCGACAATGGAGGGGATGTCACATGTAATCTAAAATATTAAAACTACTAAAAGGTGCCACAACGAAATGAACATTATATGTTATTTTGAAGTTTTTTTATTTTGGCATTATTGATTTTATAAATGTGTTGTTTTAATAAAGTTCTAAATACAAATGTTCAAAATATGTGACGTCACAGCAAATAAAGGAGGTTGAGGGATGGGGGGTGGTTAAGGAAAGTGTGATAAGCAAGAGGAAGAGGTCCAAAAAGCATGAAATTTGTGGGACGTAATTAATGGATGATTCCAGTGGCGTAACTATAACATCTTAAGCTCATGGCAAATTCATCGATGAAGCCCTCTCTTAATGTAAAGAATCGGCAAAAAGAATTAACTTCGCGCAATGGATGCATTCTAAACCTGAGAGATAACATTTTCGTACGAATGTGTTCAAATCTTGATAATTTATTTATATAATTCTTGTATGTTCTAGAGTTAATACCTAACTTAAATTGATTAAATACAGAATTAATATTTTTTACTAAACTCTGTAATAAATTATAGGTTACTCCTGTGCTCCCGGGGCATCTTTCTCGCTATGCTACCATATTGTTACGTCACAGGATTGCTCCCAAATTCTAATCGGTAGAATGATATACATTATTGTATATTTATAAAGGATATTATTATTTAATTATTCTGAAAATTTGAACCCGAATGGTCGTTTCTGGATTGAAATAAATTTTATCAAAGTTTGAATCATTTGCACGAGATGTAATGGAGAGAAAACAGTTGATGTTGTGGTTACTCTATTATTTTACTTTTAATGAACAAATAAATTGGTATATTTTCTGCGTATTGTAAAAAACAGTGAACATTAATGACCGTGTCGTTGTGTCAGTATGTTACTATGTATATACATACATATATTTGTATAAATGAATACATGAATTATATTGACACCCATAACCGACATCTGAGCCGATCCTGGATAGAGTCACGCGGCCTTCGATGCAAACGATACACTTCTAATTAGTGTAGTTTGGGTCAACTGTGTTTAAGTTGCTGGCACTAATCTGATATTGGGAGAGTGATAATATTTCACATTCAAATGGACAATAATCAACACTGATAATTCATTCGAAGGTAATGAACATTGGTTCATTGTCTTGCGTCCTTCATGGGCCTGGACATCGACCTGTAATGCGGCTTAATATCCTTCAAGCTACCAGCGTATTATATCCTTGATACCAGCTCCGGGATCCAACCATTATGATGTTTTTCATTTGGTCTTTATTGTTGGCCTAAGAGCTTCTTTTTGATGAGTCTTCGCCGCTCATTATTTAGTTTGCTCATATAGGTAATCCAATTCCATTAAAAGTTTTTTCAAGGCTTGCAGTAAATCTATTATTTCTATACTTTTCCTATTTATCTTTATATCCTTGCTTCATTCTATTGAGAAGCTCGCTAACATTTCTTTTTTGCACATAGCGTATCCATTTAAGAAACCTATTTTCTTTTAACCGGATCTTTTTCCTTTAAAGGATAAAAAAAGATAAAAAGAAAACTGCTTCAAAAATGTTACTCAATAATTTTCACTTAAAACTTAGTAGGTACTACTGCTGTTTTAATATTTTTCTCACTTTGAAATAGATGCTTTACTCTTTTATATTTTGCTTTTTCTTTTATGTCGGAAATTATTACCTGGCGGAGCTTTTAACATTACGAAGTTTATAAATAAAAGTTCATAGCTCCATTAAAATTTTAGTATTATTTAGTAATTACTTTCATTGCTTTTTATGTAAATTTTCACGATCTTTGAACTATGTCTATCATTTATTTATAATTTTTCTTTTTTGTTTAAATAACTATATAATTTTTAAACATACCACAGCTACAGTTGTACCCTATTATCAATATAGCTCGAGGAGTGATTTCAATCAATCAATATAACTTAATAAAACGTGTTCCACGAGCACCCAAATACAAAACAAGTTGACAGGTGTCAGCGCCCATCACTCGCAGTGTTCATGTACCCTTGACACTTTACAAATTAAAATATATTGCATTAAAATAATTAGTCCGTTTCAAACAAAATAGTTTTCGAATTTTCACTGGATAAATAAAATTATTTATTGGTTGCAGAATAGAAAAGCACTTCATTTATTCCACATTTTATTCCAAGTGTAAGCTTCATTATCTCGTTTTACGTAATTGTAGACGCACCTTTGCAAAGAGTAACACATATTGTATTTCACTAATAAAATTAATTTCCCTACCAAGTTTTAACCAGAGATTAACTTAAAATTGAATAAAATTATATTTAACGTAGTTATTTAATTCCAGCTTAATATAATTTAATATTTTATTATAATTACCGTATTATGAATCTCGTCGTTAAGCGTAATGTGTCGGTCGTTAATTCGTTATAGGTAATTTATGTTGTGTGCCGTGTGGGTACATTGAAGGGTGAACAGGGGTGAGGGGAGGGGAGGGGAAGGGACTATGCTCGCACTAAATCATAATTGCTTGACTTTATTGCTTGAAATGAAAATGAAAATATTCTGATTGGAAGTGCAGCTTCAATAAATTTTATATTAGTATCATATAATTTATGCCGATTTCCATACTAATTCAAAAAATCTAATCAACTGCATTTAGTGGATGCAGTTAAATGGAAATAAGTTAAACTAAGTAGATTCATTTTAATATTTAATTGCTGTTATATATTTTTATTATTATTAGTAAATATGTGATATCTATATGAGACAATATCTCTAATTTTATTAGGAATTGTAAATTTTTAAACAAACTTATGTGTTGCTCTGAAATCAAAGACTTTTATTTTAGTAATTTACATACACATTATAATAATTACACTGGTTAACTTAAATCATACTATCTTACCTGAAATCAAAGAAACGACATTAAAAGTCTATTATTTAATTTGTCAATTCCTTTTTATCTAATTTTATATAACTTATCAATTATCATCATTAGTGTTGGCCGTTATTCCTCACCACGTCATCTATGGAGTCCATGAGTATATGGTAACTGTTTTACTGAAAATTTTGAACTAATAGATGTAGGTTTAATATTGGATTTTTTCATAAATGTTGAACAGATGAAACGAGAATGTCTAGTCTTTCTAAATTTCTACTTTGGGATGCTTAAAGTAGCCCGCTGTATTGGATTTGTGTAATTTTATAATACACCTCTACAGAAATATGGAAACAGCCGTGCCACCAACACCATTACTGCAAGCGTACATATTTGTACAGGTTTGAGTATATGTAAAGGTATGTTTAATTACAAATTGCAATTAAAACAAACTTTATGATTATACAATTACATTCGCTTATTATCCTCCGCACCACTCTCCTCCCCCCTGCAGAGATAAACTAGTTTGGGTCTGTCAGATGTAATGAATACAATATAGTTCAACTGACAGAGCGGAAGCAATCGGACTACAGATTAATTTAGACAAATTTTAATGATTTTAATTGTAATTTATCATTTTTATTTAATTGATGAATCCATAACTGAGTCCATAGAAACATTTTTTAAACTTAAAAAGTTGAATTTTAAAATAAAAAATATTTTTTTTTAAACTCGCGGATATGCCAAAGCATTATTAAAGGCCTAAAAATCTACATCGTATCTATCACATCACCGCATCATATTTTCGTCTCTTTGCCATCTTCCTTCCTGTTCCCTACACCTCCTTCTTTCTCACCGTTTCCTGCTTCTCCTTCCTTTTTGCCTGTACCTCTGTCTCTTACCTTTTGCCGTCCTTAACTCCTCTCACAAACCCTCTATTATCTTTGCACTTTTCTTTATTCAGACATACATTTGCTCCCTTCTTCCAATACTGTATTGTGGTATAGGAATACACCTACGAGCTTAGTATTTGGACACGTAAAGCATTTAAATGTAGATAATTAGATTAACTTAATTATTAAGACTGATTGTGTATAATTTCTAAATTACCGTGAATTTGTTTATGAACTTAATAGAGTGCAGAAATACGAAACAGTTGAGTTGAGTTGGGTTGTGCACTGCATGACGATTAAATGAATAGCCGTCAACTCCCCCGATCCCCCTCTCCGTGGCCTCTCACCCAATACTTGCCGAATTCCCCACGAACGACTTCCTGGCATGCAAACCTCATATTTCACCTCTCTCGCTGACATTTAACCTTAAAGAGTTCAATTGTACACGACTTTGCGCTATATTTTTAAATATAAAAAAAGAAAATTTTAAATGAAATATTTTAAGATATAATTTTCCAATGAAAATTATATAAAATATGTATAATAGTTTTCCACGAGTACGAACATACACTTGGGTCCCGCACTGTGTGTAGCGCTGTGATGTAGCTGTAGCTTACTTTAATACTGTAATTTCATTGCACGTTGCATATTTTTGATACAGGTTTGCATGCATGTAAATTGCATACAATAAACATAATACCACCATAGCGTGCTGTGTTCGCTGTTGGTGTCAGTGTCATAGTGTTAGTGAGACTCTGAAACTGTGTATATGAGTAGGTGTATCTGTGTTGTTTTACATGAAACTTATTGATTTCGAATTTCATATTTAATTTAAATCCTGGATCTGTTCATGCTTCACTAATTTAATATTTTCATAAAATAATATTAATGTATAAACTATTTTTGTTTAATTATAATAATATGAAATTAAACAAATTTAAATTACAAGTAATAACTAAATATTAGTTTTTGGTAATAAAAGCCAAATTTCATTTTATAAAATAAATTGAAAATCGTTGAAAATTACACTTTGTTGATAAAATGTTTTTATATTAAAATTTGTGCAATTTTAATATGTGTAACCATTTTGTTATGAATAATAATATTTAATTAATATTTTTTATAAATAAAATATTATAAAAATGTGTTTAAAAACACTTCTTTGTTTTATTAAACCAAATATCGGTTAACTTTTTAAAGTATTTCACTAAAATATAGGTTTATATATGTTTTTGCAATGATATTATTATTTTATTTTAATGTTTTTGCCATTAGGCACTACATTCTTCTGCTTTAAATCATTTTATTACATATCATTGTGCTTAATTACATGTTGTGATCCTTATTCTATCCACCGATTGATATATAATTTAACAAGTATATAAAATAAATAATATATAATAATAGAGTAAGATCCCAAAAGCCGCATACATCACTTATTTTCTGATGAACAAAATGTATACGATTGAGTAGTATAAGTGTGTACAATGATCGTATGCCTACCTGCTAGTTTGACCAGGCGGCCATTTTCCAGGTATCAGGTAATCAAGGTTTATGTCTCACTATCTCTCATGCATACGAATAATGCTTTCTCGCTCCTACTCATAGCGGAATTAAAATTGGGTCTAGGGGATGTTTGGCCTATTGGATCGGTTTGTTCTTTTGTAAAACGTTTTAAAACAGTTGTTGGTTAAGTTAGCAGGTAGGCATACGATCATTGTACATACTAACACTACTCAATCTTACACATTTTGTTCATCAGAAAATAAGTGATGTCTGCCGACTCTAGGATCTTGTACTATAATCCTAACCGTATTGCATTTAATTTTTCTGAGTCTTCAGAACCCCGAATAGCAAGAGATATTTCACTCTTATGATAAGTTTCTTCTTTCATCCACATATTACATTTGTTTGTAGGAATTTAAGAATACGAGTCTGATATACATACTACACCGACATAGATTTACACATTTTAATAAAAGCTTCACCTCTTGTAATTTGCTGATGTACGATATAATTTCGTTGGCGGAAATAGAGTACACACCACTGAACCGCGTGTCTGCAACGCCACGATGTTACAGGTGACACACATCTACATCCTCGTAGCTCGAACCAGTTCTACGATACGATCTAACTACGAGATGCACTAGGTGTATATTGAATTCGTACACATATGTAAATTTTAACTTGTATATCGACCCGATCCTGGCTCCGACCTGAACGGTAAACTGCAACGGATGCAGTTTATGCCACCAAAACTCCATTCTGAACGCCCCCAGCATCCTCTAAAAACTGTAGAATTACCGACATGTGGTACCAAATATTGGAGAAAAATAATAACGCCTGAAATATTTCTTACAGTGAAAATATCTCGTCATGGATTTTATTAATGTCACCCCCATATAACTAAACACATAAAAATCATAGAGGAGCTGCTGATTCAGCCCTGGATTAACATATACACTAGGTCTAACCTGTGCCCAAGAGGTTTTTAATTAGTATTAGTTTTACAGAATATTTGATTAAACATTTGGTATAAGTTTATTTTTAATTATTTCGATTTCGAAAACGAACAGCTTAATAGTAGATTACATAGCTCTGCTGGTTTTGTTGTGTAATAACAATTACATTATTTACAATACAGAACAATTAAGCGACACAGTTGCTACTATTATCGTTTTTAAACGGCACCAAAACATCAGTTTATTGCCTTTAAAATAGCTCCGGTTGTGATTGCTACCACCATTAAGCAATAAAATAAAAATAAAATTAATTTTACCAACAGTGGAGACTACTAAAATGTAAGAAAACTCTCGTACTTTGTTAGAGTTGATAATTAGTTGAAATAATTGTAACGAAGACGCAAGGTAAACAATTACTTTTCTACAACTACTAATCTTGCGGACGTTTAGAGATAACTTTTATGTAATTGTTATATTTTTTAATTTGTTTTATTAAAATTTGATGGGGATTATAATAACATCAATTTACACCGTACTTGTAAGATCCTTGCACGAAATAGTACTGCCGGTTCATTTTGGACACAATATTAAATAACTTTCACGTAGGTTGTCATACAGAAGGATCACACCCTTCATTTTTCAATCACTACATCATAAGTAACAAACGTGGCAAGTTTCATGTTGATAGCAAGTACTGAACTCTTGACCTATGCTACCCCACTATATATTTTTTATACATTTAAATTCCTACATATTAAAAGTCAAGCTTTATAAAGTTATATTTATTTATAAAATAAAACTTTTATTTTAATACAACATTAATTCTAGCGGAGTTACAAAGTTGGTTGCACTGACTATTGCCTATAAATTTATGTTGTTTTTTTTTTTTAAGATAATTACAGTTTTGCATGTTCTTCGTAATATTAATTTAATAAAACCCTGGAGTTTTAAGAAGTCATTTGTTCTACAATTGTTTCAGTTTTTTTATAATATTTCTTTTTGTATATAATATCTTTGTATATGTAATTATTCCCATAAGTTGGACACTTATTAATTTTGTTTTTGATTATTATTTAATGTTAGTGGTTATATACTGTTTCCTAAGTCATACAAACGTTATACTCGTGTATATGTATATGTATATATCCTAATGAGTAGCAGCTATTCGTTTCAAATCATTAAAGGTTTGCTATATCAGCAAGATTTAAACATAAAAGCTCTACATAAAGGGAAAATGGTCAAAAAGCTTTATTTGTATTTGTTTACAACAAACAAAGCTACATTTAATCGGATTGGCTGCTTGGAAGTCTTTACATCCGTAAACACAAGAATTCATACATGAAATTTAAATATTTGTTTTCAACATCTGAAAATTTACTCGAAATGTATGAAGCGGATGTAAAATTTCATGGTTTTCATATAAGTTAATGGGAAACTTTTTACAGATTATGATTTTAAAGATCCTAGCGGTAGTTGTTTAATTTTAACGGCAGGGTATTTTAAGGAGATCCTCGTGAAGCAGTAAAGAATGGAAAATTTGCTGAAACTTTGTAAATTTGTCCTATTATAGTCAATAATTAATAGAAAAATTAAAAATTAAATAAGGGTAGGTTTCCGAAACTTTTAAGGAAATAATTATAGTTTTAAAATCAATAACTTCTTCATTTGATTGAAAATTTCATGTAAGTATCTAATGAAGAAAATTGTTATTTCAATTGACTATGGTTCAAAAAACATCAAGCTTTCCATTAAAATAATAAAAATAGTATGTTTCCGAAGAAATAACAAAAATAATTGACAATTTTATAAAAAATATCATCACAATCATCCGTTACTTCCGCTGTTCAAAATATGATGTAAGATTTTTCTATGTCGTTTGGGCTGTTTCCAGATGAATACATAGCCTTATTCTCAAAGTACAGCATGACACAATTGCATACATATTGGCTACCCTGCAGTTATTTACATACCCTCCAATCAACAAACAACATATACACATATACGACCCGTTTATTTACTTATTTATGTTATCGGTGAAGTATTTAATTGTTGTTATACAGATAAGTAAAACTTATTAGTACAAAACATGTTATATATACTCCCTACTATACTACTTTGCACCTTACACCCCTTCACCTGTATGAAAAACGTGACTTCATATTTCAAGTCGTGTGGAATGTTAACAAGTATTTCATATTTTATTCAAATTATAAAAAAACATATGTAATGCTTTGTTGGATGTAGCGTGCTATAACCTACTCTTTGACGATGCAATTAATACATATGTTTAGTATATTTATTGTTATGTGAATACAGTGCCGGCCGAAGAATTTTGTACAGAGTTGAACTGTTAAAAAATTGTGTTTGGTTTAGACAATGGGCTTGTGAACCATGACTTAATTTCTATAAAACGGAATAATATATATTGATAAAGTTGACTACCAGAAAGTATTATAAGAATTAATTCCGTAGTGCGTGTGTCCACATTCAACTGTATGTTTTACGAAACAAAGATAAGGAAATAATCTCTGTGACTTTGTGAATTCTATAGAAATCTACAGCTTTTCTTTTCGTGCACCATTAAAACCGGTCATATGATTCCATGTGTTGCAGAATTCGCGTTTTCCTGCGCGGAATTATTCCTCCATAAGGTCTAACCTTAAGACCAAGAGAACAACATTGCAGTAAAGTAGCGGGTCTATTTAAGAATTCATAAATATTTATTAGGTAGCGTGGGAATTCAAATAAAAGGAGTGATAATATTTTTGTTGTGCTAGGAATGCTTTTAAGCAATTGAAAGGTGAAGACAAAAAAACGCAAGATTATTGCATATAATTTCTTTGACACATTGTGTTACAACTGATGTTATATTTCATCAAATGTCATCTACTGTAGACTACATTAGCAATGGTGTTACGTTAAAATAATTAAAAGCTAATAGATGAATTATTCAAATCTAATGCATTTATCTATTTCGTTAATAGTTCCGTTTTAGCGGATCTTTTTATTCAGAAATTTGTGTATTTTCTATTAACGTTTGGACGTATTTTTAATAATACCGCTATAAAGAAAAGCCTGGCCTTTATGCAAACTAAAGATACTCTAGCATAAAGAAAAATATAAAACAAAAACTATAAATAATGATTATATAACACCATAATACGTATATATTATAATAAATATACAAAATGTATAAAATCTTAATTTTTATACATTAGGGTGTAGTAAAGCTCCGTTATCAAAGGGTTTGCTAAGGGAGGTAGTGAAGTGTTGGAGAGGGAAACAGAGGAACTTCAAGGGATACGGGATACGGGAAACCCTGTTACACTCGTTATGTTCATTAAGTGTTCCGGACATTATCCCTAGCAGCGCGGCGAGCTGCTTTTGTTGGCTTGGGAGGGTGTTGAAGGGAGTGGGAGTGGGAGGTGGTTACGTCCTGTACTGACGCCGGCACTACAGAACTATCAACTACGATGATACACAATGCTATATAATGAAACAACCCGCCTGATTATGCTGTATTACGTTTGTTGTTGGTGAAGGTGGAACGAACGGAGGGGGTAGTGGATTTAGTGGAGAGGTTGTTAATTGTACAGTGATGGGCAGTAAGAGAAACGAACATCTTTTTAAGTACGCTTGTGAATTAATTATTCTCTACGGAATTCAAATTTCAAAGTTTCAACAGCTCCAAATGTTGGTCAACACTTCAGGAAAATAAAAACATATTTGCTTAAACAGGCAAACTACGTAAACACATCTAATAATTTATTAATGGTCATCTTGTACTGAAGTAAGATTAATATTGTGTTGAGCCAGTGCTGGACTAACCATTGAATTAGGCTTACCATTGAAGGCAATTGCGACTAGACATAATTGATTTCCCGTGCGAGCGAAAGAAAAGGGAATTTTAGATCCATCCATAAATTATGTCACACAAATTTTATGCTTTTTATACCCTTCCCCCATTATTGTCAAACCTTGTCACACTTTGCGTACCACCGCCGCCCCTCTTGCTGTAACGTCACACATTTTGAAAATGTAAATTTAGAACTTTGTCAAAACAACACATTTATAAAATCAATAACCTATTATACTTCAATGCTCCATGTACACATTGCACAGACAAAACCCCAATATGCCTGAAAGCTATAGCCAGATATTTAGAATCAGAGAAAGTTTAAAAACCTTATTGACTTTATCAGTCAAACTAATTTAATCTCTATATTTTAAATACTTATACTTAAAAATACTTTAAAAATGTTAAAAATATTCCAAACTAACAGAATTAAGTAAATGTGACCATTAAAGATCAAAAGTAAATTTCGAATAACAAAGAAACAAATTTTAAATATTGAATCTAATAATCAGTTCTGCCCCTATAGCTGGTATAACTGCACCAACTACAATTTCATAATTCGGTCAACTTCGGGTGTCTTCAGGTTCTTACGAGTGTGGATGTAGTACTATTAGTGCGAAAGTACTTCGTATGTTCGAATAAATATCATTAGCCTAGTACAGAAATTTTAGAATTTCACACAAAAACAATTTGGTCTTTCACAACAAAATGTGCCTAACCTATACCAGTTTGGTATTCAACAAACAAACAATTTTAATCAAAATAACATATTTATATTATGTTAATTTCGTTGCAGCAGTTTTTACTGGTTTTAATTTAAAACTACATGTGACATCAGAAAACTTATGACCCCTCCTCTCCCATTGTCACATCTTGTCACAACTTATGAACCTCATCTCCACCATTTGCGTGTGACGTAAATATTGAATGGTGCCTTTGGTTCGTAGATAGTTTTTTAATTGGTCTTGTTGCGTCAGGCCTCCAAAAATGTTTTGAGCTTTTGAAATGTAAACAGTGGTAAGATAGCACTTACAGTCTCATATCTGAAGAATATTCAGTTAGAAAATGATGGCGAAATTGTTCACAAAATTAATTCAAAGTTTAATTTTTACTTTTACTTAAATTTTAATCATCATGTAAGAAAATATAAGAATAGAGCCTAGTCCTGACTTATCATTATTTGCACTGATTTTATACCATTGTTCTTTGCTTCGAGATTATCGTTCAAAGTAACGCTTCAAAATGGAGAATAATAATGATATCGCTACCGGCACCTCCACATAGCTTTCCAGAGGGTTTTTCATTTTATTACGTAATTTAAGTGAGATGCAGTATTCGTGCAGTCATAATCGTTGTTAATCACATTAATTACATAATGTTGCTATACGAGTACGGATAGTTAGTCGTGCGGTACGGATCTTCGTCGTGTGGTTTAGAGCATGACGTCGTTGTCGCCATTCCCGACGAGCTGAAGTGCTAAGCTTAGAGATTATATTCATACAGTATGAAAATTTTATTTTATTTTTGCTTGCAGACATTTATATTCACTACGTAATCCGCAAAAGCTGACCATTGCAATTAGCTCTTTCGTAACGAGCTGAGATTTCTATGCCTGACCTTCATTAGGCAGATTTATTTAATTATATTCAACTAGATGTATTGTTCATATTTTGCTTTAAAAGTTTTTTTGTCTGTAAATTATACGCCATCCTTCTACAAATTAATAATGAATAAATACGTTGGCTTGAGCTATAATAATTTGGACAGTTATTACATTGTTTTAAATTGAAGCAAACAAATGTCTTATTCTGGATGAGTTTCTTCTCTTTCTTCTCTATTATGAAAGGGTTGTCGCAAACAAAGCATTTTTTAAGCCACGACTTTACATTTAACAAACTGGATAAGATTAAATGGTCCATGACGATGAAGACCACTTACAAATTGGATCACAGTTTTTGATTTTAATGAGACAATCTCGTACAAATTATAATAAATCTTATTTAAAATGAAATAACATAATTGCATTTTTTAATGATAACATTAATGCTGTGTTTGATTAAATACCGTCATTAATGTTCATTTCACCCCTTTAGCAAGAAGATAAATTTCAACAATCTAGCATTGTTAAGAGTTAGAGATATCCCCAGTTTCTGGTTGTAGCCATTTTCTTTAAAAGCAAAAGAAATATATATATATTTTATAAAGAGAAATATACTTGGCCATTCGTTACAATTTAAAGAATTTAGAAAGAATAAATACAAATCGACTCCCCACGGATTATTTGAGTTGTCGGATATTTCGTAACATCTCCTATTGGTTCCTTGAACTGGATAAGGAAGTTGGGATGTCAAGACACTGGTTTGGGCATGAGCGAGGGTACGGGTACTTACATTTGACCCGGAAGTCCAGTTCGTTGCTGATGGTCTCGCCTTCCCCGTTTATTGCTGAGCACGCGTATTTACCAGCACTGTGTCTCGTTACTTTCTGTAACACCAGACTTTGGTTACTGCGGATTATACGTGCTGACATGTTGTGCGATAGAACTATGCCCTGAAATTACAAATTTATGCAATTACTTTAATCTATGAATGTTCGAAATAGATTAGAAAACATTTAATGAAATACTTACATCTTGCATCCAAACTAACTTCCGCCATATTGGATTCGATTTCACGTGACATTCAAAGTAGACGTCATCACCTTCTTTGATGTCATCTGCGCTGAGAGTGCTGCCTAACCGCAAGGAGACCATCGGAGGATCTGAAATTAGAGATAGTTCTATAAGTCAACTGTTTCAAGTCCTAGTTTACATTACAAGTCCCAGTTTCCTAAAATCCCTACAGCCTAACTAGTGACCGGATTTGACTGGATCGATACTTATTTCTCTTTAAGCTCTCTATTGCTATTTGTCCTATGCATATACACTATAGAACAACAAATGAAATTCAGCGAAAACATTTGATATCATATCCGCATTGTATTTTTTTTGTATCATTAAATAAACACATTTCAATGGAATCGACGTCACAGCGTCACTATCTGCCTGATAACAATATTTCACATGAAGCAGGGGTGGAGAACCGTTTAATCATGATACCCCAACTTTAACTTTATCAACACCCGTGTTTTATAGAAGTATGTACATTTAAAAGAAATGGTTACAATAAATTATAAAATAGCATAAATAAAAGTAACAAACATAACATTTTCAATTGTAATTTTTGCATATTTCAATGGGATCATGACATTATCTTTTTTAGCTGTAACAATTTCATTTTTATTTCACAGGGTGCTTTTAAATATTAATTAGTTTTAATTGAAATGATAATTTAATTATGTAAGTGAAGTTAATACAGATAGTACCTCCCTCTATTAGTTCCTGTACCAACAAAGGTGGTATATGTGTTTTAAAATATAAAGTATCAGTAGTTGATATGAATACATAACAATAAGTTGATAGGTTCACCGTCCCTGCAATGGAGTACCCCTGCATCAGAACAACAAAGCACTACGTCAACACGACGAATAAATAAACCGTGTAAATAAAATATCATTGTTAGGCGTCGTCGGATATTATATTTATTATTTAATTATTTATGTTTTTGACACAAATACTGTATTATGTCATAACGGTGGCTGCATTCAGGGATGAGGAAGGGTCGAATAGATGGAGAGTAAAGTTATCAGGAATGTTTTATGAATTAAATTAACATATTATGCGATATGCTGAAATATATGACATCAAATCAAATATTTCACAGCCATGAACGTAGCGCCAACAACTGATAAGTATTACATTGACGTGACGCAATTCTATTTTATTTTTGTATTAATAATTACACATCGCACAATCATTATGTTTTTATAAATTTACGGAATTTATGAATTTTATTTATTTATTTATTTTACTAATATAATTGTTTATTTTAATTGCATGTTGCGCTAATGGATTTTTTCTAAAACAAATATTTTCAATTATTGAATATTTTCACTTCAAAAATATTTCATTTATTAAACTGCATGAAATTATTTAATGCCAAATTGTTTGAATTATGAGTATTAGTAATACCACGATATGCGCAGGGTGTAAGCAAATGTTGTTTTGAAATGAAGGTTTATAAGATTTAACGTCTAAATACTCCATCAGCCAAACTCAGTGACCTATCGAGACTAAGGGGCCTATTTTGAAATTCTCACCTGACGTCTGTTAATTTGCAAATTAGGCTACTTATGCCAGTTCCAAGGTATGGAATCCATTTTGCTCTTTATTTAAGGTCTTCTGATAGTTTTGTGTAAACTTACATAGCTTAGTTTAGAAAATATAAGCCATTGAAAAATCGTCAGAAGTTAACAGACGTCAGATAAGCAGTTACAAAAGAAGGCTACGGCGGTATTTAAATAGGAGCCTTTTTTTAGCTCCTACGCAAAATAATGGAATCTAGTCATAGTTGAACTTTAAATAATTGAATTTTTGAAACATAATTGAGCTTTTAGGGGCGTGGGTTCAGCCAGTGTCTGTGTTTAAGCGTCTCCTTCGCCCGCTTGGTACGTCACTGGAGTTAATTACCCTAATATGATAAAAAATTGCCGATTTTTTTTCTATAATTACTAAACTAGGCCATGCTCAGACTCAGACAAGTAAATAAAAGTCATACAAATACAGACAACAATCAACCGGAAAGAAATGGATTCTATTTTCGTCAAAATTTTATTTCACTCGTTGTATCAAAATTTCAAGTCAATCGACCAACTACTTTTCGAGTTTTACGAGCACAAACTTATTTTTCACTGACCTAAAATATTTTTTAGGGAACGTCTAATTTTTTTGAAAAATGTGTATCCTTGTAAATATTAATCACCTAAATCGTCAACATAACTCATCGCTTAAAACTGGCAAGAGCAACAAAAGTCTTAAGCAACATCATCCAAAAATCTTATTTATCATAATATTGTCGTTAAAATATAAAAGAAAATAATTGTTAAACATTTATTCTCTGTGGAGCAATATTATGTTCAGTGAGTCAGAGGGGGCGTCGCGTCGTCGTCCGCGTAGTGTCAGTCTCAGCGTCAACATCTAATCCAAAAGAACGCTAATTGTATCACATTATTTACAAAAGATAACTTTTATTTAATGTGTTACTAACACTAACTAAATTGATAACAAAATATAACAAGAGAGGGACTCATTTACAATTCAAATAGCATTTAAACTTTTTGATATTCTGAAGGATGGATGTTTTATTTGAATTCTTTTGTGTTCTTGTATTCATACGACCGTTGAAGGGTGTCTTCACCGACGTGCTCGAACTGGAGCTCTAGCTGGAGCTGGGGCCGTCACTGATTAAATTACATTAGCGAGAAAATTATTTTAATTAGTTGGCGCCCTCGCGCACATTAATTACGTTATTCAGATTTCAAGTAATCAATATAAATAAGTGTGCTTCAAAAAGTTGATTTTGACGGGAGATCATCATATTTTATATAAAGAGGTGCGGTGTGTACAACGTAAAGCTTTTCCGGTGTTAATTTCACGCCGTTAATTAACCCGCGCCTATAACTAATTATCCAATTGCACTTGTGAAATTTAAACCTGACTCTAATCACAGGGAAAAGTTTTTGTGAAGCCAGAAAATATGTCAAGTAATTTGAAACTCACTAATTAATACAGCACAGCACACAGTTTGGTGAATTCTTAATAAGTCTTCAGGAACAATGGTAATATTTTAAATATAAGAAAAAAACTGAGTGTTGTGCTTTCAGCTTCGATCCCCGGATCTGAATTATATTTTCTGGATTTGGTTGTTATCAAATTAAATTGATGGCGGTGTAACCCACATAAATGATGCCACGACGCCATAAATACTGTCGACCTAGTCGGTGGTAGGGCTAAGCATCGGAAATAGGCCGGCGTTAAATAATTTAAATTTAAAAAAAAAAATACTTATGAGAACAATGTAACAGCCCACTAACGGTATATCATATTGTTTTTCGATACTTCGGGTCCTCGTTGCACAGACAAGCCTGTAATATGCCTGAGGAATACAGGAATACAAGCAGATATTTGAAAGCAGGGAAAGTTTGGAAAACCTTATTGACTTTATCAATAAAATTTAATAATTTCATCTCTATATTTAATAATCATACTTTCCATAGCCTTACATATGGGCAATGTAAACCAAGTAACTCTGCCTTATTCAGTCTCTTTGAATTATATTATGTACTTATTTAATTATATTTAAATATTATTTGATGAAAACTTTTGCTGATTTTTTAAGAAGAACAAAAATATTTCTAGCTGCTTCTGAACTGAAATACGATTAGTACTTTTAATTAAATTAAAGAAATTGTTTATTTCTAATTACTAAAGACATTATACTAATACTTTAATGCTCGTATTCAACACACGGAGAACGACGTCGTTTTTCTTTGACTAAAAATCTTAAAGAGTGATTACAGAGAAGCTTATATTTAATACTTATTACATGTATATATTTCTTTCGCGTTTATCTTAAAGTATCATTCCCACTCACTGTTTTAGTTATGTTTTTAATTTTGTATTTAATTTAAATTGTACAGCAAATAGGAATATGCGTAGTCATTCCCTACACCATATTTAATTTAACCTTATATGGTTCAATATTACTAAATTAAAAATACTAAATTAAAAAAAGCAATATTCCATTATAACCTCCAAAACGAGCCAATCTGTCAAAATGGACTAAGATTTATTTCTAAAAGAACTGCAATGTCAATTTGTCAAAAATAATGAAAAAAAATAATTTCTATTACTAATTGATATTAAAACAGCAATTTTAATTATTCAACATTTAATTTTGTCCAACTGTCGAACTGTCTAAATTTATATTACTAACGAACGACGCAGGCGCACCAAGTAAATTAACTAAACTGAAATTAAAATACGGTTATGACGAAAGGAATACCAATTCTGAAAACGTAAAATCTAGATTAAAATATTAAATAAAAACGTAAATTTAATATCAAAATAATGAGGATTTAGTTTATCTTTAAAAAGTTGTACGATTTATAAATATATTGATTGAGATTAATGAATATTTAATATAAAATAATTTTGCTGGTAATTGTACACTACTCGAACGTGCCATTTTGTAGTTTCGCAGCTCTGCAGCCATTGATTTCTATATTTTTGTATCTATTTCAGAACTCCAAGCATAAATGATGATACATTATGAATATAAAATAGATTCTATCAAATATCAGATAAAAAAAGGGATTTTATTCGTATGATATGGATATCCATAAAAAACAGTCATAATTTTACAATTTATATTTCATAGTTCAATAAATATTATATTGAATATGCAATGTTATGTGGATATATAAATGTATGGTATGTACGAGCATACATAGACAGACACTCGTAGCTACTTGTACATACCATACAGCTACCCACCCACATTGTAGCTATTCCATATTCATTTTTTTTATTGTTTTATTTTTATTTAAATATTTACTGTATATTCATAGAGTACTACTTTTTAAAATATTTTCTTTTCATTTATTTTGGTGAAGATCATTCTATTAATAAAACTATTTTTATATCGAATTTTCATTGCATAAGAATTGAATTGGTATTGTTGGAATTTCATTGTTACACTTCTATAGCGCGGTACACATTCGTACTTGTATTTCTAACTGAGCTATTATTATGTTGGACATTTTATTATAGGTTATCCAGTGAATATTGTTCAACAAGGACAAGACTGAAGACTGACTAGACTATTTAAGGTTCTCCTTAGAGAAATTCTTTACTGTAAAGATCTTTTCGACAATTAGTCGATTTTTTTATAGTCAGTTAATCTTTCAGTTATCGCATAACTGAAATTTAACCCAAGATATATGTTTTTCAATTCTAATTTTGTCAAAGATCCTAATGATAAATGTAACCGAGGTATTTGGCTTGGTTAATTTCTGATCCAGTATAACAAAAATGAGAGCTGAGATACAAAAGTATCAACCACAGGTAACAAATTAAGTGAAGTAAAAGCATCAATTTGCGAACAAGAGTTACTGGTCGTACTTTATAAAAGGCTGGAAGTTGTAATATAAGTACTCATGGTTATTATATATATTATTATATACCTACTTATTCAAAAGAAAACCTAAATCAATATGTGAACAATGTAACATACCACTAACGGTAAAGCATATTATTCTTCGATGCTCAAGGTACTCCTCGACCAGGGAAAGTCTGACTTTATCAATAAAACTACTTTAATCTTTTTATTTTAAATGCCCATATTCGTGTCTATAGGTTGTAAATTATGTTTTGTAAATCTTTATAAAAGTATATATTTTTTTAAGTGCTTGATGGCGAGAGTAAATATTGACAACGTAATAAAATATAATTAAAAACACCTTAGAAAAATTATGACTTCCAATGCACATTTGTCCAATATGAGCAATTCAACCTTACTTGATTATACGAAAGACCTGACTCCATTTTGTTTTTCAAAACAATATTATGATAAGATATCTAGATATTAACAATAAAACCAAATATAATACAAGAACCATTGTACATTAAAAGACAATCGATTATTGAAATTATTACTTAAAATCGATGTGATTGCTGCGATCACAAAATTGTTTCTTTCCCAATTTTGTGCCATCGTTCGATGATTCTCGAGTTTCCTCGGATGCTCGCGGAGGTAATAGGAAAGTATTCCAAGAAAACTTTACCTAAAACTGGCCTGGGTTTAGAATCGGGTCGATGATGGCATCTAGACTAGATGGAGTCTACAATTTCGTTAGGTAACAAATTCCCGAACAAATTCCATTCTTCGCTAACATGCTAATAACTTTTGAAAGCTAATGCACTAAAATAAATATTAATAAAAAAGTATCAACCAATGTTTATAATAAACTACAGTTAACTGACTATTAAAAAATATACCAATGTACTATTGAACATGTAGCTTAGTTAAGCAAACATTACATTTTAGTTAATACTATCAGCATTAACTTACATAACTTTTAATTAGTGAGTTAAATTAAAGTGAAGTTCCAATATCGAATTAGTTAGAGAAACTTGAAAATAGCTGACGGTCGGACTGCTGACAGATATCACTTTTACTAATGAACTATAATTACAGTATACATAACTCTACTCAAGCATAAAGTTGACTGTCCTTTGGTGACTCTTTCTACTTCCCCATTTGTTTCTTGTTCGTATGTTCTATACTTGTCATCTTTAGCCCACCCACGTCCGAGATGTCATACTCGTACATCGCCTGAACAGTATGCAAAAGCACGAGACTATCCCTACTACCCCACCCAAGAACTACACTGCATCGCACCCACCAGTCGCAGTCCAACTCAATCCAGTTTATGTCACAATGGGAGATTGCGAACTATAATAGGAACTTTATGCAATGGGATGAGTGTGATGGTAAATTGTGAGATTCATCCATCAAGAAACTCTCTACAGATGCTCTGATGATGCTGAATGCATTTAGAAATGAAGTAGAGAAATAAAGAGAGGGGCAAGGGTTAATCAAATCAGGTGAGCTAGCAAGAATACAATACAACAGCGGGGGTGGCACATAAACCGTATAACATACGGCGTATGACTAGATAGAAAAAAGAGAATGGATAATACTTCAAAGGAATGAATAGAGAAATATGGATGAACTGCAACGACAGAATGATCAACTAAATTCCTGCAGTGTATGCTTCATATACAGGGTGTGGCAGCATAACTTCCTTTTTTAAAAAGCGCGCCATTTAGTCGGTTAACTTACATTTATAACTTGGGTCGTAGCAGAGCGCTAGTGTTCTCATTCGAGAGGCGAGACAATAAATTTTTATTCCGATGAAGTTCAATCGCCATCGCATTGGAACAGTGAGGAACGTGCGTTTGCCGTTGAGGCCTACTTTTCAAGCGGATATCCTGTGATCGCAACCCAGCGCACCTTTCGGAATCGCTTTAATTTAGCTCCGTTGGCCACTGTCGCCAACCGGAAATCAGTCGTTATGCAGAATGGGGACGTCAACTCCCTTTACGTATGAACGTCACAAAACTTTATAGATGTGCCTACATTATAAAAAATAAATAAAAATTTTCTGATTCATACAATGGGTTTAATTAAGTTTTGAAAAAAGGAAGTTATGCTGCCGCACCCTGTATTTCTACTTATTTAAAGGATACAAAATATTTCTGTCGAACTGTTTGTTTATTTTTATACCATATTCATAATCTCGTATAGTTTTATGTATTTCATGTAATTTTATAATGTCCTTCATCATTTTTTGTTTGTTTATGAGTTTGAAAATGTAATCTCTCAGATATATTAATAATTTCTTATTATTTTTAGACGGTGCCGATGCTGAGTTCAGATCGTAAGTAATTTGTTATACTTATAAAGCCGATACCGAACGATGCTACGAACACTTTACAACGGTGGACATGGCATCGTGTGGTCAATGCTGGTAGTAAGTGTGTGCAACGTTTACGTTGAAAGAAGTTTGGGCTGTTGTCGGTCTTTTCAACAGCGTCAAAGTGATTTTTTTACCCCACCACACACTTGATCCACATGTCATGCACTGCTGCACGAATCGTCCAACAAAGGAAGGTTTTATACTTGAAAGTTTCTTTATTTTCTTGAAGGTTTTTGTTAAACAGTGTCAGTGTCAATAATATCAACAAATTATTAAAATAAATAAATCATTCGGATCAAACAATTGTTCCATTGTGTAGCAGAAAACTTTATGCCATGTCAATCTTCTAAGATTTAGCTCACACGTTGGAGCAATCAAACATTCACCGCATCGTTTGGTACCGGCTTTAGATGCATGTTTTTAATGTAACAAGTGTTTTCTAACTCTGTAATATACCTTGTACTCTTCTTTAATTTTTGCAGCTGTGTAATCGTATTTGACCTTTTTCCGAACTTTCTAATCGTACTCTTATGGATTACGGGCTGTAAATTATAAATATCGAGTGTGAAACCGTAAAAAAAACTTTTATTAGGTCTAAAAACTTGAAAGTTAATTTATAAATAAATTATAATAACGTAACTTTGTTTTTAAAAAAAGTGTTGCTACATAAACGAAATTAAGTTTTATTTTTCTTAAAATTTTTGTAGTTTTGTCGTTAGAAACTGTTTTATTCCATTTTGATGAACGATTTAGGACTAAATACCTTTTATGAAGCAAACGCAGTTATGTTTGTATGTGTCTTTTTACTCAAAATCATAACAGATTACTCAATAAATTCGTAGGACGAAGCAAAGCAATGGCTTGACAAGTTTTATTCGAATTCAATATTTTTCCCATTAAATAGCAATGCTTTATCAACACACGAAATTCAGATTTTTCCATTGTATTGAAAATTATAAAAGTAGCGTCTCTAAAACCACTGTAATTTGTAAAGTAATGGTCGGAATGTCATGAAATTTTGACAAATATCGTTTTAAGGTTGGTACTATCTAAAAGTTATATGGATTTGTAAATAGTTGCGCCATCTATATGCCATTCTACAAACTTATTGAGTAATGTGATATGTAGTGCGATTGTTTGGACAGTGACACCTAATCCGGCTCATACATTATTGGTAGTGTCTTATCGTGAGCATTATTTCGTTGCTAAAATCGCCGATCTACTCGTATATTAACATTTGCCTACCAAATGCCCTACGTTTGATATAAACTTATTCAGACCAATTATTTTTTTAATTGAAACACATTTTCCGTTCGCCAATTTAAACCTTAAAATTAGTGTAAATCCTTCTGTATTATTATGTATGTAAATACGCTCTCTAATTGAAGCTTAATTCTGCAAAAAGCATAAACACAGAGAACATATGCATAAATGATGTGACTAAAAAATGTAATTAAAACATTGCAAATAGAAATAATTAAACGGGTACGGTGTTCTACTAGTTTCAGTATAATGGTTGCTGTGTACACTCCAATCAATTCACTTAAAAATACGCGATAACCAATGCGATGTAGAAATTGATGTTATGGGCTTGTGAATCATGTCTTAATTTCTATAAAACTATACTATATATGTCCAATTATTTTTTAATAACTCGCTATATTTTAGGAGATATTAACAATTAAAATACATATTTTTTCTCTTTCATTATTAAAGGAATCCAACGTTGTAGAAAATTCCAAGATATGTAACGTCACGTCCGCTAAATTGTCATCTCTTTTATACTATTATTATTATTATTATTATATTAATTGTGTGCCTTTCGGCTTTACAATCTACATTCTTAATACATTTCTTAGAACTTCAACTTGAAATTAAACTTAAAACTATTCTAGACCTTTCTATTTCCAAAAGTACTTTCGCAGTGCTGTACCGTTGTTTGACAAACACCTTTAACTAAATGTATTACATCACTGGATTTTTTGTTAATTACGACAGAAATAAATAATAACAACATATGGTTACATTAGGAAGTAGTTCTATTTGCATTAATAATAATTTGAGTGGGGTTTCAACCTTGTAATGTATAATATGGTATTAGTTTAATGGTTATTACACCTCCGCCTTGTTTGATGTATGGTAACGCCCACGGACTTGTTTAATCTAATTATTTACTAATGACAAGAACAAATATCATATCAGATAAACTTGATAAACTCAAATTGATTTATAATACTCCCGGCGTAGCCTACATGCCTACATTAAACACTAAATCAATATGGAAGTGACATTAGGTGTATTCTTGTACCAACTAACGTAGAATTTAGTTTACTGACGAACAAACATGGCGACTGGTTAGTTGGAGTCAGATAAATGTACGTGTTTATTTATTACAGACGTCATGAAATCACTATCTTTTAATTATAAATAAGAGATTGCAGTCGTCAGCGACAGGGCTGAGATCACAATGAAGTCGATGTAAGAGAAAATAGATATATTTAAAACAAAAATTAAAATATACTGAGCCGACGTCGATTTTAATATCAGAACGAGTTAGTTTGTGCTCTTTCATAACGTAGATTACAAGAAAGACAATTATAGGACATGCTTTTCTTAAACTATATGTGCAACACTATAGCAGGCTTATTATGTAAAGCAGCGGTTCTCAAACTTTTTACTTCGAGCCCCCCTGCATAATCCAGCTGTAAGCCGGGCCCCCCTACATGTAAGCATGCTATATGTTATAAGGGAGTCGCATTTGACATTTTACAGTCAAGTTTTATTTAGTTTTGCACATTCTATGCATACTCTAATGGAGCAATAGTTTCTTGAAACGCAGTGTCAGTTCTGATAATAATAAGATTCTTTAAACTTCATTTCAAGCCCAGTGTCACCTTGGAGGTCAATGAGATTTTCTTTTTCCTTCATGTTGAGGTAGCACACATCGACTGATGGTTTTGAATCCATGCCAAACCATCCAAGTTCTCTAACATATTTTTCAAAACGAGATTTGAGGATTTCTAAGTGTTTAAGAAAGCATTTCTTTGCATTGGTTGGAACAGTTTTCAGATCCATTTCTTAAATCATAATTTTAAAATTAGGAAATAGTTCCAAAATGTCACTTTTCAGACCGCCCTCGTACAAAATTAGTCCATTGCAGAAGGTTGAATCTTTTTCTGTGTTTTCTGATAAACTAAAAAAAATAAAATGTTCGGCACTCTTACGACGTTGACTAAAAATTATACACTTGTTGTAATTTTAAAAATAAGTTGACTTTATTATTTTGTAAGTAAATTTAATTAATTTTTCAACCAAGCTTTGGGCCCCCCCTGAGCCTTCATTGCGCCCCCCTTGGGGGTCGCGCCCCACACTTTGAGAACTGCTGATGTAAAGCAATAATGTAACGACAATGCTAGTTTTATATTTAAAATGAAGATATTAAAGTCTTACTGCTCTGACATTTCAATACCAAATATAAAATAACAGAGATATAAATGTACATAAAATATGAAAAACGGAGTGCGTCATGTTAAGACGGAATGGAATCATGGTTAAAGCACAGTCAAAGCTAAAACAGAGTCACAAGACGAAGGCATGGAATCATGGGACCTTCGACTGTCTTCTAGTGTCTTGTAGGTCTGTGTGAGAGAGAAAGGAGCTAAGGAAATATGTATACTTACACACTACGTTGATTTTCCACGCCGTTTCCAAAAACATTCCGGTGACATTTGGATTCTCGGCGCGACAGGTGATTGACTTGCCATCGTCTTCGGTCGTTGGCACAAAACTCAACTCGCTAACAGTCACGTTGTCACGCGAATCATCCTGTGAGAGAAGAAACAAAATAAAGTGAAAAATATACGAGTGCGAATATCACTGAGCATAAATAGAAAATTATGAGTTTGTCTGTCAAGATATTGATGTCAGTTACATAGTATTACGTTTTGATTTATTATCTAGAAAAGGAAAAATCTGGAAAACTTGGAAACTATAGACGTTGACGTTATGTAAGAAATATTTGTAATGGTACTTGTCAAATCAGAATCACTTCAACGGTATGAAAATAAATTGAATGTTAAATAGGAGAAGTAATAAAGCAAATCGAAAAATAAGAAATAAGTCAATCGGGATTTAGATAATATGAGTGTTATTTTTGACGAAATACGTTTAGTTATTTTAATTAAAAAGTTACTGTCAACATCTTAGGACAATTACAAGATGTCATGGAAGACGACTCGAGCAAGACATCGTTTAGCGAATATGACCTAGTAGTTGATATCGTTATAAAATAAAAAAGGCAAAAAAAATTACTGCCATCTCGCTCTCACATTGTAGTTAACATTTCCTTTACTTAAATGTTAAATGTTAATCGTTAAAATTGTGCACCCTGTATATTGTCAAAGAATAAAAACCCCGTGTAGTACATTCTTCTGAGTAAAATTGCTATTTTAAAACTCAGCTACCCTCACAACTTTAGCAGTAACACCCAAAATTCTTGAAACTTACAATTTATGATTTACTGAATTTATGATAAATTGAAACCCTCTTTACCAAAGATTTGTATAGCCTAGACAGGCTCTAGATTTAGTCTAGCACTTAATAAGTGAGAATTTCTAAATTACAATAACTATTTCTGTCTTTTGATCAGTTCACTTCTCTGAAGACTAACGTACTTAGTATCTTGACGACACTGACAAATTAAGAAAAATTACATTGGTAGTATATAAGATTTATAATATATAAAGTTTAGATATAAGAAAATTATTGTATTTCTAGTGTTTTAAATTCAACAAATAAATATTGTGATAGTTCCTAGGTTAATTAATAAAGTGTATCAAATATAATATCTATTTGAAATCAAATTGTGTCAAATTTTTAATTAATCATATTCCTAACATATTGAATATAGTTTTACCTTGAGCGATAGCAACATCTATCTACATACCTTGGTCCGACGAAGTTGCCTCTTTCCCTTGTACCAAGTAATGATGGCTGGAGGTCGTGACCCGGCCGATTCACACGCTACTTCGTACCTGCGATCAGCCACCAACGGAGTCGTCGTGTGCACGATGTTGATGGTCAATGGTTTCACTAAAAAAGGACATTCATTTAAATATTTGTATGACAGGCAGTTTGAATTAGTTCGCTAAAATGAGTTAGCTTTATAAATATAATGTTTCCTTCACGAACTTTTTGATTCGTGTGATACTGACTGACATCAATCAATCATAGTAACGTTACCGTCATGTCTTTCAATTAGGGTAGCAGGTTTTACACTTATCGACTAGCGTGTTATTTCCTTAATCGGTTTATGATTTATTGATTACTTGTGTGAATTTGTCTAGTGAATACTTTTGATTTTACGCATTCCTATGCGTTGTCAAAATCAGAACCAAATAACGAAATATTTAGGTTTCATAAAAATTTAAAATTGGGGCATATGTTCCTCGTTCTTGAATATTATTTCTTTTCTACGAAAACTCGGGCAACCCATTCCCCAGAAAGCGTACCATTCTTTTATGCAAACTCTGTGCTATGTATATTCAAGAATTTCATCACTTCCATAATACAATATTGCACCCTCTCACATACAAAAGATTGTGCTTCCGGTTTCACCATTTTCCCGCTTCTTTCTGTGTTCTTGAAGTGTGGGATCGTACTGCTGTGTATATTGGAGTATGTACGAATATATGCGAGAATGTTCCTCTATTTGAAAGGCGTACGCACTTGAAAACACCTATTTAAAAACAACACGTTGCCGTTGCCGTTGCCATTGCCATTGCTGTAAACAACCGGGTATTTATTTTCATGGCAGATAGTTCCTTTGAAATGCAAAAGCATGTGTTCGGTTCTTCGCGGTATGAAGACGTGGTTTGGGGTTTCCAATAGCATGCTCTCGGCGTATTTATCTCTTCCTTTATCTGTGATTGAACTTGAAACCAAACGGTAGATATGCTGTAGTACTTTTGGAAGGAATGACTATGACGATTGGCGTCACGGCACTAAACCAACGTAACACAGCAGTGCCGGATTGGTATACAATACGCAATAGTTTAATTCGTGTAAATAACACCGAATATTCGGTACTGTCGTCTGTAGGTCTTACTCTTAAAAGTAGTACGTCAAACTACCACCGGTGGTAGACCTGCCTCAGATGGATCGAATAAGTCTAACATGACCTCAGTAAAAGTCGCATGGTTTTCGAGATATCGTCAGTTTGAAGTTTTTTTTTTGGTCCACATTTTTTACCATTGTTAATGCCAGCGTTTTCTTGGATATCTCTCTGGAAGAGAGATCAAGAGCAACGCGTTGGTGATCTGCTTGTGACGTAACTTAACTGGTAGTAAATCAGTTTGAACCAAAAACAAACACTGACTTTAATTTTATCTGATACAAACTTAATTTGAATGAACTTTATTTCACTTGTTATAACTAAGACAATGATGCTCGTAGATAACAGGAAAGAAACGGGTTTGTAAAGAATTAAAGGAATGTGAACTGTTTGAAGGCAGTTGGATAGATAGTGAAATGATTTGTGAACAAGAATTGGATTTGGATTGAATTATTTGTTGTGGTGCGATGTCTCCGCAGTGCAGGGAAGAATGATCGAGATTATGCTATCAAAAACGTAAAGAATAACAGAGTGTCTTAAGGTGGGGCAAATATCAAAACGAATGTTCGTCCTCTATCTATTAGTTTTTTATTCCTACGCGATCGATAATAGTTACTTAAGACGACACAAGTGTTATTTTATCGATGTAAAATACAAAAGATTTCTGGTTTAATCCTCAGGAAAAACATTAACTTCGTCTTTGATTAGCTGCCGTGAAAAATAATACTAGATACGAAATGAGCAAATCACTTTTAAAACTTATTTATGTTACGCCGATTCAGTAATCTTTCTGACATAAAAAAGGAAAATCCAGTTACATTTACTAACAAAGACCAAAAGTTAAAACTAATTTTTAAGCAAAAGAAAAAGTTGTTGTTTAGTAAAATGGAATAGTCTTTTATTGATAATGTTGAAATGCGTTTGATAAAGGTTCAAAGACAATTAAAAAGTGGTTTATTAAGAAAATTAAAGTTAGCCTACATTAAGTGCTCGAATTGTCTCGCTCGAACTCTTATGCACAAGTGACAACAAATGAAGTTAGGCTTATTCGATGCCTCTGAGGCAGGTGGTAGTATGACGTGCTACCCTTGAGACACCCTGTATTCGTATTTGAGGACTCTTAATTGAAAAAAATTGTGATGCTGTATTGTGTGTGCTTATGTAAATGCGACTCTGGCGAAGGGTGTAGTTGGGGCTGGTTTTATAAACTGGAAATGGAACTCCGTCAGCATAGGCCAAAGAAACTTATTTAAAGTGACAATCGTTATTTCAGGAATTTAATTTAAATTGTATTATTATACAGTTGTAAGCAAAGTGCTTTCCAGTGTCGAGGCGTCATTCGTACAATTGTACAATCGTACGTATAGTGTGGTCATGTGGTGTGTTGTAAACTATGTCGTACAAACAAAACAAACGACTATTGTTGCCTTTTATATTAAAAAGATTCAAGTGCAATTAAAAACTTTTATGTCATACTTAACACACAAAAAGTAAATAGGATCCTACAAATAACATTGGTATTTTAGTTTTCTATGGTACTTGAAGCTGCTGGGAAATAGGGTGAGGAGCTGGGTTGTGGAGGGGTGGGGGACTGTTAGAAAATGTGGTTAAAGGCAGGAAGCCATGTACTAAGGGCAAACAATGAAAGCACTAAAATAAGGGTTGGGGTTCAAAAGTCATGACGATTCACATATGACGTAAAATAAAGAATGTAATGAGTTCTAAACAATTTAATTATAATTTGTTCGGTCGACTGTTTTGTTAATTACGTCATGTCCATGTATTTACTATGCCCCGTCAAAAGTTGAACTACGAAATAGTTGAATGCCACGTGTAACAATTATTTAATATCAACATTTCTGAATTATTTCATTATATGTCACCCCCACTGATGACATCACGAACTAAAACGAATATCATCAGTAAATAATTTATTTTTCGTTTTATATCACGACATTATATTGAAACATTATAGGTCGACTCAACAGCTGCTATAGCTTTGACAGTAAAAAAACAATCACGTCATACACTGAAATCAATTTTTGTAAATTTTTCTTAAAAGGAAAAGAATGATTATTTCATCGTTGATATCTTCTGTAATATTGCGAATTGAATAAAAATAATTAGATATTTAAGGTTTTGATAGGTAACTCTCAACAGTCGTTCCGTTAAGATCACACTTATTCTTTGTTATCATTCACATTTCAACATCACATTGAGAATCATCTAAGATGTATTCTCTAAACATGGCTATCCAGCGTAACCTGATACATCGATATGTGTTAGTGGTAGTTGTCAAATAAAGTAGTTTTTAATTTGTTATATAATTTATCTAAATTGTTGTATATTCTTTGTTATTAATTAATGAGTTATAATAAGCAATATACGACTATACTTCTCCCTCTCTACTACAATGTTTCAATGAATACTACAATTTTCCAACAATATTAACAAAAATATTATTTCAAATAATTTAAACATTTTACAAAAGATTCACAATATTATTAACAACCATAAGATAAAAGTCTGCTTAAGCCTGTCCCTAAGGATGGTTATATTTGTTTGACTTACGATGAATATCGAGAACGAACGAGCTCTCCCTCGGCTCTATCAATTTCGTGTTGATGGCCTGGCAGGTGAAGATTGAATTCAGATCCTGTCGTCCTATTGTGGGCCACAGTAGTCTGTTCTCGATGACATCTCCTGTGTTGTGTTCGTATTGTTCGTCCACCAGGATGCCGTTAATCAGCCACCGGACCACGGGCTCGGGTCGACCTGGAATTCATTATTTATCGATATATTATTTTAATGATTTATTTGTAACCACTAATTATTGTTGCATGTACAGATTTTATTTCTTTGTGAAATGATAAAAGTACACATTTTATAAAATACAGAAATTTAGATTAACAGCTATATTAATAATTTAGAAATACCATTGGCTTACAATATATTTATTTTAATTAATTATTAAATAGAGATTTCAGATTGTTATAAAAAGGGTATGAGGCAAATTCAAAACCAGTGCTGAACGCAAATAAGTAACAACAAATTGAGATTGATTAAGGAAAATACAATAGAATGGAAAAATTCTTATCAAAGCAACAGACAATTCGAAAAAGCTATCTTCAAACTACGAGCAGGACATACGAGATTGACGCATCAGCATTTAATCAGCAAAACAACAGCTCCGCAGTGCAGCAACTGTCAGACACAAATAACAGTCCATCATCTCCTAGTAACCTGCCCACAATATCAAACTCAATGAACAAAACACAACATCAGTGCTGAGCTAAACGACATACTTTCAACAATTCAGAAAAAATTCAAACAGTGCTCGAATTCCTTACTGATATAAACATAATAAACAAAATTTAATTAAAATAAATTAACTTCAGGCGAATATGACCTTGTCACCTCAAATTTTAAAATAAAAAAAAATTCGGTCGAGTTATTGGGCTCGATGTTGTAAATAACTTTGTGTTGTTAGTTAGATATCTTTTCTTTAATGACAATTAAAGATATTTTCGCATAACGTTAGAATATCATTAAAGATTTCTAAGACATTATATTTCTGTAACTGTAAAGAATACGTAAATATTTTAAAAGTAAATTGGCAAACATAATGTATGAGTGGGAAGAGAGGTCGAAAATATTAAACGTTTTATAAAAATATGTAAAAATTATATTGCGAAAACTTGAAAAATCTTTTTTATTAACATAGTTATTTTGTTTCAACTGAGTGCTAAAAGTAAATGAAATTAAAAAAGCAAATAAAAATAAACGCATATCTCAGCATCTGCAGTACTCGTACATACTGCTAAACACAAACACAAAACACGGAGGATATGAACACTGAACTGTAATTTCCTAACGAGCCCCCCACTCCACACTCCCCTTTCATTGCCACCATCCTCGCCCCACAAGATTTTTAATTTTACTTTATAAAATTCATTTTAGAACAAAGGTAAAACAAAGTTCGGTTAATTAAACATTTCGCATAAATTAAATGGGTTCAATTATTAACAACATTCTAGAGTTCCAAAGTGTTTTACAGTTCATAACGTTTAACATGAGTTCTATCATATTTTTGTACTTCTGTTTCCATCTGAATGCGAAAATGTATATTTTAAATTAACTTTGTGGTTTCTATTTGAAGGTTTAGTCTTAATTTTATTCATAAATTCATAAAGGAGGGACTCAGATATATAAAACGTAAACTGCATAATTACTTCTAGACTTAATGTAATGTTGAAATCAAATAAATGAAAAGTATATTACTTTTTCCAAGTAACTTTGCTTTTCTTAAAAAAAAACTAACCTAAAAATATACAGGTGAATGGTTGAAATTATTAATTTTATTTATATAATATTAGTTACTTTTATTTGTATACAACGTTTATATATTATACATATGTATGTTCGTATACATACAGAAACTTCTTATAAAAGTTGGACCATCGAAACGTTTTAGAAATAAATTTCTATTATCAGAGCGAGTTCTTGTTTGCGACATAAATTCATTTGAAAGTAATAAAAGTTTGAACGTGAAAAGGTATTTCCGTATTTACAATTCCGGGAGGTTTGCTTCGATGCTTTCTAAGTTAAAAATAAATGCAAAACTCGCTAGACTAAATGCAGTCTAAAGACGGTGGTAAAGTTTGAATCGTGTACGTCAGATTAGAGAATAACAAACTTGTATAGCAATTACAAATTAAAGATACGGGGGTGATTAGATATTTCAGTGACTTTTTGAATTCCCCGCGCAACTGACGTCAACTACTATCTATTAATAGACTACTATCAAATTTTGAGTCAGCTTTGTGTTTGACAGCAATTAAAAGGAGACAACCAGTCATTAAAAGTAGCTATGCCGCGATTGTGATTGACTGTGTAGTCACCATGGCAAAAATCCATAAATTGGACTACGATCTGCTACCCTATCCAACATATTCTGCAGATTTAGCCCCTTGCGACTATGTCCTGTTTCCAAATGTGAAGAAATGGCTGAGCAGTAAGAGATTTGGGTCTAATAAAGAGGTCATCACTAAAACAAACCTATTATTTGGAAGGAATAACAAAATTGGAAAAAAGCTGGACTAAATGTATCGAGCTTAAAGAGGACTATGTTGTTAAATAAGGCCCGTCGCACACTGCAAGCGTATTTAAGCGACGGCGAATTCGGGCGTAAATAGGATTTGTGTTCTTTGCATGTGTTGTGTCACAATACATACATACAACGTACCGATACGACAGTAAACCAAGTCAATCTTGTGTACTGTAGGGTGTATTGGAGTTGTTTTAATTTTGATCGATCAGACCTTCCAGTCTGAGACAACTGATTGCATTTACAAGGTTCGGATAGGTTTAGCGTTGTAGCATGTATTCACTTGGTAAAAATTCGCTGATATACGCTTTCAATATGACAGCTACGTAACGCCCGTATTCGGACGGTTTTGTCACTTACAGTTTCCGAGTTCATTACGTTTACAGGGTTCCGATAAGTAAAGCGTAGTAGCACGTATACGTCGGGTTAAAATTCGTTTAAATACGCTTGCAGTGTGCGACAGGCCTAAAGCGCTTTTTTGCAGAAAGAAATATCTTTTATTGAGGAATAAAGCCTTTAAAAAAAAATCACTGAATTATCAAACTATCCTCGTAAAACTTTTATCACAGTGAATCAGATATAATGATTTACATTGTATTCAAACAAATACAACGGACGTAATTTGTCCTTCGCTTGATTATTGTTGTACCTCATTAATAATGCAATAATCACCCTGTAATCTAACGATATCAACCCTATTGTATCAAGGAGAGCAAATAATATATCTAAACACATTTCTATCGTTCTATCGTTATCCAGCACTAGTAGTACGTAGCTACGAGTAGTTGCTTGTACGTTTGAAACACGTTTTATTATTATTCCAAGAGTTAAGTGCACTACGTGAGACGTGCCTAGTGTAGATTTTGACAAAGTGAGATTAATAGTTACCTTCTCTCTCTTCCTTCTCTCTTACTCGTAGCAAATGCCAGCAACAAGCAACGAGCAACCTAACGCTAACGCTAAGTAACAAGCAGAGACACCAATCTTATGTAGACCAGAACAATGCATTAGAATGCCGAGTAGAATAGATTGTGTAGTGTTACTTCAGTGTGCACATGCACCATGCACCATGCACTGAGCTTTGAGCGGCGAAGTAGTTGTTCCACAGTCTGCGAGACTATTCTACATTCATGTGTGGAGTGTCAAGAGTTTTGAATGGAAACTGAATGTAATGTGCTTATTCGATGTCAAAGCAACGTATTAAAACTTTATTATGTGTCTGGTGGCTTGATATTGTGAATGTATATCACTATGTTAATGTCCAAACTTAAAACTTATACAGTGAACGCAACAATGAATTAGAAATGCTATGTAGATATTGTGTAGAAAGCTTATCTTCACCGCATGTTTGGGTCAGTTGCTTTTTTTCTGGATTCGCCATGGATTTCATTGACCACGTCTTAAGCCGGTTCCAAACGATGCGGTGAACGTTTGAATCCAATGCTTGCCTCCAACGTGTGAGTCAAATATTGGAAGATTGATATGGCAAGGTTATTATTACGACATTCAATGTTTAAAATTTATTTGTTGTTATGCAAAGTTTATCTTCGTTCTTTATCGGTCACATGTACTTGGTTCTGTTATTTTGGGATTATTGATTTTATTTAAAAAATTTAGTTTTTCAGAATGTATGACGTCATAGAAGGGGAAGGGGTGGCGTTAAAAAAGCATGAAATTTGTGTGACGTAATTTATAGATGGCCTCCTATCTGTTTAAATTTTTGCTTATTGAAACAAATAAATACATCCTCTCTTTTACCTAATTAAGAATATAATTTCTCTAAACTCAATTAAATGCTCTAAGAGTAGAATGATTATATGTGTGGGGTCAACTAAGACATATTCATGCACCCTGCTGCGATGCCTTTCATATTCATGAGTTATCTCATCGAGTAACATCCAATGCAGAAGGATTTCAACATTTACCACCTCATCAGCTGCATAAACCCCGTGGTTCGTTACCAACCATTTGTCTAGGATCCACCCGACCGTGATTATGTATGTACAGTCCGTAATCGTCAAAGAACATATTTCATTAGATTTTTAAATTCTATTTATTATAAAGAAAACGTTTTATTTCATGGTTTGTGAATGTTAAGCAGCTACATCAAGAGAGAAAACTTTCTGGATGCAATAGAGTCTTTATCAGTAATTGACTAGTCACGCCGTTTAGTATATTACATCATCCCATTTAACATATACCACAATTAAATCTGTGTTTATGATAACTAATACACATTATATGCATATGCAGTTGTTTTATTCTTTTTACGTTACTCTAGTAACTCTTTCTGTTTTCTGGTATTTCTTGATAGTACTTTTCTTTCTTACGTCATTGCCTGATGTTACTTTCTCCAATACCATGTTTAAATCTGAGCTATTATCCTCATTACCTGACTCGGTAATTGTAGTTTCAGTTGACGTGGTCTCATTATTTTTCCTTTTATTTTCGGTTCTTGGACCTGGTATTTAAATATGTCTCTTTCTTCGCCAATAATATTTCTCGCTTCAGCTTCTACCATTGCACTATTTTTCCTTTTTTCATTAACCCAATTTGAGAAGACATTTTCGTTGATAGCTCCTGTTTGTTGTTTCTGTTGTTTCCTCTTATGAACGCATAAATGAGAGTTGTTATTTTTCTGAGTTTCTATTTTTAATGTTTGTCGAATAATCTTGACCCAAATGGTTTAGGTCGTCACATAGTCTGCATGTCTTTCTTTGATTTCTGCACCTTGCCCAGACTTTCTGTCACATCATACTAATGTAATGTTCGATGAGATTTCTTTTTTAAATCATTTTCATCGACCATATCGTATTGGCTACTGAAAATGACATCCGTTTCCCCAAGTTTCTTTTCTTATGTTTATTATTGTTTTATAACCTTGGAGTGCATGTTGTATAGTAATGTCAGCACTTTCTAAAACTTTGTATATCTCATTATCGGTTTCTATATATTCAATTTCCGCATGTTTTGTTAGTAGTTCATCAATTTTATTTTAAATATTTATATGAGTACGTCAACTTTCAAAAGTTATTACCACTTAAAAAGAATATTTACATTCATAAACATTTACAATACTTAATTCATTATTCATAATTTACAACTTATAAAAATACTTAAAATAAAGAGATTAAATTGGTTTTATTTATAAACTCAATAAAGTTTTTCAGATTTTCCCTGCTTTTAAATATCAGCCTTTATTCCTGATGCATATTACATTCTTGTCTGTGGAAGAAAAATATGCTTTACCGTTAGTAGGTTGTTACATTGTTCATATATTGGTTGTGGTTCTCTTTTGAATAAGTAAGTATGAGTATAATTTTTATGACCTATCATGAGTCTACATATTACCACCCCTTCCCGCCTTCTATTTAGTTTATCAATTGGTTTGCTTTCTTTTAATTTACCTATCATTTTATTCCATTCACATGAATGGCTAACACATCATCTACATTTAGTTTTATTTTATTTCCTAGAAGTAGAACACATTGAATATTATTTACATTTGTCAATGCATTGTCTTATAAATTATTTTGTGTTTTATAAATTTAATAAACCCATTCATTCTTCATTCTATTTTGTAGTTTGTATAATTAATAACATTACATTTATATTCTTCATTTTTCAATAGAATTATTTTTTTCTTCTTCCGTAGTCACATTTCCATGAAGCAATATTTATAATTAAAAAGCTACATAAAACATTTATTAAACATTCTTGTTATAGAAAACGCAAATGCTGAAAAGAGAATGTAGTTCTTTTAAAATTCTTTTTACAGTAAGGAGCACTAATACCTTTATAACAAAAAACTTGAAAGGTTTTAAATGCAATGGTATATGGTATGTACATGCATTTCTTGAATTGCAGAAAACTTATTTAATTTCTCTCTAATTTTTTTATGCTGTGTAGAAATAGTTATGCAAGATGGTATTAACTTATATTGTCCGTCTTTCTTCAACAATCGGATAACTTTGTCATGTCAACACCGGCCTAAATGACCGACGTACACATGTGACAGATTTGAAATGTCAATATGGTCTACATATGACTGCGTCAACAATATGAGTGCGACGTCCACATTGATCATTTATTCATCGTGAGATTGACAAAATTACAATTGATATTGAGTGGCATATCGATATCATTGTCCTTCAGCCTCAAGTCGTGAATCCAATACAATCCAACGCCTCCCACAATTCGTGCTCGGCCGACACGGCCCATGGAATTGTCAACGGACAAAGCAGCGGAACGTGCGACACAGAGGACTTATTGTGTGTTTATTCTGTAATCTCTAAAGGATTAAGTGTATCCAAATTGAAAGGAATAATACAGCTACCATATTGCCTGACTGGTACACAGATATAAAGTATTATTGATTCTAGTGTTGAGTTTGTACTCGTAGATAAATGTGCCATAATGCCGTTACGCGGGGATTACATTTCACATGAACGACGTTTTATAAAACACTGGAATAACGTCATTTGGAAACAAACTTAACGATCGGTTAGCAAGCGAATTCGCAGTGGAACGTGTGTCACATGAAATCACGTGATTTGGGACCACTAAGTCCTCCACTGGTAGTTATTACTCAAATGTATTCTAAACTTTGAGTAATTCATAGACGCGCTTTACACAGGCGTAGCTACTACCGTATCTGCCCTCTCAATGATACGGAGGCCCTGTAGCCCAGGGGCCCCAAACTTGTGTAAGCAGAAATTCTTTCTTCAGTATTTGGAATCATTAATCCTCTCAACAGCATGAAATTAATGACTTACAGAAAACTAGCATTTTGCTAAGTAATCTTTTGAATAGTCTGAGCGAAATAAGAAATCAAAACCCAGCAAAAGACAACTGTTAACAACTGTTTTCAAAAATTAAAGAAAGAAGATAGCGAAGCGTTTTTTTGATGAGCTATCAGAAGATGAGAGAATTTCAGACCCGGAGTCAATGTGTACTATTGCTAAAGATTTCAGAGCCTCTGTTACTTAAGTAATATGTTCGAATTATTCCAACTCTTATCTTTTTCAAACGAAATAATAAAAAATATGCCGGAAAACTGTCTGCCAAATACAGTAAAGACATGTCTGTTGATCTTTATGAACAATTAATTGATTTGAAAACATGCTTAAAATCTAAAATTCATAAAATTCATTCCATTAAGAAACTTATGCAATTATTGCTGATAAAATTCAATTCAGTTGCATTCAGTTTTCCGGAGGTAATAACTTATCTAAGGGTCTCTATGAGACAGGAAAGGCTATCAGACTTGTCATTATTGTATATAGAGGCAGAAAATTTAGAAAAACTGAAATAGTCCTCAGCTATGAATGATTTAATAAATAAGTTCGCCGAACAAAAGGCAAGAAAAGTGTATATTTGATTTGAATTGCTAGCTTAGTTCCTAGGAGTATTAATTGTAAGTAATAACATAAAATCAATATATAATTCTTTTAATTCAATGCGAGCGTTTTTGTTCATCTTGTGAAAAATCTTTAACCATCATTTGGGCCCTTTAAGAAATTTGGATACAGGGCCCGTCTAAGACACGCTACGCCACTGGGTTTACGGTTTAACAATTTACCACTTTATATGAATTTCACAACATATACAATCTAACTAATAATTGATTACATTGAAATGTTTCCTCAGTAAACTATAAATCTAATCAGTACTGACCTCCCACTACTCTGCAGGTCAACATGACGTCATCCCCTTCCTCTTTCGGTCCCAAAACTGAACTGTTAAGTTGTCTTCCCCACCGGTCCATTACTTGAGGTTGCTCCGGAGGAACTGTAACAAAAACATCAAATGTATAACTTGGATAAGTTCATTAGCAACAAGTATTCGTACCAATTGATGTTGGACCTGTACTCGTACGTCCATAGGGAATGGGAGAGGGGATCGCGTAAGGGGTGGTGATGGGAAACTCGCAACCCAACTCACAAACAACTGTGGAAAAGGGTTTATTTTGTTTTGTTTTGTTTGCTCTTGACATAAATACAGTTTTACAATGCTGTATTTAAATTTAATATACTTAAGACAGTCTTAATACTCGTAATATACGAAAACTCATTTCAGTTGACTAGCATAATAGAATGCAGAAATTACAAGTTCTTCATTTGAAGAATTCATCATTCATTGTGCCATCTTAATTATTAATACCTATATAATGAAACAAAGCTCTTATTAAAACTATAATTAATATTTTATAAAAGAGTTTAACGATATTTTATGTAAAAACATATCTTCAAAGTTGAAAAAGAATTTCATCACATTTTGTAAGATCTTGTTTAAGATCTCCTGGCGTTCTAACACAGCCCCAAAATCCATAAAACAAAGATCGTAAAATTCAAAACGATATTCAAAAAAATATCAAGGGAATATCCTATCAAACCCATAAAATAATACCATAAATCGTTTGGTAAGGCGTCGCGACGCTACGGAATATTGTTTAATAGTTTTGGAAACACACAACTATAAAGAACGAGGAATGAGGTTATCTCTGAAGTGTATATCATATTTTATAGTGTATTAAATTCTATTGTCTTAATTAAATTGCGTTTGCAATATTTATTTATATCCTTGTGTGGGTATTGGGATTAAATTAGCTCTACTTGAACTGTTTGAAGTAATAATATCTCTGATATTAGTTTGTCATTAAATATTATTTATTATTTTACAGATACTTCATACACTAAGGTGGTATTCGTCGAGAAATACTAATTATGAATTATTTAATCCAGTCACGGAATAAATGCCGTTCTCGAGAATCGAACATATTATACTCGAATGCTAACGAAATATCGATGTGCTTCTGACTGTAGTTGTAATGCCGGTTTCACACCAGAGAGACAGTTTTGAAAACAATTTTGTTGTCAAAAAACAAAACAAGATCATGTTTTGTTTTGTTTTAAAACAGTTCTGTTTTTCGAAAACAGACTGTTCACACTGAACGGACTGGTTTTGTTTTTAGTGTTTTCTGTGTGTCCCATAAAAATTATAAACATGATAAACAACAACTGACAAGCGCAAATGTTCACAAAAAACAAAACTGCGTGTTCAAACCAAACAGACTAAAAACAACAACAAACGTGTTTTCCTTTGATCTTACCGACTCCAGATGGGAATGTGTTTTGTTTACTAAAACAGCAACAAAAATGTTTTAAAAACTGTCTCCTTGGTGTTTTTGTTCAGAAAAACAAGTTTTTGTTCGTGTTTTATGGAACTGTCTCTCTGGTGTGAAACCGACATTAGAGGAAACATTTGGCATTTCATAATTTTAAAGCTTTAATGAGTAGCTAATTATGTTAAAATATTTATACGGTTAATTAATTTTTGTATGTCATTATCCTTATGCTCAAGAATCCTCCCTTTATAGAATTATCAATTTCAATAAATTAATTCAATTTTCCCACAGTCTTATTCTTCACTTTTGGTTATTTGACTACCACCAAAGTTCAAAGTTCAACTTCTATCTGAGATAGAATATTACTAGAGCGAGATAGAACTAGCTTCATTTACAATTTTATATGCCAGGGTGTAAAAATATAACCACATCTAAATTTTATATTAGAAAACATAAAAAAGAGTTAGATGAAAATTACTGGGATCATATCAACTTAATAACATTTCCATATCACTCATGTCGGAGAATTTTGTGTGCCAAAACTCTTTCCATCGCATTTTCCATTATTTTCTTACACGTTTTTAGGATGATCTCATCAATGGTTGCACGGATATTGTTCTTAAGATCATCAACGGTTTATGTATCTTATTCATGTATGTACATCACTTCTTAAAAGTTAACCCATGGAGAACGTCGGAAAATGTCATATCTTTTGTGGGGTTTAGGGCCTGTTCCACACTGCAAGCGAATTTTGACCGGATGTATACGCGCTACTACGTTTTACCTATTCCAAACCTGTAAATATAATGAAACTCGCACACTGCAAGCGACAAAGCCGTCCGAATACGCGCGTTACGTAGCTCTTAGGCCTGTCTCAGTATGGCACCGTAATCCGACAAATTTCGGCCGGACGTATACGCGGCACTATGCTTTACCTATCCGAACCTTGTAAATGTAATGAAACTCCTCGCACACTGCAAGCGACAAAGCCGTCCGAATACGGGCGGTACCTACCTCTCACATTAGAAGGATATAACAGCGAATTTTATTCAAGCGTTACCACAACCACAACGCTAACCTATCCGATCCTTTGTAATTGCAAACAGCCGTCTCAGTCTGGAGGGGATGCCCAAGAACGCGCGATGAAAATCTTCAATCCGCTTCGAATGGGATCTATCGGTGACATCGCTTTGTGAACGAGTATGTTCAGCATGTTCATGTTCTTTAGTTTATACAAACCACCAAACAAATACGATAGAACTAAATTAAAATACACAAGTTGACTCAGATATATAATAAATATCGATAAAAATTAAAGTAAAAGTTTGTTCTCATGATAAATTATGTTATTACAAGACAAATCCAATACATCCTAGAGTACACAAGTTTGACTTGGCGTAAGTATTGTGTCACAACACATGCAAGGAACACATGAGTCGACTTAGAGAGTTCTAGCCGCTCAACCAAACCGCTGATTTACGTCTGAATTCGCAGTAGCTTAAATACGCTTGCAGTGTGCGACAGGCCTAACACGTTTAATTAATAGTCTTAGTTTTTCTCAAGAACAAAAAATTGTAATAGATCGTTGAAAGCAATTAGCGGATCAAGTATTTTATCTTTCATCATATTTCATTTACTTTCTGAACATCCCGGTCCCATCGTAATCTTTTTCAGTTGTCTGATTGACTTAACGGGATTTGTCTTATACTTTCTGGTAACTAGATAGCTCGTAGCTCGTAGCTTCGGTTGTAGCTGGAGGTTATACATTGTACTTAATAAAATACAATGTTCCTAACCGCATTGAATAAGAAATAAGTCAATAATTATACTCGGCTATAAAAATAAGATAAAGAACTCACTTACAAGACAGAAACTTACAAAGTAAAGTTTCTTGTTTCTTCAGTACTTCGAATAATTAAATAAGGTATTACGGCGTAATTCTTAACATTGCGTTTCCTAATCTCCAGTATTACCGGATTTAAGATACTGAGATGCTTCTGGTACTCTCCCTCTCCTAAGCCACCAATCCTCTCCTTCGCCACCACGATTCTTTAATACAATGCTACATCGGAAGATGTGAAACGAAGTTGGAGTGTTTGTCTTGCTCTAGGAGAAGACGTTCAAGACGGAAATGCTGTTACTTTGAACTTTAAATTATTAATCATATCTCAACTCAATCTCCCTTGTTAAAGAAATGTAATTCCATACATTTATAAATGCTTGAAGTGATTATATTTAATGAGTAGTTACAGACAGTGTTAGCGGCTGTTAGGATGATAGTTTGTATTACTTTTATACAATAAGACAATAAGAGAATACTGAAAACAATACTAGTGGTATGAATTTATTGATTCGATCACAATACAAAAGAAAAAAATAATTTTTTTAGTTGGTAACACTGACTAGAGATATTACATTGCATTCTTGTATATATTAGTTATATCTACTATCATTGTAGTCTGTGTAGCGCAACGAGTAACGTTGTAAGGAATAACGGCCAACACAATTGATGTTTGGACCTGACAGAACTCAATGTGCATAATGTTAAATTATTATATAATTAGATAAAAAGGAATTGACAATTTGAATAATAAACTTTAAATGTCGTTTCTTTGATTTCAGTTAATATAGTATGATTTAAATTAAACAGTGTAATTATTATAATGTGTATGTAAATTACTAAAATAATAGTCTTTGATTTCAGAAGCAACACATAAGTTTGATTAAAAATGTACAATTCCTAATACAATGTTTTATTTATATGTAAAATATTTTTATTCTATTACGTAACAATTACGGATATAACAGATTTATTTATCTACTTTGCCGTGATTATTTTTAGGTAAATCTAATGGTCAATTTTTGGAACTTATGCCATTTTCTTGATTACCTCATTACGGTTGTGGAAATGAGCATTATTAACTTAGAAGGGGACGAAAGGAAGCCATTATGTCTGATTATTATTTGTACGAGTATGATAAGTTTTCGTAAATAGCACTTTGATGTATAACAATATTTCCTGCCACCTGATTTGGTAGAATACTATTCGAGGTAATGACCTACAATAATTCGTCCTGTTTACCTAATGTACGGTAAACTTTTAGAATACTCGTACAATTCCACTTCTGAGTTTGTAAAAATAAAATAAAATAATAAACTTTGGTTTTATATTAGATTCTGTAATTTGGAAAACCATGCGAAATGGAGATTACGTATTCCATTTTCGTTATAAAATTGTTTTAAAAAATTCAAGCAATTATGTAGTATATCAATTACAATAAGTTCGTTAAGTTATTATAATGTTCATAAGGCTAATTAGCTTTCTTCTACTTTTAACTCTGTGCTTATCTTACTAACGCTTCTCTCTGTGTATCTGTCCACTCGCTTTGTCGCGGATCTCTGCAGAGCAAAGCCCGTGCAGCGCCGCGACGCCAACTGGCGTGGTGTGGCAACACTGAAATATGCATTACTCCACAGCGGAATAATTAATGAAGAGTTGCCGTTGATCTCCCTCTATCCCCGTAAACCCCGCACCCCGTGTTCAGGCCAGGGACAGGGACAGGGACAGCTGTGCCCCTCAACCAACCCTGTATACCCCGATTTTACAGAATTAGGATATAGCAAAGAAGGTGGTCGTCAGATATCATACCCTTAGTTTATTTTTATTCAACCCTTCCATCGCTGTTCTAAATATCGCTGAATATACGAGCATAAAACTTTAAAGATAAAAAAGAACTTTGATTAAATTTGAATAAATTGTAATTTGATTTAAAAATGTTGTATCTTTATTTAAAATTGATAATACTTTATATCTCAGTAAATTTGCATTGCAAATATTTATTGTATAATATTTTAGCACACTTAAAGTTCGAAACCGGAAATAAACGCGAAATCCCTGAGGCTAATATAATCACATGCAGTTTACAGGTAAAAGTATCCCTGGACTTAATTTATAACGTAAATTTGCATGATCTTACATCATTAATAAAAAAGTAACGCTATTAAATCGTTGGTGTTGGAATAGTAGTGTGTCAACTAGGCGTTGCTTAAACACGTACTCGAGTGACAAACGTATGTATGATCAAACAGTCGAATCTGCTCAGATTCAGATTCCATCTCCTTTGGAAAGGTGGTTAATTAGTTCATTAAAAGATACTCGGTAGTTTGTATTCTAATTTAAAAACAAATTAGCGCTTTGTATTTAAATAAATCAGTTTTATAAAGGGTTTTAAAGATTTCTTTTTCTTTCCATTCTCCATTCAACAGGGATTTACATTTTGCTAAAACTATTTACTCTGAAAAAGAGAGGAAAAGGAAAAGTAAACTCTTCACAGTTCACACCCAGATTTCGCAAGAGACATGCAAAAGGAAAAGAAACCGTTAAAAACAATGCATGGGAAGAAAAAAAGTTCATTGAAAGCAGATTCGTTGAAAGCGAAGTTATATAAAGGAATGAAGTATTCAATAACATCTGCTCGGGTGAAAGGGGTCCGGGGTCCGGGGAAGGACAGGGGATGAGAGAGATTGATATATTCCGGTTCCTCTATCTATCTCGTCTCGTATAACGTACAACAAACACAGTACAGTACAACGTGCCGTAAAACATCTTGTTTTCTACTCAACGTTGAACGTGCACCACGGGGAGCTCTAAAGGTTGTTAGTACAGATGGAAAACCGATTTCCTTGTTTCGTTTTTCCGAATTAGTAACTCCATTATTTTCAGATTTATCATTATCTGCAAAGTTCGAAAGAAGCCCATTTTTAATATTTTATTATACTAATACTAATATATTGTAGTATATCTATTTATTGTCTACCTTCCGGATTTTGAATGAAACACATTATAAGGTTGAAATATACTTTCTTTTAATGGAAAACATATTTTGTACATTAGCTGTGGTTATTTATTGATCATTTATTTATGGGAGCATCATTTCATTATCGAATTAGTTATTAATAGATAAATGTTAATGTAAATGATATTATTATTAATAAAATATAAGTAAAGAAATAATGTAAAAAAATCAGTAATTCTAATAATTAATGCGTTAACTTTTTAATTTGGTGTATTACTTATTCATATACTCATATTTAATTATTCAAAAAACTCTGTTTAAATTTAGGCCAGTTTTTCAGATTCTTATGCACCAGCAGCTATAATAGGGGTGAAATATAATCATTTTACTCTCCCTAGTTATAAAAGCTAAAATAAAATTATAATAATACTTAAGGTGGACTATAAATTCGTAACTGTGTAATATACAACTTACGGCTGCGGAATAACCCTATATTTTATCTAAACACGTAATAATGCCACAAAGCAACGCATCATATATATCTCCCTCTTCCACGTCCTTCCGTTCCTTCCATCCCCACTCCCACGGTGCCCCATCAACGTTCACGAACAGAACTCGTTTCATCTTAACAATTTTTTCAACTCGCCTTAACTTTGAGGATGGTTTTCCCTTATTTTCCGGGGTTTTCCACAAACATATATTTGTAATCTCCAAGGATATTTAATTTCCCGCTTGGGATTTTTACTATTTAGTATATTTCAGTATTACATGCGGTTTATATATTAAGCATATTTCACAAAAGACAATGTAGAAGTAATAAGCAGAATTTATTCCAAAAAGACTAAAATATGAATATATATCCTTATGTTAAGGCACTCCTATAAATATTAGTTAGATAAAAAATGCGCCAAAAGGAAGGGAAAACATATATTTATGTTTTAGCATATATACAAATAGAACTAATGTAAATTTATGATAATATCATAATACTAATGTATACGAAAATAAAATATCTTGAAAGCTTATTTTAAATCAAAAGTCGAGGTACCAAACAAAACTCAGTTTTGAATGGAGGCTGCTTACTTTAATTCGCCACCCGGCAAAGATATACTAGAACCCCTACAATGTGGTAGCTCCAATATCCTTATTAATTGACTTAAACTATATTTAGGACTACCCCACTCAAATTAATAACAATCAATTATTCTCGACCATTCATACACTGGTATATTCAAATACATTTAAATGTAGTTGAGGTATTAATTATTAATACATGTACCACACCGTTTGGTAGAGATTCCCTGACAACGAAATGAATGATATTGTTTTATTCCTGGAAGGATTCTGAAGTCTGGATCCCTACGTTATTAATGAGGCAACAGGGTACAACGAACAAGGCTACTCGCCTCCCACCCACAAGCCAGCACCCACCACCCGTTCCCCACGTACTCCTCTAGATTTAATTGAATCAATATTTCTATTGGCCCGTGAATCATTTATGACATAATACGGGCTCGGGCATAAATAACAACATTTAAAATTGTGAAAGAGTCTTAAAGAATTGGATCAAGCTATTTAGGGGCTCGGTACAACGTTAAAGTGAAGAGTATGGTATTATCTTTAAACGAAAAAATAAAGTGGCTCGAACCGTACCTTCGTACCGCCTCACCGTTGTACCGTGCAAGAAACTTCGCTGTAATGTAAGGTACGATTGTACGAGTAAGCCTTGGGGAATATTTAATTATGTTTTCTTATAATTAATTCAAGTTGTATAAAACCTACATTATTAGATATATTAGATTTAATACGCTACAATAACAAAATGAATGTAAAAACTGATGAAGGGGCTTATGCTATATGGGGGGGGGGGGGGGTAAGATTGAGGGGCGAGGCGGGGTGCTTTTACATTCGGTAGAGATTTTATTAGTACTTTTGAATATAGCTTGTATTTCTGGCAGTAATTAGCGCTCTAAGAAGCTCATCAAATTTAAGTATAAGTAGATGGTTTAATCATCCCCGTTGTACTCTTAATATATCCTTATTGTTTCTTTAATAATCATTATCGTTTTATGTGTTTTTAGATTTCTGTATAAGTTACTGCCTCAACATTCAATGCATTCAAGTACAATGAGCGTCCTAATGCCGGTTTTACACAAAAGAGACAGTTTTGAAAACAGTTTTGTGTTCAAAAAACAAAACAAAAACATGTTTTGTTTTATTTTAAAACAGTTCTGTTTTTTGTAAACATTGAACAGACTGGTTTTGTTTCTAGTGTTTTTCTATGTGTCCCATAAAAATTTAGTATGCCACAAATTATTGTGTTGCCGATACATTTCTATTAAATTGCTGGTCTTATCTTTTGCTCACTGCATTCTGCTCTTATTTATAACTGCTCTTGGAACTAGTTGCTAGTCAAATGATAAACAACAACTGACAAATGCAAATGTTCACTAAAAGCAAAACTGCGGGTTTAAACCAAGAAGACTAAAAAACTACAACAAACGTGTTTTCCTTTGATCTGTATGGCTCCATATGGGAATGTGTTTTGTTTACTAAAACAGTTTTTTAACGAATTTTTTGACAAAAATGTTTTAAGTACTGTCTCTTTGGTGTAAACATTGGTGTTTCTGTTTGTGTTTTGTTTCTTTGTGTCTCTAGTGTGAAACCAGCATTTGTAACAGGATTTTTTAACGCCCCTGTGCTGTCTCTGCCATTACGTAATTACTACCATTTTTTCCAACAAACCTTACTTTCTGATTCGGTTTCAAATTTTTATGTTTCCTGCATATGTTAGGTATCGTGGCATTAACGACTGCAGCGCCACTAGATATGTAACAGCTGTTTTATGTTTTAACTTAAAGCCCAATATTAGCGAGTAAATCACGAGGGAAATTATTTTGTATAAAGCAACCATAAACTATCTTAGTAGTTTATATTGCCACTGTGTGGTATACAGCGCTAGTGTGCTGTGTGCTGCAACGCGCACAATGAACATTTTATGAGTTAAAAGTTTTCAAATTTAATTATCATTCTGGTCCATTTCATCAAGCTAGAGTATAATCACCCTCCTTGAGGAATGGACATATTGTTTTAATTCTGTACTAGGCACTTAAAACGGGAAGCTATTTAAATCACTACTTGAATGAAGCAGTATCGTAAATATAAGTGGTTTAAATTTTGTTGGATAGAGTTTAACACATTTATAAATAATCTTTTTTTAGTATTCTTTAGTAAGTCGAATTCCAGTTTAGACCAGCGTACAGAAAATACGCAGCGCATAATTCATATATAATTTTATCAAGTTTTAAGTTTCACCAGTTTGAGGAAATATTCTTTTATTTGTCTGCCAAAGTTAAAGTTTTGTACAAATCAATAAATTATTCTTATCTTATTTTTATTATTCTGACCCTTTGGTCCACGCAAGCCATGTCTCTTCCATGAGCATCCACCATGAGATTTTTGCGGTGTATTAATCAAAAACACACAGAGTGAATTGTTTTAAAATTGATATAAGGGTGCACCAGAGTATCATACATGGCAATGGAAAAGCTACAAACGGGTTGTCTGAATTTCCAGAAAGTTAAACTCGTTGGAGAGGGTAGAAAGAGATTGCCTAGGGTTGTTTTCAAATACTGAAGTTGATTTCAAAGGATTAAAGGTCCGAAATTAGTAATTATTAATTATCTCTTCTAAACGTTGTTTAATTTGTGAAATAAATTAACTTTTTGCAAATGAAAATGTGTATAAAAAATAATTTATTAAAAAAACACCTTTTATGTTGTGGATTTAAAAATAAAAATGGTAGAACATTAAACGTTGATTATTTGGTAGATACGCAGATTGTAAATGAACCTGTTTTTACGCTAATGCGTAGTTTACGACAACCTAACATAATGTTTTGATTCGATAACGGTAATGATTTATTCATGTTTTGTTTCATTTATCATAAATTTTATTACAATGCATTAATATTCAAACTATAACTTTAATTTATACTGAGTTTTATATTTCTATATTTTTAATGAAACTGTGGAACAATGTTATGAGCCATGTTACGTTCAATGCGACGGTACGATACGTGCGCGTTCACGTCCGGATACAAGGACTGCATTACTGACGATTATTTCTTCTTATTACTGTTCAAGCTACAGCTCTTTTAGTGTATTTTGTAAATCATTGGATTATATTATTATGTAAAGGACGTAGAATTCTATAATGTATCCACTATAATATTATATATTTTATACTAGCTGACCTGACAGACGTTGTCCTATCCAAATTCACAATGAGCTTGTGTTCTTTGTCTTAATTTCTATAAAAGTGTACTATATTTTGATAAAGTTGGTTACTAGAACCTCAAATGTCCAATTATTTTTTAATAATTCCTTATATGTTAGGAGATATTAACAATTAAAAAAATCATTTGTTCTTTTAATTATTAAACAGATTCAACGTTATAGAACATTCCAAGACATGTGACATCGCGTCCGTTGTGTTGCTATCTCCATTTTTCCAACAGAGCGTAAACAGAGCATATTCAAAACAGAACTCTTATTCATAGAAAAAATAACTGACCTTCCCTTAATAGTACATATATGTTACGTCATAAATATGACCGACATCAGTACTGCTAAAACTACAATTTAAACTTTTAATTGTTATATCTCGGTCAACATTTAGATATTTATTAAAATAATAACGGAAATATACAATTAGTACCATCAATTTAGCGACAGCAGCAGTGCATGACATGTGGATCAAGTGTGTGGTGGAGGTGGAAAAATCATTTTGCTGCGGGTTTAAAGATCGACAACAGCCCGAACTTCTTCCAACATGAACGTTAGACACATGACATTGGAAACACACGATGGAGCCGGCTTTAGTTGTACAAAGGTGTTATCGTCGACTTTTAATGAGGTTGTTTCAATGAGCAACTTGATCTAAGATACCGAGCACAGTTGTTGTCTCAGTAGACTCGTAGAGGTTACTTAACTTTCATTTCATTGAACTTGACCGTATTTTTAGCAAGTAATTAAAAAAACGTTATTGTTGTATAGGATGCCACTATTTCCATCCAGGTACTAATTATCAAATGTGAATCATTTATTTTACGTGGGTAAATCTATTTAAAGATTCGTCCAATTAAACAATAATATATTAATTTAGTTCAATACGTCACATAAAAAGCATCCTCTCTGTGCATACGTTATCAGTAGACTTGAGTTAGCCATACGGAGACAAAGTAACTCCAGAGACCAGGACGAAGTGTTCGTCACCACTTAGATTGACTACAACTAATTTCATTCTGCCGAACGTTAGCGCACCTCTAGGGAATTCGTACGGTGTAAAGTGGGCAGCTTCTGCTGTTACTGCAAGTGAAATATTTAAAATTCAAGTCTTATGTAAATTAAATAACTGTGCTAAGGTTTTAAATAATAAAAAATAATACAGAAATATTTAAGCTATTGATATTTCCTAGACTTTAGGATAAATTAGTTACAATGCGAAGTATGATGTATATACAAAGATGTATGCTTTATAATATTCGCTGCAGTCTAATACAAATTCGACCGGTGTGGTTACATTCTATATTTACTTAGTATATTTCGTAAGAAGAAATAATTTTAGACACGTAATTTTAAGTTTACACTACAATTTATTAGGTATGTCAAAATGTGCAGTCAGCCAGCTGCAATGTACACTGCATGCCATACTATGCAGTATTGCTGTACTGTATAATGTTGTTAAAATAAATTTAATTAAAAAATTAATTAGGTAATATAATGCATAATATGTAACATGTTTTCGTTATTTCTTTTTGGCGTGTTTTTGTTAATTATTATTTTAAACTTTTGTGAAAGACGATTTAATTTTTATGAAGAAATGAATGAATAGTTTAGTGGTTTACTACAATGGCATAAAAACTTAAGTGCGGACCTCTTATATGAAACCACACATACCATGGTAATATGAGGGCATCCATAAGTTATGTCACACAAATTTCGTTCTACTATCCTACCTTTCTTATCATATTTTGCGGAACCCTCTCCTTGGTATCATATCACACATTTCAATTAATAAATATTTTTGTATTATTTTATAGTTTTTAGAATAAATGACCTTTTGTTTTTTTTTCAGATCTAATGGAAACTTTTAATTTTTTCACGAAATTACTTTTTTTTCAACTTTGTTTTTTACAATTTTTTTTATAAATTTGTAAAGAAATTATATTTCTTCAGTTGGTAACACTGATCAGAGATATTGCAACTGCATTCTGGTCAGGTGAGCTAACGGTATGTAGTAGTTATATCAAGTTATATCGATTGCCATTCATGTGTCTGTACTCCAACAAGTAACGTTGTAAGTAATAACGGCCAACAAAGTTGATATTAAAGTTTTTATAAAATAAAAATAGATAAAATAAAAAGAAATTGGCAATTTAAATAATAATCTTATAATATTTTTTCTTTGATTTCAGAAGCAACATATAAGTTTGATTAAAAATTTACAATTCCTAAAAAAAATGTCTTATATATTTTATACTGCATGTGACGTCACAGTGCTTCTGATAATAAAAGGTAATTAAATACATTTAGCGGGAAGATAAACGTTTCTGTCATATTTTTTACCAAACCCGGAAATTATTGTTATACATTCATGTAATATTTTACTTAAATAAAGCCTAGTAGTATTTAATCTAAGACCTTATTTCATAACTATTCACTCTTTATAAGGGACTGGTTTTAAAATTTTATAATCTTTGAATAGGTCTTCTCAAGTTTTGAAATGAGCAAAATACATTCAAAAAGCAGAAAAGTAGATCTCAAAATGTTATATATTAGGTAAAATTAATTACTTAACATGTAATATTTTGTTAAGACAAATAAACCTAAAACACACATAACAGTGTTTAACGTGCAAAATCAAATGATAATTAACCTATGAAGTAATGTTTAGTAAGGTCATATGTTTCTAATAAAACGTTGTAAGAAATTTGATTAAACTTATAATTAGTTGGTAAATTATGCACCGAGCGCGGAGTCCCGCACTACCCCGCATAGCCCCGCACCAACACGGGTACATCTTCTACAAACTACAACTACATTATTACATAAGATAACTTTATTTAACAAATTTATGTGTTTCTATATTAAACACACGCCACGCCTGCCTCAGAGCTTTTTGCTGCACAAACTTATGCTTAATATCAAGTAATTATCCCAACTACTCATGCTTAACTGCTAGTATATCCCCTGCACTTATAATTTATTATATATAGTGTATCTATACACTTAAAAAGTATACTTAAGGCAATTTCATAATTTTACGACGGTATATTTTTAACAACCTGCGTCAGAATAAAACAATAGCTTTTGCAAGTCAGCATCAGCGGTTTTGTAATTTCTATTATTACTTGAGTTAGTTTTCCTATCGTAAGAAACAAATAGCTACCCTCATACCCGATGTGAAATCACACGATAAATCACAAAGAAAAACGCATTTTCCAATTTTAATATATTGTAGTGTTCTCAAAATCCAATAACTTGAGTAAAATATAAAGTTTACTAAAAATAAAATTTAAAAATCAAAGCATGAGAAAAACTTAAAAAGATTAATGTGAAAGTATTTCAAACAGATGTTGTTCTGGTACAGATTTGTTCTGTGACAGTTTTACGAATATTACAATATATATTATCCAAGGACAGTTTTATTGGGATTTGAGATTTCAAAATAAATACACTTTCATTTTATTACTTTTTATTTATGTTGATACTTTGCAAAATATTATCATTTCACTTTTTTTAATGGGAGGCTAATCTCATCGATTTCACATTTGCTTTCAATTTATTGGAAGTTTATTTCAAAGATCACATTTATATTTATCTTAAAACAATTTATATGTACGGGACTTTTTTTATTTAACATAATTTCATACCAATCATTTTTATTTTATCGCATTTGCTGTTGCCTCCCAGATCTGAAACCGATGGCGGCTCTATGCAGTCTTACGACCATACCCTTTTGAGCATCATCTTTTTAACGTACACCAATCACGAGACGAAAACCGATTAATTGAATAGTGAAAGTGTGAAAAATTCAATATTTATTAAAAAATTGTTATACGCAGTAATCTATCTCGTTATAGTAATGGATACTATGAAATTAGTAGTAGATGTATTTATGAATAACTTTTGGAAGTGCATATTTTTCTTCGATGCTTAAGGTGCTCGTCGCACAGACAAGTATGTAATATGCCTGAGGAATATAGACAGATATTTGAAAGCAGGGAAAGTCTGAAAAACCTTCTTGACTTGATCGATAAAACTAATTCAATCTCTTTATTTTAAGTACCCATACTCGTGTTTATATTTATAAGACATATCACTAATTTTATTAGGAATTGTAAATTTTTAATCAAACTTTTATTTTAGTAATTTACATACACATTATAATAATTACACTGTTTAACTTAAATCATATTATTTTACCTGAAATTAAAGAAACGACATTTAAAGTTTATTATTTAAATTGTCAATTCTTTTTTATCTAATTTTATAATAACCTCACAATATACAGTGAGTTCTGTCAACTCCAAATATCAACTGTGTTGGTCGTTATTCTTCACAGCGTCATCTATGGAGTCCATGAATATATGGTCACTGTTTTACCGACAGACGAGCTTTGTACCAACTTTGTACCAAATATAATTTCTTTACATATTTATAAATGTATATATTGTTTTAAGTGCTTATAACTGTTGAAAGTTGATGCACTCAAATAAATATTTAAAAAAATAAAAACTTTTGGAACTGAGGTCTAAAAATAAGTCTACCTACGAAAAGAATAATATGAACTGAATGTTATCCTAGAATGCAAATATAGAAAGAGTCAGATAGATGCATTACTCAATATTATTACTAAATACGAATGAGTACAGTGAATGTTTTATTTTTTTTATTTCAGACGTGAGAAATAATCAGACTAAATGTATTGTGTATTTTAAAATGGACCAACAAATAGAAATATAAGAAAAGTGGAAAAATTTCACTTAGGCGTAATATTTTGTAATTGTTAGTTTTAAGCTAGGAAGCTGAAAAAGCTAAAACTAAAAATAAATATTTAAAAAAAAATGAACTGAATATAATTGAGTTTTGTGGAAATATAAAAAGTTATTTTCTCTGAATTCCCACCAAATTCTTCAACATGCCCAGTACGGCTCTGTTCTAAGTATAAAAGCATGCATATCATTTCCGTGCTTATCCGTATCTTATCTTTCCCAGAGACATTAGTGTCAGGGCGTCGTGTGACGTCTTCTCGTCTTATATTTAAACACATCTGTTGATTTCAATATTAATACCCCGTCACCCACTCTGAGCTATGAGAGGTGGTTCTATGTTATAACGGATGAGGAGGGGGAGGTGCTGGTGGTGTTGCAGAAGGCCTGCTGCCTGGTATACGAGTATAACAAGATTTATATTCATGTATTCAGGAATCTAATCCAAATGAAATCAACTTTACTTATGGTATGTATTATTAAGGGATATATCTCTGAATTCAAGAAATAAATTTAAAAGTTTATTTATCCCAAAAACCAGTTACCAGTTATAAAACTACTTTCATATACTTATTATAAAATATTCAGCATTTCACTGAATCAGATCTATTCAGAGATACACACTCTGGCATACACGTTGATAAATACAACTTAACTTAGATATTTCACAGGGTGTGGGATGCTACAAGATGGAGGGGCAGGGGTAGTTATTCAGTGTTTGCCATGATTTTAACTGGAACGCTTTAACTCAATATCATTCATGGAGGGGGTTGTACCTCCCAAGAATTCATTTAGGAGGAGTTAGGGTTTTGGTATATGGACAATTTCTAATAATAATTGGTTTGAATTTGACATGACTCTGAAGTTTGACATTTTGCATAGAAATTAAATTTGAAAACTTTACTTATTTCAAAACTTCTGATGTATTTGAAATGTTGTAATCTGTTCAGTAAGATAACTGTTAAGATAACCTTGAGTTTGAAGATTGTCAGTTCCTGTGAAGAACTGTTGCGTATATTTTGCGTTATAGAACAAATTAGTATGTAACTTACAAGTTAGTACTTACCTACTTATAACTGTAAAGAAATCAAGTAAATAATACATTATCGTTTTTTTTATTTTTGTTACAGAATTGTATCTATAATTTATAACCCAACAGTTTCTTTCGAATAAAATATTTATAAAACAATAAATTTGACTGAAATCTATTTTAAGAAACCCTAAATATTCGATATCTTATTTAAGAACGCACTGTATACATTACTGTAAGGCGTTACGCCAATGTTTTATTTTGAAATGACTAATGGGAGCAGTTTAATAAGTCCGTCACTTTTTGAATTTCTCGAGCAGTAACTTTAAAAACAACACTGCTCTTGTCAACTGCCATCTATTAATAGACTACCGTTACTAATTTTGAGCAAACTGCGAATTTAGTTTGTGTTTGATAGCCATTGCATGCAGGCAACCGCGTGAATTTGAATGAAAAGAAAAAAAGTGAATTGCTGTGAAAAAATGAAAGTTGATTAAGCCTTTTTTTATGTAAAAGAAACATTACCGAAACCAAGGAAAGGCTTAACAAATACTGTGGGGACTCTGTAGCATCAACTTCAATGGTAAAGAAGTGGATTACTGACTTCTGTTGTGATCGTACCAGCACAAGTGACGCAGAATATTCAGGTCGCCCAAAATAGATCACGCTAGAAATAGTCGATAAAATCCATGGAATGATATTGGACGATCGGAAAATGATAGTGCGTGCAGTGATTGAGGCTACATCACATTTTAAATAAATATTTGGATATGAAAAAGCTATCCGCGTGATAAGTGTCGCGATTGCGATTGAGTGTGTAATCACTATGACAAAAATCAATAAATTGGGCTATGAACTGCTACCCCTCCAATATATTCTCCAGATTTAGCCCACTGCGCAACTATTGCCTGTTTCCAAACCTGAAGAAATGGAAAGAGATTTGGGTCTAACAAAGATGTCATGACTAAAACAAACGCCTATTTTAAGGGCCTTGAGAAAACATAATATTTGGAAAGAATAAAAAGGAAAAGAAATTGTAAAAACGCTGGACTAAATGTATAGATCTTAAAGGAGACTATATTGACAAACAAAGCGCTTTTTTGCCAAATAAAATCTGTTATTGATCAAAAAAAAGTTACTGAATTATCAAACTACCCTCGTATGTTTCGTTACGTAAATATTACCGTTTTTTATTTTTGTTACAGAGTTTTATCTATAATTTATGACACAACAAAATATTTAGAAAACAATAAGTTTGACTTAAATCTATTTTAAGATTCCATAAATATTCGATTTCTTATTTAAGGACGCACTGGTCCCATTGTATGGGAATATGACAATGTTTGATTCAAAACTACTTATTACATTAGTACAACTGCATAGGTACTATGAAATAAACTAAGCAACATTTTATTTTATAATAAATGTAGAAGACTGAAAAAGGAATAAAACTAAATAAGAAATATAAGATAAAACACCTGTAGCGGTAAAGTCCTCCTTAGCCAATATTATTGAATATTAAGTTTGTTTATTGAGCAAGCTTGCTTTTGGAAAATATTTAAATAAATTTAAAATATATTTCCAGTCAATGCCGAAGTACGTCACGTATTCTGCTGTACATTTTACTGTAAAAATGGAAACGCGAATATTCTCTGCTTTTATTGTATAATCAAATATTTATATTGCATATCTCTTACGCCCACCTGACAACGCAACGCCGTTGACTCAAGATACAAACACATTTCAATCTTTAAACATTTGTCACAAGTTACAACTCATATTTTATATTTCCTTTCATATTTTACAATTGACTTTATGTCAAATTTACATAATTATACATTTTATTTTAATATTTCGTTTTATTCAATTTTATAATTAAAAATATACAGAAAAGAGACATAGTGTAAAGTTTGTTGAACAAAACTAAATTAAACTTAGTTCATTTCAAAGTATAAACTTGTTCTTTAGGAATAATCTTATTTCTAGAATTCTACATAATAAAATACCAACTCCATTTATTTTACATCTGTACCAGTCGTAAGTTGAAAACGAGGATTACCGACAGACGCGACACCGACACGAACACGAACATGAGTTATCTGCAACGAATGCAGCGGATCACCTGATCGCTAAATATTAATAATACTCGTATTTAGGATTAAAGGATTGTCCTGCCCAGTAAATACGATTTCATTACATAACTGCTGCGACTTATTCGAGCATTTGATACGACATAGATACGATATAGATACGACATAAATACGACAACAGAACGATTCTGTATATAACTTTGTCATTGCAATTGGAAAGTATTCTTAATCGTAAATTCTACGGTATTATAATGTAAATTATTAAGTTTCGCAATTAGTAAGTTATGCAGTCTTCTACTATGAGATCGCTTATAGGAACTCTACCACGAATACTATTTTCCATGAAGAACATTTTACATTTCAAAATTCAGGATGTTAAGCTGACTTTAAATTCTTGAGTTATATATTATTCCTCGACAATTTCAAGTAAATCGTAAGATCTTACTCGTATTTTTAAAAACTATTTTTCTATTTTACTTTTTGAATATTTCACTGAATATAACTTGCAAAGATTTATTTTAAAATTCAAATTGTATTTTAAATCCATAACCAGAGTGGATTTGCGTATGGAGAAGCAGAGCGCTAAAAAGGGACGCTCACCTCACCGAGGCACATTATGTATGTACATAAAAAATTGAATCTAATAGCGTTAATTCCCCCACAATCCCCACAGCCTAATGGTGGAGGACATACTCAAATAAAATTAAAAGATTTAATGAAATATATTCATTTAATTTTATTAATTAATTAAATGATGGGGCTTAAATAATGATTTTCTCTGTATTTAATTTCAAAAGGCAGTTACATTAGCTGCATGAACCGTAATAAACTTATTATTATTTATTAAAATAAATAATAATAATAAATAACAATAATAAAGTAATGAACATATAAACATAAAAGCATATCTTGAAAAATTGAAGCAAAATTGTTAAAAAAGAAAACATTTAAGAATTTGAATAATAGTTGAAACTAATTTGATAAGGTGATGGAGATAAATAGATAATTTGTTTTAACAACCGATAGTTTTGTACGTCGAAGACTTTATAACACTACATCCAAACAGATTTTTCTTTCGCGTAGAGTTTTTTTTTTGTGGTGGGGATGTTAAGAATTCCCTAAAAATTTATAATTAATTCAGAATTTTTTTTTTTCGGGGATTTGCCCGGCTGAACCTTTTATTTTGTGTTTTGCGTTACATTCCTATTCCGATAGCCAATTGCTTGGTTGGATCCCAATTGGGTTCACAAAAACGTTTCTCTAGTCGGTATCTCACACATTAGCACGGGCTGCAAAGATTAAATAAAAAAAGTGCGGTATCCTAATACACATTTTTGGCACTATATGATCAAGGCTGGGTGCACAAACTGAATACTTGTTGTATTGTGTTCGTTTTGTAACAGTGACAGAATTATTAGTTTAGACGAGTATTATTGATAGTATGTATATATATTAACCATCTAGACAGACTGTAAATAAATGAATAAATTAAAAATTCCCTTGAGAGTATCACAAAATTTGAAGACTCCCAAATCAAAATTTTGAAGTAGCTTCGAAATCTAATGAAGTAAGTTTCATCTAGTTCAAAAGTCAATACAACTAAACTAATTCAATCATAATTGTTTACGCAGTTATACATATAAATTGTATCATTAAACAAAGTTCGTCTGGCACTACCAGCACTAGAGGGTCCTAGCCAACTTGCAAGTATTACATACCCACTCGAAACTAATGTCTAATATATGAGCACCACCTAGCTGGCTGCACTAAGGTAGACTCGTGTAGCTTTCATTACAACATAATAAGTCTAGATTTATGCATAGTGTTCCTTATAACGCAGTGGTTCTACATTCAGTAATTAATTGCTGAGATGTTTCATTCTATTCCATTCCAATGTTAACATTCAACACTTTTGTCGTTCAACTTGAATGCGGCAAAGCTGCAAAAGCAAAGGAATTGCACCGAAATGGTGTATTATACGAGTGGTAGTACAACTGAACTAGTACAAGGGAAATAGTTCTGGTGAATAGTTCTATCACATTTTGTTTTATTTTAGTAGTGAGAAGAGAACTATTCATGTGAACTTGCTATGTAATTAACAAGTTTGTATAACACATTGACGCTGAAGCTTGGCTCGGGCAACACCATTGTGCTGCTGGTGGTAGGTGTTAGGTGTTAGCACCAGTTGGTTTGATGGAAGAGTGTAAGACGAAAGACTTACAGGAAGTCGTTTATTTAGTTCATGGAATTACTGCTTTAGATGTTAAATACCACTTCTTTTTGCTATAGGTATCCCGCTAAACATAGATACATATATTTAAGTTTTATTTAACATGAAAAAGTTTACTCTTAATATACCATGTGGTTGAGGCGAAAAAGGGTTTTGAACATAAGAATCTTGTAAATTATTAATTCGACTGTATTTCGGCAAATATATATAGAAATAAACAACTCGTAGTTTAAAACGCAATACCCTTTTACGTAATATACTAAATTCTTAGAAACAATTATGACGTACTGCGTATCTAATAAGGTCGGCGTCGTAGGAGAATCAAGAGAAGGATATCATTGTTGCGCAACCAGCGAGCATATAAGGACCAAAGTCAGGCTTAATCACTCAGCAGTGAATAATCAAATGAAGTCTTAAGTAAATTGTTTTGATTTATGAAATAAAGGTACCTGTAAAAAGTGTTGTTATCCTCGTTATTATGTAACAGTGGGTATTCTTGTAAATACATTATTTTAATGAAACCATGCAGATTAATAACCCGCAGCCACGTGGCAATTATGAGAAACTTAGACCTGTATTTTGATAGTCATATTCGTATAGATTGTATGTATGTTTAAGGTAGTTGTTGTATCAGTATTAGTGTTAGTGCTAGTGTTGTGGATTTATGTTTATCTTCAGCAGTTGATTATAAACTAACACGATCAGGAACATCGTACCCTGAATTGTTTGTTCTTGAACGATCAAACATTAATTGCATTGTTCTCCTCAAGTTGTTAGTGCTTTTAGTGCAACTGCAGTGTTATAGTCTTAGATGCAGCGCCCTAAAGCTCATACAGCGATCTCCATCACTTTGTAGTTTATTGCATCTCAAGATCATCTTAAGACCACAGTCGTTCCAATGCTTTTAGACCATTCGGGTGAAACTTAGCAATAAGAAATGTTCAAACACACATAGTTCTCAAATAATTCACTCAAGAAGACAGACTGCAGTTATTCAATTATATGCAGTAGTAAAACATAAAACAAAAACATAGCATATAACGTTATGTGATTCATTTTATTTGCTATTCCAACCATAAATTACCTTTTTCCGATTAATTATACAGTTAAATATTTATTTTTAGGTTATTATAATCATAAAATATATTTTTAAGGAATAAGGGATTATAAAAATACTTTAAAATTGAAGCCTTTTAGATGAAACGCTTTTTTGAGTTACCCTTATCTACACATGTTACATACATTTATGGTAATATTCATGTTTTGTGTTTTGTGGGTAATTTTTTAACACAATTTTAGAAATATTCTACGATACATTTATCTAAATACTATTCTTTTTTCAGCGTGAAACCACTTTTCGTGATTTTTTAAAATTTCTGTTTATAGGCTAAGAATAAAGTTTACTATTAAATCCCGAAGTTTCAAAATTTTTGAACTTTTAGAATCCGAGATAATTATTAACAAAGTTAGCAATATTCATGCTCATTTCCCATTTGAAGCATGAAAAGCTTTCTGTCTGTCCAACTGTTTTGTATTATACACAAAAAGTCCCTCAATCGAATTTTGAAAAAAATCTAGGAGAGTAAAGACAAATGTTTTTTAAACAAATTAAAAAAAAATAGCACTTCACTCTTTTGTATTTTGTATTCGAGATATAATAATTTAAAAAAATAATTTTTTTTCAATTCCAACACGTTATTTTCATAGCCAATGGTGATCAGGCAACGCTGCGCGCAAAATGAGCTCGAGTAATATATAATAAATAACGAAAATTGTAAGTCGTAGATGGCATTTATGCATTTTCAGCATTGCATGCATTTCACAACGTTGACAAGTCACCGTAACCGGAAGTATTTAATAGTATGTGTTAGTATTCGTGTTCTATACCGTGCTGGAACTACCTTAAACAACAACCATATGCATTTAAAATCGCGTCGTTATATGTTTAGCATCATAATCAAATGCCAATGCATTCACAATCTCTGTTATGATGCCGCACATTCACAATTTGTGAACAAATTACCATATGTTAATTATAAAATTAATATCAAATATAGATAATACAAATTCATTTTTGTTTTATCATCTTTTTGCCATTTTTCATTTACTGTATTCACAGTTTGCTTTTTATACAAAGCAAAATCTGTCACTATTTTAAAAACACTATTTTACTAATTTTTTTTTACATATCCCTGATTAAAAAGTAGAGTAAAACATGTACATACATTAAATGCCAACTCTGGTTCATACTGGTATATTTCTACTTCCACTTTGCTTATAATTTTTCATGAGAAAGCCAACCAATCAGCCGCATATGTCGTTATACATGAACCACTATTCGGAGATGCTATTAATACTTCCTGTCAATAACAAATATTTATTGAACACGAGGGAGGGACCTTCCCCTGTTTATGTTGGTTTGTAAACATAAGGGCAGAGGTCAAGGTCGCACAGTGGCATCCATAATAAAAGGTTTTCTTTCACCGGTGTCAAGTCGTAATATTGACTTTCTTTATGATTTATTAAAGGTCCAGTTCATAACCCCAGGTTCGCGGCCTGTTAATATTTACATTGTAGCGGACCGACAGAGTGGCAACCCGTGAAAATAGATGTGCGTTTAAATTTATTTAAAAAGTATTTTTACTTCTTTCAGTTGTCTGTTCCGTAATTGTACCTGTTTTTCAAAAGATTGATTGGTCTATGTGCTTGCATGGTAGGTATATGAACTATCCGCTTTACTACGTTAAAATACAGTATGCTGATATAGTTGCTTACCGATCACAGTCAAATTATACCGGAAGCTCTGTGTCTGCGTGTTCCGGAAGTCGACTCGGCACCGGTAAACGCCTTCATCGTGACGTCGTATGTCGTCAATGACGAGTTGTGCAGGTTCTGATACAGTGCGGAAATAAGCTCGTGATCCAAACACTTCGGGAGCCGACCAATGCCGAGCTTGCGATAACGGTTTCCCTCTCACATCGAAACTGCAACAAAATGATAAATGTGTAATTTATTAAGGCGTGCCGTAAGCCGGTCCTGGTTTAAAACTTTGCAGCTTATTTACCAATTTTACCACTACTTTTGCAACACTTTTAATGAAAAGTTTTGAAGCGCTTTAATAATTCATAACTTCCGAGATATTGAAGATATGGTACTTGGCGTAGGTATATTACGTAAATTATTAATTATCATCTTATTTATTAATACGTAAAGGATGAACCAATAGTCTCTTAAAATTTTGAATGGCGTAAAAAATAAACAAGAACTGTTAATTGTATTTTAAAGTACACAAATGAGAGTTCCATTTCTTGAATATTACATGCTGTAAATGTGTACCTTGATTATTTTTACAGTCTTGTAACCTGAACTGAAAATTTTGCAAGACCGCCCGGCAATATTTTGCATTTCGTTGCATATATTTTCTTTTAATCCTCAATAGTCTGTGGTTTGCTGATGTAAACTATGCTTTTGAAGTATCCCCAAGGAAAAAGTCCATTGGGGCCAAATCCGGGCTGCGGGGTGGCAGGTTAATGGCCAGAAAAATTTCACGAACTGCCGCTATAAAGGTGATGTGACATATTACCCCCTCTTGTTGAAACATGGTTGAATTAGTCCTTTCGAACTTCTGTACCGAATTCTAAAGCGATTGGATTGTTGGAGCTTGATTTGCGTTCCGTATATTATAATGAGAACAAAATTTTTGTCTGTCTTCCGTCGCAGAATCGTTGTTTCGATGCCATGGGACTATATCCCTATTATCCGCTCTCGCGGATACTTTGATACTCTCCCTACCTCAATTCGCTCAACGTTACTCGCTTCTTAAATATTAAGAGACTATTGGTACACCCTGTATATATCAGATTTATCTTACAATAATATAATACCACCTATTTTATGTAATAGCTTAGTGAAAACCCTCAAGAATGGTATGGCATAACAAAATAACGATGATAATTTAACTAAAGCTAGTTATATTCAGTTGTTGTAGTTGGATTAGTTCATTTACATAAATAATTAGTAAATTTCTTACCTGTACAACGGTATTCCAGCATCATCCTGGAACCAAAACACCATGTACACTTTGTCGTGGTTCGGGGGCGTCACGCTGCATGGCAGGGTGACACTTTTTCCTTCAACAGCTTGAAGATCCACTATTTTCACTGCAACAAATAATATAAAACATTAATTTCGATAATATACATTTGCAAATAATTTTCTGACGAATCTGGCGAAAATTTAAGAATGCAGCTGTTTTATTTCGTAAACTATAGATTATAATTTAACGATTATAAAATTTGTTGGATAGAGAGTATTATCGTATTAGTGCATTATCGTATCTAAATAAATTGGTTGAAACAGGATAGGATTTGCGCGTGCGCACAGAAAACAGTGAAGCTATGCACTGTTCGGGGATATGACTTTAGGTAGCAATAAGGTTCGATTGTCGATATGTGGAAAATTACATGGTATACCTACAGCACCTTGTTTTAATAAGCAGTGTAAAGAAATGACTATAAAATACCTTCTGTAACGTTTTTTCTAAATTCTTTCAGAACTTTACAAACAATAATTCTCCTTATAAGATAAATGAAGAAATGAAGTTTAATTAAAACAATGCAAACAGCATCTGTGTGTTACAGAGTTGCTATAAAAGGATCCTTAACCTCAGCAGCTTTGTAAACAAGAACACCATAAACCAGACATTCCAGACAAGCAACGAAATGATTGTCTGGTATTCAAATAAGATGCTGCAAAAGAAATATCCAATTTAAAGGATCAAAACCGATTCGAATCATGGCTGCTCACTTGAAAAATGCATCCACTTGATCTCAATTCCAGAACGAACGTCAATTGCCTTTCTTCTCAACAAATGTTGTCGAACTAAAAGTTGAATTCTGCATTTTGTACAAAAAGGAACATGAAATATGTTATTATGGTGGTAATGGTTATATGGAGGTAATGTGCTTCAAAGTTTGAAATATTTTTGGTTATAAAACAGAATGGAAACGATATTTTCTGATTTCTGTGTACAATAGATTCAAATTGAAGAGGAAGAAATCTTTACAAATGAACTATTTTACCTTGTAAAATGTATTACTCTAATTAGGTATTGGAGTACATTGCATTCACATTTCAGAGATCATATTGTCGACAATTTCACTATCCGCAATAGGTATGTAAAAAATAAAATAATAAAAATAAAATAACATAGCGTTTTGCGCGGGAGTAGCGGGAACGACTCATCCCTCAATTTCAATAGATCCTAGAATCTGATTAGTTGATTAATAGGTCTTGAGGTACTTCCTTTTTTAGTCTCCGTACTGCGAACTTATTTGACATTAGACAGCTGGCCAAATTGTTTGTTTGGAATCACTATTTCGTTAACTTTTGCGTGCAAGATTTTGTCATTTCTCTCGAAATTACGAGCGCCAGACATTTCTATTATGTTTATTGATTAATCCGGCACGGCAAACTTGGATGTCTGGCAATCCTGAATATGTCCAGTGTCCATATAGAAGGAGGCCGTCAGTAACAGGATTTGTATTGCAAGCAGAGCGACGTTAAAAGTAAAAATTAATAAAACAGAAAATAACGTAAAAAAATATCAAGTTGTCTGTTTCAAAATCAATTATTTGTTTCCTGACGTTAAACGGTGGGATAAAGTTGAATGAATCAAGTATTAATGGTCGATTCGTGATTTTTCAAGTTAATAATAGTCTGATAAATTATTTCAGACCTAATCAAATATGGCCAAATAACTAGAAAGTTATTTTTGGTAGCAATTTTATTATTTTAGTGTCATGGGAAATTCTCAACAACGTTCAGTTTGTGAAGTTGTCAGCTCTCTAAATTGTTAATATAGTTTCATTTTCCGTTTCCGTTGTTTTATCCGCGTTGACCTTTATTGTCCCTTACACACCCCCTCTCAACCACAGAATATACCGCTCCCGATACGCTGATAAATCTTATAATAATTTCTCTGGACTTGCGGTCCTTTCCGGTCAGGATCGGGATCGGAGTCGGAGTCGGGGTCGGGGTCGGTCACTGTTTTGCATAGCACAGCACAGCTATGACTTTAGGGTTATGTCGTTTATCTTGTTTTTACAATGCTTTATCATTATCTTGGCACCTTTAGACAAATCCTTCCGTTATGACGTATTAATTGTGTTTACATGCAGATAATAGTTGTCATAAATATTACAACAATAATACGCGATTTGTAATGGTTGTCAACAATATTATACGAACTATGATACTCATGTTATATTATTCCTTTTGAATTATTTATAAATATTATTATTAACATTTAAATTAGATTCTATTATACTGAAACAATAGTATGGAATACAGAATACTATTGTTATCCTACTCGTCGTTATACCCGCTACGCAGCGTCGTTAGGAAATGTTATGTCTACGTTCATAATGGTTCCCAAACTTTTAAGCAGTAGTCACCTACGAGCTTTGGAAATTTAAAGTAAGGTGGGTCACCCAAATAATGCCCGGGCATTAATAACGCCCACCTGATGCTAACTAGATACACATAAAACCTAGTTTCCGGCTATGCGTTAGTTTAACCAGGTGCAATATAGGAAGTGGAAGTGACGCGCGTTGTGAATTTATTATTAGGTAATAAGTTAAAGGGTATGCTATTTGAAAATTTGTGCACAAACTTTTTATCTAATCGCTTCAACATAAGTAAATGTGTTTATATTTCATAATTTATTGAAAAATCCATTGTTTTTAGGATAAATTATTTAGCATAAATGTGTGAACACATAGTGAACTTGCGCCCAATAACGCCCATAGAACAATGTGTAGTGGGCAGTTTAATAGTGAAAACGAAATGGCTTTCCGAAAGTAGCTAAAATTATTTTTGAAAAGACATCCCGAAATATCCAGGCTCAAATGCTGAATCCGACAAGAGCCCAAAGATCATGAACTGTACGTGGGTATGGCTAAGGAAGATATGTATTTTTATTGTCCAAGAGGCTGCAACTGATTATATTTAATGAAAATGTTTATTGCTTCGATTTGTTTTGGAAAATGCTTTCATTTAATGTTAGTTCTTTGATTATTTTAGTCCGGGCGTTATTTGGATCAATGGTGCTTAATAACGCCCATTGACATAGTTCTTTTTTTTTATCACTAATTGGTAAATTTAGCAATTTGTTAATTCAAACTCGATTCTTTAATAGAAATATATATGCTTTATATTTTTAATATTCATAGTTTTCATTTCACTGGTAACTTTTGTTGAATTATTAAATGAAAAACACTTAGGTGGGCGTTAATTAGTTAACCTACCTTATATTAACTTCTATTATTTAATTCTATCTTCACTGAATTTAATATACTAGTTTGTTTTTGTAAAATAATCAACGAAACGACTGGGAAGAACATTGGATACCCTCATCTAGTTCATAGTTCCACTCTGCATAATGATACACACTCATACAATGATATCATAGTTGTATTTTAATAAATTAAAATAATAATTATTTAAAAAAACATAAAATCAGCACGACATTATGTACATGAATATTTGGTACAAAATAATTAATTATATGCAACAGTAATTATGAAACGAAAATAACACAAACGCTGACAAAACAAAGAGTTTGTGTTTTTGTTTGTGTTTGCACATCATTAGTGCCATATAATATGTACGAGTAATAGTGAAAACGAAACGAAACGAAACGAAACGAAACATGGAATATTAATTCTCTTGAATTAATAATATACTAGTACAAACATTTGCTGATGTACACACAAAGATATAAATATAGGTGTAGCTGTAGTGTAATCATATCTCGGGTAATCAACCCTTGAAATAAGGGCTCTCAATCTACGATGGCAGTTTGATATTTCAGTGACAAAAAATAAACACTTTTTTTCTCAATAAAAGATATTGTTTATTTATCAACATACTTTCCTTTAAGCTCGATACATTTAGTCCAGCGTTTTTCTAATTTATCTTAATTCGTTCCAAAATATAGGTTTTCTTAAGACCCTTGTCATTTGTATCGGTCTACCTCTTAGGTAGACCCAAATCTTCTACCGCCCAATCATTTCTTCAGGTTTGGAAACAGGAAATAGTCGCAGTGGACTAAATCTGGAGATTATGCTGGATCGTGTAGTAGTTCGTAGCCCAACTTATGGATTTTTGCCAAGGCGACTGCACACTCTATCGCAATCGCGGTACCAATTGCTACCAATGGCTGTCAAAATTAGCCATTGCGCGGGAAATTCAAAAAGTTGCTGAAATATCAAACTACCCAAAGTATTTATGGAGAACTTTTCTGTCTCTTGAAATGACAACAATTATTACCTAATGCCGATCTTACACCAGATAGACAGTTTTGAAAACAATTTTGTTGTAAAAAAGCAAAACATAATCATGTTTTGTTTTATTTTAAAACAGTTCTGTTTTTCGAAAACAGACTGTTCACACTGAACAGACTGGTTTTGTTTTTAGTGTTTTTCTGTGTGTCCTATAGAAATTATAAACATGATAAACAACAATTGACAAGCGCAAATGTTCAACAAAAACAAAACTGCGTGTTCAAACCAAGCAGACTAAAAAACAACAACAAACGTGTTTTCCTTTGATCTTACCGTTTTGTTTACTAAAACAGCAACAAAAGACAAAAATGTTTTAAGAACTGTCTCTTTGGTGTAAACATTGATGTTTTTGTTCAGAAAAACAAGTTTTTCTTCGTGTTTTATTGAACTATCTCTCTGGTGTGAAAGCGCCATAATGTAACTAGTCTAACAGTTGGGAACCTCTGCCTTAGAATAAACGTACAACTCTGAGGTAATATTGTAGGTAATTAGATGAGTATAAAATTGACATTATTGTGTTATACATAGCACACAGATACAGATACAGACATACACACACTCCGCACACGTTATTCGCACAGGCTGGTATTTTAAGTGAAATTAAAATATTTATATTTGTTTTAGAAGCACACTTGTTGTGTTCAGTGTTCAGTGTTCACTCTCGTGGAAATAAAAACAAATATGGCTGCAATTAAACAAAATATACCAAACAGTCATGTCAAACAACAAGTCAGTGAACTGTGTTAATACTACAAATTAGCAAAACGAGACAAATTACGTCAACATCAATATATTTTAATCCGTAAAAAAGTGTTCTTTTGAAGTTATATGAGCAAAAGTTATATGAAGCGAAAAGTTTTCAAAAACTAAAGAAATAAGTTGTGGATCGTTTTAGTAACAGTTAACTTTTGTTATTTTAGGTAAACCTTAAATATACACTCTTAAAAATGTTCTTAATCTTAATACAAATTTAATAGACAAATATGTATTAAAATTAAAAACTGGTTATTAATTTCTTGAAGATATATTTTGGTCTGAATTTAAGATTTTATTTAAGTATGTGTGAAAATTGTTTTTTTTTTATTTAATAATTTAGTTTTTCTGGTGTTGTGACTTCATTTGTGTAGGCTACACTGCTTTCTAATTAGTTTATTATTATGTGAGTACATAATGAATTTAACTAAATAACAACCAAACCAGAAAATATAACTGGAAATGGGGATCGAACCAAAAGACACAGCAGTCAGCGTCAAGAATCAATTCTTTTGAACATTGTGTCATGATTTATTGGAACAGTTAAATATATAAATACATAAATATTATTTCTTTCATTTGCTGCAACAACGTAGCAATTCTCAATTTCATAAGGAATAAAATCGTTATTTTGAAGTTTCCAATTGGTTCGTAATATCTGCAGATGAAATGTAAGTATGGGCCTAATTTGTTTTCAATCGATATCACCAGACTTTCACGTCATTCAATCTTGAAATATGTCATTTTGAACTTGCCCTGTTGTAGCCAACCACATTTCCTGTTGACTTTGTCAATACATTTCCAATAGTAAGAAATTTCTGCTATGAATTGAAATATCGTTCATTGTTTAGCATTTTTAAAAGATGCCATAGATTCATTAATTATTGATACATTATTACTTACTATTTAGGAACACCATGCAAAGGTCATATTTAAACTAGAACTTACTATTATTAGATGAATTAGTAAGTCCTGATACTATATAAAACATCCACAATAAGCTCGGTCATCCAACTCAAGGTGATACAGTTCACCATAAAGAGAGTAAGAAATAATCTCTCTCTTAAAGGTCTTATGATAGCTGCACCTCTAAATAGTCCATTCTAGGTGAATAAACCTTAGATTTCGTGATGATCTAATGTTTCTAATTACTACATCTCATCGTAAAATCGTAACTGACTACAAACGCTGTAGTTAACAATAGCAACAAAACAATATGATTTTAAAATACGTATTTTCATTAGTAAATAATTTTAGGAAATAAGTTTTTCTTTTGTACGTGACATTCAGCACGTATTTTTATATTTTTCTTTCCGCTTTCATTTCATGCAACCTTTGCAATGATTAATTTCAGTCATCGTAGTTTTATTATAGTTTTTCGAGTACGTAACAGCAGTCTCATCTAAAACAACTTTACTCCAATCCAATCCAATCCGATCCGATCCAATCGATAGTCATATACTCATATCCCGACAGAGTGCATGTAGTCGTACTTCGTTGCTCGAACTAAATACGTAACGGCTAGCTAGTACAGCTACTGCATATGTGGTGCGGTATAGTGTGTTACATAGAATGTGCTTCTGAAACGGTTTCAAATTAAATTTCAAGTGGTTCACATCAAAATCAAATTATTCTTCTCTTCACATTTCAAGTAGATGGACGTTTTAAAAATCAATTCAATATTCAGAAAATCATAGCCTTATGCCGTGCAAGTAATTGCCTGCATTTGATTGTTTACGAGTATGTCTCTTACCCTATCACGCTATTTTTATTTTAATATCAAAGTAAAGTTCTAAGAAAAGAACGATTTATGTTTATACGACAATTGATAACTATATTTAAAATATGCTATTTTATATGCAATGTAGGATAAATAATAATTTATTACGTTCGGTGTGAGTTAAGCATGAATCATTAAAAGATAGTTGTGCAGACCGCTTAGAGATTACAACATCATAAACCACAGATTCTGTAGTATCTTTATAATTTAATTACAAGGTAAAATTAGACTTTTTTAAATTAAACATTACTGGTTCCTCTTAAATGTGACATGAACTATAAATAACATACTTTTGTTTGTGTTTAGCGGATAGGTTGTGGTCTTGTGTTAACATGAATTAAACCGTTGTCAAATATATATTATATTTGAGACTTTGCTAGTGATTTAATCAAGATTTTTGAAGAAGTTGTGGTATTAGTCTAGGCAACATCGCCATCGACAATATAGCGGAAAAAAATGGTTCGGGCAACATTTTAGATTTTAAGTATTTCTAATTTTTAACTCTATTGTATAGTCTGTTATATTTATAACTTATAACTAGCTATCGCAACAGATGTTCAAATTTCAAAAAAAAAATTACAATTCATGTGAATTCATTTTTCATCCCTATTAGCTTGATGACAAGCAGCTGTCAAACACATTTGTTCACAAAGTAGCAAAAACTTCATAGAAAAAATCACTGTCAGATTTTCCAGAATTTTCAAATTTTACGAGCAAATATTCCAATTTTTTTTTCCCTAATATTCTTATAACCTAATAGTCTAACTATTACTAACAATTTTTTAAAAAACAATCGGAATATTTATGATATTTAATTAAGAAAGATCATAGTTGAAGTTAAAGTTAAATATATCCGTTTTAAACAATAATTTAAAAAATTAAACAAGATCAAATAATGATTTTTTCAAATGTGATTATGTCATAATTTTGTGGTTAGACCACTATTGTGCTATTGTTAGACCACAACAGTTGGATTTGAATTGTCTGAATTTTACTGCAAGCTACACAATTAACAATCCTATACTTCTTATCAAGCTACACCTATAAACTCAGGCAACAAAGATTCTGGAGAAGTTCTTTGTACTCTATGTATTATGTTACCCTCATTTAAAACCATCTCTATATTGTCAATGACGAAATACAAACACCCGCTACAGCTTCAAACCCGTTGCTTTGAGCCCGTTGCTCGAACTCAAGGTTACCGATGAGAATTATTAACAGAAAGCGTCCTCATCTCAACGATATATCAATGAGCGTAAGTGGAGTAAGCTAGCTAGTGAAACTTGCATTGCAAGACAATTTCTATATGAAATGTAGCAAATGAACCATAAAATTAGCTTACAGCAAGCTAGCAAATATAAACCAATAATTAGGATAACGACGACTACTTTTACACTATGTTAGGCAACACTAGTTGACACTGTAGTTTAAAAATGCATTTCATTGCATGACTCCATCGCCTGAAAGAAAAAAATACATGGAAGCGAATGCCAAGCACATTAAATCAAGATTATAGATTTCGGAACAATGAGAAGTTTGAATATAAAATATAAGAAAACATTTCTATAATGTCTCAGAAAACCTGCACATGCATAAACATTTCACTTCATGTTGATGTATAAGATAGAAAGTAAATAGTAAATGGAACAAATAAAAATACATGTGTTCTTCAGACTTCATGCTATTCACTTAAGTAATGCACTCGATCACTTTAAGTATGTAAGTGGACAGGTCGCAGCTGACTTCGAGAACCAACAGATTACAAACCATTAGAACTTATTGCAGTTTTCTTTCTATTACACACCGTTTTAGAAACACTTGTATACTGAATATGGGAACTATTCGACCTACTTTAGTAACATTCTGTGTAATAATATTTTTCATTGAAAACACTTTTTATCGACTTGATACAATTTTTATTAAAACTATCAATATGTTTCTAGTTTTTACATTTTGTTAAAAAAAACATTTTACTGTTTTTACTTCATTATTGTTATTAAAATTTTAAATTTCTTAATAAGATTAGTTTTAAAATAAAAGTTTCTTTTATTATGTCAAGCTGTTCTTTAAAAATCGAATCAAAAAATTAGTTTTCTTTCAACTTCTTTTTATTATTCTTTACATGATGATTTTTACTATTACCTTTAGTATTTTTCATTAAACATTTAATATATGTTACATACAATAAAACTTAACTTTGCTTAACGAATATGACTCGTATTTGAAATCACAGGTTAAACACAGCTAAACACATATAAAAAGTTTCCAATTTTATACGCATTTTATTTTTTACGTAAAAAACGTAACTAACAAATACTGAATCAATAAATACTGTGAGTCATAGGTGGTTCGATTCAATCGGAAAAACTACCCCTGAAATGATTGTATTGTTTGTGTATGGTGGTGAATGGAGGTGGGGTTCATTGTGGCGAAAAACAAAGCAAACAATTCGGTTGCCACGTACGTCATTATGCAATATTATATATTTATACAATACATTTTATTATTCATATTTTTATTTTTGCTGAAAATAATACATATGAAGTTTTTTAATTAAACTATTTAATTATTCTATATTTAAATAATAAATTGATAAATATTCACATTCAGTAATGGCGCATACAATATAATACAATCCGAACTATTTTCCAGGTGTAATAATGAACTACGTGAAAACAAATAACAAATAAATCCTGATAAACATTATACCACATATGAAAAAATAAAAACCATTATAACCAAGAGCATAGGCGATAAAGATATTGTTAGACTTATAAAATAACTTACCAATGATTCTAAAAACTTTAGTAAGATGTTAAGCTTACTGTACAACCATGTAGAACACAAAAGAATCAAGACACAATTCACCAGAATAATTAAAGCAATAAAATAGATTTAATAGAATAAATGTAATATAAGATAGATGATGTTAGTAATTAGAATATCCTAAAAATTAAATTAAAATAAAAGAAATAACAAATATTTAAATCTTCTTTTATCTTAGTTATTATTAATTGTTTATTGTTCGCCTTTCGGCTTTACAATCTACATTCTTAAATACATTTCATATACTTCAACTTACAATTAAATTTACATTATTCTAAACCTTTTTATTTCCAAAAGTACTTTCTGCTTCTTCTTCTCTTGACCCTCTTCATTCATTTTCCCTAGTCTTCCTTCTGTACTGGTCTATCCCCTAGTCTATTTTTCTGGGCTGAAGTTTAACTGTTTCCTCGCTACTTCTTTCTTTCTCCTGCTTCCTGTTCCTTGTGCAACCCAGCCACCAACTTATTTATTCTCCTGTTTTTCCTTTCCTTCTTACTATTTCCGCCATCCACCTCTTTCCTTCACTGCCTCCCTTTAATAGCTGGCCAATATTCCTTTCGCTCGCTACTTTTTCCTTACACTCAAACTTAATGTGCTCCAGTGTTTCGTCCTCCGCTCCACACATTCTACACTTTCTTTCCTCACTCTTTTCCCAGTATCTGTTTCCTTTTTCCTCATTTCCCAATCTAAACCTTGCTGTTCTTCTTATGTGTTTTATGTCTTTTTCTATAAGGTACTGAGGCACATTATTTTCCCATAACCTCTTATATCTTTTATTGTAGTTACTTTTTTCTATTTTTCCCATTCTCTCCTGCTGCTGTGTCTCCTTATCCCTTCTCCTTATCTTAGTTATCACATGCTTCATGAATCCTTACATTCTCAGGAGTCAAATATAATCATTATAATTAAATGGATTATTCTTACGGTAGAAGGACACATCTGACTTATTTTTAAGACCGTTAGATATAGAAATTATTTTCTTTTATTATTTATTTGAGTGTTCGATAGATATTACCACCTAAAACAATATATACATTTACAAACATTTGCATTACATAATTTATAATTTATAAATACGAGTATGGGTAGCACCGACTTTTATTTTTATATTTATCATCTTTTCCCATTTTATTTTAAATTTTTCTATCATTGTATCTTTAAAGCCTCATTCTCACTCACTGTTTTGTTTTTTAATTTACGTTTTTATTTAATATTTTAATCTAGATTTCAGGTTTTCAGAATATGCATTCCATGTCACATTCGTGTTTTAATTTGAGTTTAATTATTTTAATGGGTGCGGATGCTTCGTTAGTAATATAAATTTTGATAGTTGTACAAAATTGAATGTGAATTAATTAAAATTGCTGTTTTCAATAACAATTTTTAATAGAAATTATTTTTACTTCTTTATTTTTTACAAACTGACATTGAACTTCTTTTGAAAATAAATCGCACTCAATTTTTACAGGTTGCCATTTTGGAGGTTATAATATGATTTAGATTTTTTTAATTTAGTATTTCTAATGTAGAAACATTGGACCTTGTAAGGTTCTAAGAAAACAAATAAATTAAATGCTAAATTAAAAATGGTAAATGTAAATGACTGCGCATATTTCCATATACTATACAATTTAAATTAAATACAAAACAAAAAAATGATGCTTAATAACTTCATTATTTATTTTCAAATATCTTTTTCCTTGTATCTGTATGTCTCTAATTGAATTCATTACTTATTTTTAAAATCTATCCTTGAGGTAATTATATACTGCTAATTAAGTATATTAGTGCATAACTCTTATTTATTAATTAAATCCATTTCTTTTTATAACCATACAAAGACAGTATGATTGTGGTCCGGTGATCAAACCCAACAACACAGCAATCTGACGTCAAGCTTCAGTGCTTTTACTCACTACTCCGTTGAAAAGAAAATTTATACTAGATAGAATGAACTAATTTAAAAATCAAACAAACTTCATTTACTTGAACTCCTTTTACAATTAATATTATTAGTATCGGTAGTAAAAGATCCAATTGTAAAACATACACACACAACAGTATTTTTATCTTCGCTTTTCATCAATTTTCCCAACTTGTATATAACAGTTGGTTCATCTCCGTTTTTACATCTCGCACATAAATTCAAGAAAACTGTTTTCTTTTCCTTAACTACATCTACTTGTAATTTTATACTCCATTTATTTTGTATTTCATTTCTCCTTTATTTCCAAGATCTCATATAAACAAAGCCACTAAAATGACATTAAAGAACAAAAATAAAAAAACAAATATCTTTTCAATCAGCTAAGGCGCAGCGCAGAGCGGCGTGATGAGGCGTCGAGGGTGTAGTGGCGTCGTGGCGCAGTGTAACGATAATCATGATTAAGGCATAACACTTGTTCGTAATGTTCATGTTCCTACTGCTCCCCCTTAATTCCTTTCCATCCTTAGACCGGGTTTATATCTTTATATGAGTATGTGTGTTTCTGTTTCATGTACATGTAACATCAGTGTACGTGAACATGCGCATGTATTCTGTTATACCAAGTTTTATTTAATGTGGGTAGAAAGTTATTACTTCTCATTTCCTACCGTTGATAATCTGGGCTACAATTTCCGAGCTTCCTCCTAGTAAATCCAATGAAGCGGTTCTACACACACCATGTTTCCATGCTCTCGATCCGTATTCGGTATTCGGTATTCGGTATTCTGTATTTCGTATTCCGTATTCCGTACTACCTAATGCGGAAAACCAAATGAAACACTATAGTAATGCCAGCCAGCGCTGTGCAGACTTCTAAAGTTCTGCTGAAGTAACATTACTGATTGTCATCTAAATATTAACTTTGAAATGAATTGTCACGTAATAGCATGAAGGTATAACTCTTAAATCTAGAAGCACAAGGATCACTACACGTGAGATAAATAGAGTAGCAGACGTACCGTGTTTATCTTCACAGGTGTTTACTGAAGGCGTGTACAGCTGTCCATCAATCCACATGATAATTTTTTGTTTTTTTCTTTTTCTTACTTTAGCATACATTCCATAAAACATTTGGATATACACACATTCATGTATATTGCATATCTTATGTATATTCTGTTGTTATGTAAAACTTACACTCTGCGTGATATGTATGTACAAATGTAAAGGTATACGCATATTTAAACATTGCTGCTTATACATAGTATGTACTGTCATGTTTATTTATTTAATGTATATGCAATATATATGTACAGGATATTATTTTTATGAGGGAATATCTAATCTTATGTGGGAAAAAGTGGCTCAATACTAAAACCGTCAATTTTGAGTTACAGCAACATCAAAAGTAGTTAGATTTCTTTGGAAGAGGCAGAAACAAATAGTATGAATATAGTTGTAGGTATAGTAGTAAGTAGTATAATAAATAGTAGATATGATTTAACTGATGTACAAAATTACTGGTATCTGGTTCAAGACTAGTGCAAGTACACCTATATCCCCTCTAACTGATCTAGCAATAGTCGACCGTAGAACATTGTTAGAAAATATTCAGATTTTTGTTTAAAGCTTTAGGTTAGCTTCCGCAGCTCTGATGACTCACATGAAACACATTTGATAGCGACGGTAAATATGGACAAAGTAATAAAATAAAATAAGATCACCTTAAACAAATTATGAGTTCCAATGAACACTTATCCAATATTAGCCCAATATTCCACCTTACTCGATCATACAAGAGACTTGACTCCATTTTGTTTTCAATACAATATTATGATAAGATATCTTGATACTAGTACTATTAGATTGCTGTCGAATATTGAAATTATTACTTAAAATCGATGTGATTACTGCAATCACAAAATTGTTTCTCCTGTTGCTTTCCTAATGTTGTGCTGAACAAGCTATCGTTTGATAGTTTCCGAATGCCCTCGGATGCTCGCTGGAGGTAGTTGGTAGTTCCAAGAAAACTTTACCCAAAACTGGCCTGGGTTTATGGTCAGTGATGTCGTCTACACTAGATGGAGTCTACAAATTCCATTCTTTGCTAACACATCAATTTCGAGTTGCTCTCCAAAACCCACCTCCTTATCTTCCATATTTGATACGAATATAGAGCAGTCCCTCTCACGTCATTTAACATTACACTTTTGTTTGTTTGCTTTTTTTTATAAAACTCAACTTCACAATTTATTTACTTAATCTAAAATTTGACCGTTGACATTTTGCCTCTCGAGCAAGAGATGATTAATGTTAAAGTAGTTTATAAAAATAAATGATAAATGTACTTACATTATTATTAAAAGCAAGATACGCCGTCAGTACTGTACAAGTATATTTATATAGTGGTATAAGTTCCGAGTACAAAACATCACGAGTATGTTATATCCCATAAACTGGGAAAATGTTAATATGGGCTATCATAACATAACAAAAGAAAAAAATCGGAAGTAGTGCCCAGTAATATATTATGGATATTAGAGTCTAATACGCTGTAGTGCGGTTGTCTTCTTATATCCATACGAGTAGGAGAATAGTGGAGGAGAGATAAAGAAGAGAGAGAGAGAGTACATCCGGCATACGGCTTCAAGGAGTGGTTAATTTCAGCCGCATCTCACCGTATCTAATATCCGGATGCTGTCTTAAAGTAGACGGCGATGTTTTACAACTGCTTAAGACAGTTGTTAATCACTTACAATAACTTTAAAGGCGTACTTTATATTTAAGAGACAACACCACCGTGACAAGCTAAAATTTAATTAGATTTTTGTGGATTTTTCCTATTATTAGTTCATTTTTTTCTAATTCATAATTGTTTTCTTTAAGCACGCCTCCGTTTTTTACAAAACATTTTGCGGTGGTGTATCTCCTTAAGCACATGTGGGTATTCTATGAATGCGATTTTATTTCTATTAATGTAAGAGTAAAAGAAGTAAAATAAAATTAAATCTTCAGCATCAAATAAAAATATACTAACGTTTTTGATGACTTTTACAACCGTCATCAAGAACCGGAACTTAATCTTAATTTCCACCCTTGTCATTATTCTTCCCTTTTACAATGCTCCTAAGGGTGTGAATACGAAAACTTTAGAAATTAAGCTCTTGATTTCGTTACGTGATAATAATACGAATAATATTAACAAAAATGTCGATATCGCTTGTCTCATTAAATATTGACATAAGATAAAGTTTACGACATAAGTTACGAAACACAGCCGCCGGAGATACCGACGATACCGACGATACCGATGATACGGATGATACCGATGATACCGACGATGCAGCATCTGGAAGATAATGGATACACGGAGATCATGTTGTGTTGAGATTTATACTACATGCTACAACAATGTTATTAAAGAAAGGATAACGTGGTTGATGATGGAACGGGGATGGGGACGGGGACGGGGACGGCGATTGGGATGGAGGAAAGAGGAGGATATAAATGTCTAAAGACAAAATATTGTTTTGATAGCTCACGCATGTGGTCGTTGATCATTGCCATTTAAAAGTCATATAGGATTATTGAAGATGAGGAAGTGTCATTCGTGTGGCCTAGAAGAAATCTATTAAGGGGTTACATGGGTTTCGTCGGGTAAAAAAAGGCCTATTTTCAATATTTTTTTTTCTATGTAAAAAATTATTTATTTAATTCAAACTTTTTTCTGTCTTATTGATTCATATTTAAAGAATAATTTCTGAAATTTTCAAAAAAAAAAAATTAAAAACTCCTCTATTGTGACGTCATTTCCAGTGACGCCTCGAAAAAAAGGTGCGTTCGCGTTGTCAGCATAACTCCTGACAGGATTATCTAAAGTGAAAAAACAAAAATAAGTGTTTTAGGTAAGACCATAAACTCGTGCTTAACAGAAGGAAAGAAAATAAAAGTAAAAATTGGAGTTTTGGCAGACATTTTTCCAAAAAAATGAAAATTTCGGTAAATTTGCTTGACATTTTGTTTTTTTTAAAATAGTTGCAATTGAAAAAAAAAAAATCCTTCTGTTAAGCACGAGTAAATTGTATCTCAAACACCTGTGTAAAATTTCATCAAGATCGGTTGAGTAGTTTTCGAGAAAATTTGACAACCGACTTTGAAAACACGGTTCCCAGAAAATCGCGTTTAAACTTTTGAGTAACAATAAAACTGACTTGGAGCGCACACCTTCCAAAGGCTGTATCTCCGAAACTATTATTCGGATCGACTTGAAAATTTAATATAATATTCCTGAGATGTTGTAGAAATTAATAAGCAAAAAAAAAAAAAAAATTTTGAACACACGAAACCCATGTAACCCCTTAAAACATCATTCCCATTCATTGTCTTGATATTTAATTTACGTTTTATTTAATATTTCGATCTAGATTTAAGGTTTTCGGAATAGGTATTTCTTGTCACTTTCGTGATTTAACTGGAGTTTACAAATTCGTCGTTAGTAGTATAAATTTTGACAATTTGAATAATTAAAATTGTGGTTTCTAATAACAATTAGTAATAAAAATTGTTTTGACTTCTTTATTTTTGACAAACAGACATTGAGCGTCTTTTAAAAATAAATACTACACTACATTTGGACAGATGGTCACAATTTAGAGGTTATTATATTAATTGTGAAACATTGGACTTTGTAAGGTTCTAAAAAAAACAAAGAAAACGTAAATTAGATTCATAATTAAAATGATCACGTATATTCCCATATACTATACAATTTAAATAAAATTAAAACAGTGAGTGGCAATGATGCTTAAGCCTCATTTTCACTTACTGAGTTTTAGTGTTAATTTAAGGTTAAGGTTAAATACAATAATTTATATTAAATAAAGATAATTATTACAAAATAACTCCAACTCACTTGTACAAAATTATTATTAAACCTGATGATAGATGCCAATGTGGCGAATTAGGTACTTCAGTTCATATTATATTTGAATGCATAAATTATAATATACAAAGATCAAAATTCAATAGTGAAATATTAGATGTTATTAAAACTTTCCCTGTTAATTCTAAATTTTTGTTAAGTGATTCAAAATTAATTAGTGTATTATTCAAATATTTAGACAATGGTAAAATAGAATTATAAATTTCATGTAAAATGGTATATAAAAAATATTTGTTGGTGGTTATGATGTATAAATTTCAAGGCTAAATAAGTTATATTAAAAAAAATATTACAATGATGATTTCACAAGTTCTACATTTCCTTTAAGGTTAAAACCTTAAATAAAACTGAAAACAGGGTGTTTCAGGATAATATTTATAATTTAATTTCTTCTTCTTTTTTTAACTACAACTTTGCGCTCAAGTAGAATAGTCTCTGAATAGAACTACTCAAATCATAACTGACAGCAAACATTTTAGATAGCAGCATGTAAAAAACAAGAAATATCGAGGCAATAAAAACCGCGTGTGTCCAAAAGCTACTAATATTGTAAACGAAGAAAGTCTTGTAGGACTTGTTTAAATCTCAGTGATGTCTATTGGATAATTAGTGTGCAGTACATTTAATTTAAAAGTCTTCTAAAAACAGCATGAAAGAAACCATCTAATTAATTTCCTTTCCATTACGAGTCTCATCCCAGACCAAATGAAATAAACACTCGCGTATACTTTTACGTTTGTTGCTCATTATTATATTGTAAGAAGAACAACGTTAAAATATGCCGTAATAAATACGAGTTGTCAAAACCACACACGTCAAAGGACTTCTTGAGCTCTGGAGTTATTAAATTAATTATGACAAGAACCGCGTAACACAATTCTGCCAGCATCCCCTTGAAACCAAAGTCGTCGTCGGGCATCGCAACGTCAGCTTACAAATGATTCCTCGTAAACATTTATCTTTACCAGGGTCGTTCTTTTCCAGATGACAATATTTCAAGACGATTTTCAAAGTTTAGGAAGTTCTTGAAATTTTAATAAGTTTCCTTAAGTTATAAAATTAATCGGACATTAATTAGTCTATATAAATTGCTCCCAGGTAAATATTAATTATTTGTTGGTTCCTATTTAACTTCGCGTACTCCTCACTCCTCATAGTCATAATGGTGAAATTAAGCGGAATAAATTAACTTAAGAAAGGAATATCTTGAAGGTGTACGAGTACCTTCTTAATTACTTAACTTATTTCATTAGTGATAATTAGGGAGTTATATATAACTGGTACTTTGCCACGTTGCGAGGCAACGTGTGTTTATTATGTTTGATTGAATAATAAATAAAAGGACGGTAGAACTGCTGAACGCCAAATCTTCGTACCAGTTCTAAACTATTCCTGAATTTTATTATTAATTATTATTATAGTACAGGGATACTCTTTTAAAAGTGATTCGTAAAATGTTTCACTCATATAAATCAGATCTGTTCGATCACGAGTGCTTTTTATTTGCAGTTTTTGGAAGACATGAATGATAGAAATGAATTGTAGAAATGCATAGGAGATAATGGTAGTTTTCCAATTACGGCACAAGAGCGCATAATGCGGAATTATGCTTACTGTTAGAGGGAGTGAATTAGAGATAAGTAATCAGGATACTTGACTACTTGAAAATTATTGGTTTTTTTTTTTTTAAATTTGTTTAAATCGATTGGAAGGAAACAATTAAAGAAGAGATGCTCTTAAACTTTTATTCTGAATTACATTTAATAATGTTTAATGCTTCTAAATAGGGTTATAGTCTAGTCTTTCGCGTCGCTGCAAAGAATAAACATTATTTATTACTTTGGTATACCTAACTGCTAAATTTTATTTTTAATAATGTTATGTACTAAATTTATTGTCCTCTTCACCCCATTCTGCTCTCGCGTTATGTCCACAACTGATACCAACTAATTAGCATACAGTTTTGAAATTCTTGATACTGTTGACAATTACTATTGATTAGTATTTTCAGTACAATTGCATGAAATGATTTAAACCCTTTAATAATAATTTTTATTTTATATAATTAAAAAAATTAAAAGTGAAATAAAATTTATAAAATTAAGGTAAAAAATTTAAACAATGAAGGTACAGATTCTGATGTGGATACCTGGCCATTGTCTTATATCGGGGAACGAGTCAGCAGATGAAACCGCCAAGTTGGCTGCTATAGAAGGAATTCCAGTCTCTGATATATTACACTTAGATTTATTACAATGGTATGAGGCAAATTCAAAATAAACAGCAACAAATTGAGAATGATTAAGGAAAATACAAACAAGTGAGAAACTTCTTATCAAAGCAATAGACAATTTGAAAAAGCCATCTTCAGACTACGAACAGGACATACAAGGCTGAAGCATCAGCATTTAATCAGTAAAACAACAGCTCCGCAGTGCAGCAACTGTCAGACGCAAATAACAGTCCATCATCTACTAGTATCCTGCCCACAATATCAAACGCAAAGAACAAAACACAACATCAGTGGTGAACTAAAGGATATACTTTCAGACAATACAAAAATATTTCAAAAATTACTCGAATTCCTTAATGATATAAATATAAGAAACCAAATTTAATTAAAATATATTAACTTCAGGTTTCAGATTAATTCGTTTCAAATTCTAAAATAAAAAAAAGAGGAACAGATATAAAAGTATGTAATGTATGTAAGTATGCAATTAAACATCCGCATAATGCGACACAGTGTGGCACTAAGTCACATTGTGCTTTGTTATTGGAAAATATCCAATATTAGTGTCTCATATGTATATAGATGGTCCAATTCATTAGTGAGACATCTCAACGACGAAAGCAATATTCGAGTAACAAGTATTCGACAAGTTTAACTGTATTAATCTCGTAGTTTCGTTTTGTTGCTTTTATTACTTGGGTACTACTTAGGTACTTGACAAAATAACAAAAAATTTACTTTTATTCTATGTAATATTTATATTTTATTATACGAGATATATACAGTGGTTAGGGACTATAGAATTCTTATTCTCTATATTAATTTCAGTCATTAAATTTATCTGCTTAATTAACAAATCGTGTATAACTCATATTATTTTAAGTGTCATACTAAATTAAGTATACGAGAATATTATACCATGTACATGGTACGACGATAAATTTCTAACGAAATCATGTATATAAATTATTTTTTCAAGGACTCAGAAGGAAGAACCTTTGATATTACATTAAAATTCAATTTGAATTAAACTCGAAATATAAATAAGTAAGCACCTACTTCCCTTTGATCTTTCAATCATTCCTTTAAACACCTCAAATATAAAGTAAAGTACGAGTACTATAGAACAAACAAACATAAAACTTGAACTGGAAACTCTAAGTCTGAACTTAAAGTCTGTATGAGTAGGAGAGTAGAACGCAGGATAAACAACTCGTATTTACAACTGTACTACGATGTAACGATGTAAATGTAACCCTATCCTAACCTAACTTCACTTTACATGAACAAACCTCAACTTTACCCAGCAATGAATTTGAGGTTATGTCTTGAGCGAAATAAAATCGTTTTTCATAGCAAATGTACAAGTACAGTGTATGGTATAACGTGAGTTAAAAACCAGAGTTTGAAACTAATTAACTTTCTAGTCTTCGAGTTATATTTGATTGATATCACCCTGTTTTACACCACCCTTTTATTAACAACAATCTATTAGAAGTGGTTTGTTTTGATCGCGATAATTGAAAACTCTCGTGCTGGTGTTTACGTCGTGTTCTGCCGTGTCCGTGTCCTTGGCGTAACAATTATAACAGTGATTGTTCGCTAGTATTTCAAGTGTTAAAAATATCCAAAGAAGCTAAAAGGAAGGATAATTTGATCATTGATGATGTCTTCTACAACTGTACAAAGTACCGTTTTAATTGTCTGCTTCAGGTGTACATAGTGTACAAGTACCATGAACAAGTACTATTTGCATTTTACTTTCGTGTTAACACAGGAAGGAAGTAGTAGACGCTTAATTGGAGACGTAACTTTAAAATATAATCTCTCAGTGTTTTCTATAGCGATTCAGTTCTGTATTATTTTTACCTGTAATGTTTTAACAATGTCATAACATGAGTTGTTTTTTATTCGTTATATACGCGATGTCGACCAGTCCATGCGATTTTAAAATATTTAGTAAATTGATCAATTAGAGATCTCTGCCCTATGTCATAATTGGGTTGTGAAATCATCTTTTAGGGGTCGATTTCTTAATTCTATATTGAAATATTGGTTTATAAACGCATATTGGCGTTTTTATTTTATTAAATCAATTAATTAAATTTTGTTTTACTGCGTAATATTCCGATTGTTATCCTAATAGTAGACGACGTCATGACTTGAAAAAAATATGATAAGCCACGTAATTTATTTTTCGTTTTATATCACGACATTATATTGAAACCGCTGCTATAGCTTTGACGTCTAATACAGCATCTCTTTTGCATTCCTCTTGTTTAACTGTGATAGTAAAGGTTGGAAAATAGAAGTGGGGAAGAAGGTCAAGCAGAAACCTCGTACACTAAAGACATTTTTTGTAAATTTTTACCACTATAATTATTAAAGCAGGGTACTCTCACTTAGAATAAAATTCCTCGACACGATAAAAACCGCTTTTAGCGACCTCTCAAGATCGTCTATCTTCTATAAACTAAAATTCTCGGCGACTCAACATAAGAAGGGTATGAAGAAGAAAGGGTACTTAAAAAAATCGCTTTAGCGACACCACGGGATCTTCTATGGATTAAAATTCTCAGCGATTCTTTGAGCTTATGTAAAGTTCAACTTTCTATACAAGAAAAATGTAGTCAGTGGTATTGTAAAAGGAAAAAATATTATATTATAACGTGTGGTACTACTGACTACATTTTTTACTCATTTATAGACTTGTTGAGAATTTTAATTCATAGAAGATCCCGTGGTGCCTTAGAATTTTATTTTAAGTGAGAGTACTCTGTATTAAAGGGCAAACACAATACTATTTTAATCATTGATATCTTTTATAATATTGCAAATTGATTGAAAATAATTGGATATTTGAGGTTTTGATAGTCAACTTTAACAATATACAGCGCAGTTTTATAGAAATTCAGTTTTGATTCTCAACCCAATTCATCACAATTTCGACAGCTTTCTTTTAAACTAATTTTTATTGTTATATTTAGCTTGAAAATTAACGAAAATGTAATATTTATTAAGCACTGTCATTCTTAGATGAAATAATGTAGAAGATATATGCTCTTCCGCTGTTTGATCTTCTGTAAACTGTATTTTTATAAATGTCAAAATCCTAACCCAACTTTATTTAACTTCGTAATTGACACATTTTCCAAATACTCCTGACAGTTTTAAGAAAGGTCTAAAAGTTCAAACCAAATGTTATAAATATAATTACTTAAAAATAAACACAACGAATATTTGTGATCTATTTAATTATTTAGAAAATACCAACATCGCTAATGAACTTCTGAAGAATAAATATGAAGTATACTCAAACACAAGATGGAGTATGTTATATGTATATGGTATGTACAATTTTATGTTGGTTGATGAGTTTAAAATAGATATAATTATACGGCGAGCTTCCGTGTTCGTACTTCCAAACAGACCGACCCACTAATCTTGGCTTGTACCGATTTCTATACGTATATGTATATATACTTTGCGTTATGTATTAAACGTAGGTAATTAACAGTTGTTTGATTAAATATTGATCCTCATACTTGTGTACAAGTTTATTAAACTTCGTAATATCAATTTATGCTAATGTACTATTAATATTTCCATGATACAACTCTTTCCACATCAATTTGGTGATGTACTGTGGTACGTCTTTGATCAGACTGGCAATTTAGCAATATGGAAATCAACTGTACAATTTTTTACTCAGTATATTTTACCAGATTATTGTAACTATTTGAACTAATTTTGGTATTAAAATTTTGATAAAGGGAAGTATAAATTAAGAGTTCACTCTCTCCGCAACCAAACACGCTCCTTTCGAGGCCTCTATACAGTGCCCTAACTAGGAATTTAGAGTGCCCGAGTCATGAACGCAAATTAGGCTTCTGGGTAAATAATCAAACATATTTTTGGAACCTCTACTTCCACGATTCATAAATTTGTTCGTAATAAAACAGTAAGATATTCGATTTATGCATTCTATTCATTGTACACTAAAATTACCATTTAACCGAAGAAGTAATTATACATTTTTGACTATACAGTCGATATAACTATTAATACAGTTACAATATTAAATTGAAATAATCATTTGAAATGAAAAATATCACAACCACAATGTTATACCTAATAAGGTCATGGAAATTATCGATTTCATTTTTCATTTCATCAACTTAATTTTTTACCCCTTGCATTGGAGGCCCTGGAGCATTGCCCCGATTGTCCCAAACTAGTTACGCCACTGTCTGTACATATGCAACATGCAACTCGTTTGTAGCTTTAAACATTTTCTTACAGCGCAAGACTAATGTCATGGTTAATTTTTTACCTGGGAATGTGTGCAGGCATTTATATTCTAATTCTTAAATTTGAAAATGTAACTAATTCCTGTGTCTGAATGTAAAAAGAAATTGGTCCGAATTTATTTCAAACTGCAGATTTTTTAACGTGAATTTTAATATATACGGTTATATAATTTCGTGTGTTATAGTTCGCAGTGCGACACAAGCCCAAGGAAGGGCGTCTAAAAAAAAATTCAACTAATTTTTTTTACAGAGTATATATATAATGTATTGTGTAACGGATAAGACAAAATTCTACTGTTTCTAAATGATATAGGGGGGAGAACATTGATGCTTAAATCCATACTGCTGTGTCTCGTTCGATCCCCCGACCAGAGTTATATTTTCTGGGTTTTTGTTGTTATCAAATTAAATTGAAGCCTTGACATCATAAATAGGACTCCGCATCAGAAGTAAGCCGACAATAAATAAATTAAATTAAAAAAATTACTGATTCTATAAAATAAACGATATTTTACCAGCTAATAAGAATCATTTGGTGTCTTTCAATGTTTTGATGGAGATGTAACTACGAGTATCAATGTATTTTTGAAACCGATTACCATAGTAATCGAATTTTGAATTTGTTTTATCTCTTTGACATTTGATAAAAATAATTAATACCTGCTCTCAATAAATGAAACAAATAATCTCGAGTTTCAATAATGATGAATTTCAGAAAACTTTAAACTTTGTTAGTTTATAAACAGAGATAGTTATTAAATTATTGATTTTATGTCGAAAAATTAATTGAAAAATAAATAGTGATTGTCAGCCTGTAGACAATCTAGATTAGAGAAATATAGATTTGATTGACATAACATTCATCACATTATTTCTCTGTAGATTAATTTTTTCGAAAACGACCTCATTGTAAATAATACGACTCTTACTGTTCTAGCGGTTCTTGCTACTTTTGCGGTTTGCCAATCCCTGCACTGCACATCCCACGGACAGACTTGAGCAGCTGCAGAAGACTTAGACTATTGTTGTAGTTATATGTAGTTCTATTAACTAGCTTTATTCTGTTTCTATAGTACATAGAATATACCATAGTAGTTATACGAGTATACGTTCGTACATCTCGTACATGTTCGCGAAAGTCGGAAAGCTAATTAATTCTTGACAGTATTCCACATTTCAAGCGTAATTGGAACTATATATGTACGAGTACAATCCACCCATCAAGTTATATTAAGTAGAATATGAAATTTTAAATAGAGTTATAAGGGAAGGTGAAGATGCATGACTTAAGACTGCACAGCTTAAAATCTCGTTGGAAGAAAATTACCGTGTCAAGAAAATTGGTATATACTGGCTTACATACTGGTAGGTTTCAAGTAAGAGAATATCTTACTTATAATGTTGCTACATATTTGTTGAGGTGCAGCTATCCTGTCCCAATTTTGGCATTTTAGTTTGGGGGAAATGGAATACAGTCTATCTCTGACACCAACTGTTTAGTTTAGGTGAAATGGAAGGGAGTCTAGTTCTGAGAGCTTTTCTGACACCAAATGTTTCAAATTTGTAGGTGCATGTGAGAGAAAATGGAAGGAGTCTTGCACTGGAACCTTCTGTTTAGTGTGAACAGTCTGTTTCCGAAAAACGGAACTGTTTTAAAATAAAACATGTTTTTGTTTTGTTTTTTGACAACAAAACTGTCTCTCTGGTGTGAAACCGGCATAAGATATCGACGCATTACAAAATACAAAAAGGGTATTGCGATTTTAACCGAGTTTCTTTTATCTTTAAGTTTTGCCGAAGTACAATCGGATTAATAATTTGCGCTTGTTACGGATAGCTATTTACAACTTTGTTGAAACGCCCGCAAACTCATAGTTAAATGTCATACCTGGACTATTCCTGAGTTATACGTTTATTCCTCTTCATCATCTTTTTGTATACAAAGTGACTTGACGCAATAGCCAATGTTTGACGCAGTGGTACTGTATATAAGAAAGTGTATAAGATATATATTTATATACATATATACAAGTTCTAGTATATGTTTAGATAATGAATGCAAATGTCCCTACTACTTCTTATATTAACTTCAAAATTCTGGAAGTGGAAAAACAAAATTGAATAAGGTTCTCCAACCCAAAACCTAAAACTTTTACTAGGATTGGAGTTCCGGGTATTTTTTTTATGAGACAGCATTCACAAAACAGTTACATAAATATAAATAGTAGTGACAAAGCTGAAAACTTTTCAAGTGTAAATCTTTATTTATATACACTCGTACTATACTTGTACTTTTCTATTTTAGTTTCACTTTATAAAAAACGTTGTGTGAAAATTCAACGTCAGTTGTTGGGTTGACGGTGGTGGGGGCGGTGGCGCTGGCAATGGTGTTAGTGAATAAAGATGATAATTAAGATACGGATATCCTGACAGAAATGACGTAACAACTATTTCACCGGAATATGGTAAAAATTTTATCTAAAATTACTCATTACCAAAAACTTTTCACACCGCCTTGATTATAGATTCCATCTTAGATAGGCCAGTCTCATGCTGGTTGGTCATTATTTTTATTTTATATTCTAGGGGCTGTAATGAGCTTCTTTAAGTAGGCAGCTTTGTGTGTGTGTGTGTGTGTGTTTGTATATATAAATCCTGCATTAGTTAATAGATTTTAAGTTTTAAGTTGGGAGAATCACACAATAAAATATTTTATTCTAATTTTAATATCCCAGTCTTGTCAGACAAAGGTGCACACTTGCTAGCTTGCCACAAAAAAAGTGCTCGAATTCCTTAAAAATTTGAACCAAATTTAATTAAAATAAATTACTTTAAGCGAATATGACCTTGTCGTTGAAATCGCCTCAAATTCTAAAATGAAAAAAAAAATTAAAACTGAATGAGCGAAGAATATATAGTATCGACAAAGGATGACGATGTAATAAATTACATGTTAACAAATGTTGAATGTCGCATGTTGGAGTCACACTTATGTGTACGACGCACTATATTACTCAGTCTCGTAGCAAACCCTATACTTCATAAACAATTGTATCTAAATTTTATTCAAAGAAATTCCGTGTTAGTACATCTGTCGACAAGTTAAGTTTTGACTATTTAGAAACCATCGGGACGGAAGAGGAGAAGGAGGTAGCATAGGGGGCCTATACATGTGGCAGTCATGAATCTTGCGTGATACTGATCAAACTTGGCATGTATATTGAAGTTAGGGGTCGTAAATTGGGGTGGCGTTGTATTGTACGCTTTGTACACACCGTGGCGCTTATCTTATTGTGATTAAAATATTTTCAGTCGCGTCATTTAAAAATGAATCTAATTTAACGTTATATTAGAATCTCTTCGAGTTCTAAACGGGTATGTAAATCACTCACGAATTTCGTTCAAGTTTAATACGGTCGAAGGTCTAATTTCTAACCTTCTTAAGAAATAAGCTATTTATAAAATGGTGAAGATCTAGATCTGTTAATCTTTTATACAGGTTGCGGCAGCATAACTTCATTTTTTAAAAAGCGCGCCATTCAGTCGGTTGTTGTCATAGCGGAGCGCTATTGGTCTTGTTCGAGAGGCGAGACAATAAAGTTTTGTCACGATACAGTTCAGTCGCCTTCATAAAAAATAAAAACAACATTTTCCATTGATATTATATATACAATATTTTAACTGATGGTACCGAAACATAATGACATTTCAATGCAGTCATTCAGAGTTCAAATCTCAATAATTAATGCCGTAGCGGTGAGAAAGATGTGTCGATCTATTGATCATAAGAAACCACAAGTATAATTCGGAACCGCAAAACCATAAGCTGCCCCATTCGAGTATTTACAATGCTAATAAGCTATGCTAATTCACCTGCGAGTAAATATAATAATAAAGAAGAAGAACTACCATCTATATCACCTAAACCATTTTTATTGGACAAATCGATTGAATATTAATACACTTGAATGTAAATGTATTTTACGAGATAAATTGCTTGAAGAACGAAAGCTTTAAAAATACTTCTCTCATAAAAAAACATTTAGAAAAAAAATCTGTTCAAAGAAATAGCAGGAAAGTATTATGTCAAATGTAAAATCACATTACTGCAGGCTCAACAAAATCATAAAATATTTTGCAGCGTCACTAATGCGGGGCTTATCCGCTTTTGTTATTTTTTTATTATCCCGAATATCGCGACTGAATTATAGATGATACGTGATTTGCATTTCTTTTCATGTTAATGTTAACTTTGCTCGTTGTTTTACATTTTTATTGCAATTTATTAAAGATCTGCATAGTGAGATTGAATTATTTAATATGATATTAATACTCGTATATACCTGCGAGTATTAAGGTTGGATGCTTTATATTATTTGATTATATTTATTCGCGAATGTAAATGCGATAACACACACACACATGCATACCTAGCATGTCTGCACACATACATGGGTGTCTAGCAAGATGTAGCTGCGAGCAACGTAGCAGCATCTGCAGCAATAAAATAACTGAGTCTTAACGCCGTTTCCACAAATAATTCCTTCCTGGTTCCTGTTCCACGTTTATCTAGGTACGAGTATAGTAGCTCTAGAAGAAGTTAGAACATCTCCTCTTTGCTAAAACCTACGTTAAAGAAATATTCCTGCAGAAGCATATTTAATTTAGAACTTTTTTGATATTTATTTGAGTGCATCAGTGCACTTTCGATAGTTATTAGCACTTAAAACAATATATAAACTTAGAAATATATTTTTCTTTACATGTATTATATTACAATTTCATTCTGGTCAGGTGAGCTAGCGGTATATACTAGTTATAGCTACTTTAATTGTAGTGTGTGTAGTGTAACGAGTAACTGCCTCGTCCGACTCCAACGAAGTAAGTTGGTACAAAGTTCGTCTGTCGATGGAACAGTGACCATATACTCATGAACTCCATGGATACCGTTGTAAGGAATAATGGCCAACACAGTGTATATTTAGAGCTGACGGAACTCACTGTGCATAATGTTAAGTTATTATAAAATGAGATAAAAAGGAACTGACAATTTAAATAATAAACTTTAAATGTCGTTTCTTTGATTTAAGTTAAACAGTGTAATTATTATAATGTGTATGTAAATTACTAAAATAAAAGTCTTTAATTTCAGAAGCAACACATATGTTTGAATAAGAATTTACAATTCCTAATAAAATTGTCTTATTTGTTTTATATATAATTTCTTGGGCTTCCTAGGCACGTAGCCTTTTATCGCCCCTATACAATTGTCTTATATACATTTATAAACATTTCAAAGTTAAGGCTAAAACAAAGGAGTCAAGTGATGATGAAAAAATAGGTAAGGATACAAAAGATCTAGGTAATGTGGAGGAAGAAGATGATGATAACGAAAAGGAATGGGAGAATGAAGACAACGAAATAAAAATACAAAGGAGTAGGAAAGGAGAATATACAATATTTGTAAATACAATTACATCAGAACACAGGCGTATTCTCAAGTAAGGATGGAGAAGCAGAAGAGGACGAAACAAAAAATAAGAAAAAGGTGAAAGAAGAAGAACGAGGTTAGCAGAAAGAGTCAAGGGAGGAAATGTTTACGACGATATTATAAGTACGATATTGTAAATTAAAGTAATGTAAATTAATGTTCTTGTAATTTACATTGCGAAAATAGTGCCGTGGCACTACTACGTCATCAAATTATAACATAAAAGAATTATAAACATTTTTAAGACATTATTTGTAATTTATAAATACAAGTATGTGTATTCAAAATAGAGAGATGAAATTAGATTCATTGATAAAGGCAATAAGGGACCTTTATTTTTGTTTCTTTTTACTCAGAAGGAAATATATCTATCATCGGTTATGTATGACTAAAATTCCTCTTAATCAGTTAAGTAATAAATTGAAGCATCGGGGAATAAAAGCTGCTTAGATGAAAATGAATTGCGTATCAACGTTCCCTCGAGGCTGACGGTAGACATATTTATAGAGCAGTTAGATACCTAGCAATAATAAACTGATATTTGCAAAAACATCAAGAAGCAACACGCATCACGCCATTCCCCACGGTTTTTCTTCTATGATATAATGCTTTAGTTGATTAGGTACCAATAGTATTATTGATTAATCTACCATATAAGAAATGTAGGACGGTAAAATCACGGTCTGAAAAATTAAAAGTCAACGTAAAAATATAATGTTTTAAAAAGATTTACATTCTAATTTCGAATAGATTTACATTTGCATCTCATCTACGATAATCTCTATACTCGTGTGGAGGTAACACTTAAAGTTTTGCAGACTATTCATCCGACTGTACAAAGTTCTACATTTCCCAGTATTCCAGTGCTAGTTCTGCTGCCTTCGGTTTTCGTTTTCGGGTCTCCGGCGCAATATGGAAATGTTGCAAATAACTTACATATATTGGATTATATAAAAGGTGTGAATTTATTGATTGAATTTATACGAGAAAATTAGAATATTTGTTGTTTGATACCGTTCACGTACCTCGTGTATTGAAATATGTTTTGTTATGATTTGTAAATGTGTTTAACAGATTTATTCTTTTGAAACTGATGTAAATATAATTCTAATTTATGAGTAACATATGAATATAACAGAAAAAGTAATGGAAAATTTCATGTATTAGACATTTGTTGGAAATAACTCCAAAATATCACATTCTATTTTATGATGAAGTTATTTAGTTATTGTTAAACTGACAGAAAGTGTTATTTTCATGAAATCCTTAGATTATCATTTATACTTACGAAATATAAACTCGGCAAATTTTGTCATTTTCTTTTTTTGCTCACCATCTTTTTCTACGGTACTTAAAAAACATCAACAGGAGAACATTACGTGGTGTCATGTATAATATGAAACACAAGAGCCCAATCTGCATTAGCCTCTAAAACAGGTGTTAGTAGGAGTTTAAACTGCTGCAAGTTGGTTTAATCATACCTAAAAAATGTAACTATTTTTTTGTGCAAAAATATACGCAACAGAATACGATGTTATCTATTCTTCAAACCATTATTGTATTTTCTATGTTATCTGTTACACGTATGTTATGTTATGCTAGCAAAACAAAATAAAACATTCCTAAGACTTGTATTCATCCATCTTGAATTCATACAAATCCTCTTATTGCATTCTTGGAGCGTCTTCATCTCATTGATTTAACTATACTTTGCTGCACTAATGGCAGCTTTCGGTTGAACTTTACGAGGGGCGAGGGGCGGAGTGGTGGAGGAGATCGGGGGTTTTGAGGTCTTTGGGTCGTACGGTTGGGAGAGTAGATCTGTGGTCTACCGATGGTGGTTGGGGATGCTGCAACTGGGTGATGCATCAGACGTTAGGCGGGAAACAGAGGGTGTCAGTTGATTCGCTTAGACTCGAACTCTCGTGGTGCGCTGTGTGCTGTTTGACTGCAGATGGGAAGACCTCAAGTTGAACCATGAAGGACGGAACAAGTAACGATAAGTTGGATTAACTATGGTGGCCTGAAGGAAGCTTTTACTGTTTCACATTTCATTGTTACAGCGAATAATGACAGTGTCTTTCGAATGAACAACGATGCAGGCTTGCTTCACATGAATTTGCTACGACTCATGTCAATGAAACTAAATTTATATGTGTTTAATATAGATAGAGAACTCATGTTTTTATAATTTTAATGTATATTTTGCATTGATTAAGGGGTTATATGCAGAGGAGGTCAAAAAAGCGATTTTTCAAGAATTTGCCTGAAGCGTTCGAAGTTTTAAAAGCAGTTTACATATACTATATATTTTTCTATTTACACTGAGTCGCCTATTCCAGGATTATATAACAAATATCGTTGCTTCCGTTACTTCTAATAATCCGATTTGGTGTTGTCTGCGGATCATTCTTCCCTCTCGTACACTCTCAAGTGCTTTTCGGTCGGAGATCGTGACGCGCTCTGCATCCTGCTTTTTGTCATATATATTGCGCATCACGACCAAATGAAAGTCCAATTACACTGAGATGGTATAAGAATGATGCTATATCTTCATTGAATATGCCTGCCGCGATGTGTGCAACTACTTCCATAATTTGGGAGCCAAATGGAATGATTTTCGGAGTTTAGCGTAAAGGAACCTTTCTAATAATTTGTCATTGTTGAGATCTGTATAAATTGGATGTACAGTCTTAGCAACTTCCTGTAGCAATGGCTGATAATCATCTTCAAAAGCAGCTAATTCATTCACTGTCCGGTTCGATCTTCTTTTTGTAACTTCGAGAATATTTATCAGGTTGACATAAAATTTTGTGTGTATAGGTATACTTAAATATATTGACATTTTTTTTTTTATAATCCTGACTGCGCTTAACGCATAATGCATATTATCCATTATATAAAAGCGATTGGCATTACATTATATAACTGTTATATTCTTGTTCAAAATTACACAATAAATCTTGTTTGCGAAAGTATTACTGTGTGTGCTCAAAAATCTGCACCAGTGAAGTCGCTCCACTACCACATCATTAAATACAAAGTAATTAGTCCTCGTGTTTTCTCGCACACCTGATGTTGTCTATTCCTATCTGTTTCTTTAGAATTGAGACTTTAATAGCATTAATAAATCATTTACTTTCATATTTAATGCTTTCAGTTTACAGTAAATCTATGAGGAACCGTATAGAGGTAATTAACTGTTCCACTAAAGCGAGATCGTTATCTGTAGCCACATTCACATATGAATATATTAGTAGATAACTAAACCGACTGCCAGTACCGGCGGAGTGAGAGGAAAGTAGTTAGGTATCATTTACGTTTAAAACTTTTAACAATATTAAATTCCATGTTCTTTGCACGGCACCGTTCGTAAATAAATAACAATGCGTTTAGAGAGAAAATCTCCACTAGTTTAATATTTGATCAGAATTGAACCAAAGTACGATTATTTATATTCAATTAATTGGTTTCTGAAGAGACGGGGTTCTCTGTGCTTATGTACCCGTACCCGTACGTACCAATATTGAAATAAGGTATCAGAGTTAATTTTATTGATTCTGTTTACTTTTCTTCTGATCCTTTTAACGCAAACAGAAGTTAATTTCTACTTTATACATCATATTTAGAACTTATAAATCTTGTTTAAAATCTAACGCAAATATTTATATTGGTAATATTAAGTAATCTATCACGAAAAGAAACATTAATGTTTTAAGTATCAACCGTCGGCTTATAATTATTTATTTACTTTAATATTTAGTTTGAGAAATCCGTTATTGATACATAAATAAACAAATAAAAGTTTTTGATAGTGTCCCACAGATGTCGTCAGTGATAAAAGCTAGTGAATGCTGAAACTATATTCGCATTTCCTGAATATACGTTAAATTTACATGAGCAATGTTTCAGGTCCATAAAGCAGATGTGGATGCAGGATGAGTGTACGCACGTAGAAGAACAATCGTATATAAAAACATATTAAAAACAACAACAGCCACATTGAATAGTATGACGTATCCTTAAACGGACTGGAGGATGAGTTCTTGTTGGTGGTGCGGGGCGGTGCTAGGGTATTTCATATATTATTTTTTATTAAAGAAAAGTTTTATGTTGTAAAGAAAATCACTAAACCTAAAAGAGTTGAATAACTGCTTCTAAAAAGGCAATAGTGAAGGAAAATATGTCTTGAGGAAACATAAATGCCATATGCTAATATAACGGTTGAACGAGTAGCTAGCAAAAAAGAAAACGGCAAAACGGAAAAACGACGCGAGCAGAACAAGTGCAAACCGAGTTAGAGAAACTTTAAAGAACAAAAAAAAAATATAGAAGAAAAATAAAAATGAAAAAAAAAACTAAAAACAAAAAAAAATGTGAAGGAAAGAATTCTTAAAGAAAATCAGGCGAAAATGAAAGAGACTATCATGGAAAATAATTGCACTGCTGGTCAGAGTCACTAGATCTATTCAGGTTGAAGAAATAAGGAATTGGGCGGACGGAAGGGTAAAGGGATGTCACTTGAATAAAGTCAACTGATTGGGTTTTATGTACTTGTAAAACGTCAACGAGTTCAATTGCTTATGAAGTTTCTCTCTCTCTCTCTCTCCATCATAGAAAGACCATCCCTAACTATTTAGAATCCATTCATTTTATTCTAACAATACTTTGTTAGACAACACTAACTTAGACGGCAAGCTATTGGTTCATAAGATCGATTCGTGAACTACCGCTATATTTTTTAATTACTTGCACGCTAATTATTAATAATTATCTATATTATAATTATTATTATCATAAATGTATTAGTACACATAGGATCAATGGCGAATTTAGGCTAAAATATTCGGCTAAATCAATTGTAGTCAATCATAATTGCCTTCCTAGGTAGGCCCCTCAAATTGACTTTGCGAAGTCCTTTGCCAGGTACGCATCTAGTTAAATCCGTTCCTGCATAGCATAAAGATTGGTATAAGAAATACGCCTTGGACAAATGAAGTAAGTAAAAATAAGAAGACTGTAGAATTTTCACGTATGGAAAATAGTAGCACACTTCTCAAATGTACAATCGTATTTCCTTTTATTGATATCATATACAATCATCACTAACTAATATTGTCTTCCTTTATATCAAGTAAAATTTGACAATACGCATGCATTCATAAATTGTTCTTTCAACCTCAATAACGGCTAGGAGTCTATGGGACCATAATAGACTGCTTATTTGCAATTCAGTCACGTCGGACAGTTTATATGAATTCCGGCATTCTGGAGGAATCCAGAAGCAAGCATACTGTGACCTCCTAGACCAGGGAGGCGAAACGGGGAGACTCGAGGCTTAAAGAATGAAACCATATAGAAAACAACAGTGAGTTCATAGTGTCGGTAAGGGGATTGCAGAGGGTGGAAGGGTATCCGGACGCTGGAGATAAGAGACAGATAGTTCATTAATCACGAAAGAATGGACAGTCACCCTCCGTACTCCTACCCCTACCCGTACCCTATGCCGTTCTCGTTGCCAACTACCGAGCCATGTGTCTGCTTTAAAATAAAACTAAGAATAACAAAATAATGTAACAAATCTAAAACTTTATTATTTTTTGTTATAGTTTTATTTTCCAAAGAAATGAAAAATGATTCTGTTTATTGAATATGCGGAAAATGAATTTTATAGCAAATTCAATTAACTATATCAACGTCAAATGATATTTCGTTACTGTTGCAGTGCAGTATGGGTATAGGTATTAAAATAGGAATAGGGTGGTCACATAAATTATCATGTTGCTAGTTTTCATGAAGTATATGTACACAGAAAGCATCTCATCCGACCAAACGATTGTCAAAATATTAAATTTGCATCGTGTGGTTGTACGGAATATGATTAGCACCAGAGACAAAGTTATAACGTGTCTCTTGTTAAAGATTATGGCTGTGTCTAGAGGATAAGTCGTGCAGTAAAGAGGATCACATCATTTAAGCTAAACTACGGTCGGGTGGAGTTATAAATGGACAACCTTACATGCACAACACATTTCATCATCATTTTAGTATAACTTCATATCCCCACTCAACGCATTTAACAACGTATACTTATTAACGTAGTAATTGACTATTTATATCCTTTATCGATACAATCACTTGACACAGTTTTAAAAGTGACATTTAAATATTATAATGAATAATAATCAGTGCTGACAAAAGGTTTCAGTATATAATACTTCATGCACAATGAAGTCGAATTATTCGAACGGACAAACATCAAAGTCATGCGTGAAGTTAGCAGGCAACAGGCAACGGCAGCGGGTAACGGATAACGGATAACGGCCAACGGAAAGCTCAGTGATATGTTACGTCATTCAAGTTTTTTCATCATCGCTTGTGTTGCCTATACGAATAAACGTACATGTTGCCCTACATGCGTTTATATTGTATAACACTTTTATATTTGAATAAATACAGTGGCGTACATAAGATATCCAGCCACAGACCACGTGTTTTATTTACGCCAAGTTTTTATTTAGTACGCCAATGTAATTATGTCTTTCACTAATGACAATTCGAAATAAGTTGCCTATAGCGATTGTCACCCTTTTTAAAGTATATTTAAAAGCATATACATTAATTATTTTACTGTCGGTTCGTTTTGTTGACTCTGGAACGGGGTAATTAACCCTCTAATTACCCTTGAAAGTGTTTTATATTTTATTTATTTTTTACCTGCAGTGTCACGTTATTTGGGGTGAAAACAGATTACACCATTTATGAAGTAAAATATGGTTCAATAAAATATCCCTTAGACTAAGGGTCGTTGTGTTTATGCTAAATGTTTTGTTAAATGTATTATAAATATATAAATATAATTAATATAACTGTAGTTATGGCCAGAGTGATTTATGGGGCCCTATCGTGTAAAACCACACATAAAAAGTGTTTTGTGTTTGACTATATTTAGATATAACGAACAAATGTAGGTCCCGCTAAAGTCCCCTAGGGGCGTAAGGGGAGGGAGTGGGCTAAAAGTACCACCACGTTGTCAAGGAGAGGGTATTCTGTAGAAAAATATCATAATTTGAAAGTTCGGTTGTAGTTTTTATAGCTTCGTATGAAAAGTTAGTTAAGTAAAAAGTTTTGTGTTTTCTGAGTGGTTGGTTTGCTTGGCGTTCGTTGTGTTAAATAAAAACAAAGTAAATCTAGCAGTACACATGCTTTTGTTGGATTACTAAATGACAACACGAAAGAAATTTCAATTTTGGTGTTAACAAGAGGAATCAGCGTAATTACAATGATAGTAATTGTTTTCAAGATGTCGTAGTATTCCACCAAGTCTTGCCATAGTGACACCCATTTTATTTTTCTCTTCCAATGGCCTAGTTTTTATTAAGTAGGGTTGCCCAATAGATACACGTTGCTGCATGGACATTGGACAACCTCTACGTAATATTGATATATTCATATTAATAACTGTGGTACAAATAACATGAAATATTTACCTCATATTTTATGAATTTCCAAGTTTTGCTCCAAATAAAACAACAACCAGCCCATGTGCCTGTGTTGTGTTTTACTCGTACATGTTAATATTTAATACCGGTTTTATATATTATTTATTCAATACGTTCGCGTAACAAGATTTGGAACACTTGCACGGTATTTGAGCAAGCTAATACTTGGTTATAATGTATACTTAAAACTTATACTTCGCTTCAATTTGTAATAGATACTTTTATACTCGTAATGGTAGATTTTTCTTATTAACTCAGCGGAACTGGATATCCGGAAAATGAAGCTACACAAAGTTGATGAGTGTCATACTCATACTGTTCTAAGAATGGCAGTGTATTAAATATCATGAAAAATTGATTAAATTACCAACGACGTTATTTAAAGTACAGCATAACAGAAACACAGCAAAATTAAAGATTGAGTTTATATTTTATAAAATGAATTTAAAGAACAGAAGCCAGCTGTTTATAGTGAAGCCTTCTCTTTCGAATTCATATTCTTCGCTCGCATTAGATTGTTTCGCCGGAAAAATGTTAAGTGTAACAATAGAGCAACGAATTGCTGTGAAATTTCACATGATACTTCACTTATAATATATTGAAAGAAACGTAAGGCAATGAATGGTTATCGTTTACACGTGTAAGACGTTTATGATGATTCACGCCTGGGTCGCCTTTCCTTGTCAAAAACGCATGACAATATCAAAAAAATCGGTAATTTGATTCAATCTGACCGTCGTTTAAGTATTCGTGCAATTGCTGAAACTGTAGGAATTGAAAAGGAATCCGTACGGTATATTTTACATAACAATTGTAACATGCAAAAAGTGTGTGTGAAAATAGTGTCGAAAATTCTCACAATCGAAGATGTTTCTATCAAAGTATAACACCCCAGTGTTAGATCATTCGCCATATTCGCCTAACCTGGCACCATGTGACTTTTATCTATTCCTCAAAGTCAAATTTGCACTAAAAGGTACAAGATTTGAGTACGTTGAAGCTGAGTAAAAGAAAAAGGCACGTGCTCTAAAGGAGCTCACAGAAAAATATTTGCACTGTTTCGAACAATAGAAGATTCTCATGAAGCGTTTTAAGGATAGAGAAGGAGTGTATATTGAAGGCTATAATTAGTAAATATGTATGAAATCAAAATAAAATTATTTACAGCCTCAGTCTCGTTATTTAATAGCCGCACCTCGTACGTATCTACTTCTCATTTCATCAGGATACAAAGAACTTTCCCAGATCCTTTGTTGTTTGAGTTTCTAGGTGTAGGTTGATAAAAAGAACATCAGTGCTGCTAATTAAGTAGCTCGCAATAAACTTCAGACCATTCAAAGCTAACAAACTGTCTGCGGCAGTAAAGAATTAAATATGTATGTATGTATGTATGTGTGTGTATGTATGATGTCCTTAAGTCATTAACTCTTTCAGTAGCTTCATTTATTTTGGGATAATTTATAACTTTGTTTATTTAATTGTATTCAAATTAATTTTGTCTAGACGAGTTTAATTTGCCTGTTATACGAGTTTTACTACATTTATTAATTCCTGGTGACATTAAATGAATTACTACGCGTATGTAGTCATTTATATTAGTGTTAACTGTAGTTGTTTTTGTCATGTTTAAACACTAAAGCCAATTGTCTAAATGTACAATAGCTACTTCTATAGATTTCATCTTTATAAATTTATCATTTTGTAGAAATACTTTGAGAATAAATTGACTTCATTTTTAATTTTCCATGAGTAGAAAACAAACTTCTTATCATTTTATTGAATTTCACTCAGAACCCAAATACCAAATAATATAATATTCTCGTAGTTTATATAAATTCACTCACAATCTTTTTTCCAACTGACTTGAAAATGCAAATCAATAAATCAAACTTAAATGTGTAGTGGAATGAAGTTCGAGATGAAGGTGGATAGGTGGGAGGAGTTCTAGTAGGAGTTAGGTACACAAACTCGAGTATTGAGTCAATATATACTTTGAAAAGAATCAAATGTCTTAAAGTCAATGAAAACTTTTAAGAAAAATGTGCATATATCATTCAAAGCTACTTCATCCGAAGCAAAGCACTGGGAACTGCGATTTAAGACACGGTACAAATTCTGTAAACGGAAATGTTTTACTACTAAGCATGGGTTGGGTGGGGTGGTGGTGTGTAAATGCATTATGTATTTAGAAGAAGAATGTTGTTTATTAGATTTATTGATATTAAAGTTTTATTGCCATCAAATGGATTAAGTTTGTCAATAATTTAAGCAGTGGCGGATTTAAATATAGACGGTTGTTTGGGTCGGGAGAAGGAAAAATCAGCGCAAAACAGCAAAATGATGTGATTTTAATATTATATCTAGTATAAATTTGTCAGGTTATAGTAGCCATGTTGTTAAAGTGACTGAGTGAGTGTCAAATTTGTTGTCAACTTTCTGTGCCTGATAAGTCACTGTTCATCCAAAACATCCTGATAAGTCACTGTTTGGTGCGGATTTTGGTTTGGTGGAATCATCGGTCCATACTTCTTCCAAAACAAAACTGGTATAGCAATACCCTTAACGGAGAGCGCTACAGATCGATAATAAGCAACTTCTTGTGGCCTAAACAGGATGATAGACTACATGCCACACAGCACATGGCACGATGGACATTCTGCAAGATCGAGCGTCCTTATTGAAATACCCTTTATTTCATTTTGATTTCGTTTCTATTCTTAATTCGTTATTTTTTAGTTATATGTATGTATATGAAGATGTACAAGAAGAGACACAAAATTTAGCGAAAACGTTTATCTAGGTATTCCGACATCGTTCTAGTTCTTGTTGTACCACGATTCCTCCATCTTCTTCATCCTCTCCTGCTCCTATTTTACTTCTATATCACTTCTACTTTCACATGTGATTCATTTATTATTTTTAATTATGCATTTTACTTAAATTGTGGCATCCAAATAGTCGTGTACACATACAATAACATTCTTCCTTCTTACAAGAGCAACCGTTTCATTTCACGAAAGCTCTTCGAATCGAATTACCGTTATTTGCTCAAAGTTTAAGTCGAACATTTATCAAATGAAATTACAGGTTTCTACAGAGCCGCACCATTATTTAATTTAATTCAATTCGTGGTTTCAGTTTGATTTATCGCATAATTATGACATGTTTTACAACAAATTCACGGCATGCTCTGCTGTCGACTGTCTGCAATCTTTATACCCGCATTGCATCGTGTCCTACTGCACCTAAGTAGAACCCACTGGCTGCAGTTACTTGCATTATTTATTGCATTTTATTTTATGCTAAGCAGAATATTCGCCTTCAATTTAAATAAATAACATGTTTTTACAACGTCAGTATGGAATAAATATCTTGTGGCGAATTAGAAATACGAAACATAAAGAAAAATGAATATTAGTTGTTGAAACGTGAAATCGATGGAAACAACTCTTTAACACGAAAAAGATTATAGAAAACAAATTCCGGAAGCAACTTTAGGAGCGTCCCCACTGACAAAACACTCAACATTCGTGCGTAAATGTTGTACCAGTAAAGTCGAGCCACACATTTAGCAACCTAATATTATTATTATATTAATTGTGTTACAATCTACATTCTCAATACATTTCATCGAACTTCAACTTAAAATTAAACTTAAACTATTCTAGACCTTTCTATTTCCAAAAATACTTTCTGCTTCTTCTTCTTTTGACTCTCTCCCTTCATTTTCCCTAGTCCTCTTTCATTCTCTCCTCTTGTCTTCTTTGTCTCCTCTCGACAAACCCTCCATTATATGTTCACTATACTTCTTCCCTTCTGTCTTCATTTTCACTTCTCCCGCCTTTTACGTCTATCACTCTGTTTCTTTTGTCCGACCATTGAGTTGATACTACGAAAAATATTCCCTCCACACTTACATTGTGATTTGGAATGGCAACTAGGTGTTCACATGGTTTTATTAGACATCACTTCTGATTAAAATAACTTCTACTCTGCCGTTCCTTCTCTTTCCTCGTTCCTTTTCTCTATCTGCGCCATCCACCTTTTCCCTTCACTGCCTCCCTTTAATAACTGCACAATATTCTTCTCGCTTATTACCTTTTTCTGACATGAAAACTTAATGTTGCAACCTAATAATAATCACATAATTTACATGAGGAAACTCTTTTTAAAATAACGATTCATAAACGTATGTTGTTACGTTTAATGCCCAAGTTAATTTTATACGACAAACTTTTGACTGAATTTTTTTGTTTTATGATTTATGAAGGCATCAAGCCGTACAAGTTTGCTGCTGAGCATGTAATTAATAAATGCAAATAAGCGTCTATCTGATTAAACCCCGAAAAATGAACAACACGGTTTTAACACGGCGTCGCGACGCACCGTAACGCACACGACGCGTGTTGTGACGCCCATTGTGTACAACCTACGTCCTACACGGTAGCTTGGATGTCTGACAGATATTAATGTCTATTTAATACATCAACAAGGGGAAGTGCTTCCATTAATTATGCATATTTTTTCACTTTATGACAGTTACAATCTGCCACTCCCCATCCACCCCCGGTCGTCCTCCTACTGTTCCCTTACATGTATTTTTAACACCTTTTTTCTTTCACATGTCATTATTCTTTTTCTGAGATATCTATATTTATTATAAAATTTCAAAAGTGGATTTTTTATGCTACTTCATTATTAAAATCTCCCCAGTGGTGTAGCTCCTATACTTTGGCAGCAATAACTTCTGGTTCTGGTTCACCCGACTGGGGCAGGGGGTGGGTACTTTGGCTGCTACTTAAGGGATGCTTTTTACTGTTATTTTTAGTTCTGTACTATCGGGTAGCAATTTGTTACTTAAGTGTATTTTTTAAAGTAATAAACCTAGTTTTGTAGAGCTGTATTTTATCACTGCTTATGCACTTTCAAAGCACACAAGTATACAATTGCATTTTGTTACACAAAATCATATATTTTTAATATTTATTTTAAGTGCATCAACTTTTGATAGTTATTAGCACATAATTTTTACAATTTATAATTTTTCGGTTTTTCCCAAAAGAATCATATATTGTTTTGTTAATACTATATTTTTAGATAAAAGACATTTTATTAGGAATTGTAAATTTTTAATCAAACTCATGTGTTGCTTCTGAAATCATAGACTTTTATTTTAGTAATTTACTTACACATTGTAATATATACAATGTTTAACTTAAATCATACTATCTTACCTAAAATCAAAGAAACGACATTTAAAGTTTATTATTTAAATTGTCAATTTCTCTTCTTCTAATTTTATAATAACTTAACATTGCACTACACACACTACAATGAAAGTAGCTATAACTAATATATACCATTAGCTCACCTGACCAGAATGCAATTGCAATATCTCTGTGTCAGTGTTACCAGCTAATGACATATCATTTCTTTACATGAATATAAAAAATAGGCTATATTGAACATGAATAACTAGCAATACTAATTGGGTATAAAGGTATACATTCCTATATATCAAGCATCCCAAGAAGAAGCGCGCGTATCTAATGCGATTAAGTATGGATTCTTTCAGACGTAACACAATTAGTATTTCTTAGTATAAATTGTAGAATTATTCTGTGGAGACTTACTACTTTTCATGCCTTACATATTTTTGAGTAAATATATTTTTATCGATCTGCGATTTGTCAAATAAAACTCAACATGCACGTTATGTGTCTAATAACACAACCGCCGTATCTAATTCTTACTTTATTTAATTACGTCCTGGGCGCCCTCTTCTTCGGTTTGATAAAGGAACCCCCGTATTCCATTAAGTTTTTGCTGGTTCATGACTTAGTCTTCGTGTTTTAAATTCTTGTCTCACTGTAGGCATGACAACATCATGGTGCAATCTTTCGTTTGTAATATACCATGGTGCATCTACATTCATGCGAAACATTTTTTGCAAGATCTCAATGTTTGAGTTGAGTTTGGTTTAAGTATACATTTATAAATTAATAATTTGTTTTCTACCGATAACTACGCATTCTTGTTTATCAGTCAGTATAGTTTACGAAGTTGTAGTCCTAAGACCTTGCGTTTCGTAAATATATGTTTCCTCCGTGTGAGACGCCTATCCAGGTATAGTCCCAAATATTTTACTTCATTTGATTGAAGAATTTTTGTGTACGTTATTTTAATTGATTGGTGGGCATGTTTCCCGTTTGATGGTAAACGTTACTTGTACAGAAGACATTTTACTATTTTTCATGCCTTATACAACACAAGAAGTTTTCCTTATATTAATAACCACACACTCACAAAACTCTAACTTCATACTAGTATTCATATAATAAATTTTCAACTATGTGCAGTGCATTTAATGAAATAACTCAAGAAGATATCTTTTATTATTCGTACAATGTATGCTTTACTTATTCCGGGAATATAAATTACTATAAAAGTTACATTAACTTCACGTAGAAATGTTTCCATTTACTTCATTAAAGTTGTACATACTTACATTTATATCCCGCGTGTATTATTTAAATACAGATACATTTCCGTGTCTCCCCACTTCACTTCATCTTGCAACGGTGACTTTTCCCTTCCCTTCCCTTACCCCACCGAGTGTTACAATTAGTTATACGTAACCATTTTACTTATCACGTATCATTAAGGATATATATTTATTCCTGTGTACGTCCTGTGTCTGTGTGTGTGTACAATTCGAACATGTGATTGTGTTAGTATGCTGGCTGCAACGCTAAATACATCCCTGACCTCCTCCCCTCCCTCATCCTGCTAGTTGACCTATAACCCCGTAGCACTAATAGAGTAATGCCATTTCTAGAACAAGTCTATGTATACAGTCTGTACTGTGGAAAATGTTAGTTTTATGTTAGGTTAGAAAATTACTTCAGAAAAACTTTTTGTTACAAAATAATATTAAGTTACAATTATTAGAAACATTACAAGTATTTTCGTTTAATCAAAGTAAAAGGAGAAGTTGAAAATAGAACATTGTGAAACTCACTTAGAAGGTTAACGTTGGAGTTACTGATATCACGCCGCCCACATTCCCTTTGACTCGCTCAGGGAAGGGTAGTTTGGCACCTGGATATGTATTGTGTCGTTGTAGTTTATTTTATCGTTTAGTAATTAATGAGGCAATCCAAATTTTAAATTAGAAATTAAATTTCTTTAGTTGGTAACACTGACCAGAGATATTAAAACTGCATTCTGGTCTGATGAGCGAGTAACAGCTGACAGAACTCACTGTGCATAATGTTAAGTTAGTATAAAATTAGATAAAATTAATTTACATTTTAAATAATAAACTTTAAATGTCGTTTCTTTGATTTCAGGGAAGATAGTATGATTTAAGTTAAACAGTGTAATTATTATAATTAGTATGTAAATTACTAAAATAAAAGTCTTTGATTTCAGAAGCAACACAAGTTTTGATTAAAAATTTAAATTCCTAAAATGTCTTATAACTATAAAAAAAAGTTTATTCTCTAGAAGTCGACTCGGTCCCGTACTTACTAAGACTTATTACTCCGAGCAACGCCTCGGAACTCGTGATATAAGATAAGATGAATGTAACTGCAGCACTTTGCCTTTCATGTGAAATTATAATGTTCACTGTTTAACGAACGAAGTTACATGGCACTAGTGTTGGCCTCAAATGTGAAGAAAACATGGATTTAATAACAAATAAGTATGATATAATGCATTAAGAAGTAAAACAGTAGTATGTAGAGGAAAGTACTCCGGAAATGTTATGTACATTTCCGTAAGGAATGTCTTATTAAAATATTTAAAAATAAGCTACAGAATTAGAATAAAAACTAATTTTATTAGAGGTATAATAATAATGATTATGTACTAATTTTAATGTTTAGTTACTAATTAGTAGAAGGCAAAAATTGTTATGTATCATGCTTCTAAGTTTGTTCGTAACCAGTGGCGGCCTTAACCATTGCGAGGCACTTGTTTTTTGTAATTTATGTAAATTTAAAGTAAGTATTTTTGATGATGATTGACGAGAAATAAAATTTTATATTAGAAGATTTATAAAAGTTAACAAGCACAAAGACGACCAATAATAATGATGATAAACTAAGGTACTTGAATGCCTTAAAAGATATACGCAGTAAATAAAGTGGGTTTTGAATCCACTTTACGTATGTGATTTTGAGTATTTTTAGTAAAGGTAAAATTTAGATTCATTTCACTTTTATTTTCAACACACCCCACTAAACATAAAATATCAATGTTACATTACATTTATATAATATCTTTTCTTAAGCACAATCTAGTAATATTTAATTTAAAGTTAGTCTTATTTTAAGTATTTAAAATACGAATAAATAGGTCATAGAGCATTGTAAAGAACGTAATATTGTTTACGTGATCTCCTTTTACGTTTTACGTTAGTTTTGTGAGTAAGGTAATGCGCAGAAGGACAGATTCACTTCTCAAAAAGCAGTAAATATATGTCGCAAATCATTACTTTAGGTAAAATCATTTTCATAACCAACAGACTGTGTTTAGTTTGCATATTTCCTTTTAGCTTGTATTTTCCTTTTTATATTACACACACCCCATATTGTATTGAATTTGGTCGGGGTCGGACGAATAAAATTATCCGGAGTCGACGTCGAATGTTTTTTACCAACTCCGTAGCCCTGGGCACTACCCTGGAATGCTATGGATGAGATGATCTTTTGAAATCACAACGCTATAGCGATGCAAAAGTAAATAAATTAAAAATTTCGCATATTTGTACTGAACAGCATTCAATTTAGAGCTAGAATAATAAACAGAATGCCTTTGTAAAACGTCAGTTCTGAGAAGCAGTTACATTATTAAATTTTTTTTTCATAGGCCGACCCTGGACCATATCATTTTCACAACTATTAAATCCACTAACATCAACAAGTGCACAGCATGACCAACATCCAGCCACTGGCCGCTGCTCAACGCTACATTTATATTTTGATTGATGTTATTCATTCCATTCTATGTTACGAGTACTATTTCTGTATTCAATATTTTTAGAACCGCCAGTACCTACAGTACTTCATCGTGCTCAATTCACATGTCAATTCGATTAAAAATGAAATAGGTCTCCAATGGAAAATTTTAAAAAATTGATTAAACTTGTGATGGATAGCTGAATATTGGTTTGTTCAGAAACTTTCATAAAGTAGGTCACAGACTAAAGTTTAACGGGATGCTGATGTCCTGGAGCTGAGAAAACTATCTGATCCAGGAAGCCGTGCTATCGGAATATTTTAGTATCACGTCCTGGTATATTGGTTTTCGAACTGTTTCCAAACTAAACACTTGTGTTATACCAAAGGAACATAATAACGTATATTTTACATTAACGAATATAAGACAATGTCTTCAGCTTTATAAGGAATTGTAAATTTTAAACAAACTCATGTGTTGCTTCTGTCTTGCTTTTTATCTAATTTCATTACAACCTCATAATATGCACTGCACTGACTAACTAACTAAAAACGTGGGTTCAGTCGACTCCAAATATCAACTCTGTTGGACGTTATTCCTACAGCGACATCTATTGCGTTCATGAGTATATGTTTCTACTGAATGGCCACTGTTTTACCGACAGGTGAACAACTAAAGAAATACAATTTCTTTACACGAATATCAGGTTTACTTAAAGAATTTGATGAAAATTTCGGCATTATTTACGTAAAATTTTATATGAATATATGTAAAAGAAGTGTCGGAGAAGAGTAAAAGTCGAAGTTGTAAAGCAGAAAGGCATAAACAATAAATGAATTTAAAATATTTCATTAAAGATAATTTGATTCAGATTTAGTATTAGTATTTAATATTAATATAGTTTATTAATTTATTTAATGGATATATTATTTATACTATCAAATGCATGTTTTTACAATATACCAAGAAAAGCTTAATAAAGCAATTTTTTCTAGTAGCAAAAAGCTCCCCAAAAAGCTTTTTTAATGTCACATTCCACTCCAACAACCAGATTTATATCGAGCACATAGTCAATTACAGGACAATGGAGGTTTAGCAAACCCAGTCCCAAAAGTAAAAATAAAACGTTAAAAATAATTCTATCCTTCACAAATGAAACAAAATTATCTTTAAAATGGCCCTAATCTCAAACCTCTATATTTTTTTAGGAGTATGGCCACTCGCAAATGTATAGAACAAAAAAGATTATCCTTTCGCACAACAAAAACTCACATAACTCGTCTCCAACTAACATCCCCCCCCAGCCACCACTCATTTCCCCATTCCCGTTCTTCAGACCGCTGATCCGCCCGTGTCAGATCATGGAAACTTTCGTCACTTTCTCGCTCGAGGGAAACTCACTGTTGGCTGCTGACTGCTCTCTGCTCAATGCGTGTTTATCACTCGAGCGTAAAGAAAAAACAACAGAGATACGCACACCAACGTTATTTGACGCGTCATAAAGACGGAGATAAATTTCAAGGATCTGCCTTGATAAATGCCTAAATATACGACTATAGGAAAAAAATGCCATTATGATAATCTTTATTACAATCATATTTTAAATTATTTCTAAACCAGGAAATGTGTGGACAACATTTGTAAACCGGGATATGTCTCGTGGTATGGAAACGACTGTCAAGCCTATGACTGTCATGCCCGCAGCACTACGATAGTTTGGCTACTGGGCATGGACCATAGCACCATTAGTTTGATCAAATTTAAAAATGATGTTAATATTATATTATTTTAATGTTTTTGCTACTACATTCTTCCGCCTGAAATCATGTAATTACATATCATTGTGATTTAATTACATTGCATTTGTGTTTCTTATTTTATCTAGCCATATTCTCATTCCTTCCAAAAAAAAATTAAAACAAATTAAATAAAGATAAACCCCTCTGATTCTTTCTTCCTGCTACTTTCCCTTCTGTTTCTACTCTGCCATTCCTTCTTTTTCCTCGCTCTTTCTCTTTATTTCCGCCATTTACCACTTTCCACTCCATTTACTGTCTCTCTTTTTTAAAACGACAAAATCTTCTTTTCACTTTTTAGTCTTTTTTAACATGAATACTTCATTTGCTCTAGCATTTCTGTCTCTCTCCGGCAGACCTTGCATATCCTGTCCTCTCTATTTTCCTAGTATCTGTTACCTTTCTCTTTGTATTCCAAACTAGGTCTTGTGATTCTTCTTATGTTCTTTTTCTCGTATGTATTAGGGTAGCTGTTCTCATCTGCTGCTGTATCTCTTTGCCTTTGCTCCTTAGCTCCTTTTTCACACTTGCGCCTTCTTCTCTCTGCTTCTTCTATCATCATTCCTTCTTCTGTCATCATTCCATTCCTTTCAAAGACTCCTTTCTCCTTTGTCGTTCCGCCTCTTCCATCCTGCTTTCTACTCTCCTCTCTTATTGTCCTTATGACCTCGTCTTCAGTATTTCTCATTTTCTGCTCGAATCGAATTGCCTTCTTTCCAGCTTCGATTCTTATTTTGTCCCTTTTTACCTACTTCACTACCATATATTCTGGCCCTAATACCCATTTGACTTATCTTTCCTAGATTTTTCCAATTTCGTTTGTTCCTCCCATCCCCATATCTCTACTCCGTACATCATCATGTTAATATAAGTGTGCTTCATTTATTAATATTTCAAATGTTAATATAATATGGTATAGTTCCTATCTTTCTATGAGAATAGTAAAGTTGTCTGAAGACAGTCGTATCTTTAGTGTGCGAAAGCTTTAGCTTTGCTTCTTATTCAAAATTATCAATAATTTCACAAAGTAGTATTCCCTTTTTATTAATTGTGTAAACATTCTTATACCTTTAACATTTTTAATCATTAGCAAAGAAAAACTGATTGAAGTTATTTATAATTAATCCATCAAAGTTTCCTCATAAATAAAAATATTGATCTAGTAATCAGTGTCACCCTATAATTGATGTGTATTTTATTTGATGTATTTTTAATTTTATGGATCCTGATATACATAGGTATGTATATAGACATATATATGCCAACACAAAGATAATAAACAAAACAATCACGCACATACTGTAAATAAAATTTATTTGTATACAACTTAAATACTTAATTGTTGAAAATGTTGTTCATTTAAAGAATGTAGATAAAGAAATATATATATACGATACGGGTAGCTAAATATTGTCTTTTGAAGATCATATATCTTTGTTTTGTTGAATTTTTTGAAACCTATTACAATACAATAGAAACACATACTAAATGTATGAAGAGAGGCTGAAAAGTAATGCACACATGTTTGTCCAGCACGGACAAATACAAATGAAAAGGAAAAGTCATCGTTAAAGCCGGCGCCAAACGATGTGGTGAACTTTTGATTCAAATGTTTACCTCCAACGTGTGTGTCAAATATTGAAAGATTGACATGACAAGTTTCCTGCTACACAAACCTATTTCCTGTTCAACAAAAACAAGGTGAGCGAGTGCCCCTCTTGGCACTATGTGTGCACGCCCATGTATAAGAATATGCATATACGCGTACGTATTTTTAAAAACACAGCAGCAGCAGCAAATTACAACATTAAAACTTTTATATTTTCATTTAAAAAATGTACATATTAAAAGCTCTTTACATATGAATGTTACATTAAAACAACATTAAAAATACTTATTTATATAATTCACCTGGAAAACTTTAATTAAACCATTTTCCCTAATTAAAATTTCCTCGTACATATTTTTATAATATCACCTATAAAAATATTCGTTATTCCAAGTGTAAAGAATTTTCTAATAAAATTATTTGCGTTTAACCTATTCCGTATATGGTGTTAGCTACGGTAAATTTATTCTGAATATTATATTCATACATCAGTAAAAAATGTACCCCTGCTCTTAATACAGAATGGCGAGGGGCGTGGGGCGAGGGTGGACGTCGTCCGCTCATTTGCGAGGAATTTTTGTCAACACTTATGTCGAGGGTATTCTTCACAGTCTAACAAACATCATCGTCCTGTAGGACTCTCGCCAGGACTTCATGAGTGGGTTCCCGGAACCCTGACTACGGTACGAAGGGACATCCATACGGGATTCTAAGCTGTATGCTTACATATTAATAATCCACATTGTCAAGTATTTGTGTTGTCAAGTACTTGCAGCTGAATTATCGGATCACGTTGGAACCGAAATCGTTCGGAAATAACTTGATGGGCCACCCCGGGCCGAGCCGGGTTATCATCCTCGTCATCGGCGTTATTTGAACAGCTATTGACCGTAATACTCGTACTACTTAAATATTCCATTCAAATAGGTGTATACGACTCATGAAGTATTTAGGATTCAATTCCAGGCCCATTACAAAGTCAACAAGTTAATTTCATAAAAATATCTGAGTAAACACTTTTATTGGTTATGAGAAATTTATGATAGTATCAAATTAGATAATATTGGCAGCTCTTGAAATGCTCCTGCTACGATATTTAGTTTCCTTGCCTTCCGGATTCAGTTGTTGGACTAAGCGGGAAGGCGTACAGAAACAAATGAGACCATCCATTAATTACGTCACACGCAAAGGGGAGAGGAGAAATTAGAAACTTTGTGAAGTCACCTGCAATCAAAAATATAAAAAGTAGTAAATAACGGACGAAAATGAGTGACAATTTGTATTTTAAATGGTGTAAATAAATGCAATATTTATTGAAAATGTATGACATCACACCAAGGGAAAGCGAGTGTTCGCAAAATGTGACGAGGTGTAATAAAAACGGGGAGAAGAGGGTCGGAACCCACTAAACAATTTGCTGAATTAACGTCCTGTTTTGTGACGCGTCTATCACTATTTCACTTCAATTATAGTTCGCATTAACTTTTTCTTCATTTGATTTCCGATAGTTGAAGTGGTTTCGCCATTTTTAGCCTATGAAATAGACATTTCATATGAACGACTGTGAGAAACTGAACTGTAATTCAACTCTTTCGTGACAAAAAAAATCATACGCATCTTCAATATGATGGCAAAGTGACTCCAAAATGTGTACTGGGAATGACATGAAATTTATGTGACTTAATTTGTGGATGGCTTCAAAGAGTTCTCAACCATATTAAAGTTCAAAGTATACACTAAATATGCTTGCGTTCTGGATATTGAAGTGGGTTGATTACTCATTAAATTAAAGAAGTTCGTTTGAATCACCAAAAACAGTATATTATTTACTTAAATCATAACGGTGTTATGAAAGATAATAAACACTTAAATAATTGTATTAAACAAAGAATGATTAATACTAGTAATGAAGATGCTAGATAGCGTAATGATTTACTAGCGGGTTATTGTGGATGGTGAAGATTGGTGTTGATTCACGAAGAGTCACTATTGTGAGGAATTTGCAGTGCTTTATTCACAGAGGTGGTGGAATTAACTGTTTAAAAATTATACCGAATATAAATTGTGACGTCATAGTCGGCAAGAGTATTGATGTTTTACGTTTGACTGCTGTGTCTTTGTGTCACTCAAATTACAATAACTAGTTCTCTCTTTTGATCAGTTCACCTCTCTGGAGACTAACATACCTAGTTTCTTCACGACACTAACAAATTAGAGAAACAGATTAGAGTATATGAGCTAGTGATTTTTTTTTCAAACAAATTAAAATAAGTTTAGATATAAGAAAACAATTCTATTTCCAATCTTTTAAATTCTAGAAATAAATATTCTGAAACAATAATAATACTGTCATTTATTAGTCATATTAGGCATCTGTGTAGTAAACATATATGAAACCCCGACACCATAAATACTACCAATAGGGGGTCGTTGTTAAATAAATTAAATAATAAGAACAAAGAATATATCATTAGTGTTCTAATTTTGAACTTCTATAGCTGCTGTTATAGATATCATCAAATTGAAATAAGATAGCAAAATGCGTAACATAATTTAAAGATTTAAACAACATTAGAATTGCAATATTTAGCTATTCGAAATAGCGAAACGAATGTGTGTTCGATTCTTTTCCAGATCCTTTACATATTTATTGCTTCATTATGAATGAAACGGAGCCCGTCCGTGTCATGTATACTTAACGTGTCTGCTTATCAGATTCCAAGCCATGATTACACATCGAATCTATTCCCCTTAGCCCCCTTTGACACCCCCTATTCCCTTTATCCCCCCATTAGCTAAAAGACTTTGCACGTAAGGTGTATGTACGAGTATACGTGGTTCAATTTAACCTACTTATCAGTTCTATTTATATTCGATATTTAAATGATATATGAAAGTATCGATCTGGTTGACAATTTATTGCAAGAACATAATACAGTTTATAAAAAAAACATCAAAATCGAAGTAGGTACTTTTTTATAATATATCTAAATTTATGACAATAATACCTAATAAATTATGGCATTTTTATTCATTTTGTAAAACGAAATCTAATAATAAATGTTGAGTTTCTTACTGCACCGCACCGCACCCCACCGCAGTTTATACGTTGTAGCTATTATAAAAATGTTGAAGTTCAAATATTAGAAATAAATAAATGGTTAACGATATTTTAAAAAATAGTAACTTAAATATATGAATAGACTTGTTTAAGTTGCCCTAAACACGCGAATTGTTTCAAATTAGAATACTTTTTAACTTTCCAAGACGTCATCTTTTCGTCCCTAAGAAATTCTTGTGGCTCGTCTTCACTGATGAAATTTCTCTCTACAACTACAACTTTTATATATTTTTTATACTTTCACAGAAAGATTGAGTGTGTTGTCTATTAAACTGCACATACAACAAGTTCAATTTGCCATATATTAGTTTTAGTACACTGTTTGCAACAAACGTTATGTGTTTATTACAGTTTATAACAGACCCTGTAATAACCGACATCGCTGGTAACGGATACGTTAAATAATTAACCTTTGTCATAAACTATATAAATTATTTTCAAACCAATGCATGCAAGTAATCAGCATGACCAGGACCATTTTGTTGTAAAGATGAGTGCAGTGCGTATGTTTTTCTTTTTATAGTTAACCACTGTACTTTCATAACAAGAAATATTTGTTATAAGCCCTCACTAGTTCCTACGGACTTATGATTTATGTGAAGATAACAAAAGTTGCCTGTAACGTAATTGATTTAACCTAATTTTTGTTACTTATGTGACCTATTTGATTGCTATTTGAAAAATGGAGCAACACTTTTGCACATTAACATATTCGTAAAACTTTTGAAGAAGTATAAAATCTAAAAAGTCTCTTATAATTATTGAAGTATGGGTAATATGGTTAAATAAATGTACGCCGGGGTACATGGTATAAATCCTCAAGGCAGACTTTGAGAACTTAAGCAGATACGCGAAGAGGTAAAGAAAGAGAGTTGAAACCCACTTTCCAATTCTATTGCCTCCATTTCGTTCCCCCGAACGAAAAGAAGGAAAAAGTACTATGAAAGAAATGCAATGGCGGCAGAAGAGGCAGAGTGTAAGAGATAATCGGAAGTACAGATATGAGAGAAAAAAATATAGGAAATAGAAGGATGTCAGAAAAATAGCTACTGAGAAGAGACAAGGAATGAAGGAGATGGAGGGTTGAGGTACAGAGAAGATAAAGAAAGAAAAAGAGAAATAGAAAAAACGGCGTTTATTATTTTCATTATATAGTAGCAAAGGCAAAGTTCATTAAAATAAACAATACATACTAGGTTTACATGAAAGTAAGGTTTTTCGGTTCCATTATTATTGAATTGCTTACTGGTGGAGACTCACCTTTACCATTAAGCACCCGGTGGAAGTATTTCATTATAACATATTCTTTAAAGTTGCTTTTGTTACTTATATTTTATTTTAACGTACAATTACGATTGTGTTCAAATCAAAACATACCCGTACTTAAAGAGAATTTTCTTTTCTAAATATTTTTTATAGCTGCTTTTGTTATGTGATTCGTTGATTGCATTTAGCTGGGGGATATATGTCTTTTTTTCCTTTAGATTTTCTTGGCACATAATAAGAACACATCAATGTACCGTTATTATTATAATTTGCATACAGTTCTATTTCGATCAATCATAATTTATCCGTTATTATGTTTATGTATATATCTTAAGAGTTACCCAGTTAAAAAATTGTGTAACAGTGCAGTAGTAGCTTACTACAAACTAATTAAAGTGTTACATTTTCTCCCTGGGTACAAGATTAGGTTATACATAACATAGGTACTGTGAATGTGGTTTTAAATTAAAGTTTCTTTCCTAATCCAAACCCATTACTAATATAATTTATAATCCTTAACAACTTTGGATTATAACAAATGTTAATGATTAATGACAGTGACACAGACGTTTTGAAAATGACAATTTAATGAATGTTACAAAACTTCGTTCCTTCACTTCGCACTTCGCACTTCGATAACACTTTGATTCTCTTTCTGTTGTAAATGTTTAGCAAATAATCAAAAGAACCCAAAACGATGTTTGTGCACGCACGTCATGGCGATGGTCATGGGCAATGGTGCTGGTGGTTCTGGCCGCACATAACCAAACGAATATCCATGACTTTGCAAAATACACTGATCAATAACTTTGTTGGCTAAAATATTATTAAGAGGTAAAAGATATTAAACTGTACGGAAGTTTCCAAAGTAAAAATAGCTTTCTTTTATTAGCATCATTGACGGTTTATTTGAACGAGCTTTCAGGCTTATTAATGGTATTGTTGTAATGAACTGGTATTATAGGGACTTGTTTAAAAATTTGGGCAATTACTTATTTGTTTGTCATTGTTATGTTTTTAATGACAAACATTACATAAATCTTAATCAAATATAGAGTATTTTATCAAATATATATTGCCTTATATTGCTCCACAGTAAGAGAGCATCCATAATTGACGTCACACAATTTTTTTGGTTTTGTAATCCATCCCTCATTTTCCCTTGTCATACAATGTGATTTTCTTTTTTATAGAACCGATACCAAACGATGCTACAAACACATTCTAACATTGGACGCCAGAGACGGCCTTTGGGGGTGGCAAGCAGTTCAACCGGCATACAATAAGGGGATTTTTCTACTCCCACCACACACTTGATCCACATGTCAGGCACTGCTGCACGAATCGTCCAACAAGGTAAGGTTTTATACTTGTAAGTTTCTTTATTTACTTGAAAGTTTTTATTGAACAGTGTCAGTGTCAATAATATCAACAAGTTAATAAAATAAATAAATCATTCAGATCAAACATTCGTTCCACCTTGTAGTAGGAAACTTGCCATGTCAATCTTCCAATATTTGAGTCACACACATTGAAAGCAAACATTTGAATCAAACGTTCACCGCATCGTTTGTAGCCGGTTTAAGCCAACATTCAGATTAGATATGACTTTACGAAGTTTCTGACTCTATTCGTCAAACTTTGTGGATATTGTGGAGACCTTTGGTATTTCTGAGAAATCACGGGACATAACTACCCAAATTATTAACTGGTCATGAAATTTCTTATTATAAAGTAATAACCATCACTGTTTATTATCTTGCAATAAATCCCACAAAAGTCAAATGGCATAAATTTTAGATTTTATAACAGCCCTTACTTATTAATATCTACAGCGCCAATAAAGTCAAGTTGTTTTATGTTGTCTTCAATTTATAAAACGAAAACCGTCCCCGGCCCCGATTCCGACCCCGTGAGATTTAAACGGGTACGAATAACCACCAACACAGCCCGTCTAGTGCGAGGCGGGCGTAGTACTTCTGATTAAAAATTAAAGCTGGGAAATGACTTTTGTGTTCCGTTCTAAACACAAAACGTTTTAAAAGTACTTCTGGTTTTATTGTGTACTCATAGCTACCGCTGTACACCGACCAACTGAACAATTTTATTGCGAATTGCCTTCCCTTCCAGCTTCAGCTCCTGCTCCAGTTCCAGCTTACAGGCAAGCAATGGAGGAATACAAACATTTCCTTCCTCACACCAAAGACAAAAACAATACAACGTAACGTTTTGTTTCATATTTACATTTAATATCAATTCATTAGCTGTAATCTATTTCAACACTGAATTATTAATTAGCCAGCCTTTCGTAGGCCTGCTACAGTATTCTGATAAAATCTTTTTCGATGTAATCAGTTTGTTTGGAAGTTCACAAATGCTTAATTGTTTTATCGCATTTTCTATTTTGTTCTGTAACTAAAACAAAAGTAGGGTAACAATAAAATAATAGGGTTAAACATAAAGAAAGATTACTGATAATTCAATAATGTTCGAGTCGTCTACTCTGGCATTCAGGGCGCTCAGGGGTTGAATACTGGTGCCTACTAACGGAGTTCGTAGTTTCGATCGTCTTGTGTTTTGGTCTTTCGACGCTTCATTGCTTTCGGTTCGCATTGTTCTCTGCAACTACATTGTTAATATTAAATGAAACAGAAACGATCCATAAAATGTTCCATTGTGTCAAACCAAAGAGGTAAAAGTGAGTCGAGATCAAACAGAACATCAACAGAAATCATTTCTATAGACTTTATTTTCTTTCTAATACGAATGTGTCAGAATCAAGGGCACGAAAGAAACAAATCAAACATTGTGTTTTATTTTCACGTGTATCATAGTGTTAGTGAGTCTATTACGAAGCTTATGAATAATTTATATGATATTTTTGTTTTTGTATTTGGTATCGTTGTAATTGCACTTTATTTTACGCCAATGCGGTATCGGGCGCAGTAGAAGCTCGGTATCGTACTTACGATACACTCGTACTTATTAACTGATTTACATTGTATGCCGGTTTCACACCAGAGAGACAAAACAACAAAACACGAACAAAAACACCAACTTTTACACCAAAGAGACAGCTCTTAAAACATTTTTGTCTTTAAAAACTGTTTTAGTAAACAAAACACAATCCTATCTGGAGTCGGTTTTTTAGTCTGTTTGGTTTAAACACGCAGTTTTGTTTTTTGTGAACATTTTCGCTTGTCAGTTGTTGTTTATCATTTGGCTAGCAACTAGTTCCAAGATGAGACCAGCAATTTAATAGAAATGTATCGCCAACACAATAATTTGTGGGACACACAGAAAATACTAAAAACAAAACCAGTCGGTTCAATACTTAGAGCACATATATATGGAGAGAGAATGCTGCACCTGAAACTGTGTCAGAGACTGAAACTGTGAAAGAGAGGTATATGTTCCTATTTGTTCTCTATGCGCATGCGTCAAAAATGACAGCTGTTGTCAAGTCAGAGTTGTCTAGATATAATACGTGACAGTTGTCAAATATGACATTATAGTGATGAAGAATAATGTAGACATGTATAAATATAATTTAAAACGTGAATTTTGTTAACTCCATATATCAACTATGTTGGCCGTTATTCCTACAGCACATTCTATGACGTTTGTGAGTATATGTTTTCATTGAACAGCCACTGTTTTATCGACATACAACCTTTGTACCAACTAAAGAAATTTAATTTCTTTACATATTTAATATTTATTATATCTTAATAGAATATTAATATTTATTATATCTAGACAGCTGTCACTTTCGACGCATACACATAGAGAACAAATAGGAATACCTTTCTCTCTCGCACACATTTTCGACACACTTTTAATCTACAGGAAATATAGGCTATTTAGTCTCCATATATATATATATATATGCTCTAAGGTTCAATGTGAACAGTCTGTTTTCGAAAAACAGAACTGTTTTAAACTAAACTGTCTTTTTGGTGTAAAACCGGTATTACATTTTATAAAGCTCATTACACATTTGTAAAACAACCGGCTTCGGAGATGACTATTATTACTTTTCAAAGTTAATATCACCCCCACTTACAAACATTATGATTTAAGATTAAATTCAAAATGAAATCATGTTATTCACTAGACTCAAAGTAAAATGTTATAAGTTGAATAAAAGTAAAATCTCTTGTTCCTCTCTATAGAAGCGAATATGTACAAATGCGAGTAGGTACAATATGAAGTATAACAGACAATAGTTGTTGACTTCGAAGAAGTTGACTGTTGTAAACTGGAAGTGAACTGTAAACTCAGCACAGCCTTAATGTCAAGGACACGTGTACAGAGTATCATAATCTGACATTAGCTGCTCTACATTACACGTTAAAATGTAATGTAATATGCTCTGTATCTTTATAACACTCCACTAGTTCCAGTTCCAGCTACAGCTCCAGCTACAGCCAAGTTTCAAGCCCCGTTGCTGAACAATATGAAGTAGAGAATTAGATTATTCGTTTAACGTTAATTTGGAGATCTCATTGTGTGTTACTCTGATATTTTCACTTTGATAAGTTTTATAGAAAATGTACCCAAGTACTTCTTTGTAATCTGTTTCTCTTTCAACCCCTTTGTTATGTACCAGGGATAATAATAAGGGGCTCCGTCGAGCCCACCCTTATAACATAGTTGGTGCAGGTGGGTAATTATTCATTTATTTAAATAAAACGAATATAATACAACTGGGAAGATTTATAACATATTTTTAAATTAATTATACAAAAATGAAGAAGATGAAAATAATTATAAAAATGTAGAGATTTTTGAGAAACGTTTCTAACCTTAAAGTTCGTAAGAAAGGTAACCCTGTACTATGTTGTAAGTCTTGCAATTTGAATTTGAAAATAATTTATATTACTGTATCTTGTTGAACAACGAATAAATGAATAATTCATGTAAATCACTACCTCCTGAAGATACGCCATGACGATGATCGCAGCAATGAACGGCAGATACAAAAAGCCGAGTTGCTTCGTTCAATCCAGTAATTGGATTAATAAGAATACATAATAAAAAGTTGAAGAAACAACTCCGCGCTATTCAAAGCAATACGAATACTGAATTAAGAGATGCGCTACGAGCAACGAGCAACGAAATGTCGCAATTAAAATAAACGATAAACTCAAAGAAAGTTATTTTATTATCGAGTTGTAATATAATAAATTAGCCACTTAATAGTATAAAGTTTTGGTCGCTATATTATTTATAGTTAACTACCGCGAAAGTACTATGATTCAATTAAAAAGTTGCTGGTTCTCAGAAGCTCTGAACTAATGGGAAGACGGCCGCGAGGGCGGAGTGTTACAAACAGAAACTAAAAGTATGACATAATTGTTGATTATTAATTTTATTTTGATTCCAAACAAGCAACACTACTGGAGTTACAATTTATAAATTAATAAAGAAATTATTTCAATTACTGTTTTGGATAATTCTAGTTCAACAAATTAATGTTAAACCAATATTATTTGATGGCTATATAATTGCTTGAAAGCACCAAAGTAAACTAAATTCACGAAGTACTTTATTACAAACCACAAATTATTGGCACACAACTTGAATTAGATGTTCTCGGGCAGAGTTATTATTTTTGAATGGCGAATGGGTTGAATCACCATATGTCTAGAGGAGCCTTATTCGTAGAAATTCTAACACTGTGTAGAGATTTAGAAATTGTTTTTTAAGCATAAAAAAAGCATATTTTCGATAATGTTTTTTGACGACACAGATTACATATAATTATTTATATAATTAGTAAATGATAAAATAACATTTAAAGAATACTTTGTGAAATTTTCATGAATAAATATCAAGAAATGAGTTAATAAAAGCGAATCTGCGCAGACATCACAAAACAACTTATCACTGGATTATTTGAAATCAAAAAACCAAAATTACGTATTTCATTAGTTGATAAATTTCCCAAAGTAACCCTGTCGAGTTTTTTTTTCTTTTTTTTAATTTTTCAATTTTTTACTTAAATTTTTATTTAAAAGAAGAAAAAACTCGGTAGTGTTATCTCCGCATTTATGTAAAGAAAGAGTTTGTACACTGTACACATTCAAAAGGATCGGTGCAATAGATTTTGAGCTAGAGAGTTTACCGACTCTGAGAAAGACAAGTGTGAGAAAAACGCGTTTAAAAGTTTCAAAGAAAGACGAAAGCAGACCAGAGAGGTGAAGAATTAAAAGTCTATATCTCCGACAGTTTTACTCCAATCGACTTCAAATTTTCACACAATAAACTTAAAATGTTGTACATTAATATAAATAAATTTAAAATTATAACCTTACAGCCCCTCTCCCGTCATAAATATAGAAAACGGTTTACTTCATAGTTATAGTTATTCTACAGTTATGTTGGGAAGGACACATAAATACTTAATATCTCAACACCTAGCAATATTCTTAACGTCTGGAGGATTATTAGTACTTTAGACAAAATATATTACTTTCATTTTAAATAGTCAATGTAAATCACATCAAGTAACTGTGTAATTTCGGAAAACTTTGAAATGTCTATATTTTCCTTAACAATAACATTATGTCAATAAATTGACAATTATTTCCTGACGCATTTACTTTTGCTTTCTTCCTACATCTATCTATAACACCAATGAAGGCTAAAAGGATACAGTAGGAATATTAGTTACTTCCAATGTGTTCAACGTCAGCTTTTCTACTTACAAAGTTAGAGCACAGTTTAGAAAAATATACAGAACTAAAGCTTTTATTGAAACTCAATATTTTGGGATCAATATATCCGATAGTAAATAGCAAAACATATTACATTGAGTATATCCTGAATGAAATAAATTCGAAATATCAATACATCATTTAACCGTAGTGTACCCGTACCTTTTACTGGGTTAAAGTGCACAGTAGAGCGGACGAGGCCAGACCAGCACAGACCTGCACTAGCGCCAGCACCATCAAGCTATTCTACCAATAACTGTTTGATATTCTCAAAGCCTTTGTCGCCTTAATATTTGAATATTTAAATTTCCAAAGGAACTCGTCACGTCAATGGTCTAGGTCTCGAGTCTCGAGTCTCGGTCTGGGTCTGTGCTTTGTGGCGATCACTACTACTGACTACTGACTACTACAAGAAGAAACCTTACAATGTTCTGCGACAGAGGTCTTCTGGATACGTAATGGAAAACTTTGTGAGAAAACCTTTAAAGCTGTATTATACATACACTATATAACGAGCTTGAGTGGAAAAGTATATTGGAAAGTTTGCTTTCCTTAAATATTCTGATCACAATATATTACATTTTTGGAAAAACCTTTTTCATATTAGTTTTCACTATGGTATCTTATCAGAAGTATTTCGTCTTCTTTTATCGAAGACATGTTTACAAATAGTAACTACTGTTTTAAGCATTTCAAATATTAAATATATATAAAACAATTTTATTAGGAATTGTAAATTTTTAATCAAATTTATGTGCTGCTTCTGAAATCAAAGGCTTTTATTTTAGTAATTTACATACACATTATAATAATTACACTGTTTAACTTAAATCATACTATCCTACCTGAAATCAAAGAAACGACATTTAAAGTTTATTATATAAATTGTCCCGAGTGGTGACCGGGTGTGAAAGAATAGTCCCAATGTTGCTCATGCATGTCGTAAGAGGCGACTAAAATGGGTACCCATTGCCTGGGGGTATAGCCGGGCACCCTGCCCCTGGGGATTGTATCAGGGGACTGATACTCCAGGCTAGGGGTTGGGCGTGGTGCTAACAACTCCACCCCGTGAAAAAACCTTGTTACGAAATCTCAAGTAATTAAATCATTTGGAAAAAAATCTTGAGAAGGCCAGGGCCCACTCAGGGCTGTCGAGCCACTGAAGAAGAAGAAGATATAAATTGTCAATTCCTTTTTATGTAATTTTATATTAACTTTACATTATGCACAGTGAGTTCTGTCACCTCCAAATATCAACTGTGTTGGTCGTTCTTCCTTTCCACCGTTCCGCCGTTATCCATGTCAGTCAGGTTCCACCGAGAGACGAGCTTGTTGCACTACACACACTACAATGAAAGTAGCTATAACTAATATATATAGTAAGCTCACCTGACCAGAATGCAATTGTAATATCTCTGGTCAGTGTTACCAACTGGTCGTAAATTTTTCTAAAAATTTTTGGTTCTAAATTTTTTCGTCGTAACTTTGCATTGCCCATACAATATTAATGAAGTTTAATTACCCTTTTGAAGTAACCCAGTAAACAATTTGGTGAAGTGTCCTATTTGGTGAAGTTCGAGTCACTCGTACAATTCTATTCTAACGCTTTACAAGTTCTCTACCTGTCACAGATTTTGTGTTAGTTTTTCATAATAATATTCTTTCTGTTTCCAACATCATTCATTAAGTATTTCTGTTTCTTTCCCACATGGGTATATTTTTATTATCCGGTCATAAATCATAAACCTACCCCGCTTTTAATTCAGCAGTGAACCGTCGTTGAAATGTCTGTAGCTCATAAAAAGGACCTTTCCTTTGAACGACTGAATAGAAAACGAACACGTTCCAGACAAAAAATTCATGATACGTAATAGAAATTAAGTAGAATTTACTCCAAAATGTTTACTGGGAACATATGTAGTATTATTGTTTATGAAAGTTTTCCGTAACTTTTTACGTTACAAATAATTTTGTAGATCCTTTTATAGAACTTTTCAAATAATACTTAAACTTTCTATTGGCAACTAGGGTAAGGTATTATTGTGTTTCGTTAATATTGGTTAATAAAACGATAACGTAATAATAGTTGCAGAAGTTGCAGGAGCATTTTCATGTTTAATTAAAATTTTACGATAATTGAACTCTGTCCAAGTTGCATTGATTTTGTAGCACAGATATTCCATGAACTTAATTAAAATAGCTTTCAACATTATGTGTAGGAGTATTCTTATTAATATATATTTTATATAGATATTGTAAATTATTATTAACATTATTATTCCGTTACTTATATCGCTAGGGAGGTGTTAGTAAGCAGGATCGTGCGTATTTTCAGCACTACGCTTCGTTGAAAATTCTTGAGGGCAAGCACAGGAAATTAAATATCTTTATTTCAATTTTAATTTAATAATTCACTTTATTTATTTAATCATATGAAATTCACAAGTTTTGAATAATAATAAATAATGATTAACACTTAAAATAATTTTAATAATAAAATAAATATAACTAAATAAGATAATGATAAAATAGTAACAAAGTAACAAGTAGCTAATAGACGTAAGTAAAGAGACTGAAGAACTGTAAGAAGAACTGCTCTGATAACAGCGCAGTCACTTATATAGGCCAGGAAAAGGAGAAGGGATTGTGGCTAGCTGTATTCTGGTTGATCTGGTTGAATTAGGGTAACATTTGTTGAACAAAGAACTTATTAAAATGAATTTACAAAAATTATAACGAAATAATAAATTAAGGACAACAAAATACTTTTCAACAAGAAAGACGAAACACGGTTTGTCCAAAGACAAAATTTGTTAAAGTCGTTCTTCTCCATGCTCCACCGGTTGATGTGCTGAGGGCAGATCAAGATTGTCCAATGGCAGAGGGGCGAGACGCCTGACGGCTCTGGTTATTTCTCCAAACTTTGTCTTCAGAACAGCAACTCTCGTGAGTGAATCGCTTCCTGATAACAGCTTGATGATTCGACCAATTGCCCATTGTGTCGGTGGTAAATGGTCTTCATGAATCATAACCAATGATCCGATATGAAGTTTCGTGTTGGTTGAAGTTTTCCATTTATTACGTTGTTGGCAATGGTTTATATAATCAGACGTCCACCTTTTCCAGTATTGCTGAACCCTTTCTTGCACATGTGCAAAACGTTGCATCTGGTTCAAATTAACAGGTGCACCTGCTGCAGGCATGTTGCTAGTAATTTGACGACCAATAAGTAAGTGTCCAGGAGTGATGGGAGTAAGGTCATTAGGATCTGATGACATTGGATAGAGAGGGCGGGAATTTAATATTGCTTCTATTTGAGTCAAGAATGTGTACGTATCTTCATAAGATAAATGACTATTAAAAAGTACCTTTTTTAAATGACTCTTAGTAGATTTGATATTTGATTCCCATAAACCACCAAAATGTGGGGAACGTGGCGGAATGAATTTCCATATTATAGATAATTCAGAAGCAGAGATTGACAGTTTAGATGAATTTAACTTATTTGACAAAAACTTAGCAAGTACATTGTTTGTTCCTATAAAATTAGTACCGTTATCAGAATATATGGTCGACGGCTTTCCTCGACGTGAAATAAAACGATTAAGTGCTGCCAGGAAACATTGAGTCGATAATTCAGTTACCAATTCCAGGTGTACTGCTTTAGTAGCAAAACATATAAACAAACAAATATATGACTTGATTAAATTGCTACCGCGACCATAACGATTCTTTATCATAACAGGGCCAGCATAATCGACGCCAGTGACCCTGAAGGGATAATCAAAAACGCTTCTGTCAGAGGGTAAAGAACCCATCATTGGCGAAGACATTTTCGGCTTACATTTAAAACATATGATGCAATTATGAACTATAGATTTAGCTAGTGATATTCCTCTTAGAGGCCAGAACTGGTCTCTAACAGAGAATAATAAAGCTTGTGGACCTGAATGGAACAGTCTTATATGTTCATGTTGCATAATTAATTTTGTAAGTGGGTGCTTAGGGTGCAATATAATAGGGTGCTTTTTATCAAAAGTAAAATTTGAATGTTGTAATCGACCTCCTACACGTATGATGTTATTATTATCCAAAAAAGCATTTAGAGATAATAATTGACTACTATTTTGCAGTGGTACGTTTCTTTTTAAAGAACTTATTTCATTAGAAAAGTGTTCACTTTGCGACAATCTTAACAATGAATACATTGCATGTTGTAGTTCCGATACTGACAAGGGTCCTATTGTTTTATTGGCTCTATTTTTACAATTATGTGAAAATCGTAAGCAATATGCAGTAACTCTTTTAAGTGTACGTAAGTTTGAATACAATCCAAATATATTTATGGACGATGTAACCAAGAAATTAGACAAGATGATTTCTCGGGTTTCTGGTATATCTACTACATTGTAATTGCTTGCAGGCCATGAATCAGAGGACTCATGTAACCAAGAGGGGCCTGTCCACCATAAATTATTGTTTATTAGCAAACTAGCATGCGTACCTCGCGAAATAAGATCAGCTGGGTTGCAGTGTGTGGGCACGTGACGCCATTGATAAAGCTCTGTCATGCTAGATTGTATTTCTGCGACGCGATTTGCTACAAACACCTTTAGAGTGCTAGGTGATAACTTAAGCCATGAAAGTACTATAGTTGAATCTGACCATAAGAAAACTTTAGATACAGTATTAGGTGTAATATTTAAGAGCTTTTGTGTCATTCTAGCCAAAATTAACGCTGCGCACAACTCTAAACAAGGGATACTTAATGTTTTTAGAGGGGCTACTTTCGACTTGGAATGAACTAAATAGACTTTAGACGCTCCTTGCTTGTTTACACTCTTATAATAAATGCATGCACCATAAGCACGCTCGGAAGCATCGCAAAACCCATGTAACTCTATAGTGGTAGAATCGACTATGAATACCATACGTGGGATAGAAATATTATTAATATCAGGCAAGTGTCTTAATAATGATATCCAAAGCTCGTGTAAGCTTGAAGGAATTTCATCGTCCCAATGTAGTTTCAATAACCATAGTTCTTGCATCATTTTTTTAAAGGGAATGATACAGGGTGATAATAATCCTAAAGGATCGAAGATTTTAGACACCATGGATAATATTGAGCGCTTTGTGACTCTATCAGGTTCCGTAATAGGAGTGATGTTGTATTTAAATTCGTCTGAGATTGAGTTCCACTTGACGCCTAATGTCTTTAAATGATTTGAATCGCCTAAATCCAAATGAAAGAACTTATCGGACCTATCATTTTTCATATTTGAAAGTACAGTAGGTGAATTAGCTATCCACTTTCTAAGTTTAAAACCCGCACTGGATAAAATAGTATTAATTTCAACACAGCGGTTCGAAAGCTCTGCTAAATCGTCAGAACCGGTAATCAGATCGTCAACGTAAAAGTCGTTTAATATTGAATCCGCTGCTTTAGGATTTATGTCTTGTGATTCATAGCCTAGCTGAGTGAGGCTCCTAATAGCTAAAAATGATGCGGCTGCCGTGCCGTAAGTAACAGTATTTAACCGATACGCTAATAATGGTTCGTCGGGCTTAAAACGCCAAAGGATTTGCTGCAAATCTCTTTGCGACGAATCTACCAACACTTGACGATACATCATAGCTATATCTGCTATCACGACGTAAGTATATAAACGAAATTTGGTTAGTAATGTAAAGAGATCACTTTGAATAGTAGGGCCATTAGCCTGTAGCTCGTTCAGTGAGATGCCTGTTGTGGTAGGCATAGAACCGTTGAATACTACTCGAAGTTTACTCGTGGTACTACTTGGTTTCAACACACCATGGTGCGGTAAAAAGTATGAAATGTCCATGGGTGTTTGGACAGGATTAAGGGTCATATGGCCTAACGAAATATACTCTTCCATAAAAGAATTATACAATTTCCTTAACTCAGTGTCTGATGACAGTTTCTTTTCAAGCGATAAGAAACGTTTTGTAGCGTTATTCTTAGAATTTCCTAATAGCGTTGTTGGTTTTTTGAAAGGGATAGTAACAACAAACCGACCAGTGGGGTCACGAATTGTGGTTCGTTTAAAATGGTCTTCGCAGGCTAATTCTTCCGCAGTATGTGGACTACAGCTTTCTACAGATTCAATTTCCCAGAACTTGGAAAGTTGATTCTGTATTTGTGAATAATAACAATATGATTGTACGTTACCATTAGCTGCTTTAGTTCCTATTACAATCCAACCAAGTGTGGTTTTCTGAACGCTTATAAGATTACTAATTAAACGTATCTTTCCTACTCGTAGAAGGTTCCAAAAAATGTCTGCTCCTAGCAGCAGGTCTACGCGATCAGACTTGTTAAATTGTGGGTCTGCTAATTGAATGTGTGAGGGAATTTTCAGACTAGTTACGTCTAAATTCGTATGTGGTATGTTGTCAGTTATTTTGTGAATAACTAAACAGTCAACAGATGTCTTATAAGTAGTAGCTAGTGATTCGAGTTGAACGCTTATCTTAGACGTTATGTTCGTCTTAGTTTTGCCTATACCAGATATAGCTACATTCGTGGGTGTACAAGTTGCCTTTAACCTGTTCGCTAATCGTTTGGTTACAAAACTAGTTTGGCTTCCATTGTCCAATAAAGCGCGTGCGAAAATTGATTTACCATTACTATCGGTAACTTTAACTACAGCAGTAGAAAGTAACACGTGCCCTGAGTTTACTACTTGACTAGTGAATGTGTCACTGGAAGTACTTGGCTGTGGTGAATCAGATTGAGATGTAGCTAAATGTAAAAGCGTGTGGTGTTGTTTGTTGCATATATTGCAGAGGAAGGTGGAAGGGCACTTCTTAGTGTTGTGTCCTTTTCTTAAACAATTTAAACATAACGTGCGCTTTTGACATTCTTTAATACGTGCGGAAATGGACAATTTTAGGAAAGCTTTACATTGGTAAACGCGATGGGTATCACTACAAAAATGACATTTGTTGTGCTGCGCTACAACTAATGAACGTTGAGATTTAGATTTCGTACCCATTTTAAAGTTATCGCTTTGTTCGTCTAATTCGTGGGCTCTTTCTAACATAAAGGATAAGAGGGAATCCACTGTTTGATAATCTGTTTTAGATTGCGGACTAGACTGCCAGTGAGCCTTTGTGGTAGCGTCTAACTTTTGTGATGTCAATACGGTGACGAGTTGGTTCCATCTGTGTTCTAACGGAATGCTATTTTCAAGGGCCTTGACATGTTTTCTGATAGCGGCGGCTGTGGTTCTTAAACTATCACTGGACTCAGTAATCAGATTCGGGATGTTCAAGAATGATTTTATATGATGCGAAATTATCTTTCTCTTATTGTCATATGCTTCGAGAATAAGATTCCAACACAACTCATAATTTTTAGCCTCGATTTCTATAGAAGTAATTATATCAAGAGCTGCACCTTTTAGACAGCTTCGCAAAAGATGGAGCTTTTTGTAATTGTTAAACCTGTTCTGACTATGTATTAAGCTTACGTAGCTTGATTTAAATGAATGCCATTCGGATATGTCACCATGAAAGTCTGGTACGCCTATACGGGGTAGCTCAATGTCATTGTCGGTATTGTGGTTTGAACGCAAATCAAAAGAAACGGGTGGTGGATTAGAATCGATCAATATTTCATTGAATATTGCTTCTAAAGTTAAATATTTAATATTGAATTCTTCACGGATTTGGTCAATGCGTGCCATTTCCTCATTATCATCAGCAACCATTACTTGTATATCTATACAGATGTTGCTAAGTTCGGATAATAATGGGGAACAAATTCTCTTATACGTTTTAATGTCTTGGATATTATACGTGGATGGATCGTTTACGTTAACTTTCTTTATTAATTTAGTATATATTTCTAAATTAGCTTGACAAGAATGCAACATGGCATTCAGCTTCTTTAGATTAACCATAATTGCAAACGATTGATTTTCAAAACAAAAGATGGCAAAATACTAAAATAATTATTTAGGTTAAATTATATTATCAAATGATAAATATATTTTAAAACTTAATCAAAATGCAAAGTTATTGAAAATAAAGTACAATGTAAATTCCAATAATTAAAATGTAAATAACAATTAACAAAGGGAAGATTGAAGTAATTCAAAATGATTAAACGTTTAGCAGTTTAAAATTTAAAACCAGTAAGTATTCTAATGAAAAAATATTACAATGCTGCAAGGAACATTATTGTTAAACTCAAGGTTATTATACAATACTTTAAAGAAACAATTGTAAACGCGTGGCAGGGGTGATCTGGAATGTTTAACAATTTTCAAAAAACTAAAGATGATAATATAATAAGCCTATTGTTTAAATGATTTTATATAAAACGAATATAACAATATAAATAAATTTTGACTATGTAAAAAACACGGGGTGCACGTGAACAGTACAAAATTTTGTCATATGTTCCAAAGCAATAAGTAGGATTGAGATGGGAACTATCGAATCAATGCTTAATAAGCCATATATGAATGCAAAAAATAGAAAACCGATACTCAAATCTACAATGTAACCGCTAAGATCTATCAATGTGGTTATTTGGTGAAATAACTTAAGTTTTGTTCAATAAACTAACAATCTCTTATGCTGATCCAAAAAAATCTACCAATTATCATAAAAAAAAAGGTACTTGGATCGAAGAAAGAAGCAATATCAAACGGGACAAGGTATAATGAAAGAATAAGGTAGGATTATTTTACCATTGGTCGCCACTCTGTGCCTGATGTGTGGATGATTCAGCAGCTGTGGTGATTCCTCAGATGGTTTCTACGCGTACGTCTCAGTATACGATTGATTTCGTTGTAACTTCTTTTCTTCTACTTGTGACTTTTTATCTTCTACTTGTGATTTCCTGTGACGTCTCAAAGTCTTCACGGTGTTAAAACTCGAAGGACCTTATATAGTTGTTTGTCCTGAAGAGATCTTGTAGGATGAAATGCTGGTCTTGGATCAATTGTAAGTTGATTAGAAATCCAGCATCCGATTCGTACAGGACTTGATGTTAGATGGATAATCTGTGAGACCTTATGTACTGATGCGCTGGTTAGGATTAATTTTCAGCTCCAAAATCCTGTATCCGGCTCGAAGGACCAAATGTTAGTAAGCAGGATCGTGCGTATTTTCAGCACTACGCTTCGTTGAAAATTCTTGAGGGCAAGCACAGGAAATTAAATATCTTTATTTCAATTTTAATTTAATAATTCACTTTATTTATTTAATCATATGAAATTCACAAGTTTTGAATAATAATAAATAATGATTAACACTTAAAATAATTTTAATAATAAAATAAATATAACTAAATAAGATAATGATAAAATAGTAACAAAGTAACAAGTAGCTAATAGACGTAAGTAAAGAGACTGAAGAACTGTAAGAAGAACTGCTCTGATAACAGCGCAGTCACTTATATAGGCCAGGAAAAGGAGAAGGGATTGTGGCTAGCTGTATTCTGGTTGATCTGGTTGAATTAGGGTAACATTTGTTGAACAAAGAACTTATTAAAATGAATTTACAAAAATTATAACGAAATAATAAATTAAGGACAACAAAATACTTTTCAACAAGAAAGACGAAACACGGTTTGTCCAAAGACAAAATTTGTTAAAGTCGTTCTTCTCCAGGAGGTTTACAGGAAATTAAGTAAACGGAATGAATTTTACACAGGATGCTGCTTAATGAAAAAATGAGAATCATGTTGATTGTGTGCCGTAAGTATAAAAAATTCTATGAAAATCTTACGTAAAATATTCTTTTAAGTAAACATAATATAATATATGTACTTAGCTCCGGATCTTAATAATTCCAAGCCTCCAATAATTTTACATTTTTATGTTATAATATTTATTTATTATACGATTAATTTTTTTTACATTTTTTATTTTAAAATTTGAGGTGATTTCAACGTCAAGTTCATGTTCGCCTGAAGGTATTTTATTTTAGTTAAATTTGATTTATTTAGTTTAAATCAGTTAGGATTCGAGCACTTTTTGAATTTCTTCTGGATGAAGCACCACTGATGCTGTGTTTTGTTCGTTGAGTTTGATATTGTGGGCAGGTTACTAGGAGATGATGGACTGTTATTTGCGTCTGACAGTTGCTGCACTGCGGAGCTGTTGTTTTACTCATTAAATGTTGATGTGTCAATCTCGTATATCCTGTTCGCAGACTTAAGATGGCTTTTTCGATTAATTTTAATATATTTTAATTAATAACCTAACGTTGACGAAAAAAAATTAATTTCCTTCAAATGTGTGACGTCACAACAGAGAAGAATGATTCACAATGTGTGACAATGGAGACGAGTGAATTTGTGTAAGATAATTTATTATTGATCTCTTAATACACTTATTAATTTATTGAATAGAATCAAAAAGCTCGTACACAAATTACACACCCTTATGAAAGAGTCACACTTGAAACTTGAATTTACCAACACCGCCATTTATTAATGAGTTAAGATTTTCTTACTTAAATAACCAGCTATAACTGAGTTATTAATTATTTGATTTAATCACGCGCCCGTTTTTCACAAAAATTCGCAGTATGTAATGAGAGACATACTCATAAAGTCGTATTTTTGAAGCTATTAAAAATATCGGTACAAACAGAAATGTCGTTACCGACCGAAACCCAGTAGCAGGTATGACACTAATTGGTTAATTTGTATTTTATCTGTCCGCTGTGCATTTCCAACCCCAGCAGCATGCTTATGCCACCCTTTAAAAGCCACCAGACAGCCAGCCAGGGGATGAATCAAACTCCGCCAGCAATGTGTTCGTTTATTTATTTTGTGAAAACTTGTTTGCAACATAAAGTTATAACGAAAAGCTTGTTTGCCAAGTATTGATTAGACAAAAATAAATTCAAATACAGTGAGGTGTGTGGTGGCTGGCGAGTGACATGATATTGACTGTATGGTATACATATCATGACCGATATCAACGACGAAGGTGCGGAACCGGATTAATTTTTTGATATTTTTATCTTTCTGACAATAATCGGAAATGAGTTAGCATCACTGAAATTAAAAATCAAATTTTATTTCACTAAAAATTGTTGTAGGTGGTGTTATTTAATTTCCTTTTTATAGGAAAACTGTTTATATTTCTAAACCACCAGAGAATTCAATAAAAATGTGACTTTTCCGAGGGTTTTTACAAAGCAAACGAATTTCCATCGGGTTATCATTAGTTATGAACTTAAAATAGCATTTCATTTTTTATTTGTTTTTCTTTTCGTGACTTTTGACTTGACATCGTATCTCTTCATAACAGATTTACGCAACCCTAAGTCATACAATTTTAATTAATTTGAAATCCTACAATTAAATGTTTTGTGTATTTTAAAGTACAGTTGTTATTTGCTACAACATCGTTGGAGTTACGGTTTTATTTCAAGGAATAAAATGCCCTTTAACGATAATCTGATAGCGTGCAACCCTACAACTTCAGCCCATCATTCCACCCTTCATGTCGACGTGCTTGTCTAATGAGCACGTGTCAAAAGAAAGTAATTAAAAGTTAATCCGAAAGTTATGAGACACTCGATGTGCATCAATATTTTATGTACTTACTAATTAATTAAAGAGCATTTTGATATTTGATTAGACGTATTAGAAAATATGAGAAACTTTATTTAACTTTATTGCTTAATCATGATGTGAATGACGCATTAGAACTTAAATACATTAGGTCCTCGAATAATGTTAAGCAAGGTTCACAGACGATTTCAGAAGTGGGAAAGTGAGATTGTTAATGTGAAATAACGAGAGTTCAGAAGACAAATTTATATAGAACAAGCACATAAAACTATACCAGAGATATTAGAAATGTATTATAATGGAGAAGTGTGCAAGATGCATTTAACTATTGATGAGAATAAACTTTCAAAGTGTAACAATTGTGTAACACATTGTAGAAATTTGGTAAACACATCAACAGCTCAACTCAACTTAACAGCTAGCAATATCAGTAATGAAATGATTGAAATACCTCAAAAAAATGAGCCACAGAATAACCAAGAAGAAAATATAGAATAATATGTCAGAAAATACTGAAATTTAAATAGTATAATCGAACAATAATTATAGGATGCATCCAAAATATTAGAGCAAAAAAATAGCATCAAGAAAGTAGAATAAATGGAAGTAAATAACATATCCACAGGAAAACGACCCCATTCTGTTGATTCATCAACAACGTACACACGAAAAATTAGTGCAACTCAGATAAACAAAAAATTAGAAATAATCGATTTAGAACAAGAAGAAATAATAAAACAAAACAAAAATACAAAGTCACATGTGAAAATTGAAGTTTACTTAGAACCAAATCGAGAAATAATTGAACAAAACCCCGATGAATATTATATCACGTATGGAAACTTAAAAACCATTATAACCAAGAGCATAGACAACAAAGATATTGGTAGATTTGTGCAACAACAAACAAATGATTTAAAAGAATTTGGTAACATGTTAAGCTTCCTATATAACAATCTGGAACAGAAACAGATGAAGACGGTATTCACCAGATTAATTGATGACAAACCACAAAAATGCATACCAGTAATAAATTTCACAAAAATTTGTAAAGGATAAATGATCTATGCAATTCGATTATCTTAAAATTAGAAAATTAATAAATAACGAGAAGTAGAGCTGGTGATACATTTTTAGAAGTTATAATTGGTAAAAGAATAATACGATTATATACTTTTCTACAGCTATTTACGACTTAAAAACAAAATATTAGTGAAATGTAATACAAGTGCTATAACGTTATCCTTACAGTGATAATAACTCTTCAGATTCGTTGGTGGCAAACTTAAGATCATAAACATTGTGTCGACAAGTGTAATCCTCAATAATTACTCCCTCATGTGTAATTTGGTTGAGTTCTGCTCAGTTCTGCAGTGTGATGTTATGTGTGTCGGTACTAGAACGAACCTCATCGCCAAGGGACGATCACATTAGAGATGCATCTCAAGCAGATCTACAAACAGGAAGCAGTGCTTGTCTCCCCTCTCCCTGAGCATGTAGCAGGGATCTAGGACATGACTCAAGAAGGAACATTATTCCAGTTCTGTTCAATGAATAATAAAAGCTATCGACTGCTTTGAAGATACAATGTCGTACATAGAATTTAAATCATATCCCAAAATCTCCACCGTATCTTCCTGTTTAGAGTTGCCTGCCATATATGATGCCTGCTTCATAATTCATAAGAGTTAAGATTTAGATTTAAAGCTCGTTGTTGAAATTGGATGCCACTTAAAATATATTTAATGTACAATTTATTTCGAGGTAATTCAATTTAAAATGGATTCTGTGACTTAGTTGATTTCGAGTAACAAAATTAAGTTCTATTTTACGAGAATTTTATAGTTTAAAATAAAAAGACTAATAAAATGGCTTACTTCATTCTAATCCCGTGTGATTGTCTTTATTCACGTGTCGGCCATCAATGAACTGTTTAACGAGGTACTGTTTGATTATTGTGAGTTGTGACGTCATACGATACGCAATAACTTTACGCGTAGCTTCTTTAATGACATTTCGCGACCCTACTTTATTTGTAATTATCTTCTAAGCTTTATTTATATTTATAGAAATGCAATTATAAACGAATCGCTTTCCTAAAATTCAACATAAAACATCTTAAAGACGTCGTAATTGCCATAGATGGTTACAGCCTTAGTAAAATAATCTGTCCTAAATCCAAACTATTGGAAAATTCTCGCAACGGTAGAGCTATTTGCTACTACCAGTAAGATCTGTACCGATGGCGACTCACGATCAGCCTCTTTTGCGCATAACAGCGCGTACTATTGAGACTTTAGGTCTGTACTATGTACGCGCCTTTAGGCCTGTACTATGTACGTTTGTACTATTGTCGTACTATTGAGACTTTAGGCCTGTCGCACACTGCATGCGTATTCAAGCGACGACGAATTCGGGTGTAAGTTGGCGATTTGGTTGAGTATAGCCTAGTGACTAGAACTCTAGAACAGAGCCAACTGACTCCTGACTCCTGCCTTCATTACATGCGAGTGTCACAATACATACATATCACGTACCGATAGAACAGTACGCCAACTTGTGCATTGTAGGGTGTATTGGATTTGTTTTGCACTAAAATAATTTAACATGAGAGCAATCTTTTACTGTAATTTTTATCGATACACCCTGTTATGAAAAAGACTATTGCATCCCCATCCATTACTCTTCTAGTCTGAGACGGCTGATTGTATTTACAAGTTTTGGATAGGTTTAGCGTTGTACCATGTATTCGCTTGGTTAAAATTTGTTTAAATACGCTAATAGTATGAGACCTACGTAACATCCGTATTCGGACGGCTTCGTCGCTTGCAGTGTGCGAGGGTTCATTACATTTACAGGGTTCGGATAGGTAACGCGTATAATTGTTCAAAATTGTAATTGGTCAAAATTTGCTTAAATACGCTTGCACTTTGCGACATGGTTTATAATAATTTATAGAAACATCACTTGTCCTAACGGCTGAGTATAGGCATAACGCTTTAGCGCCATCCATTTTTAGTGCTTCGTTCTAAAGCTTAGTCTACATCAATGCTTTATCAACCGTGGTACTACAACATCTTCTATAGATAAACATACGCATGGCTCGTATCAAACGCATTGAATTTATCGTATCAAACAAAAAAGAGGCATTCTGTGGCAATGTAAAAATACAGCAATGGCTTCGCAGACGCTTCCTGTTAACACCGCCTTTTTGATTGAGAAACCGAAATTTATAACAGCAGTAGCCATGAATAGATCATTCTTGTTGTCGGGATACAAAGTATAAGAAGAAGCAGAATATATTAGGGGCGATAAAAGGCTACGTGCCTAGGAAGCCCGAGAAACTATATTTAAAAAAAAAAGAGTCGTGCGGATGTATAGACGCTTATCTTTAAAGTCACTCAGTAAGATATCGTTACCTTAAACCTGTTTCTTCCACTAATCTCATAGATACACTCTGCTGAACACAATAATTCCTTCTTGCAGATCTTCCAGCATCCGTTCTTCAACTTTAAACGTTTGTTAAACAATGAATTCACCCAGTCAACCCGAACTACTCGTATTCAATTCATTCATAGGTTTTCTTTTGATTCATTATTTCAGTCCGATATTGAACATTCATTCTTTTGTAAATTTCCACATGAGCAGATCTTACTGCTTAGCTTATCATGGCTGTAGAATGTTCGCGTTGGATTGAGATTTTATTCATTAATTTAAGCAGCTATTATTTATATACAGAGCGTTAGGTAAATTGCTGACAATCTTGAACTAAATCATCATTGCTTATTTGAAAGATAAAAAAATATTAAATATACTTGCGGTGGTTTTTAAAAACTTTATGTAAAAAAGGAGAAAGAAAAATATTTTGATTTCATGAGATAAATTTTCTTTTGTGGAGCATTTCACGGATTAGTGCTACTTCAGTATAATTTTATATAAAAAAAAATCGATATAAATTTGTTCAATCGTGTGTATATGTAGTTTCATTTGTAAAGGAATATTATGAATTGTAGCATGAAATCGTTAGAGAGCCAGAACATCCTTTGCTGGTGCCTTTGCCGTTGTTGGAGGTTATTCTACCTTCGCGTCCGTGTGTCCACACGGGTGTAGTCCGTGTCTACATGCTTCTGTGAGCCTTCTATGACAAACCATGCCTCATGTCCGATCACATTGAACTATGGCTCTCAAACTGTACTGATCAAAGTATAACTTTCCACTTATTTGATATCCCTTTCTAAATGATATTCGTAATATGAGTATCCTCCTAAAGTAAACCTGCATTTTATGAAGATACTTCCTAAAATAATGTTTAGAATAATGCTTTCATAACAGTGTGTATGTATTATTACATTAAGTTGGGACGATTTTAGTTAAGGATCGATTATGATTGGATTACTGAATTATTATTATCATGTGCCGTTTATTTTCTTTTAATAAGTGGCCCACAAAAAAGTAGGAAACTTCTTATCAGAGCAATAGATAAGTTGAAAATCTTCAGACTGCGAACAGGATATGCGACGTTGCATCAACGCATCAACACTTAATGAGTAAAACAACAGCTTCGCAGTGCAGTAACTGTCAGACGCAAATAACCATTCATCATCTACTAGTAACCTGCCCACAATATCAAACTCAACGGATTACAACAGTTAGGATTCACAAAGTGCTGAATTCCTAACTGATATAACCTAAATAAATCAAATTTAAATAACGTAAAATAACTTCAGGCGAACATGACCTTGTCGTTGAAAACGCCTCAAATTTTAAAATAAAAAAATGATCCATTTTTTTATTAAAAATTATATGCTGAGTTTTGTGATTGTTAAATCTTTACGTTTTTGTTTTCAGGTGGTAATTTGATTTGAGGATCCTGGGGTCCTCTCAGGACCGCCTGGTTGTGATATAGATTAGGTCAGGAGTATAGTGTTATTATTTCAGTGAGCTATACACCCCCAAGGTTTTTCAAGTGTTTTACCTTTCACGTATAACATGGCCCTTTTAACGAAGTCCTGGGCTCTTTGAAAAAGCACAGTCACAAGACAGTGGCAGTGTTTTTGGAAAAAATTGTAAATGCTAAAATATTTAAAACTTTAACTGACTCAAATTATCACTCTGAATGAATGAGTCTTTCTAAGAAATAAAAGTACTAATTCTTTTCTTATAAATATATAATATATCTGTCTTACAAATAAACCTGTATAAAAGTATACCAGGTATAAACTGCTAATAAGCCTGTCCGGACGGGCTTTATACCTGGCACAAATTATAACAGGTTTATTTGTAAGGCGGTATAACTTTATTTTATGCTCATTCAATTCATTATAACTCTGCTATAGTCCAGTATAAATTTATTTAAGATTTGTTTGGGATTTTCCCGTTGCCCATTGGAGCCCTATACAATTGTTGACCTGCTAATTTTTGAAAGACACAACTTTTTTGCAAGGAAAAGTAAATTCCTCTAGCTTGGTGTAACTAGTATATGAAGCTACATTATTTGTCCCTTTATTTAATAGCTACTTCATAAGTAGTAATAAAATTGTGCTCTTTGAATACCGTTGTCTTGGCATTTTTTTTTTATTTTTATTTTCCCTGTTTATGATGATTATAATATATAAAATATGAAAAATAAGGAAAAGCTTTTTCATGTTCAGTTTTGTACTTGTAGATACAATATTTTCGAAATCTCTTTTATTATTATTGATTCAAATTTTATCTCATATTTTGCCATTTTGATCAAAGCAGATGGCTTTTAGTCGTAGCAGTACAAGTACGCAACATCACCAATAAACTTTATGGGTGCATTTGGGTGAAACAATAACTTTTTAGCTGATTTAGAATTTTTATGACAACGTAAATATAAACTTTTGAAAACCACTGGTATGGCCTATATAATGTCATATACTCGTATTTACAAGACTGTAGCGCCACCGTTTATAAAGTTGAAGCTATCATACGGAGTTCGATATCACGCGTCGCGACGCTACAATACGACGGCCGATGGGACATACTTATGTACGGAAGACGGGTCCAACGGTAGATCCGGGTATTCGTGAGATCGCCGCACAAATCGGACCTCATTATGGGATAAAAGATGGACTGCTCAGGTCCTTGTTGTACAGGATAACACAGAAAACGAATACAAACAAAAACCATAGAAAGAACAGCACAAAAAGATCTGGGGATGATGATAACAGATGTGTCAACGTGAGGACAAGTAGTTGTCATTGTTAATTGACTGATGACGTCATTGAACGAACTGAACAATACAGAAATATGAATACAAATCGAAATCAAAATCAAAACGTACTTGTGATAGAAATTTCTCTCGTATTGTTGATTGTTGTCGGATTGAATTCTGCGCGATATCGAAGAATATGTAGAATTGAATTATTTCTTTTTTTGTACTTTTTTATGACTGATCGGAATGGGATTTTATTCACAATAGATTTTTATTAGTAGATGGTGTCTTTTGTGTTTGTTTTTATTTCATAATTTACTCGTTGTTGACATGTACATTTGATGAATATTTTACCTGAAATAATTACGAGCGCGCTTCAACTATGCCCCCTAAAAGTTTAGGTCGTGGTAGGAACTTAAGGTTCCAGTAGCCTCCGGATCTGGCAGTTTACCGGCAAAGCCGAGTCAGTGAAACTTTCCTAAAAGGGTCAGTGTACAAACGACGTTAGTATTTTCCAATGTTAGTAAATGCACTTTCTTTTGCTTTTCTCGTTGTTTTACAGTCTTTTTATGATTAAACTAAATGTTTTATGTAAATTTAATATATTATTTCTTAGTTTATATATATAGATTTATTTTTGTTAGTTAATCTTCTTACTACAATAAGTTTTTGAAGATTGATGACAATTCAACGTTTGCGCACCGTAAATTCTCTTTTTAACACTAATTATTATTAACTAATATTAATTATTATTTCATAATTTTTGTATTTTCATCAATTAAAAATTATTTTGGGCCGAATAATCACCGTTCCGTTTATTATAACATGCCTGAATTCGTACAATATTCCCCACTGTCAGGTGCACAAATAATTCAACTTTTTGGAGCCCACGCCAAAGACACTACATTCATTCGAAAGCTTATAGTCTAAGATAAATAAGTCTACAACCGTTTTTCTTAATATTTGTTTTTTATAAAGTTATGAATTTTTTAACAATATTCCGTTTTCTCCGCGTTTTACCTTTGGACTTTGGCAACTTCTGTACCATGTAGTAGACACTTTAAGAAGTAATCCAGATTTTTTTCAGATTTTTTGAAAGTTTAGAAAACTGGAAAAACTCTACTGTTCCCTCAAAGACCTAGTGTACACACCATGACTCGAAAAACATAGTATTCACACGGAGGGTGAATTTTCAAATACTATTTAGTTTATGCTTACTACCTAGCTAATCAATATTATGGTGACCATAAACACGCAACGGTTTACCTGACAGTTTATCTGCACAGGTAAGCCGGAGCTCGTATATGATAAAAATGAACAGTTTTCTATCTCTTCAATACACGCTTTGCTTTACTTGTACGTGTACTCTACTCAGATAAACCTGCCAGGTATACCGTTACGTGGAGGGCATCATTACTTACATATATTTCTTGCAAAACTTGTATTTTAAAACCATACGGTTGTATTGTTAGTGCGGCGCACATAAATTACAGGTTGGTAAAGTAACAGCAACCGGATGTTACACTGTTCACTAATAAACAACGCAAATAAATATCTAATGAAATTAATGTGTAGATAATTGCATACGCGAGTACTTAGTTCTTGTTATACGATATATTTATCCTCTGCTTCCGCATTCGACTGGTTATAACATCGGTTAATATTTCCACGCTGCAGTTTGCAGCTTGCAGTTCCAGTGTTATACCATAAGTTGTACACATCGTTTTGCCACTCAGGGATTAAAGTCGGATACCAAAGTATAACTTTATGAATACGTGCACTTCCGGTTGACAACTACTGATCAAGTTTGTTTGAATTTGAATTTGAAAATTGAATTTAAAGTTTACTTTAGCTAGATGTTTCTAAGCAAAGTAAAATGGACCTAAACATAGAAAAACGTGTTCGGAATCCATGACATAAATTGAAAAAAATATATATATTTGTATGTGTGTACCATAGAAAGAGTAAACTTAAAAAGTTGCAGATTTAATACTGTATGTAACTGTTCTTTTGTAAACTATTTTACCAAATTCAGAGTATTGTTACTTCTCATTGTAGCTATTCAGTATTGTTTAACAATCTGATTTTCGTTAGAACAATGGTATTATTAACCCCTCCCCACTTTGAAAAGTATACCTATTAAACCGCTAATACACTTAAAATCAATTAACTTAAATTTGTATACAATTAAGTCTTTGTTTCTATTGTCTGCTCTAATGAACTTTACATACGAATCCCAAACGTACACAAGCGCTAAGCAGTTTGATATTTAGCACGAGTCTGAACGTGGAATTGATTCGGTATAAACATAACATGTGAAATATATAAATAGTTTTTACGTAAATTCTCACCTTCCGCAATGTATTGTACTATATAGTAACGAAAGAAATACACTTAATATATTGCCCATGAGTCATCTTCAATTTTAAGGTATATACATTTATGTATATTGCATATCCTATGTATATGCTATTGCGATATAGAATCTACACTGTATATCATATGTATGTGTAAATGCAAACGTATGTGCATATTGAAACATTGCTGAATATACATAGTATATATTGTCATGTTTATTCATTTTATGTTACTATTATCACATGTATATAATATTACTTTCACATTATAAAGAATGTACAGGAAAAATTTAATGTTATATGGGTTTGTTAGCGCTGTTTCTAGTCAACATGCTCAAATAATGTCTGGATTTTTCCTTCTTAAATACAAATTTAAAAAGTATATTGTTCATAAATTATTTTCAAAATGTTTACTATTTTATAGTTTTCTATAGTGCTTAGCTTTCATCTATATCCACATTGTCGATGGTGTTAGTTCATATCGTGTCTTGTTTGTGTGTATATGGAAAAGTGGTAGAAGAATATGTGAAGATGATGTGATATTTTAGTTGAAAAGAAATGTGTATCTATCTGTATTGTTTAGCATGCTCTGAGAGAATTGCGTCTTTCAGTAGTCGATGTTGTTGTTGAACTCTGTTTAATATAGATGGCAATTATTTGAGGAGTACGTACTCTACAAACATTTTTTGTATCGTAGTAAAGTCAAATAGCCTGATTCAATTTGAGTAAGATTTTTCAAAGCACATTCTAAGCCGCAGATAGAAAAATATATTTGGGTTCGTTCAGGAAAAGAAATGGGCTAATGCATTTTACTTCTGAAACTTTTGCTTCCGTTTTTAATTTAAATGCCTTCGAAACGGATACTCTCTTTATTTTTGCTGTCCATAACTCACCTTATATCGCCCAAATGTCGAATCCTATACCAGGTCGAGTTCTATAATATCGTATTCGAATTTTAAACGCATCGGATCCAAATTGTTTGTACGGCGTAGGAAACGCATACTCGTATATAATTTTATACCTTTAATAATAACCGGAACTACAATAACTATTATAATTGTTAATATATTCTGAAAAGTCAACTTTATCAATGTTAACAACCATATTATAGTAAATGTATAATTTTGCTAATATTATATGAAAATTAATTTTTAATGAATTCCAATTTGTGGTGAGGATTGTTTCCGTTTTTAAGTACTGACTGTACAATGATGTTACACTTAAATTATTCGAATTTTAAATAATCTTGACCCCTGACCCCCCGAGGTTGTTTTGCAAATTCAATAGTAAGGCTTTGAATTATATTGTCTGAGCTTTATGTATACTTAGTGCTAAAACAAAACAAAAATACAAAATGAAATTATAACAATAGAAAAGTTACAAGTAATTCGCTGGGTAAAATGTAAATAACATAATGAAGTTGTAAGAAGAATACTTAGCAAACATCGAAGCCAATGCTTCATCCTCTTAGACCAGAGTGAAGACGAAGACGAAGACGAAGAAGGAACCTAATCCTAAAACAATAGAAATGTTGATTGAAAGATCCCCGACTTTTACACAGCTCCTCTATGATGGTAAATAACTTATAAGCTCTATGAAAGGGTCTGAACTTGATGAAGAAGCTTTTAACTTATAAGAGTATGACATCACTAAAATCTAGACTTTGTAATGTTAATTTCTAACGCATTAAATTTCCTAATAACATTATATAATAAGGCTAATGCAATTAGTCATTTCATTTATTCTACAGTGTTAATTATAACCAAACTTTATTATCAAATTCCCTGAGATGCTTTAATATTTAAGTAATGAAGAAGAAAGGAGCGGGTGGGGTGGGGGTGGCCGTGAGGGACGACGCTCATAATCCCGAGGAATATGTTTCCATATTTATTCTTCACAAAACAAAGTTTATTTTGTATTTAAGTTTAGTTGTATATTGCGTAAAGAAAACTTACCGTTATTCTTGAAGATCAAATGATCCTGGCAGGATGTAGCCCAAGTAAAATACAAAGGGTTTTAAGTAAAATGAAAAATTGATATGAATTTATGTATAAAAATTTTGTCCATCTCGTTAACACGTGTCCTTTACTCAACACGAAATACGTACTAAAATCATCATCTTGTTTTAAAATTTTCCTATTGCACAAAAAATTATCTGACTCTTCATCGATTTTTGTTAATTCTAACTCTAACAACAACGGAATTCGCTTCCTGCTAACAGCGCCTATTTGGTTGCGAATCTGAGATTTGAAACGGCAGTGGTCATTAATAGATAATTCTTCTTGTTGGAATTTAAAACCGTCGCGTACTGTAATCGTATTTAAGCGACGACTTGTGTTCTTTGCATGTGTTGTGTCACAATACATACATACCACGTACCGACACGACAGTACGCCAAGACAAACTTGTGTACTGTAGGGTGTATTGGAGTTGTTTTGCACTAATATAATTTATCATTAGAGCAAACTTTTACTATAATTTTTATAGATACACCACTGTTATGAAAGAGACTATTGCATTCTCTTTCAGTCCGAGACAGCTGATTGCATTTACAAGGTTAACATTCGCTGATATACGCTTCCAGTATATCAGCGAGGTGCGAGGGTTCATTACATTTACAGGGTTCGGAAAGGTAAAGCGTAGTAGAAAATTCACTGAAATACGGTTGCAGTGTGCGACGGACTTAATATTTAAAAAGAAAAAAACATTATTGAGGGCGATAAAAGGCTACTTGCCTCGAGAAACCATCAACAACAAAAAAAACAACTGAATTTAGGTATTTCTTATTTTTTAGAAATTAAGACTTTTGCGAGGTACAGAAGACAATTGCCTCCTCCTTACCTATATGACTCCTGGTGAAGTCTTCTTAATCACTTCCGTTGTTATGCATTCCAGTAGCGTTTCCGACGCGGCGTTTGGTCTTGGCACCCCAGTTCTGCTTTCCATTAGCTTTCCCCCATAAAACAGCAGACAATCTTTTTTCTCATGGTTACCATGATTTATGGTTTATCAATATGAAAGATACTGCAATATATCAGTTAAAAAACATGACATTAAAATTTATATTTTTTCCATTAGTTGCAAAAGAAAGTAAAACGTAAAACGAAGAGCCCGCGAACAATAGAGCCTCTCTAAAACATAACCGCTATTTATATTGCAAAACCAACAAAACCCCAATGCACTTAAAACCGTAAAATGTAATTTATATTGGTACCGCCATCGGCCACCGACTACCGATGTCGCTGCGCGCGATACTAATTAGCAAATATTTTATAAAGTAACACCCTACGTTACTTATATATATATTTTTTTATAGTGCATTAGTGAAAAATATACCATTTAAACCTAATTAAGGTACGCGTGGACCGGCCGCGTCGGTGTGTTGGGACGTCGGGCGTCGGGACGCTGGGATTCGTTATAACAGTTTTTTATTCACGTGTAATTAGCGAAAAACAGCTTTGAATTATTCATTCGGTCTTTGTACTTTTTTCACAGTGTTTTTTAATGAAATATAAATATGTAGTGTAGTGTAATTTAATTTTAAAAAGTTTACAACAGATTTTAGTTTGATATGTAAATGCTGTTTATATATTGCTCATTACGAAGCGGTGTTAACATATATTTTTTACTAAACGACTATTTAAAATTCTTTACACTGATCGCAAGATATCATTTATTTTGTGGCAGTTTTACTACCCTGTCGCTGAAACAAATTACTACTTCAATGTTATCAAAATCCGAAGGAATATACTCGTAGTTAAATGGGATTGAGGCAGTATTCATTTTAAAATTTAATACGACGTTGTAAATTTATTCAGATTTATACCGTCATTTTGAATTACATTTCCAAACGTCTAATATTTTAAACTTACGATAGAGACACTTAGGCTGATCGCACACTGAAGACGAGAGAGTTCATTAAGTGTTGTATTAACTAGAAGACAAACTTATCTTTGTGTTTAGTCGTGATTTCTGTGTGCGTTAAAACCCAAAAATCATCCATAAATTACACAAATTTCATGGTTTTTTTGTTCTCTTTATTCGCATTGTCACACATGAAGTGACCAGACTGCTGCAAGATCTACAAATCGATTTCTCTTTCACTGGATATACTAACTCACTTTTGCGATAACTACGGACTGAACGCTCCGTAAATTCAAGACTGTTTCTGCTTATTCAACGTGTTCATAAAATGTCTTGGCAAGAAAAATAAAACCATCTTCAGAAAATAATGCTTCTGGTGTGCGCTAAAAGTTAGCCTTTATTCATTTTCCCATTAGGCCGGGTTCACACTTGTGTATTTTATTATTTGTTGTGTTTGCCAATTACTTGAGGTCAAGAAGACGTACACGAATATTTGCTGAACCATCTGTCCTCATTTGTTTTTAATATTTGGCAAATTTTCTACACCCAAACATTTGTCTAATATTATGACACATTCGTTTAAATAAAATAAGAATTAGATTATTACAGTTACTTGTTTACTATAACATAAATAGTTGGTGAAAATGGTTAATTATGGGTGATAAATGTTTAGATATGTTCTGAGTATTGTAGGTTATGTTTTAATATCATAGTCGTCAACTCATGTGTGTACGGTGCCTTGAACATAGAAGAACATCTTCTATTTTACCAACACTACACCGAAAATGTTTCGCGTTATGTACGGATTCCAAATGTTTGCCAAATGTGCACGAACTTTGTATCTACACATGTGTCTTTGTACACAAAAACTAAATGTTTGGACCCGAACACGCAAGTGTGAACGGCCTATAATCAGAAAAATGTCAAGAAACAAAATATTCAAGTTTTAGTCATCTAGTCATCTTTCCTGCCAAGGGTAGATATATTATATTAGCTTTAAATTATTGAATTCACTAATTACAATTTAATATAATTTCATAATGAATGTATAATTCATATTCGTGTGTTACTGCCAATTACGTTAGGTGTCATAAAACTTTCATATATATTAAAAATGACAGATTTATATTTTTAGTCGAGTTCCGGGTTCAACTTGGTGGTTTTTTGGTCTCTTGGTGGAGGACACGCACCACAGAACATTTAACGCAACCTAACTACATCAACTCCCACCGAGTGGCGCTGAGAGCCTTTCTGTTTTACAAACTGAAAGTATATTTTACATTAATATATATTTTTTTTAACCCAAATGGGCCAAAATGTTGTAATGACGTTACTAATTTATTATGTCGCGTGATGAATACTAATACAAGATGGAGTGATACAAGTTCAGCTCATATGTTGCTAAACTGTTAGTCGTCGAAGAATCGATGGCAGGGCAGGCGTACCAACCTTTCTGACAGGATAAATCATGTTTTTAAACGAAGTGAATAGTAGTAGAAATAAGAAGAGATCTGTCCTCTGGGTGATTGAAGTAGTTATTTCATAAGTTCTAAGTTCTGAATGCAGACATATATGTAAACAAATTATATTTCTTTACTTGGTAACACTGATCAGAGATATTACAATGGGATTGTGTCCTATGACTTAATTTCTATAAAAATGTACCACATATTGATAAAGTTGGTTACTAGAACTTCAAATGTTCAATTATTTTTTAATAACTCATTATATGTTAGGAGATATTAACATTTAAAAAAGTCATTTTGTCTCTTTAATTATTAATGGGATTTAACATTGTACACATTCCAAATGCATGTGACATTACAGCCGCTGCCAACCTTACAGCTCATAAATCTCTGCTATATGTATTTATATATCAAAATATCAAATATTAATACAGGTATTTCAACGAACAATAAAATTCCAATATTATGTCCGCCGTAACAGTGTTAAATAAAATAAAAACTTATTATTCTTTGACTTGATTTGATTATTTCAACTACCAACAGCTACAAAACATTACCACAGCACTGAACAAATAACTGACATTAAAATACATTTCACGTCATACAAATATGGCCGACCATTTTTAGCGCTAAAACTACAATTCAAATTTTTAATTACTATATACACGCTAATACACATTTATTAACATCAATTTCAATCAACAATTGAAAAATCGACCACTAAAAAATGAGGACACAAGCCCATTGCATTCTGATCAGGTGAGCTAGCAATATATATTAGCTATATCTACTATCATTGTAGTTTGTGTAGTGCAACGAGTAACGTTGTAAGGAATAACGGCCAACACAGTTGATATTTGAAGCTCAAAGAACGCACTATGCATAATGTTAAGTTATTAAAAAATTAGATAAGAGGAATTGACAATTTAAATAATAAACTTAAAATGTAATTTTTTTGATTTCAGGTAGGATAGTATGATTTAAGTTAAACAGTGTAATTATTATAATGTGTATGTAAATTACTAAAATAAAAGCCTTTGATTTCAGAAGCAACACATAAGTCTGATTAAAAATTTACAATTTCTAATAACATGTCTTATATATATACATAATTAACAATAAGTAGTAGGTTTTCAAACCCTGTTTGGTAGTTTATAGCTTAGCTCTACTTCCTAGGCAGCCTAGAGTCCTCTAGCGCTAGCCGTTACTTCGTTACGTTGTGGCAATATTGTACAACACAATATTCGTGATTAAGTTAATAACGGGAGTTTTCGGAATAACAAAAAATTATCCCTATTTTTAAACTCGCTGGTAATTTAATTTGAATAAAACTTTTATAAATAAATAAAAATACAATGGCCTTAAAATAATAAAAGCTATAAAACTTGACGCAAAGTTCTCTGTTAGTAAAAAATAATGACAGGACGGTTAAGAACATGTTGGAGTAATTAAGGAAAGAATCGTTAAGAATTATACAAACTTTTAATTATATGGTGTTGTAGCGTAGTAAATATATGTATTTTATTTTATTTTTTTATTTAATATAATTGTCTCGTATTGGTACACTGCGTGTCTAGTTGCATGTTCTACATTCTTCTGTTTTTATTTAATTCAATAAATTTGTATTTGTCAAATAAGTAACAACAAATTGAGATTAATCAAGGAAATTACAAACAAATGGAAAACTTCTTATCACAGCAATAGACAATTCGAAAAAAAACATATTCAGACTAAGAACAGAACATACGACATTGACGCATCAACATCTAATCAGTAAAACAACAGCTCAGAAGTGCAGCAACTATCAGACGGAAATAACAGTCCATCATCTACTAAAAACCTGCCCACAATATCAAACGCAATGATCAAAACACATAATCAGTGGTGAATTAAATGACATACTTTCAAACGCTACAGAAAAAATTCAATAGCTAGTATACTCCAGTGCAATACTCTAACGAGTATAATCGGCTAAAATTTCACGGTAACAAATATAGAAATAATATTGAAAATGTTTGAAATATATTATAATCTGAAAAGTGATCGTAAAGGTATGTAATAGCTTCCTTCAAAGACTTTACGTGTCACGTCTTTCTCTATTGTGGCGCAACCCTTAAATAATGCATCGGTTGACGGCTTTGTTATTGGATGTCATCCTCGAGAGGTAACATAAAGTGCCACAGAAACGACTAAGTCAAACATTCAATGGAATATAAATGAATAAAAACAGAGAAAATATTGAATGTCGAATACCGATTTCACTGTAGGGTTTGATTCTTTGTCGAAAACTTTGCTTCCTGGTATTCAAATACATCCGACAGGAACAACTAACCTGCCCCTGCAACCTGACAACCTGACAACCTGCAACTAAATCCAACATGGCTGTACCGTACCGGTAACAGATGCATTGAGATATACAAATGTATTGAAAATGTTCAATTCATTTTATGTTGTTCTGTTGGAGAAGGAAAATTCAACTGGAAAATCATGTATTATCTAGCGACTACAAAACAAAAAAGTTTGTTGGAAATATTAGAAACAGACACTTTGATATGTGCAATAGGTAACTGGTATGCATTCTTCATTAAGCATACTTGTAGTTTTAAATGTAAATGAGGAATAATACGAGCAAACTAAAAATTTGTACTTCAGATTAACGTATGTATGTACGAAATGCAACAACATTTAAATGTTTTAAGGCATTTTAAATGATGTTAAAAACTCGCGCAAGCGCTAAACATTTACTGCCGCTTTTAATAAAAGATGAGTTTTACTGCGATTTTTTGAGTTTCTTATACTTTTTTGATGACAGTTTGTTGCTCTATTAAAACACATGTTATTTTTCCGGCAAAACAAAAAAATAAATCGAAACAGAAGGATTCACGCTACACAGCAGTCGATTATACAATTTTGGCGTATGCGTAGTTAGCCTGTAACAGTATTAGTCTCGTTCAAAAATAGCTACACCTCGTATATATGTCTGAAACCGATACCTAATTAATTTCAAAGATGCTGTCGTTGATTGTTGTAAAACTCTATATAACTTAGCAAGTGGATACATGTCTTATAAATGTTTATATTAAGCAACTTCATAGAAGTAGAAAAGCAGCTGTAATTACTCTTAATTTACAAAAGCCTTTTCAACATCATCCTTATTGTAATAGGTATCAAAATATCACTACTTAGTAACTAGTAACGCCATCTGTAATCTGTTGTGTAAAAACTTTTTTTTTATGTCAAATATAGTCTGTTGCGAACTGCTAACGTGTCTTTATAGGTTATGGGCAAATTTACCGGTTTATCAGTTATTTTATAGTATAAAATAGATAAATTGTTACGTTTTTTTTTTCGCGGAAACATGACTACGAACTATATTGCGAGTGTGCCAAAGCTAAAAGGCAGAGAGAATTACGATGAGTGGTGTTTCGCGGCCGAAAACTTGTTGGTACTAGAAGGGATGGAAAAGTACATCAAACCTAGTGCAGACTTCGAAGTTAAGCCAGTGGACGACTCCAAAACGAAGGCAAAGCTAATTTTGACCATCGATCCAGCATTGTACGTGCATATAAGGAATACCAGGAGCTCGGCAGAATTATGGACAAAATTGAAAGCCATGTTCGATGACTCCGGTTTCTCAAGAAAAATAACCTTACTTCGACATTTGATTTCGATAAGACTTGAAAACTGTGATTCGATGACTACCTATGTCACACAAATGATCGAAACGGCTCAAAAGTTAAATGGCACTGGATTTACAATAACAGATGAATGGGTCGGATCATTATTATTAGCAGGTTTGACTGATCGCTATTCTCCAATGATAATGGCAATAGAACATTCTGGCATTTCGATAAGTGCGGATACTATAAAGTCGAAGTTACTCGACATGGAAGTAACCAGTGATTTTGAAGGTGCAGCTGGCGGTACGGCGGCATTTGCAGCGAGAAATAAATATAATTCTGGCAGCAGCGGTAAACCAAAGAAATATGGCGGCAACCCAATGTCGAACAAAAAGACCGCGGCAGATACAACAGCAAAAACAATCACTTGTTTCAAATGTAAAGAGGATGGACATTATCGAAATCAGTGCCCAATGTTGAAGAAAAACACAAATAAATGCGTGTTTAACGTTGTTTTCCTAAACGGAAAGTATAACAAAAACGAATGGTACGTTGACTCTGGCGCAAGTGCACACATAACAGCAAATAAAGATTGGGTAAAGAACATGAACACAACTCCATGTATACCAGAAATTGTTGTAGCAAATGAATCAAAAGTGCCAGTTGTTTGTTCCGGAGAAGTTGACATTATTTCTGAACTTGGATGCAATATAACAGTGAAAGATGTGTTGTGTGTGCCTAGCCTGACAACCAACCTATTGTCGGTTAGTGAGCTCATTCAGAATGGCAATCATGTGATATTTACAAAGAAAAACTGTTATATTAGAGACAAGAACAATGTTTTGGTGGCGACAGCTGATTTATCTGATGGTGTTTATAAGTTGAGATTACAATCACAAAGTTGTATGTTGGCTACTACAGCTAGTGCAAAGTTATGGCACAGAAGACTGGCACATATAAACAGCCAAGACATGCACAGAATGAGAAATGGTATTGTTGATGGTTTGTCTTATGATAACTCACTTGACATAACCAAATCACAATGTACTACTTGTTGTGAGGGAAAACAAATGAGATTACCATTTTCTCATGTGGGTGAGCGGAGTACAGAAACTTTACACAGAATCCACACAGATATTTGCGGCCCAATGGAAACAAGTTCTTTGAGTGGTGCTCGCTATTTCCTGTTATTTGTTGATGATTATAGTCGCATGACTTTTATTTATTTTCTGAAGCAAAAGAATGAAGCTTTGAACAGATTTAAAGAGTTCAAATCATTGGTTGAGAATCAACAGAGTAAGAAAATAAAGGTGATCAGGTCAGACAATGGACTAGAATTTTGTAACAAGGAATTTGAAGGCTATTTGAAGCAAGCTGGAATTATACACCAGAAAACAAATTGTTATACACCTGAGCAAAATGGACTTTGTGAAAGGAGTAATCGTACAGTTGTTGAGAAAGCCAAATGTTTACTATATGATGCAAATTTAGATAAGAAATTTTGGGCGGAAGCAGCCAATACTGCTGTGTACTTGAAAAATAGATCGATTGCATCAGGATTGGATAAAACACCTTATGAGTTATGGTATGGATCAAAACCAGACTTAAGTCACCTACGTTTGTTTGGAAGCAAAATTATGGTGCATGTACCCAAACAGAAACGTTTGAAATGGGACAAGAAAGCTACACAACATATTCTAGTTGGATATGGTGATGGTGTTAAAGGTTATCGTGTGTACAATCCTTCTAAGAACACTGTAATGATCAGTAGAGATATAATAGTGATGGAAGATGTAACACCTATCAAGGAAGTCAGTGAAGAGTCAGCTATTTGGATATCCAATGAAGAAAATCCTACCGACAATTTAGTGGAGGAAAGTAAAGATAAAGTGGGGGAGAGCAGAGATTCAGTGGGGGATCTGTCTAATAATGTTTCAGAAACAGATTTTTTAGATTGCTCTTCAGGTTCCTCATTACATACTGATGACAATGAAACACTGACTGAAATAAACACTGAAGATGTTCCAGAACAAGCAGTATCAATACCTGAGCAAGTGCCAGATGTGCCAAGTAAGCGTCAGAGAAAGAAGCCTGAGCGTTATGGTATTAGCAACATATGTGTTTCCAGTACTGTTCCAGCATCGGAGGAGATTGTATTCTCAGAGGCTCTTGAAGGGCCTGATCGGGAGCAGTGGAAGCAGGCAATGGCTGATGAATTACAGTCATTTGAGGACAGTGATGCGTGGCAGCTTGTGGACCATCCAGGTGATGTGACAATAGTGAAGTGTAGGTGGGTGCTAAATAAAAAGTATGATTTTGAAAACAATGTAAGGTATAGGGCTCGATTAGTGGCAAAAGGTTTCTCGCAGAAACCAGGTGTTGATTATACAGATACTTTTTCACCGGTAGTGCGGCATTCTACTCTAAGATTGTTGTTTGCACTTAGTGTTCAAATGAAAATGAGTATAACACATCTAGATGTAACCACTGCTTTCCTTAATGGTTTTTTGAAAGAAAATATTTATATGTCATTACCTGAAGGTTTTGTAAACAAAAGTGGGGGAAAGGTCTTAAAATTAAATAAAGCCATTTATGGGTTAAAACAGTCTTCCCTGGCATGGTATGAAAGAGTTAAAGAAGTTTTGAGTAGATTAGATTTCAAAAATAGTCAATATGAACCATGTTTGTTTACAAAAATAACTGGTAAAATTAAAGTGATAGTGGCCCTGTATGTGGATGATTTTTTGATTTTTTCAAACAATGATTTTGAAACAAATAAATTAAAAAGTGTATTAGGTTCAGAATTTAAGTTAAAAGACTTGGGACCTGTAAGACAATATTTAGGCATGAGAATAAATTTAGATAAAAATAAAAATGTTATTACTGTAGATCAACAACAATATATTGAACAGTTAGTTTCTAAATTTCAAATGTCTGATTGTAAGACACAAAGTACTCCGATTGAGCCTAAATTGAATTTAGATAAGTCATCTGATAAATGTTTACCTGATGTTCCTTATCAAAAACTTATTGGAAGTCTGATGTATCTGGCAGTATTAACAAGACCAGATATTGCTTACTGTGTTAGCTATCTCAGTCAATTTAATAGTTGTTATAGTCACATACATTGGAATTATTGTAAACGTGTATTAAGATATTTACTGCATACTAAAAGTTATTGTTTAAAATATACCAATAATAACAATAGTAATTTACAAGGTTTTGTAGACAGTGATTGGGCAAGTGATGCTCTAGATAGAAAATCCTATACTGGATTTTGCTTTATGTTGTCAGGGTCTGCCATTTCCTGGCAAAGTAGGAAGCAGAAAACGGTTTCATTATCCAGTACTGAGGCGGAATACACTGCTCTTTCTGAAGCTTCAAGAGAAGCTATTTATCTAAGAAATTTAATGCATGAAATTACTGATGTATTTAATGTAATTGATTTGTATTGTGATAACCAAAGTGCATTGAAGTTAGCCTCGAGTAGTCAGAGTCATAATAGATCCAAGCATATAGATGTGCGTTGTCATTTTATTAGAGATGTTGTAAAGAACAACTTTGTAAAAGTTAAGTACATTCCTACTGAAGAAATGCCTGCAGATATTTTAACAAAAGGTCTTTGTCATCTGAAACATTATAAGTTTATGAATTTACTTGGCATTGTTTCTGTGTAATCATGTGTACTTAGATTATTTTGATAAGTGGGGGTATTGTAATAGGTATCAAAATATCACTACTTAGTAACTAGTAACGCCATCTGTAATCTGTTGTGTAAAAACTTTTTTTTTATGTCAAATATAGTCTGTTGCGAACTGCTAACGTGTCTTTATAATCCTTACTGCTAATCCCTATTTATTTCATACCAGTAATCCTCCATACATCTTGCTCTTATTTTTCGTTTATTTTAAGTCCTTAATGACTTCTTATGGTGCAAGTAATATTTCAGATTCTATTTTATTATCTTAGTTTTCTACCCGTACTTATAAAGTTTCAACTATGAACAACAAAGCATTGTCTGCAGTCTCCACTTTGCGCTCAGCGCCTGCATTGTCCTTGCTGCACCCTGCACCCTGCACGTGCATCCTTTCTTCCAACAAAACCAGCCATCTCATCTCGAGCCATCCCCACAGAGACCGACTTTTTCTTCTTACTATTATTTAATTTACTGAATTTCAAACAAACTCAATAATATGTAATTTAATTTGCCATCCAGTTATCCAGTCTTTAGTTTTTCAATCTATTTCTTGGAATTATGTATTTTATTTTATTTTATTTTTTCTTTTATCGTTTTACTTCAGTTTCCGTTATGTAATACAAAGAATTAATTGGAAGCACAGTGCCGAACTTTAAAACTTATTTATATGTATTTTGTATTTTCTAAAACGTTCATCAGAGTGCGCCAGAACTCGCACTGTTACACTACTGTTAGCATGTAATTGTGTAAAAGTCATTGGTCATGGTATAATTTCGTAGCAATGTGAATGCTAAGTTTACACTTATATTATTTCCTTTAAATTAGAAGCAAGTGAAGAGTATTTTCAATTCAATTCACCTCTGACATTCTGTGAGCAGTTGTGTGACTTAAATCGTATGGAATTGCATTGCTAAAATATCCTTTGACAAGTAGTTTTAAGTTTAGAAGTTTTAAAAGCTTTATACAAGAAGTAGGTGCGATAGAGACAAAAATATTTGTCTTTTGAAACAACAAAATAAATTCACAAACTCTCTGAAAGTCTTTCAAATAGGAGAGCAAGCACAAGTTCTCCTCTAGTATGGCACAGGACAACAAAACACAACAACAAGGATACTTATGAAATTATTTGGTTCCATGCGCTTCCGTATTTTAGAGAGAGAGCAAGTTTTGCCTTTGTCTTTAAAAATATATTTGTGCTTGATTGGAATGTTTAATATATCCTTTGAATAAAGTTTTATTTCGTTGTAATGGAACGGAATGAAACGAAATGAAACGGACTGAACTCAGGCTACGTGTACAAGTATTACATATAATTTAATCGTTTTTAAATGAGTCATTGAAATCAAATTATTTTACACGAAGCTGCTTGCTGAATATTTAAGTATCCTTTGAAGTTCGCTCATGCATGTGATCTGCGATATTAAACGTTCCTAATGAAATAAACTTTAACAAAATTGCGATTATCTGTTTGTCGTTTTAATACTTAAGATGGTAGAAGAAAACCCTTTCAAAGTACTAACAATTATTGTACTTTTAAATTAATTTAAACTTTTCTTACTTTCTAAATTAAATATTGTCAAATATCAATGTTCTTTTACATCATAGTTTTTTAGCAGCGATTAGTACGCATATGTACTAGTACGAATGTTAAAAATTAGCTAGCTCTTGTCTGTTGTCAATCCATCTCCCCTCTCACCCCTCTTCTTGCCCCACTCTCTTCTTCACATTACTTTACATTGCATTACCATTTTGTTTAGCTTAGCATTATGCTACTGTTCGTGTAATGCTGGATAATAAATAATTTATTACTTGTTTTATACAAAAAGCTTCTTGAAAGTATCATGAAGCAGGAAGAGGACACGGAACATATTTGTGTGCGTGATCATATTCCGTTGAGTGCTCTTTTTATTACACTTCCTCAGGAGCACCCACAGATACCAAGGGACACACACAAGACATACCCATACGATTTTAAAAAGTACATGCATATTTTTTAATGTCAAAACTAATTCAACTTTAAAGAAAGCTGCCTGAATATTTAATTGTTCAATCAGTTCTAAAGATACCCGTCATTAATTCTAAAATAAAAAGTAAAAATAAAATTGATGACCTGAATGTACAGATGGTATGTTATAACTTATAACTCATTGTCAAGTTTACTTGCGAGGCGCAACAATTTATGTAGACATGCCGGTCTAGATAACATCAGTGTCCCATTCTTCCTATTCATCCCTCCTTCTTTTTACTCCTCCTACCCCTTATTTAACCCCTCGGTGACACTCTCTTCTCATTCTGCGTCTACATCCCCATCAGCCCCGAAAATCACCAAGAACGTTACTGTAAAGTGACACCCCCTCCCACCAGTGCTAGCCTCACACCCTTACGTTAAGCAAGAACCAAGGATTTCCGAGGATACATTGTTGTTAATATAATTTTATAGTACATGTATAAGTAAGACATAATTCTGTATGTATGTGTGTGTGGGTGTGTGTGGGTATGTACGTATTGTCTCAAATTGTGTTATATAAAATATGACACATTACATAGCAGTTCTTGTTACGTAAAGTGGATAAATACAAGATGGGTTTTAATTATGGGACATTTGTTAGATCCAAAAACTAGAATGTGTAATAAATTCATAATTAATCATATCGCTTTGTTTTTGTGATACAAATGGGTACCGGGTAAAACGTCTAATTGAAATGATGTGGGATGTTCCCGCGCAGGAAGTTGTGCGGTGGGAATACTGGGGTTTACTGAAGGCGGAATCGGAACAGTAAACACACCTCATAAATAATGTACATACCTGTACGTGGTAATCAACAAGCGATATTGAATTCATTGACATATGAATTAACGGTGTACATGCTACTTTTTATTTATTTATTATTGATTAACGATGGTGTCTCATAAATAATAAATATTATGATACCGATGCTAAGGCGTTAGTTTCAACACTCAAACATTATAGAAGCGAACGCTCACGGCCTACTTAACAAGGGGGGTGGGAGGTGTAGAACTAATCAAGCCATCCACTATGTATGTAGCTGTATGAACTTCTTCTTGTTTAAATTAACCAAATTAACAGACTCTAGCTTTGATAACAATGATTTATTTGCGATAGCATATTAATATCTCGTCCTATTAAGAATATTAATGCTTCGGCTCTTTTATACACCAGTAGCATCGAATATCACACTGTGGCCTTCACAGTTCACATCACATCTCATCTACACAGAGCACACAGCTCGAACTATGCATCACCAGTGCAACGTACTCTACTCTCGTTTAAGTAATATTAAAGCCATATTTTAAATCCAGTTTTATCTACGATATTTTAATTTTATTTTATTTGTGTTACTTTTAAAAAAATTGTTAACCTCTTTGTTAAACTAGTATCACATTGCGAAAGAAAATCACGTGGAAAATATCCTTACCGCAAATTTGTATAAATTGCAGAATTTTCCGCGCGACCTTTATAGCAGCACAGTGCGTATTTTTATGATACGATGTATTACAGAAATGCGTATTTATTTCCATTATTCTTTTTTTTAGTGCAGCCTTACTTTAAAGCTCGACCAACTTTCTTTACAGTGTACGACAAAGAGAACAAAAGCGACTGTGTAACTTTTACGAGGTTTTTTGAAGACCACTTAATTCACCTTCCTAATATTGACGATTCTAACGAATAACTGCATAGATCTCTCCAAGAAGCATACAGTCTATTTAAAGTGTTTATTTATCATGTATATTTGACGGGATATAAGCTGTATTCAACTATGCGTTCAACTGCATCTACCTCTAATATTGAAATAACCCAAAGATTCCAATGTAAAATGCTAAGGATTGTCATGAATGCTCCATGGTTTGTACCTAATAACATAATACATCGGGATCTAGATATACCGACAGTTAATGAAGAAATAATGCTTAGAATCAAAGCATACAAAGAGAGAATACTTGAACATCTAAACAATTTGGCCAGCTGTCTAATGTCCAATAATTCGCAGACTAAAAAAGAAAGTACCTCAGGACCTATTAACCAACTAAATAGAATTCTGGGATTTTTACATACCTATCACTGAATGTCCTCTAAACAGGACAGATTATAATAATCTACAGAAATCAAATTTAAAAAAATTAAATCTAAAATTATTGCAATTTTTTCGGCACTAACATTTTCATTGAGACCCACACATTGCAGACTGAATGTAAAAACTTATTGACGTGAAAACAAAATTTCATAAAGTAAGTATAGCTAAAGTAAATACTGTATACAGTAGTAACTTTTCCATTGTTGAAACCCTTTATGCAAATACTCTCACTTAATATCACAACACACACCCACACACTCTGAACAAAATCATCTTGGAAATATTCTATTTAGTGGAACATAACATAATTTTACCGCGGAAACAATAAACTGTAAACAAATGTAATCCATCCTCAATTCCCCATGCAACTTTCCCGACCCGATTCAACCCGACACGTTAAACACGACGAGCCCCTGTTTAGGGGTATTATTAACGGGAGGGAAGTGGAGTACATGTATGATTTATTATGATTAATAGAACAAATTATTTTACAAAAGCTCTCATTATGCTTCATTTACCACCATGCAAAACACTCTATCTCTAATTTATCAAATCTTGTTATTAAATATGCCTATTCATTATATATTTTTACACGAACATTATATGATTCTACACATTGCTAATTTTCTGCGACTACGTGGTTTGGTTGGCCTCAGGTTTTGAGTGCTTAACTGCTTACTTCGTACTGGATATGACAGCTCTCAAATTGCAATTACTTATTTGCTAATTTCACCTTCTGCAAATACATTTTATGTACAGATATTACTAAAGTAAATACACTACGTACGAGTACGAACATGTTGAAGGTACAGGGATTAGCTACTGTTTACTACTCCAGGAAATTCCCGAATGCCGCAACACAAATAAATACCGAGCTGATTCTGAGGCAGACAACTTAATTATAAGTTCATACATTCCTTTTAATAGAACATGTACATATGCTACATTGCTTAACTTACTGGTTTTATACATATTATGTAAAAGTAATCTACCACTATCTCGATGGTTAAGAACAACATATAAAAAGATATTGCTAAAATAACACCAGAAGTCCAAGGTGGCCACTTAACTGTTATCCTTAGAACATATGTATATGTATATATATATAAAGAAAGGTATATGTTCCTATTTGTTCTCTATGCGCATGCGTCGAAAGTGACAGCTGTCTAGATATAATAAATATTATATATGTAAAGAAATTATATTTCTTTAGTTGGTACAAAGCTCGTCTGTCGGTAAAACAGTGCCCGTTCAGTGAAAACATATACTCATGAACGCCATAGATGTCGCTCTTATCACAATAACATTTTAAAGTTTATCATTTTTTCTACTTACGGTTCGTCGTCATTGTAGCTACACATACATATACATCGTACGGACCTATAAATGTACTGGAAATCAAATCCCATGCTATATATTGAAACACTTTATTGCATTAAAGTTTAATTGAAAGCTCTGAACAATTTTTTACCGTGTGAAACTGATTGATAGCCGTTTCGGTAACGGTATTAGTTTTATGGGTGTCCCATTAGTCGCATTACCGGAACGGGAATTCGATAACTTGACACATTTAACACTCTACAAAAAAGGAACAGTAGAAAATCCATTGGTTATTTGAAAAATGTGTAACCTTAATAGTAAAGCTCCATAATGAAAAGATTTTTTCTGGGTATCATCATTTCTTTGAAATGTTCACTTATAAAATTACAATTTTACTTTATCGTTGTTTTATTTCTGCAAAAACTGTGGATGTGTTGTCTTGATATATGTAATTCACAAAGCACAAGTGCATTAGGTATTTATAAGTTATGGAAACATTATAAAGTAAGAAGTTAGTATTTTATTGTTTGTATGTTGCAATGTTAGAAACTGTAATAGTTTGTACGTGTTCTATTTTACAAATTACGATTAAATATAGATGAGTTACAATATAATACACGGTTTCTATATTGTACGTTAATCGTATAGGGACATCATCACATTCGTGTAGCGTGCAATGCCTTCATGGGAAGACTGGATGCCGTCATCCGTGCCAGAAGTAGCCATATTGAACAGTAACATGAACTTGAAGAAACTGCGGTAATTTGTATTATTTCAACGTAGGAGTATCAATTTCATGTTAATCTTATTACAGTTTTGCGTTTCGTTTTTACTTTAATAGCAGTATTTTGAAAACGGTATACCCAGAGAAACCAAACCAATTTTGAATAACAAAAAAAAATAAACAAGCGGTACTAATCAAGAGCTGTTTATTAAGTACACAAATGGGGGTTTTATTTCACTTACATATTACATCACGTAAGTGTGTACCTTGATCATTTTTACATTCCTGTAACCTGAACTGGGAATTCTGCATGACCGGTTGGTGAAATGTTTTGCAATTCGTTGCATATGTTTTTTTCAGTAGTTAAGGCATTACCAAAAAGAAAAGTCCATTGGTGACAAATCTAGGCTGCGGGGTGGCCAGTTAATATCACCTCCTTTCGATTTCAGTTTTTGGCCAAAAATTTCATGAACTGCCGCTATAAAGGCGGTGGAGGTGTGGCATGTTGCCCCGTCTTATTGAAACCAGGTTATTTGATTATAGACTGAGAAGTTCTGTAACGCTGGTTCAAAAAAGTTCTGTAACATCGCGCGGAAGTAGCGGGTTTCTCTAATGCTTAGAGACTATTGGTCCACCCTTTATTAGAAATTAACTTTCTTAACAACCTCACTCAGAACAGTAGCGCTGGTAAAGGAATCGAACCCGAATACAAAGTAATCTGACTTCAAGAATAAAGGCTCTTGACCATTTGAAGAATTTACCAATAATTTAATATATATGAGTCGTCCAGAATCAAAGTTGACTAGGTACTTTGACATACTTTGTCAATAATATTACTATTTATAATATATTATATACATAATATAATAAACATAGGTAAATAATTTGTTAAACAGCTTATACCACAGTTATTTTACTATGTTATTTACTAGAATTACAAAAAAGTTTCAAGATTTATTGCGAGGTGATGTTTTAATAACATTTTGGCTTTAGTTTCACAAAAACAACTAGCCAACTTTGATCGTATTTTTTAAATGTAACTACCCAGGTAGAATATGTAAAGCAATAGAACCTTTTAATTAGCTTGTAGTAAACTAGCAAGTCTGAAACTTTACTGCAATACAATTTTCAACTTGGATATACTTCATATTAAACTATAAATGATTAACCCTTGTCTACAATTGAGAAACCTTACTGATTAATAGAAGCTGGTTTAAGAAGCAACTACGACTCATGTATAATTTGTTTCCCAGCAGAACCTTGTATCAATTAACCTTCATCTTAATTTAAAGCAAAACATTCATGTTATTTAAGTAAATCTGTAGCAAGTAAATTGTACGAGTATCGCATTTTGCAAACAACAATTAGGCTTTATTATTATAGGCTTCAGCATTCAGTCCTCCGTCTCTAGCCTTCTAACAGAAACGACTAAACAAATAGGACTGAATCACAACGAGTATACTCAAGTATATACAGGGTGGTCGGGTACCGTACCGGCATTGCAGCAGGGTAGCACTAGAACTACTAGTTCCGCTTGAAAGGAAGAGCCTACACTGTGAAAACAAACGATGTTAATATACCTTTGCTTGTATACATACTTTAAAAATATAAGTTTTTGTACAAACAGTGAAATAACTGTTGTGAATTGGGATTGGATTATCGCCGGGACGTTACTTCTGATAATTAATTATATTATTGATTAACATATGCTCGTTCTAAGGGAAGATTCTCAGCTGGGCTAGTGCACCACGTTGTGTTGTTAGCTTCTGAATGTAGTTCTTCTTATGACGATTTTCCAACGGACAATTACGGTAGATAAGAATTAAGTCTCTTAAGATGATTAACAGGATTCTTGTTAAAACGGAGTATTGTTGCAATTTGAGAATACTTGAGCGGTCTAAAGTATAACCTCGTTGCGACATACGACGGTTGAAACAATTAGTATCTTTTAAATACTATTAATACAAACACTTTTATTAAAATATATCATTTATTCGTTGTAATATTATATCTGCATACTTAATTACAATAGTATTTTATTAGATTAATAAAGATGTCAGATATAGAACAAAATGTAATTCTTAGTGTTATAATTTGATTAATAGTGAAAACGTGCTTACAGTAGTACACTTGATGTTACAATTGGAGTTATTGTACGAACGAAGTTACAACTCGTAATCATGGTCTGAGTGTCGTACAGTTTAATATATAATGATTTATTTCACATCACATAACGCCAATACTGGGTTACCAGTAGTAAAACAATATAAATCTCCACAGACCAGAGACAATATTTACAAGCGCTAAACTTAAACAATTATTCATTACAATATTAATACTAATACTAAAACTGTTGACATAATATAATTCTTATGTAATAATTAACATTTAATATTATTAAAATAAAAGGTAAGTGCGACATATGCGTACTTACAACATAACATAGCACAAATATTTTCATCTCATTATTAATATTTGCAATGTTTCCGGAAAAATATAACATTCTGGCACTTAGCTATCTATTAAGGATAGAAAGAAATGATTGATAACGTAGTTACATTTATTAGTTTGCTCTTATTAATTAAATTATTGCATTTCTGAACATCAGGAAATTATATTTAAAAATATTAGTAAAATGTATTTGATGTAAATTGAATAAAATACACGCTAAACACAGTTACAAGTATTTAAGTGTTACGTGTATTAATTTTACTAATTTTTGAACTGCAGAAGCTTTTGAATATGTAACTTCTACTTATTTCTATTTTTATTGGCTCTAATAATACCTGGACTATATAATAATTAGCGAGCATATTAACGATATGTCAATAAATGATTCTATATAAATTAAGTAATCCAGTTTCAACTGGTACTACCATAAAGTGTATTTTCGTGTTATATGACATTCAGATATAATTGTTTAATTGCAGTGATGCATGTGTTAATTAGTTAATTAGTGATTTACTAATTTGTCACATTACAGCCGCTAATTTATATATTTTTTTTTATTTTTAAAACCTTCACTCCCGAGCTTAATTAAAAATAATTTTACAAAATATATTTCAATCTCAAATGTTTCATTTAAATAAATTTTCCATTTCCTTTATTAAGGTGTCATCAGTGTTGCTTACACTCTAGTAATACAACCTTCAAAATAATTATTTTAAAATTTAATTGCGTCCAAAATAATAGAATAAAGATACGTCAGATGAAACTTCCATTTCCTAGGTTTTCGGATTTCTGTTACAGAGAGCGTTGGAGGAGGTTTGCTTCTCCCTTTATCTCCAATCTCTTAAATACAAGAAATAACAATATAAGACAGTGCGCTTTGAAAGGGGACTCCGATCAGAATATTACTTGAAAACATGAAAATATATTGCCCTATTGTTTTGTTTCTTTATAAAGGAGAAAATGTATTCAAAGGAAGACAATAGACGATGTTAAAGATCCTTTTAAGATGGCGTTGTTTTTGATGATGACATAGATTGTAACTAATTTCTGGATAACCCAACATTACCCTTTTGTTAAATAGTTTGTTAGATAAGGATTAATGATAAGAACAATAATTACATGATGTACAGTGTAATTACTACATTTAGTAAGTTCTGATCAACCGTTAGTTTTGAATCGAGCTAACAGTGTGACCATATTCTGACTCTATTACTACAAGAAAATAAGATACGATTTTAGCAAAACTTCGTTTACCAACCAATACATACATCTTGATAGTGTAAAGAATGGTTTCGTTGGAGGCATATAAGTCGGAGGACCGTTTTTCACAACGAACGGAGAAAAAGAGAGAGTGAATGAAAGAGTGAGAGCCTAATAGTAAAACTCTTTATTGAACCCAAGAAAAAACCAACTCGCTATTACATTCAAACAAAACGCGAACATTCAAGAAACTTGTTTGTGAATACCCCAGTGATGTAGGGAGTAAAGTGAACAAAAAAATACACACAAAAAACAGAACAAAACAATGTGAGAGCAGAAGAACAAAAAAACATCTTTTTTGTTTTATAATGTTAATGAAGTTTGTACAGGGGACTTCCTAATGGGACAGATTTAATATGGTAATCAACTTAACGTATAATTTTATAAAAACTTGCTTTTTAAGTAAGTTGTTTCCCTGATGACCTTACGTAGTCATTATTTCGAGATTAAAATTTATTATTATTGTCCGGTGTCGGTGTTCGGTCGTTACTGAGACATGAGAAGTAACACGGCTAGGGTAATTAATAATAAAAATGTGTTTTTATACAGTTGACGTCTTTTTGTAGTTCTTGATAGCCGAAAGTTCTTGATTGACGAAAAATGTCGCAAAGCACCACTAACCATAAATAGTATTATATCATGAATTAAAATAAATAATCCGTTCAAATAATAGAAGACATATTTTCAATTGGTCAATCTCCCACATCTTAGTTTTTAGAACAGGGCTTTCGCCAGATCATTCAAAAGCTAAATTTTAGCATTTGCTTCTAACTCCCCAGTAAACAATTTGGTGAAGTGTCCTACTTTCTGACGTTTCTATCAGTATTGCACTTCAATTACAGTCCGCATCAATTTTATCTTCATTTGTATTGAGACAGGTGGAGTGGTTTCGCCATTTGTAGCCGATAAAATTGAACGACTGTGAGAAATTGAACTGAACTCTGAAGCTGGCTAAGCTGGCTGAATGGCTAAGTAACTCCAAAATGTTTACTGGGTAGTACTTCCACTGTCCATAAAATTTGTTAAAACAACATTAAGCATCTGTTATAAATTTATCTTTTCTAATCTATGCTTTTTTTACATTTATGCAAATTTTATTTAAATTTATGATATGTTTATATAACGCATCTGTAGTCCTAAAACCGCTCTCCCCCGTGGACTGACGGTACTTCCTCTTCTCCACCCCTGGGAATGGCTCGTTTGGTTTCAAGGAGATAATGGTATGGCAGAATATTCTATGCTTTCTCTTTTCTTATTATTCTTCGCCTTTCTGTTTTCCAACTCCGTCGCCTCCTAGTGCTGGAGTACTCCTGCTCTAATTAGTTCAAGACCTGAGAGCTATATCACTAATAAATTGCCAACTTTTTATATTAAAAAGAGTATAAGATATTATACAGTTATCTGGAAGAATATTATAATATAAAAAACTCTAAATTTTTATTTACATTGCGTTCAAATTATTATATAGACAAGAGAACCAGTGGAACTGGAAAATCAGGGGGCCTAGAAAATCAGGGAGACTCAGGGGGAGATAATATCATTATAAAAAAAAAGTTTTATGATTGTTTTATAGTCAAATTAAATCGTAATATTATATTATCATATTTTTTATATACTTTGAGATTTCTTTTTTGTTCTTATTAAAAAAAATAAAGAAGTTGCAGTTTAAAGACGTTGTTTGAAGACACCAGGAGTTTGTGGTCGCGTCAGTGGTCGAGGACCGAGGAGGCACATAAATTATACACTTTATTTAAATTGGTATTTTAATGAAGTAATAAACAATGTTAACATTACGCAATTGCCACCACAATTCATTCTACAAATTATGGGGCTTATGTTTAGACGTTTTTATTTTTTATTGGTAAAACTTTTACATTTTCCGGTGCTGTAATAAAGTAATATATTAAGCTGTGAAGTACGAGTTTTATTTCCATGTGTGGGTAGCCCCAAACCAAACCTCTTACATCCTTCAAGCACCCGACAGTAAAAGAAATTATATAAAATGTACAGTATGTACAGTTCATGTAGACGAAGACGAGTCAAGTCGATATCGCTAATAATTAATTCGATAGACTGTTGATTATTGAAGGCTGACATGCCAACCCTCTGCTCTGCTTCAAATAGAACGGCAATTTTAATCGATCTATAAATAAAACGCGCACAGTGCTGAGTAACTGAATTCGTTGAACGAACTCAACTGTTCATTTTACATCAGGCACAGACAAGCCTTCTCCATAGATAGCATTCTAGCAGAGATCCTGCTGGCATTGTGTCGGCAAAACATTTTTCAAGAATTTTATGAAATTCCTTGCTATCACTCCTTTTTTGGTTCTCATGTTTTGTTATATTGAACAAAGTCAAGAAGTTACAATCTCGGACTCGGAAATTGTAAGGGCTTCCATTTTATAAAAATATAAACATTGGAACACAATACATTTATAAAACGATTTAATATTTATCAAAAAACTTATCACGATTTTAACATGGTGAATGTGCTGAGGTAATATTTGTGTCGTGTTCCTACGTTCTACATTGCTACGGGTAGGGGTAGGGGTAGGGGGAGATGGTTTCAGAGGCTGGGGTTGTATTTCTCGTTCGTCGTAAATAAATAAACGCGACGGATCCATTTCGCTGTTATTTATAAAACCTCTACTGTTCAATTAGCTCGCAAACAATTAGTCTGTACCTAGTGATATGGACTGGAGTGTACTTGTATTCTATTCCATTCACAGAGTACAACCCGTCAGTTTAGGTACTGAATTCATGATGTATCACCCGAGAAAAGCTTTTATATTCAGAGTATTTCTAAAAAAACATTACAAAGAAAATGTATATGTATGTGCCATGTAATTGGAAAGCAATTGGATATTGAAAGTGTAACATTTATGTAGCTGATTTTACGGAAATGCAACATCACTTTATCGGGTCCTGTACCAAGGCGTGTAATTCTCTGATCTAAACGTTTTACTTTATTAACTTTCTAGATCCTAGTTTTCTCTTACCTGTAAGTCGGTTATAATTGTATACACTTAAGTATCATTCCCACTCACTGCTTTAATTTATTTAGTTTTAAATTAAAAATATTAAATTAAGAAAAACTATATTATATTATAACCTCCAAAATGTGACAATCTGTCAAAATGCAGTAGGATTTACTTTTAAAAGAAGTTTAATGTCAGTTTTTGAAAAATATAGAAGTGAAAATAATTTCTATTAGTAATTGTTATTAAAAATAGCAATTTTAATTATTTGACATACAATTTTGTCGAACTGTCAAAATTTATTTTACTAACGATGCATACGCACCAACTAAATTAACTTAAATTAACCTTAAATTAAAACACAAATGTGAAAAAGAATGCTTAAACGAGAACCTGAAATCTAAATTACAATATTAAATAAAAACAGTAAATTAAATATCAAAACAGTGAGTGGGAATGAGGCTTTAGGCTAGACTCACATTGATTCCGAATACACCCGTATCTTTGTCGTAAGACTATCTCTGACCTTTTCTGACATTGAGAATTCGAATAGGGTCAACATAGCCAGCAAGCGTTTACGCATGTAAACGGTTCTAAAGTAATTCCAGCTTTATGTTCTGAAAATGGAACAGACTACACTTGCAGAGTGTATAAACACACTTGAGAATCTTGAGAAGAAGTTTCTATTTAAATGCCTATTAATAGTGTAACTGTATTCATTAAACCAGCTCCAAACGATGCAATGAACGTTTGATTCAAATGCTTGCCTCCAACGCAAGATTGACATGGTAAGTTTCCTACTACACGGTGGAACGAATGTTTGATCTGAAAGATTTATTTATTTAATTAATTTGTTGATATTATTGACACTGACACTGTTTAACAAAAACTTTCAAGTAAATAAATAAAACTTGAAGTATAAAACCTTCTTTTGTTGGACGATTCCGCTAGACACACTTAGTTCCAGCATCGGCTACGATGCGTCCAATCATCAAACATCCAACGTTGGAAGCTATTCATAGCATTGTTTCGTACCGGCTTTATATGGTTTATTCATACATAGATCAAAGTAATGCCTCACTGTTCTGCCCGGAGCTGTATGTATCCCAATTTCTTGGAAACATACTACTCCGTACAGAACGTGTGCAGTCCTTCTTGTGTTTATGATATTATGGACAAAAAGTCGGTTAGAGGAGAAAGCATATAATATGCACTTTAATCATTTACAGTGTTGTATTGTTAATCATGATAAAGTGCCCATCGTCGTTGCAAATAATCTAGCCTAGCCTTAAACTATACATTATTTATTTGTACTATCGATTTTACCAACTTTTAATTATATTTCCATTACACAAAACTTTGACTCTTTATTTTAATATCATGATCAAGAGCTAGTTGGAATCAATGGGTCGGATCGGTTCCATCGACCCCATCGGCCCCATCGACCTTCCAAACACAAACTTTCAAACTGTTTACTGAACGTTTTCAAAACAATTTTTTGCTCCACATAAAATATACATACGAGTACATTCTACAAACATTAACTTTTCAAGTTCAACTTTCTTGCTTGTGCGAGTATATTTGTACAATTTACAAGGGAAACATTCTGCTTGGAACAATTTTTATCTTTTATATGAAGAGTACTTGCGACGGGTACTGAACGGGGAAATGTTGCTTGTCTCGGTATAGCTATGTCACCCTTAAACGAAAGCATAGAACGGGTGAGTAGCTAAAATGTTAGCCTGAGACGATATGTAAATAGTGAGGTGAAAAAGTCTGCAAGATACCCTGTGCAAGTAAGGGGATATTTCAAATTGGGTAGGGTTGAATTATTGCATTTAAATTATAACATAAATGGTTTATTATTAAGCAAATAATCAAACACGAACATGAACAAAAACTAGTTTTTCTGAACAAAAAAGCCAATGATTACACCAAAGAGACAGTTCTTAAAACATTTTTGTCTTTAAAAACTGATTTAGTAAACAAAACACATTCCCATCTGTAGTCGGAAAGATCAAAGGAAAACACGTTCGTTGTTGTTTTTTAGTCTGCAAGGTTTGAACACGCAGCATTGTTTTTTTTAACATTTGTGCTTGTCAGTTGTTGTTTATCGTGTTTATAATTTTTATGGGACACACAGAAAAACACTAAAAACAAAACTAGTGTGAACAATCTGTTCTCGAAAAACAGAACTGTTTTAAAATAAAACAAAACTTGCTTTTGTTTTGTTTTTTGACAACAAAACTGCCTCACTTTGTTTCATCTCGCGAAATGCGTTGCTTTACGGATTTACTCTGCTATGTGCTTCATCAAGTTTTTACTGATAAAATAAGTACTGGATAGCTAAAAATATTTGATATAAAGCACCTTTGCTTTAGCACCACCTTTTGCTTAGATTAGGAAAAATATTTCACTGCATTTTTAGAGTATAGAGTAAATATTTAGAGTATTTTTATAATAAGGAGAGAATATTATTTCCCAGCACATTTATTTCACTGAAGTTTTTAATTTTGATTCCAGGTAATGGTTTATCAACATGTCGATGGATTGATGGATGCATACTACATTCCCTTAAAGGGTAAGCTATTTTAACGAAGCTGTAGTGTGATAAATAATTATTCATAGTTATGTTTCGCGCTAATTATTCAAATATTGATAACTCGTACTATTTTATTAATATTAAAGTTGTTACTTGTTTATTTGTGCAAGCACTAAGACCCGTACACATACGTACGACTTAAACATGCGACATCAAATATTTGTTGTAAGAAGTTGTACAACACGTCCACACTAATGCGATATGCAACTAAATACGTCGGAAGCTTTCATATTTCGAACGAATTCCTTCGCACTGCTTTAGAAAAAAAAGTAATAAAAAAGCAGTTATTTAACAAGGTCTCTGCTAACTCGTGATTACCTTTGTCAATCACAGTTCAATTGTCCATTTAAACACTATTTTCAATTGTTTTGATTTATTTACTAAAAAAAACGTCAACGCACAATGAGACTATACTGGAGATTGAGTGAGTACTCGACCCTTTTATTCGATATCACATTCAAAACCTTACTTTCTTTAGATGTTCTGACTTCGTTTTGAATCATTTTTGTTTCATAAAAATACTACCTAAATTTTTTTAAAATAGCATGAGTAAGGGTTTTATTAGTGTTGTATGTTTATGTCCCACTAGTCTGTACGTTATAAGTACAACACATTTAGTACACTGTTGGATGTCGCATGTTTATGTCGCACCAATGTGTATGAGGCATTACGAACGAGCCTACAACTATGTAGAATACTGTTATCGCAGCAATTATATTTGTATTTCACTCTTTCCTTTACAGCGGGAAGTTTATTTATTGGCATGCACTGCATTTTGCAGTTGAGAACCTCTTCAGCCTTCAAATCATAAACATATAAAATTAATCTTCGTACTCGTATAGTTTATATGTGGTTCATTCGGAATAGTTTATCTTTAAATTATATTTTAATGTGTTTTATTGTTATTAATTTACTTTCCATGTAATCCTCCTTCATTTATTTAATCTAATAAACTAATATTGTTACCTGAAAAATACATCAATGTACTTCTATTCCTTCAACACCATTAAGACTTCAGACAACGCACCTGCCCTTTTTACAAAATATCAACTTAATCAAAATCTGAGATAACATATTTATTAGTTATGATTCCATTAATATAAATATTCCATAACATTTTTAACAAGTATTGTTCAACAATATTCTCGAAATCTCCATCCATTCCGCAGAAGAGATCTCGAAATATGTTCGTTATTCTTTTGGGATGCACTACGCACTGGATACGGTATGGATACTGGGTATCGTGACTGCCAGTACCGTTACGACTGCTGGTAGTATATTTACGTGAGGTCTTGTTTGAATAAATGGGCATTCTTCGTTCAACGTTCGGTCCAAAGTAGTTCCATGGGCCCTTCATAATATAGGTTATATCGCTTTGGTATTATATGCCCTTGAGGAATATAAGGGATGAAATTTCATAGATAACACACCAGCAACCCCTCCAGGTTAAATAAGGTAAAAGGTGAACGAGAATAATATAGTATAATATGAAATAACAGGTAAACTCTGGCTTCGGTAGAACTGTACGGTATATTATACAGAGCGGAGGATCTCGGTGAAGATTACTTATGTTATCTCAATTTTAAGTGACCGTCTCGTTTTAGTACCAAACTCTTGGAGATAAAAGACACTTGAAACTATACTAAATAATACGGGGAATACGGGGAATATGGGGGCGCGCTAAGGGAGTATATTCAAACTCTAATTAAGACCTTGATTGAACACATTATTTCAAGTCTTCTGGTTCGTTACTGATACCTCATTATTTTATCTTCAACGGATTTAAGTTTAATAAACTACTTCAAAGAATTTTCTACCTTTTGCCGGTGAGTCGAAAACTCGGAGAACTAACATACTCGTACAAAGTGATGTTACATGAAAAATTAGATTTCCTTTGAAATAGTTTACGATAACCCTATGTTTAAATAGAAGCCTAGCTATCAGGCGCATCTGTACACTTCCTATGTGTTTGTAAATATGGTGTATGGTTCCTCACGCTGTAAATTATTTTGTAATACGTACGAGTATGTAAATAAATTACATTTCTTTAGTTGGTAACACTGACCAGATATATTATAACTGTATTCTGGTCAGATGACCTAACGGTATATATTAGTTATTGCTACTTCCATTTTGTAGTGTGTGTCAACGGCATATTTGGAGTCGACAGAACTCACTTTGCATAATGTTAAGTTATTATAAAATTAGATGAAAAGTAATTGGCAATTTAAATAATAAACTTTAAATGTCGTTTCTTTGATTTCAAGTAAGATAGTATGATTTAAGTTAAATAGTGTAATTATTGTAATGTGTATGTAAATTACTAAAATAAAAGTCTTTGAGAACTTGACCAACCGGGTCATAAACGGCTACTCAGAAGGCTTTCCTAACTAAGGAACTATCACATAAGGCACCATTTAGTACAAAATTCTACACGGAATTTAGTTAGTACACTCATTGCAATAGTCGGCAACTTTATATGTAATATCTTAACAACACTCAATAACTTTAATGAATATGAATGACACTTCATGTATATTCGAGTGCCATAACAAAATGTTGTAACAAAATGAAACAATTAGATGTATTAGGCTTACGCCCAATAAACACGTAAACTAATTAGAGCTACTTTTTAGCTCGTTCGCAATTTGGCACAACAGAAGGTTTAACACAAGTGGCACGCCTATACACCAACACTCTTCAGTTTACAGGAGGGGTCGAGAGATTAATACAAGTCAAGCGCCCCCTCCCCTCCCTTCCCTCGTCCGTGATCTCTCACCAACGCTATATTAAGCCTTGTCTTCCCGTATAATATTCAATTTTTTATAAAGAAGCTTTTTTGTTACCATGGAGCGATTTATCACTAAATTTTGTAGATGTTTTTTAACGCTCCTTTTTATAAAAAATTGTTAGGTTAAAAATAAGTTCCTGCCAAGTATTTATTAATCATAGAATTTATTTGCAGCGGCATATACAGTAAAAACCATTTATACTCTTTGTCGTAACACATTATTTTTTTTAATTACTAATACCCAGTCCCGGATCATTGCGACTGGCTATGGACTATCCGCTAAACACACTTACGTATATTTAACGATTACCTAACATAAAATCTGTTACGTTAAAAATATTGCCAAATATACATTTGTGACTTATTCTATTGCTTTCAAACTTCCCAAATGAATATTTTTCGTATTTATAGAGTAAAAAAAACGTTTAAAAAAACCTTTTAAAGAATTAAAGCATTATATAGTGTCTTTAAAATCATAAAATAATAACTTTTTGTGTAAAGCCCCATTCCCATTCAGTGAGCTTTAGTGTTAATTTATGGTTTAACCTAAAATTAATTATAATAAATACAATAATTTATATTAAATACAGATAGTAATTATTACAAAATAATGTATATTACTGATGCATGACGCACGATTTCTCAAGTTCAGAATTACATTTAACGTTAAAACCTTAAATAAGAACTAAAAACAGTGAGTGGGAATAGGGAATTAAACCAACACTACCTAGATACAAGGCCTAACAGCGTTTTGTAGAAAATACTGTGACGTCACGCATTGTAGTCTACTATGACTAAACCAATGCTTTGCATAATTCACCACAAAGAACTAGTTTGAAGAACGCGTAAATAATTCTTTTTTATGAATACGTTTTACTCTTTTGTCAAATAAACGTCCCCCTCAGTCAATTTAATTATAGGCTCTCAGTTCTTTAACAAATATTTAATCACTTCTTTTGCTACTTTTTTTGTATTATTTACTAAGGGCTAACCTCAACTTTGGTGAACTGTAGTTTAGAAGTTAAGGGTTTAAATTCAGCAGGAGTTTTTCTATGTCAGTACTCCAGCAGTAGTTCCAGCAACATTTATCCCTGTAAAGCCCACCCTTGTTTCTTAGACTGAAAACTTTTTGATCACTGTTATAATAACAAATAGCAGTCTTAAACTCAAATCAATAGGTTATATTTGTTAGCGTTTTCTACCCTTTCTAAACTTTTGTTGAAACTATACGTCACTCTTCGTTTGTTGCCAGAGACGGATCAGGTGAACGTTGTAACAGGGGCTCTGCATTTGAGGAACAAAATCTAATGTATAACATTGATGCTTGACATTGACTACTGTGTCTTCGTACCAGAATTTTATTTTCTGGGTTTATGAGGTCAGAAAACCACAAAAATTTCTAACATAGTAGGAGGTCGTCGGTGATACAACTCTGCATCGGAAATAGGCCGACATTAAATAAATTAAATAAAAAAGGAAAAAGAATCGAATGCGTATACCAAAAATGTAATATAGAAAAATTAAATTTTAAGCTTGAAGCCGAATTCACACCTTAAGGTAATCATCCAAAGGTCCGCATTTACAACAAATTCATTAAGCGTAACGCGAGGTGCACAGTGCATAAGTTTACAAAAATCCATTTTATCGATGAAGACCGGTAAACGCGTACCTTTAACACAACCCACAAACTTGTTACACCCTCATCTGAAAATCAACATCATTTTAATTTTGTTCTTAAGACCTAGATTGAGGAATAATCCCGCGAAGAAAAAAACACATTCTGTAACTTGTGGAATCATATGAACATGCTCACTCCGGTTTTAATTCTACGCCGAAAATAATTATTTTCGGTTATCTTTTTTTTTATAGAAGATATGGTTCAATGTGGACACACGCACTACAGAATTTATTCTGCAAATACCATATGTTATTGTCGGTGTATCTCTTAATGCCACCTTTGTGCCGGCACTGGTTACACGCACCGTTTTTAACAATAAACAGAAATAATATTAAATATAAAAAAATAATCAAAATCTAAAAATAATCCTAATTTATTTTTAATAAGGAATAAAATATTGAATACTTACTTATACTTTAAAGCAAAAACATTTTAAATATTTATAAAAACTTTTACTAAGCTCCTATTGAAATTTATAAATATTTCTACTATTGCATTATTTATCATATCTATTTATTGAGTTACTTATTAATTATTTAGCAGTATCTCATAATACACGTAATACAATATTACTTTTAAATAAAACAGTTTTTGAATTTTGCTGGAACATAGTTTGAGCCTTGACCTCCGCTAATTAGAACGGTCATGTGCAGTCCATGGTCTGGTGCATTCTGACGGTACTTCCGGTTGTCACAGACCCGGTACTTCCGGAAACGGAACACATCTCACCATGGTCCACATAGTGTTCATAATTATACCAAGACGTCACACTGCTGTGGATGTGGTTTGCATGGCTAATAAAGAAAATGGTATGTTGCTTCATCATGCATCTTCATCATACATCTACTGGATGCTGATGCAGATGCATGATGATATCACAATCTGCTGGTGGTGTTATTGGATTTAGAGAGACGTAATCTGCAACGTCGTTAAGTGAACTAAAATCTTACTTGCTTCAATAATCAAGTATAATGAAGATGATCTGTGTTCAGTCTCCATCTTGTGGTGCAATTACCATAGTACTTAAAGTAAATCTTAATTACTACTATAGGATATGTACTATATACGACAGCGATAGATAGTTTAAAAATTATTTGAGTTAAAAAATTACTATTGTATTTAGTCGACTCAGGACTAGAGTAAACCATTGCGTTAGTGACGCACTTGTGCGAGTCCTACTTTTGAGATAGAATCAATGTTTACGAAGCAATTATGACTAGATAAAGTTGAATTTGGTAAAGAGCAATAGTGACTAATGTATTTATTAGATTAGATTAGCAACTTACACTAAAGAATAAAATACTAAGTCTAGTTAGTGTACCTGCGCTGTAACGACTTTTTGAAAAGGTAGCCATACTTGAGCTTGGTCTGCCATCGAATAAGATCTGCCCTATTTTTTAACGCCGGTTTTTACCAGAGACTTAAATTTTTACCGTACGTAGCCGATGATAGTCGGGAATAAACGATGTCATTTTGAAAATTCTATAATTTATTACAGGATAAAATTAATTATTGCTGTTTACCTTTTTATGAATATGATAATTTTCACTTAACCCAAAAATTTAAATAACAGTGACAAGTTCAAATTTATCTAGTTATTTTTTCTTAAAGACTTGTTTCAAATTGTACAACAAAAATGCAGATGTAATTGGGACGCAACTTTTCTTCGAATGATTTGCGAAGTTGCTAATATTAAATCATGTAATTACATCTCATTACAAAATTAAACTTCAAATTATTCTAGCATTTTTCTAATTCTAAAGCACTTTCTGATTCTTATACTGTTGTCCCTATATCTTTTTGTTCTCTATTCCTTCTTTCTAACGTTACATTATTCTTCTTCATATTTGCCTGTACCTCCGTCACTCTCCTCTTGCCTTTCTTCTCCTCTCGACAAACCCTCTATTATTTTTTCACTATACTTCCTAACATAGCATTTTCCACTCCTATGCTCCAACGTCTCTTACTCTCGCTTACACCTTCTGCCCATCGTCCCTTTCATAGCTTCCATCTCTTTATTGTCCATTCTTAATCTTTAAGCTATTTTTGTTATATCTTCCCTTTATACTTTCCACATCTCTTTTAGTCCTGACTGACCTTCCAGTTTCCCCTGCCCCTTACTCTTAATGTGCTATAGTGACTAAAAACAATTGATTTCGACGGAATAAATTGTGACTGGATACAGTTGATTTTTTTGTCATCGCTTCAAGCCTACAGAAGGTTTATGCGGCGCTGAATAGACCCTTATACCTGAATTTATTAAGGTCGTTGTCGGACTACAATATGATTCAAAAATTGTGTTCCACAGTTCAATATCTTGATTGGTGGTGAATTGAGCTGATACCGAATAATAACACAACTGAAATTGTTAAAGCTATATAATCAGGGTTACGTTAGATACTCATTTATAATATTTCAGAAAATAAATATTTCTATGTTGCGACTAGATTTTCCAAAAACTCCGCTAATTACACGTAATTTCATTAAATCACTAACGAGTTAATTTGTTTACATATATCTGGTATGGAATACCGAGCGTGTTTGTGTTATTATAAACCCTTAGGATACAAACACGCTCCACCCCTTCGCTTCCCCTTCACCCTCCGTTCCAGACCAAAGTATATCAATCAGCATCCTGTGGGAATTTCAGGATGACTAAAGCATATTGCTTAACTTCATGCATATTAAAATGCTGGTGTAGACAAAGTAGAAATACATGGAACAATTAAAAACGCGAAATTAAAGGATGGGGAACAGAGGAAATTGCACGGGAAGATGAGAGGACGGAAAGCCGTTATATAATTATTTAATATGCAAAAATTGCATTGAATGTATTTTATGCTTGAAATAATATTTATTCTGGTAGCCACCTTTATCAATATACAATGAAATTATATTTCTTTAGTTGGCAACACTGACCAGAGATATTACAACTACGTTCTGGTCAGATGAACTAACGGTATATATTAGTTATAGCTACTTTCATTGTAGTGTGTTCCAACAGCCAACACAGTTGATATTTGGAGTCGACAGAACTCACTGTGCAAAAGAGCATAATGTAAATTTAAATAATAAACTTTAAATGTCTTTTCTTTGATTTCAGAAGCAACACATAAATTTGATTAAAAATTTACAATTCCTGAAATGTCTTATAAATATATAGGACAGTTTTATAGAAACGAAGACATGGTTCACAAGCTTATTGTGCAAGTACATTTCAATATCGTCAGTTTTAAATTGTCTGTACTTTAATCAATCAAGGTTGGACATATGTTGAACACACACACACACATACACTTATAACTACCTAAGGGAAAAGTAGTAAAACATTTTGCCCAAATGTAACTTTCTTAGAAAACGACAAAAAGTTCTTCGATCAGATCAGATCAACCGGATGAAACACATACTGATAGTGATGCAACCTCACAACACCCCCTTCCTCCCCCCTCTCCCGTGCTCACAATATTGTTTTATTTGTCCTGCGTTTACGATATCCACCAGCAGACGACGTGTATCCCAGCAATTGCTTTCTGACCCGTTTCCTGAGCCAAGCACTGCGTCCTAGTGATCCCGACATTCCTGTATTCCCTACATGGCTGTTACCTATATACAAAACTAAATCATACCACCATAAAGAGCTCAAAATGCTGTTAAGGAGCTTACAAGAAAAAATATAACTAAAGTGAGAGAAAACTATTTTTATAATGTCGTAAAAATAAATAATACCAACCATAATTCTATACGTGCAAGTGTTTGGAGTGGAGTGTACATGAATTAATGGCGGCTTGGAAAGAAGTTTCCCTTTCGCGGAAATTTACATTTATCACTTTTTATGGTTTTATTTGTGGAGCACCTTTTGCAAATGCCCCATATTGTCAGTTGTTGCTTGTTGCTAATATCCAGAGTAGGGTTTCCGAAAACCCGGAGTTTCAATACCCGCCGGATTCGGATCCAATATTTTCAAAACCCAACATATCCGGTCCGGGTCGTATCCAAAATCCTTAGAGCATATATATATGGAGAGAGAAAGCTGATTTGAAAATATGTCCAAAATGTGTGCGAGAGGGAAAGGTATATGTTCCTATTTGTTCTCGCATGTGTCGATTAAAAATTTAATTTAAACTTGTAAAGTATTGCAATGAGTGTATCAAATTTATAAAGCAGTTTGAGCATTTTATACAGCACTGAATAAATACGATTGAAACTGATATATTCTCGCTTCATCTTGAAAACCTGCTATGGCTGGTTAGTTTGTAAAAATGTTGAACTAGCGGAAACGTGTCATCCTGTATATGTAATGCAGTTGAAAAACATTAACTTTCCACCATAAAACTATTTATAAAAATATTATTTGGACAGTGTCAGTTTTCTGCTTTATTTTATATTTTTCTGTATGCCTGCTGATTCTTCTTTTATATATATTTTCATTTCCTGCTAATAACTCAACAAAGGCCTCTCATTCTCACCAAACACCGCATACATTCAAATATCCAACACATACACACTGATATATAAATATATTACATCGTACGTGTTTTCAAATGTTTCACACATAACATTTACAATGTAGAAATGTCATGAAATATATTTCAAACGTACATGAAGCAACTTTGATATTATAACACGAAAACATGAACATGTTGTTCTGGAACAAAAAAATACATATTTTTGGTAGTTGAGGTTAAAGTTCACTTTACAAAAAAATATAATACAATTTATTTATAAAGATAAAACTATATGAATGGCGTACATGTATACTTCAACATATAAAGAAGTTTTTTAACAAATTAATTAATAATATTTTAATATTATTATTTACACATTTTAGTTTTTTCAAATAGATGGCGTATGGGTTATTTCTTTTGACTAATAGATGGCGCAAGAATTGAGATTTTGAACACACGCGTTTGACATCTAGCCGGGTCACTTAAATTATTTTCGTATTGTGTCGCGTAATTTATTGTGTTATCCTATTTTTAATACAATTTCTTTGATTAATATTGTACTAATTATTCTAAAATATCTTTTATTTTGACAATAAATTATTTGTGTACCTGTTGAAACAATTACTTTGACGTGAGCATTAAAATTAAAATAATTATGAGTGAAAATACATTTCAAAACTTGGCACTGCCCGATTCTTTAAAAGATCTGTCATTTAACAAAAGTGTTAAGTTATTTCATTTACATATTAAGACATTTATTAATTAAATAGTGTTGTGAGATGATGAAGGTTATATTTTACACAAACGCTCGATCAATTTATTGATTAATTTTTCAAGTTGTTGATAATAATGTTGATAGTAACACTATACTCAATGTATTTTTTCCAAATTATTATTATTAGAAAGTATTGCATTTATTATTGAAATCAATACATTTCAAACATATTCTCAGCATATAAAAATGCTTTCTGTCAAAACTAACTAAATGAATGACAAACAAAAGTGACTAAAATATAACCTCAACATAACCTGTTATAAACTATAAGTGCTGATGCAGTAACATAACTATGGAATCGGCGTGAAATGGTGAGTCTCTTTATACATTTTTTGTTATTCTATTTATATTATTCTCTTGAATGAATTGACTGCAATAAAATCTAAACAATTAGACAGATAAGTTATAAGAGTACATGATGTTGCATTATAACCAGGCGTAAAGTTGTTATATTAAATAACTAATGAGATTTATTTTGGGTTCTGATTACTTTGACGTTTATCAAAGTTCATAGGATCGTGTACAATCTGTTACTTTAAGTTAAAGTTAACCATCAAAAGTTAAAAAAAGAAAAATCAGAAGTGTACGATTCCCCCACGCTTTTAAAGTTATTTAATTGCTGCCTGGTTATTTTGGAACATGTGTCCACCTACGCATAGCCCTATAATCTCCCACCACTGTTGCCTTTGATATTTTCAATTTATTATTAACAACATTTAATCCATTACCTTAATGTACGAACATTTACGAACGAAGACGAACGCATACGATCCGCACTAGAGTGTGTAATTGTTCTTTAATCACTCTGTAATTACTAAAATCACAAAAGGGTGTATTAATCCATATACTGTATTATTAACTATTATATAAATACCCTAGCTAAATTCCAACAAGTAATTTTAGGGTATTTATGTTACTATTGTTTATTTCTGTGGGGGGTATAATATTGGGGTCACGTTTTTAGCCGTAGATTCTTGATCGCTTCGTTCTGAAAACTTAATAGTTATTCTCAATCAATTTTTTTTGGAATGCCTGTGTACAACTCTAGCAGAATATGCTCTTTAGAGTATTACATAGAGAGTTTGAAGCCTTAATCAAAAATATATCTCGAAGTAAATAATCACGCTTAATTTATACATAAGTAATTGCAAAATCGAATATATCTTTAGTACAATTTAAAATACAGTATACAATGGGCTTGTGTCCTCATTTTTTAGTGGTCGATTTTTCAATTGTTGATTGTTGAAACTAACGTTAATAAATGTATATTGACGTGTCTATTTTATTAAATATCTAAATGGTGACGGAGATATAGCAATTAAAAATTTTAATTGTAGTTTTAACGCTAGAGATGTCGGCCATATTTTTATGACGTGAATCCATTGTATAGGTCAGTTATTTGTTGATTAGGTCAGTGCTGTGGTAATGTTTTGTAGCTGTTGGTAGTCGAAATAATCAAGTCAAGTCAAAGAATAATAAGTTTTTATTTTATTTAACCCTGTTACGACAGACATAATATTGAAATATTATAATTCCTCGAAATAGCTTAAATAATATTTGATATATAAATACATATAGCAAAGATTTATGAGCTGTAAGGTTGGTAACCTGTAAACTTGTAAGAGTTCTGTCAAGAAATATCTCTTCTACGCTCTGTTGTATAGCAACAGAAATAGCAACATAGTGGACGTCAGGTCACATGTCTTGGAATTGTCTACAACGTTGAATCCCTTTAATAATTAAAGAGGCAAAATGACTTTTTTAATTGTTAATATCTCTTAACATACTAGGTGTTATTTAAAAATAATTGAACATTTGAGGTTCTAGTAACCCATTTTATCAATATATAGTACACTTTTATAGAGATCCGTGGCGTCGTAGAATATCTCACGTAAAGTTTAGGAAGAAAGCAGGACGAATAGTAATACGGGACTAAACGGTTACAAGCTACATATATCTATTGTACAAAATATCAAACAACTTTTAAAATGATGCAAAAACCTTAAATATAAAAATAAATAGTAAGACGTAATAAAAAGACACACGTTGTAAAAGCAATATTTTTTCTATTTTTTCGGTTTGAATTTAACTAGTATCGTTAATTCTGAACGTCACACTTCACGCGATGTAGTCATGCTTTGGTTCCTCTTTAGCGTTAGTTCCATAATACGCTACCGGTCGTCGACTATCAAAATAATATACAGTAAATATATTCAGTATGCAATTCTGTAGTAGGTACTTGTATAGTGTAATGCATTGTACAACATCAATATAAATCACAACTACATTGTATAAGTTATCGACAATGAGGGAAGGGAACCATGGAAACTACAGTTTATGCAACTCCAATACACGGGTGTATATCTATAGTGTGTTGGTGATATGTTCAACGCGTGTCTGTGTACCTGCGCTTGACCCTACATCCATGCCATAGCTGGCTGGCATCACGTTCACCTGTCGAAACGAAATTACCGCAAACTGATTATTGGTTATGATTCGGGAAACGATATTTATGGACAGGGGAAACTGAAGAACAACTCTTCGTACTTGCAATTTATAAATATAGTTTTCTAAAGGTCTAAACACAGTGAGACGGTCATTCACCACACCGTACCGCCTCTTTAACTTATGTTACTCCTTCTCTCCTTTTGAGATCAAATCCTCCTATATTATAATGTTCCAAGTGTTTATTTATATTCTTACATGTTTATATGTTTGGTTCGAATTTTGTATGGCATCTCGAAAACGGCTCCATGAAAGTTTTCCTATTTCGTAGAGAAAAAAATTCTAAGATTATGGCGTCCCCGGATTTTTTCCTGAATTTCCTGGAAACCCGTAAGTTTGGAAAAACTGGAAAAAAAGGGAGCCCTTTTTTGCTGTATTACTTTTAATTAGTAAAAGATAGAAAGTTGAAATTTTGCATGTGTATTAAGGTATTTAATGCTGACATTTCTCAAAAATTAGAAATTCAAAAATTGAAAAAGGGGGGGTTGAAGAAATTCGGGGGTTCGATAGGGAACTTTGGAAAAAGTTCATATTCTGGATTCTAGAATAATTAAGTATGATATTAATAAAAAAAAATTCAAAATTTTATTTGGGGGCACGGGGGCAGTATTTGCCGAGAGTAACAATTGTGCTAGACAGTTGAAATTTTGTATATAGGTTAACCTTGGTAACTTATTTACGAATCGAAAAAAGAAATCCCAAATTTCGAAAAAAAGTTGGTCAAATAACGAATAAATTGAAAATATTTTTTATTTTGAATTATTGAAAATTATTTTATTATTGTGCGAGTTTATTATTTCAATTTAAAAATAGAATTAAATATGAAATTTAATTACGAATTATTTTATTGGATTCAAATCATACACGCCTAAAACACCGCCATACACCGACAACCTCTTTTGGGCGACCTAAACGATCGGTGTCACTTGTGCTGGTACGACCAAAATGGAGCTCAGAAAACCTCTTCTTTACCATTGAAATTGATGATGCAGAGTTCCCATAATAAAAAGTAAGCATTTCGGTGATGGTTTTTTATACAATTAAATAATGCTTAATGAGCACACGAAATTCACTACTTTCCATTTTCGTTAAAATTCACGAGGTTGTCTGCTTTCAATGACTATCAAACACAACCTAAAAATTTGACAGTAGACTATTAATAAATGGCAGTTGATGGGAGCATTGTTGCATTTAAAGGTACTGCGCAGGAAATTAAAAATGTCTCTGACTTATCAATCTGCCCGTAATGTCGTAATCTAACACTTTATATAATCATCAACGAACGATAAACGTTAAAAAGTCACACATAATTTCAATGTTTCAGATAATAAATTGTTCTAATTAGTAGATAAATTAATTACGTGTAATTTCTGCTATCGTAATTATATCCGTTTATATACGTTTCAGGTCAAACTGATAATCAAACGCGTGACATAAAAGTTGATTGATTTAAGCGGTTTAGGCCATTTAAACATGACATGACAACTGTAAAATGACTTAACAAAAATTAAATGAATCATTCATATTTAATAAATATGAATATCACTAATTAAAAAGTAATTTAATCATAATTAAATAAACATACTTGTTGTTTATCAACTAGAAAACAGATATTATGTTTCTTTTACCTTAAAAAACATTCTTACAATAAAAAACATAACATTATTATTGTGGGAGTTGTTTTTCGTTGTTGGTTTCAAGGTTTCGCAGACCGGATGCGTGGAATCGTTTTAAGAATACCAGACGGAAGAACAGAACGTACGTGGTCCCTCCTACCGTTGGAATGGATTAATACTCGTACTATTATGGAGCGGGGTCAGGGGTCACATACCTAATTTGTTTAGGCGAGAAATATTTATTCCGGGCTGGAAATATGGTAATTTTAATCGAAACCTATCGTGTGGTACCACACCATCCATGGCAGCGACGGCACTACAGCGACGTGTGTTTTATAGCAATATGATATGGAAATTGTTTAGCTGTAACTGCCTAACAGATTGTATAAGGGTCTCTGGTGAGATGATGGTTCACATAGATGGTGGGTGGAGGTTGGGGTTGTAACGTGGACTCATACAAACGTTTCGGGTAATTGATTTTGTATAAACACTTCGCACACGTAAAATGTACTCGTATATCATCAGAGTTACGCATATGGATATGAATATATAAATTTATATACTCAATGTATATGATTCCGTGGTAGCGACCGTTACGTGTTACTTGTAACAAATTAAGTGAAATTATCTTGTATGTTCTGCGTTGCTAAACAAAAAGTATGGCTCTTAGAAAATAACGAAGCAAGACTAGGTCTAAGCCTAAGGCCTTTGAATTGCATATTGAAACTGAATATAAATCAATTTATATTTATTTATTTATTTTGAATATCATTTCACACATTAGTTTTCTTAACACATTATTGTCTAAATATAGTGAGACGGTTTATTATTTTTGTCACATCATACATAGTCGATAAAATGCATGGAATGGACGAACGGAGAATGAAAGTGCCCGAGGTGGCTGAGCCTGTAGGTAACTGAGTTGGTACATTTTGCATGTGTATTACGGTGTTTAATCCTAACTTATTTCGAAAATTAGAAATTCAAAAATAAAAAAGAGAGGCGTTGAGAAAATTAGGGGGCTCGGTAGGAAACTTTGGAGAAAGTTCAAATTTTGGATTATGTAATAATTGAGTATCTAATTAATTAAAAATATTTCAAAATTTTATTTGGGGGCACGGAGGCAGTTTTTGGCGGGAGTAAAAATTGTGTTAGAAAGTTGAAATTTTGTATATAGGCCAACCTTGGTAACTAATTTACGAATCGAAAAAAAAATTCACAAATTTTGGAAAAAAGTTGGTCAAACAACGTATAATAAATTTTTTTAAATTTTTTATTTTGTTAAAAAAAATATATTCAACATCAATTTACACACAATAGACAGTCGTCGCTTGCTGTGCTATTCTATCGATAGCACAACAACTTTTTACGTTCGAAAACTATAATGTAATACAAATTTTAATTTACTTAACAAAATGTAACCGGTTTTATTTGAAGAGCACTTACCGAACTCCCGGTGAACACAAAAGTGCTTCAAGCTTCTCTTGAAAGCAGTAAGCAGCAGAACCATAACCACACTTATAATTACACAATAGTTTTTGTTCCGTGGAAAAGCAGCTCTTTTAAAAAAATACTAATCCTTAAACAAAAACAAAGAGAATTTCTCATAAACTAACATAATCCCGTTGGTTAATGGTAACGAGTAATTCCGTTCAGTTTAAAATTGTTAAAACGCTTAAAATCAACATTAAAATCCGCAGTTATTGTAAGCTGTCACTATGGCGAGGGGAAGGAGCAGGATATTGCGAGTGAAAGTTGCGAAAACAGAAAACTGTATGAATTTAAAGTCTGAACACACACATACACAAACAAACACACAGTCGAAGCCGCATATCATATCGTGAACACAAAGCATTAACGAATTACACGCACTTTTTCTGTTGAGCCTCTTATGTTGTATTATATAATAATAATAAGGGTTAGGGGCATGGGCATGGTGAAGAGAATGGTCATGGGGTTTATGCCATAATGAAAGCTCTAAAGTACTGTGCGAACAAAACACACGTACTGCAAAGGTAAAGGTATAAACACCCTTTTACAAATACACAAATGTGCGGGTTGTGCCTTTAGAATACGAGTACCTCTACCCCTGTTAATACGCGTATCGTACCACGACACACCAATGAAATTACCTTATGGTTACGAAAAATATTCATTTGGAGAGAGTAGAAAGAGTTAGTAAATTACACCGAAAACGAACAAAAAATGCGAATACGAGTAGGTAACCCGAGCGAAGATTCTTTATTATTTATTAAAACATGATAATGGCCTTATGTTAATTTTAAATGAATAAAGAGACGGTAATTGTGGTCACAGGATGGATATTTAGAATAAAATTTATTTTAAAATACTACATCGGTTTAATGAGCTAAATTACAAAAGGTTTTAAAATAATGTTTTAGTTTTATTCTGTAATAATATTATACTCACAGTGAGTTTTTATTTATTTTTGTTTAATTAATTCATCTGTCAGGTATTAATTGATACTATATTTAAATCAATATTATTTTCGTATAGTTTGATTGATTTTCTAGGTCCATAGATATTTCTTTCGTCACAACCGACATGTTAGAAGTCATCCATAAATTACCTTACAAAAATTTCATGCTTTTTGGACCCTTCCCTCGTGCTTATCACACCTTGTGAACACCCCCTACCCTGTCTTCCCTCACACATTTTAAAAATATAAATTTAGAACTTCATTACAACAACACATTTATAAAATCAGTAATCCCAAAATAAAAGAACTAAGTACATGTGACCGTTAAAGAGCGAAAGTAAACTTTGAATAACAACAAACACATTTTTATACATTGAATCTAATAATCAGGCCTGCCTGATAACTGACATAACTGCTCCAACTATAATTCCATAAGTCGACGTCTTATTCCTTCAGGTTCTTATGAGTGCTTTCGGACTTTTGAATAAATATCATTAGCCTAGTATGATAGCTTTAAATTTTAAAATTTCTCATAAAAACAATTTGGTATTTTCCAACAAAAAAGTACCTAGCCTCTATAGTCTTTATGTTAGGATCAATAAGTTTGGGAGAACAGGTACTATTCAAGAAACAAACAATTCTAAACTTCAAAATAGTATCCTTATATAATGTTTATTTCGTTGTGGCACATTTTAGTAGTTTTAATATTTTAGGTTACATGTAACATCACATTGAGATCCCTTTTCCATCTGATTATCACATCATGTCACAATTTGTGGACCCACTCTCCCCCTCGCGTATGACGTAATTAATGGATGGTACCTTACATTCATGTAATATATTACCTAAACAAAACCTAATTATATTTAACTCTTTTTTATTTAACTATTTTAAAAGCCTTTCATTATATCTTAAAAAGGTGTTCTTAAGGTTTTATAATCCTTAAAAGAGTCTTCCTAAGATGTCGAGAATTAGGTCACACAGTGTTGTATATTAGGTAACAGTGTTTATGTAATCGATTTTGTTATGTTAGATAACTCTTAAACACAGTATGTCATCTACTAATTTTACGAAAAATGTCACAACACTTTTTATACATCTATCATATTTATTTTATTGCAGTAGTGTGAGTTCCATGTGAGTCGCTTAGACGCCAATGCGATGAGGTCTATTATTCGATATGTTCCGATTTTTATAAATTTTAAGAGAATAAATTTTATTCTCTTTATGTTATTAAAGGATTTAATAACCTTTTTATAGCTTTTGATTACGATTATATTCTAGAATGTATTCTTTAATATATTTTCGGCCTATTTCCGATACTAAGTCCTATCACCGAGGACATGGGATCATGTATGTGGGCTTTACCACTATTTAATAAGTTTTCGATTATGTATGTAATTTAAATTGATAACAACCAAAACCATAAAATATACCTCTGGTCCAAGAATGGTGAAGTCTAGCGTTAAGCATCAATGTTCTCACTCACTGTGTCGTCAAAGATTTTATTAAAAAACATTAAGTTTTTTTATTTAACTTTATTTATTTGTATTTTAGAATGGCAAGAAGGCTAAATAAGCCAAAGCCCAAATAAAAAAAAATAAAAAAATGTATTTAATTTTTTTGGACTTAATTGCATTGACTACTGACGACTCGTATAAAAAATGTTATGCATGTGGTGACGCTTCATTAGGTGAACTTCTACACAGGATGTATTGTATTTAACAATAGAAACAATGTTTTAATTAACGGTGCATACAATTAACAATAATTACCTTAAATAAAGTACGTACATATATAATTAACATAAAATGAGAACAAATATACTCGTTTAGTTTAGATTAAATCAAACGCGTACCTGCACTATGGCAGTAACATCATATTCCTTTATAATTATTAGGTAATAATTCCATGATATAAAACATGTAAAAAGAAACAATGAAATGATCCACCTTCACACTCTATTCGTATCAGAACCAGTGGGGGGTTGCCCCACTCCCCTCACCCCGCTCGTCACACATATAAGGAATTAGTACGTTTGCATGCAATCTGGTAGTTGAAACATAAAATGTGTGTTATTATTCAAAGAATATAAGTCTTTTAATAAGTACGAGTACATTACCCGCACGTACACGACCGCCATTGTGAAAGAAACAGCTTAGTGGCAGGTGGGTGAATATATGAGTAGGGTGGTCGCCTTAATTGAACGCTGAATAGAACAAAACTCTTTAACAAAACAGATGAAATACCCTAACAATGTTAATAAAAATAAATTATAAAGATTTTATTTAATAATTTTTATATGGATTTAGGTAAATATAAAAAGTCAAGGGGTGAAAGCACCCTTTTACAAATACACAAATATGTGGGTAACGGGTAGGAGATAAAGGGTACCACCCTAAACATAAATCCCATTCTGAGGGCTTCTAAAGCAAACTCGAAAAATATGTTACAAGCGGGAAAAAAAAACATGACGGGTTATTAAATTTGTAAACAAAATTGTGTTAAAGTTTTTTTATCATAAAGATATATGGATGAGTGTATTCCGGTGTACATCATCGTAATGTAGGGGGAGTGGTGTGGAGGGAACGCGGGAATGACAAGGGAGGAACAGGGTTGTGGTGTACAAATTGAATTTTTATTCAACCCTAATGAAACCGATTTCTTTTTTAGTTTATTGTAATGTATGTTGTCGCTATCTAATTTATGCAGAGAAATGAAATTTGGTACAATCATCTAAGAATCAATTACTAAGAGGAAAAGTGGGCAAAATTTGTTAGTGTCAATATTGCAAAATATATATATAGATACAAATGTGTCTATGTCTACGGGTACAGGCTTAAAGTTTAGCAGGATCTCGAAAATGATCTGAATGTTAAATACCAATCTTTAAGTTAGCCAGCCAACATTTCTCGATTTCAGAAACTGTGAATTTCTCCGAAAAAATAACGTAATGGACCATTTCAGGATTTCGTAGTGGACGATCTGAATAAGGCATCAAAACTCCGGGAGTTTACAAAAATATGAAAGCAGTGAAATTCTTCAATTCAATATTTATTGTAGAATATGACCGCTGGCGCTGTAGTAAAATAATAAGATTAAGTCAGTGTACGAAATAAAACCATGCGAGTATTTGTAGATTGAATAATTATTCAATTGTTTAATGATAAAATAATTTTACACTTTTTAATAACTTTGAACCAACATTCTTATAATAACAAGATGGTTGGGAATTATGATCTTGACAGTGTAGAAGCCCAAAACACAACTGACACGAATGCCATATCGCTGTAGCGTACAGCAGTCGTCGTATTGTAGTCATGCGCATTACTTCTATTAGAGACAACAATACATTATAATGTTGGAATGCCAACAGAGACATCTTCTTATGTTCTGTACTAATTTTGTACTGAACATAAATTGCCAGCCAGCAGAAGTAGATAAGCTCACAACCAATATCAAATTATACAATGTTACATAAAATTATTATAAACCAATTTACAAAAAATAATGTGAACTTCTTAAAACTATTATAAACAAAATTACACAAAATAACATAAACTTCTTAACTCTATGGTAGTCTACATAATTTTGTGAAAATAATATAAAACAAATTAATTACTATCCTAAATATAACAGAAACCATAATTATCAATGTAGCATACATTATCATTTGCATAATGTACACAACAATCATCAACTCAATAGTTACAATGTTATTGAAACAATTATCTTTTAACAATTCCAACAGTACAGATGTTTGTTTTACATCAATGTTGTAAACATTGCAATTAATATCTGATGGAAGTATTGTATTTGAATCAAAAATTTTATTTGTTGCTTGTTTGATTCGCACCAGCAACACTGCGCTAATAATCTCAAGCTGGGGTATTGTAAGTACCTTACTTGATGGAGCTACACTAGACTTGTAGCAAATTAAATTTGTTTTTAACTTAATATTTATAAAAATAATATTGTGTTTTAAACCTAATGTCATGATACTGGTTGATCTGTTTAATAATGTTTTATAAACCTCCAATACTGAAGGATTGCGTCTAAATCTTTTTTCCAACACATTAAATCTTTGCGGGGCAACTGAGAAAGAATCCTCCAATTCTATTTTATTTACTAGGCTGAGTAATGGCAAATCAACAGTTAAATTATTTTTAAGTGCTACTGAATTCTGAAATTTATGTTCAGCCTTTAAGTAATCCTCAGAAAACTTATCTGATTCCTCTGGGACTTTCTCAGTTGTCCAAGATTGTTCCATAACATTTTTAAGGTTTGTATATTCACAAATAGCAAGATTACATACAATATTATTATGTGAATACTTATTTTGATTATACAATTTTCTTGGAACCACATTTCCTTTATTATTATTGTCATGTGACATATTTTTATAATCTAAACTATACTCAATTGCAATTGCACGTCTTTCTAAAAATGAAATAAATTCTGCCATAGTAGGCAGTTCTTCTAAATTTCTTTCCATGTGGAAAGTGCGGTTAGTAACGATATCTAATTTTCTACTTAAGGCCGAGATTAAAATCATATCCCACTTGTCTACAGGCTCATCAAGATTTTTTAACGCTTGTAATTGCTGTTTTACTTGACATAAAAAAGCCCTTATATCGACTGCAGTACCTTTCTGCATGTTGGGAATATCAAGTATTATATTAATGTGATAAAAGATTAATCTTGCCTTATTTTCATACCGCGCTAACAATAAATCAATAGCCTCTTTGTATGAACTGTTCACAAGCGGCAGATTTATAATTATTGAGAGAGCCTCATCAACGAGATACTTTCTCAAATAAAAAAGTCTTTGAACATCGGACAATGATGCATTATTGTGAACCACTGCTTGGAAGAGCTCATAAAAGGGCTTAAACCTGGTTATATCCTTGCCATCGAAGGTTGGAATTTCCACCGCTGGGAGCTTCAATGGAACTAATTCAGGCCTATTAACTTCTTTTAACTTATTGATGCTAGCATTTAATTTTGCAATAATGTTAAAATACTTCTCTTCAACTTCTTCAATGTCTTCCTCATCTTGATCATCAATTTCTAAAATGCTGTACTGCGTGAGCTCGTACGATTGGAATGTAGTCATCATCTTTTCTTTTTTCACCTGCAGCACCTCCACTGTAGCGGAGTCGAGAGCCCTTGGGTCGCTGACGTAATTGTCCATCCGTGATATTGCACTTTTTGCAGCCGTCCGCGCCGATCTAAGCCTTTTCAATCCCTCTTGCTTAGGTGATAGATTCGTACTTATATGATAGATGAAACGTGGATGACAAACTAATCCAGGTTAATCCAGCAACATGAGAAGTTTTTAATAGATTGGTACTTGCAGATAGTAATAATAACTTTGTACCTTCATGAGTAAAGAAGTATTTTACTCTCCTCCAGCATCCATGTATCCTCTTCCGTAATGAATAATTTTTCTTAAAATATAAACGTGTAGTAATCCAAATTATATGCGAATCCGCTTAAATCAAACGTTGCATTACCCAATCAATGGCAATTGATGACTTGCCAGGCCGCCATAGGGTAAATGTAACAAAATAGCTTGCACTTGTGCTGGTTACTATACAGATGTAACCTCAAAACACCACGAAATCACACGCGGGTACCAATGGCTTGTAAGGCCAGTTTTTTTTTTTGTAGGATTTAAAACCTTCTTGAAATGTAATTGTAAAATATCCAGCTTCGCTTGTAAGGCTTCTGGAAATGTAATTGTAAAATATCCAAATCCTCCGTGAATCCGCCAAAATAGAGCGTCCCATTTACCCAATCAATGGCAATCGCCAAGGGGCAAATGTAATAAAACGCCAAAAATACAATGAAAAACACACGCGGTTAATAAACTCGAAGGATCGGCTTTGTAAGACTCGAAGGACCAGCTTCGCATGTACGAAATAAAACCATGCGAGTATTTGTAGATTGAATAATTATTCAATTGTTTAATGATAAAATAATTTTACACTTTTTAATAACTTTGAACCAACATTCTTATAATAACAAGATGGTTGGGAATTATGATCTTGACAGTGTAGAAGCCCAAAACACAACTGACACGAATGCCATATCGCTGTAGCGTACAGCAGTCGTCGTATTGTAGTCATGCGCATTACTTCTATTAGAGACAACAATACATTATAATGTTGGAATGCCAACAGAGACATCTTCTTATGTTCTGTACTAATTTTGTACTGAACAGTCAGTGTAAAAAATCTTTTGATTGAATTATCTTTAATTTAGCACCAGTTTCTAATTGGCAGAACACGAAACATCAAAACCTGTTAAGAATACAATTTATCTATAGCCAAAAGGAAAAGTTTGGCATAATCTGCACCGGTACAAGTCAAATATCGTAAATCAATTTGTACGCATCAATAAACAGGGAAGTGCTCAACCTTGAATGTTCGTTTTAATTAATAAAATTCATATTAAGTGAAACGGAATATGAACTAGAAGCTGGAAGCTGGAAACAACAAAGCAAAATTCCTAAAACAAGACACATCACTAAACTTTACGTTTTGTTTGTTTTATTATTTCTTTCTCCCTTTTTTTTTTTTTTTGATTATAATTTCTTTGCCATTAACTTTTTGCGAACGTATTTTTCTTTGTAGCGGAATTATTTATACGAGTAAGACTAAGAAAAAGTTTTAAAATAATTAACGAAGAATCATAACTCATGTATTCCCTTCTTTTCACAAATGGATTTTCGTGGAAAAGTGAAACGTAATAAGTTGCCCGATCAGCAAACTTTGAAAAACAGTCGACTATTATTCGCGTTGGGGTAGGAGTTGTCTTGTACTTCAGCAGGTTTTGAACTCTAATTTATCTTCATCTGAAATTAGGAAAGAAAACAACAGCTCTACCAGTACAAATATTCAAGTATATTGTGTAAATGGAGAAAAACATTAGAGATAAACAAATTAATAAGTTCACTTAATTAAATTTCTTGTTAAGAGTCTCTAATGAACAGATACAAATTTGTCAAGTTTATCTGCGGCCTAGTCTGTTATGAAATTAATAGGACACACACACAAACACAGACGACGATCAACTAGAAAGAAATGAATTCGATTTTCAAAGAAATGTGCATATTCAAATGCAATGTTGTGTCAAAATTTCAAATCAATCGACCGACTACTTTTCGAGTTTAGGAACGGTAACACCATTTAACAGTTTTCAGTATCAATATTTTACTTGTGAGATAAACTTTTTGTTTTTTTAATCCATTTCTCATTCACCTGTTTACTCATCCGAATCTCTTCATTTATGAAATTAGTTACAAAACATAGTTAAAACTTGCTTGAAGTTGGCATTTCTGTATTTTCCAGGTTAAGCACTTTGAGTGCATAACAATATCTGCTGTAAGACTTCGGAGCAACTATTACAGAATGCATAATTACTGTAATTGACAGGTCTGGCACGATGCTGCACTAATGAAGTGAGTAAATCATTATATATTTAATGCGCTAACTTCGGTTGGTACGCCTGATGAGTCGGGTATACGTACAGTGTACAATATACAGTGTACTCGTATCTCGATTGAGTTTACTACGTTGGCAGCACTTGGCTCCACTTCAGAATAATAACACCGTGAAACGGTAAAGTGCTCAACCCATTTCTTAAAAACACTTTTAGATTTTTATATTGTAATGAGTAAAATACACTTAAACTGATTGAAGCCTTGAATTATTGATGACGTACGGAACGGGAAGAAGGGCGGTAGGGGGAGGGAGTGAGGAAATAGCGCGGATAAAATAGATTAAAATAAATACTTGGCGATCTATTCTATTTTAAGTTAACAAAATTGAAAAAAGGAAACAAAAAGCGAATTGAATTATGCGACGATCCGATAAGAATATACGAGTGTATGATGGATTGCCTGAGGATTAGGCGACTGGATATTGATAATACAAAATAAAATATTGGTTAATTTTGTTGATGTGATTCCTCACCATGTAATCATGACCAATTGTATATGAAGATTATTAAATATTTATCCCAAGGCTCAACTGTTCGTGTCCTTATATGTATTTTTGTATCGATTATTCTCGGTGGGGATAAGGGGGTATTAACGTAGCCCCGCGGCCCAAGGCGGGTGTTTAATTATGTTTTATTGATTAGAATTCGTTGTTAAAATAAGCAAACTAATACGATTTTCTAGATTAATTGTGTAAGGGTAATTAGGCTGACAATTATTATTTTGTTAAGAAAAATGTTTAATTATGAGTTTTGTTAATTAGATTTGTTATTTATTATTTATATCGATCACACATCGTTTCTATTTTATTTGTTCTATTCTATTTATTTGTTATATAAGGATTCATCATCACTCAGACAAGAATGAAACTCAGATTTTTACACCAAATATGAAACTGTGCTTTCTTTTCTTCACATATATATTCCGTCGGTTGATTTAAAAAGTATGACAATTCAATATGCTTGCGAACCATGTCTTAATTTCTATAAAAGTGTGTAATATATTTATAAAGTTGGCTACCAGAACCTCTAATGTCCAATTCTTTTTTAATAACTCGCTATATTTTAGGAGATATTAACAATTAAAATAGTCATTTTTTCCATTTAATTATTAAAGGGATCTGACGTTATAGAAAATTCCAATACATGTAACGTTACCTCTTTTTATACAACAGAGCGTAAAAGACAAATAAATGAACTATCCCTTAATAGTGCGACATGTAACATGGGAATAAATATGGGAATCAACATCTATAGCGGTAAAACCACAAATCAAATTATTAATTGCTATATCGCCGACAATATTTAGATATTTAATAAAATAAAACCGCCAATACACATTTATTAACATCAATTTCAATCAACAATTGAAAAATCAACCCATAAAACATAAGTTCACAAGCCTATTTTTGCCCGATTTGGCGAGTTTTAAATAAAACTTTTAAAAGAGGTTGCTTATGCCGGAACAAAAACTGTTTTTCTGAATAAAAACACCAATGATTACACCAAGGAGACAGATCTTAAAACAACATTTAGTAAACAAAACACATTGAATCAAAGAAAAAGACGTTTGTTGTTGATTTTTAGTCTGCTTGGTTTGAACACGCACTTTTGTTTTTTGTGAACATTTGCGCATTTGTTGTTTATCATTTGGCTAGCAAAATGATAAAAATAGGTGGACAAAAGATAAAACTAGCAATTTAATAGAATACTAAATTAAATGGGGTACTAAATTTTTATGGGACACATAGAAAAGTACTAGAAACTGTTTTCGAAAAACAGAACTGTTTTAAAATAAAATAAGCAAAACTGTTTTCAAAACTGTCGTTTTGGTGTAAATCCGGCATTAAAATTACACCAGTAATTGAAGATCTAATTTTAAATACAAGCTTATATGGTACTCGTATGATTACAATGTCATGTAAAATTATAGTATTACGCAGTTGGCATTACAATCAAAATGCTCCAGCCGGCGTCACACGACACTAAATCTGAACTAAACGACATCTATACGCAATGCATTTGCACTAATCTCAGTTAATGTTCCCAAAACTGAATTCCGGCTAATAAACGAGTCCCATTGCACTAAAGTACTGAATCTTGCATGTGTAATTATCAATTAGATAAAATATCACCCTGTAGTAAAAGCGCTTACTCGTATGCAGCTTTCTCTCCTCTCTCCACACCCTCACTTCTCCACATTCGTGCTTTATTGTGTTTTAACGCTGAATTTCCAGAGCTTACAGATTTAAATGCATTCGAATGAGCGTAGTTGCTGTAAGGTGATTTAATTTAATACAGAAATCTGTATTACCCTAGGATACGTGCATATTATTTAAAACCATTTAAAAGAACTTTATTTCCATATAAAAAAATTAAGTTGTGATAAAAATTGAGTTTTAGAAAATAGTAAGTTTCTAAACCTTTTCTATTTTATTAATTTAAGCCATTAAATCCTCATTCACTGAGTTTTAATGTTAATTTTAGGTTTTAACCTAAAATTTAAGTTCAGCTTGTGAAATATAAATTAACAAAATTAATTATATTAAATACAATAATTTATATTAAATAAAGACTGACGCATGATGCATGAAATCACAAGTTCAAAATTACATAAAGTTAAAACCTTAAATTAAAACTAAAAACATTGAATGGGAATGGGGATTAACATGCAATAAGTAGCGTGCCGAGTTATATATAAATAATAGTTCATACAAAGTAGTAATTGCTTTGCTTATGTAATAATACATTTCTAGATCTATAAATAGTTATATAGATTGTAAAGTTCATTAGTGACACAAGTAACACATCACTCAATAAGTTCGTAGGATAAATTATAAATAGCGCCACTATTGACAAATTCACTATTATCAAATGAGATAAATTTTTAGATAGTACCAACCTTTAAACGATATGTGTGGAAATTTCATGACATTCCGATTATTACTTTACAAGTTATAGAGGATTAATTGACGCTACTTTTGTAATTTTGAAAACAATGAAAACATCTAATTTCGTATGTTGCTTTTTAATGAAAAAAATACCAGGTCCGAGTAACACTTGTCAAGCCATTGCTTTGCTCGACCGATATTTTTTCCCATTAAAAAGTAGCACTTTCAAAATGCGTCTAATATTAAGAAGTTCCATTTAAAAGTTATAAAATATTTATTAATATAAAATGTAGGTGTCCATATTAATCATCAAACCTAAATTTAAGAATTATAAATGAAAGGCTATTAAGAAAGGAAAACCATTGATAAATCTCTTTAATTATTTAATAAATATATTAGATATAAATAAATGATATTAATGAGTTAGTCCTTTTACTCGTAAATTAATTTGTCTGCTATTTTGGTTTCATCTAAAAAGGTCGTGCCTGCCATCTATTAATAGCGTGGGTCGTCTAAATAAAGTAAATAAAATACATTATAAATCTATACAATCTTTCATAATTACGAATTAATTAATTAACGGTATTATACACAAACATATGATGGTCTTATGCGTATATCAGATACAGCGCGTGTTGTTGGAAATCTGAGCATTCTCATAAATCGCATAAACCCTTTTAAATAATGCAAAGTGCTTCTATCATTAGTAACTACAGACACATATCGATTTATTAATTAAATAACTTATAAGTTTGCAAAATCCTTTAATCTGTAAATTAATTGCTACGTTAAATAAAACAAAGTAACAATGCTGATAAAATAGAAACCTTTGCGTTACGTTGTGGTAACGGCAACAATACTCTAATAGTAATAAGTTCTCAGAGATTAATACATTCAAGGAACTAAAATAACTATCATTAAGATTTGCAAATGTACGTGTATACCGAAGAAATGTAAATGTAAAGCAGTTACAGCTATATGCAAAATACTCGCATATGGAGAATTAGTTATTCGCAAACAAAATATAAATTACCCGATAGATCCGGTGACGTATATTTTAGTTTAAAAACATTTGTATATTGAAGCTTCTTAAGATGATCCTAGTACCACCGTAGTGTAAATAATTTCCCTAACAATATTCTATTACTTATTACTTTTTTCATACATATCAAAAATAATTATGAAATATATAGATATATTTTTTTTTTTTTATATTTATTTACTTATTTGTCTCGACTTTCTTTCGTCATAGCTACCATCAAACATTTTTTAAACATCTTTTATAATTTATAATTCAATTTTACAAATTTCTAAATATTTCAATAATTCACTTATTAATTTTGAATCACTTAACAAAAATTTAGTATTAACAGGAAAAGTTTTAATTACATCTAATATATCACTATTCAATTTTGAATTTTCTAAACTATAATTTATGCATTCAAATATAATATGATCCAAAGTTCCTTCTTCACCACATTGACATCTATCGTCAGATTTAATATTAATTTTGTACAGGTGAGCTGGAGTTTTGCAATTATTACTTTTGATTCTGATTATAGTTATTATAATTTTGCGGGACTCATTTTTAAACCATCTCTTCTTACTTAAATTTAGATGTAACATATAATAATCTCTTCCTTTTAACTGACTTTTGTTAATGAAATCTGTGTTTCTCAAATTGAAGTTTAATTTTTTGATTATATTAAAAATTTCATATGAAGGTAATTTCACTTTCAACTCAATTTCTAAATTTATTGATTCCTTTGCCAATTTATTATATAATATATATAAAAAAAATATATTACTAAAAATTATAAACATTCAATTTACAAAAAAAAAGGAAGATATTTTAAATCGCTTGGGCACATTTAACAACACCGGTAGAGTACATAAGTACAATACCTTTCGAATATTCGCGGTTACTTATACGGCGATTAACTAGGCAATTATTTTTGTTATTTTTTCGAAAACATACTATTTTTTATTTTAATCGAAAGCTTAATGTTTTCCATAATGTGAACCATATTTAATTGAGATAATAATTTTCTTCATTAGATACTTACAAATTCACAAGGTAATACACTTGTACGGGAAATTTCCATTTTTTAAAACTAATTATTTCCTTAAAAGTTTCGAAAACCTACCCTTATTTAATATTTCTATTAATTATTGACTAGCGTAGAACAAATTTACAAAGTTTCAGCAAGTTCTGTATTCTTTACTACTTCACGAGGATCTCCTTAAATTTTTGAAAAGATTAGAAATAACAATCTATTATTAAATAATCGATTAATTTAAATTTTATTATTGTAAACTGACTAAACCCGGTTACGCATTGCTGTGGCTCAGTCTGATATAATATGAATGGGAAAGTAAATAGAAGACACACACAGACGACGATAAATTGGAAAGAAACGAAAGAAATAAATTCTAAATTCGAACGCATATTCAAACGTAACGTTGTGCCAAAATTTCAAATCAATCAATCGAGTACTTTTCGGGTTTTGCAAATACACATCTAAGAAGGCTGAATTTTTATATATAAGGATTGTTTAGAGCAGTGATAGCACAGAACCTCAATTCATATATTATTTTACCGACTAAAAATACATAAATAAAGTTTTGTTTAAATAGATATAATTGATAAATTGATTTCTTTTTAATAAGAGTAATTTTAGATCTTATTACAACTATTGCAATAAGGTTTAAAATGATTTGCCTTAGTAGAAGACCCTATATTAGTGGAACAGTTTCAACAATCAGGAAGATATTCCATTTTTTAATAACTGTTTTGTGTTTTTAAATAAACTTATTCCATTAATTACTCTTTGAAACTTTTACGTTTTCCTTATTCTTTTTAATTGCCAAAAACTGTGCCTAAAAGTATTAATAATATTCGCATTTTAAAATAAGTTATAAATAAAAAATATTTCTTAATGTTAAAACAAGTTTTAAAAATACAAATTAGATACATAATGTAAAAGTTATGTTTTAGTGGGTTACTTTACATGGAGGGAATGCGATGGGAGGTGTAAGGTAAGGGATTGTATATGGGGTAGCAGATAATTAATAATTTTCTCAAAGAAAACTTTTAATCAGTATTCTAACATAAAAGAAGCAACTTCGAAGTATCCGTAGTTCTATCCGCGTCTCACAGCCATATAATTTACATAAAATAAATGAAACACTATAAATCGCCTCGCGATATTTAACCATGAGCATGACTTAATATAATCCAGTTGTATAATTCCATCAATTTTAATAATAATAATAATAACTTTATATAGGTTTTGAATATAGGAGTATACAGATTATTTATGAAATTCAAGTAATAACGTTTGCAGTTAAAAAATAAAAATAAAATGCAAATAAAACGTCCGGACTGAAAGATTCATTGAAGAAGAAAGAGAAGAAGAAGAAGAAATATAGCAGATGGAATAATTACTATAATAAAATTATTTATGGCCAGAAAAATGTTTTTATATTCATTTTAATAATGACTTTAAGTAGAAAACTTTATTATCGGCACTAATAAATTAATTTTCATTTTAAGATACAGCAGTAAGTATCGCAAAAGTTTGTAAAAAATTCAAAAATCGAGAAATATGATGTTAAATATTAAATATCAACATTTTAATTTATTATAGTATAGAAATTAAGAGGGAGAGGGTGTCGAAACATTTCAACCCTATGTATTTGTTTTTCTGACAAAAAATTAATTTACCTAGCAATTTACATTAAACAAAATATTAACACTTTGCGTTTGAGGGGTCCTGCCCTTCGCTATAAAACGAAGCCCTATCGGATTCATAATTCCAAACGTTTGGTAAATATTTTTATAACGAAATGTAACGAAATTATTTTTAAAATAATTTATAATTTGTATAAAGTTATTATTAATAAATATGCAATGTTTGTAAAAAGTTTTAAAAGTTGGCAAATTACGGTTTTTAAACATTTGGGAAATTCCTAAAATTATTAAAATAAAGTTCAGATTATAATGAAGTAATTACACGTACTAATATTTTATTAAGCGCTGAATAACAGGCATCAGATTATATTTTATAGCTATTTGCTACGTAAGGCTACGAGTATTTTATAATTAATACGATAATATTTTAAATATCTATAATAATAAGATAAGGTATTTCGAAAAGATTAAAGAATGTTTAGCTTGCACGTTATTTATTTACACACATATACTCGTACTTATTCATCCTATCTGAAATATTTGTATTTTCGATATTAAATATTTTCACTCGAAAAATAAAGCTACAATTTTTATACTAAATAAATAAATCTGTGTAAAAGTTAAATTCGGACCCAAGAAGATAATAGTTTAAAATAAGTTCACAGTTAACAGATTGTATTTATATAAAATATTATATTCGCAACCATTTGACCTTTGGGTAACTTTTAATGAGGGTTAAATATTCAAATATACATCTGCTATGAAATATTTTTCATTTGGGAGTTAAATCAGAAATGCCTCGGATTTATATAAGCAATGTAGATAAACGGAAGTATAATTAAAATTAACATTTTTCATATAATGAGGCCAGAAAATATTTTAATTAAAAATTGTTTTGTTTGGAATTATGAAAATTTGTTTTTTTCGGTAAAACAATATCCTGTGGATTTATTTTAAAAGTAACGCCGTTGAATTGAAAATCAGTTAATTATTTTGATTTGTGAAATTGTTGTGGGGGAATATTTATTTCGTCTTGTAATGGAAGCCATAGGTTAGGTATAAAAGAAGACAATACATATTTTAAAGTGTGAAATAGGAAGAACAATGGCGTTATAGTTACCTTGCTTTTCGGCACCCTCGACATTTCCAGATACCTTCGCACTTACAGTCCAAAAAATGTGAAACAAAATTCCATAACACAACACATTTATGAGTTTAAACATTGTACCTTTTATAATGAATTTATTAATAATATTAAAACACAGTTAAACTTTCTACATTTATTAACAATATCACGCGATAACAATCCTAAATCTATTTAAAACATTTAACTAGTTTATAAGTTCCACACATTTTTGATGAAATTATTTGAAATGTGTGAGGATTCAATTGACTTTAATGTAATTTTTATCCACTGCGATAATTTATAAACTCGATTCAAATTTCATTTTACACGATAAATGATTTTGACAAACATTATATATTCCATCAATAATTAATTTTTGTACATTTTGTTAACTCTCGCAAAACATCAATGATTTAACATTTTTAAATTACTTTTTCGCACGAACCTACTGATTGCGTTACGTAACTTTTTTGTGATACAATTTTAAAATTATGTTTTAATCTCATGTAGCACAATATATTTTTATTATATTTCGGAAACGTTTTTATAGTAAATCACTAACTTCTTAGGATTGTGACAGTTACATGCTTTATGGGATTCACTAAATTTATTTATAACATAATACTCGATAAATATTAACATAACTAGATACAATACACTTTGTAATTATTAGATGAAATTTGATTTGTCCTAATCAACACATGAGATGATTTAAGTCATCTAGGATCATAGTTCCTATGCACCTAATTTGCATTTACATTATAATTACAGGATCCTTCAGCAATCCTGATAACACCTCAACAGATTTTAAAGGATTCTAGAACTGCACATGCTATTTCAACTGCTATCAGTTTTATTTCACACATCGACAGTATAATTTTTTACGATAACACGATAATATTCCTAATTTAGAGATATCAGCAAACCGAATATGTTCCCCCGCTAAAAACCGAAGTAGTACTGATGATCAAAGTTCTGAAAGCTCCTTCGTTCGGTTGGAAATGCGCAGGAATAGTTGCGCGTGCGGCAGGTACTCGTACTCGTATACTGAGTACACTCTATCGTATTTGTTTTCCAAAATATATTATTTAAGATGGTTGTGCGAAGTGGAACGGCGAACACATAAGGTGTTTTATCAAAATACTTTATCATGAATTCCTTTACAACTATTCTTGAAGAAGCATCGGGTTTCTTACAATCTAGAGAGCCTTAATAATAACGAAAAACACTTAACGTTGTCCAAGCAATGTGAAATACGAATTGTGTTTGAATCAAGTGCGCATACCTACATATTTAATAAAATATCTCTACGAAAAATAATATACGAGTATGTTTCATTCCGCATAAAGCCAGACATATGTACTCGTACCATATAGCTTTACGGGGAAATTTAATTTGGACAATTTTGATCGTCTGTTACGTTTCAATAAGCGTCCTGATTTCCACGCAGTACAACTAATACAACCACAGGAATATATATCCTTCCTAATTAGTTATATAAATCTAAAGGTACCCTGTTATACAGTCAGAGCAAATATTTCTCAGAGAAAATTATTTAAACACACTGTCTTGATCTGCCTAACCAAACATGAATACCGCAGCTTTTCAAATAGTTCACATATTGTCTTCTTAGCAAATTCATATGAAATTAATTAAAGAAGATATGTGTAATATATAGGTCATCCAGTCATTACTTCACACGCAAAGAGAGTGAAGAAGTCCAGACAGTGAAAAAGAGTGTTAGTATAGGGGAGAGAGAGCAGGAGTCATAAGCTTAGTGACATTACATCTAATTTAAAATTCGACTTACAAAAATTTGTTTAATTAAAAAAGAAGTGTAATTTAGTTTCAGTTAGGTTAAACGGTCATCATTGATTTCGCATAGGAGTTCAAGGAGGAAGAGGTAATTTGGAATTTGTGTGACGTCATTTATCGATAACTACTGGTGCGTTCCACTTAGCGTTCACTACGATCACGCTCACGACCGCAGTTTATCCCGTTCCACTTGCTTGCGAGCGTTGCAAGCATGCACTCAAGTGGAATGGATTACGGAGCGTTTTAAATGGTTTTGAGCGTTGAAAAAATAAGGATTGCGCGATAGCTGATTAAATAGCTCTGTAACAAAAGCTAAGAAACATATTCGAAAATTTAATGAACATTGTTTATTTATTAAGTTAGGTTATGGTATGAGGAAAAATGTATAAATGGCAGTTAAATATGAATTAAAATTAATTTTATTAAGGTTATTTAATATAAGTATATAATAAACTAAAATTCAATAAAATATCTCTTTCCGAATCGTATAAAGTGATTTTTTCTGTCATCATCATCTTTAAGTTTTGCGTTATGTTTAAACATTGCGCCGAAATGCTTAAGAACGCAACTCTTCAGATGGATCATTGTGAGCTTGGCGTGAGCGAAGGGCAACAACGATGACTCTAATCGCCATGTGGAACGGCCGAAATAATATTTTGGACGTTGTGAACGCTTAGTGGAACGCACCCTAGATCTTTTATAAATAGGAATTGGAACTAGATATAAATTAATTGAAGATTCTTGTATTTGTAATAGAACACAGTACATATCGTGATGAAAGCTAAACGAAAGAAGATTGAATCAAAAAATTAACTATTTTAAAAAAAACATTTTACATTACATTTACATTTTTAATCAGTACGGAATTAGTAGCAATTAGGGCGATGTATTTGCAAAAGAGGCTTCAAGAGGATCATTTTTTGATACTGCTTCACTTTAACAGGAGTCATTTTGTGTTTATATTGTCTTGCAATGTTTTAACGAGGGGATCAATATTGTTAAGGGAATAGTGTGCCAGTGCCTGAAGATGACCTCGCATGGGGGGTGAAAAGCTGCTAGTATATTTTCATAATAAAGTTAAGTTTTCTATGATAAAAGGGTGGCTTTATTATACAGATACTTAGTAATTGGATGGCGATTCTAAATCCTTATCTAGAAATATGAATCATAGATATATATCGATCAGTAATCAACAATAAATCTAATAAAATTACATAAAGAGATTGTAACAAATTTATTCTTTTCATAAGAGTGAATAAACAATAAATTTACTAAATTAAATTTTCATCGTACATATTTCTAAAATGTATATTACCATGATATTTCCATTCAAGAAATAAATAAACTTGTAACATACATTTACACCGCGAAGAAGAAATAAATTGTAGCTAACTTGTTGTTAAAATAAACTTATAATAATATGCATAAATGCGTTACAACATTAGTACACTGTAAGTTGTAACGTTACAGTGTTACACCGTTTGTTCCGTTATGATTTCATATTACACCGATTGTTTGCATGTCACTAACTCATAGAACAGCAAACATTGCGCCTCCCGTAATGGCTGGCAGTATTGCGCAATTCCAAGGGGTGGGAAGTGGGAGGTGGGAGGTGAGAGGTCAGGGTGCAGAATGCAGCGTTTAACAGACTCACCACTCAGACGTACAATGAAATTCTCTTTAACTCTCTGGCCTTGCTTGCTGTTCGACACTTATTACTGGATATTAATAATTGAGGATGAAAAATAAGGTATTCGTATGTTGAAAATTTACAGGGTGGTTGTGTAGTTGTTACAACGTGCCAAATGAATTTAATTTATGAATGTGGACATCAACAGAAGCAAATATTTATAAACGATATTGGAATATTTTCTTCGATGAAACCTATTGGTACAATTTTCAATATTTTCTAATACAAAGTTTTTAGATTGAGATACCAGCTACAATACCACTTTATTGTATCTCTACGAAACTGCATTGAAAATATTCGCATTTGATATTGGATCGTCTTGAACCAACAAGACAGCTGCAGTCATCACGAAGCAAAAACAGGAACTGTATTCGTAATCGTATCATGTTTAACAATGCGATGCAATTTTTCAAATTGCATATTGATTTGCACTTCTGTCATTGCCAATAGCTAGCTACCCCCCATCCCTCACGCTCACGGTACGAATATCGAAGGATTCAAACGAATGACAAGTAATTTGTTTTTATTCCATTTACAAGAACGCCAACACAAAACGGCAAAACGTTTATGATGATCAATGATATATGTGTCATGTGCCATGTGTCGAACGTGTTGAATTTGTTTTTGTTTTGATTTCTTTAACTTGCATGCGATATGAGATACGACATAACAAAACATGCAAAGTTTCAGTTTAGTTATTTCTAGATGATTTCATCTTTGGTTTAAAAAGATAATAATAATATAGGCGCGTACATGTTCACTTATGCACTACTTTCTTCCGCCTTAAATCATTAAATTACATATCATTGTGATTAAGGTCAGAAATAATTAGGATTTACTAATTACGTATTATAAGCCGAACATAATATTGGTACAATAGTATTTATTAACAAATATAAGATCTGTTTATAATACAAAGAACTGTATTATCTCAATGACTGTTATATTCAGAATGTCGTCTCGCAGTGCCTAAGAGGACTAGAACAAGGGTCTAAGTCTATTACGTCATACTCTTAGGCACAGGTACTATTCCAGAGTTGTTTATGTTAAGATTAGGCTGAAACCAGAGTAGCTTGTAGCTGTAGGTTGTACTTAGAGTCTTAGAGCGCATTATCGCTAACACTATTTACATTTCATTTGTGTTCCTTATTCTATTTACTCATTCTCTCTCCTTCGAAAAAAAAAACAAAATAAATAAACTTAAATCATTATTGCTCCTCTCTTCCTGTTACTCTTCCTCCTGTTTGTACTCTGCCATTCGTTTACCTTCCTCGCGTTGCACATCCTTTCATCTTCATTTTCTCAGTATCTGCTGCTTTCTCTTCGTTTCCCAATGTAAATCTTGCGATTAGGCGTAGAGGCAGTTAACACACTGGATTTAATGAATTAAACGTGAAAGTGAAGTGACATACTAGCAGTATTTTTACTCGTATAAATTCGTTCTGCTAGCCACCAGACGTTTTTCGGTGTGGATCATAGAGATATAAGCATAAAGTGTGCGAAGGGTACGGCCGCGCGTAAGAGGAAGCGATAAAGGCAAAGAGAGAGAGATAGCTGCTTATAGTGATATTTGCTACTGTCTCTTTCTAGCCGAACCGCTGCTGCTGGCTTGACTGATGGACGGTGAGATAGAGGGTAAGTAAACAAGCAGACACAGTTCTCGGCTAGAAAGAGACACAGAGGACACTCGGTAGCTATCCCTTTCTTTGCCTTTATCGCAGTATTTAGCCTCTTGCGCACTATGGTGTGAATTGTTTAAAAAAGAAACTCTTCTATTAATGCCGAAGGTGCCATTTACTATACTCCTTCGACCCCTTCTTTTCTCTTCCGTCTGTAGAACAGCCACGAATGCGTGCGTTTATACTTTTTAATTTGTAATTATTTGTCCAAACACGTTCTTAATAAGTATTTTCTTTTGTGTAATAAAAAAATAGAAAAGTAAATATTAACATTAGACTCAGAAAAGTTACTTTGAAACGTAGTATTTTCTATCGTTTGATATATTATTCAGCATAAGAAAGCAATAAAATAAGAAGAAATGACATAATAATCATATACAACAGAAGTAAATCCATCAACTCTTTCCATAGTTTACTGTTCCCCACTTGTTCAATTTTACCCTTCGTTTTGTACATTTGTTCTTATTGTTGTATGTGATATAAAATATATATGGTATTCTAAGTTAACACATCCTTGGGAAAGTCAGATGTATTAAACAACGTAAGTAATTTGTAGATACTGGTCGGTAGTTGGCAGTCGGCAAAGCTCTACGATAACTCATATCGTGTGCAGAACGCGTGTCGTCCGTCGTAGTACACTGCTACGTTTAGGGGGCTATGAAAGCGCTAAGGGATGGGGTGTGGAAATCGAACCGGCGTGGCATACCGGTGTTTCACCGTGTCAGTATGTTATGTACATACGAAACAAGGCCACTGAGAAAATTCTAATAATTATGTTTTTCAATTTATTATTGCGTTCAAAATGATGGTAGAAAATTCTGTGTTTATCAACTTAGAGAAAGCTTCTTTTAATAAATTCTAATAAAACTGTATTTTTCTAATATCATATTCCAACTTGAGGGTGTCCCAAAAGTAACAGGAATTTTCATGGCGAGCTATTTTGACACATCAAATTTTCTTTACCAAGTTATATTGCTCAGTTGTATAGAAATTAAGGCATAAGACACAAATCCATTTCAACTTCGTTTTCAGTTTTTATTTACCAATATATATTTTTGTTTCATTTTTAAGTTACTTCATATAGTACACTAAGAAAATAGTGTTTTTCTGCACCAAAGATAGGGGAGGGATCTAACTGGTTTATGTTTGCATCAATGCCGAATTTTCCAGATAGCACAAGTATATTATATGAATTTCCTTGATGTATTTCCAAAACCCAATATTCTACATACCATTTCAAACGTAATATTTAGGAGAATTTATAACATATACTGCACATAAATAACTTCTGCGGTAAAGTAAGTATAGAGCATGCTACTGCTACACCGCCCAACTGACACTGCCACTGCTACCGCCACTGCCACACTCTATGTACTAGTAGGTTCATATTGAATTTTTTTTATACATATTTTAAAATATTTTATATATATAATATATCTATATATATCTGCGTTTAATATAAGCAATGTTTACTCGGAAATGACGTTGCTTGCGATATACATACTCGTACATATAGCTCTCGCAAGCGGCTCAGCTCCCGCAATGGAGTAATATAGTTACATGGCAGCAAGCAGGTTATGCATTCCCATGGGAAGAGGACGAGGAAGAGGAGAGGGGTACACAGGAATTGTGTGGGGTGGAGCATGAAAAAATTCTGGAGAAAAATGAAAGGGATAAAGAGAAAACCACGGTGTTTGTGAAGTTTATTACACATAAAGCTTATTGACGTTACAAAAGTATTTGTAAAATATTGACTTCACTTTAAGAAAAACCTACTTTGAAGAATTAAATTGGAAGCTTTAATGACTTTAGTAGAGTTTCTTTTTACAGTAAATCAAACAAATAAAACAGAAATAACGGACCGAATGCAGTTGCAGCTTACAATGTGTTACTGCATCATTTTTCTAGATTAATTCCTAGCACTGTAACAAGTTGGTAGCTAATAGTGGTGTGATCTGAATATAACTACACCACTGTCTCTTATCAATATAAGATTATATAGATTTCGCCACTCCAAGTGATACCAATTACAAAACTTTTTATTTAATATTTTAAGTTAAACGTGTCATAAAATTTTATGTATTTTCATCCATTGCGTTAAAATATAAAGTAATAAGATTTTTAATTCTCGAAACTGCAGCATTTTTATTGCACTTTTTTCCAGCTAGATATTTAAACTCAGAGACTCTCAACAATCTCGGCTATGCTCTTTTAATGCAGGGCGTCTCCTCGGAAAGATCCAACTATTTCAAGTGCAAACGAGACGGTGCGATACCACGAGAGTGGGGAAAGGAGCGCATATTAGGTAGCGTGGTTCGACAATTTTAGTTGTTATCATGCCGTACACGGAAGACCAAAGCGATTTTTATGTACACACGTTTTTAAAGAACGGCCGCGTGCGTCGTCTATTTCGACTTCAGTACCGATTGCGGAATATTGGTCTACTTCACTCTATACGTCCTTAAAGCCGACGCCAAACGATGCTACGAACACCAACGTTGGCCGTATGGTGTAGCCGATGCTGTAACTAAGTGTGTTCAACGTTCATGTTGGGAGAACTTCGGGCTGTTGTCGGTCTTTTGACTCGCGTCAAAGGGGATTTTTATACCTCCACCACACACTAGATCCACATGTCATGCACTGTTGCACCAGTCGTTCAACATAGGAAGGTTTTATACTTCAGGTTTCTTTATTTACTTGAAAATTTTTGTTAAACAGTGTCAGTGTCAATCAATAAATTAATAAAATAAATAAATCATTCGGATCAACCATTCGTTCCACCGTGTAGCATGAAACTTGCCATGTCAATCTTCCAATATTGAACTCACACGTTGAAGGCAATCATTTGAATCAAATGATCACCGCATCGTCTGTAGTCGGCTTAAGTTAAATGTGTGCAATAATGCCCTAAAGTTTAGCGTAGTTAAAGACAAACATCACAGATAAAATTGCGTCGATTTCCAAATTTTTAGAAACCTGCATCTGAGATTCGAGGAATGTTATTAGCGCAAATGACGTCACTTCAATGATGTTATTTTATAAAAATTGAAATTTGTTTCTTTGCGAATTAATTCTTACCAATAAACAACTGTTTTCTCTATTTTTTGTACCTTGTATATTTCAGTAGACCGTACTAACATGACCTCAGTCCTTAGTTTTACCTTTTGTTATAAAAAATACTGCAACATAAATACGTACATATGCCTAATACACAACAATATTATATTAAACCGCTATTGGTTTTTCCGGGTTTTTCTAAAATAATTTTTCTAAATATATTAAAGTCAAACAGTCCATTAATTTTGTTTATTTTGAAATGTTTTGATAAATGCTATTTAAAATAATCATAAATCATGTAAAGCAGAACTTATGAAGAGTTTGCATTTATTATCCGAAGGAAACATTCGCGGCTTTGTTGTGATAACCAGTGCCGCTCCTTAAATTGGATGAAACAACTTTCGACATTATCATTTTACAGATATGATTATTTACGACTAGACTTACATGAGTATCTCTTCCTTTTGGTTTTTTAAGCAAAAAAGTCGACAGTAAACTCTAATATTCTAATATGGTGTTTATAATTAAAAAATTAAAATAAGCTAATAAATTCATTTGAAATATGTTGTATAATGCAAATTGTTTTTAAAGTCTCTCGACCCTTGTACAAAATTAGAATCGTAGGTTATCAGCAAAGAAATATCTAGAATCTTGAAAGATCTTTACCCTAAAAGTATTTTGCATTTACAATTTGGGTAAAGTAGACAAAGTACGTGCTGAAGAAAATGTTAATATGCATTCCTGGGAGCACGTTTCGTTTGTAATCATTACACATAATTAAAATCTGGTAATTAGTCAACATGCTGTAGAGGGTATCTATCCCTATCGTTTGTTTGCAGGTCTCACAGCAATTCTAATCTGTAATATAGTTTACTAATAGAAGTATTGAACAATGTGAAATTATGGGATCCAAGACCCTCCACTTGACCAACATAGCCTGCGGGTACTCTTCGGGATTTGTTGATATGATTAAACATTTTATTTAGTAAGAGAGTCAGAGCATTGAAGACATAAACTTTTATTTTATTATTAATTTGTCAAACCAACATCTTGCCATACTTTATGTTGACAACACATACGCAACTATAACATTGAAAAAGACTGCAGAATCAGATGTCAATTCAAATATTGACTCCCGTGACACCAGTTCAATTCGGCTTGTCTCCGGAGCCCTTCCTCCCACTCCCTTAACGTCCCTCTCCCTCCACGAGTCCCACATCGCACTCTGTGTGGAATTGTTCTATGAACACTATAGTTCTAGATGATAGGTTGTCGGATAAATACAATTCTAGACCTCTGCTCAACCCTGTAGGGAGGTAACCCTGTGGAATGACGGAATAGGGGTCTAGGATCTAACCTAGTCAGCCAGCAAACAGGGGGCCACGACCTAACCTAGCCGGCAAACCGGGTTTTAAAGGGCATGAGAAAAGTGAAGGGAAATAACCAAGGGTGTGGATGGACCTCAGGCGAATAGCTTAAGAAAATAGCGAAGATAAAGATACTCATACACTGCAATATTTCACATGGGAACTAGCCAATGAAAATCCGTCAGTTTACTTTAAAAATAGCTTTAGTTTGATTACTTAATGTTTTCCTTTGAGCATATGTAAATATCATACTACGATGATCTCTGTGAAATGTCAGATGTTAGAGTCAGAGTAACTCAAAAATACATTTAACCTTGAAATGAATTTTGGGGAAAATCCCCAAACAATATTTGAATAAATAAAAGATATTTCCCAAAATATCTCACACGCAGATGTTTTACAAAAATCTATCCGTCTGTTAAATATTTCATCGAATGTAGTTTATTTTTAGAAGTGTTTTAAAAGGCAATACTAAGCGCGAATGGAACAGGGTAAGCAATGCCACGGCCCGCGCTCCTACTGCTGCTCTTGCTTCTGTCTCTGTGCCATCCCGAATGCCTCCCGAAATCCTCATTCCAAGGCACACGGAGCCTTAGGGTAGGTTTACCAAATATAAATATAAGAAGGAGAATGGAGAATAACCGAGAAAGTCAATCAAGTTTTGCCGTTTTCTTGGTCATCATATCAAATATATTGATAGTCGTCGTATGTGAGAACTACTACGAGTACTACATGTCGTATGGATATCGTACCGAACTTAGTACTCGAAGCAATCGTACCACAAAGACAGGGGTTGCACAGAAAGTACCGCGCCGCTTTTGTAAAATTTATATAAGCGGTTTAGTAATCGTTTATGTTTCTCATTCGAGATAATCTATAGGTGTATAGATAGACAGGTACAGATGCTGGTAATAATGCATTGTGCGCTAATCTTACCATGTAACACAGTCGTTATCTGCTTTTCATAATTAATTTTCTCTTGATAAAATATTATTATATCTTTATTGAAAAATTTCTATGAATATGACAACATTGCATATAAATATAATTACTGATAAATTTGCTTTAACCTTTTAATCATGGGTTAAAGTTATATTTAATTTAAAATGTGTAAATATCAATTCACATATTAATACTTTATGCCATTCAGTTTGGGGAAATGAATATTATTTAAATATTAAATCCGATTGATTGATTATAAAATATAATAAATAATGATTACGTGGCATTAATAAAAATAACGTAATCTATTGCATAAATCAGAGGTCAGATCTTAACTAATAATATACATAATTAGGATTTCTCAATAGTTTAATTAGAAAATGTATTTAGCAGAAGGTTTTAATTACTTCTAAGTAATTGGCATAATCTCTCACTGTAATTTTTTTGATAACTAAAAGTTCGAACAAAATTCTACATGATGCTTGATAACAAATCCATTTTATGTTGTAACAAAAATAGCAAGAATAAAAATGTTTTGTTTCTGCGTAGTTATATATATTAACAACTTAAAAACTGCAAGAAAAATGCACATAAATTATAAGAAATAAAAACATTAAGCAGTGAATATATTGCACATATTGTTTCTTGCTTTAAAAATATAAAAAGATTAAAATCAGAATTGCAATTAAAGGAAACAGCGTACAAGATGGATTGCCGTAGCTGCTACATAGACGTAGCGTAGCGCGGCTACATGCATGTGCTCTACAGCTGTACAGCTCTACGGGACGTACCTCAGCTAGTTTGTGTACAGCTACGAGTATATCCGCTCTGACTTCAAGCAGAGCAAAGCTTTAGGCATGTTGACCTGATTCAATTCTCATTAACTCCGGAAATGTGTTTTGAAAATAGTAGAGCTTTATACACCATATTTGTTTTCATTACAATATTTAATTTATTTCTTTACTGTGCTACGTAAATAAAAGAATATTTCATTTAACTGTTGGCAGAACTGCACTAGTACAGCTAGCTATGCAGTATACTCCAGTCTGCACAACATAATAATGTGATTTCAGTTTAAATTAAACATATGTTAACTGTTGAAACATTTAACCTTTACTTTTTTCTTCTTTATTTAAATTATAGTTAGATTTTTCTTCTTGCGAATCAAGAGCTTTTATTAAAGCTTTAAAGCGAGTAACGTAAGCTTTTATTGTATTACTAAAATAAAATGAAAAAACTATTTTTTTGTAACATTGTTGAAGTTAAAATGGAATATTTATTATCCTATTCGTATTACTACTTTCAGGGGAAAGTCTCATAATCATTTCGTTGGAAAGAGGAGAGGGGGGGTGTAATGTTCTACGGTATTCAATCATCCGTTAATGAAAATATCGTGAGATAAACTATTAAAGCACCATGTCACACAGACACAGTACAGACCGATGCTCGGGCTGGGTACACTTTGTCGCCAGCACAGCGTAGCAGATGCAGAGTTTATTGAACTAATTCCATGCATCACGTAGCGATGCATAAAGCTACATATAGCACATACCTCGTAGCAGCTACACATCCAGAGCTTTTATGCATTCTTTCAGTAGACACACACTAAGCCTGCTCTGTCACTAGTATTCGCGTTGCCAATTGACACACTAACTGGCACTATAATCTTGTTATGAAATTAAAACTGTATAGCTCAAATAAATAATGAAAATTTTATTTCACTGTGGGATGTGAATAGCTGTGTGTGTATTTGTTGGGAGGACGTACGGGGTAGAGAGGGAGGAGTAGTTTTATTTAACAGAACAACAAGAATTATTTATGTTGCGTTACGGTAATGAGATTATTACATTAGCTTGTGTATGTATGTGCACCGACGTTTGTTTTTCCATATATTTATAAATGTGTGCATATGAAAGCAGTGTGTTATGGGAGTATGTTCTATTACTAAATGTTAAAAACAATATGCTAGGTTTCATTATTGTTGGAACGAATTAAAAGTTAATGAGTTTTATTAGTTTAACGAGAAATACAAGAGGCTTGACACTGCTGTTTTACTAAATTAATTATATTAACTTTGTAATTAAATACTTTTAGTCTAAAGTATTATTGTGTTTCAAACAGAATTACAGCAAATGTACGTCATTATGTCGAATTAATTTAAAAAACTAATGGAAATAACAAATAGAATAATAGAATGATATAATTAAGAATAATAGTATGTTTTCAATAATCCGGAAATAGTACCATTTTTAACCTGTTTGCAAGGTTAAACCAGATTCTGTCACAATTACATTTCCTCCTTCTTTCCTTTTATTGGTGTTTTTAACTCATTACTAGAAAATACCATGGGGACGTTCCAGAAAAATACACTAAAACATAACCTTACATTTTGAATTGTCATTGAACAATTTGTTATTCTGAACTGTGTGGAATTCAGTTTCATAATTAATTTTCAATTGGTAATCCCGAACCAAACAGTAATAGCGGATACCTATTTTCAACAATTAGGCATATTAAATAACGATCTGTCCAAAATAAAACCGACTCTATTTAGCAGCTAACTTAAGAAAGTTCATGGATCGAATAGAAATAAAATCAAGAGTATTGTAGTTCTAATGCATCCACCGCACTCTCTCTCTATTTTGTATTATTGAATTGTCATTCATTTAGATCTAAAGAAGATTCACTCAGAAACAATTTCTATAAGTAAGGATTAAAAATTTGCAGAGGAGATGTTAACAAAAACATAGATGATAAAGATTTCGCTTATATTGTGTTTGTATGGTATTGATTGATTAGTTATGGATAATAATACGTAACTTTGTTTTGAAACATTGAATTACCGTTTTAAAATACAACTCCCTTTCATTTGAGTGCTAATGTGAGTAAGAAAAACAGCCGTTAAAAGCCGTTAATATCTTCCTGTTTTAAATAATTTTGTATCTGCAGAATACAACTACATATTACATGCTCCGCAAAGTCTATTACATCTATTAATAATACATTGTTTCTTTTAAAAATGTTGTTAAACAAGATTCTTTTGTGTTATTACAATACTTTATTATACTTGGTGTTCTGTTACTTCCTATTTCACATCTTCTTGTAGTTTTTAATAATAAAAACGAGCTAATATTCGTAATAAACATAACAATATTATTTATTAAAATAAATATTAACATCGTTGGAAATAAAATTACAACTATGTCGAACGAACTACAATGTTACCATTGTTACTGCAATATCACCTTTCTTAGAAGATGCAGTCATCTGCGTAGCCCAGTATAAGTCCTGTTGCACACTGCAAGCGTATGGTGCCTTCCATGTATTCGTTTGATTAAAATTCGCTGACCTACGTAACGCCCGTATTCGGACGGCTTTGTTGCTTGCACGTTCATTACATTTCCAGTGTTCGGATAGGTAAAGCGTAGTAGCGCGTATACGTCCGGCCAATATTCGCTTAAATACGTTTGCAGTGTGCGACAGGCTTCTCGCACTAATTTTATAATTTATAAGAGGAATCTCAAGATAAGAGCGCTTTAAATCGCAAATAAAAATAACTGAAATTTACTTAATGAAATACTTTTTTTAATTGAAAATTTTAATTGCTATGGATGCAACGTTGGTCAATGAATTCCTTCAGATGGCTTCTACATTAACAACAACGATTATGGACCATAAACGATCAGCTTGGTACATCAGATAAACGGTTCGAACAAGATCAAAAACTTTTGATATTTGGTATTAAAACTATTTAATAAAATTATATTTAAAGGAAATAAGAAACAACAGCGAGAGTTAGGACCTTATTCTGTAACTTTTTAAAAAAATCGACCTTATTTTTTCAGCGGTGGAAATATTTAATTTTTTCACCGCTCGAATAAGGTCGCTGTATTTAAAATATCTAAAGTGGTATGTAAAATTTTCCATCGCCCTTATAATATACAGCGGTGAAAAAGTATACTGACGTATTTTAAAACGTCATCAATTTTAAAAATATTTGACCAATTCAGAATATTGAAATATTTAAAAATTCAAACACTTGACAAGTACGAATACATGTCAATTGTTCAAGTCAATTGACAAGCAACAACCTCAATTTCTGTTATATTTATATTTGTATATTCATATGACTATACATATACGGTGTATTAAAAAATTTGTACTGAAATTCAAATTATAATTCGAATTGTTTGACAGTTCTAAAAAATACAGCGATGGAAAATTTTAAAAAAATAATCCAAATAAAAAATCATCGCTTTTGTGACGTCATTTTGCAGCGATAAAATTTTTTCACCGGTGGAAATAATTTACAGAATAAGGCCCTTAATCACCTTGCAAATAATGTCTCAGAAGTGATGTTGTCAACGTTATTGTCATTATCGGTAGTATCTCGATATACAAATCAAGCACAGTATCGTTCAGTTTATGCTCATGTAAGCTACCTTTACTAACTTGTACATGTCATTGAAATATTAACTGTAACTAGATTCAAATAAACATGAATATTGAAATTATCAAATGACAAATTTCATATTCATGCTCATGCTATTCAATTATTTATGCATATAGAAAATGCATACTATCATGTATACGTATACACATCGTATATTTCAACGGGTAGCGCTCGTTCTGTTTAATTTTAATAGACTCCTATTATGAAAGTTATCGTAACGTTAACATCAAACACGTAAATATTATATGCTTTAAAAATGCTGTATTACGACTGTGCTGTGGTAATTGCTTACACACATTATTTCCACGATGTCACTAGCATTCCGTTGACATATTTTAATGGAACACTTTCCGTCGACCTGGAGCTTTATTTCGTCGAGTCGAAGCTACGAATTTGTTAAATATATTTATGATGATTTTAATTTACTATGATTATTAAATCATAAAATCTTTTATGTATATAGCCATTAGAAATTCAATTCTTTCGCGACATAATTCTACGACTTCTTATGTTTTAAACCTAGATTGATTCCTGATGTCTGTATTATATCGATACTGCATAGAATTATAACTGAATATTAGAAACGTTTGGGTTACTTGTTATATTGTATTGGGTTCTGAATTTATATAAAACTGCACGCAAACTTACCTTTCAAAACCTAAAATATCCAATAATTCTATTCAATTCGCAATATTATAGAAGTTATTAACAATTAAAGTAATCATTTTTTCCCCTTTAAAAGAGATGCAGTATTAGACGTCAAAGCTATAGCAGCTATTGCGTCGACCCATAATGTTTCAATATAATGTCGTAATATAAAACAAAAAAATAATAACATTACTTATGATATTCTTTTCCGTTCATGACGTCATCAATTGCTTGGATAACAACCGGAATATTAAGCAGTAAAACAAAATTCAACCTTTTTTTTAATTTTATTTTAGAATTTGAGGCGATTTCAACATCAAGGTCATGTTCGCCAGTTAGGAATTCGAGCACTTTGAATTTCTTCCGGATTGTCTGAAAGCATGTACTTAAGTTTACCACTGATGCAGTGTTTTGTTCGTTGAGCTTGATATTGTGGGCAGGTTACTAGAAGATTATGCACTGTTATTTGCGTCTGACAGTTACTGCACTACGGATCTGTTGTTTTACTGATTAAATGTTGATGCGTCAATCTCGTATGTCCTGTTAGCAGTCTGAACATGGCTTTTTCAAATTGTCTGTTGCTCTGATAAGAAGTTTCACACTTTTTGTGTCTTCCTTAATCTATCTCAATTTGTTGTTACTTATTTGTGTCCAGCACTACTTTTGTATTTGCCTCATACCCTTTTTATACCATTCTATTAAGTCTAAGTGTAATATATCAGAGACTGTCAACCTTTCAATAGATATATATATATATATATATATTCGTCAACTATAGAATATTTAATAAAATAAAAACGCTAATATGCATTTATTAACCAATATTTCAATAAATAATTTAAAAGTCAACTCCTAAAAAATGACTTCACAACTCAATTTGTATACCTAACCAGAGAAATATAAAGTTACAATTTTTTAGCACACTTAACTTAACCAGCTCACGTTTGTAGCATAAACCTAATAATTTAAATTATGAATTTCAATTCAGGCTTATTTAGGTGACCTGCCATTTAACTGTTACGTAATATTTACGTTTGCGTGTGTTAATGTTCAGCACTCTACCTATTTCTGAATACAACAATAAACAACAAATAATATTTTGTCAAAATGTCATAAACAAATTAAAAGTCATTATGTAATAAATGATATAAATTTCTATATATTTTTTACCGTTGTCAACTATTAGGTAATCCGTTTACTATACGGGATGAAAACAGGAACGGGAACGGGAACGCAATAAAACATGATTTAGTACCGATGTGCTCACAGACAGCACAACGCGACATCTATACACACATACTTGTATACAAATGGCACGAACACAAACATGTGATTTACACATGTGTGTGTGTGTGTGTTATAATACATCCAGGGAAACACCACCACATAGCATTCCATTTCCATGCAAATATCGAGGTAAAACTCCCGTATAATATATCATTAGCACAATACATTTATTTAAAAATAGTTCAATCAAAAAGATTTATTTCGATGCTATCAGTTAGAAATATTTGATGAAATTTAATCGCTAGATCACAGATACGTTGGGAACGTTTTTGCATAAATGACGCGATGTATCTATCATAATTATTGCCTTCTCTCTGTTCTAATCTCTGTCTAATTAGCATCAATTACACCAGAAATATTTTACATAGTTCATTTTATTTCTGGAAATATTGAATTAACTTTGGTGGTAGTTTTATAGATGTCAGAATCGCTATAACCAATGACGTATCGAGAGTAGTGGTAGCCCTACCCCTACCACCATTTTCAAAAAAAGGATGTAATTAGTTTCTTGTGCTTAACTTGAAACCCACAACTCCCACAGTATTTTTGTAACAGCATTGTTCATATTTTGTATGTTTGAAATGTAATGAAACCTACATAACGCCCGTATTCGAACGACTTTGTCGCTTGCAGTGTGCGACAGGCCTAACTCCATAAAATGTTTCTAGTTGTGTTACTCTCTGCAGTTCTCCAACTCAGTTTGCAGTCTGCGTAGAGACAGCACAATCGTACTCGTGGTACGATTCACGTGAACGTGTATCAAACAACAAAAACCTTTATGTCAAGATGACTGATTGCATTCGAATAAAAGAGACATATAACAATATAACATAAAACCGTTCAAATAAAAAGTAAAGAGAGAAATGGCCTGAAAGATGAACGTATTGAATGTGCCATTGTACCATCCTCCTTTACACTTACACTCTCTCCCTGGCGATGATTCAATTTAACATCGGGTAATGCGGTTTAACAAGAATCAGTTGAATTTAATTCAAGTAACTACGAATACAATTCCAGACATAATAAAATTATTAAAAATTATCGATGTATTGATATTTTACGATATTTTCATCGAAACTTGAAATTCGAAAAGTTCTTCCAATAAATTTCTAATTAAAGTTTAAGTTATGACTTAAAGGAATCTTTTATAAATAATTTTAAAAAATGTGTAAGAAACTCTTGTATTATAAAACTGTTGTCAATAAAATAGCCATAAATAGCAAAGGTATTGTCCTAAAGAGAAAGTAAAACCGCTAGAAGTGGAAATTTGGTCAACCTAATTGGAACCACGAACCACGAAAATGGAAAAAAGTAAATTTTGTGTGCTGTATAAGCATAATTATTTGCGGAAACCAAGGAAAGCCTTGATAAATACTACGGAGACTCTACACCATCAATTTCAATGGTAAAGAAGTGGTTTACTGAGTTCCGTTGTGGTAGTACCAACACAAGTGACTTTGAATGCTAAGTCGTCCAAAAGAGGTCGTCACTTTAGAAATGGTCAATAAAATCCATGGGATGATCTTGGACAATCGGAGAATGAAAGTGCGTAAGAGAGCTGAGGCTGTAATCATCTCAACTGAGCGGGTATATCCTCTTTTACCGCGATTGCGATTGAGTGTTTAGTCTCCATGGCAAAAATCTATAAATTAGGCTACAAACTACTACCCCATCAAGCATATTCTCCAGATTTAGGCCTCTGCGAGGCCTCTATTTCCTGTTTCCTGACCTGAAGGAATGACTGGGCGATAAGAGATTTGAGTCTAACAAAGATGTCATCAGTGAAACAAACGCCTACTTTGAGGGCCTTGTGAAAACCTATTTTTGGGAAGGAATAAAAAAAATTGGAAAAACACTGAACTAAATGTATCGAGCTTAAAGGAGACTATGTTGATAAATAAAGCGCTTTTTTTAAAAAAAAATCACTGAATTATCAAACTACCCTCGTATATACATATATAATGAAAAATATGCTTATACATTTTCTAATCTAACAAAGAAAAATATACACAAATACATAAAGGATCAAATATATCCAACAATCTCAAAAACGAACCAAACACCAAATACAAATATATCAAAGTGATCGTTACGTGTCCGGTTGAAGCACCAATTGAGAAAGAAAGGGAGAAAGAATTGAGTAAAATGATGGCGATGATTGTCTGGCTGTATTGTGTTGTATTATGTTCTGTAGTGTGTTTTGTCCACGAATCCCTTTTGCATTACGTGATATACAGCGACTACAAACGACGCAGGGCGCCACGCTATTATGTCGAAGGAATCTACTAAAATGTGTCGAGAAGTATCACTAATATAATAGAATTTGTGTAGAAAATATAATACATTAAATTGTCCAAATTATGTTATTTTGTAAATTACAGAGGTTTCGTTCAAATAGAATGTAGCCTTGTCGAAGTGAGCTGGGCTATTTTGGTAGGGTAATAACTAAAATACCCTGAGAAGTATTACGTTCTTTTATTTTTGTAAAAGTGGAAGTAAATATTTAATGTCTGTCTGTGGTAAAGAGTTATATCTCCATTAAATTAAAACCTCACTTACCTAAAAGAAATTACGACAAAAAGTGTGTATCTAAAAATATTTTAAAATTGAAGTAAGGTTATCGTACGACCAAAATAACCACTCGGTCATACCTAGTTAAAAATGTATGATTTTGTGAGTAAACACTCCAATATATAATTCATTATGTAAGCTCCTAAAATGGATTTAAATAACTAAATTCTAAATCAGCAAGGTCCATACATTGATTAAATTCACAATGGTCTATAAGTGTCACATGAAGTATTTAGACTCCAGTACCAAGAATAATTACCAAAGTAAAGCATTGATTTATATTTTAAATGAAGTAATTATACCACGGCCAGCCGTATAATTAGTTACACTTTCCTGTGATTGACTTAGTCACCACTAGAAGCGTTTTGTGGACCCTTTATGCTGTGACGTCACATATTTCGAAAATGAGAATTTAGAACTGTATTACCTTGAATCAAATAATCAGTTCTGCCTTGATAACTGATATAATTGCTCTAACTATAATTGTCTTACGAGTGCGTTCGGGCGGTAACCGTTCAAATTTTGGAATTTTGAAACTAAAAAGTAACCACGCTTCTACAAGGTCCCTTAATTTGGGGTAACAGGTAGTATTCAACAAACAAACAATTTTAAACTTCACAATAACGTACTTATATAATGTCCATTTCGTTGTGGCACTTTTTAGTAATTACAATATTTTAGATTACATATGAAATCACAAAGCTCCTTCCTCCCCTTGTCACAATTTGTGAACCCCTCATACCCCATTTAAATTCTTCATCTGAAATATACATAAAAATAAACGGCATGTGCTTTTTACCTCATTATTGTATTGTTAAAGTTTACCCTAATTGTATCTTTTCTCTTTTGTTATAGGACATGTGCTGTAGCTGCGATTTCTGCGGTGCGGTAAGTTTACTTTTAATTATTATTGTCGATATATTATTAATTGTAAAGAATACTGCTGCTGTTAGCACCGTCTATAATTAATTATATAACCGAAACACAACTGCATATAAAATGACGGAGATAGAAATATTGGAACACATTAAATTTTCATGTGAGAAAAAGGTAAATATTATGCAGTTATTACAGGGTTGCAGTAAAGAGTAAAAGTGGATGGCGGAGATAGAGAAAAGAAACAAGGAAATTGAAGGAATGGAGTATGAGAATGAGGGAGGAGCAGGGAGAATAAAGGAGGAGCGAAGCAGTTTTGTTTTTAGTTTTATAGGAATATTTTTTTTTCTTTTGGACGGATTGAGAATGTTTAGATATAATAAGGATCAAAATTAAATTAAGCACAATGAAATGTAAATAAATGAGTTAAGGTACAAGAATGTAGTGCAAGTGGTAAAAACATTAAAATAACATAATAATAAAAAACTGTAAATATAATTACGACTGGATGTTATATTAAAAGACCTAAACAGAAGGTCACTACGAGACGAGGTTGGGATTCACTAATGACGAACAAGACAATCTTCAATCTTTCATTTCTACTGTGAATCACTCGATATTCTGAATGACTGTTAGTACTAGTATTTGACCTTAGTTAACGGCGTAGACATTAAGACGTATCTTGGCTCACTGAAGCAGTGCAGCAGATGCATAATTCGTCATTAAATCACCATAAGCTCACTAATGGTGTCACTGACAATGCAGATCTATCATTCGCTTAACTGAGTACAGTAAGACAAGTGCCTCCATTCATGTACGACTACATGTTCGTGCGAGCGTATCCATCGCATCGTAGCAGACGTAGAGATACCGTAGCATGGCATAGCGTAACCATTGTAACATCGTAGACACCATACCGTAAACGTAGTAGTGTGTTTGCCAGTTCGCGACCCCATGAGGTTAACATCTGAACTCATCGTTTAACGTTCTCCGTCAAAGGTTGCGGGTCTAACTTGCTTGTGATAAGCTCTTTTAACATGATAAACCCATATCATACGGATTTGACATGATTTTATGACATTTACAATATCCGCATGTCAAGTCAAGTTATTCGTTATTTGTCCGAACCATCATGTCCAATCATGAACAATGTTCTTCTTCTTGATCCGGTTCCTAGTTTCAAGAGCACAATGAGAACGAGAGTACCTCAGGCTATTCAAAACTAAATTCTATTCGAATAATACCAGCGACATTTAAATCAAAATTATATTCAATTTTATGTTTTTATTTGACTTTTTTATTATATTAATACTGTAGATTTCGGGAATAAAATATTTTATTATTAGAAATATTAATAATAGAGCGTATGTGCTGACGGTACCCTCTGGCGGTAAAATGTTCGAGTTCTTTAATAGCAATTTCTGCAGCAAATGAAAGGTGTATACTAGGTTCAACTGTTCGCCAATTGACGTATTGAAAATTAACAAAATTAAGCTTTCAAGTTATAAGCTTCAATGGATAAAATCAACTACTGTAATTTCTCTTCTCTAATGTTTAAAAAGTAAAATGACTGGCAATCCTACGGTGCTTCTATGAGTAGTTTCACTTTTTTTTAGTAGCTCCATTTTTCAATAGTTTTTACAGAAAAACTAAAAACATGATATTTCCATTCTCGTTGTTATGATGCATTTTTTGGCGACAATTGTAACCAAAAGGAAAACCATAAAGAAAATTGAAAATAAAATTTATTTATGTATGTATGTATTCTATGTGAAATGTGAACGCTGTTTTCTGTAAATGCATTCATGAATATATTTTTACGTGGTGGGCTCTTATGTCTCCGCGTCCTCGTACTCTTCTTCTCTTTCTCCTGGTGGGTTACTTGTCCGACGTCGGCGTCCTCATCGGCTTCGGTGACGGTGGGTACGGTTGACGATGTTTGTCGCGTTTATTTTTCTAGTCAAACATCAATTGACACAATTCTATAAATTTATTGCACTTCCGGGATGTTTTTAAATAATTCTGTTGCAATTTTTTGTATCGATGATTCTATAGGTTAAGTCTTCTAAATAATATTTAAATCTCGTCTAAATTTGGGTGCTTACTCCTTATGAATGTAACTCACAACGTATTTTAGAATATCATTTCGGAAGCTAACTAACTTAACTGCTTACCCTAATTCTATTCCATTAAATTAGAGTTCTATTTTAATTTTATTCTCTAGTATTTATTTATAAAATGACACTGCAGCGAATAGTAGACTCTATACTACCGCTGCCACCTATTGATTGTTGGTTTAGCGAGATTATATATGCAATTAGAAACAGATGAATAGAAATGGTAAGAATACTAGAATATAATAGATCTTTTGACACTGTCATAACGTAAAGACGTTATTCTAAAATAAATATATATAAATAACTTTAAATAATGTAATTTTTAATTTAATTTATTTTTTATGTTTTCTTTGTTTTTTTAGAATATTAAACTACAAAATATTAAATTAAGAAAAACTATATTATATTATAACCTCCAAAATGTAATAATCGGTCAAAATGCAGTAGGATGTACTTTTAAAAGAAGTTTAATGTCAGTTTTTGAAAAATATAGAAGTAAAAATAATTTCTATTATTAAATTATTATTAAAAATAGCAATTTTAATTATTTCACATACAATTTTATCGAACTGTCAAAATTTATATTACTAACGATGCATACGCACTTAATTAACTAAACTTAAATTAAAACACAAATGTGAAAAGGAATGCTTAAACAAAAACCTGAAATCCAGATTACAATAATAAATAAAAACAGTAAATTAAATATCAAAACAGTGAGTGGGAATGAGTCTACCAATATCATATATTGTTAATAACTTTGTAAATTTTATCCATAAAAACAAATCACACCGAATATATACATTTCAAAATTTCCTCGACGGAAATCAAGTGCCAACAATGACGTATGACTCTATTAGGGCAAAAATACTCACGCTATGTTATTAGTAGGTAATATATATAACAGCGCTAATTATTTCTTCAAAAAATTGAAACTATAATTAATAGTACTTAACAAAAAACAAAAACAAGTTGGAACTCGTTTGATATACTCGTACATACAAATTATTTTTAATGTATCAATTTGGAAAAGTGCTTTAACCTTCATTGTGTGCTGATTGTAATATTCAGTATTACAAAACAACGAAACAAATAGTTCATTGTAGCACAAAAACGCGCCAAACACAATGAAGGTGTAGCAGAAAGAAGAAATTCCAGAATACAGTATTATAGCCATCGCTGTCATCACCGTAGCCGTGGCGAATAAAATGCGAAAACAAATGTATAGCTATATAAAACAAATGTCATTTATATCGAGCATTTGTCTTCTTGAATGTTGATACGAGATCGGTATCAAACACTAACAGTAAAATAACAATTCCATTTTGAATGGAGAAGATAAAAACATCGAAAGAAAAATACGAGTAAATATCATTCAAAAGAAATTGAATATTATTATTCAATGGAACGAAATAAATAGTAATTATTTATCATCTATTTATTTTTAATGTTTGGAAATAATTTTAGTTTGTTTGTTATTTGTATTATGACTAAACGGAAATTCAATTACTTGAAAATGTCAAGTAGAAAAAATATTTTGTGTTGTTTAGGGTAGGGCGGCTCGTTAATAAACATTACAGGGTGTCCTGTCTTTCCAGTCGGTATAAAATTATATATAACAGTATTTTTAAATTGGTTTATGATTTCTATACCTTTTACATATGTTCCCAATTCCACTCACGGAGAATTTAAGGTTTTAACCTAAAATGTAAATTTTAGCTTGTGAAATATAAAGATATAAAATTAATTATATTAAATACAATAATTTATATTAAATAAAGATAGTAATTATTACAAAATAATGTATATTGCTGTTGCATGAAGCATTATTTCACAAATTCAAAATTACATTTAAGGTTTAAAACTTAAATTAAAACCAAAAGCAATGAGTGGGAATGGGGCTTAGGAGCCATCTCTAAATTACGTCACACGAAAGGGGCGAGGAGGTACAGAAATTGTAACTAAAGAGGGGGCGGTTCAAAAGAGTTGTGACGTCACATGCAGTATCAAATATGTATATAGTAAAAAAAAAGATAATTTCCAGAAAAAATAATTTATTCTAAAAACTACAAAATATAACAAACAAAAATGTATTAATTGAAAACTATGACATCACATCAAAAGGGGGTCCGCATAATGTGACTAGAATGAAGGTTTGACAAGAATGGGAAAGAGTGTTAGAATAGCAGGAAATGTGTGTGACGTAATTTATCGATGGAACCTAATACTGTAAAATAAATATGTAAAAATATATTAAATTACTAAAGATAATGATTGTATAATAAATATTGCATTAAGAGAATAAAAATCGTGTCTTTTGTATTCCGCATGTTATAACAAATATCTTCTTTTTAGCAAACTGGTTCTTCTGAAATGTACTAATTAAAAATAAATGAAGATATCTATAATATAATTCTTTTCTAAATGTATATAACCAGTGTATATCAGAATTCTAAATTAAGAATTCTTAAGTAAATTTAGAACTCTTTATCGTGCTCTTAAATTCTAATAACAAAAATTTCAACTTATATACCTATAGCATCTAGACTACTTAAAAGGTCCAATGTTTCTAAATAAAAATACTAAATTAAAACAAATAATATCATATTATAAGCTGCAAAATGTGACTATCTGTCACAAATGCAGAGTAGGATTAAATTTTAAAAGAAGTTCAATATCAGATTGCCAAAAAATAAAGAAGTAAAAACAATTTCTATTACTAATTGTTATGAAAAACAGCAATTTTAATTATTCCACAATCAATTTCGTCCAACAAGTTTAAAGATATTTATTCGTCAAATGATATTACAATAATTAATATTAATTGCAATGTATCTGAATCTAATATATGGTGCCTGGCCTTAGCCTTGTTCTTAGCCTGTTCTGAATTGATGTCTTATATTTTATTTGTCTTGTATGTTTGTATAGGGAAACATGGTTAAAGAAAACCCTACTTTGCTCTGGTTAAATTTTACATATGGAGAAACATGTTGTACAGCATGCACCTAGAGGATTATGTCCTTTAGTAGTCTGTATTTGATATTGAAGGGTAGGCTGTCGTGTGTGTATTGTCCAACGGTCGACGTAACGGCGCATGCGCACAAACTAAATTAACTAAACTCAAATTAAAACACGAGTGTGACAATGAATGCCTATTCTGAAAACCTGAAATCTAAATGAATATGTTAAATAAAAACATAAATTTAATATCAAAACATTGAGTCAGAATGAGACTTGTTATTATCTTTTTGATTAAAAATGCAAGTACTTGCTATATACCATAATACTAAAATAAGCTAGGCTTTCACACCCACATCTCTGGGTGCTGCGTTGATTTCGAGTTGGTCGTCAATAAGACGACCCCATTAAATAATACATTAAATATTTTTCTGTGTTGGTTACATAAATTGTTTTCAGTATTTAAGGTAATATCTATGTTTTGTGTTTATTGAGTATACCATATATAAGACAATAATACAGTGCTCCCTACAATAATGATCATAGATACGTCTGCAAGTCGTTCGCGTCGTTAACCCATTGGATAAGTTGTTTTAGAAGTTTTTCTACAACCGTTAGTACTTTTGCCAAACTCCAGTAACTCCAATAGTTGTCCCAACACGTTACAGAAGTATTAATGTCAGAATCGCCATTGTAACTCCAGTAAATAGTTTACGTAGAATAGTTTTATATGTTTGCAATGGTACTATATGCTCGTACGTGGAAATGGTAAAAACTTTGCTTTACTCGCAGACAACCATTGTCTGGATTCTACTCGCAGATAGACAACTCACAGCTGGAACCAATTTTCTGCTGCAAATAAACATGAAATTACTACATAAATAAACCTTGATGTTATCAATTGACAAATTTGCTATATTAAATCTATAGTCTATTCTAAATCTGTTTCTAAATGGTTATTTTTTACATTTGACAAATTTTTGCTATAATAATAATACATATGTAAATCATAATTGAATTGTAAATCACTTATTTTTCAAAAGCGTTAATTTTTATTCTTCAAAACTTGAAAATACAATTCAATTTTACGTTTACACATAATTTAATTCAGTTTGTAAAGTGTCACATCTAACATATTACAATGCAATCACACAAAACATAGATGTTAACTTACATTCATCTAATATTTAACTTAAGCAAATATTAGTAATATTGAATCTAAAAAGGTTCTTTAAGCCCGGAGGATGCCCGAAAAAGAGAAAGGAGTATTATGAAAGCAATGGAATGGCGGCGGAGAAGGCAGAGACAAGAAAAGAAGAAGACATAAGTGTGGAAGAGAAGCTAAGGAGAAGAGACAGGGACTATCTCCCTGTAACAACAAGAAATAAAGGAAAAAATTGAGAAGAGCAATTATAACAAAAGATATAAAAGGATTTGGGAGAGAGATACCACAATGCTTAAGAGAAAAAGACATAAAAAACATGAAAAGGATTACCAGATTCAGATTGGGAAACGAGGATAAAGGAGACAGATACTGAGCAAATAGCGAGGAAGAATGCGGAACGGAGATAGAAACATTGGAGCACGTTAAGTTTTCATGTGAGAAAAAGGTAAAGAGCGCAAAGAATATTGGGCAGTTGTTAAAAGAAGGCAGTGAAGGGAAGATGTGGATGGCGGAGATAGAGAAAAGAAGCGAGGAAAGAGAAGGAATGGAAGAGTAGAAACAGTAGGGAGAGTACCACGAGGAGCGAAGCAGTAGCATTAGCAGTTTTGTTTTATTTTTATAAGGATAATTTTTTTCTTCTTTTGGAAGGAGTGAGAATGTTTAAATATAATAAGGATCAAAATTGAGCACTGAGCGAGAGAGATTGAGCATTGAATTAAGCACAATGACACATGTACATAAATGAGTTAAAGCACAAGAATGTAGTGCCATATAGCAAAAACATTAAAAATAAAATATAGATACTTTAATTCTTTTTAATCCCTAATAAGTTTTTTTTAAATCATTCAAAAGATTGATTTACTTTTCATAAAGCTATAAAAGAAATCGCCGAGGCGGGAGAAGGAGAAGTGTTGTGACGTTATGTGCAGTATAAAATATATAAAAGAAAATGTAATTTCCTGAAAAAATTATAAATTTTCGTGAGATCTAAAAGAACAAAAGGTCATTTATTTCAAAAACTATAAAATATTACACCAAGAGAAGGAAGGGGTGGGTTATAATGGCTGAAATTTTGTGTGACGTAATTTGTAGATGCCCACTAACATTGTTTACGTATCAGGTAACTCTTGTTATATTACATATACCTTAAATACACGTAACTTTGTTTAGTAGGATATCTATGTACGCTATTAATCATAATCCTTCAAACACAAGTAAAATATTGAGCATTTCAAAGACGATCTCCTTCGAAAGTTTCCTGTTGTTCCACGTGGATCCTATAAAGGGTTTTGGTTTTTTGCACAGCGTCTCATCCCACCCCGTTCCATCGTATATTTATCGCGTAGAAATATATTTTATTTATAAATATTCACAAGTTCTGGAAATGTTCTACCCCGTCCGAAGCACATAAAAGGTATAAATAGGGATCGATTTGGGCAGCCATTAATACTTCTGACGTTCTGTTTTTGATCCCTACCAACACAAACACCCGACATCGACACCGACACCGATATCCATTTATAAAACATACACAAGAAACTTAAAATATTTTAACATGAATTTTACTCCAACTAGCACCCACCCTACCCCACCGCACCCCGCCCCGCGAGGATCTAACACCATGGTTTACTTTGCTTCCTCGTTTTTTATTTATATATGTTATTCGTTCTATAGAAGTATAAGGATAGAAAATCTGTTTTTACAAGATTGGAAATGTCTTTAAAAGTTTACTAGGTAGCATACAAACACAAAGGCACACATATGTCCAACACAAATACTCATAAAAGTAGAACGCCGACGCCGATGCCGACAACGACGTCGATTTAAGATTTACGCCCAAGTCCGGAGCAAGTCGATTGCCAGAGGAAATTCCTACTTGGATTTACTTCATTCTTTGACTAGATTTTCTAGATTATTAAACCTACAGAAAAAAGTTTAATGGACATAACTTTATTGGAAGAAACGAATAAAATAAAATGTATGGCTACTTGGTACATAGCTTACGGTGGAAAGAAATCTGTGGTAAAAATAAAAAGTGTTCTGAACTTGTACTACATCATAATTATTTCCCATTGAAATCAGTAAAACATGTACAGCATGTTTCAAAAGATTCGCATTGAAATTTCATTTGTTTTATGACGCATTGAATCGTCTACGAGTTCCAGTATATCAAAATTATATGACTATCAATACAGAAGTCATGAATTATTAATGAACAACAGCTTTGGTGAGCAAATGATTTATTTACTAATCAAAGGGAGGTTTATAGACACCCTGTGTATTGTAATTAAGCTCGTTTGGTGTTTACGAAGTGTAGTTGTCAATATACTAGTTCATACACTAAAAGCTAGGCTACGCTGTCCTTGCTGTCCTGTGCTGGGCTGGAGTTATGTGGAATTATGGATAATAGCGGAAGTATTTCCGCATTAATATTTTACCAATTGAAATAATAATGGTTTATATATAATAGATATGAGTATATATGAGTATATGAGAGCACTAAGTTATGTATATTTTACATAAACAAATATTACAATTTTCAAATTTAAATTGCAATTACAAGATTCAAATGTTCTCTCTTAAATATTAAATATATATGAAGTGAGCCACTTACCATGCCTAATCACTTGTTTATTATCTCTTTTTTTATTTATTCAACCTTCTTGCCTTAAAATATCATATACCAAATAAATATAAAGTTCAAAATATTAAAGTTCTTAGTAAATATTTAATATAAAATATATCTATTAACAGTGGCGTCCAAGGAAAATCTCATCGGATGGGGCTCTTCCTAAATGTTGACATCCTAAAGCTTGACGGTGTAGTTTCATTTTTATAAATTATTGAGCGATATCTTCTTCTTACAGAAGTGTTCAAATCTTGATAATTTAAATAGATTAAATACAAAATTAAATATTATTATTATTTTTTTATTGTAATGTTTTTGCCATTAGGCACTACCTTCTTCCACCTTAAATCATTAAATTACGTATCATTGTGCTTAATTACATACTATCTACTCTTTCTCACTCCTTTCACAAGAAAAAAGAATAATACACTTCTCTCTTTCTGCTACTCTCCTTCCTATTTCTACTCTATTCCTTCTCTTCCCTCGCTCCTTCTGTCTATTTCCGTCATCTTCCACCCACATTCTACTCTCTTCACTTATTTTCCTTAGGAACGTGCCTTCAACATTTCTCATTTTCTCCTCGAATCTAATTGCTCGACGTCCTGCTTCGATTCTTATTTTGTACCTTTTCACCTCCTCCTGGACCATATATCCCGGTGTGTACATGTCCAGCACTAGTACCCATTTGATGTATCTCTCCTGGAATTTTTCCAATTTCGTTTTTTCAATCCCCATATCTCTGCTCCATACAGCATCCTCCTCGTCTTGTTCCTAACAAACATCCATAACTTCTTTTGTATATCTGCACCTTTTCCCCTACTCCCCACTCCCTTTTCATCGCTAAATCCGTTTTCTTCTCTACCACTCCTGTCTGCGCCTCTTTTCCGTTGTTTTTTTAAACGTGTACCCCAGATATCTAAATTCTACCTCCTCAATGTCATCTACTTTAAATTTTCACGTTCTTTTTATCCTTTTTCCTCCCTAAAATTAATATTTTTTACTAAATTTTGTAATAAATGTTAGGTTCCTTCTGTGCCGGATTATCAACTAATTGTAGAAAATTCACTTCTAATTACAACAATTATTATAATATTAAAAATAATAATTGTAGATAGTTACAGAAATGTAAATGTTAACAACAAATTTAGTTAACAATGAAACTCATAATATTAGACATTAAGATCATAAATTGGTCTTCCGCATCATTAATGACAAAGTTTTAACCAGCTCAGAACAGCCCTCTCCTCCACATACCTTCTCTCCTCACCACAGTGACGATACACATCTATTTGTTTATTAGTATATATTTACTACGTTATCTAAATATTAAATTTAGGTTCAATAACGTCAAGCTTATCTTTTATTTACGTACTAGTGGAATATTTAATTTATATTTTAATTTTATGACCTTATTAGGTTTACTACTAATATATATTATGATTACAATATTTACGGATTAGGTCTGCCATAGTGGTCCAGCCCTCGCAGCAGCATCTGATATTTATCACAGACATTATGACGTATCCACACATTCTGCCTGTTCCTGTATTTTATTGGTTTATGCGGTCTGCGGCCGGCGCTGTGGATTTGCAATCGAGTGTTCCCTGACCGCTTGTAATTAATAATATATTCAATTAAATAGATGTCATCCATTCAAATTATTTCTTCTCTGCGCTATGTTGTTCCATGACAGACATTAAGTTAGTTGTTCATCTGCATTCACCAGTACGACCAGTACCAAAGGCACGGTGAATAGCGTCGGTTTGCTCTGTCGCGTGCATTGCCGATAATCTCAGATCGATCACAGCCAACTCGACTGCTTGACCAGCTGGAACTATATCAAGTAGTTTCTGTCGTCGCGACGCCTAATTGAATTCATCACACCTGTCATAGTGCGTGAGGTCACACATATCATGGGTATCAATGAAATAAAAAGTAATATTATAAAGCGGTACGTTTTACTCTATCTAGAAAAACTCAATTCTGTCTAGTGTAAATTCAATTTCATCCATGAGTTTATAATAGAACTAAGGTAGGTTAACCAAATAACGCCCACCTAAGTGTTTCTCATTTAATATTTTAACAAAGGTTACCAGTGGAATGAAAACTATGAATATTTTTAATAAAGCATATATATATTTCTTTTAAAGAATCGAGTTTAGATTACCGAAATTACTAAATTTACCAATTTATGATAAAAAAAGAAACTATGTCAATGGGCGTTATTAGGCACCATTGATCCAAGTAACGCCCGGACTAAAATGATCAAAGAAATAACATTAAATGAAAGCTTTTTTCAAAACAAATCGAAGCAATAAACATTTTCCTTAAATATAATCAGTTGCAGCCTCTAGGACAATTGAAATACATACCTTTTTTAGCCATACCCACACACAGTTCATGATACTTAGACATGGTCCACAGCCATACCCACGTACAGTTCATCATTTTTGGGCTCTTGCCGGATTCAGAATTTGAGCCTGGATATTTCGGGATGCCTTTTCAAAAATAAATTTAGCTACTTTTAGCAAGCCATTTCGTTTTCACTATTAAACTGTTCACTGCACGTATACTATGGACGTTATTGGGCACAACTCCACTATATGTTAACACATTTATGCTAAATAATTTACTCTAAAAACGATGGAACTTTTTTAATAAATTATGAAATTTAAACACCTTTACTTATGTTGAAGCTATTAAATAAAGAGTTTGTGCACAACTTTGCAAATAGCTTATCTTTTAACTTATTACCTAATAATAAACTTCCACTTCTTATATTGTACCTAAATAAACTAACGCATAGCCGGAACAACAGCAAATGTAACAAATGACTACACACCCTGTCTTTTCCTATCCACCGCGTTTAGCGGTTTTTAGATTTTATGTGTATCTAGTTAGCGTCAGGTGTTATTTCGGTGACCTACCTTAAACATAATTAAGCATTAACATGCAAATAAAAGATGTCTTCTTCGTGGAGTATATCTGCAGAGGCGGCCTTTGGGGGTGGCAAGCAGAGCAACCTGGGCGGCCTCGCATTCTCGCGCAACAACTCAAGTACAAAAATTCATTACTATATATGTATTAAAATCTCGCGCCTCGCTCTTTAGAAATTCCACTAGAATCACTGCGTATATCTTTTAAGGCATTCATGTACCTTAGTTTATCATCATTAATATTTGTCGCTTTGTGCTTGTTAACTTTTATAAAACTTTCAATATAAAATGTTATTTCTCGTCAATTATCATCAAAAATACTTACTTACAATTTACATAAATTATACAAAGAACAAGTGCTTCGTAAAGTTCTGCCGCCCGGGGCCTCGCAAAGATCTGCTGCCCGGGACCTCGCAATGGCTAAAGCCGCCCCTGTATATCCGCCCTTAAACATCGTTTGTCTGCAAATGACATATCACATTAATTCCATACTAAACATTTGAGTTGTTTTGGAGAGTGTTTTCTAAAAAAATTATATTCAATATTTCAAAAGAGTAAAAATTCTACATCAAACAGAAAAAAACGTTAAAACCTTCATTTAGATTAATAAAACTTTCCATTTCACAGATTTTCCATTTATGAACCATTTATTTTACGCTAATGTAAACTTTTTATTTTTGTGAAGAACGATTTACTCCCTTTTTCACCGTATTCAAACGCAGACTGTCAGAGTTACATAGTTCAGACATTTAGACGTTCAGACGCTCAGACAGACGGATTATGGAGGTGACGTCGTTATTATAATGGCGCACTTTAATCGAAAACGATGCGAACATGATCATCAACCAGTCGGCTGAGAAATACTCGTACTCGTGTATTCACAACTGCGGAATGTCACAAAGCGATTCTTGCTCTGACAAAAAAATTCAATCATAAAAAAACTCTGCAAAAAGAATCATATAATGTTCGTAATAGCAGCTTGTTGAAGCAATTATTTGAACAAGTAAACATCGTCATTTTTCTGCTACTGCTACTGAAGATATTATACATGATAATATATGAACCTATTTATATCTTTTTAAAGATATTTTGTCAAGAACCTTTTTTCGCCATATAGTCTGCACTGTCATTTCCTATAAATGACATGGCAGCTACTGAATTCCTTTTCCCACAAATTCATCTCCAGTGACTATATTTCATGTCTTCGCTCAAACCAAAACCTTTAAGCTGCGTACACATACATGCTGCATCCAACATTTGTTGTAAGAAGTTGTACAACACATCCACACTAGTGCGACATGTAACTTAATACGTCGGAAGCTTTCATATTTCCAACGAATTCCTTCAACCTGCTTTACAACATAAAAATATTTACAAAAAAAAGTAATAAAACTCAATTATTTAACTAGGTCTCTGCTAACTTGTGGTTACTGCGTTTGATTAGGTTTATTTCATTTGTCCATTTAAACACTATTTTCAATTATTGTTATTTATTTACTAAACACAACTAAAAAAACGTCAACGCACAATGAAATTATACTGGAGACTGAGTAGATGTTCGAGATCACATTCAAAACCGTAATTTCTTTAGATGTTGCGACTTAGCTTTGAAACATTTTTGTTTGAGTACACTCATGTCTAAATAATGTCAACTTATGAATGAAAATGTATAAATGTTGTAAAGAACAATTAGCAGAAGAAAAGCTGGAACTAGTAATTTGTAGACTGATGTTAGGACATACAAATCTCACTCATACTTACTTATTCAAAAGAGAACCACAACCAATATGGTTGAGTGAGTTTGGACCTATGGAGATCTATATAAGCTTGAGGTTGGCTTATCTGCGATCTGTTGACGGTATCCAAATCTCGGATTGCTCGATTGCATCCAACTCCTTTGATAGCGTAGATTGCGCCAAAACTTCTCGAAGGACCTTTTTGTTATTAATCACTTAATAACAATTTTTTATTTTACTTTAAATCAAAAGGCAGCGAAACACTAGTATTTTACAGAAAACATTTATTATACAAATACACTTGACGAATTACAATAATTGAAACTAAATGAGTATATATATGTATCGATGTTACTGTGATGTAATTCACTATTAAAATCTTTATAATATTAATTTTATTATAATTGTTTAGATTTTTAGACTGTTGAACGTTAGAGTTGATAATTTAAGGATGTTTACTGTTCTAGATGCTAGTTAATAATATTTAAGGATGTTTAGTGATGTTTACTGTACGAAGTTTGTGTTAATAATGAATATTTTAATAATGATGAAACAGCACAGTGATACAAAAGGCGTTTGCCAAGCCAGCTGGTGGCCTTGGAACGGGCTTGTATACTCGAATACAATGCCAGAGCATCAACGACAATGACTTTGTTAGTTGATTCAATAACAAAGCAAAAGATAAAATATTTGATTAAACAATAGAATTATTACAGAACTTAAAAACTAAAATATACAAAATTAGATTCTAAATAAAATATATTAATGAATGCGAAATATCTATATAAAAATATAGGTTGTGCATGCATTCGTTAACACAATATGTGAACAATGTAACAGCCCACTAACAGTAAATTATATTATTCTTCAATGCTCCAAGTACTCATCACACAGACAAAACTTTAATATGTCTGAAGACTGTCAGCAGGTATTTGAAAACAGAGAAAGTCTTAAAAACCTTATAGACTTTATCAATTAAACTAATTTAATCTCTATATTTTAAAGACTTATACTTGTATTTATAGACTATAAATTGTGTACTATAAATGTATATATTGTTTTAAGTGCTAATAACTATCGAAAGTGCACTGATGCACTCAAATAAATATTTAAAAAAAAACATATTAAAATAAATATTTTAGTTTTAGGTGTATAACAGTTTGTCATTATTTAATGAAACTAAACTAAAGTACATTTATATTTAACAAACACCTTTAGAAAGTTTATGATTAATTCAATAACTCACGAGTTGTACCCGTGTTATACTTATACTCTCTTATAATAAACAAAAATAATGTCGTGCCGAAGATAATCACAAGAGACTTACGAAATAATTGAACAGTAATTGAAAGCAGTAACGTTACCTTTACGTTCACGTTCACGTTTTGTTTGATCGTGAGTATGTATTGGTATACCGTACAGGATATAAATATATCAGCCTGCCTGATACCTGATTCTAATGACATAGCGTGTTTCTTTGGGTCCTTTCATGTGTTTTATAAGTTCGTGATTTTGATTATAATATAAAAGGAATAATAAAATATTTACAAATTACGTGTAAAAGCAACTGAAATTTCAATTGTGTTTTATTGCAGCTAATTAGAGCTCTCACAAAATCAGATCTGATTTGTTTTATAGAGCTTTTAAGCAGCAATCATACTGTTCACATGTGTGAATTAGGATAATCTTGTAAACAATCAGAGAAGGAAGTAAATGTCACCTGGAAAGAAATACCAAGTCCGAATAACACTTGTCAAGCCATTGTTTTGCTTGAACGGTATTTTTTCCAATTAAAAACAATGCTTTATCAACACACGAAATTCTGATTTTTTCATTGTTTTGAAAATTACAAAATAGCATTACTAAATCCATTATAACACGTTAGCTAATGGTCGGAGGGTCATGAAATTTTGACACATATCGTTTGAAGATTCTTACTATTATTATTATTTTATTGTAATGTTTTTACTATTAGGCACTTCTTTCTTCCGCTTTAAATCATTAAACTACATATCATTGTGCCTAATTTACACACTATGTACCCATTCTCACTCCTTCTAAAAAAAAACAATAAAAATACAAACAAAACAGATAAATTTAAACCTCTACTGCTTTTCTTTTCCTGCTACCTTCTTCCTGTTTTAACTCCGTCCTTCCTTCTCTTTCCTCCCTCCTTCTCTCTACGTGAGCGAAAACACGAACAAAAACTGTTTCTCTGAACAAAAACGCCAATGTTTACACCAAGAAGACAGTTCTTAAAACATTTTTGTCTTTAAAAACTGTTTTCGTAAACAAAACATATTTCCATCTGGAGTAGGAAAGATCAAAGGAAAACACATTTGTTGTTTGTTAGTCTACTTGGTTTGAACACGCAATTTTGTTTTTTGTGAACATTTGCGCTTGTCAGTTGTTGTTTATAATTTGGCTAGCAACTAGATCCAAGAGCAGTTATAAATAAGTGCAGAATGCAATAGACAAAAGATAAGACCAGCAATTTAATAGCAATGTATCACCAACACAATTATTTATGGGATACTAAATTGTTATGGGATATACAGTAAAACACTAAAAACAAAAGCAGTCTGTTCAATGTGAATAGTCTGTTTTCGAAAAACAGAACTGTTTTAAAATAAAACAAATCATGTTTTTGTTTAATTTTTTAAAAACAAAACTGTCTCTTCGGTGTAAAACCGGCATTAGGTTAATAGCTTGTAAATTCTCGTAGTTAATAAAAAAACATTTCCATTTATTTGAATAGAGATTTATCGTTTTTTAGGAGTTCATTCTTAAACGACATTTCACAAAACATTTCTGAGATATAATCTGTCAATATATTGTTCTGTAATACACATATAATATTTCTGAGAAAAATATCACTTGGCATATGAAGCTTGTCCGTTTCCCTTCTCACCCCTCTCCCTTCAGGGAAATAGATAATAGACTTACATACGTTATACTCGTATACAAATGTATCAGAGAACAACCGCAACCCCATTCGTCTGATGAGGTGCTGACTCTGACTAGAGGGTAGCGGGGGCTGGGGCGAGCGCGGTTGTATCGAAGTCGTATTCGTTTATTCGGTCGGGTTCATATCAATTCAATTGGAAAATTGTAAAAGACTTTAAGAACTGAACACTGAACAATGCAGAAGAACTCTATTTACAATCAATTTATATTTGTATGAATAATTTATTGAGACATTGTTAAGCTAACTGCGAATTGGAAATTTTAAAATTTTCGTTTAATATTAAATGAAACCCTTTGAGCATTTAACGTATCTACCAGAGATATCATATATTAGCTTAAGGGAACAATCGGAGAACTCTAAATATACTATTCAATTGTTGCACATATTGGTTGAACCCCAAGCCTTAAGGTAGTTGTCGTATCATAAACCCTTAGAGCATATATTTCCTATAGATTAAAAGTGTGTCCAAAATGTGTGCGAGACAGAAAGGTATATGTTCCTATTTGTTCTCTATGCGCATGCGTCGAAAGTGACAGCTGTCTAGATATAATAAATATTAATATTCTATTAAGGAGAAACGATACTTGGCCATTTTTGACTCGCGAAATATAGTTGGCGATACTATACAGCATGTTAAATATTATCAAAAAAAACATTTTTTTATGTTTAAATCGTTTTATGTAACTATAGACTCGAATCAAAATCTAAAGCTGCAATTAGTTAGATGAATAACATATGTACATTTTAAGCTTTCTTTCACTGACTTTTAATGAGTTGGAACCGCAAAATTCCAATTTTTATATGACTGTGATATTATCGAATATTTTTAAGTCTTAAGTCCTGATACTGAAATCGCCTCAAACTCTAAATAAAAAAAGAACAAAAACGTAAGTTGACAATGTAAAGTTGAACTCTACTGGTAAGACATCGATACAAGTTTCTGCTTACTTTTCCTTCTTACTTACTAATTCCTTTCATCCATAGTACGCATACGCACATAAATTTTGAATCATACTGTAGCTCGGCAACGTCCTTAACGAAACTCTTTGCAGTTTTGTGAATGTGTTGAAGATATTTAATAGCATTCATGTTGGTCAGCAATCAATTTAAATTCTAAATTCTAACTTTACTACTTTGACTACCACATGATGGTCGATGACGTAGCGGTCAGTAGAGAGATGGGAGGGAGGGTGCAGCTTGACCAGTGTTGTTCTACACGCAATAAATCACTTTTCCTCTATTATTTTATATAACTACACCAGTTATTTCGTTCTGGTGTTATTATTTTTGAACGTGGAGGCTTTCTATAATAATACAAGTACTTAAGTTAGAACATGTTGTTGTTCATAGGTGCCGCATATTTTATATCACTTAAAAAGATAAAAAAGGTGCAGCAACTGTAACAATAGTAGTATACACCTAGCCCTCGTTTTACACGGATTTCTTTTACACGGATTTGTAATATTTGTTTTATGAATTCTAAAATAATTTTACTATATACTCGTAATATTTTTAAAAGATATTTCAAATATCTCGATATTTCGATTTTTTACTAATTTTTTTCTTATTTTATGTTTTCTAAATGTAATAAAGTAGTAAAGATAGAAGAGGGTCAGTTATAATTGATCAATCCTGGTAATGAGGATTAAATGGGCTTCTGTCCTCATTTTTTAGTGGTCGATTTTTTAATTGTTGATTGAAATAGATGTTAATAAATGTGTATTTGCGTTTTAATTTTATTAAATATCTAAATGTTGACGGAGATATAGCAATTAACAATTTGAAATGTAGTTTTAGCGCTACATATGTCAGCCATATTTATGACATAACATGTCACTATTAAAGGATAGGTTATTTATTTGTAATATGTATAAGAGATCTGTGTTAAGTATGCTAAATAGATCGTTGAGATGGCAACTTATTGAATATGACGTTGCATGTATCTGTTGCTCTTTAATAATTAAAGAGAAAAAAATGAATATTTTAATTGTTAATGTGTCCTAAAATATAGGAAGTTATTAAAAAATAATTGGACATTTGAGGTCTGGGTGGACAACTTCATCAATATATTGCACAGTTTTATAGAAATTAATACAATCCCATTATGTTTGTTTCGTGATATTTGTTTAGGGTTAGGTTTAATATGTTGTCTGGAATTGTTATTAATTTAAGTATGGAGAATTTTTCTTAATATCGTAATAAAACGGATCTTATTGTGGAATGAAAGTAATATAGATAAGAACGAATAGAAAGGTAAGAAAGTTCGAAAACGATAAGAAAGTTCGCGCCCATAAACTCGTTAAAATAAGCTTTTTATTTCTAATTAGAATTGTAATTTTTTATGTTTCTTCTATACTTACTTATGGACTAAAATATGTATTTCCATATGCACCATGTATTTTTTACACGAATTATTTTTACTGGAGGTAATCGAGGTTTAGCTGTATAACAAACGATCATTATATTACCGAGTGATGCTGGTTAATAGTGGTATTACCATTATAAAATATTTTTAGCACAAGAGTAGCTGGTGTTTTTTCAAAAATAATAAATTAGTTTTTCATGAAGTTCTCTATAAAACTATAACTAACAACAATGGGAACTAGAAAATGGAAAAAGTAGCAATAAAAATTTAAATATCAATAAAAATATCTCTATAAGTAAATAAGGAGCACAAGCACAAGCACACATAATGCCATGAATACCTTAGACATAAATAAAGGTAAATTATATTTTATTGCATACTTTAAAACGCACATTATACGACATGAATAATGCCAAGGCACATAAATGAAAAGTTACAAGGAACAGAAATAGAAATAAAAATACAATCACCCTGTTCCTGTTTCATCGAGGCAAACTGAAGGTGCAGGAATAACCAGTAGTTCTAAACCTTTTCGAAGGTGCGCCACTTTTGAAATGATGGAAAACGTTAAAAATATTAATCTCACTCAACATACATATCTTTGTATTATACGTATATCATACGTAATTTGACATATATATTTTTTCTCTTTATTTATAATTTGCCGGGCTTCTTAAAATCTGGGTCCTTTTTTTGCCCTTTACATTACTCAATAAAAAACATTACAATAATATCTCAAACTTTAAGTCCCGCCACGCTCCATATCCTGTTAATAATCGAGCACACCCCGGCCACGTTTGGTTTATGAGCAGAACTTATTTTTTTATATTTATTTTGAGTGCATCAACTATTGATAGTTATTAGCACTTAAACCAATATAATACATTTTATATACATTTTTATAACACATAATTTACACAATATTATATAATTCTTTTTCTATATTTCAGTTTTTTTCACCATTCTATTTCAAATTCTTCCATCTTTCAATATCCTCATCTGTTTCTATTTCAACAATATCTGCATCGCGATCTGATACATTGCTTCCACTATGATGTCCCCCATTGCATTTCCTGATTCTTTCTTCTATTAGCACTTTTCTTTATTATTGTATATCACTTTTCCAAATGTCTACCAATTGTATACTGCTAATGAGGTCCTCCCAGTGCACAACTTCTATTCTTTCAACTATAATCTATCTCTTCTTATAAAGCTGTTTATTTATTCTTTTTTTTCCTTTTTTAATTTCCTCTTTCTCTTTTCTTTTTTCAAATTTTTCTTTTTGTGATCATGTTTTCTTTTTCATATTCATGATTATGGTTGCACATAACCCACTTCTCTTTCACTGCGTTTTTACATTTTTCCAAGAGGTCCAAATCATAGGTGCATTCTACAATCGCTACTGCTCTAGCTGCTTGTTGTGCAACATTGTTTGCTCTGTCGTTTCCTGTGATTGCTTTGTGAGCAGGAATCCACACTAACGCTAAATCCAATCCATTCAATTTTGATATGCTCCTATGTATGTATGAAATACAGTGGTGTATTGATAAACATTAAAGTAGAACCTTCTTCTCATGATAAAATGTACTAATGAGACTACACCCTACTGAAAGAGTCGGAAGCACAAGTAGTTGATTCCAGTGTAAGGGAACCCTTATACATTTATAAAAAATTCGTGAAACAACGTGTTAGGAACCAGTGATGTAATTTGTTTAGATGGAGAGAGATAGAAGAAGCGAAAGGAGAAATGTAAAATGGTGTATATTTCTATTTATATAAATATTTCACCACTGATACAGTTTACTGTTTTTTGTTGAAATATGATATTTGTTGAAATATAAAAAATATATATCGCATTCAATTCACCTCACACAGGGGGTATAAAACGTCAGAATTTGACAACCCGTGTGAACGGTTCAGTTCAGCCCGTTCCCGCCCTCCAGCCTACCCCGCCAATAGCTCTGATTTCCAACTAAATTCATAAAACATGTGAATAGCTACCTACGACTCGACCAACCGCGGCCAGGATAATGGGGAATGATGTCAACTGAATGCGTGTGTAATGGATGCACTCCAACAGGGTAGTAGGTGGGTGACGGATGGTGGGGAGGGGGACACCCAGTTTAATGTGCTGTAATTATGTTGACATTAATTGAAATTATGAAAATTAAATTGATATTAACCTCTTAAGATAATTGTGCTATAAGGCTCGTTGGTAAATTGGTGAACGATATTATTACGCAATCCTAAAAATTGATCTTGATTGATCATTGACCGTTTCGAGCTATAATAACCACTGCAGAGCTGGCTTTTGCTGTATTTAAATTATAAAAAAAATATTCAAAGTAAATTGTTTGAAAAGTAAATTTATAATGTAAACTAATAATAAATTTATGTCAAAAATAAATTAATAAATAAAACATAAGTTTCACCGGAATCTTCTCTGGAGTTAATCAAAGTAGATTTATATTTTACAGTGTCATCACCGTGAATTTCTCGTTCCAATTTATATTTTAATTGGAATCTACACACACACATCTGCATCTATAGATTTACGGTTGGTAGTCGACACTCGTAAGAAAGGTCTTTTCAATTTCACTGCACCGCGCACCACTCACACCGCGCGTTCAGCCACCGCATTCTCGCGATATTATTTTAAAGTGTTAATAGTTTCATTTCTAAATATGTTTTACTCTATTTGCTCAAAGTTCTAATAAGCATTAAACTTTCATAACACAGGGTGACTGGAATCATTTTACATAATGGATTATTTTATCGATTTTTATGAATGCACCACTTAAATAACAGTGTTATAAAAATATTACAGCTCATAATTTCTAGTGCAAAAACTTTTCTTACAACTGTGGTACAATTTTATTATTATTACGAACCAGCGCTGTTATTTTATAGAGAAACTTACCAATTAAGCATTTTGGAGTCACTTTGGCATCACATTGAAGATGAAACAATTGTCATGAAACAATTTCATTTAACCTTAACTCTTTACATTTTAGAAGATATTACCAATAAAAGAAACATTTTGTCTCTATAATAATAAAAGGTCATTTCACGTCACATCCGACGATTTGCAAATTCTTTTATACAACAGATACACATACGAGTGTGTGTGTGTCTATGATACGTCATTTACTACTATCAGTTGGGTTATGTATCCCATGAAGTATTATTTTACAAAGAATGTAAAAAAAGAAAAATACATTTCTTCTGTGACGTATTATTCATATCTAAAACATGAAAATTCAAATTTGATATAGCTATAACTTCGTCAACTGGATATTTAAAAAAAAAAACGCCAATATAAATATAATAATATTTATTCTAATCGATAATTAAAAAACAGCGACCCCTAGAAAGAGACAAGTCGATTGACTATAGCGCTCCTGTCGTCTGGTGCAGTAACTATAGCGCGCATACGTTCAGTGCGCCCGTGCACTTTACCCGACACACAAGTACATGGCTTAAGGATGTACAGCGAACACCGCACACTGCACGAACAACGGAGCCTAACTTATGGATATTTTAACATTCATACACAATAAAGATTTCTCTATATTTCTTTTTTGTTTGTTATTCTGTATAATATATTACAGGTATGAAGTTATTTATTCAATGCCCTGGGGAGATTTATATTCTACGTGCTAGACAAGTACAGTCGGATTTAATATTTGGTAACAGGTAACGAGGCAAGGCAGACAGCTTTTTAAATAAAGCTCAGTAAGTTTGTTTCATGTTCTTTAAATTAATTTTTTTCTTGCCACAAGCAATAAGCAAAGCAATCTAAACTTATTGTGTAATAGAATATTTATTTTTATTTAAATGAAAAAATAAATTTGTTTTTAAAATAAATAAATAATATCACGCTGTCAAATACTGAATAATTTTATTAGTGAAAAGATTACTTATATTTACACTAGATAAAATGGTATGTATTACTCATGCTCTCATCTTGATGAAAAAACTAATGACCTTAACAGCACAAACCGCAGTGCTGTAAACAAAATCTTAAAACTATCTGGTTAATTTTTTTACTGCAAAACTTTTTGGATCCCTCCACAGCTTCAAAATAACATACTTATTAATATTGATTTCGTTTGGCACTTTTTAGTAGTATTAATATTTTAGATTGGATGTGACATGACGAAGCTTTTGACCCCCCTCTCACTTCATTGTCACATATTGTCACAATTTGTAGACCCTTCTCCCTTCGCCAATTTGTATGGATGCTTTTACTAAAACTTTGTTTAAAATCGCAAGCATTTCCATGCACAAAACGGTCCTTGAACTGACACGATCCTGGCGAACTAAAAACGAACCTTATGATCAAAATCCCATGAGGAACGTCGCTTTGAACCTTTCTGTATCAGACCTGTGTTCAAAACCATGGTTTCACCTGTGTAAAATCAATTTACTTTTATTATAAACAATCTTTCAAACAGAGTGTACAAAAATTAATGTACCATATATTATAAAATTTACATCTCTAACTTTTTTCGTCATAAGTGAATGCATATATGACAATAAATAATTACTGGAAAACATTTTCCCGCATTTACAGCTCGAGCGCCCACCACCTATTGTTAAACGTAGTTTTTCACTTTTTTTTTTTGTGTCTCTCACAGTAAGCGCTTTGTGCAGGACTGCCAGGACATTATCATTAAGATGAAATGCCACTCTTGAGAATCATTAGAATTATGAGCTTTTTTTATTGCGTCAACTAAAATGGAATATTCTGGTCTCCTTTTTTTAAGATTGCATTAAGTATATTCACGTACAAAAATATGAATAACTCACGTAGATATTACGTCACGAACCATTAATATCGGTGAGTTGATTTATGGCTGCATGTCCCGCGGAATGATTAAAAAGCAACGCAACGCAACATTTCCGCTTGCTTTTAAAGTTGGAGCATTTGTTTTATTAATGCAATAAGTCGGAGGGCTTTTTAATAACAGCCGTTCAAAGTATTTCTGGAAAAACCTTTTTCTTATTATTGATAATTTGCCGGGCTTCGTAGGAATACAATCCTTTTCTCGCCTTCAATATTACAAAATCAATTTCAATTTCAATACACATATAAGACAATATCCCCAGTTTTATTATGAATTGTTAATTTTAAATAAACTCATGTATTGCTTCTGAAATTTAAAGTTAATTTTGGTAATTTACATACATATTTTAATAATTACATTGTTTAACTTAAATCATACCTGAAATTTAAAGAAACGACATTTAAAGTTTATTATTTACCATAAATTGTCAATTCCTTTTTGTGTAATTTTATTATAACCTCACAATATGCACTTGTGTAACTAACTAACTAAAATCGTGAGTTCTGTCGAATCCAAATATCTATGATGACCATTATTGCTACAGCGACATCAATTGCGATCTTGAGATCTTTTTTTGATTTCATTTTGGGTAAAAATATTTGTGGCCAGTCTATAATTTACCATTTTGAAATTAAAAAAAATAAAAAGAACTAACTGAATTTCGTTAACTGCAATCCCCCTCTCCCCCCATTTAGTAACACGTGCAGCATGATTATTACGTAGGGAATTTAAAAGTGATTATCAAATTTAAATCGAAACATCGCATGATAGCAGGCGAGCTGACAGGTCTAATCAAATAATGCTGACAGTTCGGTTACTCGGTAAAATGTCGTGATTCTTATTCGAGTAAAAACTCGTATATATTTTAACAAGTATAAAGCACTTTTGAAGTGTAGCACCGCACCGGAGAAGTATTCTGTATTCTGTATTCAGGTATTCGCTTTAAACAGCCCAAGGCAAGATTTCCAACGCTGATTTATGAGTACAATTTAAAACACACAATAAGATGCTTAAATCTTATTCCATATAACAAACATGTCAACGACTGTGATAAAATCCGAAAATTCACGACTGTTATATCGGAGGTAATCGGGTCACACCTCATACCCCCAACCCCATCCTTTGTGTTAGTTTTAAATAGATTAAACAACCCTCGCCTTTGTCTCAGGTGTTTGGACCAGCATTAAATGTATTAAAATAAATTTAATGGTAATGGAATAGCAGAGCAGCGACATAGCGAAACAGCAAAACAGCAAAGCAATGCCGTTGAATCTTTTGAAACTTTTAATGCAATTTTATACTATTCATTTAATATTTGATATTGAATTGTTGACATAACAAATTGTGTTTTTAATATTCGCCAAGTACAATCGATACAATCTTATATTTTAAAGAACTTTTATTCATTTCTATTTATTAGAAGATGCTATAAGAATATTAAACAGGCTCCCAATGTTTCTGTGGATTTGACAAGCAAATAAATATTATAAACATAACGTTACTATTGATTTTTAAAGTGTATTAACCTATAAAATAATTTGTTCTCTTGGACAGTAATGACAGCGCTGCAATCGAGAATGTTTGAGCATTAAGGGCGTCCGCACATGAGGTGACTGATTGCAAACCTTAGCCCCGAATCTGCCCGAACCGAATGAGAATGCAACTGTGTTGTTAGTGAGAGAATGAACGTGTATACGAGTGAGAGAAAACACACGACACGAACGAAACTAAACTGGTTTTGAGCACGTTTTCAGCGACTGTGTTTCTCGGTCGCAGAGCATTCTTTTGATGGTGACATTATGAGCAGAGATGTGCACAAAATACTATTCAAAAGTATTTAAAAACATACATACATACAAATACGACACAACAAAATCACCCATTGCACAAAATCCCCGCTATTTTTAAAAATTCTATAGAGTCACGAATCACGGCTCGACTAGTTTGCAATCAGTTGACTCGTGTGCGGAGGACAACTCAAAAATTGGCAATAATAACCAAATTTCAGGAGATAAATATTTCTTTCTAGAAAAGATTATGACTCATATGTCTCAAATATCTTAAAGATGACATCTTCAATATTTCCATCATTTTTTTTATTTTTATCAATGCAATTTAATCCTTCTCTGCAAGTCATCATCCCTCCACTCACTCCCCTATGAAGCATGAAGCAAGTAGAATAAAGTAAACAACGAATGATTTATATCAACTGAATAAGCACTTTTAACTGAAGTATTATCCTTTACCACAACAATGTTTTTTTTTAAATATATTTTACTTCAGCCATATACATTACATGTTATACAGGTATATAGAATATAATACTTTATATATTTTATCTCTCACAAAACATTTGTTTTTGATTTTTATTTCACGTCCCCTTACCGCCCTCTCGCCCCTTTTCACTCCACCCTCTTCATACATTTCTGTTTGCCTTCACTCAGATTGATGTAAGTGCACTTTCCATCAATCCATTGTTTGAAATAGGACGCTGAAACGTTTTCCAATATAGACATACTCGTACAACCCCCCCCCCCCTCCCACTCGTTGTACTTGTAGTTGTACTCGTAGTTGTACCAATACCTATTTTCATATTTTTCTATGTTATTTAATACTTTCTATGTATTGGAAACTTAATATATCTGTTACTGGTATTTTATTGTTACTGTCAATTGTATTTTTATTTTAAATTTTTGATTTCAATACGATATTTTTAGAAATCTATTGCAGTCATAGCAGTGGCGTACCGAGATTATTTCTATTGTCTTAATTATTTATAGTAGCACATACAATGGTCGGCGCTCGAAGTGTTACCAATAGACTTGTGTACCCATTTTTTAGAGGACGATTTTTGATTATGACGCAACATGTCATATAATTATTCATTATGACGTAACATGTCTGTACTATTAAGGGTACGTCAGTTATTGTTTCTATGCATAAGAGTTCTGTGTTGAATATAGCAACTTAGCGGGCTTGATGTCACATGTCTTGGAATGTTCTATAACGTGCAATTCCTTTAATAATTAAAGGGGCAAAATTACTTTTTTAATTGTTAATATCTACTAAAATATAAGGAGTTATTAAAAAATAATTGAACATTTGAGGTTTCAGTAAAAAGACATAGAACACAAGCCCATTTAAATGTTGTAATTTTGTTAATTTTGATTTATTTTATTTAAAAACTTCAGTATATTCTTTAACTACGACGTAAAACGATATGATTCTGTAGGCTTGTAAACAACATAAGAGACTGACGCTTTTCAAAAAATGAGCGCGCTGTCATTAGCCGTTTGATTAGCCGATTGCTACAGCAGCGTCAAATTGGTAACACTTGATATTTATTCCACGACATCAAGAAACATAACATACGCGCACTTCAATCCGGAAATAAATTTTAATCATATCATAGCTTAAGTATTTCATAACAATTTAAAAGTCGTTCAATTTCTTTGTTTTAATTTTTAATTCTAAAAACAAACAATAATAAATGTATAACGCTAAATAAAACTCAAGGGTTCGTACGAAAGCAAAAGTTTCAAACATTTATATTTAAACAGCATAACTTGATATCTCATTTTATTTTATATATAAATAATTAAGTAATTTCATCCAAAAAAAAAATATTTCAATGTCAAACTCCATTTTCTTTTGTATTACTTTTTCTTTACTTTATTTCTTTTTTTTTTTTGAACAGAAAACTTCAAGAGAAAGAAAATGTCACCTCTTAAAAAAAAGTCAACATAAGAAAAGTATTTTCTTTACATTTTTTTAACGTATTCTTTTTAAGTATTACGAAAGCTATATCAGAGTTACATGGAAACACTTTTTTGGAGACTTTGGAGACTTTTCCACACTTTAATGTAGAATAATGAATATATAAAGTCAAGTGGTCCCGGTTGTACAACACTTAACATAAGTTTTAAAACATTATTTATAATTTAAAGGCTTCGCTATTCTCTGGCACTCCTCCCTTGCTCGCTGTCTCTCGTCCCTCGTCCTTCAGTCCTGCTGAGCGCGCGAACTCGCATATTACTGCTATATTTTACTTTACATATTCTTCTATGGTTATTCCTTTAAAACTTAGTTGTGTTTAATGCCTTAATTTCTAAATGTTTCATTAAAATTACGTAACAAAATTCTAAGGTCAAAATGTTGTCGGTATTGTTTATGAGAGCAAACTTATGAGAGGTGTAATTCGAGAGATGCCTTTATATAATTTCTAACAAAATTGAACCTGAACTATAATTTACTTCGTTGACCTCCTCCGGTGTGTGCCTTTAAAATTATAAGACCCTTATTTTATACCATATTTCCGACGCCCTTTGACATTAGACTCTTTTTCAAAAGACTATATTTGACAAATGCTTAAGTTTTACAACTTATAAATTTTAATAAATTTAAATATATTTAACGTACAATAACTGTAATAAAGAAAGAAACCAATAAATATTATTATCATAATCGTACGTGTTATATGTCAAAACAATACTATATCTTGTACATGTTGTACATATAATATACATAAGTCGGTAATGCAGATACACTGTAATTCCGTTTGAACCATCACTGTGTTACATTATGACAGGACGTAGTCCAGTTAAATAATTTACCAAAGAAATCTTTTTTGAGTTTAAAAATATACAAATGATTTCGTGTAAAAAGTGTATCAGATTATAATAATATCTATATTAATCAATTTGGCATAAATGTTTGATGCTAGTGTCATTTTCCTTTTGTTGAAAATATAACCCAATATTTACTAGGTAAAAATCATAATACATTTCGGACGGGTATTCGTATTAAACAAAAACAATTCCAGTGAACAATAATGTATGTTAATGTGTAATAATAAAGACTATTCTAAAATATTGAATACATAATTAAGAGTTACATTGTTTTGTCTATGTAAGAGTTGTGTCAGAATTTCTAACCTCACTTTTTAAACTGTGTATCGTGTGTTTATAAATTCGTGCAAAATTATTGAAGTGTCATCTGTTAAAATATTTCAAACACATATAACATTGGTTTTCTTTTCCAAATGATCATATAAATACAAGAATCAATTAACTGGTTTAGAATACTGTATGTATTATTATCCACTAAATTCAGTGCATTATTTTACAAGTGCTTCTACTGTAGGCCTGGTGTACTTGCAATTCTTCTGTTCTTGTCAAGGTCGCTGCGTTTTCTGTGCAAATGGTATAGTTCTTTATTTACATCGTTGAAATGTGATTCTTGTTTTGAGATATGAGTATACTCATGTACAACAGTAAAATAAATTATTAATAGATTTTATTAAATTTGTTTAATAAGTACCCTCTAAACACAAAACATAGATGTTGCCACATTCGTGTAATATTTTATTATTCAAAACCTAGTAATATTTAATCTAAAAGAGTGTTTTTTTTATTTTATAGGAGCTGTCAGAATCAGGACTAATATGCTGTACAATATGCCTTGGTGAGTGTTTTTATTTTACTTGGTGATGCTAGATGCAATTTACATTTTATTTTCTAAGTTCTGAACCTATCTAGTAACAGAACTTATGATTGTAGGCTCTTTAAAGGAAATCCAATGGGCTTGTGTACTCATATTTTAGATGTCGATTTTTTAATTGTTGATTGAAATTAATGTTAATAAATGTATATTGGCGTGTCTATTTTATTAAATATCTAAATGTTGACAGAGATATAGCAATTAAAAATTCGAATTGTAGTTTTAGCGTTAAAGATGTCAGCTATGTTTATGACGTAATATGTCTGCACTATTAAGGGATAGGTCAGTTATTTGTTATATGGATAAGAGATTTGTGCTGCATATGCTATCTTTTTTACGCTCTATTGTATAAAACAGATAGCAACTTAGCGGACGTGATGTTACATATTCGATCCCTTTAATAATTATGCCTTTTTTTTTAACAAAATGACTTTTTTAATTGTTAATATCTCCTAACATATGAGGAGTTATTAAAAAATTATTCTGGTAACCAACTTTATCAATATATAGTACAGTGCAATGCAGCAACAATGAGGATTTGGCCTAAATTATTCCTTCCTTTTTACCTTTTAAATCAATAATTAAAGTATTTAATTTAATTGAAAATTGAAGTGGGAACATATATATATATATTTAGTAGAATCATTCCCTTCGCCTCTGGCTTTAAGGAAAGTAAATCCGTCGCTGGCTAATATTACAACAAATGATTTGGAAATGATGAAAACCAGAATGATTTAAAAAATTAATATAAAAACGGTTATTTTAATATATTAAAAATTGATCAAAGAAAATACAAAAAAGTGGGAAACTTCTTATCAGAGCAACAGACAATTTGAAAAAGCCATCTTCAGACTACGAACAGGACATACGAGGTTGAAAACAGCTCCGCAGTGCAGCAACTGTCGGACGCAAATAACAGTCCATCATCTACTAATAACCTGCCCACTAAATCAAACTCAACTAACAAAACACAGCATCAGTGAAGATATTCAAAAAGTGCTCGAATTCCTAACTAGTATAGACTTAATAGATAAAATTTTACTAACATAAAATAACTTCAGGCGAACATGACTTTGACGTTGAAATCGCCTTAAATTAAAAAAAAATATTTAAATATATTAAAAAAGAAAATACTGAGACTAATCCATTTCAATCAGAACTTGGTTTAAAGTTTGCTTATGTTGGTACGCTTCACGTGTGATACTTGTAAACTCACTCAATACGATAACATTTCACAGATACTATACGAGTACGACTGAGTACGGCGTTCGGTTGGTAGTAAACTCTGGGAGTATTTTGTCATATAAAGTAGTTCAGTTTAATACCAGAGAATTTATCAAGTATATTCTCAAAAAATATACACACACAGTATGTGGATTATGACGTCATATTTCATTTCAAATAAACTTGATTCTTATTGCTTTAGAAGATCATCTTTAAATAAATCGAGTTGTTCGTAATATGAGTGTGAGTACGTCGGATATACGTAACTTTGTATATGACACACACAGCCGCAGACAGTTATGTTAGGAATTACGGTAATGCAATGGGATTGAAATATTTTTTGATGGTGATAGAGTCAATAGAAAATAGTTGAAAGTATAAAGTTGGTACGTATGATACGCGTCATTCAAATCAGTACGACGCCGATATACAACATCCAACATTTGTTAATACATTGGCATCCTTTGTCAGTACTATGTATTCACTTAGACAATGTTTTAAATTTATACAGGAATAGTATTATAAGCTCATCATAAGCAAGGTCAGACGTGATTGAATTTCAAGCAACTCTACTACTATGTAATTTAAATACAAACTTTATTATTTCAACTATATTTTTAAAGAAACCATTACAATGAGGATCACGTTTTATTATCATTAAAAACAAAATAACCATGTGGTTATAAAATATAGAAATAAAATTTTAAAAAAATTTCAAATCGTACTTCACTATTGCAACATTTTTGCATCAGCGATCAAAAGTTATTACTTAGAAAATATTACTGGCATAAATATCATAATAAGAAATAGATTTCGCTGTAGGGATTCACCGGCTTTTTCCTATAGTAGTAGGTGAAGCTGAAGACATCGCTATGCAGATACCAGATACCACCAGCAGTGAGTTTGACCGATTCGCGGCGTAGTTAGAGTTTATAGCATGGGATAGAGAGATATAAAAATTGAAAATGTTATATACAAAATAGTGCGTTTGTAGAATTTAAATAACTCAGTCATTTCACATAATGGTCGCATAGCATTTTATATTTATGATTTGTTATAAAAATATAAGTTGTGACACATCAAATATCGTAAATATGTATTGACAGTTTCGCGGGAAACTACTTGACAATCATAACCTTAAATTGGAGTTTTATATGTCATAAGCCGATAGTGTCAAAACCTATTTAAATAGTCAATTTAAGTGGGGGTAAGGTCAAATCGATAAAAAAAGCATATTTTCGATAATGTTTTTATTTAGGATAAGTATTTCTATAATTACTACATGATAAAATAACATTTGAAGAATACTTTGTGAAATTTTTATAAATAAATATCAAGAAATGTGGCATTGAAAACGGATCTCCGCAGACGTCACAAAAAAAGTAACATTGCGGTGTCACTCATAACTCATCACTGGATTTTCTGAAAACAAAAAACCAAAATGATTTCATTAGTTGATAAGTTTCAGCAGGTAACCTTGTCGAGTTTTTTTTCCTTCATTGATTTTTTACTCACAGCTCAGAAATCAAAATACCGATTTTTCATGAAGAAAAATAAGAAACTTTGTTATTTTAAATATGTTGAAACTAAAAAAGAAAAAAAACTCGACAGCATTACCTCGGCATTTATGTAAAAAAAGAATGTATAAAATTTCAAAAGGATCTGTTCAGTAGATTTTGAGCTAGAGAGGTCACCGACTCTGAAAAAACCAAGTGTGGGAAAAACGCGTTTAAAAGTTTCAAAGAAAGACGAAACCATACCTAAGAGGTAAATAAGAGGCGAAGACTTAAAACTCTATATCTCCGACAGTTTTACTCCAATCGACTTCCAATTTTTATACAATAAACTTAATATGTTGTACATTAATATGAGCATTAAAAAATGGAAAAAGTTGAAACCTTACCATCTCTCGCCCCCTTTAATGCAATAAAATATTTGGAAATATAAATGGATAAGCGTCTTTCTTGAAAAAAAAATTACGAAACGTAAGGCCTTAGGACTACAACTAGTACGTAAACTACTATACTAGCTAATGAATAAAAATTTCCAGCTATCGTTAGAAAACAAATTATTAATATACACATAAATGTATACTTCAACCAATATGGACTTATGGGTTACAACTGTGGGGTACGTGCTAATAACTTTTGAAAGTTGATGTTCTCAAATATATATTTTATAAAAACATACATGGGGTATATGAGCTAACTGAAACATTCACATCTTGCAAAGATTTCAATCAAAGCATTACGCTTGATTGTGGATGCACCATGGTATACTACAAACGAAAGACTGCACCACGATCTTGCCATACCTCCAGTGAGACAAGAAAGACCGAGTTGTGAACCATGCAAATACATTAGTGATCATCCTAATGGAAGACTGAAGAGGAGGGCATCTCAGGACTTAATTAAATGAAATAATAAATAGATTCGGTTGTATCATCAAATAAAAAAAAAACAATATTTCTATATTCGTGTGTTCTATTTCTATGAATTTTCATATTTCTTTTATATAATGTTTTAAGCTAATTACCAGACAATGTCTTTATTTAAAACCCCTACCCTAATTACTTAAAATTATTTATATCTGAAACATTTTATGAAGCTCAGTAATCTGGTTTTATTCTCGCACACAATTATAATACGGGGATGATGACTCGTAATTTTTACACACTTCTCGTCACCCTACACTCATCCTCTTAGTAGGGTGAGGAGGGGGTGTTTTTAGTGTGTAGTATATTATTTTAAGCAGGTCATAAACCAAATGAGTATCAAAGTGGCTTGTTGTAGAACATAGCTAGCAAATTGACACATTATATTACAATGTTTCATGATATACGCTAGACTTTGCTATCTCAGAAACCAGAACAGAAATAAAGCACTTCCTGCTAGTGCTGTCAAACAGAATGTTGTAACAATGAATTATGTTCTTGATGGAAACTTCTATTCTACATTCCAATGTCTTATTTTTTAGGGGTGGATTTTTTTAATTCTATATTGAAATATTGGTTATTACTTACTTTATTGTATTATTATTATTTAATATTGAAAAATTGGCGGATATATATCTATTATTTTATTTATTTATATATTAATTGTGTATGCCTTTCGGCTTTACAATCTACAGTATTATATTTCTAATACATTTCATTCCTATATACATTCCAAACTTAAAAACTAAACTTAAAATAAACTTAAAATCTTCTCGACTTTTACTACTTCCAAAAGTGCTTTCTGCTTCTTCTTCTTTTGACCCTCTCTATTATTCTCCACCAGATTATTTATTCTCCTGTTTTTCCCTTTCTTCTTACTATTTCCGCCATCCACCTCTTTCCTTCACTGCCTCCCTTTAATAGCTGTCCAATATTCCTTTCGCTTGCTACTTTTTCCTTACACTCAAACTTAATGTGCTCCAGTGTTTCGTCCTCCGCTCCACACATTCTACACTTTCTTTCCTCACTCTTTTCCCAGTATCTGTTTCCTTTTTCCTCATTTCCCAATCTAAACCTTGCTGTTCTTCTTATGTGTTTTATGTCCTTTTCTATAAGGTACTGAGGCACATTATTTTCCCATAACCTCTTATATCTTTTATTGTAGTTACTTTTTTCTATTTTTCCCATTCTCTCCTGCTGTTGTGTCTCCTTATCCCTTCTCCTTAGCTCCTCTGCCACACTTGCGCCACCTTCTCTTCTCCTCTCTGCCTCCTCGATCGCCATTCCATTCCTTTCAAAGTATTCTTTTCTCTTTTTTGGACCTCCTTTCCCCCCATTCTTTATGTAATCCTCTCTTATTTTCTTTAAGATTTTGCTTTCCGCTCTGTTCAATTTCTCCTCGTATTTTACCGCTCTTTCCCCTGTTTTAATTCGTATCTTGTCCCTCTTTAGCTCCTCCATCACCATGTATCCTGGCGTGCACCTGTCCAGCCCTAGAACCCATTTCATATATCTTACCTGTATTCTTTCCAACTTTTCTTGTTCCTTCCACCCCCAAACCTCTGCTCCATACGACATCATACTGGCTATCAGTCTCTCGTATATCCATATTCTCTTTTGTATGTCCCCCCCAAATACCTTTTCCCCTAGTCCCCATACCCGTCGCATTGCTTGCTCTGCCTTCTTTGCCACCTCCCTTATGTGCGCCTCTTCTCCATTATTTAATATATCTAATATATATCTATTTAAAGTTTGAATTTTGTTTTACTGCGTAATATTCACTGAAAAGTATATAATAAGTAATGCTATTTATATTTGGTATTCTATCACGACATTATATTTAAACATTATGGGTCGACGGACCAGCTAGTATACATTTGATGTCTAATACTGCATCTCTTTTGCACTTCTCGTGTTTAGCAGTGATGGTTTGCAAATGGTAGTGGGGAAAAAGGTGAGGAAGCAATGACGTCGTACACTGCATTCATTTTTTGTAAATTTTTACTCCTTAAATTATTAAAAAGAAAAAAAATAGCTATTCCAATCGTTAACAACTTCTATAACAATGCGAACAGTAGCGGCTGCTGGCTACGAGAATTGGTAGGTCACTTTACTAGCTTATAGAGAATTATGACTTAGAGTTGCAATAAAATGACATTTTCTTATTAATAATTTAATTTTGTATATATTAAATCAATCGGACGACTTTTATTCGACTATTTCGCGGCGAAATGGTCATGGCAGTTATTTCAGCACGTCCCGGTAATCTTCAGTCTCATGGTCAAAGCCAGATTCTTCATATAGTTTACACTGAGTATCTTCTGTCTGAGCAGTTATGTAATTGGGGTATTATATGATATTTTATGATTTCTTTTTTTTTTCAAGTTATAAATATTTGGTAGTGCAATGAACGAATAGATCTATGGTACAGTCCCCTCTGATTGCGAATTGAATAAATAAATAATGGGATATTTGAGGTTTTTAATGCCCAATTTGTAATTTGCTTTGCATAATCAATTATTTAGTCAAGAATTAGTTGGCACATGGCATATGGTAGCGAAATTAACACACCTTTGGACGTATTCTGTCGTAGCGCCTCCAGCGATAATGGTGTTGCACATCCCTATACTTTAACACCCACTTTATCCTCTTAGGTGTATTTTGGTCCTTCGCTGCACAAGGTACAGTTCTGATAACACTTCAACGCCTACCTTTACTGCAAGGCGACCCGCGATTTCTGTGCTTACTCTAGGCTCGGTTTGGAATCCATCCAAGAAATTATAAGGGATTACTTGATTTAATTTTACTCGTACTTTACTCGATCTGTCATTCTCGATATTCAATACATTACTACAAAAAATAATTCAAAAAAATATCTGTATTAATAGTTTGTAGTTAAATGTAAACTATTTAAATGTTATTTCCACTCAGAGGCTGCAGTAAAACTATGCCTGCAGTATTTAGAAAGGAACCGCACCTGATGCATGTTGCAACACGGCAACCAGCGCTGCCATGCAGGCGGGGTGCTGTTCGCGCTCACGGTTAAGAGTAGCTCCAGCTTAGCCATTATTGTTAGTTGTATTATGATGCTACAGCGTATACTAATAGCCCTTTTAGAATACCCCACCCCGTAGCCTCATCCCACCAACTTTGGATTTAGTTCAACACCTGCACCCCTGCATTTTCTTCCTCCCTCTCTCTCCACTTTATTGGATTAAGTACCACGTTTTGCGGAGTTCAATTATATCCTATATAATTTGTGTTGATAATCAATAATTATTATATTTTTATTTATATATGCTATGTGTTTTTTAATAGAAAGCCATTAATTATAGTAATTAAATATTGAAAGGTCAATTACCATATACGAGGACGGAGGGTGGTGTGTACAGATGTTATATTTAGTGGGACATAATGTGATATGATACACCTGGGAGAATAATTTGTACATGTCTATATAACCACATATACTCCTATATAAATATATCTGTATTTCTATGTCCATTTTCATAATACACTTGAAATAATATGACTAAAAAAGGTAGTAGATACATTTAGTGAGAACTCATTTTTTAGGGGCCATTTTTAATTTTTGATTAAAATAAATGTAAATATATTTTTTTAATATCCAAATGTTTACGCAGCTATAGCTATATCAAATTTGAATTTCAGTTTTGCTGTTTGTTTTACAAAAAGTAAGTAATCATAGTTATTTTCCTTACTGGCAACTTTCGTCATATAATCGTTCATGTGATGCACAACGCAGCTGTTATTAGCAAACGACGTATCACACATACACTCGTATGTGTCTCTGTTGTATAAAAGAGATGGCATATTTTCTGCATGTAATATACCATGCATTGGAATTTTCTATAACGTTGGATCACTTTAATAATTAATGGGAAAAATGATTTTTTTAATTGTTAATATTTCCTAAAATATAGCGAGTTACTAAGAAATAATTCTGGTAACCAACTTTATCAAAACATAGTACTGTTTTATAGAAATTAAGACATGGTTCACAAGCCCAATGACTAATTAAATATATTATAAAGTGATATTTTTGTCGACATATTTACTTTTATTACCTTATCTAGTTACTCTTGACCAAAAGCATAGAACACTTACAGGAAAGAAATAACAGTGGAACAGCTACTGCTACAGTGCAACAAATTTAACCAAATAAGACAAAACCTACAACTAGATAATAACATTACCGTTGTACTCAATGATAATGATTCTAATATAAAAAAATATTGAGATACCTAAAAACAACAAAGCTAATCAACATCAAATAATAAATTAATTAAGTAAACATATAAAACTAGGATAAATGATCAATGCAATTATAATATCGATATAAATGAAATATTATAAAAAATAGTACCTATAGCTAAGAAGGCGGATTTTTGGATTGGGAAAATATGTTTGGTGCGGATATGCAAAAGAGGCTATGGATGTTTGATAATGTTTGGTAATGGAGAAGGTGAAAAGGGACAAAATAAGAACAGAAGCAGGAATGAGGGCAATCAAATTCGAGGAGAAAATGAGAAATGCTGAGGCAAGATCCTAAAGAAAATAAGGCTGGAGAATAGAAAGGAGGGTGAAGAAGGAGGAATGAAAAGAATGAAGAAGTATTTTGAAAGGAACGTAATGGCGACAGAGGAGGCAGAGAGAAGAAGAGAAGAAGACACAAGTGTAGAAGAACAGCTAAGGAGCAAAAACAGAGAAATACAGCAACAAGAAAGAATGAAACAGCGGTGGATGGCGGAACTGGAGAGCAGAAGCGAGAAAAGAGAAGGAAGAGTAGAGTAGAAACAGATGGGAGAGTAGCAGGAAGGGAGAAGTAGAGGAGTTTAAATTTATCTGTGCCGTTTGTAATTTTATTTTTATCTTTTTGAAGGAGTGAGAGTGGGTAGACAGAATAAGGATCATAAAATGTATTTAAGCACAATGAGAGTGACTACAATAATGTAGTGCCTAATGACAAGAAATTATTGTACTCGTAGATTAAATTATTGTATAGGCTATTGACGTGAAATCAATTTATGTTTAATATCAAATTTATTTATTCTAATTTATTTACTCGCAAGATTTTCTTATCCAGTTACTCTCAACGTGAACGGTTTTTTTCTGTCGTGGTTTAACTTCTACACGGCATCTACGTCTGTACAACAGGCAAGTTACACTAAGAATAATTAATACGGTAATATTTAAATTTAAATTTCAATAGTATTAGAAATTAAAGAACAGCTTATCAATGTATCTAGACACTTTTATTGCTCTTGAAAAAATAACGTATATCTTCTATCCGTTAAATATTTTTTTAAATTACGTTAAACAAGTTTTCTTTGTAATTTCTTTAAAAATATCTAACACACGTGTAAACAAATACTGTATATAACATGTAAATAAAAACCTCAAATTACACGAAATGAGGAAAGTCGAATAATTACAACTCACACCAAGGTTGAAATGTCCTACTTATTGAAATTAATTATTTATTCTAAGAATAATGTTGATAATTATGTTCAAATTACGTCCTCAGCAAAATATATAAAGATCTAATTATTTACTTATTACAATACATACATATTACAATTAGATACGGGCTTACAAAGACAAAAATAACGGTTTTGTTTATTATAGAATTCTAAGAAGGATAATCAACGTAATATGGGATAATTACATCCTTTGTTTAATTGATACGCTGGACGTGTGTCCGCCATCATGAGAATGTTGATCAATTTACAGCAGTACCATATAGAATATCCATTTCAAAGCAATTATAGTTTTTTCTTGGAAGGAAAATAAATAACGATATAACTACATTTTTAATGAAGTAATAACAGGTTACAAAATGTAGGTGAGAATACAGGTATCAGAAATATAGCTTTAATATGAATATCAATAAAAGAAATGGTACGCATTATATGTAAATGTCCGTAATGCTTAAGGTGGTCGTGGGGACCAAGGGGAGAGAGAGGGTGTAGCTAGGTCGTTGCTATCTTTACGCAGCAGCAAGCTAAAAATAATCCAGAGTTGTAAAATGTTTATGTTATCGTTAAGGGATGTTTTAAATGTTTAATGTCAAGGAGATTTAAATATACTGGAGTGTGCAGACCATGAAATGATATAAAACGCTACGTGTCACGTGAGTTAGTGAGGGAGAGGGGTACGGAGGGTGGACTGAAGGACACGTAGGTGTGAAATTAAAAAGCAAAATCGTGCAACAAAAGTCATACGGGTATATAGCGCAATTAAAGGGGTAAAATTGCATTTTAATATATCTAGTTTTTATTATTACTTAATATGATAAAGCTTGCTATAAACAATTCTTGTTAAAAGCGCACGTTGAATATTAACATAAAAGAGTTTTCTGATTTTTGTAGTGCAGTAAAATGTCCATTTAAAATAGATTTTTAGAACATTTCTTTAAGGACATTCCCTATAAATTGTAAGTAATAAATTACGTTTTTCTTGATCATTTCAATATATATGTTTATTAATGTGCTTTATACGTTATACAACAGAGACACAGTGAAAAAGTTTCTGATACTCAGATACTGGGAAAAGAGAGAGCAAGGGATGTGTTTTTAACATTACAGTGGAAGGGAAGCGGTGGATGGCGTAGATAGAGAGAAGGAGCGAGGAAGAGTGGCAGGAAAGGAGATGCAGTCGATCATATAGTGTACAAAGGGGTAATACATCGTACTAAAATTAACGCAGCAGCTGTAGATGTGAAAGATGAAAAGAGTTTTTTAATATTTATATAGAATTTAATGGTTTATTTCGGAAGAATGTAGTGCCTAATGACAAAAACTTAATAATAATGTACACAAGTTATACACATGTTAGTTTACATAGCACTGCATCTTGCACCATGCATCATGACTGCTCCTTCGAAATATCCTTAAAGAAAAATTTATATACGAAATTGTATTACCCATTCTGAATGTATTTCTACTACAATGAAAATAACGAGTAGTAGCTATGAATGTTGAACTTGATAGTACGATAATAAATACGAGTATGCAGCAAGTCTCGAACTCCAACATCAATGCTTATAAATGTATAGGAATTAGTTTGCATGGAAATAGAAATTCTACTGCATAATACAGGAATAAATTCAACAGTAATGGCAATATCAAGTAGTAAAAGAATATTTCTGTACGTTATACACCGCAGCGTATCGTGTACACTATGCGCTGGTATAGTTCCATACGGATGTTCCAAGTATCGCTAAACGAAGCTGCATCATCTCCACCAGCAGGATCTTAAGCATTATTGTAAATCTGCATATGTTATTACAACTCAAATCTAATCCAGAGAAATTCTCGTTATAGGAACATCAGATAACAAGCTCTTGGGGCTTCACAGAATGCTTACTAGACAAGACCATGAATAAAATTATTAGGTTTCTGAAATATTACTTTTATCGGTTTAACTTAAAGGAATTTTGATTTTCATTTCTAGAAAGATAATCTTGTATTGAAATTTTTACATATTTATGTTGCATCAATTTACAATATTCCGCTAAACACATATAAGACAATATCTCTAATTTAATTAGGAATTGTAAATTTTTAATCAAACTTATGTGTTACTCTGATATCAAAGACTTTTATTTTAGTAATTTACATACACATTATAATAATTACACTGTTTAACTTAAATCATACTATCTTACCTGAAAGCAAAGAAACGACATTTAAAGTTTATTATTTAAATTGTAAAAACCAAACTACCAAATATATAGCAATTACAACACAAGATATAAAAGGATTTGGGAGAGAGATACCACAATACTTAAGAGAAAAAGACACAAAAAACATGAGAAGGATTGCCAGATTTAGATTGGGAAACTAGGAGAAAGGAAACAGATACTGGGCCAATTTCGAGGAAAGAATGTGTAGTGTGCGGAACGGAGATTGAAACATTGGAGCACATTAAGTTTTCATGTGAGAAAAAAGTAATAAGCGAGAAGAATATTGTGCAGTTATTAAAGGGAGCAAGGGATGTGCTTTTAACATTACAATGGAAGGGAAGAGGTGGATGGCGGAAATAGAGAAAAGGAACGAGGAAAGAGAAGGAACGTCATAGCAGAAGTGATGTCTAATAAAACCATGCGAACACCTAGTTGCCATTCCAAACTAGGCGGGTGAAAAAAAAGTGAAAATGAAGACAGAAGGGAAGAAGTATAGTGAAAATATAATAGAGGGTTTGTCGAGAGGAGAAAAAGAAGACAAGATGTGAGGAAATAGTGAGGATGAAGGAAGACTAGGAAAAATAAAGGGAGAGGGTCAAGAGAAGAAGAAGCAGGAAGTTCTTTTGGAAATAGAAAGGTTTAGAATAGTTTAAGTTTAATTTCAAGTTAAGTTCTATGAAATGTATTAAGAATGCAGATTGTTAAGCCGAAAGGCACAATATAATAATAATAATAACTACCAAATATCAACTGTGTTGGCCGTTATTCCTCACAACGTCATCTATGGTGTTAATCAGTATATGGTCACTGTTTTGCCGACAGACGAGCTTCGTACCAACTAATATAATCAATATAATTTCTTTACACACAATATGTGAATGTTAACTTACATTCATGTAATATTTAACACGAACAAAACCTAGTAATACTTAATCTAAAAGGGTTCTATATTGTTATTTTATAGCCTATAATCCTTAATGGGATTATAGATTTATATAGATTATATAATCTTTTAGGTGGTATACTTAAGAAGTTTTATGGTTATGTTGATGGCTACTTTTAAAAAAATCCGAAAAATCGATGTTGTATATTAAGTAACATTGTTTACGTCATAGGTAACTTTTGTAAATCGAGAATAGAAAACGTTATACGGTGTAAAGTCGTTATAGAATCGGAAATTAGAAACCGGCGCCAACCGTAGTCATACAAAACTACGAGCACAATAGACGCGTGATAAAGTTTTTGCATTTACGAAATAAAAATACATTGAAATATTAATTGAAATAAAAAAGCAGTGAAAGATATTTCTCGAGTCATAAATGGGATACAAACCACAAAGTACGAGTGTTCTAATCATATAGCCGTTCAAATAAATATGAGGTAACAAAAATAAATTGTAGAAATTTACAGTTATTTGAAATCCAATATCCTGCCGCCGGAATCAATGATTATAAATAAAGTTATCGAGTATATTCTTTCCGACTCTGGTTGGTTTCGAATTTCAATTTTCATTTTATGCAGTTTGTACAGTATGGTATAAGTTTTGTTTTAAAATTCCATAATATTCTAGAGAATACTGCCATATGTGGTTATCAGCGTGCATTTCTATGATTACAGAAACTCCCGGATTTTATTTCAGAGTGCCATTGCTTTTAGAGTTGATTGCTTAACGTTGGTGCAGGCTTTTGGTCCTGGAGCTGGAGTTGGCACAAGACTGGTAAACCAGGAAACTAGCAAGACTGAAATAAAAACCAAAAACATTACACGAATTGAATCGCTCTCATGCACTTAAAATTGTTGAAGAATATTACTCATAAAAACAATGGGAGCACAATTAAATTAAACAAAAATGTTCGTCATACATGCATGGACAAGCACAGACCGAGGGGGGCAAGTGGGAAAAGAGGAAGGGGTACTGACTAGATGGGTTTTATCTTGAGTTTTTATTCTTCTAAAAATGCTTTGTAATATCTGGAGCAGAATAATATACGAATTGCAAATATACGAGGACATCATACTACTGTGTTGACAGATCCACACTATGTCCTATGTAACAATAGTAATTTAAAAAAGCTCTTCTAACCGATATTAGATTTCTAATGATTTAAAATGCTAATTCTTTATTCAGTTATTGGGTACTGTAGAATTCTAGCTGATTATACTCGTCGCCTGTAGCATTATGCAACCGTATTTAAGTGACGGTGAATTCGGGCTTAAATCAGTGGCTGGAACTCTCAAAGCGACTCCTGTGTCTTTGCATGTGTTGTGTCACAAGCATACATACCACGTACCGATACGACAGTACGTCAAGTCAAACTTGTGTAATGTAGGTATAAGATATGTCTATAAAACAAATTTGAAGAAATGATTCCTATCTATATTTCTATCTGTTATAATATTTTATTGGAATAGTACGAGTGGGAGGGTGTTAGAAATAATTTATCCATTTATTTCCACATGAAAAACAACAAAGCATTTATTTATTTACACCTATATCGATACGATACGGTTTTTACCAGTGCTGTTGGCTATTCGACGCGATGTTATTGTTTCATCGCTATTATCAACACTGCGTTTTACATTTTACATTTTGTATTTTGCTTGTTCATCGGTATTTTCTTTTGTTTCTATACAAATGATACAATGACTCAAATGAAACACAAATACCGCCAATTACCTAAAATATAAATAAGTGCTTCTTTCATACATGATATACAAACAAACAGCCTATTTTACTACTCATACCCCAATATCTATTATTAAAAGTATACAAATCTATATATAGGTAACATATATAATGTTGGTACCAAGTGTAAAAACCGTTAGCTACATCAAACACATTTCTAAATGAACGATACGAATCGAATTTCTATTAGTATCACCTATCAAACAGGCGTAATTAATCTCCTTATTCTGAAATCACAAAGCCTTTTAATGTTGATCAGCCCTCGTCAATGTAGCAGCGCTTTTCCGACACTTATGTATGGTAATCCATTCTTCACAATTATATTTTAAAGCAAATCCAACATTACATTAAATAAAATTTAAATTTATTCTTTTTATCTTTTATAAAAGAAATCGTTTAGGTTTGGCCTTTGGGATAACACATTTGGATCGTAATCCTTTGTAAGTTCTGTGGTTTGTACTACTCGTGTCGGCATTCGGTACGAGTACCACCGTCGCAGTCGTCGTCGTCGTCGTCGTGGCGTTCTAGCATCCTAGCCTTCATCGCCTTCACCATTTTCATCACCCCTTCTCGTCAACCCCATGTTTTGTTGGGATAGGACTTTTCGTTGGTTCACATGTTAGGACTACACACGGGTCCAAAGAATCGCGGGGTGTATAGTGCACGGCCAAAAGAAAAACACATTTAAGGGAATTGATACAGAAGTAACCGCGTATAATGGGTAACACAAGTAGCAGGAGTAACGGCTACAAACATCTAGAGTTTATTTTAACAGAGATGGTAAAATAACGGTCCAAATAATATGATTCCCAAAAAGTTGGCCATCACAAAAACTACGTTTGTTTATGCTAATCTTACATGTGATGGAAATATCCCCTGTGGCTCTCTTTTCCAAAGCCCGTAACTGGTCTAATAGGTTTACTGCGTATAGTTTACAAGTAAGTTATCCGGGACAACTTACAAATTATTGTGTAATATTCAAATTGGCCTTTAATAATATTTCTCGGTGTGTAATAATGCCTTCAATTTGCTTGGCTAAAACTTAGGTGTCTGTCACTTTTGGTGATAGTCATGTCCAACTTGGTAGAAGTATAAAACCCCGTGCCAAGAGCAAATAATGTAAAATGAACGAAACTTTCCATCAATGCTACTAAATTCTATACAAAATAAAATACTACCTTTTCCACAGTATAGAAAATTGTACCGGTGGTGAAATCTCACGGGTGTTGTTTGTACTAGCCACTAGATGCTATTAAAACCAGCAAAACACAATAGGTCTAGGGTCCAGAATAATTCTCCTTCTCAAGTCTAAGCTATTCAATATATAAGAAGGAGCAGGGCCCTGAGAAGGGTATTAGGAGTGAGAAAATGGGGAATCCCCAAACAATTCATTACAGACAATTATCTAAGATATACATTATTATCTATACAGTATCTATAGCTGCGTCCAATTCCCGGGGAGCGATTAATAAACGTGCTTCGAATATAAACGGCGTAGTTCAGATCCTATTAACACTAATATGAAATAAATCATGTCAAATTAAACTACAGTTTTGATTTTATTGCTTTATAGCGGTTAAACTATAATAAAAAAGCAATCAAATTGTTCAAAGTCGCTATTTATAAAATACGTTGACGGCCATTTTATCACAGAGTTTTTGGGCAAGTTGTTGCTCATGGATTTTTGTTTTGTTTTTATTATGTGCAAATTTTCGCATGTAGTTAAAATTTTGAGCACGTTGAAGAAGGTTTAAAAGTAGTTCAATGGAAGATGGACCATGGCAACCAAGACACCTCTCTGGGTATCACCAATGCTGTGATTAAAGAATTTAAAACAAAGTTTTCTTCTAGAAGTTTGCTTTATTGCCTTTAACGAGGTTTTGTGAGTTTATACTTGAGGTAACCTTTGTGTATCAAAATGTAATCTCGACTCAACGACACCATAGATTCCGCAACATATTACAGTGTTCTTAACTGGTATAGTTTGATGCCCTATAGAAGTTTGATCAAATTTAAAAACATAACATAAAATGAATTCTATATAATAATCTCCCCAATACAGATATTATAAAACAAGAAAATAGAAACCCTATAAAGAGAGAACAAATATAATTATTTAAATACCTCCTAAACCAATCTTGTCTAAAAGTTTTAAGCCCTAACTTCTGATAAACAAAGAAAAACATTTAACGTATTTACTTGAAATAGGTTTACAGATACAAGAACCGGGACTATGAACAGAGAGTAACAAAACAGGGCGGAGTAAGGGGAGTCGGGGCTAGAACCTGGACTTTGGCTCACTATTCTCTTATTGACTATTAGGATTTCCACGAAGGAGTTTTTCTATTAAAGCCAAAGCCAATAGTCTCAGCGTAATGTGAAGTAATTATTCCCACCCCAGTGCCACAAAGTTATATAGTATTCTGGTCTGTGCTTCTCACACTCTGACGTCATCACTCTCACTCTCCCCTTCATCATATGAGAGTCCCTCTTTATCGGAAATCCCTTGAATTCGTTCTGGATATTGCCCGGAAATGCCTAAGGGACATTCCAGACCCACGCCTCAATAATGCGAATTGCATAGTAATAATTATAGCGTGTTTAAGGTATGGTTGTTATTTTTATATTGGTATTCTAGTAGAGGGTTTACTTTTATTAATACTGCGTCATGTAAAGGACCAAAAGAAAATTTTTGTTCTATTCAACAAAAGATATGTTATAAAAATAATAACGTACATATATGCACACAAATATCTGTGCTATCTCGTGAATGTTTTAATTCAACAAAAATATGTATTTATCGCCTTAGATGTCATCCACTAATTACATCACACGCAAAGGGTAAGGGAGGGGTGATAAGTTTTGTGACGTCACATGCAATCTAAAATATTGAAACTACTAAAAAGTGTCACAGCCAAATGAACTTTATATTTTCTAAATGTGACGTCACAGTCAAGGAGAGGGGGGAGGGAGATAAGTCCACAAAATGTGATTAAATGTGGAAAAACATAAAATTTGTGTGATGTAATTTATAGATGGCCCCTTAGATGTCATCCATGAATTATGTTACACACAAAGGGGAAGAGGGAGAAGTTTGACAAGAGCAACAAGAGAAATCACAAGCTTCTTATGTAAAATTTGACATCTAAAAACAAAGAAGACCAAATAATTTCTCGTCAATTTTTTTTTCAATTTCGAAATAACATTCCCTAAGACAACTCAAAAAATTACGGTAATTGATAGAACAATCATTGCATTGATTTTTTTTACATGTAATTCAAGAAACACAATCAACAACAAACAGCAGCGACATCAGAAGTAGCACTTAACATGCATAATCCGTCGAACGTACTTACGTACCAAGGCATAACAAAATTGTCAACAAACTAAATTGTCGGCCAAGTTGACTGTCGTCATTGAAGTCGTATCGATTAGATCTTCAGAATGAATACTCCGGAGCTGCATTGTGTTGAAGTTTCTGAAGTACTCTAGCGCTGCCGTTGCCGTTGCCGAAGCCGGAGCAGGAGCCATCCTCTTCAACTTGTTACAGAGGTGTGGATGGCTAAAGAGTTTGGAAATACTAAAGCTCCATATGATTAAAGGGCTCTTCAAAACCAATATACGAAATAGGGTACTGAAAGGATTGCAGGATTCCTATAATAACATGGCGGTTGATCTTTTGACTATCTGAAATATAGTCAACATCAACCGCAGGGAGTACTTCAAATAAACCAGGAATTCAAATTTATTAAATTTAAAATAAAATTGTTTTATGATCAATTGTACATCATTTTTTACGTGAACTGTGATATTACTTTATGTGTTTATGGGGGGAAGGGGGGTTGTGTTTATATTTATAGTATGAGTCACACAATACTAAGCAATCAGAATTACTTTAACGAGAAGCAAATAAACTTTATATCATAACTCTAATAAGCCTTGACAAAATGACTGATGATTTGACAGCTTTTCAAGACGCCCCGCCAACCCCGGACCAAGAACCTTGACCTAGTAACGTCTACGTCGGAATGTAACGAGCCAATAATATTTTACATTAGTAAATAAAGGGTGTGTCATTATGTACACAACGTAAGTGTATAGTTTGCAGTGTTAACAGCTGTATCATGCTCCTAATACGTGTCTACATTGTTGTTTATAAGAAACTACATATTGTACTACAAGTATACTACAAACGACAATGCGACATCCAATATTTTCATTCATTAATTGACGTTATTTAGATATTAGTGTACTAAATGTTATGTAATTTTAACGATACTAATAAAACCACTACTTATTTAAACCACTACTCTTTTAAACTCTACGGTGTATTTTTATATATAGAAATGTTTCAAACCCTCGGCGGTAAACATAAAGGATTGTGATCTCGAATAAATGCTGTCAGTGTGATTTGTTGTTCGCTTTAGTTATGTTTAGTAAATAAATAGAAATGATTGTTGCACGACAAACTAGTCGAGCCGTGTTTCGTGACTCTATAGAATTTTTAACAATAGCATAAAAAGGGAATTTTATTGTGTCGTACACAGCTCTGTTCATGATATCACCATCAAAAGCATGCAACCAGATGCAAATAACCATGCCCTGCGACCGAGAATCAAACTCGCTGAGAACGTACTCAAAACCAGTTTGAAATTAGTTTAGTTTCGTTCGTGCCGTGTGTTTTCTTTCGCTCGTATACACGTTCGTTCTCTCACTAACAACACAGTTTCATTCTCATTCGGTTCGGGCAGATTCGGGGCTAAGGTTTGCAACCAGTCGCCTCGTGTGCGAAGGGCCTAACAGAGCATCACTGAAATTACTGCAGCCTATTATTTGGAACGAATAAAAAATTTGAAAAACGCTGAACTAAATGTATCGGTGCACGGACCTCGATTTGCAGCCCCCTTCCAACAACCTCCTCTACATATTAAGCTGATGCTGCCACGTTCAATCAAAGAACAATCTAAAGAACAGTAAAAACTTTAGTTTAATCATCAATATCTTGTTTCACAGCTTGTCAAAATATTTTAAATGTTATAATTAAATTAAGAATCAAATTTTGTAGAAAAGTGGTTTTGCCATTGAAGTACCTTAACGTGTTAACGTAGAAATATGAAACACTACCATACCATAGCGTAGCATCATCGTAGCATGGGCCGTTGCATTGCTATTGCAACTCCTAGCAACGACTACAAATAACGGCAGGCGTAGAGCAGACCCACTGTAGAGCAATAACAAAACGCTTACAGAGAACCAACCCGATGGATACCCACATTATCCGAAATGTTCCTCTTTCGTTCATACGCCCGTCCATTTGAATAATATTCCAGCAAGTACATTTATTTATATTGTGTATTTATTCAATATGAATTGTAGTAAAATGGTTTTATAATATAAAGTGTATTTTACGTTGTTTGAACTGTGTTTATTTGCCAATTATTGTTGCTGTGATGGAACTATACATTTCTACAATGTCTGTGAAGCTTTAGATATAGTTTTGTATAGCTTAAGGCTACAAGTGAATTATTTGTTATATTTATGTACTAATATAACATAACGTATTTTATTATGCAAACAACATTGTACTGTACCAGTAAATACAAATTTTAATAACATATATACATCGTACATATACTCGTTCATGTAAAGTAACTATCCAAATGTGATTTGTTGCCCATTTAATTTATAGTTGGTAATTCATTCATGAACACAACATCTAATCTATTCCACATCTATTATTTCTGTTTACAATTAGAGTATATTGTAGCGTTTTGACAAATTTGTCTAATTAATTAATTTAAATTTCAAACCGACGCGCCGTTGTATAACAGCCATCAATCTCTTATAATATGAGTATTTTACCTTTGAACATTTTGTTAGTACTATGTATAATATCTCAATACGGCAAGGACTCTTATTAGCAACACAATAGATTTATCATATCAAACATGGAATTAGTGAAAATACAAAAAAGTGTGAAACTTCTTATCAAAGCAACAGACAATGCGAAAAAGCCATTTTCAGACTACAACCAGGACATACGAGATTAGCGCATCAGCATTTAATCAGTAAAACAACAGATCCGCAGTGCAGCAAATGTCAGACACAAATAACAGTCCATCATCTACTAGTAACCTGCCCACAATATCAAACTCAATGAACAAAACATAGCATCAGTGGTGAACTAAAGGACATGCTTTCAGACAATTCAGAAGAAATTAAAAAAGTACTTGAATTTCTTACTGATATAAACATAATACATCGATTTACGTCCGAATTCTCCGTCCCTTAAATACGCTTGCACTGTGCGACAGGCCTAAATCAAGTTTTTGGTGTATTATTTTTAGTTGCATTTTTGTTAGGGGTGTTTCGTATATAAGACTTAGACATACTACGGCATACACTTATTATATTATAACAACATACACGCTGCCTAATTATTCTAAAACTAAGGTACTTAAATCAAGCATTTAATTTGTCACTTGAAACATCTCTCTTAATGAACAAGTTGATGGTGCCTATTGACTAAAGTGATTTGAATTTGTCACATGATAATGTTACATCTCCTCCCACTCCCTACTCTTGTACCCATAACATGTGAGCTTTATTATTTATAAACAATCTCAACCCGTTGCTTCGGCGTCCCCAGCGGCTGCGTGTGTCTACGTATAGGAGAACACAGCAGTCTGAATCAACTTAGCTCACAGTCACTGATGAGATTAAAGATAACAATCCTTCTCTTGTAATTATCTAAATTGTTCAATGAATAAATAAAACTAAGAACACACACTGCGACATATAGCTGAGTGGTGGGATAAGGGAAGGGGGCTGTAAATCAAAACTGTTTAATGAAATCTGCTAAACTAACATTTTCGTTTATGTTACGTCTTTCGTTTTGCATTATTTAAAGTATACAATTGATCTTATTAATATTCCACTTGATTAAAAACAGAGACATATTAATTCCGATTTGAAGTTTAACCTAAAAAATGGGATTTTCAATTAACGCAAAATGTAACCTAGACATTTTGGTTGGTACAAAAGTCAGAGGTGAGATAGAATTAAAGATATTTTTTCGGCGAAAATACGCTTTATTTATCAACATAGTCTTCTTTGAGCTCAATCCATTTAGTCCAGAGTTTTTCCAAATTTTTTTACTCCTGCCAAACAATAGATTATCTCAAGGCCCTCAAAATAGGCGTTTGTTTCAGTGGTTTCTGTGATGACCTCTTTGTTAGACCCAAATCTCTTACCTCCCAGCCATTTTTTCAGGTTTGGAAACGGGAAATAGTCACAGAGGGATTTTAGGGAGTGGGGGAAATTAGGAGAACTAATTAAATTAGGAGAAACTAACTTTTGTCATGGTGACTACACACTCAATCGCAATCGCGGCATCCATCGTGCGGATAGCTGCTTTTAATGGCTAATATAAACTAAATAAAATAAACTAAATGACGTAGTTTGCTCAAAATTTGACAATAGTCTATTAATAGATGACAGTTGACGGAACAACGCGGGAAATTCAAAAATTTACTGTATTATCAAACTACCCTCGTACAAATGTATCGACCAAGGTTTATAATAAACGTCATTAATTGACTATTGAAAGCCCTAAGCTATCTTACAAACATTTTTTCATACGTAGTAAGGTCGAAAAGCCTGATTACAATGTGAGTAAGATTTTTCGAAGCACGTTCTAAACCACAGCTAGAAAATATAATTGGGTACGTTCAGGTAAAGAAATTTCGTATTTTAAAACTTAAGTTTAGGGGGTGGGGTAATGCATTTTGCTTCTGAAACTTTCGGTTCCGTTTTTGATCCAAAATGTCTTCGAGAAGAATATTCGATATCGTATTCAAATTTTATACGCTTCGGATCCAAATTGTTTGTAGCTGCGATAACCTTTTTATCTAACTTACTAACGCGGTAAAAGTATTTGGATTTCTTGTATGCTATTTTTATTGAAGATCTTAAATTATTTATTAAAGTATCTATTAATTTTCTAACATACAACAGGCCCACATCAATGATTCTCACTTACCTTCGGGCAAGCTAACACATTGACTAATCCGCCACTGTACATGGATATATGACGTATATGACGCTTGATATGTAATTTTCAACTTTAATTTCTATAACGGAAAGTTATTTTAGTTACGTTCAATGAAATATTTTCCATTAATTTTATTCAACTATGAAATGTATCAAATTTGTAAAATATTTTTAAATGAATAAATAGCAGATCCACTCATCTAGTCAAATAAACACATCAGCTAGTTATTAATTGCTCTGGTTTTCATTAGAGCCTGGAGCGTCGGAGCGTCAGCCAGATATCTTCTCCACCGTGATAGTGACCCCGTTGTTTCCAGGATTCCGACATGTAGATTGTCGACCCGTCAGTCTCTCTCCACAAAACCCATCTTTCCTCTTCTCCCGTCTCCCGTCCCCGTCCCCCATTCCAGTTCTCATACTGTCAGTGTGTCTCTGACCAGTAAACGCCTCGTGGCTTTCAACTAACATCGCCTTTTAAAGGGTATTTCATGAAGGCTCTTTCCCCCGAACTCATTCACAGTCATGAACCCGTGCTGCGACCAAGCGGCAGATGGCACAACTAATTGCTGAAGTTGTCAGAGGTATTATGCAATCGTCTCCCTAAGTCAGTCGATCCTGCGAGACCTCCCTTCACCCTTTGGGGTACCACCTCACCTCATCGCCGTATTTGATTGAAACAGATGGCTGAGATTTGGAATGTTTTCACTGTTATAAGCATAGACTCGTATTCATACAGCCACATCCGGTTCCTGTTGTCTAAACACTGGGACACTGGGACGGTGGGTGGTACTACTTGATTAATTATATTAACAAGCGCGTGTTGTTGGATTAGAGACAACTTATTAAAGGTAACTGATTTTTATAGATGATAGTTTTACGGATAGTTATACTAATTAACAAATCTGTACTTTGGAGTGGGTAAAAAATAAAACTTGGCGCCTGATGAGAAATAGGGCTTCACTGGAGCACGAAACTTTTCTCGTCTCGTCTCGCTTCTCGTCGTAAAAGCGTAAGCGTAAGCGACGAAACATTTCTATTGAACTAACTATTGAAACAGTACCGAGACCACATACGGCAAGACTCGAGAGTCATGTTGACGTTATTTCAAAAAGAAACAAATTTTTTATTACAAAAATGGTTAGGTCGTACATTTACGAAATATAAAATCTGGTAAACAAACATCTGTTAAATATTTTATTTTATAATTTTGTCTTTTACAAAATTTTGTAGCCGAACGAAAACGAATGTTTTAAGGGAAAATAAATATGAATATAAATTATTTACAATGCGATTGTTTGAAGAAATGTTAGCCTTTAGTTGCCGCAAAAATGTCGTTGAGATTAGATGAAAGTGTTGATGCATTAAGTGAAATTGAACCAGTTGATAAACTGTGTATAAAAAAAAATTCTCCAAAGTTTAAATTTTCTTTTAAATTTGATACAATTAATGATGAGAAAAAAAGTGAAAAGTGAGCTTAGTGTGTGAAAAATTTAGAATTAAAAAAATAATTAGCTGAAATAATATAATGAATTACTTTGTTTAAGACTATCTTAGGAGTAAGTTCTCACAATAACGAGATGTGACGAGACGGGACGAGACTAAAACGATACCTATTTTTACTAAACTAACGAGAACGAGGCGAGATTTTTGAAACGCTCGCCTTCTCTGGTCTCGTGTGTAGCCCTAATGAGAAAATGCAAGTGGTAAATTCAGTTCAGACTACTTCCATTACCATTACTTATTAACTACATACGATAATGACGTTGACGTCGTTCTTTTTTTCTATAAACGTAAAACTCATCTAGTTTGTAGTCATTTGAGTAAACACAGTGAATAAATAACTATTTAAATTAGTGTACAGTACATTTTTGATAACATCACATCACAACGTTTGTGCGGCGTAATTTACTATGTATAGTCGTTGGTATCATTACATACATTTTACATTTTCAACACGAATTTGCTCTCATATTTAGTATTTTAAATGGACGCTGGAAAACGAATCGAACCCAAGCCCACGAACCACGCTGCTTCAGAACAAAATGGGAAATATCTTTCAGTGAGTCTGGATTATTATAAAACGGAAATTATATTTTAAAAAAGAAATTTATATTTTGTTTATTTTCACATAGAAAGAAACATTCGTTATTTCATTTTTATATAAAAACCCATGTTTAAAGTAGAATTATCTTTATTTATACATTATTTTTTCCGGGAAAATTGTTGTTCTTGCATTAAATATGGTTATTCTGTACTAATGGTAAAATATTACGTGAAGAGTTTCACATATTTTTATTAATAACATATATCTTACATATCAGTAGCATAACATTGTTACATATACATATTGCTGACTGATATATAAAATATACTCAACAATCTTGCTAATAATATGGATTATATAAAATTGATTTATTCCTCAGTAAAAAATATTTCTTCCGGCAAAAAAGCGTTTTATTTATTAACAAAGTCTCCTTTAAGCTCGATACATTTAGTTCAGCGTTTTTACAATTTTTTAATTCCTTCCAAATAATAGGTTTTCTCAAGGCCCCCAAAATAATGTGTTTGTTTCATTGATGACCTCTGTATTAGACCGAAATCTCTTACCGTACAGCCATTTCTTCAGAACATTAAAAACAGGTAATAGTCACATGGGGCTAAATCTGTAGAGTATACTGGAGGGAGTAGCAGTTTCATAGCCTAATTCATGGATTTTTGTCATGGCGACTACACACTCAATGACAATCGTGGCACCCATCGCGCGGATAGCTTTTTCATGTTCAAATATTCATGTAAAATGTGATGTACCTGTTCAGTTAAGATGGCTACAGCCTCAGCCTCCTCACGCACTTTCACACTCCGATCATTCACTATCATTCTATGAATTTTATCGACTATTTCTGGCATGACTACCTATTTTGAGCGACCTAAACGTTTGGCGTCACTTGTGCTGGTACGACCACAACGGAACTCAGTAAACTACTTCTTTACCATTGAAATTAATAATGCAGAGTCCTTATAATATTTATCAAGCCTTTCCTTGGCTTCGGTGATGGTTTCTTTACGCACAAAATAATTCTTAATCAGTACACGAAATTCACGAGGTTGTCTGCTTTCAATGGCTGTCAAACACAAACTAAATGACGCAGATTGCTCAAAATTTGACAGTAGTTTATTAATAGATAGCAGTTGACGGGAGCAGTATTGTATTTAAGGTTAATGCGCGGGAAATTAAAAAAGTTAATGACTTAATGTTTGTTACCTTGTTTAAAGTTTCTAGGTAAAATATTAATTAAAAATATACTTTAATTTAAGAGTTATTACGTATATTTAAGCAGAAAATTAATGAAAATAAACTGAAGTCAATCGTTTAATTAATACTCATAGTTTTCTTCAATAAAATCTCTCCGATTGTCCGATTTTTTGTTTTTATAAAATTTTTGTTAGTGCATAACTTTCCCTGGAGTCCCACTCCAGTACACCACTAACCACAAAACTAATTTCGACTTCCATTACAGATATGATCGACTTTCACTTCATAACATTCCAATCATTAATTTCACAGCAAATTGCTCCAATCAGCGTTCAGTTCGTAATTACCTTTCAACGTCTAGACACAAACTTTTTGTTCGCTATAAACGTAGTAATCAATAAATTAATAAAAGTTCTTAAAACCTAAAAGACTACATCATTGGCGCTGGACATGATTCTATTGACCTCTCACCTTCTCCATCTCCTCGTCCTCTGCTTACAATCTTTAATCTGTTCAATATTAACCAACACACTGCAACACTGCAGTGCAAGATATTCATCATCGCGGTTGCCTATAAACCACTGATTTATTTCACTCCAAATGATATTTTTGCATGTTCTAAACACTTATGAATTACGACTTTAAAATTAATAAAACGTTCTGTTTCTTTATATTTTGTTAAGGGAGAACACCAGCCTGACACGCTAAATTGAAGTCGTTCTTTGTGAATTTCTAATATAAGGTGCGACACGGGAACTACCTTATTTTAAAAAATCATAAAACAAGAAGTATTGGAGATATCATTATTATTATTTTTCTTTTATGTTGAGATACATTTAAAGTTTTTTTTAAAGTTGGTAAGACGAAGTTGGAAGTTTCGGTCCGCTTTGTCCAGCATGTTTGTGTCTATGTTGGCAATAGCAGCCGCATATTGTTTTTCACCTCTCCCAGGTTTTTAGACGATTGGTATTACACCAAGGATTTATGATATTTCCATAAAAATAATCGCAGGGTGCTAAATCTATTCGATAAAAGCTTCACATGCCTTTTTTAGTGAAACAAAACCGCGTGGATTAACTTTTTGTATCACTGCTAGTTTCTATGGATAAAATTTCAGGTCTTCTTGGAAAATTCGTCTTACTGTGCGATCAGGAATTGTAAGAGCAGCTGCATATTTCCGTGTAAATCACTTAGGGGATTTCCAAACCGCCTGCTTTACTCTCTCGACGTTTTCTGATGTCCTAGTGGTTTTTGAAGGTCCTAGTTTCCTTTTGGACATACTATATGTATCCATAAACGTGTCAACCCACTGTCGATCAGGAATACGACATTCAGGCGCGATATTAAATTGTTTCCTGAATTCATTATGAGTTGCAATGATCGAATGGTCGTTGGAAAAGTTCTCTTGTCCACTACATTGTCGTTACTAAACTAATCGTATAAAAAACGTTAGCCTCCCCACTCCCCAAGGATTAATGGCCGCTGTGTAGCACGCGTTTCAAATAATGAATCAAATTGGTGTAGCTCCTTAATGCAACTATTTTATTATAAAGTAATCAAACGAAAGGTCACATTTAAGATATAGTTCTTGATTTACACACGCGAATAATACAAATTAATAAATAATAAAAGTACAAGTAGATTCAAATATTTCTCAAAATTCACAACACGAAATCAACACGAAGTCAACATCATATTAAATAACGAAATGAGAACTAGTTGGCTAAATACTGTAAACATAAATACAAGTATATGATGAGATGAGAGATAAACAAAGAGAATGGAGCTGTACTCGCAGTCATACAAATTACAAGCTAGTAAATATGCGAAGATTTGTTTTGTATAGAGTGTTTCGCAATACACATACAAGACATTTTAGGAATTGTAAATTTTTAATCAAACTTATATGTTGCTTCAGAAATCAAAGAGTTTTATTTTAGTAATTTACATACACATTATAATAAATACACTGTTTAACTTAAATCATACTATCCTACCTGAAACCAAAGAAACAACATTTAAAGTTTATTATTTAAAATTGTCAATTCTTTTTTATTTAATTTTATAATAACTTAACATTATGCATAGTGAGTTCCATCGACTACAAATGTCAATTGTGTTGGTCGTTGGCACACACTACAGTAAAAGTAACTATAACTAATATATTTGGTCAGTGCTACCAACTAAAGAAATATAAAATATTTATACACATTTAGGGTGTATTTTTAAAGTCGTTTATGAAATTAGAAATAAAGATAATAATGTAACAATAGATAGTTGACAACAGCAATACATTTATATAAATAACTTTGTAGCTTTACAATTTGTTAAAAGAGTTTGTGAAATAAATAAATAGCTAATAATGAAGTGTCTGCAGAAGTGTAGTTCACTTACAAACCATCACACAAATTCAACAAAATATTGTTCCTTGAAAGCATAACTTAGTTCAAATTATAACCTATTGTCAATAAATTATATGTAAATAGAGAAAAAAGAAAGAAAAGTTCATGGGGTAAGAAAATAATATTACAGTGAAAGTACCAAACGAATTTCCTCAAACACGTTTTTAAACTACAAAAGCTATTCCTTTTTTTTCTTTTTGGGGTAAGAAAATAGAACTAAATTTAACCATAGCCCTCCTACACAACCAATGTATTTTACGTGTTTTTCCATTTCCCTGATACCGTCCCAAGGAATTCATTTGACTGTCCCAAGTCCCTATTGTCTGTCTGTTATCTTTTCTTCTCATCATACGAGTACGTTCGTTGTGGAGGCTGCTGCTGGCTCCTTCATCCCGTATATCCCGGCTCGGGCTCCTGTTTTATCCCTTGGCTTTTACAATACACATCTTATGTTTGGTTCCTAAACTTTTCGGTTCTTTTCTATTTATTCTTGACGTTATAGAAGTTATTGTTCTTTGCCAAACGCATAGTTTTACTCTTTGTTAGGGAAGTAGGAAGTAGGTTTAGTTTTAGCTCAGCAAATAAACATTCCAATTACACAATACTAAGAGAAGGTTAACTGCCAAATGTTGGGCTATCTCAGACTAGAAATAACGAGCGGTAAAATGACAACCTTCTTTCCCAAAAATCAAAAAATCATTTAATACATTGAATATATATTTTTCAAAAGCTAAGTGAATATTTCCTCGACCTAATTTCATGCGGTTTTCTAATTTTATGTATCTGTATTTTATTTAGAGTTAATACCCTGAAACCATTTGAATATACATACTATATTCAAGATATATACTTGTTATAACTGAATTTTTAAATATCTCCAAATCTGTAATGCAATATTTAAATCATTTGAACACCCTGTGTTGAAATATATCCATTATACACCGGTAGACAAAATAACTGTAGCTTTTTTAATTTCAAAATTGCATTGAATATAATTTAGCGATGTGGATGATAATATTAATATCAACGGCAGTTATACTAGAATCTACTGGTGACTGTTGAATGGTTTAAACGTTGAAAATTCATAGAATGCTGGAACATTTCTACTTGAATTATATTTACATTAGGGTAATGAAATATACGTAGTGCTGTGTCGCAAGGAGAGGACCCATAAGGTCCAGGGTTTGAGTCTTGAATGGTAGAACTAGGTAACTATAAGGGATGAGAAGGGCAAGGGGTGGAAAACGATGATAGAATGGGCCAACGTTAAGAAGTAGAAAATATTGAATGCTCCGGGGTTTATACACGACTAAAATGAGGGTTTCGAATCTTTTTAAAATGGATAGGGGCATTTCGATATAATATACGACATGAAAACAAATTACCTAACTCCTAAAACCCAAAAATGAACCAATGGGATAATGACGTACATGCTGCAAAATGTAACGGGCTTTCAACTTTTATATTTAGCTTTTTTAAATTTCTTTAATACTATTATCTGGTTGGACGCTGCCAAACAGATTATTTAATAAAAATACATTTGTTGTTACAGGACTTGATGTCAAGTGTACCTGCACAAGGCACACGTCAACGCTAGGTCGTAATACCAGATTAACCCCGATTAACTCTTAAGTCTTCACATGCGATGCACTAACACTCAGTGCGTTACTAAGTAAGAGTTCTTGTACATAATGTGTCGTACACACTAGTGCGACTTAAACATACGACATCCAACATTTATATTCATTTTTCATTCATAAATGTGTTGTACTTTTAACGTACAGACTAGTGCGACTTAAACATGTGACACTAATAAAACCCTTACTTATGCTATTTTTTAAAATTCTAGGTAGTTTTTTATGAAACAAATATGTTTTAATCCTTGTTCGGTACTTGTAAAAGGATTGTTATTTTGAGTATGATCTCGAGCAAGGGATTTTTTTTAGCTGTGTTAAGTAAATAAATTAAAATGGTGTTTAAAGGGACAAATTAAATTTGTATAAGTTTAATAAATTTGAAAAAAGACGATACCGCTGTGCTTACCCGTGCTAAACAATTGACCCTTGTCGACTCTTGTCTATTGTTAAAGAACTGAGTTTTATTTTTCTAAAGCATGTTGAATGAATTCGTTGTCCACTAGTGTGGACGTGTTCTACGACTTCTTCCAACAAATGTTGGATGTCGCACGTATGTGTACGATACTTAACGCTTACAAAATATCATTACTGTTGCATAAATCTCTTTAAGTCTTTAATCTCATGACCTGTGTGAAATTACGTACATTTCAAAAATAAGGAATAACCCTATTGCTATTGGAATAAGTTGGGTATGGGGTATGGGGACAGGGGGGTGATCTAGGGCAGATCGGATCTGTTTACACGCCCAGGTCATAAATCCTCGAATCGCATTCAAGCACAGATCGTCAGATAAGGAAAAGCTTTTTGCTAATAACCGACCAGTGTCTTTACGAATTAAGAAAACTCGACGGTGCACTTAAATTAGAACCGCTCTAAATATACATTTAAATAATGGAAGGCGGGAGTTGATGTCCTAGTTTAACTACCAGGACTTGAACGGGCGATCGATCGAGAAGCGAAGATCAAGATAACAGTACCTATCTCAATAATGGCTTTAAACTATAAACGTCTGAGATGCTGATAGATATATTTTCATAAGAGATGTGTAAATTCTATTATGACCTTTTTAAAAGAAGTTCTATCCCTATAAATATATTGAACCAGTTCTCGTCATTTAATTAATAATAAAATATAAATTAGTAGGCTGCATCTTGTACTATAAAATGTTCAAACATCAAAAAGTCCTTTCATTTGTTAACCTTTTGATTAGCTTCACACGCAAATAGATCTGATTCATTTCTATATCTGTGTCATTCGGATTTATACGATTGTTGCGGATTTCTAGTTCTTAATAATTACTTATTGGAAGTACAGAAATACTAGTTTATTATAATATGAGAGAAAATTTTTGTTTTCGTATTATATTCTGGCCTTAGGTTGGCATTTGTACATGGAAACTGAAGCATACTTTCAAGTGAATTGACTGACGCTTTTGTTTACGTTATTAAGTATACAATTTCTAAGATCTGGTTAAAGAAAAATATCGGATCAAATGTCCTTTTTATGGGCATTTTATACATACAGTATATACCATCAATTTTGTCGTATGTAAGTAGACACTGAAATCTGAACTCTCGTCTAATAATCGTCTAAAAGAACCTTTAGCCCGCTGTTCAGATATTAGTATTTATATATAGATAAACGGACAGTTCTTATAAATCAGAAACTTATTCAAAATCTGATCTGATCGTGTTAAGTAGTCTTAATAAAATACACAGTGTGACCGAGGTCTTTGGTTCATTGACTATTACCAGTTTCCTTTTGAATCCTGAAATCTACAAAATAAAAATACTGCTTATTCGCCACAAGAACCTTTTGGCAATAATTACATTTTATATGTAATAGGTAAATCCGGTCATGCTTTGCTGTGGCTCAGCCTGATAATACGAAGGTAGTTTGATAATGCAGTGATTTTTTTTTCTTTTTTATAAAAAAGAAGTATTTTTAATAAAAGATATTTTTTTCGGCTTTATTTATCAACATAGTCTGCTTTAAGCTTAATTTTTTTATTACTTCTAAACAATAGATTTTCTCAAGGCCCCCAAAATAGGCGTTTGTTTCTGTGATGACCTCTTTGTTAGACCCATATTTCTTACCGCCCAGTCATTCCTTGAGGTCTGGAAACTGGTAATAGTAGCAGGGTGCTAAACCTAGAGAATATGCTGGATGGAATAGCAGCTGGTAGCCCAATTTCTGCATTTTTGCCATGATAACTATACACTCGCAATCACGGCAATGAATGGAAAATTAAATAAAAGACATACCTATCAACTGGAAAGAAACGAAAAAAAATTTTATTTTTTATTTACTCTATTTTTTATACCAGTTATATTTTTTGTCAGACGGATTTTGATTGTTTAGTTAATGTACACCGAACAGTTATACATTTATTTAAGGAATTGTATTTTCTGTCATTTATAGCTTCATAATTATGGTGTATGGCGTTCCATCTATTACCTTTCAAACGTTCAGTCTGCATTTAAAACGACGTGCTATAATTTTAATGCGTTTACACATATCACATCAACTCTTTTATTATCCTTCTTCGTCCAACTAGATATCCTTTACAATATTTTAATTCTGGTATCTTGAGCGATACGGTGGGATGGTGATTGATGGTTGGTGGGTTTAGTTTTTATTCATAAATAGAAATAGTCGCACTATGATACATTACTCAGTCCACTGTGTCATTTAAAATAAATTAAAGTTGTGAAGAAATACAAGAATATAGATACAACTGCTTTATATTTCAATCATAACCGCAGCCTTTTCTAGAAATTAAAGCACTATTAAAACAAAGGTTAATGCATTACTTATACCTATTTTAACCGGAGTATAAGTTCGTAAACAAATATTTTGAGGCATTGCGAATTTAACGCCCAATATCAGATGTTTGGTGTATTTCTTGTCTGATGTAAGCAATGATTAATAAATACATAACTTTGGATTAAATGGATAAATCTTACAGGACTAACGCTGTTTAAACACGCAACGGTTTAAACCGAACCTCCTCTCTTCATCCCCTGATCCAGAATCACAACCTTTGGCCTGCCAAGTCGGCAATTACCCGGATATAAATACTATAATTATGGCGTAGTGTTGGTTTTACATGTTCGAATGTGTTTTATTAAAATATATTATTTTGTTATTGATCGCCACTCATAAGCATACTCGTACATTCTATTTGCTCTCTTCCACAATACATTTGAATATTTATATTTTCTAATATTATTTTATTAATTAATATTATGTTAAATGTAATTAAATACTAAGAAATTAATTTTAAGTTCTTGGAATAAATAATTCTCGGATAAAAAAATATTTGAAGAGGATTTTATATTTAGACAGATTTCATAGAATTCTGTAGATGTTTTTCATAAGTCTGTAGGAGAAATGCTACACTCGTTTAAACATGAGGCTAATGCGGTTGTATCCAAAAAAAAAAAATCGAGAAAATTAATGTTTTGTAATACATTGGAGAACATAATCATATCTAGAAGCTATAAAAAGAACGAGTATGTTTAAATACTAAGAAACATATTATTTATTTAATCACACAATTGTGCTCACAATCTCAAATATTGTGGTCATAGGTAACTGACAGATACTTCCGAAGTAAAAGCAAGGGTTTCACAGGGAAGTGTTTTGAGTCCGGTACTGTACCTGTTATATACTGCAGATATTCCTACACTCGATAGTACAATAGCAACTTTTGCTGATGATACTGCCATACTTGCAGTACATCTACAAAATCTACATCAAATTCGAATGGAAAATTAAATTAAATGAATCGAAATTGGTTCATATAAAATTTACAATATATATCAACAAAAATGCTTACTCAAACACAACGATGTACCTGAGCTTCACAGTAGATGCTAAACTGCGCTGGAAAGAACACGTAAAGAAGAAAAAAGAACAACTTAATACAAAATACAGAGAATTATACTGGCTGATTGGAAAGGATTCCACTCTGTCAGTATAAAATAAGTTAATAATATACAAACAAATCCTTAAACCAGTGTGGATTTATGGTATCCAGCTATGGGGCTGTACCAATCAGAGTAACAAGGATTTAATCCAAAGGTTCTAGAACAAAGTGCTAAGAAACATCGTGGAAGCACCCTGGTATATTAGAAACGTTATTTTCACCGAGACCTAATGATGGAAACTGTGTATACTATAATAAGGAAATTTGCCAAGAGTCACCAGGAAAGACTCCAACAACATGTTAATGACGAGGTAGCACACCTACTGGACAACGATGGAGAAACAAATAAAAGACTCAGTTGAGTTAGTGTAATTAAATTAAATGTAATCGTGCGAAACGTTATACTTATTTATGTTAAATATTTCATATGAAACAATAAGGTATGCTGAAGAGCAAAATCTTTAACGTTTATATTATGGTAACGTTAAATTGCTTATTAGTCTAATAGACTAGATTGTAATAGTTGAAAAATAAAAAAAAATGATAATAAAAAAAAATTAAAATTTACAAAAATATAATTGGACTTAACCGCATTGACTTCTGAGCGTCTTATATCTTCTGCTGAAATGATAATACACGAAATTGTCGTGCCTGGTGTAAAGAACTGTGAAATAAAAAACGTCTAGACAGCGCTATCATTATTTGATTAACAAAATCTATTGGGGTGTTAAGCTAACAATCCACAGGGGACGATAGACATGTGGGCCACAATACGGGCTTGCTAATAGTGTTTTCTTAGCCAACAAATCGATGAGTGTTTGACAAATATTAAAAACCAAATTTTTCCATCAACTGACCGTTCGCATCAGCTGTTGTGAATCATCTCTTAAAAACAATTAAATAAATAATTAAATTAAGATGTTGATTTCTGTTGTAGTCAAAGTGTATGCAAACTATTTCAAGTTTATATAAACTTAAATATATACGAAAATTCAAATTATTTTAACCATTAAAATGTACGAATAATATGAATGTGTGTGTGTGTGTAAATGTAGCTGTACCCGCGAGGGAATGAGACTTAGAGGTTTTAAAGTAGACCGAACTACTGAAAGTAATTAAAACATAGAAGAGAGAAGAACGTGGGTGAGTGCGAAAGGAAATAGAAGAGAGAGAGTGAAAGAGAACACCATTCTATAATTGCACTATTCGTATTCTACCAGAAAAAAAAATAAGTGAAATAAAACATATCTTATAATAAAATACAATATGCGGAAATGAGACAGACGATATTGTACATAATGCTATAATGGCTTTGAGAAGGATTTCACAGAAACGGGGTAATTAATAGTTGTGCATTTTACCTTGTAATAACAGTTTTAAACTTTTAAGTTTCATTTTATGTTCATGTAACTAGATACTGGTATATCTTTTACGGTGAGACGGTGTGGTTATATTCCGCCATTCTGTCATCCTTCCGGTTGTTTGTGACATCATATCCAGAATAATTTGAATACGATGTTAAGATGTTTTACTCAGAGGATAGGAACAATATGGCGTCCACTCAGAGCAGGTATTAAAAGAATCCATTAAAATATCGTAATACAACTCTTGGATATTTCTCTACTTCAGCTCACAATTCTAAAGCTGCGTACATACGTGCGATTTAAACATACGGTACAGTAAAAGCTCCTTATTCGCGGGGTATACGGTCCGTAAATATGCCGCGAATATGGAATGGTAATTAGTATGGAATTATAGGGGATACGTTCCAAGGTACCAAAATGAAACCAATATGTATGAAAATAATATAAATTTATTGCTAAATTCTAAATTAAAATAAATCATTTTCGTCAGATTTAGGCAAGGGTTTAAAGAATTTAGTAATTTTTTCTTGCTTTGCTGCTTTTAAGAGGTCATTAAATTCTGATTGATATTGAGCTGTAGCATCAATAATTTGCCGTTTAAAAATAAGGCTCCTTTCCATAGATGGATCAATATTCACGAAGAAATCACAAAGATCATTTGCCCTACGTAAACCTTCACTCAGATTTTTTAAGTTAAAAGTCACCTTTTCAGTGGTTGCTGAAGGCTCTTCTTCAGTGGAATGTGGAGTTAACATTTCCTCTAAGTCGGTTTCGGTCAACTCATCTTGCGAATCAAACAACTCTTGGATGTCACTTGGTTCTATCTGTTCGAAGCCATCTCGTACTATTCCATTTGCAACGTGAACAACATTTTCAGTTAAAGATTGAATTTGCTCAGATTCATCATCATTTCCGGCAATTAAAGTAGGCCACAGTTTTTTCCAGCATGATTTCAATGTGCTTGGCTTCAGTTCATCCAACGATTCTTTTATGTTAACAATACATCCGAAACGAAACCGAATCCGTTTCTGTTTAGGTACCGATTGCATCCGCGAATAGTGAAATTTTTAGCCGCGAATACAGAAACTGGGTTGCAATTTTTTTACCCGCGAATAATGAAAACGCGAATAAAGAAACCGTGAATAAGGAACTTTTACTGTATTCAACATTTGTTGTAAGAAGTGGTACAACACGTCCACACTAGTGTAACATGCAACTTAATACGTCGGAAGTTTTCATATTTCGAACGAAATTTACAAAAAAAAAGTAATAAAACTTAGTTATTTAACAAGATCTCTGCTAACTCATGTCCATTTACACACCATTTTCAATTATTTTTATTTATTTACTAAACACAACTAAAAAAAATCTCAACACACAATGAGATTATATTGGAGGCTGCGTAGGTACTCTACACTTTTGTCGAAATCATATTCAAAATCCTAATTTCTTTAGATGTTCCGACTTCGCTTCGAAATATAAAAATACTACCTAGATTTTTTTTAAATAGCATAAGTAATTAAACATGAACATAGATACTTTATCAGACACGATAAAGTTACCTGTTCAAAATACAATGTCCCCATAGCTTCAAATAATAATATAAATAATTGAGCAAACTTAAGAAAAAGTGCCACTTCACCGGAGATATATAGACAACTGTATAACGAAATTAAAGACAACCACAAAATTTATCAAATAATATATACAGATGGATCAAAAACAGCAGATACAACGGGTTGCGCGTATATAGATAATAATAGAAAGGCCAAAAACAACCATATCGTTACAAATATACAATTTAATTTATGCATTTTTAACGAAAACAAAATTAAACTGAAGTGGATATCTGGCCAAAGCAGCCAAGTTGGCTGCATGGTCTCTGCCATATTACACTTAGATTTAATAAAATGGTATAAAAAAGGGTATAAGGCGAATTCAAAACCAATGCTGGACGCAAATAAGTAGCAACAAATTGAGATTAATTAAGGAAAATATTAACAAATGGGAAACTTCTTATCACAGCAATACACAATTCGAAAAAACCATCTTCATACTAAGAACAGGACATACGACATTGACACATCAACATCTAATCAGTAAAACAACAGCACTGCAGTGAAGCAACTGTCAGACGCAAATAACAGTCCATCATCTATCTACTAGTAACCTGTCCACAATATCAAATGCAAAGAACAGAACACAACATCAGTGGTGAATTAAAGGACATACTTTCAGACAATACAGAAAAAATTTAAGTGCTGGAATTCCTTAACTTTAGGCGAATATGACCATGTTGTTGGAATCGCCTCAAATTCTAAAATAAAAAGAAAAAGGTTAGATGTCGCATGTTTAAGTCGCACCAATCTGTACGAGGCATAATAAAATAGAACTATGTATTTATAAGCATAAATATTACTTAAGATAACCTGTAACATTGCATTACTATTTTTACATAGAATTTTTATTATTGCCATTTCTATTTATTGTATACGAGTATATGGTATATATGAACTGTTTGCTCCGAATGTTCAAAATGCATACCAACTCGTGCCAGTACAACCAACGGAACTGTAACCTACTAATGTTTTAACTTTATTCTATAATCTATTAAAACTGCAACATGAAACACTGAACAAATACTTAACAATTGCATCTGAAACAGTAACAATGCGAACCCAATACGAATACGAACCGAACACATCGTATTTACCAGATAGTATAGTATTTATTTCGTCGACAGTCGATGTACAGTCGCTATACGCTATATCGTGCCCGTGCTATGTTCAACATTGTGTACACGGATATTTTCGTTATAAACAATGGTTTTATGTTATGTTTCGACTATTTATATCTAGGACATCGCTAAATACAATTGTTACAGGTTCACATATAAAATACTGCATGTGAGCTACAGTATTCAGGTTTAAGCGCATCCATGGTACGTACGGTGCTGCTATCTGGTGGTGGGTAACTCTACTAGTCATAGCTATACAAAACATGGAAAATGCGGCCGCACGCAAACATGTTGTAAACTTTGATAAAGTACAGTGGTAAATACTACGATACTACATAGTAAATATATAAATACATACATACAAATATACAATCGTAATTTAACTAAACAATTGTACACTGTCATGTTCGCTTCCTCCGTATGATATTTAATCTTATGATGGGGAGGAATATTTTAATTGTATTCACGTAGTTAATAAACATATATCGTATACTGTTAATTGCTGAAGGAGCGTCTAAAAGCTATTTATCGAAATATTTGTCATAATGAGCCACTAACTTCTTCTTGCGATTTTGTGATTTGCTGAACAGAGATGTGCACAAATACTATTCAAAAGTATTTAAATACATGCATACATACAAATAAGACGCAATAAAATCCCCTGTTATGCTATTCCTAAAAATTCTATAGTCACGAAACACGGCTCGACTAGTTTGCAACAGATAATAAAGTAAAACAGTAAATAAAGATAATCTTAAGACAATCTTGTCCTCGCAGCAATACAGTATGCTCAATAACTATTAGATCCATCAACTATAGTCAAAATCACGATAGATCGGCGGTGACTTATACGTAAAAGAGGTTATAAGTGCGGTATAAATTTATAATACGATGATGAATTTTGTCTTATTCGTTTCTATATACATTATAGAAAAATAAATGAGTCAGTGCTTTTTAGTTATATCAGCAGTTTATACCCCACAACTTGTTTTAAATATGAGTCACCGCCGAACTCTCGTAACTTCAACCATAGCTCACTTTTATTAGCCTAATTAGGTTTTCAATTACATATAGTTATCTATTAGGAATATTAATTACCAATAATTAAATTGACTTAAGTAACTTTGGCTCTCCATATATATGTTTTTCGTTTTTCCAAATTTAAGATTTCGTCCAATAAATTATGATAATTGAATTGATACGGTTAATAATGCAGACCTATACCAAATCATTTTTACTTAGTAAGTTTTTCCTGAAACTTTATAAAACAAGTTTAACCTTCAGAAGATTTCAATAGCATTACCCTCATAAATTCAGATATTCCACTTTATGTCTTTATTTCATTGCCGTAGCCTGCAGTTCGTAGCCGTAGGCCGTAGTCCGTAGCCCGTAGCAATACTCTTACACTTCTAAATAGCATTATCTGTTATCTTATTTATTATATCGTATAGATTACCTACTTTACTTGATGTGGTTTTCTAAGTACGCAATACAAATAGAAAATCTGTGAAACACTGGTGTGGTCAGACTTAGTGTTAGGGAAAGCAGAACTAATACAGAGGCTCTACGAGGCTCTACGGGGTTCTACGCGGTTCTACGGGAATAGACATTGCTTAAACTAGGTTTGGTTGGGTTGGTTTGGGTTGGATTGCGTTGCGTTGGTATGAAATAGTCTCAAATATATTGGAATGAGAGGAAAACCCATGGGATTAAAGTTTACCGGCCAATTGCATGTCTAATACAGTACATCGGAACATTTACTGGATGACTACGAGTATCTCTCATTCCCGATCCCGTTCCCGTTGCAATAGAAATGTTTTCCTTGCTGTTTGTTCTCTAACCGGGTGCGGCGTGCGATATATTTGAAGCTAGATAATACGCACATTACGTAAACTAAAATGTTTTAGAGAATACGGGTACGTGTAAAACTTTACGATCAGATAATAGAAAGACAGGTGCTTTTATTATGATTAAATACAGTTTTATATATCAATAAAGTTTGAGAAATTTGTAACAGATGTCGCGAGCTGTGTCAATGTTTTACAGGAATTTTATATCTGCTTTTTTCAATTGAATATGGAGAGCAATACCCTTGTATGTTTTATGAACGCACAGGCATCTAATGTTGGTTGAGAAACCAAATAGAAGACACTCATTAGTCTTAAATACATGGTAGAACGAGGTGCGGCTATTAAATAACGAGATTGATGCTGTAAAACATTTTATTTTGTTTTCATACATATTTACTTATTATCATCATCAATCTGCACCCTTTCTGTATCCCTACAACGCTCCTTGCGAATCTTCCATTGCTCAAAAGAGTGCTGGAAATGTCATTCTAACAACTCCTTCAGGACGCGTGCCGCTTTCTTTGTCATAGCTTCAACTAAATCAAATCTTATTAGGAAACAGAGGGAAATCGATAGAATCGATCTTCAAAGTGTCAGTACAAACATTTTTGCGAGCTTCTTGTTTTTCAAACGTGAGAATTTTAGGCATCATTTTGGTGCACACTTTTTACATGTTAAAATTCTTATGTAAAATATTTCAGCAATCGCATGAATACTTAACCGACGGTCAAATCGAATCAGATTACCGATTCCTTCGAAATTGTCATGCGTTTTTGACGTGGAAGAGCACATGCACGCTATAAACATTCATTGCCACTCACTTCTTTCAATATAATATAAGTTTCAGTAGCGGATTTAACAAGTTTGATATCAAATTTCGCAACAATTCGTTGCTCTATTGTTACACTTAACATGCGAACGAAGAGTACGGCTATACTAATTTGTTTACAGAAAAGAGAGGCACTGCATTAGAAAGAGAAGGATTCACGATAAACAACTGTCCGTCGGCGTTTGGGGCATACACACTTCTTCTGTAGCAGCGTCAGTCTCGTTATTTATTAGCCACACCTCGTCCATTTTTGACTTGAAATTAACTTACTATCATTTTGCCATTAACAACGACGACCAACGCCTACACATTATATAAATAACAATATTACATTTGGATATTCAAATAACTTCTAAAGCTTTGTAAAAATAAAACGGACATTCTATTATTGTTGTCACTTGACATGGATAATGTCTGATTGATGTGGACTCATAAACAATAAAACAATTTAAATCCGCTGGATAATCCGCGACATGAGTCATGGGTGTCATAACCCGTTCACCAGGGCGTCATGACGCCCCTCGAGTCGGGGAGTCCCGGTCGCTGTACCAGTATATCTAGTTCTCGGCTCCGGGCATGAACAATAGTGCTAACTGGATGACAATGATAACAAATATTCATTTTTTGTTTCCATTGTTTTAGAGTGGTGACATTTTATGAATAACTACTGCGCGCCACGTCTACGGAAATCCTTTTGTAATTAAAGAGTCGATTTCAATATGAATGGCTGACGGATGAATGGTTGGCAACGATGGTGGTAACGATGGTGGTTCAAATGATAAGAAAAATAACTCAAGTAAATCGAGGAATGTTATTTTCAAAAAATTGATTTTTGGTTTTTTTTTATATTTCGAAAGTATAATCTTTTAAGAATATATTGTTAAATTTTTGTAGTGATATTGCCAATAGTTTCGTTTCCACATCCGCTTTAGCATATATCAATAGCCATATAGCCATAGCATACTTAAAACTTTAATCTTATTTATTTTTAAACTATGCTTTTTTCGGCATAGTATAATATTAATACTAGTAATACTATTCAACCGAATCGTCTGAAATTTGAATATGTTATTCACAACATCAATAGCTATCGTTGGAAATATAGTCATTTTTTCATTTCAATAATTTCGTATTTTTTTCATTAAATAACTGGTAAAAAAACACTGTTTTCAGAATTTTGATTTTGTCAATTTTTAATTATTATTTTTTTCTCTAGTTCCGACCATAACTGTACTCATACTAATTAATAATTTTCTAGATTTTTATTATTCAGATAAACAGGATACTTAGAGTAAAAATTTTTGACATGGAATAACTCAACATCTGAAGAGAAGGAAGAGTGAAGGAAGTACACTTCAAAATGTTTACACTTCACTCCCTTTGCCCTTCCTTCTCTTCAGATGTTGAGTCGCCGAGAATTTTAGTTCATAGAAGATATAATATCACATGTTAAAGAATTTTACTCTAAGTGATAGTATCTTGCAGATAAATAGAAGAGCCAAAATAGGCAACACCGTCCAGGTCCAATTTTTTGACAGAACCTACTTTAGCGTCATTTTTAACATATTTAACAATATTTTGAAATTTCGAAAAAGATTTTTTTGTATGTAGAATTAGTGTAATAATTAGCCGAAAAAGGTAAAATGTCGCTTTTCATTATTTTTATTAGAAAAAACAATCCTCAAAATACCCTAAATTTTCGAGCTCTAGACCACCGTCCCACTTAAGGGTATGGGTTAAGGGTATTTTATCGCCACTCATGAAATACATTTGTCCAGTGGCGAAAATCGAACCTTTGTCTAATAATATTTGAGGGTTATAGTTACGACCTAACTACCTGGATCACCCAGAGGACTACGAAGTTAAATTCTTACTAAAAGAAATGATCTTCTTTTGTGAATAAATAAATGAGCTCAAAATAACTTCTCACTCGCTACCTAACACTTTTCTTGTACCCCTTCTCCCAGCAGAGACTTTCGCAAATGATGAATTACTGAATTATTCCTCAGTCGCGGACCCCGGAACCCGGACCTACTTTGAATTCAATTATAGGATCACTAATACTAACAAATACGTCCGTACCATTCCATGCTCCATCGCCCCATATTATTTGCTGCATAGTTTCAATGGTTTTTATCACATTTCGCGGAACATTATTTTCCAATGAATTTTCGCGTACACTGTGTATACTCGTACTGTAATATTAATCACTGTTCTTAGGAATAGCTCCGAGTAGATTTTCTTTTGGCACGTTCTGTCTGGGAAATACTCCATTATAGGATTACGAGAGTCTGATGGTTTTTTATTTTATAAATGTCTAATTACTCATCCTGCTTGCGGAAAATCTACAGAAAAAAAAAACTTATACCATAGTTATTTTTAAATTTTAAATATTTTTTTTTATGATTAAGTTTAAATGAATTTTATTATTATGCAATTTTGTAACCATGGAAACTAATCCATCTGCCAGTCACGTGATGTGAAAAGGGGAGACTGTTTTTTGTGTAAAAAGATTGCAAAGTCATATTTTATGTAGTAAGTTTCAGAAAATTGTTTATTCCCACTTTGAATTACTTTGTTTTGGCTACGAACTGAAATTGAGTTCAACATCTTCATCGGGAGGGTTGATAAACATTTAGAGAATGTACTAATAACACCCCTACGGATAACTGGATTTAGAGTAAACAATAACAACCAGCAACCGCAAGTACAACCACTTGCAAATTAATTACATCAAGCTATTGTACCGATTGATTAAATATTAAATATTTGTCTGACGGACCGCCAAGTATAGACGACTATTGTCAATATTGCATTGACACACTTTATCATGAGATCACGCTTCCATGGCTTTAATGCCGTTTTTACACCAAAGAGACAGTTTTGAAAACAGTTTTATTTCCAAAAAACAAAACAAAAACATGTTTTGTTTTATTTTAAAACAGTTCTGTTTTTCGAAAACAGACTATTCGAAAACGATTTAAGTACTAACGACATTGAGTTAAATGGAGAATTGAGATCCTCTTTTCACAATTTTACAGGAATGTCAAGTACTGATTTTGAACTGTTAATTAATTTTTTCCAAAATATAGTTGAACCAAATAAGCCAAATGATAAACAACAACCGACAAGAGCAAATGTTCACAAAGAATAAAACTGCGTGTTCAAACCAAGCAGACTAAAAAACAACAACAAACATGTTTTACTTTGATCTTACCGACGTGTTTTGTTTACTAAAACAGTTTTTAAAGACAAAAATGTTTTAAGAACTGTTCAGCTTTTACAAAATATTGGTGCTTTTGTTCAGAAAAACAGTTTTTGTTCGTGTTTTGTTGTTTTGTCTCTCTGGTGTAAACCAGCAGTCTTAAATAAAACAGCAATTAAGCAGCCTTTAATAAAACTCTTTAATTTTAACTTCTTTATGATAATAAACTAGTATGTTCAAAGTTTTTCTAATTGTGGTCTGCACTGCGAGACTGAACAATACTTAAACCTGAAAGTCAATTAACATTCTTCTAAATATCTTTACTAATTGAATGAATGCCTATTGTAATAGAGGAGAACCATCTAGCGGTGGAGATATGGTCCCTTCTAGAACGCCGCTCCGTTCATATAATTGCGCTAATAATTTGCCCCAACGTACTACTCGTATTTATTAAATTAATCCCACAATACATAAATCCGTTTAGTTAAATTGCTTCAATTAATTTTACCAAGAAGCACTCGTATTGTTGGTACATTTTGTGCTATGTTCCTAATTAATTACAACGGAATCTTAATTCAAATTAACAGTCTAGACCTTAGTCTTCAATCCAGTAACCAGTATTTTTAAACCACTGGATTTTGTCTTGTGGAGTTTCAAAAGTTTCGATAGAATTTGTAGACGCATTGTGTACGAAACTAAGTACAAAAGGAAAATAAAAGAAACTTTTTAAAAACCATTTACATACTTTTTCATTTTTTAATTACTATTTGATCTCGTATTTAACAAACCAAGATTTTTATATACTTGCATCTGTATGTGTTTATTAATTAATTGGTTTTCCTCTCGTCGGCTTTATAATTTACTTTTGGAAAAACTGAACTGTAAATGAACTCTTTCATGACAAAAAAATTCTTGATGCGTATGGCATCTTTAATATAATGCCAAAGCGACTCCAAAATATTTACTGGGTTAGTTCATCCATGCATGTTCTTCTTTTCCTCTTCTCTAGCAACAGTTCTTCCATACTCCTTCCCCTCTTCACTTTCCACTTACACCTTCCCACACCTCCTTATTTCCCTGTTTTGCTAGGTACTTCTGTATTCTCCTAATTCGCAACTGTCTATACTTTTTAAAGGGTCTTTTTATATTAATTGCATTTGTAGTCAATTGTGATTTGTCGGTTTTCTTGTTAAGTAATTTTAATATAAAAAATACATGCAGAATTTACAGCAGATTCCAGCCTCCGCTTTTAAAATAATCTTTCTCTCTGTGGGGGTACATCCCTGGTTTAAAACCTTTCACGTCACTTGTTCCAACCATAGCATAAATGCAATTTCATCAGTGCCTGTAATTATAATTAATAAATAATTTGCGGTCGCGTTGAATTTTATATTTAATGTATATAGTTTAATTTGACGCGGTAATAATATACTATCATACGAAATATTTATGAAATCAGTGGTTTGGTTTATTGATTCATGCCTGAATCCTCGTAGTCCTGTCCTGTCCTGTCCTGTATCCTGTGCTATGCTGTTATAACTGTTCAGTGGTGATTTGGGTGAGAGAAGGTGGTGACAATATTTGGAACAAGGGGTGGATGAATGACGCAACGTGTGGAAATTTAAAGGTAATATAAAAATCACAAAGTGATTTATAATGCTTATCGACAATTTATTATTTAGGGGTTGGTGGTACAATGCGGTTAATTCTTACGGAAATAAAAAAATGTTTTACATAACTGTTGACTAAATCGCAATGTGCTGGTTGGCTTGAATGTCTAGTTCGTTATTCAATTAACACTGAGGGACTTACCAATTCACGAGGTCTAACTCTTCTAAGAGTTGATGCACGAAATAGTCCGAAAAATAGACTTCTCTGTTCTCAATTTTGCACTCTCTAATAAGTGTTACACACATGACCTTTTTTTAAATTTTAACTATTCAATAATTTTTGGAACGTGTAATATCTGATGTTGAGTTTCAGGTTAAGCTCATTGCACAAAACAAACCCTGATATAAAACATGTACAATGAACCTTTGCATTGTCAAACTGTTGTTACCAATTCGTGTCATTATTTAATTACTATTTTGAGTGCTGCTACCAAAATTAGTTTTGTTAATTAATTGTAATAAAATACAAGTGACTTTATAATATGCAGATGAACTAGCCTACGAGTTTAGGGTAAATGTGTGTATGTGTGTGTGTTGCTACTAGGCATGTATTGTACCGTGCGCGTGCATTCACTCGTACTACAGTATACAGGGTGTTACGGACCACAGGTCCGCATGGTTTGCATCAAACGTATTGAGAAAATACGGGAGGGAAGGTACTGTGAGCCTTGCGGGTTTTAGTGATACCTTAGTCCTATGAATAGGTACCGTCTGCTTGCTTCAAAGATCAGCTGTATATCATTGTTTGTTAGTTTACGTGTTTGATACGATAAATCATATACGTGTATGGTGCAAGCCCTACGGATCTATGGTGGCTACCATTATGGATAGAGTCAAAAAAATTAATTAATTATTTAAAACACATTTTTACTAAATTTTATTTAAATATTAAAGTAATCGTTTCATGTAAAAGCTAAAGCAATTGTTTTAGCATCTGCAAAAGTATTAATAGAATACCGTATATGATATTTACATACCTATGATATTTACATGTTTGTATAAGTATAACATACGTGCAGTATTGCACTTTGTTTACATAATTATTCAAGATAAAACATTAAATAAACCTTAATGTAATCTTCTTATTTGAACTTAAAATTATATAAAATATGAAATACCACGCTTTATTGGAATAAATAGTAATTTTATTGCATTTATAATATTTGCAATAATATTAAAAGTCATTGCACTCCCTACAAACATTGTTTCGTACCGTAATAATGTCGAAAAGCCTGATTGCAATATGAGTAAGATTTTTCAAAGCACTTTCTAAGCCACAGGTAGAAAATATATTTGGGCACGTTCAGGAAAAGAAATTTCGTATTTTATATCTTAAGTTTATGGGGCGGGGTAATGCATTTTTTCCAATGAATCTTTTGGATCCGATTTTGATGCAAAATGCGTTCGCCTTTTTTGTTGTCTGTCATCCTAAGACGAAGAATAGTGCCAACTTATTAATTTAAAATATAGGGTCTTTCAATAATAATTATTTTAAAAAAATACCACTCAGATAGCATTGCTTCCATCACTGAAATTCAAAGGACTTCAGCTGAACGGTCATCGATGGCTTGTGGATTCCTACGAAGGAATCCAAAAACCTGCCTCACGCTCAGGAAACAATACCACAACTCATCATCATGGCTGCATCAACTCTACATTTGAGTAGAGAGATTGTGAAGACATACTACAGAAATGATCCTGTGAAGTATGATCTTAACTTTCGACCCAAAAAAATCGACCCAAGGTAACCTAAGGACATACATTACCTTTGCGTTTAAAAAAAATCTACTTACCATTGACAACGCCATCTTATGTTACCTTTATTAAATTGGTAGCACTACCTGTATTTATTACAAAAGGTTGTCTACAGGCATTAAATTTGGTGCCAAAAATTTTCGGGTCAAAAAAAGTAATCAAATTCATATAATTACAATACAAGATAGAAAAGGATTTGGGAAAGTAATATACATCAGTACTTAATAGAAAAAGACATAAAAAACATAAGGACTGCAAGGTTTACACTGGGAAATGAGGAAAAAGGAAACAGATACTGGGAAAGTAGTGAGGAAAGAATGTTAGAGTGTGCGGAACAGAGGACGAAACACTGGAGCACATTAAGTTTAATTGTAAGGAAAAAGTAGGGAGTTAGATGAATATTGGGCAGCTCTTAAAAGGGGGCAAAGAAGGGAACAGATGGGTGGCAGAAATAATTAGAAGAAGGAAGGCTGAAGCTTTTTAAATCTTTTTAAGGCAGAAGAATGTAATGCCGAAAGTGAAGAGGTGGATGGCGGAGATAGAGAAAAAAAACTAGGAAAGAGTAGGAATGGCAGAGTAGAAACAGGAGGGACAGTAGCAGGAGGAGCGAAGCAGTAGCTGTAGCAGTTTTGTTTTTATTTTTATAAGGAATTCTATATATATTTTTTTTTCGTTTGAAAAAAATGAGAATGTTTAGATTTAATAAGGATCAAAATTGAATTAAGCACAATAACATGTGTATAAATGAGTTAAGGCACAAGAATTTGCCAAATGGCAAAAACATTAAAAATAAAATATTATCAAGGTGTTTTATATGAGATGATATCAAATCTGGCACTGTTATTGAAAGACCCTATATTACATAATACAAGTTAAATCTTTATTAGTATTTTAGTATGATCTTCTTCGCCGTATTGCATTATGTCTTTGCAAGTGATTAATTTGTGATGAGAGTTATTTTTTCTTATTGACATGTGTACAAAATCAATACCTACATATAGTATATTCTATGTAAAACAGCTGGCATTGTTAACGTTTCGAAATTAAAACACATTTTAGGTTTATCAATAATACCTATGTCTAAACCTCAACCAAGTATCACATTCAAGTATACTCATACTATGAGAATGCTATAAGAAGGTTTTCCATTGTCTGCCTTATTAGTACGATTACTATACAAACAATTTGGATCCGAAGTGCATAAAATGTGAATACGATATTCTAGAATTCGACCTAGTATAGGAATCGACATTTGGACGATCAACATTGTTGGTTTATCATCTATGTATATTTAAGTTTCAGATAACATGCATTATTATTTTGTTGCAATAATGAGTTATTTGACTATTGAATCAAATTGAGGGTTCTTAGTACATAGTACATAGCATTAGTAAACAACCACTGTCCACCACTTAACCTTTTCTGGTTACATACTTTGTTTACGGTTGCATTATTTTATTACGCAAAATTTAATCAAAATGAAGAACATTGTGCACTAGTAAACCACTGATAATATTTAGATGAAGTTTAATTATGTAGTAATTCATTTTCCTTATCCGGTTTAATTTTTTTTCTACGTCCGTCTTTTACATAACATTGTATTTTTCATTGTTGTATCTAGAAAATATATATTTAATGAAAATAAATAATTCATATTTCTGCAGCATCTTAATTTCCTCTCGTTGCGCATAGGAAAGACTTTTGAAGAATGTTAAACATTATTAATATATTTTCACAATATTTTATCCACAAGATTAATATCATAAAATACGAGTATAAATATATATCGTTCTTTATTTTCAAATTTATGAAATATAAATATTTGAACGACGTAAATGGTAAACACTTATTTCGCTTTATATATTCCGTACAATTTTCTGTATTAATTAAAAACCCTCTGATAAAAACGGAATATTAATTGGGGTCTAAGCATTCTATACGATTTTAAAATTCTTGGTTTGAATATACTTAAATTAATATAATATTTCTTTTGATGTTCAGATTAATTTTCTTCTTGGTACACAAGGATAAAATAAATATTATGTTATAAAGAGTATAAAGGGAAAATTAATTAATAGTTCACTTAAAGACTTTATACCATGCAGCTGTTTTAACTCGCTCCAGTCACTCGTAGCTAGTAGCTAGTAGCTACCAGCTAGTGACTACATGCATTACTTAGTAAACAAGATGTTTATAGCTCGCTCACAGTTTCAGATTTCAATTATAAAGTAATAGTTTCCTTGATGGCGTTTTCCATAGGTTTTATTTTATCAGCTTTATAAGAAACTAATTTTAACTAATGCAGCGTTTTTGTAAGTTTACTTTTAATTATATCCTGTTTTGTTAAGAAATTCACTCTTTCAAACTCACTGAAAGTTAAAAAAAACATCTTTATAAACCTATAATGATACTATACAAAAGTCAAAGCTTCAAGCTTGTAAATGTCATTTGTCCAGAGACGAACCATCACGCAAATATCGAATCTGGCGGTAACATAAACAACAGACGACTAATTTCTCGCTTGTTTAATCAAATTAGTATAGCTGTAGTCTTCGTTCCTATAAGAGTTTTTTTTTCGCCAGAAAAATGTTAAGTGTAACAATAGAGCCAATATCGAAAATATCGTTAATCTGATTCGATCTGACCGTCGGTTACAGAGATGGGCACAAATGCTCTTCAAAAGCATTTAAATACAAAATGCAAACACCTCGTTATTTTCCTATTTCAACTACAAAATAAAAAATAAATTTCATGTTAGTATTTAAATACAAAATCCGTATTCCAGCACTATTTCGAACAATGGAAGAATCGCATGGAGCGTTGTAAGAATAGAGGTAGGGGGTATATTGAAGGTATCAAAATAAAATGTTTTCAGCGTCCGTCTCGTTATTTAATAGCCCCGCCCCACCTCTTATGGTTTATTACCAATAACATAACATAAATAATTTCAATATTACAGACTCGTAGCTACCAATATAACAATTCCAGCCTGCTGTTAGAATTTCATTCCTGTGCGGTTTGAGTAGCTTTAATTACAATGTTCTAGAGTCCCTTAGGTCTGATGTACTCAGGAATTTACCTGAGGTCAAGTTTCATGCCGTGGGTTCACAAGGGTTAAACTATGTCAACAACAACACTGGTTTCCACCGTCCTGCGTGATGGCAGATTGATTTAATAGTTCTTTTGAATATAAATAAACATGACCTAACTACACTACAATCGAAAACTTTGACCATTTCCTTTGAATCGTTTTCAGACCTCCTTTAAGTTGTATCTCTCAGAAAATAATAGATGGCGCTTTCTTTATTAGATATTTATGTATCATTTAAAATCAAAGAAAGGCAGTAAGTTAACTGAGTTCAGTACATTGACTTTCTATCTAGCCACGACCACTCAAAGACTTAGTGCGATAAATCCGAATCCATTGGTCTGATGTTGATCTATCCTACCCTCCCTCATCCGCCGCGAAACCCATCCCTCTTTAATGTGTTCAAGAGTAGTTATTATCCGAACTTACTACAAAATAAAATGGAATGGTTTCTAGTCGTACTCCTAGCAATGGACCGACTACGATGTATTTTGATCTCCGTCTTTTGTAGTGCACTTATCGTTGTATCAGCAGGGTGAGGGAGTAAGGGATATTTTAGGAAGGGTACAACAGGGTCAGGGTGGTATTTAGCATATTGAAATGTTTCAACAGTAATGTTGTTTTGATGTTTGTGTGTTTACGAAACTCTCTAAGTATTTGTTCTGGGAATACGGTACATATAGTACAGAACAAGAAACACCACAGCCTGGCTTATGCTCGTACCTCGTACCAGTTCCAAATAATGATGGCATCATTATTCGTACGGATGTCATCTTTAGCGACTAGCTATATGTGATACGACAGATATTACACTCATGACTAGCTGCATATTATAATGACATATTCGTACATTGGTCCGTGTTATACATTAAAACCCATTCCCTCTCACTGTTTTGATATTTAATTTACGATTTTATTTAATATTTTAATCTAGATTTCAGAATAGTCATATTTCTGTTATAATTTAAGTATAGTTAGTTTAGTTGGTGCACATGCGTCGTTAGTAATATAAATTGTGACAGCGCGATAGTTGTATATACAAAATTGAATATGGAATAATTTAAATTCCTGATTTTAATAACAATTAGTAATAGAAATTGTTTTTACTTTTTATTTTTGACAAACTCACATTAAACTTCTATTAAAAATAAATCCAACTGCGTTTTAACATATTGTCACATTTTGGCGGTTATAATATAATATAGTTATTTTAAATTTTGTATTTTTAATTTAGACAATTTGATGAAATGTCCTTTGTTGAGTCTTTTATATCACTATTGCAGGTTAATTATAGTTCGCATCAACTTTATCTTAATTTTTATTTCGACAGGTGGAGTGGATTCGCCATTTGTAGCCGATAAAATAGACATTTCATATGAACTACTATGAGAAACTAAACTGTAAATGAATTCTTGTATGACAAAAACATCATACCCATCTTCAATATGATCGCAAAGTGACTCCAAAATGTTTACTGGCCAATTTAAATTAAATATAAAATTAAAACAGTGATAGGAAATGATATTTTAGTTTTGTTCGCCTACAACAAAACCACAGGAGATAAATGAAGAGGCATAAGGCATCTTGCTAAATATAAAACGTAAACGCATGTATTACTTAACGTAAAAATTGTTACCTAATGTTGCGTTTTATTATTTACCGAACATATTCTGTGACATTTTTATTAAATATTTATAAAATACATTAAAAATCTTTAACTAATAGATTAATTTAATATGAAAACTTGATATAATTTTGCATAATTAGCTTTATTAATGTTGGAATATACAATTCTATGTCGAAAGAAAACTATTTTTATGTAATCTCACATATTATATTAACCAAACAAAATTTACATAAAAGATACACTTTTTATGTCAAATGAACATTACATACGAGTATATTGTGTACCTGTGTTTAGCGGGATATATATACTGCAAATAAATCTGCAGCTTCACTAACATTTTTTATATAGAGATAATGCCTCTTCTTCAGACAGTCTAAAGACAATCTTGTCTCCTGTGTATGCTCAGTCTAAGATATAACACTTTGAACAATTTGAATAAAAATATTGATTCATCCGTTTGTAAAGTTAAGAAAGCACCACCCAGGATATATATAATATTGTTGCAATGCTTTCCGCATCGGTATGTACGAGTATACGTTTGATCATTTGGCCTTATGGGACACAAACTTGGGCTTCACGCGCGAGTATGTAGGTCGCCTGAATCCGCCATGGATTCTATAAATCTGCCGTGACGTGAATTTTTGATATGTATTCGATTTAAAATTGGCACGTTTTCAATCATAAAAATACAATGTATATCATATATATTTTTTCACAATGGATGGCTAAGATTGGAATTACTTTATTTATCTGTTATCAAACAGAAATAAGATTTGGGAAGGCATTGAATTTGACGTTTTAACTTGGTCATTATCATAAAGGAATTTCCTCACTCCCTATCACTTTAAATACGGATATAAACACTTTAGACAGCGAATCTTGCCATTTCTTTTATCGCTAAAATTTTCGTAGATATTACCAGATATAGAACTGAATTTAAAGACGTGGACCAGTCAAAAGTTAATGAAATATTTGTCATCACCAGTGAATGGTTGACATTTATTTAATGAGCTAGTGAACTCCTTTTTTAATTGTCATTTTTTGTTATTTAGATTGAAATATAGTTTTTAAATGTTTAAAGTGGTTATCCATAAATTACGTCACACAAATTTTCTGCTATTTTGACACCTCCTCCCTTCACCACACACACACACTTACTACATATTTCAATTAATACAATTTTCTAAAAACGAAATTACTTTTTCTTTAATTCTTTTTTCTTTTATCTACATGTGACGTTAGAACGCTTCTAATATCTCCCCCTCTCCCCTTTCCGTGTCACATAATTTATGGATGACCCCACAAGTTAATAGCTATTTTAAATTTGAATTTTAGTTTTGCCGCTGACATTACCTCTACGTATGATGTCATAGCAGAAATAAGTAATCGAGATTGTTTTTCTTTTTTCAAAACTTGATGGGATGCACCACCAGATGGCAAGTCATCGAATGTGACATCACAAGCAGACTTATTTTTTATACCTTTAAATCCCTTTATTGATTAAAAGATAAGAAAAATTTAAATGTAAAATTATTTTTTATATAGATACATACTCGTATATTCACAAATATTTACTATAGTTCAAATTACGAGATTTCGGCGGCGACTTACACTTAGAAAGGTTATAATACCGGCATAAATCTATGATATGATAATGCATTTTATCTTATTCGTTTTTAAATACATTATAGAAAAGTAAGTGAGTCAGTACTTTTAAGTTATATCGGTAGTTTATACCCCACAACTTGTTTTAAGTATGAGTCGTCGCCGAACTCTCGTAATTTGAATTAAGTATATTTATTTAATAATAAAAAAAGAAAATAAATAAACTTCAAGGTTGCGTCGAAAAATGTTATTCTTTTTGTGCTAGTTTTTTCAAGCGCTAAGGTGTGCTAGCTCCTTGTGTAATAGAGTGGCAGCCGTTTCTGAGCTTGTAGAAATAATTGAACGCTGTATTTCAACTGCGACCTTTCAAATAAAGTTAAAGTGACTACTTCTACACCATCACCATCTTGTTGGGATTAGGTCTGTCTGCCTAGCTCCTTCTACTACTACTACAAGTTATTTTATTCCATTCTCATCTAAGTTGTCTCATCTTCCATCTCTTATCCCTTATCCCCTCTCCTTGTCTTTAACTCTTGTCTTCTCGTGTCTCCACTCTTTAACATCGTACATTTAGATTTATGTCAACGGCTAAATCACACGAGCATAACTTATGGCGAAACCAAGTCAGTGTGGCATACTAACCAGTAGAGCCTTGAGCCATCTCCAAATCGTAGACTCAAGGCCCCACAACTCCAGCCAGCTACCAACTCAGACCATCCTCGAAGCGTCTTTCTGAACATGTGAACAAGAATAAACATTGTATATAAAGTAACGATTGCAAAAAGTACGAAATGGTATTTAAATAAGAGCACACTCGCTATGCAAATACACACACACACACAGCTTCATATGCTAATACATTGAACTATGAAAATAGAAAAACTGCATCTCAAAATACTTTTAAACTCTCGTCCCGTTAAACACAAAATATGGATAATACTTTTAATTCTTAAAAACGACTTCTTAAGATCTTATAATCCTTCAAAAGGTCTTATAAAGTGTTATCATTATACTAATGCGCAAAAATATAAATTTATTTAGTTAAAAAAAGCAGGAAAATAGGTTATAAAACGTTTTATATGAAGTAAAATTGTTTACGTAGCGAATAACTTTTGTTATGTGTTTAGCTATTTTTTTGAAGAATTTGCAATTGAGTTAGGATGCAGTAGACTCGGATTTTAAAAAATGTAATGGGTTTTTTAATTGTTGATTGAAATAAAGTTTTATATATGTTTTTATCGTTTATGTTTCTTTTAATATCCAAAAGTAGACGTCATTACAGTTATATCGAATTGGAATTTGGTCACGAAAGGAATAAATAATAGAAATTATTTCATCTTTTACACAACCAGCTGATAGTAGTAAATGATATAGCATACGCACAATCGTATGTGTCTATGTTATATAAAAATGATGACATATCGTCGAATGTGACGTATTATGCATTGGAATTTTCTATAAACTACAGTTTTTATTGTTAATATCTCCTAAAATATAGCGAGTTATTAAAAAATAATTTGACATTTGATATACAACTTTGTCAATATACAGGGTGTCCGGTCTCTGACTATTACTTTAAGGGAATGTTATACACGTAATTTTATCGACAATAACTCCCACATATGGGAGTCCATCTTTCTTTCTGTTGAAATCGGCGCCATTTTAATTTAATTTTTTGTTATAGATGACTGTGCCAAAAAATATTGATTTCTCTGGATCTAAAGGGTCTACGGATATGAAAAGAATATTATATATAAAGGTAATTATACAACCTATTAAGTAATAAAAACATATTGTAAACGTTCAAATTAAAACGTCATAAAAAAAATGATTTATGCGAATTTTAGTCCAAAATTTGTCTATCTTTTTAGTGTTGCTTACGTACCTTAAAAACCTTCATTATTTTCTGAACAAACTCTTTCCTGCTGTTTCAGACTGTGGCATAAACTTTCTGCTTCATCCATTCCCATAAAAAATAATCTAGCGATGTTAAATCTAGAAGCGTGGACATTTTGGACTAAAATTCGCATAAATTCCCATTCCCGCATCACACTAATATTCTTAATATGTGCTCTTAAGTCTTTATCTGAGAATGTTTATAATTAAAACAGATACTGTTGCTGCACCTTATTATTATTAAATGAAACATCATTGTTGTAGAAATAAGTTTTGTTTTATTGTTGTCTGTTTACCAACAATGACGAACAAAAGCTTTTACTTATACGATAATTAAATCATTGAATACAAAATGTCTGCAGGATCGGGTTCGTGCCATTTACATTCACTAGTAGTAACGCTTTATTTATTTAACATTTCTTAAACATCAACTCGAGGACTTACAATCGTCTAACGTACCATGTACGTAGACGTAACATATAACGTAAGGGAACATGCCTATGTTACGAAACTTCTATTTTGTAGATGTACCAAACAATACTGAATACATATACATCACTAGCACTACTAAGTATTACGTGTAAATGTTAAGCCTACATCAGAAGTTTAACTTTCCTAAACTCTTCTGCACTCCCTGCGCTCCCTGCCCCCCTAACTCGTATCCTCTCGTTGTCCGGATTTGAAATGCAGACAACCTGGTGGTAGCTTTTGTCAACCCACTAACCCACGACTGACAACGTGTATATCGTAAAAGAGGAGTGGGGGCAGAGGAAGGAGGAGGTATGGTACAGGAGTGGGGATAGAAACAACACACGTGACTCACTAAGTTATGGTTAAGTTTCACTGTTGTCTTTAATTTATGATGACAACATCAAGCAAGGAGATAAAACATGGATTTTGTTTGTTATTTAAACTTTATACTCGCATAATATGAGAACTTAGTTTTGATATTAAGTTTGAAAATCCGAATTTAGAAACAATTAGTTTAAATATCTCAGAGGTAGGGTTAATGTTAATGTTGATGTTGAGTATCCAATGAGCACGCATAGAAAACTCAAAATCAAATGTGGTACACAGTACCACATCTACGATTTTTTCGAACCGGGGCAAAAACTTGACATTGGCGTTTCGCTTTCAGGATCGGTGCCCCCTATACAGTGGCGGCCCTAGACCGGTGCGACCACATGGGGGGAGGTGGCGAAATCAACCGAAACGTGAGACAAACGTCACGACCACGACCATCTATAAATTACATTAGGCAAATTTTATGCTACTCTGCACCCCTCACCGACATTGTCACATTTTGCAGACACCCCCTCCTCCCCCTTGTCTGAAATCACACATTGTCAATTAATACAAAATATTTTTTTAATTTTGAAAAAATATTTAGTGTATATTATTTACACGTCTCTCACGGAAATTTTCATTCAAAATTTCAATTTTTGGTAACTTACTACAAAATTTTTCAGTGTCACTTTTTTCAGGAAGTAACTGTCATTATCTTAACATCTTGTGGAATGCCTCCCCGCCCCTTGCGTGTGAAGCAATTAATAGATGGTCCGTTAGTGGAGACGTAGTTTATCCCTTATTGTATTCGTTATTGGGTCACTGATGTTACCCAGTAAACAATTTGGTGAAGTGTCCTATTTTGTGACGTTTCTATCACTATTGCTCTTCAATTATAGTTTGCATCAACTTTATCTTCATTTGTATTCCGACAGGTGGAGTGATTTCGCTATTTGTAGCCGATAAAATAGACAGTGAGAAACTGAAATGTAAAGGAACTCTTTCATGACAAAAAAATCATATTCATCTTAAATATGATGTCAAAGTGACTACAAAATGTTTACTGGGTAGCTATCATTTCTAAATGTTTTCTAACGATTATCATTAGTGGAAATGTTGTTTGTAGACTTCATTGCTGAAGACCTGCTACTGCTTTAGCTAGTACGACGCAAGAAGCGCTATAACTATAAATGAAAATTGTATTTTTTGTGTATTGCCTCATCAATATTGTACTGCAACACTATCTATTTTGATAAGACGAGCACTTCCAGCAAACTGCTTATTCTATAGTTAGGTTATCATCTGTATTCCTTCGTCGTTCCACGTAGGCAGTTATAAACAGCTGATATAATTTGGTATCAAAGTATTTTTCAACAACAAATTTTTTCCGATCCCTTAAAAGAAAGGAACATTTTACACACTGTATTTGCTATTGACTAGTTGTAGCACACTGTACACCCGTTACAACCCTTACGTTTCAAACCTCTCTCTTCAATATCTATATCATACGCTGATCACGTGCTTCATACCATGTTATGAACAACGAAACTTTCCATTTAACTTTACACTAAAACAAGTATATGGGGTACTTAGTTTTAGAATCACCCTGTATAAAAATAAAATACATAACTATCTCTATAAAGGATATGCCAGTTCAACAGCTTTATTTTATTTAAATTGTAGACGAAGTTCTGATAAATATGAATCGTTTTTTATACTCATAAATGTAAATTTAATAAAACTCATGGAAGAAAGAAATGTTATTTTATGTAAAAAAAATATGAACGCAGACGCAGACTTCACTATCCGCCGACTTTTCAATTTAGGCCTGTCGCACACTGTAAACGTATTTAAGCGTATTTATTGGCAGCTTGGTTGAGCTACAACTCTCAAAGCAAGCCGACTCCTATGTTCTTTGCATGTGTTGTGTCACAATACTGATACGACAGTATTGGGGTTGTTTTACACTAACATTATTTATTATAAGAGCAAACTTTTACTTTAATTTTTATCGATACACCACTGTTATGAAAGAGATTATTGCTTCCTCTTTCATATCCCTTCCAGTGTATTCGTTTTGTTAAAATTGTCTGATATATTGTTCCAGTATGAGAGATACGTAACGCCCGTATTCGGACGGCTTTGTCACTTGCAGTGTGCGATAGTTTCTTACATTTACAGAGTTCGGATGGGTAAAGCGCAGTAACGCGTATACATCCGTTTAAAATTCTCTTAAATACGCTTGCAGTGTGCAACAGGCCTTAATTTCTTTGAATCTGCGTACAAGATATCTTTCAGAATTTATGAATAAATAGTAAATTTAGGAATATTTTTTGCTTTGAAACTTGTAGAAAGACTACTGCATTTTCGTATATTTTATTTTATTGAGTATAGAACACAAGCCACATAATAAATAGACGATTCACTTGTAACAAATCATTTTATCCATTTTGAGGGGTATGAACCCCTTGCCAGGGGTAAGAGGAAAGCAATCTATCTCATTCTATTATTTGTCAAGCATTGCAGATGACCTCTCTGTTTGAAAACTTGGATTTTTGACATTAGATTTGTTTACACTAAGCTACAAATGTATTCATTTATTTAACTAAAATATATTTTTATAAATATTAATATCGATATGTTTTACGTTATTCTGCATTTGGAATTAAGCATGAGATGAGTTTTTTAAATATTATTTTATATATTCAACTCTCAATGGAATTCCCCTCACCCTCAAAATACTAGGGTGTGAACTTTGTTCTAAGTTATGCAACTATTTGAAGGGGTTATATACAGTTAATATTTTCAAAAAAAAAAAAAAAATTATATTTCATTTTCGTAATGTACATATATTTAAGTACACACACAGAAAATGTCAAGTAAATCCGGCGATTATTTTCGAAATAAGTAAGTAAAAAAATAACTTTTTTTAAATATAGTGCTTTTGAAACTTTAAATACGATTTTCTGAAAACTTTGTTTTTAAAATCGATGATCAGGATTTCTCAGAAGCGGCTGAACCGATCAATTTAAAATTTTAACACAAGTTCCTTCAGTACATTTTTTAGTAATTAATAGAAGGTTTTTTCTCACCGATAAATATTTTTTTTTATAAATAATTTAAGACCAAAAATCGATTTTTTTTTTTTGAGAAGCCGCCATTTTGTCGAAGAAAAATTATTTTGCTTATTTCTTCGATTAATTACTAGATTATATATTCCTTTAACGAAGTCCGTTTGGTTGTTTTCCTTTTAGATGGATCAGTCCAGAGATATAGTGGTCACTGCAAGATGCCTTTTTTGAGAGGAGCCTCGGGGGATCAGCTATAGCAACTTTAAAATTATTATTTTTACAAATATAAAAATGTTAAAATACAATTAAAAGTTGCCATAATATGTGTACAAATTTTTACATTAATAAATTTAAAAGTCTTCTCAAGAAAAATTCTTAAAAACTCGCTTTTTTTAGGCCGAATAACTGTATATAACCCCTTAAGGTAATTAGAACACGCGCCATAAAAATATGAAAATGCAATAGTTTCTCCACAAGTTTTTTTTTAATTTAAAGTCATGATAGAATCGTCAAGAGATATTGGAACTGATAATTAGTGAAAATCAATTATTTGTTTCTAGTATTTAGTTGCAACGCGATAGCTGTTGGCAAAGTCGACATCGTTATACGGGTAATCCTATGGATACAACACAAAATGTTCGTTGCGAGTTGCGAGTTGCGCTATCATCGATTACAAATGATCATTAAAAACAGATTTGATTAAAAAGTGATTTACGTTACATTTCAATAAATGTGTTATTTTTATAAAATGTAAAACACACACACACACACACATGGGTGATCTATCTATTCGTTCAACCTGCAGGCGTGGAAATAGAGTTTTCATCGCTAAATATAGGGGAAAGTGGGAAATATAATAGATTATGCTGAATTGGGATTCGGTCAATGTTTTATTTATTGGAATTTAAGTAGGAGGAATGGAAATGTAAATTTTCAGGTGTGTATATATTGTGATGATTTGGGGTTTCCAATTGAAAGTGACAATTTAATACTTGATTACATGCATTTCAATACACTATCTTTTAAGCCTCATTCACACTTACTGTTTTGATACTTAATTTACGATTTTATTTAATATTTTTGTTTTGGTAATTTAATTGGTGCGTATGCGTCGTTAGTAATTTAAATTTAAACAATTCGACAGTTGGACAAATTTGTATGTGGTATAATTAATAATTAAATAGGATCCTACGCAGTCAGCCTAAGGGTTAATCCACTGCATCTGACGCAGTATTTTTATTATATTGTTACATTTCATAAAATCTGTTATTTTTAATTTAATTTTTATGAAAAATCAAATCTATTTTTCACTACACAAAGCAAAAGCGAGTCTAAAATTTGTTTTCGCTTTGAAGAGCAGAGTTCATGCACCGTCGCGCGGCTCCATTCCCGTCCGATACAAAGGAAGACTTCATTGTAATCAACCAGATATCAAAAAGCGATTATAAAAACCGTAGCTTCAAAAATATTAATCTAATTTAGTGAAGTACAGTTTGAACGCAATCTGGTCGACCGTGAAAAAGTAATAATAAACTTTTTATTTTTCTATTTATGATATTATTTTAATAAAAATGTACATACTCGTACTCCTAAAGGATTTTCATCGTATATTTCCAACACTGAATATTTTTCTAAACGTGTAGCCAAAATTTATTTCAACGGAAATATGTTTTACGAATCTATAATATCGATGCAATATCTTACATCATTTTAAAAGTTCTTTTACCTTGTTCTTATACAACGAACGATTTATAAATGTGTATATTTATATTTTTGTTCAAAACATCAAAAACATATGACACACAAATATCCTACTCTGCCACCAACTACAATATTACAACACAGAACTCCGTCCCCCCTTGAACCTCCCCTATATCGCTATGAGAATGAAAGATGGCGGCGAGCGCGATTTGTTCAATTTATCCGCATAATGGTATTAAAATATTATTGTGCCACACATATTTTAAAATGTGTTCAATCACTGGTATATCCGGAATTAAGTTGACGAATTAAATTGTATAGCATATAGGAATATGCGTAGTGATTCGCTCCACCAGTTTTAATTTACGTTTTCTTTGTTTTTTAGAACCTTACAAGGTCCTATTTTAGTAAATAAAAAGAACTATATTATATTATAACCTCCAAAATGTGACAATCTGTCAAAATGCAGTAGGATTAATTTTTAAAAGTAGTTCAATGTGAGATTATCAAAAATAAAGATGTAAAAACAATTTATATTACTAATTATTATTCTATTACCAACTGTGAAAATTTATATTACTAAGGTAGTATGTGCAGTGTGCACCAACTAAATTAAGTAAACTCAAATTAAAAGACGAATTTAGCAAGGAATGCCTATTCTGAAAACCTGAAATCTAGATTAAAATATAAATTACATCGATTCAATACTCTATCCCCGATGCGCAAATTCAATTGAAAATTGGTTTAAAGGTAATTACCAATTAAAAATAATATTTAAAGTGAAGGATAAAAATAGTTATTGTAATTTGTACATTCTCATCATCGGTATTAAATATAATTGTAATTCTGTGTTATAATTGTTCATGATTTTCTTTTTAAATCCAGTAAAATTTAATTTTAAATTTCCTGAATTTCCTGGGAACAAAAAAGGTCATGATAACACCCTCTACTCGCTGCTACATTCAGGGCACTATCCGTCATGTAAGGCAACATGTAGGAAATTAAAAAGATTTCAAATGTGTCATTAAATCTAATTAAAAAATCACCAACTATTCAAAGCTCTGAAACAAAACTCCTTTTAATAAATGTTAGCATTCGCGGCCAGTGTGCCGAACAGTTAAATTAAATATGTAAATGATTTGAAAAACGTTTTATGTTAGGTGAAAATATTTTATGTATGAGTGTACTATTCGAATGTGTAACACCGGAGTGTTAAGGTCCCCTACACACTATATCCAACACAGTGCATACTACGAGTACATACTGATTCTAATATATCTATACACACAGCTTTAGGCAATCATTCACCTGGAATTACCTTGTTTGATACACAGATTAGTTACAACATTTTATACAGAACTGAACATGAACAACCAGAGCACACACATGACCATAGACGTAGATCTAAGGGGATCACAGTTGTGTACGTGCAATGCAACCAAAATATGCGACTATATTAAGATCCGTACAGACTGGTGCGATTTAAACATGTTACATCCAACATTTGTTGGAAGAAGTTGTACAACACGTCCACACTAGTGCTGCATGGAACTTAATACGTCAGAAGCTTTCATATTTCGAACAAATGACTTCAAACTGCTTTAGAAAAAAAAAATTGAGTAAGCCGAATTTGTTAAAGTTCATTCGATTTGCTTGACATGTCCGTTGAGTATTCGATAAACGTCTTTAACTGTGTACGTCTCCTTGCAGTACAAACGTCGTGTGAATGGTTCTATGTGAAATGTACTGTTTAGTCGATAAAATTTATACTGCAAAAATCAGTATAACATACAAACCTCGCACTAGACGCAGATGTGCTGTACCTATGTTATACCTGCGCACGCCTCTGAACAAAGTTAAGCTTAAAGCCTACAGTGTGTGAATGTACGTTACAGAAATACGTGGTCGTATCGTGTATTCAACACAATATGCAACGGTCCTATAAACAGCGTGCTAGTAGTGAACAACAGATTTTACCAATATTTTTTTTATTATTTTGCATCACAAAGAACTAAATAAATACGTTGACAGTTATGTGTCAAATACTGATTCCAAAAAATTAATAACTCAATCGGATTCGTACTGATTTCAGTAGTCATATGCATCACGTGACCTAAATTCTGCTGATGTAACGCATTTCATTCTTACTACAAACAAACATAAAACATTATTTTGTAAATGAAAACATCAATACTGGTACTGGAAGAAGTGCTATAAATAAACCACCAATTTCGTATCTGAGCGATCTGCTTTAGATTGTGTTTGTGGCGATATGCGAATGAGGGTATTTCCGATGACATAGCATCCTTCGTGCCAACGGTGAACAGTATTCACTTCACTACAATACTTCATTTCCCTTCCGGACGAACACACTTCAGTGATCATATTTGTTACATATGCAGTTGCAATTTCTGCACAAATTTCGCAAGTTTGGGGTCTATAAAGACTGGCATCGCAAACCTCTAGGAGTGGAGGAAAAATCAATCATGATTTACTGCACACAGAGTAGTGTATAACTCATTCTTCCGGAGAAGACAGCGTCGAATTTATCCGCCTCAGCTGTTAGAAGTTACCGACATATCACACACACACCCCAGTAAACAATTTGGTGAAGTGTCCTATTTGGTGAAGTTCGAGTCACTCGTACAATTCTATTCTAACGCTTTACAAGTTCTCTACCTGTCACAGATTTTGTGTTAGTTTTTCATAATAATATTCTTTCTTTTTCCAACATCATTCATTAAGTATTTCTGTTTCTTTCCCACATGGGTATATTTTTATTATCCGGTCATAAATCATAAACCTACTCCGCTTTTAATTCAGCAGGGAACCGTCGTTGCAATGTCTGTAGCTCATAAAAAGGACCTTTCCTTTGAACGACTGAATAGAAAACGAACACGTTCCAGACAAAAAATTCATGATACGTAATAGAAATTAAGTCGAATTTACTCCAAAATGTTTACTGGGACATACACTCGCATGCGTCTCTGTTGCATAAAAGAGATGGCAAACTTGCTACATGTGATGTAACATGCATTGGAATTATCTATAACGTTGGATCCCTTTAATAATGAAGGAGAAAAAATTACTATTTTAGTTGTTAATATTTCCTAAAATATATGGACTTATTAAAAAATAATTGGACAGTTGAGGTCCTGGTAGCCAACTTTATGAATGCATTGCACAGTTGTTTATTCGTGTTGTCATATTCGTTGCTTAGCAATTTGTGCAGAATTTATTCTTTTCCTAGACATAATCTTTGACATATAGAAACATAAGAAGTACTATCTATTTTAATTATTACAGTAAAAGAACATCTACTATTTTAATCATTTTTATATAATAGAATGTCGGAAACAGTTGCTGCAGTGGCAACAACATAACATAAATAAAACTATTATTGTAATGCAATACTGCAACCGCCTTCTTGTTAATATAAATGCAAAGCTCTCTTCCAGTTTTTAAATTGGTTTTATAATTGCAATCTGAGTTTGATTTTCTGTTTGAATAACAAGTATATTAGAAATTATTTAATTGCAGTAAAATGCTGGATCTTAATGTAATGGGCTAGTGTACTCATTTTTTAGGGATCGATTTTTCAATTGTTGATTGAAATAGATCTTAATAAATGTGTATTGGCGTTTCTATTTTGTTAAATATCTAAATGTTGACGGAGATATAGCAATTAAAAGTTTGAATTGTAATTTTAACGCTACAGATGTCGGCCATATTTATGACGTAAAAATGTATTGGATTGGTCAGTTATTCGTTCATTAGGTCAGTGCTGTGGTAATGTTTTGTAGCTGTTGGTAGTCCTGTCTATCTAGTACATATGCGTTAGTTAGCAAAGAACAATAAGTTTTTATATTATTTAATCCTGTTACGCAAGACATAATATTGAAATTTTATTGTTCCTTGAAATAACTGTATATAATATTTGACATTTTGATATATAAATACATATAGCAGAGATTTATGAGCTGTAGGGTTGGTGACCTGTAAACTTGTCAGAGTTCTGTCAAGAATATATCTCTTTTTCGCTCTGTTGTATAAAAGAGATAGTGAGAGATAGTAACAAAGGGAACGTGAGGTCACATGTCTTGGAATGTTCTACAACGCTGAAACCCTTTAATAATAAAAAAGACAAAATGACTTTTTTAGTTATTAATATCTCCTAATATACAAGGAGTTATTAAAAAATAATTGTACATTTGAGGTTCTAGTAACCCACTTTATCAATATATAGTACACTTTTATAGAAATTAAGACATATTACACAAGCGCATTATTTATGTAACGGATATGTTGGGAGGTAAAATGTATGTAAATGTCATTCCACTTTCTATATAGAACAACCAACACTTGCATGCACTTTGGTCATTAGCCGTGTCCGTGTTATCAATTTATAACCAGATTCATAAGTAATTATTAATTGTTGTATTGCTTTTACAACTAATATAAACAAACACACTACTGCAATACGATATTTTTTATAACTAAAACAAGCTTAATTACTCCAATTAATATTTTATAATGAATTATAATTAATTTGCAAATTGTAATTATATATTTCAAATCGTTAAATGAGTTTTAGTGATTAATTAAATAATAGTTACTGCTATTAAACATGAACAGATTGATGAAACAGATACAACGCCAAAAATGTTACTTCTTCTCGTCATGAATATCTTAAAAAAGTCTTATCTCTAGTGTGTACTAGCCCTAATTTTCCATTGATGACAGCTGTTGATTAGTTAAGCAATTTACTCCGAATAGAGTCTAATATTTACACTGGATAGAATAGAATTTGACATTTTGCAAAAAGATCGGACCTTGAAATTTCTACAAATTTCTTTTAAACAGAAGAAAACTTCCTTTATTCTGTTACATATATATTCTGTGATATATATAATCTATAAAATTATACATTTTTATTTATAATAAATCAAATTATATTAACATAAAGAGAACTTTATTCTGATAGTGTGAAGCTATGATAAAACGTAGCAAAGGCTCACACTACAATAATAAATATAATGTAATGTACACACATGCACGCTGTCAATGGAAATGTCAGATTTGTTAGTGATTCCAAGAAACATTTAATTCATTGTTTGATTTTATCTTTACCAAGCGTTAAAGAAAATGATGTATTACTATCTATTTATTCAGTAATATAATTGTAACATTTGTCCATACTATGGAAATGGAATTTTTCAAACTCAAAGTTGTGAATCTTTTCGAAGTTTTTAACTAACTCTACAAAATATTATATTGAATTTATAATTAACACTGATCTAAAATACAAGTTCCTAATTTAATGAGTTTAAGAAAATGTTAGTTTGCGTTGTTTCGGGGTGCTCCAACCGCAGTAGTAGAAATATTTTTAATCAGAGTCTAACATTTCATAGGTAAACAATTGTATAAAAAAAATGCAAATATTGATATCAAGATCAGTTTTACACTCGTTGTTGTCTACAGATTTCCTGCAGATAATACTCTAAAAGAAGCATGGTTAGCAGCAATACATAAAAATGATTGGATTCCTTCAGATACAAGCTGTGTATGCTCTGAACATTTTGAAGAACACGACGTAAATATTACTTCTTTTTCTCAAACAACAATCAAAGATAATGCTGTGCCCACTATATTGTTCGACCCATTGATCTTACCAGAGGTATAAGAAGTTACATACTTTATATATAAAGTAAAAACTACGTTAACAGTTTCTATAAAATATTTTTTTTATTAATTATCACATTGTTTTACATAACTTACTAAAAACAACATAAATTTTCTTATTTGTATCGAAAAATCTTCACAGGAATACTCAAGACATTATACTAACGTATCAAAAGAGGAAAAAATCTATGATAACACAGGAAATAACCAATTACTGCCAATGTCTGCTTTTCCAATACTAAACACAGAGAGTGTAGACAAAATATCTATAGAAAACACCGCAGATAACGAAGATGATATTGCAAATTTAAAACATAAACTGAAAAAGTCTAATTACATAGTGGAAAGGCAGAAAAAACAAATTAAACTTCTACAGCAAACTGTAAGACGCCATTCACAAAAGATAACTAAATTGGAAAGTAATATTTTTGAACTCAAAAAGCAGAAATCCATCTGCGATGAAGAGCAAATTAATAAAAATCTAAATAATTACACAGAAATAATAAATACTGATGAATTTTTAATAAATCAAAAAGATCATAAAGAAAATATTTTAATAAATGATGAGTATTTCTTAGATCCATTAGATGATAAATCATTGGATGGCAGTAGTTTGTCAGAATCTGCGGTAAATGATATAAACGACTTTAAAAACGTGTTTACAGAAAACGAAGAAGTTATAGAAACTAAATCAAAACGAGAAGTTACGACATTGCAAAATTATATTGGTAGAGGTTTGTTGGGGCATACGCGGCAGTGTTCCATTTGTAACGAAAAATTTCGTACTCTTAATGATCTTAAAGAACACAGAGCTTCTGTTCACAAAGGTCCACACATTTGCAAAATTTGTAACCGAGTTTTCTTAACTTGGAGAGCAAAAGTGAAGCATAACCGCGTACATATAAATGAAAATAAAAGTAGAATATGTGAAATTTGTAGTAAAGAATTTGAAACTTCTTTGAAACTAACAAAACATAGATATACTCATAAAGTGTATAATAAAATAACATGTTCAGAATGTGGGAAAGAATTCACGCGAAAAGAAAATCTTACACGGCATATGTTACTACATAAAAATATTAAACGACATAAATGTAAAGTTTGTGTGGAAGAATTCACAAGATCTGATCAGTTAAAAATTCATATGAATGTATTTCACGACACAAATGCTGAACGTCAGTATTGTACGGTCTGTAAGTACAACACAGCACAAAAAGTAAATTTAAGAGCACATATGCTGTCTAAACATTTAGTTAAAGTTGATAAAGATATGAAAGTAATTGGATTCAAAACCGCAGGAAAATCAGGAAGTTTTAAATGCTCTGTATGTGACAAAGTATTAAGTTCATATCAAGCATTAGGAACACATACGAAAATACACAGTGGAATTAAGAAATTTCTGTGTAAACATTGTGGCAGATATTTTAATACCAAACTGGGCTTAGATGTTCATGAAAGAACACATACTGGGGAAAGACCGTTCCCTTGCAAGCTATGTCCAAAGAAATTCAGTCAACGGACTTGTCTAACAACTCATATGTTGACCCATACAGGTGAAAGACCTCACCAGTGCAAGGTACAAGTAGTAAACATTAATTTATATGGAAGTAACCGTTTAAATATATACTTATTGCATACACCAATTCATTTCAGATATGTCCGAAACGATTCACCCAAAGCCAACACCTTCGTGCACATGTCCTCTTGCATACAGGAGAACGTAAACACATTTGCAATATTTGCAACAAGTCTTTTACTCTTCGAGATGGTTTACGTTATCACAAAATGACTCACACAGGAGAAACACCTTATGTTTGTCAAATATGCAAGAGAGGATTTTATATTCCTTATAAACTAAAAGTACACATGGCCAAAAATCATGGCATTACTCGGGAAGAGCTCATAAATAAAGAAGAATCTGCTAAAGAGAATGAAGAACATAATGTCAACCAAGTGCTTCATTAACACAAACTACATTATAAGTTGTATCCAATAGAAACTAATGTTACTTTATATATACGTAAAGGCGTATAAACTTAACGCTATGAAATAAATGTTTAAGACTAATAAATTGTAAGTAAATAAACTAGAATATTTTATTTGTGTTTACGCTTCTAGTATATATATATTATATTCAAGATATGGTTAAATAACAAAAACAAAATGACAAATATCACCACTCTACTTAAAGACATATAGCAGAATGCTAATATCTTAAAACCCAGAAAAAAATGATATTGGTAATTTTAAATAGTAATTGCTTTATTTAAAGGATCGAAAGTTACATGTTTGTTTAGAGTAAACTCTCTATTTAAGGCATTTCTAATATTAATATTACACAAATATATTTTCTTTTATTAAAATTTCTTGAGTCTTCTGCATTTCTTGATTCGAAATTTCGGGATCGTTTTTACTATTATCTTGGATTTGGAACCCATGATTCTTATCAAGATGAACTTTTAATTTGTATTGTATATAAAAACCACGACCACAGAACTGACAAACAAAAGGTGTCTCGCCCGTGTGTGTCATTTTATGATAGCGAAGTCCTTCCCTCTGAGCGAAAGCCTTGTTGCACATATCACATACGTGTTTTCTTTCACCAGTATGTGTCTTCATATGGGTCCTGAGATGGGATCCTTGTGAAAAACATTTGAAGCAAACCTAAGAAAGATCGATTACATTATTCATTATGGATTAGTGTTATTTAGAAAGTGTCTATTTAATTAATAGAATACCAACCTTACACTTGTGTGGTTTTTCTCCAGTGTGCGTTAATATATGGGTTGTAAGTCCAATCTGTTGCGTAAATCTCTTGGAACATAGATTACATACAAAAGGCTTTTCACCCGTGTGTATTCTCTCGTGGATATCTAATCCAGTTTTTGAACTAAACGGTCTTCCACAATGTCTGCAAAGATATTCTTTTAAACCAGTGTGTGTTTTCATATGGATTTTTAAAGTTTGAGCCGACGATAATACTCTATCACAATCAGAGCATTGATAGGTACCTAGTTTTTCTATCTTCTGGTTTCCATCGTCTCCTTTTCTTTCACTATCTATTCTAACTAAATGTTTAGATATCATATGAGCCCTCAAAGCTGCTTTTCTGATATTACTGTATTTGCAAATAGGACAAGGGTGTCTTTCTAATGTCATTGAGTGGCAAATCATGTGAGCCTTGAGAGATACGGCTTGTGTAAACCTAGTGTGACAGATTTCGCAAGCATATGGCTTTACGTTCTGATGCGTTAACATATGGCGCGTGAGGTTGCCTTTATGTGCAAACTCTTTATCACAAAGGGGACATGATGTCTTCATTACTCCTGTATGAATAGTTTTGTGACGAGATAATCTCTTAAATGTTTTGAAGACTTTCAAACAAATGTTACACTGTGTGCTTCTTTTTTCATTAGTATGAGTACGTTCGTGATTTATTCGGGCTCTCCAAGTTGATAATTCTCGTTCGCAATATTTGCATTTGAATGGGCCTTGGTGCGTGCTGCGATGATCTTTGAGTTCCTTTATGCTTGAAAATTGATCTTCATTGCACATATGACATCTATATTTATTCATTTTCAATTTCGGAGTTTTAAAACGCGATTTTACCCTATTGTCTTTAATTATCTTTTTCTTCTCTACCTTCTCTTTCACTTCTTCTACTATACGTATTATTTTTTCTTTGCATTTTGTTTTGTAAATCAATTTTTCACTAGCATTCAATTCTTCTGATGCCTTTTCATTTTGCAGTTCTTCTTCCATTTTAATAGGCATTTCGGACACTTCTTCTTTGATGTGATCACTGGGTAACGATGACAAAGTCTTATTATTTTCAGTCTCATTATTGAACACTATATTCTTCGCTCTGTGTTTTAGCTTAGTTAATTCGAAATTAGTTTCTGCCAAATCATTTTCTGTTGTAACTTGTAAAGAACACTCAATTAAATTAATTGGATCTATTACTTCGTGCCCTTGATTGCTGCTGTTTATATTTATACATTTATTATATTCGTTATATTGTAATACACTAAGCGATTCATCGACCAATTTTCTTAAAATTGTATCGGAGCTTTCACATAATTGTTTAAAAGTAAAAGCGTCATTTAACCGAACCGAACATTTTAAGCAAATGTTTTCAGGTAGACCGTCATTTCTAGAAATCTGTAAGGGATTAAAATTACTTTAAGTCCTATTAAGAACGCAAGTCATAACGAATTCTGTATGAAAGTTCTATTAAGAAGTTCCTTGCAAATTTATACTCACAATAACTTGTGGAACACAAGCCACTATTGTTTCGGTAATATTACTCAATTCATCTTCGCTGAAAATAGGTATCATCGAATTTCCTACATGCATACAAAGTCTGCACATGCTTTTGAATATATCGCTCATTTTGAGAATGTTATATTAATGGATTTGTTATTTGAATAGTTTCGTTCTCCACTTCTACAGAGATTCTACTTTAATAGCTGTCAAATGTTTTAAATTTGAGGTTATATACAGCTCTGTCTTTAAAATGTATTTATGAAATACGAAAATTATAGTAAATTCTATAAAATTACTAAATTATTCAACAATATCAGTAAAATCAGTATCATTTTTCCAATAGTTATTAACTGATTATAAAAAATTGTACATTGAAATTCAAAAACTAGCATATTGCATTTCTAAATACAGATGGCGCTAGTATCTTGAAAATTGAGGAACTTCAGATGATGACTGGTGCAGCTGTCAAATGTCATCAAATGTTGTGTATATACATAGACAAAAATATATTTATTAAAATTAAGAAAATAAAAGTGATTAAACATCTAATTTAGAGTAGCCCCGAGTAGTGTATTGCTTGATTAAATAAATAATATTAGTTAAAATGCAAGAATATGAGGATGATTATTTTCTAGAGGAAGATAAAATGTAATTAATTGTTTCCTGTTTGTTATCGCTTTAAGTGGCTTATCATTTGTTTCCCACAGTATATTTTAAATTGGTGTATATTTGCCTATTGTAAAATTTGTTATTTTTTTTTTTATACCATCTCGATTTTGTAGTGTTCAAATATGTTTTCGTATAGTCCATATGGCCCTTATTCACTTTATGGTCCATTACCATTTGATGTTTCATTAATTTCTCAAAATGATGATTGGTTATATATGCAAGAAGATAAAAAGTAAGAATCTTATCTTGTTATTATGTATTTTCAAAATATTTGAGGAGTGTATGAGAAATTAACCCAACAAACGTACTTGTATATTGTTTCTACAGCTAGGTATTGGTTCCTGTAGATGCAGCACAATTATTCTATAGATATTTTCCTTAACATAGCAGACGTTTAAATTATATTTGTACATTTAGAATACGAAAGAATCTAAGAAACTGTACAAATAAATTTTGTACACGTTTTTAAAACCTGGGACATTGTTTTAATACATAGTTAAACACAACATTATAGGCTAGATCACATAAAAGAAGGAACTTTGTTAGTATACCTTCGTTATATCTTAAGTAGAACTTGTAGCTAGTTAGCAGGCTCCAATATTGAAACAAATGTTACGCATCTTATTCATTTCTTTTAATTTGGAGAACAGATTCGAGTAAGTTTCTTGTATCACGTTAAAAAGTTTTCAAACAAAAAGTGAAAATGGAAGATCCAATTATAAATGTTGAAGTCAAAGAGGGTGCCAAGAAGCAAACAAATGATGGTAACATTGGGTAGGTGCTTTGTTCTCTGTATAGTTCTATATACAAAAATTGTATATATATATGGTATAACTATATTTGCAGTATAGTTTCAAGATTAAAAAAGAAAATTAATTTTTATAGCATAGAAGAACTTGAACTAAATGATATATCTTCAGAAGAAATACCAAATATTTTGTTATATCACGAAGAAAATACAATGTGAGATTGTATGAGGACCTAGAACCTAGAAGATTATGAACTTTTTGCTAATATAATTTCGAGCTGGCTTTTAAAACTTGCCAGTTCGCATGTGCATTAATTGCAGAAAAAATATACGCTTTTTAGTTATTTTGTTAATTTTAAATGTATGCTAAAAGTGTTACGATTATAGATTTGTAATTAATATTAGATTACTAACTATATATGAACATAGATTTAACAATTAATTTAGGAATGGCTCTTACTTATAGGTAATTGAATTTAGGTAATATAGTATGTCCATAACTTAGTAATTGAATATACAACATTAAAAATATTTAATGGATCATCAAGTTACTGGAAATAGCCTTTTCTTATTTGATATAAGTCTAATATTTATGTTTCAATAAATATTACAAAACTATGAATTAAGTTTTGAACTACTTATCGTAATAGTTTGAAGTGCAATAATTAAGTATATTTTATAATATAAATTTTTATTTTGTATTAAAGAAATACTTGTAGAAATAACATAATTTTGTCCAATACTCATTAATTACTATGTATATTTTATTTTCACATTTTTATTTTATATTTAAATTTATTTATCCTTTTAAATGGTCTTTCATTTATTGCATATTTTGCAGTGTTTTATAGAATGTTGCAGCAAGTGCATGCACTTATAGCACTAATGAAATATATTGTTTTTTTTATACTATGTTGTATAGATACTTTATAGTTTTCTTTGAAATTTAAAATAGGGGCATGACTGTTACATCAGGAAATGTTGTAATAAAAAAGGATACCAGTAATCTGATAGGAATAAGCATTGGAGGGGGAGCTCCGTTATGTCCATGTTTATACATTGTGCAGGTATAATATTTGCATTAAATTAATCACTTATATGATTTATTTGTGATATTTATCAAATATTTCGAATAGGTTTTTGATAATACACCAGCATCTCGTGAAGGTACACTTCAGAGTGGAGATGAACTGATTGCAGTCAATGGAATTACCGTGAAGGGAAAGACTAAAGTTGAAGTTGCAAAAATGATACAGGCTGCTCAAGTTTGTATTTGATCACATTGGTTGAAATAGGCTGCTTTAGAAAATAAAATTTATGCATTTTTCACACGAATCACATTTTCTATAAAGCTGTTAGGGAAAAAATATAGATTAACTGTTTCCAAAAATATTTTAGGAAGAAGTAAATATAAACTATAATAAGCTTCATGCCGATCCGCAGCAAGGAAAAACTTTGGATATTATTCTTAAAAAAGTACAAATATTTCTACATGTTTAAATCAAAATTATATAATAAAAAAACGTTAAATCTGATGACTCCCTTTATTTCCTAAGGTTAAACATCGTTTAGTTGAAGGAATGTCAAGCAGTACTGCAGATGCGTTGGGCTTATCTCGCGCTATTCTATGCAATGACTCATTAGTAAAACGTTTACAACAATTACAACAAACTGAAACCATGTACAGAGGATTAGTAGAGCATGCTCACAGGTTCACATGCAATAATGATTAAACTTATTAACGAACATACTTATATACATTTTCTTATATATATTTACCTTATTTTAGAATGCTCAAAGCATTTTATGACTTATTACAAAGTTATAAAGCTTTTGGAGATGCTTTTGCTGCAATTGGAGTTAGAGAACCTCAACCAAGAGCATCAGAAGCCTTTAGTCAGTTTGGGGACCTGCATAGACAAATGGAAAGAGAAGGAATAAGCATGGTTAAAACAGTGAAACCGGTAGAATGACTGCATAAAGTTGTTAAATAGTTAAAATAACAATATTATTAACTAATAATATATACAACAATCCGTAGGTCATTGCAGATTTAGGAACTTATTTACATAAAGCTATTCCAGATACTAAGCTGACAGTGCGAAGATATGCTGATGCCAAGTTTTCATATCTTTCATATTGTTTGAAGGTATTTAAGATAATATATTATTTCAGATAATATATAAAAATTTCCTTCACACCTTGCTTTATGTTTAAATTTCAAATATTTAGGTAAAAGAAATGGACGATGAGGAACATAGTTATGCTGCATTACAGGAGCCTATATATCGCGTTGAGACTGGGAATTATGAATATAGGTTGTTTCTATATTCGTATGTAATATATTCTTAACATATAGTAGAAATAACAGATATTTTTTTTTTAAGATTAATTTTGCGCTGTCGACAAGATGCTCGATTACGTTTCGCACGATTACGTTCTGATGTGTTAGAAAAAATGGAACTGCTTGAAAGCAAACACGCTCGTGATGTTGCTTCTCAACTTCAAAGATTTATAGCTGGTCTAGCAAAATTTAGTGAGAGCAGCTTGGCTAGACTAAAAGAACATGGCCATTTATTTCCAGTGGAAGTAGATCTTTCAGATTCAGCTTTTCAATATAAATCAAATATGGCTTACACGCAGGTAAGGTGATATTATTTCTAATTTTTTTTAGTGAAATATAAATTGTTATAACTTATATGTTAAAGTCGGAAGATAATGAAACGGAAGCGGAACCGGCAGATGATGTGCTAGAAAATCCCTCTTTAATACAATCAAGAACAGAAGATTTGATTCCAGATTTAGAAGGTCTTAACTTATCTAATAATTCGGTTAATTCAAATATATCAAATTTTTTCGATCTTTCTACACCTACTGAGGCAGAATTGGAGACAGACTCATTAATTCAAGGACTAGAAAATTAATGCATATTTCAAATAAATATTGCACACTAATATTTTATTTGCTTTTATTCTTATTATTAAACAAAAAAAATGTCTCTAACAGTATATAATCCAACATACACAATAGAAAACAATTATTTTTTATAGTACTATGTATAATACGTTAAATAATTTAACGATTGGTACTTTTATTTTATCATTTAACGTTCAATATTTAAAAAACCTGGCCGTTAAAATTTTTTATGTATGTTATATGTAGAATATATATTTAAGACATAGAATATTGTATCAATCAATAAGAAAAAGTAACGATTAAATATTTTGATTAGTTAATCAACATGGAATATGAATCGTATTTTATGAATCTCAGATTGCTTTCTATCTAGTGTTTTGCAAAATCTTAAATTCAATTTTATCCAGTGTGAATTTCTAAAATTTGATGTAAATTTTCAATTTTGTCTTAAGAAAAGCAATAAAATATACAGGTTGAAAGGAGTATTGACATTATTGAATTAATAATACAATTGGAGTTACTTGATTCAACTTTTTTAATGGAAGGATAGCTACGTATATTTATAATTTATACAGTGGTCTTATCTCTATCTTACTCTTTACGTTATCTAAAGTTAGTTCTAGTAAATACCTGACATTAACCCTAAAATGTTAATTTTTCTAAAAATAGTAAAACTTATTCTATTTTAACCTATTGAACCTGAACTAGGGATAAATAAGTATATTTATACAAATAGTTAAAAAATGATATAAATTGAATTATTGTTAATTTATGATATAAATTAAAGAATGTTATTAATCATGCAAATTTTCAATACAATAAATATCATATTAAATTAACTAAATAGTGTTAAACCTATTATTTTCAGCACAGTACCATATATCAACATAAAAGTATAAAATTTTAATATTAGTCTTATAAACTAGCTCCTTTTGCATATATGCTACGTAACGGTATAGGCTTTAAAACTACATTTTTATTATTGCATTGAAGCTATTAAATATTTACTGACAAAAGTACATAAGTCTAGTAAAATCTTCCAAATTATGTCATTATGTGTGTTTTAAATTATTTGCTTTAATTCTTATTTAAGTAAAAATTAAAATAGAGATGAAAAAGTTGTAAAATGAATAATGCAAACAGCGCCTTCACTAAGAAAGAACTAACAACAAATCTCTATAGCGTATCGAATTCAATCGTAACAAAGAGATATGTTTACTGAAGTTTTTATCCCACAGATATTTAGCTTAGATATTCATGCATTTATTTTATTAAAACTGGCTTGCAGTTGAATAGAACCTATTTTTTCAATTATATCTTAAATAAGCATTATTTTTGAATATGTCAAGCTCGTTAGATAACTTTATTTCCTATATTAGTTTTAGTTATATATTTTAATTATTAAATCACACATAAGATAGAATTTTCTATCGAACTTTTTAAATAAGCTAATAATGCTAATAAGAACTTAGTAGAATGTCATCTAAATCTTAATATACTGTAGTTTCTCTTAAAAGAGATTACAACTTTAAAAAAAGTAACTGTAAAAAACATTGACATTTTTCTTACAGAACATCTGACGATACCATATTAATAAACATAAGAATGCTACTATACATTATTAAAAATCTGCAAAGAATATACGATTATATGTATATTAAATATGTATAATTATGAATTTTTGAACTTACCAGACTCCTATACTTAGTGTGTTGTAAAAAAGTCTTTGATTATAAATCATTTTTGTCCTAATATATAATTATTCATAAACTGATACTGGAGGTTTGATTATGTTTAAATTAATAACATTTATAGCATTTATTCCCACGCCGTTCATATTGTGAACATTCATGTTATTTAAGTTTGTAATAATGGGATTAACGATTCCAATGCTGGAATGCATAGGAATCATTGTAGGATTAAGGCATGTAACATTTTGGTTTAAGCTGGTCATATGCGGACTTAAATCAGTAATGTGTTGATATTTAATGTCGGAATTAACAACTGCATTATTAGGTTCTGTGCTGTTAATTGCATTACTTAAGGTATTACTATTTATATTATTTAAACTATCGTCGCTATTACCAACATTTCCTGTATTAACATTAGCTGGATTTATATTATTATCAGATGATGCGGATGGATCATTATCATCATCCTCTTCATCATTTCGCATTTTTAACACAAGTCCATGAGATTTTAGCATATGTATTTTTAACTTATATTTTATATAAAATCCTCGTCCACATTCTTCACATTTAAACCGTTGTTCGCCCGTATGTATCATCATATGATAACGTAATTGTTCTTTCAATCCAAATCCTTTACCACACACAGTACAAAGGTGTTTCTTTTCGCCTGTGTGCGATAACATGTGAGCTTGTAAGTGACCAGATTGTACGAAAGTCCGATCACACATCTATAAATAAATTGTAATTGATATTTCAGTTTCATTAAAATATATTTGTATAATATAGAATAGAAGAGATTCATTAATAACTTACCTTGCAGGCAAATGGTCTTTCTCCAGTATGACTGTAGGTATGAGTTTTTACAGCAGAAGGATATGCAAATTTCTTTGTACAATAAGGGCACCCATATTTCTTCACATTACCTTCAGTATGTACCCTCATATGAGATTTTAATAAAACGTTTGACATATAGCGTTTATGACAAACCTGACATTCAAATGGTCTTTCGCCCGTGTGCGTTCTTTCGTGTACTTTCAATGCATGCAAATCTTGATAATTTTTTCCACAAGCTGTACACAGACAAGGCTTTTTCTTGGATTGCCCAGTATGGGTTCTTTCATGTGCTTTCAATGTGGCTTTTGTAGAATGACCTTTACCACAAATAAGACATAGAAACGGTCTTGTGTGCAAATTCATATGTTTCTTGAACAATGACTTAGTAGGAAATGATTTCTGGCAGTCATCGCAATCAAGCTTTTCCTTTTCTTTCTTATTTAAAGCTCTATTTTGTTGTTTTTTTTCTTCCTGGCGCTTAATGTGGTTTTTGGTGTGCTCTTCTAAGAGATCTTCTGATTCAAATTTTCTAGTACACATTTTGCACTTATATTTTTTTTCTGGTTTATGTTTCGATTCAACATGACTATCTCTGGCTACTGCTTGAGTGAAACCCATTCCGCAAAAATCGCAAGTAAATGGTTTTTCGTTTTTATGAATCAACTCATGTCTTCTTAAATTTGCTTGATTAGAAAATACCTTATCACAAAGTTTGCAGTTTACTTTTGTGTGATCCGTGTGTGTAGCCATTTTATGCTTTTGCAATGCTTTTACAGAGTAGCATTTTTTCATACAGATATCGCATTTTGTTTCTTCATTTTGAGGGTCATGGGATTTCATATGATCCGCTCTATCTGTTTCAGTTCGGAATGTTTTGTTGCAATATTTGCAGTAAAGTCTCCGAGAACTATCTTTTCGATGGTCTCTAAATTTATTCGGTAAAGATAAAGCCTCAACTTCAATTTTGAGATTGTTTCTTCTACTTGATGATCGTGTTACATACTCCACAGGTTCGACAACTTCATCCTTATCAAGTACAAATTCTTTATCATCGGAACCATCGTCTTCTTGATCAAAATCATCATCGTTATCATCCGAAAATTCATCTTTCACACGTTGCCCCTCTTCCTTGATTTCTAATTCATCCAATGGTAATCGATTATTTTCAACATTTTCAATATCATTAAAATAGTCAATAGCTTTTTTAAAAATACAAGTTTCCATGCACAAATTATAAGAAGCTGGTGTAATTGCAAATGGCAAGTCTTCCTTATTTTGAACTGAAGGCTCCTTCGATATATTTTTATGGATGTTTAATATTCTTTTGAAAGGCTCTTCTGATTGACGTAGTAGAATATCCGAATTTTCGCATTGTTTTTTGAAAGACAACGAAATTTTCAACAGATCAATGCAACTCGTGCACATATTAGGTGGTAAACCATCTTCCTTATCAATCTGCAATAGAATTATTTATAATAATCCCATAGAAAACACATACAATACTAAATAATACAAGGTTATGTATACAAACTTTTAGTATCGTAACAGTCATTATTTTATCGCTTATATTATCTACATCATCTCCAAATATTGGTGTTAATTTACTCGTAGTTTGCAAGCAAAATCTGCATATTCCTGGATACACTTTTTCCATATTTAATTGACAAATTTTAATTAATTACAAATGATACACCATTGTTGTCAAACAGAAATACATTCTTCAAAACGTAAAAAAATCTTTGAAATATTTAACAAAGGCTATAGATGGCAGCACGGGACACTATAGTTCTAGATTGCGCCATCTCGGAATTAGAAGAATAACCTAAAGTAGGTGCTTATAAAAAAACTAGCGTAAAAATGTTGGAATTTCAAAGAACATATAATAAAAATATTTATTATTATCATAAGTACATTTTATTCCTGTAATAAATTTAATGATTTGTAAAGTTTATATTTCACTCTTTAGCAAATACTTATTGAGAAAAATATAGTCACAACTGTAGTTAAATAAATTTTATTTTATCACATGATAAAACATCCCACTAAACACAGTTACGTATTTGTATATAATTTTCGTTTGTATATATAAAGTAAATGTTGTAAATATGTTTGAGGTAATGTTATACTAAAGATTCTTACTCCTACAATCGATATTTAAAAACTTCGATAAGTAAAGATTCGAAGTTCCTAGTAAATGCGTCAGAAATACTTGCGTAAAATTTTTGCAGTTACGTTTAGAGGTAAATATTACGTAAATGTGTTAGGCGAGTACAAAATAGTACATTTTTCTTAAAATCTAAAAAAAGCACTTCATGTTATAGAACTAAAAATTAATATTTATGCTCTAATAGTATTTCAACAATTACTTTTTTTCGATGGGCATTTCAATGCCATGAGATTTTAACATATGAACTTTTAACTTGTACGGAATGTAAAAACCCCTACCACATTCACCGCAAATGAATGGAGTATCTCCAGTGTGTGTCATCATGTGATACCTCAATCCTTCTTTCAAAGCAAACGCCTTGTTACATTCTGGACAGACGTGTTTCTTTTCCCCTGTATGTGTATACATATGTGTACGAAGATGCGCATTTTGACTGAATGTTTTATCACACATCTGTTAAATTGAAATACAAGAAGTTAATACATTATTTCATTTTAATAGGCATCCAGATAAGATACAAACTACCTTGATGGACTGTATATTTCCGTAAGAACAACGAAACTAGAAATAAATAATACATACCGAGCATGGAAAAGGTCTTTCTCCAGTGTGGGTATATGTATGCGTCTTCATAGTAGATTGCAAGGTAAATTTCTTTGGACAATAAGGGCACGCAAATTTTTTTGCGCTTTCACCAGCATGACTTTTCATATGTGACTTTAATAAAACATTCATTGTAAATTTCTTTTGACAAATGTTACATTCGAAAGGTTTTTCGCCTGTATGTGTTCGTTCATGATTTTTTAGAGCGTGTCTATTTCCGTATCCTTTACCACAAACGTTGCACAAATACGGTTTGATGTGCCAGTTCATATGTTGTCTTAAGTTGGCGTGAGTAGAAAAATCTTTGTTACAACTGTCACAGTGTAACGTAGGAGTGTTTGTAGGATCCAGCTGGTGGTTTTGTTGATTTTTTTCTTCACTTCGTTGTGCGTGTTTTTCCATATGTTCTTCCAACTGTTCCGATGTTTCAAATCGCATTGTACATAATTTACATCGATGCACCTTTTCTGGTGAATGCTTAACCATGATATGGTTGTCCCTAGCTACAGCTTGGTTAAAACTCATTCCGCAGAAATGGCACATATGCGGTCGTTCATTTGTGTGAATCATTAAATGCCGTCTCAAATTTGCTGGACTGGAAAATTCCTTCAGACATGTTGTACATTTTATTTTCATTACTCCACTGTGGGTTACTTTGTGCGCCCGCAATGCCTTATTGGATCGACACTTTTTCTTACAAATTTCGCACTGTATGGTCTCATTTTCAGGCCTATGAGTTCGAACATGTATCTTTCTTATAGATTCCGATTTGAAAGTTTTGTTGCAGTAATGACATGCATATCTTCTTTTATGTAATTGCTTTCTATGAATAAGTAACTTTTCAGTAGACTCAAACTGAAAATCACAATCCGAACAATTTTCTAGCTTTTCTGATGTTGATAATTTACTATTACTCTTAGGCACATTAATAGAATTTCTTTTTGTTGAATTTAACAAGCGACGCTTTTTTCTTTTGACTGTATATCCCTCTGTATAATCATCATCTATATCATTACTTTCGGGTTCTTCACAGCTTGGAGAATATTCTTCACAACTATAATTCTCTTCCAATTCTTTTAAATCATCTTCAGATTTTACATCTAGTGCTATTTCTGTTTCAAATGATATTTGCGGAGCATCTTCCATATTCCTCATTTCCGTTTCCTGTATACATTCTGAATTTCCATTGAATTCTGGAATATTATTTGCATTTTCTCTTTGTTTTTGTACAGTACGTTGTCGAGTAATTCGCTTTTCATTTTGTGGTACTTGTTCTGTTTTAGAATCGATATTGCTAAAGCATTCAATTGCTTTCCTTAAAATGCAATTATTAGAACAACTTCCAAATGCTAAGGATGTAATTTTAAAGGGCAATAATTTTTTATCCGCTATCGATTGTTTACTATACGGATGTTCAAATATTCTTTCTAATCTTGCAAACTGTTTGTATGAAGTCTTTAGCATTATGCTAGTTTCTTTACATTGTTCTCTAAATATATAAAAATTTTCAAGCTGATCTAAACACATTTTGCATAAATTTTGGGGAAAACCGTCTTCCTTTTTCACCTGTAAATATAAAATGAAATTGCATCTATTTTTATTTTGCCTTTCTATTACTACCCATAAATAATTTTAGTTTGTTGTCAGAATTTATATACATACATCTAAAACTGTACAATCTGTTATTAAAGTAATTATTTGGTTATTGTTTTCTGGAAAGATTGGAAATAAATCATCTTCAGTCTTTAAACAAAGTCTGCACATTCTTAAAAACATATGATCCATGTTCGCTTTTGTATCTATTTTTATTTGTAAACTGATATTATATTTAAATTGTGTAAAGTTTTTATTGAAAGAGTAAGCGAACTGAAGCAAACAGCAGAAAACGATTTAAAGATTAGTAAACTAAATAATCTTTGACATTACTATAAAAATAGACTTTAAATGGCGACGCTATTTTTTGGTGCTATGCTAGTTATCTCTGGCTAGTTTTTGACCTCCTGCAACCTCCTGTGTTTCCCGTAGTAAATTTATCTCTGGTAATAAAGTTTATCTCTGGTAGTAATGTGGTTTGTGGTAGTAATCTGTCAGTTACATCAAGTTAGGTTATTTATTCTAAAAAGGATATATACACATGTATGAAATTTATTTAAGAAAATTTTATATGTATTCTTTTGACATAAATTATAAATTTTAACAAATATGGAAAAAACAAATTTAATGTGTGTGCCTGGACAACGTTTGTGTTTGACAGACGAGAAAACATTGTCCGGTGAAGGTACATATGAGCGACTAGGGTATATTTATTCCATGATTGCTGGAATAGTTAATATAAATGAAGATGAAAAGGTTGGTTTGTTAGTTTTAATTTAAGTTTAGTTTTAATATAACTTGTTCATTATTCATAGACATGAAATTTTATATAATAAAATACTAATAACTTGTCTCATTTTTAGAGTAGAACAATTCAAGTTCAGTCCTTGGTGGGTCGGAGTATTGTTCCAACTACCGGAGATATAGTCACTGCAAGAGTTACCGTTGTAACGACCAGAATGGCTCGTTGTGTGATCAATTGTATTGGAGATCACAAATTGACACGGCCATATAGGTAATTTTTTATATTGTATGCTACATGATTATTTAGAAAGCAGATTATGAGTTACAACCATTGTCTATATTTACAGAGGAATATTAAGAAAAGAAGACATCCGTGCCGCAGAAAAGGATCGCGTCGATATGTACAAAAGTGTCCGCCCCGGGGATGTTATATTAGCTAGAGTTGTAAGCATATGTTTTTTTGTAAATAAACAGTAAGATAATGAATAGCAGATTTAATATGTCAATACATTTTTCAGCTTCCTCAAACAGAAATCCATTGTTATCAGCTCAGCACAGCTGAAAATGAATTAGGTGTTGTAATAGCGTTAGGTCCAGGAGGCAGTCCTATGGTTCCCATAAGTTGGACAGAAATGCAATGCCCTGATTCACTAACAAAGGCTCCTCGGAAGGTGGCGAAAGTAGTTCCTGAAAGTGTAGGCGGCGGATAATGCGTATATGATCTACATGTGTATCTCCTATTTCATTATTTTGTACATAAATAAATAAATTAATCATTTGGAAAAACAGACTTTATATTTAGTTATGAAATCTTAATTCTGAGTTTATTAGGCAATAATAAAGGTTATATATGAAAAGTTAGTTTTATAAAATCGTAAAAAGTTTCAAGTTTGAATAGTCCGCGTTATTTTGAATGCTTAAATAAATCCACTTGCGACAATTTCACTTGACACACATTTACAGTACCAACATACAAAATATTTATTTGACGTAATTAAACGCTCGAACCCCAACATAACCCTAAACACAAAAAATTTTATAACCGCGAGAATCCTAAATAACTACAAAAAATTATAAACAGAAAAATTATTTTATAGTTTAGTTTAAATAATTTAACAATTATGAATGAACATTTGTTAGGATATCGAGAAGTAATTCCAGATCAAACAATTCCAGAAAAATGGCAAGAAATAAAATTAAATACCGGTAATTTTTACATATCTTCTAACATATTTGAAATAATTTATAATATTAATTACTTTACTAACTTTTATTTTAAGGAGGCACGCAGAGTACTCTTCAAGATATAAAAATGGCTGAGAGAGCTGGAGGTTATTGCTATAAAGACAGTTCTAATTTTCATACAAGGAATAGATTTATATATTGGTAAACTCATATAAGATATCTGTAATATGTGAGTGATATGATTTTAACTAACGATTTAAAAACAAATAACATAGGAGAAGCAGTCATGATGTCTTGGAGTTAGTAGAATTAAGTTTAGATGTCAATTTGTCTGGAAATCATTTGCGGCTAAAGTTCATAAACTCACCATTGCTTGAAGGGATCACAATACATGAAAGTAATGGATCTGTTGTCTTATTAGTAGCAACTGTAAGCAGCGTACATCGACTTGCATTCCCTCACCCAGATATTATTCATAAACAAGTACAGCAGTTTTAATTTTCCGAATGACTTAAATAATTATATAAATACTAATGACTCTAACATATGATTTTTCCTGCAGGATAAATTTATATTTCACTCGGATATTAATGTACCTTCAATCTTTAATGAGGCCAATCATTCACATAATTGTCACGTTTTAACAACTCCCAGTAAGTATGCATGATTTTGTGGATTTTTGTAGAAGATTACATATATGAAATTTAAAAAACAATTTATACTTTATAGATTCACCACTACCGCATTCAGCTGCCACCTGGCTTTCTAATAATGGATACCAGTCACTTTATGCATTGGCTTACACAACAGGTTCTGTTATATGTATTTCTATGGATAACACTAATGGCTTGATCACGACTATCGAAATAAAGCCAGATTCATTTGTACCAAAGTTTATATCGACATTGACTGGAGTACTACGGTAAGGAAACATGAATAGAACATAAAATATGTGAAAATAATAGTATATAGTTTATAATATTTTATATTTCAACTATCATCTTTTAGTTGTAAATATATCTAAAAATATTAGCGTCTTAGTGAAATAGCCCATGAATAGAATTAGGCAATGGTTACATTTTTGCTACTCTTTCTCTCCTTTTTATTACTACTATTGCTGGAGTCATCGCTTTCATTACCCTGTTTTCCTTTGTTTAAACAGATCTTAGATTTCCCACAATTTTTGCAATTTTCTATCATCTGACATTTTTTTTCAGCTTCCTTACGACAATTTAATACATTAGGGCATAATTTGATCTTTTCTCTCAGTGACTCCTATGTTATAGAAAAACATATAGTCCAATTAATTTTAATTAGTAGTAGGTATATTAAATAATTAAAATATAACATTGTAAGAATTATATTTACCGTGCTTCCAGTGTTTTGGTTAGCATCTTTGTTTATATTCTTTTCATCAAAAAAGTTGCTTTTATTAGATTGGTTTTTCGATTTACTTGCATTATTTTTGTTAAAATCATCTTCCGAAGAATTTGGAAGGATACCCCATGATTGGTCCCACTCAAAATTTTCTTCTTTGCATATGTCCTGAATGTAATCTAAAAGCCCTGCCACATTAGGAGGTGTTTGTCCTTTGTCGTCCTAAAATATTATAGATCGTTTTATCAAGTGATCAGAATAAAGCAGCATGCTATATTATAAATATAAAAATTACTTTAATGCATTTGAGATATTGTTCAGTCCACATATAATACTCTATTGGTATTTTGTGTTCCTTGGTCGCCATCAAAATAACCGTACTCACTACAATAGAAAGCATTTTGGAAGAGTCGATGCCTTCTAATACAGAAAATCCTATTTCTCGTTGTCTCTATTATTTTATCATTGGTACTTTATTAGTATTATGTGCCACATTTATTCATTTAAAATCTTAAGATACGGGTATAACTTTACACATAAATTCTCTCTGAATACATACCATCACCTCATCCATTGCAAAAGCAATCCGTCCCATTTCTGTTCCTGCTGCAATGTTACGTGAAGTTGATGTATTAGAAGTTTCTCTGTTAGATTGTGCTGTGCTAGATACCAAAATATAAATTAGAATTATTTATATGCAGAGCTTATTAATGAGATGTTAAATATGTAAATGTACATGGGGATATAAAAAAGCACCATATATTAACTTACGAGTTCTTTGAAGCAGAAGGAAACTCTTCCGTAAGCGTCTTAAATGAATACGACTCATTCTTTTCTTGTGAAGGAAAACTTCTCGAGAATATCTGCAAAAAGTAAGAAAGAAGCTTTAAAATCAGAATACTTTATATGTAATTGGAATTCTATAATAATGACTGAACCCTTTTTCTTCAAGCAAAATTTTCCAAATAGTTTACATATTAGTAACGTATAATTTACTTCTGGGTGTTCTGTTCGTATTATTTCAGAGACGTCACCTATCTTCGTTGATGTTAGGAAAGACGATTCATTTATATTTAAGCTTGACATTCTGAATCTGACGAAAAATTTACGTATTTCAAATATTATTAGTTTAACTATATTATTTTTAAAATTTATTTATTAGAGAAATTTGTTTTTAGTGTTTCCTAGATAGATGTTTATTTAAGTGTATTTAATTTGAAAGAGTGATCGAAATGAAACGCAATTGCTCCTATTTCAAATTATATTTATTTTCTTCTTTATTCTATATTACGTTTTTTATTAACATTTCAACATATTTAGCGGTTATATATGAACTTTTATTTGTTAGAGGCCGCAATTCTGAGAGCCAGGCATGTACTAGTATGGTTCTGCACTCAATAGGCTCGGAACCATATCTTTTCGCATTATGTAGAGATGGAAACCTTCGGATGTGGTCAACGAGAAAAGGAAATTATATAACAAGTTCTAATATAATTGGAGATTCATTGGAAGGCAAATCGTTATTACAAGGAGGTACTTAAACGTATTATAAAGCACTATATTTCTACCTGATGTATTACTCTGAATGTTATCATTGTTATTCCTTTAGCTCAAGGACATATCCTTCGAAAAACTGTGGATAACACAGATTCTGTTTTACTTGCGGCGTTTCTGTGTTTTGCTACAGAGAGTCAATTCGTCATCGTAAAGCCAACACACGATTCTCAAGGCTTCAAATTTGTAAAAGTTTACTTGTTGTACGTCCCACAAGTAAGTTGAATGTTTAAAGAACCGTTCTTTATTTTATTTTTTTTATATCTTTTGTTTTATTTTACAGCAAGATCTCGTTGACTTTTCATTAAGTCATAGTCACATTTGGGCGTTATGGTCAAATTCACAAGGTATATTTCAAAATGTTTATAATAATTTAAATGCATCGTTATTCCATACCCAATTGTCCAACAGGTGAAGCATCGGTAACTAGTGCCTTATTAAATTGCTCTACTGATTTGGTTATAAAATGGATACCTGCTGCGCTGGAAACAGGCCTTGAAAGAGATTGTGTAACAACTGAACCTGGTACAGATCCAAGACAAGCATATTGCGCTTTTATATTTCATCCGGGACAATTTCAACTATCTGTAATTACAAGAGCCCTTAGTGTAAGCTAAAAAAAAAAATTATGTGATAGAACAATAATATTATCAATAATTCAAAATATTTTTTTCTGTAATTATAAATATTTTAAAACAGATTTATAGTAGGCAGCCTGCTTTAGGAGATATTTCTTTATCGGCAGCGGTTTTGCGGGAGAAAGTTTGTCTTGCTGTTGAAACTGAAATACAATTAGAAGCACAAAACTTTGAAATCAATGATGATGAATATTTAGAAATAGCGAATAGGTATACATAAAACTAAGTATGTTAGAATAATATTAAGTAATCCATATACCATTTAAAACATACAAAAACTGAAAACTTTCAGATGTTGGGGCCGTTTTTATTCTTGTTGCTTACAGTATCATCTCTCTGGGTCACGTCCTGTAGGTCTCGTTCAACTGGAGACATGTGGAGGTGTTACACTTGTTCGAAAGTCCCTAATATCATTAATTCGTCCTATGGATACATTAGAACATCTTGTGTTATGTGGCGAATATTCTACACCACAACATTTTTCATTAACTCCACAGTTAGCTCAAGGTCGGAAATTCTATTTTTATTTTATTTATTTCCAATTTTAAAAGTTGAACATACTTATTAATTATAAGAATTTTTTTAGAATCATCATGCGAAGATCTTATTACGTTAATCAATACGCTGGTTTCTTTAGAGCATCAATTACCCGAAGAAATAAAATGTAATATTGAAAAACAATTATATCAATTAAACTTACCTGATGACATAATGGTAAATTTATTACCGGAGCTATTAGGAGGTGGAGATGATGCTGTAAGAAAATCGATCCAATTTAGGAAAATTTAATTTTTAATAACACATTCACATAACTATTAATTTTAAATAGATTCTGTCTCCTTCCTTTTTGAATCAATTGTGGCAAAGTGTCGAGCCGGTCAGAAATTTATATCAAGTTATACAACTATTGCTGGAAATACTTCGAATGGATCATGGGCAACCTCATTTGATGCATGCATCAGAAGGTATTTCTTAAATACACATTTGCATAATATAAATAAATTGTTTTGTTTTAAATATATTTTTTATAGATCATATAAATCCAAAAGACTTTCTGGCTGTTGAGCATATGTACGGTAGCAGATTGGGACTTTCAACCGTAGCTGAATCTCTGAGGCAAATTGCAGCAATTAGGTAAGCCATCCTATAATTTTGTAAACGCATGCCTATAAATACATCTTTCTAATAAGATTCATGCATTAGGTTCAGTATTTGCCGAAATTTGTTGCTCCTTCAACACCTGTTATTAAATTCATGGAATAATAGCAATGCTATGGTAGAATCTATACGTTCAGTATGCGGGCCAGACACTGTTGTATTTTTACAAGCATATTATGTAATGATGTGGTTATGTGAAACACCGGCTAATCCAATGTTGCCTGCAAATATGTTGTAAGTACTGATTACTATATATTCTTTACGATAATATTGAGAGTTATTTTATAACTGATATTTCATTCACTTAGGGAAAGCAGCTTGCTTCGGTTAGCTTCTTTACACTTATCTAACAATCGACAGACTTCATTGAGTTCTTTGAGACGTACAACATCGTTACTTGAATTGTTTTTGCATGGCCCTGGCTCTGGGCACGCATTAAAGTTATTGGGTCAAAGATCAAAAACTATTTATGGGGATCGACTACCTTTTTGGCATTTATCTATGGTTCCCTACGTTACTCTACTTGGCCAAATGGTGTATCCTTATATTATAAAATATATTAATATTTAGTTGAATTCTATAGTTATAAAATCCTTAATTTTAATATAACAGTTGGGCTGTAAGTGGTAATTTTCTCTTTGGTGAATGGTTAGTTGGATCCGGACAGCATCTGTTGTTACATGAATATGTTCGTTTATTACGTGAATGGTGCGAATGGAATACTTGCTCACGTAAGTTCTATCAACTATACATTCTGTTAAGCTAAATATAGTTATTTTTAAAAGAGAACATTATTTCAGGTCAATTTATTTTGGCAGTATCACTGTTAGATACAGGAGAGCCTCACAAAGCTTTGGATTATTTTATCTTAGCTGCACGAGGAGTTCATAGTGAACCCTTTTTAATAACTAAAATGTTACCTGAGGGTCCTAGCTCATCATCGCGAGATAATGTTCTTTACTATTTAAAGGTAAAAAGAAATGTTATTCGGTCTTATTAGTATTAAAATAATTTGGTATTATATATTGATATTAACTGTTTTGTTATATATATTTTTTCATATAGGTATTAAAATTGTTTGAAGAACATAGTGCGGCTGATTGCGTAATAAGTTTAGCTCAAACAGCTATTAATATGGCACCACTAAACGATAATCATATCGTAAGTATAAATCCTTAACCGTATGAATATACAAATATATATTTGGGTTTAATAATTTTTTCTGTTCATATAGCCATTTTTCCAATCCATAATATTTAAAAAACATTTAATACTTGAACATTTCGAAGAAGCCTATCATTCATTAAGCTGTAATCCTGATAGTGACAGACGCAAGGATTGCTTACGGGAATTAGTAAGCGTTTTATTTTCGAAAAAGCGTTTGGATTTATTATTAACTTTTCCATATGTCGATTTTTATGAAGATTTTCAAAAAATTGTCGAAGGAAGAGCTAGAGCTGCCGATATAATGTCAACTAATTATTATAATTTCTTATATTCTTTTTATGTTGAAAAAAGTAATATGAGGAAAGGTAAAATTATTACTAAAATTACTTAAAAATTTGTTTTATTATTGATTGATTTGTTCTATAATTAATGTTGTTAAATTATTTTTTAGCCGCTTCTATTATGTATGAGCAAGCCTTTCGTCTAGGATTAGAATGCAAGGGAAGTATTGAAAGCTTAACTAAACAAAGTCGTTGTTTGTTAGCTGCATTGAATGCATTACATTTAGTACAGCCTAAGTACTCTTGGCTAATTCAGCCGGCCACTGTCAATGACGAAGTCAATTCCTCGAAAAGGGATAACGCTGGTGATGTAAGTATAGTTGTGTATGATTAATGTAAATACATTTTGTAATATTTAAATTTAATAACATGTATTTATTAGGTTATTACACGATACAAAAAACAGGTAGAAGTTGTCCAAATTGAGGATATACAAAAGGACTTGGAAATAGTAAATGCTAGATTGAAATTGGCAAAACATAGCTCAGAGCTGCAGTCTATTGTTGGAGCAGGTAATCGTTTATACAGTTAATTTGATTTCCATTTAATTCATATTTAGTTAACTTCTTTATTAATTTTAAATACAGGGCCCCATGAATTAATAGGTTGTCTCAGTTCAGTCGGATTATTTACTACAGCTATTTCTTTATGTAAAAGTCATAACATTAGTCTCGTAATACCTATTGAAAATCTAGCTGGAGTATGTGTTAGATTATCGCAACAAGATGATCAAGATGCTTGGAACTGGCTTGTAAATAACGATTTGTCAGGTAATATTCTACTTAAATAAGGACAATTAATTTAAATTGGCCATTAAAGTAATACCTTTCGTAATGGCAGATTTAGGTATTGGAGAGAAAGACGTTAGTATTGTGGCGTGGCGCCTTTTACAAATCCTTATTGAAAAGTACGAAGAAATGGATAGTACAGAACTTCGAAGAGCAGTTACAAAGCGCATATTAAGTTTAGGAGCATTTCTTCCAAATTGGTTGTTATCATCTTATAAGGTTGTACGAAATTAACTGTGATATACTTTAATACCATAATAAATAATCTTACTTAACTAAATTTAAAATTACAGCGGACGAACACTTCAGAGTTGCTTCGACTGTTAACAAATTCTGGTCGGCTCTTGGAAGCAGCCGAGTTATGTAAAGAGCTTTTGTGGGCTGCTCTTGGTAGAGGATACGAAATATTTGGATTAAAAACATCTCTTATGGCAAATTCTCCAGCACTTTGTATACCTATAACAACTATTGATATTCTACTTCATGAATTAAAACAACTAATGAATGAAGAAACTTATAACCAGGTTAGTAATTTGTTGTTGCTTGCAAAGTATGTTAACAAATTTTGAAATAATTTGCAATTTTATTATTTTGCAGTGCTACAAAGAATTGAATGAAGTTGTTGAATATTATATTGAAAATATCAGAAGAGTTTCCAATGATATGGAACATATTCGCATATATTCTGCATAAATATTAAGTGGATAATTTGATTTTTCTTATTCGTTGAATTTTTAGACAAAACAAACGATATTTAATAAAGGTCTTCTAGGCGTATGGATGTTAATTTATACGTATTTATCTTCTTTCTTTATTTAAAAAATCATTGTCTTCATTCAGTTTGAGACCACTTTACAGCGAAGTATGTGCGTCGATAGAAAATAACTGTTGAAATATAAATTTTGTATTTTGTATTAAAATAATAAACGATTTCTAATTATTACACTAGATTTTCTATTTTTTAACAACTTAGTGAATTAGTTATCATATGAGATCTATAATAATTAGTATCTAGATTACTAATTTATTTTGTAAAATTGCTCTTAATAGTTTATCAAATAGTTGAACCAAAAAGTTACGCCATCTCTTGCACAGTAGACACAACAATCTCAGTTAAATATTACCTTAACAGATGGCACTAGCAGGCAATTGTACACCGCCTGATCGGTAGGCAACTATATATACTCATAATTATACTACCTATTTCAAAAACATTTACTTAAGTTTTTCTAAATTAAAATATCGAAATATAATAGGAAATAAATGAAATAGGAAATATGAAAAATGAATCGAAAATATAACTTGTATATTATTTTTAACAAGAGTCACCTTCGTAAATCTCAAGAAATGAAGAAAATCATTATACTTGTTAAAATTAAAAATTCAACATTTTCGTCGATTATAATAACATCCCTATCTATCCTGTGTTATCAATAATAATTATTCCATTCTGTTGTCCAAATCTTATTATTGATAAATTTTAAAATTCAACATTTTTAACATTTTTAACAAGAGTATAACCTTCTTACATAACGAAGAATCAAGAAAATCTCATTTGTGATAAAGTTAAAAATTCAACGTTTTTATCATTTTTAACAAGAGTATAACCTTCTTACATCTCGAGGAATGAAGAAAATCTCATTTTTGATAAAGTTAAAAATTCAACATTTTTATCATTTTTAACAAGAGTATAACCTTCTTACATCTCGAGGAATGAAGAAAATCTCATTGTTGGTAAAGTTAAAAATTCAACGTTTTTATCAATTTTAACAAGAGTATTAACCTTCTTACATCTCGAGGAATGAAGAAAATCTCATTGTTGGTAAAGTTAAAAATTCAACGTTTTTATCAATTTTAACAAGAGTATAACCTTCTTACATCTCGAGGAATGAAGAAAATCTTATTGTTGATAAAGTTAAAAATTCAACGTTTTTATCAATTTTAACAAGAGTATAACCTTCTTACATCTCGAGGAATGAAGAAAATCTTATTTTTGATAAAGTTAAAAATTCAACGTTTTTATCAATTTTAACAAGAGTATAACCTTCTTACATCTCGAGGAATGAAGAAAATCTCATTGTTGATAAAGTTAAAAATTCAACGTTTTTATCAATTTTAACAAGAGTATAACCTTCTTACATCTCGAGGAATGAAGAAAATCTTATTTTTGATAAAGGTAAAAATTCAACGTTTTTATCAATTTTAACAAGAGTATAACCTTCTTACATCTCGAGGAATGAAGAAAATCTTATTTTTGATAAAGTTAAAAATTCAACGTTTTTATCAATTTTAACAAGAGTATAACCTTCTTACATCTCGAGGAATGAAGAAAATCTCATTGTTGATAAAGTTAAAAATTCAACGTTTTTATCAATTTTAACAAGAGTATAACCTTCTTACATCTCGAGGAATGAAGAAAATCTTATTTTTGATAAAGGTAAAAATTCAACATTTTTATCATTTTTAACAAGAGTATAACCTTCTTACATCTCGAGGAATGAAGAAAATCTCATTGTTGATAAAGTTAAAAATTCAACGTTTTTATCAATTTTAACAAGAGTATAACCTTCTTACATCTCGAGGAATGAAGAAAATCTCATTGTTGATAAAGTTAAAAATTCAACGTTTTTATCATTTTTAACAAGAGTATAACCTTCTTACATTACTTTGTTTTTACACTTTATTATCCTTAAACTCCTTTTCCAATGGTATTTATTAAATAAATAATTTATATTTAGTATAATAAATTTAATAAATTGAAAATAATTTCAGGAGCAAAATTAATACAACATAAATACGCGATAGCTTTTTGTGAGTGCAATGTATATTGTAAAAAACTTTCTTCAGTAAAAGTATATTAATTAATATTTACCTCTTTGTTATTTCTTATAATTTTAAAATATTTTCGTTAAAAAAATTTGTTTAATGAAGTTTTTTAATGAGGTACTGAGGTACTAACTTTTAATTAAGTTAAAATATTGTAATTTAATTAAATTATTTAAATTCATTTATCCATTAAATAGTAGCTTAAAATATATATGGGTTATTATTTCTTCAACGGCACCTAGAGTACTTTGCTCCAAGAGGGTATGCAATCTAAATAACACTGTTTGGATATTCATATTTAAATATAATGAAATATGTATACATCACCAACGGGCATAAATAATTCTTTTGTCTTATTAGTTGTCTTAAAATGTTAATAGACATTCTTTCATAAAACGAAACTTACATTTCTTTGACATTTAGGATACACTTATATTCCTTATGGCCTAAAATAAGGAATATATTGAAAATAGCATTTACACAATATGAGATTTCTGGATAATATTGCGCCTGACAGAATGGCAACACTCCTTACGAGCCAAACTTTCTCTACAAGAAAGTAATGAATTTTGTGACAATATTTACATAATGAATGTAACAACTAATTGGGGACGTTGTGATGCAGTTACGTTCGTTAGGCTTTAAAATAAAGAACTGCGTCATTACATTTTAAAAAACTAAGCGTGTCTGGCGTTTATGCGACCTTTTTGAATTCATGGACTTTTTTTTCTTAATTTTTTTTCTGGATTTATTGAAATGTTTTGATGCAGTTATGTTCGTTAGGCTTTAAAATAAAGAACTGCTTCATTACATTTTAAAGAACTAAGCGTGTCTCGCTTTTGTGCGACCTTTTTAAAATTCATGGACTTTTTTTTCTAATTTTTTTTTCTGGATTTATTGAAATGTTTTGATGCAGTTATGTTCGTTAGGCTTTAAAATAAAGAACTGCTTCATTACATTTTAAAAAACTAGGCGTGTCTGGCTTTTATGCGACCTTTTTAAAATTCATGGACTTTCTTTTCTAATTTTCTTTTATGGAATTATTGAAATGTTTTGATGCAGTTATGTTCGTTAGGCTTTAAAATAAAGAACTGCTTCATTACATTTTAAAGAACTAAGCGTGTCTCGCTTTTGTGCGACCTTTTTAAAATTCATGGACTTTTTTTTCTAATTTTTTTTTCTGGATTTATTGAAATGTTTTGATGCAGTTATGTTCGTTAGGCTTTAAAATAAAGAACTGCTTCATTACATTTTAAAAAACTAGGCGTGTCTGGCTTTTATACGACCTTTTTAAAATTCATGGACTTTTTTTTCTAATTTTTTTTTATGGAATTATTGAAATGTTTTGATGCAGTTATGTTCGTTAGGCTTTAAAATAAAGAACTGCTTCATTACATTTTAAAAAACTAGGCGTGTCTGGCTTTTATACGACCTTTTTAAAATTCATGGACTTTTTTTTCTAATTTTTTTTTATGGAATTATTGAAATGTTTTGATGCAGTCATGTTCGTTAGGCTTTAAAATAAAGAACTGCTTCATTACATTTTAAAGAACTAAGCGTGTCTTGCTTTTGTGCGACCTTTTTAAAATTCATGGACTTTTTTTCTAATTTTTTTTTCTGGATTTATTGAAATGTTTTGATGCAGTTATGTTCGCTAGGCTTTAAAATAAAGAACTGCTTCATTACATTTTAAAAAACTAGGCGTGTCTGGCTTTTATGCGACCTTTTTTAAATTCATGGACTTTTTTTTCTAAATTTTTTTTCTGGATTTATTGAAATATTTTGATGCAGTTATGTTCGTTAGGCTTTAAAATAAAGAACTGCTTCATTACATTTTAAAAAACTAGGCGTGTCTGGCTTTTATGCGACCTTTTTTAAATTCATGGACTTTTTTTTCTAATTTTTTTTTTTGGATTTATTGAAATGTTTTGATGCAGTTAGGGGGCGTCCATAAATTACGTGAGGTGTTTTTTTTAATTTTCTGTACCTCCCTCCCCCCCTGGTGAGATGTCGTGAGATTTTATTCAACCCCCTCCCCCATCCCCCAATCTCACGTGAGATTTTTCAAAATGTGGGTTTCTTACGTAAACGCGTTGGATTGTTATTGTAAAAAGAAAAAAAAAATTTGCTTCGTGCTTTTATTTACGACTAGTTAAGACTAGTAATCAATATTGCTGAGAGTTTAATTATAAGTGTAATAAAAATTTAACAATAGAATACTTAAATCGTCATTACTGTGATTAAAAAAAGAATATCTACTCTAATTCAGTCCATGGAGAATCATCCGCGGTCTCAAGAGAGACTATTGGAACCAACATGTCCATATGATTTTCAGTAAAATCATCTGCTCCTTCAACTTCGTTCTGATCTAGCCACTCTAAGCCGTTGGCGCTTGCGCACAGTAACTCATTAGCTCGTCTTGTGACAATCCGTTAGGCACTTTGCGGAACATAAGCGCATTATATATCTGAGTTCTGGTGGGCGTGAATTTAAATTTAGTTCTATCGTATTGGTATCGGCATCCGTGTCCATGATTCACTGAAATACAAACATAAACTGCATGCAGAACATACCCATGTCGCCGATAGATTTCATTTGACTCGTATTGCACCGTAACAACAAGCGATCTTAGGTATCCCCTCCAGTCTGAGGCGGCTTTTTGCATTTACAAAGGTTCGGATAGGGTATCGTTGTAGTAGTGGTAACGCTTGGATAAAATTCGCCTTTATTCGGTTCTACTGTGCGAGGTAGTGCCGCCCGTATTCGGACGGCTCTGTAGCGTGCAGTCTGAGAGCTCCAGAGCGATCTCATTACATTTACATGGTTCGGATAGGTAAAGCGTAGTAGCCCGTATACGTCCGGCAGAAATTCGCTTAAATACGGTCCCATACTGAGACAGGCCTTAAGCATGTACAATCTAGATTAAATGGACCAAAATAGTATAATTTTTTTTTGTTTCAATCAGAAAAAAAATTGCGTGATATATGCCGAGACCCCCCCTCTCTCCAACGGAAGATTAGATGAGATTTGACTCGACCCCCTCCCCCCCTTAAACATCTCACGTAATTTATGGACGCCCCCTTATGTTCGTTAGGCTTTAAAATAAAGAACTGCTTCATTACATTTTAAATATCTACGATTTTCTGGCTTTTGAGTAAACAATAATAAAGTCAAAAATCAAATTTTAAAACGGCGATTATTCGAAAACTGTAAGAGATAATTGAAAATGGATTTTAATTTTGAAATCAGCATTAAAAACTACGTTCGAAAATATATATCATATGCCAAATTAAAAAAATGTTTTTTTTGAAAAAGTAAGAAGACTATAGTCTTCTTACTTTTTCAAAAAAAGTAATTTTTATTTTGGCCCATGATATATGTTTTCTAGCGTAGTTTTCAATGCTGATTTCAAAAATAAAATCCATTTTCAATTATCTTTTACTGTTTTTGAATAATCGCCGTTTCAAAATTTGATTTTTGACTTTATTAATGTTTACTCAAAAGCCAGAAAATCGTAGATATTTAAAATGTAATGAAGCAGTTCTTTATTTTAAAGCCTAACGAACATAACTGCATCAAAACATTTCAATAATTCCATAAAAGAAAATTAGAAAAGAAAGTCCATGAATTTTAAAAAGGTCGCACAAAAGCGAGACACGCTTAGTTCTTTAAAATGTAATGAAGCAGTTCTTTATTTTAAAGCCTAACGAACATAACTGCATCAAAACATTTCAATAATTCCATAAAAAAAATTAGAAAAAAAAGTCCATGAATTTTAAAAAGGTCGCACAAAAGCCAGACACGCCTAGTTTTTTAAAATGTAATGAAGCAGTTCTTTATTTTAAAGCCTAACGAACATAACTGCATCAAAACATTTCAATAATTCCATAAAAAAAAATTAGAAAAAAAAGTCCATGAATTTTAAAAAGGTCTTATAAAAGCCAGACACGCCTAGTTTTTTAAAATGTAATGAAGCAGTTCTTTATTTTAAAGCCTAACGAACATAACTGCATCAAAACATTTCAATAAATCCAGAAAAAAAAATTAGAAAAAGTCCATGAATTTTAAAAAGGTCGCACAAAAGCGAGACACGCTTAGTTCTTTAAAATGTAATGAAGCAGTTCTTTATTTTAAAGCCTAACGAACATAACTGCATCAAAACATTTCAATAAATCCAGAAAAAAAAATTAGAAAAAAAAGTCCATGAATTTAAAAAAGGTCGCATAAAAGCCAGACACGCCTAGTTTTTTAAAATGTAATGAAACAGTTCTTTATTTTAAAGCCTAACGAACATAACTGCATCAAAATATTTCAATAAATCCAGAAAAAAAAATTAGAAAAAAAAGTCCATGAATTTAAAAAAGGTCGCATAAAAGCCAGACACGCCTAGTTTTTTAAAATGTAATGAAGCAGTTCTTTATTTTAAAGCCTAACGAACATAACTGCATCAAAACATTTCAATAAGTCCAGAAAAAAAAATTAGAAAAAAAAGTCCATGAATTTTAAAAAGGTCGCACAAAAGCCAGACACGCCTAGTTTTTTAAAATGTAATGAAGCAGTTCTATATTTTAAAGCCTAACGAACATAACTGCATCAAAACATTTCAATAAATCCAGAAAAAAAAATTAGAAAAAAAAGTCCATGAATTTTAAAAAGGTCGCACAAAAGCGAGACACGCTTAGTTCTTTAAAATGTAATGAAGCAGTTCTTTATTTTAAAGCTTAACGAACATAACTGCATCAAAACATTTCAATAAATCCAGAAAAAAAAATTAGAAGAAAAAGTCCATGAATTTTAAAAAGGTCGCACAAGAGCGAGACACGCTTAGTTTTTTAAAATGTAATGAAGCAGTTCTTTATTTTAAAGCTTAACGAACATAACTGCATAAAAACATTTCAATAAATCCAGAAAAAAAAATTAGAAAGAAAAGTCCATGAATTTTAAAAAGGTCGCACAAAAGCGAGACACGCTTAGTTCTTTAAAATGTAATGAAGCAGTTCTTTATTTTAAAGCCTAACGAACAAAACTGCATCAAAACATTTCAATAAATCCAGAAAAAAAAATTAGAAAAAAAAGTCCATGAATTTTAAAAAGGTCGCACAAAAGCGAGACACGCTTAGTTTTTTAAAATGTAATGAAGCAGTTCTTTATTTTAAAGCTTAACGAACATAACTGCATCAAAACATTTCAATAAATCCAGAAAAAAAAATTAGAAAAAAAGTCCATGAATTTTAAAAAGGTCGCACAAAAGCGAGACACGCTTAGTTCTTTAAAATGTAATGAAGCAGTTCTTTATTTTAAAGCCTAACGAACGTAACTGCATCACAACGTCCCCAATTAGTTGTTACATTCATTATGTAAATATTGTCACAAAATTCATTACTTTCTTGTAGAGAAAGTTTGGCTCGTAAGGAGTGTTGCCATTCTGTCAGGCGCAATATTATCCAGAAATCTCATATTGTATAAATGCTATTTTCAATATATTGTACATTTATTTGCAAGTTTTGTAATGAAGCAGTTTTTTATTTTAAAGCCTAACGAACGTAACTGCATCAAAACATTTCAATAAATTAAAAAAAAAAAAATTAAGAAAAAAAGTCCATGAATTTAAAAAAGGTCGCATAAAATCCAGGAACGAATAGATATTTAAAATGTTTTGAAGCAGTTCCTTATTTTAGGCCATAAGGAATATAAGTGTATCCTAAATGTCAAAGAAATGTAAGTTTCGTTTTATGAAAGAATGTCTATTAACATTTTAAGACAACTAATAAGACAAAAAAATTATTTATGCCCGTTAGTGATGTATACATATTTCATTATATTTAAATATGAATATCCAAACAGTGTTATTGAGGTTGCATACCCTCTTGGAGCAAAGTAGTCTAGGTGCCGTTGAAGAAATAATAACCCATATATATTTTAAGGATCTCGAGGAATGAAGAAAATCTCATTGTTGATAAAGTTAAAAATTCAACGTTTTTGTCATTTTCAACAAGAGTATAACCTTCTTACATCTCGAGGAATGAAGAAAATCTTAGTGTCGATAAAGTTAAAAATTCAACTTTTATGACCAGAGTACATATGTATCTTCTTACATCTTGAGTTTGAAGCAAGGAAACTTGTACAGAAAAAATACAATTGACATACGCCTGGTTGTCGTGCAACCTTTTTTTTTATTAGAATTCTAGAGGATAAGCATAAAATAAAAAACGGATTTTTCTAAATATTTGTATTTTGTAACAACTTAATTAATTAATTTGAAATAATTGAAACATAAGGTCGCCATCTATTACATAGTAGACAAAACAACCACAGTTAAATATTATTTTCACAGATGACACTAGTCGATACTTTACAACGCCTGATCGTTATTCTACTATATATACTTCTTGCCAAAAACAATTGCTTATAAACTTACTTACTTTGATTAATTATCGACTGTTAAAAATATGATAATTTCCAGAACCACTTTTCTTTATCAGAAAGATTGCCATAACTCCTTTACAGAAAGTTTCTGATCCAATAGTAGTTTCTATATTTTACGCGCTAATTACTGTCATCTATATAAATGAGAAAACTTGTTTCTTAAAATGTAGGTAATTGTAGTTTAACAATAAATATACTCTATTATTACCAGTTACAGTTATCTAAGAAATTCCATCTGGTTTTGATATTTTAGGAGGGGCCATTTTAATAATATTAGAACATTGATTATTGAAAAAATTATTAACAACATTAATACGTCTAAAAGAACTTTATTAAATATCATTTGTTTTGTACAAAAAATACAGGAATAAAAATAATCAAACTAATAATTTCCATTATTTCTTTATACAATAATTATACACGTTTTCTTATAATTTTTATAGTTATAAAGTCTTAACTTGGTACATAATTTTTTTTAATAAATCTTAAATTATATTAGTTGCCAAAGAAAATGAATTATAATATATATGATGTCTAATTATAACTGTTTTTGCCGAATTATATCTTTTCAATACACTTATTTGCAATGTCAACCACATAAAACAAATATTTCTGTTTTAGAAAATAATATAATAGAAATTTTAGAAACAATGACCATTATTATAAATGTTAATTCTTATAGAACTCTTATTCTAAATGTAAAAACGTCCTTACTAATATCAGACTCGAATTATTATTTCTTATTATTATTAATCAAATATAACAAAACAGATGTCAAAATAAAAGTAATGCTTGTTTTCAATAAATGATTTGTAAATAATGTGATTAATAATAATATTTTGTATTATGTTAAGCTTTTTTTACCTTTTGGCATTGTATATATTGCTTGTAGTGCTATAGCGGGTAGCACTGAGCGTTACGTCACTGAGACCTTTTACTGACTAATTTGCGGGATCTTGCACGGGCTTCTTGACGGGTCACGGTATATTCAAACCACATCACATTCGGTATCAGCGTAGTATCTCTAAGCAACAAAAATTCTGATATCCTCCTGTAAATAAATAAGTTTAATCAGACAATTTTTGATCTTCCACTTCATACAAATTCGTGTATTCTTTTATTCTTATTTGGCTGCTATAGTATTAATTTAAAATTAATTTTCTTAAGAAAGAAAATGAGTATATTATCGTCATATTTTACTTCAACACACGTAGATTTTATATAGTTTCATAAAAGACAAAGTGTGCCAAAAGACTTACCAGCAAACAATTTGTGGATATAATGGTCCAATAATATAATGTGTCAAGGTAAACCACGATATTCCTAAAGTCAAGCCGCAAGCTATTCCCCAAAACACCTGCCAACCACTGTGATACATAAGATAAACACGTCCAATACAAACTAAAAATGTAAGAATCCAGCAGCAGGTCACAACACAAAAACGACAAAATCGTTCAACGGAAGAATTATTGTTCATGTGGTGCAATCTGAAAATTGATTGCATGTAAGTATGTTAGTTATAATTTAACAACTTCAATGACCATTGAAAAGATTAAATATTATTAATAAATATTGAAAATTTATTACGTTATTTAGTTTCCATGCTACAAAATCTATCAATAAAGAATGGTCTAAATAAATGCTTATAAGTCTATCATGACAGGTAATGTTATCTATCAATCTCATACCTGATAACAACAAATAAGAGTACGTAGACAGAAAAAAATGTCATAAACTGTGCATGGTTTGATGGCATGCCATATTCCGTATAAAATATGGCCCGAGGAACAGGCCGAGGTTCCCTGATCCAGTGTTTTAGTATTAAATTAATGCTTTCATTTAACACAGTGCCTAAGAAGAAAGTAATCTGAAAAAAAAACAATAGATACTCGATAACGTGGCAATATTTTCGACAACCAATATCATAATATTTTTCACTTACAGTATGTAAATCTCTCCTAAATAGTATTAATGTAATAAATCCAACAATGATTGCTAATGGAGCAAGGCTTAACCATGCTAACAATTGTCCAACAACATCGCCTAGAACAAATTATACCACTGTAGAAAACTGTTTTGAGTATTTATAAAAATCATAAATGAAAATATGTTTAAATATAGTTACTATGATAATTTTTAAGATGAGGAAAACATATTTTCACCTTCTGGATATTCCACTAATGTTAATGATATCGGTTTCCATTTTATTGTGTCAATTTTTCTATCATGAGAGGTTAAGATGTAGCCATCGTTGAGTTGTGACGCCATTTTTATTTTGACGTTAGCGATCACAGATGAGTATGTATATCAATGTATATAGATAAGAAACTCAAGGCGATACACTAGTACTATGGTATTATGATATATTCGCGTTAATCTTCCATAGACCTCAATTTAAACGCCGTCAAATCCAAGTCCATAGACGTCCTTTGGGTTCGATCCTCGAACCGACACTATATTGTATTTAAAGATAATATATATTTGTATAAATAAATATATATAACTATACTGTATAAATATATACACTGTATATATACACTATAAATAATATTCAATATGTGGGTTTGCATGTTGTTTCTTTTAATTAGTTGTAAGTTATATTATATTCAGAAACATATGAAACAGCGATTAAGTACGCATAGAAAATACCTTGTCACCATAACAACTCGGACGTCCAGTTAATTAGTGAGATAACTTCGAATACTGAGTTTTGAGGTAATCACGAAAATAATATTCGAGTTGTATGCGCTGTGTTTATAGTATATATTATCTTTGGTGTTTATCTGCAATATAATTTTGTTTCGTTGCATTTATTAGTTAACTAAGTATTGAATCATAACAAAGGTTACCTAATAACGTAAAAAATATTACCTATTACATAACATCTTGGGACGTATTTTATGGTAATATAGCATGTATATAACATGTAAGCTAAAAAGTAGAATAAATAAAATAATTAAAAAGTACGGATACATAAATATAATATTTGTATTAATGTAATTTATAAAGTAATTTACTATATAATACCTGATACATATATATGTATATATATCAGCCGTAACGTCTTAAAATTAGGGAAGGATAAATATATTGTAAAATGTTATGTTTCACAATTAATAGGATTAACCATTTTTATATCTTAATGTAATTTAATTACACTAAGATATTAAATTTTGAAATGTTTATAGTATCAAAATGAAAGCGCATTTTTATTATAGTTATAATGCATATTAAATACATATTACATTTATTTTATTTCATATGAATAACTTCTTTATATTTGAGAATATATATATAGAATATGTTTATATATTTATAAATGTATATAAACTTAAATAGATAATATTAACATTGTTAATAGTCCATAATTTGGTACATACACAAAATACTTTGTTTACTAGTAAAGTAATATTTATTTTATAAAATGTATTAAATACCAAAAAATAACCATAGTAACTGCTTTAATTAGGATAATTTATATAATTTAATATTAGGCCACTTATGTAATATAACAAAATTGCAGCTACGTGTTGTTCTGCATATTATATGTTAACACGAAGGTAAACATTTAAAATTGGCCTTTTAATATAATATACATTTAATTCTATTCTATAAATTTTATAATATTACAGAATCAGTTAATAATTCGATGTCCTGTCCTGACGTATGTACTGTTCCAATTTTGGTCTAACTTTCTATTTTTTAAATATTATTTATATTACGCCATTTTTCAATTTCTTTGAGGATGACATTGATAAAATTTTCATATTTTTCTTTGCTGCTTTTCTTTGTAAGTTATATATATAAATATATATATTTATAATATTTATTTATATAATTTTAACAAGTATAAATACAAAATGCGTTATATTACACAATCTGTAAATTAACGACAGCGCCAGTTTTTTTTTTAAATAACACGACTGAAAATCATATTTAGTTGCCTATAAAAATCCCATTATTACTTAATATATAAGTCTACTCTATCTCTTGTATACTCTTGCCTATTTTGCACATATATTTTACTAAAGTAACCTAATAATAATAAAACTTATAAAAATTATTTATAATATAATTTTTTTTATTATTTACAATAATATTATTTATATATTTTTTTCCATTCTTACGTGCAAATATATATACATCCCGCTAAACACTTTTATGTAAACAATTTTACCAAATTTACAACATTTTGGAACCTATTTGAATACTTTTTGAAAAAAAAATTATTCCTTTATACGCACATTAATATAACGATTATACAATCTTAAGAAGTCGTTTTTAATAACAATCGAATAATCGGATCAGTATCTTTATAATCTAATTTTAAGTATAAACGTATACCTTTTTAAATTAAGTATTACTATCCGTTTCGCTTAAGTATGTAATGAAACATTCATGTTTTCTGTTTAGACGGGTTGTATGTATACATTTATGTATTAAATAAATTGCATTTGTCAAATATTATACATAATAATAATAACAGCTAGCATAAAAATATTTTCAGTTAATTTGAATTTATTATTTATATAAGAGCAATATTTACTTTATATATTTAGCACCACAATTAATCTAGATATACCTGTATTTTAATTAAAGAGCTTTTTAACGTTATTGTATATTTTAATGTAGAGTTAAATTTAAACTTCAGTAGCTATTTAACAAACCAAAGAAAAATGTTAACAATGAGAAGAAAGTATATGAAAAATTATCTTTTCTTTTATATGTGTTTAGTTTTATATCTCAGTAAAGACATTGCAATATATATTTATTTACATTATTTACCAAACGTAAAAAAAAATTAAAAAAATATTTTCTAAATTATGTACACAGCTTTACTTATAAAGTATGGAATATATAAAAATATATAATTTATTTTCTTAACCTTAATAAAAAAAAAAAAACAAATACAACAAATAAATGAATTAAAATTGTATATATTAATATTTGTTTTTGAAAATTCTACAATTACCAATTAAGTGAAATTTGAGCTGAATTTGATTTTTTTTATAGTTTCTGATTGCTATTCAAATTTTGTTGTACTCTGTAAGATAAAGGGTTGTTTTCTCAATGCTCAGTTAACTGCGGTTTATTATAAACCTCGGTTAATACTTTTGTTTTCCAGCTCCCATAAAATTATAATTGAAAGAATAACTCTTTAGGTTAAACTTCAGTTATGCTGTAACTCTGAGTTGAAAAAAACTGCCCTAAGAGAGTAAAAAAGTGACATTAATTTGAAACAGTTTATGCATTACACCATTTATGGTGACATTGAAGTAGTATAGTGGATATTTATTTTTGTTGGAATGGTTTCGTTTTCTAGTACATAAAACACATTTATATAAACTTACGCTTATTCGAAATCGTAATCATTACCCGCTAAGCACAGTTATGTGTATTTAAGGTTTTTTAGAGCACAAAAATGTTATCTACTATAACGATTTGTGATTCATTTTGTTGTAAATACATTCATCATTCTTAATAAGATTTTTTCAAAGCTTAAAATTTTTTAAAACACTCTTTTTAAGGATGAACGGCTTATAAATAATCTATAGAATAATGATATCTTTTATTATTAAAAATAAATAGTTTTCGTTTAAGTGAAATAGTATGTGGATTTAAGGTAATACACATATTTTGTGTTTTGGGGGTAGCGTCATACTTATTGACACAAAGTCAGTTAAATAATTTAATTATGAATAAAAAATAGTATCCAGTAAAGCATCAATATTGACCACTGCACATCATAGTGTACATCTTATAGTAACAAAGGAACAAAAATATATTAAACACAATTTGGGTGACTTCATATTTGAAAATAAAAGTGAAACCAAAACACTTACCGCCTTACAAATAAACCTGATATAAAATTTATATCAGGTATAAACTAATAATAAGCCTTATAACAGATTTGTTTGTAAAGCGGTTATAATTTAATAGCTATCATCAACTTACAATTTGAATAATTACTGGTTTGGAAATTAATTTAATTTTTTTTCACAAAAAAAAAAAATAAGTTGCACAAAACAGTAATTATCAAATCTGAATATTTAATATATCAATTAAGGTTAAGTTTTATAACTGTATTAAATTAAAAAACTGTTTCAATAATACTTTGGAAGTATAACAAACAGAAATAGCTAAATATCCTTAGTATAGATTACTCTCGCAACAGTATATATATATATATATATATATATATGTAATTATTTTCTTTGAATGCCTGAATAGTTTTCCGATAAAAAATTGAATTAAAAATATAATGACTACGATCGTTATAAAGCTGATTTGAAATATAGAGAGTAAAAAAGAATGGAAACGAAATTTAATTTTGTTAGACATCTAGTTAAAATAGAAACCAACCATGCGTTTATGTTAAATGGACATACATTTCATTATGCATAGTACATTTGTTTTTATCTGGTATTGTGTATATTTTTACTAGATAATCTATATAAAAATAGATATACACGTTTTCAACTGACTTTTTAATTGAGTAGGTTTTTGAATTTCTTTCAATTACTCAAATGTGTACAAAAAAACCTTTCCTTCAATCATTTTATATATTTTCATATTTGTAAGACACCACTTTTGATAGTGCAGCAGAGTGATAACAGACACAAGCCTAATTATGTATTTTCTGTACTGACTAAATGTAATAATATATTTTCTTTTACATCAATTGCATAAATATTTTTTACACCATGATGTAACAAAATCTTTTTATTTACAAATTAATCTATTAAATTAAAAATATATTATTGTAGTAAAAATTCAAAAATAGTTTTTATTCATTAACGGAATATTTCTATAAACATATATGTATACTGGATTATATACTAGATATCATCTCTCTTTTTAATATAAATATATCGAAGTGCGGAACGTTAAGAAATTAGAAAAAAAAACAGTTGATATAATTAATTTAGCTCTGTCTAGTGGTGCGCCTATTATAATTAAAATTACTTTTTTATAATTAATTAATGTAACAGATCATTAGTTTATTCATAGAACTTTTTGGTATCTATATTCAAAATTTACTATTCAGACTTTAATTTTTACGATTCTTCTTTGTTATATGCTATTTTTGCTTTGTTATATTGACTGTATAGGTACTAAATTTTGTCAATGTTTTTTCGTAGAATGCCTAATTTGTGTTAAACATTAGTTCTATAATTACAAATTGACATACTTAACTACTTTACTTAAGATATAATTAAAAACAAGGCTAGTTATTGTAATCAACTGTCTGAATTATGTTAATTTACATGTACAGCAACATAAAGTGCCAACCCTCTATTCTATTTATAGTTCGTACCAAGAGAGTGTATATTTTAAAAATTTGAAATAGACAATAAATAATATAATATGCTTCTCTATTAATATATTTCAGCACAAACAATATTGAATAACTGAGAAACTATTTAAAAAAATATTTCTTCATTTAAAAATTGATTTCTATCTTACACAGCTTTTCTCCAATTGATAAACTGCTCTACTAATACTGCCACTAAAATAGCAAAAAATATAAATCCAAATAAAATAACTAATGCCCACTGCTGGTCAGTCAAAGGATTTCTATCGGAACGAAGATTCAGGTACGTTAATAGACCTTGCTTTCTTGATTTCATTGGAGTGTGAGGTGCAGCTGATTTCGGTGAGTTGCTTGGTTCTGGGGATATTGTAGCTACACATAAAACTGGAGATGCTGGACCTAATAAATCTCCCGTCGCTGTTAAACGAATTGGCAATACGCGAACATGATACTCGCAACCTGCATCCAATGCCTCCACAACATGTTTAGTTTCTGACCCCCTATAAACCTGAACGAACATTGACAAAATTAATAATAAAATATAATATACAATAAAAATAAGCTAAAGTTATAATAATTTTGTTATAACCTACTTCTTTAAAATCCTGCTCTCGAGCTTTACTACATTGCACTGAATAGATGACGGGATCTCCAACTTGTTTACAGGAAGTCCATTCAATTGAAACACTTTTTAAGTGCACTTCAACTACTTTTGGTGCTTTCAAGCCACTAGGCGGAGCTGTGCCTGTAATAAATTCTATGTCTTCAGAGAAGTCTCCCTGTCCACCGAAGTCATTTGCAGCACATATTCTAAATGAATATTTAGTTAATTCTTGTAATTTATTAACTTTGCATGTAAAAGCTGTACCCTGATAAACACACTGGTAATCTCTTGAACGTTGATTAAACATTTCAATATAATATTGTGTAAAATCTGAATTCTTTCCTTCGCCCCATTTTAATTTTAAATAATTGTGGCCTATTCCTACACATTCTAGTTTAGGAGGTTCAGGCGGTAATGGCAATGTGCTAGCTTTTAAAATTGAAGAAAAACTTCCCGCTCCAACGCTGTTGATAGCCTGTATTTTTATTCTGTATACAGTTTCTGGATCGAGATTTTCTAAAACATGTTCTAAAACAGGACCTTCGGTAACATATGTCTTGTCACCCACTTCAATATTATAATATAAAATATTTGAGCCATGATCAGCAGGTTCTGTCCATGATAATAGTATCTGTGTGGGCGTGGCCTCAAAAATAGGTATTTGAACCGAAGCTGGAGTTGCTGCTGGTGTCATCGTTGCACTGATTGATGAATACGGACTGCATCCTGCATTATTAAGAGCTGCTAATCTAAAGTAGTAAGGAGTAAAAGGTGATAAATTCTTGGCATCATAATAATTTAATGCACCCTGATATAATAAGACAAAGGAGCCATTTTCATCTATATTACTAGTTTCTAAACGATATTCCGTTATAGAAGAACCATTACTTTGCGGCGCTTCCCATTCAACATATATATTAAATGGAGTCTTTATAGTAATAGTTGGTGCATCTGGTGTATTCGGAGGTGCAGCTCCACTTGTTAGGTTTAATTTTTCTGACCAAACACCAGCTCCTATTCTATTTAATGCACGAACTGTAAGCCCGTAATTTTGTCCCGGTAATAACTCCTGAATAGTACATTCTGTTTCTTTTCCTTTAAACGCTAAACGTCGATTCGTTTCTAATAAAAGTTCAACTTCGTATTCTAAAATTGGAGCACCGCCATCATAGTTCGGTGGCATCCATTTGATAGATGCAGCAGTAGCTTTTGGTTTTCCTAATGGTCTTGGCACAGCACATGGTCCAGGACAAACAGCCTCAGTCGTAATTGTTGCTATATCTGAATAAGGACTTTGACCTCCTGCACTTATGCAACTAACTCGTAACTGGTAAGTTGTACCAGGTTGAAGTCTGTCGCAAACCGTTTCTGTATCAGACGCTGTATAAATTGATTCAAATCCACTTCTTGTGTTCATCTCCAACGTATACGATGTAATAGCCGCACCACCTCGATCGTTAGGTGGCTCCCATTTCACTTTAAATGAATGTGCGTGGATTTTTCCTTTCACAAATGGTTTACCCGGAGCAGAAGGTTTATCTGGAAGTGTTTTAAAAGTAACTTCATCACTCCATCTGGAAGCACCTTCTTCATTATGTGCTTTTAATCTGAATTTAAATTCTGTATTTCGTCTTAAATTATTGCATAGATATTCATTTTCCTTCCCATTAAATACAGGTAAATATCCATGCTTTGTAAAATGATCGTCCATCTGAAGTGTAAAATCTTCATCATTAGGTCTTTTTTGCCACATTAAATGAAGACTTGTCACTGAAGCATTACTAAGAATCGGAGGATTCGGTTGGGTAGGTGGACTTCCAGAGGTAGAAAACGAAACAATATCCGAATAAGAACCCTTGCCACATTCATTTACCGCAGCTAATCGAAATTTGTAGGAAGTAGCCTGTTGCAATTTTGGTACGGAAAATTGTTTACCTTTACCTTTAGAGAGTTCTACAAATTCTCCACCTTTTCCTTCATCATATTCCAGCAGATAATGCAGAATGTGTGAGCCGTTATCCAGTGCAGCATTCCACCGCAGCTGTAAAGACGTTCGCGACCGGGATATTAATTTTGGAGGTGATGGAGCCTCCGGTTCACAGGGTGGTGTTCTGAATACAGTAGGCTCAGATGCTGAGCCCTGATGTTCTTCCTGATGAGCTTGTAAGCACACTGAATACTCCTGACCAGGTTTCAAATCCTGTATACGGCATGACATGAATGTACCACTATAAATTGATTTATATTTTCCTTCTTTTCCTTTATCACTTAAAAGTACTTCATATCTAAGCAGATTCTCAAAAAGTTCACCATTTGATACTGGTTTGGTCCACAATAAGAGAGCACTTCGCGATGTTATCTCCATTACTTGAGGACCTTGGACGGATGACAATATTTCAGTAATTATTTGAGCGTCGTCCTCGTCATCTTGAACGCTACTCGATTCTTCTCCATCTTCGGATGTGCCCACGGAAGACATTCCTCGATCTCTAGCAGCACCTCGTCGAAGACCATTTACAAGTTCTTTTCTAGGTGATAAACCAGGCGTACTTTGCCCAGAATTAATGCCTACAACAAGAAATAGATTTGTTTTAGTAATCATTAGCATTTCAACGTCCCACGTTTCCATACAAATTTAATTATAGCAGAAATGTTTACCTATTCCATCAATGCGCTTTTGATCTAGCTTGCGTTTCAGTTTTACATATTGCCTTTGTGTGCGCTCGTCTTTGTGATACCCTAGAGATGGGGGAGGAGAATGTGGTCCATGTGTATGAGCTCCAGGTGGCGGGCCACCATGCGGACCTATATGACCCCCAGGTGGGGGTAGAGGTGCATGATGAAAGTGGGATGCATGGTATCCTGGTGGAGGGATAGCAGCTGGAGGGAAGAACGATTGTTGATTAGAAGAACTGCCTGGAACCTGAAACAATTCATATGAACATTACTGGTTATGATACGTATAGATGTGCGGCGATTATTAGTTTTTCAAATAATTGGTTCTTTTTGTTATTTTTTAATTCATTCATTTTTTTTCACAAACAGAAGTAATATTTATCCCGTAAAAAATGAGATTCTATATTACGAGAAAGGTTAGATTTAAGAAATTTCATATCTTTCAATGGATATTGTGCTGGCCAGTAATCGATCACTATAACATGTAGTAAGACATGTATAACATGTAACAAGTAGTTTTACCGGATCCGGTTAAAATGACATTTTACTTACAATAAATCGAAATAGTATGCACAATATTAAATGTTTTAAAATAATGATTCTTAAAAATGATAATTCTATTTGTTAATAATTAATTAAAAACCTGGAGTTAGTTGTAAATAACAATACATCGGCACTAATAATTGCAGCTGGTATGTAAAAAGTTTGGCTATTTTTAATGAATGCATGTCATACCTTTGAAATTACCAAAAATTCATTGATACGTATGTATTTGACTGAGTTTTTACCAAAATATGTGACGTAAATCCATAAAAAGTTCAATCATATGTTACAGTCAATTGATAGCGATCAACGTCATAAAAATTTAATATATCCCAAAATATTTCTTACCTGTAATTTATTAATCATATCGATAACATCCTGTACTGTAATATTTGACGGTGAACCATCGCGAGTTGTCATATTTTATTAATTTATTTAATAATGAATGTTATTCGAATGGATAAGATTTACAGAAATAAATGATCAACGCCACGTGTTCAAAATACACTATGTACAGACTAGAGACTACGGTATATAGGTGTATAGCAGTCATATGAACCGTCAAATGCACTGCCTGGACACGAGCTGTTATCAAACAGTCAAACGTACGAACTGTTATCGATAACAGCATCAGCTGTAATCATATTTCGTAATTTATTCAACAGTTGGATTGCACTCGTCTTGTGAACAGTTGTATAATGAAAACTTTATTGATTAACCAATACGTCTTACGTTTCAGGAAGGCATTTGTATAAAGGGGGATATACAGAAAATTGCGAGATTATCATAAACAGTGTATTCTTTAAGTCCACCTTAGGTTAAATATAAATACGAGTACAAGGTGTTGCAGTCGTTAATTAAAAAGGCGTTATTCCTAGTGAAATTGTTCAAAACAGTAACCATATATTCGAAATCATTTTATTTCTATTATAACACTAAAACTATAATTCCATGTCATTGGTAAAGAAGCTGCGAAATATAACATCATTTTTTACCTAATTTTTTAAATTTTTTAATACTTACAAAATGTCCTGCATGTGGACCGTGTTGCAGATGGTGATGTCCACCATGAATATGGCCACCATGTGAATGACCATGTGGATGAGCTGCATGTGGCGGTTGAGTTGACAAAATTACATGACGTAAAGTACCACTTTCGTCAACTATCTGTTGCACAACATGTCCCGGTGGAACTTGCACTGGCATAGCGATTGGAGGAGATGGATTTGTTGATACCATAGGAACAGTAACAGGGCCTGTAACATAAAAAAAATATTAGGAAAATAGTCAATTTACGCTAAGAATATATAAGGAAGAGTAAAAGATTTGAATAACCACAACAATTTAGGTCTAATGTAAATACAGATGACAATATTTATAATTGGTTTGGATACACTTTTTTCACGCTCTTATATTACTATAAAATGAACCTTGTCGTGAAATAATATTATAAAATGAACCTTATCGTCAAAATCACTTATCGTCCAGAAAAGAAATAGACGTAGTTCAAATGTAATTCGGATACTAACAATTCCCTAACTGGCTAACGTAACAAAACTGTTGCTAAAGATATTATTTCAATCATTTATGAAATTGAAAATCATTTATGAAATAAAACTTATTGACAATTTTTCTGACAAAACTTTTCATTATTAATTAAATAATATAATTGTTAATAAGTTTATGAAAGTAGAACACTTATTGTTTAATTGTTAGGGGAATTGTACTACAGATCAGTCTTCATGTTCTTTTTATTTTTGTAATTGTATTTTGCTTTGACTTGCATGTTCTAATGTTGCCCACTTACCTCAAAAATGCCTGAACACCTTTATTAATAGAATATAAACTTATGTATAGTTGATGCAATTACCTTTTTTGAATAATAATGTAAGACAAGGTATTCCACAGGTCTAACAAAATTCATAATGAATTTAATCTAATATTTAATAAGGAACACAATTTTTAAGAGAATTACTTTTATAGGGATTAAAAGGGGAATAGTTCGCTATGTCGTGAAATCGCCATCAATAATAATTATACTCTTATAAATGTACCAAAATTCTGCATCTGCATACCATAAAAATTCGTGGAATATTGAAGTGCATCTAACATTGCAAAATGTCCATTTTATCATTTTCATAAACAGTAGAACCAAGAATATTTTTTTAAATAAGACACGCTCATATCAATTGGAGGAAACAACGACATGTCAACTTAAACAATACATTGTTGGGTACTTGTTCAGATATTGTATGAGTATAATAAGTGGCATATATCGCAAAGTAGCATAACGTCCGTAAATCATAAAATAAGAAAAAAATCATTTCTCACGGCGCCCATCAATATTTCTTATCTCATATATTTCTCATTCTGGAATAGACTAGAAAAATGCATTATTCTTCTGAAGTACATAAATAAAAACACGACAAAAAACAAGAGATTACAGCTTCTTTAGTAAATTAAAGTTCCAAAAATAAATAATCGTAAAATATATAAATAAAACTTGAAAACTTGAATTGAAACTTGTCCAATAAATCGGGAAAGGAAACGGAAAATAATCTTGTTCAAAATGATACTTGCAGGATTCAAATTTCACATTATTTTCGTTGTTTTCTTCCTTAATGTACAATTATAGGTTTACGAGTATAAATCTTACCAAAATCTCCATGTATGCATAGTTGTGGATGCGCAGGACACATTTCAGCTGGTAAATAAAATGGTTCCGGTTGGTAATAGTCACCCCCGTTATACGGGTGCCCCATATACATTGTCCCACTGACCTCACCAAGCACTCCGTTGTGCCCCGAAGATCCAGCGACCATTGCCAATCTCACCATATGTATTAAATAAACACTTAACAAAACAATATATTTCTTATAAAACTATCAATAAAATTTCAATAATCAATAACGAATAGCACCAAGATTTATTAATAAACTCATTTTAAAATTTGTATATTATTTAACAATTATTAAACAAGAACTGCTTCGTTAACACTCTTATAAACAATTATATTTGAATAAATTAAATAATATAAAATTTCACTGAAATAAATAACATTTATTAGTATGTATGATGTTCATGTATATGGACGCCTACATACTGCTTTATTTAGAATTTCTAATCACTTTTTGTTGTTATCTTCTCAAACGGATGTTTAGAATTGGGGTTATGATTTATACAAACTTATAAGAATCTTTTTCATATAAAACTATATACTATAAGTATTTTTAACACTTTATTTTACACTAGTATGTTGATATATTCTTCTTTACTTTTCATACGAAGATCAAATCAGTATTAGAGATGTTACGTCATATTTTCTTAATCTGTTTAAAACAAGAGATACACATAATGATATAGAGGTCAATTATTATCAAATATTATAAAGAATTTAGAACTTTCCAAGAACCATAAAATATTAAAACAATATTTTAAGAAATAAATTTTAGATACTAACTTTGTAACTTATTTCGGACACTTTTTAACATTAGACGCTTTTTCTATATGTAGGCACAGTTTAAATAACATGCGACCTAAAGTAGCCCATACTATATAGTAGATTTTACCAGAAATAGTCCTTTGAAAAAGCGTAAAATTCTAATAAACGACAGAAATAAGTTTTAAAATAGAGACCTTACAATAGTTTCTATTAAAATCTATAGGTATTTATCAAACATTGAAACCGTAAATTTCGGCTCCTGGTAAAGCTAAACGTCTGAATAGTTTTAGCGCGTTCTGTATAAACATTTTGAAGTATTCTACATAACATTCACATATAATTATGCTTGAATTATTACTAATTATATTCATAATAAATTACAGTGGTTATAACTTTCTTCAACATTATTTCATTTTACTAATAACAACTAAAAACATATTTATAAGAATGCTTTTAAAACGTATTTTGTTCTGTATTGTTGCATTTTATGTTAACAATAATTTCTTATATTTAACATATAACAAATACAATTGTGGTTGACGCGTTAATACTTAATGACTTTGAAATTGCAAAGAATTGCACGGTATGATTTAGTTTCTCGTTTCTCTATTACCCTAAATATGTCCTATTTATTTATATATACTTGTAGTATATTTATTTTATTATGAAATCTGTCATATTCGTACACACTTGTTGTCGTTCTTTTTAATCTGATTCATATTATTATCATAATGGGTCTCTTATCTACAATATTTGAACGCAATATTTGTAGTTGGTGCTATTCATTCATAAAAAAATAATAACATGAACCCGTTATCTATTGTATGTATGTATATTGAAAGACTAACCGAAAATACTATTACGACTACTGTATTAAAAATTGGTAATATGAGTAATGGGTAAAATGGTAGAAACGTAACGTATAAAATTAAAAATAACGTTTATATATTTTTCAAATCTTAGATTTCTGCACCTTTAGTTAATTGGTAATAAGTAATATAAAAGAAACTATTTTTAGCAATAATTATTTCAATTCTGAGTGAATGTATCTGCGCACATGATACAATATTTTTCATTCGTACAACGTATACTCCACCACTGTCGGTAGATGATGGTCATTCGCAAAGTCAACTTGATACATTCCTTAGCTCGCCTGGCTAGAGTTTTGCAGCAAACGAAGCGGTCATCGACCCTACCTACTGGAACAACATTCATCGAAACCCCGTAAACCCAATGCTGCGATTTTATCGTATTCGCATTCGCATACAAGCTAATTAAATACTTCTTAGGTATTTTTATGGTAGATTATTCAAATTTAAATGACCATCTTTTCAGAAATTAGTCAACAAGTTTTAGTATTCATAATATTTTATATATAAAAAATAACTTAAAACTATGCATTATATTAATCAATTAGTCGATCAGGAGTATTAAATTTGTCCACAGTTCTAATGCAGAAACATTTTAATGATTTTTATAATATAGTTGTAACGCCGGTTTCACACCAGAGAGACAGTTCAATAAAACACGAACAAAAACTTGTTTTTCTGAATAAAAACACCAATGTTTACACCAAAGAAACAGTTCTTAAAACATTTTTGTCTTTTGTTGCTGTTTTAGTAAATAAAACACATTCCCATACGGAGAAAAACAGAACTGTTTTAAAATAAAACAAAACATGATTTTGTTTTGTTTTTTGACAACAAAACTGTCTCTCTGGTGTGAAACCGGCATAAGAGTAACGCAAATTAAAAAATATTGTCTTTCGTTTTTATTGAGGAAAAGAAATCAAGTAAATAAATTTTATCAAGGATGATAATCGCGCTAGTGCATCATCACAAATAATCACTACAGGATCCATACTAACAAGGACTTTGTGTATTCTGCAAGTGCAGCATAACTGTGGTTAACTTTTTTAGTTTATTACTAATGCGTGATTAAATTGAATGACACTTGATCGGTTGTAAGTATGCTTGCTACAGCCGAATACGATGCAGACTGTTCATCATTGTCCAAAGGGCATAACTACGATCTACAAAACAATATTACTCCCACCAAAACAATAACAACCACCACACTTGCATTGGGTCGGAATCAAACTTAGCAAGGTTACCTCAGGGGTGGACTAGAGGCCCAAGGTTGACAAACCAAAATAATTTATCTATGTGTGCTTTATATAGATACATAGAAAAATATCAACCAACCAGAAATTTGAAAACGAAAAAAATATATGTATAATATTTATGTAATAGTTATTGATCCACATCAAATTCAATTGTATCCAGTCAAAATTTACTGGATTGGAAACGTGTGAGGCTTTAATCCTTATCATTGTTATCATTCTACTATCTGAGGATGGTTCCACGGAAGTCAAAAGATAGCGACAGTGAAAAATAATATAAATAACAAAAAGCGGAAGCTTATATAAATTATAGTTAAGTGTAATAATAAAAAAGAACTTTGCTTATCGTTGATAACAAAAATTTCATAGCACAGAACAAACAATTCCATTTTGTCAATTAACATGTTATTTTGATGAACCTGAAGTTGTTACGTTTCAAGAAAGGAAGTTTGTCGAAAACTTGATACAGACTTGTAGCTCTTTGAATAATTTTTGTAATATATTTTATATTTATATTTTGTATAACTTTGTATTCGTAAAAGATAGAAAGATAAAATTTTCCATGTGTATTACGCTATTAAATGCAAACATATTTCAAAACATAGAAATGCAAAGAAAATTAGGGGGCCGGTAGGAAACTTTGGAGAAACCTCAAATTTTGAATTGTGTAACAATTAAATATAATATTAATTTAAGAAAATTCAAAATTTCAAAATTTTATTTGGGGGCACGGGGCAGTTTTTGCCGAAAGTAAAAATTATGCTAGAAAGTTGAAATTTTGTATATGGGCTAACTTTGGTAACTTATTTACGAATCGAAAAAAAATTCCCAAATTTTGAAAAAAAGTTTGTCAAATAACGAATAAGTTGAAAATATTTTTTATTTTGTTGAAAAAAATATATTTTTTATATGAAAAATTATTTGTTTTTACTTGTAAAATTTATATAGAACGGGTTAAATATTTCAATTTAAAAATGGAATTAAAATTTGAAATGAAATTCAATTAACCCACAAAAGATAGTCGTCGCTTGCTAATTAGTATATCTTTTTAAGCTTTCAAGAAAGGAAGTTTATCGAAAATTTTATACTCGTAGCTCTTTGAATGATTTTTGTAATATATATGTAAATGCAAGAGCAAGAATTTTTGGTTTTATGATAAGTTAACTAAGATCAAGTAATACAATTACATTAATAGTATTTTTGAAACACAATGATACAAACACCTAAATAGAAAATTGTATTAACTATATTTGTTATTGAATTAAAAGTAAGTGTATAATTTTGATGACTGACACCATATTATCCATGTATGACGACAATATACTCGTATTCGTATGTATGTCATTTGGACTGGCACGCTCTGGTGACATATCCTGTACTCTCAATTAACTTTTTATTTAATTAATGTTACACATGTTATATGTATAATGTATTCGATTAGAATTACACAAGACATCTACTTACATAGGCAGCTATGCTAAATTACAGAACCCTCATTTTCTTGCACTAGTACCTTTCATTGCATTTCATGTTTTACAAATTCAAACATACCACAATTTGAATGAAGTGTATTGTTAGATATTATTTTATATTGAATAATTCTAATGTAAATTAGTAACAAATGAAAAATGCACTTATTTATTGTTTTCGTTCTTCATGGTGATATTGAAATTACAAAATAATTTGCACATAATATAATGTAATTGTTTCCAAGAACTGAAATACAAGCAACGTGTTATCTCTGTGTTGGTTGGAATTTGTAAATAAACAGCAAATAGTTAAAGAATGTTTGGTATTCCGTGTTATGAATAAATACTCGAACGGGGTTCAGTAAAATAAGTGTTACATTTAAAACAAACGCTGACATTTTTCTACAAAAACTGACATACTTTTTAGATTGTATATTATTGTTGTAAATTCATTATATTTTGAGGGAAAGCTACTTACATTATTGTTATACAGCACTTTGTAATACTGAAGAAAATCATTAATTATAAACAAACTAAATCAATGCTGAGCTTTTAGTATTTTATACAGACGTAGGCGTTTACTTGCAAAACAAAAATTGCAAATTTTATATAAATCACATCGTACATTGACAAAATGCTAAGTATTGATAAAAAAAATTATCAGACTGTACACCGATTAATAAGAGAGATGACTGCCCGTATTAAATCTACTTGTCTCCAAGTTCAAATGCACAGAATGACTATTCTTATAGCAGCATAAGCATAAGTACCGACTACTTGTCATAAATGTAAAATACACCAAATGGTTAGTCGAGCATTTATAATGTCATACGAGTATAAACTGTGTAATACAGAATACTAGCGCAATAATAATAGGCAACACGCAGTCGTGAAACTTTTAGTAAATCTGTAAAGAATCATTCCATTATACTGTTTTAATCAGAAGTTTTAGTCGCAGAATAAATCGCAGAAAACGAGTAAATATATACAATATTAAACAAACGTCGAGTTGCTATCAGTTTCTAAAGACGTATTTTTACCATATTGTGTCTAATGTACCGTACACATACGTGCGACTTCGAACACGCCAAGAAGTTGTACAACACGTCCACACTAATGCGGCATGCAACTTAATACGTCGGAAGTTTTGATATTTCGAACGAATTCCTTCAACCTGCTTTAGAAAAAAATATTTAACAATAGACCCTTGTTGACATGGGTAAGCAGACAACCCATTGCAATCGTATGCAGCGGTATCTCCTTTTACAAATTCCATATTCGTTTTGAAACATTTTTGTTCATAAAAAGACAACCTAGAATTTTAAAAAATAGCAAAAGTAAGGGTTTTATTAGTGTCGCATGTTTAAATCGCACTAGTCTGTACGTAAGTACAACTTAAAAGTACAACACATTTAGTACACTCATGTCTAAATAATGTCTACTTATGAATGAAAATATATAAATGTTGGATGTCGCATGTTTAAGTCGCACGTATGTGTACGGTACATAACGTTACACATTTGTATAGTTTATAATAAGATTGCTTATTTTACTTATTTGGAATGTTCTAAGTTTATCTGGCTACAATTCCGGACTCTGGTCAACTTACTTTCTCATGCTATCATACTTCATAGTTATTGATATGTGATTTATCTACTCTATAATTGTTTACCAATTTGCAATTTTTATTTCTATCTCCCAGTCACGGAATAGATACGAGTACAATTCGTTCTGGGAATCCCAGTCATAGCAAGTGCAACATTTAATAACATCCTTGTTGACCATGCTAAGGAGAAAAATCTAATTATATAGCATATGTTTAATAAAAAATAAATATTTACAGTAAAAAGTTTTGAATTATAAAACATCAAGCATGTAGAGGTAAAGCTAAGGTCGAAATATGAAAATCTATAATAAAAGAGCATTACCATATTTTTCGGATTCAGTTATGATTATAATAAACAATAATACTCGTATATAGATAATATAGTTTTTTTTACAATCCAAATATATTTGTTTAACCGGAAAATAGATTATGTTAACAAGAATTTACTTCAAAGATTAGCTTGTAATCGTAATCTTGCATAAATGTCGGTTTTATTGCATAAAAATAATAATTCGAATTCAATTAAAAAAACTAAATTAAATAACAAATATGTTTTGCAACGAATTTCAATTCAACGAAAATGAAACTGCCAACGCCACATGCAATCGAATCTACGAGTATATTCAAATATTACTGCTCGAGTATAAATCCAATTCAGCATACTGAACAACGACGATGATGATGTCATTATTATAAATGTTAAAGCATTTATCATTTTTTCGTTGGCACTTTTTAAATAAAATATGTTACATATTTTTTCATAACAATTTATTATCATCATAGAGAATAGTTAGTTATACGACTTTATTACTTTTGATATATTCTTATATAAGCAGTGACGGATTGGGTATAAATATATTGATTATCAGAATACAAATGATCCGAGTATTTTTTCTTAATTTCAATACATTATTCACTTCAGTAACTTGGAGACCACTTGCCATGGGGCTTCTTGGTACCCTGTCCAGTACGTCACTACAGATACGCGCATAAGAGAACACATAAGCACATTCCAGAGATGATTCTATTGATGTTTATGTAGTGTATGAATCATTTTAACATTCGTATAGAGTCAATTACTAGTAATTGTATCATTTGTCATTATTATGATCACAGTACGAGTATGTTAGATATATTATTAGCATTATATGGTTACACAATTAGTGCTATTATATGTAAAACAATTTTACTGTTAATGTTATATATAAAATGTACATAATATATATAATAAACAGTAGTGAAAGTTAATGTTATTTTTCACAAACACTTTTAAATGTTGTAGCTACATCAAAATGATACTGAAGTTTGTCTCACATCACAGTCGTCTAATTTAGTACTAAGAATAAGGTTAACCTGTCGTATTCTTACGTCGTATGGTACAGATACAAGCAACATATCTACTGCCGGTTCTACACCAAAGAGACAGTTTTGAAAACAGTTTTGTTTTCAAAAAACAATACAAAAACATGTTTTGTTTTATTTTAAAACAGTTCTGTTTTTCGAAAAATTTAATATTCCACAAATTATTGTGTTGGCGATACATTTCTGTTCTTATCTTTTGTCCACTGCATTCTGCACTTATTTATAACTGCTCTTGGAACTAGTTGCTAGCCAAATGATAAACAACAAGTGACAAGCGCAAATGTTCACAAAAAACAAAAGTGCGTGTTCATCAAACGCTCTAAAAAGCTCAAACGTTCAAGCAGACTAAAAATCAACAACAAACGTGTTTTCCTTTGATCTTACAGACTCCATATTGGAATGTGTTTTGTTTACAAAAACAGTTCTTAAAGACACAACTGTTTTAAGAACTTTAATGTTTTTACAAAACATTGGTGTTTTTGTTCAGAAAAACAGTTCTTGTTCGTGTTTTATTGTCTTGTCTCTCTGGTGTACAACCGTCATTATGTTGCACTCGTACTTATTTTGTTGTAAAGAGAGTTAGTGAAATATAAAACTGCACTTATCTGTAACACCTAGTGAATACCTAAAACTTACAGCGCACGCATTATGAGATTAATATGAAGGTAATAAAAAAGGTACTGCTGGCAACATTTACAACATCTCTGAAAGGTCGAAGTTGCGGTGTTTGAATCATTGCACATAAAACAAGGGCTCACGTACATCGCAGACTGTCTGTAGGCAGTCAAAGACAATCTAATCATATAAGAGTGTCACACAGACTTAACAACACAGTTTTATAATATATAGTGAGATTTATTCACACAATTTGTTTATGTATTTAATTTAGTATTTTAATTAAGAATTACATGCAAATTCATTTTATGTTGTATATTAAAAATTATAATTGTGCACTTGTTGGGACATGATATCATAATTGCAACAATGTATTTTATTTCGGTATTTACCTAATATATTATGCATGCATATAACCCTGTAATAAAATATAGATTGTTTTTTATTAAATAAATTTATTACTAGTGCATAACTAGTTTTTAGAAATTAATATTTTCTTAGAATTGATTATTAATTATTAATACCGTTTATTTAATATTTTCTTAGAATTGATGAAATATTGTAAATATTATGACGTTAGTATCGGGAACGAGCGGATTAAAACTATTTAATAAATATGTTGCTGTTGCCAGTAAAAGGTGCACGTGTGTGGGTTATGTTAAATTAAATTTTTGTTAGAAATTACTTATGTAATTATACGACATATAGCTTATACGTGACAAAGCGCTATAAATTGTATTTATTTAGAACTTGACTTGAACTACATTTAAGAATATCTAATATTCTTAGACGATGTGAATCTTTATGACAGATAATATCCCGGTAAACAATTTGGTGAAGTGTCCCTTCTTGTGACGTTTCTGTTACTATTTCACTTCAATTATAGTTCGCATCAACTTTATCTTCATTTGTATTCCGACAGAAGGAGTGGTTTCGCTATTTGTAGCCGATAAAATAGACATTTCATATGAACGACTGTGATAAACTGAACTGTAAATGAACTCTTTCATGACAAAAAAGTAATGCGCATCGTCAATATGATGGCGAAGTGACTATAAAATGTTTACTGGGATGTTAGAATGACCAAGCGTACTCTACTTGAGAGTTGTACTCCTTTCTCGTGAAGCATACTCTTTATTATTTAGTAATCCTAATTTAAAAAAGGCATAAGCAATTGTGACTGGATATAAAGGATTTTGGCGATGTGGAAATTTTTAAAAAATAACCTCATTTTTTTTAGCACATTCGATTAACAAACAGAAGACTGAAATGGTTTAAACTTTTGAGTTAGTTTAATTAAATTAAATGCAGTAAAATGTAATTCTGCAAAACGTAATACATGTTTATGTTAAATATTTCATAGCATACAATTAGGTATGCTGCAGAGCAAAACTTTTAATGTTTATATTATGTTACCGTTAAATTGCTTATTAGTCTAATTGACTAGATTGTAATAGTTACAAAATTAAAAAACCCCGCTTTAAAAAATATCTGTTAGTAGGGCCTAACAATAATGCAGGTAATAAAAAAAAAGTTGGTAACATCCTTCCTGAAATTCCAGTAGTACTCCTTTTGTGCAATGAATTTGGGTTTTTCAGAAATGGTTATTTTTAAAAATCATCTAATATTAATAGTGCTTTTAAAAAAACTACTTATAGAATAGAAGACATATCTTCCAAATCATTTTAAAACAAAAATACGATAAAATATTTGTTATATGATTTCATTCTGATGTTTTTTAATAATAGAGTTTGTTTGTTTTTGCATTCTTCATTCTACTGTGGGCGTCTAAACATATTTTAATTGAAATTTAATAATATCAAATAATCTATTTATTTATCTTAGTATTCCAAATGAATTCAGCCCGCTGTCTTTCGTTTGGAGACCTCTGATTTAAAGCATTAAAAGATATACTTATGTGTACACATAAGTAAACCATGGAATCAACCGCAATTATAAAATAAACCAATTATTCTAGTACATTAACTATGCCGCAAGATTGTACCGATGCTTGAATTACACGGTTTCTTTGTTTCATAGGTGTACGAGTATAATTGCATATAACAAATACAAGTAATGTAAAGAACAGCTCTAGCTCTATTAAATGTTGAGCGCAGCCAATAAGAATCGATTCAACTTTCAAATCGCATTAGTACGAGTATATGCAATGTGCGTATGTGAAGAATTAATTTAAAATTGTGACAAGTACGCTGCTGTATTATTTATATTATTCATATTGTAATAAGTAAATAGAGTAAATAAATTTGCATTTACTAGATGGAATACACATGTACAAAACTGCTTTAAACTTCAACTGATGCATGTATGTTAACAATGACGTTATGTCCGATAATCAATGTTTTGTAATTCATGTAGCAGAATATTTTTTGAATGAGTTTCATGCCAACATCCATCTTTTCTTTTGGTTTTTAAGAAAAATCGTGTCCTCGTTATTCATTTCTTTCTTAACTATTTCTTTTTAAATGTATTTAACGTCGGTCTTATCACTGGCTATGACTTACAAATAATATTGGCAGATTTATATCATTCATGTGAGCCACACCATTGCCTAAATATTATATTAGCACAATTACATGAAAAAATTTCATCAAAAATCCAGAAAATATATACATATATGGCCTGGGAGATCGAGTTCATCTTGAGGAGAAGACATCTTTAACCCAGCAGCAGCATAATATGTTTGTTACTGACGTACATCTCCATCCGTCGATTTGGATTTACGTGGATTCACCAAATTATCATTGCGGATGTAGAACAGATAATGACGAATAACGGGTTCTCCATATCGTGATCATTTCAAATTTCCTTTTAGTTAATATTATGAGATTTTGATCCTAGCTCGTGCAATATTTAACATAAAATATAGAATGTGATTATGTATTAGCATTCTAGTTGCGCTGGTGAAAGCAGATCAATGAACTATAGTTGTGTTGATATATACTATGTACATGTATTTGTTTAAATTAAAATAATAAATATTTTATATGTATGTATGAATTGTTTATTTGTATTTGTTTTTGTATGTGAACAGATATTTTGAAATGCGGGAAAAGTGAAAATTTAGCATCACGTTTCGCTCATTTATAAGTTACAATGTTCATTTTATACTGGTATCTGCAATGTAATAACTACAGGGTCATTATAAATAAACTTTCAATATAAATTCCTTTGTTTAGAATTTAAAATTCACAATCTAAACATTCGGAAACACACTGCAAACAATCTTTGATAATTAACATTTGCATTATTACCTTTTCAAAGCATTTGTTTTTACTTTCTAAAATACTAATACATATATCTAGTTATATCAAATAAGAATGCTGGACAAAATTACAACTAATGAATGAGAAACTAGTTCTGTAATATCCCAGAATACACGGAAGCACCACGTAATATATACGGTTAAATGTATCAGATACATAAATGTTACTTTCGAGTTTACTGGGAATACACTATTTAAAAATACAAACACTATATATTGGTTAAATTAGTTGTCAGAATAAATTTAAAAAAAAAATTATTTTTTATAAAGGTTTCAAATACCGGTATTTACTGAAATTTAGATATAAACTATCTTTCGACAGTCTTGCCTTGATGGTTACATTTTGAGCTGTTCGGCATGCTGTTGTATAGACTGTGATATGTAGTACAATATGATGCAAATGCTCATCGTTACGTACAGCCTTAAAATGGCAATGGTCTATTTCAGCAATATTCTTATTTCATTATTGTGATTACTGTACTGTTTCAATTTTTACAAAAAGATAATAGCACCGAAGCAACTTGTTGCTTGTATTTGCAGTGTAGTTGCATTTATTGCAGTGTTGTAAATTTTCGTTAAAACATGCAATATGCTCAACTTAGTACACTCATTAACAAAAACATTAATTTTATTTATTTTTGCAGCAATTTGTTAGATGTTACACTAGTTAAGGCAATGTATACAAAAACAAGATCATATCAGTATAGTAGGAGCCGAACTGAAACGACACAAATAATATACATACAATTTGATAGATAATGGATGACCACTGGTCCAGCAAGTACGCTTTTTAAAAATAACAGTCTTCAATACATATACATCGACGATTATACAAATATTATCCAGTAATCTGTACTATTAATATCATTTATATAGAAATAAAAGGAATGAATAAAAAAAAATTTGGTAAATAATAATAATATACCATAAATTAAATACGCGTACGAATTTAACCAAAAATGAATATATAGTAGACTCACAACACATATGCATTAGTATACAGCAAAAAAAAACATGTTAAGGTCAATACTTTCGTTTTAATTTAAACAAAGAAAAGATCATAAAAGAATTTTGTTTACGTGTTTTTTTAACAGATGATCTTCCATTGCTGGAATTATATGCGATAAGATTCTAAAAGAATTTCAAGCTTCCTTAAAATAAATTATTACATATACTTGTTTACAATTTATAATCTACGCTCAAGTATTAATTAATTTAAAATAATATTGAAAACAAATGATTAAATATTGCAATTTTTGTTGTTTACTTTGTAGTAAATGTCAAATGAAGTTAAAGAATTTAAAATTACGTAGCATGCACAATTTATAAACTAAAGCAATTTTAATTTTCTGCATGTTCTTAATCATCTTCAAATAAAGCGTATATATTAATAAAAAAATGTTTATGCTTAATGTTTACAATAACAAAATCATAAGACGAATTCTGTGAATTATTCAATTAGTACACCGGAAGTCACTAGTTATTATTTCATAAAATAGTATAACAGTAATAGAAAATAACACTAATTCAAAAATAAGTTATAACCACGTAATTTGTTATTTTAATAAAGTAAATAAAATGTATAAAATACCAACTTACATATTGAATAAGAATAAAATTCCATTCACCTATTTTTTAATAAGTTAATAATTAGAAACGCACAAAATCGTAATGTTAACTGATTATAATTTTAATGTATTATTATAACACTATAAATTTTGACAAATTGCATTCTAGTTTGACATTTAGTTTGTTAGTATCCTATTTTCATTCTTTTGAAATTCCATTGAAATAAACACCACACCCTTACTGTTAACTTGTAAGCTAGAAACTGTACAACTGTACAACATCAAACACCGGTTAAGTGTAAGCGAACCGAATGCCATCTATGCCACTGCGCGCGCAGTATTATGGATACTGGATTTAGAGGAGAACTTAACATGGAGTTTAGTTGACGTTACCAGACGTTACGTTCACTTCAATTTAAATATTATATTAAATTAGGTTGTATTAATTATTATTATTATTAATCTTATTAAAAAACATACATTAAACACTAAACACTAGAATAATTACTTTGCTTTATATATTTATTTTTTTAAATATTTAATTTATGCAACGTCGGCCTATTTCCGATGGTGAGTCCTATCACCGACGGCCTCCTACTATATTGGCAGTATTTATGGTGTCTACTACATCGCTGCATAATGAATGTACAATTATGTATATACATAATCAATACAACTTGATAACAACCAAACCCAGAAAATTTAACTCTAATTCGGGGGTTGCACCCGAAAACACAGCAGCCTATCGTCAAGAATCAATGCTCTTACCCACTGTGTCGTCTATATTATATTTATTTTGTTTTTAGCCAGATGTAACTATATTCATGTTAGCACAACTGGATGACGGAGGGCAGGACAAGACTTTACTCTGAGAAAGGGCCGCATTTAGAGGTGTGGAGGCCCCTACTTATTCTCCTTATAAAAGGAAAAAAAAAATTTCCGTCGTCTTCAAACATTTATTGCTTTTATCTCTATTATGGGGGCCCCGCCTGCCCTCCCTCAAATCCGGGCTAGCTCTGAGAGCTCGGTTTATAGATAGTAAAACACTAAATAGAATGGAGTCTGTCACGAATTGATACTACATAAAATGAACAGTGACATATTTACACTGGATAAAACAGAGTATGTGTTAAAGTTAGACCTTAGCAGTAAATATGCGGCCCGCTTTTAGATGTGGGGTCATACCATCTAACTACTTTTGCTTATTATGTATACATAAGAGCGAGCATACAATGCAGACGAAACTACTTTAAGCCTATACGGATTATGAAAACATAGAGAAAGGTGACAAGACTGTCTAAGACAAAATTATACTTTTCATGTTATTATCGCAATTTTTGTTCTACAAAAATAAAACTGTCCAAAGAAGTCTTGTCAGCAATGTGCGCTTTCCTAAAATCTTGATAAATAAAGGACTGTGATTTATAAAATTTCAATAACCATTAGTAAGGGCGCCGACGGAATTACTTTCAAGGAGGTGCATGGTCAGTGCTAATAGAAAAAGAGTACATGAGGACACTGAATTCATTGACAAGGTGTTGAACAACAACCAAGACGCCTTAAGCTTTTATTCAAACAGTGAATTTAATAATAAAAATTTTATTTCTTAATCTTTTTCTACAATGTATTTTCTTCATGGATGCAAGTGCTCCCCCATCTCCCCACTACTGGTGCTTATGCCTGTACGAGTATATCTAACTCAATGAGCAACAAATGAGCCCAGCTCATATATGAAAATAAAGAGGGTTTGTTATATTTTTGAGATAAGATAATAATATGTAAGAATTTCTTGCTCATTTTTTAGATACCTAACATCCTTAAAAGAGTATTTACTTTTCTATATGATTCTTGCTGTAAAGGTATTAGAGGGAGAAGAAAAGGAGAAAGGAAGCATTGTCTACTATTGTCATTTCGTAACTACGTGCCTGAATTAGACCATTAGTTCTTGAGAGACATTCTTTGTTGCACAGTGGCGGACTGGATTTTAAAATATTAATTTCTAGAAGACAAGGATTGGAGAAAAAACCTAATAACTATTCAATCAAATTCTACCATGGGGAGGCCACTTATTAGGTGGCCCCTCGCCAGCATACAGAGGCGGCCTTAGCCATTGTGAGGCCCCGGGGTGGCCTTTGTTCTTTGTGTAATTTATGTAAATTGAAAGTAAGTATTTTTGATGATGATTGAAGAGAAATGCAAAAGTTTTAAATAAATAAATGTAGAGTTTTAAATTTTATATTGGAAGATTTATAAAAGTTAAACAAGCACAAAGACGACAAATATTAATGATGATAAACTAAGGTACATGAATGCCTTAAAAGATATACGCAGTGATTCAAGTAATTTCAAAAGAGCGAGATTCAAATCCATATATAGTTATGAATTTTTCAACTTGTTCCGCGAGGGTGCGAGGCTCCGGGCGGTTGCCCTGCTTGCCACCCCCTAAGGCCGCCTCTGCCAGCATGACAAATGCGCCACTGCCGTTACTACATTTTATGGAAACGTACAACTTCTGAAAAAACGCAATGATATCTGAATGAATTTTTTTTATTTTCAATGCAACTGAAATTTTACAAAAAAAAATGCGTTAAAGAAAAATGCGTTTAAATTATGTGGCATGCTGTAATAAGAACGCTATTTAAATAACTATTACCAGATTAATTTACCTTAAATGTTTAACTCTTTTAAATTTGATTCTATGTATTTATTATATGATTGGCCAAAAGATAGTTTAGAAAAAATTTTTGTGTGAATATATAAATCTGGTATATATCGAATGTGTATAAATTTCACATATATAAGTCAAGAGTGTATTATGTACTTGCTAAGGTCACTTAAGAGTCAATGAACGACCGTCATCCGCCTTGCCACGATGTGAATACCAGCTCAGAAAACAACATATAACGAACAGCAGATAGGCTGTATAGACATGGGAAAAATCTCCATAACACCACCATGTAAACAAAATGGATTTCAAGACATAAAGAGTATTTTGAAATCTATTTCAACTTGTACATATAATTCGAAAGTAAATTGTGTAGATTTTAATATTGTGTAGAATAATTTCGGTATTAAATTTTGTAAATTGTTGATTACAATCCATAAAGTGGTCTATCAAATTAGTCACACGGAAGTTAAAGAGTTAAAAAATGACTACGCAATTTTTCAGTTCACAAATGGGTTTTATGCCGGTTTCACACCAGAGAGACAGTTTTGAAAACAGTTTTGTTGTCAAGAAAACAAAACAAAATCATGTTTTGTTTAATTTTAAAACAGTTCTGTTTTTCGAAAACAGATTGTTCACACAGAATAGACTGGTTTTGTTTTTAGTGACAACTGACAAGCGCAAATGTTCACAAAAAAGAAAACTGCGTGTTAAACCAAGCAGTCAACAACAACAAACGTGTTTTCCTTTATTTTTTCCTACTCCAGATGGGAATGTGTTTTCTTTTACTAAAACAGCAACAAAAGACAAGAAAGTTTTAAGAACTGTCTCTTTTTGACAAGTTTTTGTTCGTGTTTTATTGAACTGTCTCTCTGGTGTGAAATCGGCATTACACGGACGAATATACACGACAAAGACATTATGTACATTATATATACAGTACATACAGTGCATATACATAATCGATTTTTAATAAATATTGAATTAAGTACAACAATAGACCGTTGTCAAATGATTTAGTCTGATATACAGCGAAGTAAGACAGAATGTATTAAGCTGGAAAAAAAAACAATTTCTTCAACAATTTTTTTACGTCTTTTTAAAATTCAGCCCGCTAAACACAGTTTATCTTTTACATCAATTTTTTACGTTAATATAATGTAATATTATAAACCAAAAGTTATCTTTCAACATAAGTTTATAATTTATGACATTCTTGAAGCTTTGTTATGCTACATTATATGTATCATATATAATATTTAATTAAAATATTCATAAACAAACTTTAATGCCTTTTATATTTATGGAATGTCTATGTAACAAAATCATTTTTTGGGGGTCGATTTTTCAATTGTTGATTGAAATTGATGTTAATGAATGCATATTTACCTTTTCATTTTATTAAATATCTAAATGTTGACGGAGATATAGCAATTAAATATTCGAATTGTAGTTTTAGTGCTACAGATGTCGGCCAAATTTATGACGTAACATGTCTGCACTATTACGGGTAGGACAGTTATTTTTTCTATGAATAAAGAATATGCTATCTCTATTATTTTCTGTTGTATAAAAGAGATAGTAACTTGGCTGACGTGATGTCACATGTCTTGGAATGTTCTATAACGTTAAATCCCTTAAAGTTAAAGGGACAAAATGTTTTTTTTATTTGTTAATATCTCCTACATATAACGAGTTATTAAAAAACAATTGAACATTTGAGGTTCTAGTAACCAACTTTATCAATATATAGCACAGATTTATAGAAATTAAGACATAGGACACAAGTTCATTTCAGTCAATAATAAAACGTAACGAAAAGTAAAAAATACTACGTCAAATAATACTAAACAAAACTTTCATATCTATGAAAGATATTTTAGAACATTTATTTCTTCTGTTTGTATTAAATTATTATAGTTATATAAAATATCAAATTGCATTATGCATTAATGTGCAATAAATTATTGTAATTAGTATTGTTTCTTATGTTTTTAAAAAATGACAGCTGCGTGCTCTATTATAATAAATATGCAATGGTTACAAGTTTGTTCTTTTATGCTTCTATTTCGTCTATTTCGCAATAGAAATATAATTTTACAACATTATTGAAATTGGAGCTCTATGGTTTCAAATGTCAAAAATGTAAATCACTGGTGGAGTTGCTAATGGAATTAAAAACTTTAAACTTGGTTTAGTCTTAAGGCAGACAGAGAAGTGTCGCAATGGTGTATACCCTTAAACATACGGGTATCCTGGTGGACTCGAACATATCAATTAATATCATCGCGTATTGCACAAGTGCAGTATCAAGCGCTGGATGCCATTAATGCATACTTACGGGCATACCGATAAGTAGGAGCAAACATGGTTGAAAGATGGAAGATCATGGATTGCTGGACTTGGTTTGTCTGTTTGTCGTTTGAATACATGGAAATAACGGTAAAAATAAAATTCCTGAGATATCACGTCACAAAGTACGAGTGCACTCACGGCGAGTATTGAGTAACAACACTAACAACATTGTGAGTGAGTATTTGGGTTTTTTGTAATTCCTAATACACTATAATAAAAATACTGAAAGGTCAGGAATAGAGATTAATCTGAATGAAACTGATATGGATATACTACACATGATTATGAAAATAATTATATCTTTTACAGTACGTATATAATTCATAAAATAATTGCAAAAGTATATTCTTTTGCTAGAGTTTACCCCCGTCGCAAGCGACGACTGTCTTTTTTGTGTGAATTTAATTGAAATATTTAACTTATTCCATATTTAGTTTACAAAAATTTTTTTTTAGTTTTTCCAAAAGTACGGGTTTCCAGGAAATTCAGGGGAAAATTCGAGGACGCCAAGTCTTAAAAAAATTTCTCTATGATATAGACAATTTTCAAGAAAATGCGCGGGGCCGTTTTCGAGCCACCATACGAATCGCGTAAACATATAAACATATAAATATACACTTGGAACATTATAATATAGGAGGATATAAAAAGTAAACATACTTTTGCTGAGAATGTTATTCTGTTCAGATCAGAAACAGATGTTAGGTTTTTGCTGTATTTGTTTTTCATTACAAAAAAACCCTTTCCCTTCCAAGTGAGGATTCTACGTAATTTTTTTTTTAAATAATTGTTGATAAAAACGGTATCTGAAATTATTGGTTTCGGTTCTCATTACTTTTATCAATGCCAAAATTCGGTAAATAACGTTATTTATAAAAAGGTATTCAAATTTCATTACATTATAATTCATCGCATATATTATTCCCCCTCCCTCTCACTCTGCTTACCCATATGTGATGAGCTGCTTTGAAAGCTGACCTGTTTATACAAGCACTTGTTATATTTTTATAACGTTTGCGCCCTTTTTCTGAATTACATTTAAGATCCTTTTCTAATATTTCGATTAATTATAAATTAGGTTCATTTTAAAGTAATATAAAAACGCCGAACATAAGAACGCTAGACTTTATAAGACAGAATAACATACTTTGAATGCATTCATAGAAATAAGTAAATCTGTCGATCATATTGTCATATTACACACATATACATATACAACACAACATATTGTCTTTCTGTTTATGAGAATATGCAAAAACATAACATACAAGGGAATATAAAATCTTACAAATATGTTGTTTAGTTTGTGGCCTGCCGTTACAGAAGTAACGACATTTTCAAATATAACTTAAACAAAAGAATATTAACACCAGCATATTTGTATGCATTATCTACTTACCTGGTATGTAAAAAGTAAATGAATGCAAACTGATTGCTGACAATAACTGCATATAGGCACATACCTGTAACAAAATGAAGTTAGTTAGTTAAGAATTATAAAACACATAACATTCAATGAACGAATTTAAAAATAAAATGTTGTTAAAAGATTCATCATTTAAAATCACATCGGTTATATTTTAACGGTCACTTTTTTATACTATTTTGTTTTTTAAATAAATAATTCAACAAATTCATATTTCTAAATACGTACTCTCTCCTACTATATATAGTCTATTTGATAACTATACCTATTAATAACAAATACTGCGCCAGAGGAAGCGGATGTAAATTTATTAGATTTTGCTATTTGATTACATCATATTGACTTTGTCTGTAGGACAATAGTGGCAGCCATATTATTAGTGATTATTATATTATTATCAAAGCTTCAACATTTTTTATTATATAAAATTATTATATATTTTTTATATTCGTATACCTTTGCTAAAAAATTGCTTTGTTGTCTACACCCGCAAATTTGCAAACCACTCTCGGACAATATTATAGAAGCCGAAAAGAATAAGGCTCTCCCATACTGGAATAACCCACACACGACCTTGGTGGCATAACTATGTCGGTTTAACCTTCTGAATTCGCGTGTGGTCTACTTGCTATTTTTGAGTTTATGTATTAAACCGGCACCAAACGATACTACGAACACCAACGTTGGACGCATCGTGTGGTCGATTTTGGAACTAAGAGGCCTATTTTGTAACTACTTACCTGACGTCTGTTAACTTCTGATGATTTTTCAAAGCACAATAATTTACAAATTAGGCTACTTGTGCTAGTTTCAAGGTATGGGATCCATTTTGCTCTTTATTTAAGGTCTTTTGATAGTTTTGTGTAAAATTACATAGCTTAGTTTAGAAAATATAGGCCTTTGAAAAATCGTCAGAAGTTAACAGACGTCAGGTAAGCAGTTACAAAATAGGTCCCCAAGTGGGTCCAATGTCATGTGTATAACTTTCACGTTGGAAGAAGTTCGGGCTGTTGTCAGTCTTTTGACCCGCATCAAAAGAGATTTTTCTACCTCCATCACACACTTGATCACAATTGAACATTGGAAGGTTTTACACTTGAAAGTTTGTTATTTACTTGAAAGTTTTTATTAATCAGTGTCTGTGTCAATAATATCCACATTAATAAAATAAATAAATCTTTCGGATCAAACATTTGTTCCACCGTGTAGCGGAAAACTTGCCATGGTACTCTTCCAATATTGGACTCACTCGTTGGAGGCAAGCATTTGAATTAAACGTTCATCGCATCGTTTGAAGCCGGCTTTAAGCGCCACTACGAACAACCTTTCCCAACCTTGTAAATGTTATCACTGCTCTCAAACTGATAGCGACGAAATTACCAGATACGTAAGTTTATTTCAAACCTGCGACTCAATCACAGCTAGCTAGGTAGCTAGCAACGACAATGGTGTATTGATAAACACTAAAATAAAGCACCTCATAAACATGTGTGTTATTGCGAAACAACTCCAGTACAGCCTACTGAACATAAAAACGCCACAAGTCTGATATCGGTGTGGAGTCAGGTATGTGGTTTGTGACAACAACCTGTAGAGAACAAACGATCCGACAAGAATGTTCCATAGTGAGAGCTCTAGTCTATTTCAGTACAAAGCAATATCAACAACACTACTGAGGCATTATTTGCAAGGTGATTTACTCTAGCTGCTGTTTCCTATTTTGTTTATTAAATGTATTTAATATCAAAAGTTTAATTTCGAAATATTAAAATGTTCGATCTTAGTCCAACAGTAGTTACAACATGAAACTCAACGACCAACTTGCCCACAGACGTACATTCACCAACATTCACGGCAACATGACATATTGACAACCTGTACGACTCATAAGAGAAAAATTGTCTGGTGATAAAGAAGGCAGAAAAATTGAAAGGAATTAAATAAATAAAAACAATAATTTATATCTACTATGCTAAATTTGTAGAACAAAGCAAGTACTATTCATTTTTAAATAATAAAACAAAAAAATCATAACCTACAAATTATATCTATTGGTAAATAAACTACTTGTAGATATATAGCATTATTTTAGTACATGACAATTACATATACTCGCAAAATGAAATGAACTGAAGTGAACCAGTGAAAGCAGGAAGTCTGTACTTCATATCTCATGAAGTAAATGATGATTATCCCAGTAATGTTGATTTAATACTCCCAACACTTTTAACACGTTTTAAAGTACATATGTAGTAGATCTAGCTAAAATTTATATAACACTCGCTGCTTATAACTTTTAATAAAATGATACCTAGCTGTAGTGAATTCGATTGTGACGTTCATTAGTGTCACATGACCGAAAAATTGTTATTTGACTTGAGTGTATGTAAAATTTCAATATATATTTCGATTCAATCAAAATTATATTGCAGTCAAATTTATCGAATACCGTAGCTATGCATATAACTCGAATATTGTTTTCGTCGTTATCTCAAAACTCAATATTGAACTGGACGATCAACATCACAAATATTATTTCAATGTTAGAATATATCTTTACTTATATAATACCAATGACTTGTGATAAATATAGTGCCAGTTGCTGAACTTATAGTTATCGGAATAAGTTAGTTAATATAGCCAATGGGCTTGTGTCCTCAATTTTTAGTGGTCGATTTTTCAATTGTTGATTGAAATTGATATTAATAAATGCGTGTTGGCGTGTCTATTTTATTAAATATCTAAATGTTGACGGAGATATAGTAATTAAAAATTTGAATTGTAGTTTTAGCGCTAGAAATGGTCTATGGAATGGAAATGGAAATATTTGTATGACGTGAAATGCATTTTAACGTCAGTTATTTGTTGAGTATATCAGTGCTGTGGTAATGTTTTGTAGCTGTTGGTAGTCGAAATATTTAAGTCAAGTCTAAGAATAATAAGTTTTTATTTTATTTAACCCTAAGCCAGACATTTGAAATTTTATTGCTCCTTGATAGCTGTAAATAATATTTGTTATATAGCAGAGATTTATCAGCAGTTCTGTCAAGAATATATCTCTTTTACGCTCTGTTGTATAAAAGAGATAGTAACTAGCGGAAAGTGTACAACGTTAAATCCCTTTAATAACTAAAGAGACAAAAGAAAATGACTTTTTTAATTGTTAATATCTCTTAACATATAAGGAGTTATTAAAAAATAATTGAACATTTGAGGTTCTAGTAACCTACTTTATCAATATATAGTACACTTTTATAGAAATTAAGACATAGGACGCAAGCTCATTAAAATGAAAGAATACTAAGTCGATCTACCGACTTGGAAACTCTCTTTTTTTCTTCTTTTTTTTCAAAATGTCATACAGATTTTGGAGGAAAGAATAGGGCTTCTAGATCGGCCAAACGATTTACCGTTAATTCTCTCTAACGAACTTCTGCGATAACTATGAGTTCAACAGTTGATCCTAGAATACTTGTTACAAATATAACACATTACATCACTTCAAGGTCACTGCCAAATGTGCAGCGCATCTATGGAAGGATATTGATAAAAAAAACAGATTATGAATTGATGTTTGACTAGAAACATTTGCAGAAAATTGGACAAAGTATAAAGTATAAAACAGAATACATTCTATTCAGTGTAAATAGGCCACGGTTCCATTTTAAAACCCCTTTTTTAGATTGGAAGCCGTTCGTATATATGTTACTAATAAGTAGTATGATACTATAACTATAATTAATTTATAATCAAATAAACTTACCTCTGATAAGCTCCCTTGAGTCACCCATTTGGAAGGTCACAGTGACTCCCGGATTCACGTGGAAGAACACAACGTGCTCGTGCGGAGGACCGGAATTCGAATTGATATTATTAGTATTGTTAAATCGGCTTTGGGGCTGCGGTTCAAAACCAGGTCCAAAATTAAACACCGGAACAGTAGCTTGATTATGAGATGCATTTAGGTTGATATTACTACTACTCGTCGATGTTGAGGGTATCGTATTAGCATAAGAATAATGAGGAACGTGATTTACTCCCGGATTGTGACGAGCTTTGAAACACCTTTGTACTTGATTATTACTCGTAGGCGCTGATGACGGGGAACCGGCGGAATCTCCCATTCTAGATATAATTTGATCACGTGCTTTAACCATTCGAACAAAATATTATAACAAAATATGTTTAGTGTTTATAATTTTTTAATTTTATGATGAAGTAATACTTTTAAGCCTAACTCTAATAAGATAATACTTATTTCAAATACTGAAGATAAAAATTAAATTTACTTATGTAAAATTGATATATAATATATATTTAAATATGATTATACAAATTTATGAGCAATTATAAAAAATGGAAATTATTAATAAATAGTTCTTAAACGTTTATTTATAATGTAATACTGATTTTGAGTTTTTAATTTTGTCGCAAATTTACTTTAAATAACAAAAATATTTTTAAAAACAATATTTAGAATTTTAAAATTTAAATTATTTTCATTTTATATTATATTTTATTTTATTGGTATTAAACCGCTAAATTTAAGTTAATATGATTTAAATTCATTTTGAAATTAATATTTTTTATATTTAATACGTAAATTGTTTATGATTTTATCTGAAAAAAAAGAAATATATATTAATTACGTGTTATTTAGGTATAAAAATAAAATACAAGATATTCCGCAAAATATTTAAATGTTGGTACTGATGGTATGTAACACATTTCAATTCATAACAACTATTGTATTAGGCAAGATTAATGTTTCAGGAATTTTTTGCAATAAAATGATTAATATATAACTATATTGTTGTAAGTACGCATAAGTCGTACTTATCCTTCCTATTTTTAATATAAATGTTATTTATTTTATAAGAATTATATTACGTTATCTTTAATTTTAGTATTAATATTGTAATAAATAATTATTTGTATTTAGCGCTTGTAAACATTGACTCTGGTCTGTGGAGATTTTATATTGTTTTAATGCTGGTAACTCAGTATTGGCATATTGTGATGTGAAATAAATCATTATATATTAATCTGCACGCTAGTCAAAAAGTCAGTCTTCTCCTGAGTCTCAACCAAGTGTTTACTAATTGTACTTCGTTCGTACAATACTCCAATTGTAACATCTAAGTATTCAATAGTGAGCACATTTTAACTATTAATCAAATTATAACACTATAGAATTACATTTTGTTTTATATCTGTCATCTTCGTTAATCTAATAAAATACTATTGTAATTAAGTAAGCAGATATAATATTACAACGAATAAATGATATATTTTAATAAAAGTGTTTGTATTAATAGTAATAAAAAGATACTAATTGTTCAACCGTCGTATGTCGCAACGAGGTTACTTTAGACCGCTCAAGTATTCTCTAATTGCAACAATACACCGTCTTAACAAGAATCTTATTAATCATCTTAAAAGAGTTAATTCTTATCAACGTGAGTAATTCAAGAAGGTGGATGATCGTCAAACTGAAGAATCTACTTCCAGTAACTAGCAACACTGCGTGATGTATTAGCAAGCTGAGTAATCTCCTTCTAGAACGAGCATCAGACCTCTTTTTACAACATTGATGTCAGGTGTAACATCCGCCTTCGAATAAACTTACAACAAATGGTGTCAGGTGGGGTCTCGAAGAGATATTCCTACACATAAATATCCAAGAGGTACGCCCAAAAAATTTTTTTTCTATATATTCTACACCTGGATGCGAATCAATTAAATCTGGATACCACTACGCCGATCGATTATTTCCAAAATTGCTGAAAAGTACGAGCTAGAACGTCATTTCATCTGTATTTCACATAATTTTCTACAAGTCCGGCGGATGCAAAATTACAGCCCGCTGAACCTGGAAAAAGAAATCTTTTGCCGCCACGGGAATGGATGGATGCTTCTAGAACACTTGGAATAATCTAAATCGATGTTGGTCGCGTGCAGAATTTCGCACACAGCTGTTTATAGATCATAATCACTGATAAGAAAATCTTTAAGTATAATAAGACAGTATCTTTCTTTTTGTATATAATTATTATTATAAATTGATAATTGTATTTTTTTTATTAATAGCATTATTTTTAACGAGGCTATCATTTTTTTTAGTATTATATTCAGTACTTTTGAATATTTACTATAATCCAAGCATTTTTTTAGTAGCAACGTTGTTAATGAGGCTATTGATATTTTTTTTAGTATTATATTCAATACTTTTGAATATTTGCTATAATCCAAGTATTTTTTTGTAGCATCCTTGTCCATCATTGAAGCTATTAATTTTTTTATAGTATTATATCCAATACTTTTGCATATTTACTATAATATTTTTTATAATTGTTTCCGCAATTATACTAATTTATGTTAATATTTTTTTAGAACAACATCTTTTTTTGAACGAGAGGGAATTTTGAAAAGGAGAAGTAAAGAGCTGAAGCAGTTAGATAGCAGTCTGTTCAATCAGAGAGACTACCTTCCTGTTACAACTGCGGTGTCTGAGCCCCATCGGAAATTTCCTGTGAGTTACTGTTTTCGCTAACAATTTTTCCTTGTCAGAATCCTATTTTTCGGAGAGTCGTTTATTGGTACAAAATAATCTTTAGTCTGTATATTATATATAACTTTAATTAAGTACAATGGCACCGAACGTTCATTCCCTCACATTAGTTGAGAATACAATCAATCTAATAAATGAGTTTTCAAAAAATTTAGAAGTCCAATCAACATCCTTAACAATAGTTGAATTAAAAATCAAAAACTTAGATAAAGCTTGGGTTAAATATAGTAGTATCGTAGAAGCACTGCTTCCAATTCTAAAAAATGAAGAAGCTACGGCTATCGTTAGTAAGTCTATGGAAGTTGAAAGTATTTATGACGACACTCTTATTTACTTGTTGAATTATAAGCAAACATTTGAGAATGATACACATATTGTAGACGACTCAAAAAGCATAGATTCAATAAAAAATCTGAACTTAAGTCCAATGCAACTAACCGTTTTTGATGGAGAATATACTAATTGGCAAAGTTTCATGGAATTATTTACAAATTTAATTCGTAATAATAGCAAACTATCAAACATTGAAAAAATGCATTATTTAAAATTAAATTTGACAGGAGAACCACTCAAACTCATAAAGAATTATCCTTTAACAAACGATAATTATGAAATTGTTTGGAACATCCTTTGTAAACGTTATGATAACAAGGTAGCACTTATTGAAACCTATTTAAACAATTTGATAAACTACAATGTTATACGTTTAGAATCAGAAACTAATATCAAAAATTTTTTAGACGAAATTAATGAATCGATTAGAGCATTAACCGAGTTGGGAATATATTCTAATCATTCAGATTTTATTTTTATACATTTTTTAAAGACCAAGTTAGATTTTAACACATTAAAGGAATGGGAAAACAGAAATACTTCTGAATTACCAACCCTAAATGATTTTACGAATTTTCTTGAAACACGGTGGCGCACTCTAGAAAGAAGAAGGCATGTTGAATTTAAAACAGATTCAAGTCATTCTATTTCTAGTAGTGAACCAGTTTCAAGTGAACAATTTGCTAACGAAGTCGAAACAAAATTTAAAACTTTTTTTTGTAACTATTGTAAAAAAAATGGTCATTTAGAGAAATATTGTTTTATCAAGAAGGAAAATGCGGATACGGTATATCCTGTCGCGCAAATTAATATTTGTAGGAGAGATACGGTATTTTCAAAACCTTCTGTTTATTGTAAAAGATCGAGACATCTTGAATCTGATGGTCCTCAAGTATCTTTTACTAAAAATACAAAACAAAATTCACGTTCTTTTTATAATCACCATTTACGTAAATTTAATAGTTTAAATAAAAATATTGAGATTAAAGAAATACAAAATACCAATGATATAACAAATTTTAACTGTAACAATGAAAATGTTATTGACAAGCAAACAGCTGACACTGTTCAATTCAGAATAGTCGCAGCCAAAGCAAAGACTGTATCATTTTTATTGGACACTGGTTCTCAAATTTCTTTAATTAAACAAAATATTTTAAAAAATAATATCAAAATAGATAGTACATCTAAAGTGTTATTAAAGGGAATCTCTGAAGGCACGCCTTATACTTTAGGTTCACTAAAAACTTCTATTATTTTAGATAGCTCTAGGTCGAAACATACTTTTCAGGTTGTGTCAAAGGATTTCCCCATTAAACACGATGGAATTATAGGATTAGATATTTTACGTACATTTAAAGCAGTAATTAATTTGGAAACAAACAGCGTACAATTCTCACAACATGGCAAAATATTTGAATTACCATTATTGAACATAAACAGTATTATCATAGTTCCAGCACGTACTAGGAAATTAATTCCTATGTCGGGTTCTACGGTAGGAGTTTGTGTAGCCAAGGAATTGCTACCTGAAGTTTTTTTAGCCAACGCATTAATTAATCCTGTTAATAATACTTTTTATATATCAATAACTAATTCCTCAGCAAAAGATGTAATACTTGAAAATTTTAAACCAGATATTATTCCAATAAATAAATTTAATTTTTACCATTTTTTGAAAAGAAATCCTAACGATCCTAAAAGATCCTTACGACATCTTTTATTTAATAATATAGATTTTTCAAATGTTAATTCAAAATACTTAACAGATTTAATGGAAATCTGTAATAATTTTAATAACATATTTTTTTTTCCCGGTAGATAAGTTATCTTGTGCGAGTGCACTGAGTGACTCACCTAACCCTGTAAACATTAAGCCGCATAGATTATCTCATGCGCATAAAGAAATTGTTGAGAAGCATATTCAAGAACTGTTGGCTAACAACATTATTGAAAAATGCGACTCACAGTTTAACGCACCTCTGTTAATGGTACCTAAAAAAGCAGATGTGTCGGGGAACAAACAATTTTGCGTTGTAATCGACTATCGTAAACTTAATGAACAGACGACAAGTGATGTTTATACTTTGCCTCTCGTACATGACATACTAGACCAATTTAGTGGTGCAGAATATTCTTCTACGATTGATTTAGTTACAAATAAATTTACTAGTAATAAACCAAAATTTAAATTAAATTTTGATAGAAGGGTCAATCCTTTTTTTCACCTAGAAAGTATACGGTAGTTAATAGGAATAGATTGAAGAGATTTTGTACCAATGAATAAAACCTTGACGGATAAGATGGATTTTGTCAGGGATGATTGTTTTGTGGAGCAGTGTTAACTCTATACGATGGGATCAGAATCGTTGTCGACACTTTGCTTCTCTTTTTGTTTTTTTCCAGAATTGTAACTCGTATATTTTGTTTTTATACGTGTCCTTTTTTTTTTGGAAGGGGGTGTTGCGATAGTACGACATCGTCCTATCTTCCTTTTTCTTTTTCTTGGAAAGAAACGCATATGTTTGTTTAATATGCGTTCCTTTTCTAGGGTTGAAGGGTGTTGTAAGTACGCATAAGTCGTACTTATCCTTCCTATTTTTAATATAAATGTTATTTATTTTATAAGAATTATATTACGTTATCTTTAATTTTAGTATTAATATTGTAATAAATAATTATTTGTATTTAGCGCTTGTAAACATTGACTCTGGTCTGTGGAGATTTTATATTGTTTTAATGCTGGTAACTCAGTATTGGCATATTGTGATGTGAAATAAATCATTATATATTAATCTGCACGCTAGTCAAAAAGTCAGTCTTCTCCTGAGTCTCAACCAAGTGTTTACTAATTGTACTTCGTTCGTACAATACTCCAATTGTAACATCTAAGTATTCAATAGTGAGCACATTTTAACTATTAATCAAATTATAACACTATAGAATTACATTTTGTTTTATATCTGTCATCTTCGTTAATCTAATAAAATACTATTGTAATTAAGTAAGCAGATATAATATTACAACGAATAAATGATATATTTTAATAAAAGTGTTTGTATTAATAGTAATAAAAAGATACTAATTGTTCAACCGTCGTATGTCGCAACGAGGTTACTTTAGACCGCTCAAGTATTCTCTAATTGCAACAATACACCGTCTTAACAAGAATCTTATTAATCATCTTAAAAGAGTTAATTCTTATCAACGTGAGTAATTCAAGAAGGTGGATGATCGTCAAACTGAAGAATCTACTTCCAGTAACTAGCAACACTGCGTGATGTATTAGCAAGCTGAGTAATCTCCTTCTAGAACGAGCATCAGACCTCTTTTTACAACATTGATGTCAGGTGTAACATCCGCCTTCGAATAAACTTACAACAATATTCTAACTAACTAATTTCTTAAGCTTAACCGTATATGATGCATATTGTAAAACACCAGTTTAATCACTTTACAGCGGCAATTTCCTGCCAACCTTTTCCTATCTTTATTTTTAATAATACTCTTATTTCGATTTGTATACAAGCAACCACAAAATAATATTTTCACAATCAAGTTCTGCTATTTAAAATAGAACCGAGACAAAAGCAAGGCCAGTATGATTTCCACAGTACATTGGTTCTATAAAGAAAAACTGTCAACTAATCAAACAACTGGAGATTTGAAATACTAAGGAACTTTTAGCAATATGAGTGATACACATGCCCTTAAAATGAAACCGTTTTAATGATCTCTAGCAGAGTCTGCACTGCATTCATGAAATTATGGCAGAGAGAAAATCTAAGAAAAAATGGAATCTTGACTGGGTACTATTGAATTTCTGATATATAAAAACTGATTTTTTTTTAATTAATAATTATATACGAGTATAATAATTTATAGCTCTTTCGCGATAGTTTTTCTTTTTAATTTTGTAGCTATCACGCGAAGAGAAGAAGCAATTGTAACTGGATGCAAATGACTTCTTTGCGTCAGAACGATTTAAGTGATTATATCGATGGTATATCGACTTAAATTTAGGGGAAACTTGAGGGAGAGGGTGAGTTGTTAACCCATATAGAAGAGCTATGCACTATATTAATGTTAAGCCAGTGCAGAAAACCCCTACAGCAATTTTAACGTTGAAATATAAAAATATATAGTATGCACGGCAATAGCAATTCGCTATTCACTTTTTGAGCTTACAAAAACTTAGATATTACATCATCTATAATGCTGGTAGATAGCTAGTTCCATTTGCTATCATTTTCTGAATATTTGACGCAAAATGAACGTCATTATTTTAGTAACATTTGTTTAATTACGAAATACAACTATTTTACTTTTTTCAATGTGACAGTACAATAAATTTTAATAACTATGTTCATTGCTATGATAGCACGTATTAAAGTTTGAAACATAATTATAATAGTACAATGTCGACTTTGACCTCTCTCCTTGGTTTTCTAAGTCCGTTACTTAGTAATCATTACTTAATTAACGCTATGGACAATAAGTGCCATAAAACTTCGAAGAAACAGTAACGTATGGCAACCTGTTGATGATATTGGTTGTGAAATTTGTGTCTAAAATAGTAAAAAGGTTACTCCGTCGAACATAACGGCTAGGTGAATTTATTTCAGAATGTGTAAACCACAAAAAGTTAATTTATCAAATAGAAACAAATACTCCAACAAAAAGCAGTAATAGAAATTAATAACATTTGGCACTCTTAATAAATAATAAACAAATATAAAACTTTATCTTTAACTAACTTTTAATATAAGTAAAGTGCATATACAAAGGGAACACGTAAAACAAATTTTTGAAAGTGTTTTTTCATTTGTTGTCCATATGTTAAAGTGGACGTTTGCTTAACTATTTTAGTCAAAAACATAACAAGTTTTAAAACAAAAATCAGCAAAAACCAGTATTCGTATCTCGTAATTTATGATTCAGATTTCTTTCCTGGAAGTTATAAATGCTGGTCTTTCCATTAATTCATTCTGGGGATATACGGTTTTAAAAATATTTTCAAAAATTTATAATTAGGAGAAATTCTTATTGTACTATCTGACAATCCCGAAGAGGAAGGGAGGGATGGAGGCGGAAGGTATAACTATTTAAACGTAGTGTTGGCTGATTTGTCTATTTCATTTTTGTATATTTTCTACCATTAAGATACATTGTTGTTGATATATACGTTAACCTACCATATTATTTCACGAGATGTTTTCCTCAACCATACATTGACTGGATGAATCCACTAGTTTTGCACATTCCCGTGTGCTTTATCATTTGGCATATTTAAAGAAACCGGTTTATAGAACAAGCACCTAAAATCCTTGACCAAAACCTGCAAACTTTAAATATTTGTCGGAATATGGGTTTTTATTTCGACAGCAAAACAGATTGATAAGAATTAACAGTCGTGTCTCAGGTGTAAGCTAAGTCTAACGCCAGCAAGGTTCCGACTTAAAATATCCAGTAATAACACCAGCCTACCTTGAGACTATTAATTACTTTTCTAAATACGGGATTAGTACCCTTAGAGGTTCAATGATTGGATCCAGGATAACTTCACCAACTAAATGGAATGTACATTTTTATTTATGCAGAAACGAACCTGTCTTACTACTTTTTTTTATTGTGTATATGATTCGTTTCGAGAAGAGAGATATATAGATGAATATAAGAAGAGGTAAATTAAGTTATTTATGATCTAAAAAGGCTAAAAGTTACTTAAGATATCGCAAAACTGTAATTCACTCTTGCTGTATTTGAAATAATAATTTTACTTTCAACAACAACTTTTGTTGTCTGGAGGTCAGAAAACAAATATTTATTTCATTGGAAGAAATATGAACACAGGTAAAAATAAAAATATTTAAAACTCGTTTATAAATAATAAAAAATGTTCGACATTTTAGTAAATTAAAAGGGTATAATCAATGCAGAAAGATACTTTTCCAATTTATTGGTCCTTTTATACGGCTGTTCTACGAATCTACGAATTTAGTAGATGTGCAGCTTTCTGTGTTCAATATTTTCAGAGTTATTAAAGAGAGATAGAAAGTCAAGAAGAGTGTGGAAATATGCCATAGTGACGTTAATCAAACTTTTAAAATGACTTAGTGTTTTGTCTCTTAATTTTCGTGTCTTGTTAAGCTGCATTTTTAATTGTCAATATCTTATATACTATAGTGACTAATTACAATTAATTCAAATTAAGTACACAACTCAATTACCGTGCTTTGATGACCTTTATTCATATTATTAAGTGTTTGTACTGCAATTGCAAATTGATATTACAATGTAAGAAATACTAAACGCATTGTAAATATAAAATATTAAATTAGTTTTAGCAATTTCGAAAGCTAAAAAGAATTATCCAACCAAATACGATTAGAATTCGTTCTTATTACTACGACCGATAAGAACAGCAATTTGAAAGACTTTATATGTTTATATACATCAATATTACATATTATTGCTTCAACAACAATATGAGTATGGTAAAAACATTTCGTGGTAATAATAATATTACGGCTGATAACCAACTATTATAATTAAAATAAATTTCTCTCCTTTGCAGCGAAAAATATGTATTTTTCAAGGAATTTCTTCAAGTATTTTAGAAGCAATAATTCATTTTGTATTAATATAATTGTTTTTTAGCATAAACTGACCTAATAGACAATTTGCAATTGAATTAACTAAATAACTAATGCAACCGTATGGAAACTTGTAGAGCTTAATTAACTGTGTATAAACATTAAATTCTAAAACAACCATTACAGTTACCATCCATATTTTTTGTAAGCCGGTACATCTATGAAACATGAGTACGATAAAAGTAATTGTTATATTATTAAGTACATCAAAATTTAAATTAATCATACATGAAAAATGTTTCATTTACAAAAAAGCGGCAACATATTGTATCAATTTGACAGATACGCCCACATGACATTTCGGTAAAATACATTATTAAAATGGCATAACTATGATAGTAAGGGCCTTTTAATGTTACATATGACGTATATATTTTTTATAGATAGAGTAATATTTTTTTTCATTTAATTTATCAATATTAAAACATATCTACTCACCAGTTTAAAAAAATCTGGAAGCAATTCCTCACTGACAATCAAAAAGCGCCATGTTTATTGATTTTAGTATGAAACGTATGAAACAAATGACAAGTGTATGTCATATGTTTGTATATAGTATTGCCAGAGAAAATAGTAATTTATTTTTTTTCAATTTTTAATTTTCAAGAAGCCTAACATTTTTGTTGTTTTTAGTAGAAAAATATAGAGAAAATTATTATTTCTCGCAATAGTTTCCAAAGATTAAATGCATTTAATATGCTTCATACATTTATATCATTTAATATAACGGGCCAACTAAACGAATAGAATCTGGAACCACGAGAATCACTTAACTGTCAGATAGTAAGCTTCTGAATTTACCAATAAGTAAACCAACTGTTTCTAAATTATGTTTAAAATGTCAAAGTTTAACACTTTACAAGGAAATTTAAAATAACAACATTTTGTAACTCTAGGAATATTTAGAGATATTATGACTACTAACATAGATCGTCTTGTTTATGAAACTGCAAACCAATTACGTATGTATTAAATAAATTAAAAACTTTTTAACATAACCTATTTTATTATCACTGGATTTCATGTTATTTTCAGATATTGATAACTTAACACCCAATTCTTTTGGAAGTTTTGATAAAATTCATGAGCTCATTGCATTAGTTAAACATTTACCTGCGTTATACGATTCCAATCATGATGATTTTCGTAATAGAGATTTATATTGGATTGCTATAGCCTCTGTTCTAAAATGCACTGGTGAGATTTATTTTATCATTTGTTCAATTCAATATGAAAAGATATTCATTATTGTCTTTTTTAAATAGCTATTACTTGTAAAAACCGTTTTAAGTATCTACGAGAAAGATATGTGAAAGAAAAAAGAATATATGAAGAGAATGATAAAGGGTTTCCAAATGGAATGTGGCCACATTTTGAAGAGTTATCATTTTTAGAGCCATTTGTAAGATTCCGAATGTAGGTATTGATATAAAATTATAATTTCATAAACATTAAATAAACATAAATTTCTTTGTATAAAATAGGCATAGACCACTGTTTGATGATACATCTCAATTACCCGATGATGAAACTGGAGGATTTATGTCTGGACATGTATTGTTAAGAAAACTGATAGCAGCTGTACGAAATAATCCAATACTTTATGATAAATCGCTTTCTGAACATAGAAATCAGCAATTAAAAGCAACTACATGGAATAATATAGCTAAAGAACTAAATAACAACCGTAAGAAAAAACATTGAAAGATACCTTTATTATAGTATAACAACTGCTTTGCTTAAGTACACAAAATCTCGTCTATTACTCAACCCTATGTAAATTACAGCACATGAATTGCAGTTACGTTGGAAATCAATAAGAGATCGAGCTGGTAAAGAGAAAAATGAAAGAGAACAAGCAGAAAGGGATGGTGTACCCTATACAACACGTTGGTGTTTTGAAGATGATTGTAATTTTTTGTATAAATATATAAAACCAAGGTAAATTATGGTTGTGTATAATCCTAAAGCTGGTGTACTTTATTTTAAAATTATAATTGTTTTCTCTATAAACAACACAATATTATAGTCAAATATTTTCTAAATTATTTATTTCAGACGAAAAAGGACCTACAATTCAAACAGTTACGATGATGCAGAAATGAAAATGTAAGAAAATATTTTATTTTTGTTTCTTCAATCAACCCGCTGGTTGACGATCTAAGTTATTCATTTCTGACTGAAAAATTATATTATTCAGTTTTAGGCTATTATAATATACATAATAGTTATAATATGCAAATATATTGGTCTGCTCTGAGTGTATAATTTATTTTCAGATTAGCAAATTTGTAGCTTATATTATTATATTAAGAATATTTTTATATTCGTAAGAAATATTACTGATTTAAGCTGAAAAATATTATACAAATATATTAATGATGATGATGTTTTAGCGCCGAAGACTTAAAATCTGAAGAATATCCTTTGAACATAAATAACACAACTAATTCTAAACTAGATCCGGGAGATAGTGAATCAACCATTGAGGCTAAAGATAAATATGATGAAAAATATATTAAATCAAATAAGACAAAAATAAGAAGACGATCTAAAAGAATTACTAAACGGGAAAATATATCAGAAAGATCACTAGAAGATTCGCCTCAATTTGTTGAAGCATCTTTTGATGTAAATCCTATAGCATTATCTCCTAAAAATTCAAGGTAAGAAAACATATTTAAACGTCTGTTTAAAGTAGTACACATTTTCAGTTACCACAAAGCTATCAGCCATGTTATCTAAACTATTTAAGTATTTTAATTACTATTTTTGGCAACTAGTCATACTAAATCAAATGTAAAATATTAACGATTTAGCTTAATAACTACCGATGAAGATGAAATATTTGGTCAAAGCGTAGCCGCTGAACTTCGTAGGGTTACTAACAGAAGGAAGAAAATGAAATTAAAAGCTGCTATTTTCAAAATGTTATGTGATGCATCAAGTGACACAGATCTTCCAATAAATACAGATGATATTTGGCAAGAATTTTATTAAAAAATGTAAAACATAATTTTTATATCAGGTATTATGTAATTTTGTAATATATTGAATTTATTTTGTAAAATATATAATAACGATTGATGAAAGTGTTCGAAAAGAAACAGAAAATTTCGTTGACTTGTTCAAAACATCGTTGAAGATCCTCGTCTGTAGAATATATTTAAAGAAATATATTTAAAAAAATTTTTAAGCTTTTAATTTATGTATTGGAGAAATTGTATAAATATTTTTTTACATAACTAAACTAAATAAATCATTTTTTTAAATTAAAATATTACGTTTTTGTATTATTATTGAAAGTAAAAAAAATATAAAATTTATAAAACTAAAAATTATAAATGGAAATGCAAAGATAAATTAGTATGGAGCGCAAGAAATTCTGTTACTATATTTATCTATACGGCAAAAAAAAATTTTCTCAAAGCAGGGGTTCCCAAACTTTATAAGCGGAAGTTAATAAATTGTCAAGTTAGTGTCGAGCACATCCCAACGCTTTAATCTTAGATTACGAATTATATGATCACATGTTTCTCAATTGGATTAAACATTTTTAGCCTGGATAGCTCCTCGCCTAATATAAGTGTATATAACATTTGTAAACTGCAGACCAGAGATAATACTTGGTATGTTCCGGTGCTTGCAATCAAAGACTCTTAAAATATTCATTGAAAAGTAGTAGTAGTCTACTTGTTCCAACTTAAAATATTTATAGCATACGATTGAGCCTACGAAGAGTGGAAGATGAAGTCAAATATAAGCTATGCAAGCAACAAACAGTTGAAAAAAATAAATTCTCAGCACAAGTCTCTTGTTTTACATTTAGGGGACAAATAGATGCTGTCCCTCTTATTTCTCTTTACGCTTCACTGCGACTTCTCTACAACTTAAATTCTATTTAACTTCGATCGTTTTGGACTGGACCAGAGTCCATGTGGTTTACAGGTCTAAATTTAAAAAAATCGATGCTATAAGTTGCAGATTTCTTACTTTACATAACATACGAAAACAAAATCATATCGTTTTATTAAGCATATATATATATTTGGTATAAGATACTTTGGTTTAATTACACGTATATATAAATAAAATATGTTAAATTTATGTCAAACATTTGTATGAATATGGCCCTATTATATGAAAATATATACATAAATATATTCTATTAGTTTTTATTATATCTAACTTTATAATAGCTATTTTTTAGCTATATAATATAGCGGTAACCATGTTGACTCTTTATTATCAAGATTTGACTACATATCTAGAACCCTAGGAAATATTCGTCGAGTACTTGAATACGATTAATTCATGTTTCTTTGTAACGATTTAAGGTTTTAAAACTATTTAAAATTATTGTAAAAGAAATCACTATAGTTATGGTTGTAGTGCCACAGTGTAATATTTTAAACCATTATTCTTTCCTATATAACTTTCAGAGATCAATTTAGTTTTGTGTTTTTAAAAACTATAATAATTTACTTTTTAGATTTTAATTATTATTTATGGCAAATATGTGAAGGACTGGCATATATGCCAAGATTGGTCAGTTCTATAACTAAGAGTGATTAATTATTTAAAAAGTAAAAGCGATATGCCCAATCCATGAAAATCAGAACGTGAACTAAATTTTATTTTAATTAAATAATATAATTTTCTTATATTACACACTCTTTATAAATGAAAGTCATTTTTATTATCTATTTCCGGTCAGTCCAAGATTCCCCACTTACAGTGTTAACAATTATTTTCTGACTATTTGACGAATCTAAAAATTCTATTTCTTGCTCGATTAAAGATTTACCAGAATCTTTAAAAATACTTTCTGAATTATCTTCATATTTTATGGATAATTCTAACTCCTCGCACTTTATGAAAGTTTCGGGAAACTTAGTTATCATAAAGTGGAGCTTAACGTGGTCTTTAAAATGGTTTAATTGTGGCACAGAGAAATCACAATGATCACAGGTATGTTGATTTTGTTTTCCTGACACCGAGATGTGCTTCTTCATATGAGAATCTACAACTTCTCGGCGACTATGTGTGTATGGACACAAATTACAAGAAATAAGTTTTAAATAATCTGATGAACTTTTATTACTTCCCGAACTATTTCGGCGATTCTCTAAAAATGTTAGAGTTTGCTTATCGGCTGTAGTTAGCGATTTATGATCTGAGGCGCCTGCAACTTTTGAACTGGTCATACTTAATTCTTCATTAGAATCTGGTAAAAGCCCTTCATCCTCTGTATTGGAACTACTCCGTCTGCGAGCTGCTTGTGCATCAGCATTAACTTGATGCTTCTTTATATGCTGAACATAATTAGCATAATATTTAACTGAATAATCGCATGTTTCACAATTATAGCGCTGTTTCGAGCCGTGTAAAGATAAATGGACTTTGTATTGTTCACGCTTCTCAAATGCCGATGGACATTTATGGCACTTATAACGTTTCTCCTTTACTCGACCCTTCTTTACATAAGTTGGATATATAAATTCAGGACTTCCGTGTATTAAATTTCCAAATTGGGGATCAGCTTGCTGAAGCGGCCGAAAATGTTCGTTAGAACGTAATACCAATTTTTCACCAACAGGATTGTTTTTGTAAAATTCTTTATGCTTAAATAATTCCGTTCCGGAAATTGGCACTGCTTTATTTGGTTCGCTTTCATTATTATTAAAATGTAAAATTTCATGTTCATTTAGCTTTGCAACAGTATCAATGTTGTAGTCGCAGTACCTACATTTATTTGGGTAATTGCTTCCATGGAAGGATGTGTGATAGTGCAACTCAATTTCCCTGAAATAACGCGCTGGACATTTTTCGCAAGAATAATGTTTGTTAAGAACTTTGCTTGCTGATATGACATTTTCAATATCATTGTCATCGCTGCTCTGATTGGAAGTTTTTCTTTCATCTGGAGCAACAATCAACACATAATCTCTTTCCGAGTCAGGTATAATTGCTAATTTTGGCTGACGGTACACTAAACTTGACATGTGCATTGTTTGTAAAATTTTTGTTTTTTCTAAATATCTGTCTGTGTGTACAGTATTATGGGCCATCAAATCTGACTCTCTGCGGGCCGTATAAGAGCAATTTTGGCATCTAAATGCTAAACAAACACTATGAAACTTCAAGTGAATGTTTAGCTCCCGCTCGTATAAAAATCTTGCTGGACAATGCATACAATAGCATAGCAATTTGTCACTAACATTATTTGTATTTCTATTTAGTGGTTGATTTAAAACGATTTCAGCATCAGAAGCATCAAGCAAATTTTCATCGTCTTCCATGTCATTTTTAGTAACAGAGCACGACAAAGCATTGATTTGCTCTTCATCCGATTTACACATATCAACAAATCCATAAGTAACTCCATAGGCACCTTCATGCATTTTTTTGTGATGCTCTAACTCTTCCAGATCGTGACTAACAAAACTGCACTTTAAACAATGTTCTTTTTCATCGATTTCTTGATCTGAGTCATCAATCGACGTGTGCATCAATTCATGTTCAGTAATCATATTTTTCATTGTATCTATATGTGGACAAAATCTACATTTAAACATCTTAGTGAACTTATCACTTTTATAAACCCAAACTAGTGGTATATCTTTTAAAGATGTAACATCACTTGCTTCATTATGATCCGAAAGAGACATTTGAACTTCTTCAATCTCCTCATGATCATCATCTTCATCCAAATCAGCGTCGTCGCCCTTGTCATTTCCTTTTGAATGTTTTATAGGACGAATAACGATGCCATGTACCCTTAAATGTTGGTGTAACAAATGGCGTCTGGATACATTATAGGTACAAATTCCACATTTGAATGCAGCTCCACGTGGTCTATGAAATTGTTTATGATACAAAAATTGTGATTTACTGTTGCTGACATAAGGACAAGCTGTGCATTGATATCGTTTTGATTGCGAATTCTCTGATTTAACAACTTCCTTTATTGATCTTTCGTTAAATAATTCTTCAGGATTTTCAACTCCATGCAGAGGTAAATGTTGCAATAACTCATCTTTTGAATTCACGAAATATAGACAGAAGTAACACTTATACACTGATGCAGCACTAGGTGAATGTTTTTTAATATGAGTCTCCAAATTATGAATAGAGTCAGTAACATAAGGGCACTTATCACATTTTCCACTTGTTCCTTCATTACTTGTTACTGCAGTAACAATTACTACATTATCGATTGCGTTAGTGGTTATTTGATTTTGAGAATAATTAGTTGCTTCTATTTCCGGTTTTCCCATTTCCACGCGGATATCTCCATTGTGTTTTATTCGACAATGTCGCTGTAAAAAAATAAAAGTTAATATATTGCAGTTTTTACGAAAATAGTTTGATTTTAGTAAATATTAATAATAAAATTTATTAGTATGTGTTCAGAAAAATATAATAAAGAACATAAAAGATAACAGCCTACACCGCTGGATATAAACTGTAAATATACTCGTAGAATATAAATTCTATGAACCCATGAACAATTAATATGATACAGCCCTAATGAGTTCATAGTAAGTATGATAAAGTGAATGACAAAAATTTACCCAAATGTGCATGCAAATTACATTTTCCCTATAAGTAAAGTAATACCCCAGTACCAACCATAACACTACATGAGTTTTATTGTGAAAATTAGTTATAAGCTAAATGTATTATATGTAACCAGTAACTTCGTAATTCAATCGCCTGCTAGAGAATGTCAACTGAATAATAGATATATGTGAAAAAGTTTTTCATTAAGAGACTACCCGGAAAATTCGGCCAAATTTCTTTTTCTGCATTTTCTTACAGACAATCACCTTAACAAATCTTTTAGGAAAATAATATATTCAGTTACCATTGCAGGTATGGAATAATAAAGTTAAACATTTTTAACATGCAATTTGCCTAGTCATGTGTTAATATAAATGTAGCGAAATAGGTGCTGCACAGAGTATATTAAATTAAAAATAATCAAATTTAAATTATAAAAATTTGTAACTTACAGAAATACAGAATATTTATTTATAATTAGAAATATATATATTATACTCTGTTGACAGCAAAGAAGGGTTAGTAATAGCATTATACCTGGATGACATGCTTCCAGTTCGATACCTGGTGGCAGTGGCCACAGCGGTAGGGTGCTGCACCCCTCACCGCTTGCGCAACACTTGCCTCATCATTCTCACCCGGCTCTGTATTGATGTTCACATTTCCAGTAGAAGGAACTGCTACCCCTGACGGTATTGCTCCTGCATCTTTATAATGACCTTTGACATGATTTAGAACAACAACGCGGTCAGCATCCCTGTTACAAAAATGTTTTAATACATCACATATTTAATGTAAATATTATTTCTTAAAAGTTAGAAAATGGATAGATTTGTACAAATATATTAAAAATGAAATAAAATCGGATTTTCTGGGTTTGCTTGTAAACAAAATTTCATTTATGTAGCAGCAATTTGGGACACATAAAGAGGCCACGAAACCGTAATAGTATGACGTTGTCATAATTTAAAAAAGTTCTTACCTAAAGTTGCATTTCTTGCATTTAAATAATGTTTTCTTGGAATCATCAGTAGACTTAAGAAGAGGTGGGGGTGGTCTCAAGGATGTTAATCCTTGCTGACGTAGAGTTTCAGTAGGAATTAAGTTGGGTAACGTTGGGAATGCAGCTTCTTGACTAGGTGAAACATTTCCTTGTTTCAAGGATGGTTTCACAGTTGTAACAGATCCTCCACTATGCAGTAAAGGTAACGTTGGAAAAGCGGCTTCCTGACTAGGAGAAACATTTCCTTGACTCATATTTTCTTCAGCTTTGGATCGTCTACCACTTGTATGTGAATCTCCTGTAGACTCATTTACTTTCATTAAAATCAAGTACTTATTGTACTTTGAATAATTTCTACGACCAGTTTCATCAGTCATCAACACTCGGGCACATTCGTGATTTGGATCCCGAGCGGTTTTTAGACGAATGTGCTTAGTTATGTCCCACCTCCAATTAGAACGGTACGAACACAAGGAGCACTCGAATGGCTTCTTGTTCAGATGTCCAACAATGTGAACATGGAAACGAGAAGCTGTTGAGGCCCAAAATGAGCAGTGCGGGCATTTGAATACCTGGAGAAACAATTTTAATATAAATTAGAATATTAAAAGTTACTGTCAAGTTAGATATATCAAAATGTATTTACTTTTTTATCCTCATTGAACTCTGCTTTCAATTTCTTTCGCGGAGGGCCTGGCGTGGGTTCAACACTCGCTAAACTTGTTTCACTAACTGGTGATGCTGTTCGCACTGATAAATCTAAACTGTCATCTTCTGTTTTGATTGGTTGCACATCATTCCTTTGTGGCAACATGTTCCAAACAAATACAACATTTTCCATTGGATGGGGTTCTTGAGGATCATCTACAATTGCTTCATCCTCGACATCATTTGAATTTTCTAGTTTAACTTGACTTTTCTCAGTTGTATCCATAGATTCACTTTCATTTACTTCCAAACACGTTTGTAAGTGAGTGAGCAAATCTGCGCTTGATTTACAGCGATGTCTACAGTGCTGGCATCTTGTAGAGCTTAATGCAGACGCATTTGCCATTATAGGAAGTGAGTTATACTTTTCATCTGATTTTCCACAGGTTTTCTGGTGTGTTGCTGCTTCTGATAAACAATTTGAAAGATACCCACAAATACTGCATGTTAAATTACAAGTTTCCCCTGCTGTAGTCATCAGTTTTTCCTTTAATTTATCGAAAAATGAAGCATTTTTCTTCTTAAATAAGAAACTATCATCATTTGGATGAGTTCCATTGAATAAGTCTGGTACTGGTTTCTCCATGCTGTCAGACTTAAGCGCGTCTTCTCCACCAAACAAAGAAGCAAAGTCTTTAAGTGTACTATTTTGTGACTTTGCACATATTTCATTGATATCTTTTTGACTCATTTGAATTTGATGTTCTGTTTGTAACGTGCTGGACTCATTCTTCATACGTAGTTGAGGTATCTTCAACAGGGACGTACCAGGTACTGATGCGCCCTGAATAGGTATTAAATTTGGAACTGGACGAGGAATCTTTTTAGGCGTGACTGGTTTTGATTTTGTTACGTTGTCTATATTGTGTTTTGTTTTTTCATGTTTTATCATTTCACTATCCCAAGCTGTTTTGTAGTTACATAACTTACATTTGGTTTTTATGTACACATTTCCATTTGTGTGCTGGATGATGTCATCTGGATGAATAAAGTCTCTTTTGGTAGCACTTTTTTTAGACGAAATAGGATCACTTGATATTTCTAAATTGTTGTTGTTGTTGTTGTTAACATTGGATTGGTCGAGAATCACATCAACAGAATCCTGAAAAAAATGTTAAAAAACTTTATTAAAAACATGGATTAAACAGTTGTTTTGGAAAGACAGCATCTTGTTATACGAAGACAGATACAATACATAAATACATATACACAAACATACATTTATATATTTTTACAATAACGTTATTGGGAATAAAATCGTATAAGATGCACTCACAAAAAGTTTATTGGAACCAAAATAGGTTATCGAAGATACATTTTTGATTTTAATAGTATTTTGTGTAAATAAATTAAATTTTTTAATAATTCTGTAAAATTTTCAAATAATGTTTACCCGCTAAATACAGTTCATATATGTTTCAGGTATATTTTACATAATAAAATACATTTTATTACATAAAATATATCAGTATTTTAAGTAATTTAAGTTTACCGGATAACATGAGTCATATAGCGAGAGTTCTGAACGTTTATTTTATTGAACAAATACCTTTTTCAAATTACTTATATTTTGTTATCATATTTACGCAAAAACACAGGTATGTTATCAGTTGTCACTTACAACTTTTTAACTTTGACGAATTTGGTAATGCTTCGATTTAAATGCACCACACTTACACTAACAATATTTTAACTTACGCGATTTTGATAATTGCAACAATAAACACAATTTGAATACAATCTAAATAAATGTTAATACAACAGCATCCGCGCACGCTCTCTCGCTTATTCGCTTGCTTAATACTACCATTACATCACAACACAATTCTAACTGAGCTCTCATTTACTTGTGGTTTATAGAAGTGACATGCCCTTGCTGTGTCTATAATGAGTCATATCTTGAATTTTTTACGGAATAAATGAAAAGATTAGTGTATGAAGTTACAGTTTCGTTTCATAAGATACTATATGATAAGGATATTTAACTGTTAAAACTAAAATATCAATACTGATAATCTATATTCTATACAAGTACATTTTAATATCAGAAATATTTAAAATCGCGCTTAGAAAAAAGTTTCCTGTATTTACGAGTAGTTTTTAGAAAAGTTTACGTTAGTTTTTATTATATTATTTAAAATCTTGCAAAACTTTCTTCGATTAAACAAGTACAGACAATTACATTACGATTAATAAATTATGAAGTTTTCAATAAGTAGGTCATTTATTCATCAGGGGCGGATCGCTATACAGGTGTAAGTAGGCCACGATTCAGGCCTACGGTTGTCAATAATAATTGAACTTGATAGTATTACTACTTAGAATAAAGTCCTGAAAAGTTTCTTATGTTTGGGGTCCTCTGAAGTACTTGATCCGTCACTGCCAGTCATTATAATATATTATTAACACTTACTTGAAAGTGTATTGTTTATTATTTAAGTTCTAGCACGTATCACATTTACTTCTTCTTTTAATATACATATATATGCACGTTTTATTTGCTACATAATTTGGATGTTAAATATTTTAGTTCCAGTCATTTTCAAAGTGTGTGTGTAAACAACTTTTTTAATGACCTTGCATAAAATATTTATCTATTTATTTAGACTAATTAGTATTATAAAATCAACATTGATTTTAATAGCACCCAGAATGTCAGCCCACTAAGTTATATAACATAGTTAAAATACAACGTTTTGTGACCTATGTTACTGCTGTTTGAAAAGTAAATCTACCTTTTTCTCCTATTAACATAATTGTAAAACTATTAAGTAGACCGGTTTAAGAATTATAGAATCTTGCGAAAGATTCAAAGGGAATGAAGTATCCTTATTTATCTCAGATTTCACTGAAGTAAAATATTACATTAATAAGTTGTATCAATGTTTTGTGTTTAGCAACGGAATATACTAAACGTCCACCACAAGTCATAAGGTATTTTTATTATTTATTTTCCAATGATTGGCTCTCATGATATTCTATCCAGTTGCAATTTAGGCAGGTGTGGTCTTTTTTAAGCCTCTTTTGTTCAGTGTAAGAGATGCACAATAGTGCACTATCATATACTACTCCTAGCTGTCTCGAGCAACAAAAAGTTTTCATATTATAAAGGTGGGAAGGAAGGATAAATAATTTCGATTATTTATTATTCTACAGTCATATTGATTGCATGACCCCAAAATATGACTAAAACTTAAGCGTATAACTGAAATTAAAATTTGAAATAGCTATACAACTTTTGGATATTATCGTAAATAAAAAGTTAAGATAAATAATTAAAAAAAAGTTTTTTTTTCTTTTTCAGATTCGATTTTAAATCTGATAGAATTATACTTTTTAGATTCAAATCCAATGTTCAGATTTTAGTGTTCACACATACGATAAAAGGTCAGTTTCTATGATTTTGTAATCCGATCGTCTAAAAGGCCCATACCAATTGTAACTAATTATGCATCTTAACGTCACAGTACATCGATACTTGCACATACACGCACCCGTTATTGTGTTTACGATTGATCGTCTTTTGTTATTAAAGTTAATTCTACATATGTCAATAGATTAATTTTCTTAGAAGTCCTGAATTCGGCTATTTAGCAAATAAAATATCAACGCGTACATAAATGTGCATATAAAGAAGCTTGAATTGATCGCAGTGTTGAAGTATAAAATGAATGTACGCTACCTGTGGAGGGGAGTCCATGTCATGCAGTAACTCTAGTTCCCTGCGTTCTATTTCTCCGGCTTCCTCAGCAGCGACGGTGTCGCTAGCCCCTACTTTATTGCGGCGCCGTCCCACGCCAAGACCAGCAGCTTGGCCAACGGGTGGCACGTGGTGGTTCATCTCATGGACAGTGAGGCTCTGCTTTATGTCAGCAGTGAAGCAGCATGCACCACAACGGAACGCGCCCCGACCCCCATGGTTCTTCATATGACGATCCAGATTCCATTTATAGGGTGTGCGGAAATCGCACAATTCACACTTTATCATCGGCATGGAATGGTACTTCACGTGCTTTGTATATCGAGCTTTGATGTGCGTGACGTAGTTACACTTGCCGCACCTAAAGAACTTTGTTTTAATGTGTTCTTGACGCTCGTGTTTGGTAAGTTGACCTTGTTGCCGCGTGGAAAATGAGCACATCGAACATTTATAGGAAACAGCAGGAGGTGACACATCAGACTTTACATCCCGATTCGGCTCTGGAATTGGTTCAATCTCTATCTTAGCGTCATCGCTATTCATAGGAATCTCATCATCAGTGTATCCAAATTTCCGTTTCCTTGAATCAGCGGGCCTCGTAATACGCCGACGCGAAAAGTTTGGCAACGCTACACCATCGCAGCTGCCATGTACCATCTTCATATGTCGCAATAATTTCTGGAAATGCTTCGACGCGTAAATACAAGTTGGACACTCGAATATTCTTACCTTCTCTTTATGAACATCACGTAGATGAGTCAGAAAATGTCTGGGATTTTGAGTGAAGAATTTACAATGGTTGCAAGTGTAATTACGCTTTATTTTACAATGAGGCAAGTCCTTGTCATCATCATCGAATTTGTAATCATCGGCATCGCCATCTGTTTGTAAGAAACTATCGTCAAATGTGTCTTCTGTGTTAAGATCTGCGCAGCCGTCGAGAAACAGTTGGTCTCCGCTAACGACGCTTCGAACTATTAATGTGTCACCCGATCGATGAACCATGGAAGGTGCTGCCATGTTACCTCACGGGCGCCCACCTGGAAAGAAACAGATAAAATATCATTAATTACCATTCCTCTAATTGCAGAACCATATTAATCATCAACGCGAATTATAATAAAGACTGTAATTCACCTAAAATATTTAAATGAAATTAATTAGACAACAACAACAAATGAAATGAATTCTTAGCATTTCTTAGCAAGAAACTAAATTTGAACATTAACAAAACAAATGCAACTCGCCGGTAATCGCGTCTTCTGCTGTGGACATGATATGGTAGTGTCAAAACAATTGCTTGCTGGATGAGAGCTGTGAGCTGTGAGCAGAGAAGAAACATACACGTGCAGACAGGGCGGACGTCGACGGACTACTGCGATATGATGTGGGACGCCACTCCGTGTTTTACCAGAACCCCAGAACCTGAGAGCCGTTACAACTGCCGGCAGAGTTTACCAGTCTGCTTTGCCAACGAGCTCAACGAGCCAACGAACCAACGAACCAACCAGCCAACGAGTTGCAGCAGCGGCGGGTCCAAAGCGACGTCGACGTCGACAACGAATGCCGCGACGTACTGTTGTGCACAGGGCTGCAGCCACTCACAAACTAGAGGCTACAGGCTGGCGGAAATAGATACTAACTACCATCGATATCCTGTTGCAATATGAATATGCTGAGAGTAATATTATCACAGTCCTCGGAAATGCGAAGAATAAATTTAAAAATATTATTTCATAATAAACGAGTATATACATTTTGTTCTTTTAATGATTCATTGCTCACGCCATCTACACCATCGTTGCTATATTTGTGAAACTACGAGTATTTGAACTACTTCATATTTCTAAATATTTATTTTTCAATGAATGAAGGAATATTTAATATGCATTTGTTGCAGGAAAAGTAAGATAAAACCTCTGCATCTATACGAGTCTGTATAAATCAGTGGTTGTGAGAAGATGAGTAATTAATTCAATCAAAAATAAATATCTTGAGGGGCTATTAAAAATTCCATATCGTATAATTTTCAGTGAGAAATTATTTAGTTTAATAATGAAATTTTTATTATTTTATTTAATGGTTTATTATTATTTATGTTTTATTTGTAGAGTTTATTTATAAATATACGATAATAATTTATTAGAATATAATTTGATAATATCAATATACAGTATACTTTTATAGAAATTAAGACAGGACACAAGCCCATTGTCCTAACACAAGCACTTACACCCAGACGTCCTGGAATGCTTAGGATTGCAAGTAAACAATTAAATTCGAGTTACCGACCTAAAAGGTAGAGATAAAAAAAAGTACGTGATACGCTAAGAGAAGGTGACTGGATACAATTAATTTTCGCAAGGGCTCAAAATTTGTAGAACACCTAAAGAGATGCCAATTTAACTAGATACAATTGATTTTATCTAAGATCAAAAAATATTTTTTCCCCGCGATATTTTTTGGGTTTTACCCAGTCATATACTTTTCTTATTTAAGACTATAGTTTCATGTACTTAAAACACTTTTTGAGCTGAAATTTTTCATATTTATCTTAAAGAATAACGTCTTGAACTACTGGTTCAGTTACAAATTACAACAAAGCTATAATTTGTATGCAAACAATTAAAATACATTTTATATATTAATATAAATTTAATTTTCAAAAGATGTAAACAAAAGCACAATGTGTAATATTTTATTTAGCCGAGTGTTGTTAAGGTGAGACCTATGTCACTACCATCCTGTGCTTTTGTAGAGACCAACAGTCGTCGAGTTAATGCTTTGCCAGTGCTAGGGCTAGGGCTAGGGTTAGGGCTAGTGCTAGGGTTCGGGTTCACATACAGCCGTATGACAGCGTGATGTTATTATCGATTGCTTTCCCTATCCGCTATTCGCTATCCGTTTAAACCCGTGGGGTGATGGTGCTGTTGCGACTAGCCCGCTCAGTCATTCTGCCTCCAATACTCCACTCCAGACTTGGTTAAAACCAAGGGGTCGTTCTCTAAAGCACATGCTCGCTCGTCTGCATAGAAGACCTAAAACTCAAACGATAGCGAAAACAAGAACGCGTGTTACTAAATTCCATCTCCAACGCAGTAACGTCGACAAAGTACACATTTTATGTTTCACTTTCACTTGTTTAGTTATAATAGGTGTGAGTGAAATGAAAAATATGTTGCGTGTTGGTGTTGCTCTGGTGGAGACGACCAATTACTCACAGATTAGCTGGGGACGACAATACATTATAGGGGCATGACGCTTCGTTTCGAGTATCTCAAAATACCGTACAAATATCTACAGCAGTGTTTCTTACAGAATAGTTTGCGTCAATGACGCTAATCTTGTATGTAACCCAATGGAAACGCTATTGTGATATTCTTATTTTTAGAATTGTAAACCAAAGCATGCCAGCAAGCGAAGTTTTTCAACTTTGTTTGAATTTGAGGAATGGTTACCCTGATGGCCAACGCCTCTTAACGTCCTTAAATAATTTTCATATATAAAAAAAATCTATTCGACTTATCACTATCACTGACGACGTATATGTACTACACCACTATCTAATTTAATTTAATAACAGAAAATATATCGCTGGTTTGATAATTGAACCCGAAAACACAGTAGTCTGGCTTCAAGCATAAATGCTCTCGGCTACTGTATCGCTTAATCAGTAAAGCAAATATTCAACGGAATTTTTAAACGTAAAATGCAGAAATTTAAATAAATAACTTACAACTTATGTAATCCGTTGAATCGAAATAAACAATTGTATTTTTTTTAATATTTTGAGACATCATTTTTGACAGCAAATCAAAAATCCATTATAATAAATTAACGAAGAAAAACAATTAGATTTCAGGATATATGGCATATCATAGTTCACTCTGTAGATACTCGTAATTACACGAAATCGTTATATTTATTTTTTACTCTATTCATTTTGCATGTAACTATTCTTTAACGTTTCTATAATTCTGTCAAGAACCTCTCTATGTGTGTGTTTATGTGTGGGAAGGAGAAGGGCTATGGTTGCTTAGCTAAATTATAACTAGATATATTTGAGTTTCATGTGGAAGGGTCTCAGAGCTATCTACTAAAGTAGAGGTTAAAACTGTAGATAAATTAATGCATATGCTTTTATTTGGCCTTGATTTTGAAATATACAAGTATATTAAAGAGTAACATGTTTCTTGCATACGAGTATATCGGTTGTTATGGTACCTAGCGTTTCCAGAGTAGTCACCCGTCTAACAAAGAGCTACGTCCAATGTTTGGGGGCAGTCATCGCCTTAGCCATCGCAAGACCCCGGGCGGCAGTATTTGCGAGGCCCCAGGGTGGTAGATCTTTGTAAGGCCATTGTTCTTTGTATAATTTAAGTAAATTAAAAGTAAATATTTTTGATGATGATTGACAAGAAATGCAAAAAAAAACAAAGACGACAAATACTAATAATGATAAACGTTGAATCCCTTTAATAATTAAAGGAACAAAAAGACTTTTTTAATTGTTAATATCTCCTGAAATATAAGGAGATTAAAAAAAATAATTGGATATTTGAGGTTCTAGTAACCAACTTTATCAATATATATAGTACAGTTTTATAGAAATTAAGACATAGGACACAAGCCCACTATGGTACTTAGTGTCTTAAAAGATATACATTCAAGTGGGGTTTCTAAACCACGCAGCGCGAGATTTAAATACATATATAGTAATAAATTGTTCTATTTGGGTTGTTTCCCTACAAGAGCGAGGCAACGGGCGGGCGGTTGCCCTGCTTGCCACCCGCTAAGGCCGCCTCTGTTTGGGGGTATGGGTCCCGAAATAAATGTAACAAGGAGAATGATAACATTGAGCTAACTCATCAGAAGAGTTAACAATGTCTAAGTTCCCTTCAGATGTTTTTCAACATGCTCGCATACTTCAAACAGGAAATATTTGTGAAAAGATTAACAAATATATACGAGTATGTTAGCAGAACTTTAAAAGGTGTGAAGCGTGTGATGGTTTATGAAGGTCTGACAAATAACAAGATGATAGAGGAACGTAGGTTCAATGACGTCACTAGAGTCCGCATGAGCCAAACAGCAACAAGCGAATCACTCAGGCAAGCGAATGTCTGCATTGCGCGAGATCTAGTTTTAATTTTATCCCGCAAGGTTTTGGCCGGGACTTGATGTTTGTGGGCTAAGAGAATTGGAAACTGTCGAAATGTAAAGTAGAGATGGAGAACTACTACACTCAATTGAAAAAATTGATTTAAATAGAAAAACAATCTATATTACAATTATAAAAACATTTAATGTCGATTGTGTTTCAATTGGTGCAATTTATAACTCTTTTCCATGATTAACTTATCCAGGAGCCCTTATCAAAAATATTGAATTAGTTACAATACTGAAACACTAAATATCATAAGAAATTATTATTAATTCTTTAAGCCTTTTTAGAAGATCAGATCAGAATCAGTTTCGATTTTAGTTTCATTTTATTACTCTTCAGATATCTGTCTGAATCTAAAACTAATTGAAGCTCATTATCACAACCCAGTAAACCTTTTAGAGTCACTTTGACATCATATTGAAGATGCGTATATTTTTTTTTGTCATGAAAGAGTTCGTTTACAGTTCAGTTTCTCACAGTCGTTCATATGAAATGTTTATTTTATCGTCTACAAATGGCGAAACCATTCCACCTGTCGGAATAAAAATGGAGATAAAATTGATTTGAACTATAATTGAAGTGCAATAGTGATAGAAACGTCACAAAATAGAACACTTCACTAAATTGTTTACTGAAAATGGTCACTAGTATAAATAAAACAAATTATTATGCTTACAAAAAGGCAGTTAATAAAATAATTACAAGAAAAACTTTCTTAATCTTTATCAAAACATTCCATTCAATGTCCTTATAGTGAAGTTTCTTATCACATAAAATATTTTCCAACTATATTATATAAATTAGAGATAATAATAAAGATAGAATGAGTCCAAATGATCTAATAAGACAAATGATTTTACGAGACATATAAATAAACATTTGCCATGCAGGTCCATGTAGTCTCTATTGTATACACTTCTTATAGAATCAAATTTTATGTATCCCCCTTAAAATTTTCTCCGGACGCTCATGGTCAAACCATAAAACTGCCAATATTTGTAGTAGGTCATCAGTGATATACGACTATTATCGGAAATTGTTCGATGTTAAATAAAATTAAAGAAAAAAGCCACTTGTCAATTATTGCGGAATTTTAAATAAACAATGGAAGTAATATAAATTTTTGTAATCGTTTGTTCTCAGCTGATAAATATTAGAATATAAGGTATTGTGCAAAAATATGTTATCATTCAATTATATCAATTGTAGACGTTATCAGTAGTGATGCAATTTCCGCCTAGTAATTATTATTTATAATTGCTTAGATAAATTTGCAATTCTTTTACATGTAACATAATTCTCTTGTTCTTTCTTTCATCTATTCTTCTATGATACATTGGGTTGCCATATGTTCCACATATACGGAAGTGTCACCGTATTTCATTACTCTGCCCCGTCCGTATTACTATTTGTCCCGTTTTTTCTTTAAACTCTATGTGAGACACTCGGTGGCGCAACGAACTTCTCATTCTTGTTAGGCCTGTCGCACACTGCAAACGTATTTAAGCGAATTTTGGCCAGACGTATACGCGCTACTACGCTTTACCTATCAGAACCCTGTAAATGTAATGAACCCTTGCCGACTGCAAGCGACAAAGCCGTCCGAATACGGGCGTTACGTAGGTCTCATAGTGGAAGCGAATATCAGCGAATTTTCTTCGTATTATTCTACGTGTTAATTTCATTTGTCCATTTCAGATCAAAGAGCAATCAGAGCAAAATAAACCATCATGTACTTTTTTCATATTTTATTTGTTTAGTACTCAAACCTCCCGTTTCAATGCTTAACAATTAAGGCAACCCTAACGATATACATACATATTCTTCTATTACTTTGTAGGTCCAAGGAGCGGCGCCTAGTTGCCGTGGAGTTATCTACAGTGTACCAACGCTTCTTGTAATTGCTGTTGTAGATTTATCATGTTCTAGCCCAAGTTGCAGGCAGCAAACCTAAACAAGATGTTTGAGAAACTGATGTTGCCTTGACCCACTTATGTGTTAACTTCGCCATAATACTCGTACTTCTTTACTTCTCGTTAACACTTTACATGGCGTGGCTCTAACTATACTCGTACTTTTGTCATTGTATTACAACTGTGACAGAATGGCCTCTGCGTTGGTCACTGAGTTCTGTCCTTTAGTTATGTAATAAATATGTATTACGAGTATAAGAATATTACGTACAAATAGTAAGCGTTGGCGTGTTTTAAGTGACTCCAACATTTTAAACGCAGCGAATTTTACAACGACATTAAGCAAATTAAAAAGAAGCTCCAACAGTGACGGACTTATGAGAGTCTGATGGGTCCCTAATGTGCAGACTTAGGTTGGAAGATTTCTTTATGACCTTTATCTCCGAGAAGCAGGGTCTAAAAATACCTAATCACTGTCACTGACTATGTACAAAATAAAACGTGTTATGCAATCCTCTGTGACCTAATTTGGACCTGCACTATTAGAAATAAACTTTATCGTAACTAATTGTTTCAAATATATTGAAACTGAATTTAACTACAAAAATTAGATTTTAGTAACACAGATCGTTACTCCCACTTCTGATTTTTTGAAAGTTATCTGGGTGGATAGGTTTTTTTTCATGCAAATTTCTTATTAGTTGGGGTTTTTGGTAATTTATAGCAGAATAAAGGTAATTTCAGATAGGTTGGCTTTCGCGTGGGACCTAAAAAAAAGTTGAGGTGCAAAATTGTACCGACTCCGACTTGAATTTTCTAGTACGTTACGAAAATAATTAAATATTATAAATTAAAAAATTATTAAACCTGGTTGTTAATATCTTCAATATTTAGGATATTATTTAGAGCCCAAATTAACGTGTACACTGAAAGAAAAATGAATAATTGTATGTATTATCAATCGCAGATTTATACTAGAACTTTAGTGGAACCTGAAATAAATTTAGACCGGAGAAAATGAAATCTGAAGATAAATAAAATTTAGAAATTCGCACAGGATACAATGGAATCTCAATATATAATGGTTCTTAGTAAAGGTAAAATTTGGATTTATTAACATAAACATTAGTAAACATAAAATATGAATGTTACGTTGCATTTATATAATATCTTTTCTTAAGCACAATCTAGTAATATTTAATCTAAAGTTAGTCTTATTTTAAGTATTTAAAACACGAATAAATAATTTGAATAAATAAAATACGGATAAATAGGTCAGATAACATTGTAAAGAACATAAAATTGTTTACTTGATATCCTCAAGAAGTTTTGTGAGTATGGTAATGCGCAAAAGGATAGATTTACTTCTCAAAAAGCAGTAAAAATAGGTCACAAAACATTGCATGTTAGGTAACATCGTTTTCATAACCTACAACTTTTTTTGGGTTAGATAAACCTTAAATAACAAGACCGTGTTTAGCGGCTATATTATATATATATATATATGTATATATATATATATATATATATATATATATATTTTATATTACACACACGAGTTAAGGATGTTAGGATGTAAGGATGTTACACATATATGGCGAGTTAAGGATGTTAGGTTTTTCCTGGGTTTCTTTTTAAGGGTGATTGGGATTAGTGCAATAGATGTATTAAATAATTTAATAAATAAATAAATACTAACGTAATAAAGTCGACAAGTTTAAAAAAAGAACGGCCGTCAATTTCTTCGAAAAGAGTTTTTAATAATTATTCAAATTAATCAAATAACAAAAGTTGATTTGCTTCTACCTTCCTTGTGCCATCATTACCAGCACCATCGACAACACCTCGCCGTAACCATCACCATCACCATCACCATCATCGGCATCACTTAACGACGAAGGTGGACAACTTTCTGATGTAACAAAATATTAATATTCTTGGCCTTTAATAAAGACTGAATGTCATCAAGGCAGAACAAGAATCGGGTACCAGAAATGGGAATGGCGTTTAACCTTTATTGGTACGCGAAAATAAACCATTGATATATTCATCTATTCATAGCTAGCTAGTGTACGAAATAAAACCATGCGAGTATTTGTAGATTGAATAATTATTCAATTGTTTAATGATAAAATAATTTTACACTTTTTAATAACTTTGAACCAACATTCTTATAATAACAAGATGGTTGGGAATTATGATCTTGACAGTGTAGAAGCCCAAAACACAACTGACACGAATGCCATATCGCTGTAGCGTACAGCAGTCGTCGTATTGTAGTCATGCGCATTACTTCTATTAGAGACAACAATACATTATAATGTTGGAATGCCAACAGAGACATCTTCTTATGTTCTGTACTAATTTTGTACTGAACATAAATTGCCAGCCAGCAGAAGTAGATAAGCTCACAACTAATATCAAATTATACAATGTTACATAAAATTATTATAAACTAATTTACAAAAAATAATGTGAACTTCTTAAAACTATTATAAACAAAATTACACAAAATAACATAAACTTCTTAACTCTATGGTAGTCTACATAATTTTGTGAAAATAATATAAACCAAATTAATTACTATCCTAAATATAACAGAAACCATAATTATCAATGTAGCATACATTATCAATTGCATAATGTACACAACAATCATCAACTCAATAGTTACAATGTTATTGAAACAATTATCTTTTAACAATTCCAACAGTACAGATGTTTGTTTTACATCAATGTTGTAAACATTGCAATTAATATCTGATGGAAGTATTGTATTTGAATCAAAAATTTTATTTGTTGCTTGTTTGATTCGCACCAGCAACACTGCGCTAATAATCTCAAGCTGGGGTATTGTAAGTACCTTACTTGATGGAGCTACACTGGACTTGTAGCAAATTAAATTTGTTTTTATTTTAATATTTATAAAAATAATATTGTGTTTTAAACCTAATGTCATAATACTGGTTGATCTGTTTAATAATGTTTTATAAACCTCCAATAATGAAGGATTGTGTCTAAATCTTTTTTCCAACACATTAAATCTTTGCGGGGCAACTGAGAAAGAATCCTCCAATTCTATTTTATTTACTAGGCTGAGTAATGGCAAATCAACAGTTAAATTATTTTTAAGTGCTACTGAATTTTGAAATTTATGTTCAGCCTTTAAGTAATCCTCAGAAAACTTATCTGATTCCTCTGGGACTTTCTCAGTTGTCCAAGATTGTTTCATAACATTCTCAAGGTTTGTATATTCACAAATAGCAAGATTACATACAATATTATTATGTGAATACTTATTTTTATTATACAATTTTCTTGGAACCACATTTCCTTTATTATTATTATTGTCATGTGACATATTTTTATAATCTAAACTATACTCAATTGCAATTGCACGTCTTTCTAAAAATGAAATAAATTCTGCCATAGTAGGCAGTTCTTCTAAATTTCTTTCCATGTGGAAAGTGCGGTTAGTAACGATATCTAATTTTCTACTTAAGGCCGAGATTAAAATCATATCCCACTTGTCTACAGGCTCATCAAGATTTTTTAACGCTTGTAATTGCTGTTTTACTTGACATAAAAAAGCCCTTATATCGACTGCAGTACCTTTCTGCATGCTGGGAATATCAAGTATTATATTAATGTGATAAAAGATTAATCTTGCCTTATTTTCATACCGCGCTAACAATAAATCAATAGCCTCTTTGTATGAACTGTTCACAAGCGGCAGATTTATAATTATTGAGAGAGCCTCATCAACGAGATACTTTCTCAAATAAAAAAGTCTTTGAACATCGGACAATGATGCATTATTGTGAACCACTGCTTGGAAGAGCTCATAAAAGGGCTTAAACCTGGTTATATCCTTGCCATCGAAGGTTGGAATTTCCACCGCTGGGAGCTTCAATGGAACTAATTCAGGCCTATTAACTTCTTTTAACTTATTGATGCTAGCATTTAATTTTGCAATAATGTTAAAATACTTCTCTTCAACTTCTTCAATGTCTTCCTCATCTTGATCATCAATTTCTAAAATGCTGTACTGCGTGAGCTCGTACGATTGGAATGTAGTCATCATCTTTTCTTTTTTCACCTGCAGCACCTCCACTGTAGCGGAGTCGAGAGCCCTTGGGTCGCTGACGTAATTGTCCATCCGTGATATTGCACTTTTTGCAGCCGTCCGCGCCGATCTAAGCCTTTTCAATCCCTCCATCTTGCTTAGGTGATAGATTCGTACTTATATGATAGATGAAACGTGGATGACAAACTAATCCAGGTTAATCCAGCAACATGAGAAGTTTTTAATAGATTGGTACTTGCAGATAGTAATAATAACTTTGTACCTTCATGAGTAAAGAAGTATTTTACTCTCCTCCAGCATCCATGTATCCTCTTCCGTAATGAATAATTTTTCTTAAAATATAAACGTGTAGTAATCCAAATTATATGCGAATCCGCTTAAATCAAACGTTGCATTACCCAATCAATGGCAATTGATGACTTGCCAGGCCGCCATAGGGTAAATGTAACAAAATAGCTTGCACTTGTGCTGGTTACTATACAGATGTAACCTCAAAACACCACGAAATCACACGCGGGTACCAATGGCTTGTAAGGCCAGTTTTTTTTTTTTTTTTGTAGGATTTAAAACCTTCTTGAAATGTAATTGTAAAATATCCAGCTTCGCTTGTAAGGCTTCTGGAAATGTAATTGTAAAATATCCAAATCCTCCGTGAATCCGCCAAAATAGAGCGTCCCATTTACCCAATCAATGGCAATCGCCAAGGGGCAAATGTAATAAAACGCCAAAAATACAATGAAAAACACACGCGGTTAATAAACTCGAAGGATCGGCTTTGTAAGACTCGAAGGACCAGCTTCGCATGTACGAAATAAAACCATGCGAGTATTTGTAGATTGAATAATTATTCAATTGTTTAATGATAAAATAATTTTACACTTTTTAATAACTTTGAACCAACATTCTTATAATAACAAGATGGTTGGGAATTATGATCTTGACAGTGTAGAAGCCCAAAACACAACTGACACGAATGCCATATCGCTGTAGCGTACAGCAGTCGTCGTATTGTAGTCATGCGCATTACTTCTATTAGAGACAACAATACATTATAATGTTGGAATGCCAACAGAGACATCTTCTTATGTTCTGTACTAATTTTGTACTGAACAGCTAGCATTTATAAAATATCTTAAAATTAGTGCAACTGATAGAGTTACTTGAACTAAAACTTTGTAAATATAGAAATATATTATAATTTTACATAAAATGTTTTATTTCTTCAATCCCTTTTCAAACCCTTTCAAAATACCACACAAAGTAAACTTTAAAAATTATCTAAAAAGGAAGCCGCAGCCTTAATGATGATTGATTTAAAGGAAAAAATCAAGTCTTCCAGAAAAGTGTTCCTTAAAATATTAATTATTTTCCAGTTTTTGTTTTTATAGATATGGATATCCAACATCTCATTTCAGAAGTGTAACATGCTTTGCTTAACAATCTTACAATTCTTATCTGTACACAGGTAAATGGAATGTTTACAACTAGTACACAACGACATAAGGTACATTCAAAGGCTGCACGGTTACTCGATCTATAAATAGCAATTCAGCATATGTAACTTGTGGTTTTTTAGGATGAGAAAATAACAATAAAAGTGAACGTGTCTTTAAATTCATACACTTTTCATTGTTGGAATTTATGACAGGTGCAATACATAAGGTGCATTTTATAGTAAACCTGGTTTTCACTTCACATAAGAGCGCTTGAAGATGTAATTCAGAATAATGTTCTAAATCACTAAAAAGTTACATGTTGATACTCAAAAGTGTTATTAGTGTTGCATTTTAAATATTGTAGGCATTATAAATAAAATAAACAATATGTATGCACACCTCGTTTTACACGGATTCGAAATAACACGGTTCGCAAAGAAGAAGAAATAGTGCTTTTTTGCAGGAATTATTTGTTTTAAATATTTTTAATTTTTACAATTCTTTATTTTGTTTTCTAAATATATTTGTAATAAAGTAGTAAAGATACTGAAGTTTATGAGAGTCAGTTATTACTAATCAGACCCATTAATGAGGATGGATTAAAATTATATTTGTTTAGGATTAGGTTTCATTTGTTGTCTGGAATTGATATTAATGTTAAGTATTGGGAATTGAAAATATGTATCGTATATAAAGCGGATGTTATTGTGGAATCGATATTTAATATAAAAAAAAATGCAACACCAGATGATGCTCACCTATAAACTCGTTAAAATAAACTTTTTATTTCTAATTAAAATTAATATTTTTTTATGTTTTCTTTGTACGTACTTGCGGACTAAAATGTGTATGTCTTCTTTTAACGGTTCTTTGCACGGTTCAAAATATAGTTTTGTTTTAATCTTACACGATTTTTTATGGTTCTGGTCACTTCCTCAATTTTATTATATGCAGCATGTAATTTTTGCACGATATTTATTTACACGGAATTTGTTGGAAAGTATATCTACCGTGTAAATCGAGGTTTAGGTGTACAAGCAAAATAATTTTACTTAATCAAAATACTGTGCTGAAAATTGAAGTAGTAAATTATGAAGTAGTTTATAAAAAAAGTGAAAAAGAGTCATGATAATAAATTTAAATATTTATTTGATGTAGAATCAATTTTTTTCTTCCAAACAAGAAACAATATTTATTTCAGTGCATCAACTTTCAATAGTTATTAGAACTTGAACCAATATATACATTTAACAAATTTTATTCTTATGTATTATTCTTTTTCTCACTGTTTTTCAAAGTACAACTAAATGTTTTGAAATACCTCTTAGAGCCTATATGTTTTGTGGCCATCTACTAGTGAGATAGTGAGTAAGTAATAAATACAGTACAAAGATTTAGAAGAGTCTTAAATGATTACAAATCATATTAAAACATTTGTAGAACATAAATGATTCATGAGTGACCAAAGGTTTTATATAACCTTGGCACGCGATGTTTCTTGCAGTTTGTATTTTCAATGACAAATATAATATAGACAATGGCCAGGCTAGCTAGGATAATACAACTTATGTAACACAATACAGAAACAATAGCAATGAAGTTTTCAGAAAAATTAAAATAGTATTAATAAAAAAACAATAAATTGAATACACTTGAATACCTTAAGGGGGCTATCCGGAGAATGTGACCAAATTTTATTTGGTTTTTAGTCTTTTTGATTATCACCCTAATATCTTAAAAGTTGTATCTTCAGATTCGCCACATCACCGAGTGACGTCTGCATGACACACATTAATTTTTAGTGACTCACCATCAGATTAGGAGCAAATGCAGACAATGCAATAGCTGACACGAAGTAAACAGCGTTGATATATCAGACCAAGACAAAATGAGGTTATTAAATGCACAAATCATATACAATTGATAAAATCGAAGAAAAACATTGAACATAAATTTTCTTCAATTAAATTACAAGTTTGTTGATAACATTAAGTCAACAAACTTATGCCTTTATTACGAAAAATTCAAATAAAATTTAAAAAATCTAAAAATAAATTTTATCATTTTAAAGTGATTGATTAGATTTAAAAATGTTGGCTTTTGTACAGTGGCGGTGCGTAAGAATTTAGATTGAAACTGTAATAATTAAAATCAACATAAATTAAATAAAAAGTAAAAAGAATGTCAATATAATGCTATAACGCTGGTCGTAAATCAATTTTACACTCGCAATCTCTGAATGGTGAAATGCTGAGCGGTGTTTATAAAATGCTTTAAGTATAGTGGCCAGTAGCTCAATTCAATGATGTTTTAACAGTAAACGTTAAATTAGCAAATAAAAAATAAAAATGATTAACAATTACTTATACTTATTGATTGACTTATTCATTATGGCTGTGTCTTCCGGTTCAATCTCCGGACCAGAGTTACAATTACTGGGTTTGGCTGTTATGAACTTTTATCTATTTATGTACATATATAATTATAAGCTTAACAGGCAATGATGTAGCTTACATATATAAGGCCATGACTTCAGAAAAACTGCCACCATAGTAGAAGGTACTCGGCGATAGAACTAAGCATCGGAAATAGGCACACACGTTAAACAAATTAAATTAAAAAAAGTTATAAGTTAAATCGCTATAGTGTTACAAAATTACGATTTTTAGATAAGTAAATGAAGATTTAGGATCGGTGATAAGAATACAGTAATTCTATTTATATACTGAAGAAGCTGCAACCCTTCTGAACGAACCTTCACTGGTCTTATATAAATAAAAATTGGTTAGGTTTTTCGTGATTAAGTCTATCGTATATCTTTACTACAAATTGAAACAAAAATGTAAACTTAGTTAAAGTAAAATAAGCTTGTAAAATTATAAGTTCATAAAAATACTCGTATCTTGAACTACGTCATCAGCTATAAATGATAATAAGTACGAGTGTAGTATACGTAGATTACTTTACCTGTAGCTTATATATAGCTTAATATGTCATGAAGCTATTATTTCAGAGAAATATACATGTGGATAATGTTGACGTAACTCTAAAATGTTATGTACTAACAATAGCCCTTCCCACTTCATTTCAAAGATTCGCCGCACTGTTTTCCTCTTCCTTAAAATAACCCACTTTGAATTTACAGTAGGCGCTACTTTTTACTATTTAGCACCCCTCTCAGCTTGACATCCCATGCAACCCCATCTTTCACATGCCACTCGGACCGACTCTGCTGATTCCAGGAAATAAAACGTAAAAATTGCATTTATCTGCATATTCAAATGAATTGTTGGCTTAACAATATTAAACGGTCATAAAGCAGAACAACTATTTTCCATGAAATCAATTTAATATTTATTAGAATCATTTTGTAATGTTTTAATATGATATGGTATAGTATGGTAGGTAAGTTGGTAAATTGAAAGTAAGTAACACTAACGAACCAATACAGTTCCCACTAAACACAACATGTATATATTACGGAAAACAAGATATACGAGGGAAGTTTGATAATTCAGATACTTTTTGAATTTCCCGCGTTTGGGTTAGTTAGTTTGTGTTTGATAACCATTGAATACAAATAACCAGCCATAGAAAGCAGCTATCAGCGCGATTACGAATAAGTTAGTCACCATGGCAAAAATCCATAAATTGGGCTACGAACTGCCACCCTCTACAGATTTTGCCCCCTACGACTTTTTCCTTCTTCTCAACCTGAAGAAATGGCTGAGCGGTAGGACACTTGGGTCTAACAAACAGGTCATCACTGAAATCACTGAAACAATCGCCTATTTTGAGGGCCTAGAGAAAACCTATTATTTGGAAAGAGTAAAAGAAATTAGAAAAACGCTGCACTAATTGTCTCGAGCTTAAAGGAGACTACGTTGATAAATTATCAATCTGCCCTCGTACTCTAATGTGATCTAAGAATATTTAAATTTTCTAAGTGCATGTTTCGTAAATTTAATATGCTTTGATTGCTTCGCTTCTACGAAAAACTGCTTTTGGAGTCAAACTAGATAACATAAACAAATTCGTGTGAAATCTAAAAGAGGTCACAACCTGAACATAACTCCCCAAACACGGATTAGATAAAATTGTCTTCGCAGGAAAAAAGAAGGATAAAGTAAGGTATATAGTGAGTACCACCTCAGGCTCTCATCAGTCTTAGTACGCCACTGGCTACAGAGCAACTTGTTGCACGTGGAAATAATATCCCCCGTTAATGCATATGATCACGTGGTGTGATATATATTTAATAGTTGTTTCCGATACACTTCCTACAACGCGATTTCAGACAAACCGTCACTTATTACTTGCGTAATACGCAGTAGACTTTGTAAACATAAACAGATGACTTGTGAATGTTAATGTCACATTATCCGGTAAATTATAAGATGATGAATATAACAATAAAAATGTTTTATCTACTTCAAATATTCTTCAGAACGAACAACAGAGATATTTATAAACTACTTATCAATTGCAATTGTTGATCATGCACAAAATATTTATGCGCGTTCATAAAACTATAAATAATTTTAATTTTAAAATCAAAACAAACAACAGTCATCTGTAGAATTGAAACGTGTTTCGTGATTATATACCTGGATTTGTAAAAGCCGTTAAACAGCAAAAAATCTAATACTCGTATAATAGAGTTAAGAGGATGACAACAGAAACGTAAGGAAATGTAAACATTAATGTTATTGAATTGTGCAACCAGTTAAAAACATAATTATAAGCAGGTTATGAATATGAATGTTGGAGAAATGCACTGTCTGCAATGTGTGGGCATGGACATGGCCATCATGCACGTTTTGCATGCAGCAATGCAACTCGTTAGAAAAATATAGATAATATAGAGGTCACTTCCAAGATAATATAAATATAGATATTCTCGTGAGTCGAAAACTCGTATAAAGACGAAATCAAGATTCATTACAACCGAGCAGATGCACAACGTCGATATGCAAACAAGATTTAGAGTACAAGTTTTTTTACTATGCTTAACCTTCATGTATTTCTTTGAAACTTCGATAAAGACATACCTCGCTAAACACAGTTACGTGTATTTAAAATTTATCTAACATAACAAAAGTTACCTGTTACATAAATGATTGTACCTAATATTTTGTGACCTATTTTCCTGTTAAATATCATTCCCACTCACTGCTTTAATTTAATATTGTATTTTGTATTTAATTTAAATTGTTTAGCATATGCCAATACGCGTAGTCATTTCTTAGTTTTTTTAGAACCTTACAAGGTCCAATGTCTTAAAATAAAAATATTAAATTAAGAAAAACTATAAGTATTATATTATAACCTCCAAAATGTAACAGATCTGTCAAAAATGCTGTAGGATTTACTTTTAAAAGAAGTTTAATGTCAGTTTTTTTAATAATATAGAAGTGAAAACAATTTCTATTACTAATTGTTATTAAAAAAAGCAATTTTAATTTTTGTCGAACTGTCAAAATTTATATTACTAACGATGCATACGCACCAAGTAAATTAACTAAACTTAAATTAAAACACAAATGTGAAAAGGAATGCTTAAACGAAAACCTGAAATCTAGATTATAATATTAAATAAAAATAGTAAATTAAATATAAAAAAAAGGGAGTGGAAATGAAGCTTTAGTTTTAAGGATTTACTTTTTAAGGACAATAAGACCCTTTTAGATTACCTTTAGTACATAAATGTGAGTTAACATCCACGTTTTGTAATTTGCAGGATACATAACTTTATTTTACATAAATTTCATTTTAAACACAACTTTTGTAAATATTTATTTATTTCAATTTGTTCAAATATTAAATATAATTTATTTAATGTTGTTCAAAGCTAATGTCTAGCTAATTAGTTATGCACCTAATATGTAAGTAAAATTTCGATAAAACTGTTTATATAGATTTAATAAATAAATAATAAAATAAATAAACAACAATGTATTATTTTTACGCAGACTATTATTATTTAAGTTATATTCTTCAGAATATTAAAATAAGCAAATTCGCATCAATATATGCTTTTTTATAAATGTATGCATAAATATGTTAAATGAACAATGCAAATATTTTCCAGTAAAAATGATATTTTGAATATCATTGAAGGTAATATGATAACTTAATTCAACCAGATTTAAGCAATGTTCATTTGACCTTAAAGGTCAAATATAGGTATAAGTTACCTCCAATATCTGGAGGACGGAGTGCTTCAAGGAATTTACTTCATCCACACTACACATCCGGTCCCGAGACTATGAACTGAGAGCTAAACAAGGCAGGATGTCTCGAGATGACACGGTGTATGGTAACTATAGACTGTATATATTAGAATTAGTGCCCTCGAATAATGTGATGATGGCGGATGGAACGATATCAGTTCTGCAGACTGCAGAGTGTGGCAGAGTGACAGAGCTCCGAACAGCCATTGAAGCAGACACAAAGAAATAGGATATACCACTCCGCAGCTGCGCCAACTGTGATGCGGGGAAGTTGTACACTCAATCCACAAAATACCAGAATGACACCAAGATGGTAATGAATGTTTTATACTTATTCATAAACATCTTATCTGCCATGTCTATATGTACAATATTTTTATTTGTGTACACAATAATTTCTTTTTATATATTACCTAAACGAGAGAGAAAGCGAGATTATGCTAATAAATAAAGCGCTTTTTTTAAAAAAAAAAGAACACTAAATTATCAAACTACCCTCGTATTTTCCGAAACTTTTTGGGGACATACATGCCCGCAGCGTTTTAACAGCTACAATCTCTGCATAACATAATGTCAGATTGTATCCAGCCAGCAAAAACTCACTTATTTTGAATTTGTCATTGTTAAAACAATACCTAAATCAGCATCAAAGGGCCTGTACGTACTATAATAATAATCATCTAGTTATATAACAAAAGTGTCTTTTTTATATTCGTATTCAGTTTCCATTGATGATGCATCATTATAATATGTACCCAAATGCACACCCACAGTACATACTTATTCGTCTATACATATAAGAAGTATATTACGTACACATATATGTATACGTAACTAGCCATGATGATAAAATACTTTGAATCTTCCATTTAGTCATCATGGTTTGGCATGAGGCATACCATCACCATCAGGCTCAGGCTCTCGCACGAAGGATTGGGTCTGTTTATAAAACGAGCGTTCACAAAACATATAGCCGGATATCCACCAAAAAGTATTTCCGCAGAATGTTTGAAAAGGTTTTGGTCATCGTTTGGAAAATGAAGCTAGTTTATTTATGTAATTTACACAGCGGCGTATTGGTCTGGGTGACGAAGCAAGTAATTTAGTCCCAATCGCTACTTCGTTTCATTTCTGACCTTATCTTTTGCAGTAATCAATATATTTAGACCCAGTTCTACACGTAAATACATATAATATATTCCTCATTAATTCTAGAACTCCTAACAGAAGTATACAAAATAAATCCTATTGTTCTATACAAGTATAAACTTGCAAAATTATTTACAGTAGAAAATAATATAAATTGCTATAAATTGACAATTTATAGATGAAACCGACAAGCCGTGATTTTGACGGGACATATACGCGCTACTACGCTTTACCTATCCGAACCCTGTAAATGTAATGAACTACACTACAAGCGATAAAGCCTTCCGAATACGAGCGTTACGTACCTCTCACATTGGAACCGAATTTCAGTTAATTTTAACCAAGCGTATAGATGCTACAACGCTAAACCTATCCCTGCCTTGTAAATGCAATCAGACTCAGACTGGACGAGAACAGTGGTGTATCGATAAAAATGTTGCTCTCATTATAAATTATGTTAGTGTAAAACAACTCCAATACACAAATTTGACTTGACGTACTGTCGTATCGGTACGTGGTATGTATGTATTGTGCCACAACACATACAAAGAACACAGGAGTCGGCATACTTTGAGAGTGTTATCCGCTCACTCAAGCCACCGATTTTCGTACGAATTCAGCGTTGTTTAAATACGCTTGCAGTGTGCGCCGAGCCTAAAAGTACTACGGAAAGACACCAGGTAAAATAAAACGTAAATAAAAAAGTTAATGCATATAACATAGCAACAGCAAAAAAAACAAGAAGAAGATAATTCGTGATCATCTTGACCTCTAAAGAGGACGCAAGACAAAACATCTAAAAGTCTGTCCTTCCCACAAGAAAGAAGGTTAGTAGCCTTAACAGTCAAAGACTTTCATTTTATAGTGGAGTGATTTTAGCCCTTATGACGAGCCGCCACTGGCCGTGATACATTTTTGCTGAATTGCCAACTGTTCCTCATAACACTGTCTTTCAAAGCCCACACTACACGTAGAATTTTCAATGCAGAAAAAATGTAATACACCATAACGTGGTAAAACATTGTTAAATGTTCAAACAGCACAATAATATGACTCTCGATATCAAGATTTATCTTATGTAATTATATAGACATGAAGACTGCATTCAACTAATTATAAATTATATTACATAATCACTCGTCAGTCGTCAGTCGTCACAGCATCATGCACCGTACCATGAGAGGTACTCTGTACTGGGTACACAAGAAGGTTAAGTCGCGGCTAGCTCTCCCCTTCCCCATCTCGCTCCCGCTACCGTAACGCGCGCATGCACGTCAGAAGACTTATCTGCATCGATGTTTATTTTCTTGCACAGCAACACCGCGCCACAAACTCACTGCAATTTTTTTTATTTGTTGAATTACTACAAATCTTATAATCTTAAATAGTGACAAATTGACCATTGTTCTTGATTTTACGATTTTGTTGCGCAATCATATTTTATTATATTTTTAATAAATACATTCATACTTAAAGATATGAACATTTATTAACGTACTCGAATATATACAATATATTTATTTCTCTCGAGTTCGATACTAGACAAAACGAAATTCATATATGTAAGGTTTATTTAACATTAAAAAGTTTACCTTTTACGTAACATATTTAGGTGTAGTATAAAAAAAGTTATGATATCTAGCGTTAATTCAGTTACTTATCTAATATTATGTAATGTTACATATTAATTGGTAATAGATCTTTTACATTTAATGATTATGTAAGTGTAATAGAATGTGTCAAAACTTTGGTAAATAATAAAATGTAACGTTACACCAGGGTTGCCAGATTTCAAATGAGGTCAAGCGAGACAAAAATAAAAAAAAATATGGCCCGAAATCAATCTAACCCTAAAACCGAAATTAGTCTAACTTTTTTGGTTACCGTTGCCCTTTCTGGTTACCTTTTTTTAGCGTATCGCAAATTTTAGGTTCTCTTCTTGAACCGAGAAAAAACAACAAACATAATTCAGTTAAATTTTAAGAATATAATTTTTTATGACATTATTTTATTATTTTACAGTCAAAATCTGTTTTCTTTTTATTTGAGGGATGTTCATGCGAGACAATCTCGCACCAGTATTTTATTTTTAATATAGAAAACAAATCGGTGTATTTTCTAATGAAATAAAATAAATATAACCTTACGTTTTATGTTTAGCAGGAAAATATAACAAGTATATAAAAACAATTACTTCCAAGAGGTCTTTATTATTAGTCTAATGATGAGCCAGTTAAATCACTATAAACAACATTAACTTACTTAAAATATTTTTATAATTATATAATCATTACTAGATTACAAATTAAAACTTTATAATTAAACTAGCTGTCCCGGCCACGCGTTGCTGTGCCTAACGTAGCGCCATCTATTGAATATTTACTCAATCTAGTCAACAGATTTCGATTTACTCAACAGAATATTTACTCAATCTAGTCAACAGATGTCGCCATCATCGTCGCCCGATGTCATATGTCATATACAGATAATTAATAGACAAATAATTAGCAATAAGATAAATAAATTGAGATGTAAGGTATCCTATCTTTCAAGTTGGGTCAAACTGCACACGGTGTACAAATTTCATTAAAATCGGTTAAGTAGTTTAGGAGTCCATAGCGGACAACACAGTGACACGTAATTTATATATATTAAGATGGTAGCACGAATTTACATCTGGAACTGTACTTCCACGCATTACGTATACAAAGGTCTTGCCATAAGGTTCTCTTCGTTACTCTGGAATATTACACGACCCACGTTGCTTGATTTGTTATCTTCCTTTATTAACATAATTTATAGTAAGGATGAGAGAGATACAAATTAGGAATATGTGTACACTGCTGAATAGGATGGACATGGAACTGAGGATGGCTGTATTCAGCGTTCACTTTTACTATTGCGAATTGAGTTAATAAAGGGTGATTCACGAACTAAACTACCAGATAAATATTGATTCTTGTACGGTAGTCAGTACGTTTCATTTGTTTTATTAATAAATACACACATTATTATTTATTAGAATAAAATGTTTATTTGCACGCATACATTGTCACAAATATTTTGAAGGGTCGAAACTATTGTAACAAGTAGTTTAGATATCTATAAACAGTGTCGAATTAAGGGTATTGTAAGCCATTGGTGTAAGGTTACTGCAAGGCACTTTCTATTTCTAGTAACAAATTACTTTTTTTGCTCCACTTTAACTTAATAAGAAGACAAGAAAATCGACTTTAAAAGAGTTAAGAATGCTTCTTAACCACCACTTAGTAAACCTGTGGGTCTTTTTCAAATTCCACTTATGAGTTTTCTTTCTTCTCACACTTAAGTCACATTCAAATTTATTTCATCAAATTTTCTATCGAGTCGTAACGCTATTTATTGTTTTTATTTTCAATTTATCATATATAAATACATATTAAGCATTATATTATATAGCAGGATATTATCAGTCGAATCCAATGATGCTATTCATTTGTCTATGTTAATAATTTGTACAATTCCTCGAGAAACCCTATAAATAAATGGTCCATGACGTCATTTATAATTCATATAAAAAAATTCCGACACAATTGTACAATGTATGATTGGAAGCAGTGGTGTATTGGCGACTTGACCAATGGAATATGGGCTTCCAACAATATGTGATTAATATGTTACTGGAAAAGTACATAATTTTTGCGTGTGACTTTGTCTCCTGGTAACCAATATTTTTAGTCCGCTACTGGTTGTAAATCATTCAAAAATATATTTGTTTGTATTTATTTCACCTTCAGTTATATAAAACTATTTGTTATATTGACGAGTGTCGTACGTCGATCTAAGAATACACTCTTACGCTAACAATGTCCAAAGATTTAAAAATAAAATCGTTGTGACTTATATAATTATACGAGTAGTTTGTCCATGGTAATAATATTTAGTGGTTAATTAGGAACTATGGTCGTCCTGACTTGAACGTGCTGTTTACTGATAAGGCAAGTGTATGTACTGTACAGTATCTTTATCACGGAACATGCTCTCAAGGAAGGAAAGCCAATCGGAAACCGCATTTGTATCTGTGGTTGCTTAATTAGACAGAAAAAAGATTTGCATTTATAATAATAACAAAAGAAAAGAACCGGAGGTCATTAAAAGCGAAACTCAAGCTGACATGTACGATTGTAACACTTTTTCCTTCTTTCAAGATAAATCAAATGACGACGTGTTTGAACCGAAAAAGACCCGCGTGTTTTAGTTTGGAGATACCCAGGATATGATTAGCAGATAAAAAAATATAAAACGTTTCCTTATTGTAGAAATCTAGGAAAATTTATATTACATACAGAATATTATTTCTTGTGTAAAAAATTCCAGAAAAAATATCGTTAATAAATAAATATTCAACTTCTTCTACTGCATCTGCAATTCATAGTTACATATTTATTTATTATTAGTTAACAAAGGACACAAACACATATGCATATGTGTCATGTACTTGCATATACATAGTCCATAGTACATGTACATGATGAGTGTGTAATGTATATTCAAATTGTCTAATAGAGAATCTATATCGCGCTATAATTTAAATGACCTTCAAAAATAAAATATGTACGTACACAAAAAAGAATCGCATAATTGCGTTTATGTTAAAAATAAGGTGACCAGACGTCTCGCTCTTGCAGAACGATTTTGTTTTTAAAGATCAAAGTCCTACGATGCCATGCCAGTCCACTATTCAAAAGTCTGTGCTGTTTACAAGTTTGGCGAAGTGTTGTTTATTGCTAAAGCTTCAATTGTAACCAAAAGATATTACACAAATACTCTAATGACTTACGTTTTTAATTATTCATTATTTTTTAACAAAAATAATATTTTATAAAGAAATTGTAAAGAAAATTTCTTAAAATAATGCATAAATAATGTCATATCCGTCCGTTATTATTCGTGTAAGCGATCCATTTATTTATCAGCTGTGTCAGCGATATTATTGTTGTTAGTTCGACTGATACTGAAATGTACAAAAAAAATAAGTACGACCATTAGTTCTTCTACAGTTCTTTGTTATCATAATGCATTACAGGTGGCTTTACTATAATAAAATTAATTTAAAAATATTTATTCGCAATAACAAGAAAATAATTATGTAAGTAGAAACAACAATCTTCACACAGACGTATAGCCATTAGCAGATGAACTTGACTTTTAGAATATTATAAAACGATATTATTGAAGCAAAAAAGTAGCACAAATTAAATTAAATGTTTCTTTTAAAAAACGTTAAAGCGGTAATAATTAGAAACTGCTAATTATTATTATTGTAATTAATTATATATTTTGTGTAAATAATAAATACATTTAATTTGTCTTAAACACAAGCAGTAAGACATCTGTTATCAAAACAAATATATATAAAGTATGTACTTAGCAAAAACAGAAATAAACGTAAACGTACTTTTATTTTTAAGATATAAATACATATTTTACTTGAGTGTACAGACTGTGATGAACAAATCCCCATACATCACTCCTGAACATCAATCGACATCGAACTCTTGACCCCCCAAACAAAAACGTCGTATTACTTCGACAGTGGCACTAATCAAGTGCGAACTCGGTGCGCTATAGACTGTAGCCCACTATGAATATATACTGTATATGACAAGTCTGCTTAGATGCGCTGCCTGTCCTACAGACGTGTTTAAATACTACCTCAATTCGAAAAATGAAGTCCATTTAAATATGCATCTAATGAATGACCTATATATTATTACCATCAAAAAACAACATTCCTTATTACTCCATTTCAAGAGCAACAGCAACATCGCAATAGTTATCCTTCTACTTTATGGTCCTAATTAAGAAAACAACAAATGTCATATGTTATTGCCAATTAATAAGATAGTTCTAATGTTTCTTTTGCTATGTAACGAATGACAATAGGTTAATATTTAAAAATGAAAATTAGTGAATGAATAACATATGAAAAGCGCATGGTTATATCACGTGACAACAAATTTGAAAATAATAAATATGTATATATATATATAAACAAGTTATTATAAAAGAATAAACTTCGTTTTACTTACCTCACCGTAGCTATCAAGTAGGTTAAAGTCCAAGGATTCAAATTTTATAAGATAACAAATAAAATACAGAAAATAATTGAAGATAACACAACACTTTTAATATAATATTGATTGCAGTCACTGTTATAACCATATACACCCCATTGCCATTATTATTGTTAATCACTTTCGATCTCCCACGCAGAATTCACTTTTACTTTAATCTTCACTGTGTTGTGTTCATGGCACACAAATTAGTTTTTTTTTTGCAACCATCCACTATCCACTGTTCGTTCTTGATGAGATACGAGTATGTAACACGAGCACGGACCAGACGACAATATCACACTGAGAACTGCGAACTGCGACTCTGCACTACGCGATAGACGACCATGTTACCGACAGCGGCATCGGCATCGGCATCGGTATCGGACAGGACAGCCACAGTGCCAGAGTGCCAGAGTTGTTGCTGAACACACGAAACAGTTCTCTAGCTCTTTGGATGGCGTTGAACGTTGGACGTTCGCGACGACTGCATGGTATGAGCACGGGCGTTCTCAGTAAGTTCTCTTCATTGCCTCTGACTCTGTTTCTATGGGTTCTGTAGTTCTCTGCTGACTGCTGAGTTCGCTCGTTGTTACGGTTCTCATAGCCCGAACTAAATATTCGGAACCTCTGGCTCTAGTTGCTTCAGACTTCAGTCACTGCGTATATGAAGCCAAATACAGACACACATGCAAAGCAAAGATATTACGGTGCCATATCCATCCACAAATACACTCACACATACATATAAACAAACACACAGAGGAGACCTCGAGGACTAACGTCATCGCACGTAGATAACAAAATCGTCCAGTACACTACTTCAGCTTAGAGGACACTTAAAAACTTTGGCTACTCGCCTAATAGTAAACATGTCTCTCTATCTCCACATGGAATATACCGAACAAAGTCTGTGATCTATATACGAGTGTCGAGTATTGTATCAGTTGACATATTTCTTCATCAAAACAAAACAATCCACGAATCAAAATAAATTGCATTGGTATTGCAACTGTTTTAAGAAATTGTTACCAGTATAACCTCTTATTGTAGTAACGTTTCATCGTATGGGCTGGAAAATTCATAGATAGAATGGAATGTGATGCTTAACAAAAAGATCATCAAAGAATTCTATATAAAAGAAATCAATAACATTGGTTTGGGCTCAGCATTAGGCAAAATAAATAGCCATTACTACAAACCCATTACTACACTTTAGGCCGTCTGCACACGGGTCGAGTGATTGCAAACTAGCCGAGCAACGAAGTTTCCAACGAAAACGGAAAACGGAAAACGAGCCATGTCGAGCCCTGTTTCGTGACTCTATAGAATGTTTAACAATAGCATAATAAGGGATTTTATTGTGTCGTTTTATGAGGTATTTGTATGTATGCATTTAAAGACTTTGAATAGATTAGTGCACATCTCTGCTCATGATGTCACCATCAAAAGCATGTAACGTAATTGCCCTGCGAACAAGAAACATAGTCGCTCAAAACCAATTTCAAATCAGTTTAGTTTCGTTCTTGCCGTGTGTGTTCTCTCACTCGTATACACGTGCGTTCTCTCACTAACAACACAGTTGCATTCTCATTCGGTTCGAGCAGATTCGGGGCTCGCGTTTGCAATCAGTCGACCCATGTGCGGACGGCCTTACAATGCATTAATCCTAACTTTGAATTTGCTGGTCTTCATTCAGTGGCATACCAAGAGTGATACACGCTTAGGGCGCTGCTAAATATGGGAATCTAACACAATTATTAGCAACCCACTCACGCTAAACCAATCGTATCTAGTCATAATTGAACAGGGTTTTTGCGGAACTCCGTTATGCCGGGGTCTGTAGCGAACTACGTTGCTTCCCCTCGGTACGCTTCTGGCTCTATGAATTTCTGTTTTTATACACTTTCCTTCTTTTCTATTTTAATTTATGAATTTTTCTATTCAAACAGGATGAATTTAATAACTATAAATATTTTTAAACTAAGTCCGTCACTGCCTGCCCATGGCATAAAGCTCTGCGATAAACTTCAGTGAAGTAATGCATATTTTAGTAAGTAGCTTGAATTATACAATAATTTTGTAAAACACTTTATTTGTCATTATTAATATACACGAGCTTTCGAGTGAGTTATCTTGGCCATCATCAGGCTTAAGGTAGAAACTATAAAATAAAATTTTATTCAATTACCTGCGGACTTTCTGCGCACAACTGATTATGTGGTACCGCGATTGAACTTATCACCACTCGTTTGCTGTTTTTGTTATGCATAGCTCTATTTATATATGCTAAAGAGAGTATTTATTTTTATTTTATAGCATTGTATTGAGCTGAATAAGGACACTGCCTATATTTAAATAATGACCACACGTTGTCTCGTTTTTTGTTTCTTGTTTTAATTTACCTTTCTTATTCGAGTCTTTAGGTTTATATTTAGAGTACAATAAGGGATGAGCTCATCCACCTACGATAAGCCTCACCAGCGCACGTTATGGGTCACAAGCGCCGGCTGGGGCATTTACACTTTATACTTATGTCTAACCTTGGTAGTTCTGTTTTAAGGAAGAACGGTAACCTGTAATTAATTCATCTTATGTCATTCAATTTTCTTTAGTTTAATTAGCGGTGGTCACACAATGACAGAGAGGGGCGAACAGAAAGTCAATAGTGTGTCGGGTTTCTAAGTTGCCCTTTTCCTAAGTAGTGAATAGATTACCAAGGGTGTTGAATCTGCCAGTGACAGTTCTATCCATAGAGATATAAGAACAGAGTACGCAAAGTGTACGGCCGCGTGTAAGAGGAAGCGATACATGCAAAACGAGAGATAGCTGCCAAGTGTCCTATCTGTTTCTTCCTAGCAGAACCGCTGCTGCTAGCTTGGTTGATTGGCGGTATGGTAGAGGGTAAACAAGCAAGCTGACGCTATTGTTAAAATAAAAATAAAGTTAAAAATATTTGTAAATAGTTAGTGTAGCATACAGTAAATTTTAAATAATATATTCAAAGCATTTTAACGACCAGATAATGAATAAAGACACCGACAGCCCCCAACTATTATAGCTATATTTTCGTTAGCGCGGCGGTCAATCACAGTACTCTGCTCGAAAGAGACACACAGGACACTCGTCAGCTATGTCTCTCTTTGCTTATATTACAGTACTCAGCCTCTTGCACACTCTATTCTTATATCTATATGGTTCTATCATCTCTAGGCAGAGACGGCCTCAGGGGGCCTTTCACCCTCGCGGAACAAGTAGAAAAATTCATAACTATATATGGATTTGAATCTCGCTCTTTAGGCATTACTTGAATTTTTGCGTATATTTTTTAAGGCACTCATGTACTTTAGTTTATCATCATTAATATTTGTCGTCTTTGTGCTTGTTAACTTTTATAAATCTTCCAGTATAACATTAAAAACTCTACATTTATTTATTTAAAACTTTTGCATTTCTCTTCAATCATCATCAAAAATACTTACTTTCAATTTACATAAATTACACAAAGAACAAGTGCCTCGCAAAGATCTGCCATCCGGGGCCTCGCAATGGCTAAGGCCGCCCCTGTCTCTAGGTAACAGGTAAATACTAATTATATTTAAATAGACGTTCAAACCATATAATTCGTTGTTAATAACCAACCAATACAATATCTATATATGATACTCTTACTATTACAAACAATATTATGCAACATGGTGTTCAAGCAGCGAATGTAATATGATGAAGAGGAATTGCAGATGATTTATCTAGCAGCGGCCATGTTTTCTGTCGTCCTTGTTGTTGTTGAAATAAAACGCTGTACTCCGCTTCAGTCCTCCCTGCGCATCGTTATTTCACACAGAACAGAACACATTTGTTTACGATTGGTGTTTTACTTTTCCAATGCGTCAGCATTTCTAGTTCCAGCTTCAGTTTGTATAAAGAAAAAATACTCTGTTTTAAGTAATATGGTACAAATGTTGTATGCATTTCAAAGCCAGGAGAAAAGAATTATTATATAACTAATGGCTTTAGTGTTAATGTGAAAATGCAATAATTAAAGTGTTGAGGCATTGACGTTTGTACGCGGAAAAAGTAAAGAATATGTAAAGAAGAAGAGAATTACAAGTGCGCTTGCAGAAGTGGAATAGATATTTTAATTAATATATTTCAATACATTCTATGAAGATATTTACAGTCGAAAAACCGCAAAGTCGAAAGGTAAACCAATAATAAATAAATACGAATTGAATAAACGCATAAGGCAGAGAGTAAGAGATAAAAAAGAAAGAGAATAGAAAAAAATTGAATAGAAAGCGAAAAGAAAGAGATAAATATATGAAGATAAGAGGGTTAAATAATATCGATAATTGTTAGTGGAATTATCAAATTAAAAAATCAAAAACTTACTAAAAGTTTAGTTCTAAAAATAGAAATATATTGCATAAAGCTCTGCATTCCACATCATTTGATCAATAAATGCATGGGCGTCCGCAACAAAATTAATTGAGAGAGTGGGGAGGCAAAGTTGAGATTCTATTATACTAAAAGCAATTTGTAATAGATTCTATTCTATCAGATATTAGAGCATTAGATATTAGAGGTTCATGGTCTAGTCACAGTTCTAGGCCACAAATTCTAAACGATACCAAACAATGAATGAATGAAAAACAAAAGGAAATTACCTATAAATATATGTGGTCCACCACCCAAATTTTTTTTTTGTTACACTGTTTATTTTCACTACAATCTTTGTGTTCTTCTGAGTATTGTTAACTAGTCGTGTTCGTCATTAGTTAGTTGTCTTTAATTTAAATTTATTTATTTATTTAATGACATATCTTGTTATCAATATTATTTATTTATTTATTGTCCGTAGGTCTATTTCCGATATTAGGCCTTGATCACACTGCGATTTAAACCTCAGCGGCTTTTTCTGGCGGCTTTGTAATACAAAGAAAATTAAAAACCCGTGGTGTGTGCATGCTCATATAATTCAATGTGTTACAAAACTACGCGGAGGTTTAAATCGCAGTGTGTTCAAGACCTTAGTCTCATCACCGACGACATTGGGACGATGGGATGCTTAAGTTCTTTCTTGAGAAAGAGTCTAATAGGCCCCATAGACAACCAACATGATTGACCAACAAGGTTGGCCGTTGCAGCCACAAACGAAGCAACATGTTTACCAACCAAGTTGTCAACATCGACAGCACAAATATAAATTCACAACTGATGTTAATGATCTTGTAGTCAACTGCGCCACTCAGCGGTGTCACCAACATCAGGCTCCACCCAACAAATATCAAAAAATGTTGATTTTATTTCAACCGTTGTTACAACATGAAATCCAACCACAAACTTCACATTACAAATTGTTATTAAAATATGGTGACTGGGTTCAAATAAATAGCATTTCCGCGCAAAAGCTCAGGTACAAGTTTTTTTCTATTTTATACAGGGTGTCCCAATATTCAACGATAAGCGGGCACCATAGGGTGGTCCTGCTCATGACTACACGAGAAAAAAAGAAGAAAAAAATTTATCTCATTTAGTTTAGAAATTACAAAAAAAAATAAAAAAATTTCGAAAATTGAAACACCTTAAGATGTTTTTAACTACCATGACCACAATTTTTCAAATATTTCGGATTTTTTTTTTGTATCGACAACCTAAATAGCACTGCTATCCACCACAACCATTAAAAATCCCAGAATGCTAGTAGTTTTTACACAAAAATCAATCAAAATTAATATTTTCCCTAAAATTTTTAAAGATTTTTATTTTCTTTTTTTCTTTTTTTCTCGTGTAGTCATAAGCAGGACCACCCTCTGGTGCCTGCTTATCGTTGAATTTTGGAACACCCTGTATATATAGCCCAGTAATAAAACACCAAGTGGTAGAATACCGAAAGACTTTGAAAAAAAAATTTGTGACTAAAAAACCATGACATTTTTTAGTTTATTTTAAATATCTCGGCATTTGTTGGTTATGTGGCTTTGGTAGTTATTATCAGTCCTAAAAAAGATAACAAATTTCTCCTGAAAACTTTCCTCTAAATCCAATAAGCATCCAAAATAATTTCCAACTTAGCGAAAAGAAACACAAAACACAGTTTTCTAAATCCATTACTCATATGCTTTTGGACTGACATTATATTGAGGGCGCAAACTAGGCCTCATCCTTGACAAAAACACCACTTATAGGAGGTACTTTCTTTAGCCAACCCTCCCCCCAATTGTTCTTGTTGCTATAGTACAAATCAACTACTTTTATTTATAACTTTAGATCTCTGTAATTATGAAAATTACTATTTTCTCCTATACAGTAGTAAAATTAATTTAACATTCGAGGTCCTGATACCTTTATCAGTATATGGATTAAATGGAACCCCATTTGGCATGTATTATTTTGCATTGTTAAGAGCGCCTCTGCATTCGTTCTAAATTTCTAATACAACATGCGCAAGTTGCCACTAATTTGATAATTCATTTAATCTTTGACATCGTTCATACTCGTTACGTAATTTCAAAGAATTATTCATCTTTAATTTTACGAATGCATGAAACGCAACATCAAATCAATACAGGAATCTCCTACACTCTCATAACTAAAAAATGTCTTACAGCAGCAGCAGATGGATGTTCGTACAGTTCTATGCGGACTTTGGTAGCTGGCAGGCTGGCAGCCTGGCACTGACACGTTTTTTGCCGCACCGTGAACGTGGACGTGGCGGTTATTTTTCTTCTGTACACTGATGGCATATATAGCTACAACATACAGTATCTGATATACTTATCTACACACATACATCTGTATCTACGTCACATGCCATCTTAGTAATAGACGAGAAAAACAGAAACCTAGTTCTTCAGTTCAAAGTCCAACAAAATGCAAAACATCATCGAACAACTGATAAAGTAGACAATATTCTGCATTTTTTAATCATTAGTTGAGTAATGTTGAGGTCGTAATAATAATTTGATAAAATATTTAACATTGATTGCGTTTTAAAAATAATATTGTGAAATGTTATCATGATTTCAAGGTTAACAGTGCAGAATTAATAAATGCATACGATTTAACTCAAAATAACTTGTACTATTTGTACTGTTTACAGTACTCTGATCTGGACCGACCGTAAGAATCTGTGAAATAAATTTCACAGATTTTCAATACGAATTTTATTACCTTAGTTAGTACCGTGTACTATAGTTCAAATTACGAGAGTTCGACGATGATGCATGCTTCAAAGAGGTTATAAGAACCGTATAAATCAACGATGCGATGGTGAATTTTATCTTATTCGCTCCTATATACATTATAAAAAAATATATGAGACAGTGTTAATTGATTGTATCGCAGATTTGGACTTGTTTTATCCATGAATCATCGCCGAACTCTCACAATGTGAACTATATGTATGTTTCGTTACTATGTAGTTACGAAATTTTTTATCTTTGTTCTTTTTATTCCTAAGTTCAAAACACGATCTTGATTTCTTGACCCATCATAAAAATTCAGTAAAAATGGTTTTTGGATCTGGGCAAACTCTACCGTAGACTATTCAAGCACTTTATATCAGTGCTCTGCTCTCACTCAGCAATTTTAAATAAACCTGGACTGCAACTTAAATAAACCCAGAAAAAACTTAGCACCCTTTTCGATGCGGTTTACTAAATTACCTTTTATTTGTCCCCACGCGAAAACTAATTGTATCTAGTCACTAGTATTAGTTTAAATTCATTAAAATCGATAAATTACTGAGAAAAAGATAATGAGATATTTTAATGAAAAAAAATAACCTATCTATGCAGGTGTTAATTTAGAAAGAAACCCACATCTGTGGAAAAACCCAGGAGAGGAAACAGCGCAATACACATAGCTATATATGTGTATTCTTATTACATAATAAATGAGCAGTTCTTTGATCTTTTGTCCTCTATATCACGCATTGTAGCATTAAAATGTAGCATTAAAAATATGTATCATTTCAAATATTAAATGATCTCTTATGTGATTTTCCTTACATTACAATTATAAGCAGGAAAGAATTTAATCTTATTATTCTTGTACATTTAGTTGGAATCATATACGTTAATAAAACTAACAATTAGTTCATATGTAAAACTCATAGTATCTTCATTTATTTTACCGGAAGTTACACAAAGGATGGTCGCAGTAAATAGTCATATTCGTGTACGAGAAGATAACAGGCGTTGACAAGAATCTAGAATCGAACGAGTCACATTGGACTACGAGTAACGAGTGACAAAGACCAAATTAGTTATGAGTTTGACTTTGTTCAGTCAATTATATTTCATACAAACATTGACAATCATTTTAAATAAGAATGGGGTGGATTTTTATTTTTATTTGGCTTGTGATCCATAACTTAATATCTATTAAAAACTGAATTGTATATTGATAAAAATTTTTATCAGAATCTCAAATGTAAAGTTCTATTTTATTTATTTTTATTTAATGTATTTAACGTTAGCCTATTTCAAATGGTGAGTCTCTATCACCGCCGACCTCCTACTATGCAGACAGCATTTATGGTATCGCGGCCTCATATATGTGAGCTACACCGCCCACGGTGTCGACTTATTTTTTTATTAATGCGCAATAATATAGAAGTTATTAATATTTAAAGTACTTTTTTTCACTCTTACATAATTACAGGAATAAAAATTTACAAAAAGGATTCACATGTTGGTGTCTTGTTCTTTTTCTACCTCTTCTCCTTTATATAAATTGTAATCACTATATGTAACAGAAAGTCTAACAGAAAGGGATGATAATCATACCAAGTTTTTTATTCAATTTTTTATTTCATTCATCTAACGTCAGCCTATTTCCGATGCGAAATTCTATCAACGACGACCTCCTACTATGCTACGAAATTTTGTGTAGTCGTGGTCTTATACATGTGAAACTGCACCGCTGCCTAATAAGTTTCTATATATATACATAATCAAATAAATTGATAACAACCAAACCCAGAAAATATACCTGTGGTCCGTCTTTCTGACTTTCGTGCAGATCAGTGAATCCTTACCCTTAGGATCGACTTCAAGCACTGCGCGGCTGCGCCACCTGAGATGCTTATAAAAAAGTATACTCTCATGGTAATCGTCGATTAGTCAGCAGGCATCGCAAGGATTTATTCTATAAACACAGAAGGGAAGTGTGAGGAAGGGGGGAGGGGCTCGCGGTAGGGTTTCTTGCTACATATTGTTTCACCTCTGCTTCTCTTTTTTTTTAAATATTTATTTGAGTGCATCAACTTTCGATAGTTATTTGCATTTAAAACAATATGTACATTTATAAACATTTCTAATACATAATTTACAGTCTATAATTCCGAATATGGGTATTTAAAATAAAAAGATTAAATATTACAGTTTTGTATGTGCGATGATTTGTATGAAAATTTAAGAATAATATGATTTACTGGTAGTGGGTTGTTCACAGATTGGTTATGGTATACTTCTCTTGTCTTCCACGTTTTATTTAAAAATTCAATGCGTTCACTGTTTTCCATGCTTATTAATAGCTTTTATTATTATCAAATGAACATCGACAACATTAAAAAACAACACGGTCATTTAGAAAAGTAAATTAACATAAAATACGACAATAATAATCAAGTAACAATGGTTTCTTCATGAATAACGACGTATTAATTATACAAGTAACGCTGAAATATAGGGCGGAGTGTAATTGATTCCTTTTGCTACGGAACTGATAAAAGTCATTATCAGTACGCTGATACCAGTATGAGCGCAATACGAAGTGGTATGACTTGGCGTTGTGAAGGTTTCAAAGTAGTACCACCTTCTCCATTTTGTATGCAGACATTCTGTAACTTGTACATAAATTTCATAATCCGCCAAGCTGTTGAAAGAAGAGTTCTACTATACGACTCAAATATAAATCGTAAATGCCCTAGCCAATGAACCTAGCGAAGGTGAAAAGAATCAAGATTACTGAAATGTGAAAATGAGTGGTCATAGTTTAAGTACTGATACCACGCTTACAATAGCCTTGTAAACTTATTTTTATATATTGACGGTTTTATTATTTTATATATCCAAAAGCTGACGGAGTAGCTGCTATATCAGTTCAGAATTTCAGTTTTACTGCATGTTTTATCTATCGCGTCGCTGAAGAAATAAGTAATCGAGTTTATTTTTCCTTTTTCACAATCATCGTAATATAATATTATTTTTATTTTGTTTTTAATGTTTTTGCCATTATGCACTACGTTCTTCTGCCTTAAGGCATTCAATTACATAATCATTGTGCTTAATTACATTTTGTGATCCTTATTATGTCTAACCATTCTCACTCGTTCCAAAAGAAGAAATAAAAATAAAAATAAAAACAAGACAGATACATTTAAACCCCTACTGCTTCGCTCTTCCTGCTACTCTCCCTTCTGTTTCTACTCTGCCATTCTTTCTCTTTCCTCGCTCCTTTTATCTATATTCGCCTTCCATCTCTTCCCTTCACTGCCACCCTTTAATAACTGCACAATATTCTTTTCACCTTTTCCCTTTTTCACACATTAAAACTTAATGTGCTCCAGCGTTTCTATTTCGTAATATAATATTTGATGGGATGCACAATTCATCTGTTGGCTATTAATGACGTATAACACACACACTCGTATACGTCTGTTGTCCAAAACATATGGCAAATCTACCGACGTGACGTACCATGTATTGAAATTTTCAATAACGTTTAATCTCTAAAATAATTATTTAATTGTTAATATCTCCTAAAATATAAAGAGTAATTAAGAAATCATTGAACATTTGAGGTTCCGGTAGTCAACTTTATCAATATTTCGTACAGTTTTATAGAAGTGAAGTCATGGTTCACATGGATTGCAGTACGCAGTGCTCACTACACATCATTTCGTAGTCCTCTACTTATCTATTACACTGCGATAGTTATCTATTCATTTAGTCCAGGATTTACTTGGAATGCTTGAGATGATAGCATGCGTGTAATGTACTAAATGAGAACTATCAATATTTCTGGATAGTGCGAAGAGCCACGAATTCATCTAACTGCAATGTACAACGTTAAATCAAAATGGTGTGTGTGTGTGTTGTTCGTTCAGCTGCAAACTGCTGCAAACATTGCAGACACCGTACCAACCGTACGGTACAGCGCTGCACGGTGTACATGGTGCGGACGCCTGGCGAAGCTATGACGCATTTATGCACTCGTATTATTATTTATTCCGTATTTATATTTATTTGCAAGAAATAACACATTTTATAAACAGGAAAATATTTAATCAAATGTAAATTTCTACGAAATTAAAATTAATTTAAAAACCCTTTCACTATGAAATATCGAAAACGAAATAGCAGATGAAATACCAAAAAAAGTGATACTTGATTTAAAATTATAGAAGCAATGTTCCGGATAATGCTATGAGTGGGTTCTATGCCGAACCTTACTATCGATTTTCTAAAAAATATTTGTTTCTAATGAGTATTCTACATTTCACGCTTTGTTTGAAATTGTCTGCTTAGGTCTGATTTTGCTGTGTGGGGAACATCAAGAAATTACGTCATACAAATTGTATGTATTCTTCATCACTTCCCCCCCCCACCATTTGTCACACTGTGTCACACATACGTACCCCATCCCCACTGCTGTTACGTCACACATTTCCTTTTCCTTTGCTTTTTAATATTCATATTATTTTTTTTTTTAACTAATTTTAGATTAAATGTGACTTCTATTTCCCCCATGCAACATGTTGCCACTTTTTGGGACTTCCTCCCCCGGTTTGTGTGTGACGTAATTAATGAATGGCCCCTAAGGCCTGAATTGGGTGTAGAATAGATAATTAATTTTAGATAATTCTGTTTACAATAAGGGTATACTTACGACACCGATATTTACAGTAGGATGTATTAGAGTTGTTTTTTCATATTTTATCATGAGAGCAAAATTTCATTTTAATGTTTATCAATATCCCTATTTGTTTGGGCCCTTACGACACCCGTATAAAGGTATACATAGAGTCTTCGCACTAGGTGTTTCGCGTTAACACATTTTATTATGAGAGCAAACTTCTATTTTAATGTTTATCAATACACCATTTTTGTGAAATATATATAATATGGTTCATACATATGTTTTAGGGTCTTTCAACAAGAGCGGTTATTTTAAATCAATAGAAAAACACATTGTTTCGTTGACATTTGGCAGATATTGTGTTTCATTACTAACCTCAGAGTTTTATTTAGATTATAATAAAACTATCACTATTTTTTAGGAAATATTGCGTTTTTCTATTGATTTAAAATGACCGCTCTCTTTGAGACATCCATAGTGTGCTGAAATGCGAAACAACTCCGGTATTCCTTACTGAAAATAGTCGCCTCACAACTAGTCTGTTCCAGTGTGAGAGATCCTAATTCATCATGAAACATGAAAAAATTATAGTTGTCAGGAGACAAATATGACTATATTTCACCCTTCATGCCGTTCTGACCAGTACCACCACTGGTATATTAATTTCAAGAAATTGTAAGAAGAAAATTAAAAGACATTATGATTAAAACTATAAAATATTGTACATATCTTGGGTGTACTTTGATTTTATTTTTATTTATATAGGGTCTCATAAATATCAGAAACGATCACTTGAATTCTTTATCACAAAAATCAGTAAAAAAATGTGTGGTATTTTTCTAGATAAAATTCGCGCTTCCGCTGATTATTGAGTTTCGTTATTAAGGAAAAATATTAATTTTAAGAAAGTCAGGAAATCCCCTCTTTCGCTTTTGGGGCTAAGTCCCTGTCATAGTTCAATGCGGTTTATTTTAATTGCATCTACACGGGTTTTAGATTGAACAGTCGAAATGGAGATTGCCACAGAACGTAAAACTGTATGATACGTTCAACATTACACACGGGTACTGTAATCTACACAGTACGCTCAATACGTCCAAGCACTATCCATGTAAAGTAGTCATAGTCATAACTGGTAATCAAACAAAACCATTTTTAGTTTTATAACGAAGAAAAACGTATGTTACTGATAACAGTTGTGAGCTGGCCTCATAAGTTTTCAATGTAACAGCTACAGCATTCGTTTACTCTTCTAAAAAAAAGTTTATTGCACCGAGTACTGCCGATGTTAACCGATACATTATCAGTTCTTGCGTTTGCTGGTAAATGGTTAAATTTTAGTTTAAAATATTTGTTATTCACCGACAACGAAGTTAATTCTAAAGATAAGCGATATTACGAGTAAATTGATGATATTGGATAAGTGTTACGTCTTTGAAACTAATAATAACACTTACATGTTTTGTAGTTTTGACAGTGGCTTAACTAGTACTTTTGCCGCCCGGAGCGGTCTTCAATTTGCCGCACTTTCTAAGTCAAACAAATGATGGGTTTTATAAATTAATAAACATAAATAAAAAATTGTAATTGAGATAAATTATAGGTGGATATTTTTTTAATTATTGGATGCCATATTTAAATAAGGCAGTAATAAAAGAGACCGTGCTACTTTTATAAAAATACAAGACACTTTTTTAAAGGCCACAAGAAACTTATGAGGGTCGCAGATTCCCCATTGATATGACAAAACATATACCTAACTTACAAAATAAAATTACTATTAAATATTTTTTATTTTATATTTATAAATAAATAATTTCATTTTAATAAACAAACAAATTGTACACGACTACAAACGAAACGAAGAGAAAATAAACAGATACGGGTCAAATAAAGAGGAAAGATGTGCAAGGTGCGGAACAGAGATAGAAACGCTGGAGCACATTAAGTTTTCATGTGAGAAAAGGTAAAAAGCGAAAAGAATATTGTGCAGTTATTAAAGGAGGCAGTGAAGAGAAGACGGGGATGGTGGACATAGAGAAAAGGAGCGAGGAAAGAGAACGAATGGCAGAGTAGAAACAGGAGGGAGAGTAGCAGGATGAGTGAAGCAGTAGGGGTTTAAATTTAATGTTCTGTTTTTGTTTTTATTTTTTCTTTCGGAAGAAGTTAAAATGGGTAGTAGATATAATAAGGATCACAAATGTAATTGAGCGCAATGATATGTAATTTATTAATTTAAGACAGAAGAATGTAGTGCCTAACGGCAAAAACATTTTTTAAAAAAAATAGAAAACAAATTGTACACGTATGTGTATGTAAACATGTTTATATATTTACTTTTCTAACTTTCATAGTAGAAAAATCGTGTGTAATGCTCTCAAAATTATATTATTTGTAATTTCTTGTTCTATAGACAATATTGCAAGATTTTGTAGTCTTATCACTCATTATGGAACGAAGATAATGTTTAATCTTCATTTTGGAGAAGCTCCTTTCGCAACTAGCGACACTTATAGCAATTGTAAAGCACGGAGTAGTACATAGAATTTTTACTCGACGTCTGTATACGAGCAAAATTTTTAGAGATAATATTTTCAACCCTACATTGACTTGACGGTGAGGAAAAATATTCATAGTTCGTAGACATCTAATAGTAAACTTATGAAGTGAACAAGTTGTTTTTTACAAGTAAAACTAAATATAAAAAAGCCGCCTTAAAATATGTGCCACCCGGTGCGCACCGCACTGAGTTTTGGTGACATTTGTACACGTGTCAATATCTATTTTAAATTTATTGCTTATAGTAGAAGAATAAATGCATGAGTCATTTTTTATTGCTATAATGGAATTCTGTCATTGTTACATAAAAAAAACATCAAATATTATTCTTCATTGCATCTAATTTTAGTTTAAAAATTGTGTTAGATGAGTGTAATCATAATCGCACGTTGCATAGGTCTCCTAAAGCGAAAACTGTCTTAAGACAAAATTGTTAGCGTTGTCAAGTTGTTGTCAAAATTGTCAAGTTCGCCACTGGTAATTATTAGCTTCGAGGACCTTAAAATATAATCTCGATTTACGAGTAGCTAGCTACTTAATATAGCCGTTTCAAAAGGACAACTCTGACGAGTACTGCGGTCCGTGGATGATACAATCAGCAACACATCTTCTGACAACCAACTACTTGTTACACTTTAAATGTAGCCTGACCACGTGATCTTTGTTTTTTAGCATATCGTGTGTAGGTCTGTCTTTTATAACAATGAACATAACAACAACGTCAACAACTCTAAGAAAGACTAATACAATAGTTATTTGTTGGTATGTTAATATGTTTTTCTGTAGCCTGCCTGCTTGCCTGTTTGTCTGTTTGCTGTTGGTGTTAATGTATTGTATTTGTATATAATGAAACGTGGAGCAAGCAGGTCAATCTAAATATAACCCAAACCTTGTTTTGAAATTGTCAATGGCAGTACAAACAATAAGAAATGACCATCGACCAAAGAGCACCGTGATGGTGGTAGTGCGGAACATGGAGGTGGCAACATTACTTTTATCGTGGTGGCGAGTTAATCAAACCATCCAGTAATTAACTCCTGGAGTTGCACGCTGCATTGGGCCTGTCGCACACTGCAAGTTGACTGATGGATACTGATAACAACGAATACGTTTTTATCATTATTGATCACCGATTACTGAGTAGCAATTTAGAAAATATGTTTATGTAACGAATCAAACTGTCTTATTGTAAATGACGTTAGATATATATTGGGCGTATCGTATGAAACGGATTTTAGCATTATTTCTATGGTCATACAAGTACGTTCACTAAAATACCTTAGGGGCTATTCATAAATTACGTGACACAAATTTTCTGCTATTCAATTAGTAAAATTTTTTGTAATATTTTATACTTTTTAGAATAAATTACCTTTATTTACTTACTACACATTTCAATTCATATAATTTTTTAAAAATTGCCTCTAACGGAAATCTGACCACCCCTTGTCACAATTTCTTGACCTTCCCCACCCCTCTTGCGTGTTACTTAACCTTCATAAATGATTTTCTCTGTCTAAATATTATATGAATTTATCAATTAAACGAAACAATACCCAAACCGAGAAAAAGTACATATATCTGGCATGTGAACTATACTCAAGACTTATCACTCTCTGTTTAATCTTTATATATAAAAATTCAGCCATCGTATATTTCACTTGGCTGCAAAACTCGAAAAGTAGTCGGTTGATTGACTTAAAATTTTAACACAAGGTTGCATTCGAATGTATTGCACGCGCGTGTTTTCCGAAATCGAATTCATTAATTTCGTTTCTTTCCAATTGATCGTCGACTGTGTGTGTCTTTCATTTACTTTCCCATTCATTTAATGTCAGACTGAGTCACAACAAGGCGAGGCCGGTATAGCTAGTGGTATATAATTTTGGTATAGTCGACACAAATGTTCTTAACATACTCATCTAATGTCTGTTAGATCGAATTAATCGAGCAAATAAATCCAATAAACACAAACCTTAAATATTGCATAGAACAAAGGAAAAATTTATTTGTATAACCTACAAATATTATACGAAACGAATCTGTCACATTTTTAAATGCATGTACTACTTCAGTGTTACCGTATATATCAGATGATATCAGATATCGTATATTATTTTTTTGGTCTTTCAATAATCATTCACTATTGTACTTTTTTGTCAGTCACATTTTACTTTAAGTTTTCTTGTTTTTTGGTATTTTGACTAGTGTTTCTCTCTGCTACTTCAACCCGATTCAAGGAGCTTGTGTTTTCTCATTTTCGTCGAAATATATTTTAATATATGTATATCGGCGTTTCTATTTTGTTAAATATCCAAAATTTCGCAGAGTAGCTATATATATTTGAAGTTCGTTACATAATATATTACATAGTACATCACAGAAGAAATAAGTAATCGAGATCGAAGGAAAAATATCCTTTTCCGGAACCTTCGTAATATAATACTTCATGAAATACACAACTCAGCTGTTAGTAGTAAATGACGTATCACACACATACACCCGTATGCGTTTGTGGTATACAAAAGAAGTCAAATCTGTGGACAGGACGAATTTTCTAACGTTGGATCCCTTTGATATTTAAAAAGACAAAATAACTTTTTTAATTGTTAATGTCTCCTTAAATACGTATAAAGAGTTATTGAAAGGAATTGTACATTTAAGGTTCTGGTAGCCAACTTTGTAAATATATATAGTTCCGTTTTATAAAAATAAGTCGTGGTTCACAAGCCCATTTATAATTCGAACTATTCGAAGTCTTATTAATGGCGGCTTGCATATGACTTCAAATAATACGCAGGTAATGTTTCTTATGTAATTTTTTTTATAAATTACATATCATAAAACCGAATTATGTCAATTATAATAAAACAATAAGTGTATAACAATGGATTTATTTTAAATTGGTCATGCTATAGTCATCTCTTTTCGACATATATTCATATTTTAATGTTTGGTTTCATTTAAAGCAAACATTTTATCGGAAGGTAATACAAAACATGGAAAATACTTTGAGTTATTGTTGACAAGCATACTTTAAACAATGGTATATTATAAATATCATTGAAAATTTTATCAAACAAAGAAGTTATTTCTAAGAATAATAACTGATAGTGTTATAATATGTGGGGTAAATATCTTGTCAGTTTTACAAAGCTCTTCTGAGACATGAGATGGGACGATGAGACGATGTTGCGATGTTGCGATGTTGGAATGCTTGGTATAAATATGTTCACAAGTATTATTATGTTATTCCAGCGATTTATTTTTGAATGATATCCTTAAGCGTAGAGATTGTGGTTGGTTTGTTAGCATACACCTCAGGAGCGGTTAAATCAGGGGATCGTGAGGGCTGCATCAATTTTCATCACAGCACAACTTGAGTACTCTAGAAGGTTGTAATAGTCGTTTGTGTATCAATTGAAGAGTGCTTTTAAGTTATTTACAAATGAGTTAATTAGAAAAATGTTTTGAGAACAATCATTAAAAAAGCTTCATTCCCACTCACTGTTTTGATATTTTAATTAACGTTTTTTTATATTTGAATCTAGATTTCAGATTTTCAGAATAGGCATTCCATGTCACATTCGTGTTTTAATTTGAGTTTAGTTAATTTACTTGGTGCACATGCGTCGTTAGTAATATAAATGTGACAATATTAAACGTGGAATAATTAAAATTGCTGTTTTTAATAATACTGGCTGCTAATGAAGCCAGACGTATTCTGTATCTTAGTTCTGTCCACGTAACATATACAAGCTTTATGCAAGCTACAAATAGGGTAATTTCTCTGAAGTTTAGCATTGAGAAAGCACCTTTTTAATTTGGGAAAATGTCAAGTGATGAACAAGATGTGATTATAGCATACGCTTTTATTAGAAGACGACGAATCAGATGTAGAATGTGTTAGCTTCATTCATACATCGAAAAGAACATTAACCGCAGATTGTTTGTTGCTGCAAGATAGTTATCAGAGGATGATTTCAATCAGTATACCGAATGACTATTGTTCAATAATATGGTCAAAATTGACTGCCGAGTCCGTCATTTTTAAAATAAATTTACGTCCATGCGTCGTGCAGTTCGCTAGAGCTATGACATGTTGCAGCCCAGACTGCATGACGGTTGCTTGCCACTAAACAAATGCGACGTTGCAGCTCTGTGGACAGAGCCTCCTTTGTTTAAATGTGCAATTTACAAAAAAAGCGTACAACAAGCGGTAAATGACGAAAGCGTACGTAAGAAGTGGCGCTAAAATGACCGTAGATTCTTTTATAACAACCAGTTTTTCAAAATAACTCAAAAACAAAAATCACTCTTCTTCTTTTTTACTATTTCTGCTATCAGTAGTTAATGCTGCATTTTAAATTATACTCTATGCAACAGTAAATTGTTTTTATTTTTTTATTTTTGACAATCTGACATAAAACTTCTTTTAAAATTAAAACCTACTGCATTTTGACAGATTGTCATATTTTGGAGGTTATAACATAATATAGTTTGTTTTTAATTTAGTATTTTTAATTTAGAAACATTGGACCTTTTAAAGGTCCATTCCTACTCACTATTTTTAGTTTTAATTGAAGGTTTTAACCTTGAATGTAATTTTGAACTTATGAAATCATGCGTCATGCGTCAGTAATATATATTATCTTGTAGTAATTACTATCTTAATATAATATAAATTATAATATTTAATATAATTAATTTTATTTCTTTTGATTTCAAAAGCTGAACTTTCATTTTACGTTAAGCTGTGGCTTGAGGTTCTAAAAAAATAAAGAAAATGTAAATGAAATTCTAAATTACAAATGGTGCAGTGGATGACTACGCATATATGCTATACAATTTAAATTAACTACTAAATTGAAAACAAAATTAAAGCAGTGACTAGGAATGATACCTGAAACGTTCTTGCAGCGTTATATGCTTTATTATATTAATTTGGCACTGCTTTAATTGTTAATATACACCTGAAAATGTAAAGGCAGTGAATCCATTCAAATACAAAATACATTGGCTTGCCTAGTAAGATGCAAGCTGGTTTCACATGAACAATTTCTGTACTCTGATAAATACGTGGAAGACGCCGCGCCGTATATGACGTCGTTTATGAATAGTCATAGTGCAGAGGTGCACTGGCCAGGGTGGCAGCTTGCCCGGCGGGTGAACTGGTGGGCTATAGTATTGGCAAGCAATATTTTAGCTACCGTAAGTCGATTAAAATCAGATTATATTATAGTCTCTCAGGATTAGATTCCTTTATGTTGCAGATCCGCATGGAATGTTTGTATAACACGTAATTGACCAAGTTATGAGTAAGTTATTTTATTTCTTTAGTTGTTAATGATACTAAGTAGCTTCTAATTCTCGAGATGGCGGGGTGGGAGTGGTAAACAGCTGGTTAAAGGAAAGAATCTCATATGTATAGAACATCTTGTTCTTTTTACAGTGTAGCACAACTCAGCGCAAAACAGAGGATTGTTGTTAAGATTTACACAACACTCAAGGTGACATTATGCGCTTACGTAACACCAATACTTTAAATTCTTACATGTGTGGTGTGAAGCAATCCATGTGTTCAAATAGATGCATTCTTTGCATGTGTAAATGTGCATGTGTTCTTCAGAATTCTCTATACATGTAAACGAAGTGTCCATATGTGTGTAATGTGTGTTTTATGTTTACGTATGTGTTTAGGAACGTGCTAGCTTTAAGAGCCATGAAGAGCGACCTCTATGTTGCTCATCAAAATCGCTAATGTGTGGTAAAGACTGGGTGCTCCCGAATTATTGCCATTGATATTATTGGTTACCAAGAATTATGCAAATTTCACTTTCACTAATGTAAATATTTGGTATTAATATATGTTTTAAAATCGATAGTTATTGCTCAATCAACACGAGAGATAAACGACTAAATATCGAACAATAATATTCCTATATTCCAAGATCAATGTCGCAAATTGCTTAGATTATGTTCGGGATATAGTTCATTTATTTCACTAACAAATTTTATTGTTTATGTTGTTACCGATATGCAAAAATTCAAATCAATTGTCCTACCTGAATGTACATAGTTTTTGGTAATGCAGTGACATCTGTTTTCTTAACCTTGAAACTTCATGACACTATTTTAAAATGTAGAAAATATTGTAATAAAAAACTCATTAAACACTCACTCGATACACTATTTTTTTAATTAATTGTCCACTAATTATTCATAAACACATGCACTTCTTATTTGATACTACGATTATTTATGTCAAAATATTTTCTGAGGTTATGTTAAACATTTTTACAACATATTTTTCAATAAACCATGTTTGGAGATAAAATCAATATTTAAAATCAATCTTTAGGCACTTATTTACAATCACAACTACTTTTACAGTTTTAAGAAACACTTATTCTTGTAAACTTACATTTTTTAATTAGAGCTATACACATTGACATTTTGACATTTTAATTTTCGCACTAAATGATGCTTTCGCAATGGTTTATGGATGAAAATAGAATTGCCAGTGTCAATTAAATGAAAATAATATGTTCACTAAACATACAAAAAATTAAGGTAGAATTTATTTCAAGTCAACATCGTTCATATTAACAAGAATTAAAAAATAGTTGAGATGTTGAAGGAAGTGATGCGTTCCGTTTTTTTCTGAGATCATCATTTTAGGAAATAAGAAGCCAATCCAGAATTAATAGATATTAATTGATTAATATTATTAGACAGCGGTTTTGTTCACATATCAATCAAATAATATGTTTTATGATAATGAGACAATGAGGAATTCAAGTTTCAAGTATTTAAGCATCTACATAATAATTTTATTTAATTGCATTTATAAGTTGTCTGCGTATTGCATTAGTTAGAGGGTACATTTTTATATATAGCTGTATATTCAATATAAATTTTGGAGATATGAAGGACTAGTATTACAAATAGGCTGACATTGTATAAAATAAATTATAAGCAAATAATTAGTGGTTTGACTATAGTTTTCTATTGTAAACTAACAATTTGGAGGTAAGGCAGCCATTTAAACTGAGCCAACCAAATAATATTTCTGTAACTTTCTTAACAATCAGTTTGACTTGCCATGACCTATATTTCTCATATATCGTTCTGGTTCATCGAGATATCTGTAATTGAATCGCGCTTGATTGATTCACGTAACTGAATAGGATGGCACTCAATAAAAATATTGCATATGAGTATCTTATGTTACTTAAAACCGCTGTAGTAAGTTTCTCTACAAGTAGTGCCGTTAAAATATGTTAGAAGAAATATTAGTTATACGTAAAAATAAACAGTTAATTAGAGCTTAACTTCTGTCGCACACTGCAAGTGTACTTAAGCGAATTTTGACCGGACGTATACGCGCTATTACGCTTTACCTAATCCGAACCTTGTAAATGCAATCATAGTCGGATCAGACTGGAAAGAATATGGAAGGGAATGCAATAGTCTCTTTTATAACAGTGGTGTATCGATAAAAATTAAAGTAAAAGCTTGCTCTCATTATAAATTATGTTAGTGCAAGTTACACAAGTTTGACTTGGCGTACTGTCGTATCGTATACGTCATATGTATGTATTGTGACATAACACATGCAAAGAACACAGGAGTCGGCTTGCTCTGAGAATTTTAGCTGAGGCCGTCGCTTAAATACGTTTGCAGTGTCCGACAGGTCTAAGAAAAGAAATTATGGGATGTACACAAGCAACTGCAAAATTCGGAAGCTTGAGAAATTTAACTTAATCAGCGGATATGATATTAGTTATATGTAGACAGAATACAGAATTAATAATATATGACGACGATAAACTTGTTGAAATATTTTGCTTTTTCTCTATTGTCAAGGTCATAATATAATAGGTGGCATAATATATTTTACTAATGTTTAATGTCATCATTTCATAATAAAGCGTACTAATTATATTGCAACTGCAGTTGACATTATCTGCATAATAGTATTTGCATCACTCATTTCTTTCGTCAGTGCAGTAGCGCATTTATGGAACGAGTAAAGCAGAAATTCAGAATTTAAAACCAAAAAGAAAATAGGTCTTTATTTCTCAACTACAAACTTGCACCAAACAGTACCAAAAGAATAAGAAAGCAGAAAATGTGTACCAAAAGAATTTCATAAATATAAGAGGACCCTATTTTAGTGTAGCTTCTGAATTACATTTAGGAGAAGAAGGAGGAATGGCAGTCACTTGAGCAGTAATCGAAATATTTTCTTATTTTAAGGACTCAGGGTAAAAGTAACTGATTTTTTACATAGCTTATTTAGTGGACTTTAGATAAATACGATACACATTATTTTAAACCTTGCAGGTTGCGGGTAATGGCGGTTTAACTACTAGGGCATTACTGTGCATTAGAAATTAATCAATCTTTAATACTTTATTGCATTGCATCATGTTACAAATGGTGTTAAGATATGTTTAGGTAGTAAATTACCACAGCTTTACTTCTAAAAGGAAGTAATTAATAAAATAAAATAACTTTCTTTTATTTTAACCATACTTGTTCTTTATTTTTTATATTTTAACCAAAAATACATATTATTATTTTTATATTTGGACTATGAAAAATGCTATGGACTATGAAACTCTCCCTTTGCTCTCACAATAATCGCATAGATTCAGTGACCGCTATTACTCGCTAAGAATGACTGCCATTACCCCAAAAATCGATAATGGTTTTTTTGATTGATCACCAAAAACGTGAAGAACTTTCATGAAATCCAACAAGCTCTTAGTAATATGTGGGTAATAATTGACATTTAGAAAGATATTGATTGGTATTTTGAATTTTTAATTTTTTATAACAAAACACGTCCTTACTTTTACACACACAATTCACTGCGCGCGGTGTAAAATGACGGTGTTTGCTAAATAAATATACTCAGACGTATACTAGACGGCGGTACTAGTATCATTAGCGAAATGTTTTTGGAAGTTTTACATTTCGATGTGACCGGCATTACCCACTGACCATAATTTTTTTAAATATTGGTAGATGAAACCGATAATCAAAATTATTGTTTTCGGTTAACTAATAATTTTGTTATCCGGTTCTATTCGGGTTATAATTTCTGTCAATAAAGATTTCCTTGCCACTACTTTCTTTCACACTACTACTTTAGTGTTTACCTGTGCCATGGTCTTGTACTTCCAGAACACCCTATGATATGCAAACGTAAACACTGCGACACAGTACCGCAATAGCCTGCAGTTGGATATTCGTGAACCGTGGTTTTTTGATCCAGTGTTCTTGAGTGCCCTGTAATAATTACGGGCCCATACAATTATGTCATCATAGAGGTATATTACTCGAACTTCTAGATTCGACATGTGTGAGTCAACAACGAGGTTATTGATAACAGCGAACGTTATGGGAGTGAGGACTGCATTGCTAGTGTAATCTTACTTCGTACTGCCGTTTCCTATTTGCTATATTTGTTTAGATTTCTCATTTTTCTTAAAGGTTACAGTTTACAAGCCAACTTTCCTTATATGTTATCAGAAACTGTGAATTCACTATACAGCCTTTATTTACACACTTATGATGGTAAAAAATAGTTGAATCACAAAACTGTGTATTGAAAGCCACTGTATCCGTAGGCAACGCAAGCAAGGCAGTGACCATTCTAGTCACTCTGTGATACATTTGAAGTGCCACGTCATCGCTCTATGGGGGATTAGCGGACGCGTGTCGTATCATGCAGCCCCCTCACTATTAGGCCATCTCTCTGCGATCCGCTTTAATTTGTCCTTCCATTATATAACATCTAAAGCCCTACGGCCTAGGTATTACTAAGAATTAATAATAATACAAAGGATTGCAAATGCATGGGGAAGTTGGTGACATTTGATACATGAACTTAGTACCACGTATATTTTTTAATTATATACTCGTATACATAGATTCAGAAAAAGATTAATATAAGAAGCAAAAAATTTATTATTAAAGTCACTGTTTAAATAAAAAGTTAAGACGTCTAGGTTATTATCCAAATTTGTTCAACACCTTGGCAATTAATTCAGGACACTGAATGCTGTGAATTGTTAATATCTTCCGAAATATAAGGAGTTATTAAAAAATAATTGAACATTTGAGGTTCTGGTAGCCAACTGTATCAATATATAGTACACTTTTAAAGAAATTAAGACATAGGACACAAGCCCATTGCCAATCTGAAAAAAAAAGCTGCGCGGTAAGATATTTGGGTCTAACAAAGAGGTTAGACTAGACTAGGTTAGACATCACTGAAATCACTGAAAAAAAACTTCTACTTTGAAGGCCTTCAGAATACTTATTATTTGGAAGGAATAAAAAAATTAGAAAGACTCTGTGCTAAATATATCGAGCTTAAAGGAGGCTATGTTGATAAATAAAGTCTTTTTCTCGAAAAAAAAGTCACAGAATTATCAAACTATTTGTGTATATTATATATTTACACAACTATAGATTTTGCATAGGAACTATAAAAAGATAAGGAACTATAAGCGTGGATGCAAAAAATGATAATTCTGCACTTCAGACATCCGCCATCGTAAATCCACTACTGAATTTAATACATTATAAGAGAGTAAGATCTTACAGGATTTGTCTTGGACTATAACCAGGCCCGCATTTGAAGGAGAGCAGGCGCGGCTCCGCTCCTTCTTTGCCCTTGGGCCTCCACATCTCTAAATCCGACACTGACTATAACTATAACGTAGCAATGTTAAAATTTATATTTAACCTTAATATTAAATTTATATTATTTAATCCTATTCTTTAGTTTGGTATCATTTTCACTGCAAGTGTGTGTTCCTGTGTATGTAAGTGAATGTAAGGTGACAAGAATAGGGAGAAAGTACACCGTAAGGAAAATGCGAAAGTGGTAGCTCATTTTATTTCAATTTGGGTCAAATTTATCATGTAATTTTTTTAGAATTGATTTTTTTTTTCATTGTAAAAAAGTGGGGTTAAGTAAATCACTTGATTTATCAAAATGATCTAGGGTGATAAAATAATGAAGTGAGAGGGAATACAGAAGCTTGTATTTGAAAAGCTGAACGGCTAAAATAAAAGTGACTGGACTGAAAGACTTAAAAAAAGACTCGCAGAGATACTTTCAAAGCCTGATAATTGTGTGAAGCCTTACATACTGAAATACAATACATTGCGTACATTGAGCAACCCCTGGTGTCTCCAGAGCCTATTAATACATTGTATCACCCCCTTTTACAACCCCCTGAAATCCCCTAAATAATAACGAGCCCTTACCAAACTTAACGTAGCAATAATAAGGGAAACAGGACAACTGCACTATAGAGAATGTGCATAATTGAGATTTGAGGATGGCAACTATCGAGGGGGTGAAATATCTGACGTAGTGCATCATAGTACTATGTCCTGCGCTCTCGAAGGTCCATGTCTGCACTCTGACAATAAACGAGTAGGTCTGATTCATGAAAAAAGAATCTCATTGATTTAACGTCGACACCCTTATGAGTTATACCTAGTAATCATTGACGTCCATAGAAAATTTGATATGGGGTGGTAAAACAACCACATTAAATTTTATCTTGTAGAATCCGTAGTCCGATGTTCGTATTGTAAGTACAGTTGCTGCTACATTTAGCGTTATGTATTTCCTCATCTTTTATCCTCATCTTGTGGTGCATTACGCAAGGTGGTGACGCAACCCAGCATGGACTATGTAATTGATTCAGCCTTTGAGTCTCAGGCTGCGATTGGGAGCTAAGACACGTGTCGTCGCGTTACTGTTGCTGCTGTTCTGTTGTTCTGTTGTTCTGTTGTTCTGTTTGCTGTGGCACACTATTCCTTGCCGCGCGTCTCCCTCTGTCAATATATTATTATTTGTCATATTTACCTCCGTGACACCATTAATAAGAAATGTGTATTGTTACATTAGCCTATCGACACTTGTCCAACCACAGCCATTGTTTTAGTTTATCAGTGTGTACTGTACACTGTACACCGTACACCGTACTCTATATGTATGTATGTCGTATATTATTTCTTATCACTTGTGATAACATCCAGTAACCAAAGAAATTGTTAAATGTACCAAGTTGTATTATGCATATTGTAATGTTCTAATATTTACTGTGGTCTTTGAAAATACGTACATTGTAGTTTTGTATATTTAAAGAATAAATAGAACATGTAATACTTTCGAAGGATATTTTGAAAGACGACCACATAGTGAGGACAAAAGACGATTGTAGCATTGACGGCGATAACACCACTACTTCTCGGTGATTTGAATCTGAAGATTGAAACATTTTACTGTTCAACTGTGGAACAGGGTTACCACAGTTGCGCTCAAATATAAATCGTAAATGCCCTAGCCAGTGCAAGTAACCCAAAACTGGCTAACGGTAAGATCCAGCAGAGTTGGACGAGCTAGCCGAGTAGCGAGGGTAAATGAAAGGATGAACACTGTGTGCTCTTAGTTTAGGTACTGGCACTACGTTCATTATGAAACTTCGAAGTAAGCAGATCATCGAGAGAGGAATGTGGAAAACAAAAAGGCAAGGTAGTAGGGGTGGGGAATTGTATTGCGATGAATTTCCTCTGCGGTGAATTGTCCTGCTATACTTGTTTTTATATCCTTATAAATTCAAAAACCTGTGCGTTTTAAGGTTAATATCTAAACAATATTTTTTCTTAGGATGCTTGTATTTAAGGTTAATTTGACATAACAAAAGTTAATTGTTACGTAAATAATATTACCTAATATACATTTTTTTGTTACTTGCTTTTTAAAGAAAAATCTACTCGTATCCTTATGCGCATTAACATAATCATAAATCTTTTTAAAAAAACCTTTTTAAAGATTATAAAATCTTAAGATATCTTTTTTAAGAATTAAGGGATTTTAAACAATTGTTATTATCCGATTTTAAGCAAAATATAGACCTTCATAGATTAAATATTAGTAGGTTTCGTAAATTATTATGTGGATGTTGAGGAAATTTTGTTTAGAAATTTGCAAAAGCTTATTGAATATTATTATTGATAAGAAAATTGTTAAGAAAGGTGTTAATAAATGCATATTAACGTTTTTATTTTATTAAATGTGTAAATGTTGACGGAGATATAGTAATTAAAAATTTGAATTGTAGTTTTAGCGCTAGAGATATCGGGCATATTTATGACGTAACATGTCGCACTATTAAGAGATACATCAGTTATTTGTTATATGTAAAAGAGTTTTGTGTTAAGTATGCTATCTCTTTTACGCTCTGTTGTATAAACGAGATGCCAACTTAGCGGACGTCACGTGTATAGAACATGTATGACGTGTGTATACATGTATAGGAATTTCCTATAACTTTGGATTCCTTTAATAATTAAAAGCAAAAAATGACTATTTTAATTGTTAATATCTCCTAAAATATATCGAGTTATTAAAAAATATTTGGGCATTTGAGGTTCTGGTAGCCAACTTTACCAATATATTGCATAGTTTTATAGACATGGTTCACAAGCCTATTGTCTTCAGTCAATCGAGTCTCCAGTATGCGCTGAGCCACACCACTGGGAAATTCTGACGGATCAGCTCAGCCCTGCTAATACGTTATATCTAATAACCCGACTGAGTTCTGAGGAATTGGGATGGGCCACACGAAAATGATGTCACTTTGCGCTCAGTGATCACCGAGTCTATGAAGAGATAACCCTGGCTCCGGTATCAGAACGATATTGTCACGACAACGACGGCGACGACGGCAAGAGGCAGCAGGCAGTAGGCAGGTGGTTGTCATTGGTTACTAAAGCATCCGCTGTGTTCAAAAAGTGAAAACCACACCGGATGTGTTCATTAGAGTTTTGTGTAACACCAACAATATAGCAAACTAATGAAGAATTTAAATATTTTGTTAAACATAATCAGTACAGCCGTTAATACTATCTTTATTAACCCTGCGTGTGTGCACTGGGTCTTCTAAGAAACAGCTGAAATTTCAAACTCCTATTTCTTTCTCATAAATGCAGGTCGCGCTTCACCTAGCTATGCCCCCTAAAAATCTAGGTAATAGTAGAGACTTAAGGTTCCAGCAGCGTCCGAATCTGGTAGTTTACCGGCAAAGGCGAGAAAGTTAAACTTGCCTCTGTTCCCTAAAAGGGTGTACAAACGACGTTAGTATTTTCTAATGTTAGTATAATCCAAATTGCGATAGTTCGGTGACGACTTATACTTCAAAGAGATTATAAGAGCAGTATAAATCTATAATACGATAATGAATGTTATATTATTCGTTCCTATATACATTATAAAAAAATAAGTAAGTCAGAGCTTTTTAAATATGTTGGCAGTTTATACACCACAAGTTGTTTTAAGTATGAGTAGCCGTCGAACTCTCGTAACTTGAACTATAAATGTACTTTTCTTGCTTTTCTCATTGTTTTACAGTTTTTTCATGATTAAAATAAATGTTTTACGTAAGTTAATATATTGTTATTAGATTATACATATAGATTTTTTTTATTGGTTCATCTTTTTACTACAATAAGTTTTTGAAGATGGGTGACAATTCAACGGTTGCACACTATATAAAAACTTATTTTGTGCCGAATAATCACCGTTTTGTTTATTATGACAAGCCTGAATCCGTAAAATATTTCCCACTTTCAGGTGCAGAAATATTTCAACTTTTTGGAGCCCACGTCAAAGACACTACAATCTTTCGAAAGCTTATAGTCTAAGATAAATAAGTCTACAACCGTTTTTCTTAATATTTGTTTGTTATAAAGTTACGAATTTTTTAAGAATATTCCTTTTTTTCCACGTTTTTTACTATTTGTCAATTTAAACTTCAAAAAGTATTCCAGAATTTTTTCAGATTTTTTGAAAGCTTAGAAAACTGGAAAAACTTAACTGTTCCCTCAAAGACCCAGTGTACGTCTCACTCTCCTTTCGGAGAGGTCCTCTACTTGACGGCTTAACTGACAACTCCTGCATATTCAATACAAAATGATGTCTTACATAGACACCATTTTAATATTTAATTAAGAACTTCCTAACAATGCAGTCGAGTCGTCTCAATGCAAATAAGTTTTTCCAGTGTTTTCACATTCGTCTGTCACTTTTTCGACATTCCATTGTTTTTTATTTCCACGCAAGTGAGACATAAACAAGCAGCTCAGCTGTATTGCGTCGTCGGCGCTGTTTACTGCATGGACTGACGTCGTTTTCAAATCTCACTATCTTTATTACGGCAGGCGGTGGATGTCAAGTCTTTTGTTCATGCTGTCCTAATAATATTTTGCAGTCTTCATCATGCCATGGTCTACGTGACAATCGCGAGGTCGCGATGCTTGATGAACATAAGCACCATACATACATATAATAGCAAACTATATACGAATACCTACCAACACATGCATAGAATTGTGATTATTACATTTTTCCCTGAGCTACTGGCAATCGTAACATGTACTCGTTTTATTTATATGATAACGTGCTGTTTGTAGTTTTATTTGAAGAAGGTTAGATTATGATAGAGTTAGGAATTTAAGATCCAAAAACACAACCGTTTAGTAAATCTACTCAGATTCGACGTAGTTATTTAAATTAAATAAATACTTCTCATTACTTTAGCTGCAATGTAAACTTGGCGATAGTGCTGCCACCGTGGCATCATTGTATATTAAAATACAATGAACTACAAACTAGTTGGTATTTGGAAATGTCATAAATATTTACTAATGGGCTTGTGTCCTATGGTTTAATTTCTATAAAAGTGTACTATATATTGATAAAGCGGGTTACTAGAACCTCAAATGTACAATTATTTTTTAATAACTCCTCATATGTTAGGAGATATTAACAATTAAAACAGTGATTTTGTCTCTTTAATTATTAAAGGGATTCAACGTTGTACAACATTCCAAATGCATGTGACATCACAACCGCTAGTTGCTATCTCTTTTATACAACAAAGCGTAAAAGAGATATATTCTTGACAGAACTCTGGCAAGTTTACAGGTTACCAACCTTACAGATCTGCTATATGTATTTATATATCAAATATTATTTACAGCTACTTCAAGGAACAATAAAATTTTAATATTATGTCTACCGTAATAGGGTTAAATAAAATAAAAACTTATTATTCTTTGAGTTGACTTAATTATTTCGACTACCAACAGCTACAAAACGTTACCACAGCACTGACCTACTCAACAAATAACTGACGTATAATTGCATTTCACGTCATACAAATGGCCGACCATTTCACAGCGCTAAAACTACAATTCAAATTTTTAATTGCTATATCTCCGTTAACATTTAGATATTTAATAAAATAGACACGCCAATACACATTTATTAACATCAATTTCAATCAACAATTGAAAATCGACCACTAAAAAATGAGGATACAAGTCCATTTTATTAATACTAACTGCGAAATAAGAAATACTTTTTTTACTACGAACTTTAACGTTAAGCTTGATTTTAGAAAATTTAAATCCTGATCTATGTATCAATTTGATTATTAATTAATAATAGCCTTAAGGTGCTCGTTTTCTTTTTAAAGCCAGCCGGCCCTGTTTACGTTACAAATACACAAAACAATAATATAATTACCTTACCTGTTGCCTATTGAATGTTGCTGACTGACTGTTATCGATCGATCTTGAATGTAATTCCTTATCTGAAGGTTAAAGGGAGAGAGCCGCTTATAAAGGAACAAATACATGAGATGCAAGCAGTGACGGACTTGCCCGATGGTAAGTACTCCATCAGAAAGAGGGAAGTTGATACAGTAGGCTTCCAATGGCAAAATATTAACTGGATACTAGAGCAAACTAAACAAAAGGAGACAAAAGGAAATTGAAAACGCAGTACCAATTATATTTCCTTTCCGAGAGAAGTCAGCGTTTAAGAATCACTGTTTAAGTCTTCAGAACGAAGCCCTGAGATCTTTATAAGCAAATACAGTAGTTTCGACGGACGACTGGATGTAACACCAATGCGTAAATAGGTATTATAATTGTTGGTCGAGGACATCACCATAGCACAACACACCTTGGTAATTGAATAAGGATTTTCAAACAGGTGCTACAAGTACAGGTCTCATACAATATCTCATTGTATTAAATAATACAACGTAAGCAATTTAATACGAGTACATCTCAAATTAACGTAGAAAAGTTAAATAAATCTTAATATATATAAATTACGTGTCACGTTGTGTGTCCGCGATGGACTCCTAAACTACTTAACCGATTTTAATCAAATTTGTACACCGTGTGCAGTTTGATCCAACTGGAAAGATAGGATAGCTTACATCTCAATTTATGATTGCAATATTATCTTATTGCAAATTATTTGTCTATTAATTATCTGTTAGCTCCAAACGATTTTAAAAGATGGCGACATCTGTTGACTAGATTGAGTAAATATTCAATAGATGGCGCTATGTAATGTAATATGACAAAAACGTTAGCCACAGCAACGCGTGGTCGGGACAGCTAGTAAAATATATATTTAAAAATATATACACCCGCTAAACATAGTTACATGTATTTAAGGTTTATTTAACATAGAAAGTTACTTTTAACATAAAAAATGTTACCTATTTTATTCCTATTAGAATTAAAACATCTTTTGCGACATCTGACTTTTGTGTACGTTGTTGTCGCATTATTACACTTTATGATGTCACTGTTTTGTGACGTTTCTATCACTATTGCTCTTCAATTATAGTTCGCATCAACTTTATCTTCATTTGTATTCCGATAGGTGGAGTGGTTTCGCTTTTGGAGCCGATAAAATAGACATTTATATGAACGACTGAGAGAAACTGAACTGTAAATGAACTCTTTCATGACAAAAAAAAAGCATACGCATCTTTAAAAGTAGAGTGACTCCAAAAAGTTTACTGGGCAGTGTGAGAAGTCCTAAGTATAGTTCAAATTACGAAAGTTTCGCGGTGATTTATGCTTAAAATAAGTTGGGAGGAGGTCCAAAAAAGAGAAAAGAATACTTTGAAAGGAATGGAATGGCGATCGAGGAGGCAGAGAGGAGAAGAGAAGGTGGCGCAAGTGTGGCAGAGGAGCTAAGGAGAAGGGATAAGGAGACACAACAGCAGGAGAGAATGGGAAAAATAGAAAAAAGTAACTACAATAAAAGATATAAGAGGTTATGGGAAAATAATGTGCCTCAGTACCTTATAGAAAAAGACATAAAACACATAAGAAGAACAGCAAGGTTTAGATTGGGAAATGAGGAAAAAGGAAACAGATACTGGGAAAAGAGTGAGGAAAGAAAGTGTAGAATGTGTGGAGCGGAGGACGAAACACTGCAGCACATTAAGTTTGAGTGTAAGGAAAAAGTAGCAAGCGAAAGGAATATTGGCCAGCTATTAAAGGGAGGCAGTGAAGGAAAGAGGTGGATGGCGGAAATAGTAAGAAGGAAAGGAAAAACAGGAGAATAAATAAGCAGGTGGAGAATAATAGAGAGGGTCAAAAGAAGAAGAAGCAGAAAGCACTTTTGGAAGTAGTAAAAGTCGAGAAGATTTTAAGTTTATTTTAAGTTTAGTTTTAAGTTTGGAATGTATATAGGAATGAAATGTATTAGAAATATAATACTGTAGATTGTAAAGCCGAAAGGCATACACAATTAATATATATAAAAAAAAAAAAAAAAAAAAAAGTAATTCCGTAGAAAGCACTGTCTCTCTATATTTTGTATAATGTTTATAAGAACGAATAAGATAAAATTCACCATCGTATCGTAGCTTTATACGGCTTTTAAAACTTCTATTAAGAATAAATCACCGCCGAATTCTCGTAATTTGAGCTATATTTATATCGTTTTTAATTGATAAATAAATTTTCCGTTTTCGTTGTTAATTTTCTTTTCATTATGCTTTTATTCATGCTGCTGACTGTACTTAGGTAACAAAGCTTCTCCGAGACAGACTCTGAATCATCCATCAATCTATTCTAATTGGTGTTACCTTAACAAATGTATAAAATGACAATATCTAAATATGTCTAGTCTAAAATAATGAGAATGGACCAAATATTCAATAGAATTAAACAATACCCTCTAAATATATACATTATCTTAATTATGTAATGTATTAATTAATGTTATATTTATTAACAAACGTTACATTTTATTATTTACCGAAATTTAAAATATTTTGGCATAATATTTTAAAAATTCTGTAAAATAAATGAAAAAACACATAAAAACTTTTACTAATAATATGTACATTAGTTACTGTATCTAATAAAGCCTCATTCCCATTCACTGTTTTGATATTAAATTTATTGTTTTTATTTAATATTGCAATCTAGATTTCAGGTTCTCGTTTAAGCATTCCTTTTCAAATTTGTGTTTTAATTTAAGTTTAGTTAATTTAGTTGGTGCGTATGCATCGTTAGTAATATAAATTTTGACAGTTCGACAAAATTGTATGTTAAATAATTAAAATTGCTATTTTTAATAACAATTAGTAACAGAAATTGTTTTCACTTCTACATATTTCAAAAACTGACATTAAATTTCTTTTAAAAGTAAATCCTACAGCATTTTGACAGATTGTCACATTTTGGAGGTTATAATATAATATAGTTTTTCTTAATTTAATATTTTTAATTTAAAACATAGGACCTTATAAGATTCTAAAAAAAACTAAGAAAACTTAAAAAATACTACGCGTATTGCCATATGCTAAACAATTTAAATTAAATATAAAATACAAAATTAAATTAAAGGAGTGAGTGGGAATGTTACTTTAATGTGTAACTTCTTTTATTATTAAAAATAAAAAGTGGTCCCATCCAGATGATTCGAACTTTGATATTATTTATAATAATAATATTTTTATTATAATTGTACAAAAATGTATAACATTTTAGTCTTGAGTCTTATAGCACGACACTTACCTTAAGTCCCAGTAATGCAAGTAAATGCCGATAATTAATTAACAAACATATGGATGGTACTCCCATACGCGATAGACGAAATATAGTTCATTCTTCGGATTACTCGAGATAATCTCTGTAGAGGACATGGATAGGTGATGAAAGAGCCCCAGGTAGTTGAGCTACACAACAAGCTACAAGGGGTGGATGACAAGGCGGAGGCGCACACCTTGCTGTGATGCGTAATCGGTAAAGAGCTGGAGAAGACGGGACAGAAGAGAAAAGCACGCCTGTACTGTGCTTGGGAGAGGGATGGTGGTCCTGTCGCTGGAGCGTTGGAGAACTGGGGAGGACAGCTGTGCTGGCTGTGCCGTGTTAGCCCTAAACTTCAGCACAAGAATGGATCAATACCATAACCCAAGCCCCGTGCTGACGCCGAGGCCGAGGCCGATGCCGCTTACCGTTTTTTCTCCCAACGAATCGGAGTATCGGCCAGCGGGGCCAACGACAGACGGTAGCACGAAGAGACTTTGAAACTATAACGTTTTATCACACAATAGAAGAATCATGCAATGTAGTAGATACTAACTCAGCAAAAACATTTGAATTCGTATGAAGTTCTTACTGAATTTAAAGAACAAACTTGAGTTCCCAAGGGCGAACTAGATCTAAAAATATTGACTCTCAAGGGACATAGCTAAAAAACCGTAGATTCAGTTCGCCACTTCCCAGGATATATGATAAAACTAATTGTGAATGGGCTTGTGTCCTATGTCTTAATTTCTATAAAAGTGTACTATATATTGATAAAGTGGGTTACTAGAGCCTCAAATGTTCAATTATTTTTTAATAACTCCTTATATGTTAGAAGATATTAATAATTAAAAAAGTCTTTTTGTCTCTTTAATTATTAAAGGGATTCAACGTTGTACACATTCCAAATGCATATGACAACACAATCGCTGCCAACCTTATAGCTCATAAATCTCTGCTATATGTATTTATATATCAAAATATCAAATATTATATACAGCTATTTCAAGGAACAATCAAATTTCAATATTATGTGTGCCGTAACAGGGTTAAATAAAATAAAAACTTATTATTCTTTGACTTGACGTGATTATTTTGACTGCCAATAGCTACAAAACATTACCACAGCACTGACCTACTGACGTATAAATGCATTTCACGACATACGAATGGACGACCATCTCTAGCGCTAAAACTACAATTCAAATTTTTAATTGCTATATCTCCGTCAACATTTAGATATTTAATAAAATAGACACGTCAATACACATTTATTAACATCAATTTCAATCAACAATTAAAAAATCGGCCACTAAAAAATGAGGACACAAGCCCATTGTGAATTATAATTTGCTTCTTGCATAGAACTTTTACACCCATAAATTTTAAATATAATAATAACTTTTTTTAATTGTAATGTATATAAACACCAGGTCAAATAGCGAATTGAAATAAATTAATAAGAAGGATACATATTAATTATTAACAACATATTACTTCCATCTTTATGTAATGTGCAACCGTTCTGTTATAATTTTTCTAATTGTAAAAATTATTCTATTGAACAAGTGAAAAATTATGTTGTAATAAAAGATTTAATTTTTAATTATTGTAAGGAACATGCAGATCTACTGATAAAAATAAAAGAGAAAGTGTATATTGAATAGTACTTCGTCTGATGTACATAATACTAAGGGTAGCGGCGAATAGAATTGTAAGACCATGGATTGTACTCGTACAGCGAATAGAGTCTGCGAAGACCGTGGAGGGTCAATGGACGTGGATGCGTTTGATACCCCTTGTACTCTCGCCCTGTACCCTGTGCTTGCGTTTTATCTGCGGCAAACGCAGGGTGTACGTCTCGAACAATAATGTACATTGAACTCTGGTCTCTCACCACTGTACCGGAGCACGCATATTGCTTCTTTACCGGAGATGCACTTAACTCTTCCAAAAAAATGTACATGGAACACACTGACGCAGATGTTTTGAAATGATAACAGAATTAGATGTACTCTTAAAGAATGAATCATCAGAAAGATAATTTATTGAGCTCTGTTACTCGTATTCATAATACAAAGATGATGATGGAAATTACAAATTTGTTTATGTATTTTGTTGTTATTTGTGAAAAAATATAGCTAGAATGTTAAATGTATCTATTATTAACAACCCGGTTGACTCCAGTTATGTAAAGGAAAGAAATTGAAACCTTTTTTGTACAACAATCAATGTAAACCGGATTGCCACCTTTTTTAAATGAAGTATGACAAACAAAATCCAAAAAATACCAGGTTCAAAGATTGCCTCTGATTGTAAAATCAATTAAATTAAATAACGATTAAACTTAAAAAATGTATAGCATTAAGACACAAGAGGCTGGTGTTAATACCATAACGTTCCCGAACACTGCGGTGGTCAAAAAAATATATTAATTACAACATTAGTACAAAAAGCTATTTTAACATTGATAAAGCATAGTTATTCACTGTCTAAAAAATACAGTTCCATTTATTTTCTCTTCTCTATGAACATTTACTAAATTATAGTAAAAATTTAGACTTAATTGCGCCTGAATAGACTGCAACCTTACTTACATAAAATATTTCGCTACGAAAAAGTCTATCTTTAATAGTTGGAACAATATTTAGCGAATAAGAAACGGGTGGCAAGCCTTTATGTAAAGAAATCATATCTATGAGGACGGTGTGACAAAGCCCTACATGGTAGAAGCCCCACGTTTTATAATATAGGATGTTGAACTTTAATTCTGTCTGCCAAACGTTCCATCGTTAATAACAAATTATTTTAATACTTGAATTTGTAAAGAAGAGTTTTGTTAATAAGTTATTTTTCGTTATATCTAGTAAGATTTTAAAATATTTGTACTAATATTAAGCAATTGCATAAGAGCACCTTAGTCTAAAAGAAATTAAATTCTATTTACTATTGATTTTCTAAAAACATTTGTCGTTTCTTTGTTATTGATCTTTAAAGTCTAATGACTATAATTTGAATCCTTTCAGTCAGCATTTTCTTGGACAAGAGGTTTTCTTTTTTCTTTTTAGCTTTTACTCCCTTTCTTTCTTTATAGTCACTAATTCATACGAGCTTTTGACATGGTCAGTCTTTAATTTTAATATTATTCCATTGCTACATACAATAAATATTGTGTAATATATTATATTTTTTAATTGTGGACCGCAAAAGATTAGAACTAGCAAAACCCCACCACAAAAGACAAAAGATTATTGTGCATAACACACAGCGCCTGGAGGTTATGCAACCTGAGTTGCACTATAGAACGCATGCTCTCAAGTTCTGATGTATATACAATGTTTCTATTCGATTATTTTTACTTCAAATACTATTCTTCGGGCTCACAAGTTATTCGAGTTAACTCGTAGACCTGTTTTTTACATCAAGTATCAAATTAATCAAAAAGATTAATTTCGTAATTTTCGAGCTATTGACACTAACCTGTAACATTATACTAACGATTAAATAATCGCAACACATACAGTGATAGAAGAACTATAATTCATTTAACGTCCTTGAAATCAATTTAGACGTCTCCTAGTAAACAAAAGTTAGTTATGTTGTTCCAGGATCGCGCGAGTACTTCGCACTGCGCAATCGTAACCGCCGTGCTACCTGTTCCCAGTAGAAAACAATTATTAAGCAGCGCACTCACCAAAAAAGCAATATTATTAAGCTGCATTTACTGACTGCTGCGTCTTCAGGTTCAATCCCCTGCCCAGAATTTTATTTTCTTATTTTGGTTGTCATTATGTACAAATATAATCGTAACTAATCAGACAGCAGTGTAGTTACACATATATAAATCCACGACACCACAGCAACTGCCAACATAGTAGAACCTCGTCAGTGATAGGACTCAGCATCGGAAATAGGCAAACGTTAAATAAATTAAATAATAAACTGTATTTATGTTCAATATATAAGTTATAGTAAGAATGTAAATACCTGGACCCTTAAGACCACATTTAACTTTTTTGTATTATTTCATGTCTTAGATCGGGCTCAACTTTATTGCTTTTGACCATTACTAATATAAGGCTTACTTTTGCATGTAATAAATGATGTAACACAAATTCTCTTATCTTAGCTATAACACGGTAGGTTGGTATGACACAGCGATTGTTCTTTTATATTTTGATTGAAATATATTAACTATATTAATCTAGATCTAAAATTATACATATACATTGTAAATTCAATTTATTTTTACCGTGTAATTTTAGCCATATATCTTTGACGTAACTAAATTAATATTAAAGTCAGTAGATAAGTAATCGATTTGATTGACCTTGCATATTGTAATGTCAAACATTATCTGAAGTACTGATAGCCAACTTTTGTATGTAGTTTTATATCCAGTTACAATTTATTATGTTTTACCTTTTTAAACGCTTAACTTTTGTTTTTAATGTTAATTACTGTTTATTAAACTGCGTCTGTACCTAAGTTACACCATTTTAATTTTTTTACCCTTCATAAACTAGTAAGATATTGCACGGTGATAGGTAATAGGGAGACTTGTTTATTAGATAAATTAAGTAGATTTCGTAATAGTTTCCATACCTCTAGGGTTATTACTACAAAGCATAGTAATACAACCTGCAATATTTGAAAAATATTACTACTAATTTAAATAATACAAAGTAAATAACTGCAAGAAATTATCAAAATTTGGTTTTATTTTCCTTATATAGCCAATGATTAAACAAGTACTAGACGTAGAAATTTCACACATGAATTATTGTAAATTTATTTATAAAAAATATAAAAAAAAAACATAAATAAGAATAATACAAATTAGAAATTTCATATTGTGACCGCGGCCACATTAACTCTACAACCCAGTAAGAAGGAACAACATTTCAGATTAAAGTGGTTTTATTCAATTTTAAATAATAGTGTAATCCAGCTGTTAGTTATTTTCTGGCTTCTAAATTTATTTGTTCTTCTAAGTGCAACCAACTGATGATAATAGACTGCGTGTATATTTTGAATTGTTTTCTTACGAAAAGTTGACAATATATGTAATGTAATACAGTTAACATCGTATGATCTTTAATATTATATTTTATAAATAAAATTTAATTTATAAACTAAAGAGACTAATACATAATACCAACAAGAAGTTTTCATTTTTAATATTGTTGATAATATATATTAACTGAAACCTTGTTAAATAATAATAATCAACTAGACATAAATAATCCCATTTACTATTGATTATCAAATAAAAAATTCTAAAAATAGTTTAGAAATGGAATTATGTACAAATTAAAAAAGTAAACCCCGGCAGACAACAATGAATTTATATAGACAAAGATCCTATTACTGACCATGACCACTAAACAGTCCTTTACTGGTAGATAAACCAGTAATTCTCTTTGCAACAAGGCTCAGAGGTAGTAATCATTGCCATTAATAAGTGTTGGGATATTACAATTATTTTAATTTAAACGACAACTTCAAATTGCCCTTGGTAATGATTACAATAAGATGATGATCATTGATGAGCACATTGAAGACCGGGTCCTCCATGCATTCCATGCTCTTCATCATCACTAGCGTAAGCTTCACCACGTCCACCAGACGATCTTTCATTAGGGTCATAATCGTGTAAATCAACTTCTTCGACATGTTCACCTTGAGGCATAGCGAAAGGCGGCCGAGGTGGTAGAAAAGCCTCAAGCTCTTTCAATTTCTGCTCATTTGTAAAATGACTCGTTGGGAAAGTCACATCAAATTTAATATATAAATTTCCTCGTTCAAATGGATTCTTATATTGAGGCATACCTTCTCCAGAAATTCCTTTTAAGTCTCCTGGTTTGATTACTTGACCGGGTGGATGTTTAATTACTAGTTCACGGCCATCGAGATGTCGCAGCACCATGGAAAACCCACACAGAGCCTCCGTTAATGTTATCGTATGGGTAAGTACGAGATCATCACCTGACCGTTGAAACAAATCATGTGGTTTTTGATGTAAAATTATAATAACGTCTCCAGTTTCTATATCAGGTTGTTGGTCTCCCTCCGATCTAAAGTAAATCTTCTGACCCTCCTTCATACCTTTGTCAACATGTACTTCCAAAATCTTTATTTCGTTGTTAACTTTCTTGCCCTTACATGAAGTACAACGATCTTTTTCGTTAATAATTTCGCCTTCACCTTGGCAATCTGGACAACGCGAGTTTAACTGTTGAGTCATGCCTGGCCCCAACTGTCGGTATGTAACTTTTAAGCCACAGCCGCGGCACCCTCTACAAGGCTGACACGCACCTTGTTTTCCTCCCTTACCTTCACAAGTTTCACATATCACATTTTTGCTCAGTTGCAGCTTGGCTGTCTTCCCATTGTACATATCTTCCAACGACACTTTTAGTGGATGTACAGTATCTTCTCCTCTTTGCCGCTGTCTTCGCATACCTCCCATGCTCATCCCTCCGAAGAGACCACCTCCAAACAAATGCGAGAACAAATCATCATGACCAAATCCTGGGCCATCATGACCCCCTTCCTGCATTCCCTTCAAGCCATATTTATCGTATACTTGTCGTTTCTTGGAATCTGATAAAACTTCATATGCAAATGAAATTTCTTTGAATTTATCACCTGCTTCAGGGTTTTTGTCTGGATGGAACTCTTTTGCTAATTTTCTGTAATTCTGAGGAATAAATTCAGGTAGTTATTATTATATTACTATAACCAAAAAAAATTACATTGCACAAAACTAAAATATAATTAAACATTTCCGCGTGTTCTATAATCGAAGGACAAAGGTTGATAGCAAAAGCCACATTCATACGCCATGTTTGTTAGATAATATACCTGTTTTGACAATATACAGTGTTCAACTATTTTCACAATATTTTACTGGAAAAACCCACATTGTTTGATTGTAATAAGGTATTTAGGGAAATTAGCAAACATTTCGAATTAGCTTCTAACAATTATCATTACATTCTGACTGATGTGCAACTGTCCATTATGAACGATTATAAAGTGAATTACTTAAACATCAATGCAAATTTTAAAACTAAAATATACTTTATTAGTTTAAACTACAAAATATATAACAAAAGAATTGCTTACTTTCTTAATTTCATTGTCTGAAGCTGATCGGCTAACACCCAACACATCATACAGCTTGTTGTCTGCCATTTTTCTAAACAAGGAATGATATAGTGTTTTCAGAATCGAACCAGCACATCAAACCACCTAGCGACATTATTAGAAATTAAAATTACTTTTTGTATTGCCAGATTTGTAAACAATTTTCTTTTATATCTTTAACCACATTTAAGTATCTCTGGTCTATTTCAGTTTTATTTAATTTTATTTTTAATACATTGTACTTACTTTTTGTTCCTAATTTTCCGAGAATTATATAGTTTTCCTAATTCTACAAGTAGTCAAACTTATTAAAATCTATAAAGAAAATAAAACTTAAATCTGTTACCATGGTATCGGCGGCTACATCTGTACCAATGATAATGATGTAATCAGAGATAAAAACCTTTAAATAATAGGACTTGCAAGTGTCAAGGGAAAATAAACACGAACAAGTTTGGTTAAGTTGTAAGCAAACTTAATTTGCGAATTTAAATATTAGTTTTTTCTTAAAATGATTCGAAGAAGTAGTGCTCTTTTTACAAAAATTGCCTTAGCAAATAACATAAAATGTTGCACTTATAATAATAATAATTTTACTGCATTAATAAAAAATATATTTTGGGAACAGTTTAAGCTATGCCATACGAATATTGCGTATAATGATGATATTGTTTACAGTAGTGATGATTATACCAAATATGAAGCAGGTAAATTGGCTAAAAGAAGTCGAACTATTGATAAACTAAAAGAAATATTCAATTGGCCAAATGGGTCAACAGAAGAGAAGAAGCAGATGTCAAAAGAAAAGAAGAAGGAACACCTACAAGCAGACCTTAAATGTAAAGCTATATTACAGCAGGTTCCCAAACTAGTAAATGTTGCTCCTGATACTATCAGTGAAATTGTAAATATTTGTAAAGAGCACGGTATTTCTTTAAATTCTATTCAATTAAATCCATGGATAATGGGAATGGGTCAAGGTATATATATTTCACATAGATATATTTCTTCAGGAGCTGTTATTAAATATAACTAAATGTTTTTTAAGCAATTTTAAAGGAAAGAATAAACTGCCTAAACACTATGCCACCACGATGCCATGATGATACAGTACCATTTTTAAAACTTGAATTAAAGGAAATAAAACGAATAGTTTTTCTAATTCGTCGCGAAGCTAAGATGGTTCCTGAAGGAAATCGAATATATTATTTTGAAAAAATGACGCAGGTATTTTTTGGCTGAAAATACCTGCATAAAGAAATTATAAGTTTATTTTTCTTTACATCTCCATGTACTTTTACAGATCACACCTCAAATAATCTCCAAATATTTTGCAACACACACTTTTATATTTGAACTTTATTTCGCTCAAGTTGAAGAAATTTTGGAATATTTATTAGGTGCACATAAATTACTAATTATTTAAATCTAAAGTATTTGCTTATTATTTATATATGATCATTTACTTTAGAAAATGGCGTTGACCCCATGAATATAATTAAAGATCTGTGGGTATTTAAATATAACCCAATAACAGTCAGGGAACGAATATCACAAGCGCAGAACGCTAAAAGTGAACGGATTATGCCATGGATGGTTAGATGTCCAGCAAAGGTTTTAGAGAAGTATGTACATCTACTACTATTTCTGTTCATTCAATTAGAAATCTATACACTTTCTTTAATGGTTTGATTAAAGTGTTTGAAGTTGAACTATATGTTATATATGAGAAACAGTGTATATTACAATCTAAGAAATATGATGTAAGTCACTTAAATGTTAGTATTAATTTAATTTTTAGAAACATTAAGAGGACGGTTGACAATCGTAAATTACTGGGTCCGAAAAATACTATTGTTGAATATTTGGCTAACAGACTGAATTGTGATATAAGTACAGCAAAGATTATTACCATCAAACAGCCAAGTGTTCTGAAAGTACGAGTGACAAAGGTAAATTAAAAAAAAAAATGGTTTTAAATCAAATTACAATTGCTAAGAATTTTTTTTGTTTGCCAGATTAAAGAAATTCTTGATTACTTTTTCGCTGAAGGATTCTCCAGCAATCATATTATTGCGGTTCCTAGAATTCTTTGCCATAGTCTAGCAACATCAAAGATTAGATTAGCTCAGATTCGGAAACTAGGAATTAATCCAACTACTTTAATAGTTCTATGCAAAAGTAAACGAGAATACGATAAATATTTCAAATCTCTTGAAAAGTCTGTAAAAAATCGGCAAGAATTAAGTTTGGAAAAAATATGAATGAATTTCGCGTAATTAAAAGCGTGTGGAGAACGGACAAATGAAAACTTATTTTACCTCAAATATACTCGTACAATGACTGCAAGTTTGCAAAAGAAAGTGAAACTGCAGCTTTCTTAAATCGGAGAAAAGACTGTACTGGATACGCCTTACACCAAATTTGTTATAGTTTTATATAAAGTATTTGTTTTGAATAAAAAAAAAATTATTATTGAAAGACATACTTCTTTAATTTCTATTGGTATTTAGGAGGCATAGGCCTCTCTCAGTATGGTACCGTAATTCGACGAATTTCGGCCGGGCGTATACGCGATACTTCGCTTTACCTATCCGAACTCTGTACATGTAATGAGACCTCTCACACTGCAAGCAGCAAAGGCGTCCGAATACGGGCGGTACCTACCTCTCATATTAGAACCGTATATGCAAACAGCCGCCATAGACTGGAGGGTATACCTAAGAATGCTTGTTCTAACACTTCATTTCGGATCTATCGGCGACATCGCTTTGTGAACGAGAATGTGCAGCATGCTTCAGTTTATACAAACCACCAAACAAATACGATAGAACTAAATTAAAATTCACACCAACCAGAACTCAGATATATAATAAATGCTAAAGTATCTTTAATACCAATTAAAATTCACACCAACCAGAACTCAGATATATAATAAATGCTAAAGTATCTTGAATAGTATCATTCATTGATAAAAATTGAAGTAAAAGTTTGCTCTCTTGATAAATTATATTAGTGCAAATCAAATCCAATAAACCCCCCACAGCACAGAAGTTGCTTGGAGTACTGTCGTATCGGTAAGGGGTATGTATGTATTGTGACACACAGTCGATTTCTTTGAGAATAGTAGCCGCTCATCGAAACCGCCGATTTACGTCCGAATTCGCCGTCGCTTAAATATGGTGCCATGTGTATAATGCAGGCGTAAATTTTATCAATTTTTAATTATTCAAATAAAATTTTATATTTCGTTTATTACAAAACTATACTCTTTCTTTTAAAGATGTACATTATCTTTATTTAAATACCTATACATAAATTAATTACCAATACTTAGTAAATCATAAAAAAAAGATATAATTTTAAAATAATCTTTATTTCAATACTATGATAGTCATACATTATTCGGTGGGATTGATTTCGTTGTCTAACTTAGCCTTCATATATATCTCTGAAGAGTTTAAATGAACAAACAAAACAGCTGCTGATAGTCTTGCTTGAAGTTCAAGTTGATTTAAATCATGAGCCCATTCGACACGGCCCCAATGTCCCAACTATTAAAAAGTAAATGCTCAATTATAAAATACAAAATTAATTCGTAAATATTTAATAGTACAATATTTAGTGTTGAAATATAATTAGAACAAAATTTATAAGATAATCGCCGTAGTAATGAATATGAATTTAATTAGTGTATCATGGAGATTTTTCTGTAATACTCTACCAAATTACTTATTGCTAAATTATACATAACCAGCGTATGCCAAGAATTTCTGCGCTTGAGCAAGTACATTTACAGTTCAATTATTGGAAATAGCTTGTACATAGTAATTTACTTTAAAAAATTTAAATATCAATCTATACCTGAAATTCTTCTTCAAGACGAGATAAATATACTGCTCTTTCAATTGAAATATGTTTTTCAATTACAGCCAAAGCTAAAATCACAGATTTTACAGTGTCCACTGCAAAAACAAAACCTGAAAAAAATCTCTTAGTTATTTTGTATATATATGTTTATAAGTCGAACCAAGTTTGAAAACGCTCGTACCTTGTATTGCTGAAAAGTTGTGTGACAGTAAATAATTACTGATCTTCATTTTCGCGTCACCACTAATTTCAGATGGAATTATTGACCTATATTTTGCAACCGTTATTTCAAATCTCTTATTTACCCACTCTATAATCGGATCCCATTCCTTGCATTGTAATTCATATAGAGGATCGTCCATCTATAGAATAAATTTCTTTATTTTATATATAATATATATTTTAACATATTTTATTGCACTACGCATTCGCAATAGAGCCGTCGTAAAAATTTCGTAAAACTATGAATTGAATTAAACTTTAAATAAAGAATATGTTCTCAAACGGTATAAGAACGTCAGTAATATTTAACAACAGTATGTAATGTATTAGTATGTAAATTAATTAATTTATATATTTACATGTGAATGAAATAGAACTGCATCCGTAGGTAGGTAATTAATAATATAATTAACCATATCAAACTTCGTTAGATTGCTGGGATTATCAATTACTGTACTAGAGAGAGCATTCTGTAACAAAAAGCAAACTATGTTATATTCAAATAGATATGTAATGGCAAATCAAAATCTAGGTCTTACGAGGTGCATGTTGCTGAGATCTATGCTAGTCTTTTGAGCATCCCACTCCGCTGCAACTCCCAGTGCAAGTGCTTCATTAGGTAAGGTAAAAGGTTTTTTGTTAGGAGACTTTAACTTACGACGGTCTAGAGTTACTTCAAATTTTCCTTCACTTTGTAATATATTTGTGTTCTTGTAAAAACGTTTTCTGGTAGCTGCAGATAATAAATTATATTTTTGGTTATGTCAAAATATTTTAATAAAAGATAATTACCATATTGTCGAGTTATTTCAGCCAAAGGTCTTTTACTGGAATTCTGACTTATAGTAGATAAACAATTTACGAAAGCTTTGAACATTATGCTCTATAAATATAATTAATGCAAGTTTTTAACAGAAATGACAGAAGAAGTTTTGAATTGCAAGTGTATTATTGCTTTCCAGGTCTTTAATCATAGCTAATGCATTCCACATTGAAAATTAGAATTTTTTATTATTTCTTGGATTAGTTTTTCATATTAAATGAAAGTTAGTTAATTAAAATTATTATTATTACGAGTATTATTATTGAGATATATTATAGTAGGTATATATATATATTTGTTACAGTCGAATGTGAATGAAAGTGTGGATTGTTATGAAGAAGACTATGGGAAAGCTCTGGTGACAGGAGTAATGTGATTATGACATTTGATGGTTTCACATATTGTCATTTTAAATTAAAGAAATTCTTTTAAGTAAATGAATTGATATTAATTTTTGTGTTAAAAACTAACTTTATAGGATTTAGAAATTGCAACTATGTCATTAACAGAAGTTGCTGATGACACCGAGCATCAATTACAAAAAAATTTAGAAGAGGATGTCGTACAAGAAGTTTTAAAAACTGGAACAGATTTACGTCAATACTCTAAACAAATTGAAAAAGAATTAAAAGATGTAGAAAACAAGTCAATTCAAGATTATATTAAGGAAAGTCAAAATATTGCCAGTTTACATAATCAAATTGGAGCATGTGATGATATCTTGGAAAGAATGGAATCCATGCTTATGAGTTTTCAGGTTGATTACTTGTTTTATTAATATCATTAAATATAACTTTAAGTAATATTTAATATTATCTAATTAACTTGTAATTATTTAATTTTTTGCAGAGCGTTCTGGGTAACATCAGCACAGAAATTATGACATTGCAAAGGAAATCAGTAGCGATGTCCGTACAACTTACAAATAGGCAATCTGTTAGAGGACGTTTATCTCAATTTATAGATGATATGGCGGTCTCCGAAGCATTAATATCGTACGAATAAATATCAACTGATTAATAGATTATAAAGTGTAATCTATTTAAAATATCATACTAAAAGATGAATTTCATTTTAGCGGAATTTTGGATGCACCTGTTACAGAGAAAGAATTTTTAGGGCAGTTGCAAATTTTAAATCATAAAATAAATTTTGTAAAAGAGCAGAGCTTCAAGGAATCAAAGTCAAGCAACGATGTCAGAGATATATTAGAAAAACTAAAAATTAAGGCTATGTCTAAAATAAGAACATATTTTCTAGAACAAATTTATAAATTTCGTAAGCCTATGACCAACTATCAAGTACCGCAGAATGCTATGCTGAAATATAAGTTTTTCTTTGAATTTATTTTGTCTAATGAAAGAAATGTGGCACAAGAAATATGTGCAGAATATGTTGATACAATGAGTAAAATATATTTTACTTATTTCAAAAGTTATTCTGGTCGATTAACTAAGTTACAATTTGAAGAGTCAGCTACAAAAGAAGATCTAATGGGTATTGAAGACACTGCTTCTCGAGGATTATTTCATAAATCCTCTTTAAAACATAAAGGAACCGTATTCACTATTGGAAGCAGAGGAGAAGTATTGGCTCAGCAGTTAGAGGCCCCTATCATTGTTCCTCACGCACAACAGAAAAATAGAGTTAGTTTTGTTTTAGTTGTGTGAAATAACTTAATATTTTAATAATATTTCCGTTAACAATTTTACAATCATTTATTACAGTATAATTATGAAGCATTATTTAGAAGTGAACAATATGCATTAGTAGATAATGCATGTAGAGAGTATTTGTTTTTGACCGAATTATTTATGGTACGAGGACCTCAAGCACAGGATCTTTTTAACCAAATCATGGGAAAAACTTTAACTTTATTAATTGTAAGCAACATTTTATATTTACTTTTTCAACAAATTTTATAATACATCAGTTTTATAACTATTTTAATTTCAGAAAAATTTAGAGACTTTTGTGCAAGATTGCTACGACACCATAGCTTTATTTCTATGCGTTCATTTAATTTTGAGGTACCAATTGATGTGTCACAAGAGATGTGTACCAGCATTGGATAGGTATGATCATTCTATAGTTCTATAAGTATAGGTAAAATACCGAACAGAAGACGACAATATATGGAAATGATATAGTTTATCACATTGAACAAATTGTTATAAAAATTTCCTTCAAAAGATAAATTATGGGTAATATAAATTTAATTTATAGGTATTGGGATTCATTACAAGCGGTAATTTGGCCAAGATTCGAACAAATATTTAGATTAAATATACAAAGTGTACGGGATTGTGACCCCACAAAATTTAATAAAGAGATGGGACCACATTATGTAAGTGTGTAACTGTATTTCAAATTATTTACATACATTGCTTAGTTTTTGTAATTATATATATTTTTTCTTCTTAAAGATTACCCGACGGTATGCTGAATTTTCTGCAGCAATTGTTGGCATTAGTGAGCACTTTCCAAATGAAATGGTAAATCGTTTACTAGCAGAACTCCAGAATGAAGTTGAGTGTTTCATCTTAAGAATGGCAGCTATCTTTCCTCAGAGAAAGGAGCAGTTGATTTATTTAATAAATAATTATGATATGGTTTTAGGTATGTAATTTTATATTTATTATTAAGGGTTGTTTACTCACTGAAGGCTAATTTTATGTATTTGAATAACAGGTATTCTCATGGAAAGAACACGTGATAATTCCAAAGAAGCTGAAAGTTTTCGAGAGCAATTAAATGCAAGAAGTTCGGAGTATGTTGAACAGATTCTAAGTCCTCATTTTGGTGGCATAATGCAGTTCGTTAAAGATGGAGAAATTCTTATTGAAAAAGGTCAAGGAGAGGAAGTAAAGAAACAAGAACGAAAATCTTTGGCGCTGGTTACAACGTTTTCAGCTAATTGGAAGAAGAGTTTAGAAGAACTAAACAGGGAAGTGTTATTATCTTTTCCCAGTCTTGTGACTGGATCAAGTCTTTTACAGTTAGCATTGACAAGTCTTGTTCAGTATTACCATAGATTCCATAAATTATTAACGCCCAACGCCCGTACCCAATTGACTAATATTCATGTAATAATGGTAGAATTAAAGAAATATAAAACAAATTATTAATTTATAGTTTAGTTTTAGTGTAGAATATAATATTTATTAATTATCTAGATCATATAAATAACAATTTTATTTACATATATATGAAAAAGAAATGGAATATTTTATAGTAGATTTTCCAGTTGTGCTTCTAATAATAAACTGAATACAATCTCAAAATAATCTTTTACGTTTATTGTTTTTACCCTAACTATTTTTGTATATTAAAAAGTATATTACTGTTAGAAATATAAGTAAGGTGCCAAATAGGGTTTAAAGATTGTCTTGAAAATTCGAGCAAGTCGAGGAAAGTAAAGTAAAATTAGAAATGGGTATTTTTAGGAGTCGAGTTTTTAATTGTTGATTGAAATAGATGTTCATAAATGTATATTGACGTTTTTATTTTATTAAATAACTAAATGTTGATGGAGATGTAGCAATTAAAAATTTGGTTTCTAGTTGTAGCGCTATAGATATCGGCCATATTTATGACGTAACATGTTGCACTATTAAGGGATAGATCAGTTATTGTTATTTGTAAATGAGTTCTGTGATAAGTATGTTATCCCTTTTACGCTCTGTTGTATAAAACAGATGGCAACTTAGCCGACGTGACGTACATGTATTGGAATTTTCTATGACGTTGGATCAGTTTAATAATTAAAGAGAAAAAAACCCATTGAGAAAACATTAGTGTGTTTCTTGGATGTTCATCTACATTTTATATTTTTCACAAGATAAAATATATAAGGCCAATATTTAAAAAAAAAGTAAGTTATAAAACTGTACATTTATTCGTAGATATAAAAGTAATAACATTAGATTAAAAATAATAATCAATTTCACAAAATTAAACTTACAATAACTCAACAAAATATTTAATAATTTTACAATAGATAAAACATTGCATCATAGTTACCAAAATTTTTAATTTAAAAATTTCAAATAATATGACAAGTTATGAAAGAAAAATAAATAATGACATTCAAACACATATTTTAGTATTGTATTTTGGTACGATAATAATAATAAATCTTAATAACTAAATTAACTTAATTTTATATATATTTTACATAAGCTAGAGTAAATTGTCGACAGCATGTATAACTCCGTTTGTAGCTGGAATGTTGTTGGTCACGATGTGACCGTTGTTGACTTTGATGCGACCTGAAATATAAAAAGAAAATTATTTTGATTGCATTTAGATATCTCAGAATAATTGTGATGTAGGAAACATATGTTTCAGAGGGATGAGATAGTTTTGTTTAAATCAAACTGTATAAGAAAAAAACAATTTCGGTTCTGTGAATAAATAGTGTTATTTTAAGATGCCATACAAATTGTATTGTCACGGGTCTATAGATTTTAAAAAGTAAGAGTTCGTCGCTACTTAGTTCCTATTAGGATATTGTACATCATTAGCTTCACACAGTTCTTACTTAATGAGATGTTACTTATACAATTGCAATAGATTAGTCATTAATGGCGACTGGTATTGTATTTAAAACAGTCATGGTAATTAGCCATATAATAGAAGACGCTCACTTTCTTTTTGATGTATTTCTATATTATGTTGCAGACAGTTCTCCTTTATCCCCGTAATAGAAAACTATACATCAGTATATTTTATTCTTTATGAATTTATAAGATCTTTTCTCACAAAGATTATATACTTTAGTAATAATTATACTTAGATGCCAAATTATACGTCAGAATGGAGTTTTGATTGTGTTTCAATTTTTATTGTAATTTTTTCTACAGTGTCTGTTAAAGTCCATAAAATTAATTTGCAGTGAAGCGTTAGTTGTCACCCCGAATATAATTTTATCTATTCGGAAGTGCGCTCTTGCATAATAAGATATGGTTCTTAGTTTTGTTTAATTAAAAAATGTTATAACGCGCTCAAACACTTTACCCCACCTACAACATGGTTGGTTAAAGATTTAACGTATGTACCACGTTAACAGTAAGATATAACTCCCATGAAATTGTAACTTATTAAAAAAATATAATATAATATAAATAATATATATATTATGTTTTTGTTAACATTTGCATTTTAATAACTCACCTCCATTCTTTTGTATTGTGATGAGTTTTCCCGTTGCCATGCTGTCTTTTTGTTGATAGTACCTCATTCCTGCACTGAATAATGTACCCGGTGTAACATGCCTCGTTACAAGAGCTCTTGCAGATTCCTTATCTGTAACTGCTTGTTGTAACTCCTCTGAAGTCAAAGTATCAAAAGCAGCGTCAGTAGGTGCGAATACTGTGAACGTTTTGGAACCTGGAATTGAAATATTATTAGAATACAAGTAAATTTTTACAATGTAACATAAATTGTATATTTTGAAACAGCATCCGAGTCTATTGAAATATTCGAGTAAACAATTGGGACTCCATTCAATATCATATTTATTGAAATCTACGAATTTTTGTTTTGAAAGAGCTCGCTTCGAGTTCAGTTTCTCACAGTCGTTCATAGAAAATGTCATTGCTATGGGCTACAAATGGCGAAACCATTTCACCTGTTAGAATCTAAGCGGCGAGTTAGTTAATGCGAACTGCAAATCGTGAGATCCCCAACACACACCAAATTATGTTTACTGGAATGCACATGGTTGCGAAAATTTAGCAAAAAACAGAATTTTAAATATTTTATATTTTATTTTTTAGAAGTGTAACTTTTTAGACACGATAAAGAAAGTCATATTATCAACTTATTTTACCTGTAAATGTGTCAGCCAATTCTGATGCGTATACTGCCCTTAGGAAGTTAGTGAATCTGCGTTCTCTATCGCTTTGAAGTGTTTGCAGGATATCTCCTACTGGAAGTGGAAACATGACTCTGTCTATTGCGTGGGCAATACCCTGTGGGATCCCGATGTCTAGCTTGTCAGTCAAAATTTTTGCACCGTTGATAGTTGTGACCTGCTTGTAACATAATTATTGCGATATCAATAGCAAATTTTGGTGTTAATATTTGTAATAATCAATTAAACAGAACAACATCCAACTCTTTTACAAGAATAGTTAGAGTGCGTAAAAGTACTATTTGAAACGCTGAATAGTTACAATTCTTGTGAATTAGTAATTTGTATCTAAATAATAAAGTAAGAAGAGATAACTATTAAAGATAATTAAAGCGTAAACAGCATTCGTATATCAGGCTGGGTTTTTCTATTAAATTTATTAAAATAAACTGTTGCGAAACTATTATTTAGAAACAGTAAATATAAGGACTCCTCAATGCAATAGTACGAGAGAAACTTTCTCTAAGAGGTGCTTATTTATATCTGGTGATGTATCAAACACGCATCGTATAATAGGACTTTAAACTTGAGTGGAAATTATAAATACACGTATTACATGCACTCCGGTGAGGAAGTTAGAACTAGGTATTAGAGCATAACGTTATGTTTTATGTCTTTATTAGGATTCATTTACAACAGGTATCGTCAAACCACGGATATAAAGCGAATCGGTAAAGTATATTTTAGTTCGATTGACAGATAGCGGTTAAAAAATTGTCACAGGATATTATTGAATTTGAGTTGAAATATTCCATTACAACTCGTTCTAAAAGTTCGCTTGATTCAAAAGATTAGGAACATCTGATATTTGCTTGTCACTAACCTTGACATCATTCCATTCTGCGTCGTGCATTGCATACTGATTAACTCGAAGTTGAGTTCCGGCTAAAGATACTCCTGTCATTTCATCCTGGAGTGTGTCAATTTCGAAGGCTCCAGGAATCACGTGATGAAGAAGTAACTAAAGCATTAATTTAAATTTTAGTGACTTACGTCCGTCCATCACCTTATAATTATAAACTAAAAATTAATTATTAGACAAATATGTTATTCATTTTACTTACACCACTTAAGAGTCTAGGATTGCTTTTGAACTTATCTTCGGCCTTTTCTGGACCACCGAGTTGTACTAATAAGTTCTTGAATGCTTTGTCCGTAGGCACAAAAACAGTGTATGGACCAGTTTCATTTAAAATTGTGTCTAAACCGGATTGCTTTAAGTATTTCGCCATGGCGTATAATCCTTCCTGTCTGAAGATATCTGTTAACTCTGGCAAATGGGTTGCAGTGTTCGAGATATCTTGGGTCACGTATCTTGCAGTTGTGGATCTAATAGAATTAGGTGTCGTTGGATGGAAGGTTGTTGGGGGTGCTGACGTCACGGATACGCCATCTTGAGTTGGTGCTCCTGTTGTAGAAATTCCAATTGAATTAACATAAACGGGGGAAACCGGATGTTGAGTAAACTGAGGAGCCTGAACCGTTGCTACCGTTGAATAAGGTGATAAATCTTCTTTACTTTGAATAGTGGGAAGGAATACTTTGTTATTTTGAGGGAAACTATTCACTACCACACTGGCGGGTGTTGTTGGGCTTGCTCCAGGTGATGTTACTTGAAATATTGGTTTTGTACTTTGTGAATAATCATTTGAAATAAATCTAGTACTTGAACTAGCTGAATGTGTTGAAGGAATAATTGTTACAGATGGTACAATGTCAGTTTCAGCAGTATTTGTCACGCTGTTTCTGTATAATGTATCACTTTTTGTTGATCTAGAAAATACTGTCGATGGTGTAACTGAATCTCTCTCCGTAAATATACTAGTTGATGGAGTTTCCGATGGTTTAGATGAAGGAGGTAATTTAATATCACCTTCTTTAATTCGTTTAAGAATTGATTCATATTCTGCTCCAGAGGTTTTTTGTTTATCGTCTCCATTTCCTCGAACTCCTTGCACCTTATATGACCCATCTTCTCTTTCTTCAAGAACTACAAATGTTACTTTCTTTTCATTTTGTAAATTCTGCGGAATTTTACCTAGTTCTTCTAGTTTTCCATTATCAGTTTGCCGGATAACTTCAAAATCTGTCCCTGGTGGAAGAACGCCCTTGGTCAGCTCTTCAAATATTGCTCTTGGTGGTTTTAGAGTTGTTGACGATGCGACTGGCGCTGGTGAAACACTTTTTGATAATGTACTACTATCAACATTTAATGGCACGGCTCCAGGAACCAAATTAGGATCTGTGGTCCGTATGACTTGAACTGTTTGTCCATTGGGTAATGTAATCTCCATAGGTTCTCCATTGGGTAAGTTTTTACCATTTGGGGGGTTTTCTCCAATTGCCAATTTCAATTGACGCAATAAATCATCACGCTCGTATAATTTAGGTTGTTTCTGTTTCTTCTCACCGGCATTACCGGATGCTTGGTGTCGTGGCGGACGTTCAGTTTCCTGTGCAATCGTTTGCTTTAGTTGGGAATATAGCTTCTGACGTTGTCCTTGCAAGAATAACTCAGGATCTTCCGTTTCTATCCTTGGTGTTACTTGTTTAGGCTTTGCAGTTCGAGACCTAACCCTAGTAGCAGGTTTGGAGGTTGTAGTTGTCGGTGGCGCTGTTGTTGTTGGTTTTGTCGGCTTCGGAGTCGTTGGGTGAAGTTCGTCGTAAGTTTTTAAAGCTTGTTGAAATAACGGAGCTTCGAAAGGTAACAGCGGTCTACTTTTAGGTTGTCCAAATTGTTGTTGGTATTGTTGCAGTGGCCTCACTTGTTGTTGTTGTTGAAAGACTGGTACCTGCTTCTTTTGTTGTTTTTCTATAAATTCCTGGTGTAGTTGCTGAACTTTCTGCAGCTGCTTCTGTTGTTGTTTTGCTACAAATAGTTCATGCTTCTGAATGATTAATTGTTTTTCACGCAATTCACGAGCCCTCTCCTGTTGACGTTGGTTTTCAAAATAGTTTTGAAGTTGAACTGATTGATCAGGAGTAAAAATTGGTGCGGCATTTGGATGAGGTAACAACTGAGAATTGAATACAGCTTTTTGTGTATTTACATTTTGTGGGAAAGCAACTTGGTTTAATTGAGAGTTAAGTTGCTGATGTTGAAATTGATTCGTTACTGGTATTTGTTGGTTGTTTACCGGAAGTTGTTGGTTTAAAACTGGAACTTGCTGCTGAGGTTGCTGAAAAGGTTGTCTTTGTGGAACTTGTTGTTGTTGTACGAAATTTGGAGTAAATCCAGTTTGAGTGTGATGTTGGTGAACTGAATTTTGTTGTTCTACAATTCTTCCATTAGGTAAAACAGCCTGATAGCTATTTTGACTTGGTTGATTTATCAGAAATTGATTATTTTGTTGTGGGTTTATTACATTTGGTTGACCAAATTGTTGAGTCGGTGCTCTTTGATGAATTTGAGAAACGGGAGAAATGTTTGCTTGATTGGGAAACGCAACTGGAATTGAAGGCTCTTGCACAAATGATGTAGCTTGTCCAGGTTGTTGCAATAGTTGTCGCTGTTGTTGCGGTTGCTGTTGCAATGATTGTCGTTGCTGCTGCGTTTGCTGTTGCTGCTGAAGAAGATTGTTGTATTGTGCAAATCGATGTTGATGTTGTTGGATATCACTTAAGATATGACCTTGTTGTGTTGGTGATAGTTGCCTTCGGGGGTCCACAAAAGACTGCGGTGAAAACTGCAATGTTAAAATTAAATATATTATTATTTAACACACTTTACGAATATAATTAAAATAAATACATAATTTTTAAAGGGATTACAAATATCTTCAGAATCTTTGTTTTCTCAAAACTTAAACTGTACTATATTATAAATATGAGAATGTCATAAGATATTTCTTAAATTACGTTATATTTTTAAACATAATAACGAAAAGTTGCAGAAGATCTTACTACTGTTTTTAATGTGAATTTATGAGAAAATACAACTTTATAATACATACGCAGTTAACCATTTTGCGTCATCTTTTTTCTACATTATTGTTTTTAAATTTCTATTAAGAATTATAAATGTTGCAAAAATGATTTATTCACTGCGCTGCGAAGTATTCAGTATTCTAGTTATTTTAATTAACAATAATCTAGATTTGCTGTGCAGTTACACGATCAACATTCCGATTCGCTTAATATTTTATTATAAATTTCCTTTCCAGCATTCCTTCATGGTTCACGCTGAGCAGTCTTGTTGAGTAACACATCTTCCTTAATATTGCAATCTCGTTTGTCGTTGTAAAATACTCTAGGAGTTTTTCACACTGCAACCAACGCTGAAGAGCATCTACTTTAAGTTTGTCAATGCACCACTGTACTAGGGGTTATAAAGCACATACATGAAACGTGCTTGTGTCTTATTGCTTATTTCTATAAAACTGTTCTATATATTGATAAAGTTGGCTATCAGGACCTCAAAGGTCCAATAATTTTTTAATAACACCTTATATGTTAAGGAATATTAACAATTAAAAAAGTCATTTTGTCCCTTTAATTATTAAAGGGGTTCAACGTTATAGAACATTCCAAGACATGTGACATCACGTCAGCTGAATCTGCTGACTCTTTTATACAACAGAGCGTAAAGAAGATAGCATATTCAACACAAAATTGTTATTCATAGAAAAAATAACTGATCTACCTTTAATAGTATACATGTTACGTCATAAATATGGCCGACATTTGTAGCGCCAAATCTACAATTTGATAATAATTGCTATATGATAGTTATTTGCTAAATCTCCGTCAACATTTGCATATTTATTAAAATTAAAACGCCAATATACATTTATTAACATGAACCACAAATAAGAAATCTTTTATATATAAAATCTTTTTATCATGATAAAGAGTGCTAATGCGGTTACATCATACTGAATAAGTAGAAGGTCAGTAGTAGTTGGTTTCAGTGTAAGAAAGCCCTTATTATGTTCTGCGGAAAACTTTTTATGAAACAAAGAAACAAATATTTGAATAATGTCTGAATCAGGGAATATTAACAATTAAAAATATCATTTTTCCATTTAATTATTAATGCGATCCAACGTTATAGAAATTTTAATGCATGGTACGTCACATCCGAAGATTTGCCATCTCTTTTATACAACAGAGACGTATACGTGTTTTCCAAGTATTATATACAAGGTTGCCAACAAGGAAAAATAATCTCGATTACTTATTACTACTTATTTCTTGTAAAACAAAGCGGCAAAACTGCAATTAATATTTGATATAGCTATAACTATGCAAGTATTTGGATATTTAAAAAAAATTGAAAACGCTAATATGCATATATTAACATTTATTTCAATCAAAAATGAAAAAAACGACTACTAAAAAATGAGTTCACAAGTCCATTGTGCCTCACCATCTTCTCGTCGGCCTTAACAATATCATCATAATAAATTTAAATTAGTAAGCTTAATTATCCGATATTTATAAGCTACTTATAAATTGAATACATTCCACATTCTCATATTAACAGATTTCATTAGCAGCGTCAAAGTGCCGCAAATAAATATGGCAAATAAAAACTGGAAGGTGAGATGACACACAGAAAGTCTCGGCTAAAACTTTCACTGGCCCAGCGCGAGACGCTGGCATCAAAGACCTGCGGTTAAGATGATCAATAATTCGTTTCCTTTTGACCTTTGCAATGAACGGTATGTCCGTCCGTTTGTTTGTATGCAAGGAAAAGTTTGTATTCACGTTTTTACTTTTTAAAGAGGTTTCAATTTCTTTACATTATACACACTTAAGAAAGTTATTATGGGAGTGTTAATTATATTTTCGTAATGTCATTCTGATTATTTATACAATTATTAGTAATTATACATTCTTATTAAATGTAGATTTCTCCATAACTTTGACTTTGGTTTTTTGACTTCATTCATGTAAAATATATCAAGTGTTTCTACACTTAATTCAAAATGGGGTTGTGTCCTATGTCTTAATTTCTATAAAAGTGTTCTTTATATTGATAAAGTGGGTTAATAGAACCTCAAATGTTCAATTATTTTTTAATAACTCCTTATATGTTAAGAGATATTAACAATTAAAAAAGTCATTTTGTCTCTTTAATTATTAAAGGGATTCAACGTTGTACACATTCCAAGTGCATGTGACATCACAATCCTTGTGTAAGGTTACCAACCTTACAGCTCATAAATCTCTGCTATAGTATTTACATATTAAAATATCAAATATTATTTATAGTTATTTCAAGGAACAATAAAATTCCAATATTATGTCTGCCTTAGCAGGGTTAAATAAAATAAAAACTTATTATTCCTTGATTTGACTTGATTATTTGACTACCAACAGCTACAAAACATTACCACAGCACTGACCTACTCAACAAATAACTGACGTTAAAATGCATTTCACGTCATACAAATATGGCCGACCATTTCTAGCGCTAAAACTACAATTCAAACTTTTAATTACTATATCTCCGTCAATATTTAGATATTTAATAAAATAGATACGCCAATATACATTTATTAACATCAATTTCAATCAACAATTGAAAAATAGACCACTAAAAAATGAGGACACAAGCCCATTGAAGTGAAATAGTGGTAGAAACGTCACTAAATAGGGCACTTCACCAAATTGTTTACTGGATAACTTTGACTTTGGTTTAAGTTAAAGTTTTTGCTTAGTTAGATATAAATTGTTCCACTTGTACCTTTGAAGCATATCGCAACACAACGACCAACGTCTTTAAATAATATGGTACATGGAAATAATATATAACGTAAATTTCAAAATCCAGGAAATAGCAAGTACCTCATTTGGTACTACCTCGAGTTTCTTATGCTCCTACTACAAAGTGTCACCAAAGTTTTTTGACAGTGGCCACTTATAGAATTTGTCTACTTTTTATAAATATGCGACTTTATGTACTATATATAGAAAGGCCTCTACTTCGTATTACTGTTAGGAATGGTTTTCTCTTTGACTATATTTTTCTGTATATACTCGTACTTATTATTAATTTTTTATTAGTATTACATCTGTACAACATGTAATCTATTTTATAGGAAATGATTTTGGTGACATTACATTATAGTTTATAAGTATCTTGCGTAATATCCTCCTTCATTGGATTAAATACATTATTTATATTTTCTGTTTTATTTTTAATCACAATTAAATAGATGTTCCGTCAAGTGGTCTCGCTAATCATTTTGCACTGCAGCGATCCAGCGTGCCAGCGGAGTGTTGATGAACCTTTCACTTTCTATCACAAGGAAGTGTCTTCATTATACGAATAATTTAGTACATTTCTAAGATAATTTTATTTATTTTATCTAGCGTAGAAAAGCACTTAGAAACGTGTTGTTTTGATTACACTAATTCACGATGTCACTTTGCTAACTTCACGTGAAATAGCAAGTGCTGTCAGTCGAAATACAATTAAGTAAAAGTCACACGGATCACATATTAAATATTTACAAGTGTTTTCTTAATTAACTCATCGTGATGAGGCAATAAATACAAGTGTCAAGCAATCTTTAAATATATAATGCGCAACCTAACCTAAAATGTATGCATACACCAAATTTTAAGAATAGTTTTCCCAAAATTTTACATATTATATATATCAAATATAAAGCTATGAACTTATTATAGCAAAAGATCAAGGAGCTACGTCGTTACCACCATTGTCTACACGCCACTATATAAAATAATAGTTAAACAGGTTAATGTAGTAGTTCTGTATTACTCATTATTTGTCTCAAACATTTAGATGAACCAGATGTACCTCGTGATACATCGCACAATACTACCTATTGTTGTTTAACAGAAAGTGTATTCAAATTCCTAGCGCGATCATAGCACAGATTACTGCTCCATTGTTGTTGGACCAGTCGTCGTTTCTCTTATCAACGAGCTGATCAACGAGACAATCAACATTTTTGTATTGACACAGATTTTTAGTAGTAAATCAATTTGTTCAAGTAGATAGAACACGTTGAAAAGTTGTAGGAGCTAAATCTACATCCACATCAACAACCACGCTATGTAGTTGGAGAAAGCTGCTGCTTGCATCGAGTCTAATAAATCCAGTGCTGCATTAAGATATTCGAGTAATATAAGGCCCAATGTAGTGTCAGGAATAATTAGGATTTACTAATTACAAATCATAAACCGAACATAATATTGGTACAATAGTATTTATTAACAAATATAAAAACTGTTTATGATACAAAGAACTGTATATCTCAATGACTGTTATATTCAGAATATCGTCTCGCAGTGTCTTGGACCGATGCAAAAGGTCCTTTCAGAGTACGTCCCTCACTCAGGTTGGGGATATCAATGTGCATTTCAGAGTTGTTTATGTTAAGATAAGACTGAAGCCAGAGTACCACCAGAATTGTACTTGTATTTTGCCACAACCTAATTCCAATATTCATATTCAACTTGTCATAAAATTATCTTAGAGTGCAAGGTTAATACTTCCTAGCTTATTACAAGCTAATTTATAAATCATTTTCTACTTGGGATTATTTATTAACAAACTAACTGACTGAAGTAAGACGTTACCCTGTCCAAATTTCAATAAATTTTATCACAATATTCAACTGAAAATAAACAACTAAATCCATTTTTCGTCATTTTATTAGCTTGATTCGCAATTTGCCGATATTTGCGTACATAATAGCAAAAATCCAACAGAAAAAAGCGCTTTCAGTTTTATAAGAATTTTACAATTTTTCTTTCCATAAAAACCTTAGCCTTAACTTACCAACGAACAGGATTTAATTTTTATTTATATAGAACACAAAGAAACTGTATACAATGCAAGACTAGATGTAACTCATTTGACTGTTATTTATTGAATGTCTGACCCAGGCTCAAGCGAGGACCGAAGGGTTGAAGTGTCATATTACTCAAGTCTGAAAAACACAGAACAACATGACCAGACAATAACATAAGGTCTATACAGGTCCTGATTTGTACCAAGGTCGTACTGAGAGTTTTAGAGTAAAATATCACTAACAGGATTGTTGAGTTTGAAATTTCACAGTACCCAGGTAACGCAATGTAACTCTTGAATTAGCTTGTAGTAAACTTGCAAGATAATTTCTATATAAGAAGTAAAAAATTAAGCTTGGAATTAGATTGTGACAAACTAATATGAGTGAACCACTGCAAAACGTTACTATACTTGTTAACCTATAGGGACCAGATAATTAATTCCAGTTGCAAAGTTTGGGCCACACTGTTGACATTACCCTGCATATAAATATAACCGGTAGCCTGATTCTCAAACTTATTAATGACTCGTACATAAAAAGGTTAATGTATTCATGCAGCAGTGCAACAGCTTCATCGATGGTCCATCGAATCAATAATCATTATTCAATCATTATGCAATCTCAAGTAAGATAACTTTGTTCGGATCAGCACGAGCGCTTTTGGTATCGTCGTAACGGGTCTCGAACAGTCACTCGTGCGATTTGTTTGCCATCAGACCATGCTATTCATTGTCCTTCCAATTGAAAGAGACATTTGTTGCCAGTTGCTTTTACTATTTGTTGAACTCTTACACTAAACTCTTTCTTAGAACTCTTATATAATGGTACACGGTACGCCGTTACATTTCGAGTGTTCTGGAAAGAATATGTTTTTTCACGGACAATTTAACATGCAAATTGATTTTAACTTCATTATTTAATTACCTGACCACAGGCAATGATGATTTTTTTTTAATATTGACTCAATCGGTTTTGTATCATTTACGAAATTGTTGCCGCATTTAGCTGTTCTAAAAGATATGCAACATATTGAGAAAATAATTCTTTCAAATTACGTTTTATTGCTAAATTCGAAGTACGTGTCGTGTCTGCTATTACTATATCACATTTGTTAATGTGATCTAAAGGTACTAGTTTCACAATTGTGTAGAAATTCGCAGAAATACGGCGATAACTGAAATGTAGTTAATCCGAGCATTTTATTATTGTCATGTCCAATACCAACATATTCCCGATAAGGCACTAGTATGGCAAGTAACGCGGTTATCTCACGAGGACCTTATCCTCTTCTACCTGATAGGGTTTTAGTTAGGTACCTGATAGGATTCTAGTAAGGAAACTGGTAGAGTAGCTATGGATACTATTGAGGTAACGAATGAAATATTGGGGAGATAAGTAGAAAGGTGCAGAAATAAGAATAGAAAATATAAGTTAAATAGAAGAATAATGAGGCTAACTTCATGGAATAATTGAAGGAACGGAAATAAATTAGGTAAAATAAATTTTGTTGGAAGTGAAGTACATAACAAGTAAGAGAGAATGAAGAAATTGACAAAGCAGCACATATGGACAGAAGCGTGTATTCATTTTTTAAGGGTCGATTTTTCAAATGTTCATTGAAATTGATGTTAAAATTCGAATTGTAGTTTTAGCGCTACAGATGTCGGCCATATTTATGACGTAACATGTCTATACTATTAAGGGTAGGTCAGTTATTATTTCTATGGATAAGAGTTCTGTGTTAAATATGCTATCTCTTTTACGCTCTGTTGTTTAAAAGAGGTAGCAACTTAGCGGACGTAATGTCACATGTCTTGGAATGTTCTATAACCTTGAATCCCTTTAATAATTAAAGGGACAAAATGACTTTTTTAATTGTTAATATCTCCTAACATATAAGGAGTTATTAAAAAATAATTCGACATTTGAGGTTCTAGTAACCAACTGTATCAATATATAGTACAGTTTTATAGAAATTAAGACATAGGACACAAGCCCTGTAATTAATGCAAAAGAAATCGCTACCTCCAGCATCACTTTAGATTGTTAAGAGTGTAGTTTAGTTATCAATAAAATAGCGAGTTATCTACATTAAGAACAATCTTCTAGATATTAAGACTTTGAGCACAAAGCACAATTAACATTATGAATTTAGATGAAATAAAACATTTTGTAATGCTTTCATTTCTATCATATTTATCTTACAAATCAGAATTATCTTACAAATTCCACTTTAAAGAAATTGATTTATTATTGTTTTTTATAAATAAAAAACAATGCAATTATTTTACAATTAACCTGATTAACTCTCATTCTCCTGAATAATATTTCTTACAATATTTTCACTTATAGCAGTTGAAGCTTCCAGACATAGTCTGTGAAATCAAGAACATTTGGTTTACTCTGCCCCATCAGCGTTAAGAGATTGTCTTAGAATTTACAGGTCTCTAACATTCTAATTTATATTGCAACCTACTTATATGTACTCGCATTTCGTTTTTTACTTGAATTTATGAAAGAAGAATTTCTTGTTAGGCAGTGATGCACTTTGTATTTATTTTAGTTATCAGCTCAACGGAAACTTGTAGTAAAGGCCGTTATATGGACATCATTGCAGTACGCATACGCTGTTCGTGATATGCATTACATATGATACAGTACGACTTTTTCTTTGATAATTTATTTTTCTACACGTTGCGTAATCTCATCAGTTTGCAGGTGTGTTTCTTGCATGTCTTATTGTTGGCCATTTAATTATCGAATGTCAGTTGTTTCTTATTACGTAATTTACTTAAAAAAAGCCATCAACTAAGAGCATTGACCGGTATTTATATTTTAAATCACTCAGGTTATTTGCAGATATTGACGACCATATTAAACATTTTGACGTTATGTATTTGTATTCTAAATTGCATTTAAAACAGTTAAAGACTCTTAAGCAATAGTCATAAGGTTTATAAGTTTCAATTTAGCGACTAACAAATATGCTCCTTAAAATTTTATTCAGAGTAACTGCACACGTTAGAATGTTTGGACTAAGAGCCTTAGGCTGCTCTCATTTTACTAGATACTACTTGTGCTTCCACTACTTAAGTTTTTTTGGCCTGAGCGTACTGAGACGGTGCTTCTATTTTAATGTTTATTAATACGTCACCACTGTCATTGCACTGTTGATAAATGGAATGTAACAAAAGTTAATATTATTATATTTGTTTTATATATCATTTCTCTCTCTCTCTCCCTTTCTTAACGATCCGCTGTTCAAAATATCGTAAACACAGAGAAGTTCGCAATCATTCCGTAGAAAATGCATCTATCTCAGAGAGCTGTGAAATATACAACTGTATATAGAACGTAGGGCTGCACTTTGAACTTCGTAAGTACCCAGTTTCCCGTTTCTATCACTATTGCACTTCAATTATAGTTCGCATCAACTTTATCTTCATTTGTATTCCGACAGGTAAAATGGTTTCGCCATTTGTAGCCGATAAAATAGATATTTCATATGAACGACTGTGGAAATGAACTCTTTCATGACAAAAAAATCATACACATCTTCAATATGATAGCAAAGTGGCTCCAAATGTTTACTGGGTATGAACGACATATTTTTAACAGACAGTGGTGTATTGATAAACATTAAAGTATAAGCTGTGTCTCAGTATGCTAATATTTCTTAATGATAAAGTGTGTTTATGCGAAACAACTTATATATACCCTACTAAATCGCTCTTATGCGAGAAGAAAGATATATATATATTATAAAAAAAATATATTTGCTTTTTGCTGGAAAGTATATAGGTATTTTTTTTATTATCTCAGGAAGTTATCATAGTAACGGATGCACATATCTTAACAATAATGAAATTGAAGTGTTTCTACGGTGGTACTACTTAATACGAATGTAAACATGGCGCTAACTTCTCGACATGTCTAATGAACGCTCAATTTAACTGATTTTATATATTGTTATAACAGTAAAGTGATTTTAATGTGGAAGTGTGCGAAAGTTTATATCAATAAATATTTATTCTATTTACTTCGGTAAGACAATTTATTCAATTATAATTTTATAGTGTAGGTCTAATAATGTAGAAATTGTATGTAACAATTAATTTTAGAAACTACTTTTTTTAACTGGATATTGATATGAATCTAATAATACTTTTTTATTCTGCTAATACTTGAGTTTATTATAGTCAGTGATAAATTCAATGAAATCAATTTTTTATATATCAAAAAATACTATGTAAATAGATATACTTTCATCGTTTTCAACCTGTCAAAAATGTTGATTACTATAACCTAAAATATTACAATTTTACATTGCGTACTGTTGTGTTATTTAATTGTTGTTTTGATTTAATTTTAATAGTGTATTCTTATGAACATGCATATTAATATGTATTGTTTTGTGTTGCATTTTATATTAGCAAGCAGATAATATAGAAGCACAGTATGCAGATGACAAATATTCGAAATATGTTTGTACATGTGTAATATGATGTGTTTGTATTCAGCACATGCAGATTTCTAAATCTGACACAATAAATGCAACCCAACATTGTTTACAAATGAATACCTAACCTCACGACATTTGTTGATACATTCGGGAATATTGTGTTGGTTCCATAAATGATGTGTTTCTACATTCAAATACGGATATTGTACAGTAAACAGAAGAGGGTCAAGTGGCGTGACCTTATTTATAAGGTCATGGCTCATACATAAAGATTAAAGAGAGAGTTTACGTTAGAATTTATTTAAGCTGTCAAAAATAAGTATAGACAGCTCTCTGAGCGTAATTGATCCCACAAGTGTTGAGGTTTCTTATTGCTATTGAATTTTCAAAAACAAAAATGAATTATTGTCTATATTACTTAATGATTATTTTAATATTTCCTGTCATATATTTTATTATTCAAATAATGATTAATGAATATCTTATTATATATTAAAATGAAAGTTATTATATTAAAACATCTTCTTGAAACTGAATTGATGATTTTACTTTACAGTACACATAGACTACAATCCGCGGAAGTAGATATTTGTGTTCGCAGATGGATAGCAACGGAACATTAGCCGTGTTTTAAGTTTTACACCAAATAGAATGGAGTTTGTGGCAAAGGAATATAAAGTGTTGCAGTCCCCTCTCAATATTTCTGCGGACGTCCATGAACGCAGGTAAATGAAATCTGAATTTATTCATAAACTAAAGTTGACAACTGGTGATTACAGTAATTATTGCTTTATGAGCGTTTAATTAATTATTTACGCATTTAATAAACAGTTTCAACGTTTTTAATTATAATATTCTTATATTAATTATTCTTGTTGGTTTTTATACTGACTTTGCATAACACTTGCTTTGCTTGAACGGTAATTTTTCCATTAAAAAGGAATGCTTTATCAATACACGTAATTCAAATTTTTCCATTGCTCTAAAAATTACAAAAGTAGCGTCACTAAAACTACTGTAACTCGTAAACTAATGGTCCGAATGTCCGACACATATCCTTTGAAGGTTGGTAACAGTGACGCCATTTATATGTCATCCTATGAACTTATGTGATAACTTGTGTGATATGTTAACACTCCTACCAACTTATATATAATAAATCCGTTGTACATTTAGGTGAATGACTCCAGCGTGATATAACCACATAAGTTTCTATTATTTAATTAGATATAAATTAATAATTAAGATGATCTATGTATATTTATTAATCAATTTATTTATTTACTCTCTTTGTTTTTGTTGTTTTACAACATTAATTTTATTAGATTAATATGCTTATTGGACATGCACGAAAACGCGATTTTTATTTATATATATTTAATTGTAAATTGATTTTGCACATAATTAATGCATGAAGCATTTTATTCCTCAGTGGCCAGCAAGGTAGATCCACTATTTAACTAGTAACTTTGATTTGTTTGGAAGTGTTTTAACGGTTTTAAAAAAATATCGTCTAAGACATTATCTTCAAATTAAACACCGCTGAATATCGCTGAAACTCGCTGGTATTAAGCGCCTGTGGCAAGTGTCCAACTTGCGCCTCCAAAAACCACATTTTTATCCTTTGTTTTGCGCCCCAAACCCAATTGTGGTCTCGTTACAGTACTGCTGAATATGGTATGCATGTTGTACATAAAAGTTTTATAAAACATTTCCATTTTAATTACGTGAAATTTTTTTAAAAACTTGCACTCGTTTTGCTGCAAATGTGTTTGAATGAAACACAGGCAGAAAATTGTCTTGGAATGAAAGTTTTACACTTGCTAGCTTGCCACAAGCTAAATCTACTTTTATACATAAATTGTCTTGCAAGGTCATATTTGCTGGACTGTTGTAAGCTAATTTCAAGGTTCATTTTTTACATGGGAAATGGTAACAATATAATTTACATAATATTATTTACATTAGGTGCAATAACACCTGAAAATGTGAAATAAATGAAATCACAGACGGGCCATAGTATGGGTTACCATTTTATAGTGGAGCCAAATTTATAAATTTGATCATTTGTTGTTGTAAATGTGTTACTTGTGCATAGTTTTAAGTGAACCAAAAACCACAGTGGTCCATTCAAAAAATATTTGAGGTTTAAAGTCTCCAATATCTTCATTGATAGATAGCCTCCTTGTGGAAAGGTGACATCTAGGTTCTTCATGTGTAAACTAAAGGCCTTACTTTGTAACTTCTTCTCTGACGCCGTGCGTCATGAATTGAACTAGTGTGATATGTTTGATATTGCTATTATTTGTCAATATTAACGAATAAATCAATATCATTAAATAACAATTGAATATTACACTAGTCCAATTCATGACGCCTGACGTTTGAGAAAAAGTTACAAAATAAGACCCAAAATATGTTGATAGAAAGAAAAATGTAATAACAGAATACAGTTATAGCAATTACTAGAAATTGCTCCAAATTAGTTATCTATTTGTTTAACTAGACTGTTATTTATACGATAATGCTGGATAGATTACTAAACAGTTTAAAGTAGTTATTTTAAATGACGTATCATTAGTAAGAAGAAGTGGATCAATTGCGTCAGGGATTAGCGAGTTTTCATAGGCTTCACTTCACTGAAGGAATTATAAGACGTATTTAGAAATTCATAGAAAAAGTAAACAAGTATTCTAAGCAAAAGTGAGGTATTAACTGTTTTTAAAAAAAGAAACCGATAATAGAAGGGACCAACTTTTAGACTTCACACTATCGATATTACGCTACTAAGTTTTTTTTTAAGAAACAAATAATCTTTTAGAAAATATTTATTGTGCAATTATTGTACCTACAGATGATCTGCATGTGACCGACTGCTTTAATCGATGAATAATTTGTTCAGAAATATATGTAATTAGAGCTCCAATAATTTTGCGATAAAGTGATACAAGGTATCACATAGCAATGAGGTAGTTAGTTGGTGAAAGGAATTTGCCAGACAAGAATCTTGTGAGAACTATAACGACGGTTCTAGGTGTGTTGGCACTTTGGCAGTTATTACTTTATATATTAGTTGATTGCTTCAACTAATATTAGTGATAGAAAATTTAAATAGTACACTTAAATGTCGATTTACACGATTGATAGGTTTCAAACGAAATTTGCGTAAAAGAGATCGTGCAAAAAATAGATACTGCTATGGTAAAACTGACGGTGTGTTCACAAGTATATACGAAAGCTATATAGAAGGAACTATGTTTTGTTCTAGAAATCGTGAAAAAAAGAAAAATGAAATTCCATAACATATAAATTCTGCAACATATGTTTATACATTTAATTCGTATTTTATTAAAAGAAGAAATACACATGTTAGTCCACAACTACGTACATAAAAAACATAAAAACTCATAGTCTCAATTAGAAATAAAATACTTATTTTTACGAGTTTATAGGCGCGCACGTTTCTTACCGATTGGACATATATACTACCTTTCTTTTTAATAAAGACCGATTCCACAGTAATATCCGCTTTATGTACAATATTTTGGAAAATTCCACATACTTTAAATTAATAACAATTCCAGAAAACAAATGAAACCTAATCCTAAAAAATATTCCGAAACAAACATAATTTAGTCTTCAGTACTAGGTGTGATCAATTATGACTTTTATAAACTCTGGTATCTTACAAATTTATTACATTAATAAATCATAAAGTAAAGAAATATTGTTGTAGGATGTCGTAAATAATCGAAATATTTTTCTTGATTTTAAATAATAAAATTATTTTGGAATTCGTGTAAAGAAAGACTATTTGTTTTTCTATGTAAACCGCGTTATTTCGAATCCTTGTACTAAGAGAACCTTGTAATCCGTATAAAACGAAGGACAGGTGTACATAACATCAAATAACAAATTCAGGATCACATGACGGATGATCGGACCAAGAAAGCAAGAGTTTTTTATTTCCATTTCTGATGGATACGACTTCAGTAGTTGAAATCACTATCGAATAATTTTTGCGAATAATTAATTTTTTCTAATATTGTTTGTACTTATATGCATTCTTATGACTAAAGAGAAAATAGTGAAGCATCGTTCTATGCATGTGTGTTACTTTTAACTAGGATAGTTAATTCATTAGCGAAGTGTTGATTGTTGGGCATTACGAGTTTTAGATTAAACAGAGCCTGACTTCAGACCGCAGAATATCTTCCGCACACTGGTGAAATGGTTTTAATTGAATGGATATTTAGTTTAAATTGAACATATTCACATATTAGAAATTGCATGTTATCAAACATGGCTTATTTGTTTCTATATATTATCATCAGCGGGGTACCTTGAGTGGGGGAGGGGAGGGGATCCTCCAAAAACACAGCTTCATTACGATTATATACAAGTGAATTGAGAAAAAAAGGAATAATATACTCTTCAATCACGAAAATATATCAATTGAATTATGGGCTAATTTAAATTCAAAAATTGGCGCACAAAAGTAGTTCATATCGTAGAAATATATTTTATAATCGGTTAAAATTTGAACTTAATCAGATGTTTAGTTCTTATCATTTCAAAGTCCTGTAAATCTGACAATTTTTACAATTTTACATAAGCAGTATTAATAATTAGTATTCTTGGGATTCCAGTCTTTAAATAAGTGCATAACTGTGTTACGTAAAGTTATCAGACGACCTTAAATAAAGTACAAAATAAGTCCCATACTGTAGAGTGTGCATAAATTGGTCAAAAAATGCTTAAAACGCCTATGTCTCAGGCACTTCGAAAAAGAATAGCGCGGAACAGAGTGCATGCACATTTATATGAATGTATTACACAATTACGTCTTTATTTCCGCGCTATTCTTTACCGCAGTGTAGCTTAAGCTTAGAAAGAAGCATCTAAGCGTCTTGGAAAAATCGTCTAGAATTATCATATTATAAAGCTAATTATCATATTAAAGGTGTCATATTAAAAAAGTTGAAAATAGGTCATCTGGGATAAACACTTTTAAGGTCGATAAAAGGCAAAAAGATTAAGAAGCTATTCAAAAATATAAATATAAAAACTATATAACAAAAAATATACAAAAGAATAAAGTCGTCGAGGATAGTATCAAAAATAGGCAACCTAAAAAGAACATTTTTTAAAATATGTACCGCCTTACAAATAAATTTGCCTGTCTGGACAGGCTTATTTAAGTTTATACCTGGTATAAATTTTATAATACGTTAATTTGTAAGGCGAATAAAGTTTAAAATGTTTGAAGGATTTATACTTTTAAATCTTAATTATTATTATAATAAATTTCTCACCGGTCTAAATCCGCTTACAGGTGGTAATCCTTGGCAGGTGGCAGAAATTATAAATTGGCAAAAAAGTGCCAAAAATAAACACTTAACTTCCATTTTAAAAATCAGTCAATAAATTAATTTTATGATAACAAAAACATAACAAATACCGCTTATTATGTTCACAAAACTGATAACAACACAATTTTATTTTATAGAAAAAAAAAACTATTATCATAAAATAAGTCTTCCGCGTGTAATCGTATCCACCAAGGAACTGGAGAAGAATTTTCTGTTACATTAAGTTTTATTTTATCCCCATGTTACAAATATGTTATACTCGTACATTTACTTCAACATACTCGTTCATGCTATGAAAGTATCTTTCTCTTTATTTCCCCAATAACTGAACATATTCCATCTCCCTTCAATGCAAAAAACAGTACGTCTGAGAAGTTATTTTAGTAAATCACCTTTCCTTGTTGCACCTACCTGTATTGCATATTTACCTTTCCGTTAATCACATATTAAAAATTGTATATTTGATAGCTAATTAAATAAGGTGAAATGTCATCTATCTTTTTTACTCAAGAGATTTTTTATATTCTGTTTTCTCTTATTATATATGGGAAGACGCTTCATAATAATATCTTCTATCCTTTTCTTTTATATTGTCCAGTTCAATGATTTATCTTACTCTCTTTCTGCCTGGTGGTTTAGTTTTTAGGTTAAGATTATCTTGCAGTCATTGACTTTTATTTATGAAAGAATCATTTATTTATAATTATTTTATTCGGTATTGTAGTTAGGTTAAATAATTAGTGGATATAAATATTATAATTAAAGTTAAATATTGTACATAACCTGATAGAACCCAGTTACGTTTATTTGAGGTTTATTTAGACAATAAAAGTTACTTGTTACATAAATGATTTTACTTAATATACTAATTTGTTTTGTGACCCTCTTTGCATAATAGCATACTCTAAAATTTCTTAAGAACACCTTTAAATAGATTATAAAAGGTTAGGAAATCCTTATAAGGATTAAGATTTTTTACAATAGCTATAAAATAATAAAATAAGATTTTATGTAGATTAAATCTTAATCTACTACGTTTTGCTACGTTTGCTACGATTTGTACTTTGCGGCATACAATCTTTTAATATTAATTCCTTTTAATCCTTTATTAATTTTTGATTCTTTAAAATTTAGAAGAAAAATTCTCTCTTTCTTATAGTGGGGTCAAAATCGTTATAAATATTCTTATTTCGGGGTAATTTCGTTGTAAACACCAATACGTAGGGGTATTACTCCGAAAAGTTAACTACCCCTATTTTAAGAGTAGTGTAAAACTAGTCTAGATAGCGGGGTTGCGTTCAGAGTGTGTTATTTGAATCTATATCTGTTACTATACTATACTATACTATAAATGCTATCTTATCTACAGACATAATTAAGATTTTGGTACAGTACTGTACATATTTTTTTTGGAGAGATTGCGTATATCAACAATATGTGTAAACATTTCTAAAAATATTCTTTAATTTTGTTTTACTGAAAAGAATATAATAAGTAATGTTAATTTATTTTTCGTTTTTCGAAACAATGACGTCATGAACTAAAGTTAATTATTTTAACCCTTTAATTATTAAAGGGGAAAAATATCTATTTCAATCGTTAATAGCTTTTATAATATTGCGAATTGAATAAAAATAATTGGATAATTAAAGGTAAAAACTGTTTCCAACTTTAACAATATACAGTACAGTTTTATATAAATTCAATTCAGTTCACAACCCAATACGACACAGTTGAACAGCTTCAGTAACACGTGGCCATTAGGAACGCGGCTACTTCTGCTATATGGCTAATCCAACACTGGTAATAAGACAATTAATTTAAATATAAGCAGCGGAATTTCTAGAATATTAAAATAACACAATTTAGTTCAGAACGTCTATTATAACATAGATTCTATGATTGTGTGCCCCACTATTTGAAGGTTAGCGAAAGGTATTTTGAATGAGCAGAATCAGTGGCTGTGTGAAGCATTTAAATTAAGTTTATATTAGAAATAAGAAACAGAATGTTTGATATATAAATGCTGACGGGTTATCTGCGTCCCCTTCTAAGGGTTTGCGTGCTTACTACGTTCTTTTTCGACATCAATGTATCTCATTTTGGAGTCACTTTGACATCATATTGAAGTTGCAATTAAACCATTAAAGTGTAACAGAAACAGATACATCTTGTTTCTTTTTCTATGATATTCTGGTGGAATTTTATCTCTGCTAAAGAAATGTTAAAAAGACAATAAATATATTTCCATTTAATTGTATGATGTTGGAAAGAGAAAGAATATTTTTATGAAGAAGTTCTGACAAGTTTCTATCTGAAATCTGAGTGAAAAGATTGATTTTTTTACTAGAATATTTTTCACCTATCTGCACCATTTCACCAAAATGTTTACTGGGTTACTTTTGCAAGTACTTTTTTCTACATTGTGTTGTAACTTACAATGTTCCAATAAAGAACTCAGTTCACTATACGACTATAATTCCTTTATGCAAAGTTTGTATTGTCAGATGAGAATTAGGTCGATTAAAATACGAGAGTAACGATTACAGTAATCAATTGGCTGCAGAGAGGAATGAAAGGATCCAGCGCGAGCTTGTGGTTGTGTTTGGATGTAGCGCGAAAGATATTTTATGGAAGATAATACCTTGCCTTGTGATTTCATATAACAGAAAAACACAAAATGAAAGCAGCTCCGTAACTAAATATAAATCAATAAAAAGTCAATGAAAATAAAATCTGCAATTACTCATAAATGATATAAGATTGTAAAAAATTGTAGGTGGTTTGAGCGTTAGTGAAAGTTTGTCACACATTTGAGTTGAAATTATTGTTGATTTTTTATAAATTGGTAATTCTCCTTTTTTGACAATATGTACATTTATATTTGAATTATGTTAATTCATTTAGCAACGGTATTCAACGCCGTCGTATACAATGGTGGACTAACAGGACTACAAAAGCGCAAGAAGTTCACACAGCACAAACGAAATCTGAAATTTTGTTTCTCAACAAATTGATGCGGACTGTCATCCATATTTGATGAGAAGTTTTTTATATACTAATATATTTTTCTTTATATGGTTTTTTCTTATATTAAAGTTATAATGAACCCAGTTGTGTTATATGGACACTTGGACTTTGAGAAAGAGAGATTGTGATCTCTCGTAGATTTGGGAAAAATATATGTTACAGTATACGGAAATAAGGCAGATACCGTGAAATATTGTGAAGGAAATCAGAAAAAAAATTCTGCAATGAGTAGGACATATAGAACGAATGGACAGTAAGAGGATGCCTAAGAAATCTGTCTAAAAATACACTATCTAAAAAAAAATCATGCAAGACTCTCAATTGAAAAAAGAAATAATTAAATACTGAAAAACTTATATAAATAAAAATAAAAATGTATAAATATAACTATATCCCAAACTACAGAGCAGTAAAATGAAAATAAAATTCACAAAACTACCAAACAACTTATATATACACTCAAACGACACACAAATGGAGTCAACAGATGACGATAAATAACAAAGATTGCAGACATCTGATGCCATATTCCTAATTGATAATAAAATTTAAACAAAATAAAATAACTTCAGGAGAGCATGACCTTGATGTTGATTCCGCCTCAAATTATAAATAAAAAAATAAAAAAAAAAAAATAAATGGAAAGAACCATAAAAATAGATATACATTTTTCATACAGTACCGTAGACTCTTTCTGTATGATACTAAAGAAGATTCAGATATTATTATAAGTAATATAAATAAATAAGTTTATAAATAAATTAAAAGAGGTATCCATGAGGCAAGTAAAAGTCGCATTATGTAAAAAAGAATAAGACAGTTGCAATTAAAACATAAGATCGCAATTAAACAAGTTTAATTGTTGGTTTATAATTATATTTCTTAAGACGTAATATTCTTCAGCTCTGCAATTTATATGCACCTGTATATAATTTAATTAAAAACAATTACAAAATTTATAATAATACTCATGCAATAGAAATTATGATGTGACCATTACTCGAGTGGAATTTTGCACTAGATGTTGTAAGGATCCTGATGAGGTTTTAGTCATGTTTTGAATGAAACTCTTTTTAAAAAAGAATAAAAATACTCTATACATACTTTACATTATGATAAGGTTCTCCCTGTAGTCTTATCACTTTATGCTTCTAACTGCATATATAGTTTAGTTAAACTAATAATAGAATAATTGATATAATAATAAGAATATTTTACATCTTATTTTATAAATAACTTAAATTCGAGAAATTTTAAACAATTGCGGTTCCCTCAGTTATACATATTACATTATCAAACTTAAAATTCCATTTCTATAACATTTCCAAGTGGCAAATATAAACGCATATTTTTAATGAGATACTCTTAGCTGTAGTTGGTATTCGACATACGTATAATGATGTGAATGGATTGTCATCATCGTTTCTGCCGCGTCTTCCGCCTCGGGTCAAATCTTCACATCGCATCTCAAGAACAACTTTCTTTTGCTGAATAATGTGACTTACCACGGGTACATTGCATTACAAAAGTTTTTATGATTCAATTTTATAGACGCTAAACAAAATGAATTATAATTCTTTATTTTTTAATATTTTTATTTATTAACGTTCAGATTTACACATTTACCAACCTCTATTCTCTACAATGTGTCAGTTCCTAGATTATTTTTACAATCCAACAATCAATTTAGTTAGGATTGCACAAGAAATAGTTTATGTTTTATAAAAATAGTTATTTGGGTATATTGGGTACGACCCCACAAACGATAATGTCACTCGTTCCAGCGCTGCAACCAAATCTATGTGGTGAAACATATTACATGTTCAATTATTTGTGTGGACCTAATAACATAACTGTACGACGAAAAAAAAAATTGGCCCCAAATTTTCCGCCCCTAAAATCTGCCACTATAGGTTCCAGCCTACTCAGCCTTCTAGTAAATCCGCCACTATATCAAATTTCAATTTAATAATTAATTATTAATTTAACAATTTTGTTAAATGTTTTAGAATAAGCATAATTCGTCACAGAAGGAATCGAGATTATTTTTCCGGTTTCACAGACTTCGTAATATAATACTTTGTGGTACACAACCAGCCGTTGGTAGTAAATGATGTATCGCACACTCTGTTATATAAAAGAGATGGCAAATAGCCGGATGTGACGTAACATGCCTTGGAATTTTATATAACGTTGGATCCCTTTAATAATTAAAGAGACAAATTTACTTTTTTAATTGTTAATATCTCCTAAAATATAAGGAGTTATTAAAAAATAATTGGATATTTGAGGTTCTTGTAACCAACTTTATCGATATAAAGTATAGTTCTATAGAAATTAAGTCATGGTCCTCAATCCCATTGCTGTTGGTTTGCAGTATCCTCTGATACGTGGCGCTTATAATTATTATTGATGTATTCGTTTTGAAGCATGTCAGACAATTTCGTAAACGGTTTTAGACAAATAAGTTACTTTCCTAGTTTCGATACATAAATTACATTTTAATTAGACTAATTCAATGAAAATAGAATATTCATAGAAATATAATTAAAAAAGAAAACTATACGGTTTAATTAGAAAATATGACTTATTAATAATATCAAACACAAATACCGAACTGTTTAAACAAAAATTCCATTTCTTTTTATTTTGTAATATGATAATGAAAAAATTGCCCCAAATGAATCGTTTAATAATTCATTACTGTAGTAAGAATATCGAATTCAATTTATAGTTTACCTTTTAAGCATAAGTCACCTCCAAACTCTGGTAATTTGAATTAAAATAAGACATTTTCAGGTTTTGCTGCTGAAGTGAGATAACATCCATATTTTATGCTTTGCAGAGCAGTAACACTTCTTTTAAACTCATTTTAAAATTAATAGCCTCTATGTGTATTTTTAATAATTGAATAATTAGAAAGTTATCAATTTTCAATAAAAAAATTAACTACTTGTAAGATGAAATTTCATTTTTTATTATTTAATTATAATTTTTCATATACTGTATTAACATTCATAAAAGCATTAACTAAATTTAAATACTTGAGGATTACGTTTTATTACTTTCTTATATAAGTATAGTTCATGTTAACTAAGTAATAAATCCATAGATTATATCTTCAATCTGTTCTAATAAATAATTTCATTTTAGTATAAACGCGGATTCTAGGAGTGACAGAAGAATTACTAAAAATGATAAATTGTGATAAACTTTTACTTATTATTATACAACATAAAAATTAAAATTAAAATGCCGAAGGAGTTGTGTCTTCTTACTTTCGATTATGATGCTGCGTCGCACCGCTACCTGTGCGGTAGTGATACGCCAATCTGCGAATCATCTTCACAGCTTTCTTTCAACCAGCGCATGCGTATTCAGCATTACTTTGAATGCGTGTGAAAATATCAAATTACTCTTCTGTGTTTTTTTTATAATTTAAATAACACAATTTTTAATTAAAATCATATGTTTGCCCATTTAATATGTCACGCTATTTCTTGACTCCATCCTTCATAGCTGGGTTGTGAGCATAACTGAATTTATATAAAACTTCACTGTATATTGATAAAGCTGGTTAAGTTGGCTAAGTTGGTTATCAAAACCGCAAATATCCAACTATTTTTATTCAATTCGCAATATAAAAGAAGTTGTTAACGATTGAAATAGTAATTCTTTTTCACTTTAATAACTAAACGGGAAAAATTTACAAAAAATGACTGACTTCGTGACGTCATTCTTTACTCACCTTCTTCCACACTACTATTGGTTAACCTTTATCACCACTGTTCAACAGAGAAGTGCAAAAGAGATGCAGAATTAAACGTCAAAGATATAGCAGCTGGGCTCGATCTATTATGTTTCAATATAATGCCGTGATACAAAACGAAAAATAAATAATATTACTTATTATATTCTAAGGACTATGTGACGTAGCTATTAGGATAACAACCGGAATATTACGCAGCAAAACAAAATTAAAACTTTAAATAGATATATATTCGTTAATTTTTGGATATTCAATAAAATAAAAACGCCAATATAGGTTTATCATCCAATATTCTAATATAGAATTAAAAAATCGTCCCCTAAAAAATGAGTTTACGACCCAGTTGTCCGATTGAAGCTCTAAAGTCACCGAGCGAGCTATATGTAGTTCTCTTTATACTTTAAGGGTGAGTGCACACTTGCGTATTCCATTATTCGTGTTGTTTGCCGATTATTCCAAGTCAAATGCCTCACTTGTTTTTAATATACGTAGCAAATATTGATCATTCGTCTAAACGCATTCGTTTAAATATAATAAAGTTAGGTTATTTTCCACCTGTATTTTTAAGAAAATAAATAATTATTTTGCACAGCAATTGCTTAACACAATAAACAAATTCTACATTTTAACATTAAGATTTCATAGACCTTACATAATTCGTTTTAAATCACTTTTTAAAAATTATTACTTTCTTTTATATGATTTCTAGAAATATGACTGAATCATTTGAAATGAGAAAATTTTAAATCATCACTTTTGTTTTCACCAATGCAATGTTGTACTTATTTATTTAAGATGACGTAAGACTAGTGTCGTAAAAGTTATTGCGGTATGATCTTTTCATTTTGACATTATTAGTTATGTGGGAGTTTTAATGCTGCATAAGTAGTATCGTTAAGAAGTCCTTTATGATGATTAAACACTTTTAGAACAGAGTATATAACTATAAAGCCCTTTTAGATTAAATATTAGTAGGTTCTGCTTAAGTAAAATATAATATGAATGTAAAGAAACATCTTTGTTTTGGGTTAGGAGGAAAAAATGTTTCTACCTTCCTATCTGTACCAGGATTTTAATTTAAATATAACTCCGTTTTGGGGAATACAGAAAACTAGTTTATAATTTCTTATGATTAATTCTTATACCGAGATACCTCGGGTTACGAACACAATTTCCTAAAAAAAAAAAAGAATTGTCTCTACTTACGTACCTGTTTCAGGTTACGAACGCACAAACGTTACGTTCGTTGTTCTTAATACAATCTTTTTTGTATATTATACTTAAAATACGTACATCAATACTACGTATATGTATTATATAGGTATGTACATTATGGATCCCAAGAAAGTGAAAACTGTTAGTCAACAGTGGTGTAAAGAACCCTAAGCCTATTACAGTAGAAACGAGGAAGGAAATAATAACTAAATATGAGAATAGTGTACGTGTTTTTGATCTCGCCAAACAGTACGACATGACTAAATCTACGATATGTATAATGTTAAGGTGAAACATTACTTCATGGTTATATAGTTAGATATAGAAGGTAACATTGTACTAAAATGACAATCGATTTGCAACTTTGTACTAGCACTCCATGTTTTCAAATATAACAACGAGAAAAGAAGTGCCAAGAACGGTTTGATGTGGCTAATGAAAAGCACCTTGCTGGCGATAATGATAGCGAGGTCTAAATATGCTAGAAGACTTTTCTTTCGTTTTGGATCTACATAAATTTCAATGGGAAATTCATTTTATATAATAATTTTTTTCGTTAACACAAAGGCTATTAAGTGGTAGATAAGAGAAAGGGGGTAGTGTTGGGTTCAAAGATCCCTCTCTACTCTCCCGATTTAGTCTCAATAACAATATGAAAACAGATGGACATATAAAATCTTATTAGATATTAAATTCTCACATTCTCCATGAAATTGTTTGTTTATCAAACTTCCGTTATTTAAATTTCGTAATTGGTTTGCCATCGCGTTTCTTCCGATATTCACAAAGCAAACAACCTTTCAAGAAAGCGTCTCTTTTCTGTATCTCACATATGGGAAGTTCAGCGAACTGCGAATCATCTTGTACAGGTACACTCGTAGCGGATGTGCAACGGACGGTATTTGTTTTCATTGTAACTGTAATGATTCAACGTATAATGTATTCATATACATAAACGTGTGTAAAAGCGATAGAATATATTAAAGATGATTGTGGCTTGCCCGCAACCGTAGCCGACGTCCTCCGACCTTCTGGCAATGACTTCACTTTCTCCGGCCGCAGATGGAAAAGAAATACCACGGGGAACCAGTTACAAGTTATTTAAAGATTCACTTTATATGAAAACATCACCTTATTTACCTATGGTAATGAATAACTAATTGATAAACAGATAATTTTTATTAGAAAAGCCACAACAACAAACATTAAAGCACCGTTTTAATGGAAAGATACATTCTGTAAGCATGATTCATTGAATTTTAACACAAAAAAGTGACAAGGACCGTGATCAAAGGATCGTGCGTGAAACATAGAGGCTGCACTGTTGCAGAAGGTGACATTAGCTATAACAAATTTCCTTAGAAAGAATGAAGTCACTATAAAACAAAGATGTTATTCTGTCAAAGTAATGAATAGCATAATTATGTATGTTAAGCGTTATTTATTTATTAGTACGTTTAATGAAGATAATTAATATTAAAATAATTAAATATAATAAGAAGACAGTTTTTGGATTTCAATACCACTTTCTATTCTAATAAAATGTACAATAATATTCTTATGTTCTATCCTATGTTTATAATTTCTTACACAGACCAAATACTATTCTTATGTCAACAGCTTATGTCGGTAACATATTGAAATCTACAATTATTATTTATTCTACGGATATCTATTTATAAAATGATCCCCATATTTTAAGTCTGGAGTCAATAAATTTTATGTTTTATTTCGTCTTATAATTTTATATCATATTTTACTCTATAATGCATTTACGACTTACTAAACTACAATTCTGATTTCGACTTTTTCAATGTTTACTTTTCATCAAAATGTGTTACAAACGTAAACGCTTTTTAATTTCAAATTTAAATTTGACAGTGACCTCAAACTTTTTACATTAAATTAATATTTAATTTGCAGATAATCATAAAAATAATGTGCTGTATTAATTAATAAATTTATTAATTTACCTATTTTAAACAAAATTTGCATAAATTCTATTTGAAATTTGTAATAAATTATTTTTAGTATGAATTCATTAATTTTATTGATGTTTATTACTAATTTAGGCTTTTTAAATATTTAAAATAGTTCAGTACATTGATATAAAGATAAAATAATAATTAGTGGTAAATTTTAATGAGTAATTATAAATTTAATTTAGTGAATGAGTAAGTAATAAATAATGTCGGTAAAGGTGTAGATGCAGAAGACTGTAACAGACATTTGAATATTTATTGAATTTAAATTGTTTCAAAACACTTTCTATTATAAAGGAGTTCTTGAAATTTTTTGTAGATTAATCTAGAATCCTTCTAGTAGAGCTAGTTAAAATTTCAAAGTAACAGCATTGGTGTGTTTCTTGGATAAATATTTATCTACTTTTATATACGTAATATCATATTATTCATATTTTAAATTCCAATATATGAGCTTCGGTGTTCAGTTATTGTTTCTATAATTTACATATACAGTCACGATAATGTTTAGAGATGATTTACGATCGCATGAAAATCGACATTATTATTTTATGACGTCACACACGAATCCTCACTTTAAAAGCTATTTGCTGTAAACATAAATCAACATTAGAAAAATTATTAAAAGTACGAAATTGAAAATAAATAAAGTTGACTCAATTATTTATCCCAAGTTAATAGAACACTAGTGATTCGTTCTTAAGAATAAGTAATCCTGTAAATTTGGTAAAATTATAAGAAATTTTTACACAATGTAAATTCGATACATTCTTATGGCGTTTGGTCGGAAGAAAATATTAATAAGTATAACAGCCAAGAATTATTTAGTTCCATAGATTATGGAATATATGTTATATAATTATAAGATATGTTTAATTAGACTCTACAACCAAGCTAAATACATAAGCTAAAGCTAAATATTGTACAGAAGACAAATAGATAAAATACGAATAAATTTTAATTCAGCGTATTTTATACGGCATGAATATATTAAGCGTTATATAAGTTAGATTTTTAGTATAAGAACTATTCGTTGATTGATCTATGATCTAAATACAAGTATTAGACGGAAATATTCGATACACAATAACTTTTACTTTAATTCCGTTGATAGATAAGTGTAACCTATTTCTTGATTCGTCTAGGATATACAATAGTTTTATTAAATCAACATATTTTTTGTCTAATTTATTAGGCATTGTATATGAGCAGATATAGGTAGTATACATCCTTTGATGCTTATTACATTTTAAACCATTTCTTCTTTCTTTAGAGATCTCTTTTAAAAATATCAACTTTAAGACTACATTAAAAATATTAAAGGCTATTTCGTTTGAATAATCAACTATCAATTTGAAAATTGTAAAACACTAATAAATCTTCTTTTCTCTATTATTATTAATATTTATATTCACATCTACGATAATAAGTTCTGCATAAGTTGACCGAAAATCTTGAAAATCATTCAAATAAGTTAGGTCAAGATGTTTTTCTTAGTGATTAGGTTTGGTTCGTTACAATAGAACTTTATTGCAGAATTCGTCGAATTTTTACCGAAAGGTGTTGCATATTACTAAGAGATTTATGCATTTGGATTATTATCCGTTATTTATAAAATATTGAGCAATAAGTAAGATTTATTAGAAGAACTTACTCTTTAATTTTAGCAAATTGATTGTGTCATTTATTTATAATATTTATTAATACAAGAGTAAATCACAAGAGTAAATAAATGTTAAAGACTAGGCTAGGCTAGACGAGTACTAATATAAAAATTGAATATGAAAATCTAAGTAAAATGTTTGGCACATACGTCGGCCTTAAAAGATTATTTGAGTACAACAAGGGTAAATTCACACAGAAGATGAAGCGGCAGACCTCAAAATATTTATTATTACGACTAAGTTCTGCAAAAACGCGAAAGTTGCGGAATTAAAAAAAATTAAGAATCATTTGTCATCAATATATATAATTATGTGAATCCACCCTAATTTAACATTTTGATATGTTATAATTAAAAGCAATAACTAGTTATAAGTTAAAAGATTATTTTTACATTATATTCGTATAATATTTTTTTATATAAATTTTTCATAACATTGTTTATAAAATGATTCTGAATGCCCCGGCTATTTGACTTAGGGCTGGTCTAAGAAAGTGAGCTAAGTTCTACGAACTTCATTTTGGTTATCACATTATAAACATCTAATTTTTATTAGTATCATTTATAGTCATTGATTTGTAACTTTATCTTCTAATGATTGAACTTTAAAAGTTTTAAAATTCCTAAACTCTTTACAGTTGATTACTTAGAAATATATCTCAGTATTTTTTGTAAACGAGTATTGTTGCAAGTTGTAATTTTTTTATGAGAATATTGCATTGGGTTTGTCATATTAATAAGATGGAAGAAGCTGATACTATATTCTTATAACTGTAGTATTCAGTCTTGCTTTATTCTGTTCTGATTAAATTCTGCAGAACATCTTCTTCCTGCGATATCAATACGAACAAAGAGACATGTGCACATTAATTTTCTTCGTTTTCAACTGTAATTTGTTCTATGCTATTTTATAAACGTTTATATTACATATATAACTACATATATATAATTTCATATTATCACTTATTCAGTACTCCAGCTCTACAACATTTTAGTAGACAAATACTCAAGGAATATGCTCCAATTTCGTGTACTGCATAATTCCTCAAGTACTGGACTACATTTGTTACTTTATATTCAAACTATACATTTGTTTTAACATCATAATTCATTTTTATTTTTCTTTCATATTTAAAATAAAATCATATTAAAAACAATGAGCTACAAGGGTGTTTAAAACTACAGTACACTAACTAGTTACATTAGTAAGGGTTACAAAACACAAATTCCCTAACTGGGGAATTACGCTCTTCTAATCACGCTCTTCCAAACATGCCAGAAACATCCCCAGTCGATTGGGAGTGGGACATGGTGGTTGTGTCTCTATATTTAGTGGCAGCATTTTTCTTTCCATGGTATAATCGGTACAAGGAGTAAGTTTGAGCCGAGTCCAAGTCACTGATGCTGTTCGCCATGGTGTTGCTACTCTTATTTGTTCGTACAGCAAGTTCGTGAGCTCTTTGGAGAGTGAGGGTTTCTTTGGAACGATGGTTCAACTCCCGACTTGAAATTGCTGGTTTTATATCTGGGAGAAGAGTGTGTTCTTTGTGGATTTGATGCTGATGTTGATGTTGATGTTGATTAGATGATGGATGAGAGTGTCGCTTCTCTTGTAGGTATATGGATGAGGTGGCTGGTTGCAGCCACTCGTGTCGGGACGCTTCTTCGGGTGTTAGTCGTCTCTTCGGATCCCATCTAACAGAACGAAAAGAAAATAGTCTGTCATATATAAGAGTAAGTACAGATATATTTTAGTAAAGCTGTTACATGTTTAAAAGGGAATGAAAAGTGCTAAATGCTGCTAAGTGGAAGCACTGCTTTAATATCAAGGTTATACTTACTCTAGACATTTACTGATGAAATCGATAAATATCGTATCATTGCATCGTATAGCAGAAGAGAGTGGTTTTGATCCTGGCTTCCGTTTACGTCCTTTGCTATTTGTAATGCATCTAGGATTATTTTTCGAATCTGTAACAAAAATATTCAGATATATTTCAAGATATTTAGATAACAGTTGTAGATTACATACAACAACAGGAAAGAATGGAAAAAAATGAGAAGAACAATTATAACAAAAGATATAAAAGGATATGGGAGAGAGAGATACCAGCTCAGTTTGGGATAACAGGTAGTATTCAACAAACAAACAATTTTGAATTTCAAAATAACATACTATAATATAATATTCTTTTCATTGTGGCACTAATTTATAGATTGAGTATTAATAAATACATTTTTTGAATTGAAGAGTATTGAATAAAGTGCATAATTACATTGCACGATGAAAATACTCAATATAATTATAAAAATCTAATCTTTACATTTGTGGATATACCACAAATAAATTCTACTTACCAAAGAATAATCTTCTTCTGGTAGCAGCTGTTATCAATTCTTCAGGTGGCACACCAAGGACTTCCATTATGCAAGCCAATTGTTCCGCTTCATTTTCACCCGGGAAAAGGGGGCATCCAGTGTAAAGTTCTGCCAGTATACAACCTGGAAGTATTTAAACATTATGCGTGGATCCATAGATAAATCTTGTATATCTTTATTAAGATGTTACCTAAACTCCACATGTCTATCGCGGTCCCGTAAGATAATCCTAGAATAACCTCAGGTGATCGGTAAAAACGAGACTGGATATACGTATACACTTTTCGATGGGTGTAACAGGAACTGCCAAAATCTATCACTTTTATTGAACTGCTTCCACGCTGTTTCAATAAAACATTTTCCTGGAACAATAAATATTTGATATTAAACTCAGTGTGTTTTTTTTTAGAGTTGTGTAAATCGTTATCGATATGTGTTTCAGTTCTTACCGGTTTGAGATCGCAATGAATAATATTTTCATGGTGTAGCAACCGAAGACATTTAATTAAAGAACTGCTGAAGCGTCTAATTAAGCTGAGACTGAATCCTTGATAATTATTTTTCTTTATTAACTCGTAAAGATTTAAACTGAAAATAAAAGAAAAAGAATGCATCAATACAAATTATTTTTTATCATTTTTAGGGGTCGATTATTTAATTGTTGATTAAAACAGATGTTAAAAAATGAATATCGGCGTTTTAATTTTATTAAATTTGAAAATGTTGACGGAGATATAGAAACTAAAAAATTTAATTGTAGTTTTAGCGGTGCAGATGTCGGCCATATTTATGACGTAACATTATTAAGGGATAGGTCAGTTATTTGTTATATAGAAGAGTTCTTTCTTAAGTATGCTATTTATTTTACGTTCTGTTGTATAAAAGAGATGGCAACTTAGCGGACTTGACGTTGCATGTATTGGAATTATCTATGACGTTGGATCACTTTAATAACTAAAGTAAAAAAATGACTATTTTGAACTGTTTAACCTCCTAAAATATAGCGAGTTATTAAAAAGTAATTGGACATTTAAGGTTCTTGTAGCCAACTTTATCAATACCAGTTTTATATAAAGTAAGACATTTTTCACAAGCCCATTATTTTTTGTATCTACACACACATTCAAATGCGTCTCTATTGTATAAGAGATGGCAAATCGTCGCATGTGACGTACCATGAATTTTCTATAATCCCTTTAATAACTAAAGGAATAACGAAAGAAATAAAGAAAACAACTTTTTAATTGTTAATATCTCTTAAAATATAAGGAGTTATTAAAAAATAATTGAACATTTGAGGTCCTGGTAGCCAACTTCCGTTTTAAATAAATTAAATCATGGTTCACAAGGCCATTTTAAATAACAGTAAATGAGAATATTTATTTAAAAAAGAAATTATTAGAACCTAATTTATAATTTCTCAACAAAATGTTTCTATGTCGGAATCGTGTGGTGTGTATAAGATTAAATGAGGTTAAAAGCAGAGGAGACTTGGTGACCTTTCTTGTGAAGTAGAAAGTTTCATTTCAATCATAGAAGGAATGATCTTCGGCATTTGATAACATAATTAGCTGTAATATATCGTTGTTTAATTTTACTTTTATTATTGGTAATTAAATTTACATCAATAGCTGACATATTTACGAGTTTAAAAATAAAAATTATAATGATAAATGTAGGTGTATGTAAATTATACGTGATTGATTTATAAAAAGGTGCAGTGTCTTACATACAGACTTGTTATGTTATTTAATGAGTTTACCATACTTTTGTTTAAAGGAAAGAATGGGCTTGTAAACTAATTTTTTAGTCGATTATTTAATTGTTGATTGAAATAGATGTTAATAAATGTATATTGGTGTATTTATTTTATTAAATATCTAAACTTTGGCGGAGATATAGCAATTAAAAATTTGAATTGTAGTTTTAGCGCTAACCTGTTGTTTACATAACATGTATAAGAGGATATGTATAACAAGGATAAGAATTCTGTGTTAAGTATGTTATCTCTTGTACGCTCTGTTGTATATCTCTGGCAACTTAGCGGATGTGATGTTACATGTATTGGAATTTTCTATTCATCATTTTTTTCCTTATAATTGTAATTGGACATTTGAGGTCCTGATAGCCAATTTATCATTATATTGCAGTTTTATAGAAATTTACCATTCAAATTGACAAATTAGCATTTAAGTTAACAGGAACTGGATCACTGGATCCCACTACCACAGGCCAGTAATCCGGAGACATGATTTTGATAAATTCTAAATTAAACAAACAAAAAAATTAAATGGGTGCAAAAAATTTCTCTTCCCAAAGACATTCGTATACCATCAGATCTAGTTCAGACAAACTATTCGTTAAGCGTATGTGTAAGCACAAAAAACTGACCGGCAGATCTGAACGAAAGCGAAGTCTCAATCTGATGTGAAAGTAAGGGACCACAGGGTGAAATAGATTTTAGTTAAAAAAGTTTCCAGATTAATATAAATAGGGTCTAATATAAAGGGAGCAATTTATAAAACATTGTACTAACAGTGACTTTTAAAGAAAACGAAATATCTATAATTATGTTCGTAATATGTTTATAATCATAGATCTGATACAAAGGGAACCGTTGACAAGAACGATGCTATACAATTACATGTGTTAGAATGAGAAAGGTAGCATTATCTCAATTATCGTCAATCAATACAAAATATTTATGTTTAGACTTTTTAACTACTGTTTACTTTTACTTTTAATTAAAAAGTTATGATTTATTGTAATGTCTTTAACTTTTTTGTTGAATGTTTGCTTAGTTCTATAAATTTACTGGTTTATGCATGTGTTTCTTTCTACTACAAATCTTCGTTTAACTTTGAAGGGTGGGTACTAGGGAAGTAACGAATGTTCGATTTCCTACATTGGCGAATGCGAATGCAAATATAGACACTTTTTAAATATGGTGCCAAAAGTAAGCAATTTATATCACACATTTTGATCAGGCGTTTGTTGATTATTTAATTACTAATATGATTTACTTAGTAATACAATATAAATCCTACCATTTGTGTTATCAGTAAAGATATCATTTAAAGTAGTTTAGTTTAAGTAACAATTTGATAATTTACTTAGCTCCATTGTGCGTTTAAAAACATAAAAGTTTATTTTGGTTTTGATATAAGTGTTATTTTATATTGCAAGTTCAAGTAGTAACTAACATAAAAATATTGAACACCAAATCAGTTGCATTGTTATTTTATAAATTATTTTCACTTTTCGTTGCCAAATATATTCGCACAATCTATTGCGAATGCGAATGCGAATATTCGTCACTATCTCTTACTGAACTTAAAGTCAGCTACAAAATGATTAGCTACAAAACGGCCTCATTCCCCACTCACTGTTTTGATATTTCATTTACGTTTTTATTTAATATTTTAATGTAGATTTCACGCTTCTAGAATAGGCATTCCTTGTCACATTCGTGATTTAATATGAGTTTAGTTAATTTAATTGGTGCACATCCCTCGTTGGTAATATAAATTTTGACAGCTCGATAGTTGGACAAAATTGAATGTGAAATAATTAAAATTGTTGTTGTTAATAACAATTAGTAATAGAATTGTTTTTATTTCTTTATTTTTGACAAACTGATAATGAACTGTTTTAAAAATAAATATTACTGCATTTTGACAATTTGACTCATTTTGGAGGTTATAATATAATATAGTTTTGTAAATTTAGAAACATTGGACCTTATAAGGTTTTGAAAAGAACAAAGAAAATGTAGATGAAATTCTATTTTGAAAATGATGCAGGGAATGTCTATATTCCCATATGCTATAAAATATTAAATTAAAAACAGTGACTGGAAATGAAGCTTTAATAAATTTACTAGCGTGGCATGAACCACCTTTTAATACTAAGAAATACTTTGTAAACTTAATGTACGTCAATCGCTGGTCTTATTACAAATGTCAAAAGCAGTTGCTATTTGTCAAGGCTGTGCATAATAAAATTCTCCTAGTTAACAAATGGCGTGTGCCATATCTCTGGAGTCAGGAGCTATAAAATCTCTGCTTCATAGAACCCGAGGAAACATCTCCCGTGTAATAAATCAAGACAAAGAAAAAAAGGGCAATTTACCAGATTTATATGAATGGGGTTGGTAAGAAAGTCTAGTCAACTGTCATTGGCATTCAAACCACCCTATTTTAACTCCCCTAACCTTTTAAGTAATCAACCTGCCATTTAAACATAGTTACATAGTTTTCCTTAACTTCCGGCCTGGCTACGATCATGAACTTTAACTTTCGCGTCTGCGTTGCATGTCTCTAGTACATAATTATTAAGTAAAATGACATATAAATTACATTTGTCGTAATCGTTCATTTGCGACAAAACTTTGATTTATGGATTGCTTTTTGTTTTATGTTTATTTATAATCGAGGATAACAAAAGTTTAATGTCATCAAAGCTATTTTAATTATATTAATTACGATATTATTCTTCTAAGTTTCCATTCCATTAAAATTCCCATTGCTTACTCGGTCTTGCATGCAAAGCAACATTGGCCATTAAAATTAAAAATGATTGATTCAAAACTCAATGGGCTTTTCAACTCTTTTTTAGGGTTGTTTTTTAAATATTCATTGCAACAGACGTTTTTATCGTTTTAAATATCCAAAAGTTCACAAACATAATTGTATGTGTCTCTCTTATAAAAAAAGAGATTTCAAATCTTCTATATTTTCTATAACGGTGTAACACTTTAAGGGCGGGGCCTGGGTTTTCACTTTCGAAAAATCGATTTTTTGTTTTTTGTTTTATCTTATTGTTTAACATTTCAAGAATATGTCCTTAAAATTTTAAGCCGATCTAAGCAATATTCTTGAAGTTATTGTCTTATTAATCCGGTATATTATATTGTATTATATGTTAATCAGGTATACAGTTTATTCATTGCTATAGTCCTGACGCGTTTTTCTCAAAACTACTTTTTCAAAGTCCGTGTTCACTGCTATTTGAAAACTACTCGACCGATTCATTTCAAACTTTGTAGACATTTTCTTCATATAAAATACCTCCCCCCTACGTTTAGTAAGAATTTTTTTTTTAACATTAAGGGTGTTTCCCACCCACAAAATGGCGGAAATTTTAGTCGAAAATAACGGTTCACACTTTAGATGGCCGCCAAAAATTTTTAAATTAAAAAAATAATAATCAGAGAACGTTGGGGGGAAGATTTGTTTATAATTTAACTAAATTTTTATAGTTTTTCATTTTCTGATAATTTCCGGCCGAGTTACAGTGAACACCGCAAATTGTTTTTTTCTCAAGACGTCCTGGGGGAAGCTCTGTCACGGGCTAATGATTTAATATTTTTGCATGAAAAATTTACAGAACATAGTCAAAACTATGCTCAACAATGTATAGAAGGTTTGAATAAAATTGCTCAATCGATATTTGAGATAAAAAATCACAAAAAAAGTGTTTTTTTTTACGCTGAAACCCAGGCCCCGCCCTTAATATAAGAGCTATAACTCCGTAAATAATTCCAGTTTTGAAATATCCTTTTGGGATAACGTTTAAAGGTCTAAACTAACGAAATATGACTAGATTACTGCCTTAAGTCATAGTTCACAAGTCCATTAGTGTACTAATACGAATCGAAGCAGGAAAGAGGGGAATTAGATTCGAGAAGAAATGCTGAAGGCGAGATCCTTAGAAAATTAAGGAGGGTGGAAAAAGAGGAACGGAAAGGAGTGCAATGGTGACAGAAGAGGCAGAAGAAGAGAAGCTAAGGAGCAAACACAGAGATGCAGCAGCAGGAAAGAATGGAAAAAATGAATAATAGCAAATATACGAGTATGAAAGATACAAGAGGATTTGGGAGAGAGTGATACTGGTATACATACAAGAGATAAGGAGCGAGGAAAGAGAAGGAAGGGCAGAGTAGTAGGGATAGAGACGCAGTATTTAAATTATCTGTTTTGTTTTTATTTATTTTTTGAATGGAGTAACAACGGGTAGATAGAAGAATAAGAATCACTAATAAAATGTAATTAAGGACAATGATATGTAATTTAATGATTTAAGACGGAAGAATGTAGTGCCTAATGGCGATAAATAAAAAAATAGTGTACGTATATGAATAAATCTTTAGGGAATGTGAAAATTAATGAGATCTGTTAAACTTACCTCATAAGTTCAAAACTAATACATAAATGATTTCTAAAATAGAAATATTCCAGCATGTGTATGACATTATGCGCGCCATCTTTATCCTTCTTTCTTAAGTCATCCAGAATTCTTACTTCAATTAAAGCCTGATGATGGAATCTTTTTTTATTTCGAATAATTTTAATAGCAACGTGTTGATTTGTTTTGTGATCCAACGCTCTAATGACCTGCCCAAAGCTTCCTTTTCCTATTACTTCCAATATTTCGTACCGATATCCAATGTGGTCATGTAGAACCTGTAACAAAACAATACTTCATTTAATTTGGTGTAATTTCTAAAATATAATAGAAACACTGAAAAGGTTTCGTATGAATATAGCGATTAATCAAGCACATTCCCTCTGCCCCCCTTCAGTTAATTTATTTTCGCTTTGTCAGTTATATAAGAAGATTTAAAATAATATATTTTCAGAGGATCCTTTGACGAGCATCGGTAGAACTTCAGTCGCAGCCATTTTTGATTTCTTTCTTTGTATTACTTCAAAGAGACATTTAATGCTATATAATTTCTTTTAAAAAATTTCTTGATAATACATTTCTTTTTATTAAATAAATACAGAAATGACATGGCGGCCACTTATTTAATTAATAATCTATTCAAGATATTTGATGAAATTTCATTTGATATATTTTTAATGAAAATTTTGTATTTTTAAGGAGATCCTAGTACAAATAATAGCACTTTACGCTGGAACAAAAATTACAGGTAGTATATGTGCGTATTCGAGTACAGAGGTTTTAAATATCTGTTCTGACTAAACTATACCACACTGGAACTTTCCTAAAACATCCCACAGTCGTTTCTGTGGGATGCACGGGATAACAGGTTAGATATGCATGACACTAACTACCACCCAGGATCCGGATGTTTAAATGCTATTGATTATAAATTTAGTAAAATAAAATATTTGGTTGGTTGTGTTGTAAATAAATGTCAGCAGACAAATAAATCACTGTGAATATAAAAAGGGTGTTTTATAGATTTACATATCTTGATAACAAAACTAGTAGTAGTTCATTCTTTTATATAAATCTACCGTTTTTATAGATACACTAAACATTCTGTATGAAATTATTCGGTTTATTTTCTCTTCTTCTATTTATATTAGTGTATGTTACTGTACATTGATGGCCAAATTATTGATTTCCTTGTTGTTTACTATTATTTTCATTAGAGCAAACCACATTTTTTTCTAAATGTGACATCCCTGGAGACAATATGGATTCGAAGCGTATATAATTCGAATAAGATATTCTCAGAAACGACCTAGTATCTGAACCGACATTTGAGTGATATAGGGTGATCAAAGGGGTTTGTGATCGGACACTGAGGCGAAAGAATCAGAAGGACCTACTTAGATTTAAACCAATAAGCTTCTACATAGCCTCCTCTCAAATAATATAGTTGTACGACTACCGCCCGACCATACATTTTTTTGTAAACCCAACCGTGGTATTCTATTGTGATTCCGACAGGGATTTATAGCAAAACAATAAAGGGTCTCACCCGGGAAAACCCAGTTTATTAATTTTCCGAATTGATAAATACATTTTTTTGGAATTCTGTACATATATTGCTAATAGATATTTCAGTCAGCGATACGCCGGCTACTAATAAAAGAAGAAATTCAAATCGTCTAAATAGCCCGCACCCCATTTATCTTTTCCTAAACGTAACCAAATATATTCTTTACCTGTGGCTTAGAACGTACTTCGAAAATTCTTACATAAATCCAAATAGAGATATTCGGCATTACTACGATACGAAAAAATGTTTGTGAGATAACCTTTATACCTAAGTGTAAACACATTACTATGGGAAATAAATTATTGCCATAGTTCGACATTAACTGCCACATTTGTATATTTTTAAAGCGAATATTGATATTGGATCATCCATAAATTACATCACACAAATTCACGTCTCCATAGCCACGCTTTCTGACACATTGTGACGTCACACGTTTGTAACAGATAATGGTAGTCTTATTTTGTTTTGTTATTTTATTTTTTTAGAAGACGATTTTTGGATTAGATTATAGTTCTGTCAAGTACAAGTACTCAAGTACAGCGAAGTAGCTGGCGAAGTCATACTAGATGAAAAGGTGCGCTGGAAAGAGCATGTCAATAAAAAAAAAAAGAAGTAAATATAAATTATAGAGAATTGCACTGGCTGATTGGAAAGAATTCCACTCTGCAGTATATAATAATTTAGTACTATACATGCAGTCCTAAAAAACCAGTGTGGACTTATGATATCCAGCAATCCCTACGAACATTTTTTCGTATCGTATCTGATTACAATTTGAGTAAGATTTTCCGAAGCACGTTCTAAGTCACAGATTGAAAATATATTTGGGTATGTTCGAGAAAAGAAATTTCGTATTAAAAACTTAAGTTTATGGGATTCAAAATGCCTTCGAAACGGATACTCTTTTTTTGTTGTCCATAAGTCACTCTATATCGTTGAAATGTCGATTTCTACACTAGGTCAAGTTCTAGAATATCGTATTCCAATTTTCGTATGGATGGGGCTGTACCAATTAAAGCAACAAGGATTTAATCCACAGATTTTAGAACACAGTGCTAGGAAATATCGTGGAAGTACCCTGGTATATTAGAAATAGTAATCTTCATCGCAACAATTTGCAGGAGTTACCAAGAAAGACTCGAAGAACTTGTTAATGTCGAGGTATCATACCTACGGAGGAGAGACAATGAGAAGACCTTTTAAAAGGGTTACACCTTTTCAGTTAGTGTAGTCGTGCAAAACAGGGAAAACAAGGAAAAATGCTGATGAGCAAATCCTTTAATGTATGTAATTAATATGTCAACTTTTAATTACTTATCAGTCTTAAAAAAAAAAAATGTCACGTCACGAAGCGTCTCCTCCTGTAACGTCTTGTCACACTTTCAGGACCACTTCCTCCCCCATTTGCATGGACGTAATTAATGGATGGTCCCAACACACACTCTTATTTAATAAGTGTGTTTGTAGAGTTCAAATATATTTTCATTCTTATCTCAACTAAAATTAAAGACCACTAAAATACCTCGATTTTACACTTGCGTGAGCCTTATACATTACATTAGTGATTTAGATTCCCGTTTGAAAAGTCAAGAGCTTAGAAATTTGATTAATGTTGGAAAGCACTGCTTCATCGCTATAGACTATGTTCATACATATTAAGTTTTACAGGTAAAAAAATAGAAACGTTTCATGTTTATTGACATAGATTTTATTTTTCCCCATTCATGTACGAGTACATATAAATGTTTCCATCATTTACTATTTTTACCTCATGTGGAACATAAGTGCCACTGACTGCACTTATTGCCATTTTTTTATAGTAAATTCGAATGGAAATGCAATGTACTCGTTTTAAAACTTTAAAATTGAAGTTTGTAAAGTAATCCATACAGGTCTTACAGGTAAAGTAATAAATATTTTTTATAAGAGAAATTGAAATGTAAGTTAGACGATTTGATGAAATAGATTTAAGCTTGCGATAGGTATTAACTAAATAAATAAATATACATAATTTTTAGTTGATATATAAGACACGCAACTTTAGCTTTTTAAGTGCATTTTTAATATAAAATTTAGTTAATTTAGTTCATGCATGTAATGGTTTGTTAGGCCTGGCACACTGCAAGAGTATTTAAGTGAATTTTGACCGAACGCTACTGCGCTTTACCTATCCGAACCCTGTAAATGTAATGAACCTCGCACATTGCAAGCGACAAAGCCGTCCGAATGCGAGAGTTACGTATCTCTCACACTGCAGACATATATCAGTTTTTTTTTGTTTTTTTAGAACCTTACAAAGTTCAATGTTTCTAAATTAAAAAAATATATTATATTATAACCTCCAAAATGTGACGATCTGTCAAAATGCAGTAATATTTATATTTAAAAGAAGTTCAATGTCAGTTTGTCAAAAATAAAGAAATAAAATCAATTTCTATTACTAATTGTTATTAAAAACAGCAATTTTAATTACTCCACATTCAATTGTGCCCAACCGTCGAAATAACAAAATTTATGCGCTGTATGCGCCCTAACTAAATTAACTGAACTCAAATTGAAACACGAATGTGACAACGAATGCCTATTCTGAAAACCTCAAATCTAGATTAAAATATTAAATAAAAACGTAAATTAAACATCAAAACAGTGAGTAGAAATGAGGCTATAAAAACAGATTTCTAAGTTATTTTAGTATTATTTTATGTGTTAATTTTAAGAACCACACAGAAACAAATTTCATTTCTGCGAGACTCTTTGATGGGGACTTCTGTCACCAGCCTACTACTGACGATTCTAACCTCCAATTATTTTGTAATCAAGTTAAATAAGTAATATATTAATTACCTAAATTTAGAAATTCTACTCTTATATTTCAAGCAGCCTTGTTTGTTATTTCAAAGAATAAACACGATACTTGCAGTAAAATAATAAATCTATTTATTAAACTAGTTTGTCATGCAACATTTTTTAACTATTTAATAAAATTTACTGCAGAATTTTTATAAATATGTATATGTTATATGCAAGTCGAAGGTTGCAGCTGTAATTGGTACATGTCACAACCCATTACGGGGTTTGGGAATCGGGGTGGTAAATGGTAATAGCAATAGCAATAGCAATGCCAGTGCCAAGGGTGGTTGGTTCGTGGTTCCCTGATATTTAGATTTTCGTGTCCACGGTCAAATGTTCACTTAAATTGAATGTCAATGGCAATACAAGACTTGCAAGGGTGAATTATTTTATTTATATTCAACTACCGGGTATACCAGAAAGAATAAGAAAACGTTCAAATATTTTGTGTAGATAAGTTTTAGGCCCACCGCACACGACACGACTGGTTGCAAACCTTAGCCCGAATCTGCCCGAAGCGAATGTGATTACAACTATGTTGTTAGTGAGAGATTGAACGTGTATGCGAGTGAGATAAAACACGAGGAAAGGTATACGAGTCGACTGCATCTAACTGCATATATAACTTCGTCAAACTAACAATCAGTAGGTGGCAGAAGTAATTGGATTCATTATTTAAATAATAAATAATTGCTTAGACATGCGACTGTAAAATTGATTACAGTATTATTCAACTTTTGTTGAACGTATCAGTAGACACGTGTATTGAGCCAATTAACGCCTCGATATTTCCTGCTGCGATACTGGGTATATATGACTTACTACTTAATCAATTGTGTTATTAATATTTTTATAGGAATCAATGAACAGAAATGCAAAATAAATACGAAGAATGTGTGATAAATAAATTGCGAATGACAGGTATCAAATATTTAAATAACATAAAACATGCCACAACTTGGTAATCGAATATTAATGTTCATGTTGTTCATAAAAATATTCTTTAAGTTGATTCACAAATAATTATCTTATTATTCTTGAATTTGTTATTGAGAAATACCATAAAAATAGCTTTTAAATGATTTGTGATAATGACAATTTAGTTTGTCGTATTATAATGGGAATAATCGATCTGAATGCATGAAATATCATTGCACAAAACAAAACATGAAGTGAACCGGACGAACATTTCATTTTCTTTTATATTTTTAAAACAGATAATATACCCGTATAACTGGTATAACGACAATATGCTTTTAAAAAGTGGATAAATAAAAGATCATGTCATGATTTCAAAAACGACATTGTTCCCCTAGTTTTTAAACCCCTATAACAAAAAAAACGCATGCTATAAAAAAGGTCTGGTTCACTTGTCGTAAATTTATATTTGAGCGTTACTTTAATATAGAGCTATATCTACTACACTACAGTAAAATAAATTTGTCGAGGTTTTGTTTTATAAAAATATTATTATACTACAAAATAAAAAAAAACTATTTCCGCTTTAGTTAAAACGAAATACAAGGAAGTAGTTCTAAATGTTTGCAGCATTTGTGTCATATTATTTTCAAGATAAACTTATCATGCACTCTTTGCGTTCAACAATTCATTTGCATACTTGTTTGCTTAGATTTGTAATGTAATCGTATTGCAGTGATTCAATTCATTCGTCAACAAATCAAAGCAAACTAAATGAATCAGAGAATGAACACGCCAAGTGTTGTTACTCGTGACAACATACAATCTGTACCTGGTGACATTTAAGTATCATTCCCACTCACTGTTTTTAATTTAATTTTGTATTTTATATTTAATTTAAATTGTTTAACATATGGCAAATACGCGTAGTCATTCACAGTACCATTTTTAATTAAATTTATTTTTTAAGTTTTCTTAGTTTTTTTAGAACCTTACAAGGTCCAATTTTTTAAATTAAAAATATTAAATTAAGAAAAACTATATTATATTATAACCTAAAAAATGTGACAATCTGTCAAAAGCAAAAGGATTTACTTTTAAAAGAAGTTTAATGTCAGTTTTTGAATAATATAGAAGTGAAAACAATTTCTATTACTAATTGTTATTAAAAATAGCAATTTTAATTATTTCACATACAATTTTGTCGAACTGTCAAAATTTATATTACTAACGATGCATTCGCACCAACTAAATTAACTAAAGTTAAATTAAAACACAAATGTGAAAAGGACTACGATATTAAATAAAAACAATAAATTTAAATATAACGTTAATATAAGTATTTTTCATTCCTTAACAACAAATTTTATAATCACCTGTGATTCGAGTTATTGATAATAAAAGTGCACATACATATTTACAAAAGCACCTAAAAGGCCTACTAAATATAAAAAAGACATTGTTTTAACGTATCTCTCGAGAACGGTTTTTGCAGATTTTCTTAAAAACACTAAAATAATATAGAGGAATGTATTAGAAAAGTTTGAATCGATTTTTAGATTGTTAGTCCAGTTAGTAAATCAGATATACAGGTTTAAATTTGATCTACCGCAACTTAGCAAACTGATAAGTTGTCATGCTTTGCGCGCATTAACACACTAAGTACGATACTAATGCCGTCAAAAATGTGAAAGGGGTTTTATAAATATCATTATAGAATACATATTATATACTTGAAGTTTACTTACTATCTTTATCAATAAATTAATAATTTGTTAATACATGATAATAACCCTGATTTTTTAGGCCTGGCGCACACTGCAAGCGTATTTAAGCGAATTTCGATCTGACGTATACGCGCTACTACGCTTTACACTGCACGGGACATAGCTTTCATATTGGAAGCGTAAATCATGCTACATTGCTAAACCTGCCCCTACTTTGTAAATGCAATCAGCCGTCTCAGACTGGAAGGGATATGGAACGGAATGTATAGTCTCTTTTATTAGTGGTGCATCGATAAAAATTAAAGTAAAAGATATAGATAGATATTATAGTAAAACAACTGCAATGCACCCTACAGTACACAAGTAGTGTCGTATCGATACGTGGTGGAATTCGCCGTCGCTTAAATACACTTGCAGTGTGCGACAGGCCTTATGTATAAACAATTTATACTGTATCTTAGCTAAAATGCTTACTATTACAGAAAGAAACCATAAATTTGAAATTAGTAATTATTTAGCCCTTTACACGAATACAATCTTTTATAACATTGATCATCAACAATTAAAAGATTAAAATTAATGAGAAAACTTGAAATATATTTAACATTGCATGCTCATTAAATTATTAGTTTTACGATCCGAATAAATTATTGTTACATTAAGGTTTTTATTTACTCTATTATATATATAAACATATAAAAAGATTAATGTAAAATAAAATACGAGAACTTTTATAAATAGACTGTTATTTTGAACATGCAAAGATATTTATACATATTTAATATCTCAAAATTCACGTTAATTCATGTTTTCAACATGATGTTATAGCTGTTGCATAAACATCAGGCGTATCAAAGTTGTTGACAATTACTGAAATCACGAAAGTTTGATAAATTGGTATATTATGAATACAATTTAAAGCTTTAAAGTTTATAACAGTCTGATGAATAAACTAATAATAGTTATTCATTAAAAAACGTTTAAGCTATTGTCTAGACGTCATATATTTGGGGACTTTTTTTATCGGTATATTTTGTAGCAATAAATGGAATTATTGATTCTTATTTTTTATAGAATTCAAACGTAGCAAATTATTAGATTATCCTTACCTTGTTATAGCTGCCATTGTCATCATCATATCCAGCATTCAAAATAGTTCCTGGTTTTGCTTGCACCTTAGATGACCCTAGACCAAGAAACCATATATCCTGGTACTTGTCGATTTCTGTTCTTTCGAATTCCGTTAGACGGCTGCCATGTGCTTTTAGTGCTTCTGCAAAACAAGAAAAAAAAAAACATGTTAAAAATCACATCCGGGTCAAGTGCATGCTGGGAACATCGCATGCGTTAACGCTATAAAGGCGAATTTCAATGAATATATATATGAGACCGATAATGTATCTCCAACCCCTCCAACCACCATTTAGGTTACAATCTGAATTGGATTATGTACGGGTATTTGTAACAAAGCAACAGATGAGTTTATCTGATTCAAATTGATGAGTTTTTCTTAAAATTACTTAATTTTAAAAATCGTTGAACAGTAACGAAAAACGGTTAATATTATGTATGGTCATAATATGGTCTCTGCGTCCCAGTATCAACATGTATTTATTGCGAGATTGGAACAAATACCACAGCTTTTAAATACGCGCGTAGTTAGCGATATTGCCCAGTAAACAGTTTGGTGAAGTTTCCTTTTTTGTGACATCATGTTCGCATCAACTTTATCTTCATTTGTATTCCGACAGGTGGAGTGGTTTCACCATTTGTAGCCGATAAAATAGACATTTCATATGAACGACTGTGAGAAACTGAACTGTAAATGAACCCTTTAATGACAAAAAAATCATGCGCATCTTTCATATGATGCAAAGTGACTCCAGAATGAACTACTGATATAGTTTTCTATTGTGAGGCGTTGATATCATGACCTACCAATACATGACGAAATAAAGTAGCCATTCAAATGATTAAAGAACGAAGAATTTTGCTAGACCAGTTGGCAAAAATGGGCTAGTGACTAGTGCACTCATTTTTTAGTGGACGATTTTTCAATTGTTGATTGAAATTGATGTTAATAAATGTGTATTGACGTTTTTATTTTATTAAATATCTAAATGCTGACGGAGATATAGCATTTAAAAATTTAAATTGTAGTTTTAGTGCTATACATATCGGCCATATTTATGACGTAATATGTCGCACTTTTACGGGATAGGTCAGTTATTTTTTATATGTGTAAAAGTTCTGTGTTTAGTAAGCTATCTCTTTTACTCACTTACGACTAATTTTCTTTGTTATTAATTTAAGGAAAAAGGTAAATAAGACAGTTGGATCCACAACTCGTGTACAAATTGCTGAAATTTGTTAGTATTTATTGAATCTCAGTTATAACATGTAAATTAAAACTGAATGCTTAATTTTACAAAATCTGCTAAACACATAACGTAAATTTATGTATAAATTTAGGTTATAAAAAGAATTTATAAAAAAAAAACACAAAATGTATTACAATCTTTTTAATAATGCGAAAATAAAAACAGTTCTTAATTAAATAACACATCAGTTCAATAGAATGTTTTTATATGTCAAGTTAATAACTTTGAATAAAGCCATACATCCCCCCGAAAAGTTTTCTGATGAAAGTATGTGATACGCCTGTATCTAGAGAACGTTTGAATAATATATTAATCCTTCAAGGGCAAATACAAAATATGTAAAGTATCGTAAACTAGATCGATTAACATATTTCATGGAATTTATTTGACAGTATGTGGTTTGGTGATTTATTAATACAAGAAGTTCAGAGTTCTGAAGAAAAATTATGGATTCTGGTATTTTGTTAGCCTAGTCTGGGGAATAATATTGTCCTATCATTTTTATTTCATAATATACATTATATCGTAATGTATAAGACTAATGTTTGTCAGTGTTGTACTGAGGCGCAATGGGCTTGTGAACTATATCTTCATTTTTATAAAACTCAATTTCTGTAAAACCTCGCATGTCCAATTATTTTTTAATAACTCGCTATACTTTAAGAGATATTAACAATTAAAATAGCCGTTTGTTTCCTTTAATTATTAAAGGGATTCAACGTTATAAAATCACAATACATGTAACATCATGTAATTTTGTATAACACATCGGTATTTTTTATTTGCTCTTCGTTTGCTTCACGTACAATACATATTTTTCAATATGAACGTTTTGTATACATCACGTCCAATACATAAAAACCCATTACTAGTTGAAATGAAGCTAACGCTGAAGCAACGTGCGCTAAGCACGGTGAATGCAACGGAAGATTTATATAAGAAAGTATGTATTAAAATAGTTTAAAGATATGTATCCTTTCAATATATGCTCACGACATTTTATTAAAGTCTAAATCCTTCTGATTTGTACATGCAATATCCTTGTTTATTTGTTAGAAGGATTCTTAAGCATGCGACTATAATCCTATTAGTCAGTATGCTTGCTAAAGACTAAGTAGAAATATAACCGTGTGGCAGTTTGCATACCGACTGACAAAGCCATTGTATTTGCATGACTGACTCCTGGATATTACATCAGTTTGTAGTTAAAACCGGTAGAAGTTATATTACATGAAACGCTAATAAAATTATTGCGGTAATTTTTGTATAAACGAATTATAATATTAAGTTTGCAAAGCTTGAGTTGAATTATCACGTTGAAAAGCATTCTACCCTATCTTATGCCGGTTTTACACCAAAGAGACAGTTTTGTTTTCAAAAAACAAAACAAAAACATGTTTTGTTTTATTTTAAAACAGTTCTGTTTTTCGAAAACAGATTGTTAACATTGAACAGTCTGGTTTCGTTTCTAGTGTTTTTCTGTGTGTCCCATAAAAATGTCTGACAATGATTTTTTAATTAAATGCGGTGTTTTTTTTAATAAATGACATACCATTTAGAAAAAACGGAGATATTTGGTCAGTTCTCTATTGAAAAGGAGAGTTCATTAAGGCACAGAAGAATTATTGCATGATTTAAGTACTGACGACATTGGGTTAAATAGAGAATTGAGATCCTCCTTTCACAACTTTACAATAATGTCCAGTACTGATTTTGAACTGTTAATTAATTTGGTAGGACCGAAAATCGCCAAGAAAAATACCATATACCAAAATATAGTTGAACCAAATAAGCCAAATGATAAAAAACAACAACGACAAGCGCAAATGTTCACAAAGAACAAAAGTGAGTGTTCAAACCAAGCAGACTAAAAAAAAACACAAAAGTGTATTCCTTCTGGGAATGTGTTTTGTTTACTAAAACAGTTTTTAAAAACAAAAATGTTTTAAAAACTGTTCAGTTTTTACAAAACATTGTTGTTTTTGTTCATGTTTTGTTGTTTTGTCTCTCTGGTGTAAACCGGCAGTAAATATGAATTAGAATTTACTTAATGTCGATTAACTTCTTTACGATCTTAATATATAATTAGTAATATTATTTCAGCTTTGGAAGAAAACAATTAATCGTTGGCAAACATATGTGAATATCGATTAAGAAAATATAATGTGTAACAGGTATGTATATACAAATATTCTTTTATTTAAATAACATTTTATTAGTTTTAAAATAAAAGCATCATGCCTCACTTTGTAAGAGTGATTTGGTCAATGACGCAGGTCTAGTAAATGCCATAACGACCACCAGGAGTGTTTGCAGTTATGCGAATTTTGTTTAAAAAAAAAAGAGCTAGTCAATTTGAACAGCAATTAGGAATTGCATCGAGCCAAGATATACGGTGTTGTCTGTATCAAATAATTCTGGAAAGAGACTCAAGCTTTTATAAATATACATTAAAACGAATTATTTTAGTTTCAACAATTACAATTTGTAAGACGCACCGTCGGCGCCAAGTTTATTATAAACATTTCGCGAGATAGCCGCAGCCGACTGGAATAATACTGTATACTCAAACTAAATTCAATCACTAGCTAATAACTGTGTTTAGAGTAGCATTCCGAGAACACATATTATACGTTCCAAGTAAAAATAGAATTCACCTTTCAAATTAATCACATATTTTTAGGTTATGTTTTAAATTTTACATTTCTTAAACATAAACATATTTTAAAAAGTATAAGATTATAAAATTGTCATTTTTATTCTTAATTTAAAAAAGTATATTTTTATATTAATGTCAACGAACCTATATTTTAATTTTATCGAAAAATCAATATAGCAAACAACAAATAAATTTTATTTTAATGCATGTTAGTGATTTTATATTTAGATATTAGTTGTAGTAGCATGGCTCGTGACAAACTCATAAAATAAGTTGCTCTAACAATACTTGTAGGAAGTAAAAATGTAACCAGAACTATCAAAGGTATGTTACTGCATAAGTTTTGTTAGAAAATAGTTTGTAGTATGTTAGAATAATAAGTCACGAATCAGGCGCTCATACAGAAATAAAATTACACTGGATATAAATTTTGTAATTTACGTTATATAATAAATTGACGAACTTATAATTTTAAAAACTTTTGAACTGATGAACCAAATCTATTTTCTTAAATATAATTTGCTGCTGAAGAAACAACAGGCAATCAAAAAATGTTTAGTAGTTTAAATTCAATCGTTTGTATATGCCTGTGATTCCTTAAATTTCCAAGTTGTAGTTTGGGGAACCCTGTGTTTTACTGAATAATCAGTAGATTATATAAATTTTCACGAGATGAAATGGTTTCTGAAATTTTGCAAGAAGCTCACCACATAAAAGATATTACAAATTTGCATAGAATAAAATTAAGTTTTTGAAATAATTAAGCAGCAAAAATAAAGACTACACTGTTACGAGTATATTTACTGTAATAACGAAGACATTATACTAAACTGTCTGCCTTAGCACAGGGGACGTGCAAAGAAATTGCAACACAGGGTGTTAAATGGGGCACATTAACCGGTATAAATAATATAATGAGCGCTAACCTGTTGGAGTCATTGGTTTGTTGAAAGAAGGTATTGTTTCGTCAGCATTGTTATTATTAGGAGAAATTCTCTGCTGTCCTTCAAGTGGCGAGTTGGAAACCAAATTTGCATGTGGCTCTATACTTCTGGCGTGAAGCCCCCCTAGCCGAGGAACAGCAGGGGCCCCACGCGGTCCACAGATCGTGTTGGCGTTTAGGCGAGTCGATGTAGATGTAGAATCTCCTCGAGTGGCCAGCTGACGTTGACGTTTGCTGTCATTATCCAGCTGAACCTATAATAAATCAATAAAATAGCAAATGATTTTGAATTTTAATGATTTATAGACTTAATAATAATTAAATTACACAATTTTTGAAACGTATTGACATATATTTTGTAAGAAAATTATATAATGGCATTGTATAAAAACCAGAAAAAATATAATCAACATTTTAATTTTTTAAAGTTGTTAATTAAAAAATTTTCCAAATAAAATGAAAAACAAATGAAAAGAATGAATGCTCACTAGAGAAAATAAAATTCGACGGAATGATAATAAACGAAATTTTGCTATTAATAAAATACATTTTTTTTTAGTAATTAATTGGTAAATTGCCATACTTTTGGGAAACAATTTTTTCTGTCGCAGTATATGACGCTCTTTGTTACACAATTCTGCGACCTCTGAAACGTCATCCTCGTTATTTAAAATAAAATACTTTTAAATTTAAAAACATATTCATTAATTTTAAAAACATTTAAACGAAATTATTTTTTTTTTATTTAAAAATCTAAAATTTGTCTAAAATGGAATCTTGTAACTTTTTGAGCTGTGCTTTTAGACAAAACACTGATAAACTAATATATTTTCTCGAAAAACTCTTGTCAGCTATATTTACTGCAGTAATTGATATTAAGTTTTTGTTTTACGATTATTGAAATTGAAAATGTGTGAACGAATATTACAAATTCGTTGATAATTAAGTTGAAAATATTTCAGGGTATTGAATATGGATACTGGACACTGAAAAATAACCCCATTGTCGAATTATTGTACTTAAAAAGTGACGGTACATTGCATTAGGTCCAAGGACCAATGTGGAGCGGGTCGCTAAGTCCGCTAAGTATGTTATATTACTTTCTGCAATTACTTACATGGAAGTGCAACAGTCCCACTCTATACACGAGTATCTTAATCTAAATAATCAAATAAATAAAAAAAAGCATTTACTTGATAAGATAGAGCACAATACGTAACGTGGCGTTGTTGTACATTTTGATGTAAATTGAATTTCAGTACTATTTGCAAAGATTTGAGCATTTTTTTTTCTTTCTCATTCCTTTTTTATGTTTATAAAGCATATTTTACTCTGAATTTTGATAAGTATTGTAAGCTTAACTATTGTAATAATGGATAATTTGATCAGGCTATCATTTCGAAATTTTTGATGTAGCAAATTTATACATAAAATTTTTTCAAATTTTTAATTCGAAATCCACTGTGAACCTTCACAGTTTTTCAATTGTTTCATTTTAAAACAAACACATTAGCGAATTTTTTGTTCTACAACTGAATTTTATCAGTGAAATTCAAGGATTTGAATAATTTTAGTGTACTACTAGTTTTTTCAGCGAAATATATTTGATTTTGAGCCCTTTTGTTTGAATAGTTTATACGTCAGGACATCAAAGTGGTGCATTACGTTCTACTTGGTGTCACACAGATCCGTACCATAGTGGAATTCATGCATATTCGTATATTACGTGAGCTGTACTAATAGACTATTCTTTGTGTTTGGAAGTGAAACGGTGAAAGAGGAAACCAATACAGATATACAGTGCTGACAGTACAATAAAGTGATGTATTCTTAAAAATTAAAGAAGGTATATCTCACAAAAAAGTGTATTCACTCTATCCAAAAGCTCGATTGCAATGTGAGACCAGGCTTAAACGTATTGTAGCAAAAATTATTTATATAAAGTACTATTCAGAATTTCAATTCTAACGTATAAAGTGTTAAGTGTAGTTTCAGATATGGAATTACGAGTTGTAACTGCGTCGTACTTTTCTCATCGCTAAGAGAATTCAGAGAGTAAGTTCTTGAAAGGGCAGAGCTAAGTACCCCATACTCGTTTAATTGTTAGTAGACACGAATGTGCGCCAGATGAAGCCCTTTGCAATATAGTCATTTAATTGAGCAATTAAATTTAATTGGTACATCTTTAATTCAGCGTTGTATAAAAAGGAATTAATTATATAAAACACACATCTATCTGTATACATAAAGACCAGGCTGAAGTAATGTTAACTCTACAAAATATTTATAATAAAAAATATCTCTTATGTGAGAAGCAATTCTCATTTTTTTATACAAAGAAAAAAAATTAATCTATATATTTTCCGATTTGTTCGAAGATCTTTCGCCATCTTTCCGGAAACTTCCGATTGATACCGAATAATTACGATTCAATAATACGAATATGATGGCGCAAGCTCCAATAATTTTCTACGACTTACCAAAAATGTGTGAGAAGTTGCATTATCTTAGTGGAATATGATTTCTTTGTGTTTGGAGAGGGAGGGGGGGGTATTAATACAAGCCGGGGCAATCCCCGGCATGCAATAATTCATGGGGGCGCTTAATTGCGAAAGCCACTGCGTGTACATTTAGTTTGTAAGGTTGTTGCTAAATATTTTTTTTTGAGGAAATGATCTTTTTTTTTTAGTTCTCACCCAGTAAACAATTTGGTGAAGTGTCCTATTTTTTGACGTTTATATCACGATTGCACTTCAATTATAGTTCGCATTAACTTTATCTTCATTTGTATTCCGACAGATGGAGTGGTTTCACCATTTGTAGCCGATAAGATAGACATATGAACGACTGTGAGAAACTGAACTGTAAATGAACTCTTTCAGGACAAAAACGTCATACGCATCTTTAATATGAAGGTAAACTGTACTCTAAAATGTTTACTGGGCACGAAGATTGTCAGGCACAACTAACCTATCCGTTACTTTTTTTTTTACTTCATTTTTTTTCACCAATAATAAAAGCAGTATGTAGGGGGTAGCAGGGGGTGCCAATGTCAACTTCCTGCTCTGGTTCGAACAAATCGTAGATCCGTTACTGATCGCAACTATTGATTCGTTGTGTTAAGTGAATTTCTTTCAATTCATGGGCATTCTATTAAAAAACTAATTTACAGGATACAAAAACGTTGCAACCTCGAAAAATGGTCTTTTTTAATACCAGTATATGTCGTGTCCATAATAAATAAATAAAATGCACAAACAAATGCGTATTTCCCAGAAATTTAAATAAGTTTATGGAACTATTATGGCAGAGTTATGAGTTATTTGCAAATATGGATAAACAAAACTTAACCAGTTTAAAATAAATTGATTACATTATCCTAAAGAAAAGGTAATAGCTTTTGCATTTATTCATAACCAAGACCTTGGAATCAGGGACCGGAAAAATAACATAACGTTGCGTAAATAACGAAAAAATAACGATTCAAATTATGTTTTTTCAATAATGTAACAGTACTTTTTTACATTTATGTAGTTTAGCTATACGGAATATAACAATTATAGCTTTTCATATAACGGTATATAACTTAGTTCTAAAAAATCCTAAATATCCTTAAAATACCGATAACAAAATGAAATTTACATATCGTTATAATAAAAGGGTTCCAGTCCCTGTATAGAACTAAAATGGGCTTATGAACCATGTCTATTCCATGTCAATTTCTATAAAATTGTGCAATATATTGATAAAGTTGGCTACCTATATTTTAGGAGATATTAACATATTTTCCATTTATTTATCAAAGGGATCCAACGTTATAGCAAATTCAAATACATGTAACGTCACGTCCGATAAGTTGCCTTCTCTTTTATACAACAGAGCGTAGAAGAGATAGAATACTCAACAAAAAATTCTTATAGTGCGACATGTTACGTCATAAATATGGCCGACATCTGTGAAAGTGCTGAAACTACAATTCAAATTTTTAATTACTATATTTCCGTCAACATTTAGATATTTCATAAAATAAAAACGCCAATATACATTTATTAACATCTATTTCAATCAACAATTAAAAATTCGACCCCTAAAAAATGAGTTCACAAGCCCATTTACAATCTGTCTCTAGAGACATTCATCAAATTTTGGTGATACATGAAAATGACATGTGACCTTGTCATCCACCGATGACGTTTTCTTTAGCTTAACCTATTAAATTAATACGAGTATTATGCAACTAAGGAAATAACTTCTATGCTGTTGTTGGTATGTCCATTGGATTCTCGTTATTAGTTTGTGATGGTAGAATTAGTAATGTATGTTATGAATCATTATTTTTCAGTTATCGAGTATTTTTACATTATTTTCCGGTCCCTGCTTGAAAAAAAATCTGCTTTTTTTGTTCTTTGTAATATAGTTTTAAATTGTTTTATATTATATAGATGTTATATACAGCAATTAACATCTGTATACAGTTCTAGATAACTATGTCTTAAAAACAAAGAGAAACGTTTGTTAAAAATGAAAAATCCTGCACGCAAACTGTCGCCAAATGTCAAAATAATTTTTTTAATAATTTGTCTCTTTATTTAAGTCTTTTCTATAACTTATTTACACGATCAATAGAGTATAGATACATAATACAATTATAAGCTTTCTACCTTATTAAATTATAAATTTTCAAGTTGCTTTACGTATTTCGTCCTTATTGTATTATATTATAAGGTCTATTTATAAATTGGTTGCTTTTCATTACCATGATATTTTAAGATATTTTTATCCATATTATTATCAAGGTAACGGACGTCAAAGCAATTTTGTAAGTTTATTTTTAGGTATAATAAATATTAAATGTGACTTAAAGGTGATATTTTCACAGCTGATGTAGATAAAGGCAAAATGAATTGGATTGAAAAATTGAAAGAATTTACAAATCATCAGAGGAAGTAATGGCATATAAGTATAGGTGTAGGAAAGGAAACCGCTGGTTGGGGCAAGCAGGGCATTTGCCGCGCCCTAAAATATCTATGAAAAATGTACACTAGATAATAAGTAGGGCCTGGATTTAAATGCATTACGCATATTTTAAGATAAAATTTATATTTAACTGGTTTTTACATTTTTTAAAAAATTTATTTAACATTCTGTTACTTAAAAATATGTTATTGAAAAATATCAATTTAAATAAAATAAAAATTAAGTAGTAAAGCGCTTCGCTCACCATCGCACATTCAGATCTGACGTTTATAGCGTGTCTAATTATTTTCTTATATGTTTTAAGTAATTTCCTTCCATTCTCTTCTTCTTTTTATACCCGTACGTGTAATTAGACTAATAGTTCAATAATTGTCTTACCGGTGCATTTCTGTCCAGCATCACTCTGCCTTCGTACACATTATTTTAATTACGTTATTTAAATATTTAAACACTTTTTTTTTAATTGCACGGTACGTTCTTGTTCACTTAAGCTATTTACGTTTTTAAGTGTAATTGGTTTGAATTGAAGATTTTCTTTATCTAAATGGGATAAACACCTGTCAGTTGCATGCTATGTACAATTAAGGCTAATTAAAGATAATTTTTTCCTGTTTGTTTCACACATCTCTCGCATTTGTTCCATAAATGTCTAATTGCTTTGAATAAATTTGAACAGAAATTCTCTTTCTTTAATTGTTTCACACGCAAATTTTTGCGCTTTGTTATATTCTAATCTATTTATCCGATATCTATGGTACAGATATAGAGCCAGTCCGAGAGAAATTAATAGCAGATGCGTGATGATGATTTGGCGCAGTCTCTCTACCTTCTTTGAATGCATCAATTTTCAACAGTTATTAGCATTTATAAACATTTACAATACATAATTTACAACTTATCGACACGAGTATGGGTATTCAAAATGAAGAGATTAAATTAGTTTTATTGATAAAGTCAACAAGGTTTTTCAGACGCATACCTGGGGCATTGAAGAATACTGAGCTTTACTGTTAGTGGGCTGTTACATTGTTCATATATTGGTTGTGGTTCTTTTCTGAACAAGTAGGTGTGAGATGCCCTCTACCTTATGATAATCTTACGAAATTAAAATACAGTAGGCGTCCCAATTTTACAGTATGATGCTTCCTTTACCTTGGCGCCCGACACGACCGCATCTCTCGCATTCCCCTTGGACCGGCCCTGTACACTTGTCTAGCCTACCCCAGTTTCCCTATCAAATGAAGCTAGCCCTTAATTAATAGATGATAGCCTCAACCTATTCGTTTGTAATCTAATTACTATTCAAACTTAATTTAAGCCGAATTACTACATTTAAATTGTTATATTTTGTGCGTACAGTTTTACCAGTATTTACGTAGTTCACTACGTAAATGTTAACAAACGTAGAAGTTAAATCTTAGGTTTTATAATAAAAGATAATTTGTTAACACTTTGCAATTATTTTCTGCGAATACATTAAATAAATTACTTAATATAAGCATTCAGAAATAACAAAACTAATGAGACTTGTGGAGTTTCTGGAAAAGCTAATCAATTCTTATTATTTCTTTAATTAATTTAAATTATAGTATTTACTTGAAATACAATTAGGTAAGTTTATTAGGTAGTGTAATAAAGATACTAATTGGTCAACACTTTAATAATAAATTGACAGAAAGATAATTTTTAATTTCTTTAGGGGCCAACCGTATATTACGTCACAATCCTGCTATTCTGAATCACCCTCTTCCCCACCTCTTGGTGTTATGTCACACATTTCAATTAATAACTTTTTTTGTAATATTTTATAGTTTTTACAATACATTACGTTTCTTTTTTTATGATTTTTTTTAGATATTTTATACTGCATATTACGTCACAACGCTTCTAACCCCACCACCCACTTTTCATCCTTGTTACATCTTGTCACATCGTGTGACGTAATTTATGGATGACCCCTTACTACGAGTATGTAGTGTATTTTTTATAACTAAAATATCAGTGCAATTTCATGCCCGCTTGTAAAATCGGATAAACAGCTTGATCCTATTGTAACAATAAACTTAGAGCCGTATTAACCACGGCACTGTTGGCCTATCATTGAAGGCAATTGTGACTAGATTCAATTAAGTTCGGTGAAATAGTAATATATGCAATTGATTGTTAGTAAAATAGAGTTATCAAAGATTTAGCGTCTTATTTTTGGCTTCTTACGCCAGGTCTCCATAAAATTAATCCGGCACTGAATAAAATACGTTTACAAATACAAAACTAGTTTCTTTTCTGTGCGATGTATCTTAGATTCTGCTTTTCCCAATTAAAACGTTACGCGTTGGTAATTAAACATAATTATTTTAATAATGCGTGCGTTTGTTATAACACAATTAGAACTGAAACAAAACGAAAGTCTCCGCCCCTCTGCATCTCCCTCACCACTCACCAGTAGGTACTTAGCTATGGTAATGTTTGTAAACATGATGAGCAGATGTTGTATTAGACATGAAATACTAATTTCCTAGATCTCTTTAATAAACTTTAATTAACCCGGCTGCTGCGCGGCGCTGTTCGACGTAACGTTCTGGATTGTTTAAGATTTAACTACTCAATAAAAGAAACTACGATCTTACGTTAAAAGAAATAATTGTTCAAAGAATTTAGAAATGTTAATACGCATGAAATCGTATTTACTTTAAAGTTAATTGTAATTATCATATAAATGTGTACTGACTATTGATTAATAATCGATTAGTTATAAGTTTTTAGTATTATTATTCTTTACATGTTGCTTTACAATAAGTTCTCTTAAATGTAAATCTCTTTTCAGTATAAGTTTTGCAGTTGCAAGTATTTGAAAGGAATATGAACTCTAATAAAAATAGCAGGTATTACGGTTCTCCGTATAAAACCAACCGTTATCAGGAAAAAGTTAGATTTATTTGTCTAAAAATTGTTGTTAATTTTACTTAAAGAGAATTTCCCATTTTTCTTGTAACATTATCTGTGTTGAATGTGACACATATGTTTTCAGCTCTTTAATATTATGATACTGTTATGTATACATTTTTTTATGTTCGTAATAGTCTGAATAAAGTTTTTAGGGACAGAAAAATTGGAAACTTTGTCCAGAAAATTGAAAAATTCTGAAAAAAATGAAAGTGCTTTTTTCTATGTGGTTTTTGCTAGTACATGCACAAATGTCGTTGTGAATTAAGCTAATAGTGACAAAAAATTGATTCCGTTGTTTATTTTCAGATAAAATGTGAATAAATTTATTGAAATTTGGATAGGACAACGTCTGTCGGATCGGTTGGTTAAAAATAAACTTTTAATTTTTTGTTAAAAGTAATTGGTTTCATTCCTTAGTAACAGCAGCATTGAATACATATTTTAATATTTTACATTCGATTTAAATAATATAAAGGAGATCAGTTCGAGATAAGTAGTGCCAATAGCTGAACCGAAACTTTGTCAAATTCTTCATAAACAAAAGTACGAGTAAAGATGTGGAATCAGTGTAAAAAATGGTTCTCAGTAAAAATTTTGTAGGCTCAGTATTACATATCTAATAATGTTGAATTCCATAAAGAAATATATTTCTAATAATGTTGAATACACTGATAGCCGTGTTTCCAAAAATAAACTGCTGGTGTATGTATACAGAGCTTTAACGAAGGGCGGGATTAAGAGGCTCACTTTTGTAGGAGCGTAAGACCAAAAAAAGGACATTTGTGCCAAGTTAACACACTGAAAACTAATTTCAAATAATGGTATTACCGAAATTTTAACATAATCCCAGTAAACATTTTGGTAAAATGGCTTAGCTAGGCGAAGTTTAGTAAAAAAAAAATCAATTCTTTTTTACTCAGATTTTAGATAGATGCCACCTATGAATTTTGCATAAGAATATTCTTTCTCTTTCCAACATCATACAATTAAATAGAGAATAGAGTGAAGTGATTTGCCATTTGTAGTTCATATCACTGACATTTCCTTGAACGATTGAAACCAAATTGAATTGTTTCATGACAAAAAAATCATACGTCATAGTGACTCCAAAATGTTTACTGGGTTGTTTTGCTTTACTCTTTCAACTTTTCAGTGAACGCCAATGCATTAATTTCTAAAAATAGATTGTAATTTCGAAACTAGCCTTGATTCAACAAATTCCTTTAATTCGTTAAGATACTTCTACTTGTACTTGGCTGAATAATGGCAATAGAGGCGTTATTAATCTAATGATAAATAACCTGCTAATGAGCATATGGTATTCACTCTGTTTTTAAATGAATGTTAATAACCTCGACTGCGATATTCGAGAAATAATGAAAGTTTAATAAAGCTAAAGCAACCACTCGAAATCCACCAACCGCCTAACAGACGCAGACGGTAGCGTTAAATTTGTAGCTAATATTATTAATGATTTGTTTATCTCCCGTATATTTTATGAGTCTTGTTTTTTGTTCTCTTTTTTTGGAGAGTTTAATATGATTAAGCAGAAAACTTTGTAGAAATAATTTGATTTTAAGATAAAGGCGAGACAGTGAATTTGAAACCGAGTGCGTTGAACGCTCAAGTTACATTACCCTCGCAAACACCTACGCATTTGTCTGACAACAAGGCTGGCTGGCTGGTAAACGTTTTGTATGACAGCGCAGAAAAACAAAAACAAAATATAAATAAGCAGCTATTAACAAATCTTGCTCAAATTTGTCATATTAATTGAGTACAGTGCTCCCAACAAAAGATTTACAAAATAATAAGCGTCTTTTTAAATTACAAATTCCCGCTATTCCCTTTTTGAACCTTGGTTTTAGAAAACATGCGGAGCCAAGCCCGGGGCAACTGATATTTTTGGGGCACCTAAAAATATTAAACCCGGTTAGCAGAGCGGCGTAAGTAGGCTAGGGCAATGCGCAGGGATCCTCAAGACAGGGGGTTTAAAATTAAGTAATATTCGATTCGGTTTACAATTAATAGAATGCATAAGTCGAATATCTTACTGTTTTATTGGGAACAAATATTTCAATAGTGGGAAGGGAGGCTCCAGAAAACTATGTTTTATTATTTACTCAGGGAGCCTAATTAACGTAATTTCCTCGAGGCCTCTATATCTTCAGTTACGCCCTTAGGTTAAGATAATTATGTGTATGTAAGATTTAATGCACATACCTACAGTTATCTGTTACTTAAAATATATTTCCTAATGATATACAACGTTTTGTGACCTTTTTACCCCATAATATAATATAAAATATATATATACTAAAATTATAAAAATTTAACACCTTTTACCAAAGATTAACCTCTGTTAAAATAAATATAAAATAATATTCTTTAAGATTAAATATTACTACGTTTTGTTTAAATAAAATACAACTATTACATAAATGTAAGTTAACATTCGTGTTCTCTATTTAGCGGATTACATATATTTAGCCTCTAAACAGTAAACCTCTAGATGACCTGTCAGGTAAACAATGTTACCTAATCTACCACGTTGTGTGACCTACTTTATATTTTAAATGATAAATCTACCTACAGAAGATAAATTATTAATAGATTTTATCTAAGTAAAATATTACATGGATGTATGGTACAAATAATTAAAAATTGAATTGATATAATTAATCTCTTTCTTGAAGAATCAGATGATTTCACACAAATGTTTTAGTTAAATTTGTCTCATTATGTATATTATATACTTTGGGTAATTAATTTTAAAGGTATTCTAATTTTAAACAGATAAAAACAAGAATAAAAGCTTGAAGTTATTAGTTATTAGTGTGAATTATAATTAAAACATAGATTTAATTAACCATATTGTAAAGTAATACTATAGTTTCATTAATTTGTTTATAGCCAAAAATATAACCCTTGCAAATTACACAAACACACATACACACACCACCGAAAAATATAAAAAATATAGCAGGCGCGCCTAGTGTATAGGATAACTAAATGAGACTACCACAATATAAAACACAACATCTAAAAAAACCCTTCATTATAGTTCCAAAAAATACCTAATTCATCCAAAAATTATGCTACTAAACAGAATAATTAAAAAACATCATTATCAAGTTTTTGAGATAAAACGTTTAACTAATTAAAATTGTAATCGAAAGTAATTGATAAATAATTTTACCGCAACAATTTTACTTAAAATAAACGACTAATTAATGCCAAATCACAATTATCACAAATAATTTAATTCGTTTTGTTTATTTATTTTAATAAGTTCGTTCTTTTCTCACTGTTTGGCGGGTTTTGGGTGGTCCGTTACTGTACTCGTATTTCACGATGTTGACTCGCACCACAAACACTGACTCTCCTAGCTTGGAATCCTACAAAACACAACCTGGTGCAAGAGCCACGAGCCGCGAGCCCAAGAGTCAGGAGTTCACAACACTTGCAGGGCTCAACTGAAGACTAAAACCCAACTGACAGCGTCGGCGATCTGAAGACAGTTTGTTGTACACTACTGCGGCTGCACTGTACAGTTGCTCCAGCTTTTGTGCTTGAAATGGCAGATATTGATGAACGCAATGCATATTTAATTTTATCTGAATTGTTAAAATTATTTAAAGGTGTATCAATTCATTTTATTTAATGCAATTCAGTAGAAGTAACGGGTTTTATGAAAATTATGGACAGTGGTGGACTGGCCATATATGGCAGCTTGTACGGCGGCAAGTGGGCCCTGGTCCAATTTAAATTAAATACAAAATACAAAATTAAATTAAAGCATTGAGGGGGAATGATACTTAAATCATGATATCATGGAAAAAGTTACAAAGTAAAGTACTTGGTATGTTGCATATATTTCGTGCAAATTTTTAAATGAAACTTTTCAAATATTTTTCTCTTAAGTTTAATAATATTATTTACTGTATTATTTGTAGTACATAAGGTTTTTTATATATAAACATTTTATAAAATTCATCCGTGAAGAATATCAGTGTTTAGTGAGTATTCACTCTAGACGAACCAGACAACGAAACGTCCTACTTAATATATATTAACTAATGATGTAAGTAAATTCAAAGGCGGATTAAATAGTAGGTAAATTTTTGGCGCAAGGTCATTTACATTTCAATGAAAACACAAGTGTTTCTTTATGACGAAATGTTTTGTTGATAAAGTTAAGAATCAGGTCACTGTATAAATTTTAATGTAAATCAATTAATTTACATTGTTTTACATAAAAGACTAAGGAACAATAAAAACGTTAAAAGAAATACAAAGTCATCACCCATAAGTAATTAGGATAGCGCCAGACAATATTAAAATAAAAATCAATTGAAAATGAAACCATTTCAGCACTGGATCGTATACAATATATATCTTTCCCTTTCTAGCATACACCAATTACTCATTGCAACTATCTCTCTCTGGCATTACGTAAGGTAGTAGCAGCGTGTAGTTCTGTCGCGTAGATCTGGCTGATCAATATCCCACAGGCAAGCGTAGAGCTTTCCTCTGGGATGCTGGGACGCTGGTGTAGAGGACCGAGGACCATGGACCACATCAAAAACAAGCTCAGAGCGTCGCGCCATGCGTTCTTACTACGTACAATATATGTTTGCTTCTTATATTTCAGTTGGAGTAAAAGGAACAAGTAAAGAAGATGCGATTCTTTTAGGCGGGCAAACAAAAACTACATACGCACAAGGTTATCAAATATTTAATAAATTTATGTGTTATCATGATATGTGGGTGGGTGGCCATTAGATTGATTGCGCAACTCGCACGGCAGTTCTTGAGCAGCCAATGAAAAGGTAGTTCTTTATAAGACTAAAATTTATTCTTCTTCAAATTGGAAGCAAGACAAAACAATAAGATCTATTGAGTATTCAGTTTACGTATTTATTAATATGTACTGTTTTAATTTTGAACGTTCTTAGGGCGCATGCGTCGTGCATCAGTAATAAATTTTATTTAATATTTGTCTTAGCATATTTAGTATAATTATTTTTATTTTCTTACATTTCATAAGTTGAGACTTACAATGAAGTATCCATTTACCACCTGATTACCACTCACTGTTTTAATTTTAAATTTTATAGCTTATGACGATATGCGTAGTCATTCCCGTCACCATTTTTAATTTAGAATTTAATTTACATTTCCATTGTTTTTTTTACAACATAAAAAAAAAACATATTATATTATAACCTCCAAAATGTGACAGTCTGTCAAAATGCAGTAGGATTTATTTTTAAAGAAGTTCAATGTCAGTTTTTTTAAAATAAAGAAGTTAACACAATTTCTATTACTAAATGTTATTTTAACAAACAGCAATTTTAGTTATTCCATATTAAATTTTGTCCAACTGTCGAACTGTCAAAATTTATATTACTAACGACGCATGCGCACCAAATTAAAACACGAATATGATAAGGAACTCCTATTCTGAAAACCTTAAATCTAGATTAAAATATTGAATGAAAACGTACGAAAATTTACGAATATCGAAACAGTGTGTGGGATTGATACAACATAAAATTAAAACGAAAACTCAATCGCTGTGAATGGGGCTTAATAGATATTTGATTTTATGCGACTGTATAATTAAAGAAGTGTCCAAATTTCATGACTATTACTAAATCTAAATCTAAAAACTACTAGACTATATCTAAAAACCATATGGATTTGTCAATAGTGGCGCCATTTATATCTCATTCCACAAATTTATTGAGTGATGTGTTAGCTGGTGGTTGACGAGACGAAGTTCTGTTTGACAATCACTGCCAACACGAGCAGGGTGAGATAAAAGGAGACAATTCGTTATACGTGTAAAATTAATTCTCCGCTAATGAAAAATACGTTAATACTAAAATATGGTAGAATAAAGCCCTCTTCCCACTCACTGTTTTTAGATTTAATTTAATGTTTTAACCTTAAATGTAATTTTGAACTTGTCAAATAATATCATGCGTCAGTAGTATACATTATTTTGTAATAATTACTATCTTTATTTAATATAATTAATTTTATTTCTTTATATTTCACAAGCTGTAACTTACATTTTAGGTTAAAACCATAAACTAACTCAAAAGCTCAGTGAGTGGGAATGTGCCTTAACTGATTTAATAATAACAATTAGTAATAACAAAATATTATTAAATTACTTTTTCACATAAAAAGAAATTACTTTTATTATTTCTATTTAAAAATTCTTTTACTTGTAACTAACATCACAGCATATTTTTATTGAGTGAGGTTGGCCCAGGTTAGCCACGTATGGTTCGGTCGTCTATTAGTAACCGCGAACATGCTCGACTAAAAGCGGTGCCCAACATATTTGAGTGTGTTTCTAAGCCAATCTATAGTAAAACATATTTTTGTCGACGGAGAATCAAATTCAACCTTAACTTCTGTAATTTCTTGTCTCCAATTCCAAAATACTTATCAAGTAAGCTATAAATAACTTTATTATTTTTAGTTTTAGTTATATATAATATGTATATATATAGAGGGTGAAATATCGGTCATAAGTTTATGAGTACAAAATGTACAAATAGAATACAAAAAATTAAGAAATGTGTAGAATGTGTAACAGGCCGTGTCCACAAGCGTTTAATATCAGTTTATATTATCAGTAACAAGTATTATTATACAAATAGACTAATGTTAAACTACAATAAGTTTTTAAATTATCATTAAAAATTAATTGTTTTAAATTAATTAATACGACGTTAGAAAGTAACAAAGAAAACCATTACCAGAACTAATTAGATGACAAAAGTTTTTGGAATTGAAATAAAGATCCACAAATTTCTCAAATTGGGGCTCCATATTATCATAAATAAATTTTAGTTGCATTGAAGATTTTAATCGGTACAACAAAGCATATTTTTGATAATGTTTTTTAACGACACAGATAATATATAAATATTTCTACAATTACTATATGATAAAATAACATTTAAAGAATACTTTGTGAAATTTTCATAAATAAATATCAAAAAATGAGGCATTGACAGCGAATCTCCGCAGACGTCACAAAAAAAGTTTCATTGCGGTGCCACTCATAACTCATCACTGGTTTAGTTAAAATCAAGAAACCAAAAAATTTTATTGATTTTTCAATTCTTTACAGCACTTAAAAGTCAAAATATCGTTTTTTCATGAAAAAAAATCAGAAACTTTGTTATTTTAAAATACGTTAAAATTACAAAAATTTAAAAAAACTACCTCGGCATTTATGTAAAGAAATAAATTTCAAAAGGATTCGTACAGTAGATTTTGAGTTGACCTACTCTGAAAAAGCTATGTGTTAGAAAAACGCGTTCAAAAGTTTCAAAACTCTATATCTCCGACAGTTTTACTTCAATCGACTTCAAATTTTCACACAATAAACTTAATATGTTCTACATTAATATAAGAAAATTATATTAAAAAAATTGAAACCGTCCCTTAAGACAGGAATTAACCTAGAAGTGTATCAAAAAAAATATTCACAAATTTAAGAAACTACAAATTTCTAAAAATAGAAAAAAAAACTACCCTTAGTAATAATAAATACGAAATACATGTGCACTTACACAACTGGGTATCTTCATTTTTATTTTTTTTTGCAGCAAAAAAATGACTCACTTTTGAAAACCAGGATTCATAAAGAATGCCGGGACAGGTACACAGAGGACTACAGAGCTGACTGATGCCAGACTCCTCCGTGTTTGCAAAGAGCAAGCAATAAATGGTTACTAATTCGGCCGTAAGCAGGGGCGGCCTTAGCGATTGCGAGGCCCCAAATTGTAAGTAAGCATTTTTGATGATAATTGAAGAGAAATAAAATTTTATATTGGAAGTTTTATAAAAGTTTACAAGCACAAAGACGGCAAATATTGATGATGATAAACTAAGGTAAATGTATGCCTTAAAAGAATTACGCAGTGATTCTAGTGGGATTTCTAAAGCGCGAGACGCGAGATTCAAATGCATTTATAGTAATGAATTTTTCTACTTAGGTTGTTACGCGAGAATGCGAGGCCCCGGGCGGTGACCCTGCTTGCCACCCCCTAAGGCCGCCTCTGGCCGTAGGTATTCAATTTAGGCATGTAGTATTTTTTCTACCTCTACTAAATTCTAAGCATCTCTCTTTGTGCGTTGATTGGTTGGCATTGGTATTAAGCTTAAGAAACCAATATTTTCTAACGAAAAGAAACGAAGCGCCTTTTAGAATTTGTATATATATGTAAAACATATCATTAGATGAAGAATACTAGGTCAATTTTTGTCTGATTTGGTCAGTGTCCAGCATCAATTGTCAGTGTAAATAAAAAGGTCAAAGTGTAATTTACTTTTGCAAAAGAAGTCTGCATAACAAATAGCCGATACTCCAGTGTGCCCCAGTGTTATGTCGATTGGAATTTCTTGACAAAATGCTATCTACGCGATTTTCCGATTGAACAGCTAGCATATTACATATTTTAACATATATTTAGCATATTTCAATTTACGTCTTACAGCCATCTCATCAGTTTTGTATATTTTAACGTTGATATAGTGAAAATTGTAAAATATACTCGTACTAGGTTCTAGCAGATAAAAATAGAATATACGCAGAAAATTTATACATTTATGGGCATTTTTGATGGTTTTGGAAGGTTTAAAAATAACTCGCTTTAAATACATTTAAGTTGAAAATTATTTCAAAGACCTACTTATTCAAAGTTTAGATAAGATAATATTTAAGTTTTTTTCTAATCAATAACAGTTTATTATTGATAAAAGAATGATATTAAATCAAAATTATTTGTATACGTACGAGGGTAGTCTGAAAAGTTACCAGCCTTAATATGAAGATGGTCTTACTCATCAAAATACTGTGGTAATATTATTACTATTAATATATTAATTGTGTGCCTTTATTATATTTCCTAAAACATTTCGTATGTTCAACTTCAAACTTAAATAGTACTTCTAAAAGTACTTTCTGCTTCTTCTTCTCTTCATCCTCCTCCTTCTCATCGTTTCCTGCTTCTTCTTTCTTCTTGCCTGCACCTCTGTCTCTTACCTCTTGCTTCCTTGTCGCCTCTCGCCTTAGGCCTCTATTATTTTTGCACTATCCTTTCTCCCTTCTCACTTCATTTTCACTTCTCCTGCCTTTTACCTCTACATATCACTCTATTACTAACATAAATATTATGGGAATATAATAGCGCATGCGCTGAAAGGTACCCTTGGAAATTTCAGCCATATTAGATGCTGAGTTATGTCAGTCGTGTACACAAATCTTTTCTTTCCTAGGTTTAAAGTTTCGCTCGGAATGAGATTTTCATGGAATGAGGAGGTCTGAACATTCGCTTGGAATAGTGTATAGCATTATAAGGAGACTGTGTTGAGAAATAAGACTGAATTTGTCAAAAAAAAAATAGTTGTTTATGTATTAGGCTGGAAATATTTCAGGCTTCCTTGTGTATTATGTTTATTATCCATAATCGAGTAACTTTAATCCATTTCCTTTAGATCTAAAACTTTTGTTCCTAAGAACTTGATAAATCCGACATAAGTAGCTTTAGTAAACTTATCCATAAACAAATATACATCTTAACATATCTATAATCACATTATGAATACAATACAATACAAACATACATAATCGTGGATATACTCAAACATATGTAATCGCTAAAGTTGTACATCTATTAGAGTCACGTAAGTGTTTTTTCTTGAATATAAAATAAATAAAAATACGATAACCATAAAGAAACAATGTTATGTCTCTCGTCTACAAGAAAATGTTATACACAGTCGTTATCATAAATAATGTTCAATATGGCTCTTTTCGGATGATCGTGCCATTTTGTTTCTTTGCGAAATCTTTTCTTTCTTATTTTCTGTTTCATAACTTTTTACTTATACCCGTATATTCGATTTTACCACAAATATACATTCCGCATACTGCAATGTAATATTAATTACGTAGTTTATCATAAGAGATTTGGATCAATTTCTTCTTCCTTAATGTGTCGTACACATTGGTGTGACTTAAACATGCAACATCCAACATTTATATATTTACATTCATAAGTTGACATTATTTAGACATAAGTGTACTAAATGTGTTGTACTTTTAACGTACAGGGTAATGCGACACTAATAAAACCCTTACTTATGCTATTTTAAAAAATTCTAGGTAGTATTTTTATGAAACAAAAATGTTTCAATCCTTCGGCGGTACTTATAAAAGGATTGCGACTTTGGATGTGATCTCGAGCAAAAGTGTCAAGTACCTACTCAGTCTCTACTATAATCTCAGTGTGTGTTTAGTACGTTTTTTTTAGTTGTGTTTAGTAAATAAATAAAAATTATTTGGTGTTTAAATAAACAAACAAAATTTGTATATCTTTAATAAATTTGGGGGGGGGGGGGTAAGGGTTCTCTGCTTACCCGTGCCAAAGATTGCCAAAGAATTGAGTTGTATTACTTTTTTTCTAAACATATTTTTTTCTAAAGCAGGTTTTCTAAGGCAAAACTTCCGACGTATTAAGTAGCATGTCTCATTAGTGTGGACGTGTTGTACAACTTCTTCCAACAAATGTTGTATGTCTCATGTTTAAGTGGCATGTATGTGTACGACGCTTAATACTCGTAATTCCGTATCCCAGTGTAATTCATCCAAGATAATATTTTTAGGTCAATAGACTCACACTTGAAAGGTTTCTGAAGTTGGTACAGTTAGTCTCAAAAACTTTACAGTCAATCGGAAAAATAAGTTGTTGAAAGAAAAATAATCTCTGAACTATTTTACTGCTGATTTCAACATTTCTCAGAGTAAGACTGATATTTACTCTGACGCAAACTACAATATGAAGTTAGATGCGAAAGTGAATTGCAATTTCTTTAAGTGTCTTATGTTAATAAAGAAGATATTGGAACTGTAAATTTTAATTAATAGAATAGTAAGCATTAAGTATCTTCATTATTAAGTTCTGAAAGGGTGGCCCACTTCACCTTAAGTACTGAGATTGGATATAGACGAATTTGAGATTTATGTAAAATATAGGACATAACCTTGCAAACAATTTTTTTATTAACCTATATAGTTCTTTTAGATATATTTCTTGTACAAAAACCTTGTTCCAATAATTGTTTATAGGGAATATAAGATACTTTGCACCAGGGCTCATATTATTGCAGTTACGCAATTGATTATATAATAATATATTAATAACCAATTGTAAACTTCAGCTGTCACAATATGCTACACACTTATGTTTGTTTCATCTGTCAATAACCACCAGACGTTGTATTGTTTTCAAACTTCTAACATAATTATTATTTCAAATACGTATGACAAATGACAACTCATTTTATTTATGAAGAAGTTCCTGCGGATGTCGTATTCAAACTTCTATTTCCTGTGTGCTGTGTTCCTGAATAATATGTCTTCCGATTGGCATCGTAGTGTATTAAAAGTGAAATTAATATTTGTTCGTGTTATTTAAAAAACACTTAATTGTTAATATATTTATATTCTAGTAAATAATTAAAAAATAATGAGGGATTGAAGTTAAATGTTGAAAACAATTTTATCAATATAATGTAGGTGACTTGGACAATGCATGTAATAACAACTCTAGAGAACGTATATAATTAAAATTACTTTATTATATTTTTCCGTTTGTTACAGGTGCCTAAAGATTGTATTGGGTTTGCACTGCTGTGTTATTCCAAAGCTGACAATTGCTGAATGTCGTTATGAGTCATGTGAGAATAAAATGTAACAGCCGATAAACGCTGTCAAAAACAACCGAACCCGATAACGCAACGACTGTCCCTTCGACATCTAAAACGCAAATAAACACGCCCAGGAGACGTTGCCTTGTCAGTGTTTTTACATTGACGTTTGCAATTTAATATCGAAAATATTGAAGGTACATAATATAATATAAAACAACAGACCAAAAAACATAAATATAATCAAGAAGAAGAATATAAAAAGACAATTGCATGAAGTTGCACATCGTAGTTAGTTGGCTACCATTTCTTTACCAGTAGCAGTAAAGTTTTTCAGAATAGAATATAAAACAAAGGACATAACCTAATTAACAAAACAAAATGCGCATGTTTATTAATATGTAGTATTCTTAAGTACAAGAAACCATGTTAAAAACGCTGTCAGAAGGTAATAATAGATTTATGATAGCTTTGACGTTGTAGCTGGTTTTTATTATAATGTTTTTAAAACTTTATGTCATAATAAAACTGAAAATATTATGTGATGTATAAATATATAATATGTAGTGTTACTTCCAGGATTTCTCTTAATGTATATTATACATTTAAATGATAAAACTTTAAAGAGAGTGAAAGTGAAGCCCCCCTTATTTCGTTCAAGTAGCGTAGACAATTAATAGATAGTCAGATCTTATAAATAGTTAAGAACAATTTTATACTACACTACTACAATATCATGAGCATTTTACCAGTTTCATTTTTTTTAATTACGTGCCTATAAAACAGGTTTGTGGCTGGTACGATAATTTTAGTATACAATGTGCACTAAACATGTTGGAGCAAGAGTTTTATCTAATAATTATTTGTTAGAACTAGGAGTCCAGAGTTCATGAAACCAGGGGTGTCTCAGAAACTTTATTGTTATTATAACAGATACCCGCTAAACACAGTTACGTCTAAATAAGGTTTATTTAATATAAAAAGGTTTACATGTTACATATTTTTTATATATATTAGATAATATACATTTTATATAGGTTAGTATCTTTCGAGAGAAATTTATGTTTTCTAACGTTAATAAAGCTTTTTATATAATGCCCGGTTTCACATCAGAGATACAGTTTTGAAAACAGTTTTGTTGTCTAAAAACATGTTGTGTTTTGCTTTAAAACAGTCCTGTTTTTGTTTTTAGTGTTTTTCTGTGTGCCCCATAAAAATTATAAACATGATAAACAACAACTGACAAGCGCAAATGTTCACAAAAAACAAAAATGCGTGTTCAAACGAAGCAGACTAAAAAACAACAACAAACGTGTTTTCCTTTGATCTTACCAACTCCAGATGAGAATGCGTTTTGTTTACTAAAACAGTAACAAAAATGTTTTAAGAACTGTCTGTTTGGTGTAAATGTTGGTGTTTTTGTTCAGAAAAACAAGTTTTTGTTTGTGTTTTATTGAATTGTCAATACTGAACACACAAGATTATATAATGTTTCATGCGAAACTAATATATTAGTATAAGACTTTTAATATCTTGTATTTATTTCAGTTGGCACAATAACCGAGATCATTTATGCTGTCTTCGGGTTCGCTCGTTGTACCAGAGATACATTTTCTGGATTTGAATGTTATTCAAATTAATTTGCTTATGTAACATATACATAATAACAAAAATCAGAATGCAGCGGTGTAGTACACTTATATGAGGCCACGACACTATAAATACTGCCAACGTTATAAGAGGTTATCGGTGATAGGAGTCTGCATTGGAAGTATACAATTTTAAAGTTCTGCAAGGCTTCCAGGTAATAACATATTTTATTTAATATTTAACTTGATGTGATGTACATTGTTTTTTAAATTTCTAATAAAAGATTTTTAAAATAGAAATCGTTACGCAAAACTAAATGTCTTTCCTATATTTTATTTATCACATAGAAATTTAATTATTTAAGTGCTGATTAACAGCTTAAGTTAATTAAGTAGAACAATAAGAAGGTAAACAAACAGCAATTAGTTGATGAAACCCGTGAAGCGTGCTGCTGTACTGCTGTGCTGCAACATGTTTACATTCAGGTTCACTGTTCAGGTGGAGCCGACTGCTTACCATAGCTCTGAGCTTGATCTAAATTCAGCGTTTCTAAAACACACTAATCTTGTTTTGCTGCTGTTATTGAATTAGATGTGTAAATTAATTAAGCCGCTCATAAATTAAAATAGCCGAATAAATGTTTAATTTATTGATGTTCGTTAGGGTTGCCAACTTTCCCAAATATCAGCGAAGGACAGTAAAGAACATACTAGGAATGCAGAAAAAAGCAAACTGGAGTCCACCAACAATTAATTAATAAATACAAGTATATTTGTATACTGAACACCTAAAAAAGTCAATGGACATGTGAAAGCAAGATTTTCCTTTCTAAAGGACGACGGTTGGCAACCTTAATACTGGTATGTACTAATTCTTTATTAGTTTAATAAATAAATAAAGCTGATATATAGAAAATTGGATCTATTTTTAACGTATGAAACCTATGAATATTTTACATTTAATTTTAAATTATAATTGAGATATTTGTTTGATTCTATTGATGGTAAAATTTTTGGTAATTAATCGATATAGCTACACCTTTTGTTTTGAATCTCATTAAAAAACTAGTGCATTGTTGTATGTTTAATGGCGATTGTTGTATGCTCAAAACATGTACAAATCTTACGCAATATATATTATACCATTTTTTATTTAGAAATAGACAATATTAATGGTTAAAGTTAAAATTTTCACATTTGAGGTTAGAAATAAAATGACAATGTTGCATATTTCACATTTATTAGTCAACTTTAAGCATAATTCTGCCTATTTTTTAATAAAAAAAATTGTATGAGGTATATTACGTGTGATTTGTACATGTTTTAACTATAATAAAAGCCTCATCAAATATACAAAAGTGCAATAGTTTTTTTGTAAGATTCAAAACAAAAGGGGTCGAATAATTACCAAATTTTCAACATTACACTACACTACAATTTTTTTACGACTCTTCAAAAAGTATTCATAAAATGTAATCCTTAATTAAGTTATGGTTGGGAATTTGGTCTAAAAATATTGCTTGTCAAAATAGAATAATAACAAAGAAACTTAATAAATAAACACTATTCCTGTATTAAGGACACATGTCACCCATTACGGGCCTGTTTTCACATGCAGGATTGATATAACCCTAACATCATCGAAAATTTATTTCTTTTCAACCTTTTTTTTATATTTTTTTGGTCACCTTTTTTCCTCATCGACCTTTATTTTTTGTAAACGACTGTTTTTGTTTTTAAGCTCTAACATTGTACTTTGTATTTGTAGAGGTTTTACTGCACATCTTATCAGAATATAAACACCTTATCAGAATATATATGTGTCAACTTTTTTACGATATAAATATTTCACAAAATTAGATAAAAGTTTTAAAAAACTGCACTTACCGCTAGCATCATCATGTTGACGTTGAGTCTTGAATGAGTCGGTACACTCTGAGTGGAACAATGATTGTTCTAAATGTCACAATATTTTGTATTTTGTACACAGACAATATATAAAATGAATAAGTTTATTCAACACTAAATATATTACAATTCTCATAAGTTCCGTCCCACTCTGATAACTTTCGAACTAGACCGGCCAACTGTTCTAGAGGCATATGTGCAACCGTGTAGTTAGTTGCTTGTAGGTATTATTGTATTGTACGGAGGAACTCCCGCGACTTGCTCTATGGACAGCTCTGCACAGATTGAATGATTTGTTACCCACGTCGAGTCGGGAGTCGGAGTCGGGCTGAATACGTACTAGCATAGCCTGCACACTATATGGTGATGTCCTCCTTCAACTATGTAATATTGTAATAGCAGGTTAAGGGTCTACGCTACTTCCAAATGTTTAACAAAGATTTAGCGCTAGTCGTTAGGTATGCATAACATAAAGAATAGCTTCTTGAATTCTTGTACACATTGGAAGACTGTAGGGGGTTTAAAAAAATGATAACTTCAAAAGCATAAAAAATGAATAATAAAAAGATATTTTTTATTTTTTAACCTTGGTTGATATTTTTGTTTTTCATCTCTTATTTTTGTTCGAGTTTAATGTAACGCTTATATTTTTGGTTTGGTTAATTGTGGTCAGTATTTGATAAGTTTACAAAGTTATATGCCATAACTACAAGGGCGGCCTTAGCCATTGCGAAGCCCGGGCAACAGAACTTTGCGAGGCACTTGTTCTTTGTGTAGTTTTGGTAAATTGAAAGTAAGTATTTTTGATGATGATTGAAGAGAAATTCAAAGTTTTAAATAAATAAATGTAGAGTTTTAAATTTTATATTGGAAGGTTTATAAAAGTTACCAAGCACAAAGACGACAAATATTAATAATAAAAAACTAAGGTACATGAATGCTTTAAAAAATATACACAGCGATTCGAGTAATTTCTAAAGAGCGAGATTCAAATCCATATATAGTTATGAATTTTGCTGCCACCCCCTAAGGCCGCCTCTGCATAACTTAACCCGATAAAGCAATCCTCAATCTTTCAGTGGTACAAATAGAAAAAAAAAATTTTCAACCACATTTTTTTAAATTTTTTCACTCTTCCAGTGTACGGGGTGTATATTTACATAGATAAATATAGTTTCAATTACTCTGAAGTTAATGTCATAGGCGTATTTACTATTGTGAATTGATTACTTAATATGGAACATAGCTATATTTTAAATATTTATTAAGGAAAGAAAAGCAATTATTTGTATAAAGAATTGACGTCAATAATATTTGATATAATGACTTTGTGAACCATGTCTTAATTTCTATTAAACTGTACTATATATTGATAAAGTGGGCTCTCAAGACCTCAAATGTCCAATTCTATATAATAAGTTGCAAGATGCATCAGTGCTACTCAAACGTTTGACAGGTAATTATTGCAACACTTAAAGTTTTGATTTTATGACTTTGGTAAACAAAATGGGGTTAAGAAACTATGAAATTTGTGTGACATATCCTGTGTTCGTGTTTCATGACCCTATAGAATTTTTAACAATAGCATAATAGAGGATTTTATTGTCTCGTATTCTGAGGTATTTCTATGTATTTAAATACTTTTGAAAAGTATTTGTGCACATCTCTGCTCATGATGTCACCATCAAAAGCATGCAACGTAATTACCCTGCGACCAAGAAACATAGTCGCTCAAAACCAATTTCAAATTAGTTTTTTTTATTCAAGCTTGTGCGTTCTCTCACTCGTATACACGTGCTTTCAAATGTTTGACTCAGGTCAAACTTCAATAGCTTAAAACTTTTATCTCAGAATGGAGTATATAGTACCCTTAAACCCATAATTAGATTTAAGACTTCACGAGAACAACCCTTCTCTGAGCGGCTCGTGCAGAGTATTACGAGTCTCGTGGGCCTTACAGGTGTCTCACAGCCACAGGGCACAGGGGTACATGGGTCTGCGGGCTCTGGGTACAAGACACTGGGCACTGGGCACCGGGCAACAACATCCTACCATCCGAGGTACGTGAGAACGTTGCGCAATGCACGTGTATTCCTCTAAGGAGTACGGCTCTACGGATCTACGTCAATGATTCAAGGCACCTTACTTGTACCTTCTTCGCATCATACATTCTACGACTCCTTGGGGTGTGATATCTTACCTACCTTCGACGAGGGGTTGTTCTTTCAATAGGTTAATAAAAATGTATGTTTTGTTTGAGAATTCATTGTATTTCCAGTATATTACACTAGAACACGTTTTTTGGTAAGGGAGGCGCGACGCGGCGCCGGCGGTTGCTGGTTACGCGTTTAGACATCCCCTATGTAGTAGTACTATGTTATATTCAAACTTATTGAAAGTTTTCATAGAACTTTGAATGTATGACGTCATTAGGGGTGAAAATATCTCACCAGACCACATGGCTCGTGAATAAATTTAGATGTTCTTAAAATATGTTTAGCGTAAATTTAGGCGGTGTATATTAGGAGCTGGACTTTCGTCTAAATATATTCTAAAATGTATAAAGCTTTAAAGCTCTAAAGTTTGTGATTACGTATGTGATACGTAGACGTATTTATTGTGTTATTCGTTCTATTTGAACTCTATCAAATGTTTATATCGGGACTAGACAAAGTTTTTAAGTTTATCTAGGTTTATATACTCGTAGATAGCAATACTATTTTCGTTATTGTTAACTATTTCAACACCTATTTTCTTATTAATTTCTATTAGCTGCAGCGCCCTTAGCCATTGCAAGGCCCCAGTGCGGCAGATCTTTGCGAACATTATATAGTCTTGTATAGGAACAAGATTAAAAAAATCAAACATTGCTGTTGGAATTATTAAAAATGAAACAAAAGTTTTAAGTTTAGGTTGGAAATGAGATGTAATTACGTGATTCAATATTGAAAGAAAAGATGTAAAGTTTAACGACACACACATTAAAATAATATATAAAAAATTTAAAGAATATATAATCTTGTATAAAATGCTTTAATTACGTCAGAAAACATAAGTGTATATCGAAGATAACATTTCAATAGTATTTTTCAATTTTTTGTAAATTTCACGAAAATTTTTGGAAACTTACTGCACAACTTAACGTCACGCTTTTTGTTTAGTTCTCACTTACATTCGCTATATGTAGGAAGCGAAATTGCTTCATTTTGCCCAAAATTTACTACTTTTTTTATTGCATGTGATATTGCAAAGCTTGTGACTTTTTCCCATCATTGCCACATCTCGTCATAAATTGTATATCCCCTCCCCATCCTTGCGTGTGACGTAATTAATGGCTGGTTCCTTATATTATCAATGTGTACACATATCTCTTAGGCTCGTCGCACACTGCAAGCGTATTTAAGGGAATTCGGACGTAAGCAAGCCGACTCCTGTGTTCTTTGCATGTGTTGTATCACAATACATACATACCACGTACCGATACGACAGTAAGTCAAACTTGTGTACTGCAGGGTGTATTGGAGTTGTTTTGCACTAACATCATTTATCATGAGAGCAAACTTTTACTTTAATTTTTATCGATACACCACTATCGATACTATTGCATATCCCTTCCTGTCTGAGTTCGGATAGGTTTAGCGTTGTATCATGTATTCGTTTGGTTAAAATTCGCTGATATACGGCTGCAGTATGAGAGCTACGTAGCGCCCGTATTCGGACGGCTTTGTCGTTTGCAGTGTGCGAGCTTCATTACATTTACAGGGTTCGGATTGGTAAAGCGCAGTAGCGCGTATACGTCCGGTTAAAATTCGCTTAAATACACTTGCAGTGTCCGGCAAGTGAAGACAACGCTAACAATTTTGTCTAAAGGCAATCTTGTTCTTATCTTTTCGTCGTGTTATTTATTTAGAAACAACAGATAAAAACAATTCATAACAACTTTACCTGAATCACTCCTTATCTGTGAATGTTTGTGTTGGTGACTCAGGAAACCTTAGACAATTGAATCACTACAGCTGTTTGCGCGTGTCTAATTAAGAAATACGTTTGTTTGTTTTGTAACTAAATTATTCTATGTGTATAATATTGTCAAAGTCATTTTCTAATATTAATAGGCTTGCAAACGTTTTGTTTAATTTTTGATTGAAATAAATGTTAATGTATGTATATTGTGGTTTTTAGTTTTTTAAATATCCAAATGTTTACATAGCTATAGCTATATCAAATTGGAATTTCAGTTTCGCTGCTTGTTTTACAAGATATAAATAGTAATAAGTAATCGAGATTATTTTTCCTTGATTATGTTTCCTACATGTGACGTACCATGTATTGTAATTTTCTATAACGTTAATTCCCTTAAATAATTAAAGGAAAAATATGAATTTTGTTAATTGTTATAATCTCTTAAAATATAAGGAGTTATTAAAAAATAATTGAACATTTGGGGTTCTGAAAGCCAACTTTATCAATATACATTACAATATAGAAATTAAGGTGGCTTGCAATAATATGCCATTTAAACTTTGAGTTTCGTTTTACCGCTTAACTGTTAGCCATATTTTTGACGTCATAAAGTCTGTAGAATATAACAAGTAATCGAATTTATTTATCACTGTATACCCAGAGCCGTATTTTAACCATATCATAAAATATATTTTTTTTATACCACAACGAAATTTTATTTATAAGTATGCCGTTTCTTTTGACTATATTACGAAGGTTGAAAATTTGAACAAATGAAATGAAAATATACGTATTCTTTTAGTAAATCTTTTTGTAAAGTAAATATGCTTAAATATTAACTCTTCTACCTTTTTTATATACAAAATCGTTTAAAACATCCTGAAAGTCATCTTTTCCAATATATCATTTTCAGTCTCCATTATCATCAATGAATTGAAGCGGTTCTGAGACATTAATGAACGAAGACAGTTTTTGATCTGGTTTCATTTCGAAAAGTTACGTTCACCCGTGGCGTTTGTAATCATCAGACTTCTATATATTTAGGCAGTTGACTACACTGCTTAATCAAAATCCGGCACTATGTATACCACATCATTATATGAAAACTTTGTGGGTTGCCGCGACAGCTGTTAGCGGTGTGATGTTTAGTTCTCCATCTCTTTTACACTTCACTTGTTTAGCATCTATGGCAATTGTAGTGGTGACAAACGTCAAGAAGTTTGTCGATTTTTTTAGCCATTTAATTATAAAAGTCAAAAAGCACTATTTTAATCGTTAATTCCTTGTACGATATTGCGAATTGAATAAAAATAATTGGATATTTGATAGTCAACATTATCAACATACTGGTACAGTTGTTCATAATTATATTGTTCATAACCCAATTGCCCATTTAAAAGAACTAATAATTAGAGTGGTTTAGTTTCAAGATATTTGGTTTACATATTTTTTGCGTCATGTTTGGAATAAGACGTTGCAGCGTCTTGATAAACCACAACTAGTAAATAATAAATCAAATAAAATATGACTATCTCCTAATATTTGGATTTCGCTCAATCTTTTTCTCTTTATTGGAGTTTTATTACAAAAGGGTTTAAACTTCTATCTCTGTCTTTTGTTTTACCCGTTTTTGTATTTTGTTATCATTGTTGCTCCCGTGATCCTATAATCCTTCGTAATGGGATATGTCTCATGTTTCTCGAGGGATTTATTGATTTTCTGCTTCGTTGTTTTTAAGCTATGTCTCACGTTTTTCGTTATTTATTACGTTTAATTCTCTTGTTTGTTATGAGCTTAAGTCTAATAACAATAAAATAGTCATTTATTTCGTTGTGAAAATTATACAATAAGTAGGGCCTCCCGTTAAGCTAATAAAATAGATATAAGAAACGCTTAAACGTTTAATAGGCAGTTGCCATTCCTTTACGTGGTCCATCCAGATCCAGTTCAAGAGTAGAAATAAAAATAATTATTGGCATTAAATAAAGTATATAACTGATGAACGATAACATACGGTTAAATCATAGCAGCTAAACACAAAACGTAAACTCATGTATTATTTAACATAATATTTCTTACATAATGTTACGTTTTATTAATTACGGAAGTTTAACATAATTGTGTTACATTGTCATTAAGCAATGGCGTAGCTACCGCCGTATCAATGATACGGTGCCCCCGGGCTACAGGGGCCCCAAACGTGTCTCACTTAAACTCTTAGGCCGTACTTAGCTTAGTTCCTATTACTATTAATTGTATGCAATAAAGTATAATCAATATATAATTATTTTAATTCAATGCCAACGTTTTTGTTTCTTTTGTGAGAAATCTTTACCCATAACTTGGGCCCCCCAACAAATATTGATACGGGGCCCGTCTAAGGCATGCTACGTTACTGTTATTAAGTAAATGAAGATATTAAAAAGTTTTTACTGCTATATTAATTTAATATGTAACATTATATAATTTTACATAAAAATTTTTTATTGTTGTCAGAAAACATAAATGTATGTAGAAAAATAACTTTTGTAATGTAATCTTACAATTTTACGTTATGTTACGTTACGTTATGTTAATTAAACTTTACACATGGCGCAGAGCAGGTAAAATGCGAGGGGGCTCTCTGTTAGAGAGGCTTTGAGCACAGGAGGAACCTAACATGTATTACGAAATTTAATAAAAAATATTAATTTTGTACTTAATCAATACAAGTGACCTATTAACTCAAGAAAATACACGAATTACACAAATAAATTATCAAGATTTGAACATATTCGTAAGAAAAAGATATCGCTCAAAAATGAAACTACAACGCGACGCTTCATTACATTAAGGGAGGGCCCCATTCGACGAATTTTCCACGGGCGTTAGATGGTACAATTATGCCACTGCATATGCGTCACTATGCTTAACACGTAAACTTAAAACTAATTCCTATTGCACACTGCAAGCGTATTTAAGCGACGGAGAATTTGGGCACAACTCGGCGGCTTGGTTGAGCAACTAGAACTCTCAGAGCAAGCCGGCTCCTGTGTTCTTTGCATGTGTTGTGTAACAATACATACATACCACGTACCGATACGACAGTACGCCAAGTCAAACTTGTGTACTGTAGGGTGTATTGGAGTTGTTTTGCACTAACATCATTTATCATGAGAGCAAACTTTTACTTTAATTTTTATCGATATACCACTGTTATAAAAGAGACTATTGCATTCTCTTGCATATCCCTTCCTGTCTGAGTTCGGATGGGTTTAGCGTTGTATCATGTATTCGTTTGGTTAAAATTCGCTGATATACACTTCCAGTGTGAGAGCTACCTAACGCCTATATTCTAAAGGTGTTATCGCTTGCAGTGTGCGACGAGCCTAAAACTTAATAGGTGCGATACTTCATTTGGTATTTATTTCAATTAATCTTAAATCTTAAAAATACAAATGAGTTTGTACAAAGTGAGTTTGAAACATGTCAGGCTAGATTGATTCGATACAAAAAACCTTGAAGAGATTTCCACATTTCTCAAACGCCTACGATATGCATAGGCGCTCGCAAAAAAGAAGTACGTCGCGCTATTCGTCTAGTTAAACATTTTGTTCGACATCATGAACTTGTCAAGCAGAGTTCTGACTTCTAAGTCATGAGTCATGAGGAGCACCGCGTCCGCTACTCTATTAATAAACAAAAATAATGTCGCGACACGTGTGCACGTGTTTCCGCTGAGTAAACATGACTGCCGCTTTTTATTTCACTGTCCACGTATAAATGTACGACGGAGGACAGACAATAAAGAAGCCCAGCAAGACCCGTAATCTACTATTCAACTTGTTGTGAAGAAAAATATGATAATATTTAATATTAAGCTTATTTTTATCTTCTGGCAGCCAATATTTTACAGTCTTGTTTCAAACTTACTGAAGTCGAATGTTATGAGTTAACACTGGATGCTCTTCATAATCCTTGTAATCATTAAATCCTTTTGTTTCTAGCATATATTTACTTACATCGTGCAAAATTTAATTGTAAAATATACATAGTCGCGAAAGAATTGTACATTTAGTACATATTTTCAAACAGTGTACATTTAGTTGCATATTGTTTAGGCGTAATGAAATTGATGTGCCATCTGTTAATGATTAACGATATATAATGCTATCTACTCTTTAACAGATGTCGCTAGAAAATTGAAATTTTTATGTTTTAATTGCTGCATTTATAATTATTGAATTAATACAAATTTCTTCATTTCAGAATATCTAAAGAGAGATAAGTATCTTCGCCAGGATGTTGATGCCCACACATGAACATAATGTGTATCTAGGATCTTAGGCTTATTTCTAAAACTCAACATACAAAAATCATATCCAGCAACAGAATTATAATTATTAAATATAATAATTTATGTTAAAAAATGTGGAGAGACAACATGTAAGGAGGTCACACTTAGGGAGCTTACTTAGTCGAAATCAATATTCTATTATGTCCCTAATGCTTTTTCAGATCTATATTGATTATTTCCTTTCTTTCTTCAAAAACGCAACAAAAACTTATATAAAATGAATTGTAGTACATATGTCAATAAAAATATTTCAAATTTAATTCACCTCTTTTATTTATATAATAGAAACTCTGTAATTTAAAAAGTATTCTTTTTGCTAAAATAAAAAATTCATATTTTCATGGTTGATAACAAGATCCTTCCTTCTATCCAGTGTTAATGACAAATATTCCCTTTTATGAAGATTGAAGCTACTTATATAAAATATTGATTGAGAGACTTCTGGATAATATGCAACACCTTTAACAACTTTTGTGTTAAGAAAAATTAACACCAATTGATTTTGTAAAATTAATTATTTTTCAAATAGTTGAACCAAAAGTGCGGCATCTATTGCACAGTAGACAAAATAATCACAGTAATTAGTATCACAGATGACACTAGCACCTAATATCATACTAATGTTAGAACGCCTGATACACATGTAACTATATATACATACATGTAATTATACTAACTATTTCAAAAACATTATCTTATATCAATAGATAAACTAAGTTATCTATATATCTTTATTTATTCCAATAAAGTAAAAGACAATAAAATGTAAAATTAAAAATACAACATTTTTAAGAAGAGTATAATCTTCTATGATCTAAAGAGATACAGAAAATCTTAATTTTTTAAAATTAAAAATTCAACATTTTTATCATTTTCAACAAGAGTTGGAACTGTTTGGATATTCATATTTAAATATAATGAAATATGTATACATCACCAACGGGCATAAATAATTTTTTTGTCTTATTAGTTGTCTTAAAATGTTAATAGACATTCTTTCATAAAACGAAACTTACATTTCTTTGACATTTAGGATACACTTATAATCCTTATGGCCAAAAATAAGGAACTGCTTCAAAACATTTTAAATATCTATTCGTTCCTGGATTTTATGCGACCTTTTTTAAATTCATGGACTTTTTTCTTAATTTTTTTTTTTGGATTTATTGAAATGTTTTGATGCAGTTACGTTCGTTAGGCTTTAAAATAAAAAAAACTGCTTCATTACAAAACTTGCAAATAAATGTACAATATATTGAAAATAGCATTTATACAATATGAGATTTCTGGATAATATTGCGCCTGACAGAATGGCAACACTCCTTACGAGCCAAACTTTCTCTACAAGAAAGTAATGAATTTTGTGACAATATTTACACAATGAATGTAACAACTAATTGGGGACGTTGTGATGCAGTTACGTTCGTTAGGAATAAGAACTGCTTCATTACATTTTAAAAAACTAACCGTGTCTCGCTTTTGTGCGACCTTTTTCAAATTCATGGACTTTTTTTTCTATTTTTTTTTTCTGGATTTATTGAAATGTTTTGATGCAGTTATGTTCGTTAGGCTTTAAAATAAAGAACTGCTTCATTATATTTTAAAGAACTAGGCGTGTCTGGCTTTTGTGCGACCTTTTTAAAATTCATGGACTTTTTTTTCTAATTTTTTTTTATGGAATTATTGAAATGTTTTGATGCAGTTATGTTCGTTAGGCTTTAAAATAAAGAACTGCTTCATTACATTTTAAAAAACTAGGCGTGTCTGGCTTTTGTGCGACCTTTTTAAAATTCATGGACTTTTTTTTCTATTTTTTTTTTCTGGATTTATTGAAATGTTTTGATGCAGTTATGTTCGTTAGGCTTTAAAATAAAGAACTGCTTCATTATATTTTAAAGAACTAGGCGTGTCTGGCTTTTGTGCGACCTTTTTAAAATTCATGGACTTTTTTTTCTAATTTTTTTTTATGGAATTATTGAAATGTTTTGATGCAGTTATGTTCGTTAGGCTTTAAAATAAAGAACTGCTTCATTACATTTTAAAAAACTAGGCGTGTCTGGCTTTTGAGCGACCTTTTTAAAATTCATGGACTTTTTTTTCTAATTTTTTTTTATGGAATTATTGAAATGTTTTGATGCAGTTATGTTCGTTAGGCTTTAAAATAAAGAACTGCTTCATTACATTTTAAAAAACTAGGCGTGTCTGGCTTTTGTGCGACCTTTTTAAAATTCATGGACTTTTTTTTCTAATTTTTTTTTATGGAATTATTGAAATGTTTTGATGCAGTTATGTTCGTTAGGCTTTAAAATAAAGAACTGCTTCATTACATTTTAAAGAACTAAGCGTGTCTCGCTTTTGTGCGACCTTTTTAAAATTCATGGACTTTTTTTTCTAATTTTTTTTTCTGGATTTATTGAAATGTTTTGATGCAGTTATGTTCGTTAGGCTTTAAAATAAAGAACTGCTTCATTACATTTTAAAAAACTAGGCGTGTATGGCTTTTGTGCGACCTTTTTAAAATTCATGGACTTTCTTTTCTAATTTTTTTTTATGGAATTATTGAAATGTTTTGATGCAGTTATGTTCGTTAGGCTTTAAAATAAAGAACTGCTTCATTACATTTTAAAAAACTAGGCGTGTCTGGCTTTTGTGCGACCTTTTTAAAATTCATGGACTTTTTTTTCTATTTTTTTTTTCTGGATTTATTGAAATGTTTTGATGCAGTTATGTTCGTTAGGCTTTAAAATAAAGAACTGCTTCATTATATTTTAAAGAACTAGGCGTGTCTGGCTTTTGTGCGACCTTTTTAAAATTCATGGACTTTTTTTTCTAATTTTTTTTTATGGAATTATTGAAATGTTTTGATGCAGTTATGTTCGTTAGGCTTTAAAATAAAGAACTGCTTCATTACATTTTAAAAAACTAGGCGTGTCTGGCTTTTGAGCGACCTTTTTAAAATTCATGGACTTTTTTTTCTAATTTTTTTTTATGGAATTATTGAAATGTTTTGATGCAGTTATGTTCGTTAGGCTTTAAAATAAAGAACTGCTTCATTACATTTTAAAGAACTAAGCGTGTCTCGCTTTTGTGCGACCTTTTTAAAATTCATGGACTTTTTTTTCTAATTTTTTTTTCTGGATTTATTGAAATGTTTTGATGCAGTTATGTTCGTTAGGCTTTAAAATAAAGAACTGCTTCATTACATTTTAAAAAACTAGGCGTGTCTGGCTTTTGTGCGACCTTTTTAAAATTCATGGACTTTTTTTTCTAATTTTTTTTTATGGAATTATTGAAATGTTTTGATGCAGTTATGTTCGTTAGGCTTTAAAATAAAGAACTGCTTCATTACATTTTAAAAAACTAGGCGTGTCTGGCTTTTGTGCGACCTTTTTAAAATTCATGGACTTTTTTTTCTAATTTTTTTTTACTTGACTTATTGAAATATCTTGATGCAGTTATGTTCGTTAGGCTTTAAAATAAAGAACTGCTTCATTACATTTTAAAAAACTAGGCGTGTCTGGCTTTTGTGCGACCTTTTTAAAATTCATGGACTTTTTTTTCTAATTTTTTTTTATGGAATTATTGAAATGTTTTGATGCAGTTATGTTCGTTAGGCTTTAAAATAAAGAACTGCTTCATTACATTTTAAAGAACTAAGCGTGTCTCGCTTTTGTGCGACCTTTTTAAAATTCATGGACTTTTTTTTCTAATTTTTTTTTCTGGATTTATTGAAATGTTTTGATGCAGTTATGTTCGTTAGGCTTTAAAATAAAGAACTGCTTCATTACATTTTAAAAAACTAGGCGTATCTGGCTTTTATGCGACCTTTTTTAAATTCATGGACTTTTTTTTTAAATTTTTTTTTCTGGATTTATTGAAATATTTTGATGCAGCTATGTTCGTTAGGCTTTAAAATAAAGAACTGCTTCATTACATTTTAAAAAACTAGGCGTGTCTGGCTTTTATGCGACCTTTTTTAAATTCATGGACTTTTTTTTCTAATTTTTTTTTCTGGATTTATTGAAATGTTTTGATGCAGTTATGTTCGTTAGGCTTTAAAATAAATAACTGCTTCATTACATTTTAAATATCTACGATTTTCTGGCTTTTGAGTAAACATTAATAAAGTCAAAAATCAAATTTTAAAACGGCGATTATTCGAAAACTGTAAGAGATAATTGAAAATGGATTTTAATTTTAAAATCAGCATTAAAAACTACGTTCGAAAATATATATCATATGCCAAATTAAAAAAATGTTTTTTTGAAAAAGTAAGAAGACTATAGCCTTCTTACTTTTTCAAAAAATGTAATTTTTATTTTGGCCCATGATATATGTTTTCTAGCGTAGTTTTCAATGCTGATTTCAAAAATAAAATCCATTTTCAATTATCTCTTACTGTTTTTGAATAATCGCCGTTTCAAAATTTGATTTTTGACTTTATTAATGTTTACTCAAAAGCCAGAAAATCGTAGATATTTAAAATGTAATGAAGCAGTTCTTTATTTTAAAGCCTAACGAACATAACTGCATTAAAACATTTCAATAATTCCAAAAAAAAAAATTAGAAAAAAAAGTCCATGAATTTTAAAAAGGTCGCATAAAAGCCAGACACGCCTAGTTTTTAAAAATGTAATGAAGCAGTTCTTTATTTTAAAGCCTAACGAACATAACTGCATCAAAACATTTCAATAAATCCAGAAAAAAAAATTAGAAAAAAAAGTCCATGAATTTTAAAAAGGTCGCACAAAAGCGAGACACGCTTAGTTCTTTAAAATGTAATGAAGCAGTTCTTTATTTTAAAGCCTAACGAACATAACTGCATCAAAACATTTCAATAATTCCATAAAAGAAAATTAGAAAAAAAAGTCCATGAATTTTAAAAAGGTCGCATAAAAGCCAGACACGCCTAGTTTTTTAAAATGTAATGAAGCAGTTCTTTATTTTAAAGCCTAGCGAACATAACTGCATCAAAACATTTCAATAAATCCAGAAAAAAAAATTAGAAAAAAAAGTCCATGAATTTTAAAAAGGTCGCACAAAAGCCATACACGCCTAGTTTTTTAAAATGTAATGAAGCAGTTCTTTATTTTAAAGCCTAACGAACATAACTGCAACAAAACATTTCAATAATTCCATAAAAAAAAATTAGAAAAAAAAGTCCATGAATTTTAAAAAGGTCGCACAAAAGCCATACACGCCTAGTTTTTTAAAATGTAATGAAGCAGTTCTTTATTTTAAAGCCTAACGAACATAACTGCATCAAAACATTTCAATAATTCCATAAAAAAAAATTTGAAAAAAAAGTCCATGAATTTTAAAAATGTCGCACAAAAGCCATACACGCTTAGTTTTTTAAAATGTAATGAAGCAGTTCTTTATTTTAAAGCCTAACGAACATAACTGCATCAAAACATTTCAATAATTCCATAAAAAAAAATTAGAAAAAAAAGTCCATGAATTTTAAAAAGGTCGCACAAAAGCCATACACGCCTAGTTTTTTAAAATGTAATGAAGCAGTTCTTTATTTTAAAGCCTAACGAACATAACTGCATCAAAACATTTCAATAATTCCATAAAAAAAAATTAGAAAAAAAAGTCCATGAATTTTAAAAAGGTCGCATAAAAGCCAGACACGCCTAGTTTTTTAAAATGTAATGAAGCAGTTCTTTATTTTAAAGCCTAACGAACATAACTGCATCAAAACATTTCAATAAATCCAGAAAAAAAAGTCCATGAATTTTAAAAAGGTCGCACAAAAGCGAGACACGCTTAGTTCTTTAAAATGTAATGAAGCAGTTCTTTATTTTAAAGCCTAACGAACATAACTGCATCAAAACATTTCAATAAATCCAGAAAAAAAAATTAGAAAAAAAAGTCCATGAATTTTAAAAAGGTCGCACAAAAGCCATACACGCCTAGTTTTTTAAAATGTAATGAAACAGTTCTTTATTTTAAAGCCTAACGAACATAACTGCATCAAAACATTTCAATAATTCCATAAAAAAAAATTAGAAAAAAAAGTCCATGAATTTTAAAAAGGTCGCACAAAAGCCATACACGCCTAGTTTTTTTAAAATGTAATGAAGCAGTTCTTTATTTTAAAGCCTAACGAACATAACTGCATCAAAACATTTCAATAATTCCATAAAAAAAAATTAGAAAAAAAAGTCCATGAATTTTAAAAAGGTCGCATAAAAGCCAGACACGCCTAGTTTTTTAAAATGTAATGAAGCAGTTCTTTATTTTAAAGCCTAACGAACATAACTGCATCAAAACATTTCAATAATTCCATAAAAAAGAATTAGAAAAAAAAGTCCATGAATTTTAAAAAGGTCGCACAAAAGCCAGACACGCCTAGTTTTTTAAAATGTAATGAAGCAGTTCTTTATTTTAAAGCCTAACGAACATAACTGCATCAAAACATTTCAATAATTCCATAAAAAAAAATTAGAAAAAAAAGTCCATGAATTTTAAAAAGGTCGCACAAAAGCGAGACACGCTTAGTTCTTTAAAATGTAATGAAGCAGTTCTTTATTTTAAAGCTTAACGAACATAACTGCATCAAAACATTTCAATAAATCCAGAAAAAAAATTAAGAAAAAAAATGTCTATGAATTTAAAAAGGTCGCATAAACGTCAGACACGCTTAGTTTTTTAAAATGTAATGACGCAGTTCTTTATTTTAAAGCCTAACGAACGTAACTGCATCACAACGTCCCCAATTAGTTGTTACATTCATTATGTAAATATTGTCACAAAATTCATTACTTTCTTGTAGAGAAAGTTTGGCTCGTAAGGAGTGTTGCCATTCTGTCAGGCGCAATATTATCCAGAAATCTCATATTGTATAAATGCTATTTTCAATATATTGTACATTTATTTGCAAGTTTTGTAATGAAGCAGTTTTTTATTTTAAAGCCTAACGAACGTAACTGCATCAAAACATTTCAATAAATCCAGAAAAAAAATTAAGAAAAAAAAGTCCATGAATTTAAAAAGGTCGCATAAACGTCAGACACGCTTAGTTTTTTAAAATGTAATGACGCAGTTCTTTATTTTAAAGCCTAACGAACGTAACTGCATCACAACGTCCCCAATTAGTTGTTACATTCATTATGTAAATATTGTCACAAAATTCATTACTTTCTTGTAGAGAAAGTTTGGCTCGTAAGGAGTGTTGCCATTCTGTCAGGCGCAATATTATCCAGAAATCTCATATTGTATAAATGCTATTTTCAATATATTGTAACAATAAAATGTAAAATTAAAAATACAACATTTTTAATAAGAGTATCTTATATTTGTTAAAATGATAAAGACAATATTTTTAACATTGTGTAGAAAAAATAACCTTTTTACAATTCATGAAATGAAGTAATTTTTATAAATGTAGTTGATAAATTATTCTCTTTTATCCAGTGTTAATGAAATGTATTCCATTTTATGAAGATTGAAGCAAGGCTATTTATATAACGAAAATGGTATTGAGAGATGCTTGGATAACGTGCAACACCTTTTGCCTTTTTTGTATTTTGTATTGAAAATTATTAAAATAATAAACATAGATTTCTATATTTTTGTAACACTGGAGATTTATATTTTATAACAACATAGTAAGTTATACGAAATCTATATTAATTATTATTCTTATTATTAATTGCCTTTGAAAAATTAAATATTTAATAGTTGAACTAAAGCGCTATCTATTGTATAGTAGACAAATAACCGCAGTTAAATATTTGTTTCACAGATGGCACTAGCAGTTAATTTTACAACGCCTGATACTCATGCAACTATATATTCACACGTAATTATACTATCTATTCCAAAAACATTTACTTGTAAAGATTTGCAAGCAAGGTGAATTTACGAAATTAAGAAAATCTTATCTTTTAAAATTGAAGAGGCCTTTTCCTATTACTTAACTTAAAAAATGGTTTTATTTCGATATCCATCTGGTCAACCAAAAGATTGTCATTGACTAGATTGCTTCAAGAGAAATAAAAATGATTTTACAATTATAAATATAATTTATTAAATAACTATTTACTGTCATATAAAATTATTGCATATACAAACATTTATACTTATCATTATTTTCTATACATTTATAAATATTATATTTCTCTTAGTTAATAATTAAAAGATGTATATAGTTTCATTGTGTCATAAAATATTTTCATTTAGTTTTGAAAGTTCATTCAGCGTGTTTGTTTTAATTGCAACTTAAACCTGTAATTTGTTTCAGAAATTTATCGCTAAAACAACCACATAATTATAATTATCATAATATGAAATGTAGAGGAGTAAATTATTTAATATGAAATTAAGAAGAAAGAATTAAATAAAAATATTAGAATTTCAAACTGGACTTTTGAATGAACTTTAAACACTGATCTTAATTATTTATATTTTGCACTTTTTAAATTAAACCTAATAATACATAGTATACATAATACATATTTTGTACAAGCTACAATAATTTTTTAAATAATTATTTTATTATAATGACTTGAAAATATTGTACACTAGGGTTTTATTATTTAATCTACTATTTCTTTCTAACCAGCCTTATGAAACGTAATTAAACCGTTGATTTTAAATATTTGATGCAACTTAATTATCAAAAGGTTAATGAATATTGTGGTGTAAGTCTCGGCTAAATTATAATATAAAATGGAACGAACAGATGGCACTTTTCTTAATAAAATATAAAATGTACAAAAGAAATAAATTTTATGGCAATATTCAGTCTTTATATAATGTAAAATCCCTCAAATTACATGCTATTATAATATTATACAGATGTAGCCATAATATCGTCATAAATTATATTTCATATCTTATTATTTAAATAATCATAACATAACAGTAGAGATAATTAATAAAAGAAGGCGTTTAATTCAATTAATCTGTTTGAACTAGCTGAAATATTTTTTGTACAAATTGTGTGCTATGTAGTTTTCCGACATTTCAGTTTTGTATACTTTGTCAAGTATGGAATATACTTGGATACCGTTTGATCAAAATAACTTACAACATACTTTGATTGAAACCATTGAGTATTACGTTTTAGTTTAGCACAAACTAACGAAATCTTCCGTGTAATGAAATATGTTTACTTATTTTAATATGATTTAGCGATATTTTGACTTTATAAATTATATTCTAAAATAAATACATTTCTTAATTTAACTCACATTACAGTATCTTGACGATTATGAAATAGATTCATGTTAGTTAAAATAAGTTGGTCACTTCACTTAAGTTTATAGTATTCGTGAATCACTAATTATAAATCGTATATTCTGGAATATACGAATACAACACACTAATCATGTTAATCGAAAATTGCATAGTTTAAAGGTAAAATTTTACGTAACATGAAGAAAAACATAAATTGGAAATCATGCAGTTCCTGGATCGTTCGTTATGAAAACTGAATTTTTCAGTAAAGTAGATCACTAGGTACACTATTCCGCTATCAGTGTATAACAGGACATGAACTAAGAAGAATGTTATGTAATGCGTCCATGTCAGACCAGTCCTTAGCTTGTCCTCCAATAGCGACGTTTCTGATACATCCTTTAAAGTTGTCTCGAGTTTGAAGAGTTCCGATTGGTGCACCATCTGTAATAATAGATTTAAAAGTAAATTATATTTTGTTAGAAGCAGATATAACTCGACTGTATGAAATGTAACGTACATGGAAGTCCTCCAATGTATAAGGAACTGTTAATGGATGCATCTTCATATCGGTAGCCTCTAGTGCGCACGGTGGAGTTAGCCTTAAGGTGATCAACTCTGATTACTAATTCCTCACTATCAAATAACGCAGTTATGTTGTGCCATCTATTATCGCAAAGGGAATGTTTGCCTGGAAAAACTGCTTCCACTGAGAAAGGATTACGATCACCCAAATCTACTGACATAATCACCTGTTGAAGGAAGAAATAATGTGATCTTTAATTAATATTGTCATTAAAAACCAATTTAAGTATGTTACATATTTTTGATAGCAGAAATTATTTTTCTCGTTACTAAATACATGTCATAAACTTTAATTACTTTTCCATTATTGACTTCTAGCGATAAGGCAGGCGATCCACTCGCTTCAGCTACACTTAGTAAAATGCCGGTTATTTCAGAAGTCTTAAATTCGAGTTGTAGTTCTAGAATTTTACCCACAAAAAAGTTGTTTTCTGTAATAAAAGTATCAAATTATGTTACAAAATTCAAAAGATAGTGAGTATGTATATAAAATACTAATTATTTATATATTTAATACACAACTTACTATAAATGGCGTATCCATCTCCTGAAAAATAGGATCCTTTCTCAATATTAGGGAAGCATTGTCTTACGTTGTTATGTTTGCCCGACAGAACAATGTCCTGACTTTGGTTGTTCACATTTAAACTTCGTATACATCCCTTGAAACCTTCTAATTTATGAGCCTATAAAATACATAAAAACGTAACATTAAAATCGACGACATTTTCCCGAATTACGATTAGTACAAAACTTACCACATTCTCTGGTAATCTATGGCCATCCGCGGGAAGTCCTCCGACATACATCATATTCGCCACGTTGACTCGTTTCGGCAGCTTCAGTTGAGCACTCGTTCGACCATCAATGCTTAATGTTGCCTTTTTCTCAATGGTTGATAATATAACATGATGCCAGTTTCCGTCATTAAGTCTGTTTACTGGTAATGATAGTTCCCGTTTCTTATTTCCTTTAATTAATAATGACAAGAGACCATTTTGTAATGTCATAATCAGGTAATGTCGCTGCTTCGGTTTGTTTGCCTAGAAAAATAATATTTGCATTCAAACAAATCATTGTATAATTTTGTTAAACAAGTGTAAGGACAAAAAGTAATACCGGCACTACAAAGAGCAACCCATTCGGATAGAATGTTCGGAAATCAAATTCTAAGGTAAAATCTCTTTGCCAAATATTCCTAACTAAAACTTCTGCATGGCTATTGAGCCCATCTCCAAATTTGGCCGCGTAAGGTTCCAGAGAATATGATCCCACCTGCAAATGTATAACTCATTAATATTAAAAAGTAATTAAAATTGTATCACCTAAATACAAAACGAGATTATTACTCAAACTCTGCAGTCATCAGGAATATGAAATGTATGTTAATAATTACCTTGTGACACCCTTCTGGTATGTTACCATAAGATCTGCCCATTGGTTCATCCGATATTGGATTCACACTATTATCAGGACCGATATCTGGCCCAAGACGCCCAATTTCAACTTTTGTAAAGTATACTGGATTATTAAAAATTATAATTCTGAAAGTTTAATTAAAATATCATTATCTTAATACTGTACATCAGTTTTTAATCAATATTTAGTGCTTAAAATAATGTCCACTCACTCTTGGTTAAATATCAGGTCCTTTATTGCTCCGACAAATGGCTCATTGCTAGCAGCCATTTTAGAATTATTTAAGCCTTTTGGCAATCCTCCAAGGAACATACCCCCGGACTTTCCAGAAGCAGTAATCACATTTCCTTTCGCTTGTAGGCTTACAGATTTTTGCAATTCATCATCGATTCGCAATTCAACTTTTTTTCCATGTCTTAAAACATTGACTGCATGAAAAAGTCCATCATTTAACGTCATATTTGAATACAATCGAATCTCTTTTGCGCCACCTTTTATAAATACGACTATTTTTCCGTTCTCTAAGGAAACTGAATAATAGTTATTTAGTATTTCAGGTGACTTTGTTGTGACTTCTGCGGAATTTGCTAATTCATCAATAAGATCCTTTTGAGGTTCATGCGCTGCTAGCAACAACAACGCATTTGGTTTTAGAGACCTGAATACAAATCCAAAACTAGAATTTTTATGTAGAGAGTGTGAAGGCAATTCCAAGTAGCCTTCCCCATTATATCCAACCATCGTATGGGGTTTCTCTGAGCATGAGCTTTCTACACCATAATACACAGAAACAAGAGGATTGTACCCTTCGCCATATACGTTAATATCTTTAATGTATCCTAAGAATGATTTCTTTGTGCTTAAATAATGTAAGTACTTCTCCGAATTGAAACCTGGTGGAACTCCTCCAATGTAATATTTAGCATTAGTTAAATTTGGCAGAGATGTCGCAGTAATGGGAGAAGACGGTGAACCAAACTGTGGACTTGAATCTCCTACCCGTAATTTACCTAAAATTTTAAATTATGTCTTTATCATTGCCACCAAATTTTTAGAGAGTTTTTGAAGTACATTGTTATGGAAAATATTTACCCGTTTCAGAAGGAACTTTTTGATTAAAATGTCTGGTGGCTTCTACAATTATCCAATTTCCATTGTTAAATTTCTCTGCTGATTTTATTTTTAATATATTTAATTCTCCATAATTTATTGCGAATGTAACATATCCTTCCTCAAGGTATAATGAAATCCATCGCTCCTGCAAATGAGATATGCAAAAATTACTATTATTTCACATACAAATCGGTGTCTAAAATTACTACCTACATGATTAGTATCTGTTGCTAAAAATAGCAATGAATCTTCATCTAGAGTTCTAAATTGAAATTGAATTTTAAAAGAATCTAGTTTATATTTTCTGGTAGGTATGCTTCCAATAGCATATCCTTCACCGTTAAAATAGTTTTCCTTCAGATCCCCACATTTCTCGATGGCTCTAAAAAGATTTAAGTAATAAAATAATTAAACGTTTTGAGTTGTTACACTATTACTGTCAGAGATGTGCGTTTTTCAAATACATATACTCAAAATGCAAATACAAAATAGTAAATACCTATTTTCTATTTTGTATTTAAATATCTTTTAAAAGTATAGAATTTTATATTTTATTTGAAAACTTTTACAAACCTATTTCCTATTTGGAAAATACAAAATAATTTTTTTCATTTTTGTTACTGCATAATCAGTAATCAGTAATCAAAAATTGAAACAAAAATGTTTCAAAACGAAGTCGGTCTATATTAAAGAGAATTCCCATGATTATTAAAAATAAATAACATTCATATTAGTAACATAAAGAGTATTCTATTTTCTCAAAAGTATTTTTAAAATACGTATTTTGTATTTAAATACTAACATGAAATTTATTTTTTATTTTGTATTTGAAAGAGGAAAATAACGAGGTATTTGCATTTTGTATTTAATTCTTTTGAAAAGCATTTGTGCACATCTCTGATTACTGTTTTCTATAAAGCTTACCCTTCCATTCCACTACCACATTTACTGTTATCTATTGGATTCACGAAATTCCAGAGACCAATTTGTTTCCCATCAATAGAAACTCTATGTAAATTAACGGTTAGACCATTCTCTGCTAGTAACTCATTGGGACGATGTTGTCCAGGAGGTGTTCCACCAATCCAAACCTGAGTAGAAGGCGTTACATCTAGTCTGGTGTGGTACGGTGAAGACGCATTCGTAGCTGTCTTATTACTTGATCCAAGTTGCTTCCGCACGTAAAGGTTTCCAACATTAGAAATTCTATATACATTAATAAGTTAAAAGATGTTAGCTTTAATTTTGTCTATTGTACTTCTAAGTTTAATCTTTCAATAATTCTAAAGAAGAAAATTTACAGTGGAACACTGTGTTCCACGGTCTACAATTTTTGAAATCATTTACCTATTTGCTTCTATTCTATACCACGCTTCATCATCATTCTTTTCATCCTTAGCTTCCAAAACCGCTGGATGTGTTATAACTACAGTATCACTACCCAAATTCCAAGAAAATCTAACTTTATTAGCCACCAATTCTAAGGCAATAAACTCTTGTCCAGCTCCAGGTAGATATATTAAAGAAGAATCAGAAACTCCTTTTGGTACTGCGAATACAAGAACAATCGAGCTTGTTGTTGATGGAACTAAATTAATTGGTTTATAAGATCTAATACATGTTGATTCGTTTCGTGTAAGTGATAAGTGGTGAATCTAAAAAAAAAACAATTATTTATAATATTAAAAGCGAGAGTTCATTAAATATTTCATCATAATTAATAAGTTACTTACGCCATCGGCTAAATGTTTAGCTTGCGCAACTTTTGCCATGAGGTCTTTGATTTTAGCAGATAGTTCTGTTTCTGGTTTCAACATCCTGTCTGATAATGCAGTTATCCTTTCATCAATGTTCTTCATTTTAGTTCTGGCCTCATCAACTATAGGTAAAATATATATTTACAATCTATGTATTTGAAATTTTTACAAAGATAATATATATTTTTTATAAATTGTTATTTTAGTTATACTTAAAGAGAAAAAGAAATAGCACAAATTTGAACAGAGGAAAATATAAACAGTTTTGAGTACACCTAGAATATAACTTAGAAAAGAATAGTATTTCGTTTCGGTTCGAATCCTTGCTATAAGCAATTTATTGTCGTATATGTAGCTTGTCTATTACATTAACTTTTATTTATTATTACTTACCTTGTTCTTTGGCTCCGCCTACTTGTGTATCGTCAGAAAAATTTGCTTTGATAAAAGGTTTATCTTTGTACATAATTTGATTTCTGATTTGCGTTGTTTCTTTTATGAGAGCTTTCATATTCTCAATTATTTTGTCAGATTTTTCTATAGCTTCTAGAAACGTGGTATTAGTTTGGTTTTTATTCAAGTCGTTTATTGCAAGAATAATATTATTGTTTTCTATTCCCACTTGCCAAATTTTTCTCATTATTGAATCTACAATCTTGTTTTGACTCTTCAATTTATTCTCCAAAGCTATAAAAATATATTTCCAATTAGTAATAGGAATAAAAATGAAATAAAAATATAAATTGTAAGGTGTAAATGTAAGGTGAACCCACGCTCAATACTCTTTGTCTTCTGGAGAGCTCTTTCCTTGAGTCTCGAAGAATCTGCATTTACCATATATGACTGATCTAATTTAGAATTTTGATCAAGTGGATATACTTCCATATGTGCTCGCTTTACTGCTTCCGTTGCATTAATAGCGGCCAACCGTGCTTCCGCTATGGCGTTTGCTATTCTCTCATAAGCCATGGATGCGTCCAATGCATTAGTCACATTATTTTTAGTTTTGCTAAATAATCTAAAAGTATACATTATTAGTATAAGAAGAAAGTAATTACTTCTACTTATGTTTAAATTATGTTATAATAGCTTAACTTACTCTTTATATTCCTTAGCTCGTGCGAACAAAGTTTCTGCATGACGAATCGCTGGGATCAAATACTGTTCTTCATACAAAGGTCCTAACCGGTTTTGTATATTTTCTGTTTTATTCACTATTTGTGCTTTTTCTGTCATCTCTATATGCATTGCTCGTATATTATCCAAATTATCTTTATACTCATCAAGTTTTACCTGTGCTTCTTCTGGCAGAGTGTGATTTGATTTTTCTTTAATATATTTTTGAATTGATTTTATTTCATCCATTTTTCTTTTAATTTCTTTAAATTTGGCAGCATTTATGTCTTGCAACTTTTCTACCTGTTCAATTGTATCAGTAGCATCACTAGTTTTATTTTCTAAATATTCTAATTTGTCGAATAAGTTAAAATCTTTTAGTTTCGTTTGCAATTCGTTTATTTCTTCAAAGTGTTTCTTAAAGTGAGGTGAGTTCGCTTTTAAATATACTAACTTAGCATTTCTTAAAGCATCTACCGCATTGTTACGTTGCTCTTTAAATGAAATTGCTCCAATATCCTTCAATAATCTATCAGCATCTTTAAGAGCTCTATCAATATTTATATGGTGATCATTTTGTAAATATGTGTGTAAAGTTTCCACAGAATCTTGAATTTGTTGATCAGCTGGTCGAAGATCATTGTTCACAAAAGTATGAATATTATTTTCTAAATCAAATATTTCTGAGCCTGCTTTTTCTTGCTTTGAAATTAATTTATTCAACTTATGCTTTAGTTTATTTGCTTTATTATGCAGCTTATCGTACTTATCATTTGGAATGGCATTTATTTGATCACGACTCATTAGGAAATCGTTCAAATCTTGTCTTAGAAGATCTGTTTGATTTTTAAAATCCAATAACTGGCCAATGGGTGCTGGAAGAGGTTCCATAATATGTGCCGTTTCTGATAATAAATCGTACGTCATATCATCGATAAGGTTGAAAAGTATCTGAGTGCAGTTGTCACAAGCTGAGGAAGAAAAACAGTTTTTAACGGTTCAGTATTATACATTATTTAATCAACTTTAAACTTACGTTGACAAGTATAGTCTTTTAATTCATGCCTCGGTGATTCGCACATGGAACAGTCTTTTCCAGTTACTCCAGGCTTGCACTTACAGACTCCCGTTTCATCATCACATTCTTCGCTGCTTCTTCCTTCAGGATGGCAACTACATGGCTCGCACGATCCTCCTGGTTCTGATGGAGCTCCAAAATAACCCACTGAACAGCGATCACAACGACGCCCGGTGTATCCTAAAAATAGGTTTATATTAAGGAAAGCAGTATTTGTAGAATTATACAATATATCACCATTATTTATTTATTTATAAAAACATTCATTTTCTTTTTATAAAACTACCTTGTTTACATTGACACAGCAACTGTTTGCCTTCCAGTTTGCAACTTTTCGCAAAATTTCTGCCTGGTTCAGGACAAGGACATGGAGCGCATTCACTAATAAAGGGATCTCCATAAAATCCTTCTGCGCAGATGTCACAGTTAGGACCCGTGGTGTTCAGTCTGCAGTTCTATTTACAAATATGTTTCAACAACTTATAACAAATGATTAATTTCAAATTTTGCTCTAAACTATAGTGTTTGATCAAATAATATTTTTGTTTTAATCAAATAATGCTGTATTTCAATATAATAAACCATATAATAAATAATAAATATAATAAAATAATATAAATATAATATAATGATAATAAACAATACCAGGATGAAGTGGAATAAGAGGAAACGAAATTGCGGATAAGTTGGCAAAGGAATCAATAAATTTGGAAATTGAGATAAAAGTGAAATTACCTTCAATTTAATTACCTTAAAGATTTCATTAACAAAAGTCAGTTAAAAGGAAGAGATTATTATTATATGTTACATCCAAATTTAAGTAAGAAAAGATGGTTTAGAAATGAGTCCCGCAAAATTATATCAACTATAATCAGAATCAAAAGTAATCATTGTAAAATTCCAGCCCAGATAGGTGTCAATGTGGTGAAGAAGGAACTTTGTATCATATTATATTTGAATCCATAAATTATAGTTTAGAAAGATCAAAATGCAATAGTGAAATATTAGATGTAATTAAAACTTTTCCTGTTAATACTAAAATTTTGTTAAGTGATTCAAAATTAATTAGTGAATTATTGAAATATTTAGAAATTTGTAAAATAGAATTATAAATTGTAAAATATGTAAAAAAAATGTTTGATGGTGGCTATAACGAATAAAAGTCAAGGCAAATAAATAAGTAAATACAAAAAAAAAAAAATGTTGTGATACCTGACAATAGCCGGTTTCCATGTCACATGTTTCAGATCTGTCGTTACATCGGCATTTCTGTGCTTCTCCAACAAGTTCTATGATGATGGTAGCATTCTGAGAGGATGGCCATTTGTGACGGTAGAATCCTAAGCTTGGATCTTGACAGGAAGTTGAGGTGTAATTACTTGGACACTCACAAATTTCAACCCCAGTTGCAATGGGAGCTATCGCTGCTGGAATCATAATGCCCGTGTTCATAGAGGCTTCTTCTAAGCTGCAACAATAATGCAATGATAATGATGATTTAGAATACGTAGCAAATAAGATAAACCTAATTTTACTTCAATAAATTATCGATACACCTAGACTCTAAGATGCACCACAAACTATTGTGCGATTGATATTTCAATTGTACCTACATGACCTCCTTGAAATTAGAATACGGCGACGCTCTCAACAAAATGTTTGTAATATTCTGCAACGCCACCATCAACAACTCTCTTGACACGGTCACGTGGGGATTATAACGATTTTGCCACAAGGATTCATGAAATCTTATGTTGTAGGGCCCCAGCGACGGAGTTTGGATCTATTTGAAAAGAAACCTTTCAAATTTAGTAGCGTTACAATTTATACTGTCACTATTAGCTGTACAAGTATCTTACTTCATAATATTCCAACACCAGTTGTCCATGAGCCTGGAGCTGTACTAAGGGATATTGCCTGAGAACTTTATAGTTAAACAAATCATAACTGTCTATGATGCTCGTTGTGCTGATAAAGTTTAGAAAACCTCCATAAGAGAGAACATGATCTCCTAGAAATTGCTGAGGCAACTCCCAGTAAATCGGTGCAGTCAACTTGAATTCGTTGATGTAAGTTGCGTTGCTAGCAAACCAGGGGATTACATCCAAACCTTGTGACTTCTTCAGAACCGTATCTAATAACTTTACTGAATCGGATGACGCCTGAAAATGGTTAAAATATATTAACAATCCGACTGACTGATTTAGACCGATCGTTCCATGGTTGCAAGCCATATGGAGCGACCGGATTAATTTTACATGGGATTGTTATACTAACATAGTAGTTTTGGTACAGTGAAATATTTCTCGGTGAAGATATTTTAATGTCCCCCCACGTTCCCGACGCCTGACTACATTTTGTAGTTCTACCGAAACAGAAGCATGGTGTGCATCCATCTTCATTGTAAGAAGACAATCCGAATGTTCCTTCGTGGCAGACATCACATTTCTTTCCCGATACTCTTTCTTTGCATGGGCATTGACCATTTTCATCACAATCACAAAGTCCAGAGCTGTCACATCGTGTTGAAATAGTTCCATGCAGATCGCACTGACACCTACGGCAATTGGGGAAACCATAGTAACCTGTTGCACATTTATCACAGCGTAACCCCGCAAAACCGTCCTTGCACAGACATTCTCCTGTGTTTAAATCACATTGCCCACGAACGGAACCAGATCGGTGGCAGTTGCAAGCCTGCAAACGTAGATATTATTTATGTGCAATATATTACATAACGGACAATTTCTTTGGTCATTATATAAATTAATTAAAAGTGAAATAAGAATCATACCTTGCAACCCTTCGTTAGTTCGTTACCCCAGGCGTTTGTGTAGCAGCGTTGACAGTTGTCACCGTGGCTTAGAGGGGGGCACTCGCAATGCCCGGTATCGGGGTTGCATACATGACCGGGGCTGATGCATATGTCACAGGCTGAATATTTTAAATTATATTATTAATAACTTACAGTTAATAAGTAAGAAAATGTATGATCAACTTACGTTTACATCCTTTGTTAGAAAATCCAAAATATCCTGCAGCGCATTCATCACATTTAGATCCAGTAACTCCTGGTTTGCACAAACAGTCGCCGGTTTGGAGGTCACAGCTTCCATCGGAGCATCCCAAAGGGTCACACACACATGGTAAGCAACCCCGTCCCGAAGCTATGTTCCAATAACCGTGCTAAAGCAAATGAACATAAACTATTAGTTAAGCAATGAATATGTGAGTTTTATGAAATTGTTTAATGGAATTGTTGATTGAAATTAACGTTAATAAATGTGTATTGACGTGTCTATTTTATTAAATATCTAAATGTTGACGGAGATATAGCAATTAAAAGTTTGAATTGTAGTTTTAGCGCTAGAGATGTCGGCCATATTTATGACATTTCCATGTAGTGGGATAGGTTAGTTATATGTTGATTAGGTCAGTGCTGTGGTAATGTTTTGTAGCTGTTGGTAGTCCTGTATATCTAGTACATATGCGTTAGTTAGCAAATAATAAGAAGTTTTTACTTTATTTAACCCTGTTACGGCAGATATGATATTGAAATTTTATTGTTCCCTGAAATAGCTGTGAATAATATTTGATATTTTGTTATATAAATACATGTAGCAGAGATTTATGAGCTGTAAGGTTGGTAACCTGTAAACTTGTCAGAGTTCTGTCAAGAATATATATCTTTTACGTTTTGTTGTATAAAAGAGATAGCAACATAGTTGAATCCCTTTAATAACTAAAGAGACAAAATGACTTTTTTAATTGTTAATATCTCCTAACATATTAGGAGTTATTAAAACATAATTGGTAATTTGAGGTTCTAGTAACCCACTTTATCAATATGTAGTACACTTTTATAGAAATTAAGACATAGGACACATAGCGATAATATCTTCGTCATTTTTCTAAGTTTAATTTGTTTCCTAAACGCTAGGGGGCACCAAATACTCTGGGCTCTGCTACGATAACAAATCAACAAATAGTTTAGCGAAATCTTTTAATTAATTGAAGCTCACCTTGCATTTGTTGCATGTCTTGCCTGTCACATTGTCGTGACATGGACATTGGCCGGTCACGATGTCACATTTAGAATCGGAAGATCCGAGAGCGTTGCAGGAGCAGCCTAAAACAAAAGCAAAGTGATTAATTATGTCATCTTCTCACTGACAGGGTAATTGATATATTGTACACGATAATTAATTATAGAAAACTATCTACTATTATACATCACTAATTTACGAATTTGCTGAAATTAAAATTAGTTGCAGTAAATTGTTTCAGTTCATAGTTGATATCATTATTTTAATGTAGTTTATATTTTTAAAATGAAAGTAGTATTCGTACATTTTGTTCAGTATTTTTAAAATCACAATTGAAGGTTATTTTAGGTTAGGTTATTTTAAAAACTTATGTCATACTGGGTATTGTCATTGTCACTGTCATTGCGTTTTATACAATTGAAAAGTTCTCTAAATAAAAATATCATTACTGTATACATCAGAAATAAAGTTATTTTATATGATGACAGAAAAGTTGTTTGTTTGAATTATTTCTCTACGACACCATCAAAATACTAAATAAGTTTTAAAATTTAATTGGACATGGTTTATAAATCCCGATCTTGTTTAATGTTTGTAGGTGGCGCTCGAACTAGATAAAATGAGATGACACATAAGACACATGAAAACAAATTAATCATTTTCGTTTTAACAAAATAATTATTCAACTTGTATTGTTGGGTTTGGGATCTTTGTCAACTGATAAAGTGAGATAAACATATATACGTTTGTGAATTCTATCTCTTTCTTACTTCATTGATATTCGAAGTGCCTCCCTCCATTGGCATTCAATCCTGTTGCATTTATATAGGACGCCACATTCTTTTACTTGTATTTATATATTTAAAATGCGTGACAAATGCCGTCAAATTGTATTCAGATTACATTTTTACATGATTTATGACTTGTTTGTATTTGTACATAAGATTATTACAAATGAAAGTTATGTACTTGTTTGGTAGTGGCGAGGTAGACAGTCGCGTACGATGCAATGATGAAAGTGACATTTCTCTTCTTCTTGTTTAGAATAAAGAATAGTAATACGAGTAAATTATTAGAAGTTGTAAGAAGATTCTTCTTCTTATATGATGAGAAGTGGCGCCTACGAGCAGCTGTGGCGCTTGAAGAAGTAACAAGCATAATAATAAGTGAAAATAGGGTTGCCGTAATTGAATATTAAACATAAATTGTAAATGCTCTAGCCGGTACACTTGACTCATAATGAGTTTCGTGTTGGACCCTAAATATAAAATGTTGGATGTCGCATGTTTATGTCGCACCAGTGTGTACGATACATAATATACAAAGTTTTGTGACTGTTAAAATAACCAAAAAACTTCTTAACTAAAAAACTGTTTAAAAATTAAAGTTCCGTAAAGTATCTTTATTTAGAAATTTTCAGATTGAATGTAACTAGGTTTCTCTAAAGTAAAACATTAGGAGAATAACATCCATCTTTGTGTTTATCAAGAATAACATATGTGACAAATTAAACCCTATCCGTTATATTCTCAGCAGAAAAAATACATTTTCTAAAACGATAATAGAAATTATAATTCTATCCGTTATTAATGTATACAACTACATTATACTCGTATGTACACCATCACCTTCTATTGTTTCCAGTTCAAGCGTTACTTAATTTAATTGAAAAACATTGCACATGTTTACGATGAACCAATTCAGTTTATTTTCCGCATTAAGTTAAACAATACAATTACTTCCTTATTTTGAAAATGATATACAGTTTACATTAAATGCAAACAACTAGTACGGCTATAAACTTATAGCACGTAAGTTAGCATGCGAAAATAATAGCATGTTAAGATAGCAAATATATACTTGCAGGCGCCGCACTCCGAGCTACTTATTTACAAGCTAATACCAAGCTTGTGGACTTATTTTTTAGGATTCCTTTTCTTAAGTTTTGATTGTAATATAGGTTAATATATTTATATTGACGCTTCTTTTTATTATGACGTTACAAAAGAAATAAGAAATCGAGATTATATTTCTTTTTTCATAACAATCGTAATATAAAACTTGATGGGGTGCACGACTCAGCTGTTAGTAATAAATGATGTATCTAAGGTTGTCATAATTGCTAAGCATTGATACAGGACACTTAAGTGTTGGATAAATAAAACATGAAAAAAGTAGGTAGGTGATGGTTTATTTTACTATCATAAAAATAAAATGAACACGTGAATAATGAAAAAGATGTATGATTATAGATGCTAATTATTTTTAGTTCAGTAATATTTTAAACCTCCCGCATTTGTGTTATGGGCTGGAATGGTAAATACGTATTCGCATAGTTTTATTAGATATGATTTCTGATCAATAAAGATACGTGCATTTTGGAAAGTATCACGATCGAATTATCGATATGCTGTTGTGAAATAAAACCTACACTGTATGTCATATGTATGTGCAAATGCAAAGGTATGTGCATATTGAAACATTGCTGCATGTACATAGTATGTACTGTCATGTTTATTCATTTCATGTATATGCAATATATGTACAGGATATCATTTTTGACAATATGAAGCATATATGTATATACAGGAAATATCTAATGTTATAAGGGTACTGATGAAGAACGCATGATTTCACAAGGTGAAAAATTTAATATAATTATAACTAAAACTCAGTAGGTGGGAGTGATACTTAAGTTTCTGATAAAAGAAAATGTAGGAATTTAGCAATTTAGCAATAAGAAATGTTACACAATTCAACGCAATCCAAATAATAAATTATATTAAAAGTATTTTAATAGCCGGCTGCAAGAAATGTTGCTAGATATGAATACACTGCTAACAATAATGTTCTTAGCAAATAAACTATATAAGACTTATTAAAATCCTGAAATTCACGAATACTTGACAGTGTAGCATTTTCTAGTAGTGTAAGTATTTCATAAGAGGAATTTTGTTTAAACGTCGTCACGGTATCTGGTTTAAACAGAGAATATAAACTATTATAATAAAAAATTACAAAAGAATTTAAAGTTTGTTTGTTTAATTTTTTCAAGAGAATTTATTTGCAAACAGCACGAATTGAAGTGGTACTTGTATAAGAATCTTGTAGTTTATATCTAGAGTAATAAATCTTTGTTTTTTTGTTAAGAGTGTATAGTGTGCACAATGCGTAACCAAACCTCTGCAAGAACAAACCGCCAAAACGCGTGAATGCTAAATGTTTTAATAAATTACAAAGCAGTTGAGCTACATAGTGTAGACAGCGAGAATCCGCGATGTTTTTTGGCGTATTGTCTTGATCGCTTAGAAAGAGATTCCTAGCCTTACAACTGATATATTCATAGTAGGTATAACACCGATTCCTAGATAATAGACAGATCAATCTAGTAATCCCTACTTTAAAATGTTGGTGCCGTTGAAATTGCGATTCCCGAATAATGGACAGGTCTTCATATTTGCCATTTAAATTATCGTAAACAGGGGTTTATGCATGCGAGTTTGCTTATTCGTGGTCTTTGCCCATTGTCAGACTTCAGAAATTTGAAAAATCAAGCACAGGCCCGCATGCTATTTTTTGGCAACTAGCCAAAACGTAAGTAACTTTCTGTACGGACAACTTTTAGGTTGATGTACACGTATAGTGCTAAAAGTGTTTCATTTCTAAATCAAAATATCACGCTAAAACAATCACTTTAGTAGCATTTCGTTTATATAAAAATCAGAGACTTTCACTTCAATTTCGATTACATTTTCGTGTTCTAAATTAAACAGGCAATCTCTTGGATTCTCGTCTTACAGTCCAGAATACCTCCATGTCAATACTATATCTCTAATCCACTTAAGGAAGCATTACCAGCAGTACGACTGCAATTGACTACTACGCCATCTTTTTTTTCTATGAAGGAATCAGAAAGCTTCTTATCCGGTGAAGAAATTGTATTTCTCTTAAAAGAAACTATTTTAAGAAAATAAGGCACTCCATTTGTACTGTCACCAAAAAACTAGTGTTAAAATATTCCGGTTTACTTTTGAGTGACCCTCTTATTTTCCAAAAAGGCTCTAAACTCTCACACTAAACAATTCATTAAAAATATCTGCATGCTGAATCTCCTCTTTTTTATGTTTCCATTCATAAACCAGTATAGCATCCAATCCTATATTTATCTTTGATATAAAGTTTATAGCATATTTATAAAAGTTATAAACACTCGTAAATTACACATACAAATATTTTAATGTGTAATTTTATAAACCAGATGTCATTTCTTATCAACAGTCGTAAAAGAGTCTTCAATAAAAATATTGAGTTTGCACAACACTTCCCGCCAAAAAATAAAGAAAACCAGTTTATTTATGGTAGAGAATCCATTAGGCATATTTCGGTAACGCAGATAGTGCGAGGCTGCAACTTAGTAAATGGACCAGAAGCCAGTTGCCCAGTTTCTTATCATACATATAATTATTCGAATCATAAATTACGTAAGCTGAGAATAATTTATTTGTTACTTCTCTTATGTAAAATATGATTGATTCTAACCATATGTATCCAATATTTACGAGTATGTTCCATTTATTGGAAAAGGGTAATATATCGGTGTCTTTTATCGGCACTACGTATCCACATAGGTAGTTTTATATACTTATAAAAGAAATAAATAAATTATGTAATAAAACTATGATCAATTCCTTAACATTTAGGTCTAATCTACAAAAGAGGGAGAATATTTTATTTCCATTATTTTTTCAAGCCCCAGTTTCTTATAAAATGTGCGACAATGAAGCTGTTCTGTTGACAGCGGTTGGTTGTGTGGTAATTTGTGCAAGTACAAGGTTATCACGCAATCGGAAGCGCGAATGCTGGATTCCTGATAGTCTACAAAGGATTGTGCATTTACCGACATGCAGTGGAAACATGTCATTATAATCAAAATACCTTAACATGTGGTAAAATTTTAAAGATACCATTTATCTATACTAATGTCGCATTGTTGTGGACGACGCTTTAGATAATCATGTATTTAATAATGGGTTTGTAAGTGATGTGTTAATTTCCTTAAAACTGTACAATATATCTTCTAGTTGGCTACCAGGACCGCAAATGTCCAAAATTTTTTATTAGCTCCTTATGTTTTAGGGGATATTAACAACTATAATAATCATTTTTTCGCTTTAATTATTAAAGGGATCCAACGGATTCTAAAATGTTACGTCATAAATATGGCCGACATCTGTACTGCTATAAAGAACAATTCCAACTTTTAATTGCTATATCTCCGTCAACATTTAGATATTTAATAAAATGAGTTCACAATTCCATTAGTCAGAAATGTATGACTATAAAACATTAAGAAATCTTACGAATGTACGATTTTAGTAGCTTGGCGGTATAAACAATAAAGGCTTGAAATAATCGTCCAAGGGTTTGACCTTTTTATCTCAAGAACTCTTCAATTTCACAGTACATCTGAAGTATAAAACATAGCTTGTTTCATAGAACAATACTTATTGTTATTTCAAATGTTGCTCTTTGAAGTACGGCATGACCTCGCGTACTTGCTGTTGGAACTCGCGCCATGATTCTTTTATCACTGGTCGTTATCTTAACTCCTTTGTACCACACGTAAATCGTCGAACATTTGTTGGGGCTTCATTGCACGTTACTGAGATTCCATCTACCATCTTGTATCATCACCATCTCACTGCTTATCCAGTAGCTACAAGAATAACGTATTTACCACTTGTACAAAGGAAATAGACAAAATTAAAATCGTTACCCTAATTAGCCAATGATGTTATTGTAATTTCCTTTTTTTTATTCTGTCACTTTGAAGATTATGTGTATTTAGTGTTGCCATACGTCCCGTATGTAAGACTCAGTCCCGTATTACTATTTGTCCCGTTTTCTCTAGTATGGAAAAGAAATGCTTAACATTTTTTGCGCATACATCTCTACAAACACTTTTTCGTATCGTAGTAATATCGAATAGCCTGATTACAATTTGAGTAAGATTTTTCGAAGCACGTTCTAAGCCACAGGTAGAAAATATATTTGGATACGTTCAGGAAAACATTTCGTATTTTAAAGCTTAAGTTTATGGGGAGAAGTAATGCATTTTTCCTTCTAAAACTTTCGCCATCGTTTTTATACTCTATTTGTTATGTTATTTATAAATCACCCTATATCGCCCAAATGTCGGTTCTTAGACTAAGTGGAGTTCTTAATTAGTTTAATTTAAGGTTAAAGCATATAATTAAATTAAAACTCAATAACTGGGAATGGGGCTTTTTAATTTGTTGTTAATCATTGTAATGTTGATATCTAATAGATCTTGCTGAAACAATAAATTTCTTTCTTTCCTTTTAAATATTATCAAAAAGTAAAAGTACTTCTGTAGTTATGTATTGGGTAGCGGTGGGTGACCTGCAAAGCATCTATGTACTCGAATCATCGCAGTTCGTTCGTGACCAATCTGGTATAAGAATAAACAAGCAATATATAATTTTGGTTCATTCACACGAAGAAGGCGTAACTTTTACAGTTCAAATTCAAATCTGATAAGAAACTAATATTTGTAGTGTTCTGTACATAATTATTTTTGTATTGTTCAAAGTGACACATCCACGTTAGTTATGTTTTATGATTTTTTGTGTTATGTAATTGTATATATTAAAATCTGAGCCGCGATAAGTTAAACCTTAAACATATACCACGACTGAATAAAATACAAGATGTTTGAATCTTTGTATTCTTCATTTATATTCACAACTGAGTAATTGTTTTCTTTCTTAAAGATGCTTGATATGACAAACGTCATAATGTTCCAACCTAATGTGTGGTCCGCATCAGTGCGACATTCAACGTTCATATACTTAGACTAAATGAAACATAAATGTTGTTATCGCTACGATGTGGACGATGCATAACACATAATGTATATCAAGGGAAATGATAAATTATGTAAAATATTATGAAAACTATGACAAAGTATCGTATAAAAATGCAAAGAAGGTAACTTTGAAATATGATAAACAAGATCCCATGTTGTGAATGAGTTCTAAGAATGTCTGAAGATCATTTATCAATAAAACAGTTACATTTAAACAAATAATAAATTAAATATGTTAATGCAATATTAAACAAAATAAATGACTCTATTAACGGGTTGGAGGTGTGCTACATGCATTAATCAAATTTGTGAGTTGCACAGTTCATCGCAGCGCGGCGCTGCGCAGCGTGCAAGTTCGCGGTGTAAGTAACACCGTCGCGCAGTGATAAATAAAGTAGAGTGAAGATATAAGGATCCAAGTGAAGATTGTTGTTATACTCCATACTACCAATACTGTGAGCTGAAAATACACTTATAAAATAAATGATTTTTATAGTATCGTATGCGTTGAAACGGCGGCATTGCTGACTGGAATGGTCTAGCAAGCAACTTTGCTGATTCCGTCGTACTATTGCATGTGAGTGCATTTTTGACTGGACGTATACGCGCTACTACGCAGTTTTGACCTATCCGAACCCTGTAAATGTAATGAACCCTCGCACACTGCAAACGACAAAGCCGTCTGGAAGCGTATAACAGCGAATTTTAAACAAGCAAATACATACTACAACGCTAAACCTATCCGAACCTTGTAAATGCAACCAGCCGTCTCAGACTGGAAGGGATATGGAATGGACGAGTCTCTTTCATAACAGTGGTGAATCGATAAAAATTAAAGTAAAAGTTCTCATGATAAATTGTGTTAGTGTAAAACAACTCCGATACACCCTACAGTACACAAGTTTGACTTGGCGTACTGTTGTATCGGTACGTTGTATGTATGTAGTGTGACACAGCACAGACAAAGAACACAGGAGTCGGCTTACTTTGGGAGTTATAGCCGCTCCACCAAGTCGTCGACTTACGTTCGAATTCGCCGCCGCTTAAATACGCTTGCAGTGTGCGCGGGCTTAATATACGAAAATATAAGAGATCTGTGCCATTGTGTAGTTGATGGAATGCCAAAATAATCAGAGAGCAGTGTAGTTCACACATATGACACCACATAAGCTGCCAAGATAGTAGGAAGTCGTCGGTGATAGGACTCGATATCGGAAATAGGCCGACGTTAAATAAATTAAATATAAATAATATTAAACGTAAATTGATCTGTAATTATGCTATTAAAAGTTACTAAAACATAATGCTGTAATAATACACTAAGAGGGACTGCGCATCATTATAATTTCAAAATATAAGAATAAAACTTATTACTTACAATGACAGTTAATAAGGAAAGCAAGAAATTATTCAGAAAAGAGATTTGTTAATATTAAAACATATAACTCCACATTAAAGTCAATTTAAAATTTACGCGATAGAAACTTGTATTATAAATACCATGCACAGTTGTGTTGGTAAGGCAGATGCCGACTAATTTATCAGAATGACTCTATATCCGCATGTCCGTTGTCTAAACGTCTAAACCGTCTGAAGTTGGCGTTGTTGCAACTTGTAGAAAATGCAGACTGGTGAAGAGAAGGAGACAAATGGATATTCTGCTAGAGATGTTGAGTTGGAATCGGATCATGTATGGTTTACATTTGCGTATTCGGGCCGAATATTCGGCTTTTGTGTACGAAAGAAAGTGTGGACACAAATTCGTGCTTATTTGTAATCTGTACATTTTCAATGTAAAGTTTAAAAGTTTTATTATTCTTAATTTATACAAAAAATCATTTTACAATGTTTTATAATACCTTTATTGCCCCGGTCGTTATTACAGTACTGTGTAATTTTGTAACGAAAAGAAACCATACTTTCGTTCATCATCATCATCATAAAAAGAAAATTAGTAAGTATATCTCTCTGTTGAATGTATGTATAGAATTTGTCTATAGAATTTTGTATTTAGGTAGTCTGTACTTAATTTTGAATGGTAGGCTGTAGAGTGTGTGTATTGTCCAAGATGTTGTATTACAATGCGATTTTAAAGTTCCGTAACGAGCATTTTTGGTTTAGTATCGGTAAAATAGAACACATCAAAACGTAAATCATATCCGAGATCGTTAAATAATTAACTCTCACATAGATTAGATGTGCACTAGCTTATGGGAAAACATTCTGAGCTTACAGTGCACAACAAACTGTTATTGTATAAGCAAATACTGAAACCCATATGGACTTATGGTATACAACTTTGGGGTTGTACCAAGAAAACAAATTTAACAAAAATCCAAACTTTCCAAAACAAAGTACTACGGAGCATTACAAATGCGCCCTGGTACATACGGAATGACAATTTACACCGTGATCTAAAGATGCCCTCCGTTGACGAAGAAGTCAGGAAGGCAGCAAGCAAACATCTACTGCGACTGCAGAACCACCAGAGAATAACAGAGAGAATCTGCGCAGATTGAAGAGGACCAAGCCGGAAGACTTGACCCTGTGGTTCTGCTACTACAAACCACACACGTCTTTGGAAAAATTTTGGAACTAGTCAGTGGACTAGACCTCAACAATTATATTTAACTTTTTATATATAAATTACTAGATAAGCCACGCTTATTTGTAATATTCTTGTAAATAAAAAAAAAATAAAAAACAGATTAGACTCGAGTTTGATTCCGAAAAGGAAACATTTTTCGTTTATTTCAAATAATAGATAATTGTCTTTCTAGGAATCCTAGACAATCTGCAACGTGTTGGAATGGTACATAAATTGGATTTGTAAATTACAAATGGTTTTCCTTTATTATATGCACAAGAAATTGGTTATTAAATTTAAAAAACAATGATTATATAATTGTGCATACCTACTACATATTGTACAACCGGTTTATTAGAGTTCAAGGACCGAAATAAAGTAAATAAATAATTAAAATTGCAGTTCAGTTCCCAGCTTTGCATTACCCATTACCCATCATCCATTGCCAGATGCAATAATTAACAGGTGGGATAATATAAATACGTGACGTCATTTCTTATGCTGTGCTGTGCAAATTGGGTAATCTTCTTCATCTCCGGGTTGCATTTATCTCTCCACATGATGTAAATTAAATTAAAGATTTGTTTATTTTTCTTTTAGTCCTTTTTAATTAATATTATTAATGGGGGCGTAAAATTCATTTTAGGGAACTCGATAGAATAGAATCTGGTTGATTTATCATCACGTGTCAAATTTTCTGGTGGTGCCAATATATAATAGAACAGGCTACAGTTAATGATTGATAGCGAAAAATACATATAACTTTAAATAAACAAAGAAAAACGCAGCATCTTTTACTTTCTTTATCTACTCACAATTACCTTCCAGTTATCCTATCTGAATTACCTAACTTTACGTTTCTATTGCCTAACATCCTATCCGCGTTTCACTTTTAAAAAATTCAGATAAGGAGATATTTTAATGAGAAAAACCTTCCATCCATATGACAATGAAAAATCTCAGATCTGAATGGAACAACTCAGAAGTGGGATCACTGGCTAGCCTGAGAGAAGTCTTAAACTAGCATTATTAGTGAATGGCAATAATTTCAAAAGAAATTGCTCCGTTTGTTTGTAGTTAAACCTATTTATTTCCATGCAGTTATTAACATTTCAATGTGATGACATTAATCGCTATTGCTATTCGATTCTTGCTCCGTTATCCTCGTAGTCGTACGTTTAACATTCTCCTCCATAACGGGTTGCACTCTGCACGCGATTTTGTGTAGGATCATCATCTATTCTTCGATGATGCTTGTACGATACCTGGGCTCGGATAAGATTAGTTCATAGTTTTCTGCCTGAACAGTGAACACAACCCGTTTTATGATGTAATTCGTTATCCTGACTTGTCTATGTTATTGCTTTTCCCCATGGGCGGGTTATCTTTATCGGAATTTAATCTCAAGTTCACCAGTGCTGCAGATGCGAAATAAAATAGCGATTTCATTGCTATTCTCCAGTACCCATAGTCCCGTACACATTTCATATTTCATTACCTTTGCATTTACATTTTAATTTAGTTAACCCACGTGTATGGAATTGTACCTGAGGAAGTTGAACCTATCGTGCCGGATGAGAATTGTTGAAAAGTGAACGCGTTGGTGCTAGGTTGATGTGTCTTCGGGTTCCCTAGGCGACGCCGTCTGTCGTCAGTCAGTAGCCTAAGAAAACCAATGGTAGCCTGTAGGCGTTTCTTAATTATTTTTGGCTCTCAAGCAATATCAACTGTATCTATACTCATACTTTTTAATTATTTTTTGAACCGAGTTTTTGAGAGCCTATGTTGGGTCGGGGAGAAGATCCTCCGCCCCACTCCGTATGCTTCTGTTATCACTACGGTGTGTTAGAGGTGTTTCATATTAGAACATTTTATCATGAGAGTAATCTAGTACGAGTTTTAATAATAAACGCATAGCCTAAGAGCCAGTGACCCATGTTAATTAATTGTTTGATTCGTGCCGAAATTTCGCACAGTGATATCTTAAGTACATATTTTACCAATCCTGTACCAAAAAAGGTCAGGCAAATATTCACTCCCCCATTTTTCTATCATTAAAGTAGTACCGTGCAAAATTTTTGCCTGAATCAAACTCTTGATTAAAATGGGTCGCTGGTTCTCCGACCAGTCTAATAAGTTTATTACAACACAGATGGCACTGACGGTTTTAAACAATTAACCCAATCTCCATACAAATATTATTGAGAAACAGTTAATCGCTGTATCTTGCACAATATTGTAGTGACAAGGAAACAATGTACTACAAATATTGATAAAATGCCATTTTACATTGATCTAGAGTAACTATTTATTATTCTATTTAAAGGTTCTCGAGTTATAAACAAAAAAGCATAAAATATACTGTTCTTTCAGTAGAAAATACAGTAGGGTGTATTGGAGTTGTTTCGCATTACCCCAATTTATCATGAAAAATTTCTAATCCTTTAAATTCGAATTCATAGCATGAGAACAACTTGAAGTTGCTATGTAGTTGTTGAATGTTATATAATATTCTGATACTTGATTTTACTATACCTACGCAAGCAGCTAAAACACAAAGTATTGACCAGAGATAATACATTTGCATACACTTGCACTGACTTGCAAATCCTCATTATGCAGCTTTTATATATGCAGATGCAGCAAGCGTTCAACGTTATATTACAAAAATATTTCGCATGTAGCTTGTAATACACAAAATCCTTATTCGGAGGAATATGGAATATTGAATCTAGCTTTCACTGCAAGTCTACTACTGACGCCTGTTGAAAGAACAGCAGAATGAATCGACGGTACTTTTCAATTCTCTTTCTCTTATTGAATTCTTTACATGTGTTAACGCGTTAACACGGTACTGAGCGTTATCGTGAACAGCTGTGGAATAATAAATGCTGTTTGGAATTTCATCTTTCCTCTTCCTTGGGAAGCAACTGAAATTAGTTTATAGATATATAAAAAAACACAACGATGGAATTTGTTTCGATATTTAGATTCCACAAACATTTTAATGTTATTTATATTTACCATGAACCTGCACACAATGTCCTGCCTGGCAATAGTTCGCTTTTAGTCCGCCAGGATCGCGTCCCGTTTTCCAAATGAACAAGTAGGCGATTTCTAACCTAACTTGTAGTAAACGTGTTAGTATCAAACAATAGGGTTCTTGCTATTGATGAAGTAAAGAAATTGTATTTAAACTTTGTTTTGAATGTGCATTTTTGTGTGTTTCTGTTATGTTTGACAGATGATTTGCGACTTAGTTTACAGCGCTCCAAGCGGATAGTGCCGCTAAGATACCTTTCATCAAGATCAATTGATATTCAAGAAAAATTGGTACTTCGAGCCGGATCAATGTTTTGTTGTAGTTTTGTTATCAATGATTTGTAGTTCGAAAAAAAAACACTTCTCTGAATTTGGTTGACTTAGGTGTAGTGATTGTAACAGCTCTGGATTTTATTTTAACACACTTATATTACACACACAATTAAGTGATAGAATCTATATAGTACGAAATATGGTTTTACTTAATTTATTTAATTTGATTTTATTTTGTTGTTTTGGCTGTTGTAAGTTTGGGAGCTGTATTAAGAGTGATTTGAACCGGCAACAGAACGTTCAAATCTTGCGATAAATTAAGGTCAGATTTTGTTTTACCAATCACAATTACACGTATCTTGAATTATTAAACGTAGACAAGCAACCTTTTATGTATCCAAACCAATTGGATAGCCAAGTAACATCCAGTATATTGTTATGTCACATGATCATGATTTCGCTTATGACCCCTTCTTATAGATTTAAATAATTAAAAACATTTTTCCTTGTATTCAAGATTGATTACTTGCTAGCTTACTACAAGCTAGTGTTACATTCCGTTACAGTTTATATATAAAAAAAATTATAAACTGGGTATAAAAATTATACTGGGTATAAAAAAAAATTATTGTAGCAATTTTTTTATTTGCTTTATATAATGTAACAATTTAAAAAAGGTTGCATGTTGCCAGTTTATCAGGAACTAAATGATGATTTTTCATTTATTTGCAAATTCTTGGTTTGATCTGCACAGTTTGTTATAATAAACAACTATCAGCATGATCACGTTTCTCAATTCAATTATGGATACAATTAGATTCATTTATCTCTAGTAAATTCATCACAGTTCTCTCCAACACACACACACACACACACACACACACACACGTACAGATATAATACAAGTAATACTGACAGTTATCTGCAAATGATTTCCTCAATGAAATTAATTTGAAATCTCACAGATGGAATGCATTACTACAAAATTCAAAACATTTATAGTCGCTGTACTTAAAAGAAATTATTTGCAACAAATTGTAACCATGCCAATTGTTGATAATGTCGACATTATCATAGTTCGTTCAACCGTTCCACTACTCCCTTCATTCTCCCCATCCCCCCCTAACACTGTAGAGCATTTTCTAGCGTAAGAGTATACTTTGTTAACATTTTTTGATATGCAATTTGTAGTGGGATGCTAATAGAAAACATCTTTGCGTTAATTGCGCGCTGTGCGGGTGGATAGAGTTCCGAAAGGATGAGAAATCAGGGCAATAGAGTGGGCGATTTATGAGAACATGGGGTCATCTTTCAGTGATTATGTATAACAGTTTTATAGATATGACGCAACGTTCTTTTTTGCGTGCGGAAATTATATTTTATTTATTTATGAGTATTAATTATGTTCAGCGCTATTGACAGTCGCAAGACTCGACCGGTGTTAATTGAAGCATTGTTTATTTGTAAATTAAACAACACCTGCCAGGTGAATACATTATTACAGTGAAAGCATTAATTTGGCGGTTCGTTAGCGGTCAATTAAGCATTTTAAATTTGAATAAATAATAATAGTTATTATTACAATATTTAATTATTCTAAATAGCAGTGGTGTTCACATGGTAGTCACTAGTCAGTCTCATGAATATTTCATTTAATCGACAGTGATTTTGTTAAACGCAATGTAGGTAATAATAGATTTACATGAGTGCTTTTGCACGCCGCTGATATGTTGATGACTACAACCAGGTATAGATGTGTGTTATCTACAATTGTTTGTCGCTAGTAACTAGGTTTGCTCACGTTTTCTAGAACTGCTAATACTATCAATACCTTTCCCTTTAGTTTGAGTAACTTGTTTGAACACGTCTTTCAATAGCAATGACTAATAACTTTCTGGGAATCATTTTTGTTCACACATTTTAATGTCAAATTTATTTCAAAGCAAGTATTCAAATGAACTGAATACTGAATATGTACAATGTACCATTGCTTTTAAAAATAAATTTAAATAAAAATGATGCAAGAACTAAATACGAATATAAGACTACATACATAAGAATATTAGCATGTGTAATGATTGTTCGTAAAATGCATCAGCGTTAAAAAGATGACATGTTGAATTTAGTTCCAGTGCGATAGTCTGATTATTACGAGAAAAATATTTTGAACAATAACTGATGCTGGTGAATTCACGCCATAACAGCCATCAGAGTATCGGACAGATATCCAGGTCGTGACACGGAGGTCCAATTAAACGCACGCTAAGACAGATGAAAACCTCTGGCGCTCCCAGATTGCCGATAGTCAACTGCCAAAAGTTAAATGTCTGAGCTGCTCTGTCAGTGGCGGATAAGTGAGGGTGCCAACTTACGGGGTAGCGGTAAAGAACAGAAAAACTAGGAAATAGTTGTTAAGAATTAATACGCAAAGAAACAAATTCAATTTTTTTTAAAATTACATCGTTGAGGTGACGTCAGTTTCGGTGACAACATTCCTCGAATCTCAGATATAGGTTTCTATAAACTTTCTGCATAAGAGGTCTGGAAATCAATATTCTATTCTCGCTGTATTGCACCGTCTCGATTGCGCTTGAAATAGTTGCATCTTTATGAGACACCCTGTGTATTCACTGAGTTGTGAGTTTTGACTTTTGTTAATGATAACCAATATTTTTAGTACCAGTGCGACACTGGATGAGGCCTTGCGAGTAAGTTCATGACCAAACGTGTAGAACCAGGAACGAGGAGGCACATGAATTGCGTGAGTAATTGTACCGATAAATCGGCCTGACATTTGCGCGAAGATACAAAGTTTCAACCTACAGAAAAATATAAAATCTGTTGTTGAATCCTGATCAATACAGACTACGGTAAGAACTATTAGTTATCTATTAAGATAAGTGTGATATTTCGGCATTATCGCTTCTAATTTATAGTTCAAATATGGAGGAGAAGGTAGTATATGAAGGAACTAGTAATATCTGAGGTCCCCATTAGAACGACACTCTCTTCAAAAAGCAACTTGAAATCAGATAAAACAATCCGTATATATGATGTATCATTGACGCGTGCATTTTAGCTGCTTATGTCGATCCTTTTCATGTTCATAAGCCAGAAAAGATAAATGATTACGGTTCCAAAGTAAGAGCAACCTAGTGTTAGTGTGTATGCCTCCCTAATGTTTGAATTATAAATCGGATACGGTAATGCCGGCCTGTAGATGCTTGGCCTTACAAGGTTTTAATTTAAATGCATAATGTAGAAGGTTAATGAAAATCAGTCGTAAAACAGATTTTTCTTAAGACATGATCATATGATCTCATGGTCCGTACCAAGTACACAGACTGTATTAAATATGTCGCAAGTAAGATATGGTCGCGCGACAAAGGCACGCGCGTATACGACTTCAATGTGAGTCCAACTTAAGTCTATAATCAATGTGGAATATACAAAATGTTACGTATATTAATGGCAATGTTGAAAATTATACTTCGAAAAGAAATTTAATGGTAAAATGGTAAAGGGTCATCGGTAGATTTGTCGTACAATTAAAATCACATAACCTAAAGTAATAAACTTAATAACATTTTCAATAAATATGCTAATGAGTTTGTTAATCACAGACATGAGAACACGTAAGTGTGAAAATATTTTTTACATTAAACAAATATGTATATTAATAACTTAATTTGATCGATCAAACGTATATATAAAATATATGAGGTTGATAATCGTAAAAAGTTTTATCAAATGTTTATTGATGCCTTCAGGCAATGATTTCATGATTTCTATGGTAAAATCAACATTCATATAATCACTATCATCAATACTAAAGTGCAAGTGGCGTAATAAGCGGTAATTATTTATCTATCATTAATGTTATTATATGAATAAACAAGAAAATAGAAACTCTTCTTAATACACTACTTGGAGTTCATATCAAACGTAAATTAACGAAGTTCAGTGATAAACTTGTTCGCTCGGACTTCGTTGATTCACATGAAACTGTTGAAGAGCAAAACCGACGTACTCCGAACATGAACGAATAAAGTCGTGTCAAGAAATGTAGTGTGAACAAAAGAGATTCATTGGAAAGTGATAGTAGATACTTCAAACAGCTTTATTAAATAGACATCGGTAATTTTTATTTGTTTGTAAGGTATTAGAATCTGATTTGCAGATATGTCATAGAGAATTCTAAAAAGAAATTCTGAAAGAACTATTTAACAAAACAACTCAGAACTTGCAAGAAGGTTGCAAAAGGTATTTACATAAAATAACAAATTAATATCTATAATTTGTTATAAATGCTATAATACGTTGCATTACTGATGTTATAGTTTTTAAAATAACATAAAAAGTAAATGTACTTAATGTGTTTTGAATCTTTAAGGAAATCACGAACCTTGTCGTAATAAAATAATCGTAAAAAGTCGAGTAAATGGACGTTGTTATCTTTCGATATATAATTAAGCAATATTTTCAATTTGTAACATTTGAGAGCATTATTAGCATAAATGAAATTGAATAAAACTAATGTCACTTGGGTATGACGGTATGACCATGAAGTAAAGTGGTTCAAAACATTTACATACAAATTGTTCATAATGTTACGATAAAAATCAATTGCTTGATTTGAATAACCAAACTTATTAACAAGCGAAAGATATTATTTGTCTAAGAGAAAAGTGAGTTTGATAACAAGTCTACTTTGAAATATGTGTAGGAATTAGCATTTGTAAGCAAATTTGATAATATTTTTCTGATATTAGTCTCACATTACTAGAATCGGCATGAGAGAATTTATAGTAGATGCGAGATAAAGGTTTGATGCGCTCTTTGTACCTTAGAATCTCTTCTACCTTAGTCCCACGCGCTGGGCGATGTACCGCATATTCCATAGCTGGGGTATATGATATTTTGTGATTCTATTTATCTTTTTCAGGTTATATTTGGACAATGAATTTAAAAAACAGTGCTATTTATTATGCTTTATTTCGTTGCAATTAAATCTAGTATTTCTGCAGACTATACCAAAGCTGACGTAGTCTAATTTTAAGCTCAGATTGGTCTGGAGTATTATCAACTAAGACGCTACCAAAATGACACAGCTTCGGGCTATTGTATTACCCTATTTAGGTGCTAGCGCGTCTGATGCACATTTCTGACTTACTTGTCGTTACCGAGCAGAACACGTAACACAGAACGACTAAACAAAATGGCTGCCTTGCGCATGAAAAATTAGCAGCGTTGGCATAGTACCGCATATGATTATAATGTTAATAAAAATTATAAAATAATATAATAAAGCAATATAAAATTAAAACAAGAATATATAATATATTAACAAATAAAAACGATAAACAAAAATAATAGGTAGCTATTGAGAGTCAATCACTAAATAACTAAGCCATGCAGCTCTGTGGATGCTTACCTTTATAAGTCTGCAGTTGCGTATCATACGGAATACTTAAAATAATTATGTCAATTTATTTTGTGACATTTTATGTAATATCCAAGTCAGTAAGAGTAAATTGGTATGGTGGATAATGATGGATATGGACACTGCCAATAAGAAACGCTTAAAATATTGTCTGGGAGGCATAACGGTACGCAAAATCATAAACAAACACTGTAATTTGTATCAATAACCGTGTTCATTTATCATTTAATAATGAAAGCATTTTTTATTAAAAATAATAATTATATAAAACTGAACTGGGCATGATGGAATCTTTGAAAGCTTTTGTTAAACTTTACGTACTAAAATTCGAAAATGACTCTTCCAAGATTGATATTATATCTTAGGCATGCAAAGCCAGTAACATTTAAAGGTACAATAAAGCATTTTACATATTGCATTCTTTAGGGAAAGAAATTCTCTCTTTTCTAAAGAGAAAATATTTGATATGAAACCCGGAATACAAAGACCCTATTTTGATTGAAAATCAACTACGAGACGATCCCCTTAATCTTCATTTTTTAGATTAATATATAGTTTAAAAACTCCGCCGAGTATTCCTAAGCTGCTTGATGTTCTTCCAGAAACCCATAGCGGATTATACTAAGTGCACGATCATAAACCACATAACACAACTGGGTTAGTTAGCAGCCTGCTTTGTTAATTAATAGAACTCTTGCTAATTAACATTTAGTTAAAAAATTCCAGTGTATTAAAAAACCGTTACAGATACCATTACATTCCTAATCAACAATAATGCGTTATCAGTATGATGCGACGGCTGTAAATATTTCGGTAAAGATCAAAAGATCTGTTTGCTCGTATATTGGGTGTTACATAAGAGTATAAAAACGAATAATATTTTGTGAAATTATATTTTAACGCATAAAAATGCAACGCATCGAAAAACACGATTATTTTAATGGGTCTTTTACACCATCGGATTCATGCTATCTCTAAAACAAAAAACATGAATGTTATCCTTATGTCGATTTCACAACAGAGAGACAGTTCAATAAAACACGAACAAAAACTTGTTTTTCTGAACAAAAACACCAGTATTGTTTTTTGTGAACATTTGCATTTGTCAGTTGTTGTTTATCATGTTTATAATTTTTAGGGGTCACACAAAAAATCACTAAAAACAAAACCAGACTGTTGAACAGAACAGAACAGTTGTGTGAACAAAACAGTCTGATTTCGAAAAACAGAACTGTTTTAAATAAAGCAAAACATGATTTTGTTTTGTTTTTTGATAACAAAACTGTGTTCAAAATTGTCTCTCTGGTGTGAAACCAGCATTATATCCGTTTTAGCAAAACCAAGTAATATTTAATCTAAAAGTAAATCTATTCTATCCTAAAAGTCTTTAATTCTTAAAAAAGATATTTCGTAATTCTTCTTAAGGAATGTTCTTAAAATTTGATATGAATATGCTAATGCGCAAAAGGGTAGATTTATTTAAAGAAGAACCAGTAAAACATTGCATACTAAGTAAAAAATTAGTAAAATTACGTAAAGAGATACGTAACTGTGTTTAGCAACTAGAATAATATAACAAGAACCTCTTCTTCTTTTCTCCAAATTCCATAGGATTTTATCAAAAAGAAGACGTCACATTACCAGTATGCGAAAGCCATAAAAAGGGCTACAGATCAGTTCTTCAATTTGTTTCAGATTCCGACGAACTGAGCGTTTGTCGTATGCGTAGGCATAAAATCTGAACGGCGAATATGAATCTGAAAGTATGCGAAAACTATTTTGTTAAATTTATAATCGAATCACAGTCTGATTGAATATCTGATCTTCTAAGATGGGCTGATGAGAGATTAAGAGATATTTACAGAATTGGTTAAAAGCAATAAAATGAAAATAATAATTTGACATTTAGCTAATTTTTTCTAACAATGTTTTTGATTGGAGCATAGAACACTCTTTCATATAAGAAATAAACTTATTTAATTAAATAACTGGTGCTTTCATAATTTTTAAAAGACATTCACATTGCCTCCACGTGTGTACATCACCCACGTGTGTGCACCTCAGAACGGAGCATGGTACAGCTACACGTGCTCTGTTTGATCTGTGGATTGCTGAGATTGTTTATCTTTCCTGTTAATTACACAAATGTACGTCTAACGCGGTCCCATGCTTCCGGATGCAACTTATCTGGAGCTGGAGGAATTCTTCAGCCTACTATCTCATAATTTGAGTTTATTTGTCGTGATATCTATGATTTACCATTTACTTTGTGGGTACACATCTCCGAGAGAGAAAGAGAGAGAGATCACTGGAGCTGATGCCTGCACGGTGCACGCCCATCATTTACGGTACGGTTAATCTTAAAAGTTATTTTTGTTGTAATCTACTCGTTTAGAGTAATTTACATCAAACATATGAAGAAAATTAGAAAACTACAATAATAAATAAATACGCTTAAATATGTTTTCCAAAAGCTTTTAACTGTACTGATATGCAGCTCATTTCTAATTATAGAATATTTTTAATTGAACAATAATTAGAGACTTCCTTGTTATATTACGCAGACAATTTAAAGGGGTATTGAAACATGTCAAAAATAAATTTGTCTTGTACAATTCTATGATACAGTTGTCAGTCCATAAATTTGACTGAAATCACTTAAGACTTGACACGCGCCGCCCGCGTCGTTATGAATTAATTGCCCTGAAGTCTACTGTCTATCAAACAACTAATAAAGATATTTTTAAAATGAGAATTCAGTTAATTACTAATATATGCTGGTTGTAATTATTTATTAGTGTTATTATTTTATTATTGTTAAACCTTCAATTTTCTTTATTTCTGTTTTCATCTAAAAAGACTGTACTCAATACATGTACAAACTAAATTTATACACATATGCAGACTAAATACAATCACACTGTTGAGAAATATGACAACGTTGTCAAGTTGTACCGTACGCGCATATTGTTTTCAGAAAGTATCAACTTTAAACTTTGGATATCTTTTACTAGCTATATAATTTAAAAAACAGTCAAAACTTTTCTAATAATAATTTCTCTACAATATAATATTTTCTTTATAAAACCTTGAACCCTTGTCCAGCCTTTCTTATACATTGTTAATAATACCTAGTTTCAAAGGCGAACAAATCAAATGAAATTAAATTAATGACACTTGGGGCTACTATCCACGACAGCTTCATTATTAGGTTGCATTCAAATTGCAAATGAAGCCAGACGTATTCTGCATCTCAGTTCTGTCCACGTAACGTCATTCAAGATTTTTGCAAGCTGCAAATAGGGTCATTTCTCTGAAGTTTAGCATTGAGTAAACACAACACGTCAAATGAAAAAGGTGCGATTATAGCATACGCTTTTATTAAAAGACGACGAATCAGTCGTAGAATATGAACAAAATTGACTGCCGAGCTAGTCATTTTTAAAAGAATATTACGTCTATGCGTCATGCAGTAGGCTAGAGTTATGACAAGGTGCAACCTAGACTGCATGACGGTTGCTTGCCACTAAGTAAATGCGACGTTGCAGCACCGTGGACAGAGGCTTCTTTGTTGAAATGCAAGCTACAAGAAAGCGTACAACAAGCGGTAAATGACGAAAGCGTGCGTATGAAGTGACGCTACCGGGACGGTAAGCCTTAGGGCCTCATTTTGTCTTTTTCTCTGATGTCATGCGTCATGAATTGAATTAGTATTATATTCATTCGTTTGTTAGTGATATTCCTTTGCTTGTTGGCAATATAGACAAGTAAAAGTTGCATTTTCCTTACAATTTTATTTGCTAATGTTAACAAACAAATGAATATCACACTAGTCCAATTCATGACGCATGACGTTACAAAATAGGGCCCTTGTATTAACATTATATCTAAATTTTATCAAATTCTGTAGAAAACTAGTTTTACTTAAATTTAATAATAAAGAATTCCCGTTTCAAAGAAAAAGGTTTCTTTAATTTATATTACCTTTGAAGATTAAAACGTAATCCGATTTTGTATCATCGGAATGACACATTGATTAAGAGTGAATAATTTATGTGTAATATTTAGGTAAACAAATGATGAATGGGCGTCAAACACTAAACCATTAACATTACGCATGTTTTACTTTATATAATTAATGCTTTTATTATTTTATGTCTTAATTACTCAAACAAGTCTTAATTCGTAAAGTACCGACTGGTGTTTACATAACAGTGCGTATCTAAATTATTAAACAAAAAATAATTGAAGTGTTTATTAGTCGACTGAAATCGAGCTCTTGCTTATAAATGGATTCTTAAGCGTCGGCCGCACCAGTGCGAATCAAATACTATGGGCATTTTTATTTGTCGTTACCTTTGCTTCAGTTTTGCCGTAGTTTTGTGTTATTCATAAATTTATTACTTGCGGTTTCGGGTTTGAGATTTAATGAAACTTGAAAATCTTACCGTGTCGGTAGCCTATCCAGTTCTTTTGAGCGCTGGGTCGACGAAACGGCGGCTCAATCACAGGTGTACACGGTGTACAGGAAATAGAATATGGGTAATAATAAGGCCCCCTCTGCCAATGTTGGCGTTTGTCCCTTTTCAAAGCTGTTTTCTTCAGCATTTCAGGGTCACCCAGATTTCGACTTCCATCAGTCTCCTTGTCTCCCGTCATCCTGCTCTCCCCAATATTTCTCTTTTTCTTTCCGTGACGGGTGTTACGTTTCCCGGACGACGTGATTTGTTTCCTACGTTTACGCGACTTCCCCGTGTGAAGGTAACCTAATACTGGATGTATTTTAGTGTCTGAAGACAGATCAACTCCGTCAGTAACATTTTTTGATGTTTCTCTCTTTTCTGAACGACTTGTTTCTTGTCTGATATCTTCGACAGCTACATTTTCACTTCTATTTATAGCCTTATTTAATTTTGATTTATCTGCACGAGTCTGCTGTTCTTCGTACGCTGTGCTGTCTTTGTCGTTACCATTTTGTGTGATGGATCTCTTTACAATGTGACTTTCATGTACTGGATTTAACATAGTTTCGTCACCACCATTGTTATTATTATTGTTTATGTGGAACTCATTTTGGTTTTGATTAATAGATGTCTCCACCTCCTTTTGTTTATGTTTTGATATCGTTTCGAACACACGATCACTTGCATTCTGTTCGTTTGAAACATTTATTGATTTAGATTCACTGAATGAATTCTGAATGTTTAATATATTATAGAAAATTAAGATAAATAATATAATGGCCAAACATCCACCTAGTATTGGCCAGAAACGTCTTTTCGTTTTTGTTCTCTCGACCATTTTATCCATTTGTATGCACTAATTATTTAACCCATGTTGTCATTATTATCCCATGAGCCTGGACGTGTTTCTCACTAATTGTGTTTTAATATCAATAATCACACAAACTCACTTAGTTTGTTTTAACTAATTTCATTATAATTTATATATAATTTGACTAGATCAGCCATGGATTCACATTATATTAATTTAATTCCGCGAAATGATTCAGCCAACCGACTTTTTTTTCCTCTATACGAACAAAATAAGTTCGTTTTAAGTAAACTATCTTATCTTCTCACATTACCATTTTGTAATTTTTTGTAGATATCATTTTTAGTCATTCACTTTGTTTTAGAAATACAGTTTTAACAATTTCAATTCTTATTCATCTTTAAATTACTCGATCGGAGAATAAAATACTGAAATAATATAAGGAATAATATATCATAAAAATTCATGAAATTCTCTTTCAAAAAAATTAAAAACATTACTATAATATTCTTAAGGAATGAACACCTTGTCTACATTCATCTGAGTACAACCCTGTTATTTTTAAACTAAGCATTATTACACTGGCATCAGAAACCCCATAGGAATATTACAGACCCACAACTATGGCAATAATACCCAACCTGCAATTTTTGACCTGAATAAATTGCAACCCGTATAAAAAAGCTCTATATAGGTGAGACAGTTAAAGAATACTTCAGATTTAGTCTAGCACTCAAATAGTAAGGATTTCTAAATTACAATAACTACTTCTCTCTTTTGATCAGTTCTCCTCTCTGAAGACTAACGTACTTAGTTTCTTCACGGCACTGATAAATTATAAACAATAAATAAAAATAAGTTTAGATATAACAAAATCATTGTATTTCTAGTATATTAAATTCTACTAATTCTCTTAAATAATAATACCTACGTTAATTAATAAAGTTAACTATATATAGGGTAAAAATTGGAATACATAAAAACCCAAAAAGACTGCTTAGGTAGAAAATGCAACGCAATGTTATCATGATATTTAGCTTGTAGTTAGCTTACTAGTACGAACCATTTCTACAATGTCTAAACAATTTTTAAATTAAAAGTAGAAAATGAACCTTGAGATAAGCTAGCAAGTGTGAATATGCATTGCAAAACCATTTTCTGCTAGTGTTCATTCGAAATCATATTTATTGAAATCTAAAAATGTTTCCTATTATAGAGTTTGGTACAAACGGCGAAACCACTTCACTTTTCAGAATCTAAACTGATAGGAACTACAGTAGACTCCAGCCAGTGTTTACTAGGTTGTAAGTCTATGACATTTATATAATTTGAACAACGAACATTTTGTTTGATATGATTGTACATACGAATTGCACAAAACACCGTTGTTTTGAAACGTGATCTCAACTAAACTTTGAGCAGCAGGTTGTTCTAACAACAATATACAAGTAATATCCAGCCACCCACACGGGTGACGAGAGTTCTGTGGAGTCCTCAGTTGCTCTACAATCACCTTGAATTTTGAACGTTAACAGAAGAGAAGCATCTCAACAAAAGCCTGATCCCATTGAGTCGGAAATTACATATAAAAATGTATTATACATTAGTTTAAAAATTTTTTTTTCAGTATTAGCACTTTTGGGAAGTAACATGGGTTAGTTTTTAGAATAGTTTAGTTAATGCGTTATCACCAGGTGAGATTTATATTTAGGTGACCCTGACAACACGTTTTATCGTATCTGGTTGTTTGAGTAGTTCACGCACAAGTGACTCGACTTTGTTATCTACGAATTTTATCAACGCATAACGCGATTTGCTTAATACAATCAATATCCCTCGGCATCTATCGGACATGAACAAATATTGCGTAAACTATAGCGCCAGTGACGTAGGTCCAACAGTCTCCAGAAAATCTATAGAAAAGAGATCCATTTACGAACTTTCCCCCAGGTTTACACTGTTGATGATACGTCACTGGTTGTGTAATACACTTTTATGCTATCAATAGAACTCTAACTGATTAAAGGAAAAATATATCTTTAGTATATATATTTTTCAAATATTAATTAATGAAACGTCAGACCATTTCCTGAATCTTCTACTCTGTTGGCAGTTTTTAAGGTGTAATTAAACATAATACATTTAGGATTATGTAAACACAAACTCAATTATAAATTTCGCTGGCAACAAAACCTATGAAATATGACGATGGTTCGGAGATCAAACCGGTAAACACATCTGTGTGGGTAAAATATTTACAAAACATGATTTTCTATGCAAGTAGATTGCTATCATCCTCTGTAGATAATTCACTTTTTTGGTTAGTTTTTATATTGACAATAAAACTATGTCAAAATACAATTTATTCTTATCTAAGTTTTCAATGTAATCCACCAGTGCTGATAGATAACCTGGACATTATAAGGAAAAACTGATACTTGACAACTGAGAACTGTTTGTTGACAACTTATTTTCGGAATTTTATACAAAAGTAATTAGTATATTACTATGTTAATATTTACCAAAAAATATAAATTTTTAACTTATTTTATGAAACTAATCAACTCATGAATAGACTTATTCATATTAGAATGCTTTGTATACAGTCTATATTGAAGATAGGCATGGCATATTTACTTTCGATTAGTAATATTTATAATGAAATCATCAATTAGTCTTTTAAAAATTCATTCTTAATTATAACCACTAAAAATGCATATTGATTTTTTTTTAAAGTAAAATGATTTTTACAGATTGTGCAGTATCTGTAAAATATGTATTTTTAATAATAATCAAAATTGAAAAAGAATAATTTAAAAAGTACTTAATGAATACATAAATAAGACGAACATTTTACATATGTAAAACCTACATAACATTAGTTAGTGAGGAATATATAGAAGATTGAATCAGTATGTATGGAAGTTAAACCCTTGCAATTAGATTGCAACAACACTTGTAACCACCAGTTATTCTTTTTAATATTTCAAATAACTTTTAGCTACAAATAACTGCTACTAGATACAACACAATTTAAAAAATAGAATAGTTCTTAAAAAATGAATTAACATAACTAAGAGATGTTCAGTAATGGGGAGTACCGCCATCAAACAATTTATCAAAATTTATCTAACGTAACATAAATATAATATAACATAAAGTAATATAAAATATTTTGTGACCTATTCTACTGCTTTTGAAAAATAAAGCTATCCTCTTGCGAATAAATATACTCACAAAACTACTTAAGAAGTGCTTTCTTTATAAGTATTATAGGTTTATTATATTAAAATTAAAAATTAAGTTAAAAATAACTATAAAATAATAAAAGAAAGGTTTAAGTTTTTAGATTAAATATTACAAGGTTTTGCTTAAGAAAATATTAAATAAATTGAACGATGATTATGAATATAAATAAATTAATACTCTGTCAAGGATATTTAATAAGATGAACTTATTTTTGCAAATTTAATCTATAGATATACTTAAAATTAATGTAATAAAGAAACATTCATTAATTTTAAAATGTAATTATCAGAAAATAATTGCTTTTTTTACGTATTTCAAATTCAACGCCCGGTTTGATATAAGGGATCATTTGGTAATCGTAATATAATTAATTAAATAAATAAAATACTTTAAACAGATCTCACAAAAACAGAACTGTCAGAAAACTATTCGATTCTAGTGTGTCTTTAATATCAAGTATGATTAATAATTCATTGATACAAAAATATTTCTTTTATAATGATGAATTGATTAATTAATTTGACTGATGCATCTAAGATAATAGATTCAACCGAGCCGCTTGCATACGAGTACAGGTGCTTTTTATCAGCATAACATTATTTTCTCAGAGAATTTCATGAAATATATTCTATTAATATTATTTAATAAGCCATGAATAAAATAAATTAATTTGTTTTTAATTTAAGGTATAATTATATAAAACTATTAATTTTTTAAAGAATGAAATCGTGGTTTATTATTTGACGATTAATATTATTAATAATAAACAAATTAATTACTTCACAAAACCAACACTTGCATTTATACGAAACTATTAATTAAAAAAACAAAACAATGTTTTTCACTGACACATTTAATCCATTTGCAATAAATGTTTATTATATTGAAGGGTCATCACTCAATTCGGTTGATCCACGTTTGAGCCAATGAGGACGTGTTAGCGGGCTCAAATCTAACCGCGAACTGAGAAACCACAAAGCAAGTCTTGAATCAAGTGTCTCGGCATGGCGTGTGTAGTCAGTAGTGTAATGTATGATGGTGAGTTACTATATCTTCAAATGTACGAGACCAGCGTACAAGTATGCTGTGTGGAGAATACAAGATTTTAAAATTCTCGCGAGTGTGCGTGTAGTATATTTTTAAGGGCAGAGTACCTACTCTGCACATTGCTATTACTCCACGATAGCGATAAGAACTACTATAGATGTAATATACTCGTATATATTCTATATAAAGGAATAAACAGACCTGATAAACTCCAGTATTATAAAAAATACATAATTTTAACAGTATTTAATACAGTTTATGAATGAACGAACAAGTTAATATATTAAATATACTATGTTATGTGGTAAATTCAGTTGGTACACATTGTACAAACATTTAAAATCCGTACACGAAGACGAATATTTAGATCAGGTTTAAGCCGTCCCAACACGGGTCGACTGATTGCAAACACGAAGTTTCCAACGAAAACGAAAAACAAGCCAGGTCGAGCCGTGTTTCGGACTCTATACAATTTTTAACAATAGCAATTATGCTAGAGGATTTTATTGTGTCATTACATATTCGTATGTTACATATTTTTGAAAAGTATTTGTTCACTTCGCTGCTCATGATTTTCACCATCAAAAGCATACAACGTAATTGCCCTGCTACCTAGAAACACAATCGCTCAAAACTAATTTCAAATCAGTTTAGTTTCATTCGTGTGTGCTTCTGCTATGTTGGCTTATGGTGTTGTGGCCTCATATATATATATCAACCACAAGCTACCTAATAAGTTTACGATTATGTATGTACCTAATCGATTTAATTTGATACAACTAAACCCAGAAAATAAACCTCTGGTCCTGTAATCGAACCCGAAGACACATCAGTCTGGCGTAAAACATCAATCCTCTCGGCCACTCCGTCGGTAAAAAAAATCTTACTTTATTTAAATGAGTGTGTCAATGTTTAGACGATTATTACGGTGTTGAATATTTGCTATGTTTCTAAAGCAAATGTGGACAAATGGTTGGCCGAATGCACGCATGTATAATCGGCAGACAACACGATTAATCGAGCACGCATATGTGAACACGTTCTTACAAAAATCGTGGCAGACGTAAACATTTTCATCAGGCCTGTTGCATACTGCAAGCGTATTTTGACCAGACTATACGCGCTACTACGCTTTACCTATCCGAACCCTGCAAATGTAATAAATTTCGTACACTGCAAGCGGCAAAGCCGTTCGAATACGGGCGTTACGTACCTCTCATACTGGAAGAGTATAACAGCGAATTTTAAACAAGGAAATACTTACTACAACGCTAAATCTATCCGAACCTTGTAAATGCAATAACCCCAGACTGAATCTCAATGCAATGAGCTCAGACTGAAAGGGAATGCAATAGTCTCTTTCATAACAGTGGTGTATCGATAAGCAAATAACACAGGAGTCGTCTTGTTTTGAGAGTTCTAGCCACTCAAGCAAGTCGCCGATTTACGTCCGAATTTATAAGCGCTTAAATACGCTTTCAGTGTCAAATTTAACAAATGATTTAAAAATGAACCGGTGTTTTTAATTTTTTTAACTCTGAAAGTCATCAGGCACCGCGCGCTGGTACAAATCTTGCCTCCGTCTTTATAAGGATTATGTAGTGTGGATATCTTTCGTCAATCGGACATGGAACATGTCTCTCCATATAGGTAATAAGTGAATTGTGTTTGATATAGATATATTATACATTCCATTATGTTTATCCGAAAATACAAGACCCATTCACTTGAAGCATAAGTCAGTCAATGGTAGGTAACATTTAGTTGTCTGCTACATTGTGTTGTGAAATTATGAGAAAATATATCAGACATAGTTGAGTTGTGACTGTGAGAACATCGAGCATGTTGTAAAATATTGTTGAAAAAAAGATCTCTAATAGATCGTTGTGGTTTTCTTTAAGTATCATACACTATTATTTAACTAAGAAACTCTTTAGCTCGTCATTACCTATGGTACTTTCGCTCACCACAAAGTTGAGTAATCTTTGTATGGAGTTGCAGTTGTAAACCACCATAATGCCATGAAATCAGTCCTCCAGACGCACTGTCCTATAAATACTATAGATTCTTGTCTCGAAGGAACCAATATTTATACATCCAGTACGCCATTGCATGAGAACAAGACATTTCAAGGCCTTATTGTCGTTCATGATATTTAGGATTATGTAATTTGTTTATTAGCAAATATGTAGTTGATACATACATATTATAATTTTAGGTTAACGACAATCGCGGCCGATTTAAGAGTCTTAATTCATAGTGTGACATTTTAGAAAGCCCCATTCACACTCACTGTTTTTAGTTTTTACCTTAAATGTAATTTTGAACTTGTATTATATATTGTACATTATTTGTAATAATTACTATCTTCATTTAATATAAATTATTGTATTTAATATAATTAATTTTATTTCTCTATATTTCACAAGCTGAAACTTACATTTTAGGTTAAAACCTTAAGTTAACACTAAAACTCAGTGAGTGGAAATGGGGCTTTTCTTGATTTAAGAAATCTTTAAAAAAAACTAAGAATGGATAAACGCTGAAACGCATTGTGCCTATACTCTCTTTTCAGTAAACATTTTGGAGTCACTTTGCCATTATATTGAAGATGAGTATGATTTTTTTGTTATGGAAGAGTTAAGTCTTAAGGTTCTATAATCCTTAACACGGTCTACTTAAGAAGTATTATAATTATGTTAATGAGCAAAAAGGTAGTTTTATTTTTCAAAAAGCAGTAAAGCAAGTCACAAAACGTGTTCATTGTTTACGTAATTAGTAACGTTTGTTACTGTGTTTAGCGGGAAAACATGAATTTCAAACATTTCATTTAAATAAAATTTTACATGTATTTCAAATAATATCCGATTTGTGTTTAGCGACTTATTGTGCAAGCTAATTTTACACAATCAATTTCATCTGCCTTATGTAGTTACTTTATAAGCATATAAATAAAAGATAATATATAGTAGATACGGAAGCATATGTCCTAATTCTCTATTGTTAAAAATTGAGCACATTGACATTTCGAAATAGTTAATACCTTCTCTATAATGATTCAATTTACTTTCTATTCAAAATGGATGTAACACTGAAAATGCTTGGGTATAAAAACCTGCACAATACGTTTAAAACATTATGTAGATAACTAACTAAACCTTTATTATGCAGATGAGCTCACACACACACATACAGTGAACCTACCGCCAATTTATTAACCTATTTAAGATCAGTTCCTTAAGGTTATTATGTACCAAGATAGAAAGAGTATGCAAGTACAATATATGCATACGAGATATGCTCAAATAGTAAAGGGAATTTGTAATTTAAATTTGTTATTTTATAACAAACTATATTCAAGGTATATACGTTCATGTATATTGCATATCCTATGTATATGCTGTTGTAATGTAAAACCTACACTGTATGTCATATGTATGTGCAAATTCAAAAATATGTCCATATTTAAACCTTGCTATATGTACATAATATGTACTGTCATGTTTATTCAATTCATGTATATGTAATGTACATATACGCAATATATATGCACCCCCCGAAATTCCCGTTACTTTTTTAACACACTTCGTATGTATGTTTATCTGAAAGAGTTATTTATAAATGAATCTCGAAAACGAAAAATAATTAATACATATCATTAGTTATGGCATAACAGAATTAGGTGAGTCTGAACGTTGAGCTACAATGTCGCGGTCATCAATCTTAATACGATCTGTCATTTGGGACAGTTGAGGTGCAGACCGTGCTACCGAGAGACAATAGATGCTGCACTGCACCAGCTCCAGAAGTTAGTAGAGCAGTCATTCTTGTAGCGTGCCCGTTGCTTGTCAACGCTGGTGCTGTCTCCGAGTTAAGTCCGTCGCAGTTAATTAATCTGTCAGTACTTCTTAAGAAGGTGCCAGAATTATGAAACGTTCTATTAAAAATGGCTTATTTCTGACACAGACAGATTTTGACATTTGTTTTACATTTTATTTCAATGAAAAGTCTGACTTGTAGCAGTTAAAGAATTATCGTAATTAGTTGATTTGGCTGGCAATGAAGCTAAAGTTTGGTGATTGTTTTATATCGATTTATATGTAACTTTACATATAGTATAATAAAAATAACTAATAATTTTTTTATTCATAATTTTCCGGACTTCTTAGGACCACTGTCTTTGTTTCGTCTTTATTATTACTGTATAAATATGTACATTACATCAACATTCTATAGAAATAACTGATATTTAATTTTTCAGTCAGCTACTGCCTCGAATTTAGTAGACAGCTACTGCCTCTGTATACTGTTAGGTCAGTAGCTCGACTGGCCTCGACTAGTTACACGATCTGCTGTGAATTATGTTATGTGCTGACGTTCTGTTGCCGTGCGACGTGGTGGGGGAAGCACAGTGACAATGGAAACGAAAAATGTAGTAGTAACTCGCTTGCGAGCTACTGACTACAATCAAACGGTGCGAGTAACTGTACTGCAGTAACTGACCAGACCAACTCGCACCGTGTAACCTCGATATTATAAATACTATAATTAATTCATTGATATTGGTCTTTGTATAAAACGTTTAACTCATATACAAAATATTACGAAATTTTGCTACTTTAAATTAAAAATACGTATGCAGTACGAAAAGTAATATGTCTTATTCAGAAAGATATAAATAATAAATCCGGGTTTTAAATCGTCTAAGAATTAATCCCCTGTCGCCTATAAGCGTTGAACAAGAGCTGCCGACTCCAGAGAATCGAACGGAGGGTATTAAGTGGATTGCAGACAGACATGCTGCATAAGTAAGAAGAAGATTGAACAAGTGACAAGGACGCAGACATTTTCTAAAAGTTTGATGTATGTAAATTTATATCCGTATAATCCAATCCATTCAGAATACTAAATAGTTATAGAAATTCTGTAAACGTTGAAAAACATCGAAAATATAAATATCAGATACGGGCATCTGAGAATGGGCGAGAAATCGTGAGAGAAAGACTTAACAAAGATTGACAGTCTTAAAAAGTAAAACAAACATTGTATGAAATATACGAGAATACGAGAAAATAATTCAATAATTATTTGCATCCAACATATATTATACTACCAACGTGTGTTATACTTCTATTTTATAATATAGACGACTGGGGCCACCAGGATAGTACCAGTCCCCTCCTGTCAGTATTTGACGAATATTTAGTTAAGACTGATTTAAATTGCCATGCTATAGCCTTCATAACCCGGATGATATTTCTGTAAACCAAAGACGAGCCCACGTCTGGTTTAAATGAGGCATTTGTTGTGTTAGTGTCACTTTTTAATATGTGAAGTGTTTGAATATTATAAAGAAAAAAATTAAATAAATATAAATGTTAGTAAACCAGCCGTGGGTTTGACAGACATGCGCTACTGAATTTTTAAAACATCATTAAATATTTAAACGCCGCTTTAACAAATGTACAGTGACTAATAATTGTATTATTACCCTGTAAACGTGGTAAACTACCGTTTACATAATATGTATGTAGCAGATACGTTTAGACATACATTGCTACTAAACAGAAAACATGAATGTTTCCTTAAGTATCGTACACAATCCAATATTTGTTGGAAGAAGTTGTACAACACGTCCACATTAATGCGACATGCAACTTAATACGTCGGAAGCTTTCACATTTAGAATGAACTCCTTCAACCTGGTTTAGAAAAAAAAGTAATAAAACTCAGTTATTTAATCTAACGCGTGCGTATTCTTGTCAAACTCAGTTCAGCGTTAAAAGTACAACACATTTAGTACACTCCTGTCTAAATAATGTCAACTTATAAATGAAAATATATAAAAGTTGGATGTCGCATGTTTAAGTCGCACCAGTGTGTACGCTATAATGCATTCTAAAACTAAATCTAAATATTTAAAAGGATTTTCTTTTGTTATTTAAAAGTCTTTAATCACTAAAAACATTTTATAATCCTTAAAACGTTAAGAAAATGAGAAGTTGTAGTCGCTTTTTGACTTCAATTCTACCGCTTTATAAGTTAGACAAGAACATAAATAGTCTACTATTCTTTGAATCAACTTCTTCGTCATTTAGATTCTGAAATGTGAAGGGCTTTGGCCATTGTAGCCTGTTGTACAGACACTTTATCGTGAGCAAACTCTCTCCGCCAAAAAGTCATAGATTTTAGTAGAGTCCAAATTATTTACTTTATTATTTTAGACAAATTTTTGAACCACGTAACTATATCTAACGCGTGTAATTAAATGCTTTATAATTATTTTTAGCGTGTATATATGTTACAATTCTAACCCTACCTTTTACATCAGATATATGTATTATTATTTAAAACATTCATTAAAGAAATAATATAACAAGTAATATTGGTAAAAGCAACAAAAAAAAGAGTGTAGAAATGATAAGATAATATTTTTATCAGTGTTACCTTCACTGAAACATTTATCGAATATTTGTAGAGATAGAGATAAAGAAATGTATAACAATAGAAACGATCTGATATACATCCATGCTAGTGTAATATTACTTAATTTAATTTCGGATTAGATACATGACGTCATCGTGTTATCTAAATAGGTTACAGTTTTGTAAAAATATTATCGCATTATTAAATTCTTTCATTAAGTGTTGATTAAAGTAATAAATTAAAAGTTTAAAAATCATTTCACAGTTCCTGACAGCTTGCGTAAGACGATGATGCTGTACATGAACGTCTTGGACCACTTAAATCTTCCTAAATGAACCACGGCATGTAACGCGGCGTATCACAACTTACAGGCTAATTAAGCCGTCTGTTTTCATTTAGGAGTGTGTACCCAATTTGTTAAATATTTAGATTACACGTTCCATTAGGGCTATAAGCGGTTCCTAGGTCCACACGGCCCACGACACGATACGTACGATGACTTACGTAATCAATTAAGCCAATACAAGCTGGAGATATTTACAGCTTGTGTTATCATCTACCAACTAAAGAGGTCAAACCATTTAAACGCTAAGATTTCCTAATTAATGTATTCTCAACATGAATAAGCATATTTCGGATTATACAGAGGAAGACTGTTAACCTCTGAAACTGCTTTCAGGCTGGAACAGACTACGTGCGACTGATTTATATCTTTACAAGAGGTTGTTGTCACAAATTGCATAATACTGGCGTTTTTGTGAGGTCTAGATATATAGATATATATTTCGCATTAATGTTTATCTATATACCACTCAAAAACGAAATAAACGTAAGTATACCACGGCTTCGTCGCTGTCAGTATGAAGGAAGTGATAACATTCACCAGGTTGGAAAAAGCGGTACGTAGTCGTACTAATACGTATACAATCAAAAATAGCACGTAGACTACACATAACTATGTCGGTCCTATTGTCGAATTCAGAAAGCCAGAAAAAGACAGACAGAGTCATGCGGCTGAAATCGGGCGTAATCTGTTTAAGGTTGCTTTAATGGTTTCAACTAAAGGGTGTAGACAAGTTTGTTTTTAACAGGTCCCTTTTTGGACTTTTGAATGAACCTAAACCCTTTTCAATTTTTGTCTAAATATTTCAATTACAATATATTACACATACATTTTTCATTACATTACACATAAATTAGATCTTTACACTTTTCTACATTCTTAAGTATGATTAACTTATATTTCTATTTCGTGGTGCACTATAAATTGTATAATAAATTTAGTTAGATCACTTCTCACATCTGAAATCCAAAATCAAACATTCACAGGAATAATTTTGAGTAATACATCTATTTGATTCTTTCTATTTTTATATCCCAGGATAATTTGATCCATAGTACCTTCTTCACCACAATCTCAATTTGGAGACAATAAAATTTTAATTTCATATAAAAGACCTTAATCGACAAATCTTTTGGATATATATCTTTTTTAAACCACATAGATTGTGTAATAAATTTATTGTGCAAATAAAATAATTTTCCAGTAATTTTGCTTGCAAATTTCAAATCAATAAACTCACCATCAATACATGCTTCCTTTGCTAATTTATCTTCCACTTCATACAGTAAAACTAATATTTTATTTTTAACATAATTTTTCTTACCAATAAATTTACTCTGCTCGCTGCTTGTGCTAATTTGAAAATCTTTATTTAATCTCATCTCAATATATTTACATAATTCGTAAATTATTCAATATTTTTATGAATAAAATTGCAGCATTTTACATTTTTTATTACATCAGGTTCAGGTTATGTAAAGTAAAGCATAACGTACTTGCACTGTCGTTAACTTACGTCGTTACATAACAACGAACCCCCTACTCCCCACTCTGTTAGTACTCTGTACTTCCAACCAGACCACCCACCTGTTGGAGGTACCCCCGAGGACTACAATTAGGGCTCCGTTCTTTAGTAAAAACACCCGTGGGGCTCTGATCTCGCGCACTTGAGTACATCAAAATTAATACTTGCAGTCAACGTCTGAAGCGCAGCAAAGATGAAGTAAGATCTTGAAGTAGACTTTGTGTGGCAGTGATGAGCATGAGGACGATCGCAAATCATTTATTTTTAGAGAATTATTTATCCAAATTTATGCAAATAAATATCTCCCTTTTTCTCATATGTTCAATTCGTGAGATTAGGTCTCCAAAATTTCAATCAATTCAAGGACAAGTTCAAGCTTGTCCGTATTATTCTTTTCTGCAGTGATAATGGTACCGATAAGACAGCTTGCCAGAAGATAGGCCCCAAAAGTTTGCTTGAGATTGAATTATGACTAGGGACAATTGATTTCACATAAGATCCAAAATATCTAAGGATTCGACTAAACGTGGTGTGATGTGGCCCTCATATTAAGTAGCGCCACAAGCCCGTTTCATTTTTAGTATGGCACTGCTTCTCTACCATCTCAAAAAGAAAAAATTAGAAACAGAATTTTTTTTAAGCACATAACATAATTCACAGCAGTTAGTCGCCTGTGTCATGACAGATACTCATGATCGTTTCTTTCACTATTTCACTTCCATTATAGTTTGCATCAACTTTATCTTCATATAAACGGTTGTGAGAAACTGAACTGTAAATGAACGCTTTCAGGACAAATAAGTCATGCGCATCTTCAATATGATGGCGAAGTGGCTCCAAAATGTTTACTGGCTTCTTTTCATCCCGAAAATTTGTACAGTTAATTTTGTAAACTCAATTAACGATTTAACGTTAGAGAATCCTTGATCCACTGTTTATGAGGAATTCAACACACCGTTAACTTCTTCTCCGCATGAACTATAGCATGAGTTCAACGATGCACGTGCAAATCTCATCACAGTCTGCAACGCACGTGTGTGCTGTATATCATAGACGCACCTGCCGTACCTGGCGCACCTGACTCTGACGCAGTGTTTATTTGCTCAGCCCCATCCCGTGTCGCCACAGGAACGCTAAGATAGTTTAAACCCAGTCCAGCATCTTGAGCGAGGTACGTGGGAAACCAGTCCTCTTATCAGCGGAGTGGCTTAAGCATTTCTCTGGCTCCGGGGCTAATATGGAGAGTAGGAGGAAAGACAAACAGGAGCTGGTGAGATGCATATTTAAGAGCAAGATAAGCGATTACACCATGTAATTAATGTGATAAGAGTCGACAGTTTGTTTTTGGTAAGGATAAATAAATAAAAAATAAATATAAAGTATACATAATTGTAGAAAAATTATTTCTTTTACATTTAGGGCGTCCGCACATGGATCGACTGATTGCAAACGCGAACCCCGAATCTTCCCAAACCGCTGTTAGTGAGAGAACGCACGTGTATATGAGTGAGAGAACACACACGGCACGAACGTAACTAAACTAATTTGAAACTGGTTTTGAGCAACTGTGTTTCTTGGTCGCAGGACAATTACGTTACATGCTTTTGATGGTGACATCATGAGCAGAGATGTGCACAAATACTATTCAAAAGTATTTAAATACACACATACAAATACCTCATAATACGACACAATAAAATCCCCTATTATGCTATTGTTAAAAATATTATAGAGTCACGAAACACGGCTTGACATGTCAAAATCAAAGAAGTGACTAAAAAGAATGATTAATTTTTTAAGATATTCATATCTTTGTATATTAAAATGTGTAAAGAAAAAGGTAAGTGTGCCGGCGGCATTCTTTGCTAGACGGCCAGGCCATTGTATGTTATTTTTATTCTATTATAATATATTTTAATATTAACATCAGCAGATTTTATCTCGAAGCGATACAGTCTACAGATAAATGCCGGTAGGTCATTATATATTTAGAACCGTTCAATTTGTTCAGTCGACGTCCATCGATCGCGCGTTTAATTAATTCATAACCAATATATTATTATTCTTGGACCCTGGCCTCGACTCTGGTGTAATGAATTGCAGGTCTCATTATGGCTAGGATATCATTACATTTTCATTCTATAATAATTAAATGTCAGAACGCGTCACTTGTCTTTCATCGCATCGTCTTAGAATCGGAATCTATCTCGTCTATGCATCTTGCATTCAATGTGCATCCATCAGCGGCCTTCGTCTCTACTTGCTCTGTCCGTTCAAGACTGCATCTAGCCAGTCACCATATATTGCATATTTTCTTCAGTGTATTATAATTATATACATTTTTATATGGAAATTGCGGAACATATTCAAATGAATTATGATTTAATGTAAAACGTGTTTCGAACAACGACCGTTAGAGGCTCTGCTCTGCTGTGCTCTTCGTTTTGCATCTCTTGTTTTGTTTTTTGTTTTATGCGCGTTGAGTAGAATTATTAGAAGATTTTATTGAGTATTTGTATAAAGCTATATTGATTAAATAATTACAGTAATTGCGTTTTGAAAATATATGTTTCATTAACTGTAATTTCATTGGCGGATTATTTGCTTTAATTAATAAAAATTAAAAGTGATCCAAATATGAATTATTAATTGCTACGGTGTTAGGCGAGTTCCCGTATAGACTAGTGCGAGTCTAATATCCGACTTCCAAAATTCATTAATAATATATAGTTATAGTTATAACTATAGGGTCTTTGAACAAAACTTGTTATTTTAAAAAATTAAATTAAATTTTTGTTTCAACAAGAGGTGTCCTTTTAAATTAATAGAAAAATGTTCGTGAAAAGTTGTGATATTTTTATTTTATTTTAAAGTACAAAGTCTAAGGTTAGTAATGTAACACAATCTACCAAAATCTGCCAAGTGTACCACAATGACAGGTGCGAAATGACCGCTCTTGTTGAAAAACTCATAGGTATTTCCAAGATTCTCCTGTCACTCTACAAATTACTTTATCTTCTTCTTCAGCCTGCGTATGTTTGTGCTCGCAAAACTTGAAAAGTAGTGGGACGATTGTCTTAAAATTTTGACATAACGTTGCATTCGAATATGAGGGAAAATCGAATGCAATTCTTTCTTTTCTTGCCAGTTGATCGTCATCTGTGTTTCTGTGTGTCTTTTATTTATTTTCCCGTTCATTTCATATCAATATGACTCAACATTGCGTGGTCGAATGTATCTAGTATGGATATATATAGGCTATATATAGGATATATTTAAGGTCAAACAACATCAATTGCAATAGTTACTTAGAAATTTCATTCGCATCGGGGAAACGGTCTTATTTTTTCTGTGCCAGAGGCCTCAACCTAAATCAGCCACTGGATGTTACTCTGATGAAGACGAACCATAAGAACAGTTCATCACGTTTAACAAAAGTAATAGCAATAAATATACATTGGGCCTGTCGCACACTGCAAGCGAAAGCCGTCTGAATACGGGCGTTACGTACTCTCATATTGGAACCGAATATTAGCGATTTTTAACAAAGCGTATACATGCTACATCGCAAAACCTTGTAAATGCAATCAACCGGCTCATACTAGAAGGGAACAATGATGTACCGATAAAAATTAATGTAAAAGTTTGCTCTCATGATAAATTCTGTTAGTGCAAAACAACTCCAATACACCATACAGTACACAAGTTTGACTTGATGTACTGTCATATCGGTACGTGGTACGTATGTATTGTGACACAACACATGCATAGAACACATGATCCAAATTGCCGATTTACGTCCGAATTCGCCGTCCCTTAAATAATCTTGCAGTGTGTGACAGGCCTAAGACAAACAAATGATGCATGTACTTGCATGTTCATACGAGTATATAAATACATTAACTTCACATGCTACGAATCGAACTATAAAATCATCCAATAAACAAGTAGCTAAACAACTTCCTGCTTTTAGGTTATATACTTTATGTAACTGCTGATCAGATTTGACATTATCGCCGACTTTGAATATTTTATGCTATTTATGTTAAAGTATGTAAGAATTTATTGGAACTCGTATAACGTTCGATAGAAGATAAATTTAGTAAAAGAGATTCAAATAAATCATATTTAATGGCTCACATACTCGTAAATGTTCGAAGTGCTGATTAGTTAAATTTATTTCTTAACCTCTTGTTAATTCAAGTAAAACAAATAGGTATCATGGCTTTAAACGACCGTCAATAAAACCGTTAAATAATAATATTAGAAAAAACTGTAATGTTTATTACTTTGCTAATGGTACTACATTGGAAACTGTGGTTATAATTGTTGTCAATGGCACTAATTAGTATGGATCTCTACGGGTATCAATGTAGAACTTGTTCGTATGAACGTGTTTAGAATTGTGTTACTAATTGGTTTCTTAAATCGTTCTATGTTCTTGTACATGTTATGACCCATAAAATTATCTTCATTTACAATGAGACTGGGTTCGATTCTCAGCTATTAACATAACCTTAAACCATCTGTCAAAAATGATAGAAACTTTATTACAATATTTTAATAAATATAAGACTAAGTATACAACGATACATTGTCCCTAATTTTGTTACTAGATTTTTGCAAAATACATATCCTGACTTTTACTTCGGTTATTTTATTTTATTTATTCACCAATCCATCTTACAATGTTGGCAGTTTTTGTTGTGTCGGGGCCTCATATATGTGGTCTACACCGCTGTCTGATAAGTTCATGAATATGTTTGTACATACTCAATTTATCTTAATAACAACCAAATCCAGAAAATATAACTCTGGTCCGGGGATCGCATCCAAAAACACATCAATCAGTGTTAATGTTCTCGCCCACTACGTCGTCTTGCACTTCGGTACACTGCAAGTTCTTAGCATTTTTAATAGTGTTGCATAAAACTTAATTATTAAATAGTAAGAACACATTTGTTTGATGTTAACACTTTTATTAAAATTTAGGTTAGAAATCGGCAGTATGTTCATAATACGTAGTGTGCAAAAAGGAAACGGAACTACACGCGATGCTAACAGACTAAAAGCGAACTATGCGATCAAAATCCCAATATAAGCATCACTTTTAACTAGAGATGTGCAAAAATACTTTTTTTAATTTCAAATAGAAAATACAAAGCAATTTTACATCCCTCAGACTCGAGATAAGTGACAACACTCTTCTCGGACTTTGTGTTTTCCACCACTAACGACGTTCATGCACCGAAGGTTGTAATTTGAAAAATGTTCCTCCTTTCTCCGAATTATCCCACATACCCTGCCACTTCTCTGTCATTTCGTTTTTGCTGTTTGCCAATAAGTCCACATCATATTGAATATCTCCACTCGCTACTGTTCTAGCTGCTTGTTGTATCCTGTTGATATTTACAACACATTTTTTCAAAACCCGTGTAAGTAATTCAGCCTAAGGAACCTTAATAAATATTGTTTTGAAACCGCTTCAGCTCTGCCGTCTATTTCGGGTGGTGTAGTAGGGCGCACCACAAAATGAACGTTAAATATACGAAAATGCCCTTAAACTAAAGTAACTTAGAACTTAAGAATATACTGAAATTTTAGGTAACACAAACAAACAACCAGCGCATAGAAATTACGCAGCGCATATTCGACGGACTTCAGACTCGAAATTAAAAAAAACAAACTTTAATGTTATATAGCTATAGACTTGTGCATGATGTAAATATTTATAGGTAATGTACCATCCAGCTAATGCACTTGCACTTTGCAGTTACTACATAGACGAGGTTGTGTGTGTACTATTCCAGGAATGGGAAACCTGTGCCACGAGTAATACATATTAAAATTTACGGGCATGATAATGGATATGATATGCTAAAAATTAATGCAATACACACTTAGTAAAAGATTGATCATCCCTGTACTATCCTATACACAACATTACGTGTTGGTGGAAATATGAAATCGCCACGGGACACCGAAACTAAATCCAGCTGCCAATAAACAGAAAATGTTTATAATCGGCAATCAGAGTTGTGTATAAAATAACACAGAAATAGTGTAGGAATTATTTATACTTACATATTGTTTATATGTAGCAAATTATTGTTATTACAGATCTGTGTTTGTTTAGCTGTAACAGGGCGTTCATATGCATCTTGTTAAAACAACAAACTTTCAGCTCCAGCTCCAGCTTCATCCTTAACGATTTCATGGACTGCAACTTAAGTGCATGCAAGTGGAATTCGCTATTCGTATAAACATTCGGGTTATTTATAGTTGGTGATACTAATAGGTGTACTACGTGGAGGGAATATCTATGTGCTAAATCTACGTACTGTACATAAAGCAGGTTAGAATTCAATATCTTAATTACTCGTTCTTATTGTACGCAATTAATATAGTTTAAATGTTAGCGCCCTAAATGTTTTCATTTCAGTTCTATCAGCCTGGCCACACAGCATGGTGAATTGCCGGTTACCTCAAGGAATAAGTTATCTACGGAAGATTTAAATATTGTATAAATTACGTTCATGGATAAATCGATAAATATTTGCATATACTCAACGTTACGATGAGAAATCCGGTAATCTCGCGTTTAGAGTTTTATAGTGAAGGCATCTATCCGCTAAATTGCATTACAGAAGTGAAACCTAGCAATATTTTATCAACAGCGGTCTAAATAAAGATAGATTATTAGCATTTACTGCTGAAATAAGACATCTAAAGGACGAAACAATGATTATGTTAATAGGCGAAAAGCTAGACTTATATAAGAAAAATAGATCACAAAAACTTGTTGTTAAGAAAAATATGGAAATTTATAATTTATAAATTTACATTTTATAAAGTACCAATAAACCTCTAGATGTTAAGAGTATTTCTGGGTGAAGCTAGGAAACTGTCTTGCAGTTGTAAATGTTCATTTTATACCTCCTAAATAGAAATTGAATTTAGTAGGCGTTAAACAGCTAACATGTCAATCTTTTCGTAAGATAATAAAAGCTTTAAGGCAAGAGTCTGATTTCCAATCTTATATCTAAATAAATTATCATCTGAACTGAAACTTATTGTAAATTGGATTATTTTGAATAAGACCACAAGACCACGCGGACCTTCGGTTAACGATGGAGCCATAAATTTAAACACAAACAATATATTTAAGATTTGCATAAATTTTCTGTGCACTTGGGCGTTAAAGTCGATTCACACGATGTTCAAGTATAAACAGATACATAAAACAAACGGTAACACGTAATCTGATCAGCTTATTCTGGTAGTTTGATATTTGTGCTTTAAATTTACTATTTTACAACAACTAATCTTAAACAAACGATGTCGTCAGTGGCGGATCATCTAATTTGATTCAATATTTATTTTAAATATTCAATTTCTGAAGTTCAATGAGCAATTTGCTAGGATTCATTTTAATTTTGTCGAATATAGGGGCTCTATTCCTGAGTCTTGCGAACAACGATCGTGATCAAACAGATCTGATTTACATGAGTGAAACATTTTACGAATCACTTTAAAAGAGTAATCCTGTACTATTCCTGAATTTTATTATTAATTATTATTATAGTTCAGAAATACTTTTTTAAAAGTGATTCGTAAAATGTTTTACTCATATAAATCAGATCTGTTCGATTACGATCGTTGTTCGCAAGACTCAAGAATAGGGGCTCAGGTGTAGTCTAGGCAATATAATGTAGGTAATATTTTCCGAATCCATGTGTTCTAAATTGACAGGTGTAACTTCAAGGTGCAGCACAGATTAACGTAAAGTTTTGATTTATAACGTAGCATTCTTTATGATATTAGTAACCGGAATTGCAATTTATTGACGTTTATGATACAGACTTTTTTAATCCGATTTACATTTTAATGCTTTATATAAATTGTCTTCTGGATTTGACAGTGTAGTTACTCGCGGCTATTACTACACTGTTTCTGTTCTTAACTTTTCACATCCAGTACTGGTGGTGAGTGTTTCGTGGATAAAACTCGACCAATGCTACAATGAACGAGATTAAGAATTGCCAAGTCGTGCTCTCATTTGGTCGATAATCTCTGATAGTTGTTATCACCAGCAATTCTAAATAACGTAATATCCGTTTTGAGTACAGTGGTGTAACGTCAACTCTGCAATCTTTTGTAAACTCAGAAGTTCTCTTAAATATTTTCCTCAAATTCACGAAAGTGTTTATTATTCTTAAATTATTATAAAATATTTATTCTATTATTTAATTTTATTGTGTCCAGCTTAAGCCTGTATCCATATTATTGATATTATCAGTCAATCTTTTATGTATTTGTGAAAAAAGTAATATACCTAATTTCCTCTTTCCTATAATATATAGGAAAGAGGAAATAGTCGCAGAGCGGTAAATCTGGAAAATATGCTGGATAGGGTAGCAGTTTGTAGCCCAATTTATGAATTTTTGAACACAATCACAATAGCGGCATCCATCGTACGGATAGCTTTTTCATGTCCAGATATGACATGAGATTGCTCAAAATTTGACAGAAGTCTATTAATAGTTGACGGAAGCAGTGTTGCATTTAAAGTTACTGCACGACAAATTCAAAAAGTCACTGACTTATCATACTGTCCTCGTATGTGAACAATGCAATAGCCCACTAACAGTCAAGTATATCATTCTTCAATATTCCAAGTACTCATCGCATAGGCAAAAGTGTAATATCCCTGAAGACTCTAACGAGATATTTAAAAGCAGGGAAAGTCTGAAAAACCTTATTGACAATATCAATGAAACAAATTTAATCTCTTTATTTTAAATGCCCATACTTGTGTTTATAAGTTGTTAATTATATATTGCAAAAGTTGATGCATTCAAATAAATATTTAAAAAAATAATGTCTGTGTTGTATAGTATGCGCTCATAGAATTGTGTCTTTCAGTAGTCTGCATTTGCTCTTGAAGGGTAGGCTATCGTGTGTGTACTGTTCCAGGCGTTAGTACTGTACATTTTTTGTATTTGTAGTTTTATGATGTTTTTGGTAGTGCTATTGTCATAAGGAAAGTCGTGTACTAGTTTTAAATATTTGTTCTATATGATCTGCAGTTTCTTCTTGTAATCATTGTATGTGCTTCCCCAGTTTGTGCCCCGTATATTAATATTGTAATTATAAATAATCGATAGATTTGATTATTTAAAGCATTTATTTCGATAACAATCATTTCTACCTTTCTTTTTATTTATCATCTATACAACAAAGTTTGATTCGATTATTTTTCAATTCATCTTTAATAATAAACAGCTTTAATGGACCAGAAAGATAAATGTAGTACAAATGATTGTTAGAACGTGGCAACAGTTTGGTCATTAGTGCTTATCTTGCGGAAGTTCTAATACAAAATGAGAAATAAATGAATATGATAAAGAACACAGAAAGGCAGAATAGTTATCGACGTTATTCATAATCCGCTGTGCGCGTAAAACAAACATCCAGTCACGGTTTAATACGCCTCCGATTTGCTTGACTAGAGCTTTAAGAGCTTCAAGAGCGGCTTTTATTATGTACTCGTGTAATTGTATAATGGATTCACAATTTACGACAGTCAGGTATTAATGTTTTGTTAAGTCAGTTAGAAACACTTACGTAATGATACGACTGTACGAGTATTGTAGGAAATTATATTACCACCACGATCACTGCAAAATCGTAAAACGAAATCGAAAACTAATGCAGCTTTTATCTTACTTTAATTACTCTAAATTATATAATGCATAATATACATAAAACTAGCGATTACACCCGTCGTAAACCGACGTCTTTTTAGTATGTATGATTTAATTCAACAATTTAATTTTTTTTTATTAATAATATACTTAACTATTATACAATCCAAAATAAGAACTTTCTCAAACGTTCCCTACGTACCAATAATATTAGAATAAAATATTTGCTAATACCAACCAAGATTTGCACCAATGTCTTCAAGTATTCTCACGACCAGACCATTCTGCGCACACCACCACGGCCCTCCTACTCATTGAGGCCCCTTTTATTAATTTTTGAATTTTGAAATATGTTCGAATTCAATAGCGTAATACAAATGCAATATTAGAATTTTCTATCTTTTTCAGATTAACAATTATACAGCAAAAAGTGTCAATTTGTTTAGAAGCTGGAAAATCATCGGATGTGACGTACCATGCATTGAAATTTTATATAACTTTATATAATTTTATAAATTTTATAAGTGCATTGGAGTTATCAAAATATTTCCTACTATCTACCTCCTCCTACTCCGTACACACATATCACACTTTATCGTGACAGGTAGTTTATACTTTAATGTTTATCAACACACTACTCGTTGTCAAAAATCTGTAGTTCAAACGTCCGTAGATCAAACTACCGCCCTATGTCGTATATTTCCCAACTCGCTGAGATAGATGCAATTTCGTACAGAACGACTGTGACGTTCTTTATGTTTGCGGAATTGAAACTGATGAATTCACGAGGTTTTAAAATCTAAAAAAGCTTCAAAATGTATAGGTAAAGCATTTCTGTCGAATGAATTCAATGCACTTTGATTACAAATCAACATATGTTATTTAACGTTGAACAATTATTTTTGTTCATTATTTAGTTCATTGTTATTAAGCCTCGAGCAATGTGCGTAGGTTTTGCAATAACGTAGCCAACTGTCCAATGGAAATAAATCTGACGAAACAACGTATTCATTCGTGTAATGCCATCACTCAATCTTCGACAAGTGCTGAAATGGTTTAATTATTATAAAGTATTTTATTTATATTATTTTATAGGAGAGATAATAACAAGATCACTCATTTCAAGAACTGGTTTATATCTTATAATTAAATTCTCTTAATACTTAATAGAACTTATATTAAAATTTGCGCTTCTTAAAGAGTCAATTCGAGGAACTAACTTAGAAAACTAATAATTATTTCTTTTTTTTTAAATTAATTTATTAGAATAGAGGCAGGGATGAGGGCGATGAGATGGGAAGAGAAAAACAAGAACGCAGAGAACGGAATAGTGAGAGTGTGGTGGAGGAAATAAGGAAGGGTAAGTAAGGAAGGTATTATGAAAAAAGAGGGATAGCAGCGTCGCAAGTGGATAGACTAAGGGCAGAGTGAAGTGAGGTAAAAAGCATGACATAAGAAAGAGACGTGGAGATTCAACAACAGAAGAGGATGAGGAACATGGACAAAGGAAGGACTGCCACGGTACCTGGAAAACAAAAAGGGAAAGGATGTGAAAATGATTGATAGATTCAGGCTGGGGAATGAAGAGAGAGGCAGTAGGTATTGGGGAACAGTAGAAGAGAATATTTTTATGTAACGAATCTATTTTATATAAAACACAATAAAATATGATATTCTCACCGTTTGACAAGTCCTGTGAAAAGTTTAATCAGTGTTAAGTACATGGCAACGGGAGACGTGAAGGTCAACATGTAAATGAATTAAATTTCAACTTCTGATCACTACTTAAAATTCGTTTGTTAATGACATTGCGTAATTCACGATTTATTTATATTAAATGATAAATCGTGTGTCAATGGTAAACATTATTAAACCAGGTAACTTCTAAGTTTATTACTCACTTCATTTGTAATTAAAATGTCATTTCATTATAACAACATATTCGCAGCAAATCAATTCCAGCAACAGTAATTTCTACGTCGGTTTCTTGAAATAGAGTTCGCTTTGTGTACAAGATTCGTTGATTTAGGCAGTGTCGAATTCGAATTCATCTCTAGTTTTGGGATTATGAAGATCACCTTCATCGTCTCGTTTAGTATGTCTCTCCTTTTTTCCTTTTAGTTATTTACCTCTTCCATTCGCAATACCCATCTTTCTTATGTTTCGCTCCACTTGAGATTTCCATCTCGCTTCGGGTTTCTCTTACTCTTGCACCCTGTACTTTCCCTTCCAGAAATTTCTGGAACATGTCTTATCCATCGGAGTCTTTTCTACTAATTTTCGTCACAATATCGGTTTCCTCTCGACTATAGTAGTCGTAAAAATTCTCTAATGTAATTTAATCATTTCAGGTAGAGATAAATGTAAATAAAACAAAAATATAAACCGATATTTATCATTTATCTAAATTTAAGTGCACAAGAATAAATGATTCTCGCGTGTATCTATATGTAAACATAAATGCATTGGATAAGCATAAATTATGGACACTAAAATAATATCAATCGATGACAGAGAACTAAATGACTTAGCTATAAAACTAAAAAGTATAAAACCGTTTTATACCATTACCAAAGCATTGGACACAAATAAGAAGAGAGTGATCAAGCAGATCACATTTTCTAATGATTTTATTTGAGTCTACTTCCAAGTAAACTAAACTACTTTAAATGTAAATGGTGACACATTTCCCATAAAATTGAAATGCGTGGCTTGTTGGAAAATAACGAAAATGTAAGTTTATATGAATGTAAAAAATAAAAATAAAATGAAGTCTGCAGTACTCTAAATTCAATAGACGTATATTAAAATAAGCACTCACGACAAAGATTTTAATTTACATTCTCGCCCTAATAAAATGTACATACAGCCAGCACTTTTAATGCAATGATTTATGGCATGAGCTAGTTTTGTAAGTCAGTTATACGTTTGCTTTACTAAGGCTTACTTTAAAGTAAAGTGAAGAGCAATAAATAAAGTCTATTCAAACCATTACTATAATTCACTCTTAATTTCATCAAACCATCTATAAATAAACAGAACAATTTTAATTTTAAATGATATTTGTTCAACATTAAAATAAGGCGTAAAATTTTAAACACAGTACATCGTACACAGCTATACGACGTGTCTTTAAAAAGTAACGAATTTGTAATTTAAAAAGGCCCGCGCTAATTATTTTATAAAAACCTCTTTTCCGTAATTTGGTAGCACTATACTGAATTACTATGGCAAATTTCAACAAGATCGGTCAACCGGCAGCTGGTTGAATCAGTCCCTTATACGGGCGCTACATTTATATATAATAATTCCCGTTACTTTTTTAACTTAAACTTACTTTTTACTTAAAATCTGGATATACTTTTTCCTACAATTTTTACACGTTTCGCACCGTGAAGCTCCGAGCTCGGTGCGGTATAATGAGTTTTAGACCTTAAAAAGGATCATGAAAGAAAAACATAAAATCCTTGTAAGTAAGTTCAAATCTATAAATATTCAATAATTGGTCACAAAGTATGAACATTTGCTTCTATTTCTGTACTCTCGCAAACGATCGTTTCCTTTTCGCTCTATTGACTGCACCTGCTCTTCCGCATTAGTCAGCAGTGGTCTACTTGTCCAGCTAGATGTACTCGTATATAATGAGTCCGATCAAGTAACTTCACCCGCGCCATTCGCACAAAGTGTGATACTGCACCTACACCTGTCCACTGCAGTGAACGTACATACTATAATTGAATTTTGGCTAAGTGCCATATACTCGTATGTATCTTCCATTCAACATTTAATTTTTTTGTCTGTTTTGTTGACAGATTGATATTTAATGGGATATTTATGGCATAACGGAGACAAAAATAAACAAAGGATAATTTATGGTGTAAATGTCTGTACTTATGGTTTGTCCTGACAACAGCAACAACAACAACTATTTGTTAAAACTAATTTACTGAATTGTAACGAACGCTTGCTAATTTATTGTGAGAGACATCAGATACGACGTGTTTTTTGTTTCACTCACACCCACTGTAATAAAATGAGTGTGAGTGAAACATACTGCTTTCGCAAGTTGATGTTGCTCTGGTCAAAGGTCCTATTTCTGACTTATCTCATTCCTAATGTGACACTTCTTCTGTTAAAAAAAATCGTAAGAAATTTAGAGAAAAGAAGAAGAGGTTTCCATCATAATACTAATAAAGAAAAGTCAAGAATAGATCCACTTGATGAACAATTAAAGTCAACAAGAGAAGAAGTCGCTCAGTGTCATATATCTGCTCTCCTAAGCAGTGGTTATATACAGCTACGTGTGCTGTGGAGTGCGCACGAGGAATATTTCTTCGAGCGAAAATAAGTTTGAATTAATTCGGTATAAAGATTAAGTTGATGCCATGCAACTTCCTAAGTATAAAGTCAGCATGTAATTTCATTTCTTTTTTTCATTTTCAAGTTATAAACATTTGGTAGTACAGCGCACGAGTGCAATTCAAGTATAGCCGACCCTGCTCCTAAGGTTAATACAGAATTGCCTGTATATTTTATAATAAATAGATACACAGAGAAATAAGAGAAAGATCTTCAAAATCTAAACCAAAATAATTTTCAAAATACATCAACGCTTAATCGATTTGAATAACATAAATAAATAAATGAAATTGTAGTTATAGATATAGCGTATATATTTTGAAAAACTAATTAAGTCATGAAGATTAAAACTCTTAGTATTTTAGTACGGAATCACGTTTTTCAATTAAGGCTAATTATACATTTAATTGATTGCATTCCTAAATTTCTTTTGCATTTAAAAAGAGAACCATGTTTAGTAGTCTATTCCCTTCAGTCGTAATCGTACATTATCCGATGTAAACAAACTGCTAATTTGTAGAGGGCAATAAACATTACTTGAGTTAGTGGTTTTAGTAATTACATTGCAAATGTTCGTTTTAATTACACGAATTTATTTGTTTATGCTCGGAATTTAAACGAACTGTGAAGAGAGACGAACCGTTCTGTAAACCAGTATGGCGTGCATTTATTTATTTTCGAAGCCTAATTTTAAGTTTTGTATTTATTTTTCTGTATATCGACAGTTTCTTTGTATGTAAATCTACCCGTGCTCAACACTAAAACTCAGTGAGTGGGAATGGGACTGATTGTGGAAATGATTACACTAACCCAGAAGATATAGCACTGCTTCTGGAATTGAGTCCAAAGACACAAATGTCTGACGTCCACCATAAATGCTTTTAAATATATATTTTCTTAACTATTTTAATATTAACTATTCTTTACAAATAACAAGTAGATGTTTTGTTATCATCCTTGAAAGTATGAATTAAAATCACTTTTTCTACAAGCGAACATTTTTTTAAAAACTAATGCAATTTTGAAATATTAAAACCTACTGCTCTAACAACTAAAATTGAATGACTACTGATATTATAGCATAAGAAATATCTTTTAGAAAAACACATTATACAGAAGTTTTAAATTCCATTATATAGAAATTTCATTACAGTTCAGTTAAACTTAAGCAAAGTAAATACCTTGAACCCACCGACTTTGGTTTAAATTTTTTATTCATTCAAATACATATAGACCAAACATATATACATTTTACATAGAGTTATACTGCTCACTATTATCTTACGTAACAGTTTTAAGTACGTATTGGTAGCACCGTAAATATAGAGAACGCTCTAAGGAGTACTGAATAAAGTAAAACAAATTAGCGCTAAAAATATAATACTGATATTTGTCAACCATTAAAATGAATAAAAATGTAGAAATAAGTCACCTCAATGTCACAGTCAATGTTTGTAATTATTTCTGTATACAGTATTTGTGTTCCAGTGCGATATGTCTGTGTAAACAACAACTACTATTGAAACATCTTACTCAAGTTAGTCACCTGTCTGCGTGCATCACCTGTGCGAGTATGTGCAATATGGACATACACACACACACGCATGAAATTATTATCTGATTTACCATATTAATTCACACTGTGACACATATAGAACATAAACTTTACTGATGAACCTGGTTATTTAAATAAGATACAACTCTTTGCATTTGCAGGTTTGTTATTAGAGATATGGAAATCTTATTGATACATAACATAAGTATTACATAAATAATAGTAAAATATTTTTATGATATTTTTTTTTAATAAAATTTTGAATGCTACTGAATTCCATATATTGGTACTTCATGATAAGAATGCCTCACATAAAGCCGTTTTTTCAATGGGATTGTGAATCATGTCTAAATTTCTGAAAAACTGTACTATATATTGATAAAGTTGGCTACCAGAACCTCAAATGTCTAATTATTTTATAATAACTCCTTCAATTTTAAGAGATATTAAAAATTAAAATTAATAATTAAATAATATTTAATTATTAAAGATGTCTAACGTTATTGAAAATTTCATTGCATGATACTCTTTTATACAGAGATGCATACAAGTGTGTGTGTGATACGTCATTTACTACTAACAGTTGGGCAATTAAATTACGATGGTTGCCAACAAGGAAAAATAATCTCGATTACTTATTTCTTCTGTGACGTATTATGCATACCTAAAACATGCGGCAATATTGAAATTAAAATTTGATATAGCTATAACTCCGTCAACTTTTGAATATTTAAAAAAATAAAAACGCTAATATGTTACAATTAATTTCAATCGAAACGACCACTAAAAAAGAGGGTTCACAAACCCATTCTCAGTTAAACTTTACTTCTATCAAAAACTAATTCTTAAGAACAAAATTTTTAGCTAAACAACAAAAGTATCAACCAAGATTGATACACCTCAGTTAACTGAAAAGGTAGAAAACTGTTCCCCTCCAAGTACACCCCCAAACAAAGCTTATCATTAAGTTACAATTTAATCTAAAATTTAATCTAAACTAATCTAATTTATGACGCATGACATCAGAGAAAAAGTTACAAAATAAAGTCCGTAAATTCACTCCCCGATTTACCAACAATTTGTATGCGTGACAAACGCAACATACCAAGCTGATTAGTTATTTTTAATATATTTAATACCTGATTATAATATTTAATTACCGACTGTGTAATTGTATCAATAGCTTCTCGAACCTGACAGTAATCTCAGTACAAGCTATTAGTGTCGAACAGAGCAGCAGTAATACCAAGTAATACTATAAATAATGCTCTCCTCTTTCATTGGTCAAATATTTGAAAATCAATGAGTTTAAATATCTCTAAGAATTAAAACAAATATATTATAGTACCGCGGTTCTGATTATTGTGTATCTTGTGAAATTAATCGTTCCGCACAGCCTCGCTATTTGCCCAGTATCTGTTTCCTTTCTCCTCGTTTCCCAATCTAAATCTGGCAATCTTTCTCATGTTTTTTGTGTCTTTTTCTCTTAAGTATTGTAGTATCTCTCTCTACCAAATCCTTTTATATCTTGTGTTGTAACTGCTCTTCTCAATTTTTACCATTCTTTGCTATTGCTGTATCTCCCTGTCTCTTCTCCTTAGCTCCTCTTTCACACTTGTGCCTTCTTCTCTGCCTCCTCTGTCGCCATTCCATTCCTTTCGTAATACTCCTTTCTTTTTTTCGAGCCTCCTCCCCCACCCTTCTTTCTACTCTCCTCTCACTCCATATATATATGCTCTAAGAAAATAATTATATTTTTATTTTAATGTAAAGAGCAAACTCTGAGGTAAGTAATAGAATACAATATCTGCAAAATGTCACCCAAAAATAGTGCGGTAGTTCTTCTTGAAAGACCCTATAATTTTTGTAGCAAATCAATTGATTTTTACATAACACTTATATTTACTTATCATTACATTTACTGATCATTAAGGGTGTATGCGTTATTGGATGCCCATTTATCATCGGGCAAAGTGACACTGTTCCCAAGCGGTCATCTTTCTGGGACTTATTCAGATTTGTTTTACAAGTATGTCAATTCTTTAACAATTCGAGCACTTTCGAGACAAATATACAAACATTTATTTATATAGATAAGTTCATACAAGAGATGTATCATGTATGTGGATTGTGGAGTCAACGTTTGCCGGTGCAGCATCCAGCACCAGCCTTATAGCCAGCAGACGAATAGAGGGAGTGGCTGCGATTAAAATTACAGGAGACGCGAAACACTTTTCAACAGAAAATAATTAAAACATTTTAAATCGGTTCGCGAATCTGAATGATATACATAGAGGACGGGGCCCCAACCCAGCGGGGCGATACATCGTGGTGCATCGTGCTACATGACATTCAAGCAGCGCGGCGAAGTAGCCGGGACGCAAAGAGTACAGGCATGAGTTATAACATGAATATGTTATTATCCAAGTACTTAGTTATTACAAATGAAATGTCTCGATTTAAAGTACCATATCAATTACTTATGCATATTATTCTAGCTGCTTTATTTTAAAAGTAAGTTGCTCCAACGATGCGTCAACGACTTGACCATTTTTATTTGAAACTATCTCAAGGTTTTGTCAACCATTCATTTTGATAAAACTGTACTAATTATATATTGATTAGGTTGGTACCAGGACCACAAATATCCAATTCTGTTTTAATAAGTCGCTTTATACGGTTAGGGTAGAGTCTGTCACACTGTAATCAATTGGGTGTAGGCTATAGTTGCATTAACACACTTTATCATGAAAGGAAGTTTCATTTTCTCAATAATATATTATCAATACATCAATGTACAAGTATCTTAGAAGTTGCATATATCCACACCATGCTGGGGTAAATGCATTTTCGTACTTAACGTAAGAAGTCTCTTTTATGTTTATTATTGCATTGGCAGCTCGGATTAGTGTGAAGAGACAAGGATAAACCACAGTACAGTGATGTATTAATAAATATTATAGTAAAAGGCTCATCTCGTGATATAGTGTACTAATGCGGAATAGCTCGAATATATCTTACTCCAAAAATAGACGTCGCACATACTCGCTCTTAAGTGTTACAGTAGAACAATAGAATTTGGCGCTAAACTTAAGAAAAAGGGCTACTTTTTCAGAAGAGTGACGAGTTTTGAATCACGAAATTTATTTATTTATATAGATATATCTTAATAGATATAAATCTGAATTAATTAACATAAATATATCAATAAATCATTACCGTATCAACTAATGTTATCGTTCATATTTGTTCGCAGGCTCATTAATTCATAATCTAAAGCGGATCGTTTTAATTGCTGCAATTTATTTCTAGTACAACGAATGAGACTGGACATACATTAAATGTGTTATTGCAGGAGGAATATACATCAGCCTACCTAAGAGCAACCACAGTGACTGCTTTCTATTACTTGAAGGGGACAACCACTATTATTGAGTTCTATTCTCTCCTAAGAAATAAGAAGCAATTTTTTGTTTAATTTATTTAAAGTCAGTCTATTTCCGATACTAAGTCCTATCTACGACGACCTCCTACTCTGTTGTAAATATTTGTCGTGGCCTCATATACACCACTGCCTAATAAGCTTATGATTATGTATGTACATCCCAGAAAACTTAACTCTGATCCGGGGATCAAACCCGGAGACACAGCAGTCAGCGTCAAGCATATTGGCCTCTACCAGTGCCTCAAATAATTAAATAACTTCTTATATTTTAAGAGATATTAATAATTAAAATAGTCATTTTTCCTTTTAATTGTTAAAGTGATCCAACGTTATAGAAAATTCTAATAAATGTAACGTCACTTCCGCTAAATTGCTATCTCTTTTATACAATAGAGCGTAAAAGATATAGCATATTTAACAGAGAACTCTTTTACATATAACAAATAACTGACCTATCCCTTAATAGTGCGACATGTTACGTCATAAATATGGCCGACATCTGTCACGATAAAGCGATAATTCAAATTTTTAATTGCTATATCTCCGCCACATTTAGATATTTAATAAAATAAAAACGCCAATATACATTTATTAACATCTAGTTCAATCAACAATTAAAAAATCGACCCCTAAAAATGAGTACACAAGCACTTTGCTCTCGCAAACATTGACTATTCTAGAATTAAGATTATGCAAATAGGTAGGTACAACAAAGTCGTGATACTAATAAAAGAAATATCTAATTTATATTCCACCATAGAAAACCCACTCGACTGTCCAGTTCAGCACTAGATGCAAACGTCTAGCTATTATCAAATTTGTATTAAAATATGAATATCAAAATCGAACTAATCGAAGCTTAAGTATAGTATATGACATTGCCCCTACCATAATTTGATTACCATACAAACTATTAACCTAGAGTGCAATTACACACTAATTTTAATGCGCATTTACAATATATTTTCTAAATGACAAAACGTTCCTTTCCGTCTGTTAAATTAAATCAACAATTCTTTTGGTATGCGCTTACATTAGCAGGAACTTTCGTGCAGACTGGAAAGAATGACAAACACTTGACCATCAAATAGGACGTTTAAATAATTCCACAAAGGCATTCAATTACCGCTGCACGTTGCAGTCTCCTCCACGAGCACGATGCACGGAGGACGGTCTGCTTCAACGATATCAGATTGCGATTTTCTACCATCCTCGACTGGCGACATCTCGTCTACACGAGAATAACATTTTTTACTACTGGTATTTTAATTATTTATGCATTTAAAACAATTATAAACAAGTTTTTGTAAGAAATATATCTTTGTAATTTCAATAATTATATAATTAATAAGTCAAGTGTACGAATAAAGGAAAGTGAATTCGTCAGTCGGCAACGGCATCCGTCATCAGTCATCACTAAGACCCGTTCTGTTTTTAACAGCCGTATATTTGGACTGGATTTCGATACAGTTATTCTTATGGATCTTGTTTTAGTCAGACATTTGTTGCAGTGAATAATGTATATAGATAACATGTTTTTTTTTTGTTTAATGCAGACATTTACCATAAAAGTACTGAAAGTTGTTGTGGATCTTCCAGTTTCAATTAAAGAAAGTTTCCCTTAATAAATACTTTTGAATTTAATTAATGATTTCAAACATGGACGTCCGTAGGTAGGGGCAAACTGAAATTGATATCGAAATGTACCCTACATAGAATTAGAACTATTCAAAAATGGAAACTAAATAGAAATAATAGCAACTGTTTTGTCGCACCGCACCAAAATTTATGCGATCATTCATGATCCCAATGATGTATATAAATGTTATATTTTCAAATAATTAATTAGTGTTTACTGATAATTTCTCAATAAGTACACCTAAGTTTCAAACCATAGCGTACTGACTGCAACCATAATAACATCAAGTAAAATATACAAGCTGCACCTATGTAATACTATTTCAATTATTTGACAATTCGAATGGGTTCGTGTCCTATGTCTTACACTATAAAAGTGTACTATGTATTGATAAAGTGAGTTACTAGAACCTCAAATGTTCAATTATTTTTTAATAACTCTTTGTATGTTATATTACCAATTAAAAAAGTCATTTTGTCTCTTCACTTATTAAAGGAATTCAACGTTGTACAACATTGTTGTACAAATGCATGTGACATCACAACCGGTAGTTACTATCTCTTTTATAGAAAGAGATATATTCTTGACAGAACTCTGACAAATTTACAGGTTATCAGCCTTACAGCTCATTATTTATATATCAAAATATAAAATATTATTTGCAGTTATTTCAAGAAACAGTAAAATTCCAATATGTGTGCTGTAACAGGGTTAAATAAAATAAAAACTTATTATTCTTTGACTTGACTTGATTATTTCGACTACCAACAGCTACAAAACATTACCACAGCACTGACCTACTCAACAAATAATTGACGTTGAAATGCATTTCACGTCATACAAATGGCCGACCATCTCCTGCGCTAACACTATAATTCAAATTTTTAATTTTTATATCTCCGTCAATATTTAGATATTTTATAAAATCGACACGCCAATAAATATTTATTAACATCAATTTCAATAAACAATTGAAAAATCGACCACTAAAAAATGAGGACACAAGCTCATTACTATGAATGAAGGGTTGAGTAAGTGGGATAAATTACACTCAAAGGTAAGTAAAAACCGAAAGTAATTCAACAAATATTAGAAGTCCTCTTGACTTTCAAAACTATACACCTAATAAACTTAAACATATGACGACTTCAAAATTTCTCAGTTCAAAGTAGACAAATAATATATACCGTGCAAATAATTTCACTTACCTTCACAGCCATCTTCAGAGAGTCCGTAAAACTCAGCTACACATGTATCGCAGAGGTGACCTCGAACGCCTAGTTTACATCTGCATTGTCCAGTCATTGGATCACAGGTCATATTTTCAGATCCCATTTCATCGCAAGCGCACGGAGAGCAATCATTGGAGATATTTCCAAAACCAATCTGCAATGAATTATTATATATAAATTATATTGAAAATATATTACCAAGTACAGGTACCAATTAGACAGCTATAGTCAAAATCACGATAGTTCGGCGGCGACTTATACTTAAAAGAGGTTATAAGAGTGGTATAAATCTATAATACGATAATGAATTTTATCTTATTCGTTTCTATATACATTATAGAAAAATTAATGACTCAGTGCTTTTTAGTTATTTTGGCAGTTTATACCCCACAACATGTTTTAAGTATTAGTCGCCGCCGAACTCTCGTAATTTGAACTATATATATAATTTACTTATCTACTAAATTAATTCTTTTACATTCTAAATAAAACCAACTTACATCACATTGATCGCACCTTCGTCCAGCAAATCTATTTGCACATATACACTGTCCGTTCGCAGGATCACATGTATTCTGAATTGATCCTTTTCCATAACAATCACACGGTTCACAAGTGTCCTCAGGATTTCCAAAGTAATTGGGCTTACACCTTTCACATCGCCAGCCCTCCGTATTTCCAGAACAAGTGATACACTCACCAGTGGCAGGATTACAAGGATTTCCATCGCATGGACAGGGTTCACAAGAAGACCCCAGTATTAACGGGTTACCGTAATATCCGTCATCACAACTATAACAAATTAAATTATAAAATATTGCTTAATTACAATTACAACAGAAAACAATAGAACTTATTTAACTGCTTTTAATTTCTTATTCTGTAGTTCTGTAACTTACATTTCGCAATGATCTCCAATGTATCCTTCAGGACACTGGGTGCACACGTATCCTTCATTACCCGACTCAATTCCGAAGTTCACTACTTGCACCTGGCAACTAGGACTGAAGTTATTTTCAATATCTAACAATGGGCACGCACATGGCTTACAGTCATCGGCTTTCCCCGCGATGGGGTTTCCATAAAATCCAGCAGCGCATCTCTCACACTTCTCCCCAAGCGTATTGTGCTCACACGTTGCACACTTCCCAGTCTTAATATCGCAGCTGGGTGCATGTCCATTGCAGTCACACTTGATGCATTTCCCCTGCTCGATATGCACGGTGGTGTTAACCATTATCCTCACATAACCATACGCACATAATTCACAACTTAACCCTGTGTAACCTGGGGGACAATCACATTGCTCAACCATATTGAAATTATTTTCTTGAATTTCATTTCCGCCTGAGTATAAAACAGCTCTTTCTAAACTACCTTCTACTTGATCGGTGTGAAACTTAGCTCTTAATAGAATATGTTTGATATCACTTAAAACACTCATAAATTGGACTCTATTAACCGGGTCTCCGCGATATTCAGTCCGTCTCAATCTGGTAACAATATCCTTTACACTTTTTGGGACGTGATACCAGTGGTCTTCTTTTAGCAAAATGCTCATTGTAATGTTTTCACCCCCATACGAAACGTCACCGTATGCAATCTTTAGTCCATTTTTTCCAACAAGAATTATATTTGGTCCGGTGGTCATTTTGCCACTTGTATCGCCTCGCATTACGACCCATCCTACGTTAAAAATTAATCTGGAGCCATAGCTATTGAGTTTATTTCCCGCATAGAGCTTAGGGGCAAGCCAATAATATGCTTCTATATTTGGCAGTTCATAGTTTCCAATAATTAATAGCCCTGTATCTGCATCGACTACCGGAAACACCAAGTCCGTTGCAGATATATCAGTTACAGACCAGCCTTCTAGAGTTTCATACTAAAATTAAATTAAATACTTTAAAAAATTGTTTTATATAAATTAAAACTAATTAAAATTTATAGTTACAGAGCTAGCTTCAATTTCTGCTGGCCTACACGTAGCACCGACTCCAGAACAGTAGCACGGAAGACAACCTTCTGCGTGTTCTGCTCGCAGTGAAAAATATCCTGACTGGCATGTGTCGCAATGTGATCCTTCAACATGTAACTGTAAAAATTCAAGTCAAATCTATAAGCAATTACTTAAAAGTATTGTGCGCTAACATCAAAATCTAAAATACTCACTTTACATTGACAAGGAGTTTCACATTCTCCTCCTGGCATTGTACCTCGCAAATCGCATGAGCACTGCTCACATCGAGGTCCTCTGTGTCCTAGAGCGCATCTCTCACAGCGTGATCCTGTAAAACCAGGAAGACACTGACATTGTCCAGGAGAATTATTTGATCCGTCACAGAAACCTGCAATATATAAAGCATATGTAGCATTAATTAATTTGCACGCCTGATAAACATGCAAAGAGTAAAGCGCTTAAGAAAAAAAGTCTGAATATAATACGCCTAATTTGTATGTAAAGCTTTTGTCATTTGTGATAGCAACACCGAAATAAAAAGTTTTTAAAGATAATAATAGTTCACTGACCTGTCGATCCTGACAAATCACAGTCACAGGGTAGACAAGGAATATCATCATCAGGTTGTGTTCCCAGCGGTCGATAAAATCCGGGAAGACACCTTTCGCAGTTTATACCAGTAGTAAATTTCTGTAAAAGAAATAATATTTAACAAATTGTTTACTTTCTTTTGATACATTAGAAGTGTACCTTCTTACCGTGCAATTAACACAAACTCCTCCACCTCGCATAAATCCTTTAGTGTCCATACTTTGATGTTCTGCTTCTATCAGGGGATCATAAACACACTCTGGAGCATGTCCATTGCATTGACAACGCTCACAGATATTAGCTTCAGTTACAGTTCCTGGCCGGAAGGGAAACTGATTGAATAAAGGGCAGCACCGATCGCAATTTGATCCACATGTGTTATGCAGACACTCACATTCTGGGTGCTAAAAATATAATAGTTTTGTAAATACTAATATTGTTTCTATATAATATCTAGTACAATTGCAGTACATTCTAGAATAAAAACAATAATTGTATCGAATAACGAATGATAAAGAGACATTAAAAATGACCTAGTGCCCAGATATGTTTAGACATTTAGGTTTACATTTATGAATCTATTATCAAAAAATGATTCTAAAAACATAACCTCATTTGTGCAAACCGTATTTTATTTTTAATCAACATCTTGAACCAGAAACCTACAAGGAACTACTGCAACTAGAAAGCAATGTCTATCTATAAATCAAACGATTTCTTCTTACCCCAGCAGCTACGTTATGTCTGCAGCTGGTGGCATGCCCAGAGCACACACACTGCCCGCCAATGTTTATATCCCGTATAGAGTAGAAATGCCTTTTTGCTCTAGCGTGCTCGCTTGGTCCAGGAATCCATCGACCTGGAGAATCGCTTGAAGCTAAAGTTCGTATTCGTTGAAATCGCATTCGTACGTATCGAGCCAACGTGAACTCCAGAAGTTCAGCGCTGGAATCATTCGCCCCTGGCCTTCCATTGAGAAGCGATGTATGTATCTGGAATGTTAAAGAATTTAAAAAATACTTTTGCTATTTTAAGGTTAACTTAAATTAACACCAAAACTCTGAGTGACTATGGGACTTTAATTATAATGAACCTGTAAACATTGTCGAAGTTACAATACTTAAAACGATAACCATCTATTTCTAATTTGTATACAATTACTCAAAGTTTACTGACATTTATCTCGATATTTCTACTTTAAAGTTTTTCAATTAAGATAAATTAAATTATATAGTTTGTATCTGACAGTTACTAAGTGAATCAATAAATAACTAATAACTATAAAAACTTAAGAGATATATTTCATAAATATTACCTATAATAAATATTTATTGTGCGATTCTTATCACATATATTTATAATATATATTCTGCATTTCTATTAACGTAAAAGATCAAAATCTTTCATATATGAAGTTCATTGAACTTGTATGTAGTACGCGCAATAACGTAAGATTTATAATAATTGTATTCATATTTATGAATCTAATAAAATATGTAAAGAACTCATATCCTAATCCTGTTATTTAACTGTCTGTTCATACATTGATTATATCATTTGAAATTATAAAACGTGTTGCCTACAGCAGGCGCAAATTTTATATATTGTATATTTAAGTATATTACCTCCCCATTTTCTAATGGATTTATTTTTGAGTAAAATGAAGTACAAATAATTTCTGAGTCGCCTTTATATTTAGGTTTTCCAGGAGTCGGATCTAGACCGTATTTCGTAATACACTCTTCATCAGAAGATGCATAATATTGCCATGCCGAGAAGGTGATTCCATCTAGTGAGCGTTCCAGAATCCATGATGCGGGTCTTGGAGAGTTCGCAGCTTTTACAATCACATAAGCAATTTGATAAATCTGAAATAAAATAAGAATTATTAATATAAAACTTGTTAGAACTATGTATAATTATTTACAATGACATAAATTTACATTATGATATATAACTTTACTAAAATTCTAACCATTCATTTAATTTTGGAGCTATGCATTCGAAGATGGCGCTGCTAGTCACATTATGAAATCAATGTATATATTTTACATTTTTAAAAGAAAAAAATAATAGAAAATAGTTAGAATGAAGACATATTTATAGAAATGATATATTTAAGTTAGACACATGACAAAAAACTGACTAGTTGCGTCTCAACAATTGTAAAACCAGTGAAATTCACAGCGTTCATTATCACCCAGAACTCAAAAGACTTTCCCACGTAAACTTTCAAAAGATGTTATCGCTTAAACTAAAACTACAATTGGTTAAATAAGATATATGTATTTTGAGTGGCCCTTTCTTTTGATTAGATGATAGTGTTAACACAACACACCGCCTCGTCGTCGCTGTGACCTGTGACCCCTCTAACATTAGGTGATTGACTTTGAAAATATAAATATTGTATACAGAAACATATTGAAAATATTACCAACAGCCCACTCAACTCTTCACTAGTATTGTACGTTGTGGAGTCAGCACGAGTATTACGTATTTTGTACGTTCAATACGAGTATATTTATTTATTTTTATCGGTAATTCTATGGCTTTGTTTATTTTATAACTTTAGTTGTGTCCTGTGAGTCTGTCAGGGACTGTATATTTATAGGTTATGTTGGCGTGGATAAGTTTTACCTTTGCAGTAAAAAATACTTTAATATTTTACTATGTACGAGGATACGTATTTAAGATACATTGTTAGTTTCTATCTCTGTCAACTTATTATAGTATATAAGTACAATAAGACAGGGACTCTTTCACACTGGAATTTTATAAAGTAATAAGCAGTCTGTTACAATGTGAGGTAAGCTCACACTCATATCGAGTTAAGAAGATTCATAGATGCGCGGATTCTTAGAATACGATATGTGTTAAATAGTGCTTTGTTTTCTTTTGTTTGTTGGTATATTTGAATTTTCTTTTCAAATGAGTGTAAATAGTATGTATGTACAAAGCAGATGATATTAATAACCAGCCAGTGGTGACGCTTGGCATTATTCGACTTACACGATATTTCAACTTACGCGAAAATTACTATAACGAATGAACCGCGTAAGTTGAGGACTTACAGTATTTAATTTACATAACATTGTTTTATATTGCAATCGTTATTGTGATTGAATACAATTTAATTCAGAGTGACAGTAGAAAAAACGTTATTTAAGCAGAAAGTAGAAAGGATCTGATGGAGGTCTATCGCAGTACTCACATAGTTTGACATAGAGCTAATCTCATAGTTTAACAAACTTTGCTAACTAGAAAATAAATATTATCATAACCGTAAATGTATATTTGAAAACGAGTTGCTAATAAATAGTCAATCAATAAACCGCGTTATATTCAAGTGGTCTTTTAGAAATTAAATTCCATTAGCAAGAAGTTAATCAATGGCCGTGAAAACAGCGCAAGTAAACATCAGTGCCGCATTAGTCATATAGCAGAAGTAGCAAATGGTACGGGCACCGCGCATAAAACAGAAAATGTTAAGCTTGTAAAACACAAAACACACACACTGAGATTATACTGGAGACTGACCCTTTTGCTAGAGATCACATCCTAAATCGCAATCCTTTTAGAAGTACCGCCGAAGAATTGAAACATTTTTGTTTCATAAATATACTACCTAGACGTTTTAAAAAAGTAAAGTATAAGTAAGAATTTTATAAGTGTCGCATGTTTATGTCACACTACCCAGTAAATATTTTGGAGTAAATTCTACTTAATTTCTATTACATATCATGAGTTTTTTGTCTGGAACGTGGAACGTCTGGAATAAATAGATGTAATCTTTAGTACGGATCGTGATTTTTTTAATGAATATTATTCATCTTCAACAATACTCGTTATATTAGTTTTTTACATTGTTTTGGTGATTCAAAAATCCACGATCGGCAGGTCTGCGTTAGGTTTAAAACCTCTGTCTTACCATTGCTGCTTAGAGTATTCGTTTAAACACATTATATTGGGGACTGAGGGAGACAGCTTGTGCCTATTACCATTAAAGAAATACTTTTTGAAAAAGGATAGAATATACTTTAAACATACTGTACTGAACGAAATACTATACAAGTATACAAGTGTAACGGTGAAAAATATATTTTACTTGTCTAACCGCATCTCGTTTCTCTCTCACTTTGGAATGAAAATGAACTAAAAAAAAATTATCCTAGTGTGAAAGAAACAACTGCTACTTAATGAATGATGTTGGAAAAAGAAAGAATATTATTATGAAAAAATTCTAACAACTAACACAAAATCTGTGACAGGTAGAGAACTTGTAAAGCGTTAAAATTGAATTGTACGAGTGACTCGAACGTCACTAAATAGGGCACTTCACCAAATTGTTTACTGGGTAGTCTGTACGTTAAATTTACAAAATGAAATTACAAAAACATTTTAACTAGAAGTACCGCCAATTTAATATTTACTACAGGCCCCGCACTGGCTTAATACGGCACTGGTTAACATATTTAACATTAAAATGAATAGATGTTTGAATAAACATTACAACAAGTCAAGGTATATCAATTATTTTTCTATATGTATGAAAATCTTTCATCCAATTGCCATAAATAAATAAGATATATATTTAAATGTTAACGGACACGTGAGCATGTGGCGATGTGTACATAAACAATAAACAGGTGTTTATCACAATATCGGGATCGGTGGGGAAACGTCTGACTGCAGTTGTAACGATGCACAATTCATAACTATAACACAGAACAGAACATGTAACGTAACATTTAGTAAACATGAATGAAATTACAATCACATAGTAGACACAGTGACGATGGCAAGGTGAAGTGGAGGGTAGAGTTGTAGGTAAGGTTAGCGGACCGTAATATTCAAAGGAATGAGATTGGTTTAAGAGTGAGACAAGTTTACAACCTACAAATATTATAATAATATACAGCTGATATATTTGAATAGTTTGCATAGTTTGTTAATCAATTTTGTTTTCCAATTACGTCACTAGAGCGCATTAAGCTCAGCATTGAGTGATCTAACTACAGCATTGCGTCGCACATTTGAGCACTTTAAAAAGTTCTGCTCTCGCATGATGTGCCAAACTGTTATTGTTGACAATGAGCTTGTAAACCATGTCTTAATTATTATAAACTGTGCAATATATTGATAACCTAACCTCAAATGTCCTAGAATTTTTTAAAAACCCCTTATATTTTAAGAGATATTACAAATTAAAAAATGTCATTTTTTTCGCTTTAATTATTAAAAGGATCTAACGTTATTGAAAATTCCAATGCATGGTACGTCACATGTAGCAAATATGCCATTTCTTTTATACAATAGGCATACAAGTTTGTGTATGATACGTTATTTACTACTAAGGCCCTCAGTACACAACGCGACTGATTGCAAACCTTAGCGCTAAATCTGCCCGAACGAATGTGTTTACGAGTGAGATCAGTTGTATTTTTAAATAATATATTTCAATTTCTAAAGATCACATTTGGTTTTAAACACTAATTGGTTAAAGATATCGACAAGCAGAATTCACAAAATTCTTCTGTAGTCTCTACTTCTGAGAAATTATTTAAGAAAAACATTTAAATATATTTCGAATGAATTATGTAAATATTAGAAAAATCTCTAGATTCCATCGTACTCAGACAAAAACAATTAATTTGTCAGTTTTGATTCTCAAGTATTCTGTTTCAATGATTGTTTTGTTTAATTTGGGTTAATTTAATTTATTTGTGTTCTCAGATTTCAGTGTCACAACTCTTTGGAATGTCTAGTGTGTTTGTTTAATTTTATTTCGTCCACCTCTTAGTAAAATAACATTATGTGTTAATTTGTTAGGATAGGTCCGGAGTCCGGCAAAGTTATTTACACAGGGTGTTTAAAGAGTAGCTTAGAAACCATGGGAAAATAAATTGATAAATGTGTATTATCTTATCAAATCAAAGTGAAGCTAATGCGTACAATTTTAAGGTGGTTTGGCAGTGACAATCGGAGAAAAAAATATAGTCCGTTAGTCAATGCGAGAACTTTAAAATACTTAATTGCAAACTAATTTATTTTTAAGAGATACTATACTCGACATAGAAACTTTCATATGCAAACACAAACTATTGCAATCTCACACACACATTAATACAATCGCACTACAATCAACTTTAAATATTTGTATTTTTTTAATAAATCGATAAAAAAAATGATTTTGAAAAAAAATGATTAATGAAAATAAATTTTCCTAATTCTTTGTTTATTAAATTTAAGTTTTCTAAATTTATTTGTTTAAACTACCTTCAGGAATGCAATTTCTAAAATTTAAAAACCATAATAGCTCAATATGGATTGGAAATAGGTTTAAGCATCGGTAGACAATCAATGTCTTTTATTGCATTTCATTATTAGATGGGATTAATTGTTCTCAGTATTCGTCATCGAGGCATCGTAGTCTGTCAGGTCTTGTTTAGCGGTATTTGTGGTACGTCCTTGAATAAGCAACACCATCCCCAGGTTAGTTGTCAAACAGCTTACTGAAATACCGACTGCCGCCAGCTTCTACCTTCCACCCATGCTTCCACGCCATGCAACTCAGCGCCGTGCCGCGGTGTTAAGTTTGTTTGCCTAATCAATTTTGTGTACAGTATGGTTGTCAAAGTGGGAAACATTAGAACCACTTATTTATTTATAGTCTCCTCTACTAATTATAGATCCTATTCAAAATATAATCTAAGAGCCATAATTTTAATCTTAATTAAAAATACTTACTTTACAATTTACATAAATTATGCAAACAAGTGCCTCGCAAAGATCTGCCACTCCGGAGGCTCGCAAAGTTCTGCTGCCCGGGGCCTCGCAATGGCTAAGACCGGCCCTAGTTTTACACTAACATAATTATTATCATGAGAGCAAACTTTTGCTTTAATTTTTATTGATATACCACTGTTATGAAAGAACCTATGGCATTCTTTTTTATATCCTTTCGTATATTTGTTTGGTCCCTTCCATGCATTCGTTTGGTTAAAATTCGCTGATATACGTTTCCAGTATGGCATTTACGTAACGCTCATATTTGGACGGCTTTGTCGCTTACAGTGTGCCGAGCCTCATTACATTTACAGGGTTCGAATAGGTGAAGCGCAGTAGCGTATATACGTTCGGTCAAAACTCGCTTGCAGTGTGCGACATGCCTAATGGTTATACTAATATGCAAAAAATAGAGTTATTTAAAAAAGAACGCAAGGTAATAAGTCGTTGCATATTTGGTAACATTGTTTACATAACATGTAACCTTTATTATGTTAAATACACGTAACTTTGCTTACCGGGTTAGATATGTATACCTAAAACATATTCCAAAAAATATCTTTCGGAAAGTCAAGTTAACTTTGACAAGACACACTAGAAAATAAGTCTTTCACGAAGATTCATGGATGCTATTTAAATAAACTAATAAACGTAAACTCACTGTTAGAAATATTCTTAAATTTAATACAAATTTAAGACACAAATGTATATTAATTTGTTTTAAGATAAAATGTTTTGAATTTTTGTTTAGAATTTATTAAATTTAATACATTTTTTCAGAAAAAAATTATTAAAATAATTTCAGAGGCAAAATTATTAAATTTAAAAAATATATATTAAATTTAATACAGATTTAATGGTAAAATTACTACCTGGGTGTATTAAATAAAATTAAGACGTTTTATTTTTAATTTTATTCTGAAGTTATTAAAAGTATAAATAGCGTTTATTCCGTCGCATAGCGACGTCTGTTTTACATATATGATTTGAAGTCAATAATGATTTAATTCAAACTTGAATTTATATACTGAAATATTTGAATATAATTATGAACTATTATTATTATACTCAAATATATATATTCGATAATATTCATAATTATAATTATGAACAGATGTGTAATCGGCGGGTTTTTATTACGCGGATTTATTCCAATTACTTGTTTCAATGTGATTCCTAAAATTTCATAGTATTAGATATATATTAAAATAAGGAAGCTTAATTATTTAAGTTTACAATCAGACATCCCTAACAACTTGCATAATGAGATCGACTTAATCCAAAACCATACATGCGTCGATCAGATGGAACTAATTATTACTAAATCTGGAGTGAGATGCATAATTACATTCTCACAACATTCCGTGAATCAATGGGTTTCATGAGGGACTACGGGACACATGACATGGCTATATAGCGTCTTTTATTTGCTTGCTCGGAATAATTCAAAACGATATATGTTGCCAATTTAGATTTTAACGGGAGTCTAATTTTGTGCATCAACCGAGATACATCAGGTTTCGAATTTCTGACCTCCTAGCTCACCTGTATCGAACAATAACACATGTGATACATAAAATGAAGACAGATTAACCCAAGTGATATATAAAGCTAACATTACTAAAATTCATAAATAATTTCAATCATGTATAAGTAATAAAGTAATTGTATTATGGATAATTATTCGATGCCGCCTTGGAAGTGGGAGGACGGGGAGGGGGCGCTACACGGTTTTTTTAGGTGTACCATCTTGTCCCTTCATTCCCTTCTTACGTTGAGTCGCCGAGTAATTTATATTCATAGAACTTCATACAGATACTAGATCTATATAACTATATAATAGTATGCTTTATATAAAAACAATTGAACTAATGTATGTCTGTCATATATTGTCAATAAATACAGTCGCTTGATCCTATAAAGAAATATTTAAAGGCCGTTGAATGTTGGCAAATGTTGGGAACAAATGTATTCTATACGAAAAGATAATGGAAATAACCACCATTAGAATTATTATATGTGCAGACCATGCCATCTAATGCAGAACGTGAAGCACATATTATGAACACTGAAATTCCAAACATTGGAGTTATTTTTCCAATTTTAATTAATGGTATTGCTATTCTCCCGAAGTGAAAAGAACATTGGAATTGATTCAAAGGTTTGAACTATTAACTTAACTTAGATTAACTTAATTTTAGTACTAATGGTAATATTTGCTACTCTTTTTCTAGGATATTTCTTGAAATATATCCAACAACGGGAAGTAAAAATAAAGTTAAAAGAAGAAAAACTACAATTAAACTCCGAGTAAAAGAGTTTATAGAAGAAGTCGACCTATTTAATGAAGCATTTAGTTTGTTGATTATGAAGAAAATTATTTATTGTATTATTATTAAAATAATTCACAGTATATTATTATACTCCACAGTACATTATTTATACAGTATGTATTATTAATGTAAAATAATTTTCAATAAACGAAATAAATATGTAATTTTAAAAAAAGGGTATTAAATTTCATACAAAATTAATACACATGTGTCTTAAATTTTAAAAATTCGATTATTAAATTTCAAACAAAATTAATGCAAATGTGTCTTAAATTTTAAAAATTCGATTATTAAATTTCATACAAAATTAATACACATGTGTCTTAAATTTTAAAAATTCGATTATTAAATTTCATACAAAATTAATACACATGTGTCTTAAATTTTAAAAATTCGATTATTAAATTTCATACAAAATTAATACACATGTGTCTTACATTTTAAAAATATGATTATTAAATTTCAAACAAAATTAATGCACAAATGTGTCTTAAATGGGTTTAATGCACTGGTATGGTAAACGAAATTAAGGCACAATATATTAATTTTTTTTAATACCGGTTTCTCAAATTTGCTTTAGAACTTTTGTCTTAAAAATGGTCCGAAAATTTTTAAGAGTGATACTAAAGATCCAACATACGGTAAAAAGTAATTAGTCTTTCCTAGTTGTGACGTGGTGTAAGCAGCTGCACCTTTTGAGAAGTCATTCCTTGAAGAGGGTGCATAAGGTGGAACCAACGCACCCGTCACCATACATTTGCTGATGGCGATGCTGACGAGGCAAGGTTTAATTTAGTTATGTTTAGTCAATGTTTTTGTTTACGCTTGTGTGACTGTGATGTTTTGCCTCACTTCACACGCCTCCTATGCATGGTACACGAACAGCTTCGGTTTTACACCACATTTAGTTCTATTATATGTTTGTTTGGGTTTGAAGGAAGTCAGGTGTATAATGTGTTTGATTTGTTGTGTAAATAATATGAAATTACTTAGGGAGTGCACGGTGCCGAGATGCTGCAACCAAGCCAAGCAAAAGGAACGCACTGCGCTGTATGCTCACGATTGGGGTAAATTACTCGTACCTGGTATAAAGTTTTCGTGTAGCATAAACACGTTATGTACATTGTAGATTTTAACTGATAAAAGATATTGCCGTATCAGATTTTATGATTTTGTTTTATTTAGTAATAAAATGCTTGCATGACACCTTGCAATATATTTTATTTCTGTAAAATTATGAGAAACATAACAAATAGTTTAGAGTGAAAAAAAACAGTTTTGTGGACTTGGTGCAAAGAGCACATTTTACTACCGACTTCTGCATCTCCCAATTCTGTGTCGAGTCAATACCTAACTCTTTGCTGAGTAAAGAACTTTTTTAGTAAGGATTAGATCACCTTGGGGCTCGTATTATCCAGCACAAAAAAAAAATTCTTTTTGACGCAACCTTCAATTATTTTTCATTTCTTTTATCATTCACTACGGTGTACATTTGTGAATATATTTATAAGAATTTTTAATTAAGTTAAAGTCAAATCGATACAAAAAAATTATGTTTTCGATAATGTTTTTGACGACAAAGATAATATATAATTACTTCTATAATTACTACATGATAAAAAAACATTTAAAAAATAATTTGTGAAATTTTCATAAATAAATATTAAGAAATGAGTTATTGACAGTGAATCTCCGCAGACGTTACAAAAAGAAGTCTCATTTCGGTGTCCCTCATAACTCATCACTGGAATATTTTAAATAAAAAAACCAAAATGATTTTTCAATTTTTTACAACACTTAGATGTCAAAATACCGATTTTTTCTAAAAAATATCAGAAACTTTGTTATTTTAAAATACGTTTATAAATAAAAAAAAAACTCAACAGCGCTACCTCGGTATTTATGTAAAGAAACAGTGTACAAAATTTCAAAAGGATTGGTGCAGTAGATTTTGTGCTAGAGAGGACACCGACTCTGAAAAAGCTAAGTGTTAGAAAAACGCGTTCGACAGTTTCAAAGAAAGACGCAACCAGACCAGAGAGGTGAAGACATAAATCTCTATATCGCCGACAGTTTTACTCCAATTGACTTCAAATTTTTACACAATAAACTTAATATGTTCTACATTAATATAAACAATCCGTCCCTCTCTTAAGTACATTCACAATAAAAATTAAAATACAGCAAGAAACTCTTATAATAATATACTCTTGTAATCATAAAACTAAAACTGAAAATTAAAACAGTAGGTGAATATGATACTTAAAACAAATCTATTGAATACAGGAAATTGTTCTCTGCTGCTGTTAGGAACAATTCCGCTACAACTCATCGCTTTCTATGGCATCAGGCACGGTTCTACAATGATGACAACACGAAGTGGTCTGAGGTTTGACCCTGCAACGCTATTCTCACAATCAATTCCGAGTAAGGAGCAGCAACAGTCAAGGCCACTCTCATCAAGTGCAATGGCTGATGCTGTTATGTGTTATCCCAAGCCCAATGGCCCCAACCCGACCTGATCTTGATGTTGCATGTGAGATAACTGACACGAGCACAATTGCAAGTGCAAGTGCAATATCTATAATGAAAGAACGTCTTAAACAACAGAGAAACAAATTCAAATGTAACTAGATGTTAATTTGAGTGATATTGCTGATATAATAATTAGATTGTTCTAGCAGATGCCAGGTAACTTTCATCGGATAACATACGGATTATTTAATATTGAAAAAGTATAGTCAGAGAGCCATAAATTTTGTAATATATATCATAGAACTTCATTGTTGATTCATGAGAAAATGGATAACATTTTTAATTCTAATTTAAAATATAGTTTGTGTTCACGCAAATCTTTCAGGCTTTAAATTTACGTATACAAAATTAACAATAGACTACAAAGTATATGATTACATGACCCTCAACCTTTTACGCTGTAGGATTCATTTTCAGCATTAATTGCTCGTCGCCTAATTCGGGCTGAACGAGCATGCTCTTGTTTTCAAACTGCAGTCCAGATCAGTAGACTTGTTTGGTTTCGATGCTAGTTACTTCAAATATCTATTAAAACGTCTAATCTTCATAGTTGACCTGTTTAAACTTCAAGCAATAGCCTGAGAGATTTTTTTTTATAATACTTCAACTAAGTATAGATACAGGTTGAATAATAAATAAAATGTAGATATGCAAAATGTAAATGAAATGTATTAACAAGTGCGAAAAAAGGGCCTCGGTTATAGGAAGCCCAGTAAATTATTAATAAAAAAAAAGTATAGATACATTTATTTTACAAGTCAAGTAGCTTACATTTCAATAATTACACGGTGTGGTACAAATTGCTCCAATGAACAATTCTACATGATTAAGTCACTACGTCCGAGGATTTAGTCCTACGAAGTCTTCGAACATCATTACTATCAAGCAATATTTGTGTCACGGTGATGTTTTCGTGGTTACGAAGGCACAATTCGTGCTTCACCGTTATAGATTTGATTTCTTCTTCGACTGTGTTAATCTTCAGGTCTCTATGTATGTCGTCATTGCGGATATACCACGGTGCATTGACTATTACTCGCAGAACTTTATTTTGGAACGTTTGGATTGCTTTAACGTTCGATTTCTTAAAAATAAAAGGATACTCTATATATCATACTGTGCACTCTTCCAATAAAGCTGGAGGAGGTTCTGCCTGAGAGATGTGCGTGAATACAAACATAGACTGAACATATTTCTTACAGAAAATCTCTTATAAAAAACATTCACTGGCTCTTAGACTATAACCACAGTAAGTTAGAAACTGGAATACAAACGTTTTAGAGGTAGAGTTTTACAGCATTATAACACAACATATGAAATCTGCATTTTTTAACTCACTATGCATATACCAGCTGCTATATTTCCTGGCACCTGCAGAACTGTCGATCCGCTGTTCCTAGTATCCATGTAGAAGAACATTTTGCTTTGTTTATTATTTAATGTAAAAATAAAAATAATCTGTTGCAAAAATTTAACACAGTCAATAGTTTGAATATGATTCTATTTATAAGTTTAAGACTATATGTTTCTCATTTTCTCTTAGGTTATCTCAGGTTTATTATAAACCTTGGTTGATACTTTTGTATCTCAGCTAAACCGAAGATAACTGTAGCTTAACCAAGCAAATGTTCTAGGTTATATTTTTCGTAAGTTAAGTGTAATCGGTCTGTGACAAAACTAGAATCAGTTTGCTATAACTGAAGTTTAACTGAGAATTGGAATAAGACACGTAAGCCAGTCCTTAAACAGCGCAACATAGAACTATAAATTTTTGAAACAAGTATGCAACTTGAAGGATAAACACGCCGAGGAATTCAAACGCAAATGTATGGATCATAAATACCAGTAAAAAATGTTATTTAACAACAATATTCAAAGTATTCTAAAGTTAATTAGCTTCTTCGCTACAAGTCATTTCAATATCATATAAAATAATTAACATATTCGTATAAGAACGCACACACACACACACAAATGTGTAAAGACACAGACCATCTATTCTGAATGGATTATTAAAAGTAGTGTTTACGACGAGTAATAAAGAGGAGTCGACAACACATTTATCAACAAGCCATAACGCACACAACGCAACATGAGTGAGCCTGCAAGACGACTCTAGGCACATGTGAATAGGAAGATGGAACAACCTGTAGAGGAACAAGGACGGTAAGTGAAGATATGAAGGAAGTGCTAATTGAAATCGGAGATATCAAACGACATTAAATAATATGAATGGTGTACAAGTACAACAATGTTTGAATGGAGTAAGGAGAAGAAGAGACTTAGGTCAATGTTACTGAAATGCTATAGGTAGAAAATAACCCTGTGATTTTAGGCCTGATTAGCGCTGACATCATTTGCAGCTACGAAAGCCTTGACAAAGGACAGGGTGAATAAGAACACACATTTGCACGTGTGTAAGGGATTAGATGGGAGGGATCACGTGGGCACAAGGGATCACGTGTGCAGTAGAGGTAGAAAAATCCCTTTCCACGCGGGTCAATAGACATATAACAGCCCAAACTTCTTCCAGCATGAACGTTGGACACAGTTTGATCAAGGACATATTATGACATCAAGTGTCCAACGATGGAAGGTGTTTGTGGCATCGTTTGACGCCCGCTTAATTATTGAACACAGGGAACACAGGCACTTAAAGATTTTGCATTGGAACTTCGACACATACAGTTCGGTTAAGAGGTCGTACAATATATACATTCTATTGGAATTGATTATTACTGAAAGAATGTTACATAATTATTGACTTTTAATTCAGAGAAGCTTAACAACACAAGAGTTATGTAATATTTTGAAAATGTCCAGCTAAACGGTAAAATCTTAAGATTATATTTTCATTAATACGAACGCAACATTTGCTTCATATGTATTTAAGTTACATAGTTATATTTATGGAGTTCGAATATCTGAATTGTCCCGGTACGAACCAACGAATAAAAATCGAAAGCAAAACACCAATATAATTCTCAGGCGTCTGACTTCCTCAATGGGTGGTCTAACCGTTCAAGAGATGCCGTGACCGCGGGAAGACACTCGCATCCTGGGTTTCTGACACCTTGGCGAAGTAGGTTTATCGCCTGCATGATGGACCATGAACTGGCCCGTTTAAAAGACAATTATCATTATCGGAGCAATGACTCTGAAGATTGTCACAACACCTCAAATTTCGATAACAAACAAAAATCCAGTATTTTATATTTTTTTAAATAGAAATATATTTTTTTTAAGTTTATGTAATCAATTATTTTAATTTAAATGTTAGCGCCTTAAATAATTTCTCTTCTATGTATATTAATTTAATATGTACTATTATATAATACCATATTAATTTCACAAAATATAAATGTATGTCGAAAGATGACTCTAGTTATATAAACTTACATTGTATTACCCTAAAAATGTTATGTAATAGATAAACTATTTTATCTTAATAAACCTTAAACAGATGAAGCCGCCAAGTTGGATGCTATAGAAGGAACTTCAGTCTCTGATAAATTACACTTAGACTTAAAAGATTGGTATAAAAGGGTATGAGGCAAATTTAAAACCAGTGCTGGACGCAAATGAGTAGCAACAAATTGAGATTGATTAAGGAAAATATTAAAAAGTGGGAAACTTCTTATCAGAGCAACAGAAAATTTGAAGAAGCCATCTTCAGACTGCGAACAGGACATACGAGGTTGACGCATCAACACTTAATGAGAAAAACAACAGCTCCGCAGTGCAGCAACTGTCAGACGCAAATAACAGTCCATAATCTACTAGTAACCTGCCCACAATATCAAAGTCAACGAACAAAACACTGCATCAGTGGTGAACTAAACGACATGCTTTCAGACAATCCAGTATCCAACAATCTTTAAATGTATGTAAGTGCATGTCGCGAATGATTTGTGAGTACGAATGTATATAAAATGTATTGCCAGAACTACGAGTAACAAGTGACAGCGAATATTGGTAATGTACTAAATTAGATATTAATCTTGTGAAACTAATACAAGTATGTATAACGATTGCCGTCGCTTGTGATTAGAGTGACGTGCGATAAATGTCAACAATTCATATTGACATATTACGATTATACCTCTAACTTTTTAATTTATTTAAGAGCTTAAACTGCGGGCAGCTTTAGAGACGTTTCAGTCTCTTGTTATTATTATTCATCGATGGTCGTGTAGTCAAGTTCCCGTAAACTACACATCAATGCCTAAGAGAATATTTTCCGTGATTCAATTTGGCCATGAATAAATTTGAATTTATTTTTAATTCAGTTTTTAAATTGATGTTTATTATTTTCATAAAGTTTCATTATCAATTGATCAAGTGCACCTTGTCAAGTTATACCGTTCTGTTTTTCGATAATCGAATAAATCTTATAAATATATTTAAATATGATTATAGCACTATATAAAAACCAAAAATAATTAAAATATCATTAATTTTAGGTTCTGACATATTTACGATGAAAAATAAAATGAACTTAGATTAAAAAATAATACGAGTATAATAAAAATAACTTTGTATTATAAAAATAATTAAAGCTATTAAATAATTAATTCTAAAATTACAAGTTATAACATTTTGAAAATTGGTTTTATTATTAAGATACTAATGAAACCATTTATTGCACTTCAGATTAGATTAATTAAGTTATTTGAATGGTTTGTTTTTAATTGAGTTTATACGAATGTGCATCACGCGTGGGGATTGCTAGTTAATGTTGCTCAATCTAAAGGAAATAATTACTAGTGCGCGGTATTTTAATTAAGTGACTAATTATTACGTAAAATAATTACATTATCGGATAATATTTTTTTTATTAAATATAGACATTTAACAATAGGTATGCAAATAAAACTTAACTTGCACGGTATGTACCCAGTGTCACATTCGTATTTATTTATTATTTCGTTTAATTAAGTCCTGAGATTGGCACAATGAATTACAGGGTCCGATAATTGGTTTTTAGAGAAAATTAAAACGAAAACAATTTACAGAAGATCGTTTTAAAAGGCGTATGTGTTTATTATAATGAATAAAAATGCTATTTAGAATAAAGTCAATTCTGGAAAAATAGGTTCATTAATCGTCGGACTATATAAAACGAAAATAGATTTAATGATTGGGCTGAGACTTGGAGAGTGATGTCTACGTTGATGGTTGATTGTACTCGCAATGCAGCGTGCACGTACCGTACATTGTTACAGCCACGAATGCACCGTAGTCCAGTTGAGTTATGATTGTATATGAATTTAACTTGAAAAGGTACGCAATATAGCAACTACTAGAATGGATAAAATTAAATGGTAATTTCGTTTAGACATTTTTTGTTTAATAATATACACTAGTGAAAACTTTAGTTATCTTCTACATATCCTCCACCAAGCTCCACACATTTTTGCCAACGATTTGGAAGCCTTAATATTCCTCTGTCATAAAAAGATTGAGAGCGACTTGCGAGCCACATTTGATCCACCCTCGTAAAAGCAAGTTATATATACGGACTATTTTCTATGATCTGGACCCTGAACACCATATTACCAGGTGTTACGTTTCTCGGTCTTTAATTTGCGAGGCAATAGGCTCGTGAACCATGTCCAATTTCTATAAAACTGTACTATATATTGTGATAAGAATCTCAAATATGCAATTTTTTAAAACTCGCTATATTTTAATTAATATTAACAAATAAAATGGTCATTTTGTCTCTTTAATTCTTAAAGGGATTCAACGTTATAGACAATTTCAATGCATTGTCTGTAATGTCCGCTAATTTATCAAATCATTAATACAACATAGAAGCAAACGAGTGTGATACGTCATTTACTGCAACTGTGTATCTCATGAAATTTGATATTACAATATTTGTGAAAAAGGAATAATAATCTCGATTACTTTGCTTATTAGCAGAGTTAAAACATGCCTCGAAACTGTCATCCAAATTTGCTATAGGTATAACTCCGTCAAGTTTTAAATATTTAAAACTTTCATTTCAATCAAAAATTAAGAAAACAACTAACCCTAAAATATGAGCCTCAAGCCTATTGTAGAAACTCTACAGCATATGATACTAACGGCTTATCCTTCAGCAGATGTCATGCGTCAATAAACGCTAAGATTATTATTTCTGTTCAATTGCAACTTCGGACTACTGGCCTACTTCATGAACCGACTGGACTACGACTGGAGAAGTAAATCGAACGGTGAATATTATGGCTGCAAGATAACGCTGTTGAATGTGGGTTTAAATAATTATTATAATTATTTTTGAATTCAAACGGTTGAGAGATAAATACTTTGTAAATTATGGTGATTAATTTGTTAGAAAATACCCAAATGTCTGATGAATTAAGTTTGATTACTGATAACGCTAATGTAGTAGAATAGATGATAATAGCCTATGGTTATTACTGAAGTAACATAAATGGTAAAGAAGCTGGTAATAATATAAGTACGAGTATTAGAAAAGACCAGAGACCTCATGGCGTGCATTTTCTGTTATTGTTGTACGTTTATTTTTTGTAAGTACATAATAAATTCCTTGTAAGTAATTGAATCCATTATGGAATACTAAGAATCCCTGGTGGCTTTCTCGGATGCTGAATGTGTTATCATTTATTAAGTATTATCATTATATTTAACTTTTGTAGTACACACGATAGCGTCGTTTATTGTAGTCATTCATTAAAAAACTATTTCTTTGATATGTTCTCTGTGTAAGTTCTACAATACGTAGCTATAATTATTAATATATTAAATATTATTGTGATTCGAAATTAATAAGGCAAGTACCGATTTTCCAATAGTCAGTTAACTGTGGTTTATTATAAACCTTCGTTGATATTATTGTTTGTCATTTCTGATATTTAATCGAGTAGAACATAATTGCAGCTTAACCAAGCAAAAAACTCGGATTACATTTTTATTTAGTTAACTGTGTTCGCCCTTTGACAAAACTAGAATTAATCTCATTTTTTAGGTTAATGTCATAACTCTTGTTGACCTAATTTTTTGTTGACAATTCAGGGTAAATTAATTTCGGCATAACCTCTTTGCATCTTTAACTTCACGTAGTGGTTTAGGATTTAGATTTTCAGTTCTTTGATACGTATTTCCGTATAGTTCCATGGACGACCAACAAGGTTGTCAAGCATGTTGATCGTTGCCGCCACAGACTCAGCAACATGTTTACTAACCAAATTGTCTACCAGCTTTCCAGCACAAATCTAAATTCACAACTAATGTTGGTGATCTTGTACTCAACTAGCTACAGACGACAGAACCGTTCCGCCAACATAAGGCTCTGCCCACCAAATATCAAACTTTTTCTTTTTTTTTATTAATACTTTACGGGCTTCATTTTATTTACATTTTATCTATTTACATTTCATTATTATTATTACTACCTAAACTTTTAAACCCGCTTTATGCCATAACCTGTCTATGACTAAGCACAATGGCCACCTCGGATATTTTAGTATTTCCTCCATACTCGTTGGCAACTCCACTCCATTTTTCACCAAAACTCTGTACAAATTATTTCTGTAGGCCTCCGTTTATGTACATCGGAAGATTAAATGTTCTGGATCTGCTACCCCTTCTCCACAATTGCACATATCTTCTTCTACCAAGTGATTTCTTTCCAGATGTGCCAATGCCCCTGTATGGTCTACTGTTAGTCACATTTTCTATGATCGTTCTTTGTGATGAATCTTCACATTCTTTTTATTTGTATGTTAAGTAGCAAATAACAACAACGTTTTTGCATACATTGTGTTGGTCATATGTTGCCCAACAAGATTATTCTTGTCAGTAGCGAACTGGTCATGAAGGAAACAAGGAGAGTATTGACTGAACACAATAATACTTCTCTTCTGCCTATGATGCCCGGCAGACCCAATTCGCCACTGCTTCTTGTTGCTTTTTCATTGTTGTTGTACTTGATACATTTTAATATTACTATATATAGCGAAATAGTAGTCTGCAATACACGATGACAATGACAATACTTAGTTTTTATTGATATTAAAATGTCTGGCTGTCGATGTACCGTCTGTCTATGGTAATGTGCAATGTAAATAGCAAAGCATTGTATATGCCTTCTTGACCTTACAATCTGTTTACAATTATTTCTCATTTCATTTTCTAAGTTAACAAATTTTAAAAACCTATTTTAAATCATTTCTTTCTATTAAAAACTGTCTCTCGTTTATCTTTCTTACCTCTACTCGTTCTCTTTATATTCGCCGATTATACTCTGGTTTTTCTTGTAGTCTCTCCAGGTCTACTCAACATCTAGTAGTCTCTAAATTCCACATTTCTCCTGACCCCTACTTCTACTGTACTCTAAAAGTCGATAATACAGTGTTCTTTTTTCACACTTCATTTCCCTTTTCTTTATTTTCTCTTCTTCTACTTCTAACCTCATTCATTCATTTTATTATCTTATGCCTCTCTTGCGGGACTTCCATCAAGTCTACTTCGCCTACTACTCTTAATATGCTCTAATGCAGCGGTTCTCAAAGTGTGGGGCGCGACCCCCAAGGGGGCGCAATGATGGCTCAGGGGAGGCCCAAAGCTTGGTTGAAAAATTAATTAAATTTACTTATAAAATAATAAAGCAAACTTTTAATTTTTAAAATTACAACAAGTGTATAATTTTTAGTCAACGTCGTAAGAATGTCGAACATTTTATTTTTTTAGTTTATCAGAAAATACAGAAAAAGATGCAAACCTTCTGCGATGGACTGAAAAGGGGAAAAGCTTTGTAATGCAGCTAAGTTTGTACGAGGGCGGTCTGAAAAATGACAATTTGGAGCTATTTCCTAATCTTAAAATTATAATTGAAGAAATGGATCTCAAAACTATTCCAACTAATGCAAAGAAATGCTTTCTTAACCACTGAGAAATCCTCAAATCTCGTTTTGAAAAATATTTTAATGAGAACTTGGATGGTTTGACAAGGATTCAAAACCCGTTCTAACCATCAATTCATGAATGCTCTCTCAACATGAAGGAAAAAGAAAATCTCATTGACCTCCAAGGTGACACTGGGCTTGAAATGAAGTTTCAAGAATTTTCTCTCACATCCTTCTGGATTGGTGTACAAAAGGAACACCCAATTTTGAGTGAACTCGCTCCATGAAACTGGGTTTTCTGCTCTACCTGCCATGAAGAGTAAATATCGCTCAAGACAGGATGCGACCAAGGACCTCAGAGTTGCGTTATTAGAACTGACTCCGCGTTTCAAGAAACTGTGCGCAGAAAAAAAAACTAGCACATCCTTCACACTGAAGCTCTTTTTTATTATTATTGCTTTGAGTTACAAATAACAATTATGTACTATAGTAGCTAAAATACATAAATAAATTGTAATTCTTTGTATAGAATTTGTTGCTTGATTACGATTGAACATATTGCCCCATTAGAGTATGCATAGAATGTGCAAAACTTAACTAAATAAAAATTGACTGTAAAATGTCAAATGCGACTTCCTTTTAATATATAGTACGCTTACATGTAGGGGGGCCCGGCTTACAGCTGGATTATGCAAGGGGCTCGAAGTAAAAAGTTTGAGAACCGCTGCTCTAATGTTTCCATTTCCTGGATACACATACCACTTCGTTTTTCTTGCTCCCCAGTACCAACTGTCTCGCTCTTCATTACCAAGTCTAGTAACTATAGTTCAAATTGCAAGAGTTCGTCAGTGACTCATGTTTAAAAGAAGACTGTTATATAAATTTGCGATACAATGAAAAAGCACTGTCCCACTAAATTTTTTATAATGCATATAGAAAAGAATAACATAAAACTCATCATCGCATCGTACATTTTTTCCGATCTTATACTTATTAACTCTCATAATCTGAACTATATATGTATGTATATTTTTTCCCTGGTATTCTTAATTCGTTCAGCAGTTCACCTCTTGTACAATTTAAACAATACCCATTATTTCAGTTCTGCATTATTCCACGTTGCAGCTTGCGTTCTGTCGCGGCTTCATTACAATACAGACGTCGTTCTGGTTTGCTATGGCCTGGCCATTATGGCAATACAACTCCAACTCCAACTACGAGTACGGGTACGAGTACAATCCGCCAATACAACATGCCGCCTTCTTATTGTTACTGGGATATTGTTATCACCAGGTTATTTATTAGTACGAGAGTCCCACAGACTTCACACAGAGACGGCTTCTCGTCCAGGTGCGAAACTTTGCAAAGAGGCATCCATTAATTATATCAACAAAGTGTGACAAGAAGTACTCAGAAAATTATGAAACGATTGACGTAATTTTTAGAAAACCAAACGACCCTCGTACGGTGCAACTTCGTACCTTCATCCATACTTGTTCATTTTTATTCTCAAAAATTGTTTACATTTTTTATGTCTTTTATTTACTTTCCCATTCACTTCATATGAGACTAAACCACAGCGAAGTTTAGCCAGATTTAGCTTGAAATATATGTAAAAAAATTACATTTCTTTAGTTGGTAACACTGACCAGATATATTACAACTGCATTCTCTGCTGCAATTTGGCCAGATGAGCTAACGGTATATATTAGTTATAGCCACTTTCATTGTAGTGTGTACTAACAACCAACACGATTGTAAAGTTGATATTTGAAGTCGAGAGAACTCACTGTGCATAATGTTAAGTTATTATAACATTAGATAAAAAGAAATTGACAATTTAAATAATAAACTTAAAATGTCGTTTCTTTAATTTCAGAAGCAACACATGAGTTTGTATAAACATTTACAATTCCTAAAATATCTTATATACTCGTATAAAATGATTATTTCAATTAATCAATCAATAAACAACACAATCAATTAAGAAATTATTAATATTTGCCGTTTGGTGCAAAGAGAAATAACATGTAACCAGTTTTCGATCAAACATACTGTACTATATGTAAAGGGTTCTGAGGCCAGATACATATTTTACAAAATTTTCTCCACGCTGAAGGCATTATTGTTTGTATACATTTACGCATTTAACCGTAAAATAGGCGGAGTCTCCCACCGTTCCAGAACAACACAAGAAGACAATGCAAGAGTCAATTGACTGGACATTATATAAATTGTCTACAGTAACAACATGGATATCAAAATAAAGCGGTTCGATTTCACGGGTAATAATAGTTGTTTATAAAGATTGAATGTTCGATAATAACTAAAATAAAATATTAACAATATGAGATCAATTATATGATAAACAGAAATAATGCAACAAGATTGAAATATTCCGTATACATTTAATAGGAGAATGTTCTCTTGCATTGCGGATGTTGTAAAAATGTTCTTTATGGACACTAATTGTTGCCAGTGGAGTACTGACAAAACATTAAATGTAAGCCATTCTATTTCTATTTTTCTTATTCACAACTTTCAGTTTTCTTTAAATAAAGTTGCATTTGATACGTTAGAGAAGTAAGTACTATATCCCTGTAAAAATAAGTCTGTAAGAATAAGCTTATGTCTCACTGTTACAATCCACTAGTGATTTATATACAATGAACTATGAAATTATCAAGAGCTGTAACTGGTCTCCCCTTGTTGAATTACTTTTTTTTATCATTGTCTTCAATTTAAAAGACTTCTGCAAAATCAGACAGACATAGTACCTTGTCTCAAGAAGCAACAATATTACTTCTCAACAAATGTCCATCATTTAAAATTCCACAATCGTAATTTCAGTTTTATCATAAAAATAAAACAAGTTTGCACGTACGAGAGAATATCATAAAAAGTTCCAAGTCAGAGTCAATGTCAGAGATGTCAATCCGTTCAATATGACTCAAAGTTCAGACTGTTTTTGGACTACCTCACTACGTGTGTGCCTCCCAAAGGTCTCAACTCGTGCAGACAGAGCCGTAGTAAACCTGAGTCAGTCGTCGCGTCTGCTCTTCTTCATGATCACCGCCCTCCAAGTGCTATAGCACTAGTTGTATTATATGTATGTTCTGTATATGTGCTGTGCTTCTATTTAAATCGTCTCGATGACTCATGCTAAATGTAAATACAAACATAAATAAAACAGACGTTCCTGCAGTCATACCAAATGCAGGGAGGTATCGGTTTGTCAACAATCAAATTTAGCACTAAGAAATAGATATTTGAAAGCAAAGAAAGCCTGAAAAGCCTTATTGACTTTATCAATGAACTAATTTAATATCTTTATTTTAGGTACCCATAATCGTATCTATAAGTTGTAAATTATGTAATGTAAATGTGCACTCAAATAAATATTTAAAAAAAAGACTGAGAGCATTTGTGCTGTCAGCTGTGTCTTCAGGTTTTATCTCTGAAACAGCGCTATATTTTTTGGGTTGGGTTATAATGAAACTTAAATTTTATTGTGTGTAAGTCATAGAAGGGTAATTCACAGATATGACCTCATGATATTATAGAAACTGCCAACATAGTACATAGTCCGTAATAGGACTTAGCATGGGAAATTGGCCGATGAAAAATAATAAAACTTAAAATTTGAATTTTTATTTTTAACTGCTATTTTTAGCAATAATTTTGACGTCACAAACTTGTAGAAGGAAGAGAATAGGAAAAGCATATGATAAGAAATTGAAGTTGATTTCTTACTTGAAAACTTTGAGTTGAGATGGGACAAAATGTTATGGAAAAGAATAAACTTTTTGATAGCATATTATTCTTTAATGCTCAAGATACTCGTCGCACAGACAAGGCTGTAATATTCCTGAGGAATATAGCTATAGGCAGATATTTAAAAGGATATTTCCTCTGTGTTTTACATACCCATACTCCTGTTTATCAGTTGTAAATTATGTTTTGTAAATGTTGATAAATGTACATATTCTTTTAAGTGCTAATACCTAATGAAAGTTAATGCACTCAAATAAATACTACAAAAAAAAAAATTTTAAGTGACTAAAATTTGTACTTGAAAGAATTGAACGTGAACAGCAATTAACAGAAAATATTAGCTTGCAGGAAGTGCAGTTGATACTTCTTGTTCATTCCCGCAACTAATCCATTTCTTAACGAGTCATGGTATGTTCAAGAACAAGAATGCGTCATTTTAAGTGGAATGACATAAGAGAATGAACGAATTTGTCCATGTGCAATTAGTTTTCAAAATTTAAAGAATATAATACTTGATTATGTGTCTTACCTGTCTCATTAAAATATATTAACATTTTCTTTCTCATTTTAGGAAGAACTTATTTTTAATACTAATTCGACTCTGTTAAAATAAATGTAAAATAAATAACTACAAACTCATCTTGAAACAAAATGATTCAAACACATTGCGAATTATGCATTTATAGATTATAATAACGTTATTACACTGTCAATATGATGTTTCTGTTAAATGTATAAGTGTTTATTGATTTATGATGGCCGTGCTAGTGTTACCAGATGCAGATTTTGCAGTTGCTTTTATTTACATTTCATTTGCTCCCTGAAATCAACTGACTTTGACTGACTCACGGTAGGAGATTGACTTTTGATACCTATTTAATCTTACAGCTTTTTGTTCGTTTTGATTTCGAATTAAATACCAAACGTAAACGTGTTTTATTTTACATTTTATAATTACTATTCGTTCGATACTGGCTCAACAGAAGACGAGTATACTCGTAGGTACATAATTTGATTATAATCTCAATGGGGATTCTGTCGACTTTTTAATCGTTTAATGTTATTAGTTCTTAATTTGTAATTAATTTTATTGAATATTAAAAACAGCTATAAATTACAGTTTTAATTTATTTTAGTTTATCAATTAGACAAAGTAATTTACAAAACATTACTCGTAATATGATTATTAATTTCACACAATGAAAGGAACGAATATCTTTTTAGTAAAATTTAATAAAGAGGAGGTCCAGTCCCTTTCTACTCTATTCTCTTCACCATCAGTTCTCTGTTAGTGAAGAGAATAGTCAGTTCTCCGCTTCAGTTCGCCGTTCAGATTTTGCTGTTTACAGAAACGGAAAATTTGTCTGTAACTGATCCGATTGTCTTAAAAGGCCGTAAAATTAATAAGCCATTTTTATCTCAGTTAAGCGTTCATAGATCTGTCTCGTTTTCTGTCGTACTACGTACTATATAGGGTCCAAAATATTCTTTCAAAATTTCGCTCACGCCAAGTTCACAACGACCCTGAAGAGTTGGGTCGTAGTGGTCGTTGTTGAGCATTTCGGCGCAATGTTTAAACATAGCGCAAAACTTAAAGATGACGTTGACAGAAAATATTACTTTATATGATTCGGAGAGATATTTTATTTGAATTTGAATTTGAATTATGTTAAATAACCTTAATAAAATTAATTTTAATTCAGATTTAACTGCCATTCATACATTTTTCCTCATACCGTAACCTAACTTAATAAATAAACAATATTCATTATCATTTAGAATATATTTCTTTTATGAAAAATTTATTTTCCTTGTAGATATAGCTTTTGCTACAGAGCTTTTTAATCAACTATCACAATCCTTATTTTTTCAACGCTCAAAACCATTCTTGCAACTCTCGCAAGCAAGTGGAACGGAAAAAACTGTGGTCGTGAGCGTGATTGTTGTGAACGCTTAGTGGAAGACACCCATAGAAGTGCGTCTCGCTTACTCACTGATAGATGTTAACCAGCTGACTTAACTGTAGTGTACGCTACATGTCATATAATTTTGTCTTACGACAAAATATCGGCAGTCATTCTACGACAAAAATGGCATTCTATATAGTTTGTATTCTAGCGGTAGATTAATTGAAAGGGTTCTATTATTTGCATATGGGTTATTTAGTTATGTAAGACTTTCGCACATCGCGGGTTACCTGTGCTTGCTTGAACTTGTTCTTAATGAATTCACATTAATCTCACCCAAACAGCAGATTAACTTACGGTAATTCTGTATGCAGGTAATGCATAACCTTATCAATATATATTATACTTTATAATTCTACTATTATAATTCATTTAGCTTAATTAAAAAAGTTATCACAGCACTCCAGTGACTGACTTACAATAAACAAGATCTGATTTATTTGAACTGTCACATGAACTGTGACATTGTTAATAATTTACAATTGAAATGAATAAATTACACATATTAATTTAAAGATAAATATAAACATAAACAAACGAGCATAAATAATATCTCGTTTAGTTATTATATTTGTGTACGGACCATGGAGCTATCAAGATACGAGTGTATAGATAGAGTTGTCTCAGTGAGTCTGTTGGATTCTAAGGATTGGCCGAGCGGTGATCTATCTATTGATTCAATACTGAGCACTTCATTGTCATAGTTTGATACCCCATTGTGTAGAATTGTTAATCAACTGATAATAACATTCAAACGATTTTAATCAAGTCTTAGTGTTATAGTGTTATGACCTTTACTTGATTTAATAATTTGTTAGAAAGATTTCATTTCATATTTTAACATATAATAATATTGTTATCTGCGTTGACAAATTGATTTCTTGCTTAACCAATCATATGATGTATTTACTTTATTTCTGTCCCTTTCTATCTATTTACTCTTTCTATCTAGTTATTCTGTGCGAAGGTATTTAAATCATGTTTTCAATTAGGTATTCGCTGCACGTGTTTTTTAATTTTTAAAAGGATTGTTTGTAAAATGATCTTTGAAAATAACAGCTGCTGATCTGCTGAATAGAAAATCCATTTCTATTTTATTAATAAAACTTGGTGAAATTATATTATTAACAAGTTTAACTTGTAATGAATTAAAACTTCTATATATACAGGAACTCAATGTTGCCGAAAATATTTTTATAGTAGAACCAAATAGGTTGATACTACTTTAAAAAATGATTTAATAACATGCATGTAGACATATGAATATAATAATATATATAAGTATTTTATTTTATGTTTATTGTTTTATGTAAGTGTTTTGTAATTAAACAAATCTCACTGTGTAACAGATACTTTGAGTACAGATAACCCTTACTTGAGAGTTTCGTCTTGGATACCGATAAAGTGGTTGCTGAAGATTCTTCGTCTCGGTACCATTGAACGACTGCTGCTGTTGTTAAAGACGAACGTGTTTACAATACGTCACACCGTGCTTCAAATTAGAAAAAAGTCGACATGTTTATAAAAAAAGTTTAAAATTTTAAACGAACCGATTAAAGATAGCGCTGTCATTAATTTAGACGATCTCCTGTAATAATTTGATAGAGGAACATTCCTAAATCCAAATACACAAGACAACAGCTTAAAGTGAATAAAACTGAAATCAGAAATTCGTCGCCCACGTAATGAAGAAAAAGTGTTAAACATGTGTTACGAAGAACTGAAGACTAGGATGGCTTCAGTTAGGGGAGCGGATGGAAGGGAAAGGCTGGAGTTCTGGACCTGGTCCAGTCAGCTTCTAGTCTATGAATATAATTGCTTTTTATTTGTTTCTTATTGTGTTAATAATATTTTAATAAGATTTAGATTACGGAGCATGTTTTATTTAGTGAAGACCAAAGTCAGGTAGATTTACTTTCAAAAAGGACTAAAATAGGTCACAGAACATTGTATATTAGGTATCTATTCCCTACACTATAAAAAAATTGGTCGAAAATATATAATTATATATTTTCATTCATAAGTAAACATTATTTAGACATGAGTGTACAAACAGACTAGTGCGACATAAACATGCTACACTAATAAAACCCTTACTTATGCTATTTCTAAAAATTCTAGGTAATATTTTTATGAAACAAAAATGTTTCAATCTTGAGTCGGAACATCTAAAGAAATTACGCTTTTGAATGTGATCTTGAACAAAAGGGTCGAGTATCTACTCAGTCTGACGATGTTTAAATGGGCAAATGAAATAGACCTGAACAATAGACACTTATTGAATAACTGAGTTTTATTACTTTCTTTTGTAAATATATTTTTTTCTAAAGTAGGTTGAAGCAATTCGTTCGAAATATGAATATGAATATTCGAAATATAAATATAAAAGCTTCCAACGTATTAAGTTGCATGTCGCACTAGTGTGGACGTGTTGTACAACTTCTTACAACAAATATTGGATGTCGCACCAGAGTGTACCATACATTAGAATAGAACCACACTGCGAGAAAAAAAAACGCGTTGAAAAAATCCGCATCACAAATTAAAATCAAGTTGCAAATTTTTCTGCGCGACTTTTAAATCGGCAGAGTTCGTGTACATTTATATGATTCAATGTTTATTAGTCTAAGAAAGAGGCGTCTAAAGCACTTTTTCGACAAATTGTTTCTACAGTGTAGATACTTATTTACATCATTTGTAGGTTAAAATAAAATGATAAATTTTATAAAATGAGTATCGTACAATATTTATTCTTAAAACATTCTTTTAAATTAAAAATATCTTTTAAATCCAATCGCATATTCAAGTAGTTAATTTAAGAATAATTTGTTTTTCGAATCGAATAAAATAATAACAATTAATCTTTCGATTTCTCTAGTAACCGAAATAAAAAGGCACCACAAGCGTTGAGAAATTGATTTTTTTTTTCAGGTTGTTTAAAACAAAATGCGGCTAATATGTGTAAGTAAACTACTGACTATAGATCTGAATCTTCAGATTCCAGCTGAGATCTGACATTTAACAAATGCACGCCACGCACACACCCTTTAAATGGATTTAATGTCGATACAGATACAGGACAGGTTGATGAAGCCAGTACACTCCGAGCCCAGTTCACTAAACTGCCTGAGAAGAACCCTTGTATAATTGAGTTATCCTTTAGTATTTTTTCTCAACGAAATGTGAATTGAGGTTATGTTCAACTTAGTAAAAGGATTAAGAAAAAGATGTTATACGAGTACACAACAAGAAATCAAATTCTCATCAAACCTGGTACTTTGTCTACTTATCACACATTAATGTGAAGCTAACGCTCTTTGACGGGGATTATATAACATTCAGATTTTTTATTCAATTGTTATTTAAATGAGTATATTTATAACCTAAATATAACCATATAAGTTAAGGGTTAAGTATTTAGAAACGAGTTTTAAAAAATGTTTTATTTATTTATTCTTTGAGTTAATGTGTTAGCGGCATTAAGAGGACTATCAGAAAAATGGTGTTGTAAACTATCCAGTAAACATTTTGGAGAAATGGCATAGCTAGGTGAAGTTCTAGTCCTTTTTCACTATTATAGATATTTTTATAAGAATTTCCTTTTTCTTTCGAACATCATACATTTAAATAGAGATATAGATAGAATAAAAGAGATAAAATTTTACAAGCACTTCACCAAAGCATCATAGAAAAAGAAACAAGATATATCTGTCTCTTTTACACTTTATTAGTTTATTTGCAACTTCATTCAATACTGGGACGGTAGTGAGGCCAGGTGAAGTTATTTTTACATTTGTAGGTAATATCACTGACATTTCATGACAAAACAAATCATACATAAAATGTGTACTGGGTACGTAATTAAGAAGAACAATTACGAAAACTAGAGGGTCAATGCCACTCAGACAGAGACACACTTATCACGAGAGCAAATTTCTATTTTAATCAATCTACGTTTATCAATACTAATATTTTATATATGTTCGTTTTTCACTCTCTCTGATCTTCTGTCCATGATCTCGTACACACAAGAATCATGAACAGAGGATCGTGTACGTTTAAGATGATATAATACGTAATCTTAGCTTTGCTATTACAATCCACAGTTAGCGGTCGCACGTAGTCAGTTCTAGTGTGAGAATAACCTTATAATTTAGCATTCTTTTTAATATATCCCAGATAAAAAATGTAATACATTAATTAGCTTATAGTAAGCTAGCAACCGTGACACACTGCAAGATGATTTGAGACACGTGACACACTGCTTATGAGAAATAAAAGATAATTGTTCTGCAAGGTACTTGTGATATTGTTGCGATGTCAACAGCTAGGTTATATCTCACATTAATTGCAATATAATACTCGTAATGATGTCTTTTGTAGATTTGTATATATAGTAGTATATTTGTAGATGTTGTAATTTATTTTCATTTGGCGATTTTATTTGAATATAAATGAATTGAGGAAAGATATATTTGTAAGTGGATAAATTCGGGACGTAAGAAAGAGATTTAAATAACCTGTCGAATATATTTTATTGATAAGAAAAGAAAATTGATAGTAGAATGAATCCATACTAAGACAACTTATGGATCGATCTTAGAGATCGATATAATTTTAGAAGTATTTTATACAAAACTCTAAATCTAATAAAAATTATTTCAAAAATGTCGGAAAGAACAAAAAGCAAAACAAATATGTTCCCCATTTGTTAACTTCAGCAGCTTTCATCCAATACACAAATGTATAGGTACATATATGTCTCAAATAAACTAACAGCATAAATAGATTTTAAACGCCTGCATATTTTGTTTTCTAATAGTTAACCAAACCATAAAAAATGTTAAACAAAATTGTTGACAGCTTCTATTTTGAAACACATTGTATTTTACCTCGTCGTATTGTAGTCAAACGTACGTTCTTTGTATCATCAGTTCAGGTATTGTATGGACCTCTTGTACATAGATGAATTCAATAAACAAATAAATAACTACTCAAGGAACACGTGTTTACTGTTTCAAGAGTTTCAATAGATTTTCCGTTATTTTTAAATAAATTTCAATGGGACTAATCATACAATTAACAAATACATGAAACACATGTGTTATGATTTGAAGTATGCCCTTAATAACACGCGATAATAGTAATTCTAATTTGACCCTGTTCAGATGTGATGCAAGGAATTCAAAGCTCATTATAAAGTGTATTAGTACACAAAAGCTTGAATACTCCATACCGAAAATATCGGCATCGCAAGTAGTCGGTTCCAGTGTGACACAGGCCTAAGAATAAAAGACATTAAGAGCATCCAGCGCGTTAAACATCGAGTAGTGATTTGTTCGACGTAATCTTTGTATTCCCACGATGGAAGTACTTGAGAAAATCACGTGTCGTTAAATATTTTAAATAAATAATCATTAAGACAAGAACAGAATATCTCTGCATTTGAAGATATGTACATAAAATAGAATTATGTTAAGATAAGAAATTCAAATTGAAATTAGGGTGCTTTACATGTGCTGGCTATGTTTTTACTCGTCCTTAAATTACGCGCTGAACACAGTTACGTGAATGTAAGGTTTATCTAATATAACAAAAAGTATCTGTTACGTAAACAATGTTACCTAGAATACAATTGATCATAAAGATCAATTTACTACTTTTTAAATCATAAAACATACTAAGTAGACTATGTTAAGGATTACAGAATCTTCAAAATCCTTTTGAAGGATTAAACGATAAGAATCGATCCTTATTGTATTGTAAATTTATTGCAATGCATGCCGCTAGGCTTTATATTCTTCCACATAATCATTAATTACAGTTAAACTTAAAACTAATGCTATCTCTTCCTTTTTCTTCTCCTGTCACTTTCTCTGTCCTCTACTTCTCTACTTCATCGTTTTAAACTCCTTATTTCTCCCCTTCTTCATCTCTTATTTCTTCTTTCCTCTCTGTGTCTCCACCATTTACCTTCTTCCTCCTCTTATCCGCTCCTTTATCCTCTTTTCCCTGACAAACTAAACATTCTCTATATCTGCTCTGCCATCCATTATTTTAATCTGAAGTGACAAAGAGACAAAGAAGTCAAGAGAAGAAGTAGAAGAAAAGTACTTTTGGAAATAACAAGGTCTAGAATAGTTTTAAGTTTAATTTCAAGTTAAAGTTCTATGAAATGTATTTAGAATTTAGATTGTAAAGACGAAAAGCACACAATTAATATAATATAATAATAATATAAAAAGTAGCAAATGCATAATTCAAGCAAGCCTATACACTATTGAAATATGCAATACTACTGAAGGTGTCAACGTAACTCTACAGTCCAATACTGAATACAAGCATCAGTGATTATGCGTAAGAAAACAACTGCCGTAAGAAAAACAATGCCGATTGCCCATAGATGGTCATAAGCATGATCATCAATCAGTCGATGCGTCGTTCGAAGACTTCCGCCACCATTTGCATAACATTCTTTAGACATTTTTACAGTGTGCTTATATTTTATCATTTCTTATAAAATATCATACATACTTAACCTCAATTCTTACTTTGATTATCTAAGTATCATAATTTGAAGACCTCCTATAATCTCATTGAAACCTTTGACCAAATCAATGTTGATAGGGGATATTTGTCCAAATTCCTAGCGCCATACTAATCACATGTGACACGTTAAATAATAATAACAAACCTATTTTTATTTAATTAAAAGATGACACAGATTTATGCTATTTATTTTGAATGCCATTAATATAAAGTAATTAAAATACAAGAAACACTAATGACACCTGTGTGAGTGTGAGTGTGATATCAGATACCGAACCATATGCTGTAGTAAAGGTTCGCTGACATCGACTAGAAGTAGAAGTAGAAGTAGACCTAGAAGTAGACGAAGTTACTTCACATGTTTTTTAATATCGTTGTTGAGTTAGAATGACAGTTGAGAGATAAAGACCTCTTTTCTAATAAACCGCGGTACTGTGACCGCTGTGAGCTGTCAGACTCACTAGAACTGAAGTTAAACTCGAGTATTATATGACACTATGGACGGCACTGCATCACTCGCAGTAACGTAACTTGCACGGTAGAGACTTTATCAAACCACAGGCATTTATTGTGATATCGTACTTAATGCAATGTTAACTAAACGCAGGGGCGTACTGATGATCCGAATAGGTCGGAATTGGTTACCAAATGAAAAGGGTTCATGGAACCTGACAAAGAACGTCAGAGTAGAGTGATTGTGCGATTAATTAAATTACGATGAATTCCTTAATGGTGAATTGCAATGCGATTAAGTAACTGGGTATAAAATATAACTAAATAAAAAAATTGGTGTTTCAAATCTAGTTTTGTCAAGAACAGTGGCGGCGGTATCTTAAGTGCACTCGTGTGCTGCACTACCAAAGAACTGGAACAAGATAAAAGAATCACAAAATATCATATAATACCTCAATTACATACTGACTTTATACTTAGGAAGTAGCAAGTAATCAACTTAATCTCAATATCGAATTAATTAAAATTTATTTTCGTTTGAAGAAATATTCCCCGTGCGGTTTCCACAGCGCAACACCTGGTGCGTGAGACAGGTCAAGAACTAACAGGGCTGCTTTTAAGCATAGTGCTAGTTTTTACTCTTTAGGGGAAATGTAATTTTTTTTAGCTCTATGTTATGTACGGGTACCGCGGGGGGAATAATTTATGGCTGTGGGCGCGCTCCGAGGACTGATCATAGTAAACTAACAAAAAAAGCTATGGCTACGTAATTTACTTGCGTAAATTACAGTTAAGTCCGATTCGAATAAAAATAAGAGCTGAGAAAATCCTGAAAGAGTATCAACCAAGATTTATAATAAAATACAGTTAACTGACTATTGAACAATCGACACTGAGAATTTAAGTACTAAACATCTCAGATTGAGTAGGGTTCACTATAAATAGAAATTTTATATTTTAACTTATTTTAAATTGAGAATGGTCATCAAGTTAGATATATAATAATAAACCGAATATCAGTATATAAAAATAATTCAGTCAGATACAAATATCTTATTTGAATAATATTATGGTTCCAATAAATATATGAATGCCGTCTTATTATCGATTCATCTTAAATCAATCTTTATTACAATTTCATTTGACTCATATATTTGTTTGTGTAAACGAGTTGGTACAGCTACTAGGCAGTCGGGCGATCCTAATTCTTCAGCCACTCCCTTTACTTAAATTTAAGAGTACTTAAATATAATTTCCCCATCATTTACGATTACTGTTCATTTATTCGTTACTTTGTCAATTACTTGTAAAATATATGTCAAATTAGATATACGATAAGGCTCTGAAACATACTTCTTGTGGCGCTAACTTTTTCAGTAGGATGTATTTGAGTTGTTTGAGCTTGTGTTTAATGTTTATCAATAATAACTGAAGTTGTACATAAATTTGTTACATAATCATTAACTACTCAATGTAAAACACGGTAAAAATCTGAACTGTTAACTAATCTTGCACAAAAAGCTTTATTAACGTCAGAAACGATAAATGTAAATCGAAAGATAATTTTTGTTATGAACTTGCATTATAACATTATATTAAAATACTTAATACTATAATTAAAAATACTTATGTAAAAAGAAAACTTTTTTCTGTTACTACCAGTAACGTATCTACGATTTTTTCGAACAGGGGCCAAAACTTGACATTGGCGCCTCATCCCCATATCCTGCATACTTGGCGCCCCTACATACAGCAAATTTAAAAAAAATATTAATTTTTCCTTTTTCATTGGTGCAAAAAAGAAATAAAGTAACTGGACGTCGTTGATGGTGGAAAACCCAAGGTCAGAGAAGAGTGTTGTGATTTATCTCGAGACTGAGGGTAGACCATACAGAGACATTGCACATCTTAAAAGAAATCACTTTGTGTAGGAAGATACGTGTAATTTTGGAGAGAGGGTAGGCGAACCAGAGCACTTAATCTTACAATGCAGAGAAACGTAGGCCTGCAGAAATAATTTATATAGACTTATGGTAGAAAATAAAGTGGTGTTGCCAACGAAGATGCAGGAACTACTAAGATATCCGAGGTGGCCGGTGTGTTTGGTGATAGACCGGATGTGGAGTGTGAAGGATTATGTATATAATAATAAGGGCGAAAAAAAGACCGTGGTTCTAGAGAGCCCGATAAATTATCAATAAAAGAAAAAGTTACAAGTTAGGTTAGTTGTTCCTGAATTCCCAAAAAAAAAATACTAAAGATATTTTCTTTTAACAAACTAAATGTGTACACACTTTTTTGTAATTTAGCGCCCCCTTGTATTATTACGAACCAGGGGTAAATTGCTCCTCTTGGTTCCAGACCTGCTTAGTACTAGATAAACCCGACCATGCTTCGCTATGGCTCAGTCCGATATTAAATGAATGGGAAAACAAATAAAAGACAAACACACATAAACACAGACGACGATCAACTGGAAACGATAGAAATGAATTCGATTTTCGAAAACACGCCCCTATTCGAATGCAACGTTGTGCCAAAATTTCAAGTCAATCGACCAACTCCTTTTTGAGTTTTGCGAGCACAAACATACGCAGGCTGAATTTTTATACGAGTATATAACAAAAAGATATTTAATGTTTTTTGATTAATAAACCAATACATAAATGTGTGTATCGCAAAGTCAGTCATAATGATGTATGGAAAATTAATTTAATTTCTTAACAATGCATAAGCTAATTAATAATGACATTTACTTTGCAGTATAACGGTAAACTGTCACAGACTTAACGAGCTTGGCTACAACGCGGATAAATATAAATAAAATATCTCTTAAATTGCACGTGATGATAATCCGATGATGATGTTGACATGGTATCGTGTTGATCAGTGACGCGTTGATCGGATCACGTTTAATCCCGATCAATGATAATCGAAATTGACATCGGAGTTGTGATTGCTGATCGTTGATCGCAGATTGGATTCGTCGACCCACGCGACAGAATCAGGTTCGGGTTCTGATTGTAAGTGAGATAAACAATAGGATAGAGCCCGCAGAGACAAACGACGCAGTCTGGTGACGTCACAGGTGGGAACGACCTGCCCTTACTCCTACGTCACGTCGCAACGAGTTTATTCAACAAACCTGTCAATAATCTTCCTTCAGAGGCACACTTCACCACTTTAGGCATAGATCTCATTAGGGAATAATTCCGCGCGGTTTATTTCCTCACTGTTTTAATTCTGTATACTAACTCAGCCAAGAAGTGTTTTTATTCTGTTGTATTTATATATCTTGTCATGTTAATGTTTGTTCAAAGAGATGCATACTGCTTACAAAGAGATACGCCGACAACGGCATGTGGGTTTTGCAGAATTAATTCCGTAGTGCGTGTGTCCACATTCAACTATAAGTTCTACAAAAACAAAGATAAGGAAAATTGATTTATGTAGAAATCTACAGATTTTTTTTCCGCGCAGAATTATTCGTCAATGGATGTACGCTTTACCCTTGCCTGCGTATAATAAATTCCATAACTACAGGCTTACCAACTAAATATACCAAACAATTCTTCACTATGTTTTACAAAGTTGAAAGTGTTACTTAACCTCAATTCCCGTTTACCAAACAACCTGTTTCTCGGCTGTCACTATCCTTTATCCCAACATACCGGTGTACCCTGTCCTATAATTCGATAACCAGCTTTATTTATCGATCATATTTTAAACGAAAATATACATAATAATTCACCAAACACTCGTAATCAATCATTACTACATAAATAATATTTATTGCCTATGAAAAGTATGTACGTGAGAATATTTCAATATTTTCGTTGCGGTTCTAAAAATGCGTTTATGACTTTGTATATTAGAAATAATTCATTTGACTTTCTAAAATAAATATGTAGGATATAAATTTGACTGTTAAAAATATTTTGTATACCTCAACCTAAGGTTCACACGAACCCTGGCATTAAATTTGTCCCTGTACCTAAACCATAATTTTGTATTGTATTGTATATGCCTCTTCATTCTTTTACACTCCTCACATTTATTTCATATTTCATTTGTAAATTAACATTGTTTCTGTTTCAATGTATCTCCACTCTCTCCTCCTTCTTACTTTCGCCATACTAATCATGCTTTCCACCCTCTCCTTACACCTGCTCCTCCTGTGTTTCAGTTTTTACTTTTCTTCCCCACAAATTCTTCATGATCTATCTTCATCTCCTCATCAATATTTGTCATCTCTTTCTTCGTGAACTTGAACATCAAGATATCACAAAATATCATATAATACCTCAATTACATACTGACTTTATACTTAGGAAGTTGCAAGGAATCAACTTGTTGAGTAGAATAAAATTTATTTTCGCTTGAAGAAATATTCCCCGTCCTCTCCACAGCGCACGTAGCTGCTCAATATAACTACTATGGAAAATGCGATACATCGCCTGGCGCGTGAGACAGAAGATACTCAGTGCAAACTATATGAAGAATCTGGTGTCTCTGGTGCCGCACGAGATGCGTGACTTGCTCAATTAAAATGACATGAGCCGACTGGCCGCACTTGTGCCGCGTCAGTTATTGTAAGATTAGTTTTGTTTACATAATTAGGGATGGTATTTGACTTTTTATGCTTTAGGGTCTCCGCACACGGGGCGACTGGTTGCAAACCTTAGCCCCGAATCTGCCCGAACCAAACGTAAATGAAACTGTGTTGTTAGTGAGAGAACGAACGTGTATACGAGTGAGAGAGGCCCTCGTGTGCTGTAGGCCTTAGTCGTTTGTGAATCGTTACTGTGACTTGGACTGTGAATAAGCGTAAAAATGAGTATTCACTTTAATATTGATTATATTAAAAACAATAATAAAACTTTAAAAAATTTTAAAAAAATAATAAAACTAGTACAGTGCATTATCAGTTCTCGTAGCCAGCAGCCGCCACTACTCAAAACAATCTGTATCTCGCGTTGTACCCCAATTCCTCTATCTTCCTCATCCTCATTCTCTCTCGCTGCTGCATCCTTAAACAAAATTGACTGCGAATTTAAATTATAAAAATAATACAGAGAATCAGAAAGCTATATTCGTAATACTTTTAAAAATCATAAAATTTTTGAAGAATGTAACAAATGTACCGAGAAATATTAAATTTACGTCACAATGGTCAACGACTTAGATAATTACAGAATTTGATAAAGATATTATTCCAGTGGCTAGTCTTACAGTTATAATATGAATATTTCAACATTCCATTCTGGTTTTATCTCACTATTACTATCTCTTCATGTTTCGTAAAATTTTACAAGTAACGTACGTATACTTGACCATTTTTTACAAAGTAAAGAAATCCATAAATTAGATTTTTATTTTCTGATAACTTTCACATGCGGCCTAATACTTTTAGGTTAACACGACTTTTAACTTTAACAAGGATTGTGGCATTTTATCGCAGTTGTTCTTCACAGATCTTGCGAAACAATACCTAACAATAACTTTTACAGTGCATGACCCCCCTCCCCATCTTCCTCTCGCGGTTTACCATTCTTCTGGTGAAGTCGGCTTCCTTTAGGACGCAGATTCGTTTAATTTACGCGTGTAACAGTTTGTCCGCTGTCCTCAAGACGCGGCTGTAACATTCATCTTAGTTAACAGCTTTTCGCTGTTGTGTGAACCGCTGAAAAGTTCGTAGTCTCATCCTGGGCTCGTACTGGTCTCATAATTAGAATTTATTACTGAAGAAAATGAAATTTTATGAAATCTTTTATGAATATTAGGAATATTTTACTAGATAAATCCTAATTAATACTTGACAGTCCATATCTTTAGAAACATTAATATTTATTTTAAATATTAGCTGTCAATGTTGTATTGGCTTAATGAATTTATAGTTCACGTACAATTTTAATGTTTCCCTGCTGCTTTCACACGCTACCGAAGATGGTACAACAAAGTATCAAGAAATGATTTAATCGCTCTTAAAAGTACAGATCATTCCTATTTGAACTTCTTTTAACAAAAATTAGAAAATGAACAAGTTAAATTTTCCATGGTGCTTTAAAAACTTGAACTTCTCACATTTAACAGATGAGCACCATCTCTACAATCTGTCTGAATATTTCCTTTTGTTTATTATGATTATATTATTATTATTTTAGGCACTACATTCTTCCGCCCTAAATTCTTAAACTACATATCCTTGTGCTTAAATACATTTTATATGTAATTCTTATCCTACTACCAAAAAAAAAATTTTAAACCAATACTGCTTCACTCTTCATGCTACTCTCCATCCTCTTTCCCTCCTTCTCTGCCTCCCTTAAATAAGTGCACAATCTTCTTTTCACTTTTTACTGTTTTCTCACATGAATACTTAATATGCTCCAGCGTTTCTATCTCTCTCCAGCACACCTGGCACATCGTAATCTCTCTATTTTTCAGTAACTGCTGCTTTCTCTTCATTTCCCAATCTAAATTTTGCGATTCTTCTTATGTCCCTTGTCTCTTTTTCTCGCATGTATCTTTCATTATATTTTCTATGATCAATTTCTTCCATTCTTTCCTGCTGCTGTATCTCTCTGTCTCTGCTCCTTACCTCCTCTTCTACACTTGTGCCTTCTTTTCTCTACCTCTTCTGTCGCCATTGCATTCCTTTCAAAGCATTTCTCAAAGCAAACTCATTTCTCCTTTTCGTTCCTCCACTTTCACCCTCCCTTCTATTCTCCTTTTTTTATTTAAATGGTTAGTATATTTTTGATTTGTTTCTCTCACCAAATAAGGTGAGTAAATTCTTTGCCAGTCATGGTATAAATTTACTCTATTACAGGCTACGACCCAGAGGGCTGTCTAGTCTGATGCAGTTCTATTCTTACTTCTAGATACTTCTATATTCTTTTATATATACATCAAGCTTTTTTGTCAAATATGCAAAGACTTTCTATAAACATTTTTTTGTTGATCTTTACCATTCCTACATTTAAGTGTGTGTGTGCTGAATGTGTGGAGGAAGGCTAGAATTCGTAATTTAGAACTAGAAAAGATTCTAATACACATGTGCTTCAGATCTAATCTCTATTACAGTCATTCAAAATAAAGCGTTATCTTCCTTATGGTTTATAACACTGTGGTTTTGATTGTAGAAATTTACTATATTAGAATTTTTTCTAACACTATAGTAAAGATAATATTGACGCACCTAAACTTCAGGACATAATTTCAATGAACATGAAGCGTAAAACTCAAATTGTCAAAACGTGTTTAACGTCCATTCAAATGACTTGTTCGCGTTCGCGTTCATGTTCGGAACTATTGAATATGACAATCAGGATGGTGGAACGAAGACTCAAGATGGGATGGCAGTTGGTCATAGCCCATAGGAACCAAACACCGACATGAATATTCAAACAGAATCAACCATCCCGTAACCGATGACCTGGAGGATAGCTTATGACCGCGGTTCACTGCCCCGTATCCGTGTGTCCGTGGACCCCGGTATAGGCGCCTCCATAGAGTCTTAGGAATATCCGATATTCCGAGATCCCAGACGCAACAAGACTCTATTCATCTATCGGAACATTAGTTCATTGTAAACGTAAACCCATATCTAAACGATTATGTGTCATACAAGCCCATGCCGAGAATATTAAATTTAATAGAAATAAAATACGTAAATATGTTACCCACCCACACTCCATAGGCTAATATGATACAGGGAAATTGATTGTATTTTGAAAGGAGAATGGATACAGCGATTAATGACTCTTGACGGTTTATTTGTATAACAACTGTGAACTGTGTACAAATCATTCGGTTACATTCAATATGTCATACCAGTAACATCAACAATAGTGTAATTCAAAGGAAATCAATATATGAACACTTAAATTTTTTTTTTATATATAATTTCTCGGACTTCCTAGGCACGTAGCCTTTTATCGCCCCTAATAATGTTCTCCTTTAACTTTAATTTTACTTTAACTAAACTTTATATCCCGACAACAAGAATGATCTATTCATGACCGCTGCTGTGATCTATTCACGTGGTAACTTTATTCCATTTTTAATCAAATCAGATAAGAAAGCTGAATTAGAAAAAAAAGAAATGAAAAATTGGCAACACAAGTGCGATAATTCTGATAAAGGTATAGAAGATAAACTAAACTAAAATTGCCAAGAAGATGAATGACAATGACCTCAAGACTAGGAATCTTTAGATTTATGAACTGTCCGTTTAAAAGCATTTAAAACATCTCTGAAATCGAGCAAATTTATTCGAAATTTTCATTCAATGTGCATGTTCGTATGATTCCATGTGTTACAGAATTCGCGTTTTTTTCTGCGCGGAATTATTTCTCAATATTCCTAATTGTGGCGTTAGTGGGCCAGACCCATAACGCCACAAAAAAAAACATTTTGTCAAATTTGTAGCAAGACTTCTCGTAAAATCGATTTCACAGTCCATTTCATCGGACTAAATGGAGGGCATCGAAAATAAAGCTACTAAAATAAGATGTACGCAAGTAGATGTCATCTGTGATGTTACTTCAATATCCAGTTCAAACTCTTATCAAATCTATTAAAATGAAATACAAAACAAGTGCCCTGTTGCGTACAAACACAAACACAAACGCAAACAAACACAATAAAGTAAAGTAATAGTAAATAAACCACTTTAAATGGTAAGAGCAATAATCTTTCCCACGAAGTAGTAGCATTAAAGCGGTTGTAAAACAACAACCATGAAATGGACAAAAAGACATGGACACCAAAACCAATACCTTATACAACTCCATAAATGCTGTAGCTGTAACTACTTGCAGAGCCTGCTTGCACATCCACCATCCTTGGAGACGATGAACGAAGTCGTAAACCACAGGGGGACGTTATAAAACTAAGGACAACAATCCGAAGGCATTATCATTACCAAGACCAAGACCAAGGGCAGTACCTCCAGAAAGTCGTCAGCCTCCAGGCATACCTTTTGGAGTTGGAGACAGCAATGGATAAAATAGAAGACAACCTTAGCTGGGAAAATTAAACAAAAAGAACTTTCCTCAATACGTACAATTCTAAGAATTATAAAAATTGTCTATGTACAATATGGTAAAAACATTAACGAAGAAAACACATTAAGGCTTGACGCAAACTGAAGATAATACGTTGGCTCTGTTCATATGGTCCCAACCTTTTTCAAATAAATGAGCCATGACTTAATTTCTATAAAATGGAAAATATATTGAGAAAGTTGGTTACCAGAAATTCTTATATTTTTGGAGATAGTAACACTTTATCTGTCTCATTATGATGCAACGTTATAGAAAATTGCAATGGTACAATAGCATGGTACGTCACATCCAACGATTTACCATCCCTTTTATGCAACAGACACGCATGCGAGTATGTGTGTGAGACTCTTGATTACTTATTTCCTCTATGACGTATTATGCACACCTAAAGCATGCGGCAAAACTGAAATTCAAATTTGATGTAGCTATAACTCTGTCAACTTTTAGATATTTAAACAAATAAAAACGCTACTATACATATATTAAAATTTATTTCAAACGAAAATTTAAAAAAAGGAGTTCACAAGATTATTGTTTTAAGACAGTTGTGTCTCCAGTATTGGCTAAACAACAGTACCGTAGTAGTGGTCTATTAGAAACACATAACAATATCTGAATAAATAAACTGGGACAATACACACACCATAGCCTGCCATTTAAAATAAAATACACTCTACCCAAAAGCACATTCTATTAATATTGCAATCTAGGTTCTCATACATGGCCTACTGAACGAAACAAAATATCAACAATACATATGACTTACTTTATATAACTTTATACTTACTTTAAAATAAGACATACTGTAATTAAAAATAACTATGTAAAACCATTTCAAGTATCTTTGAACTTGAACTTGAACATAATGGTCACTCCTTTTATAATTCTTTATAAATCAATTCTCCGTTAACTGAGTTCACTATAAACCTTGGTTAATACTTTGGTTTCTCAGCTCTCATTAGTTTAACCAAGAAAAATACCAAGGTTGCATGTATGGTCGGCATTTGGTAAATCTAGAATTGAAAAACCCATTTTTTAGGTTAAATTTCAGCTACACCATAACTAATCTACAAACATTTTTTCGTATCGTAGTATTGTCGAATAGACTGATTACAATTTGAGTAAGATTTTTCGAAGCATGTTCTAAGCCACATGTAGAAAATATATTTGGGTTTGTTCAGGAATCAAATTCGTATTTTAAAGCTTAAGTATGCATTTTTGTTTCTTTTGCCTCCGTTTTTCATCCGAAATGCCTTCGAAACCGATACTCTTTTTCTTTTGTTGTTGTCCATAGGTCACCCTATATCGTCCAAATGTCGATTCCTATTCTAGGTCGAGTTCTAGAACATCGTATTCGAATTTTACACGCTTCGGATCCAAATTGTTTGTAGAGTATAACATATAAGTTTAATTAATATAATGAAATTTCTAATACACAACAAATCAACAAATAATATTATTAATTACATTATATTAACTGATTTCGAAACAAAGTACATATTTTGTGATAGTTCTAGTCAATAAAGTGAGTGCCCTGCTAGACACTATACACAATATATGCAATGTGAGACGACTACAAGAAGCACCATTGAAGTTTCATCACTATCTTCAACATGCAACACTTTCATCTCGGTACTTATGATAATGACCACACATTATAAACAGTACTAGTGTATCAAATGTATTTAGAGCATTATTTGATCGTCTGAGAACTATTAATACGTCTACAACTTCAGCTGGAGTTTTCAACTAGTCATTTCACAGTACAAATAACAATCGCAAGATTCTGTCCATACATGGACATAATGCTCCTGCTTGGTAGGAGCGGTAGCACAGCATCTTGCGGGGGGGATGTTGGTTTCTCTACAAGACATGATTGTATGGGGAGTATGCAGAATGTGCTGCAATATTGTCGCGGCTGCTGGACCAGTCTCCAGGACTCTACACAACACAACAGCCGATTAGTAATGTTGCTCTTGCTGCGGTTGAAGCAGTCGAGTCATGGTTTCAGTGGCGCCAGTATTGGATGGTTATTGGTGGACTGAGGTAAATTGCAATGCGATGACGATGACTATGACGGCGTTGGAGCAAGACTCAAAGTCTCCAAGTTACACCTCGCCGCACCAGAATGTAACGTAATGCAACAATAAAAAGCACTAAGCACTCACAACATACGTACAACGACTGCTAACAATGAAAGAGCGTGCGAAATCTACTGCGAAATAATTGCAAAACATTCTTTAAAACCTTTTATATTCGTCTATAACACAATTCTTTAAAGCAAACCCTTAAAAAATTAATTAAGTCAAGATTATTAGAACATTAACATATCATTGCACAACTAAACAATTAAGTGGTGGGGTAAAATCGGTTAGGTCAAATCGATAAAAAAAAGCTTATTTTCGATAATGTTTTTTGGCGACACAGTTAACATATAATTATTTCTATAATTACTACATGATAAAATAACATTTGAAGAATACTTTGTGAAATTTTCATAAATAAATATCAAGAAATGAGCCATTGACAACGAATCTCCGCAGACGTCACACTATGGTAGTACATAGTGTAAGTGCATGGTAGTACACGACGTAACATTATGGTTCCACTCATAACTCATCACTGGATTTTTTGAAACCGAAAAACCAAAATGATTTCATTAGTTGATAAGTTTTTGCAGGTAACCCCTGAGTTTTTTTATTGATTTTTCAATTTCTTACAGCATTTAGAAGTCAAAATACCGATTTTTCATGAGAAAAATGAGTAGATTTTGAACTAGAGAGGGCACCGACTCTGAAAGAGCTATGTATGAACCAGGCCAGAGAGGTGAAGACTTAAAACTCTATATCTTCGACAGTTTTACTCCAATCGACTTCAAATTTTGACACAATAAACTTAATATGTTGTACATTAATATGAGTAAATAAAAAAAATAGTTGAAACCTTAACACCCCCTCCCCCTTGAGTCAAGATTATTAGAACTTTGAAATATCAATGCACAAATAAACCCTAAAGTAAGAAATCATCATCGGGCAGTAAAACAAGAGAGGCGCAACACAAAAAGGGTGCACCTCCTAAAATTTAATTTCACAGTAAAACTATTGTGAAGTAGAAGGGGAGCGCCAATTCATCACCTTGCATCTTCTACTAATTTCTCACGGAACTTTAAGACCTGTATACATTAAGAACCAAAGCGGAAAATGTAACACTTTAATTGGCTCATAGTAAGCTAGCATGTGTGCAGATACATTACAAAATAATTTCTATATCTGAAATAGACATTTTTTTACGCTGCCACGTTTTACATCCACTCAATAATAAAGCACACTGGCCACATTGGGTGAAATATAAAAGGACTTTCGAATTACCTTATGGTAAACTAGCGAGTGTGAAACTTTCATTGCTAGACAATCTTCTGTCTGATAATACAGGTTTTAATAAACACTGTGTTGTAATCTTAACTATTTTTGCAGCTAGAAATGTTTTTTTCTTAAATATTTCTAAAGATATCAACGTGTGCACGTATGTGGTCAACTCACCGCGAGTTATAACTCCAAACCGCATCCACGACTAAGGACTTGTTCCAGATTCCTTCTTTTCTTAGTAAGGGACTTTGACATGACAAGAACCGGAGCAATCAGACTTGTAACAATGTCTTAAAATTGCTATTCGTGCATTAATGGGTTGAATGCATGTATTCAGAGCATTTCGTATCAGCAGAGCAAAGACCTGAGGCTACCGAAACAATGCCAGGTCCTCTAACCCTCTACGAGTACAACGAAACTGTAAACACATGCAACGAATTGCTACGTTGCACTGGCCACTAAGAATACTGAGGATGAAGACCGATGACCATTGGCTCATCGCGCGCTCTGATTCTCTGACAGACCGGTCGGAAGATTAGTTAGATCTTGTTTATGGCGCGCATGCTTAACAAAATAAAAGTAAAAAGCAGCACGCACAGATGTGCAAGGCGCAAGGTGTAATTACATGAATCAGAGCTGGAAGTTAATATTAATATGAGTAATGAACTGGTAATTATAATGTAATGTAATAACTGGAAATGTACTGGAAACTCAAACGATTTTGCAATAGGAATAGAACATCATGGATGATACTTTACATTCATATAATTTTTTTACTTAAGTATCAATATTCAATCTAAAAAGGTAAAAGGATTTTATTATTTTATATATACTTCACCCTCCCACTCTATAATTCACCCTCTTCCCCAATATCACATCTATCACAAGCAGAAATTATGGTTTTGAATGTGATCTCGAACAAAAGGGTCAGGTACCTACTCAGTCTCCAGTATAATCTCATTGTACGTTGATATGAAAGCTTCGACGTATTAAGTTGCATGTCACACGAGTGTGGACGTGTTGTACAACTTCTTACAACAAATGTTGGATGCAACACGTATGTGTACGGGTCTTTAAATACACATAATTGTGTTTAGCGAATTAGGTGTTGAATATTCCAATTATGGCATAGTTTTCCACATTTCCATTTTGTGCACATTGCTGTCGCATCATTTAATTGTTTTGTAAAACAGACTTTCAGTGGACAGAACGACGAGAGGACTGCAAGCACTAACCACAAGACGAAGACACACAATTGCACAAAACAAAGTACCAAAGGAATTTAGATTAGTGCATTGTCTTCCAAATAAGTACATACCTTGCTGATACTTTATATAACTAAACTATAAATAAGATCCATGTACAGCAGTAGGTACATACAAGAACCATAAAAGTAAGATAAAATACAAAGAAGTTAATGTTACCAGAAAAGCCGCATTTCTTGCTCCAGATATGAACATTTCGAAACTTTAAATTCTACGTGAAATTACGATAAATGTACTTAAAATGTTTGTGCGTGTTGTGTAACATGTTAACTGTTTTTTTTTAACGATTATACGAGTAATTGAATTGAGATAAAAACTTCACTGTAGATAATTTTTTAGTTACCTTCTAGCCACAAATATTTAATAAGCAATTTCTTTAATAATTTTACGTCAGTTATATCTATTGATAACAGCTGTGCCAGCTGTGTGGTTATGTACTGCAGTGTTATAAAATAAATTAAATATTACCCACACGTCTAAGAAATAGTTCCTTTTAGTTTACAAATCAAAAATTGATTATAATTTACAATCTTATAAAATAACTTATCCAAAGACTTTATTATGTAACAGAAATAGCTTTTAGGTAAATTTATGAGGTACAGTTGCAGATATTTCTAGTACTCTCTAGTCTCTATAAGGTAGGTTAACCAATTAACGCGCACCTGAGGGTTTTTTATTTAATATTTCAACAAAGGTTACCAGTGGAATGAAAACTATGAATACTTTTAACAAAGCATATATATTTCTATTAAAGAATCGAGTTTGGATTGCTAAATTTACCAATTTATGATAAAAAAAAACTATGTCAATGGGCGTTATTAGGCACCATTGATCCAAGTAACGCCCGGACTAAAAAAATCAAAGAACTAACATTAAATGAAAACATTTTCCAAAACAAATCGAAGCAATAAACATTTTCATTAAGTATAATCAGTTGCAGCCTCTAGGACAATTGAAATACATAACTTCCTTACCCATACCCACATATGATCATGATCATTTTTGGGCTCTTGCCGGATTCAGGTTTTGAGCCTGGATATTTCGGGATGCCTTTTCAAAAATAATTTTAGCTACCTTTTCGTTGTCACGGGAGAAGAGGGAGGAGGGTGCAAGTGAGTACACGTGTTAAGAAAACACTGAAAGTGATTAAGATATAAAATTTTTATTATTAAATTCTCTGTTTGAAAATTAAGTTTCTCGAGAATTTGCGATTGCTATTTTTTCTAAATTTTCATATTTCTCGGCTTCAATTACTTCTTTCCCAATAGCAAATTTGGCCGTGATTATTTTATATGATCCATTTACTTTTTTTTAAGAAACGAAAATTTAAAAAAATTGTTTATATCTTTATTTAATTCCATGTGTATGTTTTCCATCATGTTCTCAGTTGGAACCCGAAGTTACGGCGCTAGCAGAGTCAAACTTTATATTAGTTATTAGTCTATATGTGTATACTTTTGTTTTACGCCTGGGCACAGTTTTATGAACGCTTTGTTACCTTTAACAATCTCATATAAATATATACATGTATTTAAATTATGTTATATATTTATGTTCCTGTTTGGATTATTAGGACACCCCGCTGGTGTGAGAGAAATAATGAAATAAGCGGAACCAGGGCGCCACGCATATAGAAAAGAACAGTCACACCATCTTATGGTAGATGCTTTGTACACATCAAATATAATATAAAACATTTATTCTTCAATTAAATGATTAACATTCAATTTTACAGAATGACGTCTAAAGTAGACTATTACATTATTTTAAGAACTAATACAAATAGGTCCAAAGAAGGTCCATCAATCTTACTTGACATGGCGCATGACCAGTATGACCAATCTAAGTCACTGCCAATTGACATGAGGAATTCCCAAACACCACTTTACTCAATGTAGTTGAACATATTTCGCAATCCTCAACGCAATGTGCTTAGAATAGTAATAGCGGCGCCTAACTCATCATCTAAGTACTACTGCGATGACCATTTTAAAATGGTAAATACGTACGTACATTCCCAACGACGTATTAGGTAAGTTTTGAGTATGGTTGACTCCCAGAGAGGTTCTCCGAGCCGACAAACAATGTGTACAAGATACCAGTACACCAACTTAACGATTGGCCATTTGCATTAAGTTATGGTCACCAGGAATCGACAAGTGGGTCGCTAACAAATTAAATGCCATTTTTTATTTAGGAAATGATTGTTTTGTCTTTTCGTGTAACCAATTTTAATAGGCTACAAAACAAACTAAAATTCTACACCATGACACTAATTTAGACATTGGTAATTACAAATACAATGAGTTTCTTTTAATAATTTCTACTCTTTTTATTTCCTTCTTAGTACAATAAACACCAGTAACAATTTTGTCTTTATCGTTGAAAGATAAAACAACACTGCACTGTATATTGATAAAGTTGACTATCAAAACGTATCATATCTATTTATTTTTACTCAATTCGTAATATTATAGAAGTTACTGTTTAGTTTTAGAAGTTTTTCTGTTTAATAATTAAAGGGCTTCCTCACTACCATTTGCCAACATTTACCATCGCTATTAAACAAGAGAAGTACAAAAGAGATGCAGAATTAAACGTCACAGCTATAGCTATATATAACGAAAAATAAATAACATTACTTGTTATATTTTATTCAGTTCGTAACGTCGTTAAACACTAAGATAATAACCGTAATATTACGCAGTGAAACAAACTCCAAACTTTAAATAGATATACAGGGTGTCCTGTCTCAGACTACCGTAAATTTAGGGACGTATTGTATGGCTGCCATTTTAAATTTAATTTTTTATTTTAAACGACTCCTCCAAAAAATATCGATTTCTCTTGATCTTGAATTTTGGTCCAAAATTTGTAAGATTTTCACCTGATAATATTTTGTTTACCCGTATGATTAAGACCATTAAAAATGAATTTGAAAGGAAATAATTAAAAGAATTGAAGTAGTTCAATTTTGTCTTCCTCCTTAACATATTCTTTAACTACATACTTAATGAATTACTAATAACATACACAACAAAGACAACAAAAATTGTAAAAAAAATAGCATGTTCTCACTAATATTACCAGAAACCCTCAATAAATCTTCTGCGGCTTAATTCGAAAAAAAGCTGTTTGTTACTGTTGCTAATAAAACACAGAAAGCGGAGTAAACAAAAGAGATGAAAAAACTAAGCTAATATAAAATCTAATTACAATTCCGTCAGCGAAGTAGCCACAGCCCGACAGACTTACATGAACCACAGACTTTAACTGAGATGTTAAACGAAATAAAACGAACGAAAATGGGCAAAGGAATGCGTGCGTTTTCACACAAAACATGGGACACGGTTCACCTTGGTCCTAAAGTCATAAATAATCCGTAGCAATACTCGATTGTGTAATGTGAAGTGAAGCAATCATTTGGAGGAATACGACTGCCTATGTATTTAGAGAAGAACACATCATAAGGTGAATTTTGTATTTTTCTCATTAAAAAGCAATGCTTTAGCACCATATGATTTTTCCATTGTTTTGAAATCTACAAAAGTAGCGTCACTAAAACCACTGTAATTCGTAAAGTAATGGTCGAAATGATATGAAATTTTGACATATGGATTTGTCAATAGTGACAACATTTCATATCATCCTCCGAAAAAATTGCATATGCGCGTGCGAAATGAAAAAAATGTTTTGGCATCATTTAAACGTTCTCAAAAATATCAATTTATCCAGGCCGCGCAATCTCTGAAATCTCCTGCGTGTAACAATTTATTCAAATAAACAAAATAAGTGTTATAAAAAATATTAAATGAAAGTATTTTGTCAGAATGTCAAATTACACTTAACGCATTTGTCTAGACATTATAAGATCGTTTCTCTTTCTTAACTCTGAATGGATTTGTGGCATTTATTTTTAGATCTTTCGGGTTGCGGGTTGCATTGCGGAGATACGGTCTAAGTTTTTACAACCAGACTTAGACTGTTAGACATCTAAGTAGTCGCAACACAGAGAAAGTACAGTTCTGCCAATTTATTGCAATAAATGTAACAAAAATAAAAATAATCACAACTTTTAGTGACTGTCAATGACCTGGATATAAAATTACTGCATTCGTATGCAAATATTTTCAGTATAAAATCACATGTGCAAATGTGATACTTAAGTGATACAATGGCGTTCTTTTGGTTCATACTTCAAACTTCATTTTACGTTTTACCAGGCCGAACACTTCAGGCACGACTGTCTTAAAACAAAATTGTTAGCGTTATTTCTTCAATGTCACTGTCTCTATGACAAACCTGTATGACACCAAATTGTTATAAGGGAGTAATATTTTTAGTATGATAATTAGGTTGTGGACTGAGTTTCTCTATGTTCTAATTAAACACGCGGTTTGCTGTAATATTGTTACACCATAGAAAATCTGTGAAAAGATAAATTTATGTTATGAATACTTGAAATGCATGTTTACAAAATATGTTCCACGTTTAAACGTAGATGTCGTTTTGATTTAACGAGAACATTATTAGTCCAGTTCAGCAGTGTCTTGAAAATATATTTCGCAATATTTATAATACAATTATACTGCCTGATTTGGAATCAGTAGGAAATTCCACGAACAAATACATCTTTAAAAGTTAAAAAAAAACCTTTTTCTTTTTGGTCAAAAATATAACTATTAATTAATTTAAAAATTATTAAATATTATTGAATAAAAATAACTTTAACAATATACAAGTGCAATAACAATATACATTAAATTATGGTTCACAACCCAATTTTTTCAAATATAGGTCCATAGAACCGGTAACCGGATAAAAAGTGTCTAACGGTATCCGACGCCGGAAATAAATTAGTACGTCCTTATTATAATGTAACTTTCTAAGAACGCCCTTTTAACATTAAGCGATTCGTTCGTTGCATTTTGTAACATCTTTGGATGTTACACCGGCATATTCCAATTGACATTAAAGATGTAACAAAAAACAAATCGTAATATAATTAGTAGTTAAGACCTAAAATATATAAGATAACAACGCCATCTGGAAACGAGGTTCAGCAAAGTGTACAACAGCTGCAAGTTCTTTGGCAGTTCAGCCGGTGTTAATGAAATCTAATAATATCTTTGATCACAGTACAGTATTTCTGTTAAATAAACTCATACAATGAAGAGCACGTTAAAAATTACTACAAAATGTTTGGATGTGTTTTCAAATAAACGGCTTGTCACTGCAACAATGTTTCCTCCCAGTAAACATTTTAGAGGTACTTTGACATCATATCAAAGATGCGTGTTATTTTCTTGTCATGAAACAATTCATTTTGATTTCACTCGTTTAACGGAAATGTCAGTGATATGAACTACAAATGGCAAAATCACTTCACCTGGCCTCAAATCCATAGCAGTATTGAATGAAGTTGTAAATAAACCATTAAAATGTAACAGAGACAGATATATCTTGTTTCTTTTTCTTAATATTGAATTATATCTCTACTAAAATAAATATTTTCAAATTTAAAAAAGAGACCACCAGATCTCCATTTAATTGTATGATGTTGGAAAGAGAAAGAATATAATTTTTTCATAGGTGATAACTGACATCTATCTGAAATCTGAGTGAAAAAGAATTGATTTTTTACTGGAACTTCATCTAACTTTGCCATTTCACCAAAATGTTTACCTGGCTATTTTGAGGTTATGCACCTACGATTAAGGGCGGTATTAAGAACTAATGACTGTCTTAATTTGTATTTGTCGAGGACGAATAAGGAAAGCACCATCTAAACTCACTAAAGAAACACAGACCTTAAGACATGTTTTCTTTTAAGAACCGCGCTGAGATCTATTTAAAAAGTCAGCTCTAAAAATAAATGACAATGATTTAATTATGATAAAATATGGAGAAATTATTCAATCATTTCAACAAATAATTATAAAATTAGTAAAAATATGTCATTAACAGTGTACCTCACATATACTATACTCGTATATCTTGTTAATGAGTTGGCAGTGTCCCAGCTCCCACTTCCTGCGTCTGAAGCTACTAAAAAACGGAAACTGAAATACTTTATGCTACTGTACGAGGATTCCAAATTTATAACTCGATCTGAGATTAACTTTACACATCACAAATCATTTTTATAGCGACCCGTTGTGACTTCGGCTGAAACTACGACTGAAATACTAGCAATGATTTCCGAAGATATGGGTGGCATAAGGCAGAAGTGATTTGAACGTTATTCATAGAAATTAGCTAATACATTCATATTAGTAAATTAATAGTAATCTGCAAAGATATAGATTTGTAATCATAATGTAAGAAATAATTTGATTCCTTATCGCATACATTTAATGTACTGAAAATAAACTTGTGGACCATGACTTAATTTTTATAAAACTGTACAACTGTATTTTTATAAAGTTAGCTACCAAAACACCAAATGTTTAACTATTTTTTAATAACTATTTATATATTAGGAGATATTAGCAATAAAACAAGGTATTTCTCGTTATTTATTAAAGGGATCCAATGTTATAGAAAATTCCAGTGCATTGAACGTCACATCCGACGATTTACCATCTCTTTTATACAACAGAAATGTGTATGTGTACGTCATTTACTACTAATAGCTGGGTTAGGAAATCCATGAAGTATCTACAGTAATCTAAATTACTTATTTCTTCTGTGACGTCACAAACTAATAAAATTTAAAGAACTACATGTGACGTCACTTCTTGTCAATTATTTCTACTACATTTTGGTTTAATCTTTCATGTAATTCATACATAGATTGTTTTCTTCCTAACGCAGTGTACAAGCCCTTCTCAATTTACAAATGCCCTAAAATAATGAAAGCATCCTGATCCGATTGTTTAAATCACATTAATCACAGCTAGGGAGTGGAGCAATTTGAATCACGTGATTTCCGGGTATTTTATTATTTCTTTCGCTATGACGTCATAGGCATAGCCCACAGCTCATAATGAAGGCTTATGTATACAGTTGACATCTATACATGTATGTGTTTGATTGATTTGACAATAGTCTTATTACGTTGATGTAGGTATTTTCTTAAATATCACGTGACAGCTCTAATTATTTCTGAAGCATACCAGCATACTTCTGTTACGTGGCGACATCGACTTATTATTCTCCCTTCAAAGACAAATGGTGCGGTAGCAGTATTCATCAGCTGCTTTGAAAACATTTTTTTTAACTTCCGACAAAGAGAGAACATAACATTCAGATTTCACTTCAAGATGTAGGCGAATACAATGGACTCCGTGAAGTTTTTATTTAATCCCAACAAAGCATTAACTGTGTTCCCGGAAATAAGAACATAAATCGAGGAACTCAGCGTTGAAGTCTTTAATTGTTGAGGATTTAGTTCACCGTGTGTTTAAAAACAATGTACTTTCAATGTTCAATGGGTGGGCGTTTAGTTAACACATTATAAGGCTGGTTTCACACTGCACGTTATGTACGGAGTCGTACATATCCCATTTAACTGAAATGTGTCCATTGATATAGATTAAGCCAACGCAAGGGGCCTCTAGCAAATATATTATTGTAATTTCATTATATTTATAGCTGTCTTATTACAGAGAGTGCTTATGCTTTACTAATTTATAAAATTACAGTTTATACTCACACCGCCTTACAAATAAACCTGTTATAAAATTTATATCAGGTATAAACTAATGGCATAAATTTTATAACAGGTTTATTTGTATTGGTGGTATTTTCGTAATAATATAGTTTTTACTGTGGCAAACCACAGTTTTTAATAACGCAAATGTTAATGGATAATAATAAGTTTTAAAAGTAAGTACTCAACCGGATGTAATTGTGAAACTCGAAATGATAAGGATGGTATTACCAAGTGTCTCACGCGTCTAGATTAGAAGAAAAATATTTAAAGCAGAATTTTACAAGTTGCACATCTTCTGTTCTAGGCGCGGAAACCATAGCATTTGCTATGTCTGCTATATGGCTAATGCGGCACTAGACATATCCAAGACAGAGATTTAGGGAGAGAGAGAGAGAGAAGCGAACCGATACAGGTAGGGGGGAAAAAATGACAGATTTTTCAGAAAAAAAACGGTCACTGAATGTGGTGTTGCTCAGCATACTTAATATATTATATACTAATTCAATAAAGTTGGATAACTGGGGCGCATAAGCAGATTAGTCAAGAAAATACATGTATATAATATAAACTATGCATTGATAAACAATAAGGTGATAATGCGAAATACCTCCAATGGATCCTACCGACAATAATCATTCATAGCCTACGGTCGGACATAGTCTGTTCAGGTGTGAGAGAGTCTACGCATAGCAGGCAAAATAAATACATAGCATTCTATACAGAAATAAAAATAAAGAGTATGCTCGCAACCTGAGCTTTTCAAACCAAACGTCAAACCAATTACCGATTATTGTTTTATTAAAAACTAGTTAAACATGGGCATGCATTGTTGTCTAGTTGTTCTAGTCATTGTTGTCAGTCTAATATGAAATAAAGGAAAGTAAATAAAAGACAAAGACAGAGGACGATCAGCTGGAAAGCAATGAAATAAATGAATTCGATTTTCAAAACACGCGCATATTCGAATGCAAATTTTAAGTCAATCGACGAATAGTGCTGTAGTGTCGTAATTGAAAAACAGCGTATATAATTGAAAACACCAATTCCATCGATGAAGCTTAAAACACGGCAACTGCCTTAAGAAATTCTATAACTTCTTTTCAAACATGCATCGTAAATATTAATTAAACTTTAAATATGTCTGCTTTGAAACATAAATTAACTATAAAACAGTATACTTGTAATGTAATTTAACGCCATTTATTCAATAATTTCTATCTTCAACACGTTGATTTATCACAAATACATTGATTGATCGCTGTGAACACGAACATTTATATAATGCTCAGTGGGGGGCCTGCCCTAATTACAATGCAAATAAAAACAAATTATAACAACATAATTGACGTAGTAGGAGTAGAAGTTTTGAAGTTTCTGTGATAGTTGTCTATTCTGGAGCAAAACAAGGACTGCGATTGGGTAGTGTCTCGCGGTAGACTGACGCCGAAAGACCACGGCCTGACACCATGACAGTCCGTCATCAAATATGCAAATTAAATCGCAGCCAATCGCTCATTGCTTAAGCCGGCACCAAACGATGCTACGAGCACCTCCAACATTAAACGCATCGATGCTGGAACTAATTTTGTCCAACGTTCATGTTAGAAAAAGTTCGGACTGTTCTCGGTGTTTTGGGACACACGTGATCCACATATCTTGCACTGCTGCACGAATCGTTGAACAAAGAAAGGTTTTCTACTTGAAAGTTTCTTTATTTACTTGAAAAATTTTGATAAACAGTGTCGGTGTCAATAATATCAACAAATTAATAAAATAAATAAATCATTCGGATCAAACATTCGTTTCACCGTGTAACAGGAAACTTGCCATGTAAATCTTCCAATATTTGAATCACACGTTTGAATCAAACGTTCACCGCATCGTCTGGAGTCGGTTTTATACAATTAATAAGATTCAATGCAATTCATTTGGGAATAAACCACAAAATGGGTTGTTTATTTCACACGACAAATGTGCCGCTACTGCTTATTACTGTCCTATCTTTTAATAAAAGTAATTATACCTTTTACTTGAACATACTAAAAAACCAATTATTTATAATTGACAAAAACACATATCGAATACTCATATCTAATACTTTTTGCTGTTAAATACAGTACTGTGGTTTCAGTACTCGATTAACACTGAAAGAAAATATCTTCCATCATCAGAAGAGTGTCACACTACAGGAAATGGGCACACTCAAGTATTTAGGACAACTGAACATCTGGGAGTTAATGATATTAAAATTAAAATTAATCAAAATTCTTGCAAGTTTTTACTGTCATTGAATTTAATGGATATTTATTAAAATATTTAAAATATCTTAAAACGTTTACTTTCAAATTATATTTACAGCTCCTTTTATATTTTGAATTTAGATTTTAATTCATATTTATTATAACATAAAACGTGCCACAACAATTGTGTCTGGGATTATTTAAAGATTATCATTCCTTCGTTTATTGTCCATAAATACTTATTTTATCTCTATTTTCTCTCACTTAAATATATTCGTAACAATTGTTAGACAACTTAACGCAGCACACAGTACTCAGTCCCGGTAATAACGGTTTTAACGTCATAATATTAGTATATAGTTATAGTTTCTAAAATAAACAAAAAAAGACTGATTTATTATACCTATTATTTGCAAGATGGCGGCCGAAGGGGCACTCTGTACCCTGATTTTACATGATGAAAAATAAAAACTTCTGACTAATCAAAATGATAATAGATTTCTTAGACTACTAAGCGGCATATGGGGAAGGGTCATAAACTTTGTGATGTTACATATAATTTAAAATTCGGCTTCCAAAAAAATAGGTAATACAAGTCCAAAAAACAAAGTAAGATTAAGAATTTTTTTTTTCAAATATGTGACGTTACAAGAGGGAGGAAAGGTCCACAATGCGGGACAAGACATAACAATGAGGTCAGGCAAAAAGCATGAAGTTTATGTGATGTCCTAAAAGAATGACGTCAAGAAACATTTGAAAATAATTAGGGTGGGGCAAATATTACAAAATGAAACAAACGGTACCTCGACGTTATTTTTGGGAATAAAAAAACTGTTAATTATGTATTATGTTTTAACTATGTACATATTAACGAAGAATGGACTCTAAACTCAGGCCAGTTTTAGGTAAAGTTTTCTTGGAAAACTTTTATACTACCTCCAGCGAGCATCCGAGGAAACTCGAGAACTATCGAACGATGGCTTGTTCAGCACAAAATTAGGAAAGCAACAGGAGAAACAATTTTGTGATCGCCTCAACGACATCAATGTTAAGTAATAATTACTATTATCGATGGTATTTTAATATTCAATTGTTCTAGTATTCCGTTTGGTTTTATTTTTTATATGTAAATATCTTATCATAATATTGTTTTAAAACAAAAAAGGAGTCAGCTAATGTTGGATAAATGTGCATTAGAACTCATAATTTGTCTAAGATGTTTTTCTGATTGTTTAAGATGTGTCTAAAATGTTAGCAACATGGTATGCTACAGCAGATCAAAACAAATTCTTTTAGATTGAATTTTATTTTCTTCCTTTCTTAATAACGCCTACTCTTTCCTGTTGTGGTTTGAGTAGGTCTCTTAATGCAAAATTCATTTACAACTTTGGTTTTGAATATAATCCATTCATGTATTTTTACGTCATGTGGTTACGTACACACTTGTACGTACACAGGGCGAGAGATTTTATTTATTCTCTTACTTTTAATCTTTTAAAACTTTCGTTTATTTCATACGAAATATAATTAGTGACGGACACAGTGCGCAGAGCACTTCCGGGGTTCCTGAGAAGTAGGTTCCAACCGGTGGTGAATCATCCGTAGAACATAGAGCCTTTAAAGTTCGCTTTTCATATAAGAAATTTACAGTAGACCCACAACAGCAAGTAGAAGAGTTCATACTATCAACTACTGCTGCCACTTATTGATGGTTAGTTTAACAAGCAATACAAGGAGAACCTTATAGAATGTCATAGTGTAAAAACGTAATACACCAATTTGTGCATATATTTTTACTCTATTTTAAAGAAGAGTTTTATTTATACATTCTGATATTTATGCAATATAAAACGCAACCCTCACCTGTAGTTTACACACTCTAATGTTAAGGACTACACGGAAAAATAATTAAAATATAAGTAGACCACTAACCTGTCCAAGATCTAAAGTAATTGTCACATATTCGAACTGGGACCCTTTCTGTAGCGTAGGGCTCTGCCACCATCTCGTGCTTCCATCGATGGCATATGAAATGTGATGCCTCTTTGCAGAATCTGCACTTTTTGAATCGCAAACTCCACATTGTGGTGATCGAGATCTATAACAAATCAATAATCAACATCAAGATCTTCTAAAGTAAAAGGATATATTAATCACAATTGTACATCATTTAAATTTATATCTGGATTCAAAACCTTTGTAAACATTTAGGCTGCGATCTGTTGATTTATAATTAAAAGGTGCCTTTTTGAAATGTAATTTAAATTTTAACGACATCTTTGACATCATCATCAATATTTTAAAACTATCAATTAACACAAAAGCAAAACTGTAAATTCTACACACTTAATACAGGGTACAATTTCTATTTATATATCGAGTTCATATTGACAGCTGCTTAACTAAAGAATGACTTCTTACCTATGATGATGATCAATCATTTTACAGAATTCTTCGCGAGTAGATTCACCACATGTGGCATTTGCTTCGATTTTAGCTTTTGCGGCAACGTTAAATACACTAGGCCAAAGTCCCGCTGACCCCTGACCGCCGTCACTGGCAACATTACCATAACCGAGAAACCGTGGACCTGGAAAATAAGAAATGAATATTTATAGAGTTATATTAACACTCAATATTAACGGACATAGATCCACTTTTTAAGTATAGGCAACATAGACACGTGCCTAGAGACCCGTACCACAAAAAAAACCCTACACAAAGAAAAATTATTGTAGTAAAAACCTTTTAACAAAAAATTTTTTTTTTTAATTCTAAAAATTCGCTGTATGTAGGGGGTATGAAAGGTCGCAGTAGTGTAAACAGGACAGTTCTAGCTTAAATTTTCTCCCATCCCCCAACACTTACCACGTTAATATTATATTACTTAAAGTATTAGTATTACAATAAGAAGAATTAATACGTATACTTCTACATAACCCACAGGACGAAAATTAAGCTGGAACTGTCCACTTTACACTACTGTTCCCTTAGCACTTTTAAACGTTGTGACAACCTTGCGGCTTCGTTTTATGTGGAATTGAAATTGCTACTCCATGTAGTAAAACTAAAAGAAGACAGTTCGAATGGCTCTAGTCAAAAGTCTAGAGTCTAGACAATTAAATTGACCATAGGTCCATGCGTTCTTTCCGACTTTTAGTTTATTAGAATGAATGAACGAACAGAGCACTTCACTTCAAGTCACGCTGGTACCGCCCGGGTTGGTTTTAATTATCACCAGACCATATATTATATTTATTACATTGTATTATACAAATATTTCCTAAAAAACAATTAAAGTAAACTACTAATAGATTCACTGTACACTTGTTCGTTTAACTTGAAGTGATACTCATAGTGGGAGGGCTGACCCCGCGCACTGCGCAGTGCTGCAACCCTCTACCTCTAGCCCTCTTGAAGTATGTTCTCCAGCTCTGTAGGGTACTAAACCTTTCAAACCCATCCCCAGTTCCCATACGCCCTACTCCCTGCATCGCGCCGTACATTGTACCATACATAGTACAAGAACACTAACAAGGTACAAGGGTTCATGTCTGCAAGACAAAAGAGGAATTCATCTTCCGCCAAGACCATTGTATATGTATCTACAATCTGAATTCTATAATCACTGTGAAATCTAAGAAGGACCCAAATAAATCACTCACCTAAGAACAAATTGGTACGGGGGCAATAAATTGTATCGGTACATAAGTAAAAGGAGAAACAGATATTTCACATTTAAGTGCTTTTTGTAATCCTAAACTGTATACCTTTAAATCTTTTGTTTTTAGAAATGTTTCAAACAAATATTCTACAATGTTATATTATCTAATCATTATATATAAAAATTTAACCTGCGTATGTTTGTGATCGCAAAAGTCGAAAAGTAGTCGGTCCATTGATATAAAATTTTGACATGACGTTACATTGGAATATGCATTCGAAAATCGAATAATTAATCGCCTTAAATAATTTATTAATAACATATTTTTTCAGACTGTGGCAAAACAGATTTTTGCCTGTTTCACGACTTTTAGAACATAACACTACTACTGGCATTGAGAGTAAGTGGTTAAGAAGTGAAAGCAAATATTGTTACTGTACTACAAGGGTTGTTAAACAAATTAGATATTGAACTTAAACTACATTTTAATAAAAGAAATATTATCATTCACATCAAGAGCCCACACTTAATTAAAAAAAATACCCTTGCTTTCAATATTTTCAAATCTTATTAATTTAAAAAACAAAATATTATTATTTGAATGTGTGTATAAATAGAGTACTTTCGAAATTACTGAAACTCTACTTTGCTTGCTATAAATTTAGTACTTGATGGTAACAGCCCAGTGAATTTATGACCATGTTAACATGTCTAAGTACTTACTGACAGTGCAAATCAGTTCAAAACAGATTTACAGAGCATCTACGACAAACGGGGTGATACCAAACCGATGCGTATAAGCGAAGCAATCAATTTTAAAATGTCCGACAAGTATTTATGCAGCATGATCACATTTTGCAAAGTGCGATGCAATATTATAAAGTTAATGGTTATTATAAGTAAGGAAAAGCTGACAGGCTATCCAGTTCGGCACTGCATAGTCACAAAAAACGATTACAAATGTATTTATGTGAAAACGGTATAATATTTTATATCATAGAATAATTAAATTCAATACTAAAAACAACATGAACATTAAAAAATCATTTAAAATAAATTTAAAAGTATTTAAAGAGAACAATGACAGTTCTCTGGTTCTCTCTGCAGTGTTACGACCGTTACAGAGCGTTACAGCATGTTCCGCGTCACTCTCAGCGTGAAGTAAGTAATATTTCAAGTGCACCACAATGGGCACCTTGCGCTAAGGGTACATTCAACCAATGCATTGCATAGTTTTAAAGAAACCAACAAAAATATTACTTTATAAGGAATATAAAAACAGTGACTGTCATTTTAGAATAAGTTTTGAATATACAAAATACATCTAAAAATAGCAGGATAATAGAGCGCCATTGCACATTTATGATCACATTGTAAACTGCCCGCTAAACCCAGTAAGGAATATCGATCTAAGTTCATTACCCAGTAAACATTTAGTGAAGTGCCCTATTTTGTGACGTTTCTATTACTATTTCACTTCAATTATAGTTCGCATCAACTTTATCTTCAGTTGTATGCCGACAGTAAACATTTTGGAGCATTTTGGAGTCACTTTGACATCATATTGGAAATGCGTATGTTTTTTTTGTCATGAAAGAGTTCATTTATAGTTTAGTTTCTCACAATCGTTCATATGAAATGTCTGTTTTATCGGCTACAGATGACGAAACCACTCCACCTGTCGTTGTTAACAGTTAAATTTCCATGTTTTTGGAAATGTTTAATAAGGTTATACCCGTTATACGTTAAATTGAAAAATTATAAAATTAAATGTCCAATGTCACGTGTCCAACGTTCATGTTGGAAGAAATTACATGCTGCATGAATCGTCCAACATTGGAAGACTTTATACTTGAAAGTTTTTGTTAAACAGAGTCAGTGTCAATAATATCAACAAATTATCAAACATTCGTTCCACCATGTAGCAGGAAACTTGCCATTCACCGCATTGTCTGTCGCCGGCTTAAGAAACTCATAGATCACGCCCGTTGTCTTGCAACGTGTATCAATCTAACTTGCAAGAAACATAAATACTTTGATTATGACTGTAGCTGCAGCTCTTGAATAATAAAGTTCTTTATTTTTTTGTAATACTTGATATTCAATACATACCAGCTTAAGATCTGGATTCCATCAATTTCATTTTCAACTTGACACAGCAGTACGTGGGCGGGTGGGCACACTGCATATTATTATTTGCCATAGGGATTATGGGAACAAAAGAATATTGATTTTGAATTGAATGTAGCACGAGTCATGAAGTGAAATGCAACAGCCACAGGCAAAGTCTGAATTGTATAGCTGTAGAAGGTCCTTAAGCCATACAACACGAGGGAGAGAAATTAGGCCTATTGTTATAGTTACTTTGTGGATAAAATAAAGTGGACAGAACAGAATACAAAATCAACCTCCTTCAAATTTCTTTTATCGAAGCTTTTCAACAAAAGTATTTTTACAATTATAATCTTAAGCGTCGTATACATACGTGTGATTTAAACATGCAACATCCAAAATTTGTTGGAAGAAGTTGTACAACACGTCCACACTACTGCGACATGCAACTTAATTTGTAAACTAACTCAATATACTTATTAATTAACTTAATTGTGTATATACTTACGTCGGAAGCTTTCATATTTCAAACGAATTCCTTCAACCTGCTTTGCACTCATGTCTAAATAATGTCAACTTATGAAGGAAAATATATAAATGTTGGATACCCGGTGTGTACGATACACTAGATCTATTTTTCGCAGTCAACGTAGAAGAAAAGCGTATGCAGCAAGGACTAGCGGTATGTATATGTTTACCCACATAAATGTGTTATTACAATCGCCAATATAATTATATACTACTTATATATAAATTATATATAGATACTTATATATACTTATATATACTCGTATATATTATACTATGATATAGTTCAGAACGCAACTGAACCTCAGATAAACGAACTGAGTTGCTGCCCTACAACATCCTCCGCTTCCCTTCTCTTCTATAAGGTATTTCAACAAGAGGTGTCATTTTAAATGAACATAAAAACCCAATATTTTCCTCAAAAGTGGTGATATTTTTATTTTAATTTAAAGTACAAACTCTGAGGTTACTAATGGAATACAATATATAACAAATATCTGTTTAAAAATGATGCTAAATTTAAAATGACAGTTCTTGGCGAAAGATCCTAGATGTATAACAAAAAATCACAGCGATGACCCCATAATTTTATCTCCTATCATCGCATTCCTCAAAAATATTCGGACACATCTGATTCATATAAAGTACTAAACAGGTAATCGATTTACGTGTTAAGCAAACTTGTTGTTTATTAAGGGTACAACTACCTATGTACCTATAGTGAAAGGTGTCAATTGTTTATTATATCGAGACACCGAATTGAATGCAGTATTCATCAACTGTAGTCAAGAGGTTTATATTTAACGTGCCAAGTCAGTTTAACACCTGTAGCAAAACACGCAGGTAAAATAGTCGGGTAATTACATACAAAAAGTGTACCGTTATTTAAAAATTACATACCGTAAATACAGATTTATTTCAATCAAATTATAATCCTACAAAAATGTATTTAATTAAGTCTCTATGTTTTAATTAAACACACAGTTTGCTGTAATATTGTTACACCATAGAAAATCTGCGAGAAGATAAATTTATGTTATGAATACTTGAAATGCATGTTTACAAAATATGTTCCACGTTTAAACGTAGATGTCGTTTTGATTTAACGAGAATATTATTAGTCCGGATCAGTGTCTTGAAAATATATGTCACAATATTTATAATACAATTGGGTGAACAGATTTGTTAGGGGTCCATTTTTTAATACTTTATTAAAATATTAATTAATCTACCTATTATAATGTTCGTAATAATGTATATTGGCGTTCTTGTTTAAATAAATATTCAAAAATTGACGGATGTTTATCTATTCAAAGTTTGAATTTTGTTTTATTGCGAAATATTTTTTTTGTTATCCTAGTAGTTGACGACGTCATTAACTCGAGAAGTTATCTGATTTATTTTTCGTTTTTATCACCACATTAGATAACTTGATGGGGTCCCACAACAGCTGCTATTGCTGTAACGTTTAATTCTGCATGTATTTTTACACTTCTCTCGTTTTACGAAGAAAATGGCTATTTCAATCGTTGATAACTTCTATAATATTGCGAATTGACTAAAAATAATTGGATATTTGAGGTTTTGATAGCGAACTTTATCAGCATACAGTGCAGTTTTCACTTATGGTTCAAAATGATAGTAAATTTCTAAAAGCAGGAATAATCGAATTCCCTAAGAATAGAAATCAATTAAATAACCGATAAAATCAACTAAATAACATTGCTTTGTAACAATTACGTACTATAGTTCAATTTACGAGAGTTCGCCGGTGACTCATGATTATAAAAAGTTGTGTCGTATAAATATGCAGCACCATCAAAAAGCAATTACTCGCTAATTTTTTTGTAATGCACATAGGAATGAATAAGATATAATTTACCATTGTGCCATGGATTTATACGGCTCTTACAACCTCTTTTAAGCATGAGTCACCGGAGAACTCTCGTAAATTGAACTATAGGTAAGTAAAGTATTACTTCTAAGTTACTTCTTACATATTTACAGAGTAAAGTCTAAACATTTTGATGTGTTCTATTTATTTAGTTTTACATATTTTACACTATAATAAACATCGAATTAAAGTTAGTTGGTTAACAGTAAACAAAGAAAAACACATAAATCAAAGAATAGACCAAGACACAAACACGGCGCTTAAACAATTTTATCGTTATTTTAATTTGTTTTTATTAGTTTAAAGTCATTTAAAATCTTTTACAAAAACCAGTTAGTAAATGAACGTTTACTGCTTAGAAACTACTACTACTACGTTGGAACTATAATATTATAAAACATTTTACGAACGAACAAATCGAAATGAAGTGATTTCTCGATGAATCATAAGGAGGAAACTAATCGCATTTCAAATTCCCAGTCTGTGACAAATTTACATTATATGAAAAGGAATCTGAAATTTTTGTGCAAAAGTCATCAATTTCTTAAAGTTTATAAATAATTATAAAACAGAAATGCATGCACAGGGCCGATCCGAGGCCGATGGGTGCAGGAACGACGCGGCCGCAACTGGCTCCAAAGTTAGGGGCGCTGACTTGTGCTTTTCCGGCGTTTTACTCTGTGAGTGAAAGCATTAAATATTTTTTTAAATATTCTTTGTTCATTCCTTGGGTTTGTTATATTTAAGCAATAAATATTTTAGTCACATGTAATATTCCTAATAATAGTAAAAACATGTTGAAAATATTAAAATATTTTATATAACTGTTTAAACTTTGTTAAAATGGCAAAAGATACCGTTATTGGAAACTCCGGCTAATTTATTCGCATTACATAGAGTAGCTAATAAACCTTATTTCCGGATTATTAAATATAAACCGCATTGCCTATATTTGTAAATTTTTACTACCCTAAAAAACTATTTAAAGACACATATTTGAAAAAATAAGTCTTTTTAATTTCATTGTTCACGCATTATTTACTTTTGAAACACATACATTTCCTGGTCACGTGAGTATCCTATCCTGTATTCCCAATCCCAATGTAACAGAACAAAATAATCTTTGACCCGGTTCACTGTAATTAACATAAAAGTTTCTAGCGGTCTGATCTTTAATTGATTCATAATTACACGGTTTACTAGTGATACGTGATTCGGTAATAAACTGAAAACACACTTAACGCTTCCATTAACTTTGATTAACAAACAGCCTAATCACTAATCACTAGTGTACACGTTTCCAAGAGTGAATGCTACTTTGCTACTCAAACTCTAAAAGCTTTTTTTAAACTCATTCCGCAAAGTAAATAATTTCTTATAGATTAAGTAACGGAATATTTTATCACGTCATATCTGGTCGTATTATCCAGAAAAATTAAATAGATACGTAACTACCCGAGTCATAATTCAGGTCATCAGTATGGGTAGCCAACTTTATCAATATATTGCAGTTTTATAGAAATTAAGACATGGTTTACAAGCTCATTATCACAGAATCATTGTATTTGTAAAATTATCGCACACAAACGTACTGTTCTCGAGAAACACTCTATAGCGACTGAATTCCCCAAACACGTACCGATTGAAATTCCTCTGGTTCACTTCGTTCACGCAGTTATCACACAATTATATTCAATTGCAATAATACATTCGTAATGAGCTAAACGTTGTACATAATTCCAACAACCTACGAACATTAAGTATCGGAACTAATCCATCAAATCTTAGTCAAGTTTACTGAACTACCACATTTAAATCCACTATTTTCAGTAGCTCATAGATTTTGTCAAAATAATGATGGATTCGATGTTTAGATTCAATTCCACCTCTAACTTCCGCCCTTTTAATTCGTGACGCCCAACCCCAACTTTAACACTTGTAACAGTGCTCTATTTTAAGAACCCGAATACACGTGTCACGTGTGTCACATGTCGTACGCCGTCGTCGTTGTCATTAGAACACGTGAGGGATGTAAATGATTTACTGCTGTTCATAAAACTAAACCAAAATGTAATTAAAGCTCGAGATCATCATCGTGTTGATACACTGTGTATCTCATCTCGACTGTACCATATTCACAACAGTTACTCGAAGGTTTGAAGTTTTGTATATCAAAGGGAAAATATATTAACATTCTGCCAACTTCTGTTACTATTGTTTGTTTGTTAAATAATCACAGATATTGTTCAAATTGAACCAATTTATTTATCATCAACATCTTTATTAAACAGGGATCTTTCGATTACGTTAACGCACACTGCGTTCTTTAATATAAATTACTCCCACAAACAAATAAGACAAATAGATGTTATAGTACCATTAAGTACCCTTTCAAACGATCAACTAATTTAATAAATTGTCTTAATAGTTCGAAGACAAATTAATGCCCTTGACAATTCTATGAATATAGCTCCAATTATGGTAATTTAAATGTTTAATCTATACTTAATGATCAATACGTATTTATTATCCAGAACTAATACTATAAAACATCTTGGTAGGTTTTTAGGTGCGGCTCCATCATCCAGAATTACTCCTCGCTGTGTCAAATCAAGTTCAAACCTGCAACCATGAGCGTCCGATGATGACCGTGATGTTCCCTATACCTCCTTCCTTCTCACCATTTTTTGCTTCTCCTTCCCTTTTGCCTGTACTTCCGTGTCTCACCTCTTGCTTCCCTTGTCCCCTCTCGACATACCCTCTATTATCTTTGCACTAGTCTTTCTTCCTTTCAGACTTCATTTTCCCTCTCCTGCCTTTTACCTCTATCACTCTGTTCAGACATAAACCCTCTGGTTTTTCATTTCCTCCTTCTAATTACTTTTATCATCCATCTGTTCTCTTCCTTTCCCTCTTTTAATAACTACTCCACCTTCCACAATTAAATTTTTTTGCTTTGTCACTATCATTCATGTTACTAAACTATTTTTGAGCGAGTGACCGCCGAACTCTCGTAATTTAAACTATACCATTCATCATAAAGTCGTAAATCAGATCCATTAATATCTTACTCCTTAAGTTTGCCTCTCAGATTTCATCAGAGTGAATTTAGATATTAAAAAATAAATGACTTACGTTTTGACAATAATAAATTAAATTTTTTAGTAATGGGTGGTATTTTTTAGTGCCTGAAGATAATTAGAACGACCTAAGTTAAATGTTTGATCTTTTAAAATGTCAAAAATTTATTAGTAACATAAAATGAAATGCAGCAACTGATTTCAAAGAATACTCGTGGTTTAATCGCAGTTAAACTTCCGTTATTCATTCGTAAACATTTCATATTTTATTATTTCTATTATGTAATAATATATGTTCATGGTTATAAATTACAATTATATAGTTATTTATGTGATTAAAAGTTGTGTAATAATTATAGGTTAGGTTAGATGATTCTTTGAGAAAAAGGATCTTCCAGCCAATGTGGCTGCCGCACGTTTACATTGAGGGAACATCAGTAGTTTATATCTGCGAATGTATTTAGTAATTATACAATTATTCGATTCAAAATCTAATTTGTCCACTTATTCCATCTCTCTTTCCTTCTTACATTTTAATTACATGCAAATATAATTAAAATAAAAAATTTAAAGATATACAAAAAGGAATAATTATAACTCATGTTATCTTATTTCCTATGCAATATTTCCCCCCGCGATGTTATGGCAAAACACTCGCTAAAAAACTCGACTCTTTCCTCTTCCAATTTCTGTTTCTGTCACTGTACTACAAAGAGAATAAATCCTTAAAAATAATGCATAAAATTTTTTGCAGAACAAATATGTATTGTATTTTACTTGGTTCTAAAATAGATCCACTTTATTTTCTTTTTATTTTAGGTATGTATTTAAAACTCCTAATATATTTATTTAAAATATAACCATAAATAACATACAACATAAAAAGCCATCATTACCATCGTAAGACTATTCTTGGAACTTTGTCGGTGGCGTTACCCTCAAAAGGCCACCCCAGTATTGCCCTCTGCAACCCCTAATTAACTGATTACCTTCAACTAACCCTGAAAAATGACGGTGAACTAGGTTGCCTTCTCTCAACACTTTTACAGTTCATCACTCAACTATTTTAAAAGTTATGGCGTTTGAAAAAAAGTAAAAAATAACTGTCATTTATATTTATAAACTAAAAAATAAATAAAGAGGCCTTAAACCAAACACACTGTAAATAATATTTACTAATGCGAGTAAAAAAATGAAGTAGTCGCCTACTTAGACTAGAAATTCAATTTATTTCAAGTGAGTAATTATTTTTATTTAAATATTACCGCCTTAAATAACGTCACTCCAAATTCTAACAGACTGTGGCAACACCGTACCTTGCCTGTTGCGCAGACGTAGATGACGTATAAAATTAACAGAGTGACAGCAAATAATGTCAATGTATTACACGTTAAACATAAACTAGGTTTTAATCTATCCACATCGATAGAGTACAAATACTTTTACAAATTGTAATTGTAATTGATTAACCAGTGACTAATCAGTACATAATGCATTTTTGTATTTCTAGAATATTTTTGCATCCGATATGAAACATTGTTTGTTAATTGCAACGTTAACATTCCGTTATTAGATATGGTTATTGTAAAAGTCAGAAAAAATGCAAAACAAAAAACAACTACAAAAATGTAATTTGGAATTTCTCCTGAATGTAATTGTAAGTGGTAGCATACTACATTCCGGTAAACACTCGTTACCTTTTATAAAAGTAGATATCCAATGAAGCAGAATGTATACTATCAAATAATTGCAATAGGGGGTGCTTATAACCGCGTCACTGATGTTGTTTACGGCGTCGTTATAAATAGTGATGGTTAACATTGACTTGAGTTGTAAACTCTAAGATTAAAAAGAAAAAGTTACTGTTAAAAAAATTCGGTTAAAAAATACTGTTTCAAAATTATTTGTTTTTATATGCAAAATTTATATAAAACGAGTTAAATATTTCAATTTAAATTGGAATTAAAATTTGAAATAAAATTACGAATCATTTTATTGAATTCAAATCATACACACTAAAAAACGTCGTTTGCGACGGGGATAAACCATAGGTAATTATTATAATATTTGACTAATAAATATCTTTGAACTTGAAAAACTTGAGTACTACACATGAAATTTATATCTCAATTGTCAACTACTATGTATCTAAAACTTCAAAATATCCTTAACCACACTTAAACCATCTCATAGTCCATTACATCCCATATATCGTAAATTGTTTACATTAACAAACCATTACACAATTATAAAAACAATTTCTTGATCAATATTGTTAATAAAATTGGCAAAATAATCAATTTTATTAACCAAAACAACCTGTTCAAATTTTATAGTCCCATAATTTTTACAGTATGAGTCCGTAAGACCTACGCCATGACAGGTCACGTGGGACGATGAGACGATGGAAGACCAGGACGACGACCCAAATTTGGTAAGTTGTTACCTGTGTACTCTGCTGTTCCTCTGACTTAATTAATCTTAAAGCGAGATGCATCGAGTTGCATCAAGGCATCAGGTTTGTAATTAAGTATTATTTATTTGTAAATTAGAATTAAAGTCTTATCTGGTTAATTACGCCGACGGGCGACCGACCACTAGACAACAGGAGATTTATGGTAGCAACAGTAGTTCGGAGTTCCTAATGAAATGACTGCTACATTTGATTCGTTTAATTGATTTTTGTTATGTATACACGTTGTTAATTAACCTGTTTACAACTTGATGGTGATTACTGTTCATTAAATATTTATATATTTTAAGTTAGAGAACTGGGATATTATAAAAATCAGTTTAAAGTAAGATTATTTCCTGCGACCATAAAAACTCAACAAATCTAGTACACTCATGTTGAAATATCATCAACTTGTGAATGAAAATATACAATTGCAGTTTGATAAGTGAGTGACTTTTTGAATTTCCCGCGCAGTAACTTTAAATGCGACACCGTTCCCATCCACTGTCCTCTATTAATAGACTACTTTCAAATTTTGAGCAAGCTACATCATTTAGACTGTGTCATCATTTAGTCATTGAAAGCAGACAACCACGTGAATTTGAATGAAAATGGAAAAAAGTGAATTTCGTGTGCTGATTAAGCATTATTTCTATAAAATCCATTGCAAGATTAGGTTGGTAGGTACATCACATTTTACATGAATTTTTGGACATAAAATACCTATCCGCGCAATGGATACGTTTAGTCACCATGTCAAAAATCTATAAATTGGACTACGAACTGCTACTCCATCCAGCATATTCTGTAGATTTAACCTCCTGCGACTATTTCCTGTTTCCAAACCTGAAGAAATGGCTGGGTGGTAAGAGATTTGGATCTAACAAAGAGCATACGCCTATGTTGAGGGCCTTAAGAGAATCGTTGGACTAAGTGTATCGAGCTTAAAGGAGACATTGTTGATAAATAAATCATATTTTGCCGAAAAAATATTCTTTTATTGAGAAATAACACACTTTTTTAAAAAAAAAAGTCACTGAATTATCAAACTACCCTCGCACGAATGTTGAATGTCGCATATTGGAGTCGCACTGGATTAGAAAAACCTTAACTTTATTTCCTGCTTATACTTAGAACGTCTGTACTAATCCTTTGTCATATATTATATCATATTATCTAGCCATCTAGCCTTCCACAGATTATCTCAGGTAATTATTACAAAATACAACAGTTGTCTCGTAGGTGTAAGAAGTAAGCTACTGTTCACGAAGGTAGCTCACTTCACTACGTTCCTTATACTTATATCAAATTGAAATATAATCTCTAAAATAAGAAATATATTCATTTCCTTTTTATAATCTCGGATTTGTATGCACGTAGGACGTCTTATAATAACAAGTTGCGGAGTTAAGAGGATTAGAAGTTGGCAACCAACCGTTGCATGTTGCATTGGCATTCAATAGACAACTGTGCTCCTCATGGTGATTTGGAATAGCCAGACAATCTCAGAGGTGTGTGAATCTGAAATATGACAGAAAGACCAAGCAAACTCAAAGAATGTACTTTGAGCATCATGACTTAATTTCTGTAAAACTGTACTACGAGGGTATCAAACTACCCTCATATATATTGATAAAGTTGGCTGTCAGGACCTAAAATATTCAATTATTTGTTAATAAGTCGCAAAATTATAGAAGATATTAATGAATAAAGTAGTAATTTTTGACTCTTTGATTATTAAAGGGATACAATGTTCTAAAAAAATAAATCTGCTTGTGATATCGTATCCCTCAATTTGTCACTTCTATTATACAACAAAGATGCATACGATTGTGTGTGTGATGTGCCATTTACTACTAACAGCTGGGTTGCGCATCGCATCAAGTTTAATATTACGATTGTTGTGAAAAAAGAATTCCATTTTTTATTTCTTCTGTGACACTACCTTTCTGTGAATATCTAAAAATTGATGTAATCAAACCCCATTAATATTTAATGTATTATTAAATGTAAAGTTTTTGTAATATCTTTCTACGTCGAAAACAAATTAGTCTTAAGACTGTCGTGCCTCCAGTGTGCCACCGCATTAAAAGTAAAAGGTTAAACAATTTTTACAATATTTAATCAAATAGTTTATTGATATGAGATTGCATAATAAATACGTTATACACTGCAATATTGTGAACATTGTTACAAGATTATCTATCACACTACTTAGCCTTATTCACAAAACAAGTTCTTATTAAACCCTCTTGAAATTACTTTCTTATACTACATCATTAAGTCGCTAAAAAAAACTATCATACTTAATGAGTACATTTCAAGATGACGCCAGTGCTTTAAGAGCCTCTATTTATGACCCTGTTGTCTAGCTTACAGCTTCAATAACTATGACGAATTGAGTATTTGTGCAAGATAATAAACATTTTTTAACATAAGTTAAATTCTTTCTGCAGCTACTCGCTCCCTCCTACTCACATGATATTCTGTTCTCACTAATTTGTTCCGCACTACAACAGAAAATAACACCGGAATATTTTACTCTCCAAATCTATTATTTTGTTATAACAATAGTTCTTCTTAAAGTAATTCTTTGGTCTAGTAGAAATGTTCTATATTTTTTTAGTACACAAGTATTATCAACAGTTGCAGTTATTATTATTGCAATTTCATTCTTTCGTCTTAAATTATAAAATTACATATCATTGTGATTAATTACACACTATGCACCTATTCTCACCCCTTCCAAAAAAAAACAATAAAAATACAAACAAAACATATAAATTTAAACCCTTACTGCTTCTTTCTTCCTGCTACTCTCTCTCCTGTTTCTACTCTGGCTTTCCTTCTCTTTCCTCTATGAAAAAAGAAATGATATCTCCAATACTTTTTGTTTTATGATTTTTTAAAATAAGGAAGTTCCCGCGCCGCACGCTGTACGAAACAAATTTTATCTAATTAATATTCCATATGCATTCCGCTAATTACTCCACTACAAACTATTCCGCACATTTTTTAAAAAATCAGAACAACTGCTATAAATCTTGCAATGTAAATGAGCGTAAATAAAATTTAATTTCTTTAAAACGTGACCAAGAGATAATTATAATTGCTACTATTACAGTTGTATAGTATACTAATTTTTCAGTTTTATATGTAACAGACTTATATAAAATTTGCACCATTTTAGCGCCACGCTCTAATTCAGCGCCTGGAGCGGCTGCAATATAAGTACTGGTCTACCGCATACAGTTCGAGTCTCTCATGAAGTTTGCACTTTGCAGGCTCCATGCTTCCGTGTCACTGCAGACGGTTGGCACATGGCACAAGGGTCTGGTTTACCAACTTATGTTGTTTAGTTTATGTATAGACGTGTGTCGAATTATCCTTGTTTAGTCCAGTCAAATAACCGGAAGAAAAAAAACTAATACAAACATTTTTAAAAACCGAATATACACGAAACTTTCTTTTTTATTACATATAGATCGGAAACTTTATTTTGATTCAATTTTATGTGCGCCAATTTTGTTATAAACAAACTGAACTACTGTCTAATTTGGCATTTGAACTTCTCGTCTGGTGTTTGCATTTGCACATTGCATTCGACCGTGATTGCTCCACCAACTCGTAAGCATGGTGCTGTTTCTATTACTGTCGTACGTACTGTTTTGTACACGTATAGACCAGTTAAATAACTATTTAATCTACAAGAACAATAATCCTAATAATAAACAATCAAATAAATAAGGTTTCTTCATAATTACAATATTTTTAATACACAATTAACATAAAAAGCGTACTACCTATTGAATTCCATAGTTGAACTTTTTAAGGTTATAAACCGTTTTAACTTATAAACAATTATTTTTTAGAAAAATTGTTTTAGTTCATATATTTTGCGTAATTTATCAGCTTGCATTTGCAAAAATAATTAAAATATGTTAAGCAGTTCCGAAGATATCGCAATTTATACGATTTTGAATCTTCTATAAAATAAGGAAGGGAGGGGGCAATTTAAGTGGCTCTACATCTAAAAGTTATCTACTCATAAAACTCTTTCATTGTACCAAATTTCACATTTCTATCAGAAAGTGCAGTATTAACTTGCATTGTCTCTCTATTATACTATACACGGATGCGCGGCTCCCACTCTTCGCGCTATATCTCGAGAAGGGTTCATCACACGAAAAAAAGCACAAAATCAATTTTGTAGAGAATTTTATGCTCTACAACTTTACTAGTAACTCTAAATGTAATATAGAGCATAGGAAACAAGATATCTGCAAAAAGCTGTGGCCTTTGACCTTGGAAAACGCGACATGCGAACACGCTGCACTATGAGATATTTCTGAGGAATTACGAAAATACCAAAACAAAGATTTGTACACATTTTTAGCTTATTACCTCTCATTCCGAGATTTACCCCTTTTTCGTCTTGATAACCGGACTTTGTATATTCATAATCAGTTAGTCCAGTTCAGTTAGCAAATACTCGTGTGCTCAAGAGATTGAGCGCAATTTAGTCAAAGCTGTTTCATTGTACTATAACTCCAAACATGAAATAAACCCCAAGGAATAATTATAGTGATTGTTTTCTCAGTATATGTACGTAGTACTGTATGTCTACATAACGCAATCATTTATTTTCTGAGTATATTTTTCAAGAAATTTATGATAATTTGAAATACATGTTGAATGTATGCATACTTTGTCATGACTATACCTGAGGCTTAATGTTCTGATTTGGAAAATAAATAATATTGTATTGGAATAGTCACTAAACCAATAATTAAAATCAATTTGTATTTGATAATACAATAAAGATTAACGTGTCACACACAGCGCATTCATCGTCGAAAGAATAAGAAGGCAGTCTGTTTTTAATTTGACAATTCATTTAAAGGAGCACTAGTGCTCAACCTACAAGAGGACCCCCTATGTAAAGTAACATGTTTATAATATATGTGTAAAGAAATTATATTTCTTTAGTTAGTACAAAGCTGTCGGTAAAACAGTGACCGTTCAGTAAAAACATATACTCATCAAACCCATAGATGTCGCAGTAGGAATAAAGGCAAACTCAGTTGATATTTGGAGTCAACAGAACTCACGTTTTTAGTTAGTTAGTTAGAGCATATTGTGAGGTTATAATAAAATTAGATAAAAAGGAATTGACAATTTATGGTAAATAATAAACTTTAAATGTCGTTTCTTTAAATTTCAGGTATGATAGTATGATTTAAGTTAAACAATGTAATTATTAAAATATGTATGTAAATTATCAAAATAAACTTTAATTAAGAAGCAAAGCATGAGTTTGTTTAAAATTTACAATTCCTAATAAAACTAGATAAATTGTCTTATATCTGGACAATAAAAAAAAGTTGATGAAGTATAAAACTGTGCTATATATTGATAAAGTTGGTTACGAGTACCTCAAATGTTCAATTATTGTTTAATAAGTCCTTATATTTTAGGAGATATTAACAATAGAAAAAGTAATTTTTTTCCTTTAATTATTAACGTCACATGTCGCAAATATTTCATATCTTCTATGCAACAGATACGTATATGAATGTGTGTGTGATACGTCATTTACTACTAACAGCTGAGTTATGTATCCCATAAAGTATTACATAACGAAGGTTGCTAAAAAGGAACAAAAATCTCGATTACTTATAACTACTTAAGTAATTATAACTACATAATTATAACTACAAGCGCCAAAACTGAAATTGAAATTGGATATAGCTAAACCTCCGTAACAATTTGGATATTTAAAAAAACGACTCCTAAAAAATACGTTCACAAGTTTATCTCATCCTTCTCGCAAGAATTGGCGTCCAATCTGTGGTTTTATGGATTCGCGAACTACTTGGTCCGCTCCGCCTTCATTTCGTTAGCCCACGCTGTCTGCGGCAGGAGGGCTGCGCGCAATGCTAACTTTAAACATATTAAACTGTTACACTATTTCTTGTTATGAACTGACCAGCCGCAACATTGTCGTGACGACATTAGAAGAGCATGAATATGGACCCCGTACACCACGACGCGACGGCTGTGTTGGCAGTGACGTGACGCATGAAATTCAAATTAGTATGTAGGCAGTTACACTACTCTGTCTGCCAAAAGTATTTAATTTTCGTATGTCCCATATTTAGGCTTTATGCAAAAGAGTACCATACATACGTTTTTCATCGCTTTAAAATACACCATATGTAATTATTTTCACTTGTGATGAACTACTAACTATTAACATTATATCACATATGAAAAATTAAAAACCGTTATAATAACCAAGAACATAGGCAACAAAGTTTTGTTTTGATATTTAATTTACTGTTTTTATTTAATATTGTAATCTAGATTTCAAGTTTACGTTTAAGCATTCCTTTTCTTATTTGTGTTTTAATTTATGTTTATTTAATTTAGTTGGTGCATCGTTGTAATATAAATTTTGACAATTCGTCAAAATTGTATGTGAAATAATTAAAATTGCTTTTTTTAATAATAATTAGTAATAGAAATTGTTTTCACTTCTATATTTTTCAAAAACTGACATTAAACTTCTTTTAAAAGTAAATCCTACTGCATTTTGACAGTCACATTTTGAAGGTTATAATATAATATAGTTTTTCTTCATTTAATATTTTTAATTTAAAACATTGGACCTTGTAAGGTTCTAAAATAACTAAGAAAACTTAAAAAATTAATTAAATTAATTGTACTGTGAATGACTACGCGTAATGCCATCCCAGTAAACAATTTGGTGAAGTGTCCTATTTGGTGAAGTTCGAGTCACTCGTACAATTCTATTCTAACGCTTTACAAGTTCTCTACCTGTCACAGATTTTGTGTTAGTTTTTCATAATAATATTCTTTCTTTTTCCAACATCATTCATTAAGTATTTCTGTTTCTTTCCCACATGGGTATATTTTTATTATCCGGTCATAAATCATAAACCTACTCCGCTTTTAATTCAGCAGTGAACCGTCGTTGCAATGTCTGCAGCTCATAAAAAGGACCTTTCCTTTGAACGACTGAATAGAAAACGAACACGTTCCAGACAAAAAATTCATGATACGTAATAAAAATTAAGTAGAATTTACTCCAAAATGTTTACTGGGATATGCTAAACAATTTAAATTAAATACAAAATACAAAATTAAATAGAAGCAGTGAGTAGGAATGACACTTTATACAAAAACATACCAATGACCCTAAAAAATTTAGAACACAAAAGAATCAAGATACAATCCACCAGAATAATTAAAGTAATAAAATAGATATAACAGAATAAATGTAATAACGCATAGATGATCTTAGTAATTAGAATTTCCTAAAAATTATCCTAAAAGAACTAGCCTTCTATTTTATGGTCGATCACTTAGTTTTGAATGTTACATTGCACTTTACAAAATGTTTGAGTATACTTGCATGCTATAAGAATAATATTATTTATAGTACTTTATTTTAAACCACAAATTCACGGCGCCATCTTTAACCATAGTCCAAGAGCAATCAACAACAGAAAGCATAAATTTGTTGACAGTTTTATGTACTAAGTTCTCACATGTAGCTCATAAATACATTTTTCGCTGCAATTATTAATTCGCTGCAGTGAACGCTGCTGCTGCTTCTGTTGCTCAGCGCCAACGAACTTTTCACAAAAAATGAGATCCGCTATAATAATTAAGAAACAAAATCATTAAAAGTAATGGGATATACATATTTTATTTGAATCTCGAAGCCGTGAAGAAACTTTACCTAATCATCATTCTGCTCTGAAGTTAAAGACGACGATCATAATTGTTCAATAATATAGAAGAATCTATGCAAGACAAGATTGAAATTAAGACCTAAACTGACAACAACCACACTGACATCAAGCTCCGAGTTGCATAAGGATTTTTCACGATAGAATCGCAGTGGTAAGAAAAAGTAAATCATAATATTAAGGTGTAACAGTACTTCCTGGTACAAAAGTTGAATGTAGGTGACAGCATTGTTTTAAAATTTAAATGTAATTACTTGCAAACCTTACGTACAGAGAAAGACATCTGAATCGCGCAGTAAATTAAAGATTAATTATTACAACAACAAAGAACAATTAAAGAAAAAAGTGTGCGGTATCGCAATACTGTGTGGAATAGTAATGCACATATACAGTGTGTCTAGACCTTGAATAATAGAGAGTGGAGTAGTCCATTTTGTATTATACGATCGTAGTTTGATAAGTCAGTGACTCTTTGAATTTTCCGCAGCTCCTGTCAACTGTCATCTATTAATAGAGTACTGTCAAATTTTGATCAAGCTACATCATTTAGTTTGTGTTTGACAGCCATTTCAAAGCAGATAATCAGCCATTGAAAGCAGCTATCCGCGCGTTAGAAATATAAAATTATTAAAAATTAATAATTACAGATTTTTAAATGTAAAAAATATATGGTGATAATATAAGTATTAATAATATAAATATACACAATTAAACTTGTTCTTTAAATGACTTTTAATTAATGTAATAAATAATCTAAATCTAAGATTAACTTGTTAACGGATTATTAATATGCCATGGACTTTGTTATTAATCACTGATTATTATATCTACTACTACACCACAAACAACGTTGCAGCCATTTGTTTAAGTTCAGCATTTGACTCATTAATGAAAGGGCTTTGATTTGACTTTACAGCTGTATGGAATAAGAGGTAATGAAATAAATATTTGAACGACTAATGCGGCCATTAGACTTGTTTTAACAGCGCCGAACTGCGCCTTTTTAAACTCTAACCCTACGTCACACATACGTATTCGTTTATTCGTGCTCTTTGCTGGTTTTCAGATTTGCCGAACTACTTCTGCTACGAATGTTGAAATTTCGTACACTTATGTGTGGTCAAGGCCTTAGATATCTAGTGATAAAAAATAAACTTGGAAATTAAATTACTGAAATATATTATGGCTTTGCCTTTAACGTTTTGTACTAAAAGATATAGTGCAACTAGGCTTATTAGATGACTGCAATACAGGGCCGGTTCGAGACACAAGCGTACGATTAGGGCGCAAAGATAAAGGGCCAGACTAGGGCTTTTCCGGTGTTTCACTCTAAAGACGAAGACGTTTCATAATTTTTAAATATTTTTCGTTTGTTCCTTCGGGTTTTTATACAGTCTTTGCATGTCAAATCGTAGTCTCGAATCTTCAATAAATTTCACTTAACACGGCCATACTCCAAAGGTGCCCTATGTGGCTATTATTAAGTACGGCTCTGTGTTGCAATGTTTAACTCTGACAGGGGTAATCCGTTATCGTATTTAATATTAATTACTAACTTTGACAGATATCCTCAATGATAAATGTTTAACTTAAAATATGGTTTTTAAAGTATCATCCCATCTTAATATTAATGACATATTGACAAATTCCTTAAGTAGTATGCACATTGAACTATTGGAGAACAACTTGAACTGATAAGGGAGGAGGTTTTAATTAAATTAATATTTAATACATATTTATTGATTAAACATTTCTAAAACAATTTGATTATTTGAAAAGTTAATCATTATCACTAAAAATAATTGACGTTAGGATGAATCAACAATTGTCACCGAACAAATTGAAAAGTGAAGTTTATTTAATATAAATATGTTTTCCCTTTATATATAACAAAAACCGAAATAGTAAATACCTACCATCAATACAAATATTTGTAGGCGTAAATATTGGTACGTTAATTTATGACTTTTATTTGTACAATACATTTTTCCCAAATTCGTCAATATTTTGCACATTTTATATGACATTGCTTACAGGAACGGTGGTGAGTCATATTTACGCTTCCAGACACATGGTCGAAAAATTTATTTTAGAAAAAAGTTTCGAGGCACTAATGTACAAAAATATACAATGTTATTGATATTATTTCGCTGTAAACATACTTATGTAGCATTTACAAAACTCTCATCAATTTCAATTGACGTTTAGTATTTTATTTGCAAAGACAAAATCGCAAATCATTTTTTATTTAAGTTAAGGTTTAAATGTAACCCCTGACAGCACACTCATACCTTGTAATCCAACACCACCTACTATGTAGATGGTGTTTTATAATCCCCTATTTATGTCATTGATAAATATGTAATTATTTTCAAATTGGAATAATTACCAAATATGTCACATACCTTGTTTGTTATGACGAATTCTTTGAGCCTCACATTTATTGAACACTGATGCAAATAACAGCAATATTACTAGGTTATATATTTTCGTTATTGGCAACATCGTGGCCTTGCACTTAGTTAAATAAAAATTAATTTATATTAACAACACTTCAAGTTATTATTTCAACCACATATTCAGAAAACTTATAATTTGAAAAACTTATAATTTTATATTTCATAATTTATGAATTAAAGCACTGGTAAAACATAAAACGTCAATTTTTAATCACATTTTAAAGTATTAATTAATAACAAACACTGACAAGCATTTAATTATTTTTATAAAAATATTCGCACTGAAAATATTAAATCACAAAATATGTACGGTAATCAAACATAAGTTTAAGTCAATAATATTCGCACTGAAATAAATCCTAATGTAAAGTCACACAAGCACGTGGGAAACCAAAACAAACAAAGTTCGATAACTCGCGAGCACAACTAACGAGAAACAACTGCAGCGAAGGTTCGAGCCAAACTGCAGAGTGCAACAAAACTCTTCAGCTTCACCGCGTCGGTAGGCGTCTGCGTCAGTTCTTGGTTCTGGTTCTTCGTTACCGTTCTTCTCAAGTGCAATGCTGTGTGCATTGGTGTGCTGCAGGTTAGTACCTCTTCCCCCGAGTCCGGCGTTTTAGGTGAATATGGAATTATACTTTATATTTTATTGCGAATGTAACCTACAAACTGTAACTTCCCTTATGGACACAACGCCTACAATATTCTCGCCTCTTTATTAATAAATTGCAACTTTAATCCAGATGACCAGTTTTTACCAAAATTAAAACATGTGGCGTCATTTTCAAACCTTCTGTACTCTAACGTTCTGGATCATTTAGAGATAAAAAGTGAAAGAATATAAGACATCATAATTTCAGGGTTGTCTCTCAACATACCAGTAGATGGATTCTCTAGTTTTATTAGTAAATATCACTTCGGAAATATAAATTAAGGAAATTAATAAATATCAATTAGGAAATCCACCTGTTGCCGAATCTTTGTAGTAGGGAAAATGTACAGTAGAGAAAATGCGGCACTTACACATATTTCTGAAGTTTGAATTCTTCACCAAATAAAATGAAGTGTGTGACAAATTTATACTAGGCATAATATATGGACTTCACTTCACATGTCTGTTAAACTTTTCAGGTCCATTTACAGCTTCATTTTGTACTATATTTAAAAGAAATTCAACTTGTATTCTTCTAATACCGTCGCAATTTTATTTAACATCTTGTATTATGTGTTATTAAACTCAATCTCTACGGAACTTGAAAACGTTTAGAAAATACAAGATTTGCCGTGTTTATATCTAATAAACGATATATAATAATCTATTGGTATTAAATCAATGCCATAAGCAAATTTTTATTTAACTACGCCATCTCATGAGCAATAGTTCAGGCATGACTGTCATAAAGTTTAATTAAACACAAAATATCTCAAATTGGAATGTTTAACCAACACTTGTTTTAATAATTTATTAGTTTATTAATTGTTTAGAGATATTTAATTTGTTTTAAGATTTAACAAATTAGAAACAGTTTGCTACTTTGCCTTTGTCTATGGTTCCTAACTTACCGACAGGAAGTTGTAGCTAATGTCAAACTTCACCATAACAGAACTCTGAATATCTCTGCCTATATTATCTTTGGTATCATCTAGCACTGATATTTAAGACAACAAATCAGCAATGGCCGTGTGAATTATAGCTGTGTTTTATTAGATTATTTTGACAGATAGTTTTAATACCTAAATAAAATTTTATCAAAATGATGGGTAAAAGTGTTAGTTTATAACTAATAAGTGAGTGCAACATTCTATGGACAATACAGAAATCATATTCCTTTAGCAGATTATAATAAATAGCAAAGGTATTTTATTCATTGTGTATTTATATGTACTGTTACTAATGTTCCATGTGTCATGTCACAAGATCTGCGATAAAATATTTTGCATATGCGCTTTAGTCCTCATGGATTAACAAACGTACATTAGTATATTTCAGATTTTTGTTATAATTTCATGTCTCAGATTGACAGCGTGTGGGGTTGGGCGTCCCCCCCTCTGCGTTTGCAGTTGGGTCAGCCGCCGAGAATATCAACAATCAGGTGAGCAATTAGACATACTTATTATTTTTGTATTAGACAAGTCAATTCTAATTTTAGAGATAGTATTCGTTGAACAGAAACATCTTTTAGTTAGTACATTAATGTACTTTGCAAAATATGATGTACGAACATCTTTGGAGCTGCAGAAATATTAACTAATTACTATGTGTTGAATCGATTGTTCGTTTTAATATAAGTTACATTTGATAAAACCAGGATGGGCGACATGGTGATGGGCGAGCGGCCGCCCTCTCCAGCACGTCTCTCTCATACATCAGAGAAGCATCCTAGAGGTACCCTCACTGAATTGAATGTTTTACGTCGACATAGAGAACTCTGCGATGTCGTACTCAACGTTGGATCCAGGAAAATATTTGCTCACAGGTTAAACACGTGAATTAATACTTATCGATTATTTATTAAAAGTTTTTCTTACGATTGTATGAATCTAAAAAGTTTTTTACGATTCTAAGGGTATGTTTTGTAAATGGACATTGCATTTTTATAAACTTAGTTTTATGTGACATGAATATCATGTACAATATATAAAATATTTAAAGTAACTGTTTATATTTTAGGGTAATTTTATCTGCATGCAGTCCATATTTTCGTGCGATGTTTACGGGAGAACTAGCAGAATCAAGGCAAACAGAAGTTACAATTCGAGATATTGATGAGGTTGCAATGGAACTGCTAATAGATTTTTGTTATACCTCCCATATTGTTGTTGAAGAAGCAAATGTTCAAACTTTATTACCGGCAGCTTGTTTATTACAATTAGCAGAAATACAGGTAATATATTTTTTGTTAAAATTCGTATTAAAGAAGCAAGAATATTTGTCTCTTGGTCTTTTCCTATAAATATAATATTTTTTAAGATATTATAATATTAAGATAAGTCATGCACTACAATTTCATTTTTCTCTGCATTTTTCATCCATATATTATACATAAGAGGAATTTGTTATAGGAGTTATAGTTTCAAAATGTTATTTACATAATTACTGTTTGTATGATTTGTGATGGAATGACAAATCATGACATGTATAATAGCGGTCTCACATGATTTTAATGGAACAATTGTTTATTTATAGAGTCACGTTCTGATTACGAAATATATTTCTTTTTATGCACCGTTTACTTAACTCGGTTTTGTATTTATTTTTATTATTACTATTAAAAAATAGTAACGCAGCTGAAATTAATCAGTGTTTTTAATTATAATACTTGTATTCTCCTGTTTAAGTAGTTTAATTTAACATTTCTCATGACATCCATTTTTTTTTTTTTTTATAAATAAAATTAATTTTATAATAAGAGTTATTAACTATTAATGCGTATAGATTCCGCCTGTGATAAAATCAAGATACTATAATAATTGATCTTCATTTTTTTTGATAGTTGTTCGTCGTAGAACAATTAAATAGTGTAATGAAATTATTTTTAATGTGTCACTAATTTTTCGTTGTTAGAGGTGTGCCATTAATGAATAGTGCTCAATCAGTTTATTTTCCCCGTTGTTCTACAGCTGATTTATTTGAATGAATCTTCGCTACACTTCATTATATTATAAAGAAAATTATAAATACAACGCACAGGTTTTGTCAGAAAATAAATTTGGAACTATACATAACGTTAGTTTTATTGTAATGTATAATAATAAAAAAACGTTAATTGATATTAATTTATTAATAATTGTTTATTTATCTTTCATTTAGGATATTTGTTGTGAGTTCCTAAAACGTCAATTAGACCCTAGTAACTGCTTGGGTATTAGAGCATTCGCAGATACGCATTCTTGTAGAGAATTATTAAGAATAGCTGATAAATTTACACAACATAACTTTCAAGAAGTTATGGAAAGTGAAGAGTTTCTCCTTTTGCCTATTGGACAACTTGTAGATATTATATCCAGTGATGAATTAAATGTTCGGACTGAAGAGCAAGTATTTAGTGCTGTCATGTCGTGGGTCAAATATAATGTGTCTGAGCGCAGACAACATCTATCTCAGGTATATTAAATTCCTTTCTTCATTAATTCTTTTTCATCTTTTTTTTAAAAGTATTTTTTTTAAATAATTTAGGTATTACAACACGTTCGTCTTCCATTGTTGAGTCCCAAATTTCTAGTTGGTACCGTTGGATCTGACTTGCTAGTCAGATCAGACGAAGCATGTCGTGATCTTGTTGATGAAGCAAAAAACTATTTGTTACTGCCACAAGAAAGACCTCTTATGCAAGGCCCTCGAACTAGACCCAGGAAACCAACAAGACGAGGTAAAGAAATATTTTACATTTCTTGTATTTTTTTATATTATAAATTAAATGTAATCCAACTATGATTTCCAGGAGAAGTACTTTTCGCTGTTGGCGGATGGTGTAGTGGAGATGCTATTGCATCTGTGGAAAGATTTGATCCTCAAACTGTCGACTGGAAAATGGTTGCACCTATGAGTAAGCGTCGTTGTGGCGTAGGTGTTGCTGTTTTAAATGATCTGTTATATGCAGTAGGTGGACACGATGGACAATCATATTTAAATAGTATTGAGAGGTATGTCTTTTCCTTCAAGATATAGCTATGTCAATAATTGCTTTCTAATCCTTTCCTATTGAAGTTCGGAAATCTCCTGTTAAAACATTTCCACCGTTTCGGTCGTAGGCCGGGAATCTCTATTTAGACAGATAGACTGTTTTCATCCGGTATTTTAAGCAAGTGTGCAATACAAGACTGTCTTTTAACAACGCTTAATTTGTTTAAATTTCATGTTTCAATTTTACTACGACAAAGATAACTTTTCTGACAGGCTTAACACATATTTTTTAATTATTCCAATGAGAAGAAGTTGTGTTTGAGAGTCATACAGATCTTAAATAAAATTTATCATTAATATAATCTCAAGAGAACTAATATTGATTAACTATATTAGGTACGATCCCCAAACAAACCAATGGTCATGTGATGTTGCTCCTACTACATCCTGCAGAACTAGTGTAGGAGTGGCAGTCCTTGATGGATTTCTTTACGCTGTTGGGGGTCAAGATGGAGTTCAGTGCCTAAATCATGTCGAAAGGTGAGAGTACTTTTAGAGTAAAGAACATAATTATTATCATTTTTATAACAAGTTTCTATATTTTTTTTCTTCAGATATGATCCCAAAGAAAATAAATGGAGTAAAGTAGCACCCATGACAACGCGAAGATTAGGAGTTGCTGTTGCTGTTTTGGGAGGCTTTCTATATGCAATTGGAGGTTCTGATGGACAGTGTCCTCTAAATACTGTGGAAAGATACGATCCTAGGTATGCATGAAGATGCATGTAAATAAGCATTATCAGATTCAGATAAAATTGTAACAAGAAAACGTTGCTTTCCAGACAAAATAAATGGTCACCAGTCAGCCCTATGTCAACTAGGCGCAAACATTTGGGATGCGCTGTATTTAATAATTTGATTTATGCAGTTGGTGGAAGAGATGATTGCATGGAATTATCAAGCGCTGAGAGATATAATCCACACACAAATCAATGGAGTCCTATAGTAGCCATGACGTCACGACGCAGTGGGGTAAAAAAAATATGTTAAATTATGAATTTTTAATGATTATCACGAAATAGTGTAAATGCAATAGCTTCGTACAACGGATACAATTTTCGTATTTATCTTTAATCTCTTTTTTTTTATATTCTGCTATGTAATATTACATTCTCAGTTATAAATTTGTCGATACCAATCTATACACTTGTTAAAGATCTGTCGTGTTTACGGATTCGATTCCCAGATAACCGGAAATTTTCTGAGTTTGGTTGCCTTACTTTTTAATAGGCTATATATATTCTAAATGCAAACATATATATATTATGCAGTGGAGTAGTACAGGTAATACACAATAGAAACTGTCAAAATTAATTGAAGATCGTCAGTGATAGGGTTGGTATCGGAAATATGCTAAGGATCATTTTCAATATATTAGAAATTCATAATTCCTGTTATTATATCCTAAATTATAATTTAAAATGTATAATTACATTTATTATTAGGTGGGGTTGGCAGTAGTGAACGGTCAGCTATATGCAGTGGGTGGTTTTGATGGAACGGCTTACCTTAAAACCATAGAAGTTTATGATCCAGAAAGTAATCAATGGCGTCTTTATGGATGTATGAATTATAGAAGATTAGGAGGTGGAGTCGGTGTCATGCGTGCTCCACAAACTGAGAACTACATGTAAGAGAGTACTATTGATAAAGTAATTAAATGAAAATTATATGATTATAGTAAGAATGTATAAATATCGAAATTATATCATTTTCAGGATAAGAAAGGACTCAGTGGTCTGATGACGAATATATTCGCCTGGGTCTTATGCTGATGTGACCTTGTCGTTATTTCTCAGTATCTCACCGTATTAAATTTAGTGAATCGTTTTGTATCTATAAAATTTAGTTAAAAGTAAAATCATATTTCACAATAATTAAAGTAGTGTACGAACATATTTTAATTATTCGAGTTCTCAATTTTATCATGAGAAGGTATTTTAAGTTTAAATGGTAAGAGACAATTTTGATATAAAATATTAATATTGGAAAATTAATGTCCTAAATATATAGATATTATTAATAGAAATAAATTTATAGATGTCGTAATATTTATCATTTTTCATACGAGTTGATGTTAAATGTGAGATATGTATTCTCTTTGTACCTTTTTTAATATATACCACCTTCATATTAATATTTTTTAAGTGTTGTCTCTAGTTTCTGTATATATTAATTTACAATATTATAATAGATCGGTTATAATTATGGTTTGGTATAAGTTAAGTACACATAGTTTTATTTTATTAATTAAAATTAGATCTGAAATTTATTAGTTTATAATTATTATGTAAATTTAGAAAACACGAATGTTTTAATTTAATGACATAAGAATAAGTATTACCTTCCATATAAATATATCATTGTACATTTTTAGATTTAAAAAAGCTTCACTGTACCTATCGTTATTATTACAAATATATAAATTTAAAACTGTACTCTTTTTTTTATTAATTACACAAATTAAATGCGGTTTTAAATTTCGCTCTTGTTATTTCTTATTTATAAGTGTTAGTTCCAATGACTAGTGCTGCCGTAACCTAATGCGGTTAAAATGTTAAGCCAGTTAACAGTTGCCTAAAATAATGTATCGTGTATTAAAACATACAAATAATTTTTATTTTGATAAAAAATGACGATTTTATAATCCATTTAAATAAAATGCAACAGAGTAAATATGTGGTTTTATAAGTTATTCTTTTTTTTGAAGAAGTTCAATGACCTTTCTTGTGCTAGTGACAGTCGCAGCCATGTTTATTATACAGCTATTGAAGTGAAATAATGTTTTTAGATTAATTAATGTGAAATTCTGTGATAAAAAACAATTGAAGCAATAAAAGAAGATTACACATTTATCATGGATAATACTGATAGAGGTAAGTGGAATTTTTGATTCATTATTTCATTTATTTTATACTTCAACTAGAGGCCAATGGCATTGTCAAAGGCACTGTACTAGAAACGACAACATCTTAGTGTTTCTAATTTAGAAAAAGAGTTTCATGTATAATTAAGCATCGCAAAATTTAATATTAAAAAGAAATTACTTTTAATAAATAAAAGACTTGTCTTAATGACAGTTAACACAGGTGCCTATTTGCGCATACGACCTTGAGGTTACAGGTAGGTGGGGTAATTGTACCGAATCAACGTATAAGTTAATGTACTCATTTGGCAATAGACACATCTTTTAGGAAATATATATTAAACCATATTTTAATTATTTTATTTACTTTCTGCATTTAACGTATATACAGAAATTAAGTATAAACAAGTTTAATTTATTATGCATTATTCCAAACTGGCCTTGAAATATTGTGCTACTTTTCTAATTAAAATTTTTGTTAGTAGATGGTGCGGCTAGTAGTCTTTTTATTTGTTTAACAGAAGTTCGGAATTATTAGAAAATAATGATAAGAATTAATAATAATTTTAATCAAATTTAATTAAATGTTTTCATTGATTGTTTCTTTTTGTTCTAATTATTATGATTACAGTGTATATAATTTAATTGTAATTTATTTCACCTGAAATCTAAAATTTGTTTGTTTCGCATTCAAATTCAGAGTTATAATATTTTGTATCGCTGGTGTCCAAAACTGTTTACACTGAAGTTTGGCCGGTGCCAAATAGCCTCTGGAGATAAGTACCACGTGGGTGAAGTAGAGTTTCTACAGTGGATTATTGATTTATACTATTGGATTCTTTTCTGCAAATCCTGTTTTCACTAAACTCAGTGCACAATTGATTGTAACACTGACTAAATTATGATATGACATATCAAATTGTAATATAAAGTTAAATTAGTACAAATAACAGGCAGTTATGGCAGTTCGCGTTATTTTTACTCTTAGATTGATTGGATGCATTCAGCATTCATGGGCTAATGTTAGTTGTCAAGGACGCAGTACTTTCACTAATTATACACTGTCACGCTTTACTCTATTGTACACTCAGACTTATCAGTTTTGATTTATATTTTTATATAATGCATATTACATTAATCAAGTCTCACCTTTATGAATTTTGTTAATACTCATAATGTTATGACTATGCATGCAAACAATAGGCGTTGGCACCTGTTTTATAGCTGTTTTAATTATTACTAATTGAACTCTGCCATGTTACCATTCTATTTGTATAAGGTTTTTCAACAAGAGCGGTCATTTTAAATCAATATAAAAACGCAATATTTTAGAGAGCAGATATTGTCTTTTATTACTAACCTCAGAGTTTGTACTTTAGATTAAAATAAAAATATCGCTATAAAGTATTGTCTCACAAATTTTATTGTAATGTATATAGGAACGAATAAGATAATATTCATCGTGTCGTGTCGTAGATTTATACAGCTCTTAAACCTCTTTTAAGCACGAGTCATCACCGAACTCTCGTAATTTGAACTATACCTATTCCTATAGTTAAACATACAATGTTTTAAATGCGGAAAACATTTTTAGGTAAAGGAAACAAGTTTTTACATATTTTTTATTTTAAAATAATTTTTTTTATTGATGTGCTGTCCTATTTGAATACACTTGCATACAAACACAAATCTTTGCAATAATTTCTTTATGCTTCAATCATTTTGAATCGCAAAGGTAAATTTTAATAATTAAATTTTCTAATATAAATTATACTCGTATTATAGAATCATATTTTATTTCCCAATTTTAATTTTGTGACCAACAATAATTAAATCCATTTAATTAGTTATTACAAATAATTTATTAGATTATATTTGATCTAAAATTACTTATTTAGGTTTTTCTATTGCAATCAGTGCTACTGTCTGTGTGTTATGTATAATGTCTCGTAAAGGATATGCGTTCATGACCTAACCTCAACCTGGAAAAGTTTCCATGGCCCTGAACTGTCACTATAAATGGACCATTCATAGATTTTCATGAAACTAGCTATAAGCATAATACTTCTGCACTTCCTTTTTTCTTTAAAGTGGTATTTTCTATAGTTTGCAAAGTATAGATAATATGGGACAAGGTCTCCCATCTATTTTTTAAATTAGGGCTTGAATAATATAAAAAAATATTTCATGATACATTACAAGAAGTGCATTATTTACAATGCATTACAATTCAATTGGCTAAAAGGTGTGTGCATCTTTTTGATAATATAAGTTCGTTTTCTACTAGATAACCATTATACATAGCGTTTTTAATTTCGAACATAAAAATAGATTATCACAACCAGGGGCGGCCTTAGCCATTGCAAGTCCCCGGGCAGCAGATCTTTGCGAGGCCCCGGGCGGCAGAACTTTACGAGGCACTTGTTCTTTGTATAATTTGTAAGTAAGTATTTTTGATAATAATTGACGAGAAATAAAATTTTATATTGTAAGATTTATAAAAGTTAACAAGCACAAAGACGACAAATATTAAATTAATAATGATAAACAAAGGCACATGAATGCCTTAAAAGATATACGCAGTGATTCTAGTGAGATTTCTAGAGCGAGGCACGAGATTCAAATACATATATAGTAATACATTTTTCTACTTGGGTTGTTGCGCGAGAATACGAGGCCCCTACAAGAGCGATGCCCCGGGCGGTTGCCCTGCTTGCCACCCCCTAAGGCCGCCTCTGATCACAGCTTTATATTATTAGATAGTGGTGTTATACAATCAATATCAGTAAAAAAAATTCTGGGCGTCTCTGCTAAATGAAGTTTCAGTGTTTTTAACTATACCGATAATAAATAAATATTTATTTCTCAACTTTTGAGATATACTTAATATCAATTATGAGCTAAATATAATCCTTGATAAAAGATTATATATATGTATGTAAAGAATAACCTTCAAACATTAAAATATAAATATATTTTTAAATTTCCCAACAGACTAAACTTTACATTATTTTATAACACAATTTATTTTTCTTTTATATAAAATTCTTTTTTAAAATAACTGTGTCCTTCATTTATCATTGAAGGTTGCATCAATGATGGCGTCTATACGTCCCCCGCACTACCTGTTTTGTATATAGAATAGAGCATGTACGAGTACCATGTATTTGCTAAGTGCAAACTGCCCCAGATTTTACCGAGCAGGGAACAGATCGATAAAGTGCACGAAGAGGGTGGAAACTACCCCACTGGCATTGAAAATAGACTGCTAATGCTTTTCCATTGGATGTATATAGAACATTGAAATATTATAATGTTATTTTTGAATAAACGTTCAGGAAAAATGTATTAATACATTTTTTAATTTAAAACTTTAAATTTATATATTTTTTTATATAAGTGATCTCTTATATTGGTACCTGTGGAAGCACATGAATTCAAGTACTTTTAGTTCTTGACGACACGATGTCTATGAAGATGACACATGACAACTGATGTGGGAACGCAATCAACGTAATGGATATCTGCCAGGATTTTATAAAAATAACTTGTTTTCACATATTTATTTTGATGTTTAAAATTACCGTTCTCACATGGTACAGTTATTGATATAAATTTAAACATTAACTTACACTAAATATAAATGATGTGGTACCACACATAAAATAACATTTACGCTCTATTACAAATATCTTCTTTGAAAATTTTAAATTTTAAATAAACACTAATGTCAGAGGATGCATACTTTATATTTATTAAGTCCAATTAATTTTTTTAATTGCTCGTAAAGTTGTTGACTTTTTCGAAGCTAATAATAATTATGCACGTATTTATTTATATATATATATGCTCAAGGTGCAGTCAGAAATAAATATACCTAATTTAATTTCTCTTAAGGACGGTGGTCTAGAGCTCGAAAATTTAAGGTATTTTGAGGATTGTTTTTTTTATAATAAAAATAATATCATATAATATAAAACGATATTTTAACATTTTAGGTTTATTATTACACTTATTTTAGATACAAAAAAACTTTTTTGAAATCTAAAAATATTGTTAAATATGTTAAAAATGGCGCTGAAGTAGACCCTGTCAAAAAATTGGACCTGGACGCTGTAACAGATTTTGGCTCTTCAATTTATCTGATAAATAATAACCAAGGAAATTATTAATTAGTATGAGTACAGTTATGATCGGAACTAGAGAGAAAAAATATTGAAAATTGACAAAATGGCGCTCTTTTGAAATTGGAATTCTAAAAACTGGTGTTTTTTACTAGTTATTTAATGAAAAAGATACGAAATAAAAAAGTGTCTAGTTCCAACGATAGTTATTGATGTTGTGAATAACATATTAAAATTTCAGACTGCACCATTCCGAAAAAGTATTAAAGAAGTATAAAAAGAAATAAGTATGCTATGGCTATGGGTATATGCTAAAACGGTTGTATAAACGAAACTATTGGCAATATCCTTACAAAAATTTAACAGTATTTTCTTAAAAGACTATACTTTCGAAATGTCAAACAAATCAAAAATCGATTTTTTGAAAATTCTAGAACACCGTCCCCCCTTAAGAATAACTGAGCAATATATGCATTTTCTTCAGTAATAACTCATACTGAACTTAAGTGCCTTTGAGCTTTTATTCATTTGGAAAACACAGTCACCAAAAATAAAGTTATAAAATGACTCAATTGAAAATATTAATTTTCCATCAGCGGAATCCATTGTCAACCTATTTGTTTTTCTATATCTCACAGTTGCCATATCTTAACCCTGCTTCTATGTTTGCCACCATCTGTTTTTTTAATTATGGCTTAGCAAACAGCTGTTAATCCTAATAATAACAGTTAAATAAAAAATATATGATACACAATCGTTTACCAATGTTTGCTATGTATACTTTATTACAATTCAATAATAAGTTGTTCACGCTAAGCAAATACATGTGTTTATTCATACAATGCATATTTTATCATTAATATTATGTTCATAACGTTAATACCAAGAGACTTTACTTTGAATATATTAATTTGATGTTTTAATTCGAGGATTCTGAGTTTAAGATACGAATGCATAACTAATTTATAGAGCGAGTTTTCCATAATGATAACTTATAAGTAATTGAGTGTTTTTGTTTTTCTTAATATTTATTTAACAAAATATACGATAATAATACTTTTTGCACCGAGTGTCTTCGTCGGTCTTTTCAGCTGTATCTCATTGCCATGGAAATCATATGCCAAGGTCGCGGCAACCAAGCGCAGTTAGTAGAACTCAGTTCTGCTATTGTGTACATCTACTGTTTTGTACGATATCGACTATATAAAATTATACACAATAGTCCCACTGACACTTCAACTTGGAAGACGTATGATTATGGTTTTTTAATTTAATAGAAACGATGTGGCACTCTAGCAATCAGGATACTTCCGTCTCACTGCAGACGTATTCTTCTATAGAAATGTTTTGTATGATTGTAGAGAATGGGCTTGTGTCCTCATTTTTTAGTGGTCGATTTTTCAATTGATGATTGAAATTGATGTTAATAAATGTGTATTGGCGTGATTATTTTATTAAATATCCAAATGTTGATGGAGATATAGCAATGAAAAATTTGAATTGTAGTTTTAGCGCTAGAAATGGTCGGCCATATTTGTATGACGTGAAATGCATTTTAACGTCAGTTTGCGTCAGTTATTTGTTGAGTAGGTCAGTGCTGTGGTAATGTTTTGTAGCTGTTGGTAGTCAAAATAATCAAATCAAGTCAAAGAATAATAAGTTGTTATTTTATTTAACCCTGCTAAGGTAGACATAATGTTGGAATTTTATTGTTCCTTGAAATAGCTGTCAATAATATTGGATATATAAATACGTATAGCAGAGATTTATAAGCTGTAAGGTTGGCAGCGGTTGTTTTTGTCACATGCATTTGGAATGTGTAGAACGTTGCATCCCTTTAATAATTAAAGAGACAAAATGACTTTTTTAATTGTTAATATCTCTTAACATATAAGGAGTTATTAAAAAATAATTGAACATTTGAGGTTCTAGTAACCCACTTTATCAATATATAGTACACTTTTATAGAAATTAAGAGATAGGACACAAGCCCATTTATTGTTGATTGATATGTTTAGAACTCTTTTTTCAGATTTCTGATTAGCTACATTCATTATAAATAAAATGTGATATTAGTGCCAAAGTAACGCTATGGGTTAAATTATAAAATTAAATTTGGCGCGAGAGAAATGAATGTCGTTTGGGACAAAGAAATGAAAAGGGTCTCATGAACGAACATGTCTTATTAATGGTGTTTTTAGTTTTTACACATGTAGGTGTATTTTATCATTTCGCACCATTAATAGTTGTGGCACGATCTTTGTTACCATTAAATGTGTATTTAATACGCATTTCTTTGTACTAATTAGATCGTCACATGATTAAACACGGTGGGTTGATTGGGCGAGCACTTGTTTCTAAATCGTTGAACACAACACAACAATTCAGAGCTTCGCAACCTACAAATAATGACCTGAAGCATAATGCCGGTTTCACACAAGAGAGACAGTTTTGTTGTAAAAAATCAAAGCAAAAACAAACCAAGTGTGTTCAAACCTAGCAGACTAAAACACAACAACAAACGTATTTTCCTTGGTCTTACCGACTCCAGATGGGAATGTGTTTTGTTTACTAAAACAGCAACAAAAGACAAAAATGTTGTAAGAACTGTCTCTTTGATGTAAACATTGGTGTTTTTGTTCAGAAAACAAGGTTTTGTTCGTGTTTTATTGAACTGTTTCTCTAGTGTGAAACCGTTATAGGAAACGCAAACTAAAATTTTAATACAAGAATGTATGCGTATCATAGGTTGACAATATTTGTTAGTCAGCTTGATTGGCCCGGCCCAGCCCATGGCTTCATTTAAAAAATATATGCAGTGACGTATCGGCAGTCGTTCAACGTGAGTAATAACTGTGACTGAAATTGAAATCTATGCATTTTTTATTTTCAGAATGTCGATAGAAGGAGCTGATTTAAAGATTTTGCACTTGAAACCACACTGTTCATGTTACGCCACTGAAACACACGTGTTCTGTCACAACATTACCTGCGCAACAGTTAATTTAAATATACACTGACATACTGGTACACCGTACACCTGTTCAGTAGTTGACTACGAATATAAATAAAACATTCAATCTTCATGGCACCTACGAGAATAGTATGTGCCTCTTAGTCTAGCTACATGTCATGCATTATGTCATACGCAGAACTATACTTGCTAGTGTCATAAGGTGACAGGAATTTTGTCATCTAACCTAACCTCTTGAATACATTTTAAAACTATTACCGCATGATTTTTTTTAACTTCATTAGATATAGATAAAGTAAATCTAATATATAAATTGAGTTTGTTCTTTTTGTAAATTTAATATTAGTTATGTCAGTGGCAATCACGGAATAACTATATACTGATATACAAGAATTTAATCCGAAATAGAAGAATTGATATTTATGTTGTGTTAAGTATGGTACACATACGTGCGACTTAAACATGCGACAACCAACATTTGTTGTAAGAAGTTGTACAACACGTCCACATTAGTGCGATATGCAACTAAATACGTTGGAAGCTTTCATATTTCGAACGAATTCCTTCAACCTGCTTTAGAAAAAAAATATATTTACAAAAAAAAAATGTAATAAAACTCAGTTATTTAACAAAGTCTTTGCCGTCAAAACCGTAATTTCTTTAGATGTTCCGACTTAGGATTGAAACATTTTTGTTTCATAAAACTACGACCTAGAATTTTTTAAAAATAGCATCGTATCTTTATCGTAATTTTTTAAAATAGTATCGAATGTTTATGTCGCACTAGTCTGTACGTTAAAAGTATAACACTTTTAGTACACTCATGTCTAAATAATGTCAACTTATGAATGAAAATATATAAATGTTTAATGTCGCATCAGTCTGTACCATACATTACTTACGTTTTAAAAAGAGTTTCGTTTTTTATTCAGGGTATTTTATTTTCTATTCCTGGTTCTGAGAAAATCCATTCAATAATTACAGTAACAATAACAAATCTGCAGTTTTTTTTAATTATTCTTTATTTAATTACAATAGTTTGTACTATTGGTTTGTTATTTTTATTAGCATATTTTTTGTTTACTTGAGACTGTAGTTACCATGGACCCCGTTCGTGCGTAATAATTTCTTAGAAAAGAAATGTGTGTGGCTTCCAGTTTGTTGTGTTCAGTTCACGAGTATTGTGACAACCCAGACACAAATACACATAAGAACTGCTGTTCATGTTTACATTTTAGAAACAAGTGTACAAATTAAAATTCTCATACTTTGAAAATAAAATATATTTCATTTTTTAGGTTGACTTCTATTTATTTCGATGTTGAAATAATTACAAGCGATGGGAACAAAAATATTACTCAGTAAATGGCTCACAAGTCGTTTCATTTGGAGGTGTTAGTTGCTACGGGTATATACATATGTACTAGCGAGAGTGTCTGCTCTACTTGAGAAGATATTGATACAGATGATAAAGAATTTGGTTCTTTCGCATCTTAATTGTTTGATGTTTAATTAACGTTAAAGAAATCTCGGTCGAAATTGTAACTGAAAGGAATTGCGTGGAGATTATTTGCGTAACATCAATTATTTAATTCTATCCAGTTCATATTCTTCTTTTAAAACTCGAGCTGCACTTACAGCATCTGGCGCCTACATTCTGTGAGACATGAATGCTATTCATACAGACAAAAGAGTATTTTTGTCCTCCTTGACTATATAAAATTCTTTATAACTCGGCAGCTTTTTGTTATATTATTGAAAAATATTGTTAACTTGTTCCAATACGTGGAATTATTCATTTATTTCAGATATTTTTATGCCGGCAACTTGCATATTATCATTTAAACCAACAAACTAATTTATTATCTAAATAAATAAGTTTTGCATAATAAAAAATTGACAATATTTTGGTCACGGTAAATTTGTAAAATAATTGCACATGTCTCAGTAAGTAATGAGATATATTTGTCAGCGTTGTGTTGTATTGTCAGCAAATGTCATCTATTTAACGAGTTTAATATTATTTGCTCTTAATGAACTTGTGTCCTATGTCTTAATTTCTATAAAACTTTACTATATATTGATAAAGTGGGTTACTAGAACCTCAAATGTTCAATTAGTTTTTAATAACTCGTTATATGTTAAGAGATATTAATAATTAAAAAGTCATTTTGTCTCTTTACGTATTAAAGGGATTCAACGTTATAGAAAATTCCAAGACATGTGACATCACATCCGCTAAATTGCTATCTCTTTTATATAAAAGAGCGTAAAAGATATAGCATATTCAACATAGAACTCTTATCCATAGAAAAAATAACTGACCAACCCCTAATAGTACAGACATGTTACGTCATAAATATGGCCGACATCTGTAGCGTTAAAACTACAATTCGAATTTGTAATTGCTATATCTCCGTTAACGTTTAGATATTTATTAAAAGAAAAACGCCAATATACATTTATTAACATCAATTTCAATCAACAATTAAAATATCAACCCGTAAAAAATAAGTACACAAGCTCATTATTTCGCTTTCTGATTTGTTGATCCTTGTCGTTAGAATTACATTTGATATAAAATAATTGGGTAATTGCAAGACGCTGTCTACTGCAACTATTTACAGGCGGAATTGTTCGTTTGCTTCCGATTCCTGGACCCTGTCGCGTATTTGCAATCTTTGAAAGTAGACTTACACACTAGTAGTACACTTTTTTATACAAAGATTGGAAGAGATTATTAGTTTTTTTTTTAATTACAGTTTTGTCAATAGCAAATGGTTTTGGCAAAAATGCTCGGTTAAGCTACAGTTATAACAGATAAGAAACAAAATTAATAAAGGTGCAATTTAAATTCAACCAATTCAAAAAAATGTGCCGCTATTGAATCTAAATAAAAGGAATTTTCAAATTACCTTTAAATTAATAATATTCTTTAATTAACTCTTCTCAATTAAAATTTATACAACGAAAATGATTCGTTTTAATTAGAAGATTATATGCTATCTTTATTATAATTAAATTAAATTAAATATAAGTAATAAAATTTTATTTGTCCATCCAATAATGATTTGATTATCCTTTTATATGAACCTTATATTATAATGTTTAAGATGCCAATAAAATATTTAAAATACAGAGAGATATTTATAATCACATATCTGTTTTATAGGTGTAGATGAAGCGAATCAAATACCGAACTAAAGAAAAAAAAGATTTAACAGTATATTTAGCAGAGGAACATAATAAACGTATGACATTTGACTGGCAAAGAAGACATTTGACGATAAGGAAGTGCAGTTTGGAATATAAACATCTCATTATATCATAAACTTGTCAACTGTCACTAGAATAATGTGCTTGTATAACAACAGGTGATACAACTAGTTTTTTCTTGACATTTGACACAAATATTTCCATATACTCATACTCCAAAAAGTAAATTACATTTATGTGGAAGGACACTTTGTATTATACTGGCACTGACATGATGTAACATTTGATGACATAGTTATGAATCTGTTACATAATTGTGTAAGGTCACCATCATCATGTGTATTTTACTTTTGTTGTACTCCATAGATTCTCAAACTAACTCAATTACAAGTATCAATAACACTTATATGAGGTTGTGGTTCTTTGAAGCCATTTAAACCTATAACTGCATTAAGGGGCCTATTTTGTAACTGCTTACCTGACGTCTGTTAACTTCTGATGACTTTTCAAAGGCCTATATTTTCTAAACTAAGCTATATAAGTTTACACAAAACAATCAGACTTTAAATAAAAAGAAAAATGGATCCCATAACTTGGAGCTGGTATAAGTAGCCTAATTAGTAAATTATAGGGATTTGAAAAATCGTCAGAAGTTAATAGGCGTCGGTTAAACAGTTACAAAATAGGGGCCTAAACCTACTTCTACTAGTGTCTTGCTCAACTTTCTATTTGAGCGCGGTGATAAGCTTGATCCTACGCTAAATAAATACATTACACGAGGGTAGTTTGATAATTCAGAAACTCTTTGAATTTCCCGCGCAGCTCCCATCAACTGCCATCTATTAATAGACTACTGTCAAATTTTGACCAAATTGGGTCATTTACTTTTTGTTTGACAACCATTGAAACCAGCTATCTGCGCGATTAAGATTGAGTGTGTAGTTACCATGGCAAAAATCCATAAATTCTACTACGAACTGCTACCCCCTCCAAAATATTCTCCAAATTTAACCCTATGCGACCATTTGTTGCTTCAGAATCTGAAGAAATGGCTGGACGGTAAGAGATTTGGGTCTAACAAAGAGGTCATCTCAAAGAGGACTGAACCAAACGCCTATTTTGAGGGCCTTGAGACAATCCTATTATTTGGAAGAAATAAAACAATTGGAAAAACGCTCGACTAAATGTATCTAGCTTAAGGAGACTATGTTTATAAATAAAGCGCTTTAAAAAAAAACACTGAATTATCAAACTACCCTCGTACAACTGCTAATAAGATTTATATATTTCCAAGAACATATATGTTAGCTTTATATATTTGTTGCAGCAAATTGCTAAAAGTTGTACCAGCGAGAGCATGCCATTAGGTACAAAATCGGTTTATCTCGATCAAGATTTATACGTCGGTAAGATTTGAAACGCAATTATTTCACATGATCACATTTATTCTAATTAATGTATGGGTAGCGTTCACTGATTCGTTTGCACTCACAATCAGTTTGGATCTACTTTATATACTTCAGCCAGTCACTAAGATTAATTTGACGGCAAACATCAATTACATTTAATTCATCTTGACTTAACTAACTATGTGTTGAAATAAACTTTTAAAACATTTAAGTAATGGCTTGACAAAAGACGGTTCCTAAAAAGATGAGACAGACGCTAAGCCAGACTGTGATTAATAATTCATTTTACATAATTATAATAGTTACATATTTATGTATAGTCTATTTTTCACTGCTACTGATTTACTACAGCATATATAATACTGATTCATCATAATTCACAAATAACAATGACCTTCATTATTTAACGAGCATTATAACACCGCTGTGCAACAAACGAAGTTGTTCATATACTAAATAGCAGTCACAATTGCATGAATATGCAATTCACATTTACATTGCAATTCTCACAGACAGTATAAATTCAGGTTGTAAATATTAGTCATGTCCACAATGTTTAATCAATCCATTGAAGACATGTTATTCTTTTAAAAGAGGTGGTAGGGGTGGTGTCACCCTAAATGAGAAACTAAAATTATATTCTAATTAAGTAAGATATTATTTCACATTTAAGCGGATCATCCTGTTGTTCATGCAGTTATTTTTACACCTGTGACTGCGTTAATACTATCAACTATAAAATAATCACCGACGTGTTCAATGACAATGATTGTAATATAACAAAAATTCAAATATCTAGGAAGAAAAATGCGGTGTTGGGGAAAAGAGGTTTTAAGAATGGATGTGAAGAGAAGGTTTTGGTTATTTGACACACTAATTGGGAGTATGATCATGTATGGAGCGGAAATATCGGGATGGAAGGTATGCAAAAAGCTGAAAGTGGTACAGGAGAAGTACGCAAAATAGGTATTGGGAGTGAACAAATGTACTGCAGGATACCTAGTGTAGGAAGAGGCAAAAAGGAACAACTTGACAATAGAGGCAGAGATAAGAGCGATAAGGTGGAGGAAAAGTGAAGAAGGCAGACTGCGGACTCGTGGTGAGTGAACAAATTAGAAATGGAAGATGGTAAAAGGAGAGGAGAATTATTACGAAGGAAGAGGGATAGTGGAGCCGGAGATAGTAAGAGAGGAGCGAAGGAAACAGACATAGAGGTTCAAGAACAGGAGAGGATGAAGAGGATGGATAAATAAAAGTAAAATACCAGATACAGTCAGTTATGGTCGAAAAGAATGGCGCAATATCTAGAAAAATAGGGAGGTAAAGAAAAGAACATGCTCGCGAGGTTTAGACTAAAGAATAAGAAAAGAGGAAGTAGATACTGTGGTGCAGAGAAGGAGAAACTATGCAGAATGTGTAGAAAGAAAGTAGAAACATTAGAGCATGTTAAGAGAGAAGTGAGAGAGTGGAAAGTGAAATAGATCTGATCTGAATTAAATGGATGAATAGAATTAGGAGTAATGGAATGGAAATAAACGACAAGGATATGAAACTTGATATGTAGTGTTAAGATAGTTGTGTTTGTAATGAAAAGAAATGTAATCAGTAAAGTTGAGGCGGAAGAAATGTAATGCTTAACGGCACATATGGTAAATTAATAAACATAAACATAATAATAAAATATCTAAAAGCAACAAAGCTAATCAACATCATATAATAAATAAATTAAACAAATATGTAAATTCAAATATGTACAACTCAGATAAATGATCAATGTAATTATAATATTTTTATAAATAAAAAGAATTATAAAATGAGAAGAATTAGTTGAAATTTAATGAATAGAAAAAGTATTATAAGAAAACAAACAAACATAGTAACCACTAGGTGGGTTTTAGAGTTGTATTTGGTTACCGTTGTGACGTATGACAAATTCAATTTAAAATTGTAAAAGGAAAACATAAAACAAATTCCTACAAGTTCTATCAACAAAAATGCTTTCAAAATATAAAAGGAACCATTAAAAAGATTTATGTTTATGTTCTACTTTTCGTTTTTCACGTGTGCTTTTGTACTCAGTTGAAACATACACCCATTAACATTATTTTGGTTTATATTTTATTTATATTGTTTTTATTTTATTTCTTTGTAATATGAAGGTGACATTGTTGTTGCATATTCGTGAATAATAATTGAATGTTTTGCCCCACTGGTGCAACGTTCTTCTCCCATACCTACTACCAGAGGATAGTATTCCATAAACATAATTTCTTTTCTGTTAAAAAAATATATTTTTTCATACTAACATTCATACTAATTCAATTTCATACTAATTGCTGTGACGACACAGTGCTGTATCTTCGGGGTCCTTTCTGAGTAATATTTTCTAGGTTACGTTGGTATTAAGTAAAATGATTATGTAGCATACACACATGGGGAACACGAAATTGTTTTTGATCCATTGTTTTGAAAATAACAAAAGTAGCGTCACTCTTAGCACAATAACTAACAAACTACTGAATAGAATATCATGAAATTTTAACAGCTGTCTTTTGAAGGTTAGTATTAACTGAAAAAAAGGTGACTGCAATAAAACTAGCGCCATATGTGTTAGGCCCGGGACTTTTCAGCCCATGTGTGTATGTTACATACCCATGACACCATCAGTGATAGAGGACTCAACAGCGAAAATAATCCGACGTTAAATAAATTAAACAAAACAAAAAAAGTATGAATGTATTCCTTGATTATCTATACTTTTACAGCTGTAGTGATAAAGATTAATACAATTAAATATGGTAAATACGTAAATAGATTATATTAATACACCGGTCTGCATTTTAAAAGACAATAGAGCTGTAATTATGCAGGTGACGAGACGAGGTAATGCTATAGGTATGTTATTTGTCAACAATAATATTTTTTGTTTTTATTTTGTCTTTAGGGATTTGTTTTTATCGTGTCATATGTGCAAAGTAGCAGTTGCGAATAATATGAATAATGTTTTTTTACTTACACACTCATAGCAAGTTTGCACTGCGTAAAATATTTGTCCACTGTTTGTAATATATTAAGATACATACATGCATGTATGGATAGAGTAAAGCAATTTTTTTTCTGTATATAATTATAAATTAAATATATATTATAAAAATATAATACATGCATCTTTCTTTTAAACGTGTTCAAGTCCAGTGTATACATGCCTTATATTATGCATATTATAATTTATAAAGGCTATATTATAATATTGTTTCTTAGAATTTAGTAAATGGCAGCACTGTTTTATTTTTGTAACTAAAATCCCTTTGATATTAATAACTACATATTTTTTAAAGCTGATGCTGTAATTTGTTATTTCAGTTTCTTATTATTCTTATGCCAGTACCAAACGATGCTACGAACACTTTCCAACGTTGTACGCATCGTGTGGTCGATGCTGGAATGAAGCGTGTCCAACGTTCATGTTGGAAGAAGTTCGGGCAGTTGTCAGTCTTTGGACTTGCGTCAAAAGGGATTTTTCTATCCCCATAACACACTTGATCCACATGTCATGCACTGCTGCACGAATTGTCGAACAATGGAAGGTTTTTGTTAAACTGTGTCAGTTTCAATAATATCAACAAATTAATAAAATAAATAAATCATTCGGATCAAACATTAAATTGCACCATGTAGTAGGAAACTTGCTATGTCAATCTTCCAATATTTGGCTCACACGTTAGAGGCAAGTATTTGAATCAAACGTTCACCGCATCGTTTGGTATCGACTATATGTTAGTTCAGGTCGTTTGATGTAAATGTAAAACGTAATAACGAATCAATCGGTTTTATGATTAAGAATGTATGTATTTATTAAATGTTTCTTGCCCTTAGCCCTTACATTCTTGGATATTTAAAAAACAATAAAAACATTTCTCCCTAATTAATTTTTAATTCTAGCTCCTGTCATTCTTTTCTACATTGTTTCGCCGTTTGTCAAAAATTAAATCCATCCTGTTCTCTTCTCTCTTCCTTCTCTTTTCTCTTTCTCCTTACTTCCGTTATCCATACCTTCCTTTCCTCTTTTCTTGCTCTATCTCTTATACATCTTCAACATAACCCGTGTTCTTATTTTCACTTCTCCTGCTTTTTATTTTATTCCAGTTTTCCTCCCTTTTAGGATTTCCATCAGGTCGATTTCTCCTTCCTTTTTCATTCTTCTCTTTCACACATCTTGCATCGTTTTATCTTCGGTTTCCCAGTACTAAACTTTGACAAAGTTCTGCAGGGTGGATAACATTCAGGGTAGATACATCATAAATGGTTACTGAATCTGTATTTAGTTACTTAATATTAATTATATGTAATAGTAACTAGATACAAATTGTGATAAATAACCTGTATCTTTTGCAACACATAATTAGAAAGTACATAATTAATTCCAAACAATATTAGCATTAAAACTCAAATCTTGATTTTATTAATAAATGTATAGGCATTCTTCTAACAGGTTTTGTATTCAACCAATCGCACAGATCAACTGTTGAGATTACCTGCACTTAAAATCTCCGGATGTGCAACACTCAAAGCCTCACAGATCAAAACAACTTTCAAGTGGACTGTAGTTTAGCACTATTCAATGTCAACTCAAAGACGATTTTTATTGCCGCATATATTACATACATTAGTTCTCTACATTGTTTGATGCAGGGTCTAAGAAATATATAGTTTCATTGTTATATATTATAAATCAGAATTATGAATAATATTGTACACTTGTCTTATTGGGCTGGTATACAAATAATGATAAAATTATTAAGATAAAAAAATTCCATTAGTAGTGCAGTAATACAATATTATTTTTTTATTTATTAAAAATCGATAAAATTCTTATAATCAGTAAAATATCTTACAACTTAAAAGAATACACACACACAAATAAAATAGTTCCATAAATAGAAATTTGTTTACATTGCTATTTGCATTTATTAATCTACCGATTCTAGTAACTTATTCCTTATTCCTTAATTATGATAACAGTTTTAATGTAACTGAACTCATATTATTTATTATAATTTTTTTGTATTTTTCTACTGAGCTTCTTTATTCGAGCATAAATAAATTAACGATCTCCTTATGAGCCATCCATAAATTACGTCAATTTCCTGCAATTACCCCCATCGTCCTTGTCACATTTTTCGTGACAACCTCCCCCCACCCACTCCGTGTGACGTCACACATTTTTATTTTTTTATTCAGGAAATTACGTTTTAATATTTCACCTTTATTTAAAAAAAAAAAAAAAGAGATATTATATTTTATACTGCGTCTCTCAGAGTCCCTCCTCCATATGCGTGTGTCGTAATTTATGGATGCGCCCTTACGATGATAATTTTACCAATTTTATGAAAGAATATATATTTAAGAGAATAGATCTCCGATGGGAAGGGGTCCTAATATGAGGCATACGCCGTCTAATAAATATTGTGATTATATTGTATTTGGCATTAAATAAATTAAACTTAACCGTTTAAAAAAAAAATAACACCAGTCTGTGAATTGAACTTAAAAACACAATACCCCACTATTATTCGCTCAACTCTCTCGTGCAGTGTGCCGTACTACTTTTAAAAATTTAGAGCCTGCTTCATATGTAATTTAGTTTTAGTTAATGTTTATCTTATTTAATTTGAAATTTAATGCAATTTTTACTTTGTTTCAGGTAAGAGAGGAGCCCAAGCTGATTTGATAAATATATTAAGACGAGTAAGTAGAAGCTTTCATAAAAATATTAAAACTATTTGAAGCTTTAAAGAAAACTTTATATTTTCTCTATTTATGTTATGTTTTACCCATTTGAGACCAATAACTCATCGTGTGAGCCATGCAAAGCCTTACTTTTATAGCCAGTGACTCAACATGTACAGTACGTACTGGAAATACTCGCGAAATATTCTAAATTCAGCAATTTTCTATTTGATAAATTGCATCAAAAATTTTCAGTACCAGTTTTCCTGGCGTTTTGAGCGGCTGTTATAATTACAATTAAAAATAACAAATGAATTATGAAGGTATTAGTTCGAAATATAATATTAAGTATAAATTTGTATAGAAAGCAACTGTTGGTACTCGCTCGGGTATGAAAAGCTATGAAAAACCTCCTTACCATTTCATAGTTACATGCAATCACAACATCGGTAGTACGGCGATGCGCCTGCTCCAATTCCTCGCTTTCCATGTGCTATGATGCACCAGCCAGCAAAGTAAATTATATTGTGTTTCTACTGATTGCAGAGTCCAAGTTGTGTCATTCTAGTGAACAACACGACCGCGAATCCTCGGTTGGTCTGACGTTCTGACGGGCTTTTAGCTCTAGCCGTGGTTTGACGCAGATAGGTTGTAGTTTACAAAACCCGCGAATAACGCTAGAGTCTCTACACGGTCAGTCAAATAAATCCAGTGCTGCCGGCAAGTTGATAAACTTGACGTTCCGTTCCGAGATCCGTAGACGAAAAACAACCACACCGCGGTCGCGAGATTCACTTTTAAAAACAAAGATTTATTAGTGAATTCATATTTATTATTGTTTATTTACCAATATATGTACGTGAATATATATAACGTGTTAAGTGTTATTTTAATCAAATTGTGTCTAGTGGTGTGTAATTATTGTGTGTAAATAATTTCGTGTTTTAGTGTAAAATGTATGTTTATTATTTAAAATATATTCGAATGTTATTTGTTTACAATTAAATTTAAATAAATTACTTCCGTTAATTTTCTCACCAAAAATACACTACAAAATAAATAAATAGAAATATCAAGTATTCATTCTTAATTACTAATTAATATAATTGACGTGATATTTTAACCTTAAAGTTTTCGAGAGCCATTATAATACAATACATATAACATCATTAGTCATTTATTTTTAAATAAAACTAATTAAACATTACAATTATTCCAATTAATGCGAGTATTGCAAAATTTTCTTACCTTTTCGTACACAAATAATTGACAAATCTTGTTCAACAAAGATGTTTCTATCATTTTATTTACATGTTGCGCAATATGGAATGCATCTAGAAGACCTTCCAACGGTTTTAACTCTTTTTTTACATTAGAATTTTTAGAATTCTATTTACCAGTGATAAAAATTATATTAATGAACTTTACGAACAATGTGTCACCTAATTTCCGACTCAAATCTCATTTAAATATGTTCTGACCTTGAAGAATATCAGACGTATATTATTGTGGAATTTTTTTTTCATTACAGATTCAGTATATATATTATTTGTTAAAAATCACACTGTTATAATTATGTACTTTGCTATCAAGTTGTATTAATATTCATATAATTCAGTATTGACGTTTCTGTAAATTAACATTAAGGCGTTAATAATAAAAGTGTATCTGATGCAGTTCTTCGCAAAGACTAGGTTCTTCGTTTTTTTTTAAATATAAAATGATGCGAATATAGATGAATTAATGTAATGTCTAAAAATATCATTAATAAAAGTACGGTTTATTAAATTAAGCAAAAAATATCCTGTGATAATTATTAATTAAAAAAATTATGTTTTTTTTCTTATTTTATTGTTTATGCAAAGCATAAAACCTTATTATTACCTTAGATTCATTTAATATATTACATAAACAACACCTAACAATATTTATTCTGATAATGTCTTATTATATTCTTTTCAAGCTATTTGAATAACCGTTAGCCTTTAAATCCTTAAAAAGGACTTGTTAATCTTTTAAGGCCCATTCCCACTCACTCAGTTTTAGTGTTAATTTAAAGTTTTAACCTAAAATGTAAGATTAGTAACATTTCAGTTTGTGAAATGTAAAGAAATAAAATTAATTATATTAAGTACAATAACTTATATTAAATAAAGAGAATAATTATTACAAAATAAAGTATATTACCGACGCATGACGCATGATTTCACAAGTTCAAAATTACATTTAAGGTTAAAACCTTATATTAAACCCAAAAAGAGTGAATGGTACTTTATAATCCTCAAAAAGAGTTCTTAAGAAGTTTTATGAATATACTATGCGTAAAAGGGTAGATTCATTTTTCAAAAAGGAGTAAAATAGGTCACAAAACGTTTCCGTAACACGTTACTTTTATTATGTTAAATATACTTTAAATACACGTAACTGCATTTAGTAGGATTGGTGTAAAATAATAACTTTGTTAATCTACTCGCTACTACCCGTTGTCTCTTTCCCTCCAATTATCATAATATAATATTTAACGGGTCATATACGATAATAAGTAATAATGTTTTTCTTTTCTTTCTTCATTCTAATCATAAAGATATATTCCAATAAATATATGATATAAATAAGTATATGTCAGTTAGAATTATTAATTATGGTTTGTCAATGCCCGTCGATCAAATTTTTAAGTGTTATTATACCGAGTAATTGGTATCAGGATCTTTGAAAATTTAGTTTGGCGTTTACAAAATATCAACATGTTAACGATCTGCAAACAATGTATCATATTTTTTTGCATCAATTTAATTTTTTTTTGCGTTTCTTAAATAAATATTTTCAATATAAAGACATGACTGAGTAAAGCTTGTTTTCTATAACAATATTTATATAGATGGACAGTTTGTAACATATGTGCGTACGTCATTTTATTATGATTGCATCCTACATTACTATTTAGCCATGAATCTCTTAATTAGAATGAATCCTTTGCTTCTAAAAAAGTGGGAGCAACAAAATGATTAAAAAAGTGAGCATTCACTGTGCTATATATACCGGATTGGATTTATCGTATAAACACGAAGAAAAGATAAGCATGGGGAAAACTTATGCACGATCGCGCCAGATATTCTCAAGCAACATCTGAAACACGACTCTGATCAACTATTTGAAGTTGAGATGCCTTTGTTTTATACAATTAATACGCTTACCTTAATCCTCATTCCCACTCACTGTTTTGATATTTAATTTACTGTTTTTATTTAATATTGTAATCTAGATTTCAGGTTTTCGTTTAAGCATTCCTTTTCACATTTGTGTTTTAATTGAAGTTTAATTAATTTAGTTGGTGCGTATGCATCGTTAGTAATATAAATTTTGACAAAATTGTATGTGAAATAATTAAAATTGCTATTTTTAATAATACTTACTAATAGAAATTGTTTTCACTTCTATATTTTTCAAAAACTAACATTAAATTTCTTTTAAAAGTAAATCCTACTGCATTTTGACATATTGTCACATTTTGGAGGTTATAATATAGTATAGTTTTTCTTAATTTAATATTTTTAATTTAGGACATTGGACCTTGTAAGGTTCTAAAAAAAACTAAGAAAACTTAAAAAATAAATTAAATTAAAAATGGTACTGTGAATGACTACGCGCATTGCCATATACTATACTATTTTATTTAAATACAAAATTAAATTAAAGCAGTGAGTGGGAATGATACTTAACAGTACAATTTCTTAATGCATTTTGCATCCATTAATTTCATAGTACGTAAATAATTTAAATATTAAACTGTTGAATCTATTATAGGACATTATATATGACATTTTTTGCTATATGTTAATTTACAACAAAAAACATAATAGAAATGAAAATCGTATTACGCAAATGATATAAAAGTACAAATATCATGCATATATGGATTTTAAAAGTCGTTCTATATTCATATGTATGTATATAATTAACTATTCTGCGTCGCAAAAGATTTTCCATGTCGTTGCCCGCATTTGATTGAAAATACATATGTACATATTTATATACTCGTACATATATGCTGGATGGTATATCTACTGTTTATATACTGCACGGTATAAAACGGTCCACTGTTGCAGCCTGCCTTCGTAATATTGACTATTTTCTTATAAAAAACATACACTATTATAAATGACTTCTAAGTTATCTGTAGATATCACATATCAGAACATAAAAATGAATAACTGTCTACAAAATACATGTGTCACTATTTTGCATCTTAGCAATATTGCAAATAACATTGGTCTGCAAAAATAATTTTGTTTCTCTCCTACTTATTTTAACGAATGATTATGATAGATTTGATGCTCTTGGATCGAAATTTAGTAATAAAAAATACTAACACGAATGTTTTTTAGTAAAATATTTAGTCTTTTCGAGTAATAACTTCATATTTACGTAATTTTCTTTCATGTTTGTTGCATGTGCGAGGGCGTCTGATGAGTATTTATTGTCATTGTGAAGTAAAACGTATTTTGGACGAATCAATACAGTCTTCATTCTCCAAATTCTTCAGTTCTAGTAGAAGCCGCCCTTCACCATTATTATAAATCACTAAATCGCCGTCTTTGGTAAAATAATTCATATAGTCTTCTTGCTTATTAGGAAAATATGAGACTCCCACATTTTTATCCAACAAATTCCATTCATAAAAATTCCAAAACATAAAAAATTCTAATTTTTAAATTATATAATAAAAATCATATCATAAAATATATACGTGACAGCAAAAAGAAATGGAAAACAGATATAGATTCGGTATATTAAATTCTTCATATTCATGATAATTTTTATTGAAGGAGGATTTCATTGCAGTGCAATTAACAGGGGTAGGCAAATTCGAATACAGTTCTGTTAAGATAAGAATTAACAGGGCCGTACTGCTTGCATCAAACGCATTGGCTTTATTGAACAAAACTTGAAAGTGAGGGCAAGCGGGGATGGAGGAATGCACAACGTCAGCTTCGGTCTACTGTGACAACAACTGACATCCGCATGCATTAAAAGGGTTGCTTTACAAATCAACTTCTGTGAGCAATGCCGATAAGATAGCATATTTGATGACTAATCCATACCGTTCATAGCTGTGGTTGCATACGCATTCTCTCCTACTTCTTATCTCTTCCACGTTTTATTCAAAAACTTAACGCCTAAGCCGCACTGCAGAATAAATTCCTCTGTTTTATTCCATGTGAATTTCAAATCGCAAAATCTTTAATAAAACAATTACTTCATCAAAAGCAAATATAGCTCTGAGTAGTTTTTATCTCCTTTTTTCCATCCAAACTCTTAAAGGATCATTTTCGTTGGATGTAAAAATTCGTGCTATAAAAAGGTTGAAAATTTGTAATAAACACTACTTCAACTTTTAGGAAACCCTTACAATATACAACTTACATAATATAAAAAAATTCATATCATAAAAATATACGTGACAGCAAAAAATGGAAAACAGAAATATATATAACGATTTTAAATATGTTAATTTAAATTAGTATACGCTAAAACAGACTTTTAAACAACTAGCTTCAAAACAATGAAAAGCCATAAAGCCGCTCAACATATTCTCCTAGTATTCACATGAATGAGTTGTATTCATTACTCGAATGGAGTTATCTACTTCATTCTAGTATTCGTACGCTAACATGACAAACCAAAACATTATTTATTATCGACACAAAAGTATTTTCAATATTATTAAAACTTACAATGTTGTAATCACACATCAACTCGTCACAATGTGATTATTTTTAAACGTAACTACTACTGCTGTCAGCCAGTATCTTATATTATAATGTCCGAGGTGTATGTTTGTTTTCTTATATTCTTATATGTTTATATTCTTATATTCTTATATTCTTATATTCTTATATGTTTACGCGATTCGTATGGTAGCTCGAAAACGGCTCCATGGAAGTTTTTAAAAATTTCCTATTTCGTAGAGAAAAAAATTCTAAGACTTTTGGCGTCCCCGGATTTTTCCCTGAATTTCCTGGAAACCCGTAATTTTGGAAAAACTGGAAAAAAGTGAGCCCTTTTTTGCTGTATTACTTTTAATTCGTAAAAGATAGAAAGCTGAAATTTTGCATGTGTATTAAGGTACTTAATGCTGACATTTCTCAAAAATTAGAAATTCATAAATTAAAAAAGGGGGGGTTGAAGAAATTCGGGGGCCCGGTAGGGAACTTTGGAGAAAGTTCATATTCTGGATTTTAGAATAATTAAGTATAGTATTAATAAAAAAAAATTCAAAATTTCCAAATTTTATTGGGGGGCACGGGGGCAGTATTTGCCGAGAGTAAAAATTGTGCTAGAAAGTTGAAATTTTGTATATAGGCTAATCTTGGTAACTAATTTACGAATCGAAAAAAAAAATTGCAAATTTTGAAAAAAAGTTGGTCAAATAACGCATAAATTGAAAATATTTTTTATTTTGATAAAAAAAATATATTTTTTTTAGTCAATTTATATGTCTCAATGTATATGTGCGAGTTTATTTATTATTTCAATTTAAAAATAGAACAGTTAAATATGAAATGTAATTACGAATTATTTTATTGGATTCAAATATACACGCCAAAAAGACGCTTTACGACGGGGGTAAACTCTGGTGGAATTAAAATTTTTACATGAAATTCAAGCCACACACAAAAGACAGACGTCGCTTGCGACGGGGGTAAAAGCTAGTTGATTTTAAATTGTTGAAAAACTAATTATTTTGTATATCTCGTGTTTTTGACATTAAACTTGACCGATATGTGCATCGTTCATATGCGATAACGTAATTTTATCTGACATGGATGCATTCATGTATACTCGTACACACATACATACATATTCCTATTAACATATGCCTCTGACATATGTTTGACGAATCGTTCTCAGTACATTTGCTTCTGAAAACGCTGTAGAGCAGATAAGGTCATACAATAAATATTCATATTCATAAAACTGCTTTTTGTATACATTATTTGCATAAGTTTATAAATAAATGTATATACAAGTAGAAATATGCTGTTGACGTAGATTTTTCTGTATGCGGATCAGAGTTAAGAATTTTAATAATTTTTTTAGTTATTATTCGGAGGGAGCTAGCGTTATTAGTGCTTATGGATTTACTCGACCAAACATTTTTGTTTCATAACGATACTACCTAGAATTTTAAAAAATAGCTTAACTAAGGGTTTTATTAGTGTCGCACTAGTCTGTATGTTAAAAGTACAACACATTTAGTACACTAATGTCTAATATATATGTTGGATGTTTATGATGCACTAATCTGTACGAGGCATTAGATTCGAAATGCATCTTTATTGTGCGCACACCATTACTGAAACGTGTCACTCATCCCTCATTATTTCATCAATCAATTAGTTTTGCGTGCAAATCTAACTTCCGTTTTTCTTTTATTAACACTTATATCTCTCCACGGGCACTATTCCTTACCATCTTCTCTTCTCCAATTCGAAATGTTTTTTTGAAAATGAAGAAATTCCCTCCTTATTATGAAATAAGTGAATTGTAATGCATGATTGCATGTTGCAGTTGCTCTGGTTTCAATTGATCAAAATAAAAGCAAGCTCCGTCTCCTTCCTATTTATATACGCCTACTGATGAGATAGTCAATTTTTTATAACTAATTTAGATGTTTCGTATAAAAAGATTGACTGGCATTATTTCATTCTATTAATATATGTTGACATTTGATCAAATGTTTGTATTAACAAAAATTTAAATATTTTTTTCAAATGTCATATAATTTTGAGGTTAAACAAATTCGAATATTAGTGTATACTTTCTAGAGCTAATTTGATGTCAAACACAATTTGATGAATACGTACCCTCCTGCATCAGTCACTCACACTCATTTTGTTGCAAATATTGTTGGTGACACATGTTGTCTGTTTCTGCAACTACGATACCTTGTAAAATACATGGCTAGTTTCCTTACATTTATTAGGCAGCGATATGAGATAGTTTTTACAACATTTTTGTCTTTTGCTGCTGTTTTAGTAAACAAAACACATTCCATATGGAGTCGATAAGATCAAAGGAAAACACGATTGTTGTTTTCTTAGTATGTTTGGTTTGAACACGCAGTTTTGTTTTTTGTGAACATTTGCGCTTGTCAGTTGTCGTTTATCATGTTTATAATTTTTATGGGACACACAGAAAAACACTAAAAACAAAAAACCAGTCTGTTTTAGAAAAACAAAACTGTTTTAAAATAAAACAAAACATGATTTTGTTTTAATTTTTGACAACAAAATAGTTTTCAAAACTGTTTCTCTGGTGTGAACCCGGCATTACTGACTGGTTACGATTCTTAAAAAAGAGATGATCTCTGTTTTGCCGACAGATGATGTCACGAATGTTATTACATAAATGTGAGCGGTTTTAGATAGATGATACGTGTGACATGAGCGTCCGCAATAAATTTAAGAGAAGAGCACAAAATTTCCACCCTATCCAGTGTAAATTCTATTATATCCAGTATAATTTTATCATAGGTCGCATTCTTTTTTAATGTACAAATTGACATACAGAACAAGACTGCTACCAGCGGACGCCTATGTTTCTATGTATCCCACGTGTTTACTAGAAACAAAAAATTCAAGGTGGACAAAATAATTATGGCAGCGACACAGCAGCTTGTTTATCGGACGTTACAACATTGTATTTTTTTTTTTTTAGTATTATGCAATTGTTTCGTAATCAGTTATTTTTATAAGATTTTCAAATGGTTATAGAAATTTATTTAGTATTCGTTGTAGTTTTATGTGTTTATATTAAATTTCGTAAAATATATTTGATAACATGAAGCATAATTTTCTGAATATAAATTTATTATAGTCTAACAGGTAATTCGTATTGTAGAAGATTGTGTGCATTTGTACCATACTCTATTACCGTAAACCATAAGATGTTAATTTTTGTAACACTTTTATTTTTTAATTTAAAGTTAAATAGGGTTCTAAATACTGTGTAAAACAATAACTTCTTTGCTGGTTTATGACTTTCTTTTCTTTGTTTAAAAATATTTACAGATAATATATACTTCATAACAATTTACTTCTATTATACGAGGGTAGTTGATAAATCAGTGTTTTTTTTAATTCCCCGCAAAATCTATTAATAGATTACTGTCAAATTTTGAGCATGCTGCGTCAAACAGTTTGTGTTTGACAGCAATTGAAAGCAGCTATTCACATGATTGATATTGTGATTGAGTGTGTAGTTGCCATTGCAAAAATCCATAAATTGGGATACGAACTGCTACTCCATCCAGCATATTCTCCAAATTTAGTCCTCTGCGACTATTTCCTGTTTCCAAACCATAAGAAATGGGTGTGCGGTAAGAGATTTGGGTCTAACAAAGAGGACTGAAACAAACGTCTATTTTGTGGGCCTTGAGAAAACCTATTATTTACAAGGAATAAAAAATTTGGAAAAATACTGGACTAAATGTATTGAGCTTAAAGGAAGCAATGTTAATAAATAAAGCGCTTTTTGCCGAAAATAATATCTATTATTGAGAAATAAACCGCTTTTTCAAAAAAAGAAGTCACTGAATACTAGCAAACTACCCTCGTACTATAGCTAGTTGTTGATTTGTTCAGGAATTAGTGGATAATTTTAAAGAAAATGTCTATTTAGTCTTGAACATTTTCTATTTACTCCAGTAGTTTAATGTTACGTACGTCTGGTTTAGATAATTCAGTTCTTTATAGTTCTCAGTGCCCTTTAATTACTCTAACTATACTGAGAAGCAGTGACAACAACAAATATACAATAAAACTTTTGACACGCTTAATAATTTTCTAGACAAAACATGTTACAACGTGTTTTTAAATTTGACATTATGACTCAGTTAGTTACATAGTTACACATATATACATATACAGACAAAATGGCAACCGGAAACTTTAATGGTCTAGTATTCTGTACTTTTTAACTTAAAGCCCTGAAATACATAAAGCGTTAAATACATAATGTTAATCTTTCTGAAGTGAATTGTGGCGCAAGGCGAAAGAGACATCTTCCCAGCTTCGACACAATACACGAGTTATGACAATTATAGATTGCATTATTTTATCTAATTATAGTTTTATGATGAAGCGAGTATTTTAAAAACTGTTACACTTTGCATATACTATGAAATTTGTTCTTTTTGGAGATTGACATCAATATATTTAACACCTTGTATAAACGTAGATGTACATAAATATGTTGACATTTAAACAACTTTAATTACAGATATGTTAAGATAATTACAGACATAAAAGTGCATGTTAGTATTATACGTGTATTCACTATTAAACCAGTTGTGTAAAGAAGCTTAAATACATATAAAAAATGGAAACAAATTTGAATAAAATGTTAATAAATAATAGTGACAAAACATAAATTGTATAAGATAACTTAAAGAAAATATAAGTGAATTGTAAATAATATAAGAAGTTCAACCATGATGAAAAAGGACAAACCCATGATGTCTGTGACAGCCATTATCCAGGGAGCACAGAACCAGATCTGGGGCCGTGGTCTGTCAGGTACGAAAACGAAACCGTCATAGTGTTACTATCATTACTTCATGAATAAATAAACTATGTGTTTCACGTTGAAGATAAGACTGTCTTATGCCGGTTTCACACCAGAGAGACAGTTCAATAAAACACGAACAAAAACTTATTTTTCTGAACAAAAACACCAATGTTTACACAAAAAAGACAGTTCTTAAAACATTTTTGTCTGTTGTTGATGTTTTAGTAAACAAAACACATTCCTATCTGAAGTCAGTAAGATCAAAGGAAAACACGTTTCTTGTTGTTTTTTTTCTACTTAGTTTGAACACGCAGTTTTGTTTTTTATGAACATTTGCGCTTGTCAGTTGTTGTTTATCATGTTTATAATATTTATGGGACACACAGAAAAACACTAAAAACAAAACCAGTGTGTTCAGTATGAACTGTCTGTTTTCGAAAAACAAACATGATTTTGTTTTGTTTTTTTGATAACAAAACTGTTTTCAAAACTGTGTATTTGGTGTGAAACCGGCATTAGCCCTTTGCCGACTATACGCAACTGTCTTAATAAAAAATTAAAAAATGGTCTTACTTACTCTAATTAGATGTGCCATTACTTTAGGATTGACTTATCGTTGTGCTGTTAATAGTTGCTGTAATAATAGCGTTTGTATTTAATAAAAACGAAAACTATTTCAACTTTATAGTACGTATCACGTTTGCCACGATTAATTGAGTTTTAATCAGTACACCTCTATACCAGAATTTCAAACAAATTTTCACTGGATGGAATTTTGCACTCCTCCGTCAATTTTATTGCGAACGATCATGCCCTTATTGATTTAATCTATAGTATCATACATCACGAAGTGAGGATTACATCTATAATATTGATCCACACTGAACATCTATGTAATACAATTTAATTTCCACTAAATTACTATTTTCCTACTAAAATGACAATATAAATTTCTCGGTGGTAATTCGAACTATAGTTAGCCTTGAACGTGAAAGATTAATATGGTCTGTACTCTATTTGTAATTTACAAACCACCAACATTAATTCACTATGTTACGTTAGCTGCTGTTGATAAAAACAATTATTTTCGGTTTAGTGTGCTGCTTTTACTATAAATCTTAGGACTTTCATTACACTCACTACTGGTGGTTCTATACACTTCTATTAAATTGATATTAGGCTGAAAGAAAATGTAAGAGAATTTAGATATATTACAGTCATAAAGTTAACTGGCCGAACTACACAATTTCGGACAAGCCCAGTAAATATTTGGAGTTACTTTGCTATCATATTAAAGATGCGTATGATATTTTGTCGTGAAAGAGTTCATTTAGAGTTTAGTTTCTCACAGTCCTTCATCGAAATCACTTCAACTGTCGGAATACAAATGAAGATAAAGTTGATGCGAACTATAATTGAAGTGCAATAGTGATAGAAAAGTCAGAAAACAGGACACTTCACCAAATTGTTTACTGGGAGACCTCAAAAAAAAGAGAAGAATTTCACAGGAGGAAAGCATTGAGTAGATATAAACAAATTGATGATTATATAAATTATGACTAGATAGAAATAAATTCGAGTAAGTTCCATATATTATTGAACAATTCTCCATCACGAAAATCCTCCAACTCTGACGCAACGTGGCTCTATTATAGTTATATTTTCGTTAGCGCGGCAGTCAATCACAGTACTCGGCTCGAAAGAGACACAGGGGATTTTCGCGGCTATCTCTCTCTTTGCTTATATTACAGTATTCAGCGTCTTGCGCACTCTAGTCTTATATCTCTATAGTATTACCCTAGTATTGACGTTATTACAAAAATATGACACATAGTGAAATGGTCTTTAATAATTTTCCCAGATTAACTTGAATTATTTTGTAGCAACCTCAGAATAATAATTTTATAAGCAATAAAATAATACATCGTGTTATTCAAATAGTTAAAAAGCCATTATCATTCATCAGTCAACTATTCAAGTTCAAAGACGTTCTCTATTTTAAATACATTGAGTTAACATTTAGTAAGTAATAAACATGTACGAGTGATGTGACGCCCTCTTCTGCTTTGAAGTCTCTTAAAGCAATGCAATCTTGAATCATTTGACAGCCGTCGGTCGTCAGCCGTCGACAAAGCAAGACATTAAATGACGCAGTAGGTCATGATCTGAAAGACCTATCCTAATAAATACACTCGTGTGCATAAATGTGAAATAAGCATATGGACGTACGAGTTTGAATACATTGGTTAGTTGTATGAATATGACTATGGAAGTATCACTTATGGATGGCTACCACTGTGTAGAGTGTAGACTCTGTAGTGTAATTACTATTCATTCATTGAAATTATCATGAATTATTTATTTTTTCGTTCATTCCATTTATTTCTCCGAAATTATTCTACGATTTTCTGAAACATAATTGCTTTTAATAATAAGTTTTACTTCTTTTTTACTGTAACCAAATTCGAAATTTGAAAATATTTAAATAATAAACATATTTCTGTCTAAAATGTATTAAAATTAAAGTTAATCTTAATTTTAACAATCAACAATTCAAATAACTTCATTAAAACACGTAAAACTTATAAATTCATGATTCATAAATTAGACGATCATTTTAATTTCGTATATATGTAGTAGTGAGTTATTTGAGCGTCTGCTGTGTAAAGCTATGAATGTTTGTTTGGCAGTTGCAAGGTCAAATTAAAAAATAAAAACAAACAAAAAATATATAGCCAAGTCTCCAAAAATACATCGCACGTCATTCTTAAGATATTATTCTACACAAAATAATAGCACAACCAAATTCAATTTTATTTTACCTGTTTTATTTATTGAAAGGAATGCGGAGTTTCTTGTGAAATGAAAAGAGATTTATGTGTACGAGTATGTGGAATCCAAGTAATGATGGCGAACATAATCAGTAATCATGGTTAATAATTTTCTATTGAATACAGGGTGTGTGTGTAAATGTAATATTGAAATTCCGTAATAATGGTATAGATCGCATTATGGATTCAAGGCAGAGGAGAATTGGGTATCATTTTTAACAAAAATTAAGTTTAGTTAATTTAGTTGGTGCGTATGCATCCTTAGTAATATAAATTTTGACAGTTCGATAAAATTGTATGTCAAATAATTAAAATTGCTATTTTAATAACAATTAGTAATAGAAATTGTTTTCACTTCTATATTTTTCAAAAACTAACATTAAACTTCTTTTAAAAGTATATCGTACTGCATTTTGACAGATTGTCACATTTTGGAGGTTATTTTTAAATTAATATTTTTAATTTAAAACATTGGACCTTGTAAGGTTCTAAAAAACAAAGAAATCTTAAAAAAATAAATTAACTTAAAAATGGTACAGTGAATAACTAAGCGTATTTCCATATGCTAAACAATTTAAATTAAATACAAAATTAAATTAAATTAAAACAGTGCATTCGCAATGGTTTTATTTTATTTAATAAAGCCATGCGTTTGATGCGAACAGTGCGGATCTGTGGACATATCCTAGAGCTAATGACAAAATTGTACCCTTAATCAATACTGTATATTCTGGATAAACAGTATAGTTATTAAATTATTATCATTAGATTATTTCCAAAGGACTCTTTTTGATAAAGTTTGGATATTGAAATACTCGGAATTAACATGCCTGCAGAACTACTTATACTAGATTTTTTCGTTTAAATGCAATGAACTATCCTACAGATAATCAACCACTACACCAGACAATAGTTTCACAAGAACATTTACTACATTTTTACGGTTGTTTTATCACTTTTCGACTTCGATGGCCGACCGAGAATTTTCATGGGATCGCATCTAGAACTATTAAACTAATCATAAATATACTCTCGTGATACAAAGCTATCTCCAAAACTAATTTAAATGAACAATGAGGACGGTATTTAAATTCAACCGTGACCATTTTTTTTTTGTTATCACCCACATTTTTGAACTGCCATAAACATGTTTTATTAACTACATGTTTTCAACTGAAACTTCAATATTTCTTTGTTAGAGATTTTCATTTATAGTTTAGTTCGCTTTGATATTATACCTGGCCACACGCAAAAACTTTTGATAACGAAGGTATCCCCTTATCAGTACGGTTTCCATTTTAGAGTACATAATGTTTTTCTGTTTTGTTGTGAATTTTATATTCAAATATTTATTGTTGTGAAAATAATATTTTTATTTTATTCTGTCCTAAAAATATTAATCTGAATATTTAATTATTAATAATTGGGTTGCATCCTTGATCTTCCTTTCCTTAAATTATATATACCTTATATTGAAAAAGTAGTATACCACCGCCTAAGTTGTTCAATAGTTGTTAAAATTTTCTAGACGATATTAACAACCTGAGTCAAAATTTTGACCCTATTGACGACCTAAAAGAACCCGTTTCTGGGTTCATTTACATAGGATTTTTGCTCCTTCTTTGGGCCTACATGTGGCAGTTATCGGACAAATTACGATGTTTAGGCTCAAATGAGGATGGTATTTAAAACTTCATATAATCCTATTCTCTTTCTAACTCATTATTTCATATTCATCCCTTAACAATAAAATTCACGTCGTACAGGTTACATTTCTTAACATTCTTTTTGTCCATCTCAGGTTTAAACGAAGTTCACACAATAATAAAATAGCTCAGACTTAAAATAAAACGAGAATCATGATGTCATTTAGGATCAAGCGAGGATCATATAATAATGTTTAGTATGAGACGAGGTTCACTTTACTGTTTTCAGAACGAAAACAGGGGCAGAGATTCAGTTTCGTATCAGAATAGGTCTAAAATTTCGACTCGGGCATTCAAAGTAATCAAAAGTATACTTGTTATATATTTCTATAATGCTTGACACTATTTTTTATTAGAAACAATACATGGTGTAAACAGTGCTATACCGCTTTTAATTAACAACGATTAAAAACAATAATTGCAGGTACCAGGCAACCTACATGCTATATCAAATATTCCTACAAAACGGTATACGTGCTGTTACATACAAGTTTAATGAGAAATACTGCTGGAGTTGCTGACTAAGAAAGTTAACGGCAAGCACACTTGTTTGTATTTCTATTCACGTAATCACGTATTATGGATAACCTTCAGGGTTAATGATTTCCTACTTTGAAAGAATTCGTATCGTTCAATATGGCTAGTACAAATATAATGAATGATGATATTTATAAAACATAATAAAATGTTTAATTTATTTGTAATCAGAATCTAGTTAATTAGTGAGTAGAAGGGGTGGTATTTGGTTTAAATAATGGCATCTAGGCCGTCCAGAAAGAGAGAAAATAGACAATCATTGACGATTAGTATGCAGCCAGTGACTTGAAAATGTTGACTTCACAGGAAATATTTAACCCTTTATCGTTTAAGATAAATATTGATAGTAACATACGATGCTAATATAACATAAGATTTTTATTAATAAATAAATAAAAAGCAAAATCTTTTGTATAGAATTCATCATTTACCAGAAGACCTTGGTTGAATTTTGGAGGTTATTTTGGCTGTCTTTTTTAATTTTTTTTTAAGTCTAGCTATAGCAGATGCGTCTATTCTGCAAAACATTCTGCATATTATAGTTGCACATGCTTCTCTTAGTACTGGCTGCTGGCTGTTACAGGAACTGAAACTAGTCCAACCAGATTTTTGGCTCGTTTTAAATTACATCTATACAACAAAAACTATAAAAATTTACAGACGTTGTGTTAGTTTTTTGCATTATTGAACTTAGACGATTTTTACTATTTTTTAAATTAGAACTGGTAATATTTTTTATTATAATTATATTTCTGTAGTACTACTATACGAGGTCTCTGTTCAATTCTTTTGTTTAATTTCAGTTGCTTTAGGGGACTTGGCAGTCTCTAGAAGTCTAGACTAAACAACTAACAAAGAAAATTCGTTTGAATGTATCGTCTGTAGTCACAGAATCCAATTATATAAGTGTTTTAAAAATGATTTCAGGTTTATATATTTAAATACTGATAAACGATTGTAACTGTATTCACAAAGAGCAAAAAAAAACACGTTGACACGCAAAAGACACGTACTTGTCACTATTTGATTTTGATTTCATTTGTTACTACCAAGAGCATAGGCAAGATGTTTTAACAAATTTTCAAGTAATAGTTAGTATCACAAAATCACAAAAAAAACATTTGGAAACTTTTAAAATATGAAGCTCAACATTTTAACTGTAAAGGCCGAGAATTAAACCAGTGGCATCTGAACGGAAATGTTAAAAGTAAAACCAAAAACAAATAAATACATTTTTATAACCTTTTTAAATTACATTTCACCTAATAAGTTTATATTTTACATTAATCAAGCATCACCTCAGCCAGATGATTAGTATACTTTTAAAAAGTAGAACCTGAACCATACAGTTTTGCTTGCTGGTTTTTTTTTTTAATATATATTTTTGAGTGCATCAACTATTGGGTAGTTATTAGCAACTAACTTATACAATATATAATAAATTTTTTTCCTATATATCAGCTTCTTTTCATTATTCCAATTCAGATTTCCTCCATCGGTGCTTCTTCAATCACCTCTTTATTCAACGTTTAACATCCTCATTCTTTTTCTATTTCAGCATCTCGATATGACACAAGAATCGTCTTAACTATGATGTTCCCAATTCCATCCAATCTCTTTTAAAGCTGTTCTTTTCTTCTTCTTATTTTTTCTCCCTTTTTCTATTTCTCTTGTCGAATTTTTCTTTTTCTGATCATTTTTTTCAATATTCATTTCTATGATTGCACACAACCTGATTTTACCAAACCCAGAGTAGTCAGAGTCAAGCATTAATGCTCTCGCCCAACTGTGTCGTTACTTGTTGGTTTTGAACCTTTTAAGTGTAGTATATAATAAATGAATATATTATTCATGAATCATCGTATTTATTTTAGATACATATCGACCCCTTTCATTTCCGGCGTCACTGTGTGACCTTGGACCGCGCATGCGAATCTAGGAGCTTGGCGGCAGTCAGCTAGACTCTCAGTGCTCGAGTAGCAACTATTGCATTTTTCTAATCTTATGTAAACAAAACTAAATAAGATAGTTATTATACTTGTTCCCAATGTTTAATAACAAAATTAAACCTAATAGGCATGAAATTCGACGTTCGACATAAGTTAATATTTCGCATAAGCCTCTTTTTTAAACGTTAAAGACTACTTGAAGAAAGTAATTACTATTATTCAAAGTAAGTGTGTAATCTTTGTCATTGAACCACTTTTCACTTTCTCTATATAATGAACAACAATGCAATGTGTGTATTGAATAATTTCAATTCGCTCCCAAACGTCAACATTGCTTCCGCCGAGAGAGAGATGATCTAATGTGTTCTGCGATACAAGGTCACCCCGTGGCTCTGTGGCTCCGTAGCTCACCATGGGCCGGCATCACAAAACATTCGTACACCTAGATCGCTGCAACAATGTTCATTCAATGCGCTAAGGAACTTGCAAAAATTGTGCACACATGTTGCAACAAAACACACTAACACACAGAGGGACTCAACGAAACAAGCATGCGTGTGAAGACACAATCCATGCAGCAGGGCAGGCTGGCGCTGACGGACTCGTGGTACAGTCACCATAGTATGTGTCAGCAGAATTTGATGAAATTAGGAGGCGCTTGCACCCTCCCCATTTGATTAAAATGAAAATGAATATTTGCATAAAGTGAACTTACTTTCATTTTCTTTAGCGACACTTGTCCCGTTACGTCGAGTTGATGAGTTAACATTTAAATGTCAAAGAATGTCGAGGTAATGCAATCTACTCACATCCGCAGTGCTGTATTGCCTGCCTTACAGTCTTCCTTACCATTAGGTTACAAGTAAATTATCAAAATAGCTTAAAGAACTAAAATCAACATATTAATTCCTTTTTAGAAGTAAGAGGCCTTACTTTAATTTCACTTCTATCATATCTTTATTTCCCCTTCTTCATTTAATTCCTTTACTACTTTTATATATTTTATATTTCTTCTTGATCTGCTTCTCTCCTACCGTATAAATTTTCTCATTTTTCTGTGCTTCTTTTCTTTCATTTTGTGCCCTTCTTTTCCGCTTCTTAAGTTAATTATGTATACTCAGATTGAGTTAGATATAGTGTGTACAGGATCAGAGGCGGCCTTAGGGGGTGGCAAGCAGGGTAACCGCCTGGGGTCTCGCACCTTCGCGGAACAACCCAAGTAGAACAATTCATTACTATATATGTATTTGAATTTCGAACCTCGTGCTTTAGAAAAACCACTTGAATCCCTGCGTATAGCTTTTAAGACAGACCTTAGTTTATCATTATTAATATGTCGTCTTTGTCCTTGTTAAATTTTATAAATCTTCCAATATAAAATTTTACATTTTATATTTATAACTTATTATTTATAATTTTTGCATTTCTCGTCAATCATCCTCGCCACAAGGGCCTCACAAAGATCTGCCACCCGGGGCATCGCAATGGCTAAGTGCGGCACTGTACAGGATTATCTATAATTTCAGAAATTCTGCTAAGAAAACCGCTACAACACTCCTTCATATAAAATTATTCCAATGGATCGATTCGATTGGTAATGGTTGTATAAATTATATAACTGCAATACACCTGCAAGAGACCAGTATATACATTTCATTTTATATACTTGTTTAATTTAAATACATAATACTAACGCGTCATTTATAATATAACTAAAGAGTTTTAATTAATTCACCGGCTAATATAAAACAGTATCGCTCGACGCTAGTTGACCTTCATGTACTAGTAAAGTAAAATGGCTTTGAAAAATTTAAGATTTTACAATTGATAAACAAAAACAATGTTTATTGCAAATAATTGTATGTCGATGGCGCATCAATCGCTTGTCTGAGTTAAGGATCACGTAGGACACTAATGATTGAAAGTAATGAAAAAAATACCCGATAAGGAAAGGTACCTACACAAAGTCTTGTAGAAATGCCTGATATTTCATGAATATTCATTTTTATATAAATACTGAATATTATTTGTTCGTAATGTATTGAATGCAAAATTCGTACATTTGTTAAAAACTGATTTATCTAACAAGTATTTTTTGTAAACAGGGCTGAGCTTGGACCAGGGGCTGTCCATGAATTCCATGACGGGTCCACTATCACCTCCTGATATGAAGCCAGACACAGCTCTTTTAAATGGCGGATTTTCACCTGGAGGACCAGCTAGTCCACCTTTTTCTCAAGCCGGTGGTGCAGTAAAATCACCATATCCTCCGAATCATCCTCTTAGTGGTTCGAAACACCTCTGCTCTATTTGTGGCGATCGGGCATCTGGGAAACACTATGGAGTTTATAGGTAAACCACAAATATGCAATAAATTTAAATTGCTTCAAATATAAAAGTATATACTTAGTAGCTCATAATATACGAGTATTTTGTAACATCTCTTTTAAATAAAAATACGGATCGTGATTAACCTGTTATTTTCATATAAGATCTTGATCGAATGCGGGATTTGCAAAAATGTTCGTCGTCATATTGGATATAGATAGCATACTATAATGGAACGTGTCATGAATTATGATGCGATGCAAAAAGATGTGCTCGACGTGGTGCAATTGTAGTTGCCGTTTTTCTAGGCGCAGTGTGAACTATAATTCACAATAATTTTATGGAATAAACATTAATAATTAATTTGCAGTCTCTTCTTTTAAATACAAAATCGCAATCATTTAATGTTAAAAAATGTAATATCGAGGATTACGATATTTCATTACGGCGGTTTAAATCTCTGGGTTACTCGTATTATAGCTGGGGAAGATTATTTATGTTTTAACAATTTACTATTTTCCAATTAACAATTGTACATTTTATTTCAGTTGCGAAGGGTGCAAAGGATTTTTCAAACGAACCGTTCGCAAAGATTTGACATATGCTTGCAGAGAAGATAAAAATTGTATAATAGATAAAAGGCAACGAAATAGATGTCAGTTTTGTCGTTATCAAAAATGTCTGGCTTGTGGCATGAAAAGGGAAGCTGTACAGGAGGAACGTCAACGCGGAGTCAAGGTATCAAACATCAAGGTCCGTGTTGTATGTTTGTTGAAAACCATCCATGTCGCACTGGTGGACTCTTAATGGTTCTGCGATTTCAAGCTTCAATTCAGTTTTCTACTTTAGAAGCATTTAACCACGTCTACCAAATTGACGAGCTGTAGTCGTATTATCAGCCATACACACAATATCGCTTGCAAATAAATTGCAGTAGAAGTGGTTAACTAACACATTTATTTGCTATGCTTCTAACATTTATGGTGGACATCGCTATGCTGTTAAGTTCATATAGATCAAACAAAAAAGTTTAAACTTTTGAACTCCAGTTAATTTCAACAGAAATAATCTCTTTTCAAAGTTCCTGATTTTTTAATTTTGACAAATTATTGTTTTGTTTTATTTTAAAGTGGTACATGTAATATTTGATCTAAGACGTCGACATTTTTTTTGTGAAAGTGAACGTAACTTTTACGTAAGTTTACGAAAGCAGTAGATAAGGGATAGGAATAGAAAATAAATAAAATAATAAATCTCAGTACTTCGACATTCGCGAAAGAAAGTTTCTGTTGAAATTACCGTAAGCTTGGAATAATTGTTTATGTAAACTAACTTGTAAACTAGCACAAAGTAACATTAAATTTTAAAAACTTTTATTATTATGCAAGTAACAACTATGTTGTTCGAATTATATCTAAACTAGCTAGACATAAATGTAAATATTTTATAATATAATAGTAAACTTTTACGTAAATAAATATACAAATATTTAATAATATATATTAATAACATATATGTTATTGTTACATTTTATTAGAGTGAAGAAACAAACCCAACAAGCTCTGTGAGAGACTTGTCAATGGACCGAATTCTTGAAGCTGAGCAACGATATGATACAAAAACCACTGGAGGTCTGGATCCTGGTCCTACGATTGACTATTTAAGAGTAGGCCCAGCATCATTAGTACCAGCTAGATATAAAGTAAGTTTGCGTTTCACAAAGTAATTTAACATATTAAGCAAAATTGTTAAATTGTGAAATAATGATAAAAGCGTTTAATTAACTTTTAGAGTCCTGTTTCAAGCCTATGTCATGTAGCTAACCGACAGATATATAAGCTGGTTCAGTACGCTCGTGGAATGCCACACTTTAGTTCTCTACAACCTGAAGATCAAGTCACTTTGTTGCGAGCTGGCTGGAATGAACTCTTAATTGCTTCAGTTGCGTGGCGCAGTATTGATGTAAATTATGCAAATTTAATATATCAGTAGCTATTAACGAAGCTAATGAATCATTATAAGAAGATAATATTTACTTACTCGTGTATGAAAATTTACAAATTAATTCACAGTTTTTAGATTCCGACAGTGATGAGCCACCACTTGGTGATTTTGTAGATAATCTTAACAGGCGCAGACTGGTTCAAGCTCCTGGAACGCCCACTCTAATGTCCTTCAATGGAAGTATGACATTACATAGAAATAGTGCAATGCAAGCCGGAGTAGGTCCTATATTTGACCGTATTTTATCAGAATTAAGTGTTAAAATGAAACGAATGCGAGTTGATCGATCGGAACTAGGATGTCTTAAAGCTATTATACTTTTTAATCCAGGTAAATATTTCATATTTATTTCTAACATTTTGGATTTTACACAGTTCTGCTGATCTAGTTATAGTATATTAAATTATATAAATATATATAAGTAGTATATTAAATGCATTGAGAAGTCTATTTCACGCGTGCCACGGTAGGCACGTTTTAGTTTTATCACGCACACAAAAGATTTTTTTTTTCTTTAATTTTGTATTTTGCAACTCTTCTATTATTGTTTTTGTTTATAAAAAGAATATCATTATCTTTGTAATTTTTTAATGTAATTTTCAGATATAAGAGGACTAAAATGTCGACAAGATGTAGATGTTCTTCGGGAGAAGGTATGTATGATAATAATTGTTATTATAATTCTAAAGTACAAATACCATTTTTAACATGTATTTATTTAATATTATAGGTATATGCTTGCCTGGATGAATATTGCCGAACTCAGCATCCTAGAGAGGAAGGACGTTTTGCCTCATTATTGTTAAGATTACCAGCACTACGCTCAATCTCACTCAAATGTCTGGATCATCTATTCTTCTTCAGACTTATTGGCGACACACAACTTGAAATATTCCTCAAAGAGGTAATTGATGGACCCTTGTGAGACGATGCTTCCTCGGCACTAGTTGATTTAGCAGCCGTGGAAGTCAATACTTAAAATGGAAAATTTTTAATAATTTTGTGTTGTCATTTTATCCCGGTGAAGGGTTTAAAAAATAATATATTTTATTTTTATATTTTATACGTATTTCTGAAGGAAATATATATTTTATTATCGAGATACGTTTCTGATTGTTGAAACATAATCATCATAATGCTCTTTCTTACCGTGCTATAAGATGAAATGAAAATTAATTTATAAAATATTAATTAATTTGTCTCGTTCTGCAATCTAATTGATCTGAAAACGACATCGTTTTATGTAATACGTTTTTGTTTTTAATTTATAACTAAATTCATTGCGTTATTTAAGGTTTCTTTATTCCAATAATAGAGTATTTATGGAAAACTTAGAATTATAATTATGTATAAAATGTTATTTATATATTCGATATATTATAAAATTTTATTCAGTTATTTAAAATGACAACGAGAATTTTATGTTTCCAACTTCTAACATATTTCTACTATTCAAACCTGACAAGAAACTGTAGTTGATTTATAGTACCTATAGTTGTTTTCATTTAATTATGTTTGTACTATGCATATAGTAAAAGAGATTATATTTTTGAAAAAGGTTATATTAAAAGAACGAATGTTAAAATATTGGTGCGCTGTATATAAAAATTAGATATAGAAGCAATTAGTGAAAAGGAAAATATTTCTTATTATATAAGGGAGTAACTTTTCGATTTTTATATTTTTTGTGAAATATATTTATAAATTTACTATCTTTCCAAGTACTTCAAGCATAATTATCACAAAATATTGCAAAATGTATGCATAATTACATAATTTAAATTTTAGATTGAATAAATTCGCTATTTTTCAATTTATAATAATTTAGGCCAAGATCTGATTATAATTTAAGTGAGCAATACATTAATAGTTAAATATTTTCGCAAAATATGTTTAAATAGTTTACTCGTTAGAAAATGGTTCGTGGCCTTATGAAATGTTTAGGTTAAAAGTTTTTAGATTTAATAATTATGTTATTGAAACAAAATTAAAATTTTATAAACAATCATTTAAGAAAACATCACTCCAGCACTAAAACCGATGTTTTTCAAGTATTATTCACTGATTGAGGTAAGGTGTAATTATTAATGTATTATAATTTACTATCTTAATTTTTAACTAAAACAGTTGGCAGCTTTTGAAAACTGAACATTTCTATGTAATTGAAAATGAATGTAAAGAAATACGTTACACTAAACACACATTATTACACATTTATGAAAAGGAAAACGAGTAATCTGAAAATCAATCATTAACATTCCGTGAGAAATGGATATTATCTATTGGGTAGCTAGCTAAACTATTTTAATTTTATTTTTGTTATACAGTTTTATTAGCTCTATTCAAGTTTAACGTATTCATTAACAAGTTATAAAAATGTTAAATTTGGGCACTATTTCTAACGTTTTGGATATCTATGTACAAACTAAATATTAACTTAGATAAATCGATTATATTTAGTTGATAGTCTTAACCACAGTTATGTAAATTTAAGTTATAACAAAAATGACCGTTACGTAATTTTTTTAATCAAACGAAACATGACCCTTTTAGATTAAGTATTACTAGGTCTTGTTTAAGTAAAATTTTACATTAATGTGAGTAAACATTCATGTTTTGTGTTTAGCGGGTAAAATCACATATATTTTATAGTTTAAAACACACGATAAAGAAACTTTTTAATGATTATGAACATGCAACACAAGAAGAAAGATATGTATGTATTATTTTGTTAACGTTAAAAATGAATAGATCTAAAATATTTTCCATTACCTACAATGTTGTAAGTTTAGCATAGCATATAATTTATCCTAATATTTTATTACATTATTTTTTAATAATAATATATATAAAAAAATATTTGTCGTACACCTATTTATAAATAGATATATGGTAGAGATAAATCTCTAATCTTGTTCAAGTTTTTCAAATATTTAAAAACAAATATATTATACGTATATATTTAAAAGAAAGTACTTTAATGAAAACAAATTAAGTTATAAGAAATATATTAGATTACATCTCAATTTATTTGTATTTCATCCGATATAATTGGGTGATTTTATTTTTATTAATTGGGATATGATTTAAAGACTTGTATGTACACAATAAATATATATATAACATTGTTCTACAAATTTATTTCACTGAATTAAAACATTTTGTAAGATTTTAAATGTGTAAAATGGTTTTTTTTTGTTAAGTTGTCTGCTGTAATTCTTATAAATACTTAAATCACTTATATATATGAGTTATTTATTCAACCAGTAATGTCACAACTTTTATATAACATATTTTGCTTGCAAACCTCTCTTTTTATGCCTCATCCTACTTCCATCCAGTGAAAGTTTCCATAATCTATATCCTACTTTGCGATTCCCCTCTACCGGCATTGCTCCAAAAGCCTTCAAAGTATCAGTCTCACCTACTGAATTCCTTTTTAACCTTCCGTCTTAACCTTAATGTAAATTACAGTTTGTAAAATCAGACGTTACCCGTCAATAATATATTTTATTCATTAGCAATTACAATCATTATTTAATATAATTATGATTGCTGAAACTAACGTAAAATGAAAATACCGTAGGTAAGAATTACCAATTTTATTACGCCTAAATAGTTTGCAACTAAATTTACACCGTTTGAAAATATGTACTATATATTTTTGAAACATATTATTTTCGTTTTCTTTAAGTACATTTTCAGTGTTAACTCTATAGATGTTTTGAAATTCGGAAATTTATACTAAATGAATAATTATGAAATCAATAATTAAGCAATTAATACTTAGATATTTAAACTTACTAGGGACATCTATTAAAAAGTAGCATAACAAAAAATATTCTTAACCCTTTGGTCAACAGATGGCACATCAATTTCATTAAGCCTAAACAGCACGCAACTAAATTTACATTGTTTGAAAATTACATGTTCTTCATATTTTACAATTATCGTTTATTATTTTTTACATGCAGTATCTTAAAATAAAAGTAAAGAATATCTATTGCACGTTATCCAGGTGTCTCTCAATTCCTTCTTTTGTATAAGTAACCTCGCTTTAAGGCTAGACCCCATTGAAGATTAATGCCGTGATTTTTTTTTCCACGGGGTTTTAATTCTGTATACTAAAACTTACATAGCATACATGGATAAATCCGTCTGAATTTACATGCAATCCCTGACTCGGCCAAGAACTGTTTTTATACTGTTGCCTTTATATATCTTGTCATGTTAATGGATATTCAATGAGATGAAACGACAGATGCATGCTGCTTCCAAAGAGATCGGCTGACACAGCATAATGGTTTTGAATAATTATTTAATAATTAATTATAATTAATAAATAATTATCAATAAAAATGATAAAAATATTGAATTTTTAACTTTATCAACAATAAGATTTTCTTCATTCCTGGATATGTAAGAAGGTTATACTCTTGTTAAAATTGTTGAATTTTTAATTTAATCATCAGTAAGATTTTCTTCATTCCTCGAGATGATAGAAGGTTATACTCTCGTTAAAATGATAAAAATGTTGATTTTTTAACTTTATCAACAATAAGATTTTCTTCATTCCTCGAGATATAAGAAGGTTATACTCTTGTTAAAAACGATAAAAATGTTGACTTTTTAACTTTATTAGCAATAAGATTTTCTTTATTTCTTGAGATGAAAGAAGGTTATACTCTTGTTAAAATGATAAAAATGTTGAATTTTTAACTTTATCAACAATAAGATTTTCTTCATTCCTCGAGATGTAAGAAGGTTATACTCTTGTTAAAAATGATAAAAATGTTGAATTTTTAACTTTATCAACAATAAGATTTTCTTCATTCCTCGAGATATAAGAAGGTTATACTCTTGTTAAAAACGATAAAAATGTTGACTTTTTAACTTTATTAGCAATAAGATTTTCTTTATTTCTTGAGATGAAAGAAGGTTATACTCTTGTTAAAATGATAAAAATGTTGAATTTTTAACTTTATCAACAATAAGATTTTCTTCATTCCTCGAGATGTAAGAAGGTTATACTCTTGTTAAAAATGATAAAAATGTTGAATTTTTAACTTTATCAACAATAAGATTTTCTTCATTCCTCGAGATATAAGAAGGTTATACTCTTGTTAAAAACGATAAAAATGTTGACTTTTTAACTTTATTAGCAATAAGATTTTCTTTATTTCTTGAGATATAAGAAGGTTATACTCTTGTTAAAAACGATAAAAATGTTGAATTTTTAACTTTATCAACAATGAGATTTTCTTCATTCCTCGAGATGTAAGAAGGTTATACTCTTGTTAAAAATGATAAAAACGTTGAATGTTTAACTTTATCAAAAATGAGATTTTCTTCATTCCTCGAGATGTAAGAAGGTTATACTCTTGTTAAAAATGATAAAAATGTTGAATTTTTAACTTTATCAACAATAAGATTTTCTTTATTTCTTGAGATGTAAGAAGGTTATACTCTTGTTAAAAATGATAAAAACGTTGAATGTTTAACTTTATCAAAAATGAGATTTTCTTCATTCCTCGAGATATAAGAAGGTTAAACTCTTGTTAAAAATGATAAAAATGTTGAATTTTTAACTTTACCAACAATAAGATTTTCTTCAATCTTTGAGATGTAAGAAGGTTATACTCTAGTTAAAAATGATGAAAGTGTGGTTAGCACATGGAAAAGTTTGAAACAATTATTTTTTTCTGAAACGATGAAAAAGGAAACCAATATAGAGTCGCCTGATTAATATGCAACACTAGATACATAGTCTTCTTTCTATGTCAAAATTTGCAAAAATTGATCATTTCAAAAGTTTAAAAGTACCGGTTTTTTATTAACATTAAAAAGAGAGGACCCCACGAGCATGCGCAAATCCAGGTACATGTTACTCCACGATATGTACAATCAGTTGTTTGAAGCAATAGAGATAGCTATAATATATAGATATCATACCCGTGTAAGTGAATAACCTCAAAATGGTGAACTCCTTTGCTTGGGGTTTGTTGGGGTTGCCGTGCGTTGCCGGTTGCCTTTTGACTCTTGAAATGGGTGTACAAGTACAACATCTGTGTCGTAATCATGTAGGTGTTTGCGATGCCGGTAGTGTCTAACCCGGTCTCTAATAATAATATTTCTGTGATTTTTAAGCAATATGAGTGTAAATGTAGTTTGTTAGTAATATTATAAACAATAGAGAACGATGTTTTCTAATTCATGTGGTTCTATACGATTCTTGTGCGAATTTTCCTTCTGAACTTAACCACATTCATCAGGTATGATTAATTATACAATTGAAATTATAACAATAGCTGTAGGATTTGTATTCTTGACAAATAAATAATTATCATACCTAGCCGTGTGTTAAATATCTAAGGAATGTAACCTCATTTATTAGGGGTGGTTTTTCGTAAAGGCGCGGAAATGTAAATTGTTGATTTACTGGTCTACGTTGATTTTAATGAATTGAAATTGTTAGGATTTCATGCAAATTATAATTTAGAAATTTATTTAAAAATACATTCAGCAATTTCCTTTTAACTGCTTTGTAAAATTTTAACCACATAAGTTAAAAATAATTTCTCGTCAATGCTGTCCATATCGAACCAGTGGTGTATTAGTAGATTATTTCTGTATCATCTAATTCTTCTATTATAAAATTTAATAATAATTATTAAATTATTATTAATTATTTATAAAATTACCTTAGATTTATTAAAATTTTATTGGACTTTTTTAAACTTTGCATTGAAGGCATTACTACAACAGATATATTTCTTATTTTCTTGAAAAATATATAGAACTCCTTTTATTATTTATTCCAAAAACTATAAAGACATTAGTTCAATATGTATTTTTGTTTTTTATTTTACTATGTACATAATAGATACACGTGTATCTATTCGCTACACAAAATTCCACTTTCTAAATGGGCTTGTGTCCTATTATAACTATTGATAACATTGGTTACTAGAAACTCAAATGTCCAATTATTTTTTAATAACTCCTTATACTTCAAGAGATATTAACAATTAAAAAAGTCATTTTGTCTCTTTAATTATTAAAGGGATTCCAATTGCATGTGACATCACCACCGCTAGTTGCTATCTCTTTTATACAACACTGCGTAAAAGGGATATATTCTTGATAGAACTCTGACAAGTTTACAGGTTGCCAACCTTACAGCTCATAAATCTCTGCTATATGTATTTATATATCAAAATATCAAATATTATTTACAGCTATTTCAAGGAACAATAAAATTCTAATTTTATGTCTTTCATTTCATTTACCCTACACATTACACGCAATGTAATATTTACATTTTTATAGCGAATTCAAATAATTACAAAATATTAAAATTAACAAGGTACGAAGAGGTAGCGAAAGAGATAGAAGAACGAGCAAGAAGAGAACTAAAGGAGGAAATAAAGATAATAGAGGTGAATAAGGTTGAAAGAAAGCGAGGGGTGAGCAGAAGTGAAGTATCACAAAGATAAAAAAAAACTAAAAGAGATAGATAAATATACAATTAGATAAATAAATACAAACTGTTAAAATTATTTCTTGAAATTATCTATATCGTTGGCGACTACACCCCTGAAGCCTTTCACTCTCCACCCAAGTTAGGCGTTGTTATCAGAAATAACTGACAATGAGTTGTTTTAAATTAATCATGACGCACGAAGCTATTTTACGTTAAATGTCAGTGTCAATAAAAAGAATGGCAGATTTAGATTGGTTCAAAATCTAACAAATCTATGGATAATTCTACGGACGGGGAGGGAACAGTTTGACGCGAGGGTGGAATTAAATAATATATCATACTTCTGCATTCTGATATGATCAAAGCGATAAAAGGACTTTATAAAGAACGTCGTCATAAAATATGAAAAGTTAGGGTGCAATATAAAAATCGATGCAGTCATTTTTAGCAAGCAAATTTACATCACGAACGCTTCGGTCTAGCGTGTCCCATGTGTCGTTACAGGGCAGGGCTGCTCAAGTCGTCTTAACTATAGACCAAGTGAAGACTGTATTTGTAATATAAAAAGTTATTAGTGATCTTATAGTATAGGATGAAATGATACTATCAAGTACATGAGAACTACGAGATACGTGAAGAAATTATTATACCGTATGTTGAAGAAATTAGGGCCGTATGTTGAGCACATCTGCTATTCACATAGAACATAGAACATCTAAATGGCATGGAAATAAATAACCGGAACATCCATAAAAACTAAGCAAATATAATTCTTGAAATAGAAATAAGTTCGTGTTCACTGAATATTAGGTCCGCATAAAAATTGAGCTTTAGCGACTGAACGCTTGTCCTCAGCATGTCCTTGTGAGAACTTGAAAACTTGGAAGGGTTAATAAGACCGAACTGACCTTTTTACCCCTATCAAATCCCTTATGTACATATTAATATAAGACATAACAAACACAGCGTGGGGGGAAGTGTGCCGTGGGTCGTTGAAGTAGTTTAAATACAGCAAGCAAATATTGAAAGTTTTTTGGAAAATTGAGGCTATTAACGCTAAATAGCTGTAGTTAAGTTAAATAATTATTTTTGTTTGGTTTGTCTTATATTACAAGAACCAGAGCCTTCAGACCTACGTCATAGTATAAAGGCTGATAATAACCATTGGCTACTATGAACTTGGTGGCGACTTTGTCAGGTGAAAAATTACGTCATAGCGTAAAGGTTGATTTTTTAAATATTTTCTAAAGGGGACTATTAGAAATCTCGTCCAGCTATTGCTAGACCCGTGGGTGAAGGAAAACCATCCGTCAGACCCTTTTAAAGTTTAATAAAATGTGTTGTAATTACGTTATACTTATTCTTTTGTTCGAGATCACATTCAAAACCGTAATTTTTTTAAATGTTTCGACTTTGGATTGAAACATTTACGTTTCATAAAAATACTATCCAGAATTTTAAAAAATAGCATAAGTAAGGGGTTTATGACTGTTGCATGTTTATGTCGCACCAGTCTGTGTATATATACAGTCATGATCACAACAGAATTACATTCTTAACCGGTTTGGGACTGGTGTTGCAAACTAATGGACCCGTGTGCGGACGGGCTAAGAAGACTGTATTCAGAATTAAAGCTAGTCATGCCTTTGTTCATGTTCATTTAAATACCTAATAAAAGTTAATGAATCTTCTCTTCTACATTGTGTGTAAATGTTGTTATGCTTCTTTATGGACTTAAAGGTCTCTACTAAACACCAATGAATGACAAGTGGTCCATAGTAGTCTTCCTGTGGCAATCAATACAACAGAAAGCAGCGACTCATTGACTTGGAAGGCCACAAGTCGTTGTGGCTCCATGTGTTTTGTGCACCTTAACGACATATTGTGAGCGTGTAAGTCGTTTGGTAATAAGGGTTTATGTGGAGCACGTTTCACGAATAAATTTTTATTTATTCCTTGCCAATGACGTCATATTAAATGTTCCTGGAAATGTTCCACATTGAAAATATTTGTGCTAACAAAGCAAACATTCGTTTCTAATATACGAACAACAATGTTCTCGTGTACGTGTATTCGTTTTAACCATTCGTATACGAAGATGCATATGATGACGCGCAACTAGGCATTTAGGAGTCTTGTGGCCAGGACAGAAATTGGGCCATCTGAGTAAATAGCAGAACATATTTTTCTGGAGCCTCCCCCTCACGCTTCATAAATTTGTTCCAAATAAAACAGTAAGATATTCTATGTATGCATTCTATTCACTGTAAAATAAAATTACCATTTATTTATTTTTTACATATTTACGACTACACAGTCCATATAAATATTAATGCAGTTACAATATTAAATTGAAAATGGAAAATATCAGAATCACAATCTTATACCCGAAATTTTAGATTTCATTTTTCATTACATCGACTTCATTTTTTACCCCCTCGGGGGCCTCGGGTGATCTCCCCGATTACCAGTCATCATATGCATACGTCAGGCGCGATGTTATACGATTGCAGTAGTAGAGTGGTCCCCTTCGTTGCAACGGCGCCCACACAATGCACTGCGACTGCAGCGTGGGCGACTGACGGTCTATTAAGGGTTGGATTGCTAACAATAAGTGACTCACTGACGCATTCTACAATTAATGATTGGTTTGATATACATAAGGGGCCTTTGATGTACATCTAATTTATTGTTTGTGATGGGTATTATTTCAGCTGATTTATACCGATGACGTATCAACATAAGGGGCGTCCATAAATTACGTGAGGTGTTTTTTTAAATTTTCTGTCCCTTCCTCCCCCCCTGGTGAGATGTCGTGAGATTTTATTCAACCCCCTCCCCCATCCCCCAATCTCACGTGAGATTTTTCAAAATGTGGGTTTCTTACGTAAACGCGTTGGATTGTTATTGTAAAAAGAAAAAAAAAAATTGCTTTGTGGTTTTATTTACGACTAGTTAAGACTAGTAATCAATATTGCTGAGAGTTTAATTATAAGTGTAATAAAAATTTAACAATAGAATACTTAAAGTAGTAGCCCGTATACGTCCGGCAGAAATTCGCTTAAATACGGTCCCATACTGAGACAGGCCTTAAGCATGTACAATCTAGATTAAATGGACCAAAATAGTATAATTTTTTTTTGTTTCAATCAGAAAAAAAATTGCGTGATATTTGCCGAGACCCCCCCTCTCTCCAACGGAAGATTAGATGAGATTTGACTCGACCCCCTCCCCCCCTTAAACATCTCACGTAATTTATGGACGCCCCCTAAGTATATAAACACAAGGGTCCTGCAGAAATCTGCCCCCTCCTCTGCTTCTGACGCACACACACCTGGTATGCGCATTAACAAAATCTTTGGTAAGAAGACATCGACACCTAAAATTTCAAAACCTCCTTTAAGCCGGCTCCAATGCAGTGAACGTTTGATTCAAATGCTTGCCTGTAACGTGTGAGTCAAATATTGAAAGATTGACATGGCAAGTTTCCTACTACACGGTGGAACGAATGTTTGATCGGAATGATTTATTTATTTTATTAATTTGTTGATGTTATTGACACTCACACTGTTTAACAAAAACTTTCAAGTAAATAAAGAAACTTTCAAGTATAAAACCTTCCTTTGTTAGACGATTCGTGCTGAAGTGCATGACATGTGGATCAAGTGTGTGGTGGAGGTAAAAAAATCACTTTTGACGCGGGTCAAAAGACCGTCAACAGCCCGAACTTCTTCTAACATGAACGTTGGACCATGACATTGGACACACTTACTTTCAGCATCGACCACACGATGTGTTCAACGTTGGAAGGCATTCGTAGCATCGTTTGGAGCCAGTTTCAAGTTGTAAATACTTAGATTATATCCGTGCTGTTCATCTTTTATTGTTTTATTTTATTTGTTTTACAAAATTTGAAGTAGAGATACCATAGAACTCTGCAGTCGAATATGGGTACTATATTCGCATTGTTAACTTTTACTGCCTTTTCGAAATGCACCATTTTATAAAAATACAATGGTCATTGTCCCATATTTCACTTCTACGCTATAAATTTGTTTCAGACTGTGCGTCCTGCGCTCATTATATATTATTGCACATTTCCAAGAAGGAAAACTTAAAGAAAATAACTGTGTGAGGCGAATGTACTCGCAGTACTACCATTGAATGCAACAGCACAAAAGTTCATGTTCGCTTGAAAATAGAATATCATGTGATTGCGTTTACACGACGCTCTATAGCCCGAAGCTGAAGCAGGCGTCTGGACGTCTGTCGGTGACGTCATATATGTAGCACTTTTTTATTCCAGGGCATTTGTTACAGTAAACTTTGTTTTATGAAGTTATTCTTGATAAGGAATAACATTGCATATTCCATGTATTCAACCATTGCGTTAATAAATTCCTGGCACGCGACTGCCACAGTTCAAAACACTATTTTAATGTTAACAAGGTTTAATGCTTTATTGAGAATTAAGGTTAATTCATTTTCTTTACGAATGCCAACTTCATAAATGTATGGCAACGCAATTCTTATTATTTATAAACAACTAATAATTATTACGTATTCCTTACTATTTTCTATAAACAATTAATGATTATTATGTATCCCAATTTTTGTTCAGCCGTAACCACGTTTAGTTAATCAATGAGATTTAGGCAACAGAAAGTGAAATTTATTTGTTTTTGTCTTCTTCATTATGATTATCAAGTTATAAAAGTATTATATTACAATTCATACAAACTCTCTTAAATCACATAATAAAAATGAAAGTATGTTTTGTTTATTTTATAAAGTTGCTTTGTTTTTAATCTGCACAAAAAGAGAGTGTATTATTTAAAAATGTTTAAAAACAATTCATGTGCAAATTTATAATGTAATTAGTTTCTTCTATAATTAATTTGTGTTTCAATGAAGCGAATATTAAATATATCTATCACATGAATGTCAAATAAAAATAGAAATAATAATGAACATTGAATATACTTGTACGTATAGAACTATGACTAACCAGTGCTCAACACGAAACCTAGTTAGTATCATGCGCAGTAGAACTTCGCGCTCAGTTTGAACATAAAAGCAAAGGAAATAATATTGTCTGAGACTGAATGTGAATACTGAAATTCAACAAACATTCAAAACAGTTCATTGGAGTTACTTGAAGAGCGAAGTACTTACCACTTACTGCGGTGTAGTAATGAAGGGAGCTGTGCAATGAAATACAATTAATTACTAACACGTGGAAATGCAATTTACAATATACGTAGAATTATATTATTCAAGTGCACTGATTAATTAAATATTTGTGGTGTTCATTGTGTTTGTGCAGTGTCTGGTTACCTTGTATAATATTGTTTAAAGTGTAATTGTTTATATTTAACATAAATTGTTATACACATCAGTTGATAGGCTGGCCCCTCGCGAACCTTGGGCCGACTCAGGGCCCCAGCAAAACCATGAAAAAATACCAATTGTTATTCCAGGTATTTACATCATTTATTTGTTTACATAAATTATAAATGTTGAAACAGTTGGCATCATTTGAAGTTTTAAATAACTTACTAATAGAAATAATATTTAGTATAAAAACATCTGGCTGTTATAAAAACTGTTCTTTTTACTTAATGTAAAAATAATATTATGATTATTACAATAAGGAAGGCCTCAAAAATATCCTTACTTTTTTTGATTTTAAATGTAAGAAACACAGTTGTTTCAAAAGCGAGAACAAAGGACGTGCAGATTTTGGTTATTGGGTGACACTTTTAAGTAGGATTAGTATAATTCTTCAAATATTAACGTTCTTCCATATTTTAGCAGGTGGTGAGGAAAGGAAATAAGAAACAATTTGTAATATACATATAATATTATAAGATAAAATTACAAAGAAATGAAAACGCGTAATTTTATGAGTGACATAACTTTTTATGTATCAATATTATTTTTTTAATTTTATTATTGTATCCCCATCACTACAAATTCTGGCAAGTCAGAAGTAACATACATATATTTTTCATGAAACTAACAAAGTTGTTCGATATTATTTAAATTCAACATAGTTTTGGTTCTACTCTGGTAGACTCTTGGCAAAGAGAAAGCGCTAATTTCTAACAGCAAAACAACAAAAATATTTCAATGACAATCTGAAGGCCTAGGTTACTTAGCAAAAAATAATGTTTTTTGTTGTTGGATTCATAAATTTATTTAATGAAACTATAAACAGCGAATAGCCAACAAAATATATGAATGTACATATTCGAAATAGGCATATTATATAAATGCTTCGTTTTTGTTTACACCACAAATTGTTTTAAGATTCCATTCTTTCCAGTGTACATTTCGATATTCTGGAGGTGGCAAGTGCGTCGTTTGCTCATGATATCTAGATAAATTGCAGAAATTAAATACATATCTTTATTAGCATCTTTAACTTCAAATGTTTTCAATGTAGCTGGCATTGACTATTTGATTTGTGAAAGGATCCGGAAGCTTTAAAAACCATTTAAAAGTGTAAATTTTCGATCTTATAAATTATAATATACATTATTTTTTGTAGAACAGAGATAAGAAATAAATTTGAATATATTTTCGTAAAACACTTCTTATCGCCATTTTCATGCTATCATAAAAGTTGGGAGGGGAGGAAGGTGGATGATGCTATGTGTTTTTTGTTATTTTTTAATCTTATTGTTTAAGTTGTGTACATAATCGGAGCGTACTTTTTATATGAAATGTATTTTTTTAATCCGTTTATGTGTATTGTTTATATAATCCCTGTTCTTCTAAAATTGTGGAGTTATTAACAAGCTTTTCAGGTTAGACCTGGATACACTTTATTTTAGATTCTAAAGTGTTGTTTTGGGGAGCACGTAGCTGAAAAAGTACAAGGACTAATCTCTAATTTATCACATAACATGTAAAAAAGCTTGGGTTTTACCAGTGATAAAAAATATACACCGAACATTAATTAACTCTCTGACTAAGCTTGTTTATCTTATTCAATTCGCTGAACATTCTTATGTTCTTATTTGTTTTAGTTAAGGAGTAGTCAGATACAACTGACTCATCTTTACTTCTTATGTCATCAATTATTTAACATTTCCATTGTACATTTTACACGTCTGTCATACCGAATGACAAGGCGATGGCTCGCAGTCGCATACCGCAAGACATGCTGGCATAGAGACAGACCTAGTGGTTTCACAAGTGTTATAACTGTATTTTAATATTTATGTAGTATTGTCGTGAATTAACCTACATACAACTATTTAATGCTTTAACTGTAGTGGGGTTATCAGAATATGTACGAGTAGGTGATCGCGGAAGTCATAACAACGGTGAAAACCTAATAGCGTTTTGTTATCAATTCTACCCGATTGCATAATGACCAACTAACCTATATTTGCAATTAATGATCTAGTAAAAGAAGGGATTAGTTTTTTCAGTCGAACCCCCACACAACCTAGTGTTCCATTAGTGTACTTATGTAAAAGAAAATGCAGATGCAAGTTAGAAAAACATTTCTTCCTTTGTCAACTATTTTTTGTCAACAGTTTTCTTTTATAAATTAATCTTCTATTCATGCCAAACAGTTCCCTTTTCATTTTCCTGCGGCTGCAAAAAAATGTATAATTATAAAGTAACAAAACAGTGAAGAAGAAATCTTCTAGACTGAGCTCGGAGTTTCTGTGTGGGCTTGAAATGTCTTTGTGGTTCGCTTTTTACGTGTATGTAGCAAGTAATAACATGTTCAATATTCATGCGACTTTATGAACCCTTTGCAAACAAGCAAGCGTTATCCATATTCTCTACGCTTTTTAATCCAGACTTAGGCATAGACAAATATTTTCTCCCCCAGGTTTGTAATACATTTATTTATTTACACAGTCAAGTATATTGCTAGATTCGGAAGTTCTTTATATAAACATATACGCGATTCATATACTCATGTAATACCTTTAATAAGTTGTTTAATTTAACCCAGCGTGTACACAGGGTCTTTTAAGGAACAGTTGAAATTCTTCTATTTCTCTCTCATGAGTACAGACTGCGCTTCACCTATGCCCGCTAAAAAATCTAGGTAGTGGTAGGGACTTAAGGTTCCAGCAGGGTTCGGATCTGGCAGTTTACAGGCAAAGGTGAGTCCCATAAAAGGGTCAGTGTACAAACGACGTTAGTATTTTCCAATGTTAGTAAATGCACTTTCTTTGCTTTTGTTGTTGTTTTTCAATTTTTTCATGGTTAAAATAAATGTTATATGTAATTTAATATATTATTTATTAGATTATATATACAGATTTTTTTTTTATTAGTTCATCTTTTTACTACAATAAGTTTTTGAAGATAGGTGACCATTCAACGTGTAAACTAGAAAAGCGAAAACTTGCACTTGGAAGAAAAACAGAAAAACAATGTATTCTTGTGTATTGTACGAGGCGCCGGTTTGCGATAATCATCGTAACCACTTTTGTCCTAGTTGCGCACCGTAAATTCTCGTTTTGACACTAATTATTATTAACTATTATTAATTATTATTTCATAAGTTTTGTATTTTCAACAATAAAAAGTTATTTTCTGCCGAATAATCATCGTTCCGTTTATTATGACATACCTGAATCCGTAAAATATTCCCTACTTTCAGGTGCATAAATAATTCAACTTTTTGGAGCCCACGCCAAAGACACTACATTCTTTCGAAAGCTTATAGTCTAAGATAAAAAAGTCTTCAACCGTTTTTCTTAATATTTGTTTGTTATAAAGGTACGAATTTTTTTACGCGTTTTTTACTATTTGTCAATTTTTATTAACAACAGTTTTAAACTTTGGACTTTGGAAACTTCTGGACCATGTAGTAGACACTTCAAGAAGTAATTCAGATTTATTGAAAGCCTAGAAAACTCTAAAAACTCAACTGTTCCCTCAAAGACCCAGTGCACACACCATGATGACTCGAAAAATATAGTGTTCACACGGATGGTTAATATTATCCAACCCATATTTCCAATAGTTGTTGTTCAATTGAATAATACCGGTATTATCGCCTAGTAATGGACTATTACATAATAGTTCTTGATATAACCAACCTCGGTAACGGCCGTGACGATCACGAGTGCAATATAATTAGTATCTAATTACCACTGAATTAGCGGTATGTGCTATACCAGTTACCATGAGGTATAACGGTGAATGTTGACCACTCACGATCTACTGACAACCGTGGTAATGTTATTCTTGATGCGTTTCATGAACATCTACACTAAATATTGAATTATTAGCAGTATCTTCATATAATAAGCAGTTATTTTCCTGTTCGAACTATGTTCAGTTAACGTTGTTATGTTTCAGTGTTTCTTATTAAGAGACAAAACAACAACTTTTATTGAGGTTATATTATCCACTATACTACATTTTTTTTTCAAATTTACTCTAATCTCGTGGATAAGATAAAGTGACTTTTTTATTGATTCAAAATTACAAATCCGCATGGTTACGCCAGCTATTTGGTAAAACTTTATAGAGGTTGCTTTTTATGGACTTTATATGACCGGATTATGTTCTTCTATATACCCGTATAATAAATGCTCGGGATATTCGTGTCACGAGTTATTGTGTTAAAGTTCTTAAATTTGTTAACGTTATGTATACATATAATACTTTTGACGTGAAGATACTGTGTTATTTAAAAATGTAAATTACAAAATTCAAGTGCACTTATTGGAGGTGACACGAGCGTTTTAAGAACGCGCACATTTACGACAAGTCTGACATAAGTCAAAATTGTAAGGTTATGTTCAATATGTTCATACGAGTCCTCGTATGGTTTTATTTCTGTCTTTCTACAACAGAGACAAAATTTTCTTAAGACAATAATAGTGTCCAGTCGTCTTTAAAATTGAAATTCTCGACAGACCTGTTATCAAAATAGAAAATACATTATGCAACAAACACTTCGACCGTGCTTTTCGCGTAAATTAAATTTAAATGTCCTAGGGTGTCAACATCTTAAAGCATTCTTAAGCAAATTATATTTTCGTTGTTATTCAAGTAAGCATTACCGTAATAATACTTCTACCAAGACTACCAAGTACTTTCATTATAAAAATATAAAGCCGTTCTATTTATATAGTTCTATATATTTTATATTCATATTGAAGTGGGCGATTGAATCGAGAAAGCATAACAACACGTGGGTGCCTGTCACTTTCCTCCCACCAGGGAATGAATGCATTCATATTCACAAGTTCCAATTAAACAGTTAATTAAGTTAACCTATTTCTTCAACTATGATGTCGACATTTAAACACCTTTGACATCATAAATGTTTAGGATACCTTACGGTTACAAAAAGCGGATGCAATAAATATAAAGCAACAGCTTTACAAACCTACTTACCAACAACTAGATCTGTTTATTGTCTTTGAACAGAGTTTGCAAACATGTTTAAGTGTGCATGCCAAAAATGTCTTAATAATATTTATGGAATTTAATTATGTTTTATGTTCTAAGTCAAATTCAATGGTATCTAGTCGCAATTAAGTAGATTATCTTATTTTTCAGCAAACTAATACGTATCATACGTAGCACGCTTGCCATAGGTTAACCAACCGTAACTTGGAACAATGTTGTACATAATTAAACATAAGAATTCTCTGTTTCTATGTTCTGTCATTCGATCAAGTCACAAGACAAATAACGCATTGTAATTTATGTTTATAGTGGATGTGCTGCATTTAGAATGTGCAAATATTTATAAAAATAATTCATTCGATATATGGAAAACTACAGAAAAATAAATATGGCGGCTCGTAACAATGACACATTCACAATTGATCTTAAACCTGGAGACAGTCATGTCTGAAGTGTGCGCTCAGCTTTAAGTTTCGTACGTATTTCGTAGGTACGTCTTAACAACTTTACACGTCGGCCGCTTTCATATTTCAAACGAATTCCTTCATTAGAGAAAAATATGTTTAGAAGAAAAAGTTGTTTAGAAGAAAAAGAAAAAACTCAGTTCTTTAACAATAGACAAGGGTCGACAAGGGTCTATTGTTCAGCACTTACTAAACACAATTTAAAAAAACGCCAACACACACTGAGATTATACTGGAGTAGATCACATTCAAAGTTGCAATCCTTTTAGAAGTACCGCCGAACGATTCAAATATTTTTGTTTCATAAAAATACTATCTACAATTTAAAAAAGTAGGATAAGTAAGGGTTTGACTAGTGTCGCATGTTTATGTTGGACTCGTCTGTACTTTAAAAGTACAAAACATTTAGTATACTCATGTCTAAATAATGTCAACTTATAAATGAAAATATATCAATGTTGAATGTCGCATGTTTAAGTCGCATCAGTGTGTATGACACATTAGGTAAAAGCACATCCACTATTTGATTTTGATTTGAATCAACACTGCTTTGTGTTTGATAATATCAAGGATAGATCAGTCAGCATAATAGCCAGCAATTATGATTCAATGTGTCATATTTATAAAGACAACACGTTCAGTCATATCCTGTTGGTACAAGAACAGGGACAGGTAGTGCACATATACATAATCTCTTTATATGCCTCTTGGTAGAACCTTTCAGAAGTTAATGCGACGGTCTGTAACAACTTTAACTTTATTATATTGATATTTATTATGTGCATACACATAGTTAAAAACATGTTATTCCAATTGAAACTTATTTACCTTGACACTATATGCTGTACTAATAAAAGCGAAAAAATGATCTAGAACAATCACTCTTAGGTACAGACGGGTTTACACATAATTAGGCCATCCATTTATTACGTCATATACAAACCAGGGGGGTGGGGGACTCCAAAGTGTGACAAGATGTGACATGAGGAAGAAGGAGTCATTGGATTCGTGATGACACATCTAATCTAAAATAAAAAATAATGCAGATACACTACTTGCAGAAAAATGTGTGTGATTAAGGGAGGGTTTAGGGTTTCAGCGTAAAAAAAAACACTTTTTTTGTGATTTTTTTTCTCAAGTATAGATTGAGCAATTTTATTCGAACCTTTTGTACAGTATTGAGCATACTTTTGACTATGTTGTATAATTTTATCATGCAGCAATATTAAAGCATAAGCCGGTAACAAAGCTTTCTCTAGAAGGTCTTGGGAAAAAGAGAATTTGCGGTGTTCACTATAACTCGGCCGGAAATTATTTGAAAATGAAAAGAAAAATTAAAATTTAATTAAATTATAATCAAATCTTCCCCCCAACGGTCTCTGAAGTTTTTTTTTTTCATTTAAAAATTTTTGGCGGCCACTAAAGTGTGAACTGTTATTTTCCACGAAAAATTCCGCCATTTTGTGGGTGGGAAACACCCTTAATTTAAAAAAAATTTTTTATCTAAACGTTGGGGGGAGGTATTTTATATGTAGAAAATGTGTACGAAGTTTGAAATGAATCTGTCAATTAGTTTTTAAATGGCAGTGAACACGGACTTTGAAAAAGTAGTTTTGAGAAAAACGCGTCAGGACTATAGCAATGAATAGACTGTATACCTGGTTAATATATAATACGATATAATATACCGGATTAATAAGACAATAACTTCAAGAATATTGCTTAGATCGGCTCAAAATTTTAAGGACATATTCTTGAAAAGTTAAACAATAAGATAAGACAAAATTTTTCGAAAGTGAAAACCCTAACCCCTCCCTTAAAATATGAAATATGTTTAATCTATCAGCGACAACTGATAACCCTAGTTTGAGAAACGTTGCTTTTGATTTATTGCTTCATTATAAAACATGCTTCGAAAAGTGCTGAAGCGATAATTTCCAGTGCTTTAGAAATTAACATAACTTTTGACTAATCAGTTCTCGTTTCGTTGCGTGAGATTAGGGGAGGGCTTGACCTGTTGACTAGCAAGTAGATTGCCCTACGCTAGAACCCAGGTCATCGTTCATGCTATGTTTGATTTAATCTTTAGTAATGCATCAAATACTGTTGTAGTATACTTGAATATTTTATATATGTTCCAAGAAATGAAACACGGTGAAAATCGTACTTGATAAGTAGCAAGTGATTTTTTTGATTTTTAATTAGGTAAATGCTATATGAAATAAGAGGAATGTTCTTTGTACTTGGAATAAAATTAAAAATTAGGCTGTATACTATTTAAGTTCATGTGTATAAGCTGGCGTGTTATTATTATTGTTATTGTTTATTCAATCCGTCACTGATATTGTTCATTTTTCCCACGTACCGTAATTCTTTATTTTTATTATTGTTATAAATGTTTATACAAATTAATAATAAAAGAAATGCGCTAAAAATATGCACAGCTGCTTTAAAATGTTAAATATTTGCTGTGGAACTTTACACCTACTGAATTTTAGTTTTAATTTTATGTTTTAAATTTATGTTTCAGTTTGTGAAATAAGTAACTAATATATCTTTTTATATTTAATATTATTTTGTTTATTTTAATACTTTTTGCTGTTAGGCATTTCAGTCTTCTCTGTACTTCTTCTTTTCCTCTTTCTACCTCTGCAATCCATCTCCTTCCTTCACAGCAGCTATTTTCCTGACCTTATTAATTTCTTTACCGCTCTCCTTACTGATAATCTGCCTTTTCCTCTACTTCCTCCCTTCTTCTCTCTCTTCCCTTCGTTGCATTCTCTCATTGCTCCTCTATTTTCTTTTCACTTTTTATTTTGTAATCGCATGTCTCTTTAATGTGCTCTAATGTTTCCGTTTCTTTCTTGCACATTCTGCATACCATTTTCCTCTTCTTTCCTTAATACATTCTGCTTTTATCATCATTTATCATTTTGAATCTCGTACTTCTTCTTACATTTCTTGTCTCTTTTCCTTCTATATATTGTAGCACCACTCCCTTGCATAGCCTCTTCTATTTCTCCGTCTTCAATTCCGTCATCATTTCTTCTTGTTATATCTCTCTGTGTCCGCTTCTTAACTTCTCCTCTTCACTTTTTCTTCTTCCCTCATACTCTCTGTATCTTCTATCAACATTCCAACCCTTTCACAGTACTCTTCTCCCTACTTCAATTTTTATTTTATCCCTTTTCACTTCTTCCGTTATCATATACCTCAGCGCGCATTTATCCAACCTAATAGGGTTATATTTAATATAATTATTTGTATTTCTTCATTTTTCTTAGCATATAATTAAAATTTAAACTCAGTAGCTTGGAATATGCTTAGGCTTATTGAACTAGACACTGTGAACCTCTGCTTTTTGTTCCAAATGGCATTTTTTTGCTCTAACGCCAAGTGTAATTCATTCTAGTCATATCTATCGAAAATATGAGCATTACAGGAGATTAGAAGAATCGAATAAGTCTTTTCTATTATCTTTTTCGTATTTTTCTTACAAGCCATTTTTTATTCACGTTTACTGCTTTTTATATCCAGATATTTGTAGTCCGCTTCACTCGTAACAACTCTAAATCAGGTAATACATAAATTTTAAATATTAAGTGTTCCTCTTCTTCGTACAGTTTCCGTTTTACATATTTTACACTCGGTGTTTTCTTAGCGAATGTTTATTCATACGTAAGATGTTCTATTCAGTATGTAGTCAATTTACTGTAGACCTGTAGTACGCGTAATAAACGTGAGCCTGAGAATAATCAAGGTTGAATTATTAATAGACATTTGTTCTTCTATATTCATGTTCGGATGTGCGACCTTTTGCAGAATCTCACATTGTGTGTTTAGAAAATCGATAAAAACTTAATTATGGTTAAAAATTGGTATTCTATGAGAAGCATTAATCAATGTCAAATCTATTGTGCTTCATAAAATTTGCAAAGTTTATTTCAGTCTATTGTCAGGAATAATTAGGATTTACTAATTACAAATCCTAAGCCATTTAGAATGTTGGTACAAAATTATTTACTAAGAAATATAGAAACTGTATACAATAAGTAATAAGTAAGACTGTTATATAATTAATGTCTTGGAGGTGGACCAGATGCACTTTCACTCTCCTTGAGTTCTGGTCCAGACAACGTTCAATCAAACTATCTAGTTCACAGGAATACTTGCCTAGATGCCAGACATTCAAGGATTGTTTATGTTAAGATAAGACTGATGTAGAGCTCTACTGCGAGTCTTAGATCGAATATCGCTAACAGCATAAATTTATGAACAACTTATAAATTCTAGTTTAGGCAATCTACTCTATGCATTTATGTAGTATGTCCCTAATTATTGTATATCCGCTTTCCTAGCTGCACTATTCTTACCCGTTGTCTTTCTTTTCACCTCTTACTCTCTTTGGAATGAATTGTTTCTGCGATGAATTAAAATACGATAAACTAGCGTCAGTATTGCATTAGGTCTGTCGCACATTGCAAGCGTATTTAAGCTACAGCAAATTCGGGAGTAAATCGGCGGCTTAGTTGATGACTATTACTCTCAAAGCAAGCCAACTCCTGTGTTCTTTGCATGTGTTGTGTCACAATACATACATACCACGTACTGATTCGACGCCAAGTGAAAACATAATTTATCATGAGAGCAAACTTTTACTTTAATTTGTATCGATACACCACTATTATGAAAAGGACTATTGCATTCTCTTCCATATCCCTTCCAGTCTGAGACGGCTGATTACATTTATAAGGTTAGGATAGATTTAGCGTTGTAGCATGTATTTGCATGGTTAAAATTCGCTGCTATACGTTTCCAGTATAAGACCGTATTCGGCCGGCTTTGTCGCTTGCAGTGTGCGCGGTTCATTACATTTACAGGGTTCGGATAGGTAAAGAGTTGTAGTGTCTATACTTCCGGTCAAAATTCGCTTAAATAAGCTTGCAGTGTGCGACAGGCCTTAGAATATATTCAGTATGCTTGTAGTATTGCTTTGGACACTTTATTTTTTATTTTATTCCACAGAAAAAATCCCCTTTGTGAATTGCCTGTAATATCTTAAGTGTTCAAATACGAAACTGACTTATAAAGTTTCTTGTTTGCTTTAAATTAATTAACGGATGAATTGTATTTGCATTTACTTTACTGGAATTGATTAGAACCATTGCAATCGCTAAACTTCTCACATTTCAATAGGATTAATATTATGCATCGGTTGCATTGTATCATGTATTCTTTATATGACTACTCATACAAGCGTTCACTGATCCGTATCGTATGCATTAACGTGGTTGCAGTACCGACGGTAGTGCTCTGATAGGCAACGTTAGCGTCATTATAGCGCATGAGAATGTCAGCAAATCGAATTCTTCGGGTACAGAATTTATTTATTCGTATATGTTAACTTTTTCAAAATGATATTTCATTCTAAGTTATGACATCTTTCTTTTCTGTTTGCATACACTTTTTGTCAATGGCATGTGGTTCATGTTCGCTTTGAAACGTTTGTTTACGTAATACTTTATATTAAAATATTTAATTTATAAAATACAAGTATAATCCTGTTAATTCCAGAAATATTTCTCTGAACAATATCCCTAGAATTCCTTTTGTTAGAAAGTTTCAAATAGTTACAATGTAACACAATGTTCTACAATACGTTCATACGGGTCTACATATGACTCTACGTACTATTTAATTCCGTACATAGATTTTGCAACACATTGTTCAAAGAATGAACTAACAAATGGAAAGTCTGCTAGTACAAAATATTTTTTTTGTTTTAAAAGTGAAAAATTGAAGCGGAAGCCTCCAACATATACAAGTTAGCACATTCAGCCAGTTAGCACGTTGTTCAGTAGCTAGCTTCACTCTTAAAATACGGATTGTACATTACAAACTTTAATTGTTTGTTCACTGGTTCTGTGCAAATAACATGAAGTAAGTATATTTACAATGGCATGCTGTAAAAATATTTGAAATATGCTTTTTGTATTATCATACTGTATAACAGAGATAGTATTTACGTAGCGTAGTGGTTAGTATGGTTGATAAGTAAGAATAGAAATCGGTCTTGTGTGATGTATAATTCAAAAAGTATGTAGCTGTATATAAAGTACAATTTTTACAACAGTGTCCGGCGGTAACCCTAAAAGGCAAGTGTCAAATACGGCAAGTCGTGTCTATCTTAGGTCAATATTTGTCTTACAGCATATATATGGAGAGTGAATAACCTATGTTTCCTATAGATTAAAAGTGTGTGCGAGAGAAAAAGGTATATTTTCCTATTTGTTCCCTATGCGCATGCGTTGAAAGTACCAGCTGTCTAGATATAATAAATATTAATATTCTATTAAGATATAATAAATAAAATATATGTAAAGAAATTATATTTCTTTAGTTGGTACAAAGCTCGTCTGTCGATATGAACGCCATAGATTCCGCTGTAGGGATAACGGCCAACACAGTTGATATTTGGAGTAAACAAAATTCACGTTTTTAGTTATATTTATATATATAGTTTATTAATATTTATACATATCTACATTATTCTACATCAATATAATGTCATATTTAACAACTGTCACGGTTCAGGCAGATTCGGGGCTAAGGTTTGACGCCGTTATGTGCCCTATTCGCCAAACAAAACTGTTTAAATACGACTGACTTGTCTCCACTGTTGTCGCCAATGCTTATATATTCTATGAATTATAAACACAATAAATCTAGGACTGAAAGTGGAAATACTTTCATATTGTTATGTAATACCATAGTAAAAATGAATTCGTATTCAAATGTTTTGATTGAACGATTTGATGGCAATGCTTGTGTGCGTGATTTACGAGTTGTGTGACCAACCGTTCTTCGATGTTCGAAGTCTGTTCTTGTCTTGTTGTTTTGTACTTGCGGAATGAGAGCGTATCATATAAATAGATCTATTTTCTTGATGGAATAAATAAAATACAACATACTATAAGCTATACATAGTACTAAATAACGCTTTTCTTTTTTTTTTTCTTCTAACGTCTGTGACCTGATTATTTCTAAAGCTAAGTATATACTAAGTATAGACTATACCAAAAATGTTGTTTTAATAAGAACGGTTATCTTAAATCAATAGAAAAACGCAATATTTCGGTGACATTTGACAGATGTTGTGTTTCATTACTAACCTCAGAGTTTGTATTTTAGGTTAAAATAAAAATGTCACCACTTTTAACGGAAATATTGCGTTTTTTTATTGATTTAAAATTACACTGTACAGGCACTGTGTCTGTCGAAGAATGTACTGTTGTTTATTGTTAACTTGTCATGTTAACTAACTTTTACAACAACTATGCGTTCAGCAACCGGACCTATGTTATGTTAATAACAATGTTTTTTTTGGTGCACACTCAGCTTAAAGTTGTTTTGTTGCCTTGTAATTGTTACTTTGTTGACTGATTTGAACTATAAAATAACAACAATAGAGGTAATTATTCTAAATATGGAACACGCGATTATAACACTAATGATTATCAGGTAATTGTAATAATTGTTCGGAAACTACTCGTATAATATTTATTACAGAAGTTGTGAAAATATGTGACTTCAATCCCACACTTTCTTAAACTTATATAGGAAACAGTCGTGCACTGTTTAGTATTGAAGATATTTACAACAAAATCTATGTCAAGCAGCGGTCATGATTATTAGTTCTTCTTTTGTAGTTTAATAAATTGTTAGCACCCGAAATTAAATAATAAGTGTAGTTTTTTGGTTAAGTAAGATTCTCAGTTGTTGTCTTGTCTTTTATATGGTCTCACCCCAAATATTAACCTGTGACGGCACTGGTTAACCTTTTCGTTGATACATAACGGCTGTGATTCTTTAACACGGTTTATATTTCATATTTTTATGTACCTAGCTCTGGATTCTACAATATATAAAAATGATTTACAATGAGGTCGTTTGAAGTTTCCTGTATATGCGTTGGCAGGTACACAATGACCTTTGTAAAAATGTACAATATAAGTAGGGTTATAAATGTGTTAAAAAACGGAAATAAGTGGGGGGAGAGGGTGTATTTGCAATTTAATAACGCGTACAAGATTGATATTTATCTAAATATTTTTTCATGCAGTGGCGCTTTATTCTATGTGTAAAAAGGGTAACCATCTGGCGCTCCCAAATGCATAAAATTAAATGTGAGATTTTGAAAAAGGTTCTAGCAAGAATTTTTACATCAAAGTTACTTGAAAATGTATAATTAATAAAATTGTAAGTCTTATTAGCCTCAATAATATTATTTCATGCTAAATATATCGAAATGAAACGACAAGGCATTAAACGGAAGTAGTTAAATAGTTCTAGGAAATGAATAAAGTTTTCTTGTTAAACATAACTAACCTATAAATAGTTTCGAGTTGTAATACGAATGCACGCGATTTCTGTGCAGACTGGACGGCCTTAAATCCTCATATTCTGCAAGAGTAAAAAACGAATCGATTAAAATTGTAATCCTGCATGTGCGGATATTAATACCTAATTGAATTTCTGTGAAATGGCCGACTGCTGGTTCTCGTAAAGTAATGAGACTCGTATGGGATGTGCTGCCAGTTTTATCTTAAATCGAATGGAAATGTATTCCACCTTTCTGCTGTACATGTATTCGTCAGTGTTTGTAGATTGACTTCAAACGAATGAAGATTCACCAGGATCTACTTTAATTATCACTTCGACAAAACCAATCAAGCTACTACTAAATGATACATATATTGATAAAGCAATTTTAAATTTCTACTAATTTGTTCTTTCTAGTTAATTATTTAAAGTTTTTATTTAATTATAACTAACTTAATTAACAATTTAAGTGTTACATGTCGATTCCAATAAACCAATTAAAATAAACATCAACTCTTTAATATATTATTTCTAGGTTGTTGTCAATAATCCTATATAACGCCTACTGTTTCAAAACACGTCGCCCTACGACCATTCGCGTTGAGCTGGTTGCCCACGTGTAGCTTGTTAGGCGCTTTCCGGTCAATACTCGTCCCAAGGGGTTATCAGTGGGTTATGGGTGTAAGTGGAGGCTTCTATACTCATCCTCTTTTATATAACGGAAGTAAATTCAGTGATAGAGGAAGAACACGACAAACTAGCTTCGTAAAAATACACGTGCTCTAATTTCAACTAATTGCTAGCTGTTTATTGGATTATTTATTTGGAATGGTTTCATTAATATTCAGAAATGGGTTACGCTGGTTCAGTATGTTGATGTTTAAATCGTGGGCAACTCACTAATGGAAAATAAATTACAGTTTGATGGGTGCCGTAAATAGCCAACGATTTGTATTTTAAATCTGCTGGAGACATTTTAATTATAATGAACATGGTGTTGTTGATACGCCACACGTGATTTGTTTAATTAACGGACATTATTTTCAGTAATTATAATGAAAGTTTAATTATAAATACATGTTGTGCGAAATAAATATTTGCATATTGCTATTGAAAATATATAATTTAACCTACCTTCAATTAATTTTTTTTAAGATTTTATTTTGTAATAATATGCCACGTTACAATGTGTTACAATAAGTATGAACAGCAAGTACCTATGCTAAAAATGAAAATTAACCTAGGTCAGAAATAGTCGTCCAGTGACGGCTATAACTATGAACACACTATGTCTTTTTAGTCTTTTAAAGTGAGACGTATGTTTATCCAGTAAATTCACAGCTATATAGTTTGGATCTTTGTTTAGTCGCTGCTGGTATCTCTGGCTTATTTGTCTTTGACTGAAATCTTTCTAGTATTTCAATGTTTGAAACGCTATTTGTTCCGCAGAGTTCAATGCCGTAAGTTCAGACAGGTGGACCCTAAATTAATAAGGTTGAGAACCATGTCTTAATTTCTAAAAAACTGTATATATTAATAAAGATGAATATCAGAACCTCAAATGTTCAAATACTTTTTAATTAAGTCAAAATATTATAGGAGATATTAACAATTAAAATAGTCATTGTTGATCCTTTCGACATTAAAGTGATATAAAGGGTCATAAAAATGAATTCACATGTAATATGGTTTCCGAATACAACCCTCTTTGCTTCTATAAATTGCTATCTCCTTTATACAACAGAATGTAAAACAGATGCTTAAAAAATGGTAGTCAAAAGTTAATTACTACTGTTTTGATATTGTGAATATTGTGAAAAAAGAACATTAAATCGATTACTTATTAGGTCCTTGACGTGAAAAGTTGGATACAAATTATGCGGTAACACAGATATTCAAATTTTAAATAGCTATAATTTCATCAACCCTTGAATATTTAAATAAAACAAAACGCCAATATTATTATTTTATTGTAATGTTTTTGCCATAAGGCACTACGTTCTTCCGCTATAAATATTTAAATTACATTTCATTGTGCATAATTACATACTATCTATCCATTCTCACTCCTTTAAAAACAAAAAAGAAAAATGCAAACAAAACAGATAAATTTAAACCCTTGCTGCTACTCTCCTCCTGCTACCCTTCGTCCTGTATCTACTCTGTCCTTCCTTCTTTGCCTCGCTTCTGCTCTCTATCTCCGCCATCCATCGCTTCCCTTCACTGTCTCCCTTTAATAACTACACAGTCTTCATTTTTTACTCTTTTCTCACATCAATACAAAGCCAATATTGTATTAATGTATATTTCAATTAAAAATTAAGAAAAGCCACTCTAAAAAAATCATTTTCACAGCTTATTTAAATAAAACATAAAATAGGATTGTGCATAACCTTCAATTTCTACAAAAATATTACTTGTATTAATTTAAATAAGAATTTTTTATTGTAACAACTTTTCCATGAAAAGTTCAAGTTATGTTCTTCATATATATCATATCCATACATTTAATATTTTATTTTATTATATTTTGTGTTTGATGTACATATACTCGTATATTTTATTATTCTATAAGCACTACTATATTCAGGATCGAAGAAAGTATATCCTAATTGAATGTCTTATGTTTTTCTTGTTTTCAGATGGAGAGGATGCCGCGCCAGGAGACCAAATTTTTCAGCAGTCCGTGACACTAACTGCCCATATGTGGCCCCCTGCACCACCCGTGGAGGCTGAGCGGGGACCCACGATCTCACTCCCACTTATCTTGTGGGGTTCTCTACTTGGACTTTTACTTATACTAGCCGTTGCTGGAGCTGTTATTTTATATTGCTGCTGGCTTTCACCTAGAAGGTACAACTACTATATGTATGTAACAGTGTTATATCGCTAATATGTTTATTTTATTTATATATTATTATATTATTTAAATATATTTATTATTTACAATTATTCAATGCAACTGCACTGTTGTGAACTTTACGTATGTTTTTGTATAGCTTATGTAATATTTTTACAAGTTTCTTTCTATATATATTTTTAAACTTAGACCTACTGTCCAATTAGCTTCACTTCATACGCACAGTTTCCTCATTTACCGCTTGTTGTACGCTTTCTTGAACTTTGCACATTTAAACAAACATGACATAGTTAAAGTGTACTGCACGACACTAGACGTAATATTCTTTTAAAAATAACGGACTCGGCAGTCAATTTTGTTCATATTATTAAACAATTATTCGGTATACTGATTGAAATACTGAATCATCCTCTGATAACTCGTTGCAGCAACAAACATCTGCGGTTAATATTCTTTTCGATAACTACATTCTACGTCTGATTCGTCGTCTTCTAATAAAAGCGTATGCTATAATCACATCTTCTTCATCACTTGACATTTTCCCAATGAAAAAACGTTTTTCTCAATGCTAAACTTCAGAGAAATGACTCTATTTACAGCTTGCATAAAGCTTGTATGACGTTACGTGGACAGAACTGAAAAGCAGAATACGTCTGGCTTCATTTGCAGCTTGCATGCATCATACAAATGACTTGCTTTTATTTGCTAATATTGGCTAATATTAACAATCAAATGAATATCGACGACACAGTGGGCGAGAGCATTGATGCTTGACGCCGACTGCTGTGTCTTCGGGTTCGATCCCCGGACCAGATATATATTTTCTGGGTTTGGTTATTATGAACTTATATTGATTATGGTCATACATAATCGTACATTTATTAGGCAGTGGTGTAGCCCACATATATGAGGCCACGACACCATAAATACTGCCAACATTGAAGGAGGTCGTCGGTGATAGGACTCAGCATCGGAAATAGGCCGACGTTAAATAAAAAAAATAAAAAAAAAAAAATGAATATCACACTAGTTCAAATCATGACGCAGGTCGTAAGAGAAAAAGTTATAAAATTCTCACATCATTTTATAGATCTAATAAAAGGTAATAGTATAAAGAAAATACATTATAATATTTGGACATACAGCTGAACTTAGCCAGGTATAAAAGAAACGATGTGTAGACAACGTGATGTATCCATGGTACTCAACTCAGGTCTCTTTTTTGTTCCTGAAATTTCTTATTTTACCCATAGCATTACGCCACTGAATTTGACTTTCCTATTCTCCAAACAAACAACTTTTTGTTGACTTGATTGATAAATACTTTCTGAATTTTCGTAGGCAACTTTTTGTTTTGATAATAAATCAAGAAGAAGTAAACAAGGCATTAAGTATGTCATGGTAACTTTGGGGTTATTTTTGGGATAGTCTCAAACACAATAAATTAAATTTAATGATACACATATAAATTGTATCAATTTACTATTAATGTTCAACTGTAGAAGTATATTACAAGGGTCGCCAAAGTACGATCCGCGGGTCGTATTTCTTTCATCCGCAAATCTTTTTCTAAAAAATTATTTAGGAAAACAATATACCCGTTAAACAAAGTTATGTATATTAAGGTTTATCTTACGTAACAAAAACTACCTGTTACATACATAATTTTACATAATATTCAACGTTGTGTGATGTACTTTTCGGGTTTTCTAGCCAGGCTTCTATAGCTGTAAAAATAAAGTAAGACCTATTTTGTTAAATATAAGTAAGTTTAGTTTAAATAAAATATTACTTAAATGTAAGGTAACATTTATGTTTAACGGGTTGGAAGTAAATAACGGGTTGGAATAATAACTCTCCGGTAAACAATTTTGGAAAATGTCATGCTTTGCAAAGTTTCTGTAACTATTACACTTCAATTGTAGTTCTCATCAACTTTTGCGTCGTTTAGATTCGTACAGGTGCTGTGGCTACTTTTTGCCCATAACAATGATATTTTATATGAACGACTGTGAGAAACTGAATTTTTCCTCACAAGAAAGTATAGATTTTAATAAACATGATTTCAAATGGATTCCAAATTGTTTATTTTTTGGGTGAATGCACTACTGAAAAATTCTTGATTTGAAACCTGATAAAGAAATGGATTTTTACAAAAATGAAGAATTATTAATTTTAATCCATAATCTATTTGATGCAGCTACCGAAAAGATTATAAAAACGTACATCTTTTGTTAATCCGTCATACAAATCGTTCCTAAAGTTTGGGAGCCACTGTTATATTATTTTATCTTACTAACTGGAAGACAAAGTTTAACTATTAATTAATTACTTAATTGATTTATAGACGAAAACATAGATGCCAATGGCCCCCTCCACAGCCGAGTGGCGCCCAACCGACAGCAGTTATCGCTGGACCATGGGGTCCAAACAGCTGCGTTGTACAGACATCCATAGTAAGGGATGGTTTTGGGGGCCCTCCTCGACCTATAGTTAACACTAGGCCTATGAGTGAGCATATTCAACCAGCACTGCCATCTCTGTGGAGACACTGCCCTCTGTATGCTTCTAGTAGTGGTGAGATATTTCGTTTTACATTTTTTTAAATCAATTACCCATGAATTATTCTAATTTTGTCACAAGAATTGTAAGTTACCGATTGATTAAATTTATTATTTTCGGTTTCAGTTTTGGATGAAGTAATAAACAATCAAAATAATCCAGATGGTGATCTGCGAACACGATCATTGCCTTCTTGGGGAAAATTGAAACAGAGACCTCTATCAACAACGGATGATCTTGAAGAGCTTTATGCCAAAGTAAGAAATGGGCTTGTGTCCTATGTCTTAATTTCTATAAAAGTGTACTATAGGAGTATAGTGATAAAGTTGGTTACTAGAACCTCAAATGTTCAATTATTTTTTATTAACTCCTTATATGTTAGAAGATATTAACAATTAAAAAAGTCATTTTGTCTCTTTAATTATTAAAGGGATTCAACGTTGTACACATTCCAAATGCATGTGACATCACTACCGCTAGTTACTATCTCTTTTATACAACAGAATGTAAAAGAGATATATTCTTGACAGATCAGCTCATAAATCTCTGCTATATGTGTTTATATATCAAATATTATTTACAGCAATTTCAAGGAACTGTTACGTCAACAAATTTTGTCATATTTTACTAGTTTCACGTACAAATACATTCTGCCCTTAAAATTGAAATTAATTGAATTAAAGTAAATATAATTTCTTATTTATTTTCAGGTGAATTTTAGTAAAAAACGACGCAATAGAATGCGAAATGATGAAGCAGCTGTGATAGCACTGAGCAGATCTCGGTCGCAGTGTCTTGCCGGAGGACCTCTAAGTACCCATCCTGTTCAGATATCTGAATCCGAAGCTGTGGTCGTGTACGACGAAAGAACTGCATTATAATGAATGTGGGAAGACATAATATTTAAAATCTTGTTCATAAACTATTTATAAATAAAATAACGTGTTTATGTGAAAAAGAAAAAATAAAACGTTTAGTGAGTTAACGTAGAACTATTAATTCAAATATTATGTTTCCTTACAAAAATTGAATGGGACCATTTGAAATGCTATAATTGGAAAAGTGTAAATGCGAAAGCTTGCTTTTGTTTTTGTGAGCTAGCCATTTTAAAACTGAGCCATGCTAGTCTTTAATTAAATAATTATTATAGTTTTATTTATAAGCTTTAGATGATTTATTAAAAAAATTTTTGCTACTTTGAAATATTGTCTTTTATTGTCTTTTGAAATATTGTGTTTTACCGGAAATCATATACCGAATATTGGATGAAACTAAATAAAGGATGTTGTAACCTTGTCTATGATGTTAAAATATTTAATAGAATTAAATATAAAGAATACAAATATTAGTACACATTGTTATGCATTATTTATTAATGAAACTTAGTCAGAATAATTTTTATTTAATTCTCTATTTGACTAATGGTGTTCTAAGAACAACTTCCGATTTGTAATTTGACATAATTCTACTGACCATGCTTATGTGGTACATGTGGTGATAGTAATTTTAAATAAATAATAAAAATGAAATATAAACAGCAATAGATATTATGATGTGAATTATTTCAATGTTAAAACAGTATATTAGGAAAAGATCACACAATGTTTGTTCAAACACAAGTGGAAAGTAATTACTCTCCGCCATTATCCTTAAGTGGTTCTCCAAAAGAAAAAGTGTGTATTGTTCCAAGAAATACACAACGTCCTCCTAAATATTTTCAATCTGTAGGAGATTTAAGATCAGTTCAAGAAATACGTATCCTTTATAAATATAATAATTCAATTGTCCATGTAGAGGTTATGTTTTTCTTAATGTATGTTTATGAATGGAACAGCAAGTAGTTACCGGCATATATTTTCTTCCTATCCGTGCTTTAATAATGTTCAGTCAAAAGTTATGAATGATGTTTTATATTCAGGTAAATAGTTTATTAATATATAATATATATCTCATTGAATATCACTTTGTATTTTATAAATATTCTTTAAGATAAATCACTGATAGTATCTGCACCTACTGGATCTGGTAAAACAGTAATTTTTGAATTGGCTATTGTACGATTTCTTTTAATGCTAGAAGATCTGAATTATAATGGGGATTTTAAGATAGTTTATGGTAAGCAAATACTCTTTCATGGATAATTTTACTAATTTTGATTGTTACGTTAAATGTATTTTATGTCTAAACAGTTGCGCCTATCAAAGCATTATGTTCGGAACGCCTCAATGATTGGCATCAGAAATTTTCTATTTTGGGATTGAAATGTTTAGAGTTAACTGGCGACACTGATTATTTCGAGTTTTGCCAACTTCAATCATGGAACATTATAATTACAACACCAGAAAAATGGGATTCTGTAACTCGTAAATGGCGGGATAATTCTCACCTTGTAGAAGTTATTAAATTATTTTTACTTGATGAGGTAACAGTTATCTTATTCATAATAGTCAAAGAAATAATGAAACTCTTTTTATGTTTAATATCAAACTCTGTAAATTCTTAGATTCACATTTTAAATGAGGATAGAAGGGGTCCTACGCTTGAAGCAATCGTGAGCAGAATGAGAACTATACAAAGTACGATTTTGCAAGAAAAGCGACAACATAGAATATCTGGAGAAGCTTCCAAGAGTTCTTCGATACCTCCTGGAATAAGATTTGTAGCTATTTCTGCTACGATTCCAAATATCGATGACATTGCTTGCTGGTTGGGAAGCCCAACCGAGCCTGCATTAAAACATAAGTATCTAAACGCATTTAGTAAATAAAATTATAAGATTGAATACAATTTTAATTAAAAATATGTTCATTTTTATTTTTTAGAATGAGTGATAATATGCGTCCCGTAACTCTTCAGAGAATCGTCTTAGGGTTTCATTGTCCTCCATCTCTTACATCTTATAAATTTGATTTATCACTGAACTACAAGTTATGGGGCATCATAAAAAAGTATTCATCTTGCAAACCAACTTTGGTAATTACAGCATTAGAAATTATTAAATTAGTAATAGATTCATGTAAATTTCTTTGGAAATATTAATTACCATTATCTTTGACAGATTTTTACAAGTACTAGAACAAGCACAAAACAGACAGCTATGATTTTGAAAAAGGATATAACAGTCAACTTTACTGAGGATCAGAAAATTATATTGACTAGTGCCTCAATAAAGTATGTTATATTAAATGAGACGATACTTCTGTAAATCTTATACAATAAACATAAATATTTTAATTCGAAACAAATACAAGAAACTTTTTATTAGATTTCTTACATTGCAGATAAAAATAAAGAATCATAGATAACGTACTAGTAAAAAATATTACTAGATTTTGTTTACATACAATTTCATTCGTATTTAAGTTAATAGATACATTTTGTGCTTAGCAGAGTATCTATGTCAGTATTTAAAAACTTGCAGAAATTTGTATTTTTGAGAAATATGCATATTATAACTGCAATAAATGTTTTTAAACTAGAATCACAATTAAAAATATTTGTCTGTATATATAGCTTAATGGAAATCGGATTGAAAGAAACTGTAGTCGCAGGAATTGGATATCACCACGCAGGACTGTCAGCTCAGGATAAAATAATAGTAGAGACTCTTTTTCGTAATGGACATTTACCAGTGTTAGTATCAACAAATTCTCTAGGTGGGTAATTAAATATTAGCCATTACCAATTATTATTAGTAATATGTTAATTAGATGACAATTTCAATTATTAGCTATGGGAGTGAATCTTCCTGCTCATCTTGTCATCATTAAAGGTACAACCCAATATCAAGCCGGTGTAGAGGTGCAATACCCTGATTGTACTGTACTTCAAATGATGGGAAGAGCTGGAAGACCTCAATTTGATACACATGCTAAAGCTATTATTATGACTTCAAATAAATATCAGGTATGTGCTGATGACATAATCAGGTATGTGCTGATTTGATTCTACAATTTTTATCGGTCTCACACTAATAAGTAAATGTTATATGGTTCGTTACTTAGCTTAGTTGTAAAGCTGATAGAGTAATATCAGGCGTTATTATTCTGTAATTGTACATTCATATTATTAAATAATATTGCTTATTATTGATATATCGAAGCTGTTATATTTAAAATGAATAACTGAGTTAGTATAATATGTTATTAATGCTATTTATCAGCAGTTCAGACTGGGTTAGACAACGAAACTTTAATACAAATATTTGCTTTTTGGTAATACATATTTTAAATGGGTTTTTTATAAGAGAATAAATGATTATAAAACATACATATTTATTTACACTTTACAATAGATACAATTTAAATAATAAATCATAATTTATATATTTTTAAAGACATTATAAGCAAAGATTACTGAGCATGATTTAATGTTACTGACGCAGGTGTTATTATTTCTTATAATAAATTTTATCCTCCAAGTGGTTGAGCATTGTCCTGGAAGGATATTTTGGGGACGAAACCGCTATCACCATCAACTGTGTATTCCACAGTCATGAGGCGACCATCGGGTAACCAAACGTAGTAGCTACCACTGACCTGTAAAATAGTTTTTAATCTTTATATTGTACTTATGGCGAGAAATAAGTAAACGATAGAAAAATCATTAGTGAAATTGAAATTGTATTGAAAATATTAAGTAAAGGCTTGTAAGAGTATTGAACTAGGTAATGTACCTTTCCTTGTGCATCTCCAAGTTCGTTCGCGCCAAAATATAAGCTGGTGGGTTGATCTTCGACTTTGTATTGGTATTCATACTGAAAAGAAAGTGAGGATTGTAATGAATTGTGAACTGAATTTATAAATATATGTATAACTGCACTGCATATTCATAAAGTTGCCTATCAAAGGTTCTAGTATCCAATTATTTTTATTCAATTCACAATATTATAGACGATATCAACAATTGAAATAGTCATGTTTCCCCCTTTAATAATTAAAGGGGTAAATATTTACAAAAAATGACATTAGTATATGATGTCATTGCTTTCCCACTACCATTTGCCTACCATTATCATCACAGTAAATAAGAGGGGTGCAAAAGAGATGCAGCGTTAGACTGGCAAAGCCATAGCATCTGTTGAATCGACCCATAATGTTTCAATATAATGTGATGTAAAACGAAAAATAAATTATAGTGCTTTATATGTTCTATTCAATTCGTAACGCCATCAACTACTATAATAACAATTGGAATATTACGCAGTAAAAGAAAATTCAAACTTTTAATAGAATTTTTATCCGTCAATTTTTAGATATTTAATAAAATGAAGACGCCATTATACGTTTATTAACCAATATTTCAATATGGATTTAAAAAATCGACCCCTAAAAAATGAACCTAATTGTGAATTTGAAAGATAAATGGAACTCAAAAAAAACACTACTCACTACTACATGCCATTATGGGTTGTTTCCTATATACTTTTATTTGATATTTTGAAACTTTATTAAAAGATAATTTAATGTACTCGTGTAAGATATCATAAGATTCTCCGTGTGCCGATATTACAAGTTTTTGGTAAAATACAAAACCATTTATTTTAGTATATGAATTTAAAATAAATCATACCGGCTCTGGTGCTTCTGGTGGTCCTTGTGGCCGACATTGTACGAATACTGCAACCAGTAGTACAGATACAATGAGGAGATAAGCTTTCGTCATTATGCGTTAGAATCTGTAAAAAGGAAAAGTGAAGTTTAACCTATGGCATATACGTAACGAAAAATGTAAAATTATTTAACGAATAAAAATAGACGAATGTCTATTTGTCTAAAATTTAATATTATTGTTATTTAAATGTATGTGGTTTTGTAATGAGCCGTTGTTTTTTCCCTTTATGTACGAATTTAAATTTTAAATAATGTAAACAGATTGTTTGTTTGTTTATACAGTACGTATACGTATACATATTATACAATACGATTACAACACCCGTCATGCCTTATTAGAACTAGTCCGACAGGGTTCTAATCAGGTGCTGGAATGGCTATGGCGATCGGGTTATTGTATGGAAAAAAACAATAAGGTAACCGTCCGGAGCACCCAAGACATAGGGTAAAAAATGAGGTTGCAATATTTCATTCAGTTTACAGTGATTAGAATGCATAAATCGAATATTTTATTGTTTTATTGGGAACAAAGTTATGAAGCGTGGTAGAGAGGCTCCAGAAGAATATGTTTCTAAATGCCTAGTTATGCCCCTGCTAGCTTCTTATTAGAAAGTGAGGTATGTCTGACAAGGACCTTATAGTGATCCTTTAAACCGCAATTGTTGACACTCTATTCAGACTTACACCCAATTCTTTTTTCAAATGAATTAAACAATAATAGTAATATGTCTATTGATGCCGACAAATAATTGAAAATGAGAATCAGACATTACTCTATTTGCCACAAAGTACTTGATATATAGAGAAATTGAATATAATTCTATTCTAACAAACAGAAAAGAGTATTTAAAAAGAGAAATAATTATTTATAGCGTTTTCTTCGTCTTATATTTCAATCCCAAGAAATGTTATAAAACTTATGAATAACACGCACTTACCAATAATATTTAATTAAAAAATAATTATTTATCAAAACACCCACAAATTATATTTCGTATATTAAATTCACTCACAGTTGGTTACAAACTTTATTCTTCAGAGAACAATCTCTCTGTTTCTAAGAGTATGAAAGTCTATTGTTATTTCGGCGGCTAATGCTGCCTGTGTTGTGTGCCTACCTTCCACATAGAATCATCTTTATATAGCTTCCACAGACTCAGTGACTCTGTGGGATAAATAAAAACCATGGAGAATTATCTCCAGTTCGATCTTGTATTACGGGAGGTGTGTAGAGCAGAGAGCTGTAGAAATAGAAAGGAAGATGCAAATTATCCTGGAGTTGGAGATGAGCTGGACCTTTGCACTCACGGCAATTAGCATAAGAGTATGTATTGATACAGCGCAAGGAGGCAAATCAATTTTTTTTAGAAATTTAAATTTAAAACTGATTTCGTATACTTAGTAGTTTTTTAAATCTAACGTCAAATTAAATAAAATAATTAATTTTATTATCAGACTTCGACCAATTAAAATTCGTTTTTGATCCGAAATCTCTCTTTTTTGTTGTTTTCCATAAGTCACCCCCATATCGCCCAAATGTCGATTCCTATATTAGGTCGAATTCTAGAACATCGTATTCGGATCTAAATTGTTTGTAGTATCCAAAATATTTGCTTTTGTAGGGAATTTGTATGACACTAACAGAACGTTATATGATAGATAATATTTTTTACATAATAAGTAAATTTTTGTAGTAGATTATTACAAAAAAATGTATGTAATAAATGAATCAGGTCACAATGCGTAATCCAGTTACGTTTCTCACAGTTTTACAATTAATTAATACATTCATTTTTTAATTATTTAAATTTTACATACAAATATATTCAAATCTCATATGACGGATACTAAATTAAGCATTAATTCTGAATATTACATAACTGAGAATGGGAAACATACGAAATACTATCACATAAAACATAATTGTCTAAAGACAACAGCGCAGTTGTAATTTACAAGAAAAACATATTTTTCAAATTAAATAACTTAGTATAATTATAAAAAATCATGGCTGAAGAGTTATCGGATAACATTGAATTTTTATTATAAAAATAATCGCTATTTTACAGGAGTATGCACTACCTACTACGTATTAAGTAATAAGGTCGTGCTTGGTTAATTAAGTGCATAATTATTTTATTTTTATCTGTTACATCAGTTATATTTAATCAATGTTACTTTTCTTCAATAAAATTACAAAATAATTATATATTGTTGTCTACTTATACGAGTATATGCTAATTTTATTTATTTGTTTGTAATGACTAATGTTTTGTACACAAATTATTGTTACATGTGTCAATTATGGTTGTGTTTATTTGTTTAGTGTTAAATAAAATACGGATCCTTTTCTGCTTCGTATACATCGTAAAATAATGTTGCGCAACATATTCATACATACACTGATGATACATTGCAGTATTAATATTTTCTAATATTAATAATATAAATTTAATTATGGTGGATTGGTGGCAACCTAATTGAGGTGGATGCATTGTTTCCTGGTGCATACATGGCCTTACACAAATAAATCCATGTAACAAATCAAGATTCACCAACGTGTGGGTCACGTTTATCAGATACTTTGATCTGTGTGTCTTCAGAAGCAACACTTCACTCGAATTAGAATATCTAATTGCTCATTAGCATTTACATGGGCGTTAAGAGTACATATATCAAATTCCTTGTACAATTGCAGCGTGGGACGGTGTGATGGTTGATGAGAGAGATAGGACCACCCTTTCAAACATTTCTATTAGATTTTTAAGTTAAATATTTTATAAGGATTCTGTAATAAACATTAAACTTTGCAAATAATGATGAAGATTAGCGTTTGATTTGAAAAAGGTTGCGGTCTTTCTTCTTCCTCGTTCCCTAGCTATCATCTTCATTCCTTCCTTCCTTTTAAAATACGTATTTTGTATTTTGTATTTAAATACTGACATGAATTTTGTTTTAATTTTGTATTTGAAATAGGAAAATAACGAGGTATTTGCATTTTGTATTTAAATGCTTTTGAAATGCGAATCATCTCTGATGATTAATAATAATTATTATGTCAGACAATATATTGTCTGGATATAAAGTATAAGAAGAATCAGAACAATATTAGGGGCATAATGAATAATAACAAAATTAGGTTTATAAACAAAACAAACCTAATTTCCTTATTTTAAACATATTTATAAATTGTAAATTATAAATTACAAATATATATTATAAATTATTGTATATGTGCTAATAACTTCTAAAAGTTGATGCACAAACAAAATAAATAAAAAAAAAATATTAGGAGCGATAAAAGGCTACCTGCCTAGGAAGCCCGAGAAACTATATATAAAAAAATGATTATTATGCAGTAAAGCAAAATTCATATTTTAAATATACTTGTATATTCCTCTATTTTTGAATATTTAATCAAACAAAAACTGCCGATATAATTATTATGGGTCGCAGAATGTTATTTTCTCTCTTGCCATTTCTCATCTGTCGAAACTCATTGCCTCCTCTCTTGCTTCTATTACAGTACAATGGATCTGTAGGCAGAGTGCCTTGTTATCCTGCAGCGTGTCTCCAGCGATTTTTCTGTTCATTCCCAGTAAACAATTTGGTGAAGTGTCCTATTTGGTGAAGTTCGAGTCACTCGTACAATTCTATTCTAACGCTTTACAAGTTCTCTACCTGTCACAGATTTTGTGTTAGTTTTTCATAATAATATTCTTTCTTTTTCCAACATCATTCAATAAGTATTTCTGTTTCTTTCCCACATGGGTATATTTTTATTATCCGGTCATAAATCATAAACCTACTCCGCTTTTAATTCAGCAGTGAACCGTCGTTGCAATGTCTGTAGCTCATAAAAAAGACCTTTCCTTTGAACGACTGAATAGAAAACGAACACGTTCCAGACAAAAAATTCATGATATGTAATAGAAATTAAGTAGAATTTACTCCAAAATGTTTACTGGGTTAGCTACCTGCAACATTATATTTTCCAGATTAATTGGTTATTTAATTAACTAGTACATTAAGAAACCAAATGAAGTCATGATATTTTCCTATTGCATCACGTTCTACAACTTGTATGCGTTTAATTGAATGACCTTCCTATGACCTCATGTTGCATTATCATCTTCGGAAGTACGACTCTAGTATATTGAACTAAACATCTTTAACCATTTATCTACGACTTATAAACATTTACCAAATCGTGCTGTAATAAATGTCAAATTTATATCAACACGTAAAAAGGAACTGAAGACATTTTGTATAGAACGAGCAGTTAAATGCTAAAAGCTCAAAAACGATTTGATCTAAAATGTCAACTGAATATTTCTATAAAATTTATACAATGTAGATTTATTCTTCTGAAGAAACACATCATGACAATAGTTCACTCTGACATCTATTAGCAAGTTAAAGAAATAATAAGACGCGAAAGTAAATCATAATTTATGAATGTGTATGTGAACCTATGATAATCGTGCAGTCCTAATACGGTAACTACAGTTCACATGTGAATACCTACAGGGTTGTATTTACACTGAACAGACTGGTTTTGTCTTTAGTGTTTTTCTGTGTGTCCCATAAAAATTATAAACATGATAAACAACAACTGACAAGCGCAAATGTTCACAAAAAACAAAACTGCGTGTTCAAACCAAACAGACGAAAAAACAACAACAAACGTGTTTTCCTTTTGAATGTGTTTTGTTTACTAAAAGAACAACAAAAGACAAAAATGTTTTAAGAACTGTCTCTCTGGTGTGAAACTGGCATAAGAATTCTTCACAGTGATAGCTCCAGCTGTACAACCTGTTTTTCTGTTTTATTCAATTCGCAATATTATAGATGTTATTAACGATTGAAATAGTCATTTTTTCCTTTTTGCAAAATTTACAAAAAATGACCGAGAAGTCGACATCATTGCTTCCTCACCTTTTTCCCCATTACCATTTGCCAGTCTTTATCATCACTGTTAAGCAAGTAAAGAGCAAAAGAGATGCAGAATTAAATGTCAAAGCTATAGCAGCTGTTGAGTCGACCCATAATGTATGAATATAATGTCGCCATATAAAACGAAAAATAAATAAGATTACTTATTATATTCTAACGAGTTCTAACAGAATATTACATAGTAAAACAAAATAGATACTTATCCGTCACTTTTAGATATTTAACAAAATAAAAACGCCAATATTCATTTATTAACCAATATTTCAATACAGAATTAAGCAATCCCGGATCACAACCCAATTCCCGGTCTAGCCCTGAGTACATATCGGTATTGTACATTTATTTCCGTATTTGTTTTGTTTTGTTATTGTATTCTACTATTTATTTTCATTTATAGCATAAACAAATATAACGAATAAAATGTTGATACTTTATCAGCGGTGAAAGTAGATATTCCTTCCTTTGGGAACGTATAAAGCAATCGGTCTGTGTCCTAAAATGGTTTGACACTTTAGTTTCATCGAGAATTGCATTACAGAAAAAATGTACAAAAACATTAAGTTAATAAATTGAAGGGCCCCTTTAGGCGACCTAATTTGCCTCTGACAGACAGGGTTCATTACGTTATCTAAGTTCGCGTGTTTACTTAATAATGTAATTCAGAAAATATTTCTGTATTTTTTCTCTTCACTTCACAATAAGTCGCGTGAGTACCGGTGCAGCTCTCATTTCCAATGCCAAATTCTTCGCGGTAGGTTAGTTTCAAGTATTAGTAGCTTCTTGCATAATTCTCACTGTTAGTATTATTACTAAAGGTATTGCATTAAACCTCCTACTACTGATTTAGCTGCCTTACTGCACAAGCTTTACGGTAAAGAATCTTACATTTTTTTTACTTTAAAGAATTTTTCGTTGAATTTAAGATTGCCATTTTAATTTAAGATTTAATTTTAAGATTGCCATTGCAATTTTTACTTAATATTTTTGTGAATGTACTACTATTTTTTATTGACATACTTACTTAAAATAAGTTTTACATATTTGATCTTGCAAATAAATTAATAATTACGCAACAAATTTTTATTCATTGATTTATCTATGATTAATAGAAGTCCCACAGAGCGCATCTGCAGTTTATAATTTAATGCTAATAAATTTAATTGAAAGCAAAAACATAATTCTTCATTTACATGTTAACATTTACATAGTTTTTATCCTAAGACAGTGATAATAGGTTAGTCGTTAGTATGTCCGACCGTGACATTTTATTTCTCTCTTCATCTTTCACGCAGGATCATTACAAGCGACTTGTCGACGGGTCGGAGCTAATCGAGTCGTGGTTGCATAAGAGATTGGCAGAGCATCTGAATGCAGAGGTCGTGTTGGGAACCATCACGGATCTTCCAGGTGCAATGCAGTGGATACAGACCACGTTCCTGTATGTCAGAGCAGTTAAAAATCCAAAACATTATGGATTAGCTCCCGGACTGTCACGTGATAAGGTGGAGAAGAAACTAGAAGGTACAACTGTACTACACTATTTGAATCAGTCGTTTACCTATAAAAACTAATGAGTCTTATTGTATCTCTTTCAGAGTTATGTTTGGTAGAAATGAATGCTTTGTCGCGTAATGGCTTAATAGAACTGGAGCAGGAGTATGGTATGAATGTGACGCCAACACCATTCGGGCATTTAATGGCGCGCTATTATTTACATTTCAAAACGATTAAGTTATTTAAAGATGTAAGTATACTTCGATATTTTTCTGCTAGTAATACTTAAATATCTGCCATCAGTCATAAATTACGCTAGACAAATTGTATGGTTTCTTAAATCACTCCACCCACCTCCCCCATTCACGTGTTACGTCATATCACACTCCACTCTCCCATTTGGAGTGATGTCTTATTTGAAAGAAATATACTTTTCTTTTTTTCTACCATACGACTTATGGTTTCTATTTCTGTTACATTTTTTTAACATATAATCTGAGATTCGACTAATCTCAGATTATATGTTACATTACGAAGATTATGAGTTCTACCCCTCTTCTCTTTTGCAACGTCTTGTCACACATTCAGGAACACCCCCTCGCGCCAACTTGATGCCACTTATTGAAATAAAATATATATATCTTAAAGCCTTATTTTTTTGCAAGTCTAATTTCAGATTATATGTTACATTACGGAGCTTATGACCTTTAGCACCACCTCTCCCTCCCCCCCTCCTTGCAACATCTTGTCAAATATTGTGGAATACCCCACTCTTACTTGGTGTGATGTCACGCATTTGAAATAAATGTATTTATTTTTTGCAAGTCGAATTTTAGGTTATATATAACATGAGGTTTATGAGGCCCACCGACATTATTGTCACGTCATGTCACTCATTGTAGAATACCCACAATCCTCCCTTGTAAACCATACTCTTATTTCAAATACATTATTTCAAAATACATATTTTTCTTTTACTCTTATTTTTTTGCAAGTCGAGTTTTAGATTATGTGTAACATCATGTATTTTATGAGTTCTACCATCCCAACTTCCTCCCTTGTAACGTCTTGTCACACTTTGTGTATTAAACGCGTATCGTTTCCCTTCCCATCCACGTTTCATACAATTAAGCTGTGCAGAAACCAATTTGTATTGGTAAATAAATGGAAATGCGTATGCATATGGAAAGAACTAAAAAAAGATCTCATTGGTTAACCAAATGGTAAAACGATTAAAAGTACTAAATAAGGACAATATTTCTTAATCTTAAGGAAGAACACTGCAGAAAAGTCTGACAGAAACATTGTTGTTTACAAAGGAAGAGAATTGGGAATCCTAGTAACTCTCTTAAAGTGGTAATATTTACATACATTTTTTAACATATTACAGGTGAAAGGATATGAAACAATAGGTGATTTGTTGGACATTATATCACAGTGTCAAGAATTTGAGGACCTGCATTTACGAGTCACGGATAAGAAAACTCTGAATACCTTAAACAGGTGCAAAGGGACGGAAACCATCAGATTCCCCATAACAGGATTAATACGTTCTGTAGATAAAAAAGTGAACTGGTAATTTAACTTACTTTAACAAAATAATAATGATACGACATAATTCGTTTTATTGATGCACAAATAAAATAAATAATAAAAAAAAAAAATTCGTTTTAATTAAAAATGTATTTTTAATTGCAGCATTATACAAGCGGTTCTTGGATGTTTGCCAATTCAAGAAGCATCTTTATATCAAGAATCTGCGAAAATTTTAAGAATCGCAGATAGGGTTATGAAATGCAAGTACAAAAAATGTAGTCATACTAAGAATAGTCAATTATTTTACCAAACGTTAAAGTTACCTTACTTTTAGGTAAAATAATAAGCATAACTAGTGCTTTTTCGAAAATTATTAACTAGTGCTACTATGCTTGGGTTTTTCTACTCAGATCTGGGTTGAAAGATTTTTTATACATAAATATATATCTTTATCTGTAATATTACTTATATATTTAACGATAAAATAAATTTAATTGCAAAGTTACGCTAAAAAAGTAAAATTATATTTCAAACAGACTGGAAGGCTAGTGACTAGATACAATTAAAGGGTGCTGGGTTTTTTCTGTTTTTCTTTAAGTTGCAATCTGGGTTTATTTTAAATATGTGATCTCCTGAATATAATTTATTTTTCTTTTTCTTAATTTCTGAAAAGTTTAGATAATTTAAGATATGTATATTTTCAAGTCATATTTTATTAAAACGAAACCTAGTAACATTTAATCTAATTAATTTTTATTTTTATTAACTTTTAGGCTTATGTGATTATTTAATCCTAAAATCTGGATATTTTACTGCTCTGTTGAATTCGCTGTTGCTTTCAAAATGTATAAATACCAAACTCTGGGAGAATTCACGGCATATCGCAAGGCAGCTACCAGGGATTGGACATGCGTATTCAGGTCTTCTTGTCAACTCTGGTAAAACTACTTTCCGTGCTATTTTGGAGTCAAATCCACGAGATTTGGAAAGGGTAAGTATCTAGTAAAAGTAACCCGAACAAACCTAATAATTGAATATGATAATATTTACAGATCATTGGTAAGCATCCTCCATTTGGTGACGAACTGATGAAAGCCGTGCGACAGTTACCCAGATTCAATATAACTCTTTGCCTAGAAGGAAAAACTGCAGTAAAGGTTCGTTTCTTGGATAACTGTTTTTATTAAATTTGATGAAACAAAATAAAAAGACATTGAATTTTTTTAGGTGAAAATTACTCTTCAAAATAACGACTACGTGAAGAGTATAACCATGTGCCTTTTAGTTGGAGACTCAAAGAACAACGTACTGAATTATGATGCAAATATGTAAGAATACGATTTAATTGTGATATAAGTCATGCCAAACCCAAACCGTGGATAATAATGATAGTAATATTTAATGTAAATGAGTCCTATGTTATTATATTAAATCCTTTATTCCTTAATACGTGTTCTTAAGAAATTTTATAAGCATGCTGGGTGGTCACCCATAAATTATAACACAGAAATTTATTGTATTTTAACATTTTTTCAAAAAGCAGTAAAACAGATCACAAAATGTTCTATATTAGGTAAAATCGTTTAAGTAACAGGTAACATTTATTATGTTAAAATCCTTAAATACATGTAAATGTGTTTAGGTGTTGCACATTAAAATAATCATTAATCTTTCGTTGTGATTTTTAGTAAATACAAAAGTTTTCCTAATGCCTGGGCATATGAGAAAATAATTACCCTGAAACTTTCTGAAACTCATGAAATATTTGCCCATCTTATTTGTTTACAATGGGGTAAGTTACAACAATTCGTGTTTACATTTTTATACTTGTCGTGTACCTGCTATACACGTCTATTTTTTTTTAATTTAAATTTCTTGTTTTGCAGTTGGACTTGATGTTGGTTGCAGTTTAAAATATTTTAACTCTGAACGTCACAGCAGGCACATTACAGCTTCTTCCACAGATATTCAAAATGCTAGTAAAGTGCAAACCAAAAATGATCCAATTAAAACCAAGTCTAAATTTGATCAAATTCACGAATTATGTGTAAATAGAATTGCAGATGTTGTACCTGGTAGAATTTGTCTTGTAAGTGATATTTACATTAAATCTTATAAATAATTACTTTACCTGATAGGTAAATTTTAAATTTTAGGACACTTCCAATAGGAGTAATGAATTAAATTTAGAAAAATATTTATTTATACCACAAGGACCGAAAATAATGATAGAGAAAAATATAAATAATGGAAACATGAACTCAAATAAAGGATATTCTAAAGAAAACATATCCCAAAGGCTGCCAAATGTAGAAAAGTCTTTATTAAGCAAAACTGTTCCTGAAAATGGTGATCAGAAAACGAATGAAATTAACATTTTTGAGAAAAATATCAAAAATTCTCAACCAGCAGTTAAAACTTCGACAGCAAATCACAATGTGAAATGGAAGGATCCAATTGCAACACTATTTACAGATGAAAGCAACTCAGATACGCATAAAATCGATGATCTCTTGTATAAAGCGAAGAATAACAATTCCAAACACAACACTAATTCCAAACTTATGATACCTCGTACCATGACACAAACAGATTTCACAATTGATTTTGCAGAGAAAAATAAAACACAGCCTCAGCAAAATCAATATAATTCGAAATTAAACGAGGACCCTCTAGAGATTTTAGCAAATAAAAACAAAATATATGATAGTCAAATAAAATCTAATTTAATAAATGAAAATAACGCAGATATTAAAACTAATGTAAGTGCGATAAGAAGTTACAAGTTTTCTGGTGAAAGTCGTAAAAGAAGGTTGAGCACTGAAAATGCAATAATCAAATGTTATACGAATACATCAAAACAGTGTTATAGGAATAACGAAAATAATTTACCTGTTCCTAGGAATAATAAAAAACTGGACATTGGGTAAGAATATATTTCTTTTATTTACTGTTACAATTTTATACAGTTTTTTACAGTTACAGTTTTCTTTTCTAGAATTGAAGAAGTCATTAGACAACTGTTTGAGCTGCATTCAAAAACTGATTGTACTACACAACTAATGATACCAGACGTAGAAGATACCTCTCAATCTGTGCCAAATAATGGAAAACTAATGCATAATAAAATCAGTATTGACTTTAATCCTAAGACTCTTAACGCACATTTTCTGAACACGCAACACAAGACAATTAATAACAATAATAACAGCGATATTCGTACCCTTTCTTCAGGAGTTTTACATTCTATACGTACACGCAGTAATGAAGATTATGATAATTGCAATGCAATAATGGACAATCCGTTACCCGAAGATAAAAACTATAATGTAAGAAAACCAATTGATAATTATGAGGATTTGAGCCCATTTGAGTTTAATGAAATCGATAATAATAATTTTGAGTCAAACCTTCAAGACGATAAAATAGAAAATTTGAATGTCTATGATCTTGATAACCGTAACTGGCATAATCCAGTAAATACAAATTATTATAATGACGATAATGAAACGAACATTTATGACCCATTTGAGCTTAATCTACTTGATGATTATTCAAATTTAAATCAACAAGAAAATGAAAGAACACATCGTAGAAATTATACGAAACAAGATAGTGACACAGAAACTTATGATCCATTGCAGCCAAATGAAATTGATAGCTGTACTAATTCAAATCATCAAGAAAATCAAAGAACAAATAGTTCAAATATCTATGATAACTCAATTTTTTATAATTCACAGCAGAGGAATTATAGGAGTCTCGATAATGAAATAAAAACCTATGATCCTAGGCAAAGAAATAATTTTTATGAGCAGTCTGAAAGATATTTTAATGAACCAGATTATAACTTAAATAGTTTTCAAAAGAAAAGTGAATTAAATTCACAGAAAAGTGATTCTTCAAAGTCAGGATATATGCCAAGAGAATTTACGAATTTCTATTTGAATAATAATGATGAACCGAACCAGCCTACTTTTAATTTTAATAAAGATATTGTAAAGTCAGAGAAACGAAATAAACATAAAGTAACTACCACAAAGAGTATGGACCTCTGTTTGGAAGCTATTAATAAGTATATGAATCGTGATAGTTAAAAAGTAGTAAATAAATCGTAGATACATTAAGATTATACTTCAGAATTAAATTAAAGGAATATTATTGTTAAAAAATCAAGACTATATTCATCCTCAGATTAGAAAAGAGTTTTATACCTTCATGAAATATCTGTACAAATCTTCTTATGATTATAAAGAAAGCTTATTGAAGGTCTTCTAGTTTTTAATAATGTACTAATGTAATAAACAAATACAAATTAGAAATAGGTGTTTTATTAATTTTTTTCAATTTATTACCATTTCAAAATACATATAGTTTTGTAATATCACAATTATTGAAATTAAGTCAAGTGTATTCTTCTTAAATTTTATATCCACTTATATTTAGATTCAAAGCACAAAACATGGATATTACCTTATATAAATGTTTTACTTAAGTGAAGTCAAGTAATATCTAATCTGAAAATGTTTAATTTAATTATTTTATAGACATTCTTAAAGTTAGTACACAAAAGAGTAGATTTATTTTTCAAAAAGCAGTAAAATAGTACGCAAACTTTGTATATTAGGTCAAATCCTTTACGTTACAGATAACAAATGTTATCTTGGATAAACCTTAAATAGAACTGTGTTTTGTGGGGTTCTTGAAATATATTATCTAATTTAAATGTGCAGTAAACGACGAATGCTAGTGGATGTGTATTTGTAGGAAATTTCAATTAGAAAGCAAACAAAACTTATCATAAGCCCTATGATCAAAATAAAGAAGCCACCCTGCAAATGCGTTACGGTCAACTTTTGAGGTATATCGTCCTCAGAATCTTCCATTGACTCTTTATTAAATTGCTTTATAGAATAACTAAAACTTCTATATTTAGAAATTTTTGCTAAAAGCCCACTGCTGTGTGCAAGTAGTATGATTCTATCAATTTCTCTTTTCCTAATCCTGTTAAAGATGCAGTAGGCCAGGTAGTTGGTTTGGAATGAATCAGTTACTTCAGACCATGAATATCGCTCCTCACTAAGAATCATTTCAAGTCTTTTGCAAGAAATAGCAACGTTGTAAGGGTAGCCATCTTTCTTATATTTAATTAAAAGTAAAGCACAATCACAAATGTCGTATAGACACTCGTATTTTTTTATGCCAGCTGCTTCCATATCAGCTAGAGTTTTGATTTGACTACTTTTGATAGGAACTGTTAGAAAATTTATCCAGTTTGACAAATATGCCGTAGTTATGTGCATTGCATATATTGCTATTACAGCAAAGAACACTTGCAGATGAACATTCCTTGGTCGATAGGGAGAAGAAGCTCCCAAAAGGAGACACAAGTTGGTTATAAAACTATGAATAAAATTTTGCTGTCTTGGAAATTCTTTGACCAATCGTAAGAGTACCAGCCAAACTATTACACAAATTGCAAACAAAACGACAATCAAAAGCCACGTAGTGTTCTGAAAGATCAAAATCATTCCCCACCACTGATCTAGGGGTTTGCGGATCGGAACGTACGTGGCGTAAGGAGAGTAAATGTAGGGAAATGTTGGGAGCGTTAATTTATAATAAGATCTGCATCGTGCAGTAAAATCATGACCAGTGAAGAGAAGTAAATTAAAGCTCTCATTTTTAGTGTTACCAGTGTAGTAGCGTGAAAGAGAGAATAAAAATCGTGTTGTATCTTCTTCAAAGATTTTAGATTTTCGGTCACTATACTGAATAAATAAAAGTTTAAAATTAAAATTTTTTTGAACGAAATCACTAGATTCTTCGTTATTGAACTGGTTCTGCAAGTAACTGTAATCTTCCGGCTGAAGAGAATCCGTTCTAAATTCCTCAAGTGTATCATGCAATACTTTGCAGCGTTGTTTTTCAGCCTGAAATAGAGTTACAATTCTAACATTAAAATCAAGAAAGTAAACCCTGATATTATCCAAATTGCGCCGTGTTATAATTTGCTTTTCAGCTGTAACAACAATTAATTTATCTGTTTCATAGTCAATATGAGTGTATTTATTTAAATTCATTGAAATAACTATGGAACAATTGCTGGTTTGTGGTAAGTTAAGATTATCCCGATAGCGTATGACGTATACCGGCCATTTTTCTTCTTTACCAATCGCCTCTTGAAGATCTTGAAAGTAGTCGTAACCTTGAAGTGATTTGTCATGGAGGAAAACAGTGACGGAATAGCAGTGAGTGAAGTAGAGATTCATCAAAGTAACTGCGCATGAGACATTTGGGTAAGTGTCTTGGATAAGTTCGGACTCCTGGTGCAAGGAACTTGTTGAAGATAATTCAGAAAGTATGTTAGCTTGAAGTATTTAAACGAGGATAAGTAATATAGAAAATGTGCGGATTGTACAGCGGACCATGGCTCAAATTACTTGCACAATTTCAGCCGTTATTGTTTTTTAAATTATTTGGAACCGGAAATCTGTAATTAAAATAAAGTAAATCTAATATTAATAATGAAAAATATAAAATAAATGCATAGCTGAGGTATGCAATTCTATTGTGTCTTTTACAGCAAATTACATTCAAAGAAATGGATTTGGATCGTAAGTTCAAAAGTTTTTTAAAATATCGATGACTCATTGTAGCATAATAATTTAATTAATGAGTCGGTGACTAAAAAACATTTTTTTAAAACTCTTGAAATAGTCTCTTTTAGCTCGGTGCACTTATTCCATTTATCAAACGTCTCAAGGGGTGTTTTTTTAGCAATGCTTATTAGATGACATATTTCGCTTCATGTTTGTAAACAGAAAAAATGGCTAAACCTGAATGTGGAAGTATTTCAGCAATTGCAATTGCATATACCCACTTAGCATAAAACGCAAATTCATGTATTATTAAACGTAATATTTTTTACCTATAACCAACGTTCTATATAATTTTGGACAACAGTGATTTTACATTGAGGTAATATATTTTAATATTTTACTTTATAGCTATTTTAAAAGCAATTTATATTTCAGATATTAAGAATAAAATGCTAGAGATAATCTACATGGACAAAAAGGTAAATTTGTTCTTGAAAAAGCCGTTAAATTTGTCATAAAACGTTGTAAATGGGCTTGTGTCCATTGTGTGTCCGTCATAAAAATGTACTATATATTAATAAAGTAGGTTACTAGAACCTCAAATATCCAATTATTTTTTAATAACTCCCGTTATGTTAAGAGATATTAACAATTACAAAAATCATTTTGTCTCTTTAATTATTAAAGGGATTCAACGTTGTACGCAATCCAAGTGCTTGTGACATCACAATCCTTGTGTAAGCACTGACTTACTCTACAAATAACTGACGTTAAAATGCATTTCACGTCATACAATTATGGCCGACCATTTCTAGCGCTAAAACTACAATTCAAACTTTTAATTGCTATATTTCCGTCAACATTTAGATATTTAATAAAATAGACACGCCAATACACATTTATTAACATCAATTTTAATCAACAATTGAAAAATCGACCACTATAAAATGAGGACACAAGCCCATTAAATGATTTTTTACGTATCTGGTGACTCTTGTTATGTTAGATAAACTTTAAATACACCTTCAATAATATATATATATATATCTTTAATAATTATGCATTTTTTAGCAATATTTTTATCACACAAACACGGGTCTAATGTTTTACTATTAGGCCCGCTTTTGGGAATACCTGGTCTATAAGATAGATAGAATGAATTTTGAAATTTTGCAGAAAACATTAGGGGAGCATCGTATATCATTATGTGGTGGCCACCAAAGATTTAGCTCTAGAAACCTGATTCAGAAAGTGGGGCCATCCTTAATTGTATTCGCACTTACCGGACATTTTTAGATATTATTTATAATGGTGTCAAAATTTGCTACTTACCTTAGGAAATACACAGTTAAAACATAAACTGCAAGTATAAGGAAATCGCTAAAAAATGAGTGAGTACAATAAGTAATTTATTAAGGTACTCTATTTTAGAATAATGCGTACATTAAATATTAATGTAAAAAGCTATTCCTATATAATTATTATAAAACTTGTTGAAAGTGTTACATTAGTGGTGAAGTACATTACATTAGTGTTACATTAGTTAGTGGAGTACATTATCTCGATATCCTTGACAAAACTTACGTACTGGCACTGTGAGCGATAGCAACGCCAAATAGTTTAGGAACTAAAGAAGGCTTTCTTGACATTATAGCAATACAACAGAATGTGATTTTATTGTTACAGAATTCTAATTTTTTTAAAATTATTTTATTGGGTTATAACAAACGGAAGTAAATGAATTAAGTCTGCAGATGGAAGCAAACGTATTACTCGTGCTCAGGTCCTAATTAATCTTTTCGTATGCCTGACGCAAGCGAAAGTTGTAATGAACCAGAATATAACCTAAATATATTTCAAAGAAAAAGTGAATTAAATTCACAGAAAAGTGATTTTTCTAAGTCAGTATATATGCTAAGAGAATTTATATTTGAATACTACCGAAGCAGCCTCTTTTTAATTTTAATAAAGATATTGTAAAGCCAGAGAAACGAAATAAACATAAAGTAACTACCACAAAATAATATTATTGTTAAAAAATCAATAGACTATTCATCAGCAGATTACAAATGATTTTTAGACGCTAATGAAATATCTGTACAAATATTCTTATGAATGTAAAGAAAGCTGATTGAAGGGCTTCTAATTTTTAATACAAGTACTTATAAACAAATACCAAATAAAAATAGGTGCCTTTTTTTATTTCTTTTACTTTATAACAATTTCAGAATACATAGTTTTGTAATACAACAATTATTGAAATTAAGTCATATAAAGTAAACCTATTGTATCTTCTTATATTTTACTTTATTCTTATATGTTTACTGAAATGAAATCTAGTAATATTCATTTTGAAAAGGTTTAGTTTAATTATTTTATAGATATTCTAAAAGCCTATAATATTTAACGGACTTTTAAGAAGTTATATGAATTTGCTAATACACAAAAGAGTAGATTAATTTTTCAAACATCAGTGAAATAGTTCACAATACTGTGTATATTAAGATAACTTTTGTTATCTTGTTTAAACCTTAAATACAACTGATTCTTGAAATATATTCTCTATTTTAAATGTGCAGTAAACGACGAATGCTAGTTGATTTATATTTGCAGGAAATTTCAATTAGAAAGCAAACAAAACTTATCATAAGCCCAATGATCAAAAGAAAGAAGCCACCCTGCAAATGCGTTAGGGACAACTTTTGAGGTATATTACTATCGACCTGAGAATTGTCCATTGTATCTTTGCTAAAGTGCTTTATCGAATATCTAAATCTTCTATTTTTAGCAATTTTTGTTAAAAGCCCACTGCTGTGTGCAAGTAGTATGATTCTATCAATTTCCCGTTTTCTAATCCTGTTAAAGATGCAGTAGGCCAAGTAGTTGGTTTGGAATGAATCAGTTACTTCAGACCATGAATACTGTTCACCACTGAGAATCATTTCAAGTCTTCTGCAAGAAATAGCAACGTTGTAAGGATAGCCATCTTTCTTATGTTGCTTTAGAAGTGAATCACAATCACAAATGTCGAATGGACATTCGAATTTTATTATGCCAGCTGCTTCCATATCAGCTAGAGTTTTGATTTGAACAGTTTTGATAGGAACCGTTAGAAAATTTATCCAGTTTGACAAATATGCCGTAGTTATGTGCATTGCATATATTGCTATTACAGCAAAGAACACTTGGAGATGAGGATTACTTGGTCGATAGGGAGAAGAAGCTCCCAAAAGGAGACACAAATTGGTTATGAAACTATGAATAAAATTTTGCTGTCTTGGAAATTCTTTGACCAATCGTAAGAGTACCAACCAAACTATTACACAAATTGCAAACAAAATGGCAATCAAAAGCCACGTAGTGTTCTGAAAGATCAAAATCATTCCCCACCACTGATCTAGGGGTTTGCGGATCGGAACGTACGTGGCGTAAGGAGAGTACATGTAGGGAAATGTTGGATACATTATTTTATAATTAAATCTGCATCTTGCAGTAAAATCATGACCTGTAAAGATAGCTAAATTAAAGCTCTCTTTTTTAGTGTTACCAGTGTAGTAGCGTGAAAGAGAAAACAAAAATCGTGCTGTATCCCGTTCAAACGTTTTTGATTTTCTGTCATTATTATGAATAAAAAAAAGGTTGAAATTAAAATTTTTTTGAACGAAATCACTAGATTCTTCGTTATTGAACTGGTTCTGCAAATAACTATAATCTTCCGGCTGAAGAGAATCCGTTCTAAATTCGTCAATTGTATCATGCAATACTTTGCAGTTTTGTTTTTCAGCCTGAAATAGAGTTACTATTCTAACATTATAATCAAAGAAGTAATTTCTCATACTATCCAAATTGCCACGTGTTATAATTTGTTTTTCAGCTGTAACAACAATCATTTTATCTGTTTCATAGGCAGCATGAGTGTAATTATTTAAATTCAATGAAATAACCATGGAACAATTGCTGGTTTGTGGTAAGTTAAGATTATCCCAATAGCGTACGACGTATACCGGCCATCTTTTTTCTTTACCAATCGCCTCTTGAAGATCTTGAAAGTAGTCGTAACCTTGAAGTGATTTGTCATGGAGGAAAACAGTGACGGAATAGCAGTGAGTGAAGTAGAGATTCATCAAAGTAACTGCGCATGAGACACTTGGGTAAGTGTCTTGGGTAAGTTCGGACTCCTGGTGCAAGGAACTTGTTGAAGATAATTCAGAAAGTATGTTAGCTTGAAGTAATTGAACGAGAATAAGTAATATAGAAAATATGCAGATTGTACAGCGAACCATAGCTCTAATTACTTGCACAATTTTAGCCGTTATTGTTTTTTTTAATGATTTGGAACCGGAAATCTGTAATGAAAGTAAATTAAATCTAATATTAATAATGAAAAAAATTAAATAAATGCATAATTGTCTAACCACATCTCGTTTCTTTCTCACATTCTTTCCTCATTTTGGAGTGAAAATGATCTAATAAAAATATATCCAAGTGTGAAAGAAACAGCTGCTACTTAATGAATGATGTTGGAAAAAGAAAGAATATTATTATGAAAAAGATTCTGACAGCTTACACAAAATCTGTGACAGATAGAGAATCCATTTGAATTAAAAGCGACTTTTCTATACTAATTTTGAACTGTTAATGAACTTGCACATACTACAGATATCAGATTTTATTTCACTTTGAAAAAGTTAATGCGAACTACAATTGATTTTTTGTGTTGTTGTCCCAACTTGTAATACGTTAGAATTAAAATGTTCGAGTAACTAGAACTTCATCCAGTAAACCAAATGTTTACTGGGATATTAATCAAAAGTTTACTACTTACCTTTAGAAAATACACAGCTAAAATATAAAGTGCAAGTATCACTTTCATTACCAAAGAACTTCTATTTATTAATTAAACGAAACGGTGGGTTTCATTCTAAGAAGGCGACTGACAGACATCAAGTAAACTGCGTGGAATGAGCAAATACGAGTACAATAAGTAATTTATGAAAGTACACCATTTTAGGATAATGTGTATATTAAAAATTCATGTAAAAAGGATTTCCACATAATTATATATTATGAAATATATATGTTTTATATTTCATATATTATGAAACTTGTTGAAAGGGTTACGCCTTCTTGCGCAGTAAACATTTAGTGAGGTGTCCCTTTTTGTGACGTTTCTATTACTATTTCACTTCAATTATAGTTCGCATCAACTTTATCTTCATTTGTATTCCGACAGGTGGAGTGATTCCGTCATCTGTAGCCGATAAAACAGACATTTCATTTGAACGATTGTGAGAAACTGAACTATAAATGAACTCTTTCATGACAAAAAAATCATACGCATCTCCAATATGATGTCAAAGTGACTCCAAAATGCTCCAAAATGTTTACTGGGTGGTATGGAGTTCATTATCTCGATATCCTTGACACGTATGACTTAAGTACGTATTGGGGCCGTGCGCGTTAGCAATGCCAAATAATTTAGGAACTAAAGAAGGCTCTTTTGACAGTATACCAATACAGTAAACTGTAATTTTTTTTATTAAAGATTTTTAAATATTATTTGAAATTAGTTCGTTGGGTCATACCAACTAAATAAATTTAATCCGCAGATGGAACCAAACGTAGTATTTGTACTTAAGCGCAGATAAACCTTTTCGTAGGCTTGGCGCAAGCAGAAAGAAAATCAATTGTATCTATTCACAATTACTCTGCCAAATTCAATTCAATCTAGTAACAATTGGTGTTCGCTAAAATCAATTATATCCAGTTCACAATTGCTTTGTGAAAATCAATTTTATCTAGTCACAATGGGCTTGTGTACTCATTTTTTAAGGGTCAATTTTTCAATTGTTGATTGAACTTGATATTAATAAATGTGTATTGGCCTTTCTATTTTATTAAATATCTAAATGTTGACGGAGATATAGCAATTAAAAATTTGAATTGTAGTTTTAGCGCTACAGATGTCTGCCATATTTATGACGTATCCATAGGGATAGGTCAGTACTGTGGTAATGTTTTGTAGCTGTTGGTAGCCCTGTGCTATCTAGTACACATGCGTTAGTTAGCAAAGAATAATAAGTTTTCATTTTATTTAACACTGTTACGGCATACATAATATTGAAACTTTATTGTTCCTCAAAACAGCTGTAAATAATATTTGGTATTTTGATCTATAAATACATATAGCAGAGATTTATGACATAAAAATTAATTTTTAAATATTACATCTGAGACCTGAACCGGTACAGTCTGAACTTTTAGTAGATTCCTTCTGGCCAGCAGTGCCATCTTTTGTCGACAACCTTAATGTTGTAGTCTTTGTAATTGCTACGAATATATGTGATTGTCCGTGATTCATTCTGTCATATTGTTCAATCGCGTGCTTCTTTGGAATAGTTTTTTGTCGTGAAATTTATTGTTTTTTGAGTATTAAATAAATCAAATCAGTAAGTTTTGTAATAAGTCATATTCTAAGTTCGTTTACTACGTACGATCATTTTAGTTATTTCTTAATTTGAATTCTAGGTTATCTGGTTTTTAGCAGAAGCAAAAGTAACATTGAGTTTTGTGTTAATTAATTAATACATTAAAATGACAACTGCAGCACGACCAACATTTGATCCAGCTCGAGGAGGTCAAGGACGTGGTGAGAAAGATTTAAGTGCTATATCTCGGCAATATTCCAGTAGGGATTTGCCAGGCCATACAAAACTAAAATACAGGTATGCATAACCTCTTCTTCAAGGCGATTATTCATTCTTTTTCAAAATACTTTATCTAATATAATAAATATAATAGGGAGCAAGGACAAGGAACCACAGATGAATTACGTAGCCGAGATTTCCGTAAAGAATTAGAAGATCGGGAAAAGGACACCTTGAAGCCACAATCTGGAGTTCGTAAAGCCATAGAAGATGGCAGGAAGAGACAAAAGCTTGATCAGGTACTTATCATTTTATCAGTTTGCAAAACTCTTGTTTTCTGATCTACTCACAAAATAATGACTTGGTTCTGTTATGATCTATATAAGGTTATAAGTTTGCATAAATCAATATTTTTTATAGTTATAATTAATATATAAATCTTAAGAAATTTAGGCAGTTGATAATAGGTGCAGTTATAATGAAATTGATATTATTTAAAAACACAGCTATCATATAATATTGTCCTGTTACGAGAGTGATATGTTGTGCTAAATGTTGCAGTTGCCGACAAGTCTTGATGCTGATGATCCTGTAGATCCTGAGTCTTCGGATTCAGACTCTGAGAGTGATGACGACACAGCTGCTCTACTTGCAGAACTTAACAAAATAAAGAGGGAACGAGCACAAGAAAATGTTAAAAAGGAAGTAGAACGTAAACAAGAAGAAGAGAGAATTAGAATGGAAAATATTTTGTCCGGAAATCCGCTATTAAATTACTCCAGTGGTGTTCCAAAAACAGATTTAAAGGTAGTATCATTGTAGTATTAGGTATTTGCATTTGTATATGCATTAATGTTACGGACGATGAGATAATGATATTTCATTACCACATTGTTAAAGATAATATATTTACACTTATTTCAATTACCATACTTTTAATAATTGACCTCTTTTTAACGGTAAAATAATTTATTATTTCATTATTGCAGGTAAAACGTCGTTGGGACGATGATGTGGTATTCAAGAACTGTGCGAGGTCGGAACCAGAAAAGAAAAATTCATTTATAAACGATTCGCTACGATCTGAATTCCACAGAAAATTTATGGAAAAATATGTCAAGTAATTTTATGGAAAATTAATCTTATTAACAATTCAAGCTACTTTTAACAGATCTAATAATAAATTAATATTAATTTGTTATTAATTAGTAATAAATTAATTTTCTATTGTATATATGATTTTATTAATTTCCTATATATTTTTAAACATACAAGGGTATTTATATACATATACATAAATATACTACATAATCTATGAAAATATACATATATATATATATATATATATATATATATATATATATATTTATTTATATATTACGGAGTAAGTAGCTAGACCAGGATATGCACTTCTATACATTGAGTCCTTACTTACGCAGTAGCTGGATTCTCTAACATTATTGATAACAAAACAATGCTGTTAATGACCAAACTGTTATAAATTATTGAAAAACAGAAGATGTGACAATGCTATTGTTAACTTAACGTTGTTGTGAAAACATTTAGTGAATTTAGCAGCTAGATACAGTGATTACAGTAACTTTTATTCTGTAAATTATTCAAAAACAGTACATCTGACAACACTATCATTAACTTAACGATAACGTTATCGTGAAAACAGTTTGGGAATTTACTATTTTTTATTTTGATTCTTTTATTTATTTTTTTACAGTTCGTTTAGATATTAAGTATGCGCAATCAACTAACTCATCCATTACCCAAGCGAGCAGCTACTTATTGAATTACTTTTAATTATCAGATGTAATAAATCAATTATTAATAAACCTCATCCATCATATCGTACTGTATTCATACGCATGCCGATTGATCATATCAACAAATGAGGAGTACAGAATGTTTCAATCAACAAATGACCATCGTATTAGTCACAATGAATATAATTAGAAAACACATCTACAGAGTCTTTCAACCAAAAGATCTATACGATGCTCTCTCATCTTTAGCTACTGCATTCAGACTAGTGGGGCTCTCTCCGTTTTTAGTGAAGGGAATTGATACAAAATTTGGTCTAAAAGTGTCGAAAATAGGAGTGCTTCTTACGAGTTTCAATTTGTTTAGCTTCATAACTTGTATAGTTGTTAACATTAAATTAATAACGCGGGAGGGTTTCTTCGAAGAGTTAACAATACTTCCATATCTATCTCATGTGCTGCAGTTCTCTTGCGGGGTGACGATAATGTCCGTGTCGTATATTTCAATGCAACAAAACATTTTTAAATATGTCACTATTCTCCAGCATATCATTTTGTTAGATTACAATTTTAAGAGCAGTTGTATTACCATTTGTTACAAGAATATAAATTGTCTGTGCTACTTTTTAATCACTATTAATCATGTGATTGTGGTTTGCACCAGTGTTGTAGATATTTATTCAGCTTCCAATCATTTTGCGAGTTATTTAATAGGTGTAAATATCGTTATTTCAAAGAATGCTCCTTGTATCGTGATAGGTTTAACGTATTCAGAGTTTTCCATAACTCTTTATTTGATTTACCAAAGATTTCATCTAATTAACAAACACATCAAAATAATAGTTAAAAAATTACGTGACGAATTGTTGGAATTATGTGAGGTATCCAAAGAAAACAATAGTGTGAACATAAGAAAAAAGCAAAATGAAAAGATATCTTATAAAATCAAAAATCTTTTAAAGATTCACGGCGAGCTCTGCGACCTCATAGATTTGGTCAGCACGTGTTTTAGTTTTCGGTTGCTAGTTTTCATTACAATAAGATTCTGTTTAAGTATTTTTAAAACGTATGCAATATTTCGAATATTAGCTAATAGAAGTTATGCAGAAAGCGGTCTTTTTAATCTTGCGCTTATTGAGATTGTGTGGTCCATTTGGTTTACTTTGATTACTGCATTTTGTGTATTTGTGAGTGTCAGGTGTGTTAAAGAGGTAAGAAATATTTCTGTGTTAAATATGGGATGTTATAAACATATGTAAATATTAATTATTATTTTCTAGGCTAACTACACAGCGCATATTATTAGTGAATTGATTTTTCATAATTTGTTGCCTTCAATGCATTTGCAGCTGAAAGCATTTGTTTTGGAAGTGGTTCATCGTAGCCCTGCTGTTACAATCTACGAAATGTTTCCCATCGATTATTCTTTTGCACTTATTGTAAGTTCTTTTGGTAAACATACTCTATCTAAATGATAATAAGTTAAATGAATGAAGCCAGGAGTCTCTGGCTACTATAATAAGCACTTTTTCTTAATCGATCATTTGAAGAAAAGTTGCGGCTAAATTGATATGCCTTTTACACCAATATTTTTGTTCTATTATTTGAAGCAATTTTTTAAGAAGAGTAAAATATTTTACTTGCAAATGCTTATTCTTACAATTAAATCAATTTATGTGTACACTTTTAATATATATAACAACTAATTATTATTTTTGTACAATAAATAAGTTTTTAAAATAAATATTTATAATCCTTAAAAAAAAGCGCCGAATCTATTCGATGCAGGACCAAGCAAGTCTGACTATCATTTCAAAAATTCGTTTATGTACTAATTTGATTCATCGGTGTTCCGGCGTGGAAATGTTGATAATATAAATGGGTATTATTACAGTTACTAATTCTTCCAGGTTCTGTCTGCAACAACTTACTATGTAATAATTATTCTGCAATTTGCTTTAACATTTAAATGAACAATCGAGAACTTGAAGATTATTAAAACATATTTAAAGGATATTGTGCGCAGTTAACTTAAGTTAGTTTTATTTGTTCATATTACCTTGTAGTTATAATTTCTAATAAACTAATACTGCACTAAATATTTTTTTATGCATTTATTATAAAAACTGAGAGGGTATATATAGCCCTCAGAATATCAAATTTAAAAATATAAAATTTTATTTCTAAGTAAATTTAGAAATATTAAATCTATATTTGTTTTTTTTAATATTCTTGACAATGGAGAAAATGTGAATTTTTTAGTGTTTATACCTACTTACATATTAATACAAATTTGTAAATAGTTTTCTTTTTATTCATTATCTTTTCTAATGTTAAATTTTAAAGTTATTTTTCTTCTAAAACATCTTACCTAAAAGAAATGAAGAAAATTCTATTGATGTTGAAAATGAAAATTGAAAATTTTCGTGGTTGATAACAACATACCATTCTGTCCAGTTTTAATGAAAAACTTTCCATTTTATTAAGTTTGAAGTAATGCCACTTATACAAAAGGGAAATAAAATATTGCCTGGATAATATGCAACTCCTTGTTATATTTTTGTATTATGTAGAAAGTCTTTGATGAGGCTGCATCCGGGTATAGACAACACCATCTAGATACATACATGGTATCTAGATGGTGTTGGATTAGATCCTCCGGAATACACCATTCCGATTTATAAATGTTGGGAGCTATGGAATAGCTATGGAAAATTATTTATATTATGAGTTGATTTGTAACAGAAATTATCTAGCAAATGGTTGCTCTAAAATTACGTAATCTGTTGCACAGTAGCCAAAGTAACCACTGTCAAATGTTACTTTGATAGATATAATTATTTTAAATCGCCTGCTCCGCATGCTACTATATATACATGTAAGTATACTATCCATACCAAAAGCATTCACTTATAAAAAGAATAAACCAAGTTTTATACATATTTCTATTTAATCCAATACTGTAAAATACAACAAAGGCCTAGTAGCTCTCGTAAGTTATTCTTTTTTTATTAAATTTTGTTTAAAATAATATTTATTTTTTTATTATTCTAAAAGTTTAACATATTTTGAAGGTACTGTGTTTACTTAGAAAACTTGCTAGCAATAACATATTTTCAACAAGACCCCAATTAAACCTTCTTATATCTCAAGAAATACAGTAAATCTTATTTTTCTAAAACTGAGTAGCTGAGCATGATACATTACAATGCTAATTAAGTTGCAAACTGCCTAGGCGCTAACACATTATCTCTATAAGACACTTTACTGGACTCATAAATTCATATTTTATAACATTATTTTACTGATACTTCATTTGCATGTTGACATTAATATGTCTTCGACATAGTATTACAGTCTCTTCTCCAGTTTTACCCATAATCCTCCTTGAGGCAGGAAAAATAAGTACCTCGGGTCTATTTGAATTGGGTCTATAGTTTTGGAACTGGCTTTCACGTTGTAATTTGTAACAATATGTGCCAAAGCTAATTTTGTTATAGCTAAGCCGAATCTAAGTCCTTGAAATTTGAAAATTGTCATTACTTTTAATTTTTACTAGAAGTACTAAATATGTTGTAAGTCCGAACCTAAACAAAGCCGAGGACCTTCGCCGAAGCCTAGGTAAGTATACTTAGATCTAGTAGACTTCGCTTCTTCGGAGAACCTATCAGGTTCAAATATTTCAGGATTTGGATAGATAAGAGGATCTCTAAATAAGAAATTGTGATAAATAATTTCTGAATTAGATCAGTTTGCTTAGTTTAGTAATGATCATCGATTGTCCAGTTCATTAGTGGGACAACTTAGACAAATTTCAATTTACTCTTCCTAAATTTTATATGGTTTAAATAGTTCAATTGTGTGCAAAGTTATTAACGTTTTTCTATATGAAAACTTGTAGTGCTAGTTACAAATCGATTGTCATTTTAGTACACTGTTGCCATTTATATCTAACTATATAACCATGAAGTAATGTTTTACCTTAAATGTAAAATTGTATCTTCTATCTGAATAACTTGTAAATGCAACCAAACAAAATTATAATGCAGATAAACTATGTCGAATATCGCTGGAATGCGTACAATCGAATTTTTTTAAATTTAATTTATTTAAGTTGGCCTATTTCCGATGCTGAGTCCTATCACTGATGATCTGCCATGTTGACAGTTTTTGTGTTGGAATAACCTCTTATATGTGGGCTACACTTTGTCTAATAAGTTTATGTTTATCTAAATACATAATCAATTTAACTATTTCCTTCGTCGTTATCTCAAAACTCAATATTTGAAGTTGTCTCACTAAAGAACTAGAATTATTATTGAAACCGTAAAATCTAATATTTGTTATTACCTGTGAACTCCTAAAACCGGAATCACAACCGATTCTCCTACTTTTATTTGAACACTTGGTGAATTTTTACCCTTACCAGGAAGAGTATAATCTTTAGTGCATCTTTTCTGCATAACAAGTCCTATTGGATATTTACGTAGGGCTTCTAAAAATTAATTACCGTCTTAATTATATTACCATCATTAAAATGATATATTTAGTATTATTAAATTGTCCAACCATGTATAACCCTCTCCAAATATTTCATTTCCTGTAACGATTCGTACGTCCATTTTCCTTCATGGTTTTCCAGTACTGTATTAATCTCTTCTCTTAGTTTATCTTGAACGTGTTCATTCTTGGCGACCTGTAAAAATATAATCAACTTAGAAAACCTAAACACCTAAATCAAGCATAGATTAACTGGCTAACTTTTTAACTCTCCGGCGTTAAATCTCTACTGGCTTGTGAGTAGTGGATCCAGTGATCCACTTCTTCCTATTTTAATTTTCTTTTATATATAATTTCTCGGGCTTCCTAGACACGTAGCCTTTTATCGCCCCTAATAATGTTCTGCTTTAACTTTACTTTAATTAAACTTTATATTCCAACAACAAGAATGATCTATTCATGACCACCGCTGTTATAAATTTCGGTTTCCTAATCAAAAAGGCGGTGTTAAGAGGAAGCGTCTGCCAAGTCTGCAGCACTGCCCTTTGAAGTCCATTTCTTGCTATTCCTGTATTTCTACATTGCCACAGAATGTGGTCAGGATCTGCCTCCTCTTCACCACATTCGCATTTAGGGCCTAATTGTCGGGATTTGTATTGGGAATAAGCCTTTGAGCACTTGTCTCTTTAGTCTGATAAATTTGTTTGATTGAAACATTATTTATTTTGATTGAAACTTTATGGTCCGACGGACCATCTTTGCCGTCTAATACTGCATATCTCTTGCACTTATCTTGCTTAACAATGATTATAAAGGTTGGCTAATGGTAATGAGTACATTGAACTGAATTTTTGTAATTTTTTACCCCTTTCCCCTGTACCCTTATTAAAGGGAAAACTATTACTATTTCAATTGTTAATATTTAATAATTGGTATAACTTTATCAATATACCGGTGTAGTGCTTTTTTATAGAAATTCAGTTATTGCCTTGAACGATAGGTATATTTCAAAGGTAGCTGACGTGCGCCATAGTCAATACGGCACTGTACTGTATATAGGTACCTACCTCATAACAGGCAAATGCCAGCGTGGCACTTGATGTTTCGAATCCGTCCGACAAGAAGGAAAAACAAGCACCTTCTATTTCTGCTTCCGTGAGTTCTGTTTCAAAGAAATATGTACTGTCAGTAAATATAATTTTAAGATATGAATCTGTAATAATTGCAATGAAATTTATTGACAAGAAACTTACGATTGCCTTCTTTATTCTTTAGATTTAGTAAGCCCTGGAGAAAGTCGTTACCTTTTACAGTTTGAGTTTTCCGATACTCAATAGATTCCTGAATTATATTCCTCAGCCAAACCGTTACTGCAGGATCTATAAAACTGTTAAGTATGTTAGGTTTGTATAATTGTGATTGGTAAGACATCACTTAAACCTACCTGATCTTGAATATGTTGTTAAAAGGAATAATGAACGACAAAACGAATCGAATGACGTTCCAAATGCTTGTATTTATCAATTGATAGCCGATTGCCACAATGCTAGAATTAGGATTGGTATATACTTCAGATTGAATTCCAAAAGCACAGGATGCTACAACATCCAATGTATATTTAACAGCGACCTAAATAAATAAAATGCAAGTTGATCAAACGACTGAATTCAATCAAAAAATAATCCTTCTCTAAATCACAAAACAATTTTTTTTTTCTCTATTCATGATTGACAAATCACTTGCGTTGGTTTATTTAACAAATAAAAATAACCAAGAGAAATAATCACATCATACATCCTTAAATTCTATCCCATCTTCAGGTTTATCAAGTGAATCAAGATTTGTTATCATATCCTCGCAACATTTCAACATAGCTGGAACCAGAGATTTCATCTAAAATAATTTAAAAAAATTAATAAGTAAATGCATATCTAATATTTCCAATTTTTTAAAATCGTTAGTCATACGGTGGGAGGTTCAGGAATTCATGAGTAAAAGGGATATAGAAATAAAGAAAGAGGAAGGAAGAGGATAGCGAAGTATACAACAAACAAGTGCAGGATGAGCGCAAGGTTCAGACTGAATAAAAAAAGAGAGAGGAAGTAAATAATAGAAGGAGGGAGAAGGATCCGAGGAAAACTACGTAGAAGATAAATGCGGAGAATACAGAGTTAGGCAGGAGACCAAAAAAGAAAGGCAAAGAAGAAAACATTAATAGAGAGAAATGTTTTGATTATTATTTTCTTTTTAAATTATGTTATCTTGTAATATTCCATTAGCAATTTCTTTTTAGCTTTGTTGTAAGGTAAAGGAATACGTAAATTGTAGGTATAGATAGCAAGGTCTAACAAATAATAGCTTATGTCCAGAAAAATAGAGGATTTCCGGAAAGGAGATAAGGACAAGAGGTAGATGACGGAGATAGAGACAATAATAACATAATAAAGGTAGAGAGTCAAGAAGGAAAGAGTAAAGTAAGAGATTCAAGAGAAAATAGTAAAGATAGAGCGTCTAGGCCTGTGATAGACATAAGTGGAGAAGTGAAAACGAAGAGAGAAAGCAGGAAGGATAGTGAAAAGATAATAGAGGGTCTGTCGAGAGGAGACAAGGAAAGCAAGAGGTGGTAGATGAAAATACAGGCTATAAGAAAGAAGAAGCAGGAAACGGTTTGCCGAGAGGAGACAAAGAAGACAAGAGGTGAGGAAACGGTGAGAATGAAGGAAGACTATGGAAAATGAAGGAAGAGGGTCAAGAGAAGAAGAAGCAGAAAGTACTTTTGGAAATAAAAAGGTCTAGAATAGTTTAAGTTTAATTTTAAGTTGAAGTTCTATGAAATGTATTAAGAATGTAGATTGTAAAGCCGAAAGGCGAACAATTAATAATAATAATAATAATAATAATAATAGCTTATGTACTAAAATTATATACACGTGCTATTGAGGGTTTAAAGTGTACTGTCAGTCAATATTTAAATTCTACTCGTAAATTATATAGTACTAGCTTTTCGGCCCGTTGCAAGACAACGAGTCTGTCTGTCTTTTATGCAACCTTTTTAAAGGCATGGACAATTTTGTTAGGAGATTTTTTTTGAATTATTTGAAAAGTTTTGATGCAGTTATGTTCCTTATGTTCTAAAATAAGAAACTACTTCATTACATTTTAAATACCTACGTGATTCTGGCTTTTATGCGACGTTTTTTAAATTCATGGATTTTTTTTTCTAAAATTTTTTTTTTGGTTTTATGAAGTTTTTTGATGCAGTTATGTTCGCTAGGCTTTAAAGTAAATAACTGCTTCATTACATTTTAAATATCTCCGCGATTCTGGCTTTTATGCGACATTTTTGAAATTCATGGACTTTTTTTCTAAATTTTTTTATTAGATTCTTTGGAATAATTTGATGCAGTTATGTTCGTTAGGCTTTAAATTAAAGAACTGCTTCATTACATTTTAAATATCTTTGCAATTCTGGCTTTTATGCGACCTTTTTTAAATTCATAGACTTTTTTTTCTCAAATTTTTTCTTTGATTTCTTGAAATTTTTTAATGCGATTATGTTCGCTAGGCTTTAAATTAAAAAACTGCTTCATTACATTTTAAATATCTCTGCGATTCTGGCTTTTATGCGACCTTTTTTAAATTCATGGACATTTTTTTTCTAAAATTTTTTTTTGGATTTCTTGAAATTTTTTGATGCAGTTATCTTCGTTAGGCTTTAAATTAAAGAACTGCATCATTAGATTTTAAATATCTACGCAGGAACTCAAAAAAATGCATTGCTCTTCAAATCATAAAAGTGAACCTTTTCATCATTTTTAACAAGATTATAGTCTTCTTTCATGACATACTCCGATAATGAGATTTAATATATTGATGAAGAAGAGTATAACCTTCTTACTTTTCATAAAAAATTAAGAAAATATATGTTATTTTATAACGGATTTAACTTAATTTTGAATGCTGATTCTAAATTTGTAATTCATTTTTAAATAAGTATTTTAGTTTTTGATATATCAATATATTAAATCTCTTTATCGGAGTATGTAATGAAAGAAGACTATAATCTTGTTAAAAATGATGAAAAGGTTCACTTTTATGATTTGAAGAGCAATGCATTGTTTTGAGTTTCTGCGTAGATATTTAAAATCTAATGATGCAGTTATTTACTTTAAAGCCTAGCGAACCTAACTGCATCAAAAAATTTCAAGAAAACCAAAAAAAAATTTATATTATATCTCCATATAGAAAGAAGACTATAATCTTGTTAAAAATGATGAAAAGGTTCACTTTTATGATTTGAAGAGCAATGCATTTTTTTGAGTTTCTGCGTAGATATTTAAAATCTAATGATGCAGTTATTTACTTTAAAGCCTAGCGAACATAACTGCATCCAAAAATTTCAAGAAATCAAAAAAAAAAATTTTAGAAAAAAAAGTCCATGAATTTAAAAAAGGTCGTATAAAAGCCAAAATCGCGTAGGTATTTAAAATCTAATGAAGCAGTTATTTACTTTAAAGCCTAGCGAACATAACTGCATCAAAAAATTTCAAGAAATCTAAAAAAAATTTTTAGAAAAAAAAGTCCATGAATTTAAAAAAGGTCGTATAAAAGCCAAAATCGCGTAGGTATTTAAAATCTAATGAAGCAGTTATTTACTTTAAAGCCTAGCGAACATAACTGCATCAAAAAATTTCAAGAAATCTAAAAAAAATTTTTAGAAAAAAAAGTCCATGAATTTAAAAAAGGTCGTATAAAAGCCAGAATCGCGTAGATATTTAAAATGTAATGAAGCAGTTATTTACTTTAAAGTCTAGCGAACATAACTGCATCAAAAAATTTAAAGAAATCTAAAAAAAATTTTAGAAAAAAAAGTCCATGAATTTAAAAAAGGTCGTATAAAAGCCAAAATCGCGTAGGTATTTAAAATCTAATGAAGCAGTTATTTACTTTAAAGCCTAGCGAACATAACTGCATCAAAAAATTTCAAGAAATCTAAAAAAAATTTTTAGAAAAAAAAGTCCATGAATTTAAAAAAGGTCGTATAAAAGCCAAAATCGCGTAGGTATTTAAAATCTAATGAAGCAGTTATTTACTTTAAAGCCTAGCGAACATAACTGCATCAAAAAATTTCAAGAAATCTAAAAAAAATTTTAGAAAAAAAAGTCCATGAATTTAAAAAAGGTCGTATAAAAGCCAGAATCGCGTAGATATTTAAAATGTAATGAAGCAGTTATTTACTTTAAAGCCTAGCGAACATAACTGCATCAAAAAATTTAAAGAAATCTAAAAAAAATTTTAGAAAAAAAAGTCCATGAATTTAAAAAAGGTCGTATAAAAGCCAAAATCGCGTAGGTATTTAAAATCTAATGAAGCAGTTATTTACTTTAAAGCCTAGCGAACATAACTGCATCAGAAAATTTCAAGAAATCTAAAAAAAAATTTTAGAAAAAAAAGTCCATGAATTTAAAAAAGGTCGTATAAAAGCCAGAATCGCGTAGATATTTAAAATGTAATGAAGCAGTTATTTACTTTAAAGCCTAGCGAACATAACTGCATCAAAAAATTTAAAGAAATCTAAAAAAAATTTTAGAAAAAAAAGTCCATGAATTTAAAAAAGGTCGTATAAAAGCCAAAATCGCGTAGATATTTAAAATGTAATGAAGCAGTTATTTACTTTAAAGCCTAGCGAACATAACTGCATCCAAAAATTTCAAGAAATAAAAAAAAAAAATTTTAGAAAAAAAAGTCCATGAATTTAAAAAAGGTCGTATAAAAGCCAAAATCGCGTAGGTATTTAAAATCTAATGAAGCAGTTATTTACTTTAAAGCCTAGCGAACATAACTGCATCAGAAAATTTCAAGAAATCTAAAAAAAAATTTTAGAAAAAAAAGTCCATGAATTTAAAAAAGGTCGTATAAAAGCCAGAATCGCGTAGGTATTTAAAATCTAATGAAGCAGTTATTTACTTTAAAGCCTAGCGAACATAACTGCATCAAAAAATTTCAAGAAATCTAAAAAAAATTTTAGAAAAAAAAGTCCATGAATTTAAAAAGGTCGTATAAAAGCCAAAATCGCGTAGGTATTTAAAATCTAATGAAGCAGTTATTTACTTTAAAGCCTAGCGAACATAACTGCATCAAAAAATTTCAAGAAATCTAAAAAAAATTTTAGAAAAAAAAGTCTTAGAATTTTTTTCTCTTCGAAATAGGAAATTTTCAAAAAGATCGTGGGAGCCGTTTTCGCGCTGCCATACAAAATTCAGTACCAAACATATAAGAATATAAACATATAAGAATATAAGAATAGATTCAAACAGTTGGAACATTATAATATAGGATAGTTATATAGTACTACATACAGCACACATCGGCAAAGCTGATAAAATATGTTTAATTACATAGCTAAATTACCGTTTTTTTATGTATTATTCAAAATTCGACTCAAACATTTCGAACAAATTCTTTAGGTAAATAAATGTTAGGAACGAAGTATATTTATTCCGTGACCAAATATACAAACATTAGGCAATTGTGATAGCATCTTTGAAAGATAAAGATTGGTAAAGTTATTATTCAAACAGAAATACCTTTGAAATAGAAAAAGCTTGTGTCATCTGTGATCTACCTCTCTTCCAGTTATTACCCCTCTGAGCAAATGGATTATGCGCAAAAAGCGGATCCAATTCTTCCACAAAGTCAAAATCATTATCGCCAAAATGATTGAAATCTTCAGTTAGTATTGCCTTGATCAATTCTTGATCACGAATAAGAATCTGGGGTCTTTGCATATTATAAATTCCAACGTATGGTTCTCCAGCAGATTCTCTGTATAAACAGAAGAATATTTATTACTTTAATCATGTGTCCATAGATTAATTTATAACAAATTAGTATCAGAATTTACCTGTATATTTTAGCAAATACATCACCATTATGTTTCTTTCCCAAAATTATTTCTGACATATGTCCAACAAAAGGAACAGGTTTTGGGCTGAAAACTCCCAAGCGTGACCAATAAGAATGCTTCCGTTTATTGTATATGAATAGCAAACTGATTAGAAGAACAATTAACGCCACGAGAAACATGCTGTCTTCGTTTGATGCGGTTAGTTACACAGTGTCCCACTCATTGATTTTTAAGGACAATTGTTTTAAATGTAAATAAGGAACGTACACTCGCATTAAGATTTTTATGTAAATAAGGAAAACATTCCATGAAACAAGAGCGTAGAAAAATAATTTCATTTATTTAAAGGTTATTTGTTAAAAAAAGTTAACTTTCAATCTTTACCTTCTTAACACAAAATGTAAACTCATATAATATTTAACCTAAAAAATTTATCTAAAGTTACGTTTTTTTAATTACTGAAGTTTAACATATTCTGTGATAATATAACATTGAAAAAATACAAAAAACATTAAAATTCTTTTTAAAAAAAAATTTTCTTTAAGATGTAACATTATGTCGTTTTGCATAATAGTTTTAACTTTTGAAATTTGTGATAACTATATTTCATATTTTATAAAATCAGACATGAAAGCTGAATTAGAAAAAAAAGAAATGAAAAATTGGCAAGAGAAGTGGAATAATTCTGATAAAGGTAGAGAATTTTATAAAATACAACCAATACTGAAACGTAAGCCATGGTTTGCCAAATTAACATGGCCAAGAAGATTAATAACAATGACCTCAAGACTAAGAATGAATCATACTGGAGCTCCGAAACATCTAGCAAGAAACAAAATCATTCCAAACTCTAAATGCGAATGTGGTGAAGAGGAGGCAGATCCTGACCACATTCTGTGGCAATGTAAAAATACAGCAATGGCAAGAAATGGACTCCAAAGGGCGGTGCTACAGACTTCGCAGACGCTTCCTGTTAACACCCCCTTTTTGATTCAGAAACCGAAATTTATAACTGAGGTAGCCATGAATAGATCATTCTTGTTGTCTGGATATAACATATAAGAAGAAGCAGAACAATATTAGGGACGATAAAAGGCTACGTGCCCAGGAAGCCCGAGAAACTATATAAAAAGAAAACTTTAGAAATTGTTAATTGAAAGATAACTTATGAAAGCCTTGGTTAATAGGCTTGTGTCCTATGTCTTAATTTCTATAAAATAGAACTAGATATTGATAAAGTTGGCTCCCAGAACCTTAAATGTCCAAATATTTATTTATAACTCTTTATATTTTAGGAGATATTGACAATTAAAAAGGTCATTTTTACTCTATGTTATTATTAACCTATTTTGAAAACTGAAATTAAAATTTGATATAACTATAACTACGTTACTTTTGGATATTTAAAAAGTAAAATCGCCAATATACATATATAAAAAATTATTTCAACCAAAAAACGACCCCTAAAAAAAAGTTCACTTCACCAAGCCCATTGACACTAATATGAAACCACCGATAAATTAAAACATAAAGCCAGCATGAAATATAGTCATGCATATCAAAGCAAAAAAAACAAATTAAAAACACGTAATGCTGTTAGATAAGAAGTCATTAAATATACCAATAATAAAATAGTAATAAATTAACGCGTTAAAATTAATTTGCATATCGATTTATTTAGATTTAAGCCATTAAAAATATGTTGTGGAAACACTTACTCAGTAAATAATTTTTAAAAAAAATAATTATATTTGTTATGGAATGGACAGCAAATTGCGAAACCACTTCACCTTACAGCGATGAAAAACTTGATGCGATGTGAAGAGACAGAAACTTCACATATCGAGCCATTACATTAAATTGTTTCCGGGTACCATCCTATGTTTATTTATCACAAAAAGTTAACAAGCAAATTTTCTTTCTTTAATAATTCCGCATTTAATAAATGCAATTATATATATTTAAGGTTTATCCAACATAACAAAAAATAATATCTGTTACTTAATCACCTAATTATTACGTTACCTTATCTAATATACAACGTGCTGTGACCTAATTTGCAGCTATCTGAAAGGTAAATCGTAAAAGTAATCATGAATCTTCTTAAGAAGACCGTTTTAAGGATTATACAATTTTTAAAATTCCTGTTTAATGGTTAATTGTAAAATAAGTATAAAATAAATAAAAATAATAATACAAAATTAAAGAAAATAAGTAAGAAACCCTTTTAGATTAAATATTACTACGATTTATTTAAGTAAAATATTACAGGAATAATATATTTAATGTAACATTCATGTTTAGTGTTTAACGGAATAATGAAATTAAATTCAATCTTCTTAGCGTTTGTTAAGTTTAATCCATAATCCACTCTTAGCTGAGAGAATAAACGATTTTGGATCTATTTGTATAGGTTCCGTAGTTTTGGAGGAAATTTTTAGATTATAATTTCTAACCATATTTGCCAAAGCAATCATAGTCATCGCCAGACCAAATTTCATTCCTGAAGAAAAGTATAAATTAATTTTGCATTTGATTTTATTATTTTAGTTTAAGCGAGAATAGAATTACTAGCCTAGACATTGTCTAGTTCCTTCGCCAAATCCAAGATATGTATACTTCGATCTTTTTAATTTTTCGTTTTCTGTAAATCTGTCAGGATCAAATTTATCAGGATTTGGAAAATATACTGGGTCCCTAAAAGAAAGTTTTCAATCTTTTAAGAAATTAAGTTTTATAATAAACACATAAATTAATAATACACAACAGGTATTAAAGGGCAGGATAACATAAGAATTCTGCACAATTGGCTACGCTACAAACAATTTGAATCCGAAGCGTATAATATTCGAATACGATATTCTAGAACTCGACCTAGTACAGGAATAGACATTTGGACGATATGGGGTGAATTCCCTACACACGTAATATCGAATGTAGCAATGTCGAATAGTCTGATTACAATTTGAGTAAGACTTTTCGAAGCCACAGCTAGAAAATATATTTGGGCACGTTTAGGAAAAGAAATTTCGTATTTTAAAGTTTGTCATGTTTGTTACTTATACTGTATACAGTACTACTACTGTTGTCCAAAGTAGGTCTGTAGTTCTAATTTTTGGAAAGTTTATAATAGTTTCAAAGTTTTGGAATACAATGAAAGGTGACCTCGGGCGATGTTAGCACGCGTTGCCATCTTGGAAAACTAATGACCAAAAATGGTTTCTTTGCTATATCTCTTTATTAGTCGGTCTACGATAAATATTGGTACGAATTAATCTATAGCCCAGTAAACATTTTGGAGTAAATTCTACTTAATTTCTATTACATATCATGAGTTTTTTGTCTGGAACGTGTTCGTTTTCTATTCAGTCGTTCATAGGAAATGCCCTTTTTATGACCTACAGAGATCGCAACGACGGTTCACTGCTGAATTAAAAGCGGAGTCGGTTTATGATTTATGACCGGAGTTATAAACCTGACACTAGCAGGGATGGTAGGGGTATAAAACTTAATGGAATTCTACTTTTTAGAGTCTGCAAAATATAAATATTTAAATGAAGAAATAAACAGATGTAATCTTTAGTACGGTTCGTTATTTTTTTAATGAATATTATTCATCTTCAACAATAGTCGTTATATTAGTTTTTTACATTGTTTTAGTGATTCAAAAATCCACGATCGGCAGGTCTGCGTTAGGTTTAAAACCTCTGTCTTACCCTCGCTGCTTAGAGTATTCGTTTAAACACATTATATTCGGAGATTGAGGGTGACAGCGTGTGCATATTACTATTAAAGAAATATTTGTTGAAAAAGGATAGCATATACTTTAAACATACTGTACTGAACGAAATACTATACAAGTATACAAGTGTAACGGTGAAAAATATATTTTACTTGTCTAACTGCATCTCGTTTCTCTCTCACTTTGGAATGAAAATGAACTAAACAAATATATATCCTAGTGTGAAAGAAACAACTGCTACTTAATGAATGATGTTGGAAAAAGAAAGAATATTATTATGAAAAAATTCTAACAACTAACACAAAATCTGTGATAGGTAGAGAACTTGTAAAGCGTTAGAATTGAATTGTACGTGTGACTCGAACGTCACTAAATAGGGCACTTCACCAATTTGTTTACTGGGAGTCTTCCAGCGTATTTGCAACGATACTTTTTTAATTCTTCTACACTCCTACGAAACGTTCCAAGTTTTATAGCCATTTAGCCATGTGTTCAGAAATCTAACATTTTCTTGTGCTAAACTGTCCTTTCTCTCCATTATATCCACTGTAATATTATCTTCGAAAAATACATGTTTACTTAAGGTTACTTTTGTTACCTATGCAGACCGTAGACGGGAATTAACACTGAGCTTCCAACGTCAATACGAATTCCTTTTGAATCTTTATCATTTCTTTTTGGTAAAATAATTTCCTGGGTGCATCGCTTCTGTAGAACGGGATAAGGTGGATATTTACGCAGTGTTTCTGTCAACAGGTTAGCACATAAATAACATTATTATAGTTTCGGAATGTAGTCTCAACTTTGAACACTATACCATGGACAACTCTCTCCAAGTAATCCATTTCTTGCAAAGCTTCATAGGTCCATACACCTTCGTATTTATCCAATACTCCGTTGACTTGTTCTCGTAAAATGGTTTGGACATGTTCATTTTTCGCGACCTGCATTACATTTAAATAAATTCAAACTGAAAATTAATAATGTTAACAATACTTGTATTATAAATACTACCTCATAACAAGCGAAAGCCAGAGTTGAACTTGATGTCTTAAATCCATCGGATAGAAACGAATATGAATGACCAGTTATTTCACAGTCAGAAATATCTAAAATTTATATGTATATTATGATACATTTTATAGAATTTTACAATAGTTTCAATTTAAATATCTTTGTAAGGTTATCAGTGCTAAATTATCTACGCTATGTAAATTAGCTATGTACAAATGGATTAGCAGATTAAGGACCAGCTCGAGAACCTCGAGGAAAGAGTAAGAACAAAAGAGAATCGTGAGAATAAAAGAAAGGTGAGTTGGTTGGATAAGAGTTAAACACGAAAGAGTAACAACATAAATGTCTTACTTCGGCATTGAAGCCGACAATAACGCAGTAAATAATCTAAAAAAATCTTAGTAAACATTTTAGTGAAATGACATAGCTAGATGAAGTTCCAGTCAAGAAATCAATTCGTTTTCACTCAGATTTCAAATAGTTGCCACCTTTAAAAAAAATTATCAAAATCTTTTCATAAGAATATTTTTTTCTTTTTCCAATATCATACGCTCAATATATCTCTTTTACATTTGAAAATATTTATTTTACTAGAGATAAAGTTCCACATTTATTTCATCAGAATATCATAGAAAAAAAAAACAAGATATATGTCTCAAGTGTCTCTGTTACATTTTATTGGTTTATTTGCAACTTCATTTAATACTGGTATGGCAGTAGGGTCAGGTGAAGTGATTTTGCCATTTGTAGTTTATATCACTGACATTTCCTTGAACAAGGAAATCAAATTGAAGTGTTTCTTGATAAAAAAATGTATACGCATCTTTAACTGACTCCAAAATGTTTACTGGGTTGGGACAGTTAAAGTGGTTTCGCCATTTTTAGTCCATTTAACAAAGACATTTTCTATGAACTACTTTTAGTAAACTCTTCCATGATAAAAATTCATAGATTTAAATAAATATGAATTCGAATAGAACTCAAATTGTTTATTAGGAAGATGTTGAGTTAGTAGATAATATGATAGCTAAGAGTTACCACATTCTTCTCTATTCTTGAGATTTATCAAGATTTGCAAATAATCATTTATCTGAACGTTATTTCTTTGTCTATATTTCACAGTTTCTGCAACAGTTTTGATTATCCAGTCTGAGACTGCCGTGTTCACATATCTAAAATATAATCGAAAGGACACAATTAATAACGAGTCGTCTTTGGAGCAACCGGGGATTTGTGTGTATTCTGTTCTGTATTTATAATAACTGCAAAGGAGAAAAACTCAAATTTCATTTCCTATAATAATACATAAAAAGGCTTACCGAATTTTAATTATTGTTAAAGCGGGAACAATAAATTTTAAAATAAATTTTATCGTATTTGTGAAAGAAGTATCGTTAAGCTTGTTGGTCATTTTCAGGAATTCAGATTTTGGATTGGTAAATGTCTCCGCTTCCAAACCAAAAGCACAAGAAGCTATTAAATCTGACGTATATTTTGCAGCCACCTAAACAAAAATTATTATATTTCAATTATATCTGTCGCACTATACAAACTGTGACGATACTGTGAGAAAACTATCTGCTACATCTGTTAAAGTACTACATTCGACATAAAAAATATATTTTAATAAGCGTTCAGATTATTAAGAAATATTATCATCTACATCAATTATATTTATTTTGTCAATATTGTTGATAAAAGTAAATAAAATGCAATGTTGCTATTTTGCCACCTCCTGTCAAATTTTCTGCAGACGCCCATGTATGTGGCGGAATATACTAAAACATACAATCATAAATTATGGCTTTTGTCATAAAATTATATATTTGTCTTATCGACGGTTTCAAAACTATTGTCAGTATGTCAATATTTAAATTCTAATCGTAAATTATGTTATCAATGTAGAATACATCGGCAAAGCTGTTTAAATATGTTAAAATACATAAAAACTAGATTAAATTAGGCTCTTGTTTTTTTTATGTATTATTAACAATTCGACTCAAATTTTACATAATACACGACTTTAAGTTTTATGTTTAGCGAATTACATGTAATGAAAGGAAACTACAGATTCCTCAAAGCGATAAAAATGTTAAAGGAACATAAAATAATTTAACAATATTGGCCAATAACTTTGTACATCAGACAGTCTTAAAAGTAGCACGTCAAACTGACGCCGGAGGTAGACCTGCCTCAGACGCATCGAATAAGCATAACATGACCTCAGAAAAAGGTCGCATGGTTTTCGAGATATCGTCAGTTTTTTTTTTAAATTCTTCAATTTTTAAGATTGATAATTTTAACAACTCTCTCTTAAAACTTTAAACTGACGATATCTTGTGTCAAAATTTTATGACATTCCAAACATTAATTTACGAATTATAGTGGTTTTCAAAACAATGAAAAATCTCAATTTCATGTGCTGATAAAACCTTTTCTTGGCATAAAGCAATGGCTTGACAAATGTTATTCGTAGTCGGTATTGCATAATTCTAAAATTCAAAGTTTTACCTGCTTCATATCAATGCGTCTACTTGTTGTTTCTAAATGACCATCCAGGTATTTTATCATTTTTTCACAAGAATTGGCCATTGGAGAAAACATAAATCTCATCTGAAAGACGTTGTATATCTCTTCATAATTCTTTTAATATGTCTTTCATTCATTTGCAACAATGCAATACCTTATCTGTGGTAAAAGTTGGAACCACCCGAGATCTTACTTTCATCCAGTTATTTCCTTTTTGAGCGAATGCATTATGTACCAATAATGGATCCAAGTTCTTATCAAAATCGAAATCATTATCATGAAAGCTGTCAAATTGTTCGCTTAAAACACATTCAATTAATTTCGGATCCCGAATTAAAATCGCTGGCTTGTGGGCGATGTATACACCAACATAAGGTTCACTTTTAAATTGACTGAATGACCAGAGATCGTAATTAGTATATGTTAATTTATCCCAATAAAACTTGACTAGCTTACCTGTAGATTTCTCCAAATATAACTCCATTATGTTTCATTGATAGTATTGATTTACCAACATGTCCAACGAAAGGATAAGATTTAGGAGTTAGGACTCCTTTTGAGTACCAGTAAGACAGCCTCCAATCATTGTATAAGAACAAACAGCAGACAGCAATAACGACAATTGTAGCTATAAAAAGCATCGCCACAAAAGAAACACCTGACTTGCAGAATAGCACACAAGTCAATGTGACAGTTAGTAACTAAACAATTCGCCGATAGTAAGTAGTATTCAATGGCGTAGAAAAACCTACATTTTATTTTATTATTAAAAGTCTTTTGTCTTAAGAATCAATTCTCACTTACTAAGTAACGTTTATGTTTTAGGCCTAGACCCTATTGAAGAATAATTCCGCGAGATTTTTTTCCACGTGGTTTTAATTCTGTATACTAAAACTTACCCAGTACACACTGCGGATAAATTCATACTTGACTCAGTCATCAAGAGATGAAGTGACAGATGCATACTGCATACAAAGAGATCCGCCGACAACATTATGTGAATTTTGAAGAATTAATTCCGTAGTGCGTGGGTCCTCATTCAACTATATGTTCTACAAAACAAAGGGAAGGAAAAAACCTCTCTCTGCCTCTGTGAATTCTGTAGAAATCTACTGATTCTTTTTTCGCGTAGAATTAAAACCTTTGGTGGTTATATGATTCCATGTGTTACAGAATTCGCGTTTTTGTCTGCGCGGAATTAATCCTCAATGCAGTTTAGCCCATAACCGTAAATGTAAGCTTCAGCTTGTGAATCATACGTTCTTCACAGCACTCGGCAATGACACTAGAATACCATTATTTAGCTTAATTTCGACATGGACGCAACCAGTACTAATACATGGATTACCGGATTAACCCCACTAAGTGCATGACACTGCACCAGCCTTTTTATCAAACATTATTTGAATGTATTATCAAGATATTTAGAAGGTATTGCTAAAAGCGTTATTAGCATATATTATTCAAGTATGCAGTTTAAAATGGCTTGACGTCGCAGAACTTGATTATAATGCCAAAGCGAAAGAGACTAAAGCAAATCACTGCAGAAACATTCGCTCTAGTAACGAAAACATTCATATTTATAATAATCATTCGTACACGAACATAAGATATGTATAAAAAAGATTTATAGGCTAGAGGTTCAATACTCGGATCGTTTCATTTAATTATTTATTAAATATAAACATACATTTATTAGGCAGCAATGTAGTTGACATACATGAGACTTTGACATGAGACCATAAAACAACCGCATAAATAATAAAAATATGCATACGTATCTTGTCAATAAGTTATAGTTCAAATTATACAAGTTCGGCGGTAGCTCATGCTTAAAAGTACGATGCAAAAATGAAAATGCACTGTCTCACTCATTTTATTATAATGTATATAAGAATCAATAAGATTAAATGATCTTATTACCTTTTTTAAACATGAGTCGTTGCCGAACTCTCTTAATTTGAACTATATAAACACGACAATGATTATGTAAAATGTTAAGTAGTTGAAATCGTCGTAAACTAGGAGATAAAAAACCCGATAGTTCAAAAGTGCTGGCGCCAGTCGTCTAAGCGTGAAACAATTATTCTATCTTCTAACGGCTGTGACGATACATTAAAAAATACAGAATTAAATTACTTATTTTATTTATTAATTAACAAAAACAAAGTATAAAATAAATTGTAATAATTATTAAACATTTTCGTTTAAAAACTGTTGATCTTGTCAAATTGCACCCAGACGCCACCTTTTGCCATTAGTAAGAAACTGCTAACATCAAATTCAATTGGTTGTATAGTTTTAGACGTTGACTTCAAATTAAAGTTCTTGATGGTATAGGCCAAACCAGCTTTAGTCTGAGCCAAAGCAAATCGCATTCCTGTAAGAAGAAATAATTGTAGTTAACATAATTGGTTTACATAACCTAAAATATTTGTCATGTACTGGGCAGTGTTGTAATGAAAACGTATCCTGTGCCTTATATTTGTATCTAAACCTGTATCTAGATACACACTAATACAATACTGGCAGTGGTTACAGTCAGTTGTTGTAATATATTTTATATATGTGTAAGCAATTATTTCATATTTAAATAATGGCGCTGTAGCGAGTAGTAAAAGTTCATATTATCAAGTAGTTCGCTCGTGTACGGTCGGATATTGGCGCTAGTGTCTATGTAAAAATCTGAGTAAAAGTGGTAGTACCACCACTTTTACTGCATTTTACCTCGGTATCTTTTCTACTAGGAATCAATTTCGATGGGGTTACGACATTTTTTTTTTCTAACCAAACCATAAGTAAATATAGCCCTAATGTCTTCTAAGATTCTTGTAGTATTATACTATTCAAAACTAAATCGAATCTGTTCAAAATCGTATGTGGGACATAGGCCGGGATTTGCGGGAGGGCAGGCAGGGCTACTGCCCCAGGGCCTCCACAATAGAGATCAAAGCACTAATTTTTTAAAAGACTTGACGGAAAAAAATGGTTCTTTTATTCGGAAAATAATTAGGGGCCTCCACACCTCTAAATCCGGCCCTGGTGGGACATATGCAACAATTTCTTAGACTATTATATTAAATATTTCCATAATTACCCAAGCATTGTCTAGGGCCTTCCCCGAATGATAAAAAGGTAAACTTATGTCTGGCTTGCTTTGCTTCTTCAGTGAATCGTTCAGGATCAAATGTTTCTGGGTCAGGATAGTACAGAGGATCCCTGAAATATTACATCAATTAATTTGATAATATAATATTTGAAATTGAATACAATACTTAATTACCTACATTTGAATCGAATATATTGGTATATCCACGCCCGTTCCTTCTTCTATTGTCAAAAAGGATCCCGGATCATTGCCTGGTATAGTCACAGTTTTTGTGCACCTTTTCCCCAAATCCATTAATGGCGGATATTTACGCATAGTTTCTGTAAATCATATTATTCAATCAATTATACTCCCTATATATTTAGTAATATAGAAAGTAAGGTCGGGTTCACACTTGAGTGTTCGATTAATCGTGATATTTGCTTCATCAACGCTGCTATCAACGCATGTGTGGACAGTACCTCGAACATGGCTGAAGGATATATTCTTCGAACAATGGGCTTGTGTACTCATTTTTTAGTGGTCTATTTTTAAATTTTTGATTGAAATAGATGTTAATAAATGTATATTGGCGTTTTTATTTTAATAAATATCTAAATGTTGACGGATATATAGTAATACTAGCGTTTACCCCCGTCGCAAGCGACGTCTGTTTTTTGTGTGTGTCTTGAATTTCATGTCAAAATGGTAATTCCATCTTTAAATTGAAATAATAAATAAACTCGTCCTATATTAATTTTACATGTAATAACAATTAATTTTTCATACAAACTGACTAAGAAAATATATTTTTTTTTATCAAAATAAAAAATATTTTCAATTTATGCGGTATTTGACCAACTTTTTTTCAAAATTTGGGACTTTTTTTTTTGATTCGTAAATAAGTTACAAAGGTTAGCCTATATACAAAATTTCAACTTTCTAGAACAATTTTTACACTCGGAAATTACTACCCCCCGTGCCCCCAAATAAAATTTTGAATTTTTTTTTATTGATAATATACTTAATTATTCTAGAATCCAGAATATGAACTTTCTCCAAAGTTCTTTAACGGGCCCCCGAATTTCTTCAACCCCCCCTTTTCAATTTTTGAATTTTTAATTTTTGAGAAATGTCAGCATTGAATACCTTAATACACATGCAAAATTTCAACTTTCTATCTTTTACAAATTAAAAGTAATACAGCAAAAAAGGAATCACTTTTTTCCAGATTTTCCAAAATTACGGGTTTCCAGGAAATTCAGGGAAAAATCTGGGGACGCCAAAAGTCTTAGAATTTTTTTCTCTACGAAATAGGAAATTTTCAAAAACATTGATGGAGCCGTTTTCGCGCTGCTTTAAATATATAATTAGTGTTTGCTCTAATTACTTATCTTATTTCATGCATAATTAACGGCATTTATATATTTCTAATTATTCATATGATATCCGTAGACCATCTGTAAAATTAGCTTTGCTAATTAAGTCTTGTTAATTAACATTCAAAAGACGCAATACTTCATTATTAATATCAATATTTTATGTTTAAACAATTCTTTTTAAATATTTTAATTATGTTTATTGTATTCTATTTACAGTTGATTGACGTCTTTAGAAATAAGAATATTTTTAAAAAATTTCCATTAGTGAATTTATGGCTCCATGTATGGCTCCACTCTAAATCTGTGACTCATCAAAAATACATTTCGAACAACGGATTAACGAACATTTGTCATTGAGTCTTGTTAAAAGGCAAAATAGCGTTTCTATCTCATTATACACCAATGTCCAGAACAGCAGAAGAACTTAAAGTAGCTGTGAAGAACATATTAACAATATTCCGAGGTTGGTGTAAGACAAATCCTCTAATCATTAACTGGATTGGACGAAAACTTGCTATCTCTTATTTGATGGACCACAAATTAATAACGAACTGCAACGTAGACTTAATATTATCTTTTCAATTGACAAGGTCACTGAAACTAAATTGTTGGGCATCATAACAGACTCGAAACTAAGATGGTCAGTCCATACAGACGCTGTTTGCAAGAACTTAAATATGGCGTACTACTATTTAAAAACAAGGAGCATTACTTACTACGTATTACGCATTTGCGAATAGTGCAATAAATTAAAAAATCCAAAATAAATGATTTGTTTATTTTTAACTTCAACCATAGAGAACGTTTATACATAAGAATATGTTAACTTTTATGGTATTAACTATTACAAACTCTTTTTGTAAAAAAAGTACCTCTAGTACCACCAGAGGTAATCCTTAAAAAGAAATTGAAAGGCTATTTAGTAAATAAGTGCCCTTATACCAATATTATTGAAGATTTATAAGATTTAAGATTTCATTGCTTACGTAAAACCAGTACTTAGTTATTAAGTGCTCTCGCAATAAAACTACGTGTTGTCTAAAAAAGTAAGGACAATAAATCCTTTTGAAACACCACCTGCAATAGCCAGACCCCTCTTTCCCAGTGGGCACTTTGGGCAAGTGCCCAGGGCCTCGCGATCGATAGGGGCCCCCCTCAGATCAAATAAAAGTTCCTAGTTCCTGTCAGATTATCAAACGATAACCAATATTTATTACCAAAAAACTTATTTGATTCGAAGAAATCGAACCTAAATTACTGACTAAAATACCAACTTACTCGCTTTTAAATGCGGCGAAGCTGTTCTACTCTCGCCCAAAAATTAGGCTTTCCGACTTCAGCATGCTTAAAAAAGCATCAGCATCGGAAAAATCCGGGGACGCCAAAAGTCTTAGAATTTTCTTCTCTACGAAATAGGCAATTTTCAAAAATATTGACGGAGCCGTTTTCGCGCTGCCATACAAAATTCACTACCAAACATATAAGATATAAGATCATAAATATACACCTGGAACATTATAAATAAGATAAACAAAGAGTTGGAACATTATAATATAGGATAGTAGTTTTAGCGCTAGAGATGTCAGCCATATTTATGACGTAACATGTCTGTACTATTAAGGGTAGGTCAGTTATTTTTTCTATTGATAAGAGTTCTGTGTTAAATATGCTATATCTTTTACGCTTTGTTGTATAAGGAGATGGCAACTTAGCGGACTTGATGTCACATGTCTTGGAATGTTCTACGACGTTGAATCCCTTTAATAATTAAAGGGACAAAATTACTTTTTTAATCTCGTAATATATATGGTAAGGAGTTATTAAAAAATAATTGGATATTTGAGGTTCTAGTAACCAATCTTATTAATATACTCGTATAGGACAGTTTTAGGACACAACCCCATTTAATCTATTGTATTTACCGACACTGAACCGAAATTACTCGTCGTAGTGTTCGTATTCCAAATGTTTGCCGAATGAACACGAACTTTATGGCCACACATGCGTCTTGGTACACAAAAGCAATATATTGGGGCCCGAACAAGTAAGTGTGAACCCTACATAACAAACCATAAATAACTTGTTCCAAATATTCCATATCTTGCACGGCATCGTAAGAAAACACACCATTGTGTTTGGCAAGAACGATGTTAATTTCATCTCGAAGACGTTCTTGAATCTCTTTATTTTTACCAAGCTAAGAGTTAAAAGGTTCAGTTTTTAGAAACGTAAGAGCAAAAATTACCTTCTTAACTAGATATCTTACCTCATAAAAAGCAAAAGATAGTATAGTTGCAGAAGTTTCAAATCCATCAGTAAGGAAAGTGAAGGAATGTCCAGTCATTTCTAAATTAGTGAAATCTATAAAGAAAACAACATTTTATTGAATATTTTGTTCTTCTTCAATTTTTATTTTAGTTGAAGAAAATGATGAGTGTTTTACCATATCCTTCTTTGTTTTTTAAATTAATCATGGCTTGAAGGAAGTCGTTCCTTTGAATATTATTCTTCTCTCGGTAGCTAACAGTATCTTCAATAATTTTTGTCATCCAATCAACGACATAAGCTGGTACAAATCTAAAACGGTACAACAAATTTGTGAACTGCTTGTGAACTCTGTTTTTTTAAACAGTTTGTTTTACGGTATAAAAATCTCGTAACCGTAAAAAAATCTCGTCACGATTTTTTTTAAATAAAAGTTGAACTTACGGAATGGACAGTACTTTGGTAATTATTGGTAATACCATCGAAATGGTAGCTATAATTAAATACTTTGTATCCATGACAAACATCTTTTGTCCCATCTCCCAGAACTCTGATTTAGGATTGGTAAATGTTTCTGCATCTATTCCAAAGGCGCAGGAAGCAATGACATCAATAGTATACTTGGAAGCTACCTATAAATTTACAAAAGATTTCATTTAAATTCTTCATCTTTTGAAATACAATACAATATCTGACATTACCTGTTTTACTTCAATTCCATCTAAAGATTTTGCTTCTTCACTGTCATTCAAATATTTTGTCATCTGCTCACAAACTTCTACCATCAAAGGAAACATAGATTTTACCTATAAGATGTAAGATTTATAATAACATAGCGTTAAAGTAGTACTAGGTAACTTCATCGGCGTACTTTTCCTGCTGTAAAGCAAGGTGATATTTGTCCTCTTGTTCTTCTCCATTTAGCACCCGATTGGGTGATAGGACTTGTTGCAAATAAAGGGTCAACTTTTTCATCAACATCGAAATCATTTGCATCGAAACTATTGAATTCATTCACCAAAATAAGTTTGATAAGGTCTGGATCCCGAACTAATAAACCTGGTTTTAGCATGGAATACAATCCCACATATGAATCGTTTGGAAATTGTCTAAAATATGAAATAAGTGTTAAAGGCACAAACGTTGTGTAAGGTTGACAGTTATATTCACAGATTTGTAAGGAGGATTGTGATATATCCATTTAAGGTTTGAATTTCGTTTATCACTTAATAGTTTTGACGTCACAAAGTATATAGAAGATTCTCATAATAAATAATGGGCTTGTGTCCTCATTTTTTAGTGGTTGATTTAAATGTGTATTGGCGTGTCTATTTTATTAAATATCTAAATATTGACGGAGATATAGCAATTAATAGTTTGAATTGTAGTTTTAGCGCTAGAAATGTTCGGCCATATTCCGAGTAAACATTTAGTGAAGTAGAAATACAAATTTGTATGACGTGAAATGCATCTTAACGTCAGTTATTTGTTGAGTAGGTAAGTGCTGTGGTAATGTTGTGTAGCTGTTGGTAGTCAAATAATCAAGTCCAATCAAAGAATAATAAGTTTTTATATTATTTAACCCTACTAAGGCAGATATAATATTGAAATTTGATTGTTCCATGAAATAGCTGTAAATAATATTTGATATTTTGATATATAAATACATATAGCAGAGATTTATGAGCTGTAAGGTTGGTAACCTTACACAAGGATTGTGATGTCACATGCATTTGGAATGTGTACAACGTTGAATCCCTTTAATAATTAAAGAGACAAAATAACTTTTTTAATTGTTAATATCTCTTAACATATAAGGAGTTATTAAAAAATAATTGTAGATTTGAGGTTCCAGTAGCCCACTTTATCAATATATAGTACACTTTTATAGAAATTAAGACATAGGACACAAGCCCATTGAATTAATTTATCGTTGTATACAAGGCATTATTTTTAAAGTTTATGGGTTGCCGCGACAGATGTTAACGCTGTGACATTTGTTTCTTCATTTCTTTTACACTTCTTTTGTTTAACAGCAATGGCGATGGTAGTGGAAAATAAAGATGGTAAGAAATAAAATGACATCAAGAAGTTGGTCAATTTTTCCAAATATTTACCCCTTTAATTATTAATGGGTCAAAAATGACTATTTCAATCGTTAATAACTTCTATAATATTACGAATTGAACAAAAATAATTGGATATCTGAGGTTCTGATTCAGTCATGGTTCACAACTCACTTTCGTTGAGTACATATAAGAATTTTGGGATAAGAAAAAGAGTATTTGGAGAACAAACGAACCGGGTTTAGGGAGTTATGATAAAGAGAAGGTGAAAATAAGAAGTAATAGATTTACCTGTAAAATTCGTTTACTATTGTTCCAATATGTTTTGTCATTGTCATAGTTTCTAGCATATTTCCAACGAGTGGTATAGGTTTTGGTCCGGGAATTCCCCTTTTCGTCCAATACGAATATTTACATTTGATATAGACATAGAATAATGCCAATAACACAACTACTAGGGTGACAAAAAACGGCAACATCATTGTCAATGCTTGTTAACTATGTAAAACTAAATTTTATATTACTTGCGGTATTTTTTTTTATTTTTGGACAGACAATCAATCATATAATTATCAACTTTATCAGCAGACTAGGATTAAATGGATTTCAATAAGCATTTACTCAAAATAAAACAGTAAGCTGGTTACATAAACATGTCTAAACTTGTAAAACTCTGTAGCAGCTTGTTTCTTTATTATGATTACACGTTATTTTATATTATATATAATAAAGGTAAGCTTCCACATCAACTCTTTGGATATATTGTAACAAACATGGAAGAGAACACATGAACTGTGCACACGAGTACTACAGGTCTTCTGAGATAACAACTGACCGCTCGCTATCTACGAATTAATTATAAGTAGTTCAATGCAATGGGCTTGTGGACTCATTTTTTAGGGATCGATTTTTAAATTGTTGATTGAAATTGATGTTAATAAATGTATATTGGCGTTTTTATTTTAATAAATATCTAAAATTGACGGAGACATAGCAATCAAAAATTCGAATTGTAGTTTTAGCGCTACAGATGTCGGCCATATTTATGACGTATCCATGCAGTGGGTATAGGTCAGTTATTTTTTGATTCAGTCAGTGCTGTGGTAATGTTTTGTAGCTGTTGGTAGTCCTGTGTATCACAGAAGAGCTGTACATAATATTTGATATTTTGATATGTAAATACATATAGCACATTATGAGCTGTAAAGTTGGTAACCTATAAACTTGTCAGAGTTTTGTGTTATGAATATGCTTTCTCTTTTACGCTCTGTTGTATAAAAGAGATAGTAACCCAGCGGACGTGATGTCACATGTCTTGGAATGTTCTATAACGTTGAATCCCTTTAATAATTAAGGGGACAAAATTACTTTTTTAATTGTTAATATCTCCTAATATATAAGGAGTTATTAAAAAATAATTGGACATTTGAGGTTCTAATAATCAACTTTATCAATATATAGTACCGTATTATAGAAATTAAGACATAGGACACAAGCCCATTGTCCCCCAGATATAAAATAGGTGTCCTTTTCTGCGACAGACATTGGATGCACCTCTGTTATCACAAACAACGCGAATGAAATCTTCACATTGATAAGAGTGACTTTATTAATTTATGTATTTTTTACAACCTTATTAAAAACTGTCTCGTTCTCAGCAGTCAGCATGACTAAAAACACTCACAGAGATAACATAAACTGCAAAATAAGTATGATAAGAGTTATTTTGTAAACCCTACAATCTATATTTCTTATCATGACTTGAATTAGAAGATCGATTCATCATGACTTTGAATAAAAGTTCAACTCAGCATGATAATCCATTAAATATCATTTCTAATGTCATTTTTCACGTTAATTTAATGGTGGTGGTGGTGGTGGTGGCATTTTCGAATTCATGACTGTTCTTTTTTTTTTTTGTTCAACACAAATAGAAAAAGTTACCTTGTAATATTTTATGTAAAACTTATTTACCAATTTTTTTAACAGTGTCCTAATATTTTCATTTAAACGTATACTTTATATAACGTAACGTAACGGTAACGAAACATTTTTACAAAAGATATTTATGTAAAAAAATTTACTCTCATATAACTGTACTACTCAGTATAGAACTGATGGTCAGTACATCACTAAATTTTAAATTTATTTTATACATTTCTTTTATAGTCCAAGATCCCAGAGCGATCTGACATAACTTATTTTCAAAAGCATAGAACTTTCGGTTCTAAGTAGTCTCTACATGTACTTTTAATACCTGCGTATTTGTGGAGTTCGCTCGGTGACACCTGGCCAGGTACCAGGTGAGAAAGGTAACTAAAAATCAGAGTTACTTTACTTAAATTTGTATGACTGATTTTTAAATATATTTTGTAGAATGTTATTTCTGAAGTAAAATTAAAAGCGTCAGACGCTTTCCATGGGCCAGAACTTTTGTAATACGCTTTAAAGCTCTGTAAAAAATAAATTAACTTTACATCCATGGTGACTCGGTTCCCCTTCCTAAACTCACAATCTGTTTCAGTCTATAGTCGATGCGTATATACTATTGCGCACACCGTATTATATACAGTATATAGTATACAGTGTAGTTGTATTAGTATACAGTTAGTTAATTTATTTTTTACAGAGCTTTAAAGCGTCTGACAAAAGTTCTGGTCCATGGAAAGCGTCTGACACTTTTAATTTTACTTCAGAAATAACATTCTACAAAATATATTTAAAAATCAGTCATACAAATTTAAGTAAAGTAACTCTGATTTTTAGTTACCTTTCTCACCTGGTACCTGCCCAGGTGTCACCGAGCGAACTCCACAAATACGCAGGTATTAAAAGTACATGTAGAGACTACTTAGAACCGAAAGTTCTATGCTTTTGAAAATAAGTTATGTCAGATCGCTCTGGGATCTTGGACTATTATAAAAGGTGCCATAAAAAGTTTTCAATAAAAGTTTTTGATATTATCTACAAAAAGCTATTAATAAAAAGTTTGTAAGATTGCAGTTTTCAAGATAAACAAAAAAAAACTGATTACACTAATTTCTATAAAACTGTACTACATATTGATAAAGTTGGCCACCAGAACGTCACATGTGCAATTATTTTTTAAGAACTCTTTATATTTTAGGAGATAATAACAATTAAAAAAATCAATTTGCTTTAAAAATTATTAATTTGCATTAAAAAAAATAACTTTAATCCAAAGTTATAAAAATATTATATTGACAAGGTTGTAAAAAAGTACTTATCTAAAATATGCGGCAAAACTGAAATTCAAATTTGAAATAGCTATAACTCCGTCTACTTTTGGATATGTAAAAAAATAAGATTAAAAAAAAATTATTTCAATCAAAAATTAAAAGAAGACACCTAAAAGAGAGTACAAAATTCCATTACTGTCATAAATAATGATGCGTAAGTATTGTTTTATCATTAAAAGGAATAAGAACAAAAACAATTTGAAACAGAGGTCCTTTGGTGTCATGGCTTGTACGCCACAAATTGGGTTGTGAACTCATTTTCAAATTGTCGATTTTTTAATTCTTTGTTGAAATATTAATATACTTTTTTATTTATCCAACTTGTTTAAGCATGTCATTCAAAAGGTCCATTTCTTAATTAGAAGCAGTAAAGTTGTTTTTTTAATATTTATTTTAGTGCATCAACTGTCAAAAGTTATTAGCACTTAAAAGAATATATACGGGTACTTAAAATAAAGAGATTAAATTCGTTTTATTGATAAAGTCAATAAGGTTTTTCAGACTTTCCCTGCTTTTAAATATCTCATATCTGCCTATATTCCTCAGGCTTATCAGTAAAGTTGATGTGCGAAATAATAAAACGAATTAGCTTTTAAATAATATTTTATTAACAAACTATCAATAATTTAGAAAAATATTATTAAAATAACAAACATTAAAGTATAAGAGGATTATACCATTGACTTTTTTTTAATTATAATTTTAGCATTAATTGATTTTATTGTTTGTGCTGTTTATTATTTAGTATTACTTTTTTTGAGAATTTGTACGAAATAAAACCATGCGAGTATTTGTAGATTGAATAATTTATTCAATTGTTTAATGATAAAATAATTTTACACTTTTTAATAACTTTAACCAACATTCTTATAATAACAAGATGGTTGCGAATTATGATCTTGACAGTGTAGAAGCCCAAACCAAAACTGACACGATGGCCCTATGGCCGTACCGTACACAGCAGTCGTCGCATTGCTGCCATGCGCATTACTTCTATGAGAGACAACAATACATTATAATGTTGGAATGTCAACAGAGACATCTTTTATGTTCTGTGCTAATTTTGTACTGAACATAAATTGCCGGCCAGCAGAAAGTAGGTGATCCCACAACCAATATCAAATTATACAATGTTACATAAAATTATTATAAACCAAATTACAAAAAATAATGTAAACTTCTTAATTCTAATTCTTCTTAAAACTATTATAAACAAAATTACACAAAATAATATAAACTTCTTAATTCTATGGTAGTCTACATAATTTTGTGAAAATAATAAAAAACAAATTAATTACTATCCTAAATATAACAGAAACCGTAACTAACAATGTAGCATACAATATCATTAACATAACTGGCACAACAATCATCAACAACAATTCCAACAGTACAGGTGTTTGTTTTACTTCAATGTTGTAAGCATTGCAATTAGTATCTTCACCTTCTGATGGAAGTATTGTATTTAAATCAGAAATTTTATTTGTTGCTTGTTTTATTCGCGCCAGCAACACTGCGCTAATAATCTCAAGCTGGGGTATTGTAAGTACCTTACTTGATGGAGCCACCCTAGACTTGTAGCAAATTAAATTTGTTTTTATCTTGCTATTTATAAAAATAATATTGTATTTTAAACCTAATGTCATAATACTGGTTGATCTGTTTAATAATGTTTTATAGACCTCCAATAATGAAGGATTGCGTCTAAATCTTTTTTCCAACACATTAAATCTTTGCGGGGCGACTGAGAAAGAATCCTCCAATTCTATTTTATTTACTAGGCTGAGTAATGGCAAATCAACAGTTAAATTATTTTTAAGTGCTACTGAATTTTGAAAATTATGTTCAGCCTTTAAGTAATCCTCAGAAAACTTATCTGATTCCTCTGGGACATTCTCAGTCGTCCAAGATTGTTCCATAACATTCTCAAGGTTTGTATATTCACAAATAGCAAGATTACATACAATATTATTATGTGTATACTTATTTTGATTATGCAATTTTCTTGGATCAATAAATTTTTCTTTATTATTATTGTCATGTGACATATTTTTATAATCTAAACTATACTCAAGTGCAATTGCACGTCTTTCTAAAAATGAAATAAATTCTGCCATAGTAGGCAGTTCTTCTAAATTTCTTTCCATGTGGAAAGTGCGGTTAGTAACGATATCTAATTTTCTACTTAAGGCCGAGATTAAAATCATATCCCATTTGTCTACAGGCTCATCAAGATTTTTTAACGCTTGTAATTGCTGTTTTACTTGACATAAAAAAGCCCTTATATCGACTGCAGTACCTTTCTGCATGTTTGGAATATCAAGTAGTATATTAATGTGATAAAAGATTAATCTCGCCTTATTTTCATACCGCGCTAACAATAAATCAACAGCCTCTTTGTATGAGCTGTTCACAAGCGGCAGATTTATAATTATTGAGAGAGCCTCATCAACGAGATACTTTCTCAAATAAAAAAGTCTCTGTACATCGGACAGTGATGCATTATTGTGAACCACTGCTTGGAAGAGCTCATAAAAGGGCTTAAACCTGGTTATATCCTTGCCATCGAAGGTTGGAATTTCCACCGCTGGGAGCCTCAATGGAACTAATTCAGGCCTATTAACTTCTTTTAACTTATTGATGCTAGCATTTAATTTTGCTATAATATTAAAATACTTTTCTTCAACTTCTTCAATGTCTTCCTCATCTTGATCATCAATTTCTAAAATGCTGTACTGCGTGAGCTCGTACGATTGGAATGTAGTCATCATCTTTTCTTTTTTCACCTGCAGCACCTCCACTGTAGCGGAGTCGAGAGCCCTTGGGTCGCTGACGTAATTGTCCATCCTTGATATTGAACTTTTTGCAATCGTCCGCGCCGATCTAAGCCTTTTCAATCCCTCCATCTTGCTTAGGTGATAATCTCGTACTTATATGATAGATGAAACGTGGATGACAAAACTAATCCAGGTTAATCCAGCAACATAAGAAGTTTTTAATAGATTGGTACTTGCAGATAGTAATAATAGCTTTGTACCTTCATGAGTAAAGAAATATTTTACTCTCTTCCAGCATCCATGTATCCTCTTCCGTAATGAATAATTTTTCTTGAAAAATATAATGTGTAGTAATCAAACCGTCTGTGAATCCGTCTAAATCAAGCGTTGCATTACCCAATCAATGGCAATTGATGACTTGCCAGGCCGCCATAGGGAAAATGTAACAAACAGCTTGCACATGTACCGGTTACTATACAGACGTAACCTCAAAACACCACGAAATCACACGCGGGTACCAATGGCTTGTAAGACCAGTTTTTTTTGTAGGAATTAAAACCTTCTTGAAATGTAATTGTAAAATATCCAGCTTCGCTTGTAAGGCTTCTGGAAATGTAATTGTAAAATATCCAGCTTCGCTTGTAAGGCTTCTGGAAATGTAATTGTAAAATATCCAAATCCTCCGTGAATCACGGAGTAATTGGCAATAATAAAATCACGTTTTCCTTACAGCATTTTTATCAGTGTATTGTACACATACTGTAAACATATTTCTTGCAAGGAGAATCATTCACATAAATGTTTTTTGTTTAAAACTAATTTACCCGCTAAACATAATCTTTGTTAAGATTTTGTACTCCTTATATTTCAAAAAATAGATAACAAAACGTTGTGTACTAAGTAACATTGTTTACATAGCACGTAACTTCTGTTATGTTAGATAAATCTTAAATACACCGTGTTTAGTATAACAACATTTTAAAATCTAATATTATCTATAAAATAATTAATATATTAGATAATTATTTAATTAAAACTATTGTTAACTGACTTGTGATAAGACATAATTGTTTATAAAGCATACATACAACAGTTTATCAGTCACGAAAAATAACTTGCATCTTTTCCATGTCTGACCTTCATGTGATAAATATAACTAACTACTTAAGTATCTCAGACATCTTTTCCGTAAATTCAAATTCCTAATTTTTTTGAAATTTAACCCACAGTCCACCTTTTGCTACATACAGGAAATTTTTCACATCAAGTTCCATCGGTTCCAAATTTTTTGAAGTTTTAGTAAGTTTGTAATTCTTGACAATAGATGCCAAAGAAGCTTTACTCTGTGCATATGCAAATCTCATGCCTAAAATATATTCATTTATAGCCAGATATTCAATGTGATAGATCTTATAATAAAATTTAACAAATTACCCAAACATTTTCTCGGACCGTCTCCAAATGCCAGGTAAGTACATTTTGGTCTCTCTTGTTTAGCCTCTTCAGTAAATCTGTCTGGATCAAAACGTTCAGGGTCTGGAAAGTAAGTTGGATCCCTGAAATGTCAAACAAACATTTTATAATTTTTTGAATCTTACAAATTGTTATTATCCTTTTCATTAGTATAACTTACATATGAATAGCGTGTGCTGGAATAACAATTTTCACTCCGGGTTCAACTGTAAGCGTTGATCCTGGTTCATTTCCAGGGATGGTAACTTTCTTAGTGCATCTTTTTACCAAAGTCATTAAGGGAGGATGTTTACGGGATGCCTCTAAAATATAATTTGTACATATGTTAACACATATTACTGTAATTCAGATTTAGAATAGTTATAGCACTTACCTTCCATCACTCTATCCAAATAACTCATTTCTTGGAGCGCCTCGTAAGTTAGTTTTCCGTCATGCCTTTCCAGGACATCATTTACTTCTTCCCTTAAACGTTCTTGGATTTCTTCATTTTTAGACAACTACAATAAAACATTACGATATTATGCGTATTAAAAATGAAATTGTTAAACAACAAATATTTTCAAATTATAATATATAATATTTTCAAATAAAATATTTGAACCTCATAAAGCGCAAACGCTAAAACAGTGCTTGAAGTTTCAAAACCATCAGTTAGGAAGGAAAACGAATGTCCAGTCATTTCAAGATTTGTAAAATCTGTAAAATATACACTAAATATTATAAAGATAAAAATTATACAGAAACTTGCAAAGTCTAATATATAAAATTCTGACCGTAGCCATCTTTATTTTTTAATGTCATCATAGCTTGCAAGAAGTCTTCTCGTTGAATATTATTGTTTTCCCGGTACTTCACTGTATCGTTTACAACCTTAGTAAACCATTTTGTTACTTCCTCGGTCACAAACCTGGTAACAACAGGTAAAATGTAATACTATAGATAAATAATTTATAAAGTAGTTGTGGTGTATTTTTACTTACGGAACTGAAATAATTTTTGTTATAGAGGGTATTAGAAAAGCAATTGTGAATTTAATCATAGAAATTGTATCAGTGGCGAAAATCTTTTTCCCCATTTCTCTAAATTTCGATTCCGGGTTGGTAAACGTTTCAGCATCTAACCCAAATGCGCAAGATGCAACTACATCTGTAGTGTATTTTGCGGACAACTCAAAATCAATAATTCATATATTACAGCCGATAAATTACGGTATAAATAAAATGTAAAAAAAAACAATACTTTTCAATTTGAATTAATGTTACATTTTGCGAGGTAAGTCTTACCTCCTTTACTTCAATTCCATCAGATGATTTAGCTTCTTCATTTGCGTCTAAATATTTCGTTTGTCTTTCGCAGATTTCCACCATCAGAGGAAACATCGCTTTAATCTGTAACACAACATTGAATTTAATAATGTCTGAATTGTGTAAATAGGGTAACGATTGGTACTTACTTTTCCTGATGTAAAACATGGTGTAATCTGTCCCCTTGATCTCTTCCATTTTGAGCCGCTTTGTAAAAATGGATTTGTTGCAAATAAAGGATCAGCTTTTTCATCCACATCGAAATCATTTTCTTGGAAGCTATTAAATTCCTTCACGAGAATGGTTTTTATATGTTCAGGATTTCGCACCATTAGGGTAGGCTTAAATACTGTGTACAGCCCCACATATGAATCATTTGGAAATTCTCTACAAAATATTTTAATTAATTTAAAAGAACAATGACGAAAATTATACATTTATAGACTTTTTATACTTACTTATAAAAATCATCCATTGCAATTCCACTGTGTTTTCGCATTAGAATTGTGTCCAATGTAGTACCTAATATTGGTACCGGTTTTGGACCTGGAATCCCACGCTTGGACCAATAAGAATGCTTCCATTTAGAAAACGTGTAAATTAGACCCAGTAAAACAATAACGAGTGTGATGGCAATCATCATAAGAGCTGCAGCAATACATTAAAATTAGAGTTACTAAATTTTCTGTAAAAAATTATTTTAAACAGTACCATATTATTAAAATCTACTGTATATTTTACATAGCATTTACATATATTGGTAATTTTATACGTAACATTTTATATATATTTTGTAAACATAGATTTTATATTTAGCGGTAAAAAAATAAAATTTATCCTGATCTTTATATAATATATTAAATGTATACATAATAATATTTAGTAACACAGATAATATAGATACATTAACTATAATCAAAGCTTGGATAAACTAATTAGAAGTGCGTACTTACATGTAAACAAATGTCAGATTAATAGTATTATCTCTGATCAATAGAGCAAATTACAGACTACAGAAAACACTCTCGCTCCGTGCTGAACAGCGGCTGCTCAGCAAATGCGACTTGAATGGAACTCCAGTTGCCAAATATTCGGTTTTATATCATATACATATGTTTATCAACAAGTACGTCGTCATCGAGACAGTTTATTTCAGGGTCATAAACATCAACAACAGTGTTAGATACAATACAGAAATACTACAGATGCCGAGAAGCGAATTGGTCAATATAAAATAGCTCACTCACTGTGATGTGTCGTTTTAGAAATACGAGTATTTACTAGTTTATTTCTCAAATCCACAGTGTTACAAATTTACAGTAAACCATTTAAATACTTATGGAGCTTATATAAAACACTAATTGGACTGTATATAATTTAAGATGGGAACATCATATCCCCATTTCAGACAATTCATACTAAACTTAATGAATAATTTGGGGTGGTTTTTTTAGTTGCCGGCTGACTTTAAATAATAATAGAATATTATAAATAAATTTTTGTGTAATTTGGATTATCAGATCAGAACAAATAGAATCTGAAACAAAGGTATTACGGTCCTCCAATTAAAACTCAATTATTTTAATATTTATTTATTAATTTTTTATTAACTCCTTATATTTTTGGAGATGTTAACAATTAAACAAATCACTTTGTCTATTATTAAAGCGATCCAAAATTATATCAAATTTCAACGCATGGTACGGCAAATCCGATGACATACAACATAGACACATACGAGTGTTTGTGTGATACGCAATTTGCTACTAACAGCTGAGTTGTGTATCGCTTGAAGTATTATATTGCGAAGGTTGTGAAAAAGGAAAAATAATCTCGATTACTAAACCATAAAAAAAGAGTTCATTACTGTATAAATAATAATGCATAAGTATTGTTTTATCATTAAAAGGAATAAGCACAAAAACAATATGAAACACAGGTCCTTTGGTGTCATGGCATGGAACCCTGCTTCTACGCCACGAATTGGGTTGTAAAGTCCGAAGTTCTAAAGTGTCGATTTTTTTATTCTTTACTGAAATATTGGTTAATATACTTTTTAATTTATCCAAAATTAAATATCCAAAAATTGACGGATATATATATATATATATCAAAGATATATAAAAGTTAAATTATGGGTCGACGCAACAGGTGCTATAGCTGTGATGTTTAATTCTGCATCTCTTTTGCACTTCTTTTGTTGAATAGTGATTGTAGTGGCAAATGGAAGTGGAGAAAAAATGAGGAAGCAATGACGTCGTTATTTAAGGGGTAAAAATCCCTATTTGAATCGTTAATAACTTCTATAATATTGCGAATTAAATAAAAATAATAGGATATTTGAGATGTTTCTCTGTTTCTGAGATATTTGTGGATCTTTTGAGATGTTCAGTTTTATATAAATTGTTATGATTCATCATGTCATTCTAAGTGTCCATTTTTTATTTAGATGCAGTAAAGTTGATGTGCGAAATAATAAAACTAATTAGTTTTTAATTAATATTTTATTAAGTTTAAACAAAATAACAATAATTTAGTAACATATTATTAAAATAACAAACATTAAAGTGTAGGAAGATTATATCAACGATTTTTAATTATTATTTTAATATTATTTGATTTTATTGTTTATACTATTTATTATTTCACGTTTTAAAATCACGTTTCCTTTACAGCATTTTTAGCAGTGTGGGATTGCTAATCTTTTAACACATTCTGTAAATTCACATTGTTGCAGGGAGAGCAATTGTAATGGGCTTTGCGCATGAGACTAAAATGTTTTTTGTTTAAAATAATTTACCCGTTAAACATAAAACATGAGTTACCCTAAATCTTTGTTAAGATTTTGTAATCCTTATTCATCAAAAAGCAGATAACAAAACGTTGTTTACTAAGTAACATTGTTTACATATCAGGTAACTTCTGTTATGTTAGATAAATCTTAAATACACTGCGTTTAGCAGGTAGTATATATGACTATTCTTTTCATAAATCATAACAACATTTTAAAATCTAATATTATCTATTACATAATTAATCTATTAGATAATTATTTAATTAAAACTAACTATTGTTAACTGACTTGTGATAAGAGATAATTGTTTATAAAGTATACATACAATAGTTTATCGAGTCACGAAAAATAACTTGCATCTTTTCCATGTCTGACCTTCATGTGATAAATATAACTAACTACTAAGTATTTCAGACATCTTTTCCGTAAATACAAATATCTAAATTTTTTGAAATTTAACCCACAATCCACCTTTTGCCATATACAGGAAATTTTTCAAATCAAGTTCCATCGGTTCCAAATTTTTTGAAGTTTTAGTAAGTTTGAAATTCTTGACAATAGACGCCAAAGAAGCCTTACTCTGGGCAAATGCAAATCTCATGCCTAAAATATATTCATTTATTACAAAATCTTCCATTATCGTGATATTATATTAAAATTTTGAAAATTACCTAAACATTGTCTCGGACCTTCTCCAAATGTCAAGAACGTACATTTAGGTCTCTCTTGTTTAGCCTCATCAGTAAATCTGTCTGGATCAAAACGTTCAGGGTCTGGAAAGTAAGTAGGATCCCTGAAATGTCGAACCAAATTTTATAATTTTTTTAAATTTCGTAAATTGTTATTATCCCTTTCATTAGTATAACTAACATTTGAATAGCGTGCGCAGGGATAACTATTTTCACTCCGGGTTCAACTGTAAGCGTTGATCCTGGTTCATTTCCAGGGATGGTAACTTTCTTAGTGCATCTTTTTCCCAAAAACATTGCTGGAGGATATTTACGGGATGCCTCTAAAATATAATTTGTACATATGTTAACGAATATTAAAGTAATTCAAATGTTGAGCAGTTAGCACTTACCTTCCATCACTCCATCCAAATACTTCATTTCTTGGAGCGCCTCGTAAGTTAGTTTTCCGTCGTGCCTTTCTAGGACATCGTTTACTTCTTCCCTTAAACGTTCTTGGACTTCTTCATTTTTAGACAACTACAATAAAACATCATTACTATATTATGCATAATAAAAATGAAAATCAAGTACAACAAATAAAATATTCGAACCTCATGAAGCGCAAACGCTAAAACATTGCTTGAAGTTTCAAAACCATCAGTTAGGAAGGAAAACGAATGTCCAGTCATTTCAAGATTTGTAAAATCTGTAAAATATACACTAAATATTATAAAGATAAAAATTATACAGAAACTTGCAAAGTCTAACATATAAAGTTCTGACCGTAGCCATCTTTATTTTTTAATGTCATCATAGCTTGCAAGAAGTCTTCTCGTTGAATATTATTGTTTTCCCGGTACTTCACTGTATCGTTCACAACTTGAGTAAACCATTTTGTTACTTCCTCGGTTACAAAACTGGTAACAACAGGTAAAATGTAATAGTCTAGATAAATAATGTATAAAGTAGTTGTGGTGTATTTCTACTTACGGAACTGAAATAATTTTTGTTATAGCGGGTATTATAAAAGCAATTGTGAATTTAATCATAGAAATTGTATCAGTTGCGAAAATCTTTTTTCCCATTTCTCTAAATTTCGATTCCGGGTTGGTAAACGTTTCAGCATCTAATCCAAATGCGCAGGATGCAACTACATCTGTAGTGTATTTTGCGGACAACTAAAAATCAATAATTCAAATATTACAGCCGATAAATTACGGTATTAATAATACGTAATGAAAGATATTTTTTCAATTTAAATATAGTTAAATATTGCCAGGTTAGTCTTACCTCCTTTACTTCAATTCCATCAGATGATTTAGCTTCTTCATTTGCGTCTAAATATTTCGTTTGTCTTTCGCAGATTTCTACCATCAGAGGAAACATCGCTTTAATCTGTAACACAACATTGAATTTAATAATCGTTAGGATTGGTAAGATCATTAATATATATATAACTGAATTAAATAGGGTAACGATCGGTACATACTTTTCCTGATGTAAAACATGGTGTAATCTGTCCCCTTGTTCTTTTCCATTTTGCGCCGCTCTGTCCAAATGGATTTGTTGCAAATAAAGGATCAGCTTTCTCATCCACATCGAAATCATTTTCTTGGAAGCTATTAAATTCCTTGACGAGAATAGTTTTTATATGTTCAGGATTTCGCACCATTAGGGTTGGCTTAAATGCTGTGTACAACCCCACATATGAATCATTTGGAAATTCTCTACAAAATATTTAAATTAATTAAAAGAACAATGACGAAAATATATTTGTAGAGTTTCTTACTTATAAAAATCATCCATTGCAATTCCCATGTGTTTTCGCATTAGAATTGTGTCCAATGTAGTACCTAAGATTGGTACCGGTTTTGGGCCCGGAATCCCACGCTTGGACCAATAAGAATGCTTCCATTTAGAAAACGTGTAAATTAGACCCAGTAAAACAATAACGAGTGTGATGGCAATCATCATAAAAGCTGCTGCAATTTACATATATTTTGGTAATTTTATAAGTAACATTTTATCTATATTTTGTAAACCTAGATTTTATATTTAGCGGCAAAAAATAAATATTATGTTTATATAACATGTATATATTAATATGATAAAAATACATAATAACATTTAGTAACATAGATATTAAAGCCACATTAACTATAATCAAAGCTTCGATAAACTAATTAGATAGACATGCGTACTTACATGTAAACTAATGTGAAATAAATAGAGTAAATCACTAACTATAAAAACACTACCGCTCAGTGCTGAACAGCGGCTGCTCAGCAAATGCGACTTGAATGGAACTCCAGTCGCCAAATATTCGGTTTTATATCATATACATATGTTTATCAACAAGTACGTCGTCATCGAGACAGTTTATGACCCTGAAGGTCATAAACATCAACAACAGTGTTAGATACAGTCCGAAATACACAGATGCCGAGAAACGAATCGGTCAATATAAAATAGCTCACTGATTGTGATGTGTCGGTTTAAAAATACATAAATTCTAACAGAAATAATTCAAAAATATGTTTGAATAAGAAAAACAATTTCTTTAAGTTGTTTCATGTTATAAATATTATAAGGTAATATATTAGAAAAATAAAATGGGCTTGTGTCTCTTATGTAGGGGTTGATTTTTCAATTGTTGATTGAAATTGATGTTAATAAATGTATATTGGCGTGTCTATTTTATTAAATATGTACATAAATGTTGACGGAGATGTAGCAATTAAACATTCGAATTGTAGTTTTACCGCTAGAGATGGTCGCCCATTTGTATGACAAGAAATGCATTGTATACGTCAGTTATTTGTTGATTGGATCAGTGCTGTGGTAATGTTTTGTAGCTGTTGGTAGTCAAAATAATCAAGTCATGTAAAAGAATAATAAGTTTTTATTTTATTTAATCCTGTTACGACATAATATTGAAATTTTATTGTTCCTTGAAATAGCTGTAAATAATATTTGATATTTTGATATATAAATACATATGGCAGAGATTTATGAGTTGTAAGGTTGTCAGAGTTCTGTCAAGAATATATCTCTGTTGTATAAAAGAGATAGCAACTAGCGGATGTGAGGCCAGATGCAGTTGAAATATTGTACAACGTTGAATCCGTTTAATAATTAAAGAGACAAATTGACTTTTTTAATTGTTAATATCTCTTGAAATATAAAGAGTTATTAAAAAGCAATTTTATAGAAATTGGTATTATCATTGACGCATGAATCTTTGCCGTCTATGTCGGTTATTTTAAGGTTTGAAAAGGACTGTCAAGGTAGTGCGAAGAAGATAAACGCATACGGTTCCAATTTGAGACATCATAAGACGCATTATGTTCCTGCTGCCCTGGATACGTATACTGGATATATTTTTGAAGTGAAATACCTTTGTTGAAAATAATAAAGAATAATACAGTTATATAATAATTTGTCAGACAACTTCGATTACCAGTTCGATGCTGGTTTTTGTTATAAACGATGATCAGTTGTCTGCCTAATTAGACCTGTATCAACTTGTCGAATCAAAACAAATCGAATCTGATTTAAAAAATGATATTTTAATAAGTGGATTATACATAAATGTAAATATTTTTATAGGCTTAGTATAGTAAGCTGTCTGATAACAGAAGCTGATAAGATAATCAGTGAGAAATGTACTCACTGAAAATATTATTACATTTTTTTATTCTTATAATACAAATATTATTTGTAAGGATTTGACAACTTTGCATGAAAGCTTTATTGACGTCAGAAGTCATCAGTGTATGTCGGAGGATAACTTTTGTACGTAAAAGGTAAACTTTTTATGTTAAATAAACCTTACATATACGTAACTTTGCGTAAAATGCAGAAAGAGTAAAAAATGACCGAAAAATAGAAAAGAAATGTACACAAATTGAACAAAGGGATGAAGGACAATTTGAATTGATGAATGAATTCTTGGAAGACTTTATTGAAATTTTACGAAATAGTAATAATAATAATATTTCCTGCATTTCATTTTAAAAATATGAATAAATATTGAAAAAAAAACAAAAAATCGGTTGCAAAACCTGACAAAATCAGTCAAAACGGTTGCAAAACCGGACATCTTTAACTTTAGGTTGCAAAACCCGACATCTCGAAACTTCAATGTGAAATATAAAATTATCAATTAATCAAATGTATAAACAGACCTTCTAAGTAAAATACGATGTTTTTTAAAAATCAACCCCCACCGAGTTTTTGCCCCTACGATGTGCCGGGTTTTGCAACTGGGCTACTATTATATTTGTCGTCTTTGTACTTGTTAACTTTTATAAATCATCCAATATAAAATTGTAAATCTCTGCATCTAAAACTCGTCAATCATCATCAAAAATACTTACTTTCAATTTTCATAAATTACATAAAGAACAAGTGGCCTCGCAATAGCTAAGGCCGCCAAAGTGTACTATACCACATTATGTAGTACAAATAATTTCCACATTCATTATTTTAAGATAAGAATAACTAATGATGACTGTTACAAATTTGAGTAGCATGCCTTCAGACTGCCGGCACTTTAAAAGGATTTACGACATTACTTAAGTGATCACCTTTTAAAGACCTACATCGAAGTGAGTCCTTCTAACAGCTACAACACCAGTCAAATATTTTAGTAAAATATTTTTAGTTTTATTTACTTCCTGAATACCTGGAAAAAATATTTGTCATTACTCAATTCTATTTTAGGGCATTTTATTACACAAAACAGGTACTTGAAACATAACGGCTTTGTTAGTACTTAAGATAATTTAAAAGCACTCGAAATATTGAATATAAAAGCGACAATGTAATATCAACACAAAATTGAATTTAAGTGAGAAAATTACAACATGCCAATTTTGCCAATTCAATTAAAATCCTCAAAAAGAAACAAACAATCTTAATTTAAATTGAAATTCTATTTGTATAAATTATTTTATTTATAATTTATTTTGAGAAATCCAAAAGTAATGTTTATAGAATTGTGTTTGTTTACTTAAAACGCATGGTTAATGTTATCTTCATTAAAAACAAAGATGTTAAGTTTAAACCAACTAGCCATCATAAAATATAATGAGGTATACCTCTAAGTAATATACATCTAACTTATACAATATATATAAATGTCACTGTAGAAATAACGGCCAACACAGTGGATATCTGTTTTTATTCAGTTACTTAAGTGCATATTGTGAGGTTATAATAAAATTAGATAAAAAGGAATTGACAATTTATAGTAAATAAAGTTTATATGTCGTTTCTTCAAATTTCAGGTATGATTTAAGTTAAACAATGTAATTATCAAAATATGTATGTAAATTAACAAAATAACTTCAAATTTTAGAAGCAACACATGAGTTTAATTAAAATTTATAATTCCTAATAAAAGTAAAGACATAATAGAACTGAAGTCTTATATATATATTTGCTACATCTTGTGTATGTATATAAATAATTATTAAAAATATAAAAATATTACATAAAGTATAAAAATATAAATAAATAAAAAATATAAATATTCTGGATGACAAAGACAATCTCCAAGCTGTAATTAAATGGTAAATATAATTAATATGAAAAAATATTTGTAAGCCCATCATGACCACAAATAGTGTAAATATTATTACAAATACTATATATTCTCATTTTAATCAGTGTATAACTTATAATATATTACTTTTAAAATGTAAGAATATACCAGGTAATATTTTATCATGAGTAATTGGTTACCCCATTATAGTAGTCTGACGGGTTTTGTAAGGAATCTTGTCCATATCCCATAATTCCATTCGTACTTATTATTCAATATTTTTTATTTTGTCTCCTTTCGTTCAGTCAGACGTGGTCAGACGCATTTAGCAGACCGAATTGCAAAAGCAAACTATATTCAAGTTTTTAAAAACTATTTGGAAACGGAACACACCATTTTAAAAGCATAATTTCGTGTTGAGTATTTGAAACAATCACAGCTGTTGTTTTTAAGTGAATATGTGTTTATAATTTATCATATTATTGTGAATTTCTGTACAAGTGGACAGCGGGCAGTTTGGCTTAATCTGTAATATAGTGTTGTGTGAATAGTGACAGCTACACATTATATTATATTATCTCTGCAACACATGTAAGCATCAGCCTTGAAAGTTGAAACAAGTGCATTATTTATTTTGATAGTGTGGTGCGAGTTATGGTGAATCTTAAATAACATTACTAAAGTGATAAAGTGACATTTAATTTATAAAAATCTAATAATGGCTTACATGATCATAAATAGAAATAAAATCTTCATCATAAGTTTGTTTGTAATTTTAACAATAGAAATTTGTTCTGCAAGATTATCTGGACTTTATATTGACAATGGTTTGGATCAGACAGTTATAGAACGTTCAATGTCTTATAAAGAGAAACAACAAGTTGAACATGAGATTTTAGATTTATTAGGACTCCCAAATCGTCCAAGAAAAGTACATCATAACCAGATTAGGAAATCAGCTCCAAAGTTTCTATTAGATATATACAAATCGTTATCTATAGAAGAATCAAATAGTCGATCGACTAGGAGTTCATCTGACTTGAATTTAACGGGTGAAGATTTACATGCCATCGATGAAAGCGAAGTTATTATGTCATTTCAAAGTCACAGTAAGTTAAAAAAAATTCGCACACTTCTTAATATTGAGTAAAAAACAGTTCCTTAGGTTATGTCACAGCTCTTGTTACCTATTAGTATGGTTACCATTAAATTAAACTGGACCCTTCCGACAGGATTCCAGTTTGTGAAATATTTTCCAATCTTTCTGATCCATTAGTCCAGCCCGTTAAATTAACTAACCCATTAAATTTCCGATCGTATACTGCGAGAAAGTTGATAACCTTACTCGTCCAGTGGCAATAATTTTTTTTTAATCAAAGGTTATAGATAAATAATAGTTAACTGGAAAAGTTAATTAAATTACTTAACTGAGAATTTAGTATTAAATTATGTTGTTGAAATTTTTTTAGTAGATATCCTGGTAACATCTTGTTTGTAAAGGAAAATCCTTTCCTTCCTAAGAATTTATGCTATATCCGTTACAGCAAAGAAGCAAACCAAAGATTTGCAGAGCAAACAACAAAATTCTTTAAAATAATAGTTAAGTTAAAATTAAAAAAGGTCTTTTGTAATCATTTTCTACTGTTAAACAATTACAACTTGTTTAACAAGTCTACCTACTAAAAATGAAAATTTAAAGGTAGTATATCGTTTATATAAGATTTTGAATCTTGTTCTTTATGTTACCAGATCACCATGTAGCTGGTGTTCGCCACGAACGCGGTCGTCGTCTTTGGTTTGATGTCTCAGAGGTAACATCCGAAGGAGAAGGTCTTGTTAGAGCAGATCTTAGATTGTACAAGACGTCAAATCATGTTACGGACTATGACGAATCAAATGAAATTTACACCATTACTGCTTACGAAATAATTAGCTCTCAAGGGTGAGTATTAAATGTTATTAGTTTATAACTATAATTAAGCACTTTGCTATTTCCGCAAGTATTATAAACATTAGTTTATTACATATAATTGAATTGAAAAAACGGGGAAACAAAAGGGGAATCCGAGAATCAAACCCGGATTGAATCTGTGAATCGAAGTGTGCTGGAACTGACTAATTGCGACGCTAATTTTTCAGAAGGATGCTTTAAAGTTGTTTCGCATTAGCACATTAGTAAATGATTTATACATATTTGTACAGTTGTACTGTGAATTGTACTTATCTCCCTTAAACTCCCTGATGATTTTAATAATCTTAAATATTTCAAATAAAAGATATTAGTCTTCTCTCAATTCCTCACAGAGCCGGTCCACCAAGATAAAGCTGTGCACCATTTATAATTCAATTTCACTATGGACTATTCTAAGGTAGAAGGACATAAAATCATCATCTTGCATCTACTATAAATTTCCCCCAAACCGGTTCTGATTACTCATCAAGTCCTTTCGATTTTGATTCTTACCATAGTTTAAGATTATTAGAAAAACCTTTTTTTTATTATAGATATTTTTCATATGCATGTGTTTTTTATAGACCTTTAAATATATTTCAGTGAAAAAGAATTGGAATTTGTCTCAGCTATAAATATTACATCAGGATTTGATGGATGGTTAGAGTTAAATATTACATCTGCTCTGCTTTCTTGGATAAATAATCAAAATGAAAATAAAGGACTTTATTTATCCGTTTACGCAATTGATAAACCAGGTAAATATAAAAACAAATAATAATTGCTGTTTACTTAGAGCATCAAGAATAATAATTTTCTTCATTTCCAGCTCACGAGATTCGCCTTGAAGATATTGGACTAATTAACAGTCGTGGTGATGAAGATAAACAACCATTTATGGTGGGCTTCTTTAAAGCCAATCCTTTGAACACCCATTTAAAACAAACACGTTCTAAAAACGGTTCCAGAAGTAAGAGAGAGACCAATAAAAGGCAGAAGAAAGACTATAGCCCTGCTGCAAGTTACTACAAAAATCCGTTAACAGGTTCATATGATTCTTGTATTTATTTATTTTGAAATTTATATTACATGTTACAATAGTACTAATTTTTTGTAATTAGATCCAATATATTCACCAAAGTCTTCATTCAGCTGCCAAATTAAAACTTTGTATGTCAGTTTTAAAGATTTGCAATGGCAGGTTTGTAGGAGAAATTTATTATCGTTAATATTAATCGAATATTTGTATTTTATTACTTACTAACTTATTTCTTCCTTTCATGCAATGTGTTAAGGATTGGATAATTGCTCCTGATGGGTATGGTGCCTTCTATTGTGCCGGGGAATGTAATTTTCCTTTAAATGCTCATATGAATGCAACAAATCATGCTATTGTTCAAACCCTTGTGCATTTAATGAATCCCACCCAGGTAACAGATACTGCTTTAGTACTAATAAATATAACTAAATGGATCAACTAAAATTTGTTTTGATTTTTAGGTACCCAAACCGTGCTGCGCCCCCACAAAACTATACCCAATATCTGTTTTATATTATTTGGAAGATTCCAACGTTATACTCAAAAGATATAAGAACATGGCAGTGAAGAGTTGTGGTTGTCATTAACTTATATAAAAATGCTACCTGTATTTTATAAATATTAATTTTATGTATTAGCTTTTACACAAATTGAATCAACTGTACAGAGAACAATATTTTGTTATTTAAAATAAATTGTATTAGTAATGTAAACTATGTTTCTTGACAATGTTCTACAGCTGTTAATTCATAAATATAAATCGTGACCCATATTTTGCTGGAGGCTTGGGGTAGTCTTCTGGTAAGTAGGGTGTAGCATCTTCATAGACTACTATCTCAGGCTCGGCAGGTTTCGGTCGGGGTGATTGGTGTATTCTAATTCTACATAATTCTCCGTGTTTATGCTTCTCAATACCCAGATCATCTTTTAGACATTTTTCAAGGACTTCCTGTGTTTTACGGCATCTTGCAAATTGGAAATTACCACTACTTCGTTCTACACAATGAGTAAAATCTAAGAATTCATCTTTACATGTTTTTTTAACTTCTTTAAAAAATCTTCGAACACATGATGTAACTGCTCTACCTTCTGCTAAACAAGATCTGGGATCTTGTAATTCCTGACGGCATAAAATAAACTCATTACTTACTGTTTCACAATTCTTTCCAAAATATAAAGCACCCGCTCTTAAAATTGATGTAGACAAGTCTATTTCCTTAACGTCCAGTTCCTTTTCCTCTGGTAATGTAATTTCATTCGTAATCACCATGATTATTTTAAGTTTGCCGCTATTCAATTATGAATTGCACAATCTTGGTAGCCAAGAATTCAATGGCGTCTATGTTTATGTCGATTTTTGTTTACCATATTCGTCACTAGTGGAAGCACTGCAGCCACAGGGCTGCGACTGAATTTCATTATGATTGTACATGCGAAAAGTAATTTCTTTATATTTAAGTGATTTTTAGTGACATATTTATAATTAGTGTATTATAATGCTATATTAATTGTGTAAATAACATTGTAAATATTAATAATAATATTTTATATAATTTTTGAGTGATTGTAAATATAAAGTGCTATTTTCTTTACTGTCATACATTTGCGTAGGCAGGGCTCGTTATGACATTGTTGCCTCGGAAGTATTTGTGTCAAGTATTATTTGAATGTGGGGTGCGATTTCTAAGTTATTTGCAAAAAACGAAAATACATCATTAAAGAATAAAGATTCAGTGAATAATTTGGATATATCTGACATAAAAGCTGCAGAAACAGCAATGGAGGCTCAAGATTCTTATGACACAAGACAGGTAGGAATTCCATAACATTTATCTGACAGTGTACATTTCGTTCGCTTCTCTTAAGACACCCAGTTATATCTACTCACCTACTTCATTCGCCTACTTGTTACCTTTCATTTGGTGATTACAGCCTTTGCAAATAGTTAATACTTGCTTAATTATTTAGTATAATTCAAAGCATTTTTAACCGGTGCTGGTTCTACCTTCAAGACTGACGTAAGCGCCAGATTTGTATTGGTTAAACACATTATAATCTAATACAAAAATAAATCACTTTTGCATTATCAGAGTAGAATCTTAAATCTATAATGCAATTCTTTGTTGCAATTATATCTGAAAGCATTTAAAATAATTAATAATGAGTATAAGCTTTGGAACAGAATATTTACCTTTCTGAGATTTATATTTGCTTATACTTATGCTTTACATTTAGAATATTATCCATCCTAGTGTCTTATAATTTTTACTCTTCTTGATAACTAATTTACAACCTTCTTATTGATGTTGATCTGCTTTGTGTCAATGACATATTGTGTAGCATTGTAATTTCAATTAGTAGAATATACCGAGATTTTTATTTTAACCATTTACTCATCATAATATTTTATAATTCGTAATCAACTTTAGTTTCAAAACGACATTATAGTTTAATTGACCAATAAAATTTTAATTAAAGCATTCCATCTTGGCTGTTGACATTTTGGAAGACATTTCATTTGTCAATCAAGAGATCATGAAAGAAAGTCTTAAATATCTTATTTAAAATCCTATTATGTCTGATATTGGAGTGTAGTACTTTCATTTTGTTCAATAAAATTATTGGTAAATTTTCTGAATATCAGTAATATCTGGAGATTTAGCAAAGTGACCTATTGTATAAACCGCCAATCAATCCTTACAAAACTAACGCAACATAGAATGACATCTGTACCAAATTTAGACTAGATAGAATGGAATTTGAGATTTTGCAAAGAATATTTAAATAATTTATTTATAAGACCTGTTAATATTCTTTTATCTAGGAATACATTTTTTTATAAGACTGTAATTGTATTACTAGGTATATGTTTGTAAGAATTTATATTTGTGTACTTGTGTAGGCTGATATATTAACTATATCTTAATATGACGTAAGTAAGGTGTGGCGAACTGACAAAGTGTGAATTGTCTTAATGTTGTTTTTGTGAAAATTTTATTTAATCGTAATCGTTGTAGCTCCAAAATTAAATTTTCATTTCTGTGAATCGGGCCTGTATCGGGAACTTGCTGTAATATTATCTCAAATTATTGGTTTACAATCTCAAAATATTTGTGAATTATTATTATTGTAAATGTACTAGTATATATTAAATCAAATGTTTTTGAGCGGATGGCATATGAAGGGCAGCGGAAGTGGTTTTCGTACTTACGTTTTGTCTTATCAATAAATGGAAGTATGTAGTGTGAATCTTAAATAATTGATTTACAAAATCTGATAAGTTTTTTTTACTTAACTTTAAAAAGTTTCAACTAAATTACATAAAGAACGCTTGTCGAAGAATAAACTTAAATGATTTTGTATTAAAAGAATTTCCTAATTCACAAGAAATTCGTAAAGCAAATATTTAGTTCGCCACTGTAGCTATATATTATTATCAGAAATATAAAAAAATAATTACTGCATAAAAAATAGAAATTGTTATTAATTAGTTTTATTATTGCACGATGCAATTTAATTAGAAATGAATGTTAATTTCACAAAGTCATAAATACCACTTGTAAAATATTTTAATATCCCTCTAAACATAGTTACTTTTTATGTAAAAGATGTTACTTAAATATTATCTCTAATATCTATTATTATCATAAATTGACGTTTCCGGAATTAAGAGAATCGTAAAGTAAAATGTTGTATGCGTTAAAGGTGATATCATCCATGTTTCGTGTTTAGCGGGATATATTTTGTGGTAGTTTTTCTTTAAATGAACAGAAAACAACGAAACTAGCTATTAGATAATAAAAGTAGTCCAAGTTTTCGAGTTATTAGGCCACTGAAGCAAATGCACTTGCGTGAATTACGTGCTAAATAATTTATTTAATTTAATTGAAATTATAAGGTAAATTATAAGATTATCCATAAACGAGTAATTATTATATTTTGCAGTATTTTATATTCTATTAATAATGCTAAATAAAAAATTACTATTACTTATAATAATATAAATACTAAATATAAAAGAAGCTATAATTAACACTTTCTAATTTTCAATATTTGTTACCAAATACTAATTTCTATTGACTTAAACATGGATTCACTGTACTAGATTCCAATTTAGTTGTTAATTGTTTTTTATATTCAAGCATCTAGTTTCTAGAAGCGTTGACCTTCATATAACGACCTTGACAACATCAGTTCAAAATTTCAAATAGCCGTTGCTTCAATTATTTTTTAAATAAATGAACTGTAGAAAAAAAACGTCTTCGGAAGAATGAATGAATTTGATAAATGTGATTTTGAATTTTTCCATTCTCAAGAAATTCATAATATCTTGGATTCTCGAAAAATGGTATATCCACAAAGATCTGACCTATTTTATGTAACATCGATCGATAACTTTGGATGAACTGAAGTAGTCTAATTTTGTCAAAAGTATTCATTTGGAAATTCTTCTAATATAAAAGTATGTTAGCATTAACTTATAAAATGAGGTTCTAAATCCGAGTATTATAAGTCCATCTTGGAAAGCAAGATTTACTCATAAATATAATATATTATATTCAACAAGAATAAATCTACTATGAATATATTTTCATACTATATGTAAATGTTTACATGTTAAACAAATATTTCGCAATGAAAGATTCTTTCTTACAAATATTAACATACAATCTTGTAAAAACAGAATCTTTTTTAACTTTATTAACTGGTTGAGTTGTTTATTTAACCCACTTTTCTGAACGTTTTGGGTAAATAAATAAAATATAAGCTTTTCTTTGAAAATTGCTATGTAAAGTATATTTATATATAATATAAAAATACATAAGACATTCTCCGAAACTTTTCCTGGATTGGGGCAAAGTGTTGTAATTTATATAATCTTCAAATGATAAATTTGTTTTATATATTTATTCTATCCCGTCTAAATTTTAATTCACAATGCCATATAAAATATAAAGCCTGGTTCACACGGCATTTATCGCACTTTTTTTGCAGTATAAATCTTATCGAATAAACAGTGGCGTATGCATTTTATATAGAACTATTCAGACGACGTTTGTACAGCAAAACAACGTACACAGCTAAACACGTTTATCGAATACTCACCGGACTTGTCAAGCAAATCGTATGAACTTTAACGTATTCGGAATGCAGTGGGACATTGTATTATACGGTATCTTTCACACGGCGTGACTTTTGCCGAATAGTATCCCGAATAAGTGTTTAGTGCTGAAGTATCATTTCCATGTGTTTCAAGTTTATTATTAGAAAATGTTCGACGAATCTTTTATAGATAATGATTTATTGATTTCTTTGGTGGAATAAAGCCCGTTTTGTGGGATAAAAGTATGGAATTATATAAAAATCGCGTTGCAACTCAAGCAGCGTCACAGACAATATTTTACCTAAGAATTCCAAATCGCCAATAATTCGGCTACTATAAATTCTAGCAGTACAAATGCGACAACAATACCTTCGCTTTAAAGTTCGAATTGTATTCATTCGTCCTATTCAAATTTAATGAACGCGTTTTTTTCTTTACTTTATACGTTTTTACTAATAAAAATTTACCATGTGAACATCTTGCTGATTATACGTTTAAAATCGAATACTGTAAAAAACGTGCATTATAATTTCGTGTGGACCAAGCCTAAGAATTACATTCGGTAGTGTGTCAGCACACCCCGCAACCCACCAACTTATTAAAAAGCCCACACTTGTATGTTTGTCACTTGGTCTGGTCACATACCGATTTCCACGCATTTGTTAATTCAGATTAAAACACCTAAGAAATTTACTAGTCCATAGAAATAGTTTGCTTCTCCGACGGCCTGAGCAGCTGCCTTTGAACAGGTTCTGTGATTTTTTGTGGGGGAAATACAAGACTCCAGTCAGCGCAAGAACTTGATTCAATACTGAATCAAAACTTGATTTGGCAAGTACATATGTAAAATGTTTGATATTTGGTTAGCTTTTATTTATAATTCTGTTTATAATCGTTGCAACACAAGCTCTTTACATCATGAAGATGATCTAAGTAACACTCTAACGCTATATTTATTTCATTAAAGATCATTTACTTGTCAATATTATGTTCCAGTCATCACCTTATTTGGATTAACTAATTTCTTGTTTTTCCATATTTGAAATAAGAAAAGGAAGATATTTAAATGTCAGTATATTATTAAATTTTTATGAAGTGTGATGCATATCTTAAGATACAACGGTTTCAGTTAACAAATCTTCACCAAAGAATTGAGAAACAATGATTATAATTATTCGTTGAAGAATTTATTGTAAATTTGAAATTTTTCACTCGTAAAACTTTAAATAAATTTTTTTTTCAACATAGTTTAAATTTTGTTTTTAAATGTAAAGCAGTATTAAAATAAAGTACATTTTTGTTCTGTTTTTATGCCATGTTTTGCATTGGTAAATAAGACTGTTCTATATTAGATTGATATATTCAAATGCTATTGCGCATTTTTATATAAATACAGTCCAAGGGAGTATACACCGCTTGTTGAATAGGGCCTGTCAAATTTCCACTACGAACAGCAAGAATAATTTGTTTATTTCAATGGCATTGATTATGGAGAAACTGTATAGCTTATGTGTTAAATTGGTTATATTCATTTTTAATTTTAGTAAACAATGAACACCTGCATTGGCGTATTTTAATTTATGGCTCATCTTACATTCACGATTTGCATGCAAAATAATAAACTGTTTGTTAATTTCATGCTTTTAAATACAATTTTTCTATTTTAATTGCGAAAATCTTTCGAGACATTTGAAAAGTCATAATCTAGTCCTTACGTACCTTATTTATGACATATACAGGTTTGTTTGTTGGCAGGTAAATGACACCTAGCAATTTTATCCTTAAACTTATAATTACTATTTTATTACAGCTTGATATTGTTCTGATGTCTTTGATTTTAATTATTGCGAGGTATTTTTCTATTACTATTAAGTAGATTTATATCAGTAATTACACTTGACAGTAATCATTGATTTTAATTATTGTGGTATAATTAATTAATTTATTAATTAGAAAACCTAAAAGTGTGCCGAGCCAGACACGTTAGCACGGACGTTAAAAAATATAAGAACTGCGCAAGAATTGTGCAATATGAATACAGATATAAGGCACAATGAGATTATACTGGGGTCTGAGTAATTACTCGACCCTTTTGTTCGAGATCACATTCAAAACCATAATTTCTTTAAATGTTCCGGCTTAGGATTGAAAATAGCATAAGTATCTGTTTTATTAGTGTCGCATTTTTATGTCGCACTAGTCTGTACGTTAAAAGTACAACACATTTAGTACACTCATGCCTAAATAACGTCAACTTATGAATGAAAATATATAAATGTTGGATGTCGCATGTTTATGTCGCACCAGTTTGTACCATACATAAGAAAGATGTTTTTCATTCCATTTGGAAATATACTGAAGAAATTATTCACTGACTATTTTTATTGACTGTTTTTTCAGCGGAATCGTCAGCACTCTGTATGTTTAACAGCAATTTATTTAAAATTATATAGTGTTGGTGTTGCAATGACCTGCTCATTTTAAAAACTCGTGCCCAACCCACATGCAACTTCAAAAAAATATCGCCTACATTGTTATACACTTTGCTTTATGACTTTGACATTATTAATGCTTGAATTCTTCATAGATTATAAACTAGAAGTAGATTTATGAAAAGAGATCTTAATTTTTATATATCTGTGTATATTGGCAAACTTTTAGATATTTTTATACCTTGAGTTATCAGATTTGTTATTAAATACTGCTTTTAACATCGATATACCATGGTATGTATTATATTTCTTCTTGTTTCGTAATTATAAATACCACTAAAACTAAAATGTGGTTAAGCCAGTTTTTAGTATAGTAAGTTAACTCGATTGATTACGGAGATATAGTTCATCACTCCTTGTTTCGACGTTCTTTATATGCAGAGTTGATAATAATCTTACAATCCTTAATGCGGCACATTTTATTGAGAAAAATTTTCAAAAAATAAAAAGTCACTGAATTATCAAACTACTCTCGTAGCATTGCAAACAAATATATTTTTCTTCAATCTCTAACATCAGTTGAATATATTAATACAGTGATTTTTTTATCTTTATTTTAAAATTGTATGCATACAAAAATAACTATTTATCAAATATTCAAATTCCAAGAGATTAATGAATTAATATTTTTAATTCTCGGTATTATTTCACATTTATTACGTGGTTTCAAGGTCGTTGAGTAAAGGAAATAGAACCAGAAATAAAGATTGATGTACATCTGCGACATAGTAATTAAGAAACGATGGTTTTCGGTGGTTCCTAATATTTTAATACGCGAATGCTTTGTCAGATGTTACTAAAACAAAAAGTTTAAGTCATACACAAAATCATGTATACTCGTATTTTTTAATTTATAAGTATCTAAATATATATAGGTATATCTGCTTTGAATAATGTTCACACGACATTGTACTGCACGTTTTTTTTGCTTTATTATCTTTAGATCTTAAATCTTAGTAAATCGTATCGAATAAACAGTGCATACATTTTATACATATAATAGAATCATTCACATGATGTTTGTACTGCAAAAAAACGTACACAGCTAAACACGTTTATTATATACTCACTGGACTTAACAAGCGAAATCGAATAAACTTTAACGAATTCGGCTTGCAGTCCCGCGTATTATTATGCGGTACTTTTCACACGGCGTGGCTTTTATTGAATAGTAACCGAACAAGTGTTTAGTGCTGAAGTATCATAAAATAACTGCGGCTGTATGTCTTATATACAAATAAAAATTTACCGTATGAACGTCCCTCTGATTATACGTTTAAAATCGAATACTGTAAAAAACGTGCAGTACAATGTTGTATGAACCCAGCCTTAACTGCAGGATGACATCAGGAATGACGTATCTCATCAACTCGCATCGTAATGATCCACTAGTGACTAGAATCGTTTTGCTTCACATACATATCAAACGTGTATAAGCTTAATTTTCCTGAGCGAGAATGTGAAGTCATCTTTATTATAAAACTAAATACGTATACAAAATAATATATGAAATGAACCTACTCTCTCAAGGACATTTCAATGTGTGCGTGAGGTAATTGGAATGTAAATCGTTTTAATTTATTATGTATTCATGTAATTCATAATTCTATGCGCTATTTAAGGTAATAATTTTTATGTTTTCAACAATTTAAATTTCTGCTGAAGTCTGATATTTGACTTCGATTTTTATTATTATCTAAAACCAATCGCTTTTTATTTTATCACAACATGTTAATATTTAATAGTAAATTAGAGGGGACCACTTCTCTTTATTAATCTATCTTTTTTGCGATGCCCCTACAAAACTGAAAACCGGTTAGCAACACTGGTTAATGTTAAATACCGTGAAATTGTTGGTTCAATTATTTAATATCCATTTTTAAAACGTTCTTTCCTTTGAGACCCTAATCTGTCGCTTAATTTGGCTTATCTGTAAATGCGGATTTGGTTAATTAGAACCAGTTAACTTCCATCTTTCTAAATTTAAAATAATAAAACTTAAGTAAAAGAATATTTTCCCATTCTTCGAGTTTTTTTCACTTTATGTTCCTTTAGTATTGTTCCACCCCTGTACTATTGATGCATTATCTTATCGCCTAAACCCAAAGTAAACATTGACGTTACTTGATCAAATATTACATCCAATAATCAATGTAGATTTATCCGCATTACATGATTGTGGTGTATTCCTATCACAGTAAACATTTTGGAATCACTTTGACATTATATTGAAGATGCGTATGACTTTTTTGTCATGAAATAATTCTATTTGATTTCATTCGTTCAAGGGAAATGGCAGTGTTATGAACTATAAGTGGCAAAATCACTCCACCTGGCGTCACTATCGTACCAGTATGGAATAAAGTTGCAAATAAACCATTAAAGTGTAACGGAGACAGCTATATCTTTTTTCTTTTTCTATTATATTCTGGTGAAATAAATGTGGAATTTCATTTTAAATGTATGATGTTGGAAAGAGAACGAATATTCTTTTGAAAATATTCTGACAATTTTTTTTCATCTGAGGGAAAAAGAATTTAGTTTTTGACTGGAACTTCACCTAGCTATGTCATTTCACTAAAATGTTTACTGGGATCTAAATCAAAGTTAAATTTAGTGTATAAAACAGTTAGCATAACTCATGTATTCAAAATAACCTCTTTTTGAATGAATGGCTTCAATAGATGGAGTGTGAATATTTTTTTTCTTTACGTTCTCTTCCTAATTAAGAATTTTATTTATGTATTAAAACTTTCATAGTTTTTGTTTGTGTGATATATACCGAGTTCAATATTTTACTAAACAATAAGAATTTGGTTCATAGAATCTTCACTTGATTGAATGATTAACATTTTTAGTCAACTTTTAGTGGTAAGCGTTCACTGGTCCGAATGTAATGCAGTTAACGCTTTGAATTTATTCTATGAAACGAGCGAGAGGGAAGCCGTATGCAGCGAACACCACAGTTTTATTGGAACAAATTAAATCATTTGTGTAACAAGTATTTTGAAAGAGTTTGATGCGACTCGGTAGACACTTTTCTTTAGATGTAAATCGTAAAGCCCACGTACATTTGTAATTCATTTCCTTGCCTGATAGTCGTCCGGATCGTTGCGCATTTGGAACCTCATTTAAAGATACGCGGACTTTCCTTGCGTAGTGGACACACCTCCTCCTCATAATCTATTACTGTGATGTAAAGCAGTGGTTTTCAAAGTAAGGTCCGTGTACGAATTTAATGTAAACTTCGTTATTTTACGAAGTTTTTTTTTTTAAATAAAATTGACTCTTAAATATGTTATAAATTTGCGGAGTTTATTTATTGCATATTTTTGTAAAATTTGTTTGTTTATTGAGTTATAATCGGAAAATTATACGGCGGTCAGAATGATACACTGAATGGCGTTTTCTACACGGAAAAATGTTGCTACTTATTGTCAAATTCAATTATTTATTTTATTAATGTTTTTTTTAATAATCTTTTTAAAAATAAAAATTCTATAGAAAACAGAATAATTTGATCTTATTCGGTTCATTTAAGGTAAGAAAATCTAAGCCTTCTGAACTTGTTTTTCTTTTCAAATAAGGGGTTGGGAAGTCCCCAACGATTCGCTATTAATCAACTCACCCTAATGGTTTGAGAGCCTATAAATTATTGAGTACTGGTTATTGAATTTTGAATTAATAATGAGCATATATTTTGTCCCAAATGTTTTAGTAAAACATTTAATCAATTAAAATATCATTTTATCAATTAAAAGCAAATATAAACAAGTTAATTTTATATTTTCCAATAGTCCACATAGTGAACATTTAAATGAACTTACTTTATATGTAATGAATCAATACAGAGTGTGAAGCAATGACCTTGGTTTCAAACTAACACAGAAGTACAGACTGTAAGATGTTACAATACGCTTTGTAACATTTTTTATTTGTGTTAAATTAATAAATTCAAGAAAATTGACCCATTTTAATGTGTGGCTATAGTTCTTTATTATTTAATGTATACTCGGACACATGGTCGCACGCAGTAAAATTCACAGTTGGGGCAAAACAACAACATTTATCTAGAGTAAATGTGCCTCAGATTTTGTTCGATTGGCTAACTTCCTGATGAGGTATGTTCTCCATTTGTCACTACCTTCGTACGCCCATGCTACGATATGTGGCTAGTATAAGGCAATAATGTTTTGCTGCGTTCGTGACTCCTTTAATTTATTTGGATATGCTCTTATGCTCGACGAATTGAGATTCTTAGTGTTATAATTGTTGCGGTCATCGATGTTAATTAGAACGTTACAACTTTGTAGAGTTATGTGCTTAATTTTAATTTTAATTACCGGCTTATTGAATTATTTATATTGCTTACTATATAATATTATAATAATACATAGTTTCGTTATAAACAGTTATTACTAATACAAAGTATACAAACAGAGACAATACCAGCAAGTTTGTCTTTAAGGCAGTCTTGCCGTAATAATGAATGAAAATTAAATGAATATAGTTTCATTCAGCGTACTATAAATTATTATTTCGTGCAATATGTTCTAAATATTGGAGTGTTTTCTTTCAATTTCTGTTATAATATAATAGATTTCTTGCATACATTTCCATATTTGTTCTTATTCACGTTACATTTTTCTTTCCCAAAATCTGCAAGATATTCGACAATTCGTTCTTCCTCAAAGTTCAAGTTTTCGATCCATATTTTACAATCTACATAGGCAGATCTAAGCAAGTCCTGTAGTGCATAAAACCATTTATTTCTGGCTGTAATTTTAGCTTAAATTTTAAGACTTATGTTGTCTCAATTAGATAAAAGTTCACCCAGATATCTAAACACTCTTACGCTATCAACAACTCAGTGGCGGATTTGAGCTACATGACACACTAGGCCCATTCCGATAAGGCGCCCTTCTTAAATTGTAATGGTATTTATTCGTACATATATAAGACAATATCTCCAATTTTATTAGGAATTGTAAATTTTTAATCAAACATATGTGTTGCTCTGAATACACATTATAATAATTACACTGTTTAACTTAAATCATACTATCCTACCTGAAATCAAAGAAACGACATTTAAAGTTTATTATTTAAATTGTCAATTCCTTTTTATCTAATTTTATAATAACTTAACAATAGGCACAGTGAGTTCTGTCAACTCCACAACGTCATCTATGGAGTATATGGTCACTGTTTTACCGACAGACGAGCTTTGTACCAACTAAAAAAATATAATTTCCTTACATTTATTATAAATTTTGTTGCCCTTCAAATTGTGACACACCTAGATCTTAAGCCTTGAATTTTTTTCTCACAGTAAACGGAAATGCATTCGTTTTTGAATTATAGTCACTTTTAAAATTGTATCGCCGCTTAAACTGGGACACCACTAGCCCGTAAACCCTTAAATTTGTTATCACAGTCGACGAAAAACCCATCCAATTTTGAATTATACTCGCCCCTCAGCCGGGCCTCACGGGCTTACGCCCAAACACTGCACTGCAAACAACCCTTCCTCATATTTAAAATATCTCACTTTCTGATATCTACGGCTACTGGTAACCGTGTTATAAATTATTAATTATTTACCAGAATTGTGTTAACATCAACCCTTTTACACAATCAATGAAAAAATGACGTCATTTTCACTTTTAAATTGGTTAAATCTTTTGTAAGATTGTGACTACGTAATTAACAAATTATTGAACATTGCGATCCTGATAACCTACTTTAATTGATCACTACAGACATTAATTTATCGTTAAGACATTGGTTATTATTTTTTATCACAATAAGCATTCAGTCTGTCAATATTTAAATAATGTATTTACTCATACTTATCGTTCATTTAATTTTAAAATTTTATTACAGAATATTTTTTACTTGGTGGGATAATACATCATTATTTATACATGAATTGTTTATTTTATCATTCAGTTGAAATGTATCTAATTCAAGAACTCATCTTCAAGTGTTCTTACTTAACGTACTTACCGTATAGTCATATCGTATTTTTATACACTTATATTTTTACTTAATGATCCATTTAACATTAATATGTTAATTAGATCCTAATTGTGTTTTGAACAACACCGAAATAACAGCTTATTTCCGTAGGCTTTTTAACTAATTATTTGGATTTTTCTTGGGAAGGAGACAATACACAATATTCATTATGTTTATATTTTAATATCATAGATAACATTTAATGGAAACAAAATGATTATTTGTAAAAGAAAAGATTTCCTTTATATACAGGGTGTCCCAAAATTCAACGATAAGCCGGCACCAGAAGGTGGTCCTGCTCATGACTACACAAGAAAAAAAGAAAAAAAAAATTTATCTCATTTTGTTTAGGAATTAGAAAAAAAAATAATTTTTTTTCGAAAATTGAAACACCTTAAGATGTTTTTAACTACCATGACCACAATTTTTCAAATATTTCTGAATTTTTTTTTGTATCGGCAACCTAAATAGCACTGCTATCCATCACAACCATTAAAACTCCCAGAATACTAGTAGTTTTTACACAAAATTTAATCGAAATTATTTTTTTCCCTAAATTTTTTAAAGATTTTTACTTTCAGTCAACTTTAACTCATCGTGGTGTAAAAAAAAAGTATGAAGACTACTATGGCAAGTTTTTTTTAAAAATTGGCGCAACTCTTCAGGATTTCAAAATGGTATAATACTCCAGGAAAACTAGCAATAAAAAAAAATTATGCATACTATTTCTAAACAAGAACCAAATTTCATAAATTGTTGTTGCAAAAACTACTAGCATTCTGGGAGTTTTAATGGTTGTGGTGGATAGCAGTGCTATTTAGGTTGCCGATACAAAAAAAAAATTAGAAATATTTGAAAAATTGTGGTCATGGTAGTTAAAAACATCTTAAGGTGTTTCGATTTTCGAAAAAAAAATTTCTTTTTAAAAAATGAGATAAAAACTTTTTTTTCTTTTTTTCTTGTGTAGTCATGAGCAGGACCACCTTCTGGTGCCGGCTTATCGTTGAATTTTGGGACACCCTGTATATTACCAACTCTCTTTTTGGACGGTAGATACGTTCTATTGTAATCACTCATTGGACGACCATTCTAAATGATTTAAAAGGAAAAATTGTTTCGATTTTTTAGTAGTATCACATCACTCGTGAGATAACATATAAAAAGCGTAAATAATAAATATTATTGAAATATTGGCGTTTTTGTTTTATTAAATATCCAAAAATTGACGAATATATCTCTATTTAAGTTTGAGTTTTGTTTTACTGTGTAATATTCCTGTTCGTCACATAGACAATAGATTAATTCGGCATCTCTTTCGCACTTCTCTTGTTAGCAGTTACTGGTTGTAAGGGTTGGCAAATGGTAGTGTGGAAGAAGGTGAGGAAAGAATGACGTCGATTAGTTAATCGTTTTTTATACCTTTTTAATTATTAAATGGAAAAAATGACTTCTATAATATTGCGAATTGAATATTAAAGAAGATATAATTATATATATTGAGGTTTTGATAGCTAACTTTATCAATATACAGTGTATACATTTGTTTATGTTTGTATAAAATGTATAAATTCAGTTTATGGTTCACAACCCAATTATATCGCCACAAGCCCCCAATTGGCATAACTGATTAGTAAGAGTGTAAGTAAAGAAAGATAGTATGCTACCTTGCATAAAGTCTACTATTTAATAATAATTAACAGATAATTTCAAAGCAACAAATGTGATGGCCGTATCTTCGGAAGTAGTTTATTTTTCAATGAGCTATTTATATCGTTTACAGCAGCTGAGTCACTCGCTAACGTTTGAATCACTTACCAAGTGGCCTTATTATAATTGGCTTACAAATACAATTGAAAAATAACTGCAAAAACAACAGTAAGAGTACTGCCGACTATAGACTATACCCATTATACGAGTATTTATAAATAACTTTTAATTAGATTTTATGAAGAAACAAAGAACTATATTATTAATGTGTGAAGTGATTTATAACAGAAAATAGAAATAGTGGAATAAAATAGAAATGAATGGTTTACTTTTTTAATTTTTTAAGACATTACCAAGTAATTTTATTGTGTGAGCCTTATCACATACTAGACTGTCTTTAAGACAATTTTGTCTTTGTTGCAGCACCATATGAACACATTGTTTCTGAACAAGCAGAAGCAATACTACAAATTTTGTTTTAAGACAGACTTGTCTTAATCGTCCGCAGAGTAGGATAAACGTAACAAGAGAGGGAGAACAGTCACAAGTTTTGTGACGGTACATCTAATCTAAAATTCGCCTTATAAAAGAAAGAAACCACAAAATCAAAATATATAATAACATTAAAAAAAATATATCTTTTTTCAAATGTGTAACGTCACAATAGGGGAGTAACAGTACTTGACAATGGGGACGAGGGTTGAAGAACTATAGAATTTGTGTGACGTAATTGATGTGTGAGGCCCCTATGATTAAATTAATACTCAAGATACATATATTTATACGGAGACATAGTTTACCTAACAGGTAATTTTTGTTATGTTCTTTAATCCTTAAATATATATATAACGTTATATGTTATCGTTGTCCTTATTTGTTTCATTGCGTTTCAATATGGTGTTGTCTCAATCTTTCTACAATGTTGCTTTAAATTAACGCCGTCCGCACGTGGGTCGACTGATTGCAAACGCGAGTCTTGTATCTGCCCGAACCGAATGAAAATGCAACTGTGTTAGTGACAGAACAGACACTGTACGAACGAAACTAAACTGATTTGAAATTGGTTTTGAGCGACTGTGTTTCTTGCATTAAGTTGCATGCTTTTTGATGGTGACATCATGAATAGAGATGTGCACAAATACTATTCAAAAGTATTTAAATACATACATATATACAAATACCTCAGAATACCCGTGTGCAGACGGCCTAATATTATTACGGACGATTTTTTTATGCGGAAATGTCAGTGAATTTCGATTTTCAGCTGGCCTGTCAGTATCATACTGATTGCAAGTAAACGCGCTGTAAACACTGCAAACTCACCCACAATGCAAGTTAACTAGTTCAAGTACAGTACCGCACGACTTTAACGTTAATGTTAGTCATTGCCAGTGATACTGTGCTCTGTCTATCGTATCATTCGTATCTTTGTTGGTTCTGAAGTCCCGTTTTCAGCAGTCAACCTAAACTTGAGTCAGTTGTTACAAGCACTCGCAACAATAGAGCAGCTCGTAGTCAGCTACTTGGGCATTTCGTTCCAAATTTTAGTGAAAAATATTCAAAATAAATATGTGCACTGAAATTTAAAAATATTTTAACTACTGGAAGCTTTTGGATTATAAATAGTTATAGTGTTAAACAACGGTGTTGACAACAAATTAATATAATTTTGTTTAGTTTTTAAAAATGGTTTTAAATTTGACGTTGAACAGTTTGTCGTACAAGCTTTTTAAAAGTTATAAAGGTGACACTTTGAGTGGGGTTATTGGTCTAAATAATGATTCCCACCGAGTTGCTATTACAGTTAACGTGAGTGTTTTTTATTTTTTATTTTTCTTTTGTATATTTCGTATTTGCAATACAAGTTTCTTGTGTAGAGTAGTGTGTCATTTTATTCTCTTGACCTTTAACATTGTTAAAAAAGGCTCCCCTGCCTGAAAACCTGAAAAACGAATAGGTGAAATTCTATGTTGACAAATATTTTATTTGTTTGGCACCAATAAGAATATTTTTTAATCTACATATTTCTCGTGTTCAAATTTGGGACAAGTAAAATCACATTTCTACAGAATTTGATAAAATTTTTAATGTGATATTAAAATAAATGTCCTTAATTTACTTATAAAATTTCAAATGTGTTGTGCAGCTCTACTAGTAAACAATTTGGTGAAGTGTCCTGTTTTTGTGACGTTTCTATCACTATTGCACTTCAATTACAGCTCGCATCAACTTTATCTTCATTTGTATTCCGACAGGTGTAGTGGTTTCGCCATTTGTAGCCGATAAAATAGACATTTCATATGAACGACTGTGAGAAACTGAACTGTAAATGAAGTCTGAATGACAAGAAAATCATACAGTTTGTCTTTAGTGAACTATTTTATATAAATAGAAGAGGACTGCTGTTGTTGCTCTCTTGTACCAAAAAATATAACTACATAATTGTTTACATAGTTGTTCTTACTAGCTATAATCGACCACGCATTGATGTGGCTTAGTCTGATATTAAATCAATGGTAAAATAAATAAAACACACACAAACGCAGACGACTTGAAAAAATCGAATACAACGTTATCTCAAAATTTCAAGTCTATCGACCGACTACTTTTCGAGTTTTGAATTTTTATGTATAAAGATGAATAGATATACTGGACTTAAAGAATTACAATATTAAAATTATAGACACATGATTTGAGATGATGAATTGTACATTGATAAATACATAAAATTATCATATCTATTTATATGTATATCATATAAATAAGAATAAATATCTAACTACAAATATAATGGTCTGATGCATCTATGCCCATGAATAAGTTATACTATTATTACACGCTTTTTTATGATACTCAATAAACTAGACTTGAAAATAATTGAACCGAAGAACGTAATATTAATTTAATGCATCGTTATATAGAAAATCATCCACATGCAGCAAGTTATATACACGCTGTAATGTTAATCATGTTCTAGTATTTATACTTTACAACTTACAATGAGAGTAAAAAGGATAGATATAATTTTATAAAAGTGTCTTCTTGACCTAAATTAGTATTTTCTGCAAAATTTAATAGAACTTAATGAAAATTGATTATATTTCAGAAATAGTTTGCTACTGTATTCCGTCAAAATAAATAATCCTGTCTTTACATATTACATTTTATTGATAATTGATTAGGATTAACGAAATATTTTCTATTACCGCTTAATGCGTTATTATATTACACAAATTATGAAAGAACTAGTGTCAGAATGAATACAGAACAAAACTATTTATTTTACAAATAATAAAGGATAATACAACCAATTTACAAGTATCTCATGTTTCACAACACTGAACAATATATTAAAGCTGAAGAAAAGGTTTTATGATGTTATGGTTAATTTTGTGGTAGATCTGCTGGCGTCTAAATTAGAAAATTGAGAGGAAGCCATAAGTCCATCTTCTTTCACGGTGACGCTAACAAAATCAGAGTTTGTCTCAGTAAATGGAAATTCAAAAGTTCCAGATTCAGTCATCAGTCCTTCTTGCGGTTGCGGTACTCTGGCAGGAATAACTTTCTTAACAATTGATCCTACGGTATCCTTTAACGATGCCTTTACATATTTCAGGATATTCCCCACTAACTTTCGTCTTGTAATAGCGATGAACACGAAAACGAACATGACGATAACAGTGTTCATGTATGAAAACAGAATCATTATTATAGGTTTCGCGATTTCAATGATATAATTCTAATTTTTCTATTAAACAAAATTCTGTTATTCATTTTAATACAGGCTTACTTCGATACGCGATGTCGACTACACTAAAAATTTCTCAATCATCACATTACCATTTAGTTATGTTTTATGTGCAAACATCTTAGAGCATATATATATGGAGCGTGAATAGCCTACATTTCCTATAGATTAAAAGTGTGTCCAAATTGTGTGCGAGAGAGAAAGGTATATGTTCCTATTTGATCTCTATGTGACAGCTGTCTAGATATAATAAATATTAATATTCTATTAAGATATAATAAATATGTAAAGAAATTATATTTCCTTAGTTGGTACAAAGCTCGTCTGTCAGTAAAACAGTGACCGTTCAGTGAAAAAGTATACTCATGAACGCCATAGATGTACCTGTAGGGATAACGGCTAACTCAGTTGATTTTTGGAGTGGACAGAACTCACGTTTTTAGTTATATTTATATATAGTTTATTTATATTTATACATCTCTACATTATTCTACAACAATATAATGTCATATTTAACAACTGTCACGTATTATATCTAAACAGCTCTAACTTGACAACTGTCACTTTCGACGCATGCGCATTGAGAACATATACCTTTCTCTCTCGCACACATTTTGGACACACTTTCAGGTCCAGCATTCTCTCTCCATATATATATATATATGGAGCGTCAAATGAAGCCAGTACTATGACGTACATTGTGCATTTATATTTCGCTAACGGTAGTTGTGTGTTTTTCTGCTTCATATTTTATTTATAGATTTTTTAATGTTGTTTAAATCCCATACTATCTATACTAGAGCTATAGTTTGACTATTTCCTTTATCTATAAATATTTGATATAGTGGAACATATTTTATTTAGACATCCTGTTTTCAAATTGAAATTATAAATATAATTTTCAAATCTGTTGAAGTATTTCTAATTAAATTTAGTTTAATAACTTTCGTATTGCATTAAGAAAAACTAAATGAACTTCTTAGTTAAATATAGTATGACAAGGTAAAGACATTTACTTGAATATAAGTATCAACAGTTTCATAAATATTCTTAGTCGAGAACTAACTTTGGAAATAGTGAATATCTCATCTCGTAAATGCACGAGTTGGAGACTGTAGTCGGTTCGGTATGCCTAGAAGGCAAGTTTCCGACGATGCCGACCAGAATAAGTCAAGCAATACGAACATTTGCTTGGATGCTTTTTTCAATTTGTTATTTTTTACCTTGTTTTTTTATTATTATTCGATTTACAACTATGAAAGTTGTACATCTAGAATATCGTTACATCGATATTTTGTATCTGAGATATTTTATTATACGATGATATTTGAAATCAGATAAATGTAGTCAAGCATTGAAACATACTATCGATCAGCACTGTATTTTCTGAGTTCGTCTTTGCCGTAAGGATTGTGATTGAGTGTAAATAAATTAGAGATTTATATATTTCTAAATGGATTTCAGAATGTGGAACTTAAAATATAATTATAAGCAATGATAAAGTGTGCTTGTGTCCTCATTTTTTTAGTGGTCGATTTTTCAGTTGTTGATTGCAAATGATGTTTAAATGTATATAGGCGTGTCTATTTTATTAAATATCTAAATGTTGACGGAGATATAGCAATTAAAAATTTGAATTGTAGTTTTAGCGCTAGAAATGGTCGGCCATATTTGTATGACGTGAAATGCATTTTAACTTCTTCGCTCTGTCGTATAAAAGAAATAGCAACTAGCGGTTGTGATATCACATGCAATTGGATGTTGTACAACGTTAAATCCCTTTAATAATGAAAGAGACAAAATGACTTTTTTAATTGTTAATATCTCTTGAAATATAAGGAGTTATTAAAAAATAATTCGACATTTGAGGTTCCAGTAACCAACTTTATCAATATATAGGACAATTTTATAGAAATTAAGACATAGGGCACAAGCCCATTCTGGGAATGGAACTACCAAACCTGTCATCCATTCATGCGACATATTAACCTAGCTGTTGAAATCTCTGTAATACTAAAGTCTTCTCGCAGAAATGAAAGATTTTGTATCGGATATATCGATGTGTGAAACGTCTAATATTACAAGACGATAATATCGCATTACTTTTCTTTCAATACCTTAACATCGATGTTTTCTTCGACTTGTTCCAAGGTAAAAATGTTGTACAGAAATAAATCTCACCGGGTGGTACTGATTTGTTTTCCTTTCAAAATAGAACTCTGAATTTATAGTTGGAATGTATATCAGGTGTATATCCGTTCAGCGCTTAGGGTGGGGGGTTACAGCGGTTACAGCTCTTGGAATCAACCAAATGTCTGAAATCTCATCGGCGTCGCTGTTATAAATACATTACTTATACTATAATGTTCATGTTTGTTTATGTTGTTCCTACTATAATAAATTGTGTATAATATATAATTATAAGATTAATTAAATGAGAAAGTAAATAACGTAATATTTACTTTATGAATTAAAAGCCTGCTGAAAGAAATTTGTCGTTGTTTGTCAGTGTCACATTATTCTTACTTCATTGGGTTTCTGTTCAATAATGGGAGGTCCCTTACTCTCAGCCTATTGCTAATGTTTCCACGTCCGTGAACCCATCAACATCAGCTGTTACTTCTGATCAGATCGATTTTTAGCTGTGTCACAATAAATCTTATTTTTTTGCTGAGTCTTTCAGAAAAACGCTTTTTTCAGATCTAGGTTTTTGAATGTGAGAAAGATATTATAGAAAAAATATTTTAACAGTCCAGTACGGTATTTTCCAAATATTTAAATTATTTCAAATTAATTTTATATACTTTTTCTAACAGGTTTCTTTGGAAACTTTTCTATTGGCACCCACTAAAGTAACGGAAAAACAACATTACCAAAATAATTATAAAATAATAAAAGCGGGCTACAATTTTGTGTAATAAAATAATTTTTATGTATCCCGTCGATTAAGTTTTCTTTTATCTAATTAACCTCTATTATAATTCCCATTATTATAATATTGATTTTAATACAATGCAATTATCACATTTAATCACTGCTAATCTATTATTATTCAATTATCACAATAAACTTTATCAACAAATTTTATTGTATTCTATAATTGATAATAATTGTTCAATAAATGTATTGGTTTGTTTACATGTTAATCTCTTATACAGCTAATACAAATTTACTTCGTTCGATACATGAACATGTCAGACATGTTCATACTCGTTTGTCCATCCATAAATAAGAACGTTCTTCTGCAGCTTAATATTTTACTACGTGTGCTTCCTGTATTTTATATCTTATGTCGTGCACTTGAAGAAGTCAAGAAACTAAACTTCCGCAAATAACCTAATATTTTATTTGTTTTAAATATTTATATAGTGTACTACGTGCTAGTGAAGTTACTAAAATAGTTACAGTTTACTTGATCAGTTTTTTTTAAAGTTGTGGCTTGTATATAATTTATTAACTACTAAGAAGGTGTTTGTAGGTTCGTTACAGTGACGTTACGATGACATTCACATTCGATGTTTATCCGTCTTTTATACAACTGTGATATACACGGGTTTGTGTGTGCTTACTTGCTCGTCGCATCCCATCAAGTTTTATATAATGATTATTGTGAAAAATGAAAAACAATATCGACAACATATTTCTTCTATGACATCATATGCAGCGCTAACAGAACTTTAAACTAACTGAAATTCAAATTTTAATTGACTATATTTCCATCAACTTTTGGATATTTCAATAAATAGAAAAAATAAAAATTAGTTCACAAATCTATTGGGAAAATATTAAGTAAAACAAACAGCACTCCCACTTAAAATACAGCTGGTGTGATTTTTAACTTTTCATGTAGAGAAATTGAAGAATTTTTATTTATTTTTGTAAAAGCGATAACCTCCTTAATCTGAATTCTTTATTGTAGGATAACAATAGTTTTCAGTTCTGAACTGCTGGCTTAAGAATAGTTAATCTCCTAGAAAACCACATGTTATAAATACATCGCATGACTTTACTTAATTTTATCATCTGACACCAATGTTAATCCAGAGTCAAAATACAAGCGCATACATAACAAAGACGCCCAAACTGCAAGAAATAGTTGTGATAAGGTTTTAAGCTGTCACTTAGGACAGTCGTACACTGATGTCACGACTATAGGCTTTTTCCTTTGCCTTTGTCATTGAAAGATATTGAAAACACCGTATATCAACGATACAATTTGTCCACTTTACTAGCTTATAGAGAATTATGTCTTAAAGGTGCAATAAAACGACATTTTCTTGTTAATAATTTTATTTTTTATATTCGACGAATTTTATCCGACTATTTCGTGTAGAAATGGTCAATGGTCATGTCACGTTATTTCAGCAAGCCCCGGTAATTTTCAGTACCGTGCGCTGCACGGTCAACGCCGAATTCTTCATATAGTTTGCACTGAGTATCTTCTGTCTCATGCGCTAGGCGATATATCGCAGATTTCATAGTAGTTATATTGAGCAGCTACGTGCGCTGTGGAGACCGCACGAGGACTATTTCTTCTAGCGAAAATAAGTTTTAAATAATTCGGCATAGAGATTAAGTTGATTCCTTGCAACTTCCTAAATGATATTTTATCCTTATATGATATTTTCTGATTCTTTTTTCTTTTTCTAGTTATAAATATTTCGTAGTGCAGCGCACGAGTACACCCGCATTCTGCGACCGTCTCTAGTGTGCGCTTGCACTTACTTAACATTGCTACTGATATACTCCACCACAACAATCAACCAATCAAAAGCTATTGTCATTTCATGCTTCAACTACTGCATGTATATATGTAATGTCACTGTGTTAGTTTCGTATATATTTAATAAGATTGTCGAAGAAAACGGAAGTGCATAACTATGTGTAATCTGTTCGAATGTCATAAAATGTACATATATTATAGCATACGTAATTTTGGATACTATCAATTGTTGTGTAACGAACCATTTTGACTTGAAATTAGAAAAATATTTGTTTTAATTTTTCATAAAATTTATCGGTTTGGTTTTGTACCAAATAAGTCCTGTTTTTTGCTCTTGTGGAATGGTATATAACTTTTTATATCATTTTCTAAATTGATTAGATTTTCTTGTAAAACATAGAATACATTTTTATGTAGATTCCGTTATGCTTACGGTAGACTGTCCTATCTGGATATGTCAACATGTTTGACCTCTATCTGCATCAAAAACAAAAAGAACCTAAGTTTTCTGTATAATACGGAATTAGCTATTGTACAATAAATTGACTTAGGATTTTTTAGTTCCAAACTAATAATTTGAAAGAGTGCGTTTACACCTTAGAGCATATATAGAGTGAATAGCTACAGATTAAAAGTGTGTCCAAAATGTGTTCGAGAGAGAAAGGTGTATGTTCTTATTTGTTCTCTATGCGCATGCGTCGAAAGTGATAGTTACATTGCAGGTTATATATTAATGTCATAGTCGTCAACGCATGTGTATACGGCATCTCGAACATGGCCGAAGCAAATATTTAGGCGGTTTGATCTTTTCTAATTTACTCACACTAAACTTTGTGTCCACACATGAGTCTTCGTATACAAAAACCAAATGTTTGGTCCCGAACACACAAGCGTGAACGCGGCCATAGCATAAATAAAGTAAAAAACTAGTAACCTATATTTGAAATGCCGTGCCCAGAGAAAGTTGATGATACCTTGCAGCTACATATTCTACATCTTCACTATAAAAAGAATATTTTTTGGTAAACGGTGTATTTACTTTTCGTGTATTATATAATTCTTATTCCAGTATATATTATGAAACCAGTAATTGATTATTTAAAGAAAAACACATGTTTCTAAGTAAAACATTAGTGAGGCAAAATAACACTTTATTTTATACAAAGTTTAATCTAATTTTCTATAGAAGAGTACTGTGTATTTTCATTCTATTTAATTACTAAGGAGTGCCAGTATTTTTTTAAAGTACGGGTATATAATAATCGATGTGACGCGCTGTTATGTAATATGTAGAAAGTATGTATATTCTAAGTTCTATATTGTAGTATATATAGTTCATATACTTTGTTTTAAATCAATACTGAAGAAAAATAGAACATCTGTGTAATGCAGATCTTATTTAGTAGAGTAGTTTTCTTTCAGTGTAACTAATTTAATTAAATTGAAACGCACAATGTATTTTAATTTTCACGGTAATGTTACAACTTCCAAAGTATATAATTAGGTTGAAAAGAAACGATAGCACAAACAGATATATGTACAAAACATTTTTGTTAAAAATGTCCCTAAGTAACGTCACACAAAATTTTCTCCCTGTCCTCGTTTCCATTGTCACTTCTTGCATATTTTGCTCACCTTTCCCCCTTCGCCCTTCTCTTGAAACGATATATTTATTTAGTTTTATTTCGGTTTTTTTTTGTAATGTATAATTTACAATCTGTCTTCAAATTTTGGTGATACAAGAAAATGATATATGAGCTTGACCGATGACGTACTCTTTGGCTTAACATATTATATTAATGCGAATATTAGTCTCGGTTTTTGATATTGTTTTGTTCTTTTTTTGTAGGAAGTCGAATTTTCGATTAGATATTACGTCACAGCACTTGTGCCTCTTCTCTTCCCTTTGCATGTGATGTAATTAATGAATGCCCCACTCTCCCCCGTCTCAATATATTTACACAGTTTCCATTTACGTATCTACTATGTAAGTCTGTTGGGCGGTTGCACACAGACACGAAAATTTTAGGACAATTTTCACTTTGTCGTAGAAAAATAGAGACAGTACTATATGAACGCAATGAAGAAATGGAGATAACGCTAATAATTTGATCATAAGACATATTTGTCGCAATTGTGCGTGTCTTCTTGATCTGAATCGAGTAACCAGACGACCGACGGAGTACGACCACTAAAGATGAACAAGACACCGTGAAATGAAAAGAACAGTAACTGTTGATCTCCCAACATGAGACAATTTTGTTACCGTGTCTTCCCTATCATTATATAGCTTTAAAAATTGAATATGTTATTATTTACTTTTGTGAACGGAATAATGTTAATTGGAGTCACGCTAAGGTTAAAACCTTATCACGTTGTGACGTGGTACGATAATTGTGAAGGTTTTTACGATTAGCGTTGGGCTGTGGTTAACAATTAACAAATACAATTCCATATAAATATATCAAACTTGTCAGGTTTCAGTAATTATTGGTGTATATGCAACAAAAACTGGATATTTTATATTTCGAATACAACTTAAATCTCATAAAACAATTTTCCTGAAATATATTACCGAACTTTAGAGAACATCACAAAGAAAATGAAAGTCTTACGAAGAAAAACATAGTTCTATTGCTGCACACGCGTCCTGTCTATTTTTAGATATATCTACTTGTAACGTCGCAGACCAACGCTAAAACAAACAAAAATAATTTCCTTCCTGTAAGTAATTACAGCATTTTTTGAATACTAGGTTGTCGTGAAACTTGTGTCGTTTTGTTATTTAGAATTTGGTCTGCCAGTGCTTGAACATCCACTTATTAACAGACATTATCGAAGACGCACTAGCCCCTATCCTCTCTTGTATCTGTATCCGTATCTGTATATGTGTATTCGTATTCCACAATTAATTCGCAGTATTACGGCACCATACACTTTCTTTGATCTGTTACTACTCGTGCTCACATGTCTGTCTCTTTTCAGATATGTGGGATTACTCTCCCTCTGGTTCAGTGTTCATTTCGCCTAAATATATGTATATACTGGATACAGACTCAAAAATACTGATTCTATTACAAAAGTACTTTTTCCTACGATTACAACTTCGCAGTGAAACGTGAAAATTTAAAAATAAGTTATAAATCACGGTGCAAAGGCGTAGATAAGGTGTAATGTAAGGATGAGTTCACACGGCCTTGTACTGCACGTTTTTTTGCAGTATAAATATTATCGAATGAACAGTGGCGCATACATTTTATATAGAACCAACGTTCGTACTGCAAAAAAACGTAAACAGCTAAACACGTTTATTGAATACTTACCGAACTTGTCAAGCAAATCGAATGAACTTTAACGTATTCGGCTTGCAATGGCGCATAGTATTATACGGTATGTTTCACAAGAACTGTATCGAATAACAACCGAACAAGTGTTTAGTACTGAAGTATCATTTCCACGTGTTTCAAGTTTATTATTAGAAAATGTTTGACGAATTTTGAGAGATAATGATTTGTTGATTTCTTTGGTGGAACAAACGCCCGTCTTGTGGGATACAGGAATTATAAAAACATATAGCAAATTTCGCTTTAGTATATTCATTTTGCTGTATGAAAACTGCGGCTATACGTTTTTACTAATAAAAATTAACCGTGTTAATATCCCGCTGATTATACGTTTAAAATCGAATACTGTAAAAAAGGTGCAGTACAATGCCGTGTGAAGTTTGCATAAATATTTATGTCGGAAACAATCGTTATAAAATGACGCAGCACGGAGATTATGAGGCTTACAGGACTGTAGCCTAATTTTGACAAAAATTGAAAAAGCTTCTAATGTTCAACTGCGTCGGAAATAAGTTACAAAATACCACCCTGTCTGATAATTTTCATTTTAAAGGCATTCCACAGATTAATTGATAATAAACATAACAAATAATTAATCAGTAATAATATCATTAAATTTAATCGTTGCTAATTAGTAATGAATCTTCTTCGATGCGACGAGCTATTAATTTCTTGTAGCAATTGTTCGCATGTGTTTTCTAGGTCAAGTTGGTTTTACTGTAACTCTCACATCATTTAACATTTCTAAGCAGCTTCTTCCCGATATGCCATATATAGTCAAAATAAGACCAATCAATAACTATCATGTAGTAAACAAAATCAGGTGCAGTCATCAGTCAATCAACAGTGTCCTTCTAATGCACTGAAAAGAACATTTACAGCAAAAGTAGTTCTGAAGGTCGTCTTTTATCTTTGTCACAAATTAGTTATCTTAGTTTGATCAAAGTCAACTTGCAGTGGTAATAATTAAATCATTACTACCTTTCTAGAACGCATTCTTGTGTTGATTCATTCACAACAATGCATTCTGGATAAATTAGTTTGCATTTTGAGATGATGTTCTAAGTAACTGTTTATTCTTTTGCTCTGATAAATGTTTATATATTTTTGATTATAATTAGAATAAATATTTAATTATGATTTAACTATTATGTTAAATTTAATTCTTTATACCGTTATGATTATATTATTAAATCATAGTTAACATAGCTTAATGTATGAAGAGATACAAAAGTGTTAATAGGAAGTGTTATTACGCTTCATAATCTATAAAACATTTTGTTTACGCTTACATTAAGAAATTTTAATTTTTTTATTTGGTCATTAATAAAATGTGATTAAGAGAAAGGTCGAAAAATAGTTGTTTTTGTTATTTATTTTTAGTGATGTAAAGCGTAGTATGGATAGTTCAAATTAAGAGAGTTCGGCGGTGACTCATGCTTAAAACAAGTTGTGCCGTATACGTTACAATCAGCACAGTCTCACTAAGTTTTTTTTATAATATATATAGGAATGAATAAGATATAATTGGGTTGTGAATTATAAAGATGCCTATCAAAACTTAAACCAAAATAACCAACTGTTTTTATTCAATTCGCATTATTATAGAAGTTATTAACGATTAAAATAGTCATTTCTTCCTCACCTTTTTCTACACTACCATTTGTTAACCTTTACCATCACTGTTAAACAAGAAAAGTGCAAAAGAGATGCAGTATTAGACGACAAAGCTATAGCTGCTGGTCCGTCGACCCATAATGGTTCAATATAATGTCGTGATATGAAACGATAAATAAATGACATTATTTATTAAATTCTTTTTAGTTCATGAAGTCATCAACTACTAAGAAAACAACCGTAGATTTATACGACTCTTTTAAACATGAGTCGCGCCACGGAACTCTCGTAATTTCCCGAGTCGAAATTTTAGACCTATCTTGATCCTAAAAGGGATCTTTACTCCTCTTTTCGTCCTATATACAGTAAAGTAAACCTCGTCTCATCCTGAACATTATTATATGACCCTCCCTTGACCCTAAACGAAATCATGATCCTCGTCTTATATGTAATTCAAACTCTGTAAACCTTTTGGTTAATTAAACAAATATTTAGTTTTGAGATAACGACGAAAGAAATATTCGACAAATTTATCTGCATTATAATTTTGATTAATTACAATCATGAGTTATTTGATTATTGAATCAGATAGAGGGTACAATTTCACATATAAATGTATAATAAATTTATAGTTGGATTATTATTCATTTAATATTAAGTTAATCACTAAGATAAATACACAAAGATCCTGTAATATAAAGAAACATTGATCAGCTGTTGCAGCTTGCGATTTGCGGCTGCGTGTTGAACGCAGATGTTTTTGCAAAAAAAAATTTTGTTTGTATTAGTGTATTCGATATGTCCTTCAAACCTCCCACACAGGCATTGCTAAATTGAAAAGACCACAACGGATATACTCAAGTAGACATAAATGTATGAACTATGCAATGAACACTATGCAATGAAAAGTTTAGGTGTTATTGACGAATCTTATTTAAATATCTAAATAAGTAAATATGTATTTTAAGTTTTAGATATTTCAACATCCCGCTAAACTGACCATAAAAACTGCAATATAAGAAACAACATTCTCATGTTGAGTCGACCTTTTCAAGGTCACTTATTTTCTTTTGTTCGTTTTGTTTTGAGTTTTTAATGTAATTCGTGGCCTTGGATATCGTGTGTAGTGTCTTTTGAAGCTGCATTCTTCACTTTTTTCACATCCTATAAATTTCTTACAAAAACTTCAACTTTATAAATATTGTCTTATTTTGATTGAACAGGAAGCAAGAAGATTTCTGTAGATTAATATTATTACTTAACAAAAACTTTTAGTACTAATCTTCATCATATCTTTTGGTAGCTTATCAACTATTTTCATTTAAGATTAAATGTAATCTTTTGAAACTTTTATAAGTATTTCTTGCATTACGTGGTCTTAATGTTAAAAGAAAGTTAGTTTTATATATTTCTTGGCGGTCAGTTTCTGAACTACTGAATATGCATATTAGTTATCTCAAGTTTCGTATTTGCTGATAAACATTTCATGAAAATCCTGAAAGGAACTATTTGTGTCCTATTCGAAGCAACTCCGTTACTATACCACAAGCATTTCTGTAACTAAAACAGGAGTCCCAACTTAGGGGTTTTCTGGTAAATTTTCTGGGCTTTTCGCAATTGTGATTGGATACAATACATTGTTTTGACACAACGTCAATTTAGTGGATTTTTGTGGTATGGTGACTGGAGTTTAGAGTGAAATTTTTTGAGTGGATTGGCAACCTTGAACTAAATCATACTAATAATAATAAAAAAGCTCTCTTTTACATTTTGTGACATAATTGAATACTTTTCGAAAAATAAATCTACGCATTGCGTATAAAAGTATACTTATAAAACTTCTGAAAAACACCATTTTAGGTTTTATATAATCTTAAGGGGTTTTATACAGTTAGAATTTTCAAAATATCGATTTTTTTTATTGAATGAATACTGTATTGCATTAATGCAAGGTTAGATTCATGTTTTGTGGGTTAACATGGTTTTCTTCTTATACGAATATATAATATGTTACTTTTTAATAATATGTTAATTTTTTATACTTGAACATAGAACTACATATAATGCTATACTTGTAAAAATTTCCTAAGTGAATTTCCTTTAATCTTTCACAAGAGATTTTGCCTTTATGTTATATTTTATAACAAGATCTCAATTTTCTTTGTGTTCCATCCTTTCCAAACACAAGCTACGTGGTACTGGTACACAAGTCGCGTATATCATATTTCCTACTTGTATCATATGAATAGAGAATATTTCTATATTATATGTAAACATAAGGTTGGTTGCACGAAAACCGCAAAACTATGTAGAGCTGCAGAGTTGAGGTTGCATTTCACATCGGTTATGCGGTTAATGAGATTAAAGCGAAACCTCCAGAATACGAGGAACACTGTTTGATGCTATTACTAAAGTCAACGACTTATCAAGCCAACGACCATTGTCCTGTTGTTAATCCAATGCAATGCATGTACTTGAAATCGATGAGATAGACGCGATGAGTACATGCATTGAATATGAAATACAGTAGAGTATAATGACATATTGTTTTTGCTATGGCTCTTAAATACTACAATAAAACATTGTAATTATTTTACGTAATAATAATTAACTAATGACTATTTTGAACAGAGACACAAAACTGAGTTTAGATCAAAAACAGTTCCTCACCGCACTTAAATCATTTCTATTTTATGATATCTTCTAAAACACAATTCTATCCTGTTACATTTCTAAAAATAATGGGTAATGTAACTGATAACGATCGAATATAATTCCGCTTACGGTTATGTTTAGATCCAAATATCGGTAAATTTAGGTAAAATCGTTTACGTAATAGTTAGCTAAACTTTAAATATGCCATGCATTATATATTCAAATTGTACTCGTTAACTTATTTAAGAAGAGCTGTAAACAAGTTAATATTCTACATATAATAAAAGTAACATATACAAAGTATAAATACTTTGGGCTTAAGATAATACACATAAAAAAATAGTCGTATTATCTTGTGTTTTACGAGTCTGAACGAGTACAGTTTGTAAAGCAGCGCAGGACTGTTTTACCAGCTGTTTACATTTTCATTTACATAACAGTTTTTCTTGTAATAACATTCAAATAGTACATCCTATATAATGTACTAACTCAAGATAATGTTTAATTTAGGTGCATCTAAAGCTATGTCCACACTGGTTCATCACATTGAAAAAACGCAACAGATTTTTATTAAATTTTACTTAATCTTTAGAATAGTAGTATATTTTACGTTCTTCTTCCTTATTTAAGTTAGCTATCATTATTAGAAGTTTCAAGTAGTATCATTATTAGAACTTCAGCTAATGATCATTCATAAACAGCGTAGCTCACTTTTGAACTCTATAGAGCCACCCCTTCCCTCTCACGTGACCTAATGCGGAACGCAGTTTCTTTCCTTACAAAAAAAAAGTTTTTGGCGTTCCCTCACAAAGGTCACAAAGGTCATTCCTTAAAAAAATGGTTTTCTGCATAGAGGAGCTAAGCAAAAGATCATTCTCTTGAAGAAAAAAAGCTTTACTCTAACTCGCCCTTCCTCCTACGTAGCTTTCTATCGAAGCGCCCCCAATGTAGTTCATTTTGTAGAGCCGCTGCTAAAAGTTGAGCTAAAAAGTTTCTTCGATGTAAACATTTTGTTTCATACACATAAAAGTATGGTAAGCGCTGTAGAAAAACATTTGAGCTGGTGGGGACAATCAATTAGACAACCACAGTATTTATGTAGTATACTAGACGTCAATATGAGTCGCATAATGAGACAAACCGCATTTTGTGGATTACGTAACCAACATGAAAACAAGAACAAAATTAACTTAATATCAAACTTGAATCACTATGACAATTTCAATAAGTTTTATCAAGAATTTTGTATACTTGGAGTACAATTATTTTTTATGATAGGACTGTCTCTTATAGTTTTCTTCTCAAACGATTCATTTGGTATATTGATTATATATTTAGTACTGTTAGTGACCTATTAAAATAGTCATCGAAATGTCCGCATCCTTTAAATTCCAAATATGTTCATCATATTCTTTTATTGGTTGTTTTATATATAGGACATACATGCAAAGAGTTCTAAACGTTCTAAAGCCATAGGTACTCTACACTGTAAAAAAAATTGGTTCATAAAATGCTTTAAACGTCTCTTTCTTAGGCTAAGGCTGCACTGCAAAAAGAATAGCGCGGAAATAAATCCGTAATTCTGTAATACATTAAATAATATAAATGCTGATTTAAAAGTCACAAGAAAATTATTATTTATATTTTTATTATTATTTCCGTGCTATTCCATTTCACAGTGCAGGCTTAGACTAAGAAATGGGTGTCTAAAGTATTTTTCGACCAATTTTTGTTCCAGAACAATATTATAGGCTATCGCTGAAGCGAGAATTGACTACGCATATCATTTTTTTTAAAAAGTTATTTATGTTGAGAATATATCCGCAATGATTAAAGGTCATTCATTTTTAATTAGTTCACTGCTAAAACAATATCAGTTGATATTTCTGTTTTATCAGTATAAATTAAAGGTTATCATTATTATTTTCAAAGAGACTCACTTCCGTTAACTTACATTTGTATATTTCCAAATCCAATTAAAATATTTTGTTGCTGGTTTAATTTTTTTTATAGATTAGACAATAATTTGCAAGGTGTAGTTTCTTTCTAATAAATCAAAGAGTGAATCAGTTTATAAAAACACAAACTAATTTTTTTAAATTTATTTGTGGTTAGGTTAAGTTTATTTTCAAATCTTTAAATCACAGACTGCCAAGACAAGTCTTGCACAGTGGTTAAACCGCAACGCTTAAAATAACTTCTCAACTTCTTAATCTGACACACACACTAAGAAAATAAATATTTTTTTCTTCGTTTAAAAATAAAACACATTAAACAATATCAAAAGTTAATAAAATTTAAATGACAAACAAAGTTCGCATGATATATTCGATAAGTACAATTAAGATTGTGTGCTTGTAAGTTTTGCGGTTACTTTATTTAAATTGACGTACTATCTAATGTCTAGACTACATAAACGAGGACGAAAGAGCAAAACAATATTTTTAACAATTTAACACGGTTGTGGTTCTGTGATCGTTAGAGTGAAACGGAATACCGAAGCATGCCGCATGCGCTGCACATTTATGATTCAGCCGATTAGAATATCATTTCATTACAATCAGCATCGGCCATTGTATATTACTCGCATATTTATAGTTCAACATATAAAACTGGTTTACAAGCCAAAAACTTTCCTTATGTTAAAGAAGAATTTATTTCATTTGTAAGGTGCAATTATTCTATTAATTATAATTCACAGCCAGCGGACTAAATATTGACTAATTTATCTATAACAAAATCATAAAATTGTTGAAGCCTAGCTCTTCTAACAAATAAATGTAGATACAGTAGACTCTCTTTAATTTTTGACCACAACCGTACCGAAATTCAAATTTAGCCGGATTATTGAACTTCAATGTAGTTTAGAAAAGGATTAACATGATCAACTTAGATTGCACTGCTTTATCGTCAACCTCCCTGAACATCACGTTCAACTCGGCGTTTTGATAACCAACTTGATCGCCAACTGGGGTTCCACTAGGTCAGCGGTTCTCAAAGCGTGGGGCGCGACCCCTAAGGGGGCGCAATGAAGGCTCAGGGGAGGCCCAGAGCTTGGTTGAAAAATTAATTAAATTTACTTTACTTCCAACTATGCTTTCTTAAACACTTAGAAATCCTCAAATCTTGTTTGGAAACATATTTTAATGAGAACTTGGACGGTTTGGCATGGATTCAAAACCCGTTGAAACCATCAGTTGATGAGTGTCTTTCTCAACATGAAGGAAAAAGAAAATCTCATTGACCTCCAAGGTGACACTGGGCTTAAAATGAAGTTTAAACAATCTTCTCTCACATCGTTCTGGATTGGTGTACAAAAGGAATATCCAATTTTGAGTGAAAGGGCATTGAAAATAATCACTCCATTCGCAATACTCACTCACTCTTGTGCGTTTCAAGAAACTATGCGCAGAAAAAAACAAGCACATCCTTCACACTAAAGCTCTTTTTATTATTATTGCTTTGAGTTACAAATAACAATTATGTACTATAGTAGCTAAAATACCTAAATAAATTGTAATTCTTTGTATAGAATTTGTTGTTTGAGTATGATTAAACTAATTGTCCCATTAGAGTATGCATAGAATGTGCAAAACTTAACTAAATAAAAATTGACTGTAAAATGTTAAAATCCGACTCCCTTATAATAAATAGTACGCTTACAAGTAGGGGGGCTCGGCTTACAGCTGGATTATGCAAGGGGGCTCGAAGTAAAAAGTTTGAGAACCGCTGCACTAGGTAAACACCATAGACAATCGTTCTAAATAAAAATGCGCGATTAGGCCTGTCGCACACTGCAAGCTAATTTTGATCGGACGTATTCGCGCTACTACGCATTACCTATCCGAACCCTGTAAATGTAATGAACCTCGCATACTGCAAGCGACAAAGCGAATTTTAACCAAGCGTATACATACTACAACGTTAAATCTATCCCTACCTCGTAAATGCAATCAGCCGGCTCAGACTGTATTCAGACAATAGTTTCTTTCATAACAGTGGTATATCGATAAAAATTAAACTAAAACTTTGCTCTTATGATAAGTTTCCAACTTTAATACACCCTACAGTGCACATGTTTGACTTGGCGTATTGTCGTATCGGTATGTGGTATGTATGTATTGTGACACAACGCATGCAAAGAACTGAGGAGTCGGGTTGTTTTGACAGTTTTACTCGCTCAACCAAGCCGCCGATTTACGCTCGAATTCGCCGTCGCTTAAATACGCTTGCAGTGTGCGACAGGCCTTATACTATATATTTGATATGTTTATTCACATTCTGAACCTCTGCAGACGATATAAATATCCGAAATAGTATTTCATAATTCAAGCAAAAGCAGGTGTTCAATGAAAAATATAGAGTACAAAATTTATTCCAATATTCTTCTTTTTCCTCTTCGCGAAAAGTTGCTTACCTTTCAGGCTATTCTAATTTTGTTTATCATTATTTTTGCAATCAACGTAAACGATTTAAATAAACATTTGAATCTTAACAGTCGTCCGAGTGAACAGGAAGTCTCTGTATAATAGTGTTCAAATAATCTTTACAAAGAATTGTTTAAAATCAAACCGAGAGAATGCAGCTTCAATATGTCTACACTCTCGTTAGAAGTCAAATCTTGTTCTCAATCTGTCGACTGTCTGTCCCTCCGGCGCTTTAACACCATTAAACGGGAACATCTACATCTACATCACCTCCCCATCCAAACCAGATCGAGTTTCATTTATCCGCAGGCGCATGCCAGGTTCTCTAGAGTTCTAGCTACTACAACAAATATTCACGTTCATAGGTTAACCTAACCTAAGCAACTCAGTCAACAATACGTTACTTGATCTGTAATGTTATCTATATTTTGTAGATTGTTGACAATAGACGGTATCAAATGTTTCACATATTTCCTAGAAATAGAATTGTCTAACAGACAGTATTAATATTATTTCTTACGAAAATGAACACCAAAGTTACGTAAATCATAAGAATCAGCGTTCATAATAAATTAATCTTGTAACACCAAAACATATAGTCTTAAAGGCGTCCCTTCTATTCAGAGATGTCAGACATCCCGAAACGCGCGGGACATTCCTACAGGAGAGTTATTTGTCGCGCGTCCCGCAAAATTAATTAAACGGCCCAAATAGGATAAAAGCATTAGTTAGTAGCGAAAATTTGCACACCAACGGTTAGAATTAGATGCATTTGATTTCGCGTGAGACCTAAAATTAGTATCCGGTAAAAAAAGCTTTCGGTTCAACTAGAAACAATTTATTTTCGCAGAGTACCTAAAATTTTTGGCACGCTAAAAATAGGTAATGGTTTGATCAGATACAAATTGAAATCTGACACTGCTTCTACTATCGATTTTCTGAAAATAAATTCTCACAAAAACCAAATATACTGTGTGCCCCGATGGCATAAAATAATTCATTCAAACATATTAGAAATATGCAGACATGAAATAAAGAAAAAAGAATACACATATTAAAAATAATAAAATATACATCACTATGCTTAGCGAGATCGTTGTATTTCACTAGTATTACAAACATAAGAGCACACTCAGCAAAGTACTTGTGAATAGTGTAAGCTTTTTGTATAAAGTTTTATAATAATTTGCTGCCCACTTCAAGTATATTATAAGTAGCTTCCATGTAAACATTATAAAAAGTGTGAAAGCCATTATGCAACTAAATGAAGCTAGTGCAAACTATAAACTCTAATAAAGACTACAGAACCTCTAACCTTTTTATAATTCATTTATTTTTTAAATGTGTAAATATTAGAACCCTAGATATTATTAATTGATATGATAATCGTATGAAAAAATGAATTAAATTAATTTAGTTAAAAAGATCTGCTTAACATTAGAAAAATTTAAATAATTTGAAGGTGTAAGAGAGTTAAGCCGTCTGCTTTTTGTATAAAATTGCACACGGGTCAACTGATTGCAAACTAGCCGCGAACGAAGTTTCCAATGTAAATGAAAAACGAACCATGTCGCGCCGTGTTTCGTGACTCTACAGAATTTTTTACAATAGCATAATAGGGGTTTTTTTATGTCGTATTAAATACTGAATAAGTAAATAAGTATTTAAATACTTTTGAATAGTATTTGTTCACATCTTTGCTCATGATGTCACCATCAAAAGCATGCAACGTAATTGCCCTGCGACCAAGAAACACAGTCGCTCAAAACCAATTTGAAATCAGTTTAGTTTCGTTCGTGCCGTGTGTGTTCTCTCACTAACAAACAGTTGCATTCTCATTCGATTCGGGGCTCGTGTTTACAATCAGTCGACTCATGTGCGGACGGCCTTAATTTACTGTTTTTCAATATACATTTTAAATCGAGATCATGGTCAGCAGATGGATCGTCCAGTTTATTCCAATTAGTGAAACATCTAAAAAAAACCGACTTGAGTATTCCTTTACATATAAAATTGTACCCTCTATCTAATTTCATACTCAGATAACTCATAAATGCAATCACTCAAAATTATATTGCAGATAAACTTGTCAAATACCGCAGGAATGCTTAAAACTCGAATACTCAATATTCGGAGATAATTAATTAAAGAAATGAACGATCGACATACGTGTGTAACTTTTCTGATTTCGCATTTAGGAGACAAGCACGTTTTTTAGAAGTTCTTTGAAGCTTACTTAATGCATACTAAAAGCTATGAGTCATTAATTTGTTTTTAAGTCACACATTGCAGTGACAAATTTATAAACAAAACCCGTTTATAGAATAGTGAAAATTATTTTATCTTTTCAAACGTTAGTCATACTATGGTCCGACCTCACTGGTACAACATTTCTGGTCTTGCAACCTTTCCTTCCCTTTTAACAATATAAAATTAACCCTGCATTTGTAGCATCTAAATAAATATTAATGAAGTAATTGTTACATACTACATAACATAAATGTTTACATAAGGACGTTCAGAAAACGTACAACGATCTATATGATATTTATACATTTTATAAACAAACATACATATATTTAGAACTGCAAACTATTTCTTTGTTTCTTTGTATGAAACTTTATTTGACATGGTTCTAAAACAGAACTACTATTTTTGCGTTTAATATTTTTCCATATCACAAAATAATTACAAGAATTACTTAACTGATTGTGTTTAAGTAAATGACATTACCGATAATTATATAATTTCATTCATTATTAATTTCTGTATAAAATAATGACATATTATCTTCCTTTTTTGGGAGCTAAATATAACATTAAATAAATTATTTAGTAAGTCAATAACAAGTTATTGGGGTTGTTAAACAGTTTATAGTAGCAAGAAGCACGCAATATTGAATTCACGACTTCTTATTTTGTTATTTTCTGAAATCGTTTGGAATTATTGCAAAAACTGTTGGCGCCAGAAAGTGTGTTTGTATATTTTTATTGTTCAAATAACTTTTTTGAACTCAGAACTTTTTCAATTAAATATTGATTCTTAAAAAATGTTGGTTATTCGAGTTATTTAAAATGTTTTTGATTATTTTTTTTATATGAACAAGTATTATTGGTTAACTAGGTATATAGCTAGATTTAATAGCACCCCTATTAATGTACGATTCTTTATAAACAGAACCCAGACCCGGCGACATCTCTCAACGCCGCAGTGCTTATCGTATTAATTAAAATTATACTTTTAGTTTAATAATTATTATTTTGTTTCAGTCTAAACAAAAAGCGTCTGTAAAATGGCTTTTATCGAAAGCGTTCAACAATCGTGTTCCAGAAAATCTGAGAGAACCTTTCTACAGAGACCACGAAGTAAGTATATCGATTTGTTTTATTTATAAACTTCATTATTCAAAAAATGACTTATTTACATATTCAAATGAACTATATCGTTATAGTTTTACTTCAATGATTTAATTTTTGTTTTTCTTTATTTAGGAACAAGAACATTTAAAACCTCAAATTGTTGCCCCGTTAGCAAACGCAGAGCTTTATTGTTTAGCTCTTGGAAATATCTACTCAGATCCAAATTATCATAGTCTAAATCATTGGTCAATTCTGCAAACACTATCGAGGAAAGGAGTTCCTGTTACTAGCTCAACAGAGAGTAATTTAACGGAAACAGTATTAATACAGACGAATCCGTTAAGAATTGTAAGTTAACTTTTAATGATTACTACCATTTGTTACCAATTTTCTGTAAAAATAAAAATGTATATACTCGTATAATTAGAGAAAAATGCGTGTTTCAAATAAAAAATCAAATGTTTGATGATAATATTGTAGCTACAGACTTTGGGATAGGGTTAACATATTACTCAAATAAATTAAAGAAAAAACCTTTTTTAATTTAAGGTTATGTAGGTAGGGAATATACCTATTAACCACCTAAATGACTACATAATCATAATTATTTCATTTTTCTGACGCGTTATTACATATTCCGCCATAACACAGTTATTCTAGCTAATCCCACGCACATTAAACAATTTGTTTTAACTATCAGTGTTAATAGCGACTTTTAGCACTCACGCACTTCTTGATTTCGTAATTACATGTATATTATAGAAAGTTTTACAGAGAATGGCGCAATTATTTGAGAACTAAACTATCGGAAGTATTTACATGCATGTCAATAAGTATTTAAAAACTCTTGTTTAGTATTTAAATATGTTAAATACAATTATTACTTTTAAGTGCAGCGGTTTTCAACTGTGGAAAAGTTCTTTGGATAGAAAATTGACTAATTATTTAAAATATTCTTTCAGAGTGCTCATATGGCAGTCATAGAATCTATTATGATTCTCTATGCCAAAGAAGTAGTTACTCCAGACAGAGTTATAGCAGCTATTCAAAGATTTTCTGGTTCAAAATCGGTTCCCGCCACTCAACAATTAGTAACACCTGCAGATCATGAAGCAGGTCTTATGATGTGGGTAAATCATGCATGTTCAGCACTTAGGAACAAAATTAGTCAAGAAGTTGGAAGTTCTAATGGATCTGATGTAAGTGAAATAAGAAAAAAACTATTCCACTATGTTTATAAAAAATACTGATTAAATGTTTCTTTTTTAGGGTGATCGACCTAAAGTTCCAGAACTACCTGTTGTTCATGAACTGAAAGATCTCTGTGATGGAGTAGCCTTAGCCGCATTAGTATCTTTTTATTGCCCAGATTCATTGCCTTGGTCAAGAGTACAGGTATACCAAACAATTGATATTCTTAGTTCAAATTGTTGCCAATTATTTTGCTATTTAATAATATGAAGATGCACTATATAAATATATTATTTTGTCGTTCCAGGTATCTTACCTTCCAACCGTTCAAGAATCTATTCATAATTTAATATTGGTTAGTCAATTTTCACAACAATGTTTGCCGTACCCTGTGTTCCATATGATGCCGGAAGATATAACTTATATGAGAGGGTATGAATTGAATTTACCTTTTCTTTTCTTTATTATAATTAGAGATGTGCATTTTTCAAATACATATACCCAAAATGCAAATACAAAATAGTAAATACCTATTTTCTATGTTAACTTTTACCAACCTATTTCCTCTTTGGAAATACATAAAGAAAATATTTTTAAAACACAACACCTGTTTGCCAAGTTCTGCCCCAGTAGAACGTCTCTTTTCGTTTGGTGGAATGATAATGAGACTTCATCGACAAAAAATGAAAGATAAATTATTTGAACAAATAGTGGTATTAAAATAACATATATATTTTATGTAAATTCTCATAATTATTAAAAAAACAATAACATTTATATTAGTAACATAATAGTATTCTATTTTCTTAAAAGTATTTTTAAAATACATATTTTTTATTTTGTATTTAAATGCTAACATGAAATTTATTTTGTATTTTGTATTTGAAATAGGAAAATACCGAGGTATTTGCATTTTGTATTTAAATGCTTTTGAAAAGCATTTGTGCACATCTCTGATTATAATGAATTACACACTTATATGTTACATACACGTCTGAGTTTATGGGATTAAACTTAACTTTTATTTACAGAGCCATGAAACAAAATCTAGTTGTATTTCTAGCCGATTTATTTAATGTACTTGAAATTCATCCTGCCAAGTGTGTTCGATTCTCAGGAATGGGTGAGTTTTCTTTATCACTTATTAATTTATTATTTACTTATAATTATTATAAAAAAAACATAACAATATAATACAATATCTAATTTAAATACACCCTGATTTCTGTCTTTATTGCTCCCTGCTTTGTCAACTTTGAGTGCTCGCTATTACTTTGCTACATTTGGTGCTACATGCTATAGTTGTCCAATATATATTCGTAATTAGTGTGTTAAATGTTTTGCATAGTAGTTTTATGAATTATATATTCATTTAATGATTCGATATTTATCTTTGAGATAAGTTCATTTTACTTTTTATATAAAGAAAATGTTTAAATAATTTAACAAATGTATTATAAAATTATATTTTTTTGCGTTTGATTTGTCATACAAGTTACAACGTGTAACTTTTATGATAATATGACTTATATGACATGTAATAACTGCATTATATTATATTATACTTATTACTATAAATAAGCTTATTTTAACAAAATTATTTTTATCATTTTCATCAGAATTCCTTTTTCCAACACACAACTTCAACACATATTATAATAGTTTGGTTGACTCTCAATGTTTAGTTTAGTAGAAGATTTGAATATATCCATAATAGCATAGAAGTATGAAACCAAACTAACACATTTGTGACGCACGTGTAATTATTTCTATTAATTTGTAAATGGTTTTTTTTTTATTAATTTATTTTACAATATGCAATTGTTAAATAACGATGCACGTAAGCTAAAATAATAATATTAATGTTTTAATAATAAAGATTTGTTTTCTTCAAAAAATTTTCATTATAGAAATTAGATTCTATAAAAATGATATCTACACATTTAACCCAGTTTGACCCAGTTAATTAATCGGGTTCTTAAAGGTTTTCTATAATTCATATAGAGGATTTAAAGAGGAGCTGTTTTTAAGAAGCTGAATTAGGAGATATTTTCTAAATTTAATAGTTCAGAATTTCGTTTAATAAATGGTAGCTAGAAAGACATGATTACGGATCCTAGTTTTGGGTACAAATTTTAAATACGGAAAGTAGCTTTGCTGATAATTTAAATTTCAATACTTCCCAACCGTCATCTCTTTTTGAACTTCTATTACAATAATATTTCACTCCAAAGATTTCTTTTTTACTTTAAATGCAGTAAATGAAAACTGTCAGTCTTCTTCAGATGCAGAACATGTTATGTGTAATGTTGAATTAACAACCGGTTTTACAAAGAAAATATATTTTTTTATATTAACATGAAACATTAGAATATTAAAAAATTATTCACTTAAATCTTTTCAACCAGATTTACCCAAGTTCACAACCATGGAACACCTGTAGTGAAAGTGATCTTACTACATTATAGAATGGTTGTTTAATATAACTTAACATGTTTACTAAATAATTTAAAGAGACTCCTCAAAAGGATTTACTTTGATTACACAACTAATAGTTCCCGAAGAAGAATTGATTCCGATATATATTTTAAAATCACTAAAATTACTTACTTTTATAAATATTGCGATTGCCCCCAAGCTATAATCTTTCAATAATACGTAAACCTCATTATTTTATATGCAGATTAAATTTCCATTCATAAATATTTTTATACATGCTCATATTAGTGCTATTCTCGTGAATATTTATTTGTATTCTTGCATAAGAAATATAATCGTTAAAAAATAAAATTTTATAATGAATAAATTCTCAAAATTATATTATTTTGCAGATTTCATATTAACGCGCTAAACACAAATCGTACCTGTGATGCTCCTGTTACGTTTAACGTCATTAGAATGTCATTATTCCAGTGACGTTAAGCGGGAACCTACAGTTTACATAGCAAGTTACGTAGCAAAGTAATAATATTTTAATTTTGAAGAAAAAAATTCTATTACATTGATGTTGTAATATTTTACTGAAAGCTGACCGTACAATTTCTGTAACCTGTCTCACGCAGTTATTCTGTTACTTATCTTTTGTCCACAAATTTAAACATTAACTGCGGTGATGGTATTTTGGTATATGGTTTTGGTATATGGTGTCGGTAGAGCAACCAATGGCGATACATCCAGCTCGGAACAGTCAGGGTGTGGCTCACAAACGCATCATGCCACCAGCCCCACCGGCCCCAATTCCAGATCTACGCAGCGGGATTGACGCACCAAACACTGCCTTCACAGGTATCTCCTTCATGTCACCATCATACAAGGGAATGTTCTTTTTTTTCGTTATTTTATGTTTGCAATTGACATTCATTTGTATGGCAAAGTATTTATTGTGTTGTTTATCATTTTTATGTTTATAAATGTTTATGAGGTGCTATTGTAGTTTAGCAGTTGCAATTTTATAAAGAAAATGTATGAAACCACATACATTTTCCAAAACTGATATTTATATATCAATATGATCATAAAAACATTCTTTTTTACATATATTTTTTAGAAATTATTTAATTTTCTCATAAACTAAAAGTATTAAGTGAAAATTCATATTATTCTTATTTTTTTCTTTTTCTAGTTTAACTTGTTACTATATATTCTACATCGAGATCTGATGCTTCGACAAATATACTTTAGAGCTGGTACCATTATATAGTTGTTTTTTTAAATCAACCAGTAATTTACATATTAACACATAATACGGAGGCGTTGCATGGAAGGCATTGGGCATGGTGTTTATATATTTAACTACTTGTATTATAAATAATATTATTTGCTGCGTAGCTTCATTGCATGATCTATATTTATATTTATTATATATATATTTTTTTTTTTTTTTTCATTTTTATACCATATTTTTTTAAATATCACACACCTCATATTTAGTAAGCCAATTTTTTATTAGCCATACTTAAACCACAAATATGTATATATATTTCTGTAACGTTTCTATGTCATATTTACTTTGTTTTCTGTTTACAGAAATATATTTACATTATGTATAGTGTATAGATGTTCATAAATTAGATTCTCATTGGAATTCTAACGACTTTAAGAATATATATAGAACAAAAGATACGCTTTTACACAAAGACAACTTTTTCCATTCAAACACGTAAATGTTATTAAATTCAAAATTATTATATCTCTTACTCAGTTTTGTTACAATTTTTACGTTATAAATACTTTTAATGTTAGAATTTAACACTAGATAAAACAATGGTCCACAATTCTTCAACAGTATCATATATTTTTTATTAAAACTCTTTTTATGGAAAGGAGCTTTAAATCCCTATTATACAATAATTTTACTTGGATAAACCTTTTGTTATTGTAACCAAACGTAACAGAACAACTCGGTGCGTAATTACGATTTTAATCACTACTAGACGTTGATTTATTATAAATATTTGTATTTTTACAGCTTAGAAAAAAACCATATTGTAAATATTGTTTTTTTTTTAGCTAATTGTCTGTAAAGCTATAATGGAAACCTGTATATTGAAATTAATATCAATGTCATTCATTCTCTTTTGCAAGAGCAATTATTAATACGGGTGCCATTTCCCAGACTAACTTTTGTTACCTTAAATTCTATTTTACTCAAATAATTGTTTATTTAGGTCTATCCTCAGTCACTAAATCCCCGTCCATATCGCATGTTCGTCGACCACACACAGCTTCTCCAGCGCCATCCGATCCGGATCCAGAAGAATCTTTTCCAATTCATCGTGGTAGAACAGTACCTACATTATCATCTATTCATAATGAAGAACCTTTAGTTCCTGCTAAATTAAGGCAAGCTAAAGAAAAGTCAAATCATGATTCAAAAGCGGATGAACGAGGTAAACTCTTTATTATTATGAAAATAATATTGATCTAGTATTGGGTTAAAAATAATTATTGACATCATTTTATATTAGGTGACGGTCGTAATGTGCCCGCCGGCCGTCCTAGTAACTGGGAAGATACCAGAAGAAGCAGTTATGCGGGCAGAAGATCAAGAAGAAATTCAATTACTGACGATTCTCAACTTACAATTGAAAACTTTGGAGGATCTCAAGATCAGTTGAATTTTATAGGAAGGAATCCAGATAAAGAATTAGGTGGCCATGTTGGTAGAAAAATTTCAAATACCCAAGGTATAACTAAGCTTATCATTATTAAAATTCAAAATTTGAACATCATTATTAAGATATTCAAATATTTTAGAACCCAAAGCGATTTATGTGGAACCTAACGTAGCAGTTAGATCTAGTGTAAAAGATGCTCGTGGATCTATTCAATTATCATACGACAGTCCAGATAGCGGTAGTGAAAAACAAGATAACGAAAGAGAAAAATCTCATTTTGGTAAATTAAGACGCACACAAAGCATTGAAACAGTATCTCTAAAAAACATATTACATTCCAAAGAGACTGATGACGCTGATGGAGATATGACAAAGTTATCAAGTTTCGCTGACATTAAAAAAGCAGGAGAAAACAAAGGTAGCCTACTTTAATAGTAAAATATGAAGTACTCTCTGAACAACTAATATTTATTGTAGGTATAAACTTATTATACATGCAAGAAAATGATGAAAATAGCTCTCCACCGGAGTATTCTATGAAGAAAACGAATGGAAATGAAGGAAATGGTAGTAGTAATGGCAATGGTGGAGGTGATAAACGAACTTCGTTTGCCACATTGCCTAACACAACAACCTGGCAACAACAAAGTAATCGACTGAATCAAAATAATGATTCTAAAGATGGTAATATATTATTTTTACATAAGAATATAATAATAATGTTATATTATGACATAACACTGCATGCATTTGTATAGATGAGGATGCACCAGCACCAGGCGTTGGAATGGCATCGCAACTAAATAATATTCGCCTAAAATTAGAAGAAAAACGTAGACACATAGAAAGTGAAAAAAGGCGAATGGAAGCAGTAATGTCTAAGCAGAGACAGAAAGTAGGAAAGGCAGCATTTCTACAAGCAGTAACAAAGGTATATTTTTAAGATTTGTTTAAATGTTATTCAAATGCTCTGTTAGTAACGACTAAAATAATACAGTGTCTTGTGTGAATCAATTGGTGTAATAGTTGGTGATGGTGGTTGCATATGTAGGTTTAAGTAATAAATCAATACAAAATAAACATGATGATATACAATTCACATACATTGACAAGATATTAAATCTTTTCAGCTCGATGCATTGGTAAGAAATGCGACGTTAATAGTACATTTAAATTACATGCTTAAATTTTTATTATTTTCTTAATCAATATCTGCTATAGATTTTAATTTTACACAAATATTTATAAATCAAAAACATAAGAGGTATTGAAAATTATTTCCATTCATTTCTGTATCAAAGTTTCAGCTTTTATTGTAGAAAAGTAGGTGACGATAGTTTTGAAAACACTTTATACCTTATAACAATTAAAGTAGAGTAAATTAATATCCTACAAACAATTTTGACAAGAATCGTATAAGATTTGTAGAAATGGTAACGATTCTTATAAGAATCGTCGTAAGATTCGTACGATTCTTAGAAAATTGTGTAGGGTAGATTTAGTATCAATTTATGAATACATATTAAAAAAATTCCTGTCTTAGTTGTGCTGCAGCATTTTCGTTAATTTTGATATGCATTGGCTTTATTTAAAACATTTGTATCTTAATAAAATATAAATATAATATATTGTAATGCATTGTATTTAATAGATTGTGTTTAGAACTAGTGTGTAGTACAATAAATTTCTCATGAGAGTTTAAACGCATGATGAAAATATTACTGCATTAGTTAGTGTCAAAATGGTTCTGTTAATGCAAAATGTTATTTAGCTTATTGTTATTTTAATTGTTTGTTAAAGATTTTATTATTCATTATAGCACAACGAACAATAGTAGTTAAAAATTATTAAATGAATTATTGAATATTTGAAGAGCGGAAAAAAACATTGGCACTGCTTCGATAACTCAATTGAACTGTTAAACATTAAATATACATTTTATACTTTTAATTTTCTATTATTATCGTGAATTCTACATGAGAAACAGTAACCATAAATGGTTTTTTTTTCTCCTGAAAAAAATATAAGGCGTGACAACAGTGATGAATATGAGAAAAAACTATTTTAATGTAATAATAAGGAAGTAATTCTTAGCAATATTTTAATTAAAATATTAGATAATGCGAAGCAAAATTAATTGTATCATTAAAATAATTACTTCAATATTACCACATTAAATGGGAAAAAGTTTTTGGTATATTTTTTGCATGGGTGATGGTTACAGAGTAAAAGCGGTATTGTGAGGACTCCACCGGAGTCCCGTGAAGCAACAGGGCCACAGAGATCACCTTCCGCACCTAACTGTACTGTTGTTAAACCCCAGCGTCCATTTTCGCTAAAGGTATAAGAGTGGTGATACGTGTAAATAGTATAATTTATTGCTTTGTTTTGTTCCGTTTTGATTTGCTTCGTTTTATTTAATTCTATAAACTGTAATGTTTATTTACAAGCTGAAGCAAATATCTTATTCTTTTTATGTATACAGGAAATCAGCGATGATGCGCATTCTGTTGAACACAAATGGTTGGAGCAAGATGGTTCAGCTCCATTTGTTGAAACTCGCAGAACTCCAGACTTAGAATGCATGAATTTAGATCAATATCACGAATCCATTGCAAAGTAAGAAATCAGTTATTTTATTCTTAATCAGTATTACGTATTACATATAGTATTATAATTATAATTACATTATTTTTTATATTTATAGAATGAACTCTAGTTTACATGACATACAAGCTGATATTCAGCGTCTTGCTAGTCAACAAAATCAAATTCAAGCTTCGCAGCAACAATCACAAATATTGGCTCAACATCATCAGCTAGCTGCTCTTGCTAACCAACAAAATAGTATACCAGGTTACCGTCATAGTGATTTATTACAAATGCAAGGGTCTATTATAAATTCAAATTTATTTAAATCACAAGGTAATTTACATCACGTACCTCAATCACTGACATCCCAACACCAAATAATGAACTTTGGGTCACAGCATAATGTTAATATGCAGCCGCAAATGAACTATCCTTCACAGCTACATCAAAATTTTGGCTCTAATCCGCATATAAACACTTACACACAACCCTTAAATATCATAACGAGTCCAAGACTTACGCAAGAAGCACCACAATTTTATTTGCATGAACAACAAACTCCTACACCAAGAAGAACATGGGCGCAGCAAGCAGCACAGCCGCCTCCTGTAGATACAAGAACTTATAAATCTCCTGCACAAAGTACTGGATTTGTGTTGCATGACACAACAGAGAGATATCACCCGGAACGCTATCAAAATGGAGATCACAGCTTAAATAATCACAATACCTATAATCAGCAAGTTTACAATATGCATTCAAGTCCGCAACATAGAAATAGCTCAGTTCATAGGCAAATATCTCAAATGATAGGCGATGGAGATGCAAAACCTAAAAGTCCAATTAACCTTCAAAGACTGGAGTCTGCAGAAAAGCCACGTAGTCCAACAACAATGCATATTCCTTTAGCATCACCACCTGTTGATGATATGGCACCTCAAAGTATTTCATTTATAGGAAACGACGAAGATGATGCTTTAAATTCTGGTATTGGAAAATTAAATATCACTTCAGGAAGTAGAACATATCGAATACCTTCACCTACAAGACCTAGTTTAAATAGAAATTCATTTCATCAACCATTATCAGAAACACCGCCAACAGAGGTTCATAGCTTAGAACAGGAAGATAATTCAAACGAAAAAGGTTTCTATATATCATTTGACAATGAGCAACCAAAACGACCTAAACCACCTTTAAGAGTAAAACGCGCTTCTCCGAAAAAAGAAAGAGGAGATTCTTATATTGAAAATATAGCAGATCGAGAGCAATACTTAAATTCTAAGGATAGTAAACGTGATAAAATTAGTCAGTTGGAATTTGAACTTGAAAGAGAGAGGGAAAGGCAACAACAACAACAAAATCGTTATCAGGAACAGCAACAATATCAGCCAAATAGAGAGATGAACTACGAACGTGTATCAATGGAACCGCTTGCAACTGCAGTGCCAACAGTGAAAGATTTTAAAGCCAGAGACCGACACAGTGAAAGTAGTCAAGAAAGAGATCCCGAAGCTATTATAATTGGAAATGACTTTTCAAATCCAGATCCCGTATGTGAATTCTTAGTAATTAATATATTAGTAATTACCCACTAAACGCAAGTTATATAACATTTCCGTATTAGTTACATATAAACGTATATATTGCGCGATACATATATATTACGTAAATGTTACTTTCTTGTTTACTGGGCAGATTCACTAAATGTTTCTATTACATTATAATTTTTTCACAGAATTCTGTTGAAGAAATGGAAAGGAAAAAGGAAAAAATAATGTTATTACAATTTCAACGAAAACAAGAACAAGAAGCATCAAAAGCTCGCAAAGAAAAAGAAGCAATGCAAAAACGAGAACGGGATAAACTGAAAGATGAAGAAAAAGCTAGAAAAAAAGAAGAACAAGCCCAACGTCGAGCCCAGATACTAGAACAATACAAATTGAAAAAAGCAATTGAAGAAGCCGAACGAGAAGTATTGCTATTATATATACAATATACATATTATATGGTATACGTACAGAGTTAAATTAAATAAACATTTCCAGGGAAAGGTAATCGACAAATCTGAACTTATGAGTGCAATGAAACCACAACCTAAAATGCGTCCTAAAGGAGCTACAACTGGTAGACCTCGACCTAAAACCATTCATGTAGATAGTGGGTCTGTAGAACTCGCCGAAGGAATGTTAACTCCAAGTCGAGGCAAGAAAGGGTCTAGTTCAAACCTTACAGGTACCGCATTAAGCTTTGTCTAAATAATTATCAATGAAATTTAAATGAGATAAAAAAGACAATAAAATATATTTTAATAACAATATGAATAATAATAAAATCCCGTTTTTAAATTAATTAAAGTTTAATGTAGTACCTAACTAAAGTAAACAAATTTTATGAATTTCTTTTTGATTATTATTTTTTAAATCGATGATTTAATTATGTAGCTATGTCGTTTATATTATTTAATTATTCATTAGATAACTGCATGAACGCATGTGACGTTATTTATATTTATTATTTTAAATGTATTTTTTTTTTATTGATTTTCCTGCACACTTTCAACACTATTTTGATTTTACACTATTTTACACACTAACCAGGCTTATCCAATCAATCGACTATGAGGAGAGATTATTACAGAGGTTCACAAGACAGTCTGGCTGGAACACACTCATATAGAGGTTTGTTTTTTTATTTGTATCTATTGCAAAAACTTAAAGGTAACTTATAGACAGCACTCACAAATAGTCATCATTATTCTGTTAACTAATCTGAACTAAGATTGTTATTTTTTTGATAAATATTTTTATAAATACGTTCTATAAACACATGCTGCCTTTGAAAAGTTAGTTATTAAAATATTTCGTCTGGGCGTCTGAAATTCTTCCTGGCAGACCGTATTTATTAATTTGTAAACATATCAAACAAGACAATACTTATGGAATAGAACATACGCTAAAACAATAGTAGTGCCCTCACACTAGAACAGACCACTTGCGATCCCGACTTTGTCAATAGGGTGTATTCGAGTTGTTTCACATTTTGTCATAAGATGAAGCTTTTACTTTAGTGTTTATCAATACACCACTGCACTAAAACTAATAAAAGTCTATATTATATATGTCTTTGTTTTCCCCTTTCAACAATCCGCTGTCACAAACAGGACTGCGCACGTTATGTACGAAGCTGTATGTATCCAAGCAAGCTCGGATGTGCTTTGGTGGTGCTTTAATATAAATACGTATGAGACATATACTTCAATACAGTGATTGATAAACATTAAAATAAAAAATTCCTCTCATGATGTGTGCTAATGTGGCTAAACCATACTGCAAATGTCGGTAATGGATAGTTGTCGGCTGCGTTGTGAGAGATCCTTATTTCCTATAACATAGATTTGTACATATCCAGCATATGTGATTTTTTAAGAATATGTTTAGTACACTAGAGATGGCTAATCTTTGGAAATTTTGCTCTCTCTAGAAAGCATACTATTGTGAAAATGATTTCATAAAGTTTGATTTTTAAAATAAAAGAGGCCATAGAATGAAGTAAATTATAACGGGGTAGTAAAATCATTCAGGAGAGATTGCACACTAGCAACTGCAATAGTATTATTTGTAAATTTTTGGCCATTGGTTAAATATGTTCGCCATAGTATCGAATTTAAATCGATCTTTTTCTTAACGATTGAAATGATTTGTTCAAAGTAGTGTTATTGCTTCATATAAGAAATCTTATTCTAAAACAATTTACACATAGCTTTTTATTTATTTTAGCTTCGTAAAATTGTTTTTGCTAGTATATTTTTTATCCTAAATTTTTAATAATTTATATTTTAAATATTTATAAGTCGGCGTATATTATAATATTATTCATAAATGAGCAGCTGCCTTTACAAGTAATACATGTATTTCCGTATACGGTAATACTTGAACTAGTAACGTCATAATGAAATGTATATGAATAATGCTGATGTAATTTGATGAATATTATAATGTATTAGACTATTCTTTACATAACATTTGTGCGATATATGTGAAGTTTAGTCACTATTGTTTTAACTGTTCAATCGCAGAATCTCCTGATGACTGTTCTGGAGCATCTCCAGGTCGTTCCACTAACCCTACATTAGGCAGAAGAGGTTCCTATAAAACTTCAAGAGGTCAGTTTTATTTATCACTTTACATTAGAAACGAAACATGTTTACACCTTTTTACAATTTGATTATATTTTTTTATATTGTAGTTTTCAACAAAAGATGCACGTAATAAATATTATTTAGGTATTGATTAGTACTTTAACGTAATTATTTAAATGGGATATTTTTTAAAAGTTTAATGTGTAGAATCTGTATGTCGTTCTTTAGTTGCACTGCATTGTTAATTTATTATTATTTTAAAATTAGTGAATCACTGTTTTAAACTTAGTATTTTTTTACTATTAGATTTGTTTTTAGTTTGCATGTTTCATTTTTCAAAATTTCTAATTATTATTTTTATGAAACATATCATTTGTTACTTTAGTAATTTCAAAGTTTCAAATTAGCGAATAAACATATTAAAATATATACCATTCGGCACGAGATAAAATAATATGTACATTGTTTTATAAACTAGAAATTTTATATAGATACTTATTTTTAGATCAGAAAGATTATTTGAGATATTTATATGTATATCATTACACAATTATAACATACATGACATTATTATGCAATTTTTTGTTAGTTCATACAGACAATACATAAAAAAAATTTCAGACGATGTGAGTACCCCGCAAACTCGCGGTCGTCCCAAATATCCGACATATCAATCAAACTTTAAGGGTCGGAAGTCAAACTCGCTAATGAATCTGTGTGGTAAGAGAACCTAATCACAACAATGAAAATATCAAATATCAGTTCTTTATTTTTTATTCATTTTTTATCTGGTTATAATTGGTTCTTTTATTTAAGTGTCTATCAAGTTTCATTGTTTGGTTCTTTGACATTAATAATAGGTGTTGGTCTCGTTTAAATATTACGTTTTCTTTTATTGGAATGTCTTTTATAGGTATTGTATTGTTGGTACGATTTTTATATAAATCACATTGTGTATCATGCTTTTTACTTGTTTAAGAAACACACTTTCATTTCTATAATTAAAGTAATATGATCTAACTAATTACAAATTTAAATCAGGCTCTTAATTAATTTTTTATTCTAATATCTTTTTAAATATTTTCCAATTTTCATTAATTTTCAGGTAAGACATAGTGTGTTTCTTATATTATGAATATACAGTATATGCACCAAATCTATTTTATACGTGATACCTTTTCCTCTTAACATATCACTTTATTTTAATCAATATATTTACATATGCAATTGTAGTTGAATAATACGCATCATTAATATATTCATGGGTATTCTATTACATTAAAAATGGCACCAGTAAGCGTTTTGTGTGACTTTAATTTTTATTGTTATATATTGAAGAAAGCTGTAGTAATTGTAAATGTAATATAATGTAAATATGTTATTTTTTAATAATGTACCGAGAATAATATCAAAATATATTATTTTTATCACTTATTTCTTATAACATATTGTGCGTTGTAAGACAGAAATAACATTGAAATTATTCTCTCTTTTTGGATATTTATTAAAAGTTCTGAAGCATGTTTAACAATTAATAAGTTTGTTTCTTTCAAAAATCTGCTGCACATACAAAACCATTTCTGTATGCTAGAGGAGGGGAAAAAATTCATCGCAAAAATATTTTATAAAAGTTTCCCTGCTGTACATAATTAAATAACAAATTGCAAATGTTTAGTTCATTTCAAGTAATGCACAAGACTGATTTCTTTTTAGTTTTTACGAACGCTGCACAAAAAATCTGCAAATTTCAAATTAGAATATAGGTAATCTTGAAAATTTCTCCTTTTTTTTTTTAAAAATTACTTGACGAAACTTCCACAAATACAATTTTTTTTTTTGGTTATTTGAGATACCATTGTGTGTGCAAGAAAAGTAAGGAAAGAAACAAATTTAATTTCCTATTTAACCAATTTCGATTCCCTGCGCTATAATGCTTCCTCTGAACGAGAAGTTGCACGAGCTATGCTCGTCGTAGCTAAAGGATTAATATCAGTATATACAAGAAAATAATATTTATATATATACATCATTCTAATTTCTTGCTTGTAAATATCCACACATTGAGTAAGTGTTGTGTTTTTTAAAGAGAAATAATTGGGCGGTAATGATCAACCGTGCACCAAAATCATGAATAGATATTTTTTGTGTCTAGCTGCCTTTATCTATTACTTTTTATATTTTTTATTAACCTTATAGTTGATTGTTCATATTTACAATCATAACGTTTTCTTATATCTGTAGCATACCTAATAAAGGGCTCACTACTGCGACAGTAGTTGCAGATAATGCTTTTGCTAATTTGGTACATAATTCATGGACACAACAAATTCTTTCTAGTTTAGCTTAACGGTTGATTGTTATACTTATTATTTTTATTATACATACATATATACAAATTTATCTAATGAATAATACTGTGTTAGACACAGATTCAGGATTAGGCAGAGCTACACCACCCAGGAGAGCACCATCTCCTGGTATGGGACCAATGCGACATTTGCCATCACCATCTGGTCCTGGATCTTTACCTCCTGGACTTATGGGAAAAAGAAGAGTTTATGATGACGGTTCAAGTGATATCAGCTCCTCCGCGAGTTCCATGATGGATTACACAGGTATTATGTCGAAGTATTCTTGCAAGCGGTAAATACCATAGTAATGTGTCACCAGTTTTACTAAAATTACGTTACGTTTTACGCAAATGATACCTTTAATTACTACCACATATTTATAGGGGTCGTATAGTAGGTTTTATTCAGTATAACATATATTTCTAACATTATTTTTTTTTTAGGTCCTCGACTTTACAAGCAACCTGCAACTAAAAGTAATCGTGGCATAATGTTAAATGCTGTAGAATATTGTGTTTTTCCTGGAGTTGTTAATAAGGAAGCTAAACGTCGAGTTCTTGAGGAAATTGCACGATCCGAAAGTAAACATTTCCTTATACTCTTCCGTGATGCGGGTTGCCAATTCAGAGCACTGTACTCCTATTGTCCTGATGGAGAAGAAGTTGTTAAATTATATGGAACAGGACCAAAACAAGTCAACGACAGAATGTTTGATAAATTTTTCAAGTAAGTTATTTTATGTAGTTATTTTACCGTAATAATAATAGATTAAAATTATATGAAATGCATTTTAAATTATTACGTTATTTTTCTCAATTGGCAAATAAGTGTATTCAGAACCTTTATTGAAGTATTAATGGGCTTGTGTCCTCATTTTTTAGTGGTCGATTTTTCAATTGTTGATTGAAATTGATGTTAATAAATGTGTATTGGCGTGTCTATTTTATTAAATATCTAAATATTGACGGAGATATAGCAATTAAAAGTTTGAATTGTAGTTTTAGCGCTAGAAATGGTCGGCCATATTTTTATGATGTGAAATGCAATTTCACGTCAGTTATTTGTTGAGTAGGTCAGTGCAGTGGTAATGTTTTGTAGCTGTTGGTAATCAAATAATCAAGTCAAGTCAAAGAATAATAAGTTTTTATTTTATTTAACCCTGCCAAGGCAGACATAATATTGCAATTTTGTTGTTCCTTGCAATACTAATAAATAATATTTGATATTTTGATATATAAATACTATAGCAGAGATTTATGAGCTGTAAGGTTGGCAGCGATTGTGATGTCACATGCATTTGGAATTTGTACAACATTAAATCCCTTTAATAATTAAAGAGACAAAATGACTTTTTTAATTGCTAATATCTCTTAACATATAAGGAGTTATTAAAAAATAATTGAACATTTGAGGTTCTAGTAACCCACTTTATCAATATATAGTACAGTTTTATAGAAATTAAGACATAGGACACAAGCCCATTCGTTGGAATTTGATTATTTATTTGGCTATATTCTGTTTTTAAGAGAAAATGAAATGTAAGGTAGTCGAAGAAAGTAAAGAATGCATTGCGTTCAAATAAATAATTACAATTAAAACAATGAAACTATAACTATAGACAGTATATTATTATATAAAATATTTAGGATAACGTTTTAGTTCTATATTTTAATTTGTTTCAATTTCAGGTATAATTCTGGAGGTAAATGTTTCTCTCAAGTTCACACCAAACATCTTACTGTCACAATAGACGCTTTTACAATACATAACTCTTTATGGCAAGGGAAAAAAGTCAATCTTCCTTCAAAAAAAGACATGACGTTAGTTATTTAGTTTCAAATATCTCAATCAACTATCTACAAAAAATACTCGTATTGTGAATGAAATATAGATATGAACATGTATGTACATGAAAATAATCGTATAGCCACGAAAAACTATAAATACTATAAAAAATTAAAAATTAGATACCAACTGCTGAGTGATTTTGTAAATTATTTTTAGCATTAGGTAACAGAAACTTGTCAGTGTTAAATTGCACTTGTAAAATCATTTCCTATCCAGGCAAGTTAAACATAAAAGAACGTTACTAATATAAATATATAACGCTTGGTTATTAATTCTAAATTAAAATTTATATTAGTTAAATATTTCTAATTAATAATTTACTAAATTATACAATTTGAAACTAGACAACGTATATAGTGAACGGTTTTTATTAATATTTAATTATATATAAAATAATATATTAATTTTAACGTTGACGGTAATGCTAAAAATATACAAATACTTAAAAATTTACATAAATCAATACACTAGTTACATTTTTAAAGAGCATAGAAATATTATACAAATTTTGTTTTTAATGATTATGTAAAATATTGCTTGAAAAGTTGTTAAACTTAAAAAAAATCTAATTATTGAAACAATGTGATTGTAAATATATGAAACATTCTTATACTTTTTCTCCGTTTGTAGTACAATAGGTTTTTATTTATTTAGTAATTTTAGATTGTCATTTTGTTTTGTTTGTATGTAAGAATTTAGTTTTTGTATAAAATATTTTCTTTTATATTGTATTGTATCTTACGCTGTGTCAGATATTAGTCACTTAATAAATTAATAAGCAATGAAATTAAGTTATTTTTAGAACATTTTTTATATTTATAAATATATATATCATATACACGTATTTTTTTAAATTAAAACTAAATTTCATTAAAGTAAGGTTTTCAAAAAAATGTATTTTGCAAAATTTGCATGTAAAATAATAAATTCTTATTCCAATAAAAAATAATAACATTTTTAAAATAATGGGATATTAAAGAAATTTTAAGTGTTTTGTATAGTTTACATTCACATAACATTTGTTAATATAAGCGCATAATAAATATTTTAAATTGCATACAACATTAAAGAGCAAGCAAATTATTAAACTATTTTTGCAAAAATATAAAATATCTGAAAGTTATAGATTATGGAAAAAGTAATAGATATAACATTCCAAAGGTAACATATTGTTTAATTATTATATTTTTATTATTTGTATAACAGTCAAATTATGTTAATATTTACTAATATATATAATCAAATAGAACATTTATTTGAAGAATTATTAAATATATTCAGATTTATTATTGTTTCATGTTTAGTTTAACATGTAAATGTATATAATTACATACCGAGATATTTCAAAGATTATGAAATAAATGTTTTATTATACACATATTTTTCTTAGATTACGCCATTATATATGTGCTAAATCATAAATTTTAATTAGATCCATTTATGAAATTTTTACAATAAATCATAGAATTTTAATGTAGATTGTTTTCTACATTCTAGGTATTTAGCGGAACAATGATTTATAAACATTTATTATGTGAATTACGCTTAATACTTAATAACAGTTTCTAACTCTGCGAATATCACTTATCAAAGGTGCATGTACCGACGTATGCAAATATTTTATACCATCATACAAAATGAGTTTTAAAATATATATTGATTACAAACTTGGAACAATAATAGGTTTATGTATTGATTGTTTCTTTATTTAACCTACATATTTTAAAATAACAAATAGATGTTGTCTTATAATTTATAAAAACGTCTAACATAATATAGTCAATGCATTTTAGGAAGTTGTTTATGCTCCTTTCTTGCTTTCTACATAATCATTACCTTTATTGCCATTATTTTCGGAGACTAATCTTGGTACTGACAAATAACAGGAGAATTAACGTAAAATTATTAACATTAACTATGACTAGCTGTAATAAAATTACTAGAAAAGAACTAGAAAATTGGGTACAAAAAATAAAGTAACTACAAAGCAAAGAAGTTGGACTAAATAGCTACCTAAACCGTATTGACTATTATTGTTTTATGAATATTAATAATGTAATTATATTATACAGTGTTGTAAAATACATATTATTACTTTTTACTTTTTATAGCAACGAATATTAAATATTAATATAAAATGAAAATAATTGTTGAGATTTTTCTATGAACTGTCAATATTTGTAAATTAATTTAAAAGATTTTTTTTCAATTGATTCAGCGAATATAAACAATGTCTTCGTCGTGCTAATTATCGGATTTTATAGTCAGAGAAAGATAAAGTCTTTGAAATAGGTAATTAAATTTCATTATGAAGCTAGTAGTTACAACATTGGGTTACTACATAACATGATAAACCACTTTAGTTATTTGTATTTTAATTTACATTAAAGCAGGTAACATGACATACTTATAAATAGTTTATTCTTGACAAAGAACATTGTATTATCTATTTTAGTCACAAATGAATTGATGACGGTAATAAGTGATGATAATTTACTCTTATTAATGACTTAAATAAATGACTAATTAATTACTTTGACTTTAATATCATTATACCATTTTTAATTCATTAACATATTAAAAAAAATTCTGAATTGTAAAAATTACACATGATAATGTAGTAATTTCTTTTTGTACAGACCAACATGTTAAATAAAGAATATTATGTAATATTACATCTTGCGATTATTACAAATACATTGTAATAGCCAGTAAGAGTTGTATTTGCCAATAGTAAGAAAAACCAAAATGAACTACTATAAAGTATACAATAATAAAATTAATATAAATAATAATGAGCCTTTATGGTTTTTAATACTTTTTTGTTATTTAGTCGTCTAATTCTTAAACTAATAAATTAATAATTAAATGTATTTATATAAATTGTTTTATTTATTTAAAGGATATAGTTAGCGTTATTTGTAATGGGGTCTCATATATATGTGCTGCACTGCTACATCAAAAGTTAAACATATAATCAAATTCATTTTGAACACAACCAAACCCATAAAATATCGGGCACAACAGTCTGGTATCAAGTATAAATGCTCCCGGCTACTGTGCCGTCTAATCGAAATACAATAATATATATTTCATGTGTTTTATTAAAGCTTGTTTCCTTATTATAACCTTCTTTCATCTCAAGATATACAGAAAATTTTACTTTTGCTAAAATTAAAAATACTTAACAGTTAAGTAATTAACAGTTTAAAAGACCTTGTTAATTAACTGAGTTTTTTCTTTCTAAAGCAGGTTGAGGAATTCGTTCGAAATATGAAAGTTTCCAGCTTATTAGGTTGCATGTCGACGTATTGTATAACTTCTTCCAACAAATGTTGGATGTCGCACGTATGCGTACGACACTTTATTACGTCTGATCAGCATGCAACTAGACATACACAAATGAAAGTATGTAAGGTTTCATATCATCAGGCGTTGTAATTCATAAAATAAAGTGCCATCTATAAAACAAATCACTAACATGTTCCCTAATATCTACTGGTGCATAATCTTATGTTTAAATTATTGTTAAACAATTACTTTTATAAAACTAATTAGTAATTCAACTAATTAATAGAGATTATTTATAACAAATAATTTATTATGCTGTTGACAATATCTACTGTTACAAACATTTATGTCTGTTCCTTCTTCCAACTCAAGAAATGCAGTAAATTTTACTTCTGCTAAGAATAAAAATACATTTCTATCATTTTTTACAAGAGTATTCCTTCTTACATCATAAGAAATGCAGAAAATATTATTTATTGCAAAAAATTACAAATCAATATTCCTTGGTACCTAATTTACAAATCGATTAAAAAATTACCAAATTGAATATATTTTTATTTTGTTAAAAACGTGAAACAAATATTTTTAAAATTGCACCTGTTGAAAGTATATTTTGTAAAAATTATATTAAATTGAAATATTTAAGTCAATTATTTTAATTTAAAAAATTTGAAATGAAATTACGTTTACTGTATTGAACATTTCAATTCTGCATTCTATTAGGTATTATAATTATCCTATGCTAATTGAAAAGCATAATTATATATTTTATAAATTTATTTACGGTTCTACTGTTACACTTTATTTAATAAATTAATTTTCAATTTAACATTCCTACGGTGTTGATACCTGCTGTTGATCGCTTTGTTGTCAATGGTATATTACATTATTTATCGTAGATGCAGTAGAATCAATTATCCACGAATAATAAAATTGTATGGAATAAAACTCAATGTTTTCATTAACATTTTATTTTATTCTATAGGATATTTACAAATCCAGGACTCTTTTTCTAGTTTTCATTTATTATTTAACCTACAAGTAAAGTTGTTTCATCCGGGAATGAGTATGTAGGTACTTCTAAATTCAAAGGTGCTGGTCCTTTTCTGATTCTACCAGAAGCATCGTAGTGAGAGCCGTGACATGGGCAATAATAGCCTCCGAAGTCACCAGCGTTAGCAATAGGTACACATCCTAAATGAGTGCAAACTCCAATGACAACAAGCCATTCTGGTTTTTGAACGCGCTCTGCATCAGTCTGAGCATCTCGAAGAATGCTAAGAGGTACTGCCTTTTCTGTGTCAATTTCTTTACCAGTTCTATAAATAAATAAATATTATAACTTTAGGCAAATATTAAAAAATAATTAGATACATAAAGAAATAAACGTTACCTGTGCCTGATGAATAAAGGTTTTCCTCTCCATTTGAAGGTGACAGATTTTCCTTCTGGGATATCACCAAGCTTAATTTCGATTTTTGCCATGGCTAAAACATCAGCAGAGGCTCCCATGGAGCTGATAAATTGTGTTACAATAGCTTTCGCTGCATAAGCTCCGGCAACAGATGTACCTGTTTGAAAATTGAATTTGTTTTAGCAATTTGTTGTTGTACGGTAAATAATAATTAAAAACTTACCGCCAACGATCATGTACGTAAAATTTTTTCGCTTTTCAGCTGAAGCCTTATTCTTGCTTGTGGGGTCTTTCGTATCATTGCGTCTGTATTCAGAAAAATCTGGTACTTGTATGTCAGTGTGTGCATATCGGACTATCTGGGTGGTTACTATAAAGAATTAATAGTAATTATAAATCACTTTCTATAAATTTCTTCACCAGTAATTGACACTGTCAAACCTAACCTATCTGACATAGTTACATAACCATACATTTTTATATAGTGAATAAAACAAATAAATATGTTAATGAAAATTTGGAAAACTAATAATAACCTCCTACTCCAGATCGGATTCCAACTCTACCGGTTGTAAGACCTTCATTTAAACGTTTGCTGGTTAAAGATTGCTGACCTGGAGGAGCAATAGGTTTCTCTGATTTAACTGGAACTGCTTGTCCAGCGGGTTTCAAGCCAGAAGCAATAACTTGTGTAGTTGTCTTCAAATAAGGAGACAATGAGCCCGATCTCGCTACTACGTTAATCATTTTTATTTAATTTTTAATTTCACAACACTGCCCGAATTTGTTTTTAGATGGAAAAATGGTGCCTTCCAAGGCCTTAAAAAGTGTTACCCAGTGTTACCAGTGTTGTATAATTAAACTACTACAAAAGTCAAATAATATATGTGTACATTTAAATTGTGGTGTCCATTAGATAATAATTCTTTAAAATTTAATAAGAAATATAACGTTAAATTCATTAGAAATATTAAATATAAGTTTTAATTATGTTTTAATTTATATTAAACATATTCTTTTTTTAAGTTAAATGGTTATCATGAAGGCGCGGAAATATATTTAAATTTGACTAGCGTATTTAAGAGAACCCTGTAAATTTGAACTTTAATAGTTGAAGAGTAATGAAGTGTGGTTATCATAACTTATATTAATTGTTTTATATCAAATATACGACATACATTATCATTATAAAAATTATTATATATTTGTGTGGACTTTGTCAACTGATAATTGAGATTTGTAGTTATTAAGTTCTGCCACGAAATTACCTTGCAGGCAGCACTGCAGCTTCGCACTGTCAGTTCACCAACAAATTTCTCTTAATGCACGGTTTAGTGAAATAAAATTATATTAAATTGCGGAGGGGGCTTTCTCAGGTAAGTAAATTATGAAATGATTACTCTTATGACATATACTATGAATCATATATTTGTTTTATGTAATTTGAGGGTAGGTTTCTGTCATGTTTTTGGATAAAATCATAAAATGTATGGACAGTGCAATTGCAATAGGGGTTGTCAAAATGGTTGCATATGAATCAATTCGCACAAGCTCTGCCTACCTTATTCTCTGCATTATGCAATGTTATAACTTTAGAATGACCCTTTCATGAATTAAACTAATATTTGACAGTGATGCTGTATCTTATTTTCAGTAGTGTGACAGTTGTTATAAATGATTAGTTTGTGCATCGATTAAATTAATTTGTTCGAGGTTTCGCTTTTGATCGGTGCATAGAGCTTTTGGTTTCCACATTTGGGGGGTACATTCTACACATGCTCTCTACATACCTGGTAATATTGATTGAACGAACGGTCCCATATAATGAACGCTGGTGCGTGCGATATATTAAAATTACACAGTATTTCATACATGCAGTAATACATACATCTGATGTTACATATTGAATGCGACAGTATATTATGAACCCTTTTTAATTTTGAAGATTTTAATCTTTGTCTCTTATCATACACACTTTTTAAAGTATGCTAAATTGATTTCTCATTAGATTATAAACTGCATAAACATGCTATTCTGGACAACTTTGGTCGATGCTTGTCTTATTACTTTTAATTTTGGAACTATGTATCTGGATATAACCTACCTAGATTAGTTTCAACATACATGGTATACTATATTTTCTTGAATGCAGCAGCTGTTCTACTTTTTTTTTATTTAGGTCAATTCATTTTATTAGTATTGCAACGTTTCCGCACTACGGATGTAGTGAGTCAAAAGCTATTATATTAAGTATCGTATCTGTCAAAAACATTTCACCTAAATACTATCTGTCATTTGTAATTTAATGTGTTTCACTAAATAAATGTTTGCAAATGAACAATTGTCATTGATCGGTATTGTAATCTACTAATTGTTCTTAACACAGTTCAGACTTGTTACTTACAGTGACTGAGAGTTTTTTTGTTTGACGTCAAACTGATGTGTCTCCGGGTTCAATTTCTGGGCTAACAGTATATTGAAGCCACGACACCATAAAAACAGCTTACAAGTAGGAGATCGTTGATAGGACTCAGCATCGGAAATAGACCGATGTTAAATAAATGAAATACGTATCCACTAAGAAAATATAAACAATACTAGCGGTTACTACCGTCGCTTGTATAATAATATAATTTTTCATATAGACTAAAAAAAAAATTTTCAGCAAAATATAAAATTCTTTTAATATTCTAAATTTGTACGGTATTTGACCAACTTTTTTTTAAAGTTTGGGAATTTTTTTTTCGATTTATAAATTAGATACCAACGTTAGCTCATATATAAAATTCCAATTTTCTAGCTTAATTTTTACCATCGGTAAAAACCGCATCCGTGTCCCCAAATAAGATTTTAAAAATTTAGTTTTTTTTTTGTTAATTAAATAATAAATTATTACACAATCCAAAATTTGAACTTTCTCCAAAGTTTCCTACCGGGCCCCCCACTTTTCTCGACGCCCCCTTTATTCATTTTTGAATTTCTAAATTTAGAAAAATGTTAGCATGCAATAGCTTAATACACATGCAAAATTACAACTTTCTATCTTGTACGGATTAACCATTATACAGCAAAAAGTGCCCATTTTTTTTCGCAGTTTTTTAATATCACGGGTTTCCAGAAAATTCAGGGACAGGGAAAAATCCGATAACGCCAAAAGTTTTAGAATTTTGTTCTCTACGAAATAGGAAATTTAAAAAAAAATGCGCGGAGCCGTTTTCGAGCTACCATACAAAATTCGTACCAAACATATAAACAAATAAGAATATAAACATACACTTGGAACTTTTTTATGTAATAATTATGTTTTGTGTTTGAGAAATTTGAGTTGAATATACAGTTATGTGTATAACTGCAAGCAAATAAAATTATAATGCAGATAAACTTGTCGATTTTTCTACGTAATTGAATAATTAGTTCGTTGGTCCAGTTCTTTGTTCATATTACATTGTTAAGGGCACTATGCTAGCATTGCAGTACTCACCACGTATGTTGTACACTAAGTACTCTTACAGTACACTCTACTGTCACCGTTATTGCTAATCGGGTCACGGCCTCATATGTAACTCTACTACAAAAACCTTTTGAAACTAAATCGATGTCGTGTTTTATCTCTGTACATAGTTTTCTATATAGTACATAAATATTCAATGGCAATGACCCCCGTTATTCAGTTCCCAGTACACCCTACCCCCTACCCTTTGCTCTGTATAAAACACAAAGCGTTCGTTTATAAGATGGTTTGCTTTGCACCCCTTTTACATAACACAATATAAAATAAAGGAGAAAACGTGTTCATAGCTTTTACTCTTTACTGTTAGCTGCACTAACGCACCTGCGTTTTCGTTTTCGTCTTCGTTTTTACAGTTATTTTATGGGCTGCTTCATTGAGGTGCTCATGTAAAACTGGAAGAGTACGGAATTGCAGATACAGTGGCTGAGATCGTTGATGTAGCGATTTTTTAAGTTGAAATTTTAGGTCAGCTGTATTGTAGTTAGGACAGGGTGTTAAGCCCCATTCCCACTCACTCTTTTTAGTTTTAATTTAACGTTTTAACCTTAAATGTAATTTTGAACTTATAAAATGCTTGGTAATGTACATTATTTTGTAACAATTATTATCTTTCTTTAATATAAATTATTGTATTTAATATAATTAATTTTATTTCTTTTTGTTTCACAAGCTGATATTTATATTTTAAGTTAAAACCTTAAATTAACACTAAAACTCAGTGAGTGGAAATGTGACTTTAGAGTAAAACCTCAACTTAAATTTAAATAAATTAAATAAAAAATGTACGTTATATTTTTAGGGACGTTTTCTAAAAACATTACATACCGAAGTTTTAACATAGGCGTAACTGAAAACGGTAATAATTTTTACAGTTTATTTTTGATAATCGAAAACGGCTACGATCATATTGAAAATTCAAATATATATTTATTAATGTCCTTTACACGTAGAAATAGATTCAGTACTCCTTCCGGTACTACATTTTTAGTTTTTGACTGTTACAATTTATATTTTTACGAGGGTAATTTCATAAGTCAGTGATTCTTTGAATTTCCCGCGCAGCTCCCGTTAACTGCCATCTATTAATAGACTACGGTCAAATTTTGAACAAGCTACATTATTTAGTTTATATTTGATAGCGATTGGAAACAGCAATCTGCGCGATGGATGCCGCGATTGTGATTGAGTGTGTAGTCATTATAGCAATAATCCATAAATTTGGCTACGAACAACTACCCCATTCAACATACTATTTAGACTATTTCCAGATTTAGTTATTTACACTATTTCCTGTTTTCAAACCTGAAGAAATGGCTGGCGGTAAGAGATTTGCGTCTAACAAAAAGGTGAAATCACTGAAAGAAACGCCTATTTTGAGGGCCTTGAGAAAACCTATTTATTGAAATAAATAAAAAATTTGGAAAAACACTGGACTAAATGTATCAAGCTTAAAAGAGACAATGTTGATAAATAAAGCAGTTTTTGCCGAAAAAAATATCTTTTATGAAAAAATAAAACGCTTTTTCAAAAAGAAAGTTCCTGAATTATCAAACTACCCTCTCCGGTAAACAATTTGGTGAAGTGTTCTATTTTGTGATGTTTCTATCACTATTGCACTTTAATTACAGTTCGCATCAACTTTATCTTCCTTTGTATTCCGATAGGTGTAGTAGTTTCGCTATTTGTAGCCGATAAATTAGACATTTAATATGAGCGACTCTGAGAAACTGAACTGTAAATGAACTCTTTCATGACAAAAAAAACATACGCATCTTCAATATGATGGCGAAGTGACCCCAAAATGTTTACTGAAATGTATAAGAGTTTTGTGTTAAGTATGCTATTTCTTTTACGCTCTGTTGTAAAAAAAGAGATGGCAACTTAGCAGACGTGACGTTACATGTATTGGAATTTTTGTATAAAGTTGGATCCCCTTTAATAATTATAGGGAAAAAATGACTATTTTAATTGTTAATATTTCATAAAATATAAGGAGACATAAGTGGTCTTGGTAATTAACTTTATCAATATATTGCACAGTCTTATAGAAATGAAGACATGGTTCACAAGCCCGTTAACAGCCCAACACATCGACTAGTCCAATGCCGCGCCGTATGCAACCTGACAGACTCATCAATCTGCGCTAGATTCTACACCTTTTTTTTTACTTGACGAGTCGTTGCTGATATTTCTCTGATGTGATAAAATATGAAAGATGATTGCAACATGAGGTTTCGTTGCATTCAAATATTTGTAGCTGTTCTTCGCCTGAATGGCAGCACATGTTTTGAATGGTGTTCAATGACAGACTTGCACTATTTAACTTACTACAAATATAGAATACGTATTTATAGTATTACAAGACTTTTAAAATCTGAACTAAAAGTCATGAACAGTGATGAACTAGTCACAGTGCCTCTCCTACTTAAGTGGACCCCCAATAATGGAATATTGATTGAAAATTATTAGGTTTATTTTCTGGCAGGTAATACTTTTATAGTCAGTTCGTCACTGGTCATGAACGTATGGGTTGACTGGATAACAACGTTAAACAAATATATCTGTCAACATTTCAAAATTAATTAATAATCGTTACGCTGCCTTTTAAATGGGAAATTAGAGTTAAGTGTCCATCAACCGTTCATAACGTTAAGTAATGAAAGCAAACTTTATGTATTTTTGGTAAATAATCAATTGTTATTTGAATTGTTTATAATTGGTTCCAAAACTACGGCCGATTTTCAAAAGAAAACGTAATTTAAATACAGCTTGCAGTACAGCAAGTGGAAATTCATAAACCAAAGTAGTTATTTAGTATTTTAATGTTTTTGCCATTCTTCTGCCTTAAATCATTAAATTACATATTATTGTGTCTAATTACATTTACGATCCTTATTATATCTAACCATTCTCACTCTTTCAAAAAGAAAAAAAGAAAAATAAAAACAAAACAGATAAATTTAAACCCCTACTACGTCACTTTTCCTGCTACTTTCCCTCCTGTTTTTACTCTGCCATTCCTTTTCTTTCCTCGCTCCTTTTCTCTATCTCCGCGTTCCACGTCTTCCCTTCACTGCCTCCCTTTAATAACTGCACAATATTCTTTTCAGTTTTTACCTTTTTCTCACATGAAAACTTAATGTGCTACAGCGTTTCTATCTCCGTCCCATACACCCTGCACATCCTCTCTATTTGTCCAATATCTGTTCCAGGTTTTCAGTTTGTAGTACAATCTCAGTAGTGTTCACAAAGTGACCACCTACATGGAAAGCAGCACACGCATTGAATTTAATTGACCCAATTGTTAAAGAACTGACTTTTTTTCTAAACAAACAAAACTGGTTGGATACATTAGTACGAACTATAAAAGATGCTGATGCATTAAGTTGTATGTCACAATAGTGTGGACGTGTTGTACAACTTCTTCCAATAAATGTTGGTGTTGCACCAATATGTACGAGGCATTACATAAGCAACTACAGACGCTCGTCTCAGCGATCAACATGTTTCACAACTGTTTCAGCTGACACCGCGTTCTAAACTCTTAAAGAATTTTCACATAATCTTCTTAATCTTCTTCTTCTTAATATATATAAATTACGTGTCACGTTGTGTGTCCGCGATGGACTCCTAAACTACTGAACCGATTTTAATCAAATTTGTACACCGTGTGCAGTTTGATCCAACTGGAAAGATAGGATAGCTTACATCTCAATTTATGATTGCAATATTATCTTATTGCAAATTATTTGTCTATTAATTATCTGTTAGCTCCAAACGATTTTAAAAGATGGCGACATCTGTTGACTAGATTGAGTAAATATTCAATAGATGGCGCTATGTAATGTAATATGACAAAAACGTTAGACACAGCAACGCGTGGCCGGGACAGCTAGTGTTATAATATATATAAAAAAGTATAAGAAATATATAAAAGCTCTTGAAAAGCTCCTGATAACTTTATATCTGTACTACACTAACTACATGTTTTATCCTACTAATAAGTTGTCTAACATGATATTGAGTCTATAGAAACAAAATGTAAAAACTTTTTTTTCGAAAGCTTTTTACGTCACTGCCCTCAAAATATCCAATTTATTCAGTTGCTATGTATTATTCATGATTTATCTTTCCTGAACTTTTTAACGCGATGTGTTTGACTTACCGTTCACAGTAACGCGCGGTGCGGTTCGTTGTACGATGTACATGTTAAAGTAACGTCTTAGAATTCGATTGAACTTTCTTAGAACTGCCAGAAGCAGGAGGTACAAGTAGAGGTAAGAGGTAGGTTCAAGGGCATAATTACTTTTGAAATATATAAGAAAATGTGTGTAGGTTCACAAAGTAAAAAGATGAGCGTTTCATTAATCTGACACGAGCTTTTTCAACAAAGTGTAAACGAGTAATTTGTTGCCAAGTAAATAAGTGTATGTATTGAAAATTTAATTATTTATTAATATTTTGAGTATTTTTAATAGAATGTAGCTTCTCCATATTTTATCTTCTTGTGTTATATAGGTATGGGTAAGAGAGCTATTCTCATTCCACCTATTTAGAATATTTTCTTTTGTTTCATACTAAATAAGTATGAAAGAGCAGTTCCGGATCTACGCTTTTTTCGAACCCGACATTGGCGTCCAGGATCGGTGCTACGGGGCGGGGCTGTAAAAGAGACATAAATAATTTTGTAGAGAAATGTTTCATTAGTGGAAAGATCCATTAGATCCAATAAAATAACTTGTTATAGCTTGAAATGTTTGGAATGAACTAAACGAAAGGATTAAAATATCTAAAATATCTAAGTACATAAAATATACATATTTGGAAGTATTAAGATGAGAAACGTTGAAAGTGGAAGACTGTAATTCTCATATTCAGATGACGTTAATAATTCTACTCGCTACACTTTAAAAAATATGGAAATTAGCGCATACCAACTTATAACCCGGAACACAAAACATGGATGCTTATGGATATCATGGTTCAGCACTGGATTAGCAATATATCAGAAGTAGTAGAGTTAGTAGTTTTTGTAGACCCCGCGTCTAGAATAGAAAATGTTAAGCTTGTAATATTTTCCTTCCGATCTAGATTACAGCAGAACATACGCATGAGATACTGGGTACCCTCCTTAATCATTCCGATTTTCACAATCACATCTGGTTTTGTACTTAATTTTAAAACTTATTATTACTCTTTGACATTTGTGTTATTTAAAAAAAAACTTTAGACCACAGTAAAAACTGTATTATTTTTTATAAAATAATGAAATACACCTACATTACAAAAATACCGCGTCTAAAATTTCTAGGTTTCTAAGATTAAAATGCAGTTAAACTTGTTGAATAACGAGGGGATGTTTGTAACTCCAATATGGAGATGTCACACTAATGAACAAGACCATCGACTGGACCATGACACTACTGCGCGGGTGGTATATTTACAAAACTATTTTCTTAAGGGCGCCCATTTCATAATAACATGATTGCTTTATTTGTTGTGTGTTTTTTACACATAAATTGTTGTTAACTTTTTTTTATACCACGCACAAAGTAAAGCATCTCCTTGTTAACCAATTCAACATACGTACGAGTATATTACATAACAGATAATAAATAATGATTATTCTTGAATATATATTATACGGCCGCCATTTTTAATTTAGACTAAACAAGCGAATTATTCGTTCGTCATAATTATTTTATTAAGTCAGTTATTTTCGTATTCTTATAAAAAAAAATTTAAATGGTTTTATTTCGTGCGTTATGGACACCATTATTATCCGCTAAAACACGCACAGATACATTTCCGAAATGTAATATATCAGTAGCGGCTCGTGTCATTCTACGATGCGTTACAGAATTATATATATGCCAATTTTTAAAAAAATACAAAATTTACTTACTCTATGAAAAATCTATCATTCGTTTGCGACGATTAGGATGTTCTCACACTGGAACAGACTAATTGCGATTATATCTATTTTCAGTATGCTTTTCTAATAGAGTTGTTTCGCGCTAGTAGACTTGATCATACACCACTGTTGTAAAATAATTCGTATATTATGAGTGTCTACATTTCAAAGGCCTATATTTTCTAAACTAAGCTATGTAAGTTTACACAAAACTATCAGAAGACCTTAAATAAAGAGCAAAATAAATCACATACCTTGAAACTGGCATAAGTAGTCTAATTTGTAAATTTTCGGGCTTTGAAAAATCAGAAGTTAACAGACGTCAGGTAAGCAGTTACAAAATAGGCCCCTTAGTGTATAACTATCTGATATTTGGTAGATAATTATCACGATAACCTCCAGCTTTTGAGGTATGCCGCCTTAAAGAGAGAATTTCCAAAAGAAGTGATCTTATTTTTAATTATTTTTTTAAAATAAGAGTGGACTACAAGGCTATGGTATATATATTACACAAAATATTAAAAATAAGTTATAGTTCAAATTACGAGTGTTTGACGATGATTTATACTTAAAAGAGGTTATAAGACGTATATAAATTAACGAAACGGTGGTGAGTTTTATCTTACGCGTTTTTATATACACATTACTGGACAGTACTTTTTCATTATGGCGTAGATTTATATGGCACAACTTGTTTTAGGCATGAGTCTCCCGCGAACACTCGTAATTTGAACTATATCAACAATTTACTATTATTGGATCAAGTAAAAATTGGTTAAACGCCATTATAATGCAAGTTATTTCACCGCTGTAATAGCTCTCCACTGCGCAGCGCTGCCCCACTTCCAATATGATCTCAACTTCAATTTTGAGCTTGAACCACCTTTATACATCTACTATCGTTTTATCAGAACGAATATTAAAGGCAAAAACATAACTGAAATATGATTTAAATTTTTTTATAATATTTAGTTTTCATTTTAAAGAAAGCGCTAGTACCCTTGTGCATTTTAGAACCAGCTGTCACTGCAATTTATATACATATGTATGTATTTAAAATGTAGGATGCTTACCTCGTGTTGTCCAGGCTCAGGTTGTATCATTTCCATAGCCATAGGTAAACTATAGATCCATGAGCGTAGCAGGCACGTGTAGCAAATATTATCAACCTTATTTAAACGTGGAATGATAGAAAATATCTCCCCTTCTTCTTCCGTCGCGGTTCCTGAATAATTATCATCATCCCCCAGACCTCTGAGACTACGGATTGGGATGCTGGGATGGAAATTATGTTATCTCCATTTTGTTAATTAAAGTTAGACATTAGAAGGTAATCAATTTAATTTCACGGTTTGATGCTCGTTGCACAAATACTATAATTTTGGAATTTACGTTAGATATACTTTTTAGTTTAAATTTATATTTTAATATCATTTATCAGGCTGTGTTTTCTTAATTACGAATATATGTACCATATACCACGGACCCGCAAACCGGACGACCTGTTTTCTTATTAAGAATTGCAGCGATAGTTATCGCGCATTTACGACAAGTCTGTCATAAGACAAAATTATTATCGTTGTCTGTGTTTGTTTAATGTGTTCTCTATGGTGTTGTCTCTATCTTTCCTCTATCACACTCCGCGTATATTACAAAACATAATTGGAATTTTGAGTCCTTATTATGACATTGGCTAATGCTGAACCATCTTCATAAGTGCGTGCGTGCTTGCGTTTAGGGGGAAGTGAGTGGGGAAGGGTTTAGTGTACTTCGCATTGATGTGTGCGTGAACGAATAGTTAATATACTTACTGTTCATTAATAGTGTTTTATTTATAGATATGCGTAATTGCAACACCATTTTAATTCAATCCATTAAAAATACAAGACAATAGAAATATCATTGTATCATCGTAACCTAAGACAGCGAATCGTTTAAAAAGATTAGACTCGCATCACGACAGTCCACGATGTGATATCTATTATTTCAATTAAAACATAAGACTTTTCTTTATTAAATGTATAATATATTTTGCCATTGATATATTTGCATAAGGTATACCAAATGCTAATTTTTTAAATGTTAAAGTAATAAAGTTAAAAACTGAAAATATTTTATGTAATCTAAGTTGCATTTGCAGGCGCAATGTTTTATTATTTTCAGTGCTTATTGAGTTGCATGCTAACTAGGCGCACGAAGTTCTAATAATTCAAGATATGATCTAAATAAATTATGCAGGGTTTACGTATAATTACATTTATTTTTACATACGTTTTTAAAAGTTGATATAAAGTAGATAATTCTAAAATGATTGGTTATTGTAAATAAGGTCAATTTAGTTATTTTTAGTGTGTTAAACTTATTAAAATTATATCGTCATCATTATGATGATGATCATGAATTTAATTATTTAAACTTAAAACATATTATTTACAATATCTGTTTCATGAACATATTTGGAAGTTATTAAACATATTTCTTGATAAGGCTCGCTAATCAAATAGTGATATAAATTAACTAATGCATTGAAGGTCTTTTTGTTTTTGAATTATCTTACATTTGTTTATTCAGGTGTATTCGAGAGCATGGATCTTCGTTTTGAAAATTATTCTTATTTAAACACGTATTTTTATTTTTATTCTATTTATTTAACAATCTCAATTCGAAGTACAAAAAAAGCATATTTTCGATAATGTTTTTTGATGACACAGATAATATATAATTATTTCTGTAATTACTACAAGATAAAATAACATTTAAAGAATACTTTGTGAAAATTTCATAAATAAATATCAAGAAATTAGTTAATGACTGCGAATCTCCGCAGACGTCACAAAAAAAAGTCTCATTGCATACCACTCATAACTCATCACTGGATTATTTAAAATTAAAAAACTAAAATGATTTCATTAGTTAATAAGTTTCTGCAGGTAACGCTGTTGAGTTTTTTTTTATTTATTGTTTTTTCATTTTTTTACAGCACTTAGAAGTCAAAATACAGATTTTACATTATAAAAATCAGAAACTTTGTTATTTTAAAATACGTTTAAATTAAAAAAAATCTCGCTAGGGTTACCTCGGCATTTGTGTAAAGAAAGAGTGCGCAAATTTCAAAAGGAAGTAGATTTTGAGTTAGAAAGGACAGTGTGAGAAAAACGCATTCAAAAGTTTCAAAGAAAGACGAATCCAGACCAAAGAGGTGAAGACTTAAAACTCTATATCTCCGACAGTTTTACTCCAATCGACTTCAAACTTAACTTGACAATAAACTTAATATTCTACATTAATATAAATAAATAAAAAAAAAATTGAAAAAAACCCTTAAACGAGCAATGACTAAACCAAAAGCTCATCTAACATTAAAAATATGTATGTTTCTAGAATAACCAAGGACATGTACACAACAAGGAAATTAAAATAAACAACAATTATATAAATTAATAAAATGTTGTAAAGAATTTTTTGTTGTTCAGACAAAGTTTCACGAAAAGCTTATTTTGACATAAAAGTTTTATCAAAGATATTTTCGTACACCTACATCTAAAGCTTTCTTTGAAAACATCCAGCCAAAATCGTTAACATTAATTTTCATGAATAAAATATACTTCTAGAACATATCGCTGTTGCTATGTGCTGACAACATGGTAACATACCGTATTTTGGGCCCTGATCAGACTCTGAGCGAATACGAATACGAATACGGCTTCCAGTATATCTGTACGAAACAACATTGGTTATATATGTACACGAGTATTTCATTAAAAGGGAATATTGAACGTAGCTTTTGAAACAGACATTAAAATCTGCTGGAAGCTTCTTCAACGAGAAGAGCTTACCATCCCAGAATTATATACAAAGTTCTGAAATGTTCTGTTTCGCATTGTATGTGTATCAAATTGTACGTTATGAAATTATTAGTTCAATTCTGTGAATTCCGTGTGCGAAATTGTTAACGCGCTTTGTTCAATGATTTTGTTGTACGTACTTTGTCAACTAAATTCTGTGAATAAGTATTTTGGTAACTTCCAGTCATCGCACATTCTATTGCATTTACACGCTGGAAAACCGGCGCCGGTCTTATATCGAATTACTACGCATACGCAGTTACGAATTTTTTAAATGACAACTAGACTTGCTTAGTCTGGCATCGAATAGGTTTTGTGCTATTTTTCGACGCCGGTTTTTAAATATTTATTTAAGAAAATTTGTTTACAAAAATATTAACTACCTAGTATACATTTGGTGAAATAGAATTGCTAGGTGAAGTTCTAGCCACTCGTACATTTGAATTATAACGTTTTACAAGTTAGGACAACACACAGAAAATCAATTTTAGTTCAAATTGATTCCCTACTTGTCACAGGAGTCGCTTTTATTCAACAGTGAGCAGTCGTTGCGCCGTCTGTAGCTCATAAAAGAGACATTCCCTATGAACGACTGAATAGAAAACAAACGCGTTCATGACAAAAAACTCATGAAAAGTAATAGAAATGAAATAGAATTTACTCCAAAATGTTTATTGGGTATCAGTTATATTAAATGTTCACATAAATTTATTAAATTTTTAAGTATTTGCAAGTAAATTTTTCTCTTTCTTCTCTTCTTAAAAAGGAGATTTAAATAATAGTACAAAATATTCGTGTATTTGCTACTACTATCAAGATCTAAACCGATGGCGAATGCAGGAGTTTCACGATCACACCCTTCTGCGAACACCTCCTACTTATTGAAGCTTTATAATAATTATAACGCAAGTTATAAATACTTCACTTGCTCCTACGACTGAGTATAGGCATAACGCTTCCGCGGCATCCATTTTCAGGGCTAGTTGCTTCGTAAATGATTGAAAATTTGGCCGCAACTTTTGATTTGCGACAGATTTATGACCGGCGCCTGATTTCCGGCGTAGAAAACTGCTCGGTCGCTATCTTGAAAATAAGAGTGTAACAATTTTTTTTTACTTATTTTGAAAATTGTCACAAATATGTTGTAAAGAGCTTTTTTGTATTACATGCAACGTAGATCACCTGCAACTGTTTTCTAGCGACATCTGATTTTTCAGTAGGGTGTAGTCGCATTAGCACATTTTATCACGAGAGACAATTTAAATTTTAATTATTATCAATACACCACTGTATGCATTTCACACGCCCGTATTTAGAATATGGTTCATATGTGTAGGGATGAAACAGCCGCACTACGATATACTTGCTGCCGCATAGATCCGAACTATAGTGACTCAAGCAGGAGTCCTTTGCGTTTATTATTACATTGTCGGTGAACGGTGAGAAGGGAAACTGTTACAGATATACGGTGCTGATAGTATAGAATAGATGTCCAGTGGAGTATTAATAAACATTAAAGTAGAAGGCTCATAAATGTACTCGTACTAATGCGACAGATCAACAACAAGGAAAATTAATCATATTTGTTGTGAAGATAACTGAAAGAAATTATGCAATTAGCGGTTTTCTTTATTTAGAATAATTTACGAATTGGTCGTTCGAAAGTCTAACATGTCCGACTTACCCTCAACATTAAAAGCCATCTATAAATTAAATCACACAAATTTCCTGGTATAATTTTTAGAATAAATTACCTTTTTTTTAGATCTCATGGACATTTCTACTGTTTTCAGGAAATTATCTTTTTAACTTAAGCCTATATACTCACTTAGTTTTAGTGTTAATTTAAGTTAATTTATCTTAAATAAAAATAATAATTATTACAAAGTAAAGTATATTACTAACGCATGACGCATGCTTTCACAAATACAAAATTGCATTTAAAGTAATTAAAGCTTAAATTATAACTAAAAACAGTGACTGATAATGAGGCTTTACTCTTTTTTACAGATTATTTTATACTGCCCACATCTTTTCACAATTTATAAACCCTCAGCCCCCTCCCTCTTGCGTGTTGCGTAATTTATTTATGACCCTTATAATAATATATATTTTTAATAAATCTTTCAGTTTTCATTTATTGAAATTTCTCTAAACGCGCTTTCATTGATAATCGTGTGAATAAATTTCGTAACGATGAAACGCGAATAGAGTAGACTCAGACAAAGCATTTTGTTCAATTCATTCGTATTATGTCACATTCTATTATAAAACAAAATGATTTAATAATAGGGCCCTAATTAAAATTGTTATGTGAACCATGTGGATGTGTTCCACTAGTTCTATGTGTTTCACATTCATTTGTCTAATCACAATGTACCTTAGTACATAATAAACTAATACAAGTAAGTATATAATTAGCGCTTTTGTTTTAATAACTGATTTCAGTAATTAACATTGAATCAGTAATTTTTTGGCGTGGTCCCAGTCAGTATATTACAAGATATATTTTATTCAAGTCCCATGCGTTTGAATTTTAGATTTGATTAAAGTAAGAAGAAATTGGGTTAACAACTTCCGTAATGTTCCCACTCACGCACTCTTAAATTCAAAGTAAATGTATATAAAACACAACGACTATGTTAAACAAAGGAAAATCTGTAATCTCGTTAACGAATAGCAGAATAATGATGCCACCCTTTAAATTGATGGGTGTTTTTTTTTTGTTTTATCTAATTTGATCTATTTTTATTTTTACCTCAAATTTATTAATACGTAGGTGTATAGAATCGTGAAATATGGCTACAATCCATAAATAAAATTAGTAAAGAGGAAAAACATGCTATTCAATTTTATTGTAGTAGTATCTGATCCGACAGACCAAATTTCAATAAATTTTTTGACAATGTAACCGAAAATAAACAACTGAATCAATTTTTCGTCACTGTTAGTTGATTTACCATTTGTTAGTAGCCAGTTGTCCAACGACATTTGCGCACATAGTGGCAAAAATTACGTAGAAAAAAGCATTTTCACTTTTTCACTTTTTCCATAATTTTCCAGGTTTTATTTTCTTATAAACCTTATTCAGACTGTTACGAACATTTAAAAAGACGTTAGCGAAGTTAGACCTACGAACAGCATTTCACTTTTATTCAGTCGGAGTCGGCAAAATTGTACCGACTCTGACTTAAACTAAGTACATTGACAATATTAAATTTCTATTACTTTGCTAAAATATTTAATTAATACAAATTAAAAAAAAGTTAACCAAGATGTGGAGTATTAATAAGGAAGGCTCATGATAAAAATATTTCTATACCATTTTAGAGAGTTTTGCCGCTTTAATTATCTTGGCTCTTTAAATGACTGATTTAATCATTAATATCTTCAATAATATTGCGACTATTTAAAGAAATCCCATTTGAGATCCTAATAATTAACTTTATCAGTATATATAATATACATTTCTAGAAGCCCAAATTACGCTACGAGGAAAATGGATAATTGTATGTATTATCAGCCGCAGGTTTAGTAAAGGTAAAATTTAAATTAATTTCAATTTTATTTTAATATTTTAAAGTGTTCCTTCTTGCTCATTGCCTTAAGAAGAAATAAAATGGCTTACGTGATCTCCTTAAGAAGTTTTATGGCAATTGTAATGCGGGCAGATTTCTTTTCAAAAAGCAGTATAAATAGGTCACAAAATATTGCATATTAGGTAAAATCGTTTACGTAACCTACAACAATTTTTGTGTTATAAAAATCTTAAATAACAAGACCGTGTCTAGCGGTTTTATTTTATATATAATTCCTTATATTACACCCACCCCAAAATGAATTAGTATTTAACTTGGTCGGAGTCGAATGAATAGAATTATCCGGAGTCAGAGTCGATTGCTTTTTTACCGTATAGTTGACCGATCGTGCTCATATTTAGCATAGTAATTGAGTACACTGCTACCAACTTACAGCCTTATAAAATAATTAGCGCGGGTCTTTTAACCCACTGCAAATTGCGATTACTTTTCGAACACAATTCGTATATAATTGAAGTTTTGCAATTTAATTTGTAACATTGTATAAAGCAGGAAGTATAAAAGCAGAAATTAAAGAAACCTTATAACAACCGTTTAGTAAAATTGCTACGTATACCCACAACAGAACCTTTTGTTGTGCATAGAATTATACACCTTCTTTTTACAAAACATTTTAACAGTTTTCTATAGACTAAATTATAAATTGATTGATTCCTTCTTTCCCATAAATAATAAATAAAAATGTTACAAAAATAAGTATTCTATAACTTATAAGTTTTCTAAGGAAATAAGCTTACACTGCAGTTTCTTTGAATGGATTGACGAATATCTGAGAAATTAAGAGTTGTCCTTATCAAACAAGGAAGTACTCATATATTCTAACTTGAAATCAATCAAACATAAAATTATTTATCTTGCAGCCAAAATATTCCTATGTGTGTAGCCAATATCGATAAAATATACTATCGATTTTATCCGAGTATAATTTTCACGCCTTAAAAATGTTTATCGATGTTAATAATATACCTAAAATACACTCACTTATTAAGTTTATTAAAATAATTTGCTTTCCACTATAAATTTATTCAAAAGCTGTAGAGTATATCAAAATATTTCAGTTTGAACATAAAGAAATGTTCCAGTAATGGCCAAACAAGACATTCCTTCTTCGTTCAAGGTCATAATTGTTCTAATCTTGTTTTATTATAAACCATTGTATGGCAGGTTATAATAAATTAAATACAATTACTCTACCTGTATTTTATATGATTATGACCTTTTGCGTTTTTTTGCGTGTTTATTGACAGTGTCTTGCACACGCATAGTCGAATGAACGCGGAACGAGTTGGAGTTGGGCGAACACTGAAGTAAACTAGCGACTAGCGAATAGCGACTAGGACTAGTGAGTAGCATCGAGCACACTGTAAGGAGTTACACACATACTATCATACTTACTGCTTATGTACACGCTACACACGCACATTGCGGTATGACCTTGTACGATAGATTTTCCCAATAGCAGCGCTCCAAACAGCCAAATACCCGAATTGTGCGCCTGTAACCATTCCGCGATCTCCCCCGCCGCCGCGATGCCCTCTCACAATGCTGTTCGTAGCGCAGTGGCAATGCTAGGCAACGCATATATTCACCGAGGTCCCGTACAGGCCACTGATTGTTAAACTGTGACCGCACGAGTCGAAGACATATTTCAAAATATTTTATCCTCCTGTACACACTTCTATCATGCTTATCAGCGTGTCAAGGGTCCTTCTAGGCCAGATGCCTGGGTTACAAAAATTACAGGGTTGTACTGGGAGTATTAACACAGCCAAATATCTCTAACAATGTAATTTTTCTTTCTATGCATATATTTATATTAGCTTATCTTAACAGTTTAATAGAAATATTTGGATTTAATTGATCTACATTTTTTTAAATTTAATTTATTTATCGTCAGCCTTTTTAATCTTTATTATATACTACACATAGGAGTTTCTAGATTCCACATATTTAGAATATGACTACATTAGACAGATTAATTATTGATCAAAATATTGCGTGCTGCACGTCTTTTTCATGAAAGAAAACGCCTATTTGTTTTTGTTACTGAATTATTGATAATAACTTTTAGTATTCTGTTATATATTCATATACAATAACTTATGATTAAATAGATTTGCATCAGCTAAAAATTTTATTCATATTTTGCAAGTTTTGCGAGTTCTAATATGATAATATCAAGGTCAAAATAAATTAAATTAAAAAAATGTATAACCAAAAGTACCTACACTATAAAATCAATTCCAATTAAATTTTAATGTTACAATTTTATTTAGTCGCTAAGTTATATATCCTTTTCAAGAGTGTCCATGGTTTTAGACAGTCATTGAGCCACACAGTTTTAGTGCATTCGGCCAGTGACATACAACGAACAAACAAACACATACAAAGTTCGCGCACTGACACATCCATATATTCACGAATACACTTGCGTTATTCTGATAATTATTTAACACACACGGATGACGCACGTCCAACCACCACCAATCACAACCACTCTCGTAGTGGTTGTGTAGTGGCGGTCAAAATTTTAATTAACAATGCATAATGTAAAGCTCGAAAAGCTTTGTTGTCCTAAACTTTTAAAGGATTAATGGATTTCAACTCTTTTTTTCGAAATAATAGAAAAATGAAGTATTTCAAATATTTAAAGCTATTAAATTTTCAATAAGCTGTTGTGAAAATTGTCAGAATCTTTTCATAAGAATATTTTTCTTTTTCCAACATCATACAATTCAATGTAGATATATGTAGTTATTGTCTCTTTTACATTTGAAATTATTTATTTCAGTAGAGATAAAATTCACCACATTGATTTCACCAGAATATCATAGAAAAAGAAACAAGATATATATGTCTCTGTTACACTTTAACACGGTAGTGAGGTCAGGTGAAGTGATTTGAACGAATGAATTCAAATGGAATTGTTTCATGACAAAATATCTTCAATATAATGCTAAAGTGACTCAAAAATATTTACTGGATTAATTCATAATAAATTCGAAAGAAAGTTCGATTACAAAATCAGCCAGAACGATAAAAAATATGCATTATTATTCCAGGAAATAATAAAAAATTCTTATTTTGTCATGTGTTTTATATTACACCATTTTTATATGTAAAATTAACATAATTCTTAAAGATATTTTTAAGAACCATTCATAATAATTACTCAACTTGTTCTAGGTATGATTCCATCCAAGCACAACCTGTTCTAAACGTCATAGAGGCCAATGTAGTTTTCTGGTACAGAAATGCATCTGAAACATTTAAGATGGTGTTTTATACCTTCATAAAACTATTTGTTTGACCTTTGCCCGCATGCTATGTAAGTATTTTTAGTTTTTTTTATATGCTTATAAATTATATTTGTTTTAGGTTTGTCTCACGTAAAATTTTCACATTATTTATATGTTATATTATTCAGCTCCTTTTAATTTTAATTATTAATCAAATTATGTTATTTTTGCCTTATGTTAACCTTAAATAATTTTGAAATCAGTAAAATTTGCTCCAGTTAACTTGTAGTCGATATTTGGAGTACGAGTTTGTGATTCTAAAGATATGAGATTTCGAATAACTGGTATGCGTGTAATTATCATGTATTTCTATTCATTATTCATTACATGTATGTATTTGTAAACTGTAACAATAATGTAGTTACTATTGTCTGAACTATCTTTGTAGTTCAACATATACTAGAGCCATCCATGCTTTGTAGCACAAAGTAGTATCTGTGTATGAAAATTGCTAATCACACATGGAGCGCTGATATTAAATTACATTTGTTAATAATATCCTTCTTATTCGGTTTTGTCTTATCTTGTCTTCTTATTCTGATACAAATCGGATCTTAACAGTATGTGCAGTCAACTTTGCAATTTCCTTACCCTTATTTTCACAATTACTAAACAAAACTATAATAATAACTTAGATATTCTAATTAAGGGTCCTATTTTGTAACTGCTTACCGGACGTCTGTTAACTTCTGATGATTTTTCAAAGACCTATATTTTCTATTCTAAGCTATGTAAGTTTACACAAAACTATTAGATGACCTTAAATAAAGAGCAAAATGGATCCCTTATCTTAAAACTGGCATAGGTAGCCTAATTTGTAAATTATAGGGCTTTGAAAAATCGTCAGAAGTTAACAGACGTCAGGTAAGCATTTACAAAATAGGCCCCTAAGGGTCATGAATTGGGCTAGTGTAATATTCATTTGTTCGTTAATGTTATTCATTTCTTTGTTAATATTGTCAAATAAAATTGTGGTAAAAATGCAACTTAAGGTTAAGCTTTTATTTGCCAATATTAAGAAACAAATGAATATCATTACAAACCAAATGAATATCACACTAATCCAATTTAAGACGCATGACGTCAGAGAAAATATTACAAAATAAGACTCTAAATGTCGAATAACCCTTTCTTAATCCTTCTATGGTTGCTTATTAAAATGGGCTTGTGAACCAACCATGTCTTAATTTGTATAAAACTGTTTTATATATTCATTAAGTTGACATTAAGTTTTTATAACTCCTTATATTTTAGGAGATATTAACAATTAAAAAGTTACTTTGTATCTATAATTATTAAAGTGATCTAGCGTTATGGAAAAATCCAATGCATACTACGTCTCCTGCACAGATTTGCAATATCTCTTATACAACAGAGACGCATAAGAGTATGTGTGTGATAAGACTACAGCTGGGTTGTGTGTTCCATCAAAAATAATCTCGATTACTTATTTCTTCTGTGACATTTTATGCATAACTAAATTGAAAATTAAATTTGATATAGCTATAACTCCGCCAACTTTTGGATAATAAAAACTAAAAACGTCAATATATGTACATATAATAACCTTAATTTCAATCGAAAAGTAAGAAAACGAGCTCTAAAAATGAGTTTACAATCGCATTAAATTAAGTTAATATCCTCTTTTATTTATATATCTCCTTTTTTGCATATTTCCCCTACGTCACCTACTTTTCCGTCTTCCTCTGCTCAATATTAAAAAATATTGTAAATTTCAATTTCGAACAATTATTGACAACACTGTTTTACAAACTTACACATGTAAAGTTTTTAGCATTAAATACCAATACATGTAAATTGTAAATGCGGTTTATATACAAATATTATTCTTACACAAATACAAACTCTGCACATGCCATGGCCACGGGGCTATTGCCCCTTGTGTTTCTAATATCTAAGATTGCTGTTAATGCTATACAATGTACAGTATACACCTCTCTTGGCATTGAAACTGAAAAACAAGTATCGAAGTACACGGACCATGCCGGGCCCGACCGGGCCACACTGCGCCACCACACGGAGTACAACGGAGTGGGAATTCTAAACACGAAACAAATACTGAAATTGAAATTAAAAGTATAACTGAAATTGTGCATTTTATGTGCACGAAATTAGCTAACTTCTAATTTAAGAATCGCCTGATTCTGACATGGTTCTTCAGAAAGTAGGAACATTTAATCGTCTGTTTTACTTACCTTTGTACTGCAATTTATTTGCGAGCGATGTTAGACAATAAACAGCAATCATGAGTGTAGATAAATTATCTTTGTCGTACTTAAATCTATATTATACATCTAAATACAGAGTACTCAATATATAGAATCTGGATATTATCAAATTCCTCAACAAATCAAAGTTTTTCCAATGCATTCGAATTTACCTATCTCTCCCACGTTAATTTTACCTCTACATATCGAAACTGGTCAGAATAGACCTCGATATTTCGAATTTACGCTTTAGATAAAGTGACACTTTCATGTAGACAAAGTACAATTTCATCCATAAATTACGTTACACAGATTTTCTGCAAGTCTGACCCCACCCCGTTGTTATCACACTTTGCGGAACCCTTCCCGCTTGGTGTGATGTCACACATTGTCATTAATAATTGTTTTTTTTTAATATTTATTGAATTTTGATTTTTGATATACTCGTATTTATATTTTTCACAAAATTATTAAAATTATTATTTTCTTTTCTTTTTTCTAACTAAGTATATTTTTTTACTAAGTATATATTTTATGTTACATCTAACGTCACAACGCTTCAGACGCCGCGAGCCCTGCTATAAATGATTTATTCCTTTTTATTCATATACAACTATAATAAACTGTTGACATACATTTTAATGGGAAGAGCAATATATTTGTTTTAGCAGATTTTCGTTTTGAATTTAACGCATGGAAAACGTCTTATCGATAGACGCTATTATCAGTCTTGCTTGGCGTCATTCCTGCGACGTCACTCAGCGACATACGTCAACATCAGATCCTGATGTCAATCATCAGTTTCCATTATTATGCGTCATTTTCCCATAAATTCATTGCTTCTATTCGCCAGTTGAGGTCTACAATTTAGAGTTTCTTTATATTTTGTTAACTAGATTTATTTTTGCTTATAACTTTTTTATTATAAAAGTTACAATAAAAAGTTATTAAGGAAAGTTATAGGTAATGTAATTATCTACAAAAAAGCTTTTCACAAAATTTTTGTGGAAGTTATAGTTTTCGAGATAAACAAAAAGGACTGCGCCTTTCATCCTGGCAATTTTATATAATTTAAAAAAATCATTAATAAAACTTTGTCACAGTATAATTTAAAATTTTTGTCAACATCCGTCTTAATTACAATTTTGAAAATAGAAAGTAATGACCTACTGCAAAATTAAGATACTAGTTTTGTTCTATTCTGGGACTAATTTACCCAAGACCGAAAGATATATCTATCAATGATTTTTTATTCAATTTCGTCATATATTTAATATGTCTGCAGACATTATTTCCGGAATATAATTTATAATTCGCATTCTTTAAGAGCCACGAGTCTAACGTGAATGTGAATGTAACGTGAACGTGAACGAGAATACTTTGAAAGCTGAAAGGTTACTAGAAAAAGTTTACATAACATAAGTAAATGTATGTATTTATGCTCATAGCTCAGCAGATGCTATTTTATTAACAAAATAGTTAACCTTGACAGTTGGCTGTTGCACTATTATAACAACAAAACAACAAATGTTAAAAAAACTATCATGATATCCAGAATCAAAAGTTACCAAGCACTAAATGGTAAACGTTAGCCGCAGTAGACCTTCACCCAATGCTTGAGTACAGTGACATTTGGTTCTCAGCGTCCTTGGCGGAAGTCGTAATTTAATATTGATTTTGTCAATAAATGAACAAACAGTTTTTTATAGATATGCTGCATATATTGCTATTGCATTACCTAGCTTAACTTATGTTGTAAAATTGTGTCGTATTGTCGTTCTGGAGGAGATTACTCAGCTTACTAGTACATTCTGCAGGGATGCTAGCTTCTGGTAGTAGATTCTTCAGTTGACGACTTCCAACACCAATTACAGTAGTAATCGAATATCTTTCTTAAGATGATTAATAAGGATTCTTGTTCAGACGGTGTATTGTTGCAATTAGAGAATACTTGAGCGGTCTAAAGTAACCTCGTTGCGACATGCGACGGTTGAACAATTAGTATCTTTTTATTACTATTAATACAAACACTTTTATTAAAATATATCATTTATTCGTTGTAATATTATATCTGCTTACTTAATTACAATAGTATTTTATTAGATTAACGAAGATGACAGATATAAAACAAAATGTAATTCTATAGTGTTATAATTTAATTAATAGTTGAAATGTGCTCACTATTCAATACGTACGAAGTTGCGAATAGTAATGCTTGCTTTGAGACTCAGGAGAAGACTGGCTTTCAGCGTCTTGTGCAATTTAATATATAATAATTTATTTCACATCACAGAACGCCAATACTGAATTACCAGCATTAAATCAATATTAATCTCCACAAACCAGAGACAATATTTATAAGCGCTAAACTTAAATAATTATTCTTTACAATCTTAATACTAATACAAAAACTGTTTACATAATATAATTCTATTACATAATTAACATTTAATATCATTAAAAATAAAAGGTAAGTGCGACATATGCGTACTTACAACACTCCTCAACCAAAGAAAAGGAACGCATATAAAACAAAACATATGCGTTTCTGCTCTAAGGAAAAGAAAAAGGAAAAATTGTGATAGGGGAGATGTCGTACATATCACAACACCCCCTTTCAAAAAAAAAGGGACACGTATAAAAACAAAATATACGAGTTACAATTCTAGAAAAAAACAAAAAGAGAAGCAAAGTGTCGACAACGATTCTGATCCCATCGTATAGAGTTAACACTGCTCCACAAAACAATCATCCCTGACAAAATTCATTTCATTCGTCAAGTTTTTATTCATTGGTACAAAATCTCTTCAACCTATTATTATGAACTACCGTATGTTTTTTACCAATTAGTATTTCTGTATTAACAGGGGATATAATTTTAGTAACTTTATACGGTCCTACGTATAAGGGTAAAAGTTTTTTTGACTGTCCTTTAGTTGGTAACTGTTCATTTCTTAATAAAACTAGTTCGTTTACTTCAGGTGTGAAAAGAGAATTGACCCTTTTATCAAAATATAATTTTGTTTTTTCTTTGCTTTTAACCAAGTTATTCATAGCAAGTTCCCTCGCTACTTGTAACCTGTGTTTGAGTTCTACTATAAAATTATTATAAGTATTTACCTCAATTGGTTCTTTATAAAAAATTGAAGGCAGATTTGCCTTATGTCCATAAATTAGTTCGAAAGGAGTAAAACCGGTCGCTGTATGCGGAGTTGTGTTATACACGAACATTGCATAGGGAATCCAATTTATCCAATCATCCTGCTTTTTACAAAAATTCCTTAGATACTCGGCAAGGGTTCTATGAACTCTTTCTAAGGCACCGTTGGTTGCTGGTCTAAATGCTGTTGTTTTTAATTGTTTAATTTTTAACAATTTGCATATATCTTTAAAAATTTTTGACATGAAATTTGTTCCTTGGTCTGTTAAGATCATATTAGGAACTCCGTACCTACAAATAACGTTAGTTACTAATGCTTTCGCGACAGTATTTGCCTCCTGGTTTATAATAGGAATAGCTTCCGTAAATTTAGTAAGGTCATCCTGTATTGTTAGTAAGTATTTGTATTTGTCGTTGTCGTCTTTCTTGGGAAGATATACTATGTCCAAAGCCAACCTTTCGAAACTATGTTTCGAAGTCGATGTAATTGTTAATGGGCATTTATTTAATTTGCACACTTTATTCTTTTGACATGATACACATTGTCTAATAAAATTTTTAACTTTTCTAATCATACTTGGAAATTTAAAGTGTGATTTTAATCGTTTAATTGTTTTAGAAACTCCTAAGTGGCCTGCTGTGGGATTAACATGAAATTCCGAAATTACATTGTTTATTAACTCAGGGTCACTAATTTTAAGTATATTGTCATTATAAATGTGTACTATTATATTTGTTTTATCAAAGATATGTCTGATCATAGTTCGTAACTGGGCAAAATCTAATTTACTTAGTTCAGACTCGAACCTGTTCATAGCTATGTTAGTAATTTTGTGTAAAGTACAAAAGTTTTTCAGATTCACTAATGCCAAAAATATTTCTTTATAATTTGGTAGATTAAAATGAAATTCCTTAATTATTAAACAGATAATAAATCTAGTATCAATTTCAACATATGCAATTTCTGATACTTCTTTTTCTTGTATTAGAAATGCATTGATACTACTAAATTTATTGATTAATTCAGGAGAATTTCCAATTGAATTTTTAAAATCTTTTGATACAAAATCTACTAATGAAAATGACGTCGGTGCGTCATATAAACTTTTATCATGTTCAATTACTTTATTGTTTATGATAATTTTATTTTTAATTATTTCTAAATAATTTTCGTATGTGACATCCATTGTTTCAACCTGAAGTGAGTATACGCGACTTAGGGCATCTACGTGTGGAATCGAACTACCTGGTCTATATATTACTTCGTAATTATATTCTTCTAGTTTTATCCGCCAACGCATAAGTCTAGAACTCGGGTCCTTAATACTCATTAACCAAGTCAAGGCTTGATGGTCTGTTACGATACTAAAAAACTTTCCATAGAGATAGGGTCTAAAATGAGCCACAGCCCATACTACTGCTAATAACTCACGTTCAGTAGTTGTGTAATTTTGTTGTGCCTTATTTAGAGTTCTTGAAGCATATGCTATTGGGTGGCTTTCCTTAATAGTACCTTGTGAAAGGACTGCACCTATAGCATATTTACTTGCATCCGTGGTTACAACGAAATTTTTACTAAAGTCCGGGTATTGCAAAACAGGTGATATGGTTAATTTATTTTTTAAAGTTTTAAATGATTCGTCGCATTGGTCTGACCATTCTAATACTTTAACATTACTGTTTGCTGCATTATATAGTGGTTTGGCTATCTCTGCGTAATGCGGTATATGTCGGCGATAATAACCGGACATACCCAAAAATGTTTTAATTTGTTTAGGACTGTTTGGAATGGGGAAATTCTTTATTGCTTCTACTTTAGAAGGATCTGGTAGAATACCTGTTTCATTAATAACGTGACCTAAATAAATCAAATCTTTATGTAGAAAGTTACATTTGGATGGTTGGAGCTTCAAATTATGTTCCCGTAATTTAGAAAAAACGTTTTTTAATCTTTGGTTGTGCTCAGAAATGTTTTTTCCAAAAATGACTACATCGTCCAGATAGATTAAGCAATCTATTCCTTGCAAACCTGTGAGAACGTGAGACATAAGTCTCTGAAACATGGGGGGGGCTCCTTTAAGTCCGAATGGCATTCTTACAAATTGATAGTGTTTAAAGTTCGCACTAAATGCTGTTTTCTCTTTATCTTCGGGAAGCATAGGGACCTGGTGAAAACCGCTTGCTAAGTCAAGGGTAGAGAAAAATTTTGCACCACTAAGTTGGTCCAGTATATCATGTATAAGAGGCAAAGGATAGGCGTCACTTGTTGTCTGCTCGTTAAGTTTACGGAAATCGACTACTACGCGGAATTGTTTATTACCTAACGCATCTGGTTTTTTTGGTACTACTAATAAAGGTGCGTTATAGGGTGAGTCGCTTTCTTCAATTATGTTGTTGACCAACAGTTCCTGAATATGCTTTTCCACAATCTCTTTTTGCGCATGGGGCAATCGATACGGTTTAACGTTAACGGGTTTAGAAGAATTAATCTTTATCTTATGACTTAATGCGCTCGTACAAGATAACTTGTCTCCCGGTAAAAAAAATATGTCATTAAAGCTGTCACAGATTTCTATTAATTCTGTTACTAATTCTGAATTGACATGTGAAAGATTTAAATTGTTTAATAAAAGTTCCTTACGGTTGTTAGGACTTGATTTTGAAAAATGGTAAATACTAAATTGATCTATCGGTATGATATTCGGTTTGAAATTACTAAGTATTATATTTTTTATTGAAGAATTTATTATTGAAATATAGAAAATATTTTTGACGGGCTTGATTAATGCATTAGCTAAAAAAACTTCAGGTAACAATTCCCTGGCTACACAAACTCCTACTGTAGAACCTGACATAGGAATTATTTTCCTCGTACGTGCTGGTAAAACGATATTGTTTATATTTATAAGTGGGAGCTCAATTACTTTGCCACATTCTGAGAATTGTACTCTGTTCATTTTTAGATTAATTACTGCATTTAGTTTCCGTAAAATATCTAACCCTATAATTCCATCGTGTTTAATGGGGAAATTTTCTGATACAACCTGTAAAGTTTGTTTCGACTTATTACTATCTAAAATTATAGAAGTTTTCAGTGAACCTAAGGTATAAGGCGTGCCTTCAGAAATACCCTTCAATAGAATTTTAGATTTATTATTAATTCTGACATTGTTATTTAAAATATTTTGTTTAATCAAGGAGATTTGAGAACCAGTATCTAATAAAAATGATACGGTTTTAGCTTTGGCTGCGACCATCTTGAATTGGATAGTGTCAACTGTTTGCTTAGCCTTAACATTTTTATTTTTACTGTCAAAACTTAGAATATCATTATTATTTTGTAAATTACCCGTATTGATCTCATCAAAATCATAAAAAAAACATAATTCATTATTTGAATTGTGTTGTGTCTTGTTAGTAAAAGATACTTGAGAACCATCAGATATAAGATGTTTCGATCTTTCACAACAAGTAGAAGGTTCTGATAAAATTGTGGCCTCCCTACAAGTATTAACTTGAGCAATAGGGTTACCCGTATCTAGATTTTCCTTCTTAATAAAACAATACTTTTCTGTATGACCACTTTTCTTACAATGGTTACAGAACAAATTTTTAGTTTTTGTTTCGACCTTATTAGGAATTTGCTTGCTTGAAACTGGTTTACTATTAGAATTAGGAACGCTTGGATATGTTTTGACTTTAATATGCCTTCTTCTTTCTAGATTGCGCCACCGTCTCTCCAGAAACTCTGTAAATTCATTTAAGGTTGGTAATTCAGAATTATTTCTGTTTTCCCATTCCTTTGACGAATTAAAATCTAATTTGGTCTTTAAAATATGTATTAACATAAAATCTGAATGATTAGAATATATCCCCAATTCGGTTAATGCTCTAATCGATTCATTAATTTCATCTAGTAGTTTTTTGATATTGATTTCGGACTCTAAACGTATAACATTGTAGTTTATTAAATTGTTTAAACAGGTTTCAATAAGTGCTACCTTGTTATCATAACGTTTACAAAGGATGTTCCAAACAATTTCGTAATTATCATTTGTTAAAGGATAATTCTTTATGAGTTTGAGTGGTTCTCCTGACAAATTTAACTTTAAATAATGCATTTTTTCAATGCTTGATAGTTTACTATTATTACGAATTAAATTTGTAAATAATTCCATAAAACTTTGCCAATTAATATATTCTCCATCAAAAACGGTTAGTTGCATTGGACTTAAGTTCAGATTTTTTATTGAATCTATACTTTTTGAGTCGTCTACAATATGTGTATCATTCTCAAATGTTTGCTTATAATTCAACAAGTAAATAAGAGTGTCGTCATAAATACTTTCAACTTCCATAGACTTACTAACGATAGCCGAAGCTTCTTCATTTTTTAGAGTTGGAAGCAATGCTTCTACGATACTACTATATTTAACCCAAGCTTTGTCTAAGTTTTTGATTTTTAATTCAACTATTGTTAAGGATGTTGATTGGACTTCTAGATTTTTTGAAAACTCATTAATTAGATTGATTGTATTCTCAACTAGTGTGAGTGAATGAACGTTCGGTGCCATAGTACTTAATTAAAGTTATATATAATATACAGACTAAAGATTATTTTGTACCAATAAACGACTCTCCGAAAAATAGGATTCTGACAAGGAAAAATTGCTAGCGAAAACAGTAACTCACAGGAAATTTCCGATGGGGCTCAGACACCGCAGTTGTAACAGGAAGGTAGTCTCTCTGATTGAACAGACTGCTATCTAACTGCTTCAGCTCTTTACTTCTCCTTTTCAAAATTCTTTCTCGTTCATAAAGATGTTCTAAAAATATTAAACATGAATTAATATAATTGTAGAAACAATTATAGGAAATATTATAGTAGATATTCAAAAGTATTGGATATAATACTAAAAATATTGAACAATGATGCTACAAAATTGTTATTTTATAACAAATATTCAAAAGTATTGAATATAATACTAAAAAATAATAGCTTCAATGAATTACAAGGATGCTACTAATAGATAGGTTATAGCAAATATTCAAAAGTATTGAATATAATACTAAAAAAATAATAGCTTCAATGAACTACAAGGATGCTACTAATAGATAGGTTATAGCAAATATTCAAAAGTATTGAATATAATACTAAAAAAATAATAGCTTCAATGAATTACAAGGATGCTACTAATAGAAAAAAATACAATTATCAATTTATGATAATAATTGTATACAAGATAAAAAGATACTGTCTTATTATACTTAACAAAAAAAACTTTCGATTTTGATCTATGTACAGCTGTGTGCAGGGTTCTGGAAACGATTAACATCAGTTTAGATTATTCCATTTGTTCTAGAAGCATCCATCCATTCGCTGGGGGCAAAAGATTTCTTTTTTTTTCTGGTTCAGCGGGCTGTTGTTTTACATCCACCGGACTTGTAGAAAAATTATGTGAAATACAGATGAATTGACGTTCTATCTCGTACTCTTCGGCAATCTTGGAAATAATCGATCGACGTAGTGGTATCCAGAATAATTGATCTGCATCCAGGTGTAGAATATATAGAAAAAAATTTTGGGCGTACCTCTTGGATATTTATGTGTAGGAATATCTCTTCGAGACCCCACCTGACACCAATGTTGTAAAATTGTGTCGTATTGTCGTTCTGGAGGAGATTACTCAGCTTACTAGTACATTCTGCAGGGATGCTAGCTTCTGGTAGTAGATTCTTCAGTTGACGACTTCCAACACCAATTACAGTAGTAATCGAATATCTTTCTTAAGATGATTAATAAGGATTCTTGTTCAGACGGTGTATTGTTGCAATTAGAGAATACTTGAGCGGTCTAAAGTAACCTCGTTGCGACATGCGACGGTTGAACAATTAGTATCTTTTTATTACTATTAATACAAACACTTTTATTAAAATATATCATTTATTCGTTGTAATATTATATCTGCTTACTTAATTACAATAGTATTTTATTAGATTAACGAAGATGACAGATATAAAACAAAATGTAATTCTATAGTGTTATAATTTAATTAATAGTTGAAATGTGCTCACTATTCAATACGTACGAAGTTGCGAATAGTAATGCTTGCTTTGAGACTCAGGAGAAGACTGGCTTTCAGCGTCTTGTGCAATTTAATATATAATAATTTATTTCACATCACAGAACGCCAATACTGAATTACCAGCATTAAATCAATATTAATCTCCACAAACCAGAGACAATATTTATAAGCGCTAAACTTAAATAATTATTCTTTACAATCTTAATACTAATACAAAAACTGTTTACATAATATAATTCTATTACATAATTAACATTTAATATCATTAAAAATAAAAGGTAAGTGCGACATATGCGTACTTACAACACTTATGTAGATAACTATATGGCATGAAAGGCTAGGTTAGTTGAGGTTAGAATCTATTTACAGCGCTATAAACAGTGTCAAAATAATACATGGTGGTATTAAAGGTAAACGTCCGTAGATCCGCATCGATCGTATTGGGACTTTGGGAAGGCGTACGCACGAGTGTTATGTCTTGAATCACCGTTCATTTTCTTTCATTCCCGCTTTCATTCTATTACACGTTTCATACGATAAACCCAATGCGTTCGATGTACTGCGCATGCTTACCTTGAAGGATGTTGGGGTTTTCTAAATTAAGAGTCACTAATTATATAACATTATTTTATTAATAATCAATTCCAATCGAATGAGTATATTGTCAGGTCTCTTAACCAATCTATGTACTCAACTCTCAAATCGAACTCCCCGTGGCCAAGAGTTGTTCCTCAGACACGTGTTCTGGTCCATATGTACCAAAACAGTTGTATAAGCACCACTGATGAATGGGCACCTCTGTAACTCTGCATGATGTCACCGCTAGACCTAGATTAAAGTTGCAGAGATGTCATGGGAGTATTCATTTTTCCTATTATGATGTTCCTACAAATGGAGTAAAATTCTAAATAGTGAGATTAGATTGAGGACAGAAAGATAGTAAATTGCACTACCAGTCCTCGTAGCCAGAAACCGCCACTGGTTGGGGACCCTGTAAAAAACTTTGTTTACCCAAACTTCGCGAGTAGTCAAGATATATTATTTACAGAAAATTGTTTAGGCATTAATTGAAACGACTGGTTTTCCACATCTATGATTCCAAAGCAAAAACGAACAATATTTATATCTTATGGGTAAATTCATTTGTGATGATATCTATATTTAATTGTGACAGCTTTTCCAGGCTGGCAGAGTCGAAAATCAAAATTGTCGCATTGAATCATATATTTATAGAAGCACTGTGGCACAGTTCACAGTCCAGGTAACATAATGTATTGATGATTAGGAGTTATTAAGGGAGGGGTGGAGTGGTAAGGAAGAGTGACAAATACCTTAGAACTGATGCTTGGGGATTTCAAAGAAAAACGTCCTCGGGTCCGTACTGCTTGCATAAAAACATTGACTTTATTTGGATGAAACGTGGAAGCAACAAGCAAAATAACACATTTGTTTTACTAAACCATATAAAAAATACTAAAAACTGTCGCTGTAAATGTTTCCTTCTCTTCTACCTTTTAATTACTAAATACAATGCGTTTACGGACCTGTGGACGCTTACCTTCATCTTAATACAATATGAACAGTCGTATATCGTATTGAATGAATGCCAATTTAACTATTACCGCTGTATAAGAATTATAATCACGCTGATTGAATGCTATTTTATTATTCAGAATTTATCTCTTTGTTGATATGCATTAAAGTCTAGTTGCCTACTCTTGAAGCTGTCTTCAACTTATTGTATCTGTACGTGGTCATTCTCTCTCTATGCCATTCTCTTTATATTTTTGTCTACTTCATATTTTGTAAGTTCGATGATCTTGGCTTAAGTCATCAGTTGATTTTACCTTCGTTCGGCCGTTCCCACTACATCTACATCTGAACGCCTTATTACTTACTCGTTCTCCTAGTCGTCGATGCTCGTGGTATGTTATGTTACATGAAGTGATTCCGAGATGTTTTGTAAGACATGCCAAATGATCACACAGTCGTATGATCATCACTAGACGAGACTGAAACTAGTCATACTTCAAAAACATCACAGAAATTTATTTACTATAACTTTTAAATGCCGGGATCGGAATTCAGACATGGAAATTAAGTCAAGTAGTATGAACCAACTAACCGAGACGTAAATTTAATTATTTACATAGGCTCTTTGTGTGGATGGTAATATTTCTTATCAGGATGTTTAAACAAAACTGATCTAATTTATTTTGCAATACATGTAGTATATTAACAATATTTGCTCTCACTTTTTGTCCTGTAACCCTAAGTCCACATATGCGTGTTTGGGTACGAATGCTTAATATTAGTGGTATCAATACGCATGGTTGCACACATTTTTATATTCGTACACAAACTTGAACGTTTTTACTCTAGTAGTAAATAAAACGTATCGAAGTGATGAAACTTTATATACTCATAAGGTAACATTTATGTTTCTACGAGGGTAATTTGATAATTAAGTGACACTTTGAATTTCCCGCGCATCTCCCGTCAACTGCCATCTATTAATAGACTACTGTCAGAATGGAAAAATTGAGAAGAGCAATTATTATAGAAGATATATATGGATTTGGGAGACAGAGATACCAGAATACTTAAGAGAAAAAGATTCAGAATGGGAAACGAGGAGAAAGGAAACAGATACTGGACAAATAGCGAAGAAAGGATGTTGTGAAGGAGGGTGTGCGAAATGGAGATAGAAGCACATTAAGTTTTCATGTGAGAAAAAGGTAATAAGCGAAAAGAATATTGTGCAGTTATTAAAGAGAGGCAGTGAAGGGATGAGGTGGATGGCAGAGATAGAGAAAAGAAACAAGGAAAGAGAAGGAATATCAAAGTAGAAACAGGAAGGAGAGTAGCAGGTGGAGCGAAGCAGCAACAGCAGTTTTGCTTTTATTTGTATAAGGATATTATTATTTTTCTTTTGAAAGGAGTGAGAATGTTTAGATATAATAAGGATCAAAAATGAATTAAGCACAATGATATGTAAATAAATGAGTTAAGTCAGAAGAATGTAGTGCCAAATAGCAAAAACATTAAAATTAAAAAAGATTTAAAAAAAAGAAACTACTGTCAAATTTTGAGTAAGTTGCGTCATTTAGATCATTGAAAACAGCTATCCGCGCGATGGATGCCGCGATTGCGATTCATTGTGTAGTCACCATGGCATTCACGAACTGGGGTAGCAGTTCTTCCAGCATATTCTTCAGATTTAGCTCCTTGCGACTATTTCCTGCTTCCAAACCTGAAGAAATGGCTGAGCGGTTAGAGATTTGGGTCTAACAAAAAGGTAATCACTGAAACAAACGCCTATTTTGAGGGCCTTGAGAAAACCTATTATTTGGAAGGAATAAAAAAAATTGAAAAACCGGAGGACCAAATATATCGAGCTTAAAAGAGATTATTTTCATAAATAAAGCGGTTTTAAAAAAAAATCACTAATTTATCTAACTACCCTCGTAAAACTAGGCTCGTAAAATCAATAAATTAAATTAAAAAATTTATGTTTAACTTAGATATTAGCGCGTCATTGCTAACTTAATATTTAATACACGTGTACTTTAATAAATACTGGTGAACACCGCTGTATATCCAACGAAAGGTATCCATCTTTAATTGCCTCTGTAGGTCTTTAATTAAAAAAAAAAAGTTATTATGACGACTGCAGATTGCGTTTTAAAGGAAGTGTTGTTGCGTAGATGCCTTGGACATTGCGTCACTTAATTGAAGGGCATCATGATCACATCATCCTCATCAGGTGTTTGTTTACTCACTTTTTGAAACCGCAGCTCCCACATATCAAGTAATTTTAATAGACGTACTTCTAACTCGAACAATATTATTAGATATACATATTTCGATAGCGCATTGCAAAGGTGCGCATTAAAATCTGCAAATACAATAATAGAACTAAACAAAATAAATAAAGGTCAGTGCACTTCGTATAGTATGTGTATAGGACATCCACGGACACGGGCCAAACTTACATAATTATTTCTAATGTAAAACGAACAAACAAAGTGAATCAGGTTTGGCGTTTGTCGAATGGGTCGAATGTGCGGTGAGCCGACGCCGAGCAACTGACGGTGCCGGTGACGGTGACGGTGACTACTACAATAAAGAGTGGAGGCGACAACGACTGACGTTCGCTTTTGTTTGTCCGATCGCGAATACGGCGTTGTGCTGTGCGCGTACGCTAAAGGAACACGTCCACTTAGCATGTGCATCGTAGCAAACGATAGGGTTATATATTTGTCTTCATATGTCAGCAAGACATGCATAGAACATAATGATGTTAGGGCTCCCTCAATTAAAAGTCAATTAATCATTTATTAATAATCCATTCCAATCCAATATTTATAATGTAAGGTATCTTAATCGATCTGTATGTGTCGAAGGTTCATAACGAATTCGTAGTTTTGTATCGCCAAAGCCAAAACCCTCAGGGTTCCCCGTCTTCAGTCAACGTTGCAATATCAGCATTCTGAGAGTAGGCACCTCTGTTCACTTGCATGATGTCATAGTTAGTTCCGCATTGAAGTCACAGCGATGCACTGAGAGTATTCATAGATCCAAATAGCGCTAATAATGATAAATTTAATTTACTACAGACGTAGATGGAGATTCTAATATAGTTCTCTTACTCACGATAATAGGTGCAGGTAGCACTTCTGACTCTAGCTCATGTAACATTATTTTAACATCTGCTAATTATTTAACACTGACAAAAGTGCTTGCCTTTTTGAAAGAATTCTTAAATGTATTTAAATAAAACGCTATTAAAATTTCAGCGTGAATTAAACACTTATTTTACTTATTTTACATTTTGGGGTACTTTAGTTTTATGTTTACACTACCAAAATTGTCCGTCTTCCTTATTTGTGTTTATTATTAACTTAACTCTTAAGCAGTTGTCCGCTTGTGACTCAAACACAAGAGAGGTCAGGTTGCGATTCGCCATTTATCTATCCTTAAGGTAAAAGTGCAAAATTTCAGTGGGTAATTAAAATGGGTCACCAGCCCTTCGACCATAGATTTGCTTGCAGTGGCGGCAGCGGGCTTCGAGAATTGGTAGTGCACTTTACTGGCTTACAGAGAATTATGACTTAAGTTGCAATAAAACGACATTTTCTTATTAATAATTTTATTTCTTATAAATTAAATTAATCCGACGACTTTTATTCGCGGCGAAATGGTCATGTCATGTTATTTCAGCAAGCCCCGGTAATCTTCATTCTCGTGCGATGCACGAATCAACGCAAGAATCTTCATATAGTTTGCACTGAGTATCTTCTGTCTCACGTGCTAGGCGATATATCGCATATTCCATATTAGTTATATTGAGCAGCTACGTGCACTGTGGGGGTATTATATTATATTTTGCGATTCTTATTTCTTGTTCAACTTATAAATATTTGGTAGTGCAGCGCACAAGTGCACTTAAGGTATAGCCGTCCCTATTCGCTTGAATGAGCAACTTTTGGAGGCTTGTGTTTTTTTTTCTCTTCCACCAACACACAAGTAAGAACAACAAGATCTTCGTCACTTTCCATTGCTCGTTTGCTAGTACAAAAGTCGTTGGATTATCCATGCACTACTGTATTTTACGTTTTTAATGAATTTGTCTGATACAATCCGTTAAATGCTGATCTGTGAACTCACTCACATGCATTAGAATGACGGAATCTGCAACGTAGCCTTGTTCACATACAATACTAAACAGTTAACGCACTTTTAAGAATAACTATAAAAAGAATACTGTATCCGACGATAAGTGGACGTTTACCTTTACATTCTACTGTGCGCTTGTTTTGTTATTTTTGATGTTTTAGAATTATGCATGATGTAACAGGATGGACTTGATCTAGTGTAAAATGGTCTTTTTTAGTCTCACTTTTTATTATGTTTTGCTCAAGATTACGGAACAACAAGCACAATGCCTTAAGTATATGTAGATGCAAGGCCCTATTACTTAATACAAAAGGCGCAAGGCAAGACACAGAAACGAACTGTAGGGTTACGTCAGAGTACAAGGACACTTAATAGTGTGTATAGTCGATGCAAAGATTTTGTTTACTCATTAATCATTTAGATATACTCGTACTCACAAAGCGGGCTGAATAATTGATGGTCTTACTAATTATTTCTTGTTTTCAATTAATATTAAATGTATGTTTGTGATATAGTATTCTTAACACACTAATATCTTGTTTATTTTTACAATACAAGGTATTTTCTGCTTTGAAAGTAATCTTTATGTTATGGTTTTAAAATAAGCACCTGTTTGATCTTGTTTTTCCAGGAATACCAAATACAAAGCGAAAAAAATAGATAGTCCTTATTTTTTAGATAGATTTGTTACATCCTTAAAATTTATCATATTTACAGAGAAAGGTAAAATCTGGATTAGACTTTATTTACGAAACGTAACTTAATCCAAATGGAATATGTTTTTATAAGTATTTTTTTCTTCTATGCATTCCTAACCGTAGAGGGCTTAAAAGTATATCATCAATGATCTATATAATGTTCCTTTAAAGAAAGATTTCTACTAAAAACATTTCTGTAGTTTTGTATCAGTTTATGTAATCTGTATGTATAGTATTATATATATCAGTTTTTGTAATCATCTCAACTTCAATAATGTTCCAGAACTTACTTAGCTTCTATACTAAAATATTAACAACCTCACAACAGCATTTACATTTTAAATTTCCTTTACAAATTTTTAACATTATTTAAATTCTTTTCTTTTTTTCAATGTTCGTCTCCCTTGTTATCCTCTGCCTCCTCCAGACTTCCACCTCCTATCTACTTCCTTCTCTTCTCCTGGCATTATTACTCACGACTCCCTTCGCTTACAAAGTTTCTCCTCCTTCCCTCTAATATTTCTCCTTACCTTTGTCATCCATACTCTTCCTTGCAATAACTCCTCCAAGCTTAATTCCCTTTCCACTTTATCCTGACATCTATACTTAATGTGTTTTAATTTTTCCTTTTCATTCCCGCATAAGCTCATTCCCCAGCCTGAATCTAGCAATCATTTTCGCAATTTGGTAATCCCTTAATCCTTTGTCCATCTTCCTCATCCTCTCCTGTTGTTAAATCTCCACGTCTATTTTTTCTATCATGCTTCTTACCTCCTTTTCCTCTGCCTTAGTCTATCCACTTCCGACGCTGCTATCCCTCTTCCTTCATAATACCTACTATTAATTGAGAGACATAATAGTTACGACAGAACATTGATATTTGTCTCTGACTCCTGTGTCTTAAGATTCAATTTTCGAATCCAGAGTTTTATTTTCTTGGGTTGGTTGTTATTAAGTTAAAGTGATTATGTACATACATAATAATTTAATTATTAGCCAGCGGTGTAGCTCACATATATGAGCCCACGACACACCAAAACTGTCAACATAGTAGGATGTTGTTGGTGATAGGACATCGAAAATACCTTTGTTAAATAAATTTAAAAAAAAAAAGTGTATTCTGTATTTTTATACTATTTTTTTTTTATTTAAATTATCTATTCCAGCACAGGTAAAAATGTAACGGTTGCATTAGCTTGTAGCTTGTTAGCAAGGTGAAACTTCCACATTGCGTTACAAAGGGCTTGTGAACCATGTCTTAATTTCTATGTTGATTAAAGTTGGCTACCGCGATCTCAAAAGTCTAATTATTTTTTAATAACTCACTGTATTTTACGATATATTAACAATTAAAATAGTAATTTTTCCTTTTAAATATTAAAGGGATTATAGAAAATTCCAACACATGGTACGTCACATGTAGCAAATATACCTACCTGTGTGTGTGATACGTTGTTTACTACTAACAGCTGGTTGTGTATCCCATGAAGCTTGTATTACATTACGAAGGTTGCCAACAAGAAAAAATGATCTTGATTACTTATTTCTTGTTAAACAAGCGGTAAAACTGAAATTCAAATTTGATATATGTAGCTATAACTCCGTAAACATTTGCATATTTAAAAAAATGAAAACGCTAATATACATATTAATATTTATTTCAATCAAAAATTTAAAAAAATGACCCCTAAAAAATGATTCCACAAGCCCATTTCTATGTTGAATTTGGAGCCAGCTAGAAAGGGAATATCTCAAAAAGGCCGCTGTTAAATAGAATTAAAAGAAAGCATAATTTACTGTGCAAATATGAATTGTGAATAACACCTAATACATAATCACTGTAGTCCACACAAATTTGACTGAAGAAACTGACGTTAAACATTATACCAATATATTTTTAAGCATAAAAGTTCAAACTAAGTAAATATGCAAATACAAAAATATCCCATCTGTTTTTCTTTTGTAAACATGAACACTTGCAGTTGTGAGATCTGACGTAATTCCTAAAAAAAACACACACAAGCACACTAAAATAGCAAGCTAATAAATATTGTGCAATAATCATATGTTTTAACTCAAATAATTTTACATAACATGTTTTTTTGGATATTGTATATAGTGATCTTCATAGGAATTACAAAAATACTTGTTAATTGAAATGACATTACGTTTAATAGTTTGCATCGTCGATGGCAATGGCATGATCAGATCGACAATGTATGTTAGTGTACCGCCACATCATACAATGCGACGTACATTCTATTCAGGCATATTACCGAAAATAAAGATAATGTAATAAGCATACCGCAACTGGGTGCTTGCAATTGGTAGCACCAGATAAAACTTATTATTTGTAGAGTGATTCTTCGCGAGTGAGCTGATTTCCAAAACTTGTAGTTATGAGAAAGCGTATAAAATTATTTTTTATTGATTAAATTACCAAATTAGAGCTTAAGGCAAGGTTGTGTTAGGGTTCTCTCAATTAAAAGTCAACAATTATAAAACAATCATTTATTAATAATCAGTTCCAATTGAATATATATATAAACTGATTTTAAGCCGTTCGGACGGGCTTTATACCTGGTATAAATTTTATAAGGTTTATTAGTAAGGTGACAAGTGTTCCCCGTGTCCAGCAGTTGTCCTCAGCTACGTGCAAGTGTATATCGGTTGGTCCAAGTCACTCCATTAGCATTCTGATAATAGGCATATCTGTTCCCTTACATGATGTCATAAACAGGTCCGGATTGAAGTCACAGCGATGCACTAGGAGTACGCTTAGGACCAAATAGCGCTAACAGTTGTTGAATCGTTTGTTACAACACTTTGAATCTAGGTTCGAATACCAGAGCCATGGGAGGGTTTCCGTTGACATTGTACTCATGCTACGGCGAACAGTGTTCGGTTCACCCTTAACCACATCTCCCCCACCCGGACGTGCACTCTTCAGTGATATCCATATTAGTTTGGGATGTATCTCCCCTTCCTACATATCTGAGGTCCACCTTCTCTGTTGCGAAGTTTGGGCAATAAAGGCTGGTTTCGCAAAGGCTCTAGGAGTAGACGAAAGTCAAATTTATACGAAAAATTATTTAGACTTATAAGCCGTTTTTAATATTGGTGCAATACTATTTATAAACAAATATAAAGACTTTTACAATGCAAGGATAGCTCTACAAATTTACTGGTCTATAATGAATGTCCTTTCGCAGGATCTCTAGTTATCAGAAATACATAGCATCATATTGCCAGGTTTATATTAAGATGAGGCCAAGTAGGTTCAGGGAATCATTGGGTGAAATATCGCTAACACGAGATGTCTCTAAAAATATTAGTAAATCAACAGGAAGTAAACAGTAGTAGTTTTTAAATTATATTTTGTTAATGATCAATGAAATTTACAAATGTATTTTGTAAATTACGGTTCAAATTTATCAATTATCCTACTCTTAATTGTTATCGATAAAGTAGATCTCTCTAAAAATACTAACATGAGTAAATCAACAGGAAGTACATAGTAAAACTATTTTTTAAAACCCCAGTGTTTTGTGTTTTGTAACCGCTAAATATTACGCGGACATTGTGCAATACGATAACGTTTATCTACTGCCACACACACACACACACACGTACACAAAGTTGTGTTTATACAACTCATACTCGCACTGTGAAGGAGTATTTTGGAGTTTAAAAACCAGCGGCCAGTATGTGCATACAAGGTCATTTATTCTAGTACCGGGAACCTAAGCATTATCCAAAACGTAAACAACCTCAACGAATTACTGGCCGCTAACAGTTGGACGTTGGCCTCAGTTGGCGTTCAGTGCTCAATTCTCAATGCCTTGCAGTTCGAATTTAAACTGCGCTGTAGAATGGAGGACCGTAATTCAAAAGTCCAGGAAAATTAGAAAATTCATATAAATTTCTTGCTGAAAGAAGCTTAATTACTCGAAGCTTTAAGCTCTTTCGTAGATTTTTATGGGCTAACTTAAATATTATGAAATGAATCTTATATTAAAAGAAATGTGTTTATTTTCAATACTTTTAAGAACTAACAACTTGTAAACACACTTTTTAGGGTTGGGGTTTAGGGTTTTAATTTTTGATTAAAATAAATAATAGTATCCAATATCCATTTTTTAAATATCCGATATTCGTCAATCCATTCAAATGAACTGTAACCGTAAACCAATAGCGTAACCTTATTTCATCGAGTTGTAGAACTATCAGAAACACATTTTGGAAACGATTTACACTTTCAGTCATGGCAAGTGGGCCCTGGATGATGCAAGTGAGCCACAATGGCGAAATAATGACTATTGACTTTTATGTCTTATCTATGTCTTCTTCAACCAATAATTTGGACTCAACCCTCCACTATATAAAACAACCATAAAAAAACCAAATGGGCTTATGAACTCATTTTTTAGGGGTCGTTTTCTTCATTTTTGATTGAAATAAATGTTAATATATGTATATTGGCGTTTTAATTTTTTTAAATATCCAAATGTTTAGGAAGTTATAGCTATATCAAATTTGAATTTCAGTTTTGCCGCTTGTTTTACAAGAAATAAGTAGTAATAAGCAATCAAGATTATTTTTCCTTGTTGGCAACCTTTGTAATATAATACTTCATGGGATAGACAACTCAGCTGTTAGTAGCAAACGACGTATTACATACACACACTCGTATGCGACTCTGTTGTATAAAAGAGATGGAAAATTTTCTACAAGTATGATATGTAACATGTATTGAAATTTTCTATAACGTTGAATCCCTTTAATAATTAAAGAGACAGAATGACTTTGTTAATTGTTAATATCTCCTAACATATAAGGATTTATTAAAATATAATTGGACATTTGAGGACCTGATAGCCGACATTATCAATGTACCAATAGAACAGTTTTTTTACAGTCTGAATCATATGGATCCTGAAAAGTTAATTTCTTCTGTATATATAAAACTTCAGCCTGCATATGTTTGTGCTCGCAAAATTCGGAAAGTAGTCGGTCGATTTATTTAAAATTTTGACACAATTTTACATTCGAATACGCGCGTGTTTTTGAAAATCGAATTCATTTGTTTCATTTCTTACCAGTTAATCGTCGTTTGTGTTTGTGCATATGTGTCCTTAATTTACTTTCCTATTTCCTTATTTATTTTATTTCAACTTAATAACATTATTTTGTACTTTACACACTCTGTCAAATTAATGTCCAATAATTTACAAGTAAGTACAGCCAGCAACAAAATAATCGCATACCAATAATTTTAACATATTTTTAAAATTGCTTAAGGTAATATATTTTTAAACGATTGATTGCACTAAGAGAACGTCATAATAAAAACGAACTGATATTTCATCATATCGTTACTGGACTATTCCATAAAACACGGCAGGCGGCACCATACCCCCCATATACCTCCCATTCCCATACCTCACCAATATCGATACGCCGAATATTGAGTTATTGGGTACTGCGGCCGGCGCCTTTCAGAAGATATGAATGACGTGGTATACCTTTGTATGTATACTCTTATATTGATAAAAAAGTTTAAAAATAAGACACATTATTATTGATATACGAAAACGGTTTATTCAGAAACAAAATACACCTATTCAGCTACACAAACTGTATCTATAGAAAACGTACTATCGAGGTGGAATTAGGTTATGTACATAATTAAAATACAAGGTGTGCACAAACCCTACATTGAGAGGAGCAGCAGCGTCATTGTTAAGACAATTATTATTAATTAGTATCGATTAGTAGTTTCATATTTTAGTATGTAACGTCTGCGTGATCTAACAGTTCTTTTTACTCTTCCTCTTCCTGTTCTGGGGTTAACTATTTAAAGCGTAACTAGTGGACAGGAAAGTCACACTTATGTCATCTTTATATAATGTTAATAATTACGATTTACTAATTACAAATTTAAGTTGTTTATGCAATTGGTATATAATATGCACTATTTAATATCAATGCAAGAATGGATGTAAGGCCTAGATCCAACTACGGAATAATTCCGCGCGGTTTTTTTCATCACGATTTTAATTCTGTAAACTAAAACATACCTAGCACACACTGCGGATAAATTCATCTTAGTTTATATGCAGTAATTGACTTGGCAGCGAAGTGTTGTATTTATATATCTTGTCATATTCAAAAATATGCAGCGACAGATGCATACTGCTTCCAAAGAGATTCGCCGATAATATCATATGGCATTTACAGAATTAATCACACAGTGTGTGTGTCCACATGCAACTATATGTTCTACAAAAAATGATAAGGAAAAGAACCTATCTGTGCCGCGGTGATTTCTGTAGAAATTCTCAGGCATTCAAAGATTGTTTTTTTTAGGATAAGGTCCAATCAGGTGCAGGGGTGTACTGGGAGTCGCATTGCGAAGTACTTGGGCTGCATTTAAGCCATTGACATGAACAAATATCTTTAACATTATGATAAAGTAGTATATTTTCATTTCCGTTGCAATTTGCAGTGTATATTCAAACTATGTTGTAGAAATTTGCAGTACTACATTTGAATTACTTGCTAACATATTTTCAGTAAAAGTATATAATGAACATTTTGACTAATGTTAATCATGCCCTACTTTAAATTCACTAAATTTCTTTGCTGCTGATCGTTTCATTTTTTGCTCACATCACAATAAATCGGGTCTTTCCAGTATAAATCTTTCTGTTAATATGATAACTTTTTTCTTTCATTCTTTTTCAAAATTATCCAGTTGATCCAGAGATAGGAAAACTTAGAAGATCTAGTTGCGTGATGGAAATGAGGAGAGTAACAATAGGATAGAACATAAACACAATGTTTGAAGCAGAAAAAGTAAGAAAAAAAGAAGTGTTTGTTCTATCAATTAAAAATAAATAATTATTTTAACATTTATTTATAAATAATCAATTCCAAAAGAATATGTATATAGTCAATTCTGAACTGCATCTCCAGAATTCCCGTGTGTCCCAGAGTGGCGTGATGTCATGAATCTTCATGAATGGACCCTTTTTGGTGACATGGCCCCATAGACGACCAACATGTTTACCAACGAAGTTGTCAATATCACTTCTTCGGCATTATTTGCAGGGTGAATTATTGTCGCTGTTGTTTCTTATTTTCTTTAAGGATATATCCTAGTACCACCGTAATGTAAATAATTTCTGTTCAATATTATATTACATATTACTTTTTTCAATTTCTAAAATTTATAGATAATATTGCACTATGAATTTAAAATAAATTTAATTACTAAATATGTATAAACATTAAATTGATAATAAAAAAGGTACTCTAAATCGCACATTTCACAACACCGCTAGAGTACATAACCTGGAAACTCAGACCTAATACTTTTCGAATATTCGCGGCTACTCATGCGGCGAGTAACTGTGCAAGCGATGTTGCCAAATCTTACATCGTGTTTTAAACTACAGAAGTGACGGATGATTGTGAAAAAATTTATAAAAATGTCAATTATTTTTGTTATTTCTTTAGAAACATACAATTTTTATTATTTTAATCGAAACCTTGATGGATTCTGAATCATATTCAATTGAAATGTTAATTTTCTCCATTAGATACTTACATGAAATTAACCCCATATACTTGTACGTGAAATTTTCATTTTTTAAAACTAATTATTTCCTTAAAAGTTTCGGAATCCTACTTTTATTTAATTTTTTAACTAATTATTGACTATCATAGATCAAATTTACAAAGTTTCGGAAAGTTCTCCATTCTTTACTACTTCAGGAGAATCTTCTTAAATATCATTTAATAAATACTATTTAATATCAAAAGTTTTTAATCTTTCTCCATCCGTTCTTCTAACATGAATTTGTCTATAAATTCAAGCTTTATGAGACGGTCTAATTAATTAAATATGAAATCAAATAATATTTAATAACGACCTTGAAACCTTATCACAAAAATATAATTGATCCTCTTCACTCGTAAAGCCAGCCAATGCTGTTACATTTATTAACAAGTCACACAGCGTAGTCTCAACGAACACTTGATGTTGTTGTAACATTGAACTTTATAGCTATATGATAATAAAAACAAAAAAATATCTATCGTATATATTATACAATTCATATGAATGGTATTGGTATCAGTTGATACAATATATATATAAATATCTCACTGTACATCATATAGTATATGACGGAACATTAACTGATTAGTGCAAAAATATGTTTGTCAGTTTGTTAGAGTCCATTACCCTCTGGTTATCTCACGTATATCTTAACCGATGTTGCGATTAACCAAATTATTGCAGCTCCAGTAATAGTGGCCAATAGTGGTGCTTGTGTTGGCATCGTTGGCTGCGTTGCCTGCGTTGGCTGTACTGGTCGTAGCCGTATGTTATGTTCTGTTACGTAAACACATCACACGCATTTTTATGTCTTATCTCATGTGTAACATATTTGCGAACCAGCGATTCTAAAACATTATACAGGCCTCTCCACATTACCATCTAATTTATATTTGCATTAACTTCAAGTTTTGGAAGCTGTATTTAATTATCTGTGAATATATTTTTATCATTGTATGAGGTATGTATTTATAATTTTTATCTCTATTGTTTTGTTGGATCTTATGAATAATATTTGTGCAGCAGAATGCTGTTTCGTTAAAAACCTTTCAATGCTTCGCAACGCAATACGTGTTATGTTTTTGCCAAAATATATTATTGTGTTAAGTTGTAAATAAACAGTACAACACATGATAATACAATAACCCCACAGCTGTTCCTTCCTCGTGTTATTTTGCACGTAAAAAGTTAGGTTAATCAGGTGATTTCATTTTCGAAATTTAATCTGTTCTGTCTATGTCAAAAATAAATATCAGTGTTAGGGTTCTCATGATCAATTCCAATCGAATATGTATATTCAGAGGCGGCCTTAGGGGGTGGCAAGCAGGGCAATCGCCCGGGGCCTCGCATTCTCGCTCAACAACCCAAGTAGAAAAACTCATTACTATATATGTATTTGAATCTCGCGCCTCGCTCTTTAGTAATCCCACTAGAATCACTGCGTATATTTTTTAAGTCATTCATGTACCTTAGTTTATCATCGTTAATATTTGTCGTCTTTGTGCTTGTTAATTTTTATAAAACTTCCAATATAAAATTTTATTTCTCGTCAATTATCATTAAAAATACTTACTTACAATTTACAAACAACAAGTGCAAAAATCTGCCGCCCCGGAGCCTCGTAAAGATCTACCACCTCGGGGCCTCGCAAAGCTCTGCCGCGCGGCGCCTCGCAGAGATCTGCTGCCCGGGCCTCGCAATGGCTAATGTCTCAATTTTTAATTTTTTTTTATTTATTTATATTAATAAACAACATATTAAGTTTATTGTGTGAAAATTTGAAGTCGATTAGAGTACAACTTTTGGAGATATAGAGTTTTATGTCTTCACCTCTCTGGTCTGATTTCGTCTTTCTTTGAAACTTTTAAACACGTTTTTTTCACACTTAGCTTTTTTTTTTTGAAAGTGTGCGATCCTTTTGCATCCTGGGCAAGGCACTGCCAGAGCCAGACGACATTCGTTACATAATCGTCAATTGAGCTACATCTTGCTTTGTATACAGTTCATATATTTGTTAATAAATAATATTATACCAATATTATGTTCGGCTTAGGATTTGTAATTAGTTAATTCTAATTATTCCTGACAGAAATATAATTTTAGTATATTGTTATATTTAAATTAGCATATAAATTTAGAATTGATGTTGTCTCTTCAGAGTTCGATATTAGAATAGTTGTCAGTTCAGAAATAGAATTGTTCTGAGTTTAAATAAAAAATAAAGTGGGTTACAAACAAAGTTCCGCTCCTATACGTTAAAGGTATCAACAAAGCAAGGATCTTAAAATATAGTTTTTCTAATATATAAGAGAGGCATTGAACTTGAATATGTTTTTCATTTAGAACGTTCTAGAATAATTTTGAAGGAAACTTTTACTTTCTGAATCGGAGTAAGAATAATTGCAGTTCGAGACAACAGATGTAATGAAGTACTGTAAGTGTGAAAGAGATAGAAATAGAATTCAATGCCAGAACATATGAAAACATCATTAAGCGGAATGAAAATAGTTTACGTGGGTATGCAACCAAGTGAATGTGCAAATAAATATGAAAATAGCTTAATGCTTATGTATCAAAGAATACTATGTATATCATATAGGACATGCACAAGTATGTATTAAAATAAAATCTATTCTTTAGATGCTGTGTGTTATTATACATTTGAGTGTGTATTTTGATTCTTATATACTAAAATTCACAGCGTGTGTGCAAAAAGTAAAAAAAAAAACCTAGAAGATAAATGTATATGTAAAAAAAAATAAAACATCACACAAAGCAGAGACGGAAGCCAAAAATACGCGTTATGCAAAAATACTGGCGCTGTTATTTTGGTACAAAATAAAGTTACGCTACACTATTTCGCAGTTGAATAATAATATTTATGTTATGTTGTGGAGGATTCAAGATTCAAGCATCTATAACAGAGATGTCGAACCTATGGCATGTGTGCTAAGAGTGGCACGTACCATGTCTTTCATTTCTTTAAAACTGTACTATTTATTAATAGAGTTGGCTATCAGGACCTCAAAAGTTCTATAATATTGAAGATATTAACAATTAAAAAAGTTATTTTTGTCTCTTTAATCATTAAAGGGATAAAAAATTATAAAAAATTAATTGTCCCTCAAAATTTATATTACTAACGATGCATGCGCACCAACTAAATTAACTAAACTCATTTAAAACACGAATTTGACTTGGAATGCCTAAAGCCTCATTTCCACTCACTGAGTTTAATGTTAATTTAAAATTTTAAACTAAAATGTAAGTTTCAACTTTTGAAATATGAAGAAACAAAATGAATTATATTAAATATAATAATTTATATTACATAAGGATAGTAATTACTACAAAATAATGTATATTACTGACGCATGATTTTACAAGTCAATAATTACATTTTAGGTTAAAATCGTAAAATAAAACAAAAACAGTGATTGGGAATGAGGTTTTATTTTAAAAACCTAAATTCTATATTAAAATATTAAATAAAAAGGTAAATTAAGTAACAAAACAGTGAGTGAGAATGAGGTTTTAGTCTACAGACTTTAATACTTATCACGCATTATCGAAAGATATTAAATTTTTTAGTAAGAGCCTAGAAATTCAAATTCTCCGTCAACTTTATCTATTAACCTATAATTCAATCAAATTTGAAGAACCACCCCCAAAGTCTATTGTTACAGTCTTGACAGTTGGAACTGACAGAATCTGGAAGACTGGAAAGAGCATCTATTCCGTAAAAATTATCTATTAATTTCTGGAACGCACCTATAAGAAGGTTCGCCATTCCTGATCTATAATGATTCCACGAGCTCGAAAATATATAAGAACTTTTTCGAACGTTATGTGCTGCGGCTATAACTAATGCTGTTTAGAAATGGTTCTAAACATGTTACTATATGTAGTCAGTTCTGAAATAACATACAATTATTTAGGGTCCACAGTTTCGTTGTTGTTTTGTTATGGGACGTGTAATCGGTGTTTCGAAAATACTTTCTCAACAAATATTCAAATTATTTCAAAAAGGAAAATCTTCGCTTTTAGTCTGAGCAATTACTTATTAATTTGGTGGAAGCAGATATTTCAACGATTTTATTTTGTTTGAGTAGACATTCAAGTTTATTTTTCAATTTTATTTTCTTATTTACAGTCGACTAACCATGATGCAGAGAAGAAGCAACAATTTCGGAAGATGGACTGCAACTATAATACTTCGTACCATTTTACTATCTTAAAGTGTATTCTAGGAAGGTCTTTACCAATTGGAACGTAAAAGAGCACTTCTTTTTTTTTTTTGGAAAATATGACACAGAATATTTTCTCTAAAATATTAGTGTCCGTGCTGAAATGGAATCTCTAGGTTTCTATGAAATGGTGATATACAATTTGTAATTGATTTTGTTTTAACCATGTTGTAGATTTTGAACAACCTGCTTTTACAACTGATTTTTAGGAAGATTATTTAGGTAAATTATGAAACTATGTATTAACTATAAATTATATAACTATGAATTTATCATATATTCAAACAAAATGAAATCGTTGTGTTATCTGCTTCTATTAATTAGACGTTCTTAAATGGAACGTATCTTATTCTACATTTTCTTATAATCATTTGTATTTTTCCTCATCTTATAAGAACTTTCCAACGAATCATCGGTATTTAGGCGGAACTATCTCAGTAAATAATTTAGTGAAGTGTCCTGTTTCATTTAGTGAAATGTCATTATCATAATAACAAAACTAAGGTTATAAAATGTAATTTATTATTTTTTAAATTCAATTTAAACAATTCTAGTTACTAGAGAGACCTATATAAGACAAATGGATGCTAGTAAATAAGGTTATATCCCAACTGCAAATTCCTTTTTCCAATTTCCTATATTTTTTTGTTTGTTGACTTGTGACAATCACGCGGAAACTATTTGACAAGCGCTGAGCGTTGTCAGTGGAATAAATGCTACAGTCAGGTGATGTGTTATAATGTCTTGAATAAATAACAGTTGTCAAATGGACCACCACACGATTATTGTATGAGTCAGAAATTGCAGTAAAAACAACATAAAAATACATTCATCTTAATATTAATCATTAAATATTTAATATTACGTACTTAAAAATATAATCTCATAAAAACAAATAATTATATTGTAAGTTTATTACTTATTAAATAAAAAACTTTACTTGGTCTTTCGTACGAAGAGTTTTTAAATTCGTATATAGAGATTCCATTTATTGAACAGCACCTATCCGAAATACATAACATTTGTCATACTTATATGTATTAAGCATGAAAATATGTTCATAACAATAGCTCAATTCAATTTTCCTCAAATTCGTATATTTACGGTTTATTAAAAACATAGCTTTCTCGCGTAATTCTTCTTTCCCGTTTGGAAACCTTTGCAGAAACTACCTATGAATCAAATATTGTATTTATTAAATTAATTACTTTCTTCCGCCTTAGGGCTACAGTGACAGCTTCAGTTGTAGGTTGCATACAAGCTGCAAATGAAGCCAGACGTATTCTGCATCTCAGTTCTGTCCACGTAGTGTCATAAAAAGTGTAAATAGGGTCATTTCTCTGAAGTTTAGCATTGAGAAAGCACGTTTTTTTATTGGGAAAATGTCAAAAGTTGAAAAAGATGTAATTATAGCATTCGCTTTTATTAGAAGACGACGAATCAGACGTAGAATATATTGGCTTCATCCATACATCGAAAAGTACATTAACTGTAGATTGATTGTTGCGGCAAAAGAGTTATCAGAGGATGATTCCGAATGATGAAACCGAATATTGTTCAATAATATGCACAAAATTGACTGGGAGCCCGTCATTTTAAAAATAAATTTACGTCTATGCGTCGTGCATTACAATAGAACTATGACATGTTGTAGACCAGCTGCCTGACGATTGCTTACCACTAAGTAAATGCGATGTTGCAACTCCGCGAAAGCTACAAGAAAGCGTACAACAAGCGGTAAAAGCGTGCGTATGAAGTGACTAGTATGAAGAAAATACGCTCACTTTCACTTCGCTTACTCTTCCCTTGTAAAATCTCTATCAGGTCCACTTCACTTTACAACTTCTTTTGATACCTACGTTCAATGTGCTCTAATTTTTCCACTTCCTTTCCCCACGTCCTATACAGTTTCTCTTCCTCCGCACTCCAATAGCTGCTTCCTTTTTCCTCGTCTAAACCTCGCGATAATTTTCTTTTCTTTTCCTCCCTGTTTTTCTAGGTATTACGGCATTTTTCTCATCCATCTAGTATTATATCGTTACTCTATAATTTAATATTTATTTCTATAAATAATTTCTATACATGAATTTTTATACGACTCAAAATATTTACATATGTGCCTACATTTAACTTTAAATATTAAGAACAGAACTTTAATTTGAAAGACATCATTTAACTTTTATTTTTGTTTTAAGTTCTTTTTTAACTACAGCTATATAATTCATAATTCTTATTTATTATCAAATAAAATTGTCATTAGATTGAAAGTATATTAAAATATATTAAATAATTATAATTCATAAAACTGCTGCTGTATTAAGAAGAAGTCTTCATTTAGATATTGAAATATAGGTATATTTATAAATTATTACTTCTACTATCAACATAGGAATAACTGAAATTAGCAAAGATAGATGTTAGCATGTTTTATTCTTATTTATTATACTTATTCAACGTTATAATTAAATATTTCTATAAACATATTTGTATTATTTTTATGGGCTTCTTTTTGAATACAATAGCAGGCACATTTAGAGTTTCGCTAAGAATGTGGTACGAAATGGAAAACCATCGAGATAAAATAAAATAACGTTGTAAGTTATGAATGTAAGATACAGACAGTTATGGTAGAGGAGAAAGCCGGAGTATTGACGAGAAGAGGAAGAGATAATATGGAGGTTATATGGTGAGGAGAGGAAACGCTATTGCACAAAAGGAGTAGTTATAGTAGTAAGAGGGTTGAAAGGAGAGTGAGTGTGAACGAACTATTGCAAGATAATTTAGAAGGAAGTAGATGTATGACAGAAGTAAGAAGGAGGAGAAGAGAGAAAAGGGGAAAAGGAGCAAATGACATTTAAAAAAATGAAAAGAAATTTAAGTTTTTTAACTTTATAATGTGAGGACATTGTAATACAGTACCAAGAAAGTTATCCAGAACTACCAAAAAATAAAACGGAAAAATTTATTACTTGGACTATAAGCCGGAGACCTTGAGAAAAGAATAACGTATGTAGTAAATAAATAGAAAGGAATGCCTCACAGGAGCCAGTGGGTCCTACACTGTCTTGATGCGGCACTGGATAAACTATTTATTTAGAAGACTAATCATCAGGTGTTGTTAAAGTAAATTTATGAGCTTGCCTTTTGACATGACTTAATTTCTAAAAAACGGAACTATATATTGATAAAGCTAGCTACTAGAATCTAAAATGTCCAATTATTTTTTAATAACTATATATATTTAAGGAGAAAAGTCATGTCGTCTATTTAATTATTAAAGGGATCCAACATTATAGAAAATTCTAACGTCACGTCCGACGATTTGCCATCTCTTTTATAAACCAGGACGCATACGAGTGTGTGTGTGTGTGTGATTTACTACTAACACCTGGGTTGTGTATCCCATGAAGTATTATATAACGAAGCTAGTCAAAAAGGAAAAATAATCTCGATTGCTGATTTCTTATGTGACGTCATACGCAGAACTTAAATTCAAATTTGATATAGGTATAACTCCATCAACTTTTAGATATTTAAAACTATAAAAGCGTCAATATATTTAAATTTATTTCAATCGAAAATTAACAAAACAACTCTTAAAAAAGAGTGCACCAGCCCATTACTTAGTGCTAGTATTAAATGACAGAGATTAGGCTGACGATATGAAATGTTAATTAGCATGTTTCCATGTAAGAGTATCTCTATAAAGGATCGCTCAATACATTACCATTATAACAATGGTGCAACACTCATGAAGTTATGCACGACGTGACAATGATTTTTTTATAGATGTTATTTATCCTTATCATATTATTAACGACATGTTTTTATTATCTATTTTACGAAGAAAAACAAGATTACAATAAAGAACAATATTTTTTTTATAATATCAAAATTTTTGGGAATATATGTACATCCAGATAATGTTATATAGTAAATGCGATGTTGACAAATGAAATACAAAGTTGCGCATGCCCTTTGGACGCATATGCACACCAGTCCGCCTGATCCTAGTTCGTGTGGTTTATCCATATCTTACTGCTACTAATAGTGCGTATATACGCATGTAGGATGAGACAACAATGTATGTTTCTATCTCTTTCGAACTCCAAAAAATAGGTCACTTCAATCAGATGCAAATGGTTGGCCTAAATCGAGTGAAACGGATTGCCCAAGGCAAAGATTCCGTCACTGTGGGTAACACACCAAACTAACTAACACTTGAACGAGCATGTAGTGTAGATAACAAACACACTGTTAACACTGTAAGAAAATAAACAAAACTTTTCAATGTTTATTTAATAACGTTTGAATTAAACATAGAATCTTGTGAATACCTGGTATTAAGTGAAACACCTACTGCCACATCTACAACTGGACAATAACATTACTGACTTCTTACTTAATGACAATAACTTTAATATAAGAAATAATATGTAAATATCTATAACTCCCAGAACCGAATCTACGGTTTCTTCGAACCTGGGCTAGAGTCAAGTAACAGGGTAGGTTTCTTGTTCCTGACAATCTCCATTACAACTAAAACAAGAAAAACGTAATTTCCCTTAAATAGAATTTTTTTTAACAAACTACAAATATATAATTTTTTTGTGCACTTTTTTCACATTTGTGTCACGTTTTTTCTAGTTTCAAATATAAGAATTAGGCGCCCATGAATTTCCCCGCAGTGGCAAGTACTCCACTTTGCACCCTCTAAGATCCGGTGATGATAAATCCTATAAGTGCTTAACATTATTATAATAAATACGTTTACGTAACTATTCAAGTTTCTGTAGTCTAATTCTTCGGTGACAACTTTATACAAGAGAGTCCGAGAAATTTGGTATTGAGGAATCTCTGACATCGTGAATCGACGCTTCCTACGAAGTTTTTCGTCAATTTTCTTGTGAGATCTTCATTGTGCAGTGCAGAAGACGTCTTCCATCTTTAAACAATCGGATCCACTGACGCAGAACTGTTAGAAAGCTTGTCACAACATACTTATTCTAATATAGCACTGTAGAAATCTGCGTTATATCTTTACGCTGGAGGATCGGGTCGTGAGACTGTATGGAGCCGCTATCGGTGCAGATCTTGGTGGTAGGTTTTTAAGAAGATATTATGAGCAAACGCGCGGGAATACAATGCTCCACAAACTGTGGCGATATGCAATGACGGTCACAGACCCACTTCTACGGCAGTTACTTCCCGAATAGTCCTCCTATATAAAACTAGGATAATTAATCTCCAAATAATCATATCCTTATAAATAAATTAAAAAAGGAAAAACAAGGTTGGAAAACCATTTCATCCAGACCGTTAACATAATCTTATCAATAATTATTCAACTGACATTGCATATTTCAAAAACTAAATCAATTTTACGATTATGGTATAAGATACTTGTATGTCCCATTCTATTTTAGAAGTTCGACTGTGTTGTACATTATGTTCGCTGTCATGAAAAGACAATTCACTTAAATACATATAAAGATGACTACTTTGTCATCTAATGGATTCTGAAATAGACTGCTTTTGTTGTAGTAATATGAATGTGGTACTTTTGTTTAGAGATAGTAGTTTTTGTTACATCTTGTTTATTATTTATTATTAGACGTTACCCCGATCCCCGATGCCATTAAAGATATTTTGGATTGTTGTTTAATATTAAACAAAGCGTATTAGACATACAATACATATTTAGGTTTTAATTAGTAAAAATGAAAAAGCTGTCTTTGATTGTAAACCTCCTATAAATAAGTGTATACTTCGATCATGTAATTAGATCTGATTTTGATTATGTAACATTTGTCTTGTTTACATCTCTATTTAGTAACCCCTTAAAGACGCTTTTTAACATTAGGCCATTTAAAAAAGTTAAATTACGCTACTTAATTCGAGTAAGTTACGGGATCTATTTTCCAACTTTTAAAATTTCGTGAAAAGAGGATAGAGAAGAGCAAAAGAAGGAAGAAGGTGGACAGCGGATATACAGAGGGGAAGAAATAAGAGAGAGAGAGAGAGAGGATAAGTGGGAGAAACATGCAATTTAGAATGGTTAAACAAGGAGTAGAGCAGAGAGAGAAAGTGGAACGATAAAAATATATTCTTTTCCACGCGTTAAGAATTTTGATAAATTCGTATCACAAGCTATGTCTATAGGCTCGGCGATCCGAAAACCGTTTCTATTAAATCTTATAATGTTAGTAACTGATTTAGGTTGATGCACTTCTACATAAATTTCAAAAATGTCAGATAGGTAACGCAAGGTCATAAAAATCTCTAGTGCTTTAATATCAGTCGATTTAATTTTGTGACATTTAATAGTATAACATTCTCAAACTCATAACGCGTGAATAAATCTATAAATAATATTAGGTTACTACGAAACCATTGCAGCATCTTGTTAAATCATCAGGTCATCAGATGTTACTAATTTATATGAAATGTGTGCTCTACAAACAGTATGGTGTATATTCTAATGCGAGCAGGGGTGTAACTAGGCATACAGGAGCCCTGGGCAAAGAACGCAAATTGGGACAGCCTGGGTAAATAATGAATCATATATTTTTGGAGCCTCCCTTCAACGTTTCATAAATTTCTTCCCAATAAAACAGTAAGATGTTCGATTTATGCATTCTATTCACTGTAATCCAAAAATGCCATTTATCCAAAGAAGATATTTTACATTTTTGACTATATAGTCGATATAAATAGTAATACTAATATATTTACTAGATTAAATTGAAATAAGCGTAAATGGGCTCTTGGGTTATGTCTTAATTTCTATAAAACTGTTCTATATATTCATAAAATTGAATACCAGGACCTCAAATGTCCAATTATTTTTTAATTACTCGCTATATTTTAGAAGATATTAACAATTAAAATAGTCATACATATGCGTCCGTTAAGTTATCATCTCTTTTATACAACAAATTGTAAAAGAGATAGCAAACTTAACACAGAACTCTTATAGTTATAACAAATAACTGACCTATACTTTAATAGTGCGACATGTTACGTCATAAGTATGGCCGGCATCTGTACCGGTAAAATTTATAATTGCTATATCTCCGTCAACGTTTAGATATTTAACAAAATAAAAACGCCAATAAGAAATTGACCCCTACAAAATAAGTTCAAAAGACTTTACTTTTTAACCGGGGTGCCCCGGTTGCCCCAGCCTAGTTACGCTCCTGCATACGAATAGAAATAGAAGACGGGTATGGGTTATGCATGCATCTATTATTTCTCAATGAGTTTACATTTCATCAACCGCTAACCGGCCATGACGACAGACAAGATGCGTGCTTCTAGTTGTAACAAGATGCGTCTACGACCTCCGCGGATTTATTCATCATAACTGGATACATCGATGTTGTCCCAACACCACAAATTGACAAAAAAAGACAATTTCATAAAGTGATGTTGATGCAACTACTTAATGTTTTTTTCTTACGTACATTTCGAGTTTTGGTGCTCATGTAACGAATCCATCAAAAACATTAAATGTAAACAGACTACAATATCATCTTTCAGTCGTTAGTACAGTATAATGTGACAGAACGATGAATTTATCGTCATAAGTAGCTTAATATTTGAACAACTGTAGAAAAAATATTTGTTTTAATATATTTGTATTAATTTATTAATAACCTAGAGACTACGTGGCATACCCATATGCCTGTCAAGTTTTAATTTGCATTTACATTATTTAACATTTTCGATGTTTTTTGGAATATTATTTTTCTAACTTTTCAATGACGCTCTTGAACGAATATTAGAGTATTTTTGGGAAATTATTAAAGGTCGTAATGAATGCTTGCTTTAACGCTGTTAAGACAGTAAAAGAAGATATACATGATGTTAAAGAAGAATAACATGATATTGAAGATTGATTAGGGAAAGTATGTGAAAACGGACACTGGAAAATAAGAACAAACATGGAAGTAAATGGTAGATATCGAGAAATTAGAAGGATGTACTGCCATGATTAAATACATACAATGAATGAATGAAATTTCGAAATGATAACCAGGGTATGCAAGAGAGAGAGAAGGACTTAGGGCGAGATGGAAAGAGCAAGTGGAGGAAGATGAATACTACGAATTCGAAGAGGAAGGCCAAGGCTCTTCAAGTGCTATAGTGCAAAGATGACAATGGCGAATGTCGAAGATTGTTATAATGAATATACTAAAGGGTCCTCCATAAATTACGTCATACAAATTTCATGATTTTATAAATCCCACTCCGCTTTCCATTGTCACACTTTGTCAAACAATGCGTACCCCTTTTCCTCTGTTGTGACGTCTACATTTGCTCTTCTTTTGCTTTTTGGTTTTGATATTTTTTTTAAGTCTAATTCTAGATTAGATTTGACTTGATAAATCCAATGATCATGTCACATCTTGTCACACTTTGGATTGTGTGTGAAGTACTTCATGGATGGTCCCTAAGTTTACACGTCTTGTGGCAAAATATATAAGTTACTTTTTAACGGTGGAGACAAATATTGTCTTTGTAGTTCTTAATAGCGAGTTATTACCAATACACAAAGAAGAGGACACTCAGATCCACTTTTGTGGTCTCACGGAAAATTGAATTACTTCACTACTTCAAAATATATACCAACAAATTGTAAATTTAATTAATTCAAAAATCACTTCTGTATGAATTTATTTTTGAGACACCGTAATTACTTTTAATGTAACAAAGGTAATATTGAAGAGAAACACAAAATGTAAACTTCCTATAGATATATTAATGGTCCTTTTACATTTTTATAAATATGAATCGACATATATGTTATGTATTAAGTTACATTATGTTGATATTTTTTCTAATTGCATTCTTAATTGTAACATAAGACTTGATATCTCCTTGCATCAACGATTGAGGAGATCCGTATCTCATTCCCAACTGAATGCTGGACCACATTGACTACTAGACCACACAAGAATGTAATGGTTGCCTTAGTTAACTTGAAGCAATGCAAGTCAACACTGCACAATCTTGTCCGTCTCAATAGGAACTCCAATTACTCTAAGATATATTTCGTAATCAGACAATTATTGTTATTAGTATGCGTTGGAGATCTAAGTTTTTTTAAACAGTAGCATCTGATGTTTAAGTATGCATTTTTATGCTGGACTAGCAGTTCTCTACACCGGAAAACTAGCGCTAGTAGTAAATCATTCCAAGAAAAGTTGTGCCCAAATTGCTAGGTCGTTTACTTGTGCATTTTAGTACTATTATTTGAAGCGAGTTTTGAAGAAGATAATCAAAAATTTACTTGCAAATACTTATTTATAAAATAAATTTATAGAACTTATTATGTGAATATTAAATATAACTAAAAATTATTATTTTTATACACAAATTATTTAGGTCGTATGCTGTAACACTCTGCTATACTTGGGCCTGAGTTCGATTGTCGAAAATGGAACAAATTTATTCCATAACTGGAAAAGAAATAAACTCACCAAATGTAAAATAATCAAATATACCAAATCACATATTAAACAAATCTACAAAACTCATAATTATTATATTACAATTAATGCGAGATATAACCTACTGGTTGAAATCGCAGTAATATAATAAAAAAAAAAATCGTAGAAGGGTAGACGAAAGGAAACGTACAAGACATCGATGAATTTGTGATTTGGAATTGAATATATTTACTGCAAATTACAAATATTTTATATTTAATATTACTATAAACCTAATTAAAAAAATATATATTTTTTATGTCGCTACTTATCCAGCTCTATCTCTCTTGTCGTTAATTTCCATTCTCCTACATCTAACATCATTTTATTTTCTTCTTTTTCTTTACAAGATTTCTATGAGGTGTACTTCACTTTCCACATTCTCGCTACACCTTTCAGCTCCCATGCGACATTCTACATAGTTCCTCTTCCTGTGCACCACAGTATCTACTACCCCTTTCTTCACTTCCAAGTCTAACCCTTGCGACCATTTTCTTTTCTTTCTCATCGTATTTTTGTAGGTATTGCGGTATTACTTTTGACCATAACTAGCTGTATCTGGTATTGTACTTTGCTTCACAATCCTCTTCATCAAATCATGTGATCTATTATAGATTTTGTTGCCTTTAATGATTAAGAAGGGTAAAACAGTTATTTTAATTGTTAACACAGCCTATTACATTACGATTAATTTAAAAATGAATAAACATTTGAGCTTCTGATAAATATACAGAGCAATTTTATACAAATGAAGATATACCCGTTAACAAATTCATTGAGAAAGCATTATTTTACCCAATTCAGTAATAGAAACATTTAATTCTATTTTATTGTCTAAGAATCAACGTTTCCGACTTAACAAACACATGCGAGTATAATTTAATGTTTTATAAATAGGTCAACTCGATTTCAAATTCTGCATATACTCGTATTTTGATTGTGTCGCTGACATTTTGAACAAAACGTTAATTTTGTTGTGACTGGTCATTGCTTAGCCTCGCAGCTCGTAACTCGCAACGCAGCAACCGCAGGCCTCGAATCTAAACCTCTAAAGAATCTAAGAACCTACACACATACTTATAGAAATAACTTTTGCATAAGCAACATATTGAATTTTGTTTTTTATAAACCACTATAAAGATAGATAAAATATATGATGTTGAGTGCGTAACGCAACTGTCAACGAAATCCACACACACACAAACGAATGATGAACACACATACAGACAAAATAAAATTCATAAATATGAAAAAAATATTCACCAGAGATAAAGAAAAAACTTGCGAACGCACATGCCTGATATGATACGCAGCTCTTTGTTGGATTGGATTGTGACTGGAAGAAATATTTGTAATGTGATGTGTGTTTTGTATTTGAGCAGACCATGTCCTCACGAATCTAGTCCTCATAGCAACAGCCAACAGCTCAAAATTACGATTGTTTTTGCATAATTCAAAACCTGTTAAAATTACATTAGCACTATAATACCTTTAGGCTTCTTTTGATATACAAGTATTTAGGACTAGGAAGAAATAACCGTGAGAAATAAATTTGCACTCAATCGCTCACGCATTGTATTTATGCATACGCATTCAAAATACAGTAGAAGCTTTTTAATTCGGCACGCATGACACATTAAAACACAAATCATTTCTTGCTATATGGCAGTTTTAGAACGGATTTAAATCGACAATAGTGTGATAGTCAATAAAATAAATTTTATTGTTAAATAATTGTTGTACTTTATATTTTTCATTGAACACCTGCTTTTGCTAAAATAACGAAATACTTTTCGAATATTTACATCGTCAGCACAAATTCAGAATGTGTGTAAACAAAATAAAGTACATATTTTTATCTATAATGGATGTGGTATTACCTTCAAAACTATATTAATACTCGATAATTCGATAAATTGACTAATCCGATACAGGCCTGGTTCCGAAGGTGCCGAATTAACGAATTTCTGTTGAACTACGAAATTGCCTAAACAATTAATCTACTGAGGACCGCTTCTTCAATTCTCAGTTAACGGAATTAAAAAAAAAAATTGCATCAACTTCTGATGGTTATTAGTACTTAAAGCAATATATACATTTATAAACATTTTAGAACACATAATAATGTACTGTAAATCGCTTAGGCACATTTGACAACACCGCTAGAGTACATAACCTGAAAACTTAGACCTAATGCCTTTCGAATATTCGCGGTTACTTATGCGTCGTTTAACTGTGCAAGCGACTATGCCAAATTTTATATCCTGTTTTGAACAGTGGAAATGACGGATGATTGTGATGATATTTTTTATAAAAATGTCAATTTTTTTTGTTATTTCTTCGGAAACATACTATTTTTATTATTTTAATCGAAAGCTCACTTCCGCTTAACTTTTCGCTCACTGTGCCGCCTAACTGAGGTTTATTGTAAACGTTGTTCTCTCATTTATTCTAGTCCAACATAACTGTAGCTTAATACCAAGCAAATGACCTAGGCCAGCGGTTCTCAAACTTTTTACTTCGAGCCCCCTTGCATAATCCAGCTGTAAGCCGGGCCCCCCTACATGTAAGCGTACTATTTATTATAAGGGAGTCGCATTTTAACATTTTACAGTCAATTTTTATTTAGTTAAGTTTTGCACATTCTATGCACACTCTAATGGGGCAATATGTTTAATCGTACTCAAACAACAAATTCTATACAAAGAATTACAATTTATTTAGGTATTTTAGCTACTATAATACATAATTGTTATTTGTAACTCAAAGCAATAATAATAAAAAGAGCTTCTGTGTAAAGGATGTGCTTGTTTTGTTCTGCGCATAGTGTCAGTTCTGATAACGCTACTCTGATTCCCTTGGTAACATTCAGTCTTGAGCGATATTTACTCCTCATGGCAGCTAGAGCAGAAAACCCAGTTTCACAAGAGTGAGTGAGTATTGCGAATGGAGTGAGTATTTTCAATGCCCTTTCACTCAAAATTGGATGTTCCTTTTGTACACCAATCCAGAACGATGTGAGAGAAGATTCTTAAAACTTCATTTTAAGCCCAGTGTCTCCTTGGAGGTCAATGAGATTTTCTTTTTCCTTCATGTTGAGGAAGACACTCATCAACTGATGGTTTGAACGGGTTTTGAATCCATGCCAAACCGTCCAAGTTCTCATTAAAATATTTTTCCAAACAAGATTTGAGAATTTCTAAGTGTTTAAGAAAGCATAGTTGGAAGTAAAGTAAATTTAATTAATTTTTCAACCAAGCTTTGGGCCCCCCTGAGCCTTCATTGCGCCCCCCTTAGGGGTCGCGCCCCACACTTTGAGAACCGCTGACCTAGGCTATATTGTTCGTTATTTAAATATGATTGGTCTTTGACAAAATTGGAATTGAAAAACTCATTTTTCACGTTAAACTTCAGTCAAGTGGCCCTGAAAATATTATACGACAAAGATATAAAATTAGTGTCCTATGTAATTAAGTAGAGAAATGTTAATTACATTGTTATATTAATTAAATACGATCTGTTCCGAAAAGTATCTAAAGATGATATTTTCAATATTGCTTTCCAAGAAAAAATATGCTTTGGAATTCTCTTAATTTCTTACAGATCCTTAACTATTATATGTCAAGAAAACAGTCATCAAGAAAACTCTCACAAACGATCCTTTTTAGTGTGATGTATTCGAATTGTTTCATATTACCACATTTTATCATGAAGATTCTAAAGTAGAAACTTCCTCACTTGATAAGGTGTGTTAATGCGACTCTACACCTTATTGAAAAAGTCGCTGGTTGAAAGGTTCAGTGACGCGCCCTTTACCTCAGAAGACAATAGCTTTTGCATAGCCTCACAGGTAGATATCTAAAGTCGTGAAATTGAGGAACGAAATGATAGGTGATATGTGCTATATAGTTCAATCAATCGAATCTTAAATAAATGACGAAGAAATTCGAGTACTACTTCAAATTCTAAGTCTTTGTAAAGTGCTTCACCGTTCTCCTGAAAAAGAAAATCAAAAGCTGATAATTTTATGTGGAATCACGTCTTCATAGTGCCGGATTAAGGCACTACGGTACTTGTAGTAGCTAGGGCGGGGCCTTTATCAAAAATATTATTGTAATTTCATTATATTTATCGCTGTCTTGTTACAACGAGTGCTTGTGCATTACTCTTACAATTTATAAAATTGCAGTTTATACTCATAAAATTTAGGTATAGGTAGGTATATTTTTTATTTAACGTATACGTCAAGATCAAAGAGTGATAATAGTTTAAAAAGTAAGTACAAAACCGGATGTGATTGTGAAAACCGGTATGATTACCGGCATTTAATGTTACCCAGTAGTTCACGCGCCTGTGCTGCTCTGATGTTAGATCTGAAAAAAAATATTGAAACCAAAATTTAACAAGGTGAACATTTTCTGTTCTTGGCACGGGGCCATCAGAAGGGGGGGGGGGGGGGATGCGTAGCTACTCTTTTTTGCTAGGAGCGTAATTTGATAATTATGTGACTCTTTAAATTTCCCGTGCTGCTCCTGTCAACTATCATCTATTAATAGACAACTCAAATTTTGAGTAAGCCCCTGCGACTCTTTCCTATTTCCAAACCCGAAGAAATGCCTAGCGATAAGGGATTTGGGTCTAACAAAATGGACATCACTCAAATCACTGAAACAGACGCTTATGTTGAGGGTTTTGAGAAAACCTATTATTTGGAAGAAATAAAAAAATTGGAGAAACGCTGGACTAAGCATATCGAGCTTAAAGGAGACTATGTTGATAAATAAAACGCTTTATGCCGAAAAGAATATCTTTTATAGAAAAATAAAACGCTTTTTCAAAAAAAAAAAAAAGTCACTACATTATCAAACTACCCTTGTACTTCTGCTATATGACTAATCCGGCATTGCGCCTTTAGCGAAGAAAAGTAACCAATATCTTTATCATACATTATGCCACATCAGACATTTATTATTAAACTTTATTTGTTTTACAAACAAATTGAGAAACTTGTGACTATAAATAAACATAATACACATTTTCAATTTTTTTTATTACATTTGTCTTAATGTGGGCTTTTACGCAATAATATTTAAATAATACGACATTAAAATTATTAATATACTTTATTGTTTATCATCAAATAATAGTATTTGATTACGAGGCTCATACACATATTCTTTAAATATTCAAAAATAATAATGCGTTTCAGCGAGACAGTTTATAATAAAGAGAACACCCAGCCCAAGCAAACTGAATGTCACACCATGATGTAAACATCAAATTAAATTGATGATTAAAAAGCAATATAAGAGAACTGGAACTATAAAATTTTTATGAGAAATTCTTTTATTCTGGGGAAACACAGCATACTTGTATTTCATAATATGCAGATTACTTGATAGCAAATTAAAATATAAGGATCAACCTCCATCGTAAAGTACGAGGTACTATTAAATAACGAGAGTGACTACAGAAGAAGTGTGTATGTGCCAAAAAGCAGCGACCGACAGCTGATTATCATGAAGCCTTCACCTTTCGAATGCAAGGTTTCTCGGTTCTGTAAACAAAATTAATTTTTTTTTTATTTATTTGTATTAATGTAGAACATATTAAATTTATTGTGTGAAAATTTGAAGTCAATTGGAGTAAAACTGCCGAATATATAGAGTTTTAAGTTTTCACCAGAACAGAGGTCTTTCTTTGAAACTTTTGAACGCGTTTTTCTGACATTTAGCTTTTTCAGAGTTGGTGTCCTTTCCAGCTAAGAATCTACTGCACAGATCCTTTTGAAATTTTTACACCCTTTCTTTACACAAATGCCAAGGTAACGCTGTCGAGTTTTTTTTACTTTTTTTAATTTTAACGTATTTTAAAATAACAAAGTTTCTGATGAAAAATCGGTATTTTGACTTCTAAGTGCTGTAAAAAACTGAAAAATCAATAAACTCGACAGGGTTTTCTGCTTATCAACTAATGAAATCATTTTGGTTTTTTGATTTCAAATAATCCAGTGATGAGTTATGACACCGCAATGAGACTTTTTCTTTGTAACGTCTGCGGAGATTTGCTGTCAATGCTTCATTTCTTAGATATTTATTTATGAAAATTTCACAAAGTATTCTTTAAATGTTATTTTATCATGTAGTAATTATAGAAATATTTATATATTATCTGTGTCGTCAAAAAACATTATCGAAAATATGTTTTTTTTGTATCGATTTGACTTTACCCCCGCTTTTATGCTTGCAGTGAGCGATAGGCTAAAGCGTTACATTTTCTTATGGGACTGCAGCTCATCTTCTGAAGCAGGCTGTGCTATGGCAATACACATTACCTTTGACAACATTTAAGTTGAACATACATAGGACTAGTTCATATCTTTATTATTTATACAGATTAATTCATATTATAACACAGTATGTATTACGTATGTACAGTCCTTGTTATTTCGGCTTACAAAGTATGTAGATGTATGGTAGAGCCGCGTTCGAACGAAACCATGTGTGCAATTACAGCTTCTTTCAATGAAGAACATTTACTCATAATTTGAAAACAGACATATGCGTGGTTTTGCTAAAATTAACAAAAAACAAAAAACTGATATGAGTGTCTGTTTTTCTGTACTCTTAATTACTATAATTTGTTAATCATTACAGACTCAGCGTTGGCTAGTCACTGCTTTGGCTAGTCGTTGGCGAATCATTGTCGTTAGAATTTAAATGAATAAATTAACGATTAGAAGAACGGAAATGCTGAATGAGCAAGTTGACTTTTTAAACGGTTTTTTATAAATTTGAATGATTTAGAAAAAGATTAATTACTTTTATATATTTGTTGTTTATATATTTGTTTCGGATATATCGCATATTAGATGCGAGGTTTTTGTATTTTATATGGCCATTTATAATTTATAGTCGTTTGAAACATTAGGGACCATTAATACAATCCTTTCAGATTCGATTTTAGTTTCGTTTTACTATTTTTTAAATTTCCGATTCGACATAGGATGACAATTCAGCAACTAGCATATATACAGCATCATAATACTAGAGATTAAAAGTAGAAAAACCTTTTTTTATGTTGTTTTTAAAATATATGAAATGAATCAATTTTCGCTGATAACCGGGTTGATGCATTCCCATTACACAGTCTAAAATTAGCAAATTAAAACAAATCCCGCATCAATGCAATTTTGCACTTAAACGGGGTACATATTGGATTATGCAATTAACATCATGTTTACTAAAAATATATTTGTGACATTGCTAATAATAGTCAGGTACTAAATTGCAATTCTATGTACTAAATGAAAGTGTATGCATATATTAAGTTCCTTAGCAATGTGTTAGCAAGATATGTTTTTAATTTATAAAATAGCTCTTTTTGTTTCATGACTGGCAATGAAATAATGCACCAAATAATAAACAAAACAACAAAACAAGACAAAATTTTAAATCAACAAATATAGTAGCTAGTACAGTAGAACCTTCGGCAACGATTAAGCCGTTTAACAAATTAAAAAAAAAATTCTTACTATAAATAATTTTTAAAGTGAATTAAATACGACAAAAGTGTAAAATAGATACAATCTTTAAATAAAATTTTGAACTCTAAAAAATTTGGAAAAACGCTGGACTAAATATATGTTGATAAATAAAGCGCTTTTTGCCGAAGAAAATATCCTAAGATAAGAAGAGAAATAAAGCTTTAAAAACAAATCACTGAATTATGAAACTACTCTTTTATTTATCAAAACTATATTATCATTCGATAATTTGGCAAAGGCTATAATCTGGCACTGTCGGGATCACGAATCAACGAGGTTTTACTGCATTTTAAATCGTGGTATATTAATTAAAAAAAAAAACAGTTTTTAAAACATTTTTAAACTACGTAAAAACGTAATTATTACATAAAATAATGATACAATTTTGCTCACCATAGTTTTTAAAGTTATAAACTTTTGGACTGAATACAGAATCTGAATCTGTTACGTAAAATTCTTCTTTCAATTCATCTTGTCGTCATTTTCGGTGCGTCGCTGCTAGCATTTTCTCTTGGTTCCATTATACGGTATGTATTTGATGGATTTAGTTTTCCGATCCGCCTGTCACAGTGTTCATGGTCTTCTCTGCATCGATTAACTGAACTACGTTGGACCATATGTGAATATGTGCATGACAACTTGACGGTGGTTTTACAATACGATGAGTTCTGTCAATGTGAATATATTATTTTAAAACAATGACGTCTGCCATCAGTATATGACGTATATCATCATAGCAAAGTAATAGAATCGTACTGTCAATATCTACTCTATTTTTAATAGCATGTAACATTTAAAAAAAAATTGTTTATTTTGTTCAACGTCAGTTTATCTTTGATACTAAACCTAATCTTCTCTTGGCAGTTTTTGAAACCTAATATATGTGAAGTATACATCAATTAAACTCAGAAAATATAGCGCTAATATGGAAATTGAACCTGAAGAGCCAATATTTAACACTAGGCACGGTAAAACCTCAATTTCTATCACTGCGACTTACTCTATTTTGTAACTTTTAAACGGGCGTCTGTTCACTTCTGCCAATTTTCCAAAAGCTTATACTCAGGTAGAAATGTAACGCTTGTATAAGCTTGCAGCACGCTAGGAACTTGCACTCAATAAAACAATTTATATGTGATTGACTAAAAATAATTGAAATTAGCTTGTAAGACGCTACTAATCATGAAAAGTTAGTTAGCAAGACAGTTTTCTATCTGCGTATTTCCTAAGTCTAAGTTTCTAGGTTCTAAGGTCCACTGATACCTTTAGGTAAATTTACCTAGTATCAATTAGAAAATATATTTATTTGAAAAATCGTTAGAAGTTAACTAATGCCCGTTGAATAGTTACGAAATACGAATCTAGGGCTGCTCTCATACTGCAACAGCTTACGTCTGAATATGGGCGACTATTGTTAACTAGGGTATATTGAAGTTGTTTTGCGTTAAGACACTTAATCATGAGAGTAAACTTATAGTTTAACGTTTATCAATACACCTGAGTCTATATTTTGTAGTTGTTATATCACAACTTAGAAATTAAAAACACTTTAATAACTACGCAGATAACGAAATAATATCACAATAAGATCATGTCTCGTTTATATCAAATCAAGATTTCAGTCTAAGACAGTAAGCGCCATTATGGATATCCCGTGGTATATAAGCAACAAATATCATACATAAACCATGACTTCGGCATTAAAACTGTAGTGAAAGAAGAAAGTAACAAATTCAGGCAAAGATACCAGCAGCGACTAAACAATCATCCAACTATCTAGCTGTGAATTTACTAGATTAAAATACGTCTAAAGACAGAATGTGTAAAAGACTAAAAAGACATAATGTGTTAAAGCGGACGACCATTTCTTATCCAGGACAATTTCATAATTAGCATAGGTACTTATTGTAACAGATTGTAACGTGGCATATTATTACAAAAAGAAAAGAAAAATATATATCAAAGAGAAAAACACATACGCATACTGTTCTGTTTCATTCTTTTTTCTAACTTACTGCTAAATACTCTTTTGGGAATAAAACGTCTGCCTTCAGTTGGTACAGGTAGCGTTAGTAGTTAGTGCTATACCATTGCGCTACGCCACTTGTAGTTTGTAGTGAAATGGAAACCCGACGAACCGAAGAAACCACATTATGACTCCGATGAGAACCAGAGACCCTGCGTCAAAACCTTTATTATATTAATGCTTCTGACATGTTCAAAACTTTCTTCATAGGAATAACTTCAACTTCGTATGGTAGGTTCAAAGTATTTGATGATTATCGATAGTTAATTTGTTGGCACTAACTGACAGTTGACAGTTTACCTCAGGTTGAATTTTGATTATTTAGTATTTTAGGAATTAATTTATTTTCAAGATAAAGCAGTGTTATCAATACTAAGCATCAATACTAAACTAAATATTATATTTTTTATTCTAAATTCTTATGCTTATTTTATATTCTATGTTATTATTCTAAGGTAATATTCATAATTAAATGAAACACAAAAATCCAAACATAAAATATCATTCACACCAGTGCGACACCAACATTTTTATATTTTCATTCATAAGCTGACGTTTTTTAGACATAATTGATTTCATATATATATATGCTATCTTTAAAGCTCTACTACGCATTCCGGTATTTTTGTTATAAATTGCTTAGCCGATTTCCTGTCGGTAAACGCACAAGCCTTTGTAGACTAGGAGGGAGAATATTATTTGCGTTTCCATTATCATACATATGATACTGAGGCATGAAAAAATTAAATAAATAAAATATTCTATTTCCTTTGTAATGGGCTTGTGTCCTCAGTTTTTAGTGGTAGATTTTTCAATTGTTGTGTCAATTCAAGTGTCAATAACTGTGTATTGGCGTGTCTATTTTATTAAATATCTAAATATTGACGGAGATATAGCAATTAAAAGTTTGAATTGTAGTTTTAGCGCTAGAAATGGTCGGCCATATTTTTATGACGTGAAATGCATTTACCGAATTAAAACCGCACGGAATTATTTCGCTGTATGACATAGATGTAAGAACTAGAATCCACTACGGGACAATTTAGCGCGATTTTTTCCTCACGGTTTTAATTCTGTATACTAAAACTTACCTAGCACACACTGCGGATAAATTCATCTAGGTTTATATGCAGCACTTGTCTCGGCCATAGACCTGGCTTTATACTGTTGTATTTATATATCTTGTCTTGTTAATGCATGTTCAAAGATATGCATACTGCTTCCAAAGAGATCCGCCAACAAGAGCATATGGCTTTTGCGGAATTAATTCTGTAGTGCGTGTGTCCTCATTCAACTATAAGTTCTACAAAAAAAAAGGAAAAACCTGTCTGTGCCGCGTTTTTGTAGCAATCGACAGATTGCTTTTTTCCGCGCAGAATTAAAACCTGTGGTGTGTGCATGTTCATGTAGGATCTAGGCCTTAGACTTCAAAGGCTCCTGGGCGGCGGGTACAGTATGGCTCAGTCATGATTAACTTTTTATTTTTGAGGGCCCTAGGTTGCAGACTTTAGTGTTACTCCGCCTTTGAGATAATAAGTAATATAGAAATTTTATTAAAAATATGATAATGTACTTGTATTCTAGTAAATTTTATTTACGAGTACATTTTGCCTTTAATGAAACTAAAGTAATCATTTGTTATTAACCATTTAATTATTCTTCATAGACCTGCTGCGTTTCTAATGAAAACTACAGGCCCTAAAGGCGTTTCAAGTAATATGCTCCATGGCGGATGACAGGTGCTGCTCAATCCTGTTCAGTGTTCAGCACAGTACAATACGAAAACTAGTTATGGTCAAAATGCGGTCCGTTGTTCGAATATATGTCCCATTACCTGCTAAATTAATGATGCTTAAAAAGTGGGTTGGCCATCACTTATAAATACAATCCCGTATGAATATAATTGCATATAATTATAGTGCTATGAAAATCTTATATATTTTATTTATAAGAAATAGTGACTCGTTAAGGAAGTTAATTATAGATATTGTTTAAATTAATAATGAATGCATTTGTTACTAAACTACTTGAACCCAGAACTTTGAATGACAGCTGTCATGGGCGTGCTAAAGCGCTTAGAATTGACTTCGCTGAACTATTAAGAAGTTGGTGACAAAAGAAGCTTCCAGTTACATAAAGAAATTATTGTTGACAAAAGTATTTTTTAACAAATAGCTCAGTTCCCAGAGCAAAAAAGGTACTTACTTGAGTACATGAGGGCCGGTAGTTATAATTTTTGGATATGTTTCAAAGTTAGTGCTGTTAATGAAAACTCCAAGTTATCCAATGCGGGCGCCGCCATCTTGAAAAAATGGCGGCTAAAAAACAAATAAATATAAAAAAATTGAGCTCAAAATTGAAATATTTTAAAATTTTCATAGTAGTGCCTTACTTTGCAGTGACGTAGCTCCGTTCCTGTGAGACACACAAAAAAATATTGTAGGCAAAACTTGTAGGGAATTGAGTTCTCTATAAGTTTGATAATAACTATTTTCATCATAGGACGCACTGGAAACAAGATATTGCCAATAAACGTCGCCTGTGTTGAATAACTTAAAAACTGCCCTAACTTTAAAATATATCCAAGAATTAAAACTACCAGCCCCCACGTAAGGTAAAACTGTCAAGTTCCCGATCTATAAAGGTGAAATGAAGTAACATGCACTATAATTAGGGTTGCCATACGTCCCGTATTACAATTTGTCCCGTTTTCTCTACTATGGAAGAGAATGGTTGAAGTTTATTGTAGATATAATGTATATTAATCAAAAATCATGTCTAATAAAACTATGCGAATACATATTTGCTCACAATGCAAATATTTAATAGAATATATTTCCAAATGTCAATTCAAACGGCGGACAATGAAAATATATTGTCAGTGGAGACAACTAAGCTATTTTTAAAATGACATGCGCTTAATATTTTAATTATGTGAAAGAAGAAAATAACTTAATTAAAAAGCAAAATTAACTTTAACATATGACTGTGGTAAAAAGAAATATCCTTTGCATCTTTTTTTTATTATTCTACGTATTTATTTCATTTGTTCATTTGATTCTTTATCAGAGAGCTACCTAATTTTTTCATGTTTTATTTATTTAGCCCTTATGGCAACCCTACCTATAACATTAATTTTGGAGGTAATTTCTGATCTTATGCGTTACTAATACTAGTAATACTAATTAATTTAAACAAAAAACGTAAGCTTTTGTATTATTTAACGTAATATTTTTTACTTAATGTTACGTTTTATTATTTACCGAAGTTTAACATAAGTATGTTACATTATCATTAAATAAATGCAAGAGACATTATAAATATTTTAGCAGTATAATAATTTAAGAAGAAGCATTATATTATCTTGCATAAAAATCTTTATTAACGTCAGATAACATAATAAATTTATGTCGCAAAATAACTTTTGTTTCGTAATCTAACATTATATTAACTGAAAAACAATTATTATGTGTAAGGTGGAATGCATACAACTGAAATATTATTTTTGCCGTTACCTCAACGCTCAATATAACGAGATGTCTCACTAATGAACTGGACGACCGTCATATTTAATTCTTTAATTAATGTATTCCCTTTAAATCAAATTTTTAATTGTTAATATATTTGAGAACATTGTAACTAATTTTTAAATCAGTTGGGAATTTACTAATTAATTATTTTCAATTATTTCCCCGTATTTACGATTCTTAATTATATAATTATATATTTAATTAAAGTGCTTAATTATACTATGCAGTTCAATGCAATAGACTAATATAAAATATGAATGAAACGAAATATTGACAGTTTTATAAACGGATCTTGCAATCTTAAGTGAATTCCAATATGCAAATCACAACCCCGTATTATCACAGAGTTTCCCTCTGAATAAAATTTGCAGTGTAAAATGCTTATATACATGTCTCTATGCAGATATCGATTATACGCAGTACGGCTTTTACATTTTATACTGAACATGCTTTATTTCTTTCCCTTTCTCGCTAATGTACATATCGTTATATACATTATATACCACATAAACGCAACACGCACTCTATATGTATGCTTTTTGGTAATTGTATATGTACATATATAGTCAACTGTATGTTTTATCTTCATGCAACACATATATACTATATGTAATGTATTACTTTGTGTGTATGGGTTTTACTTGCATGTGTGTGAGTGTTTTTTCGGCAGTGGCATTTTTCTTATTGCAGTACTATTTAGGAGTACGACTAACGACTCGTTAGTACGAGTAACGATTACGAACACCTATGACGTAATCAGGAAATGTTTGTTTTTGTAGTTTTTTTAACAGTTTATTATGTAATAGAAAAATAAAAATGAACATTTTTGAATGAATATCGTTTCAATGTTCTTTTAAATATTGATTTATAGTAAATTAAATAGCAGTACTTTCTTTTTTTTAATTTGGTGACTCTTGTGCCTCTAAGAAGTATTATATAATATGAAGTAATTCATTGGGGATTAATGCGTGACGCTAATTGCTGTATCTTCGGGTTCGATTCTCGGACCAGAGCTATGTTTTCTGGGTTTGGTTGTTATTTGGTTAAATTGTATAATTATATACTTATTAGGCACCGATGTAGTTACATAGGAGGTCATCGGTGATAAGAGTCAGCATCGGAAATAAGCCGATATTAAATAAATTAAATTTAAAAAAAATATAATTAAACGAAACAGACAAAACAAAAAATATAAAGCGCTGGTTGTGGAATCGAACCCGAAGATATCACAATCTAACGTCAAATATCAATGGCTCACAACCACTATGTCGCTACAACTAATTGATATTTATATCTCGATCTTCCAGTTCATTAGTGAGACATAACCCAATATTACAATAGCGAAACAATATTCAAGTTACAAGAACTCTCGACAAGTTTATCTGCATTATATAGGGTCTTTCAACAAAAGCGGTTATTTTAAATCAATAGGAAAACGCAATATTTTCTTGAAAAGTGGTGATATTTTTATTTTAATCTAAAGTACAAACTCTGAGGTTAGTAATGAAACAATATCTGCTAAATGTCCACGAAAAATTGCGTTTTTCTACTGATTTAAAATAACCGCTCTTATTGAAACATCTTTAAAATGACAGCATTTATGAGTTATCTCAGTATTAAATCAGATAGTGGGTTAAATTTAAATTTTTCGGAAATGTACTACTAATGAACAGAACAATCGATATACTTCAAAACCCAAATCTATTATCCTATCAGTTACCAACTTCGATTGATTATTTTAACACCGGCTGTATGAAGCAGACAACTCAATTTACGTCATTCTATATTTCACATTTACTTGTCATTTTTTCGAGTAAAAATAAAAGAGACTGATTTGCATTATTTCTGTTTTCTTTGTTCTTTATTCGCTGGAACTTTTTTTTTAAATCTCTAGCGGATTGCGGATTTAATTTAATGGATTTAAAAAAAAAAGTGTGCCTCCTATTTGATTTTAGAATTAGTAATAATATCATTTATTTATTTAGTTAAATTCTCTCTCTTAAATCGTCATAAGATGATCAGTATTTAAATAGGAAACTTAGGAATTAAGAAACTAATGTAATATACATGCGAGTGCGAGTAGATATACATTAGGAATATCTTCTTATTGCACATAATTTATATCTAATTAGAGTTATATTAAAGTAGCTAAGAGCGTGCGCTCTGGTTCAATTTCAGAACCGGCACTACATTTTCTGGGTTTGGAGTTTCGTTTACATGAATGTATTAGACGGTAGTGTAGTCCACATATATGATAGTGAGAGGACGTCGGTGATAATGCATAAGATCAGAAATAGGACGATGTTAAAGAAAGCAAACAATGAAAATATCAGAAGTCACTCGCTGTGATACCAATAGAAATTCTATAGTTTTGTCATTTACGAATCTTTGATTAATATTTAAAGACATGTTAGTGTTCGATTTTGCTAACTATGAATGACGACATCTAGTTTTTCGATCAAATACCTGGATGCAGTTGATTATGTCGTACATTTTCTGTTTCTTGTATACCTACATCTATTTACCTTCGCAGTGTCTTCATTTTTATATTTAAGGTTCAACGAAAGATGAGCTTCTTTAATCCTTCGCTTGAACTCCTCGTTGTTTGTTATAAATCACGAGCACCGGCTAGAGCATTTACAATTTATATTTACAATTCAACTATTGTAGAAGTCTCTCGACAACGGCATTGCGCGATGCGCATTTTAAATTTTTATTTATATATTAATATTTTTTTGGTTAGCATTTTGATTCTTACTGTATTACCCAATAATATATTCGTACGTTGTGATCTTTACAAAATATATTACTATAAGAATATTTATGTAAAACAAAGCTGTTTAGATTTTCTAAAGACAATTAGAACAATTAGGAAAGAACTTTAAGTTTTGATTTATAGAGCAATTGAACTTGTTAACTAAGATGTACTGTATCGTTGAATTTTCTTAGACAATTTTAATTGACGACCTATTTTCACTAAATTGTAAAACATGTGGAAATATCTCAATAGTCTAAATGAATATATTGCCCTCTAAACTCAGAAAACCAATCGCTACTGACGGGAAACTCTGCAAAGAACAATACATATTTATATCCAGAAAACATTTGAATATACATACTATATTCAAGGTATATACATTAATGTATATTGTATATGCTGTTGTGATGTAAAACCTACACTGTATGTCATATGTATGTGCAAATGCAAAGATATGTGCATATTTAAACATTGCCGCATGCACATAGTATGTACTGTCATGTTTATTCATTTAATGTATATGCAGTATATATACAGGATATTATTTTCACATTACGTAGTATATATGAAGATACAGGGAATATATAATGTTATGTGGGTTGCACACTTATATATAGAATTTTCTTTTTTTTTTTAATTTGTCATTTATATTAGGGATTCAATGCAAGCAAACTAATATGAATGTAATTTTACTATTTAGAATTGATTTTTTTCCGGGTAATGCGGTTTTATTAATTTTTGTTATCTGATTTGGTTTCGTCTTTAGATATATTCATTTAATTTAATGTCTAAATGATATTTATTCATACGTATCCGGAAATAGAAATATGTAATATGACTAATTTAGAATCAGTTACTTCTGCTAAAACTAAAAACTGAATAAAAAAATGCATTGCTCATCGTAAATACTTCCAAATGTTAAATATCACTGAATTAGAATTGCGATTTAATATGCAATACATTTGCAGTTGTGAATTTCACAACTTGCTTTGTAACCAGGGACCTCCAATATTTTAATTCGCTACTTTTTTATATTTTCCATGTTTTAACTTAATTTTGCTATTATAACATACTCGTACTTGGTGCTTATTTAAATCCTTTGTACACACAGACATTTATCACGGATGAGGTACCGTTTATGTGCCCAGTAACTAACAGTTAATAACAAATCTTCAAACAAAACCGGTAAAAATAATCAATTAATTTAACTTCATTTTATCGTATAAGTACGAGTAGTATGCATGTGAGAAACAAAACATTCATTTTAGAGTACACAGTCGTATGAATCGGAAATGAACTTTCTCTAAACACGTTACAAGACTGAGAGGTACACTAATTGAAAAACCACAGCGCAATTAAAACTGTAGAGTATTGAGGATATGTACATGAGGCCAGGGGTAGGAAACTTAACATTTACGACTTGCAATTCTAGTTTATAGTTACTAAAATAACGATACCAATAAAAGAAAGAAAGGGTAACTGCTCAAGTATCAAACTAGCAGGCTGACTTTGTGAGATAACGGAGGATACACTTAAACGGAAGAGGCTTATTTGGAATATGCTTATTTTCACGAAGAGAAAACGTCTAGGAAGATGTATTAGCTGATAGGAGTTTACAAATTTAATTTTTTTTTAACATGCTCGCTATGTGTCCAGTGATACAACTATATCTATTAATTATATGATTTAATTAAGTCCTGAAACGCCTTCCTTTTCAGTCTGCTGAATAGATTGGTCATTAATGTATCCAAAGATTTCAGTCTTAAATGCTAAGGATTGTTACGAATGCACCTTGGTTTTTACCTAATAATATAAAACACCGTGATCTGGATATACCCACAATTAATGAGGAAGCAGTACTACTTAGAACCAAAGTCTATAAAGGGAGTATACTTGAACATCTAAACAACTTAGCCAGTTGCTTATGTCCAATAAACCGGTATTACGCAGACTAAAAAGGAAATTACCTTATTAATCAGCTAATAAGATTCTGATTTGTTATATTTGAGGGTTGAGTCGATGGGCTCACCCCGCGTAAGATACAAACTAAAAACGTTGATATTCTAAGTTCATATTCCAATTTTATATTTAAAATTAAATAAAACCATACCAAATTTCTTTAAGGGGTTACATACAGTTATGAGGTTCAAAAAAAGTGATTTTTTAATAATGTTTCCTAAGAAGACTGTTAAATGTATTAATGTAAAAATTTGTACACATATTATGGTAACTTTTAACTGTATTTTAACATATATTTTTTTGTAAAAATAATAATTTTAAAGCTGCTATAGCTTATCTCTAGAAACTTCTCTCATAAAAGGCATCATGCGCTGACCACGATATCTCTGGACTGAATCATCTAAAATGGAAAAATCAAACGTATTTCGCTAAAGTAATGTATAATCTAGTAATTAATCAAAGGAATAAGCAAAATATTTTTTTTTGACAAAATGGCGGCTTCTCAAAAAAAGAATCGACTTTTGACCAAAATTTTAACCTTAAATTATTTATAAAAAAAATATTTATCGGTGAGAAAAAACTTTCGATTAATTACTAAAAAATATACTTAAGAAGGTTGTGTTAAAAGTTGCCACAGTTTTTAAAAAAACGCATTTAAAGTTTCAAAAGCACTTTACATAGAGTCAACTTACATAACTTCGAAAATAATCGCCGGATTGACCTGAAATTTTCTGCTTGTATACTTAACTTGTACATATAGTACATTTCGGAAATGAAATTAAAAAAAATTGATTTTTTGAAAATATTAACTGTATCTAACCCCTTAAAGAAAAAAGAACCTAAGAATATGCAGATTGCCTTTGTTAGAACAAAATCCATAATAATACGCAGTTCTCATTAAGAAAAGGTTCTCCACTGCTGCAATTTCAACATTAAGACTTCCTAAATACTGCATTTCCCACGTCATTCAGTGTTCTTAGTACTTAGTTGTTCTCATTTCATGAATACGAGTATGAATCATTCTAATGGTTCTTCTAAAAATCCCACAAAAACTGTAATATATATGACTGCAGTTTGAATCTAACAAACCTGTACTAAAATTGATTACTCATTTAATATTTCCCAAAATTATAATCTAACAAGACTTAACGATGCAAATATTTATTGGAATTTAGATTAAACAATAAATAACACTCCTTTACTCGTAGTTCTTATCAGGAAATACTCGTACTATCGATAACGAAATAAAATTACTATGCCGTGCAACGTTAAAAAAAAATAATAAAAAAACACTGTTCAAGCAGGTCTGTGCATACATTATTTGTATTTCGTATATAGGCCAAATAGGTCTAGGTCTGCTCCCCTCCCCTCCTCCTTGCTTATCATAATGATAAATTAGTCAGTCCCCACTATTTTTTTATGGCGTGGTACTTTATCCTTCTGGTATAAATAAAATGCTTTGCTTCTTAGATGGTATCTGTTAGTGTTCTATCGTTTTACTTATTTTAAGAACATTTTTGCATTTATCTTGTTGTACGTGAATTTTTAAGGCATATTTTTTAATAATTTATTTCAAAAATAATTTATTTGCGTATTTCACACCTGTATTTTTGACCTTCCAATAATAGTCTCTCAAATAAGCACAAATAAATGAAATCAAATAATTAATTCTACCAGTAAAATATTACCTTACATTAATGATTAATGTAAGGTAATATTTTACGTAAGATAAACCTGGTAATATTTCAGTGGCTTGTTGCTGAAGGGGCCAATGTCAAATTCTAATTTTGGGGCTCTTGAATTTTTTCTAAAAGGGTTTTATTTTATTATCATTTATAGCTATTCCAAATTACTTTAATCCTTAAAAAGGATTGCTTAAGATGCTATAGTCTTCAAAAAGGTGTTCTTAAGAAGTTATCAATGCGCAAATAATTAGAGTTATTTTTTAAAAAGAAATAAAATTTGTTATTAATTGTCCTATAATGACCTGAAATATAATTATGACTGGATACAATTCAATTTAGTATGAGAGAGAGAGAGAAAAAAATCATTTGACGCAAGAAGTACACAGAGAACTCGAAGTAGGAAAATGATATCGCAATGTCACTGCTTCAACGTCTGGGGTTTTCCATCTTGATCTAAGAATTATGATTGTCATCTGAGTTGATAGTTTTTTTCTTGAATTCTTGAAAGTATCATTATCTGGATTATTCAATAATTTTTAATTTTGAGTCAATACTTATTATCGTTAAATGGAATTAAATTTATTTATTGAAAATTAAACGGGCGCACTACGAAAAAAAAAACTTACGCTGAAATAAATCTGCAAATCGGTAACACAGGGAATCATATGAACGTACTGTCGATTGTAAATTCTTTATTTAGTACGACACGTCAAATCTGTCTTATCGTTAGATAGGCTAAAAGGAGATCGATTGTAACTAGACACAAATAATTTCGCGCAGAAGTTAAAAAAGACAGAAGCAAGTGCATTTGTAACTAGATACAACTGATTTTGCATGAGAGCTAAGATAGATACAAAATAGATTTCTAGATTTCAAATCTGTGAGTGGGAGCAGTTTCTTATTTACGCACTGGATACAACTGACTATATTGATTACTACGATAACTGCAAGTCAAAGAATATAAATAATAGAAGAGTAACTTCATTGAGCACCTATTGCAATGTTGATTTTTCTATGGATGTTTTGGTTTTGTTAATTATTGATTGATAGAACATGCGTTTTTTATTTCCACTGCTCGCGGCTTTGCGTTCGGCACAAAGAACAATATACGAGTCCGAAATTATGCGAGTGTGACGTCACCATGACTAAGTTGAAGGTTTCTTGATCCACGTGTGCGTTAAAAAACTAGTTTGGTAATTAATAAACTATACACACATCATTCGATTCAAACTTTACAATCAGAAAGTAGAATATTTTGTCAAAAAACAACAAAGCAAAATATTTCAAATATGCAAAATCAGTTTTCTAGTAAATTTAAATATAACCATATTCATTTTGGTTGTCATTTCGTTTATTTGTTGTATGAATTATTTTTTCTTTATATTGAAGCCTCTCATTAAAAAATACATAATAAATATCACACGTATACGTACACGTACAAGTACGCACACACACGTTTCTCTTCTTGAACGAGTCGAATTATATGCATGCATGAAATGTTCAACTTGAAATGCTTTAACGTTTCTATGGCATAGATACGAATACAACACCTTAGCATGTGTGTGAGTGAGATAGTAGATATGCGTGTTGTCCTAGGCAACCTGTTCATTAGAATGAGACGGAAAATATTGCGTGCGCCTAATACATATATTCCAGGGTCGTCGTATAAAATTAGCTAAGCGAAACATGGTTATCATCTTTTGTGAACGCACTTTATATTACATATATAAAGTTGTGGATGTATATGTAATGTTGATATGACGGATTCTCAAAATGTAGTACTTTGCAATTGCAATTACTGTATGTGCTATTGATTACTTTAAAAATTCATTAGCGTTACTAAAACAGTTATTATTGTTATTTTTATCGATGCATTACTTATATTTTCTTGCCTTTTTTGAGCTTTGGCTACTTGAGCTTTTGAAATATGCTAAAAGTAGAGAAAAAATACATATTTATATTTTTTAATGCTATTTTCTAAGACATTACAGCTCTAGTTAGAAAGATAATGTGATTATCGTTTGGGTTTTTTGGTTAAAATGATTATCAATAACAACACTAAGTTTTGTTTTCTGTGTGATATTAAAAACTAATCAAGAACTAATTAATTTTTATCACTTTATTAAGTAATTATGTTTTGTTTACGTATTGCATTATTCGCTGAAGCGCCACAGTACCAGAATCAATACTCCTTAATTAATAATCAAGTATAATTATCGTAAATATCTATTTGTGTACGTAATTCCATTTAATTGGTGCTACACATAACGTAACATTTTGTGGATAAAACATAAAAATTAGCATAGACTTCCTTTCTTGTTGGCACCGCTATTTTTATTCTTGTTGCTTTATTATAATCTCGTGAACCAGTTTATTCCAAACATAATTCAAATAATTTCATCTTTTATTCCCCGTGTTCTGGCTCCGTCCTCAGTCCTATGCGCGATGTTCGTACAATTCCGTCGTCGGTCCCCTTCAAGCTTCGCCTGCTTTATAACATTGAGCACTTCGTTTTGTCTATACATCGATTGCATCACATACGCGATACGCACAGTTTTAGTAACTGTGATAAATTTTTGGAGGTCGGACCTAGTGAAAATTTCTACTATGGCCTCTCTATGCGCCGTGGCCCATGCCAACAATTCTCCTATAGCCATTCGCTAGCAACTATCAATAGAAACCACATCAAAATAAAAAGTGCTCGTTGTCGAAGTAGTACGAAGGTCGGGTTTGTCGAAAAAGTGGTGATTTTCTTACGAATCAAATAAGTTTCAATGATTAATTGGTAAAAATAAAGAAAAAACAAATTTAATACATTCAAGTTATTATTATATGTTAATAGTGCATTTATTTTATTTTAGTTCCTATTTTATAAATAAAAATAAAATATCAAGTTTAATTTATTATGTTTTTAAGTGATTATTAAGTGTTTTGGATAAAGTGATGTGTGAATATTCATAAGTTATATTTGAATTTGTTGTTTATTTTATGTTTTTATGTGTTATTATTTTAAAAAAGTGACAAATTAAAATGAGGATGTTACAAGTTTGACGAACCGGACTAACGAAACACAAGGGTTACAATTGTTTTCTTTTTTGACAGATGATACAGTAGGGTACGTGTGTTTTTTAAATATATTTATATTTTATATTGATGGTGCCACTTTAAATAAAATAAAACATATGAAAGTAGTACGTTGCATGCCATTTAATAATCTATTAATTATAATTAAATTAATTAATTAAATTTTTTGCAAAAAATATGCACATAATTAATAAATTGCAATATTGCAACAGTTTGAGAAGCTATCTGTAAAGTGCATAAACACTATTGCATATTATTTGCACATTGTATATTTGTTACACTCACATCGACTCATTTGACGTTGGCACTTTGCTGCGTTTTTAGTTTTGTTGTTTCCGCATCGCGGTTATATTTTATTTTTTATTTTGGTGAAAACACAAAACCTCATTAAATCTAAAAATTTAAATCTATCGAATTACTTTGCAACATATTCATTATATTTTTTTTTTTCAATTTTTAATTAGTTGAAAATTTATTTTAATTCATAAAAGTAAATGAAATGATTGCATATTAATTGTTGTTTACAAAAACTATTGCGTAATGACTATGCATTACATCAACTTTTAATATACTATGTACCTAATTAAAATGAAATTGTTAAAGGTTTGCTACTCTATATACAATGTGCTACATAAATGTTATTAGTTTTTACTTTTTGTGCGTGATTTGTGATGTATTTAGAATATAGTGGCAGCATATTTGAAAAATAATAATCGATAAAAAATGATAGAGCCAAATATTTCGAAACAAAACACGTTTTATAATCCTTAGGAAATCAAATTTTATTCATGTGACATTACCATACGGATATGGTTTCTGTTGTTATTAGGGTATTATTCGTACGGAAGGGTTTGGGGTTATACGAGGGCATTGAAGATACAGTGAATTCTGATTTGCAGAGGGTGACTCTATGTACATTATGTATTCGAGTATTCGTCCGGCTGGCTAGCTAGCTCGCTGGCTACCTGTGTCAAAATTTATTATTACCGCGGTACTGTTTAATTACATTCCTTTTCGATTTCAATTAAAATAGCATGTCACATATTCAGTTATGACATAATAACATTTTTTAATTTTGACTTAAGTATTTATTGCGTTGGTAAATGAAATGCAAGATTTGTGTGGCAATCTAAAAACGCATTAATTTATCAAATATATTATTATAGTATATGAAATACACATAAATAAATATGTGTAATAGTGAAAGTAAGGTTATTTTTTAATTCAAATGCCAGAAATTAAGCGTAGTATTGAAAGCGTTTGTAACAATACCATTTAAAAAGTTAATTTTCGTAACTAACATATAGGAATATTTAAGAAACATCTCTATGCAGTTAGGTCACTGGTATAGAAACTACATTTTAGGCTAAGTATTAAGTGTTTCAATATATTAATTTTATCTTGCGAATACATTCTCGAAAAAGGTGGAATTACATTTCCTGTGTCTTCATTAACCAAATTGTATTTCATCTTTTGTTTTAAAATCTTAAGTTTGTTGATAAATCTTCTGAAATTCATAAAACTTAAAGAAAGTACTAAAAATGAATCTAACGTATTGTAATTATTGTAACACATATGTAATTTAAAGTAGAATACAATAAGCATGTAAAATGTTACATAAATTCATTTATGCCACTTTCGATTCATTTTGGATTTCTTTTTGATCTGCCGGTACACAGGACGTTATTTTTATCAATAAAAACAGTCAGTTGATAACAGTCACAAAAAATAAAGTAATTTGGCAATTGAATACAACAATAACTACTAATTTAAACTTTAAAAAAATGTGCAAAATAATTGCAATATTTTTTGTTGAATAGAAACCGTTTTTAGTATTGCACTTTGTGATCTAAGTTTGGTACAATAAATAGTAGAATATAATAAACCTTTTTCAGAAATAAGTAAAAATGTTATAGGTTTTAAAAAAAACTCCTAATAACGCTAGAAAAATTGAATTGTAATAAGGTTTTACTTATTTCAGTACACTGTTTTCAGAAAGTGCAGTTTTAACATACGAAAATACTATCACTTTATCGATATTTTAAACCTATAGCACTTTTAATTATTTGCAAGTGCATTATCAGAGTATTTAATGTGATTGGTGCAAAGATATCAGATAATTTTTGTTAAGAAAATATTTGTGATATAGACCCGCCCAAAAGTGCATTGCATTTGTAATCGTTTGGCTCTTTGTTCGTAGACATTAATGAAAGTATTTCTCGACTTTCTTGTTTAGCTGCAGGTCTGCTCAGTGTCTGTAGAATTTCTAGTTTGTGATGTACAGTTATGTATATCCATTCTATGTAGTACGCGTATGAAACTGACAAGAATTCAGTTGGAATGCTTGCGTTTGCGTACTGTTTGTTCTCTTGTTTTCTTCTTTTTATTAAATTTTATTATAGCGATGATAATTCACTTCAATTTTGTACTAAATATGAATATAACACAATTCGTTTGTTTGTTGTTTATTAGTTTATATCGACAGTATGGTACACCAGTGAATTATAGTCGTAAACATCAAATACATTCATTATTAGATTACTTTGTCAAACCAATAGGAATTTTAACGTAATTCAATATCCGGCTTCTAAACCGAGCTTTTAAAAATTATTAAGTTCCATACAACATCGTTGTAATTTGATTAGAGTGCACTGTTATAAAACACAGTAAACATTTTGGTGAAGTTTCAGTCAATTCTATTTCACTTAGATTTCAGTTAGATGTCACCTATGAAAAGAAAATTGTCAGAATTTTTTCATAAGAATATTCTTTCTCTTTCTAGCATTATACAATTAAATGGAGATATAGTTTGTTATATTTAGCAGAGATAAACTATTAATTTATATTAATCAGGTTTATTATATTTAATTAGATGTACACATGAGTATTGATGTCACAGAGTATAGAATACATAGTAGGACGGTATTACAGAGTACAGTAATACCGAGTGTAAAAAGAAAGGTAGAATAGTCAAACCCTAGAGGGCGCTAAATTTAAATCCAACATAGTTGTTGTCTCTTTTACACTTGAAAATATTTATTTTAGTAGAGATAAAATTTCACATTCATTTCATCAGAATATCATAGAAAAGAAACAAGCCATATCTGTCTCTGTCAAACTTTAATGGTTTATTTGCAACTTCATTTAATACTGGTACATTTGTGAGGCCAGGTGAAGTGATTTTGTCATTTGTAGTTCATATCACTGACATATCTTTTTACGAGAGAAATCAAATTGAATTGCTTTATGACAAAAAAATCATTCGTATCTTAAATATGGTGTCAAAGTGACTCCAAAATGTATTTACGTAAAATTTACGTAATAGAATATTATTAGAATTTTATATTTGCATCTACAAAGCGATAATTTTTATTTTTAATGACTCATAAAAACAAGATCTGTTCGATCACGATCATTGTTCGCAAGACTCAGGAATAGGGCTCCTGTTTTGGATAATATCACAAACTATATTTGTTTTCAACGAATTTTGCAAAATCTAATTTGTTCACATTGTAGATCTACATTCATATGGTGACAGATATTGTTTTATTTATAGAGCCAAGCAATAACAAAAAACAAAATCATATCATTATTTACATATATATTTTAAATTGAATTTCCTAATTACATAATGCGTACAACAGTTTGAAACATGCGCTATTCGAAGTAGTGCGCGGAATTCTGAACTACTTGAACGGTTTGAACATCCGCCTTGTTGTTGCACATACAAAGTGCTCCGAGTACTTCGTTTTCATTCTGGGTCTTGTGCTTAATAAGCGATAGAGGCCACCGCGCTTATTAAACACTCTATTGCTAAATAACTGCGGCCCCAGCGCAACGCGCAACGTATCGCAACGCACAGTTCGCGTTTTTGTTGTTTTCGTCTTTATAAATTTTAGGACAGCGCGTGCAGTGAGTGTCGACCGTCCACCGTCGAGTCCTATCGCTAGACGACGTAACTCAGTTACTCAGCTTATGATAAAATATCTTATGTACCATGAGTTTCTTTCACAATGGATATGCATTTCTTATTGTTATGACGTCAGATTTAATCTCGTTATCTTTTATTTACAAGAAGATTTTTTGAGAGTTAGATTATTTATTTATGAATTGTGTATACTCATTAATTCACACTTTAACATATTCTGTATGTTTTTCTATGTATAGAAATTGTGCATTTTTATGCGTTTCTTTTTAACAGATGTTACTCACTTCTAAATAATAGCATATTAAGTATAGTTTTCAAGTTATAGTCAAGCACATCATAATTTTAAACTTAAAATAACATTACTTGTATACTTGTACATTGTTTGGAATCTAACCTGCTAATCAAAGTTTAAGGTTTATTAAAAATGAAAAACTTTACCTATTTTTAGGTTAATATAAGATAAGGTTGACGTTAATAAACTATTTTCTGCAAGATTATAAAAAATGACATATTAAACTACAAGTATAATATTAGTAAAAGATTGTCTTTTATATTTATTTAATGATAATGTAACATATATATGTTAAATTTCGGTAATATGTATAAGAAAACGTAACGTTTGGGTACAAAATATTACGTTAAATAATACATGAGTTTACGTTTTATGTTTAGAGGGTACCCAATAAACAATTTGGTGAAGAGTCCTATTTTGTGACGTTTCTATCACTATTGCACTTCCATTATAGTTCGCATCAACTTTATCTTCATTTATATTCCGACAGGTGGAGTGGTTTCGCCATTTGTAGCCGATAAAATAGACATTTTATATGAACCACTGTGAGATACTGAACGGTAAATGAACTCTTTCATGACAGAAAAATCATACGCACCTTCAATATATTGGCTCCAAAATGTGTACTCTTTTTTCAGGAGTTGTTTTTTTTAGTTTTTAGATTAAAATACATTTTAATATATGTATATTGGCGTTTTTACTTTGTTAAATATCCAAAAGTTGATGTAGTTATAGCTATATCAAATTTGAATTTTAGTTTTGTCGCATGTTTTAGATATGCATAATACGTCACAGAAATAATTAATTAAGATTATTTCATAAACATCGTAATATAATACTGCATGGGATCCAGAATCCTGCTGTTAGTAGTAAAGAACGTATCACTTACATACTCGTATGCGTCTCTGTATCAAAAATATGGATGATCGGATGTGACGTACTATGCATTGTTAATATCTCGTAAACATTTAAGTTCTTGTAGCCAACTTTATCAATATATAGAAATTAAGTCATGGTTCACAAGCTCATTCAAAATATTGATGAAAAAGTAATTAAAAATAAATAAAAGTTAATGAATGATGTGTTTTTACGTCTATACACACATTTAGATAGTCCAACTTTTTTACAGCGTGCTCGCATACGAGTATAAGGCACAAAAAATGTTATTTAAGGTGTTGCATCATAATTTATACACAAATAGGTAATAAATAATCGTTAAAAAACTGAACAGTCATTTCAACAAAACTGTTCCTTATTGTATGAATAAATATTCTTAAGGTTATGTGAATAGACTTATTTTGAAGGTTTATTGATTTATTGCAATACAAAGAAAAATACGGCATATATGTTTAGTTCCCTTTATGTTAGTTTTAATATTAATACCTCCTTAGCTGGAAGTTGTATATTATTTTCTTAGTTAACCAAGCCTTAGGACCTTATGAGGGCCCGATTAGGATCCTTCTATTTGAGATGTGATACACAATTTATGTACTATTTTATTTATAGTTCTTTTAGACCACAGCCCTAATCCGGCGCTGTGTGTGGCGCATTAATCAATATAGCAGCGGGTGGACACGCAGTTTTCATGTGCTGTTTGACACACACCACATTGTCACACGCGGAATGTAAATTTCAAGGAAGGTACAAAAAGCAGTGTTATATGAATGTACGTCGTAAATTGAAATAATGAACTGTTTAAAAATCCATTATTTTGACATTTGAACAACAAAGACATTTGAAAATGCGCGCAATAATTATTTATTTTATTTGAATTATTTTAAATTAGTTTAAGCTGTATTTAAATAATGATATATGTGTTGTAGAACAACGAAATTAAATTTCGTCAAAGCCATGTCAAAGGTAAGACTGTTGCGCCTCAGGCAAATGCCTGAAAGAGTGTCAAAAGAAAGGTTATAAGTTATTTCTAACGTCTTCGTGTTTTTCTTTCAGTGTCAGTATTTCAATAGTCATTGGATCTGGCTTTAAAAATAGGCAAATCGCCAATTTCTTAATTTCATCATATAAAAAGGTCAAACCTGGATTAAAATTTGAAGTTTCGAAGTAGGAGTCACCCTCAATACTCATCAACTTAAAATAAGGGTTGTTAACAGGTTTTATTGTTTATCTTTAAAACTATAAGTGCCACAAAAAAAATTTAAAGATCTTCTTTGTAGATAATAATATTATTTACAATTTATTTTAATTACTGTCAAGCAAAAATATGTTTTGTTTAATCTTTTTGCACATTATTATTAAATTTCTTAAACACCTTATTTATTTTTTAAATATTTTTATGTTAAAGTATCATTCACACTCACTGATTTTAATATTTTGTATTCAATTTAAATAAAAACAATTTCTATTACTAATTGTTATTAAAAATAACAATTTTAACTGTCAAAATATTACTAAGGTGTTATGTGTAATGCCTCTTCTGAAAACCTGAAATCTAGATTAAAATATTAGATAAAAACATAAATTAAATATTAAAACAGTGAGTGGGAATGAAGCTTAATAGATAGCTTAATTGGAAAGAAAATTGTTTTTCATGTGGTAACATTGCAAAAGAAAAGAAAAAAAGAAGTCTCTAAGTTACATTTAATATCTATGCATGAGTAAGGGAGAAGCACTAATCCATGCGTGGCATGAGAACAAATGAGACAGGTACATAATTTTAATTTTTTGAATTTTTAATGATTTTCTAATTACATCACGAATTTTCGTCTTGCAAAGGTATTAATATATAAAATTACCAAAATTTAGAAATAAACATCGATATCGAAGTAGGATTGACTCCTTCTTAATCAGATTTTACCCGCTAATAACTATAAACTATTTCTTACTGCTTTGGCACTAACAAATCTAATTAATTAAACTTCATCTTCTCAAGGTTTGAGTATACCAGCATTTAATTTCATGTATCGATTAGAGAACTGAAATAAAGGACCTCATTGCATGTTTAATGCTAACTTCTATAAAGCCACACACACATACACATATACGAATATATAAACAACACGTGTACTTCAACGCACGCACTGCCTGGCCACTACTGCTACTGCTACCGCTTCCGCGTTCGCAACTGTCACTCTCTTCACCTTTAGTAAACTAATGAGTGAACGTAACGCACTGTCAATGTCATCTCACTCTATTATTACTGCGGACTGCACAGTGGACAGTAGACTGCCATGGATGACAACATGATATAAGAATATTTAACGTTATATAGGACAATAGCTCCATTTCTAGTCGCCCATTTTTAATATACGGACATGCCAGTCATAAAAATTATATTTCTTAATACGAGTATGTACTATATTTCTATTGTCTACGTAATATACACTCATTTTCTAAATATTATTTTAATTTAGTTCTTATTATACCTTCATTACATTTTACAGTTATGTTGCGTTTTTACGGGTGACGTATCATGAATATGCGGTGAGTTAATTTATTGAAGAGTGATTTACGTTGTCCACGTTTATAACATCGAGTAATGAAGGCAGAATACAGTTAGAGTTAAAGGAACAATTGCTCACGACTTTTATTAATGTTGCATTAACACCATCATATAACATTTCTTTTCGGAGTCACTCTTAAAGAATTGGAGTCTAAATAGAATCAAAGTTGAAAATTTGAATTCGGTTACCAGTTAATCTATTCAGGTAAAGCCCCATTCCCACTCACTGAGTTTTAGTGTTTTAACCTTAAATGTAAATTTAATATATATTAAATAAAGATAGTAATTATTACAAAATAATGTATATTACTGATGTGTGATGCATGATTAAAAATGGTGAGCTGGGAATGGATCCTCGGTGTTTAAAGAGCTATAACTAAAGCCTAATTATTTTCAAATTTTTTGAATTTTTGTTCAATTTTATTAGCAATAAAAGAAGACCAGTACTTCAACTCCAAATTTAGTAAAAGCTAATCACTTTCGTTACGATATTTTTGAACGAAAATAGTAGTTTAATTTAAGTAATTTAATTTAATACTAATTGCGGTTCTAAATTTTTAGATTTCGACTGTTAAAATTTGCATTTTAACCGTGCATAGACCTATGTTGAAACATCGACGGATATTTTGTAATAACAATGGTAATTATCTTAAGATTGTTTTGGAAAACTTAGAATGATTAATTAAAAATATGACAAATATAATCCTGTAAAGAAAAGTGCAGCAAGCAGTATTCAGTTTTTATAAAATATATTGAGGGATATTCAAAAGAGTCCACTGAATATTTCAAAACTAAAACCAAACGTAAACAAGTTGGGTCTTGGTCAGTATAATATAACGTTGCCTGACCAGAAAAACGACGCACTGGGATTATTTTTTTCATTTCTTCGTTTGTGGTTATCTTTTAAAAATTAAAAGTGTATGCAGTGTTTTTCGGAATCTAGCGCCCTCTTGAATATTTTGGCCGCCCAGGGCAAATACCCTAGACCCGGGGCTGGCCATGGGTATTTGGTTTACTGGTAAATGTTATGCGGGACGCTGGATAAATTATTATATTCCAGGACATCTGACATCCCATCTTACAAATGAGCAATTTTCAAAATGAAAATGAGATTTCATTTTTAACACAGTTGTAAAAAAAGTTATAGAATTGAAACTACTTCTAATTTTATCTCCTACTTCGAGACGTTGCAAATTGAAATAATAATAATTTGTACTTTTACAATGCTTATGGAAACACAGACACCTTACCGTTCTTATAAGGTCATTGATTTAGTAACTAGACTTACTCGTACGTCAAAACAAATTATTGTTGCAATTATAAGAAACTATAATACACATTAAATCAGTTCACTTCAGTTCAAACGCATCACGTAGACACAAATACGATAGAAATATGATGAAGACCTTAATGAATAATAGATATGTGTTTTTTTAAATTTATTCTAACTTTTGTTTAAATTAAGCTAGTGTATTTTTCATGTAACGATTTCAATTTATATTAATGAATGAATTAATTGTTCAATTATATCGGTTTATTATGCGTATATCTTCTAATTTATGTTTTGGTTTACTTGTTCACTGAATATGCTTTATTATAATTTTAGATAAAACCCCAACTGCTTTTAATAAATATATATATATGTACTCGTATATGCAATTAAGTTGATTGTTATTAATTAATATAACGAAACTTTCTTAGAATATGTTTTAATGCTGTTCTGATTTTGTACATTTTCAATGCGTCTCGCAATGGACTGTTGTATAAAGAGATAGCTATAATGTTGGTTGAATTACACAAATGACTATTTTAATTGTTAATATCTCTTAAACTATAAGGAGTTATTAAAAAATGGTGGCTAACTTTATCAATTTTCATTTACAAGCCTATTGTTGACATTACACAAATGAAAAAGTAAATGAACTTAAAAGTAGTGTAAGTTTCACACTTCCTAGTGTCACAAATAATTAGAATTTGCTAATTACATATTATAAGTCATTAACAATTATAGGAATTGTATACAATGCAAAGCTAGATGTAACTCATTTGACAGTTATATAATAAATGATTGGCTCAAGATTCTTGCCACAAGCTAATTCTCAAGTTTCTTTTCTACTTCACTTATAAAAATTGTCTTGTAATTTAAGCTTCTCACTTCCTATTTTACTACAGGCTAAATAAGGTGTTAATTGCGTTACATTTTCTGCCTGGTTAATTTAAATGACTATTTAAATTTGTATTGAATCTTGAACTCTGTAACGTTTTTTTGTTACTTGGTCTATAGAAGTATTTTTATGTTAAGCAACTGATAAAATAAATTATAAATTGTTCTCAATACTGGGACACTGTTAACTTATCAATATTGTTCCCCACATTATAAAATACAGGTCTAAGTTATATATAATTATTCTGGGTAAAGATTTAGAATTACTATATTAGTATATTTTCAATAAAACAATCCTTTTATCATAGAAAATTTACCTTTATTATAAAAAGATATTAACAGCTTTCGAACAAATTATAAAATTACACTCTGTAACGGAACACTATTCCCTTATTAATATTGGTTCTCTTAAAACATTGCAAGTTAGAATTAACACAAAATGACTCCTGTTGCAGCGACGCTGCAACTTATATATAGTTTTATAATTATACTAATGCGCAACCAGCAGATAAAATAGGTCACAATACGTTGTATAACAGGTAACACTGTTAACACATAACAGGTAACAGTTTAGATTATATTAGATAAACCTTAAATACACGTAACTATATATTTAGCGGGATATTCGTATGTAGTACCACAATTAAATTTAAAAACAAACAATGAAGAGATAAAAACAAATCGTCTTATCAGTACAAAGTATTTAACAGCCAAGCATTTTTGTTTTGTTTGACATTTTTCTTGTTAACAGATCTGTCAATTAGCACCTTATTATTATAAATGAAACTGAAACAACATAAAAAATAAAATTTATTATCAAAATATTTAAATATGAAAGTAAAATATATGACGGTGTCAGTGTAGGCCTTTGTTTATGTACGTTTGTGTGTGTGTGTGTGTGTGTATGTATGTTTCTCATTCTAAACACTTTAATACGTAATTATGACTGAATGCATATAGAAAGTTCGGTGATCGTTACGCAGCGAAGCACATTAAAGAAAGAAGTAGAAATTAAGAATTTAAATTATAAACATAATTTGAGAATATTCAGTTATCTTATAATAAACATATAATAAATCTAATATAATGTATGCATGATAGAGTGTACTCAAATGAACAGGTGAATAAAGTACAAGCAGTGGAGCTATAAAATATTTCGAGTGATTTAGGTAAATGAGATAAGACGCAATCCCGTACGATGCAGAACCACTTTAACTTTATTCAAATACGCGGGTTTTGTAATTCAAATTTTATATTTTATAGCTAATTGATGTACCAGAAAATTAAAGCAACAACACTGTTAAAAATTATAGTTTCTTTAATCGAATAAAGATGGAAGAATTAATGGTAATTATATAATTAAGATGCGTTTCATAATTATGATATTGTTCAATAAAACATTGCTGATGAAAGCACTGTTAATTTTGATTTAATTAAAAAGTACTTAAAATTTAAGATAAGTGAATATTATACCCAGAAGGCATTTAGACATTCATGTACATTGCATATCCTTTGTATATGCTATTGCAATGTAAAACCTACACTGTATGTCGTATGTATATGCATATGCAAAAGTATGTGCATATTTAAACATTGTTGCATGTACATCGTATGTACTGTCATGTTTATTCATTTCATGTAAATGTAAATATATATATACATGATATCCATATTATGGAGTAAATATGAATATACAAAAATATTCATTGTTATGTGAGTATTTTCTTTTTAATATCACTTAAAGACCTATATGGTTAAATAAAAAAAATCGAAAAAACATAATCATATTCAGAAGCTTTAAAAAGAAGGAGTATCCTTTAGTAATATATAAAAACCGCGAAATTCCTTTAAAATTTACAAAATCAGAAAATGCACCTAATCTTATTAATCAAAAACATTTTTGAAATAGAGAAAAGTTTAATTAGAATATTAATCCATCAATATTTTGTAAAATTATCCACTTTTAAAAACACAACAATAATGAAATTTGCATTACATTATTAAAACACAAAAACTAAAATAAAATGAAGCAATAAGCTAGAATCTAGATAATGTCTAAGAGCAGTAAAGTCCAGTTTGTGCTTTACTATCAATTTCGTGTTGTGAAAAACATAAATTAAGCTGCTATCAGACATAATCACTAGGGACTAAGTTCAGCACATCGATTTAACAGCTATTAAGTGTCTGGTTGTAAATAAGATTTATTTGTCAATAGATAAAATCTACAATGAAGTAAACGCGTACACGAGACGCTCATAGAAGAACATTCACAAATATTCTAATAGCGAACTGGACTTTTATTTAGAAATACCAAAATATCAGTTAATGTTAGGGTTCTCTCAATTAAAAGGCATTAATTATGTAACATTCATTTATTTTTGTATTGTATATTGTCAGGCCTTTTAATGCAATTTTGCACAATGCACATTTTTCCTTTTCCATTTCATATTTGACTAGCGGGAGTTTCCATTTATTTTTTGTTTTATTTAGTATTTTGACTAGTGTCCTTCATAGCACTCGGAATACTTAGCAACTATTGTGTACTCATTATAAAAACGCATTAATCTGAATGTACTAACATAACCGTATTACGTTTCTCTTCCTTCTACTTTTGTTTGCTTAAATTACTATAGAATTACCTCTACGGTGCTATAGTATTTTTGTCCGTCAATTCAATTCACTTCCATTGTATGTATTGGTATAATGTGGCCAACGTTTTTGTTTCAACCTGTATTGGGTTCTAGGACTCTACGTTGTAGTCGTAGTTCTAGAAGAATAGCAAAGGCAACCTGAGAACAACCTGGGCCAAGGCTGGGTACCGTCGCAGACCGCGCGCCATTGCTGCACAGTGCACACCACGCGTAATGACATAAGTATTAAGAAATAAATTCATTAAAAGTGTACGTATTTCTAAAAATGGTTGATCAGAGCAACCCAAAGTGCGGTCAACATGCAAAATGTTGAAATATTGTTAAAAATAAATCACTCAGGTAACAGACTGCTGGTACACTGCAAGCTAATGTCAAGGTTAATTTTCTACGTCTTATAAGAAAAATTGAAACGTGCATTTTATTTTAAACTTGCTAGCTTGCTACAAACTAATTTGTGAATTCATTTTCTACCTGGGAATATGAAATTCTAATTATGTTATTGTGGTAGAATACATTTAAACAAAAGTTTTTTATAGTTGCTTTTAAAGTATTACTAAGAAACTGATATGAAGTTTATCCATGAATGCTAATGCAATTCTAATCAGGGTCAACCATTCTAATCAGGGTCAAGAACGAAATTTAAATCGAAATAGAATCTGGAAGAAAACGATTCAATTCAATTTTAATAATCACTTCAATCACTAAATTAAACTTAGACCTTTATTTCATTTTTTTTACAGGGTCTTTTTTTAAAGAACTATATTTTATAAATTACGCTACTTTTGCTCACTCCATGATATGGGACTTATTTTGCATCTTATTTAATTGAGCTGATAGATTTGGGTAAACTTGCCTTAATATTTTTAGAACTAATCTTTAAAAAATCGTCGCATTTGCACGGTTGCTCTTAAAGTGTTACATAATACTTTTAATTAAATGAATAAAAGTGTTTAATAGTAGCTTGTGCTAAAGCAACATTTACTAAAACTTGTTCTTGCTTTGAAGATATACTACTTTGCGCAAATTCAACCTAATTATATGTTTGTCTGTCATTAGCATATTTGCTTTACAAAACACAAAAACTAATTGTGTTACAAATAACTAGATCAAATGGTTATTCCTTGAAAAGAATTTACCGTTAAGTTTCATTTACACTTATTTGAAATTTGAAATATTTCTAATACAGCGTGTATGATTACTTACAAGAACAATCTATAATTCAAAAAGCTAAACTAAAAAATGTATTTCTGATTTACTTGATCGTGGTTTGAATTGGTAATGACCCTTTTTGTAAATCTTTGGTCATCACGTTCGGTTTTGCTTGGTTGGTGGCACTGTAGTCATGCAGAAGTAGCAGCACTGTTGTCGTCCACAGTCTGTGCTAGCTAGATGATTTTATTATTATACCGGTCACTCGCTGGTGAGTAGTGGCATTGCCATTGTATTTACTATTCCATTTTCGATCTGTTCAGCTCTTCCACTATAAAAACGCATACGCAGACGACCTACTTTTGATGAATTTTGTGTTTGTTCGGCCGCGTCATTTCTTCAGACTGCGTTAGATCATTTTTTATACCAGCAGTATATAACTAGTCATTTCTCATCCATAAAATAAATACATACAAATATTTACATATACATAGGAATTTTATTATATACCATAGATGCAAGTACATAATAACTTTCTATAATTCGTGTATTTCTTTAATAAACAGAATTTATTTAACGATTCGTTCACTGACTACCACTGAGCTTTCGTTCTCTTTCCATCGATTATAGAACGCAGCGACACTTGCAAAAGCTCCGCTACGTGTTGAAAGCTCAATGAATGCAAACCCACAGCACACAGCATACGGCTTACAGCATTACCCTCACCACTGTGCTTCACACACAAAAACTGAAACATGCACACGTATGTACGTACGAGTGTATTATTTTAGTAGTTGTTAGAATTTTTCTATGAAACTGACTTTATATATGTTCTTGTAAACATATCAATTTGTAACAATAATATTGTCTAATAAAATAATGACTGAATATACGATAAATCTTTTGTTCTTAAGGAATTCATTCATTTTTTCGTTGTCTAAGAACTTTCCAAAGTGTAAGTGTTTAACTTAGTCGACCTACTTTTAATGAATTATGTGATTGCTTTGTCTGCGTTATTTCTAATTATGTAGTCTAAGACAAGATGTTGAAATTCTTGAAGTTGCTGCGGTATTTTAGCTATTGATTGCATGTGCAAAACATATTAAGTCAAAAGACAATTATATACTCATGAATTTGAGTTAGTTTTAGGTCGATTTAAACGATTTTTTTGAGTCATATTCGCCGAGTCTTGCTACTTGGCTCCAATGAGTAAGTCAAATATTGGAAGATTGACATGGCAAGTTTCCTGCTACACGGTGGAACGAATGTTTGATTCAAATGCTTGCCTCCAACGAGTGAGTCAAATATTGGAAGATTGACATGGCAAGTTTCCTGCTACACGGTGGAACGAATGTTAGATCCGAATGATTTATTTATTTTATTAATTTGTTGATATTATTGACACTGACACTGTTTAACAAAAACTTTCAAGTAAATATTTTAAGTTGTTGAACGATTCGTGCAGCAGTGCATGACATGTCGATCAAGTGTGTTGTGTGGGTGGAAAACTCCTTTTTGACGCGAGTCAAAACACCGACAACAGTCCGAACTTCTTCCAACGTGAACGTTGGACACACTTAGTTACAGCATCGTCCAACGTTGTTCGTAGCATCGTTTGGAGCAGGCTTTATACCATGCATTTTCTCACATTACACATATTTCGCAATAACTAATGTATGAAGGCCGAGGTTTATTGTACTGCGCTCTTATGTAACATTCACAATAATTATCAAATAATGATTATGGTAATGGAACCATCTTGATCATTGAACCATGTTGATGTACGCATGAGTAATAAATATTAATAGTCTGAGATTCGCATTAGTATACTAGTAATATTGTTTTGATGTATTTGCAACACATGTCTAGCAATCTAGCATAGTGTGTGTGGGCGACATCTTTGTTTCATTTTTTTAAACATGTTGTGGCGTACATAAGATATTAGTATAACGTAATAACGCATTGCTTGTGCCGATCTCAGGGTACGGGTACGGGTGCGGGGGCTAGTGCGGAATGGTGGACATCTAATTCAGGGACATCCACACAGGGTCAATGTCTCGTTACTATTTTCAGTTATTCAACATACAACACAACAACATATGCATGATGCATGGTTTTTGATGTGGCTGATCTTTTGCAATAATAATTTAAATATTATATAATTAAGATAATTTTAATCTTCTTGGAAATGTACTATTTTTGCAAGGCTTTATGATTTCGTTCAAGTAAATATTTTAAAATTTATTATATACAGTGTTTCAACAAGAGCGGTTATTTTAAATCGATAGATAAACGCAATATTTCCGTTAAAAGCGGTGATTTTTTTACTTTAGTCTAAAGTACAAACTCTGAGGTTAGTAATGAAACACAATATCTGCAAATGTCACCGAAATATTGCGTTTTTCTATTGTATTAAAATGACCGCTTTTCTTAAAAGACCGCATAGTTCTAGAAAGATAGTTGGAATGTATCTACAACTTTATAAAATGATTATAAACCGTTTACTACGGTGCAATACGAGTACACCCAGTGAACAATTTGGTGAAGTGTTCCTTTTTGTGACGTTTCTATGACTATTGCACTTCAATTATAGTTCGTGTCATCTTTATCTTCATTTGTATTCCGCCAGGTGAAGTGGTTTTGCCATTTGTAGTCGAAGAAATAGACATTTCATATGAACGACTGTGAAAAATTGAACTGTAAATGAACTCTTTCATGACAAAAAAGTTATGCGCATCTTCAATATGATGGCGAAGTGACTCCAAAATGTTTACTGGATATACTTATTATATGAAATTACAATATTAATTATAAGTATAAAGGAACTTTTACATGATCAGATCAGATTTAGATTCGATTTTAGTTGCATTTTGTTATTCTGCCGTTTACACGATCCGATCTGTTTCAAATTGCATTTGTGTTGCGTATTATATGCTATATATGTGGATTAAGAAGATTGTTGTACACTGAACACACATTGAAATCGTAAACGTGCGTATATTTATAGCATGCCTAAGTCGATCGTTTTCTGATCTTGAATGTAAAAAGCTTTACACGCGTTCATAGTATTTCAATGTGATCTATTAGCAGCCTTAACTTGACAGTTGAAAAACGTACACTTTCATGTGTTCTTTCGAATTTCTACCACCAAGATCTGCGCCGATAGCGGCTTTTGGCAGTTTCACGACACTCCTCCTACTCCTTTCCTAGAGAGACCAGTCAGATTGGATTATTTCTTTACACATCAGATATTTTATTACTTGTACAATTTTTAAGATCTTATTGCAAACAGAATGCTCTTCTCATACTAGCAACTAGTAATGTGACGACACCTTTTCTTCTATTTCAAAATATCATATGGAATTTGAAGAAAAGAAGAAGAGGTTTCTATCAAATTACTAGTGCGCTACATCAGATCCGGCGTTTCGATTTTAGTGTTTACATATACAAAAAACGAACAGTTCATCTGAATCTGATCCTGTTAAGGTCTATACGCACAGATCAGTGCCGACACCCCACACTGAATGTCACTGACACTGACGAGTATAATTTTTCACTGACACTGAACGGCATGGCACTGATAACATATGTTTTTAACTAAACCACAAATTATACAATAAAGTCAATGCCTTTGATGCGAATAGAGCGAATTTGTGGACGATTACCTTACGAAAAAATTATATTTTCTGAAATAAATCGTACCATTCGCGTCAAGAATGAGGTGATGTGCTATATATTTATCCCCTTTCATTTCTATGTACACGTACATTCTTCTAACCATAAATAAGTACCACATAAATAAGTATTTATAATATCCGGCTGAATCACGGTGGCAGTGCATCCATTTTCCTCGTAAATGTAGCCACATAACCTACAAAATACACTGCTAAATAAGTCATGAATAAATACGTGTACTTATGAATTTTAAATGAATGTACTTCACATTTTGAAATCTAAGACACTTCGTTCATCGTCTAAGTTAACAGTTTATATTTTTTCAGTTAATTTTAGAATACATAGAACTATAATTATGTGTAAATACTTAATACGCTCGATAAGGGTAGCGTACCATACAATCATCTTTAATGATGACAATCCTTGTCAACCTAGCATCGTCCTTTCGAACACGTTATTACCTGTTTCTACATTATTTCACTTTGAATTATTTCAGTTTTGTTTCATGTTTTATTAACTAACGAATGAATACATATTTGAATATTGCATGGCCATTCACTTACACATAATGTTGAGGGTGGGTTAGGGGGTAGCACTGGCTAGGGTTTTATTGTAAACGGTGTACGGTGTACGCTGTGGAGGGTACGTAAGCCCTTCACGTACGTGTACCTATGCTGGTCCTTTACGTATGCGCTATTCAACTTTTGGGGGTGGGTTTCTCTGATAAAATGAATGGAGTAGGGGAGAGTACATAATACTTAATTCTAAACACAATAGAAGTTCTGGTTCCGTTTGTTTCGTGTTCGTGCTCACGGTACTTATCTATGTAGGCTCCATTCTTTATGTGCGATGAAAGTTGTAAGGTTATTAAGCATTTTAAAAGTTTTTGTTTCTTGACGGAAGGCGTATTTATTAGAATTTTTTTGTTTTTTAATTCTAGGTTTTATAATTGTCTATCATTTATTTCATGTTGAAATACATCTTCTTATTTAATTATTTACATGATTTAAAAGATTAATGCTTAGATATTTATCTCTAAACTACACGTAAGCATATGCGTACTTTTAATTATAATTCAAACTTCCGTGTTGTTCGATATTTGAGTCACACAAGCATTTTCCTTCGATCTATTTTACCACTGTAAGACCCTTTTAAAAATTTGATCCTATTATCCAGCTTCCTACACCAACCTGTACGGTTTGATGATTTTGTATTCTATAACTTTCTGGGTTTCTACTTCTCTCTAAATCACAGATGCCCAACGTGCTTATTTATTCTTTTGAAAATGGCGCCATAACTGAAAGCTGTTTTTCTTGATCAGTCTTGATTCGATTCGATTTGCGTCTAGCATTCTAAACTGCTTGAATTTTAGTAATATTTTTGCAATTATTTTAGTAATTTAAATTTTTTCATGAAATATGTAGTTTATTCGGATACCATTTATCGAAACACTTGTTGAAATATATTATTATATATAGAAAAAAATTATTTAATTTGCATTGATCTTCTTGGGTCCCAATTAACAATGCAAACCGGGACACTGTAGTAATACAATTGATTTCGCGGGTGACTTAAAATTCGCGGTTCATAAATAATATTGGATACAATCCACCACTTGGCGCATCTAAACTCGTATGTGAAAAGAATTGCGTATGGTATGTAAAAGTTTGGATATCACTCCTCTACCGAGAAGACGAAATTGATCATTTATTTATTCCCATTATTAATGTTGTATTTATTTGTATTAAATTTTTTAATTTTCTTATTTATAACTTGATGGACTTCTTAGTACGACAGTCCTTTTTTCGTCCTTTAGACTACATTAATAATATTACATATCTCCTTCTCCACACCTGCTTAGTTTTAGTGTTCGATTTTTCTATTGTTGATTGAAATAGCTGTTAATAAATGTATATTGGTGTTTTTATTTTATTAAATATCTAAATATTGTCGGAGATATAGCAATTAATATTATGAATTGTAGTTTTAGCGCTACATATGTCGGCCATATTTATGACGTACCATTTCGCACTATTAAGGGTTGATCAGGCATTTGTTTTATATATATATATGTAATAGTTCTGTATTAAGTCTTTTACGTTCTGTTGTATAAAAGAGATGGCAAGATAACGAACGTGACGTTACATGTCTTTGAGTTTTCTAAAACGAAGAATCCCTTTAATTAACAAAACAAAAAATGACTATTTTAATTGTTAATATCTTCTAAAATACGAGTATAGCGAGTTAATAAAAAAATAATTGGACATTTGAGGTCCTGGTAGCCAACTTTATCAATATATTGCACAGTTTTATTGAAATTTAGTCATGGTTCACAAGCTCATTATCTTCTTTCACTATGTTGTTTCTTCTTGACTATTTCTATTGTTCTTCATAGACCGTCTTGATGACTTCGTTGATTGTTTCTTTTCGCTACTGTACTGCATATATGCTATGTTCAAGTTCTCGAAAATATTCACTAACAATAAGAATTTAGAAATGCGCAGATTTTCAACAATTCCATCTCGAGCAGAAACTCTAGCGATGCAGATAAAAATAAATAAAATATTCTGTTGTAGATTCAGAACCCTAAGTTCTTGATTTGCAAAGTTTTAGCATAAGTAAGTACTGCAACAAAGTGTAAAGCAATTTTAGTCTATTATTGTGTTGCTACGCTTTGTCTTGAAAGAAAGCTCCTTACTCGCGTATTTCTACACAGCCTTTCAAAAACAATTGTTGATTATTAATACTCGAAACATACGAGTCTTAGTATCTCGGTGATGATATTTGAACTTAATGTATAACCATGCTTGATTGTGTTTGCGAGTTATTTCGACATTTCTCTGCTCAAGAGCTATAGAACAGAACTGTCATTGTCCCGATCTCGTATGAGCTTCGGATCCAACTACATTCTAATAATCTTGACTTATAAAGTGGAACCGTTCGTTCCAATGAACTTGCTTTCAATTTTGGTAACTACTCTAACGCATACTTACCCTTGCACCCTTCATATATACCCCTATCCCCTCACTTTCTATACATTTTCGTGTATAGTCTTCAGCATTCAACTGTACCTGACAAATCTCTAGAGTTTGTGATGATGGTTTAAGGTACGCGGCGACATTTCAACGTAAGAGTCATTGCAAGCATCGTATCAAACAAATCCAATGACAATAACGCGGTTAGAGGTATGCATGCATATGTCAGTACCGCAAGCATCGAATTCATCATGTGAAATGGGTTTGAATATTATTGGTAATTATTGGTAAGAAAGTACGCACCAAGTCGACAGTACAAGCGATTGAATTGCATTTCCGAGTACCTTTGAGGAACTGCCCCGTTTTTTTCTATTCCTTTTCTCTTCTGCCAACATTCAATAGCAACAACACGTTCTTCGTCCTTTTCTAGCTCGCCTTCTGGGTTCATATAAGATAATGTCTCCAGTTTCATTAGGAATTGTAAATTTTAAGTAAACTCATGTGTTGCTTTTGAAAGTTAAAGTTTATTATTTACGATAAATTGTCAAACCTTTTTATCTAATTTTATTATAACCTCATATGCACATATATACATATGCACTTAAGTAACTAAAAACGTGAGTTCTGTCGACTCCAAATATCAACTCTGTTGGCCGTTATTCCTACAGCGACATCTATTGCGTTCATGAGTATATGTTTTCACTGAATGGTCACTGTTTTACCGACAGACGAGCTTTGTTCTAACTAAAGAAATATAATTTCTTTACATTCATATACTACTGTATTAACACTACTAATTAACGCATGTCTATCAGTAGCATTTCATTCTCTGACGTCACTTCCATTGATTCACATGCATCTAATGACGCAATCGGCATAGTTACCTGTCTGATCTTAACCGTCCGTAATCCTGCCGTTTCAACACATCATACTGAACAGCGGACGCACTTGTAAGAGTAGCTATATAAATAATGTTTAATGCGATGCGTGTAATGTGATTTCTATGCTGATCTGTCGACGTGTACCTTTACCCTGCACCATTCATCTCCTATACATCCCCTCTCCCCTCCCACTCACCCGCGCCCTTCTACATTTTCGTGTATAGTCCTAACATTGAACTGTACCTGACAAATCTCCAGAATTCGTGGTGATGATTTAGGAGTAGAACGGGGAGAGACGATCTTTGTAATACCACCCCTCTCTCTCTCTCTCTCTCTCTCTCTCTATATCTCCCCCTCTCCAAAGACCTCACTGACACTTGTTATGTATAAATATATGAAACGGTAAGTCAAAAGAGTAAAAGCTTTTAAAATATATCCACGAGGTGTGCGATGTGTAATTTAATTCGACGTTTTTTTTTTTTTTGGGAAATTCTAAAGCTTCGGTATATAAATCCATGCACGTGCAAGCAACGTCAGGTGGATTTTCATTTTCATTTTCAGTCCTACACTTTTTGAATTTATTTGTTTTTCAAGTTTTTTTTTTAATTAATCTAAATTGTATTCAGTATTCACATACGGGATTTAAAGAATTTCTTAAAATGCATGGAGTTATTTTATTTTTTATGAGTATTTTTTTTGTTTCTTTGTTGTCATGCAATTTGTTCATTTTAAGTTCATTTACTTTTATTTAAATATTGTAATAAAAAATAAGTGTTTTATGAATCCATGGTTGCATGTGAATACTCCCACAGTTCACATTCGTGTAATAATACGAGTATGTGTACAAACTCAATAAAATATATAGATGAATATTTGAACAAACTTTTTTTTTAATATTTGTATTTTAAAATTACTCATGCAATTGTTTTTGAAGCCACTTTCAAAATTTATTGTATCCAGTTAATTTTTTATTGTTTTTGTTATTAGGCACTACATTCTTCTGCCTTAAATCATTAAATTACATATCATTGTGTTTAATTACATTTCATATGTGTTCCTTATTCTATCTACTCATTCTCATTCCTTTCAAAAAATAAATAAACTTAAACTGTTTCTCCTCTGCCATGCCTCCTCTTTCCATGCTCCTTCTCTCTATCTCCGCCATCCACCTCTTCCCTTCACTGTCTACCTGCAACAACATGCATTTTATTGTATCTGCCTTTACGGCTTTACAACCTCTTTACATTCAGTTCACATTTCATTTACAAATTTTTAACATTTTTTAAATTCTCTTCTTCCTTTTCAATGTTTGTTATCTTCTTTCTCTGCCTTCCCTTACTTCTTTTGCCATCGTTCCTCCCGACTCCCTCTGCTTCCTCCTTCTCTCTTGTCTTTCTTCTTACCTCCATCATCCATACTCTTCCTTGCAATAACTTCTCCACGCATAATTCATGTGTTCTAATTTTATCTCTTTCTTCTCGCATATGCTGCACAAAACTACGATGTTTAAAAACAATACATATGCCGATATTTAGACGCATGTGATATGATTAAAGTAGTGCTAAAATCATGCTTTTGAAATGTGCATTTACAAGCAATAATACCACAACTATTAACAATTTAAATATATGTTTCAATTCATCATAAACGAATTTATTTGAAGTTATGTTACCTCAACACCTAGTGTTAAGTAGAGGTAGAGAGTGGGGGAGGTGGACCTGTTGTAACCAATTAGTACTCAAGTGTTCTAAGCCAATATGCTACAAATTAATACACATCTTACTTAATTAAATGGGAGATATAAATATTAATTTGTATATCGCACAAGTCAGTTATATCATAAATCATCCTGGTATATGATGAACCGATGTATCGGTATCGGTTCACATTTAAACATTACAGCGTTAGTTGATGGCTTTTACCTTCTATCTTCGTTATTTAGATTTAGGATAACCAGAAACTGAGTCGAATTAATTAATTATAAATATTATGATTAAATTACCATATCATGTATCTCCCATAAATCGATTCTATTTTCTCCGGTATGTATTTCCTTCTATCAAATCTAATGGTGTACGTGTCAGGTCAATTATTAATTCTGCCGGTGTACGGTACACGCATCCACGCTAAACGCTTGCATACATGCACACATACACACTGAAAGCCGGAAGTACACTGTATACTCTTTTTTTAATTATTAAGTATCATTTCCACTCATTGTTTTAATTTTGTATTTAATTTCAGTTCTATAACATATGGGAAAATGCGCAGTTATTCCCTGCATCGTTTTTAATTTACAATTTAATTCATGTTTTCTTTGTTTTTTTAGAACCTTACAAGGTACAATGTTTCTAAATTAAAAACACTAAGTTAAAAATGCTATGTTATATTATAACCCCTAATATATGACAATCTGTCAAAATGCAGTAGGATTTATTTTTTAAGAAAAGTTTAAAAGAATTGTTGAATTGTTAAAGTTTGTTAAAAATAAAGATGTAAAAATAATTTCTATTACTAATTGTTATTAATAAAAGCAATTTTAATAATTCCACGTTCTATTTTGTGTTTGTCCAACTGTCGAACTGTCAAAATTTATATTACTAACGACGCAAGCGCTCCAACTAAATTAACTAAACTCAAATTAAAACACGAATAAGTTTGGGAACCTGTGGTATAGACGAATATAGGTTCGTCAAATATTTTAATGGGAAAACTTAAAATGTAATAAGTTATCTAAACAGATCAAATAGATGGCGATCTATCAAATAAAAACTTTGTGTTACGACATTTTTAAATCTTTTAAAATATAAGTTTCTTCTGCAAAGAGAGATATAATAATACTATATAGATAGCGTTTTTAGAAATGCGTATGAAGCCATGAAACAGTAGAGGCTTTGAAATATGAATTCCACTTGAACTTTGTGAATGATATAATATTAACTTATTCAAAAGTTATATTTATATATATATAAACTTTAGAAATTCATAAATTAAAGAAGATCAAATTTATTTTGGCCATGTCAAATGGTTGTTGTTATTTGAAACTGTCTTATTTATATATATTCCAACAAAAAGTGTATTTTACCTTAAATGATGATCAAATTTTATTTAAACAAATCTTACTAATATTTTGTATAGAAAGGTTTTCATTTTTATCTTAAAAGATATTTAAAAAATGTTATTTCACAACTCAATGACCGAAAGCGTTCATGCTTGATGTCAGACAATTGTGTCTTCGGGATTTATTCCCGAAACAGTGGTATGTTTTCTGGATGTGATTGTTGTTAATATTATTGATTACACAATTAATAAATATACATCCACTATCCTACAATACAATACAACAGATGTCACTGTCAAATAACATTAGGTCAACCATGGGTATGCCAAAAAAACCATGTAAACACATGCTCTAAAAAAGGAGAATTGAAATTAACCTTATTGACTTTATCAATGAAATAAATTTAATCTCTATATTTTAAATATCCATACTCGTGTCTATAAGTTATTAATTATGTATTGCAAATGTTTGTAAATTTATTTAGTTGATGAACTCAAATAAATATTTTTAAAAAAAGTAAAATTACGTAAGATAAAATAATTTAACAAAATGCCTGTGTCTTTACAGTAACTTAAATATTTGTATTATAATTACTACACAATTTCTCTTGAAAAACAATTATGAATAGTCATTCGGCGCAAAATCTATTTAAAGTTTGATCTAAAGATGACACCAAACAAACTCTAGATTATCGCACAAACCGTGCGATCGTTTTTCTACTGTAGTAATTCTTTTAATATTAATTAAACAGCACGTATTAGTTAATAAAGTATTTTTCACTTAATACATTACTATGGAAATCGAAATATTCAAATCAGAGCGATGAAAGTTTTATACATAAAAGCATATCGTACAAGAAATGAAAAGTCCAACATTTAAAAAGGAAGTTATTAGCATCAGTAGAGTGCTGTGTTCAGCTGGCTTCCGTTTCTCTAGTTGCTAACCCAACTTAAAGCATTTTCATTTTCGTACGCATGCACCATTGGAGTCACTTCGCATCACCGTCAGCAGTATTCAAGTGCTTCACGTTCACCGTTCTCCGTCCGCCGTTCATGTTCGCCGTTCACGTTCCCCGTTCACTGTTCAATGTCGCAATACGCGCTTCTATGCATGATGTACTACTATATACCAGTACTATATACACAGAGCTTTAGTGCTTTAGAGTTTCGGGGTTTTCGGGTGCTTTGAACACAGGGCTTTCTTCTGTCGCTTTATATACATGTACTCGCTCATATACTATATGTATATATGTATGTGTCTCGTTGGCAACGCACCATCACAACGAGCTATTGATTTCTGTTTGCCTTCGTTTTCGCTTCCACATTACATTCGCATTCTACATACTCGTATAACGTTTGCATATAACCAATGATGGTCCATTTTCAAATAGGCACACGAACATAGTAAATAGAAAATCAAAGCATCCATATATAATGATATAATTGATTTATTTATTATTTAATTAATTCTTTATCAGGTTTATTTAAGGTTATAATTTATTATCGGTATGTTTTATTTAAATTTGTAACACAAGGAAAATATATTTATGCTTTTTATGTAGTTTGTAGTAGGATTGTACCCTAGATGTTATAAGGATCCCGATAAGGATAGGGTAAGGATAATGATAAGGTTCTGGTAAAGTGCCTTACCGGGAAAACCTGATAGGATTCACCTAATGGTTAATAGTAATGTCTCTGTAATTCGGCATATTGAGGACCACGGCCGTACTGCATTAGCGATTTTTTAGGCGGTAATAACAAAGATGAATCACTTTAGATAAACATTAAATTAAAAAACGTGTAGAACTTGTAAGTTATGCGTTTACCCACATTCTGAACCTATGCAAACGACATGCCTTTCGTTCTTCTAGCAAGTGCTGGAAAAGGAAAACATTACAAAATTTAATTGAAGCATTGAATATGACACTTTTGTCGATTTCAATTCAATCGTTGCCGAATTAAAGAGAGCGAACTGTAATAGCAAAGCTCATACCAATAAATATTCTGATATATCTACAAGATCGTGTTAACTTTGATTTTAATAGCAGAAAATATCCATAATTCTCAGCTAATTGCGGTTTATTATAAACCTTAGTTAATACTTTTGTTTCTCAACTCTCATTTTTGTTTAAAAATCGGTCTTTGCTAAAACTAGAATTAAAAAACCTATTTATCATGTTAAACTTCAGTGCATACCATAACTTTAGTTTAACTGAGCTCATAGTTATTTTTCATCAATGATTTTCCATTATTCAAAAAATGGTATTATTTTAGTAACCCTCACAGACCCCTCGTTTTATGCTGCTATATTCTCCGTCGTTAATACAGCTTATTGCGAAAGAGCTTTAACGAAATGCAAGCTTTAAAAATCAATATTTTAAAAGGATGTAGTATTATAAGCTTAATGCTTCCTACATTAATTTGCTTTTATCAATTATACAATCAATTTAAAAATATTGTTATGTTTTGTTGTAAGTACTATATCACACAGACGTGAAATTTATGTAACAGATACGTTTTACTTTAAATTATACGTAAGAGCTATGTGTTTTGCAGAGTATTAAGAAAACGCAACATTCGTATAACTAAGCTATGTAAAAATAAGGATAATATTTTAATATAGTTACTATGTTTATAATAACTATATTCACTGAACCTAACAATATTTCCTAAATTTTATTTATTATTTTATTTAGTATCAGGAATTGTATATAATACCCATAATGCAACTAATTTTTTGTTTACTTTCAGCAAGCGTTCAGCAGCCTGGGAATGGATTCGCAGCAGCAGTTTTGTCTTAAGTGGAACAGTTTCGGTTCAAATCTCGCCACAGCATTCTCAAATCTTTTCAAATCAGAAAGCCTTGCGGACGTTACATTATTTTGCGAAGGTCAGTAATTATATTATGTTATTTTGTTATTTATTATATAAGCTAATGTGGAAGATATCTCAATTACCCAATAGAACTTTATTCATAATATTCATGACTAATATTTTGTTGTGCGCGTTATTTTATTCACACAAACGAACCAATACGAAGCATTTCTCTCTAAATAAGTTCTGAATCTCTGCTACAAGGAACTAAAAAGAAATAACTAAAGATTAACCACATCAATACGTCACAAAAGGTTTATCTGGGTTTTTTGCGTGCGGTGAGCAACTGTCATTTAAGGAAAAAAGTTTATTAATTTTTTATGTAATATTTTTTTTCTGACCTTATGAATCCGAAAAGGACCGATATAATTGTGCGACCGACATTCGCGCGCAGATTATTCCAGTGTGAGAGAAGTTTAAGAGTAATCTCACTCTGGAACGAATTACATGTGACCTACGACTTTTGCAGTAGGTTGTATTGGAATTGTTTCGCATTAGCTTGACTTTTTCATGAGAGAAAGCTTCTCCGTTAATGTTTATCAATATTAAAATAAAAATGCTGGTTTATATGTAAATTATTTAATTTTCGTAGTTGTCAATAGATGGCAGCACCATACTAAAATTTTATGATCTTTAACATCCTGGCTGTGCAGTATGTACCGATTTTAACTAGTCAAATGTATCTGCAATTTTAGTTTTTGTTGTAATTAATTGTTGTAAAGGAGGGTAAACTTCACATTTGTGATGCATTTTAGAACAAAATAAGAAAAGTAAAATTAAAAGTATAGATGAAATAAAGGACGTACACATAATAAAAAAGTAACAAAAGTCCATCAGTAATACAGTGATGTATTGAAAGCAATAAAAGTGTATATAAGTTATATCGGTCCTCTTAACGATCAAAGACAAATAGAACCGCGCAAATATGCAACGAACTACAGTAAAAATTAAGAACATACTCGTAGTATTAACGATATTTGCCGAATCTTGTGAAAAATATTTTTGAAAGCTTTATTTAATCCTTTTAAACTTTTCTAAATATTGAATACGTTTAAATGCTGAATTGGATGTACCAGTACGTAATGCAGGATATGAAACGTCCGCATGACTTGAATCACTCGGTATTTGACAGCTCGCCTTTTTTCATTTCAATTTTTTACTTGTTATTTTTGACTGTCTGTCTATCTGCTGTCAGTCCATTGCAATTATTGAATAAAAACGTTCAATGATATATACACTGAATATAGTTACCGGCTTGCGAATTTTAATTTTAGGTTATATATTGCCAACTGCAAAAACCTTTTAAACTATTAATTAAGGAAACTTTTCAATAACGTGATGTGCGTTTGCTCAATTATTTTACACGCTTTGATTAATATATACATAAACAAAATTGAAATTGAGCTGCTTTCATATTTATATGAATGTAGCTAATGTATAATATACCGTTTTTTCAATTCTCAATTGTGGCAATACTAATTTTACCTAAAAAATTGATTTTTCATTCTAGTTTTGACAAAGACCGACCGAGATATTTTGCTCGGTTAACCTCGGTTATGTTCGATTTGAAAAAATATTAGAGATGAGAAACAATAGTATTAACCATGGTTTTACAAAAATGGAGAATTAAAAAATCGGTTCTAAATCGTTTATGTAACAGGTAACTTTTGTTATGTCAGATAAACCCCTATATACACGTAACTATGTTTATCAGGAAATTAAAGGGCTTATTTTGTAACTGCTTACCTGACGTCTGTTAACTTCTAACGATTTTTCAAAAACCCTATAATTTACAAATTAGGCTACTTATGCCACTTTCAACATATGGGATCCATTTTGCTCTTTATTTAAGGTTTTCTGATAGTTTTGTGTAAACTTACATAGCTTAGTTTAGAAAATAGAGGCCTTTGAAAAATCGTCAGAAATCAACAGACGTAGCTGACGTCTCTAGAATAGATAGATTGGGTAGCTACTAAAAAATACAAGTTTATTATTTCTATTTTAAAATATAGGTACTAACTAATTAAATGATAATACTGCAGTAGGACTTAAGAGATATAGTATTTAAATAACAAAAACTACCACACAACAAAAATTCACAAATTTAATCAACTCCTTTAGTTAATTAATTCATCAAGAATTGAAATAAAATATCGCTTAACAATATTTGAACTATCTTACGTCTCTGCTCCAGTATACTGACTACATAAATGTATTAAAATATAGCACTCGGTTGTGCTATATTAAATATATAAATATTAATAAAGCTTTTCCCGCAAAGTTCCATTTTTAATTCAAGGTCAATTATGGTTTTTATATTCCACGCAGATCTCATCTTATACGGGTGGTTCTGGTTCTGATTCTGTATTCCATTACCACATATAGGGAAGACCCTTCTGGATTCCTTTTTTTTTATAAACAGACAAGGTTTGGCTTAAATCTTACAGTCGTCTACTGTCTGTCTGTTCCTGTCTCCCCGGGATCTCTCCAGCCTCCAGTCTTTAGTCTCCAGTCTATCCCCTTCCAAATTCCTTTTACTCCTTCTCCAGACTTGTCTCCTTTTCTTTTCATTTCTTTTGGTGTCCTAATTCTGCCAGACTGACACAATATATAGGGTGTAAATATGTATTTTTATACAAGTACATACTCGTATATATAAAATGTTATATAAGATCTAAAACACTTAGGAAAGGACATCTGCTTATATATTCATAAATTTTATATTAAGTTAGGAAAAGGTAACCTAGTATTTTACTAGGATGTAGTCTATAATCTATGTATATTTATAAACTTATGGTAATTTTTTATTTAGTTTATTTAAGGTAGTTGTATCGTGGAATGACTTTTCAAAGGATTTTAATAAAACTTCATTTAATTGCTCTTTAATTAATTATAAGACATATTGACCTCAGGTCGATTAAAATTTACCACTCCATTATTGAGAAAAACGATATTAAAGTTTTGTTATTTTAACACAGGCTCTTATGGGAAATAGTAATTTCAATGTTATTTTTATCGAATAAAATAAAAACGATTCAAAGGAATTCAATAAAAATTTAATATATTATAGAAACAGTAGTTATTAATCACATAAAAAAAAATGGAAATTATTGTCCACGCCATTACAGAAATAAAATTTTGTAAACATTGAAAATACGTGTATATACGTGTATGTATGTGAATATACGTGTAGATACTATTTACATGTAGTGAGAACAGTGAGAATACGTGAATGTATATACGTGTATACGTGTATGCATGTGTAGATACTATTTACATGTAGTGAGAACAGTGAGACTGTACTTTCACAAAAGTTTTTAACGAGACTATTTGACACTAACGTTTCAGCTACATTATAATTTTAGGTTGCTGAGTTATACTTTTGAGCATGACTATCTCGGATCAACTACCTTAAAGATCTATTTTTATTAGTAAAGCCCCATTCTCACTCACTGTTTTTAGTTTTAATTTAAGGTTTTAACCTTAAATGTAATTTTGATCTTGTGAAAGCATGCGTCAGTAATATACAATATTTTGTAATAATTACTATCTTTATTTAATATAAATTATTGTATTTAATGTAATTAACTTCATTTCTTTCATTTCACAAGCTGAAACTTACATTTTAGGTTAAAACCTTAAATTTACACTAAAACTCAGTGAGTGAGAATGGAGTTTTTAAAACATTTTATTGTAGTTTTACAGGTATCTATATATGTAGTATTTGGTGCCTTGCAGCTTGTAAACAATGAAGTTATAAAAACAATGGTTTAGTTTCTATAAAACTGTGTTATGTATTGATTAAGTTGGCTATCAGAACCTCACATATCCGTCTCGTCCAGTGTATCCTCCTCCATTCTATTCTAGTCACCTATTTTATACAACAGCTATAAGGCAGCTGTCGAGCAATACATAATATACTCATCAAGCAAATTTTGATATTATTAATGGAACGAACAAAGAGAAATAAAATCATTTACTTATTAGTTTACAGATGGTTAATTACAGAAACAGTAACAACAGTCGATTCATTTTAAATAGCTGTATCTCCGTCAACTTTTCGTTATTTAAAGAAATAAAAACTGTAATATACATATATTTGCTTATTTTTATTGGTCTGAACGTAAGAAAAGGGATAATTTCAATAAAGAGGGAAGTAGAAGTAAAGACGACAAAGAAGATTGCAATATTTTAAAAATATTTACGAAATTTATAAATGTGACATTTTTTTAACAGCATTCGTAATCGTTTAAAAGTCTTTCTTCTTCGTTCGTTTACTTTCTTATTTTAATCTTGTTCTGTCGAACAATCATGAAGTATATAGTAAATATGTATTGCGTGTACAAGAGGATCAGTAAATATAGGAATATGCTGTTTTCGTTTTCAATATGTAGATATTCAAGTAAGAGCACAGTACGATATGATAATCAATCAATCATGATCATTAAATTAGTCACATCCTGAGAGATTTCCTTCGATTACATCTTGTAATGCCGTTACATTGTTATCTCGCTTTATTAATAGAATAATCGTGTTAATTATACAATACAATCAATAAATAATTAAATTATTCTTTAAATATATAAATAAATATTTTATAGAAATCAATATGAATGTCATTGCACATAAATGCATATTTAAGTATCAACACAACACAAAATCGTTTAGCTTCCCGGTAAAACATTGTCCTTCTGTTCAGTTTCAAAAATACAAAAAAAGGCACTTCTAGATTAAAATATTAAATCAAAACGTAAATTAAATATGAAAACAGTGAGTGGGAATGAGGCTTCAATTTTATACAGGACTCAATTCCTTATAAGTTTTGTATACATCTTTTTTTTTATATAATTAATAGGTACGGAACTATATCGCTGGAAAGTAGCGCATATCAATGCTTGTTGTTGTACAGTTAGTATATTTATTTCAAACTAAACTATCTATGAACTCTGTATGAAATCAAAGTTTTAAAGCCTTTTTAGACCATCAGATCTAAACACAAATCTGACAGATCTCTGTCTTCGTTTAAATTTTACTGTTTACACATACAATAAACGATCACTTCGTCTGAATCTGAAACAAATTGAAGATCCTTTAAAAGCTCATCAGCGGGACATTTTGTTAGACAATCGAAACACTGTATTTCTGGTTTAGTTGGGTATGCAATACTTCCGTAATTATTTTATTTTCAAGACTTGTGCTTATTTTTTGTTATTAATATTTTCATTTATTAGTTTATGTATGTATATATATAGATAATAAAATAAACAAAGAAGTTAAATTATATATTCGTACAACGCCTGATTGTATATGAACATAAAATTTGGGTTAATTAATAACATCAAGTAACCAGAGCGTTGATATGCACCCTGTATATTCAGTTTCTCGTCCTAAATCACAACCCACCTCATTCCATCCTCATTTCATCCCACCAGATCCTCACCACACGCACAGACTCTTCGTCCTTTGACGACCGTCAGACTTCATCCCCTAGTTGCGCTGGTTGCCGTCCTGTTTTTCCGATAACTCAATTCACGACCCTGGGTTTTCTCTTTGTTGTGATACTACTGGCGCCGCGCTACAGAGTGACGTATCTCCCGCAGTCCGGACAGACGTACATGTATACAGCTACGTCCTATATCCTGTGCCAACCCGATGGCAGTTCATACTCTATAACTGTACTATGTAGTCAATATATATGCAGAATAGGGCTGCAAACCCAGTGGAATAACATAGCATATTCGTGATATCAGTTAGAAGTATCGATGTTTTTTTTATTAGAGCAAAAATATTCGTGTTTGTGTATAAATAGGTATGTTTGCCATGTGAGTGTCCTTTTAGTATTCACAAGATTAGAAAAGGACATATACAACTAGCCTTAGCCCTAACTAGCTTTACAGTGCACATTTCAAACCTGCAGGTAGCGTTAATTTAGCTTAGCATGCATGACTTGTTATACAATCTTAGCACAAGATTGCTACTTGATTATTAAAATAGATTGCAATGAATAACTAACTGTTAAAATTAGCTAACTACTAGTTTATTTTCCACACATATTTTGAAATTTGGTATGGAGACTTGGATGTATAACTTATATACAACTTGAGTACAATAGATAAAGCTTTAAACTTTTATTATATTATGTAATATATTTTAAGTAAATAGAATAGAAATTATACTTAATAATCTTTAGACTATATTATATGTTATGTAAAATTTGAATATATGAGTGTTATAATAATTCTCGATAAATACAGTTAAATATATTTAATGTTTATTTAACATAACAAAGTTTACCTTTTATATGAAAATTATTAGGTAATGTAACAAAAGTTTACGTTTCATGACGTTGATAAAACTTTTTATACAAGATTATATAGTAATATTAACGTAATATATTAATAAATATATGTAATGTCTTTTACATTTATTTAATGACTATGTAACAGAATTATGTTAAACTTCGGTAAGCAATAAACCGTAACGTCAAGTAAAAAGTATTACGTGAATTTAGCAAGCTATTTTCTAACCATCTTTCAATGTTCATTTTTAGATGTTTTCAATTTTCAAAATAGTTAAAATATTAAGTCATTTAGTATAATGTGGATTCATATCGGGCATAATGTTATCCCGGGCGTATTTTGGGGTGACCAACTGTGAACCAAGAAAGTTAAATACAAAACACAGCCTATCCCTGTTACTACTGTTAAAAAGTATCGATATATCTCAAACAAAATTTCATCTAAGTTTTAAAAACATCGATGTACTCGTATTATTTCCATCCCTATTGCAAGCTATACCAGCGTTCCGCAAAGTCAATTTATTCCGGACATCTTATTTGGATGTAGGACACGAGTCAGCGACACCATGACACAAAAGCATACGTACAAGGAGTAGGACAGTTCTCGTGGCTCAGGGACGTGGGGCTGGAGTGACACCACCCACTGAAAAACCCAACCCCATATGGTCTCTATTAACCCAGAGCCCTGCTGAATTCAAGCAATGCTTTGTTTTAAACATACATGAGAATATTTCACTTATAGACATATTTTGTCGTGTATCATTTTCTATATATGCTGTTTAATTTAGAAGCATGTTAATTTACTGTGGATAATTTCAGATAAAAATCATAAGACTATCAAATTACATAAGACAATTAAAATTGTCATAAGGAGAATTTATGTATGTAGGTTATAAACATAACAAAAAGACAAAACGACACTTAAAACTAAAATTTAAATTAAGGATTGTGCAACGTACTAGACGTAAACTGACAAACATTTAATCATTAAATTAACATGTATTCATCACATGAATAGAACGTAGTATCGAATATCGTTAACCGTGTAATTAATTATTTATTGCCAAGTACTTGGTTCTTTCACTACTTTTTTAATGTCGTTGATGGATATACCATTGGATTTGTTAATTATATTATTTCAATTAACGCATTAAATTATGTTATACATACGAGGAATGTTCCACGTCAAAAATCTCAGCTATTTGTTTTACAAGAATATTTCTTCACTATGATAGTAATAAAATAAAGTTTCTGTCAATGAGAATGGCAACACCATCTAGCGGAATATTTCTGAACTTCAACTGTACGTCATCAGGTCAATTTTAATACGTTTCTTGCACGTGGAAATGTGGCCTGCTGTTCACACGCGGTATGGTACAATTGGCTTCTTCAGAATGGGAAGTCGAACTACTTTATTATTATATTTAATATTTATGACAAATCAACGCATTTTCAACAGAAATTGATGTCTCTACTTACTACATATAGTATTTTCTATTCCCATAAAATTAAATATGATAAATAGAAGACTTAGGTTAGATCAATATATATGTACAAATAAATAAAAAAATGATTTGATATATATATATTTCCAGTGGTGGATCAACTCATGAAAATGTCAAAATATTTTATTCTCAACGAAAATTCTATTGTATCTAGATACTATTGACTTTCTAGAAGGCTTCGTGGGTGCGCGCCTTTGATAATTCCTCTTAAGGTGAAATAGTACTTCATGGTTATATAGTTAGATATAGATGGCAACAGTGTTCTAAAATGACAATCGATTTGCAACTTTGTACTAGCACTCCATGTTTTCAAATATAAAAACGTTAATAACTTTGCACACGATTGAGCTATTTAAACCATATAAACGTTAAGAGTTCAAGAGAAATGTTCAAGCTTTGTTTATAAAGAAATCTTTAATTAGTGTATCAATTATTTAAATCAAATTTGTGATTCGAGAGGATTTGTCTGTCCACAGCCCAAAGTTTTTGAGTGCTCCTTTTTGCTGTAGAAAACGCTTTATGCTTACCGAGAAAAATGTTTATATAAATATTTTGCGTGAATGAGTCGAAATTTTGCATAAAATTTGTAAGCAAACTGTAGTATTATATAGTATAGTAATTATATAGTAATATAACTGTTTTTTATATAATTATACTAATCATAGTTCCGTATATATAAGGTTTATTTAACATAACAAAGTTTACCTTACCTTACCAAGATTACACAATGTAAGTTATCTTTCAAAATAAATTTATGTTTTCTCACGTCAATTAATCTTTAATGCAATAATTATATAATGATGTATAACAATATTATGTTAAAGTTTAAGTTTGGTAAATATTTTTTTCTAGTTTACTGCAAGTTAATGAGCTTGTAAACTATGTCTTAATTTTTATAAAACTATAAAATTGGTTACCAGAACCTCAAATGTCCAATTACTTTTTAATAACTCCTTATATTTTAGCAGATATTAGCAATTAAAAAAGTCATTTTTCACTTTAATTAATAATGGGATCGGATCCATCGTTATAGAAAATTCCAATGGATGGTATGTCACATGCATCAAATATGCGATCTCTTATACAACAGAGACGCATACGAGTGTGTGTGTGTGATACATAGTTTTCCCGTGAATGACGAAGCTTGAATAATCTTGATTACTTATTACTACTTATTTCTTGTAAAACAAGCGTCAAAACTAAAATTAAAATTGGATATAGCTGTAATTCCGTAAACATTTGGATATTTAAAAAAATTAAAACGCCAATATACATATATTAACATTTATTTCAATCGGAAATTAAAAGAACGACCTCTAAAAAATGAGGTCACAAGCCCGTTTCAAAGTTTATTTTTTACCCGAATATAGGCATTTCCCATCACCATCTAACAACTGTTGTTATATCAACATAAAAATATATTTAACACAACATATTTTTCATTCAAAATAGTTAAAACTAAAAATGGCTTTTGAATATTAATTTGTTTGACCTTCTAAAATATGTTATATTTTATTGAGTAGTAATATAACTAGTTTTGTGCAAGCTATCCCAAACACACAAACACGCACGCATTTTTAAAGTGCGTTGGCCAATCACGTTTAACCTTTTAACATAACGAAATATGTTTTAGTGTATCTATCATCTAAAGAACCAGCAACCAGTCAGATTCAGATCCGAGAGATGTTGCTTATTACACAAACATAATTTAATTTATGCTAACCTAACTTACACGCATAAAAACATATTTATAAACTGACAGCCTATAATCGTAGAACATCGGAAACCAAAGACCTTGTACTCTGTAGAAATATGTGATGCTGATGCTGATGCTGCAATAGACGAAGGACCATAAATTGAAGTCTTCATCAATTCCCGCATTAATTTGTTCGTTTTGTTGTCTACAACAAACATTTACGAGATTCGTTATTAGCGAATGAGGATGTACGAGTCATTACGCAAATATTTTATCTTTAAATTATATTAGGAGGTTATATATACAGAATGAAATATTATGTTCCAAGTGTATGTTTGTAACTGTGCAGCAATTCGCATTACGAGTAAGATTCTGGAACGAATTATGCTAGTTAGCGAGGTTCCACTGTATATTATTAGATATGGGTAAAAAACTTTCAAGTTCGTTCATACGGAGCAATATAGGTTATGTTTTGTATTATTTGTAGGATCTTTAATCTCTTCTAGTTTACAGCCAGTAAACCGAAAATAGTCGTCTTATGTAATGAGCACGAACTTTGTGTCCACACATGCTTATTCGTACACAAAAGCGGAATATTCGAACCCGAACACGCAAAGGTGAATATCGCATTAGCAATGGAACTCGATAATCTCTTCTGTAATTTTTTTATCAATGACTTTTTTGTTATAGTAAACATTTCGGTTACTTCTTTAATATACCTCTATTTGTGACAAGTATAAATGCTTTTATTGTGACATAGATAACTACAGGTTAAGAACACAGCTGTAAAAATGTTGTATGTATCAGAATACAATACGCGATACACGACATAAGAGAACGATAGTGTGAGATTTACCGCCAAGATTCACGCGAGCATATCACTTAATATGACGGCGAGCCGGGGTCGGATATGGGTATGAGTATGAAGTCGTATTTTTGTTTACATAAACATAATCCAAGCAAATATTTCTCTGACTGACTACATAACATAAATAAGTACGTTTATAGATCAATTCATTCATGATTTACTCGTAGTTTTGTACGATAAGCAGCCTTGTCTGCCGTATACGTTGACACTCTCTTCACTTGTCTTCCTGACTTGTCCCGCCATCGTCTGTTTTATAACTTATGAGTTTTATACTATATGTACATAGAAATTTTACAATAAAACATTTATGAATGAATAAAAGTTATGACTTGCGAAGAAAATAACCATTCCTGGTAAATCATCTTATCAGGACTATTTCACATTTACCTTTAACATAATGGTTACTCTTAACCTACAATCCTGAACTGTATTATATTCATGTTAAGTATGGTACACATACGTGCGACTTAAACATGCGACATTCAACATTTGTTGTAAGAAGTTGTACAACTCATCCACACTAGTGCATGCAACTTAATACGACGGCAGTTTTCATTTTCAATTCGAACAAATTCCTTCAATTAAGTTATTTAACAAGGTCTCTGCTAACTCGTGATTACACATTTTGTCCAGGTCAATTTCATTTGTCCATTTAAACACCATTTTCAATTATTTTTATTTATTTACTAAACACAACTAAAACAAACGCCCAATAAGATTATACTGAAGACTGAGTAGGTACTTAACCCTTTTGTTCGAAATCACATGCAAAACCGTCATTTCTTTAAATGTTCCGCCTTCGCCTTGAAACATTTTTGTAAACGTCGATTAGTCAGTAACAAGAGAAGGGCGGGGGAGGAAGACGTATGTATGATCGCGTCATGTATTGTGAGATAGCAGCTGAATATCGACAAAATGTAGGCGATCCTGACAATAACACATTTATACGAATAAACATACCTAAACCGCTTTCTTTATCTTCTACTTTTTATTTATTTTTATACAAAGTTTTAATTCCTTTACGTGCCGAATTTTAATAATGTTTGAGTTTGGAAAAATATTTATTTGTGAAACAGTTTAAACATTAACTCGCTTCTGAGAATCCGACTGTCTCTAAATCCGCATAACTCGATTCCGGATAATTCGAGGACTCACTGTGTATGTATATGTATGTCTAATATTTTATTTTGTCAACAAGTTTGAAGATATAATAATTAGCTCATTATCATCTTTTGCATAACATAAAATATTCACAAAGTGTTAAATGTAGATATTTGCATTTACCGAAAAGAATGACGCTTTAATATGCAATAGCCTTCCTATATGTATTGAACTAATTACCATGAACATATTTTACATTTAAATTTGTATAAAATTAATTGTGGACACGACTCATAATGGTGGCTCTGTTAGCCACATATTTCCGTTGATATTCAGGTCAATTCATTATCGCATTCCGAAATGCAATTTCTATGTGATTAATTACTTAATATTTTATCAAAATTTTCATAATGGACTCATAGATAACAGCTTTTATACAAATAAGTCTGGTTTTTGTGTGTATACTTAGTCGTATTATAACACTTTATTAAAGTTATGTTATCTCATAATTTATGCAAGTATGCGTGGTTATTTTTACAATAGTCTATCTGCTGTTTTATTTGTTTAGAGGTTTATTGGTTCAAAATAATTATCGACTATAGCACAGTTTCTGTACTACTTACCCAGTAAACAATTTGGTGAAGTGCCCTATTTAGTGACGTTTCTATCACTATTTCACTTCAATTATAGTTCGCATCAACTTTATCTTCATTTGTATTCCGACAGGTGGAGTAATTTCGCCATTTGTAGCCGATAAAGTAGACATTTTATATGAAAAAATGTGAGAAACTGAACTATAAATGAACTCTTTTATGACAAAAAAATCATGACGCATCTTCAATATGATGTCAAAGTGACTCCAAAATGTTTACTGGGTATAGGACTATGGTTTGGTCTGGGTTCGAATCCCGAAGATGGAACAATGAGATAGGATATTATTTATTAAATTATAATTAATGGCAGTTAAAACTGCTACTCCATTCCAAAATACAGAGAGCAACCTTTTTTTTAATGTTGTTTGGTACTAATGTATTTAATGTATTTTAATGTAATGTAATAGCCAACTTACTAGACAGAGCGAAAATTGATAGCTGACATATCAGAAGTGGGAAAACTTAAAAGAGCAAATTACCTGTAGAAATACAAAAGGGCAGCGTTTTTCCGTATGCAAATCCAAGTAAGGGTAATTAAACATCTATAGAGAAATATAAGTAGTAATCAAAATATATGAAGAAGATAGTAAATTCGCATTAAAAGCCAACGAAGAAAACACTAAAACTAGGGCTGCCATCATTAGGTTGTGAACTCATATTTTATTTCTTTATTGAAATATTGGTTAATAAACTAAATATATATATATATATATATATATATATATATATATATATATATATATATATATATATATATATATATATATATATATCTAATTTATATTTGTTTTACTGCGTAATATTCCGCTTGTTATTATAGTAGTAGATGACGTCACACACTGAAAAGAATATAATAAGTAATGTAATTTATTTTTTGTTATATAAACATTATGGGTCGACTTTACAACTGCTATAACTTTGACGTCTAATACTGCATCTCTTTTACACTTCTCTTGTCTATCACTAATAAGTTGTCAAATGGTAGAGGTGAAGAAGGTGTGAAAACAATGACGTCGTAAACTGAAATCATTTTTTGTAAATTTTTATTCCTTTATGAAAAAATGAAGTACTCTTTCTGTCTCCCGCGATTGAGTAGTAAAATACAGGACGTATGGCAACCCCAACTAAAACTTACGTTTCTCAAAATTAATTTTTCTTGTGTTTTGGCATGGAGCAGCAGGATATCAGTTGCAATACATTTTCTGCTGGTAAATCTACTCTGCCTGCTCAAAATTGTTTAAATTATTTAGCAGAAATAGTAAGATATTAAAGAAAGGACGGTCTTTCTTTGAGACATGAAGGAGGCGGTCTTGATTTGAGACATTTTGATCAGATTGTGTTTTTCCTTAATATCAAACGTATTTTTAACCTTTTTTATGTCTTTCAATATCGAAACAAACTTGCATTTATTTTTGTCAGAAAATCAGTATTATATTTTGTTTTTTTTTACCCTTGAACTCTGAAAAAGTTGGCAACCCTAAACCCGTATCACGTATTACATTATAAGGTTATATAAGAAATTACAGTTGCGAAAAAAACATCTATAATCTTTGTTTGGCATTACAAAAATAAAGCAAATATTTAATTTTCAAAGTGCTGTTCTAATACGCTAAGCAAGTGCATACACTGACAACTGTCACACACACTTGCACAAAATGTAAGCAACGATTCAGTGGAAACCGAGAGCTTAGTGCTGGTGTTGATGCACGGCCGCGCGTGGAGGTAATTATATGAAGGTCGTTGATGACACTGCGAATTGCACTTCTCAGAATAAATTTTGTCTCTTTGTGACTCTATATTTATTACCAAATAGCATCTCATAAATTACGTGATAGTAGTCATACTACTATATCTATTGAATACATATATATCCTCGTGTATATATACATACCTTGCAAATTAAAAACAAGATGCTGAAAAAGATATTTGTATGCAAGATAACGATTGTTTCAAGAGCTGTTTAAAATTAAACTTGTTGAAAATTAACAAGTTTTTGTCTTGGTTTATTATGCAGTTGGTTGTCATCTTGCCATAGTGGCACTCAAATTCAATTTTCATATTTATATAAGACATTTTAGGAATTGTAAATTTTTAATCAAACTTATGTGTTGCTTCTGAAATTAGAAACAAGAAACGACATTTAAAATTTATTATTTAAATTGTCAATTCCTTTTTATCTAATTTTATTATAACCTAACATTATGCACAGTGAGTTCTGTCGACTTCAAATATCAACTGTGGTAACCGTTGGTACACATTACAATGAAAGTAGTTATAACTAATATATACCGTCAGCTCACCTGACCAGAATGAAGTTGTAATATCTCTGGTTAGTGTTACCAACTAAAGAAATGTAATTTCTTTACATTTATTTGAGTGCATTTACTTTGGATAGTTAATAGTACATTTTATAAACATTTTATTATACATAATTTATAAATATTAATATTTATCTATTTTTTTAATTGTTTCCCCATTTCCCAGTTCTTCCATCGTTGCTTCTTTAATAACTTCATTATCCATTTTCCAATATCCATGTATCTTTATAGGCAGTGGCGGCCTTAGCCATTGCTATGCCCGGGCGTGTGATCTTTGCGAGGCCCCGGGGTGAGAGATCTTTGTGAGGCACTTGTTCTTTGTGTAATTTATGTAAATTGAAAGTAAGTATTTTTCATGATGATTGAAGAGAAATGCAAAAGTTATAAAAATATTTTATGTAATGTCATGAATAATCCGAATTATTATATATACTAATTAGAAATTTTAAGTTATTTATAATATTGGTACAATATTATTTATTAACAAATATATATATTTTTTTTTTTATTAAGAATAATTAATAAAAATAAATAATAATTATTAACAAATATAGAAACTGTATACAATGCAAGACTAGACGTAACTCTTTTGAATGTTATATATTGAATGTGTTGTAAGTATCTTGTACCAGATGTAATGGGTTGTACCCTATCCAAGGTACACGGCATCAGGGTATATCACTCTTCTCCTGGTTCAGACAACTTTGAACCAAACGATCTAGTTCCCAGGAATACTAAGTTATACACCTGGCATCCAGTGATTGTTTATGTTAAGATAAGACCGAAGTAGGTCTAGCTAGTATTGTACCAGTGTCGTACTAGGAGTTTAAAAGCGAAATATCGCTAACAATAATAAATGAACAATTTTCAATGCATATAAAATAACCAAAGTTATTGGTTTAAGTTTTTGTTTCACCTCCAAAAAACCCAAGTTCAGGGTTGGAGGAATACTGTATGTACACGTCTGTTTGGATAAATATAGGAAAGCAGGGCAATACGTATTTTCCCGACCTTAAGAAAGGACAGGACAGGATAAAACGTCCTCTGGAAACGACCTTTTCCCCTATATGTGTTTGTCAGCTTGTTTACGTACCCAATCAAGTGGAAATAAAAGTCAGTTAAGATTAAACTTTCATTAAATTTGGGTTTTGACATTATTGAACTGTTGCTACGTCTAACTTCATTATTCTAATTCATCTTCTAATTGTTATGTAATAACTTTGCATGGAAAAAAAATGTAAATTGTTTCTTAAAATATTCATGAATTGCTCGGGAAAAACCATGACATTTGTGTGACGTAATTTATGGATCCATGTAACGTTTTATATAAGCAAAACTTAGCAATGTTTAATCTGGAAAGGTCTAAGTTTATCTTAAAAGCTAATTATAAAGATACTTTATAACTATTTAATAAAAAGTTCCTTCTTAAATCCCATAATCCTGCGACCAACATTCACTATTGCACTATCGCTCTCGTGTGCTAACTTTTGCAAAAGCTTCAAAGCGTCTGCTATAAAAAAGCCTTGCTTCCAAACTAGCAAGTGCATACATTGCTAACTTCATATTCCACTCACAGTAAACATTTTGGAGTCACTTTGACATCATATTGAAAATGCGTATAATTTTCTTGTCATGAAAGAGTTCATTTATAGTTCAGTTTCTCACAGTCGTTCATATGAAATGTCTATTTCATCAGCTACAAATGGCGAAACTACTCTACCTGTCGGAATACAAATAAAGATAAAGTTGATGCGAACTATAACTGAAGTGCAATAGTGATAGAAACGTTACAAAACAAAACACTTCACCAAATTGTTTACTGGGCTATTTATTTTTAAAATTTCTGTGATCTTGGGCTTTAAACTTATTAGGCAAGCAACACAAAAACCGCCAACATAGTAGGAGGTCGTCGGTGATACGACTTAGCATTAGGTAGAACATAGTGGAAATAGTCTGACGTTAAATAAATTAAAATTTAAAAAAACATTATATCATTTAATTATATAAAGTAAAATTAATGAAAAGAAAACAAAATGAATGAATTATGAATTCTAAAACAAGAGCTGCCAACATAACACAGTGCATATACAAAGATGATATGATACGGTACATTGGGGTCACACATGCATGATTTATTTTTAAATAATAATTTGGTGGGAGCATATGCATATGTTTTGTTGTGCATTTAATTTTTTTAAACACTGTTATTGCCAAATAACAACCTATACAGTCAAACAAACAGTTACGTATACGTAATATAACCTTGATGCGATATTACAGATAAAAACTGTGTACACTCGTTCTATTTACTTTGTATATTTTTTAACCAATAACAATTTTATATTTGACAAAAAATTCAAACGAAATATTTTTTTAAATTTTGTTTTAATCATTTTTTTTTACGTATGCTAAGATTTTCTTTATTATATTTTATTATTATTATTATTATTTATTGTAATGTTTTTGCCATTAGGTACTACATTCTTCCGCCTTAAATCAATATAAAATAATATATTACATATCATTGTGTTTAATTACATACTATCAATCCATTTTCATTTCTTCCAAAAGAAAAAAGAAATATACAAACAAAACAGATAAATTGAAACCCCTACTGCTTCACTCCTCCTGCTACTCCTGTTTGTACTCTGCACTTCCTTCTCTCTATCTCCACACAATCTTGTTTTCACTTTTTACACTTTAGGGCTCACTCAGGAAACGGATACGAATCCTGTTCTATTCCTACGAGTTTTAACGACACTTCCCAGAGTTTTTTAGCGCAGGTTTCATCAAGGGCTGTTGCTCCAGGAGCGGTTACTTTACTGCCACTTTCTATTTCCAAAAGAACTTTTCTGCTCCTTCTTCTCTTAACGCTCTCCCTTCATTTTCTCTAGTCCTCCTTCATTTCATCGTTTCCTCACCTCTTGTCTTCTTTGTCTCTTCGTCTCTTTGTCACTTCAGATTAAAATCACTTCTGCTCTGCCATTACTTTTCTTTCCTCGTTCCTTTTTTCTATTTCCGTCATCCACCTCTTCTCTTCACTGCCTCGCTTTAATAACTGCACAATATTCTTCTCGCTTATTACTTTTTTCTGACAAGAAAACTTAATGTGCTCCAATGTTTCAATCTCCGTTCCGCACACTCTACATAACAGAACTTATGAGCTGCTTTTTTACTCTATAACAACATTCAGCTAAACACAGTTACATATAATAGCACTGCTACATAAACAGTGTTACCTAAAATAGAACGTTTTGTGACATATTTTATTGTTGTTTGAAAAATAAATGTACCTTCTTCTCATTAGTTCTTTAACATAGGCATAAAACTTCTTAAGGAACTCGTTTTATGGATCCTGTAATCTTAAGAAGTCCTTATTTAGTCCTTTTTCGATAAAATATTACCAGGTTTCACTTAAGTAAAATATATATAATACAAAGTTTTTAGCGGGATGTATATGATGCAAAAAGAGGCTATTTTATAAGTGTTGCAAATCTTTGACAGCCATGACATTTTTTTTCGCATAGGAGTTCAAGAGTTCTAATTTTTTTACTGGATACGCTATTTGATGTGTTCAATATACTCATATGTCTACGAAATATATAAAATTCACAACACAAACTCCCAGCGCAGTCCCAACTGGTCACAATGTGTACATAATGTTCATATTTCTAATACATTGTACAGCCAATGTACTCCGTGCGATGTAGCTATCGCATAGACGAAGCGACACGTGGCAGATAACGCAGCGTTATCAATGCTTTTGAGCAAATTGGGGACCACGCATACATATACAGTATGTATGTATCGCGATTTATGTATTGGTATTGGTGCACATATGATGATGTCATATTTCGCAATATATACTATACATATACTCTGTAAGTGTGCAACTCTGAAGTAATCAGTGGTAACGTTTTGTAACAAGAAAGCACAGAATCCACAGAAACATTTTTAGCGAAAGTTCATCCATCAACGGATGTAAAAGTCGGGAAATCGACTTTGATTTAGTTTGAATAGTTGTCAATAGATGGCAGCACCATACTAATTATTTTTTTTTTTAAACTTTTAACATAACGGCAGTTTAGTACGTGCCGATGTTAAGTAGTCTAATGTATAAACATTTTTAATCTTTGTTGCGATTGTTGTGAAGGTAATAAAATTGCATATTATTATCTGTTTCGTTTTCCTCTGCACCGATTCGCCACACAAGGAAAAGAACGGTCGTGCAAAACTGGCGTGTATCAAAGAGAATTCGGAAATATACAATTGCGTGGAGAACATATGACAGTACTTTGATATTCGTATATATGTACTATATATGAACTACAGACTACTTCGATACAGTAGGTTATTGATAAACATAAAAGTATAATTTTCCTCTCATGATAAAATACGTTTATGCGAATGTGCATACATATAGAGATATGAACATAGATTACAGGTTGGGTTTCGAAGTGGGGGTTTCAACTCTTCTTCTTTTTTAGAAAATCTGATAGAATTTGGAGAAAACAGAGTTGGTTTCCGTCACATTACTATTTAGGGAAAGTCAGAAATAGCACCCAAATAGTGAGAGAGTTTGTCCACTCAATAAGAACTTTCGTGATACAATATTTGCCTGCAAACTATGTCAAAATCTTAATCCCAACTTATCATAACTATTTAATTGTTACCTCTTGTGAAATATACTAAATCTTTTGATATTTACTTTTAAAAAAACCGTCAATGTATAATAATTATTTTATATGCACCATGGATAATTATATATTATCGGATGTTTTCAACATAATATAACTGAAATAAATAAAATATTTAGGTCAAATGATAAAACTTGTCATACGGCGATGCGATGCAGGTGACCGAGAAACTATGGTGACATTAAAAAAGTTAATCTACTTTTTATCATTAACAAAAAAAATCAATAACAAATATGATTTAAGATTAATCAACGGACTGTGATGATACCTTTACCTGGTACGACCAATAATACGCTGGTTTATTATCAAAACCTGACCATATGCTTTTCGATTACATAAAATATTTCAAGGTTAAAATATCAAGTATTTTTCATATGATGCAATACAATTAGTTTGTGGTTATGTTTATTTCCAATATTATTTTCTTCGTTGTCAAATATCAAATTATACATAAAATATGTTCAGAGATTTATCATCTTTATTTACAAAAAGCGCGCTCAGTTTCGAAACTATTTTTTAATATGTTGTACAAAATATAATGCAACTGCCATCTATCGATTAAATCTGTTATTAATTTGCCGCCATTGAATATCTACCTACATGACATTTATCTCCATATAGTGCAAGAAAATATGTTAATTGTATTTTATGTTTATTTGCAGGAACTACATTTAAAGCACACAAACTTATATTAGCAGCTTGCAGCAAACACTTTGCTGATTTATTCGAAACAGCGCCACCGACATCAGGATCATGTTATGTTATATTAGAAGCTACCAGTGCGGCGAATATGAGCGCCCTCCTTGAATTTATGTACAAGGGGGAAGTTCATGTTTCGCAAGAGGCGTTATCTAGTTTTTTGAAGTCGGCTGAAAGTCTACAGGTGAGTCACCTATTTAATAACAAAAAATTGAATTGTGAACCATGTCTTCATTTCTATAAAACGGTACTTGTTGACTATCATAACCTCAAATGTTCAATTAATTTCTAATAAGTCGCAATATTGTAGGAGATATTAACATTTAACATAATTATTTTTTAACCTTAAATCATTAAAGGGATCTAATGTCATAAATAAGGAGTCTGCGTGTAATGTCACATTCGATTCCTACGATTCTCCATTACTACGAATACCATTCGATTCTCTTCTATGAGATGCCATCTCTTTTATACAATATACTTCGTTTTTATATCATGTTGATTCATGTGAACAAAGAAAAATGATCTCGATTACTTATATCTTCCATGACGTCATATGCAGAACTAATACAAACGGCACAAATTAAATTCAAATTTTTGTATATTTAAAGAATTTTTTTTATTATCATTAATACTTCACGGGCTTCTTAGGATCACGGTCCTTATTTAAAGAAATGAAAATGTTAATTTACATCACAGGTAGAAAATGTAACGCAATGTTACATTTGAATTAGCTTGCAGAAAGCCAACAAGTGTGAAATTGCATTCCAAGAAAGTTCTATATGAGAAATAGAAAATGAATCAGCTTGTAGCAAGCTAACAAACGTCAATCTTGTTCTGCAAGACAATTTTCTACCTGGGATATATAAACCAGTTCTAAAAAAATGTTTATGTACCGTAGACGTCCGTCAAATTTAGAATAGACCATATTTATGTTATTATTCACGTATAAATAATAAATATTTATTTGCAGGTTAAAGGGCTAAGTATCGAGCATGAGAAAATAGCCGTGGCACAAAGTCAACACGTTAGGGATACGCCTCTAGGTTCGCCAATACGACTTAAACATAAACTAAACAATAACATCGGTCATCCTAAAGACGCAATGGATACAACTGCAGCAATTTCCCAACACCAATCTAGTTCATTCAGTCCCGTCCTTACTCCTTACATTAATCCAATTGGATACAGAACACAATACGAACAGCGACTTGTTAGTAATATGAACGAATTACCACGAAAGAGACAACTACGATCGCCTATAAATGATTGGCATCAGGAAAGAGGGTCAGTGTTACGAGATGGTTCAAAAACAAATCGAACTAGCTCACCGTCACCCTCAGGAAGAGCCTACAGGTATAACAAGAGTATTTATTTTATATAATTAAACATAACCTCAAAAATAAATATTCTCGTATGCTTTGGTATTGCTGAGGCGACGTAATCAGTTGTTGCAATTATGAAATATTTCTAATTGTTTGAAATTTCTTTTTAGACCTGGTAGTTCAAGTTCTTGCAGTCAAGTTGGGGCTGTTTCTGGTTCTGGTGAAACTGAACAGACAAGTAATGAAAAAGGAGGTGGTTCCCCTCATCCTTCAAGGTTTGAGGATACGGGAAATGGGAATGGAAACGGGAATGAAAATGCTGAACGTGGAAATGAAAGTGGGGGAGGTGCTGAAACGACTGCTAACAATTCTGCTTTTGACACAACTGCTGCTGTGAGTGAGGAAAGAGAAGATGGGAGAAAATCAGTGGATCAAGGTTTTGCAGAAGGTAAACATTTTAAAATGCAATTTACATGTCAGTCAGTCAGAACAGAAAATCACGAGATAGCTTCATACATACTATAGCTGCATGTTAATACATACAATATAGATTAATGTATATATTTTAGATTTACGTGTGAAAATTGAAGCTGATTTTACGTCGGGAAATGGCGGTGGCACTGCTCCGCCTACGCCTTCCAGTACGGCGTCTATAAGTACTAGTTTTGGAACAGTGAAAGTTGAAACGTCACTACCACCGCATATCCCGCCAACAGATTTGCTAAACACAAGTTTGTGGAACGCCAGCAAGTTAACTGGACACAAGGCGGGCTCGGTGGCGACACCTGATGGTTCGTATTTCATTTACTTCACATTTACTTAAACGCCATCTGTTGAAAAAATAATAATCAAAAATTTGCTTGCATTTAATTAGGTAAAAAGTTAAAATGTCCATATTGCGATCGACTTTATGGATACGAAACCAATCTCCGAGCGCACATTAGACAGCGCCATCAAGGTATCAGGGTTCCTTGCCCTTATTGTGCAAGAACATTCACCAGGAACAATACGGTAAGACGCCATATTGCTCGAGAACATAAACAGGAAATGACTCTGACACAGTATCAGCAAACTCAATTACAGAATCACAGCCAATAATTCTGAATACTGCAAAAAAAAAGAAACAAAAATAATTTAATTTAAATTGTTTTTATTATAAGAAACAATATTGAACTCTTGACAATAGGTTCCTATGAACCTTTAACAGATTTTGTTACTTCGTTACTTAAAATATATATATTTTTTATTTTTGTAGTGACTTATTGTCAAGGATTAAATATAACATTTTGTTTAAGTGGCTCACTGTACCTGAACGAATAGTGGCAGGATGATAAAACATTTGGTCAAATTCGGTTTTGAGTTGTATGACATAAAATGGAAGCTGCTGAAATCCGGAATTTTTTTAAACGAAACGACGTGATTTTATCTTTGATATAATCAAAATAGAATTGGATATTAAAATATGTTTACAATATTAAATTTAATTTGCAGTTGGAAATTTAGAGAGATGCGTACATATCTATAATACATATTTAAAATATTTACCAGTGTATATTATAGACGGTTACTCATCCGAAATTACTTGTTTGATAATATTGGTCTATGATTCTGTATTGATGAGCTGCAAACAACTAAAATTAGTCAGCAAAGAAGGAAAATATTTAAAAAAAATAAATCCGCGCTTCAGAGAAAATTGAAAAAGTCTTATAGGCAACAGACAAGACAACTCTAAATCCGCAAAATAAATAATAGAAAATAGAAAATATACCTCAAACTAATTTCACACAATCATCCTAACCATTATGTATACCAATCCCTCCATACATACATAATAATATAAATAATAGTAAACTTGCAACATAACTGTGATCTATAAGCTCTGTTAACAATAATTCAATAAACGTGGACCTTGGTAAATAGTATTATATTCAAAAAATATATATACAACTCTTAGGAATCTAGTTAGCAAATATACAAACCATAGCCAATATTTAAACCATATATTTATTTACAGAGCATGTATTATCATGCATCACTACTTTGATTTTATTTAAAACTCTCTCTCTATTTTATTGTAGTACAGTTTAACTCGATCTTTATAACCCTTAATGTTAAGGGGATTTTTATAATGTGTCATACCTCAAGTTACATTCATTAAGATCAGCCTTTGCTGTTAAATCCATATCACAATCAAACAATAAAACTCAAATACCTCATAAAAGCACAATAGTTATAGTATTTATACCACATAGACAGATATTTATATATATATTTTTTTTTTCTTTGTATATTTTTGAATATAACTATTTACATAATAAACGTTATCTATACGTATTATGTAATAAGGTTCAATTAGTCATATTAATATTAACGGAGCCCGTCTACAAATATTTTGGCATTGCCTCTGAAAAACAAATTTAAAAAATATAAAGAAACAGATATACCTCAATGAATCTATACGTGAATATTTATAATAGCTGTTAATTTAAGCATATATACCTTATACATATTTAATAATAGTCGTACCATAACATATATTATATAATACTTCGCTAGGTATTATGTACACATCGGTGTTATCAATTTTTGTATATTTTTATGCAATATGCTCAACTATAGTTTTATTTTACCATAGATAAACAGATTTTATATATTTGATAGAACAATTGCTATATTTGAATGTTAACTCCTACATCCAACAATTCAGTAGTCATGTACCAATCGTACACAGTTTTTAATGCAATACAATATTTTTTTAAAGTCAATTCTTATAACGGCAGGAATAATTAATACAATCAATAATAGCGTTTGGTTTTTGCATTAAAAGCATATGGCTGCTGCTTGATAATCTGAAATATTATATTAAAGATACTTAGTATTCAATCTCTTTATATACCCAATTATTTTATTTTTTTATTTACAAAAATTGGTAAGCCTTAGAAATAAAAGTACTTGAATTTTTCAATATATTTCTCAAGCGTTGTCGTTTTCGTTTAAAAATGTTATAAATAATTAAAATTAAAATTATGGTTCAAAACCTATTTAGTTGTTAATTACAATCAATTATTATTTATAGTGTTATTAATCAAAATTATTTTTGAATTTCTTAAAATTCAACCAAGAAAATAATACGAGTCTTAAAAATGTATATAATAAAAAGTAAATGACCCAAAGTAATTTTAACATGCACTAACATGTACTAGAATAAAATTTCTTGGAAAACTTATCATTAAGTATCCATTGATATGAATTATAATCTTGGATTAAGTATAACTGGTGACAGTCAGGCTGTGCAACTTAGTAAAAATGTAATTAGAAAAATAGTAAAAATTGTGAGCCTAGGAAATGTCAAAAATTAAATTTTGTAAAAATTGTGAAACAAATCGCAAAAGATTTAGACAAAATATAATGTATATAAATGCATATAAAGAAAACATTAGGAATATTTTGAACTGAATCAGTTACAAATTATTTGAAAATATTTAAAAGAAATTTTTAGGAAAGTAAATCAAGAATTGTATATAAATGTAGTCTGTATTATGTGCTAGGAAAATATTGAATATTGAAATTGATACATTTGTGGTAATTTTTCTTAAAGGAATTAAAAATTAAGTAAAATTTTAAGTAATAAAGTAAGTGACAAGTAGCACGATTGATATGTTGCCAGTAATACTTGTTATACATATGTGTTGTTGGCAGTAAGGAAATAGTACTTCTGTTATTTCGATAATATATGAATTACTTTCATCGAGTACTCGAAAAGTCATTTTACAAAACATATTCATTTGCCTCTATAATTGTTTTTATAAATATATTTGTGTATTTCTAGCGCAGAGGATTTTATCATAAATTTTTGTAGATAAATTGCTGAATATCTGTTGAATATTCCTTACATCCGCTGATAAATACAGCGTTGTGAATTTACTGGTGCATTTCCTATTAAGGAAATGCATGTTTAAAATTCTCAATCAGCTTTTATTCATTGATCAATAAAGTAATCAAACCAATAGTTATATAACTGACAAGGCATTTCTTAATAAAAGTCTTAAACTATAATATAAACTGACATAGTAATGTTATAAAAATTGACAAAACGATAAAACCTCTATTTTGGAAATTCATAATTTAAATTTATTCTAATTATTATAATTGTAATATTCGATTAATAATGTAATAATGATGAACAGTAGTTTAATTCATCATGAATTAGATTTTGCTCTGTTCCATTATTATAATTATTATATTTTTTTACGGTGGCTTTCGATAAGTAAGAAAAAATACTAAGTTTATACACGATCTACTTTTTATAGATTGCGTAAACTGTGTAGATAGTTAATAAATAATTCATTGTTATGATGTGAGTATGAATGTGAATCGAATGGATAATCGTCAGTAATTTTGTTTGTTTTTACAATAAATCCGATTCAAGTATTATCTTGACAAGTAATATATATATTGGCAAAATGAATTTAAATTCAACAAAACTCATATCCCTCTGTTTGTTAATGAGTTTGATTGAAATATATAGAAACTCAGTGCAAAATAAGTTAAAACAGCCAAACGTTTTTATTATTTCAAAGTTTTTATTTAGCAGTTACCAGATGTTATATTTCTAAAAAGGTTTTCAATAGTGATAATAGTTATTCTAATATTACTATTACATCATATTATTGTACAGATATTGATTGTTTTGTTTTAATAAATATTATTTATCACTTGTAGGGTATTATATTATATTTAGGAGTCTTGCCTAGCAAGTGTAAGTAATAAATATTTTAATTGAAATTGTAAACTAAACAGTTTAGTATGTAAAGGAAACAAATAAAATGGTTTGCACTTCTAGAACTAATTACACACTGCCAATATGCATTTTAATATATTATACATATATATTATAAATCATATTCCATTTAAGTATATTTGAATTAGCTCATATTTATCAAACCTATTGCTTTGATATTATTAGATAAAGAATAATATATATTTTTACAATGTATTTGCAAAGGTTATCAGTACCAATAAGATAAAAAGGCAAGTGTTACTCATATTCTTTAAAGTAATATGTAATTTCGATTAGGATCCTATCTGCTAATTTCTGTTGCAAGTTTTAGCATCCGTAATAAATATTTATTTATTCTAAGTGAACACAAAACGTTCTTGGGACATAATATTTAACGGAGAAACGTTCCTGGAACATTTTATGTTCACTGGGCTAATCAACCAGAAATAATTAATTGTTTCAGAATTTTAAATGCAATATTTTATTATTTGAGATAACATTTAAACTGTTGTTACATTCAATCCTCTATTTTTGAATCTATACAAAATGCTACTACGTTTATTTAATATTTATATATCTTATATAAATGTTACGTAAATTATGTAACGGTACGTTAAGATCATTTTAAATTTCTATATAGATGGATTAAAGCAATCAATCAAGTGATTGTACTTTTTATGTGCTTTTAATTTTATTTCAAATAAAATATTGCATTACAAAACAATTTCCACCAAGTTCCTATTTTTTAGTAATATATTTTCAATTAGCTTATCTGGTTCTAAAACAGTCAAACCATTTTTATAATATTTCTTTTTTTTTTTAACCTAGTCATTGAAAGTGCAACAATAAGTACTACCAACTTATAAAAAAGTTATAATAATGAGAAAAAAATAGTTAAATATAAAATGTATTATATCGTTGAGGGAATATTAACTATTTTTTAAATATTAAATAATATTTTTTTAAGCGTAATAATTGTGTAGTACATCAGATTGAATAACTCAGGAAAATGAAAAACAAATTAGAAAACTACATAATAATAGTAATAGAGAATAATTAATTAATAATAATTATAATAACTACGATAATAATAATGATAGATAACTATTTTATGTGTACCGTTTTTGTTAAGTTTATATTTTTCCTAAACTTAATTTCTTTTATTTTTTGGCAAGGTGGACAGTTGTTACAACCTTATTCTCTGTACTTTACATTACATTAACTGATTTTAATGATTAATTTGAAAAAGATGTGAAAGTGTACATTAATTTTATTTAGATTTTAGCAAATGATCCTTATTTAAAATGGAAGTTTTATAAAAGCATTGTACACTCGAATTGATATTTAATAATCTGGATTTGGCGTATTATTTATTTGTTTCAAAAATGCATTCAGTTTGTTATACATTTTTTCAAATTTATTCATTAATCAGTTTTGGTGATGTTGACCGATAATCGTATTTCAAATGAAAGTATTTAATTTTCAAAGAGTAAAACTATAAGACATAAGTCGATTGTTTGTATATTGGCGTTTTGCTCGATTATTTAGAGCACCAATCGATTTATGTTTAATTAGTATATATGTATTTAACCACGAATATTTATTTGTTAATTATTAATTTATAGTAATGTAACGTGTATATTTTTCTCTTTCGATTGTTAAACTCTTGATTTATAGTTTCTGTCTTTTAGATTTGTATAATAACCAAGATCATAAACAATAGAAGCAATAAACTAGTCAATTTTTAGGATTTTTAAAAAACTGAAAGAATTAATTTTATAATAATAAAAATAATTCTTTTATTTTTGTATAGATCTATTAATGAACAGGTAATTACAATAGTTATTTTATATTACACTACCTCAAACTATATTTATATACCTCATGTTACAGTATTTTTAACTATATATATCAATCCCCAAAAACACCCAAATATTATTTTTGTTAACCAAGAGAAAGCCGTTAAAAGTTGAACATTAACCGTACCCATTTACAGTACAGTTGAAAATAGATCTGATAGAAGTACATAAATCAATAATTAATAGTTTTTAGTTCATATAAATACAATAGTAGAAACCATATTTACAAAATGCACATCAAAATATTTTTAATAAATAATAATGGGTGGAGTAACATGGCTAAAACCGCCTTACCTACTCTACTGAAAAATTCTTTACAACCAGCATTATAAAATGGACGCAATACTTTTTATATCTTAATTTTTTTTTTATTTATACTATACAATAGCCAAATATACTTTTATAATCGCAATCTACTATACACAACCAAAAAAAAAATTAAATCAATCGAAGAGTACAGTATACAAGATTAAATAATGTCGAAAAATAATTGTTACGAATTAAAACTAATTCATAGATAGAAATATTAACAATATTTGCAATAATCTTTTGACGCAGTATTTTATTTGATTTATTACTGTTGCCTTACAACTCTGCCCACATTTTGTAAATCCTTAGCATTTGCTCGACAAACCAGGTGATTGTTTCTCGATATAGGCTGATTATTTAACTGTACAGACTTAAGGGGAGTGTGCCCATACCTATTTAAAGTTTCTGTATCAAATTTTAGTACGAATAATTACTCTGGAATCGCTGAACATACATTTATAGTACATAATAGTAAAATTGGTGTGAGTCAATGAATTCAAAATATAGAAAATGTCTAATAATATAAACAATCCCAATGATTGAATGAATGTGATTGAAACGTGTATGTTGTTCGATGTGTATGTAAATGTAAATTACAAAAATTGTTATTTGTTTTATTTTTAAAAACAAAATGTATTTTCTAATATTAATTATTTTTTATATATTTGATTTTTTGTAATATAAAAAAAATAATTAGTTTTATATAATTACGATATTTTGGGTAAAGTTAATTGTAAAGAAAATTGAAACTGCTTTGTATAAAAAATTTTGCGTAAAAAAATCAATTTTCATTTATAAATTAAATGTGGGTTTTTGGATTTTTCAATTGAAAATTATATATTATATATATTAGGTTAAAATTAAAATCTGCATAAAGACAGATTTTTAAAACTTAAACAAATAGATATTTTCTACGAAGGTCTTTTGATATGAAACAAAATATTTGTTTTAACTAAATTTTTGAAAGACTTTTTATTTTTAAAAGTGTTATTGAATTGTATATTTTGGGTAAATGGTTTAAATTTCATTACTAGCATTAAATATCACTATTCAACGTCACTAACATAAATATAAATTTAAACATTTAGAGATGTATCATTTTAATGTAAGATTAATCAAAATTTAATTTTGTTATTTTGATTTAAAATTTTCTGTACAAAATAAAATATCAATCACATAGTGATGTCAATTTTTGTATAAGTATTAAATACAAAATGAAAAAATGTCGATATTTGTTATCAATTTGTATTTAATAATTAATTTTAAAAAATGTTATAAACATTATTTAGTTTAAGTTTCGTAATTTAAAAAAAAGTATAATTTTTTTTTTCAATTTATTTTTTAAGTTACCATTACTTTTTAAATATGCATTGTTTTTATTATGTATATATTTATAAACGGGTAAATAATTATAAAATGGTACACTTAAAAGAAATAATGCAAATTAAAATTATAAAAAAAATAACAACCTAAAGAGCAAAAAGGCACTTATCAGATAGTACAATTCTTACGTACAACAGATTAAAAATAAAACTTTAGAATAAAAATATGTTTGTTAACGACAAAAAATTGTGTAAATGCAAGCAAAAAAATATATGATATATATACGTAAATAATATTTAAGATTGTCTATCCATTGTCAGTGGTAAGAAACCAAATTATATGAACTTCATCAAGGAATACTTCAGCAAGAAAACAACGCTGAAGTTTCATACAGTTTGGTTCTCACTGAAGTCATTTTATTCACATTTTGATGTTAAGTGTCTGAATGTTTGGTTGTTAAATGTACAAGTACATACCTCCCGTCAAAATTATTTTAAAATAACTAAACCACAAGTTAAATATCACATCGATTTTAATACCTGATGTCTTTGTCGGTGGTGTACTTTGTGATTAGGAGTTATATTACATTTGTGATCGACTTATTGTTCTTGTATGAATATGATTTCATAAAATAGTATCAGAACATTATCTAAAGTAATGACTTATTTTATTATATGTTAATTTATTGAAAATTGTGACGTCACGGCTGGACGCATACTATTATATTTATTTCACAATTAATCTTAATGCATATAAATTTAGAAATATATATATATATATATATATATATATATATATATATATATATATATATATATATATATATATAAATTTATTTATACATATAATATATATGGTATAGTATAGTATTTCTTTTACGTAACATTAATTTAAAATAATTATTTGAAACTTTATTTTTATATAAACAAACTCAGGTATAAATATTCAGGAATTAATTATAATATATTAATTTAAGTTTCACGATAGCGTTCGTAATATTATAAAATATAATTTGTAATTATTCAATATAGTATTTTGATTTTAGGATAATTTTAAATAAATTAATAAGTTTGATTATCTCGAAGTCTAGGTTATGCACTCCATTATATACTTTGCTTCATTTGATTCATTATGTTCTGCCAAATGTTATCTCAACAGGCTATGACTTTTTTTTATTGATTTATCCGGTTAACACAGTTACGTATATGTAACGTTTATTCAACATAAGAACGTTTATGTTCTACATACATTTTTTTTTATTATTTCAACATAAATTTATATTCTCTGAGCTAATAAAACTTTTTATGCTGTATTATTTAAAATGTTACATATTATATTAATATATTAGTAAAAGATTTTTAAGTTAATTTGCATTTATTTAATGACAATATATAATAAAACGTAATGTTAATTAAAAAATAGTACACTAGTATTACACTTAATATTAAACAAGTTTAATTTAACAGTTAAAATTGTTAAAACTTAATATGATTAAATAATTGTAACTATTATAACTGACACATTTTCTGTAATTTATCTAAACTGTATTTGTTACATTACTTTAAAAGTCATACTCTGTTGAGATGCTATTCATATTATATTGACATGGCCCTTATTATCAGATCAGATTTTTAGACTAAGCTTTTTTCTATTTTATTAATTCGATTACGAAATTTGAATACACAAATATCTTCGTTACTATATATGTTACTATCGTAAAAGTAGGTAGGATATCCAACGTTAATCACAGCAATTACTTCATCCACATATCATTCTTCTAGCTATGTTCGTAACTAGATACATTTACCAATCAATATAATATAGAGTACAAAATAATTTATTTCATTCGACTATTTCCCGCAACAGTAATTTTGTATTTAGTTATATATCTTCATCTTCTATTTTTGTTTTGCCATGTAGTCAATATAATAAATAAATAATAAATAATATAAAGAACTCAGGTTTTATAAAAATAAAAAAGTACAAATTTCATGCCAACTTTAATATCGAAAAAAAATATATAAAAATAAAAAATAAAATACACAAGCAATGTTTGCACCCACCTTCAGGTTAATAGATTAAAATATTTTGGGAGTCAAACCGAGTATTCTCAGGTTAAATAAACATAATAGCTAGTAATACCTAATCATTATACGTAATTATAATTAAATGTAATTTTAAAAAATATTTAAAAATTGTTTAAAAACTTAGTTTGTAGCATTTTTAAAAATCACGACCTACTACCTCAATTTATGTTTATTACTTATTATTTTAGATAAAGTTTATTAATAAAAAAAATGATACTATTTTTATATAAATAATTTTAAATGTATAAAAAGTAATAATCAAAACTTAAATTAAAGTACAAATTAAAAAATCTGTAAATTGACTATTATATTAAAAATTTAGAAATGAAAAAAAAGTCGCATCACAAATATTTTATAATCCTGATTTTAATAAAATAAAAAAAATCAAAAATATTATTACCATTCACATTGTTTGTACCTACACTCTTAGAAAAAATACTGGGAGTATAAAAAACCCTATTTAATTAATTGATTATAATAATAATATAATATAAATTATGTTTTATGTTGTATGATGTACATGTTACCTAATAAATAAAAAAAAAACACACGAATTAATAAAAAAAATCATTTCATCATATTTTTTTAATTTATATCATACCCCACTAAACACAGTTACATAGATTTAAGGTTTATTTAATGTAAAAAAGTTAGGTGTTACATTTATGTTAATATAATGTAAAATTACATAACAAAAGTTACCTTTCTACATATATTTAGGTTTTCTGACGTTAATAACGCCTTTTTGCAAGATTATATAATGTTACATATTAAATTAATATATCACAAAAAGATTTTTATTTTTTCTTGCATTTATTAATGACAATGTAACATTAGGTAAAAAATATTATGTTAATAATACATGAATTTATGTTTTGTGTTTAGAGGGATACGATGTTTATTTATAAGTTTCTATTATTTTAAGCTATTTTGTTGTTTTTTCATCCTTAAATTTTCTTTATTTTTCAAAATTATCTCGTCTTCAGTGTTCGTGTCGATGTATCGATGTAGTCCAGAAAATCGTTCCTTGTATCAGTGTTACGTTCAAATGTCGATAATAATAATGTAATGATAATATTCAGCGGTAGTATGTAAATCGAAACAAAACTAATGTTCGTTAAAAATATAACGTTATAATTTATTTTCAACTTCTCTATCCAGATTCAGTTTGTCGAGACTTATTCCAATCTGGTAAACATTATTGTAATGTCCTATTGATGTTAAAAAGAATAAAAACAGCTAAAAAAATAATTAAAAACGTTACCTATTTGCAACCAGTAGCTGAATTTCTTAACTTTATTCATAACGAAACTATTAACGACCAAAAGTATTGCTTTTAACTTATAACTTTTATTCCTTAAGTTATTGAAAGCACTACATCAGGCAACACTGTCGTTAACTTAACGATAATAGTTAAGGAATTAAGCTACTGGTATCTAAATAGCCATGAATAATAAAAATAGAATTAACTAAATAAATGTAAAGTTGATGTAATTGTCTGTAATATTTCAGCACTAAATTTACGAGTAAAATTATCTTAAAAGTTGTTACCGTTATTTACCGCCAGTACAAAGTTTTGAAAAACAAAATGAAAAATTAAATCAGGTCTATATTGCTTATAAATAAATTTGTGACATTCGTTTAGTAAATGTCTCCACACATACTCGTACGTACGTACAATGTTTGTCAGGGAACATGGGAGATTGACATTTTATGTAAGAATGTAATTCAATTAATTAATCAATTAAAAAACATGCGGAAAATCAGGTTTTATGAGCATCGAAATTCGAATCAATGTTTACAAAAAAAAAAATGTGAATTTTACTTAGGAATAAGGCAATTCTTTTTGTGCTTTTTCTAGCAAGAGCTACTTCTTTTATCACTATTAGAAAATAAAGTTTTAATCCAAATAACAAATCTACTATACTCGTAATTGTATGTGAATACTTTCAATCTCCCATTTTGTCCAAACTTTAATTAATTCAATTCGGTTAAAATGAGCTAGGAAAATGAGTTAATTTCACAATGACAGTTCTTGTTTTAGTTTAACTTAAGGACAAATTGTCGGAGAAATCCGCCATCAAACATGTATTTGGGGTACGCAATAGTACCTATTTTCATTCTGTAAAAGTAATTTTAATTTTCAGGATGGCCGCAGGATCTTTAAAATAAAAATGTAATCATTTCTTTCGATTTATCTTAAAAACCATATCTTCCACAAAAATGTTATACAGAGCTTTTTAATAGATAGTAATAAAATCTACAGCTTCTATTTATAACTTTTTCTTGTAACTTTATAATAAAAAAGTTATAAGCAAACGAAAATCTTCAATTAATGAACACTACTTCTAAGTCTGTTACATCACTAAATTTATGATATATTTTCGCTTCTAACTTTTTTATTATAAAAGTTACATGAAAAAGTTAGTAGTAAAAGTTTTAGCTAATATAATTATCTGCAAAAAAGTACATAACACAGTTTTTGTGGGAGTTGTTGTTTTCAAGATAAACAAAAGAATCTGATAATCATCCCTGTTTTCAAGATGGCGATCGAATGGGTGTGGACGACGGATTTCTAAGACTAAATGGTTGACTCTCAAGTTGTGAATGAAATGAACTAACTAGGTAGAGTAGCTAAGTAAGTTTAGATGACGCCGGAAGTGGTGCTCTTGAATGTTCTCGCGAGCGCCTTTGTGAATGTTCGGCTTAGACGGTTTATATTGCAAATAAGTGACACTGTGAATGTCTGGGAAATAGAAATGTATGAAATTAGATACAAAATTGAATGATTGAATACGGTTAAAGAAGATATTAAGTATATAGGAAAACAAGTTCATAAAGTTAAGCAACTATAGGAATAAGTATGTAAACAATAAGGGAAAATAGATGGGAGAATTTTGTATGAAAGAAAATTTAGACAAGTGGTGTATAGATTTTATAGAAAATAAAAAGAAATTTGATAGATTTTTTGTAATTTAATTTATTTTTTACATGTTTTGGCATACATTTTCATAACTGTGATTTTCATCTTAATATTCACATAACTTTAACTATAACTAATGTAAAATTTCTGAAAAAGTGTAGTAACATAAATTATTATATTAAATGTATAATAAAATAAATAATATATATAAAATAAACAGATTTTTGTAATATTTGGTCAGTATCACAAAAATATTTCTAGTTTATATTTTGGGGTACTAACCGCCTTGGATTTTGTGCACTTTGTATTTATCTGTATGAAATAAGTCAATAAATATTATTCTCAATAATATATATTTTAGAATAATATATAAATGTACAAATATTTAACCACAAAAGAAAACAAAAAACAAAGTTGAAAAATTTAAAAAAATATATATGTGAAAAATTATAAAAATTAATTCATATATACACGTTTGAATAAAAAATTAACAACAACAAAAACACGAAATTTAATCTAAAAATAAAATAAACATTTTGTTGCAAAGCCACACAAACGTTTTTCTATTTTTAGCTTTTGTAGTTTTCTAGCGTTTGCGACAAATTGAAATTCGTTGAATCGAATCGCCGTCACCTTAATCGTAAAAGTGTATAATTAACACAAAAAGCTGAGGGGATAATAATCTAAAGGTAAGCGTTGACACTCAGTAAACATTTTGGAGTCACTTTTGCCATCATATTGAGGATGTGTATGATTTTTTTGTCATGAGAGAGTTCAGTTTCTTTCAGTCGTTCATAGAAATGTCTATTTTAAAGGCTACAAATGGCGAAACCACTCCACCATACACATACAAATGAAGATAAAGTTGATGCGAACTATAATTGAAGTGCAATAGTGACAGAGACGTCACAAAACAGGGCACCTCACTAAATTGTTTACTGAGCAAGTACGTATCGGAGGAATCTATGGACATGAACGTTGGCTTGGTAGTCCGAATACAGATCTCACAACAGAGACTACTGCAATGTTGTGTTCAGTAGGGTGTATGGAGTTGTTTCGCATTGCCGCTCTTAATCATGAAAGCAAGCTTCTAATATAATGTTTATTAATACACCACGAGCCGCACAAGAATCTCAGCTAGTTGGAATTAAGTCGCAAGTTTGAAATAAACATACGTATGTGCATGGCTTCGTCGCTGCCAGTGTGAGAGCTTTGATTTCATTCACAAGTTTTGGAATGGTTGTACGTGGTACTAATAGATACAATCAAAGATCGCACATCGGTCTCGGTCGAATCTCGGTAGTCTATTCCAGTGTGAGAGAAGCCTAGAATAATGCGTTCGAAGGTCCTCATCGGACGGATTTTAGTATTATTTGTGAAATTAGTCATACAGCGCAATACTGTACGATACTGAAATGACAGCGCAAAATAAAATAAAAGTAGAAAAACGTCAATAGAAGTGATACGTCGAGAAGGGTAACGTACAAACGGTTACCTTAACCATATCTTTAGTACACGATCCAGCAATATTTTACATTATCGCATTACGTGCTAAATACAATAAAGGGATACCATTTAAATTTCTTTTTCGTCAGTAACTTTAAAAACAAAATTATTTAACAATCTCAGCGTTAAGAAATAAATCAGCTCCACTAAACTAAGGATAGAAACTCCAAGAAACAGCCCCAGGAGTCCACCGCACGTTGCTAAGAAATCTGTTAAACTGTATCCCTGAGACCGATATGAAGTCAAATATTTGTTTTCCTTGAAGTAAATAGATACTCGGGACATGGTAACACTGAAAATAAAATAACATTTGAACATCAAATTTAACATCATAAAATGTTGGTGCATATTGCCACTAGTGTTACCCAGGAAATTCGCTGAAATCAGCTTTGTAGGCTATGAATAATCTTTGCCAATTAAAATACGTCTGGGATATTTCTGTATCATAGTCGATGGAGGAGCAAGATGCTAGACAATCGCATCCTTGCCCAGAAGGTGAAGGATTTAGTCCTCTTGTGATCTCTCTCGTTTGCAACTCGCCTTTGAAAATATTTTAGAAAAGCAAATTAAATTTAATTTAATTAACTATGGGTTATTGCAGTCAAGCTATAGTCCTCTACACAGGTCTGGTAAATGGAAGGTTTCAAGTTTAAAGGCGAACGTTCCTTTTTTAGTTCCTCAGGATCGCGTCGGTTCTGATTCCGTTTTGCACATGGAAATGCTTGCTTATATATTCTATTTTTTTTAAATTTATTTTACGTCGACCTATTTCCAGTTCTACCCTATTGCGTCGTGATCTCGTATACAAGTTTACGAGTATATATATATACATAATTAATTTAATTCGATAACAACCTAACCAAGAAAATATAACTGCGGTTCGTAACAGTATTCTGACGTAACCATCATTGCTTTCGCCCACTGTGTCGCCTTCTTGCTATTAATTTTTAAGCCCCGCAATTGGATTGTCCGTCTTTGTTACACCTGTGTACAGAACTATGAGTCAAACATACCTTGTGCATCTGATACACACTCTCTGCTAGCGGAACTACAAATTGGCGTCGACGCATTTCCTGAAACAAGTAAATAAAGCGGATTCATTTATTATTAAAGAAGAAAAGTTACATTGATCTGTTAATGTTCAGTTGCCCAGGTAATATTGCAAAAAGTCGTTGAATCCTGGTACTAAACTTACTTGGCATATAAAATGTAACGCATCCGCATTTTTCCAACGTATATTTCGTCAAGCATTCCAGTTCACAATTTTCTTGAGTGTATGTCTTGTAGAATTCCAAATTCCGCTCGTTGGCGTAGTAACATTGACGACTGAAAAATACTCACGTAAATACACCTCTATTCTTGAATACTAGGGTAGTTTGATAATTCAGAAATTTTTTACTTATCTATTATATACGAGTACGTTGTATATATTCATAAAAATGTGTTGGAAGAGAGCCTCAGTTGACCAATTATTAACAAGTAAAAATACAGTTTAAAAGGAAATGAATTTTAAGGTCTAATACTGTTACTTTTTTAAAATCCGTTGGCGCCACGGTTGTGACTATATTAGAAAATTGGTAATGATGAAACAAATTTTGATTATTTCCGCAATTTTGATTAATGCTGCAGATTATAATTTAAATATTAATTCTCTTGGATATGAATTTTGAAAATGCAAATCTAAATGTCATGGTATTTTGACACATATCGTTTGAAGATTGACCATTGTGGTACCGAAGTGGTACCATTTATATGTCATCCTGCAAACTTATTGATTGTCAATTATTATTTTAGTTTAAATCTCATACACGATATGCGTAATAGACAAACTTCTAGAAAACTTAGACAACGTTTAAATCTACCTCCACGTATTACCCACTTCTAATGTTCATGGCAAGATCGTAGGATATTCTATACCCCGCTAAATAAGTTCGTATGATATTCTACCCCACTCAATAAGTTCGTAGAATATTCTATACCCCGCTCAATAAGTTCGTAGGACATCCAGCTCTTCACCGACGTATTTTAATAAGAGTCTATTAAAACATGTCAGTTGACGAGAGCAGTGTTGCATTTAAAGTTACTGCGCGGAAAATTCCAAAAGTCACTGACTAATCAAACGGCCCTAGTATATCAGCTACATATATGTTACGTATTTTCCTAAACTAACTGTTGAAACCAGATCTCTCCTCGTACAAGATTATACCCTACCTGTTTGTTGCGTAGTAGCGGACTTCTTCTGACGTTGCTGACACTCTTGGCTTTACAGAAATCATGACTTCCTGGTTTAATGGAACTCTTATATATCGCTGACTGAAATCTGGAGTTTCTGCTGGATTATGGAGTAAGACCTGTTACGAAAATAATGTTTTAATAACATTTCTCATTGGTTGAGGATAAATGTCAATTATTTAGAAGTTACTCCCCTTAAAACCTTGCGTAGGACCTTTGCAGAGATAGTCTAAATCGTATTCGAAGGCTCTGAGTAGAATTGTCAGCCCACTTCTTGCACTAGAACGTCCACGTCTTGGATAAGTATCAACGCCAACATTTGCAGGGTAGCCATTTTCCAAAGTCCACCCTTGTGAAGTGGGATCATCACTCGCTTCATCATGATTTCTGATAGATTTAAAAATATTTCTGATTAACAAAGAAAATGTATCTTCTATACAGACAAAACGTAAATGTTACATTGGATAATGAGAATTTTGCTTGTTATATTTTGATATTAAAAAATATGCCAAAGAATGGGCTTGTGTCCTCATTTTTTAGTGGTCGATTTTTCAATTGTTGATTGAAATTTGTATTAATAAATGTGTATTGGTGTATCTATTTTATTAAATATCTAAATGTTGACAGAGATATAGCAATTAAAAGTTTGAATTGTAGTTTTAGCGCAACAGATGTCGGCCATATTTATGACGTAACATGTCTGCACTATTAAAGGTAGGTCAGTTATGTTTTCTATGGATAATAGTTCTGTGTTGAATTAGCTATTTCTTTTACGCTCTGTTGTATAAAAGAGTCAGTAACTTAGCGAAAGTTCTAGTAACCAACTTTACAGTTTTATAGAAATTAAGACATAGGATACAAGCCCATTCCTTTAAAACCGTTACTTACTCCGATTTAAACAATTCACTTGAATTTAACATGTTGAACGTAAAGCAAACGCCTTCGTCTGTAACAACTTTCTTAAATAAATCATTGCAGCTCCCAGGAATGTTATTCCATTTGCATTGCCACATCATCTCTTCAAAATCTGGTGCAACCTAAAATTGGAATTAAATGGCATATTTTACTTAAGTTGAAAAATTACTTCATGGTTATATTGTTAGATATAGATGGCAACAGTGTACTAAAATGACAATCGATTTGCAACTTTGTACTAGGACTCCATGTTTTCAAATATAAAGACGGTAATAACTTTGCACACTATTGAGCAATTTAAACCTTATAAACATTAGGAGTCAGATAAATGTTCAAGCTTTGTTTATAAATAGATCATTAATTAGTATATCAATTATTTAGAAACATATAGCGTGTTGAAAATCTAATTTCTATTTTCTGTTAATATTTATATACGAGTTTTGTTTAAAAAGTTTTTTTACAATAATTTTTTTACGTAAGCTGGTCTATAGCACTGTACTTAATTACTATGCCAAATATGGGCAAGATCGGTCAACCAGTTTGCTTGCAGAGCTCGAATCAGTATAATAATAATTTTATAACCTTTGTCTGATAAAACGTATACAAGAAAAGCATGCTCAAACTTGTTTTTAAGTATTACCTGTTCCAGTATTTTAACTATAGATGAGTCTCCAGTTTTATTACCTTCATTAACAAGATGACTATCACAAACTAAAGAAACAGTTTGAAGAAATTTCAGCCTACAACATTATGAACTGTATATTAATAATTAATTCAAAAATACGCTGGGAATATCGAAAGTTATTTACATTTCTTTTTCTTCCTCGGTAATATTATCGGCATCTTTAAATCTAGCTTCTGAGTGAAATGCCTCTGTAAAATTAAATGTTCGTTGGCGCGCCTTATTTTCAGAACAAATTGTCACTGCCGGGAAAGGAATCTGTAAATAGTTATTTATTGATAATAATAACATGGCCAGTCCGCCTCTGGTAGTTCGCTTTAGTTTTATTTTGAAGTATACTTACATGTGACAGATCTGATGACTCCTGTATTGCTCCAAATGTAATAGCACTCGTTTCCCATTTATGCCACGCTTTATGAAGAACCAACCCGCAGAAAATCAAACTAATCGTTATAACAAACAACCACAGGAGTCTGAAAATAAATCGATAAATCTAGATGTAAGAAAATCGATTAATTTGATTCGAATTAATTTTAACTGTGAACAAATATTTACTTTTCCGATAATGGTCGTGTGGATTGTCCCAAATATTTTACACCGTGAACATTAGAGTGAGTACAGTACACCTTTACGTAATTCGAAGACTTTTTCTGACATCCAAATTCCGCTTCACCACCTTTACTTTTACTGCAAAAAAGTATAATTGTTTTTAGCTATACCTCAATTAAAAGATATTTCAATTTCATCTTAAATACGTATAACCCGGCAAACACAGTTGTTAGATGTATCACAGTAAACATTTTGGAATCACTTTGACATCATATTGAAGATGCATATGATTTTTTGTCATGAAAGAGTTCATTTACAGCTCTGTTTCTCACAGTTGCTCATGAAATGTCTATTTTATCGGCTAGAAATGGCGAAACCACTCCACCTGTCAGAATATAAATGAAGATAAAGTGGACGTGAACTATATTTGAAGTGCAATAGTGATAGAAACGTCACAAAACAGGACACTTCACCAAATTGTTTACTGAGATATAACATAAAATTGTTTCCCTTTGTTACACATTGTTTAGATTAAGATTATATAATCTTACTTATTAAACTAATTTTTCAGTAACTGATTTTAACCTCTTTATTCAATACTTTTGCAACAAAGTTATGCTAAACTTCAATAAATAATAAAACGTGATGTTAAGCATAAGCGCCGGAAGCAGCAGACAGGTGCTGTATTAGTGTTCATAGGAAAAGGGTAAAAAAAGACACCGAATTCATCGAAAAGCTAGTAAACAAATTTAGACAATAACCTAGAGGTCTTAAGTTTATATTCAAACAGTGACTTTATTAATAACAATTTTAATAATCTTTTTCTAAATATTTTCTTTCATGACAAGGGTTCTTTCATAAGAAGTGCACCACTTGCATCCTCCTCCTGGTCTATGTTCTTACATCTCAAAAAATGATGAAAATTATATATAAGTTAAGAATTGAAAATTTCAGTGGTTGATAACAAGTAAATTGTTGACCCGAGAGTGGGCCATCTATTGGGCAGTAGTGAAACAACCATGGTTAGTTTAGTTTAGTTACAACAGATGACACTAGCAGCTTATTTTACAACGCCTGATCCGCATGCTACTATATATACACACATAAATATACTATCCATGCCAAAAACATTTACTTATAAAAATGATAAAGTAAGTTTTCTACATATTTTTATTTATTCCTATACAGCAGTACCGTATTAAGTAAGCGCGGGGCGTGTAGCAAATATTAAATATTAGCCAGCCTCTAGCGAAAATATTATTGTAATTTCATTATTTTTGTAGCTGTCTTGTTACAGCGAATGCTTGTGCATTACTCATAAAATTTCTCAGAATACAGTTTTTACTATGGTTTAAAGTTTTTTTTAAATAACGCAAATCTCAAATATATAAAATACATAAAAAAAATCAAATATGTAAAAATGCAGTCTTAGAAAAAAAGGTCCATGAATTCAAAACGCCTAACCCTCACGCTAATACTATAACAAATAGATTTACATGTGTACTTCAAAATAACGAATTGCTTTATTCCAATTTTATTTTTTACGTTACTCTGGCTTCTAACTTTATGGACATTTCTACTCTAAAAAGAAATGTACAAATGTTTAATAATTTTTTATGCAGCTATGTTCGTTATGCATATTACATTATAAATATGTACGATTTTCTGGCATTCAGGCTATCTTTTATAAATTCATGGATACTTTTTTTTAAAAACAAAATATATTTCCTTGATATTTTTATAACTATAACTTTCTCACATTCCAATAAATGTTATTCACTTATCAATCTTATTGTTGATGTAATTAAAAATTAAACATTTTTATCAATTTTAAGAAGAGTATAACCTTCTTACTACATTAGGTAAAACATATTACTTTAAATAATACATACATGGAAATATTGTAATTTGAATTACATATAAGGAAAATTTTTGAAATATGTTTCTATCTTATATAAGCTCTTTTTGAACTATTAATTATACTGAATAAAAATAGACAAAATCGTAAGAAAGAAATAAAAATGTTTTTCACTTACCAATTAATCATTTTAAAGAAAACTTGTTAACCAGTAAACTTAATTAAATCTTACAAAATGCCACACATAATAATACAATAATTGACGAACTGAGATAATTATTAAAATTAAAATTATTCTTCCAAAAACTTGTTGAGTTATTTCCTTAGCCTTTGCCCCAATGTGATATCATCGAGTCATAGCTAGTTAATAGAATTTCAAAATGATCTGTACTCTGCCGCGAATCAAAATCAAACTGTGAAAAGGTCAGTTCACCTCTGACTATGATTTATGATATCTAACAAGTTCGAGATCATCATTGGCTCGGCATTCAAATTTATTTTTATAACAAAATAAAACGAAGATAACAATAATTGTAAATATTCAGTGATTTTCAACTTTTTTATGGTTTTGGACCGGAAGAAATTAAAAAAATATTTCACCGTTAAAACAAATCTTTATGTAAAATTTAATTTGTTGATATTAGTTTTTATATCTTTATATTCGTCATATGAAGCATTTTCCAAAGCTCATGATCCAAGAATACCCATTGGCAATGGCATTGGTTAATTGGCAATAATTCTCTTATGGGTCGGTACGAATTTTCTGCGGACCGGTGGTTGAAAATCACTGGTGAGGGATATTACACAAACCAGCAATGATCAAGTGCTCATGAAGTTATTAAAATTTCAAAATAGCAGTTTACTGTACAATCTGTTTTTGCTCGCTTCAAGTGGATAGAGTAGGTTTAATGCGTCGTATAAAAATATATACAAACCTATAATAAATAAATACTTATGCCCTTATCACACATGCGTATACGATTATTCGTGTTCATAAACGAACATTTAGCAAAGCATCTGTCAAATACCTCGCATATTTACTTTCATAATGTATAGTAGACCAATAGACTAGATAGTAATGTCACTAGTTGCAGTTTTTTGAATATCGCTAAGGCAATATTCGTACGCTTTGATGGGTGTTATCGCAGTAAACATTTTGGAGTCACTTAGATATCATATTGAAGATGCGTATGATTTTTTTGTCATGAATATGAAATGTCTCATTTATCGGCTATAAATGGCAAAACCACTTCACCTGTCGAAATACAAATAAAGATAAAGTTGATGCGAACTATAATTGAAGTGCAATAGTGATAGAAAACAGGACACTTCACCAAATTGTGTACTGAGATATAAAATATACTAGGTGTATTCGTACACGAACAAGTTGTGTGAACCAGTATAAGATTTAAACTTAGGCAGTGTGATCATCCGGAGAGCGAGTCCAAGTCTAAAGTTTTCCGCCTATTTCATGGTGTGAATTTCCAGTAAACAATTTAGTGAAATTTCTATCACTTCTTCACTTCAACTGCTTCGTTATTTGGATTCTGAGAGGTGTGATGGTTTCGCAATTTGAAGTGACATTTTATCTAAACAATTTCGATAAATTCTATGACAAAATTCATAGATTAAATACTGTACTGAATTCAGGACTTGAGAAAGAGAAAATAAAATAAAGATGTAAAGAAAGGAAGCTTCCCAGTAAACATTTTGGAGTAAATTCTACTTAATTTCTATTACATATCATGAGTTTTTTGTCTGGAACGTGTTCGTTTTCTATTCAGTCGTTCATAGGAAAGGTCCTATTTATGAGCTACAGACATTGCAACGACGGTTCACTGCTGAATTAAAAGCGGAGTCGGTTTATGATTTATGACCGGAGTTATAAATTATAATTTATGCCCTGCTGTGATTGGTCAGGGATATTACAATAAAATTAAGCGGAATTAAGGAATTCCTTTCTTTACATCTTTATTCTATTTCTTGTTCTTTTGCTACCTAGGTAGAAAAGAACATATATAGAAAAATATGAAGTAAGCAAATCATTAGTGAATAGAAAGAAGTATTAAAAATAAATGAATGATGCATGACAATAATGAGCGTCATTCAAGAAAATTTGTACCAAGTATATTGAAGATAAAATGTCATATGTGTATTTATTATGATGTTATCAGAATGTCAGTATCTAACCTCCAATCTATACGCCTCTCCTTTTTATTACCTGTCACCTTCCACTCATTACCCTACGTCATTATACAGAGTTAAATTAAAGGGACTTTAGTTAACACATAATAGTCTACCAACAACATCTTGTTTTCAACATAACCTCAATTATCATTGCTAAAATCGTTAATTAAAATGGTTCATCCAAAGAGTATCAGTGATGCGTATTCATCTTTATATTTCGTTACCCAGATTTGTGGTCTAGCTCCTTTTGGAACAAACGCATCTAGTAAACGATCTCGCTTTGGGGAAATTTCCTTTTTTATAAATATTCTTATCCATACTAGTTTCACACTTTGGGCTTTATCTGGAAACATGTACTACAACGTGCAAAAAGATCTATATGGTTTCGGGACACAAACAAGTTTCAAGATTGGGATGTTATTAACTATTTCTTGTTTGTTATTAAATTTTACTAACCGAAAAGAAATAACAACCGTTTTTGAAAATTTTGAAGTAATTGACACAAAATTTGTAAAGTGCGGAATTTCATTGCGTTACGAGTATTGTTTTCGGGTTGCACGGAATTGTGGAATTTTTGTTTTCTCTTATGTGACACTCATTTTCTTAATTATTTTTGTAATAAATGAATACGTACTGAATTACGGACGAAGTTTAATGATTTATGTCATCTATTTTTCCAGTACTTTCGTATTTTGTTTGTTAATTTCACAAATATTTTTCATTCTGCGTTCTATTCGATTACGATTCGTCCTAATAAACGCTCTACTTCAAAAGATGACTGGTGACGTGAAATACCTAAAGGAAAGTGACACCGAATTTTCCATTACGAATTCAAAAATGAGTCATATAGCATTAGCAGAGAGTCTGTGTCTTCTCCACAACAAACTGAGCAAAATGATCGCCTTGGTCAACAAATGTTACTCCGTGCAGATAGTGATGGGAATTGCCTGGTACTTTTTAAACATTTTATTCACCATTTTTGCTTGTTATCGGTGGATATATACCAAATCAAATTCGTGGTTTTTCTTATTTCTAAGTAATTTCTTTTTATCGACTTATAACATATTTATGTTACTCGAGATCATTGTTATTTCAACTAATACGTCCAAGAAGGTAAGTAGCATAAAATGTTACAATGGGCTTGTCTTACCATGTCTTAATTTTTGATAAAGTTGGCTACCAGGACCTCAAATGTCTAAATATTTTAATAACCCAATGTATTCTAAGAAATATTAACATTTAAAATGATAATTTTTTCCTTTAATTAATAAACGTATCCAACGTTATAGTAAATTTCAAGACATGTAACGTAAAGTCCGCTAAGTTGTCATCTCTTTCATACAACAGAGTGTAAAAGAGATAGCATACTTAACACAGAACTCTTATACATATAACAAATAGCTGACCTATCTCTTAATAGAGCGACATGTTACGTCATAAATATGGCCGACATCTTCAGCGCTACAACTACAATTCAAATTTTTAATTGCTATATCTCCGTCAACATTTAGATATTTAATAAAATAAACGCCAATATACATCTATTAACATCAATTTCAATCAACAATTTAAAATCGACCACTAAAAAATGAGTACACAAGCCCATTGTAAAAACTCTACTGCAATTCTGTTCCTTTCGTAGTAATCTTTTCTTTGTCATCCTGTACCGCTCTTCTTCTTGGTCTGCACTGTTATTATTATCAGTATTACACTTACTGGTTACTCCATCTTGCTACAATCCGAGTTTAGGGTAAAATTAGAAAAATGTTAGAAAATTAAGTGCCTTATTTTGTAACTTTATCTAATACGGCAATCATTTGTTTATTAATATTGACAAATAATATTGTAATGAAAATGCAACTTTTGTAATGAATTGCAAACTAGTCGAGCAACGAAGTTCCAACGATTTTTTCCAAAGTTTCACGACTCTATAGAATTGTTACCGGTAGCATAATAGGTGATTTTATTGTGTCCGTATTATGATGTATTTGTATGTATGTATTTAAATACTTTTGAATAGTATTTGTGAACATCTCTGCTCATGATGTCACCATCAAAAGCGTACAATGTAATTGCACTGCGACCAAGAAACATAGTCGCTCAAAACGTGGTCAAAACCAATATCAAATCAGTTTAGTTTCGTTCGTCGTGCCGTATGTGTTCTCTCATTCGTATACACGTGCGTTCTCTCACTAACAACACAGTTGCATTCTCATTCGATTCGGGTAGATTCGGGGCTCGCGTTTGCAATCAGTCGAACCATGTGCAGACGGCCTTAAGGTTAAGCTGTTATTTGCCAATACTAACAAACAAATGAATGTCGTTCAAACAAACAAATAAATATCGCACTAATCCAACTCATGGCGCATTACGTCAGAGAAAAATATACAAAATAAGGTCCTAAATAGAGAGCTTTGAATGTAAAAGACTGTACCTATTATATAATAATGACACTAATCAGTCAATTTTTTAATTAAACATATACGCCTGTCACGCCAGCTTCTATATCTACTGCAGCAATCTATGCCTTCGAATAATAGATTATACCTATTAACCCCTCGTAATTGATATTTAATTAAACAGAGCTTGTTGGATAATGCATATGCACAGACACACTGTAAACTAGTAACTTGCAAGATCGCGGCAAAGAACTTTGAAAAATATTTCAATTACCGAAATGTCTATTAATCCAAAATCTATACATGAGGCATTATTTCCTTTAAGTATTCTTTTAGTCGTTTGTGGTCTAGGACCATATGATACGAATACTGTCAAAAGGTTTCCTAAGCTTTCACATGCGTTTTCTGTAGTAAATTTAATGACTTATTTATTTTTCGCGGCTTGGAGTTATACCCATCACTTTCGCACAAAAGAATCCACTGATATTTATTCATTGGGTGTTCAACTTAATTTTGCTAGTGGATTATTTGTATCTTTAGTGTACCTATTTTCTAATTATTTCAATCGTTATAAATTGAAACAAATTTTTGAATTAATTGCAGCAACAGATAATAATCTTTTAAAATACCAAGTGCGGATTAATCATCGGAAATCGCTTCTCGTTGTTCTGTACGATTTAGGTTTTAATCTTGGATATTACATGGTTCTGTTATTGGTTAATTTTATAATTTATGAAGGAATTTTGGATTATGGATTAACAATAATGTCATATACAACGTACGTTACCAGTAATTTTATTTTTTGTTTATTTGTTTCTTTATATTTTAATACAGTTAGTGCAGTTAGATTACGGTTTGTTAAAATTAATAAATTACTACATCAAATGCAAGTTCGAGACAAATATTCGTACAGCGAATTACCTAAAACAGACGTGTCTACTCTGGAAAAACTGGCCGACATGCACAGCGTGCTGTGTGATGTAATCCAAATAATCAATCACTGTTTCGCAGTTCAACTAATGGTGGGAATCGGATGGTATTTCTTTATTATACTGTTTTCATTATTTTCGTTTTATCAATGGTTGACGTCCACTGATAGCATTTGGTATTACATTATACTAGCCAATTGTTCGTGGTCCTCTTTTTACATATACGTCATCCTCCAAATTGTTGCAGCGTCTAGTGCAACAACTAAAAGGGTTTGTATATTTATATCCATACAAAAATGGGCTTGTGTCCTAATTCTATGTCTTAATTTCTATAAAACTGCACTATCTACCTATTATAATATTCGTATATTGATTATTAATTATTAAAGGGATTCAACGTTGTAGAACATTCCAAGACATGTGACATCACGTTCGCTAAGTTACTATCTCTTATATACAATACAGCGTAAAAGAGATAGCATATTCAACACAGAACTCTTATCCGTAGAAAAAATAACTGACCTACCGTTAGTAGTATAGACATGTTACGTCATAAATATGGCCGACTTCTATAGCGCTAAAACTACAATTCGAATTTTAAATTGCTATATCTCCATCAATATTTATATATTTATTAAAATAGAAACGCCAATATACATTTATTAACATCAATTGAAATATCGACCCCTAAAAATGAGTTCACAAGCCCATTATCTTCTTCTTTACCTGAAACTCGCACATTCTGATGCACAAAGGTTAAGAAGAGGTCAGCGGACTTGAATGAAGGACCGAGAATAGCAGAATAATGAGAGTAATAATTATTTCCACTACAGGCGCAGACTAGTGGCATTTTGGTTCACAGAATCATAAACGGAAGTCAAGATAACCTCTTAGTACATAAGGTAAGTAAAACATATTCAAATTAAATTGTACACTCTTTTCAAAAACTTTTTAAAAAGAATGTAACATTTGCGAGCATACTATAGTACCCAAGCGGAGTTGATATATAAACGTTACTATACCCTCTTTCCTTCTATGAACTACATTGTATAAAAGTGCTACACAAACGTCATTTACTACTTGCAGTTGGATCGTGCAATACATAAAATCTGTATATTGTGAACGTTATGAGCTAAGATAAATAAAATCGTTTACTTATTAATCTACAGACTTTAGGGAGGTCGAAAAAAGCGATTTTGAGAAAATATTTCTAGAAAAACGCTTTTCAAAGCTCTAAAGCTCTTTACATATAGATTTTTCAATTTACTATATGTAAATTCGTCTAAGTCGTCAATTCCAGGATCATATAGTAAACCCTTCGTTTCTACAGCTGTTTCTAATGACTGCGGATCATTCTTCCCTCTCTTGTACTCTCATACGCTCTTCGTTCGGAGATCGTGACGCGCTCTACATCCTCTTTTTTTGGCATATAAATGTACATTGGGCCATTGTATAAGCTTATACTATATGAGTATAATGGGATAGAATTATGTATACCTTTATTGAATATGCCGGCAGCGATGTGTGCAGCCATTTCCACAATTTTGGAGTCACATTTTAAGATTTTCGCAGTGATTTGTTATTTTACGTAAAACCATCCAACATCTTTCTAATAATTTGTCATTGGTGAGATCTGTATAGATTAGATGCACAGCCTTAAACGGGGTTCTCACGGGGTGATTTAAGTCGTTCAGTAATTTCGTATTCATACAAAAATTGAATATTACCTGAATCTGATTTAAAGAAACACATTTCATGAGTGTACTAAAACAGATTTAGGTAGTATTCAATTTTTGTATGAATACGCAATTACTGAACAACTAAAATCAACCCGTGAGAACTCCGCTTTAGCGACATCCTGTGGTAATGGCTGATAATCATGTTTAAAAGCAGCTAATTCATTGGCAGCTAATTTTTGCTGCCAACTGCACCTTGACTCCGATTCAATATACTTCTTGTAACTTCGATAATATTTGTCTGATTGAAATGAAATTTGGTTGTATATATTTTATATAGTGTATATATTTTGTGTGTAATTTTTTTTGTTTTGATTTTTTGAAAATGCTGACTGTATATAACGCCTTAATACTTGTCACGTGGCATCAAAAGATGGTTAAAAATAAGGACAACACAGAAACAACAAAATTTAAATAGCTATATCTTAATTTATTTTTTAATATATATAAAAAAGCTAATATACTCAGAGATATATTAATAATAATGAAATATAATGAATTATATTTCAGCTGCTGTTGTTTTCGATGCAGATCAACCACCAAAAAGCTGTGTTCTCTTGCGGGTTGTTCACATTTGACTGGACCCTGATGTACTCGGTAATGCAGGCCACTTTTTATTGACATATAGAGAATTTTGTAATTAACTTAAATACTGAACTGTTTAAAACTGAGCTATGTTTATCCCACTGAACACAGTTACGTAGCGTTTAGACATAAGAGATATATCAAAAGAGGATCGTATTCTATTATATCCAGTGCTAATTTATCATTTCACCATTGCATTAAATTTTAATAAAACTCTCTAATGCGTTGCAGATGATCGCTGCTGGAACGACTTATATTGTGATTTTAATACAACTGGACACACCAACGATCAGCTAAAAAGTCACCGATATTTCGAAGATAATTAATTAATTTCCAATTAAAAAAGTGTTAGTAAGCTTTTTACTTTGACTTGTTGTTAAATATATATTTTTCTCTTAAAATACTTTATGAATTTTTGTAATTTTCATGTAGTATATTAGGGTGTTATATTAATATGTATTGCAATGTTTTGAAATAAAGGTAATAAACTAAGAAATGCGTGTTTTAAAAGGAAACACGTAAAATGGTTAATTTGTAACACGTGTTTTTTTAAAATCCTACAATAGAATATGGGATATATTATAACGCCATCTATTCAGAAACTTCAAAACTTAACTTGATCTTCGTCAATCGATGTACTTCATTTTCGTCTTTAATTTTCTTGTTACTTATTGAATCTAATAAATATTATAAATGTTCTTTATTAATATAAATGAATAATAACTTTATCAATGGAAAGTTAAATTCTATAGATCTTTGTTGCAAAAGTCAAAATCTGTTTATTTTGGTTTGTCTTCTAGGTTACTGTACGCATTTCAAAACATGTCATTATTTCTGATTCTTTTCATTAGTACTTGTGCTTAGAGTACAACGTTATTTTTTTTAGTTATACATATTGTGGTTATTGATGTAAGTTATAATAAAAATTACTTTTATTTATTAATTTCTAGTGTGATTAAGTATTTTGTTTAACAATTATAGTGATTTATAGACAAATTTGCATTTCTCGAGTCCTTAAATTTTTTCTTTTAGGTTATGTATATTAAAGTGAATATTTGACATGCTTTGTATAAAACAATATATTTTACACACTGCTTTACAATCTAGTTTTTATCTTCTTTAATAAATTTAATTACGGTAATATTTTTTAGAGGTCAATGCAACAGTGTTTAAATAAATTAATAGTTAAATTAGAAAATAATTTTTAGATCACAAAGTCTAACCTAACTTTGTATCTAATATATATATAAACTTAATCATAACGTAACGTAAGATATACAATTATATATTTCATTGGTTTTTATTTTGTTTTAGATAATAAAAGCACAAGCAAAGAAATACAATCATGCCACAGAACGAATATATTGAACGGCATCAGAAGCTGTATGGTAGAAGGCTTGATTATGAAGAGCGAAAACGCAAAAGAGAGGCTCGTGAGCCTCACAAACGGGCAGAAAAAGCTCGAAGCCTTAGAGGTATAAAAGCAAAGATCTTCAACAAAGAACGAAGAAATGAAAAGATACAGATGAAGAAAAAGATTAAGGCTCATGAAGAAAAGAAAGTTAAGAAAACTACAGAAAAAGTTGATAATGGTGCTCTTCCAGTCTACCTTTTAGACAGAGGTGTTGAAAATAGAGCAAAAGTTCTATCAAATATGATTAAACAAAAACGTAAAGAAAAAGCAGGCAAATGGGATGTTCCTATTCCGAAAGTTAGAGCACAGGCAGATGCTGAAGTCTTTAAAGTTCTGAGTTCTGGAAAATCAAGAAGAAAAGCATGGAAACGTATGGTTACTAAAGTAACATTTGTTGGAGAGGGCTTTACTAGAAAACCTCCAAAGTTTGAAAGATTCATAAGGCCAATGGGTCTTAGATTTAAAAAAGCCCATGTTACACATCCTGAACTTAAGGCAACGTTCTGTTTACCTATAATAAGTGTTAAAAAGAATCCCAGCTCCCCAATGTATACTTCTCTAGGAGTTATAACAAAAGGCACAGTAATAGAAGTTAATATTTCTGAGCTTGGTCTTGTAACACAAACAGGAAAAGTTGTTTGGGGAAAATTTGCACAAGTTACTAACAATCCAGAAAATGATGGCTGTATCAACGCAGTTTTATTAGTTTAAGATACTAATTAGATTTTCTTTATATTGTACTGGCAATATTTTTCCTAAATTAAATAAATTATAAAAATTATGTTTTTTTTTAATAATTACATTTGTATAATAATTGTATTGTGTTTGAATTTGCTAAAAGCAAGTTTTATTATTTGTATTTCAATTGCTATGCTGTTTAAGTTATTCGGATATTTTTATTTAATTTAGGTTCTGTATCACATTCGGCATTATAGTTTCAAATTTGTTTTCTGCAGTAGATATTAAGTTTATAACTTGGAGTTTAATGTCAAGAATGTTTATTCAATGCTTAATTATGTATTTTTTGTTATCATCTATGAGATCTTAGAATCCTAAATTCTTAATTTAATTAGGCATCGATATCTTAAACAGAGTACACTAGCTTTTTAGTTTCGATTTATTATTTATGAAATTTTCAAACTTTATTATCTATTTCATTGGGTTAGAATCCTAATAAGCTTATAGTATGCAATAAGAACTGTCATCTCTGTTACATTAACATGGTGAAGTTTTCTAGTCTAGTTTATAAAAACATCATCAAATATAAGTAAGCAGTAGTTTTGTTTACAATTTTAATTTTTCGGCACATAGGTGATAAAACACTTACGGTAGCGTTAAATATTCAGTAAATAAATTTGTAAGTATTAAACTTATCTATTATCACATAGTTAAATAATGGAATCAAAATACTGTATGTATTATTAATCATTGTTTATTTCAGAATTCTGAACTCTATAACATCTAAAGCTTCTCAAATTTAATACTAATATTTCAAAAATGGTGATGGGGCTACATGCTTCTATATAATTTTAATTTATGTATTATTGAAAAAAATTGCATGTAACGTAATATAAATATACTTATGTATATATCTTAAGGTTATTATGGCAAATGCTAAAGAAAAGCCACGTAAACACAAATGTGAAGAATGTAAGAAGTGTTTTTTAGGTAAAACTGATTTACAAAAACATATACTTGTTCACACTGGAGCTAAACCATTTAAATGTAAACAATGTGGTCATTGCTATCGACAAGCAGGATCTTTAAAAAATCATTTTGTCACGCATCACGCAAATTCTATTAGTGAAAGTATATCATTTATTTGTTTTCATTGTAGTAAAGAGTTCCCAATTAAAGAGAGGCTTCGTCTACATCTACGAATTCATTCTGGGTATAAACCGTACAACTGTCCCGAGTGCCCTAAAAGTTTTGCCCGTTGTGGACAACTAACACAGCATTCTAGAACTCACTCTGGAGATCGTCCTTACAAATGTGAATATTGTGAATCATCGTTTACATCCTCAGGGAATCTTAAATGCCATATGAATAGCCATTTAAATAAACGTGCCTATAGTTGCAATCAATGTAAAAAGCGATTTCTGCGGCCAGATGCTTTAAAGAAACATATTTCATGCATTCATGATAATGTGAAAGCTTTTCATTGCAATATTTGTAACAAAAATTATAAAGGGCATTTACCTCAGCACGTGAGAACACATTTTCAAGATAAGCGGCATCCATGTTCAGCATGTGATGCAACATTAGCTCAACGATCTCAATTAACTGTCCATGAGCGCAAACATAGTGGAGAGCGGCCATATCACTGCAGAGTTTGCAGAAGAGATTTTACCCATTCAACAGCCTTAAAATTGCATATTAGGTTGCACACAGGAGAAAAACCATTTCACTGTAAATTATGTGTAGACCGAGAAGTTGCTTTTGCACAACTTCCGCATCTGAAGAAACATATGTTTTGTATTCATAAAACAGATAAGTCGTATTTATGTGATTACTGCAAGGAGTTCTATAAAACTAAAGCAGATTTGGAACAGCATTATTTGCAATGTAAAGATAAGCCAGCTACTCAAAATAATGCCGAAGAGGTAGTTGAAAAACAACTACTTGAAGTTCAACTGTTGTCATTAGAAAAAACGAGGCTATTACTTGCTGCGCTTCTAAATAAAATTGCAAATCAAGAAAGACTGATGGAAATGGGGTTCAATAAAATACTTATAGATTATGTCTTGAACGCTTCAATTACGGCTTCTGGGAGGAAACCATGTACTGATGTTTCTTTGTCAGTATCTGAACGTTTAAAACGAAATATTGAAATCTTATTAGAATGGACAATTCCAAAACAGCATATGGATCTATTTAGACATGAAGAGTATACGATGGAAGAAGTATTGGAACAATTAACCAATTAAGGAATAGGTTCACATGTATTATTCTGTTTCATAAGGGATATGTGCACAGAAGGATACAAGCTAAAGATATTAAATGACCATTTAATCATATTTATAAAATTACTATATAATAAATGACCAAATTTACACTGGATAGAATTACATCTGCGATTTCTCGGGTCATTTCTGCTAGAATTAATTTACGCTTATTTTCCTTATGTCTTGATTAACTTCTTATAATAGTGATAGTAGATGGTAATGTGGCAGAATTAATTGTATCGATAGTGTTAATTGACACTACCACTTCAGCAATTTTTCTAATAAATTAATTAAATTTTTAAAGTCGAATTACATATATATGTGGATGATGGGCATGGTGATGGTTAAAAATAGAATTAAAGTATATGTACTGCATAGATCAAGGATAAAATGATTTGTTTCAGTATTTAAGCTCTACATATTATGGTCAGAGATGGAGTACTCGACTAGCTACTCTATAACCTACAACTGAATTTGAGTTTGAGAATAAATAATGTAATAACTAAAATGATATATGTTTATAAAACTCATATATACAGGTAAGACGTGATACTGGGGCTATTTCCTTTCAAGAAAGTCTGATATAAATAATATAGATATAAAAAGTTATTCACTGCGTTTTCTATTACGAAAAACTTTTTCTTCCTTTTACTTCCGGTGGTCATGGCAATATTTTCTTAATAGAACTACAGTTAAACTTCGGAGATAATACTGATTTTCCCTATAACCGCATAACTGATACTACTGAAACTTTAGCAGCATTTTTTTCTTTATAGAAAGTATCATTAATTTAAAATATAATATGTACCTAAAATATACTTTTTTAATTTGAGAATAAAAAACCTATTTATTCAAATATGTAGTATATTTCTTCAATTAACATACATTAATCTATAAGTTATTATATTATTTTATTATTATATATTATTTTCTTTTTATATTTGTTATAAATAGTAAGAAATGAAATACTACACCTTAATAGAGCCCATTTATTGAAAATGCTGTGAAATCATTCGCTGAAAATATTTTCGTTTGCTCTGTAAGTTTTAATTAATCTAATTGTATTGTGAAAAGTAAATAGAATAATAAGTTAATGAATAATTCGGTTGCTGAACTTATCGAAAAATATAATTAACATGGCCAGTTAAAGAAAAATAACAGCACATTGTTCGCCCGATCCAGTAGCTGCTTTGAACGTTTAATTTTTCAGCTATTTAACTGGCTATGTTAACTAACTTTGCGATAACTATAAGTTCAGCAACCGGTCCATAATCTATCATTTTGAAAAACAAAGTTAGTATTCTGTATTAGACTCCGTTAGATGATTTTCTAAGGTCCCTTCATTTTAGTGTGCAAACATATTATTTTTGGAATAATATTTATAATTTGTAAAATAAATTAACTTTGTTTTAAACATATTGCAGTTATTTTTCTTTGCTTTTGTCATTATTTGATTCCAAAGCGATGAAAAGCATTCCTGCCAAAATCCATAAAACTCCAAGACATATTAATGGTGTTGTAGTTTCTTTAAAGATGTAATAACCAAATGCGGCCTGTGAAATAATAACAATATTCAAATGGTCGTAACGAGAAAAGAATGCTCAAAATTATAATATTATATATTTAAATACACTTTTCAGAGTTCTGGTAAATAATTACAAGAGACGATCCACAGAGAATCCGTGAATAGAATTGAATTGGTCGTGAGACAAAAAGAAAAGTTAATTTACTTCTGAATGTAGTACATATTTTGCCTGGATACAATTGGGAATGATAATCTACTCCCCAATGTACCTTCATGTATCGGCATTTACAAATACTGAAAAGTCTTTCATAGCAGCGAGAAGTTAAGAAGTTTTTGAGTATAGTTAGTAAGATTAATTGCAGTAAATCATTTACACACAGTAAATGTAGTAGTAAAGGTGGAAGACACCCTCACACCGAGGCCACAACGCCATAGGCTTCATACACATTTTTTAATAACTAAACACATAAATAACTAATCTAGACTGCTCTTTAAAAATAGGATTTAAAAATTAAAGAAGTACTTTGCATTATATCAAATGTATCGATACTTACACCCGTAATGATAAATGCTGCAAAACCTCTGATAATTATATTAGCTCTGATCATCATTAAATAACTTTGATCATTAAGAAATTAATTTCAACTGATACATAATGACAGAACTGATACATAAAAACTAAAATTGTATCAAATGTGTGGTCGCGAACAGAACTGTCAAACTTTTGTTGGGAAATGACATAATCGTAAACCTGGGCAACCATTATAATAACAATTATTAAGTTCGTTTTTTGACCATTGTTTTGCGCACATAAAATGCGCTGGTACAACAAGAAAGCCTGACGTATAGAATTTTCACTGGATATAAATAAATTTGATGTTTTACAAATTTGAATTCGTAATGAGATACAATATAAATATTTTTTAAACAATGCAAAATGTGTACATTTGATTCAGGCTAAATTGTCCAAAAAAATTGTTGAAGCATGCTTTTGCTTATGACAAATCTTAGCAGGATCTTTGTTTTGCTGCATTTAAAACATATATTTCTAATAACTCTGAGATTTAGTGATCAGTTTAATATATTGTTCAAATGTTTTACACTTAAACAAAATATTCCAAAAGATATTTAGTTGTTAAAACAATTTCAGTAGCGAATGATTATGAAAATTTTAGTTGAAAATTAATTGTAATAAAATTTAATATGGAAAAGGGTGAGTAGATTTTAATATATTGCAATAATAAATATTTTAAGTTATAACAAATGCATTTTCAATATATTTTAAAGAAGGTATAGTAATGGAAGAACCAAAAGATAAAGGAGATGCGCGTCCTATGGAAAAAATAAGTCAGGAGCATTTAAAGCGAATGCATGAAGTAATAGAGAAGCAGCAAAAACGGATGCATCAGAGAATTGCTTTAAATCGTTTGGAAAATATGGTGCGGAGAAATAATGAGCTTATGCTTAATGAGCTCCCAAATAATTTAAAATAGAAATCCATAGAAATGCGTAGTAATATTAGGATATATCTAATATGTATTATTCTCTAGAGCAAACGTGATCATTTGAAATATTTAGTATTAAGTGCATAATGTAATTTATAATTTATATTCACAAGTATATAAAACTATATTGTTCTATGTAAAATATTTGCGTATATTTTCATACCGAAACACAAAAATTAGTTGCAGCACTAGTAATTGTAGCAGCAAGGGAGTCATTAGAAGCTTGCAAGGCTTTTGCAAAAAAGGTCCAAACCATTGCGTTAGATATTATCATTAGGATAATACATACAGCTCGTAGAGTAAATGTATCCTAAAATTATAATCAAATAACTTTTAAATTCCCGCAAGAAACAGCTGTTAATGTACAGTAATACCAACGCAAATCGGCCGCACCTGTAAACCTGCATCTTGTAAGCCACCTGACAACTTTCCAAATAAACTTGCAGCTGAACCACACAAACCGGCTATGACAGCATAGTGTGTTTTTCTTAACATTGTGTTCAATTGTGTTATCTTTATTTATTTAGGTGTACGTGTGTCTGAAATTATTAAAAAATAGTGATATTATTAATTATAAATTATAACCAAAATATGTGAATTTATATTACTTGTGAAGTGAACCGTGATAAAACATTTACAGGTATTAATTTGACATCAACACTTAATATGACTTAATATACTCGTATTAACTATTTTTCATTTTTCTACACCGTTTTTTTCATTAAAGTATAATTAATAATATTATTATGCTTTGGAATCTTACTTTTCCTCCTAATGTTATCTAGGGGAATTTTGCTCTGTATATGTGTCAAGTCAAGTAAAACATAACCAAAATATTAAAAAAAATGTTATTGCAATTACTTTTTTTTTAACTAAAATATGTGAATGTGATAATTTATGTGAAAATGCATTTAGATTGATGTGGTTATTTTAAATGTAAATTTTGTGATATATTTTAGGACATAATAGTTGTGTGAAATAATATAATCTTAAATGAAAATGATAAATTAATTACTAATTATTGTTTGCCTTCTGGCACGAAATCACAAATTACTCTCCACGTTCAAAAAGCGGTCTTTTTTAATGTAAGTAAAAAATAATATTTAATACATCCATTACATTTGAACTGATAGGATTATGTCATTTCTGTACATAATATACGTATAGCAAATATATAGTTATAAATAAATTCAGCATGCTGATATTTTTTAAAAGGTGTTCAATATTATTATAATTCTCAAAACATAACATGTAATATTCTCATTAAAATTATGTCTGCTTACTTAAGTATTAGAATTATTAGTATCACAAGTATTATTAATAACTGTACATGATACAAGAGCGATAGTTACAAATACAAGTTTCATAACGTTTACATAAAAAATTAAATAAGTTTGTTTACATATAGTGCAGGCATTCCTATTTCTTTTATTATTTCGTAAGAATTTTTAATAATCTACTGAATACAGAATAATAAAAATCTTATATTAAGTCAGGTATTTGTATGATAAATAATAACTAATGTGCTATTAGTTTAAAAAGAATGTATGTTTTTAATGCCCTAAATTAACGTTGTTAGCAACTAAAATTTATTCCAAAATAATTGTTAATTTGGTTTTTTAAATATAGCTATTAACGCAAAAGATATTACTCTTTGAATATTACTTATGCAAAACCTAGTAATTTTTAATCTAAAAAGGTCTAAATGTTGCCTAAAATTAGATTATAAAGATCCTTGAATCTTAAGAAAAAAATCTTAGTGTTCTCTTCCTAAAAATATCCTAAGAAGTTTTATGATCCTGTTAACCCGAAAAAATGTAGATTTATACTTCTAAAGCAGTAGTAAAATTACATTATAAAACGTTGTATATTAGGTAACATTGGTAAAGTTTGATATGTTAGATAAGCTTTGATGTATCCCATGTTGCAGCATTGTAATAAAATATTTCTGTACAATATGTACTAGGTAATCATTTCTAAATATATTGGTTCGTGTTGAACAAATTTTATGGAATTGCATTAATGTTAAGAAGCCACTAGTGGGGTCAGTATACGTCAGTGATAGCGAACCTTTTTATATGCACGTTCCAAAACTATAGATAATACCACAATAGTGAGGCTGTGTTTTGCTAAAATAATTTAACAGACACATGAAATGTAGCTGTTAGCTCAACTTTGAGCAATCTTAATTTGCAAATGGTTCTTTCTATTCAATTTTCGCATATTCTGTATATGCTAATCCAAACCGCTAGAGCCGACCCTGTCTATAAAAACCTATAAAAAGAGCTGAGACTTGCAAAATTATTTGGTATAGTTTTACCATAAGCACAAGCAATTTTTTATAACTATTTTCTCATAATTGTACAACTCTTTTAATATATAATATATCTGATATATATTGTATACATAGCTCTTATTAGGTAGTAATAAATTTAATTTCAGTTATTAAATGTTTAATAAATAAGCTAACTTGGCATACTCGGGTAGAAACTTGATAGCAATTTTTCCAGTAATTTGGTTAGATTCTTTCAATTTGTATGCACATTGATTTTCATTATTCTGTAAAGGGTTCAAAGTTCAAAGGTCAATAAAACAAATTTTACTTATCACGATAGTTTTACTACACACAGGTCTGTGTATGCAGGTCAAACATAAAATACGATCAATAATAAAAGAAAATCAATTTTTTTTGTATTCATTGTTAGTATATTGCTTTCGTTTTGCAATTACTTTTATAATATATAATGTATACATAAACAACATATATTCTATGTATGGTTTAACATATTATTCAATAAGTTCGTAGGATGAATCAAATCAAAAGAATCAATTTATAGAATCAACCCTTTAAATAATATGTTATGAAAATTTCATGACATTTCGACCATTAGTTTACGAGTTATAGTAGTTTTAATGACGCTACTTTTGTAATTTTAAAACATTTTTCTATTGTGATGTTTTGGTTTATGCCTAGTATTGTATTTCCGCATCAAAATCAGAGCAACATTTTTTATTTCTTATATCCAACAACCGAAAATAGTTCACTAACCATGGTCCAGTAGTTTTGGAGGAGAAAGTAGACGGTCCAATGATTTTATATTGTTTCACAATTATAAACCGCGAATTTAAGCTAAGGTATCTCATAGTAAATTTAGTTACTTATAAATATTCTCCTACAAATGTATTTTTTATTATAAAGTAAGTGTAATACGAAAGTAGGGCATATTTTTATAGAGGTGACTATTCACTTTTTCTCAAATATCAACGGTGTAACTAGACATATAGAAGTTTAAATTAACTGGATTGATTTTATTGTGTATTGATTTTCATTATCATTTGTAAAAATAATGACTAATGGGCTTGTGTACTCATTTTTAAGGGGTCGATTGTGACGGAGATATAGCAATTTAAAATTCGAATTGTAGTTTTTACGCTACAGATGTCGGCCATATTTGTGATGTAATATGTCTGTACTATTAAGAGTAGGTCAGTTATGATCAGTCAGTTGAATATGCTATCTCTTTTATGCTCTGTTGTATAAAAGAGATAGCAACTTAGCGGACGTGATGTCATATAATTAAAGGGACAAAATGATTTTGTTAATTGTTAATATCTCCTAACACATAAGGAGTTCTTAAATAATAATTGAACATTTGAGGTTCTAGTCACCCACATTATCAATATATAGTACAGTTTAATAGAAATTAAGACATAGGACACAAGCTCATTTAATATTGCGTTTAGAGAGGGTAGACTATTTTGATGAGTTTTTTGACTAGAAAATTTTGTAATTCTTACTACATAAATTATTTTATATACAATTAGATTACGTCTTTTCCTATTCATGTTTCCTGGAACTTTTGTCAAAAATTTTATATTATATACTTCTATCTTTTCAAGATTGACCAGTTTCAATTTTTTTTTTATTATGGTTTCAATTCTTTTTTAGGACTACACTCCTTTTTTGATTTATAATTATTCGATTTATGCGCTTACGTTTTATACAGATAAATATATATTCGACACGATAATTACCTTATCCATTTCTACTGCATTTTTGTATTGCATATTTATTATATATATTGTGGAATGCCATTTTTAATCTATGTTTAGTAAAAATTGATCATGTCTTGCTACTCGTATTTTAAATTGCATGCAAGAATCTCAATAAACAATATCTTAATCTAGTAACTAATTTTGATTGGTTTTTAAGAAGCGTCAATTTTGTAATTTGATGTGGTGAATTGAGTATTATTCGGTTGCCTTCTGTATTGGATAGTTTTCTGTAATTAGAGAATACACATTAAAAAATTCAATAAAAAAATATAAGAAATTAATGTTTCCTTTTATTGTGTGTGATTGTAATATAAAAACGTTACAATTTGAAGGTGCGTTTGATAATATAATTATTTAAATGAAATTCATCATCAAAATCCAACGTTTTCTTCATTTATTTGGTTTTGATCAAATTGTGTCTGACCAAACTGACCAAATCAAATTTATATTATTAACTTCGTTCGAATTCCGAGATATTTGTATAAGGTATTTCAATGATTTAACTGATAAAAAGATAAACATATCTGTTATCACTCAATGACGGTTTTTGTATTCGTAATAAAAAAACTATTGTACATATTTGTGCGATAATTGAGTAGATATCAGTAATATCGTAGAGGCAGTAAAAATGCCAATATATCATTCAGATAATGATGTTTCCATATTGTTCATTATTTGTACAAAGTATGATGGATTAATGAAGTCCTCGGACAATATTTTTTTACGAAATAATTTTAAACTGTATGCTATCATGTGAGTATAATAGCCAGCGTGATAAATTTCACAATAACTTCTTGTCTACATCGAGATTAGCTGATTTGAAAAGCTTTCATTCAGTTTTCTGTATCGTTCTTTCCTGGGCAATAAAATAATTTGTAGATCTTTTTTCTTAGGTTCCAACTGAGAATTTTTATTCTTTTCAGTTATAAATACATTAAAATATGTATTTTGAGAAATCCCAATAGATTTCCTTAAATAGGAATGAAATGATCTTTAAGATTAGAAGAGAATTAATTATAATGATGTTGCTAATATTTTTTTAAGACTGATAATTGATAAATTATTAATAGTATTGTTCCTTTAAATAATATCTGATATTTATAAATAACTTTTCATTTAATCATTTAATTTTTCGATTCTTTTTGACTTTATATAAAAAAAGAGCACTAACCAAAAAATTAAAATGATCTTTTATCGATTTTATTTTTATTAAATTTGTAAAAAAAAAAATACAAGCCTTTCTTATAATTAAAGAATAAGTGAAAAGTGATTTTTGATTAATTAATAAAAGTACCTTATTTATTATAGAATAATATAATTATAATTCTCAATATTTCATGTCCAAGCTTATAATAAGTAATTTAATTAATTGTATAGTTGCATTCTTAGAAAAAAAAATCGAATCTCGATTTTTGAGTGTTTGAGATCGATTCACGGGTTCGATCATTGACTCAAAAACCGATTCTTCGATTAATCGGTCTCAGATCGCCATCACTAATTGGAGTGATAAATCAGATAGAGGTACAATTTTGCATATAGCTGCATACTTAGCTCAAATTTTAATTTTTCTAAAATGTCTGAGTACTGAATTGGACAATCGAATGTATCGGCTTTGCCCTCATCTCCAGGAAATGATTCTGATGGCACCTCTCGCTATTATTTTGAGTTAGTTTATAAAATATTCGAATTTTGTCTATTTCCCTTCTACAATCAGATAATATACTAATTACTAATAATTTGCTTTTAATTAGTTGATCTTTGTCATAATTAGAGATAATTTAATAATTGAATTCTTTTTTATACTTTATTCCGCCGCGTTATCTCTGCCACGTGTTCTGAGATATACTTGTAGATAATTAAAAAAATATTTATTGTTGATTCTAAAGTAAAGTAATTATTTACTGCAATAAATATTGTTATAAAATAAGTCAGAATGAATAAATCAAATCCGGGTAGAAGGAGGTAAAAAGTTCAATATTATGTGCATATTTTTTTAATTTGTAATGTAACATTTATGTAACAAACAAGTATTAAGCACAATAGCACAATAACGTATTTAGTGGAAGTGTAAAATCATAGTGATATGACAAATATAATAATATGTATGATACGAAGTGACATTTGTTAATCTATAATGAAATATATTCTATCAAGTGTTAATTATTTTATATAAAATAGTGCTAAATACAAAGAAGTTTTGTCGTGATACTGCAGTTAATACATAATCGTTAAAAAAATAAGAATTGGTCACAGGAGAACAAATAATGATATTTTAAATTTGATTTAATTCGATAATACAAGCAATGGGCTTGTGTCCTATGTCTTAATTTCCGCAGCAATCGCTTGTTAGCCAAAAATCATTTCACCAAGTTTACCCTAAACGACTGGCGGCTTCGGGCATTGAACCACCACCACTACCGGTAGCATATTTTTTAGAACAAGGCTTAAAGGGTCGTTCATAAACTACTTAGCTTAGATATGAGTGGGGGGTGAGTTAGTTTTGCAATAATTAATTTTTTAGAATGAAGGAGCCCCCCGGAGCGGCAAAGGAGCCAAAAATGGAACTCCGCTGTTTATGGACAACCTCTAACAATAGATTATATGAAGCCACTATATACACCGTGGTTGTTGTTTCGTTTAATCAATTATATGCCCCGTATAAACAAACATTTATTAAGCAACAGTAGTGGTATATGACAAAAATAGTACCAAAGATAAACCGACCTTAAATAAAATGAAGTAAATGAATATATAATATAGATACAACTCTTTCAATAATAAAATTATTCGAAAAGAGTCATTTGAAACTTTATATTAATTTCAATATTTTGTTCAACATGTATTCGTGTTTCTGCACCTGGCAAAGTGTTTGCATATGTTATAAGAGAATGTTTACCTGTACTAACAGGAGCTACTTGTGTTTTTACTTACGTAATAGTCGTTTTAGACTCTGAGATAATTGAAGCAGTTATTTGCATATTTAACGTTAGTATGACACATGTACCGCAAGGTAGACGTTTTGATAACTGGATTATGTTTAAATTAACGACTAGGAGGGTTTTATCAGTTATATAGTAAAATCTCTCAATGAATTCTCGTGACTTTCGTTTCATTTAAAGAATAAATTAACAATATTGTACATTGTATTGAACATAATTTAAGTAAATATTCATATAGCTGACATAATCTTTGAAATATTTGCAACTATTGTATCTAATTTGAGTAATTTCTCAGTGAGCACGCGGAATGTTGGGGTAAGAGATCTCAACACCCTTTTCTAAAACAAGTACTGTATCATATTTATTTTAAATTTATTATCTTGACCTAATTTTTGGGGAAAAAAAGATTCTAGAAAATTTGTATACAGTGTCGGTTCTCGGTCTGTGTTGCTGTTGGTAATTTTATCAAACATAATATTTTATGATGTCACAGTGCAAAGTTTTTAAAATCTTAAGGTTCATTCTATTCAGAGAAAATTAGTGTTCACATGCTGTATTTATCTAAAATCCTATTCTATCCTAAGTGCATAATTTCCAAAGTTCATGCTAAATTTAAATTAAACGAAAACTTTTAAATATTGTACAAAAAGTAGAAATAATTTTAGGACATAGATATTGTACTAAAACATGTTTATTTATCACAGAAAACTAATGGATCTTTTTCTTAATTATTCGCTAATATTTATTTAATTTGCAAGTCACAAATAATAAGTGTTAAAATAATTATTTTTAATGTTTTTGTTCAATTTTATTTTTAGAATGACCTACGTTTTCTTATTTACTTTTTCACTTATTACAGATCCGTCATCATGGAGCATTCGGAGCTGGTGGCGGAGATGTCGCATGTGGAGCATATGACCACACATGAAAGACTACATTTAGCAAAAATGTTAGTATATGTTAATTTTTAAGGTTTAAGTATTATTTTTCTTAATTAACCACGATTGTAATTGATTCATAATGAAAACTCTAATTATTAAGAAAATTGTATTTTGCATCGGGCCGGATTCTGACAAGAAATTATCTGGTGTATTTAATTTTTAATATCAATATTAATATAAGAATATATAATATTTCACCATCTTTATCAACGTTTTATATATTTGCAGGCGACGGAGCCAGCAGCTTAAAATATGGAAACAACGAGAAAAGGAATACCGCAAACATGTAAATCAAAATAGAGTATCGAATAAACCTCATATTTATTTTAGTAATAGTGTAATGCTGCTGGAGGCAGCTGCAAGAAATGACATCGCTGAAGGTAAGTACCGAGCAGTTCTTCTGCGACGAACCCAATAACGGCAAATGACACTCCTATGTTTCTTTTGTCAAATGCTGTTTACGGTCATCACAGTAATTGAATGCGAGTTACCAAGTTTAATAAAGACGGAAAACACTAATGTAAAAAGGTAAAAATTAACGTAACTGAACCTTATATATTATTTCGGTATCGATTAAAAATTTTGATTCGAAATAATTCACAAGGTTTAAACAGAAGCGGTTTTCAGTAAGAAGCAGATTGGCAAAAGAAGCAAGTATAATTAATGAATTTTAGCAACAGATAATTTAATTTTAATCCATTGCAGTTCGAAGTTTGTTGGAAAATGATGTTACCCCGGATGCTACAAATGAAGACGGGCTGACTGCCCTACATCAATGCTGCATAGATGACAACGAAGAAATGTTAAAACTGCTTCTGGAATATGGAGCAGATGTTAACTCTCAAGACAGTGAAAAATGGACACCACTGCATGCCGCTGCAACGTGTGGACATCTTCATCTCGTACGTTTTTTAATAAGCCGAGGCGCAAATCTTTTAGCTGTAAATGCAGATGGTAAATATCATATTTTATTTTAAAAGTTTAAATATTTTTAATATACGATTATTAATATTCTTAAAATAATCTTAATGCAGCTAAGGCATCAGGCAATTTGTTAAAAATAAATTGTTATACGTGTTTATATATCAATAATTTTGGTGTATATTACATTGCACCAAATATAAATAAAACATTGTATTTACCTTTCATTACAACTACAATTATTTTGACGTGTAAAAATTGTAGCCACATGTGTGCAGCCACCTTATGTTTCTTAAGGGTTTGCTATGCAATTAGTTTACCTTGAATGTATAGCCCTAGCATTTGCAGTACTACAGCTTATTTAGTAATTAGCATATGCTTCATAAAAAATATATAGACTGTTACTGTAATTTATGGTCATAATATACTTGAACATTTTAAATTTCGTTGCAGCTTGAATTTTAGTTTTCTTTAAATTTTTTAATATTGATATTTCTAATTTGTCAGTCAGACATATGAGTTAGAAAGAGTAGTTCTTTTCATATCATTAAAATTAGGAGATAAATTCCTATTATTATTAAATAAAAAGACTAATATGTACAAAAGTAAATTTCAGTTTGGAAGTTGAACCTGTTATGCTTGTTAGTCTGGTAACTGATTAATCAGGCGTAGATTAGATGATATAGACTAACGCCAGTAGAATTATTTGATGCGCAAATGAATATAGATATTTTACAGAATGTCTTTACTTATATTTTAGGAAATATGCCGTATGATATTTGTGAAGACGAGGCCGCTTTAGATCATATTGAAAGTGAAATGGCAAGAAGAGGAGTAACACAAGAACTGATTGATGAAACTAGAGCAGGAACTGAGACAAAAATGTTACGGGATTTGCAAGCTATTGCTGCAGTTGGAGGAGACCTAGAAGTTCCTGATCATTTGAACGTGACACCGGTAAATTAGAATAATTTGAATAAAATATTGTTATTCTTCTTTCAAAAACAATCAAATTTCTTTCTAAGCCTAATTTTAATATTGTATTTATTATTTTAGTTACATATTGCCTCGGCAAATGGTTACTTTCGAGTTGTTGAATTTCTTCTTGATCAACGTGTTTCACCAGATCCTAAAGACAACGATCTTTGGCAGCCCGTTCATGCTGCAGCGTGTTGGGGACATGTCAGTACATTAAAATTCATTTAAAAAAACAAAAGCCTTTAAATGCACCATATTTATATAGTGATTAACTGTCTTAATTAAATGTAACCATTTTGTTGAAATTTAATTAAGTGAAACAACCTTATTCTTAACCGAGTACGTTTTTGAATGTATTAATGCGTTCTGTACATATATAATACAAGATTTGTTGACAAATCTTTTATGTTAAAATCGACCATAAATATAATAACATATTGTCATGATATGGCTAAATTAGGAATATCAGGTTTGCTATAACATTTCGTGCAACATGGCATATTCTTTAAACTTAATGAATTTCAATTACGACATAGTTATTAGAAGTTATCGTAGATGAAGAGGATACATCATTTCGATAATGTTCGATCAGTTTGAATAATTATTTAATTGATCCTTTTATACTTGTTCTTGTAATAATAAGTGAACTATAGTTTTCTAGTAAAACATTTATATAATACATAACTTTGCAACTTTACATAAAACTTTCTATTGACTTGATTCTTACATTTTACATAAAAATTACATTAGGTACAAGAAGGTTACATTTAATTTTTAAAACAGTTTTGAAATTGCATGTTAATTTAAAAGTTGTAAATAATTCAAGATAAAAGATTATCATTTTTTTTTTATTTCAATTTGTTACATATTTTTTTACAATTCGTAATAACTTCTTTAAGAACTCAATATAAACTAAGGTTTTAGTATATAACCAAAATGAATTTACTAGAAATAATCATATTTACATAATTTAAAAGATATGTTATATGAGAATACGATTCGACGTAATCCAGAATGATTTGGCATTCGTTTTGTTTCTCTTTTTATTATTCCAGTATATAGAGCATCATTTTTTTTAATAAAATACTATAAAGTTTGCACGATAATAATCCTTTAGCAATAGAACACAAAGATAAATATGTTAAAGAAATCTTAAACCTTAAAAATAAATGTAATTTAGCAAAATTAATAATAATCTTAGTTTATATATGAATCTTAATAATAGTTTTTAAATTAAAATAATGTGCATTAATTATTTTATAAACGCATCATAATACTAATAGTTCTAATATAGCATGTTGTCCCGTGGGACACCCTGTTTTCAACTAACAAAATGTGTGATTGTTTTTGTTGTGCATGTTAACAGCTGGAAGTTTTGGAACTTCTGGTCCAGTATGGTGCAGATCTAAATGCGAAGAACAAGCACGAGGAGACACCTGCAGGTAATAATATTTACAGCTATAAGTAAAGTCCGAAAAAGTTACTTTTTCTTTTTCAAGTAATAAGCAGCAACAATTTGCTATATGCTTTATATCTTCAGTATTGATTACCAAAGTAATAGTTATAAGAAACGTTATTACAAATATAATTCGATTTTATGTAATATATCTCATTTTTATAGAAAATGTTTTATATAATTTAAAATCGTTATTTAAACATATTTATATTTTTAGATATTTGTGAAGATCCTGAGTTACGCGAACGTATAAAACAATTACGCACGGAACAAGAAACTAAGAAGATCAAAGGTCGAGTGCGTAGGTCACAGAGCAATAACACACGAACGCAGTCTGTGCGGAGGACGTCGTTGCGTGATAAAACGTTGACAACGAAAAAAGATGCTGTGGAAGAAACCAGACTACGAATACAAGCCCAAGAGGTACGCAATATTCTTCATTGATACTATTGACTAATCGGAAATTACACCTGTACAAGTGATGTCGTAATAGAGAGCTTTTTGAATATATCCATGGAGGTTTAGTTAAAAAACGCTTTGACTAACGAATCGTCTTTCTTCTTTATTCTATTAGCCCCCCTTCAAACATGTCAGTTTTGTGCACGTATTTAACATACTGATGAAAAATAATAATTAAGAAAATCATATATAAAAAGTAAAAGTGTGTTGAATATCGTTTTCGTTCCGGTTTAAGATATCGCGTGCCTAATTAATTATAATTGTTCCAGCACGTTTCTACTTCCAGTTTATTAATAAATTATATATTATGATTAAAACAAAATTACAGCGTGTGCGTCCTAAATTAACTCAAGTGTAGTTAATTTGATATAGAAACGAATATTAGTAATGCATATATAATGTTGTATTAACAATATTATTGCTGTAATTATATTCTTTTACGGTATAATATTTAATACTGCCAAAATATGCTATCTTAGATTGAATGTGTAAGCCGAATTAGGGAATTCCTTAATAATTCCTTATGAAGTTGAATTGGTATTCAGGATGCGCTATTTTGTTCCCAATTAAAATAAGGGTCTTCTATAAGGCTGGTGATAACACCATCAAAATCTCGGTTATTATGTTGCCATACGAAGGTCAACTTTTATATTAATTTAGGTACATATTTGTACAACATAATTTTAAAATAATTTCAGATTTAGTCAAACACCTCGTTCTAACTGAATTTTTAGTTGTAATATATATATATCTTCTATTTACATCAATTTTGTAAATTTACTCCTATTTCATTAGTTTTGTTACAACAAATTTTATAAATTCAATTAAAAGTCTGCATTTATAATAAAAATGAGTGGTTTGTTAAAGATTACTTTACCTCTGTAACAAATATTCATCGATTACATTTGTGTTGTATACCTGCTCAAGTGAATAAACTGAGCTTCTGTTTTCACAGACGCCATTGACCAATATCGGATTGCATAGCGGAAAGGTATTTTAACCTACCTTGCAAAATACTAATAAAAGTGAACTAAGTTCATTTCAATTAATGTGCATTGTATAGCAAGCTAAAACAGTCAGAAAATAATTTAAAAGTGAAAAATATCACGACTGAAAACTTCCATATATATAGAAAGTGTTTGTTCAGTCCACAATCTGTGCTTAAACAATAATTATACAATTAATTCTTATTATTTCGTAGTTTTTTTTTATAAAATAAGGACAATATGAAGCGTATATTTTTTGTAGAAAAAGTTAAGAAGCGGGAATCTTGCGTAGGATTAAAATATCGGGTTAGTGTGTGCTCGATCATAAAATTTATTTTATAATATTCCAAATCATATATAAGTATATTAATAGACTTGCACTTTCATTGTTCTGAATATTCAACATTTAATTAAGTGTCATTTATAATAGGTTTTGTCAGCGATAATTATTTGAAAATTATAGAAACTATTATTTGAATTTGTGATACAACGTTACAAAAAAAAATGTCTCTCGCATTTGTTATTAGTCGTATTCTAAGCTCATAATATAATAAATAATATTCTTTAATAAGAACACAATTAGTAGGCAGACTGCCCGGGTCACAATTAATTTATATTTTTGTTTCAGGGATACACCACACCAGTTGGTGAAAACAATAATGCACTCAAAACAATCGATATATCAGAAAATTCAGGAATTCCAAACGGCCAACAATTAGCAGACTCTACTACTTCACCAAATTCTAATAATAATATAGCTCTTCCTAGTAGTCCCACAACATATCAAAGTCCCAATTTCCCGCTATCCCCACAAGTAATACCTTACATCAACCAGGCTCCCAGAGGAGTCAATAACAATCCCTTATATAGTAGTAATGTAACACAATATCCCACAGGAACAGTTGTGACTTATGCAGGTCCAAATAATTCTAAACCAAATAATCAAAACGATTCGCTAGTAAACGGAAGTTTGGCTGTTTCTGGTGTTGTAGGAACCAGAAAAGCACCGGAAGGAAAAGATAATGACTCTTTTGTACCTGAATCTACGGAAATGAACGGCTTAACGTCGCGGGACAGTGTGGACAGTGCTCCTACTGAATCATTCTGTGGAACTGGTGATAACAAAGGAATAAATGTTCATGTTACTGTTATGATAAATTCAGGTGAAATATTGTTTTATGTTTTAACTTGTGTATTTTAGAAACTGTACAAACTTTTCACAAACTTAACTTATGTTTCTTAACAACTAAATTATTTATTGTTTTCTTTTTATATTTCTTCTATACACAACATCTTTTACCTAATTTTAAACATAAATTGTACTAAATACGGGTTTTATGCATTGTTTAAGAATTGCTGCACTTCAATTTAAGGTTTTTATTTCTCAAATAACTTGAAGTTATTCATTTAAAAGTAACCCTGGTGTATATTTTACTCCTTATTGACTTCCTTGTAGAAGATTCTTTTAAATTTTTACTTTGCATAAAACAATTTCCAATATTTCACCTTATTTAGTAATGTGCTAATAATTTGTTAAGGAACATTATGCAAATTTCAAAATTAACCATCAACGATTTTTAAGATCAAACTTTTTCATAAACCATGGAAAAGAAAGCAATTGGAAAAAAATAATTATGACTTGTAATAAGATCATTTTTACATATTCAAAGAAAGTTAAATCATAAAATGTATATATTTCAAAAGTTAGATTCAGAAATGGTGCACATATTTTTTAAGTTTTTTTGTAACATACTTAGGAATTTTAAAATTCCTGTGCCATTACTCTTTTCTACTGACAAATGAAATATCAAATCTCTGCAAATTCATGCAATGTTGGAGGTAACAAAGATTTTGAAATTTGAATAATAGTTTAATCTTGTGAGTAATTAACAAAGTTATTTATAAACTAAATTTTATAAATTAAAAAAAGAAAAAAATGAACAACATATGTAAAAGAAATTCACGGAAACATAATCAACACGCCCTTCTAGTCTATCCTATATTTATTTGTAAAAGTTTTAGGAAAATGTTTCCATTTTAAACTATTTACAGCTTTTACGGCATATTATAACCAATGTTTGTAAACCTTATTAATTAAAAAAAAAACAATTTAACTTTAACCAACTTAATCTAATCTTACTGTATAATTGAAATCAATAAATATTTTGTAACTAATTATCATGAATTTTTAAGGAACTTTAGCGGACTTAAAGAAACAACGAGCTCAGAGCAGACAGACTTCGGACCACCCATTATCACCAGGAAACTCAATCGGATCCGGAGACAACGCATCAATAGTTCTAACACCGACGGCTACTAACTCCGTTCCAAAATATATTGGTAACACTGGTGAAATCGTTGGTGATACGAAATCAAATAGATGTTGTATTCTAATGTAAGAAAAATAATCAAACTTATCAAAATTATGCCTTATTTCAATTATATCTATTCTATATTTTTAACATAGATCATATTAGGGCTAATGAATCAAAATTTTGAATACCAAAAATTATATATACAATTATGTTGAGGCAGCTCTTTTTATATATTCTTATTCTATTTTATAATGTCCAATATTTATATTAAAAAGAAAAATTTTCAGCTATGAGCTTCATAAATTACAGAGACTGTCCCAATAAAAGTAATACTTTTAAAATAGTAGTAAATCTACCAATTTAATTATATGTGATTAAAGTAGCTAATTGTAAAATGTCTAAGATTAAATATTATTTGTTAAATATTATTAAACATATTTTTAACTGAATAAATAAATTATTAAAATACATTTAATACTACGATACTTATTTAAATTTATTCAGGCCAATTACGTAATGCCTTAAATAAAATTTTATCTAAGTTAAATCTAAGTATTTAATACTTATAATACATTTTTAATTCATATACAAAATGTTCAAATGTATAAAGCAATGGTACTTAAGCAATGATTAATACAAAAATACACAGTTTACTAGATAAAACTAAGTGTATTTGTTGTGTTTTAAAATTTCGACCAATTTTTTATAAGTTTATTTAATTTAGGCAATAAAATTAATAAATTATAAAATATCGTACTTAAAATAAATATTTATATTACATTTTCTATCAGAATGAGCAGGTTTACACGCGTTGAAACCGATTTTTAAACTAAATATTCAATAAAATTATAGTTAATCTGTATTAGTAGCTGCGTATTACGTATTATTCTTAGCATGTAAACCTGCACAGTATTATTTCAACATGCAGCTTCCATAATAAATAATATCGGCACCGTGTTAACACATACACTTCATTCAAAATGAGATTTACAACCTTGAATATAAAATTGTTATATCTGACAACTTTAATATCTATATCATATTCCATTATAAAATATGTCTGCTCCAAAATGTGTTAATACTCTTCGGCTAATACAACACTTATCATTAATTCGAATGCCGTCTAAATAGTATTAAAAATACATTTTCATTTTAAAACTTTATATTTTAATAAAATGATGAAACGAATCTTTGTTATACTTTTAAGAAGAAATCTTATTTTGAAAGATGTTTATGTTTAAATGATTATAAAATGTTTTACTCATTTAACTTGTAGTTTTACAAAAGCTAAATACACAATATAGTACATTTTAAGGTAATACAAAAGAAATCCTTTTATCACTTAATAAATAGGTACAAAATTAATATTATAAACTATAAAACAAATACTCGTAATACATAATTAAACAATTTACAAATATTTAATAAACTTGAAATAAATTTTTAATAATTATATTATTATCTTAGACCAATTTTGAATCTAATAACTAAATTTTTAATAATATTTTCACTTCATAAATTGAGTAATACGTAATTTAAACATTTTGTAATGTAAAACTATTTTGACGTATTTTTTTAACTAAAAAAATTTTATATTATATTTTTTAAGCTTTCATAGAAAGAACTTGTATATAACAATTGTTCCTAGATTTATCCGGTGTTCATAATTATTAGTTAAATATATTAATTCTGTAATATACATAAGTAATTATCCTTTAAATGTTTAGAAGCTAGAGACTTTTAAACAAAGAAATATAATAAGGAAAAATATAATTATGTTCTTGAAATCACAACCTCTAATAAATTCATAACTAAAAATACAATAAAATTAATTAGATTTTTCAACCTTTATCAAAATATGCAGCGTCGGTTAGTTCCAGGCTCATAATAAGCTCGCTAAAATATAATAACCTACGAAATTATTTACAATAATCTTGTATTTAACGTTATAACTACTTAATACAATTTTGTAACATTGACATAACATTAACTGCGAACGTATCTACATAAATGCTACAATAACTCAGTTTTGTTAACTATAAAAATTAAATATATTTCTTTTCACAGTATTCAACTTTTGCGTAGATTATGCACAATCGCCGCTTTTTGCTGATTCATTTTTTTATTTATGAATATTTCTTTTATCAATTACATGTCTTAGAAATCCATTGTGTAAAATGAGTCTCAATTAGCGGTCGTACAAATAGTAGATACTTTTTTGTGATAAAAAATAATACAAAATGATCTAAATGTTAGAAATATTATACTATGTAGAGCTAAACGCATTTGATTATGTACAAATATGATTTCTTGACTTTAACATGCCATAACGAACAATGTCGTTTAGGCAATTCTCATTTCCAATTATTGTTTGATTTCATTTATTAAGGCAGCATATAATTTGGTTGAATATGGTAAACATAAGAAACAACGAAAATCTATAAAATAAAAGAATAATATTTTAAGACAAATAAATAAAATATTTGTTTTACATATAAAAGTTCAAAATTATTGCAGCCTTAAATTTTCACGATTCACATTCCCAAAACAGAATTTTTGAAACAAAGATCGATTTTTACATAAGTTTTCTTCCACATTAAAAATATAAAGGTGTGTTTTCCATAATCGCAACAATGGGCCGCAAATGAGTCCAAAGATTTGAATAGAACATAACATTCGTGATTAAAAATTGTTGTCGCTATGAATATTCATACAAAATGCCAGGAAATGGCAAATATAATTAAATGTAAATTTTAGCTCTGAAAAAGCAATAAATATAATAAGTAGTACTAGAAACAATCCATCCAGTTAGATAAATTAGTAAATAAATATTTTATTAGTCTAAATGTTTGTTAAGCCTAAAAAGATTTATATTGAGAGCCACAAATTCAATATTATTGACAGTATCAACTCGCTAAACGTAGTTATTTACTTTTTTGATTTATAATTAAAGGGAAATCTTATTTAAATTTTTTTGTATTAATAAAATAGAGATTTAGATATAATTTTCATTTGTATTATATACAAGTCTTCTGTTAATTAGACTTTATAAGATTATATTATTTTAACCATTTGAATAATATATTTTTTTTAAATAATAAGAATTAAAAAAAATTAAAATTTTAAAACACTAGAACTATTAATCTAGTCTAAATTGTTTAATTTATTCATATATCATAAAAAGCTTGTAAATTTTTATTAAAGAATTAACTGAATTTCGATAATAGCCAGTGTACTTTACATCAACTATTTACTGTAAAAAATTAAACAACAATGGCTCTAAATTTGTAATTTATATTTTTCATATATAGTATATATAATAATTTGGCAGTTTAAAATATTTTATACATTTTTATTGTATAATTATATATATATCGAGATTACTTGCCGTAAATCAACAAAATCCTATGTAAATAATATAAGTTTTAACATTCCTTAAATTTATTATAACTTATTTGTAAATGTACCATGATATTTCTATCTATATTATAAAAAATAGTAACAGTATATATAGTAAAAATAAAAAATATATAATTTTTTTACATATGTAGTTTAAAAATAATTGAATAAAATTCTAAATTAAAGATATAGACACTGATGTGATACATAAACAGAATGTGCTGGTTGATATCCGGAGTTCCACCTACTGTGGAACATAAATATGTGACTAAAATATACTAATATGTAAAAGCAATGAGGTTGAGAAATAGCTAGGAAGTGTTACTTCCACTTCCGCTACAAATAATTTTTAGACTGATTCATTAAAGACTATTATATTAACAAAATTGCATTTATTTAAATAATTCTGTATTTTAATTTATTAAACCAACATAATTTTTTTTTAATCTCTCCATATACATTTATAACAATTTGATATTTTTGTAATTTACGACAATTATATCACATCCTCTGCGCTTTTAATGCTAACGGGGGACTTCCTTTCACCGACATTCACAGCCTCGTCCATGTTTATTAGTTGCTACTTCGTCTTTATCCTCGTTATCTATCTCCGGACAGCACACGTCCTGTTTATGCCACACGAATCATCGTCTCCAGGTTCCTCCAACAGATCATCAGAAAATAATAATTTCTGAAAATCGAGCAAGTCTGCTTCTGTAAAATCAAAATAATAACTATTGAAATACATAAATAATTTTATCTGTCATAATTACGATTAAAAAGATATTCTAAATCTAAATAAATTAAAAATAATTAAATTATCTAATAAATGTTCCAATTAATCTAGTACGTGTATCTTCTTATAGGTGAAGATTAAGAATTTCTATAAGTATATTGTAACTGGATAGAAACCTCGTATTTTCGTTCAAAAGTCCAGAGTATAACTATATTGTAATCATACATACCTTGAATTTAATTAATTTATGGGTAACTCGAGTTCTCCTTTAAGCTGACCTCAAAAAAGCTTTACTAAAAATTTTGAAAAATTAAATGCTATGCAATAATTAACTTTTTATATATCTTTCATTTCGGTACATAAATAGTTAGATTTCTTTATAAATGTATTTTGTTAGCAATTTTATAAATATTAATTTAGGATAATTGTTTATCTAAACATCTGCACGATATAAGTTTTGAATTTATAATGCAATATTGTTTTTGTTTGTAACCTACTAGATTTATTCAATTACATAAAACAAAAATTTTTATTCGGAATCATAGTAGGGGGAATAAGCTAACTAGATTAATACCCGCTTAACGCGGTTACATGTATTTAAGGTTTATTTAACCTAAGAAACTTTACATGTTACATAACAGTTTTTATGTATCTTAAATGTCGTATTACATAAAAGAAAGTTATCCTTCAATATTAATTTGCGTTCCTGATGTTAATTACACTTTTTATGCAAGATTATGTAATGTTACATATTTAACTAATATACTAGTAAAAGGTTGAAAGAGTATTTTTCATTTATTGTAACACAACGTTTAATAATAAAAGATAAGGTTATGTAAAAAATATTACGTTAAATAATACATGAGTTTACACGCAAAACACAATATGTACATTTTTCATTATAAAGAATTATGTAAAGCTACTAAAATTTCACTTAACATTTATGTAACTAAAACAAAATAATTAATATTCTTTTTATATTATGCAACTTTTTACATAAATAAAACATATATATTTACGTACAATTTTTCAGAAAATCTATATAAAATATAAAGACTGTTTTCAGTGGGGAAATATATTTTTAATTAAAAAAGAAAATGAATTTTCTTTTGTATTCATTATTTATTAACTCAATATTTGAGGTTATTCAAATTTTTGAGTAATTTTTTCGATTGTTTTCTAATTAAACATTTTTCGATTGATAAATACTTATTATAACATATCAGGAGACATATTATCATGATAATATCAATTAAAATAGTAATAAAGTTTTATATATATTATTAATAGACAAAATAAGAATGACTGGCATGTTTATTATAAAAATTCGATAAGTTAACTGATGTAATAACAGCTTATAATTTACAAAGTTTTTGTTATATACAATTTTTAGAGATTAAAAGTTGTGTTAAACATAATGAAAAAAATTATTTATAGAACTAGTAGTGTAGTGTGTATGCCTCTGATTTCTAGAGAGTTTACCTAAAATGTTAAAAATATTTTATTGCTTCAAAAAGGAAAATAAAATCCACATTGTTTTGTTAATATGTACAGCCGTTACCTGAATAGTAATCTCTTTGACTGTTGCCAGGGTATCCATTAAAATCTGTTTGCTTGGGAGGATTATACATTTTTTATTAGGGGTTGGTTATATATAGAATTAAAGGGTTTTATTACTGGAGTTCCAAGAACATTAGCATATTGTTAAAATAACATATTTCGCAGAAAACCTGCAAACTGTTACTGAAATGAATTCTTAATATTATTATTTTTTGTTTATTTTGCAAATTTCTTTAATATCGTAAAACAAGTTTGGAGACTAAAGTAATAAACACCAACCGTTGAAATAAAATAAATCTTTATTATATTGTTTTGCAGAGTTATTGTCGCTTTTAAAGCAGCAGTCTTGCCCACAATATATCAATATATAATTCATTATCAGGGCCGGATTAACATTGATGCACTTGTGTCAGGCCTACCGTTGGAGGTAATTGTGACTTGATTAAAATGATATTGGAAAATAATTAGGACTAGATACCATTTTTTTTACCGGTGCGCTAGGCCTACAAAAGGGTAAATCTGGCAGTATTCAATAGATTCAGTCGATTTTGTAATTGTTGATTAAAATTGATGTTAATAAATATATATTGGTGTTTTTATTTTATTAAACATCTAAATGTTGACGAAGATATAGCAATTTCGAAAAGTTCGAATTGTTGTTTTAGCGTTGTGTGGCACTATTAAGGGATAGTTATTTTTTATATGGATAAAAATGCTATCTCTGTTAGAGATAGCATAGAGATTTAGAGATAGCAACTTATCGACGTGACGTCACATGTCTTAGAATGTTCTATAACGTAGAATCCCTTTAATAATTAAAGAGACAAAATGATTTTTTTAATTGTTAATATCTCCTAACATATAAGAAGTTATTAAAAAGAAATTGGACATTTGAGGTCCTAGCAACCAATTGTAGTAATATATAATACAGTTTTATAGAAATTAAGACATAAGACAAAAACCCATTTCTGAATTAATTATTATAGTTAAAATAATTACATAAGTGGGAAAGAACCAAATCTGATAACAGAAAATAAATAACTGAATTAAATATAGAATATCATTTTCATAGGTCATATAAATGTAAAGTTGACTTGATAAAAACGTAATCTTTCTTTTAATGTCAACAATTGGCTGTATTTTTAAATATTATTATCAACATGTTTACAAATGGTTTACAATTGCTTTGAGAACATACATATATAATAAATCACTTTTTTTATAAACATGTTACATAACCTTGAATGCTACTCTTGAAAAGAAACAGGTAAAGCGTTGAGGTAGTAACAGCAGCTTGCTGTGTATTCATTTGTATCAATTTGTAAACTAACGTTACATTTTTTTTGTAAATATATTTATTTAACGTCGGCCTATTTTCGTTGCTAATCTCCTACCATTGTTGGCAGTTTTTGTGGTAAAGTGGCCTCGTACATGTGGGTTACACCACTGCCTAATAAGTTTATGATATTTGTGAGTTCTCACATCATCATCTTTGATAACAACCAAACCCAGAAAAAATAGCTCTGCTTTGTAGATTGATTTATGGGTTTTCACTATACCTGACTATACCGTCAACTTTTTAATATTCGTAAAGTTACTAAACAGTGGTGTAGTTCATATATATGAATCCTCAATATCATACAAACTGAAAACTAAATAAGAAATCATCAGAGATACGACTATTATCAATGTAGATAGAAATTACATGGTACATACACAAAAATAATTTTATTTTGTTATATAAATAGACTGTATATTGTAGTTTTAAGACTAAGTAGTGCCTAAAGAATAATATTTATTAAAAAGAGTGCAACTAATTCTATGAAAATTGTTATCTGAAATATACCCTTTTTGAAATAGGTAATAAAACTTAGGAATTTATTCTAACGTTTTTTCCAAACTACTACTACTAAATTTTTATGACAGTAATAAATAAGGTTCATTTTAGTTCGCATTAGACGTTATGGAATCAATGGTTAGAATAATGTCTTAAGGGAATTCTATGAAACAGTTAAATTTTCTTTTTACTACCTCGCTGCTTACAAACTCGGTTTAAAAATTTTGTACTTAATTTCTCAACAACATAAATTTTGAGATATTAGTTAACTAAAAGAAACTGTTACATTTATTAATATATATTGATATTTGCCAATTTGTTCAACAATTCTGGTTGTGGACCCTCTTTTCTATTGTATTTATATTTTATTAATTATTAAAGATAATAAAAGTAAATAATAAAACTTAAAAACGCATAACATTTTTTTTAATATTTGATAATTAAATAAATATTCCAATTGATTGAAATGTAGGTTAATGTATGTATATTGGCGTTTCTATTTTTTTAAATATCCAAAAGTTGAATTTCAGTTTTGCCGCTTGTGGTAGGTCTGCGTATGACGTCACAGAAGTAATTAGTAATCGAGATCTTTTTTCATAACAATCATAATATAAAGGTTAATGGGATGCATTATTAATATCTCCTTAATATTGAAAATTATTAACAAATAATTGGACATCTGAGATTTTGGTAGCTTTGTTAATATATTGTACAGTTTTATATAAATTAAGACTTGGTTTACAAGCCTATCAGGAAGTGGTATTATTAATGGAGAACCCGTTTGGAAATCCCTGCGCGTGTAATCACTAGCAGAGTCAAAATGTGATATCCTTTTCCGGTTGAATAGCTGACATAGTAAACGTAATTCGCTTTTACTGATAACTTGAACACACAGTGAATCAAAATGAAATAATTTAATAGTGGATCCTAATAGTGTGTTACTATTCAATCACATTACATATGCATAAGGCTGCTTACGTCGTACCGACAGACTTATAATGCTGGCTCTCACACTGGAAGCGACTATCTGCGACATCCGACTTTTTCAGTAGGGTATACTCGCATTAAGGAAAGAAAAGTTCTGCTTTAATGTTTATCAAAAAAAATTATGAATATGTTTTCTTTGTATTGTATTTTTATTATCTTATTGTTTCCGGCTTTACGGCTTTACAACACATATTTTGTTTACATATTTTTAACATATTTTAAATTCTCTTCGTCCTTTTCAAAGTTCGTCTCTTTGTTATCTTCCTCCCAAAAAGGCAGACCTTTTTTGTACTTATAAAAATGTATGAATATGTTTTATTTATTTTTTCGAATTTCAGATTAAGGGGCATATTTTGTAACTGCTTACCTGGCGCCTGTTAACGATTTTTCAAAGGCCTATATTTTCTAAACTAGGCTATGTAAGTTTACACAAAACTATCAGAATACCTTAAATAAAGAGGAAAATGGATCCCATACCTTGACACTGGCATAAGTAGCCTAATTTATAAATTATACGGTTTTGAAAAATCGTCAGAAAATAACAGACGCCAGGTAAGTAGATACAAAATAGGCCCCTAAGTTTCTTATTTTGTATTTTTCAGTGTTTTTTCATGACACTTCGAAAAGTTGAAAACCCTAAATAAGTCTGTGGTTTCATTGAAACGCATATAGGAAATGCGTCATTCAAATTATGTATCTATTTTAAGTTTTAATCATAATATGAGTAACTTTGTTATGTTCTCCTTATCTGGATGTTCGTGAAATGTTAAAAAATGGGTAAGTTCATCAAATTAATATACCAAATACCTGCATTATTAATTATAATTATACATTAATATATAATCAGAAACGTATCAAGCTTCCTTAGGTAATCCTTAGTAGCCATTCATGGAGTAATAATTAAATATTACAAGGTTTCCTTTAAGTAAAATGTTAGTAGGTTTGAACATAATCTTTTGTGGTTAGCGAAATTTCAACAGGAATTTTTCAAGTAGAATATTCTATTACTTCTACAGTAAAAAAGTTCTTTTAAATGTAATAAAAATTTTAATTGTTAAATGCAATCAGCCGTCTCAGGCTGGAAGGGATATGGTTGAATGCAGTAGTCTCTTTCATAACAGTGGTGTATCGATAAAAATTAAAGTAAAAGTTTGCTCTCATGGTAAATTATATTAATGCAAAACATCTCCAATACACCCTACAGTACACAAATTTGACTTTACGTACTGTCCTATCACACATGTAAAGAACGGAGTCAGCTTGCTCTGAGAGTTCTATTAGTCAACCAAGCCTCCGATTTACGCCCGAATTCACAGTCGCTTAAATATGCTTGCAGTGTGCGATCAAAAAGAGCAAATACAGACTGCAACTGCATATTAGAAGTTGTGTTACATGGGTTACATAAAACTTATGTATGGGAGTGATAGCTCGTGATCCCCTTGTTTGTTTACCACTCCGCGACCCGCGCTTGTTTTCATCCCAACATGTTATATATATTCACAAGCAACCGTCTTCTGCTATCAGTTAAACCGCGTCTGCTTCGGAGTCTGTTTGTATGTTCACTGTGTTCGCGAAACCGTGATACGGTAAATAAAAGGATTCAATCGTAATTGACAGTAAGTTCATTGAATAAATAACATCACGTATGACTTCCGTTATATTTCATTTAGAATATCTACCGCTGCCATAAAAAATCAGTTCAGTTTTTAACTTTAATAAAGTACAAGTAGGCATATATTAAGTTTTAGGTTATGGTGCAATCGCAGCTGTTATGCATATGACTTGCGCAGTACAATTTAAATAAAATTAAAAATTCATTGTATCATTTAATAATTTAGTTAATAGTGTAATTATATTTCTGTTTGGTATACGAATAAGAATATGAATATCTTTACAGGTCAAACAATTTCGAACTTCTTTAATATCTTCAGGAATTCAAAAGCAGTAAGTCGCAATTTGTTTATTGATAATAAATTAATTATAATTACGTCAAACAAAAGATGTACGTAATAATAACTTCGAGTCTAGTTTGTTATATATTAATTTATACGAAATGCAACACTATATGATTTTATTTGTATAAACAATGTTTTATTATTATAAATATTACATTTTTAAAGAAATTCTTTAAATATTATTTTTACTGTTATAGTACGATACAGTTATTTTTTAATTTAAGATATTATACAGTAAGAAATGACGATACTTATATAGTAATGTACTGTAATGTAAATGTACAGTTCATTTAAAAGTACTCGCAGAGTAATTTTACTTTTAATAAGTAGAAAAATAATTGATCTTGAAATATAATTGAATTACTGTCTTTTTAAATTCTTCTAAACATCGGTTTCTGGGAGTTTGCGAAGCCAAACACAGTTAGTAACTTCAAGGTTAATATGTTACGTTAAGTAATACATGCTTTTATTTTTTAACGTAATATTATTTACCTAACATTACATTTTAATATTTACCGAACTTTAACATAATTCTGTTACATTGTCATTATATAAATAGAAAAGCCATTAAAAATCTTTTACCTAATACCTTAATTAACTTCAGAAAATGTATATTAATATTGAAAGAGAACATTTGTTTTTTTAATCTTACATGATACAAGCCTGATACAACTATTAACCTAAAAAATGGTAAAAGGTAAACTTTTTTATGTTACATAAACATTACATATATGTAACTGTGTATGTGTTAGCGGGTATGTATGATTCGATAAAACAATATTTTTAAGTGAAGAATTTAAAGAACTTTAACTTTTAAAGCATTAAACAAACTTAAAAGCAGAAAATATTAAAATTATTGTATTAATGTTAAACTTCAACTTTATTTTTAATAATTTATTTTGAAGACAAAATATGATAACGCAAGATCCAACTAAGTGATAAATCTATTGAAATACTACGACAAATTAAGATAACATTGATAATATATCTTTACCAAATTTTCTTAAAACATCCACGCATGTGTGTAGAGAGTTTTGAATTAATGTTGACTTATAAATGATACACAAACATCGTCGGAAACGACTCGGGATCCTAGGTCACGTTAAACGTGATGAATGAAAATCGTCTGCACGTGTCTGTCGACTTGTGTGCTTTATTAGTCTCCAATTAAAAAATATATATATTGAATAAAGTAATATAAAAAATATAATTTTACAAACAGAATCAACGAATCCAGACGTTTATTCTATTATTTCAAATTTGAATATACGATTAGAAATAATAATCCCAATTGTCTAAAGCGTAGACATTTTTTGTATACCAGTGAATGTAATGTTTCGTTTTATGAAAAGAACTTTCTTATTAAAAAGAGCCGATCTCTCAGACTTTTTAATAATGGCGCTGTACCAATAAAAGATCTATATATCATAAAGATATTTTTAAAATAACAAACATTATAAGACGTATATTGCATGTATTGTCCTGCCAAGTTTTGAAGGGCAAATCGACGTTCCTTATACTTCTTTACATTTGGTTCACTAAATATTTTCCAAATCAACATTAACATTTTATTTTTTTAGAAAATGTCTTATTTACACGATCTACACATTGACTTCAAGAAAGCCACCTTTGGGATGGGTTGTTTTTGGGGCTGCGACTCTGTATACGGTGCAACTAAAGGGGTACTTCGAACGCGTGTTGGTTACTCAGGGGGGCACAAAGAAAAACCTACATACAGAGATTTGTAAGTTTATCAATTAAATCTGTTCCAAAAATATTTTTTTTTTACATTTAATCAAATCCTTCTTCCAGGGGTGATCATACCGAAGTCATTGAGATTGATTTTGATCCAAATATCATTACTTATGAAAATCTTTTGGATAAATTTTGGGCAAGTCACGAGTATTCCCCCACTGGAAAAATAAAAGTACAAGTGAGTATTAAATTTACTTTTTATCGTAATTCCAAATGTGCATACCAAACGGAATATATTATGACAAATATATTTCAATTATTTTTAGTACATGTCGCTCATTTTGTACCATGACGAGTCACAAAAGGAGGCTGCTATTGCTTCTATGAAATCAGAATCCGAAAAACGCAAGAAAGAAGTTACCACCCAATTGAAACCTGCAGCCGATTTCAAGTTCACTCCTGCTGAAGAGTAAGTTTCTATTTCCTCTATTACGCTTCCTATTTTTTAAAACTAATTAGACAAATTAAATAAAGAAAGTATCATCCTTTTTTCTTTACTCTTCTTCTCATCTCTATTGCTGTTCACTTTCACTACCTTTTGCTCTTTTTTTTCCCCTCTCACCAGAAAAATATACTTATTTATTGTATTATACATTGCAGCTACCACCAGAAATACAGACTGCAAGCTCATCCCGAACTCGTTAAAAGTATTGGACTTAAAGTTGGCCCCATGCTGCAAACGTCGCATATCGCAGCTCGTCTGAATGGGTACCTCGCAGGCTTAGGAGACGTTGAGCAATTGGATAGCGAAGCAAAAGAACTTGGTTTGGATGAAAAAGAAGCTGCTTACGTGCGGAAGTTTTTAAAGGAAAATGCCGATAACGGTCCTTTTTGCTAAATTAAAAAAACAAACCATTGAAATGTATTAATTTATTAAGTGTATCATAGGCAGAAACATAAAATAGTATTGTGTAACCTTTTATAATTTTACCTTTATTTAGAATTAGGTAATTTGTTATTAGACTATTTGTAATTACTTTTTATAACAATTTTAATAATTTGTGCATGTGTAATTAAATAATATATTACTATTCTACATGTTTTAATATAGGTATACATTATTAATGGAGTGTGTGTACTCATCCATGCCCAGTAATTTATTAAAAAACCTCATTTATTTTATTCTCTTTCTTTAATTAAAGAAAAATAACAGTGCCAAATAGGGTTTCATCTCCGAGAATTTTAGATTGTTCCACAAAACATAAATGTTGCTTTTCATTCATGTATTCATGTACTTGTATTAATTAAACAGCACTTAGTAATATTTTATATAAAAATCTTATTTTATAGCTATTCTTAATATTTTATAATCCTTAACAAGTTTTATGATTTTTATGTACAAAAGGGAAGATTTAAAAAAAAACTTAAACATACATACGTAACCATCTTGAGTGGGATGGCATATTGTGTTAAATATATCGTTTATCATTATCTAGTAATATATATAAAATATATGTAATGTTTATTTACGTTATTATATTTCTATTGTCTGGGTTATATCAATTATTTCATTTATTATTACTAATATTTTCTATATAAATTATTTATAAAATAACGCTTATTCAAATGTTTGTGCCATAGGCGCCAAAAATCTAGTTACACTCCTGTTTTAATCGAGAAAAAGAATAGCTTCTAATTCAATATTTTTAAAACCGGTTTTAAAATTCTTTTGAAGATTACTTATTTTAAATCACGGAACATCTCAGAACCTATATCTCTGCTCAGAAAATCTCAATTCGTCAGTACCAACCGTAAACACAAAAATGTATCTAAAAATCAACATAGGGGTCTCTGCGTAGGGCAGAGATAGGGGTTGATAATGGAGGGAGAAAGTTCTGACAATGGCTTATTCACAAGCTGAATTGTCCTCCATTATTGTGTGCCAATTTGTTGGGCGATGAACTTGTAATAAAGCTCAGTTCTTTTTTAATATTATAAATAGTTATTGAACATTGATATCACGTGACAATATTAAGTTAAATTTAAAAATTAATTTCATTATAACCTTTAAGTTTGTGTGTTATTTTTTAATTGTTGCAAAAGTTTGCTGTATCCATTTTACAGGTGTGTAGTTATTTTGTTTTTATTTAAGAAAATTATTTATTAATTATATAGTTAAAAAATTGTGAAACATTTATTTTGTTCATAGTATACGTGAATATAATAAACAATTATCAGCTGTGTGTGTCTTTGTTCTAACAATAGCAATATGAAAGAGTTATTTTTAATTGACAGTATATATACATGTGTTTTAAAAGTCTGCAAAGTTAATTAATATTTAAACTAAACATAATACTTTTTTAGCTGCGGTAGCTAAAGATGATATAATATAAATTTTGACTGTAGAATAATGATGAGTGTATGATTGTTATCGTTACATACTAAATTTATTAGTAGCAATACTTCTGTTAAAGATGCATTAGTATAATTTTCCTTACATTAGGATATTACAATGCCATGACTTGCATAGATATCTACAGTAAAGTTATTTTGGTTGTATAATTTTCAGTAAATATAAGTTATATATCATTTGTAAAACTCATAATTTTATTTATTATTTAGTGGAGAATATTCTGATGTTGCTATTGCACTGTAACAAGAATGATCTGTTTGAATATGATGTTTGTTTTTTTTTAATAATAATTTACGGGCTTCCTAGGACCACGGTCCTGTTTTCGCCCTTCTAATAATTCATTTTAATAACATTTTACATTTCATTTATTATTACGCCTGAACTGAATATGATGTTTGTATGATAAAAATAATAACTGCAAACTTATTTTATACGCTGAATTTTTTTAATTACATTTTTTTTTAATATATTCTTATTTTTTAGGAGCTAAAAATATTCTACCAAAATGAAAAAAGCAATAAAAAGGAGGTACACCAATGAACCGGTTACATCTACACCCCTACCTGAGCCTCAAACAGCTTCAGATACAAGTTCTTGTTCTCCTGAAATATTTTACACACCGAACCAATTTCCATCACTGAAACGTAAATTCTGTCAAACACCTAAAAGAATAGAGAATTTTAAAAAATTGAAAGTGAAAAATTTATTTATTGAAGATACAGATTATTCTTCAGAAACTGATGATGTTGTCTTGAAAGACACACACGAATTATCTGGAATTAAAATTATTGGTGATAATCCATCAATAAATAAAGTTGTTGTGGCTGAAGAAATAAATATTGTAGAAGCAGGATTAGTGAATTGCACAATTAGTAAAACTTCTACATCTGCTCCAAAAGTAAAAGACTGTCCTATTAATACTGGTTTAACAACTGCAACTACAAAATTCACAACAAGTTACAGGGCTAAAACAAAACCTTTACCTTATATATTAAGACCAAGACCTGATAATTACGTAGATGTATTACAAGAGATAATGAATCGTCCATCAAAAATATTTCCAATGACACAAGCTGAACTAAGACGTGGATTGCGTCTTTAATTGTTGTCAGCTTGATGTCTCCGTAAAGATAAATTTCTATTGCAACGTTGTTTATATTATAATTTTTTTTCTATAATTTGTTCCTATATAAAACGTTTTAGTAATGGTTATATAAGCAGTAATGTGAAATATGGACGTACTAGACGATGCAATATTTAATATTTGCCAAATAATGATATAAATTCAATAATATTAAGGGCATTGTTCCTACTATACATATAATATTTATATTTATAAAATATGGCTGTGAAATTCGTTGTTTTATAAGGATAAAAGGTACATACTATTCCATGAAAGAAAATAATATTTTGTCTGCATGAAAGCGTCTTCAACTATTAATATTTTAACATATTTTATTTTTATGTTTATTCGTGTATAAAATTGCATCTCACATTACAACGTAACAATTTATGTAAATTACATACAATTTTTTTAATTAGTTATAAACCCTCGAATAACTTTTTTTAAATGCTTTGAAGTTACTGAACTATAAAGTCGGAAAAATACACGTTTTTTGAAATCATATTTTATGCAAGTAGATTTATTAGTTCCAAATGAAAAAGAATAATTATTAATGTATACAGATCAATTTCAATTTAACTTTTTAATAAATTACTCAGCTACAGCTAATTAATAAGCTACTCAGAATTCGGTTATAATTACAGTAATACTATACTACAGTACTTTGCTAAAAATAAAACTCTGTAAAAGCAGTTTCCGGTTAATTTCAAAATGAGAAAATATATTTGTATTTAGTCCTAGGTTGGGCACACTATCCCTGGCTAATTGCGTTTTCAAGAAAAATGTCCTTAATCAAAACAATTAGCCTTATCTGCGTTTGTTCTTTGGTTTTCATTGTAACGAAGTATTACTGTATTTAATTAAAGTTATTATTTAGATTTTATCTAAGAATATTTATATCGTTTACAATATTATAATATGCATGTAATCAATACATGAGGTGAATAATAAAACCTCCAATTTTATTTCCAATCTATAATTATGCAATGAAAATTTATAATATTGTAAGGTGGAAAACTAATATCTTAAATCTTTTATATCATGGTTTGTTCTGAATTTCTTCGAACTATATTCATTTCAAATAATTACGCACAAACAATTTTAAATGATTTTTTCCCGTGCATACATCTATTCAAACGTATTGTTAAGTTTAGTATTTTAAGTATTAGTAAAAGTTTTAATATCATATTTTCGAAATATAGTTTTTAAAGTAAATATAGTAAACACAGTTTTGTTATTTTTGCAGTAAATGATTTTTATTTAAAATGTAAGAATATGTATTTTAATAAATAATATTAAACCTAATAAATTATTATATTTTTTTTTAAAATTGTCTACATAATGATCAGTAAAACCTCTACAAGACACATAACACAAGATGACGTCATATTTGTCCATTTAAATTATACATCTGCTAATATTAGTACTGCTTTATTGGAATTTGAAGCTTGATAGCCAGAAAATGCGTCTGCATCTGATAAAGGCTAATTCTTTATTGCAGCTAAACTATCAGATTTCTCAGAATTAAATTTGCTACCAGTATACTTTATCTAAACTTTAGTTCATTTTAATGAGAGTATCTTGTTTTTTTATCTCTCATTTTGGCTCACAATTAAAAGCAATTATATATTTCGTTTACTTAAATTAGCGGTTTTATTTTACTGATCGCTAATGCGCCTGTGGCTTTATATTTTCTTTTCTATGGCTCACTGCGGCTTATAAACAAGATGTGTGGACACAGCCTTATAACTATCAGCTGATTATTCTAATTTTCATTTTACAGTCAGATGGTGCTAGTTGTAGTCCATATGTTTTAAGCTTTTCGACTTATTTTTTTAGTTTTTTTTTGTAAATGGTTTTGTCCCATGCGTTTCACAAGTTAAAGTTTTAAAATTATTTATTTAAATATAGTTAAAATGTACACTGTTTCTAAAGGCCCTAGTAAAATTGTAGCTAAAACAAGAAGAGGTTTGTGTTGTTAAATAATAAATAATTTTATATTAAATTTTTATACTGCAATAATTATATGTTTTATATAGGAATTTCCCAAAATCTTGAAAGGTTGGAGACTCTTAGAGATTTAACTAGAAAACCTTCGGAATCTGATTCTGTTGATGAAAATCAGTAAGTATTTCATTTTTAATGTTATAATAATTATAAGAAATACTAATAACATATTTCGAGGTTATGTCCAACTTATTACACCACACCTTCGTAGTACTATTATATTTCTATGTTATTAGAAATTTGAGTCAAATATCTGGTTTTTACAGTAATTAATATTTATTTAATTATTTCAACAAGTTTTATACTTTATATATTAAAGAATGATAGTATATACTGTGCCTATTATTTGGTGTATAAATCATGTTATATAATTTAATTCAGAGTTAAAAATGTATTATTTATTATTGTTATATTAAATTATTTGGAAAAAGAAGCAGTAACCGGTGTGTGATGTAATTGCATATCATAATTATATCATCATCTAGTTTACTACCTGATCTTCGGCGTCCTGATAATATACACATTGTTAAAATCGTTACCTATATTATTATCTTTATATGTTTACATGTATTCTATTATCAAATTCTAGTACTTAAAGTACTTGCAAAAATCACGTAATATTATAAAAATGTGGAGTAATAACTAACCATTACTCAGCGTATTTAATACAAGTACTTTGCTACAGAACTTTAAATAATATTTAAATCTCGTTCAATTATATTATTCAATAATTTAATAAAGAACTCTTTATTAACATTATAGGCCAGCAGCAGAATAATCCTCTATAGAATAATTCTAATTAAAATCTCATGTAATTATAGTTAACTATATCTGGAAATCATTTCTGCCTGTTGCTTACTAGTATTGTAGAATAACATAATATACTTATTATATTAACTTTATAAAATATTTATGTTTTTATTATGCGATAAAAAATCTTTCTCTGAAAATATTAATGATTCAATATTCATAAACAATTCGAAAAGTAATCCATGTTTGCAAAATAAGACAACAAATAATAAATTGCAATGGCAAATAAATTATTAGAATAAATAAATGAACTATAGTCTTCTAAGACACATTAGTTGGTTGTTAAAATATGAAAAATTTACAAGAAACTACCAAAATTCGTAGACTCTTATCTTAGAGTTATAGTTCAAATTAATCATATGCTTGAAATGTTTTATATATAGTAACGTAGAAAATGTAATTGTTTTTTTTATTCTTTATTTTGAAACTTAATTAAAACATACTTTCATAAAAGCTGAAAAATTGAATTGAATATTACCATTTATTACAATGTCAATTATTCTGGATTGATGAAACATTTTATTAAATTGCATAAAAACGCAAACTCGTTAAATTAAAGCAAGATAAACTTCAACAAATCCAAACAGCAATAATAATAGCAATATGTTAATAAGAAGTTGAATATATTTTGAAAGACTGGAGCAAGATAAGATAGATAAGAATTCTTTACATTCATAAAGAAATAGTAATAAAATAAAATAAATTGAATAAAATAATATTTAATAAAATTTTAAGTTTTCCTAATAATACAAATTATTTCTATAATAATTAATATTTTTAATTTTTTGCTTTTATTTAAAAAAAATAGAGTGTAATTTTCGTAAACCAAACTTTTAAACAACTTAGTAACTTTTCTTTTAAATGTTGTAAACATCTACTTAAACCAATTCAAATACTTTACATTTCCATTTTATAAATAAATGAATAATACTGATTGTCACAAAAGTGATAAATACCTTTATAAACAGACAACTTAAAATTTATTGGATTTTTTTTTGTATACATAATAATTTTTATGTAAAATATACATGAAGTATACATAACTGTATATAGTTCTGCGATATAGATTTTCATAAATTAATACTAAATGCCTTAGTAACATGATAACAAATAATTGATTTTTTTATCGACAAGATTAATTTAAAAAAAAATTAAAACAATTTATCTCTAATAAAATAAAATTATATTTCTGCTGTTTTGTAGCTCACTAGTAAAACCACTTTTCTACAGAAGAATATGAAATTAATATAAGTGTCCTTAATTTAATTATACAATTTCAAATGTGTTGACCAGTTATGAAGCGAGATATTAATAAAGTGCGTATATCATTCACATGCAAAACCAATAACAAAGGATATAGTTTTAATGTTTATCTCGAGTTTGTCTAGAGGAATGAATTATGACAGTTTTAACCGTTTTTTTTTGGCTGGTATAAAGGTGATGTTTTTTTAAACAGCATATTCGCACTGAGGGTAGTTATCACAACTTGGCAATGTTGTATGTTCTCATGCTTTGCGCGAGGTAGCGTGATTGTATTTAGTCTGTAGTGATGCAGTGGTTCTTAATCTTTTCGAGGTTGCAAACACCTTTGGTTATAAAAAAAATTGCCGAATACCAAAATAATTAAAAATCTTTTATAACAATTTACAACATTTGAACGCACACTAAAGACAAGTCAATCTAGGGAGGTAATAATTCTAATGTCACAGTTGTGGTTGAACCTAGATTTACATCGAGCCTGGTTTACGTAGATTAATAAATATTGTTATTTTCAGTATTTCTGTACCTAAACCAGTATTTCATAGCAACGGTCGCAAAGGACCCCAAAGATTGCACCAGGAGGCATTAAGTCCACAACACGAAGAAATTATTCGATATATAAACGAATGTAAGTAATCCTATTTACAGATATTTATTAATTATTATTACTAACAAATGTTTTATTGAAAAAGTTGTCTATTGAGAATTTAACAGCTATATAAATAACAGCAATTAAATGTTTTACACAAACCCTATTCTGGAAAGTCAGAAACTTTATTTTTGTTTAAATGTCTTTCATTGTTTAAATGTCTAATCGTTTTAGGTAAAACATTTTTTATTGAAATTTTAATTCTTTCCGTTGATAATTTCTCAATAATGATGTTTAGTGTTATTGTAATAGTCAATGGTTCAAATTTCGAAACTTATAGAAAGTGGGTTGCGAAATTATCTTCAAAGTTGACTGCATTGTATAAGCTATGTGCCGAACTCAAAAAGAAATTATCTTAGCGATAGTAAATTAATATAATCTAAATAGTCTATATTATTATAATCCTTATACACTCAAATCCGATTTAAAGAAATAAGAACATACTGTCATGTACTTTTCTATTCATATATTCGTTTCTAAATTTATATCTCATTTAAATAGCCGTTCTTTGTTACTAAAATACATAACCGTATTGCGTCAATTTATATCATAAATTTTGAAACAGATCATTGTGTAATAATCTATTACTATTCTTTCATTACACTCTGGTGTTATAGCTACAAGGCCAAGGTTCAACTCCTCAACATTCATATGTTTTTTTTTATTTATAAGTTGGTTATAGTCAGACGTAAGCTTACAGTTAAATATAGATCTTGCATATATTGTAAAATTCCACACGTTGACAACTTCTTAATGAATAGAAAACTCATGACTTGACCCCACGTGACTTTTTCTCGTGACTTACCCCATGCGCTCTAAAAATATTTTGAAAGCAGAATTTTAAGAATAGAGAAATGATTCAAAATCTTTTTTTCTTTTGAACTACGTTTATACAGTTAATACAGAAATTCATTTTCAATGTAGTTATCTTGCTAGAAAGTTGAACTTTGATTAAACAAAACTATTTTTCTTTTAATTAGAACTGGACTATCTCAATTATTTTTAATAATCCATTAGATTTTAGGAGATATTAGCAATTAAAATAGTAAATTTTTCCCTTGTAATAGTCAAAAGGAATAAAAGTTATAAGAAATAACTTGTTATGTGACGCCACACTCAATTTCAACATCTTTTTTTAATAATGAAATTATTAAGATGGTTAACTCAAGATTTAAATATATAACTTGCATCGTATATTTACAACATAAATTTATCATTGTTTTTTATTCCAGCTTGGAACAGAGTTGCAGATCCATGTTCGTTGGAACCTCCAAGTCCTCCTGAAATAAAGCCAGGTAATATACAAAAATTAAGAAAAGAAATGGAGACGATAAAAAGAAAACAGTAGACTTTATCTTAACATATCGATGGTTCAGGTCATTAGTGAGACATCTACGAGAAATCGAAATCAAACAAAATTATAATGCTCATGCTATAATTATAAAACTCAATATTTGGAGATGTCACACTAATAAACTTCAACTTCTTTCTTAAATTTTTTTTTTTATGGTTTCTCGGGCTTCCTGGGCACGCAGCCTTTTAATAAGTTTGATGAATTTAATTTTTTTTTATCATGCTTATCAAATGACCTAATATTTAATCACATACGTAAAAATTATAGAGGTTAATTATAATATTTAAAATGACATTATGGTTAATTATAATATTTTTTACAGTGTCACCAACGCCTTCTACGTTGTACTACGTAGACCCTCCAAGCCCAGTGCTAAGTGACTTCAAACCTTTCGATTTGGAATCCTGGTGGGGTCGTCGTCTATTCCACAACATTACGAAATCGTTGTAATAATATTTGTATTTAAATTTTCAAAAAAGTGTTGAACTTCTGCATTGCTGGTAGACATACAAACTGCAAGATTATATTTGTCTACAGAACGCAAGAAAAATTTTATAACATATATTTTCTATATGTATATACTAAAAATAAGAATAAACATTTTGAAAACGTTAAATCAATGCATCGGAGAGACCATATAAATTTAAACAATAAATGAAAAAATGAAATTTTTTTTTACGTAAATCTTGCAAGTTTGGGGCTAATTGACAGCGGTTTTTTTTTTACTAAAACAATAATTGACTAATTTCCACGAATTTAAGGTGACTAATTAGTGATATTTAATACAAAGAAATGGGCAAAGCATTTACACTGTGTGTAAAATTTTGGTACGACCTTGATATATGTAATTTTATATTACCGGTTTCGTTTCAAAAGTGCAATGATAAGAGCTGATGTATAAACTCCATCAAAATGCAAAACTTGAGTTAGTTTCAGTACTGTATAGTTTTAAAGAAGATTATACTCGTACACCTCAAAATGTTTTGCGATGTTGTAGTTTTGACTATTAGTTTTAGAATACGTATACTAGAATAATATACAAGGTCATGCAATAAATGGAAATAGAAATATATATTTATAAATTCTAATATTCGTTGAATCTGATAATATAAACGTGCAGCTAATGGCTTGCAAAAAACGGGCGAATTTACACATTTAAGCAAGGAATTATGTTGGGTAGAGGTAGTTAGTGACATTAAAATAAGGTTTAGTAATGTAAACTTTAATGAACGACAATGTCACAATAAATATAATTTTATATTGTGTTCTAATAACAGATTTAGGCTATGCAATTTTTCAGAAATGTTATCGCATGGTAAAAATCATTCAGATATTTACCAGAAACAATCCAATTTCGTAAAACAAGCGTTATGACTAATTTAAATATATTTACGATATAATACAAACAATATTTGTATAATAAAGTACTTCAATGCAATCTATTTTAGCAGTACTGCATCGGTGTCAATTAGAAATAATGTTATCTATATTTTATATTCCAGAGGTGCTCTTATTTCCACTCACTGAGTTTTAGTGTTAATTTAAGGTTTTACCCTAAAATACAATAATTTATATTAAATAAAGATTATTACAAATTAATGTAATGAATTGCACAAGGTCAAAATTACATTTAAGGTTAAAAGTTTAAATTAAAACTAAGAACAGTGAGTAGGAATGAGTTTCATTAACTGCCTTTTCAATTTTAGTATTGTAAGATCTGTATAAAACAAAATCTTATACGAATGATATTCGAATTTTTAGATACAGTAGTATTCATTGGTCGAAATTGCTTTGGTGTAAATTCTCCGTTAGATTGCAACCATTTATTGCACAAAACTAATTAAAAATATGAATTTATAAGCATTTACAGTTAAATATGATCGTAACAACTACCGTTTTTAACAAAATTTATTATGAACTAACATATTCTGATAAAGTGTTTGTATAAAATGAATAATTTTTATAAATTCACAAGTATGCAATGCTAATATTCACATGGTGCTAACTTATTCACATTATTTAGTAATATCCTTTTGATATTCATAATTTGGAATATTCTATATTACGCAAGCCTGAATTTTAGTACTGCAAATTTGTATATCCTTATTTATCGAAATGTAGTATGAATCAGAATAAAGTATCTCGTTATAAAAATTAAGAAACAAGCCCCAAAAATAGAGTAAGCATTAAGTAAGACTTAAATGGAATCTCCATTACATATTGTGTTAAAAGGCATTCGTTTATTTACACATCTGAATTGTAAATTCTTAATTGAGTAATTGCTAATTGATACCTCAGAACAAAACCATTTTATCATCGTTTATTTCCATTAGGATACATTTTTTGGTACCTAAATCAACGTGTATCTAGTTACGAAAATATTCGTTACAGTTATTGGTTTATTATAGAAATATACCAATACATAATATGCATATATACAAGGTTTATTGTAAATAAACAAACCGTAAAATTGATCTCATGCCAAATGGTAATAAGAACAAATAACATATGTTATATGAAATATATATTTTTACAAATAAAATGTTTGTATAAATATTTAGTTGAAATAAACCCAATGTACAAGGATACGCAATATATTAATGGTAACTCCATTTAAATTCAATTACTGAAAAGGAGGAAAATATAAAAAAAAAGAACTGTACTAGACTGATAGCTTTACTGTGTGTTCGAGTCCAGTACATGAATGGTGAATTGATTAGATGTAGTAGTACAAATTTCGAAAGCATGAACAGGTAGAAAGTAGTGATATTATGATTTAGTTATGTTTACTTTTATCACTATGATAAACACTTGTTTTCAACTATTCATAATAATTGCAACGGAATTACATTACTAACATTAATATTTATTTCTGTTCATAATTTATGAGTAGTTTTAAATTCGTGTTAAAAATTATATTTGTAATTTACTTCTTTTGCAAATCAAATGACTAATCATTCGTTTTATTATTTAGTGATATGTCAAATGATTTGGAAACTGAGATTGGTTTGTGTTAATGCAAATGTTATAATATGCACATTACCAGAAATTTTAACTTGATTAGTGATACCTAGAATAGATTAGCTACACAATTAGTATAAACTTGTTACATTTGTAGACAGCTTATTGTTAAAATTTATAAATGTTTTATTTTGTTCTCAATGTGTTGTAATCATGTGATCATGGAATACAGATTGGGCGTTATGCAATATTTTATATATAAAAGAATAATTGTTTTCTACAATTCTACTAAAAATTGATATGAACTTTGTTGTATCTTTACTTGTTACTATATTAAATAAGAACGCAACAAAATGTTAATGTCTCAGTTACAAATATACATGTTTTTATTTATATATTTTTTTAATTTATATTACAGGGCTCCTTACATGCAGGTAGGCCAGTGGCAAAAGAAAGAAAGCAGCAGATGACATTTTGTTTAAAATCATTAAAATATTGAATTTTTAAAATGTGTTAAACGTTTGCTATTAAAACGAAAAAAGCTTTATTTCGTAAAAAGGTGATATCTTTAAAATGTATCACTTTGCTAAAAACAATGAAATTTAATTTTTAATAAGTAAAAAAAGCGAAAATGATAATTGCACTTTGTAATATTATTATTTAGCAAATAGTTGAACCAGAAGTGCGCCATCTATTGTGCAATAGACAAGACAGCAACAGTTTTAGCTTCACAGATGGCACTAGTAGAGAATTTTGTAACGCCTGATCCGCACGCAACTATATATTCACACTTAATTATACTACCTATTTCAAAAACATTTTCTCAAAAATTGAAGAAATTCTTATTGTTGATAAAATTACAAATTCAACACTTCCGTCATTTTTAAAGGTTCTTCTTACTTCTCAGGAATTGAGGAAAACCTTATTGTTGATAAAGTTAAAAACTCAACATTTTTATCATTCTTAACAAGAGAATAATCATCTTACATCTCGAGGAATGAAGAAAATTTTATTGTAAAAATTGTAAATTTTATTGAAAATTTTATGCAGTTACGTTCGTTATGCTTTAAAATAAAGAACTGCTTCATTACATTTTAAAAAACTGAGCGTGTCTGGCGTTTATGCGACCTTTTTAAATTCATGGACTTTTTTTTCTTAATTTTTTTTCTGGATTTATTGAAATGTTTTGATGCAGTTATGTTCGTTAAGCTTTAAAATAAAGAACTGCTTCATTACATTTTAAAGAACTAAGCGTGTCTCGCTTTTGTGCGACCTTTTTAAAATTCATGGACTTTTTTTTCTAATTTTTTTTTATGGAATTATTGAAATGTTTTGATGCAGTTATGTTCGTTAGGCTTTAAAATAAAGAACTGCTTCATTACATTTTAAAGAACTAAGCGTGTCTCGCTTTTGTGCGACCTTTTTAAAATTCATGGACTTTTTTTTCTAATCTTTTTTTCTGGAATTATTGAAATGTTTTGATGCAGTTATGTTCGTTAGGCTTTAAAATAAAGAACTGCTTCATTACATTTTAAAGAACTAAGCGTGTCTCGCTTTTGTGCGACCTTTTTAAAATTCATGGACTTTTTTTTCTAATTTTTTTTTATGGAATTATTGAAATGTTTTGATGCAGTTATGTTCGTTAGGCTTTAAAATAAAGAACTGCTTCATTACATTTTAAAAAACTAGGCGTGTCTGGCTTTTATGCGACCTTTTTAAAATTCATGGACTTTTTTTTCTAATTTTTTTTTATGGAATTATTGAAATGTTTTGATGCAGTTATGTTCGTTAGGCTTTAAAATAAAGAACTGCTTCATTACATTTTAAAAAACTAGGCGTGTCTGGCTTTTGTGCGACCTTTTTAAAATTCATGGACTTTTTTTTCTAATTTTTTTTTCTGGAATTATTGAAATGTTTTGATGCAGTTATGTTCGTTAGGCTTTAAAATAAAGAACTGCTTCATTACATTTTAAAGAACTAAGCGTGTCTCGCTTTTGTGCGACCTTTTTAAAATTCATGGACTTTTTTTTCTAATTTTTTTTTATGGAATTATTGAAATGTTTTGATGCAGTTATGTTCGTTAGGCTTTAAAATAAAGAACTGCTTCATTACATTTTAAAAAACTAGGCGTGTCTGGCTTTTATGCGACCTTTTTAAAATTCATGGACTTTTTTTTCTAATTTTTTTTTATGGAATTATTGAAATGTTTTGATGCAGTTATGTTCGTTAGGCTTTAAAATAAAGAACTGCTTCATTACATTTTAAAAAACTAGGCGTGTCTGGCTTTTGTGCGACCTTTTTAAAATTCATGGACTTTTTTTTCTAATTTTTTTTTATGGAATTATTGAAATGTTTTGATGCAGTTATGTTCGTTAGGCTTTAAAATAAAGAACTGCTTCATTACATTTTAAAGAACTAAGCGTGTCTCGCTTTTGTGCGACCTTTTTAAAATTCATGGACTTTTTTTTCTAATTTTTTTTTCTGGAAATATTGAAATGTTTTGATGCAGTTATGTTCGTTAGGCTTTAAAATAAAGAACTGCTTCATTACATTTTAAAGAACTAAGCGTGTCTCGCTTTTGTGCGACCTTTTTAAAATTCATGGACTTTTTTTTCTAATTTTTTTTTATGGAATTATTGAAATGTTTTGATGCAGTTATGTTCGTTAGGCTTTAAAATAAAGAACTGCTTCATTACATTTTAAAAAACTAGGCGTGTCTGGCTTTTATGCGACCTTTTTAAAATTCATGGACTTTTTTTTCTAATTTTTTTTTATGGAATTATTGAAATGTTTTGATGCAGTTATGTTCGTTAGGCTTTAAAATAAAGAACTGCTTCATTACATTTTAAAAAACTAGGCGTGTCTGGCTTTTGTGCGACCTTTTTAAAATTCATGGACTTTTTTTTCTAATTTTTTTTTCTGGAATTATTGAAATGTTTTGATGCAGTTATGTTCGTTAGGCTTTAAAATAAAGAACTGCTTCATTACATTTTAAAGAACTAAGCGTGTCTCGCTTTTGTGCGACCTTTTTAAAATTCATGGACTTTTTTTTCTAATTTTTTTTTATGGAATTATTGAAATGTTTTGATGCAGTTATGTTCGCTAGGCTTTAAAATAAAGAACTGCTTCATTACATTTTAAAAAACTAGGCGTGTCTGGCTTTTATGCGACCTTTTTAAAATTCATGGACTTTTTTTTCTAATTTTTTTTTATGGAATTATTGAAATGTTTTGATGCAGTTATGTTCGTTAGGCTTTAAAATAAAGAACTGCTTCATTACATTTTAAAAAACTAGGCGTGTCTGGCTTTTGTGCGACCTTTTTAAAATTCATGGACTTTTTTTTCTAATTTTTTTTTATGGAATTATTGAAATGTTTTGATGCAGTTATGTTCGTTAGGCTTTAAAATAAAGAACTGCTTCATTACATTTTAAAGAACTAAGCGTGTCTCGCTTTTGTGCGACCTTTTTAAAATTCATGGACTTTTTTTTCTAATTTTTTTTTCTGGATTTATTGAAATGTTTTGATGCATTTATGTTCGTTAGGCTTTAAAATAAAGAACTGCTTCTTTACATTTTAAAAAACTAGGCGTGTCTGGCTTTTATGCGACCTTTTTTAAATTCATGGACTTTTTTTTCTAATTTTTTTTTATGGAATTATTGAAATGTTTTGATGCAGTTATGTTCGTTAGGCTTTAAAATAAAGAACTGCTTCATTACATTTTAAAGAACTAATCTTGTCTCGCTTTTGTGCGACCTTTTTAAAATTCATGGACTTTTTTTTCTAATTTTTTTTTATGGAATTATTGAAATGTTTTGATGCAGTTATGTTCGTTAGGCTTTAAAATAGAGAACTGCTTCATTACATTTTAAATATCTACGATTTTCTGGCTTTTGAGTAAACATTAATAAAGTCAAAAATCAAATTTTGAAACGGCGATTATTCGAAAACAGTAAGAGATAATTGAAAATGGATTTTATTTTTGAAATCAGCATTGAAAACTACGCTAGAAAACATATATCATGGGCCAAAATAAAAATTACTTTTTTTGAAAAAGTAAGAAGACTATAGTCTTCTTACTTTTTCAAAAAAAACATTTTTTTATTTTGGCATATGATATATATTTTCGAACGTAGTTTTTAATGCTGATTTCAAAATTAAAATCCATTTTCAATTATCTCTTACAGTTTTCGAAAAATCGCCGTTTTAAAATTTGATTTTTGACTTTATTAATGTTTACTCAAAAGCCAGAAAATCGTAGATATTTAAAATGTAATGAAGCAGTTCTTTATTTTAAAGCCTAACGAACATAACTGCATCAAAATATTTCAATAAATCCAGAAAAAAAAATTAGAAAAAAAAGTCCATGAATTTAAAAAAGGTCGCCTAAAATCCAAACACGCTTAGTTTTTTAAAATGTAATGAAGCAGTTCTTTATTTTAAAGCCTAACGAACATAACTGCATCAAAACATTTCAATAATTCCATAAAAAAAAATTAGAAAAAAAAGTCCATGAATTTTAAAAAGATCGCACAAAAGCGAGACACGCTTAGTTCTTTAAAATGTAATGAAGCAGTTCTTTATTTTAAAGCCTAACGAACATAACTGCATCAAAACATTTCAATAATTCCAGAAAAAAAAATTAGAAATAAAAGTCCATGAATTTTAAAAAGGTCGCACAAAAGCGAGACACGCTTAGTTCTTTAAAATGTAATGAAGCAGTTCTTTATTTTAAAGCCTAACGAACATAACTGCATCAAAACATTTCAATAATTCCATAAAAAAAAATTAGAAAAAAAAGTCCATGAATTTTAAAAAGGTCGCACAAAAGCGAGACACGCTTGGTTCTTTAAAATGTAATGAAGCAGTTCTTTATTTTAAAGCCTAACGAACATAACTGCATCAAAACATTTCAATAATTCCATAAAAAAAAATTAGAAAAAAAAGTCCATGAATTTTAAAAAGGTCGCACAAAAGCGAGACACGCTTAGTTCTTTAAAATGTAATGAAGCAGTTCTTTATTTTAAAGCCTAACGAACATAACTGCATCAAAACATTTCAATAATTCCATAAAAAAAAATTAGAAAAAAAAGTCCATGAATTTTAAAAAGGTCGCATAAAAGCCAGACACGCCTAGTTTTTTAAAATGTAATAAAGCAGTTCTTTATTTTAAAGCCTAGCGAACATAACTGCATCAAAACATTTCAATAATTCCATAAAAAAAAATTAGAAAAAAAAGTCCATGGATTTTAAAAAGGTCGCACAAAAGCGAGACACGCCTAGTTTTTTAAAATGTAATGAAGCAGTTCTTTATTTTAAAGCCTAACGAACATAACTGCATCAAAACATTTCAATAATTCCATAAAAAAAAATTAGAAAAAAAAGTCCATGAATTTTAAAAAGGTCGCACAAAAGCGAGACACGCCTAGTTTTTTAAAATGTAATGAAGCAGTTCTTTATTTTAAAGCCTAACGAACATAACTGCATCAAAACATTTCAATAATTCCATAAAAAAAAATTTGAAAAAAAAGTCCATGAATTTTAAAAAGGTCGCACAAAAGCGAGACACGCTTAGTTCTTTAAAATGTAATGAAGCAGTTCTTTATTTTAAAGCCTAACGAACATAAATGCATCAAAACATTTCAATAAATCTAGAAAAAAAAATTAGAAAAAAAAGTCCATGAATTTTAAAAAGGTCGCACAAAAGCGAGACACGCTTAGTTCTTTAAAATGTAATGAAGCAGTTCTTTATTTTAAAGCTTAACGAACATAACTGCATCAAAACATTTCAATAAATCCAGAAAAAAAATTAAGAAAAAAAAGTCCATGAATTTAAAAAGGTCGCATAAACGCCAGACACGCTCAGTTTTTTAAAATGTAATGAAGCAGTTCTTTATTTTAAAGCGTAACGAACGTAACTGCATCACAACGTCCCCAATTAGTTGTTACATTCATTATGTAAATATTGTCACAAAATTCATTACTTTCTTGTAGAGAAAGTTTGGCTCGTAAGGAGTGTTGCCATTCTGTCAGGCGCAATATTATCCAGAAATCTCATATTGTTTAAATGCTATTTTCAATATATTGTACATTTATTTGCAAGTTTTGTAATGAAGCAGTTTTTTATTTTAAAGCCTAACGAACATAACTGCATCAAAACATTTCAATAATTCCATAAAAAAAAATTAGAAAAAAAAGTCCATGAATTTTAAAAAGGTCGCACAAAAGCGAGACACGTTTAGTTCTTTAAAATGCAATGAAGCAGTTCTTTATTTTAAAGCTTAACGAACATAACTGCATCAAAACATTTCAATAAATCCAGAAAAAAAATTAAGAAAAAAAAGTCCAAGAATTTAAAAAGGTCGCATAAACGCCAGACACGCTTAGTTTTTTAAAATGTAATGAAGCAGTTCTTTATTTTAAAGCCTAACGAACGTAACTGCATCACAACGTCCCCAATTAGTTGTTACATTCATTATGTAAATATTGTCACAAAATTCATTACTTTCTTGTAGAGAAAGTTTGGCTCGTAAGGAGTGTTGCCATTCTGTCAGGCGCAATATTATCCAGAAATCTCATATTGTATAAATGCTATTTTCAATATATTGTACATTTATTTGCAAGTTTTGTAATGAAGCAGTTTTTTATTTTAAAGCCTAACGAACGTAACTGCATCAAAACATTTCAATAAATCCAAAAAAAAAAATTAAGAAAAAAAGTCCATGAATTTAAAAAAGGTCGCATAAAATCCAGGAACGAATAGATATTTAAAATGTTTTGAAGCAGTTCCTTATTTTAGGCCATAAGGAATATAAGTGTATCCTAAATGTCAAAGAAATGTAAGTTTCGTTTTATGAAAGAATGTCTATTAACATTTTAAGGCAACTAATAAGACAAAAAAATTATTTATGCCCGTTGGTGATGTATACATATTTCATTATATTTAAATATGAATATCCAAACAGTGTTATTTAGGTTGCATACCCTCTTGGAGCAAAGTAGTCTAGGTGCCGTTGAAGAAATAATAACCCATATATATTTTAAGCTACTATTTAATGGATAAATGAATTTAAATAATTTAATTAAAACTTAAGTAAAGTAAGTAAAGTAAGTAAGTAAGTAAGTAAAACTTAATGTAAAAAAAAACGTAAGCCAACTTTCATGGAACGTAATGGAGAATCAACTAGGTTCTGATCACGCCATTATACTTATGAATGGGGCACAAATTGGTCAATTAAGCAGAGGCAAGGAAAGATTTAAATTAAATATTGTACCAAATACAATCGACTGGGACAATTTCTCTAACCAAATAGAAGCAGACATATGAAATATAACTTGCTAACTAAGTCACAAAATACGTAGTAGTTACAAAATACAAATATTTAGAAATATCCGTTTAATATGTTAATGGTTTTCTTTAAGCAGTGTTGTCGTACAATAATAGACAAAAGGTGTTGCATATTATCTAGGCGTCTCTCAATTTTACTTTCTTTTATAAGACTTTCTTCTTTACTTGAGATGTAAGTCATGAAAGAAAATACAAAAAAAAGGTTCAGAAATATTTTTTTTATTATTAATATCACTGTTTGAATAAAATCTTAAGGCGTTATCCAAATTTATTCAACACCTTGTCGATGAATTCAACTTCCTGCTCTACTCTTTTCCTATGAACACTGCTGCTAATACACCTCCCTGAAAGTAATCCTGCCGGATCCCATGAAGGGTCGCTGTTGATAAAGGCACTTATCAGTGCATTATATAAGATGAATGTATTGAAAAGATCAAACATGATTTAATTTGCGTATTTACTTCTGCACTTTTAACTTATTGTACAATTTGTTTGTTGAAACTAGTCATATGGTATTAAAAATACAGTTCCAAATACACATAGGTCATTGACCTCTTGGACTTGGTTGCAAAACCTGTTGCTGAAGCTCACTTCCGTGTTTTACGAACCTGTTTGTTGAACTTCACCATCAGGTGAAGAGCATCTTCGGCATCTTGCAATTGAGAGTATGCAAGTTTATTGACTGTGCCGTTGGCAATTTCTCGGTTAGTACACGAACACGGACTATCTGTAAAACAGCAATAGCTGTTTATTCATTCACCAAGCTTCAAAGAAGAACATACGATCTTTTAAAATGACAAACTATTTTATATACAAACGTATTGTGTCCGCTCTCTTAATTATTGGATTAATTACAATTGTGAACTGTGCGCCTTCAACCAAAGTAGATATTATTAAAAAAGAAACAGATTCTGATACTGATAAAAACTGTAATCATGAAAGTGATAGAATAATATATGACCAAAGACAGAATGGTTCAGAAAATGTTCGGGTAAATATCGACGGTGTGGTAGTGACTGTAATATCTCCAGAAACTGCAGTCGCCGCGGTGTCAGACATGGATTTAGAAAATCTTTATCAAGAACTACTTCAGCTCGGCTCTGGACCTGATATTGAAGATAGTATCAAACCTGAGGATAATGCAAGTAAGCCTAATGAAGTCGTAGCACCGGAAGAGGAGACGGTATCTGCAAATTTGCCATCAACTGCGGTCATTGCTAATGAGCCAACACAAAAGCCGATTGATAATGATGATAAGAAACAGGAACAAACGCGGCTACTTGCACCAAAACGAAAAGGGTAATTAATAATAATTAAAATGTTAAAGTTTAATAAAGACTGAACAAAATTGAATGTCTGACTTGTCAATTTTATCAATTTTTTCAAATGTGGAAGTTATATAATATTACGTTATATAACAATGCATTACATTATATAACTTTCCTTATTTATTTAATTGCTCTTTAATATTTAATATTTAAAATTAGAATAGTGAATTTAAAAAATGAGAAGTGTTTGTCATTTTCAGTGTTTCAGCATTCTTGTACGAGAAAATCTCAATAAACACCGATATCTCGAACACACTAACACTTTATATAAAAGCATAATACTTTGTTACTTAAGATCAAAATTATGATCTCCTTCAGTCCAAACACTCTCTGTGCAAAGACTTATGTCTGCATACATTTTTAATATTTCTTTATGTTACAGATTGAAAGCTGCTCTGAGTTTGGTCATGCCATTCTTGAAAAGAAATTCATAGGAACCTAAACATTCCAGAATCCAGAAGAAAAGAAAAAGATGATCTGATTCGTATTGGTGGTGGATTCTTTTTATTTAAAATATTTATTATGTAAATTATTTATTTATTTATTATTAAATTACCATTTTTACAAGATTTTATCTTCTATATTATGTATGCATTTAAAAAAATTATTATTAATTTATTTAAACTGTGGCTTTATTATAAAAAGTTATAAATTGTGTTAGGAACATGTGGTATAAAATTCAAATTAAAAGGAATTTCTCACACACTGGAAAATAGTACGTACTTGGAATAGTTGTCAATACACCACTCTATTGAAAATAATAAAAGTGAATATATATATATTAAATTTCTATATTGTTTTCCCTTCTTAACAATAATAACGTAAACACAAAGAGGATGATCTTTACGGAGTTGTATGCTTCCCAAAAAGTTGGCAAGCTTATTATGGATACGGTTTTATGAACTACAACAGTCTTCTTCAATACAGTATGGTATATTGATAAACATTAAAGTAGAAACTTCCTCTGATGATGAAGTATATTTATGCCAAACAACTCAAATACTCCCTACTGAAAAAATCAGAAGTTGCAAGTAGTCTGTTCCAGTGTGAGACAACCATTATATGGTGCCGCAGCAGATTCGAGAAACTTATTTTCAAGAAAAACGTTATTGACGTGTTATAACGCTATAGAAAAAATATATTAATAATTGGAATTGTATTTTCGTTATTCTATAACTATAACTATTTATTATCTTAAACGGTAATCTATAACTTATTCAAAAATGTGCGTGTACATAATAATATTAAAATTTAACAAAAGAGGCTAAAATAAAAAATCAAATCTTTACAAAACATCTTTAATTAAACAATAAATAAATATACAAATATAAATACATTAATTCTATCACCAGATTTGATTAATTAAGTTTAATTTTAAGTTGGCAAACGCCTTGGCGATCTCTGCGTTGGTCGGGGCCGCATTGCGTCGTGCTTCCCAACAACTTTAATTCTTCCATTTCAGTACCGGAAGCAGATGTCACACTGTCAATATCCGATTTAGAATAGTTAACATTATTACGAGTACTACCAACATTCCCATACAAAGAACGTTTTTCTTTAATTCTATAAATATTATTCTTTGAGATATTTTTACCTTGAACTTCTATAATTGAAGCAATTGGAGCTTTTTCTTCTTTTAATTCTTCCAAATTCAGTGATTTTGCTTTTGCTGAAGCTTCTGATAGACTAGATGGATTAAAACGGGCTAGTAAATTTTTAACTTTACTAATGTCTACATGATACGGAGATTTTGGCTCGATGAAGGGTTCCGCAATTCTTGCATTTGCAACATTATTATCCTCGTCTTCTTGGTCGTCTAATTGGTGAGACAGTGCTTGGTATTTAGAGTGCTGTTTATTATTTTTTCTACTATGGAGTGCTGTTTTTGACAACAAGTCCAATAAAGACGCACTGCTCTTTGTGCTAGTCGGTATGACAACTATCACAAAATTTTGTAAATCCGCCCTCACATTTAAATCGCCGTCTTGTCGCTGGTCGTACGTGATTGGATGTGCTTTTGACAAAATGACACAAGTAGTTAACAACAAAACGGCAACATAGACTAGTTTAAACATTTTGATATAATTTACTGTTGTGGTGTTGTTCGAAGGTAGTTTAAGATGATACTGACCAGAAACTACGAACAGCTGAGCTTGTACATTACCCCGGGAGGTAAACAACAGTTTTAAATACACACTGTACTCGCGAACACATTGCGGTACATGCGGTGGGGTCACCAAATTAATTTACAACATGTAGCTTTACACATGCGTTATGTTTTACGTACCATAAAAATTGAGGAACTTTGAAATGTATACAAAGGAATTTCTTGCGGACTTGCATTTATTTTATTTATCTGTGAGACCTTTCTTTTGCACTATCAGTACATTTAGTTTAGCTTAATTGTGTCGGAAAGTTGGAAAATATATTTTATAATATCTATGAATGTTTAAGATTATATCGTACTGTTAATTGCTATTTGGAAGCCAAGTAACGGCAGATCAACCGGGAGGTAATCTGTGGTGGGGTGATGTTAAAGTTGAACTGACCGACTGCCCTATATGCAAAAACCCGCTAAACGCAGTTAAGTGTATTTAAGGCTTATCTAACATAACAAAAGTTCATTGTTACGTAAACAATGTTACCTAATGTACAACGATTTGTGCCCAATTTCACTGCTATTTTAAAAATAAATCTACCTTCATGCAATATCTGTTCGTGTTTACCACCTCTTTTTTTGTCACCGTTCCAGAGCTCTGGAATAGTCTGTACGGCGTATGTTTCAGTATTAGAGAACCATTAGTATATTCGTAAAACTTTTTAAGAAGACCTTTTTAAGGATTATAAAATTTTAAGAAGTCCTTTTTAAGAACTAAATGAAATTGTTGGCAGGTGACACACAAGAAGAAGAAAGATTATTTCAAAATAAAAACTTAATAATAGACTAACGTAAAAATAAAAAATGCAATGTAATTGGTACAAATAATGTTCAAGTAAAAAAGTATCCTACCAATCCGATTTAATCGATATTTAGATCGTTTGACGAAATGTTACTAGATTTTACCTAAGTAAAACAGTAATTACCTAAGTTTTGTGTTTTTGCGGGTATATTCTTAAACTATATATCGATAAAATGTAACAAATTATACTATTTAAAACAAAATTCTATTTAAAATTCATTTAAACCCAATCTTTATTTACAAATAATTTCATCATTTTATTACACACACCATTGCAATATAAATTACATCATTATCATTCTTTTAAGTGAACTAACTATAAATGTTATTTGTCGATATTTCTTATAGTTTATCATCGAACAACTATTTTAATTAATAAAGGCAACACTTATGTATGTTTTAACATGTACCCCGTAACCATTCATACAATCTTGCTTCCTTTTGCAGTCTTAGGCACTATAATGTATTAAGTGAAATAAAGATTTTTATTTAAACGTTTAACATTATTTCTCAATAAAAATAAATCAAAAAAGGAGACCAACATTGTATATAATATAGAACTTGATATCCAAGGTGGAGGCAAATGTTCTCTGCTTGCATATGTGGATCCTTAAGTTTACCGAAGTTTAACAATATAAATCAATTACAAGATTAATTATGTTATGTAATATGTCATGCCTTTTCGATCACTCCATATCGAATATAGGAGAAATACTCATATGTGATATAATCTTGTTGAATTTACATTATTACTTGAAAAGAAATTACTACTTAAAAGAATTACACTTACTCTATTTAATATAGAATTGCCTTTATTTATTTACTCGGTAATTTAAACTAATAATAAATTTTACATATATACAATTTTACATATTATTTGCTTGTCCATTAAGATTAATATTTTCATGGAATAAATTGTTGTCCTAATTAAATAAATGTTAATGTTTCAGCATTAAACAAAAGAAGTATTGAGTGTTTTATTGTAATATTAAAAGACTGAAAATAGAACCAAAAAAAAAAGATGCAGTTATATTAAATTTGTGTACGAATTATAACAATTGCAATATTATAGTATACTATATAGTTTCGGTTAATTTTAAAATTTAATTTTGTAATCTTATTTAAGTCTCTCCAATAGATATTTTGAAATATTCTTTACAATTTTTATAAATATCAGTTTTAATTTATTAAGTAAATTAAATATGACTAGACTACTTTGCATTTTACAGATGTATATTGTCTAACTCGAATACAAAGAATCGATAATTTTAAAGCTTTTGATAGATACCTTATTACTTGCTTATTTCTATATCTCTCTCGGATTCTTTACACAGTATAACATTAAAAAAATTAAATATTGCACATACAACGATAAATAAAAATATTTTATGCTAATTATGCATGATATGTAACAAAAGATCAGCTGCAAATACTTATGTGATTTTACTTTCAGTTACTTGGACTTTAGATTTTAATTGGATTCTAACAAGATAATGGGCAGTAGAAACTAGATTAATATCTATTATTTACACATATAAGATAAAACTCATTGTTTAAAAAAATAAGTTGTACATGAAATTGCTATGTATTTGAGCACGGTCTTGCATACATTATTTTATATATAAATAAATATCACAAATTCATATAAAATATATATACAAGTTGAATATTTAAAAAAATAAACTAAATTTGAAATGACGATATACTTAAGCTATTATGTTTTAATAATAATAACAACAAAGAGCAGTTTAAAATAAACCTTGCTACAAAACAGACTGACCGGTGTAATTATAAAGTAGCTAAGATTCTTGTAAAACCTATGCACGCCGACACTACAGTTTGTCCAACTCCCCATAACATTGCGTATATTGGAGACATTTGTAAACTAGATGCTCGATGTACAAAAGCAATAACAGCACTACTCAAAACACCAGATGTTGCTGGGGAAACTACTCCCATTATTAATATGAATATTGAAAAAAATTTACCAAATTTATGTTTTCTTAAAGTAGCAAAGGCTATTAATGCTGCACATGTATGGACAATAATAGAAGAAAATAATGCCCATAGAAATATTTGGTACCACATCTCCGCAAATGTGTTCAGTGGATCAGATGGTGTGAGTCCTATAACATTTCTCAATGTGTCAAGTTCTTCTGGATGGAATTCGGAGTGCATAATGCGTCTGCCGTTAAATCGGCACTCTTGAAATTATACAAGCCTAAAAAAACATTTTACATAGAGCTGTGTGTTTCTGAAGATGCCGGGCTTAAATATTTGCTGGAATCTTGTCTTGCTTGATATACAAGCTTGTCAGATGAGGAATGTAACCTGTTTAAAATAAAATTAGTATTAATACGCGATTGTTTACGAAATTACTTTTAAAATGAAGGTGTGGCTTCAAAGCGTATTAATCATATCATATACTCAAGCATATTAAGCATTCTTAATCAGCATATGAATCATAATTATTCAATAAAAAAAATATTTTACACCATCGCATAAGATGTAAATCTAATAAAGATACTTACATCTGACACATATTGCTGTGTGAAGCAATTTCAAAAATTTCTCAATTGTTATTATATTGATTTAGAAATAAATATTACGGTATATTTTAACATAAGAAATGTCATTTATTTTGTTATTATTTTGTACTTATTTTATTTCTAACAATTTTCTTCAAGTGACAACAGTGTTATTGTGAAGAATTCCATTGAAGTTTTAGTTTATTTTTAAAGTTGGTACCATCGTTGATATTTTTAAGTGGCAGTGAAAATTCGAAATATTCTAATTTTTTATATAAAAACAATAAATAATCTTGGATTTAATTATTTTAAATTTCAATAATATGTGAATAATAGCGTACACAGAGATAAAATGTAATACCACTACCAGAGATAGATCAGAGATAATAATATGCTTTCAGATATACATTTCTCGATTTGTTTATTAATATATTTATTGTGCTGCTATTGGTATTTTGTTTAAGGAAAAATTTCAAAAATCTATTGACAGCAAAATTTGACGTCTTATTTAATGCTGTTAATACTTCATTATCAAAAAAAAAACTGCTTAGTTGAATAAGTTTTTAATTTAAACTTGTAGTTATATAAAAAGGTGCATTATTACTGGACACCAAAGAATAAAATATTCACCGCTTATAAATAATTTGTTTTGTACTTCTATAAATAATTTGACGTTCAATCTAAATAATGAATATATTACCAAAAAAAAGGTATATTGTTTTGATTTTTATCTTACTTTGTTGCTATATTTTGATGACAATGAATAACATGTTTTTCTTATGTTCAGATGGCATGTTCGTACAAAAGACAACATTGCTCGGGTAAGACGAGATGAGGCTCAAGCTGCTGAAGAAGAAAAAGCACGAGTAGATAGAATTAAATTAGCAGTAGGTTCTTGAAACATTTAAATATCATACAGCTTACCGTTTGATAACTTTATTTAACTATATTGTTTTTTGTTTTTCAGGATCAAGAAGCTAGAACTCAACTATTGCGAACGAAAGCAAGAGAAAGATACGATCCTGGGGAAAACACAACTACAGATTTAATTTCTAAAGAAACAGAAGAATATATCGATACTGAATTAGAAATTAAAGAGCGTCTGAAAAATAAAGAGCATGTAAATTTTTTTTCCGAAATAGAAGATGGTAAAATTGATTACAAGAAAGCTAATCCCGAACATGAAAAGGAGAAAAAGGAAGAACAAGAAAAATATGAAAAACAAATAGGTTATTTGACTTACCTGGGCCAGGATACTAACGAAGCAACAGGGAAGAAGAATTGGTATGATATAGCTCCAGATAGAAGTAAAACAGGTGATATAGAAGTGGGTCTTAAAACGAAATATATAAATGACCCACTAAACTTGATTAATAAATATGTAAAACATACCGTGGATAAGCCAAAAGAATGTAATAAGCAAGACATTCCTTCCTCAACTTCTACTGCATCAAAAAAGAGAAGAATAAGTTCCGATGGTTGTCTTGAAGTTCCATCAAAGAAACATAAAAAGTTAAAACGATCTAAGAAACATAAAAAACATAAATCTAAGAGAGAAAAGCAACATTACGTTGAGGATGAAGACGAGAAACGTAGGAAACTATTGTTATTGAGAAAAGAAAGAATAGAGAGAGAAAAACAAGAAAAAATAAAAGCAGATTTGCTTCTGGCTAAATTAAGTGGAGAGATTTTGCCGACAGAAACTATACAGAAAAGTACAAATGTGCCAATCATGAAGCAGAAGTATAATTCTCAATTTAATCCCGAATTAGCAAAGCAAAATTATACGGACACTAAATGGAAGTAAACCAATAATAAATGTTACACATTGTATTTATTAATCTAATTATTAAATAAAATATTGTAGGAAAACAACTCACACTTTTATTGTATAATATAAAAAAAATTGAATTAAATTTAATATATGTGAAATTACATCTGTGCCTAATAAGTCTATGATTATGTAATAACATAATCACTTAATCATGTTAGCAACTCACCTCAGAAAATAAAGCTCTGATTCAGGAATCGAATCCAAAGATACATTCTATCCAAAACTATCGATGTTTGCATTCTATTATATTTAAAAATATGCTCTTATAAAACTTCTGTTTTCTAGAGTCAGTGCACAGGAAGTCACATTAACCGAAGTAACATACATTTAGTATATGTATAATTATTTTAGTGAAATGTGAAATAAGAAAATGTTATAATATAATAGATGACGTTTGATATTATAGCATAATATAACGCAATGATTTTTCTTGTGAGAAAATCAATATTGCTATTTGAGTAGTTGATTTTAATTTTACCGCCATTAATAATATTTGTCCTAAGTGAAGTTTGAAACTTCTTAAATCCCTTTGACCATCTTTGACATTTAAATTGTAAAGAGATTAATTTTCACAATTCTATTAAGTTCTCTATTAAGATTTATCTCTCATTTTGTGTTAATGTTGAATTAAATTGTTTTGTTATATATATTTCTTAGAAGAATGTCAGATTCAGGAGACGAAAACTATTGTAAATATGGAACTCCGTTAGAACTTTTGGATGAAGGTACTGTGTTATTGTTATATTCATTATTTTCTTAGAATTACATTTTAAGTAAATTTTACATTACTTTAGATGAATTACCTCGTAAACGGCCTATTACAATTGAAGAACAATATGCCTTGGATAGTAATGGAAGAAGGCGATTTCATGGTGCTTTTACTGGAGGATTTACTGCTGGTTTTGGCAACACCGTTGGGTCTTTGGAAGGTTTTACTCCTAGTAATTTTAAGAGCTCTAGGAGTGAGAAAGCTATTTCTAAGGTGCGAAATTCTTTCTATTTTGTTAGAAGTAACAATGAAAATAGTGAATAATAATTAAAAGATATATTTCCATTTACAGATACAAAAGCCTGAAGATTTTATGGATACAGAAGATCGGGAAGAATGGGGTATAGCTCCAAAGCGGTTACAAAGTACTGATGATTACGGAGGTGGTGAAAGTGTTAATAACAAAAGAAAAAGACCGGTAATGCAGTCTGGTGTAATACCTGGTAAGTATTACTATGGTTCGCGATGTACGATTCTCATTTATGTATTATTATATAAATACATAATTTATTATATTTCTATTGTATACATATACTTTTAACCAGGAAGTTTAGAAACTACTAGAAGTAAAACATTACTTTGATCAATTATTTAGTATAACATAGATAGAATGTAATTTTCTTTATTTTTGTATTTTATAAAGATATCTCACAAATATACATTAAACATATTTTACATTTCGTTATTTGCTTAGGTGAACCAGTTTTACAAATGTTATTATCTCCACCTCAGGATAATATAGGCGTGAGACTGTTAAAAGCAATGGGTTGGCGTGAAGGGCAAGGAGTTGGACCTCGTCGTAACGCTGAAATAAAGATTTATGGATGTCAACGTCCAGCAGATAATGTAAGTCTAAGGCAACAAGTTATCTCAATTTAAATACATATAATAGTTACATAAGAATTAATCCATGAAGGTCAAAGAAACAAAAAATTGATCCGAATAATATAAATAAAAAGCTTTACAAATTTAAAAACAAAATCTGCAACACAATTCATAAAAAAGGTGCTTATTAAACTCTTTCGCATTCTTTCCTCTTTCAGAACGCTAACTCGAATATGATATCATCAGGTATAACCTTAGCTCCTATAGATTGCGAGGTTTTTCTGGCAGAAGCTAAACTTAATACTTTTGGAATGGGATATTCCGGACTTGATCGTAAGCCAGTATTAGAACATTTTTCGCTATTCCCATCCCACGAATTAAGATTTACAGACAAAAATAAAAAGGTAAGTTTTAGATTTTAAGAATACAAAATTACAATAATTGGTTATTTAAAATTTCGTTTCAATAGGTCTCAATATCAGGTCAAGCTTTTGGAGTTGGTGCCTTAGAAGATGAAGATACCGATATTTATTTTAGGGATGATATGTCACAATACGATTTTACATCCGGGCCTGCCATTAAAGAAAAAAAAGTAAAAAATAAAACAGTCGAAGTTCAGAGCAAATATATACAAAAATGTCTTGAGGGTTTCCATATTTCAAATGTATCTCAGAAGGCAAGTAAGAAGTATCCTGTTCCTACATTACCTGTTAATTATAGACCTACTTGTGGTAGAAAAACTAGATTTGAGCCCATTATTGAAAGCAATATATCCTCTGACGTCGACTACAAAAGAAAGGGACTAGGAAGACATGATTTAAATGTCGATGTTAGGCGAAATATATTAAATGAAAATAATGAGAAAAAAGAAGAATTTAAATTACAAGAAGAAAGCAATCGTAAAATGGTTAATGAAGCCTTATTAATAACATCTAATTTAGGTAAGTCCGTAAAGTAAGTCTTTTAAAACCAAAATGTATTTACCAAATATTAAATAATGATTTTTCAAATATTAGGAGCTAGTACTGGAAGCTTTAAACCATTTGTGGCCGATCCAGATAAAGAGCGGCGTTATCATGATTTCCTAAAAATGTCACCTGCCGAACGTACCGCAAAATTTGAACGGAATCAACCATTGGGAATGACTTCTTGGGAGCGTGAACGAGAACGAAAAGAATTTGAACAAGCAGAACGTCTATACAAGCCTTTACAAGGGGCTATGTCAGACCGGTAATTTGAAAGTGACTTTAGAAAGTGTTATTTATATTGAATTTATGGGCTAATGCATGTTTGTTTGGTTAGATTTGTATCAGCGGGACAATCTACTTCAAATGATAAAAATGACAACAGTGCTTTAGTTGATGCAGCAAAGGCAAAAATGTTTGGGAAGTTAACCAGAGTTGTTGAAACTTGGAGACCTGTTAATTTGTTATGTAAAAGGTTTAATGTACCAGTACCTGCTGCAGGGTATGTAAATATTGTTGATTATACATTAAGTATTAAAATATAATTAGTATAATATCTAATTAGCATATTTTTACAGTTGTGCACCAGATGAAGAAGTTGAAAAGAAAACAACAAATTTTTCAGTATTTGATTACTTGGAAGGATCCGTCAACAATAGAGAGAATTTTAGGAATAAAATGAACACAGAACCATTAATTAACAACACAGATAAACATGAAGTTACTATTGCACAATCAAATAGTGATGAACAGACTGTTTCAAATGACAAACCCGTGACTTCAAATATAACATTTCCACTTCCTGCAAGCACAATAACTATCACTAAACTAAAACTACCGGAACCCAAAAATGATTTAAGTGAAAATACAAAAACAAAGGATTTTACTAGTGATACGATAAGTTATCCTACAGTAGATAGTAATGAACAAATAAGAAGTTATCAAATGATGATGGGGCACACGGAAGTTACAAATCCAGCCACACAAAAAGAATTGTTTCAGTCAATATTTCTAAGCAGTAGCGAGTCTGAAAGCGAAGATGAAGACGCAATTAAAAAAAATTTAGAACGAATGAAAAAATTTGTTTTAGAAGATTTTAATAAAGTAAATACATTGTCCCAATCAACAAATTCATCGAAACAGAAAGAAATAGAGGACCTAGCGTCCAAAAATGTGCTACGGAATGATTCTGCTCCAAGCGGTATATTTGCAAACATAGATTTCGATGCGATTAACAAAAGAACTAACATTATTTCAAACGATGATATTAGCAAGCCAACAATTTCCAAAGAGGACATTCCAGATAAAAATATTGATTGTGAGAGTAATTTGATATCTGGTCCAAAACTCCCCGATAGATTATTAAACAGGAATAATTCCGAAACGAATAGAGTCCAAAAGAAAGTAATAAACATTGTTAGTTCAGATAGTGATAGTGATGATTGGATTGAAAAGGATAAAGCTAAAAAGAAAAAACATAAACACAAAAGCAAAAAGAATAAAAAGCATAAATCTCACAAGCATAAATCTTCAAAAGAGAAAAAACATAAAATGGAAGATAGTACTAAACCTAAGAAATCTAAAAGATAATTTATTTTTATTTAATTATACAAAAAGTATACAAATATTTTATTTAAATTATAAGCATGTATCTATTTTAATTACATGGCAAGAGGTAACTTCTGCAATTAATTAAACTTTCGTTTTATTTAAATAGTTGTGTTATTAATCAACACTCAAGAATTCATCTAATTTTTCATATATCTAAAAGACAATATTTCTTAATATAATTGTTGTTAATGTAAATATTTACAGAGTAAATTATTAAGCCATAACATTTAACAATATCAGTATTGCAGCTTCAAAAGATATATGAAAATGTTCAACGATCGGAGTGTTATTATTCCTATCTTAGTGTTTTCTATGTTTTATCATTGTCCAAGACATTTTTTCTTGATTTGTGTTGATTGAGAACCCCATTGCATGGCTCACCACTTGATAACCAAAGAGCTTTTCAAGTCTGTTGATAACTTCTAACACATTTCCTTTGCCTTTTATCTGAAAACAAATGTTGCATAAATATAAGGTAAATTTAAATAGTTTTCTTTTGCGAAAATAATACAATGTTTTCACTGAGCTAAAAGCAAGAGCATTCTAATTTAGTAATCACTGTTATATTATTCGTTTTATATTTAAGAACTTTAACGCCGGTTTCTGATACTGAGTTCTATCACGGGCGACCTCCTACTATGTTGGTAGTTTTTGTGGTATTGTGGCCACATACATGGGTACCACACCGCTGCCTATAAGTTGATGATTATGCTTGTATATAATCAATTTAACTTGATAACAACCAAACCCAGACATTACTCTGGTCCAGGACTCGAACCCGATGATACACCAATCAGTGTTAAGCTTCAATGCTCTTGCCCACTGTGTCGTCCACTGATATACAATAAAATGATTTTTAGGTAAGATTGTTCTTACCTTAATTTTTTTTCCTTCTGTTATTTCAACGTCCTTAACATCACCGCGAATATTACTTGCAAATGCCTCTCGCTCATCTCCCGGTAAACCATAAATAATAGTATCTTCAGCCGGTGCTAACAAGGTCACATTTAGCATGCCAGTTACCATGATATGGGGCATCTTTATAATGCAGATATAGTTCAATAGTTTGCTAAAGTTGCTCACACTTTATATTGAAGGAAATATCTGTAGCTGTACAACGTATTTTGTTATTACTACTATTAGAAAAATCATAAAATATATTTGTTTTATGTAAACTAATTTAAATTACATTTAATGTCTCTATTTATTATGTTGATCTGACAAGCAACAAGTGGCACTTTCATTAGCTGATGCTCACCGTTAGTTACAACACAATACAATGAATAGAAGTATAACAGAGCTCAGGCATATAATATATGTATATGTAATACTGGCACCAAACAGGTATGCATGCAGAGCGCGAATTGACAAATATTTTATTTGAACAGGTGCGCGAGTAACCATCATTGTTAAAAAATGTGGATACAAAACGATTTTCTTAAGATAATAGAAAAAGTTTACCATATATCGTATTTAAATAATAACTTTAAAAAGACGACTACACCGTTTGATTACAAACAGCGCCAAGTTAAACTCCCATGCCCCCGCGCTATTTGTACCGTAAATTAACTTTTTTTTAGTTCTTGTAAATGTCTGCTTTGGCCGTAAGAATATTACCCTTGATCTTTGGAAATCTGATTATTTATCTCCCTGCTAGAAAATGCTACGGGCGCCTATGCTTTTGTGTATAACAAATTTAGTTGCAAAACATTCGAACACACCTAATAGTAAATTTTTGAACTACAGAAATTCTAAAATGTATTTTAATAAATTTAAAATTACGGTTAATATCACAGTTACTACTTCCATCACTACCTTTACTGGTTTTCATTGAAAATTATTATTCATCCTTAATTTCTTATTGTAATAATATAGATATTCTGCGCACATCGTGTATGGGGTCATATCAAGCTGGTAAAGTATTAGTAAAATGATTTTTTAACAAAAACAATTAAATAATTTCAGCCAACATTTGTTAGTGTACCAAATTCCAAATATCATGGCTTGTATAAACTGTAGATACAAACTGTATCTCTCACTTCTCAGGTTCTCAGTTGTAAGACTTTTAAAAGAGATTACTTTTGGGTTCGATTTCTGAAAGTGCTATATCACTACAAACAATTTTGATCGGATTGTCAATCAGATGGGAATCGTTTTACGTTGATTTTTGCAGTTATATAACCAACGATAATTAGGATTAATCATTAATGATTATGACATAACAACTTATTTTAAATTTGCTATTATGTTTTTTTCCTTTACGTAAAAATTTAATTTAACGGTTGAAAACTTCCTATGTGATAAATATAATGTAACCTTGATTGTGACCTTCAGCGCGGTATTCAGTAACAATATACATAACACACAATATAAAACTACGCTGGAAACAATAGGTAACAAAATGACTAATTACGCTATTCCAGCTAAATCGTTAGCAGTTTGTTATCAATAAAATATTTGCTTTGAAAAGAAATCATATTATAATTAATACTTGGCGTATACAATACATCATAAGAAAGAAAAAAATATTTGTAGTATATTCAAAATGTTTTATGGATTTTAAGAATGATTTTTATAATTTTTTTTTAATTTCTTAAATATTTAAAAGGAAGAATAAAGTTTCAAAAATATATTTTTAAAATACTTCTAGTTTTTTATATGAGCTATTTACGGTTTCTATTAATTTCATCCATTCTATCAATATTCGGAGGAGTGAGGAATATTAAGATAACACGTTTATAAAATGAAATACAATATATTCGTCGTATTAATTTGATTTTAAATATCAATTTATTTATTTATATATTCTATTAAATAACAATTCATAAATACCTAATTTTAAGTTTTAACACTGGTTTAATAATATAAAACATAGTCACTTTGTTAAACCAATAACTGTTATAAAAAAAAATAATAACCAAAAAACTAAAATAATACTACAAAATATTAATTGTTACTAGGAATCATATTATTAATTTACTATAATATAATTAAAATAATACTGCTACTATAGAAAACTTAATGGTAGTACATTTTAGAGTCAATTAACCATGTTACGACTGTTAATAAATATAAGAAAATATTTTACAAACAAAAGATTTTCCCGTAATGTAAACATGTAAATATCTTAAATTAAATGTAAGTACTTTTGCTAATAATATAATTAAATAATTATTTAATTTTTAGATCTGATACACATTGCGTTCTATAGGGATCTTTAGATCCGAGATCTTATTATAATGAACTTTTTTATTGGTTATAGCTGAAAGAGCTAACAAGATTAAAACAAACTTAAAATAATAATAATGTACAACATAGTTAATAAAATAATTCGACAATGCTCTCTGAATTTGCTATAAATGCTTAAATACAGTAATACTTGGATTTTCGACCTTAAATTATTTCACTTTTGACTTAATGCTTTTAAAGAAAATTCTGTCCTTTTAATAATCAAATAATATATAAATTTCTTCTTATTACAATTCAAGAGTGTAGCTCCTTTTCAATCATATTGCTTTAGAAAGTAGGTAAATTCATATTAACGTTACCCAAAGTATTACTGTACATATATTGAAAAGCGAATAGAGGAAAATGATATTAACTAAAAATAATGTTAATAATAAATATTTTATTGACTAAAAATAGAACTAAGCTTGCATTGTAAGCTTTGATTTAATTAAAAAAAAAAACAGTAACCACAAAAATTAGAAAAATGTTTTTGCACTGCCAATAAGAGAAAAAGAGGTTGAAAATTTGAACAACCGAAATCTTAAGAATAAATCAGACTTATTGTCTACTGGGTAGACATGTAATTTTTCAAGCAACAAAATGACAAACCAACACTTGCATTTATAGAAATATTACCAATAATACAAATTCAATCAAAACCTAACTATTCTAGAATATATTGTTGTGCCAGTCAATAAATAAATTATATTATAAATGTATAAACTTTAAAATTTTTCCATTAACTTAACTTTACAAAATCTCAAATTCTTCAGTTTCAAAATCACTATCTGACATAGGCATAGATGGCGGTGGGCTGTAACGAGCTACTCCTTGAGGGGCCCCATGAGCTTGATTGCTACTTCCTTCACAAAATACAAACATTGGATATTCACTTTGTCCAGATTGTGATGAATTTGGAGGCACTAAGTACTGCGAATACAAAAAATTAATTTAAACAATATTATAAGAAATGTATATTGTAACTGACTAAATTTTTAAGTATGCTTCTGCCGATAAAAATAGAATTATTATATATTATTTTATTGTTCAAATTATATCAATGTCTAGAAAGTAACAAATATTGTTTACAATTTACATGTAAGTAAAATTCTCTGCTTATTTTGCATTTTTTATAAAAGCAGAACACATAAAATCACTGAAACCAATTAAAAGTTTTAATAATAAATATACCGAAATGCGTCGTCAATAACTTTCCAAAGAAGTTTTTAATACAATCGAGAAAATATATCATTTCGATAATCTTTAAAATCGTTATTAATCGATACATAATTTATTTTATATTAAGTCACTAGCGGACAGAAATATACTTACAGCATTGTAAATAATTCTGATTACTATTTGTAATTTTAATACCGCTTGCAGGAGCTCTCATGGAAAATGTGAAAACTTGTATTTTTGAGGAAAATCAAAAACTCAGTTGTACCTAGCCACAATTAACTATTTACGGCAAATTCAATGTATCTAGTCGCAATTTACTGAGGTGTTGGCGCTTTAACATCTAAGACAAGAGACAAATGCCACTTTTAGAGAGATGAGCCAATAAGTCAAATGTTTACCTCTTGAATTGTCTCTCTGAATCGATTGAAATCTCCCCGTGTCTGTAGATAAAAACCAATACAGCATGAAGGATCAATTTTATTAAGTTGTAGTTTTCGTGGAGATCGACAATGGAATGTGTTTAGAGGAAAACCTGCTGCCCAGACATCCTCGGCATCTTGGCAATAATGTGGATCTAGGTGGATCAGCTTATCTTCTACAGATTTGAAAAAATATGTTAATGAAATAATCCTATAACTATTCTTTTGACAATACAAGTAATTTATAACATTACCTTGATATCCAATAAAATACAACGAATGTTTAGGCCGTCCGCCAATAATACCGATGCAATATTCATTACTTAACATGGCTAGTAAGCATGGTCCGTAAATTTGATTAAGTTTACAAACTCCCAATCGTAATGGAACCAATAATACTAACGACTTCCAGCCCATTGCGAGGGATGAATTACCCCGATTTCTGATAGCCCATGGAGGAGCTGTAGAAGGAGCTCCCACTTGGCATTCGTCAATCACATCTTGAATATAAACTAAAATGAATAGAACATTATTAGTATTGAAATAGATATTGAATTTTTGATATGAGAATAATAATAATAATTTACCTGCACAATCCTGGGCAACGTATACCGTAAAACTATCAAATTCAGAATTTTCTCTTGCTGCTTGCTTGACGGCTTGTCTAAAAGTAAAGGTTTGATTTAAGTAGCACGATATTAGTTTATTGAACTGTACAAATATACAAAAGAAGTAATAATAATACTTACTTAAGTAAATGAGAAACAGCTCCAGGGCCATACCAGTCTCCGGCGCGTTTTCCAGCAGCTTCTCCTAGGGCAACTAATGCATGTATTGAGAGAGGACTATTGTGCGATGGTTTGTCTCCAAACCACTTTATTATCATACGATGTAATCGATCCTCTTGATATGCTTCAGCTGAACCAACTTGACGATCACTGTGCCATCTCCAGCCTGAAAAAGAATAAACACACTAATAATTTCATTAAATTGTAATAAAACAATTACATAAATTTGATTCATTTTAATACAAAAAATGAGAAACATTCTAAACTGAAGATGTACATATTTCCACATACTATAAGTTGAATTTTTTTTAATGTATTTTAGGATCTCGATCGGATTATAAATATTACAAAAATAATCAAATTGTTGCCTGTGGATCAGGCGCTGTTAATTTTCTTAATTATAAAATCCAACCCATGACTATATCAAATTATTAATTTAAGAAATTATATTTTTCTTATGTATATCTCAACAGTAATGTTTATTAGATTTGTTATTTATTTATGTTGCATTTTATTAATGCTTACACCAAAATTTATATATCTACTATTTATTTAAATAATTATTTATTAATTAAAACAAAGCCTCTATATATCACATGATATTTCAAATAACATTAACAAATTCTTTTCTTTTTATTAGAAGATGGCGTGTGACATAGTTTTGAACGATTTATTTATCTGTAAACAACTATTATTTCTTTAAACATAACGTCCGCTTTTAATTATATTGACCCCATGCATATATTACATTTCACCGAAATAATTAATTTTGAAATAACTGCCAACAAACAAGATATTTTAATTACGTAAATGATTTATAAACAATATGCTATCAGAATTTAAAAATCGTATATCTATATGAACTATGTGTAGAGAGAAAGGTCATTTTGATAAGCAAGGGTATCTTTCATTAAAAATAACTATTTTTTCCAAAATATTATTCTTATCTTTGAAAATATATCAAGTTTTAGAAACATTAATATTAATTTTGTAAGAAATTGAAAGAGGAAATCAAAAGGAAAAGACTAACTATTAAAGTATTCGAGATATCGGATTTCGTTCAATTTCAAAGATAGTTTTACTGATTTTTCAAAACCCACATTAAACGAAACTATATTCTTTTACTGTAAAATAAACATGAATGACGAGTCTTCTGTTTTTTCTATGTTTATATTTCTAATAGATCGTATTTATATATTTTTAATATATTTGTTTCAAGCTTTTAGTTTCCTTTCCAAACCCTCTTATGGTAGCATTAAGTGAGGTACTTTTCAAAACACAAATTCTAAATAATCGAAAATTTTACTTATTTTGAAGTATTCCGGGAAGTATTTCTTATAAGCACATAGATAACTATGTGACGACGTTTGTTTTATAATAATATCAACTTACACCATCTTATCAAATGGATTTACCTAATTTGCAATTTCATTGTTCAAGGTTTGTAAGCTTATAAGGTCATCACAATAATAACGTTGACAACGAACACTACTGTTTTAAAAATATAAGCACTGTATTACAGGTTTTGAATTGTGGAATTCAGGTTTCGTCCTTGCTCTACTCAAGTATTCAAGTTAATCAATGTCATATGTAATAAAATTTCTAGTGAAGAATAAACTTTACTAGAACTTTTACCACTAATCAATAATATAAATTTGATTGTGCTAATTAAAATCAAATTGAGCAAAATTAGAAAAGATAGAGTACGTAGGATCTTGGGCACTATTGAATAGGAACTTCTGAGCTTGTTTTTTCTATATAGAAACATTCATTTTATAATTATTATATTTAGTGATTATTATGCTGAACGCTATTTTTTTTCGGATTAAGAATTATCAAAATAACTTTATTATGTGCTCTCACAGATATGAGACCACTACATCATACTAATAATAGAATAAATGTTGTGGATATTCTATTAGTTTAAATTTAGTTATTTGTTGATAAAACCAATTTAGATGGAATCAGTTAATGAGTGATACATTTCTCCACAATTAATCAAATAATTTGTCATTTATTTCTATGAAAATAGTGTAATACATTAGAAACAAAGTATTTTCTGACGTTTCAGAATTTAACTGATACGTTATCTTAAAATTATCAAAATCACAACGACAATCCCACGTTCTTGTATGATTCATCAATAGAATTATTTTAAGAGTACAGAAAATATATCCTAATGAAATATATAAATATAATTCACACCTAACTAGTAAATAAGAGGTACATGTGTATAAAATTCTAATATGAAGTGACGTCACGCTTGATAATTAATATTATCAATAAAAAATTAAATAATTAAGTTAGAGATTGTTTACCAAGATTAAAAAATGATCGAATATTGTCAAAATACTTCGTAATATTATATACATAACCCAAATCAAAAAATTACTGAAACAAAAATAAGTTACATTTTCTTAAAACATTAAATTGAATTTTTATTTATTGTTTCATTTGATGTTATGCAAACGAAACAAACAAGATCTGCATGTAAAAATAATTGCATTGCATTTATTTGTAAGTATACTTACTTCGTCCAAGGAAATGGCATACCAAAGCTTGTGCTAACATCATTTGTCCACTTCGTAGCATGCATCCCCATCCACAATCAGAAGAATAACCCAGGCCTGTTGGTCCATTCATTACTGGAAATTCTCTTCGGTATGTAAGCCAAAGACGAGAGGAAAAATCTAGTTTGAATCCCTCAATTCCTGAAAATAAAAGAACGTTTAAAAAACTATTCTTTAAATCATAAACTAGCTCTAAAAACCTAATGCGTACCGTCTCCTTCCCAGTCAGAGTCGCCCTCCATAGCAAGACCGGCAGCATCAGTTCCCATTTCCATAGAGCCGGTGGATGCTCCTAAATTACCAGCAGAAAGAATTGGAGGAGGAGGTGGCGGTTTCTTGTGATAGCATCTTCCTAATAGCCAAACTGGTAATTCTTTTGAAAAATTTGTCCGAAGTTTAACAGTCCAACCTGATTATTAAAAATGGTTTATTCTTACTGCACTATATCAACCATTTGAATTACTAAATTCCAAAAACAATACGTACCATATTTTACATTATTCCACATAGACATCAACTTTGATTCCATTTTATCTTTTAACTGAGGATATCCATCTTCAGCTCTGCTACTAGGGCCTCCCAAACTTGCCGAGAGAACCGTTCGGTCTCTTGTAATAACCTCATAGCTCATAATATTTTATAATTGTAATTAAAATACTAATAATAATTATGTATCTTAAGAACTATTTATCCTTTATTATATGGATCAAGGATGGAAATATTTAACAGAAACAATACTACATCACTGTGAATTTAAACTTAATTTTTTTTTTAAATATTATTTTACACTTGCATATTTTATTTTCTCACAGATTGATTAAACTTAGAATAAACATTTTTACTCTTATTAGAAATTGGATAAAATCCAGAAGAACCCAACAAACAACCACAGATTTTCACCACTCGCAACAAAATTAATCACCAATTTAATCAAGAGCAACTGCTGACAACAAAGTAAAAATAAATTTTATTTAACAGCGGTATATAGTCTGTGAGCAGGCTCGATAATTCCACAGTCCACTTCTATATTTGTTTGTTTTATTAGCATTGTCATTACCGTTAAAATTAAAACTTACTCATCACAAATTATACATGTGTAATTAAAAAAAGTTATTTGCTTTTTTTTCGTGTGCGGGATTATTATAGCTTATTTTACACTTCACCCATTTTTCCGTTGAAAGCTGAATTTGAACAGAAACAAAACTAATGTTAACTTTCTCAGTACATATAATATACATTTCTAAAATTTAAGATATTTTCAGAGCCCAATTAACGTGTACACTATGCGAAAAATGGATAATTGTATGTATTATCAGTCGCTGATTTATACTAGAACTTTAAGAGAAACTGAGATACATTTACACTGGAGAAAATGAAATCTGAAGATAAATAAAATTTACAAATTTGCACTGAATACAATGGAATATTAATATATAATAGTTTTTAGTAAAAGTAAAAATTAGATTCATTTCAATTTTATTTTCAACTCCCACTAAACATCAGATATGAATGTTATATTAAATTTACATAATGTCTTTTCTTAAGCACAACCTCGTAATATTTAATCTAAAATTAGTCTTATTTTAATTATTTAAAATATGAATAAATATTTGAATAAATAAAATATGAATAAATAGCATAATAATAATATATGCTATAATAAATGAATGTTTTCAAAATAAGAATAGACAATTCTTCACATTTAAAGAGTAATGATACCAATATACTTACGGAAAGTATTTTGTTTTTTATGCGGAAAGTTAAAAGACTGGCCTTAAACATTTTATATTCCAATATCCGGTGCAACTTCACTACAGAATTCATAGATCTAGCTAAGCTCCAGTTTTTACCAAGCGCATTCTTTTCGTTTTGGATGCCGCGTTGGCTTGTTATATTCATCTGACTACGATATAAATAAAAGCTTTTAAATCTTTTATTATATTACTTTTTGGTGATCATCATGTTTGGAGGTATATATTATTAAATTAAATACAGTTGCATCTATTTATTTTTAACAATATTTTTTTCTTTGATATTTCATTTTATAATAACTATTATGCTCCAATGGCGGCAGTACCGATTCTTATTTTTATGTAGTACATTTGATGGCATTATGACACACGTGTGACGAAAGTGTTTATTTTATTATACATATATTGCATTGCTATTGTTTTTCTGTTTGCAGGATTTATAATTAAGAACTAGTTTACAAAAAAAACTAGGTGTTGAAACAAAATTAAAGATGTATCTGTACAATTTGACCTTGCAGCGTTCCACGGGAGTCACTCATGCCGTTCATGGAAATTTCTCCGGGACCACGAAGACTCAAGAAATATTAATTTCCCGCGGAAAGAGTCTTGAGTTACTTCGCCCAGATACAAATACTGGAAAAGTTCACACGCTGTTAACTGTGGAAATATTTGGCGTGGTTCGGTCTTTGATGTCTTTTCGTCTTACTGGAGGAACTAAAGGTAAGCTTTACTGATTTATACTAATTTTTGCACTAAATTGCTAGCATACCTGATTTTATTTTAGGTTTTGCATAAACTCTAGTGCATATATTAAATATACTCACCTTGTCGCCTCTTTTCGGAACTTATTTCGTCTAGAGTGAACTTCAAGGTCGGGACAAAACTATTTAAAACAAATTTTGGTATTAACCTAACCTATCTATATATCCTTTTTCTATTTCATTCACTACATTACTGGTTTAACAACTATATTTGTAATGCTTTATATCTCTTTACAGATTACATAGTTGTCGGTTCAGATTCTGGTCGCATTGTAATATTGGAATATAATCCAACAAAAAATGTGCTTGATAAAGTTCACCAAGAAACTTTTGGCAAGTCTGGGTGCCGTCGTATTGTGCCAGGCCAATATCTTGCCATTGATCCTAAAGGTCGAGCGGTAATGATTGGAGCCATTGAGAAACAAAAGCTTGTTTATATTTTAAACAGAGATGCAGAAGCAAGGCTTACTATTTCTTCACCACTTGAAGCTCACAAATCTAACACTCTAGCTTACCACATGGTTGGTGTTGATGTAGGCTTTGAGAACCCCATGTTTGCTTGCCTAGAGATTGATTATGAGGAGGCAGATTCAGATCCTACTGGTGATGCCGCACAAAAAACACAACAGACTTTAACATTTTATGAACTGGACTTAGGTTTAAATCATGTTGTGAGAAAGTATTCTGAACCTTTGGAGGAACATGCTAACTTTCTTATAGCGGTTCCTGGAGGACATGATGGTCCATCTGGAGTTCTTATTTGTTCTGAAAATTACATTACATATAAGAATTTAGGAGATCAACACGATATTCGGTAAGAAGCATATTTAGTTTAACTAATTTTAGTTCTATTGTGCTTACTTGAATGAACAGTTTTGTTATGTATCTAAATTTTATTTTCCATTTCAGTTGTCCGATTCCCAGACGCAGGAATGACTTGGATGATCCTGAACGAGGAATGATTTTTGTTTGTTCAGCGACCCATAGAACCAAGACAATGTTTTTCTTTCTAGCTCAGACTGAACAAGGAGATATATTTAAGGTAAGAATATACTTTCATTTTCTTCTATTCACATATGCGCATATGCACGCTGAGACCATTGATCATTTTCTTTCGTAGATGGTTAGTGTTTTATATTAATCGTGCTATATAAAGCAAGTACTCTGAACCATTGGGGGGCTCTTTTCAATGTGCCTCACGCTCTGATATGAGTTTTACAATTTCAAATTAATTTAATTTTTTTTAAACTAACGAATTAACAGATCTGAATGTTTAATTTTTTTTATTTAGTCTTATTTTTATTTTAGGTAACTTTAGAAACTGATGAAGATATGGTAACTGAAATTAAGTTGAAATATTTTGATACCGTTCCTGTTGCAAGTGCTTTATGTGTAATGAAGACTGGATTTTTGTTTGTGGCATCAGAATTTGGAAATCAGTAAGTCCTAATGATTAATATATAACAATTCTGTTCAATATATATATATATGCACTTCAGGTATCTCCAGCACCTGCGTCTTTCACGTTCTGGTCGTAAAATCAGTGCTATAATAATTTGTGTATTGCATCGTTGGATCGCGCCGTAATATGTCGCGTTTCCTGGTATTAGCACAAGACATTTTTTGTACATCTATTTATTCGTTTTACTACGGTTTTACAATAAAACCAGAGTTTTGTATAACATATATTTCGTATTACAGTTATTTGTATCAAATTGCTCACTTGGGAGATGATGATGATGAACCTGAATTTAGTTCAGCTATGCCTCTTGAAGAAGGTGATACGTTCTTCTTTGGTCCGCGACCTTTAAGAAATCTTGTATTAGTTGATGAAATGGAATCCTTATCACCAATATTAGGTAAATAACTAAACTCTTCTTACAATATTTAAATGTCTATATGAAATGATGTTTTATTTCAGTTCGTGTTTCACCTGAATTTTTCAATGATTATAACTTTCTGATACTGATCATAGTTTTCATTATATTCAAATCTCTAAATAGTGCCTGCACGCAACTCTTGTTTAATCATCTGCTTTTTTTTACTTTCAGCTTGCGAAGTTGCAGACTTGGCGAATGAAGATACACCGCAACTGTATATGCTATGTGGCAGAGGCGCTCGTTCCACAATGAGGGTGAATATAATTTGAATATAATTATTTTTTTAAATGTTTTTTTGTTTATAATATTGTATATGCACGCTGAGCCATTGATCTTTTTTTTTATAGCTGATTAGTGTTTTTATATTATTCGTGCTAAATTAAGCAAATATTCTGAACCATTGGGGGGCTCTTTTCAATGTGCCTCACGCTCTGATATGAGTTTTACAATTACAAACATAACTTTCAATTTTCTAAATGTTGTAATTTCCTTTATTTTCATTATTTAAATAGTACTCTACATTATAGGTGCTTCGCCATGGTTTAGAAGTATCTGAAATGGCGGTATCTGAACTTCCTGGTAATCCCAATGCGGTCTGGACAGTCAAAAGGAGATCCGATGGTGAGTTGAAACACAACACAATACAAATAAATTGAATATTGAAGTACATATAATATACATAATACTTATGCATATGTATATAATATCTCCAATTACTTTTTATTTTGTATTGTCTATATTATATTTATAAGTTTGCGTCATTTGTTTTTCTTATAAACAAATATTAATTCTGGTGTCCTTGAAGTCTATCAAACGCCAGTTTTTATTTTCAGACTATGCTGACATTCTATGGCTGGAGAACAACTAAAAAGGTAAGAATCTCGATAATGTTCAGGGTTCTCGGATCACATTTCAAGAGACACCAGAAATATTGAACTTACTGATGCTTAAAAGAGTTACTGATGTTCAAATAAATTAACAAAGCATTTTGGATAATGTTCGTTCTGGATGGTTATCTGTACTACTAACTTTAATTATTTTTAATAAGGTTTAATATCTATCGGGTTTATATTATTGCAGAGGAATTCGATGCGTACATCATTGTATCCTTCGTTAACGCAACTTTGGTGTTGAGTATCGGTGAAACCGTCGAAGAAGTTACAGATAGTGGTTTTCTGGGAACGACTCCTACACTATGTTGTTCTGCTCTAGGAGAAGACGCATTAGTTCAAGTATGTTTCAGTTAAATATTTAATTGTTTATTTCATAAATGAAATGATGTGCTTACCGTGTTTCATATGAGTTCATTTGATTTTAATTTTTAAGCCTGATCATTTTTTGGATAAAAATATTTTATATATAATTATATAAGTTTAAAAATTATAAAAGTTATTCCTATTAATTCTCATTTTTTGTTTAGGTATATCCTGATGGAATTCGTCACATTCGTGCTGACAAACGTGTAAATGAATGGAAAGCTCCAGGAAAGAAAACAATTAATAGGTGTGCTGTAAATCAACGACAAGTAGTAATTGCTCTATCTGGGGGAGAGTTGGTTTACTTCGAAATGGATCAGGTAATTCGAACTTCGGCTTCGAACATTACCAACTTCTATATTAGAGTGTTCTTAATAGTAGTTTTGTTTTTAATAGTCTGGTCAACTTAATGAATTTACCGAACGTAAGAAGCTACCCGCTGATGTGCTGTGCATGGCTCTTGGGTCAGTTCCAGCAGGAGAACAAAGATCCTGGTTCTTAGCTGTTGGTCTCGCTGATAACACTGTTAGAGTTATCTCTTTGGATCCATCGGTATGTGCCATTTGTATTACAATATCCTATTAAACTTATTGTTATGATGGATTTTCACTTAGGACACCGCTGAAGAAAATGATTAAAATGTGAACTGAACTAAATCATTTTTAAAATATGTACATACAATTTAGAAAGAGACATTGGTTGAACTATTAAATTTTACAGGACTGTTTGTCATCACGATCTATGCAAGCGCTACCTTCTCCACCTGAATCTCTCTGTATAGTCGAGATGGGTATTTCTGATATCAATGAAGAGACTAAATCTACAGGAGGTTCTTTGTATCTAAATATTGGATTACAAAACGGTGTTCTGTCTAGAACAGTTCTCGATCCAGTTTCTGGAGACTTGGCAGACACAAGAACTCGTTATTTAGGTACGAGACCAGTAAAGTTATTCAGAATTAAGATGCAAGGTAGTGAAGCTGTACTAGCTATATCAAGCAGATCATGGCTGAGCTATTATTACCAAAACAGATTCCATTTAACTCCATTATCTTATGAGAGTTTGGAGTATGCTTCTGGATTTTCAAGTGAGCAGTGTGCTGAAGGCATTGTAGCTATTTCCACAAATACTTTAAGGATTTTGGCTTTGGAAAAATTAGGAGCTGTTTTTAACCAAGTAGCATTTCCGTTACAATATACGCCAAGAAGATTTGTTTTTCATGAAACTGGAAGAGTTATTGTTATACAAACTGAACATAATGCTTATTCTGATGATTCCAAAAATCAAAGAAAACAACAGATGGCTGATGAAATGAAAGAAATTGCTGTCGCTGATGATGCTGTAAATGAACTGGCGGAAGCATTTTTAAATGATAGTTTACCAGACCATATCTTTCAAGCACCAAAAGCTGGAATAGGTAAATAATGATTTATATATTAGAATTAGTACTCTTTAATTTAAATGATGCACTTTCACATGCTAGACTAATGATTGTCTAATGATTATACTTTAATAAATTTACTGATGCCAATTTCTTATTAATAGGAATAAATTGCTGAAATTTTATAATAAAATTTTCTTTCTTTTTTTATTTATAAAAGGTATGTGGGCGTCCGTGATTTTAATAATGGAACCAGTTCATGGAGAAACTATTTTCACATTAAGACTTCCTCAAAATGAGGCAATTACTTGTGCTGTTCTGATGCGTTTTTCTGCAAATAATGATAGTACTGGTGGCAAGAATCATTTAGTAGTGGGGGTTGCTAAGGATATGCAGCTGAATCCCAGACTGTGCAATACAGGATATTTAGATCTTTACAAGGTAATATAAATAATAAAATATTTTATTAAGAAATATAAAAAGAAAAAACCGATACTAAAATTTACTGTTTTCGTTAGGTTGATGCAAATTGCTCTAAATTAGAGCTTTTACATCGTACAGAATTAACTGACGTACCAGGTGCTTTGTGCAGTTTTCAAGGTCGTCTGCTAGTAGGTGTGGGAAAAATGTTACGTGTTTACGAACTTGGAAAAAAGAAATTACTTCGCAAATGTGAAAATAAGGTAAATTTGAATATTCAACTTGGAAGATTTGGGAGATTTGGTTAACAAATGATGACAATTACATTATCCGATATTTTGTGATGAAATCCTGCAGTACTGATAAATTTACATTATAATATTATTCACTTTAATTATGTAGAATATCTTTTACAAAATATTTTTTTTTTATAGCACATACCAAATCAGATAGTAAATATTCAGCAGTCGGGACAACGAGTTTTTGTATCTGACGTGCAGGAGTCCATTTACTGCGTCCGGTACAGGAGAACAGAAAATCAGCTTATTATTTTTGCTGATGATACGCACCCGAGGTGGATTACTACTACAACTCTTTTGGATTACGACACTATTGCAACGGCTGATAAATTTGGAAACATTGCGATTTTACGTTTACCTAATTCTATTTCTGACGATGTAGATGAGGATCCTACTGGAAATAAAGCATTGTGGGATCGTGGATTATTGAATGGAGCTTCACAAAAGACTGACACTTTAGCTACCTTCCATGTTGGTGAGGCAGTCATGTCTCTGCAGAAGGCTACATTGATTCCTGGAGGAGGTGAAAGTTTATTATATACGACAATCAGTGGTTCTGTTGGTGTTTTGGTACCATTTATGTCAAGAGAAGATCACGACTTTTTCCAGCATCTAGAAATGCATATGAGAAGTGAAAATCCTCCACTTTGTGGACGCGATCATCTCAGCTACAGGAGCTATTATTTCCCTGTCAAGGTAAATTTAAACAACCCTTTGGTTAATTTAGTAAAGTTCATAAAAAGTTTCGATTTTAATCGCTAATTAATTTCAGAATGTTATCGATGGTGATCTCTGTGAGCAATTTAATTCAATGGAGCCTGCAAAGCAAAAAAGTATAGCTGGAGATTTGGAAAGGGCGCCAAGCGAAGTTTCAAAGAAGTTGGAAGATATTAGAACACGATACGCGTTTTAAGTGTTAATTAAGTACCCATTATTATAGTCCATATAAATGTATTCTTCAGTGATTATGTTTGCCTAAGTCATAATTTAGACAAATGTTCCGGTTCATCTTCCGCTAATAATCTAATTCGTTTAGGTTTAGTTTTTTTTGTACTTTATCAGTATTCTGTGTGGTACTATATACGTTAATAAATTTGTTTTTCTAAAATAAAGTTCTTTATTTTATTTCTTTGTTTATATTTACTTCGACTGTCCTTAGTAAGAATTCTATTAATTATACTTCAGCACTTGTTTGGTTTCTATGCGATGCGCCACTATTTTTGATGGAGTTTATACTGCAAAAAACGTACTAGAGTACAAAAGAGAACTGCATACGATTATTGTACATACTAACACTACTCAATCATACACATTTTGTTCATCAGAAAATAAAGTGATGTCTGCTGACTCTGGGATCTCACTCTATTGCTAATAAGAGTTTACGTAAGATCACGTAAACAATTTTATGTTCTTTACAATGCTCTCTGACCTATTCGTATTTTATTTATTCAAATTAATTATTCGATACTGTAATACTTAAAATAAGACTAATTTTAGATTAAATATTACTAAGTTGTGCTTAAGAAAACACTATAAATTTAAGTTGAAAATACAATTTAAATGAATCTTAATTTTTACTTAATAAAAATCATATATTAATATTTCATTTTATCCAGTGCGAATTTGTAAATTTTATTTATCTTTGATTTCAGTTTCTTTAATCTAAATATATATCAGGTTCCATTAAAGTTCTAGTATAAATGCGCGACTGATAATTATCCATTTTTCTCGAAGTGTACACGAAGTGTAATTTGGGCTTTGAACAATATCTTAAATTCTAGAAATATATATTATATGTACTGATGTTAATTATCTAACTGACTGAAGTTAATTATCAGGATCTATAGTAGATAATCAGATAGTATTTAAGATATTAACAATTAAAACATTCATTTAAAGAACCAAGATTAATTCTTTTTTAATTTATAATATTTAAATATTTAATTATTTTAAGTACCTATTTTAAGTTAATTAATTATTTTATGGTTTCCTGGTTTATAGTACCTGCTAATTTAATATGCTGGCTCCATCTAATAGGAACTTTAATATACAACTCATATGTTTAGTATTTAAGAAATCTACATTATCTGTGCGCTCCTAGGCTTACTTGGTTAGATTGGTATGATTGGTACATAGTTTAAGCAGTATTTTAACGGATTATTTAAGCAACCATCCAATTAAGCAAAAAAAAAAACATCGAAAACAACCGTTGACAACCGTTTCAGAATTATTATATTTTATTAAAGTCAATTAAAGTGAATATCAACTGGCATAAATTAAAATGAAACCTACGTAAGTATATAGCCATTAACAATTACTTAATTATTTCTTCCGTAAATAATTGATTTAATATTAATTGTATTTTATTTATCAAAAAATGTCTGTAAAGGCGAAATAAAACACCAGCCAGAACGCCGAAACCTCTTATGAAATCGTCCAAGTCAAATTCTGGTAGTTTAGTTAAAGATCCTGTTCAAGTTTTTTGTCGAGTAAGGCCATTACCCAATGAAATAGATGTCTCTTGTATGAAAATAATTTCACCAACAACTGTAGTGTTATCACCACCAGAAACAGCCGTCAACTACAGACTTGCAACTTATAAAGAAGTCCAATACACTTTTAAGCAAGTTTTTACTCAAGAGGATGATCAAAATGAGGTAGGCAACTTTAATATTTGCATTTCTTTATTAGTTAAATTGTCGTAACACTTTTGATATTTACTTTTTATTAAGATTTTCACCTCGGTGGCTCAGCCTCTTATTGGAAATCTTATCAGAGGTAGAAATGGTCTTCTATTTGCATACGGTGTTACTGGAAGTGGAAAAACATTCACTATGACAGGTACATAGAATTGTTTGTATTTTTATCTACTTCATTTTATTTACAACATTCACATTCATATATTGTAACTAGGAGATCAGCAAAATCGCGGTATTCTGCCTCGTGTCGTGGATGTTTTGTTTAAAACAATTGCCAATTATCAGGCCAAGAAGTTTATATTTAAGTCTGATAAATTAAACGGATTTGATGTGCAGAATGACGCTGACGCCTGCCTTGATAGACAAGCTGAATTGTCGAACAGGTTTGCAAAAACCCCAAGACGGTAAGTGATTTTTCAAATAATATTATCAGTTGTAATATTATTCTTTTAAATAATAAAAATGTAATGCGTTTAGAAATAATTCAGACTTGGACTTAGCTGCACCGTCTGTGGAATTATCAAAAGTGGATGGCATCGACGAAGACAACATGTATGCAGTTTTCGTTACGTATATTGAAATTTATAATAACCATGTCTTTGATTTGCTGGACGAAGGAGGCATGAAGGGGTAAATTACAAAATTAAAACATTAAGGATTTTTATAAAGAGTAATATTGAATAATATGTTTGTTGTATTTGTTAGAGAATTGCAAAGTAAAATGATTCGGCCTGATTCAACCCATAATATGTATGTACATGGAGTCACTGAAATAGAATGTAAAAGTGCTGAAGATACTTTCGAAGTCTTTTATAAAGGTCTTAGGCGTAAAAGAATGGCGCATACCAAATTAAACTCAGAGTCATCGCGTAGCCATTCAGTATTCACCATTCGTCTCGTTCAAGTATGTATAAATACAATCTTCCGACTGTACTTCCGTAGACTAACTAAAACTTCACAGTTTCTTTTAAACAAGTTACGTAACTATAATTATTTTCTTATAGGCCCCCACAGATAATTTGGGAGAAAATGTCATTCAGGACAAACAGGTTATCTCTATCAGCCAGCTTTCGCTAGTAGATTTGGCAGGAAGCGAACGCACCAACCGTACAAAAAACTCTGGTGCAAGATTGAAAGAAGCTAGCTCTATAAATAATTCTCTTATGTGCCTCCGATCCTGTTTGGAAACCCTAAGAGATAATCAACTGAACGGTTTGAATAAAATGGTTCCCTACAGGTAATAATTGTTGAAATCAGTTTAGTTTTCACATCAAAATCAATAGCAAAACACAATTTATAGTTATATTATTCCTAAACTTATTTAGGGAATCTAAGATGACTCATCTTTTTAAGAATTATTTCGACGGAGAAGGTAATGTAAGAATGGTAGTTTGCGTAAATCCAAGAGCTGAAGATTATGATGAAACTACAGTAAGTATATTTATTTAGTAGAAAAATATATGGTTGTAATTACAAAATAATATAAAATATCTTTTCTGCAGCAAGTTATGAAATTTGCTGAAATGTCGCAAGAAATCCAAGTTTCGCGTGGAAACAATGCTAAATTCGATGCTGGGTTAACTCCAGGTCGTAGAAAGGCTAACCAAATATATAAACAAGCCTTTACCAATTTAGAAACCATGGGTAAAGCAGACAGTAAAAAATTTGAGGTATATTTATTTGTTGTATACATTATCTTTAAGTCTTGAAAGACAAACTTTAATATTTCTTTTGCATATAATTTCAGATTGATTTGGGTATGGTATATAGCCTGCCACATTTTCCAACTTTGGAGTTAAATACAGCTCAAGCTGATCATGTTATTAAACAGTTGACGCAAACTTTAGAACAGCGCATTCAAAAGCGAGGACTTTTAATGAAAGATATCATAACAAAACGTATATTTTGAATAATTTAACACATTTAATATAAATTGCAATAACATCTTTATAATTCCTTTCTTTTTCTTTTAGAGGATCAATTTCGTAGTAGAATAATCGACATAGAACGGGAAAGTGCTGTAAGTAAAATAGAGACAAATGCTTTAAAGGAATTATTACATCAGGAGCGAAATAAGAGAGGTGCGCTGGAATCGAAAATTATAGATCTAGAAAATACTTCTGATTTATTAACTCGACGATTAAATGAGGTTGATGAAGATAAGAAACAACTGCAACAAGAGGTACGTACACCCTACAAGTTATTTTAATGAATTAATATTACCTTAATATTTGTTATTTATCATGTTGTTATATTTGTTATATAGATTAGTGAAAAGAATTTAATGTTAAATCAAAATGTACTTGAAAAAGAAAAGCAAAAACAAAAATATAATGATAGAATTATTTCTGCAACTGAAAAACTCGCCAAGGAACATGAGATGAAGTTGAAGAAAAAAACCCAATTGCTAAAGGTAACACAAATAATTCGTGACCTGCACTTTTTATGGAAAACGATCATCTTTATCTTTATAAATTTTATATTTGCAGACTGATCTCCGCAATAACCATGAGAAACTTCGAAAAGTAACTGAAATTTTGCAATCAGATTTTTATGGACCAGCCAGAATAACAACACCCAGCACCATGGTATCCGCTGTTAGCGAGAGTGAACTTACAACACCGAAAGCGGTAACAGGAACTAACACAGAGGGTCAATCTGCATATAGCACATCTCGCAGAGTAAGTTTTATTTTAATTGTCAATTCTGAGTAGGTCTAAAAGAAATAGATAGTTATGCCCGTCTAATATTTTAGTATTGTGATCAACAAATTATTGTATTTAAACAAAGGAATGATTCTTCTCCACGGATACGCTGCTGCTGTAAACCTAATATCCCATCCAAAATCCCAACAATTAGTTATGAACGAAAGGTATTTTCCCACAATAAAATGCATTAACACATTTAATTATTGTTTATTCCATTGCCATTATTGTTTAATGTGTCTCTTACCTAGATGATTTAAAGTAATTTTAACAGAAAAAAATATGCTCTTTGCAAATTCCATTTCCCTTTAGTACTAGTTGTTTGTTAAAAATTTAATTCAATATTATTTTTTTATTTAGGGTGTTGCTGTTGCAAATCCACGCCATAGACGTTCTCGTTCCGTAGGAACAGAGGTTTGGTTGGAACATCGCGCCAAGGTTCCAGTTCCTCTAGGAACTGTTTTACAACCTCTAATGAGAAATCGTAAATCGGTCACAAAACTAGTAGACGTGAAAGATGTTGTAAATCAAAAAACATCTAAATATTGTTTGATATCTCAAGATCAAGATTCTGCAGGTGAAATAGAAACTAAATTGTACAAGGTAAGCGAATTTCTGTATGTTTAATCAAGTATTTTACGTTTAAATAACTATATCTAATATTTAATTTTTAGGGTGATGTTATTCCTTCCTGTGGCGGTGGAGCTCAAGTTATCTTTAATGATGTAGAAACTTTGAAACAATCATCTCCAAATTCTTCACCACGTCAACGAAAACGATCTAACAGCCAAGTATTACATAATATTGAAAATATTGAATCAAGGTGCTCTATTTCAATTGAAGGAAATAAAAGAGCCCGGAAATAAAATATTTGCAGATGTTATAGAATCACTACTTATACCTTTAAAAAGGCATCTCTACAATGTATCATATATTTATATTTTTGATATTATAATAATAGTTCTTGTATTTATATATTATTTTGTATTATGTATTATTTTAGAAATATTTATCTTCTAAATATATTATTATTTCTTCTATAAACAGTAAATACTAATCATTTATGTAATAAGGTTATTTGGAATTTTAATTACATGTATTATTAATAAATATATACCACTTTAACAAGACAAGAAGTTTTTATAAGAATCTCTTACCTTTGAATATATTTTCCTAAGTCACTCCGCAATCAAAATGAATTTATTGTGAAGTGTAGAAATTTTACATTTTCTTAATTTAAGTTTTTATCGAAGAAATTTGACAAAGTTTGAACTTCTTTAGTAATTTTATTAAACGTCGGTCTATTTCCAATACTATGCCTATCACTGACGACCTTTCGCTATGCAAACGATACGGTTGATTAATAAGTTCTCATAAACATGTACGAATATGTATTTTTAAATGAAGCGCTAGTTCTCTAATACGTTGTATGGTGCTACCAAACTTGTTCAAGGTAGGTTACATGGATTACTTCACATTGAAATTTCGCCATCTTTCGCGCGCTTTCTGTTTATTGTTCTTCAGTCAGAGCAAGTCAGAGTATTTTTCAGAATTTTCAAGAAGTGTCAATAATTTAAATTTAAATAAAATTATGTCTGTAAGTAATGTACAAAAACTCCTATTGAATTTTATACTTAGAAATTGTGTTGATATATTAATTACAGATTTGAGTTATATATTAGGTATATAATTTTCTAATATTTTTAGGATGAACCAAGTTCACCGGCTCCTCCAACTCCTTTAGAGTTCGGGGGTCGTCATGGCAGAGGTTCAGCTTTAACTTCTCCAGCCAGAGAATTTGAACAACCTTTTGAAGATGAGGGTGAAATTTTGGGTGATATGACTTATCGCGAAGAAGAGGAGGAAGATGGAGAAGAGCTTTTTGGTGATAATATGGAAAAGTACGTTACTAATAACTACATTTTATACATATTTAGTATAATGAGTAACATCTAGTGTACATACATTTTATCACTTAGTGATTATCGACCAATGCCTGGTTTGGATCGATATGATGCAGAAGTTCTTGATGATGAAAATTATGAAGACATATCACAGACAGACCGCAGAGCTGCGGAGGAAGCTATGCGCAGAAGAGACCGTGCCGCAGGAATACACAGGGATGAGCGCGATCTTGTATATGGTACTTCATCAAATACTTTACACTATTAGAGAGAGAGTATCTAAATATAGGGTATATTAATGATTAACGTAATGTGATTCATAGGGGAGACTGATGATGAAGATGATGACATCACCAGGCAAAAACGCCGTGCTGCGGAAAAGGCAGCAACTGGTGAGATGGAGGATCAAGAAATGATTGAATCCATAGAAAATTTAGATGATACAAAAGGTCACTCTACCAAAGAATGGGTATCTATGTTGGGACCACGAACAGAAATTGCCAATAGGTAATAATAACTGTTAATAAGCACTATCTAAGTTCTAACATAACTAATAAAATTTAATGGATTTTTAGGTTTAAAAGTTTTTTGCGCACTTACGTAAACGCGAAGGGACAATATATGTACAAAGAAAGGATTCGTCGAATGTGTGAATCTAATAAAGCAAGTTTTGTTGTTGAATTTCCTGTGCTGGCAAGCAAGGAACATGTCTTGGCATACTTTCTTCCAGAGGCCCCATTTCAAATGTTTCAAATTTTTGATGAAGTAGCTAAAGATTTAGTTCTAACTATTTTTCCAAGCTATGGAAGAGTTACATCTGAAATTCATGTAAGAATATCTGAGTTGCCGTTAATTGAAGAATTAAGAACCTTTCGTAAATTACATCTTAATCAGCTAGTTAGAACACTTGGCGTAGTTACAGCAACTACGGGTGTTTTACCTCAATTATCTGTAATTAAATACGATTGTACAAGATGTGGCTACGTATTAGGACCTTTTGTACAATCTCAGAACGCTGAAGTAAAACCGGGCTCATGTCCAGAGTGTCAAAGCACTGGCCCGTTCACGGTACGTTTTTGTTACATGTTACTGGAGTTTGACAATATTTTTGTAACACAACACAATAAAACATTTATTATCATTGTAGGTAAATATGGAACAAACTGTATATCGTAATTATCAAAAAATTACGTTACAAGAGAGTCCCGGTAGGATACCTGCAGGAAGGATTCCTCGGAGTAAAGATTGCATTTTATTAGCAGATTTATGTGACAATTGTAAACCAGGTGATGAGGTGGATGTTACTGGAATTTATACAAACAATTACGATGGCTCACTTAATACGGATCAGGTGTGTATTTTGTGGATTTGAAACACACATTAATTAAAAAGGAAAATGATTATAAAAATTTGATAATAACAGGGATTCCCAGTATTTGCTACAGTCTTACTTGCTAACCACGTCGTCGTAAAGGACAGTAAACAAGTTGTTCATTCTTTAACTGACGAAGATATTTCTACAATACAAAAATTAAGCAAAGATCCTAGAATTACAGAAAGAATAATAGCAAGCATTGCACCATCCATTTACGGTCATGACTTTATTAAAAGAAGTATTGCTTTATCATTATTTGGAGGGGAATCAAAAAATCCAGGTATTTTACATTTTTAATTTTCTTTCATTCTGTTTAATATAGTTATTATGAGACAAAAGATAAAATGTTCAAATTGTAGGTGAGAAGCATAAGCTACGCGGAGACATTAACATTTTAATTTGTGGAGATCCGGGTACTGCGAAATCACAATTTTTAAAGTACGTTGAAAAGGTTGCACCTCGAGCTGTCTTTACTACTGGACAAGGTGCAAGTGCAGTTGGTTTGACGGCATACGTACGGAGAAGTCAGGCTACTAGGGAATGGACATTAGAAGCTGGAGCATTGGTTTTAGCAGATCAAGGTGTCTGTCTTATAGATGAGTTTGACAAGGTGTGTAACAAACTTCTACAAATGCAATTGGAGCCTTAGTAAATTTTGTTCTGTTCATCAATTTTCATTTAAACTCTTTTACGTAAAAATGTAAATGCTCTTCAATTTAAGTTATCGTCAACTGTCTTTAACTTTAATAAATTAATTTGAATTTTTAATCATTGTCATGACATTATCTAGATGAACGATCAGGATCGAACATCAATCCACGAAGCCATGGAACAACAATCCATCAGTATCTCTAAAGCTGGTATAGTTACTTCTTTGCAAGCCCGATGCGCTGTTATAGCAGCTGCTAATCCTATTGGAGGCCGGTATGATCCTTCAATGACATTTTCTGAAAATGTAAGTTCAGTCAATCGCTTACTAGTAAAACTTTGTATTTGATTTATATAAGTATAAATATCTTAGGTGAATCTCTCTGAACCAATTATGTCTCGTTTTGATATATTATGCGTCGTAAAAGATGAATTTGATCCAATGCAAGATCAACAATTGGCAAAGTTCGTTGTTGCGTCGCATGTGAAACATCATCCAGCGAAAGAACCATCAACTGTAGATGAGACTACCGAAAATGAAATGTCAATACCGCAAGAATTACTTAGAAAATATATAGTGTATACAAAAGAAAATGTTCGACCTAAACTGCAGGTATGTGTAAATAAATATTGGATAGATTATTTTAGTATCATAAATATGAACCGCAATATTTATATTGCAGAACATGGATCAAGACAAAATCGCTAAAATGTACAGCCAACTTCGTCAAGAATCTTTAGCTACAGGGTCTTTACCCATCACCGCAAGACATATTGAAAGCGTTATTCGAATGGCAGAAGCTCATGCTAGAATACATCTTCGTGATAGTGTAGTTGATGATGATGTCAACATGGCCATTAGAATGATGTTAGAAAGCTTTATCGAATCACAAAAATACAGCGTCTTGAAGAAAATGCGGAATGTAAATACAAAACAAATACGATATGTCGAACTTTTAAATATTTTAGTCAAAGACACAAGTATCCATAATGTTTTTTTTTATTATTACAGACATTCCAGAAATATTTAGCGTTCCATAAAGATCATTCCGAGTTATTATTCTTCATCTTGAGACAATTAACTTTAGATCAATTGGCTTACGTACGTTGTGTACAAGGACCAAACGCTACTGCTGTGGAAGTTATGGAGAAAGACTTGATGGAGAAGGTAAATAATTTTACTTTAATCTTTTTTTACAAATTTATTTCAGAATAGTTTAAAAAATATTATTATTTCAGGCAAAACAAATTGATATTCATAATCTGAAACCATTTTATGAAAGTACTCTTTTTAAGAGAAATGGTTTTTCGTATGATGCGAAGAGAAAAGTTATATTACAAGTTATACCAGAAGCAAGCCCAATGGAAATCGCCGCCTAACTAAACTTTTTTCCAATTTCATTTTTACAACAATCACATTACAATTGATACTTTGTAGTATTTCTCATAATTGATTAGAATAGAAGTATGTTGTATACCATGTTAAGTGTATTATTTTTAAAATCTGAAATACAATTCGTTTTTTACAAAAAAATTATGTTTATTCTTTAAAAGAATCAAATCAAAATAATCCTTGATACCTTTATGAAGCATTTATCTAATGCATCCGGAACAGTAGCAATTACCATGATACAAACAATACTTTGAACTGCATGGCTGTATGGACTTTGACCTTTTTTGTCCTCTTGATTCCGTTTCAATTTTTATATAACTATGTCAATTTTACTATTTAAAAAAAAAAATTACAATTACAACATTTCGCTAAATAGCGCCCGCTAAAACTCCCAAAATGTTGGCTCCTACAAACTAGAAAAATAAACGAAATGTATCTACAATCATAGAAAGAGTTTTTATTAATGAATGAGCAGACACGTTTCACACAGACATTAATTATAATAATAAAGATAATTAAAATTAAATAAACAATTTTCAAACATGATTTTCTAAATGACATCTGAGACTCGCTAGTATCACTGTTTCTTTGGTACTTGTCTGTGCTTGCTTGGTAAGTACTTGTTGGTTACAACAATAGTTGATTAACGCTTTCTCTTTGTAAACTCCCACTGCAAATAATACATTTCTATGTTTAGACAATAAGAGACTATGTAAGATACTAAATGCGCTTTGTTCCGTTATAGAAATGTTTCGAGCTAGCCACAAGAGAAAAGTATTTAATTCTTATATTCTTCTTGTAACTAGATAGAATTGAATTTGGTGTGAGAGCAGAAACAGGGTTACTCTAAAGAAGCCAATCATGACTGCCGTGAATCTACAAAAGTATCTACAATATCTATCTTTTAGGAAAATCATTCCTACGAAAAAAATGAATAGAATTGTTTTTTAATATCTCGCTCAATAAGTAATTATTATCATGTTTACGTTTTATAGCTGCTAATCTCTCTATTATATTAACTACAAATAATTACATATAACAGTTTAGTCAATAGCTCGTGTTTTCTATTTTCATTCATCAGGTGTTCAAGCTTCGTTCCACTTGAGCTCTTTTGTAAAATGCACTTTTGATAATAAAAATACATTGTGTACTGCACCACACTGCTTGCTATTTAGAATCATTTATAATAAGTGGATATTTTAAATAACTCTTCTGCAATGTTCCCAAGGCGTAATTTCAATGTCAAACTAATTATTTTAAGACTATCATGTTTATTATAATTTAAGTTTAACACACCTGTAAAGCTTCAGTAAATATTTCTTTTTCAAACGTGTGACGTCACACAAGGGGAGGGGTTTCACTCTGTGTGAGAAGAAGTGACAATAAGGATGAAGCTTAAAAGATGTGATGTTATTTATGGATGCATAATATGGAAAATAATTATGATTATCGCTAAACTTTTGTTCAAGTTATCGATACAAGTGAGTTTGAGTCCCCTTAAATGTTGTCCCCGTTAACGTTTGTATACAGATAAGTCATTGACTTCTACCGTGCGTTAAGAAAGAAATATACAAAATCAGTTCGACGAAGTTCCTACTGTACTGCATTCCTACTGTACTTCACTGTATTTGTTTTACAGATTTTATGTTAAATTATAAAATATGATAACCCAGATGACATAACATGAAATTGCTGGTTAGGTATCATTAAATATCATTACAACAACAATAGACATTATTAGAACAGTGAGATAAACGGTCATTATATCTCTTTGTTTATAATTTACTATTCAACCTTGACCTGTGTGCACGTATTATTTTTGTTTGATTATGTAATTTAGCCAGAGTTTTTATATTTGCAAATTCAGAATGCAAAATCCTGTATCCGGAATTATGAAGAGGATCCGGAAATAGCGATTTAAAAGAAATTCAAAAAGCAATGTACAAAACTTGTTAGCTTGCCATAAGCTAATTAAAGTATGACATTTTTCACCTGCTAATGGTACTCTTATACTTAAAAAGATATCATTGGTTTCGTGTCCCTTTATGCAGTATACATCGATTTATTAGTATCGGCTAGAGTTGTAGACTTACGTTTATAATAGAATAATGGAATATAGATTAAAAATATAAGAAAGTGTAAAAATACAAAATGATTGAACGTTATGTTATTATAAATAGAACAATAAACTTTCTTTTATATTCAGTCAACTGGTTGAATTGTTCACTAATTGATGTTGTATACACTTTTTTCTGCATCTTTTTAGACGTACAATATTGAAATGAATCATAACTTGTTTGATAAAAACTATTATGTTCAATTTCTCATAGATTGTCTGTGCATTTATTGTGTTCGACAGACTATCTGAAATGAGTTTCTATCTGTGGTACATCAACGGGATCTAAAAATTACGATTATAAATCGCTTTTTCTTTAGTTGTCACGCGAAATCAATTGTATATAGTCACAATTATAAAGGTTTTTAAGTTAAATACGTAATCAAACGTAACATATATGTAACTATGTTTAGAGATCATTAATTTAATAAATAATTGAGGTCTCTTTATTGTAAAAACCGTAGTTGAATAACAATGCTATATAATTTACTCTGTATATTAATCTTTAATAAAAAATACAAATGTCTTCCTGCTTGAGTAAAAGATTCATTAATTTTGTTGACGGACATCGCATTTCTAAATAAAGTTGTCACAAAATGTGTCATTTGTAGAAATTATTTGACACTTTCCAAAACTTTATGAGATCGTTGTTGTTATGTTGATACTTTTCTCTAACTAAAGAGTTCATCGTTTGAAGCAATTAATGATTAAGCCGCCGCGCCTCCTCGCGCCTTGCGGTGCCGTGCCGTATTGTGTCACGTGACCAGAGTGTCAGTTGACGATGATCCGTCGTCTCCTTTACGGAAATGTTGGGTGTTCACATGCGATAATTTTATGTTACTTTCAACATTAATTGCTCTTTATAATTGCTATTGGTAGTCAGTTGTCAATACACTACAAGTATTTAATAAAAATGATATGAAAAAACTTGAATAAAAAGCTATAAAATATTCTTAGACTATGATAGTGTTCTTACAAGTATTATGCCAAAATCAGCAAATATCTACAGAGGGCCCCAACCAACTATTTAAAAATTCATTATTTTAATAAGAATATAGAAATTACAATTGAAAGTAACTATGCCAGTACTTTGTACAATTAGAAAAATATATAGCAAAAGAAATACTTTTGCAACAAGAAATAGAGAAGTAGAAAGGGCCTCATAGGGATCTCACAGTATTCGTAGTTTAGGGACTTTGAATATCTTAATATCTCAAGGGTTATAATAGTTAAACGGTTGCATCAGATCCGGGTGGCCTCGATATGTTTTGTGAAGTTTTCAAATGCATGCGAACAATAAATATTGCCATGACACAGACAATACTGAATGGACGTATCGATATGGCCCTTTTGGCCTGTTGATTTCGTTTCAATTTTTATATAAACTATATCTATCACTTTAAGTATTTCAAGAAAAATCTAATTCTTTAAGTAGGCACACGCTATAATATTTTGTGTATGTTCCAAAAAATCAATTCTGTTTTTACATTAAAAGATTTGACAAAATAAATCTCTTGTACAGGCATAACAAGTTAAATCTTGCTGGTGAAATGTACGAGTATGTTTTTAGTAGTAACTCTTGTCTTTCTAGGTATTGTGTTTCTATATTTATTTGTTTATGCAAAAGTTGGTTTAATGTTCAATTGACCTCCTGAAGTCTTCTTGTCTATTAATTAATAGAAAGGAAACGAAGAATAAATATTAATGATGTATTACAGCGTGTACATACAGTCTGACATTTAAGAGTATGTACGAGCATGTATGCATTTTATATTTGTTTTTGTTTTCATTATTTTATACGAGTACTGTGAGAGAACAAAAGAACTTTTACTTGCAAATCGGATACAGACAGCATATTGGTTCGATATTTATTTGTGTTGTGTGTTTTATTAAAGATGCAGTATAGATGTACTCAAGTACCAGGCGTTGCTCGGATATATATTAATATGTCTTTGATTAATTTATCTCGAGCCCGAAACAGTAAATTGAGTTCGAATTTTCAGGATAATTAGATAATGATGTCCTTTACAATTGTACAAAAATTGGCTTATAGCACAATGAAAGGAGGACTATACTGTCAACTATAAAAACAATATATTCATTTAATTACTTATAATATGACCTTGACAGCAATTTTTTGTTCAGGTGACATATCCGTTAATCATTTCTTTGAAATCTCATTTTGTTGATAATAAATAAATATGAAAAGTTACATTAAAAAAGTCGACGGTCGACAAACCTCATTCTACTATTATTTATCTCCACAGAGAATTTTGACACCAATCTATTACACGAAAAGGTGTTGTTGTTTTTTAAATATTAGATTATGGCTATGTACATTGTACAGTTTACGATGAATCTACTATACGTGTCTGCGTCGGGTTTGGGACACTTACCGCTTTATTTGGGACATAACATACAAAGTTTTTGTAGTCAAATAATTTGAACAATTCGTGTTTCAGTCCAGGCGCGCCTCGTGTGTTAACAAATAAATAGGGACAATAGCTCTGGTTTAAGTGTTTATATCTACCTTGAATTTACGATGAGAAATTGCTATGCCATACCGTTTCGATATTTGAGGATGCTTTCAGGGAGCAGAAAGATCCCCCTATGGAAACTAACATGTTCATGACATAGTTGTTGTACAGTGCTCTCTTTCGCAACTATAATTACTTTCTTTTATTTCTGCGCATGTGGTACTTTACCAGTATTATGGTATTATTTACCTAATAATACTTAAATAAAGAGATACAATATTGCACTGACCAAGACACAACTTGTTTACATTGGGTTTTATGCCGGTTTCACACCAGAGAGAATTTTGAAAACAGTTTTGTTGTCAAAAAACAAAACAAAAACATGTTTTGTTTAATTTTAAAACAGTTCTGTTTTCCGAAAACAGACTGTTCACACTGAACAGGCTGGATTTGTTTTTAGTGTTTTTCTGTGTGTCCTATAAAAATTATAAACATGATAAACAACAACTGACAAGCGCAAATATTCACAAAAAACAAAACAGCGTGTTCAAACCAAGCAAACTAAAAAACAACAACAAACGTGTTATCCTTTGATCTTACCAACTCCAGATGGCAATGTGTTTTCTTTGCTAAAACAGCAACAAAAGACAAAAATGTTTTAAGAACTGTCTCTTTGGTGTAAACATTGGTGTTTTTGTTCAGAAGAAGAAGTTTTTGTTTGTGTTTTATTGAACTTAAACTTTCAGCGTAGTGCGACGTTGTCGTTGGATGTCGAAAATGATCAAAAATAGATCACTTTCAACATATTTTATAAAAAAAAATAATTCAATATTTAGTTAAAATCTGTTATATTCTCAATTAATTATTTTAATCAATTGCATTCATTAGAAACTTCATATAGTGGTGGTGCTCCTCTTGGTTCGTGCCGCTTCTGCTTGAATGCCTCGTTGTAATTCCATGAGACTATAAAAATGTAATTAAGGCTGTACAATGATGCAGTGGCTGTCGATTGTTCTACGCGGGGGGTGCCATTGTTTAAGTTGAACGAAGGAGTTAAGAACTTCCATGAATATTAATTTCTAGAGCACACATCTAGTCAGCTTATTACCATAAATATATATATACATACATAGGTATTAAATCTTTTTGTTTAAAGTCTATTATACAAAATAATAAAAGCATTCTCCCACACTCTCTTAGGTTACCGTCTTTGTATAGCATTGAAATCGTAAAGGCTCCAGGCTGGAGGCTCTCACAGACTCGCCTGCATATATTTAATACTGAATAGTTTTTAAATCTATTATATTTATTAAACAAAAATTTAAAGTAATTTTTCAATATTACACAGCATTATTTGACACCAGGGTTGGGCTGATTAGCATTTTTTTTCAACGTGTTTTAACACTTTTTCAGAAAATATTATATAATGGATGTTACCAAACTTTGCGAGGCCCCGGGGTGGCAGATCTTTGCGATGCACTTGTTCTTTGTGTAATTTATGTAAATTGAAAGTAAGTATTTTTGATGATGATTGACGAGAAATGCAAAAGTTTTAAATAAATAAATGTAGAGTTTTAAAATTTTATATTGAAAGATTTATAAAAGTTAACAAGCACAAAGATGACAAATGCTAATGTTGATAAACCAAGATACATGAATGCCTTAAAAGCTATACGTGAGTTTTCTACTTGGGTTGTTCCGTGATAGTGCGAGACCCCTACAAGAGCGAGGCCCCGTTTGCCATCCCCTAAGGCCGCCTCTGTTACCAAATATTTGTGAGGTGGCATTGTAATCACAGATCAAATGATTTTATTGAGCATTTTAATAATAATAAAAACAACTACTGATAACTTGAATTAGTGAATAATATATAAAATGAAATTTTTATATTTTTATCACATTTGTAGAGCTGCAGTGCAAACAAAGATTCATATTGTGATTAGGGGCCGTATTCCTGAGTCTTGCGAACAACGATCGTGATCGAACAAATATGATTTATATGAGTAAAACATTTTACGAATCACTTTTAAAAGTATTTCTGAATTTTATTATTAAAGTTCAAAAATAATCTTTTAAAATCGACTTTGACAAAATCACTTGGATTTATGTATTTTTCTAACTCAAGCGGAATATATTTTATCTAGTCCATTTTTTTGGAAGTACGCCTCTACTGTGAAGAGTTTCAAATCGTTTCAAAGGCTTTATGAAATTTGTACGTTACCTTTTATATTTAATCTCAAACTCATAGGAGTCACGATCTTCTAGTCACGCTTTGGATTTGTTCAATTATCTGTGGAGTCATTTTGAAGCCATATGGCAGGCATCCTTAATGACTGTTAATTTACATATTAACTACATGAATCAAGAACGTCCACGAAATGTTTGATACGAGGAGGAGGCTAAATTATTACCCAATCAATAAATTTCAGGATATAAACATATTTATTAAGTTATCGATTAAGAAAGTGTACACAACTGCGCGTAAAGATGATCAAAGTAGTTGTGTAACAATAAAACTCATCAAACGCATTCATCTATGACAAATAAAATCACCATAAATATTCAGATTTATTGCAGTCCTATAAACAACCAATTCTTCTCTGCAAAATATAAATATTACAAACAAAAGTGAAGATAGGAAAAACAAAAGGATGTGATGTAACAATGTTGGTTCCGGGTTATTCATTTGTCTACATGTAATTTATAATTTTTACGTTGAATATATATATATTCCTCTGCAAACAAAAGATAGAAATCGCTATAGATGATATATTACAATACTTCCTAGCGGCAAGTATCCTACTTTTTCTGTAAGATTGTCTGTGTGGAGTGAGTAATAACGGAGAGTTAATTTTCGCTCGATGGTATTTATTGAAATAAACAAACAATAGAAGAGATAAAAGATGCTTGTAGTTTTATAATAAAGATGAAGTGTTTGACGTACATATTACATCACTATTTGTTACCTGTTGCATTAGAATCTGGTAAATAAGAAGCTTTCCGTTTGAAGAATCACATTTACTTGTATAAGTTCTGTAGAGTATCAATATCTCCAACAAGTTGAAGATGATGAAATGTTTAGTACGAGTTCCTGAATGATTGTAGTCTACTTACTATTAAGTGTGTTAACCAAATTTTTATAAGAATATTACGTAAACGAAAACTAAAGTCGCAAATGAAATAAAAAGTTTCGAGTACCGAGTTTAACTGTCTTTTATATTTGTACCCAAATTTTCTTCTACAGTTAACCTTAAAAATATCTCGATATACTATTTATTTAGTGTTGTTTCCTATATACTCACTCGTTACACCAAATTTAATATTTTTAATTGCAACTTGACGTTTACAAATTAGAAAACATGAAAGTGAAAGGAGAAAATTGAAAAAGTGAATTACTAATAAGTAATAACATGAATCAATAGTTTACAGCGAATATTACGTGAAGTGTAACGAGTAGTTATTATCTGCGGCAATTAGAGCTATTTAGAGACTATACATATTTTTAGTTTGACTTATTAAATTTAGAATATATTATGAGATTCAATAGATTAACCCGTGACTAAGTTAAAATATAGTGCAGTTAAAATTTGAACTAGATTTGAACAGGAATGAAGCGAGAACAAATTTAGGAGAGGGAAATCTGAATACGTCGGACAAGTCAAATTCTAATGTTTTATGGTCCCATGGGTGTACCCCGTTCTTGCTCAGATGTTGCCTAGTAGAGACTTACGACTATCTCGAATTCACTCCTCTAAAGGAGGCACTATTTAAATGAGGAATTTTTGTACTTCAAGCAGTGTCGAACCGAGAGGAATTGTAGAAGCGAGATGATGATTTGCCCAACTGATTTGACCACCCCTTGCCATAATATAGAAGGTCCTTTTTACAGTTTGGCGGCGCTCATCTTGGCGCATGATGGCACCTGTCCAGTCCAGTATAAGATAGCTATTACATTTTCTCCTTGATAGTTTATGTTACATCTATTACGTCAACTATATGTTTTGTACTTTATGCACCGGACACGCTATGTCCCTGATTGCCACGAAAATAGTACAAGAAATGAATCCCGTAATAATAACAACGGAAATTATTCAAATTGTAATAAGGTGAATATTTCGATATTAAAAGAATCTTATTTTTCAACATGAAACATTCAAGCATTCAAGTGATAACAGCTATCAGCGACATTCGGATTACAGCATAGCTATGAGCTGGAACTAGAAAATGTGTATTAATTCTAGAAATATTTAAAACTACTGTCTTATCATTATCATATTTTAAGAAATTTTTTGTCATGTTTTATAAGAAATAAATGTTTGTGTACGAATTCATGCACTTTATTTAGAATTCCGAATCAAATCAGAAACTAAACAAAATGATATATTTTCATATTTATGTGGGATAGAAAAAAACAATCATTTTAGGGAGGTCAATACGGTTAATAAGGTTTTGTTCGATATTTTGTGTTGTAATAATTTTCGATAAAAAAATTCGTGCAAGTTCCAGCGGTTGATCACAATTGACGTTTTGATTTAAAGGACTGTACACACTGGTGCAACAATTCTCTATAATGTATTAAGAAATGTTTCTTCATTTTGAAATAAGTGCCCAGTAAACATTTGGTGAAGTGTCCCTTTTTGTGACGTTTCTATCACTATTTCACTTCAATTATAGTTCGCATCAACTTTATCTTCATTTGTATTCCGACAGGTGGAGTGGTTCCGTCATCTGTAGCCGATAAAACATGTCATATGAACGATTGTGAGAAACTGAACTATAACTGAACTCTTTCATGACAAAAAAATCATACGCATCTCCAATATGATGTCAAAGTGACTCCAAAATGCTCCATAATGTTTACTGTGTGTTTATACTGAAAAATCTTTACTCTCGCATGCCAGTCAGACTGGCACTAGTGAGGAATGCCTGACAAGTGCCTCATCAGGATCCTAACAACATCTAGGGTAAAATTCGAGTTAAAGTTCAGTACACTCATTACACCTTATCAGTAATGAAGACGTAACTTTAGTAAATTATATTCTACTCGTATATTTTCAGTATACAATAAAACGCAAACGTTTGCAAATTTGACGCTGACCGACGCGACGATTTTACTGCACGATTAATTTAACAAACGTATAGTTTTCTATTAAACAAAATTATTAGAAATGTTTGAGACGTGTTCCTAGTAATATACATCATTATATTTATATATTATTGTTATATTTACCTGCGATATTATAAACATAAACACTCTTGTGTTGCTGCATTGGTGGTGGTGGTACTTTCTATTCCTCGTCTTCCAGAGGTGCTCGCGAGTTAGGATTGAATTAAAAGCATCAAACCGACCCGGACAGTCGGAGTGTTCACAACAAGAAATACTTAACATTTAAAATATAAAAGCAACTCATAAAATAGACTGAGCACCAATCAAGAGTTTTTGTAGCGTTGTGTTGTGACATACAGTGATTGCTAAAGGTGAGAAACTGAATCTTAACTAAGAATATTTCAAAAAATAGTGTTTAATTTATATCGTAGATTTATATATATGTGTTACCTAATAATTCAATTTGAAAGTATACCTTCTTAAGGTTTCATTTCACAAGAAAAAACTAAAGATTTCCACATACTTAATACATACAAATTACGATTATTATTACAGTCTGAAAGAGAATGTAATTAAAATTTCTTAATTATTTTTTTTTAAATTGTGTGGAAATGATTTTGGATCTTTTTTATTTTATCGAACGGAAAATTTATTTAAAACGAAGAAGATTTTTTTGAAGTATGTTATTAAATGTTAATCTTGTCCGATATATCTATTATAAGATCCTCCTTTTTATTAAATATATTTAACACCGGTCTATCAATGACTTCCTATTACTTTAGCAGGTTTTGTTTGATGTCTTGGCCTCATATACGAGAACCGCTGGCTTAACAAGTTTATTATTATGTCAGCACATAATCCAAAGTAGAAAATTGTCTTACAATGCGAGTTTGAAACTTGCTGCAAGCTAATTCCAAGAAACACTTTCTACCTGAGATCAATTAAAATTTAATAATAGCCGAATTCAGCTCTGTGTCACCAAAATAGTGAATGATTCTTAACACTCAGTTATACTTAGGTTCCGGGATTTTCACAGATATTTTTTTTTATATTTATTTACTTATTTGCTTTGACTTTCTTTCGCCATAGCCACCATCAAACATTTTCTATACATCTTTTATAATTTATAATTCAATTTTACAAATTTCTAAATATTTCAATAATTCACTAATTAATTTGAATCACTTATCAAAAATTTAGTATTAACAAGAAAAGTTTTAATCACATCTAATATATCACTATTCAATTTTGATCTTTCTAAACTATAATTTATGCATTCAAATATAATATGATCCAAAGTTCCTTTCTCCACCACATTTTCACAAATATATAAAGAATCCTTAACAACGAAAAGAATATTATTCATTCCATTATTTTTAAAATTAAAAAAAAAAATGTATTAGGCTTATTCAGCCTCCTTCCAATTCTAAAATACATAGATGTTACATTCTACAATATATTAAACTTAAAATTTAGAAAAATCAAAACATATCAAAATATAGACTTCAAATATTTCGAATCAAACGTATGCCCGTACGAGTAGCGGTCTTAACAATATCTATTTCATATAACGTTAAAATTTAGTTCAATTAACAGTTGTTGAATATTTTAAAAATATTTATGGGAATAATATATTTGCTGTTAACTTAATTAGGCTAATACTGCAAAGTAACAACTGTGTGCTATAGTAGAAAGTGAAATAAAATAGTCATCTATTTCTGCATACGAGTATGTCTTAGGTAGAAACATTACTTCAGCTTATTATTATATTTATTTAATATATATATTTTTTATATATTTATTTACTTATTTGCCTTGACTTTCTTTCGTCATAGCCACCATCAAACATTTTTTATAATTTATAATTCAATTTTACAAATTTCTAAATATTTCAATAATTCACTAATTGATTTTGAATCACTTAACAAAAATTTAGTATTAACAAGAAAAGTTTTAATCACATCTAATATATCATTATTCAATTTTGATCTTTCTAAACTATAATTTATGCATTCAAATATAATATGATCCAAAGTTCCTTCTTCACCACATTGACATCTATCGTCAGATTTAATATTAATTTTGTACAGGTGAGCTGGAGTTTTGCAATGATTACTTTTGATTCTGATTATAGTTGATATAATTTTGCGGGACTCATTTCTAAACCATCTCTTCTTACTTAAATTTGGATGTAACATATAATAATCTCTTCCTTTTAACTGACTTTTGTTAATGAAATCTGTGTTTCTCAAATTGAAATTTAATTTTTTGATTATATTAAAAATTTCATATGAAGGTAATTTTACTTTCATCTCAATTTTTAAATTTATTGATTCCTTTGCCAATTTATCCGCAATTTCGTTTCCTTTTATTCCACAATGTCCTGGTATCCACATAAATTTTATGGTATTATTCTTATTTATTATATTGAAATACATCTCCTCCGTTATTATTATAATTTTATTATTGTTGCTATTTTCATTAATTTCCAATGCTTTTAATAATGCTAATTTTTCACCAGTATAAGAGCAAACTTTGTTATTTAATTTAAATTTATAATATCTTAAATTTATTTGTTCATATATAGCAAATCCTGCTTCATTTCTTTCTAAATCAATGGATGCAATATTATTATATTTATTTAATATAAATTATTATATTTGATATAATTATTTTTATTTCTTTATATTTCACAAGCTGAAATTAAATTTAAGGTTATAACTCAGTAAGTGGGAATGCCCCTTCAGTCGTATATAACTAAATTACCGTGATATTACGCTAAAATTTATTTGATAACAAAGTACACCTATAAAATAATGCGCATGTACAATAAATATGGTTTTTTTTATAGTTTGTTGTTGCAACAGTTTTACAACAATTGTTAGTTTGAAATATGATTGAATTATTCCTTTGTCTGCACTGGTGTAGGTGTGACTGGGCCAACTTAATGTTGGTCTCATACTCTTAGGTCTTGGAGTTATGAAGCGGGGTTGTGACAAACACGAGAATTTCATTATTAACTTAAATAACAATGCTGCTCTTGTTATCAGGTGATCTGAAGTGTACTAATCATGGATAAGGAACACGCCCCGGACTCTATGGCAACTGTCACCATTAAACCAGAGTACGCTCCATCGGAAGTGTACAGTAGCAGCTCTGAACCACCACCGGTAAGTTTCAATTATTGCTAATTTTAAAAATTGTAAACTCGTCAAAAAACGAGACAAGAAAGTAGGGAGGATGAGCCATAGGTCTCGTGATTTCCATATATTCTAAATAGGTCTCGTGATTTATATAATATATTCTAAAATTTGACAACAGAAAAAAAACAGAATATTTCTATTTTCAAATGCGTGGCCTCATAACATGGGAGTGACAGAGAGGGGGGAGGGGCAAAATATTTGACAAGATATGACAAGGCTTAACAGTTATAATTTCAAAACAATTTTATCATCACACAAATTTCATATTTTTTAAATTTTTATTCAGCAAACAGAACCACCGCTAACAATTTTACCCTAAAGCAGTCTTGTCTTCACTGTTCGCGTATTTCTAATTTATTAACCATGATTTAAAGTTTATTTTCCATTAATTATTTAATCATTTATTAATCACTGTTATTAAAGGAAATAGAAAACATGTCTAAACCCATGTACTAGAACTAATGGTGATATTAAGATTTTAGTACGTCTTGATAAAAGAAAACTATTGCATAGCTGTTAGAATGAACAGTATAGGTGAAGCTGAATCATAATAAAAGTGTTTTGACTCGGACAGGTGGTATATATTTATAGTCTGGTGAATTTCTTATTATACGTCTTTTAAACTTCCAAGTCCACTAAGCAGGGTTTTTTAATTTTTATTAAAACCTATACTACCTATACCTATACCTATACCAGTACATAGATACTGTCTAATGGGTCTTTATTTTTTTTTAAAATCCCAAAGTTGAAGAAGATATAGCTATTTAAAATTTGAATTTCTATTTCATCGTTTGTTAATTTGTAGTCTTGTAGCACCTTATCTTTCAGATTCTAGAATTAGTATTGAAGTCTGTAGAATAAGTACTTAATCGATTTTATTTATCTTGTGTATAACATTTATAATATCAAAACTTTATCTGTGCTCGAGACAGCTGTAAGTAGTATCTGTCATTTGAGTATACATCTCTTTTCCACTTCCACTTGTCCATTTATCAGCATGGAAAGTAGTAGTTGATTTGATTGAAAAAATTTTTTTGTTTTGTTTTTTGACAACAAAACTGTTTTCAAAACTGTCCCTTGTGAAACCGGCATTACACTTTCTGTTTTTATATAAGAGTAGGACTCGGAGGGATTACTTATTTTTTATAACTTTTGTTCCCTTTACTGATTAAAGCGATTTTAAATGTCAATATCTCCTATATTATTGCCACTTATTAATTCGTTCACAAACAAATATTTTTAGAACGTTTAACAATATTAAACTGTTGCAAATAGACAAGGGGATCTAATCTTGGTTTACGAGTATGACATTATCAAGCAATATTTCTTTGTGTTAAACTTGTTCAAGCCAGGTATTGCATCCTGGTTTTTTGTTTCCTGTTTCTTCAACATAGTAACTTTTATTTGAACAAAGGCCACGTTTACACGACCATAGCGTAACTACCTTTCACTACATTCATTCTTCATTTAGTCGTGAGCGTGAGGAAACATATATAGTTGCAGTCAGAAAGTTCAATCAATAAATTTCTGCTGAAGCGTTGCATCTTCACAAGATCTCTCTCTCTCTCTTCTCTTCATTGGTATTTTAAACAATAATGATTTGTGTGAGTCATGATCTGAAATGTTACTTGAATCCGTTAATTCGTGCAGAGCTGGTGGTTTAATCCATTAGCTCGTTGAAAATCAACAATCATAAACTAGTTTTTTGTTATTCAGATAAAAAGTTTGTTGTTCAAGAAAAGTTGAATATTACTTGAATCCGTGTAAGACTGATTCAACTTTTCTTGAACAAACTATTCATCTAAATAGGAATTGGAATCGTATCTTATTGTGTAAAACCCCCTTTAAGAAGATTTTCTAAAACGGGACGATTACAATTCTTTCAATTTATGTGCTACTGAGATATCGAGCTTATTAACGATTTCCATCCCTTCGTTCTCCCGCCCAGTTGTTATTCACGCCATTCTGGACGGTACTTATTGAGATTGTTTAAGCAGATCTAATGTTTTCTAATAAGTATACGTAAAATCGTTTCATAATCAGGATTACTATCAGAAAACTTCTCAACTCTAAACCGTTGCCCATAAAACCTAAAAAAAGCAGCCTATAAAATAGTATTCAAATTTAAAATCATGGCGTACAAAAAATAATTTGACTTATTAATAATAAATTATCGCTAAACGCATAAATCAAACACATAATTAGCTGTAAAACCGTACCCTATGTACTAATTACACGGATTTTCAAATTTAATGATCTGCTTAAAATAATTAATTCCAACGTTGAAATAAATAGCTTATCAGCTGCCGGATTTCACGGGTATTGTATTATAACGTACCATTTGTTTCATTTAACGTAATTTGCAAAAATGTAAACAGCAATTGTTTGTATACAAAATGAACTGTACAACATCCACACCAACTCGGCTCGCGATGGTGATGTGTGTCATGGACATCAACTGTCAACCACATTACAAAATGAAAGTTTTTTCTTATGGTCTTAGTGTTTACAACTTATTGAACGAATGTCTTATGCAAACAGATAAAGTAGAACCTTAATAATCCGAATCTTGGTAGTCCGAACTAGGGATGGCGATTTGAGATCGATTACTCGAAGAATCGATATTTTGATCGATTTTTTTAATCGCGTGAATCGATCTCAAACACTCGAAAATCGAGATTCGATTTTTTTTGTAAGAATGTAACTGAACAATTATTTACATTATTTATTATAAGCTTGGACATGAATTATTGGAAATTATAATTATTTTATTCTATAATAAATATCGTACATGATTTTATTGATTAATCAAAAATCGCTCTTCACTTATTCTTTAATTATAAGAAAGGCTTGTATTATTTTTTACAAATTTAATAAAAATAAAAAACGATAAAATATCGTTTTCTTTTTTGGGTTAGTGTCATATAAAAATTCAAAAAGAATCTAAAAATCAGAATTTAATTTTTTTCTGAATCGATTCTTTAGACTTCGATTCGAATCGAATAAAAAATCGATATTTTTTAAGAAGAATCGTCATCCGTAGTCCGAACCCCTCATTAATGCTGTTATTGTTAAAAAAAAACTGAAACGAGAATTAATTTTTATATTTTGTTTTATTGCAAAAGGTATATGCACCCGTTTATCAAACTTAACAAAAGTACATGAACATTGTTACCTAATATACAACTTTTTGTAACATACTTTACTACTATTTCAATTATAAGCATACCTTTTTGCGGATTAATAGAATCATAAAACATCTTGAGAAGTTCTTTTTATAGATTATGAAGTCATAAAACCCCATTTTTCAGAATTACCCCCGAATTCGCTTTAATAACTACATATCTCTCATCATGATTATCTTTTTACTTTCTCTCTCACCCTATCCTCCGCATCTCTTTCCAATTCCACCTCTGTTATCCCTTTTTAACGACAAATTAATGTTTGTCATTAAAAATATTGAATAATCTTTAAAAGTAATTACACGAAATTATTGCGCAATGATTATTATACTTAGTATTAATTCCATAACTGTATACATATGTAACATGATATTTTTATATAAACATTTAAACATATTATTTTAAAAACATAATTCAAATACATGTATTTATCTCTAATGCAACAAGTATATTATGAATATCAGCGCATCCTGGTGGAGTTTGACCTTAAAACAACAAAAAACAACCACGCACCAGGTAAATAAATGAGACGAATGCCAGCTGATACAAATTATTATTTATTTAAAAAATAATATTTATTATTTAAATACATGATTCACATTTATTCTAAAACCACTCGTGATTTGAATATTAACATATTCAAATACAAACATCTTTACATATGTATTAGTTAACTACATACTATACGAGTCCAATACTAATAACGCATAGATCATGAGCTGGGCTGTTTGACTTAATACAGTTGTCATTGCTCAGGTTTGTTTGGTCTATCGTCTTACTTGACTTTACTTTCCGGATTTTGATGGATCAGTTTTTTATTGTTTTGTTTTATATCTATTGCACAACTAAACATATAATTCATCTTATATATAACTAATACGATTAATAATGACTAATAAATGTTTATTATTTAATATAAATTATACAATCTCTTGGTTATGTTTTTCGAAATTAAGCCAAATCATTCAAAAAACAATTTCACTATTTACTGATATCATTTAATATAATTATCGTTGTACATTCATCGTCACGTGCTTTTAAAATTAATATTTAATAACGATGTTAAAAACAATAAGCATTCTCTATTGCGACAGAAGAATAAATTTAATTTTAATTAAATAGGCAACTCACGAATTAAGTTCAATTGTTTTACGTCTCTATGTGGTATTCTAGTACATCGTTTAAGAATAATGGTGTATTGTTCTTATTATTTTAAATGTATATTCTTATATATGGGAGAGAGCTTTATGGCAGTTATAGTTAGTAACAAAGAAAATGAAATCGAAAGCAGGAAAAGTTATTTTATGTAATAACAATATGAAAGAAGAATTAATTTTGTAGAAGGCTAGAACCGCAGTAAATACCGAAACAAATATATATTTACTTATTGGTTGGATATTCATTCAACATAACTCTTTATTTGTGCTAATGCTAGTTATTAAACACAAAACGAAAATACAGAATATAACACAAATTAAAAATACAATTTTAAGTCAAAGAATTCCATGACATTTATATAAATTTATTTCGCTAATTAAGCGTCACCGAAGAAAACTGCGAACGTCGACTACTGCATATGCATACTCTCATACAAAGACCAAGTGCAAACGCGGAAGACTGCGTACGCTGACAAACAGCGCACATAAAGAAAGTGTATTTGTAATCCTATTCATTTGTAGAAGACCACATTAGTAGTTCCCCAGTAAACATTTTGGAGTAAATTCTACTTAATTTCTATTACATATCATGAATTTTTTGTCTGGAACGTGTTCGTTTTCTATTCAGTCGTTCATAGGAAAGGTCCTTTTTATGAGCTACAGACATTGCAACGACGGTTCACTGCTGAATTAAAAGCGGAGTAGGTTTATGATTTATGACCGGATAATAAAAATATACCCATGTGGGAAAGAAACAGAAATACTTAATGAATGATGTTGGAAAAAGAAAGAATATTATTATGAAAAACTAACACAAAATCTGTGACAGGTAGAGAACTTGTAAAGCGTTAGAATAGAATTGTACGAGTGACTCGAACTTCACCAAATAGGACACTTCACCAAATTGTTTACTGGGTCTCTGGGTTTGGATTTGATTCGCATACGCCGTGTGTCATGTACGTAGATTGTCGCGTACCAGTTTGTCGTGTATGCAGTATGTTATATCCCAGTAAACAATTTGGTGAAGTGTCCTATTTGGTGAAGTTCGAGTCACTCGTACAATTCTATTCTAACGCTTTACAAGTTCTCTACCTGTCACAGATTTTGTGTTAGTTTTTCATAATAATATTCTTTCTTTTTCCAACATCATTCATTAAGTATTTCTGTTTCTTTCCCACATGGGTATATTTTTATTATCCGGTCATAAATCATAAACCTACTCCGCTTTTAATTCAGCAGTGAACCGTCGTTGAAATGTCTGTAGCTCATAAAAAGGACCTTTCCTTTGAACGACTGAATAGAAAACGAACACGTTCCAGACAAAAAATTCATGATACGTAATAAAAATTAAGTCGAATTTACTCCAAAATGTTTACTGGGATACACAGTGTGTCATGTGCGCAATTTCCCAGTAAACAATTTGGTGAAGTGTCCTATTTGGTGAAGTTCGAGTCACTCGTACAATTCTATTCTAACGCTTTACAAGTTCTCTACCTGTCACAGATTTTGTGTTAGTTTTTCATAATAATATTCTTTCTTTTTCCAACATCATTCAATAAGTATTTCTGTTTCTTTCCCACATGGGTATATTTTTATTATCCGGTCATAAATCATAAACCTACTCCGCTTTTAATTCAGCAGTGAACCGTCGTTGCAATGTCTGTAGCTCATAAAAAAGACCTTTCCTTTGAACGACTGAATAGAAAACGAACACGTTCCAGACAAAAAATTCATGATATGTAATAGAAATTAAGTAGAATTTACTCCAAAATGTTTACTGGGTTGTATGTTCGTACAAATAGTCTCATAATGCCGGTATTACATCAAGGAAACAGTTTTGTTTTCAAAAAACAAAATAAAAACATGTTTTGTTTCATTTTAAAACAGTTCTGTTTTGCGAAAACAGAACTGTTCACATTGAACAGACTGGTTTTGTTTCTAGTGTTTTTCTGTGTGTTCCATAAAAATTTATTATCCCACAAATTATTGTGTTGGCGATACATTTCTATTAAATTGCTGGTCTTATCCATTGTCCACTGCACTCTGTACTTATTTATAACTGCTCTTGGAACTAATTGCTAGCCAAATGATAAACAACAACTGACAAGCGCAAATGTTCACAAAAAACAAAAGTGCGTGTTCAAACCAAGCAGACTAAAAAACAACAACAAACGTGTTTTTATAGATAAGAATGTATATTGTTTACTAAAACAGTTTTTAAAGACAAAAATGTTTTAAGAACTGTTCAGTTTTTACAAAACATTGATGTTTTTGTTCGTGCTTTATTGTTTTGTCTCTCTGGTGTAAAACCGGCATAATACTGGTAGCACATAGGCCATCAATGCTACAACGCGGCACTGCATTTGATTAAAAATAGTCGCTGTTTAATTACCAAGTGATATTATTATGCAAATAAGTACAGAGACCTAAGTTACTTGAATTAAATAATAATTGCAAACTGATTAATAATTTGAAATGTAAATTGCTTACAGTGAAATAACACTTCTTCTATGTGAGATACTCTCATTATAAAATTAAATTCAAATGTTTTATTAATGAACAATACAGAATTTTACGTATGTACGTAACAAAAAAATTAGTTCATACATTTAATTAAAATTGAGTAACCTGTGAAACCATAACACAAAAGAACTGAATTAGAACTAAAACAACTTTATCAACTCTAATAGAATAATAAAATTTTTGCTTAGGATATAAGTACAATGAATAGTATAGCTATAAAAAACACCTGATAATAATTTTAATATAATTAAATTTTCATTAAAATAATTATTTATAATTTAAAAGTTACAACATAAATTTATAATTATTATTTCTTGAGAAACTCAGTAATTATCGCGTTCTAATAATTACTAAATCTACCATCGCCTGCGCATCGGTGTCATTATTTGCAGCCAGGTTTGTCATATGTCACACTGCTGCGTTTTGCGCCGTATAGATATGCAATGTTTATACACTAACTCTTTGTGCCGTGTAAAGTGTGCTCTTGCATAACGGAACCGTCGGAGTTGTATTCATTACTATTATAAACAAAATTCAACATGTAATTTAGACTTTCTAGATTGCTTTTTTTACATATACCTTCTTATCTATAATAACTACCTACTTTTAACAAATAATATGTAAAAAAATGATTACATGTATTGCATAAATAGATACATCATTAATTATTCTTTAGATTCATTCAAGGTCTTTCCGTTTCTTAATTACTTAAAATCGGATACATGCTATTAGAGGGAGGGAGACAATAAAACGATTCAAATGTCGCAACAACGACAAGTGGATATAATCGTGTTCATGGAAAAGTTGACTTTAGGACACGTATCCATTGAAAAGCAATGGCGCGCAGCATCCGCGTAAAACAGTTTTTGATTGATTGATTTTATTTCGATCGAATCAAATATTTTTTTTAAATTCAAATATATATGTAGTTGGCAGTTATTTTGTTAGATTGATATGGAAACTATATTCATCTCTTTTCTTCAACAGCCTATTATTAGACAGTCGGAATGTCTCAAGACCGTCTTTATCTTTAACACATTCATCGACATAACCCTAACATTCCATTCTTTTTTTTTTTTTTTTTTTATTTAACGTCGGCCTATTTCCGCTGCTGAGTCCTATCACCGACGACCTCCTTCAATGTTGGCAGTATTTATGGTGTCGTGGCCTCATATATGTGGGCTACACCACTGCCTAATAACTGTACGATTATGTATGACCATAATCAATATAAGTTCATAATAACCAAACCCAGAAAATATATATCTGGTCCGGGGATCGAACCCGAAGACATAACATTCCATTCAATTGTTTGTTATATAAATATTTTTTTTAAAAAAAATATTGTTGTCTCTTTCTTTTACGTATAAAAATCTTAAATAAAACTTTGCACTGCTCTAACACATTATAATCATTTTTCTCTGAAACGAAATATTGCAAAATAATTACTAAAATTTGAGTTTGGTTACTGATCTCGCAGGTGTTTAAACATAAACAAAACACGAATGCGTTGTTGCCATATTTACACAATTAAAATTAAAGTAATATTTAATTTAATTTACAATGTTGCATGATCAAAATATTTAAAAAAATAATTGAAATAAATTTAACTAAATATAATTTTGATTCTAATTAATAATTATTCTTGTTTACACTCTTAAACAACGTAACAACTAATTAAAAAATTATAAATATTAAAACATTATGAAAATAATAAAAATATTAGATTAGAGATATTTCTAAATATTCAAGAGTTAAGAAAACAAGCTGATGAATAAACAAGATTGTTCTTGTATTTAAAATAACCTATATATTATAATTTAGTGGTGGGATAATCCCAAAGATCTTTTAACTACAAAGAAGAGAATAGTTATAAGAAAGCAGGTCAATGTACACTCCAAACAATTTCATAACAAATCGCTGGAATCCGCGAAACTAATTTATTATACATAGTTGCATTTAATATTTAAATATTGAGTTCTATTAGTGACGACATACTATGTTTGATGATAGATGTTTGAGGTAACTGACACTACACCACTGCCTAAATATACCAATTAAATACAACAATATCCAAAGCGGGAATATATCTCTAATTTAGGAATCGATCTGGGTGACCATGAGCACAATTTAGGGACAACCGCCTAGACTATATAATTAACATTTCCTATTTTAATATATCATTCTTTTTCATAATTTGAAGAAATTTAATTATTCCTATGTACCCTTTAATTATAAATACATAACATTTATGTTGTAGATTCACTGTCATATTAACAAGAGCGAATTTGAAATAGGCACTCCGTTAAGTCAATTGTGACTGGATATAATTGATTTCGCGTGAGTACTAAATAAAGTACTTCTTGTCTACTTCTGACTGAGTAGATACATTAACTAACTATATTTATTAATTTTTTTGAACAAAATTTAACTTTAAATATTTATATAGTTACTCATTTGTCATCTTAGCCGTAAAATCAATAAGCAAATATAATTTGTTAATACATTTTATTTATATAACACAAAAAACAAGCGACTTAGCTTGTTAAGACATAAATATGAGAGGTTAGGGCTATCGTACACTGGAAATACTACTATCTTAAGACAGCCTGACAGTTCGATACCAGCCTTGGAACGCGCAAACATGTTACAAGTCGGTCTTACAATAAAATTGTTAGCGTTGTCTCTATTCGTTCAATGTGGTTCATATGGCGTTGTCTCTATCTATTGTGCGACTGCGTTAACATTTGCATCTTGTTCCCCGACATTCACTTCAGTTATTTGATGAGAGCAAGCGGCATAATTTCTCAAGTAATGAGTCATAAAACAACAGTAGGAGGTAAACCGAGTGGTACACTGGTAAATTTACGTGCAGGAACTTTTGATACACAAATTAAACAACAAATTTCTGTGCTGAATGGTAAATTACGTATATTAGGTTTAGTGTATAAGACAATGCAATGCAACTGGTGCAATTGGATGTAAGAAGTTTCTTAAATGCTTCAGAGACCGAAATGGTTATTGAAGCGTCACCTTGTAACACTACAAACATTTACATTTATCTGAAGAGAATGTCTGGCATTGTACTGTCCACGTCTCTGACGAGGTCTTTAACAAAAATCTAAAATCTAGATCACACCGTTATATCCTGATGTTGAATGTTTTATTTTTATCTTGTTTTATGAATAAATTATATTATTATTGTTTACAATATCAATAATTACTTTAAACTGTTCCTTTATAATTACTTTGTGTAATTACAGTGGAATGTAACACTTTAATTAGCTTACAGTAAGCTAACAAGTGTGAAACTTACACTGCAACACATTTCTGTATGAGAAATAGAAAATGAACCTTGGATTTAGTTTGCGGCAAACTACGATGTTAGATAAACCTTAATACATGCAACTTTGTTTAACAGATTTAAATATTTTTCTTTTATGAAAACAAGGCTCTTCAAAATTATTATAAGATTATGTCAAAAGATTTTGATAGGCTATAGAACGATTTGTTCATAATATTCTTAATTTCATTTTACAGGCATACAGAATGAGATCATCCAACTCTGTCCAGATAGCCAAAATTATCGCTGTCACTGTAGTAGTCTCCAGTGTTATCATCGGATGCTTCATTTTAGCTTCCAGTTACCTAGCTGCTCGTGCTTCTTGTGATCAATTACTACAACTGGATTCGGTTTTAGAAAAAGAATTAATGTTGGAATCGAGACATATGCAACCTGAAGCACTAATCCAGGTAAGTCAATTGCTTTTGTTAATAAGTGACATTTAAAATTGATTAGTTTTTCTCGAGTGCTATCACAAGTGCAGAAAAATTCGTAGAATACGATTTTAGAATACGAATACGAATTTAAAGGGCAGAATTTTTTATTTACATTGTTCCGGAAGTTCGGAGAAATTGCACGAAAAAGTGCAACACTCTCTTTGTAAACAAAACGGTAAAAGTACGAAAAAGAGGAAATCAGATGCAGGTTTACCAAATAATTGCTTCATTCTTTGAAATCTGTTTTTACTTTTTGATGGAAATGAATATTTTCTACTTGATAAAATTCGCTAATCAAATATAACAAAAATAAATGGAAGAGTTTAGTATAAAGGAGACCAGATAACATTAAAATCACCAAGTTGTTACATGTGTTTTCTACAATTTAATACAAATATATCTTATTATGTAATTATAAAATTTCACTTGTAATAAATCACGTTCCGTACGGCGTACACGGTTAGTAAACTTACGAAATCGAATATCACTTTATAATCATCAGCATTGATAAGTAATACAAATTGACAGAAGTCAATGCCCTCTCCAAACGCCTCAGTTACTGCGGTTAGGTTATGGTGAAAGAGTCTCTCCTCCACCTCACCCAATACGGTTACCTATCAAGTTAGATTCCGAATAGCTGCATTTAATGTTGCAACACGATCGTTTTGCAGTTTAATCACATTTTGAAAAAATGATTGGACAGTAATTAGTAGGTAGGTATTTAAAGCACCAAATATAAAACATCATTACTACCCACAGAGCACACTAATGAAGATTTTCATAAAAAATATTACACGTTCCATAACCTTGTTAATTAAATTTCTGTATTATTTATGTAAAACTGATATTTGACCTTTTATTCCTTTTGTTCTATCTCTTTGTAGAATAACGGAATTTCAATCTAAACTGTAGTTGATATTTAATCTTACAATAATGTTGCATTTTATTGGATGCAGGTCATAATGTTCATTCATTTATAACGGGTAACTATATAGCTCCAGAAAGTCTTAGAGCATGGTTTGGTATTTACGAGTATAGAGCAATATTTATTCGTGTAATATTGCAGTCTTTTAAATAATACTATTCACCTATCAGCGCCAGCGGCGGACACTTAATTTTGGGTCCCATGACAAGAACTATATGAGGATCTAACCAAGTTTGAATTGATAGACAAGAGCCCTCTGTTGCCAATGTCCTAACCCGCCCCTGGTCACCGTGATTTAACTTTCATCTTTACAAGTTCATCGACATTAGTTTTCTTCAGTTACTTGGACGACTGCAGCTCCGCGGTTTGGAGGTTTACTGCTTGCGGCGACGCGACGTTTTAAGTACGAAGAACGGTCAACAAGACTCGGCGCCATTATTTTTATTGAGTTGATAGATCTCTAACTTTCCCTTTTAAAAAAACAATAAAAAAACCATTTGCTAAAATATTGTTTTAACCTTTAGCTGCTTACAACTATTATTTTATCTACCTATTATAATGTCCCAGGTGTATGTTTATTTTCTTATACGTTTACGCGATTTGTATGTGACACGAAAACGGCTCTGTCAATGTTTCTGAAAATTTCCTATTTTGTAGAAAAAAAATTCTAAGACCTTTGGCGTCCTCGAATTTTTCCTTTAATTCCCTGGAAACCTGTAATTTTGGAAAAACAGGAAAAAAAATTATCACTCTTTTCTGTATAACTTTTAATTCGTAGAAGAACGAAAGTTGAAAAGATGAAAAATTAATTGTTTTTATATGTAAAACTTATAAGAACGAGTTAAATATTTCAATTTAAAAATGGAATTTGATTTGAATTTGAAAAATGTAAAAACTTGAAATGAAATTACGAATTATTTTATTGAATTCAAATCACACTCTAAAAAGACGTCGTTCGCGACGGGGGTAAACTCTAGTTATTTATGAACTATACTTAACTACAGAGATTTTTCATAATTTATAAAACATAACCCCTTATCTCAAGTATTGTTTAGTTATGGAATACTACTACTGACCCTTTTACTAATTTATTGCTTAGGAATATTTTCTATAAAAGCGCAACGTGAGGAAACGATTTTAAATTCCGATCTACAGATATTTAATTCTATGCCAGTTAAACTTAATCAAAGAGAGTATCAGCTGAAATACATTGCACCCCATTTCATAGAACGCCGGTACTGTGTATAGGACATACACAAATCATATCAAAAGAAGGTCCTTGGCGATAGACAAGCTCTGTACACACATAAAAAAGTTTAAAAAAACTGGTTTGAAATGTATATAATAATATTGTACAGTACAGTACTGAATAATAACACTAATAAAACTCAAGGACAGCTGAAGTTGAAATATTTGTTTGTATAATTTTTTATTCGGTTGTTAAGTAATATTTAAATAAGCTAACCAGTATTCTTGGGATGTGTTAATATTAATTAACTTTGCTTTCATTTGCACTCATATGCTAATCCTAAACAAAGGAACATCTCCTGACTGCCATTAACATACTGCCAAACAATATGCTAGTTGAAAATAAACCTCTGTAATACAAATATATATAAAATGTAAATATATTTACATAAATAATCACTGAAGGTAACTAGTAAAGTGAACGTTACATAAAAATATTTATAGAAAATTTCCACAAAAAACTGTAATGTATATAGTTTGCTTTCATACATTTTATTCGATATCCTTCGATAAGGTCGAAGTACGCGCATTCTCTTTCCTCATTAAACACAACAAATATTATCAGGATGAATATCTGACAAAAGCCTTATCAGGATCCTTACAACGTTTAATCTAAAATTCTACTCCGGAAAGTCTTAAACTGGAATGAACAGATCAAAGACATAAATAAACGGTGATAAAAATATTTCCCTTACAGTTGTCCACAACATTATAAAATTTCACCATACACCGATATCTCGAAAACATCAACACTTTCAACAACAACATAAGTATTACTTGTAATACCGTGTATATGTGTGGGATTTATCAGCAAATGATACTGCAGGTCTTCTATATTTTAGATATGGTACTGTCAAAACGTAAAACAAATATCAATAAATAATTACGTTTCCTGCATAATGAGTTTCAATACTTTTTTGTAATTATTGTATGTACATATCTGTAAAGAGCCTGCGGGCATTAGATAGAAAGTCATTGGAACCGCGAGGCGAGGTGGGAGGAGTGTTCGTACCATGAAGAGGATGGTACCCAGGTATCCAGGTATCGTGCTCTGAACTGCCATGGATACGTCACCGTAACAACAGTCATTAAAATATGAACAACATTACCATTAAAATGATAAAATTGTTTGAAATATTTTCTAAAACAAAAACAAAGCTGATTGTATGAGTTTTTTAAAAGTTCAAGGTATACCGTCAACACTATAACGTTATTGTATTTTTTTTAAACTGATGTGCAATTAACCGCGTAATAAAGAATTATCTTAACTCAAAACTGTAATGCAACACAATTATTACATAACATTTTATGAAATTTTTAATTTAATTCTTTTGTCTTGTAGTGACATTGAAACAAACAATGTTTATTTAATTTATTTCACGTCTGCCTATTTTTTATGACCTCATATATGTGAACTACATCGGTATCAAATAAATTTGTATGATTATGTAAGCACATAATCAATTAAATTAGTTAATAACACAACCCAGTACATTTATTATAGCGAAATGACTTTTCTGGTAATTAATATAATAAGTAATTACCATAAATAGTAATCAAATGACTGTAATTTGCATTAGAAACGAAATTGTCTTGAAGTTAATTGAAAATAAATAGATATTGATATAGACACGTAGAAAATAAATATTTTCTAAGAACTAAATATAAACTTGTACATATACCATTACCATTAATAACTCTATCATTACGCCTGATAGCGTTAGTGCACTTTCTAGGAAATTTACTATAAAACATTAGAAAGCGCATCTTGCTGTTAGTGCAACGCCTCTACACCCGTACGCCCCACCTCCGCTATTGCGGTTCAATCTTAAAAACTAATTTAAATGGCAAATGCTAAACCAGCTTCATAGAAATGGTTGTTTTCTTTATAACGCATATATTATCCACTTTATGCATCTATATTATTATCTTTAAAACATTCAGAGTCAACCACATGCATTCTTTTTTGAGTTATATTAATTTAAATAAAAAGAAATAGAAGTATTGAAGTGCTTATCCAAACTTCATTTTTCCAAAGAAAATGTCTCATTAAAAGGAACAGTACTTCGATGCGGAAACATATAGAGTATATTTTAAATTAAAATGGAGTTCATGCAATTTACAGTACGGGATTTTTTCTAATGTGATTATTTGATAAATACATTACTTTATATCTTAAAGCGCAAGTTATAATTCCAATTCTTTCAACATTTGTAGGAAGAGCCACTACCACAAGCGGAACAGCTTCACGCAGAATCCTCGAAAAACAGCGTCAATGAACAGAAACTACAATCTCTTGATGGAGACACAATGAATGAAGAAGAACCACATAACAATAATGAACAACAATCCCAAGACGAATCCGAATCATCAGGATCCGAAGATTCCTATTCACCTGACAGCGACAGCTCTGAAGATGATGAAGCAACTCCAATTCAATTTAAATTGCCACTACAACTTGACTTCGATGAGTTAGCTGGAGCCTTAATGGAGAAAAATCAAAGGTATTTTTATAATTAGTTTATTAATTAATCAACTATTAATAAAGATTATATGTTAGAACTTTATAACATTTAGATCTCGCATGAACTGCGTTGTTGAAAAACGTAAGGCTGAAGAAGTTGTCGATCAACAACCAAGAAACTTGCGTCTTCCTTTCGGTTTGAACATTACCACCGATCCTAAATACCAAAGAGTAACTGGTGAAAGAATGGCCATCTTCTGTGAAAGTGGACACGAAACCAGGTAACAATAGTATTCATGATTCAAACCTAATAATTCCAATACAAGGATTTTACTAGCAAACAACAAGACAAAACTTTTAGCATTAATTATAATTATTATTAACGATTTTTCCTATTTGCTATCAATTTTTTTTACTTACATTACATTAATTTAATCTAAACAAAACGGAATTATTGCATACTGCGGTTCTAATCCGTAATATAAAATAACTAGCTTTTGCCCCCGTCGCAAGCGACGTCTTTTTTTTGTGTGTGGCTTGAATTTCATGTCAAAATTTAATTCCATCTTTAAATTGAAATAATAAATAATCTCGCGCACACATACTGACACATATAAATTAACTAAAAAAATATATTTTTTTATGAAAATAAAAAATATTTTCAATTTATGCGTTATTTGACCAACTTTTTTTCAAAATTTGTTACACTTAAGAAAATGTAGTTTTTTTTATATTTTCGTTATTAATATGTCAATCTATATCTGCATACTAAATTTTAGCTTTGTATTAATATTTTAGCATTAGTACCCCCCACATACCTGCGCTACTGAACAAGTTTGTCAAATTTTAACACAGGGATCTATTTTATTTATATCTAAGAACATATATTCTAAACTATAGCCTTTCATCTCTATATATTTCATATTTCTGGTTTTTGGCCCACAGCGCCCGCCGCCTCTGGAAAGTTGCAGTTTTCTATAGTTTGTCTTTATTGACACTCTATATAGGGCCCACGTTCCAAATATCAACGTTCTAGCTCTGTTGCGACATTGCCCCCAAAAAATCACGCCGCTACTGAATTAAAATTTTGGTAATCCAATTATTGGCAAACATGCGCAATTAGTGTCTTAATACATACCCTAAGTTATAATACTACATTTTCAATATTTTTGGCTTTTACTGTCTCAACTCCCGCCGCCACTGGAAATTTGGGGCTCTTTATTTTTTTTCATTAATTACTGTCTACAGCGAGCCTACATATTAAATTTGAACGTCCTAACTCTATTCTAACATTGCCCCCAAAAATTCGCGCCGCTACTGAACTCAAATTTCAAATTTCCAGCTATTGGAAAATGTGCACAATTATAATCTCAATACACATACCAAATTTCAGTTTTCTATCTTTTCTAGTTCGTCAGATATTTGCAAAAGTATTTTTTCGAATTTTCCAGTTTTTCCAAAATTACGGGTTTCCAGGAAATTCAGGGAAAAATCCGGGGACGCCAAAAGTCTTAGAATTTTTTTCTCTACGAAATAGGAAATTTTTAAAAAGATCGCCGGAGCCGTTTTCGCGCTGCCATACAAAATTCAGTACCAAACATATAAGAATATAAACATATAAGAATATAAACATAGATTCAAACACCTGGGACATTATAATATATGATGATACTTTTATACAACGTATGGTATAATATAATAGAACATATATAATTTATTATAATATAAAGTCTGTATTATAATATGAATCATAAAAATTTAATTGAGGTTTGTAATATAGCTTAAGAGACAGGTTAATAAACAGTAAATATTAAATTGATAAATTGTTTCCTGTAGGACACCTGATTCTCCAATGCATCAAGCACATCCACAAATGATGTTGCCCATTCATTTGACAGCTCCTCAACCACAGCCACCACAACCATCCCAACACATGCAGGTAAAAGAACTATTGACTTTATTGAAAAAGATATTATAAAAACCTTAGCAAAAAATGAAGTTAACTTGTCCCATATTTTATTAATTAAATTAATTGTTGATATGTTACAGGCACCTGTTTCAGCAGCAAGGTTCTTCCCAATGCAGATGCAAATGCAACAGTTTAACCAACCTGGACCAATGAATATGCCCCCACCAGAGGTTCGTGTGCACGTACAACGCATTGCTATTCCTACTGAAGCACTACGTGCAGCTCTGCATCCTCAAGTAACCCAAGTTCAACAATTACCATTAGCTCTTGGATTACAACGTGCAGGAATCTCTCCCGAAGATTTCAATGCCATCAAGGAAGCCGCTGAAGCCAGATTCCAAAGAGAACAAGAGATGCAGGTATTTTGCAAAATAATTGAATTGTTATAAAACTGAGAAAGAATTATTATGTTTTAAAAGTCTCGTCAAGAAATATGTCACAATCAATTCAGAACTAATCATCTAATGTTATCTTTATTAATTACAAGCAAATGCAGCAACAAGAGGAAAACTCCCAACCAGAAATGCCCCGTCAAAACTTCGGTCGTAGTCTGCCACTCCAACCAGTTCGAATCCCCATTCCCATGATGCAGCAAGTTGTTTCCGAGGAACCTCAACCAGAACGTCCCCATTGTAAGTACAAAAGGATATTCTAGAAATAATATTCAATTATGATCATAAATGTCATTTGATGTGCAATTTTTTTATTCTACAGATGTGCAGCCCCGATCTGTCCGCAGCGTTGATGATACATTCCTTCACCACCGCGAGAAACGAGTCAAGAGATGTGCCTGTGATTGCTCTTGTTAAGCATAAGCTGAAGAATTAATTTCATACTCAATTCCTTACAACAGTATTTGATTGAAAATGAAAAAAAGGAATTTTAAATTATGTTAAAATAATTTCAAATTATTATTGTTTAAATAGAAACAAACGTAAAAGAAACAATGATTATATATAAAAAATAAATTAAATTATATATTTCTCAAATGTTTATTTTTTCAAAATTGTAAATAATTTTTAATTACTCGTAATATAAAAATATATTCAGGGCCTGTGATTCAAAGTAATGATATTGCTTACAAACATAAAATGTTTATTAGCTTGTACTAATAATAAAAAATGTTACGACTACTTTTGTTTATCTTTAACTAAACAAATTACAATAAGTTTAAACAATGTTTTTGGTGATTGTTATTATGCGAGTAAAATGCTTCAGATTTAGGTTTAGGAATGTGCACCCCAAAGAAATGCAAGGACCTAATTATTGTGTCTTTTTCTTTGATTTTGGTAGAACAATAATAAGTGATTAAATAATGCACATAAAAAATATTTTTATAACCAGGTGTATAATAAAAAAAGTTAGTAGATTAACTTAAGGCTGAATATTGCAAAATAATCACATTTTTGTACATTAAACCAAGCTTCTGATACATTTTGTAAATAATTTTGTAGAATAAAATTATCAAAATTGGATTATCTTTTTTATTTACTTATTAGATTTCTGGTTTGCAACTTTAAACCAAAATTGTTGCTTAAAATCTTTTTAAAAAAGTATGTAATTTATTTATTGAATTTTATCAAAACCTAAAAGTTAATATGTGTAAAATTTTGTAATTAAGCACGTGTATGAACGAGTATATGCATCTAAATAATTACTGGTACTAATTTCAGTCATTCCAATAAAAAAAATCCTACACATATATTCAAGTAATGCAGTTAAGGTTGCAAAAGATCTAGGCGCAGTTGAGTGACAAAATTATAGTTTAGTTTAGCGTTTTAATGTTCACAATAGGGGGGCTATGTTATTACTATGGCCAAGATAGTTGATGATACAATTTTATTACTAAGCTGCGGTTGAAATGTTTAACGAGTCGTGTTGTAGCTGGGATAACTTATTACAAAGAATAGTTAACAGAAATCAAAAACAATAGCAAATAAATCAATAGCTGGATGATTAGTCTAGAGGAACTATTTCTAGGGAAGAGAGAAGGATGAAGATGGATAGCGGAAGTAAGAAGGGGAAGAGTGATGAAACAAAAGGAATTAATTTAATCTTTAGGCTTTGTTAATTTAGAAATGCAATGTGAAATAAATGCAAGGAGATTGTAAGGCCGAAAGGGTATATATAATAGAACAATATACTAGCAATTAAATTACTTAACAATTTATTAACAGGTAATTTACATAGTATATATATATTTGGTGTTCATTTTAAATTTGGAAGTCATTATGTTTATGTTTATAAATTAGATTCATAACTTAATCAAATAATGCAATTCTAAATATAATTTACAAGCATTCTTATTATAATACTGAATATTATTAGATTACAACTTATAAAATAATTACATAGTATTATAAAAAATTATTCTAATAAAATACCTTTTTATTCATATAAGTAATTTAATTATATCCTACTAATATTAATTTAATAATGAATTATTTCACAATTTGCATTACCATCGTAAAAACTATAGGCACATACGCCCAACTACATTTTAAAGAGATGCTTTCATATATTTGGGAAACTTTGTTACTAGCTATTAGTCTTTAAAAATAAATTATTGACTACAAATTTCGTAGTTTTACAGAGATAATTTAATCTCTGATTGTCAAATTTATGCTTTTTAATTGAGACATAAAAAAATAATTTGGATCTATTATTTTCTCATGAATATATATTGAACACTTGATAAATAATCATTCTCATACTAAATATTAAATAACACTATACAGTTATAAATGATAAACTCATATACGTATATGATTGGCACTGTTACTTAATACTATTACTGTTATAATAAATTTACTTTATCAAATGACTGAAAAGAATATTTATTTTTGTAATGAATATGCCGCCAAAACGAAAAAAATGTAAGGTATGTGAAATTATAATTAGCTATATTTCATATGACTCATAATGTTGATGTTACTTTTGAAAAACCGATGCATTCTTTCGAAATATAAAGTGGTAAAGAAAAATATGAGAAACTTATTAATGCATGATCGCAACAAGCAATTAAGTTCCGCTACTTATAATCCCTAAATTCTATTTTTATTTAAATAAATGTGTCTACTTTTATCATCATAATTTAACGGTGATTGATGCGGGCAATCAGCTTTTTAAAATTTTCCGAAAAGTAACAGATTATTACATTACAATCTATTATACAATACAACACTTTAAAATTGCATTGTGACAATTCGCTGTTTAGTTAAAAATTGTTTCAGGTGTCAACTCCTAAATTGCTTTGATAATTTTAAATAAAAAATAGATAAATTGTAAACTAAAGAAAAATAAATAACTCACTATATACTGATGTTGAACAAATTGATCTACTATGCAGAAACTCTTCCAGTTTTCTTTTCATAAAATTGACATAATGGCATGAAGAATGTGTGGCATAACACAACCTTGTGGATGCCAAGTATTCCACAAGCCCAACGGTTGCAACTCTGGGTCCAAAAACTGCAATCATCATTTCCAATTAATATATTTCCTTTTGTATTTAGAAAAATATCTCAGCTTAGAAAATACTGAGTATAATAGTATAGACTGAGAGAATACTATAAACAGGAGCTCTCAGAGTATGGGGTTTGGGAAAACTCATCAAAAATTCAATTGTATCCTCTTGTCCCTTCCTTTGAGAGGCCCTGAGTATAAATATCTGAAACGGATTTCTTTCTCTTGCTTATTTACTAAAACTGTCCATTACTACTGCTAATTTAAAGACATGTTTAATTCATAATAACATTTGTTAAGTTGCAAGCAAAATAAATAAGATGACACTTGAAACACCTTAACTAACTTGTCGGTATTATTAATATTTGCAATTGCGATTTAAAAAAAAATTACAGCCAAAAATGAAACAAATTTGTTCAGCTTTATTGCTTGAAAACTCAGACAATTATCAACCAACCTTTTAGTAGCTTCATTATATTTCAAACAGATATATTTTTAAATATGAAATAAGATATTTCAACTTTGTTTGAACTGTAGTTACGCTCTCATCTGTGATTCTAAGATAATGTATAATGAACTATCATTCAAACAGTTTATGTAAAATATGCATTCATTTCTAGAACTACTGTTTGTTGTAAGATAAACCTTCTAATATAAATCACAACTTTTGTTGTGTATATGTGTATTTTGTAATTGTTTACAATATAAACGCTTGACTTATTAATTTCATTTAAAAACTATAAAAACCTATAAATAACTTAACAGTATATACTTAAACCTGAAATTCTTCTTTGCAGTTTTAATGTATTAAATAAACCGACAAATGTAGTAAATTCTAGTAACAAATATGTGTTCAAGCATTCAATGTATTTACGTAATGCATATTTTTATGGTGAAATTCAAATAGAAATTTAACTAAAACTAATTTCATTATCATTGAGCTTATGTCTATACAATATTTATGATTGTAAGTACCCTATAAAAACGTACAAAATTCGATTCGATTAATAACAAAGTTATACAACAAAAATATAAATTGTATTATGCAAATTTAATATACAAGGCAAACGTTAAAACATATTTGAATAAATACTATTTTAATCTACTATCATTCAAATATTAATATTTGATAAACCTGTTACGATGTATAAATTACAAGTTGTTCAAACTTCTAGAACTTATGGACAAATTTATACTACAGTAAAAAAAAACAATTAACTATATCACACCAAGCTATCTTTTCAAATGTTTTGTGTAACAGTTGCCAAAAATATTAAAATGCTAGTATGATATTTACAAATTCATTTAACTATCAGAGAAATTATGATAAAAAGATTAACTTTGGCAGGTAATATTACTAATTTACAAAATTCTTACTGTATTCATTTTTCATATTTTCTTAGCTACACAATCTTCTAATTTACATTGATGTATGTTTATTAAAACTTGATATTTGGTTGCTCTAACATCATCCTAATGGCATAAAATACATTAAAATTAATAATCTAATTACAAACTACACAATGTTGACGTTTCGACCTTACGTAAATGTGCCGCCGCCAGCCGTCATCTTTTGTAGTTCAGTCTGACATTTGACGTTTTCATTTTTTATCCATCTCCACAAGTCTCTGTCACCGCATCACAATTATTTGCCCAAAATAAACAATTTCCAATTCCGCTATAGCATATTAAAAACACAGCCACTAAAAACACTAAACTGCATATTGTACATGGTTTTCTTTCAAGAAAGAATCCAATCAAATATAAAACCATAAACATGACATGTGTATGAATAAAAGCTGGATTTACTGGTTTTGGTATTAATAAAACGGGAATTAACCATTGCAAACAATACATTATTAATTTATTCCACAAATAAATTTTAAAACTCTTCAGATTGATGTGCAATTTATTTTTAATTTAATTTAACTTCTCACACTTATTTTAGACTGAGATATGTAGAGCGCCATCTTGAAAATATGTATGTCTTTCAAATTTAAGCGGTATGTAGATTAAATTGATACAATTAAAAAATGTATTTAAATATTATTATAAATTAAAATAAATTAAGCAAATTATGTAATAGCTGAAAATCCATTTATAAATTTTGATAAACATAGAATAATACCAATTAAAGCATATTCTGTTTATGATTGTTGTCTCTGGTACATTCTCTAAACATAACTTCCTTCCACCGATTTTATAATAAATGTCTCCAAATTATTTAACAAAAAGAGTGATTTAATTAAATACATATATTAATATTACGTTCATATTAATATTTAATCGTCATTTTCTTGGCCATGCAGAACTATGTATACAATCTTATATTAACCAATGGTCGCCAAACGCCATCTATTGGTTATTTCTTCCTTTGTTTTAAAAGTTTGGTTTATGAAGATTCCTATTTTAATACACATTGGCCATTTTAAAATTATGTTTGATTTTGAATATTTTACACAAAGATACACAACACAAGAAGATATGGTTTTGAATTTTTCTCTGAGAAACTTTGATATCTTGAGCTTGAGATTTGTAATTAAAACAATAAAAAAATGTGTGTTTATATTTTTATCTATAACATTAATTTACTTACAACACACTTTTGTATAATCATATAAATTTTTTACATAAATAATACCTTAGTATAAATTATATGCAATAATGAAATACACACATACTATCAACAGGGTATTATATTATCAGTCTAGTAACATAAATATAGATACTACTCTGCAAACAAAAACGTAATATTTATGTAGGAAATATGCTCGAATGTAATTTATACTTAAATGCTACATAACTAAACTTAGAAGTAATAATATAAGAAGTATAACAGCAACTGTTTATTGTCAATATATAATATTATGAACTTTTTATAAGTATTTTAAAATTAAATTATTTTAAATCTTGATGATTTTCTCGTTGTATAAGTTCTTGCTTTTAAATGAAATTACTCAAAACTAACTACAGACAACCTAAACTAAAATACCTTCATTAACAGTTGGTTTGAATTTTCCTAAAATCTTGATCCAATTCATAATTGAATGCTAATATTGAAATCTAATATTAATAATTAGTGGTTTGTGTGTGGTCAGCACGATATACTTTTCGTGAACAAATAGTTTCAAATCCAACGCCATTTTATGCATACCTTAACAGATGCTAGAAACTAAAATGTTACCAAAACTAATTTTAAAAATATATAATTTTTGATTTTTGACTTTGTAGTAGTAATGAAAATAGAATATGGATATGTAAATTTTGCATTTTTTTTGTAATAAATAATAAATCATTTATTCAAATAAATAAACGATTAATATATATATTTATTTCACTTATGTTCTAGACTATTCAATTTTTTATTGTCGTTTCACATATAATAACATTTATTTTATATTTAGGTGTATATGTATATGTATATGTTTTACTTATTTCGCTATTATTATTGTTTTGTTTAATCACATTTAAAGTTTCAACATTTATATTTTTCTGACGGATATTCTTACAAATATAAATTATAATTATGAGTGTAGTTGTTCCACATTAAATGTAAAGCATCTTTTAAAGGTAATCCTTTTTAGGTAATGTTACGTTATGCTTACTAAAGTTTAACATTATATAATCTTGTTCTTCTTATGTAAGATTTTTGTGCTGTTAAAGCTTCTTAGACACCTTCTTATACAACAATATTTTGCTGTTTAAGATGTATTAAATTTAACGTCGAACTATTTTTACGTTTGAGATTATTGTCATATTAATTACTTAATATTATTGCCGTTTTCACTGTTAGACTATTTTTGTTTGTAATAACTGTAATAGTAATATACAACTTTGTATATTAGGAGGTCCATATAGATTCATTACATCTTCACAATAAACAAAATACACCGTATAATCAGCTAACAAGATAACATCGATATAAATATCTAAGTCAATATTATAGTTTTTTTCTTATATATACAATATAAAATGAAACGTAAATTTGTTATGTGCTAAGTAAACAGGCACTTTCTAATTATGCGCAGAATTAGTTATTTAAACGTCGGTGTTTTATTACTACAGCGTCTTCAGCTGGCTACGTATGTGTCTATTTAACCAAAGATCTTTTTCTTAATTTTTTTTTAAGAAATATCTATTAATGTGTAGGCATACACGTTGTCAGCGCTCTTAATTTTTATATGGGCCTCTTAATAGTTTTATTAATCTACAAAATAATAACTACAGTAAACTTAAGTACTATATTTCCGCTTCACAAATGTAACATCTCTTTAATATTATGATAAATAAACTATAAGAAATTTGAACTATAAACCATCTTTTGCTTAATTATTCCCGATTCTTCATTAACATTTTGTACCTGGTTGAGTGCTTTATACATTATTCTTCAACTTTTCTAACTAAGACTGGTTGCACATGGGAGATAACACTATATTTAAGACAAAATTTGGCAAAAGACTCTCGGAAATTAGTACACAATTTGCAAAACTAAATATACCTTTCAAATTATACATTTTTGGTGTTGATGTTATTTACTACAGATGTTCAAATTCTGCAAAGGTTCTGAGTTCTAGTTATCAAACTCATCATCATTGGCTCCTGTCGGACAGCAGCAACCTTCTGAGCCATCACTTTGAATACAAAATAGCGCAACTTCTGCTGTTGTTGTAGGGCGAGACACAATTCCATGAAAATCGCGCAACTCGTTGGCGGGGAACCATGCCTTCTCGTCGTCGTCAATTACGATTATCCCCATAAATCTAAAAACAACAAATTTCGTGATCAATTTATCGAGAATTCAATAAAATAATTCAAAAGTACTTACCTGCAGATTGCAACGCCAGGTATCCACAAAACTGAAGCTCCGATTAACACTAAAACTAATAAGATTGCCCACACCGGCCAATCATGGTGCTCCGTTTCTCCTCTGCTGGGCACCCAGGCCGGATATCCGCTGCCATCCACAGCTATTTGTACGAAACTTGCAACTAAAATAGACAGCATCGCTAGAGGTGATAAGTACTTCCAGCAGATCAGCCAATACAAGCCTGGTCTGGAGCCCGTCATTAGTTCTATGTCGTCTGCGAATCTGTAAGAATGCTCAAAATAGTACTTCCCTTACTTAATAGATAGTAAGAAGAACACATAATTTTTACCTTTTAATTCCATATACATAAGAAACTGCTATGCACTCAAAGAAAGCGATAATTAATAACGGAAAATTTCCGCTGAAGCTGTCCATCAGAAGAAAGATATAAGATCCAGCACCATGAGCAAAACCCATGGAGAAAACGCAGCAAGCAAGGCACAATACTCCTGTTAGAATTTCTTTACGTAGATTGGGAAACAGTTTCATATCCACAATGGAAGTAACAACGCCTTCCAGAGTTCCAAATTGGGAGTCAATTCCTAGGGTAAACAGCATTAAGAAAAACAAAACCGCCCAGAATTGTGCTCCGGGGAATTGATTAATGGCCTCCGTAAAAATAATGAAAGCTAATCCAGTTCCTGAAGCGCTCTGCAAAATGAAATACACAATCAAAATAGAAAAACATTCTATTAGCTAAAGAAAAACGAGCAATAAGAAAATCATCAAATGTAACTAATGCGATTTAACAAAGATTTCCCATGAGGGAAGTTTCGCTATTGAATTATAGAACACTTGAGGTTAAAACAACGTTCATTTGTAACAGGGTGGATTAGGTTGGATTATGGAAATAGAATTATTAGCGGGATTATGGAAAACAGAACAGGGGTGCATAATATCATCATCTCATTTGTTCGTTCTTTGATGTTTTTTGTTTATGGGGTGAAAGAAAATGTTATGAAAGGGGTAGTATTAGAAATAATAAATGATCTTTGGGAATAAAAATAGATCATAGCCATATTAAGGATGAATGAAAAATGAAAGGCTCAGTAATAATAAATAATTTTTAGAATCCAAATGACTCACATTATCCAGTTCCTTTTCTAAATCACAAACAGGTAACGCGGGCATAGTAATGGTTTCAATGGAACCATTGGCTATTTGAACGTTCACTGAAGACCCTTCAGATGGAATAACAAAACCCTTACTCCAGTCAAAATCGCGTCCAAACAACGTCTTCAAAGTGTTATTTCTTGTCTCCAGGCATTGTTCGTAAACCATTGTAGCTTTAAACCCAATTATTGAAAACACAACAATCCCTGCAAACATCGACGTCAAACAGTTTGTTAACGACACCATTATTGCATCTCTATAACAATTGTTGTTAACGGGATTGTAACTCGAAAACGCAATCAATCCTCCAAAAGCCAGCCCGAGCGAGAAGAAAATTTGTGTTCCTGCTTCAAGCCATACGACGGGGTCTAATATCGTGTGCCATTTGGGAGTAAAGAGATGTCTTAATCCATCTGACATCCCCCTTAATGTTATTCCACGGAAAAAGAAGATGATGAGGACAATGTAAGGAAATGTCGCTGTGACGTATACAACTTTCCCTGATGATGCGATTCCCTTTATCATACACATGTACACCAGCACCCAAGCTATGCAGAGGGCAATCGCTATCTGCCAGTTGAAGTTCTCGGGAGTGTTGATGTCTTCTGATACCATCAACGTCGTTCTGTACCAGAAATACTGCGTCGGCCCACTTGCCTGGAAATAAATGGATCATAATAATAAATTAAAATACCCTAACGTGTGGTAAACTTTTAAAGATGTCATGTATCTATATGAATGTCGCATTGGTTTGGACCTGGTGGCTGACACATTATATACAAGGTATCGTCTACAATCTAGAAAGTACCTTTTTATGTTAAATGAAACTTAAATAAATGCACGTCACTGTGTTCATTAATAGTTGTTTCCCTAAACAAAACATTCTGTTAATTTTACTCTAAATGTTTGTTTTTTCACCGCGTCTCGAGGATCAATTGTTCTTTACAATTTCCTTCATGTTCTTCATACTTATAGAATGAATTATCTTCTTGTTTCATATCTTTCACTTGTTACTAGTTATTTACGTTATCGTTATTGATTTCTTCTTTTTATGACCCCATTGTTCGCGCTTGGAATCTTTTGAATGAAGAAGAGCGACAAAGAAGAGGAAAAAAAGGTCAGTTGTACTCTCAACGTATACAATAATAAACGTATTGTAAGGAAAGCTGGAAATAACAGTAACATATGGCTTTTGAAAAGAAAATCTCCGCGTAATGCTTTGAAAATATTAACAGGACAAAAAATGGTTACATCATCAACAAAAGAAACATCGGAGAAATATTCGTAGATCTTATTTCCTTGCCTTTATATTGTGATACTATTTTTATATTTATATATAAAACATAACGAAAATCAGTTAGGGTACAATAAATGTTACGCAACATACTAATATTGATACTGTTTTTTTTAATTAAAGCTTAATAACTTCTTTAATTACTTCCGCAATACATGGAACGTAAAATTAATAATTTATTATTGGAAAATGGCCACCTGGTCAAGCTATACTAACACTACCCAGTAAACAATTTGGTGAAGTGCCCTATTTAGTGACGTTTCTCTCACTATTTCACTTCAATTATAGTTCGCATCAACTTTATCTTCATTTGTATTCCGACAGGTGGAGTAATTTCGCCATCTGTAGCCGATAAAGTAGACATTTTATATGAAAAAATGTGAGAAACTGAACTATAAATGAACTCTTTTATGACAAAAAAATCAAGACGCATCTTCAATATGATGTCAAAGTGACTCCAAAATGTTTACTGGGTACTCAATCTTACACATTTTGTTCTTCAAAAAATAAGAGATGTCTGGTGCTCTGGAATCTTGGACTGTATGCTTTAGTCATACAAATGTGTTATCGTGGGCATTGCTCAACGAGGTTATTTCGAAGAACAATGCATGTCGATCTCAGTTGTTATCACAGTAGAAGCGTAGTTAATTAATCACAAAATGTACAATTATTAAATTATAATAACTGAGGGAATTTGAATATGAATTTAAAGGACTCCGTAACTAAGACCAATACATAAATGTATATATATTTACGTACTATCGGTACTAATAATAGAATGATTGACTTGAAATGATGTTGACGTGCTAAAAGGATGAGTACTTAAAAGCTCTCGTGGTAAGCATAAGGCACGTCTCTCGTGTTCATTTACGACCTATATACGAGAAGTAACATGGACAAAATGCAAGGATTACACATTCATGTACACTCCTTGAACAAATTTAAACCAATATGATAATAAACGTTAAAATCTAATCAAACGCTTGATAAATTTAAGTTTACGTACCACACATTCTGGATCCAGAGTGTAGGATCCGTTCTCGAAATACTTGTGAGGACACTCCGCCCACGGAAGCTGCGATTGAAAACTTTGAGCAAAATAAAATAAGCACCACGCAATTATAGTGTTGTAGTACAACGCAACATTGAACGAAACCACAGCGCTGCTAATTCCAATCCCTCCCAAGTAAGGTGACACTTGATGCCAAACTCCTATAGCACCTTTACGTAATCTCTGACCAATAGCAAGTTCCAAATAAAATATTGGTATCCCTTCAATAGCCAACATAACGAAATAAGGAATCAAAAACGCTCCACCTCCATTCTTTTGCGCCAGATAAGGAAATCTCCAAACGTTTCCTAAGCCTACAGCGTATCCAACGGTTGCCAATAAAAATGTTAATTTAGAATCCCAACTTTCTCGTTCCTCTTCAACTCCATCCTGTTTGAAAACGCCTTTTCCTTCCTCAATTGGTTCCGGTTTATTTGTTTTGTCGGTGTTCCGATTTGGACTGGTGTCTTCATACGCTAAATTGGTTGCCCCGTAGCTCGTGTTAGTTTGATTTCCGTTTTCCACTACAACAAGTCGTCCACGTAATTCTTTCATTTCCACTTTATCCAGTGATCTTTGCGGATTCAGATCACGAGAACTTTGACGTCTCACAAAATGAGCCGTGTTTGCCATTTTTATTGTTGGGCTGAACACGTTCCGTGTTTTATTGAAGTAATTTAAAATTCTAATTAAGTCTAAATCATTCTATTGTATTTGTGCGTTACAGTTCGATGTAATGCAATTACTCGGTGCGATGCCTATCTTCTGGTTTTTAAACTAATTGTTCTATAGCTATTTTAATTCTCTTTGTACTATGTTATCCATTGTGCTATTAGATTTCCAGCCATTTTCTGAAACAAAAAGAAAATTTATTTTATTAAAATATCTTCACGTTTCCATCTGCGGCAATAAAGACCCGCACAGCGGCAGACATTTAACATTCATCTGCGAGCGAAGACAAAGGATGGTGTCACATGAAAGACTGAATGATTTAGCACGTGATGCTTTATACAACTCAAGACAATTACTTTTAAACAGCGACGTTCAAGACGTCCGTCTACCCCATATTTTCACTTATATTGACTGTACGAACTAATTTAATTGTATTTTTTTTATAGAATGTAAAAGCTGTTTTGTATTACAACGGAGGGAATACCGACCTCACTGTAGCGGTATGCAAAATAATTATTTCCTTTGTTACACGGAAGTGAATACATAATCTGGTTATGTTCGTATTATGTATACGTTATTATATTATAAACCAAATGTCAATAACAAAAGCTTTCAAACTGTTTAAAAGCAACCTGCTGTACACGTTTCTGTTGGTTAATAGCATTTGGTAACCAAAATAGACAGCACAAGCGGCGGCATGCCGTGTGGGGAAGTAACTGTCTAAATTTAATATTACAAAATATCGTACCTGCCATTAACATATTTGATAAAATACACATGGGTTCTATAAAGTAGAAAATTTACACATTTGTGGAAAGTTTCTCAATGAGCTTGTGTCCTATGTCTTAATTTCTATAAAAGTGTACTATATATTGATACAGTGGGTTACTAGAACCTCAAATGTTCAATTATTTTTTAATAACTCCTTATATGTTAAGAGATATTAACAATTAAAAAAGTCATTTTGTCTCTTTAATTATTAAAGGGATTCAACGTTGTACACATTCAAAGTGTATGTGACATCACAATCCTTGTGTAAGGTAACCAACCTTACAGCTTATAAATCTCTGCTATATATATTTATATATCAAAATATCAAATATTATTTACAACTATCTCAAGGAACAATAAAATTTCAATATTATGTTTGCCGTAACAGGTTTAAATAAAATAAAAACTTATTATTCTTTGACTTGACTTGATTATTTGACTACCAACAGCTACAGAACATTACCACAGCACTGACCTACTCAACAAATAACTGACGTTAAAATGCATTTCACGTCATACAAATATGGCCGACCATTTTTAGCGCTAAAACTATAATTCAAACTTTTAATTGCTATATCTCCGTCAATATTTAGATATTTAATAAAATAGACACGCCAATACACATTTATTAATATCAATTTCAATCAACAATTGAAAAATCGACCACTAAAAAATGAGGACACAAGCCTCTTGTATCTTAATAAGATTATATCTTTGGAAATTAAATCAAAAATTTAAAAAAGAAAACTCGTATATAGCCTTTCCGAATTTTACACAGATATTATTTTCGAAAAAGAATTTTTAGAAATAGTTTCACCATTGTTTTAAAATAATAAATAATTCATAATGAATTTATATCATGATTTAATTTATAAAATAAAAACTCGATTTATAATAACCAAGAGAAAAGTTTTTCTGTTTTATATCTCATAAAAACTTTCAATAAAACTTTTTGCTATAAATCTAAAACTCCCGTCAACGAATCTCTCCATCCTAAAAGTAATGTCCACAGTAATAAAAGCAATATTATTTTCCCGTAAATAAAAAGAATTGAGAAAAAATAATAAAATAATAATAGAAGTGAAATCAATTTTCGAATATTATTTGAAGCGCGTTTTGTCACAATATGTCACCTGAGCTACTAAACATTTTAATCTATTTAAATTGTATATAAATTTTATATTGTATTATTTAACAAATTTAAATCCATTCACAATTGACAAACAATGTTTTTTAACGTCGATTTACTGTACTATATACATTTACTTCAATTTAAAAAGTAAATCGGCCACAACCAAGCAACAGTTGCAATACTTAAAACAGATTCTTTAAATGTATATTTCTAAATAATTCAGCTTTCTTTAGTACTTTTAATTTTAAGACATTTTTCAACAGTTTTGAAAGATTAAATAAATCCTCTTCAAAAACAACGCCATTAGTGCACGGTAACAAAAAATTAAAAGCTATTTTGAATAAAATAATCACGCCAACTTCGTTGAATAATGACTGTTTATAAAGTTTGATTAGCTGGTTAATCCAGCCAGCCCTTTTTAAACCCTTTATCCAACCCTTTAATAGTCGTATAGTAGCTCCACACAATCCCTGTTCATTCTAATTATTTATACAGCCATTTACATAAGCTTCGTTGTTCGGAAAGTTAACTTGCTAGTGATCACCCTTTAAATATTCAATCTTTATATAATAGTCTATCTTATAATCACTTTTTAATTATTTTCCAAATGATTCCTGATCGCTATCCTTCGACTTTAAGTCAAATACTCACATTTGAAATATTAATTATTTAAAAAAACACTCGTTGTCTTGAAACGGGTCGAACAGCTAGTAAATATATTATGAATGAATATAATAATATAATAGTAGTAAAAATAAGCTAGACCATTGAATTGTATTCCGAAATGAAGTGTGTTATCATTTATAAACAAATGTTGCCATACTTCATTTTCACGAGTATTCATGAATGAATTGGTGCCTCTACTTCCGTATGAATGAGTTTATTTATAAATTTTACTACTGCTCTTTAAATAAATTTTGACAGGTTTTATTTATTGCCGTCGTGACTTCACTAACCTGCAAGGACGTTGCGTTGAGTATGCTCTGCCCATGAAGAGTCTTTATATATAAATTCAAACATTTATTATTTTAATTTTAAAATTATTTTGCTGGCTGCTTTCACTGCTATTATTTTTCGCAATACTATATAAATATTTTAAAATATGAATTACTTTTTATGAGTTTGCTCATCCTGCATACTTAATAGCTTCGCATGGGGTTAACTTTGAAGAAAAGTAACATATAAATAACAAAACCCGTTAAATTTAATTGTTAGTTAGTGATTAAACAGCGCACAATTCTTTATTCTAGTGTAAATTATGATCGTAAGAAGTGTTGCCACACCTTCAGGCGCAACAATGTCCGTAAATCTTATATTGTATACATGATATTTCCAATATATTGTAAATTTATTTGTAAGTGTAATCTTTTATTTCTAACGTTAAGTTCTTATAATTTTTGTCCCACACTTGCCAGAATAGCATAGATATTTAAATGTTGTGAAGCAGATCTTCATTTACAGCATAACGAACATCAAATATTTGAAAGGAAGGTATATTTCTGTTAGAAAAAAACGTCAATTAAAGGTATCGTAAAACCCAAAAATTAAACTATTTAAAATCATTTATCTATTAAAAAAATATATGGTTTATTATTTCTTCAATGACAACTAGACTTCTTTGCTCCAAGAGGGTATGCAACCTAAATAACACTGTTTGAATATTCACATTTAAAGATAATGAAATATGTATTAGCAAGATTTGAATATTTGTTGTAAACAAGAGTAAATAGAAAAATAACAATTTGCTACAGCAATCACTTACAGTTAGAATAAATCTTAACAATCCATCAAGAAAAGCTTAAGGCTGAAAAAATAGAACTTTTATATAAAGATACGTTAGGGCTTTGGAATCAATTCTCTGCCTCCCTTGCCCCCCTCGAACTCTCTAAGGAATGTCGCTATCTGAGATATTTACTGTACCGTTATGGTATTTTATAAAAAGAAACCGAGCTGAATCTTGCATCAAAGCATTAAGAGGGGTCGGGGGAGGAAGTGCTACCCTACATCATAAGTATGTTTCAAGGTCAGTACATCACATTAAGAAATGGTGAAAAATAGCTTCATCCTGAAAAACTCCTTGGGAGCTAAAATTGAAAAGAACCGAGGACGCGTTTTTATCTCGACTTCTCTTGAAATAATTCTTTTTATATGAATAATATAATTGATATTTAGAACATGTAAAGTTGAACTATTGGATCCACTCCTAATTGTTTCACTAGTTGTTGAATGTGTAGTAGTACACGTCTCTTCAATCTATTGTACTTTGTTTGTCTTTATTAATGTGCTACCAAATTTGAAGTAGCTTCTGATATTTTTCGATTCGAATGGGCTTGTGTCCTATGTCTTAATTTCTATAAAAGTGTACTATATATTGATAAAGTGGGTTACTAGAACCTCAAATGTTCAATTATTTTTTAATAACTCCTTATATCTTAGAAGATATTAACAAATAAAAAGTCATTTTTTCTCTTTCATTATTAAAGGGATTCAACGTTGTACAACATTCCAAATGCATGTGACCTCACAACCGCTAGTTACTCTCTAGTTTATACAACAGAGCGTAAAAGAGATATATTCTTAACAGAACTCTGACAAGTTTCCAGGTTACTAATCTTACAGCTCATAAATCTCTGCTATATGTATTTAAATATCAAAATATTATTTACCGCTATTTCAAGGAATAATAAAATTTCAATATTATGTCTGCCGTAACAGGGTTAAATAAAAGAAATACTTATTATTCTTTGACTTGACTTGATTATTTGACTACCAACAGCTACAAAACATTACCACAGCAGTGATCTACTCAACAAATAACTGACGTTAAAATGCATTTCACGTCATACAAATATGGCCGACCATTTCTAGCGCTAAAACTACAATTCAAATTTGTAATTGCTATATCTCTGTCAACATTTAGATATTTAATAAAATAGACACGCCAATACACATTTATTAACATCAATTTCAATCAACAATTGAAAAATCGACCACTAAAAAATGAGGACACAAGCCCATTAGTATCTTGAGATTTCATACAAACCACAGTGCGTTGACTATTGATTTTAGAGTTTTCGCCTATAATCCCCAAATTTCCCCATAATTAATTCCATATGACCAAATAAGCATTAATATGGGCTATTTAAATAGTAGTATCTTGCTTTCCAGTAATAGTTGGGCTAACTAGATAGCTTAAACATTTTCGTCTTACTAAAGCGCGCAAGCGCAATTTACATAATCGTTACAATTAACGGTAATTTCACTAAGGGGTTTACAAAAGCATTTTGGACACAGAACCACGCTTTAGAAAATCAGACAAGTAAAATGGCAATCAAGATACAAAAAGACACTATCTAAAAACTGATTTTAGAATTCCTGCTTTTGCACAATGAAAACTGAAAAATCTTTAATAAATTAAATACATTAAATTAATTAAGATAATAATGACATTAAGAGAGTATTTACTCTTTAAGATAGATATCTCAATAATATTTCTTCAAATAATAATGTATAAACTCATCTTTGCTATCTTTATTTCTCATCTCATGTAAATAACAGTATGTTAGACAGAGACACAAAATATTGATTACTCCCACCCAATACACGTTCTTTGGAATCTAGAATCTATATCACTGGCTTGGAGCTTTAAGTCTTTCGTAGCCCCACGTACAAAGTTACAAATTGAATCTTATATGGATATCAACGAAAGCTTTTTCAAATTTAATATTTCAAATAAATATTAATATCACTTTCCGGTTTATTGATTTCTGTTGAACAATTTTTCTTTTTTGTTAAATTATATAACAAAAAATACTCGCAATCACAAGTCTTGCACTGATGACGCTCTGTGTGACTGTACATTTTATTCCACAGAGGTTTACTGGATGTGAAATTCAAATATAATGCTAATAATGTTGATTCCAAACAATACTTGTGTCAGCAAGAATAAATCAAGCTTGTGTTTGAACAATGAAAAGTTCGAATAAAATATGGAAAATAAAAACAACGAAAATATTGGTACGAATATGTCAGGCCAATCTCTCAATTTATTATTTGATTTTCCTCTTGTATTATTAACAACAGAGCCGTACTAGTGAATAGTCCTGGTACCCAATTCAACTATTTCAAGTGTAATGCTGTATATACGTATATAAATATATATTTGTTACGCAGAAGATTTTTTTCTTTGAAGAAATATAATTAACCGTATTTCTTCCAATTGAGCAGTCACTTTTATTACAAAGTTAATTTCCGCCGCACCATTATCCAGACTTAACAAATATATTTACATTAAATAATTCTTAGAAATACAAACTCAACTCCTCGAAAATATTATTAGGCATACTTGTGTTTTGGGTTGCTGATGACACAACAGATGACTCCTCCATCTCTGCGCCTCACTCCACCGAGAAAAGCTCATTTAATGCTACTGAAAAACTTTTTGGAACTCTACATTTTACTTTGATGTTCTTCAATTCCATTTAAATATTCCTTCGATGAATAAAATGAAGAGGAATCTTAATTTAAATATTGAATATAATTAAATTACAATTCTTTTTAAGCTACTCACTAAACACAATTAGTTTATCTAGTATAAGAAAGATTACCTGTTACACAAACAATTCTCTCTAATATACAACGCTTTGTGACCTGCTTTACTGCTTTTTGGAAAATAATTCTACCTAGTTGCGCATTAGCATACCCATAAAAATTATTTTTATTCTTTTTTCAAGGATTATAAAATTTTAAATAAAATATCTGCATGTATGGAAATATTTTTACAGCTTTAACGAAGTCGAATTCGTATATATATCATTATGAATTCAAAGAACGATAAATGAATTCACTAAAGTTGAATACTATGAAATCATATACAAACATAGTTCCTACAAATCGTCCTGCAAGCATTTTACAGCATCTTCAAGCTTTTCACGTTTCGTAAAAGATGTTTTCCTGGTCATTGACCTTATAAAATTACCACATAAAGATATTTCACTTTTTTTTGACATAGATCTCACAGCATTGTAGAGCTTTGTGACAGCAAATTCCAGAAACCTACTTGTTTTATGAGCTTAATAAGTTCTTGGATGTGAAGCTCTCAACAGCTTTTGCGCTTGTTGAGAGCGACATAATAAGTGACATCATTGGGGTTTATAGCAATTGTGTTATGCTTTTACGCCGTTATTAGTTGGAATAAAGGCAACATGAAGAGCACTTCAAATATGTCTTTTTAAGTAAATTACTGTACGTTATTCTATCAATGTTTGTTACATTTAATAAAACAATTTTTAGTTTGGATTTTTTTCATTGTGCTTTAGTAATACACTAAACACAGTTACCTGAATTTAAGGTATATTTAACATCAAACAGGTTACGTAAAAAATGTTATCTACATGTAACGTTCTGTGACTTACTTTATTGCTATTAGGATAGCAAAACAACCTTTTTGAATTAATAGAATTGTAAAGCCTCCTTTCTTAGATTAATAAATCTTAGTAACGTATTTTTAAATATTAAAGAATAATAAAATATCTTCTGAATCATAAAATAAAATGATTTGGACAAAATTGAGGACTTTAACGATTAAATATTACTAGGATTCGCTTAATAATATTGGTATTATTACTTAGCATAGACATACTCGAAAAGAATAAGTACGTAACCCAGTAAACAATTTAGTGAAGTGCCCTATTTGGTGAAGTTCGAGTCACTCGTACAATTCTATTCTAACGCTTTACAAGTTCGAAGTTACATTCGAACAACACAGAAACCAATTTTAGTTCAAATTCATTCTCTACCTGTCACAGATTTTGTGTTAGTTGTTAGAATTTTTTCATACTAATATTCTTTCTTTTTCCAACATCATTCATTAAGTAGCAGTTGTTCCTTTCATATTTTTCTTAGTTCACTTTCATTCCAAAGTGAGAGAGAAACGAGATGCGGTTAGACAAGTAAAATATATTTTTCACCGTTACACTTGTATACTTGTATAGTATTTTGTTCAGTACAGTATGTTTAAAGTATATGCTATTATCCTTTTTCAACAAATATTTCTTTATTGGTAATAGACAGACGCTATCTCCCTCAATCCCCGAATATAATGTATTTAAACGAAGATAGTATCTAGCGATGGTAAGACAGAGGTTTTAAACCTAACGCAGACCTGCCGATCGTGGATTTTTGAATCACCAAAACAATGTAAAAAACTAATATAACGAGTATTGTTGAAGATGAATAATATTCATTAAAAAAATCACGATCCGTACTAAAGATTACATCTATTTATTTCTTCATTTAAATATTTATATTTTGCAGACTCTAAAAAGTAGAATTCCATTAAGTTGTATACCCCTGCTAGTGTCAAGTTTATAACTCCGGTCATAAATCATAAACCGACTCCGCTTTTAATTCAGCACTGAACCGTCGTTGCGATCTCTGTAGGTCATAAAAAGTGCCTTTCCTATGAACGACTGAATAGAAAACGAACACGTTCCAGACAAAAAACTCATGATATGTAATAGAAATTAAGTAGAATTTACTCCAAAATGTCTACTGGTAATTCTATAAATCACATCCTCTAAATTAATTTATTTTCGAAAGTTCATGAACTAGTTTAAAGTACTACCATGTTTTCAACATGGATTTTCATCTTATGTAATTAAAAAAGCTCAAAGAAAAAAAAAATACTAAAACTTTAAAGGTTGGTATAAAGTAAAAAGAAAGACGTCTTTGAACTTATGAGAAAAAATAACGTAGCGCTGTTATCTGTATGTAGAATATTTGTTTAATGTCCTTGTGGCATCCCACGAAAACTTCTTCAAATTTAATAAGAATTTTTTGTGTTCCTTTCAAGATTTATCTTTCATTCATCTTAAACCTATTTCTATGATATGTTATATACCTTTATCATACTCTGAATTTTAATAAAATGTTGTATTACAGCATCTCTGTTCCATATTCATGAAGGAGGTATAATCTAAAACTAGGAATTCTGCGTTTATTTGATATTGTGTGGTAAGTGTTTACTTTACAAGCTTAATATGCATTCGCAAAGAGATCATATTGAAAATAAAACATATTATTCGTACGATGTAAAGTTGCTACACAATTTTGTCTAAAGACTTCATAAACAAATATCTTAACCTTAAAATAGCATTCCTGCTAAACACAAAATGTTTAATTACGTTACGCAACATACTAAATAAAAGTATAAATAATGACATTTAATACCTCTTAATAATTCTTGAAAAGGACTTATTAAAATTTTATAATCCTTAAAAAGGAATGTATAAGAAGTATTATGTTTGTGTTGATTACTAAAGTTCGATTTATTAAAAAGCAATATCAATATAGCGCAGGCTGACCTTGTGAGGTACCTGGGAATACACTTACACAGGAGGCTTACTTGGAAGAAGCCCATACCCAGTAAACAATTTGGTGAAGTGTCCTATTTGGTGAAGTTCGAGTCACTCGTACAATTCTATTCTAACGCTTTACAAGTTCTCTACCTGTCACAGATTTTGTGTTAGTTTTTCATAATAATATTCTTTCTTTTTCCAACATCATTCATTAAGTATTTCTGTTTCTTTCCCACATGGGTATATTTTTATTATCCGGTCATAAATCATAAACCTACTCCGCTTTTAATTCAGCAGTGAACCGTCGTTGCAATGTCTGTAGCTCATAAAAAGGACCTTTCCTATGAACGACTGAATAGAAAACGAACACGTTCCAGACAAAAAATTCATGATACGTAATAGAAATTAAGTAGAATTTACTCCAAAATGTTTACTGGGTATTTACAAAGAGAAAGAAGCTAGACCTACAACTGCGGAAGATGTACTGTCTGATAGGACGTAAGACACAACTGAGCACTGAAAACAAACTCCTGCTTTACAAATCCATACTTAACCGGTATGGTCATATGGTATTCAACTATGGGGTACTGCATCCACCTCTAATATTGAAATAATCCAAAGATTTCACTTTAAAATGCTAAGGATTGTCACGAACGCACCATGGTTTGTACCTAATAACAAAATACATCGGGATCTAGATATACCCACAGTTAATGAAGAAATAGTGCTTAGAAGCAAAGCATACAAAGAGAGAATACTTGAACATCCAAACAATTTGGCCAGCTGTCTAATGTCCAATAATTCCGTAGTACTCCTAAGAAAGTACTTCAAGACCTATTAACCAACTAAACAGGATCTAGGTTCTATTGAAATCGAGGTATGAGTCGATGGGCACATCCCGCGCAAAACACTTTATTATTTTTACATACCTATCACTGAATGTCCTCTAAACAGGACAGATTGTAATAATCTAAAGAAATCAAATTAAAAAAATTAAAAAGCATTAAAGTAAGCCGCAAAATGCCAAAAATTTACACAATTCGAATAACTTTATATTGTTATAAATTTACTTGTATTATTTTATGCTGACAAGATCTGTATAAGCATAAAATAAATTTATTCTATGTTCGAGTCGACTTAATGATACTATTATACCATCGCATCACGCACAACGCAGCCCTTTGTATTTGAGATATCGGATGACCCGAACCTTCACCACACAAATGCTCCCGAAATAGAACTCCACATTTTCCCCATTTCTAGCGGTATTTAAAGTGCCCCCACAAAACACAAGAATGTTATAAAGTGATTTGAAATTTAAAGTAAAGTTTTTGACTGTCACCGCATATGTAAAGTTTCTACTAATAATGAATGAACAATTACTAACCCTAATGTCATTTTAATCGAGTTTTGATGTAGCGAGAGTAGTGACCCATATATGACAGACAAGCTTCAAACCGGCTAATTACGAATGTATATTTTAGGAGTGACGTAATAAACTATTTTAAATACAATTCGGGCTTTTTATAACCATCAGAATCGATCATAGTGTCAGATGCATGGTTTGACACCATTCAGACATTATTGAGTTTAACCTGGAGTCTCCGGGGTTTTACATTATGTCTCCGGGCTACTAGTTGTTGGGTTTATTTACATTGCAAACACTCTCTGTATGTAGTACTGGTATGGGTCTGTCATTCACATATAACGATTTAATTGAACGAGACAACAAAAAGAATAAATGAACGATCAGTGCAAATAGAAATATGTAGTTTTAACATAGTGTACTTGCTATAGTCCATATCACGATAGTTTAAAAGAGGTTATAAGAGCGGTATAAATCTATAATACGATAATGAATTTTATCTTATTCGTTTCTATATACATTATAGAAAAATAAGTGAGTCTGTGCTTTTTAGTTTTAAGTATGAGTCGCCGCTGAACTCTCGTAATTTGAACTATACATATTGTTTCATTAATATCATGTAAAGTTACATAACAAGAGTTATCATGTAAAAAATAGTATATTACGTTACGTTATGTAATATTACTAAATCAAATCAATATCCATAATATCAAGAAAATCAATAAAATGTAGAATATAGACTGCTATCACTTTGGGTTCAATCCCCGGATCAGAGTTATATTTTCTGAGTTTGTTTGGTTGTTATAAAGTTAAATTGATTATGTAACTGTACAATCACAAAATTATCAGGCAGCAGTATAGTTCTGATATATAAAGCTACGACTCCACAAAAACTATCAACATAGTATTGAAGTCGTTGGTGATATGGTTGGTTTCATCATCGGAAATAGATCGACGTTATTAATTGTTTAAATGTAATATGTCTTCAGTTAAGTATAATATTAAATTAATTTAAGGTATCAGTAGTATTCATATTTTTTGTTTAGCGGAAATATTTGGACTCTTTATTTTGTTTAACATATTTTTAGAGTTATGGAGTAATAAAAAATCTATTCCATTATTTTCTAAAAACATAACTCCAATAGATTTATTTCGATTACTAGTTGAAGCCGTCGGAACTTATCGTGCAAGAATATTGGAGACTCATCGTTCCGTCGGCTATGTAATGCGTAGCTATACCTAATCTCTTATCCACAATGCCTAAATCGCGCGATATTATAAAACGCGTGCATCTACGAGTTACGTAAATAAGTTTATCACAAATTTTAGTTAATTGTCATTGAATAGAAATGAATTTGAGATCAAAAGAAGACGTTGCATTACATTGAGAAATTAATTGAAGAGGTGTAATTGGTACTGGAAGGAACTGATCGTTTAGAATGAGAAGAAGAAGAAGAATTTAAAACTTCAACTGGAAATTTTAATTTAAGAAATCTACATGCCCTTCCAATATATACTTTGGCAATTCGCGTTACTTGATGCGCGCTAAAAACTTATATTACGCGGTAAATAAGCAAATCTAACAAGAACCCGGTAGAAACGTAACAAACACGTAATATTTACACGCTAAAACATACCAGATACGTAAATATACATTACTTTCTCAAATATATAAGTTCTTTAAGAATGAAACTTGCTGAAACACGAATAATAAAATAGTTTAAAATATATTTACCCCTTTTCCTTCTGCGCTGTGTTCACTAGGAGGTAGAGCGTTTCTACTATTTCCTTGATAAACAATATATAATACAGACCACACGCAAAAGAACGTTCAACCAGTACAACGGCGCCCCGCTGTCTGGGATAAAGTGGAAGCTGTTGAACTAAAATGTGGATGTGGACCCGACACCCGACATCCGACGCAAACGCCGACGCTCGTAGAAACGTGTCGACAACCAACGTCACCCGCTGGCGTCCAACCATTACATTCGGACAAAGGGGTTGTATTCTATGCATACTATTCACGCCCCCACACTAAAAGTTCATAAGCACTGATTGCGTAACATAGTGTAGGCGGGAAAAAGGGAAATAGTCAGGGGTGGATTAAATGGAAGATATAGGGCACGAAACCGAACGAAAGAGAATGGGCTTGTGTCCTATGTCTTAATTTCTATAAAACTGTACTAGATATTGATAAAGTGGGTTACTAGAACCTCAAATGTTCAATTATTTTTTAATAACTCCTTATATGTTAAGAGATATTAACCATTAAAAAAGTCATTTTGTCTCTTTAATTATTAAAGGGATTCAACGTTGTACACATTCCAAATGCATCAGACACCACAACCGCTGCCAAACTTACAGCTCCTAAATCTCTGCTATATGTATTTATATATCAAAATATCCAATATTATTTACAACTATTTCAAGGAACAATAAAATTTCAATATTATGTCTGCCGGAACAGGGTTAAATAAAATAAAAACTTATTATTCTTTGACTGGACTTGATTATTTCGGCTACCAATAGCTACAGAACATTACCACAGCACTGACCTACTCAACAAATAACTGACGTTAAAATACATTTCACGTCATACAAATATGGCTGACCATTTCCAGCACTAAAACTACAATTCGAATTTTTTTTGTTACATCTCCGTTGACATTTCGATATTTAATAAATTAGACACGTCAATACACATTAATTATTAATATCAATTTCAATCAACAATTGAAAAATCGACCACAAAAAAATGAGGACACAAGCCCATTAAATTTGCCGTAACAGAACTGTCTAATGATTCTTTTAATAATAAATCGCAATATAGGAGATGTTAAACACAACACAAACTGTATTAGGTAATTTATTTTATTATACTTGTTTATCAATTTCATAATATCGATACTTTATATATTTCCCGAAGAACTTCATTCTCATTAAACGAATTGGATTTATCTGCATTAATATATATTATGGTACTATATATAAAGATCAGATTTATAGAAATTAAGACATGGTTTAAAAAGCAATTTCGACATTAAGCGTGTCTCTTTCGGTTTTGGGTTCTCTTTTACTCCAGATCAGGATTAATACCTAGTGCCCAAAAGCAGCCTAATCCGCCACTGGACATAGTAGATGAAAAACGTGCGCGTAGGAACCATAGCACCCATAGCACCTTATGCGCGCGCCAAATGTGAAATTTCGCTAGCTGTTACGATCACAGTCGCGCCGAATCAATAATTTGTTACAACTACGCGGGCTTTTAATAACTGGGTATTCATCAAGCGTGAACTACTTATCAAATTCATATTACCATAATTATAAATGTAAATGACATTTTCCAAAGTTTTATATTCCACCCTGTGACAACGAGATTTATTATAAAAATATTGTTGACAGGTTTCCATCAAAATAAATTACAACCTTTAAAGGCTGAGTGATGAAAACATTAAACAAAAGTTTAATGAAGCAATAGCAAAAAGAAAAAAGTATTGTTGGTTTCTGGACGTTGTCGTGGTACAATACGATTCAAAAGTTGTGTTGCGTCTACGTAGGATAAATCGGACGATTTACAGATAAGTAAATGAAATCTTTTGTACAAGTCTGTCTAAGCAGTAATACATACGAATACAAACAAATGTAGAAATACAAACAATTACTGACACGTTCATTTCTGAGCATTTCATTTCTTTATACTGAAACTTTAGCGACAATAAATGTAAAATAAATTTGACAACGGAGAAATAACTAGTTGTTCTTTGCTTGCCATCTCGCCATTGCTAGAGCGATTAATGAAAAATAGATTTTGTAAATTTGAAGTATTTATTTTAAAGCTTTTCAAATATTAAATTTTAAATTAGAAGCTGATTCCCACCAAGTTAATATTCTTGTCGCCATCTATGATCTGCTCTACCAAGCTTATGATCTTATGATAACTTATGATAATCATTACAAATTTTCCGAATGTAATTAAAGTGGCTTACTTAAAAAGAAATTCTGAATATAATTTTCGTGTTTAAATAAACTCCATTTGAATTATTTTAAATGATTGTATAGAACAGTATATACAAAAATTATTCTTGAAGCACGTGTTTAGGTTTAGTGACATCTGTCAAATGAAACAAGTGGAACATATTTGTTTTGTTTAATTACATTCAATCTTAAATAATTTTATAATAGTTAAAAGCAGTAAATATGGACACTATTGTTATAAATAAGAATAAGAAAGTGTCAGAAGAGGACTTAAGTAAATTAACAAAAGATGCAAGTTATTTGACTAAATTTGTAAACATAACCTAACTTATTTTAGAATACCAATAACATGTATCATAACATTATTTTTACTTTTAGGAATTAATCGAAAGGGTAATTCGCATAGAAAAACATAACAATCAGCTTAAAAACATTATTAATAAAAAGAATAATGAAAACTCTCAACAAGGCAAACAACATATCAAGACGTACAAACAAAGACCATTTAACTTTTCAAAGTAAGTTTAGCTTCAACACCTTTTCTTTTAACAAGTATTTTAGATATGAATCATATTATTATATATAAAGGAACTACACTTCCATTTGTTTATTATACATTATTTACAGATGTTTTAAAAGACATATTTTACTTAAATTTTATTATTTGGGATGGGATTACCAAGGATTTGCAACTCAAGAAGATACCAACAAAACTATTGGTAATTAACTATATATTATGGTTAACTTATATGAATATATCTCAGTTTAGCTTTAATGTGAATGAAGAGTATGTATTTATAGAAATCAATTGTTTTAGAACACCATTTATTCGATGCACTGACCAAAGCTTGTTTAATCGAAAATAGGATTACAAGTAATTACCATAGATGTGGGCGAACTGATAAAGGTGTGAGCGCATTTTCTCAGGTATATACAACATATTACATAATCAAAGAATCATATAATTGCAAGAATTATTACCATTCTAATATTTTCAGGTGATTTCTCTTGATATAAGAAGTTTATTTCCTACTGAAATTCAAATGGATGTAACAAATATAAAAAATGAGTTGCGGTACTGCCATCTCCTTAACAGACTCTTGCCAAATGAAATTAGATGTGTATCTTGGGCTCCAGTAACAAATGAAGGATTCAGTGCACGGTTAGAGTTTTTCTCAGAAATATGTAATTGAAATATTATTGATGGAGATCAGTTTTTATTTGTGTTTTCGAATTTTAGGTTTGATTGTAAGAGAAGAACATACAAATATTTTTTCCCTAGAGGTGATATGAATATTGAGGTATATTTATATCTTGAATATAAAATTTTGTATAATTTGCACCACACCTAACGATAAATTAGTTGCTTTATGGACACTTTTTCACTTTCAAATATTTTATCTAAAATATATTGGTTTTAATTTTATTGTATACTTATGTAATATTTTTTTTATTAATTAGGTAAATTAACATTCCTATTAATGTAAGTGATCAATTTTCTCCAATAGGCTATGCGAGAAGGATGTCGTTATTTAATAGGTTCTCATGATTTTCGAAATTTATGTAAAATGGATGTAGGAAATGGAGTTGTTGTATTTAATCGAAATATACAATATGCTGAAATAATACCATTAAGTACTGAAAGTGATACAACAGAAACAGGTACATAAAAAGCTTGATTAAATCAGAATACTAATGTATTCTTATAGTTATAGTACATATATTAATTATTAATATAAATATTATATTAATCATATGGAATTAATTTATGAAATAAGAAAATTGATTTAGGTTTCGACATGTTTTCACTGGTTTTAACTGGAAAGGCATTTTTGTGGCACCAAGTTCGTTGTATTATGGGAATATTACTTTTAATTGGCCAACGCAAGGAAGAGCCTACAATAATTAAGGAACTGTTGGATGTTACATCAAATCCCTGGTATGTCACATTTCTTAAGTTTTATGTTCTATTTCATACATTAATTATAAGCTTGATAGTTTTGTTAAAATGTGAACATTCTTATTGCAATAAATATGACATTCTTTTTAGTAAACCACAATACAGTTTAGCAAACGATTTGCCATTGAATTTGTACTATTGTGAATATAATGAAGAAAATGATAATAAAGAAGAATCACAACTAAACTGGATAACGGAAAATGAAAATCTTGAACGAGTAATAGAAGAACTGCAGTTGCAATGGTCGGAAAAATCTATAAAGTAAAGACTAAATTAATAAAATTTTATTTAACATAATTTGCAGAAATATATCATAATACAATATTATTTTATGTATTCAGATCTACAATGATTAGAGAAATGCTTAAGGATTTACAAAAGGAGCACGGTGAATTGAATTCACAATCTGAAGAGAATCGTATTAAAGAAATTACTTCTCAAGCAGAATATTTACTTCAAGGTGTCAAATCTAAAAACTATCAGAAGCTAATGGAACGAGTTAAATGTGGTTAGTAGGAGATAATACTATCAATATAATTTATTAATAGTTACAATAATTTCAAATGATAATTACAAACTGAGTTCTAGTATCTAGTTCTAGAGACCTATCTAGTATTAATAAATTTTTTTTGCATATTTACAGTTAAAAATTAATTATATTTAACTTATTAAAAAATTTCTATTTCGCAGGAAGTCTTGAAGATAAAATTGATCATTATGTAAAAAAACGACGAATACAAGTTGCACCTTTAAGCAAAGAATCTGATTCGAACAATAGATCATAAAACTGTAAAATGTGACACTGTATCTGTATTATTTTCAATAAGTTTATTTGATTAATGTAATTATATATTAATAGAAAATAGTAAAAATATTTCTTTAAAAAGCAACTGTTGCTCTTATTGAATTAATCTTATAGCTTGATTGCATATTGTATGAGAATGCGTGAGGTATTAATGGCAGATAGTTGTGTCTTTTGGTTGAATTTCCGGACCAGCGCTATACTTTCAGAGTTTGCATGTTATGTCTTTTAATTGAATATTTAAAATGTAACCATAAACGTATTAATCAGTGGTGTAGGTCACATACAATTGTCTAAACAAATTCACATAAAAGCAATAAGAAGGCTATCTGTGATATGACTAGTATCGAAAATACAGCGGTGTTAAACAAAATATGTTCTTACAACGACTGTTACTAGGTTTTTTAATGCTAACAATTGTATTATAATCACTTAAGAGATTAAGATCAAAGTAGGCTTTCGCATTATTACGTGTTACTGCGTGTTACTCATTGAGTCGCATTGCAACTAATCAACAACTCATTTTTAAATTTCCCGCATTTGCTGTATAGACTATGTTTTTCATATTTTCTACTTATCTTCAGTAGTACTTTTACAGTTTTATAATTGTTATTCCCAATTTTAATATTAATATACAAATTATGTATTCTGAAATTTAATTATTATTGAAAATAAATAAAGTATTTAAAGTAATGCCACACATTTTTAGTTCAGTGCACAACAAATACAGTGCTTTAGCCCGCGCTTGGTAACGCTAAGTTTGCATTTAACTTCATAAACATTGGCAACACACTAACACATTTTCTGGAGATTCTTTCTTCCGGTTCGTAACAACCCATACACAACAGCTATTTGGTACTTTCAGTGTACGAAATACTTTATTAAATAAAAAATGGATAAACCTGTAGTTCTCGCTCGTGTAATTAAAGTATTAGGCCGTACTGGTTCCCAGGGCCAATGTACCCAGGTGAAGGTGGAATTTATCGGAGAGCAAAACCGACAAATCATCAGGAATGTAAAAGGACCCGTACGTGAAGGAGATATTCTAACCTTACTAGAGTCTGAACGTGAAGCCAGGAGGTTACGATAATTTAAAAATGTAAGTATTTAACTTCTATTTCCAATGTTACAATATTTATTACTAACATTTAAAGAGTGAAAAATGTGCTCTATTGATATTTTAATTCATATATTGTTTGACCTGTCACGTGTGTGAAATAATAATAAAGTGAGGTTAGAAAATTGATTTTATTCTGTGATTAAACCAACCAGTTTTAAAAATGTCTTTCTTTATTATTTTTATTGATAATAATTTACTAAGTGCTGATTAATCATTTACTAATGAGTCAAAAGTACTAAATGCATCTTACAGAATTAAGAAAATGGTGTCCAGTTTATGAGGATAAAAGCAAAAGAATCTGTAAACATTAAGTAAATATGTACTGTATTGTTTTTAGAGAAAATATCAATACTAAAGCTTAGACAAATGATCATTGATAAGTTAAATATATAGTTTTCTGCAGTACACATGATGATGGTGGTGTGCATTAACTATTTTGAGCGCCATTGTAGCAAACATAGACAAAAATGATTGCTGATAACATAAATATTTACACATGTTTGTAATAATACCCATGATAGTCCTTTGTTATAAATTTTCTTGTTCTCTAAAGTAATTGTTTTTTTTTTGTTTCAGATACATTTCCATGACGGTACAGTTGAAACATCTTTCAAAGTAATATTTGTACTGCAATGTAACAACTTCAAAATATTTTATTTATAAGCAAGTCTTTAATAAAACAATGGAAATATAAAAATTGTCTTTATTTTCTATATATCATGAGAAATTTAATAATTAAATCAATACGAACTGAGGCCCTAGTCTGATATGAACAGATATGATTTATATGAGTGAAACATTTTACGAATCAATTTTAAAAGAGTATTTCTGTACTATAATAATAATTAATAATACAATTCAGGAATAGTACAGGAATACTCTTTTAAAAGTGATTCGTAAAATGTTTCACGCATATGAATCATATCTGTTCGATCACGATCATTGTTCGCAAGACTCAGGAATAGGGCCCCTGGTCAGTTTTAATGACCGATTGCAAAACTCTTACTTCTTGCAAAAGCTAGTTAACTTGTGCGTTAGTAACTTAACATTTGCGGTGACATTGAGTTCAGCAATCTGCACTTATTATATTTGCTAAACATATTTTTAGATAGTGGTCTTTACGTACCAGCTAGTACTAGTTAAGAATTTAAAGAATCATTTGGAGACTACGGAATCTTATCGTCTAAGCAAACTAAATTCTAAGAGCGACTGAAAAGGCCATTCTGTTACCGACTCAATAGATAACTCAGAAATGAGATTAAATTGTAACTGAAAATAAATGAATTGTAGATTAGTGAATGTGTAACTGGATATAATTAAATTCGGCACCAACAGACAACAGGCTTTTTATTGAAGTGCCTTGTTGTGTCACCATTGATAATAAATGTGTATGGGTTCAGTTAAATAAATCATTGTAGTTTTTTATTATTTTAAATTTCTGCTTACTAGAATAACTTAAATAAATGGTCGAGGAAGAAATAGAATCAAACTAGTCCATTTAAGTCCTTTGGTTAAGACCTCTATTGAATGATAGAGTCAGTCCTAATATTCAAACCACACAAGAGTGAAATCTCTAAGCAATTAATATAGAATTTACTATTGTGTAGGTAGATGTCGTTAGGGTATGCTTTAAAATCTGGCTGTAGAAAAGAATATGCAGATATTATAATACATATACTAATTGAATTAAATGAAATTAATTAAATCTAAGATTGTGATATCAAAAATTAAGCTCGGGCAGACGCGCTAAAACGATTAGCATAACATCTTATTAACGAAGTACATCGTCGGACCCCCTAAATGGATGAAATTTTGATTGCTACTTTGCTGATAAGTAAATATTATTTAGAATATAAAAGGTAACTCTTATACTTCATGCGATTTAGTTTCTACCCTACTTGAAATATACGTCTTTTAAAAAGGCCGCGATAATATATTAAAAATATTATTTCAAATTATCAGAAGGTGGCAATACTTGTGTCTCCCATAATCCATTGCAGCATTTATATTAAGTGCGTAAATTAAAATGTGAATAGTTAGCGTGTGTTCTAAGATAATTATAATTTTATTAAAAAAAATGTACTATTAAAAACTGTAAAAGTGATTGTGATTGCAAATAAGTATCTATAGCTTGATTGGAACTATTTATTTTGTCTTTACATACGTTTCTTTTAACGCAAACTTATGTTGTGAAAATGTTTTGCATAACCTCCAAAAATGAATGATTACATAGATATATTGCAACGAAATAATGAAGGAGTCGAATAAAAATGATAGTGTGTTTGTTTATAAATATAGGACGATAACAATTAGTTTTTCTTTGAAAGTGTTTAAACCGTATATTCTCCAGTGTTAATAGCAGTTCAACATTAGGAAAGTAGGGGGCTCTGTAATACCAATGCTGCACATCGAAGGTAAGACAATTGTTTATAACTTTTGCATTTTATCAGGTAAATCATATAATGTATAAATACTTGTACTTTATTGATATTCATTAATAACCCGGTACTGTCCAAATATCAAATCAGACACGGTCTGCAGACAGAAATCGTGTTTGTTGTTACAAGTCCCAACAAATTCAATAAATGTCCGCCCAAAACATTAAAAGGGACGGGAGATGCTATATTACTTTGTTTTTCATAAATTATGTTTCATTATAACTACGAGTATTAAAGAAATAATAACAAAAATAAGTGCGCATATATAGCGATATATTTAATGTTTATTGTTGGTTCATGATCATTTGCAAAATCTTAAAAATTATTTCCTTCTCGCACACCTACGTGTACGTTCCAGCAAATTTTTGACGAACAAGTTTTAACTTGCAAACGGGCCAAATATTTTCTAAAGTTAGATTGATCTAAAAACTATATTCATCTCTTTTCTTCAACAGGTAATCATTAGGCAGTCGATAGTCGAATGTCTAAAGCTCGTCTTTATCTATAACACATCCACCAACATAATACTCATAATATTAAATTCAATTATTTGCTTCAAAAATATTTTTAAAATAACATTGCTGTCTCTTTCTTTCACATATAAAAATTTTAAATAAAACTATGCACTACTCTAACACATTGTAATAATTTTTCGCTAACAGTGAACATTGTAAAATAATTATTAGAACTTGTTATGACTTATCGGTCATTGCTCTTGATGCAGGTGGCCAAACAAATACAAAATCCTAATGCGTTCTTGCCATGTTTACATAATTAAAATTAAAGTTATGATTAAATAAATTTGCAATGGTGCACGATCAAAATATTTAAAGGTGTATACTTAATTGCAATAATTTTACTTAAGAATAATTTTAATTATTAATTAAATATTCTTGTTTATATTCTGTTGTATAAAAGGGATCGCAATTCATAGAAGGGAAGAGGGTAGGAAATAATCATAGTTTTATTTAATTTTTCTTTTAAAAAATTTTTTTTTTGTTATTTTAAAGTTCATTTAATGTTGTTCGTGGTTCTTCCAATTCCAAGCGATGAACGTTACGTTTAAATTAAGTATAACACTACACTACCGCCTACGCTAACCTGGTGAACATTTTTTTACGTGTTCAGTTCGGTTCAGTAGTACTGTTCACACGTTTTTTTTCAGGTGGGTCACCTGTCATATTTATGGCTAATTTTCAACTTTATTTAATACACAAATCGCCCACGGGCGTACACCTACCACATTCTAATTATTTTGAGGAACGATTTAAGTATTTCTTCATTAATAAATTAACCATCTAGTTTTCTTGTTTTATATTATTTTGATATGTTACAGATCATCTTGAATTGATCTTTTAAGAGGCTGCGTTGCGTGATCTTTAAGCACCGACATTCATGATGATTTCTCACGCATGCCCATTCCCCATTGCTCAGTTAGTTCAAATTATGTACATTTCCGTAAATCCATTCTAATATTTTATTAGCATATTACCTATATCTCTTGATATAGTTCAGTGCTTGTACATCTGTAATATACTTAGAGCATTTATATATGGAGTGTGAATAGTCTATGTTTCCTATAGATTGAAAATGTGGCCAAAATGTGTGCGAGAGAGAAAGGTATATGTTCCTATTTGTTCTCTATGCGTATGCGTCGAAAGTGGCAGCTGGCAGTAGTGGCAGATATAATAATATTATATATTATAAAAAATATGTAAAGAAATTATATTTCTTTAGTTGGTATAAAGCTCGTCTGTCAGTAAAACAGTGACCGTTCAGTGAAAACATATACTCATGAACGCCATAGATGTCGCTGTAGGGATAACGGCCAGCACAGTTGATATTTGGATTGAACAAAACTCATGTTTTTAGTTATATTTATATATAGGTTATTTATATTTATACATATCTACATTATTCTACATCAATATAATGTCATATTTAACAACCGTCACGTATTATATCTAGACAGCTCTGACTTGACAACTGCTACTTTCGACGCATGCTCATAGAGAACAAATAGGAATATATACCTTTCTCTCTCGCACACATTTCGGACACACTTTTAGGTCTAGCATTCTCACTCCATATGTATATGCTCTAAGTAGGCAACAAATATGAACATATCCCTTTCTCTTTCGCACACATTTCGGACACACTTTTAATCTATCAAAACATGAAATACGAAATGCAAAATGTGTTGAAATAGGTATTCTACTTTATGTCAATTGAGTTTAAAATAATATAATTTTAGATAAGAACTTTTTGATTTATTCGAAAATAGTTTAACGAACAATAAAAAATAAAAAATTTTCGGTGTGCAATTCAAAGTCAAAAAGAGGCCAAAACTGTAAAGTGCAGGTCAAAGCTAATGACAGAGTTAAAAATTTTCTACGAAAAAATGAAGACATATAATAATCGTGAAAACATCACATATTAAATTTATTTCATCGAGAGTTTGAGAACACCAAAGAGAAGCCCACGAAGTGGAGATCCAACCGAGCACCGGATCTAGATGAATTCGCCAGGTGTTGTTGGAGCACAACAGGTACTGTTTGTTTAAGTGATCGATACTAGAGAAAGATGCTGAAGTCATTCATATTTTTGTGTTTGCGGTTACAAGAAAAATGTGAACATCATCAACATGTTGAATGTGCTGATCTGTCAAAAACCAGCATCCAAATTGACATTGATATATAGGAACAGCATTATGAAATCACGTAACTAGAAAAACGAATTTGTTTAATTCTAATGGACTGACTAACCAATGGAATAGGAACTTTTGTTGAACAGTATGTTAGTAATAATACTATCGGTAGTACAGATTTCGGGAATTCAGTCGCTATGGACACTTTTTCGTGGAGCTCACTTTATCATGAGAGGTAGTTTCTAATAGAAAACGTATTTAGATGAAAATAACATACACACATAGACTTGACGCGTGTGACAAACCAATTCCACTAATCCGTGTTACTATATCAAGCTGTGTAGTAACCCGACTCGTAATCAATCAAAATAAACGAGAATTCTCAATGAGTACAAATTGCTGCGAGGGCTTGGGCGGACACCTTGCGGTCAGTTTAGCGCATAAACATTCGATTTGATGATTTAATCAATTTAAAGGAATTACATTATAGAATAAGTTATATATAACTCAGGCATGGCAAAGCTAAGGCACGCGTGCCATAACTAATACGTATTGTAATTTTACCTTTGCTTAAACTGAATTCAGAAAAAAGATAGTCCGCCAGCAATTTCATAAATTTAAATTTCGTAGATTGTGCGTCACTAAAAAGGTTCACCATCCCTGGCATTGGTTATTGCTATTGCAAGTACATTGGGCGTGATACTTGCTATATCACTATTAACCTTAAATATGTGTATAGGTTAACTTTGGATTAACAGGGCTGTACTAAGACTTTGTACAACTTTCTTAGAGAAAAAAAATACATAATTACTATTTCACCCAGTGATCATTTGCCAGATCTCCTTTATTAACAGTAAGTAGTAGTAAATTTAATTTTAGTTTATTTCAAATTCAATTTTTTGTTGCAAATTATCCTCACTGTAACTTATAAGTAAATATATGACGAGTTGAACCGCGGGAAATTTGAATTTTAAACTTCTTATGAAGCAGAAATCTACAAGAATATTTTGTTTAAATAATCGTCTTAACTGTTTGACGTTAATGAGGTTGCAGTCTGTTCAGGCGCTTATGTTTCGAAACCAAGCCTGGGGAAGTGTTTGCTCAGCAGTTATCGTTCGTAGATAGAAAAGAAAAAACTAAAAAATAATAATAAATAAGGGAAATAAATGGGAAAAGGAGGTTTTTTGCTTTCGAATACTTTGATATCAAATTTTCGGTAAAACCATTAATGGGGTGGGGTATCGTTTTTAGTCCCTGTGTAATCGCCGGGTTGATTAATCCATTCTTGGTCAAAAGGCTGCATAAGGAAAGGGACAAACACGTGCTAAAAATTTATAAATAATTTTTTTATAGTTGCTAGCAAACTCTTAAGCCTCATTCACACTCCACTGTTTTAATATTTAATTTACTGTTTTTATTTAATATCGTAATCTAGATTTTAGGTTTTCGTTTAAGCATTCCTTTTCACATTCGTCTTTTAATTTAAGTTTAGTTAATTTAGTTGGTGCATATGCATCGTTAGTAAGTGAAATAATTAAAATTTATGTTTTTATTAACAATTTGTAATAGAAATTGTTTTCACTGCTTTATTTTTGACAAACTGACATTGAACTTCTTTTAAAATTAAATCATACTACATTTTAATAGACAGATAACATAATATAGTTTTTCTTAATTTAATATTTTTAATTTAAGACATTGGACCTTGTAAGAATCTAAAAAAACTAAGAAAACTTAAAAAATAAATTTAATTAACAATAGTACTGTGAATGACTACTCGTATTGTCATATGCTAAACAATTTAAATTTAATACAAAATAAAATTAAAGCAGTGAGTGGAAATGATACTATATCTTGCAATAAATGTATCTAGTCGCAATTGAAATCATGCCTATCTATTGAACTTAAAGGTTAATACGGACCTGGTAATCATACATTAATAACTTAGGTAAGGTGAAAGTTTACATGTCCGATTCCAGGAATGTGGATATAATGTGTGAACTTATAAAAATATAATATTGTAACACTTACAACAAGATGGAGTTTAGTTCATCTAAAGTCTGTATGTGCTGGATGCTGGATGCTGGTCATACTCGTAGTTTAGTTCAACGATATTTTGACAGATTGTGTGAATCATACTTAAACACGAAGAAGTGTTGTAGACACATTTAATTAGCAGTTTGCGGTTGTGGTTTTGTAGCGCTGAGTTGCGCTGAGTTGATTTACAAAACGAAATGTATAACGATTGAACGTTTCTATTGGTTTTGTCGATTTAATCATTTTAGTTAGTGTCAATCATAATTACGTATGCATACTACATACATTGAAATATCAATCACTTGGTGTTATTATAAAGCTATTAATGAAAGAAAGAATATTTTAAAACAATTGGGCTGTGGCTGGTTTTGTATGGTCGAATTTTGCAGTGGCACATTCTTCTTTTTCATATCTCGCACATGTAGAAATATGAAATGGGATTATGCGAACTTTTCGTAGTCATTTTTCTTTAAATTTCATTGAAATATGTCTGTTGTTATATTATGTCCAAAAGTTGACCGTTAATAAAAGCGTAACAAAACAGAAAACATGGATGTAACCTTACACCAGAGAGACAGTTTTGAAAACTGTTTTGTTGTCAAAAAACAAAATAAAAACATGTTCCGTTTTATTTTAAAACAGTTCTGTTTTTTGAAAACAGACTGTTCGCTTTGAACAGACTGGTTTTATTTTTAGTGTTTTTTTGTGTGTCCCATAAAAATTATAAACATGATCAACAACAACTGACAAGCGCAAATGTTCACAAAAAACAAAACTGTGTGTTCAAACCATGCAGACTAGAAAACAAGTACAACAAACGTGTTTTCCTTTGATCTTAGATACATTCTCATCTGGAGTCGGTAAGATCAAAGGAAAACTAAACTACTAAAACAGCAACAAAAGACAAAAATGTGTTAAGAACTGTCTCTTTGGTGTAAACATTGGTGTTTTTGTTCGTGTTTTATTGAACTGTCTCTCTGGTGTGAAATCGGCATTATATTTACTTAAGTAAAACCTAGTAATATTTAATCTTAAAGGTTTTAATTTATAGCTATTCCAAAAGACTTTAATCCCTAAAAACGATGTTATAGTCCTAAAAAAGGTATAAGTGGAAAAGATATAACCTTTAAAGGTAAGGTAAAAGTATTATGTATATGCTAATGCGATGTGAATGGGTTGATTTATTGTTTTAAAAAATAATAAAATAGATCGCAAAACATTGTACGAGTATATTAGGTAAAATTGTTTATGTAACAGGTAATTTTTGTTATGTAAGATACACCTAATTACATATACGTAATTTCGATTTTTGTTTTACCGCTTTACTGTTACCAACATTTTTGAAGTCAAAGATTTAATATGTAGTATAATAAGTAATTGATTTTTGTTGAAAATTTATATTTTATTTAGTGTACTATTTTTCTATTTAAATTAGAATAGATATTATAAACTTCCTTTGGATGTATGCACATATATTGTGTCTTATTTAGGAATGAACAATCTTAACAGAACTATAATTAAGATAATTGTATCGTGCATTCAAAACATCTAAGAATAAAAAACAACAAAACATGCTATAAATAACAATTTATAAATCCTAAACGACGAATCCTGACTAAGTAGTTAAAATTATATCATTAATTCAAAAATAATGTTAATTTTCTCAATTTAAACAGTTAGTGTTATGTTTTAAAAATCTTCGATCGCTCCACGGATCGAATGATATCATCTGTGCTAGATTATTTAGCCGTATTCTGTATGGTCAATGTAATGTAGAAGAGAGGAGAAAGAAGCAGGAGAAAGAAAGAAGGAAAAGATAGCGAGGAAACAGTTAAACTTCAGTCCAGAAAAATAGAGGATTTTCGTAAAGGAGATAAGGACAAGAGGTAGATGACGGAGATAGAGACAATAATAACATAGTAAAGGTAGAGAGTCAAGAAGAAAGAGTAAAGTAAGAGAGTCAAGAGGAAATAGTAAAGATAGAGCGTCTATGCCTGTAATAGACATAAGTGAAGAAGTGAAAACGAAGAGGGAAGGCAGGAAGGATAGTGAAAAGATAATAGAGGGTTTGTCGAGAGGAGTCAAGGAAGGCAAGAGGTGATAGATGAAGATTCAAGCAATAAGGAAGGACAAGCAGGAAACGGTTTGCCGAGACGAGACAAAGAAGACAAGAGGTGAGGAAACGGTGAGAATGAAGGAAGACTAGGGAAAATGAAGGAAGAGGGTCAAGAGAAGAAGAAGCAGAAAGTACTTTTGGAAATAAAAAGGTCTAGAATAGATTAAGTTTAATTTCAAGTTGAAGTTCTATGAAATGTATTAAGAATGTAGATTGTAAAACCGAAAGGCGAACAATTAATATAATATAACTAGCTGTCCCGGCCACGCGTTGCTGTGCCTAACGTAGCGCCATCTATTGAATATTTACTCAATCTAGTCAACAGATTTCGATTTACTCAACAGAATATTTACTCAATCTAGTCAACAGATGTCGCCATCATCGTCGCCCGATGTCATATGTCATATACAGATAATTAATAGACAAATAATTAGCAATAAGATAAATAAATTGAGATGTAAGCTATCCTATCTTTCAAGTTGGGTCAAACTGCACACGGTGTACAAATTTCATTAAAATCGGTTAAGTAGTTTAGGAGTCCATAGCGGACAACACAGTGACACGTAATTTATATATATTAAGATAATAATAATGTAATGTAGAATATGAAGAATAATAAGAATGTCATCTTGTAAGAATATGTACGTATATTATGGAATCTTATTAAGTGACACTATAAAATTTGCCAATATAGTTAAGTGCCAGACGTTAACTAAAATAAATAAGATACAAAAAGCAAAGGAGCAATTTAGCCAACACATTTTTTTCTTCAGGCTCCATATTTTTACAGAATATTACTTATGTAATATGTAAAACTAGCACCGAAGGAAAACTGTTTAATTAATCGTGAAATATGGCGTCCAATTGGATATAAATAAGTTTTTCTAGGTCAGTCTGTAACGGCCTGAAGCGGTATCCCATGGCGATGTCATAAACAATTTTTGAACTCTAGAAATACCACCCACAACAAGGAGGCAAGTGTCAACATTTAACAGAGAGCCAACCAACCAGCGCATGCCTTGGATATTGACAACCTATTAAAATTTAAATTAATTACAAAATATTTCAATTATTCATAATTCATATAGGTTTATTGGTTTTATATATTATGTAGAATTCGAAATCGATTATAGATGACATTTTATATATTTTATTATAATTTATAATTTAAAATACGAATGTCGCGTTAATTTATAATCAATATTCAAGTTGGTATTGCCGAGATACGATATGTGTTATTTGAGATAACATCTAGAATACTCAATTAGATTTCTTGAACGAATTTCGAAGTATCTTCTAAATTTTGTCTTAGTGGTTTTAATAACTCATCGCTAGAACTATTAAAGTTAGCCTGAAAATTGTTACATGACAGTTGCGTAAATAATGTTACCTAATATACAATGTTTTGTGACCTATTTTTCGGAAAAAGAAACTACCTTTAAATCTATTAACATAATTATAAAACTTAAGAAGAACCTTTAACCGTCAATGGAAAAAGTTTATCTCTCGGTAATACGAAATGCAAAATACGAAGTACATGAGGGACGAGCAAATATTAGGACTGTATCTTTGAAAATGAATTTTTTGAAATAATTTTTTTCTTTATTAGGCTTTGACTTATTCAACCTTCATGTCATAAAATATCAAATACATAAATTTTGCGTAAAGTCAAAATTTAAAACTCTTAACAAAGATTAAATTGTGTATGCACTAAAAGAGGTAGTGGAAGTAACATAGCTCAAATTATGAGAGTACGGTGGTGACTCATGCTTAGAAGAGGTATAAGAGCTTTATAAATCTACGATACGATGGTGAATTTTAACAGATTTGTTTCTATAAACATTATATAAAAATTAGTGAGACAGTGGTTTTTTATTGTGTCGTATATTTATACAACACAGCTTGTTTTATGCATGAGTGACTGCCGAACTCTCGTGATTTGAACTATATAAAAGATCAACACTGCAAAGTAGAAGTTAGAAAAAGAGACAGAGATTCAAGATATTAGTTTCTTAATTCAAATAACAATTTATATGTAAATTATCTGTTTGATATTATTGATAAGTTGCAAAAATAAACAAAGTTAAAAACAAATCACAATACAAAGCAATTGTCTGATTAGATTAGCGAATTATATGATACTAGTAACATTGTTATTAAATACAATTATTACAATTAAAACTTAATTGCAATAACCTTCTTTATGTTAGATAACACTCTTATTTTTGCTTTGTTTTTTAATTGACCTTTATTGTTAATAATATTTATAATCTGATATACCTATAATATAAGATAAACTTTGTATTTATAATATAAATCTTCTTTTCGTCGTCTCCATTTTATATGCAGAACATGGGTCGGTAGGAAATTTGTTGTGGAGGAGGGGGTGAAGAGGAGTTAACTAGTTTTTATTCTATCTAGTCTAAACGACGCAAATTAAACATTTACAGGGTCACAAAATGTTGTATATTAGGAAAAATAACTTACTTAACTGGTAACTCTTGTTATGTTAGATAAACCTTAAATACACGTAACTAGAGGCTATGGATGTTTGATAGACTAATAACGAGTATGACGTTGTACAGGGAGGAGAGTAGAAAGGAGGGTGTGGGAGGAGGCCCGAAAAAGAGAAAGGAATATTACAAAAGGAATGGAATGGCTACAGAGGAGCCAGAGAGAAGAAGAGAAGAAGGCACAAGTGTGGAAGAGGAGCTAAGTAGAAGAGACAGGGAGATACAGTAACAGGAAGGAATGGAAAAAATTGAGAAGAGCAATTATAACAAAAGATATAAAAGGATTTGGGAGAGATACCATAATACTTAAGAGAAAAAGACACAAAAACATGAGAAGGATTGCCAGATTTAGATTGGGAAACGAGGAGAAAGGATGAGCAGAAACATTGGAGCATATTAAGTTTTCATATGAGAAAAAGGTAATAAGCGAAAAGAATATTAGGCAGTTATTAAAGGGTGGCAGTGAAGGAAGAGGTGGATGGCGGAGATAGAGAAAAGGAACGAGGAAAGAGAAGGAATGGAGAGTAGAAACAGGAGGGAAAGTAGCAGGAGGAGCGAAGCAGTAGCAGTAGCAGTAGCAGTTTTGTTTTTATTTTTTTTTCGTTTGGAAGGAGTGAGAATGTTTAGATTTCATAAGGATCAAAATTGAATTAAGCACAATGACATGTAACTAAATGAGTTAAGACACAAGAATGAAGTGCCAAATGGCAAAAATAGTAACAATAAATAGTAATAATAAATAAATAAATAATAAATAAAATACACGTAACTATGTATAGCAGGTAATTACAAATTCTACAATAATCGTGCTAAGCGTAACATAGGTCGTCACGATTTCATTCATTTTTCACAGGAATGTCCAAGCGATCCAAGTACAATTAATATAACATTCACCAAAAACGAAAAATCCCCGTCCAATTGAATATTCACTATTACAACTAACACATCATTAACGGAAACTACATCTAAATAAAACTTGATCTATAAATACAACATTAGTGATTAGTAATCAATGTTTTTAAAAGCAAAACATCGCTGGAGTTGCTCAACACGTCTTAAACTCATAACTAGCTGGACTGGAGTAACATCTAACAGGTAGTTATGACTCATGGAACACCCTGTGGGACCCTCCGGCCTTGTTACATCCCGGAGCAACTAAACACGTCGCACACGTGGTCTAATTAATCAATTAACATTATTTATAGTGTTATGATAGAGAAGACGAGCTCGGGGCTCGACTTACAGAGACCTCACACGGTATAAAATGAAACTAACCTTAGTTTGATATTAATACGCTGGGTGTATGTTTGGCGCAGCTTTAAAATTGAATTACGTATAGGAATAAAGAATGTTAGCAGTGGCATAAACTGCGCTTAGAATTCGTTTAGAATATTTTAAAAGAAAATTAAGTGTCCTTTCTTTTTATGTATGGAGTTTTAATTTAAAAAATTAGTGTTTTAACAGTGGTCGACTGATTGCAAACTAGCCGAGCAACGAAGTTTCTAACGAAAATGAAAAACGACCCATGTCGAGCCGTGTTTCGTGACTATAGAATTTTTAACAATAGCATAATAGGGGATTTTATTGTATTGTATTTGTATGTATGTATGTATTTAAATACTTTTGGATAGTATTTGTGCACATCTCTGCTCATGATGTCACCATCAAAAGCATGCAACGTAATTGCTCTGCTACCAAGAAACATAGTCGCTCAAAAATGCTCAAAACCAATTTCAAATCAGTTTAATTTCGTTCGTCCCGTTTGTGTTCTCTCACTCGTATACACTTGCGTTCTCATTCGGTTCGGGCAGATTCAGGGCTAAGGTTTGCAATCAGTCGACCCGTGTGTGGACGGCCTTAGCGAAGGGATGTGAAGTTAAGAAGAAAATAGAGTAGTAAATAAATTTCATATTTAACATTTATGAAAGTTGCGGAAAAAATATACATATTTTATACTATTGAATCCATATAATTCACTTCGAATAAAAATAATCAAAAGTTTATAATGGACTCATCTGCACTAATAACAGATTATATTTTAATTATAAACAAGATCACCTTGGAACCTGTTTTAAACAAACACATATATTAACATATACTTGTACGTAACACAACACAGATCATAAAGATGTTTTGTGATAAGTGATAACTAAACCTGAGATTATCCCCGATAGCCGATGGGCTGTTCGATAATACTCGCACTCCTATTTAATTATTCATTTGTTTGCTTGCACCCAGTTTCAATGTTTTACCATACATTCTTCTTCATTTTCTCATGAACTCGTTCTTGTATTAATATAATTTAATGTATTTTATTACTTAGGTTGTAATTTTAAGATAAATTTGTGTTTTATGATATACATGATTTTTTATTTGTATGCGTTGTGTGTCAATCCAACATATACCATACATGAGTGAGTGTGTGTGTGTTTATTTTTAATGTTTTCATGTATTTATTTGTTTTATATGTGTCTGTTTTTCTATACGAGTATTATATTGTATCTTATGGTTTTGGTATAGCGCGTTTCACCCATAACAGACACCACGCTGTGAAATTATTAACTTAGCCAATAAACAACATTGAAACTGTCCTCTGAGTTCTACAATCTGTTGTATTCTAAAAATTTATAACTCAAACCAATGATGGAAATGATACGTTAATCGTTATCTTAAAAATACTGTTCATAAATAATTATAATTAATAGAATTTAATGAAACGTAATTTAGTAGGTTGAATAAAGTCTGTACCAGTCTCTGTCCCCCGTGAACGGGACCCCCATTGGGGCTCTCGACGGCAGCTTGTCGACTGGAAGAATGTCGTGATCTTGGGTGGGAACTAGAACACATGAGCACAATGTTTATATAGATAGTTTGGAAGAATTTTGATATTATCTGCTGTTACAGAAAGTACCAAAATATTCGAGATATCGGTGTTTGTTGATATTTTATTTAATAATGAGGATTATTGAAGTTCTAAACCTAAATAAAGTAATAGGCTTGTGTCCTCATTTTTTAGTGGTCGATTTTTCAATTGTTGATTGAAGTTGATGTTAATAAATGTGTATTAGCGTGTCTAGTTTATTAAATAGGTAAATGTTGACGGAGATATAGCAATTAAAAATTTGAATTGTAGTTTTAGCGCTAGAGATGGTCGGCCATTGAATTTATACGTCAGTTATTTGTTGAGTAGGTCAGTGTTGTGGTATTGTTTAGTAGCGGTTGGTAGTCGAAATAATCAAGTCAAGTCAAAGAATAATAAGTTTTTATTTTATTTAACCCTGTTACGGCAGACATAATATTGAAATAGCTGTAAATAATATTTGATATATTGTAAACTTGTCAGAGTTCTGTCAAGACAATATCTCTTTTTCGCTCTGCTGTATAAAAGAGATAGCAACTATCGGTTGTGATGTCACATGCATTTGGAATGTATACAACGTTGAATCCTTTTAATAATTAAAGAGACAAAATGACTTTTTTAATTGTAAATATCTCTTAACATATAAGGAGTTATTAAAAAATAATTAAACATTTGAGGTTCTAGTAACCCACTTTATCAATATATAGTACACTTTTATAGAAATTAAGACATAGGACACAAGCCCATTATTTTAAGTGCAGTGCAAAAGTGATCAAGAAAACTAAAAGCATCAAATAAAAATGTTTTTTTACTAATTAATTATATAGAATATTACACATAAACTCTGCCTTATCTAGTAGTTAATATATAGTTAATCAATGTTGTTCAGCTTTAGTTTACTGAGTAGAATCCTCCTCAATCACGTCTGGTTTTGAATTGCAAAATTGAATTGTAGCTGCAGAATTGCTTTATTTTGGGTGTTCTGTAAGCTCAAGAAATGCTTAATGACTACCAAATTACATTTTCCTGCTCTCACGGTGTTACACTTATTTTCTTGAGGTCTTCCAGCTAACTGGGTCTACAGATCATGTCAGTTATAGACGAAGTGCTGTATTGGGATGACATTACGTTACATACTCTTTATATAAAAAATTTAACGTCAATAAGATGTAATTTGGAAAGCTTATTGGCATAGATATAAATATCTCAATTGATTTAAATTTAATAATCATTTGTTGTTTAGTTAGGATCCTGTTATTTTAATTAATTGATTTAAAAATAACATTTAAATAAAGCTGAATAAATTAATTTTCTAAATACAGATGTTCAACAACGATGAATAAAAGTAAACGTGTATTTCGAGAACATACCTGGTGCTCATATTTATTACATATTCCATACAGCGCATGCGCACTGCTCGGGTCACTAGTGTTTTATCAAGACACCTGATACGTCTGTTATAAAGAACACACAAGTTCACAAACCGTTTTCAAACCGTATTGAACCTTAAACCATAATACCTTAAAACCTTAACACAAAACACATGACAAAGTTTTCAGTTTTTGACATCTCTGATTTTTCTCTCAGAATTAAAATAGAACTTGTTTTTTAATACCTTGTATGTTTATATATTTTCAAGATTATTTATTATTTTATGATATTATAAAATATATATTTTGTTTTTGTGATTTGTTGCTGTAATGGTTCTTTTAGTATATTCTATATTTCAGTTTTAGAAATTCCATAAATTTTAATTTATATTAAAGGTATTATGCAACCAGACCCCACAAGAACTGTATGAATCGAGTGTTACGTCACAGTGCAGTATAGATTATTAAGTGTTTTAAGAAGAAGATGTTATAATTATGAAAAACCAACACAGAGGAATTTATAACAGTTTTATGAAATTGATTTAGGGCCATAAAATATTTGATGTATTAATCATTTTCATAAATCGAAAGATAAAAATAAAAATTATGACCAAACAAAATAGATTTCGCGTGAGATCTAAAAAATGTTTTGGCCAGAATAGGGGTACCCAAAATCAGTTTTGGTTCGTCACTAAGCATTTGTATTTTTCAATTTCCGGATACAAATAAATATTTATTACTAATTTAGTTTATTAGCATAATGAATTGAGAACATCCATTTTACGGATCGAGTTTTGTAAAACAAAGAAATTAAGTTCCATTTGCTTGTTTTTATTTCGTACAATTATAAAATTTATTACAAGTAAATCACCGTACTTTATACGCTGTAATAATTTTATTTTAATCGTTTTGGTGTTTCATGTCATGTTCTGGAGGTTCTCTTAGTTCAGAGATGCATAACCTTTGTGAAATATAAAAACAAACTTTCAGGGGTTTCAATTTATACATTTTTTAAACATTTAAATGTATTGCTCTTAATATAATATACACTTACATTGCTTATTTATCTTGGAACACAGAGTGTTTCTTTTTCATTGCTTTTCGGCTGTGAAATTGCACTTTTTTTCAGGAAACAGAAACGAAAATTCTTTCAGGAATTCCCGCCTGTATCCTTTATCTTGTGGATCGATATCGTCCATTTTGGGGATCTTCTCCTAAACTTTAAAATGGTTTTCTTCTTATATTATTACCTTTATTATTTGGTGGAATCATATAGTAAACAAACACTTTATGATTTCCTATTGGATGCAGCCCGCAGACTCACGATTCAGTACCCCTGGCAGATGATCTCGAAGCTCGTGGTCCGTTGTATTCTTCGTGGATTCATAACTGGGCTGGTGTTGTGACTTTTTACTTTAGACATATTTTGTTCATTGGTTCATTTGTTCGTTCAGTTTTTAACATATTTCGTTTTAATAAATCTCGTCCGGCCTCGGGGACACGCAACGCCCTCTATGCAATGTGATGTAAATAATAACCATAGTCGTCCGTCGCAAACACAGGGTCCACTAAAATATATCGTAAACGATGTTGTTGACAACTTTCGTCTTCTAACAAATCTGTAATTTATTCTTTAGATTTTTTATGCGTAATATCAGAATATTTCGGTTATGAGAAGATTCTCAGACACACAACTCTCGCCACAACAATTGCAAATATAATCTTCGGCAGGGATGTGCGTTTTTTAAATACAAATACAAAATACCTATTTTCTATTGAAATACCTTTAGAATCCTATTTGGAAAATACAAAATACTTTTTTTATTTTTGTTACTCATATATAGTGTTAATCCGTAAACATAATTTTTTTGAATATAAACTTAAAACCCCACCAATATTGGCACCATCTATGATTTAAAGTATCTGCGCAATTGTCTTAATTTTAATTTAAAATGATAGATGTGCCTATTACTTTATTATCTTTCCTGTTACCCCCACCTTAAGACAACTGATTTTCGTTTACACAAATTTGTTTATCATATTTTCTCGTTCATTATTTGTTTGATGTTGCAGTATTTAAAAGATAATGATACTAATTTAGATTCTTTAACTAAATATTCATACATAAAGAATTAATTTTTAAAACATAACATTTACTTGCCAATTCTGCCCTAGTAAAACATCTCATCGGTATGGTGGAATGATAATGAGACCTCATCGACGAAAAATGAAAGATAAATTGTTTGAACAAATAGTGGTATTAAAATCCGTGACATAAATAACATTCATATTTTATGTAAATTCTCATAATTGATAAAAAAACACATTTATATTAGTAACATAAAGAGTATTCTATTTTCTCATAAGTATTATTAAAATACGTATTTTGTATTTAAATGCTAACATGAAATTTAATTTGTATTTTGTATTTGAAATAGGAAAATAACGAGGTATTTTTATTTTGTATTTAAATGCTTTTGAAAAGTATTTGAGCACTCGCAATCACAATCGCTACATATGTATAAATATTATGTACCACTAATATCCTACGCCCCTGGAACTAGACGTATTCCGTTGTATTATTATTTATATATTGGCTGCCCTGCGGATATAATAACATTTCACTTATAGATGCTCCGATAGTGTTACCTGAAACAATATACAGATTTATTGTTATTCTTATTTTTATTAACCAAAAAAAATTTAAAGAAAAAAGTATTTTGAACAAATTGGTGCATTTGGTAAATGAACTATATATGAGTACCAATATAATAATAAATTATATGAAATCAAATTTATAATTAACTGACGTTTAACGTTTAATGATCAGATAATAGCTAAATAGCTCATAAACTTTACAATAAAAAGGAAATGTGCTTTATAATGATCATGTTACCAACATACAAGAATAAAAAATCCAATGGGGAACAAGTTTGTTCAAGAAAAAAGCGTTTTAAATGGATGAAGCCGAATGTAGTTCGAAATGTCGTGATCAATTTAAAAGGATTTATTAATAAATGAGAGGGTATTAGGAGCAGATTAAGGTATGGATATTCTCGAGATGGTAGACCACGGTGTACAACATGTTGTACAAAATTTACTCGTTACCATATCATCGAAGTAAGAAATGTAACGCAATGTAACATTATAATTAGCTAGTAGTAAGCTAGGAAGTGGGAAGTGTGAGTTTACTGACTGCACAGTTAGTTTTATAAATTTTCAAAAATTCCAAAAATGCCGCTAGTTTAAAACAAAAAACATTTGTAAAAAAAATACAGCACATCTTATAAATTCAAAATTGATGTCATTTATTAAAATACGTATTTATTACATACGAATATATAACTTATCAGCTACATTGATCTTATTTCTAACCTGTATATAATGGCTTATTAGAAGCGTTTTAAAGATAGATTATGTATAATTAATATCTAAATTAAAATAAATAACTGAATTATTGCAAAAAAAATAAAAATTAATTAATAAACATCTTTTTAATTAATAAAAAACATAGGTTATTAGCTTAATACGTTTGATGCTTAATATAAATATGAGCTAGCATCAGATCAGGCATTATCATTGGACTTAGATTTATAGCGCATTCCAGCGAATTCATATACCACGCTTAGCTATTAAACAAATTGACCTTATAGTCGAGGAGCGTATGACTTATGCGTCTACCTCATTTCGCTAGGATTAAACTTTTAGCAGGCTCTAGCACCTTGAAAAGGAATAGATGTACGACTTGGTAGAATTATCAATGGTTTCTGGATGGAATCTGTTATTTCAGGTATATTGATTGTGCAAAACGATAAAGAGTCACAAAATTCTTGTAATTTTTTTCTTTAAATAAACTGTTGCAAGAAATTAATGTTTAATGTCGGTTTTACATCAGAGAGGCAAAACAATAAACCTTGAACAAAAACACCAACGTTTTGTAAAAACTGAACAGTTCTTAAACCTTTTTTAGTAAAGAAAACACATTCCAATATGGAGTCAGTAAGATCAAAGGAAAACACGTTTGTTGTTGTTTTATAGTCTGCCTGGTTTGAATACACAGTTTTGTTTTTTGTGAACATTTGCGCTTGTCAGTACATACTACATTTTTATGGGACACACAGAAAAACATTAGAAACAAAATCAGTCTGTTCAATGTAAACAGTTTGTGTTCGGAAAACAAAACTGTTTTCAAAACTGTCTCTTTGGTGTAAAACTGGCCTAATGTAATTTAAATATGAAACGTTAACGAGCTCCTGGCCTATTACGGAAATGACTTAAGTATGCCACAATCCGACACACAGACTCGTCTGTGGTTCGCCTTTCTATTTGAATTATGGCGATTAGCGTGTTTCAAATTATTTCCCACAATATAAAAATGAACTTTACGTTTATCATTTTTGTTCCGCCTGTACTTTATTAAATCAGATCGAATATTTGAGCCCTTTGACCTTCGATTGTATTACGGCTTTGTAATTATTTTATATAATAAATTAAATTAGCCATTATTAATCTAAAATGGAACAATAAAAGTCATTAATCGATTAAACTCGTTGTTAACTTTTATTGTTTAGTGGGAAAATACTTTATAAAGAAATAATTGCTTTATTAAATCTTTGTTACGGAATCTTCCCTTTGACAATTTTAGATATACTTAGTCTGATTTTAATTTGCTTAAAGTTAGTTCATTGAACAAATCTCTTAAGGCACGTCGTACGTTACGATTTACTTTAAGAGAGATCCGCATTTCCTGTAGGTGAGATTATAGTTCAAGTTCTTTTTTCTAAACCGAAATAAATCTAATTATTTTTTTCTAGTTATCAAATTGAGCTTTTCCTGCTCGTCTGAGACGTTTTACAAGAGAAGGGAAGAGCGAACGGCCGACGCATTAATGTAACAATCGGTCGTTAGGCTTTAGTAGTTCAGTAGCACTTTGTTGTAGGTCTCTAATTGAATTATTGCGCTTCCTAAAACAGCTATGATTATAACAAAACAAACAAACTCGGCTACGTTGTCGTTCGATGTGAATATGTGTCTCACAAACTCGATGTCTGCACTGAGCATCGAAAGACTTGATGTGGTAAAAAATTAGACTTTTTTAGATCATTTTTTATTGTGATTTTAGAAACACATTAGTGTGAGAAAATTTGTTCCTAAATAAAGAAACCTACTTGTTCATCATTTAACAATATATGTTGCTTTTATTGTCGGTGTTAAAACTCTTTGTTTCCGAATAAATTTGTCACAAAATCACATGTCATTTTTTTAGTTTTTAACTATTACAATCTAGTCTGTTAGACTAATAAGCAATTTGACATTAACATATTATAATATAAACATTAAAGGTTTTGCTCTACAGCATACCTTATCGTATGATATGAAATATTTAACATAAATATGTATTACGTTTTGGGTGATTACATTTAATTTCATTAAACTAACTCAAAAGGTTTAACCCTTTTCAGTCTTTCATTTGTTTCTCCATCGTTGTCCAGTAGGTATGTTACCTCGTCATTGACACGTTGTTGGAGTCTTTCCTGGTGACTCTTGGCAAATTTCCTTATTGTAGTGTCCACAGTTTTCGTCTTTAAGTCCCGGTAAAGATCACTGTTTCTAATATATCAGGGTGCTCCCACTGTTTCTTAGCCCTTTGTTCTGGAACCTTTGGATCAGGGGCGGCCTTAGCCATTGCGGGGCCCCGGGCGGCAGAATTTTGTGAGGCTTCGGGATACGAGGCACTTGTTCTTTGTATAATTTATGTAAATTGTAAGTAAGTATTTTCGATGATAATTGACGAGAAATAAAATTTTATATTGGAAGTTTTGTAAAAGTTAACAAGCACAAAGATGACAAATATTAATGATGATAAACTAAGTTACATGAATGCCTTAAAAGATAGACGTAGTGATTCTAGTGGTATTTCTAAAGAGCGATGCGCGAGATTCAAATATATATATAGTAAAGAATTTTTATACTTGGGTTGTTGCACGAGAATGCAAGGCCTCTACAAGAGCGAGGCCCCGGGCGGTTACTCTGCTTGCCACCTCCTAAGGCCGCCTCTGCTTTGGATTAAATCCTTGTTACTCTGACTGGTACAGCCCCATAGCTGGATACCATAAGTCCACACTGGTTTAAGGATCTGATTGTATATTAGTAACTCTTTTTGTACTGACAGAGTGGAATTTTTTCCAATCAGCCAGTACAATTCCTTTTATTTTATATTAAGTTGCTCTTTTTTCTTGTTAATTTGTTCTATCAAGCGTAGTTTAGCATCTAGTGTGAAGCCCAGGTACTTCGCTGTGTTTAAGTTAAGACATTATTGTTGATATATATATTTGGATATTCTCGATATTCTACTTGTAAAGTTTATATGAACCGATTTCGATTCATTTAATTTAATTTTCCATCGTTTTGTCCAATTATTTATTTCGTCTGTTTGTCATCAGGAAACGTTGCTATTGTACTATTATCGAGTGTAGGAATATCACAAGTCATGATTCATTTAAAGTTCAGCTGTTAGGCTTTTATTTTTAAACAAAATTTTGGTAAGTAAGCGAGAGACGTGGCGTCCTCATAAGGTGTTGTCCTACTCGAATCGCATGTAAATCGCGCTGGATTATAAACAACTTAATTTGCCAAATTAAAAATTAAAGCACTGATCGAAATAAACCCAATCTGAATGAAAATAGCACAAGCCATCTGTTTGAGGATGTTACACGGTTTTAGCTTGTAATGTTCTCTAACATCCAGTGGTTTCTAATTAATATATCAAATTTACAAAAAAAGGTGTTAACAGAAATACAATATTAAAAGCAATTGAATAAAACATTATGCTAATGTATACATGGTACACGGTTGTGAGTACCAGTACGTCAAAACCTAACACGTGTTTTTATAATTATGACTTGTACTATCACTACTTACCAAATTGTAATAACCGTGTCTTTAATTATTCGATTTCTTTTCTTTCTGTGTATCTTAATAAATTGAATTCATCAAGTCACGTAGAAATGTGTTATAGTTTACTTACCAATTAGCGCCTAGCGTGTTATGGATCTGTTAAAAGTATAGATGTCCTGAGGCTCTGCTCTGGAAATGTGTCGCAAATATTAAAATTGATATAAATCACGTGATTCAAATTTAGGTTAGATGAGCAGATAGATACAGGCCATGAACCATGCTGAAACAAATATTATTGATTCACCAAATTTTCAGTTTAGTCAAATTTATTAATTGGAGGTTAGTTTCACGTAAATCCGCTGCTAAAACTATGGATTTTAGATGGGCAGCAATAAAAGAGTGGGCAGATAGGTTTCGTTATTGGCGCTATCTTGAAAATAAGGGTATATCAGTGTAGAAAAACTGTTAGAAGAGCTTTTTTGTACAATTTGCGAATAGCGGCGCCCCGCACCCCGAAAACTAAAATGTAAATCCAGTTTTACATGACGAAAAAATAAAGTTGCTGCTTTTCAAAATCTTGGGTACGACGCAGGATTTATTAAATTAATTAATAGAGTGTTGAACTTTCCTGTGTAGTGTTCTATAGAAAATTAAATGCTGCCCATTAAATTTTATCGTGGTGTATTTTAAACAATGTCGCCCTGTGTACAATGAAAAAGTGTAATTTTTTCTTATATCGATTGATCATAGGTAGGATTAATTCTACAACAATAATAGTGCATTTTTTATAGATTTGTTTATTAAATCCTGTGGAATGAAAGCAAACCCCATAAGCCACAGTTTACGGAATTAAAGCGCCCTTAAAGTTGTGATGCTCAGGCTTGTACGTAGTAAGTAGTAGGTGATAAATAAAACACGAGATTTAAAAATAATAATAATGCATGTATTTATAATAATAATCGATAATAATTACAACTTATTATAATTTCATATTTTAATTAATTTTAACTGTACATTTAAATAATTAATTTATGTTGTAAATACTGACCAATTCATCCCTAATGAATAACTAATTAGATTTCATTTGAAACTGAAATTCATTTTAAATCTACATGTCTTCTTCGTAAGTCTAATAGTAAATCAGGTTTTTCTAAATCAATTTTTATGTATTGTTGTTTGAAAATTTGAAAAGTCTTAAATAATTGTATTTGTTTTTCATTAAGCATTAAATGCTATGTGTTAAAAGAAAATTAGGTAAAATATTGATATTTTATAAAAAAGAAAAGATAACCTTATGCCATTGATTTATATGTATTATAATTGCACTGATTTAATTAAAGGCACTATAATATGGACCTGGTATGATGGTAAATGAACAAGCCCAGTCACACTTGAAACTTCTTGTATCGATATTAGTGGAAACCAGTCTTACTTTTGTATTACTCTTTGCTTAAAATATAAAACGAAAAATATAAAAAATATTATCTTATTACAAAGATGGTGAATTTTTACCAGTACAGTCCAAAAATAATAAAGTAATAAATATTTCTGGGTATCCGGGTAGAAAATTTGTGCGAAATGCATGAGGCACCGATCAGGCAGGGTTTATTAGGACGTGCCTGACAAGGTTCTAGTATTAAGACTTGAACAAGTAATGAAATATCATGTAAAGCCCCGGTAGGTTAGTCCTTATGATTACCGCGACTAGTGACCAACAAGATCATAGTCAGGTGGTCAACTAGGGTAAGAACCTTCTAACATTCTACTAGAGTAATATTCAAAGTAAGACTTAAGTTTGAAACTTCTAATATGAAGTCGATTTTCTTAAAATACCTTATAAACTAACTAACTGTATGACAGGATATTGCTCATTCTTTTATTATTTATACCTATTTAATACTAGTGTCTATACTGGCCATGATAATTCTATAATTATATACATATTTATATTAATTTAAAAATTAACCTAAAATCAATGTGCTATAATAATTAATTAACATGTATTTACATAATTGCATTTATATCTTAATAAAATATTGTATCTACAACATATTTATACATAACATATTATTTTTAATTATTATTTTTTATTATGTTTTAAATAACATTTTTTTTTTTAATATTGGTAACGTAAATTTGATATCGCAAAATATTTTAAGAGCATTTTCTTCATTTTTTAGATGTCCTTTTTAAAAAGAAAAAATATTCATTATTTTTTATAATCATTAATTAAGATTATAAGAGTACTGATATTGACTGTATACAAAATCACATTCTTAATCTTATATTTTGATTTGTACGGCTTCTTACGTCTACAGAACTTATTTGAACACTACTTGTCAATTGCCTTTTATATTTTTTCATTACCAAATTGTAAATTAATCACATTTATTGTATATAACACATATTTGTTGGCTTTGTTATTGTTTATTCAAAAAGAATTTGTTTTCTGTTTAGTTTAGTGTACAAACAACATTTAAGGTTGCTTTCACTCTGGGACAGACTACCCATCAAGCTACGATAACAACGACTGCATACAGAGTGTACAGCGGTGTTGCATGTTCGAGATCATAGACAGTAATATTATCTACTTCAACACAGTTGATAACCTTAATATCGGTCAGACGTAGTCTGTCTCAGTGTGAGAGCAGCGTAATGTTTGTGTAAACCGCATTAATAACAGCGACATTTAGTGGCATAATTAAGCTGCTCCATCGGTTTTATAGCCCCAGACGTCCTACACATGCGACCAGGCGATAACAGATCTTGCTTTCGTCTTAAAATTAGTCTATTTCTATTTATTGTAATGACAGGACGGGACGGGACGGGACAGGCCTTCCAGTGATTCACTTTATTACTAGTAGAATCAATATAAATTTAGACCGTGTGAATATTTGTAGATTGATTTTTTTACGTAATTTTTTCTGAACTAGATCTTGCGGTCATATTTATGTATTTTTACTTTCTACTTTTGTGTAACAGTAACGTGTACCTAGTAATTCTATTGCAGTAGAAAGGTGTCGGTCGGACAGTTTATTCTCCTTATCGATATTTTGATGGTTTAATGTATTTTTAATACACAGCTTACATGATAGCCAAGGTTTTATTACTGTAATTTATTTTCATGTTACTACAGTAATGTGTTATAATGATATATTTATGTTTTTTTCTTTTTCTTAAAAATAAATGTTTGTTGTTAATAGTGGTTAATGTTTTTACGCGTTCATATTTTGTACATTTCAATCTACCGATTGATCGATTTTATTCTATAAGGCTGATGTCACAATGCACAGTTTATCATTAGAGCAAGATACTACTTTTAGTGTTGAAAGAGAATTATTCGTTTTTCTCTCTCTGAACCCCTGACCAGCAGTGGTGTGTTAAAGTAGAAATTTGTCATCACGATAAAGTATGCTAATGCAAAATAACTCCATTAGATTCTACGCACCCAAATGTAAGAAAATTATAAAAAGAAGTACCAAGAATATTTATTGGGTAATACATTGAGTTTAATAATTCGAAACAAAATTTGTAAATCAAGATTTAATATTGTAACTAAATTTATAACAGTGTATTATACAACCATCTCCACCGCTCATCTGTGTGTTTTATGAAATATGTTTAACCGAGGTTTAAAGGTTTTAAACAAGTGATTAACAAAATATTATTGACAGGTTGAACAAGATGTATAACCGCATGATAGCGTGATGGTTAAATTTATTTACTTGTCAAAAATATCAAAAAAATTTACATGTTCAAACACCGTATTCATTATCCCAATTGGTCCGATTCTAGAAACTAGTACACATCACGAACACGGTATATAAAGGGCGCTGCGATCTGTTGTCTTAGTTAGATTTTACATAGAAAAATAATTTCCATAAATTAAAATATTTTTCGTTGTCTTAATTATGTCGTAAAAGAGGTTAAATGAAATTTATCTTTGTCAAATTTGGAATGAGAATAGATTAGTAATTTTAGTTAAATTATTTATGCAAAGATGGAGTGTTGAACACTTGGAAAGGTAAAAGGAATGTACATCAACTAATAATCATCTATTTTATCGGAAGTGATCAATAATAATAAATAGAGCTGTTCTAATAATAAGAAATCTTCTAGTTACTGATTTTAAAATCCATCTTAGTTTATTACACAAAAACTGCAGTCAAGATTGCAACTGAAACTAAGATAAATGTTGCTAATGAGATAATCTCGTTTATTTTGCATAAAATATTAATGAAAATAAGTAAAGCAAAACCTATGACAGCTCTGTTAGTTCTCGTTCTTGTTCTACAGTTCTGTTTCCATCGGCTGAAGACAGAGGCGGATTAAAACAATGGCCTTTTCTTGTTCTACAGTTCTATGTCTGAGATTCTATGCTTTTCATGTGTAATGCCCATCATCTTAATCCGCCACTGTCTGACGGTATCATAAACGATGAATTGTAGCTATATTACATTTCCAATATGGAGTCTATAGTCTATGAGAGACTCAATCAACATTTTGACCTAGTCTACAATTAAATTGACCTTCCTTGAGTCGTTCTTTAAATACAGCGGATTTTATGTAATAACAAATTATGTTTAATGTAGTGTGAAGTTTAAAATTTAACATCCTCTTTCAAAACTATAACAAAACAGTTTTAATTATTTTCTATTATATAATTGCGCCCTATTTTTAATTACTTCGCGACAATTTATAATTGAATTTGTCGAATTATTTCTTGCTTTAAATGATTTAAATTGACATTGCGAAAAATTCGCTAGAATTAAATACATATATGTTTAATATTACTTCAATTTTTAAGTTAAAAACAAAGTTTTTACGTAAATCTAATCTTTTTATGTAAATTTGATAGTATGTTCATAAGTTTTATCATAGATTATTAAGTAAAATTGTTAGCTAAGAATTGGGTAATTTCGTCATTAAGTTTATTGGTTATTCCTTTAAATAAATTGGCAGACATTGAGTATTACTTCTCATCATAGAATTTACATTTAAAAACAATACGAATAAAATCACAGTATGATGTAACAAGTTAGTAAACAAGTTACATTTCAAATCAAGAAGTCGCTAACAGAATATAAACTTAGATGACATTTGTAACATCAAAAGTGTATATATATCTAGAAATAATAATCAGATAATAAGAATATTAAATTTAGAAACTGCAGGAGTTAAGTTTTAAATTAAAATAATATATAAAAAATTGTTAGATATTTTGCACCCAAGATCTCCTGCTATTAATATCAATTAACGCGAATAAGTTTATTGATTGATAAACTGGTAAGTTGTGTCATTCGTTGCTAGAGCTTAATTGTACTCTAACTGGATTTAATTATTATTTACAGAAGAATCGTAAATATTTTAGTTTAAATATCGCACCGCTGTATTGTACTCGTATAATCACATAACCTCACTTCCTATAATCTACTGCATAACATATGAGAATTTCTGTAAAATTACCATAAATAATATGTATTATAAATATATATACATATATTTATAATATACATATGTTTTAAAATCTTAACACTTATTTGATTGATTGATCATCTGAGTATCTTATACGTAGAGCTCATTCCTTTGGCCATCATTTCAACATCTTTGCTGAAGTACTTGTACACCATCGCATTGGTGGTGCGATGTGCGCAGTGAGGCGATATTCTGAATCGTGATATTCCTCTCTGAGTGACAGGAGCGGCCTTGAAAGTATTGAGCACCTTGGGGCTACAAAGTATAAGCACCAAACCAAACCAAACGAGTTGAAGATTAAGAGGTTTGCATGGTTTTAATTATTTAAATATGCTCGGAATAACATTATTATCATTATCATATAGATATATGGTAGAACCAAACCATGTACACCTGTACACCTGTACACACTTGAACTGTGAACACATTGTACTTGTAAGCAACTCATCGATGTTGCCAACAAAATGAAAGAAAAAAACTACTTGAAGCTGTCGGAAATTAAGAGCTTAGACTGCCAACTTCATTTTTATAAATCTATGACTTTGATCTTTAGTTAATCACTCGAGAGTTTCTTGAAGTATGTTCGAGTTCATATTAAAGAACTATGTCCCATTATTAGTGAATTAGAACGCGATTTATGGGCGCAATAAATAAGGGATTTCAAATAAAGATCAAAGGTTTGTTCTAAACTATAGATATGAAAGTTAGAATAAAAAAAGTTAGATGTGGTAATAAAACGAAACTAATTATCTTCAATTATTCAGCATCCGGTTTGTTAATTAGAACTACTTCTTTATTTGTTTATTCCCAAACTGGTGCTAATTACTGTAAAATAATTAGAGATAATTTGTGGTCAATAATTATTTACTTTTGTAACAAATAGATCACTCAACGTAACTTACTGCGTTAAAATTTACTTTGTATTTAAATTTACTTTATTCTTCAAGATGCCTTTTACAAGTACCGTAAAAACGCTAGTGGATTGAGAGTAAAACAAAAAGAATTTAGTACATCATAGAAAATGTACCCTGGAATTAGTTGTTGCCTAGGAGCAAATGAAAACTGTAAATTTTCTAGCTGGGTATAGAACTAGAAAGGGTTTTACCGTATTTATAGAATAGGAGTTTTAATATCTTCATTCGCCATCACAAATTTCCTCATAAAAATTGGCAGCCTGAATTTCAACAATTTTCAACAAATCAAGCATGTTGTATTTGTGATAAATAATATTGAAGTTAATATTAAAAACGGAAGTTAATTTGCATAACAATAATATTATTATCGTTTTTAGAAATGGGCGCGTATAACATTTTCAGAAAACAAAACCTTTTTTCTATAATAATTTATTAAAAGTCCATATGATTTTAAAAGTGTAAAAAATTCAATTAAATAAAAAATATACTTATACATAGATATATGCTAAAATTATAATATAGGTAGGAAAGTAGAAATGAAATCAAGGCGATAAATCGCCTTATTTAAAAAATTAAAATTAGTAAGTAATATTAAAAGTAACTATAAAGTTTTTTCTGTAACTATAAGTCATTATTTAAATATAATTGTTTATATTTTTATTAAACAACGAGAAATTTTTAACGGAGTTTGTATCCGGGCCATAATGCTCGTACTTTGTTTAATAAATAATTAAATTGTTCTAAATGAAATGTATTCGTTGTTGTTCACTAGTCCCAGTCGTTCTTATTCCCACATTTCCCATCGTATAAATGTGTTAAACGCAAAATTACTTAATTATTTTGTTCTGGTTAAACTCCAACATTTGATAACATTTGTTCATTGTTTATTTTTTATTATGTTTTAATCGAAATGCATTGTAAATTAATTAAAACTGTTGCACTTACTTTGTTCTTCAATTTGTAAATCGTCGTGTTTTAGTTATTGCAGGCAGACGCCAGGATTCTTTTTATTTTAATTTATGTACAAATTAAAATAAAATAGCAGTAAAATATAACAAATAAATTATAACAATTAATAAAAAAAAAAGAATTAATGAATATTTTGACCTTTTCTAACATTCAAAATATGACATCATGTGTTTTTGTTAAGGTTAGCGTCCACTTATGAGCATGAAAGTCATTGCATTAAGTACGGCTTAATATCGCATTATCGGTTTATTAATATAGCATTTATCGGTTTATATCAAACAAATTCATTAAAAGAGTAATACTCAATATTTTCAGCAGTTAGTTCATCATGCTAGTATGTTGACGTTGACCTTTATGCTTGCGATTTTGTCGCACACCGGACACGAATGTATAAATGCATCGATTTAAATTTAAAATTTCCTAAATAGTAATACCCTTGAGTATTCTATAACTAATTTAACAATATTTTGTTAACTTAATTTGAATATTAAATATATTATATTGTATAAATTTAAAAAATTAAATTTTTGTATTATTAGTTACTAATGTTCGGTATCTATTCACGATACTTCAAAACACATCACATAGATGGCTCTGCATATGTATCCGCTAGCTTCACAGACACACACACATAGCAGATTGCATTTGTACAGTTTGTATTTATTAGTTATATCTACACGACTTTTATATCTAGTTAACCAATAGGCGTTTGAAACTAATCAGCAACGACAACCGAAAAATTTCTAAACCTTGGTTGTGAGATCCAGTGGCGTCGTTCGACGATTTTTTAATCTTTTGACTTCGCGTTCGTAATCTGTATCTTCATCTGCATCAACGTCACTGATAGATCTTCTACGTGACCTTCTTTCTTCCCTGTCGTTGTCTTCAGATCCATCTGAATCCACCCCAGGAGATCCGTGTCTCTCATCGGATGTACTACTCCCTGCTTTCATGGAGAGATCGATGGGGTTGTCTTGGATCGGGGAAGGAGACTTTTGTGGAGGTGTTAATGATCGAGTTTCTTCGATTTCTGTATCTTCAGTTTCTTCCCCAGTACTTGGCGATCGTTGTGATTTTAATATAGCATCCAAGTAGAACATTTTTTCCAAGGTTGGTTCTGGGAGAGGAACATTGTGATTGGGGACGTATGTGTGATTGTTATTGTTATTGGCTGGTTTTAGAAGTCCTTGATGAGGGAATAGAGCAGGATGATATCCTCCAGGAAATAGTAAGTGCTGTGCTGTGAACGCGCTGGGGGGAGGGAGGAAGGTACCAGGTGGCGGTAGACCTTGTAACGAAGCTAAGTTTGGGAAAGAAAGTGGTAAGTAAAAGTCTTTACGCAACATGTGTTCTACAGGTGGTTTGTGACGTAGTATGTGCTGCCTCCTATCACCAACTTCCACAGAACTATCTGAGTTGTGACTATCTGGAGAACTAACAGATGGCGACGTTGAAGCATGTTTATAGTCATCGACGGAGAGCATCATCATGTTGCTGTCTTTCGAACAGTGAGCCATGGGAAACATCTGAGAATACGGCGGCGGATGTCCTAATAATCCTAGACCTCCTGTATGTGGGGCACCAGATTTTTGTGCGTTCTGTTGTTGCGCTTGTTGTTGTTGTTCTTGTAAAAGGCAGTGGATTTTGAACCAATTTGACCGACGTCCATAACGACTCCCACTTTTTGACATACCTACCACTATACATTTTTTTAGACGACATGCTTTACACGCTGTTCGGTTTTTCTTGTTGATGATGCATTCGTTGTTGTTTTTGCAGTCCGTGATTGATGACAGGTTGTTGTAGGAGCGGCCAAAGAAACTCTGAAATAAACAGAAAAATATTTGTTAATATTTGGGCACTTTTTTATTCTAATACATATAAATTAAGAACTAGCAATAAATTTAAAAGAAAACATTTTAGATGTCGATTGCTAGATAGTATCGCAATATTTTCTAATGCTATATGCTTAAGTGTCCAATAATTAAGCGATTGCTTAAGTTGGAGGCCTGCGAGTACATTTGAACTCCTCTAATATCAATTCGACAGACAATCGGACAATCGAACAACCTATTGTTATATTATTATTTACTGTTACAAAACTTTTGCTATCATTTCATTTCAAATAAAACTAAAACAATGCTATTACATTAATTTGACCGGAAAATGTTAATTACAAACTCTCATTTAATGATGACTCATTTATTTGTTTTATTGGACTTTTTTTAAGTAGTAAGTAAGTATATAATTTGTTATTTGTAATTTGTATTACCAAATATGTACAGAAAACTGTCACAGTCCGACACACAATCTGTGTTTTAAATAAAAATTTTCACTGAAGCGTGCATTTGAAAGAAAAGTGAAATCTGGTGGAAACAACTGAAGCATTTTATATCATTTTACTTTGACTAAAGAATTGATGTACTATAGATAATAAAATTTGAATAATCTAATCCATTGTATTCTTCTTTCAAATGGTAATTTATAAAGTTATGAGTACATATATTATTTTGTGCCACATGTCTTTTGTTCTTATATAATTGGTATTAGAGGCCTTCAAAACTAAAAATGTAATTCAAGTACAAGTTTCATATTTCTTATCCCAGTGAATTCGGATATAGAGACAGGGGACTACATACTTTTTTGAATAGAGTAGAGTAATCATAGGAAGAGATCCTTATGTATTTCTATGGCTTAGTAAACCAGACACACTATTGGAATTCATATTTATTTCAAGTCAACGAAGTTCGTGTCCATTTAAGGCGTTATCCATCCGTCCGCACGACTAGCATTAGACGTATTAAATTTTTTTTGTATCAAAAGGCAAGGAACAGCACAACTAAAAATTTTAACTGTCGCCTATATGCCTTCTCTTCTGCTTCCTCTTCTTCTACGAAACTACGGACGTTTGCCTTTAGACCTCTTCGCTCTAGAACGCAACAAAATGCTGGTCTACTCTAGAAATTGTTTTGGTAATTTACAAATTGATGAAATTCAACCATAAACTACATCCTAAGTCTTTTACTTACTAAGCCAATCAGAGTAGAATATCAAAATGTTATCAGTGTTATTAGAATAATAAAATTCGTATTTATGCATCCTTAAGCCTGACGAATTTCACAACAGTAAACTAAATGTTGAATTCGTATCGAATAACATTCCATTAGATGCTTGAATTAATCTGTAAATTGTTTTTATTCTAAAATGGGAATAATAATAGGATAATTACAAATACCATAATTAAATGCATTAATTTATTTTAGACTATTCTAGCTTATTAATTACTTTCAGTACGTCGATAATTATATGATCCATTAAACACCTCATAATTGTACGTGTTTTAATTCATAATTATAATTATATAATTCAAATATTCCTTTTGTATTCGGTATAGTTATAATACTGTTGAATATATATTTTTATTTTTTTATTTCTTTATGGTGGTATTAAAACTTTGAGGTTAATTAGATATTTAGAACAGTGGGTCGGAAGTGGGAGGATGTTCAACCCGATGTTGACGGCGACGGCGACGGTACGATAGAGATGAACAGAAATACTGAAGGTGGATTCGTTTAGTTGGTTAGACATTTAGAAGGTAAAGTTCTTCACGCAACAAGTATGAACTTACACAATATTCATCAGTGTAATGGCATATTGCGACGTGAGCTACGGGCATACGAGTACGCGTACTGGTATTAGGTATGAAACATCTAACTAACTCGCAGGTCAGGGATGGTGAACTTTTATACCAAAATCAGAAAGATAACAAGAGCTATAACCAACGAAAATGTTGAACAAACCTGACAGATTAGAACGGTAGACCTAGTGGGTCAGTCACCTACATTTTCAAATGTAACACGCGTGTCATAGGTTCACCATTCCTGTCACAGGTACAATTAACTACAAATATTATTGCAATTCATTGCACTAAGCTGTTTATGGAAACAGTTTTCATTTCATTTTATGAAAGAAAACCATTATTACATGTATTAATGAATGGCCACACTGCTGATCATTTAACTTTATTAAAACTTAAATAGATAATTACAAAAGGTGTTAAAAGCATTGCCCCTTTATTAGGCGTTGATAAACTTAATTATATACTTGATACATTTACTTAAATAATATAAATTCTAAATTAATAAAACTAATTGTAACAAATATCGCGTGTCACGGTTTTAGAAACAATGGAATAGATTATATAAAGTTACTATTACGCGCTTGAAATAATACTACAATTTACGTAACTTCCATTTGACCAAGTTTCGTTTTCCGTTGCAGTCTTGCATGCAAAAAACTTTGAAATAAAGTACAAGCCAACAAACGAAACAAAACAATCAAGTATTATATTTATTACATGTTAAATAATGTATATAATTAATAGAATACAAAATACTTGATTGTTAATCACGGTTCTTAGTTTACTAGGTTACGATAAATAATACGTGTTTTAATTTCAAATTGTGCTCCTTATGCTTCTACTATCTTGATTCGAGTATTCTAGTGTTTGGTATCAAAATCAAAAGTATTTGCGGTAATTATGCTAAAACTGATCTGTCGGTCTGTTTGTGCTGTTGCTTAGTGATATAATATCTATCATTTATTATTATGTAGTATTTTGTTTACTTGGAACTATGGGATTACCGGGAGCTATTTAATTATAGCAGTGATAATTTTTAAAATTAAACTCATATGACTCTTTAGTAACAATTTTGGGTTTTACTTATTGCTTGAAAAGGAAGAAAGGTAAACAATCGAAAACATAATCAGCTATTTCACTAATCAAATAATACACTGTATTTTAAAATACATATTGTTACGAATTTACGGGATCGTCGCATGATATAGAGATCACGGCGAAAACAACAAAAGCTTGAGATGATTAGAATTGTTTTTGTAGTAAGAATTGTTTTAGTAGTGAGAATTGTAATTGTGGTGAAAATTAAGCGGTCTAATAAAAAGTTTGATTCTGTATTTTTAGTTCGGAGGGAACTTTAAGAAAACATAAATTATTATTACCAACTATTTTTAGGTTAGTAAAGTTTCTGCAAAATATACATAATACGTCGAGGTTTCGATAAGATGTGAGGTCTCGAACTTGCGACTCTTGCATCCCCCTTGGCATGTTTTGCCACACTTTGTGGGCATCCCCTTTATGTACAACGTAATTTATAACATAACAAGTTTTATAATTTCAATTCGGAAATATTTAAATTACTCTACTAGTAAGTTCATCCACCCAGCGTTATAAACGATTTTAAAATAAAGACAACAGACTTAATTTTATTCTATTATAATAAAATGATTTAGACATTTAGAGTACGAGTTGGCATTCGATTAAATCACTTGGAAGAACGTCGTTTGAATTGTAATTAGTTTAGCAATTCGTAACAATAAAATTACAAAATTAAATTAGTACCAATACTTGTACAAACAAAACAAATATTTGTAATCATTCCTTTTGTATTCGTATTTGTATAATTACAATGTATGTAATAGCATAATGAGTTCCAAGAATTGTACTTAAAAATAAATTACTTGCCTTGCATCCTTCACAAGTAAAGGCGCCAAAATGGAATCCGGCGGCAGGTTCACCACAAACTTTGCATTGCTGATTCATCTGTAACACAGAAAATAAAACATACATTAAAAACGGTTGCTACTGTTACCAACAAACAAACATAAAATGGTCGGGCTTTTGTACATCACAGCACACCACAAATTTACTGTCTTACGCAATTTATGCCTTAGTTTAATGTTGGTTGAAACAACAACAAGATAACTTTGAGGAATCACATAATTTGTGTTGAACTTAAGAGTTTGCTGTAAAAATTTTAGTGTCGCATATGTTCTGATTAGATTACATACTTAATTAACTGTATAATTGTAACTACCGCCTATATTAGCCTAAGCCACTATCTAGAAATGTTTCTATAAATCTCTTAATACGACAAAGTGGCTGATGTATGCCTCCATCTTGAAAAAATGGCAGACAAAAACAGTTTTTGTTCAATATCTCTTAGCCAGTGTGTCCACATGTCAATTAATGTTTATACTTGAATTTGTGCCTATACTACACCAGCAAAAGCCCAAATGGAATACATATTACATATGTAAAATAGTTTTAATTTTCTAAATTCCATTTCATTTCATTAAATGAATAAATTAAGATTTTTTCCAATAATGTTTAAGCGCCAGGAACAGTTACTCGAAATGCCAGACGACACCAAAAAGTATTCAGACAAATAACATTGAATAATTAGAAATCTTTAAGCATTAATTATAGTTTTCTAAATTAACACAGCACAGCATCTAGAACAACAAATTTAAAAGATGTGTTTTGAATAAGTGTTAATTACATTGGTGCACGTTCAGAAACAGAATTCGACATTTTATAAACCTAATTTTAACAAAATCTGATCAACCTTGAAATAAATAAGGTACACAATATTCTAAGCATCTTTACAACATTTTTTCACGACTGTTGATTCTATTTCTATCGTCACAAGGACAGTTCTCGTTGGAAAAGTAGAGTTAACCTTTTTATGTTGTTTATTTCTTACTGATACATCGGTTCACCTGTTGACAAGTGTTTCTGGGAACAGTGTTTCACGACATTATCATGTTTGATTTGTTAAACAATCATAGAATTGTGATCTTTGAACGAATCTGAACAGCGATTTGTAAGGACATATTTATGTAAATGTCATCAGCTAGTGTTGCCTGAGGAGTGTTGACACAGCATCCATCCAGTAAGGAAATAAATTGAGTGATTAAATTTTCGTGAAGAGAAGCTGAAAACGTTAGTTACGAATACAGTCAACAATAAGTAATCCTCATTTTTTAGTGGTCGATTGTTCAATTGTTGATTGAAATTGATGTTAATAAATGTGTATCGGCGTGTCTATTTTATTAAATATCTAAATGTTAACAGAGTTGTTATTTGTATGACGTGAAATGCATTTTAACGTCAGTTATTTGTTGAGTAGGGCAGTGCTGTGGTAATGCTTTGTAGTTGTTGGTAGTTGAAATAATCAAGTCAAGTCAAAGAATAAGAAGTTTTTATTTTATATAATCCTGTTAAGGCAGACATAATATTGCAATTTTATTGTTCCTTGAAATAGCTGTAAATAATATTTGATATTTTGATATATAAATACATATAGCAGAGATTTATGAGCTGTAAGGTTGGCAGCGATTGTGATGTCACATGCATTTGGAATGTGTACAACGTTGAATCCCTTTAATAATTAAAGAGACAAAATGACTTTTAATTGTTAATATTTCTTAACATATAAGGACTTATTAAAAAATATTTGAACATTTGAGGTTCTAGTAACCCACTTTATCAATATATAGTACACTTTTATAAAAATTAACAAGCCCATTGTGTTGTAGAATATCAACGAACAAAATGAACAAATCCATTTAATTTTTATGCATTTGTTGTTTACTTTTGAACCTTGTTGACAAATCCATCGTGTCGTGTCTACGGTCGATTTGTCTTGGTTACGGATTGTCAAACTCTAAAATGAAATCAAATTATTCTTGAATTCTAAGATCTGTTTACGTTAAAAACTAATTCCATTGAGTATACCGTGGTATCATACGTGTCTCATATCGATCACGACCTACTCAGATAATTACTTAAATATTAAAGCTATATTTATTTCATTAGATACTGTATACAACAGTACTGTATGTATTAAATTAGTATATAACAATATACTTTGAATTCTCCCATTGTATATCGACGAAATGAAAAAAAAGTTCATAGCCAAGAAAGAGAAGCGTCCATTTGGCTAACGAAGCCGCTCACTAACACTAGCGTACCAAGAGTATTCTAATAAAGAAGGGCATAGGTGCCATACAACACAAGTAAACAGGTAAACAACACAGGTAAACTCTAAAGCACCAGGCAGGCATTTACGAGTAAATAGCTCAAAGGCATTCTGTTTTATCTCTTCCCACGCTATCGTTTATAATCTTTTATCTCCTTACAATATGGTTTGCGTTTTAGTTTGCGTTGTTAGTGAACGTGTTAGAAATCAAGCTGGCAGTACGTGTAGAGACAATCAAAATTATTGGAAACATTACTTAATTGATTAGAGTACAAAGCACACTAATTTAAACACTTAAAACACAAGTATTTAGGCCACAATCCAATTACTGTGTACTGTATTTTACGTAAAATATATCTCGAAACGTATCTTCTGTGTAAATATTACGTAAATGGTACATTCAAGTTTACTGGAATAGCATAGCTCGGTGTGGTTCTGTATCTTATGTAAACATTACGTTTTTGTACATTTTCTATAACACGATTTTAAATAACGCATTTAAATTTGAGTTCATTAAGTTAATCTAAGAATACTTCAAAAAAATTGTATACGACATGATTATGAATTTTATTCTAATTTTTGTATAATGTGTGCTTTTCATTGCATTGCAGATGTATACGGCACAACTTGTATTTGCTGAACTCTGGTAATTTGAACTATATTATTTTTTTCTACGTTTTCCAAGTTTTCCATTTCGAAAGACCTCAAGACAATTTTCTATAGCCTATAAAGCACTAAACTTAAAAAGTTTTCAACATTTCTTTTTTAAATATCTCTGTCTTTGTTGTTTCTAGAGGTTTCAGGCTTATCAATCTTTAATCTAATAACAATAGTGCTAGTTTTCTTATATGATTACATCTTAATTAGCATAAACCCGTACATCTTAATGAGCAAATATCCTCTTAGATAAAATAAGATGTACTTTTCCTGAAATCTTTACCTTATGAATCATCACGCTGATGTGTTACAGCAAATAAATCAGACCACTACAAGTACCAGTCGCTGTAATCGATTTGACCTTGAACATTTGGCAGTTTAACACAACGCAAAGAATGAACCTGTTTACTCAAATACCTGTTAAAGCCGCAAAGGCGAAGGAATCCATCTTAGTCATCGGTTTGGTGCATTTAAACCTAGACTTCCGCTATTACTGATTATTTATTCGATCTCTTTAATACGTCCCAACTATTATTTATGCATTATGCGTGCTAACAGATTGTACAGAACTCTAAAGCTTTGTCCAAACTAAACTAAAATTGAAGCAAGATAGATATTTTTATTTTTTCACTTGTTTACATGACGGTAAAGTACTGACAAAGGTGTATACATGTATTTTCTGTGTAGACGTGTTGTTAAACATCTTATAACTAGTGTTGAGTGTTGCTTTGGTCTGGACTATGCTTTATGAATATAAACAGGCCTATCCTGTGCCAGTATCAGCTCTCATAGTAAACGCATATTGATAGCCATATGGCAAATAGATGGGAAATACTCGTATAATTTGAAACAAATAAAAAGAACCAATTGATGTTCTTTGATTAACCTGTCAGTCTGCTATGGGATACTCATTCAGTATTCAGACGTCTTCAGTCTTCAGTCTTCACTGATCGGACTCCGCTCTTGATAGATTCTAAACTAATTCGTTGTTTATATATTTTTTTCTTCTTATATATTTCTAGAAAATAATTATTACTTTGATGTGTTAATATACATAAAGTGATTACTCAGTAATTATCGCAGGTGAGCAATTACTGCTTAACCTTAAATAGTCCAGATGTTTATCTTTTATATTTATCTTTTATAGATTTATATGTAAATATTTTTTTTTTAAATATAATATAAGTTTTTAAAACAGGCAATAAAAATCAATTCAGACTTCATTCAGAATTTCATTTGAAATAGATAGGAATCCGGTATCCGGTGAATACATAGAGTGGATATTCTTTTAAATATAGGTAGGATTTTATTTAAAAGAAACTGAAAATGAATTACAATAATGTAATATTATATATCGTATTCCGATTACAACCCTGACATTTGGACTGGTTAAACGCTAGCGTAGCTAATGAATTTAAACACTTATATTGTTTATAAAGGACATTCCAGTAATAGCTCTCCTTCTTAGCCGTAGCATTGATTATACATTGAAATAAAGATACGTTTTACAAAATATATTGTGTTATAATTATTATTATTGATGAAAACTATATTCCAATGGTTTGTTTTTATAATTCTAAAGATACAAAAAGGAAAAGGATGTGCATCATACTGATGATGACCGACGTTTCGAATGAAAGATCTCTAATAAAATAAATATCTTAAGTGATTTTTTGAATTGTATATTTCTCCAAAACAATTTTTAAATTATTATTTGAAGCGCCCAACTCAAATATTTTTATATATACATACGTGTATATAATAAATGTATATATTATATCGATGGAATGTATATATTAAATAAGGTATTAATACGAAATACAATTAAAAGTAAAAGAACTTATTTCATTCTATCGAAGTTTCTTTTTGTAGTTAAGATTTAATTATTAAAATAAAAATAGCGAACTTATTAAAATTACATTATATAATTATTATATTTCTTATTCTTTTAATAGTAATAAAATTTATAATTATAATACCTTTATGAGAAATACGCGATTAGATGTGATTGAACTATACTTACGAGTATGTACGAAATAATACAGATTATTTAAGATATTCTAGTGTTGTTATCAACAACACAATGTTAACCATGCAAACTTAGATTAATTTCATGAAATTAAAACAATTGTCCTAAATTTAAACAATTCCGTAAACATAAAGATAAATAAAGTTATTAAATATGAATTATACAACAATCTTAAAACATGAATATAAAACAATAATAGCAAGAGTAACAATAACCTTGTAACAAAATAAACAAACGAAACTGGCAAGAAACACAATATGTGTCACACAAATGCAGCAATATTAACCTCTAAAACAATAAAAACTATTACAAATTTGTGAGAATAAAAAAATTAACACAATTGTCAACAGAACAGAATAAAAAAGTAAATCTAAATTCTATTAACATAGACAAAGCATGCAAATGTACGAGTACTGATTACAAGACAATAATGGGTCATGAGAACTATGTCTGTGTTGGTGTTTGTGTTTGTTTAGACTATTATAATGAAGTATTTAGTTTGTTTATACACAAAATGTTTATAAGAAAAATTATATCGTTTATTTGTAGAAAAACACATTCAGAAAAATGTATGTATGGTGTTTCGAAATATCAGCATTGAATAAATTTATTTTGCATTAATTAGGCACCGAAATATTGTGCACGTGTTTGTTTAGATGATTTTACTCATTTGTTTTTATTAAGAAAATTGGTCTGGTTTTTATATACCAGTATAGAAAACTAGCAAAACGTTTTTCTGAAATTATGCATCATTATGATAATTTGTATCGTATACATTTTTTATTTACAAATTACTAAAATAAGTGAGGGTAACTTTTTATTTAATAAGTAAAGTGAAGAGAGGTGTGAAGAAAATAATAAACGAGAGAAAAAGCAGGATAAAAATAATATAGAATAGAATAAATTATTTTGATAGGGATATTTATTTCTATATGGATATTGTAAGAACGTAGAAATTAAAACTATAAATTAAAACTTGGTAAGTTCTTCTGGAACACCTTGTCTTTTCTAATTTTTCTTGAATGGTATATTACTCAAACTGTTTATTAAGATACTATAACATTGCTGCATTACGTTTTCACTTTTTTGCCTTGGTTTAAATCATTGTAACAAGTGATGTGTTATTCAGACCATGTACTGACAATTGTGGGTGTAACTTGCGTGAATGTATCACATCGCATTCATTTATAAGAACACCTTCAAGATCAGATAAGAAGACATTCGGAGCTGTTTTAGACGCATATTTGTACATACTAATATTCAACAGCTAAGTAATTAATTGAACTGTTTCAAAAAAAACAAATAAGTGATATTGTAAATCTATTCTTTGTATACTGCTTACAACGTTATACTGCCAATTCATTTAACCGTAGGACTCTTAGAATAAAATCGATTTTTCACTAATTAGGTGTTAAATTAATCAGATGTGTGCACACCATTCCCTTACTTATGAAAAGACGAACAAGTTTATCGCTGTAGATATTTTTATGAAGAAAACCGTGGACTAAACTTAGACCCCAGTCATGAGTTTAAAGATGAAAGAAATAAGTTAAAGAAATGAGTTATAGGGTTAATTATTGATATGACGATACTCAAATGTATATGGAAATAATATTAAATGAAAGAGTGTCAATAATGCATACATATTATGGGGATGGCGATCTGAGATCGATTAATCGAAGAATCGATTTTTTGAGTAGAAAAAATAGATCGATCTCAAACACTCGAAAATCGAGATTCGATTTTTTATTTGTAAAAATTCAACTATACAATTATTTACATTATTTATTATAAGCTTGGACATGAAATATTGGGAATTATTTTTATTTTATTTTATAATAAATAAGGTAATGATTTTATTGATTAATTAAAAATTACTCTTCACTTATTCTTTAACTATAAGAAGGCTTGTATTTTTTTACAAATTTAATAAAAATAAAATCAATAAAAGATCCTTTTCTATTTTTTTTTTGTGGGGTTACTGTCTTTTTTTTTATATAAAAACTAGGAATAAAAAAGAGTAATTAAAAAATCGATTTTCTTCTGAATCGATTCATTAGACTTTGATTCGAATCGATTAAAAAATCGATCTTTTTTAAGAAGAATCGCCATCCCTAATACACAATCTACTGCTAACATAAAATCACAAATTGAAAATTGTGTACGCTATACTAACGCAATTTAATTTTCTTCTTATCACATTAATCGCTACTGTTTTTGTTGGGGCGTGCTGTTTTAAGTAATTTGAGAGAATTAAATAAATAATTATAATTATTATGAGAATATATTGAGTGTATTTAAAATATAGTTAAAGTGAGTAAACGCCTCGCCAAATAGGCCACAAATATAAGGAGAGAAAGAAGAAAGCGCGTTTGTGTCAGCTCGTATAATATTTTGTTTCGATTGTGTATTTCAATCTAAGTAATTTTTATTCTTATAGTCTTTCAAGTCCCTATCTTACCTTAATAATAAATGTGACCATCAATAATTGAATAACAGCAAAGATATCGAAACACCCACTAATTAATTAATTATTGCTGCAAATCCTTACTGCCACTACAATTAAACGCCTGGCATATCAATAACACAACGTGAAGCGAAACAGAAACGTAACGGTTTGCAATAAATTGCAAACAATGACTTATTTCTAGTCAATAGACAATTTATAACAATTGGAATCAAATTTCAATTTCATTGTTGCTGTAGCGTAACGCCCGTAACAATCGAAATTCTTGTAACAATCAGTAACAATGTCAGTGCGAATAAAAGTAATAACTTGTTGAGTATATCTGCTCTATTAATTAATGTTAAGTAAAATTAGTACTGCAGTGTACCGCGTGGCGTCGTTGGTAGCTGTTGCCCGATGCCCGGAGCTCGCTGCATTAATTGCCAACTGTTCAAGATCTCGTGTTTGACAATTAATTACTTATCCATTGTTTGTATGGATTACGTAAAATAAAGTTCTTTTTGCGTAACAAACGGATCTAGAGCTTATAACTTTGAACAATTTTATATTGTATGGTAATATTGCACTTTATTTTTGTAGCATTGAAACTTACCAAATCACCATGTCGGCTGTATGTAGATATACTTATACTTAAATTTACTGGTGTTATGTAAATGATGATCACAATTGCGTTACTCTAATATCTTATTTTGAAGCATATCGTAAATAATGAAATTTAACAGGTTTCCTATATATGCTACTATTGCAATCTCCATCTTAATGCAAATATTTACCAGCTTGCAGTGTAGATTTAGGAATTCTATAAATGCATAACGTCAGTATTCAAGAGCACCCAGAGGTAACGGCAATTTGGATGTGGTTTGATTTCCCGACTAGCACTATATTTTTTGGATTTGTTTTTTCGATTATATGCATTGTATAAATGCATTGACGTAGTACACAAATATGAAGTCTCGACAGTATATAATGGCTACCAACATGGTAGGAGGATGTCCGTGATAGGACTCGGAAGCAGAATCGGAAATAGACAGACGTTAAAGTATAAATTTTATATTACAGTTATGGAAAACCTATGGTACGTGTACCAAACGTAGCACACCAGTGGTTTGCAAAAAGAAAAAAATGTATTTAGACCCCGATGTAGTCAATTATGACTGATTGCAGTTGACTATGGGTGGAATCTAAAAAATGATCAAATGGTCAAGCAATTCCGCGATATTATTACATCAATGTTCAAGAATTAAGCGTAAAACCATTTAAAATCAGTTTTTTAAAATGCTTCTCACCATAATATTTATAATACATACGGATTAATTATTTAGCACGTTTAAAATATGTCGTCTGGATATGAATACATCAAATAATTCGTTACAAATCATAAACATGTGATATTATTTAAAAATCAATCAAAGAATCAAACCCTTTTCAAATACTTTTAGCAAATAATAGCACCATTGTGTAATTTTCTTCACAATAAATTTATTAGCAAATGGCATTGCATTTTGCAGTAATTAATTATGAATTTTCTTACAGTAAATGTCCTTTATAATCTCCTGCAATCTTTTATACATATTGTTTGATAATTTGTATACATATATTTATACAATAATATATCTAATCCTAATATTTAAATTCCATTAAGTCATATTTTATGAATGGTGGAATATTTCTGTTGACAGGCTACATTGATAAATCGTATGAAATAAGAGTTCTCTTAAGGTACACTGCAGACTCCACCGAGAATGACGATACACATTTTGTTATATATTTCAATAGATACATATATCTATTTATTTATTTCGAATATCATTTTATATCAAACAAAATGCTTTAGATTCTGATCCGTTTAAACCGTAAAGAAATGTGTATTCAATGAAACGCATACATGCGTCGATATAATCGATCAAATACTTTTATTTATTAAATGACATTTGTTTGATATTACGAGTATAAAAGAACGATGAAAAGACTCAAAAGGAAGAATACAAGGCTACGTTGAATAATAATCTTGCGATAGTTTGGAAATAATATAACAAAAAGATGTTTTTTTAAATTTGTAATATAATACAGAAAAAATAATATAGTTTGGAGGTGTTGCTTTTATTTCTGGGAGTTGACTTCGAAATTTCCCGCTGATTGTTGTATGATTTAAAAAAGCTGGCCACTATCTAAAAATGTTACCCTTGAGTAAAAATTATTAACTAATATTCAATGTATTAATAGGATTGTAAAACGTGTTCTTAAAATATTCTAAGCAATTATTTTAGTTTAAATTTTGGCGCTTTGAATATTCTCACTTCAGGTAAATCAGACTGTGACAACACGGTACATTGCCGGGTGCACAGACTAAGATAGAAACAGCTTTTTTTTGAACGAGTAATAGAATAATAAGTGACAGCGAATATTGTTATGTACTAATGTGTTTTAACATAAATTAAATAATAAAATATAAAATACTTTTTAATAAAATGTCTTGATAATTAACAAATCCTATCTCCTACTTCAATAGCATATAATACTTTTTATTATTATTGGTAACAAATTAATATTTAATTTCATTTTAGTTTCAGATACAGATGCAGGGTACTAGATACGTTTCTACGTATAAGTATCGCTTAACGTATATAGATAGACTACAACATTATTCCAGAAAAATAGTAAGTACACTTTTACTATAATCCTCATTAATTTTCTAGAATAATTAATAACAATTTAAATGAAAGTTAGTTGAACTTATCATTTAGTTCAATAACTTTGTAAAATAACGAGTATTTTATAAAAATACTTGAAAATTCAATAAATTGAACGTATTACTGTTTTTTAACGCTATCTTGAAATATGAGGAAATATACTGAACCATAACAAAAGTGTTCTCCAGTTTTATAAGTGATTTCATGTATTGTAAACGTACAATCAGTTGTAGAAATAATTGAACATTACTAGACACTTTTTTAGCAGTAAATAATTTTACTTTTGCATCTTGTGGACTTTCCCTGCTTTTTAAGTTTATGCTTAAAATGTTTTAGTAGTTTTGTTGAGAATCGAACCCGAACTTCTTTTTGAGTATGTACCTTAGTCACCAAATTTAAATAAGAACTTGAAGAATAATAGTCTAGATACAAATAAATTATTACTTCCAATTTATTTTAAACAGAAATAATACAAGTATGATATATAATTTATTTGTATATTTTGATGTAGTAATTAGAAGGTTACTACAATTGACAATGTCAGATGAGTTGGTAATTCATGTGTATTAAAATATACGGTTTGTACATCATATATCACAACCTTCTTAAAAAACAACCTTAATAAATTCTGACTTCTCATAGTAAATATACAATTAAGACATATTTAAAACTCATTAGTAGAAAATAATTAGATAAAAAAAAGTTTAAATATCTAATGTCAGACTTTTCAATATAATTATTTAAACATTAATATTTATTAGTAAGTAATGTTTTTATTTTAGATTTTGAGTGTCTATATTATATTGTTTGAAAAATATAGTTTAATCATATTGAGTTCTCAACGCAACGAAACTAATCAAAGAAAGATGATAGTGTTCCTATGAATTCTAAAAGTAAGTAAGTAAAAGTATTAATCTTATGTGAATTTTCTGATGTTCGTATATGAACTTTAACAGAGTAATGGCTAAAAACGTTATAGGCAATTATAATTCAGCACCTTGAACATCGCACATTCCCTGTGCCAGAACATTTATATGTGTACGCCAATTTATAACTTGAAAAAAGATTTGGTAAAATATACAGTGATGTCTGTACAATATCGGTTGGAATCATTACTTAGTAAACTGTAAAATAAAACTCATTTAAAAAAAATACATGACATATTTAATCTTATCAACTCCACGTGAACCACGCCATTAAAAAAAATTAGAAGTATTCATTTTTTTCTGTAACTTTCTCGTTGAAATAAAAGGAATAACTAAGCTTTAGTAGATACCCAGTAAACAATTTGGTGAAGTGTCCTATTTGGTGAAGTTCGAGTCACTCGTACAATTCTATTCTAACGCTTTACAAGTTCTCTACCTGTCACAGATTTTGTGTTAGTTTTTCATAATAATATTCTTTCTTTTTCCAACATCATTCATTAAGTATTTCTGTTTCTTTCCCACATGGGTATATTTTTATTATCCGGTCATAAATCATAAACCTACTCCGCTTTTAATTCAGCAGTGAACCGTCGTTGCAATGTCTGTAGCTCATAAAAAGGACCTTTCCTATGAACGACTGAATAGAAAACGAACACGTTCCAGACAAAAAATTCATGATATGTAATAGAAATTAAGTAGAATTTACTCCAAAATGTTTACTGGGTATATGAAATAATTACCTAAAACTTAATTACTTGTTATTACTAGATTTTAAATTTAGTTTATCACAGGCTTAGTAAACAATATGGTCTCCATTCGAATCCTATTTATTAAAATCTATGAATTTTTGCCATAAAGAAGTTTGCTGTGAGCAAACGTCTCTTTTATGACCTAAAAATGCAGAAACCACTTCATCTTTCATAATTCAAACTATGAAAAAGTTGATGAAAAACTAACGTAGACATTTTATGAGAAAAAGATTTTTTTGATCTCAATTAGCTGTGTAATTAATTCAACCCGATTTTGCTTGACCTAAAACAATTTTTATTATTACCAGATTTAGCTGTTAAATTGAACAAGAGATCCTAATCTTCACTTGCAGCACCAATTACACGTAATAAAATAATAAACATCTAAATATATTTTAGTAACAATTCGTTATTATTGTGCCAAGCGTCTCAGCTTACGTCTTCACTTGCGCAGTCTTCCGGTTTGTGTATTTTGGGTTATACATATACAATATGCTAATCATACGTCTGTATAATGTTTGTACACTAACAAATGCTCTTATTAACTTAACTGGTGGAGCATCAGCATCAGCAGTCATCAGACATATGCTTGATATGAGAACACTTATGGTTCATAGAGGTATTACGTATCCATCATGCCTTGCTCTGTATGAGAGAATAACGTTAATTTAATTTAATTTTAAATAGTACGAGTACAAGAAGAAACTTGTTTAAAAAAGGAAATGGATTTAACACGTTCCGTTGTCGTCATACTATGGAGTACATGATATCCATCCAGTACTCTTATACCAATCTTTGCACTGGAAAATTAAATTAAAATTGTTTAGTGAAGATGATCACGAGATAATCAGTCTTGAGATATCTCACATTTTATAGAGAATTATATCAAATATTGCTGCTAATAATATTTTGATTGATGATTTTTTGATTAGGTGTTGTGAGAGATTTATAAATATGATCCATCATCCACTAACTTTCATTGAAACGAGAAATATCGATTTATTGGCGAGTGGTTTTTAGGGAAATATTTATCGCCATACAATATAATACTACGTCTTATTAATACTGGTATCTTTGCTAATTTACTTAGAAAGTAGTAAATGAATCTTATAATTAGCATGTGGCAAGCTAGTAACATTGTTCAGACCATCTCAGGTTCAAATGAGGTTCACACAGTTTAATTTAAAATAAGACGAGGATCATGGATTTCATTTAGGATGAGGCGAGGGTCTTGTAATATCGTTTAGGATGAAACGAGGTTCACTTTATTGTTTTTAGGATGAAAAGAGGAGCAAAGATCTGTTTTTGGATCAGGATAGGTCTAAAATTTCGACTCGGGTCGTTTATTTTACAAAGCTGTTCTGAATCCGGTTCAACAAAGACTCACATGTGTTAATAGTTGTTTAAGCAAGGCTTACAATAATTACATTAATTAGTACAATTCATAAATTGTGTCATTATTTATTTATTTTTTGTGCTTAAACAAGTGCTATACCTACAAACAAATACTCATACATTCGTATAATGAGGTAGTTACAGGTATTACATTTTATTTGAGTCTCACAGAAATGTTTAAACTGTGGTATTGTAAATTACATAGTTTCAAAATACTAATCACGATTTTAAACTTTTTATAATAATTTTTGAATTGGAGTACAAACTCTTTAAAAAATTATTTTATTTTCTACGTATTTCAGAGAAATTAGGTTTGCGTGATGTTGCCGGTGCTGTTGCTGGTGCTTGGTGGTTTTAACTTAAATAATGTTTCAATTGGTTCACATATTACAAGTATTACAATTATATAAAATTAGTTTTATCATTCAATTTGTTTTTAAATTATGAAAACATGTAGTGTAAGTTTAAAGGGGCAACACTAAAACATTTTTATATTACGGTGACGTCATCTAGCGATATCTTTACGCAACTCACTGTTTTCCCCGCTAAACACTGTTACATGTATTTAAGATTTAGTCTGTACTCTTTTTCGTAATGTTAGATTACATATTTACGATTTGCACGTTGTTATTTTTAATTTACTTAATGTTTAACCTTTTTCCGATGCTGAATCCTATTCTCTCCTAAGTAAATAGGCTCATTTTTTAAAGTCTAAAATATTCTTTGTGTGGATGTTTGTTTCACTCTACCGTACCTAACGTTAATCTGTCTCACAATCAGTTAGTACACATTAAACCATCATCTTCATATTTCTCTTCTTTTGAGATCTTCCAGTTATGCGCTGTGAGTTTATCTCCATATTTTGCATCGGCTCGTGAGAATAAGCACCGCACAAGTGCAACCGATGTTATAGTACTACCTATACAAGTAACACACTCGATAAATTCATATTCCACATATGCAGTTTAGAGCCAACTTTAACTTTATATGTAAAACATAAAACTAAAATATATATGTAAATAAAATATAAATATTAACGCATAAGTACCATTTCTTATAGCTTATTCGTACTTTATGTTAAAGAGAGGTTTAATTTTAATTATAATTTATTAATCAGATGCTTACTATACTCATGTATGTTTGGTTCTTACTTACTAGTAAATATAGTTTTTTGTTATATTCATAATATTTCTAAATAATACTACAGTTAATGGCTATGTTTTACTTTGTAGATACACTGTAAACTTTTATTATCATTATAAATTGTCTTAGAATAAAAATCTGTACTTGCATTTTGACCTTGAACTATCTGCAATAATTTACTATTGTACATAACTGTCAACTTTATTCATTTGTACTCGAACTTACTCGAAGTTTACTATATGTTTTATGTTTGAAGGATCGCGATGGGTAATATGAAAATATTATACGGGGTATAAAGTCTATTCGTGGTGTATGAATCTTTATAGTATTCGTTTTACCCCACTCTGAAAGCTTAATTTATTTAATTACATTGTGTTTTTGATTACTAATGTTTTTTTCTAATTGGGTCACAATATTTGTAAATACTGCTACCAATTCCAAAGTACAATGACCAAATATAAAGTCGTGACAATGTTTGGCTTTGTAAATGTATGATTTCAATAAAATATTGGAGTAATTGTTTTTCTAGTTGAATACAATTGCTGTTTTGAATTATTTTGCATAACATATTAAAAAACAATAATTTTGTAATACACTTTTAATTACATGCCTACGTTAGCTTGTATTTGTATTGTAATACTATCAAATAGTATTGGTAATGTACAAGTATTATATAAATTCCTATATTTAAATATTAAATGGTCAATATCATATCATAACGACTATATTTATATGCAGCAAGTTTGCAATTTTAATGCTTTGGAACTCGCACAAAGCTTCTCTACATGCGCACTGCTTAACGGCATATACTGCTTCACTAATGCTCTATATATTACATTAAATTCTTCTTATTTGTTCAAAATTACAATACTATTATTGTTTTTATTCATAAATTGTAATAAAAAGTATTATTGTCAGTTTAAACGCAAGAAAATTGATTTCGTTAAATAAATAGTTCACTTATTAAAGTATATTAGTTAATAAATGTAACATATTTGTCAAATATACATAATATGAATTGTTTAAATGGTTAAATTTGAGCTTAAAGGCACATATAATAACAATATAATACTGATTATTATTATGTTGCAAAATACCGGCTGCAACAAAATAACGTGAGTCGTTTTATTGAATGGAACTCCAAATCAGTTAACAAATTTAATAATAATTTACATAAAATTATAATATTTAGAATACAAATGCAGTTTTAGGTTTAATATGTTTGAGATTGAGATTATAAATAAATTCTTTAAGATCTCCTTGATCATTGGGGGCCATCATTATTATAGTTTTCATTATATCTATTAAGTATTTCTACAATTTTTAATTGATAACCTGCAAAACACAACACATGGATATACTTTACATCACTAGTTAAGGTAACATTCATGGTCTTTTTGGAATAAATATTACAAGGTTTTGCTTACGTTATATTTAACTTAAGCGAAACCTGCTAATAATTAATCTAAAAAGCTATTATAAATCAAAAAGGAGGAGAGTAATCCTTTCAAGGTGTTCTTATAAGTATTATGAGTATGCTAAACGCAAAGGGTAGTTTTATTTAAAAGAAAATTTGTAAAAATAGGTCACAAAACGTTGTAACTTCTGTTACGTTATAAATCTTTAATACACGCAACATTCGTTAAAAATTGATTTGAAGATCCGAACAATTACCACAGTATGTTTTTCTACGCTTAAACTAAAAGCACTAATTAAAGTAAAAATCAATTCATTTTTATTTATCTAATAACTTCGAAGTCTGGAAACTTTTTATAAGCATGCAATGATATTTCCAATTGTTATGAAACAGTTGTAGTTATAATATACAAACAATTACAGTATTTATGCGAATATAAATACAATATCTACAATAAACAATAAAAGATATCTTAACGGCTGGTTAATTGGATGTTAAATACACGATCAAACTTCATGGATATTTAAATGCGAAATGAAATAAATTTAAATTAAACACATATTTCATTAAAAGCTAATTATAAGTTGAGTTAAGGTTTCAATAATTGATTTAACAGTTCTTTATTACGAGAGTTAACTGAAGTGTTTATTATGAAATCTACATGGGTATGGGTATGAATCACTAGAACGTATTCTGTACTCCGCCATCCGCACTTCTTGTGCTTAAGATGAAGACTGGGGCTGGGGTGAGGATGTGTGTATTTATCGTTGTCCGACGATATAAGTCTCTCAACTTACTAAGTACTGTTGTCAAACCAGATTCAATTATAAAATATTCTTCAAATTAAGATGTTTTTAAATGTGTATGCATCATATTTCTTGGTGATCATAATCTTGTATACATTTTATGGAACAGTTGAATCATATTTATGCCATGTTTACCGCATGAGTATTTGAACAACGAGCTACAACTAGTGAACAACGTTGCAAAACTTGTTACACGATTTTGTAAACATCGATAGATGAGGAACTGGAGGTAACGATATTTATTTTGTCCAATAACTAATGTTCATATATCGATCACTAATCATACTTCCAGAATATGTACTTTATTTATAACTTGCAACAAACAATCTCAACTAAAAAAGAGATCACAGTCATTCCCCTATTTAAAGTAATCACTATAGATTATTAATGACTTATGGGGTTAATTGCCTTCAGCTTAAAAAACAGGCGTTAAACCTTTTTGGTTTGGAATATATTTAAATTTTCTTTTGTTAATTATTTAAGTCTGTACGATTTTTTTTACATATAATTACCCTTTTCTACTGAAATGGTAAATAGTATTCACTATTGTGTGTATATTTATCGGTGTTAAAATAAGCGTCCATAGGTTGGCATATACGGATATGGCAACCTATAAAGAGTAATGCCGGTTTACACCAGAGAAATAGTTTTGAATACAGTTTTCTTGTCAAAAAGCAAAACTAAAACATGTTTTGTTTTATTTTAAAACAGTTCCGTTTTTCGAAAACAAACTGTTCACACTGAACAGACTGGTTTTGGTTTTAGTGTTTTTCTGTGTATCCCATAAAAATTATAAACATGATAGACAACAACTGACAAGCGCAAATGTTTACAAATAACATAACTGCGTGTTCAAACCAAGCAGACTAAAACACAACAGACGTGTTTTCCTTTGATCTTACCGACTACAGATGGGATTGTGTTTTGTTTACTAAAACAGTTTTTAAAGACAAATATGTTTTCTCTTTGGTGTAAACATTAATGTTTTTGTTCGTGTTTTATTGAATTTGTTGAATTTGAATTGATTATGTGGGAGGGCGAACATATGTAGCGGTGACTAGCGAAGTTTACCGTATAAATGTATTACTGCCCGGCATCGCCAGCATTGTCAACGGTACTTTCAACCAATCTAAGTTGGTGTCTTAGAAAATCCGTAACCATCGTGGTACACGTTTTATCCCGCTTTCCTTCTTTTGCATGCTTGGTAATTTTATTCTATCTAGTTTAGATTTTGATATCCAAGAGAAGAAGGCGCAATTCAAACAATAAGGGCTGTCTCGAGTTATAGGAACAGTACGGCCTCTCTAATAGAAAGAAGAAAAATAAATGACATACATTTGAAAACAGAAAGCTCCTTGCAAACGCTAATGGATAAATGTAATATAATTTTAATGCCAACTTAATAACAACAAAAAGATATTATATAATTTATTATTACGATTGTGTAACGCTGTGAACAAATGAATTGCTTAGCGTTGGTAGTGTCAGGTTCGTTTTTATTTCCTAACAAAATGAGTTTTATGGGTTCATATCTGGAGATGAGTCTGCAGGGTTTTGTTGTGCCATGAGTTAAACGTCCATATATTTCATACATGCATAATTCACTTCACTAATCGACTTTTATAAGTCATATTTCATCTAGCGTACCCTTATGTGCCTACTCGTATGTAAGTATGAGTATAAGTTGGAAGGATAAAATGCTTATGGCTCTAAGAAAACTCATTTGGAATGAACGTCGTTAGTAATAATTCATTTGTAATATTCAAAGAAGAAGATAAGGACAGATGTACTAAGAAAAGAGATAAAAGAAAAGAACAGATGTTCAAATGTGAAATGTAATTTGGGTAATATAAGTTGCTTGTTTGGAACATTTACTCTTAAAAGAATTCAATTTCATATTGAGTAAAAATGGTATAACCATATTTGTTCATTTATCTGTCTCTACTGACAGAGGACTAATGAATTATCTATACAATTGATAATATTCAAATGACTTAATTAGAAATTTAAAGAAAGGATAGATAGCACTCTGGGTTGTTTCTCGAAATTATTAGATAGGTTCTAAACTTTGCTACAAGAAGATTCAGAGAGCTGTGATACTGCATTGTTGGAAATCTGATATTTTATTTGTATCAATAGTCATTAGTCAACGAAAATCAACATGATTACTACCCTAATATTTTAATTAAGCGATACCTACTAATATTAAATTAGACAGAGCTTATTTTGAACCAATGGTGACTACAATAAAATACGTAACAAATAGGAAGATTTCTTATGTAATTTTATTTATGTTAGATAAATCTTAAATACACGCATTATTTCTCAAATAAAAACTTTTAGGATTCACTTATTTTTAGAAATATTTTATGTTAATGAAATTAGACGCGTCACTCTTATTCAAATATAGTTGTTATACATTTATCTGGATTTAGTAGATATTTAACCGTATGAAGTAATTAAATAGTTGTAATTATAAGTTATGATCTGAACCTACAGAACCAGCCTACAGCCCACAGCTATCAAAGAACAAACTGCAAGTATTTCTATTACGATAGGAGCAAACCGTTAAGGTAGGCGTCCACAGATCGGTTATTCAGCGCGCCAAATTCGTAAAATGGAATTATGTACATAGTTAAAGAAGTTATTGATTCGCTAAATACCATGAACCTTGAGTTCATCATTAGCACCTCCAGTATTTCAAGTGATGTCCTAATGATTTCGGCTTGGATACTAGAATGACTTCTAGGCTAAACTGTCGACGCCTACCTTTAGATTAGTATGTACTTGCAGTGTTATAAAACGTAACAGCTTCGATGTGAACAGATATAAATAAAATTAACAGTTTTTGCTATAAAATTTATGTATAGTATATATGTATTCTGTATAGATGGCGATGTAATAAATGATATTTTTTGTTTTAAATTACCACTATATATTTCAAATGGTCCGTCGATAATCCGTTGAGCCGTTGAGCATCTGAGATGTTGAGTAGTTGAGAGCGCACTCTTCAACTCTACAACAAATTTCTTTAGTGGTTTTATTTGTATTTTATTACTATTAATTATTGAGTATGTTTTTGATTTATTTCTTGCATTTGTTGCTTAGGCGTTATTACTTTTATGAGTAGTTTTTCGTTAAGATTTACTTTATTCAAATAGTTTGTTTAATAGAAAAAAAACATTGCAAATAAATGAGAGCTATAAATGGAAGGTTTAATTATAGTATGAACTTTAAAACTATATTTTATTTAAGTTAAGTAGATACGAGAATGATATGAGAGCATTCTATATTAGATTACATTTTGTTGAGTTATATAATGTGCTTAATGCTTTTCTTTACATTAGCATATATTATCTGATAGATGAATCTTGTGGTGGAGCTATCTTCATGACTCTCAATGCTTTACGTATTTGTATTTAGAAATCTTAGTCTGGATAACTTCCCTAATATTTCAGAAATAAGGTAAAATAATTTACTTTCCAAATAGGCATGTCTTTTAAGAAATTGCATTTATCCTTGACCACATTCTGCTCCCCGGAATAGCACTATATTTTCTAGGTTTATAGTAAACATACTGAGCTCATAATAAACTTGAAACTGCTACTTGCAGCAAGTGTTTGATTAATTTTATAATAAATTTATAATCTAAGTTAAACTAAATTAGTTTTACAACAGTTTTAAGAGACCAGGCCGTTACAGATCTTATAAAATTCTCAGCGATCGAGTTGACCGAGGCGGTTAATGCAAAGATTAATCAAAAACGCAAATATTATAAAAAACTAAATAAATAATAACTAAGACCTCTATTTTAACGTCGCTCGTTAACTGTAGGCCATTTTTCAAAGGCCTATAATTTCTAAATTAGGCGCCAAGGTATGAGACTTACTTTGCACTCTATTAAAAGACTTTATAGAAACCTAATTAGCCTAATTCAGAAAATATAGGTCCGTAAAAATCGTACAAAATAAAGGGTCAAAATAAAAATTTCTATTTAAAGTATATGAACAAATAATCTCTTTTTCCTATCAACTGAACAGACTTAGTTTCTTTTAGGGTCGTATAGTACTACATAAATCGTGATCCGTTTTAACATTTTGCACGTAATTATAATGAGATATTTTAATAAATAAAACAATTGAAGGATTGTAGACTGACAGATCAGCTTACTACGCCACCACATCCATCTCTTCCCATCCCATCTCCTCATTCCATCACAGTCATGACCATCTTATTAAGATGTTGACTAAAAAGCCCTTGCTGTAATAATAAATGACTGTTTAGAACACTTTGACTGCTAGTGCATGCGTCTCTATCTGTTGTACGACTATGTGTGTATGTTTGCTTGCTTGTATTTGTCTTAAAGGCTAATGCTGACCATGATAAAGTCCTCAACATGATGAACGTGCAGTAATTAGCGAAAACCATCACGCGGAAAACATTGATTACGAGCAGCAAATTGACTTGTTAAATATTGCTCTTGTTATGTTTTATAATATATTTAAAATGGTATGTACTTGATTCTAAATATGTGTACTTCGTTGAAGGGTTCTTAATAACAACTACACTAACTGATTTTGTTACACATACACGTAAACTCGCACAGTAGGATACTCCTACCCAGTAGGTAATAGAGCACAATGTCTGCTAAATGTCGCCGCAATGACAGTTGTGTGTTAACGTGTGTAAAATTGTCCCAAATTTAAATTGAGAGCTTTTGTTGAAAGACCTATATATATAATAACTCTAGATAAGAATTTAGAATCGCCATACATTTACTAGGTATATGTACAATAAAACAACCCTTTTATCATAGAAAGCCCAACTTTATTATAGAAAGTTACCAGCAGATTTCGACCCCCTATGCGAAGTATTTTTCAGGTAAAACAAATTATAAAATTACACTCTGTAGTGGCACATCCATGTATATATATATATATATATATATATATATATATATATATATATATATATATATATATAACCCATGTAGTGCATATGTAATAACAGATACGTGATTAGTGAGATTGTTCTGGTTAAGTGGATATTTTCTTGGAATATATTGTTTTCTTAAAATATCTCACATTTAAAATATATATCATCATATATAAATGGGTTTAACTGCCATGCACCTTACATATTTTGTTTTGGAATACGAGCAATATCAAGTGGCGGACTGGAGTGGACTGGACTAGATGGGAATGGGAAAACATATCATTTAATTTATATTTCTGCGAATGGTCGAGACTTCTGAACTATTTCTGATTCATTTTTATAATTTAGTTCTATAATAAGAACACAGCGGTATTCACAGGTGTTATATTTAAACATTGTAGCAAATTTGAAGAAGCTAGTTTGAAGAGAGGTAGCAGTATTATCGGCACCATAAATAAAAATAATTTCATATTTTTATTTTAATGAGAATTGTCATCATAAACGTTTTAATTTATAAGACATCATAACGTCATAAACAGTTCAAATTTTAATTAACTTTTGCTAATAAAAGCATAATATACTACGAAAAATGTGAAAGACATAATTTGATTTTCTATTAACAGTTTATTTATTTACGACACAACCAATGGGTGAAAAAGGGTCTTGTATAAATTTTTCAGAAATTTTTAAATCTTTGAAATTTTTTATTGATGACAGGTGAAACAGTTTCGTAGTAGGAGAGCGATAAAAATACAGTAGTATAGACATATTTCATGGTCATATAAACTAACAGAAAAAGTAACGTGCAAAATAAATCCGTTGATTCATAGAAAAAAGTGTCATAAATTTTGTTTTACTGAAAATGAAACACAAATCCGGATTATGATACAGACACCATTAGTGTTTTGAGTCAATTTTTATTTTATGTTGTTACCCGACTTACCTTAACTTTTCTTAGATCTGACATATATCTTTCTAGCTTAGGTGCACAATAGAGATAACAAATATTTGAACATTTTTTATCTTTGTTGTTAAGGGAGTAGCATACAGCACCTTTATAATACATTCAATGAACAGAGGTAACGGTAAATAATTGAAAGTGCTAGCCCTGTCTGAAGCAAATACCTGTGCCTTAAAAATAATAACAAAACAAGTTATTTTTATTCCTTATATTTACATCTATAACAACTAAATTCTGGAATGAACAAAATACTTAGCACGAAATTGAATTTTAAAAGATCCGCTGTTTTCTTTTAATAATAAATAAAAGGTGCTTTATTTTTCTTTAAAATCGTGCTAAGTTATTTCTCAAAGCCACGGCGAAATAAACTGATGATCGCCTCAACTTGCCTAGTGCCAGTTGCAAGGTCCACGGCTCTCGATCCGAGATCGAAGTAGCAGCATATTGCATTGTATGATACATCAACAAAATATCTAGATGTTTTCAACCTTCAATAAAAAAGGAAAACGTTGAATCAAGACCACTTCTACAGCAATGATAAAAAGATCATGAAAATAAATAAAAATTACAAAGAACATATTTATTAAAAAACATTTAACAATACTGTATGCATAATAATACCAATATCTGAATGAGTGTTTGTTTTAAGTCAAGAAGATAACTTAATTATGGGCGGCCTCTAAAAAAGGACCGATGGACGTGCCAGAATAAAACAAAAATTATATACACAAGTGGTATTTGCATATTTATAATTTTACATATTCATATTTTACTTTTATTTTATTTGTACATATCAATGTTACTCAATTTGTGTAAAAATAATATTTTTAGTTTACCATTTGGTACCTTCGTTACTCGAGAGATGGTACCGCTGTGTGTATTGTTTATTAACGTCAGCCACTTGTTGTTACTGCGCATTTTATTTTACAACATTGTTTTGATTTTTGAAAATTCACAACATAATCAATATCAAATGATAAATTGTTTTATTTTTTCTAAGAATAAAAAGAATGATGCCTCTCAGTAGATTTGTGTTTAATGCTTTATATTTCACGAGGTTAACTGGTTTTTGTATATTTTTTTCTACTACGTATTATTATAATTATCTTAGAATATAAGAGTTATAATATAAAATTATTTAGTGTTAAAAAAAAATTAACTATCAATTATTGTAATGTACTTTTGTTTATAATTATAGATTTTATAATAAGTTCCATATTGTTGAGATATTATATTTATTTTACCTTATGGTCGATATTACAGTAAAGTTGTTAATTTTTTTTCTTCTCATAATGACGTTTCAAGAATCATAAATATATATATATTTATTGTTCTCGTTCGATACGACTGGTTTAAAACAAAAAAAATGTATTGATCATAAATATGGTACAATAACAAGAAAGAATATAAAATGTTTATTTACGAAATTAGATTTACCTAGCTGTGATGTTTACGTCTGATAAACATTTATTTTATTGAGCACATAATCAATTTATAGTAAATATAGCGCTTGTGCAGGATCCAACCAGAAGACGCAGCGTTCTTTTGGTCATTGTGTCACAACTATGAGGTGTACTTTTGTTTTTCAGAAGTATAAATCTACAGAAAAATTTAATCGAATAACATCTTGATGTGTTACTGTAGTTGCGTAACAATGCTTGCAGGCGAGTTTGTTTAGGATTCTCTAGATTAATCCTTAACTTACGTATAATTTTGTAATCGGTTGTACTCGATTTGTTTCACATAAGCACATTTTATCATGAGGCGAAGTTTATTACTGCATATAACCCACAAAAGAATGTATGTATGAATCTTTTACAAGGATGACAACTTTTTAGGCGATGATTTTATTAAGTAATTTATTGAAAACTATTAATGAATTACTAAAAATAAATGAATGACTGACTGGGTTTTAATCTTAGCACTTTGACATTTCTTTAGTTTTTACAGTCATTAATCTTACTGCAGCATTTCATTCGGAAATTACGCGAATTTATGGATAACCTTTGCCATTGATTATTGTAAGAACAGAAGAACGATTCCTTGAACAGTAAAGATGCAAACGCAATCATACTGTTTTATTTTCCTTATAACAATCAAGTGATCTAATGACGACATGATTTGCAATTTCTAAAAACTTTTGAATGAAACTTCTTGGAATCTATCATCCAACTAATAAGTACATTTAGTTGACCACAAAAGCAAATAATCAACGCCCCCACGCCCCCCATGGTAACAAGTAATAACCACATTGACTCGTACTTGTATAATTGCGGGATTATTTGTTCACAACTCAAATACACGGTTCGAAGTACAACTCAATAAAATTTCTAACAATAGGTATAAGTTAATCGTCGGACATTTTCACTCTCACGCTTTGAATTATATCATGCACTAATATAACAGCTAATTAATGGTTTCTTTGTAAGTGTTTACTTATGCGTCATACTTTAATGATAAATTTATATGAATCTGTATTATTTTTTCATATTATTTTTTGCCTACATGCCAGGGCGTGTCAGCGGCTGTTAAAGCAGTTTTTAGAATCAAGATCAAGGACAAATCTTAGAGCAGTATCCAATATGTGAATTGAGCGCAGTAAAGAGATACTTATTATTAGCAAAATAGTCGTAACGTCACTACAAAATGAAAGTATGGAAAGACAAATTGTGAGATGATATAGGAAAAGAATATAATATAACTTGAAAAAAGTAAAATAATCAAAAGGTCAATTTGAAAAATACTTATTCAATTAAAATTATAAAAATAGCCTCATTATACAATTACATTTCTTGAAAGAGGTTATTCAAATACCCCTGTCGTATACGATTTTGATTAATAGGAAAAGCCCAGCATCAAAGTCTACATTTCTTTTTATTTTTCAATCATCAACTAACACTGAGAAATACTGAGCAATAGCTCTCATATGCTATACAATTTTAAATTAAATTAAAACAAATTCGGTGAGTAAAAATTATAAAACTACAATTATAAATTCTTTGATAAATACTTGATTAAAGACAAGCATGAATTATGATTATGAATTGAGAAATGTACATGAAAATACTGAAGACAGGAAGACTGCTAATGGAAAATCCACTACCGCTAGCCTTGAAGTATTGACGACTTACGATTTTGGCTAAGATACCGACCTTGTAAGTTATTGCGTTCCTCACTTACTGAACACACAACTTAAATTTGACCACTTACTAAGTAAAGCTACTGTAAGTTACTGACTTTGAATATACTTTACATATATAAAACAACTTTGATTCAAATGTAAATAAAAAAATGCAAAACATGTTACGAATTCTCAATATGTATTATACATTTAAAGAATTTTGATTATAAAACATTTTTTTTATTTATAACGTGAACTATAAACACAAATTTTATTTTTATATTTTTTAAATTCTTCGCCCAGGTATTTCCATAATGCGTCAATCCATTTAAAATATTTTTCAATTGTTTTGTTTTATATTTAATTCATTGTTTTTATTTTTTATCGAACGTTGTGCTAGTATCGAGCGCACAGAATGAAATATGTAACATATTGCAGTAAATGTATTGTTGTTGTACCTACGTAACTCTTTACATCGACGGAAATAGAACCAATTGACCACTACTATACTTTAATCATATGTAATTATTATTCATCTAAATTATAATTATACGTACTCGTACATCTTTACGTTTACCACATCATAACGTAGTGCAACGGCAACTGCAACTGCAAGAGCAGGTTGCACATGCAGTTCTAGAGATGCCCAGTCTCAGTCACATGAATATTTAAATAAGAAATAATGTTTTGCGCGTTATATTTTAATCTGATTTATTTGTTATTATCTTTCGAAACGAATATTATACAATATCTATATTAAATATATTATTTATGTTATTAATGCTATATCTTCTTTATATCTGCATAATTTAAATTTAGAGGTCATTTTTCAGATTTACTTTTAACTTTTATATTTGTTCTATGCCATTTTGATTATTTATGTATTTTTGTTATCATTTTTAATTTACATGCTAATAAAATAATTTGAATCTCCGAATATTTTATTTAAGGTTGAGAATGTTCAAGGTTTTTTTAACATAAAATTAATTACCTTTTACTTACAAAACGTTACCATAATCACAAAATAATTATTGAAAAAAATTATAATTTTATCATATATATATAACGTTAATTCCAATGACCAATCTTTTCTATATAAATTTTAATAATTGTTTTAAATATAGTATTTATATATATATCGTAACGATTATCGTTAAAAATATATCGATGATTTCAGAAATATCGTTAATTATATTCTCGATGTCACGATATTAGAGTTGTATTGAATATGAGAAATGAATTTGATTTACGGAAGTCGATCTCGAGTTAATTCTGTTATTTTGATTGAATTTATTGGAAATACCAATTTGTAATTATTAAAACTAATTTGTAGTGAAATTACATTGTCTGTAGGTTTTAATTAATTTTTAATATATGTTATTATTGAGATTGCTTTGTGAATAGTCAATACAGGGTATGAACTCATTTCGATTTAGCACACGATGCACCACGAGCTGTAATGTTGAATGTGTTATTAGTTTGTTGATAAAAAGTACAAAGTGACACAATGTAAGCTTTATGTGCTGCAGACATGGGCGTCCGCAGGTGGGGCAAACGTAATACCTCCACTTTAATTTTTACACGAGATAGAATGAAGTCTGCAATAAAATTAATGTAGATACAATGAGAATTTAGATTTGGCCCCCATTGTGGATTTTCTGTGTACCCTTGGCTTTACATATGCAAATGCATTGCTGCGAACTTGGCATGTGCACTTATTAAAGCATGCAAACTGTAAGTAATCTTTAAGTCCACGTGCCGAAGCAAAATAATTAGTCAAGAGTAAATTATAATTAACATGTTACTGAAACGTACAATTAAGCTAAAACTGAGACTGGTTAAATTCACGTTTATATTTACAAATGTTTTTTTATTGTAAATTAACGTGGTCTTATATGTATATACATATGTGGGGTACACAACTGCCTGATTATGAGGGGACTGACTCAAATTCGATTTGATAACAGCCAACATCAAAAACATATATTTAATTCGAAAAGAGAGCAGTCTGGTGTCAAGCATAAAGGCTATCGGCGACTGTGTCATTATGTTAGTTGTAATTAAAGTACTTCTTCATAAAAGGGAAACGTATAAATACGATTTTTGCGTCGCGGATCATTATCTCGCATTCATAATAAATTTATTTCGGATCTCGGTGTATGGTTTATGTAACATAAAAAAGTTTACTTGTTACTTAACATTTTGAGATGTAACATTTCATAAAAAAATGTAATATTTTTATAGTAGATCATGTTGAAGAAAATGTTGGTAAAAGACTTTATGTGTCTTACATTTATTTAATGACAATGTAGCGAAATTATTTTAAACTTCAGGAAATAATAAAACTGACATAAAATAATATATGAAATATTAGTCAGTCTCGGTTATATATAAGTTACATATATATAAGGTTATATCCATGTTTTGTGCTTAGCAGGATAGGTTCATGCAACTGTAAAACTTGAACTGATTGCCTAAACAAATTATCAATAAATTTAAAGTACATAACTTCTACTCACGAAAGTGGAATCATCAAGTTCAATTCCTTCTTCACTTAAATTCACGCAAATACCGCGCAAACAAATTTAATGTACTATTATGTTTTTTCGTAATACACAAAAAAACGTGTTTCAATAAATTTATCATCATATGTTTTATTATTGTAATAAATCATTTACAATACTCTTGCACTGCACAATTACATCATATTTGATTTGTGTATTTCTGACGCGTAATTCGTATAAGTGAACAAGGATGGACTTAAACAAAACAAAACTGCATACACTGAGTATAACCTTGCACTTTTTTATTTAATTATATTTACTAATTTATTCATTAGCGCGTTACTCTCTAATAATAAATTTGATACGTCAATCAGAGCGCGGTGAGAGGGGAATATGAGTTATCAGTAATCGACAAATTTGATTGACGTCATTCGGTGTTTTATTGTAAATTTGTTTGTGGAGGCCCTATGCAGCCAACGTATTAGTCCGCTACTGCTAACATAGCTGTACTTAGCGTGAGCAAGGTAGTATTCCATACGCTGCTACGAATATATTTATTTTACGACTGGCGACCAATTTATAAGAAAATATAAATAAAACTTTAAAAAAAAACAGGTTTCTTTACTATAATATGTGGTCAGAATGGTATTATCAATGGTATAACCAGTCCAAATGTTAGGGTTGTATTCGGAGTCCGTTAATATAAGCATTCAAGAATTTTTATAGTTCAAATTACGAGAGTTAGGCGGCGACTCATACTTAAAACAACTTGGAGTATAAACTGCCGATATAACTAAAAAACACTGACTCACTTATTTTTCTATAATGTATATAGAAACGAATAAGATAAAATTAATTATCGTATTATAGATTTATACCGCTCTTATAACCTCTTTTAAGTAAAAGTCGTATAAGTGATTTGGACTATACCTTAGTATATAAGATGTTGAAATCATTGTAATATAAGAAAACGAACGGGAAATAAGTCGGAGAAGCGAAATAGACTGCGCAGGTATAACCGTCCACGGGACAATGTTAATTAAGAGCTTCTATTTACTATTGCAATATGTGTTTTTATTTTTAACCGAATAGTGAGGAATTTAATCAAGGAGTGTGAAAATAACACTTTCGTAGATCTGTTCTTCGCCGCGCCTCAACCTAAATGGCTTAATTGGATTATGACTTACATTTTAGTTTTGATTTAATTATATAGAATACAGTAGGCGGCTGTTATATGAACTTGTATTTCATTGAAATTGTAGACCAGAGTTAAATTAGTTAGCACTTACATACAATTAAAGATTTTGCTTTTGTTGTTGTTTTTGTTTTTTTAGATATGAAATTGTACCAGATATTTTATTCAGTGTGTTTTGTATTACGGTAATTCTTTTAAATATTTAGGGTAATTTAACAGCACTCGTATAACTGATGGTATTATTTACATATGTACCTACTTGTACTAATTGTATATGCAGTAGTAGTTGCATATAACCTAGGCGCCTTGAACTGCATTTCGAAATTCGAAGTGATCAGTATTCAAATTCATACAAGGAGATGTTGAGAATTTTTTCATAAAGTTTTTTATTGTTGAGGTTAATATAATATTAACTTAAATACAAGTTGTTGCTTCAAAATAGCTAATACAATTATAAGTAGTATTTCTTTTGCATCATCCGCCAACAATTATCGCATTTTGATAGTAATATGGTTTTAAGTTAAGAGGATCGTCTCCTCACAGAGTAAGTTAAAATAAACAATGCGTTTTAAGAAGTGTAGAAGGGAAAGACGAGTGCGTAGGCGTGGCTAAAAAGTCTTATCTCAGGGATAAAAACTATTTGTAAGCGTAATTAAGATTTCCAGTGTTTTACAACATTAAAATAAATAAACCATAAAATTTTACACTAAGAATAAATAAAAATATAACAATTTAATTAAATTATATTATAATATAATTAAAAAAAACAAATAAAATTTAATGTAACAATTTTTAATAATTTTAATATTCTAAAATTTTACATATATAAATATATGTACTTTTATAACCTATTAATTTGATAAAAACTAAACATAAAACTGTGGTTTCTTGATTATAAATTATCCATTACGATCTGGATTTCGAATAGGCATATTTCGAAGGTATCGAGAGTCTACTATCTCGGGAAGTAAGCATTCGTTATAAAAAAATAATAATTTGGATTTCATTTCTTCTTCCCAAAATCTCTCATTTCTTTCAATTCTCTCATAGAGAATATTGATTGGTTTTTCAACAGGAGTCCAAAACACAAACAAACAATATTTGCGTTGTGTAACTTGTAGCTGCCTTTGTATTTGATAGTAAAAATCATGATTTTTTTTTAATTTAAACAAGCCATTTGCAATTGTTCCAAATGTTACTTTCTTTGATTCAATTGCCGCAATTGGTATTAACATACTTGCCGAAGCTGGACATTTAATTTCTATTAAACCATCTTCTCCTATTAGTCCATCAGGACTAGCTGCAAGAAATGGATAGTTTTTGTCAATAAATAAACCTGCATCTGCTATTTCTAAATTTAGTAACTTCGATACATCATTTTTAGCCACAGGTTCTTTTTCTATACCATATCTTGTTGCTTTATTTCCAGCAAATGTGCTATAAAGATGGTTTTTGACTAAATTTGCACAAGATGTCTTCTTTCTCATTTTACAAACTTTACCAAATGAAGATGATGTTAGTCGCTTCTATCTTTCTAGTTCCACAAGATATTGCGACTTTGCTCTTTTGTATTCTTTTCAAGCTCAATTATCTCCACTGAGGTTTTACAAAGTGATTTTTTAAATTGTTCTTGTTATTATATATATTAATTGTGTGTGCCTTTCGGCTTTACAATCTACAGTATTATATTTCTAATACATTTCATTCCTATATACATTCAAACTTAAAACTAAACTTAAAATATTCTAGACTTTTACTACTTCCAAAAGTGCTTTCTGCTTCTTCTTCTTTTGACCCTCTCTATTATTCTCCACCAGCTTATTTATTCTCCTGTTTTTCCTTTCCTTCTTACTATTTCCGCCATCCACCTGTTTCCTTCACTGCCTCCCTTTAATAGCTGGCCAATATTCCTTTCGCTCGCTACTTTTTCCTTACACTCAAACTTAATGTGCTCCAGTGTTTCGTCCTCCGCTCCGCACATTCTACACTTTCTTTCCTCACTCTTTTCCCAGTATCTGTTTCCTTTTTCCTCATTTCCCAATCTAAACCTTGCTGTTCTTCTTATGTGTTTTTATGTCTTTTTCTATAAGGTACTGAGGCACATTATTTTCCCATAACCTTTTATATCTTTTATTGTAGTTACTTTTTTCTATTTTTCCCATTCTCTCCTGCTGTTGTATCTCCTTCTCCCTTCTCCTTAGCTCCTCTTCCACACTTGCGCCACCTTCTCTTCTCCTCTCTGCCTCCTCGATCGCCATTCCATTCCTTTCAAAGTACTCCTTTCTCTTTTTTGGACCTCCTCCCCCCCCATTCTTTATGCTATCCTCTCTTATTTTCTTTAAAATTTTGCTTTCCGCGAATATTAAGCGTCTTCGTTCTATATTTTTATTTTCTCTAAATTTTCTACTTGAACATTTCTGCGTATACTTTTCTGGACAGTTTTTCATCAAGTAGTGCCTTATGCAATGACCAGTGCAGCTCTTTTCCTTTGTCGTAAGATGAAACAGCTATATTATACCTCGCTTCATAAGATCCACGAAGTGTATTATTTACTCTTGTTTGGTAAATTAAAAACGACAATTTACTTATATTACCATTTTAAATCATTAAGAAAAATCATATTTTGTACCATATAGATTCTGTTACTTAATTATATGGGTAATATAAGTGTGTTAAAATAAAATACTAGATCTAAGTCAACCAAATTCGGAGAAGTATTTTTAAGTAGATTAGGACCAAAAGGTTATGTTTAAATATTCGGTATATGACACTACGTCGTTGCCACCAATTAATCTGTTATATTTTGGTTCATGCATTTCTACACTACGGCTAAAACCTTCTGCAAAAATGTCAGCTTTTATAGACTTAGCAGATTGATCCTAATTTTTATATCAAACGAATAATGATTCATTACAGATTGTAACTAGTTTTATAACCGAGTTGTAACTAGTAGTATTTTGTTCATAACAGAGTTGTAACTAGGTTTGTAAGACCTCTTCGCCCAAGCACCATCAGCGACCACCGTTATTAAAGTCTATGTCCACACTAACTTCAGATATTGCCAGTTTAGCTTCTCTTGGTCAGCTTCTTTCATAGATTTCCGTCTTTAATTGCTATCCTTGACCTGTGCATATTGTACTTCGAACCATGTTCAAATTTATGTTACAAGAATTGTTATTATTCTCTATACATAATACATAGGTTTTATTATAGTTTTTACTAAGGTTTTACATTTGAAATCGAAAGAAAAATTCCTAAATTTTGAAAAAAAAAAGTTTGTCAAAAAACGCGTAAGTTTGAAACAAAATAAAACAAATGAAACAAATAAATTGAAACAAATATTTTTTTTATATTTAGGTTATATGAAAAAATATTTTTAATATTGAACGCCTCTTCATTATTATATCCAAATATTTCAGTTTAACGATGGAATAAAAATTTGAAATGAAATTACGAGTTATTACATTGTATTCAACTCAACAATATAGAACAGTCGTCGCTTTGCGACATGGTGAACGCTAGTAACATTCAAATCTTCAAATCTTAACATTTTTAGTGTTTGTAAACTTTTGTTGTTTGATAAAAGCATTGATGCTTGACCTGGGTTTGATCTCTGAACCAGGGTTATATTTTCTGGGTTTCGTTATCTAGTTAAATTGGTTGTGTACATATACAGTCATTAAGTTATTAGGCAGCGGCGTATTTTTTTAGAAATGTTGCGTAAAATATTAGTAAGTTTAGTTACCTAAAATAAAATACTAGGAAGAACATTGATTACACTCCAGATTAAAATAAAATTAATGTAAAGGTATTATAAATTGAACAGTGTATGCTATGTTATGTAGTATTTACTTATTACGTTAAAAAAGTAAATTATGAATTAACAATAAATAATGAGAAATCTGTCACATAGGGGTGATTGAAATACAGAAGGAAAAAACACTAATTAAAAGACTAAAATATGATCAGGGCAGTTAACCTAATGATAAGGGTGGCCGCATGGTGAAGACAATATTTAACATAGAAAGTTAAAGCCAACATCATATGCACACATTTAACGAACAGTGACAATGCTAGCATTTTCGCTAAAACTGTGTGGTTTCTTGCATATTTCTGTATCTTTGTCAGGGTTTTAACCCGTTATCTTGGGCGTTTCTTACCACGCTGTCCACATCGATAATACAATACATTTAATGATATTGTTTAGAGTAAACTACAATCCCGCCCATTATCCATTTATAACAAATAGCCCTCTACTTTCATTTCTTGTAACTTTCCTATAACAAAATTGTTATGCTAAAAGTATCAGTGTATCTGCTGCTATAATTTAAATCAAAATATGTGAATTATAAATTTGTATCGCGCCTACATAATTACATGATAAGCATCACCAGCATCTCCAGACAATGTTGCGCGAGTATTTGCACAGGGAACACAATAAAACAGCGCGACGCAACGCAACTGTGTGGACTAGCACCGCCACCACGTCCCCAGACTTATCTCGCAGACAATTTATTTTGGAAACAGTCACACAGCTCTAATTATTATTTTGTGTGAAAAACATTAATATTAGCAAAACTCTCTTAACAAAATCTATCAATATTTACTGCTGAATTTAATGTTGAAAGTGTCTGAGAGATAGGTTAGGTTCGTCTGTACCCGATCACGAAATGGAGAGCAGCTTACATAACATCTGATAAGTATTCTAATAGAATAGATAACGTGATTCATGTTGTTGTCTCCCCTTGTGTTTGTTTTATACAAATTTAGTTATTTTAAGTAAATAATAATAACTTGTTGTGGGCTATTAGTAAAAATTGTCACTGGAAAACTAGTTCATGTGTACACCAGGGCCCGTATTCCTGAATCTAGCGAACAATGATCGTGATCGGACAGATATGATTTATATGAGCGAAACATTTTACTAATCACTTTTCTTAACTATAATAATGATTAGTAATAAAATTCATGAATAGTACAGGAATACTCTTTTAAAAATGGTTCGTAAAATATTTCCCTCATATAAGTCATGATCTGTAGGTTGCTTAACGCTAGTCTTTACAGGAATGTGTTACAAAAGTAAGGATTTTTAATTGAGAATATTGTGTCAGATGAAAGTAAGCAAAGGTATAACTAAAGTTGCTATGTTCTTGTGCAGTTTTAGCATTTTGATAGAGGGGTTGCAAGTGGTTGCTACTGTTGTACTCTCCCAAGAATTAATAGGCGAGGTTCGCTGCTTAAATCCCTATTGATATCTCTAAAGAATTAAATAAACGAACTAGACTGGTTTTATAAGATTTAATGCTTTTATTACATTTAGCTATCGGCTATCGGCAATAGACTTTTATACATGTGCCGATAACTATTAAAATGTATTTTTTTATTAAAGAAAGATATTCAAATTATTTTTAAAGTGTTATTTTTTAATTATAAATAAAATATAGTGTATAAAGTGAATTCCATTTCCTTATTTTAGTTATTATTTATCGTTCACTTTTTTTTGTTTCTCAGGTGCCCCAATTTGTTTATAAATAACACTTTTAATAGTTCTATTCTGGCTTCTAACTTGTAATTATTTGCCGACGGGCTCCGTTATGATTTTATAATTGATTATTAGCATCAAAAATTTTCAAAATAAAAAAATATATTAGTAATATTGAACGTATAGGTGTATTTAAATTTGATATAAATTTAAATAATTACATAGTTCTAAGCTGTTATATTATTCTACGTAATAATCAGGTCTATTCATGTTACGTTTAAAGTCTGATTGAAGAAATAAGATCAAATCCAGTGGTAATCAATGTAAGAGGTGCGAACATGGGCGTCCGCAGGTAGGGGCAAACGGAAATTATAGGAAACTATGTTCTCTACCAGATTGATATTACCTGTCTTTATCTTAGGCTACGTTGGCAAGGAGTTATTGCAGTGTTAGCCGCCATTTTTCCAAGATGAAAGCCTAAATCTTAAAAAATTGACACTGCTAAAAATATATTCGGAAACAGTACACTCAAAGTAGTTAGTTTATTTGCAAACCCAGTAAAATAAGAATTTAACCTCGGACGAATGAATTCATTCAACGTTAAAGTTACAAAGCTGAAATTTTAAATAGACTTTCATGGCGGGATTTACCTTATCTTATTTTACTGGGCTAAGACATATTTTTAGATAGTTGTGCCTTGACTATAAGTAAATTTCATCGCATTGAACCGAAGTTTTCAAATTAGACGTTTGTGGGCGTTACCAGACCTTCAATGAGAAATAGTCGAAATGTTTATATAGGTTTATCAATAAAAATTAAAAAAGTAAGGTAACTGTAGTAAAAAGTAAAAAACTGCGCAAAATTTCTAAAAAGTTATAAAATTATATAACCTTAAAATATAAATAGATTTTTGTTGAAATTTATCACCTGTAGCTACAAAAAGAAATGTAATTTTTAATCTTAATGTGACACTAATATAACAAACTATAAGATTAATTAATAAAAATATGAAAAAGTATTGGAATTAAATGAATAATTCTGACATTATAATTACCCCCGGTTGCGTTGCCTATCCATTGAAATCGGAACAAAGTAAACTTAAAATTGAATCAGACATAATTCAATTACGAGATTATTTTTTGTCGTTATTTTTTAACCGTAATGGTTAAATATTATTTTTAACTTTTAAAACTTAATTAAGACAATTCTTTATCATTCTTATACTCGTATTTTACTATTTATAATGCCCTCAAGGTTTTAGAGTTTTTTTGATCCAAATAAAAAATTGTTTTAGTTAAAAAGTTCCCACGCGCGGCTCTGTGCGGGTCCGCGCGGTTTATGCGTGAGTACGGAGCGCTTCAAAAATATTTTTTTAAGAACAAATTAAGTTTGTTTTAGGTTTATTCAGTAGCCTGCTTTATTGTTTGTTATTAACGTTACTTGTTACTCGTATTGCTTTTAAGTAAATACAAAAATTTGTTGTTCATATTTAATGTATTACTTTATCAAAATAAAACTGAGTTGGTTACATATTATTTCATTAATGGTCGATGGATGCACTACTCTATGGGCAGGGTACTATCAGTTAGTGTAAAATTATTCGTCTGTATTCAACATGGTCGCCAATGGTCGCTTTAGGCGCCCTTTTTGGAATAGTGAACTAAAATGCTCGGCGACTCAACATTTGAAGGGAATGAAGGGTGAATAATACATATTATAATTTTAAAAACACATTTATATTGAATGAAAATAATTGTATATATCTACTGATATTAAAAATGTAACAAATAGTATTGAAAAAGAAATAATAAACTCAAATGTATTTCTACCAACAGAAATTGTAAAAGTAAAAAATAACTTTAGTTCAGTGCACTTCCTTCACCCTTCCAAAAAGGGCGCCTAAAGCGACCATTGGCGACCATGTTGAATACAGTCGAATAATTTTACACTAACTGATAGTACCCTGTCTATGGGTAAATTAGATCCAGCATATCTATCTGCAGGGTCTTCCAAAATCGAAGAAAGTTTAAGAGAATCTTTTGGACGATTTTGCAAAAATATATATATTTTCTGAAAATCAAAATCAAAAAAAAAAAATTGGATCGAGTATGCAGTTATATGTGAAATTGCTCCCTCTATCTAATAGTGGGATAACCACTAAATGCAACCAAACAAATTTGTCGAATACCGCTTCAATAGTCCGTAAAATAAGTCACAAAACATTGTATATTAAGTAACACTGTTTACTTTTTTATGTAAGATAATCTTGTGTGATAAACACGTGCTAAACACACGCTACTGTATTTAGCACGTGTAAATTTACTGGTGTAGTTGTAATTTCGAAGAGGCCCTAAAATTTAAATAAGCCCAGTGTCTTATGAAACTAAGGTTAGGTTTAATATTTAATCTGTAGCTGGTGATGAGTAGCTGCTTCCCCCCGACGGATTATATAAGATAACATTTCAAGGATTTAAACACTATTACAGGGTGTTCGCCAAATTAACATTAATTATATTTGTTAACACCTTTATTAATTTTTCCTTTCATAATTACTTAAAACTATTTAACAAAAATGGTGTATTTTTATAATTTATTATTTTTAATATAGTTTAAGGTTTAGCTGATCAATTGGTTTACCGACATGGGTCATTAAATATAGAAACATGTTTTAAGAAAAGGTTTGGATTAATATTTTTGAATAACTTCTTAAAACGAAAAAATATTTGGAATGTGTTTTACAGAAATATTTCCTGGCTGATCATAAATTTGATCATAGGTTGAAAATGAGAAATTTTAGTTTACAAAATAGTTTAAATTTAATACACAATTTCTTACAATTAACGATAATTTGCAAAGGTAAACATACCATATATTCAAATAAAGAATTCTTATATATTAAAATCTAAATTCATATTTGTTGAAACACGTGAGGCAAATAATATGTGTGGTAGTCACCGCAAGATGGACTTTCTGGATGTACTAATTATAAATAATCATTTCTGGGCACATTTGTGAGTCAATGATGACAAATAACCAAAATACGTTGGCAATGGTGATACTGGTTTTAATAAAAACTTGTCTTTAGGAAATAACGTGAAATTATTATTTCAACGAAATAAGCACGTGCTTGTTATGTAATTATTATATAAATGTAACGTTTGTGTTTACAGGATATGTTAAAGGAAAATTGTTTCATCGAGTAATGATGATATTATGTTAATTTATTTATTTACTTTTATTAATAATTGGGACAGTTTACAATCATTGCGATATTGAATTATTGGTGTGAAAGTAGTGGATGCAGAGATCCATTTCTCCCTGAATCTGTGGAGACCCATTTTTTCAATCTATTACATTTTTGGGTGAAGTTATGAGGTAATATTTGTAGTATTCAAAACTTTCTCAAAATTTCAATTAATGTATATTTTCTCTCATCATTTTTTAATAAAAATAAAATTTACACCTTGTGAAAAAATCTATGTTCAAAATAAAAACGATTTAATATTTATAGATATAGATATCACCAAAATATAAAATGAAAGTAATAGCTATAAATGGAACATTAAATATAAAATACTACAGTCTGTTTCAACCGAATGAAATCACTTTACTAATTTATTCTAATCATTAAACAAAATGTTTCATCCTAGATCATTTAGATAACGTCAATTTTTGTTATAATTCTGTCTACGTTATAATTAAATTGTCTAATTTGTAATTCTGAACATTTAGTTAATTATATACGTTGAAAAGTGTTGAAGAAATAAAGTGATTTGTGCAGCAGGTTCGTTGCTTGATCTCGAATTGAAATATTAGAAGTTTCTTAAGGTGGTAGGATTGAGAATGTTTTCGCGGTTTGTTTTCGTTATTAGGTAAGTGATGAGTTAGTATTTTGGTCAATAAACAAAAAAACTGTTCAACAAATTAACTACACCGTGAAATTGTGTTTTCCTTTTTATCGACGATTGTTTTTGCGTAATTTCTTAAAGATCAACAGCTGACGAATTTCAGTGCAATGGTTACCACATGCTTACATAATTATAAATCAGAACATACCTTTATTAATGTTTTAAAGATCAATCACAAATTGTTATTTAGTATTAAGTCAGGTTCCACAATTTCACACTTTATAAATTAAAACTGAACATATTCACTTAAGTTTTTATTGATTGTTATCACATTTACTTGCATTTGCAAAAAAGAACAATATAAAAATACAAATCGCTTTTTAATATTTCACTGTTAAAATTGTATAACGCTTTCACTTGCTTGTGATAATTAGAAAAACAAAATTTTCAAGTTTTTTATTTATCAAATATTTGTTTAGTCAATTAGTTTTACTTTATATATACTTCTATATATTTAGAGACACACAGAATCTAGTTCACTTAGAATATATATGTTAATTGATAATAATTTTAGCAAAATTCAATCTATTAGTAACGAATAAATATAAAACACTGATCCAGTTTAATATTTAATCATTTAAACACGATTATAACACAGTTTATTTAGATTAACAAAAGTCACTCTATTTAAATTATCCAGTAAGATCACAAACTGTCCATTATCTTCCTGTGTGTAACACAGAGCAGAAGATCTATCCTGTTATCACTAGTAACTGTATGAAACTGAACGTTCTCCAACTCCAGCTCCAGCGAGAAATATTGTTTAAACGCCTCGTGGGTCGAGAATTGTGGATTTTGTGCCGACAACAAATATCATCGACACTACAATGACGAGAGCCAACGGCTGAATGTGGAGAAGTCTTCCAGGTTAACAGTAAGGCCAAGAGTAGGGGAAAACTAGGCGGATCTTTGCTGTGGTATATGGGCGTTTACCTTGTGACCGACTATCCCGCTCTAACAATATTCTAATGTTTATTTATATATTGTTATCTTTATTCCACTATTAAGAATAAATTCACCTGTCTCTTTCTTAATTATTCTTATTATTGTTGAAGGTAAATACAACTTTTTGCCTTACATATAATTTTCCGTAATCATTTTGAGGTTTTTGGTTGAAAAGTTTAGTGCATTGCTATATATATTTACTTGTGTATTACAATAACAATAATTTTGTCATATTTTTCCCAATTTTTAATTATCGTTGAACCTTTGGATAAAGTTTATTTCAAAATTCGACATTCGCGCTGCCCCATATTAGACGGTAGAAAACGTACTAATTCAGTATTTTGTTCAACGGTTTTATTTCCACCCTAACACTGTGTGAACGCTGGAATGAACCCGTAAACATTCCAAATTTGGCTACAGAATTTTACAACTTTTTTTACAAAAATTTTTCCTCTTAAAACATTTATTTAATTATTGACATTATTTACTTTTACTGTTAATACTAAATTTTTGTTAAGTGATTCAAAATTAATGAGTGAGATATTTAAATATTTAGAAATTTGTAAAATTGAATTATAAATTGTAAAATATGTATAAAAAATGTTTGATGGTAGCTATGACGAATAAAAGTCAACGCAAATAAATAAATAAATAAAAAAAAATATATTGGCATTATTAGCTAATTTTGAAGTTAAAGTCAAGTACATCGGAATCTATTGGAAACGTATTTTGAACAAGAATCCGACGGAATGAAATTAGAGTAGCAATTAATATGTGTTGTTTAAAATAATGTGAGTTTAGACTAAGTAGTTTGTGTTCGAAAACTTATCTTGGGCATACACGTAACGATATGTCGGACAGTTTTGACTTTTATTCTCTGGTTCGCCATCAAAACTGTATGGTATATCGTTACATGTACGTCCTGCATTAGATACACTATAGAAAGAAATGCTTCAGACGCCTCTTTCTTAGAATTAGGCTATATCCAACTAGATATTTGCATATGACAAAAGTTTATATCTGCTAAAGACTATATAAATATACACTCGGTTAAACTACCGTTTAAACGCAAATTGTAATCAATACAAGTATAATAATAAATGAAAATATTTTATTTGCTATTTTATCATCAAATGCAAAAGCTCATATAATAATATTTTATAAAAAATTTAAATAATTAGTTAATTTAGAATTTAGATAACATTGTACTTAGGAATAATTTGAAATGTTACAAAATTTTTGAAGTTCTTCTTTTATTGATTTACTTTTCACATCACATTCTTTACTTTTAATGATATGTACTAAAATACATAAACTCTATTTATATCCACTCACAATTTTACCACAGCAGAAAGCAAATGAGTGTGTTAGTATCACACTGTGTTGTAATAATTACAAAATAAGACTTGTGTTAATATTTTTTGGGCATGCACATATCCCTCAGAGATTATTAATAACAAATAATAATTATAACACTTATAATTATATTCAATAACAGGCTATGGTATCAAAAAACTGCCTTAACAATAAAAGGTTGTCAATGATAGGACTCACCATCGGCAATCGGTGTTAAGACTTACCTATTCTATTAAGAATGTTCTTAAATTTAATACAAATTTAACAGCAAATGCCTATTCAAATTAAGAACTGAGTATAGTAATTATTTTTAAGATACATTATTCTGAATTTTTGTTTGAATTTATTAAAATGAACATAATTTAAAACAACAATTTCTTAATTTCAAGTTATGATTCCCTGTATGTTAGCTAGCATAGCGGAAAGTTTTAGAAGTTTTTTAAGAGCAAGTAGAGTGTTGCACTCTCTTGTACTTGCTCTGAAATTCCGGCACTGCTTTCTATTGAAGAAAAAATTCTGTCCTTTACATTTTATCGTGAATTCTAACATAAAAACAAAAATGTCATAAGACATTCAATACATTATAGAAAAATTTCCGATTACAAAATTTGAAAATAAGTATAATTACATATTAATAATATTGAAATGAATATCACATTACCCATTGAAGATGGACAATAAACCTCGGTAAATCAAGCGTTGACAAATATAAACTCTACGAATCCAGAAACACAATCTCTTTTCTCTAGCTGTATGGTGCTGCCACCTGTGTCAAAGCTAACGATTTTCCCTGAGTGTTCGGTCTGATTTCTCTTTCCTTCTCATCCATGCGTACTGCAGACTGTGCAGACTGCACTCTTCATTCTTCTGGTTCACGTATGCGGCAGTGTGTTCTACGCTATGCGCTATGCAATACCGTTCTTTACTAGGTTCATCATCATATGGTACACGGCGTGGTGGTGCGGTGCTCGGGTTATCTCCTCATGAGACCTATTCAAGCAGTACGAGGGGCCAGTTTAGATTCAAGAAATCATATCCAGTGAATAACATTGATGATGTGAACGCAAATGTACAAAAAAGAGTGGGAAACATGTTCTACTAGTATGTTTTTAAAAATATATTGAAAAAATATGATACTTGCTTGCTTATTACATACATATTATAAAATAGAGAAGGAGGAGGGGTCAAAAGATGTGGATTTGTTTCAGGTTGGACTAATATGAATTGCAATGATTTTATTGGTGTAAATAATATTTTAATAGTTGCTTTTCGAATCATTTGAATATATTATATTGTTTATATACTTGTTATATGTGGAAAAAAGCGTTTTACCTCTACTTCTAACACGATGGTGGTCTAGGATGGGGGAAGAGGGGGACATGAGTATGAACATTATTGTTTATTGCAAATTAATTTTATTTTTAGATGTGTTTTTGTTCTTACGGTTTCTAAACCTTGGAACTAATAACCAAATTTATTGTTTAATTTATTTGTTATTATTTTAACGAAGTATTATTTTCAGCTAGCTTTAAGAGCTCATTAAATATAAATAAACCATTGTGTTTTCAATAACATTATTTTGTAATAAATACAATGTTATTGTCAATGACTAATTTAGTTTTGCTTTGGATGGTATATTCCTAAGAGATTATTCTGATTTGCAATTACCAGCGACCTTAAGAATCAAAAATTTCATATTCTATTAGACGATTTTTAAAGCACCCTTACCAACGATTTTTCAAAAGTTAGTTAAGGCATTAATCTAACAAATTGGTTTTTCATTTTACTTCTTTCAAAAACCGACCATTTCACTTGGTTAAGCTGCAGATGTGTTATACTCTCACCAAAATCAGAGCTAAGAACCGAAAATATTAACCAAGGTTTATAATAATCCACAGTTAATTGAAATGAGCGGTTTTATACAAGTTGCGACGAAAATTTGTTACTCAGGTTCGTTGTCTATACTACGCAAGCAGTCTTTAGCACAAAAACATTATTTGGACATATTCCTTTAGGTAAAAACATTGCATTCATGTAGAAGTCGAACTCCGGTTGAATTATTATCAAATAAAATAAATAACCGCAACCTGCATTTTGATTCCCAATTAGAAACCTAACCTCAATCTAAATCAGCTGCTCGTTATTCCTCTGGTATAACAATGAAAAGGGTTTAATTACAATTCATAATTAAAATGAATAACTTAAACATATTTCAAACCGTTTTGTATCATATAATATTTAAATTTATTATTTATTAAAACCAATAATTCAAGATTATAAAAATAGATAATCAGATTAAGGTCCAAACTACAACAAAACAGAAAAAATATTTATATGAAGTGGTCTTTAATGAAAGTGGGTAAAAATTTAAATAGAAGTTCTTTCTTGTTATTTTATATTCAAATTAAAATTATAATATAATATTATAACTACAAAGATACATTATATACTCGAATGTATGTAGAAATGTGTATATGAAATAAAACCAAATATAACGACGACATTTTATCATTTTAAGGAATTTCATGTTGAACGAACTACGAACGCTATCGCAGTGTCGCCGTTTGATTTATTAGAATTAGGGCTCCAGAGAGAGAGAGAGAGAGATGTCCGTACTTGATATTATCTGATACATCTAGCTCTCGTAAGAAGAACTTACGCCTAACAATATAATTTAATTTATTTCATAATTCATTTACTTGGACAATATTTATTCAAAATTACTTTTATTTATTATAATTAAGCTTTTAATTAGTGGAAAAATGTTTATTAAATTTCCCAATTATTAACGTTATGTAAGAGATTCTTAATTAACAATATTTATGTTATGTAACGCTAATTATTTTTAGTTTAATATCAAAGTAATTAAAATTGAATGTCTTTTTTGTTTAATTGATAAAAGTAGGCTGAAATCAATTTATAAAAAAATATGACGTGATTAATTCAATGAAATATTTTCTTTATGTCAACTCCTTTACGCAACTGACGCCATCTTCATGTGATTGAATTGATAATGATACTGCTATAAATTATATATGTAATTTATTTTTTATAAAATCGTGTCAGTGCTGTTAGTCGCAAAAGGCACGATTTATACTGGAGCTAATTGAATTTTTCTAAAAAATATAAGTAAAATATTTTTATAAGGATTAAAAGAAGAATTTGACTTTTTGCATTTTCATAGAACTATGAGTATTATATCGATGGACGTACTAGAAATTGTAAATATAACCATCTAAAACTTTAGACTCTATCAACAATAGAGTGTTAGATATTCTTCGCATTTGTGTTAACTTTCTTAATCTAAATTTCTTAGTTGTGATCATGGCTTTGTATACTGATCTAACAAAGGGAAGGAAAAAAAGAAAGCGACTCTTATATAGAAGTTTTTATTATTCCATTTTAAAGAAATATTTGAATTTATGGTTGTATTTATAGAGGGTACTTTTACATATAAAAGCATATTCAACTCAAATTTTGTTATTAATATCTATAGAGATGTTTCACTAATAAACTGGATGATGTATATCGTGCTATACACTGAATGTGAAACACAAGTACACTTTCAATTCGTTGCCACACGTTGCCATGGGATCGAATCGTGAACTCGTGAATATGAAATGGAATAAGTTGAAACTAAAATCGACGCTAAATCTGTTTGTACAAGTATCTACGAAAGCTTTTGTATTTAAATCTCACAGTAACACATATTAATGAAGTACCTACACTTGTCGCCTGAACATTAACACATTTAGAATCTAATTACTAAGTCTAATTGACTTAATTTGTCAGCACATCCGGCAAATTATTTATTATAATGATAGTAATTTTCCACAGTTTATATCATTATTACTAATATTATTATTTATTACTATAATTTAAGAAGATGTCCCAATTTATGATATTGAATATATTGACCGGATGCCGCACAAGCTAATACAGATTTAAATTGTTTAATATTTTAAAATGAAGCTGTGAATCAACGATAAATCATTAATCTGTCATAATTATGTTAAATAAGCATCTTCAAACATATATTCCGATCCTGTAAGTACCATTGCAACTAGCTCCTGGTAGGTAGATAGAGAATAGGACTGAAAAAACATTTAAAGGTGCGAAGGCTGAAAAAAATTCTGCTAAAGAGTTTTCTAAATATATTTATTATAAATTTACGCCCCAATTCTTCCTGGTTTTGCTCATGTGACTTGTTTCTGTTAGTCATAAAAATATACGTATTCATTTCAGTTATATCCAGTAACAATTACCATTTTAAAGATTCTTGACTCCCTTTATTTGCGTTTTTTTTAAAATTACGTTTGTAATCCAGAATACAGTTTTAGTATATTTAATTTAGAAACCTTGTAAGGTTCTGTAAAGATTAAAATTAAATTTTAAATTAAAACTAGTGCAATAAATGATTACGCTTATTCCCATAAACTATACAATGTAAATTAAATTCTAAATTAAAATCAAAATGAAAATATTAATTACTTTATAGACAAATTTTTAAGTATAGCATGACCCGTCTTGGCGTCAGTATAACGGCTGATAAAGTCTGACCTATATTTGTAAATTGCGGTTCCCATAGTTTTGTATAAACATTTACAGGTATGAAAAAGAACCTCTTAGAAAACCCTTAGAAATGGCGCTTATTTTATGACACAGTAGTTGTGAATGAAACAAACCACAATCAAACAAACCGATAGTACGAACACAGTTAGTGAATAGTGAATGAATGCTCTTGTTATACAAATGTAGAGCACAGCGTGACCATATAAAATGCAAATAGATCGTTCGGGTGCCTGATTAGTACCTGATCTTTCAGTATTCAACTACTTTCAAAAACGGTAAACAAATACTTCCTTTGTGAAATAATGTCCTCTTTGCTGTCTTATTTGGTACTCATTAAATTGTACTTACGTAAATATTTATACATGTAACTTAAAAGAAGTTTTACAATGGTGAAGATAACATCCTGTTTGCAAAATTTCACAATTTTGAATTAGCACGATCACGTATAACTGTGCTATATATCTGCAAGTTCCATTTACGGTAAAACTAATCTTTTATTTTTTTATAGATTTGTTACTTTTAATTTTATATATTTGCAAACATTTTAATAGTAAAATACTCGTATTATTTCTTAGTCTACACCTTCATTTATTTGAAATTGCCGACAATATTTAAAAAGGGCACATCCCTTTTAATTTCTTATTACAGTTATTGAGGAAGTTCAAAAAGTGACGCATTTGATATGAGAAACAGTCAGAAGTAAATTTATTCAATCTGACGATAAATATTTAATTGTAGTTTTTGTAAAATTACTAACACCAATAAATAATTACTAAGTAATTAAAGATAATTGTTTGGAAGAACTTCGTTTAGTTTTTTGACCTTTCGACACATTTTACTTGGTTATTAAAAACTGCCACTAGTTTATGTATTTTAGGAAATAGGTAAATTTACTAAGCCTCTCACTCTCACTCTTACAGAGAAATGGCGCTTTAAATTGATGGGTTCACTAATTGCTTTTTTTTTATTTAATCAATAAAATGTAATAATTAATAAAAATAAAGAAAACATGATTACTTCCTTGTCATTTCTTTTTGTCATGACATAGAAAATTTAATTAGCACGTAAACACGGTTAGGTCAAAAAGGTAAAAAATGTATTCGTTTTGTAAAATTAATTGTAAATAATTTATATTTAGCATTAAGTTATATTTGTTTTTTACTTTTAGAAACAATAACTTCTTGTAACTCACTTCACTCTATTTTTAAGAATAGAACCATTCTATTCGTGCTATTGGAATTCCTAATTCAAGTTTATCTTTTTATTCTAAGTTTACATTTTTAATTAAATAAAACACAAAAATAAAATCATACCAAACTGAATTTTCTTGATTACGAAAACCCTACGGCTTTTAAAAAATGGCCGTTGTTACAACAAGTGTATTTCTTATACAATACATTGTTGTATTATTGTTTAGTACATTTCGGATAATAAAATTTGATGCAGGATCAAGTCATCGCGACATAACGCAGTATTGTCCTGCTGAACAGTGCCCGTATTCCTGAGTCTTGCGAACATTAATCGTGATCAAACAGATCTGATTTATATGAGTGAAACATTTTACGAATCACTTTTAAAAGAGTATTCCTGAATTTTATTATTAATTATTATTAAAGTTAAGAAATATTCTTTTAAAAGTGATTCGTAAAATATTTTACTCATATAAATCAGATCTGTTCGATCACAACGATTGCTCGAAAGACTCAGGAATAGGGCCCCAGGCTCGAGGATATTCTTCATCATATTCATGTACGCATATTTTTGACGCACGAGAAGAAACATCAACGAACGGTATGAGCTCATTGATACACTGATTTACTAATAATGTCTAGTAATATTCCATTAAACTATTAGCAATGCATATTTAATATCAATAAAATATAAGTATTTATCATAATACCGTTTTAAGATATAAACTATGATAAAATATATATGCCATAATACTTATATTATCTTAAAGTAATGACATATTTTATAATACATAAAGTATAAACGAGATACAAAGTTGCAGCGCATTAATATCGCACAAGCTAGAGCTACTATACTCAGTGTCAGATTAAGCTACCTTCGGGCCCTAAACCTACATATGAAAAGGGCTCCTTGTATGTAAAAATACACCAAATTCAATTGTTTTCGATCATAATTGCCATTCTGGGGATTCTTTGATGATTTTTTGGGTCTTGTTTACCTAATTCGCCTCTGATAGCACCTAGCATGAACCACGCGCAATCCTTATAACTTTTCTTTTATTTCTATTCCATTTTTCTAACTTGTATGAACATAAAATACACACATTTATTTGAAGTGAGAGCTTAACTTCTTTCAAGATGTAATAAAGTGATATAAATATGAAAATGTGTTTACTGAAATGTTGTGAAGCTGCTCTTATGATCTACAATAACTAGTACAGGTATCGCAAGGTTTATCCTCGCATATTACTGCTGCTGCAGCCACAGCGCAGGTCTTGAATATTTATCGGGACTGTACATTTACCAATTCATTCCTAATTAAAGGATTTTTGCAAGTTATAATTAATGTAAAACATAGCATAACTTTATTATTATTGTTACTTTTTATTTTAATGTTTTTGCCATTGGGCACTACATTCTTCTGCCTTAACTCATTCAATTACATGTCATTGTGTTTAATTTATTTTTGATCTTTATTATATCTAAACATTCTCACTCCTTCCAAAAGAAAAAAAAATCCTTATAAAAATAAAAACAAAACTGCTACTGCTACTGCTTCGCTCCCCCTGCTACTCTTCCTCCTGTTTCTACTCTGCCATTCCTTCTCTTTCCTCGCTCTTTTCCTTTCCCTTTCTCCTCGTTTCCCAATCTGAATCTGACAATCCTTCTCATGCTTGTGTCTTTTTCTCCTTAGTATTTTTGTATTTCTCTCTTCCAAATCCTATTATATCTTTTGTTATAATTGCTGTTCTTAATTTTTTACATTCTTTCCTGTTGTTGTATCTCCTTGTCTTTTCTCCTTAGCTCTTCTTCCACACTTGTGCCTTCTTCTGTCCTTCTCTCTGCCTCCTCTGTTGCCATTTCACTTTATTCATTTCTTGGTAATTGATCTCCTTTTGATTTGATTTCCCTCTCGATCTGACACTTGCAACGTTGCCGTCACATAAAACACACTTACTCGTGGTTTTTGAATACCATATTTCCATTATTTCATATTTAAAACTTAAGTAATGTAAGGAAATTGTGATGTGTATGGAAATTGGCTATTTTTGATCAATTAAAAATTCTATGAACCTTAGAGCACTAATATTTCCAACTATTTTTATCCTTCCGCTAGATTTCATGATATTTTAATCATTAACGTAAAGGTCTTGTACCTCCTTAAATATCTCATCGACGCGACGTTTCCAATATTGAAGTACAATATTTGTTTATAAAGAAATAGGAGTATAGCTTGTTCAAACAGTTTGAAAGATATTCCCTTAATTGCTTTACTAAAAAACTGGACTGTTATAATGTTTACATTGTTTTGTCGCATCAACGTTTCGCAAATAGAAATAGGAGAAGCCCGACACCGACACCGGTATCGCCACCGCTACCGCCAGACGAAGTACAGTTATTTCATCATTCCCAAACTTAAGGTGGTGCAATATTCACACAAGTACCGTTTTATTATATTTTTTACCTAAATATATATATTTTTTTAAAACTTTTACGGCGTCCGCTTATTTGACGTAACAACTGGCAACGCGCCACAAACCTAGTAACATATTTTTGGTTGAAATGCAGTTATATTAATAAAAAAAAGTTGCAAAATTTTGAAGATAAAAAACAGATCGTAATAAAAATTATAAAACTGCATTTAGTGTATATTATTATTTGTTGTAACGGTAAACTTATATTGTCAAAATAAACCATTACCATCTTTTTATGTTTGAATAGTTATTCATTCTTAGAGGCGGGTATGCAATTTTTAGCCATTTGTTAAATAATTTAATGCAATAATGTGGCATCATGCAATGGGAGGATGAAAGGAAAGCCGCACTTGTTGAGAACGAAAGTGGAGAAATTGCAGGATATTAACAGTTATTTTATTGGAAGGGTGGAAATGATACCAAAAAAGGTTTTAATTTTTATGCAACAATTTAACATATTTTACTATTTTATTATATAACAAAAATGTAGCGGGTCAATTTGTACCAAATGTAGCAAAGTTTTGGGTAACTAAAAAGTCTGAAGTCTGTGGGTTGGCGACCGTTACACTGGTTGAAGAGAATGTGTGTGAAAATAACAGTGAAATCTACATGGAGATATAAGAATAGAGTGCGCGAAGGGTACGGCCGCGTGTAAGAGTAAGCGAAAAAGGCAAAGAAGGAGATAGCTGCCAAGTATTCTATGGCTTTGCTGATTGGCGCTGACATAAGGGGTAAGCAAGCAAACAGACGCTATAGTTAAAATAAAAATCACAGTGCTCGGCTAGAAAGAGTCACAGATGACACTCGGCAGCTATCTCCCTTTTTGCCTGTATCGCAGTATTCAGTGTCTTGCGCACTATATTCTTAAACCTCTATGGAAATATATTTAGGTTCAGGGCCGTAGCGTGTAGTTGATAGGAGAGCACACGCAAAGCAGGAGCGTGTAAGGTAGCTTCGATAATTAATGTGTTAAGTCTAATTTCCTGGTTAGTTACCCACCCAGCGATTATTGGTTAGAACCGTTGCACTGGTGTTGAGAACCGAAGCTTGTGGTTCTAACCGTGGCACGATAAATCACAAAATGTTGCCAGTGCAATGTGCAAATCAGATGTCATACAAACTCGTATCATTTATCAAAGGACATGTACGAGTATGAATGATAGTGAATTATAAAATATATAAATATAATATAGAAAGTAAATTATAAATATGCAAATATTATTTAGAAGATACGAGTATCTTCTACTTAGTCGAGACTCGAGAAGTATGAGTACTCAGCTCATCTCATTAATTTTTAAGGTCAAACATTTTCGAATACTACTTTTTACGTACATAAATTAAACACACCTTCGCTGATGACATTTCTGTGTTATTTAACATTAATTTAAATTATAAACAAAACACGTGAAATATTTGAAATACAATTATTTATATGACCCCGCTATAAAAACTAATCAGTTAAAAATACTCCGATATCTACAACATTATTAATAGCTGTGTTCGTGATCGTGTTAGATTTGTTAAATACCAATTTAGCGCCTTAGCTATTGTCAAATACATTCACCACGTTATTTTGATTGTCTCTGCGATTCCCGTTGAACTTTTTGTTTTCGTTTTTTGTTACTTTTTTTTTATAGATTTTACTAATACTTGCAAAGTGCAGTGGACAAGGATGGAACACGAGTCACTGTATAATGTTGTGAGTAAGATTCGAGGGCGGATGTTACACCTGACATCAATGTTGTAAAAAGAGGTCGGATTGTCGTTCTAGAAGGAGATTACTCAGCTTGCTAATACATCACGCAGTGTTGCTAGTTACTGGAAGTAGATTCTTTAGTTTGACGATCATCCACCTTCTTGAATTACTCACGTTGATAAGAATTAACTCTTTTAAGATGATTAATAGGATTCTTGTTAAGACGGTGTATTGTTGCAATTAGAGAATACTTGAGCGGTCTAAAGTAACCTCGTTGCAACATACGACGGTTGAACAATTAGTATCTTTTTATTACTATTAATACAAACACTTTTATTAAAATATATCATTTATTCGTTGTAATATTATATCTACGTACTTAATTACAATAGTATTTTATTGGATTAATAAAGATGCCAGATATAAAACAAAATGTAATTCTAGTGTTATAATTTGATTAATAGTTAAAATGTGCTCACTATTGAATACTTAGATGTTACAATTGGAGTATTGTACGAACGAAGTACAATTAGTAAACACTTGGTTGAGACTCAGGAGAAGACTGACTTTCTGACTAGCGTGCAGATTAATATATAATGATTTATTTCACATCACAATGTGCCAATACTGAGTTACCAGCATTAAAATAATATAAAATCTCCACAGACCAGAGTCAATGTTTACAAGCGCTAAATACAAATAATTATTTATTACAATATTAATACTAAAATTAAAGATAACGTAATATAATTCTTATAAAATAAATAACATTTATATTAAAAATAGGAAGGATAAGTACGACTTATGCGTACTTACAACACCCTTCAACCCTAAAAAAGGAACGCATATTAAACAAACATATGCGTTTCTTTCCAAGAAAAAGAAAAAGGAAGATAGGACGATGTCGTACTATCGCAACACCCCCTTCCAAAAAAAAAGGGACACGTATAAAAACAAAATATACGAGTTACAATTCTGGAAAAAAAACAAAAAGAGAAGCAAAGTGTCGACAACGATTCTGATCCCATCGTATAGAGTTAACACTGCTCCACAAAACAATCATCCCTGACAAAATCCATCTAACACGTCAAGGTTTTGTTCATTGGTACAAAATCTCTTCAATCTATTCCTATTAACTACCGTATACTTTCTAGGTGAAAAAAAGAATTGACCCTTCTATCAAAATTTAATTTAAATTTTGGTTTATTACTAGTAAATTTATTTGTAACTAAATCAATCGTAGAAGAATATTCTGCACCACTAAATTGGTCTAGTATGTCATGTACGAGAGGCAAAGTATAAACATCACTTGTCGTCTGTTCATTAAGTTTACGATAGTCGATTACAACGCAAAATTGTTTGTTCCCCGACACATCTGCTTTTTTAGGTACCATTAACAGAGGTGCGTTAAACTGTGAGTCGCATTTTTCAATAATGTTGTTAGCCAACAGTTCTTGAATATGCTTCTCAACAATTTCTTTATGCGCATGAGATAATCTATGCGGCTTAATGTTTACAGGGTTAGGTGAGTTACTCAGTGCACTCGCACAAGATAACTTATCTACCGGGAAAAAAAATATGTTATTAAAATTATTACAGATTTCCATTAAATCTGTTAAGTATTTTGAATTAACATTTGAAAAATCTATATTATTAAATAAAAGATGTCGTAAGGATCTTTTAGGATCGTTAGGATTTCTTTTCAAAAAATGGTAAAAATTAAATTTATTTATTGGAATAATATCTGGTTTAAAATTGTCAAGTATTACATCTTTTGCTGAGGAATTAGTTATTGATATATAAAAAGTATTATTAACAGGATTAATTAATGCGTTGGCTAAAAAAACTTCAGGTAGCAATTCCTTGGCTACACAAACTCCTACCGTAGAACCCGACATAGGAATTAATTTCCTAGTACGTGCTGGAACTATGATAATACTGTTTATGTTCAATAATGGGAATTCAAATATTTTGCCATGTTGTGAGAATTGTACGCTGTTTGTTTCCAAATTAATTACTGCTTTAAATGTACGTAAAATATCTAATCCTATGATTCCATCATGCTTAATGGGGAAATCCTCTGACACAACCTGAAAAGTATGTTTCGACCTAGAACTATCTAAAATTATAGAAGTTTTTAGTGAACCTAAAGTATAAGGCGTGCCTTCAGAGATTCCCTTTAATAACACTTTAGATGTACTATCTATTTTGATATTATTTTTTAAAATATTTTGTTTAATTAAAGAAATTTGAGAACCAGTGTCCAATAAAAATGATACAGTCTTTGCTTTGGCTGCGACTATTCTGAATTGAACAGTGTCAGCTGTTTGCTTGTCAATAACATTTTCATTGTTACAGTTAAAATTTGTTATATCATTGGTATTTTGTATTTCTTTAATCTCAATATTTTTATTTAAACTATTAAATTTACGTAAATGGTGATTATAAAAAGAACGTGAATTTTGTTTTGTATTTTTAGTAAAAGATACTTGAGGACCATCAGATTCAAGATGTCTCGATCTTTTACAATAAACAGAAGGTTTTGAAAATACCGTATCTCTCCTACAAATATTAATTTGCGCGACAGGATTTACCGTATCCGCATTTTCCTTCTTGATAAAACAATATTTCTCTAAATGACCATTTTTTTTACAATAGTTACAAAAAAAAGTTTTAAATTTTGTTTCGACTTCGTTAGCAAATTGTTCACTTGAAACTGGTTCACTACTAGAAATAGAATGACTTGAATCTGTTTTAAATTCAACATGCCTTCTTCTTTCTAGAGTGCGCCACCGTGTTTCAAGAAAATTCGTAAAATCATTTAGGGTTGGTAATTCAGAAGTATTTCTGTTTTCCCATTCCTTTAATGTGTTAAAATCTAACTTGGTCTTTAAAAAATGTATAAAAATAAAATCTGAATGATTAGAATATATTCCCAACTCGGTTAATGCTCTAATCGATTCATTAATTTCGTCTAAAAAATTTTTGATATTAGTTTCTGATTCTAAACGTATAACATTGTAGTTTATCAAATTGTTTAAATAGGTTTCAATAAGTGCTACCTTGTTATCATAACGTTTACAAAGGATGTTCCAAACAATTTCATAATTATCGTTTGTTAAAGGATAATTCTTTATGAGTTTGAGTGGTTCTCCTGTCAAATTTAATTTTAAATAATGCATTTTTTCAATGTTTGATAGTTTGCTATTATTACGAATTAAATTTGTAAATAATTCCATGAAACTTTGCCAATTAGTATATTCTCCATCAAAAACGGTTAGTTGCATTGGACTTAAGTTCAGATTTTTTATTGAATCTATGCTTTTTGAGTCGTCTACAATATGTGTATCATTCTCAAATGTTTGCTTATAATTCAACAAGTAAATAAGAGTGTCGTCATAAATACTTTCAACTTCCATAGACTTACTAACGATAGCCGTAGCTTCTTCATTTTTTAGAATTGGAAGCAGTGCTTCTACGATACTACTATATTTAACCCAAGCTTTATCTAAGTTTTTGATTTTTAATTCAACTATTGTTAAGGATGTTGATTGGACTTCTAAATTTTTTGAAAACTCATTAATTAGATTGATTGTATTCTCAACTAATGTGAGGGAATGAACGTTCGGTGCCATTGTACTTAATTAAAGTTATATATAATATACAGACTAAAGATTATTTTGTACCAATAAACGACTCTCCGAAAAATAGGATTCTGACAAGGAAAAATTGTTAGCGAAAACAGTAACTCACAGGAAATTTCCGATGGGGCTCAGACGTTGCAGTTGTAACAGGAAGGTAGTCTCTCTGATTGAACAGACTGCTATCTAACTGCTTCAGCTCTTTACTTCTCCTTTTCAAAATTCCCTCTCGTTCAAAAAAATGTTGTTCTAAAAAAATATTAACATAAATTAGTATAATTGCGGAAACAATTATAAAAAATATTATAGTAAATATGCAAAAGTATTGGATATAATACTATAAAAAAATTAATAGCTTCAATGATGGACAAGGATGCTACAAAAAATACTTGGATTATAGCAAATATTCAAAAGTATTGAATATAATACTAAAAAAAAATATCAATAGCCTCATTAACAACGTTGCTACTAAAAAAATGCTTGGATTATAGTAAATATTCAAAAGTACTGAATATAATACTAAAAAAAATGATAGCCTCGTTAAAAATAATGCTATTAATAAAAAAAATACAATTATCAATTTATAATAATAATTATATACAAAAAGAAAGATACTGTCTTATTATACTTAAAGATTTTCTTATCAGTGATTATGATCTATACACAGCTGTGTGCAGTGTTTTGGAAACGATTAACATCGATTTAGATTATTCCATGTGTTCTAGAAGCATCCATCCATTCGCTGGGGGCAAAAGATTTCTTTTTTTTCTGGTTCAGCGGGCTGTAGTTTTGCATCCACCGGACTTGTAGAAAAATTATGTGAAATACAGATGAATTGACGTTCTATCTCGTACTCTTCGGCAATTTTTGGAAATAATCCATCGGCGTAGTGGCATCCAGATTAATTGATCTGCATCCAGGTGTAGAATATATAGAAAAAAAAATTTTTGGGCGTACCTCTTGGATATTTATGTGTAGGAATATCTCTTCGAGACCCCACCTGACACCATTTGTTGTGAGTAAGATTCGAGGGCGGATGTTACACCTGACATCAATGTTGTAAAAAGAGGTCGGATTGTCGTTCTAGAAGGAGATTACTCAGCTTGCTAATACATCACGCAGTGTTGCTAGTTACTGGAAGTAGATTCTTTAGTTTGACGATCATCCACCTTCTTGAATTACTCACGTTGATAAGAATTAACTCTTTTAAGATGATTAATAGGATTCTTGTTAAGACGGTGTATTGTTGCAATTAGAGAATACTTGAGCGGTCTAAAGTAACCTCGTTGCAACATACGACGGTTGAACAATTAGTATCTTTTTATTACTATTAATACAAACACTTTTATTAAAATATATCATTTATTCGTTGTAATATTATATCTACGTACTTAATTACAATAGTATTTTATTGGATTAATAAAGATGCCAGATATAAAACAAAATGTAATTCTAGTGTTATAATTTGATTAATAGTTAAAATGTGCTCACTATTGAATACTTAGATGTTACAATTGGAGTATTGTACGAACAAGTACAATTAGTAAACACTTGGTTGAGACTCAGGAGAAGACTGACTTTCTGACTAGCGTGCAGATTAATATATAATGATTTATTTCACATCACAATGTGCCAATACTGAGTTACCAGCATTAAAATAATATAAAATCTCCACAGACCAGAGTCAATGTTTACAAGCGCTAAATACAAATAATTATTTATTACAATATTAATACTAAAATTAAAGATAACGTAATATAATTCTTATAAAATAAATAACATTTATATTAAAAATAGGAAGGATAAGTACGACTTATGCGTACTTACAACAATAATATATTTATGGGCGCCAGTGTGCTATGGTGCCATATTTTGCTAGAAATGTAAATGGGCCGAATTGGGAACTTTGTTGCATATTAATATTTTTACACAGACGTTAGCAGATGCAATAGATAGCATCGCTACATCTGAAGTAGCGAGAAATAATTCTCCATCAAATTATTTAGACTGTAATTCATTTCTAATAGAAGAAAATATCAAAACGCCTATGTCTAAATCAAGTGTCTTGCATAAGTAATTGTTCTTGTAGTACAGTGCTTTTACAAATATATTAATTTTACATTTTTAGAACTTAGATAATTTTTTATTTTATATAACTTTTAAATATTTGTTACTGCGTTTAACGGGGCAGTTCGATAAAAGCATTTACCATTTTAATTTCTTTACCGATGGGAGATATTAGATTTGAATCATAAAACATTTCTATGGGAACTTCCACCTCACTTGTCATTGTAATTACATTTAATTCTAATTTACAAACATTTTAATCTAATTTAAGACAATTATTATTATTGATTTTCATTAATATTTCAGTTTATAGCATTTAAATCGTTTTCCATTAACAGAGAAACCGTATTAACTAAGTTATTATTTGATTGTAATTTTATATCTATTATTTATATAACTGCTACATAATGTATATTTCAGTTTTATAATAATTATAATAAATAACTAATTTTCGACTGTATTTTTTTTAAACGCTTCTGATCAGCAATCTATCTACAAAACGATAAAATAATTATAAAACTTTTAAACCCCCGCTTTATATAATTTAGTTAAATTAAAAAGGATTAAGATTTAGATTAAAAATCTTCTAAATTCATTTAATATATTAATTAACCATAAAACTAACGTTCACAGGTTTCAATAGTATCCGGTACCGCGGCGATGGTGATGATAGCCGATTGCAGATAGGTCCTAGCGGCGCGGGACTGTTTGATGATTTCATTATTTGTTGTTTGGTTCATTGAGCCTTCTAGTTCGCTACTGGTCTCGAACGGCCTCACTCGTTGTCGTTGCTGTTACATGGTTACACACGATACCAGGCAAAGCGTTTGGAGCGCGTTCAGTTCGCGTCCGGCGACATATATTATGCAAATCTAGAAATAAAACCATAAGACACACTCTCTGCGTGAGCCCAACTTCTAACGAACTATCGGGGTACGTCGAGTAAACGTCGAGCACTAAACAGCCTGCTCCGGAATATAGACCTATTCACACTGAAATGAATCTATCCACTGATACCTATTTTCCTATGACACCAATTTTTATGTTCCAATATGTTAAAAGATTGAAGCAAATTTTTGATCTATTACATTCAGTAATAATTTGTGTAAACCTTAATTCATTTATGGTATCACCGACTCCTTTTTCGTGTTTCTAATATTTACTTCTTGTCTAAGAAAACTGGAACCTTACCAATAGTGCGTGCAAACATTAAATATTAAGAAAAGTCGGGTGCTAGAATCCTTTTCAAGCGGCGTTCTATATAAATATCCACATATCGTTGTTGAATTCGAAGTCCATTATTTTAATCTGATACATTTGCTCTCCATTTTCAGGGATAGTCCAATTTATATGTATCTATAGATTTAAATACAGTAAAATATACTAAAAGCTCGACATATCTAGATACATTAGATTAGATTATTCAATAAGTAAATTGATAATATCACGATTTCGTTTGAGTTACGCTTAAAATGATATTCATTTCATAGTGTATACAACATCTGCTAACTACTAAACTATTGGGTAGCTCACCTCAGTTCGTCTTCTTGCAACTAATACACAGTACGTAGTAATAGTAATACTCATAGAGTAGTACCTACTTATAGAATTATTTTAATGGAAAGGAGTGATAAGTTTCCAACTATAAGCTTTTTTAATTTACCTGCAGGTGCAAGTGTTTCTTGAAAACTGGAATATATTTTGTAATTTCTTTACTATAGTTTCAAATGTTATTCACGTTTTACTACAAAGAGGTAAAATTATAGTTATGTTCAACTGGAATAAAACTTAAAGCCTAAACTTTAGCGCTCTATTTTATTTTCGACCGAGATACCTTCTTGATTCGCATCGATTCTAACTGACAATTTGTATACTCATCAATTCATCCCCACTAACATCAAAGCGGAACAGAATATATTCATATTAACTGGACTTTCATATGTTCTGCGCAAACATTTTATTCCAATGAATTCTCGTTTCCTCTATGTGTATTAATGTGTCGTTTGCTTCAGATGCATGTTGCATATGGATTCTGCGCGTACTATATGTATTAAATGTGTAAGAAGTTCGTGTATTGGTTACTGTATGAGGACATTTAGATCTGATATAAGAAGCAAAACATAGACAACCACAACAGGCAACAAGTAATGGCAAGTCCAATGTCCACTAGAGTGCAACCACCACCATCAAGTGAACTGACCAGCACCAAACACCAAACAGCAAACAGCAAACAGCAAAGAGCAGAGACCAGAGACAACATAGTACAAACCACTAACCAGAGACCATCGTTCAACCTGCTGGTATTTAACACCGTCGTTGAACATTATGGAGTATCGAATGAATATTGAAGCTGCAAAGATCCAGAGACATGTGTGAGGTGTTATACATATGGTATGGCTTTATTTAATTGCGCAAGTACGTGAAACAACATCGGATAGTAGTTTGCAGATAATTAATACTTTGTTGTCATCTGGTTTTAGAATTAATGGCTTCTTCATTATTTTTATTAATCATATATTATTTGAATTTTATTTGCTTGTTTATATTTGCTTGCATGGTGAACACCGAAATCTCTGAACATAGCAACGAAGGAAATTAACGAAAGGAAAGTGAGCGAGAGAGAGAAAAGGGACGGAAATCGTGAGAAGGTTGGTTGTAGGAAAATAGATAGAAAAAGAGAAGTTTAGGAAATGATAAGGAAAGTAAGTGTAGTGGAAGAAGAAGTCAAGCAATAGGAAAAAGTTTACTGGTAGAGAAAAGGAAATGGGAAAGGAGGTGCATTGGAGTAGCTTAGGATAGTAACACTAGAAGAAGAGAGAAGGACAATAGATTTCAAAGTAGAAATTGAAAGTAATGAAGGAGGTGGGTAGTAAGTAAACAGCAGAAGGAAGAAGAAAGAAAATGAGCGAACACAAAAGAGTCAGTGTGAAAATGTATAATATAAGAGTTACATAGAGAGATTTGTTTAAGGTTGAAATAAAATAATAGTGGAATCAAATGTTAGTTAGCGAAAGGCATAAACAATAAATAAATATGTGTACATACATTGTAATATTTCATTTATTATTTGTTTCTATTTCCTAACAACATTTACTATATCTAATAGAAGTAAACATGAAGGTGACCAGAGTTTTTGAAATGTAATGATGATGCTATTAATTCTTTCAAATGTTTTTTGTAACAGTTTTTGCATTACAACTTCGACATATTCCATTAACAAAGAAATATGGAAGACAATGTAGTTTATGTAAATACATTAATTTCTTCCGAAGGTTTTATCATTTATGTATTAAAATATAATTAATATAATGAGTTCTTGAGTTACTCGTCATCTATAAAGTTTGAAACGTCCTTTGAAACGGTAGTTTATTGAATGTAAATCGACCTTTCATTGACCCCTATATTAATAATTCTATTTAATAATATTACTAATGTATACTGAATCTACAACGCGGTTCTGACCGTGACTTTATTTTGAATGAATGTTTCTATTTAGCACATTGTTAAATTAATACTGATTCCAGTGGAATATATTTACCAAAGACAATATGGAGGAGCTCCGTTTTAAGACCACCACAATTCGACGGATATCTCTCTTTCTCCTGATTGATTTCACCAGTTCTGTGGGTCTTGTTGGTTCCCACCAACAACAACTAATGTCCTGATCCGACGTTGTAACGTTTTATCTTTACGATGGTGTCAGACATTTAAATGTTGTGTTCGATTTTATTTTATGATCATTAATATTATGATGTAATGACTATGCTAAAGTGACACTTTAATTTGTAGTTGACAATGAAAAGTGTCAAACATTTTTGAGTGTATAATGTCGTGACGTATCATCAATGGAGCAGATGGAGCAGTTGGTGCAAGGCTTACGCCATTTGAGACCCCTATTTTCTTGAAGGAGTTATGCTGCTTATAAATGAATCCTTGGTTTGTGCAATAGTGGTTGAATAGATGGAATTCAGGAAGCAGTCTGACCTTTACTACTGGAAGCTTTTTATCAAAGGCTTGGATTAAAGGAAAGGAAGAAGAAAGAAAATTCAAGACAAACATAATACTTCGAGTTACATTTCTCGTTAGTTAATTGTAGTCGGTCTTTGGTGTTTGGATATTGTTGCTAAAAGAGCCAATGTCATTATTTCTCTTCAAAATATTGTATTTGACAAAACATGAAATTTATAGTCGTATTCTATTCTAACATATCTATGCTTTATCCAAAAATAAAACAGACACCCCACTTTATATCAATTGAAATTAAAATAATTTTGAAATGAACTTGTTAACTTCGGAACGTTCTCAAATTTGGATTTTTGACATTAGGTCTTTAGCACCAACACTGATATATCAGAACAGTTGATTACTATTATAATCTACATCATTGTTCCCTTGTTTCTACATGATTAGCACAATTAATCGACTAAAATAGTTATCTTACATAGGATTGTAAAAGTATTTCTATACTTAATTGGCCTTAATAGATTGTTACTGTATTATATAATTACAAACACAAATTAATAAGATCATTATAATTAAATTTGGGAAAGTTATATTTCTAACACTACTTGAACTGCTTGACCGAGAAATGACAAAAATGACATAAATCAAAAACATTATTTGCCTTTGTGAATGTTTTGTATATGTATTACAAAGCTATCTATATAGCATATCCCAAATCGATTAGTAAAATTAATTATTTATAATTACATTTAAATGTTACCGACACTGTCTATGTGTTCGAATATTCATCTGTGCGTCGTGTCGGTGCGGTGTCGGTGTCTTGTCTTAGCAGTCTTTATGCTACTACTGACGTTTACACAATAACATTATCTATTTTTACTAATTACACAAATTTATAATGTAATAACTCACATCAACATATACACACTATACTATCACCTCACACATTTACATATCTTTGTTATTTTTAATATTATAAACAAATATAAAAATGTATAGAAACTTTCCATCATGTTCCTTTAATAATAATTCAGTTCCTTATGGGTTTTAATTGTGTTGTTCACATGGCTTGATGGTCAAATCAATAATCGGTGATCGCTGATCAATGATTGGTGATTGATCAAGATGCGTTGATATTCCTTTCACATAAATTAAATATTTCTAATATGTTTTATCCATATAGAGTGTTGCGATATTTCATCAGTAATAATTATTGATCGATTCACAATATGAACTGATACAAGTATTCAATCCTGCAGCTGACTGTTGTAAACTCTTCTTGTTGCTGTGGTTCCATTGTTGTACTACTGTAGATTGTTGTGGACGTCCTTTGCTTAGGTAACCTAGACAATAAGTTTATGTCTTGATTAAAACTAATTATGTTGATCGAGATAATTTATTTGAAAAGCAACCATCCCAGTAAACATTTTGGAGTCACTTTGACATCATATTGAAGATGCGTCATGATTTTTTTGTCATTAAAGAGTTCATTTATAGTTCAGTTTCTCACATTTTTTCATATAAAATGTCTACTTTATCGGCTACAAATGGCGAAATTACTCCACCTGTCGGAATACAAATGAAGATAAAGTTGATGCGAACTATAATTGAAGTGAAATAGTGATAGAAACGTCACTAAATAGGGCACTTCACCAAATTGTTTACTGGGAAGCAAAGGAAATCTTGGACATGTACTAATGATATACATTCATAATTAACTTATCTACACGTCATCTTTGTTTCCGTAAACGTTAATTATCAAAAGTATATTTCAACTTATATCAACTGAAGTAAGCGCCAATACTTTAGACAATGATTTTTAATTTAACCCATTAATATTTAGGTTAATTAATTGGTTTTGCAATATAGAACGCTTATTACTGTATATGTAATTATATATTTAATTACATATCATTTAATCCCATTAACACTCTTCGTTGATACTAATTAGTATCTATTATGTTGCAATTATGAATAATTGCGAAATTGTTGATTCTATTTTAAGTAGAAGCTATTATTATTAACCAAAATAAATTAGACAATGTATTACATTTAAAAACACATTACTACAATATGAAACAAGCAATTTCTGACACATACAATGTAGACTATTGATGTGGACTTTAATATTTCTAAGTATGTTCTTTAAAATATATATTCCTTTTGATATATAATTTTTTTTTCGATAATGTAATGCATTAACAATATTCGCTTGCACTTGTTACTCTTCGCTTCGTAAAATCAACTGAATTGCATGTTTCATTGCAACCGACAGTTCATTTTCAACGTCTACGCGTTAGTTAAAATACTGTTAAGACACAGCTCTGAAGTGAAAATATTTACCGCGCTAAGTTTTAAACTAACATAATTGCTTCAAACAAAATTAATATTCAAATATATGTTATAGATATTATTCTCTACCAACATATAGTACCACAGAGTCGTGTGGTATCTGATAATAAGTTTTAATTTAAATGTATTCTCTTTTGATTTATTTGTATTATTACAAGAATATTAAATGGCATTAAAAAATAAAGTAAAGAACATTAAATTTCTAGCTACCATATTCAGCATGCCAGTTTCCCAATAAATTTAAGATAAATGTAACTTCAATCGCCTTGAACTTTGAATAATAATTCTGAATATGTATAATAAAATATATGACTTAAGAATTACTATAAAAAACTAAAAGATTCTTTAATTTAAATATTAGGTTTTTTGTGCTAACATTTAATGCTAGCATAACACTTAAGTAATGGAACTAAATCGATTTCTGTGGAGAACGAGTAAATATTCTTCTGTCTCTGCAGATACAACCTTGTCATAATATTAGAGATGCAAGTTTAGGGTATGTTACACCCGCTTTACATTTTGCATTATATGGGTAAGATCCATTTACCGATTGCTTGGAATATATCTAATAATAATAATAATAATAATTAACATAATATGGAAGCGTCGTAATCCGTTCCACAGCTAAATAGCGAAAGACTCGTCGGACTGCAAAGTAAAGAAGGCCTATTCCTGGACTCTCCTCTGTACACAGTTCTTCTATAAGTGTTTCACTTCCGGCGGTATCTGGTGGTTCTAGTGTATAACCAGTCCACATGTCATTGGTTGTATTCGGAGTTCCTTAAAGTATCTTAAACAAAATAGGCTAGCCATATTTTTCACAGCTTCTATAATAAATGAACGAGTAGAGGATTAATATATTTGAAATGCATCTGGCTCTTGTTAAATGTTGAATATTTACCGATATTATATTTTTCAATAATTTGACTACGATTTACAATTTATTCGAAATCGATTGACACCACTAATACATACAAATAATCGTATTGTTTTATTTTTAAATTTTAAGTGATTCTTTAAATACGAAAAGAAAAAGGTTTAAGAAGTTAATTTAATTATGAACGCAAACGTTGCTTCATTTCGAGATGTTTGCGTACAAATCGTGGACTTTAAAGTAAAACACACAAATGTTATGTAAAGAGTTAGTGTCAATTCCGAGGAACACACACACACGCACACACACAAGACGGCTCAGTACAGCACCAGCACCACTGCAGCAAACATAGAACCATACAGAGCAACGGGTTTTAATTGTATAACATAGAATTATTTAATAGTTTTATGTAATTGCGTTAAAATATGATTGTACAAAGGATCGATTTGCAGTGATTTCTTAAATCAATAAAAACTAATAACTCTCAGACTTTTAATAATTTAATATAACAATTTTGTAAGGTTATTGAACGGGTTATGAGGATGGATAATCACCATTTATTAACTCAACTTTCAAAACTAAGTAGTCCAAATAGTGGCGGAAAGGAGTAACGACCCTTTGAACGTAGTGACGTGTATTTATGATTTATTTAACATAAAAAACGTTATCTGTTACGTAAACAATGTTACCTTAAATACAACATCATTGAATATGTTCACTTTTTGCAATTGGTACAACAGAGTCAAACTTTAGCTTTCAAACGAGCCTCTACAAGTTCTGATTCTAACAACTACTGAAGATTCTAACTGTATTTGCATTGTATCTAAAAGTGCAAGTGCATCGCTAGCCTACCGTTGTTAATGTGACAGATTACTTCTTGTCTCTTGACGATCGTTGTTGTTGTGTCATCTAAGACACAAATTCACAACCAATGTCACAGCCAATAAAAGGGAGCCTTAACGAATTTCAACAGCTCTATCTTTGATATTTTGTTTGTTTTTATAGTCATGATGATTAATACTAATAAAACAGCAATATATTAAAAAAACTGAGCGTCAGTAAATTAACATGTGTAAAATTATAATTAAGACAGAAGACAAGTCATTAAGAATATATCAATCAATTCATAATTAGTCATATATACTATACATATACATATATAAATATGTATACACATAGACATAGCGTGAGTGCAATAATTAATAGTTGTAATTGTTAGCACACAGCGAGTAATAATGTGAGGATGAAGAATGGGGAGGGTGAGGGTGAAGAAGACGCTGAGGACCGATGATGGCGACTGGCGAGTGGTGAGTGCAAGGCGACAATGACAATAATAAACCGAGTTAATTATTGTCTTCTGTAAAATTAATAACATTATATGTCTTAAGGCGATAAATTTTCTAATTCATAATTATATTACAAAATATTATAATTAATAATTAGAAATGCAACACCTGCCAGACATTATTACTGATGGACGTGTTCTTACTTCAGTTTTATTACTTTTTAAATTTATGAAATGTCGATAGGTTATTTAATAGAAAAACAAAAGCTATTACAGTAGGGCCCCGATTTACGTGGACCTCTGTTCTGTAACTTTGTAAGACCACTCGTTACCCTACAAACATTTTCTCGTATCGTAGTAATGTCGAATAGGCGTCTGATAACAATTTGAGTAAGATTTTTCGAAGCACGTTCTAATCAATAGGTAGAAAATATATTTGGGTACGTTCCGGAAAAGAAATTTTGTATTTTAAAGCTTAAGTTTATGGAGTAGGGTAATACGTTTTTTATTCTGAAACTACCGCCTCCGTTTTTGATGCAAAGTGCCTTTGGAACGGATACTCTTTTTTTGTTGTTTTGCATAAGTCACCCCCATATCGTCCAAATGTCGATTTCTGTCTTAGCTCGAGTTCTAGAATATCGTATTCGAATTTTATACGCTTCGAACCCAAAAATTAAGCAACTTAAGTATCAGAAACGAGCTGCGATTTCCTTGTTTAAAAAGGGTTTACAACAATACAACATTGATTTTTAAAAAAATTATAATTATGTATTTGAAAATAATTTCAAAATAACATACTGTATAAAATCTGGTTTATTAATTTTCCATTATTATTATAATTAAATGTATTTAGGGCTTGAGTTAATGAAATTAATTTGTTATTAATCTGTTCATAGTGAAATATTTCCTTTCAAAATATTAATTTATAACCAAATTAAACAGTTTAATAATGTACATATATTATAATAATTATCGGTGGAAGGCAGTAGTAGGGTGTTACTGCAATATACATATTAAGGATGTTGTCGCGCTGACATTTGAAGCGAACATTGTGTTGCATCTACGTAGTATATGTAAAACAATTTATAGCAAATAAGTAGGCAAAAACATTTGTCGATGTTTGCTTATCTTAAATACCGGCACGGTCAATCATTTTCGTTTTTTTCTCAGCTATTTTTATTAGAAAATCCCATTTGTCATTTTTTAAATTAAAAATAGGAAGCTGGTATAACTACACGTCAAATGTATTCATTTTCATTGCTTCCTATGCAAATTATTCGAACTTTGATTAAATTTATTTCGATTACGAAAAGATTTTAAATTTACAGGATATTTAGATAGTTCTTTTTTTATTTTTTATTTCTCCTATGATTTCAGCAATTTACCTAAGTAGGCAATAAGCTTCTTATATGATTAAGTAATTAAGACATGTAAGAGAAACATTCCAGTGAATGCTCTCTTGTTTTTATATACAATATACCAGTATACACTGGACACTATTCCTTATCGGGGACCTAAAACTAAGTCTACTGGTTGATATTGCATTAATCTGCGGGGTTCCCTGTTCTAACACGCGTTTAGTTGATTCGCCAATGCATTGAGACGTTTAATTAGTCTATCACTATATTTTGTACTGGATTGATATATTTCTTTGATGGATGCTATTGGGATGTGTTTCGTGATGACTTCGTTAGTGACGTAGTATGGTGCATCTACAATAAGTCGTATTACTTTATTTTGGAAACGCTGGTTTATGGCTGGATTATATTTAGATAGTGATGTTGGTGATAATAGTAGAGAATGGGGATATACTGTAGATAATTGCTAAACATGCTTCCAAATAATATATTTTGTAAATAATATTTTTTTAAATATATATTTCTAAAATACGATGCTATCATACAATTAATTAATTAGTATTATATATTTATGTGCACCCTGTATTACATGCCACGTAGCATCAGATTTGTTTGAACGTTTAAAATCGCCCTAGGTGAGTTAAACTCTCGCAGTGTTATAATGTCCATAATGACTATCTTTATCCGTTCGGTAGCAGTATAAATAAGAGCCATTATACTAAAGGCTTACAACAAAATCAATAACATTGTTTATAGTTTGGAGTTATTTTTAATTATGATTTATACGCAGAACTTATAGCCGAGGGTGTTTACCATAAGAATCGAACATCGAAATGTACATTATAACAAATTAGGAATCGTTTTTGTTTTATTTATTTTTCATTTAACATTATTGATTGTTATTTATTGACTATTTTATTCAGGTAACAGTACCATATAGTTGTAAGATTTCTTCACTGTTCGTGGGAGACCTTTAATACGACTAAGAGTACACAATATTTTAATAAACCTCTTTATAACGGAATTTTAATGATAATCGTTGCATAAATTCGTATTCATTAAAAAAACATCCCAAATTGATTCCAAACATCTTCATTTGTTACTCACTTCGTTTGTGTTCTCTCTCTCTTCCCCTCTATCTCTCACATAGCTCGAGCTACATTTTATGTAATTTCTTTTAACTTTGTAAACGAATGCTTGCATCATTATCAACATATTTATAAAACAAGAAAGGATATAATTTAGCTGTCGCTTTAATTGAACGCGAACGTACAAAGCGTACAACGTTAATACATCGTTAAAACCGCAGCTAAGAAGCTCAAGCTAGGCTAACCCAAGCTAAGCTAGCATTATATTACGTGTTATAAAAATAGATATTCTGTAATGCAGAAAATGACAAATTATTTCAACATATTGGAAGAATTATTAATCAGGCAGAATGTAATTAACATTCTAAGTGCAATATATAATAAGATTAATATTGTTCTCTGTTGAGACTGTTGAGAGTTATGTCTTCATAATTGTTAGAGTAAATATGATACCGAAACTCCGCAGGGTGTTTATAGGAGTAATTGTTTTTGTTTTGCTAAATTCTGTGCTTTGGCCTGTGCTTGTGCTAATGCTAACTAACCTTTTCTTTAACATACAACTAGCACTTTATTTTGTTTTCTATTTCTTGGTTGTTCAATGAGTTATAACAATCACTCCATTAAACCGTCTTGTATCTACATACGAACATCTTATCTCTAATACATATTAGTTAAAGCCCACAGGAAGATAGAAATTATTACTGCTGCTAATTATTGTTTGGATAAGGCGTTTATACTCATACACCTATATTATACGTAATACATTTTGGAACCGATAGAGCACTCTTCCTCAAAAAGCACTGCAACTTTCTTTTTGGTAATATTTTGTCTTTACGCAATCTTAAAATTATATTACTCTACTTTTTTGGAATAATATTCTTTAGACACGTGTCCTTGAGATCGTTGAAGCCAATCAATACTGATTGCAAAATAATACGAGCTTGCCTCGACCTGTCTTCATTGATTTACAATTATATTTCCAAACACATTAAACATTGACATGTGAATTGACATAAGAAGCTTAATTTCTGAGCAATTATTTATTATTAAAAGTAAATTAAAAGGTTTTGCATTTTGTACTTGGTTCTTATGGTGCTGACAGCAATGAACATCACGCAGGTGTTACTTATGTCTGCACAAAAGAAAAATTAATTTCCATTGTCTTTAAAAACTTAACGAACATATGTGTTCGCACATATTGTACTCGGAGGCTGTGAAAAAGTAATTGTGTTTTGCATAAGAACCAGATCCGGTGTGTTGTGGGGTTTTGTTTTTTATAAATTTAGAGAAATATATAAAACATCGTCTGGTCTCGTTCCAAGGCAACCATATTTTTCTGGAAGAAATTTTATCTATCTAGACGGTGTTTTTGTAATGATGTAATTTTTTTTATGGCGGTTTCACACCAGAGAGCAAAATAACAAAACACGAACAAAAACTGTTTTTCTGAACAAAGACACCAATGTTTACACCAAAGAGACAGTTCTTCAAACATTTTTGTCTTTAAAAACTTGTTTTAGTAAACAAAACACATTCCCAGTTGTTTCTTAGTCTGCTTGGTTTGAACGCGTTAGTTGTTGTTGTTAGTTGTTGTTAACACAACTGTTTTCAAAACTGTCTCTTTGGTGTAAAACCGGCATCAGTTTACTTGTCTTGTGCATCCTGGATAGTGCTGTGATATACGGCACTGGAAATCCTACAGTTCTTACATATGACGATATAGCAGCAGATGCTACCATATCTTAGAGCAACAGTTACAAATTTATATAAAAAATAAAAAAGAATAAAATGTCTATGATTTTTGATAGAAACTTTTACTTGTATTTTTAAATGCGAATATAAAACAATATGTTAATAATTATACTCTTAACATTTATTGATATTTGAATCACGCGCATTTATTATTTCAGTAATTTTATTTGACCAGACACATAAAACTAAAAGCTATCATTACAAAAATAAAATGCACATAAAACTGTCAGAGCAGAACTTCATTATTATTAAATGTGTACGAAACTCATGGAAAAAGGCAGACTTATGTTTTTAGTTCAACATTGAATTTGATTGGTTGAGAATTGTCATTACTACACTAACTTTGGTGAATGTGGTCAGGTATATTCAGGAATTAGATGCTAGCGAGTTTTACTATATATGTATAACAACTGACAAACGCAAATGTTCATGAAAAACTAAACTGCATGTTTAAACCAAACATACTAAAAAACAACAACAAACGTGTTTTCGTTTAATCTTACCGACTCTAGATGGGAATGTGTTTTGTAAACTAAAACAGCAACAAAAGACAAAAATGTTTTAAGAACTGTTTCTTTAGTGTAATCATTGGTGTTTTTGTTCAGAAAAACAAGTTTTTGTTCAGAAAAACAAGTTTTTGTTCGTGTTTTATTGAACTGTCTCTCTGGTGTGAAACCGGAAGTAAATGCAACTGCTGTTAAAGCAACCGGCGCGACGCGGCTATGCAATGTTGTAGTGACTACAACTACAATGTAGTCATCCAAGACGAAGATAAACGTACAGGGTATTATAGAAGAAGATGCTTCGTGTGCAAGCAATCGAGTGTCAGCGTTGGTATAACGGCGCGTGTGATTTAACGTAGAATTTTTATAAACTATAGCTAAAATATAAAACAAGTTAGCAGCACACTCTTTACGAGTCTCTATGTTAAACACTTGAATTATTCATAGAGTTAAATTAAAAATCATATTAAATAAAATAAATGAACACTGCTCAGATTATATGGGATACATGGTACATATGTATGCTAAAATTAATTGCTATCTTCATATTAAAGCGTTACGTCATTTTTTTATTTGTAAGATATGGTTTATGGACTTGATCTCTGATTTCTATATTGCTGTCTGTTCAGCATATGTTTTCTATATCATTATAAATGTTAAAAAGGTGAAGATATCGCGGTGACAGTTGACCTATCCACAGTCTCTTCTTCGAGACCGCAACTCTCGCGTTCTTATTATTGTAATAATATTTATTTAACGTCGCCTATAATATATTTAAATAGTACCTTCATATAACATCTTCTAAACCTATACAAACACGTAATTTTTTTATTTAGTCCGTCACATCATCAACTCTCAATTGAGTACAAATTTATAAATAACAAAAACATGTTTTATTGCCGCGCGGTTTGGAATGATACTTGAAACATAAATCTTTGTCAGAAATTGATATGAAATGTTACCGGCGGATGGATTTAGAAAAAATGCATTAATATTCAGTAAGAACAGTATTGGGTTTTTTTACCGGCAAATACGTTTTTAATGTACAAACATCATATTTGGTCGAACGTGTATATATATGATTTATGTATAAGGCGCTTTGAATTAACCCTTAAAGTGACTTGAAAGAAACCTGCACTTAAATTGGGTGTGAGAGTAGAAAAACGTAAATTATGACAAGAAGAAATGTTGGAAAAATCATCATTTAGTTGTCCATCTTCCCTTCTGAATCCAATTCCCTTTCACAATCGATTAATTCCATATAAACACAAAACATAGATGTTACTTTACATTCATGTAATATTTTACTTAAGCAAAATTTATTAACAATTAATCTAAAACTGTCCTATTTTATATTTTGATAGCTATCCTAAAACCCATTAAATCTTAAAATGGACTTAATGAAATTATGATTATGTTAATGGAGCATATTTTTCAAACACAGTAAATGGGTAATAAAACGTTGTATATTAGGTAAAACCGTTTACGTAACAGGTAATTTCTGTTATGCTAGATGAACTTTATATACGTATACATAACTGGGTTGTTTTCTATATATAAAACTTATATTATATTTTACTACTTAGTGTTATAAGAATAAATGTTTACGTAATTCGTAATAAGAAAATGTACAGATATCTAGTTTATAAACAGAGTCGGATTAGGATATGCCTTCCCAATTTTCTACTGATTGTTAGACTTGACTTTTGTATTTATTCACAACTTTGTATTTGTTAATCTTTCCGGTATACTTTGACTGCACCATATTGTAAAAAGTTAATTAAGTAAGTTAATTTTATAGTTAGCTATTCTAAGGGGAGAGAAGGAATACGGTGAATCTCTATTTAGGGCGAAGGACGGTGAGCGCTAAAACATCATATTACTTCTTCAACAAATTCCTCTCGAATATCAAAAGATATCGAAAATATCATCACCATCCCATGTTACCTCTCATCAGTAATAGCTTCCCCCCTTCCCAACTTATAAGAAGTGACAGACTAATTATAATCAATATTTAACGTGTGTTATGTAGTTAAGCTCATTGGAAACTAGTTGCAAAATATAGATTTTTAGAAATTATAAGATCTATTACCTAAAAACACTCTAATAAATAATATGAAAGTACTACTAAGTAAGAAAGACAAAAACCACGTTATACTCATCGGCATTGTGTTAATTATTGGCTTCAACTTCTTCATTTATAGTTAATTATAGATTGTAGTAATATTTTTATTATTGTGACTAAATGTTCCTATTTATTGTCGAGGTGAATGCCCTAGCGTTGTGAAATATTACTAATATTGTAATCATCTTGTAAGATATTTTACATATGAACTGTTGTACTTATTTTTCTGTTCTGAATTAATTATTACTTATTTAATGCAAACAATAACACAACGTTGCACAACGTGCTCTGACCATTGAGCTTTTTATTCTTCTATTTCTACATTATTTCATCTTCTAATTCTTATCACCATTTTTCACATAGCATCATTGTAGGAATATCTGTAGATCTTTGCATCCCTTTCCCCGGGTCTTATGTTATCTTGAAAGATAATTACAACTAGACGGTGTAGTTAGTTCATAATAATACTTAAAATATTGATGGCACATGGTTTGTTTATTATTAGAATTAGTATGATTATGTATTGATAATCATAAAACTTATGAGGTAGCGGTGTTGTTCACTTATCACAGGAAATAGAAACACCAAAAAATATAATAGAATTTCATTTACAGTGTACAGTGTACAACAGAACACAATAAATGTTAATTTTTAATGTGTATTTTTTAATATAGAAACTTGTCAAATAAAATACGGATGTATATACGTTATAAAATTAAATTATAATTATAGAAAAAATAGGTTTATAGTCAAAGAATAGATATACAAATAAAAAAAATGCATTAGCGTTAAATGAGCAATCTATGTGGTGGTCTTTGGATCCAATCTTCAAATTGAATTTGTGAATGTCTTGATAGCAGAAAGCGCTCAGCGTTTAGCGCCTGCCGAGTTATGTACTACAAGCGTTATCGATTTATCGAATTAAATTGGAAGAACACGAACTTTGCATTTGTTCAGAACTAATTGCATGAAATCATGTCATGAATTCAATATTTAACATTTTAATGGTGAGATGTTTTTTTTTTTTTAATATATTTTTTTTCTAGTATTTGTTAACACATTAACAATTCCCAGTTAAAAATAAATTAATTTAATAGTTTTAAATAAATTACAATATGTTACATACTGTTTTTACTAAATTATATTACAGTCAATCGATCTCTAACTTGCTAACAAAATTAATCAATGACTTACTATGAGTATGAGAGATATAATCATTTCTTAAAGGTCGTTTGCAATTACATATAAACTAATGATTATGTTTTTATATGTTTAATTATAAATAAAGTTATCCGACATGAAGATAAAAAGATCTTTTTAAGATTTACAAATACTGGTAATCTTAGTAAGATTTAAGATTCAATTATAGCAAAAGAGGTAGAGTTTGTCAAATAGCAATAAAGTAAGTCACTAAAGGTTACGTAACTTTTTCGCGTAACACATCGGTTATATTATGTTAAATAAAGCTTAAATACAAGTAACTGCGTTTAGTGGGTAATTTTGACATAAGTGACCCGCAGGGTAACTTAAAGTGGGCTCTGAAATTTGATAACGCAATTGTATTTAGTCAGCATTTATTAATTACTAATTTGATTATGACGTTTTTGTGAAATGAGTGACTTTGAATTCCAACAGTCTCTTCGGCGCAAACCTTTGAGTTAACTATACTAGTATATATATATATTTTTTTAATATTTATTTTGGAGTGCATCAACTATTGGTAGTTATTAGCACGTTTAAATCAATATTACATTGTTTTATATACATTTTTTTATCACCAGTATTAATATTCGTTATACAAATAAAACAATATCGATACCAATTTTACTATAGAAATCAATATTTATTTATGAATATTTGATAGTTTTTAATTTGGTAAATCCACTTGAAATTATTCGACCGCATCATCGATGATAGCAAAGTTTTAGTAAAATAATTCACACGCTGCAATATGGCAAAGTGTAATATTAGAAATTATTAATGGTCGTAAATTTATTAAAAGAAAGGTTGAAGTTTTGGGCCATGCTTTGAACTTAAGACAGACCATCGACGACTATCACTAGACGAAGGAAGATTTGTAGCCATAAATTATTCAATTCGTAGAAATGAAATGTTTCTCAGCAAAAATTAAATATTGTTCAATAAAAATTTAATTGCTAAATAAAATGTATACATAGAAATACGTTCTCTAATATGAAATCTTATATATTAATTTTAAAATAAAAGTATGTTGCAGTTTAACAGTTATTTTATTATAGTTATACGTCTAGGTCAGACGTCTGCAAACTATTGCCCGCGAGCATTTGTCTGCTTTAAATCTACCCCACGAGTTAATACTGTTTACCCGTTATATAAATGACTTTTTAATAATTATTATAATAAATATAATTTGGGATTTTTATATGTTAGTGCATACATATTCGCAACTTTCGTCTGGCGTAGAACAAGTGGTGACAGTTTTCGCACTTTTGCTTTCAATTCAAATAAGAATTTCTCCAACGCAATCTAATAATTTTTCGACCTGGCCCTTTCAAAAAAAAGTTTACTGCCCTCTGGTCTAGGCAATAGAAGTGTAATTTGCAAATATTTTGATTACACTCACATTTAAAAGTATGCTCACTTAAACTGTTTGTTTGCGCGGCGATTTTCAAAACAATTTATATTTACATATAGATAGCAGTTGCACCAGCTGAGTTAATTGCGGAAGTAATTTGTGAACTTATCTGGTAAGTTTAGTCGAAATTTAATAAATTATTGTTCTTTTCATATTAACATTACGGATGAGTGTTAAGTAATGCCTCGATTTATGCAAACTACAGTAACCCAGTGTACTTTTGTCCTTCAAAATATGTCATCAAGAAATTTTATGATTCTATTAATTTAGAAAGAGGTAATTCTACTACGTAAGGGATTACAAAGGGATTACAACACGTTTTATATAAGGTAATATTTTTTATGTTACGTAGCAGATAATTCTGTTTATGTTAGATAAACATTAAATACACATAACTGCGTTTACCGAAAACGTAGATAAAGTAGGACGCTTCCAGACAATGTGTAATGTGAGCCAACACTTCTTCCATTGCTCTGCAAACATAGCAAAACATTTATTTGGGATGAGCTCGAGAAAGTTTCCAAAACAGTCAAACAGATATCGCCTGCAGTGTGCGATAACAATGAGCAATCTTTCCTGTATGGCGCTGTGAATGGGATGGGACAACGAAACAACGAGACGATGAGACGATGAGAAGATGAGAAGAGGTCCAGCATGTGCTTGTTTGAGATAAATTAAATGAACGTTTTAACCAGTTTTTTAATGTAATTGTTTAAACTTTAACCTCTTACGCAAACATTGAATATTTATTAACAAGTAATTTATATATCAAAAGTAACGTCCAAGTCTACAATGGAAATAAAAGTTGTCCATTGATTAATTTAAAAATAATTGTGTAATTGGATTTGTAAAATATTAAAAAATATATACGAGTATGTTTTATAGGTGTGTACGAGTATGCGAGACAGGTACGGGTCTGATAATTATTAAATAATTTATTTGGAGAATGTCAGTACTTTAATTTAAAAAAAGAACGACTCCTTGCTCTCCAGGTCTTCAGGTCTTCAGGTCTGAGATCAAGAAAGTATTGTGCATGTACGAGCATGAGAGATTCATCCGTGGGCGAGATGAAGATGCCTCAATTAACAGAGTTAAAGAATTACGGCTCATGGAATCGAATTCTATATATATCAACTGATGCACTTTGCTAGTAAGATATAGTTACTTCAAGCAATGGATCTTTCAACAACAGGTGTTATTTTAAATCAACATAAAAACGCAATATTTCCGAGAAAAGTACTGAAATTTTTTATTTAATCTAAAGTACAAACTCTGAGGTTAGTAATGGAAGTCAAAATCTACCAAATGCCACCTCAATGACGATTAAAAAGTAGTATGAAGAAGGGTAAATGGAAATAAAGAAGTTGATGTAGCAGGTGTTTAATAATGTATTTAAGAATGGTTGGTGTGGGAGGAAGACAAAAAGCGTGGAAGTGTTGCAAAAAGGTAAAAGAGAAAAACGAAGAACAAATAGAGTCCGGATAAGAAAGATGAGAGAAAATACAAGAATCGACGAAAAAGATAAGAACTAGATATCGCAGAACAGAATTTTCGTAGGAGGATTATGTTGATTAGGTTTGGAAATCATTACAATACAAACTTTATTTAATTTGAATCAATAACCTTAAAATGGTTGAGAAAGAGTTATTTTAGTTCTACTTAGGTTTTTAAGCAAATGAATTATTCAAATAAATATAATGAAATTGTAAAAGCAAAAGGTATATTCATATCACATATAGAACAACAGTATTATTATTATTTATTTTAATATTTTTGCCATTGGGCACACATCCATCTGCTTTAACTCATTAAATTACATATCATTCTGCTTAATTCATTTTTGATCATTATTATATCGAACATTCTCACTCTGGTACTCTGGTATCTCTTTTCCCAAATCCTTTTATATTTTTTGTTATAATTGCTCTTCTCAATTTTTTCCATTTTTTCCTGTTGTTGTATCTCCCGGTCTTCCTGGCTCCTCTTCCACACTTATGCCTTCTTCTCTTCTTCTTTCTGCCTTCCCTGTCGTCATTCCATTCCTTTCAAAATTCTTCTTTCTCTATATAGAACAACATAAATACAATAACACCATTAGTGTTAAACTAATGTCAGTATCGAAAATAAACCAAAGTTAAAAAAGAGCTTACGAAACGAGTTACAGAATCCCATTGCTGTTTACAAATACAGTATGATATTTAAACTAAATGAATAGCTGATTCATCGTTTAAGGGTCTTTAGATAGGATTTCATGTAGCTACTGCTGCAGTGCTACAACTAGGATTCATGTAAATTATGCATTTATGTAAATAGTACACATTAGGTTACTCGTATTTTTGTACGTTAGAAAATAATTGTTTTACTTGGAAGGCGGCGAGCACTGTGAGCATTTAACCTAACTCTAAGTTAACTCTAAGCCCGCATTGTAACCTCGTCATAAATCACACGAGTAAAAAATAAATGGAAAGTACTCGTACTCGCATATACGTACAAAAATAATGCGCAAAACAACTAAACGCTAGATAGACTGAGCAATAGAAAAATGTTTACGTCTTAGAAATAAGATTGCATTCCCAGCTAGCCCGTTAATTGTATTTATTTTATGATAATGCACAGAGTTAAGCTAATATGGGCGTTAAGCGACTGAATGAATGTTAATTCTGAGATCAAGAATTATTGATTTATAATGTACACATAATCGGTACATTTCTTAATAAATAATAAATCAGAGATTGGAATGCAGAGTTATAATCTTAATAAAGGTAATTACGATAGAATATTATGGCCATCGTTATACTCTATAAACATTTGTTCGCATCTTTGTAATGTCGAATAGCCTGATTACAATTTGATTAAGACTTTTCGAAGCACGTTCTAAGTCACAGGTAGAAAATATATTTAGGAACGTTCAGGAAAAGAAATCTCGTATTTTAAAGCTTAAGTTTATGGGCTGAGGTAATGCATTTTTGCTTCTAAAGCTTTCGCCTCCGTTTTTGATCCGAAATGCCTTCGAAATGGATAATCTTCGCAACTAAGCAATGCAACCGCTCGGGGCCTCGCATTCTTGCGCAACCCAAGTAGAAAAATTTATTACTATATATGTATTTGAATCTCGCGTCTCGCTCTTTAGAAATCTCACTAGAATCACTGCGTATATCTTTTAAGGCATTCAAGTGCCTTAGTTTATCATTATTAATATTTGTCGTCTTTGTGCTTGTTAGCTTTCATAAATTTTCCAATATAAAATTTGATTTCTCGTCAATTATCATCTAAAATACTTACTTACAATCTACAAATATCTGTCAACCCTGAAGCCTCGCAAAGTTCTGCCACCCGGTGTCTCGCAAATATGTGTTGCCCGTGGTCTCGCAATGGCTAAGGCCGCCCTTGATCCTATATCGCCCAAATGTCGATTCCTATGCTAGGTCGAGTTCTAGAATATCGTATTCGAATTTCATACGCTTCGGATCCAAATTGTTTACAGGGTAGTCGCATGCTTTTGATTGCAGCACGGCATTTGAAATAAAGTATTTTAAAAACGCCCTGCATCTGAGTTGGACCGACATAGGAACACGACATACTAAACTGTTTAATGAGTTACAATATGTCCAGGACAGTTCTTTACGATCTTCACCTACACCGAATAAAATAATTCAGAATATATCATATTTCAATACAATCACAAAACAAGTTCATAAATTTGCTAATTTCTCTTTTATCTCTTGATATATGTATTATACATATTAGTTAAATTGGAATTTATTATCAACAAATTTTAATGTTAAATTGTAACGCAATTTACAAGTACTGCATAATATGTTCTGTCTGTATAACCTACTTACGCGAACACGAAATATTTGATATCGTCATCAACAGCTGAACACTGCGCGGAAATATTCTTAATATCATCTTCTGGAAGACTGTCTTTTAGTTTTAAGATTACTGAACCTTCTTATCAAACAATTACAAGATTATATTTGTGGCTTGGCTTTAAAAAGCTTTCTTTTGACAGTTGATAGTTCATGGAATAAAATTAAAACTATAAGTGTCTAAAATGAAATTGAGTGGTGCTCAAAATCAAAATACCTCTGCGATTTGATTTTCGTAGTAAAGTGAAGAACTTAATTACGATAGAGAATGTTTAATTACGATTAAGTCATAAGTCATATTGAAGAGGATAACGCTAACCTCTTAAAATTTCTTAAATTCCTAAACTTCAATAATTAATACAAAACGATTTGGACTAAAGTTATTCATATAGTGCTGGACGTACCTAATTGGGCATTATTCAACGAAGTAGGTAGCGATTGATAGTCGTGGTAGCACTATGCTTCAACAATGTAAACCACAATTCGAGTAACGTACTCTTCTCTTTGAAAGAAATCACGGTAACTGCTTTATGACATCAAGTGTTTTATATCAAAAAATGTGACAGTACTGTTGTGTGCAGACAAATGGAAGACTCCAACGCGCGCACTTCAAGCTTCTGTGGACAGTAGATGTACTAAACTAACTATTATATGAATTTGAAAAGAAAATAAACGGGCCTATGATAGTTAGAGGAAGCAGGAGCAGCTACTCGTCGTCACTTCTGTTTACGTTTCGTTGTGTGAGAAAAATATAATCATAAAGATGAATTGTTATTCATTGACAAGAAAGACTTTGTCAATAAAAAGTATATATCAGTAAAAGCACAGAAAATTGACTATAACTATCGCAAAAATAATAATACACAAGAAAGAAGAAAACACAATAGAGTAGAAGCGAAGATAAATAACTTCTTAAAAGCTCCGCCGATTTAAAATTAATAAAAATTGAAAAATCTGCAGTTTCATACAAATTCGTGGTGGGAATTAAGTTGAGTGCAATGTTTTTTTGCAGTAGGACCCAAGCCTGAGAAACAGCGTCTAAAATTTTCATATCTAGGAAAAAGCTGGTATCTACATAATAAATGTGACAATTGGAATAGATTTTACACAATTTTGAATAATATAGTCTTGTTGAAGCTTAATTGACGATATAATCTATGAGTAATAATTGAAATCGCTGTAATATATTAAAGAAAAACAACAGCACGTAGCGTTCTCAGACGGTTTTCATGATATTAGTCAGAGATGTGCACAAATGCTTTTCAAAAGCATTTAAATACAAAATGCAAATACCTCGTTATTTTCCTATTTTAAATACAAAATAAAAAAAAAATTTCATGTTAGTATTTAAATACAAAATACAAAATACGTATTTTAAAAATACTTTTGAGAAAATAGAATACTTTTTATGTTACTAATATAAATGTTATTTTTTTTAATAATTATGAGAATTCTCTTTGATAAGACCGACTTCGTTTTGAAACATTTTTGTTTCATAAAAATACTACCTAGAATTTTTAAAAATAGCAAAGTAAGGGTTTTATTAGTATCGCATGTATTTTTTTCGCACTAGTCTGTACGTTAAAAGTACAACACATTTCGTACATTTCCCACATGTCGCATATGGGGGTAGTAGGGGGTATTAAGACAATTGTGCAGATAGTTTTAGATCAAAGATGGTGCTAATGTTGGTGGGGTTTTAAGTTTATATTCAAAATATAATATTTACTTATTAACAATATGAAGTAACAAAAATTAAAAAGTATTTTGTATTTTCTAAATAGGAAATAGGTTGGTAAAAATTTTAAATATTAGATATTTAAATACAAAATAGAAAATAGGTATTTATATGTATTTGAAAAACGCACATCTCTGATATTAGTTTTACATTGCTATTACTGTTACAGCTGCTACTGATTATTGAGCCCATATTTACATCCTTTCCATTCGATGGCATTTAGGCTAAACAGAGATGCCAATATAAGCTACTAACTGTAAGAATCATCAATTTAACTATGACTTTGAATTAAACTAATATGCATGCTTGCAGGTGCATACAACTGCATGCAGGCTGGCACCTGGTTTTTGCAAGGAAATGTTGTTTCAAAAATAGCAAAATGTTTACAAATGCGTTTAGTGAATGATAATGCAAAAGACTTTCTATTCGCTGAGAAAATATTGAAGATAATGTAATTTAATTGTTACAAATGATTTTTATGTTATATAGTACATATCGTAATTAAATTAAATCATAAGGGTATGTTATTATCGTATTTATATTTTTATTAAAATTATTTTGTATTAAAAACAAGAATGTTACTTGACATGGAAATATGATGATCATTAATAATATTATTAATTTATATTCCAACTTATTACTGGTTCACTGGTTGATGCATAATTATTGAATTTTGACAACCAACTCATAAATTCAAACAAGAAAAAAAACAAATTCATTTTCTATTGTCTTTAACTAAAAAAAACAATTAATAAATAACGAACAATACTAATCTTAAATTATAAAGATCAAAGTGTAGCTTCAGCATGAACTGGTTCATAACGATATTGAAATATAATTTACGGGTAAATACGCATTATCTCTTCAACTGTCAATCACTAGTCACTCTACTTATTGGTTTTCGTTTTGATTCTCACTAGACATTCCACGCAGATTGAGATGTATTTTTTTCACGCAGCGAGAACCATGACCCTGCAGGACCTCTGGACCATGTCTTAAATTTACTCTCAGATTTTGTTTTTGTTTTGTGTTATTTGTTGGTATCTCCGTAATCTGTATTTCGATAGATAATTATTAACTCATTAAGTTGTTCATGAAGAGATCTAATCAGAGGTTTGCGCTCACACACCGTACCCCACATACCGCACTTCGCCCAGCGAGGGGTCAATTGTAATTTAGTCCGTTTCAAAATTCATTTAAAATAAATGATTTATTTAAAATGAGTTATCAAAATACTACGAGTATATCTTTAACAACAGGTTAAATACTTTGACTCCGTTTATCCTTGTATAAACAGACTCATGTGTGTGTGTGTGTGCTTTTGTTATTAAATCGATAGCCTTAGTAATTTAGATATTGTATTTATCGTAGTTTGGTTTGAATTCTTCCGGGCCATCAATAATGAGAAGATTGGAAAATACCAAAACGTTCGTTTTGGCATTGACTAATAATTGACAATACTGATGTACACGGGTATGGATACGTGTGTGGCATTTGTGTAGTTCTGAGGAGTAACACCAGGTTCGCGCTACGCTGGTTGCAATTTGTTTGATTGATATGTGGTTATTCTGGTTAAAGTTGAATTATTAAAAAAAAGTTGCAACTGTAATCAATTACGCTAAATTTGATGGGAACTTAATGATCTCATCAAATTTTGAATTAACTATTAATTGCCAAATCATATATCGTAAGGTCTATTTACTGGCGAAGTCTTTGATGTGACGATGTTTTAATGCTTATGCGCTATTTTCTAAGTTGAATAATAAACAGGTGCTCAAATATTATACGGCAAGGATATAATAGTATAGGATAGAACTTTGGTAACTATTGGTTGAAATTAACACAATAAACATATGATACGGATATACTTCTCCACAATTTCTTGTTCTCTCTAGGCTTCTCTACAAAATCTATATGTTCACCGAGTCAAATATCGCCCTAAAATCCATTAATATGGTATAAATTCTATCTTCTCTTCCTTGCAATCTACTATATAATCCGGTATAAATGTTGTTTATTATATTTGTACGTTTCTAAACCAGGTTTGGTTTTCCAGAATAGCATTCTCTTTTTTAGCATTCCGTCTCCTTCATATATTTCATATCCAGTAATGTAATTTCTTTATAATTCTACATCTCACTCCTTTTTCTTTTTATGAATCAATCTGCATTACCATTTCTTTGAACTTTTTTCCTCTTCTTTTACTCTTCTCTCTTTCATCTCGTGAAATTTCTTCTCTCTTACTTTTCTGTTCCGTAAACTCCTTATCCCACCATTCTTCTACGCATCTTTTCTTTCCTTCCTCCTTCTCTTCTCCTGTGTCTCTCTCTCTCTCTCTCTCCATCCCACCTCTATCTGTTTCCGATCCTCCGTGTCCCTTTCCTTCTTATATATCTTTGTTGATTCTGTTTCATACCTTTAAGATAGTTTTAAAATAACCAGAATTACTAAAATTGCGTATGGAATATTTCTTGTAGCAATGCACCAAAATTAATCATTATGAAACAATGATATGCGCAACAAATATTAGAAAAGTAAAACGTATTCTTTTCTCAATAGGATAAATAAAAAGTGAAGAAATTGAAAATGTAATACCAATTGAAATACAAGAGCTACACAGTACAAGTAAGAACAGATCGGACAATGAACTAAAAAATGACGAGACATAAATCTTGTTCTATTTAAATAAAGTGATCACTTTTACTAACTCAAACTTAATCAAAAGTGTTTTAATCTTAATATTTCGATTACATTACTTTATGCTTCTGCGCACTCGCTTCAAAAAGTGAAACGAAACATTGAAATTAAATCGCTTTGTTATAATTCTGAGTGTAGGCACTTCACACATCTTACATCCGCTATAATTCAATCTTACTCGTACATCTTCATATTTTTATGAACACTTTATATAAAATAGTATGTCAATTTCTCTGTAATGATTGCCTTATGCTTACTGCCTCGTCTATGATGGGATGGGAAACATATGCGAGTGTTTAAGATTTGTTTGGATTCGCTTTCATTTATATTGATGTATTAATCAATTTCACATCATAATTTAGTGTGAGAGTATTGTATCACTTGATTGAGAACGGTACTAGACATTAAACAATGCTCTATGCCGATGCGGTGATATAGAATAGATTGATCAATAGAGGCATTTGTGAAATATTCTACACAAATTAATTAAGAGGCTGGCCTCACACTCTCTTGTTAAATCCATCACTGCTGTAACAAATGTTGTTAGGAATAAAAATAAAATGGTAATTGTTGATCATTAGTAGGTTGAATTTCTTAAACCGCTGCGAAGTTTAGTCACTACCTGCTCGGACGAGTTGCAAAGCAGTCGGGGCTGGAAAATGTTTTTTAAATAAATAAACACTGCTAATGCAAATGCAGTATTAAAGTGTATAAAACAAAATGTTTGATTCATATTTTTTTTTCAGATATCGGCTCTGCAGTTGCTGCAACTGCATCTTCTCTTTCTCTACGATGTTAAAATTGGTAAGTGTATATTTTTTAATTCATTAATGAACATATAACTAACAAAATGTATTTTCATCAAAAATTCATAATAGCAATAAAAGAAATGTAAGGCTTGATTGAGAAATCATCTTAAATCAATATTATGAACTTGAAATTATGATATTATGAATTCGTCGTTTCATTTCTTGAAAGGGTTCCTCACTTTTACGTTTCCTCTGCAGCAATATGTCTGAGAAGTGTCTCATGGAAGCTTGAGAGCTGTCTAGAATACATAAGATATTCACTGATTATATAATTTTACTAATAATGGAATATAATTAAAATTTAAAAGAGCAGGTATTATCAATAACAATAAAACTCCTTGAAACTATGATCAATTGATTAATTGTAAAGAAAATTAGATTCAAAAGAGCGTGTAATTTATTAAGCACACTGTACAAGGAAATATTCATAAATCGAATAACATTTAAAATCCGTAATCAATTGATTGACTACTATAGAGTATTTCTGTTGTTCTTCAAATTCCAAAGTTCAATCCTTGACAATAACACATTTATTTATTATTCTAGGATTATAGATTAATTACTAAATGTCATTATAATAAATTATAAAACCATGATGATATTTTAATAGTTTATTTATTGATATTATTTTTACGTAATAGTAATAATATTTTTATAATTCTCACTTCACTATCTTCGTACGTCTGGTGTTCATCGTACCACTGTATCCATATACTCACCGTATGGGTCCAAAGTAACGTACTACAAGTAATTGGCAGTTATTAATTATTTTCACATGTATATTTCTTTAATAAATCATTTTAACTGTGTCACATTTCATTTTTCATGTGGATTATTATTACTGTTTGTTAATACTGTACACTCTATACCGTATTTGATTCGTTCAATTTCAACATTTTGTTTTGTATGTGATGATTATACATACTATATACTCGTATTATACGTAAATACATTTATTAATTATTCCTCTCACTTTCAAAATGTTTACAAGTCTAGTGGCTTGGCTTACATTTCATTAAATGAGCTTAATCCCTGTGTCATATAAGCTTTACGATGAATTGAAAGCTAATTAGAGTTGTATTCGAGAGAAAGAGAGAGAAACGATATGTGAGAGAGACGGATGAACGTTAGGTACGTTGATGTCAATTGAAATGAGTGATGAATGTCATACGCTACAAATTGAGTATATCGAAGGTAAACAAACATAATTGGCCGTGTTAAATAACTTTTGCGATAACTATGAGAACAGCAACCGATCCTTAACTAACTTTAGAAGTTAGTTGACCATTAATTTATTTGCAGCTATTAGATTGAAGGGTAATGTCTGCTTTGATAAATAATTTAACCATTGAACCAGTGAACACGTGTGTGACTCAATTTCTTTTGTATAAAATATTTAGAATTCTTTAAATCAAAATACAATAAACTGTTCCGTAATCAAATTAAGTAATAAAAATCATAAATCTATTTCTCACAGTTAACAATTAATATTTGAATGATTTTATAACGATCAAATATTGACCTCGAGATCAGCGGACAGATTGGACGGCCTATTCAACCGTCAAATTCAATTCAAATGTTCTAACGATTCAGTTCAGATGCCAGACTAGCGAATCAGAGTTAAAAATATAAATTAATCAGACCCAAATTATTCTGAGAATATACATGAATTTCGGATTATCAGATATGACTACAAATGTATGAAATTCTTAAAGACAGTGAGATAATTCATACTCTACACACATTTTTTCGTATCGTAGTAATGTTGAATTGTCTAATTACAAGTAAGATTTTTCGAAGCACGTTCTAAGCCACAGGTTAGAAATATATTTTGGTACGTTCAGGAAAAGAAATTTCGTTTTAATTAAATTTTTAAAACTAGTGGTGAACGCAAATAAGTAGCAACAAATTATGATTGATTAAGGAAAATACAAAAAAGTGGGAAATTTCTTATCAAAGCAATAGACAATTTGAAAAAGCCATCTTCAGACTACGAACAGGACGTACGAGATTGACGCATCAACATTTAATGAGTAAAGCAGCAGCTCCGCAGTGCAGCAACTGTCAGACGCAAAACAGTCCATCATCTACTAATAACCTGCCCACAATATCAAACGTAAAGAACAAACCACAACATCAGTGATGAACTAAAGGACATGTTTTCAGACAATCCAGAAGAAATTAAAAAAGTGCTCCATTTCCTTACAGATATAAATATAATAAACCAAATTTAATGAAAATAAATTAACTTCAAATTCTAAAATAAAAAAAAATGCATTTTTGCTTCTGAATCTTTCGCCTCCGTTTTTAATCCAAAATGCCTTCGAAACGGATACTCTTTCTTTTTTATCAATAAGTTACCCTATATCGCCCGAATATCGATTCTTATACTAGGTCGACTTCTAGAACATCGTATTCGAATTTTATACGCTTCGAATCCAAATCGTTTGTAGGGTAACGTGAAACAGAAGGCGCGATTGTTTTCTAATTAATGCTATTTCAATTCCTAATCTAACATATGAACTATAACAGTTAAACTAACAGTCTTTTTTTATTACAAAGTTAACACAGATTTTTTGCATGCGTTTCAAGATGTACTGTAACATTATTTATTAATTGCAAGGTAGTTGCTTATTCCAAACTCCTCAAACTCTGCCGTCCCGTATCTGCAGCACGGATTTATAACGTGGCAATATGGAACTGATTATATGAGTTTGAAAACGTTTTGCTTCACTTTTTGTAAATATGTTTTACTCCGAAATAAAATCATTGAATTTCAGATGTTCACATATTGCACATTCTCGTTATAACACCAGATAGTACATAACAAAGTTAACGTAACGTTAACGTCTAAAATATATTACGTTAAACCTTTTTCCTAATTAAAATAAATTTTTTTTATTATAGATCATCAAATAAGAACTACCGATGTATTGTTTTGTGAAACATAGTCAATTACACGAAATTATTTAACCAATAAATAAAATTAAAAAAAATAACTAATATTTTTTAATATATATAATTAAATATTTTATAATATAATTAATAATTATAATTAATTGATATCTCATAGATTTAAGTATCATTCCCTCACTGCTTTAATTTAATTTTGTATTTTATATTTAATTTAAATTGTTTAGCATATGGCAATATTCGTAGTCATTTAATTTAATTTATTTTTTAAGATTTCTTAGCTTTTTTAGAACCTTACAAGCTCCAATGTTTTAAATTAAAAATATTAAATTAAGAAAAACTATATTGTATTATAACCTCCAAAATGTGACAATCTGTCAAAATGCAGAAGGATTTACTTTTAAAAGAAGTTTCTTGCCAGTTTTTGAAAAATATAAAAGGGAAAACAATTTATATTACTAATTGTTATTAAAAATAGCAATTTTAATTATTTCACATACAGTTTTGTCAAATTTTATATTACTAACGATGCATACTCACCAACTAAATTAACTAAACTTAAATTAAAACACCAATGTGAAAAGGAATGCTTAAACGAAAACCTGAAATCTGGATTACAATATTAAATAAAAACAATAAATTAAATATCAAAACAGTGAGTGGGAATGAGGCTCTATTCTATTATGCTATTAATTAATTTATATTTACCAAGTCAATCACAATTGATATTGTAACTTCGGGTTAGATCCTCAGACCAGCATTATATTTTCAAGGTTTGGTTGTAACCAAAGTTATTTTAATTATGTGCTCACAACCGCAGAACATAGAAGCAGCGGTGTAGTCCTCACACTGTTCCAAGCTTATATACGAAGTCTAAGACGTACGACGATGGTTGAGGAGAGAGAGAGAGAGATCTAGAATGAATATATTCGATAGAGTTCTATACTAAAATACACTACAAACACTACAACACGTTGTTAATCAATACTGTTAATTATTTGAAAATAGATTTGAATACATGTTCTCAACCTAATTCCGTAACAAATCGCTGGAATGTAATAAAATCAATTATTCAACAAATTTATCGCTGGACAAACCAATGAAAGCAGACAACCATATCCGGGATAAGTAATCCAAGATAATTTAATAATAAAAACATAACGTTTCTCATATGAACTTCAATAGCAATTTATAATGCTACGAATAGAGGTACCTTACATGTGTTTGAATTAGGTGTGTGTGTGTGTGTGTGAACGGTGTGTCGGTATATTGCGGTAATATGTGGGAGAGGTCGTCGGGTCGTCTGCCCCAGGGGCCTTTCAGGGCCTCACATAGGCCCCACTAGTACTCACCAATACACTATGGACTGAATCTACGAGAAGGGGGTCATATCTTGGATACACACAGCAGAGATGCACAGCTTCTCTGCTCTGGACCGCTAGCTTTTAACCATACCGTATAATCGTAGCTATGTTCACTCGTAACTCGTAACGTAAACCACATACCAATATCTACCAGCCAGCATCTTCTTCATCTTCATAGGAAATTCCTTAATGGTGTCGTTAATATTTGTTAATCGAATTCTTTATCAATTCCTAAAATATCGTATGTGTTAAATACTAGTATTTGGAATATATATTTTTAAATACATCAAAGTGACCTTTGAACTTTGTTTTTATTTATATTCATATTAGTGTTAGGCTTCTCTTACAATGGAACAAAATACGTGCGGCAGTCAGGATGGAAATAGCGCTTCATACAAGCACGAGACCTTTCCCGTCTCGAAAAGCGAGCCGATACGAGACGAGACATTTCTGAAAGCTATTGAGAGGATTCCGAGACCATATACGTTGAGACCAGGCGAGTCTCGTTGACGTTATTTAAAAAAAAAATGGCTAGAAAAATAAACTAACAACAATATAAACGTTCAACCTTTTTTATTACAAAAAAGGTTAGGTCGTAAATTTATGAAATATAAAATCTAGTAAACAAACATCTGTTAAATATTTTATTTTATAATTTTGTCTTTTGCAACATTTTGTAGCCGAACGGAAACGAATGGCTTAAGGGAAAATAAATGTGAAAATAAATTATTTAGAATGCGATTGTTTGAAGACATTTTGCCGCAAAAATGTCGTTGAGTGTTGGTGTTAGTAGTGTCAACCTGACAAAAAGACTGAGATTAGATGAAAGTGATGATGCATTAAGTGAAATTGAACCAGTTGATCAATTGTGTATACAAAAAAATTCTTCGAAGTTTAAATTTTCTTTTAAATTTGATACAATTTTGCTTATTTTTGCTAAGTGTGTGAAAAATTTAGAATAAGAAAATAATTAGCCGAAATAATATAATGAATTACTTTGTTTAGGAAGAGAGAGTGAGAAAGAGAGAGTGAGGGGTTAAGTTCTTGCTTGGGGCCGCAAATTCAATCAGATATTAAGGAACGTGAATTATTTAATAAATTATTATATATAGTAACTGAAGAAATATCAATGCATGCAAAATAACTAAAATTATTTTTATAAAAGTTATCATCCTGTACGTTTTATTATTTAAGTTTAATCACCGTCTTTAACTTTCTATTGATTGCCTTATAATAAATAATAATTAAGAAGGTTTTTATATTATTTTATTTAAGAATAAATGCGTTTAAGCAATTTGAAGGTGTAAGATGCAAATATAAAACAAGCATTGAAGTTAATGTGTAAGAATTTAAAACAATCTTATCAATGAAAGCTCCAAAGTTGAAGTGATACTTCCACTTAGTCAAAACCTATCACATTTACAAAAGTAATTATGTCAGATATTCCTAAATTAAAAGATATATGACTTGAATTAGAATAATTCTGTAGAAGTATTAAGAAATAGTTGTGTTGATATTTCTTAATTCCAATAACTACAGGTGAAGGTGTAACTCATAAATTATCGATGTTATTGAGCAGCCAGCCTACTGAACTGAACGGTGAGATAGACCTATTGTAAACGGTTGTTTTTGTTGTTTGGATAAAAAAACATTTTCACATGTATTTGATTTCATGAAATCCGATATGTTTACACCTTAATAAAAAAAAGTTTCTCACCGCGCTCATTATAATCATGTCGTATAATAATTGTGTCAGACTGTAAAAGAGGAGAGAGAAGGGGGGTGTTATCTTAAATACGAACTGTCAAATCAAACAGATTTCATGATAAAGCATTTCTTATGATAACGTAATTCTCAATGCTTTAACTTTCACCTAAATACAGTTTTTTAGAAGAAGGTTACATCATGCAGATATTCCAATGGTCACTTCTTGCTAATTAATTTTTTTTGGAGGTAATTATCTATATACATACGAGTGTGTTATGATTAGAAGGTTACACTGCAGTTTTAGTTTAGTTCCGGTTTGATTTAACGTCGCGGCATATCGCACATATGTTGAGGTTGCGGCTCTGTCCATCACGCGGATATCTGTCGTACTGTAAAGTGTACGGCACGGCGTGTTGAGATGGGAGGCTGTGGAATCTTCTGCCGATACTCGATCGGGTTATAACTCCCGCACCAACCCCCTCGATTGCTGTAAACTTCTTGCAGAGCTCCTTTGCTCTTCGATTTACTGGAAAGTGTCCGATCATGAAGTTATAAGTACAGCAATATAGAAGCTAGTTCATTTTACATAATTTTAAAAGATTAATGCCACACAAAAATTCTCATCTTTTCATATAATAGTGAAAAACATTTTACATAACTTTAAGTTTTATCTAACATAACAAAAATAACCTATAACATTTTTACTTAATACACTACGTTATTTTTAATTTTATTTTTAATATTTTAGCCATTTAAATTTATTTACATATCGTTGTGTTTAATTCAATTTTTATCCTTATTAAATCTAAACAATCTCACACCTTCCAAACGAAAAAAAATATATAAATTTGTCCTTATAAAAATAAAAACAAAACTGTTTCTGCTGTTGTTTCGCTCATCCTGCTACTCTTCCTCCTGTTTCTACTCTGCCATTCCTTCTCTTTCCTCGTTCCTTTTTTTTACCTCCGCTAGCCACCTCTTCCTTCACTGCCTCTTTTTAATAACTGCCAAATATTCTTTTTGCTTATTACGTTTTCCTTACATAAAAACTTAATGTGCTCCAATATTTCTCTTTAATACACTACGTTTTGTGACCTACTTTCCTTCTTTTTTAAAAAAGAAATGTACACTTTTGCCTAGCAAATTCATAGCAGCCGACAAGTGAGGCAGTGCTTTTTCATTGTATCATAGATCTGTACTTCACAACTACTTTTAAGAATGAGTGACTCTCGTGATTTGAACTATAACTTGTAATTTAATAATTCGTATTACTTTATTTTGAAACTCAGTGGCTAAAAATAAAGGTAACTTATACCGCTAAGAACCTAACATTACTTTGTGTTAAGTTATTTTAAGATTTGTACCTTACCAATTCTGTGACTGCCGCATCTTCGTTACCTTTGCTCTGTTAGCGACTAAGTTCACGTCTCTGCTTGCGGGCTGCGGTAAATGCAGCTTATGCGTGGTCCCACTATATCTTAGGTGCTCTACAGCAATACAGCTTTGCAGGTCTCTACAGGTCTACAGGTCTACGCATTGCGATACAGCCGTAGGCAAAATCACGGTACCAAACCAATCCGCTTGTAGGCACAGTAATATTCATATGTGCTCATCTTCGCAAACAGTATTGTCCGCTTGTGTGACTGGTGGAATTATTTCTTGTGAGCCGAAAGAATGCGAGTGAAACTTGGTCATACAATTCCTCGAAATTATTATTAAATTTTTTTGTTTTGTCTGTTTAATATGTAAGTAAAATTGAAATAATAACTCTTTTTTAGGTGTGTATAACTACTACATGAAAAAATAATTTAAGTAGCATAATTTTTTAGCTAAAACATAACATAAACATATTTCAAAAATAACAAAGATAGCTTTGAAATGTGTCACATTCCTGATTCCATATCTGCACTCCGTTAAAGGCAACATGTGTTATATATTTTTATTGAATTTGATAACTTGAGCTAAAGCTGGTATATTTTAAGGCGCTAAAGTCAATCATTAAAGCCTCTGATAAAAAAGTGCAATGTCATTATTTTTTACTGAACGTTGTTCTAGTATCATACACATGACGATGGTAGTGAAGATGCTCATCACGGTACCACATAACAAGTAAAACAGGACATTAAAATTAAGTGTTGCAAATCAATGTTTACTATAGGTGCGGTAAGCCTGTTCATTGCATTTGCTTGAGCCTGTGCTAGTGTCAGTGCCTCTACTGGTGTTGGTGAGATACAATAGGCAGGAACATTATTTACTTTATATGAACCATAAATATAATATGACAGTTTACATTTTACCATATACTCATTGCTCGTAATTTCTGGCTGTATTAAACCTAAATTACCATTTTGTTAAATATCTTTCGACTTCACTTTCTTTTAGCAAGTAAATTTCTTGTACAGGTTGCAAATAATGTTGGCTAAAAGTATAGTCCAGTATGTGAAATGTACAGGTCAACCACAAAACAACCTTAAAACGAAAATAATAGTGGTTTATCTGAGCAGGTTGGAAATTATTAGCTTGCTCAAGTTAATTCCAGGGTTCATTTTCTACTTGGGAAGTGCTAAGAAGGTTTCTCAACTCCGTTTTATTGGATAGCGAAGAAGTATTCAACAAAACTCTTGTTTTTTATACAAGGAATGAATTCGCTACTCGTATGTTCCTGGCAACTTAACAATTCTGCGTTTAAAAAGACCTTACGATCTTTGGCATAAAAAATTGAACCAAATGTGATTTCGGGTACTCATCAATAGTGAAACTTCTACAGTTCAAAGAGTTTACTTCAACGTAATTTGTAATCTGAATGCAAGACCTATAAGAGTTATACGACATTCACTCCAAACCAAACTCTTATAATTTTCTTCGAGTTTGCTTCCTTGGAAGCGGTTTATAATACTCAATATTTTGTCTAAAGGAAAAGATGACTAAAATAACGTCAAATATTTGTGAAATCTTAAATAAATTTCCTTCAAGCTTTGTTGGCGCCGATTTTTCGGCGTGCAAAATTGCTCGTATTATATTCTGTTCTAGTATTATATTCTGGTTGAAATTATTTTTAGTGTGTTAATGCAGTGACACATACAGTGATGATCTGAAGAGATCTAAGGAAAATGAAGTGAGCAAATAGAGTTTCACCAGGCCATATTACCAGTTTCACTTTACTTGTGGACAGAATTGAATTTTGGAAAGCTTTGCATGGAAATATCACTGAATAGAATAGAATTTGAAATTTTGTCTCCACCATTTGAAAATTAGCACATAACATAGTTGTGAAAATTAAAATCTGTTTATTCTTGTACTCTGCTAGTTAGACCTTTATTTTATGAACTTCTCTTAATGTAAGCTATTTATTTCGACTTGAATAACTGCGCCAATTAATATTGTGCGGGAGGTTATAAGTCGATTTGGGGAAAAGTCGGGGAAGCCAACTCATATAATTCTAAGTTGCTCTATGACAGAAACGTGCAGGAAATTTTTGTATAGAGCGGTGATGAAGAATGATTTTGCTTTTCCAACAAGCAGGCTCTAATAGCAAACCCTAGCTGGTTTATATGTCTTGCCATCGACAAGATATGGCAGGTTGGAGGGAATACCGTTTAAGTTGTATTGAAAGAGGAAAAGGGTATATGGCGAAAGAAGGACTGTGGTAATATGAAGCCATACAAATTATTAAAAAAAAATAATAATAACAGCGCCAATAGTGGAGTGCTGAATCGATCGTTACCTCTATAGAATAAATTTGATGAATTCTAAGACAGACCACGATGAAGCAATCTAGAACAAATATTTTTGAGAGAGTTTTCTACTAAAATATACAAAACATATTTTGAAAATATTAAATATATATACTTTAGTTTACATATGTATGAATGGTAAATAAAAATCATCCATCGTACAGGTAGGAGTACATATTGAATTGATTGCAAAGAAGAAGACATACAAATCCGTAAATTGAATAATACAGTAACGTTCTAAGATTCGTACAAACACTTGAATCTTAACACTCGTACAGCTCTGACAAAAACATCATCAAAAAACAAACCTTTCTAAATATTTCATATCCAAATTTCTCTATAATTAGTTTGAATTAATGACATAAATGATGTACGAATGACTTGTCAAACGGCCTGTGCGAGTATTGGATGCTGGGTGTGCAGGTTCATACGGATTAGACGGGTCTTCGAACTATTCTACCACTACGCTTCGAGTCTAGACGTAGAATAAGAACCGTGGACGGACTGCACAAGAATTGTTTGTTTTGTTTAATTAAACGTGAGATTAAATTAAAAGTATACGAATCGAAAGTACAAATGGCACATTATTATACAACTGTATAGTTTAGTGCGAGAGAATTCATTTTAAAGTGCACCCAGTTAGAAAATTGTCTTGGAGTGCAGGTTTGAAACTTGAAAGTAGCGTTATTTATTCTTGGTGTACAAGGCTTAGTATACAAGCTAACTGCAAGGTTGCTACTAGAATAATATACTACACAACTCTAAACGAATAATTAAGTATTAAAATTAGTTATCTAGTAGCTTATTTTATAAGCGTTCTATGAAAGTTGGTATGCTCATTTTATAAGCGTAGCGCAAACTTGCTGAAAGAGTAAAATACATGCGTTTTCCAATTGGTACTAGCTAATCCTGCAAGGTTAATCAGCTTGGTTACATTTAATTTTGCACAAACCTAAATTAATAAGCTTAAAAATAGCTAATGCTTCCACTAAGATTTCAAAAAGATGTAAGACTGAATACAATTACATTGTTGAAAAACATGATAACGCTGTCCACTGCAACGCACCTACACGCACTGTAGTATAGTCACGTATGTACTTCACATGCTAATGCATCCGAAGTATGACAACATACTAAGTTGAGATTGCGATCAAAGTTAGTTTTGTTAAGTATTTAATGTTGATAGATAATTAAAAGACGATGTTTAATTTTATTAGCATTATTAAAAGTCTTGAATATATACAATCTTGCACAAAATAAAAAGAAATCTTGGTTTTGTATCATTCATAAAAATTAGTAAATCATACAGTAAATAGCAGGCCAGATTACTTGATTAACTTCAAACAACATGCTTTATTTATGGAGCTATTAAGCTAGCTGTAAACTATTAATATCAGTATCTTAATGAACATTTCAATAAAATTATAACAAATTAGTTATTTTTAAAAAACATATTCATGATTTTGAAGAAGTCACAGAAAACTTAAGAAAACATATATTAAGTACATTACGCCTACTCATTCTTATGAAGAATCGAACCGTAGGCACTGTTAGAATCAAATCCCAATTTATTTAAACTAATAACTACAATAATCACAACATATTCTAAAGTAAACAAACAAAATAGCTACTTTATATATGCTGCTTGTATTAATATGTAAATAAATCTTACAACCACATTATTACTTTCATCTTTATTACTATTATATATTATTTATACAGACAAATAATCATTTCGTATAAAGAATAACCCATAAGGCATACGGTATATAAATACAAATAGAAATACATAGTTGTGTATGGCACAAGTGTAAGACCAACCAGCCAACGAACCAACCAACATTTAATGTTAGAGGAAGATTTCTCAATAGTCAGTATATAAAATAAAATTGTCTTTCACAAAATATGTCAAGATGTTTTAGTTATTATGCGGATAAATAGAAGAACGAGACATACACAACGACACAAACCGGAGAAGCTCCAGCAAGTGCGTGCCGATTATTACTGCGATGCGTTCCGTCGCCCTGCGCTGGACGGATAACAGTTTGAATAAATGCGTCCCGTAAAGGTAAATCAAAGTGGACATTGTACTCGTACCATACTGTGTGTCAACCGAATGTGACGTCACACTTAAACCTAGGATTAATTCTCCATCTATTACGGTTTAACTTTCTGCTTATGTCGAGATCATCAAATGTGTGAATTATTTGTTTACTGTAGTGAATATGATTTAGAAATAAATATTATTAGACAAGAAGGCAGAAGTAGACACCAGTATTCTATACGTTATTGCACAAGTGCTACCTGTACGAGTAGACATCGAGATCAGTCTTATAGCAGTATATGCAGGGCCGGCATTTTGCTTTAAAGTAATGAAATTTAATGAAATAATGCACAGGACGATTTCTATGATAAAAGATATCCTTGTTAAAAATGTCAAATTCCACTATACCCCGCCGAGTATAAAAAGATTACGGTTCGTGAAACCGAGAAAATCCAAGTGGACCAGGAAAATGAACATAGAGGCATTAAAAAAGTGAAATTTTATAGAGAAAATGGAATAATATGGAAGTTCGTTCAGCGAGAGCAATTTAACTATTAGGAAATGATTCAAGGAATTTAGAACGTGACAGTAGGTTAAGAAGAAAGAAAAAGATTTCTTAAGCACATTAGTAAAATGAAATGTAATAGGCTTATATGATAAATTGGTAGAAAACAAGAAATGGGAAGAAATGGAAACAAGATGTCAATGAAAATACAAAGGAACAGAGAGTACACTTAAGAAGACAAACTAAAAAAATAGAGAAGAGAACTTAATGATGAGCGAAAAAATTGTAATTGACTTCAATAAATATAGAATGGTAAGGTGTCGTCTTTTTTAATTATGAATTGTTATTAGTAGATTTACCGGAAAGTAATGTTGCACCTAAAATTTCTGTAAATACCAATATTTGAAAACCATTTCTTTAGTACTTGATTGTGAAACTTAAATGATGTATAATTATTTTCAATTTAAAACATTAATTAATTATAATAGTCAATAAAGCTGACCGTTATGGGTCATTGGGTTGATCTTTTGGTTCTACTCGTATTGGAGAATACGCGCACGCCAGTAATAAACAATCAAGTGAACTTTATTTTGTGCGCATAATATTTAAAAGAAAATATTAATTAATTTATCTTAAGATAATCTAGAATCTAAACATTATCTACATAAAAGTTTGTATTAATAAATTACGGACTTGAACACAACCAGTATTTGCTATCACAAATCTCCAACATCTTCTCTGCGTCCTCTGTTTGACTTATCTTCCTCCCTGCACATGGCTAGACAATTTTTCTTTGCTTGCAAACATTTGTTTGATATGTTAAGTACTTAATGACTAAGTCAACACAATGGTTGAGTACTTGTTTCACATATACAAATTATTGCGTTGTTCACATCTTACTTCATTAATATTGATATTATGCAATTATGTAAAACAATGGAAAATTATTGGCCTTGTATTGTTTAATATCGCATTAACATTTTTTTATTTTACGCCACTTTGTGATTGAATTTGTTAAAGGTTTTTTATAATGTACATAAAATCAAATTAGATATTACTGTAATCTGCCGACATTTGCACAAGCAAAACTGACGTTCTTTTCTTAATAACTTTTAAAAAAATTGTGTTCTAGCGATGACGTTAAGAAACAAGATTCTATAAAGGGCACTGCGGAAATCTTATCACTGATAAGTTTTAATTTAGTAGTGAAGTTCTTCACATATAGCGATTAACGGTCTATGAACCTAGGAAGTCATTTAACTGAAAATAGAAACACTGCATCAATTAAATTGCTTTGAGGATATTTAATAAGTGCATTCTCGAGATCATCCATCTCACATTTTACTACTTATAACGGATTGCTATTCTTTAGATCAATTTGCTATGTAGTTTTATGCTGCATATAACAAATCTAGGGTGAAAGTTTATTCAGCTGTGAGTGCAGTAAAATAACAGTCTAGCACAGATATTTACCTTTACTACTTTGAATTCATTACCTAGTACGAAAAACCAAAAAAAAAAGCCATTTTATTGTAGGAACAACAAACGGAAAATCATCAGCAATCAGCTTTCAGCATTCAACATGGCCACACATAATTTAATACGATATGGGGTTACATTTTACGATGAGATATAATAAACATAAATATAGTATGTAATTATATATGCTAATACATAGCATACGATTGTAAATTTCTCTAACGTGTAATTAAAATATCAATATGTAAGGTGCACAACGTACTGGTACTGGTATTGGTACGAGTTGAGCCAATAACCATCAAATAAATATTGAATTTACTTCAAAATAAATGAAGATTTCACTTATTAAGAGTAAGTCATGTTCCAGCATAATCTTGAAATCAAATATCTATAATTATTATATCTAGTACGTCGCCATCTTTTTACAGCTAAGTTGAGGTATGAACATTATTGGTTGAGTTCCCACGTGATCTTGCGTAAATTAGGAATAGGATTATTAAAGCAGCTATAAAATTTAATTGATGCGACAGACAGTTCAACTAATTACTTTAGAATCAGTAATTATAGTGTGCTTACAAGTTAACCAACAAACAAAGTACGAAATGATTCTCGCGCAAATGTTATGTATTTTTACTTGAAAGCTTCCAATTTTTAGGCCATGAGCGTTTTAGCTCTCAATTTTGTGAGAGGAATAATTAAAGAAGTTTAATTAAAGTTCAATTAAGATCTTAGTACTATGATGGTGAATAAACAAGTGGTTTCAAATATCATAGGAAGAAACTGTTATATAAAGGTATCTACAAACCAATATGGTCTTATGGACTACAACTATGGAGCACATCAGCAATGTTAAACATTGAGATCTTTCAAAGACACTTCCCATGATTGTATTAGTCGCGTCAATGAAGTCTTTTTCTCGATTTTGATAATTTTTATTAAAATTTTTTTTTTTATATTATTAAAAATCAGAAAACTTTTGAAGCGGGGATATAACTATTAATATTATTTATAATATTACATATAATATTATAATAGAAAATAAACAAATAATATAAATAATTATTTCCCCGCTTCAAAAGGCTTCTGAATTTAAATTATATAAAAAAACAAAAATTAAAAAAAAAACATCAAAATCGAAGCTGTTTATGAGGACTTCCGAATTTCTTTTATAACAAAAGAAAAGAAAATGTACAATATTTACAGTTGCAACTCAATTTCGGTTGGCATTATTTTTCCGGGAGTCGTTTACAGACAAAATTCAAATCCAATTTTTAAAGTAATTAACACAATTTATTTTAACTTTAACTTGGATTTGCCGCACAGTGCAGAAACCTCTTGCAATTTTATTTTCCATCATTTTATTCAAACAATATTTATTTTAATGATTAGGTAATTACCCTATTTTCTTTTTAATTAATAAGTTGATTCCTATTACCATGAACATTTAATAAACAACACATGAAATTTACTAAAATAAAGATCTGATTTCAAAAGTTAAGTTTTAACTTAAAATAAGATAATCCTCTGTTAACGAACCATGACTACGTTACTAATACATGCATCTAAACACTTTTTGGAGGTTCCTTGTCTACCACTACACACTCATAGTTACAGCTTACAGTACATCATAGAGAATTAGATTTTAAACGCTTGTAAGATGTTAAATAGTTAAACAAATTTTTTGAACGATTATTTAAAGTTTAAATACTCCAAAAGAATACTAAGTACAGTATTATCATTATTCGTTCGCATCTCATTGTGCTAGTACAATGGCTCGTTTGTTCTTTTTGTGTTTTATATAGAGCGGCTTGCCTTGTCAAAAATAATACGTGGATTGTGAGAGGAATGCGTCGAATGAGTGAATCGACAGGATATTATTAATAAAGGTGTTATCGAAATACTCTGACAAGCAGGTGTGTGCGTTACCTCGACGTTTGATGGTAACCGTGGTAAATCTCTGGACTGGAGGGATGAGTGATAAGTGTTTGAAATATTAAATAATACAATCACAATCACTAGTTTCGTTCATACAGCTTTGTACAGAAATGGTCTTCAAGATTCTAATTTCATAAGATTTTAATAACATAATTTGGAAACTAACAACTAAAATTTGGCAAGCATTCTTCTTGGCATGACTTCTTTCTTCAATATATCATTGATTTATGGAGATAGAGACAATGAATTATTTGACATTCATTTTGTACATTACGTAATAAAAATATCTTACACACTTAATACTAAATTAATACTCTTACAAGAACATGGCAACAGAAGATGTATTGGATATGTGATAAATACGTCGATGAATGTGTTCCCTTTAGAAGTGGTTCTGTCCTTTATTGGACGTTCTGTCCGTACTCGTACGAACCATATGAATACACAGTAGCTCTCATTTTTTAAAATAAATTGTTTTTCATTTAAAGACACGTGCCTTTTTTCTAAATATCATTGACAATTTAAATTATTCTAAACCAGACATTCTGTATAGCCCATAGTCCATCTACACAAACACTTATTTTCATTATACCAGACAATTGTATTTCGTAAAACCCTTTGAAGTTTGTACAGTCTCAAACGGATCGTTGTGTTTGGTACAATGGACTGACATATTCGTTCAGTTTCACCTGTGAGATGATGGTGATGATGTTTTGTTCCATCTTCCATCTTCCAGACTCGTTCTTCCAGGCAACGTACCAACGAACCAACGGACTGACACAAGGGTCATTTTGCCTCTTTGCCGCTTCATTAACACCTCTGTCATATTGTTACGTTTCTTGTAGTTATGTTATAGTATTACGATTTGGTTTGGTTTCGTTTGCTTTTGTCGATCGCCGTGTGAGGTTTATATCTGTTAAATATAAAAGGTATAACCGTAGGAAGAATTATTGCTCAGGTAGAAAAGTTGGTGCGTTAAATGGAACGGATATTGAGAACGGATATGCTTTAAATGACAATGATTCAAAAAGTAACAGCGCGAACTAAGAAACGGACAAAATAATCAGCAATGGAAGTTTCCTGTCTGCCATGGAATTGATAAACAATTCGTACAAGTATTAGTGATTTTAAATTCGCATAGAAACAAAATCTAAAAGGTTCTATTAATTTTTTTATCCAAGCAATGGTTTTCAGGACAACTTGATAAAATGGTATATAAAACGATGGCCGAGTACGTTAAAGCTCAATTAGTTCGATTTATAAAGATCTTATTGTATAAAACCTAATTAAATTATAAAATAAAGCTTTTGCAGTCGAGTATACTTAAATAATGTAGCATTCTATGAATAGGGATCAGTGACTTGCTAATTAGTGCCCATAGTGGTCGCATGGCGGCGCGGCGTTCTCTTCTATGTGTGATTTCTTATATCACAGTGAATAGCAATAGTTATTCAGTTATTGTAAAAAGGACAACAGGCTCTATTGTCCAATTGGTCATACAAGTACAAGGTATTGCGTACAACGTCGCTAGTTGTACTTATACAAGAACATTGGATTGCAGCTAACTTCTCTAAATGTGAATTGTAAATGGCTAAATGTTTAAATAATGTATGCATTTCTTGTTACAATTTACAGTTTACTACTTTGCCGGTATTAACCGGTTTACACGACCAAACTTGTCAAGATAGTGAACTTCCCCAAATTTTTCTTCTTCATCGAGTAGCCTAAAAGATAAAAATATACTGGTAACCTGAAGCAATTATTAATTGAGAGTTTAAAGAGTTAAACTATTGCGATAGACGAATTAACAAAAATCATGCCTTTTGAAGGACACACCTTTTCTACTATTCCGGGGTCAACATCGGTAATTAGAAAGGTGAACATCATTTAGTAAATTACACTCTAAAACAAAATAGAAAATGAAAAGTTATAACAGTTGATGTATACTCCAAGTTAAATTCAGTTATTTTACTTGATTTCTTTGATGTTTGTTCTTCTAAAGAATAAGTGCAAAATATAATTTGAATACAAAATCAAGTCAAGCAAAGAATTTTGTAGATCAATAAGTACCAAAATAGAGACCAATATTTAAAAGAATTGCATAAATATTTTCTCTATACACTCTTCACTCATATAAGAAAATAAACATAGAACCTAAGATCTAGAATACGAGATAATTTTTAAAATTGAATAGACATAACACCTTCTTTATCTTAAAAGCTCATTATGTCTAAAAGCTTTAAAATATTTTTAATTGTAAATTAGTATATAGACATATATATTATTTGAAACAGTGTACGTTTCACTGAGTAACAAAAAAATAAGGTAGAATTATAATTAATACGTAATTAATACTTTAATATATTTTTAAATACTCTAATGATGAACATAATTTCATAATTTATTTTTTAACGAATAATATTGTCTGAGTAGTGGCTACGAATAACGAATAACGAATAACGAGCTGTGTATAGTTCTCTTATTGTACATACACGTACATTAATAACAAACACACTTAGCATGACGTAATTTTACTACTTGTTAATATTTTCATTACATATTATCGACTTGCGGCTAAAACAAAAGATCCTCATACACAGGCACTTTACACTTGTATTTAAAATATGTCTGACTCTTCGTCGTGTGTTCTTTTTGTATGTGCCTACATACTTAACATGCTCTATTTGAATGGAATGGCTTTAGAACACTTAAGTAATGTGTAATGACCTACGGCCTGGGTTCAGCCTAAACCGACCTGGGACCTGGGACCAGGTTAAGCGACCTGGAGATCTGGCAGATCATCTTCACTTGATGATGCATATTAAAATTATTTATACCTCAGGTAGAAAGTGTAACGCAATATTACACTGGAATTAGCTTATACTGAGCTGAGCGTTGCTAGACAATTTCTATATGGGAAGTAGAAAATCCCTGAAAACAGGTTGTAGCAAGCTTGCAAGAGAGAACTAGCATACAACTTAAAAAATCAATTAGAGAATTTTGACAATAGCATTTAAAAAGACCTAGAGCTAATCCTAGAAAGAGAGACCCAGATTGTGAATATTACAACAACAATATTACACTTATGCAAATGTACTGGTAAATAATTAAAAAATGAGAATAATTAAATTTGTATTAGTTATTTTTAATTGTGAAAGTAAAATAAGTAAATGTTTTTTAATAGACAAATTAGTGTTTCATAATGAAATTAAAATTAGACTCAAAACCGTTAAAAAATGAAAGATGAAGGATGAAGCAAAGAGAGAGGGAGGAAGGGTACAAGCAATGCAATGCATCACAGTTTATAGTTTGAAATCGTGACAAAAATAAATTAGAATTTTTAATCTTAAATTTAGTCTACAATTTAATAATTAATCAGTGTCTTCTTTTAAACTATAAGGATCGATTTAAATGTTTAATAATATGTTAGACGCGTTAATTACGACTTAATGTTAATTAACAACACTTAAATGTATCAAAACATCTCGATTATAAATCGACTTTTAATTATTATCAAAAATTAAAATAATTTGTTAACAGATCTATGGGAATCATTAGGTGTAAGATTTTATTAGTAGATGTCAGTGTCGGCAGTCGGCATTAAACGTCGGCAGACGACACCAGGCTCATATGAGTATATGGTGTTTGGTAGTGGACTGTATTTGTATAACATATTGAACTGGACGACTCTCCTTTTAAAACAAATATTAATATTTATAAAAAAACATGTTGAAACTGCGTCATTTCTGAAAATAGTTCGTTTGACTCGTCTTCGGTTGAGCATTATTTCTTCCGTTGAGCGATGTTTGAGATGAGATGGTATTCCTTGAAATTTGACAACAATAAAGGTCCAAGGTTTTGTGTTAGATATTTATTTATTTTGTAATATTTATACACGATGAGTGTTGTTTGCATATCATTTATAATGTAATTTAGTCACCGAGACAGCTGGGTTCTTGTTCTGGCGCATTTTATATGTTGTGCTAAATATTAGCCGTGTGCTAATGTGTTTGTTAACTCGAAAATATTAGATGCATTGTAATTAATAATTTAATAGAGATTTATTTGTCCCAAGACTTCCAAACCAGAGGTTTCTTTCCTAATTGTGCGTTGATATTATTGACCAAATTTGCTAATGCGGTCAGCATGGGCATGTCAAACCGTGCCATGTGAACAGGGGTTGGACATAAACAGAACGAAAATAAACTTTCTTTTACAATTTTTCACTTCATATGAATGTACGTCATTCTCAAAATAAAAATCTTGAAAAGCCCATTTCAATTTATTTTGTATTATTTTTATAAAATCTTATTTCATGTTTCATTCAGCAAAACAGCAAAAGACTACTTTACGTTAGTACTCGTTATCGTCTTACGTTTTGAGATGTTATGCACAGAGAATTATTGCATAGCTGTATTTCAAATATGCTAGTTCTCTCTCAAACCGTAATATGTTGCAAGTATTAAACTAAATAAAATATTACAGAATATTATTTGATGGTATTTCTTGTTATCTTGTTGTTTAATAAAACTGCAAAGTAACAGTCAATACCTAGTATAGCACAAGGAGTGTTGTTTGACATTGTTATGACAATGTATTGTTAAAAACAATAAAATAGTGAGCTTTAGAGTGATATACATAGTAGTAAAGTATAGTTAAACCCACGAGAAAATGTAATTATTCCGAGTACAGCAATATGAACATTTAGTAATCCGATCTACTGTGATGTTACATGAAGAGACTTGTGAGAAACATGCGTGATGACGCTGAACTTAAAAGGAAAGATCCCAGGTAGAAAATTGTCTTGGAGTGCAGGTTTGAAACTTGAAAGTAGCATTATTTTAGCTTGGTATACAAGCTAACTGCAAGGTTGCTACTTTAATAATATACAACACAACTCTAAACGAATAATTAAGCATTAAAATTAGCTATCTATTAGCTTATTTTCCAAGCGTTCTATGAAATTTGGTATACTTATTTTATAAGCTTACTACTTTATAAGCGTTGCGCAAACTTGCTGAGAGAGTAAAATACATGCGTTTTCCAATTGGTACTTGCTAATTCTGCAAGGTTATACAGCTTGGTTACATTTAATTTTGCACCAACCTAAATTAAAGCTAACTAATGCCTTGCAAAGATAGTTTTATAAAATCTAATTTCAAGATTCATTTTTACCTGGATATGAGCTATTAAGATAAACGTCTACAAGTCCGCATGGCTCAGATTAGATTCATTGGATAACTGGTCTTATTACAATTTTGTATTTGTCAATGAAAAGATAAAGAAGAGATATATGAAAACATTAGTTCATGAAAATCAAGGATAAGACTCGGATGCTGAATAATTTTCTACATGATCGATGGAGAGTGATTGTGGCCTACTGCTGGATGAAGCGAAGACACGACAACGCGCGGTTGCATGCAGCAGGTCTAACTTATGTTAAACTCACTAAATTTCACTGGCAATCTATTGAACACCCACCTAACCGTCCAGACTTATCCTCATATGACTACTATATGTTTGGCATTAGAGGCGATAGATATGAAGACGACACTGCGATCGAACTGTAAGTGCGCGATGGGCTACTGGAGCAGCATTCTTTTAATAAATATCATAAATGGATCAAAATTAAACTTTATATTTAAGTGGCTATGAGGAATAACAAAAAACGTATCAATAATATAAAACGACAATGTTTCCCTTTAAGAATTGCATTAACTGGTTAAAAAAGAACATAAACTGTTATATAATATCAAGTTTTTATGTACAATACGTATACTAATAATATATTCACATCATAACATAAAAAATCAATAAAGTATTTTCAGCAAATAACACTTTATCAAAAATAGGTAACCAAAACATCTGGCTGTAATGTATTCAGCGTAGATGCTTGAAATGATCTACCAATACAGTGACACCAAAGTTAAAATATAAATTATTTTCCGCTAATAAGTTATTAAAATATAAAAATCAACACAGGATGTCTTAGAGAGAGGTAAATTTAAACTCTTCACCTTTGTATGGTACATGTACATATTGTGTATCACAAACACACACAACACACACACACACGCATTCTATCTTATTTGAGCTTTACATTAGACATATGATTTCAACATTGGTACACACAACGAACCTTTTCATAACTCTTAATAAACCAGGTTAAAGCTTAAATTAACCATAGAATACCAGTGGCGGACTGGGTCTAAGAATATTGGGTGCCAAGAGATAAAGAAATATGTAAAAAAAAAAAATTATACAAAATAAAAATATAAGTCTTGCATTTAATTTGCAGTGTCCGTAAGTGGAGTGAAAGAATTTTTTTTGTAAAATGAACTTGCTATAAGGTTTATAACACTAATAATAAAACATGGATATTAAGGTATTATACATTATTATTTATAAAGAATTATTATTTGTTATTATTTGTATAGCATATTTATATCGTGCTATCGTCTGCATCTTTGAATAAAATGTTGTATCATACTCCTTTCCTTCCGCTTGCCATTAACAAATTATTTGAATTTTTTTAAAAGCAATTTAGTCGGTCACAAAACGTTGTATACTGGGTAACATTTATTATCTTACGAACCGTTTATTTTATTGATTCCACCATTTGGTGGACTTACCGATTTATTTTCGCCCAAGCTGGACCCTAACCAGTTCCACTCTGCATTAGCGTTTAAAAGAACTATATTGACAATTCATTATAAAAAGAAGAGAACGAAGAAAAGAATCACTTTTAAAAGTATAAATACCCATATAATAAAATACATTCATTTGAAAAATATATATGATTAAAATATTATTGTATGTATTATTTAGTTAATTATTAATTTAAAATTTGAACTTTCCCACAGTTTAAAGTTTAAAAGTACAGTATTTATTGCTATATTTAATATATTGTTTTTATATGGTTATATTTATGAATGTCGCGTCGCACACTAATATGATTCATTATTAATACTTGTAAATAATTTTCTTGTACACATATTGACGTTGACGGTTGACGGTTGATGGTGACGGTGACGGAGCGTGGACCAAAGATGGACACACCTTGTACATTAACGCTTCTTGATGTGAGATGTGTACACACATATTTGACATATATTTTTTATTATGTTTATTATGCTCTCCCAGTGACGGATTTAGGCCGGTTGGCCTGACATAGAAGAAATATTGGACCCACTAAAAAAATTACCGAAAAATATATTTAACATATTTTTTTTAGCTCAAACGCTGCGAACTCATTTGTATTTAATCACAATTGTCTTCCCGCAAAATAAATTGTTTCCATTCACAATTTTCTATCTACATTTTGGATCTAGCTACAATTGCCTGTGGCGAATTTAATTGCATCTGTATGGTCAATATTGCCATTCGGCAGAATTGGTTGTTCAATTTTTGTAATGTAAATATAAATATAATGTGAAGTTAGGCATTACATTCTTCCGAATTAAATTCACAAACTGTATTACATTTAATTACATGGCCCGAAAAAGAGCGATCGAGGAGGCAGAGAGAAGAAGAGAAGGAGGCACAAGTGTGGAAGATGAGCTAAGGAGAAGGTACAAGGAGATACAACAACAGGAAAGAATGGAAAAAATCGAGAAGAGCAATTATAACACAATATATAAAAGGATTTGGGAGAGAGAGATACCACATTACAGACACAAAAAACATGAGAAGGATTGCCAGATTTAGTTTAGGAAACGAGGAGAAAGGAAACAGATACTGGGCAAATATCGAGGAAAGGATGTGTAGAGAGTGCGGAACGGAGTTTAAAACACTGCAGCACATGTCAGAAAAAACTAATGAGCGAGAAGAATATTGTGCAGTTATTAAGGGATGGCAGTGAAGGGAAGAGGTGGATGGCGGAAATAGAGAAAAGGAACGAAGAAAGAGAAGTAACGCCAGACCAGAAGTGATTTTAATCTGAAGTGATAAAGAGACAAAGAAGACAAAAGGTGTAGGTTTTTTCTTTTGGAATTGGAATGTAATTAAATCTTTTGGAATGTAATTAAGAACAATGATATGTAATTTATGGATTTAAGGCGGAAGAATGTAGTACATAATGGCAAAAACATTACAATAGATAATAATAATAATAATTTAATTACAACAACCATTTTACATTCTTAAAACTATATGCTAAGTTTCATCTTCCTCTTAGCTTTATTTATCAATTTTATTCCCTCCTTAGTGATGTAAATATAATCATGGAAATTTAGTTAACCTATTTAGATAAACATAATATTACGATAAATAGTATTTTTGACATAAAATAAACGTAAAATACTCGATACAGAATCATGTTTAGCTAGAAGTGCGTCTTCAGTGTCAACGTTGAGCCCCGGTAATTTGTACCGGCTCTTCCTTCATTGGCAGGCCTGTCTGTACGAGTAAGCGATACCTACATGAGGATTTAACCAATTTGATTTATATACCACCCACAATTAGAGAATTATAGGTTGTCAATAATTCAATGTATTATACATATTTTGTATAGATTGTTTGTTTAGTTTACACATTAAGATTATTTATTATATATAACATTTTAATGAGGTAACAATAAATGAAGGATGCTCAGCTCAGCTCACATGTTGACTACAAATCGCTAAGAGTATTATATTGGTATGTAATTATTGTAATTTAAGCGTTGTAGTTAGAGTCACACATCTGCCTACAATTTATTTGTAATTATATTTTGAATATTTATTAGTTGCTTTTGTTTGTCTCACTATTCTGCTTTCACTGACTTGATAGCAGGTAGAAGGAAGAAAATCAACCGTAAACCAAGACGCATAGCTTTGTACAAAGGTTAAAGTGCTTGCTAGGACAATCTATGAAGAACTTTTGCTTCGTTTAAAGTCCATTACCATTAAGTGCCCGCCCAAAAAGCGCTTATGAAATTCTCTCAGGCATATCGCACCTTCGATAAGGCGTTAGTAAGTAATGTAAGTCTCGGGATTATTTGACTAAGGCCTTTTATGATATTTCTTTAGTTAGTTGTGCCTTATGAGTACCCGATTAGGACATTATCAGGTAAGCTTTAAGCCGTATTCTAACTTATTTTGTGTGCATGCGGCTTGCGTAAGTTAAGCTTATCTTAAAACTACCCAACAGGAGATATTTATGATATTTTCTTAGCTGGCCAACCGTTTTGAACACCCGATCTGCAAGCCTTAGTCAGGGAAATCTCAAGACTGCCCGACAGGGGCATTATATGGTATTTTCCTAGTTGGGCAAATCGTTTAAGTACCAAATCTCATCTCGGGCAAGCGAATTAAATATGAAGCAGTAATTAAGTAATAAACAAAGGTTTATCTCAAAGGCATACTGCGATAGAAAACTAGGAAGCTAAAGAGACAACTATTAAGCATTCTAATTATAAAATATATGATTATTATTTTATTATGATAAAGTATGTGGTTAAAATTGATGTTTTAGGTTATATCATCAAATTCCAAAAGAAAACAATCTAAATCAGGTATAATTTGCAGCGGCATTGAATTCAAACGCCATTGAAAAAAATTGTTTATATACAGTTAACCTTTACTCTCTTACATTGTATTAGAAAAAGAACATTTATCAAACTTAATGTTATTCAAATCAGCTCAAAACAGTCTCAAGAGTAATTAAATCCTACTCATCAGCGCACTATAATATATTATTATATTTTTTTAGAAGATGAATTCCATTTAGCATGAGCTGAAGTGTTAGATTCAATTTAATCATTAAAAGTTCATGGAAACGTTCATAAATCGAGAAACATCCTGATATTTCTATTAGCTCACCATACTCGAACTCGTATCACCTGGCATTTTTATACTGAGTTATTGATTGGGTTTTATAATTAATTATAATATCATGTCGTAAATGTTATCTAATTCATGATTTTGCTATAATGTTTGTTTTTACGCGATTTTCATTTAAATAATAATTTATTACTAACTTCATTAAATTATAACAAAAACGTAACATCATTTATTTTATATTTGTTTTTCAAGGCCTCATATATGTAGCTACATCTGCATCTAAAAATATTGTAAGATTATATGCACCGCACATGGGACGACTGATTGCAAACGCGAGCCCCGAATCTGTCCGAACCGAATGAGAATGGAATGTTTTGTGAGTGAGAGAACGCACACGGCACGAATGAAACAAAACTGATTTTAAATTCGTTTTGAGCACGTTTTGAGCGACTATGTTTCTAGGTCGCTGGCAATTACGTTGCATGCTTTTAAATATTGAACATCACGAGCAGAGATGTGCACAAATACTTTTCAAAAGTATTTAAATACATACATACATAAAAATACCTCATACTACGACACAATAAAATCGCCTTTATGCTATTGTTAAAAATTCTATAGAGTCACGAAATACGGTTCGACATGGCTCGTTTTCAAAAATCAATCCAACGTGGTGCGAATGTACCGGTGGTGCGAGGATCAAACCCGAAGACATGACAATCTGGCGTAAACAATCAATACTATCGAATATATAATCCAAACATAATGTTATAATCTATAACACGCATTCCAGGCACTGTACTCTGCTAAAATACACATCTTCTTATAAAATCACTTAGATGATAATAGAAAGAGAACTACAAAGTATAGAATAAGCGTAGGTCACGTGACTTTAACCAATACTAATCCTAGATACACTACGATTTCTATAAATATTTATTATACAAGACACAAACAGTTTTAGAATACCTTAATGCAGGCTGCAGTTCCTACTCGTGCAATTGATTATGCAACTGCTATATAAATATCGCACGCAATATATTTATTTCAATATTTCATTTGATTACGGTATTAGCAAACTAATCACGTGATTTCACATGTAAACCCATCTTTATCACTATATGTTATTTATTTGGCAGTTTATTGCAATGATCAACACTTCCATCAATCCTGTCGATTTAATACATCTATAAATTATCCGAAGAAAACAATTTTCAAAACATTTAATTTACGTAAAGTCACAAATACACATACAGGACAAGTCTCATACAAAAATGTATATGAAAATATCTTCTAATGATATATTTGACAATTAGCTCGACCCAACGGTTACTTTTCATCCATTATCTCTTACAAGGTACGCCATTTTGTGTTAGGATGCTACGGCTATAACGTTAACGTTGTATATAAAATGTTTAACACTTTACTAATTAACTGCATTTACACCATGTTATTTAACATGCGCATTCGCACTTTGCCGCGTGGTGCTAGTTCCAGTTCTATCTTCTGCGGCCGCGAGTTGTCGCATGGCAGGCGTCTGCAAAATTCCATTGCTAATCTTTTAAGAGTCTATAACGAGTTGATACAAAAGACTATTTAATGGCGACTTCAACTACTCACGAGCTTTTCCACACTATTTCCATTATTATGTATTAAATAAATTGAATATCCGTACGTGAACTTAAAGAACAAGCATATTTTCGATAATGTTTTTGGACGACACAGTTAATATATAATTATTTCTATAATTACTACGTGATAAAATGACATTTGAAAAATACTTTGTGAAATTTTAATAAATAAATATCAAGAAATGAGGCATTGACAGTGAATCTCCGCAGGCGTCACAAAAAAAAGTAACATTGCGGTGCCACTCATAACTCATCACTGGAATTTCTAAAATTGAAAAACCAAAATGATTTCATTAGTTGATAAGTTTCTGCAGGTAACGCTGTTGAGTTTTTTTTTTTATTGATTTTTCAATTTTTTACAGCACTTAAAAGTCAAAATACCGATTTTACATGAAAAAAATCAGAAACTTTGTTATTTTAAAATACGTTAAAATTAAAAAAAAAAACAGCGTTACCTCGATATTTATGTAAAGAAAGAGTGTGTAAAATTTCAAAAGAGTCGCTCTTGTAAATTTTGAGCTAGAGAGGGCACCGACTCTGAAAAAGTTATGTGTGAGAAAAACGCATTTAAAAGTTTCAAAGTAAGAAGAACCAGGCCAGAGAGGTGAAGTCTTTTAACTCTATATCTCCAAGAGTTTTACTCCAATCGTCTTCAAATTTTCACACAATAAACTTAATATGTTGTACAATAATATAAATAAATAATAACATAACATAAGAAATTCATGTATTTTTCTAAGAGTAATATATCGGATTATTCTCAGATATATTATTTAAGATATAATAGTATGAGATAAGTAAACATAATAAAATATAATTAAAAAACATAAAGAGAAAATAATGAAACATTGATCCAGCAATTCTAGACAGTTATCCAAACAAAAGCGGACAGGTTACCAGTTTTGTGTATGCGTAATTTTTAAAACAAACCGGAAATTCTTTTATTAGTTTCATCAATATAGACCCAGACCCCTGGTGGCCGCTGCTATTAGCTGTTTATTAAATTAATACATTCAACCGGTATACTAATAACATATATCATGATTTTGGTACTCGTACCTATATTTTTTCATGTAAAGTTTTTTAGAGTCTGAATTACACGTCTGTGGTATACTATGTGCTATATATAATTTATGTTATTATTTTGACCCTATTGACCCCGGACATATTTCTAAAAATAGAATTCCGTTAAATTTCGCTCATAAACTTTTATAGAACTCTATGAGAACAATATTTCACATTGGTAATAGTAATTATCGTTGGTGTACCTATATTTTTAAAGAATTCGGGGAGTTATTGATTTCAGATTGATTAAGAATTGGTTAAATTTATCGATGAAGTTTATCACTTCTGGATGAGTTATTATTTTGAGGTTATTTAATGATTACTATGTTTACTAACATTGAATTTATTATTACAAAGTTAATAACAAATTATATCTGACACCTGGCAGGTTTCTAATGTCACAAACAGTTACCCCAGCCCAACTACAGTGAGTACAGAGAATATCTGGGTGATTTATAGCATTAAATCCAATCCGATTATATGGGACAGCAGACCAGCCTCTGGTTTAGAGTGTTAGAAAGAATATTGCAAGAAATTAGGACAAAATATAGAAGACAAAAAATTCTAAAACATTGTGAAGAAACAACTTAAATACCATTTAAATTTTTCTTTTCAAAATTCTTTGCCTTTTACACTTCCTCGACTTCCACAAACTCTAGACTTCCAATAGATATCTGATAGAAATGTTATCACAATTCAGTGGTACAAGGATAACACACATTTCCACCGCGGTCTAGCAAAGAAGAAGTCTTGTAGTCAAGGAGGTTAGTACATTAGATGCGACTAAGACTTATTACTAAGTACTTGCACTTTGCCTCCTAAACCGATACGTAAATAGCGAAAATTATAGCTCCACATAAGCAGTATTTAACTATGTTATTGAATGCTCAAGTTTATGTTTGTAAGTTGCTAAATTCATTTTGTTTTACTCACAGTCAGTGGCGTACCATTCATGTTCAACTGTAATGTACTACAAGTAATTGATGTCGAAAGACAGATTATTCACAGCAGCAAAAAAGCTAATTGTTTATCGACTGTGATTTATACCTAAAACGCAAAAAAGTGATTTTCAAGCTCTGCACTTCATGTTATTTATTATATTATGTTATGTGAAGAAATAACAAAACTTATTTAATTTATGAGGAGCACTTTCAAAAGAACTGCATTTAACTTCCAGACTTGTAATTAGTAAATATTATCCTACTGCACTCAACTGTGGGAATAAAACCAATAACAAAAACGATGTGTTATTTACGAGTTCAGTTTTAATTAACATTGCTGTTAGTAAGATATTATACAAGTTGTATTAAATATGTTATAATACGTGAACTAATGAATACATGCAATTAAATCGAGTATAACATGTAGTATCTACTAATTTACATACTAACTCGTCAGTCGTAGATATACTTATTCGTATTATATAATTAAAAATTCATTTTCTGCCAGTTTATTTCTAGGTTAAAAATATATTTGCAATTTCGAATATTTTTTATCATTTAATTTTGATAATTCAAAAATTCGTATTTGTAAACAAAAACTACCTAAAGTTATTGGTGACACTTTGCTGCATTCATTGCTTTAAAGACACATTTCTTGGATTTGTGACTAGTCTATAAAGTGTTACCAACATGTCCTCCATATCTTAGATAGCCTGTCACCATATCATATCATCCAAGTCGTCCTTCGTTACACACACTCACACACTCTCTATATACACATACTTGAACCCAGTACATCATCGCATTGACCAATTGACCAATCTTTTTTCTGGGAACAATAGAATTAATCGAACACGATTTTTAAACCATTACATCATGATATTCATTAACTCATATTTCTATAATTAAATTATTTTCAAGTATTATTATATATTACAACTTCAATTACAATTTAATTTCGAGTTGGAGTTGATTAAAACATCTAAGATATTATTTATGACTTGGTTTACTAGAGATACCTTAAGATCGTGGTTTACGATGGTATACCACTGTCACCTTTCTGTGTGAACATATTGACAGCTGATTTAAACAGATTGATTGACACGACGTATCTTACACATACATGGACCTCGTCTATCGGATCGGATTGGTTTGTCCATTATTGCGTTTATTCTTATTTTAGTTGTGGTAAAATATGAAATCGGAGTTTGCGCAAGTAGATAGTTGATAAAACGTTGCAAGATAATAACTTCTTAGCTTTGTTTTATAATTAGATTATGTTTTTCGGATTGTTCTTCATCGAAAAACTTAATAGAAAATTTTATACCTGATGCAGTGACGTAACATGGATGTAAATGTGCCCCTACTATTCTAGGTTTTCGAAAAATTCAATTCAGTTTACTTTTTCTTATGTAAAGACCCGTTTCGTTTCTTTTAGCACATGATTGCATAAGTCATAATGCCTTTCTTTAAAGTGTGATCCTTTTTTAGTTTGTATACGAGCAGTACTATTTTGTGTGCAGAGAATAGCAAACGTGGGCAGAAAAGAACGCAAAAGACAACGGAAGTAGACAAGGTGGAAATAAACATGAAACACACAGGAGAATCTGAATTAAATAAAAGACCATTTAATATTTGAAATAGGTTATGTATAAGAAATAGCAACAAATTGATGTCGATGGCGTTATACTTGCCCATATCCTGATGCCCGGTGTCTTACGCCAACTTGGAGGAAAGATACTCCGATACCGGTACTGTTCTCATATTCGATATTCATTTTAAAGCTATACACCGCACCATACAACACAACACAGGTATTGAACATGTCGACGGACTTAGATGTACCACTATATGCAATAACTACTATATGAACTGTAATTACATGTTTTGTTGTATTAGTACTTTATGCTTTATTACCAGTGATGGACAAAATCTCAGAAGATAGAGCTCAGTGAATATGAACGGTGCAATTAAGACCGTTTAATATTTCTATGCGATGGATGATGAAACTTATGTATTTATAACCTGTGTCAGCTTTTCTAAAATCATCTCAACTTCAAAAAATTATTTTTTCAGTCACTTGTGCGTTAGTGGAGATGGTACCATCACTAAACACATTTATGCAAGGTACACTTTACTTTCACTTCTCTCCTCTCCTATTTTTCATTCATTAAGCTAAGAATCTGTGCCTGCTTTCCGTGTTGTACTCCTTTATTATCAGAATAATCTCGCAGGGCAATCTCTCACTGGAGATATTATCTCAATAAAAGTCTTCAGAAAGAATTACCTGTTATATAGTGCATAATTTCTCTTAAAACATGTTTTCGTTAGCATCGCTTAATGAGTAACCGAAAAGCTATTATGTGTGAATAGTATGGTGCAAACGAGACACATATGTAAGCGCTTAGTTGATTAATAAACCATGGCAAATAGGAGAGGTATCCCTTTTTCTTAATGTATTTATATAAAGTTCTCTTTCTTAAATGCTTGAATGGTCACAAGACAATTTTACTTCAGACAGACCTGGTCATATTAAGTGGAAGTATTTATATTAAATAAACAAAGTTGATTGTAGCGATGCTTTTTTGGGATTCAATGTAAGGAGCATAACGACCACCAATGCTTCTTCTTGGGATTTTGTATGGAGCAGCATTCGGTATGTGGCACCGAGCAAAGCAAATGGGACACTCGTGCGAAACGCTTGATGGTTCGACAGGTCATACGTTATAGGTTTGTTAGGTTACTTGTACAGTCAATATCATCATCATCTATCACAAGGAGAAATCTATAAGCATTGATAACTGATTAGGAACTTGATGTTTAGAATTAAAGAATTACTCAACTCATGCAAAATTGGTTTAAACTAATTATTTTTATAAACTAATTTATTACATTTTTTGAGGTATGAAACGCACGGCAATTTTCAATTTCAATTTTCGGCAGCGGCTCTTAAAAATGCTAATCATTTTTTATACCCATAATTATATACATCATTTGAAGAATACCTGTATTATTACTTTCAATGGTCTATCATAGAAGATAGAATAGTCTTTAATGTGTTTCTCATTCATTCTGTAGACAAATCGTATCCGCGTCAATAAATGTTTCGCTCTCGATCTACTAAAGACGTTCAGACGTTCGCCCTATGTCGGTTCGGTACTGAGCTCAAGTTGCGAACTCTTACTTAAGGATATTGCATTAATAACATCGGGGTATAATACAATATTCTAATTGCATCTGTGGAGAGGAAGGTAATATAGACCACATGATACTAGGATGTAAATTCAAAAAGCAGGCAGTCGACCACTTATGGAATAATTTATGCAAGCATACCATGATGCCAGTAAACGTGTTAAGTCTAATATCCGATATAAATAGTGTTACTGCAAAATGTGTGATTTAATTTATATTTAACAATGGAATTGATATATAATATGCATGGAAAATCTTCAAAGAACAAGAGTAATAAATATAGTAGATATATATGTATAGTTATAAATAATTTTTATGTATTATAAAATGTAATATTTGTTTATATTTTAAAATAGCAAGAAGGCTGAATAAGCCAAAGCTTAATAAATAAATGAAAAATAAATAAAAATAGCATCGGTGTTTAACAGCGGTCTATTTCTGATAATAAGGTTATGGTGTAGTGGTCTCATATATCTTATAAGTTTTATAATAATGAGCACATACTCAAATTATCAAATCCTGAAAATATATCTTTGGTCCAGGAATCAAAATCAAAAACACAGCACATTTTATTTTTACATTTAACTTTATTAATCGTATTATCTGTTTATTATAGTGTTTAAATTCTCCTCTCCTTGTTTTGATTCCAGAAAAATAATTAAAGCAAAAGATGTAATACATTAATTGATATTGTAACCGCAACTGTCTGCTCACGAGGCGGTTTTATTTCGCTGTTGCTGTACCTGCGACTTCACGGTAATAAAAACCATAATATTTAGCTCGCGTGCGTTTCAGTGGAATTTTTGAAATTTCAACGATGCATTTATAAAATCATATAAAGATACTTAATTAGTGTTAAAATGTGGTAATTTGTTCGTCTTATTTAATTATCACCACATTATTGAGATTCTGAAAGCAAAACGGTACAAAATCACTTCAGGTTTTCTAAAGGATTAAATTCACATAAATATTTATATGATACATCAATCGTCAACAGCGTTCAATTAAAGTTCTAAGTGATTTTATAGCTACTATTGATCTTTTATTGGAATTTAATACAGATTAATGGATTTTTTGAGTAACTTAACTTGCTCCAATGTAATTAAATTGAAGAGAATGTGATATGCGCATATTTATCTGATCAACTGTAATTTACGGCGGTAATTTAAATAGTTTATCAAATTTCTTTAGCAAATCAAATCTATTTGAGGAATGAATATTCATTTGGACTGAAATAGTTCTCCGTTTAGACACCACCACTACCATCATCATCATCATTATCAATAGCGACAGCTACAGCAGCAGCAAAGACATCCGCAATATGTGTTTGTTTTATGACTGTTTAAGGCATCCTACTATCTTAATGATGATTGAATTTATAGCTATAGCTAGTAAGTTGTACCAGATAGACTTAAGTTGTAAACGACGCAGCTTTGTAAACGTAAGATATTTGACATGACTTTACATTCCACTAGGGTTGCCACATGGTAAATAGATAACACTGCTACTCCTGGTACCAATAATCCTTACATAATAGCAACCGCACACTAGAGACACATTAGTTTTAAGATAACTTTGTGATTGTCGTAGAAAGATAAAATCAACACAATTAAACAAACAAAGACAATGTCAACAAATTTATCTGTTCATCTTGTCGCAAAAGTGCGTGTCCTTCTATGTTCCTATCACCTGTACTATAGTCCTGTACACAGATTTGACAACGACGGAACGATCTTAATGAAGAAAGTTACATCTTTAACGGATGCATTAAGAGCGTCACTCTGAACCTTTCCTAAAACAGACCTGTGTAAGACGTATATCTATATCTTTTTACATATACTTTGAATTTAGTAGTAGGGGATTCTTAATATTTCAAAGCTTTCAAATTTGAAATGGTGGAATGATATTAACACCTTTCTTTCCATTTAATTCCATATTCAAAATGTACAAATCAAAGCCATAAACCGATCTCCTGCTCCTTCCAAATCGTAAAATGATTATTTTGTTATTTCTAAATAAGGTTGGAAATTTATGAGCCGTAAAATTTAGAATATACATAATATAATAAGGTTGTTTTGATTTAGCCGATCGCTTATCGTTAGCTAACGTTGTGGTGTTAGCGGTCGTTGAACAATTAAATAAATTATCAAAGTTATGGTTCATAATTTACGACTTATAATAATAAAAGTATTAAGTTAGTATTTAAATAATTTTTCTATTTTAGATTTGGGAAACATAGAGTGTTAAGTGGTTTTCAATTAAACGTTGAAGTCAGTGCTGTACTTAGGTCTTTGACAAAATGCCACAGTTTTCTTTTCGGTAGGATTTATCAAGAGACCAGTTTCTATTTAATAGCAATTTTTTATAACCACAACAAAATATTAACTTCAAAAAAAAAACTAAAGCCTCTCATTCCCACTCACTGTTTTGATATTTAATTTAATGTTTTTATCTTATATTTAAATCTAGATTTTCAGAATTGGCATTCCTTGTCACATTCGTGTGTTAATTTAATTGGTGCGCATGCGTCGTTAGTAATATAACTTTTGACAGTTCGACAGTTGGCCAAATTTAAGGTGAAATAATTAAAATTGCTGTTTTTAATAACAATTAGTAATAGAAATTTTATTTCTTTATTTTTGACAAACTGACATTAAACTTCTTTCAAATATAAATTCTACTGCATTTTGACAGATTGTCACATTTTGGAGGTTATAATATAATATAGTTTTTCTTAATTTCATATTTTTAATATAAACATTGGACCTTGTAAGGTTCTAAAAAAACCAAGAAAACTGAAAAAATAAATTAACTGCGAATGACTACGCGTATTCCCATATGTTAAACAATTGAAATTAAATACAAAATGCAAAATTAAATTAAAGCAGTGAGTGGGAATGATACTTTAGAGTAAATATTATTTTATTTTAAAATTTCGCACTTTCCAAAAATAAGTTATTCAAATAAAAAATAATAAAATATTTATCAACCAATTAGCAATGTCGTTAAGTAGGTTTTAAAATCAATAACCCCATTATAACCCATATAACTAAGTACATTTACTAACTAGGTAACTATATATTTAGTAAACGATATCGTCATTTTCATATTTAGATAAAACACTGACTGGTTGGTTCTTTGTTCTTGTGTTTGAATGAGCCGAGCCGAGCCGAGTCATTGACGCAAGTCTTAATTCCAAGATATTATTTTAACTGTATCATTGTTTAATTACTTTTCGGCTTACTGTTTGTAAAGTAATAGGTGAGTGGGTGACCACACTTGTACCTGCTACGATTAAACTATCAGTACATGATATTCTCAGCCAGGTTAAATACACAACAACTGTTGAATTGAAATAATACGACTTGAATCTAAAACAAACACTGAAACAAACATGAAAGAAATTAATAACAAAAACAAACAAATTATAAACACTTGTTGTAAGGTACGTCGTACGTAGATCAATCAGAAGTGTAGAACAGAACAAGAAGAATCTACAAAATATGTGTTTAAAAAAAGTATTAATGTTAGCAACATGTGGTGAGGACAACTTCATGGTGGAAGAGGTTGAAGATGAAACCTAAATAATTGAAAGAAAAAGAAACATTCACAATTTTAGACTAAATCTAAAGCAGGAAGAAACGGACAAACTAAAATATATCAACAGAAATTAATGCGGAAAAATGAGCATCTGTTCAATTTCTTTTCCAATTCAAATGAATAAAGAACATGTATTACTTTCAATCAGTATTTTATCACATACTATTTACTGTTGTTAATTACATATTTATGCATTAAAAGTTTTAAAATATATTATCGGTAATAAAATGTCAATTATGATTTTTAATGAACAAAAACACCAATAAAATTAACACTAATGTGTAAAAGTGCAAGTAATTTTGCACTTACGATTTTTAGAATGTAAACAAAAAGCGACATGTGGTGAATAAAAATTTGCGCCGTAACTCCTCAACTCTTTTGAGCAGATTTATGACACTTTCTTTATCTCTTTATTTTCTATTGACTTTGTTTTTATGTTTTGTTTTAATTTATAATATTATTAATGTTATATTATGCGTATTATATATAGTTTAACTTTAAATGTCGTAATAATTACACTGTTTAACTTAAATCATACCATCCTACCTGAAACAAAAAAACACCTTATTAAAGTTTATTATTTAAATTTTCAATTTCTTTTTATCTAATTTTATAATAACTTAACATTATGCACAGTGAGTTCTGTCAACTCCAAATACCAACTGTGTTGGCCGTTGATACACACTACAATGAAAGTAGCTCTAACTAATATATATCGTTAGCTCACCTGACCAGAATGCAGTTGTAATATCTCTGGTCAGTGTTATCTACTACATATAATTTGTTTATATAGTTATTATGTTAAATTCACTAGCTGCGTTCTCTTTAGGGACGATCGCTTCACAGTTTAGACGTCCATTACAATTTGCCAGCTTTGCCATCACGCAGCCAGGCAAGCACATTATACTTTTATGCAATTCCATTTTATTATTTGTTATCTACACGTCCTTATACCATTTGTTAACAATTCTTCAATTTAGAGCTTTTGGTCACGTATTTTGAAACAATAATTCTACTCCCTTAAAATACCACAATGTTTACTGTTAGAAAATAAATATTATAAAAGCTTGAAATAATATTTCTCACATAATAATTATTTGGTCCAGATGCAGAATCTAAGCAAACGATAAATGATCTTTCACTGACGTTTTAACAATCTACAAAACAAAAAATAAAATAGACATATGTTACTTAATTAAAGCGCAGCTGTAAATATATTATCAAGAATTATATTATAATCCTCGTTATAACGCTTCACTCATTGTAACGAGATGCTGCTGTGGGATATCATTTGGCTTTTGTCTTTATGCATTAACTCCTAGCAAATGTGCAAATGTGCTTAACTTCAAGTCAATGAACATGTTCAATGCGGGAGCAGTAAAGGCAAACGTAACCCAGGGACAAGGAAAGGTACGTGTTCACAGACTAGCTGGGAAGCCATTGCACGCATCGTGCCAATAGAATCTGTGCATATGTCACTACAGGGGATGTTTGGCCCCTTGGTTAGGTTTGTCCTTTTGTAAAACGTTTTAAAACAGTTGTCTTGTAGTACCTTGCAGACGTTTTAAAGCTAATAAAAAAATTACTTAAACTCACTTATAGTCCACTTTTATATATGTTAGCGAGACAACTGTTTTAAATCGTTTTACAAGAGTACAGACCGATCCAAGGGGCCAAACATCCCCTAGACCAAATTTTAATTCCGCTATGAGTAGAAAAAAGAGGGCATTATCGGTGCGCATGAGAGGGAGTGAGACAAATACCTTGATTACCTGATACCTGGAAAATGGCCGCCTGGTCAAGCTAGCAGGTAGGCATCCGACTACTCAATCTTACCCATTTTTTTATCAGAAAATAAGTGATGTCTGGTAGCTCTGGGATCTTGCTCTATTAGTTCTATGGATAGATATAAAGGGTATGTCAACAGAAATCTATTCTCTGACGTGGTTACATTTACTCATATTCAACAGAATGACGGATTCGGCAATTGAGCATTCCTGACCGCTATGCCATCGCTTCAACGCATAAGATACTTAACAGTGAATTCACTAAACGACTTCCATGCTGAACTGTCGACGTCTACCTTAAAGAGGAAGCAGTTTAACGTAATGACGTATTATAATAAACTCTTAACAAGTATAAATAAATATATTTTTAAAATGAACAAATGAAAGAACAAATTATAAATTGCAAATAAAATTACACCTCATAATAAATTATAAATTACAGTAAGTACATGTATTGTATTCTGGTCGTATAGCATAGCGAGTATTTAGTTGAATTTCAATAGTATCTCAAGTCTCTGGTTGCACTCGTATCACATGTGTGTGGCAGTGGCACTGGCGCTGGCGCTGGCGTGGAGTGCTTGTGTGCGGTGCACAACACTGCACCAGACATAAATCATCTGTTGAGATTTTCATAAAACACAGTGTGGACAATTTATCATTTTGTTTTGTGACAAATAATGCGGGAAACGTTTGACCGATTTACCACAGCTGGGTCGGACAGGTTACTGGTTGCGACTCGAAGATCCAGTGGAGGTGATGTTTGTTAGAATGTACCACCATGTGGGAGATCCAGTGGCGTAGCTACGATATAACAAGGGGCATAATGTGCAACTGCCCACCGTGTGTGGGGCCGAGATTCTGTTGTTCTATGATCTGCTGTTTTCTCTTACTGTTGTATTACGTGTTATTGTAGCATCTACGGAGGTAAGAAATAGTCATGCAGTGCAAGGTATCCACAATCTAATTCCAAGGTTAATTTTCTACTTCTCATATAGAAATCGTCTATCGAAATCGAGAGGTTCGCACATGATACCTTACTACAAGCTAATTCCCGTGTTACATTACTGACAGTAGCTAATACTAGTAGACAATTTGTTGGGGGGCTCAAATGATGGGTAAAGAATTTTCACAAAATGAACAAAAACATTCACATTGAATTAAAACAATTATATATTGATTATACGTTATTAATTACAATTAATACTACTAGGAACTAAGCTATAGCCAAACAATTCAAATCAAATATACACTTTTCTTGCCTTTTGTTCGGTTAACGTATTTATTAAATCATTCATAGCTGAAGACGATTTCAGTTTTCTAAATTTTCTGTCCCTATAGACAATAGTGACTGTTAGCCTTTCCTGTCCTGTTGCAGTTGTAACCGGAAGGGTCAAGAATAGAAAGCATTGTATTATTTCCTCCGGAAAACTGGATGCAATGCTATTGAATTTTATCAGCAATAATTCCATAAGTTCCTTAATGGAATGAATTTTCTGAATTTCTCATTTTAAATATGTTTTTAAAGTAATTAATTGTTCATAAAGATAAACTGACATGTCTTTACTGTATTTAGCAGATAGTTTTCTGGTCTTTTTTATTATTTCGTTTTTGAAAAGATAAGAGTTTATTATTTTTGAAGTGAAAACTTCTTTGGGCACGTTGGGCACTTTTTTGGATATGTTTTTTTTCTCAGGAAGTACGGCCTAAGAAGTTAAGTGAGATTGTGGATAATATTTTAGGAATTTTTGTTTGCACACGTTTGGGACCCCTGTAGCCGGGGTCCCCCATATCATTGATACGGCGGTAGCCTACGCCACTGATTACTGATCAAACTTGCTCAAGAGCCTTATAGTGCCAGCTACGTCACTGGGGACATCTTGCAACGGCAAGTATACCACCGATGCTACTCATCTCTAATCATTCAACTTACACCATCTCGCAACAGATCACGCATTTCAACTTCCATCTCCAGTTCAACTCCATAGAACTCTCTGGAAGGTGGAAGGAGCTGGAGGAGGTGCCATATTGCTTTCATAAAAAGATCACCACTTAAACAAACATTAAACATATTCTATAACAAATTCTACTCTAATATTTTGAGCGTATGCAAATTAGATGATAAATGATGGCAATAAATTTCCATCACTTCGCGAAGCAACAATCTATTTTTGTTTCTCTGTTCACCTGTGTTTCCCCTATTTATGTATTAGACGTTAAATATATTATGTTAATAACTATACTTGTCTCATATGTATTATGAATACATTATCACATGACGACAATTTAGAACAATGATGCCCAACATACGGTTAGCATTTAAAATAATATCTTGACAACTATTGCTTGACTATAGCTTGATCGCAGATTTTTAACAAATTATTATTTTGTTGTTTTTATCAAATTTAAGATAAGCGAACACTAAAAAATTGAAGAAAAATAACTAATTTTCTGCATTGTTTTATAGGGTAGAGTTTTTTAAATACAAAATATAAACTAGCGTAAAACAATATTTGTTTCTCAACACGAAATGTTGTCCACCATAGACATTGGTCAATGTCAAGATTGACGCATTTGATGCTCTGTCTATAGCAACATTGTTGTCCAAATTACATCATATTCCTTAATATAATATAATATAATATAATAACCCGATGAAACAAAGAACCATTATAAACGGTATAAATTACTAAACGCCACAATTAATAATTAACATATTATTCCATATCTTCTACCTTACTTTGTGATACATTTAATTGATAAATATATGTAGCCATTCGAGAAAAACACAATATCGAGGGTCAACTGGGTTGTGAACTATAATTTCATTCTACAAAGAACCATTTCTACAAAGCCTTTTTTTTATTTTAATTAAAATATAGGTTAATATATTATATCCAAAAGTTGAAGAAGCTATTTAAGATGGAATTTCTGACAGTTATTGTCAAGTCAAGGCATATTGGCAGTCAAGTTCGAGGAGAAAATCGGTAACGCTGAAGGCGAAATCCTAAGCATAATTAGTGAGGAGAGTAGAAAGGAGGGTGGAGGAAAAGGCCTGAAAAAGAGAAAGGAGTATTTTGAAAGGAATGCCATGGCGACAGAGAAAAGGAGAGAAGAATGCAGAGGAGCTAAGGAGAAGATACATGGAGATACAACAACAGGAAAGAATGGAAAAAATTGAAAAGGGCAATTATAACAAAAGATATAAGAGTATTTGGGAGAGAGAGATACCAGAACACATAAGAGAAAAAGACACAAATAACATGAGAAGAATTTTTTTTTTTTTTTTTTTTTTTAATTTACAAGGTAATTACAACTAAGCAAATTTGCTTATCTAGCAATTTTTATATATAATATGTACAATACGTATTCCAGATCCAATCCACTGACTAGTTCCGAAAGATTTATATTACACACTTCTTATTGTGTGGTACAGTGGTAGATATCGCAGGGTCAGGTCTTGAGGCTTGGTCCTCTTCAATCTACGCAGATCTGTTCTCGTATCGAGTAACTGCAATATTTCATTGTTGTGGTGGTCTTGTAGACGTAGCAAATGTCTACTCGCTGCCTTCTTGATTTCATCGTCTACGGTGGGCATCTTTATGAGAAGAATTGAAGATTCAGATTGGGAAACGAGGAGAAATGAAACAGATACATTGGAGCACATTAAGTTTTCATGTGAGAAAAAAATAAAAATCGAAAAGAATATTGGCAGTTATTAAACGGAAGTTATTAGTGAAGGGAAGAGGTGGATGGCAGAGATAGAGAAAAGAAGTAAGGAAAGAGAAGGAATGGCAGAGTAGAAACAGAAGGGAGAGTAGCAGGAGGAGTGAAACAGTAGCAGTATGAGTTTTCTTTTTCTTTTTTTTTTTTTTGGAAGGGGTGAGAATGTTTAAATATAATAAGGATCAAAAATGAATTAAGAATAATAATATGTAATTTAATGAGTTAAGGCAGAAGAATGTACTACATAATGGCAAAAACATTGAAATAAATAATAATATGTATAGAAGTAAACAATTATTGGATGTTTGAGCTACTTTGCTTATGGTTCAAAACCCACAGCAGAGAAACTTAAAGAAAAGCTGAAGATTTCAAAATCAATAAAATGTATGAAATATTTCGAAATAAATTGCAACACAACATAATTGTAACAATGTTTCCCGATCAAGACTAAGACTGTTTTGCCATGCGACTTAATTTGAACTTAGCAGATTAATTCCTGTAGATACAAGACCTCGACCGTATTGAGTATGGATACCGCCTCTTAATCGATTCGATATGGTACGATCTACTCTACCTTAGCGCTAGCGGTTAGCCGTCCCCTTATTCTGTATGCCCCTCCATTCTTCCCTTTAACACAAGTCATCTGAGGTCACATGACCTCTGTGCTTATCCCCACCACATTATTGGTACCGATGCCGTACGCTGACCCCTTAGCGGTGACCTATAGTATGTCGCAATCAGATTTATCATTTGATATTTTTTTAAATACATACTCTATCTTGTCCGTCGTTTGTAAGTTTGTGTTGGTATTTAATGTGTGTGTATGCATACAAATAAATGCGTGCCATCGCTACATTATGAGGTTATGCTTTTGTAAATAACTAGGTATTAATTGTCAACTCTGATTAAATGGTGGCCTTGCTTTACATTCCACGAATATATTGCACTGCAAGCAAGCGTTAAATTCGATGCGTTGGCTACGTTGGCTGTGAACAGTGGACGCTTATCCTAATACCTCATTAATGGTATATATATACATTGTTGATAATTATATCCGTTGACAATACAACATATTTTGAAATTCAAAGCATAATTTTGAATCAGGTCGACATCCAATTTATATTAGTTTTCAATTACTTGTAGAAGACTAATATCTTTGTTTTCAGTTATTCTGTTCGTGCAAAGCGTTCATTATTTCCCCTAAAACAATTTAAAATTCCAATTTCCATTAAAATTCACTTTTTCATCGTGTTATGGTCACAGCTCCTTTATACATATGTTTTGTTCTACAACATTCACTGTTTGAATTTTAGATTTGTGTTTTAGAATATTTATTAAATATTATACACCTATTTGTCTATATTATCTATTATCTATTAAACTATACACACTGCGTATGGCATTGGTTCGGTATGACGTCATTAATAGACTCGGGCCTAAGTATAAATAATAAGCAAGCTCCTAAAGGTATGCGTCAACAGATCAGCAAGGAACGCATCGTATCAAACGGATTCATATTATTTCTATCGATATTCATAAACTGATGAGTGCAAGCAGCTATCAGTACCGCACAGAGGATGTGCCCATGTCGTCAGAGCAGCCAAAAGGGTTGCCTCTATCACCAACTTTTAGAGGACACAGAATAGAGTGCGCAAGAGGCTGAATACTGCGATAAAGGCAAAGAGAGAGATAGCTGCCGGGTACCATCTGTGTCTCCATCTAGCCGAGCATAGCGTCTGTTTCCTTACTTACCCCCTACCTGACCGCCAATCAGCCAAGCCAACAGGTAGAACACTCGGCAACTATCTCTTTCTTTGACTTTATCGCGTCCTCTTACACCCCTTGCGCATTATATGTTTATATATCTATGGGACAGAGTAAGCACTATGCAAGTTTCCTTGCATACTATTCAGACACACACGTGGGACATACCCATAGCTTCCATGTTGCTCTGTGAATGCCTACCTTTATTGGTCGTCTAAAACAACACATGTTTTGCTACGTGAGATACATATGTATGACCCCATCGATAAATCAAATCATTTTATTTTTATATAATTATAATATATATTTTAAGAAATAAATCTTAATAACACGAAAAAACTATACAATAATTTATGAATATATGGCGTATATAATTTCGTAAATAAAATATGTTTTAAAAATTCTCACCACATGAGATTGGGATAATAAATTATTAAACTAAAAAGCTACATTAAATGCACCAGCATCACCATCACCATTACCAAAGTAGAGTGTAAAAGATATTTAATGATAAAATGCATAAGAAAGTAATAATAAATATATGTAATATCTCACAATCAGAATGCATTGAATTCAATTTAAATATTAAAAGGTCATTTATGTTATATTAACGTTTAATTTCATGTAATTTTCAATGTAAATTTATTTTAGCCATTTTTTAATGTGATGAAGACAAAATCTGATTTTATTAAAGTGTTATTTATCATATTTTGTTCAAGTACTTACTTTTACTTTGCATTAGTATTTGTGTGATATTCAAATTTGTTTAATTTGTAATAGTATAAGTTACTATGTAAAATGCTTGATTCACGCTGCTGATAACAGATAAGAGATATGGCATATTGATAAAACATATATCATTCTTTTGTTTATGGATAATACGAATATAATACCGAACACCGAACACCGAACACCGAACACCGAACACCGAACACCGAACACCGATGAATTATATTCAATTTTGTAATAAATAACAAAGAGGGTATAGTTATCTATAAATATAAAATCAATCTTTATATATTTATTACATAAATATGATAAGCGAGTATTTAGAAAGTAATACTGAATTTAAATAAATGGCGCCCATCTAATTAAACACGCCTAAATATCACTTTCTTGTCGGAACGTATTTTATGTTTTAATAGACGCATGCAGTACATTAACAGTATTCGCTGTCACTTGTTAAACAGTTACTCTCAATATGACTTGCATCTGTCGTGGATTACGTTCACACTTTCTAGACGAATGTGAATTTGTTTATAGATTAACCATTTATTGGCTCATACAATGGTTATGTAAATGAGTACATGGTTTAAAGTATCATTTCCACTCACTGCTTTAATTTAATTTTGTATTTAATTTATATTGTTTAGCATATGGAAATACGCGTAATCATTCACAGTACCATTTTTAATTAAATTTATTTTTTAAGTTTCCTTAGTCTTTTTTAGAACCTTATGTCTTAGGTCCAATGTTTTAAATTAAAAATATTAAATTAAGAAAAACTATATTAGGAGGTTATTATATTATAACCTCCAAATTGTGACAATCGGTCAAAATGCAGTAGAATTTATATTTAAAAGAAGTTTAATGTCAGTTTGTCAAAAATAAAGAAATAAAATTTCTATTGCTAATTGTTATTAAAAATAGCAATTTTAATTATTTCATATACAATTTATATTACTAACGATGCATAAGCATCAATTAAATTAACGTATATTAAAACACAAATGTGAAAAGGAATGCTTAAACGAAAACCTGAAATCTAGATTACAATATTAAATAAAAACAGTAAATTAAATATCACAACAGTGGTTACGAATGAGGCTTATTGTTTTTACATACGAATACATTTGCAATGTTTTTATATTGAAGAAGATCTTTCATATAAAATTTTAATTGGCATCAACTAATTATTGTTTAATTACTCAATACTCCAATCTGTTCTATTCACGTCCAGGCTATTTCCACAGATGAAGAAGTACGAAGACGTAAGTGCAATAATTCACATATCGCATTAAAAACGCATCGTACTGTTAATGGTTTGTATATTATTCTTGGAATTGCTATATATTTGATATCATATGGTTCTATAGCTCTCACAAACACAATGGCAAAACGCAGCACACACTCTAGGTGTTCATTTATTCATATGGACCTGATCATCCAGCTGACTTGTGTGGAAACTGGGCACACGGGTTAGACCCAGGTGACTGCAGGTGACGATAGGTCATACCTAGTTCCTTGTTATTACTGCATCTTGCGATACTTGTGAACTGCACTTGCTACGAGACGACGCTTACCTTACTCGGTGCAACTAACATTATTACACTGTTATCAATAAAATTTTAATGGGAATATTTTAAAGATACTTTGTTTACATACGGCCATTCCTGCATAACTTTTACAACTTTTCTAAAACATCTTACATATACATAAACATATAAAATTGTTTTTCTTAGCGATATAAATTGCGCGACTTGAAATAGTTAAGTATTTTGCGACTGCGCCTAGTGTTAACTAAACGAGCCAAATACAAAATAATGTTTTGTGCTATACTGATGCTATCATTGTAAGTACAGAAAAGATATATAGTGTAGTTACTCGGAAAGCTTTAGGTCTGTATAGTGCACTGCAATACAGTGTAGTCCTGGTGGTTATTAGTGGAATTGCATCACATACTGCACTTTGAACGGGTTAAAGCATGTACCTGATCACCTCTGTGGACGTCGGAACACATCTCACTACGTTATGAGGTTAGGTTCACATTGGGTCATACTGGTCTATAAAGTCTAATTGTAATAATGATAATAATAATATACTTTCTGCATATTTGCCAATTTTCTATATTATCCTTATAGAGATTTGTTATAGAAATTAAATACTTATTTATTAGTTTAACTATGGTTTACCCCTGTCGCAAGCGACGACTGTCTTTTGTGAGTGAATTGCATTTCATTTCAAATTTTAATTCCATTTTTGAATTGAAATGTTTAACTCGTTTTATTCTAATTTGATTACCAAAGTTAGCCCATATATAAAATTTCAACTGTCTAGTCCAATTTTTCACCTCGGCAAAAACCGCCCCCGTGCTCCCAAAAAAAATGTTTGATTTTATTTTGTAATAACATTTTTAATTATTAAGTAATTTGAGTTTTCTCCAAAGTTTCCTACCGGCCCCCTAATATTCTCAACGCCCTCTTTTCCAATTTTCCAATTTTTAGTTTTCACAAAATGTTAACATGGAATACCGTAACACACATGCCAAATTTCAACTTTCTATCTTTTACGAATTAAAAGTTATAGAGCAAAAAGTAAAAAAAACTTCTTTAGTTTTTCCAAAATTACGAGTCTGCAGGAAATTTAGGGAAAAATCCGAGGATGACAAAAGTCTTCTTTAAAAAAAAACGAAATGGTCAATTTTCAAGAAATTGCGCGGAGCCGTTTTCGATCCACCATACGAATCGCGTAAACATATAAATAAATAAACATACAAACAAATAAACTTTCATATGGAATATTATAATATAAGATTCCTTTCACGGTTAAAGAAAGCTTGCTACATTACAAAAGCTAAACCATTTATGTACAATGTTTCTTATACTAATCGAAGCTTAAATTTTATTCGTCTGAAAACTGGTATCTGGTTCCTTGCAGAATTTCAAATATAATAGCGCAGGAGTGACACAACTTTTTATAGAAATTGTTTTGGTCAAAATTTGTCACATCCTTTTAAGAGAGAGTTGATAAAAGTGATGAACAAAAGTCAAGAGGAAACTAAGTGTGAACTCAACTTTAAACATCCCGCCGATTTGAACCTTTACGGCGCACAACTTAGACATTAAATCTTGCGTTCGAGATGGCATTCGCGTTCACGTTCGCGTTCGCGTTAGCGGCATTGCACCGTGTTGACCAGTGCCAGCATCTATTAGATATGGACCTTACACTAAGATATTTACTGTCTGTACCAAAACGGAAGAATTTACTAACAGTAACAAAACTAAAAAATGTTATAGAGGTAGAGCAATTTTATTGTATGTTGAGATAAACACAGACGCAGACGCAGACTCATGGCTATTATAATCATGTAGTTAGCCACTTATGTGAAATTCCTTATGAATTACATTCTCATCTATGCGATTTCATTTACTAATTCAATGGTTAAGTACAATAGGCATGGGCGTCCGCACATGGGGGCAAACGGAAGAATTGTACTATGAGTTTTCCAGTACATAAAATATAAGTTTTAAGTTTTACTCTCCTTAGTCAAAAATTTTGTGGACACCCATGACAACAGGTAAAAATAATTGTATAATATAGATGTACATCATATATTTTCAATTACACAAGAAACATAGCAAGGTTTAGCTTGGAAAACGAAGAGAAAGGAAACAAATACTTGGCAAATAGAAAAAAAGGATGTGCAGGATTTGCGGAACGGAGATAGAAGCGATGAAACACATTAAGTTTTCTTGTGAAAAAATGTAACAGGTGAAAAGAATATTGTGCAGTTATTAAAGGGAGACAGTGAAGGGAAGAGGTGGATGAGCGGATGAAAGAGAAGGAATGGCAGAGTAGAAACAGGAGAAAGAGTAGCAGGAAGGAGAAGGCTGTAGGGATTTAAATTTATATGTTTTGTTTTTATTATTTCTTTTGGAAGGAGTGAGAATATTTAGATATAATAAAGATCACAAATTCAATTAGGTACAATGATATGTAATTTAATGATTTAAGACGGAAGAATGCAGTGTCCAATGGCAAAAACATTAAAATATATATATATATATATATATATATATATATATATATATATATATATATATATATATATATATATATTTTCAATAGGCACAACTTAAAGTCGAATAATTCTATTGGTACAACAGTTTGCTTGCTCTTTTTAATCCGTAGTCTCTACAAGATTATTGTTACTTGTAGAAACAGAATACTAGTAATGCTATTCGTATAAAACGCATTGACTTTATCGTATGATACGCAGAGAAAACGAAAGCGGGATGAAAAGCGTACACAACAAACAATACAGTTTTTAGTACTAGTAATTTGTATTCGTATAAATTACTTATCGTTTCTTTAAAGAGGAATCGATTTCAGTTGTTGTTTTCTCAGTAGACCCGTGGAGCAGCTATGCATACGCATCTAAGCGGACCCCTTCTCCCCGCTTCCTTTCTCTACCGCATTTGATGCGGACTTGATTTCGTTTGTTCTGTGCAGCTCGTGCGATTTCAATGAGGTTACTTCGATTTGAATGCATGTTGTAAATTGGGGACAGGCTTCGATAGTAGCTTGTACTTTATGTCTCCATTATTGCATAAATATCAATAATAATCGAAACGTACGATTCTACGATGAAGAAATCCTAAGCTCAGCCTTACGAGATTGAGAGTGAGTAGAGTTTCATTACGCAATAATGAATCATTGCCGGCCGACAGTCTGAGTGCTTGATGGACTACATGTTGCAGTACTCCCAACAGACTACTGACTACTGACAAGACGATCTCAATAAGGCATTGTAGGCGACACATATGCTTGCGTCGAGCGCCTACCCTGCTTTTAAATTTAAGATAGCAACATCCGGCCACGGTATCTATTGTTATGTAATCCTGTGTATAAGTGTTATGCAAATAGTAAGTAATAAAATAAATCAGTTGGTGAAAACATCATTATTCAATTACAATTTCATGAGGTAATGTACCAGGTGAAAAATAACGGCCAGCTATAGAAATGGGAAGCATATTTGAGGTATTTAAGAAATTTAGTCAATGTGGTTCCATTAAATTTGCAATGAGGAAAACGATGATCAATATTTAGAGGATCTTGATATTTAAATAGAAGTTATACAGTATAATTTATTCATATTTCACTTTATTGAGGTTTTATTAACCCCGTGGTCATACTCATCATGCAGCCAGTGTGGAACCTTTGATTGCAGCTGGACGGACATGTGTTTCTACGAATTTAATAGATACAACCTAGAATTTTTGATTATTCTATTACATATGATTAATAACTTATATCTCCAATGCCTACACACTTGATAAAGTATATATCATTCACTAAGGTGATAGAATGAAAATGAAAATCATCAGGACCAACACTTGCAACCATAACTAATCCTGCTGCAAAGCGAGTAAAGCTCAAAAACATGGATTGGAAACCTTCAAAAAGGCATTTAAACGATTTTTTTAATTCGGAACTACATATGAGCGTCAAATTATTCGTGGTCTTCCCAGATCTCCAATATCCTGCAGAGTTCATATACAAAATAAAATCTAAAACATAGATAATGAAAACTGCAAGGTCGCAGGTTGTTCAACTTTATAGAATTGGTGGAGTGGAAGGAAGAGGGGGGGGGAGTAAAAACGATAAAAAAGTTTGTATATCATTACTACATGATAAAATAATATTTAAAGAATACAAGAAATTTTCATAAATAAATATCAAGAAATGGGGCATTGACAGCAAATTTCCACAGATGTCACAAGAAAAAGAGTGATTGCGGTGTCCCTCATAACTCAACACTAGATTATCTAAAATCAAAAAACCAAAATTATTTCATTAATTAATAAGTTTATGCAGGTAACGCTGTGAATTTTTTTACAGCACCTAGAAGTCAAAATATCGATATTTCATGAAAGCAAAAAAGTTTGTCATAAATAAAGGATATAAAATTTATGACAAACCCTTCGAAATGTTACCAGTCGTATAAAAATTGGAACATAACTTGAAAATATTACAATATTCATTTTCAAAATTTATTTTTGCCGTTCTAACTCATTAAAAGTCAGTGGAAGAAAGCTTAAAATGTAGATGCGTTATTTTATTACAGAAAAACATGGTTTTTTGGATAATGTTTAACCTGCTGTATAGTATCGCCATCTATATTTCGCTAGAAAAATGGCCAAGTATCATTTCACCTTAATATAAATAAATTTAAAAAATGTGAAAAAAAAACAGTTTAAACCTTACTCCCTCTTAAAAAAACTGTTTTAAAAATGAACTCCATCCAAACCAGCTAGCTTCAGATTTAATGAACCCTAAGAAAATATTTTATAGGCTAAAAGGAAAATTCCATAAGACCTAATTGTATTCTGTGACTATCGGATATGTCATTAGACATATACTGTATTGCTTATTGTACATTACATAACTATTGATAAATGTATTCATAGCTATTACATTGTAAGGCAGAATGAAGCAGTAAGGTTCAAATAATACGGGTACCAGTGGTATTAGCAGCCATCGCTACTTACTACTATAGAAGCTACTAGCTCTGTAATATGATCTCCATTTCTTACCACATTACTCAAAGACACGTGTGCACTAGGTTTACTATCACTGACATTGGAGTCTAGGAAACTAGGCTCAGACTTTGAAGAGATAACATCTGTAGGCAGATGTGTTTGAATCATTACATTCGGTGTAAACGTCGAACAAGCCATGTAGCATCGAGCAGTGAGCATTGAGCATTGCACATCCAGTATCACCGCGCGTAATCAAATACGTTTTGTGCATGTGGTGTGCGTGAATCAAAGACCACGGACCACGGACTACAGTGTGACATGATTCGTTCTTCGTTGATGTTGTTAGTGTGGCTGCAATGTTCGCGAACATTTAACAGTGCAGTATGTATGGTAGATACTCACTGTACAGCAATTAATATGAATTATTATCGATGACGTCAATCGACTTCTGATTTCAGTGCATAATATTAAAAACACCTGTGGAATATTAATTATGATTTATATAATCATTTAGTTTATCTTAAATTTATTAACACCTACATTTATCTCCAACATATGTATTGTGTTTGATTGGCAATAAATAATTTTTAACACTAAGGTAAAATATTTTCCAAATATGAAATTGTCTTGCAATACCGTTGCTAGCTTGTCACAAGTTAATAACAAGATTCATTTTCCTCTTCTTAAATAGAAATTGTTTTTCAATGCAAGCTTTACACTTTTAGCTTACTACAAGCTAACCTTGCGTTACATTTCTACCTGGATTAAACTTTTACAATATTTATTATATAAAGCTTATCAGTTTTCGTTGTCGTTTACCCCATTGATTGTACGACGTGCAATGCACAGTTTAGTATTCTTGCAGTTGCATGTCTGATATGTTGCTCAGATCATTCCTTCGATCTTTACTTATATTCAATCGAACAGGATTTTATAGATTGATATGAAGTGATTTGTTCAATTTATAGCTTCAGTAAGACTTTTGTCTTGTAACAGAGAATAATAGAATATAACAACACGCTTTTAGAAGTTGAAGTCTGGTGTAACAATCGCCAGGAAAAGAAGAAGAATACTTCAGGTAAAAGCATTGTCAACTGTAAAGGACGATGTTATGGTGAAGCGTTTAACGATATTTATATTTATTTAATGTTCAGTATTTGAAGAAAACTACGCCTTACGTATTTAAAAACTTGAGACAGTAACACATTTGTAGTAACAACTATTTGGGTGCTCGAAGAACAAAATATGGATGTTACCTTACATTAATGCAATATTTTACCTAAGCTTAACCTTGTAACATTTAATCCAATAGACTTATTTTAAAAGCCTTAATCCATACTACATTTACATTTACATTATTTATTAATTTACATTTAATATAAAATATATTAAACAGTATCTATAACTTAAGAGTATTGTAACAATTGGGGTCCCCACACTTTAAACTGACCCGCCTTCAGTTATACTGATAAGTGTTGTAATATATCAATAGAAAAAAGCTCGGAGATCCTGCTACGGCGTAGCACGAATAATTCTGTTTTCCTAAGGCCTGTCTCAGTATGGGACCGTATTTAAGCGACGGCGTATTCGGACGTAAATCGGCGGTTTGAATGAGCTACAAAGCAAACCGCCCTATGTGTGTCACAGATGTCTGTAGTCGTGTATTAGGGGGTGTATTGGAGTTCTTTAACACTTATATAATTTATCATGAGAGCAAACTTTAACTTTAATTTTTATCGATACACTACTGGTATTAAAGGGACTTTAGCATTTATTATATATCTGAGTTCTGGTGGGCGTGAATTTAAATTTAGTTCTATCCTATTGGTATGGGCATCCGTGCCCATGATTCACTGAAATACAAACATAAATTGCATGCAGAACATACCCATGTCGCCGATAGATTTCATTTGACCGCGTATTGCAGCGTAACAAAAGGCGATCTTAGGTCTCCCCTCCAGTCTGACGCGGCTTTTTGCATTTACAAAGGTTCATATAGGGTATCGTTGTAGTAGTGGTAACGCTTGGATAAAATTCGCCTTTATACGCTTCTAATGTGCGAGGTAGTGCCGCCCGTATTCGGACTGCTTTGTAGCGTGCAGTCTGAGAGCTCCAGAGCGATCTCATTACATTTACATGGTTCGGATAGGTAAAGCGTAGTAGCCCGTATACGTCCGGCAGAAATTCGCTTAAATACGGTCCCATACTGAGACAGGCCTAATACCGCTCTACGGCGATATCGTTGCCTGAGAGCTGCGAGATATTTTTCCGTCGACCCGCTTTCAGTTATATTAAAGGGGGTTGTAATACCTACGCTGTATTGTATATCAAGAGACACAAGCTTGTAGAACCTGCTACGGCATAGCTCAAATAAATCTGTTTTCCTAATACCGCTTTACGCCAATATCGTTGCCTGACAGCTACGAGATATTTTTCCGCTGACCCGCTTTCAGTTGGACTGATAGGGGCTGTAACAATGCTATTCTATATACCAAAAGGCACAAGCTTCGAGATCCTGCTACGGTATTGTTCGGATAATTCTGTTTCCCTAATTCCACTCTACGCCAATATCGTTGCCTGAGCGCTACGAGATGATTTTCCACTGACCCGTCTTCAGTTAGACTGATAGGGGTTATAATACCTACGATATTTAAAAAACACAAGCTTGGAGATGGTGCTACGGCGTAGCTTGAACAATTCTGTTTTCCTAATACCACTCTACGGCGATATCGTTGCCTGAGAGCTACGAGATATTTTTCATTTCCTTTCCTCTTTGTGCTACGCCAATATAAAATATTATCTGGGTAAGTTTTTCATTCCAGAAGAAAACTTATACTTTCGCGAACTATATTATTGGTGGACTGATAGGATAGGTGTAAAGCAATAGTCTAACACAAGGATAAACTAAAAAACAGATATTTAGAGAAAAACTAGTGGATAACTGTCTTAGAGTACAGTTTAGAACGTGCTAGACTCATTTTCTACTCTCTGGGACATAACTTTTGTTTTGTTGCAATGATTGTTTCATGAATAGTTAACCCGAAGTTTCTAATCATTCTCATTTAAATACTAATATGTTACAAAGAGTAATGGTACAAAAAACTGACTATTTCAATAATGCATAGAAATATAGGAATACATTACTGTGTCGTCGCACATCACAGCCACAGCCACCAGTCGTTGTTGTAGTCGTAGTCGGAGTGTTTCCAGCCCTGAGGGAACTCTGAGAACGTTAATTAATGTTTTAATAAATGTTTAACAAGATTTTAATACAAGGAAAAAACCTATAGTGAGTTATGTTTAATATTTTATTTATTTGCAAGACAACGTTTCTTTGATATGTTAGAAAGTATGGACATATGAATGCAAAATCTGTAGTCTGCAGTATCTGCCTATGCATTAATAGCATACGAGTATAAACAGAAATTACCTGTTCGTTTTGTATCGTACCTGTAGACTCCATATGAGATATTACTGAAATATAATTACATTTAAATAATTAATTATAATAATGTTAATTTTAATATGATAATATGGATGTTATTACTTCTACTTTATAATTGACTTTTAATCCCGCGCTCGGATGTGTAATGAATATGTTTAAAGAAATATGTGTCATCGTTGTTGTTTCTTTTACATGAATAAATCAAATGCATTAATGTCACGAAGAAAGGAATACCTGCCAATGACGAATGTCCGACGACTCATTTTAATAAAATCGTTTTTGTACTTTCCATTGACACATAATAGGTGCTGAAGCTTGTCGTAGAGCTGCAGAAACGATCAATAGAAGCTCTAAAAAGGATACGCGTTTGAGGACACAAATGTCGCCTCCGAGGTGCAGAAAATAATAGGAATCCATAAATGTCTACACGTTATTGTACGTCGACGTTGCGACGGTCAAAAGAAAAATACGACGCTCCTCGCAGGCAATGTTGTATTCGTCTAAATTATTAGGAAAACAGAATCGTGGATCAACCCTCGTTCTATACGAAAACCGTTATGCTTAAATATAATAATACTATAAAGATTTCCTTTCACCAGACTGTACAAGTAATCATACATTGAAACAAGGGTTCAAGCAACCCCTTTTCTACTTAGAAACGCGTGTGTTTTAAAGGGGAGAAATACTATCCGTGTAAAAGAACCGAGGGAGTTACTAGCGGGTAAACTGGCTCGGAGGTAGCAGTGATGGTGTTAAGAATGATCAGGGATGCAAAAATACATGCAAGGAGAAATATATATCGAGGGAAGGAAATGGAAAACCTCTCGTAGCGCGTAGGCAACAATGTGGGCGTAGAGAAGGATCAAGAAAACATAAATTTGTAGAGTTTCAACCGTAGAAAGGTACTACGTAGAATATAGTTACTTAATTCATTATTGGAAGCCAAACTATTTTGGAAAAATATGCCTCCAAATCTCTAATTGCTAATTTTTTTTACTTTCTGTTTTGCGGGATCCTGTTGTAATAAATTGTTAGCTCTATTACTTGTAAATTTTAGGCTAAATCTACGGCCTCAATGTTTAATTCGTACTTTGCATTTATTGCCTTATAACTACACGTTACTATTAACAGAGTCCATGCATGTATCCGTGAGAGAGATTTAATAGCAAAAACTATTTCAACTAAATAATTTATTCATCAATTTTGAAGTTATTGGAAACTAAAAGATGACAACAAACATAGAATCTCATGATGGCTATAACAAAGAATACTTCAGAACTCAAGAGCACTTCTACATAGACTTAAAATTATAACAATTATTTTAGCATAAATGACTTGACATTCCGGAGGATCACTTGAATTGTCGTGGACAAACAATCGTAACCTAGCTAAAGAGCAAATTGTTAAATTCTCAAAGAAGCTAAACGTGCCATAACAAATTAAATAATTCTAACACCTCCACACTATTTAATGAACTAAAATTACATTCCTAGAACACATCTTTTTATTCTTTAACAAATAATTACTAGTTTAAATAAACGTAATTCTTTTTTTACGCAAATAAACAATATTAAACGTAATAAGACTTATCTCCTAGTTGGTAATTCGAAATTAATTGCCATGACTTCTGCTTAATGCTTTGAATAAAATAAATGTTAAAAATAAACAAAAATAAATATCTATATGTGTTTACTTATTTGATCAATGAAGTTTAAAGGTCATTCTCAAAAGTGTATACTTTACGAGTATTGTAATAATATCAGTAGAATAATAACTTGATTTTTCATAAAAGAACTTTTAAACTTAAGTAATTCGGTGCTGCGTTATAGTTTCATTGCAGTTGCGTAAACTTCGGAGCCCATTAGTTACAACTTCTATATTCTTAATACAAAAATGAGTTTATAAACTATCATATATCAATATAAGATATCAATCCAGTTCATAAAATAATATTTGTTCCTTAATAACTGGATTACAATATGGTCACAGACAATATTAATATTTATTATTATTTTATTTTAATGTTTTAGCCATTTGGCACTACATTCTTGTGCCTTAACTCATTTATTTACATATCATTATGCTTAATTCAATTTTGATCCTTATAAAATCTAAAAATTCTCACTCCTTCCAAACGAGAAAAAAAATTTTTTTTTTATCCTAATAAAAATAAAAACAACACTGCTACTGCTACTCTCTCTCCTGTTTCTACTCTGCCATTCCTTCTCTTTCTTCGTTTCTTTTCTCTACCTCCGCCGTCCACCTCTTCCCTTCACTGCCCCCCTTTATTAACTGCTCAATATTCTTTTCGCTTATTACCTTTTTCTCGCATGAAAAGTTAATGTGCCAATGTGACAATATTAATATTCACAAAGCCTAATTATTTATAAGAGACGTAAGATTTTTTATATTTATTTATTTATTTGCCTTGACTTTTATTCGTCATAGCCACCATCAAACATTTTGTATACATATTTTACAATTTATAATTCAATTTTACAAATTTCTAAATATAATTCACTCATTAATTTTGAATCACTTAACAAAAATTTAATATTAACAGGAAAAGTTACGTAACAAAACGTAAGGTTACGTTTTATTGTTTTCCGGGGTTTGTTATAATGTCAATAAATAACTGCCAGTTACATTTCAAATCTTTACTACTATGTATATGAGTTTAATATGGAACATTATTTAATCTCTCATAAAGAAAACCATTTATTTACGTCAGAAAATGTTAATTTATGTCACAGGTTAACATTAAATTCATGTAACTGTGTTTAGTGAGTATCTATGACATTTCTTATTCTTCCTCCTCGTTGACTCCCAACGACAGTCAAGAAAGTTACTCGAAGTTAGTAGATGTTTAAATCATTAGCAATATTTTTACAAGGTTTGATTAATAGCTTGTGTGCAGTGTTAATTAAATATAATATAGTAACTGAATCTTCATAAACTCAGTGACAGGTTGTGTATATATATTTCTACATAACCTTTAGCACTAACTTAACTTGCAGTTAGTTTTACTAAGAGCACTTGTTTGCAGCTACCGTGGCCCACGCAGTATCAGAAATATGTGAATATGTGAGTTTAGTCGTTTTGCCTGGCCACAAGTGCCTACCACAAGTGTCCAAGTGTCCAAGACCAAAGTGCTTCTCAGGGACGTCCGCCGATAGAATAGATGCGCAATAATAAGGAAATTTGCAAATGGAATCAAGCAAGCTAATTATTTGTGCAGGCGACGCAAGTAATCGAATGCAGTCTGAAACCGACCTTATAGTTTGTTCTGTAACTTAGGGTAGAATAGATCCTTTAGATTTCTAAAAATTCTGTGGCTATCAATAATAAACTGATGAATAATGAATAATATTATACAAAAATATAATCAAAAATAAGACAATCCTATTATTATTGTTATAACTAATTTATACAAGCTATCTAATAACATATTTTCTAATTAATTAAATAATGGTAATATTTTGTAGTCAGAGTATTAACCATTGTTAATACTGTCTTTCTATCGGTCATCATACTAGCTCAAATGGCTTAGTTCTCTTTAATCTTCTTATCAGTCCATTCGTGTGCAGCAGGTGAAACGCTTCCACATTGACATGTCGTTGTAGACGTTGCTCGTGCTTTCTTGCTATTTTCGTAATTTCTTCAGCTACTGTAGTTACTTTAAGATCCCTATGTATATCGCTATTGCTGACATACCATGGGTGCATTCACTATGTTCCTCAGAACTCTATTTTGGAAAGTCTAAATGCATATGATGTTACATTTTTCAATACAGCTCCATAGCTGGATTCCATATGTCCAAACTCGTTTCAATATTTGTTTATACAGCATGAGTTTGTTATGTATGGATAATGTGGATTTGCGTCCCATAGCTTGGCACATACGGAATAGCTAGAAAGAAATGTCCTCAATTGTAATAACCAAAATTTGAAATCATTTTCAATGTCATTAATTAAACAAATAATATATTATTTGTTTAAATACTGAAAAAAGTTTAATAAAAACTGTTTAGTTGTAAATTTAATTCAAATTCAATGCACTAAGTCCCACCTACAACACAGCTGTTATGTGAGTTTAATGTTGAAGTATTGAGTATTCAAGCCAGTATTACCGGTTATCAACGTATCTTTTTAGACTATAATTTTTTAAGGTAATAGGTTTAAATTTCTAGGGAGCAATTTAGTTATCTACGCCACTGGATTGATAGATATACTACATTTATATATTCGTACGATCCGGTATAGTATACCAGTATTCACGTGTTTTATGTTTATATCTACACACTACACACTACACAAACTTAGTTGTATTTTATTCTAAAAAATAAAAGAATAATAACAAAAAAATAACACTTATAAAATGCTTTTAACACATTATAGGTGCTATCGTAAATTCTTTGGGTATCCATTCCACTGGGAAGAAGAATATTTATGCTTGTTTCAAAACGGTATATGGAGCAATTTATTGCTGGTGTGCTCCATATCACGTGACAATCAATTCCAACTAGTTTATTTTCAAAAAACAGAATAATAGTTGTATGCAATATAAACTTCATATTAAAAAATATTTATTTATACGAAGTAATGACAAACTATGTGAGCGACATATCTTATAATAGTTCTCTAGAGTAATTCGTATTTTTCTTTCTTTAATTTAGGATGCTGGAGCTCTCGAGATAACCTCCACGTATGTCGCATCCTAAACGCATACTGGTTGGTAGTCTTAAGGACTGTACGTTAAGAAGAAGTCTCTTGAGTATCGCCTCCCGTGTGGAAAAGACGATGTAAAATGCATAAAACATTCATTTTAATTTACATAATATGTTAAGTGGACTACAGAACTACCTAACACCTACTAACATGTAACTCTCCGTGGAAGATGGTCCATCTCCACCTCCATCTCCATCTTCGTTCGCTCAACGGATGCTGCGAGAGGTAAGTGCAGTTAATCCAACGTTCCTCTATTTATAGTTCATATACCCAATTTTAATTAGAACCATATTATTTGGTTAAATCATATTTAAATAACATAAAATTTTATTTATTATCTCTGTCAAGTAATTTTTCTCGTAAAGCTTATTTGATTTGACAACTGCAAGCATAATGACGTTTAATTCTTTATCTCTTAATACACTCAGTTGTATTACAGTGGATTGACTTCAAGATATTTTGAACTTCATTCGTAACATCTTATTTCTTTAATGTTTAACAATTAAAATTATGATAGGTAACTTTAATAAGTGCAGTTTTACATAAATGCAGTTATGATACACAACTCAATTAATTCCACCTTCAAATGAAAGCCCTGCAACACAAGAAGAATCCAAGAAACGAGAAGAAAGTTTACAATGTTAAAACAATTTGTAAAAAGTGTTCTTTCTATGTTTATAACTTCTGTCAAACTAAAATACGATCTCGTTTTTGTGTATTTATTTATTTTTTTGTAAAAAATCCACAGACACTGTTATGTGAATTATACGTATAGTATATACCTATATCGTACCATTTCGAAGATATAATTTGTCACAACAAATTAAATGTGTCCAAAAGTTAACTCTCATTGGTAAAAGCTGACGCGTTGTTGGGATTTTTATTACCGTTTTTTTAGCGTGGTGTTTGATTACGATGTAGATAAGTTCAATTTCGGTGTAAAAAATGTCTGTTTTCGTTTTGTGAGAAAGCCGTGATGTATTGATTGTAGGTTCTTGTTGAAATTTATAAAATTGTTTGAATGTTTGCTGTGAAAATTGTGACTATTGTTCAGTGCGAATAAAACTTCGTCGGCAAACGTAACAAGGTTAACTAGATTAATAAGATAAGAGTAACAGCATCAAGACTTATTTATTCCATCCATGTAAATTATATTTATTCTTTAATTTAGAAGATTTTGCTCTTTTATAATGCATGTTGTGTTTGTTTACGGATTTCACATAAGTAGGTAATATTTCCAGATAAAAAAGAAAATGTTTAAACAGTTGGTAGAATAGATCAGACTAGTGTTTAGGATATATTCAGTTAACAACAACTATTACTATTACGATAACTATAGTAATTACTTGTAAGCGGAATAGATGTCCAATATGGTATATAAACATAACGATTCTAGGATCGCTCTCTCTTTCTTGTTAGTTTGTCTGTCAATACATATATACACGTATCCTATCGATTTATTTTACAGTAGCTATATCAAATTAAAAATAAGAACTCTTATTCCTATTTAATTATAATAACTTAATAAAAAAATTATTAACTAATTAATTTAATATGCACTTGAATAAAAATTATTCATAATTATTAAATTTACGTTTTCTTAAAAAATAAAAATTAAATCTTATGGCCACAACTCAACTATTCGTCATCACATAGACTATAGACACGATTAACTTGATGTTCTGTATTATAGAAAAACGATATTATGTTATTTATGTAATTTGTTATGGTTTTTAGATAAAGGAAACAAAATTAAATATAATTCAAAATTTTATACCTATGCCTAATTCGATAATTTGTATTAACCAAACTAGTTCTATAAAATTCAAGGTTTTGAACAAGAAACCATTATTATTTTGATATATAGATCTATAAAAAAAAACATTTTTTTTATCATATTTCCAAGATTATTGTTTAGTTGTTTAAATTGAAAATAAAAGTAGAAGATATTGGAGATTGAATTTCTGTATGGGAGTTAATTAACATATTAAATTTCAATGCCAATACTATTAGTATAATCCTAGTATATTGAACTGTGATCATCAGTGCCGGACTGGACTGGACGTCGTACAGTGCATTACTTACCTAACTAGGGCGTTCAATTTTCTTTTTATATTTTATTTGTATCTTAGTTATAGTTTACAATATTATTGTCTTTAAATTATGTCTCTTTTATATTTTCAATATTAAATTACACGCGTCAGTGAGACCTAATCCGCCACTGGTGTTGATATTGAGTTTATCTGAATATGTCTATTCGTTTCCCTTTTTTTTGTACTTTCAACGCCTAGCTGCTGATCGATTCGATATCAATCTCATTGCTTTATTCAACATTATGTAGTTACATAATTGTATATTTAGGGCGTTCTCTCACTCGTATACACGTTTGTTCTCTCATTAACAACACAGTTCCATTCTCATTCGGTTCGGGCAGATTCGGGGCTAAGGTCTGCAACCAGTCGCCTCGTGTGCGGTGGGCATTAGTCGTATTTCATTTTAAAATTTATTGAGTTTGTACTCTTATATTATATCAAATCTATAAAAATGTTACTTGTAAATAAGGAAATATACAGGTAGAATATGTAACACTCAAATTAGCTTATATAACCTTGGAATTACCATGTGACAAGCTAGTAAGTGAGAAACTGCAATGCAAGACAAGACTGTTCCAATTATTCGGATTTTTGTTTACTCGAAATTTTTCACAGTGCGGACAGCCGTCTCTCACAATAATTTTAATAAAGCAATTATTAATTTATATTACGAATAGCTGAAGTAATTTATACGATACTTAATATATCAATGAATAAATATTTGAAAATAAATATGAATAAAATGTATCTTAAGTACATATAATAAACAAAAATCTATTGGTGACATCTTGATATAAATATCTTTTAGAAGATACTCATCATTAAGAATTTTATTGCCCATTGACACATTGTCTAACTTTCAAAATACTATTAATCAATTTATAATAATTATAAGTAAATAACAAAATAGTCAATTAATTAAAAGCAATAACATGATCCTACGTTAAATATAGAAAAACATTTTTACAACTGTAGCTTAAAACAAAAAATATTTATAGAAGAGTTATAAACTGTGTTCATAAAATATTTAAACATTTTTATATAACAATAATTAGATAAAATCATAGTAAATATGACAAATATTAAAAGCTATTTCCCTAAATAGTTTTATAATCCAGTCAACCAACTCCAGGGGATCCACAGAGTAGGTTCTCTTCATCCAGAAGCATCAACCATTCTCAACATCAACAACCAAGCCTACCCGATATCCACACTATTACATTAGTTTATCTAAAACTATTTAAATATTTAAAACATTTAAACGTCTTTAACATATAATAAAATATAAATTAATGTTCCTTTAAAACAAGGTTTAAAGAGGTAAAAACCGTATCTTTTATATGTAATATACTTCACTATATTATTTCTGAGAGAGTTTAAGATTGGATAAAAAGCTTAAAACGAGGTAGAGTAGAAGTATATACGCAGGTGACAGTCAAACACCTTGGGTGGTCTTGAACCAAGAACCACGAACCACGAACCACGGGGATTCGATCAAACAATAAACATTGACTAACACTATGTAAGAGTTGTATCAGAATCTTAAATTTTTATTTGTAGCAGTGTATTTCAACATTTATGTGTCTCATGATATGCGCTTTTAGTTCAAGATATCAAAATTTCATCATTCATCATCATTTCATATCAAAAATCATCGATCACTCAAAACTCTACGAAGAGAACAATAATACACTGTTCAAAGTGTAAGGCTTATCACAAACTGCACCACTGCCCAATTAATTTGTAGTTATAGTTTTGGCATTTAACTAACACAACAAAATACCCAGACAAAGTTGTGGCAACACTGTACCTTGCTTCCCAGTAAACATTTTGAAGTCACTTTGCCTTCATATTGAAGATGCGTATGACTTTTTTCTTGTTCATTTACAGTTCAGTCTCTCATAGTCGTTCACATTATACATCTATTTTATGGGCTACAAATGGCGAAACCATTCCATCTGTCCGAATACAAATGAAGATAAAGCTGATGCGAACTATAATTGAAGTGCAATAGTGATAGAAACGTCACAAAAACGGACAAATTGCACAAATTTTGATGCCGTTACAAATTCCAGCGAATATTGTTAATATGTTAGAATCAAGAAGCATAACCAACCACATCAAAGGCCTTTAATTGATTGAATATTTTCAAAACCGTCTTGTTGATTTCTTTTGCTCCTCATCTGGCAAAATTATGAAGGTCAACCATTTGTAAAGAATAGATAAATTTCATGTCCCCAATCACAACCAACGCACCAGATCAACGCATCAGATTTAAGCCCAATATTTATACCACATTTTGTTTACTTTTATTGTATTTCTGGAGGACACAAAAATAATCTGAAACTTTGAACTCAAGATGAGACCAAACACAAGAAATATTGCTTTAGTTTCTTTTTTGTATATAAAAGGAAACAATAATATAAAATAAATGTTAAGAAATATAACAAATGGTCATACAGGTTGCTGATGAGGTGGTTGTAGGATAGAGACAACGATAACAGATTCTAAGGAGAGTGAGTAGTAAAGAAAACAACTTGAAAAGAAAGAAAGAGATAGAAGATCCCAAATAATAAATCCAGCTCAGTGGGGTTCGGCGTGGACATTTAAAATACTGTGCCATAAACTAGATTAACATTTAGTAACATTGGAACCAAAGACATTGCACAGGTACTTTATTAGTGAAATACACAAGTGATTTAAATTCAAATATGTAGTCGTTATGCTGTAGATATTGGTACGTTGAGAATGTTTCACGTCCATTTGCATCAAGCTTCACACATGAGAGTACTTCACCCGAGTGACATTGACAGATCAGTGATGTAAAGGGGTACAGAGCAATAATATTTCAGGAAGGCAGAAATAAAATTGGGAACATTTTACCATGATGAAGATATTAACTTATTTCATTTGAAAAGAATATTGGGCAGTTATTAAAGGGAGGCAGTGAAGGGAAGAGGTGGATGGCGGAGATAGAGAAAAGGAACGAGGAGAGAGAAGAAATGGCAGAATACAAACAGGAGGTAAAGTAGCAGGAGTAGCGAAGCAGTAGCAGTAGTAGTTTTGTTTTTATTTTTATAAGGATATTTTTTTTGTTTCGAAGGATTGAGAATATTTAGATTTAATAAGGATCAAAATTGAATTAAGCACAGTAACATGTAAATAAATGAGTTAAGGCACAAGAATGTAGTGCCAAATGGCAAAAACAATAAAAACAAATAATAATAAATAATAATTTGAAAAGTCAAAAGTCATATTCCAGTGTCAAATAAGTATCATAGCTTATAGGAGTTTATTATATCTTTAGTTATATTAATAGAAGATGGAATTGTGGTATATGTATAAGGGTAAAGTTGATAAGTTCATAGTTAATTTGGTAAAACTAATAGACGAAATAACTAAGCGCTTGCACATAGATGTTTAGCGATTTTATTTCGCGTTCAATAATTTTGCAAAACTGCAAATAAATTGATCAAATAAGAATATAGAAAAAGAAATTACCACCGTATTCTTAAAAACGTAAATCCTCAAAAAAGAATTAATGAAAGATATGTTAAAATATTGCTTGAATTTAAAACGTTTTTCAAATAAATGTAAATTGCTCTCATTTAAATTCCCTGGACGGTATTTTGATCAGCACTGGTTTATTTGTTACAATAATCTTAAGAACGCAGTGAATGAATACACTGAAATCATTATATTTAATGTGAATAAACTTAATCTTTTGTTATAATCTAACATATATATTTTACTTAAACGACTAACTATTAAAATATTTAAACATTATACCAAGGAATTACAATCGAATAAAATCCTGGTTTATTCAATATGACGTCACAGCATCGTTTAACTAAGCAAATGACACTATAAATGACGATAAACGCTGATAAATTTTTTTGTCTATTTATCTTCAGGAAATATTTAATTTTCACTCAAAATTTGTCCGTTGTTTTTTCATTTGGAAGAAACTAAATTAAAGCTCAACTTTGAAAAGAGTGAAATTATATAGAAAGTTAAAAAATGTATATGTATATTGTCATAAAAATTAATAAGTGGACATAAAAGGAATAAGTGAATTTCACATAATGAACGAATCAAGCAGTGTTAAAGAAGTATGAACACTCTAGTAGCCCATCTATCGGTAAAGCTGTAACTATGACAGCATTTTTTAATACGGTGTGCCCGTAACGTGCCCTTAAACTTGTAGGGTTAATCAATCGTGCCACTACCTACAAAAATTGTTCAAAATTTAGATGATGAATGAATTTGCATATGAACATATTCTTTGTTTTTTCTACTTACCGGATTTTCCGGGCCCGTCAACAATTTGAACTTCGCATGAAAATCTGGTTCCTTATTTGATGTTGTAATTTCCATAGCAATGACAGGTCCGCTTAACAATTCATCAATAAGTCCCTAAAAATTACAGAGAAGGATTACGTAAAATATTATTCAAGAAATTTAAGTACGTCAGTCGAATTCAAGAATCCGACACCCAGCGTTAATTATTTCGGAAGCAAATCAATTATGAGATGACGTTCGGGCTCTTGTAAATGTTATTAAGTTTGTGCTTACTCCATAATTGTTAATGACACCTCTATATACAGACAAGAAGTCGTTGCAGCTATCTATCGTTAAGTTAACCATCTGCATTCCTGTGACATTAAATCCGCAATCCATAATGTCTTCTATAATGTTTCCAACAAAATGATCTTTCAACACATGCGCTTTAATTAAACACAGAATAGGATTTTTAAGCAAAGCGCAAGGAGCTATTCCCTTCGAAAGATCCTCGTTGTCTGGAAAGAACACTGTCATTTCCTGAAATAATCATTTAGTTATAACGTTCAACAAAAACAAGGTTTTAGAATTATCATGTTATAAATCATTGTAAAAACAATAATCTAATTGAATAAATGCTAGAACTGTAAGTAACAAATAAAGCTCGTTCAAAATACTTTATAACAAGCAGCTTCACTGCTGGATCCATGGATGGCATTTTCTACTCTGTTGATACCAAATCTAGCTCTTATGGAGAATGGATTTTCTTCCTTTGCTTTTATAGGATCTGGATGGCCCATTGCCTCCCGAAAAGCAAGAATGGCATCGACGTTGCTTAGGACCATAGCCAGAGCTGCTCCTGACGATAAATGTTGTGTAAGAAACCTATGAGGAACCAGTTAACGAATGTACGAATTTAAAAGGATAGAAATAGAAATATAAAATAAGAGAGAACAATTGCGGATCTAACTTTTAATGAAGGACTAAGTATTGTCCATTCATCGCGAATAAAAAGAATACACTTGTTTATCTAGCGGAGAAAATTGATATAAATTACAACAACTCTTTTATAACCGACCAGCTATTGGCTTACTAAGTTTAGGAGAATTAACCTGGGCAACCCTAATTAGTCTAATGTTAAACAGCGTCGTTAAAAAATTGCAAAAAAGGTTCAAACGCCTTTTACTAAGAACACTTTAACCTCTACCCCAGTAAACATTTTGGAGTCACTTTGACATCATATTGGAGATGCGCATGATTTTTTTGTCATAAAAGAGTTCATTTATAGATCAGTTTTTCACAATTGTTCATATGAAATGTCTGTTTTATCGGCTACAGATGACGAAACCACTCCACCTGTCGGAATACAAATGAACATAAAGTTGATGCGAACTATAATTGAAGTGAAATAGTGATAAAAACGTCACAAAAAGGGACACTTCACCTAATGTTTACTGGGACATTGCTTAAAAAATTAATTAAGACTGTTAAGGAAATATCTACGGCATATATGGTGTTCCCTTTAGTTCTTCATAAAATCTAGTAACTTCTTCTTTTGTTAGCCACACCATTTTGCAGCGCACTATATTAAATCCTTTAGAACCTATGTAATTAATTATAGGTCCCATATATGGCATACCACTAGGTTTTATTATGGCAAATGTTCTAAAAATAGTTACGCAATGATTTCCAAGTCAATAACAAAAAAAGCTAACAAATCTAGAAGTCTAAGAATACCAACATTGTTATTTTTGAAGACATTACTTTCCTGCTGTACTCATCCGCGTATGAATTAATAATTACCGGTTTGCTGTAAATCATAATTCTTGCACCGATAAAAAAATCATCACTGGTGTAGTCTGATTGTGTACGGTGTAACACAGGTATGCCAATGTCTAAGTCGTACTAAAAACAATACAATTCTGTACAATTTCAATACCATTCAATGTCCACATTGTTAGAAAGTAAATGGTCGAACCAGTGCAACTGAGTTGTCATACGGGTAGTACGATAACAGAAGGTTCACTAAAACCTTACGATATCTATCGGTCCAAGTACCACGGTATGCAATTCGCTTTCTGTATGCAATGGGCTCGTACTCATCTTCTTCCTCTTTAGAGTGACTTTCCTTCAAAGCTTTCCATTTTGCATATTCTTTTTCCAATTCTTTTGCCTAATTACAAATTATTAATTAAACATTTTGTGTAAATTTAGTTGCATAATTCATTCATTAATTAATCACCATTTTAAATAACTTATTTATGCTTTAGAATAGTTATTAAATTTTAAATTCTTAAATCAAATTAAAATCTCTTTATAATAAATTTAATTAATGAATTTATAATTCAATATATAAATCAATATAAATATTTTACAATTTTTAAATAAATAATACCACTCAAATACATTAACTTTACATTTATTTACAAAAATTATTTCAACTGTTTTTTATTTACATTATTATAAATGTCATATACAGTGGCGTCCAGAGGGGAAGGCAACAAACGAATCTGAGCCAGTTAAACTTCTCTTAAATATCAGTTGAACTGCAGGTGTGCAATGGGCTTATGTCCTATATCTTAATTTCTATAAAAGTGTACTATATATTGATAAAGTGGGTTACTAGAACCTCAAATGTTCAATTACTTTTTAATAACTCCTTTATATGTTAAGAGATATTAACAATTAGAAAAGTCATTGACAAGTGCATGTGACATCACAATCCTTGTGCAAGGTTACCAACCTTACAGCTCATAAATCTCTGCTATATGTATTTATATATCAAAATATCAAATATTATTTACAGCTATTTCAAGGAACACTCAAATTTTAATATTATGTCTGCCTTAGCAGGGTTAAATAAAATAAAAACTTATTATTCTTTGACTTGACTTGATTATTTGACTACCAACAGCTAGAGAACATTACCATAGCACTGACCTACTCAACAAATAACTGACGTTAAAATGCATTTCACGTCATACAAATATGGCCGACCATTTCTAGCGCTAAAACTACAATTTAAACTTTTAATTGCTATATCTCCGTCAATATTTAGATTTTTAATAAAATAGACACGCCACTACACATTTATTAACATCAATTTCAATCAACAATTGAAAAATCGACCACTAAAAAATGAGGACAAGCCCATTGGAAACTGATTAAAAACACCGAATTATTTTTTATTAAAATAAGCAGTTATAGGTCCGCACAACTTGCATTCGCAATCTTGTAGTATGAAGCGTCAGCTACGGATCTACTGTGACAACAATTGAGATCGACAGGCATTTCTTTTCGAATTAACCTCATTGGACATTTGATAGCTACATAAGCTCTTAATAAAGACAATGTGTTCGATACGAGCAATGCAGGCCTTATGGATCCTTTATGTAGTATTTTTAATTTAATTACTGATCATAAATAATAATTTATTTTATTCCTAAAATTTGAATCTCCTACTTCTGTGCGTTACTTTTAATCTAGGTACTTCTACATTTTATTATACAATAAGAATGGTTTAGCAAGAAATAACTTGAAACGCATAACACACTCCTAGAAACATTTAATTTCATTAAATATATTTTACATATCTTAACACAATGAATTTAATATAATGAATGCATTACAACCAATGAATTTAATACATTATATGGTAAACTATTAAATTATGTTGTGTTGAAGAAGTAGAAGCACTCCAGAAGACCATCTATTGGCAACACGGTCATGTAGAGAGCATTTTTCAAAACCGTATGACCGTAACGAGCCCTTATGCTAGTAGGGTTGATCAATCGCGCCACCGTCTGGAAATTTTCCATAAAAATTATTAAATTATTTGTAAATTAAAGAATGTATATTTTATTCAACACTTACTGGATTTTCGGGCCCAACTAGTAATTTAAATTTTGCATGAAAATCTGGATCATCTTCTGTCGTTGTGATTTCCAAAGCAATAACAGGGCCGCTTACTAGTTCATCAATAAGCCCCTAAACCCCAAAACATATATTGTCTCGGTCAACTTTATATATGGTGAGTGGATTAAATTGGTCTGATATATGCTTGCTAAACTATGTGAGTTTAATTTTCTGTCTGCTCAACTTCCGTAATAATTGCTTGAAATAATAAAACGAAATCTACTATATGAGTTACTTACTCCATAATTAGAAAGAACCCCACGATATGCAGCCAGAAAGTCATTGCAGTTCTCCGTATTCAAAAAATACATACAAATGCCGGTCACATTGAACCCGCAGTTCATAATGTCTTCTACAACACGCCCAACAAATCCTTCCTTTATGATATGGTTCTTAAGTAAACATAAGAGAGGATTTTTGAAGGTAGCACACGGCGGGATTCCAACTGTAAGGTCTTCCTTGTTGGGAAAGAAAAATTTTATTTCCTGCAAATAATTTTAATTTTATTTTTAAAATATATTTTTGTAATGCAACCAACATGCGACATCCAACATTTGTTGGAAAACATCCACAGCAACAACGAACACGTACAAAGAGAAGTAAGTTGTAGCTTAATACGTAGACATGCTTTGTCGGTACAACGTATTCACTTAGGCTATTTATTAAAACAATGTAATAAAGAAAGTCTTAAACGTCAGGCAAGTTGGTGTCGCAATAGCGTGGCCGCTTCCTCTATCGTTAATAATAATGATAAGAAATACAAAATCACACCTTATTACGAAATTTTTCATTTGTTGCTCCATGAATGGCATTTTCCACTTTGTTTATACCAAACCTTGCACGTATGCTACAAGGATCTTCTTCCATTGCTTTCGCGGGATCCATGTTACCCATTACTTCTCGTAAGGCAGGTATAGCGTCTGCATTGCTGAGAACCAGGACCAAGACAGGTGCTGAAGTAATATGATTTATTAAAAACCTGTAAAGAAATAAAATCAGTGTATTTGTTAAACTGTACGTCATTAAACGTTTTAGTATATTAGCGCCATCTCTATTTACGGTAAAAACGGGGTTCCATGGTGAACTTCATAAAATGCAGCAGCTTGTTCCTGCGTCATATGCACCATCTTGCAGTAAACGATGGTAAACCCTTTCAAACTTATGTAATTAAGAATTGGACCCATTTGCTGCATGCCACTAGGTTTTATCAAAGCAAGTGTTCTGTAATTATCACGAATCAGTTTATATTGTGAGTGTTTAATATTAATAATAAGTTAATCTAATTAAAACACAAACACAGATATCAGTTTTGCCATCTTCTTCTTAGTGTATTCATCCGCATAGCCATCTATTATGACTGGTCGTCCATGTATTGTAACTCTCGCTCCAATAAACAAATCCGAGGTTGTGAATTCTGAGCGCGTTCGACGTAAAATAAGTCTATTCAGGGATATGTCGAACTAAAATTATAATTTCGCATTATAAGCATTTCCTACTGTTTAAATGCCGTGTTTCGTGACTCTATAGAATTTTTAACAATAGCATAAGTGGGGATTTTATTGTGTCGTATTTGTATGTATGTATGTATTTAAATACTTTTGAATAGTATTTGTGCACATGTCTGCTCATGATGTCACCATCAAAACCATGCAACGTAATTTCCCTGCGACCTAAAAACACAGTCGCTCAAAACGTGCTCAATACCAATTTAAAATCAGTTTAGTTTCGTTGGTGCCGTGATTTTTCTCCCACTCGTATACCCGTGAGTTCTCTTACTAACAACACAGTTGTATTCTCATTCGGTTCGCGCAGATTAGGTTGCAATCAGTCGACCCATGTGCGGACGGCCTAAGAATCTATACTATCAACTACTGTTGTCACCTACTATTTGCAAGTTTAACGAGATTGTGTATGGATCAGTTAGAAACAATGAGAGAACTATGCGGTACGTTAAAGTGTTTTAAAAGGAGTGTTAAAACTTCTTGCTTTAAGAAATATAAAATACAACCCTTATTTAAGCAATCTGCTTGAATAGAATGTTTAAGGTACGCATTCTCGAGCATTTAATCTTGACATTAGAGTGATGTGTCTTCGATTGATTAAGTGCTTACCTAATCATAAGACACATATGTATAAGGTCGTATAAGATACCATAAAAACTGACAAAATAATAAGGAGATTTTAGTGATAAAAAATGGAATGTTATCTGTTCAAAATGTTAGAATTTAACAGAATATTTTTTTTTAATCTTAAAACTATCATAATAAGTAAAATAATGCTATTGTAGAAATATATAACTAACCAATGAAATTGAGCTATCAAACGGATAAAAGCAGAGTTGCATTTGGTCCTTCACGCCACGATCTGGATCAGCCCATGTACCATGCAGAGCGAATTTATCACGATAATTAATTACTTGGTAATCTTCCTCCCCATGTTCGACAGGTTCGTCTTTGTGTTGTTTCCATTTTGCATATTCTTCTTCTGCTACTTTTAGTTCTTGAACCTAATTGATGTGTTAACGAATACATTTCTGTTCATTGTCAACAAATAACATAGTGCACAGGTACATCGCATCAAACGCATTGGATTTGTCATATCAAACATAGTAGATTCTACTGATACAGGTTATCTAAGATGGATCAGGGTACTGTCACTTAGAGTAAAATTATTGGACATGGAATAAACCGCTTTAGGCGACCCCTGTTGGAATAATTATTCCAATGAACTAATATTTTCGGCGACTCAACATCTGAAGAGAAGGAAGGGTGAAGGGAGTACACTTCAAAATGTTTACAATTCACCCCCTTCACCCTTCTTTCTCTTCAGATGTTGAGTCGCCGAAAATATTAGTTCATTGGAATAAATATTCTAACAGGGGTCGCCTAAAGCGGTTTATTCCATGTGATTCCATGCCCAATAATTTTACTCTAAGTGATAGTACCCTCAGATAAATTTTCTTTCGTTGCTGACAACACATTTATACGACTAACCATACGAACACCACTACAAAGCGTAGTGCTCGCTGTATATGCCTTCTCTCTCCCTCTCTTTTCTTTTGTTCCACGTGTCACATGATAAATCCAACGTATTAGATGTACTTAATATTAACCTAATACTTCAAAACAGTTTTATTAATTTAATTAAAAGTAAAGTACCATTTTATATGTTCCTCCAAACCACCAACAAAAAAATAGCTTTTATTCAAATGCTTAACTAATTAAATATAGAATTTAAAATTATAAATAATTTAAATATGTAATAATTTAAAAAAAAGCTATCAATTTAGAATAAAAAAATAAATTTCAAAAGCGAAAAATTTCAAATGTAATATTTTAACCAAAAAATATTATCTAAAAAAAATGTTGTTTCTTTTGTTTCATTTTTCTATGTTATCTGAGAAAATGAAGCATTCCTTTTTAATCCGATTTGTAGTACCCTTATTTCTTTTCATTCGTTCTTCATGTTCTAAACATTGAAGTCTTCTTCATCTAATTTATGTTAATATGTCCCAGGTAGAAAATTGTCTTGCAGTGGAAGATTCACACATGCCATCTTGCCACAAACTAAATCCAAAGTTAATTTTCTATTTCTCACATAGAAATGCAGATTCACACTTGCTAGCTTACTACAAGCTAATTATGACTTGTTCATGTCTGCTTGTAATTTGTATAATCTATAAAATTTGATTAGTAAAGTAATCAATAAAACAACAATTTAATCAATTTGATTTTATATTCTAATTAAATAAAATATATTAATTGGCATTTAGAACAAATTATGTAAAACAGTTGATTGATTTTTTATGTTTCTTTAATTCCAGTTCAGAATTTATTATAATTTTATTCCATTCAAAATTAGTTAAAAGTCAGCTGCTATTTATCGTACGTTTCATTCATTTTGTTCGTTTATTATTCTGTTTATAAAATCCCAATAAATTTCAAGTAAATCTTCTTTAAGATTTCCAGAAGTCAGAGAAACGATTGTGACGACACGTGACAAGTTTTGTTAGGATTTGAAGACTTTCATTCTGATTGTGCAAAGAAGTAGTAAAGCGGTTGGCTGTTGTATTAGTAACTAACCTAAAAAATTCTATTATTGTCAGATATAAGTCTCTGCAATTATTATGATGCACAAAAAATGACCAAGTAGATTTCACATTATTTCTTAAATAACGCGGATGCTCTGCTCTTCTTGTTTTACCGTTTCATTTTATTTAATAGTAATGTTATGGAACTTTAGGTGCGGCCCCCATGGTACATGTTTGCCGTGGTGTGGAGCCCCCTTTTGTATTCTCGATATATACCATATACACTGACATGGATGCTCTAGGGAGCCATGGCTGCAAATATGTTGTGCCCCACAACTAGGCAACACCATACTGCACAGCTAAACTCTTGCTGCATGGGATATTGGTAGAATGTTAAAAGTAAAAAGAATTCAACTTCAGTCCTCGACAGAGACATGTCGTGCTGGGCCGGCAATTAGATCACATCAGTACCATGTTTAGTGTATCAGAACAAATGCTATAAAAATAAATAACACTGTCAACTGAACAGGAAGCTGCTCAATTCAATTCCATTCCATTCCATTCCCTGAGATTTTCATTGCAGAACAATAATGATATCACAATACTAATCATTAATTTCAAATCTCTAATCTATATTATATGAAAAAAGAATTTACACCAATTTCAGTTCATACGAAAATTCTTAAATAGGTAATTTCAGTTTGCAAATTTAAGTTATTTAAAATTACTTAAACTATATTACTGGTAATGATATTTCGAGAGTTCTTGCAATTTATTTATTATTATTTCACTGCCATCCGTAGGAATATAACGAGGACGTAAAAATTAAATCGCCTTAAGCCTTTTTCCCACTCACTGTTTTAATATTTAATTTACTGTTTTTATTTAATATTGTAATCTAGATTTCAGATTCTCGTTTAAGTATTCCTTTTCACATTTGTGTTTTAATTTAAGTTTAGTTAATTTAGTTGGTACGTATGCATTGTTAGTAATATAAATTTTGACAGTTTGACAAAATTGTACGTGAAATAATTAAAATTGCTATTTTTAATAACAATTAGTAACGAAATTGTTTTCTCTTCTATATTTTTCAAAAACTGACATTACACTTCTTTTAAAAGTAAATCCTACTGCATTTTGACAGATTATCACATTTTGGAGGTTATAATATAATATAGTTTTTCTTAATTTAATATTTTTAATGTAAGGCATTGGACATTGTAAGGTTGTAAAACAACTAAGAAAACTTAAAAAATAAATTAAATTAAAAATGTTACTGTGAATGACTACGCGTATTGCCATATACTAAACAATTTAAATTAAATACAAAATAAAATTACAGTGAGTGGGAATGTTACTTTAAAATAATACAATTCAAACTTAAATTTAACATAGAAATATTTAAGGTGTATTAACAGTGTATATTATGGACGTTATATATGCCATGTTCGGCTTAGGAACATCTATTTGAGCTCTTCAATGTACCGCCCACGCTATCTGCCGAGGAAAAGAGATTCACCTTAGAATTGTTTAACTCAATTCCGATAACAACATTACAGTTTTTTTTATTTGCTCTCAAAATGTGTTGCCCTATCGGGGTCAAAAAATATTGTGAAACATGTAAAAAATGTGAACATCTAACAATAACTGTTTGAATCCAAGTCTTCATGATACGACGGACGGCTGCTGGAATAGGAAGATGGCTTTGAAAGGTTCTGCAAGATGATGCTCCTAGACTAGAACACCAGCGTTTTCTGTTCCTTATGGTACTGTTAACTTGTGGTATTATAATGTGGAATTTCCACGGTAGTATAAATGTATAATAGTGTCTACTGTGCTCAACTCGGCTCGGCTCGGCTTGGATGATATTATAACGTTAGACGTATGAAATCACGATATGTTAATAAAACACATGCAATGAGGAATAGCAAATTTCACAGATCCAATGAATTGAAAACCTGTGCATGTGCATGTGCATGTACAGGCGCGCATACCGAATCAATTAAGACCGGCAAGAGCAGATCTGATTAAAGGAATTTTAGAAAATATTAGTAGCTCTAAGGCACTACTTGTAGAAAATAAAGAAACGGAAGCAACTTATGATATTCCTATTACAATGCTTGACAAATTTTCTATATCACGTTCTTTTGTGGATATACGAATGTCTGCTCTGTGAGCACGAATATTTTACCTGTTAATTTGCGTACGTACATTCGCTTTAGTCATTCGTACACGAACACGCTGTTGTGGTCCAAGCTTAAGATTAGAAACATATCGAATCGTAGCCGTTCCGTAAACCCTCATCACTGTTTTGATATTTAATTTATTGTTTTTATTTAATATTGTAATCTAGATTTCAGGTTTTCTTTTAAGCATTCCTTTTCACACTTGTGTTTTAATTTAAGTTTAGTTAATTTAGTTGGAGCGTATACAATATGCATCGTTAGTAATGTCAGTTTTGACAGTTCGACAAAATTGTATGTGAAATAATTAAAATTACTATTTTTAATAACAATTAGTAATAGAAATTGTTTTCACTTCGATATTTTTCAAACATGAACATTAAATTTCTTTTAAAAGTAAATCCTACAGCATTTTGACGGATTGTCAGATTTTGGAGGTTATAATACAATATAGCTTTTCTTAATTTAATATTTTTCATTTAATAGATTGTACCTTGTAAGGTTCTACAAAAACTAAGAAAACTTAAAAAATAAATTAAATTAAAAATGGTACTGTTAATGACTACGCGTGTTGCCATATGCTAAACAATTTAAATTAAATTCAACATACAAAATAACATTAAAGTAGTGAGTGGGAATGATACTTAATACAATTTTTTATAATTTAATTTATTTAACATGGACTTATTTCCGATGTTTCTGCAATTTTGGCTATATTTATGGTGTCTTGGTGTCATAAATATGTACTACACCACTGCCCTATAAGATTTTTGAATATGAGAGCCCGTAATCAAATTAATTTTAATAGCTTACTAAACCTTAAATTAGTTAAGTGGTTAGCACACCCGGAGATTTTCATAAAAACGAATTTTTACTTAACAAAATCTTAACATTGTTAATTAAATGTAAAATGTTATAGAAACTATATGTAAAATATTACAAGTTTTAGTAAGTGACGTCACATTTAACCTTTATTTGAAGTACCATTAAAAATGGTGTAATCTAAATACAAAACAAAGTTTTTTGAAAGATGTAATAGCCTTTCTAACTGATCTTGGTTAACGGGAACATAATTTTATTGTACACTACGTAAATTAATTTACCATGTACAACACTAACTAATCTTATAGAACACACTTTAAAATGAATGAGTTTCGTGTATCTGAGCTACATAAATGTCGTGTGGTTGAGCTTGTACAGGAGCGGTCAGGAGCGCGCCGAAGATGTTCTTCCTCCCATAATGTCCTCCGTGTTAAATGTTGAATGCCAAAGCCGGATGCTGAGTACTAGGTGCTGTATATGCCCGTCTTGTTGTAGCTGTCCTAGTGACAGGTATTGCGCTACTCCTATCATAGCGTGACATGTCGTGCAGCGATCCGCAATCCTCCTTCATCGAGCTCCTCCACGGAGATCCACGGATTCCAGCCTTGGTGGTGATCTGGTTATATCAACAGCATATAGAACAAGTTAGCGTTATCTATCTGGAGTCTGAAGCTGGAGGAAGACACTAGCGACACCGACAATGAATAAAAGAGATAAAAACTAGTCTGGTTAATGAAATCCACGACATTTCTGTTACAACCTTATGAATTCATTACTTTATTATGCAAAAATTATCATTGAAATGAAATTATGTAGCTTTTACATTACTACATTTAAAAAATATGAAGGCACAAGTGTGGAAGAGGAGCTAAGGAGAAGAGACAGGGAGATACAACAACAGGAAAGAATGGAAAACATTGAGAAGAGCAATTATAAGAAAAGATATAAAAGGATTTAAGAGAGAGAGATACTACAATACTTAAGAGAAAAAGACACAAAAAACATGAGAAGGATTGCCAGATTTAGATTGGGAAACGAGGAGAAAGGAAACAGATACTGGGCAAATAACGAGGAACGGATGTGCGGAACGGAGATAGAAACATTGGAGCACATTAAGTTTTTATGTGAGAAAAAGGTAAAAAGCAAAAAGATTATTGGGATTGGAAAATTGAGAAAAAGAATGAGGTAAGAGAAAGAATGGCAGAGGAGAAACAGGAAGAGTAGCAGTAGCAGTTTTGTTTTTATTTTTATAAGGATATATATGTTTGGAAGGAGGGAGAATATTTTGATTTAATAAGGATCAAAATTGAATTAAGCACAATGACATATAAATAAATGACTACAAGAATGTAGTGCCAAATGGCAAAATAATAAAATAAACTAATAATAATATATTTAAAAAATATTTCAATGCAATTTTGTAGTAATTATTAGTACATTGTTACAGCGATTTAAACAGCGGTCGTTGTTTTTATAGCCACTTAGTTGTTTTGTTTGGAAGCGTGACGTGGACCCATTCACACTTTGATCTCCCTTTAATCTGATTTAGTCCGCTCCAATGAGCCGCTACCATGCTTTAATGTTAATACATTTATATCGGATAAAATGCACAAACATCATGCCAGCTCCAGTCGCTGGTGTCTTTTCCCTCCACAAGCAATCAACCACCTCGCTCTCGCTTCCGTCACGTGACAGTCCATGACCATTTTATTGACATGTTACGCAACTTCCTCACCGTTCTATTTACATTTCTAACATTTAATATAGAAATAATTATTAATTAATTTTCAACGCTTTTTTCAGAAAGTTCACAGACCTACCACAGAGCTTTAGTTATAGTTTTATTAACTAATTAGAATTTTATTTAATCTTAATTAAAATGTTAAAGATTATAAATATCTTAAAAAATAATAGCATTTTATATAAATCTCTCGATTTAAATGTGGGAATATCGTAGTAGGAGGAAATGTAGCACTTTACCAAATTTGCAAATTTATTGTTTTATGTAAATTATATTTTATTATGCTAAACAAAATGGATTAATTAATTTATAATATTGAAGATTTTGTTTCTTTAAGATTCCGATATCGATAATCAATCAACCGGTTTAGATTTTATGGATATTTAACATTTAATTAATTTACTTATTTATTCAATTTTAAGTCAATTGCTAGATTTAGATTTGTTGAATGTCTTCTTCGAATTATAGTTCCCATGATTTGAATACGAGGCCTTGTAGCAGGTACCGGATCGGCAGAATAATTTACTGTTATTTCCATTAAGAATCATTTTAAATTAACAAAAAGGCCCAATGTTTTGGTCAAAAATGGTGATATTTTTACTTCAATCCAAAGTACGAACTCTGACAATATCTTTTTAAATTTCATTTTTTTTATATATGACATTAAAGATATTAGTTTTACGCCTACAAAACTGATATTGCTTCATAAAAGGAACAAAACAATAACTGATGCGTGTGTAGAGATGTCGCTGTCATTTATTTTATATTGTGTGGGCATTTTTGTCCTCAAAGTCAATCTGATACCAGAAAACACAGAAGAAATCACTACAAGAAAAAATAAACCAAGTAATCTCAGTAAGTACACTACTTATTGAAAGCCATGCAACAAAAGAAGAGTAGCACAGACCACATAACACAGAAAATGACAATGCGTTATTCAATTGACGGATAAATGTATATTTTATTTAAATTTAATAAAGGGTTGTTCTTCACGTTTGTTTGATAATGATCTTAAAGGGTTAATTACAGGCGCCAAGATCTCTATCTTTATGCCTAAAGTAAACCCAGCTCATTCATAATCCTTATTAATATAGAGTTTATGATAATTAGTGGATGCTGATGTCATTAATAGCTGTTTTTTAAATACATGACATTATGTTAATTTACGGTAGTCGTTGTTTGTTTGTTTTTCATAATGTTACTTCGACCACCAGCAAGCGGTTCACCCTATGCACTATATTTCACGTTGATGTGTGCTGGTAAATATAATGAATGGAAACGAGAGAAGGAGAAAGAGAGTCAGAGAGAGAAGGAGAATGATGTATAAAAATAATAGAAGCAGTGCCAAAAGGAAAAGAAGCAAACCTAAAAAGAATCTTATATACACTTTATAAGAGCAATTATAACAAAAGATGTAAAAGGATTTGGGAGAGAGAGAAACCACAATACTTAAGAGAACAAGACACAAAAAAACACGAGCAGGATTGTGAGATTCAGATTCGGAAACGAGGAGAAAGGAAACAGATACTGGGCAAATAGCGAAAGGATGTGCAGGGTGTGCGGAACGGAGATAGAAACATTAGAAAAAGGTATAAAGCGAAAAGAATATTGGGCAGTTATTAAAGGGAGGCAGTGAAGGGAAGAGGTGGATAGTGGAGATAGAGAAAAGGAACGAGGAAAGAGAATGAATGACAGAGTAGAAATATGAGGGAGAGTAACAGGAGGAGTGAAACAGTAGCAGTTTTGTCTTAATTTTTATAAGGATGATTTTTTTTTTTGGAAGGAGTGAGAATGTTTAGATATAATAAGGATCAAAATTGAATTAAACACAATGATATGTAAATAAATGAGTTAAGGCACAAGAATGTAAAATGTGAATCGAGCCCAAGGACACAGATAACTGGCACCAAGCATCAACGTAATATATCCTGATTTAATGTACCTCATAAAGCTTAATAAGAATCTAGTTTTTGCGCTGATTTGTAAATTAAAACATTGATGGTTATTAAATAGAACTTATGCAATTGCATTATGTTATTGATTTATAGATCACAGTGCAGCAGCATTTAGGTCATGTATAAATTATCTCATAAAAATGAATCAATAAAATATTTCAACAATGTAAAGCAAATTCAGTAGCACATAATTTTCTTTATGTTTCATTATTATTTAAATTACCCCAGGGTGTGGAGTGCCAGGCCAGCACATAGACATGCTTTCACGACATCTACATGTTCTTGTACGAATAAGACTACAAGTTTAGCGAATACAACGAACCATACAGTACAGAGCTACACTACACTGTGCTTAACCTTATATTTCGGTTCTTTAACCGTAAAATACAATTACAACTACTTGTACTCTGTTCAACAGTAATTCTGATTTGCATACAATAAAAACTTTATAGGGATTATTTGTATTGTGGTCGTATACATTAGTTGTATCGTATCTATATCTGTATAGATAAAACAGACTAAGTATTCTACCATAGAACTTGGAATCGTAACGGATATGCTTCTCTTGAAACAATGTCTTTAAAGTAATTATTACTAAATATGTTGTATATTCAGCGATGATGCTAGCCTAATTTTAGGTTTCCAATTTTTACGTTTAAGAAAAATATTAAATCAAGCATACAAATAAAATCCATGAGTAAGAATTTATTGGTAACTAAATGTTGCTTTCTTAAATGTTAATTTATTTCTTGACTAAGCTAATATAAGAAAACTTAGTTCTTCTTTAAGCGTACTTATATATCAGTGGCTTGGTGCTAAAAACAATAAACACTATAGTCTAATGCACTTTTTACGGCTTCTGTGTTAAAAATGTTGGTTAATGGAGCAGCGTTTGCTTTCCTAAATATTTGAACAAAACATAAAGTAAGGGTTATTTAAAAAAGGAGTTATAGAATTGTGGATGGATATAAATGAATTGGATAGCATTTAAATTGATAATTGGATAGAATTGAGTATGAAGTAAGAAAGAACTGAGAATTTTGTCCCATTTTGAAAACGTGCTCACTAGTTAGAAATTACACATGTACAAATGATAATGTTAAAAATATAAAACCGGCTCCAGACGATGCGGTGAACGTTTAATTCGAATGTTTGCCTCGAACGTGTTAGTCAAATATTGGAAGATTGACATGGCAAGTTTCCTCCTATACGATGGAACGAATTTTTTATCCAAATAACTTATCTATTTTAATATTATTTTCAAGTAAATAAATAAATTTTCAAGTGGAGCAGTATCATTTCCATTGTTCGACATTCGTGTGGGGTGGGTTTAGAAAAATACCTTTTAACGCACGTCAACTTCTTCAAACGTGAACGTCGAACACATGAAATTGGACACACTTAGATCGATGCGTCCAAACTTGGAAGGTTCGTAGCATCGTTTGGTACCGGCATAAGTATAATATCTAATACTATTTCAATTGAAAGCATAAAGATCATTTAAAAACAAACGAGTTGATACAATGATAATTTTATTTACTAGTTACTACGAAAATCATAGTAAAACCCAAAAAAATATCATATGATTATTTACGTTTCACAGTTCTGTTCGCTACAACCGATTATTACTCATATCCATATCATTTAATTCCATGGTTTCACGAGTAATATGTTCTTGCTCTTTAATCCAGTCTAGACTGAGTAAGCTTTTGCTATATTAGTAAAGTGTTAAATTGTTGCGCACAGCTCAGAGGTCTATATCTCAGAGTTCTTCAAACACCTCTACTTATGTGTGAGCACATGACAAAGATAATTGTACCTCGTATAATGCTAGGTGTAAACCACTCAGTGACAGATTATATGGGTTTGGTGTTCTACACTCTAATTTATGAAATCAGTTACATTTTAAACTTTATTTTGCATGTATAATGTTTTATACAGATTTATATTCACTTCTACTAAGAGATTAAAAGTAATTGGTATAATAAAAGCACGAAGTTCAAACTTACTAGCGTATTACAAGCTAATTCCAAGATTCATTTGTTAACTGACGAACGATTTCGGTTTAGTGCCGGTAACTTACAAAATAAGTAAAACAAAACCTACATTATTTACTATTATTATTATATTTATTCATTTAAAAGGTTTTTTGCCAAGTATTTCTGTTATAAACAAGTAACTGTACTTAGTACTAACTTTGGTACTAACTAGTTCACAAAACACAGCACCTTTTCGAACTCCCGTATTTAAAACATAATTAATTTTAACATTGTATAGAAATATGATTTGTCATGCACATAATATTTTTGCCAACATGTTATCATTGTTATACATTATTTATATACGTAACGCTCAAACATAGAACATGTTTATATGAATTATATATTTATTATTGTTATTATGATACATAAATAAGTCATAATTGTAATGAGAACATAAGCATTATAGTTCGAACATACACATAGAAACATATACATGCTTTGATACAAAATAAATGTAAAATAGTTCACTTCTGGCAACTTTAAGCTGTCAAAAAAGATAACATTTTATACGCTTTTAGTAAAGTGATAAAGGTTAAAATGAGATCAAGTATAAAAAATGTTAGGTTAAGATTAAAATGTAATTGATTGATTTGTACTCGTCGTGAATTAGTTTAAACAAACAACATTTGTTAGATGATGACTACGCAGAGACACGAATTTATTTTAAAATCATGACTATTAGAAACAGTGCTCAATTTGGTATTTTAGGTTGTTTTTGTAGATTTGTTTATTATCTTATCAAAACAATAATTAAAACGTTACAGTTCCTTTTAAAAAAACAACATTTACTCACTCTTGAACATAGAGATACAAGCATAGAGTGCGCGAAGGGAACGGCCGCGTGTAAAAGGAAGCGAAAAAGGCAAAGAGAGAGATAGCTGCCGCGTGTCCTATCTGTCTCTTTCCAGCCGAACTGCTGCTGCTGGCGTGGTTGATTGGCAGTGAGGTAGGGAGTAAGCAAGCAAGCAAACGCAGTGCTCGGTTAGAAAGAGACACAGAGGACACTCGTCAGCTATCTCTCTCTTTGCCTTTATCGCAGTATTCAGCCTCTTGCTCACTCTATTCTTATACCTCTAAGCTCTTGAACGTCATCCGCTGTTTTGAATTATCACTAATTATCAGTTCAATGCTGTACAGCGGTGTTAATTTTTAGCACCGTTTTTAGGCGCCATTTTTTAAGATGGATGCCCAAATCATCACAAGCCTTTGCGCCAATCTTCCGCATTAAGTGATAAGGCTATAGACTATAACTTAAGATAGTCTTCTCTAGCCTAAAACTAACTACCAGTAATTCTTTTTGTGTAAGTATAAGTATTTAGAACATCATTTAGTTTTTATTCTAATTTACATTTACATACATTTAATGCCCTGTAAATAGGAACAAGAACAATTCCTTTCACCATTTAATTCAAATCTAATTTACATATTCTAAAATAGCAAATCACTAGTCAACAAAAGACGTGTATAAAAACGAATTTTAAGATTAGTACATCATCAGTAATAATAAAACTATAAAACATTGCATTTATAACAATCTAAAATATTATCTATGTATACATGAATCGTCCACCAAGTCAAATGACGTCATCTTATGACCCATGACTGACTGAATGACCACCCCTGAAGTACAATATTAAAATTAAGAACACTCCAATAATTTAATTTAATTATCTGTATTAACAAACGGTTTTGGATTGTGCATCTTGTATGAGATCATATTTAATTTCCTTTTGTTATGTAAAATAAAATATAAATAACATTTTGACATGATTTCTTGAAACCTTCCTAATATTTACAACAAAAAAGTTGTGACTATGAAACTAGTGGGGTGCAAAGTCCGATTATTTAAATGTTTATTAGCCGGCTAATTTTTTAAAATATCCAAAAGTTGATGGAGAAATGTATCTATTTAAAATTCCGATTTCAATTCATCTTATGCGAGTAGTACCACAATCAATTCAGTAAAAATGTAAACCTTTTTAAATAAATTGTTAGCACCGAGGTAAAATATGTAACGCAATGTAAAATATGTAACACTTTAAATAGCTTGTAGTAAGCTAGCAGATGTGAAACTGCATTGGAAGACAATTTCTATGTGAGAAATAGAAAATGAACATTGGAATTAGTTTGTAACAAGATGGCATGTGTGACTCTTTCACTGCAATACAATTTTTTACCTGAGACATATTAACAAAAATTAGATGGAGAAAACTTCAATGTTTAGAACATGTAGACTTTCACATTAAGACAATTTTCTACCTCTGTAAGTTTACTTTAAATAAACTTGAGTTTTATTTAAGTATTTAGCGTGATATATAACACAAATTTCTATCAGATTTCTTGAACCTATTTCTTTTTTATTCACAACACTATAAACCCCCTGATTCATCTAACACTAAGCTCATATTCCAGATTCATATCAATCTGTCGGTTTGGTATTACATTATAGTTTATTTTTCTTATATAAACAAGGTGTTTTAGCGTTTACTTTTTTGTTTCACGCTGAGTTATCCGTCAATTCAAAAAAGAGACCTATTTTCAAATACCCTGCTGAGCGATACCCACCATATACCTATACATTGAAACCTTAAACCAGTATAATTAATATCGAGCAAACATCGAGGAAATCAAAACCGAATCGAGCGAGTGTCAGCAACTAGATCTGTCTGGTAGTCGGTGGCGTCTGACCGGTCTAAATACATTGTCCACGGTGAAGTTGCTAATGATACAGAACATGTGTGTACTCAGCTACTAATGGTCTCACAGAACAGACGCTGCGATGTGATGTGACTGAGTCGTGATTTAATTGATTAGTGTCTGACAGCTCCAACAATCAGAAGATATGTTAATGATTATTAAGATAAAAATTGGTATTCACAGGTGCGCATTGACTTTATTGAATGAAACATGGAAGAGGAGCAAAGCGAGAGGAATGTCGTATGCAGCGACAGTTATGATAGCGTATGGTTCTGTTATACAAATGCTATTATCGACATTGTCCAACAAGGATGATTTACAGATCAACCCTTGCAATGTATGCCATTCTTAATTATTTTGATACATCATTAAGAAATTTAGGCCTAGAAACAAATAGGCAAACCATTGTGCATTGCATTCTCTTTATTATACGCCATTCAGAAGGTTCAGTTGAATATTATGTTCCTTTAAACATTTTGTAATGTTTAAGCAGGGGCGGCCTTAGGCGGGTGACAAGCAGAGTAGAAACCCAAGTAGAAAAATTCATTACTATATATGTATATGAATCTCGCGCCTCGCTCTTTAGAAATCCCACTTGAATCATTGCGTATATCTTTTAACGCATTCACGTGCCTTAGTTTATCATTAATAATATTTGTTGTCTTTCTGCTTGTTAATTTTTATATATCTTCCAATATGACATTTTATTTCTCGTTAATAATCATCAAAAATACTTACTTACAATTTACATAAATTACACAAAGAACAAGTACCTCACAAAGATCTACCTCCCCGGGGCCTAATCCCGCCCCTGTGTTTAAATAACATATAACTTAGAATATATCTACTACATACATGTTACATAAATGTTACATTCATGTTCACTATGCAGTAACTAAAATCGAGATTAAAAATGTGTATTTTGTTCAGCATCCGTAACTGACCATATGTAAGACAAAGACAGAGATAACCTAAAAATATAAGACATAATCTAATTTCTTACAATAATGAATGTATAAGATATTGTATTGATTAATGGTTGTACGTGTCCCACATCATTACTCAAGTATCTGTTCTTTGTCTTCTCTGCATCACTCTCGCACACCACCGCACCGCACACATCAATGGAATCGTTACCAACATTTCAAATAAACACTATCAGTATGTATCTTTAACACATAATATATTTGTTTTTCTCATGTTGTGCATAGCACCGGCTGACCAAGAGTAACAATGCTACATTAATTTGTTTAAAAATCCACTCTCAAATATTTGACACTTTTTCTTTTCAAAGTAACACCATGATTGACTATTTGTTTGACGTCAAATTTTGAGGTTAGTTTCTTTTGACATGTAATAAATTTATTTTACGGTTTATTATGTTTATATATACACACACAGGCTTCTCAGATACATGAAACAAGAGTGGGTAATGCGTTGAAGCCTTACATGTTTAGGGGGCTTTACTTCAGTAAATTGTGACTAGATACAATTAGACTTTAAGTTTAGAACCTCCTGAACTATCGTTTCGCAGACCTACATACACCTTAAATCTTTAAATCCCATTTAGTATAATAATCTGAAGAATATGCGATGAACTCCTTTACGATGAATTATCAGGGAACTTAAAAATTTAATTTATATCGTCACATAGCGCCTCCATATCATTAAGAACTGTACAAGACCCGTCAAAATATTAGTCCACCTCTGAACTGATTTTATGGGGGCATTTATATAATTTACAATAAGGCCCACACAGTTAATGTAAATAAATCCTAAAGGTATCATTTGTAAAAAATAATTCAATTATTTTGTTTATTCAAAAAGTAATCATTTGTTAAAATACAATAAAACACCCATATAAAATCCAAGTAGTAACTTAGATAATTGTATGATTATCTTAGATAATAATAATAATAAAATATATCTATAGTTAAAATTTCATAATTTTAAAATAAGCGCGCAAATAATTATTAACACAATTAAAAATCTGATTGCATTATTTTTCTAGTTTGTTTCTGTAAGAAGGTGTCCCCGCTAAAGCTAGAACAGCGCTAGCGACATCTCTTGGATAAATTAGTAGTGTTCAACAATGGCTACCAAAGACATTATTAATTAAATGTGCTTACCAGAAAATTAATAAAAAATCAAAATGAATCGATCGTGCTATAGAAATTAGTTAAATAAGTTAAATTTTTAAAGCACAAACAATTAACAAATCTATAATATTCAGTTACACTGAAAATTATTTTTTTGCTATAGCAAGTACATATTACGTCTGCCTGTCAGTGGAAGCAACATGTCTCAACCTGTCAAAGCGACGGCGATATTTTCTGCACCTAAGAGATGTGTTGTATGTCATATTTGTTAACTTGATTTAATACAAATACATTTCTCTGATTACATTTCTATCTATACATTTATTCAATTTCTTTATACAACTTACTGTTTTCTTTTTTAGGTTATTCCATATATATCAACACATGAAGTGTCGTACAGATTTCGTACAGATGCAAAGGCTTTTGCTAGTGTTAATATTCACAAGTCTATCGCAGTATTTATGTATTGTATTGCAGGCCTATCTGTAACAGAGCCTTTTTCGTAGCTGCAGAAACCTCCTGGTGGAGCAGATTAGGAAATCTGTAAATTTTTCTGCAGAATTCATTTTGATGTATGTGTAACATTATGTATTATCAATGCTGCATTATAACAGTATATTTTTTGCACTAGTTACAGTTGGTTTTGGGACTGCACATATGGGACTCCTTGTGCTGCGTCGACCTTGACTCAGAGCTGCAGGTGTGGACTCATATGGAGAAGCATATACACTAGTTTGCGATTGAAGCGTAAATGATTTGTTTAGATTTATGTATTTTTAAGTAATGCTAAATTTAATTCAAATTCTTTATATTGAATATGATTTATGTAATTTCTTTCTATTTTATATTTAAAATAGAAGTATTACTATGAAAAATCTAAATGCTGAATACATTTTAAAATGTATAATATAATATGTATAATATAAATGTAATATATAAAATATATATTACTATACATTTTTAAATGTATTTAGCATTTAGATTTTTTTAATAATCAAAATTTCAAAATTGAAATGTATTAAATTCTGGAATACTTGGAAATATTTATTGCATTTTCCGAATAAAATTGCAAATATTTATGCTTCTTTATTAATAGTTGTGTTTAAAAAATTGAAACTGTAAAACTCTGTTAGATTTCATTGTTATTTTATAATCGTTGGTGACAGGACAATTACCGAATAAGAATCCACATTAATTAAAATAAGTGTATTAGCAAAAGGTATCATTATTCAGAGCCCAATGTGCTTAACTCAATTTTTATAAAATTTTCTCCAGATAAAAACTTGTAACAGTGCAAGTATGGGGCAGACCAATAATACCTTATTTAAATTACCGTAAGACCAAACAAACAGTCAGTATCAAAATTTGTTGGGGGGCCCAAATGATGGGTAAAGATTTCTCACAAAAGGAACAAAGACGGTCATTGAGACGGCTGATACGGCAGTAGCTACGCCACTGCCAACAGTAGTACCCCATTGTTTTACAATTTAGACGGTAATTTATACAAGTTATTGTTGTTGCATTCTATACCAAACTTGCTGGGTTGCTACAACTTAATTCTAATGTTCATTTTCTACCTGGTCTATGCTTTTAATATTCTCAACGAATCTATAGTATTCTTTTTTGGTATTACAAACTCATTTCTCATAAAAAACACTCCTACAGAGTCATTTTTTGGCGTCAATTAACAGTAACTTTCTGAATATTTAATTTTTGTATTATAATTTTATTACTCATTACTAGTAAGTCAATTTTTTATTAACTAAAGCTTAAAATAAGGACTTAATTGTTGAAAAATTTTAAAGAACATTATATTATAAAATTTTACTTTTTTTAATATCAGAAGGAAATATGGACTTAAGTCTATTGGCTTCTGAACCGCTTATTTAATATAGTCCTATTATATAAGATAAAGTTTGCTTGAATAATATTAATTAAATATACATATGGCAACACACAAAAATAAATTTAACACATGGCAACACAGTAAAATAATTATACCACTGGCAACACTAGTGTCACAGCGTAAATGTCAATAGACAGTAGTGCTTTTAGTGATTTTTTTAAACAAATTTTGATTGTTATATAACAATAATTGATTTATAAGGTGGATAAAATTGTGTGTGTTTCGAGGATTTTGATGCTCTGTTTATGTGATAGTGTGAACCGGCCTTATCCTCTGGTGCTACATCTGTTGCGGTTTGACCTTGAGTCGGAGAACAATAGCACTCTGATTGTAATTACTTTGTAAGTATTTTCTATTGTTTGTTTAATAATAAATTTTGCATTTATTAGTTTTCTTTTACAATAATTATTTTTATTTAGTTTATGATCTTGAATATTATATATGTGGAAGTACTTTTATTTTCAAACTTATTTTTTTATTTCTTAAGTATACAAATCAATACATTTTAGTTTTATATTATATAAATATATTATATAAAGAATATATTATTTAAAGAAAACTAATAATTGTTTTTGGAAAACATTTCAACTTTATATTTTTTAAATATATGTTAATTCAAGTATAGCTCTGAATATTTTGATATTTTAATTGCAGTAAATTGATTAAAAATGTCGTTTTAATGATAAAAAAAAATGTTTTTCTAATTTCATATGAACATTTTGAGTATTTAGAGTAAATTTAATTTTGATTTTTCTTTTTTCTTTTATTGAAATAAAACTTTCATTTAATTATTTCAGAATACTGCAGTAAGCCTACTTTGGCGGTATGATGACATTTCTTTGCTGTAAATTTAATAGCTGAGTTCAGAAAGTGAGTTTTTTTTCATATTTATTGGTGATGGTATTTGCAACAAGTGTCGCCTAATCCATTAAAAGTTCTTAATGCATTTTCATAATTTTGCCACTATTTTTCAATATGAAAAAAATATTTTTAATGGATTAGTTAAATATTTTTTTTTTATGTTTATGTTTTTTTCCATACAGCATCGGGCGTTCGCGTTGTAGCACGCGCGTGTTAAGCTACTGTTGACTTAAAATTGTTTATTAATTATTAATAATTAATTATGATAGATTTTAGACGGCATATTAATATCAGAATATGGATCTTATTGTTTAATAATGGGTTTCTCACATTTTTAAAATTGGATTGTTTGATTTGACTAAGTAGTAGATAGTTTTATTCTTATGTCGTCAAAATCTATCGTAATTTAAATAAACTATTAATCAATTTAAACTAATTAACAATTAGAATTTTGCGTACGTTAAACAAAAGTGAAATGTGGAACGAACAATAGACAAAAGTAGTGTTTTAAATAAAAATTAAAGAGTGATTTAAATTAAAAGTTAAAAGAATTAGTGAAGTGTACACTGTAAAAGAAATTGGTTGAAAAATAAACTTCAGACGCCACTTTCTTAGGCTGTTGCCGCACTGTAAAATAAAATCGTGCGAATATAATTCCGCAGCTCAAACTGCAATTTTTTCGCACGAATTTTATTCACAGGTTGCTCTAAGTTTGCGGTGTCTAAAGTTTTTTTTCAACCAATTTTTTTTAAGTGTAGAAGCAGAGGCTAGGAAAGCCTTCGTGCGCTGTGCTATTAAAAGAAAGGTAACTCAAGATTTTAATGAAAATATCATACTATTTAATATTAATAATATTTTTCTAAGCAACAATTTTCTGTTGTTACAGATGGAGAAGTACATCCCTCCTGATCTTTGGACGGTCATTACTTAATCTCAGTGCTTTGTTTATAATTAAAAAGTATGCGAACAATTCTTATGAAAATATTTTTATATGTTTTAAGCCAATATTTTTTTAAACAAATTATTTCTATTGTTGCAGATTTATTTCAGTAGTGTTGTAGCAGTTCATCTTTAGTGGCAGGAGCCATCTTGCACTAGGATAATAACATAAAGGTAATTAATTGTTTAACTACATATACATACTATAAATATTTTAATTTGTTCTAAATATTTATCTAATTAATTTTCTTTATTTCCAGCTCACTTCATGGTTTCAAAAGCAGTAACAATGAGCTCTGGTGAGTGATTTTTAAATATTTCAGTAGTTTCCAAACTTGACTTAACTACTTAAATTAAATAAAAGTAGTACTGTCCTCCTCCCCAATATCTTTACCAACTTTTTCATCCCTTTTTTTTTAATTTTTAGTTAAATATAGGTTTTAGGTAGGGCATTATGTGTAGATATTACCGTGTATTAAATACATTCCCCACAGTTTGGAAACTACTGCTTTTTTTTGGTGATGGATAAAAATTACTGTGCATGTTTGACACTTGTTGCAATTTTTATTTGATTTTCTTTAATTTTTGTGTAAATATCCAAAGCGGGCAAGTGTTACATATTGAAATCGGTCAAATGTTTATATGCATACAATGTATATGTATATGTATATGTAAATAAATACAAAGTCTGCGTGTGTGTGTGTTGTGTTTGTTTGTGTTAGTGTACGTCTGCATTAAATTATTTCACCTGCGTTACGTGGTGCATATTAAATAAGACATTTTGCGAGCATTAACAACATTACGATTAAATAGTTCTCCAAGTCATCACTCGTATAGAAGGAGATATTTCGTCATGCGTCATCAACTATCATCAAATAATTACTACTAGAACTACAAAGGTTCTCAAAATACTTGAATGAAAATTAAGATATATTTAAATAAGAACTCTTCGTTTGGTTTTTGTAGCTCTGAACGTTAAGTCAGCTACCAATGCGATGAATTGAAAAAAATAATTTGGTTTCGAATTAAAAAAATTAAGGTTTTAAAATATTTGAATGCAGACTTATCAGAGTAGAGACAGACACGTGGATTGGCTTCGGAGTAGTGTATCCAGATTGTAATTAGATACAATGGCCTTATAAAATCATTTTTCTGAATCGATCTTTTTACTTCTAAATTTAAACGTAGTTTAATACTTGTATATGTGGCGTTTCTTTTTTTAAATATCAAGAAATTGACGGAGATATAGGTATGACTGTTTAAAATTTAAGTTTCTCTGCATACGCCATCACAAAAAATAAGTAATTGAGATTGTTTTTATTTTTACACTACAATCATAATATAAAACTTGATGGGATGCATCTACTAGATGTTTCTAATATGTGACGTATTACCCGCGCACTCTGTTATATAAAAGAGAATCTATCGGCAATAACTTTTTGCGATTTAATAAAAAATAATTGGACATTTCAGGTCCTGATAGCCAACTTCATCAATATTGAAATTGACTTTCTTGACGAATTCTTTCCTTCTACTAGATTATCAAATTCAAATTGGGAAACTGTGCTTTTGAAAAGAATAAACAGAAGTCAAAGCAACAAATCTCATAAACATCAGCAATTAACACCAAGCATCAAACATTACAAGCAAAACGATTCGGGGCTATGAGGACGAGTGGAGACGGGAGGGGACGGGAGGGAACGGGACCAACTGTTTCCACAGAGCGTAACAAATTGGTTAATCGATTATAAAAACAGTAATAACATTCATATTAATCACATCACTACACTTACACATTAGACATAATCAAACTATGAGTGCCTGTCCCGCCCCCTCTGGAACCCCTCATCCATTACACAAAGCTTCGTAATCTGTATCTATCTGTTTGCCAAATTTCTCACATTAGAAACCGATTAGATAGAATAATATAACCTTAATTATTAAAATAAATGTTAAATAATAACATTTATAACAATTAGAACGTAATTATATCACATTATAATACGATTAAGTAATTGTTCAGGTTGTGTTTGTTTGTTATTAGTACACACTTGGCTGACTGACTGACTGAATAGCTTCAGCTATTTGTGTTTGTGTTTCAAATATTTATTATATTTTGTATCATTATAAAATAATAATGTTATAGTAAAAGGTTTAATTTAAATTTAAATTTGTAATTTATATTATTTGGAATTTATATTAATTCGGAGGTTTTAATGGAATTCAGTTTTTAACAGTTAGAATTTTAAAATATGAATTTAAGAGCGGTTTTTTATTGGATACATTTCTGTCTTTAAACAATTGTCTACCAAAAGAACACTATCTTGGTTATGATTTATTGAGTATACCTCAATCAGAGCAACATACCTTAAAGGTCCTGTAAACTTGTCCTAACTTTCTACTACGATATCATAGGGTTGTTTAATGACATTTTTTAAATATTTATTTATAAGAAATGAATAAGGCTGTAACACTTAAAGAAAAACAGAAAATCTTAGTTTTTGACTCACTAAAAGACAGGGGCGGCCTTAGCCGTTGCGAGGCCCCGGGGTGGCAGATTTTTGCATGGTCCCGGGGGGCAGATCTTTGCGAGTTACTTGTTCTTTGTATAATTTATGTAAATTGTAAGTATTTTTGATGATAATTAACAAGAAATAAAATTTTATATCGAAAGATTTATAAAAGATAACAAGCACAAAGACGACAAATATTAATAATGATAAAGTAAGGCACATAAATGCCTTAAAAGATATACGCAGTGATTCTAGTGTGATTTCCAAAGAGCGAGGTGCCATATTCAAATACATATACAGTAATGAATTTTTCTACTTGGATTGTTGCGCGAGAATGCGAGGCCCAGGGCGGTTGCCCTGGTACCCCCAAAGGCCTCCTCTGACTAGAGTAGATATTGTAATCAAGTTCAAAATAAAGCTCAATGCTTCGAATCAAACAGAATGATAGAACACCTGAACTGATATTATTCCTTGGAATCCAGGTTTCCTATTTCAAACATATTATGTGCTCTACAGTAATTTGGGATATTATTATGCAATTTGCAAGTCATTGTTTAATTTTTTATTTTGTTTATTAATGATTACTAATTGTTTATGGGCTGTTTTTTCAATTACCAGTTAAGTGAGGTTTATTATAAACCTCTGATACATTTGCTTCAAATTTCTCATGGCTCATACTGAATAGCCAGATTGTCCTAAGACAGAAATAACTCTTGACGTGGGGGCAGTCTTTAGTGTAAGCTCGGTTTCACTGTTTCGGCCCTATGAAATAATTAACACAAGCCCTGATCCAAGTTTGTTAGGATATGTGAGACATGAAGTAAATCCCTTTGATGTAAAGGCATATGAAACATTTTATGAATACGGACATTTTGAAATATATATAGCGGTGTATTAATCAACATTAAAATAGAAACGTATTCTCATGATAAATTGTTGAAAAAATCGCGTCCCATGAAAACATTTGCAAACAGTTCCAGTGTAAAGGTTCCTAAAAGACCGTCCCCACACACGTCGACTGATTACAAACCTTAGCCCCGAATCAGCCCGAACCGAATGAGAATGGAACTGTGTTGTTAGTGAAAGAACGCACTTGTATACGAGTGCCCGAGTAAGTATACGAGTAAACTGCTTTTGAGCGATTATGTTTCTCGATCGCAGGGCATGATTTTGATGGTAATTTCATGAGCAGAGATGTGCACAAATACTATTCAAAAGTATTTACATACATACAAATACGACACAATAAAATTCCCTATTATGCTATTGTTAAAAATTCAATAGAGTCACGAAACACGGCTCGACTAGTTTGCAATCAGTCGATTCGTGTGCGGAGGGCCTTAAGGTAAGGATCACTTGCTGCATTCAACACATTGATTTTGTTGGATAAACATGTAAGAGAGGAAATGGCATATGCAGCGACAGCTACTGATCCAATGTTACAACAAATGATTCCGACATGCAAAGGTTGCATTCAATGCCTCTGGTTGAGACAGAACATATCATAAAATATCAAATATCACACAGATATTTCTTCTCATGTAGACATTATTCGAAGTCATCACCTAGTTCTAACGATCGATTATTTGCCTAATGTTCCCGTTTCGTAAACTTGAACAAAAATAAAAAGATTTATTTATAAAAAACTAAAAATAAATAACATCATAAAAAAATCTGTTCAATCAATTTGTAAACAACGTTCTGACATATCAATAAAATATCATCAATCATAATTAGTACAAGAAAGAAAGAGATAGCAAATAAAAAAATCATATCAATCAAACAAATATACATCGATTCGTTAAACAAATGGGTCTAACGATGCAGGGTCCTAAATCATGGCTGTAGGCATGACGGTATATATATATATATATATATATATATATATATATATATATATATATATATACACTCGTAAATATATGAAAGATGTTGAATTGATAAATATCGACACCTTTCACATTCTTTTGCTTTTTGACTCTCTTTCTGTTGGTGTAATAGTTGTTCTTCTTCTTTATTACATTTAAGATGTTCTGTTTTCGAATAGATAAAAAAAACTAAGACAATGTTTTTCTCTAACAACGTGGGAGGTACTTTAAAGTAAACTTCGTGTTTTAAAATAAAATTGGTCTTGTAAATGAAAGACGGAAGTTTTATGTTTAAGTATTTTTTTATTAAAGAAAATCTTGTTCGATCGACTGTTAATTACATTTAATCACCTGAAGATTTAGTTGTTTATAATGTTAATAATAAAAAACATATAATGTAATTATTTATATACATATTACATGTTATGGTGCGGTATGGTGCTTATATACGAGTACAATTATACATTCTTTTGTTATGTAAATCAAATAAATAAATTTAAAGAAATGTTTTGCTTGTTATTTTGTACTAGCATGATTTTTTCTCAGTGACGTTAGACAGTTTTTTCATTAGACTAAAATTGTCGGAGATATAAAGTTTTAAGTCTCCACCTCTCTGGTCTGGGTTCGTTTCTCTAACTTTAAATAAACTTTTAAACGCGTTTTTCTCATACAAAGCTTTTTCAGAGTCGGTGTCCTCTTTACCTTAAAATCTACTGCACCAATCCTTTTGAAATTTTACACACTCTTTCTTTACATATGTGCCGAGGTAGTGCTGTCGAGTTTTTTTTGTTTTTTTAATTTCAACGTATATAAAATAACATGGTTTTTTTCTTTCATGAAAAATCGGTATTTTGTCTTCTAAGAGCTGTAAAAAATGAAAAATCAATAAAAGAAAAAAACACGACAGGGTTACCTGCAGAAAATTATCAACTAATGAAATTATTTTGGTTTCTTGATTTCAAATAATCCAGTGATAAGTTATGGGCGACACCGCATTGTTACTTTTTTTTTAACGTCTGCAGAGATTCGCTGCCATTAACTCATTTCTTGATAATAATTTTTGAAAATTTCACAAAGTATTCTTAATGTTATTTTGTCATGTAGTAATTATAGAAATAATTATATTATTATTAGTATATGTGTCGTCAAAAAGCATTATTGAAAATATGCACTATTTCATATAAAATAGTTTAGATTTGTTACAATTCTAGAAAAGTTGAACTAATGATACGTAGTTAAAATTAAAGCAAACATCAGTGGGTAACCCTGCTTTGATTGAATATATCGGATAAAAGTGATATCTTTAGAATCTGCCAGATAGATTCAAATAGCGTGAAAGATTTTCACAAAACAGTTATAAGCAGACATCAGTTGGAAACTTCGTACCTCGATACAAGTACGAGCAGTTTCAGTTAGGCAGTTAACCAGTTAGGTAGTTAGTATAACGAGGAGTAGTCACGGCATATCCATGTTCCTTCGACATGTTTCCTTCCCTAAAGACGAATACTGATATTTCTGTAAATGCAGTAGTACACCGACAGAACTCTACTCAACTCAATAATAAAAACAAAATCGCTTCATAAACGTAGAAGATCGTAAAAGACTTCCTACTGACCACAAATTCAAACAATATTATTTGATTAGAATATGTAATCAAATCTTCAAAAAATGGCGGGTAAAAATGTTTTTTTTTCCATGTGATTTAGAGCACAATTTCGGATATTTTTGACTACAGGTACTAGAAGAGCATTAATAAATCGATAAATAATAAACATATCATTCACCATGTTATTTACAATATTATATTAATACTACTAGAATAAATATTAGTTTCGTCTGTCTAATACCGTTCGGCCATCACCGGCTGAACTTCGCCCGCACCTAATTCTTCCATTCAGTCGTTTCCAGCCATTTACGTGTTCAGCTCTACAGTAAAGCTTATCTTCAGGTCAAATCGCAAAGTAAAAAAAACAATCTCCATTTGACAAATTCTACACGATTCAAGGTGCTTTTTTTGTACATAATGTGTTTGCCTTTTTATTTTCGGTGTAGCGTTGAATTCAATAGGAGAAATATCTTTTCCTTAATTTATTGTTCCACAACGTATAGTGGAAATCGTTCCTAGTGTTAATTAATTTGATGCGAATAAAATGAAACACTTGCAACGAATTTTCAAATATTTCTATGATATAATTCGTTTATTTACGGCTGAGATTAATTTTTATTACATATGAGTATTTAAATTTGATTTTCAATGGCTAATAAATATTTTTTTCTGGAATAGAATTTCTTTGTATAGTTCTTAGCTAGACCATCAGGCTACAAAATGTTCTACTATATCTAATAATATAAAAAATATATAACGTTTATTTCTGGCAATTTATGTATCGGAATTTTAAGAAATACTCTTCTTAAAATGTTAAATGATCACTTAATGTCAAATATTTAATATAAAATAAAAGTTATGTTATGACCTTTTCACTTTTTTCTTTGGTTGAATTTAAAACTATTTATATTAGATTTTTAAAATCATTTCAAATATCTCAGCTTCGTGGTTCTTACGGACCTGGATGGTGTGCTGAACATGTTGCAATAGTGCGTATAAACATGTTGCCACGAAAAAATAGAGCAAATAAAAAGAGGTCTTTATAAAAATCACGTTTGTCTAATTCATTTGTTTTTACAAATGTAGATAGCAAATATTAAATGTATGCAAATTTAGTTATCTTGTATAAAATTATAACGTGCTGCGTGACGGCAAAGCTGACGACGTATGACGTCTAAAATATGAAGCGACCATGTTTATCGAAAGGTTAGATTGTGAGTGGAATGACGTTGATGTTTATTAATAACAAATTGCAATAGTTACAGGCACAATAGGTGTTCCACTACTGATTTCTACCTTTTATTCTGACTTGACGAAATATATATTTAACTTTAAACAAAAATGCACTTGATTCATCTGAAGAAAAAGAGCCCTTACCTATCCCTGTCAAAAAATGACCAAACACATTTTTTGTAGACCGTTTATCTTTTATTATACATGTTAACAAAGGGGGAGACAACACGGACCCATGAAGTATCGTTATTTTGTATTTGTGTAGACGTTCCAGCAATTTGAATACTTTCTTAAATCCAATAAAGTAGGTTAAATATTAGGGAGTATCTCTGTTGTAAAATATGTCCTATTTCTTTACAGATATGGTAATAAAGGATTTTTACCTGTCTCCACATATCGTAGTGTGTATGCTGGTAAATTCTCTCTATACGCGTCTTATATAATCGAAAGGACGAAAGTCAAGACGCATTTATAATTAATGATCTGTATTTTCGTATAAACCGAAATATGAATGTAGCCGAAATTGATCGATACAGTCCGAGACTGGCTTCATGGTTTAGCTTGGTTCACCGTGTAGCTATCAACAGACTAAAAATGGCTACTTTAATAAAATCGTAATGCCCGGCTGCGTGATGGCAAAGCTGAAGTTTGTGAAACAGTGAAACGATCACGCAAGAGATCGTTTCTATCGCTAGCGTAGAATGTGAATAAATTCACAACATCTAAGAAAGACTGAAATTGTACAGTAACCTATAAATGGAATAGCTCTGGCATTTGTCTTTCTCTACATCTTTTCTCAAAAAAGTAAAAAGAAGTACAAATGTAATATTTATACTTAAATATTCTTTTCTTAAAAGGCCTATTGAAAATTTGATAGAGCTCTTTCTTTACTGTTTTTCTGAAAATTAATTAATAATTAATTTTTTGTTTTGAATTTCTTTTTTAAAGTTCCATCCTATTTAGTCGCAATTCACTAAGAGGTCTCTCTTACTCAGTCATATAAATAAGGGGCTAACAAGATAATTATGTAGTTAAATTAAGTATTTAGTTATTTAATTATAATATTTTATAAACATAATTATATAGAAAACAGTTCTTTAATTGCTACTATTTCATAAAAAAAAAAACGTGTGGTAACATTCAAAATTAACTATAGATTCAGTGGTGTACAAGGAGTAATGGGGGCCTGTTATTTTAGCGCGAAATAAATTATATCTACTCATAATTGGGCCAAGATTTTACAGACTTATGTTGAGTCTTCTAGCGTGATAAAAATTTCTATGCCAAACCAATGAAATTATTTTTATTTTTACTAGTTACAATTCAACTGAGTTTTTAAGTGCCGTATATTGGGCCGTGGTTTAGAGTGAACCGCCTATAGGTGTATTGTTTTACTCAATTCACCTTATAAACGATCTTAATTACTCATAAAGCTAGGTGAAGCTGTTCTACATAAACATAGGCTATTATACACTGATAAAAAGCAGTAATTACATAATAATTAGATAATATAATAATAAAACGTGTGTTGAAAAGGTGTACCAGGAACGTATGTCACGTTTTAGTCATATATAGAGTTGAAGATATAGGAAGAGCACTGAAATGACACAAAGCGCATGCGCAGTGTTCTCCTGTGGGCTATTATGTAAATATAATATTTATTTTATACATCGTACAATATAGAACGAAGAACTTGAATGAATCAGCATCATCCAAAGGGTGGGTGTGTGAACGGTGAACAAGCACGAACCTGTGGAAGCGGGGGAGTCAATTCAAGGTTATACAATGTTATATCACGATTATACTGGTGCTGGTGCTGCTGCGAACGGAATAATATGCATCGTGGTCTCTCCATCCTCTGGTTGTGCGATATGGTCTAATAGTTGCTTCATCCCTCTTACCCTTCATTCTTGTTCCATTGTTTAATTCAAAGGACTTTCTGTTTTCTGTAAAATAAGTCTTGTAAAAAGCGCTATGACAGTGACATTATATTGTGTGCTATTAATACAACATTCCAGCAATGTCTTATGTTATTATTAACTTAAAATGGGACATTGCTAATATCTACTTATATCAAGGTTGGATGATTCACCACTCAGCGATCATTACGCGCCTATCTTACTAATTACAACATATCTTAATTATAATAATTAATCCTGGGAAGTAAACCAAGTTTTTATAGCTTTTTTATCAAGCTGACATTTTATGTAAACAGGAAGTACTTAAGCTAAGTCGCACAACTTTGTTACGTGATTAAATGTTTTCAAATTTTCAATTTTTGTTATTTTCGGTTGTATATCAAGGCAAAATTGTGTAGTGTAAAACTGAACTTAATTTTCAGACATTATTGTCGCCTATAATATTTTAAAAACTCTTCAAATTCTTAAGTATTTTTGTATTTTGTATTTAATTTAAATTGTTTAGCATATGGCAATACGCGTAGTCATTCATAGTACCATTTTTAAATAAATTTATTTTTTAAGTTTTCTTAGTTTTGTTAGAACATTACAAGGTCCAATGTTTTAAATTAAAAATGTTAAATTAAGAAAAACTATATAATATTATAGCCTCCAAAATGTGACAATATGTCAAAATGCAGTAGAATTTATATTTAAAAGAAGTTCAATGTCAGTTTGTCAAAAATAAAGAAATAAAAACAATTTCTATTACTATTTGTTATTAAAAACAGCAATTTTAATTATTTCACCTCTAATTTTGTCCAACTTTCAAAATTTATATTACTAAAGACGCATACGCACCAACTTAATTAACTAAACTTAAATTAAAACACAAATGTGAAAAGGAATGCTTAAACGAAAACCTGAAATCTAGATTACAATATTAGATAAAAACAGTGAGTGGGAATGAGGCTTTTATCCAGCAAATTGCCGTTTCATTATAAAACTATCCTACCTTTTTATAACTTTAGATTTAAATATAAAATTAAATAAAAATATCAGTATCTGGGAATATTGCTTTTCATTGTCGTCGCCTTAGCCATCAACTCTAAATCATTCTACTTTTATTTGTATGTTAAGTGCACTGTTTTATTGAAGTTGTGGGCTACACAGATCTCGGTAAATTGCAGATATTATAGAAAAAGTTAAATAAAGAAAGTAATAAAGTCATGCAGTCTGCATTCATCGAGAAACATATTTTACCACTCCTTTTGTTGTCCATAAATCACCCTATACCGCCCAAAGTTTCAGATCCAAATTGATTATAAGATTTTGTATATTAAAAGAGTATATATTTATATGGATAAGCAAACCTAAAAATAACGCAAACCTAAAAAGGTATATGGTTTTTAGAAAACTTACAAATTGTCTATTAATTATCTATGAATATCAGAATATTATTATGGTTTAAATTTAGGGTTTTACCTGCAAGTTGACAGTTTTAGTATAGAAGTAAGTAGCAAATTAATTTGTATTCGCTGTACAGAAATGAATATATAACATACTCTGCATAAAGATTTTATGGTGAAGATATAGTGTCCCAAGATAACACCAATAAATAAAGTTGACTGTAAAATATCATAAATTTAGATACAAAGAGTTACTACACCAAGTATTTTTAGCTGTGATCAGAGGTGGACCGTTAAGTTCCATGAAAATCATTAAATGGAATTTGGTGTCACTGCTAAAACTATGTACTATCAGCATTATAAAATGTGTTACTTGGAGAGCTCTGCTTAATTATGATTTTTTAATTGAAGAAACAAGTACCAATTCGTCTTAATTTTAAAAACTTTATTAATGTATAACTAACAAACACTCTTGCTTCGTATTCGAATGCGATATAGTGCGAACACAGAAGTTATAAAATTTCTAACGTAAAAATACGTAAAAATGTTGATATAAATTTAAAACAATTCAATTAATTATATCTGCCTTTAAAATGAATTATATTATGTTTATTTTTTATTTCTTCCAAAAGAAGTTGTTCATTGCATAACCAATATATCACTCAAATCAACCTTTTGAACTATATTTCATTCCTCTATATCCTATCCTTGTTTTTCCTATAGCTTTTCTCCATATTATCGAATATCTATCCTTCTCTAACAACACACGCAAAATATAAATTATTGACTTACATTTTGGGAACAATAGGCCATTTAAAACCGATGTCCTACTGCGACATATTGTATTGGATTATTTTTTTTATTAAAAAGTATCTATTTTTTGTTGTAAAATATGCCAAAATGTTTTGCTAAATTTTAATATATGACACTGTGTGTAGATTTTGAGATACACAGCCTCTCTGCTGTAGAGTTGTCCAAGCTGTGTTTTACTTATTCTTACTTCTAATTTATAGGGCAACCTTAAGAACTGAAATACTTGGAATTCTGTGTATTTATTATGTTTTCTGTTTGTGGAATAGATTTGATCGCAATATGTCACTGCTTGAAATTATTTTATATTCAGTTTGATGATTTATTCATTTAATCTTTCTCAGAAAGATTTTCTGTACAAAATTATTTAAAAAAAGCAAGTCAGTCATAGTCAGTTCACTCTGGAATTTAAATAGATTAATATTGAACTTCAATTCCAAAAAAGAGACAGAGAAAAGAAGGCACAAGTATGGAAGAGGAGTTAAGGAAAAGATACAGGGAGATACAGCAACAGGAAAGAATGGAAAAAAATGAGAAGAGCAATTACAACACAAGATATAAAAGGATTTGGGAGAGAGAGATACCATAATACTTAAGAGAAAAAAAAACAAAAAACATGAGAAGGATTGCCAGATTTATATTAGGAAACGAGGAGAAAGGAAACAGATACTGGGAAAATAGCGAGGAAAGTATGTGTAGGTTGTGCGGAACGGAGATAGAAACATTGGAGCACATTAAGTTTTCATGTCAGAAAAAGGTAAGAAGTGAGAAGAATATTGTGCAGTTATTAAAGGGAGGCAGTGAAGGGTGAATGGCGGAGATAAAAAAAAGGAACGGCAGAGTGGAAGAGATTTTAATCAGAATCGATGTCTTATAAAACCATGCGAACACCTAGTTGCCATTCCAAACCACAATGTGTTGTGGAGGGAATATTTTTCTTAGTATCAACTGTCGGACAAAAGAAACAGATTGATAGACGTAAAAGGCGGGAGAAGCGAAAATGAAGACAGAAGGGAAGAAGTACAGTGAAAATATAATAGAGGGTCAAGAGAAGAATAAGCAGAAAGTACTTTTGTAAATAGAATGGTCTAGAATAGTTTAAGTTTAATTTCAAGTTGAAGTTCTATGAAATGTATTAAGAATGTAGATTGTAAAGCCGAAAGGCACACAATTAATATAATATAATAATAATAATGAACTTCAATAAATAATGTTATCAGTCTTGTTGTCTTGAGATAGTCGTATTGTTGATGCTTTAGTATTTGTACAACAAATACACAAACGCAAAGTGACCGGATTATGCTCTATTCTCTATGTTGGGTTGTTATCAAACTTTTTCTTTAGGTAATTATATTCAATACGCAGCGATGTAGTGCATATTCATAGTACGAAGTCGTCGGTGATATAAATAAACAAAATGTTATATATATATATACACTGCATTTAAAATAACCTAGTTGCTATAACCACTCACTCAAAACATGTCTTTATAATTCGTCTATTTACGCCACTTACCTATTTAATATGCCTACTTAATTCCAACACTTAAGTAACATCCTAAACTCAAAGTACGTGTGTCATTATTTTATTTGAATTCATTCTTAGTTAAGGCTTCGTTGCGGTTATATATTTGACACGCAACAATCCCCAGCATCGTCGTTTGATTCATTCAATGTGCGATACTACACACATCTACGCACTAGATCCTACAGCGTGAGTTTACTACAATAGGTTCACCCGTGAAACGTTATTATTTTACTATTATTACATTAATTACTTAATCCAATCCATTATATCGAAATTATTAAAAACCAGATAGAAAATTAAATTATAAATCTAATTATGAGATACGAGTTCAAGGGTATTCGTTCCTGGTGATGTGAGATGAGGTGGTCTGGATTGCCGCTTACTTTAATGAAATATACAGCATCTTTTCTAGTGTCTAACGTTTTATTGTTTGAAATATTATCATTTTCGTTTAATTAGTAATTTAAGACGATCTCAACTGATGAAGATTTACTCACTGAACATTGTGTTAGAAATGTAGTAGTAATAATAATAACAAAATATAATTTTCAATGTTCTGTGGAGAGTGCGACAACCCGATAAGTTCTCTCTACTTCTAGAATGTTCTCTGTAAACAGTTATATTACTTGTTTGAAGAATGTAAACTATTTTAATCCTTCGTAAGGCGAAGTTAGCATTCGTATTTGTTTCTTATTATTTTTGCGATTGCTTATTGAAATTAGTTTCGAACCTTGTAAACGAAATAGAAATTCCCAGAAGATAACCATAATGAAAATAAAAATACAATGTGTTTTCAGTGCAGTGACTAGTACGGGGTTGTTACCCGAATATTTTAGAAGTTACCGCGAAAGGAGTAAGGGACTCGGGATATCAGAAGACAGTACCTGTAACTACCTACCACGTCGATTAGGAATAAGATATGGACAATATCCATAAACAAATAAATACTTTATGAAAAACAAGTTATGACAAAAGTATTTTAAAAAGAATAGAAAAAGGCATGCTTCGTGTAACTAATATAAAGTTAATAAGCTCATTGCTTTCGTTGCAAATATTTTCAACTTTGATTAGAATTATCTCGTGTCCGAAACGGTATGATGATATCTTTTATATTTATACAAAAATGTATAACATTCCAACACATTTATTTTCTCTAAATCTAATCATTCTGACTTTCTTTTCAAAATAAGTTTAATTACATTTATATATCTTTGATATTGATTAATTCCTTACATAAACGTAATAACTCTCATTAAAATAATGCATTTACTTTCCAAACAATCAATTTACAACGGCTCCCTAAACTAGACACTTTAATGAGTGCTATCAGAAATTCTATAGAGATTTATAACGGTTTTATTCAATATCTTCCAATACAAATTTCTAAATCTGATTACAATATCAATTTTTCATACTTAAACAATGAATGGAAGAAGATACTCATACATAAAAAAAAGAACTCCCAGAATAATATTATTATTAAATATAGCAATTGTTATAAAAAAAATAAAATCATTAATTTTGACCTTATAAAAAGACAAGATATAATTTTTCATTGTTACTTTACAAAAAAATGTCACATCAAAGAATATAACATAAAACAATTTTTCAAGTACCGTAAATGTTTATAAATAATCTTATTGTTGGTGTTTTGATTTTTATAAGAATGACCTTTTTTTTATAAATTCAAAGGTAGTGTGTTACGGTTCGTGATTTTTATGCTTTGATGTGAAATATTGTCTACGAATATTTGAATTACCTGGAGTACACGTATGTATACTAATGTATCTTCTCCCCCTGCTTCTATGGTATATTTAAAACGTTTAACCTTACTTGAACACCGGGGCTGTTGTTTATTCGCTTCTGAAACATAGCCTCAGCAGATTTATTGGTTTGTTGTATTTAAGTGAGAGAATTTAAGTGCATATATAATAAAACTCAAGAAAAAGCAGTAACAATAAAAACATTTTAACTATTAAAATTATTTTACAAATGCAGAAGAAATATTTAAAAATGGTTCGATGTAAAAAGTAAGAGAAATAAAAGAATTGAACACAACAACAAATATGAGAGGAGGTCTGGGAGGTGTTGAGATTTATTAAATATTAAAAAAGGGGTAGTGATGTTTCGGAGTTTAAATCTCGGACGGGTCGTGTATAGACAAATGAGGCGCCGGTAAATAACTATTACAAATGAATCTTGTAATTCTTGAAAAAGTATTAACATTACTTTCCAATTTATTGCGCCGTATTTAGTTGTAATATTTATTACATTATTAAAAAAAAAATATTATCATAAATCATATGAAAATACGATTATTTTGAAAAGTCTTTAATGTGGTTGGTTTTGTGAGCATGTCAATGATTATTTATGTCATTTTAACTCACTTAAAATGGAGGGGTTCCTTCCATTACTATATTAATACAATATTTATAATTTACTACGTAAAAACAGTATTTCGCACACAATAAACTATCTAAATCAATTGCTTACTGAGTATTAATCGCCCTTATACATTTATATTGGTATTGTTATAAAAATATTATTTTGTATTGCTTCAACTGTGTTTGCAGTACTTTGTGGTCACCCTTAACAATGCTCAAACTATTAACAGCACATAAATGTCAATTCCCATTGCACTGCTACTCGTATCTAACCAAGTTAAGGGAAATATCACAATAGGAGTATGCCCTTAATATAATTGAGTTACAGTTTATTGATAAGGTTAGGTTAACATATCGGGCATCAGTAACGACCATAGCTCATAGTAATGAGTAATCCGAAGGTATATATATTCAAGTTCACATTCTCTTATTTAAATAATTAAACGGTCAGTCATTTTTGTTTTTTTATACGCAACAACTATATAGAGAAGTAAGGTTCTGATGTATCTCTATTTTCAGTTAAATTTATTACAAAATATTCCGATTTGGTTTTTTATTCTATTTCATAAAATCTATAGTATAGTTTATCTATGGTTTCGTGAATTAGTTTTTATTCATACCAGATGTTTTAAGGGCAAAGAAATTCTTCCTATATTAAAATGTTCCAAGTGTATATTTATGATCTTATATGTTTAGTAGTGAATTTTGTATGGCAGCGCGAAAACGGCTCCATCAATGTTTTTGAAAATTGCCCATTTCGTAGAGAAAAAAATTCTAAGACTTTTGGCGTCCATGGATTTTTCCCTGAATTTCCTGGAAACTCGTAATTTTTTGGAAAAACTGGAAAAAGAGTGAGCCCTTTTTTGCTGTATTACTTTTAATTCGTAAAAGATAGAAAGTTGCAATTTTGCATGTGTATTAAGGTATTCAATGCTGACATTTCTCAAAAATGAGAAATTCAAAAATTGTAAAAGGGGGGGTTGAAGAAATTCGAGGGTCCGCTAGGGAACTTTAGAGAAAGTTCATATTCTAGATTCTAGAATAATTAAGTATATTATTAATAAAAGAAAATTCAAAATTTTATTAGGGGGCAGTATTTGCCGGGAGTAAAAATTGTGCGAGAAAGTTAAAATTTTGTATATAATCTAACCTTGTTAACTTATTTACGAAAGTTGGTCAAATAAGACTTTATGCCTTATGAAATTATTTTTTATTATTGAGCGAGTTTATTATTTTAATTTAAAAATAGAATTAAATATGAAATGTAATTATACGAATTATTTTATTGGATTCATATCATACATGCCAAAAAGACGTCGCTATGCGACAGGGGTAAACTCTAGTATATATTATAAATATAGTAAACAATGTAAGAGTAATAAGCTAGCCTTGCCAGCTAGCCTCAGTAATGCAGTCATCGAATGTTTTATTATCACCTTGTTACTACAAAAAAGTGATTCCTAATCTAAATAACACCTAACACAAGACACATTCGTGTCATCCGTCACATAACTGCGGTCGTAAACTATCCCACGATGCGACCTTCATCATTTACATGGACGATCTGTAATTATTGTTATTATTAGATTGCCGTTTTAAGATCTACAATAATTTATGCATTTCAATAGCGAACATTTTCATTTTTCAATGGACATTAAATGTTTAATGTCACATCAAATATAATTCACTGCATTATAGTTATGACGTTTTTGAATTACCAGCGTCAGCATCTTAAGGTCATGCTTGCATTTAGAATTACAACAAAACATATTTTTTTCTTATTTTATTCCACTAGAATTTATATAAATATAATAAAACTTGTGTGATAATTAATCAAATTAAACCTTTGGGCTACCGCGAAATACCACACTATATTTACAGCGTTATCTTACATCTCTCACATACTTACTTATCTTTTATAAGTAATAAACACTGTAACTACATTACGAAATGAATCTTCTTTTAGAGATGCCGCTTTTTAATTTTTACATTGATTTTTTAACACTATGGAATCAAATGTATTTTTTTAGAGTAATTGTTATGACTTTCATAGATTTTTAAAATTTAATTGTATAATTTAAAATGTGTTAATAAATCTGTTTTTCAAGTAATAAAATGCAAAGGAAATGTCAATTAAAATCTAATAAATGTATTTTATTGTGTGGGATATGAAAATTAAATGTTTAGCGAGACGTAAAAAAACACTCATACGAAGATTGTTCAATTATTATGAATAAATATAAGGAAGACGATTATAATCTGGTATTCAATGTTAATAAAGATTTTCTGTTCGATAATTATTAATGTATACAGCTAATTTAATGGCAAACACTTGTTTTGTAAGGATGGATTTGCTGTTATGGTATCATCTTATATTCATTTATATCTTTCCCAGTAAACATTTTGGAGTCACTTTGACATCATATTGAAGATGCGTCATGATTTTTTTGTCATTAAAGAGTTCATTTATAGTTCAGTTTCTCACATTTTTTCATATAAAATGTCTACTTTATCGGCTAGAAATGGCGAAATTACTCCACCTGTCGGAATACAAATGAAGATAAAGTTGATGCGAACTATAATTGAAGTGAAATAGTGATAGAAACGTCACTAAATATGGCACTTCACCAAATTGTTTACTGGGTAGGTTGTAAGACGAAAAGGAATGTAATGTTACATTAGAAATATATCTTATTGCAATAATTATGTAATTAATTTAAACAATAAAGTTATTTCTCTTAAACCTTCTTGGAAATATTAGTTCAATCACTAGCAATTGATACCCTGTAGCCTATAAACAATTTTGGAATCATTCTAAATCATATTTAAGAATATTTATCGTCACTACTCCAATTATAATATTTATTATAATTATTTTTATCACTTTATGTTTCATAAATTGAAACTATATTTTACTTATGACAGATTGTAGATTATTAACTCAGTTGATAAAAAGTGCCAACAACTGTCAATGTTTTAGTAATAGAAATTATGGAAAATGTATACCTATAAAATTAAACATACAATTAAAATTGAAACTAAAACATTTGCAGTTCTGATGATTAAGCATATTGTCATATGTTAAACTATTATTACAACTAAAAAATAAAAGTAAAACAAAAATATTAGGTAGGAATGATACCTAAGATTTAAACAATGTTATTAAGGTGTAATAAATATTTTAATTATATTTAAAAGATTATGGAATGCCAAAAGGGTGACAAAAGGATGCAGTACAAAACTTGACAGCAATTTCTGAAGGGTACTGCTTATGAATGAGTTTTATGACTTTCGGGGCGGTTAAAGTACAGTTACATTTGCGAAAAAGAAACTACTCCTTAAGTACCTTGTGAAGGGTGAACGGCACCGCTATCTGTATTTACGTACAAAAATATTTCTGTTGATGATTTTTAGTGCGACATAATAAATGAAAATATGGACTCAAAATCAATTGAGGGATCTCAGTCACTATTATCATATACTCGTACATAATTTATGTTTATCAAAATGTCCACGTGACTTAGAACCATTAAACAAAATAACTTTCTGTTTTGTATTTAAATTTAAGATGTACAAAGAGTTACAAAGAACATAAAAATAATAAAAAGTACATCGATCTTGCATACTAACTAGACGCGAGAATAATGTTTCAATATTTAAAATAACTTTAAAATCTGAACAACGTCATTCCTTAACAACATTTTACTACAACTGTTTAAGATTTAACAACGTTTTATAATACGGTAGCATTTATAACGGCCATGTGTGAAATAATGAAATAAAAAATTGAAAAATTTTATATTCTTTTCTCAGTCATATTAAATTCTGAGGTCTCTTTACAAGTATTAAATGAGGGATATTTATCATGCGAGACCACATACGAACACAAAACTTAACAAAATAATATAAAAATATATTATATATGTATGCCATCCATAATACACTTACTAAATAATATTTTGCTTGCGTCATTCTGTGTAATGGTTTCACACAGTTTTGTACCGTTTGTATATTCGTTAAAGGATCATTTATCATGCGTAAGGAGATTATTGTATTTTAAGGAGAGTCTATTGCATTTGTTTCAATTTATTTTGTAGAGTTTATTAAATATTGCAAGGATTTTATATGACAACGAAAAGGTTAAGTCGAGTTTTATCAGTCATTTTTTCACTTACAAGCTTATATAAGTTTTCGTGCTTCAATAAAATTCTAAGAAAGCAAAACCTTTTGTAGTAGTGTGTACCAGCAGATTCATAACTAATTAATACAACAGTGCCGTCGAAAGCTTTATCGTAATAGTTAAAATGGCTGCAATATAATTTTTTTTAAATAATTCAATACTTCATGACAAAATCGTTCTATTACCAATACTGTTTCTTGGAAATTTTCAGGCATAGTACTAAGGAATTCTTTATATTGTTACAATATTAAAACAACAACAGTACGGGATGTTCACATAATAACAAAGAATATTTCTTATCTCTCAAAGATAATAATCCACAAAAATTGTATTGTAACATTTTCAAAGATAAATACATTTTTTTCCAAAAGAAAATAATCTATTTTTTCAAATTTACATAATAATGGAAGTAATTGCATTCCATAAGCAGGTATTATTCTAATTCTTTCAAGATGTCCAATTGCCCAGACCAAGTAACTAAATGAAGTGGAAAATCTGTATTAGGTGACCGAATAACTAACTGCTAAAAACACTGCTAAAAATATATAAATAAAGTATTACGCCTGGCAGTAATTAATTCGTTAAATGAAATTGTTGATGATTTAAATACGAACGTGGACCAGAGAATTATGTCGTTGACTACAACACTCTAATCACGTTGAGAATGTATAACATGTATTTGTTGCGCGATTCGAACAAAGATTTGCCAGAGCTTGGAAGACCATATTTGAAAGAGCATAATATTGAGTGTAATCAGTACTACGATGGGTGAGCAACAAAGAAAACTGCGTGCTGTTGGCAATTATGACTAGATTAGGCTACTTGTGAGACAATTCTGACTAAGCTAGGCTACTTTTGAGGCAATTACGACAAGATTAGGCTACTTACGAGGAGATTAGGCTACTCGTGAGACAATTATGACTAGGTTAGGCTACTTTTGAGGCAATTATGACTAGATTAGGCTACTTGTGAGGCAATTATGATTAGATACAATTGATTGTACATGAAAGCTAAAAATAAAAGGTAATTTCGGATGTGTCTGTCCCATAAAATCTAATTCGTTGTATTTCTGATATACGTGTGGCGTTATTATCACTGCCAAAATATGGCAAAGAGAGGTGTATGATCATATAAACATATGATAAAAAATATATATTTTAGATTTAAATTTTTATGTAACAAAGTATGTAACAAAAATAAGAATGTGTGTATAAAAAAACATTATATGCATAATTACGCACAATTTTAACAGTGTAGTTTATTTTCAAGTCAAAATATCCTTTTCTCGGAAAAATATCAATATTTAACAGATTAAATAATAAAGAAAGCACTACTGCTTCCGGTTTATGTTAAATTATATTTTTTGTATACTTAAAAGTAAATCCTGTGGATTAACATTTGAAAATTTAAATATATTTTCAATAAAGATAAGCGTTCATGCGAATCACGCAAAATGACAAAAGAAACAAAAAAACAACAAAGAAAACAGATAACGAGAAATCGTTAAAATAGATAAGAAAATCTGTGTTACAGTAATATTTAATATATTGCAAAGTTTATAATAGAAGGGTTTTTTTTGAGTTATTGGAGTTCGTTGAATTTTGTGATTATACTTAAAGTCTTAGGTTACTTTCACAGTGTAGCCTACTTGCGATAACGACTTTTTAACCAAGCTCTATTCGTGAATACGCATACATCCAATATTATAGGAATCTCTGTGGTATAAAGTAGATGCCTTGGCGGCACTTTGAACCATATTATGAATATGAACGTACGAAATACATACAATAGTATATTAATAAACATTAAAAAAGAATCTTTCTTTCATGATAAAGTGTGCTACCCTACAGAAAGAACATCAAGTCTCAAGAAATAGTTTTAAGTAACAGAGTTCCATTGACGTTCAACTTTGGTAATAAAAAAATACTCTATTTTCTTTTAGAATGTTGATGTACATTTTATTGTTGGTGCACGCCACTGAACATTATTATATATCACATATACATATAGTTTGCAATCAATGGTCTGCAACAAACTTTAAAAAATTGTATCTAATTTAATTACATTACATGCAACAGCTGTCTGAAACGGTCTGAAAAGGTCTGAACAAAATCATTTTAAAATTATTACTCTGCGTGATTCTCTCCCATCCAAGTGATGTTTTGACAAGTGAAGATGTCTGCGAACACATATGTAGAACAAGTTCTTATTTTATACTCATATTATAAGTGTAACATATTACAAGCATAAAATATTTGCTATTAAATGTCATAAAATATCAGAACTCAGAGTAAATCATTTCTAAAGCGGAGATTGCTCTTGCTTCAGGGCAACAAGTCAATTGCAAATTAACTTGTTTTATATTTTACTTATTCAGAATATTATGTAGATAATAATTTTGGATCATATTTGTAAAAAGACATATTATTTTTTGAAAAGGAACGATACTTCATGAAATTTCCTTTTTTTTTTAGATAGACTTGTTGGATAGACAATTTATCTGAGTCACTCTTATTAAGCAATCACTGTCAATACAATATTAATTATTAAGATTAAATTAAACATCAGTTAATTAACTATAACAAAATGTCTGTAATATAATAACATACAACAGTTGCTTCATATTCACAGTGAAAGGATTTCTAGCGTGGTGGATTTGCAAATGGTGGTAGTGGAAGAAGTTGCAGCGCATCGTTCCGTTTAAAAATTTATCTAATTAAAATATTTATAGATATGTAATTGTTTAATATGTAAAATGTATTATCAGATATGAATAAACATTAAACATTCTAATATTCCATTCCCCGGCAGTCGGCCTTTGTCATCCGGCATGCATCCTGTCAAATGAATTGAACACAACATTGTATGTCTATGAGTACATGGACTGCTGGAGTACACAGCCACGACGAAGCTCGTTGAAATCATTCCAGCGGAACAATTACGGATATTTCTTAATTTGCTGCATGCTTTTGTATATGTCGATTACATATTTCAGCCAATAAAGACTGTATTATAGATGATTTACACATGTTCTACCGACAAAACCCACTTGATCTTTAGGAAGAAAACAGCGCATATAGATCAAGATTGTTGGTATTCGATTTGCACCAGTTCTATTAAAGTAGGAAGACGGTGTAATGAACAAGTGTGTCTTATCCTCAGATTATTCAATCACGTCTTATCAGTGCGAAAGTTCTAAAAGTAAGAGTGATCCATTCTAGTCTGTACTACCAAGCATAGATAGATCTAGTATAGGATTAACTGATAGGAATACATTGGTAACTATCTACAGCAAACTGGAATTTTTTAACCACTCACATATGGTATCACCATAATATCACTGGCTCTATTTTTATATCTGTTATGTAATAAATAACCTGCTTATTTGAAAAAGAAACAATATTGCAAAAACATAAAATTAATAAAATATTCTCCAAGGTTGTGACTCGAGTGACTGAATGCATGATCCATAAATATACGACAATGAGATAATAATCATGATAAACGCCGCTCAGGCGCTGAACTGCTCAACTGCTCAACCGCTCAACCGCTCATCCGCTCAATGAAGCATCAGGGCTCCAAACCGGCTGACGCAGATGCATTATTCCTTGGCGTTGACTGCTCAGAGCTGCCCAGCCTGCCAAACTGACACGCCGTTCATCTCTTCAAGAATTAGTGGCGCACCTGATTGAAAAAGAGAACTAATTTATCGTTTGGAGAACTATGTACTAAGGATGATACGTAACAACGATGGATGAAATAATATTGCGCAGTTATTTTGTAACTTACCGCTCTTCTCTAGCGTTTGAGTAGGTTGAATGAAGGCTCTATGTAATGGAATCTAAAATTTTGCACTTCCCTGTCGAAGCTTCTGGGTCTCTGCGTTTATTAGGGCTCAAACAATTTAATGATGAAGATCCACTAGAAGTTTAGCATATTGTTGTTCATTTATTAAAAAAGTTTGAAATCGTAACGTTTATACAAATAGAGTTCTCTGGTCTTCTGGTTTAATCAGTAGCAAAAGTCATGACGCCAGAAAAGCAAATAATTAATGGCAAGCATGACCTCCATATGGCACCCGGTAGAAGAACGCACCCCTACGACCTACGACCCTTACCATTTCACTTTTCTCTGCAGCACACAATACAAGAACTTATTTATTATCCTGTTAGTGCAAGTTGAAGCGATTAACCTCGGATAGAGTTGTTCCAGCATTGTTTGATTGTGTCCTTGCTCTTGCGGCCTTTTATGACAGATTTAATACGCGGATTTATTTCTGCAGTTAACTGTTCAGACCCAAGATTATTCAAATATCAGTGACCCCTTTCCTTTTAGTAGACTTTTAATAAGGATTTTATGACTCCAACCACAGATATTTATTCATATTATAGTTTTTATTGTATTATTTTTATTTTATCCCCTTTATTTTCTTTTGTTGTTCTTAAAACAAGATTACGAACCATGAAATAAATGTCAACTTAGCTTTAAATTTATTGCCATTTTTTTTGCAACAATATTGGCGGTTATAATTTTTGATGTCTTAATTCGAAACTTTATACTTTTTTTTTTGATACAATTTATCAAGGAAATCCTGCGTTGCTGATTGGATTAAAATGTAATGTAAGCTCTATTGGTGTCATTAATTACTATAGAGCTAACGGATATTTGTATTAGTATGTTGAGCATTTTAATGGCGGAATACAGGTATACCATATACCTCAAATATTAGACTGATTACAAAAAGAAATAAGTTGGTCCGGTCCACAAATACTTTTCTAGTTTGTCTCAAGATAAATCTATAAAATTTGATTAAACATAAGTACTTCTCAGTTACTCATTGATAGGTGCTATAAAATGACCATCTTAAGACATAAGATAGAATTTACACTACTCGTCTTAAGGCAGTCATGTCTCTAGTGACAACGAAGATGTCATAATATGCCATCTTTCATACTTCGACTTCCACTTTGAAAAAAACCTTCATAACATTTCAAAAGCATTTTCAATAACCAGTGAATTAAAAAAGAAATATAGAGAGTGTATATTAATTTTGATAAATCCATACACAAATTCAAAATAATGTATTTATATTATTGTAACCATAGGGGTGTAAGAATAGAGTGCGCAAGAAGCTGAATACTGCGATAAAGGCAAAGAGAGATAGCTGCCGAGTGTCCTATCTGTCTCTTTCTAGCAGAGCACTGCGTCTGCTTGCTTCCTCACCGCCAATCAATCAAGCTAGCAGCAGCGGTTCAGCTAGAAAGAGACAGATAGGACACTCGGCAGCTATCTCTCTTTGCCTTTATCACAGTATTCAGCCTTTTGCGCACTATATTCTTATATCTTTAGGATTTTAACAGTGTACATAACAAAATATAAAATGAAGCTATTAATAATAAATCTTAATTTGATTTGAACTATAAATGCGCTTTAATAGCTGTTACTACTACGACCGTATTAATGACATTGATTAAATAATGACAAAGTATATTCTCTTAAGTTGCATTTACATTTATGATGCAATGCAGTGCATTGTTCAGAATGCACTTGTAGTAGAAATCAGCGGTGCATGAAGATTTGGTACTTGGCACTGTAGTAGCATTACTTTTGAATAATATTATGTGTTACAATTAGTGGAAGACCTTCATTCATCTCTTGATTTGAAAAGATACTCGTATTCCCGAGTAATTAACTCGGGGCTACGAAATATAATTATAAATAATTGTAATAATGTGAAGAACAATTGTGTTCATGCAATAAATATATTAAATGGGAAATGTTATGGTTCAGTTTTGACTGAGAGTTCCGCTCTGCCTCTCCTAAGTCTCCCTCTGTCTCTCTCTCTCTCTCTTTCTCTGTGTGTTAAGTAACAATGAACATTCAATGTTATCGTATTCAATGTTTCTAATTGTTATCTCAACAGCAAAATTATTTCTTTATTTAGTAAACACTATTAAATTAAGAGGCAGAAGAATTTGTTTAACTAAAAAATCTCACAATTGTCCAAAACGTCCTTGTAACATGGTTTTCGAAATGAAATTATTTTACTTAGATCAAACTGTTTTTTGAATTTATATATGGTAGTAACTCCGAAACATTTGTGAAGCATATTTTATAACCAGTGTATTGAAAAAGAATTCAGATCCATATTGTTGTCTCTTTCATCTTACTTCAATGAATACAAAACTGTCTTGTAAAAATAATTAACTCAATACACTCAAGACCTTGTTTTAGAACCTATTAGCTATCGATGATTTCCTAGAGTTACATAAATTAAAATAAATATGCTATATATAAATAGAGACTTGTTAAAAATTGTCATAAGGAAGTCACACAATACGAAACAATCCCGTGAGTTGCTGGTTTGCTGGTCTGGTACATATTAAGATCAATATAGGTTGTTTGCTTTTCCCACATTGAGCAAGGTGTGCAAGAGCGAATCACCGTAATCCTTGTGCTCCATGCCGCGAATGTGTCATTAGCAAATATTATCGCTGACCTGATGAAGATAACATCAATTAGGTGATAAGATAACATTGCATTTTTAGAACAAGGAAAAGATTATTTGAAATGAGTTAGACAATACGACAATAGTTGATTTCGCAAGGTAAATTATAAAATAAACTAGCGTTTGCCCAGTAACAAATTTTAAATTTAATAAAATAAGTCGTAATTTAATTTTAAATTGTTCCAAACATTTTTTTCCTTATTTTCTCAACACTACCTTTTTAATTTCTAAATTACAAAATATTTTCTAAATCAATAGCGAAATGAATATGCAAATTTTCAACTTTCTATCTTTTTATTACATATTACTTTTATTAGCATTTATTTTTGTAAACTAAAGAGTGAATTTCGACGTTTTTCTATCAGAAGTTCTTTATCTACATAAATTCTTTCATTTCTTTTCTATATAAGTATAGATATAAGTTTACTAAAGTAAACAAATATGTTAGGTTTCATTATTTGTACACAATACATCCAAGAAATAAAAATATTCCCCAAGGATCTACATTAATTGCACTTGTGCATGTCATAATTATTATTATAAATAAAATCAATATTTGCATTAGTAGAATATTAAATAAATATTTAAAGACGATACAGTGGGCGAGAACATTGATGAACTGCTGTTCGATCCCCGGTCCAGCGCTATATTTTCTGGGTCTGGTTGTTATCAAGTTAATAAATTGCGAACACTATAGGAAGCCATTGTTAATCAGTATCGAAAGTCAATTAAATAAAATATAGTTTTCTACTTTAATATCAACGATATGTTTTCTGGGTTTGATTGTTATCAAAGTTATAGAGATTATGTGGTCACATAATATTAAATATTATTACACGCGGTCAACCTAGGAGGAGGTCATCGGTGATTGGACTCAGCATCGGAAGTGGACCGATGTTAAATAAATACAATTTTTTAAATATAGTATTCGTAGTATGGCATACATTTTTGTTTCAGTGGCTTTAGCAACTTTATGTAAATTTGCTTTTAATTTGCCAAGTTGTTAAATATTTAAATTTATTCATTACATTATTTTATTGGAAGATTATAAACGCAAGTGTGAGTAATTGATTGATTATAGCAGCTTTCGTTTGTTGCAGTCTGCATGCTTGAAAGCTGTGTCTGCGCTGTAACTATACCTGCACTTTGTATGTGTGCATTGTTGCATTTTTGCAATAGTTATATGTTGTTTGTTTAAGAGAATGTCATATCATACAGTCATTCCATCACTATAAATGTATTCCGCAAACAAATACAGTTCTACCAGAATATAAATACGGTGCACCCTAAGAATAAACTCTGTGAAACAAAATCTGCTAGCGCTGAAATAGTTCCACCAGGTAATAAACAAAATTAAAAATCAACTAAGAAAGTTTTTGCCATTAGACACTACATTCTTCTGCCTTACCTCATTAAATTACATATCATTGTGCTTAATTCATTTTTGATCCTTATTATATCTAAATATTCTCACTCTTTCCAAAAGAATAAAAAAAATCTTTATAAAAATAAAAACAAAACTGCTACTGCTACTGCTTCGCTCCTCCTGCTACTCTCCCTCCTGTTTCTACTCCGCCTTTCATTCTCCTTCCTCGCTCCTTTTCTCTATCTCCGTCATCCATCTCTTCCCTTCACTGCCACCCTTTAATAACTGCACAATATTCTTTTAGATTTTTACCTTTTTCTCATATGAAAACTTAATGTGCTCCAGTGTTTCTATCTCCGTTCCGCACACCCTGCACATCCTTTTCCTCTCTATTTGCCCAGTATCTGTTTCCTTTTTCCTCGTTTCCCAATCTGAATCTACAAAATTGGCCTTAGTTATGAAAGAGACGAGAGAGAGATAGATGACGGTTTTTATCAAATTTAAAATATTCTCCAACCGTCGCGAGTACTAAATGGAATAAATACAAAAAGTTTTAAGTGTCACTGGTTTACGATTATACTCGTATGTTCAAATACATATCAAAACTGATAGAAAACAATTAATAGAGGTTATACGAAAATATAAATGAAAACGTCAATGGAGAAATATCTATTGTACATTACAAATTGAAATGACTAAATAAACAACAATTAAATTTTAATATATATATTTATTTTCATTAAAAATATTTCATGCGTTTAAATAGAACGTAATAAAATAATAGCAAGTAAAAGTAATGAATGAATTGAATGCTTTTAATTCAGTTCTCTTTCTCCTACAAATTGTTGATCGTTACTAACATAGCGTGTAGTTTTTTAAACCCCCCGCCCCCTATTGTGTAATCATGATACGTTTACGGATATACTCCTAATTAATAATTCAGTGGATCTGATATGTTCATAACCTCGAAATATATAACCTTAAAAGTGTTAAATTATGCGTTATTTTTGTTCCATATTCTTTGACCAAACGTTTTATACATATAAATGAGTATGCGCGATGATTTTTAACGTTACAAAACCAAATTAAATTGTTCTTCAAGTGCAAATTAACAAAAACTACATCCGTAATCTGTATTCATAATGCGTTTCTTCCGTTCAGCTACGTCCAGGTTGTTTTTTATAGAGTAGAGCTCAGGAATCGAGCACCGAAGTACATATAATATGGTACATAAGTTACTGGCATGAATAGTTTCTAACGTTGTAAACGAATTCTGTTCAGAATGGAAGGACAATACGGTTACACAAGCGGATGTACTATCAGATGCATTCATTTTAGAAAATCTAGACACACACACACACATACATAGATAGATGATACATAGAAAACGGATGGTGAGGAGAAGGAGATGACTTGTACTAAGCTTGACTTGAAACATACAAACTTCACTTGAACACAAACTTTTAAGAAACTAGAAAAACTAATTATTTTAATTGTATTTATAGTATATTTCCAATACAAGTCTTTTACATGTTTCCAACATCGCTTAAGAAATGTATTATTATTGTTTTGTTGTAAATGTGTAGTTGGAAGAAATATCTTTCCTGAATTTTGTTGGCTTAGGTTTTAGTAAGTGAAATAGCAACTGGATTTTATTTTAACACACTTATATTACACGCAATTAAGTAATAGAATACATACAAATAGTATAGTACAAAAGATGATTATCCTTAATTTAATTTAGTTCACCCTTATTTTTTGGTTGTTTTGGCTATTGCTGGTTTGAGAGCTGTAGTAAGAGTGAGTTGAGTTTGAAGAACGTTCAAACCTTTTGAATATAAAACAACAAAAGAACAAATCGAACTAAATACTTGAAAGCAATAGATAAGAGAACTAATAAATAATCAAGTAATTTAAATATTTCATTTAAACTAAAAAATATAAAATATATTAAATTAAGGCTGGATGTTGTTTTACCAATTATATTTGACATAAAATCAATTAAACTACCTATTAAACAGAAAACACAAACTCATGTATTATTAATTTTTTTTATTAATACTTCACGGGCTTCTGAGGACCACGTCCCTTTTTTCGTCCTTCTTACTTCGTTTTATTTACATTTTATCTATTTATATTTCATTATTATTATTACTACCTAAACTCATGTATTATTTAACGTAATATTTTTTACATAACGTCACAATTTATTATTTACCAAAGTTTAACATAATTCTGTTACATTATCATTAACTAAATGCAAGAAACATTAAAAATATTATACTAATATATTACTTAAATATATAACATTATAAAACCTTTCATAAAAATCATAAATAACACCAGAAAATGAAAATATTACATTACTTTAATTAGCTCTCTAAAAAACTGAATAATGTTAAAAGATGTCATTTAAAATTTCTACTTGGGAATATAGTTTTTTCTGAAGTAACCAGAAGAAATTTCGTTCTTTCTTATTTCATCAAGGTATTACTTACCGTCTAATTATTATATACTTCAGGAAATCCTAATTTCTGAATATTAATGTATTATTTTCAAGGATTTCTAAAATTAATTTGTTGCTAACAATTAAAACAATGTTATGTCATGGATGACGACTTCAATGTATTTAATCTAGTTAACAGACAGAAAATAATCAATTGGATCTTCACTTTTACTTTAACCTGACCTTTCACGCAATAGGTAAGAACAAAAACAAAAACAACAACTTCCGACTAAATGTCTCACAACACAAGTCAACACCAACACAAACACAAATACAAAAACCACGCCACTCAACGTAATAATACAACTTAGAGAAGTGATACATTTGTAACAATAACATAGAAACTGTTGCAAGGTCGTTTCACACAATAACACACAATTCATTCTTTTTTAACTTAATTTTAAAGATAAAGTACTGTATATACAGGCTGGTTACAAAGACTATGAGCCCCGTAGAATTAAAGACACAGCATATATTATCACACTAATTTGTAATCTAGAATACAGTTACATACAGTTACTATTTTCAAAAAATCAAATTTCTTTTTTGTAATATACATATATTTAAGTACACCCACAGAAAATTTCAAGTCAATCCGACGATTATTTAAGAAATTATTTTGAGAAATTAGAAATTAAGTTGAAAAAAAAATTATTTTACTCTATGTAAAATGCTTTTGAAACTTTAAATGCGTTTTCCTGAAAACTGTGTTTTTAAAGTCGGTGACCAAGATTTCTCGGAAACGGCTGAACCGATCAGTCTTAAATTTTAAGAGACGCTTCTTAACTATATTTTTTAGTAATTAATCAAAGGTTTTTTCTCACCGATAATTTTTTGTTTGTTTTATAAACAATTTAATACCAAAATTTTGATTAAAAATCGTTTTTTTTTTTTTTGAAAAACCGCCATTTTGTCAAAAGAATATTTTGATTATTCTTTCGATTAATAACTAGATTATACATTACTTTAACGAAATTCGTTTGGTTTTTCCATTTTAGATGATCCAATCCAGAGATATCGTGGTCACCGCAAGATGCCTTTTTTGAGAGGAGCTCCTGGAGATCAGCTATAGCAGCTTTAAAATTATCTATTTTTACAGATACAAAAATGTTAAAATACAGTTAAAAGTTACCATAATATGTGTACAAATTTTTACATTAATACACTTAAAAGTCTTCTCAGGAAAAATTCTTAAGGAATTGATTTTTTTGGGCTTGGACTTTATATAACCCTTTTAGAATTGTAAAAAAGATATGTTATATTTTCTTTAAATGGAAAATGATAAGTGATAATTAATATTAGTGATTTAAGTCCACCCTGGTTAGCAGCTGTAATTAAATGACGGATAGCATCTCCTCGAACCCGCTGGCCACACTTAGAATAGGACTCGGAAACCCAGAGCAGCTGAAGCGTGCGGTACCGCTACTCGGTAATGCTAGTCTTTGGAGATGTTGGAGTCCATGGATCCGCGAGTCCAAGCATTGCGATTTAATTCACTTGTTCTGCTGTAACTTAAAGACGACCTTGGGCTTTTTTCTTATCTCATTTAAAATGCAATTGTCTTACGTACAGTCAGAAAAAAATTAAATAGTGCTGAATTCTTCAGATTCTGTTATTTTATTGTCAAGAAATTTTAATTGCACACATAGCAAGCCATGATTTATTTTAATTACTAAAAACTGATTGATTTTTTCACGGTATTATTCATTTTGCAGTATAGATTGTTATATTTTTTGGTTGTTGAAAAGAAATTAATTAAAGAATGTAATAAGGAATTTAATCTGTTTGGAATTGCTCTTCGATAAAAGAAGTGGAAGTAATCAGGAAATGATCTTTTTCCTTTTCTATGTTAATCGTGTTATTATTTTAATAAACTCACAGGTAGAAAATTATCTTGCTATGTAAGTTTCACACTTGTTAGCTTGTTACAAGCTTATTCCAAATTTAAATCTCTAATTTTCATAGGGAAATGGTCTTGCAATGCAAGTTTCATACTTGCTGGTCTCACAAGCTAGTTCCTTTTTTACCTGGGCTCTATTCTTCTTTTTAAGTTAATTTATTTCCTTAATTTATTATCCATTTTATCACCAACGACTTCGTACTGTGGTGGCAGGTTTTATGTTGTGGCCTACACATCTGCCTGATCTATGAAAACATAATCACATAATTAGAACAACCAAACCCAGAGAATTTATCGTTGATCTGAGATTAAACTCGAAGACACTGCAATCTGGCATCAAGCATAACTGCTGTCGACCTTTGTACTACTTTCTAATTAATTTAGTGTAGTTCAGATCAACGTGATTGCTTCTTCTTTTAATAATCATTATTATTCATTATTTACGTCACACACTAAGGACGAAGGGAAGGGTTTAGAGGAATCATATCTAATCAAACATTCCTTTAAGAATATAGAAATTGGACTAAATTAAATTGTTTTCATAAAAACGACAGTATGTGGAAGGGATCTACAGTGCAAAGAGGGTGTTAAGACACCATGAAAACTGTGTTACGTAATTTATGGATGACCCCATATTACCAATTATTTCATTATTAAAATCGCAATGAATAATGTACCGACTTGAAAACCGTTATAAAAATAATGTTTGATTATCGTAATGAATCGCGCGGAAATAAAATCATCTTCTGATGCGTTTTGTATTATGAATGAATGAATAAAGCCAGTTTGAGCGCTCACACCTTAATCTGCCTTTAGTTAATTTAATAAAAGAGTTGAAAGTTCATCTTATCGAATGTTGTAGGTGTGTGTTCCTCTCACATGTAATTTATTATTTATTTTCGAAATGCACCTGATAAGATCATTGTAAAGTGTATTTACACTTATTATTACACTGTTTCAACAGTACAACATGATGCGTTACCTGTCAGGAAATACAAGTTCGTATTCTTTGGCTAACTATTTGTGAAGTGAAGGATACATATCAAAATGAAATTTATTGTGTTGTGACTTATAAAAAATGAACGATACAAATATTGAATTACTTTTTAGACATAATGTTTTTAAGGTTAACGTCATATTGGAACCGTACACTTGAGGATCTTTCTCGCATGTCTATGTCTGTCCTGTTCTAACCTTGTGAATCCGAGAAGGACCGAAATAAACAGTATCATACTTAAAATATTATCGAAAAATTATTTCATACACATGTACGATATCTCCGTATTTCTTCCTATTATTATTTTTTAATTTTATTTGAGAAGCTGAGTTCAGTTTAAGAATAAGTATTCTCAGGTCACTATTTAGTAAGATAAATGGGGCCGATTTATAGTTGGAAGCTCAATGCGGCCCTGTTTGTAATATGTATGATAAAGTACTAACTTTACAATATAACATACGGGTAAACACATTGAGTTGCACAACTCAACGTGTCAAATACGTCCGAGGCGTTCACGCCCCTACCAATTGGCAAGGCCATTAATCATCGATTAATCCGTATTGATTCTGTACGAAAACATATGGCACAGAGATGTGTTAACAATCATCATCGGCGATCAGTTCTGTCTGAAATATAATAAAAACGTTGAGAAGGGGCCTGCGGGGGCAAGGGCCATGCTGTGCCGGATATACATGGTAATCACGATATGTGAGAGTTTAAATTATTGTTATTTTTAATACAACAATATGGTATATGTACAAGTATTGTAAAGGGTTTCGTACTATGGTATACAAATGTGTCAACGGGAACATGATTGATATGATTTATAAATTTCATTATATTCGCTGTGTATACGATTTGTTTGTATTTGTGTTTAAGGGCAAAGTGCTTTATTTACAATCTTGTTACGTGTTAAGTATTGTTACGAAATCTGTAATTTTAATTTTCATTTTAGAACGTCGTTTTTTAGATCGTAAAATTTCGTACACAGGCTAGAATAGTTTTTTCTTTATACTTGTATTAAGGGGTTATATATTCGTAATTTACATATATTTAAGTACAAACACAGAAAATTTCAAGTCAATCTAGCGTTTATTATCGAAGTCATGTAAGTCGAACATAAATTTTTTATACTCTATGTAAAGTGCTTTTGAAACTTTAAATACGCTTTTCTGAAAACTGTGTTTTGAAAGTTGGTGACCAAGATTTATCGAAAACGGCTGAACCGATCAGTCTCAAATTTTAACACAAGCTTCTTAAGTATATTTTTTAGTAATTATTCAAAGGTTTTTTCTCATCGATAAATACTTTTTTTTTATAAACAATTTAAGCCAAAACTTTGGTTGAAAATCGATTATTTTTTTTGAGAAGTCGCCATTTTGTCAAAGAAATGTATTTTGCTTATTCCTTCGAATAATTACTAGATTATACATTACTTTAAAGAAATCCGTTTGGTTTTTTCATGTTAGATCATTATATCTAGAGATATCGTGGTCACCACACGATGCCTTTTTTGAGAGGAGATCAGCTTAATATTAAAATACAGTTAAAAGTTACCATAACATATGTACAAATTTTTACATTAGTACAATTAAAATTTCTCAGGAAATTTAAAAAAAAATCGCTTTTTTTAGGCCCCATAACTGTATATAATCACTTAAACAACGTTAGTATTGGCTTTAGTGAAATCATGCAATACTATTAAAATTTTCCAACTAATCGTGCAACACTACCTCACAATTTTTCCATTGACCCTTATGTTTTGCATATCTAACATGGACAAATAAAGCTTTTGAAATAATTTTTTAAAATCTATCAATATGCAATAGTATTCGTAAAATGATTTCAATATTCAAAGATCATAAAATTCAATGTTATACAATTAAACATTGATGATGTAATTGAATTATTCTGAAGTAATATAAAGCGTACCCAATTTAGGTACACAATAAGAATTTTTAATAACTGGCTGTTACCATAACCTCAAAGCATTGTCAAAATCGTTAAAAAATTGAACATTAATTATATATGTATGCAATGTGTTAAACTCCGTGAAATAATCATTTATAATAAAATTATAGGACCCGACGTTAACTGAGTATTCGGCGGCTGGGAACTTTAATTTAATTGCCGGATTATTGATGACGTCACTAGGGTATTTATGTAGGATTTACCATAATGTCAAAGAGCAAGTGATTTCCTAACGGTAATGATACCAAATTTAAACATTTTATTAATGTAACGTGATTTATAACTAATAAAAAAATTAGTACTACATATTATAACTAAGAAATTTGGGAAGAATATGGCGCTATAAATTACACAAGCTCCTCGGATCAATAAAAGTGTGTAGATGACCATGTAGTATAATAATTTAAATTACCTTTCTTATGTCATATAGAAATATACAATTGTTACACATACATAATTTTTTAATAGTTGTTGAATGTATCTAGTCCTGAATTGATATATAGTATTAAACCTAGGACACTGAGGGGTTTTACTTGGATGTTAGAATTGAAAATTAGAATTAATTAATTAAATATTTAAATATTTTTGACCGATAAAATTTCATTCGGAAGAAGAAGCCTAAAAAATAGATTTGCACAAAAGTAAAACTATACTTCTGTTTCTGGATAGAAATAAACCTGTAGCAGAGTCAAATAAAATCAATTGAAATAAAATAATTTTCAAAGAATTGATTACACAAAGGCACCCTTAAACCCCATATTATTTAATCCGGCTCTGTTTGTAGTTACAGAGTTTCAAATTTGAATACAGTTCAAATTCTTGGTCAATTTATTTTGAAGGCTTAAGTGTAAGAATAATTAAATCAATTATAAATATTGTTAAGTTAAAATGTTGATAAAGTGATTTACTTAGCATGTTTCGTGATCTTGTTATTAAACAACTTTTTCATGAAATAACGAATATCATAATAATGTGATCTCTGATTTAGTTTAAAACTGATTTTTATTTGTACAGAGGTAACATTGCCAGATTCTAAACGTAACTCTCTTTCTATTCACCCAGCCTCCGCTATTGAACCAATTGTCTGATGATGATTTTTAATTTTTATTCATCAGCTCTATGCCGATCAGCATTCCATCCAATCCATTTCAGAAACCAGCCAATATGTAACCATCTATTTTGTTATACTTTCAACTTTGTGTACTCAAACCATTCACACGATTCAGTTTTTATTATGTACTCGTATTTCACATCGATTTTAATTAATTATACTTATAAAATCATATATCATAATTACTGGTGTCAGATGTATGAGTATTTACTAGAACGTAAATTGATTGTTGTTCTCAATGATTACAATAAAAGCAATTGGAATCATATTCACTGAGACTGAATATGATTCTGAATATGAATTGTATTAGTGGTTTTTAATTGCTCAATTTAGATATTATTATAAAACTTATTATTAATTATTTAACTAATTGAGATTTATATTATCAAGAACTTAAGAGAGAGGAAGCACTAAAAGAAGCAGTGCTGGGAAGCAGGAGAAAGAAAGAAATAGCGAGGAAACAGGTAAACTTTAGTCCAGAAAAATAGAGGATTTTCGGAAAGGAGATAAGGACAACAGGTAGATGACGGAGATAGAGACAATAATAACATAGTAAAGAGAGTCAAGAGGAAATAGTAAAGATAGAGCGTCTATGCCTGTAATAGACATAAGTGGAGAAGTGAAAACGAAGGGAGAAGGCAAGAAGGACAGTGAAAAGGTAATAGAGGGTTTGTCGAGAGGAGACAAGGAAGGCAAGAGGTGATAGATGAAGATACAGGCAATAAGGAAGGAGAAGCAGGAAACGGTGAGAATAAAGGAAAAGTAGGGGACATGGAGAGAGAGGATCAAGAAAAGAAGAAACAGAAAGTACTATTCGAAGTAGTAATAGTCTTGAATAGTTTAAGTTTTTTTTTTTTAACTTTGAATTTATATGATATGCATTAAGAAGTATAATAATGTAGATTGTAAAACCGAAAGGCACACAATTAATATAATATAATAATAATATTAATATTATCAAGAACTTATGAAATGAATTGCACAATTTTTTTATTTTGGTGTTTATCTGCTTATTTTTTTGAAGAAGTTAAAACTCCTACGATCCTGTCAGATCCTGAGGTTCGCAGTGCCCCCATCAAACGCATGAGCTATATTATTTCTCTGGATGGAATTGGAAGATGTTTCTGAAGATAAGAACTTGAAGTCCAAATAAATATCAAATTATGTTTCTTAAATACCACACTACAAAAGTATAACTAAAAATCAATTGCTCATCAATGTAAGAAGTTTCTGCATCGACTCTACTGTCGTAAAACACTTCACTTACAAATATTAGTCATATGTAACAATAACAATACATGTAAATGTCATTTAGTTATGCAACAACGATAATCATATGTAATACACATAGTTACCGCACATATAATAATGTAGAAACCTACAATATCGACAGCGAACTGTGGACAACGGACAGAGCAATTGCCACACAAAGTCGCACACTCTATTTACTTTAACATTGAAGAAAACCTAATGGGAACTACAAATATATGTGATATGTGAAAAACATTATTTGCTGTGAATTGCGTTGCGTCGCAGTTGTCATTGTTAGTGTGTTCTCTGCTTTAAATGTTGCTGAGACATGCAAAATAATTGACAGACACAGATGCAGACGGTTGAAAATGAGCCGTGCTCTATTCATAGGGCAATTTGTAAATCATGGAATAAATTGTGTTTTAACCAGGAGAAATATGATTCATTTTGTATTTGCTTTCATAACGCTTATAGTAAGTTAATCATTTACCATCTAGCACTGTCCAGTGTCGGATTTGGCTGTTATGCGCCGAAGGGCTGCGTAATGAAAAAGGTCGACAAGATATAAGTATGTGCCTCAAATCAATTGTATATAGATATATCGTTGTCTTTTTCAATTGTCGTTAAGCCTAAGTCTAAGGCCGTCCGCACGTGAGTGGACTGATTGCAAACTCGAGCCCCGAATCTGCCCGAACCGAATGAGAATGGCTCGTTTTTCGTTTTCGTTGGCTAGTTTGCAATCAGTCGACCCGTGTGCAGTCGCCCTAATTGTTTATACATTTAATATTCCAAGAGATCTAACTAAGTAATACCTTCCACATTTCTATCAGTAATATTTATCAGTAATGGGCTTGTAGTAATTTTTTAGTGAGCGATTTTTCAATTGTTGATTGAAATTAATGTTAATAATATGTGTATTGGCGTGTCTGTTTTATTAAATATCTAAATGTTGACGGAGATATAACAATTAACAATTTGAATTGTAGTTTTAGCGCTAGAAATGGTCGACCATATTTGTATGACGTGAAATGCATTTTAACGTCAGTTATTTGTTGCGTAGGTCAGTGCTGTGGTAATGTTCTGTAGCTGTTGGTAGTTAAACAATCATGTAAAATCAAAGAATAATAAGTTTCTATATTATTTAACCCTGCATACATAATATTGAAATTTGATTGTTCCTTGAAATAGCTGTAAATAATATTTGATATTTTGATATATAAATACATATAGCAGAGATTTATGAGCTGTAAGGTTGGTAACCTTACACAAGGATTGTGATGTCACATGTACTTGGAATGTGTACAACGTTGAATCCCTTTAATAAAAAAAGAGACAAAATGACTTTTTTAATTGTTAATATTTCTTAACATATAAGGAGTCATTAAAAAATAATTGAACGTTTGAGGTTCTAGTAACCTACTTTATCAATATATAGTACAGTTTTATAGAAATTAGACATAGGACACAAGCCCATTACCACAATTCAGAGCGATAACTAATCTTAAAGAAGGACACTGCTATTGTTATATTACTGTCATACTCCTCCGCAACGATTTCGCTTTTATTTGAAAGTGTTACACCTTCTGTTCTTATTGCAAAGCACCTTATGAGTGCAGACGACTTCATGGTAGAGTGACACAAACACAACCGCGCCGCGCCGACCGACAAGCATCATGAGGCACACCGACAACCGATCTAGGTTATAAATTAGAATTCGCTACTGTGACAACCAAATGTTACGTCATATGTGTAATATGTAATAGATAATAATGTAATAGTTATGTAGAATGAGTACATTTTATCGATGACAAGACATGTAGAGGTGCATGTACACTCACGCGAAAAGAAAGAAGATTCCAATTTATTTTGTATTATATATAAGATATTTTAGGAATTTTTAAACAAACTTATGTGTTGCTTCTGAAATCAAAGACTATTATTTTAGTAATTTACATACATATTATAATAATTACCCTGTTTAACTTAAATCATACTATCCTGCCTGAAATCAAAGAAACGACATTTAAAGTTTATTATTGTCAATTCCTTTTTATCTAATTTTATAATAACTTAATATTAAGCACAGTGAGTTCTATTGACTCTAAATATTAACTGCGTTGTCTGTTGGCACACACTACAATGAAAGTAGATATAACTAATATATACCGTTAGCTCATCTGACCAACAGTGTTATCAACTAAAGAAATATAATTTCTTTTACATATATTTACTTTAAACATTAATTGTTTTCAATTGTAGAACAATGTAGGTAAGAAATGTTCCTATAGTTTATCTTTACGTAAGATATTAAAGTAGGGAAGATATATACCTTGGAATATGTTGGATTTAGCTCTGAACTTGTAGTTTCTAATATACGACTGAACCATTCGTGGTCAACATATTTTTAACAAGCAAATGACGCATGTTTCGCATGTTAGTTAAAAAAAAATTAAATAAAAATCATAAACCTAATTTTTATATTTGTGTGAAATAACAATTTACGTAAAACTGCTTGTAAGTCAAAACAGGATTCTATTTTAGAATCCACGTATTTTTCATCAATTGAAGAATTAATTTCGTTAAACTTCTTCACAAATAGATACTTTTAGGGATTCTTTTCACACTACGACAAGAGTTGAACTAAACCAGCAATGGTTACCGTTTTTATATACTCGTACATGCATATACATGAATTTGTATTTCTACTTGTTTTTTTCTACTAATAATGGAAGCTGCTGGTTTGAAATTACAGAGTTTTGGGGAATAGAAATACAAGACTTTGACTAGAACTTATGATAGGCATTTCTGTCAAATCGTACTACAAAAATGTTAACAACTTCACTGTTCTATTAACGAAGTGAAACGAAAAAGAACGGATGCAAAATATGCTCGTTTATCACCAGACAATATCGCTAAGTGCTACCATTATGCTGGTCCATTATTCAGACCCTGCGAAATGTTCAATGTTCCACTGGAACGAAACGTCATTAATTTGGACTGATTTGACAGTAGCAATAAATAACGCTAGTTTTATTATCTTGTTAGTAATTTCTTTTCATATTAAATAATTGTTTGCTAATTGTATTACGGAATAAAGTAATATTATTTAAAAAACAACTTATTTCTGCTGTAAATGACATGTAAGTAATATGGACAATAGATGAAAGAAATAGTTGTATAAATGCAAGTGAATAACGTACGTATTAATATTCGTTTTTTAAATTAACATAAAATGAAAACAAAGAAAATTAAAAGTTATTAAAAGTTGAAGAAGAAAGACACAAAGCATGTATCTATCTGTTTAAATTAAAGTAGGAACACTGTAATTATATGTTTTTAATGTAATATGTTAATATTTATATTAATATTATATACAATTTACGTGTGTAATTACGAGAATATTGAAAATTATCTTCAGGTTATGTGCCTTTATACAATTTGTTAAAATAATAATAACCTAAGTTTAAAAGTAAATGCGAAAAAAACAAGTACAACTAAAAACACAAGCAGTTAAATATTATATTGGTTACTAATATTTAATACTTATAATATTTCGAACCCACACTTGCATGTGGTATAAAAAAGTTAACTTAAAAAAAATTAATGTTTTTCTTATGAAATTCTGATTTTACGGAAGTATAAAAACGCAGGTTCAAGCCTCAAGCGTTAGTGGACATTAGACTTTCTGCTAAAATTGATGTTCATACCATTAAGCCTCATTTCCACTCACTGTTTTAATATTTAATTTACTGTTTTTATTTAATATTGTAATCTAGATTTTAGGTTCTCGCTTAAGCTTAATGTTTTAATTTAAGTTTAGTTAATTTAGCTGGTGCGTATGCATCGTTAGTAATATAAATTTTGACAGTTCGACAAAAATGTATGTGAAATAATTAAAATTGCTATTTTTAATAACAATTAGTAATAGAAATTGTTTTCTCTTCTATATTTTTCAAAACTGACATTAAACTTCTTTTAAAAATAAATCCTACTGCATTTTGACAGATTGTCATATTTTGGAGGTTATAATATAATATAGTTTTTCTTAATTTAATATTTGTAATTTAAAACATTGAATATTGTAAGGTTTTAAAAAAATAAAGAAAATTTAAAAAATAAATTAAATTAAAAATGGTACTGTGAATAACTACGCGTATTGCCATATGCTTAACAATTTAAATTAAATAAAAATACAAAATTAAATTAAAGCAGTGAGTGGGAATGATACTTATAATGCTTTGAGTCTAACCTGCAAAGGATTTGGCATATACTGCGACAGAGTCAGTAAAGGATATATTAAAAACACTCTGATGCCTCGTGTAGTTTATGTTTAGAATAAAAATATATAAATGTTGGTTGTCGCATGTTGGAGTCGCACCAGTTTCGAAAATATATAAGAAACACTCATATTTTCCTACAAGCGGGTGTCTTTGAACAATACACAACAATTACATAATTTAACAATGAATCTATAAGTAGATCTCTTAACCTATACCTAGTCCTAAATACATAAGAGTATATGATAATGTGTGATAACCCCAGAACGTGAAACAATATGACAATGGCAGCAGCAGCAGCGCACCGTCTCAACTCGCGGTTAACGAGTTAACTTATAGCGTGCATTTCCTCTATTGTTATTTATACGAGTACGAGTATAATATTATTGTTATTTTTACATTATGAGAACTATTATTAAATCAGAAGATTTATTATTCATTATAACAGAACGAAGCAGAGCTTTGTACACCCTTGGACTGAATTAAGAATCCAGAACAATGTTATGTAATGCTAATGGAACAATAATGATGCTGATACCGAATGCCGAATGCATACGTAATTACCCGAATGTACTATATATGTATACGAAGCTCTGGCATGATTTGAAGTAATATAAAAACATATTATTTTATATTAATATTAATAGGTCACAATGCATAATGCATCCATCGTTGTTGCATTCGTAGGTCTGTTATGATGACTACGAGTATTAAAGAGATATGCTTGATGATTCTCAAGGTGGTTTATTGAGATACATCGGAGAAGTACATTGAAAAAAACCGTATCTAATTCTAAAAATCGGGTCTAAATCACCCACTTAAATCACTGTCTTTTGAATTTCTTTTAGGACAGTACATATATTTAGACGAATTAAATACTGAACCAGAGGGAAGAGAGACTTATGCACAACATATTTATAATATAAATAAAATATAGCTATCGAGGTAGAAAATCTTACGCTGTATAACACTTCAATTAGCTCATAGTAAGCTGACAAGTATAAAGCATGTACAGTAAGACAATTTCTATATAAAAAGTAGTAAATGAAGCTTGTAATTAGCTTGTGGCAAGCTACTAAGCTACTATTTCTTACCTAGATTTTCTGTTTCATGTTTTCTCTTTCTATTTGATATCACATTACGTATTTAGTTTAATAATAACTGTCTAATGCATACCAGAGTCCTTCGATTGATAATTTTTTATTAATTTGAAGTTTAATTTATAATGTGACAGTTGATTTTTTAAGATAATTGACAATTGGAATTGTATGTATCTGCGGCAGTGAGTCTTGACTTCAGTGGTTATATAATTAACAAGTTCGCACCTCTTTCGGTGTCGGAAATGGGCGTAACCACTACTTATTTATGGAATAAGTCATGCTAATGCGACTATTGTTACTGAGCATGGTAGTTATTGTCATTGTTTGACTCTCATTTTTTTAATATTATTTTTGCATAGACTAGATAACTAACGCTGTGTTCATTTACATAAGATTCTTTGTGTATTCGTTTGCAATTATACAACTACTTTGACAAGATTGGTAATATGTGTTATTTGCATTTAAGGGTTTAATAACAAGTATCTGAGCGTAAAATGTACATAACAAGAAAGCTGTTACGGGTAAAAAGCCAAAAATTTGGTTAGTTTTAGGTCGTCCGCACTCATGCTCGAACCGAATGAGAATAGAACTGTGTTCTGAGTGAGACACCGTTTATACGAGTGAGACAACGCACAAGCTCGAATGAAAATAAAAATAATTTGAAATTGGTTTTGAGCGACTGTGTTTCTATGTCGCAGGGCAATTACGCTGCATGCTTTGATGGCGAACATCATGAGCAAAGATGTGCACAAATAGTTTTCAAAAGTATTTAAATATAAACATACATATAAATACCTCACAATACGACACAATAATTCCCCTATTATACTATTGTTAAAAATTCTATAGAGTCACGAAACAGGACTCGACATGGTTCGTTTTTCGTTTTCGTTGGAAATTTCGAGTTTTCAATCAGTCGACCCGTGTAGGGACGGCCTTAGTCTTTAACTATAACAAATACTTTATTAAATAATTCTATTCCGAATATTGTTTTACTTGAAACTGCAAGTATATGAACGCACTATATTAGGAATAATCAGAAAGATGTATTGTGGCACCAATATAAACAAATGGAGGCCTAAACCGGCAGGTCGACGCAGGATGCAGGTCTATTCGACGATTGATGTATGCACTATTGTGTCCGCGATATATTTACGAGCAGTGCATCTTGCATTCTAATTATTGGAGTAGAAGAACAGAATTGTTTTGTCGTTGAACGATAGGTTGAAAATGTGAAACAAATATTAGTAAAATAAAATAAAAGTATAACTAACTTGTTATATAAACCTAATTTAATGACAACATTTTAAATAAAAACAATTGTAAGCATTCGTACACTCTTCCATGTCGTTTACTTAATATAAAGTCAGTATTTGACAGCAGAGAGCATCTCCTATCTCGTTGTTCCTATTTGCGTCCTTCAACCAAAATTATTAGAATAACTCCTGAACATCCTGCCATTGTGTACTAGAAGAAATTATTATTACAAAATAAAGAAATTCTTAATTTCAGAATAAATAAATTGCAGTTCTCAAGTTTCTTTTATTGTTATGGTTTAAAAATTATTTTAGTTTGTCTAACTCAAACATAGGGGCCTTTTTTAACTGTTTACTTGACATCTGTTAAATTCTGATAATTTTTCAAAGCCCTATAATTTACAAATTAGGCTACTTGTGCCAGTTCCAAAATATAGGATCCATTTTGCTCTTTATTTAAGGTCTTCTGATAATTTTGTGTAAACTTACATTGCTTACTTTAGAAAGAATAGGTCTTTGAAAAATCGTCAGAAGCTAACAAACGTCAGTGTGTTGAAATCAGGATCCCAACATTTTGTAGTAAACAATTTGGTGAAATGTTTTGGATAATACAGTAATTAGTACTAAGTGTCCCTTATTCTCTTGTCTCTTATATATTTCTTGTTCAATATCACGCAATGTCTTGCAGTTCAGTTTCACACTTGCTAGGTTGTTACAAGATAATTCCAAGGTTCATTTTCTACTTCTCATATAGAAATTGTTTTGCAGGACACACTTACTAGCTTACTACAAGCTAAATAAAGTATTACACTACGTTAGATTATCTACCTGGTTAGAACTATTAAATGTACCTTTAATAAAATACAAAATGTAAATTCAAATAGATTTATGTCAGCATATTTAAAAAGATCGCTTATTCCAAGACGCTACAGAATATAGATCTGCTTATTCCTCAGACAATAGGGGGCATGTCCAAGTCAGTCCACCACGTTCCTGACTCGCAGTACTTTGTGTATATCTACAAGTACTATTTTATTATATAATTTATTATTCAATTAATTATTGACGTAGATTCTGATTTAGTTTGATACGATTGTATTGTATGTTGTTTTGAGCTTTGATTGTATTTTATCTTTAAAATAGTTATTATGATTAAAACGTACTAATAAAATATTTATTTGTTTAATCTAAGCCATGTAGAACCGTTGATTTGATTTGCATTTGTTAATAACATATTTTACTTTCTATGTAGGAATAATAAACTTCATTTTACGATTTGATTTAGTATGTAAGGACTAAAGGTAACTTTATTTGCAGTGCAGCCTAGACCTAAGTTCTCAAACACTTATTTTAAACATAAGTGATATTTAATTAATATAATTTATTATGAAAGTATTTAATAAAGCAGAAAATTAATTATATTTTAATTTAATTAATAAATGCGAAATGAATTGAATGAACTAAAAAAAGGTGTGTTAAGACTTCATTAATATAAACTGATTTTATTGATTTGCATTATGCTATTAATAATCAATCGTGGGATACACTTTAACAGAATCACATATCGGTTTCAAACAATAAACAATTTATTTTCGCAGAACGTTTGTTTGTTGCCCCCCGTCCCCGCCCCGTACGCCCATTATCTTAACTAAACCTTAAATTATAATTACATAGGACCAAAGATTATATCCCCCATGGGTGGGTACAATATATTATATATTTTGTTACAATAAGATATTATGTATAGTTTATACATCTAAATCACGATATATGTCGTGAGAAGATGGGGTGATCTTCATTCAAAGCCAAAATGAAACAATGAAGCTGCGCATTATGTACACCTATTAAATGATTCTATCGGAAAACCCATTTCAAGTGCAGTCGTTAGGTATGCAGAACAGAATTACAGAAATTAATTTTGTTTTAGTTTTAATAAAGAATTATTAAGTTTACGCTGCGTCAACTGTTAAATAAGGTGGAAATAATTGCTGTGGTATCACTGACAGGTAAAGGAATCAGGTGAAGATCAAACTTGAAGTTTTCTTCAAAATATTGGCTGGTAGCAATTGGATGATGGATGTAATAACAACTGTTGACAGCGACTTTAATTAAAATTACTTAATTAAATTTTTGTGTTTCTCGCAGCTGCTTATAAATCGTATTGGCTTTGCACTGCTGGGTTATTACAAAGCTGACAATAGGTTAATGTCAACTGGTAATAGTGGATGTTAAAACTACTATTTTTTTTATTTATTGTAATGTTTTTGCCATTAGGCACTTAATTACATACTATCTATCTATTCTCATTTCTTCCTAATGAAAAAAGAAATATGCAAACAAAACAGATAAATTGATACCCCTACTGCTTATCTCTTCCTACTACTCCTGTTGATACTCTGCCCTTTCTTCTCTCTATCTCCACACAATCTTTTTCTCACTTTTTACACTTAAGGGCTCACTCAGGAAGCGGATACGGATTCTGTTCTATTCATACGAGTTTTAACGACATTTCCCAGAGTTTCTTAGCGCTGGTTTCATCAAGAGCAGTTGCTCCAGAAGCGGTTACTCTACTGTCACTTTCTATTTTCAAAAGTACTTTTGTGCTTCTTCTTCTTTGACCCTCTTCCTTCATTCTCATCATTTTCCTCACCTCTTGTCTTCTTTGTCTCTTTGTAACTTTAGATTAAAATCACTTCTGTACTGGCGTTACTTTTCTCTTCCTCGTTCCTTTTCTCTATTTCCGCCATCCACCTCTTCCCTTCACTGCCTCCCTTTAATAACTGCACAATATTTTTCTCGCTCATTACTATTTTCTGTATGGGTGTTAAAACTACTAATTCGGTGATATGTTTTGTCTTTTTACCAACTAGGAAAATAGATTCGTGCTGATTTTATTAAAAGCACCACAGAAAACAAATTGGACAGTTCGGAAAGCTCTGCGACCATAGAAAAGTGGAATATTTGTAAATCTAGTTATTATAGAATTTAAGACTCTCTTTATACTCTGCAAAATATTTGTATTCGTCCATAATAAAATATAAGTAAACTTAGTTGGGATTTAAGGTGCTTCATAAGATAGTAACTATTTAGATGTCTGAACAGGACCACATCGGTCCGGAATCAACGTCACCATCAGTAATGCCTTCTACGTTTCTTTAAGATTATCTTTACTTACCATAAATTAACAAAACCCTTCATTCAATAATTATTGACGTCCTTCTTACATCGACTTTCTTATTAGTCTTTAGAGTCTTTATACTGGATAATATTTTATGTTGAACAAAAGAACAAGACTGTAAGGAACAAAGAACAGTTCAAGTTAATATACGTATGTTTTCTGAAACGATATTTATATCATAATTTAAATATATACATGTAAGGTCAATTTCTATAGCATTATAATACTCCCAGTGAACTAAACACAATGTTACAATGTTCAAAGAATAAAGTAAGTTCAAATCCATCTCTCACACCCTCATCCTTAGCCACCCCTCACCCGATGTAATCCACAATGCTGAAGCATCTTCGTCGCCCACCGCGCCTGTTATAGATAACAATTTAAATGTTCGATTCTACATGAGGCATCTTTATAGCACATTGTATTAAATCGAATCGAATCGAACTGAACCTATTGGTTCAAGTCTCAGTGAATACAATAAGAGCAAATAACCGACGGATAACCGACAAAGATAAGCAAAAGACCAACCGTATCTTTCAAAGGATATATTTGTCTTGTAATTGGTATTTAAGAAGCACAAGCTATGCAAAATTATAAACGTATAATGTTATAAATGAGAGTAGTGAAAATATCCTATTAAAATAATATAAATAGTTTTTAATAAAATGAATGTGAAGTTTCATACTTAGATAATATTTAAATGAACAATTTATAGATGGCAGCATGCTAATTGATATGGTTTAAACATTGGATAAGTAAAACGAATGTAGTTTTATTGTAATGGGCTTGTGTCCTCATTTTTTAGTGGTCGATTATTCAATTGTTGATTGAAATAGATGTTAATAAAGGTGTATTGGCGTATCTATTTTATTCAATATCTAAATGTTGACGGAGATATAGCAATTAAAAACTGAATTGTAGTTTTAGCGCTAGAGATGGTTGGCCATTTGTATGACGTGAAATGCATTGTATACGTTAGATATTTGTTGAGTAGGTCAGTGCTGTGGTAATGTTCTGTAGCTGTTGGTAGCAAAATTATCAAGTCAAGTCAAAAAATAATAAGTTTTTATTTTATTTAACCCTGTTACGGCAGACATAATATTGAAATTTTATTGTTCCTCGAAATAGCTATAAATAATATTTGATATTTTGATATGTACATACATATAGCAGAGATTTATGAGCTGTAATGTTGGTAACCTGTAAAGTTGTCAGAGTTCTGTCAAAAATATATCTATTTTGCGCTCTGTTATATAAAGGAGATAGCAACATAGCGGTTGTGAGGTCACATGCATTTGGAATGTTGTACCACGTTGAATACCTTCAATAATTAAAAGGACAACATGACTTTTTTAATTGTTAACATTTCCTAACATATAAGGAGTTATTAAAAAATAATAGTATCCTACTTTATCAATATATAGTACACTTTTATAGAAATTAAGACATAGGACACAAGCACATTTACTTACTTATATTATCGGTTACAGCGGGGTTGCTAACTATTTCATTTAGACTCATTCATTCGCAAACTATTCTTAAACTCGTACAAACGAATTTAACATTAGCTGCTCTTTGGAGTGTTTCAAACCAAGCATTTAATGTGATCAATTACCAACTAAATAACCTCATCGAATTAATTTAAAAACTGTAAACGTAATTAAAGACTAACAAGCTGCGTGGGCGCTCGAAGGACCAATCAACGCGTGGCTGCTAACTACTGATTACTACAATTACTATAATACAAATAAAAAATTATTTAAATAATTTTCCAATTAAATATCTGTTATATCAGTCGTTGTTCTACCGTCAGTACGGGTCAATGAAACGTTTTGTTATTCCCACAAAAAAAGTAGTCCAAAAACGAAATATTAACACGTTTTTAAAGAAAAATTTAAATCATTACTGATATGTTAATATGTCTTCAGTAGATATACTAATGCAGCATATCAAGTCCATTATGAGGCACGTCACATACGACTGTATGTTAATTTTAAATATAACATAATATATAATATTTATTGAACATGATTTTCTTGTGTGAAACAATACTTAGTGCATTCTTTTATTACAAACAATAAACGGATGACATACCAAAAAAAAAAAAAAATATTGAATATATTTTAATATCTAAGAAAAGAACCAACACAAAAGAAAATGCCGCGTCGTCGTTTACACATCGTACATAGTAATGATTAAAAAATAGTTTTATTAAAAATATTAATGGAATAATTTATTTAATCCCTTCAGTCCACCAGTTGGGGGATTTGTATAAAAATTAATAATATCCTGAATTATCAAAATTCTACAGATTGAACTCTGACGTATGTTGTACGTACTCCAACATTATTACCTCACACTGCAATTTCTGTCGAAAAAAACACAGGGTTATTTTCAGAAATCACGACAGACACTTTCTAATCCAAGTATTAAGTATATTTTTTGCATATAATAGCTGTTTTTATCATTCAAATTATACTTTTATATTCCGGAATATTATAAAGTGTTTCTTTTGAAGCCACTCTTTAAACGTACCTAATTAGATCAATAAATCAACGGCTCATAATTACGAAATAATTCACTTTTAATATATTTGATAACAAAAGCAATAAAACTTTGTTCATAGTTATTTAAAAATAGAACTTAAAATAGAAAAAATATTAAAACAATAAAGTTTAGTAAATTAATACTGTTTAATGATTACTAGTACCGCCAATAGGCGGCTCTGCGTGATGCACAGAGGCATTAGGCATCAGGCAGTGATTGGCAGTATTGTTAATGAGATGAGTATTGAAATTGTCTATAAAATGGATGTTACAATCAGATTTAATCATATGTTACGTAAAGTAAGTTTTAAATCAATAAAGTTCACTGTACACACGTTTGCTAGCTTAGTTCTTCGTTATACTTATCATTGAAGTTGCAAGTAAAGATGATCGCGTACAGCGGGATGGGGGAGCGGTCCACCACAAGCACCGGCCCAACATAAGCCTCGAAAAACTCCATTGTGTTCAATTAGGTCTAAAAAATTCACAAAAATACACAATTGATTTTACGTGGTAGGTAAAAAAGGTTGTAGGAAAATTGTGATTAGATATTCTATGTCAGAACTATTGAAGATCCATTCATGATGCAAGGGAGTATTATGGGCAGTGCTATAATCTTCTTAAAGAACTTAAACGGACGAGCGTTGTAAATGTTAAAGGCTAGTGATATTAGTATATGGATTCTAAATAAGCGCGCCTTCGAAAAGAAACAAAGCGAAAAGGGTAACCTAAAATGGGAAATGAAGAGAAGGGTAGCAGGTATTTCAAAGAAATAGAGAGAAGGAGGCGTTCGAAAATATCATTTAAAAGTTTTAAAGTAATAAGAAAGGGAATTCTCACTTGATGATGTCTGCCTCAGACTCAGTATATTTAGGAAGCAATTGTTATGTCAACTTATATTTCCCAGAGAGAAAATGAACCTTGGAATTAGTTTGTGGCAATCTATCAAGTGTAATTGGGTTTTACATACTTCATTTTCAAAGGATTTTAACCTTCAAATATTTTCTTTACTTGTTTATGTTTCTACTTCAAATTTGACAAGTAGTAGTAATACAGCAAGGTCATCCCCGCACGAGTCGACTGATTGCAAGCTCGAAGTTTCTAACAAAAACGAGAAACAAACCATGTCGAGCCATGTTTCGTGACTCTATAGAATTTTTAAGAATTGCATAAGGGGATTTTGTTGTATCGTATTTGTATGTATGTATGTATGTATTTCTCTACTCATGATGTCACAATCAAAAGCATGCAACCAAGCATGCCCTGCGACCAAGAAACATAGTCGCTCAAAACTGTCCAAAACCAAAATCAAATCAGTTTACACTCGTATTCACGTGCGTTCTCTCACTAACAACACAGTTGTATTCTCATTCGGTTCGGGCAGATTCGGGGCTAAAGTTTGCAATCAGTCGCCTCATGTGCGGACGACCTAACATGCTGGATAATATTGTTAATGCAACTCACCGTGTGTGTTCGTTCGCTTTGTGCAAGCAATATATTTCTAATTGAACTATGCCTGTAGTACCTAAATAATAAAAATCAATTGTAATTGCTATTCCTGTAAAATATTATTTCCCATACAACACAAAACACATATGAGTTGCATCAAACAGTAGAAAGTCTTCGTCTTCTGACATGTCAGCTGCTCCAGCAACAGCAACAGCAGCAGTTGGCAACGCACATCGAAGACGTCATCGATAGTACGGCACAAATAATCATCTTTAAGACATGAGGTTTGAGATAAACTCTACGTAAAGATTTAATTAAGCAGTTCGAATGCAGATTCAAATCGATTTCAATCTCAACTTGATAGAGTTGTACGTGTTCTATAATTCAGTGTAACTAGCTTATTAACAATTGATTTCTCCTACCTTGTACATATATTTCATAAATCATCCAAATGATTCTGATCTATTCATTGTGAAGTCAGCAGTATAAATTTATCAGCTCCTATCACACTAGACAACTTCTGAGCTTCAAGCTAATAAATTTGCTTTAGGATAAATTTAGCAAATGTGAAACTATTAATATCCAGTATATATGGAAAGTAAGTTTATTATTTTTAAACAATAAAAACAATCGAAACCTTTCTCTTTAAAATTTTCTATAATTGCATTTCTGCGTGAAAGTGTCGCCATACTATTGGATATTATATCGTTGTTAATAATATAGTTTTACACGCGAATTAATGTCGTTGAAAATTAACTATTACGCATATAATTATGTTTAGTTGAATATTAATATTGAAAGTAATGTACCATATGTACTCACACGCTTAATGCTTTAATAACTATTTAAACATTTATGAAAGATAATCATTGCTAGATTTATTAACACTTTGAACAAAACGTTTTACGATTTTGCTAATTACTTTTATGAACATATTTACTTAATATCCATTACAATATTTCTGTTTTGCGTATGTATGTATATACTTTTAGTCTTTAATGCTTAATACTTTTGTTTAATTGGTTTCTTTTCTATGCAAACTTAACTAAGGTTATTCATCAATGTTATAATAAAACTTTTCTTTTATCACCTATCAGAATAACTTTATGTGGGCGAGTGAGCAGTTTACATTTTAGATAATAAACAACAACAGTTCTATATTATAATGTTCCAGGTGTATTTGACTTGTTTATATGTTTGGTACTGATTTTGTATGGTAGCTTGAAAACGGCTCCGTCAATGTTTCTCAAAATTTCCTAATTCGTAAAAGATGCGGTGTTCAATGCTGACATTTTTCAAAAATTAGAAATTCAAAAATAGAAACAAGGGGCGTTGAAAAAATTCGGGGGCCCGGTAGGGAACTTTGGAGCAAGTTCATATTTTGGATTGTAGAATAATTAAGTATATTATTAATAAAAAAAAAAGATTTAAATATTTCAATTTAAAAATGGAATAAAAATTTGAAATGAAATCAATTCACACATAAAAGACAGTCGTTGCTTGCGACGGGGACAAACTCTAGCAGATTTATATATACATATATAATGTTTTATTTAATTTATTTAACGTCGGCTAGTTTTCGATGCTGAGTTCTATCACCAACTCTCCGACGACTACCCACTATGTCCAAAGTGATCCGTGTTTCGTATATAACACGTGTTAGAAGCAAAGGTATGTAAGTAACAAACTTTGAAAATTTGAGATAACCAGCGCAAACGATAGAAGATGTACTCAACTATTTAGTAGCACAGAGTTATAAGCGAAAACTTGTACAGATTTTACTATATACCTATATAACGAAAACGCATATACGATCTTAATTTTACACTCGTTTTCTGAAGAATTTTACTTTTGTCACTTACATCTTTTTTTTGCATCTAGATACTTATAAATTTGTTGCAATATATCTTATTGTCGCAGTCAACTGTCAGACGCAAATAACAGTTCATCATCTCCTAGTAACCTGCCCACAATATCAAACGCAAAGAACAAAACACAGCATCAGTGATGAACTAAAGGACATGCTTGAAGACAATCGTGAAGAAATTTGTTAGAAGGGTCGTGTTCGAGTTCCTAACTGATATAAACTTATTGCATCAAATTTAATCAAAATAAAATTACTTCAGACGAACATACTCGTATGTAACCTTAATGTTGAAATCATCTCAATTTCTAAATGAAAAAAAGTTACAGCCAACTAGTATAGAATGAACTAGAGATTCGATTCACATCTCGTCAAGAGTTGAACTAAAGTATCACTGACCGAGATGCTTGTCGTTTTGTCATGCATGTATATTTATGTTGGCACTAGGCTCGTATTGGTAGTAAATGTCAAGCCAAGCACGCCAACTACCAACTGTGTTCATCGCATTTAAACCGATTAAACACGTTTACAAATCTACATATAAGAGTGTGTATTGGGCCCTTTTTTATTTTACTTTAAGGAAACCATCACAAAAGTTGTAAGTGTTATACGGCTTTATACGATCGTTGATCGGCGATCTGCAATCACCTGTTAGCTCTCACACGCAGAACATAGAACACAGGCAGAATACCGCACGGGCGCTCACTAATAAATAATTCATACCCTCATACAATTGTCAATACGAAATAAACGCAGGCTTCCTATATGTTTTGTCATTTGTCTTTTATTTGCTATTTTATTTTATTTATAATTTTATGTTGTGTGTGCCATTTACCAATAGGCAATCGCTATAGTCTCTCTTTCTATTCTCTATATTAGTCCGCTATTAAGGTTACTTCTGAAATCGAAAATACACATTTGCTGAAAATATTATAAAGGTACTTGTTTATTTCTGTTTACGGTATCATTAAACCTAATTAGAATTAGTGTAGAATCATTTATCCGTGGTATTTTCGTCATAACTATACTACAACGTTCAATAATTCACGGTGCGGCCTAGTTCCTGAACATGACGATATACAGAAAATATATATGTAGATATTTTATTTGGCGTACTGCCTTGTACGGTAATTTTATCCCCTCTACTAAAAGGCAGCGCGGTGTGGTGTAGATCCAACTCACTGTGTTTAGACCTTTAAGGGAGTAAGGTTTCAACTTTTTTTTTATTTATTTATATTGTTGTACAACATATTAGGTTTATTGTGTGAAAATTTGAAGTCGATTGGAGTAAAATTGTCGGAGATATAGAGTTTTAAGTCTTTTCCTCTCTGGTTTGCTTTCGTGTTACTTTAAATGCGGTTTCTCGCACATAGCTTTTCAGGTGCCTTCTCTAGCTCAAAATCTACTTGACCTATACTTTAAAATTTTTGCACACTCTTTCTTTACATAAATGCTGAGGTAACGCTGTCGAGTTTTTTTTTATTTTTTAATTTTAACGTATTTTAAAATAACAAAGTTTCTGATGTGTTGTAAAAAATTGAAAAATCATTAAAAAAAAGAAAAACTCAACAGCGTTACCTGCAGAAACTCATTAACTAATGAAATTATTTTGGTTTTTCGATTTAAGAAGATCCAGTGATGAGTTATGAGTGGCACCGCAATGTTACTCCCTTTTGTGACGTCTGCGGAGATTCGCTGTCAATGCCTCATTTCTTGATATTTCTTAATGAAAATTTCACAAAGTATTCTTCAAATGTCATTTTATCATGTAGTAATTATATAAATAATTATATATAAACTGTGTCGTCAAAAAAGTCGTTAAAGAAAGGTTACTATGTTACCTTTAAAACTGCATATTCCATCAAGGGCTTGCATGGTTTTTAAGTTTTAAACTGTTTGAAAGTAGACGCACTGTGCACTATTGTCGAACATACAACAACAACAACAAGTCACATAAAATACACATGTATTGAGTAGTGAACTATAAATCTATGCATGTGTGTAACAGAGAATGTAAATGTAAGAGTTATTGCAGGTCTTAACATATATAATATTTTTTTAAGATATGCGTATATAACAAACACAATACCGCGCACAGGTCGCCAACACTTTTACATCTTAGAAACCTTTTAAACCATTTACTTGCAATTTTCATTTTATGATTACTTTTCATTTATATTTTATAGTTTTTAAATAAGTTTTCACTCTTTAAAAACATAAATCATATAACAGTTAAATATGTTATGAATGCTTTGAAATATGTTTTAAGTTTAAATTTATAGTTTACATATTTGTACGTACTATACAGTGTGTAAAGTGTACTAAATGTGTACAATAACGTGTTGGGCGAAAGTTTAGCATAGCTTGTAGATGAACTAACTCGCAAATCATCGTGTGTTGCTGTTTGCTACATTTTACGTTCCTTGTAGTATTAAGGGCCTCATACAGACGTGAACACGTTGGGTTGGTAACAGGCTTGGCCAACATGCTAGATCGCTTATGAATGCATTTCATTTGGTGCTGCATTGCACCGCATTTTAACCCAATTGTAATTTTAATTCTTATAATGCACATGGGTCGACTGATTGCAAACGCGAGCCGCGAATCTGCCCGAACTGTATGCAATGCATACAAGTGAGAGAACGCACAAGTTTGAATGAAAGAAAACTGATTTGAAATCGGTTTTGAGCGACAATGTTTCTAGGTCTTAGGGCAATTACGTTTCATGCTTTTGATAGTGACATCGTGAGCAGATATGTGCACAAATACTTTTCAAAAGTATTTAAATACATACATACAAATACCTCACAATACGACACAATAAAATACCTTATTATGCTATTGTTAAAAATACTATACAGTCACGAAACACGGCAATCGAGTTTGCAATCAGTCGACCCGTGTGCAGACGGCCTTATATAACGATAAAATTGTGAAGGTGAAGAAAGCCACCAATCCTTCCTAATGTCCAGTAAATTCAATAACTGGTAAAAAAAGTTATGACCAGTTAAACATTGTATATATATTTTTGGGACACTCTGTATTCATTTTCAATACATTTTTTTAAAAATCTACTGTTAATAATAAGTACGTTTACATAAATATTTACTATAAACAAAATAGTCTAGGACTGTTATAGATTCGAAGCACACCCTATTTTAAAAATTGTATATTAAATATCCATGTTCGTGTATTCTTTTAAAGGACATGTCGTCTAATGGTAAGTACTCATAATCACTTTGTCGGTTTGTCTATGTCTCCGCGTTTGTCTGTCGCACTGGACAAGCCGACATTTGTTAAGCGTACCTGGAGCAGTCACTCCCTTAACCCTATTGTTTTAGAGAACATGAAAACTAAAATCAAACAAATAGAGGCGCTGGAATAATCTTTGTAGTTCCAGCGATATCAACGTGACAACAGGGAAGTAACCTGAACCCTTAAGTCCGTAAGGGACGCGTTCAATGAGTTTGAGATGCACGTTGATAAGAAATTAACTCTAGGTTGAGATAATAATAAGGCGATTCCAACAACATGGTCATATTCGCTTGTAGGTAATTTATAGGAATTCCAGCACTTCTTGAATTTTTCTCTGTATTGTTTGAAAGATTGTACTCTAATTCTCCACTGATGTTGTGTTTTGTTCTTTGCGTTTGATATTGTGGGCAGTTAATTGTGTCTGACAGATGCTGCACTGCTGAGCTGTTGTTTTACTGATTAGATGTTGTTGTGTCAATGCCGTATGTCCTGTTCTTAGTCGGAAGATGGTTTTTTCGAATTGTCTATTGCTGTGATAAGAACTTTCCCATTTTTTTATATTTTCCTTAATTAATCTTAATTTGTTGTTACTTATTTGTGTCCAGCACTGGTTTTGAATATGCTTCATACCCTTTTTATACCATTCTATTAAATCTAAGTGTAATGCGTCAGAGACTGGAGTTTCTTCTATAGCTGTCAACATTAATTCAAGTAATACTTTATAAAATTATAATGAAACAAAGTCAATAGAAAATATAAATATAAAGGATGTGGCATAAATATGCTTAAAGGAATTTTTGGCGCAAATTTGTTTTTACCATATATTGTTTCCCATGTTAAAAGAACTCATAATGTAATTGTTAATCCGGCACTGTTTGAAGTAAAAAAGCGATGAATCTTAAATCCACGTCTTGACGTTGTTGAAACCCGCACGAGCTAAATATTATATATTAAATACAATAAAATAAAGATGATAAGCTTAAATTCAATTAACAAAAGAAAACATCTTAAATCTTAAAGAATTATTAGAACATAAGTATCAACACACAATACTGTGTACTGGAATAAAATAAAAGATAAAAATGTGTTGAAGTGAGTGAGTTTGACACGCGCGGTGGCAAACGAATTTAAAAGTGCTAGGAACATATATAATTTATAACTTATTATATATATGAGTGTTAAATATAATACTTTTAGGATCATAAAAGTGTAAAGTTATGTCAGAACAGAATTACACTGACAGGTGTCCAACAAAACAAAAGATTCAAATATTTTATAAGAATGTATGTGATGTCAGACACTTTTAAAAAATGAGAAGTAGAGCCTATGGCCTATTGAGTTTAAAGTATAGACTGCACCGGTTCCAAAATAGAGGATCGTGAAAGATTCTGGATTCTCTTGCGTTTTATTATGTTATTTGTATATTTTGAGAAACATTAGACTTCCTAAATATAGTTGCATTCCATGAACACATTATGTAATCTCAAGTATACTTAGATACTTAGTAAGTAATATTTAATATTTTTTATTGTGCACAAACATAATGTAAAACTTGAATTGATAAAACACTATTCAAATTTATTCAAAATATTTTGAATCATATATTTGATTGTTTGAAGATAAATTATAAAATAACTAAATACAGTTTTTATGTTTTGAATATTTTTTATAACTGTTGAAATTATTAATTGCAGAAACGGACTTCACTTTAGCCGCTTTAATTTAAAATATATTTTCTAATGTTTTACTTATTTACAACTTCTCACTTATCTATGGAACGGGTTCGGAGATTTGAGACGTTCATATATATGTTTCACTTACTCTCATACTACATATACATAAGTGCTTCTCGCTTATTCATTGTTAGATGATAACCAAAAAATATCTCTTAAGACACACTTGATTAGAGTAGTATAAACAATTTCGTCTTAAAACAAAATTTGTTCTCTTGTAAAACGTTTTAAAACAGTTGTATAGACAGACTATAAGTGAGTTTAAGTATATTTTTTTTGTCAGCAACAAGGTATTACAAGACAACTGTTTTAAACCGTTTTAATACGATCATTGTACATACATGTGATCATCTGACACATTTTCTGACACAATCTTGAACTAGAACTATATTGGTAAAAAGTCAGTGAAAATGTACCCTCCGATTCTATTCACACTATTTTAAGCTGTCTGATTTTTTATAATAAAAAGATGTTATAACCAACATTCATTATGATTCTTAAACAATACGCTTTAACCATATTTTAAACATTACACTGAAGTATGCAGACGAGACAACTGAATTACCCAGTAAGTGTACACTAGACACATTTAAAACACAAATTATACATAGTCATGTGTATAACGCTCTACTATTAACTACAATTATTTGTAAGCTTAATTGAATCAGTGTTCAATTTATTAATATGCTGAGTAAGTTTCAGACACGTTGACGATCTCATTGTTCTAACTTTTGATATTATAATAAAGACTACTAATTTAATTTTGAGGTTATATTTTTAAAGTGCATTGAAGGATGCGATCGTTACAGTGATCAGCAAGAAGTGAGTACAATTTCATAAAAAATTGTAATAATAGGAAATTATTCAGTATCGTAGCGTGACTTGGACGGGCCCCGAACCAAAATTTGTTAGGGGGCCTAAGTGATGGGTAAAGATTTTTCACAAAAGGAACGAAAGCGCTCGCACTGAATTAAAATAATTATATATTGATTATACCTTATTACTTACAATTAATAGTCCTAGGAACTAAGCTAAGTACGGCCTAAGAGTTTAAGTGAGATTGTGGATAACATTGTACGAATTTTTGCTTATACACGTTTGGGGCCCGTATAGCTCGTATCATTGATACGGCAGATATGGCAGTAGCTACGCCACTGAAATTATTCATATTTTTTTCATATATTAAATTATTCCTACTCTAGTTACTTTTTCTCTCTCTCTCTTCATAATATCAGATTGTACATAAATCGCATGATAGATATTAATTTGACATACCTACTTCGTTTTTATATCATCTCTTTATTTTTAGACATGTACGAGTAGAAGTATATGGAATGTAATTATATAATAGTAACTATTATTGTTTTCATTATTTTTGTTACGATTTTTCTTATTTTGTTGTGCTGGCTGCACTTATACAAAAATATATAAGGTTTATATAATATCGTATAATACGACTTTACTGCAAATTAAATATAAAAAATAAACCCTAAATATCGATACCGCAATGTTAACAAAAACATCGATTATTTTTAATATGCAATTAAACATTTTATAATGTTTTTTTGAATTACCATCAATTTGATACCTAGCATCACCTTTACCTTTATTTGGATTAAATTTTCAACTCACGTCACCAAAGAACTCTCGATTTTTTTATTCGTTTTAGGAGCGGACAAATAAAGTCACCAGTTTGGTTTTGCTTTGCATTGGAATGCAAGGCGATGGTGACTTATGAGTACAATATTGTTTCAGTTATTAATTATTACACTCATTAAAATGCTTAACATGTTGTTAATATATTTTAAACAAATATCATGTCAACGCACAAAAACAGATGAATCATGTGTTGATTAAAATCCCGTGCCCCGTGTGGTTTTAGGAGAGGTTGACCTGCTTACGATTATCTTTATTTTTAACAACATTTCTTGGAACAAAAAATAGTCACTTTATGAATTATGTGTTAATATATTAAACTCGTTAATAAAATAAGAAATTCGGAGTTCCCAAAAGTCAAATTTATCCTGGCAAGGATAGTCTAAAAAGCATCGACTGAACATTCGCACGACCTTCTTTTTGTGCTACTCTGAGCTGACTCACTAAATCTTACTTAGGTTACTTATAGGTTTCTCAAGGTCATATTTTCGTCCAATATGCGATTAGAAATACTTTTTGTAATACCTACTATTCACGCACTTTCAACGTATCTCCATTTTCTATATTTGTGTAGATCTCTTTTGGCCGACCGCTTCACTTATTTGTCTTCATAGCTCGTACAGCCTTGTTTAATCTTATTCAGCTTTAATATTGCTTTTGTTGCGACTTAGATAGTTTCCTAACCGACTCCCTAGGCTCTCTTAGGGCAAATAAAAGTATGCATCGCATCACATAACGACGACCAATTTTTCTTAAAATTTTCAAATTGACTGACAGCGTTTGCTATTGAAGACTGTCGAATGTTCAAACTTTTTAGTCGTCCATCTATGTGTGAGTTCAGGTACTTTTATTACTATCCTCAGCATCTTTACTACGCGCTAATGCACTAATCAGAAAGTTTAATACGATTTTTGTCATACATAAAAGATTTCAAATGTTATGGCCCTTAGTATCTTAAACACAGTATTTTAAAATTATTCTATTTCTAAGTAATAATGCGTTAAGTTTTATATTTTTTATAATTTGTTTTGAAACACAATACATACAAACTGGTGCAGCTGTATAACGAGTACCGGTGTATAGATGTTTTCATCTCACTGAATTCCATATAGTGTCGACTAGACAGTGGTGTGTAATATTTACGTTTGCGCATAAGTAATTTAATGTGTATAATATGTGTATTGATGTGCCGACATTAGTGACAGAGTAATACTACGTGAAGGCGAGATGTCACGTTCCAAAATGGCGGACGTCACGCTGCACTGAGAGGAATAGTTATGTGCAGGTTGATTGGTGGACGTTTTTAATATTGTTTTATTTTCATAAGATTTTACTTTCTTTACAGACTTACAGTATAATAAAATTGAGAGTAGTTCTTGTTTTTAACACTTTTTCAATTACACGTTAGAGGAGATAGAGAAAAGGAGCGAGGAAAAGAAGGAATGGCAAAGTAGAAACAAGAGGGAGAGTAGCAGGAGGAGCGAAGAAGTAACAGTAGCAGTTTTGTTTATATTTTTATAAGCATTTTTTTTCATTTGGAAGGAGTGAGAATGTTTAGATATAATAAGGATCAAGAATGAATTAAGCACAATGATATCTAAATAAATGTGTTAAGGCAGAAGAATGTAGTGCCCAATGACACAAACATTAAATAATTAAATAAATAATAATATAATAATAATAATTACACGTTACAAAATTAAGAATAGATACAGTTGATTTATCGCTAAGCTAAAAAAGAGCTCCCATATTAAGTACTGCATAGAGTCGGTACTTTGCGGCATAATTCCCAACTTATATAAGAATATGATAGAATAAATTGTACCTTTAACATATATAGGATATTCAAAATTCTGATTTCGTCAAGACATCGTTATAAAATTTCTTAAACTTAAGCGCATTCGTGAATTATTTTAAATTAATAGAGTTCGGCAGTAACTCATACTTAAAAGAGAGTATAAGAGCCGTATTTGATTGTATATAAATTATAAAAATTTCGAGAGACAATGCTTTTGCATTGCTTCGCAAATTTATACGACACAACTTGTTTTAAGCATAAGTCGTCACCGGCGAACTCTCATAATTTGAACTATACAATAGTTTTATTTAATTGTAATTGTATCGTATTTTAGTGACGTCATTTAATTTTATGATCCAACAATAATACTATTTAATTTTAATTATTGTAACAGTAACAATAAAAGCCTTCCTACGCAGCATGGTAACGGATAAAGCTCTTCTTGTGTGCGAGGCTGTAATGTTGAAGCCGAAAGACAGTGATCTGCATTGGATGTTAAACATCCGAATTTATTACAGGTGTTACTTTTAATTGTCGTTCTGGTTTTTAAAAAGAGTATATGTTAACATTTAATTAAATAAAAATCTAAAGTTGTGACAATCAAGATGTAATCTTTGTTATTAATATTCATTTTTATTCAAAGTTCGCTACAATTATGGACGATTTTATTTATTTACACTGGTTACCTTGAAAATTCGATGTTTATTATTTTAAAACTGATGCATATATTGATGCCGCATAACAGGTCATCAAATTGGAACTACTCACAATTTTTTTTTACTTATACTTTCAAATAATAACGGCATAAATTAATGAACAAAATTAGATTGATACTGGTTGATAAATAAACTTATAAAGTGTAAGTTTTTATATTTAAAGTTTTTTCGCCATTTTGCAATCGATGTAGCTTGTAATCGTTTAGTATCGAATAACTCTTTCAGTTATCGCATTATAGGACTTCTAGGACATGAGACTTCGACTTTCGTCAGTTATAGTTTAACCGCATCTTATAATATATAATAATCGAATAGTTCTGAAATGCTTTTGATGATGATTCGAGGTGTTGTGTTTTATAATGTTAGTATACATTTATTTATTCGTACCTTCAGTAAAAATATGCTAGACCAGCAAACTACATATTATTCAAAGCTACATTACAACGCGTTTAAGTTATTTGAAATGATTGATTTAATTATGTTTAACAATTTACATTTAAATACAATAAACATTTCTAATTACAACTTTAAGCATTAATTAATTTCATTAATTTAGTGTACATCTTTTCATTAAAATTACATTTGTTATTATTGGCTATATAATATAAGTTTAATGCATTATTCAGTTTGTTGGATATTCTCGTAATTAGTTCCATTAAATTCCGTCCCACGCCGCTATTCATTCATACGGTTGTTTAAGGGGATGTGCAAAAAGACATGCGATTTAGAATTTGTTTAAAATGCTCAATAATAATAAAGCATATATGCTTCATATAGAATATATCATTTATAAAAAATTTCTAATTTAAACTGTGTAAATTATTGGCTTAAGGATCTCGGTCTTTAGAGACCAATGTGCGCAGTTAAATAAAAATTAACGATATTTGGAGCGTAAGCAGATGAATTAAAATTCACATCCGGTTCTAATATACACTCTACTTCTGATATAGGGTAAATAATTGATCCAGAAGAGACCCAAATTATTAATCTAGTTAAAACAATATCTGAAAATAGTAAAGCATGAGTAGATTATACTTGCACACAACTGGGCATTAAACTCACATTGTTCAACTAAAATAAAACTCAATGAAAGATTTTTTTTTACTTTTAAGCATTGTAAAAAGTTTACTCATACACGTCCGGAGCTTGTATGAAATATATCCATTTCCGATCTGTCTGTAAATGAATCATATTCTTTATAATACCATTGAAAGAAAGAGCTTTATTATTTGCTCATTGCGAATTGCGCCTATTAAGTTTTTTATTTAGCAAAGCTTATAAATGCTACACTCTTAACGCAATATTGAAAATAATTTTAGTGATATTTCAATCTTCAAAGGTTAATTTTTTTAATTAAATCCTGAAATTTTAAAATTAATGCTAACATAAAACAAAAACACTGCGCTCATAATTTTTTTACTTTGCAATTTTAAGTAAAACCTTGTATATTTCTTGAGGATCGAACAGTGTACTTATTGAACAGGGGGCTACAAAACAACCACACTAGTCCTAGGTTCTTTTATATCTTGTGTAAATTTGTCACTAACAGTTGTAGCTTTAGAAATTTCGGAGGCGGTGAGTAGTTTGCTTCTACCTATGAACCCCCAAGCGTTGTTTTTAAATTTTAAATTAGAAGAGTTATTGATAATATTAATATATTTAACAGTGTCTTCGCAATACGTCCTTTTACCCTTTCAGGACTTAATGCATCTCTTGCAGTTATATTAATTTGATTTATATTCATCGTTTTGATTAATGGATCGTGTTTTATGCGTTTGGATTCGATATCATTGACCTCAAAATAGAAAATGAAATTACACCAATAACAATATTAAGTTTAACATGTACTAGATATGTATGCAAGTGCATAAACCATCACCATCACCATCACCAGTATGGTATACCTGACCGTGTACCATATACCTACCATATGTAAAGAACGAATACAAACCATCTCGTCTACGAACATAATGCGTGTAACAACTAAAAAAGAAAACTCATTTGCAGACGTTGAAGAAGAACTCTGCGGTTAAGTTCAGTTCCCAGGATTCAATACGTAAAAGAAGCATTCATTTGTTTATTAGAATATCATATCAATCTGTGGAACCTGTTGTATTGTCTTTTTATAATGGCAAGATTAAAAATACGGATAGGTGTTAAAAGTCATTGGTTTATTAAAAAAAATATGTATTTATGCCGACATCTCGTAAACGCAGATACTCTGCAATGACGCCGTGTGTAAATAATTCTTTGCCGATAACAATATTTTAATAGGAACATAAACCTATAAGATGATTTGTGTAATGCAATATGAATTATCAAATAATGATATTTAATGATAATATCTAATATCGGACAATATTAATTAACGAGTAAGCGTACTTATGTACGCATCGGTATAAGAAAGAATGAGATAAGTATATAAGGGTAATTTTTTAAGTTTTTGGATTCTTTTTAAGTTTGAATTACCTAGAGCGTCAATTTATGACTTGTAAAGATTTTTACATTTTAAATTACCTATATTCATCATCCAAATCAGAGTAGTATTGACTTGTTCCTAAATCATATTAATTATATATTAATTGTGTACCTTTCGGCTTTACAATTTACAGTATTATAGTTCCTAATACATTTCATTCTTATATTCAAACTTATAACTAAACTTAAAGAATTCTAGACTTTTATCACTTCCAGAAGTACTTTCTGCTTGTTCTTCTCTTGAACTCTCTCTCTTCCTATTCCCTAGTTCTCCTTCCTTCTCACCGTTTCCTCACCTCTTGTCTACTTTGTCTCCTCTTGACAAACCCTCTATTATATTTTCACTATACTTCTTCTCTTTTGTCTTCATCTTCACTTCTCCCGCCTTTTACGTCTATCACTCTGTTATTCACATTGTGATTTGGAATGACAACTAGATGTTCGCATGGTTTTATTAGAATTCTGATTAAAATACTTCCTTATAAAAAATAAAAACAAAAACTGCTACTGCTATTGCTTCGCTCCTCCTGTTACTCTTCCTCCTGTTTCTACTCTACCGTACCTTCTCTTTCCTCGTTCCTTTTCTTTATCTCCGCCATCCACCTCTTCCCTTTAAGACTTGTTCCTAAATAAAACCTTCGTTACCTTCACTAATGTATTGATCGTCCAGTTTATTAGTGAGACATTTCCCACAATTCGAATAGAATTGTATGCATTCCACTGATTTTCTACAATTTTATCTGCATTTGTTTGGTTGCATTTATGAGTCATCTGAGTATTGAGTATTGAATTTAGATTTTTCGATAACTCTACTTCCGCTAATGAATTTTTTAATTCTATTAAATGTTTATCTATTTAATTTAGCACAGGTTCTTAAAATGCCTATAGAGCTTGTAGGCATACTATTATTTAAAGGTTTCCCATATGATTAAGTGAAGACAAATCACTACCACGACACGACGAGAAGTAATTGTCACACTTCTGTGTATTATATTGACAGCCAGTCTATAACCTGTAACACTTTCTACAGTGTGAAGTCAGTCAATCATAAATCGTCTCATAACGCACATTATCGATTGTAATAACCTGTCACTTCTACTTTCAAAAATTGAGGTCAAATACAACGAGTACATGTAAACTGATCTTTGAACTTTTAGTAATTTTCGTAAAATTTAAAAAATTTTATTTTGTATTTAACCTTTCACCTAAAATAACATACCAATTATAAACAAACTAATTTTTATGTAGAAAATATTGAATTAAACAATTTTAACACATACGTTTTCGTGTAGTATACTTTCTTTTGCCTAAGGTATTCATACGCTTTAATACAATATTAGTAGTTTGCAAAATATTATTTGTTTTTGTAATATTATTAACAAATTCAATAGCTTAAATAATATGGTAGATATTAAAATTAATAACGATTAGTTATTGAATTAAATTTTATTACAATGTTATAAAGCTTAATTGATTTCATCACATTAGCTGATACTACCCATCATTATGATAAATGTGTTGCAACCAAATCAATTTAACTTGAAGCAGACATAATAAAAAAAATGTCTTTATTTTGTAACTTCGGACTTTTAAATTTATTTGTTTACGGACCCTATTTATTTATTACAAACAAATCCTAGATAGAAAAATGTCTTGACCTGCAAGTTTCACACTTGCTAATTTGCCACAAGCTAATTCCAAGGTTAATTTTTTATTTCTCATAAACAAATAGCAGTTTCACACACTTGCTGGATTACTTCAAGTTAAATAAAGCTTTATATCTTTTCTATCTGGGATTAAACTGCGTTCGAATTCCATTTGAATAACTTTTTTAAACTGCGACGTAAAACGATATGCTTGTATAGGCTTGTTAACAACATAACAGACTGACGTTTGTCAAAAAATGAGCGTGTTGGCATTAGCCGTTTGGTTGGTACAGCAGCGTGAACTTGGTAACACATCGAGCGACGACCCCTGTATTTTCTGAATGTACTATTTGGAGTAACAATAGTAAATTTTGATTTTCAGCAACTACCCAATTATTAAGCTACATGAACGTTGTCCTCTCTTAGCCAATAAGTCACACTTCACTCGCTTTTCTTGCATTTTATGATATCTTCTCTTGCTGTTATTAGTTGTTAATATTATTTATATATTAATATACGTTTCTAGATATTTATTACCCATAATATTTATTAGAGAGTTAAAATGCGTTAAATGTGTCTTCAAATCAACTGTACGTTAGAGCAGCAGAATGAACGGTTGAAATTGTACTTGTGCAATAGGTTAGACTCTCTTAGAGTTAATTTCATTATTATTTTGTATTTAATTAACACGTCTTACATCTTCTCAAATAAATGAGAACTGTATGAAGACAGTATTTATTACTAGCTCATGATGAATATATAGAATTGCGAAATCGCAATTAACCATTAAATAACATTTCCTATGAATAGAAACATTTTATAAATAGAAAGACAGACAAAAATTATACAATTTGTATTTGCGTGTATAGAAATATATATACAGATATATTATCGAATAATATTGTCGTACATATATATGAGTTATTTATCTTTCTAAGTAATCTGAGTACTGAATCAGATAGAACCCAGTTAACAATTTGGTGAAGTGCCCTATTTGGTGAAGTTCGAGTCACTCGTACAATTCTATTCTAACGCTTTACAAGTTCTCTACCTGTCACAGATTTTGTGTTAGTTATTCTTTCTAGTATTCTTTCTTTTTCCAACATCATTCATTAAGTATTTCTGTTTCTTTCCCACATGGATATATTTTTTTTAAGTTCACTTTCATCTCATTTATTCCAAAGTGAGAGAGAAACGAGATGCGTTAGACAAGTAAAATATATTTTTCACTGTTACACTTGTATACTTGTATAATATTTCGTTCAGTACAGTATGCTTAAAGTATATGCTATCCTTTTTCAACAAATAATTCTTTAATGGTAATAGACAGACGCTATCTCTTTCAATCCCCGAATAGAATGTATATAAACGAAGATAGTATCTAGCGATGGTAAGACAGAGGTTTTAAACCTAACGCAGACCTGCCGATCGTGGATTTTTGAATCACCAAAACAATGTAAAAAACTAATATAACGAGTATTGTTGAAGATGAATAATATTCATTAAAAAAATCACGATCCGTACTAAAGATTTATATTATATTATATTATTTATATTATATTTATATTATATTTTGCAGACTCAAAAAAGTAGAATTCCATTAAGTTTAATACCCCTGCTAGTTTCAAGTTTATAACTCCTGTCATAAATCATAAACCGACTCCGCTTTTAATTCAGCAGTGAACCGTCGTTGCAATGTCTGTAGCTCATAAAAAGGGCCTTTCCTATGAACGACTGAATAGAACACGAACACGTTCTAGACAAAAAATTCATGATATGTAATAGAAATTAAGTAGAATTTACTCCAAAATGTTTACTGGGAATATACAATTTTACGTCTCACTAATGAAATAGACGATCGATGTACTACAGTAGTGGCTTGCACATAAATTAGGCTGGTTTAGATGCTGGCACTTGCGTGCCATCAATATCTCAAATCGAAGATAAAAGCGCAGGGCTACCTAACATTGGAGTCTGTAATATATTCGCAATAGGTAGAATGACACCTGAAATTTTATACTTCTTGCGAAGTTTCATGCTCACGGAAAGTGAAAATCTTAAGTCGTAAAATTAGTCGTTTAAAATATTTAAGTTTAATTATATTACAAACCTATAGCAATTACTTAAGCAGATCATAAAAATAAAACAAATAAACAAACATTCATAATACAGCAATTACAACATGGGAATTGAAATAAGTAACTAGGACATGGTGTATTAGATTTATTCACAGGTGACATAGTTAATAGTCGTATAGTATAGAATCATAAGAAAAGGTCAGTTCAAAGGTCATAACCTGAGCGCGTGTTCTTAATTGCCGACAAGATGAGGGGAAAGCTACTGAAAAGCAAGGACACAAATATTGCATGTACTAAATGTATACAAAATAGTCTTTATACTCGTAGTATATGCTATTTACATAAAACATAGATGATTAAAAAACATGTAAATTATATACAGTAAATAAAGAGGTTCATTAAATATTAGAAAAGTAAATAACAATCTCAAGATTAATCGCTGATAGCGTTTTATTTATCAAACATTCAGATGGATTGGCATTGAATGGTTTTAAAGAAAGGAGGAATATGTGTCGACCAAAATATAATTAGATCTTGAAATAGCTTTGGTCCGAAACGAAATCAAAAATGCTTAATGCTAATATAGGTACATTATATAAAAGAAAGCGTCTGTTTGATTAAAGTACTGCGTGAATACAGCAAAAGAGGGGCGCCAAAACCAGTGCTGGACGCAAATAAGTAGCAACAAACTGAGATTGATTAAGGAAAATACAAAAAAGTGGTAAATTTCTTATCAAAGCAATAGACAATTCGAAAAAACCATCTTCATACTACGAACAGGAAATACGAGGTTAACGCATCAACACTTAATCAGTAAAACAACAGCTCCGCAGTGCAGCAACTGTCAAACGCAAATAACAGTCCATCATCTACTAGTAACCTGCTTACAATATCAAACTCAACAAATAAAACACAACATCAGTGGTGAACTAAAGGATATGCTTTCAGACAATCCAGAAGAAATTAAAAAAGTACTCGAGTTCCTTATTGATATAAACTTAATAAACCAAATTTAATTAAAATAAATTAACTTCATTCGAATATGACCTTGTTGTTGGAATCGCCTCAAATTCTAAAAGAAAAAAAAATAATAAAAGAGGCGCGCATGTTAATCAGTAATACGTCTTTCGAGAATTTAGACGCACTGAATCATTTTTCGGTATTATTTGATATTATATTTATCTTCAACTTTCTCATGCAAGAATTCAAAATTCTTTTTTCATATTTTCCTAATTTGACATAACAAAAAACTGATCACTCACTTATCTCTAAGATGGGAGCCGAATATTCTAATTCAAATTTTGGTTTGACATTTTGCTTGATTAGCTCTTTATTTTAATACTTTAAAATGGAAATACAAAACTATCTCAATATTCAAAATCATTGTTGTTTAGCTTGGCCAACTATGTCCCACAATAACAACCCATCTGTATGCAATACACAATTGTAATAATACGAGTATAATACACCTTTGTTTTCTGTTATTCTCGTTATTACCAAATACAGTTTGTAGGTGGATTATAATTTAGAGTGTACAGCTGTCGTATATTTCTATCAGTGTGACATACCCGTCTTACGAGGAGGGCTACGTTTTCTATTAAGTACAAATGCTGATGCTGATGCTTACCGTTGGTTGGTTTATTGTAAAAGTATTGACAAGGTTCCTTTCAGTTTAAATTATAGTAACTATTGTTCTGTTGTTTACCAGAAAGAGCGCTGCTTTGCGCTGGTTTGGCCTGGCCTTATTTTATTCTTATCTTCACGGACTTTATCGTGTCATCGCAACTTTGTGAGTTCTTTCTAATGAATATTACTACGTTTAAGAATTTTATCGTACATAATTATTCGAAACAAATATAAATATATTTTCAACGTTTATTAAAGTCCTGATTAATATTTAATAATAAATTAATTTCTTAGTAAAAACTGTATCGAATTAACCTCATTAATATTACAGTAAAATTCCTGTAATTGCAGATTTATACATTATAAAAAATTAATTAAAATCTTAAGGCAAATGCAATACTGCTTAAGAATGAGAAAATAATTAAGTATTAATTAAGTATAGTTCAAAAAGTTAGTTACTGTTAATTGATGAAAGCAGGATTATTATAGCTTGTGTCGATAGGCAAGACATTTTATGGACTACAATAACAATGTTTTTCGCATTTCAAGACTGTCAATTTAAGCGAAGAATCATCTTTTAATTTTTAGAATAAAGGGCTTCATTTAACCCAGAGTCACAGATATTTCTTTGAATCTTGTCATGCCAGACAATTTCTGTCTGAGAAGTAGAAAATTAACTTGTAGGAAGCTAGGAAGTGAGAACCTTGCATTTCAAGACACTTTTCTACCTGGAATAACTTAGTTGTGATATTCTTTGCAAATAAAAATTTAGCGCGGATGATAGTGAATCAAATTTCTACCAAGATGTATTGTAGTAATTCCATACGTTTAATAATGGACCATTGTTTTTTCCTTGTTTTTTAAATTATAAGTTTTTAGTTTATATTTTTCAAAATGATTTCACAAAACACTTCGCTGCAATTACAGTCAACATAATAAACTTAAAGAAGTGCTTTCAAAATCATCTTGCAACTAACCATTGCAATTACCTAAAAAAATTATACACTGCACACAGCCAAGTTGTCAATACATTCTTTGGAGATATAAGAGCAAAGATATAATTCCATTTTAAGTATCAACAAAAAACAATATAACTGATATATTTAGCGCTCCTAAAAAACTCACTTTAAGAAACCATTAAGAGAACGAGAGCATAAAAGAACAATCATAAATAATAAAAGTAAATGCATAAGTAAAATATATCGGTTTAAAACCAAACCTCCTCCTCATATGCCATATATGGGTGGTAGAGAGGAGGTTGTTGCTTTTTGGGGGCCAACTAACCTGGTCCATCTTCCAGTATTTCTGTAGGAGTAATATATTTTTTGAATAATTATATATAATTAGAGTCAATTAAATCAATTAATTTTTGAGTGCGCTTCGGCATGTTGTAAAACATGCAATTATAGCCCCAACACCAAGAGTGTCTTAACAAAACTAGAGCAAAAATGTATACTTCGTAAATACCTTCAAACTGCAGGCCACTGTTTTTGTTTTGCCAATAAAAAGAGGCGCATTGCACTGTTAAAATATACAAGTATACAAATCTATCTATATACGCGTACATATTTCAAAGAATCAAACTAATTGTGAACTATCAATCTATAACACTCTAGGTATACGTATTGTATGTGTTACAATGTTACACTCACAATCAAACGGGATGGATATTTATTTGTATGATTTATTTTGCTCTGAATACTGACAGGTGAATTAATATCAGTCATTCAATTTAATTAAATTCTCGCTTATGATAAATCGAACTAATCTAATATAAATAAAATTAAACGCACTTGTTATACATAAAAGATTGAAGTTCTTAAAATGTGTTTGCAATTTCGTTAACGTAACGCAAAGCTCATTTGTGGTATATTTCTACGTTACTTTTTGTATATACATATTTATTAGTACAATTAAGTTTTATATTTTAAGAAAGCAAAGAATATTGAATAACAGAATATGATCTATGCTTTTATTATAAATTCAAAGTTACGTGTATCTTAAAAAGTATTTATGTTTATATTAAGATCATTCCCAGTCAATAATGTTTCAATTTTAATTTAAACTCTTTAGGAATTTGAGTAGAAAGGTATTGGTGTAGTAATCTTGTTTAAACTAATGAATATAAAGAAGTTAATGACAGATACAAATTACAAATGTCTAAGTCTTTCATGTGTATCAGTGCTGTGGGCTTAACCAAATTTCATTTTAGAGACTGCTGAAATGTAATTTTGTTATTCTTCCTGCAGTTATTAGTATACAAACGATTTTTTCTGCTCAAACCACAGTCATAATATCTAGAGAAAAATCTTAGACCTCGTTTCCAAGTAATCCAGCCTAAATAAGTCATACATTTTATATTAACAAGTGGACATTTGTTAAAAATTGGTTCAGTTCCTTCCATAGACTAACTCGTTACTGCTAAAATACATAGGAAAACACTTGATGACATAGTTGATATAATAAAGAAATCTACTTGTTAAATTTTATTTAATATAGGGTATAAATTAACAGTTAGCTTCTAGCAAGCACTGTATAACAACTTTCTAACTAGGCTTTGATAAATATAAAAGATATAATATTCATAATCATCCGTAAACTATTACTTTACATGACGTATGGACGTGCTTTGTTCTTTTACTGAACTTAATGTATCAATCTATCTGATTGTCAGTGGGGCATCGTCTTAAAATAAATTATATTGAAGAAACTTCATTATACAAATACATGTATAGATTACAAACACATGGAATATAGAACGATCTACATGTAAATTAGTGTAAATTAAGATATCACCAGGAAAATTAGTTAGAGGTAGGTAGATGAATCTATTATAAGTGTGATGGTATATATAATTATTTATCTTCTTCATTAGAAATGTAATTCATCTTTTTTAAACCTCAAGTTTTTAGGCGTAATTAATAAAATTATTTTTATTTCTATTTGAAAGTATTTATCATTCATCGTTGATAGATGCTGACTGTTGGTTCTTATCACAACACCACAAAATCTGCCAACTTAATAGGAGATATTCTACCTTCGTTATTACAACTTCACAGTGCTTTGGCATGTAACTGTATTAAACAAATTTGTTTACATTTTTCTACCTTGTTTTTTAATAACAAACATGTTCTTATAATAAATTGATTTTTATAATTTTATTCATTTGCTTTATATAACTTAGTATGCATGAAGTGTGCGCATGCGCCCGTTGTTTTAATACATATAGTAACTCAATCTTTTATCGGGCGACAGTTTTATATTATATTTTGAGACCAGTGATTTCACTTATAATGTAAATATTAAAATAAAAGTAAAAATAAGTAAATTTACTGTGGGCCACCTTGGTGTTAAAGTAATTACAAGATACGATCTTCTGAGACTTGCTTAAAATATAAATCATGTACGGGTACTTCAAAATATGAACCACCAAAATTATTTGAAAGTTGCTGAAAAGATTAAGCAAAATAATGAAATTCAATAATATATTGGAGTTAATGTTACAAAAATTATAACTATATATGAACTAGATCAGCTTCTTCTCCACCATTAACTTGAGCAATGCTCTCGAACCGGCTTCTTTCCTCTACTAAATAAATTTGAATAAAACAGTGACTAGATGAAATTTAAATTTCTTTTCACTAAGTAGTAAAATATAATGAATGTAAAATACTGAGTTAAAGTTTTTCTGCTAACAAGCACTTATTAGTTTCTTAAAGAAATTAAGAATCTGTCTTATCAATCAATTTGAACATTAAATTTTTTCAACATTAAGCTAATTTACTGAACATGATACTTAATTTACTGGAAAACATAATTAGTGTTTTTGCAAATTTCTATTGTTTTTATACATTCTCCAATTAACAAGTGAAAGCAAAATGTGTGATGAAGAAGTGTGTTATTTTTATAGCTTTTATTATTATAGCATAGCATAAGTTAATCTAAAAATAGAAATTTTTATAGAATTTAAAAAAAAAATGTAAAATAGAACTTACACCTGCACCGGCTAGGGCATTTACGATTTATGTCATATCCAAGATAAATCTACACTGTGTAGAATGGAATCAGTGTTTCTTTTTCGTGGGTCCGGCGACGTCTTTGTACACTCCTGGTGTACCTGGTGCATTACACCTCATGTACCCCATTTCAAAGCAATGTGCATTGTACATCGATTACACGCGGATAATGGTTAATAAATTGACGGTTTGTGAATAATGCCGAGCAATTTGATTCAATTATCTCACATTAAATTTATGTTGAAGATTTAATACACTGGAGCAAGTAAAACGCTTGTTATTCGGTCCACACGACAAGACACACACACACGGATATCCATTTTACTCGCGTAATTAAAGCTTTTAAATATACAGAAAATATTTGCAAACAAAATAAGTATTTTAAATTACATGAAAAATGAGAATTCTGTCGCCTTTAGATACAAGCAACTTCAAATTATAATCTTGTATAAAATGATTGGAATTTGTTTACGTCGTTTTATTGTTTATTATTAAATTTCTCAGTAATATGACTAATTCTCTCTTCCTTGTGAATTTGAATCATTGAAACATTAAATAAGGCACACTGAAGACACGACTGTCTTAAGACATTGAACAATAATATTTTACTTTAAATAATACTTTATTATTTGATTAAATTATTTGCATATATTTGCACTTTTTTTTTAAATTATGAATGGCTGAAGCCTCATTCCCACCCACTCTTTTGATATTTAATTTCCTGTTTTTATTTAATATTGTAATCTAGATTTCAGGTTCTCGTTTAAGCATTCCTTTTCACATTTGTGTTTTAATTTAAGTTTAGTTAATTTAGTTGGTGGGTATGCATCGTTGTAATATAAATTTTGACAGTTCGACAAAATTGTATGTGAAATAATTAAAATTGCTATTTTTAAAAACAATTAGTAATAAAAATTGGAGTCACATTTTGGAGGTTATAATATAATATAGTTTTTCTTAATTTAATATTTTTAATTTAAAACATTGGTCCTTGCTAGAATCCAAAAAAAAACTAAGAAAACTTAAAAAATAAATTAAATTTAAAATGGTACTGTAAATGTCTACGCGTATTGGCATTTACTAAACAATTTAAATTGTAGTATAAATAAGTATGAATATGTGTAACGATTTCTTTTAATTTTTTGTCCGGATAAGAGATTTTCTACTGTAAATGATATTATTTCTAAATTGATAAAATTGACTATTATATTTTTTTTATATCTTCTATAATTTTGCAAATAGATAATAATAATTCCAGTAAGAATCATCTCTAGGTAGAAAATCTAATTGAAATGAGTTCTTGGGATTTAAAAAATAATTTACTCGAATCTAACAGATTTGTCTATAACTTTACATTAGTTGAACCATATGTCTGATTACCTGAATACGTTATTGTTTTAAATCTAAACAAAGGACTGAGTATACAATTACAAGATTTATAGCAGAAAGAAGGCTCAAGAAAATAACATATGTTGAATATTTGATTTTTTAAAATAGAAATCTCGTAATGCTCACGCTGTACCTCTACCTGTATGAAATGATATATGGAAATGGACTCATATTGAGTTAATTGAACTTGAATAACAAAACACAAAAAAGTAAAACAGTACATACATAAAAAGTAGGCGCCAGTTAAAACAACCAATCACACAAAAACAAAAAAAATAACAAATAAACTATATGATCATCTGAAGAAAGGAGAACTAAACGCCAAACGTGTGATGGGGGGAGTAAAGTGGGAAAAGAGGTCGGTAAAACAGTGAACCTTACCAGTGAATTAGAAGTTTAGTAAGTGAATTTGAATTATATATCAGACAGTTAGATAATTGAGTATAGAGATAATTGGAATGACTAATATAATAAATTTATTTCTATTATTTAAATTACGGACTTTAATTTCATTTATTTCTTGGTTTAGTTTTTGTTTATTTGTTGGTGGGGAAAGTGAAGAGTGTGGATCTGGAGTGATGGGAGAAGTTTATTTGTGTCTAACTAACGATTAATTTTTGAAGGAACCTTTTTGTTTTGTATGGCTGTAGACTTTCTAGTTATAGGAATCTGAGTTTATCATTTCCAATTGATTGAAGGATGTGGAATGGAATGTGTACGTATTAGGTAATATTGTATTATCGCACGAGCCCCTAATTTACCATAGGCTGCATTGAGGTTTACTGTAGGATCTCCCTATTATGTAAATCTAGCATCTAACGGTCGATACTTTGAATCGTTTGTATATAACTGTAAGATAAGGTTAGGTCGAAATCTGCGGAAGAAATCCTTGCACTAATTTGGTACAAGGTGCTTTGAAATCTTGTGGTTTGAAGTAGTACTAGTGCAACGGAATGTAACACTAGCTTGTAGTAAGCTAGCAAATTCGAAATTTCACTGCAAGACAATTTTCTACGTGGAAGACGTAATTTTTTTTTTTTAATAATAATTTACGGGCTTCATGGGACCTTGGTCCTTTTTTCGCACTTGTTAATTCATTTCATTTACATTTTTTTATTATTACACCTATACTTTTAAACCCGCTATATTCCATATCCTGTCTATCACTAAGCACACTGGCCACCTCGAATATCTCAGTAGTTCCTGCATACTCGTTGGCAACAACTCTGTACTAATTATTTCTGCAGGCCTCCGTTTCTGTACATTGGAAGATCAAATGTTCTGGATCTGCTACCCCTTCTCCACAATGGCATGTATCTTCTTGCATCAAGTGATTTCTTTTAAGATGTGCTAATGCCCCTGTGTGGTTTACCCTCAGTCTCGAGATAAGTGATAACACTCTACTCGGATCTTGGGCATTCCACCACCCATGACGTCCGCACACCGAAGACTGTAAACAGAAAATTTTTCTACCTTTCTTTGAATTGTTCCACATACCCTGCCACTTTTCTTTCACTTAATTTTTGCTCTTTGTCAATATGTTCACATCATATTGAATTTCTCCACTTGCTACTGTTCAAGCTGCTTGTGGGAGATGTAAATGAATTTCAAGTTTTATAATTATTATTTTCAAAATCGAGAAAATCCTGTTCGCCCTTGAAAAAGCACGAATGCCATCACTGCTAGTTGTTCTGGTGTATTCGTTTTTGCATTAAATTTATTCAAAGAATTTCACATGTCGATAAAATCGTTCTCACACATCGATAAAAAAATTCATTAATATTGTTTTTATTTGATCAACGTGAATTAATTAAATCCTCCTCCATCTGATTTATTTTACAAGGAAAAAACATTTGCATTAAGTCCAATCAGGGCCGGATTATTGTAACGTATTTAAGAGATCCTAAAATTTAAAGAAAGTCAATTATTTCCAAATCAATTGAATTTGTAACAAGAAGTAAAAGAGCCCTTTACGCCATATGGCTTAATTCGACTCTGCGTACTAGTAATGCTATAATTTTAATTAAATTAGTGGAAGCACATAATGCGAGTGCTATTAGTAATGTGAATTGCACATAAAACCTGTTTACGACATTCCGTATCAATATTCAATTTGATAAACTCGTCGGTAGACCTCGGAATAATTCGCCTCCCGGATGATATTGTCCCGATTGGCTTAACAGGCGCCTGCCTTCATTCCTAGAAGGAAATTATTCTTAACTATTTACAAGACATCAATTATTTATGTTAATTAAGGATTTTATGTTTTATATAACACTTAATAAAATAACCATTTTCCGTCATTTTAATTGCATTATTTATAGAACGTAAAACTTGAAATATATCTCGTGATTATTTCTCAGAAAACTGGTCTACACTGTTAACAATAATATGGTGGTATTGTAATATTGTTAAAGGAATGAAATCGGTATATTATTCATAAAAAGATATTATTAATTAAACTTGAATATTTTATTAAAAATGAACATGAAGTCTGTTTGAAGATTAAACGCTAGATTTAGTAAATAAATACAATTTTGTATGTATAACGACTCTGCTTGTACAGACGTTGCTTCTTAGCTATAATTTGTTTCAGTCGTACTACGCAGATACAATAAAGTTTTTGAATCGTCTTGTAGTACGACAATGATTTTGAAATTTGTATAAATTAGGTTCTACTAGTTGTGGTGCCCCATTTTAAGTAGTGTGTAATATTTGGAGATGCGGACCTCTTTCAACAACTACCAGTACTTCTTCTTTCCACTGTAATTTTCGTCTGATTTTTTGTTCACACGTTTACGGTAGGTACAGAGATATCTTTTTGTTTTTTATTCAATAAAAAAAACTGATAATGATTGTTTAGACAAATAGTAGAAGCAAGCAATTTAAATTCAATTAGGTCTTGTTATATTAAATGTAAAGCAAAAAAGAATAAATAAATAATACATTTAGTTACTTTTAGAATAAGGACGGTATCTTATTTTGGTACTGTCGTGGGAGACTTTTGATTAATTTAAAAAAAATTAAATCGTATCTACACATTATTGTCAAAATAATATTAAATTGCCACTGATAAAAGTACAATAAAATATTTTAAATTGTGCACAACTCGTCAACAAGTGGTTTGTAAAAATCGCAACTATACCAAAGGATCTTAAGTTACCCTTCCTTTAGAAATAAGATAACAAAAAGACGTGAAGATACCAAAAACGACTTTAAGTTCATCCAAATGCATTCCAAGGTTGAATCCAATTTGAGATAATTTGATATTAGACAATTTGGCTAAGTTTCGTTTTTAAGAAGTTTCACTAACATTAGTTCCTCCGGGTCTTATGCTTTCCTAAGAGGCTGAGCATAACAATCGTTCAGTTACACAAGCTATGCCCTACAAAACGAACACCTGTTGCATTAATTTATTTCCTTTTCATTTATATATTTTTTTTACTCTTTACTGCTATCACATTTAAAGTGTTTTTTATCGTTATTTATTTTAATCTAATTAAATTTTTATTCTTCTTCCCGTTGGAGTTGGAGTTCCTGTTTGTTTCTTATGCGTTTGATATTAATGCTCTTATAATTTTCGACTCATGATTTTTTTCCAGTTTGTAATTTATAGACGAGGATTAAATGAGTGTTTACAATTAATAAAATCTTTATTAAAAACATAATTTGTTATCTTCAGTTAATTTAAGAAACGTATGCACACACACATTAAATGAAATTAATTTTACAACACGATTTAGTTTGAATTTCCAAAACATTACATAAATAATAAACTGTAAAATAAAACAAATTGACATTTAATTTGGATGTTGTAGATAATATGAAAGATTAGAACATGAAAGACTAATACGAGAGGCTGAGGTCCACTACAGGTATGATAGCTGAATTAATCTCTATGAGAGATGATAGATAATAATATTTTATAGTGAAGCTGTAAATTCTTACAAATATATAATTTTATTGATAAAATTATAAGTTGTTTTTTATTACGTCCATTCCAAATAACAAATAAACTAATAGTATATTATTTTAGGACATCAAACACGTTTGTTCTTTAACCGCTTGGCGCTACGTTCCCATAAGGAAATGTTAAATATACCATAAAGTTGAGAAACGAAATATCAATATGGACATGTCCGTCTTATGTTATAATTAAATCACTAAAAAAGTGTTGGAATTTCTACATTTTATAACTCTCTTTTGTTATATTTTATTTTAGCCATATATGTAAGTTTAGAAATTTTAAAATCTGGTCTCAGTTTGTTTTGCGTATGTAATTTGATTGACGATTATTAGAAACATATATGGTGCTATAAACCTTAAGTATTATTTCCTAGTTTATAAAATTATTCTTCTTATATGCAGAGATTATCGCAAGGTACAATTACGTCTTTGATATTTTTAGGAATAATTTTTTATAATAAAATATATGCTGTTAAAGACGTACTTCAAAAATTAATTGTTAAGTAGTTCTCTATTTGTTCTACGTCTATCCTTTGCTTACTGTACATGTTAATTACTTTTGTGAGAAATTGTCATTAATAACAATGCTGTATACTTCATGTCCACAAGTAATAAACCAATTATTATTTTCCCTAAATATTGAAACAATTAAAATTATAATTACTCCCGCATTGTTCTCTAAATCAAATCAGATCAAGATTGTATGTTACAAACCACCATAGTTGGAGATAGAAGTATCCCACGTCATAATTTATTGTATATCAGTACATATTTGTAGAACGAAATAATATGCAAGTACAGTACTCGTACAGTTTCAATTCGATCCCTGTCTGTAATAAAGAGATTGTCTAAGTTTAAAACCATCAAAATGGTCGAAGAACCTGAATTACAGATATAATTTATATAATTATATCACATCTAGGCGAGATCTCCGATTTGTACGACTTTACCCACGACACTTGTCTATAAAATAAAAAAAAAGTGGATCTTACTCTTTGTGATTTGTGTGTGATCTCTGATATCGCCATTTGATGCTGTGAATGTGAATGTGAGAGTGATGTGAGCTATATTTTATTTAAGAGTCATCGGTCTACAGGAAGTTGTCAATTATTTCAAATATTGTGACTCAATGGTATCGTACAATGTACAAAGATCTCCTTTTAAGTATAGGAGACGTTAAACTAATTTGGGAATTTAGGATGTAATGAAAATTAATTAAGAGAATCCATCATTAAAAATCACAATCCAAAAAGAAAAAACAACTTCATTTAAATTCTAACCTCATACTATGTTTGGGAAAATTACCAAATGTGTGACGACACCGCTGTCATTTAAAATTTACGATTAGTCTAAATATCAATGAAACTAAATAGAAATAGAAGAGGAGAGATCACTTAGGATATGCGAGAAGAAGGACCATGTTATAAGTAAGTAAAAAATAGAATTGATGGCAGGATTGATGAAGGAAATAAGATAGATGGTGGGGATAAGAAGAAACCGGGGAAAAAACTAGGAATCAATGAACAAAGGCAAAGAATGAAAGTGAGTAGAGAAAAAAGACATTATAGAAAGATTAATTATAGAAACAACCATATTTTGACGTTTCGTAATAATAAATAAAAGCACATGTTTCAAAATATACTTGTACATATGTAATAAAATAATTGATTAGAAAATTGTAGTTGATTGTTTTTATAAAATTGAAGTACCTATTCCAATAACTCCTTGTGTATTCTTCTACAATGCTTACAACAATCTCTAACTCTATGTGGCATGCTGTACAAACATTACTAATCATTAAAATCTAATAACCGTATTACTGCATTACGTCGTCCCACCCTAATAATAAGGTGTGAGGTGAAAGGTTTCCGCTGTTTGTTTTAATTATGTAAATATACATAATAGGCAGATAAATATATTTTGTTCACACCACATTTGATACCTACATAGAGTCACGGAACAATATATCAATTGCTATTATTTCACTGCTTGCAATAATGATCGATGGTTAGGTAATAAGCGTATGCGCATTGTGTATGTATATGTATATCTTTACGTGAAACAGATTTTAAACTGAGTGATTTGTTTCTTAAAAGAGTAAAGCTACTGGAAGGGCTTGAATTTGCCCTAAGAGCAAAAAATACCTTATGTTCATAATATTTCGTGCATACCGTCAACATATCCTTAAATTACTCCCTCTCTACACTTTTCTAACCCTGTGGATTATAAAAAATGATTTGTAGGGGCCGCACCTAGTTGGAAACATTTATACTTCAAACAAATCTCGTCATAGGCGAGCAGTGGTTGCCAATATGATGAATATAGCTCCCTCGAGGGAGGTGGGTTTCTGATTGCTCCACTGATGATGCGGTGACTTAAATATTTCCACCCTTGTTAACATTTCACCCTTAAAAATAGACAATATGAAGAAATTTCTTCATATAATAATTTAATTACAAAATTATTTTCTTTACTAACTAAATATGATTCGTATCTTTGTTAATTAGACGCTCTTAATAGTATGTATTTATTATAGCTAATTACATATGATTAATAAAAATGAATTGAACATTGATAAAAAAAAATAACTTTACGATCTGCTTGCGGCAAAAAGACGTTTTAAAGTCATTTGCAAAGGAGTGTCCGAAGGTATTCGGCACAATGAGCATGTAATTTACATATTGTACGTAAAGTTAATCATCCCATTCGTTAATTAGGGCCCGAAAATGATTCAGTAATGTAATTACAGTCAATCATGTCTTTTTATTACTTTAAGTAACCTACTTTAAACAGCTTGTACGTATTTATGCTCATGATCTTCACTAATATGCACAATTTGCTTTACATTTTTTTTGTAGTTTTTGTGACGCAAATTATCAATTAGTTGCGGTTCTCTCTGATGGTTGCACAGATTCACCTTCTGTAGAGCCCGTGTTGTGTCTGGAGGCTGCAAGTATCTTGTTTATGAATTCTCTGCCTAACGTGCTTTGTGCTGATGGTACAATCTTATCTCGCGTACCCTAAATTAAATTAAATATAGTAAGTAGCAGATTCCATTCATATTTACAGCGATAAAAAATACTCTATTTTAAATATTGAAATTATGCCCCGCAGATACGGCAAATAAGTTTAGTGGTGTCAAAACTAAAAGTAAATAATTAATTTGTATTTATATTATCCATTAATAATATTTCGCTCTAGACTAATTAAATATTATGTAGTATGTCATAACAATCCAAAATGAATTGAAAGAGCACTCATCCTCTGGTTCCTCATTATTTATTTAAAATTAAATAGTCATGAGCATCATTAACTAAAAGTGCACCAGAAGGTTATTTACACCACAATCAATCAAATTCGACAGGTATTGTTTTTAAATTGGCAATTTGATTTTATTACTTATATTTGTGTAACTTGTTGTCAGTGCAAAACTGTGCTAGCGGATGTTGAGAAAGTTTTTACCGAATGTTATAAAATTTGTTTTGTCTTGGTGTTAATTACGAGTTTAACAATTAATTATTTGTTTGATTAATTAATCAAGTTCCACTAAATTATTATTCAATATTCACTGTCAATATTTATAAAACTCGTTCGTATATTAGAAGTTGGTTACACACAGAATACAATATTTAATAAACCCGCGAATCTCAGTTACGTATAACGGTTTAGTTAACGTAATAAAATTTACCTTTACTTACCATTTATTAGGTTACTATGACATATAAGATTACATAATCTGACTACCGGTATGAAACTTAACACGTTTTTTACTTATCCCAGTAAACAATTTGGTGAAGTGCCCTATTTAGTGACGTTCGAGTCACTCGTACAATTCAGTTCTAACGCTTTACAAGTTTGAAGCAACAACACAGAAACCAATTTTAGTTCAAATTTATTCCCTACCTGTCAAGATTTTGTGAAATAAAATCTGATATATGTAGTCTTAGCAAGTTCGTTAATAGTTCAAAAGTGGTCACAAAAGTCGCTTTTAGTTCAAATTGATTCTCTACCTGTCACAGATTTTGTGTTAGTTGTTAGAATTTTTTCATAATAATATTCTTTCTTTTTCCAACATCATTCATTAAGTAGCAGTTGTTTCTTTCACACTATAGGATATATTTTTTTAGTTCATTTTCATTCCAAAGTGAGAGAGAAACGAGATGCGGTTAGACAAGTAAAATATATTTTTTACCGTTACACTTGTATAGTATTTCGTTAAGTACAGTATGTTTAAAGTATATACTATCCTTTTTCAACAAATATTTCTTTAATGGTAATAGGCACACGCTGTCTCCCTCAATCTCCGAATATAATGTGTTTAAACGAATACTCTAAGCAGCGATGCTAAGACAGAGGTTTTAAACCTAACGCAGACCTACCGATCGGGGATTTTTGAATCACCAAAACAATGTAAAAAAACTAATATAACGAGTAGTGTTGAAGATGAATAATATTCATTAAAAAAATCACGATCCGTATACTAAAGATTACATCTATTTATTTCTTCATTTAAATATTTATATTTTGCAGACTCTAAAAAGTAGAACTCCTTTAAGTTTTATACCCCTGCCATCCCTGCTAGTGTCAAGTTTATAACTCCGGTCATAAATGATAAACCGGAGTCGCTTTTAATTCAGCAGTGAACCGTCGTTGCGATCACTGTAGCTCATAAAAAGGGCCTTTCCTATGAACGACTGAATGGAAAACGAACACGTTCCAGACAAAAAACTCATGATATGTAATAGAAATTAGGTAAAATTTACTCCAAAATGTTTACTGGGATGGTATAGTGAATTAAAAAATACCGTGACACTAACTGTGTAATCATCTAGAAAGATGATCAGAAAGTCTTGCTTTTGCTAGCATTTGAAAACAATACAATTATTTAAAGTATCGTATTAACATCCCAATATTCTTTTCATGCCCTATTGTTCTTGCAGGTGTTTCCTATAAATAAAATATTATTAATAAAAAATATAATCCAATGTAATCTGTTGCCATGATTCAATGCAACTCATAAAACATAAATAACAAAGAAGATAACAATAGACAATAAAACCAATGTGTTCTACATATTAATAACAATTGCACCAGAAAATGCAAGGCAATGACCATTGGCCAGTATGAACGCCAGCAATCCAGCAGACCCACCCACGCATATTCATCGATGGGTGAGGGGAAAGGGATGAGGGAGGGGCAATCATGTCCCTGTCTAGTCTCGTGGATCGTGTATGACACATTGAATAATTATCATTGAAATCGAAAGGGACAAACGCAGAGCATTGAGCTTATTTACATGTTTGGTTATGTGGTATGTCGTTAGCCGAATGCGGTCACCTTATAAACGGTAGACTTATATCGAATAGTCTAGTGCTGGGAATACGGAGATAATATCGATATACTTTAAAAATTAATCGAATCTAGGACCGTATTCCTGAATCTAGCGAGCGATGGTTCTGATCGAACAGATATGATTTATATGAGTGAAACATTTTACGAATCACTTTCAAAGGAGTATTCCTGTACTATTCCAGCCAGAATTTTATTATTAATTATTATTATAGTTCAGAAATACTGTTTTAAAAGTGATTCGTAAAATGTCTCAGGTCTCACTCATTAAAATCATATCTGTTCGATCACGACCATTGTTTGTAAAACTCAGGAATAGGGCCCCTGAAAGGATAGCTTAAGACGTTATCTGGTTTTAAATTCTTAGATCTATTACATCAGAATATATTACTTAAAAATTGTAAACTGAAATTTAATATAACTACGTCTGAACCCAGTTAAGATCAGTGGAGGTTCATTATGTAACCGTAAGAACAAAACACTTGTGTCATTGAAATGTCATCCAGTATTTACTTTAAATGGTAATATTCTGAAGTTGAAACAACAATTTGTTACTACATTATTGATTTGTTTAATTTGTATTATGTAGTAAATGAATTTGAAAGCAATACTTAGTGTTTAGAAGAAAGGGCTCATTTAGGCAACGCTTTGGTTACTCAGAATGAGAGAAATTTTGCTACTTTTTGCAGTTGCGCGCCCACCTTGGCTTCCGATGCAGTCGCATCTTTTACATGTTCGTCGGACTGGACCTGGACGCCTCACAAGCGCTTGATCTAGTAATCCTGTTGAAAATCAAATATAAATACATAATATAATATATATCGTGATACTAATCGATTATTTTCCTATCGATATGTTTTCCAAATTCACATCACTATATTAAACTATTATTACGATACCTGGTAGCATTGCGTGTGTTACATGGAGACATTCAAACAATAAACACTAGTGCCACGTAAGTTATTATAACAAAACGTTCTATTGATTCTGCGCGAGTTCAGAGACTTATTAATGAGTTTAGGGAATTGAATAGACATGGGGAGTACTCAGTAACTAGAAACGATTCAATCACATTTATCGATATCCTCTATTGTGACGTATAGACTTCTAGGTATTTCTATGTGTGCAGACGTACGTGAATATGACTAGATTAGTGTGTAAATCGGATTACAATGTATTTATCGTTTAGGTCTCTCTCGTACTGCAACTGTTTTCTTTCGACTTGTGATTTTTTCAGTAGGATATAGTCACCTTCTCAGTAAACATTTTGGACTCATTTTGATATCATATAAAAGATGCGCATGACTTTTTTGTCATGAAAGAGTTCATTTATAGTTCAGTTTCTCACAGTCGTTCATATGAAATATCAATTTTGTCGGCTACAAATGGTGAAACCACTTCATCTGTCGGAATACAAATGAAGAGAAGTTGATGCCAACTATAATTGAAGTGAAATAGTAGTAGAAACGTCACAAAAAGGGACACTTCACCAAATTGTTTACTGGGTTAGCACAATTGATCATGAGAGGAAATTTCTATTTAAGTGTTTCTTACGTATTCCAATTTTGGGTATACTTTCAATATCCTCACGAGAACTAGACAAATAGACTTATGCTTGTTGACCTCCCAACGTCAACATTTAAAGCACATAATAAATATGAAATCATATTGAAACGAGGGACTGTTCTCCAGCAGACATTGTCCGAATGGCGAATGAGAAACTATTTAAGATTCCAATGCGCGCGCATTCACCGGATATGTCACGTAGAATTCAAAGCGAGTAGATCGAAGGAAACACTGGACAGTCATCATCCATTTAAGCACGCCCAGGGGACACGGGGGAGAGCTCAGGGGGATATGATCAGAAGCAGGAGGAAGAGGACGAAGACGCCCAGACTAAAAGGACATCGTATCCATATTAATCAACAAACGGCTACGAAATGGTATGAAATATTTTATTTTAAATATTATGCTAATGTCTTCAGTCGGTTTGATTTTATATTTATGTTCTAATGCAACTATATCCGTTTTGGATATTTTAAACAAAGTTTTTATTGTTACACTGAATGAATTTAGAAATAAATTAAGTGCTTAGGGAATAAAAATAACTCTGTGCATTAAATAGGGAGTAAGCTGGAAGTACTTAGATATTCTGAAAAACTACAATAAATTCAGACTTTAATTCCGAATGTATTAAAGATTGTCTGATATGTTTTGATGATAGCTATAACTAGAAGTTTTGCACGCCGTAGAAAAACAAAAGCACATCATTCCGCAAACTATGCGCTCCCCTTCTTTAGATACTTTGAAATTTAATTAAGAATTATGTACATTGATTTTTAAAATTAAAAAACTTAAAATTTAGTATTTATTATTTATTTTTAATGTTTTTGCCATTGGGCACTTTATTCTTCTGCCTTAACTCATTAAATTACATATCATTGTGTTTAATTCATTTTTTATCCTTATTATACCTAAACAGATTAACTCCTTCTTAAAGAAAAAAAAAAGAAAAAGAAAAATAGAACTGCTACTGCTTCACACCTCTTGCTACTCTTCCTCCTGTTTCTACTCGACCATTCCTTCTCCTTTCTCTCTAGTTTTCTGTATCTGCGCCCTCCACATCTTCCCTTCACTGCTTCCCTTTAATAACTTCGCTGATGAAACATGAAAACTTAATGTGCTCCAGCCCTTCTATCACCGTTCCGCACACCCTGAACATCCTCTCTTCCTCGCTATTTGCTCAGTATCTGCTTCCTTTCTCCTCGTTTCTAAATCTGAATCTTGCGATTCTTCTCATGTTTCTTGTGTCTTTTTCTCTTATGTATTTCGGTATCTCTCTCTTCCAAATCCTCTTATATATTTTGTTATAATTGCTCTTCTCAATTTTTTCCATTCTTTCCTGTTGTTGTATCTCCCTGTCTCTTCTTCTTTTCTCCTCTTTCACATGTGCCTTCTTCTTTCCTTATCTCAGCCTCCTCTGTCACCATTCCATTCGTTTCAAAATACTCCTTTCTCTGTTTCGGGCCTTCTCCTCCCTAATTTTCCTTAGGATTTCGCCTTCAGCGTTACTCATTTTCTCCTCGATCTTAACAGCTCTCCTTCCTGCTTCTATTCTTATCTTGTCCCTTTTTATTTCTTCCATTACCATACTTCCATTTAAAGATTAGTAATTTCATTACAAATCTGCACTGCATTTATTTCAGTTGATTTTTTTTAAATTTTAAATAGCAATTTTTTCGTCAAATGTTTTGTTGATTTAAAAAAAAAAATAAAAACCAATGCATGTTAGTTTTAGTAAAGAATCAGCATAACAAATAACGATGGTTTATTTTGAATTCTATTTACATTGCAAAGCGTATTTTCAAATTTAACATCCAATATACAAATAGGTTGTTAAAATAACACATTATTGAATAACCACTCGCATTTAGCTTAAGGGTAATATCAGTAAATCAAAGAGTCTGAGCTTCTGAACGCGGGGCGACTTTCAGCTTCCAACTCCGAGATGACTAACACACACACACACACACAGGCGCATTCTGACACCGGTACATGACCACCTCAAGATCTACTTGTATGTTAGCATAATGGGAAATCTACCAACGATGTATTGCTGTTTGATCATTCTATATTGAATTGGTCAAATTTGTAACTGCTTATTGGTTTAGTGATTCTGGACGAGGTGAAATGGGTTTATATCTGATTTTATAGTTACAGACAGACGCTTGCTGCTATCTTGCATGGCGTGGGTGTTGTATTTACTGTTCGAAAGTTTTTATTAGTCTGCTCCTGCTTCTGCTACTACTGTTGCTGTTGTGTTATGCTTTTAAATAAATTCAGATTTATTGACTACTGCTTTTTTTTTTACTGTCAGGGAAGGTCATAGTCACTCTTTACGTACTGTATCTCAAAAGATTTGTTCCAACAAAGTCTTGCTCTTAGTAAAAAGCTGGTTGTTGCATATTATCATTCCTTATAAGTCTATTATTTTCTAAGCTTTCAAGCGCATCTTTTAACACTAGATAATACTCAAAAGTCATTTGAAAATCGTCCAATTTTTTTGGAGTTAAATACGCATCAAAATAACGACCAATTAAAGACGCAGAAAGACCAGTGCTGGACGCAAATAAGTAGCAACAAATTGAGATTAATTAAGAAAAATACAAAAATGTGAGAAACTTCTTATCAAAGCAATAGACAATTCGAAAAAGCCATCTTCAGACTAAGAACAGAACATACGAGATTGACGCATCAACATTTAATGAGTAAAACAACAGCTCCGCAGTGCAGCAACTGCCCACAATATCAAACGCAAAGAAAAAAACATAACATCAGAGGTGAACTAAAGAACATACTTTCAGACAATCCGAAAGAAATTAAATAAGTGCTCGAATTCCTTACAGTTATAAACATAATAAACCAAATTTAATGAAATTAAATTAACTTCAGGCGAATATTACCTTGTCATTGAAATCGCCTCAAATTCTAAAATAAGAATTTAAAAAAAGGACGCATAAAATATATTATAACAATAAATCTATTCTATGGCTAGCAATGAAGCAACTGTCCAAATTATAAACTAAATTATGAATCTGAGAAGTATAAAAATTTATTTTTTCATTCATTTCTGTTGTTAGCATTTCGTGTCCATTCATCTTCAAGTGTCCACTGCTTATGTACTTCTCTTTTAATTATTTTTTCTTGTTTTCTTTTTTTTTAATCATTTACATCTTCATCTGCAACCTTTTTCTTCGTGAAGTTTTCTCTATTCCTTTCATTTTTTAATCCTTCGACTAGATGCAATTAATGTCGGCAGAGGGCTAGATAAAGGTAACTTAAGATAGGCTTGAAGTCAATTGTCTGCTCGGCTCAATTCGGCACTACTCGTATGCCATGTGGGAACAATAGTTTATTTATCCTATTTTCTGCATCTGTATCTCTCATAGATTTTATATCAATCTTAAAAAAATAAGTGTTCTTTACTTAGTACTTATCTAGCGTTAATCAAGATGTAATCCTTGGATTAAAATAAATGTTATAATAATTATACATTATAATCGTTACATTATACATAATTCTGTATAATTAATCCCGCAATACTCTAGGGGATATAACTCCATATATTCATTCGTATTGTATAAACAATTATAATAATAATCATAAATTATTTAGTTTTTAACACATTTCTGAATAAATTTATGTACTGTATAATTTTATGTGTTAGATTTCTTATCTTCATTCTATACACCACACTGTATAATGTACACACTTTAGATTTATAGTTTATACAATTTTCAGACTTTATTATGAAGCGTTCTTTGCCACTGTTTTAAACCTGTGACTTGAATTTATAATACTTGCATTAATTCTTTTTGTTCTACCTACGTTTTGTTATATTTATTTATATGTTTTTAATATATCACCTGGGAACGAGTGTTGGCGCTACAAAAGTTGAATGATCACAAGTACAATACAGCTACAAGTTGTGCATTTTGAAATAGTTTTCAATTATGGCAAAATTTACAGTCAGCTCCAAACAAAACACCAAAGAAATTGTAGCCACTAAAGAAAACAAATATAGTTTAAGCCCTTCCTCTCAAATCCATACTGAAAAAAGCATACTCAATAGCAGAAGAGTGCTTCTAATACTTGCAGAATAAGACCCTTAATATTAAGGGCATACAATCGGTGAAAAATACATTCCTTTAAGTCCATTGTCATAATGAAATAATTTTCTTTCACCACACAATATAGAGCACCTACCTGAATTCCTGAATGGAATGGCGACAGAGGTGGCAGACAGAAGAAGAGAAGGAGGCTTAAGTGTGGAAGATGAGCTAAGGAGAAGGGACAAGGAGATACAGCAACAGGAATGAATGGAAAAAAATCAAGAAGAGTAATTAGTGTCTAATGGCAAAAACATTACAATAAATAATAATAAAAATAATAGTGCACCTACCTAGTATACTTTAAATGCATTTCTAGACAAATCTAGAATCTTCTTTATTCTGAGCACCCACTTGTCTAACATCTGATGGACGTGTGCGATATATTTTGTATGCATTTAAACATTTATTCCATATCCTCTTTACCTATTGTTCATCCGGACTAGAACGGAAGTCAAAAAATGATTCATAGATCATATTTATGAACGACGTGAAGTTAATGGACTAATATGAGTGATGCATGTTGATGAATTCATCTTTTTATTACAAATATTTTATTGTTTATATTCTTAATGTCATTAAACTGTCTTTAAACATTATTTTTTATAGCTAGAAAATATTTTAATGTTTTGTTCATGACATTGTACTTGACTGCACTTTATATTATTAATCGCTAAATGCTTACTATTCAAATTAATTTATTTAATTAGTTTAGAATCATTTATCCAGTTAAGCTTCATTGTTTTTATTTAATATTGTAATCTGAATTTCAGGTTCTCATTTAAGCATTCCTTTCACATTTGTGTTTTAATTTAAGTTTAGTTAATTTAGTTGGTGCGTATGCATCGTTAGTAATATAAATTTTGACAGTTCAATAAAATTATATGTAAAATAATTAAAATTACTATTTTTAAAAACAATTAGTAATAGAAATCATTTTCACTTCTATATTTTTAGATTTAGATAGAGACATTAAACTTCTTTTAAAAGTAAATCCTACTGCATTTTGACAGATTGTCACATTTTGGAGGTTATAATATAATACACTTTTTCTTAATTTAATATTTTTAATTTAAGACATTGGACCTTGTAAGGTTCTAAAAAAAACTAAGAAAACTTAAAAAGAAATTAAATTAAAAATGGTACTGTGAATGACTACACCTATTGGCATATGCTAAATAATTTAAATTAAATACAAAATATAAAATAAATGAATGATACTTTACTGTTCACACATATCACATTTTACTTTAAAAAAATAGAGATGATTAGTTGTAGTGTAATTCTCTTATTCTAATGACATATATTTTGATCTTGTTCAGTTTTGTTCGATCCAGTTCGTTTCAGCTCGTAAATTAGTTTGTAATTGACGAAATTACGTTATGCCAAATATTTTAAGATATAAAGGTGCTAGTTTAAGTTCTTTTTAGTTAAATATTTGATTTCTAGAAATTTGTTAGGTTATGAAACGTGCATAAGTGTGAAGTGAATTATTAGTATAGTTACTTTGTGTGGAACATGTGGTACCAATACAACGAAAGATAAAGACCCTCCTCGAGTAGCTCACAACTTATTGGAATATTGGTAGATTTGACATTTTCAAACTAGTTTTTTTATAGGTTACGCATTTTCAACTAGGGTATTTTGCCTTTGGCTAAGTAGTATTATTTACTGAAATTTGTAGCCGTAAACAAGAATAATCTTTTTCGTAAACGATAACTCCGCGTTCTATTAAATGCGAACATTTTACAATTGTTTTTACTACATGCTTATCGAACTCTTACAGAACTAAACTATTCACAGAATCTAGACTCATTTACACTTCCAATAAAATACAGCATGCCTGCTTATAGCATACAATAATAAATTACTATAATTTGATACATGAGTTGTTAAATCAGTAATACATCAATTGTAATCATTAGATGATTACCTGCAGTTATGTAAACACTGCATCAAGTAACGTGCAAATGGGATGATGAGCAGTTTCCTTGGATACAAGTATGAAATAGAAATCACTTATCTGAAAGTCAATTGGACATTAAAATGCCCTTTTTAGACACTCAGATCAGGCTCTGATTCGATTTGAAATCTTAGTGCTTGCATAAGAGCAAACCTCGTGTCACCTCCACAAAAGGAGTATAATTCGAATTTAGATAAAATTAACACAAAATCTTTTAATCCATATTTACCATCGACTCCTAATACACATAAACATCATACGTATTATCTTTGGACAATAACATATTATCAGTCTCGAAATTACTGACCAATATTCGAACTTGTAAGGTGTTAATGTCAAAGGTCATCACGATTGTTATTTTCAAGTAAAATATATTTATATTATTAAAGTTATATAATGCCACGACTGATGGTATACAAGAGTACGAGTATATCACAGGCGGATTGGGTTCAACACTTCAACCGTAAGGTTCATGTAATCGAGAACTCTGGCAATACAGAAAATTGAGGCAATAGGGCAACACAGATGAACAACCAACAACTGTACCAATTTGGAGACCTGCTTTGGACTTTCTCACACTTTCCTACTGTCATTTTCTATTTTGCTATAAATCTAGTTCTTCGTGTATGAGAACTCTATACGTATGAAAGTTTATTTATAAAGAGGTGTGTTATTGATTACAATTTTATGCATAATATATATAAACTTTATTGGAAACTATTCCATATTACACGTAAAGCCTTGTCCTTAACAATTATCATTAACCAAATAAATATAATCAGTTTTAGTTTGACCCTTATAAACCCTGGTATTTCTAATTCAGTTTCAACACAACCTAGAAATATTACCTACTAAATAAATAATAAATCCTTATTCGATCTCAATCAGATTAAAATAAATTTGCAGAAGTTATGGTAGAAAAAAGCACAGCAATATATTAAAACCAAAAATTAATATTAAAGCTGTCGATGAGAATGGGTCTTTATTCTCCTAATTTCTCTAATCAAGTGAATAAAAAAACATGTACTTGTAATGATTTTCAATAAGACTGATTGTACCAATACAATTAAGAACTCATCTCATGTTATCACCGTACCATACTTTATGATATGAATGAATGAAGCAATTATATTATTGTATTTTTTAACCTTACTGTACAAACTAAATGCTCATCACACGGGTCATTTATTGACTTAGGATCATATTCTTAATTATTTTGATGTTTTGAAAGTTCATGGTTATCTTACAAATGAAATATAATAGAGATTCATAATTTTACTGTATACTAATATATGGACAAGGATATTATAGATTCTAATAAACACGAATAAGGTCTTGCTTTGATTAAGAAAGAAATCTTTTACTTTTATTAAATTAATTACCTCTAAATTTAAACTTTCAATTTATTTTACTTCTCGCACTTGTAATGTATTGATATGCGCTATTTCTTTATCATCCAACAGCCTCATCGTGAACACAAATCATTATCTTTTATTATTTGTAACAAAATATTTTTATATTTTTAGCTGGTCGCTTTTTGTGCCACCTAAAATTAACTAATGAGCACTCGTTGCTGATATGCTCCGTATTCTTAAGATCTAAATTACATCAGTTGTTTAAAGGCATTTGCGTATATTTAACGTTCAATTAGTGGTGCGTCCTACTACACCACCCGCAATGGAAGGTGCTGACGAATATTTTTATTGTATACATGTTAGTTTACATAGATTACTTTCTGCAGATTGAGCATGATTGCTCCTTGTGAACGTCCTATCAGAGTTCCCAAATAGAAAATGAATCTTGGGATTACCTTCTAACAAGCTAACAAGTTTGTGAAAAATAATTTTCTACCTACTTCGAAATTTTAATGATTAATCTTATCTTAATTTACTTCAAAACGTTTTAATTTATCTTAATTTATTACCTAGCTTATGTATCATTCGTAGTTATTGCATCTACGCTTGATTTGCATTGCGTTCCATTTTCTCACACCAGCCCAACCCAGCCTATATCATCAACCTTTGCGTTGTTCATATTTGTAATATTCAATTACAATTTGCATGTAGATGTGCTTTATATAATTTATCTGCTCTATTACTTTCGTTCGTTTATTATTGATTGCTGTTATATTTATTACTTTGATTGAGTCATATTATAAATTTATTATATAAAATGTTTATATAAATATGGTTTTGTTATGTGAATGAATAAATTTTTAGTATGTTCACTTTTAAAATAAAGTTTCTACGAAAAAGTTTGAATAAATATAAAATTATATACTCTCGAAGAAGTAGAGGTAACTGTAATCCCAGAAGTTAGACCTAGATCACACTGCGATTTAAACCTCAGCGTTTTTGTCTGGCGGCTTTGTAACACAAAGAAAATTAAAAACCTGTGCAAAAATAAATTCAGAGGCAGGCTACAGAATTCATGCGGCACATAGATGTTTTTCCTTATCGCGACACATCTCTTTGTATGTAGAACACAGTTTGTGTTGATATTTTGTTTTGACAGTGCATTTCTTTGAACATGTATTATATCAAAAGAAGATATGGAAATATGACAGTATAGAATCGGCTTATGCGCAGTGTGTACTAGGTATGCTGTAGCATACATTATTAAAACTGCTACAGTTTTTTCCGTAGTGTGACCTAGGCCTTATTATTCCCTGACTTCTCATGAAAAAAATATTGTAAATTTAAATGGTTTGAAAATAAATTGATAGACTATTTAATAATTACTACAGACAATTTATAAAACTTTGATAAACAATATGTATGAATAAAATATATTTTCGTTTGTTAGTTTATATTATATTTATGGTAAAGAGTTAAATTATCTCCCAAAATTTTCATAAATAATTTATTGTTATACAAGAACGTCCGCATGAAGAACAATAGGATACTTGCTCCTCTGTGATTACGAATGGCAACAGGACTAGACCTTGACATTATATAAAATTACTAAAACATATATTTAGATTCAGTACTATTAAAGAGTTGCAAGACTTTCTTAAAACTAACTTTCATAGTTAAAACTTATGATATGTTCACCTATATAAAAATTGGCTATTTTTAATCAGTTCACTAAAACTTTGAGACGAAATTTATCACGGATTTCACTGTATTGTAGTGATTGCTTCATTTGCTTTCATTTGAGAACTCATGACTCATGTATTCGAACTAAAAGATAAAGTTTATTTAGGTATTGTGCAAATTGGAAGCAACGTTATTTCAGTAGTGAACTTAGTATAATCTATACAATTAATATATGGATTGTTTTATATGGATAAATATAGTCTGGAAGATATTTATAGAGACGATAATTGGTTGCGTGTGTACACATGCGTGTTAAAATATGTTTTGTACATACATATAAAATGATAGTACATGTATATTAATCGTATGCATTGCAGTTAATATATAAACATAAACAAATACGAGAATGTGTGTGTGTGTGTTTGATTCAGTACACCTGTAAGTTATAAAGCTTTCCTGCCAATACAACAATTATAATAGGCTTTACGTTTTGTAAATAATGTGTAAGTAATGTAGTAAACAATCTTGGGATTAGCTTGTGGTAAGCTTTCTTCTAAAACAACTTTCATATGTATTCTAAACAAATTCACTAAACAATTAAACTTACCTGATTATTAAGGCCATTAGTTTGTTCAACAGCACCAACGTAAACGATTATTTGAAACCTAATCAATGAATTTATTCGTTATTTATAAAATAAATTAAAAACCTCAACGCCCAAAATAAAATTCATTTTGATCATAATTACAATATGCGTTTGTTTGTTTATCGTATGCTCATAAACTGCTCTCCAAATAAATCACCGTTGCGTGGGCCTTAGTCTTACTCTTATGTGAAGAAAATTATAATTAACAGCAATTAAAAATGTTTGTTAAAAATATAACTTTATTTATTACTTTATAGATCATTTTTATGACTGTGAGAATTTTTTAATTTTATCGATGGATCAATATGAACGCCGTTTCTATTCTTTATGTTGCAAGAGATATAATAACTTATGTATTATAAGTATTTATAATTAATTCACCTTGTTGATCATGAGTTGGACACATACCTCATAAACTACAATGGTAACAAGGTCTTAAATTAGAATTAACTTAATGGATTGCAATAAATAGAGAAAATATTTCAATATTTGTAAATTAACGAGATTCCTTTGCAAATGCTAAATACAAGTAAGTAGCGTTTCCCACACATAAATTACTGAGTGAGTAATACATCAACTACCCACTGCATCTTGCTCTCATATAATAACGAATTTATGAAATTTATCATGCAACTAAACTTTAAGTTTCAAAAGACAACAAATATTGAATTAATTTTTACAACAGAAAACTAGAGTAAATTTATTCCACATACAGTTTGATTAATTTTAACATTACATTATGAGTAAGAAGTATTTGCTTATATTATATTGTCTTGGCTTTATATTCTTTTGGTATACGGCTCGGGAAGCGCTATTTACTTGTTGTGGACCTATGTTATGTAATCATAAGCAATGTCTGCAGTGCCAGTTGGAAACACTTCTTCCTGGTGAGACGTTTTTCTGGTTAACTTATCTTTTATCACTTATTTTTTAAATTTTATCCTCTGTTAAAGCTGTCTAAATCTTCTAGACTAATCAAATGATACATTCGTTAAGTAACTCAAATTTAATTGCTTCTTATATGAAGACCGAATAATAACTGACCTATATCCAAAACAAGGTTACACATTATTCCAATTTATTTAGCTATCAATATGGGCCCATGTCATTGGGCCGGAACACTGTGATCCTAGAAACGTTGTGAGAACTAATTTCCATGCATTGTTCTGATAGATTATGATTATTTTACCATGCCATAAAGTCATATGACCATAAGTGTTTGGGAGGATGAAGCATTCAGTCTTCACTATAGTGAGAACTGCCGTGGGCCTAAAATGCCTCCAGAGAGGAGAACGATATATACCAAAAGGCGTGGAGGATGTGGCGCGAACCCAGGGATCACAAACATTTGGTTAGTGTGGTTTAATTTAGTAGTTCGAATAAACAACATTTTTATTATAATTTTTTTTGATGATATAAACAGGAAGATCATATTTACTGCTCAAGTTTTAAATTTAAAATAAACTAAATTCAAATTGTAAAAATAATTTCGGAAATTTCGCTGATCTACTAACAAAAGTTTTTCCATGTTGGCTTTCAGTAAGGTGTATTGGAATTGTTTTTACTCACTTTAACATGAGAAGATTTTTCCACTTTAAGGTTTATCAAAACATTACGTCTCTTCAATGACCAAACTAGTCGGCGAATAACAAAAACAACTGACACATTAAAACCACAATAGATGACTTAGTTACAGATGCATACCCGTTCACAATTAAATGTAGACGTATAAGATAGTTAGCTACTCGGTTATGTAAAATGTAACATATATGTAAAAGGGTTTCAGTAAAAATGTTTGAAACCTCCAATCTACTGTATATATTTAAGAGGAAGACATCTTGCTATTTATAGAGTTGTTTACCTCTGAATATCTTTCCAGATGATCGTGCTCTTATCTCGTGACTTTCGTGTCGACAGAATTCAACAGAGATTCATCACGACGGATCCCCATGGGTATTTATTCATGTATTTATTGCTGTTATCATATTAAATATAACAATCATTTGATATACAATTTTATAAATGCTCCGCACGGCAGCCAAATAATATACCTGCGCGCCAAACTGATCCAAATATTATAATTTTATATTTTTCTTTGAGAGTTATGTTCTTCGAAATACAATATATCGAACAACCATTCAAACCAACCACGTCGTTCTTATGAAATATGTTTTCCTTTATTTTTATCATAATCACTCTACATATTTACACGTTTTAGACATTGCTGTTTTCTTTTTATTATTCTTTCTTAAGTTCAAAATGTGTTTCAGTTCAGTTTTTGAAATAATTGCACCATAAGTCTTCAAATGTCAAAACAGAAATATGGTTTCGTATATAAAAGAAAATATTTGCATCACACTTTTACTTACAACATACTGATAGCGGGTTCGAGGTAAGAATCTAATCGAGAACTTTAATTAGGTCTTAGGAAATTGGGTCAAAATGTATTGATTGTCTTTAGTGAAAATGAAGACAGAAGGGAAGAAGTATAGTGAAAATATAATAGAGAGTTTGTCGAGAGGAGACAAAGAAGAGGTATATGGAAAATGAAGGGAGAAATTCAAGAGAAGAAGAAGCAGAAATTACTTTTGAAAATAGAAAGGTCTAGAATAGTTTTAAGTATAATTTCAAGTTGAAGTTCTATAAAATGTATTAAGAATGTAGATTGTAAAGCCGAAAGGCGAACAATTAATATAATAATAATAATAATATTGTTTGCCTTTAGACAGATTTTCAATATTATCAATCAATATTATATTACCTATATGAAACCCACTTGCCTAACATAGGAGCAGGAGCAAATAATATAAATATGTTTTCCCGAAAATGAATATATACTAATCTCCAGAGAAAGACAGATAAAGAAAACAAAACGTTTCATACAAATGTGTTTTTATATAGTCTGATATCATATTTTAATAAGTTCGTGTGATATAGCAATTTTTCCATTTTGAATATAATTTCTCATCAGATTTGATTTATATCATTAATAGTGGGTGTTTTCTTAGTCTTATTTCTTGAAGTAAAAAATCTTCATCTCGTATCGTTTGTATCGCATCCCACCCCATCCCATCCCATCCTATCCTATCGTTCGGCATCAGTATCGCTATTCTACAATACATCGGGTACATCTGCAGCTTGAATCCGCTAGGTGTCGCTGAGATAAATGGAACATTGCGTGCAAAGTACAAATATGTGTTCTCCAGGGTTCAGCTGCATTTGCTTTTTGTATCAGTAATCTAACGTACCTGCGTTCATGAAATGGGATTGGCCATTCTTATTTGAATCGTAAGCAACGTTTATACTTCATGGGAACACATCAAAGCTCAAGTTTGAAGTTTCTATTCTTTATACTTTCTTATACTAAAACAAAAATCTTAACGATCGTTTTGCCAGATTTAGATAGGGAAACGGGGAGAAAGGAAACTGATACTGAGCAAATGGCGAGGAAATTATGTGTAGGATGTGCAGAACGGAGATAGAAACGTTGGAGCACATTAAGTATTTATGTGAGAAAAAGGAAATAATCGGAATTAATATTGGGCTGTTATTAAAGGGTGGCAGTGAAGGGAAGAGGTGAATGGTGAACATAGAGAAAAGGCACAAGGAAAGAGGAAGAATGTCAGAGTAGAAACAGGAGGGAGAGTAGCAAGAGGAGCGAAGCAATAGCAGTACCATTTTTGTTTTTATTTTTATAAGGATAAATTTATATATTTTTTTTCGTTTGGAAGGAGTGAGAATGTTTAGATTTAATACGGGTCAAAATTGAATTAAGCACAATGACATGTAAATAAATGAGTTAAGGCACAAGTATGTAATACCAAATGGCAAAAACATTAAAAATAAAAAAAATAATAGTATTAAACTAGTAACAAGAGTTATTGCGAATGGTGCATTATTAATTTCTTCCTTCATTCACTTCCTTCGCGTAAACTCAACCTACAGGTAAATATTAATCCATAAAAATAATGAAATGAATCAACCTACAATGAGTTTACTTCTTCTATTTGGTTAAAGTGTATTGTAATTGATTTGTTACGAAACGAACTCGTACCATATTGGAGTGAACAAAAGTATCCCAGGTGTCTAACGAGATGTCAGACATCGGTCCTCTCTCGTTAATCACCTAATGCGTTGATTGTGTCGAAGATTGTCAAAGTAATATTATAGAGACGAAGAGGATGGGTTAGCGAGTAGTAGGAGGTCACTGAGTTATAGATTAAATATGCGTCAATTTCAGCTACTTCAGCGTTTACAAGGAATAGAGCAAGATGATGGCACTTAGAGGTTAAAATAATTTACATAAAAAAAAATGAACCGTAACAAAGTATGACTCCATCACTTTCAATTCTTTTGTGAAGTTCATATAATTATTATAAAAGTGATCCACAAATACAAGTGCATTTAAAACATGTACATATTCAAATACATGAATGTATACAAGTACAATTAAATCTTCATCTGATTTTTCTTTGCTGCAATTTAATATTTTTTATTGTACCCCGATATTTACAAGACATGGGCAACACCAGCAAGTGAAGCGAACAAGTGATGGCAGAAGTGAACTCTAACCTAAATTGCAAACATAAAAACAATTATAAATATACATTCACTTGTACCATACTCGTATATATACTCAAACATTACTTATATACGAGTATATTGGTTATGTACTATACTACATATTATATATGTATTTAGATCTTAGTTGTATACAGTTTTATAAATATATGTACATACTCCATAAATATTATTAAAATAAGCTATGTACAATGCAGCACCCAGCCTCTGAAGATGAGTTTAAGATTGTTTTACATCGAGTAGAATGCACAATGGAGATTAAGACGGATGTACGCTGATGTATATAACAAATTTATTCAAAATATGAACGTCTGTAAAGTTTCTGTATCAAAAAATATGATATTGAAGTTATAATTGATGTCGTCTTACTCAGAGCTCGAACATTGACTCGAAGGTACTATATATAAATGATAAGGATTTGTTAATAGCATAGAGATAAAAGAATAGAGTGCGCGAAGGGTACGGTCGCGTGTAAGAGGAAGCGATAAAGGCAAAGAGAGAGATAGGAACCGAGTGTCCTATCTGTCGCTTTCTAACCGAATCGCTGCTGCAGGCTTGGCTGATTGGCGATGAGGTAGGGGGTAAGCAAGCAAGCAGACGCAGTGCTCGGCTAGAAAGAGACACAGAAGACACTCGGCAGCTATCTCTCTCTTTGTCTTTATCACAGTATTCAGTCTCTTGCGCACTATATTCTTATACGTCTATGGTTAATAGTGTCGCCATCTATATGTCGTGTTAAGAACTTATTGCGTGATGTGTTATTATATTAACGTGTACAACAAATAATCCTTTCAATCATTGTGCTAACACCTTTTATAAATCATGATATAGTTCTAATTTAGCGAAGATAATAATAGTTTAAAAACGCGTATGTCATATAACGTTTTTCTTTACAAATGTTGAGTACTTGTACGTTCTGTTGCGCAACACGTGACTGAGCTTCGACGTTTCGGGATTCCCATCCACATATTAACACTCAGATCTACCTACTCCGCCCATTTAACGCTGTATAAGCACTTATGAGAACATGGTGTATTCACAATTTGGTCTAAACGTAAAACATTAACGTTATATTTCCTTCACAAACAATTTTCTAACAGATATTCTAATTTCAAATCATGTATCTTGTGAATCGGGTTGTATTGTGTTTAACAGTGTACGTTTACATTATCCTAGACTTATGGACATTCTCGACATTCGTTTGGTTGCGTAAAACACAGGACAGGGATCAACTACTAATTTTATGTGTTGTAATTTTGTACAAATATTGAAATTATACGTTAGAAAATAGAAATTTAGAACATTAAATGGGGGCTAATACAAGGGCAGTTTCTTAAAGTGTAAGTGAGATACACCAAATAGATTTTTGGTTTTGAAATTTCGGTTTTCTGACGGAGGGTAGAGAGAGGGATTCTTTTTTGCCCATTTGTAAAATCTTAAGTAGACGTATAAGTTATTCATCCTCTGGTAGAAAATTGTCTTGCAGTGCAGTTTCAAGGTTGCTAGTTTTCTACAAGCTAATTACAAGGATTATTACAGAAATAATAAAATGAAAATTGGTATTGTTATTTTTATGTTTTTCTTTTTAAATTCAACTTAGATTTTCGTTATAATATACAAATTGATTGAAAGAAGTTCAGTTCTATACCTCTGTTTTTATATTCTTTATAAAATCTTCATTTATTGCAAAAATAATGCATTCAGACCATATAAAATCATATGTACCTTAGCTAAGAGATGGTACGTTAAGATAAGCGCAATGACGATGATGATATACTGATGATGATGATGATACACCGATGATTAAATTAACGACAGTATAATAACAATTATAAAAATCAATATATGCCATTAAACATCAATCGGTGATGTACGGTAATAATAAATGCTTGATTTAACATGTGAGAACTTGTTAATGATTGTAATAATAAACTCGTATTAAATCAAATCCGTCTTAATGTTTAGTGATTTTTATTAAAAGTACGTACAGTATGTAATACAAAATCTGGGTTCAAATCAATGGCCTTACCGCGCAAAAGGTCTGAAATGTCAAACTTTCTGAAACATTTTTTCACGACTTCACCTAGCTTATATTTGTAGTGCACTGAGATGTACTTTTGAATTCGATTGTCAGGAATAACTACCTTAAGAGTGAAATTTAGGCAAATTTCAATAAAACACGAACAAAAACACCAATGTTTACACCAAAGAGACAGTTTTGTCTTTAAAAACTGTTTTAGTAAACAAAACACATTCGGTTTGTTGTTGTTTTTTAGTCTGCTTGGTTTGAACACGCAGTTTTATTTTTTGTAAACATTTGTGCTTGTCAATTGTTGTTTATCATGTTTATAATTTTTATGGGACACACAGAAAAACACTAAAAACAAAACCGGTTTGAAGAAGATATGTGCAATTGTGGAGAAGGGGTAGCAGATCCAGAACATTTGATCTTCCAATGTACAGAAACGAAGGCCTGCAGAAATAATTTGTACAGAGTTTTGGTGAAAAATGGAGTGGAGTTGCCAACGAGTATGGAGGAAATATTAAAATATCCGAGGTGGCCAGTATGCTTAGTCATAGACAGGTTATGGCATAAAGCAGGGTTAAAAGTTTAGGTAGTAATAATAATAATGAAATGTAAATAGAATGAAGTAAGAAGGGCGAAAAAAAGACCGTGGCCCTAAGAAGCCCGTGAAGTATTAATAAAAAGAAAGAAAGAAAACCGGTTTGTTCTGTGTGAACAGTCTGTTTTCGCAAAACAGAACTATTTTAAAATAAAACATATCATGTTTTTGTTTCGTTTTTTGACAACAAAACTATTTTCAAAACTGTCTCCCTGGTGTGAAAACGGTATAAGAAAGTAATTCTTTTGTATATTTAAACCATTTCTTGAAATATGAGCATTAACTAAATATAATGATGAATTTGTAACACAGAACGAATACCTTGTAGTCACCAGTGTGTGATAAATCTTTCGGATCTAAGTGAATCGTTTCAATTTAACATTAATTCAATATATTGTTGTATTGTTGTAAATATCATAATGCGTTCAGCAAGTCATCTTGCAATTTATGAACAGATAAATCTTGAATTATTATACTAATTTTAACACATGATACGACAAACATTTTAGCTCTGAAAACGTTCACACGCTTGTCTCACTGTTAGACACTTGCACTCTTTCTCGTTGTGGACTGTTCCGCCGTGTTTTGTTCCTCACATACTTGTGCTCTGTTTGTTCATTTTTGTTGATCTTAGACTTGTTACCTTTGATTACGTTCACACCATCATTTTAAATGAACTTATTTAAACCAAAATCATTATATAGTACATATATACAACTATTATTCAATTAGAATTCAATTATTTTAATTAAGAATCAGGGCATTTACAGCTTTGTAGTAATTGAAATTATGAATGAATTAGAATTGAATAGATTTACATACAACTGTATTCTCTTATGTATACTATATGTATTTACATAGGCGTCCGTAAAAACTTTTTCAGGGGTCAGGAAATTTTCAGATTTTATATACATTTATAAAATACCTTATTCTATCTAATGTATAATTCTAAATCCACGAATATTCTGTTTGTCACAACATTCAGACGCCTATGTGTATATGTGATATAAAGCACACACAATAAATGAACATCCCACATAAATCAAAATAAAACGATAAAACGAAAACGACACCAAAAAGTTTAATAATAATATTTGTGTAACTTATTTATTCATTTTATCAGTACTACTAATTCCTGAATATTTAGGTGATGTCTCTATTTCATAATGGCGCCCTTTTTTATTAGGTCTTCACACGAGCACGAGACTTTTTCGTCTCGTAAAAGCGAGCATGAGACGTAAAAACTATCCGTTCGGCAAATAAAATATTTAACAGATGTTTGTTTACCAGATTTTATATTTCGTAAATGTATGACCATTTTTGGTCAACATCTATTAATGCGTAAGTATGAACTTATTGCTATCTCTGTTCTCTGTAGTGTTACTATATTCTTATACTATATTGATGATCTGTTTTCGATAAAGATGAAATGATTTTGTCTTAAATCTGTGCACAAGCATACGCACCATAAAGAAATGAAAAGGTGTTCGACAAATTTGTTTTGATTCTCTTTGTTTGGTTGTAAAACTTTTTCGTTCTATGACTCCTACTGAGTAGCCAGACTGTCATATTCCGGTTTCACACCAAAGAGACAGTTTTGCTGTCAAAAAACAAAACAAAATCATGTTTGTTTTATTTTAAAACAGTTCTGTTTTTCAAAAACATACTTCACACTGAACAGACTGGTTTTGTTTTTAGTGCTTTTTTGTGTGTTCCATATAAATGATAAACAACATCTTACAAGCGCAAATGTTCACAAAAAACAAAACTGCCTGTTCAAACCAAGCAGACTAAAAAACAATAACAAACGTGTTTTCGTTTGATCTGTGTTTTGTTTACTAAAACAGCAACAAAAGAGAAAAATGTTTTAAGAACTGTCTCTTTGGTGTACACATTGGTGTTTTTGTTCAGAAAAACAAATTTTTGTTCGTGTTTTTTTGAACTGCCTCTCTGGTGTGAAACCGGCATAAGACTATCAGAGTGCGGCCGCCCTAAGAAAGGCCATGAGCTATAGTCCATCTGCGCTAAATCCATATCATTTGGTAGTTCTCCATCTTAGTAAAATGGAATATAAACAATGATTACATATTCAAGCGATATAATTTGTAAATAAACTATAAAATGAAAGTAATAAAGATGATATCGTGAACAAGTGGACAATTTGGAATTCGCGATGTTATTGTAAGGTTTAGATGATATCTAAAAGATAGAGTAAGGTGCGATCTTATTGTTTCATAGTGTCAACGTGATACATTATACATCACACATATATGTAACAATTCGTTTGTGTTAGTGAGGTAAGAGATTCATCGTGCCCGCATGTAAATATCGTTCTGAAAAACGTGATGGCACTGACGTGATCACTACTAGAGTTATCGCACATTGTGAACAACCCAAGGTTACCTGTCGCTGTCCAAATAATAATAATACAAGTTGGAATTATACTGCAAATCGTCCACCGCCTATGTACAATGTACGGCACATAGTCATATATAGCCTCCCCAGTTCGTCCCACAAGTCCACAACACAACAGGAGCTAAATGCAGATGATTACAACATAATTGTACAACACTTACATCTATCTGTGTGTGTACGTATGTAAAAAATCACTAATAAAGTATATTACAGATATGTAGGCAAAAAATATCACGACTTTTATTAATATATTATTATTTCATATTCTTAAAATATGATCTATTGTTAGAATTTAATTGTATTCACTTCCTGATTATTATTGAATCATTAAAATCGTGGAACGCAGCAATTAAAATATAATACTTGTACAAACATTCTATTAATATAATGTTTAGTATGTAATTTCAAATTTAATCAATTTTTATGTTGTTAGTTTTATTTTATTAAGGTTTGGTATTAAAAACTGTATTAATCTGAAGAATTTGTTGTCGAAATCTTTTTTTTTTTTAATATTTATTTTTCAGTGCATCAACTATTGGTAGTTATTAGCACTTTAAATCAATATTACATTTTTATATATACATTTTCTTATAACACATAACTTATACCATATATAATAATTCTTTTTTCCATATATCAGCTTCTTTCATTATTCCATTTCAAATTACTCCATCGCTGCTTCATCAATGACCTCCTCATTCAACGTTCAACATTCTCATTCTTTTCCTATTTCAGCATCTCGATATGACACAGGAATCGCCTTAACTATGTTGCTCCCAATTCCATCCAATCTCTTCTAAAGCTGTTCTTTTCTACTTTTTTCTCTTTAGTTGTCGAAATCTTGTTGGGCGACTCAGTAACATTGATGATTTATGGCAGTAGTTGTGTTTTCGGAATCGATTCCAGTATCAGTCTAGTAAACAATTTGGTGAAGTGTGCTTCTTTGTGACGTTTCTATCACTATTGCACTTCAATTATAATTCGCATCAACTTTATTTTCATTTGTATTTCGACAGGTGGAATGGTTTTGCCATTTGTAGCCGATAAAATAGGCATTTCATATGCGACTGTGAGAAGCTGAACTATAAATGAACTCTTTCATGACAAAAAAATAATACGCATCTTCAATATATACTGGGTTGCATATCACTTTCAGATAAGCATTTAAAGTAAAGCAAAAATACATGCATCCATTTGTGCCAAGTAAACAACAGAAAATAATCATGTGTATTAATTATCCTAAAATCGTATTTTGAACATTGATATTCTGGTTTTCGAAGGTTGCAGACGAGCAATGTAAAGAGGCGAAGACCTTGTCGTGGTTACGTGTGTGTTGAAAGAAGAGGAATAGTCCAAGTGTCCAAAAGTTGCAACCTGGAGCAATCTCATCTGCACAGCTAATGATAGGATGCATGTATCGCATTTGTCATAGAAATAATACTAAAATCTATTTCTTATTGATTTTTTTTTTGTAATACGATACATATGATACAATGCTTTTCATGCGGAACAGTGAACGCTTACTGTAATTTAACATAAAAATTATTATGAAATTTCGGTTAAAAATAAATGGTTTCCCAGCACTGTACCTACCAGCGTAAAGAGTAAAGACCATTTTCTGGAGTTGTGTTTATTTATGTACAGTACCCTGTATATGGACAATGTTCTACAAATAGCAGCTCGCAATTCTCGTCGGTGGCGTCTAGACCAGTATCTGTATTTAGCAGTCGGACTGCCGCGACGTTGTGTATGCATCTATCCGATAAAATAAAACATTCAGCCGATTAAATGCAACAGCAGAACAGGACGCGTTTAAACACATCGTTCAAATGCAGTGCACATTATTCTGAACAAATGAAATAAGAATGAAAACCACCAATGAATAAATTTAAAATCTGTGCCTTAAAACAATGTCACACTTTAGTCTTCTCTTCTTCTTTAAAATTTATAGAGATGTCAAAAGATTTCTAAACAGCGCACTAATTTGTGTGTCATTTATAAAATATTCAAACCATTTCTAATAACAATCTTGAATATTCCGTGTGACGATAATAAACTTATCAGAGAGCTATCACCACAGGAGACGGAATAAGAAGAGTTGTCGAGAACGGCTAACCAGTAATGTCAGTAATATCTAGGTACATCAATAACGATTAAAAAATCTCTGCCCTTTCGAGCAATGCTCTTGTGAATAAGATGTGATTTATTATCTATAAATTAATCATCTTTTTTTTAAATATACATCTAATTATAATTTTTGAAATAATTATAATCAGATATATACAATTTAATTTAATTGCAAATTTACAGTTAATGCAATTTACAATTATGATTATTGCAACAAGAAAACGAATGCTCAAATGCATCTTAATTGATGAGATACGCGCAAATATTTTACATTCCAAAAGACATTTTCTTGTTAACATTTAATTTGCAACTGATTTTTTTATTTATTTATACAATTACAACTGGTCTACAGACCCACAATCGCACGTCAACATATGCGTGTTCGTGTACGAATGTTCCATTCATGGTACGAAAGCACATACTTCGTGTGTGAGAGATGGCACTCTGCACTAGTGCCATCTCTATGTGAGGCTGCGAACTTTTCAAACAATACTCGCACTGGTTAGTAGTGCAGCTTCAGGATATAAATTCAGCACGTAGTCGTCACGTCGTTAGACTAATAAATAAATCGACGTTTTAGTTCATTTCGCTGGGTAGCAGTTCGTCCCGTTCCATAAACATTGCTTGCACTGGCAATGCACTGGCAATGCACTAAACGTTACCATAGTTCAGTTCAGTACCAAACCCCGTATCCCGTGTTGGATTATATTGTTTCTCACGAATTAGATCTGTGTTGGCACGAGTAGCTGTCATGGTATAATCACGATGAATTGTTTTAAGATCCAAATGGTAACAAGACTTTAAAAGTCTATGTCTTTGAGCTAGAAAATTATAAGTTAAGTAAAAATAGAAATATTAAAACCTTTTTCAAAATATCAGGTTGCATTCTATCCGCTGTTAATTTTTCTATTTTGGAAAGTTCAAATGATCCGAGTTGAAATTAGAAAAGTCACTCTTTTGGTCGTATCATGTTTTTTTCGCTTGTTGTATGTATTTATCGTTTCCCGAGTGGTGACCGGGTGTGAAAGAATAGTCCCAATGTTGCTCATGCATGTCGTAAGAGGCGACTAAAATGGGTACCCAGTGCCTGGGGGTATAGCCGGGCACCCTGCCCCTGGGGATTATATCAGGGGACTGGTCCTCCAGGTTGGGGGTTGGGCGTGGTGCTAACAACTCCACCCCGTGAAAAAAACCTTGTTACGAAATCTCAAGTAATTAAATCATTTGGAAAAAATTCTTGAGAAGGCCAGGGCCCACCCAGGGCTGTCGAGCCACTGAAGAAGAAGATGTATTTATCGTAGGACTCCGTTTATTAGATTTTGTTATTTACACACTTTATCGATTAATTTACGGACTCCTGGTTCTGGTCTATCTTTTCTTCGCATTTCTTGTCATCATCTTATTGATTATAAAGTGGTTTCACACGCTCAACAACTTGTACAAGTACTTTGTTTTCATGTCAGAATTACAATCTCGTATCTAACTACGATGCGACGCCTAAACATTATTCTTTAATTATTACTTTATACGATTTGAAATTTTTTAAACACACAGAAAGTTGTATACCCTACTTCTTCTATGATACTAATTAAGAAAGTTGAATGGATGCTCCGTGCACTTGTAATAAGCAAATATTATTAGATTTGAGTATACGAGTACATACCCGCTGAAGGTTCTCTTGTTGTTTTAAAATATTTACAAAAATAAAAGGTTAATTAAAAATCTTAATTTACTAAAACAATAAACTTTATTTACATTCTTGAACATTAATACAAACAATAGTTCTAATGGTCTAATGGTAATCAGTATAGGTACTTGAGTCGTTTATACACATTTGTTAAGCATTTTAATGCAGAACGTATTTAATACGATGTACGTCTTCGCCTTCACGGGACGCGATGAATCTGATGCGTATCGGGGGTGGGGAGGAGGGAGAGATATAAGAGATGCCACTCATCCCTTTTGATTTTGAGGTAGACACTAAATAGAATAACATCCGCGGTAAATAGGTAACTAAAATTTATTTTCTGCCGACGCACTTCGCTAAGAATAGCTGATGCACAATCCATGTTGCAGTTTGTTCCACCAAGTATAATGAGAATAAAATCGTGTGGCTTTTCGATTCAAACTCGAAACCTTTAATATTTTCATCAAATTTTCATAGATAAGATTGACGATATAGGGTTTGTCGAAAGAAGACAAGAAAGGTACAAGCAAGAAGAAAAGAGAAACAGCAAACGGTGACAAAGATGGAGGAGTAGAAACGACATAAGAACAAGAGTGTAAGAATCAAAATCAGAAAGTGCTTTTGAATTAAAAAAATGCTAGAATAGTTTTAGGTTTAATTTAGTAATGAGATATAATTACGTGAATTAATATTGAAAGAATGTAAAGTCTAACGACACACACGTTATCTAATAAGTACATACATAAGATTGACGACAAATTATTTATTTGTGCATTAAAATAAGTGCAAATAAATTATGGTAAAAAAGTGATAAAATACGTTCGATCAACAAAAGTCGTTTTTACAAATTTTACCAATTTTTATCACCTTTTTAATAAATCAATAAAGAAGACGCCTTTCAAATGACATTTTTTAAAGCGGTAGTTTTATTTGTTCAAAGAAACAAATAAATGTATTCGGTTGTTTACTATAAATCAGTCTGGCGCATTGTGGAGATATCAATTTCATATTCAATAACATGTTCATTTCCATATTTCATAAGATCTTAGTAAAACTAGTTTTACTAAATTTAAATAAATAAGAATATTCACGTTGTTAAGGTAATTCACCAGTGACAATCGCAGGCGGAACTACATATTATATAGTACTCGTACATTATTTTTGTCGGATATTGCTTTATATGTGTAAGCTTTTATGTGCATAAAAATACATAATGCAATCACACTCTTAAGAAACATGGCAACGCTTTGCAGGTTCCCGCGCGCAGAACATGTCAACTTACAACGTTGCCAAATTGTAATAGCTATGTACGCGGCTGCAGTTTTCAAAAAATATCTTTACTTCAAATAATATAAATAACTTTCAACACTTGTATCTTTTTTATTAATTGGTCAAACAATTTAAAGAACAGTAGAAACTTTCCTCACTATATATTGCGTTGCAAATATACGATAAACTGCATGTTAAATAAAAGCACTTTAAATATTAATATCTCGCTTAACAGCTGGTCAAAACATTTGAATTTTTGTAAATAAATCAAGGAAACTTATATTAACATCAAATTAAAATTATGTAGAGAAAATATTTTACTAGAGAAGTACCTTAAGCTCTTCTAGTTCTTACAACTTCAATGACAAATATATTGATTGCAGGTTGTAAATTTTATGTTTTGATCGATTAATAATCAATTGATTTATATTTTATTACATTTGATATTTGCGTTTGTTCTGCTTTTTATTGGCCGTTTTATGTCTGTTCTTCTATGTATTAGTATACATGGTATATAAACAAATATATGTATATGTGATAGATTATATGATAATACTTTATAATGATATGCTAATTTTAAAATGAGTCAGCTTATTTCATTTGTATGTTAAATATTTGATTGATTTCAAATTGCTGCAATACAACAGAGAGCAGACAAGGCTGAAATCAATTATTTATTTGTTCTTCTTTGACATATCCTTAATACGTTTACTTAATACGAATAATTTCAATTTTTATATGAAATCATCTTTATTATTGTAGGTTTGCTAATACTATTTAAATATTTCTTCTATGAAAGTCAAGTAGCACAACTGAGACCCTGGAATGTCACTATGTTATGAGTAGATGTTGATTGACGATAAGATGGAATATGTGACGTATGTGTCAGTGCCTTGACCACGACGCTATACCGCCGCCGCCGCCAAGGGGAATCTTTGTACGAGTACGATGATAAAATCTAATTAAAAATATCAAGGTTGATGAAAAAACTTCATTTTAATACGCAGTAATAACTTCAATGTTTGCAACAACACTTAGACACTTGCTAATCACAATTTGTTTACTTTGTGTTTTTTTTTTGTGTTGTTTAGTTATCATTTGCAGTTTTGTACTAATGATTAAAATATTTGCTGTGATACTTGTGTAGAAGTTATAAGCATCTTCTCTATTATTAACACATAGAGCTAGATTAAGTTTGGGAGGGTTAATTCGGGCATCACAAGAGACAAGATAAAATCTGGGCTCGTTCTCGTTAGTTTAGAAAAAAATAGATATTGTTTTAGTCTCGGTCCCGTCTCGTCACATCTCGTTATTGTGAGAACTTACTCCTAAGATAGTCTTAAACAAAGTAATTCATTATATTATTTCGGCTAATTATTGTTTTTATTCTAAATTTTTACACACTAAGCATATTACCATTCATTGTATCAAATTTAAAAAAAATATTAAACTTTGAAGAATTTTTTTTATACACAGTTGAACAACTGGTTCAATTTCACTTAATCTAATCTCATCCTTTTTTTCAGGTTGACACTACTAACACCTACGCTCAACGACATTTTTGCAGCAACTAAAGGCTAAAAGTTCTTTAAACAATTGCATTGTAAATAATTTATATTCACATTTATTTTCCCTTAAATCATTCGTTTCCGTTCGGCTACAAAATGTTGTAAAAGAGAAAATTATAAAATAAAATATTTAACAGATGTTTGTTTACCAGATTTTATATTTCGTAAATGTACGACCTAACCTTTTTTGTAATAAAAAAAGGTTGAAGGTTTATATTGCTTGTTAGTTTACTTTTATCGATTTTTTTTTTAAAATATCAAGTCTCGCCGTATGTCGTCTCGATACCGAGACGAGAAAAGTCTCGTGCTCGTGTGAAGCCCTTGGGTTAATATACTTTTCTTGTACCAAATTATGTTTCTTTCCCTTTTACGCCATGTCATCAGATCAAATTTACACAAAATTTATTTGAAACAATATCACATAACACATGCACTATGCACATAACTCTTCTGTAACTGATATTAATTCAACATCAATATACGTGTAACAGTGTTTTGATTAAAACTGTAAAGTGTTATTTTACTTTTATAATGTCAATAATATTGTTTCAATCTTTCTAATAATGTAGGTTGCTTTAAGCATGCTTTGAGGACCTTGTGACATGGATATTACATACTTATATACCATTATATAATATTTTTCCAGTTCTTTTGTTCTTCCTTCGTAATCATATTTTAATTCGCACTTAAAATTCCCATTCAATATAATAACAATAATAATATTAATAATACATTGGAATCAGTATATTATCGCAGAGATGAATATTTAATTAGTAATCTTCTCTCATTATATTGGTATATATTTTACATTTTTTATGCATGTAATTATGTGTTTGTGTTCACTTTTAAATTGACTCCAGTAGTGTAGTGTTCTCTTCAACAAACATTGCATAATAATAATTGTCTTGAAATAGTCGTAGTTGAATCTTCATCGCATCGCATCGAGTGTAACATTTATCGACCTTGTTCTTAATCTATCCGAATTAGCTCAACAATTATCTCAGACTTAACATTGTGAAGTTCTAGTACTAGTACACTAGTACACTAGTACGTGACAGAGTGGTTACTAGTTTGTGTATTTCTTGTACAGGGCTGGTGAACCTATTCTGATCTATTCTTGTAGCATAAGTTTATAATATCATCTTCAGATACCTTTAATAATTCCATTTATATTTCACAAGCAGTGGCGTAGTTACCGCCGTATCAGCCGTATCAATGATACGGGGCCCCTGGGCTATAGGGGTTCCAAACGTGTGTAAGCAAATATTCGTTTTTTGTCTTCACTATTTAAAATCATTAATCCTGTTTCTAAAGCTCTACAGCATGCAATTAATGACTTACAGAATGCTAGCATTTTACTAAGTAATCTTTTGAATTGACTGAGTGAAATAAAAAATCAAAATTCATTCCATGGTTTGCATAAAGGAGTCCAGAGATCTAGCAAAAGAGGTGGGAGTAAGAACTGTTTTCAAAAATAAAAGAAAGAAGATAACGAAGCGTTTTTTTGATGAGCTAAATACAGTAAAGACATGTCAGTTGATCTTTATGAACAATTCATTGCTTTGAAAACATGCATAAAATCTGAAATTCAGAAAATTCATTCCATTAAGGAACTCATGTAATTATTGCTGATAAAATTCAATAGCCTTGCATCCTATTTTCTGGAGGTAATAACAGCATGCTTTCTAATCTTGAACCTTCCGGTAACAAGTCGAAATTAAAACTGATAAATAATTATCTAAACACTTCTATGGGACAGGAAAGGCTATCAGAGTTGTCACTATTGTCTATAGAGGCAGAACATTTGAAAAACTTAAATCGTCTTCAACTACGAATGATTTAATAAATAAGTTTTCCGAACAAAAGGCAAAAAAAGAGTATATTTGATTTTAATTGTTTGGCTAGTTTAGTTCCTAGGAGTATTAATTGTAAGTAACAACGTACAAACAATATATAATTATTTTAATTAAATGCGAGCGTTTTTGTTTCTTTTGTGAAAAATTTCCCACAACAAATTTTGATACAGGGCCCCTCTAAGGCAAGCTACGCCACTGTTCACAAGGTTTAGATATCAACTTAAAATAAGTGCTAATTTTCCAAAAACAAAAAAGTATATGCTGCAGGTTCTGTTCCTCTGTACTAGTACATCTTCTTCAGTGTTCTACTATTGGGAGTTAATCAATTACAATGATGTTTTTCTTATTATTCGTTTTTACATGTGGAATGTATAATTAGGATTGGTTTATAACCATAATAACTAAGCCTTACGTATACGAGCAGAGTAAGATGTTATAGAATTGTAATTGGATGATGTCAAAACATGTTCGTTTTTTAACTAATAACTAAAGAAAAAAATGAAGTTATGATTGATGAGATTTCCCAAGGAATTTACATACAATACTAAATTATGTCATACTGACACGTGTGAATCTGGAGCTTCTTTGTAATATTATAATGTTATAAAAGTATATTACTTGTAACATCCCTATTTTGGAACTTATTTTCAACGATTAGACGCTTTTTTAAAGGACTGTTTTTGTTCAAACTTAGCTACTAGGTACACTATGAGTTAACTCTTGCTAAAAAGGCTTAACTTATCGACACTAGAAAAAACTAATACAATTCATTTTGCGTGGAGGCTAAAAGGATAAATGTCATTTTTGCAACAATTCTGAAAATATTATTTAGATATTTTTGACACGCACTAGATTCTTTTCTCCATAGAGGTATAAGACTAGAGTGCGCAAGAGGCTTAATACTTGGATAAAGGTAAAGAGAGAGATAGCTAACGAGTGTCCTCTGTGTCACTTTCTAGCCGAGTACTGCGTCTGCTTGCTTACTTGCCAGCAGCAGCGGTTCGGCTAGAAAGAGACAGATAGGACATTCGGCAGCTTTCTTTCTCTTTGCCTTTATCGCTTCCTCTTACACGCGGCCGTATCCTTCGTGCACTGTATAAATCTATGCTTTTCCCTATGTAGATTTTGCACTTGCGCAGACTACTATGAAGCGAGAGTAAAATTTCAAGATAGAATAAAAGTCAGAGAAATTGGAAGTCTAGAGTATCTAGTAAATGAAGAGATTAGGTATCGATATTATAATGAGTATGCGAAGGAGATTTTTGAAACTAGAAAAATGCTATTGAAGAATGATGAAGTAAGAAGAAGAAAGGATGCAGAGACAGTAATAGGAAGTGAAGGAGAAGAATTAGAGCAAGGGAATTGGGATAATTTCACGGCGGATGAGATTGAACAGTAAATTAGATAAAATGAGTTATAATAAGTTACTTTGTACATCTTTTATTTTTTTTCTATATAATTATATAATAATGTAATTGAAATGAAAAAAATTAAAGGGGATAGAATAAGTGGAAAAAGCAGCACATATGGGCGGAAACCAGGAGGTGCTATTAAATTTTATAAATGAAAAAAGAAAATATAGATTTTGCACTAGAATAGCTTAATCATCGCATGGGCAGAATAGATGTGTCGTTCTTTAGCATAGAGAAGGACGCGTTATGTTTTTCTTTCACATTTTTAATCATTTTACGTTATGTAGACAACTTTACTTACTTTTAACTGCTATTTTACTGTATAAACCAGAAACAATACAAGTTTACTTATAGTAAACACATTTACTACAAATCGAACACAACTTATAATTAGTAACCTCAGATATATCACATTGATAAAACTACAAATAATATATCATCACAAAATCATTGAATAAGTTACATAAATTCTAAGACTGTGGTATGAAATTATAAACTATAATATAATTATTTACGATCTTAAATTTTTTAATATGTGAGAACTAAACGCATGTGTGTACCATAGTGTGTTCGATCCGTGGCCCTGTACCATCTCCAATCCAACAGAGCAGTTTCATATTATTTAATATTTATACCTGTTCAGATAAATCTATACATACTATTATATATATGGTATAAAGGATAGTACATGTGTTAAAATGTTCAAGTAAAATCTGCGTAGGCTAATTGAAAATATAAATCTAATATTAATGATTGTTATTAATATAAATAACAGGGTGTTGTTATAACTAAACAAACAAGGGGGAGGTTCAGATCTTGATTTACCAGGACCAGCCGACGGTCATAAGAGAAACTCACAATATACTCGTCGAGTTCGAAAGAGGAATGCAGGGATAGTTGCTACACTGTCTGCGGGTTGCGTTTATAATAGGCTAGTGTCCTCATTTTTTAGTGGTCGATTTTTCAATTGTTGATTGAAATTGATGCTAATAAATGTGTATTGGCGTGTCTATTTTATTAAATATCTAAATGTTGACGAAGATATAGCAATTAAAAATTTGAATTGTAGTTTTAGCTCTAGAGATGGTCGGTCATTTGTATGACGTGAAATGCATTTTGTAAGTCAGTTATTTGTTGATTAGGTCAGTGTTGTAGTAATGTTTTGTAGCTGTTGGTAGTCAAAATAATAATCAAGCAGACATAATTTCGGAATTTTATTGTTCCTCGAAATTGCTGTAATAATATTTGATATATAAATACATATAGCAGAGATTTATGAGCTGTATGGTTGATAACCTGTAAACTTGTCAGAGTTCTGTCAAGAATATATTTCTATTAAAGTGTTGTATTAAAGATAAACAACATAGCGGTTGTGAGGTCACATGCATTTGAAATGTTGTACAACGTTGAATCTCTTTAATAATTAGAGAGACAAAATGACTTTTTTAATTGTTAATATCTCTAACATATAAGGAGTTATTAAAAAATAATTGAACATTTGAGGTTCTAGTACCCACTTTATTAATATATAGAACACTTTTATAGAAATTAAGAGATAGGACACAATCACAAACATGAGTTAGATTTCAAATGTAGTTTAATTTAAAAACGTTTGTTAAATGAATACAAATTCACTTCATTTAAACTATAGATTTACCACCCACTGAACACAAAGCTTTGTTTCATTTATCGTTTTGTTAGTATCACAAGTGTTCCCATCTCACAGTTTTTTGTATTAGCTAACATTGATGTTCTTATAACTAAAAGAAATAATTTCGAGAATTATTTTCAAGAGTATAATAAAAGCAGCGGAAAATTCCGTTACGATACGTTGTTAAACGCACAATTAAATGTATGAAAATTGTGTTCTTGTTTATTTTTATTTTAAACCTGTCAACAATATTGCGTTATTAATTTATAACATCAATTGTAGATTCATTTAGCACTTAATACAACAATTAATTAAACAAGCGTTTTCTCTAATAAACTTAATTAGATTGGGCAGCTGCTTCCCGTTTCCAATATTTCATTGACACGGTTTTAAATCATCCCAATAACCTTTCGAGCCAATTAAATCAAACGCATAAACAATCTTCCACAGATTACATTTTAATTCACATTTAAAGAATTGACTTCATTATTATGATTTACGTTTCTCGTAGGTGCGGAATCAAGTTTTTTATAAGTAAGACATTTTATACCCGTTTATAATTTAAATGTTATAATAAATATAAATATTCAACTAAAATAAAATCTATATATTTTAAAATAATCGCATAATAATTTACTTTTTGAAATAAATAAACAAAAATTTTGTTACGAAACCAAAATCAAACGAATGCTTGATCTTTATGTTCCCGATGTTCTGTTCACCGTTTGATTTATTTCATTTAAGAAAAAACCACTTCTCGTATGAAGTGTTCAATGAAATTTGAAAATAATTTATATAATTTGTCACGGAATTAATCATTTGAGATTATTCTGGCTGGAAACATACTTATTAATAATATGGTTACCTTATTATCATTTGAAAAACATTATCATAAATAATAACTTTATTGGGATATGACAGTAGCAAATTATTGGGGAATTAAAAATTAGATTCTTATCAACAACTTTCTTTTTACATATTTAATGTTATTGAAATTTACTAAAAGATTGTCGTATTAGTTGCGAGATGAACAATATCTTATGACTTATGAATCTGTTGTGTCAACAGTTCTGGAACGCGCCGGATTTACGAACTTTAAATTTCCAAGATAATTAGATGATGATATCTTTTATACTTCAACAAAAATTTGTAACAATCTACCGATGGGGCTTATTACAGAACAACTGCCTTAAATATAATGCAATGTATTTAAAAATGTATAATTATAGAGCATTGATTTTAAATTTGTATTGATCTTCTAACTCTACATACTCGTACATTACTACGGAATCAAAGTTATTATTAATTTTCTAATTCACACGGCGCTAGTCGTGCAACAACAAAACTTTGTTTATTTATTTTAATTATATAATAACATCATTTTGTAATTAACAAATGTCAATAAATTATGTACATTGTATATAGATTTAAAAATAAAAATGTAAATTACATTCTCAGCTATACTTACATTAGATTACATTACGTTACATTGTGTTCCATATATTATCGGTTATTTTGTATAACATTTAATATAATAAAATAATAAATCATTTGGCTAGAGTTTATCTCTTGAATCTCTGGGCGGGTTAAATATAACTCGCAACATTCGTTGGGCAGTACCTTGCATCAGAGCCAAGGGAGTACGGGAACCCATAAGGTAATATTCAAGTGAAACAGTAAGAAATTTTATTAAGTTTATAGGAAGTTACCTTGTTCACTTTTACATTTATTCAAAGCGAGAAAAAGGAACCGTTGTAATGATGGTTTGATGTCCTTTTTAGATAATCACGGATCCTATAATGTAACGGAAATCTCTTCTTCTTTTTTTAATATGAATTTTTGACAAAGAAGAAAAGTTGTAGATCAGATCGCCAATCAGATTCCGATTCAGACGAGCTATTCAATACAATAATAATAAAATCTGAACGCCAGACTTCAACGGATGGGGAGGTTTGTTCCGATGGTCAAGGTAAAGATACTGCATTGATACAGTCTTCATCCATGTACAAAAGTACACTGTGAAATCGAATCGAAAGAGTAATATAAAGAAATTAAAATCGAAATTAAATCTGATTGGAAAACTGATTTGATTGAATTACTAAAACCTATTTGACCTCTACCAGATAGAAGCAAACTTCTAAATGATCTTATATATAGGCAGTGGCGGATTTAGCGATGTGGAGGCCCCTGGGCAACGAAGGACCAGAGGTCCCTAATTATTTTTCGAATAAAAGGAACAAATTTTTTCTGTCGTCTTTCAAAAACTGCCCCTCTCCTGTGGAGGCCCCGGGGCAGTGGCCCAGCATGTCTTCCCTCAAATGCGGGTCTGTATATAGGTAATTAATGCTTATTGATATATAAATTCCCAAAAAAAACCTTACCAGTGCACCACAGGTGGTAAGCAACTCCAATAAAAATCATGTTATTTTTAGAAAGAATAGCAAACAATTTTAATAAATTAGAAAATCCAAAATTATCTGTTGACGAGTTAATTAGCATAATTTTTATACAAGATCACACACATTTGTTTTGTGTATCTGTGTGTGTGTTAGTGACAATCGCATGCACGGATGCCAGTTCGACATTCAAAATTCATTAGTGGTATTTAAATAGCGGCTATTAACACAAAAGAAATTGAATGGTCATTTAACTTTTGTTTTAAAATAAATTTGGGGCTTAAGGTCTAACGTAAATTGGAGTTAAGTATTTGGTGAATGTTAACCATCTACTTAACAAGACAAATATAAGTCTAAATAAGTAAGTGCTACGTTTTACTTGGCCAACACTTGCATTTAGAAAATAAAGGTCAAATTCTTTTAATACAATCAATATCAAAACCAGTGGTTTTCATAAACTTATAAATTTTCTCTTTTAATATCTTCTTAATACGCTTCCTAGGTATTAAATAAACAAATCTTTTTTCGCCATAATTTCGTTGTAAATAGGATGTAAGAGACGAGGAATCAACAAAGATATAAAAAGGGAGAATTACGATGTAGTTATGGGAAAACTCAAGGAAATTAATTCTTCCGCTGATAATAATATGCAAAAGGTAAAATAGGAACACTATTTCCACTAATTTTATATTAAAAATTAATTTTACTTGCACCCAAATATAAAAATATAATATTCTAGTCACTACACTTCGAATTCGTTTTAAAATCACTGAAGTGTGCTACAATATTTATTGAATCATATAAATCTTGTAGTGCATTTGTTTTAGTTCGTGATCTTGCTAGTAGATGGCAGTTCCGGTCTATATAATTAGCGCAGCAATGTTTGCTCAGACCGCTAATGAATGCTCCTCCGCCAGATACGGTTACAGGGTACAGGGTGTGGGGTGCCAGCGAAGCTTTTTATTGCATTATTAAGGAAGATACACTTTATCCACTTGTTCTGATCATTACATTGGGATGTGCATAGTAGATTTACGGCTAATAGACACTCTATGTATACCCAACCCGCACTCGCACAGTACTATAGACAGTTTTAGATTTGCTTGCACGTATTCTATTTAAAATTATGTGGAATACGTCAATTTAGTCGAAATATAACTTTTGTTATGTAATCTTACATTAAAATAACATAAAAATTTTATGTAAATGGTAAACTTTTTTATTTTAAGTAAAGCTTATACGTAACTTCTTCAGTTTATTATAAATTTTGCAGCGTGTAAAATTATTTAGGATTGTTTAAAAATCAGCCGTGTCAAACAAGTACTTTTTGGTTGACAGCTAATGCCGGTTTCACACCAGAGAGACAGTTTTGAAAACAGTTTTCTTGTCAAAAAGCAAAACAAAATCATGTTCTGTTTTTCAAAAACAGACTGTTCACACTGAACAGACTGGTTTTGTTTTTAGTGTTTTTCTGTGTGTCCCATATAAATTATAAACATGATAAACAACAACTGACAAGCGCTTAAACAACAAACCAAGCAAACTAAAAAACAACAACAAACGTGTTACCATTTGATCTTACCGACGATGGGATGTTTTAAGAACTGTCTCTTTGGTGTAAACATTGGTGTTTTTGTTCAGAAAAACAAGTTTTTGTTCGTGTTTTATTGAACTGTCCCTCTGGTGTGAAACCGGTATAAGAATAAAAGACGGAGTGTCGCATGTATGTAGCAATGGTATCATTCATCGAATGATTTTAGTTACAAAAGAAATCGCAGAATCCCACAAATCCTAATTTGTTTCGTTCCTTACTGTATATTGACTATACAGATATAGATTTCATTTACCGATCTGTATTAATAAAATTTGAAAGTTGTAAAGTGTAACACAATCAACCAAACGTGACTCTGAGGTCATATAGCTACACTGCATTGGACTTTTTAGGGTCGTCCCTGTACGATTTATGATGGAGGGAGTCACCTAGCGGCCGAGGGCGGAACTTATACCTCTCAGTTGTGAGTTATGAACCGGCTAGCTTATAACACGAGCAATATTAAAAAATAATGTGAGAAATAACTTGAAACAAAAGAGAGTTAGTTGCAATACATTTATAAAGATGGTCCAACGAACTAGGATGTAGCGCAGCATCTACAGGTGTCATTTAAGCTTACATACGTTGTAAGAGGACAATAAGTTAGCTATAGAGAATAAAGAAAGATCGTAAAGTATTGTGAAACATTTCTAATATATATTTTATTAGTCAAAATATTATAGAAGATAAAAAGTACAAGGAAAGACAGAGTAGAAACAGGAGGGAGAGTAGCAGGAGAAGCGAAGCAGTAGCACTAGCACTTTTGTTTTTACTTTTATAAGGATAAATTTATATATTTTTTTTCGTTTGGAAGAAGTGAGAATGTTTAAATTTAATAAGGATCAAAATTCAATTAAGCACAATGACATGTAAATAAATAAGTTAAGGCACAAGAATGTAGTGCCAAATGGCAAAAACATTAAAATAAAATAATAAGAATAAATAGTACATATTCTTCTCATACTATAAAAATTTCAATAGCGAATGTTGCACTTGAAAACTTAATGTGCTCTAACGTTTCTATCTCCGTTCCGCACACCCTTGCACATCCTTTTCTCGCTATTTGCTCAGTATCTGTTTCCTTTCTCCTCGTTTCAGTATCAGATGAATATGTACTAAATACCCTTTAAATTTTGATACCGAAGGTTACTTGAAATGAACAAACACTGTTCTTTTCTATAAATATAAGTCAGTTTATTGATCAAATTGTAAAAATGTCAAAAGAAAATACATTTACATCTTATTTACAGTTGTCTACAACAAAATAAACAGTTTTGAAGTAATTGTCTAACAAACTATTATGGGAAATGAAATAGCTTCAATTCTATTTAAATGAGTGACTGTTTTATACATATACTGCTAATGAAATTCAGTACCTTGGAATCTCGTAATTCCAACGCTGATTGCACGTTTTAACATTTGATCAATACACATATGCACCGCGTTTTAAACGCGATCATCTTCATCGTATTTTAATGCAGAAGTAATGATAAGTTCTAGTTGAAAATTAACCTTAATTGAACAATTTTACAAGTTCTAACTTGCAAAAAAAAACAAAAGTAGATTACCACCATTCATAACAATTTTAAAACAATTTGTAATGGATTATATTAAAAGCGTAATTTAATTTTCATTACCATTACTTTCTTTCCTTTTTTTATTTGCAAGTACATACTCGTACAACAAGTATGTACCACTAATATTCTTCATTTTGTTTTAATTTATTACATTTTTTCTGTTGAGAGATGTATATAATTAAATTATAAAAAATGTGTTAACAAATTATTTCTCATAAACTGCAATAAAATATTTTTACAATGATGTTCTCTTCTTCTTCTTCTTTTAATGTATGGGTTACAAGTTGTTCGTATTAAGCCATGCAATCATTCTCTTGCGCAGAATATTATTATTATAATACAGAAAACGTGAATATCTAATCCAATCAACGAAGACAAATGTGCCAAGAACTTAAACTATATATAACGAGTACAGGTAAGCTCTGTCTGCAGATTCCCAGGCGCAGGCGCAGTGAGCAAAACAGAACACCGGATTGGTCACAAAAACCTGCCATGTATATATATAGCCGTCCAAGTAATAGCTTTCTTTCCAGAAATTTAATTATTATTTGATGAGTCGGTTAGGAACGAAACTATGGTTGTAAAAGTAACGTCAAAAATGAAGTTTCCAATTTTGGACCGACTGAAAAACAACGAAAAATGTAACCCTAGAAATGTACTTGGTTAAGCTACAATAAAGTTCGACTCCATCAAAAATCAGAGCTGAGAAACAAATCACCAATGATCGTACTAATATTAATGGGCTTGTGTCCTCATTTTTTAGTGGTCGATTTTTCAATTGTTGATTGAAATTGATGTTAATAAATGTGTATTGGCGTGTCTATTTTATTAAATATCTAAATGTTGACGGAGATATAGTAATTAAAAATTTGAATTGTAGTTTCAGCGCTAGAAATGGTCGGCCATATTTGTATGACGTGAAATGCATTTTAACGTCAGTTATTTGTTGGGTAGGTCACTGCTGTGGTAATGTTTTGTAGCTGTTGGTAGTCGAAATATCAAGTCAAGTCAAAGAATAATAAGTTTTTATTTTATTTAATCCTGTTACGGCAGACATACTATTGGAATTTTATTGTTCCTTGAAATAGCTGTAAATAATATTTGATATTTTGATATATGAGCTGTAAGGTTGGCAGCGGTTGTGATGTCACATGCATTTAGAATGTGTACAACGTTGAATTCCTTTAATAATTAAAGAGACAAAATGACTTTTTTAATTGTTAATATCTCCTAACATATAAGGAGTTGTTAAAAAATAATTGAACTTTTGGGGTTCTAGTAACCCACTTTATCAATATATAGTACTATAGTAATATATAGTAAACAAGCCCATTTATATTATTACTATTAAATAAACTAAATAGTAAATAACAAATTATTTAATACAGTGTTCTATTTTATTTTATTTTTAATACAGCAAATATAAATCGTAATATATTATCCAATACATAGACTAGTAAAACAAATAGCTAAAATCCAATATCCACCCTCACTCACGATTTCTGCTATCAACAGTCAATCAGACTGTTACTATACACTCCTCATGTTGTTCAACATTAAGTCAATTATAAAAAATAAGTTACTTTATAAACTCCACTAGATCTTAAACATTAGAATGCACTCATTTATATTACAATACAGAAAGGTTATGCACATTATAAACTTTAAGTTAACTCTCACGTGCCAGATTTGAAATCAATTGGTTATTGAATATCAATATTCCAAAATAAATATTGTGAATAAGTGATTCAGCTATATTTTATCTCATGTTTAGTTATGAATATTTAACTAGTGAAAAAGAGATAGATGTATAAAATGGTTTTAAATTTGAAATCTTTTATAAAACATACATTGGGCTGGATTGAACTAATATGTTACTGATGTATTTCATTTACGCCTCCATATCAGATCCAACGCGTACAGTCGAATGATTAATTAAAATTGTCAAACTTTCAGAAATTTATGATAAATTATAATATTCTTGTGAAGTTAAAATGAAACAGAATGAAATTGAATTATGTTCAATGCTAAATCAACTAATTAGTTTAGTAGATTAATCCAATCAAATCTCCAAATCCTGTGTTTCAATTATCAGTACGCCCCAAACGTTGTCGCTTAAATATCAAAATAATTTGTACACAATGAACTATATTAGTAATAGTCTTCGACTTAACATAAATTAAGCAATGACATGTGCTTTTCTTGCGTTTTTGTGTACGTATTAGGTAACATCTGCCTGTCAATTAACGAACCCGCAACTTTCAGCATTTTACCTACGTCTATAACACTTTTATTTCCAAAGCAGATACTCTTTATTTATAATATGTTAATTATGTATGGACAAGGTTAGTTACTGGAATCAAAATCTAGTTTATAGCACCATATATCACAACTATATTTATCAATGACGTAATGATGAATCGTCACGCGAACTTTGTACTCAGTGCTGAACACTATCCTCGTCCCCGTCCCTGTCCCCGACCCCGAACAGTTTTTACAACACGAGAAAACGAAAACCAATCAATACAACACATTACATACTACTAGTGTATCAAAAGATGAAACCTATGCGGGCAGTGACGCATTAAGAAGCTCATAGCGGTGCAATTTATTCGGCTGAAAAGTTTTATATAGCTTAAAATACATATAATAAACAACGTTATGTATAATTTCAACAGTAGAGCGGCTAGGACGGTTCTGGGACACTTTTGAAGTTGAGATGGTGTTAGAAGTGGAGTAATGGTGGAGATATTTTTTATAGAGGTGTTTTCTATAGCATTTCTAACGTCTAAATCCGGCTCTGTTTTGCGGAGATAGTTGAACCAACGCGAAATAACAAACACTTTAATAAATTGACAATGAGAAATTGCACCTATATGTATTAAACACCTATGTGCAACGCCATAACACCTATCACAGATTAAACTATTTGTAAACGTTAGCTGACATTTGCAAAACAATTCAAAAAGTGTTGCCAACATGGTAATACAAAAACTTGCAACAATTGCAACTAATTGAGTTTGATAAGCAAATTACAATGATTTAGAGAGATATTATAAGTTTTAAAGGTGGCAGCTCTAGCAGTTCATCACTTCAAATATAAAGAAAGATAAATATCATCGTCAATGTGTTTATAAAATAGTAAAGAACTTGGATAATTAATTATTATTGAAACATGGTATATACTTGCTTGTATCATAAATTAGATTCTGCACTAAGAAGGTGCAGAGATTCTTACGGGTGTCGAAACAAATAATGATATATAATTTCAAAAATAAATTATTATGATATTTTCAGTTACTGACAGCTTTAGGTACATTCCTAAGCGTTTGTGTGCAAATAATCAAATTTATAGAGTCTCATTATGTTAAGGACTGAATTCTTTAAGCCCTAGCTCACACTAAAACATCTTTAACCCGTCTTACAATGAGGTACAGTTATATCAATAACTTTATTTGTGTAAATTATAGGTTCATTTATGTTTTCCTAGAAATGCTGTAAATATTTTTAAAAGTGTTCACCAGTTAGAGAATCAATTTATAATAATTATGGCAGAAGTTTTACCTAAGAAATGGGTTTTTAAGTATAAACTTTACACTGTAAAACAATTTCTATAAAAGAAGTAGAAAATGAACCGTCAAATTAGCTTGTGGCAAGTTAACAAGTGTTTTGTGTTTGCTATTAACCTTAAACATATTTCGTAAATTATATTTACCATATTGAAAGTGAGTCATAAAACGAATTATAATCACCAACAATGACCCTGATAGATATCATTTTAAATCTAACGATTGTTCATTCGAAATCAAATCGCAGTATAATTAATTAAGTAATATCATAATTATGGTTTTAAACAGATTATTTATACATCCACACTAATATATTCTTTAAGATATTTATTTAGTGGCATGATTTAGTAAACCATTAGCATTAGCGATGATAGCGTCGCTTAAATTGTTTGTTTAAGGTTGTAATTACACGGCTAATTTGCTTACGTAATATTATGGTTAAGCAACGTTATAGAAGATTCATGTGAAATCATTTTATAATTAAATTTAGATCCAAACTCATTATACATTTTTTTATTGGTTTTTATACACGTACTATGTATGTCCTTGAATTTATCTGTAGAGGTTATATTTCATAAGATGTTACATACATTGATCTGATCATTGATTTCTAATTTACTGACACATCTGCCGAATAGGTTCCTCTCACACTGAAACAGATTACTTGCAACGTTGGCTTTCTCATTAGGGTGTATTCGAACTGTTTCGCATTAACATAATTTATCATTAGATGAAGCTTCTACTTTAATGTTTTATGAATATATCATTCTACTGAAAGTAGCAAAATTCATATTATATATTTGTATTGTTTTCCCCTCTTAACGGTTCACTGGTTGTTCTCCACAAAGTTGTATGTTTCCAAACAAGTTGGGATACGTAGAACAGCCTTATAAACGGTAAGTGGTATTTTGATCTACATACGTATGAACCATATAATGAATAAAAACGTATGAATTACATACTTCTTTGATAGAGTGTCGCCTCTCATGATACAGTGTGTTTTTGCGAAATAACTACAATACACCCTAATGAACAAGTCTGAGATCACAAGTCAAGGCGAGTATAGTCCAAATTACGATAGTTCGGCGACTTATACTTAAAAGAGGTTAAGAGCGGTATAAATCTATAATACGATAATGAATTTTATCTAATTCGTTTCTATATACATTATAGAAAAATAAGTGAGTCAGTGCTTTTTAGTTATATCGGCAGTTTATACCCCAAAACTTGTTTTAAGTATGAGTCGCCGCTGAACTCTCGTAATTTCAACTATAGATGTGAAATGATCATTTACAGTGACTGTTGTTTTGAAATCATGAAATCTTTTTAATAATTCTTTATTACATTTACTGGTGGTTCTCCATAGGTCAATGCCATAAGACCAGCATTGTTGATTTGAATAAACTTCTTTGCAATACGTCTAATTAATAATTTAACACTGATACTTCCATCTAGTTACTTTCAAAGTTAACTAAATCTATGTATATAACCTTTCTTGTTGTTGATAACTACGTGTCATATATTTGAGGTTAGGTACACTTTACAATACCATCAAAATGAAACTACAAATTTGTCGCCAGGAAATGCAATAAAACATAAAATTAGTCACGAATTAAATTAATATTAAATCATAACAACAATTGCGCGGTTTACGAAATACGAGTAGATAATATTATATTAGATTGTTTTACGCAAGTGTTTTCATCTGGAGGAAGTCTCTAGAATCTCTGGAGTCTTATTCTCCTCTCTCTACGAAACTAAAATCATTGAAGTCTATGATGCGTTTATAATTTCTATATAAAATTCTGTTACTTTTTAACCTCAATCACCTCAAAACTTAAATAAGTTTACCCGAGCTATAAATTTCATTTAAATATTTGCTGAATTGTTTCAAGCAGATAACTGTAGTTGAAACGATGTTGTACACTGTATTAGGCTTCTAGAATCTCCCACCTTCATTTTATCAGAAGAATAGGGTTTAGAGAATTAACTTGCAAAACCGAAATCAAATACAATGAATTTAAATACCTCGTGAAACATGTTTAAAACGACAGAAAAGTGTAATGTTGTTGAAGCAAGTTTCACTGATGACAGTCTTTAGTACAGCAAACATCTTATTTATAATGTCCCAGGGGTATTTTTATGATCTTATATTCTTATATGTTTGGTAGTGGATTTTGTATGGCAGCGCGAAAACGGCTCCATCAATTTTTGTCAAAAAGTGAGCCTTTTTTGCTGTATTACTTTTAATTCGTAAAAGATAGAAAGTTGAAATTTTGCATGTGTATTGAGGTATTCAATGCTGACATTTCTCAAAAATTAGAAATTCAAAAATTGAAAAAGAGGGGGTTGAAGAAATTCGGGGGCCCGGTAGGGAACTTTGGAGAAAGTTCATATTCTGGATACTAGAATAATTCAGTATATTATTAATAAAAGAAAATTCAAAATTTCAAAATTTTATTTGGGGGCACAGGGGCAATATTTACCGAGAGTAAAAGTTGTGCTAGAAAGTTGAAATTTTGTATAGATGCTAACGTTGGTAACTTATTTACGAATCAAAAAAGAAAAAAGTCAAATAACGCATAAATTGAAAATATTTTTTATTTTGATAAAAATAAAATTGATGATATTGTGCGAGTTTATTATTTCAATTTAAAAATAGAGTTAAATATGAAATGTAATTACGAATTATTTTATTGGATTCAAATCATACACACCAAATAGACGTCGCTTTGTGACGGGGGTAAACTTTAGTATATTAAAATGTTTAAAGAAGCGCATAATTTGTTAAATTAGGAAAGTGTGTATATCAAAGCAGTTACACGCGCTAGGAATTTGTTTAAGTACCCGAGAATAACATGCTTAAAGCGTATTTACACCTTTTTCCAACAATTGAAGCTATTTAAATACATGAGTATGTATGTAGTCGTTCTACAGCTTCATAATACATCTCTCGTGGTACAGATTTAATAGTTCATTGAGCGATTACAATAGAGTTAAGTGTCCGATACAATGGTTGAGTACCGGTGCGAGATTTGGGCTGAATACTACTAAAATGTGTTAGTTTTGTTGATTATTTATAAACATCAGTAATCTTTCTCTTGAATGTGGATGTGATTATCCATCCACCATCTGCTGTTGATGTGGAGCAACACTAGAAAATATAATGGCATCAATGAACCAAACAAATATTTAAAATTTATATACTCCATGCTTTATGAAAGTGTTTTGAATTTGTTTCGAACAGAGGCGAACTAACAAGGGTATCAACTTGCCTGCTGACAGAGTGAAGTGCCTCCCAATATTTATTGAATACCTCATCTCACTTTTATAAAAGAAACCTCCGCTAATATTGTATACAAGGACGTTACAATGCTACAAAGTTGTATTCCGTAAGCAAAAATTTTTGTCGAAGTCATTACAAGCAGACATTAATTTTTTCTGATATTGAACACTTTATTTATCAACATAGTCTCCTTTAAGTTCGTCACATTTAATCCAGCGTTTTTCCCTTTTTTTATTTCTGTCAAATAATAGGTTTTTTAAAGTTCGCAAAATAGGCAGTGATTTCAGTAATGACCTCTTTGTTAGATCCAAATTTCTTACCAAACAGCCATTTCTTCAGGTTTGGAAACAGGAAATAGTCGCAGGGGCTAAATCTGAAAAATATGCTGGATTGTGTAGCAGTTTGTAGCCCAATTTATGGATTTTTGCCATGGTGACTAACACACTGAATTGCAATCGCGCGGATAGCTGCTTTTAATGGCTAACAAACTAAATAACACACCTTTCTCCAAATTTGACAGTGTCTATTAATAGATGGCAATTGACAGGATCAGCGACGGAAATTCAAAGAGTCACTGACTTACCAAACTATCCTCGTACCTTTTAAAAAATAGTAATGGGCATGTGTCCTATGTCTTAATTTCTACAAAAGTGTACTATATATTGATAAAGTGGGTTCCTAGAACCTTAAATGTTCAATTTTTTTTTAATAACTCCTTATATGTTAAGAGATATTAACAATTCAAAAAGTCATTTTGTCTCTTTAATTATTAAAGGGATTCAGCGTTGTACACATTCCAAACGCATGTGACATCACAACCACTGCCAACCTTACAGCTCATAAATCTCTGCTATATGTATTTATATATCAAAATATCAAATATTATTTACAGCTATTTCAAGGAACAATAAAATTCTAATAGTATGTCTGCCTTAGCAGGCTTAAATAAAATAAAAACTTATTATTACTTGATTTGACTTGATATTTCGACTACCAATATCTACAAAACATTACCACAGCACTGATTTAATCAACAAATAACTGACGTAAAAAATGCATTTCACGTCATACAAATATGGCCGACCATTCTAGCGCTAAAACTACAATTCAAACTTTTAATTGCTATATCTCCATCAACATTTAATAAAATACACACGCCAATACACATTTACTAACAACAACTTCACTCAACAATTGAAAAACGACCACTAAAAAATGAGGACACAAGCCCATTCGACTTATACGAGTTTTAGCTGACATACCACGAAATCTCTGTTTCATTTGACACTCGATTTCAATATGACGTCATATGAGAAACAGAAATAACATGGAAAATACATAATTATAACATAAATATAAATAAAGAAGAAATTTCACTACAAAGGGAACTATATCTGTATCTGTATCTGTATCTAGAAGAGGATTATACGTTGTATTACATTATCATCGGTTTACCAATTTAGAAAACCAATTCTAAACAGAGGTAGCAGTCTGCAATCCCAGGCAATTCACTCCCTAATTGGCGGTAGACCAACATATACTCTACACCATTAAGTATCAGATTTATACAAAGTATATATTAAATAAAATAATTTGATACTTTTTTCTGTGACCTCCCAGTAGCGCACGACTTTAAAATTGACATATGAAATTAGAAAATTGATCATGTTTTTTATTTATTTTTTTATTAGAATAAATAATCATTTGGCAATCGTAAAAATATATTGGGTAAAATGTTTATATTATAAAAATTCAGAGTGAACCAATCAATAGTTATTAGCAAAATCATAAAAATAACTTCGCTATATTTGTTTATTTAAGTGTTATTTAGGGCCCCAGTTAAATTTGTCTTTGTGACCTTTGCTTCATAGTAATCAATATTTTTCGAACTAGTTCGCCACTGGTTGCAACGTATCTTTTTGCCTAACATACTGAGTTTATTGTAAAACTAAATTCTTCCGTTCAGTAATACTGGTGTGGTCGCTCTTTGTACTTACTTAGTTCCAAATTAACAAATAACATCAAAACATCTTATTTTTTTGACACCGTAATAATTATGATTAACTTCCGTAATTCTAAGTTTGTTTGCTTTCCTAGTTTTTAGACCTCCTACATAAAAACAATAAGTTTTACTTGGTTCGCAAAACCGTCATTATAGTTGTCTTTATTTTCTATATTTTTGTGATTTTATTTTTTAATCGTTTTAAACTCATTTCAGGATACTTTGTAGGAGTATAAATTGTTGGTTTAAATTTATACCCCTGCGACCACCTGTATTTTGCGGTTTGCCAAGTTAACATAAAAACAAAAAGCAAACAAAATTATTTGATGTGTTTTAGAAAATGTACATTCTTAGACAAAAACTATGAGCAAACACAGGTAGCAAATATCCAGTAAACAATTTGGTGAAGTGTCCTGTTTTGTGATGTTTCTATCAGTATTGCACTTCAATTATAGTTCGCATCTACTTTATCTTCATTTGTATTTTGACATGTGGAGTGGTTTCGTCATTTGTAGCCGATAAAATAGACATTTCAAATGAATGATTGTGAGAAACTGAACTGTAAATTAACTCTTTCATAACAAAAAAATAATACGCATCTTCAATATGATGGCAAAGTGACTCCAAAATGTTTATTGGGTAGATGGTCTAGGTTCAGTAGAATCTGTTTATTTCTCAAAGAAATACAGTTCGATATGTTTTCACTGTTGTGTTATATTTAATTTAGAATATAAATATAGAATATTAACTTGAAAAATGTAATGTTAAATTTAGAATTGATGTTGTATATTCATAGCACGTAACTAGAAAGATTGAAACATTGCATTAATTATGCAGATAGTCGCAAACATTTTACGTCTGTATAATATTAAAAAAATGTCAGAAATTATAAATGTAAAACAGATATCAAGGATTTAATTTATATTTAAACAGTTTTTACGAGTTTTCGTCGAACTGGGATAACATCTTACACAGATAATCATCTCCCAACACAGCATCAGTACCGGCATCAGTGCTTCAACATCATGTACAGTTTTGATTTAATTTAATTTCCCGGCACACAGTAACATTCAATATCAAGCATAAATCTCCATTCAGTAATAAAATATCTAATTTATCTTTAATATCTCTAATCTTAATACATATTCTTCCAGCAAGCGAAGAACTGTTCTTAAGTTTTTGTGTAAAATATTTAATTTATTTTGTGTAAATTAACAAATAATTTAGAAATATCTCATCATTTATAATTGAAATTGATATTTTAAAAACACATTACTTTTTTTTTAAAAACATACAAAATGTGCTCAATGTACAATAATACACACAAGTAATTTGTAGTAACCTGTTATTAATCTAATACGGAAGTCATAACATTAGACATTAGTTCTCTAATACATCTAAAATCATTTTGTGAACCTAATGTTTTATTTCACCGCGTTTCTTTCATCATTTATTTCTGATCTGCTACTTTTTACTTGAGGCCGATTTATAATGGATGGTTTAAATACAGAACAGAACAGAAATTCAGTTTAAAACTTAATCGTACAATTATCTGTTATTAGATAACGTTCTTAGTGAATACGGATACGAATATAGAAAACGAAGAAACTTCTTTATAACATTTTAATTTGTTTTTATAATATATTGAACAGGGTCTCACGAAATTAACTTACTGTTAAGGAACTGAGGAATTAGTAACATACTCTATTTTATCCAGCGTAAATTTGTCAAGTACAAATCTTCTATGTTCGATGGACTCCTGTGAGTTACTCTTTGACAAGGGCCGTGGTGTCTTAAATAGCAATGCAACTTCTTACAGCATGCAACTGCGTGTCTTATGCGTGCATTGCAAAAAATACATCGATCTGTCTATTAGGCAGTTATTTATGTAGTAGTAGAAATTTTACCCGGGGCACATAAGGTGTTAACCAGGCATGCCTTGTTTAACAGTGTTCTAATAGGGTAGTCCTAAGTCTTGCTCAACGACTGAGGAGATATACTCGTATTGTAAGGTTTTGATCGGGTGACTCTGAGATAAGACTTACCTGAAGTGGTCCCGAAAGTCAATGAGCGTTAACTACAAAAATCGCTATATCTGTAGATGAAAAAAATGTACCTTATCTACCTAATAAGGGTAAAAGAAATGCACTCTAGGTACAATTTAGATGTGACCAAATCTACTTATCTATCTGATAAAACCAAAAGAGATCTCTTAATACCCTAAAATGTAAGAATAACTTGCATTCAGATAATATTTTATGCTAAATTTTTCATTAAAAGCAAATAAAATAACAAACCAACTTAAAACTGTAAAATTGTTAAAAAAAATCGGGAGATTTTTCACGTATTCTTTGAAATCGACAAGAAAAAGCGTTACGTTTCGGTAGGACAGACCTCGCATCGGTAGGAATACTGAAAAATCGGTAGTTGCGAAACCACTGCCCAGTAAACAATTTGGTGAAGTGCCCTATTTAGTGACGTTTCTATCACTTTTTCACTTCAATTATAGTTCGCATCAACTTTATCTTCATTTGTATTCCGACAGGTGGAGTAATTTCGCCATTTGTAGTCGATAAAGTAGACATTTTATATGAAAAAATGTGAGAAACTGAACTATAAATGAACTCTTTAATGACAAAAAAATCATGACGCATCTTCAATATGATGTCAAAGTGACTCCAAAATGTTTACTGTGTGGTAACCGGAGGATCCTAATCGGGTAGCCTTGATGACTAACAGTGCCTTATCAGGATATGAAAACAACCGCATAAGGCTTTGGCAACATCTACTTCTAATAGGGTTGTTTTAATAAATGTAATAATGTCGAAATTTGCTTTAAATCTTAGGTCTCTAAAAACAACAAACACGTAAGACTACCTGCAGATATAACCCCATTTAAAGCAGATATCATTTTCAAGATTCACAAAGGTGGTCCATGGCTTCCTTACAGGAGTAGATATTATTTTATTGAATGACACAAGATTCCTGTTATTTACTATTAAAATTGGATTTAATATTAACTATAATATAGCCACACTATAGGTAACACCTGAGTAGCGGTTTAGTTTATCCGCGGTCCGTTTGATGACACCGGCACGGGGCTCCGTCGTATTGCCACCTACATTGCAGGTATATCTGTAATTTTATAGAACCTATAAAATCTTATAAATACAGGAAATATCAAATCAATAATTACTTTAAAAATTGAAGAATTCGAGATACCTGTAACGTAGGTTTAAAAACTATTATTAAAATTTGAAAATGTAATTGTTTTCGATATCTCCAATTTCATCTGATGTACCCGATACACAGACACAGACATATTCTTTGGCAGTAAAATATTTAAATCAATTAAGAGGAGAAATTTAATTTTTGGTAAAATATTTTTTCCCAACTACCATAACAGTTGTAAAAATTCTCAAGGGGATTAAATGACAGCATTTAAAAATAGACCTAAACAAATTATAACAATTACACTGGACCAATGTCACCAGGTTTCAAAATACCGGTGACATTTATTTGGTATTTACGATCTTGTTTGTTCAAATAAGAGGAGTTACTTTTTTTTTAAAATAAATATTTTCTCAAAGAAATATTATTCATATTTAAATTTTACAGTTAAAAAGACAATGGGTGAAATTTTGTTTAAAAATATTTTCTGACTAGGTCCCATAATTTTTATCTTTTATGTTAGTTTAGATTGGATTATGTCAAAAGTGACATGATATATCGAAAGGGTTCAAGTCAAGAAATGAAATAGCACTGCTCATAAAAATTTTCTTTGTCTAATAAGCATAACAAAAAGAAAAGGTGGCTGACACTATGCAAAATATTTACTGGAAATGACTAATTTTTTAACTGGTATACTAGAGCTTATTGTCGTAAATTTGAAAGGAAACTAACTTAAAATCTTGACTAATCTTCTATATTCTCATTAATGCATATTTTCAACAGGTTAAAAACCTGTTGCACCTAACAGTTTATTGAGTTAGGTCTTGAACACACTGCGATTTAAACTTTAAACACACCACAGGTTTTTAATTTTCTTTGTGTTACAAACCCGCCAGAAAAAATCGCTGTGGTTTAAGTCGCAGTGTGTGCAAGGCCTTAGAAGTTTCTAAATGTGTGAGGCCCAACGCTTAGTATTAACTTAAGTTGTGTAAGGTAATATTAACGACCCCGGAGTTTAGAATATCTGTGTTCCATCACGCTGTGATCATTCACTTTTTAATATAGAATGGATAATTGTTTACATAAACCACAAACCTACTACTCAGTAAAAATATCAATTTTCTTTGGGCAAATTTTGTATTTGTTTTGAACCCCCCCGCTGTTGCCGAATTTCAGTAGGAGATGACCAGATTATTATCACCCTTTGTCATGCGTAAAACCGCATCGACCCTTCTGGTTTTAAACTGTTTGTTCGTTTTCGTCTGCAATGAATATGTCGCCAACCCTTAAAATGTATAATAAACTTGTCACGCTGACAGAACTGTTAAAATACTTACCAAATATTCATAATTGTTTTATTGCATCCCGTGTAGTTAATAAATAGAGAAACCTAGTTTTAAATTTGAAACTAGTTAAGTCTTACCCGCCTTTATTTAAATAATATAAGATTTATGGTAGTTAAAACTTAAAAGGGTTGTCCATTTTGAATGGGAATACTAGAAGTCGTTTATTATACTTGCATAAATATTCCCAGAAATGTAACAAAAGTAAGTTAAATTTGTGCACCTGATACACTGTAATAATATTGTTAATTATGCGAACTGCTACCTAACGGGACATGTGTACTTAATTAATAAATATTTTAGAGTATCTGTAACTTCCAGAAGACGGTGACCATAAATCTGTCAAGCAAAATAAAAGACGAGTGCACAAAACCCATGTACTAGAATTATTATTAATTTTTGCAGTTTTTGAATTATGTTTTTAACAACAAAAGTAAAGCTAGAAAAATATAACATAATTTTAAGGGTTGTTTAGTCGCGTCCTTCTCCTTGTCGCACATTGTGATGACCCACTCTTTCTCCTCCTACGTTATTTACTAGAATTTGCATCTTTTTTAAACTTGAATCTCTTGTTCTTTGTATAATTTATATAAATTGTAAGTAAGTATTTTTAATGATAATTGACGAGAAATAAAATTTTATATTCGAAGTTTTATAAAAATTAACAAGCACAAAGACGACAAATATTAATGATGATAAACTAAGGTACATAATTGCCTTAAAAGATATACGCAGTGATTCTAGTGGGATTTCTAAAGAGCGAGGCGCGAGATTCTAATACATATATGTATTACTATATATATATAGTAATTAATTGTTGTACTTGGGTTGTTGCGCGAGAATGCGAGGCCCTACAAAATGCTTGCCACCCCTAAAGACCGCTTCTGCCCTTCCCTGATCAAGTTTTATCGATTTTTATTTACTCTAAGTTATACATTCCACAATGAGAAGCAACGGCACAGAAAGCTTCGAATTCGATCATTTTCAGGATTTAGTTGTAATCAAGTTTAATTGATTCGAGATGCTTAGATCATGATGGTGATTGCTGCAGCACCCGGTATTTCAACCGAAGTGCAGTAAAAGAAAAACATCTCAATATTTAATGGCTTTACTTTTAATACAGAAAAAATATTTCATAGCAAATATATAACAACAATAAACCTTAAGTGAACTTACAGCCATAGAGCGTTATTGGTTGTGTAAAGTTTATGAAGGCGCAGTTCTGCAGAGAAGAAGAAGTAATATTGTTAGGAGATGAAAAGTTCTTGTACGTGATATATTTCATACCATAAAATTAAAGGAACGAAGAGTTAAAATACCATAAAAAATCATTTTAACTTTAAACTTTAATATGTTTCATTGTATACTGGAAAATAACTCAAGTGTGCAAATGTGAACATCCAACAATAACAAAACACACATCGCGCTGCTCTAGAGCATCAGGGTATGGACCTAGACCTCTACCTACCTCAAGAATTCAACACCTAAGTTGAAAGCATCTTACTCGATTTCACAATTTTAAATAACTGAAATGAAGTCTATCAGATTTTTTATACTTTTATACCATTAATATCAAAAAGGATCCTATATTATAATGTTCCAGGTGTATATTTAAATTCTTATAGTCTTATATTCTTAAATGTTCCTATGTTTGGTTCGAATTTTGTATGGTAGCTTGAAAACAACTCCAGAGAAGTTTTTGAAAATTTCCTATTTCGTAGAGAAAAATATTCTAAGACTTTTGGCGTCTCCCGGATTTTTCACTGAATTTCCTGGAAACTCGTAATTTTGAAAGAACTGGAAAAAGTGGGCCCTTTTTTGCTGTGTAACTTTATCGTCGTAAAAAATAGAAAGTTGAAATTTTGCATGTGTATTTCGCTTTTTAAAGGAAACATATTTCGGAATTTAGAAATTCCAAATTTTATAAAAGGGGCGCTGAGAAAATTAGGGGGCCTAGTAGAAAAAATTGGAGAAAGTTCAAATTTTCATCATCATATTAAGAAAAAAAAATCAAAACTCGAAAATTGTTCAATTCTTCTTAAAAATTGATTGCTATAATATAATTACGATTTTATTTATACTAAAAAGTACTAACAAATTAACTATATAAATGCGTATGTATATTACGTAAATGCACACATACATTAAATACACAAAGACAAAAGTATGACAGATAATAAACTATAATTGTTTTTATGTTATTACCACGTTAGCTGGCGTCGTACACACGCACACACTCTAGACATTAGTGGGCGTCAGTCGAAACATATTCTGTCTCCTTCCATTGTTGTAATTATGATGCGTTAAACACTTTAACGACTAGTTTAGATGTACAGTTCAACACCCTCTATGGATAAATATATCCTGAGGAAATACATATAATACAAACTAAAATAAAAATACATTTTATATGATTTTAATATAATATAAAATTAAACAAGTGTTAAATTAACCACATGCGCCATCTTCTTTATTAGTACCAACTTCGGCCGTCAGTCACAGTCGTTAAAATTAATTGAAATTAAAATAAATAGTTATAAAATTAAAGATAAAATACGCCCGTACGAACTTCATATCCATGTCTATGATAAATTTAATACTAAAATAAGAAGAAGTCGCAAAATTGTATAAAATATTTTATTCATATAATTAAAACGTACATTAAATGTTTATACTAATTATATAATAATGCACCATAAGATTAAATATTTTAAAATCTATAATAACTTGGAAATGTTATGTTATAATAAAAGTTAATATATGAGTGATATATTCTTCTGATGAACTCGTAAAAGGAGAGATTAATGCCATCTCTACGCACACTAAAGAAACACAGCACAGGGCAATGAGAATTATAGCCGTTTTGATAACAATTCCAAACATAGAAAGACAATATTGTTTGTACGATTATGCTAATTTTTTATATTTTCAAATACAAATTGATGTTGCTTGTAATTTATTTACGAAAATTTTCTTTTGAATTTAGAAGCTCACTTTTTTTGTAATAAGTATAACGCCAAGAAAACCGAGCCCCCCCCCCCCCTCTCTAACACAGGCTCCTAAAATCGCGGAACTACTAAGACCTCTGCCACTTTGAAATTGTATTTTGTCAACATCATATCTTGCTATAACATTAATATTTACTTATAAAAAATGATCAAGAACAAAAGAAAGGGCCACGTATTTCTCAGTTAACTTAACTAATTAAATAAATAATTATTTATATAAATACAGCACAAGCCAATATATAATTGTGATTATGATTTTGAATCTTCAATTTTGATTTCAATATCTTCTCTTTCTTTATATAACGCCTGCGAACGTATGCAATTACAACAACACCAAAAAGCTCCAGAAAATAAGTTAACTAGTAAAGTATGTATATTGATACAGATAAAAGTTTGTTTAATTTAAAAAAGTAACCCTTTTTGCGTAAAATATTGTTATAATAGATTAATAAATTATTAGATTATTAAAATGTTTAGAAGACTTCATAATGGTAAGCCTATACAGGCTCGTTTGATTTGTATAACATATATTTACATACGCATGTACACCGCAATATCACTTTTTAACCATTAAAAAATAAGTTATTATTGCGTTAGGTAACAAACAAGTTACACGGATTAGAGCACAATAGCAGATTTATTTCCCGCGTCAGGATTAAGCCTACCACTTAAGCCAACAGGTAAATTGTTCGTGTTAAATTAATGACTATAATTTGTCCTCATATAATCTGTATGTGCATAGTTTTTTTTTGTTAACATAAAGTTGTTTTAGATCTCACAAGCAACCACCTTCAGTGTCAGCCTCTTCCTCTCCTTGTTACCCCCTGTCTCTCTCTTTCTTTTCCTGTAACCATTTATCTCTAGAACTGGTTAGTAGTATTAACAATCCTGCAGTTGACAAATAATTCATATGGAACTTTACTTACACTTGTTGATATAAATGCCCATAGAGTCTCTACGTAAACACACGCCATAAATCCCTAATGTTTATATGGTTCCATAATCTACACTCATGCATAAACCTGCGATTAACTTCATGCTGGTGAATGGAGAAACTGGATATCAGCGTTCAACGACGCAGTTTCCTTCCTCTGAAATATTGCTGCGAAATGTAGATTAATCTACAGATCTACTAAAGGAAATGAATGAGTTAGTACACAAATTGCAGGGCAAAGATGCTGGATCCTTTACTCGTAAAACTTGGCGTTTCATTCTTATAATGGATTGGAAGAAACCTGCACAACTCACAAACACTTTTCGGTGTAAACAACATAAATTGTTGAAAGGAGTCTTCTTTCCTGCACCGAAACATCAAAATTTAATCAATCCAACCAATTTATAAACCCTGTCTTCCTTATCTTTAATTTCCAAAATGTGTAGAATGAAGTTTTTTTTAACTTTTTTAGAATTTAAGGCGATTCCAACAACAAGGTCATATTTGCCTGAGTTTACTTATTTAAATTAAATTTGGTTTATTATGTTTATATCATTAGGGAATTCCAGAACCTTTTTAAATTCCTTCAGGATTGTCTGAAAATATGTCGTTTAGTTCACCACTCATGTTGTGTTTTGTTCTTTGCGTTTGATATTGTGGTCAGGTTATTAGTAGATGATGGATTGCTATTTGCGTCTGACAGTTACTGCACTGCGGAGAATGAGGTTATTAGTCTAATTTTCAACCTGCTGATTCACAACGTGAGCTGCATCAACCTGGACGGACATGATCTTAAACTACATAATCTTAGGTCTTATAGGTCGGCATTACTGCATTGAATTTATAGTTCTTATATGGAAGAGAAGAGAAGCGGCGTAGTAAGTGTTTCATATTTGTTTCAAAAACATCTCAACCTCAATTAGTGTCTCTGAAAACTCGCAATACTCGTGTTTAATGTTTCACCCTTGATGCTTCTTTGCTTGCGCTTTGAAGGAAGGTGTGGTTTAGAACGTAGCAGATGTCTTACTTAGGATTTGAACCCAATACCTTGGGCGTAGCAGCAGCTATACTAACCACAGTACTACTGAAAGGAAGGATTTGAAGTTGGAATGAGTTTGCAAGTTCTTTTTGCGCTTTATATGCACACGTATGTCCAATGTTTGTATTGATCCGTATCTAAATTTATTCAGATTGTGACTAGTTCTGAAAAGAATAAACCGCGGGCCTTAGGCTTCTAAAATCTCGGTTAATTTATGACTAGATACAATTGATTTTGCGTAAAAGCTATTGTAAGTAATAAGTACCGCCTTAGGCGCCCATTAGAATCAGTACGGCACTGGATACATCTCAGAGTGTACTAATATTTATCTAACACTTTCCGTTGACAAATATAGCTTGCGTTAGTTATGCAGACACATGTTAAACCATAATATCGTCAACATTGTTATAAAATAAACGTCACACCAGTCGAGTAAACCTTACATTAATGACATTACACATATATAACAATAATAATATTGTAACATGATATTTTTAAATACATTCCTCACATAGTTATAGTGGACGTTGACTTATCAATGTTCATTTTTCGGATTAATTTGTATAAAATATATAAATTTATTATACGAGATATAACATGAAAATGTTTTTTAACTTTAATATAACAAGATTATATTTCAACATTTATATTACAACTGTTATTATTAATGATACTATATTTTACATATAAATAATGTGGAGACTTGTTTATTTTGTTAAATGTGTTCGTATTTGTGTGGTTGGAGTTTCAGTTTATCAGCAACGCTTTGATTGTCATTTAGAACCTAATTAGTTGCTTGTTGAGAATTGTTTAACGATACGTTTACACAAATAAGTTGCTTTGGAAACCGTGCGTTGTGGCTTCAAGAGCAGCGAAAATAACTGGCTACCTCAATTATTCCCACTTAACAATTGTAGGCTTCGTTTAAAGTCTTAGAACTCGATTTTTCTTCGCTCAGACTTCGTTCAGACCAAATTTATTCATACCCGAATACTTCTCTCTTTTCCTTTCATTTCTTTTAGGGGTCACTACATCTAGAAGTTATTTAAAACTCCGATTCTATCGCCTGACAAATAAACAAGGGTTTTGTATGTACAGTGTAAACTTTGTATGATCTGTATTTAATAAGTTGGTATAATGTATAATATATCCCTTTCCACACACATATTTATAATTAGACTGCTTTCGCATACTTTAGATTTCATCTGATCTCGATTAAACAATATGGAGCATATTACCGAGAGATTTTGTATGAAGCAGTGAAGTCTAAAGGAATACGTTCTTATTCCTTTTTTGTATTCATTATTGTGTTCTTAGTTCCATGTAAATAGCGATTGTATTTACTAATTAATTAATCTATTTCATCCTAGATGTCTTTATAACTGAGTTTATTTATTATTTATATTCATTTCTTTTACATATTTATTTCTCTCTCTGATTTTGTTTCTTCTAAGCATTAGAAGTATTAAAAATCATCCTGTTATTATAACCTAATTAATTATCCAGTTATACACATCTATTGTTATTCAATTTAAGGTGAAACGATACTTGGACATTTTTTCTGCAGGTTAAATATTTTCAAAAGAAACCATGTTTTTTTATGTTTAAATCGTTTTATGTAAGTAACTATAAATCAAAATCTAAAGCTGCAATTAGTTAGATGAATAACGTATCTACATTTTAAGCTTTCTTCTACTAACTTTTAATGAGTTGGAACCACAACAATATCTTTTGAAAATAAATATTGCTATATTTTCTAGTTAAATTCCAATTTTTATATGACTGGTAACATTTTTAAGGATTTGTCATAAATAAAGGTTATAAAATTTATGACAAACCCTTATTTAGAAATAATTAAACGCATTTTATCTAAATTTACAAAATGTATATTTTCTACAATATACAGTTCACTACAAATCAATATTTTGGGACGGTACTGAAATTAATGTACAATTTGTCATTTTATACCATTTATTTCTATTTATCTTAATAATGATGGGTAAAGATTTTTCACAAAAGGAACAAAATTGAGCGTTTTTGTGAAATTGAACTAAAATAATTATATATTGATTATACGTTATTACTTACAATTAATACTCCTAGAAACTAAGCTAAGTACCGCTTTAGAATTTAACTGTGATTGTGGATAACATTTTACGAATGTTTGCTTACACACGTTTGGGGTCCCTGTAGCCCGGGAGCCCCGTATCATTTATAAGGCGGTAGCTACGCCACTGGTTCTACGTAACCGGAATGCAACATTTTGGGCGTTTAGAGAGGAATGGTACCATTTTTGTTCGCTTCAAGATGGATTTTGTAACAAGTCGCATTGGCTTAATAGATTTTTACAGCAGTAGAAACTTCATCTATTCATGGAAGCCCCAAACACCAATGTCATATATTCCATTCCATTAAATTTTAATTGGTTAAATATTGATTTATAGACCTTTTGTTAAGGAAAACTTGACCGTTACTCAGAAAGTATTTTTAAGTAAGCTTATTGAATGCAGAAAACATAAAATGCATTACGAAAACATCCTTAGTAACAATAACTTTATATGTAGGTATATATTTTGACTAAAACTACTCATAAAGATGTGATTGTGATTACCTGTAATCTGCAATTCCGTTTGAAGTTCGCAGTTTATGTAGTACATGAATAGAGTATACATATACATGCGTGTGTGTGTGTGTATTGTATTTTATGTAACCGAGGTAGAATTATATTTACAATGCAACACTTATTGCGATCATGATCTATGCGCGGAATGGATTATAATTCAGTGATCCTGCACATTTCACCATTTCAACGCAATCCCTGTGAACGTGGAACGGTGGACAAGATGAAGAACGGTTGATGCTGACCGGGATTTCTAGTACTGGAGCTGATGCTACGCTGGCATTGGAGTGGAGTATTGAATTGCCCTCGTCGCGTCGGTGTTACTTTTGAAGCAACGGGTTCAGATTTGCAGTATGTGTGGGTGTGTTTCGTTCCCACGAGTACCTGATGCTGATATGCATATATTGTAGAGCAAGATCCCAGAACCGCCAGACATCACTTATTTTCTGATGAATAAAATGTGTAAGATTGAGTAGTGTTAGTATGTACAATGATCGTAGCCTATTTGCTTACTTGACCAGGCGGCTATTTTCCAGGTATCATGTAATCAAGGTTTATGTCTCACTCACTCTCATGCGCACTGATAATGCCCTCTCCCTCCTACTCATACTCATACTCATAGCGAAATTAAAATTGGGTCTAGGGGATGTTTGGCCCCTTGAATCGGCCTGTCCTCTTGTAAAACGTTTTCTAGCAGTTGTCTCGCTAGCATATATAAAAATGGCTCATTAGACCATAAGGAAGCTTCCCAGTAAACATTTAGTGAAGTGCCCTATTTAGTGACGTATCTATCACTATTTCACTTCAATTAAAGTTCGCATCAACTTTATCTTCATTTGTATTCCGACAGGTGGAGTGGTTCCGTCATCTGTAGCCGATAAAACAGACATTTCATATGAACGATTGTGAGAAACTGAACCGTAAATGAACTCTTTCATGACAAAAAAATCATACGCATCTTCAATATGATATCAAAGTGACTCCAAAATGCGCCAAAATGTTTACTGGGTTAAGTAATTTTTTGTCAGTTTTAAAGCGTCTGAAAGGTAATACAAGGTATTACAACAGAACTGGGCCTTGGGGTCTTGGACTATTGCTCATAGGCGGCGAATTCTATTTGAGATGCAATATGGACAAATTCTAATTTTTTGAAGGTTTGTTATTGAGACATACAAATCTCAACGAATTAGATTTGGTAGAGAACATCTCAGATTTCCAATGCAAATATTAACTTGTATTGATGTTAAAGACATTCAAGAAGAACGGCAACATTAAATGCATTTACATACACGTCGGTCTTGGAATAAATATTTAAATTTCTAGTATAAATTTGTTAGTGATGCAGTTATAGATATAGTTAATTTATCGTGCAGCAAGAAGCAAATGTAATTTAGATACAAATATAGTTTTAAATCGCACCAAAAGACTGCACACGTATTATTGATTATGCAAATTGATTTCCCGCGAGTCTGGACCGCGGTTTGAGTCCAGATGCAGGTGCTAGTGCCTCTGCAGGTACGGGTGAGGGGAACTCCAACTGGTTGGATAAATTTAAATATTTATAAGATCTTCTTAAGTTGAAAAGTAAATCATTTGCGGTGGTAACTGTCCGGTAAAGATAATTTATGTTATTTTTTAAAAACTTATATTAACACTAATATATCATTTCTAACACTTTTGACATAAAACATAATTAACATATGAGACTTATTTATAATAATAAAATATTATTCTAGTACGGTATCGGTATAGTACGGTATGGGACGACTTTGTTTATAGACGATAATTCACTTGAAATAATGGACTGTACATCTGTTAGTACGTTTAACAACTTCGCGATATTAATAAATCAAAAGTACTTTAAAATTGACATAACATTCCCTTGCAAGTAGGTACATAAACTATTCGTATTAGCTCTTCTCTAAGAGCAGAAAATGTACAAATCTAATGTATTTAGCGAGCTAATTTCACACAATAAGTAGTGGGTACCGTCGGTGGTTCAGACGGACTAGAACTCAGAGTTTTTAAGGTAAATATCTGCAGATAAGCACTGTTTGTTTAATAAAACGTAGAGAACATTTAGACCGTAATAGTCAGCAGAAATCAACCTAAAGTATACAATGCAATGCCGAAAATAAAAGAAGTTATTTAGAGACAAAAGTAGACAAATAGAACGGTACTGGAAGCTTAGCAATTTACAGGGAGCTAAACCCATTTAGCTCTGAAACTATTTCAGTTAGAAAATTGTGGACTGTTTTGGAATAAATAAAGGTATAGATTACTCAGAACATTCGTCTTATATAGTGAATATAGAATAGAGACCTGTCGATTAATACAGTCGGAAAAGAAATCAAAACTACAGCAGCTTGTAAATGTTGCTTGATAGGAATGGTGTTCGAAGACTACACAGGACTAAACCCTCGGAGCTAGTAACCTAGTCATGTAGAATTGTTCATTGGAGTAATCTTTACCACACCATGTAATTATAGAAATGTAAGCCACTAGATAAGTATATCTATACTTAGTTGTAATATTTTTTTTATGCTTTTGCAATTTGGCTCTACATTCTTGTGCCTTAACTTATTTATTTACATGTTATCTAAACACTTTCACTCCTTCCAAACGAAAAAAAATATACAAATTTATCCTTATAAAAATAAAAACAAAACTGCTACTGCTACTACTTCGCTCCTCCTGCTACTCTCCCTCCTGTTTCTACTCTGCCATTCCTTCTCTTTCCTCGTTCCTTTTCCTTATCTTCACTGCCTCCCTTTAAAAACTGCCCAATATTCTTTTCGCTTATTACCTTTTCCTCACATGAAATGTGCTTCCATGTTTCTATCTTCGTTCCGCACACCCTGTACATCCTTTCATCTATAGTCAATAAAAAAAATATAAAATGGGAACTTAAATATTGTCTTTTTAGTATGCTTAACATATAATAGAACATATGGAAGTTAGTAAAATTGAGTGAGAAAAAGCAATTGTCACGTGACACGCTTTGTGAAATTTTGTGTTAAATATAGTTAAGAACAAATAGTAGGTTGTTCTAATTCTTTCATAATTTGCTTATGTTTCTTAACTTATTAAGTTAATAGTGCTTAATACAACTAAGTCAAAATACCTAGAAATATAACAAGAGGCCACGCAAACCATGTGCGGTGCTAATGAGAACTACCAACATAGCTTCACTTATTTCCATGATATTATCAGTGATTTAAAACTGTAAAACACATAAATATATGAATCCCGGTGCAAGATCATCATTCTTTACTTAAAGTAAGAATACTCGATACCGTATACTGAATCCATAACTTGTAACTCAGCTAAGAAATATACTATATTCTTCTAACTTGACATTTCAACCTTATGACCTCAGATAGTATACATAGAGGTCATTCAAAGGAGGTGTAACTTTTGTGTGTGTGAGGGGTCAAATCATCGCTCATATTAGTCTTATATCTCCTATTACCTCCCATGGAATCAAACCCATCAAATACACATAATTTACAATAATATTAATATGTTCGCAGGAAATGTTTCTATGGATACATCGTATTATGTTGAGTACGAGTCGAATGGGAATGGGAATATTGTAAATTACGTTGGGATTTCTTACATTACAGATTTATGGGAATATTATTTATGATGCTACTTAACTTTACACAAATTGAAAACAGTGACATGAAAATGAACTAATTAATTGGGCGATTTTAATATACAGGGTGCCCAAAATTCAACGATAAGCCGGCACCAGAGGGTGGTCCTGCTCATGACTACACGAGAAAAAAAGAAAAAAAAAATTTATCTCATTTTGTTTAGAAATTAGAGAAAAAAATAAAAAAATTTAAAAAATTGAAACACCTTAAGATGATTTTAACTACCATGACCACAATTTTTCAAATATTTCTGATTTCTTTTTTGCATCGGCAACCTAAATAGTACAGCTATCCACCACAACCATTAAAAATCCCAAACTGTTAGTAGTTTTTACACAAAAATCAATCGAAATTATTTTTTTCCATAAAATTTTTAAAGATTTTTACTTTCAGTCCACTTTAACTCATCGTGGCAAGTTTTTTTAAAAATTGGCGCAACTCTTCAGGATTCCAAAATGGTATAATACTCCAGGAAAACTAGCAATAAAAAAAAATTATGCATACTATTTCTAAACAAGAACCATATTTCATAAATTATTGTTGTTGATAGTTATCACTTTTACAATACCCAAAATAGGTTTTTTATTGTTGAATGAACTCTCTTGTTCCCTACATCTCCTTCCTTCTCACCGTTTCCGGCTTGTCCTTCCTCTTTGCCTGTACCTTCGTCTCTCACCTTTTGCTTTCCTTGAACCGTCTCGACAAACCTTCCTTTCAGACTTCATTTTCCCTTTCCTGCCTTTTACCTCACTCTGTTCAGGCATAAACCGTCTGGTTTTTCACTTCCTCCTTCTAATTATTTCTGCCATCCATTTGTTCCCTTCCTTTCACTCTTTTAATAGTTGCTTCACCTTCCACTTCCACTGCTGCCCACCTTGTCTTTGCACACCGTGCACTTATTTTCTTCTCCGTCCACCCAGTATCTACTTCAAGAAATGTATCTAAATACAAAATGTTGCGGATAGAATCATCTGTGTCTATTTGTTTGTTGCTAAGTTTTAATAATATAACAATAAACGACGTATAACTTTTCTCATCTTTTTGACTTTCTGAACACAGCTGCAGAATTGTATGCTGGCCAATTTAATCTCTGTGCTAAAAGGCAGTACTGAGGCGCAGAGTGCCTTGTGTCGCCTAGGAGTGTCAATTTTTTAATTATGAACTAGAAGTGGATACTCTAATTATATGTATTAATTAACCCAAATAGAACAATGAACTTTAAAAAAATTTAACGTTTATTTAAAAGATATTTAGAAATGTTAATTATTTGAATATTCCATATTACTCCTAGTAATCCTTCTACCCATACTACACCAAATGTATTCTTTTTGATGTGATTGTGATTTGAAATTTCAATGTCTTTATTTGTAGGACATAGTGATCCAAATCAATTTATTACGGTTCAATTAAAAAAGTGTTGTAGTTTTTTCTTAAACCTTTTAAACCAACATTTAACTATTCGTTACTAATTCAATGCCACGGTAATTTCATGTCGTTCATTTACATGCACTGCTACCGTTTAATTTGGCCTCTGGGTGCCTACTCCATACTCTATTTATTGGAATACCATTACTCAGATGTTTGGACAGTTTTACTAAAGGGAGATCAGACAACGTTATTACAGTACACAAAAGAAATTGTCATAGGACACTGAAACAGAAAACAGAATCTGCAAGTCATTTCCTGGTGCACAGTCATGTTACAGTTTTTGGGGAATCTGAGAATATACGATTCTAAATCCGGTTTTAACTACTATTGTGACAAATTGTGACGTAGTGTGGCCTTCCAGATAGGAGAGTATGTAATATTAATTATACGTAATAACAAATATAAAATATTGTATAGATATTTCTCTTCTCAAAGTCTCAGATGAGTTTACAGCTGCTACATACAATGACAACTAAATTTAGTTCAGTAAAATTATGTTAAAAACATTTTTTTATCGTTTTATATATTTTCGTGCGTATTGACACACGCGTTTGGAATTGTGCGATTGTGAGATACTAGAGGGCTGTGTGAGTCTCTGTGGACGAAACGAAAGTTAAGTTTTCTTCCCTTTTTATGTTCCTAGCCACTCAATCCTCCTTTTCTCTACTCTTCTCTTTTATTTTCGTTATCCTCACCTTTTTCCTTCTCTATTTCCTAGCAAGAGTTTTTTTTAGCTTTCCACCCCCTCCCTATACCTGCTCCACGTGTGTCTCTTTCTCGCTTACATAGTAAAAAACTCTTTTACTGATTTATTTCTTTAAAGATGTCTTTTAGATACAAACACATAACGAGAAAACGATTCTTGTATAAAAGTTTTAAATTTCGCTTTTGTAAAAATGTAATACCAGGTCAGTTAAACTTAATCAGACCGGTGATACAGTTTTAAGCCAGTTGCAAGTTGAGTAGCTTTATAGTATAACTACTTCGATATTAATTGGAAATAATTGTATTAAATAGTAAAGAGATGATAGGAAAAGAAAAGTCATGTCAAATGCAAGTAAGGAGAGAAAAGAGGAGGAGGACGAAGCCAAAAGAGAAAAAAAGAGAGAAAAAATAAAGAAGGAGGTTATGATTAGAAAGAAACTGTACCCAAAGCGTTACGAAGTTTTTAAAAGGTTGATAAAAATAGAAAATTAAGTATGAATTCAGAGTAAGGAGGAAAAAGAGGAGGAGGACGAAGCCAAAAGAGATAAAAAGAGAGAAAAAAATAAAAAAGGAGGTTAGGATTAGAAAGAAACTGTACCCTAAAGCGTTACGAAGTTTTTAAAAAGTTGATAAAAATAGAAAATTAAGTATGAATTCAGAGTAATCAGAAAGATGTAGAGACGGTAGAGGAGGAGCAGGAATAGCCTCGACATATGGTAATTGGCATAGTTATACATCGGTATAAATATATTGCAGTGTTATATTGTAATAGAAGGACTGTGGTCCTAGGATGTGGATGAAAAAAAAGAAGAAAAGTAAAGAGTTATGGTTGACTGGACTATTAAACAAATTGGGCCAGAAAAATCATGAGTCATGTAATGTGTGTGTTGTGTGTGTGTGTTGAAGGGATCGCCGAGCCGAGCCGTTCCTATCGCGAGTGACGACAGGAGCTTGTGAGTTACACAGTGGCTTAGAAGCTTATTCACTCAACAAAACGAATCGGCATTATGATTACTGTAGCTGTAGCATTAATCTACATACAAATATGAATGTATATTACAATATTTTATTCAAATTCAATTATCTCAATTGCATCACATGCTAATTCGATACAAAATATGCATTATTATCAATACTGAAATCTTGAAATGCAAATAAAATGTACCAGCCCTATTTTCATATTAGTAAATCAATTATTCGTACAGCCTTAAGAATTTTGACTTTCTTTCTAATCTGTATGTTTCATCTGAAGTAATTAAGTCAAGAATGCAGTGGTTGACAGCGGTATGTTTTATAAATTATTGCATTAATTGGTATTGAACGTCGTACATAAATCTAAATGTTTAGTTTTACGTAAAATATTGTACCTACTAATGATTTAATTAACTACAGAAAGCGATGATTTGTATTTAATCAAATTATAATTAAGCAAAGTTTTATCTAGTGAACAACAACCTTAAGAAAGTTGTGTCTCGTTTGTGTCTGCACCCTTATGCTGATTTCACACCAGAGACATCAATAGAACATGAACATAAACTTGTTTTTCTGAACAAAAACATCAATGTTTACACGAAACATTTTTCTCTTTTGTTGCTGTTTTAGTAAACAAAACACATTCCCATCTGGTCGGTAAGATCAAAGGAAAACACGTTTGTTGTAGTTTTTTTAGTCCGCTTGGTTTGAACACGCAGTTTTGTTTTCTGTGAACATCTACGCTTGTCAGTTGTTGTTTATCATGTTCATAATTTTTATGGGACACACAGAAAATCACTAAAAACAAAACCAGTTTGTTCAGTGTGAACAGCCTGTTTTCGAAAAACAGAACTATTCTAAAATAAAACAAAACAGGATTTTGTTTTGTTTTTTGACAACAAAACTGTTTTCAAAACTGTCTCTCTGGTGTAAAACCGGCAATAGGCCTCATTTACGTATGTATTTTTGAAATAATAATCAAAATGTAATGCGAATAAATAGTTGTTTTTTTCTTTCAATTTCACATGGGTGGCGTTGATCTACATTATTATTACTGCTATCTGAACTGGCCTGCGCTAATGTCAGTTAATGTGGTCCGCTATCTGCCATAACATTCCAGCTTGAATGTCTATTAATAACAATACCCAATACCTATAACAATATAATATTCATTTTTATCTATGATTCAATCTATAATATATTTATTATGATTTTTAATGAATAGATAATCACTGGTTCAACGTAAATCATTTTATTGAATAAATTTACATGTTGTTACTATTTTTACTGTTATACCATACCGGCCGGCTCCACCTAAAAGATATTTTTTTCATGTATTACACATATGTCATATATATCATTTCAATGAAATGTGGAACATTGCGAAGCAGATATTGTCTCATAATAAATATTCGCAAGAATTTGACCTGATCAGATTTAAGAAGATTACATTTTTTTTCATTTTGATTTATTTTGAATGTAATCTTTTGGTCGTTGATGCTGCGAGCTGATTACAATTCTTTTGTGATTGTTTCTTGTTTTTTTATTTTGAACTACAGCTACAGATCTGTTAGCTTTAGTCATAATTCACCTACATGAAGTGAGTCATAACTCAGATACATCAGTGAACATAGGGTGGATATAAAACTTCATTTGTTTCATTTATGTTTAAATATTTTAATGATTTTCACAAATAAAATTTATATGGAAGTTGTAAATTACTTTTGCAATAACTTTAAAAATTCTGTTATTCTACTTTTACGTGATTGTTAGCTTCACAGGAATTAGAGAGGATTGTTTTGTATGGTTTCAAGCGCAGGGTGAGGTATTTAAAAGCTCTCTCGTAATCCTCTCTCATCTGGGTCCGTATTCCTGAGTCTTGCGAACAATGATCGTAATCGAACAGGTCTGATTTATATGAGTGAAACATTTTACGAATTACTTTTAAAACAGTATTCCTGAATTTTATTATTAATTATTATTATAACTTAACTTTTTTATACATATTTCAGAATGTTGTTTAGTGTAATAGTTGTTTATAATAATTTACTTTTACCTTTGTTTTCTAGATATGTCACCCTTTTTGGCATAAAGTGTGGGCGTAAATAGTAAGTTTAATTAATTTAATTGATTTGCCAATTAATGTGTAATTAGTAATAAATAACAAATCATGGTCAAGCTATAGTAATAACTTACAATTTACATTGTCCATTCTTAGTTATAAACAATTGTAGTAATGTGTAGCAATAATTATTTACATGACGATTATTTTTTGTGACCCTATTATTATATTTACTAGATTGTTATACGGAACATGAAGTTATGTCTACACTAACAACTTTTTATATTATTCAACTAGTTTGTTTTATTATTTTATTTAACGTCAGCGAATTTAATAATACTTGTCCAATCACAGACGACTTCTTTCTAAAGATGGCAGTATTTGTGGCGTTCAAATATGTAATATTTATGGTTTGTACTATTATTAATTTAAAGAAATAAACTTAATATCTAGGTAATTATTTTTTAAATTAAATTTGTTGTCAGGTTCGCTGAATACAATTTTAAAAATCACTGGTATAAAGTATGAACTTTAAAAGCGCCTGAATGATATACAACAACTTTAACTCTGACCTAAGTATGAAAGATAAATTAGAATAGTAATGAAACTGTGACATAAACATATTTTAATTAATTTTAGTCGACGCCGAACTGCTGTTATATTTGAGGGTTCGGCAACATAAATAAAGTGGCTCTGCTCTATTGGAAATAGATTCTAGCCTTAAATTAAAAAATAAATTAAAAACAAAGAAAAAAGTAAATAACGGTAGTGTTGATCTGGCTTTTAGGATCCAGCCACGCTGGTTCCCATATGTTGAAACTTTGTACGTATATCCACATACCCATACAAGAAACTTGGATATTGTACTACAAAGCACAGCTCTAGTTATTATAATGTACAATTATACGCCCATTCAAAACACTAGGTATATGCAAATTAGAATCACACACACAGACACATGGACTACATTTCAACGGTTCGTTTGATGGTGTGCAACGTGGAGGATATAATAAGTAATATGAATTAATAATTCATGCATAATATGATATATGTACTTTGCAATTACAATTTGCATTTTAGATGCTGTCACTCACTTAGCTGATGTTTTTATTATATCTATATGGTAGACCTATAACACAGCTCTTGCATTTGGACAGTGGTTTATATATTATTTATATATTTATGTGTATAGCTACTTGTGTTATTTAAATTTTATTTTAAATTCTTTTCATTTGACTTTTTTTGGCTACCAGTGACATTCATATAAAGGTTAAATTTATTGTAGTTGAACTTTGAAGGCTACGGGTTACTGCAGATTTAATATTCCATTTTATTAAAACTTTAATCTGAATTCAAGTAATATATGTTTTTGGGTTTGTCTAAATTGGTGAAATAATTTATGATCATGTTTTGGGACGATTTCGTTCAGTATTGTAATTTATAAATTCTTAATACTTGTTTCTTTTTTACGTATAAATGAAGTTTAAAAATATAAATTCGATTAATTTATTGCAAAACGTTCTACAAAGTTCTATATTTAAATTTTAAATAGTTCTTCCACGCTCTTTTTAATTCTCCCCTACATCTATTCATTCTTTCTTTTCGTTCGCCTAGTGAACCTCGGAATATTTCTTTGGTATCTTCCTACGCGTCTAAAACTTCTATTTTATTTTGCGTCTTCTATTTTCTGCACTCTTTTCTATTATTGCACCTCTATAGCTTCTTACTCTTATTATTGCATGTACTTCTCCCCCATTCTCCTTTCTTTATCCTCATCGCCATTTCTTTCCTTTTTTAAATATTTATTTTTGAGTGCATCAACTATTGGTAGTTATTAGCTCTTTTAAATCAATATTACATTTTTTTTATATACATTTTTTTAAAACACATAACTTCTTATACAATATATAATAATTCTTTTTCCATATTTCAGCTTCTTTCCATCATTCCATTTCTCCATTTCTTCTATTCTCTAATCACCTCCTCATCCAACGTTCAACATCCTCATCTTTTTCTTATTTCAGCATCGCGATCTGACACAGGAATCGCCTCAACTATGATGTCCTCTCTTCCATCCATTTCTTCTAAAGCTTTTCTTTTATTCTATTTTCATTTGCTTTTCCTTCTTTCTATTTTCCTTCTCGGAAGAATTCTTTGTGATCATTTTTTTTCATATTCATTACAATGGTTGCACACAACCAATTACATCTGATTTAACCAAACCCCGAAAATATAACTCTGACCCGGGAATCGAACCAGGGGACATAGTAGTCAGAGTCAAGCATCAATTCTCTCGCTCAACTGTGTCGTTGCCATTCCTTACAACTTCTTTTCCCGTTCATACCTTCAAGTTTTTTAAGTAGTTAAACTGTGCAGTAGTTTGCTGTATACAATTTCAAATACATGTATCTTAGGAGTCACAGATACTTTACGAAACTAGATACATATTAAAAGTATCTAAATGCTTAACGTATCTAAATATATACAGCACTGATCATCGGGTATCTGTTGCATAAAATAGTACAGTAAATCTCATTGAATCTAGAATTATTATCGTATTTGTGTGCAACAATATAATAAAATTGAAAACCAATCCATTGACAATTGGACAGACCAGCATAGAATCACGTCCACTTTGTATTTTCTTTGCCGTTCGAATCGAACAGTTTGTTACTGGACCTGGACAGTTGTGATTCTGTGAAGATGTATGAGCAGCAGCGTAGCGACGACCTGATAGCTCTCCCCCCAGGATCTATCACCCCCTCTACACCGATTCTACGGAAATGCTTGTTGTAGGCCACATTACTCACGGCAGATTCTCGGCTCCACTTCACTTCATGACCAGATTCCAATATAATAACTTTTCAATCGAATGTAATTTAATTGAATTTGATTTTGAATAGAGCAAAAAAATTGAACAAACGATAAATGTAATCATAAATTTTAAGTACAATCAGAGTAGAAGATTTTGTTTTTTGTAATTGTTAGAAAAAGGAGAAGAGTTCTCTTTCATTCAGAGAAAGAGTTAGGCCTAGGTCGAAATATATTCATGCTTCAGCTAGCTTTCGGTAAAAATCTAATTGTAGTATTAAGGGGGGAGGTAATGTCAAATCGATAAAAAAAAAGCATATTTTCGATAATGTTTTTTATTGACACGGTTAAAATATAATTATTTCTATAATTAGTACATGATAAAATGACATTTGAAGAATACTTTATGAAATTTTCATAAATAAATATGAAGAAATGAGGCATTGACTGACAGTGAATCTCCTCAGACGTCACAAAAAGAAGTAAGATTGTTCGATTCTAAAGTCGAAAAACCAAAATGATTTCATTTGTTGTTAAGTTTCTGCAGATAACGCTGTCGAGTTTTTTTTTTATTGATTTTTCAATTTTTTTACAGCTCTTAAAAGTCAAAATACCGACTTTGTTAATATAAAATACGTTGAAATTAAAAAATTTTAAAAGTTTTGTAGATTTTGAGCTAGAGAGGGCATCGAGTCTGAAAAAACTATGTGTGAGAAACCGCATTTAAAAGTTTCAAAATAAGACGAAACCAGACCAGAGAGATGAAGACTTAAAACTCTATATCTCCGACAGTTTTACTTCAATCGATTTCAAATTTTCACACAATAAACTTAATATGTTGTACATTAATATAAATAAAAAAAAAGGTGAAACTTTAAACCTCCCCCCCCCCTCCATTTCTTAAGCACTGGTCTCTGACACATATAAACTCAAGGCCAGTAAAATCATCTTCTCTTATCACCGCTCTCTGCAATTTCATTAAAGGTAGATTAGTACATATTTCAATCACATATCTTACATCCCAAATATTTAATATTACTAAGGACGATTTAAATTTCCATATCCACCGGTACAGCAGCTCTTCTTATTTCTTCCTGTTGTTTATAGTGCAACGTGAGCGCGCATGCAAATATTTGAATCTTAATGAAAGAGAAATAGATTCCAATCCCTAAGGAATACCGTACGAGTATATTCTTTAGAACACACACACAGACACGTTCACAGGGACAATATAAGAGTTCCTGCATCATACTGTAACTATAAATGAGTCCAAATTTGGTAAACACACATCTCAAATAGTTTTGTAGAAATATTTCATAGGATGAATATTACAACATAAGAGTAAATCAATATGTCAAAGTCAACTTCGTGCAGGAATGTTTTGTATATTGTCAACGAATCGAATGATATTAATAGGTGTCTTAATATCTAGTAATCTTATATTTGAAATTCAGTTTAGTATAATAAGAACTTTTAAAGTTCAATCAAGAACAAGCGAAGCTAAAAAATACTGTTAAAAATAGTTCGCAGCTAAAGTATTAGTAAGATGTGTTTTTGATAATTAATTTTAAAGACTATTTTGTGTAACCACGTAGTGAAAAGAAGATACAATTAGAATCACAGTAAATATGCATAAAATACATAATGAGTGGAGTTAGCCATCGTCTTAAAAGTTGTTTAGTTTTAATAATAGATAGAAATGTGTACTAAATCAGCGGTGTTAGAGATTAACATTATTAAACAGTAACTTAAGCCATATGTCACTAACAAAAATAAGTAAACACCGTAAGAAGTCAAATAAATTCGATGGGATAATGTCAATAAAATATTATGATAAATATTTACAAAGAATGTTTAGTATTATTAATGACGTCAAAGTGAAATAAATTACGTTGAACACAATACATTTATAGCATGCTTAGAAATAACTTATTATAAAACATGCTATGTTCACTTTGAACGAAGACTTTTTATGTAATATAATTTATATCATTAGAAACCGAAGTTGTTATAGTTAAATAATGATCACATCTGGCTAACTATAAGATTTAAAAATGGTAATTGGGCTATAATATAGTCATTATTATCAATAATGTGTTTTGTACAAGTTTTTATATGAATTTTACTGTTGATTGTTAAATACAGAGATTCTCAACGTAAGACTCGTGAAATAAATAACCACGTTTCAGTTTTGACGTGTCGTCTTGTGTATATTTGTTCGTTGATAGTTATGGAGCAATTAATAATATTTTAACAACTACCTAATTTACTATGTATATTGTCTTTACATTCTTCCACATTTAATCTATTTAATAAACTTCATTTCATTTCACTAAATTGAATAAGAAGTATTCTAGATTCTAATTAAACTTAAAACTGATCACATCTCTTGATTTTTCTCCTCGTGTCATTTTCTCTGTCCTCTACTCCACCTTACCATTCTAAACTCCATGCTTCTCTCTCTTATCCTCTCTCTCTTGTTCCTTCCTCTCTGTATCTCCGTCATTCCCTTCTTCCTTCTCTGGCTTCTCTTTTCCCTGACAAACTGAACATTCTCTATCTGCTCTGCCATCCATCTTCTTCCTTCCTTGTCTCTTCTCAGTGGCTATTTCTCTGACTTACCTAATTTAGTAATTGCTGCTTATACCTTAAACAGTATGTAGTATACAGAAACGTTGTAATTAAACACTTAAGCATTAAAGATTTAATAACTAGATTAAATATAATTAATTATTAAATATTAAGAGTTAAGTTATCAATTTAAGTTATCTTTGATTGTGTTACACTTCAATGCGTGCGATATATTTTACAGAAATGTTCAGGTATGAGTATTTTTATTTCAAGTTCAAAAACATTTATTAATCAAATGTTACTACAATAATTAATTTTAATTACAATATGTTTTATTCTAATGTATGGTGTTGGCCTAAGCCTAAATCCCTATATAAAGTATATGTATAGGGAAGCGTATTTAAATAGTACTTTCAGGATTAACTACGTAGAAAGATTTATGTTATAATTTCTATATCAGAAGTGGGATAAACAAATACTACCGCAAAAAAGATTAACAAACATTGAAGATGATTCCGTTGATTCCCGACCCTGACCAAACTATGATTAAGATAATTATTAAATGATTTAGATAATAAAATCGAATGATATCTTAAAGTCTACTACGAAGTTATATGTATAGTATATTGTAATTAATAACAAAGTGAAAGGATCCTAAAGTCCTTAGCATCGCTGATTACTCTTGCTCAGAGTACATGATTGTACGAGAACACACAATACTGAATACAACAGACATTACTATTATTTATTACATCACAATAAATATAAAACAAACTCTAATTTAAAATATAATCATAATTTAAAACTACAAAAAACAAATCATAAGTCATAAGCGCAAGAGGAAAATAAAAACGAAGAAATATTCCACAACCCACAATGGTAAAGAATCTCCCCTCGGATGGATGGTGATGGTGATGGTGATGGTGATGCTGATGGTGGATTCTGTGATTGTGCACAAATTACTATTTGCAAAATCTAATTTGTATGATATGGAATGGATACAAGTATTATTATGTGAGAGAGAACCAAGCCGCGACTTCATTATTATTCTGTAATTCTGTTCCCATTTATTCTATTCTATTCTGTAATTTGTTTAAATTAAAGAAACAATATGTACTACATGTTTACCAATAGATTCTTTAATTCATGTTTTTAAATATCTTTTTAAGGATGATTTATGATTTTAATATTTTATATAAAATAAGACATTTTAGGAAGTATACATTTTTAATCAAACTTATGTGTTGCTTCTGAAATCAAAGCCTTTTATTTTAGTAATTTACATAGACATTATAATAATTACACTGTTTAACTTAAATCATAATATCTTACTCGAAATCAAAGAACCGACATTTAAAGTTTATTATTTAAATTGTCAACTCCTTTTTATCTAATTTTATAATAACTTAACATTATGTACATTGAGTTCTGTTGACTCCAAATATCAACTATGTTGGTCGTTAGCACACACTACAATGAAAGTAGCTATAGTCCAAATCACTATAGTTCGGCGGTGACTTATACTTAAAAGAGGTTATAAGAGCGGTATAAATCTATAATACGATAATGAATTTTATCTTTTTCGTTTCTATACACATTATAGAAAAATAAGTGAGTCAGTGCTTTTTAGTTATATCGGCAGTTTATGCCCTACAACTTGTTTTAAGTATGAGTCGCTACCGAACTCTCGTAATTTGAACTATATAACTAATACATACCGATAGCTCATCTGACCATAAAGGAGTTGTAATATCTCCGGTCAGTGTTACCAACTAAAGAAATATAATTTCTTTACATATATTTATTTAACGTCGGCCTATTTCCGATGATCATCTAGTGTGAAAACAGCCTTATTATTTTATTTTATTTCGGTTTTAACCTTTATTTTATTTTAATTGTGATTAGATAGAATGAAGTTCGGTTCTAGAAATGATACTGGATAAAATAAATGAAAAATGATTAAAATCTTTTTGTATTTTCAATACTGGTAAAAATACAGCACTGTTCCAGAAACAAAATTTGAAATCACTTCCCCTATAAGTTTTAACGATACTCCTAATTTACAGAATAACACCGTTTACTAAATTGTTGTTCATATTAGTAGTTCTTCAGTCTTTTTCAATTTTATTGTAGCAACTCATTACAATAGTTTAAAAAATGATATAACAATTAGAGTTGAAATTATAACAACCATACTCCTCTACAATCACCGTGTCTATGGAGGCCCATTTGAACGCTCCGTGGGGCCCTCTATGTCGTGTGACGCAGTCTCCGCTCTATCGTTCACAGAGCTGTGTGAGATGTGCCTGCTATACAAGTATATTATACATTTAATAGGTTTGCGTGTGATGCGCTACTGTTCTTAGGGAATCGCAATTCGTGGTCGCGGCGTTATGGTTGGATTAAGAGGAATGATAAAAGAAGCAAGGGAGAGACAGAGGGATGGGAGATGCGAGATGCGAGATGGGATGCTTTATAAAGGTTTGTAGTTTGCCGTACTTGGTAGAGAGATCTATCTGCACACTGCAACGTTTCTGATCCTCACGTTATTTAATATAGATAATGTAACACAGGTAGTCCGATTTTACAGGGTCTTAAAACATAAACAAATATTACGTAAAATATATATTTATGCAACATAAATTATTTTCGGTCGTAGCTGCTACTGTATTCTTAAGTGGGATGAATTTGTGTGCCTGTCACTCTTCGCACTATAGCTCGGGAATGGAACCAATTAAAGAAATGCATAAGATCTTATGCTCTACAACTTGACTAATAATTTTAAATGCTATTTAGATCCTAGGAAGTAACATATCTACAAAAATCCACTTTTTATGACGTTTGGCCTATGAAAATAAAATCTGGCTTATAATATTATTATTATATTATATTAATTGTTTGCCTTTCGGCTTTACAATCTAAATTCTTAATACATTTCATAGAACTTCAACTTGAAATTAAACTTAAAACTATTCTGGACCTTTCTATTTACAAAAGTACTTTACTCCATCTGACCCTCTCCCTTCATTTTCCCTAGTCCTCCTTCATTCTCACCGTTTCCTCACCTCTTGTCTTCTTTGTCACTTCAGATTAAAATCACTTCTGCTCTGGTGTTACTTCTCTTTCCTCGTTCCTTTTCTCTATTTCCGCTATCCACCTCTTCCTTTCACTGCCTCGTTTAATAACTGCACAATCTTCTTCTCGCTCATTACTTTTTTCTGACATGAAAACTAATATGTTCCAATCCTTTTCTCGGTATTTGCCCAGTATCTGTTTCCTTTCTCCTCGTTTCCCAATCTAAATCTGGCAATCCTTCTCATTTTTTTTTGTGTCTTTTTCTCTTAAGTAATGTGGTATCTCTCTCTCCCAAATCCTTTTATATCTTATATATCATATATGAGATTCTATGAGATATTTGTGAGATCTTATAAAATGTCTTTTCCACCTTAAAAGATTGAGTTATATGCATTTTAATAAAACTGTTTCATACAATTATATTATTTTTAATAAATTCAAACTAGAATTTAAAATAGTATCTTAAAAATAATTAATATACCCGGTTCTTAATTTTAATATGCATTTGTCCTTTGTATTACATTTTATAACACAGTGTAAGTAAACAAAAATATTTTACATATTACGATTTGAAAAATTTAGATTCATTTATAAAGTAAACAATTCATCTTATTTTGCTTGTATATTTCTGCACATTGTTAAAGTCCCGCTGTGTAAATCCAGTGGCAAGTTTGTGGTCTGTCCGATGTGAGGCGCCACTGTACAGTCATACATTTTATATTTAAATTTTAAATATATCAAATTCCAACATGACTCCATTCCCTGTATATTATCTTATTTAAAATGTTATTTATTTGCAAGGACTCCTAGGACTAATCGTACCTAATTATTATGAAGGAATTGATATACTGTGTTATAGAAATAGTGAGACGTACAGAGGCGTTCCTAAACTGAACTAGAGTGAAAGATAACTGTGACGAGATACAATGGGCTTGTGTCCTCATTTTTTAGTGGTCGATTTTTCAATTGTTGATTGATATTGATGTTAATAAATGTGTATTGGCGTGTTTATTTTATTAAATATCTTAATGTTGACGGAGATATATCAATTAAAAGTTTGAATTGTAGTTTTAGCGCTAGAAATGGTCGACCATATTTGTATGACTTGAAATGCATTTTAACGTCAGTTATTTGTTGAGTAGGTCAGTGCTGTGGTAATGTTCTGTAGCTGTTGGTAGTCAAATAATCAAATAATCAAATCAAGTCAAAGAATAATAGGTTTTTATTTTATTTAACCCTGATAAGGCAGACTATTGAAATTTGATTGTTCCTCAAAATAGCTGTAAATAATATTTGATATTTTGATATATAAATACATATAGCAGAGATTTATGATCTGTAAGGTTCGTAACCTTACACAAGGATTGTGATGTCACATGCACTTGGAATGTGTACAACGTTGAATCCCTTTAATAATTAAAGAGACAAAATGACTTTTTTAATTGTTAATATCTCTTAACATATAAGGAGTTATTAAAAAATAATTAAACATTTGAGGTTCTAGTAACCCACTTTATCAATATATAGTACACTTTTATAGAAATTAAGACATAGGACGCAAGCCCATTGATTTCATATAAGTGTTGGAATATATCTCCATATTGAGGGGGCACTGTGTCTCCGGGCTTGACCGTCGGACTACGATTTATATTTTTGAGTTATGAATTGCTTCTATAATGAAGTTAAATTGTTTAAGCTTAAAAACATTATAAGTATTTTTACATTTTATCTTAATGTAACATTCATTTGTATTTGAAATTTTTTTGGCAAGAAGGATAAATAAAGCAAACCCTGATATATTAGAAAGAAGAATAAGAGAATTTTAAATGGTTCATATTATATTTATAACTGTTTTATGAAGAATAAATAACGTTCTGTATAAATCCAATGAAGAATTATCTACATCAGTATGTCGGTATTATGTTGATCAAAGTAAAAACGAAGCCTAAATTACTGCGGTAGAATCTAATAAGAACAATGAGCAGCTTGCACGGTAGAAACAGAAGGACGACACGGAATAGTGAGCATTGGACGACCACTGCCACCGCCACCGCCACCGACAGACTACGGCGACCGACCAGAAAAAACAATTGGTTTATGATATTAGTAGGTAATAGCATGCTACTGTTCTGGATGCTGCAGTCCCTACACTTGTATATGATACATGATTATAGTAGATGATAGTTCAAGGTTAATCTGGTAATTGACATTAAATATCATGAGTATGTGATCTCATACAACATGGAACTTATTTTAGTACATCTAGTTATCTTCATTCCGTGCGCCGTGGTATTCTTTGTTGTAGGATTTAGGAATTAAATATAAACTCATTCAGTCAAAGAATGTTTCATACAGAGTGGGAGACGCTGCCTTGTTCAGTACACTGTATTCGAGTTGCTTCACATTAGTATATGCCATCATGTGATAAACTCTCTACTTTATTGTTTACCAATCTTATTTACGAGTATAATGTCCCAGGTATATATTTATGATCTTATATTCTTATATTCTTATGATCTTATATTCTTATATGTTTGGTAGTGAATTTTGTATAGCAGCGCGAAAACGACTCCGTCAATGTTTGCCTATTTGTTGCCTATTTCGTAGAGAAAAAAATTCTAAGACATTTGGCGTCCCCGGATTTTTCCTGAATTTCCTGGAAACCCGTAATTTTGGAAAAACTGGAAAAAAAGTGTGCCCTTTTTTGCTGTATTACTATTAATTCGTAAAAGATAGAAAGTTGAAATTTAGCATGTGTATTAAGGTATTCAATGCTGACATTTCTCAAAAATTAGAAATTCAAAAATTTTAAAATTGGGAAACTTCATATCCTGGATTCTAGAATAATTAAGTATATTATTAATAAAAATATATTCAAAATTTCAAAATTTTATTTGGGGGCACGAGGGCAGTACTTGCCGAGAGTAAAAATTGTGCTAGAAAGTTGAAATTTTGTATATACCTTGGTAACTTATTTACGAATCGAAAAAAAAATCCCAAATTTTGAAAAAATTTGAAGAAATTTGGAAAAAATTGAAATTGTGCGAGTTTATTATTTTAATTTAAAAATAGAATTAAATATGAAATGTAATTACGAATTATTTTATTGGATTCAAATGATACACGCTCAAAAAGACGTCGCTTTGCGACGGAGGTTAACTGTAGTACACTTGATAATGTTATCAATACATAATTTGTTACATTTTTTAAACAGTACTTGACTAACTCTTAACAGCATTGAAAGCAGTCAACGGATTGCTTTTTAAATCAACAGGCACTGAAATCCGGCTGCTGACTGGCAGAACACATTTATACAAGTAAAACTGAACTTTTATATGACTTCCCCTTCATTTCCTCTCTCACGATTCATTCATTAAATGTAATATCTTGACTGCCTTCCATGCTGATAAGTCGACCCGTATCATAAATGTATGTTATATTTGTATAGTTATGTATAATGTAATGATACATTTGGGATAATTAGATACACCATTAAGCAATGTTGGCATAGGCAGAGGTTTTGTACACTGATAAAAAGCCTTGACACCCCGGACTGCCTAAATTCAAACATTGAAACCATTATAAATTGAAAAACAATAAGAAATCTTTACCGCCAAAATGCTGTCTTCAGGTACTAATATTTTTCTAAACGTGTTTTTAAATTTAATTGATTATGTGTTTACATAATCTTAAATTTATAAGCAGCGGTATAGTTGACATATATAAGGTCTCAACGTATTAGGAAGTCGTTTGTCGTCAGTATCGAAAACAGATTTATAAGAATTTAACACCTCTGCTTTTCTCATTAAAAGATAGAAATCAAATTCTCGTAATGCATTGTATGTTATTTTTTAATTATTTATTTGCGAAAATAAACGAATTCGTTTCTGTAACACAAACCATATTGGTATAATTATATAAATATTAAATAACACAACAACTGATGATGATAATGATTTTAAAACATTTCAAGGTTATTTTGAAGTTGCTGATTTGACCTATGACCATATTTCTGTTCCACTTGAGAAGTAATTAATGAATCTGGAGATAAGATTGAAATAAAATTAACGTAGACTACAAATAGCTACAAAGAAGACAAGTAAACACAGTGAATTAATTCCTTGTTTTGTTCCTGTATAAAAACATATTTTCATGACATCATTATTATAATGATTTGCTAATATTTATAGTGTTTAATAATATATATTTAATTACGTTTTATGTATATGCAAGACTGTCCATCGCAGTACATGTATCACTTATTTGTTAGTATTGGTGATCTTTGTTTTGATTTCTGTTCCATCTTCGCAGTATACTGGTAACCTTGAAATATCTTAAGTATAACGTAACCCGACATACACATACTATATTTTTAGTACCAATAATATTAAAATGAACCTACATTATACTCCTGTCGCAACGGGCATGTTTTATTAAATTATAGTAATAATGATTTGCTATATATTGTATAGCTATGTTTTTTTATTAATGTAATAATATGAACATGATGCAACACGTTTTTGTTTGCAATAATACTTTTATTCATTTTGTTAAAATCAACAAGTTTTTAGTGATAATGAAGTAGGAGTTTGAATTGATTGGATACTAAGTGATTATTAATATGTACCTTACACTTACAGAGGTGAATCAGAAACCAATAAGAAGCTCAGTATTTAAGGGGCAGCAAGCCGGTATTTGTCTTCAGTGGGCGACTGATTTAAATTCAAATGTGGCAAATAGACATAGAGTTAAGTATCATTCCCACTCACTCACTGCTTTAATTTTATTTTGTATTTAATTTAAATTGTTTACCATATGGCAATACGCGTAGTCATTTAATTTATTTTTTAAGTTTTTTTAGTTTTTTTAGAACCTTACAAGGTCCAATTTTTTAAATTAAAAATGTTAAATTAAGAAAAACTATATTATATTATAACCTTCAAAATGTGACAATCCGTCAAAACGCAGTAGGATTTACTTTTAAAAGAAGTTTAATGTCAGAGTTTGAAAAATATAGAAGAGAAAACAATTTCTATTTCTAATATTGTTATTAAAAATAGCAATTTTAATTATTGCACTTACAATTTTGTCGAACTGTCAAAATTTATATTACTAACGATGCATACGCACCAACTAAATTAACTAAACTTAAATTAAAACATAAATATGAAAACGAAAACAGTAAATGAAATATCAAAACAGTGAGTGGGAATGAGGCTTTATTACATTTTGTTTTTATTTAATATATTAAAAGAAATGTGGGGTTGCCGAATAAGTTTTATGATTACATCATATCCAACTACAGAAAAAACAATTTTAATTTGGATACTATTTAGCCTCTACCCCTAATGCGGCTCTGGTACTATCAACTATGAAGGTTGAAATCATTTATTCTAAATGTATTTCATGATTAATTGCATACACTTTTTATAGTTTATCTAATTGATTATTGATTATGATTTGGCACAGTTCACACCTGTTATAAGTGCAGTCAAGGTAACATAAGGATTAATTTTTAAAAATATAAATAAGTAAAACAAAAAACCCAAGGTTCAAAATAACAAACTTATATATGATTTATGCATTAATTCAAAATAAAATTCATAAGCGTGATTATTGAAATTGTTTTTTGGTCAATGCTGTGTTAATTGCAAGAGTTATTAGAATAATATAGCTGCTTCAGCAAAAGATATGTACAGAGGTTGAAATAAATTATTTAGGAAAACTAGGTTATACTCGTACGAGTATATGTTAAGGTAGACGTCCACTTATTAACACGGAAGTCATTGCATGCATACAAATACGTTTATTGTACAGTACCATAATCGTCGAAACGGTAGCATTGCGGACAGGAATGATCTAACAAACAACTTCACCATTCCGCCGTTGTAGTAGATGTGAGTGTATCGGATAAATCGAATCCATATGTCATCATTGGACGGATTGTATCAAACAAATTCGTTGTGCATGAATAATCATACCTTGTTGTGTTTACTTGTGTGTTGACAGAAGAGGAAAGGATAACTTAAAAAACGAACACGCTTCCTAAAGTTGCTCGTGGAAGCAAACCTACTCCTACAACCATAGAGGTATAAGAATAGAGTGCGCAAGAGACTGAATACTGCAATAAAGGCAAAGAGAGATAGCTGACGAGTGTCCTCTGTGTCTCTTTCTAAGTAAGCTTTCTAGGTAAGCTGGCTTGCTTACCTCCTACCTCACCGCCATTCAGCCAAGCCAGCAGCAGGGGGTTGGATAGAAAGAGATAGATAGGACTTTCAGCAGCTATCTCTATGTTTGCCTTTATCGCTTCGTCTTCTACGCGGCTGTACTCTTGTGCACTCTATTCTTATATCTCTATGCCTACAATTGACGATACAGTATATGCCCCCCATTTAATGGCTGCGATGGTGACATATACCCACATAACCTTAATCACGCATTCGTTAGATATATATATATATATATATATATATATATATATATATATATATATATATATATATATATATATATATATATATATATATATATATATATATTTTAAATATTAATTTACCCTGCTTCTTAGGGCTACGGTCCTTTTTTCGTACTTGTTAATACAATTCATTTACATTTTACATATCTACATTTTGTTTATTTTACATCCTATACTTTTAAACCCGCCATATTCCACGTTCTGTCTGATTCTGTCTATCACTAAGCACCCCAGCCACCTCGGATATTTCTGTAGTTCCCGCATACTCGTTGGTAACACAACTCCATTTTCTACCATAACTCTATATAAATTATTTCTGCAAACCACCGTTTCTCTACATTGGAAGATCAAATGCTCCACAATTACATATATCTTCCTGCATCAAGTGATTTCTTCTAAGATGTGCCAATGCCACGGTATGGTCTACCCTGTCTCGAGATAAATTCGTTAGATACAATGAGTGGATATTAATAAGTTGATGCGTACCTCAACTGATGCTAAGTGCTAAATGCTAAATGCAGCGTCCTCATTGGATCCAATTCGATTTACTTGTCCAATAACTGTAGTAATAAATTAACACGCGTTTCTCTCGCAAGAGCCATAGGTTACATAAATTCTTATAAATATTCAGGTATTAATTTTATTTATGATTACAGTTATGTATTAAATATAAACTGTTGTAAATTCGCTGGGTTCGAAGATAAAATTCGGAGGAAATTAATATTGTTAGTACGATCGTAAAACTTTGATGTTTCAATTAGCAAAAAGGTTTTCATTCAGTGCTATAAGTAAATTATTAATTTTTTATTGATGTGTCATTTTTTTATGTGATTTAAACCAATAAAATTTTAATATAATTTTTTTCTTGTGTAAATTAATAAAAACAAATATGTTTACAAAATAAAGTAGAGCCATTGAAGTGTTTATTGCTTGTAAATACATTAATTACTGTGTTTTACACATGTTTTACTGTAGTAATGCACTAAGACTTCTAGTTAATAATTAATTATTAAAAATGTAAAACCCAAAGAAATATAAAGTTTGCGAAGAAATGTTAGTGTGGTTGCTTACAACGCCTGAAATAGTAGATTCTCTTTAACGTAAAAAAACTTGAAAACTTTCTTCAACGGAAGGTGAAAACGGCGAAAGGTGACTAGACTCTACGCAAAAACAAAAAAAAAGGATTAAGACAATGCTAGAAGAAAAACTCGACATTGTAAAATTGGTTAATTGGGCAAACTTGCACTCCGACTATTTTTCCAAAGAAACTAATACAAGTATATCTCTAACCATAACTTTGATATACGTTAAGATTTCTCCCGCATCTAATAGCACCAGCTAAGTACTAGGTAGCAAATTACTTCCATTTAAATTACAAAATCAGCAAGTACGAACTACAGCACAAAATTTAAATAGGATTTAATAACTCGTGTAAGTTTAAAGGTTGAAAGGCATTACGTCACGTCAATTAATATGTACTCGTACATACGTATTATGTCATTGAGGTTCCCCGATGGTCACATTTAAATCACTAGGTTTATTATCGGATGTGTGAAAATTACGCTAATCAAATTTATATTCAAATTTAAATATTTGTTTCAAAATCAAACATTTATTATTATTGAATTTTTTTTATTTGCTGGATTAGTTTGTTTTATTAACTTTACTTGTTTTAAAATTACCGAGTTAATAACATAACATCCGGTTCAAAGATTGTTGAATTATTATACTGGTAATTTGGAAACCTTCAATTAGCACAGCCATGACCTAATATCTACCAATACGTAATAATTACTTCCAACCTTTCCGTGTTTTCTTCCGATGATTCGCTAGAAGCTACTCTTGAAAAAACACTTTCACATTACAAAAAACTCATCATTACCAACTGCTGGGAGTCCTATTGGGCACCTAAACAAGTTCTAAATCGTATATTTCATTTGGACAATTCATTTGTTGCTTAAAACAAAAAGGAAAGCGAATGGGAAATGGAATAACAAAAAGAACTCATTGTCTATCTCTTTGTCTTTCTTTTCTATTCTCTTTTATCACTTGTCTTGATTTGTTCCATACCATCCACTTCTCTTTATTTCCGTCAACCACCCTCTATCTTTACTTTCTCCTTGCAACAGTTCTTCCGACGTTTTCTTTCCTCTCTCAAAGAAGGTATAGTTTCGAACGTTTCCACCAAGTTTCCGTTAAGTTAGCTATTCTTACTACATCATCACCGAAAACGCCGTGCTTAATACACTAGCGCATCTTAAATACTATATCCGATTCCAAATAAACACATTGCCCATTCCCACACACTTTTATCATTACATCATATAACTCAAAACTTTTTTGATTAAAAAAAGTTCTTCTTGATGTTATATTGCCCTTTTTCTTCTCTCTTTAGACATTATTACCGACACCAATTTGCTCCAATAAAATATAAGTTACAAGTGGTCAGTAATCAACACGTCCATTTTTAACCAGGCTCCTTCAAGTTGAATATATTAAAACTGTCACGTTAAAAATGTACACTCCATTACAATAAATTAATAATCAGAAGTTAAAGGCGTAAACTGTTAGCTGTTTTGTGTTGGTCTCCTTTTAGTGTACTCGTATGATGCGGAGCAGTGCGGTAAATCTCTGGAACTTGAACGCCTTTCTGGACCCATAAAATGTAAAGATATAATGGGTTTTTAATAGGCATTGGTATACTTTTGAAAATATTGTTCAGTGGTGTAAGTTGCAGGGCGGCTGGATTGTTAAAGAAATTACAATTATGGTATTTTCTATGTAGGTAAATCTATTCTTCGTTTTGTACTTCCTTTTGACCTAGCGGGACACAAATTTACAAAACAGTAGACATTTCTGAAAATTAAGACAGAACATAGAAAGTGAGTGCACCATTCTTTAATAGAAATATCTCAGAGAATACACAATTCAACAAGTTTTCTAAGGTGCATTTGAATAAGTTGCTAATCCAAAATGTTCGCTATAGGCTTTACATCTAGGATAATCAATTTTCGGAGTTGCTAGAAAGAGCAATAGTAATATAATATATTCATTTACTTAAATACCTTTCATATAATTACTAAATTAATTTATAAATAAAATAAATTTATGATGTAATCTTAAACGCCCTTATTCTCACTCTGTATGCTAATGTAGAAATCTGCCGCTAGGTGGTGCGCATGAGCTTTGGTTATGCGTATTGCGGTACCAGAAGGTAAATGTAATTACAGGTATTTTGCATATAATTAGTAACCGTTTTTAATAAATGCCATTAATTTTATTTCATGTAAAGTGTTGAAAGTGCCTTATATTAAATTGGTACACTCATTTCATCACGATCTATAAAAACATAATTTATTATGATTGAATTGACGACAGAATATTTAATTTACCTCCAAGGTATGAAATTTGAAATGCGTATATTAATTTACTCTTAAAATTAGAAACAAGATATAATTATACTTGTATATGCAATTAATAAATCATTTTATGAAAGTTAAATTCACTTTCAAGTAAAAAATTGGTCACAATGTAAACAAACTTAAATTAATTACAAATATTTTTTTATATGCTAAAACCGAGAGCTGTGTTGTTATAAAATTATATTTAAGAGTGCAAGAAATAACGAAACGGCATTGTGTTATCATAGATTGATAACAGAATTAATTTTTATACAAGTTGGCACCAACAGCGGGAGATCCTGGTGCAAAGTTTGTAAGAGAGCTCTTTCTATTATTGCTATTCATTTGCTTTCCAAAATAAACGCAAATTTTATTTTTGTATAAGGAGCTTCTGCCCATATATGCTGCTGTGTCAATTTCTTTTACATTCGTTACTTATTAGGTAGTTCTTCCAACAAAACTTATCTCATTTGTTTCGTTTATTTTAATTATTAAGGTCTACACAGTAACGTAGCGTGCCTTAGGGGGCCCAAATGATGGGTAAGGATTTTTCACAATAGAAACAAAAACGCTCGCATTGAATTAAAATAATTACATATTGCTTATACGTTATTACTTACAATTAATACTCCTAGGAACTAAGATAAGTACGGCCTAAGAGATTAAGTGAGATAGTGGATAACATTTTACGAATTTATGTTACACACGTTTGGGGCCTCTGTAGCCCGGGCCCCGTATCATTGATACGGCGGTAGCTACGCCCCTGGGTCTACAGCATCTAGCTCTTCCACCATGAATTTATTCTCATTATGTGTTGCTTGTCTTTCTTCTCCTCTTTCATTCTCATTTTCACTGGCTTCTTAATCTTATATCTTTAAACTTAGCTCGCTTTTCACTCCAAAATTACCTTGTTTAACGTTTTTTAGCATACTAGCACTGTCAGTCATTGCAATTGCAACACTTTGCCTCGGTAGCATTCGGTAGTCAATTCAGATCATTGATTAAACAACGGTACCTGCAGATTTTATAATTATAACCACGAAATTTAATGACTTGTTTATAATTAGTTCTTCCTTGATGATATTTAATGATTGATGATGATGAAAACATTTTAATATAAAACATATTATGATCCATACTCAAAAATATATTTGTTAAAAAAGTTAAAAAAATGTTGTAATTAAAAATGAACTACATCCCCTTGAAATTATGGACATTTTTATTAGCCAATGATAGTCAATTGAGTATACGCTGGAGGCAGTGTTCGCGCATGCGCATAAGCGAATTTACACGTTCCCGTGACATAGTACCGTATACCGGTAAATTGGCAATAGCATCTAAAGTCTGGTCCAGTAATCCCCTTCACCCATGTATCCCGTCCAAATCCCTGGAGGTGGAGGTTTCAGATACAGTTCCAGTTCCAGTATGTGCGTTCAAAGAAATAAAGAATACAAATATCAAAGGAGCCGACAACGCGACGGCTGACGTTACAAATAACAAATTTCAATGCAACACAACCCGAACTCGAATGCAAACCCGAACAGGAACAAGTACTTCTCCAGCGAATATTATGAGTACACCTCCGGGATTTATTGTTCTGGAACAGTTGTATGCTTGTTGGGATAACTACACATTCCAAAACGCTTGTTTTAATTATTATCGGGTCGGAAAACTAAATATTAAAGCAAATTTGAAGAAATAATTTGATGGTTGATGTAACAATTCGCTTAAGAAACATTAAACGCACTTTCTAGATTTGTTTGTTTTAAAGACAGTGGCTAGTGCTGAAAAATTATATTTTTAGGTTATACAATATTTACGATTCTGTTTAGCGGATGATTTTAATTGAAGCGCGGACGTTTATTTACGTTTTCTTATATATTAGATCTTTGTAGACGTAAAGGGGCATGCATACTCTGTTTTCATTAGAAACCTTTTGTTCAACGAGCTGTCCATTTGATCAAAAACAGAGATGTGTAGCTGAAAAACTTTCGTTGCTCACTGACACTGGAAGAGACCACTTGAGACACCAACTATTTTGAGTAGAGTGCCAATATACAAGTGATGTCACAAAAGACGCTATTATATCAGTGTTAATAAAAGAAATTTATAAATAATTTAAAAATGTAGTAGTATAAAATCCTATTTTTGAATACACGTACGTACATAGTAATTATTTTTTCTATGCCGCGAGTTACGCCTGTCTTGTGTGTCCTCTCCCTAAAATCGATTAATATGCCGTTGAAACAATCTCCTACATGGTAATCAAATTAAAAATGAAATAAATAATCGAAATGACGTAATCTAAAGAATATTTATTTCTGGGATAAATCCGTTAGTCGATTCATAAAAGTCACATCACATACAGGTGACGTATGGTACTCGGTCCCGTGGTCACGTGGTCATGTGGACATGTCGTCACTTGGTGGTATTATAGTAACGAATTGCATTTTATGTTTATTTTATTTTATAGCGAAATAACTTTTCTCGGAGAATTTTATATTCCAATAAATTCATTCATTATCTTTCCACTAAATATTTAAGAATTCAGATCAAAGTGTCACATTTAAATTTTTATAGCAACGCTTATAAGTACTAAATGAAAGCTATTAAATATAAATTAACACAGAGGTGAACTAGGAAGGTTGGAAACATTTTGATACTATAAGAATTTAATAAAATTATTGTATCGTATATATTGTATCAAATTTCAACTTTCTATCTCTTTTCTTTACCTTGTATTAAACTCAGAGTCGTTCCTATCTATTTATGTTATGTCTGCGAAAAGCAAATACAGCCTTTTCTAGATATATTACCTAGAAAAACAACAAATGATTTTACTACAGCTTTTTACACTTTGAAATATAAAGTTCCAGTTTATTTATTTCGATTGCACTTTGCCAAAGTGTCAGTTCGTCTCTGTAACTGTTATACCCATAACCAAACCAATATGCTATTATTTTTATGTGTAAATAATCAATGTTTTATGAGTGTTATTTACAGATATAAACACATTTAACGTTTTTGTTTGTTTTTTACACAAAATGTCTGCGTCCTAATATACTACTCTCGGGACTCGGTTCTTCAATTCCATTCAATCCGGAAATATGTTGCTGTAATAAAAAAACTTTTATTTGTATTATAATTGGGTCGCTCAATACGTCACTCACCTTTCAATTAAATTTTCATTATACCGTAATTATGATAAGGATAAAATATTATACAATTGTTAACATGAAGACATCTGAAATAACCCGCAGACTGTTGACTTCTGTCGGTTAAATTGTGATTTTCAGGATTGGAATTTGGTTTCAGTAAAAAACATATCCCAATATTGTACCAATCTTCGAATCTTTCAAATAAAATTTAACTGTTCTGCACCGCTATGTTAAAAAATTCATTAATGTCCAAAGGTTGGAATTATTGCAAATTATAATTTTGATTCATAACTTCCAGTTATTCGATTCATAATAAATAAAACCAATAAAGAAGCGTAAGCTCTTTGAATGGCTTCCATTACATTAAACATATTGTTTATTATAGTAAGATCGTGCTTACCCGTCTACCTTATGAAATCTACCTTACCAGTACCTTATTTTATTGGAGTAAAACAAAACTCACTTCATGCGAATTTTATATACAAATTGCAATACGTGAATTAATTAAAATACTTTTTTAATACAAATAAATATGAAATATATTTGATTGATTATAATATCTCGCGAAATATTAATTCATTTCATGTTATGACATTAATTGAAATCAAACCCACAGGCCATAAATAATATAAATGTTACAGATAATGTTATTCAGTTATTTTAAATTATATTAGTGTGTTCGGTTTTGCACACCATGGTGGTTCACAATTTTAAAAGTCTAACTTACCGCCAAATTAAGGTTTTATGTTTTAAGAAATCTACTATTTGAGCTTTATGGCCATTTTCCGATTATTGTCTTTTACGCGTCGGAAATTGCCAATAACTCAATGCTATGGGGAGGAGATACTTACTGATATACGTACTTAAAAAACTGAAAAATTAGAATTAACACCAATTACAATTTATTAACAGGCGATGTTGTTTGCTACCAGCAGTTATTCTCTTTATATTATTGACGATTGCAGCTCGTCGTTTCAGTAGAAAGAGTTAATAGATATTCTAATATATAATAATTCCAGTAAACGTTTTGGAGTAATTTTGTCATCATATTGAAGATGCGTATGATTGCTTTGTCATGAAAGAGTTCATTTACAGTTCAATTTCTCACAGTCATTCATATGAAATGTCTATTTTATCGGCTACAATAGGCGAAGCCACTCCACCGCCACCGGTCGGAATACAAATGAAGATAAAGTTGATGCGAACTATAATTGAAGTGTAATAGTGATAGAAACGTTACAAAACTATACACTTCACCAAATTGTTTACTGATTAATTATTCTGGAAAAACAGTAAATAGTTCCAATTTCACAATTCCCTTAATTATCAAAATTGTTTTCAATGTTTAGGCATACGTAAATAGTAATAAAAAAAGAGTATTTATCAATAATAATTTTTTTTTAATAATAAACTCGTTTTTATTATAGGAGAGTGTACAAATTAGAGCGATATTTTTAAATATCGCGCCATTTTCTCTCTACAAAATCCATCTCACCCCCGAAGATTTCTTAATCCTGCTTAGAGGGAAGCACTAGCTAACAGTATAATTTAAACAAATCACAAAAGAGACAGGCGCTTACATAAAACCTATCACAGTTATAAGAATATTACATTAAACTAATAACACATATATTATGTAATCTTTACATTTGAGTCTCTAGATGCAAAGGGATGTAAGTGACAAAAGTAATATTCTTCAGAAAACGAGTTTAAAGTTAAGATTATATAGACGTTTTCATTCAGTAGGTATAAAACTCGTGCTATATAATAAAATCTGCCTAAGTTTTCACTTATATCTCTGTGCCACTAAATAGTTTAGTACATCTTCTATCGTTTGAGCTGGTTATCTCAAATTTTCAAAATTTGTCTTAGATCCCTTTGCTTCTAGATGCCTTATTTTATGTTTTTCGTATAATTAGTTTGTGAAACAGACTTTACAAAATTAACATTTAAAATCTGCTTCAATTTATTTCTGTTCCCGTTGCTCGATCTTAATACGAGGATCATTGGATTATACTGTTCATAGTTTGATTGGATTATTTCATTTATTTGCTTCTCTTATTTCGTTGGATCGTGAAGTGTTTAACATTAGCAAGAGCTTTTCAAATGCAATAATATCAGAAGAAATCAAATATAAAATGTAAGTAGGTTGTCGGCGTTCTACAATGTGCCTGCTCACATAACCTTAAAATGATTAACTAACATTGTCATTTAATGAGAAGTACAAAGGTAAGGTTTAAAATAAACTTATGGTTTGAACTTATAACAGATCAAAAATGTTATCAAAGATACAACTGTGATCTTCAATTAATGTCGCACGTATCTTAAAAGGTCTTAACCCCTTTTAGGTAAATTATATGATTCATCGTTTGAGGTGAACCATCCACTCAAGATGGTGTCAGAACAAGCAGCAATATTTACAATAAATTTGTCTTTACGACGATTGAAGTTGATTATTTTATGTTCACCTCAATAACAGAAATATATTGAATTAATGTGATACTGGGAAAGTGGTGAGGAAAGAAAGTATAGAGTGTGCAAAGCGGAGGACGAAACACTGGAGCACATTAAGTTTGAGTGTAAGGAAAAAGTAGCGAGCGAAAGGAATATTGGCCAGCTATTAAAGGGAGGCAGTGAAGGAAAGAGGTGGATGGCGGAAATAGTAAGAAGGAAAGAAAAAACAGGAGAATAAATAAGCTGGTGGCTGGGTTGCACAAAGAACAGGAAGAGAAAGGAAGTACTAAAAGAGGCAGTGAAGGGAAGCAGGAGAAAGAAAGAAGTAGCGAGGAAACAGTTAAACTTCAGCCCAGAAAAATAGACTAGGGAATAGACCAGTACAGAAGGAAGACTAGGGAAAATGAAGGAAGAGGGTCAAGAGAAGAAGAAGCAGAAAGTACTTTTGGAAATAAAAAGGTCTAGAATAATGTTAATTTAATTGTAAGTTGAAGTAAATGAAATGTATTAAGAATGTAGATTGTAAAGCCGAAAGGCGAACAATAAACAATTAATAATAATATTGAATTAATGTTCAGTAAACCAGTACTCTTAAGCTTTTCAAACTTCTTGTTCTACGTGGTTCAAAATACGTTTCGAAACCAAAGAACATAATTTACAGAAACTCTAACATATTTGAAATTATCAACTCCAATATTTATTTCTAACACATAAAGAAATTAATTTACTTTATCTGTACAAGATATCAGTGATATCATATATCTTGAGTGATGCCCTATGGCCTATCTGTTAACCAGATAAAGTAAATATTGTACCTGCTAGAGGTAGGCAAAGGCACACAACTTCTTCGAATAGTCCATAAACTCTTCCTCCATCACGCATAAATTACTTCATCTTACCTCTCGCCCTAGGAATACAGTTCACGGGTCCATGTATCGCAGCCTCACATGATGTGTTTTGATTAATAACATCACAGTTCACAGCTATTTGATAAATGGAGATACAGTACATATTGTACAGTGTTCTCGTAGTGCACATAGTGCATTTGAACAGGTCCGATCCCGTCGACAAGGGTGCGAACGCCCATGAACGAATTGTTGGAATTGAGTGGACTTGTATTTTGGATAAGTAAAGAAGAATGAAGTGCATGTATGTAGTTTATCTCACCAGCAATCTTCACAACCGTTCCTAATATTTCGTACATCCTCTCAATAATCGATCCTCTCAATCGATTTTTCGGGAAGCATCTAGTCAGAAGAGTCTTAATTCCAAATAGCCAATATGATGAATATAGGCCCAGATTCGTGACAAAGCGAAATGGGTTTCTGATGGCCCCACTGATATCTAAAGAGATTTAAGAGACCATTATAAATAGTTTTTGGCACATCACAATAAGGTTAGATATAACTGATTTTGGCGGGGGATTTAAAATATATGAAGTACAAGTAAGACCTTTGGTATTTCGTGAGATCTTTGTTAAAATCCAGAAACCCTACATTTAGGGTACCTTACAATACTTCTAGAGAAGCAACAGTGTATCATACAACCGCTGCTCCCTCTAGAAATCCGACCCTGCATATGAATGATCATCCAGAACACATTGAAATATTCTAAATTAATGTTACAAAAGTGAATATACGAGTATCTCCAGATTTTCAATTTACTCGACGCTGCGGTATGCTACGTTTTATGCAACGCGAATTAATGTAACAGTATAATTCTCTTGATTTGATGCAACGTGTATTAATCAATACAACTTCTAATTTATACGGCAAATTCTCCTTGTAAGGCCGTGTTTTCACATAGAGAAAATCATATTCGCAGAAAAACGATTGCTTCTCATGTTTTTGGAGTGTTAACTGCTCTTACACTGCTGCTTATATAATAATTTTGATTAGCGGGCATTTCATAACCGTTTTTTTTATTCAAGTGTATTTGAATCATTATTGTGGCAGCATCCACACTTTCCCTTAGTAAAATTAGTTTCAACAAACCCACAAAATCGATATATACAATGATGTACAACCAAGGGGAAAGGGGAAGTAACAAATAAATATACTTGATATGATAAATGACGATCGATATGTTTTATGCATTCAAATATTGATTGATCCCACAACACAAACATTTCTTGTCCATTGATTTTTTGAATGATTGTTAACTATGCGTTTAAATTCAAGGAATGTTTTGTGATCGAAATTGTTTTACAGTGACGTGCAACTAAACTAAACAAGTTAAATAAAATTAAAATCTTTTTTTTTATTTATGTTAGCATGTATTTCTTATAATTGAATTTGTTTTTCGGCATTAAAATCTCTATCCTATTATTATTTCTTCCATTATTTCATATACTACTATGTATTATATTATTAATTGTTTGCCTTTCGGCTTTACAATCTACATTAATATTTCTTACAACATTTTATAGAATTTCAACTTAAAGTTAAACTTAACTATTCTAGACCTTTCTCTTGTGAAAAGTATTTTCTGCCTCTCCCTTCCTGTTCTCTTCACCGCCTTTCTTCTCACCGTTTTCTGCTTCTCCTTCCTTTTTGCCTGTATCTCCGTCTCTCACCTTTTGACTTCTTTGACTCCTCTCAACAAACCCTCTATTATCTTTGCACAATTCTTGCTTCCTTTTATTTTCCCTTTCTTGCCTTTTACCTCACTCTGTTCAGGCATAAGCACTTCGGTTTTCACTTCCTCCTTCTAATTACTTCTACCATCCATTTATTCTCTTCCTTTCTCCTTTTAATAGCTGCTCCACCTTCCTACTGCTGCCCACCCTGTTTACACAATCATCCCTTATGTGCTCCATTATCTCCACCTCTGCTTTGCACACCCTACACTTTTTTCTTCTATTATTTCATCACATAATTAAAAACAAACACACAAAACATAAACAAACTTTAAAAATATACTTCGAGTTTAACTAATACTTTTCAGTAAAGAGGTGGTAGATGAAAATACAGGCTATAAGAAAGGAGAAGCAGGAAACGGTTTTTGCCGAGAGGAGACAAAGAAGACAAGAGGTGAGGAAACGGTGAGAAGGAAAGAAGACTAGGGAAAATGAAGGAAGAGGGTCAAGAGAAGAAGAAAAAGAAAGTACTTTTGGAAATAAAAAGGTCTAGAATAGTTTAAGTTTAATTTTAAGTTGAAGTTCTATGAAATGTATTAAGAATGTAGATTGTAAAGCCGAAAGGCGAACAATAAACAATTAATAATAATAAAACTAATACTTTTCAGTCTATCGCTAAGTTTTTTATGTCCTCTTTTCATTTGTGCTTTGGCACCTCTTTCTTAGACTTAGGCTACACTGCGATAAAGAATAGAATTTCTTTCTGCGTAAATTTTTTTTACTATTGACAGTTTTAGTCTCGTATTAAAACAAGGCTTTATATATACGTATGCAAACTACACTGCTCTCTAATAACCTTTTACACTTTACTATTTGTTTACTGGTTTCATTTTTGAAAATATAGAAACTGCAATGCCTCGACATAATTAGTAATATCAACCTAATGTAAAGCACGCGCCGCCCCTGCATTTACGAGTCCATCAAATGATATATATTTTAAAACAAGTTTTGGAACATTTCTGGTGTAAAATATATTTGTTATACAACGAACCCCCGCTGTTTTGACAATGAGGGTGGGAAGTTTTTTAACTTAACAAATAAACAGAGACTTTTCAAGATCTTTTACTCGTACTTAATGATCAAAGTTCAAATACCTGCATTTTATGTAACGAACCTGAATAAAGCACCAGCACCATCTGCGCTCCACTCGTGAATAAAAATGTTTAGACAAAATTGGGATAACGCGTCGTTGCCGTGTCAATATTCTAATAACGGGCAGAGCCGAATTAAACTAATTGAGTCCATTTATTATTTATTTTAATTTGTCTTTTAAAAAATATATAAACATACATGCTTTCCAAAATCTTAAATCACTGTATAGAATTCTTCTCAATTGACATATTTTGTATCCTAGTATGTCATTTTCCAAATATCAATGTCAAAAATAAAACAAAATAACAAATAAGATTTTTAATTCTAAAAAAAATTCTAGTATGAATAAAAGAAATCACAGAAGCAATTCCAAAAAATGTATAAATATGAGAGGCATTATTTTAAAGTAAGAGTGGCATAATTAATTAATATTAAAAGGGAAACTATAAATATGATTTTACTAAACGTTGGATGAATGCTATTACTAAAAGGTTCCAAATCAGACACACAATTTTTGATGAAGTCGAGGTATTTGTCAACTCGGATATACACTGATGGATTGTTATAGTTAGCGCAGCCTCTACCAAAAGAAACTATCGCATATTGCGTCTTATTATAAATTGATAACAGAGGGCCGCCCGAATCACCGACACAAACATCAAGATCTCCATACTTGAGCATAGTGCAGACATTTGTCTCTCGAACCGGTGGATATCTTACTTTACGGTTGCATTCTTCTTGTGATATCAGCGGTAATTCAACTTCGTTTAGATTGTTGCTATACCAAAGTTCCTCCGTGATTCCCCACCCTGCGACCATTCCACTTGACAGAATGTTAAATAAGTCTCCATCGTATGGTGTTGATAAATGAACAGGGCCGACGGTTTTAGAAAACATCATCGGAGTCTTCAATTTGATGCAACCAATATCGTTTGAAAATCGCTTCACGTCGTACTTTGGATGACAAACGAAACCTGCAATGTCAATGAGTTGTGCGCTTCGTGATGACAACGCTACCGAATCAGTAGCTCCGGCAACAATAAAACAGCATCCAGGGTCACGGATCCTGTTACGCATTAAACAGCAGTGTGCTGCAGTCAATATCCATGACGTTGTCAATATCGTCCCGCCGCAGAAGTGTCCAAATCTGACTTGCTGGAGTGACACCAAAAAAGGGTACTTCTCTATTGTCGTCTCCTTTCCTCCGACTATCTTAGCTCTCGAATCTTTCTGTAATCCGTCTACTGCGTCTTTATTTACATTAGGATACAACAACAAATATTGAATGAAGATGACGATTTTCATTATGAAATGTGCAACTGAACAAAAATTTTGTAAAATTAATTTTGGTTATGTTCTTATTTCATTTCTATTTAACGTTAGAATATAAATTATTAGCTTACTTGATTTACAAATAATAAAATAATAAATTGAACTATTGTTTTTTGAAAAAAATATTTTTTTATATTTACCTTATTTTAAATATTAAACATCTGTTCATAATTATATTCGAGTCAAATATTTCAATTTAAAAATGGAAATGAAATTAATTCTGTTGAAAAATATTCAACAAGATATATATTTGAACGGTACCATTTCCATACGTCACAATAAATCACGTGACCAAAATCCAAAATGGCGACAGTTCGTTTTGTTTACTCTGTGACAGCTGGGGGCTAATTAAATTATCTCCTAAAATTAATTGTTTTTTCCGGGTAATAAGTTTATTTGTGACTCCTATTTTGCTTTTATATTAAACTTAAATGTGTATTGTTGTGTTTGTGATAAGTGTCCTGTGTGGTGTAATTTTTGTACCTGCGTTTAAAGTGAATTTTAATTTGCATAACCTAAGTGACATTGTATGATTTCAATAGCTGCCAAAATAAAATAATGTTACCATAGATTGCAGTGATATTCGGTTATCATGTTTGATGTTATGAAACGTATTAACAAGGTAAGAAATTTAATATACACTAACAGTCTCAAATACAATACATTGTTGTCATAGTTGATGTACCTTTAGCCAGCTTCATTCGAACAAGAGTAATGTGTTTGTATTTATGATATTTTTGTTCGTTATATTTTAACATTACATTACTCTGTACTTTAAAATATGTCTAAGCAGTTAAATAAGTTAGTTTTTATTAGATATGTTGTTGGTTGAAATAAAGAATTGATAAATATTTTTGTAAACGTCAAATGATGTAATTAAAAATGGCTGCGTTCAGTTGTACCACTCAGATGCCATGTACAATAGTGCAATGTTTGTATGATATAAATACTAATAAAAGAAACTATTTGTAAAAAATTCTAAAGTAAATAATAGTTTTGTGAAAGTGCAATATATTATAATAATTATATTTGAGTTAAATATTTTAATTTAAAAATAGAAGTAAACAAAATAAATTAACACTTAAAGAGTGAGGGAGAGAGATTAAATATTTTTATAATGTCACACAAGCCATTGATTAGAAATTCGTTAAAAACGAAGTATTTAATAATCACTTAATAAATTAATATAGCACAGTGCAACGTTCTATGCATTATTTATATCAGTACACATAAATTAATAAAGATGACGTGCCAATTCACACGCAGACGCATCACAGGTAGACATAAGCGCTTAACGACCTGAGTTTATCAATTTACGATCTGTCAATATGTCAGTTAGTTAAACACATTTACTCATTTCAAAAACTGATCATTATTTTATGTTTTTGATACCGTGATTTACTGTTAAATTATAATTACAAAAATTCATAGTCGTACATATCATTCCTTTTCTTCTATCGTCGTATAATACACTTACTTCCGGCTCGTCTTCATTGCACATGAAGTTAATGTTAAGAGATTTAATCAAATCAGCGGACAGTGCTTTAACGATTCAGAGCGCAGGTCATGATTTAGTTTTTGTAACTTCTGTACCGCGTTGCATCTTCCGACCATTTGAAGAAACGCTTTATTAATACGAGATGACATTTCATTGACCATTTATAAGAATGAACAACATATTATTAATTTATTACTATTATATTAGTACAAGTTTTTATTTATGAGAATTTAATATTATTCATATTTATAAATCAGGTTACATTTGTCAATGTTCTGTAAAAACAATATTACAGGACTGAGACATTCCATTCCATATTCAAACTTGTATGTATTTTATAATTGAACTGTATTCGAAGAACGAATCGGTAAATCTTCTTGTCTTCTTACAGAGCAAAACACATAAAGATATAAACATAAAGTGCGCGAAGGGTACGGAAGCATGTAGGAGGAAGCGATAAAGGCAAAAAGAGAGATAGCTGCCGAGTATCCTATCTGTCATTTTTTAGCCGAACCGTTGCTGCTGGCTTGGCTGATTGGCGGTGAGGTAGGGTGTAAGCAATCAGACGCTAGAAAGAGACACAGAAGACACTCGGCAGCTATCTCTCTCTTTGCCTTTATCGCAGTATTCAGCCTCTTGCGCACTCTATTCCTCTATGGCAAAACATCTTTATACTACTATATTAAAATAGAGAATTTCAGCAATAACAAAGAAAATTTGTTTAGATTGCTTTGTAGCATTATGTGAGACTAGTGATATGTCAAATATATATTTGTATTATTTATATGGATCGTTATAGAAGTGCGTTCACTGATCTGTATCGTCAGTAGTTGCGATGGGCAGCACTGGCTCAGCTGGCAAACCAAGCGAGCCATGGTCTGAGTTACCATTTTATTTTGGCCCAGAATACATAATTTATCATTTGTTATTGTAATGCCGCTACCAACCGACCTTCCAACGTTGATCGTGTGGTCGACGCTGGAACTACATGTGTCCAATGTTTACGCTGGAAGATGCTCGGGTTGTTGTCGGTCTTTTGACCCGCGTCAAAAATTTTCAACCCCACCACACACTTGATCTACATGTCATGTACTGCTGCAATAATCGTCCAACAAAGGAAGGTTTTATACTTGAAAGTTTTTGTTAAATAGTGTCAGTGTTAAATTAATAATTTCAACAAATTAATAAAATAAATAAATCATTCGATTCAAACATTCGTTCCACCGTGTAGGAAACTTACCATGTCAATCTTTCAATATTTGCTCACACGTTCACCTGATCGTTTGGTACCGGCTTAAGTAACAAAACATACTTTTGGGGTAAAATCCATAATGACCTGTCATGCATAAAGTGCATGGGCGGGCATTGACGGTACCGTAGCCTCGATCCAATTCACGTTTCTTCCGTCTTCGTCACTCTTCATTGTTTGTTTGCAAGCTACGTACGTCATAATACCAATGTTAAAAACACGATTACAATGCACAATTGTACTTTGTGAACCAGTGAACGCTTACCTTCACATTCAATTTATTCATGAAACTATTTCCTCGAGTTTTGCAGAGCAAGTACGGAGGCATACTTCATATTTAAAGTAGAATATAAAAATAATAAGATTTATTTAAATAGGTACTACGATACACATTTTTTTTTGTATTTTTAATGAAGTAGAAAATTGTATACATTATATCAAAGAAACGGAATCTAATAAATAATAAATATAACGATTCAATTATATCAACTAGACAAGTTAAGACTTATTTAATCAAGAGTTAAAAAATTATTAAATAGTTCAGTACAAGCTACAGGTTGAAAGCCATCAAACTTGTCACAGATGTCTACGAGAACAAGTCAAGTGGACTGCGCCTGCATTCATCTGTTTTACTGGTACTAGAGCGCTGTTGGTACATGGACTGCCGACTTCTGGACGTCAACATCATGGTTACGTGGATTCCAGTGCATATGGACAATTATAATAACTGTAGCAAACGATCCACAAAGAATGCGATAAGATTATGATTTTAAAAAGAAATTATTAATTGTTTATTGCTACCTGTGTAGTAGTTTTCTTGCTAGATTTATTGTCTTTTTTATCATGCTAAATGCTTTGGAAACATTTTAATTACCTTGCTATATATACTAGTAGAAAGCTTTTTAAAATCGGCGAAGATCAATCAATTAAAGGTTTTTATATCCCAATATTATTGTGAATCTAGGGATTGCTTTGAAAATATTAAAGCGCTATGTTCTTTACATTAAGAAACTAATTACCCGTCTTAAAATAGTCTTATTTCCATCGCTCGATCATTGTAAGCGTTTGGCAGCTACCTTCCACACTACATTTCACCTTTGCTTACAATCTACAAATATATTTTTTCTATATATAATTATGCAGTCCCGGATTTCGGGGAGGGCAGGCGGGGCTACTGCCCCGGGGCCTCCACGAGAGAGGAGCCTCCACAATAGAGGCTCTGTGCCCCTGGCCCTGTAATTATACATGTACCTCTAATATTGAAATAATCCAAAGATTCCAATCTAAAATGCTAAGAATTGTCACGTATGCTCCATGGTTTGTACCTAATAACATAATACATCTGGATCTGGATATACCCACAGTTAATGAAGAAATAGTGCTTAGAATCAAAGCATACAAAGAGTGAATACTAAAACATCCAAATAATTTGGCCAGCTGTCTAATGTCTAATAATTCAGTAGTACGCAAACTAAAAAAGAAAGTACCTCAGGACCTATTAGCCAACTGAACAGAATCTAGGTCTATTAAAATTGAGGGATGAGTCGTTGAGCATATCCCGCGCAAGACACTTTATTATTTTTACATACATATCACTGAATCTCCTATAAACAGGATAGATTGTAATAATCTATAGAAATCAAATTTAACAAAATATATGTAATTATATATTTCCGATTCTGAGTGTTATCATCGTAGAAGACAACAGTCAGCGTTAAGCATCAATGTTCACGCCTACTATGTTGTTACAATCTTCTATTAATTTTAAGATTAATACAAAACAAATGCCAAATGTAACATTGCTCAGCAAGTTTGTGCACTGCAAAGTACATAAACATAATTTGTTGCAGTTTTACATATGTAATACACACGCTGAGCGAACTTTACTTCTAAAAATGTCAGGGAGTACCTGTGACGGCTCTAAGTTAGTTAATCGTATTGTAATTCATCGCATGAATTTTTTTGTAAAATAATTTTTAATTTCCTGCGTATTGTAATTCATCGCGAGGCATTTATCACAAAGTTGATGAGAAGGAGTGCGGTATGAGTAAAGCAAGGCAAGAAGCTATAAGTTCTACGATAAATAATGTGCGATGATTCGCTATACGATGAACTAACTTGCTCCAACATGATGCTATTGTAAAAATAAGAGTTCAAAGTAAAATACCGCAAAGCGTTTACTCATACTTCATAGATTGAGTGTTTAAAGTGGCCAGCAAAATGAGCTACACATAAATGGTTTATTATATTGTTCTGGTTTGCGTCCTCATCCTCATACTCATCCATGCCATGTTTCATTTTAACGGCTAGCAATAACTACAATGTATTTTCTGTTTTATTACTTCATTTAACTTATTAATAATAAATTATGATTATAATACCTCTTAAAATAAAAGTGTTATTATCGGTTCTTAAATGAGATACGATTTTATGAACTCGTAATAATCGTATGTGGTAAACGTAGGCCACTGAAAACGCTTTCAACTCAAAATTAATTATAATTACCATTCATAAAAAAATGTTAACCGTTCGACGTTAATTATCTTAGATTTGTTTTATCTATGTACGTTTTATTATAAGTATTAACAACCAAGTCTTCTTATTGTAAAATTCAATATTTTCAAATCTGTACATGCCAATTATTATACAATAAAAGTCTTGATAATTATTCACTACTACATTTAAAAACAGGCCCGCTGCAAGGTAAGGAACACTTATTTTACAGGATACCTAATAATTTTACTACACAAACAGATATTGTATCGTTTGAATTAGGTTGTAGTAAGCCTACTGCAAGACAAGTTTCTATAAGAGAACTAGAATATGACCCTTGTGGCAAAGTAGCAAGTTTTAAATTTGCATTGTAAGGACCATTCATTAACCCTCCGTGTGAACACTATATTGAGTTTTTCCAGTTTTCTTAGCTTTCAAAAAATCTAAAAAAATTCTGCATTACTTCTTGAAGTGTCTACTACATGATCCAGAAGTTGCCAAAGTCCAAAGTTTAAAGCCGTTGTTAATAAAAATTCACGAATAGTGAAAAACGCAGAAAAAACGGAATATTGTAAAAAAATTCATAACTTTATAACTAACAAATATTAAGAAAAACGGTTGTAGACTTTTTTATTGTTTAGACTATAAGCTTTCGAAGAAATGTAGTGTCTTTAGCGTGGGCTCAAAAAAGTTGAATTATTTGTGCACCTGAAAGTGGGGAATATTTTACGGATTATTGGCACAAAATAAGTTTTTATCGATGAAAATACAAAAGTTATGAAATAATAATTAATACTAGTTAATAATAATTAGTGTCAAAAAGATAATTTACGGTGCGCAACCGTTGAATTGTCACCCATCTTCAAAAACTTATTGTAGTAAAAAGATGAACTAATAAAAAAAAATCTATATATATAATCTAAGAGATAATATAATAAATTACATAAAACATTTATTTTAACCATGAAAAAACTGTAAAACAACAATAAAAGCAAGAAAAGTGCATTAACTAACATTGGAAAATAGTTACGTCGTTTGTACACTGACCCTTCTAGGGAAGTTTCAAGAGGCAAACTTCACTGGCTCGCCTTTGCCGGTAAACTGGCAGATCCGAACGCTGCTGGAACTTTAAGTCCCTACCACTACCTAAATTTTTTGGGGGGCATAGGTGAACCACGCTCTGTACTCATGAGAGAGAAATAGGAGTTTGAAATTGGGAACACGCAGGGTTAATTACATCACACTCCAAGCGGGGCAATATGTTGGGAGGTCTTGGAGAAATATACAAAATGAAACAAGCATTATAAAAACCTAAATTTTGAAAATAGAGACCCCTATTCATGAGTGTTTCAATAACATGAAAGTGAAAATATTAGATCCATCTATGAGTTAAAATTAGAATTATCTATGTATTATCTCAGTATGTGAATGAATTTTAAATCATAGATGGCGATAATATTTGATTTCATGCACATATCTTATCAAAGTTTCAAAATATGCAATAAAAAGAAATGATGCCCAATAAAAATATTTTAAATTAAAAAAAAAACATAGTTTAGTTTCAATTCGTCCTTTTTAATACATTTTGTTTCATATACTTATTTATATTTATTATTGCATAGTTGTTTTTACCTCTACTGTACATGCGCATGCGTACTCGGATGATTAAAACTCATAACATGTTTTTAGAATTACGAGCACATATTTCAAAATTATGACATTTAAAATGTTTAGTGTTTCTTTAATATGTTGCGAGCAACCTTATAAGACTGGCGCATGCGCAAATTATGGCTTTTTATTTGTATGGTGTATTTAGATATTCCATAGCAACAATATGTTTTTATATAATCGTTAAAAGTTTACAGGAGAACTTTAGATATTCTAAGTTTTTTTGTAGTATTTTACGCTCCATATAACGTTCACTTGAGCCTCCAATAAATTATTATAAATAACAAAACATTGACTTTTCTAAGCGCAGCGAGAAAAGTTGCAAGACATAAGTGAGATAACTTTGAAACATCGAAGTTTGAATTATAGTAAAATTATATCCTATAGCAAATGTCCAACGTGTAGAATGAAAGGAAAGAAATCTTTTAAAGGGCCCTTGCAGTTAGAGGCACCAAACGCTTAATTCTTGATCCGCCACTGATGAAAATAATGAACTCATAACAGCTTTAAATAAAAATTCCAATATTCACCAGCTCTATGCATTTTGAAACACGTATTTAAACAGGAAATATTTGAAGTGGCACTGTTCAACGCTGGCATTCAGTTTGAATTAATATCGTAAATGTAACACTTGATTGTTATCTTCTTCTTAGCATTGAAGACTTGAATTCAAGTGCGAGTAGTTTTCTGAAACACAATATTTCAATGTCATCCATTGAAGCAGTTTTACTTATTTCTCAAGTACCATACAAATGTTTAAGAAAATGTTAAGTATTTAACTATATGAATAAATTTTAGCATATCATTTTATATATAACAGTTCTTGTTTTTCAATATCACGTAAATAGATAGTTAGGATGAATTCCAGGCAGTAAATATTCATTTGGTACTGTTGATGTTCAATTTCACTGTTCTTCTTTTTAAAGAAGTTTCGTGTTTAGCTTAAAAACTATATTTCTTACTCTTGAGTTATTAAATACAGCGATCTACAACAGAAATGTTGTGTTAAGTAGTGTGCAACACTAATAAAACCCTCAATAATGCTATTTTAAAAAGTCTAGGTAGTATTTTTATGAAACAAAAATGTTTCAATTCCTGGGCGGTACTTGTAAAAGGATTGCTATTTTGAATGTGATCTCGAGCGAAAGGTTCGAGTCAGTATGTATTTACATTTTTAGTTGTGTTTAGTAAATAAACAAAAATAATTAAAAATAGTGCTCAAATGAACAAATGAAATAGACATGAACAACTGATAAACTGAGTTTGACAAGGGTAATGACGAGTTAGCAGAGACCTTGTTATATAACTGAGTTTTATTACTTTTTTTGTAAATATTGGGTAATTCGTTCGAAATATGATAGCTTCCGTCGTATTAAGTTGCATGTCGCACTAGAGTGGACGTGTTGTACAACTTCTTACAACAAATGTTGTATGTCGCATCAATCTGTACGAGGCATTAGAACAATTGTAGCAGGCTTTTAGTGTAGAGGCCGTGGCGTAGCTACCGTATAGACAGAGTATGCAATGCGGAAGGAGTCCACCGCGTTTGAAACCCGCTAACAATAAAGTATGACGAATATTGAATATTTGCGAATGTGTGGACCCGGAGTAATAGAGTTTCAAACTAGGTTTTGTTAGCGTTATTTTCTCTCCATAAAACTAAGGATTCAAACCACAGTCAATGTGGTTCCAATAAATCATCCGATAGAGAGCTCGAGGATATTAGAAATGAACGCGATAATTTAGCTTATTACAATCATGTAATGGTTAACTACACTTTACCACCTGCAGATTATTGCTTTAGACCAGGGATGGTCAACCGTATGATAACTTACTGACTCACCAACGATTTGCGGCTACAGCTGAACATAAAAAGGTTCGCCATTACTGCTTTAGATGTTTAAATATATTTCTTCTGTTTAATGATATATACCTCAGAAATTTTGAGAACCAGTTGCAATAATTTAGAGATGAAATACATTATGCCATCATTAATATAATTTCCAACAAAAAAAAACCAAGGTTAAAATATTTATTACCAGTTAAACTTTTACTTGATATACTTTTATATGATGACGTACATCAGTACATATACCTGCTTATATATCTATACAACTAAATATATATCACTCATAACGTGTTTTAATTTGAATTCATAAAATCATGTTTACAAGATTAACAAGGTTATCTGACATGATAACATTTAATATGACATAAATATTTAATTGATTACTTCTCACAAAATCAAAATATTTTCAACAGTTACAAACATAAGAATAAGATAATGACACACAAAACGTCTAAGTTGTCTGCACGAAACATTTCAACCAATGATATGATGATGTTGAATATCACGTGACTTCATCTGCGCATGCGTTCAACTTATTAAATCCTTTTTTTTTTCGTTAAAGAATGACGAGTTGTCAAATCGCCACGTCATGTTATGTCAGTCTAAAGTGTTAACACTTGACGCAAGGTATTTTTATAAGAAACATCTTGTAGAGTTGTGGGTTATATACAGGTAGATGTATTTTATTTAACAAGATAATCATGGAGTATACATTTTATGTAGATTGACCACGTAAAGTATAAATAAATAAACTAATAACTGAATAATTTCAGTTAATCGGTTTATTTTACTTTTAAAGTTTATCTAATTCAATACTGACATAACTCATGAATGCAACAAACAAACCGAAACCGAATTCCTCTTTATCACAAATTTAGAGATGTTTTAGTAACGATTTTGGCATTTTCAAGATGGTTGTTTCGAAGAGTGAAAACAAAGTCGTCTAATGAAATTAAGAATAATAAAAGCTATTATGGTATACGACGAAATAAAATAAATAGAAAATCACTTACAAGTATCAAAGTTTCGAACCAAACAATGAAAATTGTTTTCAAATGGACTTGTGTCCTATGTCTTAATTTCTATAAAAGTCTTTATATGTTAGGAGATATTAACAATTAAAAAAGTCATTTTGTCTCTTTAATTATTAAAGGGATTCAACGTTGTACACATTCCAAATGCATGTGAACTCACAATCGCTAGTTACTATCTTTTTTATACAACAGAGCGTAAAGGAGATATATTCTTGACAGACCTCTTACAAGTTTACAGGTTATTAACCTTATAGCTCATAAATCTCTGCTATATGTATTTATATATCAAATATTATTTACATCTATTTCAAGGAACAATAAAATTTCAATATTATGTCTGCCGTAACAGGGTTAAATAAAATAAAAACTTATTATTATTTGACTTGACTTGATTATTTTGACTACCAACAGCTACAAAACATTACCACAGCACTGACCTACTCAACAAATAACTGACGTATAAAATGCATTTCACGTCATGGCCGACCATTTCTAGCGTTACAACTACAATTCAAATGTTTAATTAATATATCTAGATATTTAATAAAATAGACACGCCAATACACATTTATTAACATTAATTTTAATCAACAATTGAAAAATCGACCACTAAACAATAAGGACACGAGCCCATTACCAAGCAATATTTTCATCGCAGAAATAATTCAGTCAACTAAACGGGTACGAACAGTTGTATATAATTATCACGTCAAACAAAGGGATTGCTTTGGTATTTATACTCATTTTTCTAGTCAACCCACAATTTGCTTTGGAACCATCTACACCATTGGTAATCCAACACATAATCTATGATTAATAATAATATTTATTTTTAAGAAACCCAATTCTCAATGTTTTATCATTGTTGGCAACACGGCGGGTGGTTTATTTTTAATTTTTTTTATTTTACATTTACGGAGCAGAATTTTATTTATTTGTTTATACATTAATCAATTTACAATGAATTTAAAATAACAAGTGGTGTACTTCACGAAATATTGAAATATCAAGTACATGAAATTATTAAGAAAATATTTTTATTCTCTCCTTTTAGAGAACAGAAATTACATTTTATTTGTTATTGTATTATTATTATTATTTAGATTTATTTAATTCTGACTAAAACAATACAAATTAAACGTAACATTTATTTAACCTTAAACATTATTTTGTTACTTCTGTTTTATAAATTATAGGCAAAATATTTAAATTCAATAAATAAGTGTGTACTTTATGCCGCCCATGCTTTGTTATGAAAAAGGACAGTGATGGCGAACCTATGGCACGTGTGCCACGGTTGGCACGTCAAATAATATTGCTGACACGCAAATGTTTTGAAATTCATTATGAGTACATATATACAATTTATTTCGCGTGGGAGCAAAGAAAGACGAAAAATAGGAAATTAAAACAGTTAGCAATTTCAAAAACATAATGTATAAACTTTAAATATTATTTGGCTTTAAACTTACAACCATGGGCGTACGCAGATAGGAAAAAACGGGCAGCTGAACTTCTTCCTACTATGTATTTTGAATTTTACACTAAACAGAATATATATTTATCATCATTTTATAGGACATAATCTATACAATTTATAATTTTCTATTTTTCAGCTTATTTCACCATTCTATTTAAAATTCTTCAATCGTTGTTTCTTAGCATTATCCATCTTTTTCTATTTCAACTATAACTGCATCACAATCTTATACATCGCCTCCACTATGATGACACCCATTGCATTCTCTGATTCTTTCTTCTATTAGCATCCTTCTTTGTCTACCAATTGTATACTTCTACTCTTCTATTCTTTCAAATATAATCCATTACTTTTTATAAAGTTGTTTTCCTTCTTTTTCCTTTCATTCCTCTGTTTATTTTCTTTATCGAATTTTTCTTTTTGTTATCGTGTTTCCTTTTTTCATATTTATGATTATGGTTGCACATAACCAATTAAATCTGATTGTTAACAAACCCAGATAATATAACTCTGACCCGGTAATCGAACCGAGTAGTCATAGTCAAGCAACAATGCTCTGGACTACTGTGTCGTATTCTAAATAAATTCGCTTCATACTCAATCTTAAGATGCCTGGAACAAATTCAGTAAATGTATTAAAATAAATTTATATGATATTCCTATAAAAAATGATTTTTCAATTACTTTAAGTCGTTCGCATGTTGCATTGCAGATCGCATGTGCTGCTATGGTTGTCGCACTGTCGCAGCGAGCTACAAACAACCCAGCAAACATCGAGCACGCTATTCATGAAGCCTTTTAATGTATCTCAAATAATATCCACACGTTTCCTTCGTATCATTAGCTTAAGCACACTCACCAGTTTTATGATCTCGTTTGTGTGAAAATGATAATTTTATAGCTTCTTACAAGTGTTATTTATACACTTGTTCTATTTCTACTTGTTTTTTTGTAACATTCTCTTGTAGCAATAAATTATTAGTCCCATTGCCTTAATTGTAACAATATTGCAACACATAAATGAATAAAAATAACGTGATACATATAAAAATAATAGATAGCAATTAAAAAAAACATATGTTTTTCTTATTGACAACCAGTGTCGCCATCAATGGTATCGTGGCAAGTTATCACACTAACACTAGTCACAACGTCATTTTATATTCAAACACGAAGGAAATAACTCCATTTTTGAATAAGTGGATTTTTATTTTGTTTTGTTTTTAATATACACTTATAAAACACCAATTGAGGTTTATACAGAATTTGACTTTGTACATTCAAATATGATGTTAGAATTATTGCACCCTGTCACTATGTTATATAGTAATTTTTCTTGTGAATTTCTCACAGTGTACTTTAAAATTTATTCCATTAATATTAATAAAAGTATATTCATCTACACCACAAACTACACAATATTGTCTGTTAACTCAGTACAAACTTCAGTCCCTAATAATTTTGGTGGTGAGACGTACGACGTTCTGGGACGTCAGGGGATATACTTCATATATTAAGTTATTCATTATTCATTATTCAGTTATTCGAACAGTTTATTGTATTTTTTATTAATAATATTAATAGAGAAAAAAATCAAATAATAAATTGGACAAAAATAAAAAAATATTACAATAATAAATTAAAAATAAATAAATAATAAAATATAAGTCCTTTGTTTGCATAATACTCCAAATCTGAAAATAAAAATTAAGTTAATACTAAATAAGTACTTGATATTAAGAATTATAGTTAAGACAGCTACAAATTTGGAATAGATTTCATCTGCATACAAATGCAGTTTACATATTATCTCTTAGTGTTTATATATTATTAACTGCTTTGTTAATATTAAGATGCAAGTCGAAAGAAGATTTATTGAAGCGCATGTTTATAAAAATATATCAAAATAAATCACAAATAATTTAATACACATACTGTACACATATACTTTAGAGATATACTCATGTCAAAGCCTGTAAAATATTTATATTTTTAGTTATAATATAACGTCAAAATGGTTGTTTTGGTTGAGAGAGATAAAAGTATATCTATTTCGTGTTTCCCCTGTTACATCCCAGGACGTTCATACCCCTCAAAAAGAATCGAATGATTTGCTCACAGTTGACAGTCTATATTCAGTGGTTTGTGGTACCAACATCTATACAATCCCCGTAAGTCCGTCACTGTTTCTTTTTATAGCGTGTAACCCCAATGTCATCTCATAATCTTTAAACTTTAAACCAATAAAAATCATATACAGTCTAGAACCTTATAAATAAGTATAATTTATTGCCTATTAATTGTTTACATGAATATGTAAAATCTTCAACAGGTTGTGATATCAAATAAAATAATCAATAAAATATATATCTAATGTTGGAGTTTATTACTATGAAGAATAACCTATTGAACCCGTGATAAAAGTATACGAACGCAGTGACACGACGACGAAATTATAAATAACATACGAAACAACTCATAAATGTCCAGAAATTTACATTTACAGCGTCCGTAGCTTGGAAATATTTAATAAAACTAGGTACATAACTTCTTTAAAAAATATTATAAGGTTCAATAGGATAAGGTTCAAAAAACAAACCTCGTCGCGTCTTCTTCTTTTTGGAGTATCCTCGTATATTGTACACAATTTCAATTTGTTTTTATTGACCTACATTGTAAGTAATTGATCATATTGATTGTCAATGTAAGTGGACTGTATTAAAAATCAATTTAAGAATTATTCTTAAAGTTATTACAGTTACACTTTATTATTTATACAGTTCGCATGATTGCCGCTTCACCACCCGTGGCGCTCGACCCATTTTGGCTTTTGGACAGTGTCACTTCAATATATTTATTATCTATAATATTTAATTTATATATGTTAAGATACATATTTTTTATAGTATGGTATGTATTCTGTTTTCATACAATATATAGGTTTCATATATAATAAACTTGAACATATTTTATTATGAAAGTTTAACTTTTTATTTTACATTCAACTATATTGTAACACACATATAAATATAATATACAAGTTTTATATATTTTAGGGCTATGAGACATTCTTTTGAATTTATAAATTCGTTTTGAAACATGCTGTGTTTTAATTTTTTAATTTAATGTCTTCTTAAACAGTTTTAAACAAGGTACTTTTACATAAAAAGTACGTTGTAAATTTATTAGATGTAAATATGCACTGCACTGTATTGTCATGTATTTAACAAAGTTAACAGATGCTACCAGAGATATTTAAAATTTAGCAAATAAAATAAACATCAAACTCTGACCTTTCCGTAACAGTTTGAGCTAATTTCAATAATAAAATGTCATTAGGTAATAATAATCAACACTATATATTTAAGTTGGCTGCCTCCGAATCCAATAAATTATATATAGTGACAAATTTGAATTCACATAAATTTAAAAGCTCTAAACGTCAACCAAAATACCAAATATAGCTAAAATGTTCTAAAAATTAAAATAATTTATCCATCAAAATTCATATATAACATGTTCTTATATTAATTTAAATAGAAAAGTATATAAAAATACAATTAAATTTGTGAGATATTGATAATTTATATTCAAATTAATCGAACTGAAATGAATGTAATGTGATATAAGCTGCTCTAATCAAATTTTATTAATATAAACATAACACCGTAACACTTTGAAACTTACTATGTTTTTCTTTGTACTCTGAAGTTAATTTATTGTCTAATAATTTTTATTTTAGTTTCATTTACAGATATAAAATGTGTACAGTGCGCTGTAAAATAATTCTTTTGGTTCTTATTGTACATACAGCTATATATAGTACAGGTGCTCCATGCGAAAATACAGTAACCATTATTTTTAAAAAAATTGCTTGACTTATGTCTAATATGATCTATTAAGGTGGAGAAATACAGATACGGTATGTGTATTACAAGATAACTCAACCTAAATAATAAGTGTAAAATATGAATAAAAGTCCCTGGATGTCATGGAGAAGGCACTGAGCATTCCTGTTAGTATCCCAGGACATAAATAACGCTCTTTGACCTGATATATATAATGGTCACAGTGTCACATAGCGGCACAGATCGTAACTATAATATATTTAAGATACTTAAACATATCTTGATAAATAAAAATGGTAAGCTTAACTTATAAAAAAGGAGTTAAGCATATTAAGTACACTATATATATTATATACTATATACAACTGTATATTATATACTTGTAAGTATACGCATACGTTTCATACAAGAAATACAGTCAGAAATAGATATTAAATCACAGGTGTTATTTTATAATTTCAAGAACATTTTTAAAATCAAATAGAAAGAAAACTGAAAAACCATAAATTAAATTAAACAAAGTTATTGTTATACTATGGTAGTTATGAATAATATATTACCAGTTCCGTATCGTAAATGGAGCGAGTAGAGTCATTGTTTTTACATTGCGATTATGTAACCCGAGAAAAATAGTATACCCGCAAAACACAAAAAACACAGATGTTACTTTACTTTTACTTAGCAAAATATAGTTATATTTAATATGAAGGGTAGAAAATATAATGCAATATAACGGGTGAGAAGCTAGGAACGTACGAAACTGCATATCGTAATTAATTAAGAAATTAGTTTGTAAAATGCATCAACAAATATCAATGCATGCAAAATAACCAAGGGTGATATTAAAAGAGTGTGACAATTATTATAAAGTTTTTAAGTTTTTGCGCTCTTTAAAAAAATCGAAGTGCGAGAAATATCTGTAGTAGAAAAAAGATTAGAAAAGAGTACCGTTAAATTATCATAGGCGTTACAATAGGCACTATTTTTTGCAGTTTAACGCCCCACCCCTTTCCATATCTTGACACCCAGTGCGACCGTACCTCTCTGAAAACTGCTCCGGGTATCACATCACATATTATTTATTTTAATGTTTTTACTATTGGGCACTACATTCTTCTGCCTTAACTCATTAAATTACATTTCATTGTGCTTAATTTATTTTTGATCCTTATTATATCTAAACATTCTAACACCTTCCAAAAGAAAAAAAAATCCTTATAAAAATAAAAACAAAATTGCTACTGCTACTGCTTCGTTCCTCCTGCTTCTAGTCTGCTATTCCTTCTCCTTCCTCGCTCCTTTTCTCTATCTCCGTTATCCACCTCTTGCCTTCATTGCTTCCCTTTAATAACTGGACAATATTTTTTTCGCTTATTACCTTTTTCTCACATGAAAACTTAATGTACTCCAATATCACACAACATAATTTTGAAGTAATTAATAGTAGTAAAAGTGATGCATACTTCTCCAACTAACATATCTATCTAAGATGAATATTAAATCTAGGTACGAGTATGTTTTGGGTCTATAAAGAATGTAAGACGTATGCGTATTGTTCTCACAATACAATCTCAGCCTCAGGATACAGATAAATTTATGATAATGTGATTTTATTAAACTAGTTTTCGACAACAGAATCCCAAACAGAACAATGTTTGGTATTTTAAATATTTCATACTGCATCTGGTGACATTAGGACCAGGACCAGGACGAGTTTGTTTGCTTTAATCAAGCTTTATGGAACATTAGTTTAGAATAACAGGTGATATTTTATAATTAGGCTTGTTAGGAGAATTTTATTAAGGGTATATTTTATTTAGTTACAAGATGGGTTACATTTGGATAATTAAAATTTAAATGTTAACTTGTAAATGGTACGATATTCTTATAAGCTTCTTCATATTAAGAATCTTAGTTGCTAACTTTTATAAGACGATTTGTACATTTTACAAAGAGCAACGTACACCACTGCCGCTGATTATGTGGGGCATAGTCACAAGCTTCCAAAAAATATAACTCTAGTCCGGAGATCAAACCCGAAAACATAGTATCCAGTGTCAAGCTTCAATGCTCTTGCCCACTGTGTCGTCATATTATCTTAAAGAAATGTTTTTAAGCTATTTTGTTTTAATTATTACGAAGTAATTATTATTTAAAGGTATTTCATTATTTCGGGGTATATTTTTTTTTTGTTAACAAATTTTTTCAGAGGTGTCGCGACTCATCGACGTTATCTATTTCTATTAATTTTGTTTAACATTTACATATTAAATCTAAATTCATTAAATTTACATATCATTTATGTACACTCGATGTAGTAATTATTCATTCACAAAACTTTATAAAATAATTACACTTATGTAGTATATTACGGAAATCAGTTTATTATTTTGTGATTAGAAATGATATAATTGGGTAATTAATAATCGTGTAATTACAGTTAACGTAAAATGAAAATGTAAATCGTTGTAATATAAAAAAAATAGTTTTTTAAATCACTAAAATAGGCAGATGATTGTGAAAATTTTAGCCAGATATAACCATACTGGTTTGAAAATAAAGGTCAAATATAGATCTGTAAAAAATACCTTTTTGATGTTATGGAATTTCTCTTCTCTTGAATTGTTGTATAATCCATTGAATATAGAATGTTTTTTAAAATCATTAAAGGTGTCTAAAGAAAATCAAGTATTAAAATAAAATGTTTTCTTATTGTTCGTTGGATCTTAAATATAAAAATAAAAATTGCACCAAGTGAATGAAAATTGAGTTATGTATACTAAAAACTGCACAAGACCTCTAGAATTCTTGTAGACCATGGGCCTTCATTATCATAATATGACACTGCTGGAGATGGACATTGTTATAATTAAATAAATGCACAAATTCACATTGTTCTTAAAGTGGTAATTCTTAAAATTTTTCCTTTGATTGTACTTCGAGTGTTTAAAATATTTGAATCCAAACGAGAATAAAATAACAAAAATTATATTATTTATCCACTATCACAATTCTAAATTATAATACCTATTTTGTAATCTATCCCAAATTCCTTAAAGTCAAAGTGTTTAGATACCTTTACAAGTATAAAAGTATATATTATACATACACACATATATAGTATATATGTTGGGTAACCTTTTAACCTCAGTAAATCACATGAAATAAATATACAACCTTTGACCTATTAAAACCTAAGCGGTAAGATACAAATACTGAGGAGAGTAGATGAGGTCATTACACAACTCTATAATCTGTGTACGAGATGAGTTGTTGGTCGACCGACGCGACACGACGGGTTAGGAGGGGCAGGAGGAGTGGGGCGGGGTGTATTAAACCGATGGACAGATGAACCGACACTGAGTTGACATTCTAAAATGTACTGCTCTTACCGGGGTACAAGAATCACAGATATGTCATTAAAATATAAATGATTCCTTGATATGAAATGCAAATGAGGTGATCGGCGTCGTCTTAGTAGAACCGTATTGCTCCAACTGAGAGCCCCCTTTCCCGGCTACCCCTGCTGCGGTTCCAGCAGCTCGTGATCGGGTTGACCGACGATTAAGTTAGGAAATAGTTTAGAAATTGCGATTCAGTTCTAAATGCAATGCAATAGGAGTAGAAGGTAACTATGTCACGTATGTTTTTGTGTAACTACTTGCGCTGTTCGCAAGTTGCAATCTGTGAACTAGAATAGTAGGGATGGCTAACCTATGGCACGTGTACCATGGCTGGCATGTAACATGCAACAGTCAATTGTAAGTGGATAAATTTGATTTAAATAAAAAATGTCATGAGAGATGTGGTATTTTGGTATACACACATAAAACGGTTCGCCATTCCTGTACGGGACTCTTACAAAACAACAGATTGTACTGTCCAAGGATAGAGGCTAATGGCATAAAGGCTAAGATTATTATATTCTTACCTTTTCAGTGAAACATTATTGATGAGCACCAATCTCGTTCAATAAGCTGGTTAGATTTTTTCGTATTTCTCAGAAATGTACGTGTTAAGTAGCGAGAACAAGGTCCATCTCCATCCCAAATTGCTTCATAAAGTCTATCTTAACAGCTAAAAGGTTCGGTTCGTTGATAACGTTTTAATTTCCTTGAATTGTGATTAACTCAGTACTGATTCTTAGCTCTATTTCTGATGAGATGGGTTCTCTTGAAATGAAGTTTATCATTTTTATCAATATTAGTAAAATCTATTAAAGTAGCAGGTATTTTGGCTAGTACTAAATGATATTATCAAATAATTTACTTTATTTTATTATTATATTATTTTTATTTATTATTATTTTTATTATTTATTATTATTGTATTTTTTATTTATTTTTATATTATTTACTTTACTTTATTTACTTTATTAACATACTTTTATAAATATATCCTACACTTAAAAAATAAAATACTAATAGTGATTTCTGTAAAATTGAATAGAAGGCATCTTCCGCCTGCAGGATGATCTATCACTGAGTCTGTTACATTTTAAAATCAAATTTAATATTATTAATGGCATGCATTAATAATATTCATTATTCATTATTCTCCCGGCCGCGGCCTTCGAATTCCCTATATTTGAAACATGTATCACATCAAATAATATAAATGTAGAAATCCTGAACGTGTTATTCACTCAATTATGTGACCATGTTCTAAAATTCTCTAAGAAGATAAAACGTCTGCAGTGGACAGGGACAAATTAAAAACACTGTATACTCATTTATATTAAATGGTGTATAATGTAAATGGAAAAGCTTTATTTTGATTACACTTTTGATTACTAAATAGAATTATAACGTTATTTATATCTATAAACATTAATCTCATGGATATATCGTTGTTTGATGACAAATATAATTTGTATAATTTAAATGTTTACGGTATATGTTGATGGTTCTACTTGAGCCTTGAATATAAAAGAAATCATAAGCAAACGTGTTATTATTTTCATTAAACAGTAAAGCATAAAAGAAATGACTAAATAATGTATTACGTATGGTCTACATGGGAATATTCGTACACCTAGTAGGTTCCCACTTCTGAGTGGGTAATTATTTATATGCAGAATCATTGATAAATTGTGTGGTAAATTTACTGTTAACACTAAACGCTTGCATGTCGAGCAAACTGGTCTGGCCAATTTGTAATGCCCAGATGATTATTTGGAGACTTCAATTAACCTCCACTACAATGTACAATGGATACATCTACCGATTTCTTGCAACACCAAGCAACAATTGCAGAATATCATGGTAGATGATCTGATCAAGAATATGAAGAGATAAAAGGAAAGGATGCCAAAGGAGTATAGGTGGAAGTGTAGGGTAGTGGAAGGAGAAAGTTAAAAGGGAAGATCCAAGGAATAGTAAGGTGGTGGTAGAAGACGGGGAAAGCACAACGGATATGCATGAAAACGAGAAATGAAAAATCATGACAGTATGCAAAATATGCAAGAGTTGGACAATGAAATAATCGAATAGTTGGGGAAGAGAGTAAAGATCGGCTGGTGACAGGAGAGGATTTTAACTCGGGAATTGGAAACGCGCAAGTTGTTTAAGCTGATTGGATCAAGACACTATTCGCGCCGTCCTTGCCGTTTCCACTTTTTTTTCAAAAAAGCCAATGAGTTTGTCGCAGCAGTACGAACCTATGGACGCTTTCCTTATTAAGTAATAAAATATAAGGAACATTCCTAAAAATGTTAATTAATGTATAAATAAACATATATTTGGCAGTGAGATGTAACATGAGCTCTTCAACTGGATAAATATCTCACAAACCTATGCGTAATGTTATTTGAATAAAAAAATAGACAAGGAACGTATAAGGGATAGAGCAAACAGCATTCAGCATCTACTGGCGCTTATTTTTTTCTAAATGACTACCACAGCTTCTTAAGAGGTCCACGTCTTGTCTGTCCGCAAAAGCTGTGCTCTTCAGTGTAGATCCGAACAAACCATTGCAACGTTCTCTATCTTACTTCATTTGTATGTTCCAGACATAGTGTAATTAAGATTGATAACAGCACAGTTTGTCAACTAGTGTATACGTATGTTACATAATAATTCTTTTGTAACTCTTATATACCACAAGTACACATTATTGCATTAACATTGTTTCACGGATATATATAGTATAGAAATCTGTAATGAACAATTCAAATGCAGTTCGCATTTTTACATTCATTTATTTCTTCGGTAAAACCATCTAATTAAACTTGGGAAGTCTATGAATTAAGTAGTCTAGTTCGATCAGATAACGATCTCTGCATAACAAGTGATAAATATGTTGTTTCCTTTTTTTTATGGTTCATTTGGTAAAATTGTCGCATATTACCTTGTCTTGCAAAAATACATGTGTAGCTAATGTAGTGGGGATGAGCTTTGAATAAAAAATAGCATTTTAGTATGCTAGAAGTAAAGGGAGCTGGTAAGGTAAAAGTTTAGTTAGTCTATTGTGCTTCATGCATATACATTACTACGCAACATATTATTACCAGCTATCTCTAATAAATAAAATCACTATGATAAGGTTAAGAATTGCTGTGCTATGAAACTATGATATCACTATTCATAGTGTTACTCAAGCGTTCACTCAGCACATCATCAGAAAAGTTACTAGTGCCGTATCTTGTTTAAATATAGCGGATAACTTAATTGTACACTATTAAAATTTGATTCTATCCTTCTTTGAAGCAATGGCGTAACTAGAAGTTTAAAAGGTAAACAATCGTATTTGGAACAGAAGATCACTTAGATGTCGTGGTAAAAAGATACAATCTTATTAAAACTTGAATTAAAAAAAGAGTAAAGACCTCGAGACTTTTGTGGGAATAGGAGCTGTTGAAAAGTTTTGACTTTTTTCAAAACATATAACCTTAATAAGGGACAAACAATAGAACTTTAGAATTGGCTATAGATAATGTTTGTTAGAATTTTTTCTTAAAAGAAAATTGTTAATGTTTTCATATGTTTGTTCAATGTGTTCATACGATATTGTCTCTATCTTTCTACGACAATCATATTTACATTGACATCTTACTACGACACCATATTATAAACATAAGTTTATAAATAAACTTTGTGCCAGTTTAATATATTTATTTATTAATATTAATCCCAGCACCAGCACGGCGTAACAATATTCTGTATTTTTATAATTTCATGTGTGGTCCAATAAAGGTTATGCTCATCTCAGCCTAAATCACCATTATGGTGTTAATGTTAAGATTAGAGCAACTATCAAATTTAAATTGTACAACTATCTTCACAAGAGTCGTGCGCGTTGAGGCTTCAAGCAAATGGTATCACACTCTCGCAACAGAAATTCAAATTAACTATAAAAACCCATTATCAAATAATAGCACTTACATGTACCAGACTGGGTCGGACCAAGGTAAATATCTTCAATATACCATATTCGAAGACATTATGTTCATAAAGTGAATCATTTTTTGATTGCTGTTTTATATTATTTTTAACGGACATTAATGTTTCTTGATAAATCCATTATTGTGTGTAAATATAGATTATGAAAAAGGCAGGTTATATATATGGATAGAAGTACGTGCCAAAAATGTACTATTGTCTCTAGTCACTCAATTGTCTTCAATATATGAGGTTTTTTTTGCGCACACGCAAAATCAATCAACTGTTCACTTTTCATTTGGCTTTTTAAGTTTAAGGAACGAATTGAGTCACGTGATTCTACGCTACAAACCGCTAAAAACTTGCTATACGATTAAAAGAATATTATTTAGGGTACGACCTTATTCTCATCTTAATTGCATCCGTGGTCCACCAGTAGATCATTTCGTACGTTTTGTTCTTCTGTAGCAAATGTTTATGATTTATTACAAAATCTATTGATTTTATTGAACTAAAAGAAATCAATAGTGAAAGTTTAAGAGGTCAAATCAAATTGAAAGAATCGAATCTGACTTTTGGCAATTCAAATTCTAATAATCAGTAACAATCCTATTATTGATCTTGGCACCTTGACCTCTCTTGCTTGAACAACTGAGAAATAGTTGATTTTCAAGTCACATTGTAAAATACGAATAATGGAAATGAAAATACTAGCTGAGAGGAACAAGGAGACAATCTATGTTCTACTTGTTAAAGTTTGATTAATTACACTAATATAGGTCATCGTAATCATTATTCTTATCCCTTTTAATGAAATGTTTCTAGATTTTGTTTACATGAATGTAACATTTATGTTTTGCGTTCAGCCGGTAGTTTATTGAAACTAGAAGCACTTTCAATAAATGAAATGGATTCAATAAGTACTCTTTATATTTTATTAAAAGCAATAAACATTTCAAGAATGTACTTCACAGGCTGGAATATCCAATTCTTAATTTTAATACACATAGTATAAGTGAAACAAGTATACTTGGAATTTAAATATGTTGCAATCAACAACTGCATTACTACTCAAAGACTTCGACCTGGAATGTAAACATATTAGATATGTCAAACAAACACTAAATTTTAAAATTATTGTAAATTTTATTATAGTCTTTTATAATAAAATAGATAATACTAAAACTAAACATAAGAATTATGTAGATTCTGGCGAAGTTTTATGTGAAAGCCCACATCAAAAAACAATATTTAAACTGGACTCGGTCTTATAACGTGAGATGGAAATATGGAGTAATGAACATACAACGATCACCTTTCTTTCTCGAGAGCTGAAAGTTGTGTGCGGCCGGGCCGGCAAATAGCACCTCTAAAACAGGTAATAGAATTGAATGTCCACAAGTTGTTCAATGATGACTTCGATATTATTATTGGTTATTGGATATTGGATATGGTACAGATTGTGCGACTCAACCGCTGTCCATGCGACACTGTGTGATACTGAGTTCATCTTATAAAAACCGGTTAAGAATGTGCTCATCTTTTCAGGGATATTTAACTATTACGACGAGTACTAAATCTAATTATTTAGTCATCGTAAGTAAGTGATTTACTTAGGTCATATTCGCTAAATCCTTTTACATCTTGTTCATCAAAAGTCTAAATATTGGTCCAATTATGTTATTAGACAGTACATGTAGTATAAGCTAATGTAATCAACGTTTAATCCATTTATTTACAAACATTTAAACCCAGAATATATAGCGCTAATCAAATTAAGAGATTTGACTAATGTGCATTCAAAAAGAAGTAGTCTTCAGACTAGTATAATAAATTCAAAACCTCCAACCTTATAAGCTTGATATCCTTCAAAACATATTGAGGCATAAATAGAAATAAATTCATAATTAATAAACGCCATTGTAGCAAAATCCAAGAAACATGAAGCCCAAGTCTCCCAAAATCGACATTTTCGTTGAGTTTTAGTTTTCTAAATGTTCTCTGCAATTAGTCATTTTCATTTATTAAATTTAATATCACCTCCCGGGCTCTCGAGCATATGTGCTGCTTTGTCCACTTATTCTATCTCCCTTAATTTTTTACATTTCAATTACATTCATATATAATTATATAAGAACTCAATTTATCTAATTTACTGTTCAATTTTTTCCGCCGTGAAATTATCCCAAATCCATTGCTCAAATTCGTCTTCTTCATTTCCTATTACTGTCTCTGCATCCCTTCTTCTTCTTACTTCATCATTCTTCAATAGCATTTTTCTAGTTTCAAAAATCTCCTTCGCATACTCATTATAATATCGATACTTAATCTCTTCATTTACTAGGTACTCTAGACTTCCAATTTCTCTGACTATAGTAGTCTGGGCATTCTTTCAATATATGCATCAGTGTTTCCCGTTCACCACATCTTTCCCAAAGACAATATGTTTTCCTCACCTGATCACAATATTCATATATAAGCTTTGCTGTTTGTGACCACTTCGCTGTGTGGTACATTAAAAGTGCCGCCTTCAATCATGATCAAAATATCCAATACCGATCCACTAAGCGAGTGTTCCAGAACAGGACATGATTCCAGCATCCCAATGTACCAACCAGTCTGCAGCATCAACCTGAGCTCGAGTCTTGTAAACCTGTAATCCAGTCTGCTACACATCACATATCAGTTTAACTCGCATGAGCATCGTACCAGTGCCACGACTAGTATGAGTATGAGTATGTCTGAAGTTGAACCAAGAGCTGAGAGAGATGCGTGATTTTCATTTAATTTATATTGTTAATATGCGCAACCGTATCCGCGACGTTACTAATTATAAATTGTTATACACGTCACGACGTGAATTTAGAAAACAATGTTCACCAGTGAGATCTACGGAAAGAACAATTGAAGAATTAGTTTAGGTTGGGATCAAGAGGGCGCTTGAGATTTCATAGTTTTATAACTTAAATATTGAAATTAATATTAACGCTGAAAGTTATTATAGTCCAGTATAGTATAGTATAAAATAGTATGTATAGTATAAAACACCTTGCAGACGTTTTAAACTGACACAAAAATTACTTAAACTCACTTACAGTCTGATTGTCCATTTTTATATATGTTAGCGAGACAACTATTTTAAAACGTTTTACAAGAGAACAAGGGGTCAAACATCCCCTAGACCCAATTTTAATTCCGCTATGAGTAGGAGCGAGAGGGTATTATCCGTGCGCATGAGAGAGAGTGAGACATATAACTTGATTACCTGATACTTGGAAAATGGCCGCCTGGTCAAGTTAACATGTAGGCATACGATTATTGTACATACTAATACTACTCAATGTTACAAATTTTGTTCATCAGAAAATAAGTGATGTCTGATAGCCCTGGGAACTTGCTCTATTAGTTTTTAAAGTAAATAACCAACTAATGCAGAATTTAGTTCATTATGGTTGGACTAAGAAAGATAAAGATACATTTAGAAGATAAAATAAGATGTAAAACACAAATTATGAATGATACCTTACATTTACTTAAGAAAAACCTCACGGCTCCAATTTTATTATTTAATAACTATTTTTAAAACCTTTAATTCTCAAATTTTATCCCTAAATCCTTAAATCCCTAAGTTCTTAAATAGTTTTATAGGTATGCTAATGCGCAAAAGGGTAATTTTTATTTCAAAAAGCCTTCAAAAGACGTTTGCGTAACGGGTAACTTTTGTTATGTTTAATAATCCCTAAATAAATGTTATTTGAGCAAGCAAGGATAGTGTAGATAATGGGTATCGATTTTATATCAAATAGGATAGAATATACGACTAACTTCAATCATATCTGGGTTTTTTTTATTGTCATTTGAGTAGACCCAGGGTAGGTCATTAAAATATCTCGTTATCTGGATTTTTCAGTAATTTATCGATAAAAAAGGTAATTTCTTATAGGCTGGAAGCAAATGTGCGTGAGACCTAAAAAGGCGTAATTTATTGGCGTAATATAGATTAGATTCTTACCGAAAAGGCGCTGTTTCTTCTGGGTTTATTTAAGTTGCAATCTAGGTTTATTTAAAATTACTAAGTGCTCCCATTGGTTGTACATATACACCAAATCATATGATCAAAAAATCGACAGGTTTATTTTTAATATAAAAATCAACGAATACAATATCTTATTATCAACAAATAATTCAATGTTCTTATTTTTTGTAAACAGTTACCAGAACTTACCTGTTTGTATTGATTCTTTGTGCTTTGTTGACTTTATCAAAAAAATATCTCACACGTAGGGAGTGCTTAACAATGAAAGTGATAATTTAACTCTAATGTTGTTAACAAATATTATTTGAATTAAAAATTGATAACATCCATACAGCCAGTATTCATGAATTTAAGCAATAGTAGTTTACCTAATTTTAATGCATATTTGTATAACATAGAAATACACAGGTGAAGTTAAACACACACACAGACACACACAATATTGATTTATTAAATAAATAGCGTACATACTTCTGTCAAAATATTATTACAATTTATTATACAATGGTTACAACTACTGGAATAAAACAGGTATCGGATATTCCATTCCAATTGCAAATTTAATATGATTCTAATATATGATGATTATGATATATTTACGACTTCAATTTGAATTATTTGCTGTTCTATGGGAATATCGAATTGGATATATTTACATGCGTTTAAGATGTTGTGCAAACACACCAGCGTAAGTGTTTTTGTAAGTCCTTTATTTAATCGGTTGATTTACATTATAAAATATTACATGATGCTATAAATGAAAATAGGATTTAACAAATTAATATTTGAATATTAAATTATGTCGTTGTATTTATACATATTAGTAATGAATAAATTCGATGCAAATTTCTACAAATAAGTGTGAAATATTTTTGTGTGGAATTAGTAACTCGGTAGCTAATTTCTCAGATACACGTTAATGGCTTTGGGCGGTTTTGGGCAACATATACACATATAATAAACATACGAGCACCTTTATCTTTATTGTTACTGTAACACAATCTGCACTGCTAACACTGCTACACAATCAAATTGGGGGGAAAATTTCATTGATAAAAGTATTTTCAATTTAAAAAGAATTGGTTGATTTATTAGTTCCATTCTGTAAAGTAAAGTAAATGTTGTTTCTGCTGAATCTGAAATAAGTTTATGAGAAATGAAAAGTTTATGCTAATTTTTCTTAGGTTTAAGAAGTATGACCAAAATCAGTGCCACTTTGAGGTAAATTTACAGGTGTATAGGTGATTTAGCGCCTTTTTAATCCTATCTTAAAATAGTTTACCGTGAAATTAAATTACTTTAGGTGCTCCTTTTTGCAGTTTGGAAACAGCATCTCTCGGATCGACACTTAGCAAAATAGTAAGCGCATGCATTCGCTGTTTTAAATCATTACTAATATTAAGTAAAGCGTCCTACGTTACAGCGAGAATTTATGGCAGAATACATTAGGTTGGAGGAAGAAGTGAAGTGAAAAAAAAAGAGAAGGAGGAAGTGAAAAACCAGAGGGTTTATGTCTGAACAGAGTGATAGAGGTAAAAGGCAAGAAAGGGAAAATGAAGTCTGAAAGGAAGAAAGAATAGTAGATAGAAAGATAATAGAGGGTTTGTCGAGAAGGGTCAAGAAAGGCAAAAAGTGAGAGACGGAGGTACAGGCACGAAGGAAGGAGAAGCAAGAAACTGCGAGAAGAAAGGAGATGTAAAGAATAGGAAGGAAGAGAGTAAAAAGAAGAACAAACAGAAAATGCAGTGGAAAAGAGAAAGAGTTGTAAGAAATATTAATGTAAATTGTAAAGCCGAAAGACAAACAATTAATAAGATAATAATATAATCTATAGAATTTACAAAAAAATGTTATATACACTTAATTGTAGAAGATTTAGTCCTCTCAGATTGGTAATAACTATATTTAGGAAGAAGATATTGTAAAAAAACCGTTTTCATCTCCAATTTTTCAAGACAAGGCCTTAATCTTCAACTTTGAACTGTTAATCAAAATATTGGGTATCAACACACCCAAATTTGTTAGAAGCGTATGATGTAGTCACTTTATCACAATCAGTTTTAATTTTGGATTATGAAACTAGTCAATATACTACTCATATTTCTGCATTTAAATGCTAAAGTATAAATAGCCTTTAAGCTAGAGCAAATGTGTAATATATCTGAGATTTATTTCTTACAATTCCAATGTAATAATAAATCGCTCTTATGTTTAGATTTGTAGTAGGAAGCATACTCGTATATTCATACCATATATCTGCAGTGTCCTACTATTATCATTATAATAGTTGTTATATCAATGGAACCATTGTGCAACAATGTATATCACCGATTACCGAGCGGCCTACGCCCATGCGTACATAGCGATCTTAAGTTGTCGTAAATTGGAACACTTCCTGAATATTAAATGTATATGTACATTGCTCGATAATAAAGAAAGATAGTAATATATAATACGAGTACAGTGGCGTACCAATGGTGATCCAAGTGGATATTACTAGTAACTAAGCGTCACACTGTTACGTCACTGCATAAAAACCAAAAGTTGTAGACCAGTAATAGCGATACCTAATAGAACAAGATATAATAGTATCTGGCTTAGTATTACACAAAACTACCATTACCAAAATATAAATGAATATAATGATAAACAAATAATAACTATTACCATTTAGCTTTAATAAATATTTTAAAAATATGTTTTAATTTCATTAAAATAAATTGAAACTCATATTAATAATATAAATCGGTATTTATATGTTTGTTGCAGACATTTTGTGCAACTTAGTATGAATATAGCTTGCGCACATTCCGGCTCGCGGTTGACAGATATTGCAGCCGGAATGTCACAAGAAACATGTGTCTTACCATTTGATATGGATATTATTCGGAAACAGGATCATAATTAACAAAGATACACTGTTAATTATACGTGTAATAATAATAACTATTAGGGTAAAACAAACATGGAATGGTTTTAATGATCCGAATGTTCGCGTTCACATTCATGTTCAGCGCAGAATAGATTGCTCACAAATAAAGTTTAGTTTAAGTTATTTAAAGTAATATTTCACAAGGTCCGTACAAATATTATTATTATTTATTTTAATGGTTTTGTCTTAACTCATTTACTTACATATCATTGCGCTTAATTCATTTTTGATCCTTATTATATTTAAACATTCTCACTTCTTCAAAAAAAAAAAAAAAAAAACACAAAACTGCTATTGCTATTGCTTCACTTCTCCTGCTACTCTCCCTCCTGATTCTACTCTGCCATTCCTTTTCTTTACTCGTTCCTTTTCTCTATCTCCGCCATCCACCTCTTCCCTTCATTGCCTCCCTTTAATAACTGCACAATATTCTTTTCGCTTATTACCTTTTTCTCACATGAAAACTTAACGTTCTCCAGCGTTTCTATCCCCGTTCCGCACACCCTGCTCATCCTTTCTCCTTGTTTTCCAATCTCAATCTGGCAATCTTTCTCATGTTTTTTGTGTCCTTTTCTCTTAAGTATTCTGGTATCTTTCTCCCAAATCCTTTTATATCTTTTGTTATAATTGCTCTTCTCAATTTTTTCCATTCTTTCCTGTTGTTGTATCTCCCTACCTCTTCTCTTTAGCTCTTCTTCCACACTTATGCCTTCTTCTTTTCTTCTCTCTGCCTCCCCTGTCGCCATACCATTCCTTTTAAAATACTTTCGGGCCTCCTCACCCACCCTCCTATCTAGTCTTCTCCCTAATTTTCCTTAGGATTTCGCCTTCAGTGTTACTTATTTTCTTCTCGAACTTGATTGCTCTCCTTCCTGCTTCTATTCTTATCTTATCCCTTTTTAATACTTCCATTACCATTCCATCCTTACGCTCACAAGCCCTTTGTAAAATTTGAAACGCAAGATGATCTAATAAGTGATGCTATTAAAAATCAAGAAAAGAGGTTACCACAGGAATGATTTAAAAATAACATATATTTATATTTAAGAACGACTTAATTTGCATGAACACCCTGTTAGTACATCTCCGCAACTCCTGCAGAAAACCAGCACCACGGCACGTGATTCAGTATCCTGATTTGAATTTCTTGCCGTCCAGGCTCCGGGTGGGTCCGCTACAAGATCGTTAAACTTTGATATCGTTATGGTTTTCATATGTTTACGTATTTATTATTATTATTGTAATGAGCTTGTGCTGGAGTAACTTTTTTGATTTTTAATTTTCTTCACTAAACCGCTTCACGCAGTGTTACTTAGGTATTTAAGCGCACAACATATTACACCTATTAACTAGTAAATAATATTTAATTAAATGTTGTTATGTGTTTTTATAATTTTTAATTTTATATAAATATTTCTTTAATCACTCTTTTCAAGCAAACAGCGTGTGTTAACTTTAGCTATGTTTATTAGCTAAAATTGTTAAATATTTTAGAAAATAAAATAAAAGTAAAGCTACATTATCGTACTACATTTATCCGTTCGTATTTCAAATTAGTGAGTGATAACAACAAAAGCATTCATATTATAATTACATTTTAATAAATACAGAACACTAATGCAAGGCAGATTATTCAGTTGGCTAAAGATATAAAGGCATCATTAAAAATATAAATGCATATATTAATTCGCACTAATTCTAAAATAAAATCACATTGTTTTTCATTGCATCTGCTAATGAATATGAACTCTACAGGTGCTATACTAATTCCAAAGCAATAAAGTGTGCATCCACATTTCTAATTAGCATACATGTGGAAACGAAACTGGTCTCTAAAGATAGCGATCACCTGTACACTCTAAAATGGTCGACTATTTTATCAGATTAACTAGAAATTCTTGTTAGATGTTTTGCTTTTATCAGACGACCGAAAAAATGTATCTCAAATGATAGTTAAAATTATTTTACTTCTTCCAGCGCCACATTAAGAATTGGGCGGTTTTTACCTGCAGCATTATGCTCTTCAATATTCATCTAACCACTGTTCATATTTATAATTAACAGTGTAAGAAAAAAAGGCATATTGTACAAAAACAACCAATAAGGTATCTATAATTCTAGAATGGAAATGAGTTGGGTTCATCTTTAACTTTACATTCATATAAATGAACTAATACGACAAGAAATTCAACACGAGTTTTATTAATCCCATGGCCTTAACGAGTTAGAACGAGAAAACTACAGTTAATCAGCGACTAACGTTTTGTTTTGCGAGCAAACAGACGGTTAACGTGGTTTACCATTTGAAAAATGACGTTTTAAATGGTTACATATTGTTAACCATAGACCTAAATATTATAAAGTGTCAAAGTAAAAGGTATTCTGGCTACAGGCTATCATAAATTATGCATGCGTATTTATTGAGATATTCAAATGACACAGTGGTGCGCAACTATTTATTGAACATTCAACATCAATGCAACATTTTGTAATCAGAAGAGATCACACAAATTTCATAGTTTTACATTACTTTCGCATAGAATTTAAAAATGGTTACACGCTAAAAACTGGTAATAGTTTGACTAGACTTTGCGTGTTATGTATAAAAAAATCGCGAGAGCTAACTTGAAATCTAGCAACCCTACTTGTAGCTCAGAGCGCTCCAGTTTCCTCATCCGTCAGTAAATATAATACTCTACTCGCTCTACACTTGTGAAAAATGATAAATAATTAGTAGACTACCTTAATATATATATTTAATATTTTAATGTTTTTGACATTAGACACTACATTCTTCTGCCTAAAATCATTAAATTACATATAATTGTGCTTAATTACACTTTCCAAATGATAAAATTAAAACAAAACAGATAAATTTAAACCCATACTCTTTCCTTGCTCCTTTTCTCTATCTCCGCCATCTACCTCTTCCCTTATTTGTCTCCCTTTAATAACTGCACAATATTCTTTTCACTTTTTACCTTTTTCTCACATGAAAACTTAATGTGCTCCAGCGTTTCTATCTCCAGCCAACACACTCTGAACATACTTTCTCTTTATTGCCCAGCATCTGTTTCCCTTCTCTTCGTTTCAAAATCTGAATCTTGCAATTCTTCTCATGTTTCTTGTGTCTTTTTCTGTTATGAATTCTGGTATCTCTTTCTCCCAAATCCTCTTGTATTTTTCATTATATTTGCTCTTCTCAATTTTTTCTATTCTTTCCTTTTGCTGTATCTGCTTCTTAGCTCCTCTTCCACACTTGTGCCTTCTTCTCTTTGTCTTCTCTGTCGCCATTCCTTTCCTTGCCTCGTGCCTTCTCCCCACCTTCTTTTCTACTCTCCTCCCTAATTTTCTATAGGATTTCGCCTTCAGCGTTACTCCTGCTTTTATTTTTATTTTGAATCATTTTACCTCCTCCATTATCATTTATCCCGGTGTGCACATGTCCAGCCCTAATACCCATTTAATGTATCTATCCTGGATTCTTTCCAATTTCTCTTGCTCCTTCCAACCCCATATCTCTGCTGCGTACATCATCATACTCGTTATTAGACTAACTTAATATATTGAGTGAGATCAAAAGATTTACCAAAATTGAAATAAATTTAATATATATATAGACTTACCCCAGAGCTATAGGTTATCATCTACTGGTGCAGCTAAATATGGGCTTGTATACCTAGGAATATAAACTCCGAATTTTATTCGATTTTTACCAGCCGCCAGACCGCGTGCCATATTACCATACGAATTTACTAATCAACTAACATACCTGCCCAAAAATTCATTGGTTTCTTTTGTACACCGTTTAATTGAAAAATATCTAATGACTCGTTATGGCTCTGCTGAAATTCTAATTAATTTTTAGGTGATTAGTGTGGGTTTCTATAGCTTAGTTAAATTTAATTTTTAGTAAATTTATTCAATTGATTCCAGTATAGAAAATTGTAGGTTTTTGAAATGTTTATACGATATATTTTAAGTAATTCAGAGAGTAAGAATAAGAGAATTAAAAAGTTGTTATCTAAAATGTTTTATTTATGAAGCAATATGTCTAAGCTGTAAGCATCATCGTCGCAGCGTAATAACTCCTGATAAGAACTTGTTATTGAGATCATTCGATGATTATTGTACCATTACACTGAATTTATGATGGACCTCCCACTCTGTTTAATAGATCATCCCTAAGACTACCGCGACGATATCTCGGTGGCCCTCATAGATCAATTGTAGTATGCACAGGGAAACTACAAAGTTTTATTTAGAACAGGTTGCATCAAATATCAAAAAGATTTGCTACAAAAATAAAAATCATCTTTCAAAATAGTGAATATATTTTCATTCATAAGCTTACGTTTATTATATTTAAAAGTTTCAATTCGCTGTCGGTAAATACACAATAATTGTTAGACTAGACTTTCCCCACTATTTGCATTTGCATTATCACACCTGGTATGTGTATATGAGACTGCTAAAACTCCTTGCGTGAATACCTAAAACCGACAAAGGATGATGATGTATTTAGTAACATGTTTCTTCGGTTTGGAGATGTTAAAACAAATTTTAGATGTCGCATGCTGGTGTCACACTGACAAGGACGGCGCATAACATCTAAAAAAAAATTTACAGTAGTGCATAGGATCCATTAGAGTCACCCTGTTTTGTAATCAGAAGCACATATGTCATTCAATGTCTGCACGGGAGTGACACTATGCAATGTCATACTAGTATCATCGATTTGAAGATCTCGCTTTATATAGACACAAGGAATCGAGATTCACTCGTACTATAAATAGATCGTGAACAAGATCGTGAAGCAGACAATTTTATTCCAAACAGCAACCTTCTGAAAATCAAATAGAAAAACATTGTTCTTGTTTAACTATTTACACTAAGAGCATACATATCAAGTGGAAGTGAAAAAACTATGAACAGAATTGTAATGAACATTGTAGCTTGTCTAATTAGTCTGGTGTACATATTTCAATTCATTTATCGAGAGATTGACGAGAAGATTACTAATTTAGGAAAATCAATTAGCTTTAAAACTTAAATTTATAAATTCTTTAATTTGGATATTATAATTTTTTTCAATTAATTTAAAACTTTAATTTTACTTAAAGATTAGCTTAATTAAAAGTAATTATCAATTAATATGTTTTATTCATTTGATGAATATCTCAATTATACTTAATTAATTCTACTGTTCGTTCAATGCTGGTTTTTATTGGAATGTTTCTAATTTTGTTATATTACATTTTGGTCAACAAACTAGTGCCGCATTGTCATATTCTTTGGGCTTATTAGCAAAGAGAAAAGATTTCGCACAGTAATTTTAATTTTTGGATATGTTTTAAAATTTAGGATCCTAATGAAAGTTCCAAATCTTTCCCATTGACGAATTTCTGAGTGGGTCTTATAATAAAAATAATTATTATGAATTTAATAGATGAATCAATTTTCTACGTATTTTTGCGTAAAACTGTTGTTTATCTAATGCCGGTTTCACACCAGAGAGACAATTTTGTTTTATTTTAATACAGTTCTGTTTTTCGAAAACAAACTGTTCACACTGAACATAGTGGTTTTGTTTTTAGTGTTTTTCTCTGTTACATGATAAACATGATAAACAACAACTGACAAGCGCACATGTTCACAAAAAACAAAACTGCGTGCAGACTAAAAAACAACAACAAACATGTTTTCCTTTAATCTTACTCCAGATGGGAATGTGTTTTGTTTACTAAAACAAAAGAAAATAATGTTTTAAGAACTGTCTCTTTTGTGTAAACATTGATGTTTTTGTTCGTGTTTTATTGAACTGTCTCTCTGGTGTGATACCGGCATATTAGATACCGATTATTAAAATAGTTTTTCAATTTCAGGTGACTTCCTTTTTATGCTTGCACTTGGACGAAAACGCAAACATCAACGTTCGCAGTTATTGTGTGAGTATAATTTGTTTTAAATAGAATTGAGTTATAATTAATGCAGAACTGAAATCCTCTCTTATTAATATTATGAACTCGTGTTCAAAATTAAAGTCATTACAAAACACACTCAACTCGAAATCGAATCCATCAACTTATGTCTTTACTATAGTCTGCATGTCTACTACATACTTTTTATCAAAGTACAAATATATTTTATGAAGTTAAAAGTCACTTCACGTGTAGTTACAGTCCATTTTACGTTGTTCCTTTTTCCTCTGTTCATACAGAGGCGCACTAGGTTTAAAAATATTTGTTACCAAACGATAAAAGTCACATAACTTAAATTTAATAGTAAACAGGTAATATTAATGACAGGCCCATTTGTTATTGGGCAAGCAGACACTCTGAAGTGTCCGCCACTGCTTACATGAACAATATGCTGACGTTTAAGAAATATTAACAACTATTAAAGTACTGAAATACAACCTTTTTGTCAATATCAACATTTTATTTCTATCTCTTTCATTTCAGTGTATCATTGTTACCAGCTATCTTTTGTTTTCTTTTCTTTTGACATTTGGAAGATCCTTGTTACCTTGTCGGATTCAACGGTGTAGCCTTGAAGAAACAGGATAGCACCTCATGATACAATCTTGTTGTTTTGGTTTTTTGATGTCCACTGCCTATTCGTTCTGCTTTTGCTCTACCTATGTCCTATTGCTTTTAACTCTCTTGTACCTTTTCTTTCTTGTTGATGTGTGCGGTCGCTTTTACCTTTGTACCAAGCAGTCAAGTGTTTACCGAGTTGTAATTTGATTTCTTGCGACGTATGTTTTTTGCTGTATTTGTCTATCGCAGTTGCATTTGTCACACCACGATGCTTTATTAGGGCTTCACACGAGACGAGATATGGCGAGAATTTAAAAAAAATATTAAACTTTGAAGAATGTTCTATCCAAATTTTATATTTTGTAAATTTACGACCTAACCTTTTTTGTAATAAAAAGAGAACCTTTATGTTGCTGTTAGTTTATTTTTCTAGCAATTTGTTTTTCAAATAACGTCAACGAGACCAGAAACGAGCCTCTTGATTCTCGCCGTATATGGTCTCGGTACAGTCTCAATAGTTTTCAGAAATGTTACGTCTCGTGCTGGTGTGAAGCCCTATTCTTCATTGATCAAATGATTTTCTAATAAAAAATAACAATTCGCAATATATTTTTTCATAAATGTAGATACTCGTACAAGCAGGTGCTTAGGGCTAGGACAATACACGCGTGATAGCCTGCCAATCTGATTGCAATCTATTTCTTACTCATATATATCTAACACGATTTTTAAATAATGTTTCCCCTGAACAAAATATTACTGAGCACAAAGAATATAAACATGGCATACACAAGAATAAGACATAGTGTAATTAAATTAATTGTAAAAACATTTGGTTAATAAATATCTTTGAATTTGAACTTAATATCAAAGTTGCAATTTTCTTTCAAACATTTTATAAATAGATAGAAGAAGACTTATTAATTGAAATTTATTTATTATTAAACGAAAATTCTCCACTTGTAGATCATATTAGAAGCAGATACGAAATAAAGTCTAGGAACCCTAGAGATATAAGAATAGAGTACGCGAAGGGTACGGCCGCGTGTAAGAGGAAGCGATAAAGGCAAAGAGAGAGATACCTGCCGAGTCTCTGAATCGCTGCTGCTGGCTTGGCTGATTGGCGGCTAGAAAGAGACATAGAGGACTTTCGGCAGATATCTCTCTCTTTGCTTTTATCGCAGTATTCAGTCTCTTGCGCACTCTATTCTTATACCTCTATCTGTTTTGTGATAAGTACTCTTGTTTGAGCTTGAAAATTGACGTGCCATTTAGAATTGCAACTGTCATTTGCCCAGGCTTGTGCCATAACTCGTTCAATCGTGTCGTTTCGTCGCTTCTTTGAGCCCAATATGGCAGCAATAGCTACAATATCGACTTGCGTTGAAGTCAGTGAATACAGTCCTCTTCATGCAGGCAGCATTTGTTTCTAAAGTCTACTTTAATCTCTTGTTCTACCACCAACATAGAGGCTAGAGTCAAAACAAAAATACTTCTTTATTGTATTGTCTATGTCTATATGCTATTGTCTAATTTATGACCAAGTGAATATATGGAACAATGCTGACATAAGTCATACGTTCGCAGGCGCAATGACAGATGCACTAAGTTGAACAGAAAATCGATATTAAATTGAATCAATAAAGTAATATCTTTAATTTATGTTTTATAGTAGAAAATGAACTTAGTAAACCACATTTTAAAAACTTGTATCTATGTTAAGGAAACAAAATGCACGACTGCATGTTTGCATGTACATGTGAAGTTTTTATCCACCAAGAATATGTGTAAAATCAAAAAGTTTTTAAAAGAATTATTACCTTGGGTGACAAAAGTTTTCCAGCAGTATTAATACTTTTTAGATGTATATTGTTAGGTTTTGTTGACTTACAGAGTTACATATACTTAAAAAATTATCCATAATTTGAGCTTAGCAATCCAGCCTGGAATCTCAATCTATATGTCAACGTATAAAGTAAAGACCTGAAGAATCTGTGAAGATGCGCAGTTGCTGTCAATGTGTACCTTGTCGTATAGTATGATTAAAAATAGCATCGATAAAAGAGATTATTTCGCACGCTTTCTAGAATGTGGTTTACATTATTTATATAGAAGTGTATAAATATGTTCAATTATATGTTTATATTATATTGCAAATCATTTATAATATTATACCGTTCCAATCTAATGGAGAAGTTTTAGGTCTTATACCAATAAAACAATATAGAACTCAGAGATAGCTGGTTTGTTTAAAAACTAAACTTTACTTTATACTAAACTAAAGTTTACTAAATATTTAAATTCAATGTTTTTGTACGTCATTTTTCTATGATGTTACCTGTTGCACAGATAGATAACGTGTAGAACATAAACTACGGCAGATGAAAGATTTTGGCGAAATGAATTGTATCTTTTGCCTTTTTTAAATTACCTTTTTCTTAGTTCCCACGAGAAATCAATTTTATTGTAATTGTATTTGGCTTCCAGTCTAACTGAAATTACTCACGCAAAAACAATTGTATCTAAAGCGAATTTTTAGGGTAATATGTAAGATCGGTAATCCCACTTCTGATCTGAATAATTGAATGAATGAAACCCACATCAATAGCCTGCACACACATATTGGAAACCATACAGTGACCTGTAAATCTGGGCAACAAATTTATACAATGAGTAAAAAGTAAAGTGAAAAAGAACCGCGGTATTTTTTACACGATTTTTTCGATTGTTCCTGTCAGACTCTAGAGCTATTGTCTCGTTACAATTGCAAACAATACTCGTGATACAGGATCGAACAGGAAGCCTTGATATAGTTCTTATTGTATGTACAACATATTTTATATACTTGTTGAATTTAAAAATGGTGAGAGCAAAAAATATAACTTGTTTATTGATCGAATCAAGATTTATTACAGGATTGAATGACCAAAGCCTGTGGGCTAACTACAGATTTCTTTATTTTTACCCCGTACATATTGACAATCGTATATATAGTGTGCTATTTACATGCTAGTGAGTCTGACTTATTCTCATAATATATTTTGATTGAATAAATGACTGTAATAGTTCTATAAAGCCTTATATTTTGCATACAACTTGTAATTACAGTCATAATTCAATATAGTCAAGTACTTTGCTAACTGGACTGGTCACATTAATGTTCTACATTTGCACTACAAAACCAGACTAGACCAGAGTTGTATGTGTGTGTGTGTTTGGTGTAATTGTGTTCTGATTCCCATGGATTTGCCGATAGCGATCTATATATCACTGAGTAATCGTTTCACATAGTTCCCTGAGTGTCCAGCAGAGGCTCCACAGGCGTATGTACAATGTACACTTGTGCAGTGAATATGAGGAGGTGCTTTGCACTTGCACTCGCAGCCTGGAACACTCCCCCCCACAGTGCTGAGAATGACTTACAACGGGAATTACACTATTACTACACATAGTTTTTGCATATCATATAATGGCTACAAGAACGAATATTTCTGCGTACTATAAATTAATAGATGTGTCATTGTATGTACACCGTATGAGTTATTGAGTTAAATGCGATGCGATGCATAACGTTGTACTTATTTTATTTTGGACGCTGGTAATACTACAGGTGCTTCTTACTAATTTGCATGAGTTGTTTAAACATACATAAATAGCTAGTTCTTTGTTTTGTTTTTAAAGTTTATTTTTGTAAAATATCTTACATTGTCAGAATGTTTGTTACTGTAACTGTTGTATATAAACTCTGTTAAAATGATGTAGTAAATATTTATTAAGTAAAATCTGTGAATTCTCTTCTATTTCTATTATTAGTCTATATAAATTTTATTTACCTTAGATTTTATTTTATCCTAGGTTCTATTATAGTATTAATATAAATCTGCGACAGATTCCATTCTATTCAGTGCAAATTTATCTTAGACCCCATTCAGTTCAATCCAGTATAAATTTAGATCCCGGATTCAATAGGAAATACTTTGATATACATTTATAACAAACTTTAATTTGGGTTGTTTTTTATATTACAATTTGGCGGGCTTTTTAGAGATATGGCTCAATTTTTGATTGTTAAAAATATCTAAAATTCTACATATATATATATACATATATACATATTTTGTGTATATACTTATGAGGTAAACTTATCAGGATCTCAAATGTGAATTATTTTTAAATAATTGCAATATTTTTGGAGATATAACCAATTAAAACAGCCATTTAATTAAGGGGAAAGTATTCTACAAAATCTTAAAGACACTTTTAAGGTCATGTCCATTCTTATGCCGGTTTCACACCAGAGAGACAGTTCAATAAAACACGAACAAAAACTGTTTTTTCTGAACAAAAACACCAACATTTAGACCAAATCGACAGTTCTTAAAACATTTCTCTCTGTTTTAGTAAACAAAACACATTCCCGTCTGGATTCGGTAAGATCAAAGGAAAACACGTTTGTTGTTAATTTTTAATCTGCTTGGTTTGAACGCGCAGTTTTGTTTTTTGTGAACATTTGCGCTTGTCAGTTATTGTTTATCATGTTTATAATTTTTATAGGATACACAGAAAAACACTGAAAACAAAACCAATCTGTCTGTTCAGTGTGAAGAGTTTGTTTTCGAAAAACAGAACCGTTTTAAAATAAAGTAAAGCATGTTTTTGTTTTGTTTTTTGACAACAAAACTGTTTTCAAAACTGTCTCTCTGGTGTAAAACCGGCATTACACTCTACACCTTACTTACTTATTAATACATTTATACTATTTAAATATTTTACTAAAATTAACGGAATTCAAACTAGATTCGTTTTGAATCATGCTGCAACCCTACAGCTCTGTTATAACGTCTCGATTTCCCTAAAAGAGGAATCCATTTTTAGTGTAGATCTATCAAATGTGTTCTTCTATTGTCCGCACATCACAAATGTATTAAATGATTCATATACATCAAGCAGATAACCAAGTCATGATAAACAAACCTAATTTTATACCTATTCTTTTAGTCTAGTCGTGTTTTATTCGTATCGTATTGTACCTTAGTTTTAATAATGCAATTACAATAATATATCATGTTACTTATTTATACATCACATTAGTCATTTACAGATTCAAGCTAAGTCATTTAGAACAAGAGACATGCCCTATTAATCGTGAGGTGTGCAAGGTGTGAGAGTCGTTTGTCTCCACACCGCTAGGTGTCTCCGCATTAGAGCTTGTTTTAACGCCCACCTGATATACTTACAACGTTTCTTTCGTGTATTATTCTACTTCATTACCATGAAACAGGGGTGGATTCTAAATTTATCAATTTCAATTTTGTGTACGAATATATATTAATAATTATTTTCTAAATTTTAAATTAAAAAAGAAAAAAGTTTGGTTATGTAACCAAAGATCTTTGTTATCAAGAGTATTACTGGATTGATCATGTTAGATTGCTCAACGTTACGTCAGTTATGTTTAAAATCTCTTTGCTCAGGTAATCCAATCATCGTCTTTGTATTTATCTTCATTTTAGGTTTCTTCTTCTTTGCCGATTTCATTCACTTCATATATATGTGTGTTTCATTTTATTTAGAATATGAATTTGAAGTTAAGTATTTATAATAAAAAAAACAAGGGGAAGGATTGCCAGATTCAGATTGGGAAACGATGAAAAAGGAAATAGATACAGGGCAAATAGTGAGAAAGGATGTGCAGGGTGTGCGGAACGGTGATATAAACTTCGGAGCACATTAGGTGTTCATGTGAGAAAGGTAATAAAAATCGTATAATCGAATAGAATATTGGGCAGTTATTAAAGAGAGGCAATGAAAGGAAGAGGTGAATGGCGGAGATAGAGAAAAGGAACGAGGAAAGAGAAGGAATGGCAGAGAAGAAACATAGCAGGAGGGAACGTAGCAGCAGGAGCGAAGCAGTAGCAGTAGCAGCTTTGTTTTTATTTTTAAAAGCATAATTTTTTTTCTTTTGGAAGGAGTGAGAATGTTAAGATATAATTAGGATCAAAATTGAGTGAAGCACAATGAAATGTAAATGATGTAGTGCCAAATGGCAAAAACATTAAAATAAAATAATCATATAAATAATAATAATCTCGAAGTTTATCAATCGCTAATCACTTCTATAATATTGCGTATTGAACCTTTGAGGTGCTGATAGCTAACTTTATTATTTATAAATGAAGTAACTATATAAAAGTATTTCTACGTACGAAACTCTTTCTTCTGCTTCTAAGTGAGCAGTAAGTTTGGTATTTACCATAATGGCTATGGCATATCGCAAACTATTTCTGAATCCTACGCGCCCCAATTCGTGATTTGCCAGAAGGAGTATCATACTCGTATAGATTGTTTAGAATGTGAGACGCTATTGTTATAAGTATAACAATATTACTTTTAAAATAAATTTGAAGTACTTTATTTTGTTGGTGTTCTAGTTTCATAAAATGATTTGCATAAATATGCCTAAGTTTATTATGAACTTCGGATGAGTCGAAATGGTTATATATAAGTTATTTCTGTGGTCCGGTATCAAATAAATTGAAAGTCACAAACAAATTACCTTGTCGCTCTGTTGCAGGGGTACTTTTAGGACATCCAAGCTGATCCTGTGATACGGATTTTATTAATTTTTGAAAGAATTGATTTTTAGGCGTTTTTTTTTTAGTTTAGCCCGATGACTGCACCCTATGTTTAAAAGCGTTCTTACTTACATAACATAACAGAATAAACCAATAATATAACTTTTACTATAAATTCGTATTAATATCGTTTTGCAACGATACAAAAATTATTTATATATAACATTTATGTATTTAAAAGAAAGAAGAGGTGCTGTATTATATTATATGGCAACATTCTATTCGCAATGGGATGGTCGCATCGTGATTCTATATGGAGCAAATTCAATTTGGAATCGATTGTCCTGAACTATGTGTTTTATACCTGGTGTTTCCGTACGGTGCTTCAGTGCTTCTCAAGATTAAGCATTAAAAACTATTTTTTTAGTCACTTATAAATTGAAATCATTTTAATATGTTTATTAATGTTTAGGAAAAATTGATCGTTATGTACTTGTAGATGAAATATAGAATGCGGCAACATAACTTACTTTTTTAAAAAGCGCGCTATTCAGTCGGCTGATATCGTAGCGGAGTGCTAGTGTCTCGTTCAAGAGTTAGTTACAATAAAGTTTTGTCCCGGCACAGTTCAGTCGTCATCATGCGTTGGAACAATGAGGAGCGTGCGTTTGCCGTTGAGGCCTCTTTTTCAAGCGAAATTTTTAAACAACACAGCTTCTTCTTACTATTTTATTCTTATTTTTAATAAATATTACAATTTAAGAACATGTAACTTTTATTTTAATGGAAAACAAAAAGAATGAGACGTTTTAACACTACAACGACACTACAGTACAAGACAATTCCGCTATTGTACTTTCACAGATTGACAGCCACTCATCCATGATTACGATATGGATCTGATACTGCAGAGTACTCGTACTTGTGATTGCGTGGGCGGGCTACGATCTGTGCTACGGGCTACAAGCTACGGACTCATATTACGTTACCATAATATGGTGTATCTTCGGCATTCACAATATTCCAGCGGGTACATTGAAGTACTTTGTTACAAACTTTAAAACGGTGAGAATTGTTTTAAAGGTGGCGTGCTGTTCATTCTGAATTTATAAATATTATAGTACCATTGTATATCATTCAGATGGTGCTATTCTGTATAACTGTGTTAAACTGTTATAGATCATGTTATAAATAGATGCAGTGTTCGGATCTGTCTATTTTAGGGGCTAGATCAAAGTAAAGCTACATACTGATCGATATGACACAATAGTCATAGAGAACTAAGAATAGAGTGCGCAAAGGGTACGGCCACGTCTAAGAAGAAGCGATTAAGGCAAAGAGGGAGATAGCCTGCCGTGTGTCCAATCTGTCTTTTTCTAGTCGAACCGCTGCTGTTGGCGTGACTGATTGGCGGTGAGGTAGGGGGTAAGCAAGCAAGCAGACGCTGTGCTATGCTAGAAAGACACACAGAGTACTTTCGGCAGATATCACTCTCTTTGCCTTTATCGCCTCTATGCAATTAGATCAGATCTTCAATCAGATTGAAATTTGATTTTAGTTTCATTTTTTTACACTTTAGATTTTTGTCTTCAAGGATCGGTTGTTAACGCAGTTGTGTAAATGCAGGCCTCCATTTGTTCCATCATAAACATTCGTCGCTACTTTCCACGGCTCGCAATTAATGAAAGTGGTAGATTATGTGTAGAATATCGCTTGCAAATTTCTTTTCTGAAATATATATGGTCTTTCAACAAGAGAGGTCATTTTAAATCAACAGAGAAACGCAGTATTTCTGTGAAAACTGGTAATATTGTTATCTTAATCTAAAGTACAAACTCAGGTTAGTAATGAAATACAATATCTGCCAAATGTCACTGAAATATTGCGTTTTCTATTGATTTAAAATGTTGTTGAGAGACACTATAGTTGTTTCAATTTATGCTTCAAAACTAGCGCAATACAAATGGGCAGAATTCGTCAGGTGCGTTATTCCTTCAATAATATCTTGTTATTCAGACGAAGGACCAACCGCATTGTACAGCTTAAAGAATGTTTTGACAAACGTATAACAATCCATTCGAAGATGTTCCTATTAATAACATCACGTAATGGATATCTTACAGAATATAGTTGACTTACAATTAAATTAAAAATACGAACATATTTTTGCTCTATGTTAATCTTGGACTGAATTGAATGTAATACCATACCATAGAGCATGAGTATCTCCACAGCTACACCGTTATGTTGAGGAAGGTTATGGATTTGTTTTGATAAATGTAATATTAGATTGTGAATGTAATTTTTAATGTAACTTATCATTAATCACCTGTTTTATTTATATTATTTATAATCATCAAAACACAATAACATACAACTATTATTGTGTAAAGTTAGAAGTGAAAATATAAAAAGATATATATCGTTCAAAAACTAACACATTTAAAAGATAAATAGAAAAGAAGACTAGTTGAACATTTTGTTTGAAACATATATTTATGACTTGTACTTTATTTAGGTGATATAAATTAAAAACACATTTATTATACACTTTTATAATACAGTCATTAAATGTAACATGACACCATTTTAGTGTGAGAACTGAATCTAAATTTTACGATAGCAAATTTTAATGTATGCTCTCATTTTTTATGGTACTTCTTTTCCTAACATAATGAGAGTGATTCATTATACTTGTAAGTTATTAACCATTGGTCTTATGTGAATTACGATACAGGATATTTTAAACTCAAATATAGACAAATGAGTAATGAAGTATTAGATATAGTTCTATCAACAAAATAAGCACAATGTAGTTAGTTTTTTTCTTTATTTAATTTATTTAACATACGGCTCTGATTGCCGGTATAAAATCTACATAAAGCATGCGGTACAAGATGCGAACAACGTTTTACACGATACCATTCTTATTGCCGTGCCATTCTAAAGGAGAACATTTTTTTAATTCAATAAATAAAAGCATTCTTATGTCATGTCCATCTTATTGTCTCATTTGAACCGCCATTGAACTTCCCATTGGACCTCTGCACTTCTCAGCTTTTTGTTCTTGTACAGAAATCGTTTAAGATGTATTTGTATTTAAATTTACTGTCTTCCACAAATAGTTAGTTCGAATTCTAATTATAAATTCTGCTAAAATATTCTACATCTATTTGCACGTCACATTTTGTTACATTCAATGGTAGGCAGAAAAATTTTAATAATTGAGGTAGCTCTATGGAAGAGCACTGAAGTACTGCCCTACGATGATTTTGACTCGGTTATCGCTCATTTCATGACACGAAGGCTTATGTTCAACCAGTGCCAGATTTAGAGATGTGGAGGACTGGGGCAACGAAGGAGCGGAGACCCCTAATTATTTTCCGTATAAAAGGAACAATTTTTTTCTGTCAGGTCTTTCAAAACTTTAGTGCTTTGATCTCTATTGTGGAGGCCCCGGCAGCCCTTCCTCAAATCCGGGCCTGTGCGTAACTTCTATGTATCATATATAAGTAAAAGCAACATATATACTTAACCTTACCCGTAACATATAACATTATATTAAAAGAAATAATTTGAAGTACTATCCCACTTTCTGTATTTGCTCCATTTCGAATTCTCTATGATTTACGAGGTTAAAACCATAACTTTATGAAAACGAAATACTATCGAAGTGTTGTTCGTTTTAGCAGGACATTTGTTTCAACAAATGTATTTCGAGCGAAAACTTTAAGTCATGCGCTTCATTTTATTGAACGTAATATGACTTCAAAGTGAAATTACATTTGTTGCATACTAGTTGTGCTATATTAATCGGATAAAATCGTAACTCAAAATAATGTGCTACAATAATTTCTTATATGATGAGCATAGCCTCTTAATCGGCTAACCCTTATAATTCGGGGTGGGTTTCTGTTGGTTCCTCTGTATACTAGTACTATTTCTTGATCTTTTACTTGACATTTTAATGTGCAGCTATAATTTACTAATCTTTTTTAAACTAATTTCTCAGCAACTCTTCCGCCCTTCCATGCTTATATCATCAGCCCAGCCATGTGGTACAGTTTCAATATTCTTCCCACATCTCACATATTCCAATCATTATATCTGTCTAAACTCATTTACATTTTAATATTTTATTAACAGCCGTCATACAAATCTTGTATCCTGTAAGCTTTATTAATTTCTTAAATGAAATAGATATTTTTCTCAGCTTCTTTTCTATTTTATGTTCATTGTGTTTTTTATTAAGGTCAGGTGCGTGATAAAAAAGGTTGTACTCCATAAATTTGACATTTCTTGTGATACAATTTATGTGATTGTGATTTGTAGACATAAGAATAGCTCTTCGCTTATAGAGGGGCTGAACTGAAGAGAGTCACTAAAGTTATTGGTAGCGGTGGTCAGAGAAGTTATTTCAATGATCTTATTTATTAGATTTGAAATGATTAGAGAATGTATTTAAACGAAGTGTTCGGTTATTCAAATTAACTGAAATTTTGTTTAGTGTATTTCGAGGTTTATTTATTAATATGCTTGCATTAACGTAAGCCTTATTACTGTTCAATGTAGAAGGTCCAATCATTTACATTTTTTTTTACGTATGCAAAAATTGTTCTTCTATTCTCAGCTATGTATTGTTTTAAATATATTTGCCTCTCTTTTACTCCTTAAGATGAAGCTATAAACGCGAATCAAAATCTAAAGCTGCAATTGGTTGGAACAGCAAAAATAAGTTATTAAAATGAATATTGCTATATTTTCTAGTTAAATTCCACCTTTTATATGACATTTTTTATGTAATAAATGTTAAAAATATATGAAAAACCCTTACAAATGCTACCAGTCATAAAAATTGGAATTTAACTAGAAAATATAGTCATAATATTCATTTTTAAAACTTATTTTTCCGGTTTCAGCTCATTAAAAGTCAGTGAAAGAAAGCTTAAATTGTAGATACGTTATTCATCTAACTAATTGCAGCTTTAGATTTTGATTCGCGTTTATAGTTACTTACATAAAACGATTTAAACATAAAAAAACATGGTTTTTTTGATAATATTTAACCTGCTGTATAGTATCGCCATCTATATGGCTAAGTATCGTTTCACCTTAAGTAAATAAATGTAAATGATGTTTAAAATTATTTAGAATCACAAAAAAATAATCTAGACAAATTAGATTAACCAGTTATATTTTATAGCATCAACAAAAAATGTATAACAATATAAAAGAAGAAATGATTATCAAATTGACCTTGAATTTTATTTTGTTGTTAAGAAAAATAATTCGACAATACAATCTCAGAACGCACTGAACTAGATGACACACACACATACACGTTCATATCAGATGTAAACATCTACATAATGTAATAAATTAGAAATAAACGACCGTTTTTATTGATAAAGGGTAACAATAAATATACACTTTTATAAAATTCTTTTTGTAATCAATTTGAATGTAGATCCAACCAAACATTGTAGTAAACAAACTGGAGCTGTTTAAGTCACACCTGCTAATCTTAAATATATCTTACAAATAAACATTCAAGTAAAAAATTAATTCTTTAATATCGATATCAGCCTGTGTGAGTGATAGTGATTCAGTAGTTTTTATTTATACGACTAGTTTTTTTTTTTAAACAAAAATTAATTTTGAGGTGATAATTTTAAAAGGGAAGTTATTTGCAAAATAGCATATTGTTAATTACATTAATAACAATAATAATAATACGTTATTGTTATTTTCAAAATATAACAAATAACAGTCATTTGTAGAATGGTTTGTTGTAAATTTTTACTATTTGTTGTTGTTATATAGTCCACCGAGATGCTGGGCGTCCTGGAATTAGTCAAGTAAGACAAATAACTAGAACAGGAGATTCGGAGAGGTTTGGACAATTGTTCACGACAGCGATTAGAAATAGATATATGGCATGTCATCTTGAATACAATCCACCTCGGACAATTGTCCAACAATGGGCTTGTGTCCTATGTCTTAATTTCTATAAAAGTGTACCATATATTGATAAAGTGGGTTACTAGAACCTCAAATGTTCAATTATTTTTTAATAACTCCTTATATGTTAAGAGATATTAACAATTAAAAAAATCATTTTGTCTCTTTAATTATTAAAGGGATTTAACGTTGTACACATTCCAAGTGCATGTGACATCACAATCCTTGTGCAAGGTTACCAACCTTTCAGCTCTGCTATATGTATTTATATATCAAACTATCAAATATTATTTACAGCTATTTCAAGGAACAATAAAATTTCAATATTATGTCTGCCTTAGCAGGGTTAAATAAAAAAACAACTTATTATTCTTTGCTTTGACTTCATTATTTGACTACCAACAGCTACAGAACATTACCACAACACTGACCTACTCAACAAATAACTGACGTTAAAATGCATTTCACGTCATAAAAATATGGCCGACCATTTTTAGCGCTGAAACTACAATTCAAACTTTTAATTGCTATATCTTCGTCAATATTTATATATTTAGTAAAATAAACACGCCAATACACATTTATTAACATCAATTTCAATCGAAAATTGAAAAATCGACTACTAAAAAATGAGGACACAAGGCTATTCCATGTAATGATCTACTTGGGGACATTCTCCCCAGCTTCTTGGAGTCTGTGAGTGTGTCCAACACATTTTTGCAAAGCCCACATTTTCCAACAGTCACGAAAAAAAAAGAATTCCTCACGTAAGACATAATATCTTAAAATATTTCTTTTTTCCAAAAGAAACAATTTCACATTTAAATGATTTTAAGATCTTGTACATATAACAATAAATTTTAGGTCCGTGGTTCTGTCTTACCTTTACCTTTTGATATAAATGTGGTACAATGGTATGTTGAATATGTGTAAAGTAATCCAATAAATTGAATACTTTTTTAATGGAAATAAAAGGCGCGCATATGCATTTAAAATTTAAATCAGAAATGACCAAATCGTCGTTTGAGCAAATGACTATCATAAAATGTATTTTATCTTTTCTCTAACAGACACGGGAAAAAGCCGACAAAAGAGAGACAATCGTCCAACGCAAGCAGACAAACGAACTAACTTTAAATGATTAAATGAATACACTGAGGCTGCGATACAAACGACAAACCACTGCAAGAGATTTAAATTAAATCTACTTTTAAGCAGGTTTTAAAAAAGTGATTTGTATTTGTCTATTTGTTGTATCATATATGTGTTTGTGTGTGTTTTGTTTCAATGTATTTGGCTTTTGTACGTTAAAATAAAAAACGAAATTTAAGATACACTTGTTTGTTGATATGAAATGTTCATTTACGATAAATCAGTGTTGGTTGGAACTATGCGATGTCATAAAGAGATCGAGTGAGATAGAATGATGTAAATGCAATGGTGTGAAACAGAAATGTATATATATTACTACGCTATTTTTTATTTAAATTAATTTGATAACAACTGCCAGTTTGTATCATTCTCAACTTAATTAATAAGCAGAGATATAATACGACAGATCATGCATCTTATTTAATTGTTAAATAACTTTGCGCCATGTTGATCACTACTAAAATGATAACATTTTTTTAATAAATAAATAAATAAACACTGAAAATAGCTTTGTACGCAATTAGGTTAATTCAAATGTTAGCGCCTTAAATAATCTGACTTCATATTCTATCAGACACTGGAAATACTGTACCATGCCTGTTGCAGTCCTATCTATACTATTGTGGTCATGTTTTATACCTTCGGAGCCTCATATTTCTTCACTTTACCGGTGTCTGCTCAGTTTTTATCAGCCTAGAAAATATGCCATCGCTAAAACTTTGTAGTTTGAAAATAAACTTAAAATAAAAAATAAATAGAAAAGCCTTTCGAAATATTTTAAAATTTGAAATGTCATTCTTTATTGAGGTTGTAAACTGCATTATTATGTGCGAGTTTTTAAAATTTTTAAATTTCCGGCTTAATCCGCTTAATTTACAGCCATATTTCTAACGTCGCAGAATTAGAATTGAGGTCTAATTTTTTATATTTTTATAAAGATTTTATACTTCATGTATCTCTTTTATACTCTCTTGTATAACATAGACGGCAATTCTTAGGAAAGAAAGAGGGTAAGACGTCAAACTATTAGAATTTTTTATAAATGTTTATCCATTAAATATTTAAAGGAACATATTTCTATTGTATTTAATTCAATGCCATTTTAATTGTAAATAATAATATGTAACAATATGTAATAGAGTTTTATAAAAATTAAGCTATTGATTACAATAAAGCAAGCATTGTGCTTATTTTACAAATATTATATACATCTATACATGGAAGTTTTTATTCATACAAGTGGAGCCATCTCTTCGCGTTTGTCTTAACTTTCCACGTTAGTATTACCGTGAATGCAGCTGCCATAGCTATATATGATCTTCGTTAGAGTAATAGTGTTAGAAGAGGTGCTACGTTTACCATAGCATAGATTTATCCTTCACACAGAATACAGACAGACCACAGTTGCAATAATTATCTCATTGATCCAAGTTTTATGACTTTGTTAACAAAACAACACAACACATTTCTACATTACAAATATTTCAATGATCAATAAAAGTCATCAGGATTCGATTAAATTTACAACTGTTTATCTGTGTTTAAGGTTTAATTAGTATTTCGTGCTACGATAATAAAATAAAAAGATTTTTTTTCTCATTTACTGATTATGCATTTATAAATATCAAGTGCTAAAAGTGATTTAAATACGTGACGACGCTTTTTATTGCACGTGTCATATATTACCAGTGCACTTGTATGTGGTTCATAAATTACCGGCCCATCAGAACACCTCGACTGGTGCTGATATAGAGAACTCATGAACACATTCTTAGGCTAATCTCACACCGGAAGAGACTGCTTGCGATAGCTAACTTTGTTCAACAGCTAGAGCTGAGCACACATTGTACAATACTTTCCGGAGCCGTTCGTTGTGTACAGGTGGTTGTTATCACAAACGCATAAGCATACGTTATCATGAGAATAAGATCGCACAATTTCAGTTAACTGAGATTTAAATTTTTAAAATTTTTAAATTTCCCGCTTAATTTACAGGCATATTTCTGACGTCGCAGAATTAGAATTGGGCTCTAATTTTTTATATTTTTGTAAAGATTTTATACTTCATGTATCTCTTTTATACTCTCTTGTATAACATAGACAGCAATTCTTGAGAAAGGAAGAGGGTAGAAAAGTTCCAAGACGTCAAACTATTAGAATTTTTTATAAATGTTTATCCATTAAATATTTTAAGGAACATAATTCTATTGTATTTTAATTGTATTTAATTCAATGCCATTTAAATTGTAAATAATGGGTAATAATTAGACAATTTGAGAATCTGATAGCCAAATGAGTTGCAGGTTTAAAATAAATGTTCGATCGCATAGCTTTGTCGCTTCCAATGGGAGAACACTGATTGATTACATTCAAAACGTTGGAAAAAGCGCTTGTAGACTACGCAGGAATCCTTGATGCTTATATCAGACCCTTTTGAATTCACAAGTTCTCAAAAGGACACACATAGTCGCGCGACACAGATGCGCGCGTATATGGTTCTAATGTGAGAGCAGCTTCAAACTGTTTAAAATATTAATAAAGGAATTCAGGAAATTCAGAGGATTTATCAGAGGAATTCAGATAAATTATTCATTATATTTATTAGTCACAATCCGCTAAACACCTTACATGAATGTTACCTTACATCTTAAACTAGACTTAAAAACATTGACCCCTAATTTTTAATTTTTTTTAACATTTTTTTCTATATTTTAGCACTATTTGTAGACATCATCACTTCATTAGAATTGTACTAATTAGATCATATTTCAATCGAAAATCATTTAGCGACACACACACATCTTAATAATCTCGCTAACGAAATGTTTATACACAGTTAGAAACAAGATAGATTAAATAATAAATTTCTAATCAAAAACTTATTAATTTGCTTTTTTAAGTAATTAATAATATATTTATAACTTTATTATAATACTTAATAATAATTAAAAGCAATTCATTAGGCAATATTTAAATTTTAAATTAGAATTAATATGATTTAAAAGTTAGAAGTAGTCGATATGAGTTCACAATGTAAGACAGAGTCGGATTGGACTGTATACAATCTTCAATCTTTCGATTTATTTCCTCAAAAAATATTAAAATGACAGAATTTCTGTATTTGAATCTTATACCCCTACTTTGTATCTTTTAAACAATTGCGTTTTAAAATGAAAGTAAGAAAAAGTCAGGATTCACGTAAGAAAGCGATTGTGAGGAATGTAAAGTTTTAGTGATTCCAGTTTGGACTTTCTATATATTTTGTGTCATAGTTATTTAGTTGTTTATTTAACTTTACTTGAATCTACATAGGAGAACTCGCTCTTTTGTATTTCTGTTGGTAATTCTTTTTTTTTTATTTAACGTCGGCCTATTTCCGATGCTGAGTCCTATCACCGACGACCTCCTTCAATGTTGGCAGTATTTATGGTGTCGTGGCCTCATATATGTGGGCTACACCACTGCCTAATAACTGTACGATTATGTATGACCATAATCAATATAAGTTCATAATAACCAAACCCAGAAAATATATATCTGGTTCGGGGATCGAACCCGAAGACACAGCAGTCGGCGTCAAGCATCAATGCTCTCGCCCACTGTGTCGTCTGTTGGTAATTCATTTTGCCCACTTCTGATATGATAGCTATCAATTCCTTTTACCAATATTGACAAAAAAGTCTGGCCTAGTAATGCGCCTTAATACATTATATGCAATAGTATAAAGAACTAATTTATGAAAAAATGTTCGTTACTGTGTTTGGACATGCTGCAGTCAAGATTAAATTTATTCTGCCTCCGGGAGTCAAACTAATTCAATCAACAGTAATTAGTTACTTTAATGAAATTATTTCTTATATCTAATAATCAAATTAAAATCTGGTTTCTGGTATTTGCCAGACCTGATAGAAAGCCAGTTCGCCCCTGCTGTGATTACCACAACTCAAATCGTACACAAGCTAAACCAGAATTTTCTTAACTTCTGCTAGAAAATACTAAAATTTATTAGAATTCTAACTGCTTGGCACAGCAAGTATGCATCTTATTTTAGTAGCGATATTAGCATGGGGTCAAATATTGAGTAAAAGTATAAATATTTATAAAATCAGAATATTTTATTGATTTTTATTATTTATATTTATTAATTATGTTAATTAATTAATGTAACAGTTTTGTTTATAAAAATATTATTACGAATTAAAACAAATCTACTGTTTATAGTTTTGTATTACTTTCCATAATGTCAAAATGATTGATGTCAAATAGCGTACGCGGACAATTGAAAGCGCAGATAGCAGTGTGCGCAATTTCAAACACAGATAACTTTGTTTATAGATTCAATGAAATTGCGTGATGTTAATATTTTCATCTTGATTTCATTGTCTTATTCGAGTACCCATTATTATTTGATGACGTTATTTATAATTTATTTAAATCATTAAATTGTGAACAATATTTTGTGCGGTAAAATGCTTTTTGCACAGGAAGCCCGAGAAACCATAAACAAAATAAGAAAAAACGTTTTAATAGAAATCAATAATCATTTCTAATATATCAGGTATCGTTTTTGATCCCTGATTATTATACCTATAGTTAATCAATATATATTTCAGCAATTATCATGGTGGCTACACATGCAGGAAGAGTAACGACATGGTTGTAAATCATTTAACAGATGTTTACATGTTAACAGAGGACGAGGACGAGCATTCGATTCAACTTTGTTAATTTAATTAAGCAACTTCAGCACGTTCAATATTTTATCTCCACTTTTCCAGTCATAACCATGTTTTAAAATGAAACTTTTTATTTTGTCATTAATATACATTTATAATTATTTTATAAGTCATACATATTAACAGACTAACAGGAATTTCAAAGCAGAGGCGTAGGTAATATTAGATTAACGGTAATAAAAACAAAATATATAGATATGAGGTTAGATCCTATTCATTACCTGGTGATCTTTCGTCACATATTTATTATTATTAATTTAAATTTAACAGTTTATGAATTTCACCTTAATATAAATCAAATATTGTCCATTAGGTTTCCTTAGTGGTCAGTTGGTGACGTAGCACGTAGTGATCCCAGGTATTAGCTGCAGCAACAACGATTCAGCCACCCATGTTATTTTTTAGTGATCTTTACCTTGTTTTATACATATCTTAAACATATTAAAGTTAATTATAAATGCAGAGATCGCAGCATGCGGTCACTCGTCCTCACCATATCAACATATTAACATTTAATCCGAACAACATTAGATACAGAGTAAAACAAGGTCCACGCATATAGCAAAGACAGGTTTACACTGAAATAATTTGTGAACTCGAATAATATTGATTGTAATACTTCATAATTTCTAATTTAAGGTTTCGGCAGATCTTCCTAACAGTTTTAAACTTCCTTCCATTTAGATTTTAATATTACGTTAGTGTTCCTTACTACTGCTGCAGTCTCTTTTCGATTATGACAAGAAAACGTGGCTTTTGTTTATCATTTTTAGTTAAAGTTGTTCTTAGAGGTCCTCTATAAACTACGTGGTCCCATTTTGGCTCCCTTAGACCGCTACCCACGTATCGTACCGTAGTTTTTACTATGAACTCCACCATACAATACTATTTGCATTCACTAAGCCAGAAAAGTCATTCCCTAAAATTGTGAGCTATAAATATGAAGAATTGTGCAGCTTCATTGTATCTATCCCCTCTCGCTTGTGGTATGTATAGTTAAGGTTTATTTAACATAACAATAGTTACATGTTTCGTAAACAATATTACCTAATTTACAACGTTTATAATCTATTCTTTTGTCCATTAACAATTTAATAAATTTTTTAAGCTATAAAATAAAATCTTTTACGATTAAATATATTAGTAGTTTTGTTTAATCAATGTTATCTTGTAGATAATGTAAGCAAACACAATTGTAATTTGTGATAGTATAAAGTGTTATTGATATTGTTTTCTATTTCGAAATAATTGTTTTGTTTGTTGCTAAATTTCTGTTAGTATAATTATATTGTATTTCTCTTGATTTGTAAATTTTAATGCATTTTATTAAATGAAATGTCTCAGAACATTAATACACTTAAGAATTAACGCTTCGAGAAAAACTATGTCATTTTTCCGCTGGCAATTATACAGTGCCACATCGTCAAACTCATCATATTCTTATTACAACTTTTAGGGACACATTCAAACTGATTAAGGATAGAAATTTTTTGTTAATTATAAATATGAACAATATGCGACTGTACCTGCGTAGATCCGGCTTTGAATTACTATTAGCAGACTCGTACAAGACCTTTATGATAGTTCGTAGCCGGACAGGGTTATGACAGACATATGTCGTACAATATTTCAAATAGTGAATTTAATAAGATTCTTGTTTTGACTTTAGTTGTTGTTTATACTAGCTATACGAGTACAAGTCGAGGAGTTTAGTTTCTATTCGTTATTTCGAATAGAACTTCTTTTTAAATTCATATAATTGTTGTTGATAGCCATTATTTTATTTTTAATTAATTAATTTATCTCTTTAGGTGGTCATATATTATATATTATTTTTTTGTGTAGGTTTTTTATTTGGAATTTTTGGAACATGTTTTAGAGGTTATATTCATTACAACTCTAAAGTAAAACGTTCTGATTGAACGTTTATTGATGTTCACTTTGTTATTGGATATATCCGCATTTTATAAAAAAATTATTAAAAAATCATATTGGATCGGAATATATAGATTTATGGGGACTGTTTATTGGCATGAGAACACGAAGTTTACTAAATGAACGGTACTAAAGCAATCTCGATCTTCGTCAACATCGATTTGCATTATTTTAGGAGTTACTGACCCGGATGTTAGGGTCAGACATAAATTTGACAAATAGCCTTGTAACCTATTTTTCTTATAAAACAGCAAACATTTTATATAAAGAATTGAAGAGCTTTATTTCGATTTGATTATTAAAAATAATAAGATAACATTCATGTTAATTCGAGGATACTGAAATAGAAAGAAGGAAATTTGGAAATTAGGATGAATTTGGAACTTTCTATTTAAGGAATTTTTCGTACATGCATATTTTTTTTCTTGTACTTTGTATGGCTTCCTAGGACTCCAGTCCTTTTTCACCATATAGACTTATTCCCTCATTTCAATAAAACTTATACTATGTATTCTCCAACCTGCCATATCCTGTCGATGGCAAGACATATCGATCAGACATATTACTAGAGCATGTGTATTTGTTGACCTCATCGCACTACACAAAAATTTTCTGTACCTTTCTGTCATTGAACAACTTAGAATTATATGGTTGAGATCCCCCGACTCTTCCCCACATATACCTCCCGGCATGAGGATATATCCTTCCGCACAATATTAATTCTCTTCAGGTGCGTAGGTGCAAGAGAAATGAGAGAAATCACTCTTCTCGGTCCTTGGGCTTTCCACCACCATGGCCTTTTACTTCCTTCCTTTATTCAAGCTATCCCACATCCTCTGCCATTCCTCTGTCACTTCTTCTTTTCACCCTGCCGCCAGATCAACCTCATGCAGTATTCCTGTACTCGTTGTAGTACATATAATAAAATGTTAAATTTCAATTGAGGAATAAAGAGTGTCATCAGGGGCACTTGCAGGTTAATTTCAGGAAGAAGCATACTCAGTATTCAAAGGAAAATGGTAGAAGAAGACACTGAATTAATTGACAAGGTGTTAAACAAATTTGAACAACAATATAGACGCTACAAAGTTTTATTCAAACAGTGAATTTAATAATAAAAATGTTATTTCTTAATTATTTCTTTGTATTTTCCTTCATGACAGGAGTTTCAAGTGTACCCCATTGCATCCTCCTGTGTATTGGACCTAAATATTCGAATTTGGTGTAACTATAGCAAAATTCCAATTTTCCCATTTAAAAGTAATCTTAACAAAAAAACAACAAAAATGAGCTTTTGTTAGACTCTGGACGCAAAATTTCCAGTTCCATGTAGAATTGACCGATCCTTCAGATGTTCTGTGTTGTGTCCTTTTTCTTGGAATCGGGAACATGAATTTTTCCGTTCTTTTTATCCTTCCGTGGTATTTTCAACTTTTTAAATAAATATACAACTCAAAAATTTGATACAAGGCTTCATTCCCTTCATTATTCCTCAGTTAAAAGAGAAATTATTCAACCTTGTTCCTAAACTTTCGTAGTAAGTGCCAAGCCGCTAGTTATCGACGGACAACTAAATAACTATAACCAGTTAATGTAATTAGTTGGTATAACGTAATATTAATTTATATTTGATTAAACCAAGACATTAAATCAACCTTTATTAATTAAAAACAGGTAAACACACAACCTCATTAGCCAGATTTACTAGCTAGCTCTACGTGAAGAAGTCGTCGAAGCACTTGGCTATTCGAAGGTTAAAGGCAATCAATATATTATTAATTAACATCATTACGTCTTTGTGTATGATATACTCGTAAGTATATTGTAGTTTAAGTAATTAAAAATCATGTTTCTTAATGATATGTGGTAGGCCAGCGTCAGGTTCTAGGATAAGGTATTAGGTTACACCGACAGGGCGTCGTTAGGTTAAATTGGAAAATTAACAATGCAGGTTTCAATTCATTCCTGATATTTGAATTACCTCTTTAATGAATTCAAATGTTCGCCGACAGTGTAATGCTGGCTGTTCACTCTCGCCGAGACAGGCGAGATCGAATGTGAACTGTAGCTCTCGCCTCGTTTTGACCTGTCTCGAGTGCTCTCGCCGGCATAAGATAAGTCTCAAACTGAAGCCGACATTTCGAGGGTGTGTAGGTTGTGTTCTAATTGTCTAGCATTGGTACACTTTATCATGAGATTAACCTTCTATTTTAATGTATGTTAAGACACCACTACGTTGTGGGTAAGACAAGTGCTTATAATGTAACTGTATCATGTTCCCTCCCACCTTATTGACCGAAATGAAATAACAAGCACATTTGACAGCTCTTTGGGATAATTCACGTATGTATGAATTTCATTGCGAATAGGAATATTAATAATTTAAGGGTTTCCTAAGACCACGGTACTCTTTTCGCGTTTGTTAATTCATTTTATTTACATTTTACATATTTATATTTTAATTGTTATTTTACCTATACTTTTAAAACCGCTTTATGATATAACCTGTCTATCACTAAGTACATTGGCCACCTCGGATATTTCAGTAGTTCCTGCATACTCGTTGGCAACACCACTCCATTTTCTATCAAAACTCTGTATAAATTATTTCTGCAGGCCTCCGTTTCTGTACATTGGAAGATCAAATGTTCTGGATCTGCTACCCCTTCTCCACAATTGCACGTATCTTCTTGCACCAAGTGATTTCTTTTAAGATGTGCCAATACCCCTGTATGGTCCACCATCAGTCTCGAGATAAGTCATAACACTCTTCTCGAACCTTGGGTTTTCCACCACCAACGACGTCCGAAGACTGTAAACTGAAAAATGTTCTTCCTTCCTCTGAATTATTCCACATACCCTGCCACTTTTCTTTCACTTCATTTTTGCTCTTCGCCAATAAGTCCACATCATACTGAATTTCTCCACTTGCTCGCTATACATATTAAAATAAAAATAGAGACTTCCTCTCAATATAGAGTGCGCCAATGCGACTACACAATATTGAAATAGTGGCAGGTACCAAAAAGTTGCATTTTTAAGATAGTAGAACACTCAAATAAGTTTTAAAGGATCTCATATTTCTCAGAAGCGCGTTTTCGTTTTACATATTTTACGTAACAAGCACAGAATCTTCCGTATTGATTTCACCGGTGAATCCGTACTTCATGTTCATGTTCTCCACGGTGTTGTGTAAACCGATCTCTACAAGAGTAAATTATCTCAACCTATTGATTGTCCTGTAGATCTTTATCAAATGCGATACCTTTACCAGCAGTGATTTACAATAATGATTTTAATATTAATGATTGGATATTAACAAATAAATGTCGAACAACATACACAAATCATGTCACACGTCAGTAGATATCTCCCTGTTTCTGTCTCTCTCTACTTCTTTGCTTGTCTATCATTCTATTTCTCTCCATCTCTTTCTTCAGTGTGTGATGATGTGACCATAAGCAGAGAACATCACCCATTAAACAAAACAATAACAAAACACAGGTGAAATGTTCCTGAACCTAATGACTAAACGACTAGTGACTTAAAAAACTGGTTATGTTACGTAGACACAGATTGTGAAACGTTTAAGATAATTCAGATTTAAAGAGAAACGTTTCTTACTTCCTACTAAGTACATTTACGTCCTCTGGCCTATGTTACTGCTATTAGAATTATAAAACAATTTTGGATAACTAGAAATCTTGAAAATAATCTTCCCGATATATCAATTCTAAATGAGTTAATCTTAAATTTTTAAGCAGTTTTTTTGACATATGTAGATTTAAAAGAAAATTGTTTTAAAAATACAGATCACAGTTTAACAATAACTGATAATACCTGACACTGTAGTGGACAGCGCTCAGTAATTAAATAAACTATAAAATTAAATGGAATTTGGTATGTCACACGCAGCTGCATGGATCAGAGTAAAGAACACACCCCTCTCTTTCTTCTTTTTCTCTTTCTCTCTCTATACCGCAGATCCAGTCCACTTTCACGTTGGTATTTAGATGTTATTTTAGGTTAACGTGAATACATACAAAATATCCTTGTAAAAATATTAATCATATAAGACTGTTAATATTTCTAATTAATAATTATAACGTACTAATTATGCAAACTTCGTCTAGACTCTTGGTTTAACATGTTTGGTCAATTTGATGAATTATACGAGTATGGCTATTGTGAGAATTTAGCTAAACGAATGTCAATTGTGTTGTGATCCATAATTTAATTTATATAAAAGTGCATTGTACATTGATGAAGTTGGTTGTCTAATCCTCGAACATCCAAGTCGTTTTTGTTCTTTTAATAATCAAAGGGGTAAACATTTACCAAAAAATGACAGACTTTTTGACGTCATTCCTTCCACACTACCATTTGGCTAGTTGTGCCGTTGCTGAAAAACCAAAGAAGTGTGAAAGAGATGCAGAATCGAACGTCACAGCGCTTGCAACTGTTGTGGTTACTCATTCAGTTTCTTATAATGTCGTAATATTAAAAGGAAAAATAAATAAGATTATTTCTCGAGTTATTGATGTCATTAACTACTAGGATAAAGTATTGAAATCCGGATTAAAGAGAGGTTACTACAGTAAAGCCTCATTCCCACTCACTGTTTTGATATTTAATTTACTGTTTTAATTTATTATTGTAATCTAGATTTCAGGTTTTCGTTTAAACATTCCTTTTCCCATTTGTGTTTTAATTTAAGTTTAGTTAATTTAATTAAAATAATTATTAAAATTAAATTTTAATAGTTAGTAATATAAATTTTGACAGTTTGACAAAATTGTATGTGAAATAATTAAAATTGCTATTTTTAATAACAATTAGTAATAGAAATTGTTTTCACTTCTATATTTTTCAAAAACTCACATTAGACTTCTTTTAAAATTAAATTCTACTACATTTTGACAGATTTTCATATTTTGGAGGTTATAATATAATATAGTTTTTCTTAATTTAATATTTTTAATTTAAAACATTGGACCTTGTAAGGTTCTAAAAGAAGTAAGAAAGATTAAAAAGTAAATTAAATTAAAATGTTACTCTAAACAATTTAAATTAAATATAAAATACAAAATTAAATTAAAGCAGTGAGTGATACTTTAGAGTTAATGAACAAATATAAAAATATTTTAAAATTAGAAGCGAAAAGTATGAAATTGGGAAAAGATTGGAGAGACTCCAAATTATTTGCGATACACACAAACAAAGACATAAAGGTGATTTAAGGATTTGTGTTCAATAAATGTTTCTTCTGGCACGTGTTGTTTAATCAGGTATCACTCGTACGATGCGATAATCAGGTTGATGCGATCGTTCGTTATCATGAAAATGATCTGTCAAACCTCAGTTAAAACATTAAAGTATGCATTTACAAATAAATAAACAGAAAATATTAAAGTTTTATTGTTGTTTGTATAAAAAAATCATGTTAAATCATTTATAATGAAATATAAAAAGTACATCGTAAAATGAAATATTCGAATTTTATGACTTTCTGTTTTAAACAACATTTTAATGATTTTTTTATTCGTTATAAACTAATTTGGTACATTTAAATCTCTATAACTGAAGCAGTAAAAAAAAAAAAAGGAAGAAATAATACACCAGTCTAAATGATTTTATGAATCTGTGATCGAAGAATATCTAATGGTAAATGTGTATTTTACAGCCGCAATTTGTAATCGTAAAAACAACGGCAAATTAAATACGAGTATACTAATTCAAAGCAAGAATCAATTCCGGAAGATTATTATTAAGAATTTTGTTATTAACAATATTAGCGGTTTCAATAAATAAAAAAATATCTATGTATGTAATTATGACACATTTTTTATTGCAATGTAATTATAGAAACTTCAGAAGTGTGGGAAAATATCAGTCTGACCCAAAAATATAATCGCTATTTTTATGTATTTAGTGTTTTAAGTTCCTTGTCACCGATAAAGGTTAAAGGTGCAGACCATGTACCACGCGAGGTGTCTGCTTCGATCGATTCTAGGTAATCATAAACATTAAGATACTCGGTAATTTGGTTAGAAGCACAAAAATGCTATTAACATTTGAATCACACTCGTATCATTCTTTTCCGCAATCTGCAGACGTCTTTTCAGGAGTTTGATTTATTATTTAATAAGCATTTATTATATTTATTTAGGTAAAACTGTCCAATGTACGCTATCTGTTCAAAAAATAAGAAGAATTTTCATTTTTCTCAAAAAATATTTATTTATTCATCAATTTCTATTTTGCCCCTTCAAAGTAGTCCCCCTCAGATATAATACACTTGTGCCAGCGTTTCTTCCAATCCTCCAAGCAGTTCTGATATGCACATTTTGGTATGCTCTTGAGCTCTCTCAGCGATTCGGTTTGTATCTCCTCAATCGTCTCAAAACGCCGCCGTCCTTTCATGGGTCTCTTCAATCTTGGGGACAGGAAAAAGTCGCAGAGGGCCAAATGTGGTGAATACGGTGGCTGAGGCATGATTACGGTGTTGTTTTTGGCGGTTGACGTCATTCAACAATTCCTGAGCGATGCTCATGCGACGTTTTTTTTGGTCAAAACGCTGCCACACGCTTCATGCCCAAAATTTCCGAAAAAATTGCATGGCATGAGCCAACCGATATGCCGACATCCTCAGAAACTTCTCTAATAGTGATTCGACGATTCTCCATATCAATTTTCTTCACTTCCTCAACCTTTTCATCAGTTATTAATGTGCTGGGGCGTCCAGGGCGAGCGTCGTCATTCACATCTTCTCGACCTTCTGTGAAAAGCTTGTACCACTTGTAAACATTTTTTTGGCTTAAAGTAGACTCACCGTATGCCACTTTCAACATTTCAAGTGTTTTGGAGCACTTGATTCCATTTTTCACACAAAATTTTATGCAAACTCTTTGAATTCATGTTTTTCGACAGCAGAAAATCGCCGAACACGCGAAACACTTCTAACTTTTATGCGGGTCACAAACAAAGTAAATGTGCTATATAGCTGAAACTGTGAAGATATGTTCGAGACGAGTGTACCAACATAACAAAATAAAAAAATCGATAATCGAATGTACGTAGCCCGCGTAATTTTTGCCTCACCCTATTTTTTGAACAGACCTCGTATGCAATTATGTTAGATAGTTTGATATTTGTGCTCCAGACAGACAGTTTTACGATTAATATACATGCGAATGTGTTCCTTTCTATTCATTCTTATCCAAGAATAGTTTTAAATCATCATCAATGCAAACTCTGCTGGATTTTAATAGCACCTACCAAAAACAAACAAGCTACAACTCTTTAAGAAAAACTTGTCCAGAAATAGAGACATAATTCGTTTCCTATTTGTATATTTTTGGTGTAATAACATTTAATTTTATGAGATCTCCATCAGTGACACAAAATTTAAATATAAAACACATAAATATATCAAAGCAAACATTCAAAAACTTGCTAGTGATATCATTAATTCCATTGACTTCGTAGCTGCAGGCTTAAATCATTGACAGTAATGCTAGACATATAGTCAGATGGTCTAGATTTAAATGATAAAAAAAACTGTCCCATGTTTTAAAAACAACATGCTGGAGTCGAACAAGTACTATCCGTAGCATTCCAATTGGACATGTAAACAACGCTGTGATTTATAGGAAAATAATACAACTTTGTAGGAACTGAAACTATTTCCAATGTTTTAAAATGGGTATGAGGCAAATTCAAAACCAGTGCTGAACGCAAATAAGTAGCAACAAATTGAGATTGATTAAGGGAAACAAAAAAGTGAGAAACTTCTTATCAGAGCAACAGACAATTCGAAAAAACCATCTTTAGACTACGAACCGGACATACGAGATTGACGCATCAACACTTAATCAGTAAAACATACTTCATCAATAAAAACAAACAAACAACTTAATCAGCTCCGCAGTGCAGCAACTATCAGACGCAAATACCAGTCCATCATCTACTAGTAACCTGCCCACAATATCAAAATCAACGAACAAAACACATCATCAGTGGTGACCTAAAGGATATGCTTTCAGACAATCCAGAAGAAATTAATAAAGTGCTTGAATTCCTTGTTGATATAAACTTAATAAATCAAATTTGTTGTTGAATTAAATCTGACATTAATAGTCTACCATACTTTCCGATTCAGATCCGCCATTCAGATTTTAATACAGTACACATATGATATTCTTTTAAATCTGAAACAAATTGAAAATCTAATCTATTCGTGTAAAAGGTCCATTATACAGATAACCCAATATTCCTTATAATAGAAAAGTGTTATTTAGAAATGTTGCTGTTGTATTTTATTCAGCAATTATTTTAAGTCGTGCACCAATAATAGTGTAAAAAAGTGACTCATTACATGTATTTGAATTTATCTGAATGAAAAAAAAGTTATTATAATTTAACATAATATAAAATTCCCAAAACATGTTCAACACTTTACTGACTTTCTGCTTTCACCCAGCGGCGGTATTTAATTTGGTTGAATATGGAAGCCATAATTCAATTGAATTCACACGCTCGCTTCTATGAGTTATGTGCGAAGATGCGATGAGCTGAAGCTAGAGCTAGAGCTGGAGCATGAAGCTGGAGCTAGCCGTCCATCGAACAAAGGTTACAAAAATACCAAATGACTAAATGCTTAGCTGGCAATAAGAACAGTGCAATAAAAACACCATGCCATCAGTGTGTCATACGTGAGAAGAGCGATTGGTGACTTGGAATCGAAGTAACTAGAATATCTTTATGATTACCAAGAATTATCAGAATCGCATTAACCTAATAGATGATCCTTTACTGAACAAGCTTATGAAGGTCTTTAATCAGAGTTCTACTTATTGTTCAGAATAGCCTTTTGTTTTTCAAGGTCAATTTACATTCTATACAATCATAAGATTGGATTATTTTCCTTCATTCTAGCCAGTCTTAGACTGGCTCGATTTTTTCCGATGGTCTTTAACATTAGACGATTTTTCCACTAGCTATTTTCCTCTGTGAACTACATTATTTAACTACAACTATAGACTGTCTTTTAATAAGTTAGGAAAACTCCAATACCTTGTGACTTGCACTTAAGTAGCTTTATTTTGTTCAAAATAGTCCATCAAAAATTTGTCTTAAACGTCGTTGAAAATAACGGGTTAATCTAGGGCTGATTTTGCGCTTTTATAACAAAGACACTGTTGAAATGTTGAAAAAATGTATGTATAGTTTAAATTACGAGAGTTCGACGGCGACTCATACTTATAACAAGTTGTGTGGTATAAACTGCCGATGTAACTAAAAAGCACTGACTAACTTATTTTTCTATAATGTATATAGAAACGAATAAGATAAAATTCATTATCGCATTATAGATTTATACCGCTCTTATAACCTCTTTTAAGTATAAGTCTCCGCCGAACTATCGTGATTTAGACTATATCCTTTTTGTTATAGATTTTCTCTAACAAATTTTTCTTACACTACTTTTTTTGTTTCTTACTTTCTTTAATAGTGACACATAACAATTTATTACCCAATTATTATTATTATTAGTATTATTAAACAATTTTTAAAAACGTATTTATAATTTTTATTAAATTTATATAAATTTTTAAATTATTTATAATATGTTGTATGTTCCGAATACATAATGTATGTACACTAAATTAAAATCGTTTTCATCTTTTTCTAATATGAACGTATTTCTATGTTTAGCTGTATTTTACAGCTTGTTATTTACATTTCGTTTCTAGTATACTCAAGACAGGGGTCCCACGCATTTGTGGATCGCGTGGCCCTAATTGATGCCTAACTGAATGGCATTAGTGTCAGCCGAAGTTGGATTCTCTAACTCATAAATGCAAATCCATGGATTTCATTTATTATGTTTCGATCTTGTGTTAATTACTAGTCATAATTTCTTGATTAGATTTGTCAAAGAGACATATTTGAAAGAAAGTTTTGTAGTTAAGGGACCTTACGAAACACAAATTATTATTCTCTCCTTCCTCCATGTCTTGTCACACATGGTGGAATGCCCTCTGGTCATAACAGCGGGCTTTATACCTGGTATAAACTTTATAACAAACGACACAGTTTGGGCGAGAGCATTGATGCTTGATGCATTGATTTCATATGTTGTGTTTCAATTTTGTTTTAATTACTAGTAATAATATCTTGATTAGATTTGTCAAAGAGACATATTTGAAAGTAAGTTTTGTTGTTAAGGGACCTTATGAAACACAAATTATTATTCTCTCCTTCCTCCATGTCTTGTCACACATGGTGGAATGCCCTCCGGTCATAACAGTTGGCATTTGTTTTTAGTTTATTATTTTTTTATTGGTCTTGTTCATTTTAGTCGAATTTTAAATTAGATGAGACAGCGTGAACCTGTTGGACCCTTTAAATAATAAAATATATCAGCAAATAGAAAAATAATGCCCAGACTATAATGAAGCGACTACAGACTACAGACAAGAAAGAAAAAGACAGAAAAGAAAGACGTGAAGTATATATTTAATAACGATAATAGAGTAAGGTGTTGAAGATAGGTGAAAATCCAAACAAAAGAAAAGAAAAGAAATTAGAAAGTATAAATGTCCTTTTAGAAGTTAGGGTAAATAGAACCAATGGACAAAAAAGTACATATGTCCACAAGCCCAGGACGTTATATAGGCTGAAAAATATGAAAAAGATATGTTAAGTTAAAATGATATTTAAAAAAACTCGAATCGATAGTATTAGAATCTCGCCATTATTTCTACTCAATCAGATAATTTGGATTATATTACGAAATTAAAGCAAAACATTGTAGTATTATTTTACCTCTCTCCTACGTTTGGCTCTAGATTAACAATCTTTGACATTAATTAAAGCAGTCAGCCTGATCTTTACTTGCTGAATCTATAATGATCTTAGCCTTGATTATAATTGACAAAGATCTCAACGAAAAAATCTCACACTCTCGATATGGAGTGCGCCATGGTGCGCTACGGTGCAGTAATACTGAATAATGGATTATTTTGTCATTAAATTTGTGAAGTAGACGATGTTTTAATAATGAATTCTAAATATAATACGATTATAAATAAAATAAACATTCGCGGACTCGTACAATGTCCTATGAGAACAAAATTCATTTTAATTTTTAACCTTTTCTATAGAACTATTGTTTATTTCTAATCAGATTCAAATACAGATAACAAATAACGGTTTGGAGTGGTATAAATTTCCTCACTGTTTGTTGCTGGTTCATGTTGTTCAGGGTTGGGTCTTTCTTAAAATCTCGAATAGTAAAACGAAAGATTGAGTTGATTGAACATCGTGCGTAAAAACGTATTCAATGACAAGAAAACCATACTTTCTGGTCTAGAATTCAACATACAAAAAGAACCAGGGGATCCGCAATTTGTGGTAAGATTGTGTGATGTGATTTATAGATGATTCAACAATAATTGAACAGCTTCCTTAATCTTTATTACGATAAAATAACCTTTTGTTTGTAAAATTATAAACTAGAGCCAAAGCATTAATATTACTGACTTTATTTAAATACTATGTGAAGAATCAACTATAATTAGAATCAGCTATAATCAGAATCATTAGTAATCATAGTAAAACTTCAGCACACTTGTACAAAATTAATATTAAATCCGACGATTGATGTCAATGTCGTGAAGAAGGAACTTTGGATCATATTATATTTGAATCGATAAATTATAGTTTAGAAAGATCAAAATTCAATAGTGAAATATTAGATGTGATGAAAACTTTTCCTGTTAATACTACATTTTTGTTAAGTGATTAATTAGTGAATTATTTAAATATTTAGAAATTTGTAAAATACAATTATAAAATGTGAAATATGTATCAAAAATGGTGGATGATGACGAATAAAAGTCAAGGCAAATAAATAAAAAAAAACTATGTGAAGAAAATTACTAAACGAAAGAACAATCAAACCTGGAAAATATAGCGCTGTTCAAACGTAATCTAGTATAACACAGAGCTTTAAATTGTTACAAAACTATTATAATGAATAACAGAAGTACACAACATATTAGTAGCTTTCGTATATATCAAATGTTAACAACATATAATATATTTAAACATTTCCGCCTTACAAATAAACCTGTTATAAAATTTATACTAGGTATAAACTGATAATAAGCCTGTCCGGATGGGCGTTACACTTGGTATACATTTTATAACAGGTTTATTTGTAAAGCGATTTTTGTTTAGCGGAAAAACACTTCAGTCAGTTAATACAATACTACAATAATAGTTACACAATAAATTTTCTACATTATTACATTTTTTAAATAACAGAGCAAGAATACACCTATCTGAGATATTTTATAAAACATAATATAAGAGACGTGTTTGTGCCAACCCTTGCGACTATATTCCTTGTACTTTATTAATGCGTGAAGGAGAATTAAAACAGAAACGTAGGAAACATATACTGGCGTGTGTAATTATATAGAGAACTTGAAAAAAATTATAAAGTGTGGGCGAAGGAGTCAAATAGTTCATCTTCTCCAAGTTGTACTCCTAGAACGTCGGTTTATGTTCCATTGGATGGCCATTACCATCGTTACCAACATTATATCAGAGGAAGACCGCTCACCTTATTACTAGTTAACAGATTGTACTTACTTTGTGATACCACTAAAGATAGAACACTTGGTCCTCGTTATGGATGCTGGATGCATTGTAGTTACGAGAGACGAAGAAATAATGTTACAATGAATATAAACAATACTAGAGCCAGACGTTCATGTAGGTCTTACCTTGATATATAAAAGTAGAATGAGTGATTTGAGATATTATTCTGATGATTATCTAATAAACTAGAGATTAACAATGAGGAGGTAATATTAATCTCTTAATTATTTATTTATGTCTGTGAGAATAATGTTCCGTGCTTTGGGTAGATTTAGATTAAGATGCAAAGGAAGAAATCGATAAATTATTTTATTAAGAGTGGGTATCTTCGACTATATAGTATTTAAACATTTATTTATTTTAAATATTACATATAGAGAAGACTTCCTACAATGCGATTGATAGGAAGGAATACGAAGGTTTTAGGGCAGGACAGAAGAAACCGGTAGCGATAGAGAAACGTAACTGTGCATCTTTTCATGCAAACTTCTGGGGCGCTATTCCTGAGTTCAATCGAATCGTAAACTTTTCTTCTTTCCGTAAAAATCAGTCGATTTACTCAAAAGTGCTATTCCTGAAAATTTTACGAAAATTTACGAGTAGAGAAATCGGGCAAAAAAGTGAACATTTGCACGTCGACTATTTAGCTTGCGAATGTACGATCGAACAGTAAATTTTAGTGATTTTTATTAGTTATCACTGTTTCAGGCAAGAGTATTTAGTAAAATTTGTGTTGCTTGTTCTATTTTTCTGATGTCAATTTTTTTATTTTTTGAAATGTCAAAAAAATAATCAATAGTCAATAAAAATGTGTTTATTCTTAAATATACTTATTAAAATAAGTGCTGTTTTTTTAATCTATCCTAATTTAACAAATATAATGTATTCTAATATTCTATTAAAGCATATAATTTTTAAAATTCAATTGTGAAATGATTAAAAGTTCTATAAAATTAATAAATAGGAGAATATATAAATTAATATGCAAAGTCTGTATTCAATATTAAATTTGTATTATACTAAGATAAATTCTTCTTTTAAAATCCAGAAAAACGGTAGAAATAATAGTTGTAGTTAATTTAAATGTTTAAATTAATTTAAATTCCCGCATTTTGCTGGTCTACAAAACGTTCTACACAATATATTCAATCGAATGGAGAATGTTAGTTTCGATTGTATTCAATAATAGTGTTTAGAATTGTGATCGAATCTTACTTCACTCGTTTCGATCGAATCTGTTCGATTGCGAACATTGCTCGCAAAATTCAGGAATAGGGCCCCTGGATGGCATCCCAGGGGGTGCAAAAGAAAGATGAAAGATGAGATATATAGCAAGATGGAAATAGTAAGTGGAGTATGGAATAACGAAGATGGGTATTGCGAATTGGAAAAGAAAGGGGGGTTTATTGAAGGAAATGGTGAGAAACTTTAGAGGACACTAATGCTCTAGAAAGTCTGTAGCGGTAAGAAGATGACGATGACCATTTAGATCTATCCTGATTAACGTTGATTCAATATAACGGGGTCTGTTCCAATCCTAAAAAATCTCAAAATCTACGCTGATTTATATTCTATGAAATTAAATTACATTAAGAATTAAGGTTTCAGGATATGTTAAAATAACTTCGTTCAACGCTGTTTCATTTACCGCTTTGACAAAGCGTCACGTTCTTCGAATTATCAGCGGTTAATACGCTAGCGCCATCTCTATATGAATAAACTGTATCATCAATGTATCATAACGTTCATTCAGCATTTTTTTAACGAGTATATTAACTAGATTCTAAATATTTAATTTAACCTATTAATAAAATAAAATAAAAACTGTTGAAAATATAATGTTATTTTAAAATTAATAGCTACAGATCTACATAATAACTTTTATGAAATGAGTCTAATAAATATCTCGTGTGACGTGAATCGTCTTCGTTAAGATTAATTTATATTAATAAAATAGTAACTAATAGTGAATTAATTAGCTGGATGAATTAATTACCACTGCGTATTCATAGGCAAACTAGCCATACCGTCGTATCTACTCAAAATGAAATTATTTTTTATACTTTTCGCACACTTTACTGGAATTTTGTAAACCGGATCCAGATATATTTTAATGGTCATATCGTTTGGTCATAATATTAAATTAATGTCTTTTTGGAAATATTCTACGAATCTAAAATGTTGAACCATATATTTGCGGTTAGGAATTAATGTATTTTTGGAAATAAAGTCGATTAATTTTTGATGCAATAAATGATGTCATTTTTTTATTTCTGTGAAACGAGGAATTTAGCAAAGTGTAAATTACGAATTGGGAAGTTTGCAGCGGCTGAGGAAACTAGACATATTTTACTAAGTTATTATTTTATAATAGAGGCAGCATTGGTTTGGAACAGGGGTGGACAAAGTGGTCACGTTACGCGATATCTCAAAAATAAAGACACCTATTTAAAAAAGCATTGCAGATTTGAAATTAGCATAAAAACTACATTAGGAACCTTAAAAAGTCGAACAAAAGAAAAATGTTAATTTTGAAAAGAAATCATGAAATGTTTTATTGAATTCAAATCATCTAAACCTAACAGTTAATACAACAAATTTAGTTTTACAATGCATTTGCAAATTATATTCGTTTTGCCTATTAAAAAATACAGAGTATTCAAATTTAACCCATTACCCATTGGAGGTAATTAGCCTACTTACTGGCATTACTACACATAGAGTACATTTTCCACGGAGATTACCATCGCGTTTAAAATATAGTGTGTATGTTTCTGTCAACTATAAATGTCTATTACTTTGAGGTACACAGCACAGATTCATCTCACGTCATAATTAAATAACCACATTTTTCTAGTAGCTCCTTGCATTACTGAGATCTAGCGATAAGCAATTTAATGGTATATTTAAAAATAAAGGTTATGTTATAAATACGTTAATTAAAGTAATAAAGTTAGAACATTTAAATTACTTAATGAAATGCTAAAACGAGAGAACTATGTTCTACGGGTATTTCCTCATTTGATTCATTGCATGTGTATTTTAAATGAACCCTTAGGCGTTTATTCTATTCAAGATCTCACATGTCACATGTCAGTGGTCACTGGTCACTGGGCAACTGGCCAGGAGAATTTAATAATTCATTCTGCCTGACGTAGTGACATACTGGATATGTTAATTATCTAAATTGTTTGCGTATGACAATAAATCTAACCTACGTTGTAAGGATGAGAATATGTAAATGTTAAGGCTGCTACAGTTCTTTTACTGTAATGAATTCTTTATTTTTCTATAAAATTCAATTAGAAATAGTTAGGTTCCACAATGAGAGTTTTATAATCTGTATTAACTATCTATAAACTTTATATTTATTTATCGGATTCATGAAATACATTCGTTTAATACTATGACTGCATTGCATCAACCTTTTTTAATGTAAATGCTTTTAGAGCTTAGATTCTATAGAATTTAGAAAAAGTAATTCTTTCTTATTGTATTTATATGAGCGACTAAAAATGTGTTTACATAAAACTTACAAATATAAATAATTCTGAGCATCTATAATGATACAATTTCTAGAATCAATTACATAAGAGTCTCATATAATATTTTATATAAAGAATACCTATAATATTCAATATAAAAAAGTCTAAATACAGATTTTTTATATCCCTTTATCCTTCTAAGAACTTATTAATACATTTTGTGATTATGTTAATTGGTAAAAAGGAAAGATTTATTTTCTAAGAACCTGCAAAATTGGTCACAAAACGTTGTATTTTGGATATCCTAGAAGAGGATGATAAATGCTTCAGCATTTATATATTATTGAATAGGGATATATTAGATGTGACTAATACTTTTCCTGTTAATAATAAATTTTTGTTAAGTGATTCAAAATTAATTAGTGAATTGAAATATTTAAAAATTTGTAAAATTGAATTATAATTATAAATTATAAAAAATGTTTGATGGTTATGGCGAAAGAAAGTCAAGGCAAATAAGTAAATAAATATAAAAAAAAAATATTTATATATTACATATATTTATATATTTCATTAGGACGTTGATTTCTTGCCTTCGAGATAAAGAAAATCTGAAGATAATTACAAATTTGAGACTCCTAGAAAATTAAGAGCATGTGATAAAAACATAAGAGAACTATGAACGTTTCAGGAGTATGCGAGAGATTTGTTTGAAGTAAGAAAAATCCTTAGGGATTAAACGAAAGTTGAGGTAACTGAAGATGATCCAGTGGAGAATCGATATCAGAATAATTATATTTAATAACGTATAATAAATAATACAAATAAGGAACAGTGGCGTACCGCCGTATCAATAATACAGGGCCCCTGGGCTACAAGCGGCCCAATCTTGTATAAGCAAAAATTCGAAAAATGTTATCCACAATCCCACTTAAACTCTTGTACCGTACTTAGCTTAGTTATTAGGGGTATTAATTATAAGTAATAACGTATAATCAATATAAAATTATTTTAATTCAATGCGAGCGTCTTTGTTCCTTTTGTGAAAAATCTTTATCCATTATTTGGGTCCCCTAACAAATTTTGGTACGGGACGCTACTTTACTGATAAGGAAGATATACAAACGTGAAATATAGAAAATGTGAGAGAATGCTAAGGCATTATTTCAGGCTTCAATAAAATAAAAATTAATTTTCTATCATCAAAATTATGAAGCTTTCATATAAAAATACATTCACAATTTCTATAAAAATACATTCACGGGGAAGCCTTAATATTTTATTTGGGTTAAACAAGGTAATACTGATATGTTTTTATTTCCTAAATAACATCGAATCTAACATAATATCTTGTTTCCCATCGTATTAGAAGCTGTTGTCCCCATAAATATGGTCAGTCGGAAGGTCTTATGTGGGCCCGTGGAATTGTATTACGCACCGGTACTGTACAGTGCTCGATGTACCAGTTGACCTGTCACCGAGAGGACGGACTCTTCGAAGAGGTTAGGTTACTGGTTTTAGAATAGTTATTACACACAAAAATAAACAGAAATATGTGAGCATGCGTGACACCAAATGTAAAGGTTACAAGTTCAAATATTGATGCTATCTTATATTATTTATTCATTTTATTTTCAATAAATTGTGGATTATTATTTTTAATCATTTGCATATGTTTATCCAATTAAAAATATTGACTACGCATTGGTCCATGCGTGTATCCATATACCTACCATATATCAGAATTATGTCATATATAAGTGATTTATATAACAGTTTTTTATTAATAAAATTTCCAATTTGCTGAAATTATATTAATGAACGCACGCGGTTAGATAGAAAGCAGAATTTTCATTAGCATATATTTTTTTTTTATAATTTAGTGGGTCTTTTTTCGCTCTATATATTACAATAACCATAATTTAATTTTGCAGATGTGCGATCGGTGAGGACTTTTAGTATTTTATTTGTAAAAGTGTCCCCAAGGTCTATATCAACTTTCAGCTCTATACGAATTATAGCTAATCTTCCCTTATTTTATCGTTTAATATGACCGGGCTATAAATATAACGTTCAAGAAATGATTAGCAAAATATTAACATTTATTTTCCATCTTATAGCTTGAACTTAATAGATTTTTTTTTTAATTTAATCAAATGAAGCTCCCACATAAAATTCTAGTAGTTTAAAATACATAAACCAGATACCATATCAGAATCAATTAATTTTTATGGTTTTAAGATAGATGTATTGGAACATACACGTACACCCCTCGTCTTCAAGAGTTCGATCTGGTGGACCAGTCTACAACCTTCATCTATCTCTCGTACGCACTAATAACATTTAGTCTTTTGAGTTTGAACATTATATTTTATTATAACATAAATATAAATTTAAAGATATTGGTCTAAAACATGTCTGTGATAAGACTTACAGTCCGAAGAGGATAATATTCGGCCACCTGTCTTGAACCATGAAGAAATACAGGTTACACATTGTATATAAAATGTATGTGAACGATATTATATAAAAGAAGCTTAATAATGAAACTAGATTTAGAAAACTAGGGTAATAAAAGTGACCTTAGAATATACTAGTGTATATAACATTGAAACTTTTTATTTTTAATATTTTATGAAGTTAGTTTACTTGCCCACACATTTCCGTTCACTGATGCGGTCCATTGCAATGAGCTGAAACTTTCTTTTGGGTGATCTGCTCGTGAGACTGCCTGGAGCCGCCGTCAGATCTTGATGGTAGTTTCCTAAAAGACTTGACGTTGCGTCAGTTACTAATTATCAGATTTAGTACCTTTGATAGTGTTCTAGATAAATTAGTGTAGACAAGCATAATTATAATAATAAAACTAGTGAGATCCTAAAATCATTAAATTTCCTAAAATCCTTTCTACTGCTCCGTTCCCTATCCAGATGACTTATCCTTCTTTATTAGTCTTCCCGTAAAATTCAATTATCTACGCACTATTAATCTACAAGTAAATTAACAATAAAAAATATATATTTTTAAAATTTTCTTTAATAAAACTTTAACAGTGTATCCGTATCTAACGCAGTTTGGGCGACATTATTATTGGTTCAAAAATCGAACATAAATTTATCAGTTTAATGATCCTTGTATAACACGGTTATAAATTTACAAATTCTTTTGATGCCATCGAACACTACACTTATATACATTACAGAATTTCGTCACCCAGTATTCGAATGCCGATCAATTTCTTCTTTTCTTCTTCCCGCTACCCGCTACCCGCTGCATGCTGCGTTGAAAAACGCGTCTTCCACTAAAATCTGTCAGAATTCTTTATTTGTTATTTATGGTAATTAAAGCAAATGTACTCGTACAAAATATAGAGTCTTGAAGAAAAAAATATTGTTCTTAAATTGGAAATAAGTTATTTATATTGTTACTGCGATTGAATTTAGTTTTATAATTACATCATTGGGAAGCTGCGTTGTTATTTTATTCTACTAATTAGCGTTGCTCGATATATTTATTGTATACTAATATAGTTAAATTAAAAGTACAACTTATCAGGTATCCAAAATGGGGAAGCGAGTAGCTAGATCCACTCCTTATTACTAGGACTCTATAAGGTTTGCCTGGTCCTTGTGAGGTAGTTGCGTTACGTTCCCTACCAGCACCTTATCAGAAAGTCTGAATCATTGCCTTGCAAGTGCAACATTACACAAATTAAAACGCTTCCTTCTTCATAATAAATCTCCAAAAAATATGGGAATTTGTATGACCGATGTTGTCGAATTATTTGCACCCTATAAGATTCCCCTTGTACAGAAAGGACCAAGGCATCAAACAAACAAAACCATGGTCAATTTACCTGTATTTGGGTGTTTTAATATATAAGTAAACATCGACCTCTAACCCCCTATTTCCGTTGCCTTTGACATCATTAAATCTGAAGCCTTTCATCAGCTTGTGTGTTCTTCAAACGTTGTAGCTCTCACCGCCCGTGCAGGGGTAGAATGCGGCAAGGGAAATTACGGATATGATGGCTAAGACGATAGAAATATCAAAAAAACCGTAGATAATTTTTAATTAAAAGGAACGTAAAATTAACGATAAGAACAAACTCTCTCACACGTACTCTCGTACCCGTATATTCAACATGAATTGAACAATCTGCGTGTATCGGAATAAGTTCGTAGCCATATCGTACCCGTACCGTAACTTTGACGCGGGAACGATACGATTGGAGATACGTGGATATCTCTACCAATGGCGCACCCACTAACGCTTGTATATAGGGTCAAATATGCAACCTCTATGATATTGTACAGTTACATACAAAATTTATAATTCATATCAGAATTATATGAGTTCTTCTATTATTATACAAATTCTCATCACTTGACAAAAGACGCCTTCAACAGTTGCAGTAATGTACAATAGAAGACAAAGATGTCTGAATTAAATAAAATAGCGATTAAGAGTTCGACTTCACAACGTGTTTATTATTGTTCAAAATATTAAAAATATCTAACTTGCCTGATATACAATGTATTATACAAAGAAACGAAGACAAGTTCATGGAGTTATTTATCCTCCTATATTATAATGTCCCAGGTGTATGTTTAGGATCTTATATTCTTATAGTCTTATATTCTTATGATCTTATATGTTTGGTAGTGAATTTTGTATGGCAGCGCGAAAACGGCTCAGTCAATGTTTTTGAAAATTGCCTATTTCGTAAAGAAAAAAATTCTAAGACTTTTGGCGTCCCCGGATTTTTCCCTGAGTTTCCTGGAAACCCGTAATTTTGGAAAAACTGGAAAAAAAGTGAGCCCTTTTTTGCTGTATTACTTTTAATTCGTAAAAGATAGAAAGTTGAAATTTCGCATGTGTATTAAGGTATTTAATGCTGACATTTCTCAAAATTTAGAAATTAAAACTTTGGAGTAAGTTCATATTCTGGATTCTAGAATAATTAAGTATATTACGAGTATTAATAAGAAAAAATTCAAAATTTTATTTGGGGGCATTATTTGCCGAGAGTAAAAATTGTGCTAGAAAGTTGAAATTTTGTTTATAGGCTAACCTTCGCAACTTATTTACGAATCGAAAAAAAATCCCAAATTTTGAAAAAAACGTTGGTCAAATAACGCATAAATTGAAAATATTTTTTATTTTGATAAATTGAAAAATGATTTTATTATTGTGCGAGTTTATTATTTCAATTTAAAAATAGAGTTAAATATGAAATGTAATTACAAATTATTTTATTGGATTCAAATCATACACGCCAAAAAGACGTCTCATTGCGACGGGGGTAAACTCTAGTATTTCTATATTTTAATTACTATACAAAAATCAAATGTTATCAAATAAATAATTAAAGGTCACTTTTAACGAATTTATGATCTCTACCAGATGTATTCTCGTATCATATGAGATAAAATTAATAATAGTTTACGATGAAGTAAGAAATGAAGAAAATTAACTGTAAATGTATTTATTATTGACCGTAGAAATTGAGAATTGTTTGCAACCTGCCGATACTAGCTCTGTGTGACCTCTGAGATGTGTGTACAACCTCCTGGAGAAGTTAGATTGCATCTATAGAATAAGAATATATATACATAGATAGATAGATGGAATCGAGATACTATCAATTATCATCAGCGACGCATTCACTAAAATAAAGCTTCAGGCATTTTCATATAAATTTCTCTGGTAAATTTAATAACTTCATCTTCATATTTATTATCAGCAAACATGACTTTGATTAATTTATTTGCCTAAGCTACTCCCCTGATGAATCTATATCGATTTCATGATTACGTATTGGTCACCTTTCAATATTTGAGTCTCTGCTTTTCCAGTCTAGTCCCCACGATCTTCGCGGATGTAATTCACACGACGTGGTCCACTACTTTGAGTAGGGGATAGCGGGGTGAGGGTATTGACTTGTGATTGTCGATTTCTTCGTGCAATGGTTTTGAATGCGATGGGAGTCAAAAGAAAACGACAATAATGCTGCAAGACTGCGTTTGATATGGATCAACTGAGATTTTGTAACATCGTCTTCATTATAGAGCCAGTGGAGTAGCCGCTTGAGGACCAGGATCTTTGGGGGTCATCATATCTAATAAGTAACATATTTGACGCTAAGTTAACACAAATCATAGGAGAGGAATACTTTCACCAGACGCAGCCGTCTTCAACCAAAGTAAAGTGTTCCCGGTATACTTTCATTTATTTTAATTAATAAATTACGAGTCCGAACCTTAGAGCATATATATTATGGAGAGAGAATGCTGGACCTGAAAGTTTGTCCAAAATATGTGCGAGAGAGAAAGGTGTAAAGGTGTAAATCAGAGTTGTCTAGATATAATACGTGACAGTTGTTAAATATGACATTATATTGATGTAGAAATAATGTAGATATGTATAAATATAAATAAACTATATATAAATAAAAATATAACTAAAAACGTGAGTTCTATCCACTCCAAATATCAACTGTGTTGGCCGTTTTTCCTACACCGACCATATTTAATACTCTATATATTTTTGAATCTTAAGCATAAGTTTGACAACCATAATAAAGGTTATAAAATTTATGACAAACCCTTAGAAATGTTACCAGTCATATAAAAATTGAAAATTAACTAGAAAATATAGCAATATTATTTTCAAAAGTTATTTTAGCGGTTTCAACTCAATAATAGTCAGTGGAACAAAGCTTAAAGTGTAGATACGTTATTCATCTAACTAATTGCAGCTTTAGATTTTGATTCGCGTTTATAGTTACTTACATAAAACGATTTAAACATAAGAAAACATGGTTTTTTGATAATATTTAACCTGCTGTATAGTATCGCCATCTATATTTCGCTAGATGAAATGGCCAAGTATCGCTTCACCATAATAGAATATTAATATTTATTATATCTTGACAGCTGTCATTTTCGACGCATGCGCATAGAGAACAAATAGGAACATATACCTTTCTCTCGCACACATTTTGGACACACTTTTAATCTACAGAAGACATAGGCTTTTCACACTCCATATATATATGCTCTAAAGTCCGAGCGTAACTTATATTGCACCTATAAAACCGTTCTAGTTCACATGTAACATACCAGGAAACTATCCCATAAACTAAATCACCGATATGTTACATTTTATGTTTTCAAATCAATGTTGGAGGTAGACATTTGACAGTATTGATTTGTGTGTTTCTTTTTTTTTTCTAATTAAAATTTAAATCTATATTGAATTAATTTAGTTAATTTTCAGTAATGTTACATTTAGATTTATGGATATTATCGATACACATGTTTAAAATATTCTAAATTATAACGGACCAAAAGCAATAGTGTCTTCTTTTACGCTCCAGTCGTTATGCATATGCATACGACTATATTTCGTGTCTTTCGAATTTCTGTTCTCCAATGCCGTTCAATGGACCATGGTCCATGGCGGAGTGATGTTGTTTATGCTTCATTATAAACAAATAAATAATCTGATTTCGTTGAAGAACGTCCCAGGAAAAAGTCTCGCAACATCTCATCCATTTAGTTAATACACTTTAAAAGTACAATTCGAAAATATACTAGTAATACACTATAAATTACTTGATGCCTGAAGCATAGAGCCCGGTTATTTTATTGTTATTGCAGTACTCAGTTGCTTTAATTGTCTATTAGTCTACTAATGCTAGATCACTTTGATATGTGTTCTCAGTTTAAATATATTTAATAAATAATGATGACGATTTTGTGTTGTTATGTGGATATTGACACATTTTCGTAGTTGAACACAAAGTTCGTTTAAAAGCTCGGAACACATGATTTGAACACACTCATGTATATGTTATCAGAAGTATACTATCAAATAAAATATTTAGGAGAAATTGCATACAATTTTAAAAAGTTGTAGGAGCAATTATTAAACATGTAATCCAGTAAGTAATGAAGGAAAGTATCAATATGTAGGCAAATGCAATGAGCACTATGGTTTTTAATAATATCTGTATGATTGGTCGTATAAATGTGTTAACGTCTGCATTTTAAGGAGGTTGTTTCGAAGTCCAACTGGGTCTTAATTGTTTTTTCAGTATTAAGTCAATTATATTCATTATTAATTAAATCATTTTTCAAATGTAAAAGATATTCTTAATTATTTTCTTTTATTTCAGAATTTGAGGCAATTCCAACAACAAGATCATATTCGCCTGAAGTTAATTTATTTTAATTAAATTTGGTTTATTATGTTTATATCAATAAGGAATTCCAGCACTTTTTTATTTTTTTGATTGATTGTCATAACCGCTGCCAACCTTACAGCTCATAAATTTCTGCTATATGTATTTATATATCAAAATATCAAATATTATTTACAGCTATTTCAAGGAAAAATAAAATTTCAATATTATGTCTGCGGTAACAGGGTTAAATAAAATAAAAACTTATTATTTTTTGACTTGATTATTTTACTACAAAACATTACCACAGCACTGACCTTGTCAACAAATAACTGGCGTTAAAATGCATTTCACGTCATACAAATATGGCCAACCATTTCTAGCGCTAAAACTACAATTCAAACTTTTAATTACTATATCTCCGTCAACATTTAGATATTTAATAAAATAGACACGCCAATACACATTTATTAACATTAGAAATTCCAATCAACAATTGAAAAATCGACCACTAAAAAATGAGAACACAAGCCCATTCTAATATATAAAGAATTCCATTTCATCCAGTGTAAATTTGTTACACTTTTCAATGTATCTAATGTACAACTCAAAATTAAGGAAAGATCAATCAACAGCTCTCTTTCTAATGCTCATGGATATATATATATAATATATTTTTTACGTAAATATTTTTAGCAGTGTTAATCAGAGTACTACAATATATAAAATCAGATAATACTGCACGCATATTTATAAGAACATAAAATCTATAAAAATATGTTAAGATATTAATTTTATTTACATTTTTAATATATATAAACTATTTCACACGCGTTTTTTTTAGATTATTATTTTAAGTTATTGCCAGATCACTGGCTTACCGTTAACGGACGTTAAAAGTGGAATACCGTAGGATGGTAGACCAATAGACCAATAGACCAATAGACCGACCGATCCCGATAGACAGAACACTTTGACTAGAGGCCATAAGTCACGGATTTAAAATATGAGCATGAACTCATACTCATCATGTGCCAGATATAAATAAGACAATATCTCCAGTTTTATTAGGAATTGTAAATTTTTAATCAAACTCATGTGTTGCTTCTGAAATTTAAAGTTTATTTTAGTAATTTACATACATATTATAATAGTGCCATTGTATAACTTAAATCATACTATCATACCTGAAATTTAAAGAAACGACATTTACAGTTTATTATTCAAATTGTCAATTCCTTTTTATCTAGTTTTATTATAACCTGACAATATGCACTAACTAACTAACAGTGAATTCTGTCGACTCCAAATATCAACTGTGTTGGCCGTTATTCCTACAGCGTCATCTATGGCGTTCATGAGTATATGTTGTCACTGAACGGTCATTGTTTTCCCGACAGACGAGCTTTGTACCAACTAAAGATATATTTTCTTTACATTCCTACCGGATTATATAGGAAGATATTAATATTACCTCATTGGTTTATCAAATAAAGACTGGGTGCAGGACGACTTGTGTCTGATTTTTTGTTATTTATTTGCGTCCAGCACTGGTTTTGAATTCACCTGATACCCTTTTTATATCATTCTATTAAAACTAAATGTAATATATCAGAGACTGGAGTTCCTTCTATAGCAGCCAACTTGGCAGCTTTATCTGCGTTCTCGTTCCCCGATATAAGATAATGGCCAGGTATCCACATCAGTTTATGCGTTTTCCTGTAAAATGCATAAATTAAATTGTATATTTGTAACGATAGGGTTGCTTTTTGTCTTCCTATTAATAGTGAAAATCTTATCTTTCAAATTTGTTTCTGCTCCACTTACTAAAATTCAATTGTATGCAGTTTAAAATATGTATAACTTTTAATTCCTTCTTATATCTATAAGTTTAATTAATAAGTAATAAGTTTATTTTTTGTTCCATTGCGAGCTGTATATACTTAGGTGTTAATGATGGTTGAACAACCACAGAACCGACTGCTCGCATAAAACGCATTGGCTTCATTCAATAAAAGGGGGGTTAGGCATATGCAACGACTACTACAGTTCTACGGTGGCTACAACCGCACTCTCCGTAGCTGTCGCTGCATACGTCCTCAGACTTAATATTCAATTTATACTTTCCGATTTCTACCAATAAGGAGCCAATTTTAATTGCTTTCAATAAATCATCTATTTAATAAAAAATTAATTAACAAGTTTTTATAGCAAATACTAACAATGGCGAATATTTGTGGTGAAATGTTTGAAATATTAAAAATCAGAACGGATGTTTCAAGCTGTGTTAACACAAGCATATTCCAAAATGTTGTGATTAACCGTCACTCCGTTCGAACGGAAGAAATATTTCATTTCAAATTTATCAATTAACTTTGATAAATATTTGTTAAATCTAAAATCAATACCGCGATTTAGAAAAAATATTTCACATTATTCATTTAAATTACTTCATTATTTGAATCAACAAACGATTCAAGGTGGTAATCTTTTCATTTATTAACACTTTTTGTAACTATAATTTAAGATATATTTAACTTTAACATGCAAGAAATTCTTTCACAATCTCGCGCAGCAGTTATGTAATCATGGTTGCAGTATACCGGGCGCTCGCTGTGTTACTCCAGCGAAATATTAGATACTGCCGTTGTGACGTTTTAAAACTCTTTGAACATAAGTCTAATTAATTTACTTTTATATATCTTTACCACCGGATCCTGTTGAATCTTTTTCACACACAAAAATGCCCTCTTATTTTGTTCATCAATAGTTATGTAAGAAAAGTACCAAAACAAGTAAGAAATAAGACAGGTTTTTGTGGCTTAATCTTATTGCAGTTATGTTTTAATTACTTAATAATTACTTTAATAAATAATTCGGAAATAACGTAAATTCTGTGAGGACCGTAATTGATTTTTGAATAATGAAGACCACTTTCATATTTTAATACAATGTTATCATTTTTTAGAATATATTTACACTGTTAATTATCTGTAAGGTTGTTAATCCTTTCAATGGTTTACTATCATAATTGTAGATGAACTGATACCACTTATTTCTTGTATTTCCTGTAATAATCTCTAAAGTCGTCTACATACCGCAGACCCGACTATTTGACAACAATTTCGTTTTTGTCTTAAAAAGTACAAATGGTGAAAAGTAGTAGTAAACCTCACTTTGTCCAGACCTGTTCAAGCCCTGTTTTTGTCCAACAACAATTTCATGAGGTTCTCTTCAAGATGAGTACGAGTATATACAATAATTTGTAAATTGGGACATCGATTTCACGCATCATTTATTAATTTGATTTCATCGTTTTAACAATCACTTTTTTATAAACGCAAGCGCAAGCGCATGCGCATATGAAAGCAAAATGTAATGTACAGAGAGATCAGATCATCTTCGTTTTTATCATATTCATCATCTTCATTCTGTCATAATATTTTATATGCGAGTGCGTTCAAATTGAAGATTTATTTTGCATTTTAATGAAGACAAAATCATAATTAATTTAGTTACGGTGTTCATTTTTATAATAATCTTATTTTCTTAGCGGTGTTGTTCTTAAACGATTTACTGTTCTTGTAATGTGGATTATCGAGCAAACGGCCGGTCATTAAGAGGCTGAAAGTATTACGTTACTTTAAATATTATTCACAAACCCTGTAATTATTTTTTGTTTGCTTTACGTAAGAATCATTAAAGCAAATTACTTTCAGTTACCTACAAACTCAACCAAAATAAACATAACTGAATAAGTTCCTAGAATAACATATACATATTTATCCTTACAACATAGAGTTCCTCCAAAACTACTTCTATATCCTTGTATATAGTTGGAAATATAACTATTATTAAGTTATAGATATGCTTGCAGCAAAAGAGAATTTTCGCTGCAATGTTGTAATCAATTATTCGCTAGTGTCCTACGATAATTTCATTTCCTGGCGCATCTGTGATTTATTCAACCTATTCATTTTATTACATTTCCTTTGTATAGCTGTTTTACAACTTTGTCATTAAGTTTATACTTGGAATACAGTCAAACAACATTTAACACCTCACCACCTTAGAATCTGTAAGCACAATTTGCTTCGCTCCGCATCGCCTCTCCATTACTTTTACAATACGAGTGTAAACTAATAATACTCTAGTTTTACAACGCACATAACATGTAAACATATATCAATCTGTTTGGACACATTGTGTAATACCCTGGAGTCAAATGTCCATCTCGCTGGAGAAGTCTCTTGGCCTGTGCTTTGTACTGCACCCAACCGTCCAACCAGCCAAACTGCTGGTGAATCTATAGTGCAACGAACAGTAGTTGACCGGCTGTAATTATGCAATTAATCCAGATTAGCTGAGCTGCAATTTATCTTATTTACGTTTGCATTCTCTTGATCTTGTTGATACCTTTATAACTTTATTCGTTTTATATGGTCATTGCTTTGGGTAAGATATCGCTCCTTATTTCATTGTTTCTGCCGGATTAGAGCCAGTGCTGGATTAAGATATTAGAAGCTCATGGTCTGGTAGACGTAATGATAAATTCGGCATTGGGTAAAGCTATTGGTTCCAGGAAAAATAAATGTTAAGATACTTTATTAAACAGAAAAGAAAATAGCTTCAGATGGCGGGATACTTTCTAGAAACCGAGCAAAACGATTACTCCCGTATATTTTAATCTAGAACAAATCCAAAAGCTACTGAAAAGCATACGGACATTTGAAAATACTGTGTCTTTTTGAAATGGTGTACTTTTAGAAAGAAAATATTCAAAGAAAACATTGAATTACATTACCATTATATGGTAATAAATGTAGCTTTCATTTTTCAATTATATTTGTCAATATAATCAACCATATGTCACTTGTGATCTTGAACACTTCCGCTCTGGAGTACTGCGACCTGAAATCTTAAGGATAACAACATATTTGTTACTAAACATCAATTCAATCTGAATAGAAACTACTCGTAAAATCTTTAAAACATTCAAAGGCACTAAAAAAGCAGCCGTATACATCAAAGCTGAATATTTATGTTTTATTTGATTAACAATGTTGTTCTAATTGCATTTTAATCTGAATTGAATAAATGAACTAGTTTTATGTATAATTTAAACACTAGGATAACGCTCTTAGTAGAATGTTATTACCGCATTACAACGCATCAGGAATTAGTTTTCTTTACATTAGCTTTTCGATTTATTTTAAACCCCTAACTATAATCGTACAAGTCACAAAATTATCGTGTATCATGTTAACAGTGGTTTATTATAAGCCGTGGTTGGTACGTTGTTTCTGTGGTATGATTTTGAATTTAGTCTTACATAACTGTAGTTTAAACAAGCAGAATATCTGGGTTACATTTTTCGTTAATTATAACTGTGGTCGGCTTTTAACAAAACTAGAATTGAAAATCCTATTCATAGAGATCGAACGCGAAGGCACAGAAGTTCGCGTCAGACATCAATGCTTTCGCCCACACTGTGTTCCACTAAGGAGCACAACGGCCGCTGTGGTCGCGGCGAAAACGTCACTAATGATGTCATTAATTTCGCTTACCTTAAACTCACAACGACCTATCTGAAGAGATGGGTCGTAGTGGTCGTTGTTGTGCATTTCTTCGCAATGTTTAAATAGAAAAAATTACTTTATATAATTCAGAAAGAGATATTTTAATTCAGATTTAACGGCCATTTATACACTTTTCCTCATACCATAACCTAACTTAATAAATAAGCAATGTTCATTATCATTTAGAATATATTTCTTTTATGAAAAATTGATTTTGTTTGTAGATATAGCTTTTGCTATAGAGCTATTTAATCAACTATCGCAATCCTTATTTTTGCAATGTTTAAAACCACTCAAAACGCTGCATAATCCATTGCACTTGAGTGTATACTTGCAACACTCGTAAGCAAGTGGAACGAGAAAAACTACGGTCGTGAGCGCTTAGTGGAAGGCACCCTGTGTCGTAATCTACTATAATTTAATTAACGTTTTCTAATGACTTAGAGTAAGAATTTGATATTTATAATATTATATTTGGATTTTGACTAATACCTATTCCTTTCCACTTATATTTCATTGAACTATTGTTTTCAAGTACGGCACAAATATGTGAATAGTTTCTCCCGGTATCTTTCGTTTCACTTATAGTTCTGTAACAGAAATTATGTAGTTGTATGTCTTATTTATAAGTTATATAATCTTTGATAACTTGCGACTGAAATTTGTTAAGCTTTAACTTTTTCCTAACATTCCAATAACATTGTTGCAATCATAATCAGACTTCGTGGAGTGTCAACAAGTTCATCAGCTCAACGCAATATCAGTAAATACAAAGCGATTTAAAATGCTACCAGGTTTACAAGAGTAATTCATTTGTGAATTAAACAAGTCTGTTTGTTTATACGGGAAACAGTTTTAGTCTTCGATTTAATTTATGTCTAAGATCAATGAAGTTAAATTATCGTTTCTCATACATGTTTCTTAATCCTCTTTAACAAGTAACAGCTTGATTTAAGCCGGATTAATCACATAACCGATATCACAATAGATGTTATTTATTCGTTCAGCGACTCGTATAAGAGCCTACTACTTATTTGGTTAACGCATTTATTTATTTAGTTATACATTGTAATAAAACTAGACGTAAAGCTGTAAAGGTCCGCTGTCAAGGGACTCGGTAGTCGTATGATCACGTGGGGTTTCAGGATAACTTATTATACATTCATTTTCTTATAAAATATTATTATAATAAGTTTTACAGTAAACTATTTCAGATGTAGAATGCCTCTAGAAGCTCTTCATAAGCTCTCCCTACAATACAACTTTTATGTTTCAGGTGCACAAACACTGCTCAGGAAATTGTAACGGGATATAAATGAATTATTTGTAAAGACCAAGCACTTGTAAGGTAAGAATAATTATTTTATTTTATTTCTCCAGAATTTAAATTAGGTATGTGTCGATACAAGCAGTTTAGAAACTTTCCACTAAAGTTTACCTGTTGCATAACATTTTTTAGGTTAACCGAATGTAATGTTATGTAACAACAGTTATCCTTCTACATTAACTTACGTTAATAAATGCAAGAATAAATAGTGTTACATTTTAATATATCAATTAAACATTTTTAATGCCTTTTGTATTTATTGAATTATGTGAAAAAGTTATGTTAAACTTCGTTATGAATGAAACGTGTAAAGAGGCTTGTGTCCCCATTTTTTAGTGGTCGATTTTTCAATTGTTGATTGAAATTAATGTCAATAAATGTGTATTGGCGTGTATATTTTATTAAATATCTAAATGTTGACGGAGATATAGCAATTAAAAGTTTGAATTGTAGTTTTAGCGCTAGAATGGTCAGTCATATTTGTATGACATGAAATGCATTTTAACGTCAGTTATTTGTTGATTAGGTCAGTGCTGTGGTAATGTTTTGTAGCCGTTGGTAGTCGAAATAATCAAGTTAAGTCAAAGAATAATAAGTTTTTATTTTATTTAACCCTGCTACGGTAGGCATAATATTGGAATGTTATTGTTCCTTGAAATAGCTGTAAATAATATTTGATATTTTGATATAAATACATATAGCAGAGATTTATGAGCTGTAAAGTTGGTAACCTGTAAACTTGCCAGAGTTCTATCTTAAATATGCTATCTTTTATTCTTTGTTGTTTAAAATTGATAGCAACTAGCGACTGTGAGGTCACATGCAGTTGGAATGTTGTCCAACGTTGAATCCCTTTAATAATTATAGAGAAAAAATGACTTTTTTAATTGTTAATATCTCTTGAAATATAAGGAGTTATTAAAAAATAATTGGACATTTGAGGTTCTAGTAACCAACCTTATCACAACAACAAACCTTCGATTGTTTTCCTCCCTGCCGTTTGAATGGACGTCACTGGTCATAAAACCCTTTCATAAATATGTAAACCAAAATATAATAACTTACAATACTTAATACAGTTTTGCAGAACTGTCTTCCGTCCAGATCGATCTGCGACTTATTAGGCAATTTATTTTCCTATTGGGTTTTTAAATCGATGTGATCACATGTACTGTATGAGTAAGTGAACTGGTTGCTGTAGTCTTACTTCTCAATTTGACATGGAAAATCTCAGTCCTATTTGTAACGGTTGACATCTTGCGGCATATATGGCGGCATACACTTTATAATCCACTACTGATAAATGTATATCGAATCTATCTTCAGATCAATATTAACAAATAAAGTAAAGGCAGTTTGTATCTTAGAACAAACAACAAATGTTTTTAAATTTATGTGCATAGATGATAAAAGTGGTTTATTTCTATGTTGTCGTTTATGAATTCATATTATACATGGGTTAGATTTCGATTTCGATATCCACAATGTACATTTACTAGAAAAGTGAGATTTATAGTAAGTAATTACTTGCCTTTAATTTTATAGCTGATATGCAGTATTTCAATACAATAGAATAAAGAAAACAAAAGTAAATGGATGTTGTTCTAAATGATGTAATAATTAAGAATACAAAAGATCATTGCGTACATAGTTTACCACTAAATGGTTCATTTCTTGTGGAGCAACGCTACTGACTTTTATTGATTTGTTTTGTTGGTAACTGTTTTATATTATATTTTACGCATTGTTGTGGTATCTATAAACTAATCACTTTCAATTGTTATCATTACATCATCTCTGCAATTTGTGCTAAAACACTTCATTACATTCATTGCTTCTTTAATTTCAATAAAATTTTACTTTTTATCATTCACTGTAATGAGGTCAGATATTAGATTAGAATAGACAAGTTATTTGCTTTTGTGTTCAGGTTTTTAATATTAATGATTAACAAGTATACAACAGTTTGTATGAGTATAGAGCAAAGTATAAATTAATTTCTACAGCTATGAGCTTTCTTATGGGAGATATTTGCGCATTACTCTTTTCTTTTATTGTCCGCTACTCCTTTTGCTCATCGACAATGTAAGATAAGGTTCATGTTTTGTGTTTTTTGGGGAATAGGTGATTTCTTCTCCATTTGGGGGCTCCTTCACAGTAAACAATTTGGAGAAGTGTCCTGTTTTGTGACGTTTCTATCACTATTTCACTGCAATTATAGTTCGCATCAACTTTATCTTCATTTGTATTCCGGCAGATGGAGTGGTTTCACCATTTCTAGCCAATTAAATAGACATTTCATATGAACGACTGTTAGAACTGTAATATGTTCAATATGTAAACTGTTCAATATGATGTCAAAGTGACTCCAAAATGTTTACTGGGTTCTCTCAGTCTTTGAACATGCACATTATGAATCACTAAAACTGAAGCCTGCATTACATACTATTCATTAAAATTGGTTTTTTAATAAAAAGTTGTTGACCCCAGAGGTTACGGGGGCACGGACCCTTAAACGTTGTACTACTCACGTTTAACTATGGTCTTGTACTAATGATGATTAATTACGACGAAAAATTAAGTAATTAGGGAACATACGCGTCTCTAGACATGCACTTACATAAATTAAAAAATCATTTTCTTAAAATTTGGCTACATCAAACTCAATTAAATAAAAAAAACAACTTATTCAGTTCACCAACAAGAATCTGTAAATTATCTGTTACTTATTTTAATTGCGGGAACATGTTTTAAATAAATCGGGTTCATAAATGATGACAGGTTTTCTTTCCTTATAAGCATAATAATTAAGCATTTAATTTTAAAAGATTTTCTATCTGAATGTACTTCACGCAGTCGTTGTGAATTGTTGAACAATACCAAATACAAAACAGAAGGTAGAAAACTACAGTAAGAAGACAGAAGGCTTGAAAGCTGAAGACAGAAAGCTGAAAGGTGGAAGCAACCGGCAACCAGCAACTGCTACAGCTGCAGCTGGGGACAGTAGAGATAGTAACTCATCTTTAAGTTTTTGCTCGTGAGAACTGTTTACAAGTTTTTTGTGCGTTGTTAAACGTAAGTCGTACTTCATTGTTACAATTGAGAGCATATTTAATGTTTTATACTTTATGTTGCTCGATTTGAGATGAGAAGTTTATGAGAAGATCTTCTTTACTTTAATCAGACATGCTTGGTACTCGTATACTTGTTGCAAATAAATACTACTTTCCTTGTAAATGACATTTAATTTCAATATCTATCTTGTCTATCATCATCATCTTTCCAAAAGAATATTAAAAATCTGTCCATACTCATAAATGCAAACACAATTCCTCATGTGAATGAAGGACAAAATATTTAGGATTGACGCTAGATACTAAGTTAAAGTGGAAAACGCATGTCAGAAAGAAAAAGGAAGATAAAATACAGGAATATGTATTAGCTAATTGGACGACGCTCTGAGCTAAATATTGAAAACAAGCTGCTTGTACATAAATAAGTGCTAAAGCCAGTGTGGACGTATGGAGTGCAACTCTGGAGTTGCATCAAGAATTCAAGCATTAAAAAAATACAAACGTTCCAAACTAAAGTTCTGCGAGGAATAGTTATTGCACCGTGGTATATCCGCAATGACGACAAACGTAGAGACCTGAGGATTAACAAAGTCGGCGAAGAAATCAAAACTATATAGACCTAATAATCTAATCATGTAGAATTGTTCATTGGAGTAATCTCTACCACACCGTGTAATTATAGAAATGTAAGCCACTAGATAAGTATATCTATACTTTGAACAATTAGAACAAAATTAATTCATGTATTTTACAATAGATATTTCTTACTTCCTAAGGACAGAAGATCTTGAATTGCCAGTACGTTTATAGTCTTTATGATTTTTGGATAGAAGAAATTCAGAATTTCCTTAACAATATTTTGAAAAAAGTATATTTAGTATAAAAGTAAGTAGATTTATCTATGAACATATTATTTTTTTAAAGTTCCAATGTCCAATAAATAAGGAGCATTTATTTATTTCAATAAAACAAATAAAATAATAAATTAGTAATACTTAATAAAAATAAATGAACAGTAAACAGCAAAAAGTAGAACATTCTAAAGTAGTCGTACAAATGATATATACAATAAACAAGTCACCGCGCGTGATAGAATAATGATCAGGCGGAGTAATTAGATCTCGCTGCCCTGCCGTCATCCAGACAGTGCAGTCACAAAGCAGTGACAAAACCACAGCGGTAATCCCAGCAGCAAACCAAATGTTCCCAACAACTCCACAGATGAAAGAGCAGCAACACAGGTGCTCTATCACACATGACGAAAGTCAGAAGAGCCTTAAGTAAAACCATCAAACGATTATTAGAATGACAAAGTATTGAACCGCAGTTTTGGCGGCTTTATTTTATGCTGACCACTCGGCATATCTTCCTCTGGTTATTCTGCTGTGTGATGCCGACCTTATTCTCTCCAGGGGGCCTAACTGGAAGACAAGTCACCAGCTACCATCCATAAGTTAACCAATTGAATTAATTATAAGTGTTATTGGTATATTGTTTATTATTGTCTCCCGCAAATGTCAAGTTACGAGTACTATCACTGTCTTATTGTCGGTGTTTCTCTGAGATGAACGAGATCCACGTTTTGCGTCAGGCTAGAACTTAAATCAGCCCTGGTGAACGAGATATGACTCCTTGATGGATCGTAAAAGTAGTTTCTGTTTTATTTTTACCGCCATAATATTATACGCGTGGTTTATTAATTACTGGTATATAAAATGGTTTTCTTTTTTGTAAATATTTATCTATTAAATACTTGTATGTTTATAGAACTGTTCTAATTTTAAATCTTAAATATCATTAACTGAGGTTCAAATACTTTATGGTTCAATTAGAGAATATGTTATTTGGGATATTATTGATATTGTTTTATTAGAAACTAAAACTCCAAAACAAACTATTACAGATATAGTTTGAGTCTCACCCTGGGTCCACGCAATGCCTAATCGTTTACGAATTTTCGTTATTTATTATTTTTAATATTGTTTCCATTAGGCACAGAAGAATGCTTCTGCCTTAAATCATTAAATTACATATCATTGTGCTTCATTACATTTGTTATCCTTATTATATCTAACCAATCTCACTCCTTTCAAAAGAAAAAAGAAAAACAAAACATATAAATTTAAACCCCTACTGCTTCCCTCTTCCTGCTACTCTCCCTCCTGTTTCTACTTTGTCATTCCTTCTCTTTCCTCGCTCTTTTTGTCTATCTCCGCCATCCACTGCCTCCCTTTAATAACTGCACAATATTCTTTTCACTTTTTACCTTGTTCTCACATGAAAACTTATTGTGCTCCAGCGTTTCTATCTTCGTCCCGCACACCCTGGCATCCTTTCCTCTCTATTTGTCCAGTATCTACTACCTTTCTCTTCGTTTCCCAATCTAAATCTTGCATTCTTTTCATGTTTCTTGTGTCTTTTTCTCTTATGTATTTTGTTCGTTATTATGTGCTTTATTAAAAGTAATAATATCTTATCGTTAGTGCTATATCAGTTAAGGTCACATATTTCTATCTCGTTTGCTCTCATTCCACGCAAACATAAGTGTTTCTCGGTCATTCATTGATAGAAGCTAACCAATAAATATCTTAAGATTCAATTGTTGTGTGCGTTTTGGACAGACTAAAACTTTTTTAAGACTTTGTCTCAGTCAAATTTTCCTGTAGACGGAAGTATCTTCGGTAAACGAGTTTCAAAGGAAATAAAAAGTTTTAGATAGGTTTAACTAGATTCTGCTTCATTTATCCTACCCTATAAAATAGATTTATGTCTGTTGTCTCCAAATAAAGCATAAGTAACTTCATTTATATTAGAGAAGTTTCTATAAAATGAAGATCATTTGGTTAAACGTACACATAAAACATCATGCAGAGTAAAATGGATGTCTAAAGTAGCGCAGTGTGTGGTCGGCACTGTATAAAGCTCAATCGAAGAGTCACAAAGTATTGATGTTGTATAAGTACCGGCAGCTCAGTAGTTACCGGCATAAACGCGACAATACACTATAGTTCTACAGCTCACTGGACGGGGAATCGAACAACGAACAGCAACCAACATATGATACATTGTACTGCAGACATTCCGCACAAATAGGAGTACTCCCAATGACCGAACAGTGGAGCATTGTGAAGAAAATTGGATAGGTATGAATAGCAATAAATTTATAATTTTATGTCAAAGGAACGATATTTTTGTGAAGCGATTACCGTTACAATTCATTACTCCAAGAATTTGCCATTTTTTATAGTTGCATTGGCAACAATGAGTTATGTGAGAAATATAGTTTAGCACGTAACATTTAACAGGTATTATTTATGTTAATGTTTTTCTATTTGTTTTCATTGTTGCAAATAAGTTTTATGATTAAAATACTGCAATTTAGTGTAGTGTAGTCACATAAATGACCTACCGTTCTGTAGAGTATTACAGACTGTGTAATAAATCAGGATCACGGTTATCTATTTTAAAATGAAGGCTTAATTACAATCTATTTTATATAAATAATAAGTTTATTTTCTTATTTAATAACTTCTTACATGGCACTTATAGATTTGTGGAAAGCACAAACATTTCGAAAGCAGTAATTACAAAAGTTCGAGTATTTATTTGTCAGAGTAATGGTAGTTTGAAGAACTGTCAAACGGATAACTGTTTAACGCATTAGGTCACTTAAAACTAAGCGTCCTTTCTTGAATAAATCGTGGTAGGGAAGCGAGAGGGAAAACACTTATAGTCTGAGCAATATCGTCAATGTTCACAAAAATATAAAATATAAAATTCTATATAAAGTCGCATACTTGTTCATAAAGCCTAAATCGATTAATTCGCTTATTTATTCTAAAATCTATTTACTAGTAGAGTATACCTTTATATAAAATATTGCGAAGCGAGTTCCAGCGGCTTCTTTGACATCCTACCCGCAGATTATAACAATTCACCAGATGTCGATGCATTAATGTCTGTTTGCAGTTATATATTGTACTTAACAAGCCGGTAATATCGTATATAAATTATTAATATTAATATTTTATATTCAATCACTACCTATTTTTTATTATAATATTAATTGTTTGGCTTTTGGCTTTACAATCTACATTAATATTTTTTACAATATTTCATAGAACTTCAACTTAAAATTAATCTTCACTTTTCTAGACCTTTCTCTTTCCTACAGTATTTTCCACCCTCTCCCTTCCTGTTTCCTACACATCCTTCCTTCTCACCGTTTTTTGCTTCTCCTTCCTTTTTGCCTGCATCTTCATCTATCACCTTTTGCCTTCATTGACCCCTCTCGACAAACCCTCTATCTTTGCACTATTTTTTCTTCCTTTCAAACTTCATTTTCCCTTTCCTGCCTTTTACCTCTATCACTGTCTTCAGACATAAACCTTCTGGTTTTCCACTTCTTCCTTCTAATTACTTCTGTCATCCATCAGTTCCCTTGCTTTCATCCTTTTAATACCTGCTCCACCTTTTTACTGCTGCCCACCCTGTCCACACAATCATCCCTTATGTGCTCCAGTGTATCCGCTTCTGTTTTGCACATCTTACACTTCTTTTCTTCTCACCCAGTATCTACTTCAATTTTCTTCGGTCCCCAGTCTAAATCTCGCTGTTCTTCTAACAATGTTCAGGTCACTCTCCTTTCCCCTCATATACTCTGCCCCCCATTTTCCAGTAATTTTCTATACCTACGTTATCATCCTCAATATTTTATAAGGTTAGATACAAAAAAATATTTTAACCTAACTTTAATGCACTGGCTTTAGATATTAACCTACCTTTATAAGTGAAGTTATGCAATCAAATATTGTGTTGTCACAGTCTGCATGAAAATATATTTTTAAAAGGGTTATAACATTGTTAAAGAAACTCGTACGCAACTGAGTTTAGCGAATATTTACGTGAACAAAATGTTACAAACCACTGACGCTATTCATCGTATTAAGTAAATATTTCTTCATATATGGAATAAAACCAATCTATTAACAAGTTAATAAGCGATTGAACGAATATTATAGATAAACAATTATCTGGAGCTCCAGGAACTGTTCAGGTCACAAATTCTCCAACAATCCAGCGTGATCATGATCATTGGTCAGGTACGAATGTACTCGTTACATTACAATTCACAATAATTATTTAAATACCTGACAACTTAATTCTCATGGAATTTGCTTTATATTTATATAAATGTATATCGTTGGAGCCGGTGCTGATACTGTGCTGGAGTACTGTCAGAGAGAGGACTATTTATATTATTATGTGTTTATCTACCTAATAAGACTGTATTCACATATCAAGGAACTTACCTCATACAGATGCACGTATTGAATTCCTTACATATGCGCAGGCGCATACCTATGTTACGGCTAGTTAATACAAATAAATAACATTATAAATCATTTTCTTTTTTAATTTTCATTTGTACATACAGTTAGTCTTACATACCGGACTTACGGGTATCTTATAAAAGAACTTTGTTGAAATGAAGACATGTATTACTGATTTAACAGTAAAGGGCCCCACACACACTCGAATATGTTTGGTTGTTTATTTGGTGAATATAGTTGGTGACATACTTCAGTTTAAAGATCATTACGAGCACGAACCGAGCGCCAACATGCATTGGTCATTGATAATTTTGTTCTACTCTTGACGTGTTGTGAAATGTAGAATATTTCAAGAGGATTTAATGTTTAAAATACGTAAATATATAAAATTCTACCACAATTCGCATATAAAGGTATGTAATTTTTCACCCACCATTTAAACGTTATCGATGCAGCCATCAGAAAATGTTGCGTTGTATGTTTGTAGATACCGGACAAAAATCTGCGTTTATAGATAAGAACCGAAGAAACAGAGATGCATACTTTAGATAAATTATACATCTGCAAGAGACATGAGACATAATGCGCACGGTGCATCATGGGTAACAGAGGTCTGTGTTTAACACTCACACAATGGATTAGCTTTCATGTTTGCCCTTAAATGCCTAATTAGGTTTCAAATACTAAGTAATACTGGGCATCACACACTTATATCGATACATCAAATGATAATGCAAACATTTATAAAGGAGAAGTGTTTTCTGCTATTTTTTACTGTGTTGAATATAAGTTAGAATAAGAAACTAAATGCATCAGGTTCTGTTTTAATACATTGGCGTCTTATTTCTTTAAGATACCTTTGATGAAGACTTGAAACTTTTGAAGATTCTAACAAATCTTTTAGAAAAAATATAACAGAAATTTGTGGCAGAAATATTTCTACTACAAATGGTAAAATTTAATGAAAACAAATACAACAGTCTTATAAACATGGTAAGAAACATTAAATTTATTTCCTGATAAAATCTAAGATGTATAAATATTAAACGATTATATTACATTTTTGTAATCACTCATTTTTGACTTTATGCAAATGTAGCAAAAATATATTTCATTTTGTCAGATTCGAATCAATCAAACCTTATAACGTGTCCAGTATTGACCCCAACTGTGTACGAAAGCATTTTAAGCTGATTACTCTTAAATGAGTTGCATTCATTATAATTAAGCACCTAAATATAATTGTAGTAGTATGACAAGAGACATTATTTTGACTTTTATATAATAACTTTAATTTATAAGATACTTATAAGATAAAGACTTATAAGATATAATTTATAACTATGGGACGAACAAGAGGTCAGAGGCTTCTGTTTATAAAACTTTCGTTTTACTCCTCTAAAATTTAGGTTATTTTTCGATTTTTCATGAAAAAAATACATTTAATTATAAATTATCATATGTATTGCCTTCGTTTTGCACTGGGCGTTAGTTATTTTACAAGTTATAACAGTTATTTTACAAAATGTGCAACATATTTTGTTGAAAAGAAAACGCAATAGACAAGAGAATAATTTTTAATTAGTTACAATGATCAAACGACTAACTAATATCAGCAATTATAATTGCACCAGCAAGCAGTGTTATCCAACATTGTATTTCTCGAATGCGTTTGCATTAGCTGATTACAGAAGGATTACAATTCTGTTGTATTTGTTTTATTTCCTTATAGAAAATATATTATAAAAATTGTTGCGTGCAATAAATAATTGTACAGAGTGCGGTATTGTAAATTGTTGAAAGGATGTTCTGCAGTTGCACCTCATCTGTATCCAGAATGCAACAAAACTTCAACAATAAGACTATATGTACTAAGAACTTAGCTCTCACTACTGGAATATGGAATCTTCAGTGCAAATCGTGTGTTTGCGTTGCAGATAGTTGTCGGAGACGAAGCTAATGCCGAAGGCGATCCAAAGTAGTGTATTAAAATAAGTGATTACATGATCGGTGTGGTTATGTTTACTCAGTTACCCTTACGATGTAATTGTATAGCCCTAAGTCATTGGTCAATAATATCAATAAGGTGCTTTTAGACATTGTATGAAAAATCGGCACTTAGAAAAGTTTAGTTTTATTTTATTGACTCGGTTAACTCTTGGGCAAATAATCTTTTTTCTACGTGTTTACTTGAAACTAAATTAAAAGACTTCGCCTTCGTGTTATCTGCAACGCTGTGCCTCAGTAGCTACTTGTATCTTTCCATCGTCGCAGGCGCAAGCGCAGACATGTTCACTTGCCTTAATTAGCACATGACTACACTCGAGCTTAGTGTTCTTGATTACTCAGCAGATAATCCACATTTCACAACAACATGGTAAGCACTTTGTCTTTGTAATCGAGATGACAACCTTAAATTTGAATGATGAATATAAAAACGTCAATTTGTTAATAAATGTACATACATTTCGAGTTAATGAAAACATAAAATAAAGTTTTTGTATCAGTGCGGCAATGAATTATTCATTATTCTGTGTAATTTGAAATGTCCAATAAGAACAACGATATGATTTCGTATAAAACCCATTGGAGAGAGTAGGATGCAACATATGAAAAGAACGATTATACTACTTGTGTATGGAATGGGTAATTTTGTTACACATAATAAACATTTTCGAAATCGTTTCTACTCATTTCAGCTTGCAAAAATTCCAATTTACAGTCCACAAATACACCAAGTGCAGTTATTGGTAAAATGTCACCGCCGCTGTATAGTTGCATCGTACTTTCAGTAAACGTTGAAACGTCAGCAAAAAATTATATGAATTTATGAGTACTGCATTGCTGCATTCTCTGATGCACAAAGTACAAATACAAAACTTGATCCGCCCAAAATGACAGATGAATTATTTTATTGCGTCCGATTTTTTTTTTGTGAGCTTATTCATTAATTTAGGTTGCGTTAATAGGGCAATAATAACACACGTAAGAAGAACAAAAACGACAGAATTATATCACTTTATTAACAATTGATAGAGTGTTAAATACATTGTTTATAAACTCAATATATTTATTAAAAATCATTCAAAAATTCCTTCAGAGCAGTCTTAATATCTTTGTTATTTTGATTCATGTTTCTTAAAAATATATTTCATTATATCACTGGTCTATGTAAATTGGTTAATATCTTACGTATATAAAAAACCAAAAATTCTTATTCATAAAATTATAATAGAACTAGTTGTGCTATATGGATCCAACCATTGCAAAAAGAGCGATTGCGATATTTTACGAAAATAGGAAACATTTTGCGCAAAATTTATGGTCAGTATAGGAAAACGGTTAGTGGAAACTATGAGCAAATGTAAAAATATATGGCTATTAGAAGAACAGTAGAACGGATTGATCTAATAAAAACAGGAATTTAAATTAGAAGAGAAATGTTGCAATGGGAAAAAACGGTAAAGGCGGTACAAGAGCTGTAGCGTCATAAGGATAGATAGAAACTAGCCCACTAAGGATCTGTTTGTTTTCAAAGTTTCGAAACCACGTATTAGAATGAGTACATCCAAATTAGGATGAAATATGGAGCCAGGAATAGAATCTTAAAGCACATTATTTACGGTTTATTATTATTTAAATAGTAAATTGATGTATAAATTCATATTCATAATACTGTAAAATCCATTAAATTAAATTTTGTATTCAGCATGGATCAAAATCTGTCATGTGTTCAAAATTGCAGGAGCAGAAGCTAATTTTTGGTTAGCTGTTTGCAATCGGCATGCACTTCTCCGATGATTGAATGTTAACAAAATTAAATAAAGTAGCAATTTAAAGGCATTATGTATAACTGACCAACACAGTAATTGTGCTCCCGAAGACATCACGCTATAAAATCAAGTCAAGTCAACTGATGCAACTGATGCAACTGATGCAACTCATGCAAGTTTCTTTGCTTCTGTAAACGAACAAAACACAGCGGGATACATCGCCGGTCATTTTACAATTCGTCCCACTTTATATGTTGTGCCTACTGCAACTTAAAATGCATGGACAATAGTGTCCACCGTTTTAACTCTTCCAAATTTATTTACGAGCTCATGTTAACCACATATAAGTCATAATCCAAGAGACATTCAGAGGATGCATCCACAAAAGTTCATGTAGAGATTCCACAGAGAATCAAACCTAAGGACACATATTTCAGAAGATAATTATAATTTATTGGCATTGTGCTATTCTTATTTCGCTGCTGTGCTGGTTATAAAATTAAGATCAAGGACCCAAATACTAAGAAGATTATAATAATGAAATTACATTCCTTTTTTTAAATCATCAATGTATTGGTGTATCCATCTAGATTAGTTATTAGCATTAACATATGTGATAACTTTGTGACATTTTATTTTCAATTCTTAGTTAAACTTTAGTTATAACAACTGAAGTGTAACATAAAAAATAGGTTTTCAATTCTACTTTTATCTAAAACCGGCCATTGAATTTAGCTTGATACATGTATAAGCTACAGTTATTACCTTTAAATACTTTTATTTCGGTTTTACATCAAAGAGACAGTTTTGAAAACATTTTTAGTTTTCAAAAACAAAACAAAAACATGTTTTGTTTTATTTTAAAACATTTCTGTTTTTCAACTGTTCACATCAAGTGTTTTTGTCTGTATATTATAACAATTTAGTATCCCCCAAATTATTATGTTAGTGATACATTTCTATTAAACTGCTGGTCTTAACTTTTGTCCACTGCATTCTGCACTTATTTTTATAACTGCTCTTGGAAGTAGTTGCTAGCCAAATGATAAACAACAACTGACAAGCACTAATGTTCACAAAAAACAAAAGTGCGTGTTCAAACCAAGCCGACTAAAAAACAACAACAAACGTGCTTTCCTTTGATATTACCAACTCCATATTGGAATGTGTTTTGTTTACTAAAACAGTTTTTAAAGACAAAAATGTTTTAGGAACTGTTCAGTTTTTTCAGTGTTTTTGTTCGTGTTTTGTTGTTTTGTTTTTCTGGTATGAAACCGGCATTTTAAACGACTATAGCCAATAAATCTGCAAAGGAAAAAAGCACTCAGATCATATTACACCAATTAGATGAAACAAGTAGCTGCCCGCCTTATATAGATAGGTACGTTAGCCTAGTCATTCAATTTGCATAGTCTCTGCGTCTCCAGTAGCAGAGTGCGGTTTTCTAATAATGACTCAATTAAACATAAGAAGTGTGTTATTTGTTGTTTTTGTTTTATTGTTAAATCGGACGCTGGTTTTGTAGCACGCCGCACCGATGCTCCCTCTGCATACTACGATCTACGTAGAGCTCTTCAATACCGACACTATGTTTGCATTAGATAAAGAGATAAGCTAGCTCTCAACGCTAAGAATTTACCTGAATACAAAATGAAATCCATGTTAGGTATAGAGTAGCTATTAGATATTGCTGTTGCCATAACGAGATACAGTGTGAACGAAATGTATGTAAAACCAGAGACTGTAAGGACTCTCTCACACTGAATCTGATAGCTATTTTAATTTCAATCATTATTCATACATTACATGAGCTCTTTCAAGGGTTGTTTACTATTTAATTGGAAGCGAATCAGCGAGAGGGGAAAATTATACGTGGTACAGTGGTGTTTATCTCATGATTAAGTGTGCTAATTCTAATCATCCTCGGTTGTAGTGAGAGAGAGAGAGAGAGGTTTAAGAAACTGATTATTTTTAGGTTATAATTTTTTAGCACTTCCTTAGATGTTAATATAACATCCCAGTAAACATTTGGTGAAGTGTTCTATTTTGTGACGTTTCTATCACTATTTCACTTCAATTATAGTTCGCATCAACTTTATCTTCATTTGTATACTGACAGGTGGAGTGGTTCCGTCATCTGTAGCCGATAAAACAGACATTTCATATGAACGATTGTGAGAAACTGAACTATAAGTAAACTATTTCATGACCAATAAATCATACGCATCTCCAATATGAGGTTAAAGTGACTCCAAAATGTTTACTGGGATGCTAAGAAAAATGAAACCAATTTAAACGATAATAAAAATATCAATTTTAGTCATTTCCTCTGGCCACCTCGAAGTACCCATTCGTCATTAAAAGAGATCTGAATAAATAAAAATCAGAGATAAATCAGAATCAACGACAACCATTACAAATCTATTCCGTTTTCATAATTCATTTATTGTTAATTAAGTCATTATTTCAAGTTAGAAAAAAATATTATTTCATTTTGTGATTATAGGAAATATCACTTTATTCTCGCAACCTTAAGACTATAACCATAAATCTTGTTCATCATAAATAACAGAAAGTAAAAAAGTATTCTTTTCTGTTTTGAATACAACTTGTGTTAACTCACATTATCATCGCTGTATGGATTGTATTTATTGAGTGAACGAATGATCACACATTATGGGAACCAATCTAACAACTATGTCTATTTCAATGATATCCATTACGGATCAATTTAAGTTACAGCAAAATGAACTTGTCCCGTCCCGTGATCAGTTAATAGATGTGAACTTTTACCCTTGTTTAATCCAATCTAATTAACAGTTCTCTTGAAATTATATGTCATGGAGTAACCCATAAAAACGTCGGTGTTAGATTGATTTGTAGTGCAAACTAATGATCACATTCTGCTTCAATTTGTTGTGTTCAACAACATGTTTTATTAATTAAAGTTGATAATATTCCTTATACGTTACAAAAGTTCTAAATAGTTTAGAATATTTAAATTTTACCTTTAATTTATTTTTAATAATAATTCACGGACTTCCTAGGACCACGGTACTTTTTTCGTCCTTCTTAATTCATTTTATTAACATTTTACATATTTGCATTTCATTTATTATTACAGCTAAACTTTTAAACCCGCTATATTCCATATCTTGTCTATCACTAAGCACACTGGCCACCTCGGATACTCGTTGGCAACACCACTTCATTTTTTACCAAAACTCTGTAAAAATTATTTCTGCAGGCCTCCGTTTGTGTAAAATATAACGTTTTGTTACCTATTTAATTGCTATTAAAATCATAAAATTGATTTCTATTTTTCGCATTTTACTTGTATTCAGATTTTTGCAGTGTACTAAGACTAACTAAGGTGAGTCATTCTTCCGTCAGGTAAAAAGTGTTCACACTACTATATCAGCCGATGCGTTCTCAATACACTACACCCAGTCCCAGTCCCGGTGCAACCTGGTAATAGTGTAATATCTAAGTTAACACCAGTTTACGTGTTCTACGCTATATTTTTGTTTTGTTTTGTACATTTATTTATCGATATAGGTCTACTATGTTGTTTTACTTGGGATGTGTTCTAACACTTCAACAAAACATAGCAAATACCGGGCACACATGAAGTTAGGCTTTACTTGTATCTTTTTACACATACTCTTTCTTGAACAAGGTGTCTCAACAGCAGTAGAACTGATTTTGCATCTTAATTTAATCTTGTGAAAGACCAAGGCAGAAAATAGTTTTACTAGTAATAGTTATAGTAGAACCAAATAGTATTTTGAAAGGAATGGTAGGGTGACAGAGGAAGCAGAGAGAAGAAGAGAAGAAGGCACAGGTGTGGAAGAGGAGCTAAGGAAAAGAGACAGGGAGATACAACAATAGAAAAGAATGCAAAAAATTGAGAAGAGCAATTATAGTAAAAGATATAAAAGGATTTGGGAGGAAGAGATAACAGAATACTTAAGAGAGAAAGACACAAAAAACATGAGAAGGATTGCCAAATTCAGATTGCGAAACGAGGAGAAAGGAAACATATACTGGGAAAATAGCGATAAAAGGATGTGCAGGGTGTACGGAACGGAGACAGAAACATTGGAGCACATTAAGTTTTCATGTGAGAAAAAGGTAATAAGTGAAAAGAATATTGGGCAGTTATTAAAGGGAGGAAGTGAAGTTAAGAGGTGGATGGCGGAGTTGGAGAAAAGCGAAGAAATGGCAGAGTAGAAACAGGAGGGAGAGTAGCAGGAGGAGCGAAGTAGTAGCAATAGCAGTTTGTTTTTTATTTTTATTAGGATAGTTTTTTTTTTACTTTTGGAAGGAGTGAGAATGTTTAGATATAATAAGAATCAAAAATGAATTAAGCACAATGATATGGAAAATAATGAGTTAAGGCAGAAGGCAAAAATATTAAAATAAAATTTAAAAAATATTTGATGTCACCTTATATTTCGTAAACTATATAACTATAAAGTGAGCTAATTTAACTATGTACTAACATCGATAGGTAAGTTGCAACATTACTGGTAAATACATAGGAATATGGTACACGTACATAACAAACCAATATATAACATTAGAGTGCAGAGCGTATTTACTATATATAACGTTGCGGTATCAGCATTAAATCGTTCGGTTTCAAACACTCCGCACTGTTCTGCTCTTGGACTTTATTTATACATTGTGATTTTAAAGGCGATAATAACATAATATATATTGTGTTAGAAGCAAAATGTTGCTCTTTTCTTTATTGAAATGAAGAAGTCGATGTAATGGTGAAAATAATGTGTGAGCCAAACACAAATCCACGGAGGCGCCAAATATAAAACAGCACCAGTAACAGTAAGTTCATTAGACGGATTGTGGAACATATATAAGTCAAAACTTTATGAAATATAGAATAACATTTTTTTACATTATGACTTGTCACACAGCTATACATAAATTAAAATTATCTTTTTATGACTCGCTTAGTGAAGCCTTAGGATCGCCACATGTTGGGTAAGAAAGGAATCAGATGTTTTGAAGAGTTTTACGAGGGATGGAATATCCTGCAGAATGTTTGAGGAAGCAAAGAACATGCTGGAACATATAAAAAGGGAATGCGAGGGGAAAATATACACCTAAATGGATATAGAGAAGAGTCTGGCAGGAAGAAATCTTTCGTCGGTGGATTACGAAACTACGGAGAAGAAAGAAGGAGTTACGGATTAAGCGAGAGCGAATTCGAAAGGAGAGACGCAAATTGGAATATTGAATATCATTATGCTAAAGTTTATGTTAGTTAAAATTAAGTAATAAATATAATATAAATTGATCAATTAAGAAATAACAACGTATACAGTGTTCTAATTGATTTGGCTTCAATACGTATGCCATTTATTAATTAATTCAAACGACAAATATTAATTCTTAAAGTAAAGGTTCACTTCACAGTACTTTGCTAATTTAATGTTAAATGTCATTAACTCATTGCAATGAAGATAAATATTTCAATCGATTAGTTTTATTTCGTTTCTTTATATGCATATCTACTAAATACTCGAGAACAAAATCAAGTAGCTGTCACATAACCTGGCTACAAAGTCAAGGTTTGCTTCTGCTTCTGTTTCTGTTTAACTTCTAAATTCTTCAATGTGGTTACTTAGTGACAGACAATTAAAGACATGCAGCACATTAACTTAAGGAATGTCACATAAATGTTAATTAAAGAATTCTCAAAATACAGGAGATAACTTCCATTTAAATATATACATATTTATATATCTTAAAATTGAAAAATTAAAAAGCCGCTGGGATGGGAAACATTTCTATATATCTTAAAACAAATTCAAATATATTTTCTGGGTTTGGTAAAATCAGGTTGTGTGCAACCATAGAAATGAATATTGAAAAAAATGATCACATAAAGAAAAATTCGACAAGGAAGATAAAAAAGGGATTGGATGAAATTGGGAACATCATAGTTGAGGCAATTCCTGTGTTATATCGAGATGCTGAAATTGAAAAAAAGATGCGGATATTGAACGTTGAATGAAGAGGTGATTGGAGAAGCACCATTGGAGGAAATCTGAAATGGAATAATAAAAAGAGAAGCTAATATATGAAAAAAAGAATTATTATATATTGTATAAGTTATGTGTTATAAGAAAATGTATATAAAAAATATGTAATATTGATTTAAAAGTGCTAATAAGTTATTCGAGAAAAGTACCACATCAGAAGACAATGGCACATGATTTGGTTAAGTTTGGTCAACAATCAGACGAAAAACTAACTAAAATAGGAAAATTAAACTGAACTGAACTTGTTTCATGGCTTATTGCAAACTTCGTCGGATAAATTACCCATAAAGTAAAAGTTAGATTTACAATAAAAGAAAGCCACGCAACTGGTAACGTACTCGTTCCCACCTGTATCGTTGTAGGCTTCGGAATAAAGAAGATCCTTATCAATTAGTTATGAAGTGTTCATGATATCACCTGCAAACATAATAAATAGGTTAATTGAAATATACAGTATAAGACTTCTCCCACATTGGAATTGTATGGAGTTCATATTCCCATCTTGGTTGAGGAAGAAAGAGGAATACAAACAGGTGTATAATATGTACCTTTATAATTTTCAACACAATCTTTACTATCTTACTCTCATGATCGGAAGTAGTGTCTTCCATTGCGAGAAAAGCCTAAAAATGTAAGTTCCCTTCTGTTATGCGCATTCTAGAAGTATCCATTCTAACTTCGCTAGCTGAGTCTGTAGTGTTGCTTAAATAAATATACTTGTATTTACCACATGATTCAATTAATAATGTAATGGCCATAAATGGATTCAAATACCTGTACTCCAGTTATCAGCATCATGACTGACGACGCGACGGGCAGAGATTGTCTCATCGCCAATGTACTCGTACTACAGAAAAGCCAGTAGTATCAACACCGAACACATCGTCGTGATAATCACAGTGTTGTAAATCAGGCAACCCCAGTGATATTGATAGCAGTTTAACTATATATTACACAGCTGTTGGCAACCTATTCAGTTTATTACTTTGCTAATCTTTATTACTACGATATTAATTAAAGTAGATTCCTGTTTTATGATCGTATTATCTAAATTCGTAATGATAACGTTATAAGAACTTAATAAGTTATTTATTAATTGGCATTATAATTGAGAGATTCTATTCATTGTTAATGCTAATAATTGCATCTGAATTGGTGAACTGATTCGCGGAATGATAACGCGAACACTTTAAGTATTACCACCGTTAGTTACCAATTAATAAAGTAATAAATAATGACTTAATGTGTTTTAAAATTAACTAATATGAATATTATTACATTGACGTTATCAATTGGAAACAAACTAAACTGCCTTTTCTAATAAAAGTTATGTGCTAAAAGGTTAGATGTTCTTTGAAAGTAGTGTTTAGTATTTCGAAGTTTTTTTGTTATTACTGTTGTTTTGTTTTAGATTTAAGTTTCACCTTTATTTTTATTTTTATAATTTACATTTCTGTTTATTAGTTTAATTTCTGGTATGAGTATTTCTGATTTTAAACCTTTCCAAACGTACATATGTTCTGTGTTGTCAGCTATAAACAAGTACCTGGAAAAGGAATACTTACTTGTTCAGATAGTAAACAAATACTACAACTTTTGTGTTGAAATTTTTAAAAACATATTATTAAAGCTAGTTTATTATAAATTAAGATTCTATAAATATAGCAGTTTCCCGGACCAGAGTAACATGTTCTGGGTTTGGTTGTTATCAAGTTAAATTGATTACGTTCATACATAATCATAAACTTATCGCAACTATGATAGAGTTCAATAAAGTGAATAAAGAAATTTGAAAGTCTTTAAATATTATAATTAAGAAAACTACTGGGAGCTACTAATAATACACGTTGTTCCCACCTGGTCATACATTTATTTAAAGAAGTGAAGTATGAAATTACCCTACGATGCATCTATCTCGTAACTTGATTTATTGTTCCATTGAAGAACTGAGTAGATATTATTCTGAGTAGAACATTTTGTTCTACGTTCCAGGCGTAGCTTCCGCTTCCACCACTGCTGCAGCTACGCCACAATACGAAGAGCAGTCGCTAGACTTGTCACCAGTTACTTTATTGCCACATCACATCTCTGACACTGACTTAAATAAACTGTAAGTCAAGTCAAATAAATTCATTTTTTAAATGTTACGTCACTATAATTATTTCTATTAATTAATTTGTTTACTGATAAATTTTATGTAAATGCTACGTAAATGTGTTTGGTTTGTAGCTTCACTTTTACTTTTTCAATTTGATAACACGTTATGTGTATAGCTATTATTACACGTATGTGTGTTTAGAAGCTATAAATTATTTAAACATACTTTCAGTCGTGATACGTTTAACCTCAAAATATTTTTAAATTTTACATCTTTGATTGAAATTAGTACTTATGTTAAACAATATAAAATAAAGCATTAATCAAACCAAGTAAACTCTCGCCCCTCACATCGCTCGGGTTACGAACTTTGCTTATTTTTATAATTGAATTGGATGTTAGACATTAATATAAATTACTTTCACGAAATGTTTTTGGTTGGTTATAATTAAATCAAATGGCAAAAATATAAAAAAATAATATATAAAAAACTTGAACTATTTATACAATGAAAACATTATTTTTGTTGTTATGTAATAACATCCTATTATAAGACAGGGATCTCAATCTCACTCTCATGAGATGCTCGGAGCAGTCTCAAGGTGCCCGTTGTATTTCGTAGCGCTGCATGTCATGTACGAGTACAAGACATATGGTACATCGAGATGAAACTGTAACGCAAGACCCACACTGATGATGTATGATCCTATTCGTACTTCACGACGGACTTTTTACGAGGAGTCAGATCAAGGGGCAAATTTGTTTGTTTAAAATGCAAATGTATTAGGATTACCTGTATATTATCATTGCAATTATATTTATTATTTATAATAATAACAATAACGTCGCAATATCTTAGAGTCCGTATTTAAATGAGATATCTGTCTTTACAGCTATTTTAAAAACCTTTAAAAGGTCTACTTAAAAAGTTTTATGATTATGCTAATGCGCAAAATGGTAGACCTAATTTGCAAGAAACTGAAAAATATATTAGATAAACCTTAAGTACTACGTAACTGTATTAAGTGCAGGGTCGGTCAAAGGGCCATGTAAGAGATGCAATCAGATTGGGCGCTAAAATGAAGTAATATTTGCTATCATCATAGTACTCAGAGCACTGGCGTAGCTAGGTATGGGCCAGTCGGTGCCCTCACGCTCAGGGGGCCGTCGGACCCTGACCAGCAAACCACGTATTGTACTAGCTAAAAATTCTCCCACCTTTGGAATGTAAATAAAATAGGTTGCAACACGACTTTAAGGTAGTACTGTCGGTCTGAGAGTTACCGTTTAATATTTTCTAAAATTTGACATACTAGTAGATTATAATAAGATAATGATCTCGTTGAATTTTAGAAAAACTGCAGAGAGCCAGTAAAAAGATATTGAACTTTGAATTTTTTGCTTATAACGTTGAGCCTTATGAGAAATCACACTTTTTATTTCATTTTATAAAAAGAACAGTTTAGATTTAGATTTATCGAAGGTAGACCATTGTTGTGAGGTATGCAGTAATAACCGGTGGCCGTATTTCTGAGTCTTGCAAACAATGATAGTTATCGAACAGATCTGATTTACATGAGTGAAACAATTTATGAATTACTTTTAAATAATATATATATATATATATATATTTATAATATTTTTATATTTTGACTTGATAAAACCTAAACAGTTTAGTTAGGGCCCCAGTTTCTTTTTGCACCGGGGCCTTTGGTTACCTAGCTACACCACTTGCTCAGAGCCGAACAGACTAAACAGGAGGAAGGAAACAGTACAGCGAATTTTCGATATAGAGTGGCAGGAGCGCTAACTTATCATCTTGGATTAATTTATCGGACCGGCACTGATTTTTTTGGGTGACAAATTTATCCTTGATACAGCGAAATTTTTCTTTGTACTTCTTTGTATTTTTCTTTTCTGTATACAATTGTATAATGGCAATAATATTTGTTTCATTCCTACGAGTTGTTGTTCTTTTATCAAAAAAATATTTGATGAAACTGGAGATAACATTCGTGAACTGACTATGCCCCGATATAGGACTAGCCAAACCGGAGAGTATGTAGATAATCCAAGTCAAGATAAATAGAACTAACCAATACAGTATACATACGTACACCAATAGTTAGCAACAGCAAATGGTAATAGAAGATGGCATACAAGAAACTAGCGAACTATTGTTCTGTACCCGTATATTATTTTCACATATATCAAAGTGATTGAAAGGTATCACATACCTGTGTGGAACGGACACCACGGCTCAATGATCGGCTAATCGGTTAATCGAGTGATCGGGTGATCAGGTGATCAAGTAATCCGTGATCCAATGTACCTGCAAATGTTTGATCCGGGTACTTGGAAGAAATTCTACACTATATCCACGTTCCATTGTAATCTATATCTACTAAACGTTTATAAATGGATGTACGAGTTAAACAATTCTCTCTACAAGAATCTGGATACCAGATAATCTTTATTCTTTTGAAAGTTCACAAGTGTTGCAAAGTGACCTTTGTTGTGACCTCTGCGATAGTCTTACATTAGATTTGTTATATTTACCAAAACAATAAGATTTTATGTAAAGAATTTATCATTGTAATCCAAGGCTCTTCTATGCAATGGTTTTTGTCACAAGTTATCGATAAAATACTTTGAAGGTATGGATCCTTCTCTTAAAACTATATTGAATATTAGGTAAAATTAATATAAATGGTTTATTTTAAAACTGATTAAAACTTAACAAAGTACTTATTAGTTGAATACGCAGAAATAACATTGACCTTGAATCCCGTACGACTGTTTACCTAAGCACCAAGTCTGTTTACTCTGAATTTCGTTATTAATTAGACCATTCCAAATGATGAACATGACATTAATGATCTGAAATTCCTTGAATTGTTTTTTGAGGTTAGAAAATGACTCTATAAAATAAATCTAGACCACCCATTGCTCAGCGTCGGACTGTTTACGATAAAACAAGTCATTTACAAATGCTTCAGATTATCTCCGAGTTCTAACCAAATAAAATATGTCAATAAAGCGAAATACTATTTTGTTTCAAATTAAAATCTCATCGTCTTTGAATTAATGAGATACAAAATAATTAAGTGATCACTAATTAATGATTAAATAAATAGTTTTAAGTTTTATATAAATTGCTGGACTATTAAAATTGAAATGTTAGGAATTAATTTGGTAATTAACGTACAAATTATTTGATTATATTCATTCGTCTTTCAGATGTACAATTTGTTATAGTTCTTAGTCTGCAAGACAATTTTTTATTAAGGCGTTCTTACAATGGAACAAGCTACGTCCGGCCTAAATCTAAGTTTCTTTTATTATCATCTGGGTGGATAGGTTTTGAATGAAAAATACGTAAGTTTAGATGAGAGAGAGCAGTCTAAAACAAAACAAAAATAGTATGTATAACATATGTGTCAGAGAAGAAGCGAACTTTAAAGAAGAAGTAGTATTATTAAGTTGATATTCAAAAACATTTCAAGGTCAACTATATTCATTAAAAAACAAATTGTCTCACTGCTCTCGAACAATAAAAATATTATTACTTCCTCAACCCACTCGCTTAAATTTGCATAAAAATGATCAAAGAATACGAGTGATGCTGTAATGGCAAGAAGTAGTATGAGTAATGGTTAAGAAAATACGTTTTTGCTGCTGGTATTATAAATATGGGCCTTTAAGGAATCATCAGAAGTTAAACAGTTACGAAATCGGACCCTTAATTTTCCTAAACTGTTACTTTCAAAGATTGGCACTGCCAGTTCGAAACTGACGAAATGACTTTTCTCCACTGCTGTTTGTAATCATAAGTGACAATAATTTATCTTTTCTTCTTGATTTCATTTATTGAGGTACTTTTAGTATTAAAAATCTCATCAGCAGATGCAGCAAAATATAATTTTCTTTACAATTATTAAGGATATCAATATTCAATTACCCTGTAAGCGCCACCCTGCCGTGTGGTATAAAGGAACCGGTATATTTTCTTACAAAATTAGCTATGAATTAAAGGGTTATTAGAAATTTCAATTCGATTATAACAAAAATTTAGACCTCTTTACCTTAATTAATTTTATGTTATGTGTTTATCGAATCTTGTCTGCGATAGTCCTTAGTTACATCATTGGATCTATAGTTTGTATTACAAGCAATACATTGTATAATTCTGCAACTACAGAATGTACACAGATGCAAAATTATAATTGAAATAAAAAAGGTCGTTTAAATAGAATCATAATGCAGTTAAATAAAACAATTTCTAAAGTAGGAACAAAAACTGACTAGAACAACGTGACCTTTCCAGAATAAAAATAGAAAAAAGGTGCAACTAAATGTTTACTAATTAATCTGCAATTTATTACTTAATGAGTGGCAATAAATTCATAAAACAATATAATGTAACAACGTAAAAGTTAACAAAAACTTTGCGTAATAATTAAGAACTATACTTGTATGTTTATTGCAATAGGGCTCAAAATTTATGTATAATTTGAACTTTTCCCATCTTTTTTTGCTAACTATTTGTAATTAGTTTTTTTTCTTGAAACTGACTTTAGTTTAATTGTTGGCATGCATCTTGTTCATGTTGTAGATATTAAATCGTTAAGTTGTTTATGTTTTATATGTTGTTAAATAAACACAACTTGAAATGTGATTATTTAGTATTTTCATGAAGAAACAATTTTTTCAACGTCTCTTTTAGACTAATGCATACTAGACAAAGTAATTGATTTGGAAATTCAGTTTATTCAGTGTTGCATCTTCAATCACCAATGTGTCCAATGTAAATTCATTTATGATAGTCTCAATGGATATTATTTAAAAGTTATAGGATTGCAATTTCAACTACTTCATTTACACGGACAAACATAATCGTGCGACAAAGATAATTTCATATTAGTCATGGAATACATGTATTTCATCTTCGATTGTGGACCTACCAATAACTGAGTGTTAAGATGAGTAACCACAAGTTCATACAGTTTGCATCAAACCTATTTGTCTTTGATCAGAATCATTGATTTTAAACCTACTTGACCTTAACAACAATTTCGCAACAAACATATTTTCATCTGCCTCGCAATGTATGTAGATCAACTGATGTTTCGTAGTGACATTAAATTATAATATTATGTAATCAACCAGATATCTAATATAATCTATATATCGATATCTAATATATCTAAATAAATATAACCGTATCTAATCTAAGGTCCTGATATTCAATAAAGGTCATGACACAAATCTAATTAATGTCCATAATGTCAAAACAGAATATCCGTAACCGTTCGATCTACTATCAAATATCAACACCATTTTAAATAACTTTTTAATAGATTATACAAGGAATTGTTGCGGCATATAAATGGCTACTTTAGAGAACATCTTAACCGGCGATCACGGTCGAATTTCTTGCGTAATATTTTCCCATATCAAGCTAACTCACTCTAACATATAATGAGCTTATCGCATCCATCTCCCTTTAACTAGAGAATACCTTAACCTGTGTATAAACCACTTGTTCACGCGATTGATCTGAATAAAGCAAGATCGTGCTGGAGGATCCGAATACTGCACGATATATTAATACCAAGGTATTTACGAGTACGAGTTTATATGAAACGCTTATGAGAATATTATGAGTCCTAAATTATTAAGAGATTTACTGTGAGCCGAAAAACATTGAGGGAACAAAACTATTAATTAGTGCCACTGTTGCTTGTTAGGTAGAACAAAACATTCTGGTAACACGTATACTTTAGGAGTATTTTGTGATCCCAAAAATACGAAATGGGAGATTAATTTAGATGAATATTTGTTTTATTAGGCAAGTGCCGAATTGCAAATGCCGTAAATCACTAAAGACGTCGTTAATAAGTAGAAAGGGTCTCATAGAATACTTGTACACGAAGACCTCTACAAATTATCCTCCTGCTCCGTGAACGCAGATCACCTGTGTCAGTTCAACACGTTGTATCCTAATATCACCTTCCAATGATCCAGTGGTTAACAGCAACAACAACAACAACAGCAGTTCAAATAAAATCAACACGTTGTTGCTTTGTAATGAATCCGTTTGTTTCAGGGGCACGTTTTGCTAGTTACTTCTCTTGTTTGTAACGTTCTACCGTTATGCAGCACTTGATTGCCGGTTTGACGGTTTGCCATATTGCCGCTTGTTTCACTCTTGGTGCCATATCCCTTGACTTGACTAAATCACCATAACCACATCGAATTTTATAATTTTAGTGGGTGTGTTTATAATGTTACTATATGGAAATATTATTCTTGTGGATATAATAAATTATATCGGATTTGTGAAACTTAATTGAGCAACACCGAATATGGCTCAAAGAACAATAAAACACATCTGCTGAGTAGGCGTTTGTAGTTAAATGAAGCGATCTATATGGGCCATAGACCTGATAAATGATGGTAACTGGAGCAAGGCTACGAGTCTTACGGCACGGATATGGCGGTAAATTTAAAATTCAAATCTGCAACGTATACGATTATACAAATCACTGATTTGTCTTTTCAATACAAAACTAAGAATTCATTAAAATATTAAACTTTAATACTACCCCCATTGTTGCATAATATGAGCAATGAAACAATAATTAGGAAAAGGGAAATTTATTATTGTCAGGAATTAATGACAAATCGTAAGCCGAATATAATATTGGTACCATAGTATTTATTAACAAATATAAGAACTGTATACAATGCAAGATGTAGCTCAATCTACGATTATATTACGAATGTCGTCTGCAGTGCAGTAAGGGTCGCACCCTTTCCAACACCAAACAGAGCAAACCAATGTGCATTCCAGAATTGCTTATATTAAGATAAGACTGAAGCAGCGCCATAGTAGCATCAGGGTTGGGAGTCTGAGAATGCAGTATCGTTAACATTAAAATATGACCCCTTCTGTGCTTCTGCCAACATGTGGTGCTTTGCCTAGTTTATCATTCTCTCTTACTTCTTACATTTCAAATGTGACAAGTGTAAGTAAAAGTAAGAAAAGGTTAACCAATAGACAAATCACTTGGGACCATTGTGACTAGATAGAATTGATTTCGCTGAATCAATTGTAATTGTATACAATATATAATTGTATATGTTTCTTTTAAATTTAAAAATGTAAGAATGAATTTTATATTTTATCTAGGCTGATGGTACTGATCACTAATCGACTATAACTTAATGAAATTTATCGATTACAATATGTAATATTTATTAATACTATTATAGGGTCTAATTATTTACGAATTAGAAATAATTAGAGTTCCTCTATGCAATCAAATCTACTAAATTGTTTACCATCAAGTAATATCTGTTGTGAAATACATTAATAATCAATTTTATTACTAATAATAATAATAAAACAATTATTTACTCGTTATTTAAACGGTTCGTAGTTTATTGCAACATGCTGCTCATTATTTATTTTATAAGTCATCTTATTAACCGGCAACGTAAACATCATCGTTTATTGTTTATGAATCTAGGAGCTATGTTTTACCTGTATCCATGGGCGTCCTCAAGTAGGAGCAACTGAAATAAATGCCCCATGCTAGACATCGAAATTTACGCTTGATATAATAAAACTTTCGCTTCAATAGTGTCAAATTATCTTCAAGCGCCACTGCTTGTGTCTGTCTCTCGAGAGGACTAGAGCAGTTACTGCTTACTGCTGATGCTCTCCGTTCTGCTGGTGAGTGGACGCCGAGCCGAGCGGTAATCAACGCTATTCCGCGCGTTACCGTGCCGTTTGGAAGACAACACAATGTAAATATAACCTTAAAAAGTATTAACAACATCAGCGACCTTGGACACTTTAGAAAGGTTAGAGTTAGAGTTAGTTATAAAATACTGTAACAGGGTTACATAATAATTGACTCTGCTTATTCATTTTTGTTATAAAATTTAAAAACAGGACTGAATTAGAAATGCAAAAACCTCATTCCCACTCACTGTTATATTTAATTTACTGTTTTTATTTAATATTGTAATCTAGATTTCAGGTTTTGCTTTTCACATTTGTGTTTTAATTTAAGTTTAGTTAATTTAGTTGGTGCGTATGCATCGTTAGTAATATAAATTTTGACAGTTCGACAAAATTGTATGTGAAATAATTAAAGTTGCTATTTTTAATAACAATAAGTAATAGAAATTGTTTTCACTTCTATATTTTTCAAAATCTGACATTAAACTTCTTTTAAAAGTAAATCCTACTGCATTTTGATAGAGTGTCACATTTTGGAGGTTATAATATAATATAGTTTTTCTTAATTTAATATTTTTAATTTAAAACATTGGACCTTGTTAGGTTCTAAATAACTAAGAAAACTTAAAAAATAAATTAAATTAAAAATTGTACTGTGAATGACTACGCGTATTGCCATATGCTAAACAATTTAAATTAAATTCAAATGATACTTTATTCAGAAAAATATTTTTTTATACAGATTTAGATTGTATAGACATGGATTGTACTAATGTAATAAATTCAGATAATTGGAGCTCAGAGGCAGATTAAAGACCCCTCGAGCTTTTAAGAGTTTTTTTTTATATAAAAATCGACTTACGACCTATAATATAAAAATCTTGTCAAACTACTGAAAATTAAATAATTTAATAACTTTTTTAAAAATATCTAAAGAATGATCAGTCCAGCTCACAGTCTATAATCGTGACACATCACTTGACTGCGCTGCTCAGAGTGAATGGAATGAAGCTCTGTAATATTTCCATATTATAAAAGTGACTTTTAATAATATAATTTAAATATATTAATATTAATTTCTTAACTTTTAGCAATAAGTAGACATTTAACAATGGTTAACGAGATCAGCTTTAGGCCTTTCTTAGTATTTTGTTTAACGGCAACGTAGTATTTTCCTGACAACAAGATACAAGATACTTATATGCAAATTGATTGTAATTAGGCAACAAAATAATGATGAAAATAATTCAAACTTAATTATATAATTGAATTTAAAAAGAATGATCTTATATCGTATTAATCATACCTATCGTTTCCGGTCCAATTTGTGCATTGATTTTTGTTTTATATATTAATATGCTACTATTATAGCATAACTATATTCTAATAACTATGATTCAATTTATAATAACATATTATTGATTTTACATAATTTTAATTACTAAGCAATAAACGCTGATATCACGGAACTCCATTACACTTAACTAGTGATGACGTCAGCTGTAGAAAGAATATGAAATACATTTCTATTTGAGCAGTTAATTAAATGAAGTAACTATTCTAATATTAGAAGTTGTAATTGACGACAGGCGCTACCAAGTATTCGGTCACCACTCTGGGAACCTACTCGTACAGATGCCTGAAGCAAACTTTATTTATAGGATTTATATGATATAGGTCAGCAGTGAGTTAATGGGTCATGAGAATATTGGAAAGAGATTGTTATTTGATTTGCACCGGAAGAGTCTGCTGACCGCAACGATTTCGAAACATCTGATGTCATTTACAAGTTTATTATCCGACTAATATTGGTGAAATAATACGTCTGGAACTAAGTAGACGCTGAATCACTGTTAAGTTACCCGGCGTCCACACATTCGTGCTCTTTGCTGATTGTCAGATTCCTAAAAGCAGTCGTGTTCGTGTACGAATAAATAAATATTTGCTCTGTGAGCTTGTGTACGTACAATCGCTTCAGCATTTGAGATATTTAAACTGTCCTGTCCTCCCAATACAACCTCGGACCTTTTCTTAACATAAACCATCTCTGAATGCCTGACAATGGGCTTGTGTCCTATGTCTTAATTTCTATAAAAGTGTGCTATATATTGATAAAGTGGGTTACTAGAACCTCAAATGTTCTATTATTTTTTAACAACTCCTTATATGTTAAGAGATATTAACAATTAAAAAAGTCATTTTGTCTCTTTAATTATTAAAGGGATTCAACGTTGTATACATATCAAATGCATGTGACATCTCAACCGCTGTTAACCTTACAGCTCATAAATCTCTGCTATATGTATTTATATATCAAAATATCAAATATTATTTACAGCTATTTCAAGGAGCAATCAAATTCCAATATTATGTCTGCCATAGCACGGTTAAATAAAATAAAAACTTATTATTCTTTGATTTGACTTGATTATTTGATTACCAACAGCTTCAGAACATTACCACAGAACTGACCTACTCAACAAATAACGAACGTTAAAATATGGCCGACCATTTCTAGCGCTAAAACTACAATTCAAACTTTTAATTGCTATATCTCCGTCAATATTTAGATATTTAATAAAATAGACACGCCAATATACATTTATTAACATCAATTTCAATCAACAATTGAAAAATCGACCACTAAAAAATAAGGACACAAGCCCATTGAAGTGGGTAATCTCTCGTTTCTAAATCAGGACTAGTTTCAGCCTGAGATATTGCGTAACAGTAAAAGAGTAGTGTTATTCTTGCATTGCAGTTAGTAAATTCTAATTATTTCTATCAGTTAAAATCTAAGGGACTGGTTAGGTCACTTCCAATTATCGATTTTGTGTTTAGGTAATCGCATCTATAATCGTCCTTAATATTTGCATCTATAATCGTCCTTGCATATTGTAAGAATGTCAACAAAAGCATAGTTTATTTTTAAGATCTAAAAATAAACGCAGACAAGATAACAACTACAGTTTAATGTTAAAGTTTAAAAATGAATCACAAAAAATATGACACTCCAATTTTTCACAAGTGCTATTTTCATAAGTGTTATTATTACATATGCTATTATAAAATACTTTATTATTTGTTATTATGGTAATTACATACTTATCTTAATAGTTTTAAGTGTTAATTATTTTGACACTTCATTGTGTTTAAAATTTAAAATATTTTAGAGGTAGTTCATTTAAAAGAGGTATTTACTTAACATGTTATAAAAATTCAAAATTCATTAAAATTCATGTACCAATAAAATGCTCTCTCTACTCAAATATATTTCATTGATTTCAAAGCAAGCTCTTGAAATAATTAAATATCATTGTATTTGTTTTAATTAAAGTAGATTGTGTAATTTAAAAGTGCAAATTGTCGATTCAAACGTTCGCGTGTGATCTTGCAGAGTGTGTTATGTTTGTCTATAAAGTGCATTCTTTTTCAGCCGCCATCTCTAGTGCAAGAATGTCTTTTAGCCCATAGATTTACAACTGTAACATTGCAACATGCATTATAAATACCTATCGAATTCTGATTTTATCATCATATTGTTGCGTATTCAGTGACGTAGATTTATATTCCGATGGAGACTTACCAGACTTCCATGTAGAAACTAACTATATAAGTTTTGGTGGTAACGTAAGTATCATTCCCACTCACTGCTTTAATTTAATTTTGTATTTAATTTAAATTGTTTAGTATATGGCAATACGCGTAGTCATTCACAGTACCATTTTTAATTCAATTTATTTTTTAAGTTTTCTTACTTTTCTTACTTTTTTAAGGTCCAATGTTTTAAATTAAAAATATTAAGAAAAACTATATTATATTATAACCTCCAAAATGTGACAATCTGTCAAAATGCAGTAGAATTTATATTTAAAAGAAGTTCAATGTCAATTTGTCAAAAATATAGAAATAAAAACAATTTCTATTACTATTTCTTATTAAAAACAACAATTTTAATTATTTCACCTTCAATTTTGTTCAACTGTTGAACTGTCAAAATGTATATTACTAAAGACGCATGCGCATCAACTAAATTAACTAAACTCAAATTAAAACTATAGAATGCCTATTCTGAAAATCTGAAATCAAGATTAAAATATTAGATAAAAACAGTAAATTAAATATCAAAACATGAGTGGGAATGAGGCTTTACCCGGTGAACAAAGAAACATGGTTATTACCTTAAATACATGTATCATTTTACTTAACTTACTCGTACATTAATACTTAGAAAGATCTTCTTAAGATGATTGTGATCCAAAAAACGATATTTTATGATTCTATTAATTAGAATAACTGTTAATATAGGTCACAAAACTTTTACTCACTCGGCTATTTTTTATGTTAAATAAACCTTAAATACAGCTAGTCATTAGCTACATTCTTCTACTTAAATATTTTAATTTAGATTTCATTTCCTACTTCAACTTAACCAAAACAAATTTAATTTAAAATTATCTAAATTTAATTCGAAAAAGATTTTTTTATTTAAAGAAGATCTTCTAGACAGCTATGCCATTCTTCTCATACTATCTCTTCCTTTTCGCATTTGTTTCATATTTCATAAAAATATTCAAAAATTTGGTCGTATACTCATATATGACTTTGTTTTATCATTCTGCAAAGTTCAGGGACAGGTTGATTTTTATGATTCTTTTGCAGTTAAATTATTGTGCATTTTTGATATCTTTTTAAATGCATTTTAGTAGACACATGTTTACCTCATCGCTCTGTTCAGCTGGAATAAAATAAAATCAAATGTATTTTGTTGTGAAAGGTCAAATGCGCAACTGCGCGTATCGTTTCTTCTTTTATATTCATACTAATTCCTAGCCATGTGCTACAAATATTAATTAAACAGTTACTGGATATATTGTTAAAGTAAAATACTTTATAATCTTTAAGTATACACAAAATAATGAAATGCAGTAAAGCGAACTCATTTGAAGTGCTATTTATTGCGTACATGTTGCGCACGCCAATGCGCAAGCTGCGCGCTGCGATGATCATCCGATGACCGCCACACAATCATTTCTCGATTTGTCAAGATGCAATCAATGCGTCGTCGCGGTTTATATGTATACCTGTAGCCTAACCTGAAGATACAGATACAAAGCACAAGAAAACTTGCGCAGAAATGCATATCTAAGACGACAAACGTAGTGATACATTGATGTACAGTAGGTTGAAGCACTAAAGCAACTAGAACTAACTAGAAACATAACTCACGTAACGAGGTATACCTGAACCAGGTAAACGTAATCGTAAATGTATATTAATAGAGGACAGTCATCAATAATCAAGTAGACTCGATGCCATTCATCGCATATCCGTATTAGACTGATTAAAATGCATTAGCAATTAATTATGCGATACTCATAGTTTAGTATATGGTACTCTGTATAGTGGATACACAAGAACACGATATATGTAGATGCATTCGATTGTAGACACATGGAGGGTACTAATGCTCTTGAACCGTCAAAGAGTTTATTGTTTGATTTATTGTTTCATTTTTAAGTCGTATATCACTGCGAAGCTTTGTAATTTATTATGATTCATAATATAATGTGATGCAATTTCAAAAATGTGCACTGACGACGTTTTGCTGGTAATTACGTTAGTTGCCAAATAGTTTAACGGCGCCACCAGTATTTATTATCATTTCATTAATAATAGTTATGTCTTTAATTAGGTTAGGATTATGGGATAGTTAGGATTATATTCTACAAATTAGCCAAGATTATTTTTTTTTCTATTTATTTATTGGGCTTTGGCTTATTCAGCCTTCTTGCCATTCTAAAATACAAATAAATATTACATTTTATAATATATAAAAATTATTTAAAACTATACATATATATCTACTATATATAAACTATTATTTTTACATCACCATTTCTTTAATCTAAGTTAAAGTTCTTTGAAGATTCTCTATACATGTTATATGTCAATTTTATTGTCAAATATAAACTCAATCACACATTTTGCAGAGGCACTATTTACATCGAAGATCAAACTTATCACGTTCTCTGGCATTATGGTGGACTTGCATAAATTACTCCATAAGTGGTCGACTGCCTGCTTTTTGAATTTACATCCTAGTATCATGTGGTCTATAGTACCTTCCTCTCGACAGGTGCAATTAGAATATTGTATTAAGTTGACCATCAATCATATATCAAATAATATATTAATTTGAAACATCGAACGTTTCAAATTTTCAGCATATTCTAAATAAAATACAAATATTTCATCTCGATGCCTGGGAACTTTTAAATCACCCTAGTATAGTACAATTCATAAATATTTAGATAAGTAAAAACAAGATCTAGATTAAATTCAATAAGAACACATAAAACCAGTTCTACATTTGATATTAATGTCATAATAAAAACAATAACCTTTATTTTGTGAATACATTATAAAGCATGTTAATTTTTTTTTTCAAATACTCAACACTTTTTTATCCGTTCGTGTTCGTGTTCGTCTTCGCGTCTGATTCCTGTAGCTATGATTGAACTTTAAACAGGTCTATAAATAACTTTGACTTAATTTTCATGATGGCAATCTTATCCCATTCGGCAATCCACTGTGTCTTAGCTCTTCTTATATTTTAATATCCTGTATCCGCATCACCTGTTGTCTTTTGATTCCGTGTTTTTGAGTGACCTTGGTTCCCACACCCACATTCTCTCCGTAGTTTGTTCCCGTGCTCGTCCGTTGGTTGATCAGACGAGACCTACTTTGATTCATCGCGCACGCGACTTTGCACTAACGCCAACAATTTATTGTTTACTTCTTTATTCAAAGTTATTAGCATTTGCATCATATTTTGGTATCAGTTTTTTTTATTGATACTTATTGACGAAAATTTATTATATTTCATGTACCGATCTGAGTGTCAAAGCGAAATATCTAGCTAATTAGAAACACCTAGTTTTTGCATTTAAAAATATATTATAGTTTGAAATATATAACACCTCTGCTAAAATAGTAAAGGAAGAGAGTCAAGAAGAAATAGTAAAGTAAGAGAGTCAAGAGGAATTAGTAAAGATAAAGCGTTTATGCCGGTAATAGACATAAGTGGAGAAGTGAAAACGAAGAGAGAAGGCAGGAGGGTAGTGAAAAGATAATAGAGGTTTTGTCGAGACAAGGAGACAAGGAAGGCAAGAGGTGATAGATGAAGATACATGCAATAAGGAAGGAGAAGCAGGAAACGGTGTGAATAAAGGAGGAGTAGGGGACATGAAGAGAGAGGATCAAGAAAAGAAGAAACAGAAAGTACTATTTGAAGTTTTAGTTTAGTTTTTACGTTTAAGTTTAGTTTTTAACTTTGAATTTATATGAAATGCTTTAAGAAATATAATAATGTAGATTGTAAATCCGAAAGGCACACAATTAATATAATAAAATATAACACCTCTGCTCATAAAATCTTCAACTTCGGAAAAGTTTACAAACTAGATTCTATTATAAGAAAAAGTGAAGTTAGATGTAGCTTTGCGGGATCGGTAGGAAGCTGGGGTCCGATGGGAATGCGAACGATGCGATTGCGTACCGGCCCTATTTCCTTGTATTTTGTGCAGTGCCGCTGAAAAAGATCGCCGATTTACCAGTGCCAGACACCGTGCTACAATTATTTTTGGTTATATACTACTTCCAATTATACGAAATCTTCGGTTGTGGTGCAACGTCTTAGCGGTTAATGTTCTTTCCTATGATTAGATACTTAAACTTCTAGTTCAACTATATTTGCAGTTTTTACTGACGCATATAACTTGCAGCTTTATCACACATTTGATAATCTATCTATATTCATGAATTGCATAATAATTTGGACAATTACTAAATTTATTATCTGTATATTTCCATTCAGTCCTTTCACTATACCTACCTCAATTTTCATGAGATCCTTTTTACTCCAATCGCTCCCAGCATAGAATGTGCAATGTGCAGTTAACGTTAGAAATATGCAGCGTTGATTAGTGATTTGTAATCGGACTGAATGGCACTGACGATCTTGAGTCGACCGACACGATCACAGATTAGTGACTTGTGATTAGCGATAGTGATTAACTACCCGACCCGTGCTCTGTGAACGTGCAACCAGGGCGATGAAGCATTGAAGTCATGGAACCTTTATGACTGTAATACCATGCAATTCGAGATGAAGTGACATTTAGATAAATGATCTGGTGACTTTCTAGGAAAATTTGTTATTACAAAAGGAAATGAATACACAGTAGATTAACAATAAGTAGTTGTTCACTGATCATCAGATTTTTTAAAGCATCAAATTCAAATTAAACAAATACAAATAAAAGATATCGTCAGAAAGATGAGTAATAATAATTCTCAACGATTAAACAATCATGATGTCAAGGTCATAGCATCTGAAACAACAAGCAAAAAGTAAATCGTCGTGCCAACACTCGGAGCATTACTTACGATTAGTCGATGTCAGTCGATCTGTACCTGTACCGCATTGATCTTCATGGCCTAATTCTATAATTGCTGATTTTAAAAGGTTTACATTATTAGTTTAAATGTCATGAGAGTATTTCATTGTTTAGTAATAACTATCTAAATAGAACAACAATTAATTATTTGCTTTATTATGGAAACCTTTTATAACTAATAAACGTTATTTGTACTGGAGCCAGGTCAGGAGGTGAACACTTTTGTGACATGATGCGTAACCAAATATAACACACCACTAGTGCTCTGAATGAATTATTAATTTTGTAGAATTAGTAATGTTGTGTGTGGAATGATTAATCAATTAATGCGGTCTTATACTCATAGAGTCTATGGCCTATCTACCTCGGCTACATTCTCGAAGACATATAATTAAAATAACAAATTAGTGGTATCCATTGGATATTTCTTTTGCATTATTTTACAATAATTTCTGTACAATGTTTAGCCTTATATAGCTACGATAAATAATACGTATCTAAATATAAATAAAAGGAAGATCTGATTATTAATGTCTCTTATAATGGCTTTAGAAACAATTGGTTCTTGGAACTAATCCATTTGAACTACAGCAGCTTCAGGCTCACCGAATAAATTTACTATAGTTCTTCTATTTGAATACAATTTTAAATTTTTACCTCTCATAGTTATGAATCCATTGTTTTAAATAATTACAACAATCAATCATTGTTATTATGAGAGTGAATCACTTGTAATTATCATCTATGCTAACACAAAGCATAGAGAAGGTAAAGACAATGGCATAATGCCAACAAATACCTGAAGATGCTGGAGATGAAGTAGGCCCGTGAAGTGGCAACTACTTATTATAATACTTCTACATATAATATGTCTTTCATGAAGTAAAATAGATAATAATTTTAAAATATAATTATTTACTAGAAGCAATAAACTACAAAGGAAATGCTTTACAAAAATACCTGTGTTCTTGTATGAAGAATTATCCATATAGGTAATAAGTACAGTCTACAATGAACATTCTTACGTCAAACTCTACAATATATCTCTTACTTCTTTTAGAATGTCTATCACCAATAAGCAATCAATATATTATACGTTTAATTAAGATTCTAGTGACAGGTTTCTTTTATTTTGCAGTTAAAATGAGTGCTCGAAGTCTGCCTAGGCGGCCCTGAGCTTGTGATTGCCTCAGGCTGCTGCAGTAGCATCACTACTGATTTCCGTTGCCCGTTGCTTGATACCTGACTCTGTGAGGGCGAGATACAATGTGGTGGTAAGTATTCTATATATTTTCTTACATAACTTTATAGCGTTTGATCTTTGATGTTCAACGATTCTGTTTCGACTTCTTGAAATGTTCACTGTCCGAAGAATAAGGATACATGGAAGATGTACGAGTGCCTACAAAGTAACTTGTATTGTTTGTTAGTAATTTTATTTACACACTACATAGAACACATACAGAGAAATGCACGCACAATGTATGTATATGTATATGTACAACAGTACGAATGTATTTATTGTTGTTTATTGTTTTCAGGGTTGCGTATTACGAACAAATGAAATGTGCTTTTATATAGTTATATTTAATGCTATTTTAAAAGCCTTTCAACTTAGGCACTCCGCACATGAGGCGACTGGTTGCAAACCTTAGCCCCGAATTTGCCCGAACCGAATTAGAATAAAACTGTGTTGTTAGTGAGAGAAAACATACAGTACGAACGAACTTAAACTGGTTTTGAGCAAATATTCAACGACACTATTTCTCGGTCGCAGGGCATCATTGGTTGCATGCTTTTGATGGTGACATCATGAACAGAAATGTGCACAACTACTATTCAAAAGTATTTAAATACATACATCCATACAAAACCGACACAATAGAATCCCCTGTTTTGCTATTGTTAATAATTCTATAGAGTCACGAAACACGGCTCGACTAGTGTATTCTCTCACTCGTATACACGTTCGTTCTCTAACTAACAACACAGTTCCATTCTTGGTTCGGGCTGATTCGGGGATAAGGTTTGCAACCAGTCGCCTCATGTGCGGACGCCATTCAGATAAAACTTTATCCTAAACAAGAAAATGTAATTGTTATTTTTAGACATGACTAATTACGATTTAATATTTGTTTAAATATTTTAAAATACTACCTAGAAATATTACCTTCTAAACAGAAAAGTTACGGTACTTAAAGCATAATTCATTAAACTAAATAATATTATAACAATATCGGAACTTATAACTAACTAATTAATATTACTCATTCTACATAACAGTTTTTGCATTATTTTATGTAACATAATATTTACACTTAGTATTTATCTAAAACTGTATTAGAATATACTCGGTGGAAAGACAAGCATTAACAAAATCTAAGATATTCTTCTTCCCCCAAAATGTGATAATTTGTATGGTTTAATTCTAAAGAAGTGAAAACTTTGGCCATCCTTTGTTTTTTCTTCAAATGACTGAGGACAAACAGAAATCGATTGGACATAGTAAGTTGGTAGGCTGCAAAGCGGCATGTCAGTAAGGCGGCCCTTTTAAAGATCAACTGGGCAATTACTGGCCCGCGGAACAACGCACAACTATTAAATGACTCGAGATATAACAAGTACTGCAGCGCGCATTCTATATCAAACTCGAGTAATCATAGTAGGCCGGTCTATATTTCTCTGAGCTATTTATATCATTTGTTGATTGAACTTGAATTTCTGGAACACTTTCTCATGTAAATGACCACCAATAGGCCACACAAATGTCAGCTAAGTAATGTCCTGATACTTTCAAAGACTGTCGTGTATTTTTAACATTAACAATTTGCCAGAAAATTATAATTTTCTTATTAGTGTTGTGAATTGTGTTGTCGCTTCAACCTTACGTAATAATAATATAAATTGCTTTGAGGTGTATTAAGTAATTAATGCAACCAAAGCGTACTAGTGTGATTAATCTCTGAGTTAATGATTAATAATTGCAAACACGAGTAGAATAGATGTGGAAGAGAGAAGTGCGCGGAAAGGGGGGTTTAATACCGATTATCCATCTGAAGATGCACACCTCTACTGAGATATAAAAATGATCAACTATGAACAATCATGCAATATATGGCATGAAGTATGCGAGATCATTAAAGCTCACCGGGTATGATTCAGGATATTCGTTTCTTGGGAGGAAGGGGAAGGAATGTAGAGGAAGGTCGAGTTACTTGATTCTTACAGTGGAGGACTACTCAATAATCGAAGTGTCAATAGAAAGGATTTTGTAAAAATACCACCCAGCACTTAATAAATATATTGAAACAGTGGTTTAAATGGAAGCACAATATAATATACGTTCTACGAAAGGAGTATTACGAAAGGAATGGAATGAAGACAGAGGAGGCAGATAAAAGAAGACACAAGTGTAGAAGAGGGGCTAAGGAGAAGAGACAGGAAATACAGCAACAGCGAAGAATGGAAAAAATTGAAAAGAGCAATTACAACACAAGATATAAAAGGATTTAGGAGAGAGAGATACCACAATACTTAAGAGAAAAAGACACAAAAAACATGAGAAGGATTGCCAGATTTAGATTGGAAAACGAGGAGAAAGGAAACAGATACTGGGCCAATAGCGAGCAATGGGTGTGAGATAGAAACATTGGAGCACATTTAGTTTTCATGTGAGAAAAATGTAATAAGCGAAAAGAATATTGGGCAGTTATTAAAGGGTGGCAGTGAATGGAAGAGGTGGATGGCAGAGATAGAGAAAAGGAACGAGGTAAGGAAAGGAATAGCAGAGTAGAAACAGGAGGAAGCGTAGCAGGAAGAGCGTAATAGCAGTAGCAGTTTTATTTTTATAAGGATAAATTTCTCGTATATATATAATTTTTTTTTCGTTTGGAAGGAGTGATAATGTTTAGATTTAATAAGGATCAAAATTGAATTAAGCACAATGATATGTAAATAAATGGCAAAAACATTAAAAAATAATAAAATAGATCCTACGAGTTACGTTAGGACACAGAGATTTCCATTTGCACCACTGTCTGCTCATCATCCTTGTCGAGATCATCTAACCACAACTAACAAGATTACAATTAAGCAAACAGAAGCGGGAATCCTCTCTTTTAATTAGATTTTATGTATACCTTCTTAGGAGCTGATCTTTCCATAACAATTCACAAGATAACAAAACTCAGGCGCAGCTTCTTAAGGATCAGATGGTGATGGTGAGGACCGCGAATCGTTGTATTGTCTTTGTGTTATGTTCTGACATGCATCGTGTTACATTTTATACCATTCCACTAAGTACCGACACTCTGGTGCTCCTTCTCGGGCGTGCGCTGGGGCGCTCTGTGCGATTGACCACTAGGCACTCTGCATGGTGGACCCGCCGGACAATTAACAGCGTCGTATATAATTGTATCGCACTATTTATAGCGAAATGTTTTTCTCCAACGTGGATTAAGTACATTTTAACTGAAGACATTAGCAATATATTCATTTGATACAACTATTAATCAAGCGAAGTCAGAACCTATTTTCTAATTCTACTTAATATGTAGTCTACAGATACTAAGCAGGGGTAATTTAGGCTACCGAAGGACGGTAAGAGATTGTTTCTTTCACTATTACTAAACAAACAGTCCAGTAAAAAAGCCTTGTGCCATCAACTAACCAAAACATGAAAGACATTTCCTGAAAAAAACAAAAACTGAATATCAAATTTAAAATTATTGTTATCAACGACGTGACCTTCGGCCTCCGATTTCATTATATAAAACACAGTCTCTCTACTTATCATTTACGTGCGGGCTGGGCTCAAGAACATCGAAAATCTCTCGACTTATTTTCATATGAAGAACGTGTCTGTGTGAGAAATTTAAAACATCAAAGGTGTTGAAATGAAAGATAATTGGTATTATTAAAGTTTGAATGTTTATCACGTTTTCAGGCTGTTCACTCTGTTTAAAACGTTGAAGACGTTCATGTCAGTATTAAAATTAGAGCATAATTTACGTATTATTATATTCATCGTCATAAATTATTAATAAATTAATACATGCATCATACGAGCGTATAACCTACAGATTATAATAATCGATTCTGCATAAAACAAAAATTATTCAACGCTTTATATTGTAATGCGGCTTAAGTGAACCGCTTGTTGTCCTACTAAACTCTAGGTAGAGAGTTACAACAATTATGTTTTAAGTTTACAAACAAACCACCTCCGCAAAGGTAAGCGTCCGCATTGCTCGCATCAAACGCATTGTCAGTAATGAATAAAAAACGCATTGGCAACGTTTTGTATGACTAAGCTATACACATAATACTAAAAGTCTTAGTTGTCGCTGCATACTAAAGTACTCAAGAACTCCAGTCTCTGATATATTACATTTAGACTTGAAGATTGGTATAAAATGGGTATGAGGCAAATGTAAAACCAGTGCTGGACGCAAATAAGTAGCAACAAATTGATTAAGGAAATTGATTGAGGAGATTGATTAAGGAAAATACAAAAAAGTGGGAAACTTCTTATCAAAGCAATAGACTATTTGAAAAAGCTATCTTCAGACTACGAACAGGACATACGAGATTGACGCATCATTGCATTTAATCAGTAAAACAACAGCTCCGGAGTGCAGCAACAGACGCAAATAAAAGTCCATCATCTACTAGTAACCTGCCCATAATATCAAACGTAAAGAACAAAACACAACATCAGCGGTGAACTATAGGACATGCTTTCAGACAATATAGAAGAAAAAAAGTGGTCGAATTCTTTACAGATATAAACATAATAAACCAAATTTAATTAAAATAAATTATTTTCTTGTGAATATGACCTTGTCGTTGAAATCGCCTGAAATTCTAAAATAAAAAAAGTACTCAAAGAAGAACCAAATCGATTTTTGTCGACTTACTTTACCTTTACGACGTACAAAGGTCGATCAACATTTCTGTAATTATTTATTATTTACACAACACGATAATTATTTTGATACATAAATAACATGAGATTTAAAATGTTTGCATAATTTATATTCTATATAAATCTGTGTGTGTGTGTGTTTGTGTGATACGTATTCTCGTATATGCCGTCGTGTCGTAACTCGTTTTGTAACACTCTTAATAATTCTGCATTTAACATAAAACTGGAGCAGATGTCCTAGAACTGGATTATTTATTATTCACTTTCATTTTGTATCTTCTTCAGGTTTATGAATAATTTGTTCCTCATACAATTTTATGGTGGTTTTTTTTTTTTTTGCAATAAAAATTTAATTTATGCAAAAGACGTTCTCTGTCGCGACGTTGACATTTCGTGAAATTATAACAAGTTCCGGATTTCTATATATTAGCGTGTTTAACGGATTAGAAATGGTTTCCAATTTTGACATTAGCGCAAAAAGGTACGCTAAAACATATTTAATATTTGAAAATTTTAAAGGTACATTTCTTAATTTTACAAAAAAATTGAGAGCGTTTAAGTATAAAATGAACTGCCATAGACATTGCTAAAAGAGCACGCTCCCAGCGTTCCAATGTTTGGTACGTTTCGCATCTAAAACGAATATAAACGCGCAGGGCAACGTAACTGCAAAAAGGGAAATGAAATTAAACTATGAAAAGATAACCTGTTGGTACCTGTATGAATCAATTATCATTTTGAAATACAACATCAAATATAATTGATAATTATATTAATATAAAGATTACTTCACTTAATTGTAATTTACATATTTGGCAATTATGTTAACAGGTGTATCAGATGCTTTGTTATTCTTCATACAATCTCTTAATCACCTAACTGAATGAACATTAGTAATATAATAAATCAATTCCATAATAATAACTGCAGAACCTATATTCAAAGTCCTCCTATTAGTACTATCTTATAGTGAGCGCACACTTGCGATAAAACTGTTTTTAAATATAAGAACATTTCAAGCTCCATTCCTATCTTTTTTACACATATATCTATCTCTTTTGCTCTTATACTTGGCACTAATAAAAGAAATATCTTTCGATAGTCGTCTTGGTGTTCAGTGTGCGCTTTGCATTAGTTCAACAGGCCGGAGCATGACCTCTCCCTCCCATTCGATTTATAGTTTTACATTAATAAACACATAATACAAATTCCTTGAACTAATATAATTATTCTTTCTAATATAATTATATATTATCACAGAATCCTGAAGTTCGACTATGATTCAATTTGTTTGAGCATTATATCGCAGATAAGTTTCTTCAACATTATTATGATTGCATTTCATAGTGAAAGTATGATTTGAATTAAACAATATTTGTCCATAACTTATGCGGTATTACCTTACATTGAATATTCCACTCAGCCCCTCATCCCCCTCATCATTCATCGAGTCTTTTTATTCAAATAATTATTATAATCTTTTTTATCTGAAGATGACCTATTGCACACTACTTCGTAATTTACTACGTAGCTTGTGTTCTAGGTGACCTGATGAGTTGTTGTGTACCAGTATATTTAATATACCAATACTACAGATGATCCTATCCGAGACCTGTTCACAGTGCGGTACCATTTCAAATGGAAACGGGGTTAGCAATATCATACATCAATATACATCTGATATTTTTTGAGTTTATCACAAATTTCAAATAATATCAATTAATTAATATCTATAATATCCAATTAATAATATAATTCTTGATGAATTTACAAAGATATATTCCTTTATCTAAACTTCTTGTGTGCTGACATGTATAATTAATATTGATGATGTATGTTACATATTAAACTAATATAGTTATAAAAGATTCTTTGTCTCCTACATTTACATAATGATATTGTAACATAATTATTTTAGACTTCAATCAATAATAAAATGTAAGGTTAAGTAAGAAATATTACTTTAAACAATGTATGAATATGCATGAAATAGGGTTTGTGTTTAAGTAAGGATTGAGATCTTACGAAGGCGTTCAAAATATTATTAACCTCTTGGATTGCAAGATAATTTTAACTAAATTGTTAAAACGATTATAAAGTTACTATCTATATTATTTTATTATTTATGATAGATGGTTTCATCAATAACAACAAAAGAAACACAAAAATGTATGTAAAATATAGTCTATTATCAGGCCCGTATTTGACGGAAAGCAAACGGGGCTACTGCCCCGGGGCCTCCACAAGAAAGGGGCTTCCACAATAAAGATCAAAGCGTTAAAATTTTGAAAGATTTGACGGAAACTAATTCTTCCTTTTACACTCATACCTACTTATTCAAAAAAAACCACAACCAATATGTTAACAATGTAATAGACCACTAACGGTAAAGCATATCATTTTCCAATGCTCGAAATACTCGCTGAGACAAAAATGCAATATGCCCCAGGAATATAGGCTATATAAAAGCAGAGGAAGTCTGAAAAACCTTATTGAATTTATTTTAAGGATTAAAATGTATTGTACTGAGGCAGAAGAATGTAATACCGAAAGGTAAAACATTAAATATAATAATAATAATAATATTAATAATAATACAACATATTACGCCGTTTATGTTATACCATTGAGAAATAAATAAATAAAATCAAGTTTAGTAATCAAAACAAAATCTAACTTTCAAATGATTCACTTTGAATGTCGCTGAACGCCACTGTCCTTTACCCACAGTACCTGTTACTTGTTAGCTACAGGTTGATAGTGGTGATTCGCTTAGTTCTGTTTGTTACACTTCCTTATGTTCTGTTATGTTACGTTACATTGCGTGTCAAGACGTCCGTGACGTGATATATAGCATACCCACTTATTCGTACCCATACGAACAAATTTAAATGTCATTGAAACTATGTGTGTATTAACATCGTCAGTATTAGGTTACAAGTGCATAGGTCAAACAGAAAAAAATTATTATAATAAAATTAAATTAAAATAATATAGTAATCAATAAAGATCTCACTTTTACAAGTTGAAATTGTGTCAGTGGTTATGATAGGTGTCCTTGTGGTTTCATAATTCAACACTTACTTAAAAAATGTAAGTGTTGAGCACATAGCGCAGACTAGACCTGCGTGGTAAACACTAGCAACTTGGTGGTCTGGATTTTACTCCGTAATTTTTTTTTGAAAATAACCTAACTGGAAGTTATATGGGAATATAATTTATATTACCATATACTGACTAGAAATTAGATAATAAATAATATTGATCCTAATTTTTCTACATCCTGGATTTATCTGAAACTTGCACATTCTCTAGCATCGCTACTGACGTTTGAAAGTAATCAAGAAACAAATAGACGAGGAGCCTTGAACCTGACCTTTAAGAAAATGAGAATTACTTTTTTAATCAGCATAAAGATGTAATCGTATATGAACAAGATCTGGCGCGCTATTATCAGAAGCAATCTCCTTCTAATATAAAAAATAACGCTTCAACTTTGAGGTTAGGATTGTAACTACGACTATCATTAGTTCACGTAATGGACGCAGGGCTCCACCATTACGGGTTTGTTAAAGTCTTAATTACGTTGATTAAAAACTATTTATTTGTAATGTTTTCCGAGTTAATTTATTTTTAAATAAGTTGAACCTCATTTACATAAAATGACAGATGTAACGAGGTCTTCATTTACGTTTAACTAGACATTTAAAATGTTATTTATTTCAAGTGTTAGAAACCTCTCCTCCTCCTTTAGGCCTCTACTATAAATGTTTCCCACAAAACACAAATTATGTCATTTCGTTTTATCCAATTAATTAATATGCGCATGTCTAATCAACATTTTTTTTATCAAGGTTACTTTTTTCTCACTTTAATTTATTTAAATTTATTTTCACGTCTGTCATCTCGTTTGTAAAATATCGATCAAACCTATTATATATAGATTAACTACTTTATGTTAATTGGGTTGTCTTTTCGTTAATTGATCCGTGCGTAGTAAAGATGCGCGTGTTCTATGTGAAGGTCGATGAAAACCAAACATTTTGATCACATTCTTTCCGCTTCGAAATATTAATTTGAACATTAAAATAAACTGGGCTCATAAATTTCAAGAGCTGTACTAGTGCTCGTTTACTAACGGCTGCCGGATGCTTTGCAATCAATAAAAGTTGCTAAAAGCGTTTGGTAATCTTAAAATATTATTATTTATTAAGTATTTGCTTTTCTCGCTCACGTCCAGAACAGTTTATGATTTCCTTAATTTGTTTAACTTTCAAATGCTAATATTGATTAATACGAAGATATTCGTTTGGTTTTAATAATGGTGAACTACTTTTTACTGAATTTAGTAAAGTTCTAAGGTTCAGAGATGCGATAGAAGTAGTGGGCTTGTGCCCTATGTCTTAATTTCTATAAAACTGTACTGTATATTGATAAAGTGGGTTACTAGAACCTCAAATGTCTAATTATTTTTTATTAACTCCTTATATGTTAGGAGATATTAACAATTAAAAAAGTCATTTTGTCTCTTTAATTATTTAAGGGATTCAACATTCTACACATGCTAACTGCATGTGACATCACAGCCGCTAGTTGCTATCTCTGTTATACAACAAATCGTAAAAGAGATAGCATATTCAAGATAGAACTCTGGCAAGTTTACAGGTTACCAACCCTACAGCTCATAAATCTCTGCTATATGTATTTATATATCAAAATATCAAATATTATTTACAGCTATTTCAAGGAACAATCAAATTCCAATATTATGTCTGCTGTAACAGGGTTAAATAAAATAAAAACTTATTATTATTTGACTTGACTAGATTATTTCGACTACCAACAGCTATAAAACATTACCACAGCACTGACCTACTCAACAAATAACTGACGTTAAAATGTATTTCACGTCATACAAATATGACCGACCATTTCTGGCGCTAAAACTACAATTCAAATTTTTAATTACTATTTAATAAAATAGACACGCCAATACACATTTATTAACTTCAATTTCAATCAACAATTGAAAAATCGACCACTAAAAAATGAGGACACAAGCCCATTATATTAAAAAGTTGAGAATATCAAAGGAATACATCTGATCGCTTTATAATAATGTAAGACCGCTATAACAGAAAGTTGGTAGAAGTGCAAATCACAATTCGCATCAGATTTATCGTATGAAACATGGAAGATAAAGTAAGCGGAAAAACAAGGTATGCACAACTGCTAGAGGGAGGGAGAGAGTTTTCTTTTTGTAATATACTCTATCATAATTATTACAATTAATAAATCGCTGTATCTTTCTTCGTTATCATTAAATTAACTGTGATTACCCAAAAGTCATGAAGAATTTTGAAGATTTAATATGTTAAGGTTATCTGTGTCAAAGTTGACTGCTTCCTTATTGTTTCTTTATAATGAAAACAATACTTTCGGTAGAGATCCTCGGTGGAGAACATTTACTCCTCTCATTCTCTCATTTTAGTGGCTGTCCATCAGCACTCAGCAGTCTTCCTTTTTATTTATAATTAAAAGTAAAACACCGCCGTACAGCGCGGTATGCCATACCATGACCACGTTACACAGTTCGACTACTAGAAGATATCTAATTCATTAACTCTTAGCATATGTTTTGTTTTTTTTTGTTCTTCATTAAATTTAAAATATAGTAGGCAGTAGATATTAATGAGATAGATGTAACGTTATAATTTTTTTAATGATTAAACAATCGGACCAGTAAATGAGTGGCTGCCTTACCAACGTATGCGTTACTTAGATGGAAGATGAACTTACCAAACCTGATTTAACTAAATAGACAATTATTGACGGCTCTTTAGTGATGGTGTGCGGTGTTGCATATAGTAAATTAAATAAAAAGAAAAAAAATCAAATGTTAGAGTTTAAATTTGATGTTTTAAATGGATCTTTGTCAAATATTATCTTAATACAATTCTTATTCTTTTCTTACTTTAATTTATATGTTATTTTATTAGTATAATGCTTAGTCATTCTACTTAGGTTTAATCGGAGGCCGTCACATTTTGTTTATTGTTTTATTGGTATAACATACGATAAGTAATTTTAATTAAAAGTTGTACTGAAATTATCAGCTTCAGAGAAATAATGATATAACACAAAATTAACACCTTGATCAAATAGAGAAATGTTCTGTAATAATCACCTGTCTCGTTTGTTCTCATACTGCCATGGATAAGTGCTTCTCGCCTACTCATTGATAGATGTTAACCAATTTTTTTAGTTATGTAATATAAGATATCTTTCATTGATCAGAAATCACTACTGTTGCGAGTGACAACAGGTTTTTGTGTGGGCCACTCCGATCGCCTTGCACATGCGCTTTGCTCTCACGAAATCAATGCTATTCTTTCATGTTTAATTATTTGTTTTACGAGTTTTGCGATGGAATTATTTCAGCACATGTGTGCGATATAAAACTAATGGACGAATCATTTTATTGTAATCACAAGCAATAAAAATTAATTATCACAAAATTTCTGAAGATGGCATTTTATGGCGCCGTCATAAATATTATAAATTTGAGGTCAACATATTTACTATGTGATATTTATTAATTATTATGTATCTTGCAGTCGTTAAATTATTTTATTTCGTTTTTTTATGTTTCGTTAGGTTATGTCATCTTACTTGCATTGCACATCAATAAAAATGAGATAAGTGTTTTATGCCACGTATACAGTAGCGGCGGACCTGGTTTGTTTTCAGGGTTAAACAAGATTACCAATTTAGGAATTAAAGCAATATCACAATCAGTGAAAAGAACTGATTTTTTTAATAATTTTTCAAAAACAGAATTATAAAAGGTGAGAATAAATTATGTTAATTAAAAATTCTAGAACCTTCAGAACCTCTATGTTATAGACTTCAATTGTTCAATTGTAGTTTAATTTAAACGCACATTTTTTGTCTTATGACATAATCTCTAGATATAAATGAACTTTTTCTGGCGTTAATAAAGCTTTTTATGCAAAATTATTTAATGATATACGAGTATATTAAAATAATAAAAGATTTTTAATGTCTTTTGCATTTATTTAATGACAATGTAACAGATGTCAAACTTCGGTAAATATTAACACGTAACGTTACGTAAAATATATTACGTGAAATATTACATAAGTTTACTTTTTGTCTTAGTGGAGTATGGGCTTTTGATTGTGGGCCATAGTAGGTGAAGAATACCCAGTTTTATTAGGAATTGTAAATTTTAAACAAACTCATGTGTTTGCTCTTCTGAAATTTAAAATTTATTTTGGTAATTTACATATATATTTTAATAATTACATTGTTAACTTATCATACCAGAAATTTAAAGAAACGACATTTACAGTTTATCATTTACCATAAATTGTCAATTCCTTTCTATTTAATTTTATTATAACCTCACAATATGCACTAACTAACTAACTAACTAACTAACTAACTAAAAACGTGAGTTCTGTCGACTCCCATTATCACCTATGTTAGCCGTTATTCTTACAGCCCCATCTATGGCGTCCATGAATATATGTTTTCACTGAACAGTCACTGTTTTACCGACAGACGAGCTTTACATCAACTAAAGAAATATAATTTCTTTACATATATTCTTCTGACTTTTATCATCTACTAATTAGTGTATTCAGATCCATTTCGCTATTTGTAAAAGGTCCCTAAAAATGTGGGACCCGGAACCCCACTTTTTATTCTTTTCTAAGAAAACCTGCTTAAAAATATACATATATCAAATACATTATTAAATCATTTACATATCAATTAATATACAACGTTTCAATTATATAAGTAGAAGTATTAATTAAGTAAATCTATATTTCCTAATGCAGTATTAGAATGGCTCGTGGCAATTTTAATCGATTCATGTCACCGGAAGCGCGTGTTACAATATACATATTCGATTTAATCTCTGATTGGAGTACAGGAAACACGATTTGTTTTGTTGTATAATTCGATTTAAAATCTATAATTATAATAATGATGAGTCTAGATTATATTAGAAATAATTTATAAGCGTAAATATCGTAATGTAAATATATCGATTAGTTCGATCTGACGTCGAGTTAACTGAATCAGTGGCGTCCGTAGAAAAATAAATAGGGGAGTGCAAAATTTCTGAATCAATATCATCCAGTATCAATTACATTCTCTATAGTGTAAGACACTACATATATCCAGGGTGGTGGGAGTGCTCCTCCCAACGAACGCCAATGCCGGATTCTGTGTGCCAGAGCAAGATATCCAGTACTGATGAGAGTGCCGACTGGACTCGGAATAGTAATTATAACAATTTCAATTCATTTACATACAAGTTAATTTTATGTTATTGATTTTTAATTATACGTTTATTACAATAATTAATTCATAGTTACATTTATTAATTTTAAATACGTATGTTAATAGAACTCCATTGTAAAAGGTTATACTGATTACTCAACAGTTTGCACCGTTAATAGCAACGTGTTTTATATAGAATAATTCGCTAGAACTTGCACTCCTACTCTACGATACGTTACTAAGTAATATTTACGCGCAAAGGATTTTTTCTAAACCTAAATCAACTTTTTTCAACCCAACTTTTTTTTAACTATAATACTACAACTAAGTATTGATATACTTATCTAGTGGCTTAAATTTCTATAATTACACGGTGTGGTACAGATTGCTCCAATGAACAATTCTACATGACTAGATTACTAGGTCCGAGGGTTTAGTCCTGCGTAGTCTTCGAACATCATTACTATCAAGTAACGTTTGCGTCACGGCGATGTTTTCGTGGTTACGATGTCTGAATTCGTGCTTTGCTGCTATAGTTTTGATTTCTTCTCCGACTGTGTTAATCTTCAGGTGTCTATGTATGTCGTCATTGCGAATATACCACGGTGCATTAACTATTCCTCGCAGAACTTTATTTTGGAAGGTTTGTATTTCTTTAAAGTTCGATTTCTTGGTGCAACCCCAGAACACTGGCTTTAGCATTTGTTTATATATAAGCAGCTTGTTTTCAATGTTTAGTTTTAGAGCATCGTCCAATTAGCCAATTCATATTCCTATTTTATTTTATGTTCAGTTCTTCCTTTTTATTTTTGACATGCGTTTTCCACCTTAACTTAGCATCTAGCGTCATTCCTAGATATTTTGCTTCATTCGCATGAGGAATTGTGTTTGCGTTTATGAGTATGGGCAGATCTTAAATCTTCTTTTAGTATGTGAAATTTACGTGTGTTGATTTAGACTCATTGAGTTTAATTTGCCACACTTTTGTCCAAGACTTGTGCCCAAAATGTGGCCATTGTTGTTTCCTCATCTTGTGGTATATCTCTTGTCCATCCAACTCATAATGATTATAAATTAAACAAAAATCAACCGATATTTTTCATCTTACTCTTTATGTTTTTGATTACTTTGTCCTAGTTTTATATTTGTCATTACATATTACGTGGGTGCATTCAATTTCAAAAGCAATACACAGCACGTTCGCGGTACACCTTTTCACTTTCAGCAACCTCACAATTATATGGTGTGTACAACTGATATTAGTCATTTTTTCTTATGAATTCATAAAAAATATTACATTAATTCTAATCATTATACAAATCGCTAGCTCATCTTCATTTTGCTATTTCAATACTACTTCTATAAAACAACTTTTACCACATCAACTCTCGTATATGTATTCTAATGCATATGTATGCATTATTTATTAATAACAGCGCATACAGATGATGCGACCTAGAAATCCATGTCAAAGGTTAACAAGTTATTAGGTTTACAATTCAAAATATCTTCTAAGTATGTAAAGCAAACTTGACGGTGATTAGTACACTTTTTTCTAGCATTAACAGATATTTAATACACGTAATTCATTTGCGTACGTAACTTTACCTTTTATTTATCTACTAGTATTATATATCAAAGGTCTGACTAGCGAGGATGACCTTTACGGGCTTCGCGGATACACTTGACTCGTCAGTCGTCATCTCTTTCTGTTTCTATTTGCAAACATGGGCGTCCGGAGATCCCATTCTATACCTACACTGTGAATTGATCACAGACAAGTAAAACTGCAAAGGAAGGCAAGAGGAAAGTTGCTTCTACGTTCGGACGTCTATGCTTGCAAAATAAATAACACGGATGTATACAATATAATACAGTTGAATGTATCTAGTTGTAATTAAATTACTAAATTTGTTTACAAGAGTGTAATAATGTTCATGCACGATAATCTTAACATCAATGATAAGTAATATCTTTTCGTAGACGAGCATGAATGCTAGTCGAAAAGCTGTGAAAAGTACAGAGTTTGTTCATCTATTCTAAATTGTCCTAATTTTTATATGAGAGTTTAAAATTTAAATTTCTGTTTCATTTTTAGGCAATATTTCATATCACAGAATTATGCTGATTGAAAGCTATAAAATAATAAGTAATCGTTTTTATTTATTCTTGTTTCCAACCCCTATACTATCAAAACTTTATGTATTGCTCGGAACAGTTGTAAGTAGTATATTACGCGTGTGTGTGTGCACTTTTATGCATCTATGCTACACTCTGTTACAGAAGGAAGGACGATATAAATCTTTCATGATAAAGAATTAGATTTTTCATATATTTTGATCACTTTAATGATTAAAGGAACGAAGATGATTATTTTAAATGTTAATATTAGTTTTATAGAAATAAGAGATGGTTCATAACCTCATTGTTGAAATTTAGGCGCCTATTTTGTAACTGCTTAGCTGACGTTTGTTAAATTTTGATGATTTTTCAAAGTCCTATATTTTCTAAACTAAGAAGCTATGTAAGTTTACAGAAAACTATCAGAAGACCTTAAATAAAGAGAAAAATGAATCCATACCTTGAAAAAGGCATAAGTAGCTTAATTTGTAAATAGCCGTCAGGTAAGCAGTTACAAAATAGGCCCCATAGAGTGGAAATTCACGTAAAGCTTTATTGATTTATTAAGATTAATGTGAGGTTCCTTTTTTGAATATTATAATATGAGAACAACAGTAAAATTGCACTAAATTTCCAAAACTTGATTGAAACTATGAAATTGACTAAATGAGAATGACAGCTTTGAAGTTGTTATTTATTTTGACATAAGATCGTAAAGCCCAGACGGACGACACGTCTTCACCGATGTTGTTTATCGGTATAATTACAGGAGAACAAGAAAAAACGGAATCCTGAATTAAATTGATGCAAAGTGAAACATAATAACTGATATTTGCGAAATGCATAACATACTTTAATACGGGTTAAATATTTCGAACTAATCATTACTTTCCTTTATTCGACTTATAGAATAAGATGACATGCATTACACAGTTAATACGTATTATCAGTCGATTTTATATGGTATTAATAAAAATACAATTATGATAATTATATCCGTAGGGTAGATCTGGTTTTATCAAAATCATTTGTCCTACCTACGGTTTATAATGACTACACACTGCATATTATGTTAATATGGTTTAATACATGTTATAATATTGCAAAATATTATATCCTGGTTAGCATGGATTTTAGCAAAAAACTCATATTTATTTTGAAGTGTCAAATATATTTCCTAGTGTAGTTTTTTATGCTGAGTTCAAAATTGGAAACCATTTTTAAATATCTGTGTTACTTATGCCTTAACATACTAATATCTCGAAGACCAAGACACCTATTCAAAAATAAATTGCATATTTGAAATCAGCATAAAAAACTACGTCAAGTACAATTAAAAATTAAACAAAACAAAATGTTAATTTTTATGAAATTAACAAGGCTATAACCTTTAAAATTTTCAATGAAGAACATATTTCTATTTTGACGTATTAAATATATTTTCTAGAATAGATTTTTACGCTGATTTTAAAACTGGAAACTGGACAGAAATATTTCACGGTATCAACGCACAAGTAAAAACATATGTATTACAATTATTTGAATAATTTCTTAGGTGTAGTTGCTCCGTACAGGTTTTATGGTGACCCTTTGAACCTGCATACTCCTAGGTCAAACGAGCTCATCCTAATGATTACAAGTTTAGACTGTTACTATACCAACGTTACATGATGCAATAAACTCAAATACTACATTTATGTAGAAATATTTTATGTTATTTGATTCAAGTCAGATCGTATTAGACTCTCTCACATTGGAAAAGACTACGTTCGACTTGATTATGCGACTTTTTCTTTACAGGTAGTTGTTGTGATTTTAATTTCGTAATATCTCAACATTCTTATCACAGTAAACTATTTATAATCGTTTAGAGTCCAATTGTTTAATAAGAGGTGTACCGCCAAATGCAATTAAAAATTACTGTGGCATTCTCTATGAGTATTCTCGAATATTACTTATATTAATGTTATGCTTCGAAAGTTTCGTACATTGTTGTTATAAAGTATGGCTAAGTAATGACAAATGATTATTGAAATTATTTTAAATAAATAAAGAAAATAGTCCGTGTAATAAATAAATTGACAACACGGCAGAAAGCAGAAGAACATTACAGTTATAAATCAAACCGGATCAGAAGCAGGACCAGGTACATCGGAGAGCGGCTTTCTGTTTTCTGTTTTCTGCAGTCCATGCTAATGTAAAACTCAGTGGCTAGAGTCAAAATGAATATGAAATCAATTGAACTTGTAACTATCTTCACAATAAACAATTTATCATTGTAACCAGCTCAGTGGATGGTATATGATAATCAGTTATCCGTAATTTACATATGATCATAGAAATATAATGTTTATTGTAGCATAACGTGGATATATCAACCCGCAAATGCAACTTGTAACTGCAACCGGTCTAATCCGGTATGGTACTGCGCATGCGCTTGTGCCCCGATCCCGATAGAGTACTTAATGCAATAGCGATTTGTAATTTGTTGTAAAAAATAAAACTCATGATGAATATTTTATTAGACTCTACGCATAACCAAGCTATGATTGCTAATATCATGTGATTTATAACGTTTGGTTATACTATATAAAGAGATATTTAAATGTCTCTAAGGAATTTACTTCCTTAAAATACTCGTGCACCTCCTTTGTCTTCGTTTGATACAATCAACCCGGGATTCAAACCAGGGATTCAAGTATTCAAGCCTAAACTTTTTGACGTTTAAGTTTCTCTCAATATTTGTATCGGAGCACGAGATGTGTGTCACTGTCTTGTTGGGACCTTATGTGCTGTTTCCCCAATTTATCCAGTTAAGGGGTTATATATAGTTAATATTTTCGAAAAAAGTTTTCTTTTTGTATTTCATTTTTGTAATGTACATATATTTAAGTACAACAAATTTCAAGTCAATCTGGCGATTATTTTTGAAGCTATGTAAGTAAATATTTTGTTGTACTCTATGTATAGTGCTTTAGAAATTTTAAAAACGTTTTTCTCAAAATTATGTTTTCAAAAACGGTGACCATCGGATTACTCGGAAACGGCTGAACCAATTTGTCTCAAATTTTAACACAAGCTTCTTAAGTATATTTTTTAACAATATAAGGTCAAAAATCGATTATTACTTTTGAGACTATTTAATATTATCCAGTCTAGAGATATAGTGGTCACCGCAAGTTGCCTTTTTTTAGAGGAGCTCCTGGAGATCAGCTATAGCTTCCAAATTATTATTTTTGTAAATATAAAAATATTTAAATACAGTTAAAAGTTACCACACATGTGTACAAATTTTTACATTAATACAATTAATAGTTTTCTCAGGAATTTTTTTTGAAAAATCGCTTTTTTGGGAATAATAACTGTATACAACCCCTTAACGCCTTATGTACGACAGTATCTTCAGTAACTGTTCCTGGAAACTCTTAAAGAATGAAGCAAACACTCTGCGGGGGTGTAGTTAACGGTGGTATATCAATTGACGATTTTCAATGCCCTAATAGCTGCTATTCTGTTTGTTAACAAAGCCAGCCAAGTCGAAATCTGCTTCGTCGCTCATTTTCATTTAAAGAAGATGCAATTTCCTGAATTTTTTGATGAAACAAGATATATATTTAAATTACAACAAATTTAACACCTGAATTCAAGTTTTTAAAGCCCATTGTAAAAAATTGTGCTTATTTCATAAATCAAAACAATATTTAAATGCATTACTTCAAGTTGTTAACTATGCGGGAAAATAAACCATATTTAAAGTGAAGTTGACGTTATGATTGTGATTCTAATAAAACAAACAAAATTTACTTCAAATAACACAAAGATACAGTCCACTTGTTGCTCCCGTGATGGTGATGCTGATGGTGATCCGACAGTTGAACCGCTGAATGGTTGATGACTTGATTGGCACTTGACCAGAGATCCAGTTGGCCACTTGGCTTCTTGACTTTCGCTCTACAGAATCACACACTGCTAACTTCGCATCGTACTTGTACTTTACTTGACTAGTTTTGTTTAGCTTAGTGGTTTTGTGTTATGTTTGCGCATCTTCATATCCTTGTCCAAAGGACAAACACTCTGTATTTCAACATTGACCTATCAGAGTCAGTCCATGGTGACCTTCTACTGATGAAATAAATAAAATCAAGATGATCTGTAACTCTCTGGCACTGACTTGAATATACGCAAATACGAGTACTTGAAATGAAACAGGGCATTTATATGTACATCTTCCAATGAACATCATAATTTCAATTCATCAGGATCCTTGAATACGAATTACGATAAAGAAATTTGAGATACAGTTACATGTATTTATTATAAATTGATTTGCCTCCTAGCGTTACTACTTCTACAGTTCAGTTCTTTATCGTACTTCTTCATTTATAAAATGTAAATACACTTCTTCCTCCTAATATTCTTCTTCTATTCTTTTCCTTGTGTTCTTGTTATTGAATTGCTTAATTACTTTGACAAACTACTACAATCTTTTATCTTCTATTGTACTTAGCTTTTTACTATTATTATTATTTTTATTTTAATGTTTTTGCCATGTCGCACTATATTCTTGTGCCTTAACTGATTTATTTACAAGTCATTGTGCTTAATTCAATTTTGATTCTTATTAAATCTAAACATTCTCACTCTTTCCAATCGAAAAAAATAAATTATCCTTATAAAAATAAAAACAAAACTGCTACTGCTACTGCTTCGTTCCTCCTGCTACTCTTTCTCTTGTTTCTACTCTGCCATTCCTTCTCTTTCCTCGTTCCTTTTCTTTATCTCCGTCATCCATATCTTCCCTTCACTGCCTCCCTTTAATGCCTACACAATATTCTTTTCGCTTATTACCTTTTTCTCACATGAAAACTTAATGTGCTCCAATGTTTCTATCTCCGTTCCGCACACTCTACACATGTTTTTTGTGTCTTTTTCTCTTAAGTATTCTGGTATCTCTCTCTCCCAAATCATCTTATATTTTTTGTTATAATTACTCTTCTCAATTTTACCATTCTTTCTTGTCTTGTATCTCCCTGTCTCTTCTCCTTAGCTCCTCTTTCGCACTTGTGCCTTCTTTTCTTCTTTTCTCACCTCTCTTATTATTCTAACCAATTCATTTTCTGCCAAGGCACTGTTATATTTATCAAAGATTTTTCGTTGATGTTTATGCTTTTCTTTAATAATCTTTAAATTACTTCTAATAGAAATGATGCATTTATAAATGCCCTTTATTTTCAAACAAGTATTTGCTTTCCGCAACATTTCTTAGTCATTCGTCGCACCTGATTTATATGTACATATCTAGTACTATCTTACCATTTGCATACGAGTATACTTCTAGTTGCGATGAACATTGTTGCCAACAGCTTGAATATAATAATCTACAATTCTACATTCTAATGTTAATGACAAATGCATATAAAATTATTACTTTTTTATATAAATATTACACAAGATAATAAGAACACCTTTATATATATGTATTTCTAAGTAATGTAACTAAATTTATGTTATCTCTTTTAAAACAGTTATAAACACTTATGATTTCCATAAGCTGTACCTAGTTCTAACATCTTTACGTTTCACACGTTAATGCGGCTAATTATTTATTAATTGACATTTAGCTTTTATTAAAAAGCATTTATAGTTTTTGAGTTATTCTACAAACTAGAAAATATAATTTTATTCATATTTGAAAATTTCGCAACAAGTGGAATATTTATATTAAATGAACACTTATTTAGAAATCGATTGATTCTTTATATGTTAAAGAGAATATCCGCTAAACATAAAATGTGAATTGATGATGTTATTTTTTTTTTAATTTTTATATTTTTAATGTTTTTGCCATTTGGCACTACATTCTTGTGCCTTAACTCATTTATTTACATATCATTGAGCTTAATTCATTTTTGATCCTTATTATATCTAAACATTCTCACTCCTTCCAAAAGAAAAAAAAATATTATAAAAATAAAAACAAAACTGTTACTGCTACTGCTTCGCTCCTCCTGCTACTCTCCCTCCTGTTTCTACTCTGCCATTCCTTCTCTTTCCTCGTTCCTTTTCTCTATCTCCGCCATCCACTTCTTCCCTTCATTGCCCCCTTTAATAACTGCCCAATGTTCTTTTCGCTCATTACCTTTTTCGGACATGAAAACTTAATGTGCACCAATTTTTCTATCTCCGTTCCGCACACCTTGCACATCCTTTCTCGCTATTTGCCCAGTATCTGTTTCCTTTCTCTTCGTTTCCCAATCTGAATCTGGCAATCCTCATCATGTTTTTGTGTCTTTTTCTCCTAAGTATTGTGGTATCTCTCTCTCCCAAATCCTTTTATATCTTTTGTTATAATTGTTCTTTTCAATTTTTTCCATTCTTTCCTGTTGTTGATGCTATTTAGTAATTGTTACTACAATAATAATAACAATTGGTGCAGCCCCTCCCTTTCCCCTTGCCCATTTTGGCAAAGAGAGCTTTCGAAGAACGACATTTTCATATTTATAAATTCTAAGAAGGTAGATTATAACAAATCAATATACTCGTATTAGTGAAAAAGTACCAACCATCCTTTTCCTATTAATTGTTAAAATTCTTCAAAAAAGTTCATATTACAAAATATGTATAAATAAATTCATTACACTCATATATTTTTAGCTGAGCATAATAAATCGTAGATTTAATTGGGCTTTAGATTCAAGTCTCAACTCGTTCGTTATTAAGTGGGTAAATACTTTATATACGTTGATAGCATTAAACATAATTAGATATATGGTCATATATGGCATATGGCGTATGGCAAATGGCGAATGCAAAAGCTTGTTCATGTCTGAACAATTTATGTTTTAAATAATAATCACAGTGGTGTTTTACTATGCACTCTTAAGACGCCCCGCTATTTCTGTTTTTATATTCATATTTATTCATGGAAATATTTTATATCATTTCAGATTGTTAATTAAGAGTTGTGAATGATATTAATTTCAAGTCAACTAATTACGTAACATGTAACAGTAGATGCACAAGTGCGAAGTTGTAATGTTACATTCCTGTAATATATTTTACACTGATGTTATCTTTGCAGGTCCAAATCTATAAGATTGATTAATAATTAGTAGACAATATATTAATTCGGTTAGTGAAAGATTCATATACTTCTGAAATAGAAAATTAAAAATGGTGCAGTTTCGCCAATTATGAATCTTTTTATTTAATATTGTAAAAGAAAGTTTAAAATATATTGAATTTCATGAGAAACAAGATCTATGGTGCGGGTGATCGCATTAAATCTTCCGATAAAGACACGCCATGCCACACGAACATCCATGCGAAACAAATTCTGTTTGGAATACTTCTTTTCAAGTACGACATAGAGCGATATTCTTCGGTTATAACGGTTATCATAATATGAGAACGGTGTCTTTTGTTGGTAACACTTTTAATGTCGTTCTAAAAGTTCATTTTTTCGCAACAGTGGCTATTATACTCGCTAGACTTGAATCCGACGGACTTTTCCACATCATCCCTTTTGGAAAAGAAGATGACAATAAAAAAATATGAAAGTGTTGAAACATTAAAGTCAGTGCTACGTTTAGAATAACCACAAATTTCACGTCAACACATTCTTCCCCCTAACATCCGCTCCAGAACCCTACAAACAATTTGTCGTATCTTAGTAATCTCGTATCAGATAGCGGTTAGACAGTAGTTAGACAGTGTTCGGGAGGGCATATTATCTCTTACCACTACATAGACCATGTATATGTATTATAAAGCACACAAACAAATAATAAAAGGGGTGTGATTTATTTATACGATTTCAAGAATATTAGTTTCGTGTTAGCCGAACATTTACGAAGATTCAGTATATTCAATATGACATATAAGTCGTTATTGCTCGTGTTCTACTCGTGTACGGTCGTTTGTTGGTGTGGTTATGTTGAAATCTGAGTAGAAGTGATAGTACTATGACTTGCACCTCGGCAAACCTCGTTTGGAAAGTATTAAGAAGGGCATCAGAGGGGGTACGGAGCGTTCCTGCCGGTGCAGACATGCTGTCCAAAGCTTCATGTAATGTCTCACTAATGTCTAATAGGATTTCAATCACCATTCAGAGTGATACGATTCGCATCTAATTGGATTCCGATCAAAATTGTTCCGATCATCTTTTTCATGAAATTCAATGTTTTTTCAACATTGTCCTAAAATAATAAACAAATAGAATCCGAATTGACGAAGCTAAAGCAGTTTTAATAGGTATTATTTCAAGTGGTTACTATATTTGTATATTGAGCTTTCAGGAGCTTTTCTCTTACTTCTAAATGTTACACTTCTAAAATAGTTTTTAATGTTCACTATTTGTAAGATGTTTAACGATAGGTATATTTTTAACATAACAACATAAAATTTCCAATGTTAATATGCACGAACTTGCATTTAATTTGTTGTTTACATTGTAGCTGAGGTTCCCCTTTTGTTATTGACTGTATCAATATTTTATCGCACGGATAAATCATTACCCGCTAATCTTTTTTAAACGTTTTTAATGATTCTTAATAATAGAGGGTCATCTTCATAGTCTATTGCAGGTTGTCCGTATACTGAGAGCCATAATATGCAATAGAGGGACCGCCACCAACGACGGACGCTGGACGTTGGACGCTGGATGAGGGACGGTTGACTGTAAAATTTAAACCGTGCAATATTTCAATTAGTCTTTTAATTATAACCGCGCTGTAACATGAACATTGTGTAATATTACAACACAATACGTCTATGTATATACAAGTAATCCAATAATCAACACGTGAATGTTAAAATGCAAGATGTAGTCGTTCGAAACATTGGTGTCCGCAGGCAAGTGGAAAATTACATTAAAATGATAAAAACACTCTTTTTGAAAATGGAGTTATCTATTTGAAATTATTATATCATACGTTACACGACATAAAATCGATACCACAAGGCTTTGTGCTCTATGCGAACCATTATTTTTGGTTAATCAATATTTTTTAATTGATTCCACGAGGCTCTGACCACAAAAACATAAATACAACAAATTGGTGTAATAAAATCTATCATTACCGATAAATATATTCATGGACTTTAATTAAAAATATCTGTGTAAGTATAATGTGCGCGTAAAGCTACTCGAAAAGAAAGTTGTGTAGTAATTATCGGTACAAAGGTGTATATGTTACATATACCTAAGGACCATTATATTCAAATCATAAAATTGTGCACCGAGCGCATTACAGGTGAAACATCTTCTTTATGTAAATCATATTTTGTTTAACTACCAAAAACTTCTAGTATAATGCAGGAATGTTTCCGAAAATGAACGTTATTCGCTTTTTGGTTTAATCTATTTTTGTATACATTGTTATGTAACGATATACATATTATAAATCTAATGTTATAAATCTATAAACCTTGCGGTTTTGAGATGAATGCGCTTAATAACATGGATTTGAAAGGAATCTATATAATTATTTTATGATTATTCAAAATATAATCAAAATGACGTAAACGGAAATTAATTATTATTTTTATAATGCTTAAATTTCACTACAGGCATTGATTTATAATTTAGCGTTTGGATAATTACATATGTTAGAGTATATTGTTAAATAGAGTCTATTAAGCTTTATAGATTACTAATTGATTTAAATATCTTAAAATACAGAGTTTAGCGATATTTAAAATAACATTTGTGTAATAATAAACTTTAAATACTCGTAAAAGTGATTAAAAATAAATTAATAATCATAAGTCATACTTTCTTAAAAACTGTATACATTTCAACTAATTCTCTTTTGTTTTCTTCTGGTTTGTCAATAACCTCCTTGCTGCTTTTTCCCTTTTGTATCCTACCTTCTTCTCTGCACTTCCGACATCCACCTCCTTCTTTCATAAATTCTTCTATTTCCTTTTCACTGAAACATCTAAATAGCTTTTAGATCTGTATATAACTTTTATGGAAAACTTAACGTTAGCAAAAGTATAAATAATTATATGATTAAGCAATTTAATAAATTCAATTTTAAATGGACATTAACACATATAGCGGAATGACTTCTGTAACCTAAGAAGCTACGTTACATCAGATTTATATTGGATTTTAAAAAGAAGAAGTTATAAACATAAAATAATTAAGCTATAAATATAAATCTGAAATAAAATCATACATCGCGGGTTACGCAGGCCAACGTTTTTGAGATGAAGATGAGTAATTACACAGTGAAACATATGGCATCATTAAAAATTATATTCTAGAACTGTAATTATAGAAAATAGTTATTCTAGAAAGTAAAACGTTTGATGAATTAGTAAATTAAGAAACAAAGATATATTAAATTACTATTTAGGAGTTTAAAGTATAAAAACAATAACATGGTTATTTATAATAGGGCAACATCTTGTTTTTGGGCGGAAATGATATATCTCAATAGGTTTTAACGTTTTCGGCTGAAACCATATTTTAATCTGAATCATAGGAAAGCAGTTTTTCTGTTAATAAATTTGTATAATTACTAACTTATCCTCAATATTTAATTTGTTTGTGAAATAAAGTGTTGCGTGCGAGTGCAAGTGCGACTGAGCCCAACAATTTAATACAGGTCCATAAATAATTACGGCAGATCAGAACACTAAATGCGAAAGAAATCGTTAAACAGTTAATCAATTATCATCAATTATGTCGTATAAATAAGAGCGTTTAAAGGCAATCCGTCAGTGAGCAGGATCCATGGACCCCTGGACCCTCTGGACCATGGACTGCAGAACGCGGAGGCCAGTAGTTAGTTATTAAATATTCCAAAAAAACAAAACAAAAATCAAGTAATTTGGTTATTGGTAATTGATTTCAAAAGAAGACCTTCACTCTGTAATCAATAACCACGAGATCGACTTATTAAAATCGTATAATCTTTAACAGTGCCGAATTATCGAAATGGGCCCCGAAATAAAAGAAACTTCTTACTATATGTAAGTGAATAATTACCTTTGAACAGTAGAAGATGTGGCATTATCTTAATCCGGCACTGATCTTCAGAAAAAGTAAAATAAATAACAATAACAGGGATGGAAAAAATGAATCTTGAACATTTCGTTTTTGATCCGTGAAGAGAGAGTTAAGAATATGTACCATCGCGTTTCCGGCATTTATGTATTTACTTACATCTTGAATTCAATCCTTGAGCTTCTTAATAATAATTAGTTCTTTGTTTTGGGGTCATCGTTTTTATATAAATTCAGTGTCGAATTTTATCGCAGAGTTCATATGCAAGTCAGAAATAAACTGTGAAATTTCACAAAGCCTCCCACGGAACCTTAAGACATTGTAGGTCGTTGCGCTGCGAATAATGTGAAACTTATGTAAAGCACTTAGGGGTGTTTCATAAATTGCCTCACACAAGTTACCTCACCCCTCCCCACTCTATACAATACAAGTATATTTATTTTAATTGTATATTTTTAATTTAAATATTTTAAAAGATGCATGACATAATATAGCTTAAACACTGGACAGCATTTTAAATTACCATAAAATATAATGTCGTCATTGCCAACCAAAGCCGCTTGTCATCTTCATAGCGTGCAGCCATTGATATATTGGTATCACATAGAGATGCTCTATTAATTGTCCTTGATATTTAAACATTTTTTATAAAACAAAAATAACTCGAATGTATTAACATAATCAATACGTTTATAATTATATTACTTATAACACCAAATAACAATAATTTTACATCAATTTAACCAGTTTACTTTCAAATTTATCATATAATTTATATACTCTGCATTTTTTCTAGTTATGACCTCAAATCATCTTCAAATATTTTGATCTATTACTATATTTAAGTATAATATTATGCTAAATTCTCGATATTACAATCGATTAATATTAAATTATACTCGTACAATATCATACGTGGAATTTTTCTAATATATCATCTTTCTTCTGTGTTATTATAATATACTTATGTCTAAAAATTGGTTTATAATTAATATTGAGCACAAGTTGCGTCTGGGAAGTTCTGACACGACGTGTTATAAATTATGTTTTTTTTATGCCGTTAGTACGAGTATTTTATGCAACATAATGTATTGTAATAGCATTTTTTTGGGTGTAATTATAATTTTATTAGTACCGACTAATTACATTTTGAACAATCTATTATATAAAAGAAATGTGTGTAAGTGAATTCACATTTTACGGATTAGAACTGTGTTAAATCATTGGCGGATAACAAAACAGCAAATAAACGCCAATCTCTTCATTTAATTATTATATTCAAAGCAATAATATCAATGAGATTATGGTATTCTTTATTTCTACTTTTGATTGACTTGTTCTATAAGTTTATAATTACAGAAATAATTCACAGTTGGCTCGGCTCCATTGTCTACAACGAGTGAAAAGAATTTCAAATTAAAAATTTAATTATTTGATTAATTTTCTATTTGTTTTCATCTTATTAACTCAGTGGGTTGTACTTGTAGTCGGTACAGTTTTAATTGGTTGAGAAGATAATTTATGTATTGATTTGAATTCTGTTTTTTTACAGAAGCTGCCACTAATTCTATGCCACTATGCTGGTAAGTAAATGAACAGATCCTATCTATTTAAATAACATATGTTTCATTCTTTTTAATTAATCACAGAGATAGAACTAATTGCTATTGGTTGGTGAGATTAATAATTAAATTATAAATTATACAGGGTGTCCCAAAATTCAACGATAAGCGGGCACCAGAGGGTGGTCCTGCTCATGACTACACGAGAAAAAAAGAATTTATCTCATTTTGTTTAGAAATTACAAAAAAAATAAAAATCTTTCGAAAATTGAAACATCTTAAGATGTTTTTAACTACCAAGACCACAATTTTTTAAATATTTCGGATTTTTTTTTTGTATCGGCCACCTAAATAACACTGTTATCCACCACAATCAAATCCCAGAATGCTAGTAGTTTTTACACAAAAATCAATCGAATTTATTTTTTCCCCCAAAATTTTTAAAGATTTTTACTTTCAGTCCACTTTAACTCATCGTGGTGTAAAAAAAAAGTATAAACACTACTATGGCAAGTTTTTTAAAAATTGGCGCAACTCTTCAGGATTCCAAAACGGTATAATACTTCAGGAAAACTAGCACTAAAAAAAAATAATGCATACTATTTCTGAACAAGAACCATATTTCATAAATTGTTGTTGTTGATAGTTATCACTTTTACAATACCCAAAAGAGGTTTTTTATTGTAAAATGAATTAAAGCTAATGGTACAAACAATTTTTCACTTATTATTATATGCTTATCGTTGAATATTGGGACACCCTGTACATAAAAAAAACACATTGATTAATACAAAAAAAATGACAATTGTTACGTGCACTACTTGGAACATCAAATTTAAACTTATGAAGGATCCTTCCTTCTACGAATTGCCATTTCTTTTATACAATAGAATATAGAGGTAACTAAAAATTTAACAAGAAATCCCCATGATTTTATATAGCTGAACTAAGTTTGAGTGTTTCTAAATTGCGCACAATTTGAAAATCGTATTACTAATAACACCCCAATTACTGTGTAGCACTTAAAATGCTAATTGATCTTAGTTGTAGTCGGATTCTGTTCTTTAACGATAATTTATTATTATTATTGTTAGAAAAACGGTTAACTGGATTCCTAAGAGTAAAATAATTTAGTTGAAAGTAGGTATTAAAATACTAATGGATAGTAATACATATTACATTAATTTATAAATTTATATTAACAATATATTTCTTGTGAGAACATACCTATGCTGTAATAAGGTGTAAGTAGCTTTAATTGTAATTACTCTTTGAAGGAAGATCTATCAGAACTAGTGACGGACTGGATTTGAAATTATTGGCTGCCTGGAGAAAATGGGGGCTCTTTCATGATTTATTTATTCGACTTCAACAAGATAGTAATATATTAATATTGGCCTTTTAGAGTCGATCGGGAAATTTGCGATATATACCCAGTCTGACACTGTACGAGATTATTATTGTTTTGATAGAAGAAGAAGAACTATATTTAAGCACATTGAAAATTTTAATGTAGCTAAAAGTATGATTATTTATTTCATTAAGACATTTATTCATTTTTAACTTTTTTATATTAAAATTCCTTATTGGTTCTTTAACTTATTAAATTATACCAAAGTTAAAACGCAAATAGTACAATGTCATTTTTTCTTTATTTGTTATTAGGTATTAATCTTATTTTTCTATGATTACATTTGTTCTGTACATCTTCTGCAGTAAACGTATTCAATCATACACGTTCAAGAACCGAACAAGTTGCGCAAGGTTCACGAGATTGTTAACAAGAGCAACGATTAGAGCAAGTAAAGAAACAATAACATCATAATATTTCACACAGTCACAGTCGCAGTCACTGGGGGGCACGCAGTACCATATTTTGTGTTGCAATGTGCCCTATTGAGTATGGCACGTTCCATTCTATTCCGTTTCGTTCCATCTTCCATGCGAAACTCTCTTCTCTTGTATTCTGTAATCTCCAATGGCCACGGTGTTACAACAGTCAGTGTGCTCCTTATAAGGCTATCTAATAGAGAATCTAACGCCCTTCCGCCCGCCGCCCGGTCAGGCATTGGTGATCGGTGACTTTGATATCGGAGAACGAAGTATCAATGATCTGTTCCTAAGATATCCTGCGAAAAAAATGACTAGAAAAGGGAAAACTATGAATAAATTTCAGTAATATATGTAAATGCCTGTAATTTCTGTCTATCAATATTCAATATTCTAAAGATAATTGCATTTGATGTATCGTTCAAATGTTTCTCGTTTAAATATTATATTTTAATGTTTAGTTATTATTAGAAATGTTTATTGTTGACATTTACATATTTCAATTACGTAACGTAAATGAATAATTAGATGTTAAATAAAAAATCAAAGTCAATTTACAACACTGGTATTCCTGATATACGACTGCTTCCAACACCTGGAGTTTTTCACTCAGATCTTTCTAAGTCAATAGTTATTAATGTCTACTATTTTCAAACCAGCGCTAAAAAAAACTCTGGGTAGTATCGTTAAAACTCGTAGGAATAGAACAGGACCCGTATCCGCTTCCTGAGTGAGCGTACAAACAGGAGTAGTAGGAAGAGATAAGCAGTAAGGTTTCAATTTATCTGTTTTGTTTGTATGTTTCTTTTTTCTTTTGGAAGAAATGAGAATGGATTGATTGATAGTATGTAATTAAGCACAATGCTATGTAATTTATTGATTTAAGGCGGAAGAATGTAGTGGTAAAAACATTACAATAAGTAATAGTCCACTAGTTATTATTCTAAAGGTAAGCTGACCTTACCCTCTCTGGAGTAGACTACTTGTAACTCCAACTATGTTCAATAATGTGTACTACAGTTGTTTCACATTAGCACAATGGGCTTTTTTTAGAGGTCGATTTTTCAATTGTTGATTGAAATTGATGTTAATAAATGAGTATTGGCGTGTCTACTTTATTAAATATCTAAATATTGACGGAGATATAGCAATTAAAAGTTTGAATTGTAGTTTTAGCGCTAGAAATGGTCGGCCATATTTGTATGACGTGAAATGCATTTGTTGAGTAGCTTAGTGCTGTGGTAATGTTCTATAGCAGTTGGTAGTATAATAAACCTAATAATCAAGTCAAATCAAAGAATAATAAGTTTTTATTTTATTTAACCCTGCTAAGGCAGACATAATATTGAAATTTTATTGTTCCTTGAAATAACTGTAAATAATATTTGATATTTTGATATATAAATACATATAGCAGAGATTTATGAGCTGTAAGGTTGGTAACCTTACACAAGGATTGTGATGTCATATGCATTTGGAATGTGTACAACGTTGAATCCCTTTAATAATTAAAGAGACAAAATGACTTTTTTAATTGTTAATATCTCTTAACATATATGGAGTTATTAAAAAATAACACATGACATTTTAGGTTCTAATAACCCACTTTATCAATTATATATCACACTTTTATAGAAATTAAGACATAGGACACAAGCCCATTTATGAAATACAATTTATGAAATAGTTCGTTGTTCACACGTAGGTACCTATCCTAATAAGGGATGCCGTCGCTGGGAGATATTAAATAGTAATATCACACAGGCTGGAAAGCAATTGTGCCAAGATACACTTAATTCAACATGGATACTTAAAAATATTGAAAATTTCAACTCGTTGCTACATTTTTTTTAGGTTTATTATATGTTGTATACAGATACTTGAAACATTTAAAGTCTCCTAGATGTCATATAAAGTAGTTCTGTTTCTTCTAATCCAATATAAGAGCAACATTTTGAAAGATTTTGTACGTAAAGATGTGTGAAAGGTTACAAATCCCTGCTCATTACATTTTTATAATAAATACTCCGCGTAGTGACTATTTTCGAGTGATAGTACCAGCAAAATGCAGCGTAAATAATTGTATGTGTGGCTGGTCAACGGTCAACGGGATGAGCACATAACGCTTACATCAGCTGCACCGTCAATAAACTTTAAGATGCGTAATGTCGTGCAGAGTAAAAGGATATTTCAAACAAACGCCAGAACCAATGACTTACGTTGAAACTGGAGACCGAGGATGTTAACAGTGGCGTTCACAGGTGGGATCTTGCTCCTACTGTCGTTTGTAGTTTTATCCTCTCCTGCTAAACGTTCTGCGGACGCCCGTGGATCTACGTGTAGTGGAACGCGTCCATATTTGTCTTTGGATGTTACAAAACGTATTCAATCACTGACAACAACAATAGCACAAGCGCACTACAAGATGAGATGGCGATGAAGATGAGGTTCCCGATGGTAACGTAAGATAAGGAGGAGGTCGGAAGGGAAGAAGCAGGTAATATATTACGTTACGAGGTTATGCTGCATTTATAGTTATTTGTATTCTACTGAAAATACGGTAAATAATGCATTGCGAAATCAACATGGCTTCAATATGCTGATATCTCGTAAACAAAACGCTTAACTAAAAAATTATTTCAAATTTTCACATCTATTTTTAACCCTCCGTGTGAACACTATATTTTTCGAGCCATGGTGTGTACACTGGGAACTCCACTCTTTGAGGGAACGAGTTTTCGAGTTTTCTAAGCTTTGAGAAAATCTAAAAAATATTCTGGATTACTTCTTGAAGTTCAAAGTTTAAAACAGTTATTAATAAAAATTGACAAATAGTAAAAAACGTGGAAAAAACGGAATATTGTTAAAAAATTCGTAACTTTATAACAAATAAATATTAAGAAAAACGGTTGAACTCTTTTTTACCTTACACTATAAGCTTTCGAAAGAATGTATTAACTTTGGCGTGGGCTGCAAAAACTTGAATTATTTGTGCACCTGAAAGTGGGGAATATTTTACGGATTCAGGTGTGTCATAATATACGATGACTATTTGGCTAAAAATAAGTTTTTATTGTTGAAAGTACAAAACTTATGAAATAATAATTAATAATAGTTAATAATAATTAGTGTCAAAAAGAGAATTTACTGTGCGCAACTGGGACAAAAGTGGTTACGATGATTATCGCAAACAGGCACAATACACAAGATGCCCCGCACGATACACAAGAATACATTGTTTTTTTGTTTTCCTTCTAAGTACAAAGAAAACTTCGTTTTCGCTTTTCTAGTTTACCCGTTGAATACCCGTTGAAGAAGAACTAATAAAAAAAATCTATATATATAATCTAAGTAATAATATATTAAATTACATAAAACATTTATTTTAACCATGAAAAAATTGAAAAACAACGAGAAAAGCAAAAGAAAGTGCATTTACTAGCATTGGAAAATACTAACGTCGTTTGTGCACTGACCCTTTAGGGTATATTGTATATATATCTATATATATACTATATACTCATAAGAAAGAAATAGTAGTTTGAAATTTCAACTGTTCCTTAAAAGACTCTGTATACACACGCAGGGTTAAATATCCGGGGAAAGGGGAAATGTTTAAAGTTTAATTAATAAGTGTAGATAAAAAAACCAAATTCTTTTTTTAAATATTACATAATATATTAATTTTCTATTCATATAAACAAACATAATACGTAAATTACAAAAATACAACAAATTTACAAAAATACTAAAAATAAATAATGGCAAAATCTTTTATTAAAAGATTTTTATATTACATGTAGTGCATAATAAATACTGGCAAATTGTCTCACAAGTGTAGCCAACACACAAATCTGAATGGCTGTTACTTTGTTAAATCTGATACATACACATATACATAGGACACAAGAATTATTAATACTTTAAAATATTTAACGAACGAATATTTAAAATTTGCTGAACTCAAATTTATTAATTTTAATGATAGTTTAGAATCTTAGAAAAGTATATTACCAGGTTCGGTTTGGTGGTACAGTCATTCAGTAATGCATGTTTAAGCGTACCTTGGTCGGTGCACTTATTTATAATATTATCTCTTAATTGTGTAAGATGACATAAATAATTTGTATAAAGTGATTAGCATTTGCATAATAATGATGATAAATATACAGCAGTTAGAAAATATTTTAGCATAACAATACATTTATAATAAACCCATTTATTATATCATATATTTTATATACATACATCTTGGTTATATACTTTACATTGCAATACATAAATATATAGTATAGTATGTCAACTGGCCGCCTTTTATTCTGAAGTGAATAATATATATCAATGTTATCTAGAAAGTTATATCGTTAAAATTATTAATTATTTAAAGATGCGTTCACAATATACATAAAATGAAGACTGCAGGTAGAATTAGGATTAAGTATGCCTATAAGGATCATTCAGTATTAGGAGTACAAGCTTTATCCCTTATTGATGGTAAAATGTGGCTTGATGCTAAAAGGATCATATTTCTCATATTTAACATATTATATATTTCAAAACATGAACTATATAATCATATTTTATGCAATTGAAATAAAAATAAATTAAGAAAAGTATTTTCTATGCTATTCTTTCCAACTTTGATCCGATTCCAAATTTGCAATTTTGAAGTTCGACCTTTTAGCGCCAATCCACTTGATTATTGAACTTCTTTTAATATAATCTTCATTTAATATATTCCAAAAGAATGTTCTTAAATCACAAAGTTTATAGTTCAAAAACACAGACAATTCTCTAGATAATACAATGCTTATAACAAAATATACATGAACTTTTAAATTTAATTTGACTACAGTTTCTTAAATTTACGTTTCCTGATTGTCTTGATACTATTTCCTATTTTAATAGTTTTTTGACTTTGCATTATGAACACATCTTCCTCACACAATTTATTCACTAATTTCATTTATTTATTCTTTATTAATGCCCTTAAACACTGGCCCATTTTACTCGTACTATTTCACGCCCTAATGATTATAACACAGTAACTTCTTAATTCATCTTCTTGGCTTTATATTTACAAATACTTATTTTATAAAATACACTTAAATTATATTATTATATTAAATTCATTTATATTATATCAAAAATATACAGTAAATATTATCCAATTCATTTTTATTGGATTAAGTCTTCTTCTTTTATTAGTTATAATTTTTACATTGTAAAATTAAATCAAACTGGTTTCAACTGCTAATAATACAAAAGAAAAATAATTATTCTATCAGTTTTAAAAATTATCAATAATATTTATGTAACATATACGTTTTAGGAGCAAATACTACAGAAATGTATTTACTTTGTTTTTTCTCTTAATTACAAATGGGTGTTTAATTAATTGTTTCGATAATGAAATGGTTACTTCTAGCCTAGGTCAAATTTGTAGAAAACTTTATGATCTATAACATATGACGAGAAAAGATGTGTGAAAACAAAGGTTTATACAAATTTGCGGCTTTCTGAATTTAATTCCGAGTTTAAATCCTAATTTAACTGTAGTATTAATGAATTCACAGAAAACTACACTTGCTGAAATATTGTGCAAGTAGCATCACATAAAAATGTACCTAGTAACAACGAAACACATAATTTTAAGTTGTTTTCTGTGTCATTTTATCGCGGATTGCATTGTGTACGTTGCACATGCACCAGACAAGCAGCATTATTAACTGACATTTACAAGTAGTGATAACTGATAATGACCATTGTAACCAAAGTGACTTGGTAATAAATAATTCTTATCATCTGCTTTCTTTTCTTTTAATTTGACTACTTAAGATTTAACCATAAAAGTAATAATTCTACTTAATGCACTTATGCATATTTATTAGCTCTTGCCTCTTGTGTTATTTAAATGTAAACATACTTGACTGGCCTATATTTAGCGTTTTTGTTTAAATAATAAAACATATTGGTCAACAATACCGAACACACAACATATAACATACATTACATATGACATGTACTTTACTCTGATCTATAGAGAAGTGAAAAACACATCGATGCTTTAATATCGATGGTTTAATGTCGAAAATAAATCGCTTCAAACCAGACTTAATGCTTATAGTAAAACCGGCAATCACATGTACAGTTTGTAATATCATAAGAATCTGCTATTAATTTAGAAATATAATTTACACTTTTTGTAACTTCAATCAATTGCAAATAACATCTGAATTACTTAAAGGCTGATTTAAAACCAGCTAACTGTGGTTTATTTAAACCTTGACTGAATATTACTGTAGTTTAGCAGTCTATTAATAAATTAATAAATGTTGAATTATATAAATTGACTTCATATACTCTTAAACTCAACGTCATTTCTTACTGCTTCGAATATAAAACCATCGATACATTGCTTTTTCATCTATTGTCTTAACACATCGATGTTTTTATTAATTTCGATGAGTAGCACTAGTTCTACACAGAATCTGGGTTTGGCAAGTTGATGACTTGGAGACTTTGCAGTTCACTCATTGACTTATATTAAAATTCTTTGATTTATTTTTATTTATTTCCTTTGTTTATTTTTTATGTAAACTGGTGTACCACTATGAAGAATGAACGCATATTTGTTATACTTATGTAAATTAGTACACAGATACTCGTACATAGCATATCACTGTTTGTATTTACATTTTAAAAGTAATACTCTTTTCTTTGAACAAGAAATTTACAGCTAATTTTTAATGTAGGTTAAAAAAATATTTTCAGAATATTTAAATTACGGTATGCAGACCTTAAGATTTAAAAATGTAAAATAAATTAATTAGAAATAAGTCAAATTATGTTGGGGCTTTTCAAAAATATCAAAGCCCTATAATTCAATCATACGCGACGAATGTCAAAAATATCAAAAAGACGTGTCAATAGCTCAATTTAAAAATAAACTTAGACAGAATAACTGTCACTACCCACAGAACACAAAACGTAAACTCATGTATTATTTAACGTAATATTATTTACCATCCTTACGATTACATTGATTAATTGCCGTTGTTTTACATACTTCTGTTACATTGTCATTAAATAAATTACAAATATGTTACTAATGTAATAATTTAATATGTAACATTACATAATCTAGCATAAAAACCTTTATTTACGTAAGGAAGCATACATTTATGTCGCGAGATAACTTTTATTATGTAATCTTACATTATATTAACCTAACAAAATTATGTAAAAGGGTGTAGGTATTTATTGGCATTAAATTAGAAACTCTCTCTCAAGATAAAGTGTGCTAATGCAAAACCACTAGAATACAACCTACTAAGAAGTAGTAAGTGGTTAGTTTCAGTGAACTACATATTTATGTAGTAATATTTGAAACATATATTAATCAAATATAAATTTCAATCCATAAAGTGTAAATCAAAATTAACATCAATTGATTCAAGTTTTTTAAGTGACTAATATCTTTGTATTCCACCAAATCGTTTGAGTCATAGTCTACGATATTTGAGGAGTATCAACACAACTCATTGTGCTACATTCCTACACCCAAATTATCTAAATTGTTCTATAAAGATCTATTTGATTGCTTTTGACAGTTTTCTAATCAGATTGCTGTAAGATAAATGTCCGCACTAACAACTCATTCATACATTAAAATATTTGATTAATGTTTGTACAACCGTTCATTTGTCCAAACATAGTTTGAATAATTTTATTTATTCTTTAACCTGCTTTAAGTTCGTTGCTGAGAGTAATTTATCACCAGAGATGAGCTATAAAGAGTAAATTTATTCTACACTTTAAAAAAAATATAAAACTAATAAAAATGTAGTTTAAAAAGTCATTTGAGACTTATGATGTCGCAATAATAAGATGTGCATACAATTATAGCTTGTGTAATTACTGGAACTATGCGAATGATTTAATTATACAGCTTTCTGTATCGGTTTAGTTTGAGACATTTTATTTCGATACAGCAATTAACGGTCTGACGTAAATTTGAAATTTGTTAATTGCTAAGTGGATATGTTTTAGCGTTTTTAACACAAATATTCCACACATTTTAATTAACGAAACCGAAACTAATAACCGGCTTCAACTCCTCCTCGGGTCTGGCTTTCTGGAACGGAATCTGTTAAGCAATTTGTTCTTAGTTTTATGTTTACGCGTCTCGGAATGTCCACAGATGATATTTTTAAATTTACTTCATCCGTGCTATTTGTTTTACAAATACTAGATGATACAGAATATTTTGAAATTGAAATGCATCATAATTAAATTATGTGGAGAAATACGTACAACGCCATGAAGCATGTCTGTTTGTTCAAGATATTCCCAGGTAGAAAATGTAACACTTTAATTAGATACTAGTAAGCTAGCATATGTGAAACTTGCATTGCAAGATAATTTCTATAAGGAAAGTAGAAAACGAATCATGGAATGAGCTGGAGAAATATTAATTTTCTAACTGGGTTTCATTATATTATCTTGCAGACTTTTGCTCTTAAATTATTTGGAAAATAAACATTAAAATACTGCCATTTGTAAACATTCTATGTGGCATAGTTTTATATAGATATATCGTGCGCATCGTAGCCATTTTTCTTTTTTGAATTTCTTACAGACATTCTTGCAAGCTAGTTTCCTATGTAGTTTTTATAGGATCTCATGTCATTTTGATTTGTAGGTAGTAGCACATTACATTTTATATCTCTTCAATTTATTTTGTCGTTAAAAATTTATAACCAACTTTAAAACAACAATTAAATGCACACACCCAGCTTCTAGTATTGAATGTTAATGCTAAAAGTAAATACAAATAATCAAATAGTCTTAAAACTTAACAAAAATAGTGAACTTTCTACATACTCTCTTTTAAATGACATTCCTAAGTAGCTTTTTTGCTATATGTTGCCACTTTACGGTTTTGAAGCTTTAAAAATATAATCTAACACTGTTGTCGACGCTAACAGTTGGTTAATTTAAGGATTAAATGTTAGCTGGTATGATATTTATTGTTATAGTTGTGACTCAAAACCGAGAAATGAATCTCAATGCGGAAAAGCTGGTAAGTAAAGTATTTTGTCTACTTTGGGTGTGCTGATTCCGAATATATTAGCTAGTAGCTCTATTTTGATTGATTTAGGCCTCCATCTTGAAAAGATGGCGGTTTTAAACACTCTGTTTGCAATATCCCTTTATGTGTGATCTCCAGAGTTTGCTGAGATAGAAATAGTTATTATAAATCTAATAGAGTACTACAATTTATTCATACATCATATTTTGGCTTATCTGATAGATAGCTGCTCCGCTGTAAGTAAAGAACTTAGGTCAAAATAAGTAATGAATCGAAACAGCGCATGACATTGAATATCACTAGTACAAAATATATAAAAAATCCGTTATAAATGAAATATGTTTATTCGCGATAGTATTATCATTGTACAAATGCACATACTATTTAAATTGAATGTTCATTATGTAGTACGCGAAACTCCCGTTAGAGCGGTCTGAATAAGCAACTATTTTCCAAGATATTCTCAGGTAGATTCAATTACCAGATGTTTTTATGTTAATTTTCATCACAATGTTATAAAGTAGTACAAATTATCGTAAAGTTGATATTTTTAAAACCTGTGGATAAATTTTTAAAGTGTACATTAATTCCCACGCACGTTCCTAATGTTAACTTAACTCAGGGATCAACGCATTAACAGCCGATCACCCGCTGACCCCAGCCACCCACTGAGACATCTCTAGCTCGTACACTTAATGACAAAAGTACTATATTTATTTTGATGCTAATTTTTCTTTTGCTCTGTTAGATGCAGCTTGGTTTTGGGTTTTTTGGAAACTCAATATGTTTGTTTTTTTTCTATACATTCTAAGATACAATACGTCGCTTCTAAAGCTCTTAAAATCAAGGCAAGCTGCAATTAGTAACTGCACTGCCTCCTTTAAATCTAATCTTTCGACAGACAAGGTTTAAGCTTTTACTTTCGCGTAAATATCCATATTTTATCTCAGCTCTATTAATTAAATAAATCATTTTAATTAACCTCTTATGCGTTTCATCAACATAAATTATTCCGCGGGAGTGTACATTTTATTGCAGTCAGCATGATTTCAACGTAACATCAAGAAATTTGTTTTATTAGCGATAGGGATTTACCAGGCGTGTTACAGAACTTTTATTTTCATAGCCGTTGATTGTTTGCCAATGATTTTTTTAATAAAATAGTAACAAAAGTAAGAGCAGGTTAATTCGGCCATGAGTGATGGGCGGTACTGCATAAATCTATTTAAATCGTTTCTTTTCTTTTAGATTCCACAGAAAATCAATTGTATCTAGTTATAATTCGAACTCCATTCCCCCATTCACTCTCGGTATGCTACGGCTAGTATACAAGCCAATGTGAGATCAAATTCTTATATACGGCAAAACTTTCAACATAAGAGGCAAGCTTCTGCTTTTAATTAATTTTCTGTTTATAATATTTTTGTATTTTTAAATGTTTTTAAGTAATTCTACAATTACAATTCTCCGTTCTATCAATTCTTTAACAATAAGGTACATTATTGAACATTTTAATTATAATAAGCACTTGATGAAATTAAACCGACTATGAATTCTTTATAACGGATTTAGGATACAATACTTGAACAATATTTGTGAAAGTAAAATGTCATATGTATTTTTGTGTCGTATGTGTTATAGAAGAAAATTACTTTCATTAATAAGTATGTAGTAACAATAATTCTTTTATAAATGTTTTAAAAGCAAATGAACTTCTCTTTGCCGCTATTTCAATGAATATTTCAATATTGTCCTTTCGAATTTATTCATTAGCACGAAAAGATCTCGGGAAACATAAAAAGATCTACTGATTAATGATTAGTAATATGTGTATAAACAAATAAATGTCAAAATAAGTCATCAATATAAATTTCTCTTCAGATTGTTTGTGTATGTTTGTTTGTTTATCATGTCCCGAGCCGTCCCAGTCATTAAGAGCACTTGATTCATTACTTATGTATTTTTACGTCTTAATAAATTTATTTCAATTAACACTATTCTGATATTGTGTATTCGTGTATGTGTATGTGTATATGTGAGTTCATCGATTTCTACAGATGCACAAAACCTCAATAAATCAGAACGATCTGTACTTCGTTTCATTGATATTTATTTGCTCATGCAAGGATGGGTGATATACGGCAAAGCCATCAAATGAACCCACATCATGCAATCCGTTATCACTGCGAAAGCTACCATGCAAGAAGTACCATTCAAAGTTTGAACGCCCAAATAATAACAAAACTACAATGGATTATCATTTCAATAAATAACAATAAAAAACAAATTTGTTACAATTAGAAAACACTACTACCCTGAAATTGGAACTTTATTTGTTCTTTTAGTAACTAAAGTTAAGTCCAGAGGCGCTGGTTTAAATACTTCAGGAGGACTTATTTCCCGTGGCCTAATTGACAAGTCAATAGGTTCTTCCTGTTCTGGAAGTAACGTTGGCGGAAATGCCGTTACATCTTTTTTATATTCTTTAACTATAAATTCATTACTTTTATTGCTATAATTTTTGTAACTACTAAATGAAGACGTGTCTTCTTCTGGATCAGCTGATGACGCTCCTGAATCACTTGGAGAACTAGTCTGTCTATTCTCTTGTTTACAAAGACCTATTAAATGCGTAGGAAGAAAATTACCAGAGTATAGTTGCGGTATTTGCGGAATTTGTGATGTTTGTTGTTGTTCTTGTAGAAGGCAGTGAATTTTAAACCAATTTGATCGACGACCATATCTACTTCCACTTTTAGACATTCCAACTAGAAGACATTTCCGTAACCGGCATGCTTTACATGATGTCCTGTTCTTTTTGTTGATGACGCATTCTCCATTGTTTTTACATTCAGAAATAGAAGACAGGTTGTTGTAGGTTCGCCCGAAGAAACTCTGAAAGCAAACAAAAAGTTTAATTAGTAGAGATCTTCCGACATTTATAATTATTACCGCTTGGGGCACGTGCTAGAAGCATAACATTTTAACTACGTAACATATTAAGGTAATGGATGGCAGCCTCTCAAAAAAAATGACAGATATATAGATGGAGCTACACTCAGTTCTTTGTTAATGTAAATATTGCAAAGGTCACTGTGTGGTCATATATCACACTATTTAAATTAAATGGTTTCTTATTAAATGCGAATAGAGAGCTGGTAGATGATTGTTTATAAATTTAAGAAAACGTTCTTTATTTATGACACACAAACCGAGCTAAACTCTAACTTTTTGTAAGTAGTTCTACAAAGGTCGAAGCCTTAAGGGAAAATCGAAATGTTTTTTAACTATTTTATGTAGATCTAAGGATCTTAAAAATTATATACGAACAGGTGATGTTTCTTTAAAATCTCTAAGTCCCCGATTTCAAATTCTACCGCTACTGCTCTCGGTCAGGCAGAGTATAATGTTGCTCCAAATATAGTGGCAAAAATATATTACTTATTGTAACAAATATTGTTGTTTGTGTATATATAATGACGGATATACGAGCCTGAAAATTGGCCCAAAATATGCCTATTTCTTTTGGCACTAGAGTGGATTACCCACTTAATGAAATTTTAAAGCCGTCAAGCTTTATTAGAAACTCGAAGTTCAATTGAAGCAAGTATAATAGTCAGCCTGACTAGTTCTCATTCGTTACAGCTTCCGAAGGTGACAGATTTATACTGCAGCCAAGTCAGCTATTAAAAACTATGGTAATAACAAAGTTGCAATTACTTGTGTTACGTAACAACATTGTTTCAGTTTAATGTTCGGTAGTGATTTCCTGGTAGTTGACATTTAAAGTAATTGCTGCTCTTGTGACAAATGTTGTTCTAGGGAAGTTGAGAAGTTGTTGTAGCGGCAACATCCCCTCCCCCACTAACTTTTACGAGCCACCACTGATATAAAATTATAAATGCATGAGTGGATACGCGCATGTCAATTCCCGATAATAATGTTGCCTTAACGTACTATATGTGTTCCTGCACGTTCCATATCAATTGACCTTTTCAGAGCAGGTGCCTTAATTTGAGCATCGTCAACGAGTTACGTAGATGATTTGTGTTTCTTGTGACCTGATCTCTGAACCTGTTATGTAAAACTTCGATTGTGAAAGCTCATTTGGAATGTAAGATGTGACAAATATAATATTTAAAAATAAAATACAAAAAAATAAATAAAAGAAGATGATTAACTGTTTGATTTTTAAGATTAAAGTGTATTTTGTGACCACACACACACACATATATGGTACACCCGTCGAGGTTAAAGGTCACCGTGCCTTGCGGACAGTAAAAGAAACCATCGGACTTATAACATATATGGTACATATATCATCACATAAAACACTATTTAATATTTTATGTTTTATTATGTAGATGAATATGTAATAGTTAACAGAGCTAGCAAACAATTTGTAGGTGTTACTTTTAAAATACTGAAATGGTAATATAAAAAAAATATTTGGTTTGGTTCTCTACTATAATGGTTTGAAAATAATTTTTAGAGGAATCAAATCGTGGCAAATGTTGTGCAACCCTGTAAGTCATGAATTTATATATCTGTGGTAGAATGTTTATAAAGTATTTTATTTATAGCTTAGAGTTGGTTATTAAAAACATTATGACCGAATTCCATAGAGTACACAGCGCCTCTTCATGGTTAATGGTTAATACTGGAACTATTACATATGTGAGTATTAAATTATTTTATGTGATACAATTAATTAAAATACTCTTCATTTAATCTTAGTGAGAATTAAAATAAAACTAATCTCAATACATGCATAGAATGATAATTAAAGTACTCATCTGAATATACAGGAATGTGAATTCTTGTACTGTATGTATATATATATATATATTGTCAGTTTACATTGTAAGTATTTTTAAAGTGATTTTAATTTCAATATTAAAAAAATTAATACGTTATTATGTAACTGAATGCGTGCCATGTAAATATTTGAACATTAACGGTTTACCTGACATGTTTTCCTGAGCAAACTACCTGTACAGGTAAATCGTAGAGCTTATGTGATAAAACTGTACAGTTATACTCAGATTGTTTAAGACTATCATTACGTTATTACAGACAGTTTTATCACAAACATGCTCTAATTTACCTGTACAGGTAATCTGCTCAGGAAAATCTGTCAGATAAACTTTTGCGTGGTATGGTCACTATAAAACTAAGCGCACACTAAAGAGAAGACTATTTGATTATTCGGTACGATCTATAGAACTTATGAGGATGTTTATAACTCCATGTTTCTAATGCCGGTTTCACACTAGAGAGACAGTATTGAAAACAGTTTTGTTGTCAAAAAACAAAACAAAAACATGTGTTGTTTTATTTTAAAACATTGAACAACTAAAAAACAACAACAATCGTGTTTTCCTTTGATCTTACCAACTCCAGATGGGAATGTGTTTTGTTTATTAAAACAGTTTTTAAAGACAAAAATGTTTTATTAACTGTCTCTTTGATGTAAACATTGATGTTTTTGTTCAGAAAAATAAGTTTTTGTTCGTGTTTTATATAATTATCTCTCTAGTGTGAAACCGGCATAAAACAGAGAAAACATTTCTTAAGACAGTCATATCTCCAGGGCCTTAACACGCAAAACCTATGCATGAAACAAAAAAACATGCAGAAAACATTGCCTTATGTTATACTATACTCGCAACAAGAAAATAAAATTGAAATTATAACAGTAGGTGGGAATGATACTTTAGACTTACAAAAAATACTACATTAATTAAAAGTAATTATAATGTAACATAGTACAGATTTACAACAGTTTTACAGTAATTACCCTCTGTTAAGCGAGTCGTTTAAAATAATCATTTTGTTGTACTAAAAATAAAAATGTTATTTTGGTTAATATGCATCCATGGCCCGGCCATATGAGATACCTACCTGTAAGAATCATTACTCAGGTACATAGTAATTAACGTGTAAATGTGAAACGGTGTTTAGGTCTATTCTATTAATTATATATTATTATTTATTATTAATTAATTACATACGATTTAAATATTACTGTATGTAACTAGGTTACAGAGAATATTATATTTAAAAAATGTAACATATTATTAAAAGTTAAATTATATTAATGAATACGGTTTGACTGGAATCACCTATCGAATGTATAGCACTGAATCTGAAGTGTGGTAGAGTTTAGCCCATTAATCATGCCCATTAGTTAATTTGAGTCAAACAATTGAACTTCTAAGAGATCGAAACATTTTTGGCTGTAAAGAATACAATGCTAGATAAATTATAAATGTAATAAAGCGAGCGTGTAGGTACTCAGATCCAAAATGATTCATACATTGACTCCTACGTCGACTATAACTAGCGGTTTATAAATCTAGAACTATTTAGACCGATTGTATAGTTCTAGTTATAGTTTAATTTTGCCGTAAACGATATTGAAATTCCTTTTTTCGTTAACCCTAAATTAAGTCACACAAATTTCCCCCGTCCCCATTCTTGTCTTGTCACACATTATGGATCCTACCCTTCCCCTGCTGTGACAAATTTAGCCTCATTTTGTTTTTTAGTCTCGTTCTTTCCTTTTTTGGAAGTCAAGTGTAAGAAGAATTGTAAAATCATGAAGCTTCCATCACAAACATTCAAAAAGCTGGAAAAACCAACATTAAATATAAAAGATCATCCATTAGGGAGGAGAGTAGAAAGGAGGGTGGAGGAGGAGGCCCGAAAAAGAGAAATGAGTATTACGAAAGGAATGGAATGGCGACAGAGGAGGCAGAGAGAAGGAAGGCATAAATGTGGATGAGGAGCTAAGCAGAAGAGATAGGGAGATACAACAATAGGAAAGAATGAACAAAATTGAGAAGAGCTATTATAACAAAAGATATGAAAGGATTTGAGAGAGATACTAGAATACTAAAGAGAAAAGGACATAAAATACATGAGAAGGATTGCCAGATTTAGATTGGGAATCGAGGAGAAAGGAAACAGATACTGGGCAAATAGGCGAAACGGAGACTGAAACATTGGAGCGCATTAAGTTTTCATATGAGAAAAAGGACAATTATTAAAGAGGGAGATAGAGAAAATAGAAAAATAGAGAAAAGGAACGAGGAAAGAGAAGGAATGGCAGAGTAGAAACAGGAGTGAGAGTAGCAGGAGAAACAGTTGTTTTTATTTTTATAAGGATAATTTTTTTTTTTTTTTTTCGTTTGGAAAGAGTGATAATGTTTACATTTAATAAGGATCAAAATTGAATTAGGCATAATGACATGTAAATAAATGAGTTAAGGCTCAATAATGTAGTGCCAAATGGCAAAAATATTAAAAAATAAAATAATAATAATATAAAAGATCAACCTTGACAGTTTCCAATCGTACTAAGCAACAATAGCGTAATGAAACTAACAGTACATCGTTCACTATTTGCATGTGATACTTTTATGCAGTTAATGTATTACACTAAGAGACAACTTTCGCACAGTAACCTCCTGTTGACCTTTGCGGGGGTGTCATCTGACTGAATTAAACTCTTTAATGTGTTTCGATTTGTTTTATTGTCCCGGATATGTATTTTGGGGACATATGCAGAAGCAAATACAATAAAAATATATATTATATGGTTATAATAAAAGTAAATAAAATTATCCATTGTGTTACATTTCGGTTCTTTAAATTTATGTTCAAGTGACCCCAAACCAAACCAAACCAAACCAACCCAAACAGTACGAGCGTGTTCGGTCAATTTATCTGAATAACACCAAACCTACTCTTTATTTATTTGTTATTGTGATAATCCCAATACTATTCTTACAAAAAGTGCTATGTTTTGTATTTACTCATGTGGACATATACGAGATAAACATATATCTGCTTTGAAATAAGTAGCTTTTTAAATTCAATTGTATTTTGGCGTGCAGTGACTTGATAATAATAAAGAAATGTCACAGATTGCCTCAGCATTTTGTTATTATTTACTTGAAGCACATATTTTACTCTTTAAAAAATTTCATATGGTAAGCGTCTTGATGTGCTTGATTACAGTATTGCAATATCAGTAGGTTGACTGACAACATTTGATCAAGCCATTGGCAAGGATATCCCATTTCGAGGGGGTCGCAAGATTCTGCAAATGATTGTTTTTGCAAAAAAATGTTACATCACGTCTTGACGTACTGCAGTATTTAATTGAACACAATTTTGTTATTGCATATTCAAATTACAGTACTTCAAATTTATTGACATTTCCATGGATCACTTCATCTGTTGAGAGAAGTTTTAAGAAATTATAAGTAAAGTTGACTTACATCCAGTATGTCTCTAGGTCTTTCTCTTTCTTTTATATATTATATCTGTTCTGTATCATTAGGTATTCGTTCCAAAATATAGATATCTATATTATTGATCTATATCCATATTTCCACGATTGAATCGATAAATATATACCATCAGAGATCAGACCAAATTGTATAAAACAAAACAATAGGCAAGAACAATTCGCCTCGTGAGTATCTGTCTTACAAAAGCAAGAACAATGCTGATACGCCGAAGAATGGCGGTCACAATTGTCTTGATTACAAGGGAAATCGAGATATCGGTAGATAGCGCGTTATTTATTTGGAGAATTATCCTTCAATTTACATCTGCGGTACATTTCTTTATCTTCACCTACAGAACCACTGGCATAATCTTTAACCTTGTACTTTATAAATTAGATAAGTATGAAATGGAACTTGTTAAGAAAATAAGTAAAGGAATGTAAGGATTCTCTCATACTGCAACAAACTATTTTTATATTTTACTTTGTACAATTTCAGTAAACATAAACGTAATAGACACGTTTAGAGCTATATGTTATATAAATGGTACATGTTCGTTTTTTCCTCAATATCTGTACTTAAATTTAAGTCAACATTTTCAAGGTCATAACCTAAATACTTATCTAATTATCTCTTATAATTCAGTAACAATAGTATGATGTTTCTAATCTATTGTTCCACTTCCACGGTTTCTGCTAACAATATTTCATGTTTATTGGCATCATTGCTAACATGTTGCAATGTGCACCTCACGTTCCCTTTGACCTCTGTACAGCCAGTTAGAGAGGGATAGCAACAGTGACAGCGGACATTAGACAGCGACAAGGAGCACTTCAACTTGTGTTGTTTCATGTTATTATTATTTATTAAGCCTCATAGTTCTAGATTGAACAAGATAATTTTGAACATGTTGCAATTCCAATGCCATTGTGTCGCTTTTTTGCTGTGTTATTGATGGTATTGTTATTGCGGAATACACTGGTACTGTTAGGAGATCGAGTTATAAATACATAGTTAGAAAATTGTCTTGCTGAGGAAGATTCACGCTTGCCACAAGCTAATTGCGAGATTCATTTTTTACTTCTCATGTAGAAATTAGCTCACAGAGTGCGTTGTGTAATGTCGTGGCATAAGCTAATGGTTATGTACGTACGTAATCAATTTAACTTGATAACAACCAAACCCAGAAAATATAGCTCTGGTCCGGGAAGCAAACCCGAAGACGTAGCAGTCAACGCTTTCACCCACTGCATCATCAATATATTATTTAATCAAAAAAGAAAACAAAAATACATATCGTTACAATTTTACTGGGCGGCGGCTTGTGTGCGTAGCAACTATCCTCTTCAGCTTCTAACACCAAATGATACAAACTTGTAAGGACGTGAAAGGGGGATGAAGAGAGTCTAGGTTCTGGAACCTTCTATGACGCCAAAGGTACAAATTTGAATGTGCAAGGAAGAGAGAGTAGGATTCTCGAACCATCTATATATGTGCAGTATCACGCCTGCGATTAGGTTCTTTCCAATTACCGAGCGGAGTAATTATTTTCACTATTCAGTCGCGTTGTAACTTATAAAATAAAAAATAGCCATATATACAGTACATATGTTTTAATTCCAAAGAAATTCCAAGATCTAATGTTAGTCTAATATTTATGTTTATGTATAAACCACAAATTTATTACGGGCATCAATTTAATCGCTTCCTGGGCGCGGATCTGGAACCCTATTTCATGATTCTTATGTGTAATATGTACGACTACATGAATATTTTTCCTCTGACCCCATCATAACACACACACGCACATTTAGAGTGATTATAGGAGGCAACTGCAGCAGCTAGGCCTCAGAGATGCTCTCCAAGCCCAGCATATACAACGTACGATTCATTTCTTGTATTTGTTGCACATTTTCGTGAGAATTGGTCAACACGTTTCAACGCGAATCACTCATGCTAGGCCGCGTGGGTGACTTCCATGACATGGTTATAAACTACTTACTTATACATTGAAGCTTTTGTCAAATTGAAAAATTTGTCAACTTGTTACTCAACCTCTAATTAATTTTTTTCGCAATTGAAATAAATGACCTAGTTCACAACCACGTGGTATTTATAAAGATAATTTTATAACCGTGATATTGAAATCTAACACAATCTGTGTTAGGATAATTTGCATCGCGATCCGCGAAACACGATTGTCTTAAATGTGTATCATTAAGTTGTGAACTCCAGTTTATCTCAGCACCGCACCAGGATCATGATATTGGTTCCGATACTGATACCGACATTGGCTCAGCATCGACACCGACACCTATTCCATGATCCATTTATGCATTACTTTACTCTAAACCCTGTGAAAGAAAGATCGATGCTGTGAGAGAATTATCCTAACATTTAGAACGCTGAAACATTATTATTGTAACAATCTATCCCTGCAATATTGCGGCAGCTGAAGAGTCCTCAACTTCCATTGCAACTGCACGTTCACCTCCCAACTCACCCCCGCCACTGGTTCAATCAGAATGTCAGTCTGACTAACCCAAGGAAAACAATTACTCATCGAATGATTTGATATATTTATTACTTCGAGTGGTACACGGCTTAGGCTCTCACAAGAATGATTGGAATTCTCTAATGGTGATTTATAACGTTCTAAATACGTTCTGTGGCAACTTTAATCATTTTGTGATAAATATTTCATTTGCCGTGAGTTATTGTCTCTCATAATTTATAAAATACTGTTTGTACAATCAATAAGTTTAAAAATGAAGTGTCGTGCAATTGCCTTTGCAAACTACGTGTTGTAATTGAATAAGCTGTGGAAACAGCGAGAAAATCAATGACCCTGGTTTAACAGTAACAGAAATGTGCAAAAAACTCTGCTAATATCTTAGAACCAAATCCATATTAAATTTCAATTTCATTATTATATCTTTCCTGTCATACAATTATGTCCTAGATCTTTAACAATATTACTACTAGAATACGCAGTTGTCTTTGTATATTACTTTGAATAAATAATAAGCTTTAACAAATCATAAAAGTAACCACTATTCCTCTAACCAGTGTGGTGCAATGTTTTATAATAAGAGGTACAAATTATTTGTTATTACAACAAATGAAAATACATATTATACCCATCTATTTCAGTCTGCAGATAAGCAGTTGACTTTTATTTATTATAGCACTCGTAAATTCCATAATGTCCAGTCTCAGAACATTTGCACATTCACTATAACAGAGATGCGGAATCGTTTTATATATGCATACAAGAATTTACAAACTGGGGGATAGAAAAATCTTTATAGAACAAGACTAACAAGGGAGGTGCAAGTGAGGCGGAGAGTATGAGCAAAGAAGAAGAGAGAAAAGAGAAGAAAATATTTGAAAGTTAGGAACAGGAAAGTGTAGATGGAAGGGAAATTGTACATATGAAAACAAGAGATAGAAAGGGAGCAATGTCTGAGAAGAGAGAGAAGCAAAGAAGAACGTGAGAGAGAGGAGTAAAGGGGGAAGTATGAATGAGTGAGAGGAAAAAGAACAAGGCTGAATAAGAACAAGAAAATAAAGGAGAAATAAATATAACGGGAAAAGAAGAAGAATGGATCGTGGAATTATGGAGGCAAAGTAGAGAATAGGACGAAAAGAAGGACGAAGAACAAAACAAGGCAGTGAAAGGAACAAACGTGTTCAATATAGCATAAATTGTATATAGCATATTGTATAAATTAGGTGAAGTTGAAGTGTAAAACTCACACCAATACAATCACCTTGGCACGCGTGTCAAAGATTCATCATCCCTGCACTATCTATCTCTGTGTGTGTACAGTTGATATTGTACGTGCTATATGTTCAAATAAAATAATAACACTAACGAGAGGTACAAGTAGTACATAGTAGCACATTTTGCTACATTACATAAATTTACATAAAATCATAATAACAGTAAACATTCTTGAGAGATGCTCCTGATTGTACAAATAGTACCATACTGAAGTGACAAATAAAAGATTTTATTTGACCATTAATGTACAAGCAAAAAATAAAAGTCTACTAAACGTTGTTAGTTGAATGTATGGGCTCTAACAATAAATGTGCAGACTTGTTATGTGTCTAGTTGGACTGGAGCGAATTACTTTGTGAAGTATACACACAATAATCTTCAATAAGCTTCTTAAAGTCATTACATGTTGTTGGCATTTCTTGTAAGAGTTTGAATAGATTGAAAAAAAAAGTTTTTTTAATGTTGATTTTATTGCACCGAATAAATTTATAATTTGTAGTTCAGTTAACACATGCTTATGAAGTTTTCACCGTAGGTGAGGAGGTTAAGTCACTTACTGTAACATTGAACTTGGAAACAACACCTGTTTGACCCAACACGGCAACACCGCGTAACTCAATATAACTATAAAAATTGAGGGCGTGACTAGTGCTGAATAGGTTTTAAATATCATCCTCATTTGAGCCTAAACATCGTAATTTGTCCGATAACTGCCACATGTAGGCCCAAAGAAGGATCAAACGGGTTCTTTTAGGTCGTCAATAGGGTCAAAATTTCGACTCGGAATATTCAGGTAAAATATAAAGCTTATCGTCAATGCTTCATAGTATCTCGTAGTCTATTCAAAACTATTTATAAAGTTTATCAAAAGTGAAAGATCTGCTCCCCGTGGTTTCTCTCTTTCTCTTATTAAAATAAAAGTCATTTTATAAACAAATACTAATTGTACAAGAAGTGTTATAAGTTCTAAGTATCATTAAGTGTTTTCTTAAGTTTTAACACGTTATCGGTTGCTTATAGCCTGCGGATTCATAAACTGAAAACATATACAGAAACAGTAAAACACAGAACGCAACTCTCTCAAATCAAGTGGCATTATTTTATGACTGAATTCGAAACTATTTCGTTTTCTCTATGTCACCTGGATACACTCTCGTATCTATGGACTACAGGTAGCCATGTAGATCGGTAAATGTAATTCAATAAACCCAGGGTGGGTGGCTTGGAATACAGGTACGAGCATAATGCTGCTGGCTAGCGATGAGATGAGGATCGGAGTGGAGGGGGGAATGTTCGCGTGACCTCATTCATAATACATTCACATATGATGCTCATGCTCATCTTCATCTCGAGCGTGTAACCTTATACGCTCGTTAATATTATGTTGTAGTTTTGAGCAAGAGCTACCAATGATGGAAAGAACAACACACTTGGGGTGTTGGCTGGGACCCTAACTTGTTGTCTCTGATGTCTACTGACAGAGACGTGCTTGCAGTAAAGGTTGTACTACTCGTTAAAAACTTAAAATGTACTAATAAGTCTTCAGAGTGCATAGAATTTGAACTGTACATATTAAAACATAATTAGTATAACAACTATGTTTACATATTACTAATAATTAGCTCAACTCTGAAGAAATTTAACAAAATCTAATATATGTTACAGATATTTACATATTTAAATCATGTTTTTTTTTCTTTTCTTCAGAAATTGTTAGAAATTTTAAATAGACAACAATGTAACCTTTAATGCGTTTGTTATGCAAATTCTTTATTAGCTACTAATTAGACTAATAAACTAATTAAAGCTCATTACGCTACTGTATTTCAGTCAGTTACTTTTAATGGAAATACTTCGAACGTTTAACTATTGCTTATTGTATGCAAAATAAAATATTATTAACATTAAAAATAAAAATAAAATAAAAACCTCCAATCATCATCGTTCATCGTTACAATAAATAATGAAGATCACGTCTTCGTCGCATGGCTCGTTGAATTGTGGTTGGACTCGGAGTTAAAGTTCCAGTTCCAGTTGGAGTATCTATGATATTGTCCATATCTAATTCAACTAACAATCGGAGGATTTTCTTCAATGATTTGTTACGCACGTGTAAATGGAATACGTTTTGTTCGACGTTGTGGAAGGTGCCCAAGCCCAATGGTTCTTCAGCTCCCGTCCCCTCGTACACCCGCGCCCTCTCATATGGTACCCGATGCAGCGGTACCTCACATTCAAAAGATGTACTGGACTCTCTAATAAGAAGAGAGCATCAACTTAGAAGATGACTTGGTGTTTTATTTTTAAATATACTATTATAGGGCTGACAAAAACGTTAATCGATTTAACAAAATGTGGAGCGAATTATATTAGTTTCGTTAATTTAAATCTCTCTTGGACTATTAATAGCGTTCAGCTGATATTTTGATATTTAACAACTATTTTAAGGCTGTTGGTACTAAACAATCATTATTTTTTTACTCGTGTTTGATTGCGGTACCTATTTCGAATTAACTTATACATTCGTTTCAATTTTGGCGCCATAAATATTTTCATTTCAAATGTATCAGTTAATCTAACACAGACTATAGTATTTATCACGTGGTATTTACATGCTAAGTTCAGAGTGTTCGGACTTGTACGCAGACACGTGACACGTGCTTGATAGTCATATAGTGTGGTCCATAAAAGTACTGCTTCATGAATGACAAATATTGATATGGAAGATAAGTTTCGTACTAACTTCGTCAAAAAATAAAATTTTAAATCACATCTATTTCTATTTTCTATTATTATTCAATTTATTTATATAGTATTTTCTCTACATAACTTTTCACTTTTCATAAATCGTACGTATATGATATACAGAAAATAAATTAATAAGCTTTCTTAAACTTATTTAGGAAAAAACATCTTCTTCACTTTCCGTTTTATAAAAAACAAAACGACAGAGTAATAATCTTAATTAAATATTAAGTAGGTATGGACATATAGTTGTTCTATAGTTCCCTTAATTACAAAATTAATATATTAAAATGTGAAATCACTTAATTGACTATCTGCTCGTACATCTCTAATTCTCACAGTAAAGTAAATGTCCCAGCGGAGCGCCTCCATGTCCACGAAGTGATACATCTGCTGAAGACGTCGGACGGACAGACTAGCGAACGTACAAGGCAACAGTACCGCAGATGGGATGGGAGCATGGGATTCAATCTGTTCTATATGGAATATTTATATGAATTAATTTACTTTTTTTGTGTTATAGATTAATATAGAGAAAGCTGAAAGTAGTGATAAATATTAAATATATAGCATTTGATATTTAAAGGTGAAATTGATGGAATAAGTATTTGTAAATGTGATTTACAAAAAAAGAGGATGCAAATAGATTATTAATCTACTTTACGTCGTAATAAAATAAATTCAATTATTAATTTAATATGAAAATGGAATAACATATCGATATCATCATATATTATAATGTTCCAGGTGTATGTTAATATGTTACGTACGGTTGCTAAGTTAAAAATTACGTATTTTGTAGAGACAAATATTCTAAGATTTTTGGCGCCCTCGGATTTTTCCTTGAATTTCTTGGAAGGTAAGAAAATGTTGAATTTAAGAAAGATGATACCTCTAAAAGGTATCACCTAAAGCAAGAAGTGTTGATCCGAAGAAAGCCCTGAGCTTTATTCTTTGGTATACTCAGGTTAAGGATTATTCGAGGACGCTTACTATAAAACTGTAGAAACTTAAGAATAGTTACAAAGCTACATAGAAAAAGAGAGTTTTGTTTTAATTTTTGATGTTCAAAGAAACTCATCGATAGTTATTGGCATTAGGATTAACTTTTACAAGTAACTATATATTCCCTTATGTATATAAGACACTACCTCCAGTTTTATTAGGAATTATAATTTTTAATCAAACTCATGTGTTGCTTCTAAAATTTAAAGTTTATTTTAATAATTACATTGTTTAACTTAAATCATACTATCATACCTGAAACGACCTAAAGAAACGACATTTAAAGTTTATTATTTACGAAAAATTGTCAATTCATTTCTATTTTATTATAACCTCACCATATGCACATAACTAACTAACTAAAAACGTGAGTTATGTCTACTCCAAATATCAACTGTGTTAGACGTTATTTCTACAGCGACATCTATGACGTTTATGGAAATATGTTTTCACTGAACGGTCACTGTTTTACCGACAGACGAGCTTTGTACTTACTAAAGAATTATAATTTCTTTATATGTAAATAAAACGGAATAAATATGTACTATGCTTGCAGTATATTTATGATATATAAGATAAAATGTATCACTTTAATTGTAGCAGCAGAACACTTACTCTTACCTTCATTACTAATAATTTACACTTATTTTCACATTAATATTTAATTAACTTTAAAGCCTGCACTTTAGTACTAAGGAAACAGGTACAGACAAAAAGGGGCGGAAATGGGCGTCCGTTGGAACTCAGTAAGAATACAAATGTGTATCATTGCCTTGATGTATGCATATCAGCATAAGAAGCACGTGAATTTCATATCGTGGATATGCAGTTAGCAGTTGGTTATGTTTATAACGTGCAGTTACAGTTACGCCACTGCCCGCATCGAAAATTTACAATATACTTCAAATTTTTCTGTGCAAATTTTGACATGGTCAGTGCGTGTACTTTTATATGATTCCATATATTACAGTAACGAGGTAAAAATACGACACGGTGTTTTTTCGCAGTGAAAATGTAAAGGTGTCCATGCTTGCACCACTATGCTGAATTACAAATAATACCACGGGGCTGTCTTGACTAATAGCTGCGGCATGTGTTATTAAACATGTCTACTACCGGTACGCAAAACACTTATTAAACAACAAGGATTTGTAATTCGTATTAATGAAGCTTCATTTATTAAATAATTGTGCTCATAAGCGTCCGCAAGAGTGGTGAGTGGAGAGACAGGGCACTTACATACTAAATAAATTAGAAATTGTGACAAATTCATAATAGATTGAATGTAAACTGAAATTATGTCGCCCCATATTCAATTTTCTGAGAACGCTCATGCTCTTTCATTATCATTATTCTATCTCTATGTAACAATTATGAGTAGATTACTCTAAACATCATCTAAGCAGATATTAATTAGTAACTAACACTTTTTTAAATACACGTAATTACTTTTTTGTTAATAATAATCGGTAATAATACGGTTAGGTCATGTGATTAGTTTTAATATCTCTAATTAGTAATTACTACTGATTATATGTGATATAGTTTACTTTTGTTGAAACCAGTAGCTATCTGACTGCAATAAGTGTGCAAGTCAGAACCAAGAAATTAAATTCGCACCCTGAGTGGCGCCATAAACGAAGTAGACTATTTATCAGTATTTGAAAATTAAAATCTTAATTAGAATATTTAATTAAGCCCCATAAACACAACTATGTATATTGCAGGTTTATTTACCATAACGAAAGTTACCCGTTATGTGAACAATGTTACATAATATACAAAGTTAATAAAGAAATTTTAAGAAGCTTTTGACGTCGCAATGACAAAGAGCATTGATGTATAATAACTGATTAATATACCTTCGAATTCCATCCCTGAACCAGCACTATATTTTCTATGATATTAGATATCTATGATATCTGACAATATGATATAAAAAGTGGCAACGTTGTAGTAGACTAGGTTTTACTTAAAGTAAAATATTATTCGATGTACAATATATTCGTTACAGGATATAAACAGAGTCTGCAACATTCTGTCAATTCTGCATGTAACAATATAAGATCAAATAAATTTGAATGTATGTACTGCGCATGCGTGATGTTTAACGATTAATATTAACATACCAGCATGCTACAGTGGACCTTAATGGCTCACTAGTGAACTGTCATAATCGTAAAAGAATTGGATAATTAATATGGTATCTTATATGGTGTTTATATGGAATAAAAGTAAACTGTAAGTAAGTGAAGAAGCAGTAATTAAGTTGTAGTTAATGGTATTAACATCTTATGATAATCATAGCTACTTGTGCGTTTATTTGTATTATATTACTATATAAAATAATATGAATAATCTCTTTAAAAAATTGTTAAAAGCTGCTTATGGCGTTAATGCTGAACGCGTGCACGGGAGCAAACAAATCAACACGCAACGTGTTACAAGATTTACAGGACGTTGCTAAGCCTCTGCCAGGCTTGTGGTAGCTGTTGGTAGCGGTTGCTGATAATAGCAGCTGCAGAATGCCAGCACTTTCATTGTAATGTTTAACCTTGTGATCGGTATTGCGAAATTAGTCAAAAACTATTATTAGGCAATAAACTATTATACTAAATATTCACTTTTTCTTTACATAAAAAAACAGCATCATTTTTTCTTTACAAGGAAACTCCAATATTTATCGTTTTTATCAAATCTTAAATATTTATGACAATATTGGGACAATAAATAAGCTCGTAGCTGGGTTGCGTAAACATGAAGAGAGAGAAAGTACTCAAAGAGGCAGTGAAGGGAAGCAGGAGAAAGAAAGAAGTAGCGAGGAAACAGTTAAACTTCAGTCCAGAAAAATAGAGGATTTTCGGAAAGGAGATAAGGACAAGAGGTGGATGACGGAGATAGAGACAATAATAAAAAAGTAAAGGAAGAGAGTCAAGAAGAAATAGTAAAGTAAGAGAGTCAAGAGTAAATAGTAAAGATAGAGCGTTTATGCCTGTAATAGACATAAGTGGAGAAGTGAAAACGAAGAGAGAAGGCATGAAGAATAGTGAAAAGATAATAGAGGGTTTGTCGAGAGGAGACAAGGAAGGCAAGAGGTGATAGATGAAGATACAGGCAATAAGGAAGGAGAAGCAGGAAACGGTGTAAATAAAGGAGGAGTAGGGGACATGAAGAGAGAGGATCAAAAAAAGAAGAAACAGAAAGTACTATTCGAAGTAGTAATAGTTTAGAATAGTTTAAGTTTAGTTTTAACTTTGAATTTATATGAAATGCATTAAGAAATATAATAATGTAGATTGTAAAGCCGAAAGGCACACAATTAATATAATAAATAATAAATATTTATGAGCTCATGGTCTGTTAATACAGGGTATAAATGCATTGATGCAAATTAGGCAATGCTGATCTCAGTTCCTTTCAGTAATAATTTAAAAAGCATCATATATTTGAGGTTAAAAATAAATTCAGAAATTGATAAATAAACATGTCACATTTCTTTCTTTCTTATCGAAAATCAGTCCTATGGAATCCAAGTGGCAGCTCCATAGTCAGCCTCGTGCACTCGTATGATGGACCACGATCCGCTAAAGACTGCTTTGTCAGTAATGAATATTTATTGTTGTCATATTTTTTGTCACCGACTCAATGTAAACCATTGTGGATTTGTAGCATTCATGTCGAAATGTCGCATTGAATCCGTTGGTAAATACAGATTGCCTGCTATTCAGCTGCGAGTATTCTGACAATAAGATTCAGTGATGTTCTCATTCGCGATTCCAAGCACTTCTCGTGGATTCACCACAATCAGGCAATAAATAGAAGACGCGTCCTGTGGACTGCTTAGCGTGCAATGTGCAGCATCCAAGTGATCTATAACAACAACAACACATCTCGTTCCATTCCAACCCGACTTGCGCATCTCTTTACCGGTTGCATCCTTTATCTTAAGAGTAACTGTAATCTGTATAGTTGAACGTCTGTGTTGGTTGTAGAGATGGGCTTTTATTAGGAGATTCTCAATTTAGAAAACGGTAGCTCTTAAGAAATTTTTGTAAAGTTTATTGCGCTTCTAATCATTTGCATCTTCAGTTATGAAATGTAAATGTCTTAGTTCTAACAGAAATTTCCTTCGAAGGAAATTTACGCGCGCAGCCATCTTGAATAAATGGTTGCCAAACAGTTTTTAAGCAATATCTTCTTACCAGTACGCTGTATAATAAAAATAGTTATTATAAATGTGATACAGGATTCAATTTCGTACTAATTATGTAAATAACATTATTGGCTAAACTTATATTATCTTAATTGACCTATACGCAAGATGCAGCTGTTTTATAAATGTATTCTATTCCAATAATCATTATATATTTCTGCAAAGTTCCATACTTTGGTTTTTTTACTTTACTCTTTAAAACATTTCAGTGTTTCCATTATAGCTTTCCATATTATAGAAATGTTTAACGTTTCTTAATACCCTGAACAGCTTCTAAGTATAACAAATTACACAACAGTTTCAAAGACTTAAACTCCTTCGGTAGGGTTATGTATCACTTCAACTTTGTGCGACTGGTTTTTTGTTTTGTCTTTAATTGTTGTTGAAGAAGAGTCTCAAGAGTATGAACGGTGCATAATTTTCAATAAATTTGAATGTTCTGAAATATTATAAAGTTAGAATTATCAATTCTAAACTCATATTCAGTATTAAGAATTATTGTTTTATGTTTTTTATTTTCTACCTTGTGCTTTGAAATACTTATTGAAAAATTTGTTATTAACTATTTTATACAGTTCTCTATGAAAAATAAAATATTATTAAATTATTCTCTATGACTAAAAACTTAATATCAAAATATTAATGACAATAATCAATCACAGATACGTTTTTAATAATGAAAATAATTATGTATCCGCACAGGTCTGTGATCTTGGTGAGATTTAGAAACTGTGTACAAGTAACGTAAGTCTTTAATCTAATATTCTAATTTGATTCTCATTTAGAATCACGCTGCGATCCAGCTGGGTATTATTAATCATGTTACTATCTATTTTTAGTTCCATAAATTCAATAAGCTATAATTTAATTTGATTGTCTTCAATTTACAAATTAATCAGGTAGCAATTAACGCTGTTTCCACATTTGTTATGATATGCTTCCTTACTCATGTCATTAATTATACTCAATATTGATTACGCGAAATCTATCGCCCATAACCGTAACCGTAGATATACTCTCAAAGTATGAAATCATCTTTTAAATTAAAAGATCAATCCTCAACGTTCTATGCAAGTGTTATTAAATCAGATCAGTTATAATTAAGTGAGAGTTATAATCATAATTATATTATATAGCGGATGGCGCTACTCATAAAAAGTTTCTTTGTATTTGTGTATGCATCTTTACTTATTGTAACTACATTTACAGCTTTACAAAGTATTTACATAAATTTCAGATTTCATTTTACAAACCAAGCTTAAAACTGGGGTCAATTTCTTCCCATTTCAATGTTCCTCTTCCCTTTTCTCTTACATCTACCATACATCTTCTTCCTTCTCTCTTCCTTGCATAAGTTACTCTGCTGTTCACCTTTTCCTTATACCTGCTTTTCATGTGCTCCAGCTTTTCCATCTCTTCTCCATTCATGAATGCTTCTCCTTTCTTCGTTTCCAAACCTTAATCCTGCCATCATTCTAATTTCTTAATTTCCTTACTTCTCTAGATATTCCTGCCTCATCCTCGTCCACAACTGTCTATATCTCTAGTTGTACCTCGACAATTTGTGCCTATTCCTAAAATCGGCACTGCTCCTTCATTTGTGTGGGGCTACCACATAATCCGTCTCTGCTAAATCAATATATTTTGAAACTCCATTTGCATTCATATCTAGTAATACATTTCGATGAATCCAGTTTTTTGATCGTGCGTTATTAGAATGCTATATTTACATATTCTCCTTCCATAATTTATTTAGATTTTGACGGTAAACTAATAAAAACATTTTACCATAAGGTACAACATCATTTTTAAACTATAACATCAGTTCATTGACCTGTTTGTATTATGTAATCTTTTAGATATAAAAATCTTTCAACAAGAACTTGATGCCGACTAGAATTTGACATTATTTTAATAGAAATACAGTGTGGGTTCATTTAATTGTTAGTATTGTCAAAATGAGGCATGGTGTTGAATGGTGAACCAAATATTTAAAAATATGAAGATAGATGGATAAATATATATCACAAAAAGTTTCTTGTAGGTTTTATTTCCGGATGGAGGGCCACATTTAGAAAGAAAGGTGAAGTGATTTCGCAATTTGTAAGAATCATATAATTTATGAAATATAATTTAGATATTTATTGTGGTGTCAGGTGTTTTAGCCTAAACATTTTGTGCTACTAAGATTTACGAGAAAGTATCTCAACTAATAAAAGGTCAAAGGCATTTAATAATTTTATTCAGTATGAATTAAAAACATTTACTAGGAGAAACAGAAAATATTTACAAAGCAAAGACAAGTACATATGTCTATACTCGTATATATTCTGCAATCAATTTACTAAATAAATAAAATTGATTATCAAAACAAATTGTTTACAATATTGTGAACTACGCTTTAAACTAATTAATATGCAACTGACAAACAGCAGGCCATGTTTGTTCCTAATACAATTCCTATAATATAAAATAATAACGCTGTAACATTGTATTCAATTTAAAATGAAATGCAAAAGTTAATTTCAAAAGGAACTAACAGAACGGAGCAGCTAAGAGCAATCTTCTAATCCTATTAGGCTACTACTAAGCCGATAACTTAAGTAGACACTAGCTTGTGATACCTTATAAACACACAACATGCCTAAATTAACTTATATAAAAGGAATCAACATGCTTTTATTAAGCGTACTTATATCTTTGTTTTTTTCAATTACTGTAAACTGCATTACGGAAGGTTAAGGCTAGATGCACACTGAAGGCAAAACAGTCTTAATACATTGTAACAATGAAAAAATCCTGCGATCATCTGGTAGTCTGTAAACGGTGGAGACTGTATCGCCCTGGTTTAGTTAATTAGCAGATGTCAATGTCTGTGATATGATTGTTCTGTCCCTCTCACAAGCGTTCCTTTTCCTGATTGCCTAGTGCAATCTTAGCGGATGCTCCCGGATAAAGGTTTGCTATAACATTCGGTATATTCGGTCCAGGATATGAGAACGTAGAATGTCGCGCACAGATGTTATCTCAACCTATCTATCTACGATATAGAACTGACGGCGATATCTTCAGTATGGTATATTCGAATTGTTTTGCATTAGTACACTTTATCGCAGCAGAAATTCATACTATAGTGTATTGAAGTTAATAGAAATATATGTATGCAGTATGAGAGTACCCTTAAAGACAGTTTGCGCTAATCCAGTGTGCGCTAAGCATTAAAGAGCTTTCAAAACAATGTCGACAGTTACGCACAGACATTTATTATTTAGAGGAGAAATAAAAGTGAAATATTCTTTATAATCGCGATAAATTGCGTTAGAAATGTTCTTTTAAGTGCTAATTTGTGGCACTAGTTTGACACTTACAAGTATTACAGTACGGCATTTGCATTAAATGGGAAAATGTTGTTATATGAAACCAAATGATTAAGGCACACGTCTAATCTATCTAGCGGACATGTATGTATGTATGTCCGTAAATACGAAGCCTGAACCTGTCCTTTACTACTTATTTTCCACTGGTCTGAAACGAATTCCGAAACAGGAATGTGGTATGAGATCTATTATGGTATATTATTCGATTAATTTGCAAGACAAAATGGTTATGTTTAGTTTGTGATTTAAAAATGTTTAATATACTATATAATTGTCATTATGTCATTTGATTTGCATTTCATTTTACGGATTAAATATGCAACAGAACCGTATTGTATCCCAGTGCTAGATACCAATATGTATGGTCACATTTTTCAACCCTTTAATGAATTTGTTTCGAGTGCAAACCTAACCGAACCCAAATTTTCTACACTACTCGATCGAATATCACAATCCCAGAACCAACGTTTTTCGGACCATTTTAATATTTGTATCTCTCTCACTCTCATGCTAAATTCCATTCTTAACATTCAGCTTTTTAAGCCACGGTTACACGATCATATCAGAAAATCAGAAAAAGGGACTGTGGTCTTAAGAAGTTAAATTATTATAAAAACAAACACAAATTTTTTTTTTATGTAAGCAAGACATTGTTTTCCACTTTTAACTTAAAATCAATTACTTTTTTTTAATACCACCTCACTGAAATTCCGGTAAATACGCACGAGTTGATAATTGACAACTAAGTTATTTCCCTCACCAAATGTTACACTATGTGAGTAATTTCCCTCGTCGCTTGCAGCATAGTTCAAGAGTCAATCATTATTCAATAACGTTTCATTTTTTCACACGGCCATTTCAAAACTATTCTTAATAATTTCTTAATATTCAATGATGTGTGAAATATTAAAAATGTCTTATACTTGCAAAATGTTCCATTTTATAATTACCATCAAAGCATTATCCATACCGTTACAGAAGCGCGTAACACATCCATACCATACGAGTCAAATAACCATTTCCATTAATTTATGAAATCTAATAACCTAACACTAGATCGTTAATGGTAATTAACATTTAGACGTTGAATTTATTTATCCTTTTAGAGTTAATTACAATACGATGTTCTCGCGATTTTATTTTAATATCTATCATTAAAAGATTTTTAAAATAGTTTTAGAAATTTAATTACTTTAATAAATATCCTTAGTGTATTCAATTTTATAAAATGCAATTAGTAGATGCAGCGTTTGTACTCGTAGACTTAAAAATCATCGTCCCATTTCTGACCCGTTCTATATTGGGAACAGTTGATTCATGTATTGAGTGCATAAAACGGTTTCAGTAATATATCTCAAAATCTGTTAAGAAGCTTTATGAGTAGCAGAAAAAGACAGATTTATTTTTCAGGAACTTGCAAAATATGCTATATAGGTGTAAATCGTTATACTAGGTAGCTTGTAGGGCCGCTTTTAATCGTATACTACATAGACTGCAGTCCATGGGCCCAAGTGTAACAAGCTTAATAATTTATTTTGTGTTATTATTTTTTTAATGTTTTTGCCATTCTTCTGCCTTAACTCATTAAATTACATATCATTGTGTTTAATTCATTTTTGATCGTTATTATATGTAAACATTCTCACTTCTCCCAAAAGAAAAAAAAAGAAAAGAAAAACAAAACTGCCTGTTTCTACTCTGCCATTTCTTCTCCTTTCTCGCTCTTTTTTTCTATCTCCGCTATCTATCTCTTCCCTTCACTGCCTCCCTTTAATAACTGCACAATATTCTTTTCGCTTTTTACCTTTTTCTCACATGAAAACTTAATGTGCTCCAACATTTCTACCTCCGTTCCGCACACCCTGCACATCTTTCCTTGCTATTTGCACAGTATTTGTTCCCTTTCTCCTCGTTTCCCAACCTGAATCTGGCAATCCTTCTCATGTTTTTTGTGTATTTTTCTCTTTAGTATTCTGGAATCTCTCTCTCCCAAATTCCTTTATATCTGTTGTTATAATTGCTCTTCTCAATTTTTTCCATTCTTTCCTGTTGTTAAATCTCCCTGTCTCTTCTCCTTAGCTTCTCTTCCACTCTTGTACCTTCATTTATTTTGTATTTTTGAGCTTGTCGGAGCCGGAGTGGACCACTGGGTTGGAGTATAAAAGCGATTCTGGTAGTTGTATTTAGTTGCATGTATGTAATCCTAATTCTTAGAGAAAAAATCAAGCGCTACCGATGTCTCGTAACTATGACACTCTGCATAATTGTATATATATGTTCCTTGTCATACGCTTATGTATATGTGTATATTATATATTTTAAAAGTCGGAAATATGCCTTAAGCAACTAAATAATTCCTTATACCTGAATTAATTGAACAATAATAAATATTAATTGGTTCAAGTAACTACATATACCAATGCCAACAATTCCAAATTAAAAGTAATAAACTATCAAATATACAATACTTGATGATAGAAGATTGTGATGTGTGTATATGTCCTGTATGCGTGTGTATGTGTTTGTATGCATTTGTATCTATATCAGTGTGTATAGATATCGGTATACGAAATGAAAGTTTCGCGACTGCTCTGCATTGTTGATTAGAACGTGGGAAATATCTTCAAGTGCTTAGTGGCTGTTTAGAATGGATGTTTGCCGTTCTATACAGATTACTGTTACTGTTGTATATAACCAGTACCAGAAGAGGCGTGTCCCTTTCTTGACTCTTAGTTCAAAACTATAATAACATTAAACCATCATTTAAATTAAGCTAAATTTCTGTGAAGACCTTTTCTAACCTCTAAAAACTAATTACGAGTATGTGTGTGTATGTTCGCTCATAGGTTAAATGTAAATTTGTATCAGCTTTTGAATATGATCGTCCTACAATATGATTCAACGAGGTTGTATTAACTAAACTCATGAATTCAATATATTTAGAAGTTGATCCACCGAAATTCTAACTAAATACGTCAGCGAACCTTGTATTTCGGGTATGCAGCATTACTACCCGAATAGAAGTATTACCCGATCAGGCCCTGATGGGGTATCCATTACACCACTTCATATTAAATTTATTTTTGTCTACAACTTCTTTATTATAAAAGTTACAACAAAAACTTTTGAATAAAAGTTGTAGGAAATTATATTATCTATAAGAAAGCTCTTAACAAAATTTTTGAGGGAATGATAGTTTTAAAGATAAAGCATAAAAACTGCGCTCTCTATCCATAAAACTCTAATTTAAATCTAGATCTGACCCTTTTCTATAATGAAAAACGATTTGCTTCTTCTTAAGGACAAATTTTTAGGTTAATATTACATCATTAATTAACTACAAAAAATTAACCTGTAAAGTGTTGATATTGTAGCACGAAGTAAAAAGGAACAACAAAATTTAACATTAGTATATTATGCATAATAATGATGTTACTTATTTCACGCTTACGCCACGTAATCAGCATAAAAAAGGTGTTGGCCTAGGGGAGACATGATTCTGCATTTATTACGAGATCATAAATATAAACAAAATAAGTAAAACATCATCTTCTTAAACTCCAGGTAAGACGAGCAGATCACCTGTATTGTGTGTACTAATAAATATAATTTTGCAATAACTTTTGAACCACGTCATCTAAAACTTGTTGATTTTATTGAAGACTATTTAATAGATAAGTGAAAACATACTTTTTGAGAAGTACTACTTTAATGCCGGTTTTACACCAGAGAAACTAAACAATAAAACACGAACAAAAACTGTTTTTTTGAACAAAAACACCAATGTTTTGTAAAAACTGAACAGGTCTTCAAACATTTTTGTCTTTAAAAACTGTTTCTAGTTGGTAATGGCGGTTTCACACCAGAGAGACAGTTTTGAAAACAGTTTTGTTGTCAAAAAGCAAAACAAAATGTCAAATTTTAAAACAGTTCTGTTTTTCGAAAACAGACTGTTCACACTGACCAGATTGGTTTTGTTTTTAGTGTTTTTCTGTGTGTCCCATAAAAGTTATAAACATGATAAACAACAACTGACAAGCTCAAATATTCACATAAAACAAAACTGCGTGTTCAAACCAAACAGACTAAAAAACAACAAACGTGTTTTTCTTTGTATCTTACCGACTCCAGATGAAAACGTGTTTTGTTTACTAAACCAGCAACAAAAGACAAACATTTTTAAAGAACTGTCTGTTTTCGAAAAACAAAACTGTTTTCAAAACTGTCTCTTTAATGTAAAACCGGCATATGAATATTAGGATAAGCTGTCTAAAACGTATATGATGGGAATACCATCCTGTCAGATTTTTGTTTTTAATCAGATCAGTTGGTTTTACATCAAACTATGATTCATAATCTTAATCGTCTAGCTACTAGATTGCTCGGATTGTGTCGGTGAATCGTCTGTAATGTAAATTAAATGTTACGTATATGTATTAATAATATGGATTGAATCAGACATAGGCGCAGGCGCAGACACGGGCCGTAGAACGGGGAAGGTACTACGCGCCGTTTCGCGTTATACTGGCTGTAAACTACATCTCACCAGTCACTGTTTAGCCGCAGGCTTACAACAAACTAAAAGATTTTACAAATTGCATGTTTCATATACATTTGGCACATACTTTGCTACGGCCCATAACTCTTGAATGTTGTTAAATGACAGATTTAAATTTTACCAATACGAGACCTCAGGTCCATCTCGAGACTTAGTCGGAGCGAGCCGGATTCCACTTGTCGTACATTAATTAGGTGCTGAGCCCAAATATTATGGATGAGATATGAATTCATTGTTTGTAGGTCATTGAACAAATTTACCACTTCGCTTACATACATGTCCAATAACAGCAGCTGAATCAGGGGCCATTAAAAACGGATATGTTCAAATTCAATCAGCGTATTTGTTTGTTAAATTGATTTGAATTGAAAGAAACAGTGTCAGTGGTGTATTCTCGGATAGTTTTATAGATTGAATTTCAGAAAGTGTGACAAGTAGTGGAGAGGATCATAAATTGCGCTCGACATTGCAAAGCAACATTATACCACCACATAATTAACCCTCCGTGTGAACACTATATTTTTCGAGACATGGTGTGTACACTGTGCCTTGTGAGGGAACAGTTGTGTTTTTCTAGTTTTCAAAAAATCTGGAAAAATTATGGATTACTTCTTGAAGTGAAGTTTAAAACCGTTGTTAATAAAAATTGACAAATAGTAAAAAACGCGGAAAAACGGAATATTGTTAAAGAATTTGTAACTTTGTAACTAACAAATATTAAGAAAAACGGTTGTAAACTATTTCACCTTAGACTATAAGCTTTCGAAAGAATGTAGTGTCTTTGGCGTGGGCCCCCAAAAAATGGAATTATTTGTGCACCTGAAAGTAAGGAATATTTTACGGATTTAGGCATGTAATAATAAACGGAACGGTGATTATTCGGCACAAAATAAGTTTTTATTGTGAAAAATACAAAAGTTATGAAATAATAATTAATAATAGTTAATAATAATTAATGTCAAAAAGAGAATTTACTAAAAAAAGAATTTAATAAAATAACAATCTATATATAGATATATATATAATCTAAGTAATAATGTATTAAATTACATAAAACATTTATTCTAATCATGAAAAAACTGTAAAACAACGAGAAAAGCAAAAAAAATGTGGAAAATACTAACGTCGTTTGTACACTAACCCTTTGAGGGAACAGAGGCAAGTTTCACTGGCTCACCTTTGCATATAAACTGTCAGATCCGGATGCTGCTGGAATCTTAAGTCCTTATACTACCTAAATTTTTTAGAGGGCATAGGTGAAGCGCGCTGTATACTCATAAGAGAGAAATAGGACTTTGAAATTTCAACTGTTCCTTAAAAGACTCAGTATACACACGCAGGGTTAATTAAGCTTTGTTAACAACCAGCCTCAGTGTCTTTTATTTGCATTAATTTAAATCTTAACTACGATAATGACTTTAAAATCATTCTGGGTTAGTTTAGAGTGGTAAGTGATGTGGATTTTATAAATTCCAATCCCAATCGATGACAAAAACAGCTCAGTGAACCATGAAAGTAACCTATAACCGGAGATGTAGTGCTATGTTAGATTTCGTAAAAATAAAATCAAAAAGGTTAAAATAAATTACAAGATTTTACCTTGATTTGTATGTAATAAAATGAATCAGTGACATTATTACATTATCATTTAGAATTTCTAATATTTCTCAATATGAGAACATAGTGTTTATCGACCGTGGAAGATTCATGTAAACAGTTTAAGGCCTGAGGCTGTTATGTTACTAAGATTATACATACTATACTACACTATATAAATATAATATCTTCTCCTTAATTTAATTTATTTACAGTTTTATTGACAATCTTTTTAAAACAGTGTATTTATAAATGAATCCGTTACTCTTATCTTGAATTATGTTTAAAAATAGATTACGATAAATACTCGGGTGTCATTTAAATATTCGAAAGAAATTATTTGTTTAAGAACTGAATATACTACAGCTCTTAGTAACATACCGTTTACAAAAACGAAATATTTATTCTTGGTTATAACGTTGTAATAAAAATTTATTAATGAAAGTTGTACAAAATTATGTTGTCTACAAAAAAGCTCTTTAGAAAATTTTTGTGGAAGTTATAATTTTCAAGATAATGAAAAGATATTGATTACATCCTTATTTTTAAACTGGCGGCCGAATAAAGATGCTTTCCACCCCGACTATTATATTTTTTTAAACTTGAAAATACTAATTAGATAGATACAGTGAGCGAGAGCATTGGCGCTTAACCAGATGCCGAACCAGACATATTTTTGTAGGTTAGGTTGTCATAGTTAAATTGGTTATGTACATATATAATCAGACACTTAGGCAGCGGTATAGTGTATATATATTAATCCACGACACCACAAAGACTTCTTCGGTGAAAGGACTTAGCATGGGAAATACATCGACGTTTCTTTAACCTTCTTTAACAAGTAAATAAATTGCAGAAAATGATTAGAAAAATATGAGATTGAACAAATATGTGTGCTACTTTAAATATTAGTTCTGCATTTATAATTTACATAAAACACAAGATATACATTCAATATTTATTTCTCGGTTGATCACCGTGCTCATTATGTCCATAGAGATAGCACTGGAAACAAATATTTTCCATGCTGTGAATCTATAACAAACATACTCGTATATTGCATACATTGGTACAGTTTGTCTCCTTCAAACACAGGTCTGTACCATTTATTAGTTTATAATTTAAAATGTACAAATACAGTTCATAAATGTTATTTTAAATTTTATTAGGCTTTCGAAACCATATTTGCTATTAAAGATTCATCAATATCTCTCAGTAATTAGCAATAGACGCTATTACTAATAAATTTGTTGTAAAATTAACAGCAATCAAACAATAACTCGATATAATAGTTTTAATTCCCAGGCCCGATCTGAACTACAATCCAAGCAGAGTTTAATACGTCATAAAAAGGGATCATCATAATGAACATAACATAAAATAGCGAGTATCGTCAAAGAATCACGATTAAAGCGTAATTGTAATTTACAAATACTCAAGTCATTATCAGATGTCAGATTCTGGCGATGAATATTAACTTACTAACTGCTTAAAACAATAAATGTCTCCTTATGATAAAATACACGCACTCGAATTGAAATAGGGTCAGGTTTAAATATCCCGCGTTTTCATTCATTTATTTTAATTATAATCTCTCTGAAGTAACTGGTTAAATGATCGGTTTGTTTGTTTATTTTCTCTTGTAATTTATGATGGTATTTAATATTTAATTTTTAGAATTATTTTTATTAATGTACAAGTTACATGCGATTCTTAAATTAATTAGACCTTCTAAAGTCATTTAATTCAATTATTTATTATTACTCAATAATTATACGGTAATTTATGTTATCAATCTACAGAGGAACATTTATTAACTGGATTATTTAACGTAGTCAAGCTAATGTACTCTAAGTACATTATATCAGTTTGTATGATGCTGCAGTCGATTAGAATCCAACGTGGGTTTTTTATGATTGCTCCTAATTTTCCCATGTGAATTTAATTTCGCAGTGCGCACGTTCTGTACCTACAGTATACGTTCATAATTCTGTTTCCTAAATGAGAGAACAAATGTACCTACTTTTAAAATAAATATGCAAATACCCCAAGTACGAATACGCATGTGATATACTCGTACATAATCCTTAATATATAAACATAAAACTTTATTTGTGAGAATGAATATATTCCAAATGCCTTACAAATGTAGATAACTTAATTGTCTAATTCAATAATAACATACTGTTTGACTTAATATTACGTGCTTCTACGTCTGAAACGTTTGGTTCTGAAACACCCGCAGGCACTTTTCCACGCTCTGATTTGAATTATTTGCAGGCTTAATTACTTTCACATATTTTACTTAAATTTTATTTCTTATGAAATGGATTAAATACCAATTCAATTTAATAAATATTTATATTAAAGGTCATGGAATTTTTATTTTACATGCTACAATTCTGATAATGGTAATCATTTTAAAGAATTCTACATTTTTTACATTTTGGAAGATATTCAAACAAACACACATATATATATATACATATATATTATCCACATAAAATAAGCAATATGTTATAAATGTAAATATCCAATCATGCTATTGAGTTACTCTATTGATGATACATGATCATTAATAACGCAGCTCGTTATCTCAGAATTATTCATGACGAAAGATAAATATTACATCTCTGGTCTCTGATTATCCAGGTCTTGCAGTATGCAATTCTCTGGTATACGGGTATTCGTGTAATTCTGTTCGGTAGAGATACATTATTATAAGGACTGGTACGAGTTTAAGCGAGAGTTGGTATGTTCAAGTTAAATTTTAATTTGCATGATTGACAAATAAGAGAACGACAAATCGGTACGCTTTGTATATGGAAACTGAACCAAACAAATGCCGCAATCGATCAACAAGTTGACTATGTTGGAATGATATGCCTCTAGAGTTAATTTTTATAGACATCAGACTGCAATTTCTTTGAAATTAGATCTCGGACCAGTGTTATAATTTATCTAACCTATCCTTTATATGCGCCAGGTTTTCTTTCTCCTTACCACATATCCTACAGGTTCTATCTTCATCACCTCTCTAATAGTTGCTTCATCTTTCTTCGTTTTCTTTAGTTTTATTCTTTCCTGTTTATCTAGTTACTTTGGCCTCCTTCTAGTCCACAACTTTCGTTCATTTTCGTCATCCTTTTCTGCTGTTTTATCACTTTTTCTTATTATCTCCTACTCGTTTAATTAAGGTAGAAACCTTAATGTTACAATCTCTTCCATCGTCATTCCTTTTCGTACTGGTCCCTTTCCTAATTTGCTCTCTGATCAATCTTTCTTCAGTTTTTCGTCAACTTTTCAAGTCAAATCAAAGCAAGACTTAAGAAGCTAAGTAAAAACTTTGGAACATCTAATATTTATTAGAACTTTAATATTTGGAAGTGATTTTATAACAACTGACATTGATTACCTTACATTCCCATCTAAAATATCTTTAAATCTATTATATTACTTCTTCATTAAGTCTGTCTTTGCCAGCGATTTCTTTGTACTGTTGTCCGCTCATAAGACGAAGTACTTTAAATAATTTATTGCTTTTGTTATATTTTATATATACCAGTATCTATGTTATAATTATAATGAAATTAGTTCTGGCAAAGCTAAGCGATAAGAATAAATATTTAAAACACATATATCAACGTTAAATAGTCATTAGTAGAAGCAAGTCAAGCTGAGGCAAGTCGAGGCGTTTGTGATTGCAAGCACTGAAGCACTAAACGATTCCAATTGCTTCAGGACCAGTAGACTTGTCATTACTGTTTAGTTTCATATCCTTATTACGCATTTGATGTATGTATTTGCAAGCTTAGGTTTCTGACATTTCATTTTACTCACATCAATTATAAATATATCGGTATCGTAGTCTAGCATTGAACAACAGTACTTGAGCAATAAATTACTTGCTTACTTGTATAGACAGCCCCGGATCTTCATTTGTTGTTATTTTACATGGACTGAGATTTGTTCATTTATTCTTCAAAACAATTTCCTAATTTATACATATCTTTTAATAAACATCATAATTTGCTTAAATTTGTTGAATAAAAACCAAATGCTCATGCGGAAATTTGTATAAAGCCCACTAATAATGGGATATTTTAAGTCGATGTGCCAACCTAGAAACACCTAGTAATATTTAATCCAAAAAGATCTAATTTCTATCATTAAAATGTCTTCTTAAGAAGGTTTATGATTCTATTAATCCGTAAAATGTAAAATTAGATAAATCTTTAATACACGTAATAGGATGGCGGCCAGCTTTTAAAACTTCTTTGGGTTTCTAACAGATTTGAAAAAAGTAATTTATAACTAACTAGATAAAATTAAATTTGGCCGTAAAAGCAAATAGAAAGCCAATTGGAAGAAGCAATAGAAAGAACTTCAAAAGAGTCTCATGCAGCTCAAGGGCCTGCAAATGGATTTATAAAGCATTTTCTGATTAAGTTTTTGTAATCTTAACTATTACTTAAGTAATGAATAATTCATATTAAGTAATGAAATTCAATAGGTACACAAGTGAATTTGATATTTATCTAAAGCATTTCATATAAAAACTATATTATTTTGGCACCTGATTGATTGGTAATTAACAAATCATGTTTAAATTTCAAGTATAGATCAATTAGCTACGTTTACAATTGCTTTCACGTTGTAAGTAGTCCACAAATCTGTAAAAGTCAATCAAGAAATCAATGCATTTTTTTAAATTTATTCAACTGAGGTCGACTTCGTATATCTAGTCCTAACACTGACAACCGATTCTAATTTAGTAATATAATATATCCATATTCATAAAAAAATTAATTTCCTTTTTCTTGAAAGTTTTTTCATTAAAAAAGCAATATTTTCCATTAGGTTCCTAGTGCGCGAGATGCTTCACTGCTGTGTCTTCAAGTTTGACCCACGGACCAGAGTTATATTTTCTGTGTTTGGTTGTTATCAAATGAAATTGAAGCGGTATAAGCCACATATGTGAGTGCACGACACAATAAATACTAGAAGATCATTGGTGAAAGGACTTGGCATCGGAAATAGGTAAAATTAATTCATTTTTGTTTTTGTTGGCGCAAATGTCGTGATTCTCGATGTAACTGAAAATCACAATGTTAAGCGTTGTCTTGATTATTTCTTGTCGATTGAAACACGAAAAAACCAAGTATTTATGCAAATCTGATGTTGGTAATTTACATTTAGTAGTGGACTGTATTTTTATTAAGAATTCACAGAGAAACACACTATTTAATAACTAAATGAATTTATTTGAAATAAGTATAAAAAGCACGTGTCCAAAATAACAATGTATATATATGTTGCTAATTTAGACTCTTAAAAGTAGAGAGCAACCTGTTGCGTCGATGGTCAAAGTAAGAAGGGATGATTTTAATGGTGACTATGATGCAAGTGTCCCTTACGTGTCAGTAGACCACATGTTTCGTTGTCTACTTTAAAATTAAAGAAATTCGCAAACAGTTTTAATCCATCAGTTTGCTATCAGCTATCGCAGTAAATAAATATTTCAATACTTGATTTTCATTTTGTAATCACTTAAAACCAAAACTATAACTGTGAACACAGTTCATATTAATCCACACGTTGAAGAAGAAGGAGTTGAAATAAGCGATCACGTTATTCATTTACCTACTTAGACACAAAACCGTGTTGGATGCTCACTCTTGAATGCAGCATCACAAAACGATTAGATTCAAATTAGATTAATATTCCACGAACGAGACGCGAGGTTATTGAGAGTACGGTGCGAGGTGAGGGGTGAGGGGAACTCTTACAAGGTGCTTGGTAATGTGTTGAAGATCACGCCGATGCTCATCGTCCACGACGTAGACCATAATCTAATTTCAGTTTTTTTCGCTTTAGTAATTTATTTATTCATTTGATAAAAAAAAACCCGAAACTTATATAATCCACAACAAAACTAGTTTTGTAACTCGATTAGACTAAGAATAATATTTAGTATACATAAATAATTATAACCTTTCAATGATTTATTAATTTCGTTAATTGATGAAACGGTCAAGATATTATCTCATATTTAATTGATAAATCACCAGGTTTTTTATTGATTATGTCATTTGTTTTGGACCTAGTTTTTTTAATTTTGTTTCCATTAATCTATTATTTGTTCCTATAACTCTTGAACAATCATGGCTATTGTCAATATCCTGTGGGTATGAATAAATAAATTATGTGAACGAGATTTCGATCTATATTCTTCAGTATTGTATGTCTCCCACGCTTCTTGGAGAATATGAACTGATCATTGGGTGTATTACAATAATTATCAATAATTATATTCATGCCTGTAAGGTGTTAAAGTTACTGTCACTCCCACCGTGGAATACGATACTCTGCTGGTACGCTTCTGCTAGCTGGTTGTGCCATTATTCACAATATTCGTAATTACTCAATTGGAAAATGTTCTATTATTACCCGCTAGACGCAGTTACATTTATTTACATCATTATTCTAATTTAAATTACAATTACGATTTTTTAACATACATAAAAATTGTTGTGCATTATTATACACGATTATATCTTAGCCTTGACATCTTGCAGATCAGAGCGTTATAGTGAACTATATTAGGGTAGATAAGATTTCCATGTGTCCTCATTTTTTAGTGGTCGATTTTTCAATTGTTGATTGAAATTGATGTTAATAAATGTGTATTGGCGTGTCTATTTTATTAAATATCTAAATATTGACGGAGATATAGCAATTAAAAGTTTGAATTGTAGTTTTAGCGCTAGGAATAGTCGGCCATATTTGTATGACGTGAAATGCATTTTAACGTCAGTTATTTGTAGAGTAGGTCAGTGCTGTGGTAATGTTTTGTAGCTGTTTGGTAGTCAAATAATCAAGTCAAATCAAAGAATAATAAGTTTTTATTTTATTTAACCCTGCTAAGGCAGACATAATATTGAAATTTTATTGTTCCTTGAAATAATTGTAAATAATATTTGATATTTTGATATATAAATACATATAGCACAGATTTATGAGCTGTAAATTTGGTAACCTTACACAAGGATTGTGATGTCACATGCACTTGGAATGTGTACAACGTTGAATCCCTTTAATAATTAAAGAGACAAAATGACTTTTTTAATTGTTAATATCTCTTAACATATAAGGAGTTATTAAAAAATAATTGAACATTGGAGGTTCTAGTAACCCACTTTATCAATATATAATACACTTTTATAGAAATTAAGACATAGGACACAAGCCCATTATAATTAAAAAAAAAAAAAATATTTTCATATTTTTATAAAAACTAAATCAGTTTAAAATAAAACAAGTCGTTCCGTTTGAATATCATCTTTCATAATCTGGTTCTACTATTGGGCGATCTCATTGTTTACATGGGGCCTGTTGCCTGTTGGTCCAGTTCGGTATTTCTATAGACTCATCTCTAGTCGCCCACGTGCTCTCGCAGCTACACGTGTTTGGTGCTTTATTCATCCGTCCAGTAATTTTCTAGTATAGCTGTTTAATTCCAGTATCTTACCATATATCAAGTGTGTTTAGGAAGTATTACACGGCCGGACCGTTTGGACCGTAGTCGGTTTATTTTTTCTAAATATTATTAAAGATTCGACCTGACGTTTAATTAAATAAATTATATGAAATAAATTATAGAATACAATGACAGCGTTTATTGAAAAATTATACTATTAAGAATTTCATAATAAAATTATGATTGAGTTATTTGAATCGTTACAGTTATATTTCTAATACGAAAGTTTACTATAATTTAGAATTAGAAACGTATTCATATCTTACTTTCTTGGATTCATTTAAAAACGTTAATTAATGCACGTACGAGGATCAGACAAATAATAGGTTTACGTTTGTTTCTATAAAAATGTACTAAATGTACTTTTACAGTTGCCAAAATGAAAATAGATTTCTTGTTCAGGACCAAAACTTTGCAAAATACTGAAGAGCAAAGATATACGTATGTCGTGGGTTAGAACGAGACAAGAAATAAAGTATTTAACTAAATAGATTAATACGACGTGTATTCTGCTAAAAGTGTAAAGTGACATTCAAAACTAACGTTAACAAAATCCGAGACAAGATTTGTATCTACAAGTACTCCTTTGTAGCAATCATTTTCAACATAACCTATTTTTGTGTCATTTTGTGTATTATTTTTATAATTACGTTATTGTTATTTATAACATTAAAGGTTTGCAATTTTTGCAATTGCATCTACTCAAACCGTTTTAGATCCCACAAAAAATCAATTGATCTAATCCATTTTGAACTGAATTTTTGCGAGCTAATGTTAGGCCGGAATCAGTGGTGAAGCCTCTGGTACTACTACTCTACTACTTACCGATCTTGGTAATTTAGCCACTGTAAAAGATATAAAGCAGTAAATAAATGTAACGATGTGCGATATTAGACAACTGCAAATTCTTTTTGTTAAAATATAACATTAAATAAACGCTCAAAAACGCGTAAACCAGATATATGGTTATTAGTTTTTAATTATTCAATTTAATATTTAAGTACTGCTCGAGAATTTCTAATCATTCCTTTAAAAAATGAAATAGTTAAATATATTGCTACAGCCATAAAGAGCATCTTTTTGTATCTAGTCTTAATAATTTTTACAATAATGCCTACTTGAGTGTGAGAGCGAACAGTAAGTGATGTTTAACGTCTTTATAATTAAAGGCTTTTAAAATCATAAATAGTTTTTTACTAGTAGGAATATAACTCACTATCTTATACTCGTTATTTATAGTCGTATCTAGAAATGCGAGTGCCATTGGCGTCTGCAGGTAGGGGCAAATAGAGCAGTATATATACAAAACAGAAAGAAATTTGTGATAAATGTACACTAGATAGAGTGTAATCTGATTGATCAAATTTCTGGCGGACGCCCATGGCGAAAGTAGTAAGTAGATGGCATTTTATACAAAATGGACAGCCTTATTTACAACTACTGTCAGAGCATCTTTCACACTTCTTTATAAATTATTAAACTGCGGACAATATTAAGAAATAATTAGTTTTTTGTTATTTAAAATATTTTTGTTGTTTTTATCGATGTTTGCATTCCGATCAATCAATAAATATATAAATATTGATGTTGATTGATGAGATTTTTTTTCACAATGTGTTATTTGTAACATTTTACCAAATGAAAACTACAAGTATCTTCTCTAATAAGATCCTATTTTGCCTGAAATCGAAACTTTTATCCTTAATTCTTCTTCTGAGAATTTTCAATTCTGTAAAAGGATTAATACGAATGAATAACCATTTTTAAGTAAAAGGAAAATTTCTTTATATATAACTATTTTTAACGAGTTTCTTTGATGGTTTAATTACATGAATTTAATAGGCTCGTTCTCAGTCGAACTTCATTTAAAAAGTAAATTACTCTTAATTTATTTCTGTCAAATAAACGCGGAATGTTTTGATTTTGTTTCAATAATAAATAACTTCTTAACATCCCAAAAATGTCCAATTATAAGAGTAAATTAAAAATAATTGCAAACAAGTTAAGTCTTCCCTGTGTTGAACGTGTTCAAACCGTTCAAACGATCAACAACAATATTTATACTTGATTATGGATTTGTTATAAGTTTCGCTTGAACGCAAGGTTTCTTTCTACAACTGTCATTCATTTGTGTTGCGTCGGTCCGTCTGGCTGTCACTATGTCAGTTAGTCAGTCTTTGACGAAGAAATCAGGACAAATCAATTTATTTTATTCATTTAAATGATGAGTTATAAATTAACATCAGATCATTTACAACGATATTTAATGAACAGAAAAACGGGACCGTTATTGAACTGAAGTTAAACCCTCATTAATACCCTGGCAATCTGGCATTTGTAATTAAAAATAGCAGATAGAAATGTATAGCTTGATTTATGCTATCAGTACCGTATCGAACGGACTTCGAAGAACAATGTTTTACAGTTAGTATGTTATGTGAGCAGAGGATGTACACCTACTGAAATAGATTATGTTTCATATGGTTCTAGAATGATTCAAAATGCGTACACGTCAAAAAACTGCCAACACGACACAGTGAGTACGCGAGCAAACTACTCTGCTCACAGTACGCAGTTTTCAATGTACGCAATATAGATATTTGCAGTTTGATTGTTTTCAATCTGCCCGGTACTTTTTTATCAATAAAGACTGACAGATACGTTAAGTATATAAATTTAAATCATGTTTTTTTAGAAATTTCATTTTAGATTCTAAAATTATTCTATTATGAATATCTGGTCTAATTTTATTAAGCAGGTCATAGTTGTAATGGGCTTGTGTCCTCATTTTTTATTGGTCGATTTTTCAATTGTTGATTCAAATTATTGTTAATAATGTGTATTGACGTGTCTATTTTATTACATATCTAAATTTTGACGGAGATATAGCAATTAAAAATTTGAATTGTAGTTTTAGCGCCAGAAACGGTTGGCTATATTTGTATGACGTGAAATGCATTTTAACGTACGTTATTTGTTGAGTAGGTTAGTGCTGTGGTAATGTTTTGTAGCTGTTGGTAGTCGAAATATCAAGTCAAGTCAAAGAATAATAAGTTTTTATTTTATTTAACCCTGCTAAGGTAGACATATTATTGGAATTTTATTGTTCCTTGAAATAGCTGTAAATAATATTTGATATTTTGATATATAAATACATATAGCAGAGTTTTATGAGCTGTAAGGTTGGCAGCGGTTGTGATGTCACATGCATTTGAAATGTGTACAACGTTGAATCGCTTTAATAATTAAAGAGACAAAATGACTTTTTTAATTGTTAATATCTCTTAACATATAAAGAGTTATTAAAAAATAATTGAACATTTGAGGTTCCAGTAACCCACTTTATCAATATATAGTACACTTTTATATAAATTAAGACATAGGACACAAGCCCATTATCAAGCGACCTACAGTAGTATATAATTGCGCCGCGATAGCAATATCTTTGAACCGTTTTATGACTACTTGTACTAGTATAGCTACTATCAAACTTTAAACAGTTTCTAATATCCTACTGCATACTCCCGCAGCTTTGTCCACGTTTAAATATATCATTAGACCGTTTGCGCCTTCAACCGTATCTCCTACAACGCGTGTTATTTAAACCATTATAGATTTGAACATACATGATGTAGTCATACGGTGTTGGTCTTTGGATTTTATCAATTAAACATAAATAAATGTTCTCCTTTACTCCTCCTTTGTAACTGACAGCATTTGTTCATGTATGCACGTCTTCCTAGTGTAATAATTGTAATTTCTTTAGGTAATCAAACATGTTCAGTCATTGTTAAGAAAATATATAAGTACTTTGATATCTAAATTTGCATAAACATGGAAAGTCAGTTAGCCTTTTATAGTAACAAGTTGCCTAAAAGTTAAATATGCTATAGCTATGCGGAAATGAACTCAATCGGGTCATAAAGATATGCGTGGAGAAATTGCATAATATTCAAACGAAGTATATTGATCCCATCCCCACAAACAATGTTGACAAGATTCGTATAAGATTCGTATTAGAATCGTATAAGATTCGAACGGATTGAAGCGAATCGTATTAGAATCGTATAAGATTCGTACGAGATTTAGAAAAATTGTTTGTAGGGATGTTAACGTAAACGTTCATGATTTGGATTTATCACATGAAATATGAAAGAGGAGCGATCTTAGTTCGTTCGTACGCTTCCCTTCTCGTCCATGACTGATACCTTTAACTATTCTAGATACTTTAGAACAGATACGTTAAAACTTTAGTTACTTTTACTATATAAAATAATGTATCTATTAAAAAACAATCAACATACATATGCAGTCATTATCCATAACTTTGTGAAGCATCTGCTTTAGTAATGTATTTTTTTACTAAGTAATTAAATACAGTAATTTAATAATGTGACTCACGTATAAGTAATAATGTTAAGTGTATGTATAATATATGTAATTGAGAGGTTACTTTTGTCACCTGCCGATAAATAATGGCACTTTGATTTTGATTTAAACATCATAAAATCTAATTATCTATCACCGGAAGGAAGAATCAGCCAGGAAGTTAATATAAAAAATAAATTGATGATATAATGTGTTTGATTACGCTTGTATTGGGGGCATACCATAACGTATGTCTATAAAAAGGGTCGGCAAATTACCCCAAACTGTGAAAAATATAAATCTGGTGTGTAATTAAGGTAAAAAAGGATGTACACTTAACTTTAGTCGTACGTTATCTAGCACTGACTGTACATATTAGAAAACCATTAAAATATTGAATTGAAACAATCTTACCTTGCATCCTTCACAAGTGAAGGCCCCGAAATGGAATCCTGCGGCCGGTTCGCCACACACCTTGCATTGTTGATTCATCTATAACAATATAAAACAACAATAAATTAATAGCAACAATAAAGCATTATACAATGTCTTTGAGCAACAATAATATCATAATTATACGTTTCTTAATATAAATTTAATTTATAACCAAATTATAAAGATATAATTGTGAATTGTTAATGATCTATACTTAATATAATTAATATTCCTTTGAAAACGATTCCTCAAGGTTTTATTCTAAATAGTTTCTTGCAAAAAACCACACATGAAGTGTTAAAAAAATGTTCGAGTGTATAACTAATAAATTATAAGTTAATTTATAGCTTCAGCAACGGTGAATATCTCCATGCTAACATATCAATATGACTTCACATACAATATAGGTATACTGCACACTTACTTAAAAATAACTACGTATTTTTAATTGATTATTATTTCAATATTGATGCACCTATAGCAACCGTATTGCGCCGTAAATTAAAATAACTGTTTCTGTACCTATCTACAGGTGTTGTTAGATTCAGGTGTTGTTAGTTTTATTGTAAGATCACGCTTAATTGACTTTTCCTTCATATTTGATGTCCAGTTCACTCCGACTACGAAAACTGTAACGACTACGAATTTTATTCAAAAACTAGGTCTTTCAATATCATATGTAACAGCACTCTGAATACAAGACTGTCTTAAAGTAAGAAATATTATAAATTTTTGTACACTTATAAAGGATATTAATATCTAATTATACTGAAAATTTGAAGTGGATTGGTCGTTTTGGGCTTGAGATAAATTCAATCAAAAATCGGGTATAAATTCGAAATACAATGGTTAATAAATGTTAACCAAAAAATACGACAGATGAGACTATTTAGTTTATTTATTTCTTCTACGTCAAAAACAACTTGGGGTAGAGCATTGACGCTGAACTCTGACTACTGTGTCCCCGGGCCAGAAATATATTTTCTGCGTTTGGTGAAATCAGATTTAATTGGTTGTGTGCAACCATAGAAATGAATATGGAAAAAAATGATTACAAAAAGAAAAAAATCGAGAAGGAAGTTAGAAAAAGGAAAAGTAAAGGGAAAAAAAGAAGAAAAAGAACAGCTTTAGAAGAGATTCGATGGAGGTGATAGGAGAAGCACCGATGGAGGAATCTGAAACGGAATAATGAAAGAGAAGCTTATATATAAAAAAAAATCCTTCCTTAACAATGAAATATTTAAACAAGATGAATATTTCAAGAGTTTATGCGTACTTTCAAAGTTCTTGTTGCTTGTCAGATATTTTTTCTAGCAATTTTAATTTATATAACGCCTATTTAAAACTTCTCTGTATATTATTATGTGATAATTATATATCACTACATATATCTGCGTAATTAGTAACTAATTACTTTCATTATGCAGTTAGTATAATCACGCGACATATGACGGAGTAATTTAATTCATTAAGTGGTACACTGCACTTCATTCCGCACAAACACACCGCGCCACACCGTGCCGTGGCGGTTGCAGAAACTACTCGTACGTCGGTGAACAGAAAATGCACATAATGTAACATGTTAAATGGTTCACTGACGATGAGTGCTTTAACAAGACCATAGATAACACAAAAGGAAATACAATTGTACACTGTGAAATTCCTTATATTAAATAGGAAAACAGTGAAACGAGAGCTTTATGCGCGTTTCACATCAGAGAGACAGATCAATAAAACACGAACAAAAACACCAATGTTTACACCAAAGAAACAGTTCTTAAAAGTGTTTGTTTTTTGTTGCTGTTTTATTAAACAAAACACTAAAAACAAAATCAGTCTGTTCAGTGTGAACAGTCTGTTTTCGAAAAACAGAACTGTTTTAAAATAAAACAAAACATCATTTTGTTTTGTTTTTTGACAACTAAACAAGTTCATTCTTATTTGGAATTATTATTTTTAAACAATTTTGCTGCGTTTGAAACATGGTCATTTGAAAATAATATTAAAGTTCTCAAATTAAAACTAACTTGAGGTAGAATATTCTTGAATACAACCGATGCGCGTTACATTGGCTTCAAGACACCAGAGGGCTTTGGAGTTAATTAGGAATGACATGCAAATTTACTCATCAGTCAATTTATAATAACATTGTAGATCTACTTTCAGTTTCTGAACACAGACGAACATTACAATTTGATTAGTAGTCTGTTAATTGACTTTTAATTGTTTGGGGCATTCCCAAATAAATTAGCATTCAGATTCAAAGCAGCTGCTTTATTGTACCAATACTTGCAGAATACTTTAAATTAAGTGATCTAAATAAATTGCTTTTGACACAAGGTTGAAAACTAGTTTATGCGTCCGTGCTCATGTATTATATAACGTAATATATTTTACGTAACGTTACTAACACACATAACATAAGTTTTACTTAATTCTGTTATATTCTTATTAAATAAATGCAAAATATATTAAAAATCTTTTTCTAATATATTAATTTTATATGCAACATTTTATAATCATGCATTGAAAGATTCATTAACGCCAGAAAACATATATTTATGTTGAAAGGTAATTTATGTTATGTAATGTTATATTATATTACTCTAAAAAAAATTATGTAAAAGATAAACTGTTTTGTTTTAAGTAAACCTATAACATAAGAAAAACTATATGTTAATTATAATAAATAAAATAATTTCAAAATATTTAAAAAATAGTTTTATAATTACAACATATTTAATTAGTATCACTTTAATTGACAAATTATCCTTAAAGCAATATAGGAGCAACCTTACGTTAGAAGAATTAATATTCAACTTACTTGCAAATGTAAAATGAGTTTCCAACTGAAACCAAACAAGCATCTAGTTTATATTTATTAAAAAAGTGATTTTCTTTCACAAGAGAAATACATTTATGAACAATGGGTTAACAGTATACAATAGTGGGTTTTAAATTAGCATGTAAACGACCCACAACGATTTTTTGCTACTCGATAAATCAATCATAAACTTATTAGGTTCATCTAGTTTCAAAATAAAATACAAAATTAGTTAAGGTTTTTCATACATTAAGTGCAGTTTTCTATTATAGAAACTAGTTACGGATAACTAGAAATAGCTCTTATCAGCCAGCTGGTTGGTTACAAGACTCCACCACCATCTACCATCTAATATCAATGGAAACTAAACGCTGTTACAGATATAAAATCCATTATTTCACGACAAATTTACTTGTAACAGAAACGTTGAAAAAGTACCGTAACTTATTTTATAAAAAAATGTTAACCAAGTTATTTTAATGATATGTGAACTAAGAGTTCGATAATTGAAAATTGAGATTTCTTGAAATCCATGGCTCATTTTGAGATTTTATTCTGGTTTATACTGACAGACGACATTTCTGTTTGAAGTGTGACTGGCCGCGTGGGTATTTTCTTTTGCATTCTCCTTGATGGGTTCATTACGTTGATTATTTTGGCATTTATCCATCAGAATTCATTATTTAAAACTTCATTTAAACCTGCATTTCCTAAGTGAAATAATGTAACAGCGAGATATAATATTAAACTGCTTTGACTAATTAAGATGTGTTAATTAAGATGAAGCTGCGCAAAGGCGAGCACAAAACTTAATGTTAATATTATGTTAAAATGAACATTTCAAAGCATTTCTTTACTGAAACCAAGGAAACGTTATACGAATCGATTTTTAAATAGCTCAGGTTTTTATTTATAATCCAACAACATCGTCCAAACCGAAATAACATGTATCTTAATACATCCACATCTTTTATCGGTACTTCGTATTCACTCAGACAATTTTACATGTTTAGAAAGAGAAGTATTAAATGTCAGATTAATTTTTTACATTTGGGTCTAGCTCAACAGTTCAGCCGGTCAAGCAGAATATAATAGAAACACTCTAATGCATCGTACAGTTTTGAATATTGCATATATTCATATTTATATGAATGTCGCATTGGTTAAAATTATGACAATCTTTTCTAAAAACGTCAAGTTATAAATAGCGCATATTAGAATAGCACTGGTCTTACCATTTCAATTATGCAATAATGAAAATTAATTAATAATCATTAAAGCATTTATAATTAAAAGAAAAAGATCAAATAATGAAACAGACTGCAACAAACACATTTAATAATCAATCTAAATTAACGAACAATTAAAAAGAAATAAATTAATTAATACTAAAAATTAATTTAATAAATGAAAGAATTTTAAAATGTATACGATGTGGTTCAACCTTTAGCATAATTATCTTGAACTCTTTTTAGAATCATTAATTTTATACGTGTTCTAACAAGTTCAAACAGTCATGATTTTACCAACATATTATCATCCAACGAACCATCCAAGTAACCTATACCACTCGTTGTTACATTAAATACACCATGTAAAAACGCGATCTTTCTTGTGATAAACAATATCACGACTAGGTATTTACAGAATCAGGGCAGTAGCGTTATTTATTTAGGTTTAAAAAAACCTAAACTCTTCTTCTTTTCTACGGGAACACGATCTGAATCATTAATATCCGGTTTCAAAGGTTAACCAACAATTTTGATTAGTTAAGAATTGTAACTATAGACGTATTCAGGTAGTTATTGTGCTATAAGCCTCGTGAATTGAATGTTATTCATTTTGTATAAATATAAAGGATATCTTTAGCTAATTATCCCGAAGGTTTGAAGTCGATTGACCGTTTCGGACTCCAAATAACTTTAATCAAAGTTCGAATCGACATTGGATAGAAAAACAAATCAGTATGTTTTCTAATAAAAATAACAGTGAAATCATTTGGATATTGGACCACAGTGTTTACAATAGTTACACTAGGAGATATAGAGCAGAGTAGCAATAATGATTGTAAGGCCCTCAGAACACGACGCAACCCGAATCTGCCCGAACCAAATGTGATTACAACTGTGTTACTAGTAAAAGAACGCACTTGTTTACAAGTGAGATAAAACACACGGCACGACCGTAACTAAACTGATTTTAAACTGGTTTTGAGCATATATTCAGCGACTATATTTCTCGGTCGTCTCATGCTTTTGATGATGACATCATCAACAGAGATGTTTACGAATACTATTGAAAAGTATTTAAATACATACATAGTTTTCGTTGAAAACTTCGTTTAACGTTTAGTTTGCAATCAGTCGACTCGTGTGCTTTTCCTCGTGTTTTATCTCACTCGCATACACGTTCGATCTCTCACTAACAACACAATTGTAATACATTCACTTCGGGTAGATTCGGGGTTAAGGTTTGCAACCAGTGTGAGAAGGGCATAAGAAAATATAATAAAACATATTAGCACATAAGGATATTATTTATGGACTGTATCGACCCAAGGATCGCCTCTACTACTCTATAAATAAAGACTATTGTTTATTTTAAGTTCACCTTTGTAAGATACGAACCCAATTCATGACTGCAGTTTTACGTCAGCTAGCATATTACGGATAGGAGTATGTTCGTAACTCATATGAAAGAAACATATGTAGCAGTAACGTTTAACAAGCTGATCAAATGATTAACTTTGACCGTAGAGTCAACGTAGTTTTAATCAGCTCTTTTGAATCTAACTATATCATGAAAATATTTTATCGTAACGTATGACATTTATTAAGACACTAATGAAGAAATCTCTCTTGAAACGTATCTCTCTTTTGATTTAGGACATTTCTTAAGATTATGTATATATGTCTCTCTCTATATATATACAGGGTGTTCCAATATTCAACGATAAGCGGGCACCAGAGGGTGGTCCTGCAAAAATTTATCTCATTTTGTTTAAGAATTAGATAAAAAAAATATTTTTTTTCCAAAATTGAAACACCTTAAGATGTTTTTAACTACCATGACCACAATTTTTCAAATAATTCTGATTTTTTTTTTGTATCGGCAACCTAAATAGCACTGCTATCCATCACAACCATTAAAAATCCCAAAATGCTAGTAATTTTTACACAAAAATCAATCGAAAAAAAAAATTTCCCTAAAATTTTTAAAGATTTTTACTTTCTGTCCACTTTAACTCATCGTGGTGTAAAAAAAAAGTATGAACACTACTATGGCAAGTTTTTTTAAAAATTGGCGCAACTCTTCAGGATTTCAAAATGGTATAATACTCCAGGAAAACTAGCAATAAAAAAAAATTAAGCATACTATTTCTAAACAAGAACCAAATTTCATAAATTGTTGTTGTTGAGCAGGACCACCCTCTGGTGCCCGCTTATCGTTGAATATTGAGACACCCTGTATATGTCTCTTTCTCTATATATACATATTATAATATTATAATAATAATAATAATATTATAATATTTATGCACGGTGTTATTTACATCAATTTTTATATTATTAACTACCCTCTAAAACGTAAACTCATGTATTATACAACGTTATATTTCTTACGTAACGTTTAGTTTGTACATTGGCATTAAAAATATTTTACTAATATATTATTTGAATGTGTAACGATACATTATCTTGCATAAAAAGCAATGATAACGTCAGAAAGTGTAAATTTATTTCCAAAGATAACATTTGTTATATAATCTTACGTTAAATAATTTCTCTTCAGTTCTATCAGTCCGCCACACGCGTTGTCATTACAATACATACATATTGTTTGTGTATTACAAAGTTAATTAAACATAAAATATGGTAATGTTATCATCCTTATCAATAGCCTGCAAAAGAATGAATAATTTGTTTTAAAAAATGCTAATAGCAAAACATTTCCGCAGTCAATGTCTTTCCCAGATGACCAGGCCTGACTTAGAGATACCACTTCTAAGTCAACACAACTCCGGACTGATTAGAAGTGGTAATAGACATCTAACACAAATGATCTAATTAAAATCTTGAAAGTTATTACTAATAAGGTTAAACAGGGTATAAAACATGTATGATATGAAACTAAAGTACGTTTTGTAAATATATAATTTATTTGCAAGAATAAATCCAACAAAAACACTTATTTAAATTATATTGCAGAAAATAAGTGATCTCAAATAATATCACGTCCCGAATATGCCCGAAGGGATTCGTTAAAAACCGTTCTGACATAAGGAATACTTGTAAACCTTATTTTCATTCACAGTGTGTTCATCTTGTCTATTGACTCGACTCCGTTTTTTTTTGTATGACTTTTTTTCGTAATTATCTTCATTAGTTAAAGTCTTATTTGGTCATTATAAATAAATAATAAAGAGCTAGTTGTACTTTTACTGATTGTGTTGAGCTACGAACGAATATGTTCTACATTCATTGCTTTATTTTGAAGTGTCTATCTCTCCCACTTGTCTATTGATATGTTTGTACAGTTGTTATTCAAATTGTATGTTTGCGATGATAAATACTGTAATTCATAAAATTATAAATAATCATGAATGAGGTTATGGCATTCAATTATTATCAATAATTGTGGTTTTTTTTTATTCATGATCTTTTTTACGAAATGGTGAGAATTTACTTGTCTCATGACCTAATTGTGACTCTAAGTACATAAATATTCAAATTATATCGACGCTTCGGTTATAAAAATGTGATTTAATAAAGTAGGACTGGTATTTCTCTGAAGCAATCAAGGTAAATGCACGTACGGGTATGAGATATGACCAGAGACAAATACTGACAACTAAATTCGTTCCGATGCTAATGAATATCCACTGAACTCTGAATAAATTCAATTACATAATAAGATAATAAATTAAATATGAATATGAGAGAATGTTACGAAATTAAGCAAATCTGGTTAAGAATGATATTTACTACGATATATAAGGGGCCAGCAATTCACTACGTTACACGCAAAGGATGGAGAGAGTATTCAACGTGTGTTAAGAGGGGGGAGGTGTTTAAACTTCGTGACATAACATATAGTCTTATGCCGGTTTGACACCAGAGAGAAAGTACAATAAAACACAAACAAAAAATTGTTTTTCTAAACAAAAACACCAATGCTTACACCAAACAGACAGTTCTTAAAACATATTTGTGTTTTGTTGCTGAACAAAACACATTCCCATCTGGAGTCGGTAAGACCAAAGAATAACACGTTTGTTGTTGTTTTTTAGTCTGCTTGGTTTGAACACGCAGTTTTGTTTTTTGTGAAAATTTGCACTAAAAACAAAACCAGTCTGTTCAATGTGAACAGTCTGCGTTCGAAAACATGATTTTGTTTTGTTTTTTGACAATAAAACTGTTTTCAAAACTGTCTCTCTGGTGTGAAACCGGCATTAAATTCACCTTCCAAAAAACAAGTTTATATTAAGGTAATTTATCACACAATTAAAGATAAACCAAATAATCAGCATGAGAATCACAGCGGAGCTTTTTTATTCGAACATAAATTAAAAAACGCGATTATTATGCGTAGTATTCCGCAAATGTAATAACCTCTAAGAGTCCTGTAAGTCATTTAAACAATATGTCCATTTGTTTTAACAAATCTAACGTTTACCACCACTTTAATACGTGAGACTTTTATATGCCCGTCTCCATTTAACTAACTGTTTCTTTATTCACCGATAAACACTTTTATGGACAATTCACACTCTCATGAGGTTCCTTGTACACGTATGTTACTACCTAAGACGTACGACTGTTGCAGTTCCTCGAGGGTTGTGTTACACTCTTACGATTAGGCAGTTACAAGCACCTCAACTCATCCAAGACCAGTTTAATGTGTTCAATTCGTCACGGTGATTATAAATCATCCTAGGTGCTTTATTTTATTACACAAATAACCCTTTTGTATTCTAGTTTTTTGATGATATTAAAATCAACCACTTCCTTTTTCCGGGGTTACTTTATTATGTCCCTTTTATTTTTATTCAAATGTCTTTTTTTGAAGTCATCAAGCCAGAAGCTATTTTAAATATTTGAAAGGTTCACATCTAATAGGGAATGCAGTGTTACATTATATCGTGTAAAAACAACCACATAAAATGCTAATACTTGACTTTGAAGTGTGTAAATAAAGGATTTTTTTAGGTTATGTTTAAGTTTTATTAATGATGTATTAGCTAAGGGATTCTTATTTTAAAGGTTGAATATTAACCTAGTTTTGACAGCTTCATGTATCAGTCTATTATTAACAAAGTAACTAGCAAATGCTTTCGAAATGAAATAATAAATTTGAATATTTCATTTATGCATAAGAATCCCAATGACTTAAAACAATTACTCTTAAACATACTGATAATATAAGTCATGTTATAAATAATAAATACAAAACCTTAATAGATAATAAATAATCACACGAATGGATATAGGAAGCTAACTTATTGCATTTTATGATAGCCAGTCAAACGAAGATTCACTCCAATATATAATACTGGCATAATAAATAATATTTTGCATTTTAATACCAATATATTAATAATAAAAGAATAATAATAAATCTTAATTTATTGATCATAAAATCTTTTTATTGTTTATATTAAATATGTAATTGCCAAATTTATTTACAATATTTATTTTATATACAAGTTATGAGACTTCCTTTTTAAACGAAATGTAGTTCCAAAATATACCGCTGGAAACTACTGTTGAAGAAAAAGCTGACTCTTTTTCAAAAAAGAACTACAAACAATTATGAACTCATAGTTAATTCAAATTCGTCTTTAATAATTATTTATTTTGTGTCATCAAAATTATGTTTGAAATAATATGGTTTCATAGGCAGCGTAGTTTTAAAAGTCTCATGCAAATTGTCTTGTATGCTAGCTTATTACAAGCTAATTTAAGTAGTACATTGCGTTGCATTTTCTATCTGGCTAACATTATAGAATCGTACATAAGAACTTAAGTATGGCAGAAACTATTTTCAAAAGAAACCATATATTATTATAAGAATGATGATTTTAAAAGCTTGTGTTATTTAGACAAACATTCGTCACATTCTAGAGTGGCATTAATTTATATTTAGGTATAATTACAACAGTTGATATTACCATAAAAAACTGGCCGTTCAATGTAATACATAAATGATATCCTGCAATAAAATAAGATATTTATTTCTACATAACCATACATTTTATAAACCCCACTTGGGTGGTAACCAAATGTAAAACTTAACTGACATCTATGCGACAGCGACTGAATTACAGCTATTATATACTTTACACATTAGTTGCGAGAATAGGTTATGTATATGTACATGTCTAGTATATAAACATTATGATATGTAGTTGGTAATATAGTTTGAAATGTGATATGATAGGGACAAGTAATCATACAGTAACACATCATACGTATGTACGTGTTTACAAATACAACTACATCGTTAAATGATGGTTGGTGTATCAACTTGTGCTTGTTCAGCTATTCAATTATATGAAGTTACAAGCCAAGGAGATTATTCTAGTAACCAGAAAGAACTCATAAATATTAGTGCTTCATAATGCTAACAATGTATGATCATCCCATTATCTTTAATAAACTTCTAAATATGGAATATTTAAACACTTCCGTTATTTGATTTAGTTATAGGTAAGTTAAAACTCGCTAAAGACGGTGTTTGAGAAAATCACCGCTTGTGTGACGACAGCGTTGTCATCGCCAAACTATGATCACTGTTACGACGTTTAAAGTTGATATTTTTCAAATTGAAACTATTTCGCCAACCTTAACCTAACTCTGGCTAAAACAATTATGAACGGATAATTGTTCACAGAGAGTGATAAGTTTAATACTAATGCAATTACGAAGTTTTATCTTAATCTAAAATCAATAAAGCAAATCTAATTCGCTAATAACTACATTACTTTATCATTGTCCAACTACAATAGTTTTTCCCAATTCATTTACTGCAACACCACAAGCACAACTAATCATAATGGGCAGATTGTTACAGGTAATCGTTTATAGTGTTTATAATTGACCACGTGAATAGGCTTCGATACCATATCAATAGTCAGTAGTTATGATGACGCAATTACAGTTTCATGGGGCCCTGGGCAAATTTGAATTTCAGCATTTTTTTTTAAATAAGCACAAATTGATAATTCACTTCATTCTGAGAACGGGGTAGAACCAACATCAGAAGTGACTGGCGCCCCGGAATCCAAAGAACAGTCCCGCAACAGAGTGATTTGTCTCGTATAAACACTTAAATGTCCCACAATGGCTAAATTAACCAGTAAATAAGTAAAGAGATTTAAATAGTAACAGTTTGACTAGATACAACAAATTTGACGATTTGAAGTGGGAGCTAAAAATTTGTGGCACTTATTTTTATATTTGTCCAGCGGGGCATTATCTTGAAATCTGGCAACACAAGCCGGTAGTATTAAAAACAGTATCCCTTATTTTCTGCAACAACATCTACACAAAATATTCAAAACTTTGAGATGAAGGGTTGACTTTTTAGATTCAATGAACCCCATCCGTTAATATGGAATTTTGTTACAATCTGAATACTCAAAGTTATAAAGTTGTTGCAGTAAAAAAGAAGTGTACATAAATAAAAATGAAAAACTTACAATTCAACAAAATTTGCACAATATTATTTTTATCAAAATCAAATCATCTTGAGAGTATTATAATATTAATAAATAATTAAAGAAGATACACTCGTTTTTCTTATTAGAAAGTTGTGACAGGAACTAACTTGATTAAATGGCGAGAAAAGTATCACTGTCGCAAAATAAATTCATACGTATGCTTTATAAATTGTATTGGAAATATAATTCTGTCACTTTTTTTGATAATATATCTAGATTGAATTTAAATTTAGTGTAACCTATAAAACCGTATATTTAAATTGATTATTGGAGTACGTTATTTTCTTATATACAGGTCATTGTTTATTTTCATAGCGAGAGATTATTTTTTTAATTTCATTGTTATTTACTTTTCTAATTTTATTTTCTACATTGACGTACCGTACTTATTCTTTACGGATTTTAACTTATTAATTAATATTAGCGCAATTGTAGCAAATACTTTCTTTGCTATAAACAATCAATTTCATAAACTTGTTGTTAACATTTAAAAAATAATTGCTACTTAGTTTCAATAAATACGAGTATGTACAGGTAGCACACATTTTCCGCAAAACACAATTACATTTATTTAAGGTTTATTAAACATAACAAAGTTTACCCTTTACATAAACTATTTTATTTTAATACAGGCTAAAAAACAAAAGTTTTTTTCGATATAATGGGGTTGTGTCCTATGTCTTAATTTCTATAAAAGTGTAATGTATATTGATAAAGTGTGTTACTAGAACCTTAAATTTTTAATTATTGTTTAATAACTCCTAATATGTTAGGAGATATTAACATTCAAAAAAGTCATTTTTTCCCTTTAATTATTAAAGGGATTCAACGTTGTAGACATTCCTTACCAACCTTACAGATCATAAATCTCTGCTATATGTATTTATATATCAAAATATCAAATATTATTTACAGCTATTTCAAGAAACAATAAAATTTCAATATTATGTCTGCCTTAGCAGGGTCAAATAAAATAAAAACTTATTATTCTTTGACTTTATTATTTGACTACCAACAGCTACAGAACATTACCACAGCACACTGACCTACTCAACAAATAACTGACGTTAAAATGCATTTCACGTCATGCAAAGATGGCCGATCATTTCTAGCGCTAAAACTACAATTCAATTTTTTAATTGCTATATCTCCGTCAATATTTAGCTATTTAATAAAATAGACACGCCAATACACATTTATTAACATCAATTTCAATCAACAATTGAAAAATCGACCACTAAAAAATGAGGACACAAGCCTATTTGAGGTTTTCTGACGTTATTAAAACTTGAATTAATATATTAATAAAAGATTGAAGATTAATGTCTTTTGCATTTTTTTAATGACAATGTACCCGATATTCTTGAAACCTATTTTGAGCCGGGGTCTGTTTTGAATATTTATTAAAAAAATATTACGTTAAATACTACTTACGTTTACGTTTTGTGTTTAGTGGGTTAATTTAATTACTATCCAATTACCTAATAACATTTTATTTAATAAATATTAAAAAAATATATAATTTTAAAGATACAGAAAAGTGAACATGGTATTTTTATGACTCTACTAATTCATTTACCAATGCCATTAAAATAATAAAAATAACTTTAGAGCATTAATATATTTTCAATAAGTTCTATTGGATTTGTGTACATTAAGTCCAGTACAGACTAGTGCGACTCCAACATGCGACATTCGATATCTATTAAACTCATAAAACTCTACAAAGCATTATCGTACATGGTATATTACGATGGTATAATGATATATTAAATTACATATAACATCGGTGTGGTGTGTAGTTCCAACAAATATCGCATGTTGGAGTCGAACTAGTGTAGACGATCCATTATATTCGAATACATTTATTAAAGTTTATTATTGATATAAATTGAACCAGAACCTATAACGTAATAAGAGAAAAATAATAATATTAAAATGTTTTCCAAAAATGCTTTTAAATGTTATTGTCACATAGCAATCTATACAAAGTGTTTGATTTTACTTCAACATAAATCGAATCGCATTGAATCAGCTGTAAAAAGCACTCTAATACAAACACTGAATGCAAAATAAGTAAAATATATTCCAATCAAATATAGACCATGTACAGAATGCATTCCTAATATGGTTGAAATTTAATAACGGATATTAAATACAATTTTAAGAGAGAAAAAACTATAATATTTTTATATAAATGTAATTTTTAAGTGCATTATTGAATGTTAATTTGATTCTGTAATATGTAATACTTCAAAATCTTGTTTTCTAATTTTACACATATAAAATGGTATTAGAAACAATGTTTATTTCATTTTAATCTTATTTTGTGATATTGAACTATATTTTATGATCAAGAACAAAACTTACATGAAAACTAGTTAATGTTTTGATCAAGTTTACTTGTTCTAAATATGTCACACAATTTGTCTTCGTTTTAGGGTATTGAAACCATTAACTAGAGGTTTAGGGATGACTTTGAATCTATTAATTGAACAACAAATAAATAATGACAGTAGTAAGTACAACTGCTTTAATTAACATCAGTGATATAATATTTTCAATTTAGATACTGAATCAGATACATTTACAAAGAACTAGTTACGTCTTTAAATACATCAGCAGTATCTAAATACTTAACGTATCTTTGTAATACTGTCTGATACTAAATATATGTAGGGGAATTTTTCGTTGAAAATAGTTACAATACAAAACAAAAATAACTTTTATGTAAAAAGTTTTACCTTAATGTAATACTCAGTTACTTAGTTTATTCCTGATAGAACCATAAAATAACCTTGTTCGGATTAACATATCTAACTATAAAACAACAGTTTGAATTATTAATATAACTTTTCTCATAAAAACAAACTATTTTAAAATTTCAATTTTTAAAAAAACGCAGAACTGAGAAATATAAAGAAATAAAACTAATTATATTAAAAACAACAATTTATATGAAATAAAGAGAGTAATTATTATGAAATAAAGTGTATTACAAACGAACGACGCGTGATTTCACAAGCTAAAATTTACATTTAACGTTAAAAACATAAATTAAAATTAAATCAGTGAATGGAAATGATACAATGATATAATTTAAATATTTAACTATGTTATGGTAATATTGCGAGATGAATGGTACGCATGCTAAGGTAACAGCTGATATCGCCTGTGATTTTCGAAGCTGACAATAACACATTTGTACGACTAAATATGCAGATGCCACTAAAAATCGTAGTGCTCACTGCATACACATTCACTTTCATGATACGAGCTTTGTAGACACATACACGCATAGAGATATAAGCATAAAGTGCGCTATGAATACGGCCGCATGTAAGAGGAATTGATAAAGGTAAAGAGAGAGATAGCTGCCGAGTGTCATATCTGTCTCTTTCTAGCCAAACGAGTAGGAGGTAAGCAAACAAGCAGACGCAGTGCTCGGTTAAAAAGAGACACAGAGGACACTCGACATCTGTCTCTCTCTCTTTGCCTTTATCGCAGTATTCAGCCTCTTGCGCACTCTATTCTTATACCTCTATGCATACACGTTCACCTTAAGTAGGCAACATCTGCAACACATTACATTAATCCGTGGACTAGAACGTCTATGCATTAAAACACTTTTTCTTTTATAAATGGGAGAAGCTACCATAATTAATCATAAAATATAATCCGCAAGGATTTCTCCTCTTCTATAATTTTTTTCTTCTTTTGACATCATGGTTGGTTTAAAGTTCCGGATTACGTTTTTTAAATACACCAAATTATATTAACTAAACTCTTAGTAATAGTCACATGACTAAATACATCTACGAATTGACGCTGATTAATGGATTTTTTTTACGTTTCTTTCATAAATATATTTAGTACAATAGACAGAAATTGCAAAATCACTAAATGTATAACTGCAGTTGTTAAAAGAAAAATAAAATCAAATAATTTCGAGGTTTGAATTTAACAAAAATTTATGATTAACTTTTTTCTTAATAACATAAAATCGGTAATAATTAGTCAATTAAAAGTTCAACAAAGTGAAGTTCATGGTTTGCAACGTATTACAAATTTGATTAACAATTTACTAATCAATAAAAAAAAATTCAAAAAACTTTTAAAAAGATAGTTTTTTTTAATCCAATTAAAATTACATGATAATAAATGGAATTTAAAAAAGTATTTATAGATGTAAAAAATAATAAAATTTATCCGTTAACTTGTATTATGAGATATATTCACGGTCGTTACGCTAATTGCAGGTAACACAATCCAAATTGGTTCTAAGTAATAATGAAAAACACCTCATTGGATTAGAATGCAGTGTTTGATCGAGACATTAAATGTTGCATTACGATGGAGCCTCACTAAAACTTAAAGAGAATTGAAATGTTGATCTCTAATTAATGAGAGCACTGTATTGGAATTTAAGAGTATTTTATACTGAAATAAATTAAAAACGAAAACGCACTAATTCAAAACTTGGTTTTTATGGTAGAGTAAAGCCCTCCGAACACGAGGCGACTGATTGCAAACCTTAGCCCCGAATCTGCCCGAACCGAATGAGAATGGAACTGTGTTGGTAATGAGAGAACGAACGTGTATACGAGGGAGAGAAAACACACGGCACCAACGAAACTAAACTGGTAGTCGAGCCGTGTTTCGTGACTCTATACAATTTTTAACAATAGCATAACAGGAGATTTTATTGTATCGTATTTGTATTTATGTATGTATCTAAATACTTTTGAATAGTATTTGTGCACATCTCTGCTCATGATGTCACCATCAAAAGCATGCCCTGTGACATACAAACACAGTCGCCCAAAACCAGTTTGAAATCAGTTTTCTTTCATTCGTGCCGTGTGTTTTCTCTCACTCGAATACACGTTCCTCTTACTAACAACACAATTCCATTCTCATTCAGCAGAATCGGGGCTAAGGTTTGCAATCAGTCGCCTCATGTGCGGACGCCCTAAGTGTCAGTTCAGATTATATAACGAAAAGACTCTGGTTCCAGTAAACCGATCAAAATATTATAAAAAAGAGTTCAACACAAATAATCAAATAAAATCAACTCGTGTTAACAATATAATCTCATACGATATTCTCATACTTAATTGGTAACTAAATTTAAACTTATATTTAAATATCTACTAAAATAATTCCCACATATATATATATATATATATATATATATATATATATATATATATATATATAAAATGGATATATATATATTCAAGAAAAACAGTCCCGTGGACACATACCTTTATCAAACAAAATAATTATTCAAAAATTAACTGAACTAATACTATTCTAAAAACTATACCCATTTACGTAACCTTCAATTTTTTTGTCAATTAAAACAAAATAATTGAATTAAATAATTATTTACAATTGTTTAATTCCTAAAAATATATTTCATTCAACCATAGTTCTTTGCTAATTGCGCCATAACAAAAACACAAGTGTTTTGAGTAAGATAATTGTAGATAACGTTTGTATTTAGAAGAATAAACAAAAGGCGAAGGTCTCACTTCAGATGTTCTTATTTAAATTACATAAGAAACATCTCTCAAAATATCACATTTTTAATCATGCATGTCAATGAAAAATAAATTAAAGAAAAAATGAATGAGTTATTGTAGCAATCAGGTTTTAAATTTTAACAAGTTGTTAATAAATATCAGTAAATGTAGAGACTGCATTTACTGGTCCACGGCGAGTGGATTTAATAACATTTATTTGGAATATTAAGTATGTACATAACGTTGTTGATATGTTTTAGTCTGAGCGCACACTAAAGATAAGATTGTCTTGAGACAGATAGGAGAATATGTTAGGACGTGCACACTGCAACAAAACTGTCTTGACATAAAAGCGTTATCATTGTCTCTGTTTTTCCAAAGTATTCATATGGTGTTGTCTTTATCTTTCTAAGTCTGAGTGCAGTTGTTGTACTATCGGTAGCTTACTATATATTTTTGCACAATTATAAATTGGCCATTTAGTCACTTTGCCATCATATTGAAGATGCGTATGATTTTTTTGTCATGAATGAGTTCAGTTTCTCACAGTCGTTCATATGAAATGTCTATTTTATCGGCTATAAATGGCAAAACTATGCCACCTGTCGAAATACAAATGGATGCGAACTATAATTAAAATGCAATAGTGATAGAAACGTTACGAAATAGGACACTTCACCAAATTGTTTACTGGGTATTTAAATAAGACAACGTCATATACGTGTCGGCACAAGTGTTTGATAGCATTTGTATATGTTGACACGTGTTTTGTATGTGTACAACTCTGCCGGTAAAAACAGGGGCTAAATTTTTAGCTTATTCAGCTGTAAGCTCTTCCAGTTTTACTACGTAAATCCTACAAAACTTTTGAGTCATATTGTTGAACGAGACATCCTTAAAGGAGTTGTATATAGGGTCATATTTAGAAGAAGCGAAGAGGACTCTCCACATTTTGGATTCCTGATTGTATATCTAATGTGTGATCAGTCTTGGACAAAATAATCTCTCAGCAACACGGACAAAACGCAGACAAATCTGTCTTACGACTTCTAACTTCCTCAGACTCTTCATGTGAATTCGCAAACTAGACACATAACCTTTAAAGCCGTACCTTCTTTTTCTCTTGATTTGTTTTAAGTTTTAGTTTATATCTAGATTTTAACTGCTTCTTCGTTGACCCCTTTGATAGACACTAACCAAAAATATGTCTTAAGACAGAATTGACTGTAGTGAACAGTATGCACCAGTCTAAAGACAATCGTGCGATAACCCTTACATTGCACTTACTACTTGCCTTACATACACCTTGTTGAAGATATTGATTTGATCATTTCAATGCAGATTCAATCTCGCAATTTGCATTTTTAATGGAACCGTTGCTGAAGTTATTACCTACTAGCTAAAGATGTGTGAATAATATTTAACAATAATTTATGCACGCCCGAGAAGTGATTGCATGCGCAAAATGTTTGTGTAACGACAGAGCCGCATTAAGGCATTTTGAGTTCATTACTTTTTAATCATTGCTTCGGTGAAAAAAACTAATAATTATAAATAATTCTATTTTAAATTGGTCCTATTTTAAAGGCACTTCTGAAGGTACTTTTAAATATTTTAAAATCCTTAAAAAGATTTTGTGAAGAATATGCTAAAGCGTAAAAGGATTTCACAGATTTTTTCGTTTTTCACAAAGAATTAAAAGAGGTCACAAAACGTTTTATATTAGGTAAAATAGTTTAAGAAAGAGATTAAATAAACCTTAAATAGACGTATGTTTACTAGACGTATGTTATATGTTTACCGGGTTATAACTACCATCACATCTGGTTTGAAACGGGGAGAGGGTGAACGGTGCGAGTGCAAACGGCTCAGCTCCGTTAACTGATTTTGCAAAATCAAAATGGTTTAAATTTATTTTTTCCAAGGTTTCGCAGTTGCTATGTGTTAAAAATTTACCATGTGGCATATCATAGCAATATTCTTTCCTATATAGATCATAGGTAAATTAAAAGCAAATGAAAAGGAACATGTGTTATCATATCAATCTAGTAAATTAATTTTATGATCTATAAAAACATACAGTGTATATTTTGCATACGTGCATCGATGTGAAAAATACAATTTATCGCAATATTTTACAAATTATATAGACAAACATAGCGTATACTTGGAATAGAACAATATTGATATACTGAGTAGTTTTGACTTACAGTAGCAGACTCTCACACTAACACTGATCACAATTTATTATATGTATCGCGTATTTTCGAACAAGTTTCGCATTTTAGCGAAGTAACTTACTTGTTTAATTATGTGGATCGCGTGTACATCAATGCTTCTCAATATGCATACATAAAAATATAATTTTTTATTTAAAAAAAACTCAAATGGATCAAATATTTTCGTAAATTCAAATAATCTGAAAACTATTTCCATCTCTTTTCTTCAACAGGCATTCATATTCGAACAGAATGTCTCAAGCACGTCTTTAAATGTAACACATCCATCGATATAATACTAATATTAAATTCAATTATTCATTTTACAAATATTTTTATAATAATGTTGCTGTCTCTTTCTTTTACATATAAAAATCTTAAATAAAACTATGCACTACTCTAACCCATTGCAATAATTTTTCTCTAAAAACAAACACTGCTAAATAATTAATAGAAATGTTTTGACTTACCGGTCATTGCTCTCGATGCAGGTGTCCTAACATAAACAAAATGCAGATGCGCGGTTGCCATAGTTACGTAATTAAAATTAAAGTAATGTTTAAATAAATTTACAATATTGCACGATCAAAATATGAAAAGAAAATAATTTAAAGAAATAATTTAATTTTTTAATTCTCTAAGTATTGGGAGAGTAAAGGTACGAACTAACTCCTACTACATATAGCTCCGAACTATATGTCATTTTGTTTATATTTTAACATTTTACGGTGGAGTGGTATATAAATCCGCAAAAGTTTAAAGAACTCTGTAAAGATACATTGTGATATATATGTATAGATGGCTCTGTCTAATCAGACACCTGCAATGTATTACCAATAAGCCGAATTGTCTTGCTCTTGAGATCCATTTTAGACACTGTATATGCAAAATACTTATATTGGTGTATCTCTCACACACATACACAAATATATTCATAACTGTGGCTGTCTGTGTATATACCAATTATAAAAGAGATATAAATGAATGATTTATGTAAATTTTTGTATTAACTTTATAATTCGGTCACAGCATGTAAAGAAAATCAACAAAATGTTATACAAAACTATCAAATAACAAATAAAACTCATCATTTGATACAATTCTAGATGTTTGTGTTTGTATTTGATCTCCCATTGTTAACAACTAATGGTTTAGAACATACAACCATTGACACAAAAGACAATGACACAAAAGTGTCAAATGACATGTGACAAATGATGTGTCAGAACTAACACATTGACATACACAACAAAAAAAAACTCTTGACATATTCTCTCAAAACACAAATATTTATTGTCAAAAAGTTCCTTGTTTGATTTGTAATGGTAAAAAAAATGTTTTGTATTATGTATTATATAGTTAATTCTAAGAATGTATTCTGATTCATTTTTAACCTCAAAAAAAAAAGGTTTGCATTTCTGTTTTTTTTTTTATTTTGTGTATGTGTTAAATTGATGCAATGTGGATGACGTGCTACTTTAATATTTAGATCGGTTGGAGCGGAACTTGAGGATGGGGATTTCTTTGAAGACACCAGGAGGAAAATGAAGATAATAAACCAGTATTAAATTAAATAAACTGCTACCATTCGGGGAAAGCTTTATAGATTTCAAGAAGTCCAGAAATTCCAAAAATGTGCAGAAGTGTTGTTTCTAATAAACGAGTAAAAATGTCAGGACCGATGAGAGGTTATTCTGCGGGACGGCAGCCTCATAATCATGCTGGCCACCTTAGATATGGAGAGGACACCATGAGAAGTGAAACTAGGTGCAATTTCCAATGCCGATACGAACCGGGTGCAAGCAAATTTGCGAATACGCGAACACGCATGTGTGAATCCTGGGTAAGTTGCTCATTTTTTCGATTATTCAACATTTTGCTCTGAGTCGCTTAACAGCATTCTGTGGCATTTAATATAATAATTTCATATCCATATAAAGGCATATCTAAAAGTTATATCTCAACTCAATCAGTTTAATTAATAATATATTCAATTAAGAATTGACAGAAATTTTGTTAATTTTGTAAATATTATAAGAGTGAATGGTATGAAACTCGGCTAATATAAAGGTTTGATAATTGGATAATCTTATACAATATTTCAGTAATATTGTAATACAAATAGGATAACACACACTTAAAACTGCACTTATTACACATTCTGCATTATAACGCTGCATTTAGTTACCTGTGAACAAATTAACAGCCCACAAATTCACGAGCCACTAGTTATCGATACTGTTACATATCCCAAATTCGCGGATCTCGTACGAATTACCTGATGATTGCAGATTACATTTTTTGATTGATTATATTGATAGCAAATATAAAATAATTATTTAATATGTAATTAATATTCGGTATGCTTTTGAAAAACAGTTTAACTTTATTACCTGTACATGACTTATATTTATTTTAATAAAATTTTTGGAAGCCCTGTACCAGAATCTTACTAATATTGATAAGATTGAAGATACAGTAAGAAAGAAATGCTGGAGGGTATTAAAACAGGACAGTAATCATATGATCATCTAGATATTGATCATTTACACAATGTCAAGATTCTTTATTATTTATTAGTAACAAAAAAATGTTATTGAATATGGAAGAATATAATAGTTTGTGCTCGATAATAGTGTGTTGTAGTTTATATGTTTCTAAATAATTGATAGACGAATTATTGATCTATTTATAAACAAAGCTTGAACATTTATCTAACTCTTAACGTTTATATGGTTTAAATAGCTCAATCGTGTGCAAAGTTACAAAGTTTTTTAGTACACTGTTACCATCTATATCTAACTATATAACCATGAAGTACTGTTTCGCCTTAAAGGCTCGGTCAACATGCTTCATCGTGTATTGACAACCACGAGCATGCTCGCTTTGGAGCATATTCAAGTGTGCAGTAAGCCTTTAAGTGTTATTTCTAGCTGGATAGACGATACAGCGTTTCGATGTATGACATTTATTTCAAATTTAAAATGTTGTACCGGTCAGTTTAACGAGCGAATTAATTTACAATTAGAAAGTTCAAATAGTAGAAAAACACTGTATAAGTTTCAATAATAACAACAAATAAGGCAAAAGCAACTGAGATACAAGTACATCTTTTATCTCTGTCTAATTAACAGATTTAGATACATTTATTAATATGTTCTATCCCTCTTTGAATACCCTAGTCTGTTCTGGTACCACACATGGTGTTCATGTATATTGACAAATGTGGAACTAAATAGATATTGCGTGTAGTTTAGACACTATACTTGTAAATATACACTTGTTGCATATTTGTATTTAATTTAAAAACCACGCCCCTTATCCAATCAGAGTCGTGTAATAAAGTTTGCTATTTATGCAATTAATTATCATTCTTGATATAAAATCTACGTGTGGGAGTTAAATGCGCGGGATTTTTAAATTCTAGGTTTTACTGCGTTGCATTGTGCTTTGCTTCGTGAATGCTGATCGTTGTTTTTGTAACATGTTATTAAAATTTGCATAAATATTACTAAAAGAGATAATTGCATGTTAAGATAATTATTTTCTTTTTGAAATACTCTTTATGTATATATTCAAGAGAGTGATTGGTCAATATTTAAAAAGTAACACTTTATTAATTATAATTTGACATTTTTTGATAAATCTATTGGTGTTTTCTACTTAAAAAATGTAAGTACCCATGAAAAAAATGTAACAAATTCTATATAAGAAGTAACGCTTGAAATTAGCTTGTAGCAAGCTAGTAAGTGTTAAGCTTTCTCTTTTAAATTTCAAAAATTCAAAATTCAAAAAAATTAAAAAAATACATAGGTGTAATAATCCTATGTAATTAAGAAATGGACATAGTGTCCTATATACTTTAGAAGGACAACAAACTAAGGCGATGTAAACAGATCAATCACTCTCCTATTGTAGATGCATGCTTGGTCCACCTGCCGAACGAAGCATTGTTCAATATAATAACAAAGATCATAACTTTTTTTTATCGATTTCCTGTATTTAGAATCCGTTCAAGTATATTTTTTATTTATTTGTTTGTATAAGTAATTTCTTTAATTGAGATTTATTTATCTTTTCAAGTACAAGTTGCTTATAAAAACATTTATATATATTACTAGTATTTTACTTCATAAAAAATGTCTATTATTCCACATCAATTACGATTAAATTGTCTGGTAAGGAGGAAATGTACAATAGGCATATTATTATACCTATTAACAATCGATTGGCTTTACAAGTAATATAAATGTACAACAAATTGTTCATTTCAGTTCAGTGGTGAATTTAACACTTAAGAGGCCAGAACCGCGAAATTTGAAACGAACTACCATGCCCACAGTCTTTCTAAAATATGGCAACACATCCTCCGACATAATACTAATATTAAATTCAATAAAAATACTACTTTCTCTTTCTTTAACATATAAAAATCTTAAAAGAAACTATGCACTTCTCTAACACATTGCAATAATTCTTCTCTAAAAATAAACATTGCAAAATAATTAATAGAACTTGCTTTGACTTATCGGTTATTGATCTCGGTGCAGGTGGCCAAACATAAACAAAATACTAATGCGTTGTTGCCATATTTACATAATTAAAATTAAAGTAATGTTTAAATAATATTACAATGTTGCACGATCAAAATATTTAAAGAAAATAATTAAAATAAATTTAATCAACAATAATATTGATTTTAATTAATAATGAATTTTTCGACACTAGATGCGGCTCTGTTTCCACTATATAATTAACGTAATTACACTCAAAATATATATTGTCAACTTATTACCTTATATTTAATATAGTGTATTAATAACGAATGTCTACACTGTCTTCGCTGTGTTGCATTGTTTTGTTAAATGCTGTAACTGCTGCACAATGAGCTCTTTCAAAATGTCACTAATAAAATATAGTACATGCATTTTGTTTTAAAACAATTTTTACTTAAGTTAACTTGTTATTTAAATAAATAGCATAAAAGGTTTTCATCTTTACAACCAATAAAAACGTACACGATTTGCATGCCAAAATAAAGTAAAGATGTAGGATGATTAAGTGTAAACTTTCACAGGACGGGAACGTCTTAACTACGCGAAATCGCTGCTGAGTTCCTTAAAGATGATAACCTTAGCAGTACAGAAGACATTTGTCATACACACACCCTATTTATTATATTTATTTATATACAATGTGGCATCGCCATAAGACTTCTGCGGTTTTCAGCTCTTAACTAACGACGCATCTCAATCATCTCCCATAACCAGGACCGGCTTAGTATACTTTTTGATGCATTAAGATCAATTTCAAACATTTTCCTTTTTTTACATCTCTGAAAGGAATCCAACTCCTGCGTTCTTTGCATGTGTGTGTCACATACCGATACGATAGTACGCCAAGTCAAACTTGTACACTGTAGAGTGTATTGGAGTTGTTTTGCACTAACATAATTTATCATGAGAACAAACTTTTACTTTAATTTTGATCAATACACCACTGTTATGAAAGAAACTATTGTATTATTTGTCGCTTGCAGTGTGCAAGGGTTCATTACAGTTACAGTGTTCGGATAGGTAAAGCGTAGTAGCGCGTATACCTCCGGTACTTACGCTTTGTGAAATAACTTTGCCTTCGTGACCGTTTAAAGCTCTGGGCCAGGGTGCCCTCTAAATGGACGGCCCTTCTCACAATATAAGCAGTTGGTATTTGTAACAATATAATATTAACGTAGGTTTGTTGAACAATTGAGAAATTCTTCAGTGTTTTGTTAAAGAAGTTTATTTGCACTTATTTTGCATATGAATAAGAAAGCTAACCACACTATAACTAAGAAGAAAATAAAATAAATTATACAAATACAAACTAAGAAAATAAATAAACAATTACATAAATAATAGCTACTAGAACTGTTTGTTTTATTTTTATTACTACAAGTATACCAACATTTTGTTATTGTTCATATTTCTTTTTCTTCTCACGTAAAAGTATAACAAATTTATATTATTACATTGCATTGTATCTGCAAAAGGAAATCATTAGTTAAAAATCAATAGAATTGTACAAAGAGTATTACTATAAGTGATATACGAGTTATGTTACAAAAGATTTTATATTTGAACTACATAATTGTAATTGGCGCTTAACGGAAATGTTAATCAAATTATTTGTGTTGATTGCAGCGCCACCACATGATATATTTCTTTATTCAATTGGATTGAAGATAGTAACGATGTACTTGTATTTAATGGTATACATTTATATGATAATCAGTGTAGGCAACTTTGAGATAAAGGACTAGAGAGAGGCAGATGAATTGGGTCGGGTGCAAACAAGACCGCTAAAAAACTGCTGGCAAGAAATCCAGAGGACCGCTAAAAAACTGATGGCAAGAAATCCAGAGGACCGCTAAAAAACTGATGGCAAGAAATCCAGAGGACCGCTAAAAAACTGATGGCAAGAAATCCAGAGGACCGCTAAAAAACTGATGGCAAGAAATCCAGAGTACCGCTAAAAAACTGATGGCAAGAAATCCAGAGGGCCGCTAAAAAACTGATGGCAAGAAATCCAGAGGACCGCTAAAAAACTGATGGCAAGAAATCCAGAGGACTGCTAAAGAACTGATGGCAAGAAATCCAGAGGACCGCTAAAAAATTGATGGCAATAAATTCAAGAGAACTCATTAATGATTTGCAGTGTGGTATATTAACGGAATGTAACATTTCAATTAGCTTGTAGTTAGCTAGTAACTGTGAAGCTTGCAGTTCAAGACAATTTATATATGAGAAGTAAAGAAAGAACCTTGTGGCAAGCTAGCAAGTGTGAAATTCATACTGCAGGACAATTTTCTACCAACGGTTAACGAAATTCAAAACTAAATTAAATTTAAAATAGATGAAAATAGCATGAAGTAATTATCCAAATGAAAGGACCGACTTTAAGACATCTTGGAGTGGCGCGCTTGAAGATTTATAAGCACAAAGTTAAAAATGTCAATGAATAGTAATAGAACGGCGAACACCCAGACGGGATTTACATAATTTATTTATTTAGAAAGTGATATAACACTCCGCATCTAAAACGCGATGCATTTTATAAAATGAATCTTCCAACCGTAAGAACATTAAACCATCTAAGAGTAACTTTACTTAATACAATGCTAGTAAAATTGTCACAAAAATTCGATCCTGTTTATACATGTATAAGTTTTATTGATATTATAAAATAAATCTGTTATGGAGATCTTATATTTTTGTAATAAAATATTTAATATACATATATATCACCCTGATATCAATCTTGCGTGTACACATTATATGGTTGTAGTTTAAAAGTATTAAATGTCATTCGAAAAGGTTTACAATTTAAATACTTAATAATGATATAAATTATACGGACAATAAAATTTATTTTATTATTTTAAAATTGTGATTAAAATATTTTATTTAAGAAAGTTATAAACTAAAAAGCATAAGGAACGGGACAAAATGACCTAAATTTTATGACCAATGAGAGAAGAAGACTCAAAAGCAAAATCAAGTTAGGGCGCTTATAAGTTTAAATATTATACCGGTTTCACACCAGAGAGACATTTTTGAAAACAGTTTTGTTGTCTAAAAACAAAACAAAATCATGTTTTGTTTTATTTTAAAACAGTTCTGTTGTTCGAAAACAGACTGTTCACACTGTTTTTAGTGTTTTGTTGTGTGTCACATAAAAATTATAAATATGATAAACGCAAGACAAGCGCAAATGTTAACAAAAAACAAAACTGCGTGTTCAAACCAAGCAGACTAAAAAACAACAACAAACGTGTTTTCCTTTGATCTTACCAACTCTAGATGGGAATGTGTTTTGTTTACTAAAACAGCAACAAAAGACAAAAATGTTTTAAGAACTGTCTCTTTGGTGTAAACATTGATGTTTTTGTTTAGAAAAACAAGTTTTTGTTCGTGTTTTATTAAACTGTCTCTGTCGTGTGAAACCGGCATATTCCCGGTAAGGGTAAGCATTCACAGGTTCGCACTACTTGCATCAAGCACATTGACTTTCAGAAATAAAACGATTACCGGAAGAAAAGCGAGAGGGACGCATATACAGCGACAAGTACGATTTATGATGACGGCAACTGATATAATTGTTAACAGGTGTTCAATCTTAAAAATATTTCTTCTATTACATTAACCAGAAAAATATATTTTCAGTTTTAAAATGGAGCTGTTTTCAAGTTTAAGGAGCCAAATGGAGCTGTTTAATTACTTAAATGGAGAATTTGATTAACATTATTTCCACATGAAGGTTCTTTCATTGGTGTGCATCATTAGAAAAAGAATGAAGCTGATGCACGTATTTATAGTTTAATAAACAAGATTTATGTGATGCATTGAGGTGAGGTGACTTTGTTTTATGAAATAATAAAACTAAATCGTACAGTTCTGCAATAAATTCTTATCGGGTACGTGGGCAATCATAAATGTGCGCATATTTCAGCTCGCACAAAGGTTGGCATTTGTTTCAATCTGGACTTACCATTCTTACAATTAATAGCAGTTCTTTCATGGTTTTTTAGTTAGAAATGTGTTAATGTTTCTAGCTTTTTAAGCTTTTTTAATAAGATAGTAACATTGATGATGCATGTGCGGCTTTCTTTTTCTGTTGCTTTTGGTTAGTACTTAACACAGAGCTCTCAGTGTATTTTACAACAAGCGCATATGTCCGTAATATGATCGCTTAAATAGAACGTTTTGAGACAGAAAAAATTAAAGTTAAAAGCACAAGAATTGAGTTTAAGATCAAACAAAAAATTGTGATGAGCAACGGGTAAATAAAGCTGTAATTTTGGAACAAAAAGGGTAAATATAGGTGTAATATGAGTGACGTCGTAATGTCCTAACATCCGCCTATTTTCAGTGGTAAAAACTCTTTTGGTGATGTTTTTTCAATTCTCATTCGTTTTCATTAAAAAAGGCGTTCTTTAATTCTACTTTTCACAATAGACCACCCACAGTTAATGAACGAAAACTGTAATACAACTATTTTGCTTGGTTACAATTTAAATTCGGGTTTATAATCAACCTCAGTTAACTTAGAACAATTCTCTTATAATACTTGTGATAATTATTCTTTACTCGTGTTATTTTAGTTGCATTACAATAATCGCAGGCGTTTAATCATTTGTACGAAATGATCATTTCTGATTACAATTTACTGAGATGAAGCCCTTAAACGTTGAACCTCTGCAGGACAATTGCTTCTGCTGCATCTCCTCCACCTTCTTTCTTCCTCTGACCTTCTAAAAACAAGAGTGGAACGGAATGGAGATTCCACTGGTACCATAGGACACGAACCTCATATCGAAATAATATTGAATTTAAAGTTTTATACTAGAATTCAAACAATTATTTTTTCCTGCACATGATATTAAAATATAATCATACGAGTATATTAAAGTTAATCAATCAAATATTTTTATTTATAAATACAGTAGTATTTTTTATTTCATTATATTATTTAAGTTACTATAAATTCTAGACAAAATAAAGGATACTCTTACCTTTTTTGTAGTTTTTCCTTGTATTTCTGTGATTGATTTGTTATCAGTTTTTATCAATGTCATCAAACTGCGCATATAACTAATCAAACCATTTTCAGTTTACGTTAAAAAACTTTAAATAATTATTTACTTTTGTCACCATGTATTTAAAAACTTGTTATTAATCAAATAATTTATTTAATTAACTTTCACAGAATTGATAATTTTGATAATATATTAGTCACAAAATATCCGATGCATTAGTCTTAATAATAACTTAATTATTGTCCAATTAGTTGTGTAGCAATAAATATCACTTCTCCAAGATGTTTCTTTTAATTATAATATATACAATAATTTATTTAAATAAATATATTAAAATTTATTCAAAAGAAAAACCCGCGATATTTGAAATTTCACTTTTATTTATAAAAAAAATAAACACTTTTTATGCATCAATATAAATAAGGATAAACTATTTTATATAATTGTATGACACATTATTTATTCATATGGTCCAGTGACACAGTGCTGTCCTTTTTATACGATCCACTAATAAAAGTCTTCTTTAAAGATACTCGCACATTATCCTATGCAACTTAAGTGTTATCTTCGCCCGTCCGTGATCGGTAAGCGACTAAAGAACTAAACCGATAGTAACCAGAGCTCTATACAATTCACCGTAAACGATTATCACCTGGATTCCGATCTGAAGCAACTTACCTGTTCTGTGGAGGATTGTTAAAGAAGGACAAACAACATAACTCGAAGTAAATTATAATGTTGGCTCTTTCTAATTGAACTCACTATAAAAGTCATAAATAATATGATACCGTTTTCGTTATACATTTCAAAGATATAGTATCATGAAGTAACTGTAATAAAGGGGACGGCCCAATAGGCGGAGCTTAGTTAATAGACAATTTAAAGGGTGTATTTGATATTATATAAGGGTTGTTGTGACCCAATAATATGTTGTGATTTTGTCAATATGTTGCGATATTTATGAAATTACATTTATTCAAAATATGTAATATATTTGGCCATTAGATTAACATTGTATTTTAGGTTTGCGCTTTGCACTACTATTGCGATCTCTTGGAACTAAATGATAATATTAATAATTCTTTCAGCAACAGCAGCGCCAAATAATGTTGGAACTAAAAGAGACACTTTTGACATTGTAGTAACACTTGCAAATGTGGTTTTGTTGTTTTTATTTATATATAAACTTAATTTGGTTGGTATATAATACCTAAAAGGAAATTTTAGTTTCGATTACTTTTTGGATCTGCTGAAAAAAGGAAGTATAATAATAGAAAACACATTTAAACTGTACTTGCTGTACTTTCGTCAATTATATACCTTTTCATTTAATATTTTAAGACAATGCCAATTTATTGCCCAATCTTCTAACTGTCAACATACATCCGTCATTGCCGCGACCTTTGGCAGATGTAGTACAGTGGCGTAACTACCGCCATATCTGACGTATCAATGATACGGGCCCCTCGGGCTACAGGGGCCCCAAACGTGTAAGCAAAAATTCGTACAATTTTATCCACAATCTCACTTAGGGCCTTATTCTATAAAGTATTTCCACCGGTGAAAAAATTTCATCGCTGTAAAATGACGTCACAAAAGCGATGATTTTTTATTTGGTATTCTGTAAGAAATTTCCATCGATTTTATTTTTGTCGCTGGAAAAAAATCGACCAAATTATAAGGTCGCCTTTAGCGGTGACTTTAAAATTTTCCATCGCTGTATTTTTTAGAACAGTCAAACTATAAGTCGAATTATAATTTGAATTTCAGTACAAATTTTTTAATACACAGTATATGTATAATCATATGAATATACAAATATAAATATATCAGAAAGTGAGGTTATGTTGCTTGTCAATTGACATGTATTCGTACTTGTCAAGTGTTTGAATTTTTAAATATTTGAATATTTTGAATGCCGTGATTGGTCAAATATTTTTAAAATTGATGACGTCTTAAAATACGTCACTATACTTTTTCACCGCTGTATATTATAAAAGCGATGGGAAATTTTGCATACAGAATACCACTTTAGATATTTTAAATACAGCGACTTTATTCGAGCGGTGAAAAAATTAAATATTTCCACCGCTGAAAAAATAAGGTCGATTTTTTGAAAAGTTACAGAATAAGGCTCTTAAACTCTTAAGCTGCACTTAGTTTAGTTCCTAGGACTATTAATTGTAAGTAATAAGGTATAATCAATATATAATTATGCTTTTGTGAAAAATGTTTACTCATCATTTGGGACCGTCTAAGGCACGCTACTTTACTGATGTTGTATTTAATTACTAACCTCAGAGTTTGTACTTTAGATTAAAATAAAAATATCACCAGTTTTCACGAAAATATTTCGTTTTTCTGTTGATTTAAAATAATATCTTTTATTGAAAGACCCATTAGTTGACAGCTACTGTTTGCAGTGGACTCACATGTTGCACAAATGGTTTTCCTCGTTTCTTTTCTTTGAATATAAATTTACATATAGGAAGTAGGACACTAGCCGTGACGTGCATGCGACATGGAACATCTTAAAAAAGAATCTTGGTCCACAGATGTTGCAATTCTCAACAGATTCTCCTTTATTTGTGACTTTTGACTTATTGTAATAAACGTATGCGTTTTATTATACCATATATCACCGATATATACATGCATCTTTAGTCTTCACTTTCTTCATAAGTAAGTAGGAGTTGGCACTTAATTTTTTATTTTATTTAATCTATAATCCGACGACATTTTACCTTCTAAAATGATGTAATAAGTAATGACATTAAAAAGTACCATGTCGAAAATAAATTTGTAGGATTTCATAAATTGTTTGGTTGGTACTCATCGTTATTCACTGGGCTGTGGCTGGGCTCGAGACTTTATGCTTATTTAAATAAGTCGTTTAATTTTAATGAGACTAATTTAAAAAAATGGTCAAATTACGCAGATGTATTGTTTACTGATCTACTCTTCAAAGACACTTATTCAGAAATATGTAATCGTATTTGTAGGTTTCTAATTGTAATGGATTAGAGTCTTGTTAATTAGTGTGAGGTATTTTAATGTTATGATAACAAATAATCAAAACATTCGCTTCAATGTTTTGCATCTTAGTAGCACAAGGACATGAACGACATTTTTCAGGGTGTGGCAAACATTTAAAATTGCCGCCCTTTCTGAATAATTATATTACATGTATTGATATTTATTTATTTATTATATAAAGTAATTTCTTAATTAATTCACATTTTTAACCCATTTATAACTTATAAGTGTTTGTCCCTGCCCAGTAAAAATTTTGGAATCACTTTGAAAGCATATTGAAGATGCGTATGATTTTTTTATCATGAAATAGTTCATTTAGAGTTCAATTTCTCACAGTCGTTTATATGAAATGTCTATTTTATCGGCTACAAATGACGAAACCACTCCACCTGTCAGAATACAAATTAAGAGAAAGTTAATGCGAACTGTAATTGAAGTGCAATAGTAATAGAAATGCAAATAGCATTAGTATCAAATATCATCATTGTGGCGCTAGTTTTCTTTCACAAAGCAATATCTGTAAGCAGCACTTTTAAATATACACTCGAACAGTTAACATTATTAAACTATTTAATAAAATTATTGGAATAAAAGTGAAAATTACCAAATATAATCAGTATATCTTAAGCAACCACTTCGTTTACAGAAACTTGAATCTACAACAGAAACAAGTTGAATGAATAAACATTATTTTCCATTCACAATCAAGAGCATCAAACTAATTTCAGAAGCATGGCTGTCATAAATCAGCGCATGAATAGAATATGATTTATTTACCTAACATTCCATTCAAGATGTGATGTTAATGTTTAATACGATTATATTTAATAATAAAATAATTTGATATTTTCACATACTGTAATGCCGGTTTCACACCAGAGAGACAGTTCAATAAAACACGAACAAAAACTGTTTCTTCTGAACAAAACCACCAACGAAGTGTGCTGTTTCCTTTAAATAATCGGTCCAAATTGGCTTACACCCAATTGAAAAGAACGTTGCACCAAGATCATCAGCGAATCGACTCTTGACAACGTTACACCAAATATTTTTGTCTTTAAAAACTGTTTTAGTAAACAAAACACATTCCCATCTGAAGTCGGTATGACCAAGGAAAACACGTTTGTTGTTGTTTCTTAGTCTGCTTGACTTGAACACGCAGTTTTGTTTCTTGTGAACATGTGGACTTGTCAGTTGTTGTTTATCATGTTTATATTTTTTATGGGACACACAAAAAAGCACTAAAAACAAAACCAGCCTGTTCAGTGTGAACAGTCTGTTTTCGAAAAACAGAACTATTTTAAAATAAAACAAAACATGTTTTTGTTTTGTTTTTTGACAACAAAACTGTCTCTCTGGTGTGAAACTAGCATAACACAGCGACTTCCTCATATCCTTGTTGAACTTGTGAGAAATATTCAAAGCGAAATTAAAGTATCTATACACATACCACACGGTATATAATATTAATAACAATTTTTATAATTCAGATCGAATTAACCTTAGCCATAAATCAATCGTCCAACTAGTTCCCAGTTTGTATGGACGGATAGACGAATAGACGGACGGACTCATACAGTTAGTATTCGTTTGATTATTACGGACGTCGTGATAAAATATGTGAACATAAATACCTAGCTGCAAGGAACTATTTTACTTGTGAGACGAGAGAAGTGGAAGTAAAACACTGTTCTTTAGGTGTTAATACATTTTATTTACACAGAAAGAGATGAAATTAGGAAGAAGGTAAGATGATGGTAGAGTACCTCTAGAAACAGGGAGAATGACCGCATGATTTAGACTAGAGAACGAAGAAGAAAGAAGCAGATATTGTGGAAAAGAAGACTAGAAAACTTGCAGGATGCGGGGGAAGGAGGAGGAGAAATTGCAGTACAATACGAGTAGATAGAAAGTGGATTATTTTTAGAGGAGATATTGAAAGAGGAGGGGATGATAGTGAAAGTAAGGTAAGTAAGAAAGAGAACAAACGGAAGAAATGATTTAAATTGTAAAGTTATCAAATAAACAATTTTGGTGAAATGTTTTGTTTTGTGACGTTTCTATCACTATTATGTTTCTATTCACTCCAATTATAGTTTGCATCATCTTTATCTTTGTATTCCGACAATAAATGAACTCTTTTATGACAAAAAAGCATACGCATCTTCAATATGATGGCAAAGTGAAGCTCTGGTTAAATTAGATTAAATGGATTTTAAAGAGATGTAAATCCGGAAAGCACCACAATTATAAGAAAATACAAAAAAATACAGGTAAGGTAAGAAAATTCAAAAGTAAAGACGGAGAATTAACTGCATTAGCACAGACAGTTACACAGGATGATGAAGAACGCAATAAGAAGAAAGACAAAAGTATAGTTAACAAAAATGAAACAACGTAAAATTCGGTAGTTGTCCTAGTTTATAAATTAGATATAAATTTATATTTAATTAAATTTATTTCGATACGGATAATTAGTTAGTATACGAATAATAAAATTCAATTCATTTTAATATTTTTATCGTCAGCTTGGATAGTTATAATAATTCGGAGTACTTATTGTAACAATTTAAATTACCCAAGTCACCTGATTTGCAGTGTTAAATTAACTCTTTTTATGCACATTCTAAGCGTATGGTAACTCGGAAACACAGATGCGGATTCGGAACTACGGATAATAATCATTTATGTTTTTACATTCATTATTGGCATATCATAAATCGGTACACTTATTTCTCTCTTGTACCCTCCAAAAGTTGTGATTTGTCAAATTCCTCATGCCATTTGCTTCAGCGTAAAAACGGTCACATTAGAATAATAAATAATTTGACTGCTTCCGCAGTTATCAATACTCCAACGTGTCCCACGAACTTCAAAAGCTTGGATACCCATTTTTTGACAACCATCCATCCTCTTCTCCATTGTCACGTCATGTCACACACTGTGTTACAAAAAATTTAAGCTCGTTACCTATAGTTAATAATGTATTTCAATTTCAAACAGCCTTCGAATCCAGTATCATCTATTTTAAACAAAAGTAATATACTCATATGACTAAAATACTTAAAAGTAATTTTATTATTATACTACTTTAAAAGAAATCAAAGTCTATAAGTGTAATAACGACCATCAGCCTCACTTGGCTCAAAGTCTCGGCATCTCATCAACGTAACAACTCTACCTGTAATAAACCTGAACTAATTTTAATAAGGTTTATGATAAATTAAATTGACCAGTGTCCGGCTGTCGGCCTGTCCGGCTGTAGCCTTTAGAATCATCTCATATTGTTTAAATTAATCATCCTTCTAATAAGATCGCATTTATTGAATACTATAACATTAGACAAGATAAATTATTAAAAAGTCATCAAGACACATTGTATCATCGAAATTATTATCGGGTCGTATTTTAAATAATACTTTTAGAAATTTGTATATTCATAGAACATATGGTACAAAACATAGTAATATAATATAAGTAATATTGTTCAATATGATCGACGCTTAAGGGGGGGGGGGGGGGGTGGGGTTGTAAGGTTTCAACTTTTTTTTATTTAGTTATATTATTGTACAATTTATTAAGTTTATTGTCTAAAAATTTAAAGTCGATTGGAATAAAACTGTCAGAGATATAGACTTTTAAGTCTTCACCTCTCTGGTCTGCTTTCGTGTTACTTTGAAACATTTAAATGCGGTTTCTCACACAAAGCTTTTTCACAGTCGGTGCCCTCTCTAGCTCAAAATCTTCTGGACCGATTCTTTTGAAATTTTGCACACTCTTTCTTTACATAAATGCCGAGGTAACGCTGTTGAGTTTTTTTATTTTTTTATTTTAACGTATTTTAAAATAATAAAGTTTCTGATTTTTTTCATGAAAAATCAGTATTTTGACTTTTAAGCGCTGTAAAAAATTGAAAAATCAATAAAAAAAGAAAACTCGACAGCGTTACCTGCAGAAACTTATTAACTAATGAAATCATTTAGGTTTGTCGATTTCAGAAAAATCCAGTGATGAGTGGCACCGCAATGTTATTTTTTTTGTGACGTCTGCGGAGATTCGCTGTCAATGCTTCATTTCTTGACATTTACTTATGAAAACTTCAAAAAGTAGTCTTCAAATGTCATTTTATCACGTAGGAATTATAGAAGTAATTATAAATTAACTGTGTCGTCAAAAAACATTGTCGAAAATATGCTTCTTTTTTATCGTTTTGACCTTTTTGACGTTCTTTGTATAATTTATATAAATTGTAATTAAGTATTTTTGATGATAATTAACGAGAAATAAAATTTTATATTGGAAGTTTTATAAAAGTTAACAATCACAAAGACGACAAATATTAATGATGATAAACTAAGGTACATGAATGCCTTAAAAGATATACGCAGTGATTCTAGAGGGATTTCTAAAGAACGAGGCGCGAGATTCAAATACATATATAGTAATGAATGTTTGTACTTGGGTTGTTGCGCGAGAATGCGAGGCCCCGGGCCGTTGCTCTGCTTGCCACCCCCAAAGGCCGCCTCTGCTCTTAAGACAGAGTTTTCGTCTTAAGAAAGTCGCTTTAAGATCCAACCATCAAAAATGAACAACAATTAGAGTTTATTATGCAAATCATTGTACTGCATACTACAATTTTCTCCTATTGTCCCATATGAACTATACTGTTTCGCAATAAATAAAATACAAAAACAATTTTATGTAACAAAAGCCGTCTATTTAATAAATGTTGTGTTATAAATGTCGACACAACCCCTGTAATAAAGGGTATATTTACGCTCAGACCCTACCCTATTCAAAACAAAATATTTAGCTACTGACGACCCTGGCGGCTATAAATCTTGCAATACAAAAAACAATTTGGTTTCTTGCTTTGAAAACCATCAGCTAACATATCAACAGCGCGTTATTAGAATGTTACCGTTTTCACACAAAGGAAGAGATTGCAGTAGAATATATTTACACTTTAAGGAACACCCAAGATGTGGTTCAAATTGATATTTCATCGGAAAACTTAATGCCATGATCCGCAGTAGAAATTTTCATGAAATTTAATGTAGTTTGAACATTCGAGAAGAGCAATTACAACACAAGATATAAAAGGATTTGGGAGAGAGAGATACCACATTACTTAAGAGAAAAAGACACAATACACATGAGAAAAATTGCCAGATTTAGATTGGGAAACGAGGAGAAAGAAAACAGATGGTAGAGTGTGTGGAACGGAGATTGAAACACTGGAGCACATGTAGTTTTCTTATCAGGAAAAAGTAATGAGCGAGAAGAATATTGTGCAGTTATTAAAGAGAGAGGCAGTGAAGGAAAGAGGTGGAATGCGGAAATAGAGAAAAGGAACGAAAACATTACAATAAATAATACTCTCATTATCTGGTTTTCATGGGGAACATGAAGAGAGAGAGTCAAGAGAAGAAGAAGCAAAAAGCATTTTTGGAAGTAGTAAAAGACTAGAATAATTTAAGTTTAGTTTTAAGTTTGAATGTATATAGGAATGAAATGTATTCAGAAATATAATACTGTAGATTGTAAAGCCGAAAGGCACACACAATTAATATAATAAATAAAAATATAGTTTGAACATATTCTTAAAATATTAAATAAAAATTTACAATTGTGAAAAATTTTGAAGAAATGTATTGAAATTGGAACAGGATAACGTCTGCCGAGTCACCTAGTGTAACAGCCCCAAAAAACTTAATCTAGTTGTAATATTTTAATTCATTTTTTTAATAATTTATTCATTTGCTTTAAATTTTCCCTTGACTTTCAAATGCCGCAACAAACTGCTGTTAATTCAAATCTCCGCATAATATTCGTCAAACTTTGAACTAAAAAACACCGCATATTTATTTTATTTATCGCACAAAGTGCCATACACTCATAAATATAACACTTACAGATGTTCTCACCTTCAATTGATTTTAATAATGTACCTAAAATATATCTTGTCTGTATTTCTAAACGTGCGGGGCCATGTTGCTTCATTTCGCATGGGTACTCCTATTGTCCTTAATATCATGTCCTTTAATACATGCAGTGAAGAGGACCCTTTATACTACATTGGAAATTAATGAACTGCATAAAATCATTGACTTAGTACCTTTTAACCTATACAAAACATCAACAGACTGCTCTTGTTGGTAGCCTACAGAAATAACGATTGTTTACGTTGGTGTTTGGCATGTTTTGTGTTCTTCAATTGACAGTCCTGTATTGAGGGCAAATGGCGAATGTATTCACAAAAACGTCAGTTCTGGAACAATATTATACTTATATGTTATTCTTTAGTATATTAAAGTTCACTTTTTTACCATAACTTCTGTGAAACTATTTTAGTCTACCGATTTTACATTAAAAAAGCTACATTTTTTACCGGAGATACAATGGGCTTGTGTCCTATGTCTTAATTTCTATAAAAGTTTACCATCCTATATTATAATGTTCCAACTGTATGTTTATATTCTTATATTCTTATGATCTTATATGTTTGGTACTGAATTTTGTATGGCAGCGCGAAAACGGCTCCAGGGAAGTTTTTAAAAATTTCCTATTTCGTAGAGAAAAAAATTCTAAGACTTTTGGCGTCCTCGGATTTTTCCCTGAATTTCCTGGAAACCCGTAATTTTGGAAAAACTGGAAAAAAAGTGAACCCTTTTTTGCTGTATTACTTTTAATTCGTAAAAGATAGAAAGTTGAAATTTTGCATGTGTATTAAGGTATTCAATTCTGACATTTCTCAAAAATTAGAAATTCAAAAAGTGAAAAAGGGGGGGTTGAAGAAATTCGGGGGCCCGGTAGGGAACTTTGGAGAAAGTTCATATTCTGGATTCTACAATAATTATGTATATTATTAATAAAAAAAAATTCAAAATTCCAAAATTATATTTGGGGGCACGGGGGCAGTATTTGTCGAGAATAAAAATTGTGCCAGAAAGTTGAAATTTTGTATATAGGCTAATCTTGGTAACTTATTTACGAATCGAAAAAAAAAATCCCAAATTTTGAAAAAAAGTTGGTCAAATAACGCATAAATTGAAAATATTTTTTATTTTGAAAAAAAAAATAATATTTTTTTAGTCAATTTATATGTATGTATATGTGCGCGAGTTTATTTATTATTTCAATTTAAAAATAGAACAGTTAAATATGAAATTTAATTACGAATTATTTTATTGGATTCAAATGATACACGCCAAAAAGACGTCGCATTGCGACGGGGGTAAACTCAAGTATGTTATAATGTCCCAAGTGTATATTTATATTCTTATATGTTATGTGTTTATATGTTTGGTTCGAATTTTGTATGGCATCTCGAAAACGGCTCCAGGGAAGTTTTTAAAAATTTCCTATTTCGTAGAGAAAAAAATTCTAAGACTTTTAGCGTCCCCGGATTTTTCCCTGAATTTCCTGGAAACCCGTAATTTTGGAAAAACTTGAAAAAAAATATTACTTTTAATTTGTAAAAGATAGAAAGTTGAAATTTTGCATGTGTATTAAGGTATTCAATGCTGACAATTCACAAAAATTAAAAATTCAAAAAGTGAAAAAGGGGGGGGTTAAAGAAATTCGGGGGCATGGTAGGGAACTTTGGAGAAAGTTCATATTCTGGATTCTAGAATAATTAAGTATATTATTAATAAAAAAAAATTCAAAATTTCAAAATTTTATTGGGGGGCACGAGGGCAGTATTTGCCGAGAGTAAAAATTGTGCTAGAAAGTTGAAATTTTGTATATAGGCTAACCTTGGTAACTTATTTACGAATCGAAAAAAAAATCCCAAATTTTGAAAAAAAGTTGTTCAAATAACGCATAAATTGAAAATATTTTTTATTTTTAAATAAAAAATGTATTTTCTTAGTCAGTTTGGATGAAAAATTAATTGTTATTAAATGTAAAATCAATATAGGACGAGTTTATTTATTATTTCAATTTAAAAATGGAATTAAATTTTGACATGAAATTCAAGCCACTCACAAAAAACAGACGTCGCTTGCGACGGGGGTAAAAGCTAGTATATTGATAAAGTGGGTTACTAGAACCTAAAATGTCCAATTATTTTTTAATGACTCCTTATATGTTAAGAGATATTAACAATTAAAAAAGTCATTTTGTCTCTTTAATTATTAAAGGGATTCAACGTTGTACACATTCCAAATGCATGTGACATCACAATCCTTGTGTAAAATTACCAACCTTACAGCTCATAAGTCTCTGCTATATGTATTTATATATCAAAATATCAAATATTATTTATAGCTATTTCAAGGAACAATCAAATTTCAATATTATGTCTGCGTTAGCAGGGTTAAATAAATAAAAACTTGTTATTCTTTGATTTGACTTGATTATTTGACTACCAACAGCTACAGAACATTACCACAGCACTGACCTACTCAACAAATAACTGAAGTTAAAATGCAATCACGTCATACAAATATGGCCGACCATTTCTAGCGCTAAAACTACAATTCAAACTTTTAATTGCTATAGCTCCGTCAACATTTCGATATTTAATAAAATAGACACGCCAATACACATTTATTAACATCAATTTCAATCAATAATTTAAAAATGGACCACTAAAAAATGAAGCCCATTAAAATTTGAAACAAATAGAAATATTTATTTTAATTTGAAATATCTCTTGTCTTAAGACAGTGGTATCTGAAATATGCAGCCGTCCTTATACTCACCTAATCATGATTTTCAGGTAAACATTTTACTGGTACCATAAATCAATGATGCGGAGGTATCCTGATGACTGAGTTTATTATTTATGTCATCGATTTATGTACAAAAATATTATTTATGTCCCATAAATATAAAATGAAACTTTAATATTATGACAGATCCATTTCTATTCACTGCGCAATAAATATTTTTCAAGTAAACTATTTCATACTAAAGTTTTACAATTTGAAAAGGTTTAAAGGTAAGAGTCAACTTGACTGCTACCAAACGCATTGGATTTATCATATGCAACATGGAAAATAAGGAAATGGTAACGAAGGTATATGCAGTAGTGTATTGGAGTAGTTTTCCTCGATACAATATAGTGGTCGATTTTTCAATTGTTAATTGAAATTGATGTTAATAAATGTGTATTGGCGTGTCTATTTTATTAAATATCTAAATGTTGACGAAGATATAGCAATTAAAAATTTAAATTGTAGTTTTAGCGCTGGAAATGGTCGGCCATAATTGTACGACGTGAAATGCATTTTAACGTCAGTTATTTGTTGAGAAGGTCAGTGCTATGGTAATGTTTTGTAGCTGTTGGTAGTCGAAATAATCAAGTCAAGTTAAAGAATAACAAGTTTTTATTTTATTTAACCCTGCTACGGCAGACATAATATTGGAATTTTATTGTTCCTTGAAATAGCTGTAAATAATATTTGATATTTTGATATATAAATACATATAGCAGAGATTTATGAGCTGTAAGGTTGGCAGCGGTTGTGATGTTACATGCATTTAGAATGTGTACAACGTTGAGTCCCGTTAATAATTAAAGAGACAAAATGACTTTTTTAGTTGTTAATATCTCTTAACATATAAGGAGTTATTAAAAAATAATTGAACATTTGAGGTTCTAGTAACCAACTTTATCAATATATAGTACACTTTTATAGAAATTAAGACATAGGACACAAGCCCATTACTTGATTTTAGATAACCGATGTCAGTTGTTATCTAAGTAGATTGCTTAGAAGCCATCGTGCGTACGCCTGCTCCCTCCACTTCCCTTCTCCTTCATATTAACTGTCATTTTCTAAAGTTTCTAAAGCTAAGCAATCCCTAGCATCTTGCATTGCGGCTAATTTCATAACGATAATAATTGAACACATTTAAACAGATGTTCGTAATTATCGTACATTGAAAACTATGCAACAATCTTTTAATTTGATAAGGTTGAACCCGCCATATTTATATATATACATACAAACAAAATCAAAGCCTCATTGTTACTACAAATAATATATCACAAATTCGATACGAATCTTTAAAAACCTATCTAACTAAAATCTAACAAATTTTTGCGTGAAATATTTTACACTAACATTGTTCACTTTCAAAACATGTAAAATTGTAAACGTACTTATTTATATATCTATCTCTTTCAAATAAACCTATTTAATGATTGTGTTAGACTGTGATAGATATATGATGAAGATAAGTACGAACTGTATATAATCAGTTTATGTATGAAGTATGCCTTTGTGACTTTTAGAATATGGACATTGATGAGATACAAACATGAGATTTTAACTAACCATAACTAAATTTAAATTGCAAGTAAAAAACCAGAATGTTTTTAAATAGTTATCTATTGCAGTAAATCTTTGAAATGTTACTTTTCTCTGAACATTATTCAGCATGAGCAGATGCGAAAAACCTTTTGTCATCGATCAATAAATCAAAGTTAATCATAACTGCGTAAGCAATTATTTTCTTTTAAATGTTAGCGCCTTAAATTATCTATCAGATATCGGCAATACCAAACCTTACGTGTTACATAGACTTAGAACGGACACCACGACAGCAGTATTGAGTGTAACAGACTAACAAGTGACAGCGAATATTGTTAATGTACTACATGTGTAAAAAAAATGGATAGAAACAAAAATAGTAAGTTTTATTTATAAATAAAAATGTTTCGCAGTCGTATCGAACTAAGCTTTATGGTAAGTGTAAATTAACAATCTGTTCGGTATTTTCATGCCATTTATCATGCCAACAATAAGACATGCTTAGAACTGTCACCAAAACACATCATACATAACCAAGGTATTGTAGATTTTGTCCAAGTCGTAAATTTGGAACAAACAATGGGTTGTCAGATACAACAAATGGTGTTGACCAACACACATATTGCAATATCAAGAGATTCAATTGTTAGGTAGTGAAAAGGTCACCCTTATCTTATTTTGCAGCCACCAGCGCACGCTGTAATATTGTCAAATATTTGCACCAAATTCAGAGGATGATCATTAGATTAGGGGCACTTCTCCAGGAATCTTAAAATCAATTGTTATGCGCTGCAGGTTTTTGCCTTTTGTAAAAAGCTCTGAGAAAATAACTCTGAATTTTCTTTTGGTTCGATGTCTATTTTTAAATAGATGGCACTTTAACAATCTGTTTCTTTTACTTTTCCAGACAGTTTCTTAGATAATAATAGTTGAGATACAAACCATTAAGAACAGAATACTAACTTTAACAGTGACTCAGAGTGGCGTTACTGTCATTTTAGATTTGCTTATTAGATAAATTCAGAGAGATTGACATTGATTATTGTTTGTTGTTATTAGCCACTGAAATGACTATTTATAAAGAAATAAATAAATTAAAAGTCTCTATAAATACTGTTTAATCTTGTCAAGAAGTTATTATTAAGTATCTGCAATAGGACTTTTAAATAATGTCGTCAGTGCAAAGAGCATTCGCTCAAAAACTTTCCAAGTACGCGTTTTAGGTTAACTGACCTCGCCCTTATTGATTTAGTTTGTTATAACTAACAAATTTAAAACTAAATTAAATTTTTAGGCAACATGCTGCTGATGTTCGCAGAAATATTTCATCCTATCAACCTCCAAAAAGTGGAAGCATTTCAGGATGTTCATCTTCGGTAATAAAGATACACAAAGAATATAAATTTCATTAGATACTAAAAGTAAATATTCCCAAGGTTTCTTTTATTTATTTTGAATCCATATATATATTCATAGATATCACTATGCGACTTAGTGGAACCCGTTGATTATGAGGAATTTTTATCACAAAACTGTCTCTTGCTGGAAAGAGATCCTTTGAAACCTATTCTTGATTTTCCTGCAAATGATTTAGACGTTGGAACCGTTGAAAGAAAAATCCGAACTCTTACACATGTTGTACCAGATGAGAAACTGTGAGAATAAATGCAGTAAAGATTATTAGATATATTTATTACTTTTTTAATTTGCTAAACCAATTTTCGTAGGACTGAACTTCCTTTACATATACGTTCTTGTGTTGAGTGTTATACTCGGGATTGGTCGGTTGTAAGCAACAATTACCGGCATTTATCTAGTTCAACTTGGGGTCGTGCTGGTACATGGTCAGCAAGCCATTCTCCAAGTGGACACTGCGATGGACCTCGTCACGAATTTCAAGTTGACAGAGATGAGTCTCTTCGTGATGATTCCAGCTTTAGAGTAAGGCTTGAAGAATGAATAGATTTTTGTGTAACTACTTTGCTATGTCATGTTTTTTTTTTAACATTTTTAGTCTGACAGTCTACCATCAAGCCGACATTCCATTTCATCATTATCGTCTTGTACGGATAGCGAAAGCGCTACAGATGCTCTACCTCCTAGAGGTTCTTGGGCTTCGTTAGATTTACGTAGCTCTGTGAGTGATCCTTTACTGCCAGGATTATTAGCTAGAGTTAATCCAGATGCAATAGATCAAGCCAATGAGGAGGCAAGAATGGAAAACAGAGAGGTATAATATACATTAAATGCTCTGTAAAATAACCATTTCATGATAATGATAATACACCGTAATTATATTACAACAGGAAAGTTTATTTTGGCTATTACCAGAACCAGAATTAGATGAGCCTGTTGAGCGCAGGTGCCCAGCAGAACCACCTACTGATCATTTGGGACACAGAATAATTGTTAAATGTCTACAACTTAAGTAGGTCTTTAAAAATGATATATGTTGATAAAGTGTGTTTTCTTATTTATGATCAATTTTAGATTAGATCTTGAAGTGGAGCCCATATTTGCGTCAATGGCATTATATGATGCCAAAGAACGTAAAAAGTTATCAGAAAATTTTTATTTTGATATGAATAGCGAACCGCTGAAGCGAATGTTGACATCACATGTTCCCTATTGTGATGTTAGTACTTTGAGTCGTGCTGCCATTTTCGATATTACACATCCCACGCCTGATCTTTTCATTGTTGTTAGACTGGAAAAGGTTTTACAAGGAGATATAAGTGAATGTGCTGAACCGTATTTGAAAGATGATAAGGTAAATGTCAATTAGAATTCATGAAAATTTACCTAAAGCAATGATCCATTGTAATTTAAACATAGCATCATGATCATATATTCTATTACAAATTAAAATTTCTTATTACATTAACTAGAATCGTGAAAAAGTAAGAGCCAATGCTGTCACATCTTGCGAACGATTGGGAAAATATCGAATGCCTTTTGCATGGACTGCAGTTTATTTAATGAATGTAATTAAAGGCGGTAATAGTTTAGAACGCAATGATAGCGATAGAGAATCGATGGGGACTGCTAGTTCCTCGAACAGTTTAGGTAAAGCTTTATAATTTAGAAAATGTTTATATAAAATACTGATTATGATTAACATTTTAATATCTATGCAGATCGGAAAAGTAGTACAAGTAGCTTTGATAGTTTACGGAAACGTGCAACTGATATGGGAACACTTGGCCGTAGAGGTTCATTAGAACGTCGAGGTGCCGATAAAAGAAGATCATGGCATTCTGATGATTGCATAAGTACATTAGACAATTTTCGACCTATAACCCTAACTGTATCAAGTTTCTTTAAACAAGAAAGCGACAAACTTAGAGACGAAGATCTTTATAAATTCTTATTGGAACTTAAAAGACCATGTTCAGCATTAAAGAAATTGAAATGTATTCCTGGATCTCTTAAGTTAGATATAGCACCTTGCACGGAGGATATAAAGTGTGCTTTAACAACAGATTTGTGTAAACTGGCGCCTTATCCGGGTATAATCTTTACTTATTACAAAAATAATTTTAATATTCTTGTTTTATATTTTCATTATTCACTTAACGCTATGTTTTGCAGATGACAACACTCGTCCTATAAAAGAAATTTTGGAATTTCCTCTACATCCAATATACGTTCCTCATTTTACTTACCGGAATTTGCTGTATATCTGTCCACGTGAATTAAATTTTTCTTCAAGAGCTGGATCGGCACGTAACATAACCGTACGTGTTCAGTTAATGGATGGAGAAACTCAAATGAACGCTCTTAATGCTATATTCGCGAAGAGTTCATGTCCTGAATTTACAACAGAAGCTTATACTGCTGTTAGTTACCATAATAAGTGAGTGTTTTTCGTTTTTGCAAAAATTGTAAAAAGTAAGTCATGTATGGTTTAATTTATATTTATGTTTGCTTATTCTCCCTATAGATCTCCTGTGTTTTATGATGAAATAAAAGCCCGATTACCTGGTGCTCTAGGATCTCAACATCATATACTATTTACATTTTATCATATATCATGTCAACGTAAACCGCAGGAAATTAATAATGCAGTAGAAACACCAGTCGGGTATACTGTAAGTATTTAAAAGCTATATTTCTCTTAGAAAAGTATTTATTGTAATAATTATCTAAAACAGTGGCTTCCTATATATCGGGATGGTCGTTTAACAACTGGTGAATTCTGCTTGCCAGTGATGGCAGAACTACCACCTCCAAATTATTCATATATTCATCCTGATGTATGTTTACCAGGAACAAAATGGATTGATAATCATAGGCCACTATTTACAGTATTAATTGATGCCGTGACATCAGTCCACTCACAGGATAAGTTCATTGATAGGTAATTCCATTTAAAATGGATGGTCATAGTGATGAATGTATAGTGAATTCATAACTTTTTTTATTCAGATTTTTCAGCTTGTGCGATATGATAGATGATGGTCGGATACCTCCAAGAATAGGAGAAGATAATTTTGAAAATGAATTCAAGAACAGGTATATATAAAATAAATGAATACTAATATAATTAACATATAACTTTTTGTAATAAATATTTTTTTATCATAGTATTTTGGACATTGCAAAATCAGAACCAGAACCTCTTGTTCGTGGAATGACGCTTATTCTAGATAAACTTATAAATCTTCTAGTTAAACCTCCTAAAATTTCTGGTCACATTTTGCAACTTAGTTCAACATTATTCCATGCAATATCTACTGTTGTAAATAAAATTGCTGTAAGTTTTTAATATGCTACATGTATCTTTTTTTGTGACTTTCTCTGTATATTTTTTTGTATTTTCAGTCGCTGCAGGAATTTTCCCTTGAACAACATGGACGACAAACTTTATTAAGTTCTTATGTGCAATATCAATGTCTAATGCCTCATCCTCTGTCTCAAGGAACACCAAAAGTATCTCCAGTTCACAAACAACACAGGTACACTAATTTATATTTTTTAAATGTTGATGAATAGCTAGAAAAATATTAACAATAACATATTTTTTACAGAAGTAGCAGTGATCCTGATGTTCATATTGATCTGGAGCAATCTAAAGGCATTGATAGAACGGCTAGTATGAGATCAGGTAATTTACTGAGAATTTATAATTTACCTGTTATTAATTTAATTTTGAAAAATAATTTGAAGTAATATTTTAGGTATTATCGATCTACCATTTATTGTGAATAGCAGTATTAAAATAGTTCACGAAGAAATAGCTTTGCAATGGGTTGTATCAAGTGGAATTCCAAAAGATCTGGCCATGGCTAATTCATGGTAAAAATTTCATAATTTTTATTATATTGAGTTATCTTTTTTTCTTGGCTCTAATATTCTCTATAACACTTTTACAGGTTCTTATTTGAATTAATGATTAAAAGTATGGGTGATCATTTATACAATACTAATTCATTGAAATCTTCTAGAAAGACTAGATTTTCTCATCAATATACTGATGATCTGATAACACTTTCGAATCTCGTAACATCTGAAATAATATCTCGACATTCTACAAATCCTAAGCTGTCACAATCTTTAAACGCATCTCTGGCATTTTTCTGTTTTGATTTGTTGAGTGTTATGGATAGAGGTTTCGTTTTCGGATTAATTAGGAGTTACTTTAAACAAATAACAGCTAAAATTGGAGCTTTACCGGATGCTGCAGTACTTATAGAATACAAGGTATAAATTGGTATATTTATTACTTTTTATTGGGGTTTTGTTGTATTCTAATTACAAATTTATTTCAGTTGGATTTTTTGCGCATTGTTTGTAGTCATGAACATTTTGTTGCACTTAATTTACCGTTTGGGACTCCATATACAAATTTACGTTCGAATCCCCCAAGTCCAACACCATCTATGTCTTCTGTAAACAGCCAAAACTCATTTGTTAGTACATTGGTGAGCTTATTATCTGATATTGCATAATATTTGTTACAGTTACAAATTTTTTATGTAAGAATATCTTCTTTAGGTTTCTGGCGATAGATCATGCTACTCTGAATTGGGTTCTGAATTTAAGTCACAACATTTTCTTGTTGGTTTATTACTTAGTGAGCTTTCAAGTGTATTTGAAATACAGTAAGATTTTTAAATTGTTATTGAAGTCAGATATTTTATGATAGTTATACATATAAACTTTAATTTATGTAACAGAAATCCCGGACTTCACTCAAAAGCAGTTCATTGTATTCGAAATCTTCTTGCTTGTCATGATAGTGATTTGCGTTATGCAGAAAGAGATGCTCGTGCCAGAGTTGCTGCTTTGTATTTACCACTGCTTGCTATTGTAATGGACTGTATGCCGCAACTTTATCAACATTATGAAACAAGAGGTATATTTTATTTGTTTTACTGCCAAGTTTGTAATCTGTCCACGTAGTCAAATTGTACAAATTATTAAAAATAACTGTTAGCACCTGCTATAGTTCGTCTTCAGTTATATACAGAGTATTAAAGAATATTCCAATACAGATCGCTTGCAGTCAATGGGGCTTGATAATCATCAAACTGATTCTTCAAATGGCAACTCATCAAATGGATCTAGTGGTACTAGTAATTCTCAGTCTAGTTCAATCCCTAATTCTATTAATCAAAATGTTGCCATGGCAATCGCTGGCCGATCTATGCCTCAAGAAAAAGAGCAAAGCTCTTATAATCAGGTAATTAATTTTTTAAACCTTTTTATTATAATTAAGTTTTATTATTATTTTATTAAATTTTTTTTGTATTAGCATTCGCGGAAAATTACTTTATCAAGTGATAGTACACGTCATTTGCTCTGCTGTTTCCTCTGGGTTTTAAAAACACTTAATAAACAAGCTATTACTCAGTGGGGTGCTACACTTTCGCCAAGGAGAATTCATCAACTGCTTCAAGTACTAAATATATGCATTGCTTGTTTTGAATATAAGGGTAAGAAGGAATTAACTAGGTGTGCACAACAAAGCTTTCGTAAAGCACCAACTGATATTAAATCGCGTCTGGAAGATGTAATTCTTGGTCAAGGTTCGGCAAGAAATGAAATGATTCAACGAAGAAAAGGTATATATCTCTATAAACATCTATAAACACTCCGTGTGGGAGTGATTAATTCATCTCTTAATTTTATAGAACGTAATCCTCCACCTTCTCCAGCAAACACAGGTGGTGCTGCTCTGCGATGGCGAAGGGAACATATGTCATATCGTCCTACTTCAATTGGAGGCTCAAGTGAAACTGCTCGTTTCATTCCAAGCGATTTAGGTGCTTTACAAAATTGTGCAGCGGAAGCTTCTTTTATTGTTCTAGACACATTAGAACAGATAGTTCAAGTTGCTGTTTTATCTGATAGTCACAATAGTATTCTTAGTACAGTCCTAAAAGTATTACTTCATGCGTTGTCCAGAAACCAAAGTACTGCAGTATTGCAGAGTATGTTTGCTACACAAAGATCTCTAGTATTTAAGGTATTACAAGTATTATTTCTTACGATAAATTTGTTGTGCATTATTTTATTATTTATGTATTGACTCGAATAATTTGTTTTAGTTTCATTCATTGCTATTTGATGAAGAAAACGAACAGTGTTCCGATCTGTGTCTTCTACTTTTGAAGCATTGTAGTTCTCATTTAGCAAGTGTGAGAGCCCATGCAGCAGCTTCTCTTTACTTACTAATGAGACAAACTTTCGAAATCGGAAACGTAAGTTACGAGATAATTCAAGGATTACATTGATTAAATATTGTTAATTGAACAATGCATATAATACTTTATAGTAACATTTTATATCAATGCCCATATATAATTTTTGTTTCAGAATTTTGCTCGCATTAAAATGCAAGTAACAATGTCATTAAGTTCTTTAGTCGGTACTAGTAATAGTTTCAGCGAAGGCTCTTTAAGAAGATCTTTGAAAACAATTTTAGTATATTCTGAAACGGATGAAGATTTGCTGCACACCACATTTCCAGAACAGGTCAGAATAGTTTGGAATGTATATTAGTAATATAGTTTAAAAACGCCACAGTGAGCGAGAGCAATCATGCTTGACGTTGACTGTTGTGTCTTCGGGTTCGATCTCCGGATTATAATTATATTTTCTGGGTTTGGTTGTTATTAAGGTAATATGTACATAATCGTAAACTTATTAGACAGCGGTGTACTCACATATATATGAGGCCAGACATCATAAATATTGCCAACATAGTAGGAGATTGCAACGGATTTGTATCGGAAATAGATCAACATTAAATAAAAAATAGTTTATATAAAACAGAGATTTGAACTACGTTTTTTCCAGGTTAAGGACTTACTGTTTAATTTGCATATGATACTATCAGATACTGTTAAAATGAAGGAATATCAGGAAGATCCTGAAATGCTTCTTGATTTAATGTATCGAATTGCTAAAGGATATCGCAATTCGCCTGATCTTCGTTTAACCTGGCTAGCTAACATGGCCCAGAAACACATGGAGGTATAATATTATTTTAGTGCAATCGGTTTTTAATTATATTAGAATTCTATGTTTTCATTTTCTTTTTGTTAAAGCGAAAAAATCATACTGAGGCGGGTATGTGTCTTGTACATAGTGCAGCATTGGTTGCAGAATACCTTCAAATGTTAGAACCGTTGGAACATCTTCCTATTGGGGCTGTTTCTTTACAACCAGTTACACCAAATGTTCTTCAAGAATCAGCTGTTTCAGATGATGTGTTAAGTCCAGGTGAAGAAGCTGGCTGTTTAGGTAGAGATTTTACAGAAGCAGGTTTATTAGGTTCGTAAAGTGTTATTATTAATTGAACCTACTCTAATATGGGTAAGAGTTATTTGTGTTCTTATAAATATATTGTAATTTCAGGATTATTGGAGCACGCTGCAAGCTCTTTCCATATTGCGGGCATGTTTGAAACTATGGGCGATGTTTACAATGTACTTATTCCCATAGCTAAAGCAAATAGAGATTATCAAAAACTAGCCAATATTCATGGGTACGTTTCAAACTGTTATATATTGTTAATATTTAAATAATGCTAATTTGAACTTGTATTTACAGTAAACTACATGAAGCGTATTCACGTATAGAACAATTGCATGGCAAACGTGTATTTGGAACTTATTTTAGAGTTGCGTTCTTCGGCGAAAAATTTGGAGATCTTGATGGGCAAGAATTTATTTACAAGGAACCTACTCTCACAAAATTGCCTGAAATATTCAGTAGATTGGAGGTAAATGAAAACTTATGTATTATTGACTTCATTAATGTCAGAAAATGTAATGTATGCCAAAAAATAACTTTTGTTATGTAATGTATGTTACAAGTAAACTTATTTATGTTATATAGACCTTAAATATATGTAATTGTGTTTATAGAATTTTTACACGGATAGATTCGGACCAGATTCCGTACAAATTATAAAGGATTCCAATACTGTGGATACATCTACGTTACATCCTGATAAAGCTTATATTCAAATCACTTACGTGGAACCATATTTTGAACCATATGAATTAAGACATAGAGTAACTCATTTCGAAAGAAATTTTAATATTAGTAAGTAAAATTTATTTAAAAATACTTCTGTAATATTTTTGTAACAATATCTTTATTTCAATAGAAAACTTTATATTTGCTACACCTTTTACACCTGCTGGTCGAGCTCATGGAGAACTGCATGAACAGTGTAAAAGAAAAACAATATTGACAACAGCCAACCATTTTCCTTATGTGAAAACTAGAATACAAGTAGTTGAGAGGAATCAAGTAATACATTTAAGTAACTGAACTTGGAAGAAGCCGTTTTCATTAAAAACACTAAAAAATGTATATATTTATTTGTAGATTGTATTATCTCCGATAGAGGTTGCAATTGAGGATATTCAAAAGAAAACTACTGAATTAGCCATTGCAACTATTCAGGAGCCACCTGATCCGAAAATTTTACAAATGGTTCTGCAAGGTTGTATAGGTAAGTAATATTTTATTTTGTAGTAATTTACAAAGATATTACTGAATAGATGAACAGAATAATAGATTATTTTAATGTTTATTATAAAGGAACCACTGTAAATCAAGGACCAATGGAAATGGCTCTTGTATTTTTATCAAATATTGCAGACGGCATAAAAGTTCCAACAAAATTACAAAACAAATTACGTTTATGTTTTAAAGATTTCTCGAAAAAGTAAGTTTAATATTTTAATATATGCTTATTTTTGGCTTGTATTTATAACTTGTGACAGGATATTGAACATAAAGTTGTTGAACATATATATAATAGTCAGTAATGAACTAATTCGAAAAATATTGCTTGATTAAGAGATAAAACTCAATATGATACTGTCGGTATTTTACTTTGAAGAGTCTACTGGAGCTACTGCCCCTTAGAAACTATTTGTTATGAATCTTAGGAAAATATTTATTAAATTATTTACACAATAGGTGCCATGACGCGTTGAAGAAAAATAAAAATCTAATAGGAGCCGATCAACGAGACTATCAACGTGAACTAGAACGAAACTATGCTCGGTTCACTGAACGACTGGCTCCCCTAATAACAATAACACCTGCGCAGGCCAGTGCTTTGGCCAGGTACTAATATTATAGTATGTTCATAATAGAATAGATGTGTTGTAAAACTTATTACAATACAATATATTATATGCATAAAAATCTAATTCAATTTATTTATTACAGCTCAGGAGGTCATGTCAAAACAACACCATTACGTTGGTAGAATAATATTAATTTAAAAATATATATGCATATACGAGTATTTTAAAATATTAATATAAAACATTTATTGAGTTAATCATATTTGAGATCTCATATTTTTATATATCAGCACTAGTCCATTTAAATGTACTTTAGATTTAAGTTATTTTTTATTTTATACTTTTTATCATATTTCATAATCTATTTTCACTGCATAGAGTCTTATTATAAATATTTTATAAATTATAATCAATACCTTCAATGAATAAAACAAATGCTTTATCGTAAACATGTGATGTTTTTCATATATAAAAACATATGGGTACGTCTAATATCGATTCTTTTCCGGTTGCCATAGCACTTTTTGTTTACAATCACAAACAAAATTTATTTATACATATATTTCACATGCTATACAAAAATGAAATTCAACACGTTTATTACTAAAGAACCTAAACATAAAGATGCGGTAATTAGTGTCGGCTGGAGTAATTCTGAAGAAGTCTATTCCTGCAGGTAAATCGAAAATAAATAATTTGCATATATACTACTTTAAATTAAATTTAATATTTTACAGTGATGATCATACATTAATAAAATGGAGTTTGCTGTCTTATGAAACGATTCCAGTTGCAACGTTACCACAAGATTTTTTTCCAACGGATTTACATTGTTGTCCTAGGGTTTCAACTTCTGGAATATCAGCAGGAAAGCAAGTTTTGGACACTTTATTGATAAGTAGTTCTGATGGCAGGTTTGTGTTAGATAAAACAAAAAATTTAGTTACGATAATAAATAATTACAATTAGTTTTAATAGTTTAAACTTTTCTTAAGTCTGGCATTATCCTGTTCTAGCTGTTCAATTTCTTCTTCGAGAGCTTTAATGCGTTCATTATCTTCCATAAGTAGATCATTTACTGTTTTTACAGTGTCTTCATTGACGGGGTATAAACCCTCGAATAATTTCGAGTCTTTTATTTCATCAACATCTAGTCTCTCTGTTAATCTCTGTATTTCTTCTTCCAACTCAGTTATTAGTTTATGCATTGGTCTCTTTTCTTCCTGTATTCTGGCTATTTCATCCAGCATTACAGCGTCAGCTTTTAATTTTTTTAATCCGGTTTGGAAATTATTATGCTCACGATTTAAATCATTAATGCCATTTCTAATTTCTGTTTCTTCTTGTAATTTCTCTTCGCAATCTTGACTTGCTTTGTCTATTTGGGACGTAACTAGTTGTATTTTAACTTTCAGGTTTTCATTTTCATTTCTGTATTGCTTTATTTCTGCGAGTATTGCTGCTCTGCCTAAAGGATCTGTGTTTTTTTCAACAATTTCGTTTCCTCCAGGCACCTTTTTTTTGTTATGCAACATTATCGATCAAAATGACCAATGAAATTTCGAATTTAATTTGAATTATATTATGTACAGAACAATTTGATTATGCAATGAAACAGATAAATAATTGGGATATTAATTTACTCGATTGTTTTTAACTTTTTAAAATATTGTATATAATCTAGATTACTTTTCTTTCTGTAAATAATAGAACTTGTATTGTCTTTATCAAGAAAGTAGGGTTGGCTGGGGAAACACATGCCCGAAAAATAAGAATCCATTGTCATTAAATTTTATTTTAAACTTTTTTTAACACATGTTTCTATTATTATCAATTATATAATTCTAATTATTATCTAGCTCTACACCAAATTTTCACTTTAGTACGATAATACATTTTACATTTTTATAGATTTTATATTATCAACAAAAGTGGACGAATAGAAAAGAAAGTTGACGCTCATAAAGGTGCTGTGTTATCCGGAAGATGGAGTCCAGACGGAGCAGGCATATTGACCGGTTAATATTTTGGAATATTATTGCATATAAGTGTTTCCTATAGATAGTAACAGTAATTGTAAATTCAGCGGGAGAGGATGGACATATTCGAGTATGGTCTCGTAGTGGAATGCTACGTTCAACAGTTGTACAATCAACCCCTGAAAATATTCATGCTAAATGGGGCCCGCAAGGGAATTCAATTATTCATTCTATTGGAAAATGCATTGCAGTGAAACCCTTAGCAGCAAATACGAAAGGGATTAAGGCAAGTGTTGTATTTGTATATATATATATATATCCTTTTTGTTGCTATGACCACTTTTATTTTATTTTTCTGATAAATGTTATATTATTCAGTGGCGTGCTCACGATACACCATTAACATGCATCAGCTACAGTAACACTGCAAATCTTATAATTTCTGGCGATGAAGATGGTCGTTACAAAATATGGACTGTTCAAGGAAGACAAGTCTACAGCAGTTCAGCTCAGCAAGGTCCAGTAAGTTGCCTTGAGTGGTCACCGTTTGGAGATGTCTTTGCTGTGGGTGGCTATAATAGTCTTAGATTATGTGATAAAGCAGGGGTGAGTTCATTTATAAATAGATAAATTATTAAAAATGCGTATTAATGATTCATATTTCCTAATTTATGGTCATTTTGTGCATTTCAGTGGTCACATTCATTAGATAAACCGGATACAGGATCTTTGTATTGTGTCGCTTGGTCTCTTGATGGAACCCAAGTGGCTGCCGCTTGTGCAAATGGTAACGTGTTATTTGCAAATGTTATAGAAAGGTATTTAACATAAGTTTGGTATTTAATGATATGCTCAGGAATGAAGTGCTTATGAAATTGCAATTTTTTGTTTTAGAGAACTTCAATGTCAGCACTGGTCATTTGTCCTTAGCAGTGCACGCACCATAGCAGTTACTAATATAATAGACTTGACTAATGAAGTTTTGGAATTACCTGATCGTATTACTAACATGGTGGCTAATAGTTTACATTTGATAGTTACAACGCCAATGCAATGTCATATATTCAAATCAGCCAATTGGAATGCACCGACTGTTCTGGATTTAAAAGAAGGATGTGGTGCTGAGATCTTATTAGCTGAAAGGTAAAACTTATCAGAAAGATAAATTAATAGTTGATATTATTTCTAATTAAATTTGAAATTTCAGTCATTTTGCATTGATTGAACGACAATCCGTGACAGTGTACACATATTCTGGTCGATTACTGCTTACTCCTCGTTGGACAAATATGCAAATAAATCAATTAGGAACAAATTGTGTGTCATTAGGATCTGATATGATCGCTATTCAAGATCAAAGTGACCAAAAGTGTTAGTTTTGTATCTTTACTTTAGCTTATTAATTTGTTAAATATTATTAATAAGAAATAATTTATTTCCAGCTATTCATATGTTTGCAATAAGCTCAACACAAATGTCGCATCACAGTACTGCAGCGGGCAGTGTTATAAAACATCACGTCAATGTCGTATCAATTGCTCTGTCAACAGTTTCAGCTGGTGCAAGTAGTATGGCTGTGCTGGATTCAAATAGAGATTTATTTATTGTCCCTACTGGTGAAATTAAATTTTACAAAATAGGTTGGTAATTTTTAAACATATTTGTTGCAATATCGCGTTGTATTTTAATAACTTTGTAAACTTGCTCAAGTACTTGAAGCAGAAACGAACGTTAATAGCTGCCTTCTTTAATAAGACCTTTTCAAAATTCAAGGGGTACAAATAATTAGTATGCTGTGGAGTAGTGGGTGTAACATGTTAGCTGCTGTCCACGAATCAAGAATCACAATCTGGTTTTGTCCTCTGGAAGCTAGCGGAAGTCCGACGTTGTTGGCTGAGACACTTATGGAGAATGATATAAGGTATACTAAACGAAGGATTATCATTTATATATATTTTCTTATAGTATGTTAAAGGAGATTTTTATTTCAGTCAGTTTGGAAGTCGACCATCTTTAGCAGTATTTGACCGAGCTACGTTACATGTCCGAAGAATGGATGGAGCACTGGTTATGATACCATTGCCTTTACATTTCTGCGTGCTAAATGAATTTGTTGCTTTAAAACAGTGGAATAAAGCTTTGAAACTATGTCGTCTTGTAAATGTAAGAATCAAGAATAAAACGCATTGTATAACGGTGCATGCATAGGTTTTCTTTGTAACGACAACTTTTTTTATTTTTAGGATGTTAGTGCCTGGTGGTGTCTTGCGGCAATGGCCAGCTATCATCGGGAAATGGAAATTAGTTTGGATGCTTTTGCCGCAACACAATCCGTGGATCGAGTAGCTTTCATTCAACATATTAAAGTTAGCAGTTGTTTTTATACTGTTACTTAGTTTGCACAAAGTAAGACATTTAACTAATTCTTACTACTGTTGTCTTCACAGGATATGCCTTCAGGTCCGCAACAGACAGCAGAATGCCTTTTGATGATTGGCCGCGTTACGGAAGCAGAAACTGTTCTACTTCAGAGCGGAAGTGTGAGTCAAGCAGTGGGTATGAGAGTTAGAATGCATCACTGGGACAGGTCATTATTTTTTTCTTAATTTTGTACATTTATTATACATATTTACTTTATTTATTTTATTATTTTTACTATATTTTAGAGCGCTTGAGTTGGCATTAAAACATAAGATGGATCTGATAAATCTATTGACAAAACGGGAACATTATTTAACATCATTGAATAAAACCGAGAGCAATGAGAAATATATTCGAGCTTTTGCAACTATTCAGAAATCTTCAAGTCCTAGACCAATTCTTTAAAATTGAAAGTGCATCGAACAAGATCAAGATATAAAACACTTAATACATTTGCTTAATAAATTACTGTGTAATTAATATCTTCATTAGTTGAGTGTAAAATATACCATTATAAAATATTGTTCTTCTTTTATTTTTATAAATAAGGAAAGCCTTGTGAAGGAGGGGGGCGGGGGCTAACTTAATAACAATTCTTATCAGCAAAATAATTAGATCCTAGATGTAGAAATTAAATGTGTAACAATTATAATCCTGTCACAATAAACTCCTAAATGTTACAAAAAGAAATAATTGATTCTTAAGAAAGCAGTTATGAAATTAGTTTATTAATGGTTAAAAGTTTGAACTTAGTAGTGACATCTATTAAAGACTAGTTTAGCAAATATATTCAGTTCTTTATGTGTTTAACAGATGTCGCATGAATTTATATCCGCCTAGACAGTTCGCAACCTAATTGACACCGTTAAAAATTTAATGGTTAAAAGTTTGATCTTAGTAGTGACATCTATTAAAGACTAGCTTAGCAAATATATTCAGTTCTTTATGTGTTTAACAGATGTCGCATGAATTTATATCCGCCTAGACAGTTCGCAACCTAATTGACACCGTTAAAAATTTACTACAGATGAACGAAATATGTATTATTTTAATCTGATTATTAATGCTTAATTTCTAGTTCATCTTTCTAAAATTCATGGACATATTTTTATAACATAAAAATTAAATTTTTTTGAAATATTTTTATACAGTTATGTTAATTATGCTCTAAATTAAAGAACTGCTTCATTGCATTTTAAATAACTAAGCGAATTTGGCTTTTATGCGACATTTTTGAAATTCATGGACTTTTTTTCTAAATTTTTTTATTAGATTCTTTGGAATAATTTGATGCAGTTATGTTCGTTATGCTCTAAAATAAAAAACTGCTTCATTACATTTTAAATACCTACGCCATTTTAACTTTTATGCGACCTTTTCTAAATCCATGGACATTTTTTTTTTAAATTTCTTTTTTGATTCTTTGGAATAATTTGATGCAGTTATGTTTGTTATGTTCTAAAATAAAAAACTGCTTCATTACATTTGAAATATCTTCGCGATTCTGACTTTTATGCGACATTTTTTAAATTCATGGACTTTTTTTTCTAAATTTTTTTTTTGGATTTCTTGAAATTTTTTGATACAGTTATGTTTACTAGGCTTTAAAGTAAATAACTGCTTCATTACATTTTAAATATCTACGCGATTCTGGCTTTTATGCGACTTTTTTAAAATTCATGGACTTTTTTTTCTAATTTTTTTTTATGGAATTATTGAAATGTTTTGATGCAGTTATGTTCGTTAGGCTTTAAAATAAAGAACTGCTTCATTACATTTTAAAAAACTAGGCGTGTCTCGCTTTTGTGCGACCTTTTTAAAATTCATGGACTTTTTTTTCTAATTTTTTTTTATGGAATTATTGAAATGTTTTGATGCAGTTATGTTCGTTAGGCTTTAAAATAAAGAACTGCTTCATTACATTTTAAAGAACTAAGCGTGTCTCGCTTTTGTGCGACCTTTTTAAAATTCATGGACTTTTTTTTCTAATTTTTTTTTTCTGGATTTATTGAAATGTTTTGATGCAGTTATGTTCGTTAGGCTTTAAAATAAAGAACTGCTTCATTACATTTTAAAAAACTAAGCGTGTTTGGATTTTAGGCGACCTTTTTTAAATTCATGGACTTTTTTTTCTAATTTTTTTTCTGGATTTATTGAAATATTTTGATGCAGTTATGTTCGTTAGGCTTTAAAATAAAGAACTGCTTCATTACATTTTAAATATCTACGATTTTCTGGCTTTTGAGTAAACATTAATAAAGTCAAAAATCAAATTTTAAAACGGCGATTTTTCGAAAACTGTAAGAGATAATTGAAAATGGATTTTAATTTTGAAATCAGCATTAAAAACTACGTTCGAAAATATATATCATATGCCAAATTAAAAAAATGTTTCTTTGAAAAAGTAAGAAGACTATAGTCTTCTTACTTTTTCAAAAAAAGTAATTTTTTTTTGGCCCATGATATATGTTTTCTAGCGTAGTTTTCAATGCTGATTTCAAAAATAAAATCCATTTTCAATTATCTCTTACTGTTTTCGAATAATCGCCGTTTCAAAATTTGATTTTTGACTTTATTAATGTTTACTCAAAAGCCAGAAAATCGTAGATATTTAAAATGTAATGAAGCAGTTCTTTATTTTAAAGCCTAACGAACATAACTGCATCAAAACATTTCAATAAATCCAGAAAAAAAAATTAGAAAAAAAGGTCCATGAATTTAAAAAAGGTCGCATAAAAGCCAGACACGCCTAGTTTTTTAAAATGTAATGAAGCAGTTCTTTATTTTAAAGCCTAACGAACATAACTGCATCAAAACATTTCAATAAATCCAGAAAAAAAAGTTAGAAAAAAAGGTCCATGAATTTAAAAAAGGTCGCATAAAAGCCAGACACGCCTAGTTTTTTAAAATGTAATGAAGCAGTTCTTTATTTTAAAGCCTAACGAACATAAATGCATCAAAACATTTCAATAAATCCAGAAAAAAAAATTAGAAAAAAAAGTCCATGAATTTTAAAAAGGTCGCACAAAAGCGAGACACGCTTAGTTCTTTAAAATGTAATGAAGCAGTTCTTTATTTTAAAGCCTAACGAACATAACTGCATCAAAACATTTCAATAAATCCAGAAAAAAAAATTAGAAAAAAAGGTCCATGAATTTAAAAAAGGTCGCATAAAAGCCAGACACGCCTAGTTTTTTAAAATGTAATGAAGCAGTTCTTTATTTTAAAGCCTAACGAACATAAATGCATCAAAACATTTCAATAAATCCAGAAAAAAAAATTAGAAAAAAAAGTCCATGAATTTTAAAAAGGTCGCACAAAAGCGAGACACGCTTAGTTCTTTAAAATGTAATGAAGCAGTTCTTTATTTTAAAGCCTAACGAACATAACTGCATCAAAACATTTCAATAAATCCAGAAAAAAAAATTAGAAAAAAAAGTCCATGAATTTTAAAAAGGTCGCACAAAAGCGAGACACGCTTAGTTCTTTAAAATGTAATGAAGCAGTTCTTTATTTGAAAGCTTAACGAACATAACTGCATCAAACCATTTCAATAAATCCAGAAAAAAAATTAAGAAAAAAAAGTCCATGAATTTAAAAAGGTCGCATAAACGCCAGACACGCTCAGTTTTTTAAAATGTAATGAAGCAGTTCTTTATTTTAAAGCGTAACGAACGTAACTGCATCACAACGTCCCCAATTAGTTGTTACATTCATTATGTAAATATTGTCACAAAATTCATTACTTTCTTGTAGAGAAAGTTTGGCTCGTAAGGAGTGTTGCCATTCTGTCAGGCGCAATATTATCCAGAAATCTCATATTGTTTAAATGCTATTTTCAATATATTGTACATTTATTTGCAAGTTTTGTAATGAAGCAGTTTTTTACTTTAAAGCCTAGTGAACATAACTGCATCAAAAAATTTCAAGAAATCGAAAAAACATTTTTAGAAAAAAAAGTCCATAAATTTAAAAAAGGTCGTATACATGTCAGAATCGCGAAAATATTTAAAATGTATTGAAGCAGTTTTTTATTTTAGAACATAACGAACATAACTGCTACAAATTATTCCAAAGAATCAAAAAAAAATTATAGAAAAAAAATATCCATGGATTTAAAAAAGGTCGCATAAAAGTTAAATTGGCGTAGGTATTTAAAATGTAATGAAGCAGTTTTTTTTATTTTAGAATATAACGAACATAACTGCATCAAATTATTCAAAAGAATCAAATAAAAAATTTTAGAAAAAAAGTCCATGAATTTCAAAAATGTCGCGTAAAAGCCAAATTCGCTTAGTTATTTAAAATGCAATGAAGCAGTTCTTTATTTTAAAGCTAAAATAAATAAATAAAAAAAAAAATTATAAAAAAGTCCATGAATGTAAAAAGGGCCGCACAAAAGCCGGAGACGCTCAGTTATTTAAAATGTAAGGATGCAATTCTTTACTTAAAAGCCTAACGAACGTAACTGCATTAAAAACTTTCAAGAAAATGTTTTTTTTTCTTTTTTTTAAAATATCCATGAAAATAAAGAAGAACGCATAAAAACGAGAATCACATAGATATTTAAAATGTTATGTTGCAGTTTTTTATATTAGAGTTTAAAAAACATAACTACACCAAGAAATTTTTAGAAAATGTACTTTCTTTATTTGAAAAAGAATGACCAGAATGGCGTAGATATTTAAAATTCAGTTCTTTATTTTAGAGCATAACCAACACATGTTTATTAACAAGAGTATATTCTTTCATCTCAAATAATGCAGAATTACCTTATTTTTAATGCCTGAATAACATTCAACTATATATGCATAAATACAAGTATATATTGTTGCACACTAATCAGGCGTTACAATTTATAAACTGACAGTGCCCTCTTTGAAACAAATCTATAATGCTTCCTGTTTCTACTACTACTACTACCTGTTCTACTATTTAATAGATGGCGCATTTTAGTAAGTCATAAATAAAACAGATGCACCGCGACTGGGTAAATTCCTGTTAGAGGTCTAAAGGTCCACCTTATGTATTAGTTTAGGTATTTCAAATAAAATAATCGTACAATTTCTTTATATAAATTTAATTATTAAATAATTAAGTTATACTAACAAAAATATAATAATTTACATGTTTAAAAGAAGAAAGATAGGAAGGTCTTACAGAATATTATGATTGTCTTTTTACAATTAAAATAAAATTTATTTTCGAAGAACGGAAATACACCTTAAATATATTACAAAATTGGAAATGGTATACATAATGGAAAGTGTTTAAATTATGTTTAAATAAATATATATCTAATAACAATTTTGTATAAATATATGCTTTAACATTTTTGTTACTTATGTTTATTGTTATCCAATATTATATATATTTTTATACATGAAAAACATCTTATAAATTAATAACATTACTTATAAAAGTTACTAACATTTTTAAAAATAATTCAAGGATAAAAATACGTTAAGTTAAATTTTGTCAATGATATTTAATTGTCAGAGAAAAAATTACTATTATATTAAACAAGCTTACCAAATAAAAAATATATATATTTTAGGCAGTTACTACCACGTTGCTTTACACTCTTAATTAAATATAATCACAAGTAAAGTTTTGTTTAGTAGCACTAAGTATTTGAAGTAATCTCATACCAATTTAAAATATACTTTATATTTACTGGTGCTATTGGAAAAGACAATTTTTGTTCACTAACAATAAATCTAAGAAAAAAACATCATAGAAGTTCGGATGCCACATTTGCTTGAATTTTATTTACATCGCTATTATTTGTGTTTACCAAAATATCATTAACACCATTAATTTCAGGAGTATTATTTTGAAATACTTCAAACCAAATTGGATAATGATTACTTGCAGGACCACCCCAATTCCACCCCCTTGGTATAGCCATGTGGCATAAACCTTGTCGAACTACACCATAATGTCCAGTTAACATGCTATTGGAAGTGTTCAATTTTAAACTGGTCTCCTCAGTATTTTGTGAAGACATTTTATCTGCAATTTCAAAACTTCTCGCACTGTGATGTCGATCCAATTTTAATCTATTGCGTTTTGTTGCGTTTAAATGTGCGTAACCGTTTGTTAAACTATGATTAGTCTGATTAACATGATTTACTATTTCACTTTTAAATTCTAATTCCGAGTGAATTAACACATTACATGTACTTTTTATAAGTTTTCCATTCATAGTATTTTGAGCAGAACTGAAAGCAGTAGAAGATCCGATGTTTAATACACTAGCAAATCCTGGAAGATTTGAATTTCCATTTTCTGTAATAAATAAAACTATATTTTAATAATTAACACATAATAATAAGAAATAATTAAAAACTTTCTTAGTAATTATACCTGTGCCTGACGTTACTCCACTGAAATCACCCATTAAAGCAAATACATCAACAAATTTAATTAGTTCACCATTTACATCTGTTTTTTCTAATTGAATAGTCAGTCGTTGTACCAACTCCTCCGGAGAGTATTTGTCCACATTTCGTAACCATACATTTAGAAGCCAACAAGTCCACTCTCCAAATTTAAAACCTAAAATTAACCAACATATAGAAACTTGGCAATGTAACATTTTTAGTTCAATTTATTTATTGATTATATACCTGCTAGTAATGAATTTGGTTTCGCATCTTCACAGTTCAAGTGATCCACTTTCTCAACTACTGGCATTTCTGCCAAACCTGTTAATGCGATGTCAAATCCACTTCCACTTTTGTCGTATAGGAAGCCCAGACCACTGAATATTAAAAAAAAAAATGTATTAGAATTTAGGAAATCACATACTGCGTTCAGAATTTGAAATAAATATATTTTGTAAAGCGTGAGAGAAGTGTTCATCTACCTATGGGTTCTTGAATACGGAAGAGTCGTACAATATTGCCAGTCTCGTGAATTTTCTTTCCATTCAGCAATTCTTCTTAAGGTCGGACGATTGAGTTCATCACAGATAAATCTTAACGCACTAACATCAACTACTTCTTGCAACGCAATTATGGAAAACCTGTTAAAATAAATGAAAAATTAAAAAACGTACATTTTGTGAAAATTAAGTTATGTTCCTTCTACATTAGCTATTTTGTTAGTCCGCTTTAATGACATCTTTATCATAATACTTAACAGTTTTATGTTGAATAAATGAAAAAATAAATAGTTAACCGGACAAAAAAGTTTTTACAACTAATTAAGGTCCTGCCAATCACCCGTGAATGTGTTTTTAATTTTTCCCTTCTCGAAAACAAAGAAGGTCGTAAAAACACCCACTGCTTACGTATTCTGTATAATTGAATGATAGAATTAACTATTCATTTTATTATTGATCATTTTAGTCAGCCTTGAATTAATCTTGTTAAATATTAAGTAGTTCATAAAATATGCAGTGTTTACCTATTTTCAAGAATTGTTCTACAAATTATTTCTTTCACTCCTGGATTGTCTGCTTTATCAGTGCATAGGTCCTGTACATTCCATGTTGCTATTCGTAAAGCACATCGTCCATCTCTTTCGTACCTAAAACAAATTATTTCTTGAATTAATCAAGTGTGTTTGCACACTAAGAAATGATTAAGAGATTTGTCACTTACCTAAATTCTTCTTCAACAATCGGTCGATGTGAATATGCGGACAATAAATCATATATATCATTAACTGGTGCCATTGAAAACCCATTGCTTAATCCTAAGCTCATTTTAATAGGCGCTGACATTGTTTTACGATGTCCAGGAGTTTTAATACCATTGGGTGTACTTGTAAGCACTATACCGTTTTTAATAGGAGTATCCATTTTATTATTACTATCTAGTTTAATTCCATTTATTCTACTTAAATCGTCATTAGAGTCAATTGATAATTGAGACCGCACAGCACCCAAACGCATGTAATTAATGCCTTTCACTTTAACTAAGTCTTCAATTGATTTAAATGGTCCTTTTTTGATTCTATGATCAACCACATTTGCGGCGATTTCTTGATTTAAACCATTAACACATTGAAGTTCAAAAACACTAGCTGTATTTACATTTACAGGTTTAGGGGAAGGTTTTGAGGAATCCACACTCAATATTGAATCTAAGGATGGCGCTCTGGAACTAGTTACTGAATTTGTTCTTCGCTTTACACATATTTCTGGTCGAATTTTGTCCAGTTTTTCTGCTCCAATACCTGCAAAAAGTAACGAGGTTATTCACTTCACAAAACTTCACAATAATAACAACTACAACAGACTCTATTTTAAAATTTCAATACTTGTATCACAAAAATTTACATAACAAAAGAAACAGTCAATAATTAAATTAGTCTTCAGGTTATTTATATTTTACCATTCAATAAACACCTTATAATGAATATACACTAATGAAGCACATGATTCGCAGCATTTGTTAAATATTGTATCGTACCTGATACTAAAGCCAAATCTTCAACTTTTTGAAACCGGCCGATGGCATTTCTGTGGTCTACAATACTTTGAGCGAGTTGTCTTGACACACCAGGAAGCGTCATCAACTGCTCAGCAGTTGCTAGGTTGACATTTAGAGCTTCAATATTTTTACCATTGTCTGGTAATGCAAAAGTAGCGCTGCAACAATAATAGAAATAGGTATTATTATTATTTAATTTAAAAAAAAGAAATTAAAGATTTCTTAATAATTATTCATTTTCATAATCCGGAAGTGGGTGTAATTGTAATTCATTTACAGGCTATTTTATTCCTGACTTCCGCATTCTTCTTTTTCAAAAAATCATATGGAATTTAGAGAAAAAGAAGTTTCTGTCACACTAGCAAGAGAAGAAGCATGTGTTCCAGGGGTTTCAGGCTGACATTAAAAAAGTGTTGCCGCACTTGGATTTAAATGTTTATAAATCATTAACTAAGCAGTAAAATTTAATTATTTTTTACCTTAATGACTGTCGATGTTTGTGCCTTCTAAGAAACGGTGATCTCAAAGAACGTCTCCTGCTGTTGCCTCTACCCAACGGTTGGCTTGGTGATTGACCCATAATAACTAGAATTTTAAAAAGTTTTATATAAATGTGTAATTTCGAAATTGTGTTATTTTGATATTATTAAATATTCACATTTAATAAAAGAAGAAAAGCCCATATCTTTAAACTTAAAATTTATATTTGAGAATACTCATGGCAAAAAATATGAGAGAGTGGACTATGTAATTAATATTAATAACAATACATAATTACACATGCTGTATTTTAGTAATATTATGGGCAGTAATTTTATAATATTTTCTATGCTGTTATAGTAGTAGACTTTGGTATTTCCAAAAATTATTTATTAGTTTCCAAATAATTTTTTTTCTATTTTATAATCAAATTAAATTACTAATTAAAATTAATTAATATTTTCCTCCTCATCTGGATTATTTGACAAAATGAAGGCTCTTATTCTGTATGTCATTTTCAGTGACCTGAATTTGATTGATATAAACCGCCAAATGCTGATGTGTGAACGCATGTATATCAGCAGCATTTGATGCATTAAAATAATGAAATCGGCAAGTTGCCTGTCAGATCATTCCCGCCCGCAATGCTGCCGTCCCGACACTCAGAAATAGAAGATAAGAAGTTATTAGCGCAGAAAAAACAACAAAATAAAAAAAAAGGCACCGGCGTGTAATTTACTGCAGTGGTCATATGACACTGCACCAGAAAGTAAAACAAATAGCGTATTATGATAAAATAATAATTAGATTACAATAAGGTAATATTACTGCATTTACACTATACATATAAATTAATTACGAAATTAAATATGTTAATATAATTGAATTAGTAACACACTTGCAAGTGTGTTTATCGTATCGTAACTGAGACACTGAACTATATAGCGCAGGGATAGCGAATCTATGGCACGCGTGTTAATTTTGTGTGCAAATTCATATCATTTTCTTACTAATGTAATTTTACGTGAGACGTTACATAAAGGTAATTCAAGAGAGATTGGAACACTATCAATTCCGTACCTAATATTTGTAATATTTTTGTAAAATAAGGTTCGCCTTCCCTGATAGTATATAGTCATATACAACCAACGCAGGAAATGAATGTTTGCGCGCTGATTTATACCACAACAGAAGAGCTTAGCAGTTTGACAAGTAACAGAATATAAATTGATTTAATTTATAGGGCAATTGCAAATTTTGTGTTGCGCTGATAATTTTGCTGAACGTGCAGCGTCTACCGTAGTTAGGAAGATTGGATTGTGAACTATGTCTGCAATTCTATAAGACTATTAAATTCTGTAGATTCTAAGATATTAACAAAGAGGACCATAGGTCTAAAGGTTTTTCTACGGATGACGTCAGAACTATGCCAAGATTAAATAAGCTTGTGAACTCAGTTTTTCAGTAAATAATTGAATAAAGTAAAGGTTAGTATATAATATATACCATACAGAAATTGACATAGTTATAGTTATATCAAATTTGAATTTCAGTTCTGCGTATGACATCACAGACGAAAAAAAATCGAGATTATTTTTCCTATTTCACAATTATCATAAAATAAAACTTGATGGGATGCACGACTCAGGTGTTAGTATTAAATGACGTATCACACACACACACACACACAATCTATATACTTGTATGCGTACATATATTTCAGTAAATAGTGCAATTACAAATAAAAAGAAGGCTGAATGGGTTTGTGTCCCATGTCTTAATTTCTACAAAAGTGTATTATATATTGATAAAGATGGTTACAAGAACCTCAAATGTACAATTATTTTTTAATAGCTCCTTATATGTTAAGAAATATTAACAATTAAAAAGTCATTTTGTCTCTTTAATTATTAAAGGGATTCAACGTTGTACACATTCCAAGTGCATGTGACATCACAATCCTTGTGTAAGGTTACCAACCTTACATCTCATAAATCTCTGCTATATGTATTTATATATCAAAATATCAAATATTATTTACAGCTATTTCAAGGAACACTCAAATTCCGATATTATGTCTGCCTTAGCAGGGTTAAATAAAGTAAAAACTTATTATTCTTTGATTTGACTTGATTATTTGACTACCAAAAGCTACAGAACATTACCATAGCACTGACCTACTCAACAAATAACTGACGTTAAAATGCATTTCACGTCATACAAATATGGCTGACCATTTCTAGCGCTAAAACTACAATTCAAATTTTTAATTGCTATATCTCCGTCAACATTTAGATATTTAATAAAATAAACACGTCAATACACATTTATTAACATCAATTTCAATCAACAATTGAAAAATCGACCACTAAAAAATGAGGACACAAGCCTATTATATTTACATTTTATACTTACAGTTTATATAATTTTCTTATTCCAATTTAATACTTCAATGTAATGATATCAAAAATAAATTACATCACACATTTAAACATAACTAATATATTAATTAAAAATAAATTAGACCTGTTGGTTAGTTTAAAGTAATAATTACTTCTTCAATTTCAGTGACACACTGGCTCAAAGATTAAGTTTGACGTAAGATAAATTTTAAAACCAGATAAAACGAGGACATTTCGTCTGAATTCTAATTAACTATAAGTGTATTTATATGATACAGGTTGATTAGTTTTGTTGCAACGTTATCTATGATAAAATTCGGATTAAAATACTAATCATTTTGATATTACGCTGGCCAACTTTTCAAAGTGTCAGGATCAACATAGATTCTACAAAACAAAAAAAATAGTATATGCAAGTGATTGAAAGACCGCAAAAAACATTTTCGCAGTAACGCAACAGTTAAAAGTGTGAATAAAAGAACAAAATGTCCAAACATTCTTATCAAACACTCAAGGTCGCGTGACGCATATTACCGTAAAATTACAATGAATTTTGATATATGATAAGGTTACTTTTCTTACAATGTATAGAACATTGTGATAGATTCACTATACAAAGAAATATATTATCTTAAAATTTCACCTTCAATTTTACGTCAAGCGGATCGAAGGTGATATCGAATGATTCTGATAATAATTAATGATAGAACAACTCGAAAGATTTTTATATTCGAAAGATATGGATAGAAGAGACAGGAAATATATTTTGAAATAGAGGAATAAATGATTCACTTGAATCTGTGGAAAAATAGCATAAGAGGAGTGAATGTTATTTAAAACTTTACGACGCATTAGGATATTTTTATTATATTCAAATACATTCAACTCTTTGTAGGTCCTAAAAAGAGAAAGGAGTATTACGAAAGTAATGAAATGGCGACAGAGGAGGCAGAGAAAAGAAGAGAAGGAGGCACAAGTGTGGAAGAGGAGCTAAGGAGAAGAGACAGGGAGATACAGCAATAGGAAAGAATGGAAAAAATTGAGAAGAGCAATTACAACACAAGATATTAAAGGATTTGGGAGAGAGAGATACCACAATACTTAAGAGAAAAAGACACAAAAAACATGAGAAGGATTGCCAGATTTAGATTGGGAAACGGAGAGAAAAGAAACAGATACTGGGCAAATTGCGAAGAAAGGATGTGTAGAGTGTGCGGAACAGAGATTGAAACAATGGAGCACAATAAGTTTTCATGTCAGAAAAAAGTAATAAGCGAGAAGAATATTGTGCAGTTATTAAAGGGAGGCAGTGAAGAGAAGAGGTGGATGGCGGAAATAGAGAAAAGGAACGAGGAAAGAGAAGGAACGTCAGAGCAGAAGTGATATCTAATAAAACCATACGAACACCTAGTTGCCATTACAAACCACAATGTGAATGAGGAGGGAATATTTTTCCTAGTATCAACGCAATGGTCGGACAAAAGAAACAGATTTATAGACGTAAAAGGCGGGAGAAGTGAAAATGAAGACAGAAGGGAAGAAGCATAGTGAAAATATAATAGAGGGTTTGTCGAGAGGAGACAAAGAAGACAAGAGGTGAGGAAACGGTGAGAATAAAGGAGGACTAGGGAAAATGAAGAGAGACGGTCAAGAGAAGAAGAAGCAGAAAGTACTTTTGGAAATAGAAAGGTCTAGAATAGTTTAAGTTTAATTTCTAGTTGAAGCCGAAGGGCACACAATTAATATAATATAATAATAAACTCTTTGTAGGTTAGAACGAACTTACTATGATATACTGAGTCTTGAAAAATTTAAATAAATAAAACAATCTCTCTCTCTTTTGCAAACCAAACCAAAATGTTAAAGAATAATTCTGAATTAGATTACTTAGTTTATTGCTTTCTTTTTATAAACAAATAAAACTGCCTATATTAAGTTACATGTTACTTCGATTTGAACGTGTTGTGCAACCTATTCAATAAATGGAACGTACATACGGGATGACGCATGTTGCTGGCAAACAAACGTGGCACAAGGAGAGTTATTATGTATATACCGTACTAACATTTCATATTATTCTATGCATCTGTCGTTAACAGGCTTCCAAGAACCAGACCGATATATTACCAAGTCTTTTGTTAGCTGTCTATTCAGTGTTCGCTTCTCTTTTGATATTGATTAAGCCGTCGAATGGTATAACCGTATCACAGCAGTAAACATTTCAACAATGCCACACCGTCAATTGAAGATGTGTACTTCAATTGCTGGGAGCTTGAAGGGTTTGGTGCTGGCCTAAAAAGATCACGAGCGCTTCGTATATTATTCGGTAATCTACATACGAGTCAGCAATTAATTTTATTTGTGTTGCGCGCTGAACCGATCTCTCACGTACTCACGAATTATAATAATCAAATTAAAGAAGAAATATCTCACCGAAATTCAACGGTCGTGTCGTATAAAAAGTTGTTGGTTTCACACATCGGTAGCGCTAATATATGTAAAAAAAATTCTACAATATATTGACTCAAAACGTCAAACTTATAAAGCTTAGGCCGCCCGCACACGGGTCGACTGATTGCAAACTAGCCGCGCAAGGAAGTTTCCAACGAAAACGAAAAACGAGCCATGTTTCGTAACTATAGAATTTTTAACTATAGCACAACAGGGGATCTTATTGTGTCGTATTCTAAGGTATTTGTATGTATGTATGTATGTATTTGAATACTTTTGAATTATATTTGTGCACATTTCTGCTCATGATGCCACCATCAAAAGCATGCAGCGTAATTGCTCTGCGACTAAGAAACACAATCGCTCAAAACCAACTTGAAATCAGTTTAGTTTCGTTCGTGCCGTTTGTGTTCTCTCACTCACAACACAGTTGCATTCTCATTCGGTTCGGACAGATTCGGGGCTCGCGCTTGCAATCAGTCGACCCATGTGCGGACGGCCTTAGTCTGTTAATTTTTATAACTTTACTATAATAATTTATTTATTACGTAAACATAACATATTTTTTAAAACATAATAAAGTAATAATACAAATAATAATATAGCAAATATTGTCAGCACATTTTCAAGGACATTTCATCAATTACATTACAAATTAGTATGTTGTTATATAACAAGTTATATATCATCATATTCAAAACGGTTTATAATGCATACTAAAGTAAACAAGCGCAACAAAACAAGTTTTGGCAGACATGTCTAGTCATGATTACAATACCACGATACAAAATCTACTGGAATGATCTTTCCATATTATCTATCTTTATGGCGGTTAGACCTCTTGTAAAGTGTTAGCCTCTTTTTATACTTACCACCATACCTTCCTTTTGACCACACTTTTTCTTTTAATTTTCAATTCAAACTGAATTTGACAAGGGTAATCACGAGTTAGCAGAGATCTTGTTAAATAATTGAGTTTTATTACTTTTTTTTGTAAAACAAGTTCAAGGAATTCGACCGAAATATGAAAGCTTCCGACATATTAAGTTGCATGTCGCACTAGAGTGTGGACGTGTTGTACAACATCTTACAACAAATGTTAGATGTCGCACGTATGTGTACTGTACATAGCAATTTAGACTCTTTCTTATTTTTACCACAAAATTGAATTCTCGACATCATGTTATTCTTTCTCAATCGCGTAAGAGATAACAATCACTCTTTCCCAAAGTCCAAATTTCAGATCCCACTGGCATATCCGATACTACCAGATAAGATTAGATCCCGTGTTTAGATTTTGGAGGTTAAACGCACTAATCTGAATGTGTAACAAAAAGCACAGTATACATTTCTACTATTCTCAGTAATGCCTGATAATAACCTCTTATTTAAATCCATTACTGTAGAAGAGCGAAAAGAGTGAGATAGCGATATTTAACATAATAAAAACACCTCAGTCATAAAAGTACGAGTGTGTCGTCACAGCTCATACGAGGTTTATCAGACGGTTATTCAATTTGCTGATGCGTGTACTTCAATATTTGTTAACTAACAGTACATTGACATGGAGAGCGAAAGTTAATTTAAAATTCATTGATGCGTTACCTTGCGTAGATATACCACCGAACGTGTTCTTCTATAACTTGGAAAATAATTAAGCATGCAAGGTAGAAGAATGGATATACGTATTTGATTTTAATAGTGACCCACTTAACAAGTATTTTAAACATTTAATTAATACTTAATATAATCCGGTGGAAACTTACGTAGTGTTCGCACACGCGTTTGACATAGTGCAAAAGAGATAGTTGCGTCCTCATTATTCGTTGTCCCGCTCTATTCACGTATAAAAAGCGCCAAATTTGAATGTGCAAAATGGCTAAGCTACCAAGTCGATAATTTCCAGAAATTAAAAAGCACTTTTAATTTGCATTTAAAATATATATGTAAATATAAATATTATCTTTCAATTTCTTTTTACGCCAACAAGCATCTAAAAATTCTTTATAAATAATCTGATAATGATATACAGTAAGCATAGTCGTCCTAAAGGTAGGATCAAATGTGACGCTAATCTACACTAGATATAATAGAGTCTTCGACAAATTCTCTGCGGACACCCATGAAAGCAAGGTTTTAATTTATTTATAAAGTATCCATCTTATTTTCAAAACTGTATGAGCAAGGGATTCTTAAGAAGTATTTAAAAGGTCAAGTATATTCTTATGTTGCGAGTGTTATTCATATTGTATTAATACGCATCGGTTGCGTTGTGTTTCCGCTTCCTGTGTATTAATTTTTAAGCTACGGACCTTAACACTTCATATGTAATATACGTATTATACACAGGGGCGGCCGTAGCCATTGCGAGGCCCCGGGCGGCAGATCTTTGCGAGGCTTTCTTTGTTTAATTTATGTAAATTGAAAATAAGTATTTTTGATGATGATTGTCGAGAAATGCAAAGTTAACAAGCACAAAGACGACAAATATAAATGATAAAAAACTAAGGTACATGAATGCCTTAAAAGATATACGCAGTGATTCTAGTGGGATGTCTAAAGAGCGAGGCGTGAGATTCAAATACATATATAGTAACGAATTTTCCTACTTGTTCCGAGAGGGTGCGAGGCCCCGGGCAGTTGCCCTGCTTGCCACCCTCTAAGGCCGCCTCTGATTATACAATACACAAAAGAAAAACAAAGACATGCCTATTTAAGATGATAATATATGTAATAATTAAGGCGATTAGACATATATAGGTTTGTGTATATATTATATTCACTAATTAAATAATAATAGTATTTGTTTAATTATTTTTATTAAATTTAATGTATCGATTAAATTGGTCAATAACAAAGACTGTCTTGTCGTCGATAATACAATAGCCTCTCTATAGATAAATTGATTTCTCAAAATGTTACAATATATACTAATAACGATAAATAGGCTTATGTAGTCAAGATTACTATTAATTTATATCATTAACAAATCCTAAGGTTATTAAAGGAAGCAGAAGATAATCAAAAAGAAGGCAATAACAGCAAATACAAATATAATCTTTACGTTTGACATCTTTTTAATCAATTTATAAACTCAACGGTTTCACACTGTCTGAAGGAACGACAACGTCCTACAATATAATTCAAAAATTATGAGCTGCTTGCGTATTACAAGTGGAACAATTTATTTCTAAGTAAGCAAAAAGTTTTGCTGAAGTCTGTGCCAGCATAGTTGTGACACATATAAAATACATGTCTACTATACGTCCAATGTTTACAGTGCCGATGCGTTCACTTCTAATATAATAATAACTTTACGTTGTAGATAATTACACGGTTAATCATTTTCGTTTAATTTATACAAATAATTTTAATTTTGATTAAATTTATCTCGAGCCCGAATACAACAACACTACATGAACTTATTGAACAAAGGCAACACTAAAATTTTTGTCTTAATATAAACTTTGCAACTGCGTTGCGTTTTTAATATTACTGGTATAAATAACGAATGGTTGCACACGAAGTGTGCACAAGCAAATATTCATGTAGCCAAACGCAACTGCTCTGAGAGAGCAATATTATGTCATCGTACAAAACAAAAGTTTGACTGATATAAATATTTTATTACCGTTTTATAACCTTAAAATCTTATATTCTATTTACAACTAACATATAATAACTGTGCCAAGTTCCAACTACAATATTCTAAGATCATACCATACAGTAACAGCACGACTGTCGTTCTGGAGTAATTGAATTTACGATATGCTCCTAATAACAAAGTTTGACAAAGAAGTAACATACATTGTAAGTAATGATTAATACTGTCAAAACTTTGAATACAATGTTATGTTGTTTACTGAAGTAATATTAGCAAGACAATGTATTTGAAATACATGCTGCAAACTTAGGAAAAATTACAAAATACATTTTTCTAAATTAGAATACCGGAATAGGTCAGAAATATTTGTAAATAATTTAGACATGTTTCTGAGACGTTGGAACTAAGCTATTATTGGTAATAATAAAAAATATAACTTTTTTATTAGAAAATAATTGAAGCCATAGGTAGTGATAAAGTGCTTATGTCATATTTTTTTATATGTATGGTATATAATTTCGATACTTATATAATACGTATATTTAACGGAGAGCCAAGGTCACGAACTGTTTCAATTTATTGTGTGATGACCTGTCAGACATAAAAATAATATGGCATGGACTTCATTATTTAAAATAGTGAATAATTATATTTAAAAAACCTACACTTCAAATATAATATTTAAAATTTAATTATTTGTATTTCATCTTCGTGCGAGTATTTATATTATTCTACCTGTTAATAGAGGGCCCCGAGAGCTGCTAAAGCAAACTATTGCACTCAAGTCCACTGTATTTTTATATAATGCATTTAAATTAAATACAATGGTGCTATTATAATTATGCAAAATGGAGGTAACTCCTTGACACAGTGGTGCACTTTTAAAACCATGTGAATCAATAATCAACCGTGAAAACATTAATATCGCAGAAGTGAGTTCTCTGTTTATTACATTACCGGACATTTGACGTGAAATATCCATTTATTCCCTAAAATAACTCATCACGCGAAGAATATGAAACGTAAATAATAAATCTAATTAACGAACTAACACAGCGAACTACATGAAATCGAGAATCACGGACGGCGCGGCGTCACTAACAAAAAGTAAATATTATTTAAGCCTGAAAACTTATTACACTAAATAATATGTTGACTTTACAAAGTGACATATTAAGTTTTAATGTTGGTAAACGTGTAATTTTAACGTTACAGTATCTGTCGTCTATCTATGATTAATGTGACAAATATTTTGTAAATCAATCACGCGAGCAAATCCATATGACTATTTAGGTTTGCGTCAACAGACGTGCACGCATTTCAGAATCACGCACGGTTGGCGGTGTGAGTCCACATCTCCGTACTGCAAGCATCTAACTCGGTGTACCAAACGCAAATGCATACTCGACCGACGGATAACAAATTTTAAAGGCGTAGTGCTTACATGTTTTGATTTCATTCATTCTCGGTCTACTCCGTCGCTCTAGCATGGATTCAGTGAATGGGTTTGTGTCCTATGTCTTAATTTCTATAAAAGTGTACTATATATTGATACAGTTGGTTTACTAGAACCTCAAATGTTCAATTATTTTTCAATAACTCCTTATATGTTAAGAGATATTAACAATTAAAAAAGTCATTTTGTCTCTTTAATTATTAAAGGGATTCAACGTTGTACACATACCAAGTGCATGTGACATCACAATCCTTGTGTAAGGTTATCAACCTTACAGATTATAAATCTCTGCTATATGTATTTATATATCAAAATATCAAATATTATTTACAGCTATTTCAAGGAACAACCAAATTTCAATATTATGTCTGCCTTAGCAGGGTTAAATAAAATAAAAACTTATTATTCTTTGACTTGACTTGATTATTTGACTACCAACAGCTACAGAACATTACCACAGTACTGACCTACTCAACAAATAACTGACGTTAAAATGAATTTCACGTCATACAAATATGGCTGACCATTTCTAGCGCTAAAACTACAATTCAAACTTTTAATTGCTGTATCTCCGTCAATATTTAGATATTTAATAAAATAGACACGCCAATACACATTTATTAACATCAATTTCAATCAACAATTGAAAAATCGACCACTAAAAAATGAGGGCACAAGCCGCAAGTACTGATACATGGACGCATGAGTCGACAGAGTAAACTTGGCGAATACGATTCACTATACAAAGAATACTTAAGACTTCCATGCTGGTCTGTTGACGCTAACTTTTAAAGCTAATGGACTAGAAAATGTAGTAGTAGTTCAAAAAAGAAAAATGGAAATGTGAAAGACAGTAATAACCTTTGTGAATTATGCGGGTTCAAGAAATCACTTTATAGGTGAACTCTATTTACAGTGATCGTGAAATTAGATTCTTCAATATCAGAAGCTAGTTTAACTCAGTGAACAAGATTTCTCGTTTGTCAATAAGATATATATTAACATATATATTAAATTTGTTTTCAACAAATGCTGAAAATATATATTTGAATTCTTCTTGAATGGGCTTGTGTCCTCATTTTTTAGTGGTCGATTTTTCAATTGTTGATTGAAATTGATGTTAATAAATGTATATTGGCGTGTCTATTTTATTAAATATCTAATTAAAAGTTTAAATTGTAGTTTCAGCGCTAGAAATGGTCGGCCATATTTTTAAGACGTGAAATGCATTATAACGTCGGTTATTTGTTGAGTAGGTCAGTGCTGTGGTAATGTTTTGTAGCTGTTGGTAGTCGAAATAATCAAGTCAAGTCAAAGAATAATAGGTTTCTATTTTATTTAACCCTGTTACGGCAGACATAATATTGAAATTTGAGTGTTCCTTGAAATAGTTGTAAATAATATTTGATATTTTGATATATAAATACATATAGCAGAGATTTAGAACTGTAAGGTTGGTAGCGGTTATGCATTTGTAATGTGTACAACGTTGAATCCCTTTAATAATTAAAGAGACAAAATGACTTTTTTAATTGTTAATATCTCTTAACATATAATGAGTTATTAAAAAATAATTGGACATTTGAGGTTCTAGTAACCTACCTTATCAATATATACAATGTACACTTTTATAGAAATTAAGACATAGGACACAAGCCCATTTGAAGTTGAAGATAAAATGATTTCGCTTGTTTCTACATCGAATTATATTAGTATTTGAACTGTTTGACCATAACCCTACTTTTTTTTAAGTATCACAAAACATTTTTTATTTATGAAATATGTATAATTTAATTTAAAAAAAAAGTAAATTTCAATCATAAAAATATATCGCGGATGTGATGTCACGCCAGCATATAAACTCAATATGTCACCAAGATTTTAATATAAAATATGTTCTTGTATACTTTATTGCATTACAATAGCCGAGACCTAGAAATCTACATGCTGATATCGACAGTGCTGCCAACATCTCTACATCTACCACCTAACATAATAAATAAATTGAACTGAAGTATGAATATATAGGTTAATGTATCTGACATTTAAAATTAGTCAATTATAGGTAATAATAAATGTAATAATTAAATAATAACTTCGAACTTTCGTGACATGTGTTAGCACATGTGTCAAGTGCTTTTATGGGCAGGTTAAAAACCATAAATCGATTACTGTTACATGTAAGGGGGTGAGATACTTTAACGGGTCCCCTGCCTCATTATAAATATATGTTTAACCTATTTAATGTGGCAAACACGCATGTTATAATTAATGAATATATATTTCATTAGGTTTACCACCTCATATGTACATTTTTAATTTATTTAATATTGGAAAATTTGTGTTGTAATACACAAAAGATCGGGTATTAAATTTTTCCTTTTTAACTTGTATGAGGTATTGAGGTCAATAGTAAAAAACCAAATTTTCCAATTCGAAAGGCCCTGGAAAACGCTTTGTAGCATAAAGAGCATGAAACTTTTGGACTTTTTTTAGGTTTCTTTCAAATATCTTGTTATGGCTTCGTTCTATGGCTCTGGTAGTTATTATCAAAAGAAAAGAACAAAATTTTGAACAAATGTAATCTTTATAATGTTTCTGTAAACCCAATAAGAAGCGCGTTGTAGCGCACTGAAAATAGGACATTTTTGCTTCTAAAAAAAATTTGTCTTTATCTTATGCTGACAGTTCACTCGCGCCGAGACAGGCGAGATTGAATATGTACAGTAGCTCTCGCCTCGCGTTGGCTTGCCTCGGTTCATAAGCAGTATTTTGGCATAAGTCAAAGGAAACGAGAAACTAGACGCAAGAGTGTATTTCGCATTTTTGGTTACTTGCTCTCTCGGCAAATGTATCGCCCGAGAGACATTGGGAGAGCCAAAATCGAAAGTGAACTTATCCAATTGGAGTCTCAGCACATTGATAAATATTTTGACAAATGTCTCACCGAGAGTGAACTCTTGCTTCCATGGCCTATACCGACTAGTATGACCTTACCACATTCTAAATTTTAAGATGATTTTCTAAAGAAGTCAGGTACCAGAAAGCCAATCTAGTGTAAATTTGAAAGAGAGTATTGATTTTTCAATAACTTTACTCACAACATACATACATACTTGCATGCTAACAAGTTACTCGGTCAGACATGCATGCTACTTTAAATTTAATAACTATATAAAAGCATTTCCCGGTGATTCCAAGCGTTAAAATTCAAATCCAGCAAAGCGGTTTGAATGTGGAAGCGGAACCGGAAGTATTTTACGATTCTCTACTTTGAAAAGCGTCAAAACTTTTTGAATCAAATATTCTGTGTGGATTTTCGTACTTAGAAGTATGACGTCACCAATAAATGATTTTGTATCTTGCAAAATGGGTTTATATATACGTGAAAAGTTGACATCTACCGCCAAATGATGAAATATATAAATCTAAGAGGAGAGTTGCTACAAATCCTACTACACAGAGCCGAAATAAGATAATGTAGTGTGTATTTATTGCTCACGTTAAATTCAATTATATCTAGTCATAAATAATTTTCTTCTCGAGGCCCAAATCTGCAACCCTTTTCGTTCATAGCGTTAATGTGTTTAAAGTGTTGAGAGTAAAATATTACTAGAGCATTGTGCTATTAAAGTTCTTGCATGTTCAAACCATTACTGATAACATTATCGTGCTAAAATGCTTTGTTCGGCATTACAAATTTGTGTTTTAATAAATGTACTCATAAAGTTAATCATAAAATCGATCGATGTCTTGACCAGGCCTAACTTAAAAGAGAACTGAACGATTATGATAACATGAGAGACCATTCTGATCGGGTAAAAATGACTTTATCTTGTTGGTAAACGCAAAACATTAAAGTTACATTCATTCAGAGATGAGCGTTTTTTAAATATATATACTCAAAATGAAAATACAAAATAGTAAATACCTATTTTCTATTTAAATATCTTTTAAGAGTATAGAATTTTATATTTTATTTGAAAACTTTTACCAACCTATTTCTATTTGGAAAATACGAAATACTTTTTTCATTTTTGTTACTTCATAGTATTAATCAGTAAACATTATTTTTTGAATATAAACTTAAAACCCACCAACATTAGCACCATCTATGATCTAAAAGTATCTGCACAATTGTCTTAATAATTCTAATTTAAAATAATAGATGTACCTATTATTTTATTATCCTTCCTGTTACCCCCCACCATAAGACATCTGATTTACGTTTACCTAAATTTGTATATCATATTTTCTCGTTCATTATTTGTTTTACTACAAGACAATCACTCCACTGCAATCCTTACTGAAATAGATATATACACATAAATATATATTATTTTACCAGCTAACCTTAAGACTTGTCCGCTTAATCCCTAAACTACTCCAACTACATATAAATATTTTATCCTTCTAAATTACATTTATATTAGTAACATAAAGAGTATTCTATTTTCTCAAAAGTATTTTTAAAATACGTATTTTGTATTTAAATACTAACATGAAATTTATTTTTTATTTTGTATTTGTAATAGTAAAATAACAAGGTATTTGCACTTTGTATTTAAATGCTTTTGAAAAGCATTTGTGCACATCTCTGCATTCATGTAATATTTTACTTACACAAAACCTAGTAGTATTTAATCTAAAAGGGTCTTGTTTTATTATTTTATAGCTATTTAAAACTCGTTTAATCCTTATAAAGGTATACTAAAGATTTTATAATCGTTAAAAGGTTTCTACTAAGAAATTTTATAAATATGTTAATATGCGAAAAGGTAGACTTATTTTCCGAAAAGTAAAAAGTAACTATTGTTATGTTAAATAAACCTTAAAAATACATAACCGTGTTTAACGGGTGGTATAATATTATCAACCACATCAACTAGAGAATGGATGGATTTATAAAACAAGTGTTCACCTGTGATATTTTCTACTAATAACAAATGATTATATTTAAACTGATTGAATTATAAATTAATTCATATCTCGTTCACACCAGGTGTCCTGTTATCTTTGTAATTAATCCGAAGTTCACTGATAAATACATATTTTTTTATTGTATACGATTTAAAAAAAAAATACTTTTTATGTTACGCGGTAATGTGGTATAGCATCCACGTGACTTGTTCAGACCGACTACATAACTTAGTCGTTATTAATCTCGTACCGCAATATGCGTTTAGAAGCTTCCGGGCGGGACTTCCCGGGAAGTTTTACAGGCAAAAATTGAAAAAAACACACATACACGTGCTTCGTATATTTGTATTGAAATTTGCTCGATTTGATTAATTTCCTTTTTTTATTTATGTATTACTAAGTTAGAAACAAGAAAACAAAGATTATATTCAATATGTATACAGCTATGGCATGTTTTATGAATGATAAAGTCGTCCCAGTTTGTTTCTATACAAAGCAATTTACCAGTAACAGTTTTTCAATGAATTGGCAACTTTTAATCAACATGTGTTTGATACTAGAACTAGATAGACAGCCTTGATAATATGTATTTGTATATTAAATATGCATAGTGCGATGATAAGTTATGTACAATAAAAGAATATTAAAACGATGTGTTTTATACTTTTTAGTATAAAGGAAAATTAATAACAGAAAATGTAAATGAAAAAACAGTTCGACGTGATAATATTTTTATTGACATGGGATGGCTAAAAACTAGTGGTGTTTTAGGGCCTTGTTCTGTAACTTTAAAAAAAATCGACCTTATTTTTTCAGCAGTGAAAATATTTAATTTTTTCACCGCTCGAATAAAGTCGCTGTATTTAAAATATCTAAAGTGGTATCTGTATGCAAAATTTTCAATCGCCTTTATAATATACAGCGGTGAAAAAGTATAGTGACGTATTTTAAGACGTCATCAATTTTAAAAATATTCTCTCCAATCACGACATTCAGAGTATTCAAATATTTAAAAATTCAAACACTTGACAAGTACGAATACATGTCAATTGTTCAAGTTAATTAACAAGCAACATAACCTCACTTTCTGAAATATTTATATTTGTATATTCATATGACTATACATATACGGTGTATTAAAAAATTTGTACTGAAATTCAAATTATAATTCAAATTGTTTGACTGTTCTAAAAAATACAGCGATGGAAAATTTTGAAGTCACCGCTAAAGGCGACCTTATAATTTGGTCGATTTTTTTCCAGCGACAAAAATAAAATCAATGGAAATTTCTTACAGAATACCAAATAAAAAATCATCGCTTTTGTGACGTCATTTTACAGCGATGAAATTTTTTCACCGGTGGAAATACTTTACAGAATAAGGCCCTTTGGGTCGATGTTTTGGCGGCTCACCGTCCGATTTGGGTGCTGAACTATGCCCTATTTCGCCACTGAGCATATAAACCGCATGCAGTACTACATAATGTATATCAATGTAACGAATATGTATTTAGATAATCTATGAAACAGTTTATTAATAATTGAATAAATATATGTTATACAATGCCTTCAGGTTTTTCAAGATCACATTCACAACCTAACTGACAATTAAATTCATTAGGCGCTTTTAAAACAAACAGAAAAATATTTGTTTAAGATATTAATTACTTATATTGTACGTTCGAGTATAACAGTATGTGTGTGTGCGTTTTGGACTTTGGATAATATTGAAAATTCTAGAATGAAACGAGATATATCACATATGACTGTATGAGTATATCAAGTGAATAGTAATACAAAGGCACATATTTACAAAGGCCATTTAGCATTTGTCGATATCAATAAACAAATATAAGTCATCGATATTATATTAATAATCTTTTTTCTGTAACAAGTGTATCAATCGAATATTAGGTTTATGAATGCAAGATAAGAAATATGTTGTTTTGGAACTAAAATGTTGACAAAATTGAATCTTTGTTGCTTGAAACATTTTATATATTTAAAAAAATATATATTAATGCGAATTTTGCTACTCCTGGCAGGATGTGGTACCAGATCCTTTTTGATCTATTACTTACAGATGAGACAATCGATCTCACGAAATGGGCTTGTGTCCTATGTCTTAATTTCTATAAAAGTGTACTATATATTGATAAAGTGGGTTACTAGAACCTCAAATGTTCAATTATTTTTTAATAACTCCTTATATGTTAAGAGATATTAACAATTAAAAAAATAATTTTGCCTTTTTAATTATTAAAGGGATTTAACGTTGTACACATCCCAAGTGCATGTGACATCACAATCCTTATGTAAGATTACCAACCTTACAGCTCATAAATCTCTGCTATGTGGATTTATATATCAAAATATCAAATATTATTTACAGCTATTTCAAGGAACAATAAAATTCCAATATTATGTCTGCCTTAGCAGGGTTAAAGAAAATAAAAACTTATTATTCTTTGATTTGACTTGATTACTTGACTACCAACAGCTACAGAACATTACCACAGCACTGAACTACTCAACAAATAACTGATGTTAAAATGCATTTCACGTCATAAAAATATAACCGACCGAACTTTTAATTGCTATATCTCTGTCAACATTTAGATTTTTAATGAAATAGACACGCCAATGCACATTTATTAACATCAATTTCAATCAACAATTGAAAAATCGACCACTAAAAAATGAGGACACAAGCCCATTACGCATCATCTAGAAGACCGATTGGATGGAGTGGCTTCAGAGTCTACGACCTAGCTATCTCGACCACCCAGAAGACTATTTAACATTTGTTTATCCTTATTTATAAGTTGGGTTCCCCGAAAGTCATATCTTAATATGGAAGATAAACTAAAGTATAGTTGTAATCAGATTTTAGGCTTTTTAAATAAAATATTACCAAGTTTCGTTTCATAAGAAGCTAATTTGTAAGAATGTAACGTTATAAATCTCATAAGAAATATACACAATATATATTTATGTTCTATCTAATTCTATTCGCCTTATCATCTGTATACTATCAATAACAAATGATACCAGATACAATTTTTGAAGTTTCGATTAATCTTTTCAGTTTGTATCGGTAAAATATAAACGTATACAAATATTAATGTACGAAAATATTTTACAGTCGTTTTTATATTATATGAACGTTATTAATGTTCTTTCTATTGTAGGTAAGTTTTGTACGGATATGATAGATATGAATGTAACAGAGGAAAGAAAATAATAATTTTAAAAAATTATATAACGTGCATCATCATGTCACATGACGTTACTTGTTACGTAGGAAATTGTGTTGTTTCCGTAATCGAGAATGACATTTTATGAAAGAGTACGATATGTATTGATTAGCATCGTTTTTTAAAGGTTATTTGCTTATTTATATGTGTTGAGTTTGAACATAATATAACGAACACTATACTGCAACATTTAGACTTAGTGGGACGTTTTAAGAAACTCATGTAAATCCCCTATGTAAACTAGTATGCATGTGACATGTGTACAATAAAATTAATATATTTTAACAAAGTATTAACAATTTAACAAATAATTATGTATATGAATGAACATATGATATGTAGTTTCGAAAGTATTATTCATTTGGTTTAAAACCACATATTCTTGTTATACAGGGTGTCCCAAAATTCAACGATAAGCTGGCACCAGAGGGTGGTTCTGGTCATGACTACACAAGAAAAAAAGAAGGAAAAAAAATTATCTCATTTTGTTTAGAAATTACAAAAAAAAAATAAAAATCTTTCGAAAATTGAAACACCTTAAGATGTTTTTAACTACCCTGACCACAATTTTTCAAATATTTCTGATTTTTTTTTTGTATTGGCAACCTAAATAGCACTGCTATCCACCACAACCATTAAAAATCCCAGAATGCTATTAGTTTTTACACAAAAATCAATTGAAATTATTTTTTTCCCTAAAATATTTAAAGATTTTTACTTTCTGTCCACTTTAACTCATCGTGGTGTAAAAAAAAAGTATGAACACTACTATGGCAAGTTTTTTTAAAAATTGGCGCAACTCTTCAGGATTCCAAAATGGTATAATACTCCAGGAAAACTAGCAATAAAAAAAATTATGCATACTATTTCTAAACAAGAACCAAATTTCATATATTGTTGTTAATGATAGTTATCGCATTTACAATACCCAAAATAGGTTTTTTATTGTTGAATGAAGTAGATAGCAGTGCTATTTAGGTTGCCGATACAATAGAAAAATCAGAAATATTTGAAAAATTGTGGTTATGGGGAGTTAAAAACATCTTAAGGTGTTTCAATTTTCGAAAGATTTTTATATTTTTTTGCAATTTCTAAACAAAATGAGATAATTTTTCTTTTTCTATTTTTCTTGTGTAGTCATGACCAGGACCACCCTCTGGTGCCAGCTTATCGTTGAATTTTGGGACACCCTGTATAATACCCCGTTCAAAACCATTGCTTTTGCATGACTTACTTTTTGCTGCAATAGTTTTACTAACCTAAAAAAGGGTTATCAGAGTAATATTTGTTAACGAATCATAACAGAATATAATTAGTAAATGGGACGCAAAATATTACTTGATCCGGGTTTAATTTTTATTCTGAGGCTAATCTCTAATTATATGTATAAATACACGAAGTCACCGGCGAACTCTCGCAATTTTAACTATATTTCTGAACCTATATTAAACACAAAAAATAGTAATTATAAAATTTAAATAAATCATAATTACGCTTTCATTTACACACCTGTCAACTTTGAAATATAATCAAAACAAGTAATATAATAAAAATGGAAAAACTTGCTGACAGAACTGAAAATTGCGAATTATGATTGAGTTTCTTAGAAAACTAATTAGATTTTATAAATTGCTTGGAACACTGTCTGATGCAATAGTTGTATACAACAGTACGGGTAGAATGTAGACGACAGGTTATTGAGAGTGGGGTTGGGTGGCAAGAAATCATTCCATTCATTCATTGACTATTAGTTCTATAACGTTCCATAATAAACAAGAATCAATTGGAAGCTTGAAGCAAGGTTAACTGTTTCATTTGTGGTCATTGGAATATTTAGTGTCAAATATTGCCTGTCATGCAAATTACAAGCGGCAATGCAGGCAGTCTATTGCAGTGATATTGAATTTACATATAGTTAACGTCTAAATATGTATTTGATAAATATTTTTTATGTAAATGTTACGTACGTGATTAATGATCTTGACACCTTTAAAACTGCCAACATAACAAGAGAGCGATGCTAGCATGGCTACCAAGTGATTCAGATTCTACATATTCGTGCCTCAAGATGTACATGAATATTTTAATTAATAATTAAATCTTATATAACTAATAAAATTTAGTATTAGTAATAATATTAAAATATATTAATAGCATTTGAAATGAATCATTGTATGTTAGATATAATTTATATATATGTACAGGGCCGACAGTAATAATAAAACACGATTATATAAACTAAAAAAAAGAAAAACAATATAATGGCAATTACAGATGTATTAATTTAACCATATTACTCAACAATGACCTTCATATGTGAATTTATCAAAACAGTGTGGGACTGTTGAACTTGACATATTCATACATTTTATATCAACACGCGTCTAACTCAGTGCACGCGCACTGATGGACCGTGGAACGAACTGGTTTGCTTCGAATGAACTATAATTAGATACAAACATTTATTCGATATTTTAAAAATCTGAATAACATTAAAAATTCGTTAGATAAACTACGCTTAACTAAAACATACATTATCTGTACATATTAATAAATGAATTACAATTTTAAAACTTTGGTAAAAATAGAGTATATTTTCAATAATTATTTTGTATAAAATACAGATCCCACATTTAACTCTCAGGATGACTAGGCTGAACATAAGGCCGCTACCTCTACTGCAACGTCAAACTCCTATAACTTCATTCGGTATTGATCATTATGCACATATTTTCGAAGACGTCTCAATGAAATTTCATTACGAAAAAAACATAAACATTCACCTGTCTGAAGGTCATTATGGTTTTAAAAATTATTTGTTATACCGGTTATATTCATTAAATGATTGTTACTTAAAGAAAAAACAGTATTTAGAACTGTTTAAAATAAAGTAGGTTTTCTAAAGTTCGTTATAAAATATTTTAATTTGAATATACCTTTTAATTTTAGCTGACATTTGTTAAAAGCAGCGTTCGACAAATTATGCAAAACATGTAATGAGAAAAATTGGCAGATAATAGCACATTCTACAATAATAGAACTTCCGTATGTTAACTTCCGGCAAGTCAAAAGCACTATTCCATTTATCAAAGGAAGCAAGAAGATTGTTCAAGTTACAAGATACGGTACTGTATTCATATTTCTATTGACAACATATACAAAGTTTGATATAGATAGATCGAAATGTGAACAAAATAAACCAACAAACAAACACAACATTCACCTTCTTTAAATACAGGGTAGCCCCAAAAATGTTTAAGTTATTTTTCTTTAATAATATAGAAACCTTACGTTGAGCTAGCTTGTATATAGATATATTATAGATAGATAGATAGGATGAGAGATATTTTTCTACTACAATATCCCTTGAGATTGTTTAAATTGGAAGTTGAGCCTTGGATTTTATTATATTCATCAACCGAAACTGCAGAGTGTAAAGAAAAAAACGAGCACTGCAATTTAAAACAAATTTAAATCGAAAGAAACCGACGGTTTCTGAAAGTTACTGAATTTACTTATTTTTTCTGTAATGTTATTTAAGGGAGGGGTTAGGGTTGTCACTTTCAAAAAATCCAATTTTTTTTTTTGTCTTATTTTATTGTTTAACATTTCAAGAATATGTCCTTAAAATTTTAAGCCGATCTAAGCAATATTCTTGAAGTTATTGTCTATTGTCTGAAGGTATTGTCTGTATTGACAATACACCCTGTATACTATACTAAACTTTAGACGCGTTTTTCTAACAACTACTTTTTCAAAGTCCGTGTTCACGACAATTTAAAAACTAATTGACCGATTCATTTCAAACTTCGTACACATTTTTTACATATAAAATACCTCACCCCAACGTTTAGATAAAAACAATTTTTTTACATTAAGGGTGTTTCCCACCCACAAAATGGCGGAAATTTTCGTGGAAAATAACAGTTTACACTTTAGATGGCCACCAAAAATTTTTAAATGAAAAAAAAAATTATCAGAGGCCGTAGGGGTTAGGATTTGATTATAATTTAACTAAATTTTAATGGTTTTTCATTTTGAGATAATTTCCGGCCAAGTTATTGTGAACACCGCAATTGTCTTTTTTCCCAAGACCTTCTGGAGAAAGCTCTGTTACCGGCTTATGCTTTAATATTGCTGCATGATAAAATTATACAACATAGTTAAAAGTATGCTTAATAATGTACAAAAGGTTTAAATAAAATTGCTCAATCTATACTTGAGAAAAAAAGTCGCAAAAAAAGTGTTTTTTTTTACGCTGAAACCCTAACCCCTCCCTTAAGAGACTTATAATAACGATTCTACTAGGGCACGACATATGTCTTTACATATATGCTAAATAAATGTATGCAAACACATACTTTAATATTGACACTATTATAATATAATAAATAAAATATTTGAACGTGAAAATTCAAGGAGCTTCAATATTTCTTGAGATATAAAAAACCTTTATATAAGAAGTAATGCACATGTAGACAGACAGCCTCTAAAACCGTTTGCCCTACATGCATAGTAAAAATATAATAAAAATATGAACTTCAGCACGACGAGTTGTGATAAAAGGGTCAAGGTTAAGGTTTGTAACTTATTTTCATAATATGTGAAAGAACCTTCAAATATATGAATAAAGTTTTTGCATTGAAAATAGGATAATGCTGTGTTTTATAGCTGTTGACTTTAACACATGGCAAGTTTTATAGCATACTTTTACGAGTATTAGATGACATAAACTTATATGGTCGTTGAAAAATATGCGACACATATATCGCTACACAGTTACGTATATTCAAGGTTTATCTAACAATGTCATTATACCTAATATGCAACGATTTGAGACACATTTTACAGCTCTTTGAAGAATAAATTAACCTTTCGATTAATTAGGTTTCGATGAAGGAAGATTTAGTTATTTTAGAAACTCCCGACCACTGTCCTTTGATATCAGAAACAGTTTTTGATGAGAAATGTATGTAAGATACAGACTGTACAAAAGCCGCCGGAAATAATATGTATACATTACTCATTTATGTCATACAGACATTCCAAGTTAAATTAAACGATATCCGATTTAAAAACAATGTAACATAAACCATAATAAAACAACTCTCATTAAAAGAGACACAAAATTGACTATCACAACTCCGTGTATTACATATCTGCATTAAATAATGTTTCCAATTTTAAAAAAAAATAAACCTCTATTGTCAAGGGCCACCATCAATATATAACCCCCACGCATACTTCTTTGTGGTATGAGATAAAAAATAAATAAAATATATTACATAATTCGATATTCAACAAAAAGATACAAAAAATAATTTTGTTAAAAAACATCTTTGCTGTATGAAAGTCAAAGTAAATAAATTCTCTGGAGAAATTCCGTCAGTTCATATGGTTTCCACATGAACCTGGTCATGGGACAACTTCAAAAGTCCGAATCGAGTATCTTTGATTATCTAAAGAAAAATATTTTAGATTTGTCAAAGAGTCAAACTGGTTTCGGGATTTGAATTGAATTTTGATAGAATGAGAAATTCGTTTATATATTTATATGTATAGCAGTCTCTGTAAGCCCAGAAATATCCTAAAGTTGCCAAGCATAGTTTTTAAATTCTCTAAACACTGATTCGATAAATCGCTAAAAGCAGCTACTTTTTATAAGAAATAAATTTCTAAAAATATGATACATTCGACTCATGCTTATCGTGAAGCCAAATGACATCATTTTTTCTTTAAATAATTTCAAATGATATATTTAAAAAAACGCAAACTATAGTAGATATAATAGATTTTTTGTTACTTAAATATTTGTCTGTTATACGAAATATTTTCAATTAATTCAATCTTTATGATCACATTGTATAAAAACTTGATTTAAAACACATTGGTACTTTTATATATTAACCGCTATTGTATAACAGTTGTTCATTAGATAAAAGAAATACAAGATATATAATAAAACTGAAATTTATAACATATATTTCTGTCAAAACAAATTATACGTAATGCCAATATTTACAATTGGCGCCAATTGTAGGTTATAAACAAATATTTAGGTTAAAGAAGTACTCATTAAATACGTATTTAAAAATGCAAGTTAACATTATTGCTTAGTAAAAGCTTTAATAATTTGGACCAATGCTTCTATTAAAAATATGTTATTTATTGAGCTTCTACAGAGGTTAGTAGTTTATTTTTTGATTATACCTTCTGTCAAGAAAACATGAAATATTTTTATTTAAACTGAAGCTTACCTATTTTTAAGTAGTGTAGAGAAATGAGTACATCACAAACACTATTTACAATTATATATAATTTCTATATTATGACAACAAATAAAATACAATATTACAAATCAAAACACAACACTCACTGACAAATATACTTAATACACTATCAGTCACGCCATTCACTGCTCATGGTCTGTCAGATACAGAACGTGTCAGACAGAATCACTGTCGCTGGCCTAATTTTCACCGCGTTCCTTGTTTCGTTTGTTAGACGAACTGTAAACGAATAGCAGAAAGGTAATCCGTCCACTGTAAAAAATTAGTGAGAATATTAGATATAAACAATTTCTACATATCTTATTATTTTTAGGTAGTATTATATTTTAATATAATTAATAAGTATATACTTACAACTTTTAATAATGATGCCAGTAATCAAACAAAATTATAAAAGTGTATACTGCCGATAAAAGTGATATCTAATGACTGTGGTTCTAATCTATGCTATACCGAATTTTGATTTAAATATTTGTTCAGAAATTACAATTGAAAATACGAAAGATTAAATACAAACAAATCGAAATCCGTACACAAATTTCTATATTTATTATTTATATATTCTGTACATATTTACTGTATATAATTAGTGTACATATATAATTACAATTTCACAGACATTTTCTATCAATTTGATAAACATATATATCACACATTCAATGAAAACAGCTATTAATTTGGCATAGAAACACACAAATGCAATAACTTTTTGCAAAGAAATTTTATTTCAGGTTTTCAAACATCAATCAAATTATAATTTATTTTGTCAAATCACAAGTACGATTAGAATATGACAAATTTAAAAGCATTTGTAAATAAAACGACCATGGAGTAAAAACATTGTTTTTAAAGTATTTGTAACTTTGCAAACTTGTGTTTATATGGTAAAGTTGAATATTTTTATTATTGCAATATAAGATTCTTTAGTACATTATTCTGTAGATAAATTAATTTACAGATTATATTAAACTGCATATTACAATAAGTATATATACAAAAAAATTATTTCTAGACAAAAAATTTATAATCTTTAAAATAGCTTCGATTAAAATTTCGGATTTTATAAGAAACAAAAGTGGAAAGGGTGACTACCATAATCTATTTTTAGGACGAAGTGAGATATTTAGTTGGCGTCAGTATTTCTATGTTTCCTAATTCACATATACCCCGTCTCAACTAATTTGGATATATGCTTTTGATTGAAAGGACATTTATAAAACAAAGTAGTGTACCTATCTAGAAGCAAATAAAGTATATAATCGAACTGCATTATCAAATTGGTCTTATATTAATTACGTAACACATTAATGTTATATTATTTAAAGTACAATTTTGACGTTAACTTTAAAAACAATGCTTTTAAAAATGTTTTCAATTTATTATATGTATTGATTAGAGTACGTTGGAACCACATGTGATGCGGTTCCATTTTTTAGCTACGTTAATAAAGCTATGATCCCGTTATCAGCTGATGGTACCTACCACTAACTATGACAACCATTTTGTTTTTAATTAGTTATAACATATATTAAAGCAGAGTTAATTTGATAGGATGAAAAAAAGTGTACATTATATATTAGAGTTATGTTACATTGTATTTATATGTATACAAGGCCTCTCGGAGTACCGGGGCAACTTATATTTTAAACGACCCTTAATGTCAATAACTAAATTGTATTAATAACTTATACTACATATTGATATAGTTGGGTAGCAAGTGTTACAATATTTTAAAATACATAAATGCATTTAAAAAAATCATTTGAAGAGTGGGAAAAAGCAACTCTTCCCACCATTCTATTGCGGTCTCTCTTTTACAACAGAGAGTGGATTAGTCGGAAGTTTTCGCAAAGAATGTGCATAGAAAAATTAACTGAACGTTCACCATAAATTCAAATTAAAAAAAAAAAATAGTTTATTGTTTAATAAACTAATAATTTAAATGGCAATTCAATACAGAAACGTGGTTCACAACCGTATATGTCAAATTCAATGTTATCCGGTATTCCATTTTTCAGAGGCCCTGTTTAAAAATTAATATTTTTGAAGCCCCTCTTTTTTGATTTCACACAAAATTCAACTTCCAAAATCCAATCACAATTTACTGACTTGGTTAAAAAATTTTATTCATTATAGTTCACTCTAATTAAAACCCCTACTTTGTAACTTTTTATAGGAGCAAGGTAAGTTTTGACGAATTGTTAAAGGCCTATATTTTCTAAATCTGCATCCTCTTCACCCACTTACTATTACATTTCCGTATCCTGTCCAAAAGCGCTTAGCGCTGTTTAAATATAATGTAATTTGTCAATTTCTGGTTATTTTAAATAAAACAAAATGTCTAATAATAAAAAGCAAATGGTGTCACTTTTAAGACTGGTCCCTCGCTCACACAAACAGATTTAAATCTAAATATATTTTCATATTATTAATTACTATTATTTATTTATATTTCATAAAAGTTAAATATTTCTATATATTATTTTCATAAATCTATACAAGCTATTTTTAATTGGGATGGACCATTTTAATAAATATTTTAATTTAGGTAAAAGATCTTTTATCAATAGTATCATAAAGAATGTTTTGTGCCATGTCAAAAATACTATTATTTTTTATAACAAACTTTAATTACTTTTTCTTTTATTTATTGAAATGTGCATATAATATAATGTTAAATGTTTGATAATTTTAAAAGAATTTATAAATATACCAATCTTACAAATTTATTTACAAATAGGTCGATGTAAGTAGATATTATATTTATAGAGCTATATTGTATATCTTGTGATATTCTTTCTAGAGAAATGAGAATTTTAGCTAGGAAAGTATACTTTCTAAGCTCTAGCTTCTGCAAGATATCCATACTAGAACAGAGGTCGGTTAAATCTTTGAGAGAATGAAGGTACAAGATGCTCGCATGTATATAAATAAAATATTCTTTTACATTCAATAAGATTATTCAGCCAATATTCTCTGAGCTCGAATGCTGTAAAACTTTAACAAAGGATTTCTAAGTTGTAACTGTAGAGAGTAATATTGTTACAAACATATATCGTTGCGTAATACTCAAAAAAAGTAAGAGAATCTCTGTACTAGAAGGTTAATTTAATTAAATGAATCTATGATTTATTTTTCATTGCCTTGCGACATTTTACTCAGCTTAATTAACATTACTTGTTAATAATATATAGAATGAACTATGTAGAAGTATGAAGTATGTTCTTGAATTTTACATAGGATTTATATAGAATTTATGGTTGAAGAAAACATAAAGTTATAGTAATTGCACTATCGCAGGCGCAAATGAAATTCTAACTGCATTTTACTAATGAAGGTTCTAGGCATGCGAGTCATCTACTTATAATTTGTAACCTCTTGGTACTGTCGCCAAAGTTTTATCCTTATCCCACTTTTACATTCAAGTTTACCTTTTGCATAAATATATTATGAACCGCAAACGATTTTATGTGTATATTATATTTATTTAATGATATTGTAAAAAAGACTCGGTAAATAAAATAAAGCGAAACTTTACGTAAAAAATATAAAAATATTATATTGAATATTAAAGTATTAAAGTATTGTGTTTAGACGGTAATAAATGGACAATATGTAGCATTTTTCGTGAAGAAATGATATGTATGAAAAATGATTGATTTTTTTCATGTTGGTATATGTATAATTCTTAATTTTAATTTACCCGCATATCCAGAGAGATTAGCTAAATTTTGCAAAAATTGCTTTAAATATAAATTATAAATATTATTCATTGGGAAGAAATAAAAACGATGGAAAGTTTTAGATTAAGTTTTGATAAAAAAATCTAGCTAGAGATAATAAATAGATAAGCTATTACATTATATCAATCTTAATAAACATATGTACAATAATGTTAATATTATTTTTTACATGTATCTTCTAATTTCAGACCAGCTGATCTAACTATATTCATTAACTAATATATTATTCTATGAAGTGATGCTTTATTCATAATTTTAATTGTGTACACAGCATTCGGAAATTTCATTTCTAAAATTATTATTTTTTACAATAATAAAATATAACAAGGATATATCATTAAATATTTTCATGTGTAGTAGGTTTAAATCTTTGCTATTTGTTGTTGATTTTCAACATTTTAAAGCTAGAGAAAATGGTTCCTTTTTAAAAATTCTAGTATATTTAAGATATTTTTGATCTTGTATAAAGCTATTCCATAGGCTAACTTGTGAAGTTCTGTATTTTATGTTTTTGTTATACATTTATTTTAACACTATATTGTAATCTAGATACTTTGTATTGAGATGTTTGAAATATGCCACTACCAAAAATGAGTATTGAATACATTGCTATAAATATGGATACTGGATAGGTCTAGAGAGATGAAAATGGTATTCATTAATAGTAACAGCTTTCTATAATGTAATGAGATTGTAATTGCGTATGTATTAAATTACAAAGATTCTTTTCAAAGATAGAGTATTTTTACAAATGGTTTTTACCATGTTTTGATTCGGAACATAATAACATTCTATTCTCCATGCTGTATAAAGAGTTGCCTAACTTTAAGGCATTACATATTTAAATAAATATAACAGATGCATTATAAATAATAATAATTTAAAATAATATTTAACCTTATACTTTGAAAGTTTATGCAAATATTATAATAGGAAAATATTTGTATATATATAAATAAATGTTTGCATTTCATTAAATGTACCTAACATATGTTAAAATTAGCTTATGATATCATATTATGATAAATTCCTAAATACTTTATAAATAATTATTATACAAAGCGTGATCGATAAAAACAAAATTATGTACAAAACAGTATTTAACAATCGAACGTCTTAAAGTATTAGTTATTATCGAGTATTATTTCTTTTTTCATATATTCCACGTTTTGATAAGTTTTGTGCATGTTGCTTTCATTTTATATTCGTATATATTCTTTGTAACATATTCGAGTATTGCTCTTAAGATATATTAACAACTTCTACCATTTTTAGATCTGTTTGCTGCCGTCTGTTCAATAAGCTTGATTTCTGAACATGAAATGGACGTTTTTTGTTACGTTGTTGATTACGATATTTTTTCAGGTTATTCTTCCGTATCTTCTTTTGATTGCTCGTCAGTTTCATTTGTTATTTCCTCGGCTTCTTCTTTGTTTACATCTTCTGTTTCTTTTTCTTGCTCCTTCTCTAGTTCAGCACGAATCTCTGCTTCTATAATATTTATAAAGTTGTAATCATATCAGAATAAATAACATGGGTGTGGTTACAATACTAGCAGGTCCAGACTATAAGGGTCAAATGTACCTTTTGCAGCCTTTTCTTTCCAATATTTTTTATTTTCATTTAAACATTTAGCCCACGGTTTCTTTATTTGAAATTTAGTAGGCTCCTCAGTATTTGAAACTGCATCTATATAAAAATTTAAAATATTATATCATATATTTTTTAGGTCAAAAATTAGATTGAGGTTTGTAAGTACCAGTCTTCTTCTCTTCATCATCAGCAGTTGCATTTTCACTCTTATTTGGAAAATTGTTTTTGTTTACCGATTTATGCAAAGGTTCAAGTATTGTTTCCAGCATATCTATGCATAAATTCATGCTTGGTTCAACAATAAATTCAATGAAACCTAAAAGTAGATAATAATTAGTTTACACTGTTAAACATTGACATAAAAAATGACCTTTTACATAATGTCAGAGTATATAATAAAACGTAAAGTTATGCAAGAAATATTATGTTAAATAACACATGAGTTTAAGTTCTGTGTTTAGTATGTCTGTTTGTTTTACCTATTTGAGATTCAGCTACATGAGTATTATTTCTATCACAAAGTGGACTGAAAGGTAAACCCATTTCGTGTTCTTTATCTCCTTGTCTAAAGAATTCTTCTAGTAATAAATTGGTCCATCGGTTATGAATTTCCCATTGCTGAAAAATAAGGTACAAATCTGTGATTTAGCGGATACTCAAACCATTACTTTTAATTAAGTGATTAAAATTCTATTAGTAGAATCGTTTATTACATTTATTTGTTTAATAGCAATATTAATTGTATTAAATTACCTTGGCGGGATGAGATATGTCACATAAATGGACAACAAGTCCTAAAGCTTTTGATTTGTCAACTACAGGTTCCGCTAAAGAGATGGCGTTCCTCATCGTTTTAAGTTGTTGAAAATGATGAGACATATCAGTTGCAAGAACCATATCTATTACTAAAGAGCGGAATTCTCTAAACTCCTCTCGTGTAAGGTGCTGAAGTATATTACAATCATCGTCACGCAGTAATCTGAAAAACAAATTCAATTAGCAAACAAATTCATTAGCGGTGAATTCACTATTGGTTCATCCTAATTTCAATTCATATAATGGTTTGCTGCGTGATACAGTTACTAACTTGAAAGTTGCGCTAATATGATGATTTTCTAAAACTGCACGGTCGTTGTATAAGAGCGCAGTATCTGAACCGGACATGACGTGGAAATTATTGGTAGTTCCAGTGTGTTCAAAATCATGAATTATTGCAGCTATTAAGGTAGCAAATATTTCCAAATCAGTCAGCCAGTTCTGAAATTAATAATAAAAATTAAAACAATTTATTGAAAAGAAAGTCAAACAATAAATAAATAGATAAACAAAATTAGTTGCTGCTTCAACAAGCAGATTGGTCTCAAGTATTGTCACGTCTGGTTGCACATTTTTTCCAATTAAACAATTTCCATATAATCTATTTAAATCTATTTTCCTTAGCGCCTGCTACTACTACTATTCATTTTACCCCGAGCATGGAAATTAATTTAATAGTATGTATTACATATAAAAAGTCGTTTCTATTACTTGAGCTACTAAAAATAAACTTAATAACAAATAACTGACCATGAGTCCTGTCTGGCACAGCATGTGATGCATTGTTTGGGCGACATCAGCCCCGTGGAGGTTATTATGATAGGGGTTATTATATTTACAATAGCCCTCCTCGATCCGTGTAAGAAAAGCTTCTAGAGTTGTTGTTGGTACCTTGAACTTATGTATAATGCCGTAACGATTCAGTAAGTCGTACCCAAGATACTTAATTGGGTGGCCCCCAGCTGAGTCACTCAGTGCGAAAACATCAAACGACCAGTCATCTAATTTCTGTAACATTAATATAATAGTGTGTTTTGATCATTATTTACTAAATATGGATGTTTAAGCTGCCGCAAACGCCTTCTTGTTTAAGGTGTCTTGTTAACAAAAAGGGATGCCCTTGTAAACTCTTTATATATAGGGGTTGAAGGGGACAAATTTTGTCGTTTTTATTTATTTTTAATTCAAAAGTTGACGGAGTTATATGGAGATATACACAAAAATTTGAACTTTTGCGCCTAAAATGACTGCAACCTCACTTGCACTGTAAAAAATTCTAGGTACTTTATGAAGGTGAATTAATTCTTTTGTTTTGATCTCCTCCACCATATCTTTATTAATTAACATTTATATATTTAACACCTTGTATATTATATATGTATATTGTTGCCAGTAGATATTATATAACTGCAAGATAATAAAAGCAGGAATATGCAGACTTGCTTTTCAGTAATATTGTAAATAATTTAATATTTCATGCAGCAATAACAAAATAAATATTTACCTTTAAAACTTTAATTACTTCTGCTGGAAATTTCATAGTTGGTAACGTTGTTACCTTTCTATATATCCTGTCAACAAATATACCAGCCCGAATTGCATGAGCAACTGTTTTAAATTTAGGTTTTTCATCAGATCTTTTTCTAGTTGTTGCCAATTGCCTGGTGAATGTTGATGCCAACCATTCCCTGACTTCAGGAGGGACTGCATCTGGCTGCACTTCCGATAATTCATCATCTTCATCAGCTAGCCGTCTGTATAATAATAATTTAAAGAAATTAATAATGGTTTTTAATTAATAGCAATTATTATAAATAATATAAGCTGCTCTAGAATAGATAGTACTTGTATTATTAATGAGTGTGAATATTTACAAAATCTGTGCTATTATTTTAATGAGTGCAAGCTTAATAAATATTATCCTATTTTATAATTAAAAATACCTGTTAGGTGATATGTACTTTACAGTAAGATACTCTGAATCAATAGAAAGTGAAAATTTATATTTCTTTATTTTAAAATGTAACCTATAATTTTTTGTAACCTAACTTTAATTTTAACCTAAAAAAATTTAAATTAGCTTTAATGTGTTTCAAAGACAAGCATAAAAAAGATATAGTTGATAAAATATGTAATTACTTACTGCATTTACAAATATCAAAACTATTGTTAGGCTTCTATAATAACTAGTTTTGATTAATAAAAGAGAAATAACACTAGCGGTTGGAAATTAGGAATAAAACATATAAGGATTAAATGGTAGATGATAAAATAATTTATAGTATTTTGAAATCAGAAGCAAGTGCAGGATTAAGTAGTTGTGCATTCCTTTTTGCATGCGTTGCAAGTGTTAATGTATCTTAATTGTATTAATCTAAATATTTTTTAATTAACATTTGTAAATAATAATTTCTTAATATGTGACCGGCTAATTGGCGCCGAATTCAATTCTATTTACTTACTATTCCCAAGTAAAACATATAAAAAGTAACCTTAACAAAGTGACATTTGAGGTTAGGCACGTCTTTAATAAATATATTAATCAATATTATCTTAGCCTATGGATCTGGATGGAAAATAATTATTTCCCAGGTGGTAGAGAGGAGATTACTACTGATTGCGTATAATCAGTTATTCGAAAAAATAACCTAGAAAATATATAGTATTGCCATGGGAATTAAATCTTAACACACGACCTAATGTTAACACCTATTATTATTATTTAAAATTCGCGCGTTGGACATGTTTGAATAAGTTAGTACATCGTACGGTTGGCCAATCACTGAACTATATATAATACCCTTTCTGAAAATTTCTTTATCTGTAATAATTTGATTGATAAAACCAATACATATTTCTAAAATTAAATTGAGAATGTATATAATGGAATTGGAGTTTTTGAAAGTAAATTATTACTTGGAAAATATTGCAGAGTGGATTGAGTATGAGTAGAATGTAAGAGAAATGTGCACTAGATGGAATTAAATGTGTAACAAATAGACAGTGGATAGAATAGAATTTTGCATTTATTTCATCGAATGAATTTTGCAAATGAATACTGAATAAAATAACACTTTGTAAATTTTTCTAATTGGTAATTAAAGCTGAAAAAGCAATCAATAAATATTACGCCCACATAATGTTATAATCCCTGTACAAACGACCATGACAGTGAAATTATGAATATTAAATAACTAATTAAAATAAATGATTGTACACAATTAATTAGTTATACAACAAACCGTAACGTCGCTGCGTAACACGTAATAAATTATACGTTCATAAGATTAATTAACTTACTAAATATTCTTATTTTAGTTTTATACAAGGAACATTAACTACACTAAACTTAATTATAACCTAAGTTAATTAATAGAAACCCTCGGTTTTCGTAAATACTCGCAGAAGCACTTTAGGAAATTGCCCTTACCTTAACACATACTGGAATAAATCAATCGCTATGGATCTATAACTCGATATTTTGTACATAATGGTTAATTAGTGTAACACAATATCCAATCGTACGGTAGCGAACAATTAGAACAATAGCGCACGCACTGTGTCAAGCGAACGCTAAAATTAAACTGAACATTAACGATAAATGGGGCTTATGGGGGCTACACCTATTACGCAACAAAGTCTGATATGGATATTATATAAATTAAAAAGGAAGGAAACAAATATGGTGAACACGGGGGTGTGGGGAATGGAGGGGGAATAAACCGATACACATCCAATAATTAGTTTACTTTCTTTTACGTGAAGCGCTATTACGTAAATTGATAAAAGATAAGTTAAATATTTTTTTAATATAGATATAACTATGATGTTGAATAGCAGAATGGATGGGCGGATCGAAGAGGTAAGCGTCCACATTGCTCGCATCAAACGCATTATATAAAACATCAAATTCGATAGTATCAAAATACAAAATATTTATGTATCGAGGGCCCTGATTTACAGGCCATACAACTCCAATGCGGAACTGGATGTACTTGACATTTGCGTGTGCGCTTGAATTTGTGGAATGATAACGAATTTACCAAATGTGCGTATTAGAGTGCGTGCTACAGCAGATACAGGTGATGCACAATAAACTAAAATGTCAAATATTAATTGTGTTTCTATTAATACCACCGAGCATATTTACTTATGTTTCTATCCTATATCTATATTTATCGATCGATATGTTGTTTAAGGAGGTACACAACGTAAACGTAAATGATGAAAACGTTGTGAAATTTTAGAGACCTAGGGTTCATAGTTTTCTTTTTATACATGAATAAAAATAGTCATTTTCCATACAAATCATAATTTTTAGCTCAATTTCACCACATAATATAACTTTTAACTATTAAGAAATGGTGACACGGCTTTCAAAAACTAAGTGTATATAAAATAATTTTTTCTGTAACTATTGCAAAAAGAAAATTGTCGAAAGGATACCTATATACGAAAATATTTAAATAAAACCAGTAAGAAACAGTAAATGTAAGTTATAAGCTGGCAACGTTGCAAATGCCAATTTGAGCGGGAAATTCAAAATCGGAATAAATATTATATAAATTATAACAATTTATTTGTCAAAAAACCAAATCACGCATGCGTCAACACACGTAAATTTACAGCGTTGCCAAATTTATTATTCCTTTTTCAAAATATTTAATTTGAATTTAAATTGAATTAATATAAATTTGATATTAATTATAGGTAATTTTTCATTTATTAAACTATTATATGCATAAAAAATCATTTTAACAAGCAAAAAGCAGTTTAATAGGGAATTGAAAAATTTATTTTCAAAGGTACAGTCCCAATATTTGTTCGTCCCTCATGTACTTCGTATTTTGCATTTCGTATTACCGAGAGATAAACTTTTAGTATTGACGGTACGTCCTGTACCTCCTTAAGATATATTTAGATAATAGAGCAACGGTTTTCAAACTTTTAACATCTGCGGACCGTGAAAGTAAAAGATAGAACGCAGTGGAAAATTTAAAAAAAGGAATAGTGTATATAGTGGAGGCTAAGGCATTGATTTGAAGCACCATGAAAAGAAAAGAGAGGCAAAGAATCATCTAAACTTGTTACTCTTTTAATAATATCACAATTTAAAAAATGGGCTTGAATAGAAGTGGGGTGGATAACGAATCACAGAAACAAAGTCAGTATAAAATTAAAATATAATGAAATATAAGAATAAAAAGCGCGCGAAGGGTACGGCCGCATATAAGAGTAAGCGATAAAAGCAAAGACAGAGATAACTACCGAGTGTCCTATATGTCTCTTTCTAGCCGAACCGCAACTACTGGCTTGGCTGATTGGTAGGTGCGAGGTAGGGGGTAAGAAAGCAAGCAGACGCATTGTTCGGCTAGAAAGAGACACAGAGGACACTCGGCAGCTATCCATATCTTTGCCTTTATCGCAGTATTCAACCTCTTGCGCACTCTAGTCTTATACCTGTATGGTAACGCCCCACTTATGCCCCAGATAAACTATCCAAGAAACTAAATTTTTAGTCAATAATATAAAATGAAATCATCAAACCAATTAATGCGTTTGTTCTACATTTTGCTGTAACACATTTTCTTTATTTGATCTTTATTCATTTTTATTTCCTCGTTCAGTTTCCCAGAAACCTTTAGCGCTCAACCGTATCGTAGAAATACACCCTGGTGGGTATTTTATGTACTATTATGAATTTTTCATCGTCTGTTTTTATGAATGAATTTTTTGACAGTTCCATTGTTCTGGAAATATATATATTTTTGTCATTATTCTTTTCATCTTTTGTTTGGTATATAATTGAATTGTAAATGGTTGACAACGTCGTATCAATTAAGCTATTGTTCGACAAACAAAATGTATACGAAAATAAATAACACAAAGCGATACTAGTATTTTATTAATGGGAATAAATTCATAACAGTACTATAATTCCTACCAGTTCATCTAATCTAATCGTAAAGAAAAAGTGCGTAATTAAAGTATGTAAGTTTTTAGAATGAACACAGAAATAAATACTTACAATTGTGTTTATTTTTCGCGGAACAATATCTTTATTTTTCGTTCTAACTATACGAGTTTAGCTACTTGCACATATCATATATATACCTTTATACATATAGGATGACTTAGATAAAATGTATATGCTATTTATAAGAAGAATTGTATGGAAATCCAAGACAGATTTTGTATATCTTAAACGAGCTGGTGTGCTGTTCTGCTCTGACTTCATATAGCGAATAAATATATGTATAAACATTTATATTTTCCAATGGATTTACGGAACAAATGTGTTTACGTGACTAAATTTCAGCAACATTTGTAGGATTGACTTGTTTAGTAACACCACTACATGTTCTTGAAAATCTCTTGATGCTTTTCATGTATTTCAACGTAAAAATAAAATGGATTTAAAAAATTGTACAATTTATCAAATGTGTACATATTTAGTAAATCTGTTAATCAATTAATCTACAACATCAAATCATGAAATATGTATTCTATGTGAACATATCTGCGAGTATGTTATAGCCACATACAAGACGATATCGCTCATATTCTCGCATAAGACAATGTGCTGACGTAAGATGACTAAATGCTAAATGCAGTGAAGACTAAGTGAACAAGAAGCTTTTTTATCGAACCTGAAAACACCTGGTGTATATCTGGAGCATAAGCACTTTGCCATCGTGCCGTCGAAAATAGGCTAGTGTACTCATTTTTTAGGAGTCGATTTTTTAATTGTTGATTGTAATTGATGTTAATAAATGTGTATGAGCGTTTTTATTTTATTAAATATCTAAATATTGATGGAGATATAGCAATTAAAAATGAGAATTGTGGTTTTAGCGCTACAGATGTCGACCATATTTATGACGTAACATGTAGTACTATTAAAGGATAGGTCAGTTATTTTTAAATGTTCTCTTAAATGAGCTCTTTTACGATCTGTTGCATTAAAGAGATAACAACTTAGCGAACGCGACGTTATATGTCTTGGAATGCTCTATAACGTTGGATCCCTTTAATAATTAAAAGAAAAAAAAAACTTTTTTTAATTGTTAATATCTCCTAACATATAAAGAATTATTAAAACATAATTAAACATTTGAGGTACTGTAATAAACTTTATAAATATACAGTACAGTTTTATAGAAATTAAAACATAGGACACAAGCCCATTAAGATATTTCTTTGAAATGTTACTTATAATCTGTATATATTTCTCCGTAGAATATTTGTTTAAATGATTCTTAAAAGATTGTACTTGGAATAATATAAATAAGGCAGTGGAACATATAAGAAAGAAAAGAATTATATCACCGCATCTCATTCTAAATAAAATATAGATAAAAGAAAGAACACAAAATGTTGCTGTTTATAAAATATAATACGTTTTTAAATCAAAACGAAACAAAAACTCAATAAAAACATATTTTCCATTTTCTTTGGGATTATATTCTCCTTTGTTGTGTTCTTTTCTTTTCTAGAATGGTCTTAATTCCAGAGTTGTCGTTATCGGTAACATACAGAGATATAGTGGGTAGAATAAAATAGATAGAGAGCTACAAATTCGAATCTATCATTCGAGACGAGTGTACCAACATAACAAAATAAAAAAATCGATAATCGAATGTACGTAGCCCGCGAAATTTGAAAATTCACCTTATTTTTTGAACAGACCTCGTGTGTATCTGTTAACTGAGTGATATTTACGTTTACTTTTTAAAGATATTTAATAATTCTCTGAATAAAATATTTACTTAGTAGTTACGAGAATGTAATATACTCGCACATAACCTCAAATATAAAGTAGGAAGATAAAACGAAAATATAATGTGGTGATAGAAAACGTATTGCTTTTCGTAAATGGCACAATAAAATGTCTACACCATACACATAGCATCATGAATGGTAACTTATATTTAATTTATAAAATGTAAATATTAAAACACTCACTGTACTAAAAACAGTACTAAATATTTTATTTTTGTTCATCGTCTATAACCATAATATATTCTTTTTATGTTTGGATAATAAAAGAAGTATCTGTATACAAAATATAATATAGAAAAAGTCAGTACATACAACTTTTGATCAGAGTTCTTCAACCGATGGATCAGCAACAGATTATGAGCAAAGACGCATTGTCAAATTGAAGTGAGCAAGTGAAGTATTGCCATATGGTTTGCTGACATATCTGTTTGCAGATTTAATAAATGACTTCAATGACTATAAAAATTGAGTTGAAATACCGCGAGAGTTTATAAATGAATAAGTTTTCTTCCATGAATAAGAAAATGTTTACTTCGAATATAAATAAAAATTGTATTGCAACACTAGTAGGTACTTGAAAATTTATAGGTTATGAAACTGAAAAGCCAGATCATAATTCAACAATCGAGACTGTTTTAGTGGCAATATCTACCCACTTCTCGTTGACAAAGTCTCTAAACCTCCGAAGCAAGATGTCAGCATGAATATGTGTTATCATCATTACGATACGATGAGTAAGACAAGGATAACATTGGCAATCCGATCAACGATGTATACAACAAATAATATCATCGGACAAGGACAAGGACGGATAATAAGGCATGAGCGGCATGAGGTACGAAGGCAGGACGGTCGATAATGTGATTCTATATTGTTATCAACAACGAAATCGGAATTGAATAAAGATCTGTGTTGCCGATAGCGACATGATACATAGAACATGCATGTCGCATGTCATGTACCTGATTGAGATATATGTGATTTGTTGTAATGGGCCATTCGTACAAAAAGCAACTGGTTGTGCTTTTGAAAGAGTTGAAAGGAATAATAGAAAAACATCCTGGTATTTACGAGCATTCAAAGGAGAAACTAAGTTTGCTGAAACGATTTATTTGCTTGCTTCAAAACTGTAGTAAGAGCTGGAACACATTACGATTTAAATCGCACGCGGTTAAAATTGGGTCTATGGGATATTTGTCCACTTGGATCAGTCTATCCTCTTGTAAAACGTTTTAAAACAGTTGTCTCGCTAACATATATAAAAATGGATCATCAGAAAATAAGTAAGTTTAAGTAATTTTTTTGTCAGCTTTAAAGCGTCTGCAAGGTAATACAAGGTATTACAACACAACTGTTTAAAAACGTTGTATTTCGATATCTCTTGTATTATAACAATAACAAATAATAAATATTCTAAGAAATGTACCGTCAAAAAAAAAAATATCAACAATACTGTGTTCTGTATACAAAGAGATGTGCCGCGATAAGGAAAAATCGTTATGTGCTGCAAGAAATCTGTAAAGTCGGTTCGATTAAAAAATCGTGGTGTGTGCATGCTCATATGATTCCATGTGTTATATATCAACGCGGTTTTAATCGTAGTGTGTTCGGGGTCTAACATTTCTCTTTTTTACTGGTCGGATTCTTGATAAACTCTTTACGAATTGTAACACACAAAATAGAAATGACTTTTTAAAAAGTGTTAACCGATTTTACCACGGCCAGCACTGATTCCTATCCTATGAACCTTAGGGTGTTACCACGTCAAACCCTTAAACCTTCAGCTTTCTAAATGAAAATTGATTAGATTGTCTACGCAGAGCCTCGTCTTGATTTTTTTGCTTACTTCCAGCGCCTGATAAATTGTCTTTCAATATAATTAATGATGTAAGTTAATAATATGGATACTTTTTTACATAAGGCTATTGACCTAGTGCAAATAATATAACTAACAACGCTTCTTTTCTAACATAACTCAGTTTTCAATTGAATTTGCTTTTAGGTTACTAACGTCTTTTAAAAAGTTCCGGGTTCTATATAGAGATTTCGCTAATATATAAAAAAAGCTAATGGTGTTGCACGATGTGTAAAAACGGCGGCAAATTCAAAACAGTTTTGACACTCCCACTTTATTTGTTTAACTTGTAAGAAATACGTAAGATAATGTAATACATTACAGGACAAATAAAGTAGAAGTGTTGTAAATGTCAATTAAAATGAACTTAAAGTAGATTAATGATAAGCTGTGGTGTTGTTTACCTCAACATAATAAATCAATAGTTCGGACTTGCGACTATAGTTGGCGTTAGTGTACTCTTGGTAAAGATTTTCTTGAGTGATTATATATTTCAAGTTACAGAATGGGTTTGTGTCCTATGTCTTAATTTCTATAAAAGTGTACTATATATTGATACAGTGGGTTACTAGAACCTCAAATGTTCAATTATTTTTTAATAACTCCTTATATGTTAAGAGATATTAACAATTAAAAAAGTCATTTTGTCTCTTTAATTATTAAAGGGATTCAACGTTGTACACATTCCAAGTGCATGTGACATCATAATTCTTGTGTAAGGTTACCAACCTTACAGCTCATAAATCTCTGCTATATGTATTTATATATCAAAATATCAAATATTATTTACAGCTATTTCAAGGAACAATCAAATTTCAATATTATGTCTGCCTGAGCAGGGTTAAATAAAATAAAAACTTATTATTCTTTGATTTGACTTGATTATTTGACTACCAACAGCTACAGAACATTACCACAGCACTGACCTACTCAAGAAATAACTGACGTTAAAATGCATTTCACGTCATACAGATATGGCCGATCATTTCTAGCGGTAAAACTACAATTCAAACTTTTAATTGCTATATCTCCGTCAACATCTATCACAGGATAGTTCTGATTAGGAGTTGACCAGTTTAGAATAAAAGCAGTTTGTCATTTTAATAAATTATAAGAGATGTCTTCTATAAAATAAGAAGAGAAAAAAAAAATCTTGTAAATATTAACATTTACGTAACATTAACATAATAACAGTTTACTAGGTAATATGTAGTTTATATAGCATCTTTTTGTAGTCTATGCCTTACAGTTAAAATCAAAATAAATAGAGAAGCAAGAATACAGAATACAGAATACAGAAATGGAAATGTAACTCTATCATGAATTTAATTATTTCTAGATTTGTCTCTGGAACGTGGATATACACTAGAGCTTTCATTAAGCTTTTGTGTCATCTCACTACTAAACTAAACTACTGCGTTCCGTAATAGGAGCATTCTGTTTTTAGCTTAAGATTACTCATCAAGCGCCTGTCATCGCCGCCATTAAACTCGTATTGTAACAATACCTTTGATTAAAGCTTTAAGCTTTAAAGGTTAATGAAGATTTACTTAAAATATCCTTCCTGAAATTCTGTTTGAAATATTGTGACGTCGAACTATGATTCATGTCGTGGTATGACATACAACCGCATAGAATGTTGCGTAAATTGATTTCGGTTGCGCCACTTCCGTTTTAGTTTATGGTAATTGTGTACCCCACCATTAAAAACAAACAATGATATTTGTGTTCATGTTTAATATTTATCTAATACCGGTTTCACACCAGAGAGACAGTTCAATAAAAGACGAACAAAAATTTGTTTTTCTGAACGAAAACAAGGATTTAATATATAGTTATAAGATGTAGTTATATATTCTTCATTAAGCAATAATTATAAGTGTATATTATAGGTTAAATATAGGTGTAATTTTTATTAAACTAATTATAAGGATAAAAAAAACATAATAGTTATTATTTCAAAATAATTTACGGTAAATTAACATTAACAATATTGTGGTGAAAAACACAGAACTTGCATAAACTACTTCCGGAGTAAATTGGATTTTGGGCAAATGTTATCTTCACTTCATATCCTCGTCAAAATAATTTACTTTAGTATGCTATTATAACAGTACTGCCTTGAACTAAAAGTAACAGTGTTTCTTATCAACATTTATCGTACCACATGCTAATGGAGTACGTACAAAGAAACAAAATAAGAATGTTAAGGACTAATTGGGAGAAGAGAAATTAAACGGCTGTTCAAGAGGTAGTAAGGAAATACTATTGATGCAGGAAGATATGGATATAGAGTGGAAATTAAGTTGAAGTCAAAATTCAGTAAAGAAAATGATAGAAGAAGCAGAAGAAATGTTGGTAGTACGGAGGAATGGAGAAGGTGAAGAATGGGATGCGAAGATTGAAAATTGGAGACAATGACGCATAAGAAAAAGAAGAGGAACGTGCTATAATCTGTGATTGATTACTAATTATTTTATTTTGTTAATTTTATAAATACAATTTATTGTATTAAATGTAAGAAATTGATAAAATATACTATTACAACACGAATGTTTACACCAAAGAGACAGTTTTTAAAACATTTTTGTCTTTTGTTGCTGTTGTAGTAAACAAAACACATTCCCATCTGGATTCAGTAAGATCAAAGGAAAACACGTTTGTTGTTGTTTTTTAGTCTGCTTGGTTTGAACATGCAGTTTTGTTTTTTGTCAGTTGTTGTTTATCATGTTTATAATTTTTATGAGACACACAGAAAAACACTAAAAACAAAATCAGTTTGTTCAGTGTGAATAGTATGCTTTGGAAAAATAGAACTGTTTTAAAATAAAACAAAACATGTTTTTGGTATGTTTTTTGACAACAAAACTGTTTTCAAAACTGTCTCTCTGGTGTGAAACAGGCATAATGCTATTGCTTGTATGCACTATAAATGTATATCAAAACATTTGTTAAAGCCTCTCTAAATGAGAGGTTAAATATTCATTATAAACCTTAACATTATGAGCGTCAATATAAAAAATAACCGTTAAAATATTTGTAAATTTCAAAGCGATTTAGTCAACGATTACAATATATTAAGAGCTAGCGGTAGAGAATATTCTATCCATTCCATTTTATCAAGTGTTATTTTTTGGATTCTATTTTGTCCAATGTAAATTTGTCACAGGTTCAATACTATCTAATGTAAGTTTTAATATTCATGAAAAGGGTGGGTAGATGAAAATGCCCCGTCGGCTCTACTTGCTGGAAATACATTCTATATTATATACATTATATAATTCAACATTAACGTTAGTGGTGATGCCTGAGCATCTGGCGCACGCTATATTTTAACAATTTTTATTAATTTTTTATTATATCTGTATATAATCAACTGAACTGTATAATGTATATGTTTAATGTTATATTTAGAGTAAAATTGTGTTTTGTAAATATTTAATAGGCAGCAGTAATAAATGATTAATTTAGCTACATTCAACTTTGATAATTCGAATGAAATATATAAATAAATACATAATATTTAGCACATTAATAATTAATAATTTTGTGGTAACTATTGGAACAAGTAATTTTGATAAAATGCCAAGTTTTATTACTATAAAATATTACTATAATTTTTTTGGCTTCAGCTTATTCAAGATATTGTTATGTGTTTTTTCAATATGTCAAATAATGTGTTAAATTAAACTTAATTACAGCAACACGACTCTAATGACATAGGAATTAATTATCAAATATTAATCTATTTAGTACTTGTCAAATACACTACAAATTCAATGTGAAATGCAAACGCATGCAGAGTAAAGCATAAAAAACAGTATTTTCAAAATAATGAGGAAAGACAGTTTACATTGCAGAACCATAACGGCCATTCACACATCTAACCACCAGAGTAGGCATGGTGCGTTGATTCTTCATTCCAGATCTACAAGATAAACACAGAAAGAGTAAATGCATATTACACAAATCAGACAAACAGTGGGAGGCAGGAAGGAGGGCCAGCGATAGGAGTTGAACAGATCATGACATTTTGTGTTTACGTATGGACACATCACTTTTATTTTGTTACAATATAGAAATTACATGATATTTTACAACCACGCAATGTAACTTCTGGTCTGGCCTCTCTATATGTTCAAATATGTGCATGTCAACTTAATCTAACGCAGTAAAACAAAACTAAAGATGTTGCTGTGCTTAAAAGTTGTGTTTTGTATTTATAATCAAAGTCAAAGGATTTATCGCTAATTAAGCAAAAACTTTTGTCGAAGACTGTACCAGCACAATCAATGTTCAATCTGTTCAAACTATCGACACGTTCTTTTAACTTTACGTTGTTCTATAATAACGACCTAACGATCATTGTTATTTATTTTCACATAAGCAAAAAATATCTCTTTATTCTCAGCTATTTTTTTTTAAATTAGAAAAATTAGAAACGCATCATGATGCTGGAACTAAGTGTGTCCAATGTCATGTTACCAACGTTCAACTTGGAAGAAGTTCGATCTGTTGTCGGTCTTTTGACCCGCGTCAAGAGGAATTTTTCTACCCCCACCACACACTTGATCCACATGTCATACACTGCTGCACGAATCGTCCAACAAAGGAAGGATTTATACTTGAAGGTTTCTTTATTTACTTGAAAGTTTTTGTTAAACAATGTCAGTGTCAATAATATCAACAAATTAATAAAATAAATAAATCATTCGGATCAAACATTCGTTCCACCGAGTAGTAGGAAACTTGCCAAGTCAATCCTCCAATATGTGACTCACACGTTGGAGGCAAGCATTTGAAATAAACGTTCACCGCATCGTTTGGTACCGGCTTAACAATACGTCCAATGTTTATTTTGCTTTTTATGCAAATGTTTCGAACTTTGATTACATTTATCTCGAGCCTCAAACGGTCAATCCATTTTAAATTTTCAGGATATTTAGATAATACAGATGCAGCTGAAACAGACGTCTACAGTCGCACGTATTGTGCGGATCTTCTCACATTAAACGCATTGACAATCACTTGCATTACTATCTATAAAAAGAAAACCAACTTTCGTTGGATACGATCCGTCCGGTGCGTGCGTGACAGTCCTGTGAATGCTTATTTTTATAGTACGACTATGAAAAATTACGAAATTCAACAAAAATTATCTGTATATTACGTGTTTCAGCATATTTTAAAAAGTTTGAGATGCTGAGGTTATTTAGAATTTCATAATGTCCCTTGTCCTTTGTAACTTAAGATTAAAAATAAAAATGAGGGACGTTTTCAGCATTTTAAGGGGATAACATTACAAAGGTTTAATAATGATCAAGACTTTAGATCTAAAATATAATGTAATTTATATATTGTAAAAGTGAAAATAAACTTAATTAAAATGTAAAAAGATCAATATTGTTATCATGCAGCAACAGGTGTACATCTCAGGAAACGTCTCTAGAAGAAGACAAAGAAAAATAAAAGACATTCTAGAAAGTTGTAGACATAGTAATGTTAAGTTATCAAACTCGTATAACATTTAAATACTATAGCATACAAGTAAATGAAGACATGCTCTAAACAAAGAAGAGAATATGAATTGTTGAAAAGTTGGAGAAGAAAATCAGTGCTGCAGTTTGTCTTATTTCATTAAAGTAGGAAAAACTAGTGACTCAAAACGAGAGTGAAAGATTTGATAGTGTTTTGTGATGTTTGATTTGTGAATAGAAATAAAGTGAAACAAATATTGACTCAAGGTTGAACTCAGGACTTTGTTAAGTTTGTTTCTTTGCATTATATATAATTTAGGAAAATTTTGTGTTCGTTTATATATTTAAAAAAAATTAAATGCCCATTAAAAGTTAAAGGAAAACCTTCGTTGGAGTTATTTTTATAATACGGGTTTAAAAAAATGAATAAACTTGTGTATTCAGTAAGGTGTAGTTGCATTAGAACACTTTATCATGAAAGGAGTTTCTACTTTAGTGTTTATCAATACACCACTGCTGTTAACTAATTCTCAGAATGTTTCTCAGCCTTGCTCGGATCAGTGCAACACCCGTATAAAAGGAAAGCGGTACATTGGTTAATGTACTTATAAAATACACATTTTTCTATATAGTGGTGCTTTGATTGAACATTAAAATAGAAACTTCTCCTTGATAAAGTGTTCTAATGTGACTACACCCTACTGAAAAAGTTGGAAGTAGCGAGTAGTATTTTTGTGTGACAAGTCAATACTTGTTTCGCCTTTAAAGTGTTACTATAAAGTGTATATTGTGTTTAATAGGAAAAGATCTGCAGAATAAAGGAATTATCGTAAACTTCACTAAAAACGATATCAAGTAAATTCCCTAGTGGATTCAGTATTAGAAAAGTGCTAATATTAGTAAATCTTTTATTAACTAAGATTAAGATCATTTCTATAGTTAAACTAATATTGTTAAATTTGATCTATGCGTAAATTTTCACTACTCTTGACTTTAATTTTTTGTGTTATAACCTTGCCCACACTGGCGTTCGTAATCTCCTACGAATGGGGGCGACTTGAGGTGGTTTAGGAGGTGTCGGTCGACTTCCTGGTACCCCTCCAGTACCACGAGACCCTCCAGGATCTAAGGATGCTCCATCAGGACGATCTCGTTCCGTCACACCCTCATTACTATGCATGAAAAATTTTTACCCGAAATGTTTTGTTAAATTATAAGTAAAATTAGTATAAAGACATGTAATAAATATAAATGTTTGCTGTATTCTAGGTTGCAAGCTGGATTCATTCCTGAAATATGTATAATGAAATGAGCAGAGTAAGTTTATTACCTTCTGAAATACAAAATGTAATTAATTGTTGTATAATTAGCGACTAGGGATCTCCATTTAAATCACTTGCTTTTGTTTTTGGTGGTTTGGTTGCTGAAAATTAGTTGAACCATTCATTACATAAAATATCTTTCTTGATATCTGGTTCATTAATTAAGCTTTTCACCAGAGTTATTTAAGTTACACTTAACCTACAAAATTAGTAAGCAACACGCTTATAAAAACAAATCGGTTATAAACTAATTACTGTAGTAAGAATAACGAAGGTCTATCAGCGAGAAAAAGTAAAGATTCGAAGAGAATTCTATAGAGAAAATATCTTTGTAAGTGATTCAATTAGAGCTATACCAGCCGATATCTACAGGCTAGAAAGATTTGGATGAATTACTCAACTCTTGTTTGACAAATTTTCATCATCTTATGCATTGGATAGGTTGTATACAGGTCTAAATGGTCTTGTATTGTTAGGCAACAACAGAACGTTGTTGATAGAAAAAGTGACTCTCTTAACGAGATAATTCGCTTGGAGCGGTGTAAACAGAACCCTAAAGCATCATTCCCACTCAATGTTTTGATATATAATTTACTGTTTTTATTTAATATTGTAATCTAGATTTCAGGGTTTCGTTTAAGCATTCCTTTTCACAATTGTGTTTTAATTTAAGTTTAGTTAATTTAGTTGGTGCGTATGCATCGTTAGTAATATAAATATTGAAAAATTGTATGTGAAATAATTAAAATTGCTATTTTTAATAACAATTAATAATAGAAATTGTTTTCACTTCTATATTTTTCAACTGACATTAAACTTCTTTTAAAAGTAAATCTTATTGCATTTTGACAGATTGTCACATTTTGGAGGTTATAATATAATATAGTTTTTCTTAATTTAATATTTTTAATTTAAAACATTGGACCTTGTAAGGTTCTAAAAAAAACTAAGAAAAATTAAAAAATAAATTAAATTAAAAATGGTACTATGAATGACTACGCGTATTTCCATATACTAAACAATTTAAATTAAATACAAAATAAAATTAAAGTAGTGAGTGGGAATGATACTTAAAACTATCTATCAGAAATGACCGAAACTTTGTGAAAACAATGTTTAATTTTATTAACAACACAACATTGCATTACAAGGAGGCTTTTACCGTTTAGCCATTAAAAGTAAATGGAAAGCAATTCATAATTCTAATACCACTGAAACTAACTACGAACCACCTAGTGTCCTTATTGTATATTTCATGTTCAAACTAAACGGTAAATATCGTCGCACCACTAATGACGTTTTGTTGACGTTTCCTGTTTCCTCGTTAACATTTCTTATCATATTTGTCCGCCATGAAAAAGTACACTCTTAAGGAAACCTTGCGAGCTTATGAATATAACTGCGCTTAAGCTAGAATTTATTGAAACATAATGTTCAGTTCTTATTTGTACAATGTTTGAGACTAATAAATGTACCGATTAAAGTTTTTTATTTGGAAAATAAAACAGTGTTGTACCTACACGTCAGATATATTTGCATCTCATTCGCTCTCATTGTTTTTTGATTAAATTTCTCTTGAGTACGAAACGGTTAAATGACTTCAAATTTTCTATATCTAATTATAACATTTTATCAATGAATTTTGCAGCACAACATCCACCATTAATATTATAAACATATTTTATTTCTAACGAAGTATATAAAGTTAATGTAAGTACAAAAGATGAAGAGTGCCATTGGGTTTGATGTTAATTCCTTGATGGGTGGGTTTTACTTTTAAGCAAAAGAAAGCCGCGAAGTAAAATACCAAAAGAAAATGAAATGGAATAATGGGAACTTATTAGCGTGACACAAATGAGGGTTTACAAAATATTTCTCTGCTTTTAATATGACTATATAAGAATTGTTCATTTGTAGGGGAATTATATTTGTTAATGCTGACTTTGCTAGTAAGAACGTCTGACATTTTCCAAAATAAAATACAGTTTCAAAGTAAAGAGTACTGTTGATGATGGATGAGAGTGAAATTCACTTAGATGTAAGTAATTAGATAAAATTTGAAATAATATCTTCAAAAGTAATTCGATATAGAAATTCCCCTCTGTTTCAACCGGGATTAAAAAATATTTTAATATGATACGAGTATATGAGCGCTAAAATTAGTTCTTAATTATATTATTATGAATTTAATATAAGATATCTGATTGATGTCCGTCCATTGATAGAACGCAAGCTAAGATGGGTGGGCGAATAACGCTATACATAAAACAAGAGTATTACGCTAAAGATGTTGTTGTGATGATAAAATGAATTAAGGGAGGGGTTAGGGTTTTCACTTTCGAAAAATCCAATTTTCTTTTTGTCTTATCTTATTGTTTAACATTTCAAGAATTGTCCTTAAAATTTTAAGCCGATCTACGCAATATTCTTGAAGTTATTGTCTTATTAATCTCCTGGCCTTTAACGCTATAACACTAACAGCAGCGGGCATTCGGGATAGCAGTGCAGCTCTCGAACGCGTTTTTCTCAAACCTACTTTTTCAAAGTCCGTGTTCACTGCCATTTAAAAACTAATTGACCGATTTATTTCAAACTTCGTACACATTTTCTACATATAAAATACCTCCCCCCAACGTTTAGATAAAAAACATTTTTTTACATTAAGGATGTTTCCCACCCACAAAATAGCGGAATTTTTCGTGGAAAATAACAGTTTACACTTTAGATGGCCGCCAAAAAATTATCAGAAATCGTTGGGGAGAAGATTTGATTATAATTTAACTAAATTTTAATGGTTTTTCATTTTGAGATAATTTCCAGCCGAGTTATAGTGAACACCGCAAATTGTCTTTTTTCCCAATACCTTCGGAGGAAGCTCTGTTACCGGCTTATGCTTCAATATTGCTGCATGATAAAATTATACAACATAGTCAAAAGTATGCTCAATAATGTACAAAAGGTTCGAATAAAATTGCTCAATCTATACTTGAGAAAAAAAATCGCAAAAAAGTGGTTTTCTTTACGCTGAAACCCTAACCCCTCCCTTAAAAGTTTTATTGCGTACGTGGATAAAGAGTGGCAGGATCTATAGTTAAGTTAGCAAAAACTTTTGTAGAAGGCTGTACAAGCGGAGTCGTTATACATACAAAACCACATATATAACGTAAAGACGTAACGTTAATATTAAGGCATATATCACACTTGTCGAATGAAAGTTGGGACAACACGATACTGACATATTGAACAAAAAGAGACAGCGCTATTATATTTCTTTTAGGCACACTTGATTTAAGTGTTTAGTAGCTTTCTTTATCATACTTAATTATAGTCACAATCTTTTCGCTTTACACTTAGTGTTCCTACACAGTGCCCAATTTTATTCAAAAGAATATTTTCAATATTTGCAATAAAAAAAAACAAAAATAATTGATTTATACAAGAGTTATATCTTTTGTGTATAGAAAACTCCATTAATATTTACAATGGAAAACATAATATAATCTTTTATTTGAAAAAGAAAGATACATAAATGAACGAAATGTCCCATTCTTTTTTCCGGAATATTGTTCAATATATTTGAATATCTTAAACGAAATATTTATAAAGATATAAAAAAACATGTAAAAGAAAGTCTTAAAAAAGCAAATTGTTCACTCTCACTTGATAGCGCTCTCAAGGATTACATAAGAAGATTTTTTTTTTTTTTTTTTATTTAATTTATTTAACGTCGGCCTATTTCCGATGCTGAGTCCTATCACCGACGACCTCCTTCAATGTTGGCAGTATTTATGGTGTCGTGGCCTCATATATGTGGGCTACACCACTGCCTAATAAGTGTACGATTATGTATGACCATAATCAATATAAGTTCATAATAATCAAACCCAGAAAATATATACCTGGTCCGGGGATCGAACCCGAAGACACAGCAGTCGGCGTCCAGCATCAATGCTCTCGCCCACTGTGTCGTCTAAGAAGATTTTAATATTAGATATTTATATTTATTTTTGATTTTGGAAAAAAATTTATCATCACTTTTAGAACTGAACATTTAGTCTTAGATATCAATATTTCCTAATACTTGTATTTTAATAATGAATTAATATTTAATAAATGTTGTTAACAACCTTAAAAAAACTTTATTTTCAGACACCCGTTAGTTGAACAAATCCATCTGATAATAATATGTTATATGTTAAATGAAATGTGCATTATTTTGTTAAAATGTAAATTATTTTCATCTACTAACAAAAAGCAAATAACTCTTTGAAGCGCAGGTACTCGTTTATCAAACTTTCAATTCCAGATAATTTTAAAATTAAATATAAATTGATTAAATATTAACAAACATTGTACAAATAATCAACGCTATATCCAAAAGAGGGAAATATGTTTTTGGGTAAAATTAGAATATTTACATTAATCACAATGGCTCGTAGTTCCTGTAAATAAACTTGTATTATTTCAGTAAATGAATTATAAATAATTAAAATATTGATATATAAATATTTCACAATTTACAAACGAATAGAGATTGGCAGTTGTGCACTATTTACATATTTACATAATTAAAAAATAAAATCAATTAAAATTAAAAGTAAGTTATTAACCTTACCCCTAATAAATAAATCCACATTAGTAATGATAAGATATAAAAATGATAATGTAAAGTAATGTAGGTAGGTATTCATAATTAACAGAAAAGCTACTTACTTTGTTTCGTCTATAAATACTGCTTCAAGAACGCGAGCCGCGTAATGCAAGTTTTTTTGCAGCAACTCGGCGGAAATTTCGCCTCGTTGCAGCTGACGCAATAGACATCTTAGCCTGCAAAGACAAAATGAACGCATTTATTAAATTAATATAAAATAATGTTTGACACTTTTTTTTTTAATAATACTTCACGGGCTTCTTAGGACCACGGTCCTTTTTTCGCTCTTTGTTTGACACTTTTAAAAGCCCTATTTAAAACCCGGTGTCGTAGAATCGGCTCCGAACAGACAACAAATTTGAGACACGTTTCCCACCGCGTCAATTGTTGAACTACACTATTAGTGACTAAAGTATGGTACACATACGTGCGACTTAAACTTGCGACATCCAGCATTTGTTGTAAGAAGTTGTGCCACACGTCCACTCTAGTGCGACATGCAACTTAATACGGCGGAAGCTTTCATATTTTGAACGAATTCTTTCAATCTTTAGAAACATAAAATATTTACAAAAACAAAGTAATAGAACTCAGTTATTTAACAAGGTATATAAGGCTATTTCATTTATTTATTTAAATGCCATTTCCAATTATTTTTATTTATTTACTAAACACAACAAAAAACTGGAAACTGAATAGGTATTCAACCCTTTTGTTCGAGATCACATTCCAACTCGTAGTTTCTTTGATGTTCCGACTTTGTATTGAAACATTTTTGTTTCATAAAAATACTACCTAGAATTTTTAAAAATAGCATAAGTAAGAGTTTTATTAGTGTCGCATGTTTATGTCGCACTAGTCTGTACGTTAAAAGTACAACATATTTAGTACACTCATGTCTAAATAATATCAACTTATGAATGAAAATATATAAATGTTGTATGACGCATGGTTATATCGTACCAATCTGTACGAAGCGTAAGATGCTTGTCGTTTTATCACACATGTATCAATACGTGTATGTTAACGCTTGGCTCGTACTAGCAATGATTGTTCATCGCACCCAAGCATGTTGGCCAGTTACTTGGCCAGTAACTTAAGGAGACTCTTCATGAGAACAAGTGAACTCACCTAAGCGCAGCTTTATCACATGCATCTGGGGTATCGACAGCGGGCAAGTTATCCGTGGCGAGATCCACGGCATCCAAAACGCTATCATCCACGACAAGTGCCGTAGAAGATGATGTGGATGCAGATGGAAGCATGGCGGAACCCTGTGGTGGTGGACTAGGTGGAAAAGAACGCGCGAGTGACTTTTTCCCACTAGATCGACGTACGATAGTTAGTGATCCTTGTTCTGAAAATAAAAAATTAATTGTTAGTTGGGAAATAATATACCTACAACAGTAGCACAATACATAGTAAAAATGACTATGAATCTAAAATCCAATAGAATTTGACGTTTTTTGTTCTGTACTCCAAAACGTAACAACGTTTATTGCACGGTAACGGTAGCTGTAGTAACGGTTGTAGTTGCTATGGTCGGTTAGAAGTCCGGTCGGTTATCTAACGGTACTGACTGTTTCCGAGATATAGCGCGGAGAGTTTTTGCGACATAAAAACCAAGGTTCATGCTTCCTAATTTCGAGGTTGAATCGTTATTTGACTAGATTAAAAGGGCTTTTAAAATTAACATAATTATTTGAGAGATTGACTTACGCAAAGAGGATTACACAATTATATTTCTGTACACTTACACTCTGTATTCAATTACACTATTCTTGTAAATACTATGTTATCAAATACAGTAGACATATTCTACCGTTTGAATGGACGCCTGGTGAATGCCCAAAATAGAATCAACCTTTAAAGCTGATGACGTCAAAACAAAAAGTAATTTATAAATGATTGAGTTTATTTTAAAATGATTAATCATTGATAAAACTAATGGACATAAATTCTATAGAAATATTGTATTTTAATACGATAAAATAGGTGTGGTCGTCGTGTTAATATAATAAAAACCCTTTCAACATCCCTTCAATCGTGCTGCAATTCCCTAACCACTAATAAACTTCATCAAGGACGGTTAATATATATATAACGGAAGGATAATATTTTACACTTGACCGCGTACAGTATGGTCTTGTGCTGTATAACTTTATTGCAGGGTTTATACAATTAATTAATGCATTGTGAAATATGATACAATAATTTGTAAATGACAACAGGTTATGTTATTCAGGTTTGAATGTAAATCAATTAAAATAGATTGTTCAGTAAATTTGTTTATTAAAAAATTGTGAGGTTAGTGAACTCTCAAACAAACGCTGTTATGCTGTGGCGCTGTTTAGCTTTATATGATATTTTCCTACAGTTACGTAGTATATGAGGATATTACTATTAGAATCATAAAAAGCCATTTTTTAACCATTGTATTAGTTAATGTTACTTGAGGGGGTTCTCCCGTGTGATGAGTTCAAAATTGATTTTCTTTTTTTTAAAATTTTCCAAAAATTCCGAGTAATTCTAAGTATTTCGAAAAGAAAAAGTGAATAAAAATTATGAAAATTGAAACTTTATTTTCAGAAGTCTGCCAGAAACTCAATTTTCAATATTTTCAAATGATTCTAGTTCATTCCATGCATTTGGGTCTATAGATAAAAACGCCGTTTTCTTCTTTCTTATAGATGAGCCAATAAGCCAAAATCGTGGAGGAAGTCGGCGCTTTTTTTGACGCAGGTCTTTAGAGAAGTACAGCATACGTTCTAATGAAAATTTTCACATGAAATTTGTTTTACATAATTTTGAAGTAGTAATAAATACTTTTCATTGGACCTCTAAATAGATTCTCAAAAAATACTTAAAAACAGGCCGTCACATGGGAGAACCCCCATCAATGGAATGAGTCTTTGTGAGAAAGGGGGGAGGGGCGCTAAGTGAAATATATTATACTCCCATTGTTGCGCGAAATTGCAAAATTAATACAGCATATAAATTTCATAGTAATAAGCTATTAAACATTTGATGAGTATAATTTCAATTGTTATGATATTGAAACAATAATGTTTAATTATTCTAGAAGATAATGATAGTTTTGATAGACGTAGTTAATATTTATGAACTCGTTGATGTTGTATTGTGAAGATAAATTTATAGAAAATATTAAAGAAATAATTAATTAATTTAAATTTCTGGTTAACCTTTTATCTTTTTATTATATCACATAGATGTTTATAATTTATTACTTGGTGAGTTACGTCATAGACAGTCATGGAATATTATTTCTCCAGGAATCGAACCCCTTTCCAATCAATCTGGGTATTACTAGAACCTATAACGATGATGAGTAATGAAACCGGAGAGTTTACTAATTACTTAATATCAAATTTGTAATAATGAAATCTGTAATAATCAAAAAAAAACTGTCATAATGATTATATTCAATAGGGTTAGTATAGAATCACAATATAATTATACCAAAGCGAAATAATATTCAGTTGCTTTCTAACCATGAATAACGATATGGATATCCAACAAAACATTATTTTGTTAATGGGTTTGATTCATTAGCGAACCACACTGGCGCTGTACTCGTATATTTGACATTCCCATTAGTCTGTGCCTCTGCAGATCCCTGTTTTGTTACATTAAATAGGTTTGTGTAACGATAATGAATTGAGGTAATTACACTATGGTTTGCATTAAATAAGCTTTGATGTTCTGCTAAACATAGAATATAATTATACATGAATTTTGAAAATAGTTCATAGATATATGGTAGGATAAAAATAGGTCTTGTAGTGCTGTAGATAAAGCACTAATGCAACACCACTAAAGAGGAAAACCTTCTCGTTATACTCTGTATTAAATCTCGTAAGATTCGTTCATATAATCCTATAAGATAATATTACTTTGCAGCACGTGAATCACGTACTTGGAGCTAAAATGTTGTAGTCAGTTGTAAGATGTTACAGAAATGAGAGATTATGTTTAGAGAGGGATTAACATGATTCTGTAGTATTAGTTTGAGTGATTCCTTGTACAAATTGGCAATTTTAAATATGTGATCTTACGACACGTGATGAATAATGCAGTGCAGTTCAGTTCCGTGAAAAATGATATTGTTCCATACATGTCAGTGTTAGTGATGTCAGTAATTCTCATAGAGATATAAGAGTAGAGTATGCAAGAGACTGAATACTGCGATATAGGCAAAGAGAGAGATAATTGACGAGTGTGTCCTTTGTGTCTCTTTCTAGCCGAGCACTGCGTCTGCTTGCTTACTTACTTCCTACTTCACAGCCAATCAGCCAAGCCAGCAGCATCGGTTTGGTTAGAAAGAGACAGATAGGACACTCGGCTGCTATCTGTCTCTCTATCTCTCTTTGTTTTTATCGCTTCCTCTTACACGCGGCCTATTCTTATATCTCTATGGTATTTGCGTATATGTGCGTATAGACCTCTTAACTGCAATTTCTTTCAACGCGATATGTGGTTTGTTGCTAACTACAATAACCAGTGTATTTCATCAGACAGACCGTTTCTGTAGAAGAGGTTAAAAAGTTAAAGTTATTCACATATCATTTATTAACTTGACTGAAACAGAAGGTTTATCTTTATCACTTTTAGTTATAGTTGTTTAAGTTAAAATTATGTAATTGATGTCAGATGCTTGATGTTTTTTGTTTACGAAGTAATTGTTAAGGAAATTAAACAGCTTACAGTCTTTATAGAGTCTTCAACTTTGAAATGATTTTCCCCACAGTCAATCAACAGTGGTTTAAAGCTTGATTGCTACTTTTTTATATTCTATTCGTTCAGCGGATCCAGTACGTGATACAACGTCATCTTTTCTGACTGACTATGTTAACTAACGTTTTTGATAACTGTGAGTTCAGCAAATGATCCTTGATATGATTTCTCAATGCTAACAGTTTGAATTTAACTTAATACCAAAACAGAAACATGCATTACAAGGGCATGCATAAAATTAACATTTTGCGGACGAATCAAAAGGACGATGACGTATCCTGCTCGACAGAAACGTCTCATTCGCAAAGTGTTAAAATCATCACATAAAAGAAAACCTGTATCGATACAAAAATAAAAATATATGAAGTTGAAGTTGAACTGGAGAGTGCAAATGGTTGTGAACAAAAAGAAAAGACTAATACCACACTGAGCTAGTTTTGTTAACACCACAGTAACTCACTAGATAATTGTCCGTTACGAGCCACAGTGGTAGTGCTGTTCGGGTGTGGTGGGGGTGTATGGGAGAGGGGTAAGGAGGAGTCGTCCTTCACCCTCCTATCTGGAGGACTGGCCACTGTAAATATAAAAATAAACGTTAGTTATCCATGTTATAAATACATAATAACATTTCGTAAATGATAACAACGTTCAAACACATAACGACAAGGATAAAACGACAAATCTACATGCAGAAGTAGGGTAACAAACAAGCTTTAAGTAAGATCTACTAAAATGTATGGATTAGCATAACACAGATACATAAATACACAAGCATAAGTTGATGTCATCATATGGAATCAAGGTTGTAACTTGTAATGTATCTATAGATACGTTATTAACGTAACTACTATCTGGTATTTGTATCTGAAACTGCATCTAAATACACCGTTAGTCATTTATACTTTCCTGATTGTAGCTGTTTTATAACAACGAAAAATTTCTGAGGCATAAGGGCGTAGCTAGGTAACCAAAGGCCCCGGTGCAAAAAGAAACTGGGGCCCTAACTAAACTGTTTAGGTTTTATCAAGTCGTATATATTTAAGAGTAATTCATAAAATGTTTCACTCATGTAAATCAGATCTGTTCGATCACGATCATTGTTCGCAAGACTCAGAAATACGGCCACCGGTTATTACTGCATACCTCATAACAATGGTCTATTTTCGATAAATCTAAATTTAAACTGTTCTTTTTATAAAATGAAACAAAAACTGTGATTTCTCATAAGCCTCAATGTTAAATTAAAAAATTCAAAGTTCTGTATATTTTTACTGGTTCTCTGCAGTTTTTCTAAAATTTAACGAGATCATTATCTTATTATAATCTACTAAAATGCCAAATTTTAGAAAATATTAAACGGTAACTCTCTGACCGACAGTACTACCTTAAAATCATGTTGCAACCTATTTTATTTACATTCCAAAGGTGGGAGAATTTTTAGCTAGTACAATACGAGGCCTATACCTAGCTACGCCAGTGCTCTCACACTACAACCGACGCATGCCGTCTTTTTCAGTAGAAGAAAAGTATAAACTTCCGCTCACGATAAAGTGTACTACCGTCGCAGTTCGCGAGTAGTCAGTTCCAGAGTGAGAGATGTCCAAAATGTATAATTTTTTATTACATATTATTGATTACATAATATATTTTCATCACTCATTCGCAAAATAAATTGTGAAACAATATAATTAGGAAACTAATTTCAAACTATTACTGCGTAATAAGGGTTTAGTCTTAGATGTATAAACCACAAAAGGGTTAACAGTTTCAAGTTTATCTATTGTAGTTTAAATAACATAATATAACGGTTCTATAAATATAGGAGTATAACCATATTAAGCACTCGATCCTTCTCTCTTTACATCTTATCACCAAACGCAACCCTTGAAATGGTATCTCAAATATTTCGATGGTATAAACATTTCGGGGAAGTTCTCGTACACACCCTTTAGCTAAATATAGGGTGTTTACATTAGGAGCGCCAAATTAACAAATGCTATTCGCATTAAATGGTTTGATTTGAGTTGGGTTGAAAACAAAAGGCGCGAAATTTAAATCGTAGATTACTTTCAATGTTTAGGAGAGATAATTTCTGTTAATTTACATCTAATTAATTCTCTTTTATACAAAATATAAAAAACCAAACTGTGATTCTCACCTTCCGTTTGGTAATTTTGTTATATGTATATATACATATACATCAGGGTGCTAGTGAGGAAGACGATGTTTACCATCCTTCTGTTGTGCTTTGTTTGCTATTAACTTAGCTCCTACAAATGACAACAATAAAGCTTAGCTCCAAGGTTTTCGAGCGCTTATACCCGGATATATGATCCCCTTTTCCAGGACAAATTCAAAACTCTAAGCATCTCCTAAAACACCCCACCCCACCTCACCTCACTCCAACTCGGCACAGCGTTGACACGTGTACTATACATACAGACTTAGACTATAAAATATAAGAAGAACACACCACCGTATATTTTTTCATGTAGATGGTATAGCTCTCATGGATTTCTACTCAGGAATTTGTTTCTCTCCGCAGGTGAAATGAAATTTCTCGAGAATTTTAAGAATTTTGTTGTTTTTTATTTGATTAGATGTAAAAAAAACATAACCAAGTAAAAAAGAAAATGTTCTGCAGTTTAAAAAGTTTCGTTGTTTTTGATTTGAGTAAGAAAATTAAAATTTTAAACAGAGATGGAGCAAATAATCTTGCGACGATCACACGTGAAACTTTACGTTTCACATTATGGTAGTTAAATGGTTTTGTACTTATGGAGACAGTTATGTCAGTTTTATGTGTTTGTTATAAAAATGATACGTAAATGTTATGTTGGTGTTTCAAACGTTACCTTATGCCGGTTTCACACCAGAAAGACAAAACAACAAAACACGAACAAAAACTGTTTTTCTGAACAAAAACACCAGTGTTTACATCAAACTGTTTTAGTAAACAAAGCACATTCCCATCTGGAGTCGGTAAGATCAATGGAAAACATGTTTGTTGTTGTTTTTTAGTCTGCTTGGTTTAAACACACAGTTTTGTTTTTTGCGCTTGTCAGTTGTTGTTCATCATTTGGCTAGCAACTACCTAAAAGAGCAGTTATAAATAAGTGTAGAATGCAGTGGATAAAAGATATGACCAGCAATTTAATAGAAATGTATCACCAACACAATAATTTGTGGGATATTAAATTTTTATGGGACACACAGAAAACCACTAGAAACAAAACCAGTCTGTTCAATGTGAACAGTTTGTTTTCGAAAAACAGAACTGTTTTAAAATGAAACAAATCATGTTTTTGTTTTATTTTTTGAAAACAAAACTGTCTCTTTGGTGTAAAACCAAAACCAAATATATTAGTCAAGGTTAAAGCGAGTGGAGTAGTCACAGGTGTATAATTATGACTAGATATAATTGAATTAGGAATTCAGTGAAATGAACACGCTAGATCGAATACTTACTTTAATGATCTAGTTACCAATCTATTCATTTTGTAACTTTACATAACGTATTTTACTTACAATGAAATTACTTTATTTAAAAACTTTAACTTTATATAAAACGATTATTAAATATTCTCTTAAATGTTATTACTGCAATAATTTTATTCAGGTACTTAATATTTTGAAGTACTTTCTTTAGGATTAATAAAGAAACATTACATTTTATAATCCTCCACCTCATTAAATGGTTAGCCCAATTAACTAAGAGCGCCAAGTACCGTAAAGAGAAATTCTTATGGTAAGTGGAAAGCAAAGGAATGAATTCACCTTTGTAGAAAAACCTTTCATCATTTTAGTAAAGAAAAGTAAGTGTAAATGGTTATTAGGTTTAAAGAACATGTAGTATCTGTGTGTGAACAATTTCTTTATTTTCTTATTACCTATATAAAATTAATTCATTAAGTAATTTGATTTTATTTTATTTAAAAGTTCGCTTCATTAAATTTTTTTACTAAACATTTCATTTATGTAAATTCTTATATGTATGTGATATGAATATGAACAAAGACTTAATAGAAATATCTATTCCAGCTTATAATTCAAATGTCAAACACAGATGAAGGGTAGGAAAACTTCATACGTATCTAGACAGACATGGAATCTATAAATAGATGCTTCCAAGTATTGAATACATTTATGCAATGATTTGCAAATAGACAAACATCATATTTTGACTTCTGTGAACTGCGACCTCTATAAATTTGCTTTACATACATTCGATTCGTTCATGGTCTGATCTAAAGCATCGAAATTAAAGTTAATTGTAACAGGTGTTGAACTTAGTACGTAATGTTAACATAAAATTAAACGATTGAATTACAAGTTACAAATTGTGATATAAATTAATTATTGTATACAACATGTTGATGAATATTTAATAAGTAAGATGTTATATAATGTATATTTCTATAATTGTTAATTTTCTTAGTAGTTTCAACTTCTAAAGTTTCTAGTGTTTAAGCTTTACTCTGCGCTGTTTGTCGCCTAAAAGCTACTATAGAATATGTCTGTAGCTTTGTGTTTCGGTTGAGTATTTGCTTTACCCAATTATATATACAATAATAGCTCGTGTATATTTAGTGTTGTAAGGCTAACAGAGCCGAGATTTCTAGCTGGTTAATAATGAAGAAGAGTATGTTACAATTAATAAGCAAAGGAGAGAAGCTGAGATGTTAATTGTATTGTTGTTATACGAGTAAAGTTTGTCTTGACCGAGTCAACACATTTTACAGCAACTACAATTCTTTTATTTGTTACTTTATCAAAGTAAGTAGGGTAACACGACGGGTTCTGGCCTGTTTTTGAAGCTGAGATGATATTGCTAGTGATAGGACACAGTGAAATGATAATGGTGGTTAAACGCTATCGGAAATTACATTTTAAAATCAACTCCAAGTTAATTATTGATCATTTTCAGTTATGACGTCAGCAAATAAACAATACATTATCCATTAGCTGCTCAGAACACAGCAACTTAAGTCCCCAACGTTGAGATCCGTTCTTACATTTAGCTCACGTAATTAGATTCAATTGTTTGTGCGTTGCTAAGCAACCACAGATGAATTGCTCCATAAAAATATTGTTCATTTATTTCACTCGGTCCATTACTCTCGCGGGAGTGCTTACAGTGTTATTGTGCGATTTGCAAATAATAAACAAAAAGATCTGGAACTTATTCCCTAAGAAATGTTTTTTTCGTATATTTTCTAAAATGTCAAAAGGTTTAAACTTTCACACTTAATTAAAAAAAGTAATACCTTAAAGAAAATGTATGAAAACAAACAAAATGGAAAAATAAGAAGAAAATTCTTGAGCTTATTATTTCAAGAAGTGTAGAGTTTTAAAAATTCATCTTTTAACGTTTTATAAAAGACTGTTCCATGAATTTTAATGAACTCGATTATAATATAAAATAAGAAAGAAACGAAATCTATTGGTACACCCCGCTATTACTGAGGAACATGGAAATATTATATGAACAAATTTAACAGTATGTGCACATTGTACGTAATTATATGTAGTGTAGTATTTATCTGTACAGAAGAGGACCTAATAACAAAAGAAAGAGAAGAGAAGAGGAATGGAAGATGAGGATATGAGTGAGGTAAGAGAAGGAAAGGAGTGAAACGCTGTGAAGGTTGAGTACGAAAGTGTGGATGGAATGAAATAAAGGGAAGAAAATGATGGAAAAAGAGATGTTTCGTAGTAGAGATGTATAAGTAAAGAGAAAGGGTAATGGTAGAGGAGAAGGAGGAAGACAAAGTGAAGAACAAAGAGAAATAATTTTGATGGAGGCATTTAGGACAACAGAAAGAGGAAGATGGAAGGCAGAAGTAAGAAGGAGGAGGTCAGAAAAAGAGGCAAACAGGAGCGAAGAACACTGAACCGAAAGGAATAAACTGAAACTTTTGAAATGTGAATTAAATAATGAGAATGTTTGTAATGTTGTGGATATGTATTTTAAACGAGTTTAATAATTTCATTTTGTCCGGAAAATAAATTTTGGTCGTTAGCGCAATGACGTGTAGCAAACATTCATCCATGAAAATATACTAGTATATAAGTAGAGATATTGATTGAATCGTATCCGTTTACTGAGGACGACGAGCCTGAAGAGCGTTATGGACGAGTTAATGCTTCATGAGGCAGAAGGATCAATTATTTATTTGTTCGTAATGAAAATATATCATTTCGTTTCTTTTTCATCACTATATGTATACCATGATACAAATAGTTACCAGATTTATAAACCTTTTAACTGAGTCAATATAAAATAGGATTTAAATATTTACCCTTTCAACAAACAATATAACCTAAAAAAGAAAGGAGACTATAACCTACCTAAAAACCAAGTAACGTTGAATTTAGAAAAAGAATTAGTTAAAAAACTCAAATATTTTCTGTTTTATTCCAAATTGAAATGCTCGCGCTTACTTTGGATAACCCTATACAACGCCACTGTTACTAGAGTATGGCTTAATTAAGATGTTTCGTATGTTCAGCCTAAATTTTGAATCAACAACTTCACCCTATTGAACTGTCACACTTCTAGTCAACACGGGTCACGGAAGGTCAATTGATATAATTTGAACTCGTGTCACCCTCCAAAGAGAAACCAAACGAAAATAATATTTTCAATGAACCTGAATTCCAAGTGAAACATTAAATAGATATAGCTACATTTAATTCGAATGTTCTGTGCTTGTGTTCATTTATGATATACAATAATATGTGAAATTAATGGTTGCTTGACATTTCCACTAGATGGTATTAGTGTCGTTGTAGATGGTTGGAATATTAACGGTATTAGCTTTCACAGAGCATTTAGTTTAATGGTAACATTCTAAAACATAAGTCATATCAACAAAAGTAGGATTGCAAAGGGGCGTGGTCACCACAAAACAAGTACATTACGTTGTAATGGTAACAAGTATGAAGAACAGAGGACGGGGACGGGGTAGTTGTTATAATATTCTATATATTTATACATGTACACAAATAGAATTGACTTTACAACAGTTGACGCACTAAAAAAAACCGAATATTAAGGCCGTCCGCACATGGGTCGACTGATTGCAAACGCGAGCCCCGAATCTGCCCGAACTGAATGAGAATGCTGCGTTGTTAGTGAGAGAACGCACACGGCTCGAATGAAACTAAACTGATTTGAAATTGGTTTTGAGCGACTGTGTATTTTGGTCGCACGGAAATTACGTTGCATGCTTTTGATGGTAAACACCACAAATACTTTTCAAAAGTATTTAAATACATACATACATACAAATATCTCACAATACGACAATATAAAATCCCCTATTATGCTATTGTTAAAAATTCTATAGAGTCACGAAACACGGCTCGACATGGCTCGTTTTTAGTTTTCGTTGAAAACTTCGAGTTTGCAATAAGTCGACTTGTGTGAGGGCGGCCTAACGCGCTTAATAATTACTTCAGATATGGTCAATTGGTCACAATCTAGTTGTGAAAGGCCCAATACACACTTATATATGTCGAGTTGGTAACTGGTAAACTGATTATTTATGTGTGTCACGAACATTGTTGGTAATTAGAGTGCTTGGCTAGAAGTTTGGCTGAACTATCATTTACAACACGAGCCAAGCGCCACCATCCATGTACAAGTACGATAAACCGGCAGCATGTTGGTAATTAATAGTTTAGTTCAACTATATAGAGTATCTCAAGTTTTTATTCTGTAGTACTTGACTATGAATTTAATAATAGCGTAATTTGGCTACAGTAAGTACTTTTGGAGCGAATTAATAAGTCTGTATAGGGAACATAGGCTACTTTAGGACGAAAGAAACAAAAAGTACTAATAATTTCACTAAATTAACAGTAACAATTAGTTTTACATTAAAACCAAATATTAATATGTAATATTTTTACATAAATTTCAAAATTAGTTTTATTGTTTCTATTTAAAATTACTTTAACTAAGATGTGAAGCTCAGGACATTTGCTTCTCAGTAAATAATTTTGTGAAATGGCTCGTTAGGTGAAGCTTGAACAACGCAAAAAGTCTATTGTAGTTCGCATCGTGTAATGGTTTTGTAATTAGGGCTGTGAGAAAGACATTTTATAAGAACGAGTAAAGTCTTTCATTGCAAACATACAAAGATTTTAATATATATGATTTAAAATGGACTTCAAATTATTTACTGATTCTCGCTCACTAGAAATGTGACGGAAAATTATTCTTCTGTGGTCCAAATTTCATATGATTTTTTGAAAGTGTGTATTGGGCCTGTAATAAAGTTCAAGTTTGTACGCAGTTTGTACGTTGTATCAGTAAGAGCTTTCTGCGATACAACGTTTCATGTACGTACAGTGTACGATGGTTGTTGCAGTGCCCACAGAGGCTGCGATATACACAACAGCGTTAAATCGTGCGAGCATAATGATGATTGGGTATTTCATGCCGATATAAATAAAAGATACATTATAAAAATAAAACTTGAACAAATTTTTATCAATATTATTTATTAATATTGGTCTTGGCATGTTGAAAATTATGGTTGCGTGTCTAAAGTTATTTTATAATTAAAAAAAAAATGTAATTAAGAACCATCGATGAGGCGGGTAAATAAATATTAACACTATAAATGTAGAAGTGTGTTATTAAATTACACTGACGTACAAGACAAGTTCAATAACAAGTCCAGTAATACAGTCGTAAACTTAGTAGGCGAATCGTTAACCAAATAACTTGTTCAATTAGAGTAAAAACCAACAAGCTTGTTCAATAATTACTGAGAAAATATTTAGATATATAAATTGGGATACGGAGTTGTTAATCCTATATAAGGAACTTGTACTAATTACTTAAATATAAAAAAAAACTTGTGTGGTGACCTTGAAACTTTTAATTAATTTTAGTCGGTGTTTTAGGTAAAGATAATTGATTCTCTATATACTCTATTCCTTTTGAATCATTAATTAAACCTATGGATATATATATTAACACAAAATTACTGTCAAAATCATTTAATAATGCGATAAATAATGAAATTTTTTTAAATCTAATGTATCAATTTAAACAAATTTTTTCAAAAATAATATATACAGATGCATCCATTGATTTAGAAAGAAATTAGGCAGGATTTGCTTTATATGAACAAATAAATTTAAGATATTATAAATTTAAATTAAATAACAAAGTTTGCTCTTATACTGGTGAAAAATTAGCATTATTAAAAGCATTGGAAATTAATGAAAATATCAACAATAATAAAAACATAATAATAACGGATTCTTTAAGTGTTTTAAAAAATTTAAATTCAAATAATGATATTTTGAGATGCAAAATTAAGGAGATGTATTTCAATATAATAAATAAGAATAATACCATAAAATTTATGTGGATACCATGACATTGTGGAATAAGAGGAAACGAAATTGCGGATAAATTGGCAAAGGAATCAATAAATTTAGAAATTGAGATGAAAGTGAAATTACCTTCATATGAAATTTTTAATATAATCAAAAAATTAAACTTCAATTTGACAAACACAGATTTCATTAACAAAAGTCAGTTAAAAGGAAGAGATTATTATATGTTACATCCAAATTTAAGTAAGAAGAGATGGTTTAGAAATGAGTCCCGCAAGATTATATCAACTATAATCAGAATCAAAAGTAATCATTGCAAAACTCCAGCTCACCTGTACAAAATTAATATTAAATCTGACGATAGATGACGATGTGGTGAATGCATAAATTATAGTTTAGAAAGATCAAAATTGAATAGTGAGATATTAGATGTGATTAAAACTTTTCTTGTTAATACTAAATTTTTGTTAAGTGATTCAAAATTAATTAGTGAATTATTGAAATATTTAGAAATTTGTAAAATTGAATTATAAATTATAAAAGATGTATAAAAAATGTTTGATGGTGGCTATGACGAAAGAAAGTCAAGGCAAATAAGTAAATAAATATAAAAAAAAAAAAAAATTGATTCTCTTATAGTAAAAGGTGAAATAAAAACTGGCACTAAAACACTATGTCAATTATTTTAGGAAAGGTTATCATTATTTTCAAATTAATATGGTTTGCAAAACACGTTGTGAAACAAATCCATTTCTAGTTCTAGAAATAAATAATTCAATTTTCCGTAATGTTTTGTTAATTATAGATATGACCGAATCTAGTTCAAAGTAACAATTAAGATAATAGAAGAGAAGATTTCCATGGCTGCACACTTCAATCTCATGCAAATTCACCCTTTAAACGATAAATGTTTCATATTCATTGAAACCACACGTTCTCATTTTAGAAATTAGTAATGTTAGAATATCTTTCATAGATTTACTTATCTTAATTTGTAATTCAACGCGTTCAAATTGGTTTCAGTAAACCTACATGCCTGCATACTAATACTAAGTCTCAGTAATTCATTCCATGTACTTGAAGCGGGAATTTATTTATGAGATATGCAAATTAAAATAATTAAATTATTAAAAACAAGCGTATTTATCGAACAGTAAAGTTATGTGTTGTGTTTCAACTGCAGGAATTACAGTTCTTCCTCCGAGGAATAATTCAATTACTGAGGTCTGAAATAAAGCGAAATGACGCAAATAAAATGAGTGTAGTCTCTAGTTGCTAGTTGTAGTGTTCTGTTGGAGACAGTCAGGCTGACCACGGCACAGAAACATAACTATTAACTGCAGGGTGACCAATTTATTACAATAAAAAAAATCAAATTTTAAATATTGTATAAATACGTTTTATAAAAGAGTAAAACAACAAAAAATATGTGCAATTAATTGCAAACGATGTAATTGAGAAATAGATAACAGTTAACGGACGTTTTATATAACATTAATTATGATTAACATAAGTACAATGTTCAATCATTCATTTCCTAATTGTTCATCACATTTTTTTTGTTTATTTACTTTCTTTTCACTTATAATTTTATATATCATATTCCATATTGGTAGCAGCGTTGCGTAACTCGTAATTTTATTGTGGTTGCTTTAAAATACTCACTTTGAACTTAGACAACATTGAACTGCCTTTAACTAATATTGCATTATTTAGTATACAAGGAGAGAATAATAGAACATCCAAACAATTTGGCAAGCTGTCTAATGTCCAATATTTCCACAGTACGCAGACTGAAAAAGAAGGTACCTCAGGACCTACTAGCCAAATAAACAGAATCTAAGATCTATTAAAATTGATGGATGAGTCGATGGGCACATCCCGCGCAAGACATATTATTTTATCTTGACATACCTATCACTGAATGTCAGGACATATAAGCAGGACAGATTGTAATAGTCTTTAGTAATCTTTAGTAATCAAAAAAAAAAAAAAAAACTAATATTACAATTGGTCGAAAATCACCTTCTCTTAAGATATGACGTAGTAAATCAAATATTAGGATCTATGACCTAAACTTATATACAGATTGTATTAATAGTTCTACGGTTATCTCATAGATGTGCCTATTATTTCCACATCCATTCTATATCCCCCACGCAACAATTTCCTATTAATCTTTTTAAAAATTTGTCTAATAAATCCATACAAACAACCATTTATTCATTTATTCTTTCATACAAATACATCCATAAACGTTTATCCTAAACTAGCAAAGATCATTGTTATAAGCCGCAGAAATACCAGTGAAATTATTAAATGGGCTTGTGTTCTCATTTTTTAGTGGCCGATTTTTCAATTGTTGATTGAAATTGATGTTAATAAATGTGTATTGGCGTGTCTATTTTATTAAATATCTAAATGTTACGAAGATATAGCAATTAAAAATTTGAATTGTAGTTTTAGCGCTAGAGATGTCGGCTATTTGTATGTCATGACAATGTATTGGATAGGTCAGTTATTTGTTGATCAGGTCAATGCTGTGGTAATGTTTTGTAGCTGTTGGTAGTCGAAATAATCAAGTCAAGTCTAAGAATAATAAGTTTTTATTTTATTTGACCCTGGTACGTCAGACATAATATTGAAATTTTATTATTCCTCGAAATAATTGTAAATAATATTTGATATTTTGATATATAAATACATATATGGTTGAAGTTACGAGAGTTCGGCGGTGACTCATATTTAAAACAAGTTGTGGGGTATAAACTGCTGATATAACTAAAAAGCACTGACTCATTTATTTTTCTATAATGTATATAGAAACGAATAAGACAAAATTCATTATCGTATTATAAATTTATACCGCTCTTATAACCTCTTTTAAGTATAAGTCACCGCCGATCTATCGTGATTTGGACAATAGCAGAGATTTATGAGCTGTAAGGTTTGTAATCTGTAAACTTGTCAGAGTTCTATCAAGAATATATTTCTTTTACGCTCTGTTGTATAAAAGAGATAGCAACATAGTGGACGTGAGGTCACATGTCTTGGAATGTTCTATATCGTTGAATCCCTTTAATGAGTAAAGAGACAAAATGACTTCTTTTTTTTTGTTAATATAGTTTCTCGGGCTTCCTAGGCACGTAGCCTTTTGTCGACCCTAATATTGTTCTGCATCTTCTTATACGTTATATCCAGACAACAAGAATGATCTATTCATGGCTACTGCAGATATAAATTTCGGTTTCTCAATCAAAAAGGGGGTGTTAACAGGAAGCGTCTGCGCAAAATGACTTAATATTTCCTAACATATAAGGAGTTATTAAAAAATAATTGAACATTTGAGGTTCTAGTAACCAACTTTATCAATATATAGTACACTTTTATAGAAATTAAGACATAGGACGGTTCTTAGCTGACATACATTCAGTTAATACATCATAGTTCAAGATTTTACAACCAAGGTTTGAGTCTTGACTTCATTTCTTTGTTAGTCTTTTAAATTAAATGCAAATTAGTTTTTGTGATTACTACAATTAAAAAAACATAAACAAATATCTTTTATAGAAACTTTAGAATGTACCACATTATTTATTTAAAATGAAACAAATCACAAATACGTTATCGTCGCTATGAATGGTGCTTGAACATATTTGCATCCACTCAGACTTTACAAACTGGAAAACAATTCGTGTCTCACCTTTAATTAAGCTCTACTAAACTTGTATATTTTACTCTCAAAGCTACGACCGTTTCAATTTGCTGGCAATTGAATTACAAATGGCTCTTGTTCAGTTAATTATATTTCTATTCAGAGTATTTGTAAAGTACCAATTGTTTTGTGTAAACACCCTGTGCTTTTGCTGTTTCTTTAAAGTGCACTATTTAATTAAATGCAAATTGTTCAGCGACAGAGCGACATATATATTTAATTTATGCAACATTGCAATGGAGAATATTCACTGCAATGAGGTTATAAAACTGTGAGTCGATTGCGACTAATTAACTAAGATTATAATTTCAACTCAGACTCAGACTTATTGTGCAAAATGTAAAAAGTTAAACGAATATTTTAAAAATTTTTTAATTTCTATCATGTGCTCAAATTATAGGCGCCACTGTTTAAACACCACTGAAGCTCAAGAAATCAGGATGAAGCCTCTAATGTTCTAATTATTTTAATGCATGTTTCAAGCGTATGCAAATGAAGTGGACAACAAACTACCATACATAACGAACCGCTATGCTCCTTGTAGCGTTGTGGAGAAATATTAATATAATCCCACATTTGCCATGTTAAATTTGAATTACTGAATTTATTATGAAGAGATCTGGCCGGTCCTTAACAACAGTGCCGGAATGTAAGCGCTTGTAATTGTATATCACTTTGTTCACTATAAAAAATGTACAATACATCACTGCAATACGCCGAAAACTATATTGTAATTCACGAAAGTGTAGAAGTTGTTGCATATTTATCAGGCGTATCTATATTTTCAAATAATTCTTAGAACATGATTGGAGGTATAAAAAATGTGTTGTAAATGTATTAAAATATAATCAATTTAGGACACTATTTTCGTAAAAGCTAAAATAAATAATTTTGGAGTTGTCAATTGCATTCAGCAAGCAATTGCATGTACTTGTGGGCGTTGTTTAGAATAAAACAAAACATACAAAAAAAATATCAGCGACCGCTGGAGAATTTCAACTTAATTAAACTCAATGCAAGTTTAATTAATGAAATGCATGCTCTCATTCGAGTTCTAGCGCAATGTGAAATTAATTGCATTTTTTCAGTATTTTAATTAAATACATATTATAATTAGACAACACTGGAGAGAAGTTTATTTGAAAGTTTGAATAACAAAAACGTTAGAGAATATGTTGTAGTGTGGAAACCAGAACACGCTTGCATTCCCCATAGTAATTGCATTGTGCCCGCTAACCACAGTTACATGTATGTATTTAATATAAAAAAGTTTAAAGATTAATTTCGACATAAATTTACATCTTCTGATTCGGTTTCCTTAATTCTAAAGCAAATAGCATGCATTTATTTAAGACTTGAGCTTTCAACAAACGTGAAAATAAATAACTCCACAACTTGTTAACTATTTGCGCGATAAGTAGCTTTATTTATCTCTTAGAAAGCATTAAGCGCACAAACACAAACCTGCGACGTTCACTCATGCAGTGCCAAGGCAGTGACGCGAACGCAGACAAACACCCGCTAGGACGAGAGGACGCTTACCTGAAACAAGAAAAAATTAATTAGTACAAGTTAAAGTTAGAACATTAATTTATAGTTCATTAAGTTAGCATCACAGAATACTTTAAGAAGTAGGCATGTTAATTATAAGGATTCTGCAACGGTTACACTTATGAAAAGTATTTATTCAGTCATAGAAGGTTCAACATTTAGGGCGTCCGCACACGAGGCGACTGGTTGCAAACCTTATCCCCGAACCGAATGAGAATGCAGCTGTGTTGTTAGTGAGAGAACGAACGTGTACACGAGTGAGAGAAAACACACGGCACGAACGTAACTCTCGGCCACTGTGTGCGGACAGCAAGGTTTAGATTGGGAAATGAGGAGAGAGGAAACAGATACTGTGAAAGTAGAGAGGAAAGAATGTGTAGAGTGTGCGGAACGGAGAACGAAACCTATTAAGTTTGATTGTAAGGAAAAAGTAGGAAGTGAGATGATTATTGGGCGGCTCTTAAAAGGGGCAAGGAAGGGAACAGATGGATGGCAGAAATAACTAGAAGAAGGAAGGCTGAAATTAAATCTTTCTAAAATGTGCAAAACCATGTATTTTCTTTTAGATATTAGGAGAATTGAGGTTTTTGTTTTTGGTTCTGGTAGAAGGAAATAGATATATATTTAAGGAATAAAATGTATTGTACTAAGGCAGATGAATGTAATGCTGAAAGGTAAACATTAAATAAATAAATAAAATAATTATAACGCAAATTATAAATACTTCACTTGCCCCAACATCTGAGAACAGGCATAACGCTTCAGCGGCATCCATTTTCAAGGCTAGTTAAAACATAGAGTCTCACAATCTCTGACCTATGCAATTTAAAGTATTTGCACAGACAGAAATTAAAGGTTTGTTTTTATTTTTACAGGTTCATCTAACATAACCTAATATATAACGTGTTGTGACCTTTATGCGCATTAACATAAGCATACAACTTCTTAATCTAACCGTTTAAAGGATTATAGAATCTCAGGAAGTTCTTCTTAAGGATTAAATAAGAATGAAGTATTCTTATTTAGATGAAATATTATTAGTTTTCACTTGAGTAAAATATTACACGATTGTGAGGTAACATTAAAAATTCAACTATGACGTATTAACTGTCTCTGCTGTAAAATATTTAAGTAATCTATATAAATTATGAGCGCATTAAATTTAGCATATCATGTATAAGTATTAGTTGAAGGTTGTTTGTGTGTGGTACACATATACATAGACAAAACATGGCATATCTTTTAATGTAAAACATGTTTCATACATCACACATCATACGTCATATGTCACGTGACTTCATCTGTGTTATGCGCAAAGATATGAGGTGGATTCTAATTCCAGATAATGTGGTTAAACAAGAAGGATAATGGTAAACACGTACTCGTAATGCAAGTGTGACGTTGATACACCTCTCATCTTACAACTGTACCTAGTGTATTATCCATCATAAACAAGTTAGGAACTTGAAAGTAGCGCAGGGAAACCTGGTAATGTAAACATCAAGTTATAATATACAAAACATCAGAGATGTGCGTTTTTCAAATACCTATTACTCAAAATAGTAACAAAATATATACAATAGTACAAAATAGTAAAATTGTATTTGAAATCGGAAAATAATGAGGTATTTGCATTTTGTATTTAAATGCTTTTCAAAAGCATATATTAGTACCAGAATATATTGCTAATAGAATTTTACATAGATGTAAAGTAGGAGTATGCCTGAAGCTTTGTAATTCTATATCTAGTTGTTTTTAGCTGTAGCTCTCAGTAAATTTCCTTCTTCGAGTTTCTTGGCTACGAATTAAAAGAAAAATCCATGTGTAAATAGAAACTGCGAGGTTCTTGAAATAAATAACAGGGAGAAAAACGAACGTTTAGAAATAACCCTGTTTAAATTGAAATAACCAAAGAGGAATTAGCCAAATCTGGATGAAAGTAGTAGAACAGCTCATTGTTTATTTGTAATATTGTGTTATAAAATGTTTATTGTCTCTGTAAAATTTGTCAAACATATTTAAGAAATCCAGTCTATGCTTGTGGTGGTATTTGAGACTTCGAGAATATTAAATTAAGTTAAACAAGTTCTCAGACATTATTTCTACAAAAGGAACATCACCCCCACCCCTTCATCCCCCTTTAGATACAAATTATTCAAAAGTAAAGACAATGGTAAAACATACATTTAGAAATTAGTTAAAACGATTCGTCATTGTAAGTATACGCTAAGAAGAGGCAAAAGATAAACGTCACGTTACGTTACATAAAGACAATAGCCCCTCCTTCTTTCCTCTTCACCCTCTCCATGAGAGGCACGCAATAATTGAATAACATTCAGATTAGTATTATCGAGCTCTATCGAATTTCGTTTAAAGGAGAACATTTCATGACAATAAGAAGTTGTCATTTATGTTCGATGTTTTCTCTCTCTAACGCACCCTCTCTCTCTACCTTCTAGTTCCGGTTCGTTACACGCTGCTGTAAATACAAAGGTGTGCGATTAATAGGTTTGATTGTGTGAGTGAGTTTGTTCTCAAAGAAAGTACGAGTATGTGCAGACACGCAAGTAAGTAAGCACAGCGAACGAAGTTCGCAAAACACACAGACAATCACTTTTTTTTGGGATTACAAAGTTTACTAGAACTTTATCTGGAAGACAGTGAGGCGTTAAGTATTTAAAGTATTCTTAAGACTGTTTAGAAGCACTTATATAACTTTATATTTGTAAATTATGCTTTATTTTATAAAAGATAACAATTAGTTTTTAAATAATGTAAAATAGTATAAAACATTTTCATTTTAGTACGCCTTGTCATAGTTTGTGGACTATGACAAGTGGTCTTTGATTTAAAAAAAAGAATAGCTTCAAAACTTTGAGGAATGGGCTTGTGTCCTCATTTTTTAGTGGTCGATTTTTCAATTGTTGATTGAAATTGATGTTAATAAATGTGTATTTGTCTATTTTATTCAATATCTAAATGTTGACGGAGATATAGCAATTAAGAATTTGAATTGTAGTTTTAGCGCTAGAAATGATCGGCCATATTTGTATGACGTGAAATGCATTTTAACGTCAGTTATTTGTTGAGTAGGTCAGTGCTATGGTAATATTTTGTAGCTGTTGGTAGTCGAAAGAATAATAAGTTTTTATTTTATTTAACCTTGTTACGGCAGATATAATATTGAAATTTTATTGTTCCTAGAAATAGTTGTAAATACTATTTGATATTTTGATATATAAATACATATAGCAGAGATTTATGAGCTGTAAGGTTGGTAACCTTGCACAAGGATTGTGATGTCACATGCATTTGAAATGTGTACAACGTTAAATCCCTTTAATAATTAAAGAGAAAAAATGGCTTTTTTAATTGTTAATATCTCCTGAAATATAAGGAGTTATTAAAACATAATTGGACATTTGAGGTTCTAGTAACCAACTGTATCAATATATAGTACACTTTTATAGAAATTAAGACATAGGACACAAGCCCACTGATGACAAGCTGCAGGTTTGATTCTCGGATCAACACCTAGGTGTATATTTTTCTGTTGTTTCGTTTTCTTAGTTTCAAGTTTTAGTAGGTTTCAAGGTGCAATCGATGTAAGTAACAACGTGTAAATATATACATGAGCGGTAACTTGAAACTCCACAAATGTGTTTGACAATACGTGATTTAAAATGCAATTACAGTTTGAATGCTGATATATTTCTCTATGTCTTATTTAATTCTAGCAATAACTCTCACGGGTCGACCCTAAGTGGATCTAGATGGACAAACTCTTAAAGGCGCACGCGGTCTACCTAAAAGGAGACCGTAAGTTGTACACTTCCATATACAAATGACAATGATTGTTTATTCAAGCATAAGACCGATAACAACGTCAAGTTGATTTAAGTTTTGTGCGTTCTTGTTATTTAAATGATTTCTGTAGACGATCAGGACATTTGTGGATGTAACAACTTCATTAAACGAGAATACAGTACGAGTTTTGTGCTGGCCTAGTTGGCTAACATGTCTACGAGTCTTTGAGTTGAAAATTGAAGCTGTATTTTGCAGTCGGCATCGAACTGAGAATTATTTGAAAGAGAAAATGTAAATTTAATCACGATCTCACGCTTTTGAATGGTGAATAAATAGTTCGTAGGAACGTTTCTATTTGAATTCTTTTTTACGCGATGCGCGAATTTAAATGAGACCCCAATTCACCGTTACCTTTGAAGTGAAATCTTTCACGTTATATTATTTTACTTCTAAGTATTTTATACGTAAGCTTCCCAATTAAAGACTTGGTAAAGAAAAGCTGAGAAGCTGAGTACGAGTTTTTCTTATAATTGCTTGCCTTACGGCTTTCAAATTCTTATTTTAAAACTCTTTGTTTTCTTAAAGATTTATTCTAACATAATTAAAAATAAACAGACCTTTAACTGACAAGAAACATAAACTGAAGCTTTTCATATTCTATAAATTCTCATTCCATTACTTTACACTATACATAATCTTTGAAATAAAGAACAAAAACGCATCTTTTTGCATTTAAAAAGCAATGCAACTTTCTGGTACATTTTATGTCCGTCGTTTTATATGCAAATAAACTTAAAATAAACATAAACCTTAAGGTGAAACGATACTTGGCCATTTTTTCTCTCGAAATATAGATGGCAATTTTTATATGACTGGTAACATTTCTAAGGGTTTGTCATAAATTTTATAACCTTTATTATGATTCTCAAACTTATGCTTAAGACTTAAAAATATATAGAGTATAAAAATTGGAAGAATTTAATTATAATAGCAATAGAATAGCAATATTAATTTTCAAAAGTTATTTTTGCGGTTCCAACTCATTAAAAGTCAGTGGAAGAAAGCTTAAAATATAGATACTTTATTAATCTAACTAATTGCATCTTTAGACTTTACTTCGCGTTTATAGTTACTTACATAAAACGATTTAAACATAAGAAAAACATGTGTTAAAAAATTATATTTCACTAGAAAGATTGGCCAAGTATCGTTTTACCTTAATCCTCTAATGGTGATGTAAAATTTCATTACTATTACCGCATCATAGTAGACGTAAGCGTGTTATCGTAATGACATGCTAAATCAGGTTCTCATAAGCTTTACGTGATGCGACGAGACGATAGAAGACGTGACTATGTTCTTGTACGAACCCAAACCCATGTGTCAACTCATTGCGTCCTTTTCACAGTTCACGCGTAACATACATCGCCACACGTGGATGGACGGATTATTATTTGAAATTAGTTTAGGTAAATCATACACACAGGTTCACCGTATTTTGTTACTATAAACCTAGGTATTCACTTGTATATAATGTTGCGCAGCATTGTATCGGACACAAGAATCTTCGTATATTAGCTAAAGTATCCCGCATGACACATAAATTACAGAATTTATATTTGGGCTGAAAACAACGATGAAACAAGTAGCAGTAGCAAGTATGACAGGACATATGTTTGAAGTTTGTATTAATATACATTGTTTACAAGTGAGCATCTAGCTTTATATTATCAAATATTAATTACATTATCAGGAGCATTAGGAACAAAACCTTTATACTGGAAATGGGCGAGCATATTTATATGTATAGTATATGTGGGTATCATTGAAAGAGGATTTGTTCTGTGCTTTGTGTGGTACCGTATAGTTTTATTGTAAACCCCTATTGTTGCTATAGCACACTAAGTATTACTTAACGTAATTAAATTTATATATATGTATACATGTACCAGTATATATCAAAAACCAGTCATTAAATTGTTGAAGATATTAGAACCATTAAAGACTTAATTCAAGATTGAGCTGATGTAGTGTATTTCAGCAAAAATTCTAAACTTTTATTCTCCAATTTATTGCTGCTAAAGAAAAGCTAACCATCTAACCACGTTCTAGAAATACAAGCATTTTCTGTGTTATATTTTAATTTGTCGATTTTTTTTATTGTTTAAATATAAATTACAATATTATTCATCTTTTACATCTTCTACATTTAATCTTACGCGGCGTTATACCAACACTGATAATTTTCGTGGATGCGTCCATGGCAACTCCTTCTTTTTAGATTCCGAAGAGATTAAATATAGCATCGCCCTGTAGAATAACGCAGTAGTACAAACCTTGTACGATTTTTATCAAGTTTAAACATTTGTAACAAACAGGAAAATATAATAAAGATGTTTTCCAGAGATGTTATAACATTTATTGTAAAATTGCTAATAGCGTATATTTTGTAGAAGACTTCAAGTTTGATCTTAACGTGTTTTTTTATACCGGAATTCAGAACACAACAACAATTATTTCCATTGCAATATCTGATCAACAAAATAACTAATTAATACCGGTTTCTGTGTGTTTCTTGGGGCCATAAAACTAGAACAGCGTATAGAGCTCTCCAATTTTCAATCAACCACAATATGCATACCAATTTTGCATTAAACTGCAGTGAGAGCCAACAGCTGACAATATCAGGGACAAATATAAATACAATTGCTCCACACCACATATCTATCCCCATGTTGACAGAATCATCAATATGTATGCCATGCCGTTGGCTGCTGTATCTGGAACAGCAGAGTTTTAATAAATAAACTGATATGAAATTTCAATATTGATTAATGTTTGCTTCATGCTTTACACTACCTTGCACCCCATTTCTACCCTCTTCTTCCCCTTTTACCATCGGCGGGTGTGTTCTGACTGCCTGCTATTACACTAGATTGTATTACTCATCACGACTCATGAATTAAGGATGCAAATATAATAACACGCAGACGACAATATTTACGTATCCCGAGTATTAATTTCAGAAATTAAACGATGGCTTGATACTATAAATTTTAAGAAAAGTGTCGGGAAAATGTATAACACTTAAACGGTGATGTAACATAAACAAACCGACTCCGCTTTATTGCGTTTACGTATCAAATCGAATTTATTTTTGGGCATCCTGTATTTTTCTTCTTGGTTAACTGCTAATTTTGTACGACCACCAAAACCTACACCAAAATTTAGTTGGTCATATAAATTTCACTTGCCTTGACGGATGAGTATAGGCATAGCGCTTCAGCGTCATCAATTTTCAGGTCTAGTTGTCTAATAGCCCTTTAGGGTAAGACCTGTAGCACACTGCAAGCGTATTTGAGCGAATTTTGATCGGACGTATACGTGTTACTAGGCTTTACCTATCCGAACCCTGTAAATGTAATGAAACTTGCACAAGTGACAAAGCCGTCCGAATACGGGTGTTACTTAGGTCTCATTCTGGAAGCGTATATTAACGAATTTTAACGAACCGAATACATGCTTCCGTCTCAGACTGGTAGGGATAAGGAAGATAATGCAATAGTATCTTTCATAACAGTGGTGTATCGATAAAAATTAAAGTAAAAGTTTGCTCTCATAATAAATTAGTTAGTACAAAACAACTCCAATATATCCTAAGCGTGCTGTCGTATCGGTACGTGATATGTATGTATTGTGACACAACATATGCAAAGAACACAGGAGTCGGCTTGCGTTGAGAGTTCTTGGTATTCAACCAAGCCGAATTCTTCGTCGCTTAAATTCGCTTGCAGTGTGTGACAGGCCTAAATGAAGTACTGATTGCTATGAACAATAAAATGAATAAAACGGGATATAAACACTCTATTTTATTAGTAATATTTATCTCCTTTTTTAAGAACAATTATCGTTTTAGAGAACCGGAAGTGACGTGTCACTCCATTGTAATATGAAGTTATAATTTACACGTAAAGAAAAAAATGTAACAGCACCTATAGATTCGTATAAAACTGTATAAATATAGTCTACTTGCTTACTATTGAAATAGGTGAAATATCTACTTAATGAATGTGCACTGTGCTATAGAGATATAAACCCAGATTAAAAACAATTAATAAAAACTTGATATGTACATACTTCATAAGCTATTGTTTAATAAAAGAGCATGGATTTAATAACCAATTAAAAGATAAACCTTAAAAATATTTCATAAAATTGATTGACATCAATACTCATTGATAATGTTGATAAAAAACTCAAAAGTGACCTTAAATAAAAGTAAATTGTTGATAATGCACGACGCACGAATTGCTTGAACAGATTCATGCGCTAGATTACTTAAACAACATTGTATAATTGTTATTCTGTTAAGTTCACCTTACAAAACATGTGCAGAATAATAAATGGAACTAAACTTTTAAGTAAAGTATTGCAGATAAGATAATGGAGGATGGTTTTTTGTTTGTGTAGGTAGCCAAGAAACACGCCACTGCGGCAACTAGAGATGGAGGTGCATCTGTATCCTCCTCTGTGCAATGGCATCGTTGTATCAGGGTATCAGTATTCAGTAAGCGAGATGCATGACAACACGAACTAGACTGTAGACAATTAGAAGACACCCAGCAAGCAGTACCACTTATACAGCTTATTATTTATAGTGTTGCCAGTATAAATGCTTAGTTTTTTTTGTGTACACCAGGTCCAGCTTTGAAACGCTTTAATTCAAGAAAGATGTAGAATAAATGAGTAACTGGTAATTAATATTTTTACCCAGTGCGCTACTGGACATATCTACTGTATAACAGGTAAACGTTCACAGGTTCGCATCAAACGCATTGGATTTGAAGGGAAGGCCTTAACTCGTCGATTAAAAACGTTATCGTATACTTTGATTCAAAAGTTATGTTGGGTTTGCGAAGTACAAGTAGTAAGATTTACATAATATTACATAAGCAAGCATAATCGTTATACGTACAAAACCATATGTATGTATGTATGTATCTGTAGAGTGAGAACATATTAAAAAAAATAAAATTAGTGTAACTACACGTCAAATATATTTGTCTCTCATTCACTCTCATTATTTCTCATGCAAATGATTCGAACTTTGATTAAATTTATTTCAAATCCGAAACGGTCAATTGTGCAAAAATGTATAATATTATATATATATATATATATATATATATATATATATATATATATGAGGCTAAAAACACAACTACGTTAACTTTATCAGTACAACTATGACGTCACAGGATGACGTAGTATTTATTCCTTTAATTAAGTGTTAGCATCCTCTTCATCAATGAGGGTTATAATAAAATAATTGAATTAAAAAACTGACATAATAATAACGAATTTTAAAGTTCTATGTAGTTTATAAAGTCAACAGTCTTTAGAAAACAGGTGGCCGAACAGGGTAGAGTAAAATGAAAGAATTTACAACTGCATTGCATGACCAACCAAGCGTTGAAATTCATTGAAATGCACTTGTACGAGAGAATGCACATATCGCGCATTCTACCCAGAAACAAAATGCAATGCGATCTACAAACAATACCAGAGAGCCGTAAAAAAATAAAAATATTTAAACATTGAACAACGCAAAAGAAATTTATCGCAGAAGATAAAAACTAAATTATAAATTTGAAAATGATAAAAATTAAAGTGTATTTGATAAATTGTTTTTTAATTTTAATGAATTTAATTGTTATAACTTTGATAAATATAACAATTAAAAGATAAGGCACCACTTACAACTGTTACATACTAATAATATTGGAATGTAAACAATACTGCGATGATTATCTGCGTCATGGTACATTTCAGCAGCTCTGAAAATTATTTGATAAAAATCGCAGATGACGTATGACAGCAAAGTAGTTACTTATTTTTAAAAATAGGATAATACTCAACGGGAAATGTGAGTCAGTAACTAATATGATGTCCTTAGTGTGATTAATGATATAGGTATGCAACTGTAGGTAATAAAACTGTAAATCATATATCTGTATCGTTTTCCCATCTCACTGATCCGCTGCCCATGAAGTAGCGAGTAGAATGTGTAACTTTACATATGAATCATATTACTATTACGGGCATATGAAATAGGGATGGTGATCTGAGATCGATTAATCGAAGAATCGATATTTTGTGTTGAAAAAATCGATTTCAAACAATGGATCGATCCCGTGAATCGATCTCAAACACTCGAAAATGGAGATTCGATTTTTTTTGTAAATATGCAACTATACAATTATTTACATTATTTATACAGATCGTCTTCTTTTTTCCTTTTTTGGGGTTAGTTTTTTTTTTTATATAAAAACTTAAAAAGAATCGAAAAATCGATTTTTGAGAAATCGATCTTTTAGACTTCGATTGTTTTCTGAATCGATTCTTTACACTTCGAATCTAATTCAAATTCTAATTTAGGAAGAATCGCCATCCCTAATATGAAATACATTCTTCTATGGTACTGTGCTTTATTGGTAAACATTCAAGTAAAAACTCTTCTCATGATAAAGTGTAATAATGCGACTACACTCTACTGAAAAAGATAAACTCGGTTCCAGTGTGAGAGAGTGATTTCCAGAAGAAGCGCGCGGAGGAATATTTCGGAGGCTTGGAGGATTCAGTAAACGGTAACGGTCGATAAAAAAGAAAATGAAAACTAAAACATATGGAGAAAATGATTACGCATATTTTTATTTATTCTTGTAACAAAAACTTAAAATTATTACTGAAACTGAAACAGTAGGTGGGAATGATACTAAGACTACGTATGTAACAATATAAAACCAATTGACCTTGGCCTAGACATTTTTATTTAAACGTGTGGCCTCGCAATATTGTTGTTTTATCTTTATGAGGAGATAAATTGCTTTACTGAGTTGCAACTGAGTTCACAGGAGGCATCCAGTGACCTTTGGTATAAACTGATATATGTTACAAAATGTAACGGTGATTACTTGTAATGAACGTTCGGTGTATACGAGTATATATGTATATATGTTATACAGAGAGGTTTTTTTTTAAATTTATTTACTTGCCTTGACTTTTATTCGTCATAGCCACAATCTAACATTTTTTCTATTAATTCTATTTTACAAATTGCTAAATATTTAAATAATTCACTAATTAATTTTGAATCACTTAACAAAAATTTAGTATTAACAGGAAAAGTTTTAATCACATCTAATATTGCCCGCGAAATTTGAAAATTCACCTTATTTTTTGAACAGACCTCGTATATATTTATGGTGTATATAGTTTAGAAAGATCAACATTCAATAGCGAAATATTAGATGTGGTTAAAACTATCCCTGTTAATACTAAATTTTTGTTAAGTGATTCAAAATTAATTAGTGAATTATTAGTAAGTATTATATAGTGAATAATATAATTAATAAGGTGATATATGTATCGTATAATACGTATTTGTTTGCAACAACAAAACAACCAATTGACTACATTTTAATCAAGGTAATTATCGCTATTGGTGCAATGAAACTGACGTTAGGTAATTAAAATTACTACATAACTGATTGGGTGTAATTAGATTGATTGGATATTGTAGTAAACTGTAATACAAGTGTACAACGTGCTATCTGTGTCGTGTGAAACAATTTACACCTGTAAAACGTATACGGAATGATCTCAATATCTCATAACTCAAAGTTCGTACTTGACCCCTTAATGAACTGACCGATCGATATATACATATTTAAAAATAGTTCATAATATTAACTTGGATTGAACTTTAAAATCACTGGAAAATATGGAACGCATATCCTTGAATGTAGGTATAAAAATAATAACAGAAAATAGAAAATTGATTTTCAACACGTTATATGTTTTTAAATATTTGATATACTGATTAATGATCTATTTATAAACAAAGTTTGAACATTTACCTGACTTCTAAAGTTTATATGGTTTAAATAGCTTAATCGTGTGTAAAGTTATTAACGTTTTTATATTTGAAAACATGAAGTGCTAGTACAAATTTGTTAATCGATTGTCATTTTAGTACACTGTTGCCATCTATATCTAACTATATAACCATGAAGTAACGTTTCACCTTGAAGACTTTTTTTTCTGTGACAGCTACAGGTCAGAGCTGTCGTTGCATGCAGTTCTAGTCTCTTCGACTTTTAATCAATAAACCCAATGCATATGACAGGAGAAGTGCGGACCTGTGAACGTAACTTAATGGATTACAAATTATATCCCACTGCTACCACTTAATAAACCATAAACGGAGTAATGTTTACGAACTGTTAATATAGGAATCTACTCAAGAGTTTTAACCCCCGGCATTTTCTTATTAGTATTCAATTACTACTAGGATAATTTGTTGTGCTTCGGCCTAAAATAGATGTCGCCAGCGCTACAGCATACAGAAGATATATTTACATTTTATAGTAAAGAAGCACTTAAATATGTTCGAGCTAAGACTTCAATTAAGTATTTCATTTTCATTTTAATTAAGAAATAATTAAAGTAAATAAAAATGTAGATCGCTGCAGCGCTTATAGAAAAATAACTACTGAAAAATAAAAGTAACATCGAAGATGGCATTTTGCTCTGGTGTAGTAATATAAGAATTTGTATTTTAATAAAAAAAATCTGCTAAACACAGGACGTGTATTATTTAACGTAATATTTTTAATTTAAAAGGATTTAACTTCGAGGAAAATGAAATGAGTATTGATTTACTAAAAATGTTTTGTTTTTTAACAGAACTTTTGAAATCTGGTTTTACACCCAAACTTAATTTGTAACGCGGGGCCCCGCGTTTAGTCTATGGTTTATTCCAGTGCTCATATTTTAACAATTATTTTCACTGTTGTATTTGCACATTTTTTATGTTTCTCTTTAGTAGTCACGGAATGTTGACACCGTATTCCGTGCCCATGCATCAATTCCACACACGACACTGCAGTCCTGGTGCAGTACTTTGCATTTAGTTTCAAACCATCGTCTGCACTATCGTGTTTGCAGTACATTTCACATACAACACTGACATTGGGGCCTGAAGTATTTAGATTTATTACATAAGTTTATTAACACAAATTACTGGGTACCACGCGCTATTCAATGTATTTTTGTGTTTTGCTTGCATTGTTCTGTTTCTGTGTTACTTTTACCTATTAATTATACTGCAGGAAAGGTTCACTGTACTCTGTTAGACTATAAATAAGTTGCGATTCGCAATGAACTTTGTGTAGGTTCAAACTTTTTATGAATGGAACTATTATATTCAAGCCGTGTTCGAAATAAAACCACAATGCATTGTAGTTACAAATTTGCTTTGTTCAAAAATGATTACCCTTGATATTCATTTTTATAAGTAATTGAATATTATTTTTCTTTTTATTGTTATTACATTTTCATATACATTAATTGTTTAAATTCTGAGAATAATAAGGAATAAGCAAGAAAGGAGTGCAGCAAAGAGGGAACGGCACAATGAAAAAAAAAACAGAGGGAAATTTTTTTAGAGGCATAGCGGTAGGAAAAAATTAAGAAAATTGAGTAAGCTAAATATAACAAGATGATTTGGGACATTGTAATTTATCAGCATAGCAAGAATAGCAAGATTCTGGATGGGTAATGAAAGGAAGGGAAACAGAGGAAGGGTATGAAAATCTGCAGAGTGTATAAAGCCTAGAGAAGACGTTAGAACATATGAAGAGAGAATCCGAATGGAAGACAGATAGTGAAAAGCAGATAGTGGAATTGTTAAGAAGAAGAGAAGAATACAGAGAAGGAGTGGGACTATAGGGAAAACTTAGGGCGTCCGCACATGAGGTGACTGATTGCAGACCTAAGCCCCAAATCTGCCCGAATCGAATGAGAATGGAACTGTGTTGTTAGTGAGAGAACGAACATGTATACGAGTGAGAGAAAATACACGGCATGAACGAAACTAAACTGGTTTGGAGTACGTTTTCAGCGACTCTGTTTGTCGGTCGCAGGACCAAGCTTGGTTGCATGTGGTTGCATGCTTTTGATGGCGACATTATGAGCAGAGATGTGCACAAATACTATTCAAAAGTATTTAAATACATACTTACATATCTCCTGTTATGCTATTGTTAAAAATTCTATAGAGGCACGAAACACGGCTCGACTAGTTTGCAATCAGATGCAATTAGATGAATTTCTGTCGGAATAATATAAAGACTAGTGCCATATACATTAAATTAACATACACGTAAGATACTAAGTTTACTTGTAACTAATGAAATATAACTTTTCTCACATTTATATAGTAAATAAATTGCTAAAAAGAAATTCTGAAAATGCCCTACATTGTAAATACACGGTATCTAAATAGTATGAAATGTATGTAAATGTCATCTAACAAATATTTCAATTTTATTCAATTAAAAAAGGTTGAAAGCCACTGGTGATGTATTTATTTTCTTTTATGATAAAATTACATGAAACCTTTTACATTTAATTGATTTAAAGGGAAAACGGGGAACAGTACCTTTGTATAAAATCGTTATACGTTTCAAGAACAACAAGATAAAACGTTGTTCTATATCGATAGCGTGATAACTTACATAATAATTGATTGGCTCCTTTGTGTGTTCCTTTATAACAAACAGTTTCGTTAATTTATTGTACAATTTATTCTATAAAGGAACATAACTTTTTACGCTTCATAACAAAAACTGTTGGCAGCTTAACCGCAGCCAATTATTTACATGTGGTATCGTTTTTACATCCCTCCAGGGCGTCATAAATACCTACATTTAGTAAGGAGCCCATAGATCCTACCTAAAGCCACCCATAAAACTTTTATAGCTCCTAACTGCCGATACAGGAAATCTTGTGCTTGTCAGACGAGTGCTTTAAGTGCGTGAGGTACAAAATGGTGAATGTTCGCCACTGTTCGGCAATTAGAGATAAAGTAAGAATAGTGTAAGGACGAACAATGTGCTTTTGTGATAACAGTTAGAAATTGTGGAAAAATTCCAAACCATTATCGGTTTAAAATGTATCTATCTGAACCGTTCGTTCATTTTGACTCGTTCACTTACGGATGACACATCCCTTCGCTAAATAAACATTAATCCTGGACCAAAGAAGAAGATTAAATATCATTTTTCTAATACGTTTACTTACAGCAGTGTAAAATATCTTACACTTGTGTATTTTTCAAATTATATTTTAAGTAAATATTTATTTTCTTTGTGGAAATATTTACAAGTTTATTACTATTCTATCTACCACTTCTTCTTCTTTAAATAGAGTTGTGTACATATCTTACACTATAAGAGTAAATAGTTTTATAAGAATATGTAAATTTTATCTCAATCATGTAAGTTTATATATTCCTATTATTGTTGATACGATCCGCTACACGTAACTTACTTAAACGAATCCTAGTAATATTTAATCCAATAAGGCCTTATTTTATAGTTATTCTAAAACTCAAAAGGTAGATTTATTTACAAAAAGCAGGTCACAAAACGTTGTATATTAAGTGATATCGTTTACGTGACAGATATATTACATAAACCTTTAATATACATAACTATGTTTACCAGAAAGATATTTTCGAGTAGGGCTTCACACGAGACGAGATAAGGCGAGAGTTTCAAAAATCTTGCCTCGGTCTCGTTAGTTTAGAAAAAAATAGGTATCGTTTTAGTCTCGGTTTCGTCTCGTAATCATTTGTCTCGTCCCGTCTCGTCACATCTCGTTATTGTGAGAACTTATTCCTAAGATAGTCTTAAACAATGTAATTCATTATATTATTTCGGCTAATTATTTTTTTTATTCTAAATTTTTCACACACTAAGCATATGGCTTTTTTCTCACCATTAATTGTATCAAATTTAAACTTTGAAGAATTATTTTTTATACACAGTTGAACAACTGGTTCAATTTCACTCAATACATCATCACTTTCATCTAATCTCGGCCTTTTTATCAGGTTGACACTATTAACACCTACACTCAACGACATTTTTGCTGCAATTAAAGGCTAAAATGTCTTCAAACAATAGCATTATAAATAATTTATATTCACATTTATTTTCCCTTAAAACATTCATTTCCGTTCGGCTACAAAATGTTGTAAAAGACAAAATTATAAAATAAAATATTTAATAGATGTTTGTTTACCAGATTTTATATTTCGTTAATTTACTACCTAACCTTTTTTGTAATAAAATAAGGTTGAACGTATCTTGTTACTTTATTTTTCTCGGAATTTTTTTTTAAAATAACGTCAACGAGACCAGAATGTAGACTCTCTGGTCTCGCCGTAAGTGATCGTCTCAATAGTTTTCAGAAAGGTCTCGATCTCCACTCACTCTTACGAGACGAGAAAAGTCTCGTGCTTGTGTGAAACCCTATTTTCGAGGCATACAAGAAATATATTCCTAGTAAGAGTAAAGCATTTCTAAGTAACTACAGTTAAAACGCTATTCTAATGTTAAGTTAACATGAATCCCAAGGCAGTCTGCACGTAATGCAATTTAGTTAAGTTTCGTCGTTCCGTGGATTATTTGCACAGTGAAGCCAATTAGAAACGTGCTGTCTCGACTTATTAACCACGTCTTGTATTAACTAAATGTTGTTTCATTTGTAGACAGCTAGCATCTTATCAATGCAAGCGTTCTGTTGATTCCCATACGGTTTAGTGAGTTATCTGCGTCTGGAATATATAGCATTGGTGCAGATCTTTATTTCTATGTCTTACGAGTCTCAGAGGTCAACCCATTTCTAAAGAGAAACCCTTATATTCTTATAAAATAGTTATCTTATAATTGTGTGAGGCATATACCCTCACACGCTTTTTTTATATAACGCAAATTTCCATCACTTTTTATTAACCTCTTCTTCACTCTTTCTCCTACCCTCATCCGTCTATCAGTTTGAAATTGTGTGTATGTGTTTTCTTTAACCGCAATAATGTCGTTTCTCATTTTATGTTATACTTTGAAAAAATCATAACAATTTATGTTTCTTTTATTCCTTTTCTCCTTCTGTCAGAAGAAAACCTTTAAGAAATCTCTTAAGGGATTTGCACATTTTGTTCTTTTTATAGATGCAGAAATAAACTTTTTCTCTAGCATATCGAGAGTTCGAATAAATAGTCTTATCGCATATATGTATTTTAAAATTTCACGTTACTTGAAATTACATAATTAAACTGTACATATATTTAATTTAACATTTTCATTTTACAAATATGAGTTATTCTCTGTTTGTTAAAATATGGTATTCGCCTCAAAATGTCTTCTTTTTGGGTGTCCCATGCAATAACGATGGAATCAACCAGTAAGAGTTTATGCCATCTAGAAATATTTCATAGTTACTGCTGTACCGTTGTAGGGCAATCGTAAAGAATTCTGTTATAGTGACAATATCTTTTTATAGCCGCAATGATCTCTTTTTTAAGATGGTGAAGTTGAAGCGAGTTGCTTTTTCCGGATGTAGCAATAAAAGTTAATATTTATACATTTATATACTGGCTAAAATGGCTCCCTTATTTATTCAGTGTCATCTACTATATAGTATGAACATATACAAATTCTTATTTGAAATTGTTGGTATAATAAAATCACTTGTCATTATGAAATATAAATCAATATTTTGTCATTTTTTTTATAGAAACAGAGATGCATACGAGTGTGTGAATGATACATCATTTACTACTAACAGCTGGCACTTAGATGCCAAACTGCTGTCACCAAATTTGCTGTGATATAGCTATATCACAGCAAATTTTATATTACGATGGTCGTGAAAAAGGAGAAATGATTTCAACAACTTATTCTTGTGTGGCGTCATACGCAGAGCTCAAACGCAGAGCGGTATTAGCGGTACAAGCCAACGGATCACCCAGTATTTTCCATTTGGGGTAAGCGAATCATTTCGCACGGATTTAATGCAATAGTTCAAATCAATCAAATGGTCAAATTAAACGTCACTGTGTTGCATACAACATACTGGTAGAATAATTTCCATAACGTCATTAACGTGAGTAATTAATGAACTGCAATGCGAGTATGTCAGATATTGACAAATGGCGTGCGTGGCGTGAAAGCATTTTTATGTTAAAGTAATTTGTGTAATTGGATCTGTATTTTTTCACCTGATTAAGTAATATAATTAGTAAATGAAATGTGCCTGCAGCAATTAATCATAGATAATTAAATGTTACTTGTACATTACAGCAGTGAGTTAATAATACAAATTGCACATGGTGATAAGTAATGGAGTGCAGAAATATTGTAACGGCAATTTTAAATATAAATGTAAAGTGTTCATAAAATTTTCCAAACTGTTTATATCCAGTATTATGTAAGGGTAGAAGAGGAGCTAGGAATAGGACTGCAAGAAAGAATGAGCAAAATGGATAAAAGCAGATACAATGTCAGGTATAGAAAATTATGGGAAAGTGGAGTGCCAGAGTATATGAGGGGAAAGGAGGGTGATCTGAAGAGTGTTAGAAGAACAGCGAGATTTAGATTGGGGAACGAAGAAAATGGAACTAGAAACTGGATGAACGGGGAAGAAAATAAGTGTAGGTTGTGTAAAGCAAGGTTGTGTACTGGAGCACATAAGGGATGAATGTGTGGACAGGTTGAGCAGCAGTAGGAAGGTGGAACAGCTATTAAAAGGAGGAAAGGAAGGGAACATATGGATGGCAGAAGTATTTAGAAGGGGGAAGTAAAAAATCAGAGGGTTTATGTCTGAACAGAGTGAGGTAAAAGGAAGGAAAGGGAAAATGAAGTCTGAAAGAAAGAAATAATAGTGCAAAGATAATAGAGGGTTTGTCGAGAGGGGTAGTGGAAGGCAAAAGGTGAGAGACGAAGGTACAGGCAAGAAGGAAGGAGGTGTAGGGAATAGGAAAGGAGAGGGTAAAAAGACGAAGAAGAAGCAGAAAATACTGTAGGAAAGAGAAAGGTCTAGAATAGTTAAGATTAATTTTAAGTTAAAATTCTATGAAATGTTGTAAGAAATATTAATGCAAATTGGAAAGCCGAAAAGCAAACAATTAATAATATAATATTTATATACGAGTATGAAAAAATGAAAGAAATAATTTAAAATCTCAAAAACTTTCAAATGAATCAGTCATCCAGTTTCTTCAAGAAAATTAAGATAGTAAATTAACGACAAAAATTGGATATTAAAGACAAACGTTATGTTAAGTCCATATAGTATACTACTTTATTTTTTCTGGAGATTTCTATATATGGTGTGAACAGCATTTAGCGAATTTGAAGCTAAACTAAACAACTAGTTAAAAATGAGCCCCATAGGCCTTTACCCAAGTCTATGACTGTACCGCGCCATAAAGGCGTATCCCATGTACAAAAGTTAATAGACACATTTTAATAAAGTCTCTGTTAGCTTACCATAACGTTAAATGACCCTCGGGACCCTCTTTACCAAATAAACAAATAAATAAAGCAAAGTTATAAAAATAATAAACCCACATATTAATAAAGCTGAACAAAATAACGAAAAAATCATGATACTTAGTTTATTTATAGAGTGTAATATATGTCTAACAACACAATGTATCACCCTTAGGCTTAGTAAGGGATTAGGAGATATGTTGATGTTACATTGTAACCACCCTGCTTCGTTTTGATAACGGTTGGACTTTTAGACCTCACATAGTCACACTGTCAGAACTAAACTATGCGTGTCCTAAAATCAGTGGAAATAAAGTTAACAGACAGAGATAGAAGATAATGAGAAAGAGCAAGATAAAACTACGAAAGTAGTAAACAGGAAATCGTGTATTTGATGTGCTAGAGCAGGTGTAGGGAACACATGGCATACGTATCTTATGACCTACTCCAACGATTACATAAACGCCTTCCTACTATTTGGAAATTGGTTCGCCATCCCTGTGCTAGGAAATTGATAGCCAGATTAAATATTCAACTGATGTGACTCGTGTTCAAAGAAACAACGTGATTGTTTACCTGACATTATGACCTGTAATTTGTAGCTAGCTGTGATTTTAGCGTGACCTGTCTGTTGGCTGTGACTTGAAGTATCGTGTAAAGTCTTCAAGTATCAGATTTGTAATCAATTTAAAACAACTATTAAATAGTTGATTTGCCTGCTTGCCTGTTTTTAGTAAAGAAATTCACGTAAACTATTTTTGTAAGCTTGACTGATTCCATATGAAATGACCGGGATATTTAAATGAATTTTTCAACATTAATTTTGAGAACCATCGGCCATCAGTCTTTGTCCTATTTGAGAGAATCACACTTAACTGACATTGTGATATCGATTGGGATTTTCACTTTTCATGTGACGTGAAGTGGTGCCCCTTATGACGTAACGCAGAAAATAATTCAATGGAAATTTAATTTCCTAAATGACAATGCCGTGTCATTTTTCCATCCTACGCAATGGTGTTTATTATATCATCATTTTGATGTAGGTTGTATGTATGAAAGGTTAACGAAAAATTTTACCCTATTTTTAATATGTGAAAATATAAATACTGAATTATTAGTGGTGAATAATTTCTTTGTGTTTTATTGAAATTCATTTTCTTCTGTGCAAGGTGATAACAAGTAAAAGTTAATCATTATATTTATGATAATATTTTCGTTACCAAATTTACTAGCAAATTATAGAAATTAAAGTAGATATAAAACTATCGAATATGAAAAACTTCTAATCAATAAAATAAACAATTTGAAAATACGTTAAGTTGTGAATTGGACATATAAAGATCAGATCGTAAATGACAGTCAACAAATCGTAAATGGCAGCCCATCATCTCCAAGATTAACCAAAATACGAAGCTCAACAAACCAATTATGATATCAGTGGTGAATTAAGTGATAAGGTGTCGTTACACATGCTACTAGATAGCACGAAATCTTGTTATTCTCGAGAACATCCTATCTACTACCATGTGCATAATACAAAATAACTTCAGGCGAATATGAACATGTTGTTGAAATCGCTGCAGACTCTAAGGAAAGAAAGTTGATACAAATGAATCTAGGAGAGTGGTTTAAAGTCTCCAAAGGTCTAATGGAGCTAAAACGGACCACTGAGTCGATATTATCCTGTCAATAATTAAGGAAAAGAGTCCTTCATGTATCGCATGTGTATAAAACGCAGTGATCAATGTAACCGACATATATCTCTAAGTAATAGAGCAATTTGAATATGAAATAAACTATTGCAAACAAAATCCACTTAGTTAAAAGTAAACTTCAAACAAAATAAAAGTCATTAAATCCAAGTCAACATTACACTGACATTTTGAAGTAATATTTGCCGTTGTTTCCTTGGATGAACTTGAATTCGTTTTTATTCGTTTGAAAGGTCACAATTGTGTACAAATCTCTATAGCAAACAAAGGAAAGCAATTCCCTATCATCCCTCTAATGTAGTCGATGATTTGAGTAAACACTTTTCTCGTATTTCCACACACAAACACACGCACACACATACATACGACACACATACACATGGACCGGAACAATCTCGAATATTTATTTATCTTTGATGTGATTATAAATCTGTGTTTTTTTAATATTCCGCACTTGAAACGAGATCCGATTGATTGTATGAATACGCCTAATATATTTGCATATCCGTCGAAAAACGAACGTGTTTGCTTTGTGAATAGAGTGAAAATCACAAATGTTCAAAGCGAGTACAACTCACATAATAACAATAACAATGTGGATTCAATAAATCCGTCACAGGAAGTATTTCATTTATTGGCGAGATCAATATCCGCTAAACATAATTTTTTGCTCGATTTCTCTGCTCGTAAATTTTCGTTAAATTTTCAGGAATAGCACTTTTGAGTAAATCGAGTGATTTTTACGGAAAGTAGAAGAGTTTACGATTCGATTGAACTCAGGAATAGCGCCCCATTCATTAAAATTCAGTCAGAAGTACAATTTATTGCAAAGTTTTTTAATTAAATGACAGGAAAGCTAACTAACAACCCTCTAGACTAATATTTGTTGTGGTCAATGACAATATTAGGGCTAGCTTTGTCTTCGTCGTCGTTTCCTGCTCTGACGTAAATCAGCCGACTTCTAGATAGGAGTATACGTGCCTCACATTCTAATAGGAGATATAAAGATTGAGCAATTCATCTCAAAGTAATTAATATAAATTCATTTGTTACGTTAGTAAATTTTAAATTAGGAACGTGTTTTCCGTTATTATCAAGTTTAGTAGCTTATCAAGTTATGTACTTTAAGTATGGAATATTTTCTGGCATTGTATGCTACAATTATAAGCTATAAAAACATGTAAACAGCTGAGTTGTTATGGAATCTACATTCGATATGAAACTAATAATATTATCTTCTTTGATAACGATTATTTTATTTATGATAATATTTACCTGGTTACCATGATATGTACACGTGTATTATGATTATATTATATATTAATTAAACTTTACCTAACTTTACTTTACTAAACTTTAACTTTATTTATTAAAAATAACCAATTAATATATTAATTTGGGTGATTTATCTTTTATTCAAAATATCAAAAATATTTACAAGATTTCCTTCAAATATTAAACAAATTCGTCACTTCGAAGGAATCACCTGAATCACAAATAACTATTCAAACTATAACATTTTTATAATATCAGAAAACCTGCTGTTTATTCTCAAAGGGTATTCAACTATATAAAATAACTTTCCTTTTATCTATAAGGGATGATTTGATCCTTTCACGTAGTTTTTAACCTTGTTGGTGACATTTTCACAGCATCCAATGATATTAGATTCCACAAGGAAGCATTACATTTTCTAAATATTTCCCAATGGTTATTTATTGGTTCTCCAATCGTATCAGAGCGGAGTTTGTACGTGGCACTAGATTCCGCTTCCTCGTGTCGGGATTACAGCAAGTAGGTCAACATTTATAATTTATTTCCCGAGAGACATTTATCATAGGAGTGCAAGTCAAAAGTATGCAGGATGCAGAAATGCCGTTAACAAAAGATGGGATCACCGTGACAAGTCGGGGAGTGACTTCTTACGCGTAAACTTGTGTTCGGTTTAGATAAGGTTAAATACTGAATTGCTTATTTAAATAATGTTCAGCAATACCTACTGAGTAGAAATTGCATAGTTTTATAGTAAGAACGTGCGGCATCCTCGATAATGGTATATTTCGATGAGAATTAGTCAGACAATATTTAATTTAGAGCAAGAGGTTCATTTCTAATAATCTTTTCGTTCACATCGTTCTCTTTTATCGCTTAGCTTAACTTGTAAGCTTTAATCAAAAAGCAACGATCTTATTTATCTTTGATTTTATTATTTCTCTCAAGACACGCAAGTATAAGTGTGTATTGCAATCCAAGTCCCAGCACGCCCTTGCTCTTGCCCATGCCCATGCCCATACTCATGACAAATCCGCGCCGTCAATTTAAGGAGCAGACATTTCTTTAGGGTTCCGCAAGACGCACATTCTCCAGCAATCATCTACACCCACGCAAAAACCTTTACTCCCTCGTAGGGGCAGAGGGGAGGGAGTGAATGTGGGAGATACAGAATGGCGTTACATATGTCAGTGTTGATGTTTACAAATAAAAGGAAAACGTCGTCGACGGGTGTTCGCATAAGAACGCAAAAAGAAAATGGAAAAGAAAATGTAGTTTTGTTGATTTTATGAAATAAAACATAACGAACCTTCTTACTGCAAATATTCGTACGATGATGATTCGAACCATTTTCAAGATTTATATTTTATTTATTTGTGTAAATATTTTTGAATAATAGAAAGTTATTTACGTATATTACAAAAAGTAAATAAAATATGTTTAGGAAAGACAAAGGAGATTTGCGAGTTGGCGTAGAATGTCAGGCAGCTGTATCTACGGGTTAAATTCTTGGGCCAGCATTATATTTCTTGGGTACGTTTAATGTGTTTTTATGAAATTAACAAGGTTATAACCTTTAACATTTCCATAAAAATTTATAGTTTTCTTTTATCTAATTTTTAATGGTTTTTGACGTGGTTTTTTTTATGCTGCTTTCAAATCTGAAATTAATTTTTAAATGGGTGTCTTAGTTTTAGAGATATTAGCATATTCAGGCGTAAATAATGCAGCTATTTAAAAATAAAGTAACATCTTATATTATAATGTCCGAGGTGTATGTTTATTTTCTTATATGTTTATATGTTTATATTCTTATATTCTTATATGTTTACGCGATTCGTATGGTAGCTCCTAAAACGGCTCCGTCAATGTTTCTGAAAATTTCCTATTTCGTAGAGAAAAAAATTCTAAGACTTTTGGCGTCCCCGAATTTTTCCCTGAATTTCCTGGAAACCCGTAATTTTGGAAAAACTGGAAAAAAAGTGATCCCTTTTTTGCTGTATTACTTTCAAGTCGTAAAAGATAGAAAGTTGAAATTTTGCATGTGTATTAAGCTATTTAATGCTGACATTTCTCAAAAATTAGAATTTCAAAAATAGAAAAAGGGGGGGTTGAAGAAATTCGGGGGCCCGGTAGGGAACTTTAGAGAAAGTTCATATTCTGGATTGTAGAATAATTAAGTATATTATTAATTAAAAAAAATTCAAAATTTCAAAATTTTATTTGGGGGCACGGGGGCAGTATTTTCCGAGAGTAAAAATTGTGCTAGAAAGTTGAAATTTTGTATATAGGCTAACTTTGGTAACTTATTTACGAATCGAAAAAAAAAATCCCAAATTTTGAAAAAAAGTTGGTCAAATAAGGCATAAATTGAAAATATTTTTTATTTTGATAAAAAAATAATATTTTTTTAGTCAATTTATATGTGTGTATATGTGCGCGAGTTTATTTATTATTTCAATTTAAAAATAGAACAGTTAAATATGAAATTTAATTACGAATTATTTTATTGGATTTAAATGATACACGCCAAAAAGTCTTCGCTTTGCGACGGGGGTAAACGTTGCTGGAATTTAAATTTTTACATGAAGTTCAAGCCACACATAAAAGACAGACGTCGCTTGCGACGGGGGTAAAAGCTAGTCTATTGATAACTAAACAAAGTAGTGTAACAACACGGGTTTAGAGTAATCCTCTCAGAAAAACACAACATCAAAAGCCCTATGATCCGATCAAGATTTAGATATGCAGACCTGGTCAAAAGAACTCTCCAAATATGACCCAAGTTATTAAAATCGTCTTAAAACTAAAGGGAAAAATATTTAAATCTAAAAAGTTATGCCAAGGTAGTTTTATAGACTACAGGGACCTCATTGTGTTTTTAAATCTATTGCTGGCTTATTGCGAATCGAAGAGTTCAATCACCAATACATTAATGTTTAAGTATAAATAGGTTTTCTGATAAAATGATGAAGGACTACCTTTGTAATCCGATTGTAGTATTTGTAAGCATCCTCCTAATGGAATAATATGTTAAGAGCAGAGTTTACAAATGCCTTAAGGGCTTGATCTCTTTCCCCATTTCATGTTATACACTCGTATGTTTCCCAGGGCATTATATAAATTAAACATTAAAGATCTTACGCTAATAAATTGTGATAAAAACGTACGGGAGGAGTAAAACAACACGGCAAACATAAATCGCGTATAATTGTTGTTGGTGTTCTTAACGTGCATGTCACCTGCACTGGAATCCGAAGACACGGTACATGATGCTGGTGCAGATGCCCGAACAAGTTGCCAAGCGAGTTACATTTAACAGTGCCAGATCAAGCAGCGTCGGGGCTTTGTGCGCGTTACACATAAAGTGGGTCCCTTCTTCATTGTTTCACGCAAAATTCAACTCTTCCCAATCACAATTTACTTATTAAGGACACAGTGCGCCCGACGATTAATCCGACACTGATGTCTAGCGGGTTGGAACGAAGTTAGAATGAACATTACTTTGCAATACACTGCTCATATTTCTAAATATTGTTGTAACAAAATACAGCAATCAAGTCAAAATCAGTATCAAATACAGTAATCAAAACTGTTGTCTGTCATAATGTGTTAATAATTGTTTATTTGCAAGGACGTGGGTTACACTTGAAAACAATGATTATGCAGCTTGTTATTTTAATTGCATTATAGGTAATTATGCCTAATTAAGAAGGAGTATGTGCAGTGAATATTCATTTAAGGAATGTGGCTTTTTTTAATTAATTTATTTAACATTGACTTATTTCCGATGCTCAGTCCCTCAGTTATGGGCGCATATAATCAAACTAATATTGATAGCAACTGAACCCAGAAAATATAGAACTGGTTCGGGGAACGAATCCGAAGACACATTAGCTTGACGTTATATAATATACATGTCTATATCGAATATAATTACTACCAAGTAATATCGATTCGAATGTATGACAAGTATCGATACTCACTGAGCGTCTCTAAAGTCCGTATCAGATTCAACCGAAGGGATAGCAATAAGTAGCACGCCAGACAGTTTGACATAACCTAATGGAAGAGACCTGATTAACGGAATATGAATCATAACAAATTATTATACTTTATATTATATCGCAAAATTTAAAAGCTTCTAAAATTTAGGTTATTTAATTATATATATTCAAAAATTGTCAATATTCAATACTTAAAAATGACTAAACTTAAATGAAAAAATTCGCGTTACTCACCTCTCAAAATGGTTTTGCGTGAAATAAATTCTCACTCACAATTAAAGAAAGAGGTTTTTTCTCACTGCTTTAAAGAATAAACTACACAACTCGTTCAATAAACGATAATCAACAAGTCATAAAATATGTAAATTATTTTATTAATACGACGTTAATTATATAATTACTACCGTTTTATTTGAATGGGTTTAAAGGACTTGTTGTAATATTTTATCACATTATTTCTTCCCGTTATTATCTCAAGAGTTGCGCTAGTTACTGGGTCTCGTATAATTCTTGCTTTAGCAGAATGACTAAACTGGCTGTTTGTTGTCTTCGATCAGCCTCAGAGACTCAAACTGGTTGACGTTCTGCAAAAGCCAAACCTACCATTTCATTCTAAGGATGTGAAAATATCAATATTATATTTTAAAATCGATTTTCATAATTTGTCTCAAAAGAATGTGGAATTAAAAAATCTATTTTCTTAACATTGTTAAGAATTGTTAAAATTTGTATCGTTTTCTTTATGATTTTAGACATGTTTATCTATTTCCATTTCTTCAAAATAATGCTCTGGTAAAGGTAAGCATCCACGCATTAACTTTATTGAAGAAAACGCAGAAGAAAAGGGAACCAGGAGAAAAAATGTTAGCAGTGACAGTTTAGTGGTATCTGCATGGTTGTTGTCTCAGTTGTTCTCACTGTTAACCTGTTGCTTACGCCATCCCTCCCGCTTTCCTTCTATATTTGATGCGATCAGTGTGAACCTGGAGACGGTTAACTTAAGTCGACGTGCATGTCAGCAACTGGGACGTATTTAGTTTACTTACTATATTTTCAATAACTAATTTACTTCATCAATCTAATCTAAGTGCTAATATATTTCTAGATTATTACTGGATTAAGACACTGAAGCGAAGTTCCTTCTTCTTCTGTACTTCTTGTTCGAAATGGCGTTGCATTTTTTGTTGTTGTCACGACAAATTTAAATCTACCTCTTGTTAACAACGTAGTTGGATATAACAATAAATTGTTTAAAAATTTAGTACCAGATTAAATAGAGAGTTACTTATTTACATCAATAGTAATTAAATTGTACGGTACACACCACTAGCAAGACGCATCGGATCAACTGATAATAGTAACGTAGGCTGCACTTGAAGTGTAATAATGCTAAATAACATGTACGCATGGTGACCCCAGATAATGTATAAATACAAATAATCAACAACAACATTTATAATGGAATAAAACTAATTAAAATACTACTAGAAGAATTTGACACACTAATGAAATATATATGTTGTACTAGGTTTTTAAAAAGATGTTCAGAATGGGAAAAATTTGAATTTGTATTATCTTATCTCAATATCTATATCAAAAAAGGCTCAGACTTTGATGTTACAAATATTACGTGTTGCTTTGTCTGACAGGATATGCCACTTGGCAGGCCACAAAGTCTAACCTAATTTGGTTCCCAAATTAAACATTACTAGGTTTTGCTTGAGTAAAATATTACGCAACGTAGAAACAGTCCAACAGTCCAACAAATGACAGAGTCAGCAATACATTGTGGAAAGTGGTTATAATAAAATATAATTGTATTCATTTACCCCATAAAATTATTATAGTAGTCATAAAACAATCGTAAATCATAGTTGATGAAAACGCGCCTGGTACTAAAACAAAATGATTTCATTTCAGATCATACCAAACTAGAACATTTATAAGCACCGGATTTCAGTAAGACTTACTTAAGTGACGTTAATGGAATAAAGGATAAGAGCAGAGCGTTATGAGCTTGTGATTTACAATTTAAAATGTTCCATTGTTTCCAGCTTCTGGCAATATATTTATGGTTGTTACACTATGTTTGGACTTTATGGGATAACTTGAAGTATGACTAATATTTTAAATAGTCAGTTATCACCAATGCTATTTATTAATTGTTTAAGATAATAGACCAGATCATGACAGAAATAAGTAACGGTCAGAGTATGCGTTCACAGTTAAGCACGGAAAACAGTTAATGCATTACTGGGATGCACGTGAACTTTTTATTAAGTTTTTTCTTTCTTTATTTTGTTTTACTTTATTTTTAAGGATATTATAATTACAAAGATCATTCCTCCAAGACCTCGTTGTTCATATTTGAATTTACATATTTACTTAACTTATTTACTAGGTATATGATGTTGATTAGCTTTGTTGTTTTTAGATATTTTAATATTTCTCAATATCAGAATCATTGTCATTGAGTTCGTTCGTGATGCTATTGTTTAGTTTTGATTTTGTCTTATTTAGTTAAATTTGTTGCAATGTAGCAATAGGTGTTCCACAGTTATTTCGTTACTGCAGGTGTCGCAAAATGGTTGTCGTTCCCGTTTCAAGACATGCTTGTGTGTGATTTTAGTACTTCCTATTCTTAGTCTTGTTAGTGCTTTTTATTCTGCTATGTTCTTTCTGTGGACGATGCTGAATATAAATATGATGGCGTAGAGATTTTTTGTAACTTTAAGGTTAGTTTTATAAATTAAAGTAAATTCCAGGATTAATTGAAAGTGCATTTTTAAGGTTCACAATCACCAGGACAAGATAAGAAGCACACATTAAGGGCGTCCGCACACGACGCGACTAGTTGCAAACCTTAGCCTCGAATCTACCCGAAGATCGAACTTGTATGCGAGTGAGATAAAACACGAGGAAAGGCACACGAAGGCGCTGATTGCAAACTAAACGCGAAACGAAGTTTTCAGCGAAATCGAGCACGAACCATGTCGAGCCGTGTATCGTGACTCTATAGATTTTTTAGCAATAGCAAAACAAGGGATTCTATTATGTTAAATTTGATTGTATGTATGTATTTAAATACTTTTCAATAGTATTAGTAAACATCTCTGTTGATGAAACCTACAATCCCCTGGGACCGAGAAATATAGTCACTGAATATATGCTCAAAACCAGTTTAAAATCAGTTTAGTTACGTTCGTGCCGTGTGTTTTATCTCACTCGTAAACATGTTCGTTCTTTTACTAACAACACAGTTCAGGGCAAAGGTTTGCAACCAGTCGCCCCGTCTGCAGACGCCCTAAGCTTACACTATTCGCATTGTTGCAAATGTTATACCAGTTCATTGTTAGCATAACTTGATATAATAGATTTGACAACTTACATGTGTAAGTTACATTTCTGTAAACGAGTATATATAAAATATGTGCGCGTACGTTTCTAGCTGAACGCTTTAGTTTTATCAATGTATGAATCACATTAGAGTCCAGGACAACACCTGTTTCCAAGAAGTTGAACTGCGTAACTCTTGGGATGCTGCATAATGTGTAAATAATGAGCCATTGACGCGCAGTTCACACCGCGGACCGCAACAGTGAACTCCTGCAGATCTTTTACGATTCACAGAATCATTCCCATCACGGCAATATGCTATTAAGCGTCTTTGATTTGTACAAGTTGAAGCATGTTTAATTCAACAGCAACACCGTGGCGGCATCTTATGTTACCTGAGTAAAGAATTATAATTGTAGCCGACACATTCATACATAATGAAAGGACAGATATACATTGTACAAGTGTGTAATAACATGTAGCTAATGTTAAACAGAAATTTAAGTGGAGTGTACTTCAAATCCATTCATTGCATAATACCACAAGTGTCATGTAGAACAGAACGCTCTGACGTGAACGTGTTATTATTTCGAATTATATAATTATATGTGTTTACGTTAATTTATGACATTTCTATGTAAATAAAAAGTAATCAATAAAAAATGCAAGTTATTGTGCTCTTTGTGTGTCGTTGGCATTACAACTAGAAAATATACCAGCAAATCAATAGAATCAAGGTGACTGTTAAGGTACATTTAAACGTACATGCTGGATGAATCTTCAGACTTTAGATCTGATCATCCATGTCTAAAATATCCGCGGATGCGTCTGGAATCTTTATGGAAAAAACATATTTATTGCGCAGCGTCATGTGGAATGTGTTAACAAATGGCGTTACAACTTAAAAAAAACTCGTAAAGGTAGTGTAATAGTTTTATTACCTTGTGCTTTATTTTATTTACACTGAAACTGTGAGAAATCATCACACGGTTTTTACCACAAGAAGAAATAAATCTTTAATCGAAAGCAACTATTCACATCAAGATTGAATCCAAAAAGGAAATAATACTTCACGATGCGTTGGATACTATAGTATTTATCTACAATTAGTCACATAATTATCTATTTATGTATGGGATGTAAATATTACTGATAATAGGAAATTATATTCCAAAGGATCTTATTTTAATTATGATTCTAACATATAATCCTTCTTAAGAACTGTAATGATTGGATAAAAAGGTGAACTTATTCTTTTCAAAAAGCTGCAAAGTAAGTCTACGTAACAAGTATCTTTTGTTATGTTAGATAAGCTTAAAATACCCGTAATGGGCTTGTGTCCTATGTCTTAATTTCTATAAAAGTGTACTATATATTGATAAAGTGGGTTACTAGAACCTCAATTTCAGGAGATATTTACAATTAAAAAAGTAATTTTGTCTCTTTAATTATTAAAGGGATTCAACGTTGTAGACATGCCAAGTGCATGTGACATTACAATCCTTGTGTGGGGTTACCAACCTTACAGCTCTTAAATATCTGCTATATGTACTTATATATCAAAATATCAAATATTATTTACATCTATTTCAAGGAACAATAAAATTTGAATATTATGTCTGCTTTAGCAGGGTTAAATAAAATAAAAACTTATTATTCTTTGACTTGACTTGATTATTTAACTACCAATGGCTACAAAATATTACCACAGCACTGACCTAATCAACAAATAATTGACGTTAAAATGCATTTCACGTCATACAAATATGGTCGACCATTTCTAGAGCTAAAACTACAATTCACACTTTTAATTGCTATATCTCCGTCAATATTTAGATATTTAATAAAATAGACACGCCAATACACATTTATTAACACCAATTTCAATCAACAATTGAAAAATCGACCACTAAAAAATGAGGACACTAGACCATTATGTTTAGCGAGGAGGTTATTTAGTTTAAAAGTTGTGATAGCCTAAATCGGTAACGGAAATAGGAAGAGTTCTAATTTTCGCTTTAAATAAAAAACTCAGTTGTATGCAGCAATTTACTAGATTTTCTAATCTTTATACTTTGTGCACTGTATAAACCATTAATTTTCTACCAGTTTCCAGTATTGTTGCTGTATTTGATGAATTGTTATGCAGTTGGTTCAAAAACAAAGTAGAATTATTTGAATTTCTATTTTACCAAGCATTGTCTTCACAGGGAAATTTTGTTAGATGTAGTTACCACCATTGCAACAACAGAACGTTAATGTATCTCACTAAAAAGCGTTAGTAAAGGAATTGGATTAGCGAATAAACATTTAGTAAGAAACTGAAACAAGCAACATCAATGTACAAAGGATCAAGCTTGTTTGACAAGAAATTCTCAGCGTTGTGTTTTTGAGATTGTCAATGATCTAGAAGTTTCAAACAGAACTATTCGAAACAAAGTCGAACACAAACTATTAGTTGAAACCTCTCAAGTTCACGAACCTACAGGCAACAATGCTAAATATGAAACCACAGTCAGTGACGTATCGGATATCGTCATTTGAATGATCCTACACCCTAAAGGATTTGTAAACTCTTCGATATAGGAACTGTCACTGGAAATGTTGCTCTACTAGAATGAAGATACCGTTTAATCGATAATACAGACCACGGGTCAATGCCATGCAATATCTAGTGATAATATTATCTGCATGATTGGAACTGTAAGACTTCTTTCTCTATTTGTATGATATCTGATGCACGACTAGTAATAATCACTTAACAATTTAAAACTACAATTTAAACTATGAAAATCATCAGTAGATTAAAGTCGATTAGATAATATATAGTTAATGTATTGATAAAGATACTTCGATCGTATCTGCATATCATTCAATAAGATTTGTAGCTAACGTCGTCATTTTAAATTAATTAATCTCAATTTGTCACATTAATGTATCTCGTTATAAGATAAAATTTAATGTTGATCATATGTCAACATTAAACAAGTCAAACATTCGGTAAAAGTATTGTAGATCTTAAATAAATTTCTTGAAATATTTTGAACAGAGTGTTGAATTAGTAAGAATTTTGTAAATACAATGCAGATTGTAACGTCGAAGGACAAAAAAACAATTATAAGAAATACATGCTATATGGGACTACATAAATTATAAGTAATAGTTAAAATTGTTAAATAATAATAAATCGCTGATATTATTTTTTGGAATCGCAAGATATTTTAACAGCAATTTGTTTAACAAAAATTATTTGAATGGTAAATATGGACAGATTATTGATCTCCAATGATAACGTTGATAAAATGATAAATATCACACTAATGTGACCATTAGGACTTGTGTCAACGCGATCATAAACACGTACTAATTTAAACAAACTTAGAGATGCAATCATTCGTTAATTCATTAGACTTTTCTTATAAACGGTATTTAATTTAAATTGTTTTACATTACCATTTTTAATTTAATTTATTTTATAAATTTTCTTAGTTTTTTAGAACCTTACAAGATCTAATGTCTTAAATTAATATTATTAATTATTAATATTAATAAAATATTAAATTATGAAAAACTTGAAAAAAAAATGAAAAAAATTATATTATAACCTCTAAAATGTGACAAACTTCAAAATGCAATAGGATTTACTTTTAAAAGAAGTTTAATATCAGTTTTTGAAAAATTTAGAAGTGAAAACAATTTCTATTACTAATTGTTATTAAAATAGCAATTTTAATTATTTCACATACAATTTTGTCAAAATTTATATTATTAACGATGCATACGCACCAACTAAATTAACTAAACTTAAATTGAAATACAAATTTGAAAAGGAATGCAATGGAATCTAGATTACAATATTAAATAAAAACAGTAAATTAAATATCAAAACAGTATATCAACCAAACCCAGAAGGAACACAAAGTAGTCTGGCGTCAAGCATCAATTCTCTCGACAACTGTGTCATTACTGAAATAATAATTAAAGTACTTTTTAAAACAAAGTTACGTACAAAGGTCAACCACATAATAAATCAATATGGTATGACACAGATACATAGTTTTATTTTTCTGGTCGCTTAACAAAACGTCAATCTTAACAATTGAACAGATCAGTGTTATAAAAATTCAGGAAATAATCTTTATTGCTAAAAATATTGTGTCAAAAATTGATGTATCTATAGAACTGATGCTAAGATTCATTCCGATAACAATTGTAAAAATGCTAGATATGTCAGTCCTACATATATTGATTTACGGGAGGTGATTAAGAGTAGTAGATTTACAAAATACAGAAATTATAATCGAAAGATTCCGTGTAGTTTGCGCTCTTTTCTTCACCGACATTTTGTGATGTAAGAAGATTTTCGCTTATAGAGAGTATTCCCGACAGCACCCTCTAGTCTCTGTTATGGCTTTTTATTGTATCATTTCTTATCAAAAATAAAAAACCTTTTCGCTACTTAGGTGCTCTTAACTTATAATCGATTTCAACAACATCACTTAAGGCATTTGTCATGCTAAAAGTCTAATTATCAAAATTTGAACTCGATTGACCGTTGCAAACTGAGAGTGAATGAGAGGCAAATATATTTAAAAAAATACAAATTCTGTAATAAAAATTGTTGAGAATAGCAGATACTTGAAGAAAACGAAAAGTGACAGTGTGACTCGTTATTTAGAAAAACATAAAGTTGAATATTTTAATATAAATGAAGGTGTCAGCATTTAGAATATATTAAAGATTAGTAGTTGATAGTTGTACAGACTTCGACAAAAGTTTTTGTTTATTTAGTTATAAATCGTTCCTCTCGCATTACACAGACGCAACAGAACTTTTGAATCATGTTGTACCACACTTGTATGTTGTAATCATGTTGTAATACACTTGTATGTTAGCTGGCACTGCTAGACACCCAACGGTGAATATTTAAAAACATTTTTAAAATTTCACGAAATTAATTATTCACTTTTGTACCGGTAAAGTTAAACGTCCATCTTACTAACTAGGTAAAAATACTAGTCGCACTTTTCTATCAATTTCTGGAAAATCCTAAATAACGTTTTCTTTTAATACTTGTCATTTCATTCGAGTTTCATATCTTTTTCTCGTAGTTACGATATTTACACAAATACTTTATAAAGTTGTGAATAAATGATTACGACTTAAGACTTATCAACGAATGTTCTTGCTTGTGATTGGTTTTAAGATGAAGCCAATGATTTAGTGATTCTCGAACCTGGTAAATCATCAAAAACACGCAAAGAGCATTCAAACTTAATTGATCTACGCATGTGATCTGATTGTAATAGTATATCTAAATCATAAATTCATCGAATATGAAACCAGTAAATTTATATGGTTGATGTAAAAAGATGATAAAAAATATGATATCAAATGTAAAGTGCTTCTAAAACTCTTTACGTAAAATCTACCAGCACTCAGCAGCTACCAATAACTAACTAAAAACAGTAACATATATTTAAGATTTAATTAAATTAATACATTTTCAATGTTTTGAAAATGACAAAGGATAAACCTGCTGTAATTAATTAAATTTTAATATCAATGATAATATTCGTATCTGAATCTTCTAAACACAAAACGTAACTCATGTATTATTTCAAGTAAAATATTTTATCTAACGTTACGTTTTATTATTTAAGTAAAGTAAAGTTATTTAAGTAATATAAAAAATTATTTGAGTAAATGTAAACAGCATTAATAATTTTTAACTAATGATTTAATTTAATATAAAACATATAATTATGCATTAAAAGATTTCTTAACGTTATAAATTTATGTCGAAAGATAACTTATGCTGTGCAATCTTAAACATTATATTTACCTAAAAAAATATTTGTGAAAGGTAATTTTTATGTTATATTAGCCTTATATATACGTATTTATGTTTATTTATTATATTAATTGTGTGCCTTTCGGCTTTACAATCTACAGTATTATGTTAAAACTAAACTTAAAGTATTCTAGACTTTTACTAAGTGATTTCAAAAGTACTTTCTGCTTCTTTTGACCCTCTTTCTTCACTTTAAAGATTATTACCGATGTGTAAAAGGAGCAGATTTTGACCAAAGTTTAAGTAAATGGAGTCAATGCTAAATGTGTTTTATAAAAACAAAAACAAAACTGCTACTGCTATTGCTTTGCTCCTCCTTCTCCTTCCTCGTTAATTTTCTCTACCTCCGTCATCCATCTCTTACGTTCACTGCCTCCCTTTAATAACTGCCCAATATTCTTTTCGCTTATTACAATACATACGTTTGTTTAGTTGAAAATATAACGTTGTTAAATTAATGATTTTAATTCCGATGACTATTTAAAAGTTTGGGAAACTTTGTTACGAACTCATTATCATATGGAGCTGAAGGTTGACCAAGGTTGGTATAAATAGGTTTAAAAAAAAAAAAATATCAGTAGTTTAATTCATGGGAGTGTGACCACCTACCATATTAATTAAAATTGTGCTCATGCATTTTGACTGATAATCGTAGAAAATATATAAAAAAATTGAAATGAAGTGTTTGGTGGGCATTGCTCTTGTTCTTCTTGGAGCAAACTGTGCTTTAGGACGATCAGTAAAAGCAGAAGGTGATAAAGAATGGTGGGAGACCGCGTCTGTTTATCAAATTTATCCACGATCTTATATGGATTCAGATGGTGATGGAATTGGAGATCTAAACGGTATATTTTATTAATTATGCTTATCATTATAATACAATCTGTTAAATTATATTTCTCTGAGAAAATATAAAATATAAAAATATATGTGCCATTGGTATCGTCTTATGTATACTTTGAAATACCATCATGAAAGACAATGAAGATTTAAGTCACAAAAATCATGAATTACTTTAAACAATTTTCGTACATTCTTATTAGGAATTACATCAAAGCTTCAACATCTGAAAGATTCAGGCATTGACGCAACATGGCTGTCTCCCATATTTAAGTCTCCAATGGCTGACTTTGGATATGACATCTCAGACTTCAGAGACATTCAGGGCGAGTACGGCACTCTAGCGGACTTCGACAAACTTATTGCGAAAGCAAAAGAACTAGGTAAAACTTATGATCATATAAAACAATAAGGATATTGAAATTAAGCATTATTGGTATATGCAACATAATCGTACTGTAAAATTATAAATTTTCCAAGTTAACAATTAATACAATAAGTAGAAAAGATATGGTTGATTAGTAAGGAAGTAAAGATAATATTCGGTGTTGAATTGTTTATTGGTTTGTCATTTAGGCACCTTGTTCTTAATATTTCATACCGTCCGGCCCGTTGCTCAATAGAGTTCAATTTTAGGTCAATGGTTAATTATAGAATTAAAACTAAAACAATTATTTTTTTCTTCAGATATTAAAATCATTTTGGATTTCGTTCCTAATCACTCGAGTGATGAACATGAATGGTTTATTAAATCAGCTGATTCAACCCATGCAGAATTTGAAACATACAAAGATTATTATGTGTGGCAAGATCCCTTGCATAACGAAGATGGATGGATAGTGGATGCCGAAGGAAAACCGCAACCACCAAATAATTGGGTAATAAAATATTTTCCATTTTATACTAGTACAATAGAAATATGAAATGAGAATATTTAGTGAATTTTCAAAATTATTTAGGTCAGTGTCTTCAGCGGACCTGCATGGACCTTCGTTGAGAGCCGCCAACAATTCTACTTACATCAGTTTGACAAAAAACAGCCTGATTTGAATTACGAAAACGACGTGGTTAAGAGAGAAATGGAGGTAATAAAGTAAAATGTTAATGACAAATAAAAACGAACTACATATAATTCTATACAATGCTACAGAGGGATAGATTTAGACATAGTTTTACGACGATTTAAACAACTTAGCTTACATTCGCCGGATCCTTATGCAAATAACAGTTCCTATAATTAAATGTTTATCATTATAAGAACGACACCAAGAATCATATATTTCATGCACGCTGTTGAAGGGCCCATTACTTGTAATGTTAAATTGTTTTAATAACTGTGACAAAAATAAACTTCACGGCTGACTTTGGCTAACTTTGTACTCTAGTGCTCATTAGTTAGGTTACCTCGTTTGGTTAGATTCCTTTGGTTATTATCGAATCCAACATGAATAATTTCTACTTTTTTCTTATCATTTGTATACTTTAAATAGATAACATGAGTATACTACGATTTAAACAAGACTGCATTGCAGAGTAATTTACCACTTTAATTAAAATTGTTATAGGATGTGCTAACGTTTTGGTTGAATAAAGGGATCTACGGATTCAGAGTAGATGCCATTCCTCATTTAATAGAGAATCAAGATTTCAAAGATGAAACGGTTACTGGAGATGATCCCAACGACTATGGATACACAGAAAAAGAATTTACCAAGGATCAGGACAAGCTGTACGACATCGTATCTGACTGGAGAAAGTTGGTTGATGCCTTTACGGAGAGCAGCACAGACAAAATTCCGAGGCAAGAGAATAGCATTTATATTATTTTAATTGCTCCAAATTAATTTGTGATTTCATTATGACTCATTACATGCTTCTAAACATTGTAAATTTTCTTTGGTACACAGAATTTTGATGACAGAAGCTTATACCAGTGTTGAAAACACAATGAAATATTTTGGAAGCGATACAAGAAAAGGATCGCAGGTTCCTTTTAACTTCTTTTTGATAAATGATGTGAAGACATCTTCTGAAGCATTGGTTTTGAAGAACGCAATTGCAACATGGACGGATAATGCAAAAGGAAAAACAGCAAACTGGGTGGTAAGAATATAAGCAAAAAAATATATATGCATAGGTGTGTATATAATTTTACATGGGTTCTCTTATAATTCTTTTTTATTACCCTTTAGATTGGAAATCATGACCAAGGTCGCGTCGCAACACGTGCTGGACCTCCAGCAAGAGCTGATGGATTTAACATGCTGGTCAGACTACTCCCAGGTCTTGGTGTAACATATCAGGTAAATTAGTTTAAAACTTTGATGTTCTGATTTCAAAACATTTTGAAAACTAATATGTAAATTACTGTGCCAAATAGGGTGAAGAAATAGCCATGGAAGATGTTTACGTTCCATGGGAACTCGCAAAGGACCCACAAGCTGTCAATGGTGGTAAACAAGGATTCGAATTAAGAAATCGTGATAGAGCAAGAACACCATTCCAGTGGGATGCTACTGATGGCGCAGGTAATTTTAGTTTTAACATCACCATAGCTCCAAAATGCATGTTAATGTTATCTCCAATACATCAGTAACACTTGCTATTCAGAAACTGCTGGTATGAATATGTACTGAAGAATATATTAAAATATAACATATACAATCCTTTCCTACACAAATTTTGAACTTCGACCTTTTGCTGACTGGTAAAAGGAGAACTCTAACTATACTGTTTGAATTATTATCAGGGTTCACAACTGGAAAAGACACTTGGCTTCCTTTGGCTCCAGACTACAAATATGGCAATCGGAATTTGGCGGCTCAAAAGGCGGCAGATATCAGCCATTATAAAGTTTTCTTGAAACTCTCTGAGCTTAGGAAGGAAGAGACTGCTTTAAATGGTGATCTCACCGTTAAAGCTATAGACGATGAAGTATTTGCTTTTACGAGGTAAAATCACATTTTCATTACACTAATTATTATGGAAATTATACTTATAAGCCAAGTACTATTAATTATATCTTCCGAAATTGTTTTTTAGGACCCTTAAAGATGAAAAAACAATTGCGTTTGTTTTCAACTTAGGTTCAGTACCACACACAGTAGATTTAGGCGCCGAGTTTAAAGATCAGAATCTTCCAGAAAATATGGCAGTTTATGTATCCGACGTTAACTCCTATCGGAAAGAAGAGTAAGGTTCAACAATGAGACGCAAAATGAAATGAATTAAATTTTATACTAAACCATGATTTAATTACAGTGATGCAGTTGCTATAAAGGACCTAGAACTAAAAGCCTACGAAGCAATAGTATTCTACGGAAACTCTGCATCTGCTGTTCAAGTGTCATTTCTACTAATGGCCACCACACTTCTTGTTCTCATTCGCAACATGTTCTAATTATTACATATTTAATTTAAAAAATATTTTAGTTTTATTCATTAACTCATTTTATGTGTATCTTCAATGTATTATTTATATTTGCCGCTAGAATAAAACAAGTTTTAAATATTTATGTTTGGTTTATTTTAAAATGTCAATAAGAAATGATGTCAAAATGAATTTGAAAGTTACGTTTCCTTTTCCATATATCTCTACGGATGGCGAATATATATCTCTACACCAGGCCGAATGTGGCGTATAGACCCTTCCATGCACGAGGCTTTATAATAATTATATAAACAACTTATAAATATTTCACTTAGCCCAACGGCTGAGTATGGACTCTTCAACGCCAATCCTTTTCTGAGCAGGATTAATAGAATTATAAATTGATAAATTTAACTTGTAGAAAACTCAGAATTCTTAAAAGATTCAGATGAAATTAAAGCTTTTTAAATAACACATTAGTAGGAATTATTTTATGTAATGCTCCTGCAAAATCAAAAACATGTATGTTGCCTTACATTTATGTAATATTTTTTAATTAAGCAAAACTTAGTGATATTAGGATAAAAGAGAATTCTTTTTTATTATTTTATAGCTATTCAAAAAGCTCTCAATCCTTAAGCGGAGCTTCTTAAAAGTTTGTAATCCTTAAAAAGCTGACAGCACTTTCCAACCCACCCCCTCGGTACGTATTGCATTTGTTTTTGAATACGTAGCATGCAATTCATAGAAAACTTATTCTGATGACTAATACACTGACGATTTGTTAATAAGAGAATAGAAATACTTGACTCTAATCTATGCTACCAATACAACTACAAAGAATTTAGTGAGTAGTTAATAAATTAACTATTGTTATAACTGCATAGTCATTATTGATATAATAAAGACACTCCATATTTTTACTTTTTAATGGTCAATATGCAACGCACGGACCAGTATATATACAACAGCTATCTGGTAATCAGATCAGTTCAACTGAGTGCTTGTGCAACGACTTGTAACTGGGAGCTTTGTTAATCTAATTTACAATTGCAACTTAAACCATCGAGATGAAGTTATTGGCTGTTGCCATATTCCTCCTTGGGACACACTATGTCAGTGCTGGCCTATCGAGTAGCCGAGGCGAAGAGAAAGTCGATGTTGTGAAAGAGAAAGAATGGTGGGAAACCGCGTCCATTTATCAAATTTATCCACGATCTTATAAGGATTCAAATGGCGACGGAATCGGCGATCTAAATGGTATGAAAAATGAAATACCCAACTTTTTTTTAATAAAGATTTAATTTTAATATTAAATCCAATACTATTTGCTGGAAAATTTTAATTCATCAAGAAGCTGTTCTTTGATTTTACTTCATAATTAATGAATTTGTATGAAACTAATATAAGAAGGGTCGTTTTTTTGTTTTATTAGGAATTACATCAAATCTACAACATCTGAAAGATTCAGGCATTGAAGCAACATGGCTGTCTCCAATATTTAAGTCTCCAATGGCTGACTTTGGATATGACATTTCAGACTTCAGAGACATTCAGGACGAGTACGGCACTCTAGAGGACTTCGACAAACTTATTGAAAAAGCAAAAGACCTAGGTAAAAATTGATACAATTAACATTGGTATTTAAAAACACAATATTTCAAATTGAAATTTATTTTAAAATTATATATACCATCTGATATTAAACGTCATCAAGAAGTAGTTACAAAATAGGAGCCTTCGGTGCCTTGTCTGCAAGGCCCGTTGCTAAATAGAGTTTAATTTTGGATAAAATGTTAACGCTAATAATATGGACACTTTCATTGATTTAAAACTAAAATTGTTATTTTTTCTTCAGATATTAAAATCATTTTGGATTTCGTTCCTAATCACTCAAGTGATGAACATGACTGGTTTATTAAATCAGCTAATGTAACACATCCAGAACATGACAAATATAAAGATTATTATGTGTGGCGAGATCCTTTGAAAGATGCCAATAACAATTTGATATTGGATTCCGAAGGAAATAAACAACCACCAAATAACTGGGTAATAAAATATTTCCCATTGTATACTAATGCAATAGAAATATAAAACGAAAACATTAATAATTTTTCAAATTATTTAGGTCAGTGTCTTCAGCGGACCAGCATGGACATTCGTTGAGAGCCGCCAACAATTCTACTTACATCAGTTTGACAAAAAACAACCTGATTTGAATTACGAAATCGACGTGGTTAAGAGAGAAATGGAGGTAATAAAGTAAAAATGTTAATGACATATACAAAGAACGCTTTTAAATGTTAGACAGAGATAGACACTTTGTATCTTTTCTTTCTGTGTGTTATGACGATATTACCAACTTTGCTTGTGCCCGCAAATCTTTGTATCTTTATGGAAATAATGATTTATTTCATTAAATGTTTATTCATATATCAATAACCTGAGTTAATATCTTGCCCATTACTTGTCGTGTTACGTTGTAGAAATCAACGTCTAACCAACATGAATAATCTTGTCAGTTAACAATATATTCTCGAACAACTCTTAACTGATCCTTGTTTGGTTATCAACCTCTTTCTACTTTTTTCTTATCATTTACTTACTTTAAATAGATTACATGAGTATATTGCAATTATATTTAAATATGACTGCAGTGCAGAGTAATTTACCACTTTAATGAAAATTGTTATAGGATGTGCTCACGTTTTGGTTGGAAAAAGGGATCTACGGATTCAGAGTAGATGCCATTCCTCATTTAATAGAGGATCAAGGATTCAAAAATGAAAAGGTTACTGGAGATGATCCCAACGACTATGGATACACAGAAAAAGAATTTACCAAGGATCAGGACAAGCTATACGACATAGTATCTGACTGGAGAAACTTGGTTGATGCCTTTACAGAGAGCAGCACAGACAAAATTCCGAGGCAAGTGAATAGCATTTATATTATTTTAATTGCTCCAAATTAATTTGTGATTTCGTTATGACTCATTACACGCTTCTAAACATTTCCAATTTTCTTGGTACACAGAATTTTAATGACAGAAGCTTATACCAGTGTTGAAAACACAATGAAATATTTTGGAAGCGATACAAGAAAAGGAGCGCAGGTTCCTTTCAATTTCTTTTTGATAAATGATGTGAAGACATCATCTGAAGCAAAGGTTTTGAAGAACGCAATTGAAACATGGACGGAAAATGCAAAGGGAAAAACAGCAAACTGGGTGGTAAGAATATAAGCAAAAAAATATATATGCATAGGTGTGTATATAATTTTATATGAGTTCTCTTCTAATTCTTTTTTATTACCCTTTAGATTGGAAATCATGACCAAGGTCGCGTCGCAACACGTGCTGGACCTCCAGCAAGGGCTGATGGATTTAACATGCTGGTCAGACTCCTCCCAGGTCTCGGTGTAACATATCAGGTAAATTAGTTTAAAACTTTGATGTTCTGATTTCAAAACATTTTGAAAACTAGTATGTAAATTACTGTGCCAAATAGGGTGAAGAAATAGCCATGGAAGATGTTTACGTTCCATGGGATCTCACAATGGACCCACAAGCTTGTAATGGTGGTAAACAAGGATTCGAATTAAGAAATCGTGATAGAGCAAGAACACCATTCCAGTGGGATGCTACTGATTACGCAGGTAATTAGGATAATACATTTCGGTACACTAAAAACGATAATAGAGTATAATAACTCCATCCTGGATATGTTGTTACACATTTGGACATATTTCAAATTGAATTTCTTTACTGTTTCGATTCTAACGAATGTTTGATATGTGGAAACAATTACGTATTAATATAAAATATTACCAGGCTTCACAGATGGAAATAAAACCTGGCTTCCTGTGGCTCCCGACTTCAAATATGGTAATCGCAATTTGGCGGCTCAAAAGGCAGCAGATATCAGTCATTATAAAGTTTTCTTGAAATTATCGACACTTAGAAAAACAAAGACGGCTATTGATGGTGACCTCACCGTTAAAGCTATAGACGATGAAGTATTTGCTTTTACGAGGTAAAATCACAATTTCAATGAACTAATTATTATGGAAATTATACTTATAAGCCAAGTACTATTAATTAAATCTTTCGAAATTGTTTTTTAGGACCCTTAAAGATGAAAAAACAATTGCGTTTGTTTTCAACTTAGGTTCAGTATCACACACAGTAGATTTAGGCTCCGAGTTTAAAGACCAACTGCCTGAAAATATGGCAGTTTATGTATCCGACGTTAACTCCCATCGGAAAGAAAAGTAAGATTCAACAATGAGACGCAAAATGAAATGAATTAAATTGTGTACTAAATCATGCTTTAATTACAGTAACACAGTTGCTATGAAAGACCTTGAATTGAAAGGCTACGAAGCTATAGTGTTCTACGGAAGCTCTGCATCTGCCGTTCACGTGTCATTCCTACTAATGGCCACTACGCTTATCGTTCTCCTTCGCAACATGTTCTAAATATCATAGTTAATTTATATTTAGTTAAGTTTTGTTGATGTATTACCTACAAATATTATTAAATAACAAAAAAAGATAATATTTTATGTTTTTATTTACCAACGTTCTCGAAATAACGCTATACACTGTAAAAATTTAGGCTGGGGCCTACGTGAACTTAAGTAACATAGAAAATCAAGCGCTCTTACTTAATAGTAAAAATTAGTATTTATCACATATTAATTAGAAAGAAGAACGAATTTTAATTACACATAATATTAGTAAAACTCTCAAACTAGAATAGACTACATCCGGCTTCGATCGCATGACTATGTCGGTCTCTTTCTGACCTTCTATATTTGAATGGCCTAACACAGTTGTGCGAACGAGATTCACGAGTAGTCTACGTGCTATTTTTGATTGTACGTATCAGTACCATTACGTACCACGTGTTTACCCAATAGCACTAGTTTGACATACGTTTGAGTAGGAATGGTGTCACTCGGTTTGAAAACGAACACCTGTAAAGAACAAATGACTTCGACATAGAAGAGACCTAGCCAACCAACCAAGTTGAACATATTATGTGAATGTAATATCATAATAATTAAAATATATAATCATTTTTAAGTTGAATATTAAATTGAATAACGCTACGTGTTAGTAGAATACAAATTGACTGCAATTTAATTGCAACCTAATTACTAATCTCTATCTAATTCGAGAAATATTTTCACTATCTGTGAAGATTAAACAAAAGATAAAATAAATAATGATGGTCATCCTAGCCTTCATTACCAAGGTCTTCCATGTTACATTACATTTCAATTGTGTTTTCATCAAATTGTTTATTTGTAATTATCTCATTAAAAATAAATTAAGGTGTGCAATGTACTGAGATAATAATTGTAAGTTAAACAAACAATTTGTCTTTATGTTATTCTATTTTAAATAAAATACCTTTACAAAGTAGTATGATTAAAGGCAGTGTCGGTTCGGGAGAAATTATTGTAGACTAATTAAAAGATTCAACGTATTGTTTCACGGAAGAAATAAGTATTCAAGGTTGTTTTTCCTTTTCACAATTATTGTAATATAATACTTGAAGGGTTACATAACCCAGCTGTTAGTAGGAAATAATGTATGACTCGTATGCATCTCTGTTGGAGAAAAAAGATCTGCGGCAAATCTGCGGACGTGATGTAATATGTATCAGTATTTTCTATAAGGTTGTATGCTTTTAATACTCAAGAGGAATTGGCTTTTTTAATTGTTAATATCTCCTGAAATATAGAAAGTTATTAAAAAATAATTGGACAGTTGACGCCATTTAATGAATTAAGCCATGGTTGACAAAAACGTATACCTTACGTAAATGTACTCGTACAATAGCTGACAAAATTATAGATATAGATAAAGTATGGTTAGAGAACCTGATAAAACTTGTTGATTTCTAAATGTAAAAATAAATGCTAAGTTATTTTAAAAATTTAAATCAAATTCAGATAAAGAGGTACTATTGTAAACCTTTTCAGATTTTTATAATTTTGCGAATTTTCCAGAAAATATTTGATAAATAATACATTTCAAGATACATATAAATAAAAGGTTGTAGCTGTAGATAAACAACAAGTGCAAAACAAACACTTGAATTACATACAAATGCTCATATATTGTTTATTTGAAGGTCACTTAAGTGTTTAGTACATATAAATACCACATTTCTGTGCCATTGAAATAGTTGGTGGACCACCTAGTTGACGAAACATCAACTATTGTTCTCGTGAACACAGTGGCAGACATTAAATCATCATGAAGAGTGCTGTAGCACTGATGTTATTAGTGGGTGTAGTGTTCTCGTTGGGACACAAACTTCCACAAAGTCAAAAAGCGGAAAAAGATTGGTGGGAAACCGCATCCTTGTATCAAATTTACCCCAGGTCGTATAAAGATTCTGATGGCGACGGAATTGGAGATCTAAGAGGTAAGTTGATTAAACATGTTACTAGTTTTACGTTACACGTTTCTACTATTTAAGTAACATTTGTAACCTTCTCTTATTTACGCATAGCGAATTTATAAAACTAATTTTGCAATATCCGTACATTCTAGGAATAATTCAAAATCTGGATCATCTCAAGGATGCTGGAATTCAAGCAGCGTGGTTGTCTCCAATATTCAAATCTCCAATGGTTGATTTCGGTTACGATATCTCAGATTTCTTTGACATCCAGCCAGAGTATGGGACAATGGACGATTTTGTTGAATTAATGAAAAGAGCAAAGGAATTAGGTAAACAAATTACTGACGAATATAATTAACTTAAGAATGATTATTAAATAAATGGTTTTCATAGGTATAAAAATTATTATGGATTTTGTACCAAATCATTCAAGCGATCAATGTGAATGGTTCATCAAATCTGTGGAGAGGGATCCAGAGTATGAAGATTTTTATATATGGCATCCAGGAAAGATAGATCCTGAAAATCCTGATGGACCCAGACTACTACCTAATAACTGGGTAACTTAAAAACCTAATTTAATAATATCAAGTAGCTTATAATTTCTTGACATGATATTCTATTTTTATAATTATATCTTTGACATTGTAGATTATGTATAAATACGAGTATATAGAACAAAATAGTGTCAATTTAATTTTAGTAGATTTTAGACATGTTACTTTACCTTTTCTAAATACAGCTTAGCGTATTCCGTGGGCACGCTTGGACTTTCAATGAAAAACGTGGAGAATACTATATGCATCAGTTTGCCAGCGCTCAACCTGATTTGAATTTCCGCAACCCCAAAGTTCGACAAGTGTTAAAGGCAAGAAATATTCAACTAAATATTGAAATTTATTTTCTTAATTAAATAAATTTTTAATAAAGTTGTTCTTTCTTTACAGGATGTCTTAGGCTTTTGGCTGGACAAGGGAGCTTCCGGATTTAGAGTAGATGCTGTTCCGTTTATAGCTGAAATCGAAGATTTAAGAGATGAACCTCTGAGTGGTTGGAGTAATGATCCTTTGGAACATAACTACCTACGACATGACTATACTCAGAACCTACCATTAACTTATGAAACGATTGAAGAATGGAGAACCTATCTCGACGAATACACTGAGAAAAACGGAGGTCCAACCAGGTTTGTTGAATTCAGTAGTGACGTCTTACTTAAGTGACTTGTTAAGTGACTTAACACTAATTCACTGTTACGCAGGGTAATGATGGTAGAAGCCTATGCAAATGTCGAAGACACCATGGCTTATTTTGGTAATTTGACACATCCCGGAGGACATTTTCCATTTAATTTTCTTCTTGTCAGTGACGTCAATATAAACTCTAACGCTCGAGACTTCAAGAAGAGCATTGACAGTTGGTTGGATAACCTCCCAGAAGGCAAACACTCCAACTGGGTGGTAAGTTGGTTTCTAAAATATTAGAGTGGTGTTGTTTTGGAGTATTTTTAATATTTGAATATTTCCGTAGATGGGAAATCATGATAAGAATCGTGTGTCTACTCGAATGGGTGTTCCCAGAGCTGACGCCATTACAATGCTTGTGAGATTATTACCAGGAGTAGGAATTACTTATCAAGTAAGCTTAAAATGAAGAAAACAAGTAGAAGTTTCAAATATTTATTTATGACTTATATATTTTGATAATTAGGGTGAAGAAATTGTCATGGAAGATGTCTGGATATCATGGGAAGATACAGTAGATCCACAGGCCTGCAACACGAACCCGGATGTTTACGAAAATCATTCTCGTGACGTAGCAAGGACTCCATTCCAATGGGACGATTCCACAGCTGGAGGTAAATGCTAATGAAAAGTATTTTGTTACAAAAATTGTAATTTGGATAATTAACATCAAATTAAATTTGATTAAAGGATTTTCAACGAATCCGAAAACATGGCTTCCATTGTCTCCAAAATACAAAGAAAATAATTTGGCGAAACAAAAGGCTGCTGAGAGGAGCCACTATAAAATATACCAGAAATTATCACAGGCTAGACTTACAAAGACCATTCAAGATGGCGATGTGAAAGTTGAGGCACTTACTGATGATGTACTGGCCTTCACCAGGTACTGGAGTTTAATTATTGTGAACAGGACTGTCTGAACTTGTCTGTATAATATACGTACATTATATAAGGACACAGTATTTACATAATTCGTTTTATTAGGGAACTGGAAGGACACTCTTCGTTTGCCGTTGTTTTGAACTTGGGCGATAAAGTCCAAACAGTACGACTACAGGAAACTTTCTCTTCTCTACCAAAAGAATTAACACTCTATGTGGCTAGCTTGAACTCTGCACGGAAGGAAGGGTAATATTGCTACCTTTATGCTACCATTGTTTTAGTTTGAATAATTTTCATGAAACTTTCGATATTTTTACAGAGAATTGTTGAGCACTCAAGAAATCACCCTCAAGCCCTATGAAGCATTAGTACTAAGTTCTTAAAATTTACTTTACTGTTTCTGTTATCATGTTTTATCTCTTATTAAATAAATAAATAATTTCTTATAAGTGCAATGAATTATTGTCTTTTTATTTAACCAATAGAATAGAACATTCTAGAATTAGCTTACAGCATGTTAGCAAAATGAATCTTGACACTGCGTTACAATTGCTATATGAGGAGTATAAATGAACCTTGGAATTAGTTTGTAGTAAGCCTGAAACTTTTACTGTAATTTTTTGCAACATTCTAGAATCACGCTTTTGGCTATGAGTGCCATGGTATATACAAACACTTATGAAGAAATAATACGAGTATTATATAAATGAATGATACTAAAATTTTTTTTCTTAAAAACACTTGTGGACAAGTTACATATCAACAACAAAATAACAACGTATTTGATAAAACTCAATGAAAGAGCAAACACTTAAAACTATAACCACTTAATGCTTGACTTTAGCGAAGGTCAGTGATTATTTCGTACGTATAAATAGCACTCTAGAGTCTTAGTATGAGTTAGTAAGCAATAAATAGTCAACATGAAAAATAATTAAGTGTGCTGATACAATGAAGTATACTTTAATATTTTTAGCAATTATTGGAACAGTGTATTCAATTAGACATGGAATTACGAATGTTCAAAAATCTAAAAAGGACTGGTGGGAAACTGCAGCGCTGTACCAGATCTACCCAAGATCGTACAAAGATTCAGATGGCGATGGTATTGGAGATTTGAGGGGTAAGATATTTTTTCACAGTGTTTTATATTATTTATACATTTATTTAAAAATTGTATTACATCAACGACAATTTAATTTTAATATTAATATTTTAGGTATAATTCAAAATTTGGATCATCTTAAGGATGCTGGAGTACAAGCCACATGGCTGTCGCCAATTTTTAAATCACCAATGAAAGATTTCGGTTACGATATTTCGAACTTTTTTGACATACAACCTGAGTACGGAACTATTGAAGATCTTGAGGAGTTAGTCCAAAAAGCGAATAAACTAGGTATAATTATAGAAATAGTATACTCTTTCATATAACAAGGTTGGATTACAAGTTGGTTTTTCTTACAGGGATAAATATTATACTTGACTTTGTCCCTAACCATTCAAGCGATCAGTGTGAATGGTTTATAAAGTCTGCAGAGAGAGATCCAGAATATGAAGATTACTATGTGTGGCATCCGGGTAGAGTTGACCCAGACAATCCTGATGGACCAAGATTGCGTCCCAACAATTGGGTAAATTAACCGTATTACCGAACAAAGCCTTTAAAGATGAATTTAGGAAATAAAAATGTTTTAAACTATTTAACACAGCTCAGCAGATTTCGCGGTTATGGCTGGACCTGGAATGAAAAACGAGGAGAATACTATTTACATCAATTCTTGAGTGCTCAACCAGATTTAAATTTCAGGAATCCTAAAGTTAGGGAAGTTCTAAAGGTGATTGCAATGTTTCATTTAAAACATATTATCTGCTTCTGTTTAAAACTTAGACTAAACGACTAATTCTGCAGGACGTCTTACGATTTTGGTTAGACAAAGGAGTGTCTGGATTTAGAGTTGATGCGGTTCCATTTTTTGTAGAAGATGAAGCTTTAAGAGATGAACCTGAAAGTGGTCTAACTGATGATCCGCTCGATAGCGATTATTTGCGCCATGACTACACTCAGCATCTTCCATTAACATATGAAATCGTACAGGAATGGAGGAACTTTCTAGACGAATATACTGAGAAAAATGGAGGTCCTTCCAGGTAAGAAATAAAATTGTTATTTAATAAATGTATTTTACAAATTATTTAATTCTACATTTATTTTAGAATAATGTTGTTGGAAGCTTATGGAACGGTTGATCAAGTCGTTAAGTATTACGGAAATTCCACACATCCTGGAGCTCATTTTCCATTCAACTTCTTTCTAATGGGCAATGTGTTCAACAACTCCAACGCTCATGACTTTAAAAGCAGTATGTTCATCTGGCTGGACAAAATTCCCGAAGGACAAGTACCTAACTGGGTGGTGAGTATGAGCAGATTTTTGACACTTTGGAAATATAAATATGCTCATTGCTTTTGTTTCGCTGAAGACATTACAAGTGTATTTTTACAGATGGGTAATCATGATACAAACAGAGTAGCTTCGAAAATGGGCGAAAAAAAAGCTGATGCTATCAACATGCTTGTTACATTGCTGTCTGGAATATCGATTAATTACAACGTAAGATATATAACAAATGGAAAATTAAATAAAGTACTCAAACAACATTACTGCTATACAATAGTGCAATAAAATATAAGAGGAATTATTTATTATTAAGGGTGAAGAAATAGCCATGGAGGATGTATGGATTTCCTGGAACGATACCATTGACCCACAAGCCTGTAACACAAATCCAGAAGTTTATGAAGAGGTCAGCCGCGATGTGGCTAGGACCCCGTTTCAGTGGGACGCTTCTACATCTGCTGGTAATTTAAGAATGATTAATTATTTCATCTTCTTTAATTACTCTCTAATTAGACCTAACGTAATATTCATTAAAGGGTTCTCAACAAGCTCTAAGACTTGGTTACCAGTGTCACCTAAATACAAAGAAAATAATTTAGCAAAACAAAAAACAGCGGAAAGAAGTCACTATAAGATTTATCAGAGACTGTTACAGGCGAGACTCACGAAAACAATCCAAGATGGCGATTTGAAAGTTGAGGCCTTAACTGATGACGTTTTAGCATTCACTAGGTATCTAATAAATTATATACTAATAATACCTCTTATTCTGCTATGTTGACACTATTTATGATGCTGAGGCTTAATATGTGTTTCTAGAGAACTAGAAGATCATCCTTCGTATGCAGTTCTTTTAAATTTGGGCGGGCAAGTTCAAACGGTTAAGCTACAGGATTCTTTTAACACTCTGCCAATAGAAATGAAATTGTATGTTGCGAGTTTAAGCTCTACAAGAAATGAGGGGTACGTTGATTTGTAAACATAATTTCTTTATACAATTTGTTTTAATTTACGTTCCAAAAATTTAAATAACTATTTATAAATTTTCAGAGATCTCTTGAGTACAAAGAGTGTTGTCCTAGAGCCATATGAAGCATTGGTATTGACTTCTTAATTGAGAAGAACTTAATTGAAATTGTAAAATGATGATTATAATTCGTGTAAATAAACTTTTCTTCATGAAATATTTCCTGTTTCAATATATTACCCATTATCGAATAATAGTGACCACAAACTCATCAAGCACACTGAACTAATGAGAAAAATTTCCAATTCTCCAGTTTCCTCCTTATTCCTAAAATGTAACTGATTATTATAATTATTTATGAGGTGATTCCCATGAATTCAAAGTGATCACCTAAATAGTAGTAACGTAAATTTAGATGTTATCATCATTGATAACAGAAAGATTAATGAAAAAATGAACAACTGATGTCAAACTATAGCATTCGCTTAGGACATGTATTCATCATAGTAGACGAGATAAAATCAGTGGATCAAACCGTTCAGCAAGCACCGTGGCACGAACATGTTTCAAGAGTGATCATCTGATGATGAATTTACGAATATTAGGCAATGCATTGATTAACAAAATAAAAATTATATTGTCAATTTACTTAATAATAAGTAAGAATATTATACTACGTATTATGGTAATTGTGTATTTATTTCTTTATAACATTAAACTATATTAATTTGAAGTATTCTATATGCCTTTTAAAATTACCAGTAGTTTCTATCCCATCATTATCTGCTTGTTTTCGAGATTTTCCTCGAATGATTTTCCCCATTGTATTAAAGAGAACAAAATATAAATAATCGTCGAAGATGTTAAAATATATATAAAACTTAAAAGTTCATAAAAATCATATTCGGTTTTCGCTGCTGCGTTATTTCAAAACTGATAATTGGTGAACGACGTAATCAGTATAGCTTTTTATTGCTAATAACTGCGTTTTAATAGTAAGAAAATTTGTAATTTTTACCTTTATAATCCCTATATGTACCATTTTATATAAACTACTACTATCTATTTATGTATTAGATATGTCTAAGAAAAAGAAGAATATAATAAATTAAATTGGCGTTTTTCTCTAAAATAATTTAAAATAAATAAGTATATATATACATATAACCTGCATTTCGATCTATGAAGTAATCTAATACTCGTATCACCGTTGTCATTGATTCAATAATCTGCAATTTAAAATCATAAAATGTCAAATGAATGTAATAACCTTGACAAATCGTGGATGCACGATTTGAATAACGATATGATAACAGAAATGATAATGATTTCAGTTGTACGAATATAAAAAGAGCAATTTTTTTAATATTGAATCAGTATGAACAGCGAAGTATATTGAATAACTATATTACAACAATATAATCATGAGGTATACAGTGGTGTTTCTTTTGTTCGCCGTAGTTTGTACTGCGGCATATAAGCTACCTGGAGGTTCAGCAAAAGCTAAAGATTGGTGGGAAACAGCTGCATTCTATCAAATTTACCCAAGGTCTTATAAGGACTCGGATGGAGACGGCATTGGAGACTTACGAGGTAATGAATAGCAAACTTAAATAATTTCAAACATGAAGGATAAAGTCTTATAAATTTGAATCTAATTTTAAAGGTATAATTAACAACCTGGAACACATTAAGGACGCGGGTTTGCAAGCAACATGGCTGTCACCGATTTTTAAATCCCCAATGGTTGATTTCGGGTACGATATCTCTGACTTCTTTTCCATCCAACCGGAATATGGAACTATGGAAGACTTCGTTGACCTCATGAACAAAGCAAGAGATCTTGGTAAATAATGTTAATTTCAAAATGGTTGTGTTTAGACATTGAGTTACTTTCAATACTATATATGAATTATTTCTTATCAATAGACATCAAAATAATTTTGGATTTTGTGCCAAATCACTCGAGTGACCAGAACGAATGGTTCATCAAATCGATTGAACGCGATCCGGAGTATGAAGACTTCTACGTGTGGCATCCGGGTAAAATTAACCCTGAGAATCCTGATGGACCAAGACTTCCTCCAAATAACTGGGTAATTTATTCATCAACATTAAATTAATGATTCTAACAATTAAAACAAGTTCTAATTTCTCTTCTATTTATTTAGCTGAGCGTATTCCGTGGATCCGCATGGACATGGAACGAACAACGTGAAGAATTCTACTTGCATCAGTTTGCTAGTGCCCAACCAGATCTCAACTACAACAACCCTGCAGTGCGACAAAGAATGCTGGTAACCTTCATGGATTAAATTAAATCAAAGTATTAGAAATCAGAGAGCAAATATTTATTAAAAAATTCTTTTATGCTAGGATGTCCTACACTTCTGGCTTGATAAGGGTGCTTCTGGATTTAGGGTGGATGCTGTACCCCATTTGACAGAGGATCCTGAATTCAGAGATGAAGAATTAAGTGGAGTAACAGACGACCCATTAGCGCATGCTTCTTTAATTCATGATAGAACTCAGAATCTTCCACTGACCTACGAAGTTGTTCGTGAATGGAGAAAGTTCGTTGATGACTACACAGAAATCAACGGGGGATATACCAGGTTAGTGACATACACACGAGTAACAGAACATAAGAAACACATAACGGTAACGCCCTGAAATATTCAAATGTTTAGACTAATGATGATTGAAGCATATGCAAACGTAGAACAGACGATGGCTTATTTCGGGAATATAACTCATCCTGGCGGACATTTTCCATTCAACTTCTTGTTGATAAGCGATACAACGATTGAATCAAATGCACGAGACTTTAAAAGGAGCATCGACAGCTGGCTCGACAATCTTCCAGAAGGAAAACAATCGAACTGGGTGGTAAGTAGTTACATTGAAAGGTAGCATCAGTGATCAAACGATTTATTAATAACTGAATCAATTGTTTAGCTTGGAAATCATGACCAGAGACGTCTGTCCACACGTTTAGGAGTTCCCAGAGTAGATTCATTCACTATTCTAATAAGGTTATTGCCCGGAGTTGGAATCACTTATCAGGTAATCGGAGTTTAATATGCAATCAGTAGATTAGATAACAATTACACTATAGTATTAATTAGGTTTTGTATTATTTAGAGAAAATATATTAATTTTTTTTAAATTTGTTTTAGGGTGAAGAAATTGCAATGGAAGATGTATGGATCTCTTGGGAAGACACCGTTGATCCTCAGGCTTGTAATACGAATCCAGATGTGTTTGAAAACTACTCCAGGGATGTTGCAAGAACACCGTTTCAATGGGACAACACTACTTCAGCAGGTGATGATTCAATCAAATTGCAATAATTGTACTAAGAGTTATTTTAATTTAATAATAAAAATATTTAACAGGTTTTTCAACCAGTGAAAATACATGGTTGCCAGTATCGCCATATTACAGGGAAAATAATCTAGCGAAACAACAAGGACAAGAATACAGTCACTACAAGTTATTCCAGAAACTGTCTCAAGCTAGACTTACAGAAACAATTCAAGATGGAGATGTCACTGTAGAAGCTCTGACTGATAACGTACTTGCTTTCACTAGGTGAATAGTTATTTCATTTAAACAATGTTTTCTTTATTTCCTACTTATAATATTAACACCAACCGGGGTATTTATAGGGAATTAGAAAACAACCCACCATTTGCTGTTGTGCTAAATTTAGGAGACAAAGTTGAGACGGTTAATCTCCTTGAGACGTTCCCAACGCTTCCACAAGAACTAAACATATACCTGGCTAGTGTGAACTCCAGACGAGAAGAAAGGTAAATCCACTAAACTTTAAATCCATATTAAATACGTGCATTGAATATGCTGCTTTGATGTAACCTATATACTATTTTACAGTGACGTCATCGATGTGTCTGAAATTACACTGTCTCCCTACGAAGCTCTAGTCCTCACAGAATAACAAAAACATGGCTGTCTCTCAAAACCTACAAATATAGTCATAATACTCAATGAACTAAAATTATAATTTGTAATCTTTAAATATTTTCTAATCAATTTGTAATTGTATTTTAATTTTCTAAAATATATTTTATTAAAAATATTTTCTTCTTTTTTATTATATCTTTCTACCGGCCCTGGTATTTGTATAGTGCTGTTGTAAACACAAACTTTGATAACAACTGAACCCAGAAAATATAATGCCGGTCTGGGGATTGAACCCGAAGACACAGGTGTCAAGCATAAATTATCTCGACTACTGCTCTGTGCAATGCGATAAATACAATGTAAAATTTCTAACATGATACGAATAAATATAAATGGAGAATAAAAAATTTGAACAGTTGATTTATCGACACGACAACTACTTAAAATTTAAAGAAAAACACCAGAATGGGCTTTTGTCCTCATTTTTTAGTGGTCGATTTTTCAATTGTTGATTGAAATTGATGTTAATAAATGTGTATTGGAGTGTCTATTTTATTAAATATCTAAATATTGACGGAGATATAGCAATTAAAAGTTTGAATTGTAGTTTTAGCGCTAGAAATGGTCGGCCATATTTGTAAGACGTGAAATGCATTTTAACGTTAGTTATTTGTGAGTAGGTCAGTGCTGTGGTAATGTTTTGTAGCTGTTGGTAGTCAAATAATCTAGTCAAGTCAAAGAATAATAAGTTTTTATTATATTTAACCCTGCTAAGGCAGACATGGTATTGAAATTTGATTGTTCCTTGAAATAGCTGTAAATAATATTTGATATTTTGATTTATAAATACATATAGCAGAGATTTATGATCTGTAAGGTTGGTAACCTTACACAAGGATTGTGATGTCGCATGGACTTGGAATGTGTACAACGTTGAAAAATGACTTTTTTAATTGTTAATATCTCTTAACATATAAGAAGTTAATAAAAAATAATTGAACATTTGAGGTTCTAGTAACCCACTTTATCAATATATAGTACACTTTTATAGAAATTAAGATATAGGACACAAGCCCATTGAAAAACGGCCAAGGAAACATACTAAACAACGTACTTAAAGTTTTAATATATTTACCACAACATCAGTAACGTAGAACATGAGCTGATGATGCTTACCTGAAACAACAAAAAAATCACATTAGTAAATAGAAACTGAAAGCATATTAGTAATAGATTATACAATTGATGTGTTTAGAAATATATAGGAAAGCAATATATGAGTTGACGGACATATGATTAAATCTAACACTGGATTTTAATTATAGAAATCATTGTTGCCACTATGATGGTTTTTGTGCAGGAAATATATGTTCTTCTTGTTTTAATCTTTTCTTCTTAACTTTAAATTAGTAACGTATTTTTTGTGTTCTATTGCAGAATGATAGAGTATACCGTTGTGTTTTATTGATAAGAATAATTGTAGTGAATAAGAATAATTGCTTTCTTAGTAAATTAAATCATATTATACAAGCCAAATAAAAAATATTTAAACTATGTTTGTTTTAATATCTTAATAAGCACGGCATTGATAATAAATATATGAGTGTTTTGTCATATGTTCTTTTTACGCTGAAATACCATAAAGAATTGATAAGAATATTAAAAGTGGTGCTTCAGAATGCCATGTTTGCCTTTTTCTGCTAAAGTTTAAAAAACCTTTAAAATGTTGTATTAGTAAACAAGCTTATCTAATCCTATTAATCAAAAGAACATCCGCACTTTAAAAAGTTATAATCGTTTACAAATAATATAAATTAACTTGTTGAAGTTTATAAAAATGTAATTGCTTAACACATAACGTAAATTTATGTAGTAATTAACGTAAAGAATTTTACATAATATTACGTTTTATTGTTAATTGCAGATTAGTTAGGCAATAAATAAATTCAAAAGACAAAAATCTTGTATATAATCTTGAATAAAAAGTTTTATTAATTTATATAGAAAGATAACTTTTGTTATGTAACCATATATGTAAACTGAAAATTTGTAATCTTTGTTATGTAAAATAAACATAGAATATATGTAAAAAGACGAATCCGGAATGATGTACGAGTATATACAATTCTAAATGATTAAAATCTTTACTACGCAGTAAAAAATATCAAGATGTATTCAGTCGCTACTTAAGATAAGCTACACATAGTAAACGTGTTGCGCTCGTGTTGATAATCCTAAAATCGATAAACTGCGTGATTTATTCACGTGGCCTGATTGTGATAGTATAATCGAAATTGATAATGAGCAGGTAAATTCAAAAATACGAGTACTTCTGGAAAATTCTACAATTAAAAACAGATTAGAAATATTAAACAATTCTTTTTTTAATGTAATTACAAAATTGTTTTCTATATAAACATTAAAGTGAAGTGACAATGACAGTGCAAATAAGGTCAAGTGGATGGAAACATTGTAGTTTGATAAAATTTCAAGGTTAATAACATGCAGTTATTATGCATGTATAAATACTGCTGTGATTTATAATTACGTTCAGTAGCAGCTGGTAAATAAACAAACAAAAATATTTTAAACCTGAGTCAATTAAGATCTTGAATTAATGATGAAGTGTGTTTTAGCACTATTAGTTTGCGGTGTAGCTTGCACTGCAGCGTTCAAGATCCCCGGCGGAGGAAAAACTGAGAAAGACTGGTGGGAGACTGCGTCCTTCTATCAGATCTATCCTAGGTCTTATAAAGATTCCGATGGTGATGGCGTAGGAGATTTGAGAGGTAATTACACTAAAATAAATACGGTAATTTCAGACTAATGTTTCTAAATACTCCACGTTGAAATTTAATATTGGAACCAGGTTGTAGTAAACTGGCAAATTTAAAACTGTACTGTGTTACAATTTTCTATATAAAAGAATGAATCTTACAGGGATAATAGACAAACTGGATCACATAAAAGATGCCGGCATAGAAGCTACATGGCTATCACCAATCTTCAAATCCCCAATGGTAGATTTTGGATATGATATATCCGATTTCTTTGATATTCAACCAGAATTTGGAACCATGAAAGACTTTGAAGATCTAATGGATAAAGCAAAGCAACTTGGTAACCGATTATAAACATGTTTAATATTCGTAAATTTTAAAAACAAAAATCTATTTAAAGTATTTCTATTTAGGGATTAAAATAATATTGGATTTTGTGCCTAATCATTCAAGTGATCAGAATGAATGGTTTAAGAAATCTGTAGCACGGGATCCTGAATATGAAGACTTCTATGTATGGCATCCTGGTAAACCAGATCCACAAAATGTTGGAGGGCGCAATCTTCCACCAAATAACTGGGTAAGATTTAATTACTGTAATTAAGCTTTCTTGAGATTTAAATATTCTTAACATGAAAATTAAATAATATACAATTATTATAGATAAGCGCATTTCAAGGATCGGCATGGGAATGGAATGATGAAAGGGGTGAATACTACTTACATCAATTTGTAAAAGAGCAACCTGATTTCAACTACCGGAACCCAAAAGTTAGAGAAACACTAAAGGTAACTAACTAATGATTTCATCTTTAATGTTTATTGTAACAAATAATAGCCATTATCATTTTTAATGTACTACAGGAAATCCTTGGATTCTGGTTAGATAAAGGTGTTTCTGGATTTAGAGTTGATGCTGTTCCTTACATAGCCGAAGATCCAGAATGGAGAGACGAAAAGCCCAGCGGAATAACCGACGATCCCAGAAATCCAGATTCTCTGATTCACGATTATACCCAAAACTTACCATTAACTTATGAAGTTGTTCAAGAATGGAGACAATTTCTAGATGAATACGCCAAAAAGAATGGTGGAGAAACCAGGTAATTTTAGAATTTGTATGTCATAAAAGATATTTTTATTGATAATTAATATCACATTATTTGTTTCCAAGAATTATGATGTTGGAAACATATGCAACCGTCGAGCAGACTATAGCCTATTTCGGAAATGCTACACATCCAGGGGCCCACTTCCCATTCAATTTTCTGTTAATTCCAGGGACTAATATCAGTTCCAACGCACGTGACTTTCACGCCCTAATTACTAGCTGGCTGAACAATCTTCCAGAAGGAAAACCATCTAATTGGGTGGTAAGCAAAATAACTTATGGTTGAAAAATAATAGGGTTAGAATGAAATGAACATTCAATTTGATTTCAGATGGGAAACCACGACAAGCAACGAGTGTCCAGTCGAGTAGGAGTTCCAAGAGCCGATTCTATAAACATCCTTTTGAGATTACTGCCGGGAATAGCTATTACTTACAATGTATTACTTGAAACGTTTACAAATATTTGCTGGCATTTAATATTAGAAGCTTATTAAATTAATGAATTACAGGGAGAGGAAATTGTTATGGAGGATGTTTGGATTTCCTGGGAAGATACAATTGATCCTTGGGCCTGCAACACTAATCCAAATGACTACGAGATCTATTCCCGTGACGTAGCGAGAACGCCATTCCAATGGGATAGTTCAACTTCAGCAGGTAGGTACCTATTGAATAACTATAACATTTATTATAAATTTGCTCATTTACCATTTCTAAATTCCATAGGATTTTCAACAAGCGAAAAAACATGGTTGCCTGTATCTCCAAAATATAAAGAAAACAATCTTGCCAAACAAAAGGAAGAACAATATAGTCATTATAAACTTTTCCAAAAATTGTCAGAAGCCAGGCGAACTGACTCAATTAAACATGGCGATCTGCAGATAGAAGCTCTAACTGATGACGTTTTAGCATTTACCAGGTAAGTCTTTTGCGCCTAAATGAAAATTGACAATTTTACATAATATTCTAAGCAAACGTATCTCTTCAGAGAGCTAAAAGGCCATCCAATATTTGCTGTAGCTTTAAACTTAGGGGATAAAGAACAAAAAGTAAACCTTCAAGAATCATTCACTAATTTACCAAGCCAATTGAAATTGTATCTGGCGAACGTGAATTCCGCACGATCAGAAGGGTGAGTTGAATAGTAACAACTATTTATTTATTAACCATTTGCTTAAACGTCACTTTTTCTTATAATTTCAGTGATGTAGTAGATACTAAACAAGTTACACTGGCGCCGTATGAAGCTTTGGTGCTGACCTCTTAAGAATCTTTTTGAAACTATTTGAAATAAGGAATATTATTATATGTATAATAAAATAAATAAAACTTTAAATTAGATTAAATATTTTATTTGGCTTAAACGGAAAATGACATAGAGAGTGTGTTTGATATAAATCTTAATCGAAAACAAAGTAATCTTCATGAATAAATCTTCCATCCAATGATATTCAAAGAGTTAACTAAAAATATTTTTATAAATTTAATTAGCGTGTAGCATTAAAAGCATTAAAATGTCAACATAAAACAAGCCGACGATTTGAATACATAATTAAAATATTAAAATAAATTCTCTCGCTGAAATTTAAATAATATTTAGTATTTTCTACAAGCCACGCAGACAAACCTTGCGATTTGCAACTGCTTAGGAGTATCGTATCCTGCAAAGTGTTATCACAAGGCACGCTCTAGCCTGACAGAGTCGTGCCATCTGTACTATGGTATCTATAGCAGAGATGAACTACACAAGGTCCGCATTTGCGGATGGCAGTATCAGATTTTAAAGACTTCAACAAGAAGTCAATTGGAGCTTGTCATAATTCCAAACGATCTGAAATTACCATAATTGATTCAGTCCTATGGCAATAAATGTTTAGTAACGAATATAGCATTGGTTTTTTGGAAAAAAGGGAAGAACTGTATATCGTATATCAAGTACCAATGAATGTGTGAGCTAATCAACAAGGCGCCTGCAGCGACCGTTCTAACCTTGCTACGATGCTGTAGATAAATTAGTTCAACTTGATAAATAGTTTGGAGAACACTGATCAAATGCATAGCCGGTGCATAAAACGAGCATTAAATGCATATGCAACACGAATACATTGCACATTACAATGTAACCAACCGCGTCACACATTATGCCATAAAGCAGATTTAAATAACGGCACGAATATGTTAATGTCAGAAAGCATGGCTTAAAAATTATATTGTATAATAAGAAACGTACATAAAACGCTGGTAGTGAAGCGCTGTAACATATTATAAGCATTAAACTTGTAGAACAAATGATAAGGCGTTCGTTCTTCTAAAAGGTGAAGTATGCTTCAGATAAAGATAGCAGCGTTTATCGCACTGGCAACACATTTTGTACACAACTTGTGTATGCGATGTGCGATGTGCAATGATTTAACAAATTTTAAGATCTCAATAGACCCGTGGCGATTGTGCTACGTTTGAAACAATAAATCAAATGCGTTTGATGCGAGACATGAAGATCTGTGGATTCTAACCTTTATGCAATATATCTAGTCTAATCACTGGAACTGCTGGTGTTCCAATTTTACTTTTTCCTTTTCGTATGCTCCACGGCAAATTCAATTATATTCGGTTAGAATTGATTGATACATTTTGGTGTTCTAGTCAAATTTTATAAATGCGTAACTAGATAGCTCTCCTCTATAAGTTACTGTGATAAGACGCTCTTCTGATTTAGGTTTAGATGTTACAAAATAAAACATACTCATAAACGAGTGTTAATAGAGTTGCGTTAAAAAAATTGCAGGCGAAATAATAATAAGTTTTACTTGAGTTCGTAACAACAGCAATTGTTACGTTTAACAATATATTTAATTTGATGTTTATTAGTTTCTTTCACTCTCTCTCTCTCTCTCTCTCTCTTACGAAATTAAACTTATTAGCTTTTAAGATATTACCAAGTGTTTGATGTAGTTCAATTATTCAATTAATTAAGGTATTAAGTTTTCATTGTATAATAATGATATGTAATTTTGGAAAGGCAAGCTTAATAACATACAAGTACTTTTAGTACAAGTACCATTGAATATTTATGCCTTAATCTTTACAAGCAACAATATGAAGACGTATATTGAGAGGCTCACATCTTACATCTCGATGAAGCATCATTGTACTACAAATCCTGTTAAAGACTATGAGTACACGAATAATGTTATCGGCAGTTACCAAATTTCTATTAAACCACAGCTCTGCGTACGTAGTACGGAGGACAGGGCGCCTGTTTTCACATTTAATGATTGATATGAAACAACACAGCATCGATCTTGTACAGCAGACTAGTGAACATCTTATAAAATTAGTTTACAGTTACTACCAGAAGACTATAAGTATTTTAAGAGTGTATGAAATATAATCCACGAGAAATAATAACATTAAACAGTTATACACATAAAAAACGTCAAACTGAAATAACTCAAATCCATACAAGCTTTTATTCCTTTTCGTTATTTGCTAGCAGGGTAATTGAAATAAATATCAAAAGTAAAAATCTTTTTAGTTAATATTTTACGAGAATATTGAAAATACATAAATATAAATACATAAAATAAAATATCTACTAAAAATGAAAATATACATTTAAATGGAAAACACTTTCGAATAAATTGATTAAATTTCAAAAGATTATAGTCTCAACAAACATCTGTTAGAGCTTGAACAACAGAGTGTCAGTACAAGATTCACTTCCCATTTATAATTCATTATATTCTTCAACTCAAATGCTCAACAGTTTGTTTTTCTTTTCTACATTTTCCAAGAGAAAAACAATTTTACTTATTTATTTATAGGAGAGTCTTCCATTCTAAGATAAACAAATGGTAAAACTGACAAAATGTTCTAAGATTTGAATGTTACAATCCAGAAGAAATAAAAATCTAAATTTTATCAAGTACGATGAACTTAATATATGCTATGTTTATTTGAGTATATCAGAAGAGGAAATGAATCAGATTGGCCGCCAATATTTAAATTAGAAATATGATTTGATATAAATGATTTGTGGATTATAGAAATCGTTAAAATCGTTAAAATCGATGCCAACTGAAAATGTCATCCCTTTTTCAAAATAAGTTGCGGTTTGCACGTGATATACTGTATTTTGTATTCCATGTTCCATATTCTGTATTTCATAAAGTCATGAGAGTGGGTAAGCTTAAAAGATATCAGAATTAAACCAATTTATGATTTGATTTAAAATATTCTGAAAAATAAATTCAAAAAAATAAAATAATCCATTTTCCAGTAGCAAGCACGATAAAATAAATAAAATTTTCAGAGTAGTATAACAGAGAAAATTGTAAAATAAAACAAAGAAACAAAACAAAACAGAATCAGAAAAATCCAGTCAACAGAAATAATAAACTACACGGGTTGAATACATAGCATGAAGTCAAAGAACAACAAAATCATTAGAGTCCATTAGCTCGAACAAACACAACAAATTAAAATAAGAACTATTCTATACTGGTCGTAGTCTAGAAATATAAACGGGGCGAATCTTTCTACCCCCTGGAAAGTTAAATATAAGAACAGAGACTTCTTATACCCATAGTAAGTTAGAATATATTATTCTAGGGATGCTTTTTTTAGATTTTAAACAACTTTTGCTAAGAATGTTTTACAATACTTTCAGCCAGTGACGTTCCTACGGTATAGCCACACTGCAAGAAACTGAGAAACGTATTATGATGAAACAAGTCTTGCAGTTGATCAGAAGTAAAACTCTTTTGACTTTTAGTTGTAGAAACTTAGTTTTTAAATGCTCCATGATCTCGATATAACGACCCTCTATTTAAATGATTGCGTATAAAAGGAACTAAATTTTCATACGAAGCTTGCATATGGGATCGGTATTTCCTGTTACGCCATTGTATACTCCTTTTCGGTATACTTCTAATTGGATTAAATTATTAACAAGAAAACTCAAGTACTTGTATACCTACAGGGGAATTTTTCTTTCCATAAATAATTGTTACATTGTAATAAAATAATTACGTAGCCTCCGTCTAATTAATTAATTAATGACTGCACAGATTAAAATTGAATAAGTTTTATAAAAGCAACGAGTAATGCTTTTGGCTTAAGTTAAATTTCTCAACTTTTAATAAAACCTTTTTAAATGAAATATTTGTACTGATTAAATTCAATATTCTTAAAATCGTTGCGTCCTTTGTATTAAAATTAATTGAAGAGTTTAACTCATGCAAACAGATTATTCGTCGGTGTTCAGGTATTACCAAGAAATTGTAATTACAAAATCACCGAAGAGGGAAAAAGTGGTGCTTGACCTCTTGTCTTTGAAATGAGAATCAGCCTTTAGCATTATACATTCTATTTATTACGATGTCCATAAAAACAATCTAGATTTTCAAGTATCCCAATTTACATTTTAATATCTTACATATATATACCTTTAAACGTATAGTCAACTTGATGCACAAATACAAAACTATAAACATTTATATCGTCGATACCGTAATATACTTACGAGTATATCCAATAATGACATTTCGGTCCAATATCACAGCTCTCTTAGTAATATGTTCTTCGTTTCCTTTTGCATCTTTAGATTCGCTAAGGTTATTCAGCAACACTAAGTTCAGCGGTTCAGAAAATTTCATTAGACTGCATTACACACGAGTATTTTCAACCCTTAAAATGGGCGCCTGACATAAATTATTCTAAGAAAAATAGTTGCTAAATTGGTAGGTTATTTGCTTTGAGAGATACTTTGAATACTTCTGTCACTTGACATGTAATTTGTAGGTTAGGAAACCACACTTAATACATATTTAGTATTCCCACACTTAAATTCGAAATAACTTTGTAAAATATTTGAGTAGAATATAAATAAATAACAATGTTAATTTAATGAATTAATGAACCATTTAACAGAAATAGAATAAACTGATTATTTTAAGCCGCCTACCTCTTTTGGAAACCTAGAGAAGTATATTAGATGAAGTCTAATTTTCTAGACAACGTTCTATAGTTGAGAAGTCGTAGTATATTTCATACTGCACTTTATATATCTCTTTCTGATGGGCAAATACCGTGATCGTTTATAAGGATAGAATATTATATCGACGTTGGAGTACTCGTATTTATGCAATTACTTATATGTATCTGCTTTCCTCGGGGAAATGGAGAGCTAATCTGATGTCAGTTTACCGTGACATATTCAAGGAGATATATTTATTACTTACAAACGTCGTTTATAAGATTAAGTTTAGGGAGGATTCTAAGTAACACGGTAAACAGTAGTACGAAACCCGAAGCAACCCCATTCAAAACGTCTGTTCCCGAAACGTGACATTTTAAATAATTGGTACAACTTGATGCTAACAAAATTATGATACGACATATTTGATAAAGATCAGCGAAACCTGTCAAATAAAATATTCTGTAACCTAAAATGAGAGTCACAAAGCGGCACATGTTATTTCGTTATAGAGATTCTGCTCTTATTTATTATGAAGGAAATGTGTTTTGACGTTGATGAGAGGGAGGGGGGGGGGGAGAAGGAGAAGGCTAATAGTGACTATTTTCGAAACTAAAAATATTATATACAAAAATATATATTCTTACTCAGCAAATAATACCTGTGCATTCCGGAGTCTTTGCCATCTTTGTCCATAATCAAAAATTCATGAGAGATAAACCAAAATGGGTATTACCTTAAACCTATGTAACATTTTACTTAACCTAAAATTGTTTTGTTTTATGACTAATAAATAATATTATAAATCCTTATTCAAAATTACATTGGAATTATTAAAAATAAAAACAATTAGTTCTTTCAATTTATTAAGTATCTGTTAAAATATTAATATACGTCATAATTCTTTTAGCTTTCTTGTAATACTTTAGGTCTGTTTTAACTTTTAAGTTTTAAGTTTTAATGTTTAGTTTTCGTGTAAAAGTTTTACAAAAATAAAACCGAAGTTTTCTATAAAATATTGTATGTAATACCTAGTTTAACTGCAAATAGTAATTTATAAATATCCTAAAGTTTGATATCATTTATTTCGTCTGTAATAAATATGTTTTTGTAATGAATTTATTTACTTAGGAAGTTTATCTGGCATAGAGCCACTTCAATAAATTACAGAATAATGTTAAATAACAACGTTTAGACAATGAAACAATGGCCCCATTGTCTGTCTGCCAAAAACCGAGACAAGACCAGCTAACAATGTCGATTCACTTGTCTTTCTATTTTATAATACAAAGATTTTAATAAAATAACAAAACGAATCAGATAGGAAGACACAATGTGCGCAGTTCTAAGATATGAAGAACGGCAGCGCCGGGTGGTTCGGATTAGAAACTAAAGAGACGTTTAAAACATTTTTCAATCAATTTTTTGAAAAATATCTTTGTGAGTATACTCGTTCATTGTTATCAGCATTGTAAATTACAACGATTACACTCCATTGAAATTGTCCCCCATGTAGTTGGCTGGTAAATCCACTCCAATTGACAACGAGCAATTATATTTACATAAATATGTATATCTTCAGATTTACAAAGGCGCAGGTGTGTACATATATTCTGCATAAGTATTTATTGCGATTCCTTGCATTACACACTTACAAAAGTATTAAGTAAGTTCTAAGGAACAGCAGTGTAATATATTGCTAAATATGTAATAACATGTATAAACAGGAAATTTATAATATTATCATAAAATCGATATTTTATGGTGACCATATGATCTTAGCCGTGTCCAGTACCAGTTAGCATCTAAGGTTCAACGTACGGACGGTGTGGACGGTAATGCTGAGGTGAACTATTTATTATATGCGGTAAATGCAGATATTACAAACTACACTAAATTGTACATTAAATGAAAAAAAAAGATTATTTAATCTTTAGAAGAGAGGCGGACATGTTGTTTACGTTCTATTTAAATTACTTTTGCATTATTTTAATTAAATGGGAACACATTCCTTTGCTGAAGTGTACAACGAAATTAAACTTCGTAGAAACGAGAAAATATGCAATATATATGGAATTCTTTTAGGGAAAGATTTAGACGTTTAGACGTTATCACGTGACCGATAAATAACGTTGTGCTCAGTAGCTTAGCTGGAAATATCGGGTCATCATGAAAGCATATTCAAAGCCAGAGAAAATACAGATCATAATACATTAAAATCTCGATATAACGGACTAATCGGTTAAAAGAATGATTAAAAGAATTAAATGTTAATAAAATTTAGTTACTTTCCTCGTGAAGTCACCTCAGTGTTGAATTTAACGGGCGGAATAGACCACAAATTTTGTTAATCTATGATAATATATAGAAGGCTGTTATAACCAGGTTACACTGCATTTAAAAATTAAATTTTTTTTACCTGGTTAAAAATTCATAATATACTAATAATATACTAATTGTCTTACATCAATTTTTGCAGGTTCTTTATGCTCAATAACTAATAAGGCTGTTATAACCAGGTTACACTGCATTTAAAAATTAAATTTTTTTTACCTGGTTAAAAATTCATAATATACTAATAATATACTAATTGTCTTACATCAATTTTTGCAGGTTCTTTATGCTCAATAACTAATAAGGCAAGTAATACTTCTTTGATAACATGTAGTTATGATTAATTTAATGAAAGACCTTTCAACACTAGCTGTTGTTCGCGACAATGCTAGGCACAATATTATCTAAATATCATTTTATCTATCTAAACTGTGTTGTCTAAATAGTGTACTTTTCTTTAATGTACTAAGTATCCCCACGCGCATAATATAGGTACCGCACTGGCTGCACTCCAAAGAATATTCACAAAATAAAGCTTATAACCTTTTAAAACTGTAAAGGCAGAGAAAGCAACAATAAATAAATAATAAAATCATGAAAACTATAATCTTAAGATGAAAAGAATAAAACATCATGAATATATATCTTGAGAAAATAATTTCTCATTTTATTTACGCTTTTCAATATTTATTTCACTTCTCTAGAAATGACTGCTATTTACATAGTTACTGAAGATAAACATTTACTCAAAATAGACAAAATATTGACTTAAAATATTAAACATTAAAAGATTTTTTTCTTTAAACAAAATTTGAAAATAACACAACACAAATCGCTTTTCTAACTTTGTTTAAAATATTTTGACATCTTCTTTTTATAAAGTACATAATATTATTTCCCTTAAATATTTTCAATAAGAATAAAAATAAATAAAAAGGAGTTAGAAAAAAGTAAAATATTCTGTTCAGCGAAAGGGATTGAATTAAAATAAAAATTGCCTTCAACAAAGGTTTAAAAATAGGGCTAGAAAAGCTTCTCGCTTCAAGAATACAATTTGCATGTGGTATTATGTGTGGTGTATTATAAAATAAATTGGATTGCGTAATACAAATTCAAAACACTTACGCTGTAAAATGAGAATAGTTGTGTCAAATACACACATTCAAGCAATAATCGTATGTAAGAGTTGAGGCTAGCGTCCAAGGTAAGCGTATGCACAACACGCATCGAACGCCTTAAAAACTAGTGTTTTCTATAGGCATAAAACTGTGTTATTGTTTGTGCGCTTTTTCATCAGATTTAAATTGTTAACTACAACACTTTTTACCAGCAAACCACTTATGTACATATTTTTACTTCACGTATTTCACCCAGTATTAAAATTAATAATTACTAAACAACACCGTTACTCATGCGTTATAGTAATCCGTAACCCTAACTAGAAAATATTCCGCGAAGAGCTACGCACAACCTTTATTTACACCCTCCGTAATCACCATCTGTTGAACCAGGTAAACATACTCTAAATAATCTACTGTAATACCTTGCAGCGGTAATAATAATATTTAACAAACATATGGATATTTGTGTGTGTATATTATATTTTCTTATAACCATACACTGCCCAAAGCTTTCGCAATAAAGGGCCCCATACACATTTCAAATACGTTTGATGCTTGACAATATGCTTGATTGTTTGCTGGCGTAGTTCTCTCAAAATTTAAAAAAAATTAGAATTTTTATTGCGTAACATGTGAAGCTCGTGACATATGCTTGATAACTGATGCGTGCTTGATAACCGTGTGTACTGTGTATGGGACCTTCAAAAGTCTCCGCATATCGCTACTATCAACAATTCCGCTACTTCAACTCTGGGGGTAAAGCTCCTAATGCTGATTATAATGTATTTTTAATTACCTGGATAGCTCTCGCTTTATAATACCCGAAAACGTGGGCAAGGCGCCCAACCGCCCGGCCGCAAAGGTTTTTTATCCTTGTACGTTACATTATTCATCTCATCAGGTAATTATTCATATTTTTATAGTAATTTATTGAGGTTCATATTCTAATTAATTAAAGGGTGTAAATAGCACTTTACCTTTCCCATCAACAGGATGGAGGAAGCACTTTAATTTATTAAAATATTCTCCAAAGGATGTTTAAGCTGACTACATGACATTTGCATAATATATTTTCTTATCAAGTTTTAACAGATTTAAAAAAATACGTTATTAGCGTTGAGCAAATAACTAGATAACTGTAGCAATTGAGTTTAAGTTTGCATCTTAAGAAAAATTGTTTATTTGAAAATGAATATCGTATTGAATATGACCATCCATAGAAAATTTGCAACGTTGCAAATTATATTTTTACCAGTATTTTTGTGAACAGAACACGTTGCGTGATGAAATATAAATATTACCTTAAATACACGTAACATAGGGAATCAGGTGCGGGAACAAAACTAACGTGGGCTAACGTAACGAGCGTACAGATACAAGAGAAGGAAGGAGATTGTTTTTGTTTCATTTACATTATTTCAACGCAAGGAATGCAATTGATTTTATAAAGGGAATTGTAAAAAGGAGAATGAAATTGTAAGATAAAATAGTACTTAAGAAAAATCTATTTATATTTAATCTACATCTAACGCGTACAATAGAGTTGTGTGTATTTGAATATTTCTTCATAGTATCTAAAAATGGTATTAATTATGTATAACTGTACATATCTCATATTAGGTAATATTAAGGTGGATGTTACATAACAGCACTCCTTCACAATCTATTACAACGACTCCCGCTAGAACCGTTGCTAGATCACAACTGAATTACATTCAAATCGTTATGTACCCATAAACGGTAATTCAAGTGTTGCGACATTATGGAAACTAAAAAGTAGGTGTCATGCTATAAGTCTTGTACACAGGAAGACATTTAACGCAAGCAACACCAGCACCAGCTCCAGTTTCAACTGATCAACTGGTTAACAATAAGATAAGTGTTGCAACAAGACAAGAATCACAGATTGCATGACTTTATTCAGTTCTAGATGTTTTATGGTAAACGTTGTGAAACTTCTTTCCTAAGCGTTATTGAAATTGCAATTGTATATAGATTATGGTTTACCAATTTGATTTATATTTATAATTGACCATGCCAGTGGCGTATTATTAGGACACTGACTATATTTGCGATCTACGATTTTTTCAGTAAGGTATTTCTATTTTAATGGTTATCTATACCCAGTAAACATTTGGTGAAGTGTCCCTTTTGTGACGTTTCTATCACTATTGCACTTCAATTATAGTTCGCATCAACTTAATCTTCATTTGCATTCCGACAGGAGGAGTGGTTCCGTCATCTGTAGCCGATAAAACAGATATTTCATATGAACGATTGTGAGAAATTGAACTATAAATGAACTCTTTCAAAACAAAAAGATCATACGCATCTCCAATATGATGTCAAGTGACTCCAAAATGCTCCAAAATGTTTACTGGGTACACACCAATTTCTTACTTGACAAACCATACCACTATGAGGTAAGGTTCACTTGCATTCTTTTTCAGAGCTTCGTTCTTTAATATTTGACTACAATTGAATGACAATAATTTTCAATGACAATTTCTTATTATTCTAATGCATCCCACAAATAATCTGAAATAACACATTATAATTTTGTGGATAAAATAGTGATAATAATAGAAGTTAAATATATTTCCATTTCAACAACAATTTTAAAGAAAAAGAAACACAAAAGATTGTGATTCAGTAAGAGTATTCAATAGAAAATACTTGATCGATTTAAGTGTCCATTGTACAAGTCGTTAATAGCAAGATGCAGCCACTCTAATCTTTTTGTAAGTTCGTAGTTGATGTAACATCATTTATCAACATACCGTCTTATGGTCTTAATAAAGACAGGCCATAAGATAAATTGATGCAAACTTAAAGAATTTTAGGTTCACTGTAAAATGAAGAGTTATGCAGTAAATTTATAACATGCACTTCGACAACTGAAATTAAACTTTTTGTGTGTTACAAATATCTCAAACATTTGACTACCGTTAATAACTAGTATGATAAATGTCCCTAGTACTACTGTGTTCTCGGGTTCGATCCCCGGGCCAGAGTTATGTTTTCTGGGTTTGATAAAATAAGATTTAATTGGTTGTGTGCAATCATAGTGCAAAAATGAATATTGACAAAAAAATGATCACAAAAAGAAAAATTCGAGAACGAAAATAGAAAATGGGAAAAAATAAAAGAAAAGAAGAAGAAAAAGAACAGCTTGGAGAGAGATAATGAGGAAGAGATTGAATAGAAATGGGAACATGTAGTTAAGGCAATTGCTGTATCATATCCAGATGCTGACATAGGAAAAGAATAAGGATCTTGAACGTTGAATGATGAGGTGATTGATGAAGCACCGATGGAATACTTTGAAATGGAATAAGGAAAGAAGCTGAAACATAGAAAAAGAAAGAATTATAATATATTGTATAAGTTATATGTTATAAGAAATATGTAAATAAAATGTAATATTGATTTAAAAGTGCTAATAGTTGATGCACTGAAAAATAAATATTAAAAAAAAAAAAATGTCCCTAGTATAATAAAGGTGAAGTGTCCCTTTTTGTGACTTTTCTATCACTGTTGCACTTCAATTATAGTTCGCATCAACTTTATCTTCATTTGTATTCCGGCAGATGGAGTGATTTTGCCATTTGTAGCCAATAAAATAGACATTTTATATGAATGACTGTGAGAAACTAAACTGTAAATGAACTCTTTCACGACAAAAAAATCATACGAATTTTCTATATGATTTTGAAGTGACTTAAAAATGTTTACTGGGTACTATAAATATATGTATACTTATTCATCGAAACATTTCAATATTCTCAATAAAATAAATAAAATCATTAGTCAGTAATAATCCATCTTCAAATAATAACAATGAAGATTTCTGTAATATATCATTTCGTGATCCCCTGGAATTCCGTATATGTCAATCTTTCAAATAATTAGTGAAAGCTTATTTCTGTCGCGTCACGTTGGGGAGTAAATGCCAATCGTACCCAATAGATCTGTCTGTTAGTTGAGACGAAATTACGATAGCAAGAAAGAAGAAGAACACGGACCATGACATAAGTTAGTTATCTCTGTGCTAGATAGATATGCATTAAATTCTTATTGTATTCTCGTAACTTCCAATTCTATTATATTTACAAAAATACTGCAATTAGCGAGAAATAGCAAGTTGCTGTTTAAATTCTAGGAGCGCATTGTTTTTGTTGACAGTATAATAACTGTAATGTAAACATGAAATATTTTCAATGACAACTTCTTGAAAAAAATTCTTATTTTTTATTTACGTATAGATAATGCTAATTTCGTGAAACGTGTTAGAAATATTTCACACCATTTATTTACAATAAATTACCAAATATTGATCTTTGTTAAACATAAATGTGTTATACGCGTTAAATAATTATTCATCTTATCAGAAGTAACAACATCTTAAACATTTGTTTCGTTGTTCATCTCTGTTAGAGACGTTTTACACTTCAGGTTCGATTTTAGTTTCGCTCTCAGTTTCGGTTTTCACACCAAAGAGACAGTTCAATAAAACACGAACAAAAACTGTTTCTTTCTGAACAAAAACACTAATGTTTACATGAAATAGACAGTTCTTAAAACATTTTTGTATCTAAAAACTGTTTTAGTAAACAAAACACATTCCCATCTGGAGTCAGTAAGATCAAAGGAAAACACGTTTGTTGTTGTTGTTTAGTCTGCTTGATTTGAACACGCAGTTTTGTTTTTTATGAACATTTTCGCTTGTCAGTTATTGTTTATCATGTTTATTATTTTTATGGGACACACAGAAAAACATTAAAAATTAAAACAAGTCTGTTCAATGTGAACACAGAACTGTTAATAAATTATAAAATAAAACATGTTTTTGTTTCGTTTTTTGACAACAAACTGTCTCTTTGGTGTGAAACCGGCCGTTGTAGTAGAATATAAATAGATAAAATCCATTACACGTATTTTTTAAATACTTTATTGTCCATCATACCTACAACATACAATGAAACATACATACAGTGAGGAACCTAACTGTTACAATGAAAGTACGAATATCCTATCTATTATATCTCGCATGTTTCGGTACAAATTCATTTGTTCACGTTGCTACATGTTCACGTATTAAATTCACAAACGCCAAGGGGTAACTTGACTTGGTATACTCGTGCATATATTAATTACAATGACATTTTAATCTACTTGTCTGCAAAGTTTTAACCATCAAAACACGACGTATTAGAACACTGTTAATAATTGCTATGAGAATGTATTTTAATATGTATTTTAAGTACCATACCGTAAACTCAGGATACCTCTGTAATACTCTTTGGAGTTTCGAACACAATTGACACTAAATAAACACTACTAAACGTCAACAGCAACAAGCCATTAGCTGTTAAATTATAATTTATACATAAACGCGCCGAATGGTATTCTGGTAGTAGACGGTCGGCTCAGACCCCACATTCACCTAAGCTACTGTAATGAAAAGTGGGATTGATTATTTTAAAACAGTTGACAAAACTAGGCTCCTGTCATAGTCGTCTAAAAATACATTTAGTTATTGTTAAACATTAGATAACTTGGCACGGTTTCTTGTGTTGTTGTTTAATATGTATCTGATAATAAATAAAATTCTTGTTGATATTTTTTCTAATAAAAACGTAAAATTTACAAAACATTTATGTAATATGTTTGACGTATGTTTGTGTGTCCTGAAAAGGCCAAGGGTAACTCCAATTTTAAAAATATACAACTCAGCGGCGTATAAGTATTTTTGTTACTTTTAAGGCGTCGACACATGAGGCGACTGATTGTAAACCTTAGCCCCGAATCTGCCCGAACCGAATGAGAATGAAACTATGTTGTTAATGAGAGAACGAACGGGTATACGAGTGAGAAGCAACACACAGCACGAACGAAACTAAACTGGTAGTCGAGCCGTGTTTCGTGACTGTTTAGAATTTTTAACAATAACATAACAGGGGATTTTATTGTGTCGTATTTGTATGTATGTATGTATTTAAATACTTTTAAATAATATTTGTGCACATCTCTGCTCATGATGTCACCATCAAAAGCATGCAACCAAGAATACCCTGCGACATAGAAACATACTCGCCCAAAACATGTTCAAAACCAGTTTGAAATCAGTTTTCTTTCATTCGTGCAGTGAGTATTCTCTTACTCGTATACACGTGCGTTCTCTCACTAACAACACAGTTCCATTTTCATTCAGATCGGATAGATTCGGGGCTAAAGTTTGCAATCAGTCGCCTCATGTGCAGAGGGCCTTAGATTCAATTTTTACAGAAATAAACCAGAATTCTTTTAAGTATAAACGTATACGTATATTTATTTTTCTGATTTATATAAAAAATGAGTAATTGGTGTTGCTTTTCTAATCCACATTATGATTACTTATAATCAATCTCTAAATTTATGATAACTGTAATATTTTCGTTACTATGATTTTCCTGTCAAACCTGCGGCTTGTATAAATTATTTTATTCTGACGTTAAGGTGGAAAATCAATACCAGAACCACCAGCTAGCTGTTTATGTTGAATCATTTATCAGACGGTGGAAACTCGTTTTCACAATGCTATTAGCAGCGGAGTGTAACGGCGGCATGTTTTCATAATTAGAATATGAGTTCTTCTATGTGATATCAACGTAACGCTGCAAGTTGTTGTGACCCTTGACACTCAAATATTGGCATTAGTTCTTGACGATGTATTTGTTCAAATGATGTCAAATAACATCATAAAACTTTTTAATACGTCATAGCAGATACTTATGAATAAAATCTAACAATAAGAACACTTTTCTTTCATGTATCGTCCAATGTTAGCAAACTAATGTCAGCAACACATTATTCTAATTATTTAAGCTGCCACTTCCAAAGATAACCATCAAAGACTTTTTTCTTTTGAACTAAATTATTATTTTTAAACAATTTTCACAAGTAACTTACTTAACAAAATATAATTGTAACTAAATTAATCCGGTGTACTTTTACTTCAACAACTTTAACTGCGTATGAAGCTTAACTTGGTAACTAAGTGCCTTCCCTGCACCCCGCCAGCCCAACCCACACCCTTATTCCTCCCTATTCATCGTATTTCATATCTGTTGCTGCGGTGTGTAGCTACATCAGCTTTAAAGCTCATTATCTCAACAATACTTTATGGTCCTCCCCTACTTTACGATGCTAACGTTAAATGTGTGCATACTCGTACGTTGAGCCCAGACAACCAACTTCATTGCTGATAATAAGTGAATTATAAAACAGATATCGGTGAAATATTTCCTAGGATCTACACTCTTAGGCTTCTCTCACACTGATGCGTGAATCAGAGAAAGGTATACCTCTGGTATATCTCACAAGTATATCTGCTTAGATAAACCCGTCAGGTAAACCGTACGAGTATAACTTGCATCATATTAAAGAAGTAACAGTTGCTAATATAATAAGAGTAGCTTACCAATAACGTATGAGTATCCATCTAACGTCAGGACACACTTCCTGGTGCTAGGAGCTCCACCAGACCTGTGTGAAGCCCCAAGCGTTGTCCTGCTGCTTGACAACAATGCACTACTTCTAGAAGAATGTTCCACATCATCACCCACTGCATTACCACCTCCTCCAGGATCACTAACACATTTATGTACCAGGTCTTTAGTTCCACCACGTCCAGGATGACCCATTGAACTATGGGTCACATCCGCCATATTGTCACAGGGACATCCGTCCACACTTAAACCTCGCACACGGTCCATTATTGTAATTAAAGTACAACACTTTGTTTAATTTTGATTAGTTTATTTATTATCTAACTAACATTATGAAATACGTATTTTTAAATATTGTTTAACTTTATTTTAAATTAAATATTCAATTACATTGTACGCAACATTTCTTTAGATGTTTTCTTTGATATGTATTTTTTTTTGTTAGTGTAATACTTGAAGTATTAAGTTATGCAAACATTTTTATATTTAAAAGTATCTTTTTCCTCAAAGGGACTTTATATATCAAACGAAATACTTTATAGAATATTTTGAATAAACTTTTTTCAGTATTTCGAAATTATTTTCAACATTTTTTTTTGTACGTTCTTCTTATTTTATGATATGTATATAATTTTTATAAGAGATAGGGATTACGTTTTAATGAAGAGGGTTCCAAATGAAAGAGACGAGACGGTTCCTTTACAGCGCTGGAATTAATGAGCTCTATGAAGATTAATTATATTTATAATATTTTCAAATTTAACTTTTGATTTATTATTGTTGGAAAGATCGGTCCTTTATTGCGAAATTATAAACATAGGAAATTCTGTGGTACACTTATATTGTGAAGATCATGTAACAATGAGGAATTATTTACTTTGCGAGTATGTAGAATGTCTAAAGAGTATAGAGATGAATAACAGATTATTTGTTTTTACACTGTAAATGTGAACCAACGAAAATATCATCAAAGAAACTAATTTGTCTAATTGATTATTCTTGTACAAGTTATATACAATTTGATTGATGATTTAAAAAAGTGTTTTATTAATTAATTAAAAAGGTTGAGATATTACTATTGACATTTCAATAGCATTCCTTAGTGATCAATATTGTGTGTTTAAAAAATACGAATCTTATGATTCTAATTCATAAGTGACTAAATATTGACGTAATTAAAATATGAATTATTACCTACTTAATAAGGTCTTATAACCTGTAATTAAAAACTTAATATGTGTATGAAATTTTCATATAGTTTACTCTGTAAATGTCAATTTATTCAATGAAAAGTACAGCATGAAGTTTTTCTTACACTGCCAAGTAACAGTGTGACAGGTGACTACTAGCCTAATAAACATAATCACTACAAATATATCTTACTCTTTTCTTGATATATTTCACAACCTTTTTTACCTTTGCTAAGCTATTTTCAGCGCAACACATTTTACTACTTAAGAATCCATATTTATAAGAAAATAACAACAACCTTTTCTTCTCTCTTACTCCTCTCTCCCTCACCGATTCGACACGACAAACACATCATTAAAATAAATTATGTCATCATAACACTTTAAATCCGCGTTTTCATTTTATTTGATATTCAAAACTTTTTATTTCGCGCCTCCAGCTTTGTAAATCCGGTCTCTTCACGACAATACATTTTCAATCTTGCTTTGACTTTGTCCGCATTTTAAGTTATTCATCAAATTAAAAAAAGAATAGACATTTTGCATACATAATTAATTTAAAGCCATGCAAATTTTTCATCAAATATTCATTTGAGTTGATGATATACTCTATTTATTCCTTCATTACAATTTTTAATTGGCGTTTCTTATCAAACATTTGTAAACTTGATCGTTAAGTATTATAATCTTTAGATGTCACGTCAAGAATTGATGCTTTTTAACGGCCAGGACAACTCGTTACTTAGTCGTATATTTTTACTTTTTTATTTTTGCTAAACGTCTGCTTCTAGTGACAATAGAACTACATTGATAAGGTTATGACGATCCATAAACGTAATGAACAACAAACCCAACTAATTAGATATTAAATAAAAATAATGATTAAGATAAAATGATTACGTTTTATGACAATGCAGTTTGCAAACAATTAATAAACTTTGTAGCATATGTTTAATTAGCACTGAATCAATATTATCTAATGACATAAACTCGTTTGATGTTTTTTCCGTTGAATATTCCATTCTGTCCAGTTGCATAATAAACGTTGGTGACGAAACAATAATTTGTTTTTGCTGGTAATTAATACCGTCAGTGAAGCCCTTAACACTGACCTCCACCTCCCCTCATTGGACTACGATTACGTGCACAAACACATGTTGTACCTACACGATTAGCGCTATCTTTATTATCGCTAACCATAGATATTGCGGACTACGCTACAAAGGTTTTCTTAGCAACTATCTCATGTGCTTGTCGTATCGATTAGTTGGTTATATTTCATGTCCGTACGAGTCTACTACGAATGTGTTTGTATTTGCAAGTGATCAATACATAGTGACAGCTAATAAACTTTATGCACTTTTCTATTATAAAAGGTAAATAGTAACAGAGTTTCCAAGTTTCAATAACTACAAGTTTGACTGAAACTTATGACATTTCTACCAGATGCTGGTTGTAAATTAGATTTATTGGAGAGTTTTGCAACTTATTTTAACTAGTTGAAGTAATATTACCTTTAATTTGATTTAAATAAAAATTACTTTAGACTGTGTAGTATATTTAAACGTTGACTCTTGCAAGGATTTTTAATTCCTCCTTAAACTCTGTGGTTTGAGAGATCGTTGTACCTGCATGTAATGATAATTGTAGGTTATATCAAAATAAATTATATAGCTACATAAAGCGGTTTTAATTGATACTTAAATCATCCATGTCTTTAAAAATAGACAACTATTTGCTATAAAACTGTTGTTTGAAATGAAATACTTAAAAATTAACGACGTTTTAAAAAAGTCATTTGAATTATATTTTTAAATGACAAACTTAATGTCAAATTCACCTGTTTTATAAAAACGAATCAAACTATAAAGCACCGACTCTAATCGTTAAAATAATATAGATTCAGTATTGCTAAATGAAAAAGATAGGAATAAAAAATCAGTTGCCTCTGATTCCTAAATTAACGTGCATGAATAATTTCAGAAAGTATTAGTTGCCATATATTCTTTCTCTATTGGTAACTATTTATTTTACTATGCTATTTTATTTACTTCGAATTCGATTTTCGGACCAGCACTTTATTTTCTGGGTTTGGTTGTTGGATTCATTTTGATTATGTGTTCTTGATCATAAAACCTATGGGGCAGCGGTAAAACCCATATATATTAGGTGAGAGATCTTTGGACAGCGATCTTTGGTGATAGAACTCAGCATCGGAAGTAAACCAACATTAAATAAAATTAAAATTGTATATTATCCAGTACACAAAGAGAAGTCAACTTAAATTCATATTTAATTCAAATCAACAAAGTTCCTGTTCACTCAGACTTTGTTGCATACGAATTATCTCAATAATATACTACATAGTTCGGCACGAAGTCGAAGGTACTTCGGTTTGCAGAATATGAGCGATGTCGTATTGTTCGAACTCGTAAAATAGTAAATTTGAGGAAGTTAAACAACCTATTAGTTAAATCATTTTCTGAAGTTAAATTTAAGACGAATTATTCCAAAAGCAGATATTCCTATACGATTTAATTAATAACAAATGCTGTTAAAATTTCATAGAAAGATTGAGATAATAGGCAGTACCAAATTTAGACTGCGCTTACAATTTTTTGAACCGTGTGTTCCTTAAGTTTGCAAATAAAAGTGGGTTATTAGTTTCACTATAAACATAATTTTAAATTACGTTAAAAAATAAGTTATACCACTGACGATATTTGACGTAAGTTTTTGAGGTTATGAATCTACATCAGTCTAGCGATTGCTATCGCACAACGAAGTCTTCAAGTTAAACAAAAGGCATGTCAACAAACTATTGATTAAACATATACACACGCACATAGCTATAGAAATATGCCTCGTAATCGTAACATAGTAGCAAATAATTAGGTGTGAAAGTCTGAATATACTTCTTTATATAAAAAAAACCAGTGTTATTATCGGACAGGCCGGTGTATATAAAAAAGTTGATATATGCAAGTGTTTCTTTTATATGCTGTATAATAAAACACGTACTGTGAAAGTGAGTTAGGAAATGAAAGTGTGTTTTTTTTTAAATGAACCAATATTAAAAATATTTGATTACATTTTGAATTATTTTGTAATACGTGTAGCGTTTGGTAATAACGATTCAATGAATTTGTTCGGTTTTAGTGTTACTCAATACTACACTGTTACACTGTTAAGCGAGGCAGGTCATCAACGTGTAAATGTACCTTCAATAAATTGTCTAATCATTCTCAAAACAAAACATCTGGTAATGTTATGAACTTTGTAGTTTCCAACAATAATAAACCATGTTAATTTAAATTTGAAACAGCTTAATGTATAATTGAAGAAAGAAACAAATGAAAGTGAATTAAGATTTTAAAAATTAAATAATTTAAATTTTACGTTCCTCGGCATCACGTGGTGAACCTTAAATAAACCAGACCTGGGTCTTTATTGTTCTTATGGTCGGAATTAAGTTAAGCCGAAAGGTTTTGACATGTACTGATTTCTACTATTGTTATTTATCATGAACATGTCGATTTAAATTATATGTTCCAAATCAAAATTATACTATTTTATACGAATTCTGTTGACCAGCTGCCCGCGTACTGTTGCTATATACTAATAATGACAATAATTGTGGTATAGTTCAAATTACGAGAATTCGGTGGTTACTGATGCTTAAAATAAGTTGTGCCGCTTAAATCTACGATACAAAAAAACAATACTTTCTCACAAATTTTTATATAATGGCTATTGGAACGAATAAGATAAAATTCACTATCGTATCATAGACTTATATGGTTCTTATAAACTCCTTTAACCGGTGATCTGTCGTAATTTTAACTATATCAATATAACTTTTTATTTGGATATATGAATTTATATCTTTAGGCTGTGTGAAATATACATCGATGACAAAATTTTGATATATAGGAAGTTAAAAGGACTAAAAAGTATATTGTATACAAAGTGCTACGGTTTTCGACATATCAGGGTTTCAAAACATCGATATAATTGAGACCATTGCAAATAACTAAAACATATGTAGAAAATGAATATGCATATGGTTATATGCTATACTATTCTTGATTAAAAAAGTAAAACTAATAGTAAAAGTGACTGATAAAAAAAGTTCGTAAAAACACCGATGTTTCGAGAACTGTTACACTTTGTATAATATCATATACTATTTAATTTGTTCCATTTCATCGTTACAACCAAAACGTCGTATATATTTTTGTACTTTTATTAAGATGACATGTATGGTATGTAGCAACATAATATTTACTTTTCAGCAGCTGTAAGATTCGTTAAGTAGATTATACGCAAGAAAAGGAACTTGGTATACAAATAAGAACAGTTATTTTTGTTTCTAACAAACAAATACTTACTGGTTATTAGATTAAATATTTCATAACTCACACATATTTTAAACAAATACAGAATAAATTAGAAACAAGTTTGATAAAACGAAACATTATTTTATACGTTAATTAATATTATTGATATTTTATTTAATCACCATAATTAGCACAATTATTTATATTTGAATCACAACACTTTACTTGTTTTTAATAAATAGTTTTATCAATATCCATCCAAGGTTCATGTCGAGTTGCTTTGCCCATGTCGATTACCCACAGTGTTTACTTTTGATTGTTAAACAAAACCACAAAATAGTACATTACACGAAAGTTGATTTGAAACAGACCAGAGACAAACTACTATTTGGAATCGGTACCAACACGTTTTGAGGACCACATCATGAGAGAACAGCTCGCAACACGGCGCGAGCACGGTGTTTAGTACCAGAACTTTTCAGCAATTCGCCCGTAGAGAATTAATTTCATTAGTACATCGTCTAGGTCCCTGTCTAGTACCGACACTTCATCAACTTCAATACACGCGTACGGATAGACTAATAGAGAGACGTTTTTGTTACTTTTACTTTATGTTTTGTCATTTATTTATAATTGAAAGGAATGTTTTGATTGGTTCTTCAAAGTAGGCGTGTCTGATTATATTGACTAATACATAAATTAGAATAATATATAATTTATAATTTTGTTTAATACACAATTTTAAGAAAAATATTTATTTATAAGAAGATTAATTCATAATTAAAGAAAAAGAAGAGAAATCAACCCATACAAAACCATCCCATATATATCTTCTTTATTCAATAAACAAAATACTTATGTTTCAGAAAACCACTGTTTTCATAATTACAGTTTAAATTTTTCACACCCATTTTTGAACAAAAACCGAAAGCTGAACATTTTTGTTTCAATTAATATTTGGTTCTATTTAATCAACCATTTCGTTTTGGTATTAATGCTATAGGTATTCCAGTAAAGATTAATTGAACATTTAACTGAACTAATAAAATCCACTTTTAATACGAGTATTACGTTGTTGCATAATTTTATAACATTAAAATCTCAATAAAATATTGTGAAATAAACTATTAATTATCAAATTAATATTATTAAACAACTCCCAGATTATTGCAAAGAGAATATCGTGGGTTAATGAGAGCAAATCATATTTCTAGTGAGAAAGCAATTCAGATAAGAATATCGCGAATGGAATTTGCATAAATTTACTACGTTATTAAATATTATTGCTAAAGATAAGACGAACAAACAACGATTGTGAAGAAATCACTAGTAAATACTAGTAAAAATATACAGGGTGATCTAAAAGAAAATTTCGATTTGATTGACTCACTGGTTAACTCAATAAGCTAGTACGGTACGGGCATTATGTCCATCGGTAGTACGATTTTCTAGAAATTTGTTGTAATGGAGCGTTTCTCGAGGCCAAACACAATGATCTTGTCAGTTTTGTAAGGAGCAAGTTAAGTAATCATCTTGATTATTGTAAGATAAATCATACAACGATGTAGATAATAACCAAGAACGTTAGCACCAGAAACCACTGGCTTTACCAAAAGTGACTGTTGGGTTTTGTTTTGGAAGAGCGCCGCGAAGATGCAAGTTCACATTTGAATGGCATAATTAAAAAAAACATTTTCAATATCTGTATTTCAATAATTAATAAATATTTTTAAGTAGACCCTTTCTTTCTTTTTTGTAAGACCTTAAACAGAAACTTCCTTTTGGGACACCATATATAAAATAGTCAATAATCTCCTTAAAAATGAGAAGATTATGAATGTAGTAAATAAATATATACTTATAATGCCGGTTTCACACCAGAGAGACAAAAACATGTTTTGTTTTATTTTATAACAGTTCTGTTTTTCGAAAACAGACTGTTCACACTGAACAGACTGGTTTTGTTTTTAGTGTTTTTCTGTGTGTCCCATAAAAATTATAAACAACAACTGACAAGCGCAAATGTTCACAAAAAACAAAACTGCGTGTTCAAAAGCAGAATAAAAAACAACAACAAACGTCCTTTAATCTTATCGACTTTAGATGGGAATGTGGTTTTTTTTACTAAAACAGCAACAAAAGACAAAAATAAATAGACGACACAGTGGGCGAGAGCATTGATACTTGACTCTGACTACTGTGTTCTCGGGTTCGATCCCCGGGCCAGAGTTATATATTCTGGGTTTGATAAAATAAGATTTAATTGGTTGTGTGCAACCATAGAAAAATGAATATTGAAAAAAAAAAAAATGATCACAAAAAGAAAAATTCGAGAACGAAAATAGAAAAAGGAAAAAAAAAAAAAAAAAAGAAAAAGAAAAAGGAAAGAAGAAGAAAAAAGAACAGCTTGGAGAGAGAGGATGAAGAAGAGATTGGATGGAAATGGGAACATATAGTTAAGGCAATTGCTGTATCATATCGAGATGCTGACATAGGAAAAAGAATGAGGATCTTGAATCCTTCTTGAGAGAAGCTAAAACATAGAAAAAGAAAGAAATATATTATATTGTATAAGTTGTATGTTATAAGAAAAATGTATATAAAATGTAATATTGATTTAAAAGTGCTAATAACTACTAATAGTTGATGCACTGAAAAATAAATATTAAAAAAAAAAAAAAAAAAAAAAAGACAAAAATGATTTAAGAACTGTCTCTTTGGTGTAAACATTGGTGTTTTTGTTCAGAAAAAAGTTTTTCTTCGTGTTTTATTGAACTGTCTCTCTGGTGTGAAACCGGCATAAAATAATGCATAATTATTATTGAGTTAAAATAAATATAAAGTGATATTGATAGTAGGGAAAAGTAGGGAACAAATATCATACAAAAATCAATAGTAACCAGTAGGTCTTTTCTTTTAATGGCCCATGTCGTTAGATATTTGTCCCTCTCTGTAAAAAACATTTAGAAATTCTAAACAAAAAAACATTTATGTACGAGTATATACATACATTTGTTTTATTATTCCAGTAATGTTTGTTAAAATAGAACCATGGAAACAATTCATACTGTTCGAGTAGAAATGTGTTTAATTTTTAAATTATGAACAATGAACAACAAGTATAATGAATTACTTATAGCATGAACACAAACAATAGAATAACAATAAAACTGCCAGGGTATAATTAAGATATAAATCTGAATTACTACATAGTGAAATAAATATCTGGTGCAACCATAATTGTCGAAGTATATGAATACTTATAGTTAATGACTTAAGGTAGTTGTCGCGCTATAAGTTCGATTTGAATTTAATCCAAGTTCGAATCATTTGCATAGAGAGTAATGAGAGTAAAAGAGAGGTAAATACATTTGCATGTAGTTACACCAGTTTTATATTTTTAGGAAAAATACAAGTGGATACAAGTTCTAATACAAATGACTAAGATTTGCGTTTGCATAAAAATAATCACAATAATTGACCGTGTCATTATTTAAATATAACCACATAAAGATGAATATTTCATTGACTGTGCTTGTACAGACTCAAACAAGAGCTTTCCTTCACGCAAACGTTTCGTTTACGCAAACGTACCCCGAAACGCATAAATTACATTAAAATTAATACTCTAACTTCGAGAATTCTGCTAATTATGTTTTTTAATTTTAATGAATTATGTAAATGTTACAATTTTGTTTGCAAACAAAATAATATTTTCTTTCTAAAAATTGGAATGGAGTACAATTTTTGAAATGAACTGAAATGAACACTGATTCAAATGAAGCTTCGGTCTAAATCATAAAAAACCGCTGTTTTTTAATTTTGAATTTAATTATAAAAACAAAACAGTTTTTTAACAAAACAAAAAAATGTTAATTTAAACAAACATCATGCTTTTGTTTTGAGCATAATAAATAATTTCAGAATAATTTCAGTTTCGAGACACTAGTTGAACTATGTTTTAAAATAATGAAAAAAAAAACATGAGAAAGTTTAACATGGACAACAGGTCCTTCATCTTAGTGCGATGTAACCATTACAACCATTATTTGTGAATGCTTTTGTACATTTAAATGATTCAACCCCAATCGTTTTGTCAACTGTTATATCAAAGAAAGCGGTCAGCCTAATGACTTATGGTCGGTTAGTAAAATGGGGCGAATGAATGTGGATTTCCGATCGCGTGATACTCGTATGAATATGGATATGGATTGATATCCTCGTACCATTGGCATAGGGAACAGTCCACCGCCCGGACAACATTAGAATAAACTTTGTGGGGGGTGGGGTTGTTATTCCAACCCATTTGTTTGTTTATACTGTACAATGTACATAGATTTCTTGTTGGTTATAATAAATTAATGGTGGTCGTTTCAATATAATATTTACATGAAAATGCAAAGAGTTGTAAAACTAGTATTGATTTATCATAAGTGAGTGGTGGACACCGGGCGCTATCTCTCTCCTACAACATAAGTAAACTTGCTCTAAAAATTACCTAGTATCTTCGAATAAATTATTTGTATGACGCGTTACTTTACAAGCAAAATAACGTAAAACTATGAAACTTTTTCCACAAGAACAGGTTTTTTTAAATTAACTATTAATTTTAACTCCCACTTAATATCAAAGCCTGCTATTTATGGTTGGAATGGTGGAATGTTTATATGCCTTAAATAATTATGTATCAAACAAAAGTTTCAGAACATGTTCATTTATTATTAACGTAAAATTTAAAGGTTTGAAACTACTAGGATATTATGTGGGTGCAACTCCCTTGCCACCCACCCGTAGAGCTACTAGCGAGCTTTCGCTCAGCCATTGTTTCCAATGAATACATTGTCTAAGTTCTCGCCCATTTCACATGTCAGACTAACACAATAACCTATTTAAAGAACTGTTCATTTTTTGAATTTAGATGAATACTTATAGTAAAATGAGCACATTTTTCTCTAGTCAAGTTTACATGCTCGTATATTTTAATATGAGATAAGGAAGATATATGGTGTTTGGAAATATGAGGAGTACGTAGAGCAAGTTGGTAAGCGAGTCTAAAAACTGTTTTAATGATGATGCATACAGGGATGTGTGAAATTCTTAACGCAGAGTTATGACGAGGTGCAAACAAAGTAATAAACACAGAAAACATATTATATACATCGTACGGATATAACAGATTCCCAAATATACTAAAATATCATTCCTGTTATTTTCATGTCATTTAATTTAATTCGTAATGTTTTTTTGGTAACTGTCACTTGGGAAATAAATGGCTAAGTCTTTGATGAAGTACTTGTCTTTACTGATGTATGAAATTAAAAAGAAATTCTTCTAGATCTCAGTCTTCTCAAGCATCAGGAGCAGTTCTTTACTACAAAATTTTTTTGCAATGAAAATAAATGAACTTGCGTCTGAATTGGAATTTGAAGTTCGACTCCAATTTTCAAAGTCAAATTGAACTTGAATATTTTATTTGTAATCTTTTTACATTTTAATGATGAGGAGATTCACATAGAGATGGCGATATTATATTAAACATGTGTTAAATGATTTCATCCTTTATTAATCACCATTAAAATTATTGATATACTTCCTACAGAAATTTTTAAACGACCCACGTAGATTTATCAACTATTAATTTGCAAGGATTTGCAACAGGTTGTCAAAATGTTACGAAACGTTAAAACTATAATAGATTTTAGATTTTATAGAATTTTTTGTAATATTGTAAAACGAATTTTATAGACCAGTGATAACTTAATGTGCTGGGAGAAGCAGTTGTATTGGATTTGAAAGTTAAAAAAACGAGAAAGCTCAGAAGAAGAGAAAAATAACTGGGAAAGAAAGAACATCGTACCTGTTTAGTTTAGTAATAGTCGAAGGAGTGAAAAAACCCTTAAAGAATTATTAATTGTAATTTGTTGTATTATATATACTTTGTTATTAGTTATATTTTAAATATATTTAGGCAGTGTAATCAAGTTTAATTTTTAATTATGTTTAAGATTGTAGCGCCAAATGTCTTAACATGCCAGTCTTTATTTGAAACATATTTAAAGACAATTACATAGTAGTCTCATTGTATAAGCCATCGCTATACACTGCGTCTACAACGGCAAAGTTTTTATTTCCAATATTACCAGTTTTTTTAAAATACGAATACTTTTATCTTTGCCTTCAATCTCAGTCACAACCACATTATTTTATCATTTCTCTTTTATGCGAAGCATAATTTTACAAAGTATATTATTTAAGATAGAAATCGACATTTCCCGGCTAGTTTCTACAAATAGCACGCTTGGTTGGTTTCAGCGCATTACATATTCATGGTTTTGACTTCTGACAAGTTACACTTTTTTTTATTTCGCACCACATTTACTTCGTTGACTGATTTACACGCAAAATGAATGTTCAGGTTTATTTGCACGTGATACATTCATTCCTCAGTTAAAAGGGAGTTATACAAAAATGATACTCGTACTTTTGATACTTTTAAACCCCAAGTAGAGTAAATACGACGTTTTAATGTTTGAGTTCGGATGAGGTTTCTTTGACCTAACGCCCCCTCGTTTTTAATGATGAATAAATATACCTCAAGTTTAACCGAAGCTACTTTAGCTTTAATGCCTTTATATACGCAGTTATAGATATAATTAATTAGGCGTCGTTAGGTACGTACGTCACTCAACTTTGATTTTATTTGTATTTTACTTGCGAGAGGATTTGACAAAGTAAATTGTGATTTGTTCAGTAAATAACACGAATATGAAAATCTCATTATTTTGCGCTGTCATAATATGACAGTATAGAAACAGTAAGTAACTTTATCACTGCATAAATTAGCAAAATATATAGCAAAATTTACATCAACACCTAATTGAAGTTTACGCAGCAAAATTTCAAATGGCGACGATCACCATAAAATTTGCTAACATTAATTAGAGGTTGTCAATAAGGAGTCACACAAATTTTACGCTTACGATATCTTCCTCCTCCTTGTTTCATCTTATTACAATCAAGAACCTCTGTCCTTTGCGTGTGACATAATTAATGCATAACTATCTATAGTATATGCCCGCTAAATATAAAACATAAATCAAGTATTATTAAACGTAATATTCTTTATCGTTACGTTTTATTATTTACCGAAGTTTATCATAACTCTCTTGCATTGTCATTTCATTAAATAAATATAAAAGACATAAAAAATCCTTTACTAATACATTAAATTAATATTTAACATTATAAAAGCTTGCATTAAAAGCTTTATTAACATCAGAAAACATACATTTATGTTGAAAGATAACTTACTGTGTAATTTTACATTGAGATTATATTAATCTATAAAAATGTATGTAAAAAGTAATTTTCTTAATGTTAAGTAAACCTTACATATACGTTAATATGTTATACATTACGGGTGGAAATAATAAAACTACTGTAGCCATATTAATTTACATATTAGCAACATACAAGTACATATTTTGATTGGTACATATAGATCTATGTACTCGCATGTAGGTATATGATAACCCTAAAACTACAAATTATATAATATGGTAATGTACAAAGCAAATTATAAATGTATTTGTAAACAATAATTAATTATTAATTAAATTGTATATGTCATATAATAAAAATATTTATTTCATTTGTTTTTAATTTTATTCAACGTATGAATAAATTATATCAACTGAAAATTGATATAAAACTACACAAACTTCAATAATATGAATATAATATTTATGTGTTTCATATGTACGAGTATATCCGTAATGGGATTATAATTGGTAACAGAATGACTCCATTAGTGACGTTTATAAAATATTAACATCTAAACATCTATCGTCACTAAAATGTAATAAAATAAAATAATAAATAATATGTACCCGGTGATCCAACGTACCAGTGCAACCCTGGTTGCCAGTAAACTTTACAAAACATGGTTCATCACATATACACTCCTATTTACGTATATGTATTTGTTTTTATTTTTATATTTTTACCTCAACGGATTTAAAAAGTTTTCCAATTAAAAATTTTATTTAAAAATTGATATTGATCCATCTGGAATATTTCGTGAAACCTTGTTACGTGTTACAACAGAAATAAGCTGACAAGCGAAGGTGTACGAATGTTCGTCTGTATTGGTTTGATGTATACAGGAATCGGGAGTGTTCCTAAATAAGGGCAAGTCCAGCCATGCAGCGGTGCACAGGTATTATACCTAGTGTAAAGTAATTAAAAGGATAACCAAGGAATAAACAATTTAATCCCGCACGGTGATTGATTACTATTCGAAACAAATTGAAAAAAAAAGTTCACTCGGTGTGTCCTAGTTTGACGCAACTTAAATTAATTGGAAAACCACTAAACACAGTTATGTGTATTTAAGGTTACCAGTTAGGTAAACAATGTTATCTAATACAAAACGTTTTGTGACCTATTTTACTGCTTTTTGTAGAGAATAATTATAAAACTTAACATCTTAAAATAGTTCATTATAGGCTAACGGTTTTTAGAATAACTAAGAGCGTTTTAGATTAGGATTGTTTAGAACAGGTTTTGTAGAAGTGAAATATTTTATGAATTTAAAGTAACATCCGTTTTATAATTAGAGGAGATTATCCTTGATCTGCTTCGTCCTAGATTAGACGTATTTTTATTTATGTTGAACATGAAACATTCTTATTAATATTAATAGATTAACTCGCGGATGTAAATGCCGAAATCGTTGTTTTAAGTCTCATTCCCACTCACTGTTTTGATATTTAATTTACTGCTTTTATTCAATATTGTAATCTAGATTTCAGGTTTTCGTTTAAGCATTCCTTTTCACATTTGTGTTTTAATTTAAGTTTAGTTAATTTAGTTGGTGCGTATGCATCGTTAGTAATATAAATTTTGACAGTTCGACAAAATTGTATTTGAAATAATTAAAGTTACTATTTTTAATAACAATTAGTAATAAAAATTGTGATCACTTTTATATTTTTCAAAAACTAACATTAAACTTCTTTTAACAGTAAATGCAGTATTTTGACAGATTGTCACATTTTGGAGGTTATAATATACTATGGCTTTTCTTAATTTAATATTTTTAATTTAAAACATTGGACCTTGTAAGGTTGTAAAAAAACTGAGAAAACTTAAAAAATAAATTAAATTAAAAATGGTATTGTGAATGACTACGCGTATTACCATATGCTAAACAATTTAAATTGAATACAAAATACAAAGTACTGAGTGGGAATGATACTTTAAGGAAAAGCATTTGTGACTATATATTCGTAGAATGAGAAATGTCGTAGAATGATCTAATGTTCGTAGAATGATCTAAATGTCTGTATCCTTTTAAATTGCATTCATATTATTATTTAGTCAAAGGATAGACAGTATATGATGGCATCTAACTTTATTTCCAGTAATTACAATTTTATGTTTATTGTAAAATATAATATTTAATTCATTATTATTCGTATTTAATGCGGTATGACATTCCACGTCATTATATCATCCCATTGTTTGAGTCTATTAGTTTTATATATTCCAGACAGATACGAGTCAGCCATTATTTCTTCATAGCGATCATAAAACGAACGTATTTACTTCATTTAACATCTCGAATCATCCCGGACTTTCAGACGACACACGACGCTGCCAGATGAATTATTCTTCAGTCTAAATTAAGGCGTTTATAATATTTTTAGTGAGTTCTTTTAAAAGCGAATAAAAGCGTGTTTTATTCACGCTATTCATCTAATAACTACAATAAAGAATTCTATACGTTTATGGCAAGGTTTACTTTATTTGATGGAAACAATATATTTTTAACTCAGATAGCTGGAGTACAATGAGTATTATATTGCGCCGGATTTTCTCCAGGATTTAATGATTCTTATCAGCACGACAATACAGATAGCAACTAACAAGGGTTGTTTGTAAAAGAAAAGCCACCATGCACATGAACAAAGTTTATCTTATGGCAATATCATTTAGTGAGATAATAACTTTGTAAAAAAGCTTTTCCAGTGGATAGAAGAAGATCTATTTCCCAGATTAGCCGAATTTTCACACGAAGATATTAATTTATTTATTCTGAAGTAGCATACAGAAGAAATAAACATTATAAGGCAATAAAACGACAGTTTGAAAGTAAAAGAATTTGTTTATTTTTTATTGTTCAGCTTTCTCTAAAAGTTTGAGGATTTCTGTCCCAAAATTCTAATTCTTTTAAAAGCAGAATCTTTTGTTGGAATACAATTCCATTAAATAATCTAATTTAACAAGCTACAAAGAGAGACTAAACTCCAGTTTCTTTTCAATTTTTATTTCACTTAATATTACGTCTTCTATACCGTTAAGCTTTCTATGTATTTTAGATAAATCTTTCAACGTACTACTTAGTTTGAATGCAACAAAAAAACAATACAGGTATGATAAATTACCTGTGATAAAATACTTGTAAGTGTTTATTAGCTTAAGTATAAATAATAATAATATAAAAAGTAGAGATGGCTATCAGTTTTAAAGTATGTACATTTATATTTATTTACAAGGTATTAGCGATATGAAAATATGCTAATGATATAAATACAGCCATCAATTATAATTTGGACATTGCGCTACAAGTTTGTTTTATGAGGTATGAAACAAGTGGTCACTGGTCACTGGCCAGGATACCTGCTACTGTTTGCAACCTGGTGCCTATTGATGTGGTGACTTGCTCTTATTAAGCGTATGTTTTATTGGTATACGCAACAGTGTGATTCTGAAGTAGTGATGACGTTTTAGATATAGTGGTCTTTTAAGAATTGTATGCGTTGCACTTGAGTTTAAATAATAACAGATATTTTTCTGTAGCCTCTACTTCTATACATCATGAATTAAGTAAGATATTCGATTTATAAGTTCTAATCACTGTAAACTAAAATTACCATTTATCTTTTCAATTCTTCACCACTGTTAAATGGGAGTTACATTTTTAATCATCCTGTGACAGACTAAACGGTAAAGAATAAAGTATGTTTTATATATGTTACGTATATTTAGTTGGTGGCTGTTAGCAACTGTATATGTGCCATTCATTTAAAGAATGTTGAAACGTATACATTTAATTATATCTTATATAATAAAGTTGATAACATAAAAACAATACCAATTCATTAAAACGTTACGTGACGTGAAACAGTCGCAGCATGAAAATAATCTCTAAGACAAATTACGAAATTACGTCCATTGTATGAACTTGATGGAAAACGAACATCAAGTCTTTACAATACCATAAACGAAGACAAAACTTTAATTACAATATTAAAATGATGACAACATTTATTGGGTGTAACTAGACTAAACAAAATCACAAATTATCATAAATTAAAATGTATGAGATATTCAAATTGTTTGGTAATTGGTAATTGATTAATTATTTATTTATTATACACAAAATTATGTATGTGACATAGCTAGATTCGAATCCGATTCAGACTTCTTCAAAAAGAAAAAAGCCGCAGTACCCGAGTCGAAATTTTAACGCTATTGACGACCTAAAAGAAACCGTTTATGGGTTTGTTTACATAGGATTTTTGCTCCTACTTTCGCCCTACATCTGACAGTTATCGTACAAATTACGATGTTTAGGGTCAAAAGAGGATGATATTCAAAACCTCTTATAAACCTATTTAACTCTAGTCACGCCTTAGTCACGCACTTAGTCATGCCTTTAGTCACGCTCTAACCATATAGAACACAGATATTTTTCATGACATTTAATGTATTTTCTATATTATCACAAAATTTTGATATTCAAAAGATATTCATAATTGATGAAAGGAAAGCACTTTTAATTGGCTTCACTTCTATGTATTCGTTTAAGGACTAGAATTTCTTTAATGATTTATTGAAGTGGTACACGTGTATCAAGCAGCTTATATTTTTGAAAAATACTGAAAAGGTTTTTGAAGAAATATCTTATGCTAATCTTCATCAGCGGATTATTTCCATATCTATTCAATAGGTTCTAGAATAAAATAAATATTCAAAACAAGACAACATCAAAAGAATGCGTGAATGGTTTAAGGTGAATTGAAAAGAAGATTACGAAGAAAAGGGAAGCTTTATTGCTTACGTAACATCAAGCAAGAATTTTAAATCAGATAGGCATTGATTCATATTTGAAGTCGCATCTATATTGGATGAAATTCTTTTTGGTTTTTCCTTCTTTTAGGTTTACTTATATCGTCTAGTTGTCCGGGTGTATCTCAGCTTTAAACGAGCGTTCGAACGCTTTTAGATCCACTGTTTGTGTCTTACTACTCGTTCAACTGTAGAAGCGTTCAGGCGTTCAGACGTTCGGGCGTTCTACCGTGACCATGTCGTGCAAGGTATTGTGACAGCCGTTGTCAGCACTTTTAAATCGCTTATGGGTGGTCAGTTCACACCTCGTCACTCACCCCCCGCAGCATCCCTCGTCGATACACCTCGCTACAAGTATAAAGTGTGGACCCTTTGAGGCATGGCACCAGCTGGAAGATAATATCTTCGTGTAGTATTCATTCTGCAGCATGAAGTTTGGTTATTGATAGCTGATGAATACGTATTGAACAGTACGAAGGTAGAAAAAGAAAGATTGTGAGAGTCGGTTCACTCGAATATAAAATATTAATATAAAGACGGATTGTGGAAGCTTTTTTGAAGAAATATGGATGATGAAATGGACCTGTGAAAGCTGTAGGTTCTGTCGTTGCTTCACTTGCTCCGATGATGATGCGCCACTGGTTACATGGTACTTCCCTTGGAGAGTTTCAGTCGACTTAATTCGAACCCACTTCTATTATATCGATAATATATTAATATCAGTACAAATGGCTATTCAATGTATTGAAAATGACTAATATATTAAAATTGGCAGTCAAGCATATCAACGAGCGAATATCCGGACTTGTAAACAACAAAGACGTACGAAGTTCAACGAGAAGCTGTGATATCCGCTGTAGCATAACTTTATGAGGCCTTATATTTCATTTTTAAACAGAAATTCAATGAGATCTTGCAATATACAGGGTGTCCCAATATTCAACGAAAAGCAGTGGTATTTAGGTTGCAGATACAAAAAAAAAATCAGACATATTTGAAAAATTGTGGTCATGGTAGTTAAAAACATCTTAAGGTGTTTCAATTAAAGAAAGAAAATAATTTTTTTTTCTAATTCCTAAACAAAATGAGATAAATCTTTTTCTTCTTTTTTTTCATGTGTAGTCATGAGCAGGACCACCCTCTGGTTCCCGCTTATCGTTGAATATTGGGACACCCTGTATATAAAATCATTAATAAAACCTTTTTCACAACATACTAAATTACTACATTATAAATTTCTGTATATTTTATACGCAAATTATCCAATTTTGAAAAATATACCCTTAATGCGAGTCTGTGGACGCTTACTTTAAGTCTTGTTGTTACAAATTAATAATGTAGAAAACGTTTGAACGGATTTATATGCTTGGGGTCCTACATGTGAAAAGACACTTTCAATATCATTTTAGTTTTAGGTCTCACAACAAATTCAATTGGACGTATCCTAATTAAGCTGTGTGTCCGGTGTGTGGCCCACCAGATAATCCGCCTCTGCGTAAGGCGTCTAGAAACCTATTAATGCAAGATAACCAACCTTAGATAAATTATTTTGAAACAAGATCCCTTGGTAACCCTTAGAAAATATAAATTATTATTGTTGTGTGCAAGAACAACTATTAATATCTCTTGAATGTCACGTCAAGATAGCATTTATCTATTGCGCGTAGTTCTTCTGTGTCATCTTCAAAATATTGTGTTAAAGTTCAGTGATAGCCAAAGACATCACTTACAACACACACATTATTTCAATTTCAACGTTTAATGTGTCTTAGATACAAATGGTTGTTTACCACTGATACAGATCGTTATATTCTAAATTGTATTTATATTAATCTCGTTCCGTTTAATGCATGCGAAGCCCAGACTTATCTTATGGGATTGATTTATTTGAAGATACCAAGTGATTTATATACCAATCCGTAGAGGCTTACATGGTACTTTACTTAGCATCAACATTTCGTATTTTTCTTCGCCATTTTGTAATTATAAACTTAAATCAAGCCAATTCAAATTTTTGTGGAATAAAATAACACTTTTTTCACTTCCTTTTTTATATCAACATAAATTATTAAGGAATTTGAATTTTTTATTAGGAATTGTTAAAAAGGTTTATAGGATATCCTTTTATACAATTTGCGAATGTCAGTTTTGATTTTTTACACCTTCTGAACTTTATCCAATATTCGATTCGATTATATATTTATATCTATATATACACTCTACACTCTAAATATAGAACTTGATATAGGAACATGTTTAGCAAATGTATTGCAGCTCATCATTTATATCTTCAGTTGAAGAGCAAAGTGACGTGACTGACATTTTGAAATAGTGATATCTGGACGAGGATAAACGATATTGTCCTACAAATTTGGGAACTGAACCGGAGATTTCAGCCAAGGATTTAAACAAGACATTTACTCATCGGGGACCAATTCAGCAAAGAAATCCATCCTAAAACTTAAGGACTCACAAAGTAAACTTAGATATTAAAATAACCCGAAATATTCTCTCTCAAAGTTTAAAAGAAGATTGATTAATCCGATAAAAATGGTTAAAAGAATTCAAACTGGATCTAATAAACTACAATGGCAAGATGATGGATTTCGTTAGACCACCAGTGTGGTCGCGGGATTACGAGATCAGGTTTTATAACAATACCTGAATGTTTAGATAGAGACTAATAAATATTTATAAGAAAAAACCCAGGAAAAAAAGAATTAATAGCTGCAGGTTTTACAAATACTACAAGTAATACAAGTTTACTGTATTAAGAGCTTCAAATTAGATAACTTAAACTTGTTAGTACGCCCACAATAGAGAGAATCGTAAAATATGTTAAAGATAAGGAAGACACTTCTATTTATTCTAAAAAAAATTGTAACGTAATACTCGCATTGCATCTTTCATGGAATTAGATTTAACTTAGTTAATGTGCAGAAAGCCGCATCAGTAGAATGTTATAAATATTTCTACAATCATAAAGGATATATCTTGTTCTTTTATTCCGCACTGCGTTTTTAACAACTAGGTTATAATCTGCCTTAATTGTTCATTTTGTAAATTTGTTTATCAAATAATTAATATATTTTACGGATATTTTAATTTGTTTATCATATAATAGCTTATTGATTGCCTAATTATTATGACAAGCTTTTTATTTTGTTAAACAAAAGCATATTTAATTTCCTTTATAAAATAGTTAAAATTTCAACATCTAATCACAACTGTTCGTATGCCATTAAAGCATGGTTCACAGATCCTTAAATAACTTCACGCTTAAATAAAAACGAGGATGTGGTAATATTAAGTATTGTGATAAAATCCAAAAATATCTTGTGATATAAACTTTAAAACGGTAAAAACATAAAACTTTGTTTTCGTTCTGTTAGTTCTACAATAAATTCTTTATACTCGTATAATTAAAGTGATAATTTCGTTTTGACATATAAATAATGCTGTAGAGATTAAATAGATATTTAATAAACTTTAAAGTGATAATGGGAATAGAAGTTTGTTAATTAGAAAAGTATTACATTGAATTTTCTACCATCTTCAATATATGCACACATAGAAGTACAAGGGTATTTCACGACCAGACTCGATTATACTATTTTGTTGAGATCTAAGCTTCTAAGTTTTTCCATTATAATTTTCCATAAACATACTGTACTGAACGAAATACTATACAAGTATACAAGTGTAACGGTGAAAAATATATTTTACTTGTCTAACCGCATCTCGTTTCTCTCTCACTTTGGAATGAAAATGAACTAAAAAAAATATATCCTAGTGTGAAAGAAACAACTGCTACTTAATGAATGATGTTGGAAAAAGAAAGAATATTATTATGAAAAAATTCTAACAACTAACACAACATCTGTGACAGGTAGAGAATCAATTTGAACTAAAAGCGACTTTTGTGTACCACTTTTGAACTATTAACGAACTTGCTTAGACTACATATATCAGATTTTATTTCACAAAATCTTTACAGGTAGGGAATAAATTTGAACTAAAATTGGTTTCTGTGTTGTTGCTTCGAATTTGTAAAGCGTTAGAATTGAATTGCACGAGTGACTCAAACGTCACTAAATAGGGCACTTCACCAAATTGTTTACTGGATATCATCAGGTTAAAAAAGTTAAATCTCATCAGCTTCTGTATTAGTAAGAATCCCTTTATGTGTGACATAGAACATATCTTTTCCTTGAAACCTTGAGGTCGTCGATGATAGGACTCAGCACGTTGCTCATTTCGTTTTAAACCTCTGGCTCGTTAATCGTTTACAATTTGATAAGTCTTATATAATCTTATTAAGACATATTAATACACACGTATATAAAACATCAGTTAAACGTTCTTGAACACACGTGTGTAAGTTAATCCCACATTTAATGCTCCTACATATTTCTAATCCAACAAATTAGCTTCACTAATGCCATTTACTGTTTATTAACAACAAACACTTACGCTGCATTAACATCAACGTATACAAATGTTAATACCTTTATAAATAATTGATTGAATATACATTTTATAAAATATATCAAAACATAATCCCGAGTGCCTAAAACCAGTTCAGAAGCTGTACAAATGTCTGGTGCAGAATTTACGTTTAAATTATACATTACAAGTCCACAGTAGGGTACCGCAGTACCTATCTGAGTCGTGGTCTTGTGACTAGACTAGAGTGCCAAGTGACTCGATTGTGGTGCATACTGCATGGTGCATGGTGCAGCATCCTATCCGCGAGCGTGTGCTCTTCGTAGTGGGGTGAATACGATTGACCACGTATCTACTTAAGCATATGTGTTGAAGTAAAGTCCTGTGTACCATGTCAAATGTTTAACAAAATGCAAAGCAATGAAACCAGAGACATGATGTCCAGAAGAATAATTAATGCAATGAGTCTTGCTACTTCCTTGTGATAAATTAAATATTTCCAAGTACTACATCTACGGAAATAGAATGAAATTGTAATTAAAAGGACATAGTGCTATTTTAATAATTACATAAACAAATCTAGGTCAATTATTGTAGCGGTATTTCTATTTTCAAATAGATTGTATAATAACCTGGCTTGTATGCTTCTATGGTTATTCAATAATGTTTTAATTTGGTTTGCAAGATTCTAAAGCAGCGAAAGCTTTGTGATTGAGCGGTGCGCTTGTCCACAATGAACTCTGCTTTATTTTATTTTTATTCAATAAAAAAATTTTCTTCTTCGTCGATTTTTCTCTTAGCGCGATGTCCAATAAAACAGTTTAATAACGCTGGTAATTAGAAATATTTTAAACAAGAAGTTCTACCATAATCTAAATTTAAAGATCCTTAGAGTAGGGCTGCATGAAATGACAATTGTTTCTCACGAAAAAGACGAGTAAAGAGCGATAAGTTTCTTCTAAATTTCTCTAATATCGGTTTTACACCAAAGATACAGTTTTGAGAACAGTTTTGTTTTCAAAAAGAAAAACAAATACATTTTTTGTTTTATTTTAAAACAGTTCTTTTTTCGAAAACAGACTGTTCACATTGAACAGACTGGTTTTGCTTCTAGTGTTTTTCTGTGTGTCCCAAAAAATGTCCCACGACGATGATTTTATAATTAAATGCGGTTTTAATTTAATAAATGACATACCAATTAGAAAAAATAGAGGTATTGGGTCAGTTCTCTATTGAAAAAGAGAGTTCATTATGGCATAGGAGAATTATTGCATGATTTAAGTATTGACGACATTGGGTTAAATGGAGAATTGAGATCCTGCTTTCACAAATTTACAAGAATGTCAAGTACTGATTTTAAACTGTTAATTAATTTGAAAGGACCAAAAATCGCCAAGAAAAATACCATTTACCAAAATATACTTGAACCAAATAAGCCAAATGATAAACAACATCTGACAATTGCAAATGTTCACAAAGAACAAATGTGCGTGTACAAACAAAGAAGACTCAAAAAAACAACAAACGTGTATTCCTTTGATCTTACCGACTCCATATGGGAATGTGTTTTGTTTATTAAAACAGTTTTCAATCTCAGTTTAAGAATGTTTTAAGAACTGTTCAGTTTTTACAAAACATTGGTGTTTTTGTTTATGTTTTGTTGTTTTGTCTCTCTGGTGTAAAACCGGCATAAGTTTATTAAAAATGTATGAATAGAACCATTGCATGGAATCATACACCTATAAACGTAAAGAAAAATTCGTAGTTTAATGCAAATTTGCGGCGCAGATTTATTTCAGCGCAAATGTTTTTCGCAGTGCGATACAACCTAAATATTCTATTTCAAAATTAAATAGAATAATAGTGTAACACAATTTTGTTTTCTCGTGAATTATAAGATTTAGTTTGTGGTATTACTACAAAATGTTTTACTATATTTCGGTTTAAGAGGTTAACCGCAGTCGAAAACAAATGGATGAAAATTACAGCTGTGATAACTCTTATCGTTTTGTTTTTGACTGTGGTTAACCTCTGAAACTAGAAATTAATAAACCATTAGCTAATACATTAGATAGAGAATTCATAAGACTCTTGCTTATGATTTTATGTAGTAAAACATATAGATGAAAAACATATAAAGTGAAGTTAAGGATGGTATACAGTTGAATGAAAATATTACTCATGACCAGTGTACATCAGACTTTTTGTTGTGTCGTCCAAGCACTAAAATATACGACTTCACATAGCACATTTCATCGCCTATGTCTTCAGTGGCATACTACAAAAACTCAATAGAACCTAATCAATATTCCACCATACCATACCAGTTCGGCACTGGTCTTCTTTGTTTATAGTTTAACTAATATCGATGAACGTTCTACTACATTCGGTGTATGCAAATTGCATTCTTGAATGATTATTATTGGTAATGTAAATTATCCAATCGACAAGCCCAAGTTGTAAATCTTCGTAACGTTCGTAACTTCTTTGCAGACATTTACATATTACAATGTCAATTGCAATTAGCTTGTGTGATCCACTCATCCAGTAATTAAGTCAAACGATGTTTAAAATGTAATACAGTATATGTACTTAGTTTACAACCATCGCCGTCAAGATGATTATAAAAATGTGATAAAACTAATCTCAAGCAGCTAATGCAATTAAATTTAATGAGGAGTTAAACTGCTCAAAGTATTATTTGTGATAAAAACATTTAAGAGTGGAATCTAATATACAATGTATTGTAAATAAGTAATATATTTAAAAGCGGTACACATCTAGGCCTCTGAACAAAATATTTGAGAAGTTACTGATGTGATTGATGTCAAATGACAGTGAAACATCTACTCATATCTTACAAAATATATGAAGCCAGCCAAGAAAAACACAACATCATAGAAAAATTAACAAGACACGAAAAGAGAACAAACAAGAAAAAAGTGGTATATTTTACTTTTATAAAGAATCGGTGTCTCTTTTAATTAGAAATTTTTTTAAAAGAAAGACAACCTATACGAGGGTTGAATTAAATTTTTACGTAAAATAAAAAATTAAATAATAAAAGTATTGCATAATATAACAACGTGTGAAGAACTAAAGCTGATCTCAAAACAAATGTTATGCATTAAACATAACTTGAAATATTTTATTTATTATACAGATATTCAAAATAGTGACATTTTTATTCACCAGACTTTACATAAAATGTGAATATTTTTTAACATTGTGTTACACAAACAAAATGTCCGTATGTGGAGTGAAAATACCAATTGAGTCAATATTTACATTATTTCAATACACAATAATTTAATGCAGCTGAAAATACAACAGTTTTCATGAAAATATATCACTTTTATATATATGAAATGTACAATATTTTGTTTGTGTTGCGACCGGCACAAAAGTAACTCGAATTGGTGAATAATTGGGGGGAGGGGAGGGGGGCGCTCAATAAGAAATAGAAATGTGTCTAGCTATAAATGAATATAGAATTATAGAAAATACATTGGAAGTTTTGCATCACCTTGGAATTGGGTTGTAAATGAAATGATTGCAATCTTTTTGTAAATAATGACATGGTGCCAATGTTTACGCTACGACTGCTCGTGTTTTATTTTCTTTTGTTTTGTTGGTTTTATGGTTTATTCAAAATTATACTAGTCTCTATAATATAATGGGAATATTTTAACGTGTGTTGTACTATATAATCCTATATAAAAGAGCGTACATGTTATGCAAAAATATGATAAAACAAACTTTAATATTCCAGAAATATTCAAATAGGAACCATAAAAATAATGTAACTATAAAAAATATTTAATGAATTTAACATAATTAAAACACACTAGAGTTAAAGTAATTATACGTTGGCGTTATAATTTAGGAGAGTCGTTATAAAAATTCCGGGCTTCATATAAAAGTTACGAAGTTAATTATTATTATATTTAAGGTTTATCTAAAATACCTAAAGTTATGTAAACAATTCTACCTAATAAGAATCGTCTCGTGACTGATTTTACTGCTTTTTAAACAATAAATCTGCGTTCTTGCACATAATTTAATAAAACTTATTAAAAACAACTTTTTAAGAATTATAAAATCTTAACTACTTATTTATAATAATGAAAGATATTTAGAATTACTATAAAATAATAAACGAAGATCCTTTTTGATTAAACATTCAGTAATATAAATGTTTTATGTTTTGCGGATAATTACTTTTAATGTAGTTAATTGAATAATAATATTACTACCCGCTAAACACAGTTACGTATATGTTAGGTTTATTTACGATAACAATATTTACCTTCTACAAATTGTTTTAAATTAATGTAATGTAAAATTACCTAACAACATTTATTTTGGACATAAATTTGTTTACTTGTTATGTAATGCCACATATTAAATTAGTATATTTGTAAAATATATTTAAATGTCTTTTACATTTATTTAATGATAACGTAAACAAATTATTTTAAAGTTTGATAAATAATAAAACGTAACGTTAGGTAAAAAAAATATTACGCGAGTTTACATTTTGTGTAGCGGATAAAACAGTTTCAAAGATTATTATTATCTATTATAGAAAGAACCAAACCAAACCTTTTCACAGTATATTTAAAAATATATTTATTCAATACTAATTTGTTAATTTATAAAATAAGCTATATATAATATATCATCATCTTACATGAAGCCAAATAAAATAGAACAAATAATTGTGCGGAATATTTAATTAATTATGAATAGTCTGACATATCTATTAATGAAATATAAGCATACTAGATGTTATCAACATATCAAACTACCTTTTAATGACAGCATAATTAAGTTACAAAATCGTACACCGATAGGAGCAACAGTCACATACACCGACAGACGCAGCTTCCGTGGTGGCAACAGGTTTTACCAAAGATGTAATTCATAGTGGGTGGCAGTATCGGATATGTAACATGAATATCACAGCAATGTCAAAGATTAATAACAATATAGATGGAGACATATACCCGTACAACGATGTTGTCAACTTAGAAAACTAAGTGTAGCACTTTATTTAATGTTGAAAATGAAAAACTAGTGTCACCCTTTATATACGAAACCTAATCGAATAAAACTACCACTTTGAAAAGTATTGAAGATGCGCTTGATAAAAACAGACTTTATAAAAGGTTTTCGTAATGCATTCTTCGGTTTTCTTTAAACTAGGTTATGCAACAGATTTATTGCACTATTATTTTATAGAAAAAGAACGTTAGTATTGTTAAAGAAACTATCGAGACACGTTAAAGTTATTATCAAAAACATTCCTCATTTGAATTTCTAAATAAATGATTACCATAATAGTAAAAATAATAATTACTGCTACATAACTACACTATCATAGTAATTATTATTTTATTTAAAACATCGTCAATTGTTTATATTTATTATTTAAAAATCCCGCCGTTTTTTTGACGTAACCGGCGCGGCGTATAGAACGTTATACGGCGCTCCAGTTCAACACCGAACGTCGTTGAACGCCGGATTCAAACTGATTGGACCGCATCGTGCACCATGGCACCGCGGCACCAGCCACCACGTTTCCTCACTCATGTAAGGGCCATGGGATGTACGAACACCATACTACGTACGTCAGAATACTGAATGTTGAATTCAGCACAAGGCACTCCGAAATAATACATAAATCTGTATATGGTTCAACCCTTCAATGATAAATATTTGGAACTGAATGACAAAGTGCAATGGAAGTACTGTGCTACCTGTATAGATAAAGTATTCCTTATTAACTCATGTTCGTTCTATGATTTCCTTTCGAACTTTATACGTATTTGAATTTACTTCTTTTTAATTAAAACAATTGTGAGATTTATTTAAAATAATATGGTTCATTTGGCTGACCCATAATCAGTGACTAATACAATTGGCTTCCAAAAACTAAGGTCAAAAAATAAACTATATATACTTTTTATAATTGTTTTTGCTTGCGCTTTTAAAATCTTCGTTATTAAAAAATAAATGTCAAAAAAACTAAACTTAACCCAATTTTCACAATATGCTTAAGCTACTCCTTCTTCTTATTCTAGCCATCCATCTTCGTCCTCCCTCACACTTATTGCTAGTGAGAGTTCTTCTACATTCTTTTCACTTTCCCAATATATATTCTCTTTCTATGCTCCAGCTTTGCCTTCTGATATCGTTTCTCCTTTCCATCCTAATCTAATCATCCTATGAATATTCCTCTTCCTCCTCTTCTTCTTTATTTCCATTTACATTCTTCCTTGCTTCTCCGAAAGGCCTCCTTTTCCAACTATGTTCTTCCTTAATTCGACAGCCATGTCTCCCCTTCCACCCACTCTTTCCTATATCTTACCATCACGTCTTTTGTTCAATTTTCCTTCTTTTCCTTAGCTGCAGCTCTCTTTCTTTCCTCTTTAGGTTTAGTTCTATGAAAATAGAACGCCTTCCTTCACAATATATTTTTTGGTACAATAAATCCAACGCATTTGATGCGAAAATTTGTTCCAAAATAAAGTTCTGCGAGGAATAGTTAATGCATCGTGGCATATCCGCAAGGACGACATACATAGAGACTTGAAGATTAACACAGTCGGAGAATAAATCAAAACTATAGCAAGAAAGCACACAAATGTTGCTTGATGGTAAAGATGTTCGAAGACTTCGCAGGACTTAACTTTCTGAGCTAGTAACCTAATCATGTAGAATTATTCATTGGAGCAATCTCTACCACACCGTGTAATTATAGAAATGTAAGCCACTAGATAAGTATATCTATACTTAGTTGTAGTATTAGTTAATAATAAAATAGTAGTAGCTAATAATAACAAAAAAATTTGATGCGAGCCATGTGGACGCTTACCTCAAGATGATATTACTTATTAAATTTACCCTATTTGAAATATATTTTCAACAGTTGGAAGTTTAAAGAGAACCTACTAAACTTTCATATGTATGCACTGTTATTTTATACCTTCCTAAAATAATAATAAATGGTAAATCAAACTGGTGTCATTAACCTCAACTTTTGTGGCCTAATATACTTTACAACCACATAGAATACGTCACATCCTATATCCACTCACCCTGTTGTCTATAGCCACGCTTTATTATAGCGTCTAGCGTTTTGTATACGTAGAGGGCGCTATTAGAGGATATAAAGCGTTTTCGTTGCGCCGCGCTAACGCTCGCGCCCCTTCCCCCTTCCCTTAGCACACACCGCGGCGCAGTCTTATAGTCTGTTCTGATAACGAATATGTGGAACAATCAATAGGATTTTCTTTTAATTTTTCTTTTTTTAATTGACTAAACCTTAAAGGATTATCTTTTAAAGTTACATGACAACTTGTTATTTTATAGAAAATGGAAAGAAAACACTTCAGAGGCTTGCGCTGTTGAAACCATTGTCCCTTTTCAAAGTAAGTGTTATTTTTACATATACATCAACCTGCTCCAATATATCTGCTATATAAATATAATGTATATGTTACTTTTGTTTTTTGTTGGTACATATTACATTTCGATAATCTTTCATTTGAGACATTGAAGATACCGATCAGTTACTTGTGAAACTGTTTTACGAAACTAGAGCAAAAGTTCTTAAGAAAATAAAAATAAGTAAGTCTGTAAAGGTAAGATGGGCAACGTTCCGAGTTCGGGAAATAAAAAGCTTACAAATGATAGAATAGACAAGTCCTACAGTAAAATTTCAAAAGATAACTTTGCAGTGTATTTCATCGTACACTGACACAGTATTTAATTGTTCTGAACAACAGACTATTTCACAAAGAATGGATTCTTCTCACTGTAAAAAATTGCATATAAAAACATGGTAGATCGATGAAGATTACCGCAATGCCCTTGTGAAGACCTTCAGTTGTGTATTTGTAAAATGAAAATCCTAACACCTGTTCCACGGTCATAAGAAAGAACAGTTTATATCTTGTACAACTACAATAAACAACTGCTGTGTAGCAGAAGACTGCTAGCTATAATTGTATAGCTTTACATTTTCTCTGAAGGATGGTATTACTGTAACCTTTCGTAGGTCAGGGTTGAATCTGCTATTTTAATCCTCCTCTTCTAAATTCTTCTTTCTTTACCCCACATCCTTTCATTTGCGTACCGGTACTCTCACTATTTTTTTTCTTTTGGTTTCACTCTCTATTTTTCCTCTCTTTCAAATTTCTTATTCTCTGCACTATTATAATATCAATTTTCATATTTATAAGGGAGTGTACGTGCTAGTATTTTCCACTTATTTATAATTTAAATAAAACAAAAATTGCTCTCAATCCATCACAGCTGAAACTTCAAAACAAATCAATAAAATTATGAAGAACATCCTTTTATTATGTAAAATGTTATATTGCCTGTTTTGTATTAGAAAGTTTGTAAACAAAAAGTTAATAAAGTAAAGTTCCAAAGTACGAAATTAGGCCTGATTATATGAGTTCACCTTTCAAAACAGATCGTGGTTTGTTTTAATGTTAAATATATTTCAGTATAAAACTTATCAGAACTTTTATCTATGTGTGTCAATAAATCAGGTGTAGGAAGAACCAGGTGCCAAATAACCAAATAAATATATGAAGACTACTTGTCAACGGAGATTCCGTTTCCATAGTTCAGACTAAGAACATTCCAATTAGTGGTACGAGCCATAACTCAAAGCGAAATTATTTCTTAAAAATGCAACTTTCTGAAGAGAAAAGAAAGCTACTTATGTCTACTCATATAAATGTGTTGCTGTCAGTAAAACCTAATTCAAAAAAGGTGACAAATTATTATTGATAAGAATTGAAACTGTAGTAAATCTTAATAGAATTGTATGTTTATAAATTGTTATTTGGCGTATTTTAAAGACCTATGAATAAAAATCTTGTTTGTTGTTTGTCCCTTGTGCCCTATAGACTTGAATGCTTATGTTTTAAAAATATCTCTCTTTATCTGTAACTGTTTTTATACTTTATTGTACTTTTCACCGAGTTTTTGTAACTTTAAAATAATTGTATTTACTTTCAGTGCAGCTGGGTTCCAAAAATAATTCCAACTGATACTGGAAGTAAAGAGACAAATATAGTAAAACGAGATTCCAGTATAAATTCGAAAAGGATTCAACAACAAAGATTGAATAACTACAGGGTATTACAGAATTTATGATAAAAGATTATATTAAAATTCTCGAATTCTCAAATATGCAATTATATGTACAAATTTAATCCATATAAACTTGTTGAATACGGTTGGAATTTTTGGAACTCGAGTAATGTTTCCTTCGTTATCTCAAAACTGACTATTGAGAGATGCCTCTCTATTAAACTTGACGAGCTCATAGAAAAAGCAACCATCATATTCAGGTGCTCTTGCGCGGTGTACAATAATACCACTGCCACGTTACAGCGCGGCCTTGTAACTGTCTTAAGCGGATTTGCTAATTACTGCTTCGCAAAATAAGAAGACGTTAAAATGAATGAAAGATCTTTACGTACAACGTTAATTAAATCGCATGTTTCGCTTTAATGACGTCACGAGAAATTATTTTATCAAAGAACTCTGTTTACTTCAAAGTATGCATCGTTAAAACACCAATTAAATTAGTTTAGATTTATTGAAGCAATATTACTTTGTGGAAGTAATTTAAGATTCTGTACTATACTCAAATATATAGTCAGATATTCAATATTACTAATAGTAATAAAACCAGGGTCGGTTTTAACCATAGGCAACATAAGCTTCGTTTTGGGGAGCATTGCAATTAAAGTATGAAACTCCATTAGTGCTGATAGGCAATCAACCTTGTCTGGCTACATTCGTTCAACCTCTCTTATAGCACTACAAATTGACAACCAAATAGCACTTAAAAATTCACCTATTTTATGAAAATATTTTGTATTTTTTATTTAATATTCATAACAGTTCCTAATAAAATTGGAATTCACTAGAAAAAAAAATAATTTTATTTTTATCGAATTTTCGACAATTGCTTGTTTAAGATTGAGAACGAAAAGGATGGTAAAAATAAATATAGCGTTAGTGGGAGATAAGTAAAAATATAACAACGGATATGATCGAAAATAAAATTCACGATAATGAAATTTCCAACGACAGCGACATCTAAAGTCAGACCACGTCTGTTAGGGCACGAAAATATGTATATGAAAAATCTAAAGTTGATATTAGTGGAAGATGTCAACTTATTTGTATATGAAGAAGACACTCGCATTAAAAACTATTACTAATATAATGACAAAAACAATAAAAGAAAAAATATAATTAAAGTTTGATAGCGTCTGCGTAGGAGAGATAGAAGGATGAATCAGGGTCTGTACAATAGTCTATTTTGTTTAAGAAAATGTAAAAAATGGGTAAAACATATTATATTTGACATATCAATACAATTCTATTCTTTATAAACAACTTTTATATAAAGTTTATATTTTCTTTCTAGTTGAATAAATTACTGCATATATCCATATGTATGAATTTGAATTGCTGCGGCGCATAGTTTATATGGACTCCCTAATACCATGTATTCATTGGTAAACAATGCTGCGCAACATTCAATCAACTAAAAGTTAGGCTTGCGTGTATAAACTGATGCATGTCGCATATTACATGAACCGCAATATGTATATTTGTTTCCGTCAGGCGATATGTTATACTTGTCCCCGGAATTAGGGACGCTATGTCACTTTTAGAAAACTTAACAGGAGAGCAGTTTATTATGCATGTGACAACGCAACTATGTTGATGCTGCGCAACATTCCTGATCAATGAATACATGGCTTTACATTTACAGTGCTGCCGCAGTGTCCATCCGTTAATACAGTTTTATATCCTGCGTCGGTCGGCAGCTGACTGCATGACAATAGCTCTTATACCAGTAACGGGAAGTAGAATACCCCAACGTTTTCCGGGCTCTGAATGATATATAATATTTCAGTCCTGGAACTTAGCCAACGCTTTAAACTACATAATGCAGATGTATAAGAAATGTTCAAATATGAAATATATTATTTAAATTTAATTAAAGTTTATTTCGAGCAAGACCTGTGCTTTATGATTTTACAGCTTGAGAAAATTATCCTGCGAATTATTTTTATTCGTTCTAACATTTATTTCATTTTGTTTTTGTTCAATGTTTGGAATTAGAATTGCAATGTATGCAATGTCGTTGGAATTAGATATACAAACTTAATACGAGATTTCACAAATAAACAAGGTATAGGTACTGTTTATCAGAGGCGTATTGTACTTGGGTGAGCAGCTCCGATAAAATTTGAACTATAAAGTGTTACAGTAATAAGTTTATTAGCAATTAGATGAATGTCATAGATTGACACATACTATTTCTATTATCTATACAGAATACAAAAAGATCATTTATAATTGGAACCTATTATAAGTTTAAACGTAAGTAAACCGAAAGAAACTTGAACACATTTAAAATAATTCATTGATCTTTTTAGAATTTAAGAACGAGTTAAAGTGTATTATGAATTACTTTGTGGAAAAACCTAAAAATAAAATGTAGATAAAATATTTTATATAAATAAACAGTGCTTTAAATATATATTTAAATACAAATCATCAAAGCACAAGTTCAAGAATATTTTCAAGAAGTATCACTTTTAGAAATTAATGATGGTAATTACTAAACTTGCAAATTCAAATAATGATGAATAAAAGCAGCAATCAAAACTTCAAAAGCTCGAAGATACGTTTATAAAATATAAACGAAGAGAGTAATTACTCTATCTCATTAATTCTCTACAAAAAATGTCATAGACATTAACAACTTTGCTTATGATGAAACAAACAATATTCAATTGCGTTCAATTCAGTTGCATCTGCACGTATAAGATTAGAACATTTAAATTTATTAAAGCAAATCTATTTGAACGCACACGTACAAAGATTATTCAATTATACCAAACTTATTATTTTATTTGAATGAGTTTTAATACGTAGGTATTTCAATATACTTTTTAAAAAGTAACTTTTAATATAAGTACCTCTATTCCACTTTATAAATTAATCTTGTAATAATAAGTTATAAAGTTTTTAAAAATTCTATCCATTGTCAACGTATTTTAATTTATGTATAAAAAGTTTCAAAGAAAAAGTTAAGTATGGTTTATTCAAATTAACTTGTTCCAGACTGAACTCTGCTGTTGCGTTGAGATATTAAATTGACCTTATCTTTATTTCAGTTTAATTTAGATTTATTTTATATGCCAACATATTTTAGATAGGCTAGTTGATAAATATTTTAGTCCTTGTTGACACACCGACTAAGATGTTAATTTTAAAATGAGAAACACTTGAAAATTTAATTAATTATTTATGGGTGATAACAATATGACCAGGATTATAACTTTATTGTGATCCCTTTACTTTCAACAGTCAATGTTTGTTAGTTGATAGAAACACATACTAATTTAAATCAGACGTATATATATATATATTTAGCAATTTCAATTCATTTTAGTGTGGAAAGTAAAAATATATTATTACCAATGTTACAGCGTTATTTACCAACGTTGCTTTGGTGCAATATAATTTAAAAGTTGCGTCTGCGTTGTACAAGTGCAATTGACAACTGACCACTTTGGCCACGACGCCTGGTGGTCAAAAGAAGTACTAGTTCTGGTGTGCACTTGATACACAATTTTGATTGGTTTAGTATAAATTTTTTAACCGTACGGAAAAAATGCAAGTTAGATAAATTGTAGAGAATTTAAATGCGCATCTAGCCGTACTATTTTAAAAATTTAAAAAAAATATTTTACCATAGTTTTTGTGTTTTTCTGTTTTTGACCTCACGTTTTTTGACCATAACTAGGCGACAAAATCAAAAAGTCCACGTTGTTTGTTCTACAAGTTGTAAAACTTATTGTTTTAAACATATTTATACATTAGAAAAAAAAACACTTTTCATATAATTTTATGAAAAAAACGTGAAAAAACGTTTCGTAAATGTTGAAAATTAATTTTTGTTGGTCCACGTTTTTTCACGTTTTTTCATAAAATTATATGAAAAGTGTTTTTTTTTCTAATGTATAAATATGTTTAAAACAATAAGTTTTACAACTTGTAGAACAAACAATGTGGACTTTTTGATTTTGTCGCCTAGTTATGGTCAAAAAACGTGAGGTCAAAAACAGAAAAACACAAAAACTATGGTAAAATATTTTTTTAAAATTTTTAAAATAGTACGGCTAGATGCGCATTTAAATTCTCTACAATTTATCTAACTTGCATTTTTTCCGTACGGTTAAAAAATTTATACTAAACCATATACTTGTGTATCACAACGTCACTGTTTGGATTATCATTATTTTTACCACATTTTATCAAATGTCCAGCTTGCAGAATTTTTTCTGCATTTCTAACAATTTTCTGAGCTGGATTTGATCCAACCCAGTGAAAAAGTTGTCTTAAAGAAAACATAAATAATTAAAATTCATGACACTAATTCAATGTAAACTTATGGTTAATTCTTTGGTTGCACACCAGAAGTAGCCATGTTTTTTAAGCCCCGCCTACTGGTCCGTTGTCAATATGCCGTTCAATGTGCGAGACACGTTCATCTTAAATAAAATATTCCATTTTACATTGTCTTATATGAATAACTAAATGGACAATCATTTTCGTTTCTCTTAGACATGCGTTAAAAATATCCATTCATTCTCAGATATTTTTAAAATAAAAAAATACATATTAACACAAAAATACATATAACTACATTTCAAATGCATTTGCTTCTCATTTACTCTTATTGCTTCAATTCGATTTTTTTTCTTTATTGTTTTACGGCGATTTTCGATTTGAACTTTGATTAAATTAATCTCGGGTCCGAAATGATTAAAAGACTTTAAATTTCGGGACAATTAGGTAATGATGCTCTGTAGAATTGTTCAAAAATATATAACACTCTACCATTGAGCTAACACTAGTCTAAAGTAATTTAATCTAGGAGTAATACTTTTGTTCTTAGTAATCCTCTTAATCCAAACAGCTCATAAATCCAAACTCATTCACCGCAGCAGCGAATTAAATCTCTGCGGAATAACTGAGGAGATTTAGTTATAATTAAATGACTGTGTAGGATACCAGAGTGACAAGTTACACCGCGATAGGTATTTTGTTATTAGTTTGCGTACCCTGCATTCTAATTTCTGTGAATTTAGCTAAATGGTAAGCGTAGGGGTTGGATAGGGTGGATGGGGTGGTGTTCCAAACATTTGCAAAATGCTGCGAAAATACTTGCGGTTGAAATTGAAGACAATTATTATTTAGTGCGGGTGTATAAATAATTCACACGATAATATTATTCATATATTGCAGACTTATAAGTTTACTTTAGACTTAAAGCTTTGAAATACTTGGAAATAACAATGTCATAAAATAAATTTTAATTAAACAATTTTAGAAGATCTTAGTTATGTCAAGTTAATACTGCGTAATTATTATTTTTGTCCGTATAGTATAATAAATGTTACTATAAAAAAACATATATATTTATGAAAAAACCAGTTGCTGAAATTTTCTTGCTGTAATTAAGTCTTTCAAAACAATTGTAAGAAAATTACCATTGTTATATGCCATAACATAAAACATCCGTTTCAACATAGGTCGGTGTGGGATTCGTATGTTCACTAAAATGCAATTCACAAATGTTGATTTTATGTCTTTTTATTAAAACTGACGCCGGTATTCAAAGTTCTCTTTATAGTATACATAAATATATATAATCAGAATTAGTATTATATTTATTATATTAATTGTGTGCCTTTCGGCTTTACAATCAACATTATTATATTTCTTAATATATTTCATATAAATTCAAAGTTAAAACTAAACTTAAACGATTCTAGACTATTACTACTTCGAATAGTACTTTCTGTTTCTTCTTTTCTTGATCCTCTCTTCATGTCCCCTACTCCTCCTTTATTTACACCGTTTCCTGCTTCTCCTTCCTTATGGCCTGTATCTTCATCTATCACCTCTTGCCTTCCTTGTCTCCTCTCGACAAAACCTCTATTATCTTTTCACTATCCTTCCTGCCTTCCCTCTTCGCTTTCACTTCACCACTTATGTGTCTTAATATTATTAGTATTAGTATATTAGTAATGGGATATTTAGGTTATATTTTCTTTACTGTTTTGCGACACAGGGCTATATGCGTGAACAGTCAAATTAACACGATATAATGAGCCTGAAACAGAGGTCATTATGTAAAAAGAATTATTCCTAAGAATGATGCATCTTAGGTGTTTATGCGATTTAAGTTAGACGAAATATAGAACTCTCTGAGTAAAGAGTTTCCTTTAAATGCGGTTGAAAATAAAGACACCAAATATTATTAATTCAGTGGTTATTTTAATATTACGCAACCCTTATTTCCAATAAGAAAGAACACTCTTGTCCCTTTATGATACTGAGAGTTGTAGCTTCCCTTGCCTATGTCTAAATCCAGCTCTGTTTAACTCACTCTCACCTATTTATTAATCCATATCGAAGCACATGAATCAACCTGCTAACAAATGCCATTTTATTACTTAGTAGTGTTACACAATGTACTCAGTTCTTTAACATAAAATTAATGTTTAACTCAAATATTTAAATGAATGTACTCAACGAGTTAATGCTATTAAAATAAAACCCGCATAAACTTAGTTAAGAAATTAGCATTTGCTCATTCGTAATCGTACCAGGAGCAGCCAAGAGATGGCATTATCTGACACCGACTCGTGTTTGTGCTGCGAGGATTACTGCAGGTAGAATGGCATCATTATAAATCTTCCTTATTTAAATAAAGTTAATCGTGAAGTATAGTATGTGCAGTAAAACCACAGACTTTAGATTACAGGCAAGAAACGGTAGACGATAGACCACACAAAGTTACTGTTTTGTTTAACAAAAGTTTGCTGTTGTTTACACGCAAAACAAAAACTAATTATATTTATATGTATAAGCATGAGCCTCTGCAGGTGATTCTCGCTTCATGGATATCAAATTATTTTAGCTTCTAAATATTTAAAATTAAAACGCAAATTACAGCCTAAAATGTTGATTCTCCAAATTTGGGATTCCCCTCAATTTTCAGAGAATAAAATGTACTCATTTCTATTTCTCTATTTGTATTTGTCAGAAACAAAAAAGAATAATGTTCATTCATAATATAAATATTAGAATATTCTGTTCGACAGTGTAATGAAATTTGTAATATTTATTTTGGTAGCTACACACGACACTACACACTGTGACACACGATAGCATGAATAATTCATTGAGAAATAAATAAATCGTTTTATTTGATAATGGGATTCTCTATGGATCGTAGAGTTAAATATCTTAATAACACATAGTATAACAGACATTCTCTGCTGGCACAGCACAGCTATGTCGTGATATCAAAAAATTTACATAAATCCAATAAATAATGCATGCAAAATACTTTTACCAGAAATATGCAGTGGCGGCTGATCTAAGGGTCAACTCTTGTTTTTAATAATTCTTATTTTTACATTAAATTTGTTTGTTTTATCATTTATGTGTAGATTAGCCAACACATTACTTTGTGTAATCTTGTGGCAACCAATTTGGCATGTATACGACGTCTTCTAATAGTAACTGTACTGACAGCTAATTTTACGCCATCTACAATTGTTTTAAACGTCAAATGACTTTTGTTTTGCTAAGGATAGCATCTTTCGAGCTTCTGTTCGATATCAGTTCGTTTTTAACTCGTAAATCTTTGATCGTGTTAGATAATCATTTTAGAGAAGTTTCCAAAAGTTCTCCACGACTTCTATTGTGCGATAATTTTTTAAATTAAGAATTATTCAGAAATTGCGCACAATGCTTAATAGATTGGTACAAATTTTCCGAATTAAAGCTGTGAATTAGTATAATATTAAGCGTGAATAATCAGCAGTCACTGCAAAAATTTATTATATATAAGCATAGAAAAGAAGAGAAGCATGGAGGAAAACGTACGAACAATCGTGCCGTGTATTGCGAGAAAGTAATTTAAGTTCGCCTTCTGATTGGTTATCTGAGATCTGATTGCTTTCTGAAGCAAGTATTGTAGGAATGCTAGCGATACTAACAGTAATACGAGTAAACATACGGATACCGCTAGTGGTACAGCTTACGTAATCCTCCTCTGTTTCCCTTTTCATAAACATTTCATACAAAACTTCGATGCGTTGACTGCTTTCCGTCCTGAATAATTTATAATGAATATCCCACAAGATGGTTTACAGGCCCGAATTTGAAGGAGGGCAGGCAGGGCTACCACCCCGGGGCATCCACAATAGATATAAAAACAATACATATTTGAAAGACTACGGAAAATAATTGTTTCTTTTATTCGGAAAATAGTTAGGGGCCTCCGCTCGTTGCTCGCTTCAAGGCCTCCACACTCTAAGTCCTCCAAATTCGGCCCTGATGGTCTATACTAGTATTGTTTTATAAGATACCTTCGACAGATTGAAGTACTTACCGCAAGCACAACTATATCTTGGAACAATGCTGCATATCACGAGCCAGCCCTGCGCGTATGGTTAACATATTTCACATTTTTATAAAGCTCCCTGTTATTACCTCCTAGGCAATCTATTCATTCCACTTCATTATACATTTTTACAATTATTGAAACTTTTCCAAGACAAGTTTCTCCCGTTGATCGTTGATCGTTCAGCGTGGTCCGTAGGTGCTGCAGCGACTTTGTGATATTTCGCATTAGATTGCTATTCTATCGGTAATCTTACTCTTGGCTTTAAAACGTATGATGTTGTCATTTGTTATAAATAAGGGGCGTGTCTTAAGCCTTAAGCGGGTCTGGTTAGAAATTGAACCAATAAAAAAATATATGTAACACGATTTATGTGATGTTTTCAGAATGAAATGAAATCTATTTAGTTTCATATAAAAAATGACCTCATTAAATGTACTTTGTAAATGTGTGTTCATTTTCTTATTATACTTTATTAGAATAGATTAAAGAAAAACTCATAAACAATTCATTAAAAACGTTATTCATCTTTAACAAATTACAGATCGTGGAACTTTTAAAAAATGTTCTGGAACCATGGAGTGTGTACAAAATATTTATTATTCGATGCACGAAGTATAAAATAGTCCAGCGACGAGGGGTGAAGTGGGGTGTAAGCGTCCCTTCATATCATCTTGATAAATTCTTTACTTGACGCTACGACATAACCTCTTTCTCAAAATGTCACAGGTGATATATGTTATTCTTAAGCAACAAAAAAAGATAACAAAAAATCATTAAATTTGAAATCATTTCAGATTGTCAGAATCAAATTGAATTCTTTGTTTGATCAAATATTAATTACTTATTGTTTGTTAATAAATAGTTCAGTGTTCATATTATGAAAGAGATTAAAGTATCTTCAATGATCTTGCAGAAAAATGACGCTAATCTTATTTTAAGTAATAGAAACATATGGTTCTGTTCCTCTTAAGTCTAACACTATTAGGATATTATAAAATAAATGTAATACGGACTTTTATATTAGACGTAAGTACGTCCGAAGCCGTAAACATTATTATACGACATTACACGACCTTTTAAATGGTTACAGATAAGTTTGATATCAGCTTATTCAATAAGTATTGAGATAGGTTATGATTTCCGATAAAAATCTATTCAAATAGGAAGAAAATCAGGTAAGAGTGAGAGCTGCAGTTATTTTTCAGTTCAGAGGGAACGAATTAACTAAATAGCACGTGATCCGTCACATACATTGTTGGTGACACAACGAAACGTTTACAAGCTACATCTGTTTAACATAATGTAAATTTCATTAATTAGAAGCAGTGATTAATTTTAAACGTAAAAATAACTAATACAACTTATTAAAAACTAAAGAATTACAAGAAAACCGAAATTACACACGTAGCTCATGTCAGATCAAATCTCAACCAGATACTTTTTGTGTTTTTTAATTTAATTTGCTTTATATATTGTAAATACTGTAAAACAAAAGTACATCTAAGATAACCCATATTTCCATGAAGAGTTTGTAACTTATCAAAAGCTTAACCCGTCACAACACGAAACTCAACTTGCATCTCTCGTAGATGCTTCTGACGTGAGAATATATTATGACGTCACAGTATATGTTACTATGAATTTTACTACATAAAGGATATTTCTTAATTATAATATTTAATCTAAAAGGTACTTGCCAATAGATATCTAGTTGTAAATAGAATAAAGTAGTCAGCCAACCAACTCACCTGAAACAAAAACGAAAAAATTAATATTCGAATTTTGAAAATTAAATGTTTTTGTAATTACAATTATTTCTAAAAATCATATCAAAGTGAAATCAATGTATAGTAAAACATGTCCAGGTAGAAAATTAATCTTGAATTTAGCTTGTAGCAAGCTAGCAAGTTTGACACTGTACTGAAAATAAATGACAACGATAAAATGAAAATGTTGTGTTTAACTGGTCATTTATACCATCAGGTAATCGGTCAGGAATATGACAAAGATGCCAATAAGCCAACATAAAAAAAATAGCTACTTTAAATAGTGATAATGGCTTTAACCTGAAAAGAAAAGAAGTTTATTGAAAATTATGCAACAGTTTACGCCTGAAAGCAGCAATGAAGCAACAATTTCTAAGATACAACAATGGCTAATCCTTTAAATTACATGTTCTATTATAATTTAGTTTTACTTCAACATTTGATAAAATATTTTCAAACTCAAATTAGCGTACGTCAGAATTTCTATTTAAAAGCAATGCATAATACAATACACCCGTACCGTAAGTTTGTTTAAATTGTTCTTTAAGCCAATCAACTAACTAGAATTACGAAAGTTTCTTGAAAGCATTCATCTACAGGACTTGTTAACATATCTACTTGTATATACGAATAGTACAAAAGTATACCCCCCATATATGTGGGTAGGTTCTAAACTATATGAACTACAGCATCATTTAAAATGGAGTAGGCTGAGGCGAACGCGAGTTGTGCCCGGGCAGAAAGTTTTCCCCAGGTACCGTTAACAATGAAACACCCTCAGCAACAGCAAAATAGTTTTATTAACAACTTCTCATATTGTGACGAAACACGTATCAAGTTTATGCATAACACACTTACAAAGGTGATGAAATAATATACCGAAAATAGTTCACTCGTTTATTATTAAAGTTTCATAAGTAGACTTATTGTAGGACCAACACAGGGTGACATATGGACGACATCGCACGTAGCTGTGGGACTACGCATCTCGAGCGACTCTTGGTCACACTGGACTTCTAGTTAACAGTTGGACATGGTACACGAGATCACTACACTTGAATACACTTTAGAAATTAAGATAAATAACCATACGCATATTCGGTTAAAGTTAATTACTTATAAATGAATGTTAAAGTAATTATTGACTTGTAATTGAGAGAACCCTAACAATAACACTATTATATATTATTGTTTCAACCTTATATGTTATGATAGACTTGCCTCTAATGTACGTGAAGCCTTAGTGTTAAATATATTCATTCTCAATAATTTGCTACGGTAAGTTATAGTCTAGTAACTTGATTACTATATTCATTAAATAAATGTCAACATTGTTTATTACACATATTATAAATTGGTAAACACAATATTTAAAATTTTTACGTGTACATCCATCTATGAGTAGAAACCAGAACTAGGTAATTTACATTTCGTATCGGTATCTGTCTTGTTTGGTTCAATTTCAAGCTGAGAAACAAACCTTGATATTTAAAACAATGACACCAACCTTTTCTTAAAATGGTTGGAAAAGTTGACTAGAGTCTTTATAAAATGTAACATAAATAATGCGAATGTAAGGAATTTGTATATTTAATTTTTTTAAAGAGTTTTAAGGTTGCTTTTCCAAGTGCCAAGTACATTACTTCTGCAGCTATACTATCGTTCATTTACAATCTCCGTTCCGCGTCATTTCAGCTATTTTGGTGTAGCGAAGTGAAATTAAAGCCATTTAAATATTTTAAGATACATAAAAAATTCTTTTAGAAATGAGTTTTGCTTTAAAAAAGATAAAATATACTTTTTACGAACCGTTTTATTTTAGAGCGCTCATTATTTCTGACAAGTTACGCTATCTAGGTTCTTATGTACCGGCTGGGACTGAGGATTATGGAACCCACAAGAATTATGACTTGGGGCAGTTGAGCAGTTGGGATAGTTGAAGCACGAGGGTCTGTGCTCTGTAAACAAAGCAATTAATTAGCATCCTAATGAGCCGTCCAAGATATGGTGTACAACAGCTTATTAATTAGTCTAGTCATGTGATACTTTTGTGACGTCATGAAGATAAGCAACGTTACTAAACTAAGTGAATATAAGACTTCATATGATACCAATAAAAAATGATGTACATTCATCAATTCTTCTTCTTCTTTTATATTTTGGATTTTTCTATTTAACTTTTTGTTTTAGAACAACAAGACATCTAGAAGGGTTTTCTTATACGCTAAATAAAAGTTTTGTGCAAATATTTTTCGTAAATAAGGGAGAAATTTTGTGATATAGTCCAAATTACGATATTTCGGCGGCGACTTATACTTAAAAGAGGTTATAAGAGCGGTATAAATCTATACTACAATAATTAATTTTATCTTATTCGTTTCTATAAACATTATAGAAAAATAACTGAATCAGTGATTTTTAGTTATATCGGCAGTTAATACTCCACAACTTGCTTTAAGTATGAGTCGCCCCTGAACTCTCGTAATTTGAACTATACTAATAAATTTTGGTTTTTAAAGCTCAACTAGATAATGATAATCGTATGGTATGTATAATCTTTTTTTAATATTTTATTTTTCAGTGCATCAACTATTAGTAGTTATTAGCACTTTTAAATCAATATTACATTTTATATACATTTTTCTTATAACATATAACTTATACAATATAATATAATTCTTTCTTTTTCTATGTTTCAGCTTCTTTCCTTATTCCATTTCAAAGTACTCCATTGGTGCTTCATCAATCACCTCCTCATTCAACCTCAAGTTCCTCATTCTTTTCCTATTTCAGCATCTCGATATGATACAGCAATTGCCTTAACTATGATGTTCCCATTTCCATCCAATCTCTTCTTTATCCGCTCTCTTCAAGCTGGTCTTTTTCTTCTTCTTTCATTTTCTTTTTTTCCTTCTCCTATTTTCGTTCTCGAATTTTTCTTTTTTTTTTATGATCATTTTTTTTTCAATATTCATTTTTCTATGGTTGCACACAACCAATTAAATCTTATTTTATCAAACCCAGAATATATAACTCTGGCCCGGGGATCGAACCCGAGAACACAGTAGTCAGAGTGAAGCATCATTGCTCTCACCCAACTGTGTCGTCATATGTATAATCTTGTGCGCCTGGATATATATTTGGTTACAGATAGATGTTCATCTCATCTCTAACATACAACAGACAACCTCACACATGGATCGAAACCACAGAGCACATCCAATACTTCAGAGCCCGAACAATGGGGCTAAAAGCCTACGTTCTTTAAATTATGCTACCAGCATGAATGTGACTAGTACTGCAAAGTATACCCAGTCTACTTACATAGTGTAGTGAATTCGGATTAACAAACTTCACAACAAGCGAACCATTTCACGATTGGTTTATTAGGTACTAAGTAAGACCAGATAAAGTTAATCCACTAGCTTAGGGGCAGTAATTAAGTAAGGGAAAGTAGTGGGCAAATCATATTAAAACTTATTTTACAATTGGTAAGTACTTGCACGTTTATAGATTTTTCATTTTTATTTTTCATTTATTAAATTTAATAGCACCTTCCAAGTTTCCGCCCATATGTGCAATTTTTTACATTTCAATTACATTAATATATAATTATACAGGAACAAATAAAAGATGTACAAAGGAACTTATTATAACTCATTTTATCTAATTTACTGTTCAATCTCATCCGCCGTGAAATTATCCCAAATCCATTGCTCAAATTCTTCTCCTTCTTTCCTATTACTGTCTCTGCATCCTTTCTTCGTCTTACTTCATCATTCTTCAATAGCATTTTTCTAGTTTCAAAAATCTCCTTCGCATACTCATTATAATATCGATACCTAATCTCTTCATTTACTAGAGACTCTAGACTTCCAATTTGTCTGACTTTTATTCTATCTAGAAATTTTACTTTCGCTTCATAGTAGTCTGGGTATTCTTTCAATATATGCATCAATGTTTCCCGTTCACCACATCTGGTGCAGATGTTAGTCCAGCTTGGAGTTGAGAGCGATGATAATGATATGGTGCTATCATCGCTCTCAACTCCAAGCTGGACTTTGCTTTAATGGATCCATGGCCGCTTACTAAAAAGGATAAATACAGTCCAGGTTGAAACCACTTATCAGTTTCAGCGACACAAAGTTATGCAACTATATTTTATCTACCGCCGAAGCCATTTCGACGGTTTATGATTTCAGATATGAATCTGTTGTACATTTTAGTTACATAATGTATGATATTCCGTTAAAGTAACCTACAAAGATACAGGCGAGTATTTTACGATTATAACCGATGATAATAAATCTTACTGCTTATTGTTATACATGAAGATAGCTGCGGTGCACAGATTGTTGCAGTTAAATTAAATAACCTTGTAATGTGCAACCTGAACACTTCTTCTCCTGTATATTAAATACTTCTTGAAATATAATATTACTTAAGAGGTAAGTGTAACAGCTTAAGGTAATTTGCAGAACAAACAGAAAAGAAATAGGAAGCTAAATCGTCTATAACACTGTTAAATGTTCTTCAACATATATAAATGTTATAGCTACAGATATTTAATAGCTATGAATTTTTTTTTGAAGCGTTTCCATTGTCTACAATTTTAATTATCAAAAATTTATTTGTCCGGTTGTTCCATTGCTCCACTGCGGTTAATTCTGCTATTCTTGCATAGATGGTAGTCATGTTACTATTTTGTTATTCCCGTGTAGAAGTGTACCGCATGAGTTAGCTTGTTGCACGCTAGTACGTTCAATCATGCGCTACAATTTATATGTAAAAGGAGATAATGAACCTTGCATTGTAAGACTTTTTTTCTAGGTTATAATTAAAAATATACAGCGTTTTTTGTGAAGAAAGAAAAGCAAATGCAATAGAAACCATAGAATAGATTGTCTTAAAGAAAGTTTGAGTAGCTCTGAGGTCCAACTACAAAACAGGACAGGAGAAAACAGTTAAAGAGATATATGTTGTACACGTATGTAGCGGTTAGATGGTGAGATAGAGGTTTTAGGTTATGTATTTATATACTCACTTGAATACGAGTACATGAAAATGTCCGCTTGATACGCAATGGTGCGAGCAAAAAGGTTTTCAGTAATGAATTGTGGTAGCTTACCACAAAACACTATTTGTGATTCACTCAGATTTATGTACAACCCACTTATAGTTAGTGATTTGAAAACAGGTTGTGTAGCGCCAAATATAGTAAGCATTTCGCTACAAATATTAAAGTAGAAGAAAATTACCCGAGATTCACATGTCTAATTTCTTCTAAACAGATTCTAAAAATTGTACAGTTTATGATGTAATTTTTCGTAGAGTCACTTGTCTACGTGACCATTTCTGTATCTCTCTCTATATTTCGAATTTAATTTATCTACATAAGTTTTAGAAAAACAACTTTACAAGAAATAATTTTGAAATTACCATAGCGTTTTTTTCAATAAAATAAAACACATTAGGAAAAGTTTACAACATTTTCAACCATTGAATAAAATAAAGTGTAGACAGTCTAGCTAATTAGTTAATCTATTTGTATTGGTTTTCGAATCCCCGTGCTACTAAATAATTCAACATCCATTAATATATAATCAGTCTATAGTCCCGCAGCTGACAGCTGACGTCATTAACTGATTGTCCTATCTGACCCTTTGACACGACAGTGTTACTTATCAGATACATATTAAAGGTAGTGAACTACGCATATACGTAGTGAACTAGACAAATACGTGCGTGTGTCATTCAAGAAACAAGCACACGTTTATGTTTATTGAACAAACTATAAAAACTCACAAAATGAAAACGATTAACCCACATGACCAGTGAACAAGTAATATCTTTGTGAAATTTCAACGCGTTTGATATATTTTACATAAATGTATAATAAATCTACCGTCGCTGAATGCAAAGTGGAAGACAGACGAAAATAAATCTATTGCAATGTTTCTTGTAGATGTGTGTTCTGTTCAACAATATTCATATAGCTAAGATACAGTTAATAGAAAAGATTTATAGTTGGAACAATTCTAGAAGACACTGAATTATTTCAGCTTTGTATAAAATACGGTTCAGAAGAGATTGTGATGTGTGGGTAAAGTTATATGAGACAGGGGTAGGCAATCTTCATTTTATTCTAAACAGTTACATAGCTAAATTTGTCACAAGTTTAATTACGTCGAAAGTAATGGGGAAGCGTCTAAAATGTTATTACAGAACATGTCCTTAAATCATGTACCACTATCTTTATAATGGACTTGTGTCCTCATTTTTTAGTGGTCGATTTTTCAATTGTTGATTGAAATTGATGATAATGAATGTGTATTGGCGTGTTTATTTTATTAAATATCTAAATATTGACGGAGATATAGCAATTAAAAGTTTGAATTGTAGTTTTAGCGCTAGAAATGGTCGGCCGTATTTGTATGACGTGAAATGCATTTTAACGTCAGTTATTTGTTGAGTAGGTCAGTGCTGTGGTAATGTTCTGTAGCTGTTGGTAGTCGAATAATCAAGTCAAATCAAAGAATAATAGGTTTTTATTATTTAACCCAGCTAAGGCAGACGTACTCGTAATATTGAAATTTGATTGTTCCTTGAAATAGCTGTAAATAATATTTGATATTTTGATATATAAATACATATAGCGGAGATTTATGAGCTGTAAGGTAGGTGACCTTACACAAGGATTGTGATGTCACATGTACTTGGAATGTGTACAACGTTGAATCCCTTTAATAATTAAAGATACAAAATGACTTTTTTAATTGTTAATATCTCTTAACATATAAGGAGTTATTAAAAAATAATTGAACATTTGAGGTTCTAGTAACTCACTTTATCAATATATAGTACACTTTTATAGAAATTAAGACATAGGACACAAGCCCATTTACGTTTCGCCGGGTTTCAATTTCGCGCCGTTTTTCATTATAAGGTGAGCTCCTTTAATTATTTTACATATTGAAAACTACACTAAAGAACAAAGCGTTAGTATAGTTAAAGTTTATTATTATTTTTTTAATTTACTGTCAATATACTGCATCCAAAAGATCGCTTGTGGGTTGTTGTTTACCCTAGCCGTAAATACAGCTCTGGTTATATGTCAAATATTACTGAATATTACGTATAGAACACGTACAAATCAAATCAACAAGCCAAGCCGATAAAAACAATTAATCCATGATGGAAACAAATGAAACAACACAAAACAACAACAGCCGATAATCCAAATATCTGACAAAGCATTGAAGTATTACTTTGAGAAGATTAGAAAAATTGACGGCTCTTGATGGCTCTGTTGATTACATTATTTTGAAATTTGTTTACAAATACATAAATATTATATTCATTTAAAAATTATATACAATACTCGTAGTTTAATTATACAAACAATGATACTTTAATAAAATGTTTTTAATGTTAACAAATTTTTAGTAAATGTTATTATACGAGTAGTATAATTATTTTGCTCACAAATAATATTAGTCAAGTTTAATTTCTTTCTAAAGATAAATATATGAATGATATCATGAAACTCAATTACTTCTTCGTATGGCAAGATATCTTCCTCAAATTCTTAACTAGCTATTAAATTATAATGTGGGTAGTAATGCCACCTATATTTAAAAAACGTAAAAGTAAAAATATTGTTGTAATAACTGAATATTTGCATTGTGTACGTGCTTCGGAGAAGCCTTCGTAATATCTAATTAATCTTAATAAGGTTTTAGTTCTAATTAGTGACTATTAGTGATTACTTTCCGTCTTCTTATATTCTGTGTATTTAATTCAAGAGAAATGTCTAAGGTAATTAATAAAGTATCCATTACTATAATAGTAAATATAAAATAGATCCAAACTGTCAGAATAAATAAAAACGTATAAATGCAATGTAATGACACAAAATTTGATTAATGTTTTACTTGTCAATGTTTTTACAGAAATTATATAAAATATTTGATGTATTTACAACGCTTTATAGATGATCGCTTCATGATTAGGTTATTAAGATATGTAAGAGCTTATTACTAAATACACTTGAAATTAAACTGATGTTTTCCTAATAAAATACTAATATATCTTTAATACAGGAACGCTAAATATATTTTCAAAAAATTAGATTCAAATTTAAATTTTATGTCTTCTGTTTAAATATTTAAATACTTTAATCTGATTGGTTCCTTTTCACTTTTTTTTTTCTTCAAAAATATTTTTAATTTCCCGGAAATATTTTTTGTCAGTTGGTAAATAATTAATTTGACATCTTAAAAGCAATAAAACAATTTATTATTTAAGTGTGAGTTGGTGCTGAAAACAAATGCTCACCTTTATTTATTTATAAATTCAGTGACATTGTCGAATTGAGTATGTATTAATATTTAAAAATACAAATAATTAAGAAGGTATATTGCATTAAATAAATAAGAAATGTCTTTTAATAGATATTTATGTGAAACCTTTGTAGATATGTTATTAGGTTATATTTTTGTTAAAATAAAAAGAAGCACTTTAAAATATATCGTATATTCTCTGATTCTTCTTGAATTTATATTTCAGATACAATATCTGTTTAGAGATCGTTATATTAAATAACATGGAGGTCAACTATAAACTGCAGGAGCCCAGAGTAACAATAATGATTCGTAATTTACCGCAAACTGCGAATGAATCTGACATTGTTGAACAAATTGAAGAACTAAACATCAAACCCAAGGAGATACGAATAATTCGTAAAAAATCTACGGGAGTTTCACGGGGTTTTGCGTTCGTTGAGTTTCATTCTATTCCAGACGCCAAACACTGGATGCAGTCAAAAGAGGGTAAAATCTATTTTAATGACAGTTGTGCTACCATGCAGTACAGCATGAATCAGGAATCCGTCACACAATTTAACGGAGTTCCAGCTAGGAATGACTGGTTCTGTTCAAAATGCGGAACAATTAATTTTACACGGCGGGAGGCTTGCTTTCATTGCAATTCTCCACGTTGGACGCGAACTACTAGCGATGGTATTGACGAAGTGAGTGCCTACCCAACAAAGAAGCTCATTCTACGTAATTTGGATGTCCTTACAAAAGCAGATGATGTTTTAAAAGCCATTGCCACTTTATCCCTTAGTGTAGTAGAAAAAATAACAAATATTCTAATTGAGCGGGATATTATCACATCTATATCGCGGGGTATATGTTACTTGTCGTTCGATAAAATTGACGATTCAATCAATGCTTACGATTTCTTAAATAAATTGAGGCCACCTTTTACTATTGATAAAAAAATAATTATAATATCATTTTGTGCAGAAAAACTAGAAGTTTCTAACGAAAGAACTCGAGCGACTGTTTACAGCGCTGGTGACATACCTAAACTAGCTGAATACAGCGCCCATATTTATGCCACCACTCCAGACGAGTATGATATGTACTTGAAATACTACACCGACTATTACAAAAGTCAAATAGGGTCGGGAACTTCATTTACTTTGGCGAAAAACCAAACCGATCAAGTAAACTCCGCTGCAGCTGTTGCGGATCTTGCAATAAAAAGACAGAGAGCCAAAATACAGAATGTTCGAGAGAGCAGTCAGATTCCTACAGGAACGGATAGAATAATTTATGCATATCCGGATCTAAGCACATTCGTGTACGATCATAACTCCCACTACTACTACGACTGCGCCACTGGTTTGTATTACGATCCGAACACGCAATACTTTTTCAATAATGTTACAAATAAATTTTTGTACTTTGATGCAACACAAAGTACATATAAATTGGCACCGTCAAGTGTCAACTTTGAGTATCCGGACTTATCCAAAATTCCTAACCCTAAAGAGTTAACCATGTCCGCGCAATTGACCAATAAAGTAGAACCAGAAAAAGTGGAGAAAGTTGTGAAGGTAGAAAAATCTGAAAAAGTAGACAAGGTAAAAATAGCTAAAAAAATTTCTAAAGATATGGAAAGGTGGGCTAAAACTTTAAATCAAAAGAAGGAAAACTATGCACGAGAAATAAAAAGTGTAAAACCTAATTTTGAACAAGAAGAAAAAGAAACAGTGTTGTCTGATATTTGTTTCAGTTTGATTGGGAATACAAAACCAAGCACTTTCTCTCCACTTGAAATTAACAAGAAGGCAGCGATGTTAGCCTCTGAAATAGAAAGAAATAATACTCCCTCTGAAGTAGGTAACAAGCCACTTAATGTTGAAGAAACAATGTCTTGTGGGAGTAATACGGTTTCATCAAAAATATCGGTACCGCTAGAAGAAGTGCCATTAAGCAAAGAAGTATTCAACGAGATTGATTTGGTTCAATTGACTTGTTTGATTTGTAAACGTAAATTTTCATCACAGGAAATTCTAATCAAACACACAAAAGTTTCTTCCTTGCACAAAGAAAATCTTGCACTCCTAAAGAGGAAAAACATTGAAAAGATCTCCGACTACAGGGATCGTGCAAAAGAGCGGCGCTTAGCAACAGTAGGGGAGGAACCGTCTATACCAAACCTGCAAAAAGAAAAATTCCTGAAGAACTCAATTGTTTTCAATGAAAAGATTGAAACCCCTGAGCTTGTAACCAACATTGGCACAAAAATGTTGCAGAAGATGGGTTGGGTTGAAGGTCAGGGATTGGGTCGCAGTAATGTTCAGCGCAATAGTGTTATAGAACTGGAGTCTAGAAACGGAACAGCCGGCTTGGGCATTAAGAGACCTGGCTCTAGTGACAATTACAAGTTGTACATGAAGCGTATGATGCTGCCTCGCTACAATGAAGACCGAATCATCTCTGCTAGACCAGATTCGCATCAGAAAGAAAAGTAATTCAAAGTACTTTTTAGTTTTAACTTTAGCATTAGGTGGTTTTAGTGTCAAAACAATAGTATATAGAAATATTATACCAAATTTGAACTGACATTAAAATTAACTTAAAGTTTTAATTTATAATCTTGATTATATTGATTAACTTATAATCTAAGATAACTATTATTTGAAACATTACATTATTCATTATGAAGATTACTGGTCTAGTTTATAATTTTAGAATCATGTTTTAAATTCGCTGTTGTCAATAATAAATTGTTTTATTACGTAGTAATGCCTTTTATTTGTAACATTTCTAGTTATTGAGTAGTAAATAATAAAACATGAAATTAGCTTGCGGTAAACTAGCAAGTGTGAAACTTCATTGCAAGACATTTAATTTGGTGCCCTGCAATTGACAAACTACCAAATATTATATAATATTTTATCTCCATCGTTAGAACCGTGATTTTACCAATGTAAAAAGTTTTATCTTGACTATAAATTTAATACCATCATAATTTTAACCATCACTACCGAAGCTGGGGCATGTAGACTCGAAACTAACTTATCGTTTTTTTAGAAAATGGTAGTGGGGATTTTCAGGGTGGGAATAGGAGTGTGGGTGTCAGCTTTATATTGAAACTGTTCTGGATCTACCCTGCTAATGCTCTCTGAAGTGAGTGACGTAAAAAGCCCACGAGCCTCCCACAATGTGCTGACCTACATACAATGAAGTAAATCTTTGGTTCTTTTATAATTAAATATGGAAAATGGAAATAAAATGAAATAATTAAATTTAAAAAGAAAACACATACAAAACAATATTTAATTATAATTTAATAATTAAAAATAAAACAAAAAGAAATCATCTTAAAATGAAATGTTTTTGAGTTTTCTTTTTTTTTTTTTCAAATTAAGCTTACGGATATAGATGTGCGTGTATTATAATTTATAATTATATGATATACGAGAAGGGAGAGCGATTATTTAATTAGTTTAAAGAATTAAATAACATATACATATAATAATTATTTTATTATACTTATAAAAAAGAAATAAAAAGAATTTATTTAAAGAAAGGTTCACATATACAATGGGCTTGTGTCCTATGTCTTAATTTCTATAAAAGTGTACTACATTTTAATAAAGTGGGTTACTAGAACCTCAAATGTCCAATTATTTTTTAATAACTCCTTATATGTTAAGAGATATTAACAATTAAAAAAGTCATTTTGTCTCTTTAATTATTAAAGGGATTCAACGTTGTACACATTCCAACTGCATGTGACATCACAATCCTTGTGTAAGGTTACCAACCTTACAGTTCTTAAATCTCTGCTATATGTATTTATATATCAAAATATCAAATATTATTTACAACTGTTTCAAGGAACAATAAAATTTCAATATTATGTCTGCCATAACAGGGTTAAATAAAATAAAAACTTATTATTCTTTGACTTGATTTGATTATTTGACTACCAACAGCTACAAAACATTACCACAACACTGACCTACTCAACAAATAACTGACGTTAAAATGCATTTCACGTCATAAAAATATTGCCGACCATTTCTAGCGCTAAAACTGCAATTCAAACTTTTAATTGCTATAACTCCGTCAATATTTAGATATTTAATAAAATAGACACGCCAATACACATTTATTAACATCAATTTCAATCAACAAATGAAAAATCGACCACTAAAAAATGACGAAACAAGCCCATTGTAAATATATCAGAGGCTTGAATATATGGTTAAAAAGAACATATGCAGAAAACGATTATTAACTTTGTCATATGCTATAGTGTTTTTGTAACTATAAAATGAAATTAAAAGTAAAACTAAAAATGCAATGATACTTACTATAAACTCTACGACCTAACTATCTCGGTTATTCAGAGGACAGATATTATTACTGTTTTTTGTTCCCTTTTCAATTTTTATGTTTCATATCACTAAGCAATTTAGTTTAATATGTCTATAATAAAATAAGAAAGAAATAATGGCTATGAAACTAATGCTTTTATTATTTTACGATATAAAAATATTAAAAATGACATAAATACAACAAAATAAGTAAAGCAATTTATAAAATATAGGTCAAATAAATATCTCATTTCCTGGAAGATATAATAGAAAACATAACGAGTAGATAACGAATAACGTTGTAGAACACGGATTGTGTAAACAGTATGTACTCGAATTACAAAATAGACAAAGTAAATACGAGGAGAAAAGCTATTTTATTTTGTGTTTTCTTTTTATCAAAAAAGTGATTTAATAGAGTTGTTTTCTATTTATTTGAATGCAAATTGAACATTGATTATTAACTCATACACAGAGATGCTTAACGTGCAATAAATAGTAGCACAGATTTCTGATTATACTCATACAATGTTATTTAAACACAGTTACACAGTTATGTATTTAAGGTTTATATAGTAATAAATAAAAACATTTATTTAAATATTAGGTTCTGTACTACAGGATATTTAAAATGACCATCGGTTTAAAGTGGAATAATTTCTTCAAACATGGGCTGCAGTAGCACTTGTAAGATAGATAACTGCCTTGCGCACATTGTAATGACAATGGTCGCAATGGCATTGCGCAGCTTTCAAATTTAACATAGTAAATATGTACTACACGCATGATATAAAGTATAGTCAAAATAAAAGCAAGTCAATACAAAACAAAAATATAAAGAAAGTGACACAAATCTGATCAAAGGGGGTTATGATGCAGGTTTTCTTCTACCAATCTTTTTAGGATTATTGAACCGTCATTACCTTAATAGATATGGTAGAAAGTATAGATAACAATATAATTACAAAAGATATAGATAACAATACGCCTTGTAATTTTGATTTTTTTATTTTCTTACGTTTAAACACTAAAATAAGTGAAAAACAACGATCCATCAAAGTCGTCTGGCCATGACATTAAGCTTTAGTAAAATTGTATTACTTATATTAGATAAAATTTCCGTAAAAGTTCACTCAATATAAAGGATGCGTTTTATGTTACAGGTCGATGTTATTTCCCCACTATTCATATATATTATACTCTGTAAAATTCTGTATTTTATGTTATGCAGTGAATAAATAAGCATAAGTAGTAAAACCATCACTAGCGCTGCAGTTTAACAAACTTTTTTTCATTAAAAACTAAAATACGATATTACATTTTTAAAAACTTTTATTTCCATTAAATAATTCTCATTAAAATTGTATAACAACTATTATATATTATATAAATATTTTACTAATTTAATTCTGGACTATTTCCGATGCTGAGGCCCTTCATCGACGACCTCGTAGTATGTTGGCAGTAATGGCAGAAAATGAAATAAGTAAATATTCTATTCCAGGTAGAAAATTGTCTTGCAATGTATGGTACACATTTGCCAGCTTGCCACAAGCTAAATTCAACGTTTATTATTCAACTTCTGATGGAGAAACTCTCTTGTAGTGCAGTTTCACACTTACTAGCTAGTTAAAGTGTGGTTACATTATCTCTATTAATATTGTATTTGTCATAATTCACTCTTTACTTCTCATCAATCACAAAATTGACGAATAAAAGATAATACATAATTTTGATTTATCGAAACGTACGTGTATATAATTATGGCCACCTCTCTTACTTATTCATGAAACGACTACAATTTGAAAATGAATTCTTCTGACGAGACATATTGGTGGCCTCGTTATTTGAATAAAACATGAGTTGAAACAGTTTAACAAGCACGCAGCTAGCGAATCAACAATTCACGGTTATACAAACCCAAAACGGATCTTAACTATCCTAAAACAATTGACCTGGAACTGAAATGAGCGGCAAATAGGACCAAGCAACCACAAATACTTAGAAAACACAAAAGTAGCCTACGAAAATACAAATACTGACTGGTCTTTGATTTAACAAAAGTTTACAAAAGTCTAATATGTATACAGATCTCCTTGAATTAAATACTCGTACAGAAACTTTATAAGTTTGTAGTCGTATATCATTTTCTACTAAATTATTAAGTTATTTAAGACTATTAATTGGGAGCTTAATGTGAAAAGTTTACACTTGATAGCATAAATTGTGAGATAACAGAAATATAAGAAGGTTAGTTCGAAATATGAACAGAAATGTGTGTGTAAATGAAACATTTTAATATGATTGGCGTTTCCTTTTTAATATTCAAAAGTTGACGAAGGTTTGGGTCTTCTGACGTCACAAAAAAGCGCCAAACTCAAATTTCAAATATGACACATCAACATAAATTTTTTTTGCGAGATTTATACAAATTTGCAGCGATGAGAATTTTATTTTTATTTAATTAATTTTAGAAAAATTGGGATGAATATGAATGAAAAAATATGTATGTATGTGGTATAATCAAAAAAGGGTGGCAATTATTAAAAAGTTCATCAGTTTAAAGTTTTGACCCATATCATAAAAATCTAAGATCCAAGGCAACCCTGCTTTAAACTCTATAAAATATCTCGTAAGACGAAGTTACAATATTGTCATTATGTTCCAATATAATGAAAGAAATGTTTTAGAATACAAATTACCTCATTGCCTAATCACCAGGAGTACCAGCAGTAGCGTTAAGTCGCTAGTCTTGATGGGCTATTACCATAAATCAATACGACTTCCAGTTGATCTCTGTATTATACCAAATGAACATCAGTTCCATCCGCCACGGGGTTTTCTGGGTACCAAGTGTTATGTACCCAGATCTTAAATTCGTAGTACTACGTTATCGATAAAACAACCATTTGCTGTTTTCTCCTTCACCATTATATTCTGTGCTACGTTCTTATTCCTCTTCATTTAGTTTTAGATACTCAGACTTATAGAAGAAGCAAGACACTTTGTTAATATTGTCCCTCGCACTTGAATTGTCTATATATCTTATACAGAAGCCTCACCCTTTTATAAGACGATTCAATAGACACCCTGTGGCACGTTTAACTTGACAACAGACTACAGAAGGGACTTAGGCACGATTTTACACTGTCAAGTAATTTGAAAATATGTTTCGATCTAATGTATCGACAAAATTGAATACTATTTACAGCCCGGGAAATACGGGAATGCGATTGACCATTTCGTTCCTCAAATAAGGCAATGTAAAGTTGAATGTACTTCAGGAATATTAGCTTGTAGCATGCTAGCAAGTTGAATCAAGTACTGCGTTACGATTTGTATGTAAGATATAGAAAATGAAACTTGGTATTACCTTATAACAAACTAACAAGACTGAGTACTTACAGAGTGATTCTGTTTATACAGACTTCGACAAAAGATTTTGCTTACTTAGCTATAAAAAGTTCCTTCCGTACAATGCAGACGCAAAAGTCAACAACGTCCTCAATTCAAGAAACGTTTTATTGTCTGTCATAGATTAGCAAGATAGAAAATTAAAAAAAAACAATTTTCATATTATTTTTCTATTTTAATTAATTACCAATAGTAAATTTATATTGAAATAAGATAAGAGTGTGAAATAATTGATGTGAAACTAGATAAATGATTGCGTATTTAGTTACATATTTCACAAAGTCCTTGTTATACTTGTAACGTTTCATGTTATATAAAATCAAATACGAGTATAATTAATAGTCTGATCGAACAAGGGATGAATGTTATTATTAGACCGATCATAGCCGAATCCGGTTAACATTTACTAATACCGTAATACTAGAACGATATTATTAGTCAGGGAACTGAACTACCATCATTAGTGCCAAGATAAAATCAATAACCGTGACATTTTATCTGAGAGGGAGTCTTTTGAGTTGACTTTAAATAATAATACTCCTAGAAAGAGTAACAAAGTAAATACAATTTTAGAGAGCAAAAAATAACAAGGTATCAGCATCAATATTATTTATTCAGAATATTATAATGAAACTGTATATATTTATATAGTTGCATAGTTTGTTTGCATTGTTTCATGCTTTGATAGAAAATATGCATGATACCAATTACACAAAGTGGGTAATACTGTTGAAAATACTTTGAAATACATCATTAAGTAAATGCAAAATTAATTTTTTTTAAATCACGTAGATTGTTCAAAAGATGTTGGGAGAGGAAGTTGAGCTAGAGTATTAGTATAATACGTAACATTATATAATCATATATAGAAAGCTTTGTAATCGTTAGAATATGTGAACTTTGTTATGTCAAATAAACCTTAAATATATGTAATTGTGTTTATGTATATGTGTGTGTGTGTGTGTGTTCTTACATTTACTTTCTTAGAAGTGTAGATCCATAACCAAAACTCAAACAATATCTACCATATATTTACAAACATCTTGGTAACTTTATACCAATGTATCATTTCTGAGGGTAACTTTACTCCAATGGCAGTGCGAGTCCCAGCTAGTCTTGTTCTAAATACGAGAGAGTTTCAAAGGAGACAGATGTAATTATCTATAATAATGTTTACTCGTTTCACATGGAAAATAAGCAAAATCATTTTCTGTAAAATGTGAATTTATTGAGGCGTATTTTTAATTTCTTATAAATAATGTTAGTAGAAAAAACAGTACGCGCAATTTGTTTTTAAAATTTATCTTTTAGTTTATTCACAGAACTCAAAATGAAGGTTGTGGTAACTGGAGTCCCATTTAGATTCCATTTTGATTAAAAACTATGACTAGATAATAAAGAATGAATAGAATTTAGAATATAAGTTCTATTTTATTTTAATAGAACCTAGAAATATTTAATTCAGGAAGATCTAAAGTTGTCTTAAAAGCAGATTATGAAGATACTTTAAAACCTTTTAATCCTTAAACTCTGCGTCTAAAGATTATACAAGTTTTAAAAAGAGTTTCCTAAGAAGGTTTATGATTATACTAATGGTCCCTCCAGACCAGAGCAACATGATGTTGCACATGTCTAAACGATTCATAACATATACTTAATTAATTGATAGCACTGATCATTAATAATAATATTTGAAATGTATTAAAACCTATAGGGCACGATTCTTTTGTATCTTGTGATTTATCCAAGTTCTAAACTATTAGCTAAACGATCAATGGGCTTGTGTCCTCTGTCTTAATTTCTATAAAAGTGTACTATATATTGATAAAGTGGATTACTAGAACCTCAAATGTTCAATTATTTTTTAATAACTTCTTATATGTTAAGAGATATTAACAATTAAAAATGTTATTTTGTCTCTTTAATTATTAAAAGGATTCAACACAATCCTTGTGTAAGGTTACCAACCTTACAGCTCATAAATCTCTGCTATATGTATTTATATATCAAAATATCAAATATTATTTACAGCTATTTCAAGGAACAATCAAATTTCAATATTATGCCTGCCGTAACAGGGTTAAATAAAATAAAAACTTATTATTCTTTGACTTGACTTGATTATTTTGACTACCAACAGCCACAAAACATTACCACAGCACTGACCTACTCAACAAATAACTGTCGTTAAAATACATTTCACATCATAAAAATGGCCGACTATTTCTAGCGCTAAAACTACAATTCAAATTTTTAATTGCTATATCTGCGTCAACATTTAGATATTTAAAAAATAGACACGCAAATACACATTTATTAACATCAATTTCAATCAACAATTGAAAAATCGACCACTAAAAAATGAGGACACAAGCCATTATCATTAATGAGTAGGATGCTTTTAGTGCATTTTAACAAACGATTATCTGTCTAACAACACTTCATACGTACGCTTTACTCTACTTAAATGTGTGGTAAAATGAACGGAAAATATACTTTCATTTTATCTTCTACTTAATATTCTCTACGTTCGCTAACATCTTACATCTTATATTCGCATGTCGACATTCTTCTGTCGTGCGGTTTAATAATTCTTCTCGGCGCGGCGTGTTCTCTATTTCCATTATTTCTTTATGTTCTTTTTTCTATTATAATAGAATTGTGAAGTCAGGCCTAGGTTGATCTAAGATTGGAAAATTCCAATCCCTTTTTTTTATATGAAGTATGCAATACTGAAATGAATTCTAAGCATTTTTAAGGCATTATCTAATAAAAGAATATACTTGAAGATGGCGAAAGTATTGACGTACAATCATATTAAAAAAAAACTAAATTAAAAATTCTAATCGAATCAATACCATTTTGAATGGTAGTCGAAAAAGTAAAGGCGTTTCGGCACGTCGTTATTTCATTGGTTTCCGGACTAGCCTTATAGTTTCTGAGATATAACTTTCAAGATAATTAAAAAATTGATTACAACCCTATTTTCAAGTTAGCGGCCGAATGAGGGCATTTTAAATAAAGAAAATTCTAGTTACCTAAAATGCACGATGACTAAGAACTAAGGGCGTCCGCACATAAGGCGACTGATTGCAAACCTTAGCCCAGAATCTGCCCGAACCGAATGAGAATGGAACTGTGTTGTTAGTGAGAGAACGAACGTGTATACGAGTGAGAGAAAGCACACGGCACGAAGGAAACTAAACTGGTTTTGAGCAAGGTCGCAGAGGATGTTTGGTTGCATACTTTTGATGGTGACATCATGAACAGAGATGTGCACAAATATTATTCAAAAGTATTTAAATCATACATACATACAAATACGACACAATAAAATCCCCAAATATGCTATTGAAAAAAATTCTATAGTCACGAAACACGGCTCGACTAGTTTGCAATCAGTCGCTTCATGTGCGGTGGACCTAACAGTTGTTGACGTTAATACAGGAACAGTCAAATGTTACAAATCAAACAAAAAGAAGAAAAAGAGAATATCTGTTTCACGGATATAGCGAATGGCAAGCATTTAATATATACGAGTAGCATATGGAATTTGAAAGGTCAGATTTAGATTGATATATGAAGAAGGGAATAATGTATTTAAGATTATTCTCTTTATGTTTTTCTGCACACGTAATTGTGGAATTATTTATTAAATTCCACGGCGCGTGAAACAGACCTTGAGCTTGAGTTATATTTACGATTCGCACGCACTGGAGATCACATTCCTATGTACGAGGATATTATAGAGGGGCTGTTAGATATTCCACACTATTCTCTAGCTCAGTTGGTTAGCTAATAAAGAGCCAACGAGTTTCCAACGCTTGTACGTTTCATTAAATTTTCATTTGTTCTTACTTTAACTATCTAAGGTTGTTAGAAACTTCACCACAAGTTACAAAGTAAGTTACAGGAGTCTTATTTTGATTGACTTTTAAGATTATATCCCAGGTAGAAATTGTAACAATTTAATCAGGTTGTAGTTAGCTAACAAGTGTAAAACCCTTTAGTGCATTGAAAAATAAAAATTGATTTAGAATAAGCTTGTGTCCACATTTTTTAGTGGTCGATTTTTCAATTGTTGATTGAAATTAATGTTAATAATGTGTATTGGCGTGTCTATTTTATTAAATATTAGCAATTAAAAGTTTGAATTGTAGTTTTAGCGCTAGAAATGGTCGGCCATATTTGTATGACGTGAAATGCATTTTAATGTGAGTTATTTGTTAAGTAGGTCAGTGCTGTGGTAATGTTTTGTAGCTGTTGGTAGTCAAATAATCAAGTCAAGTCAAAGAATAATAAGTTTTTATTTTATTTAACCCTGCTAAGGCAGACATAATATTGAAATTTGAGTGTTCCTTGAAATAGCTGTAAATAATATTTGATACTTTGATATATAAATAGATATAGTAGAGATTTATGAGGTGTAAGGTTGGTAACCTTACACAAGGATTGTGATGTCACATGCACTTGGAATGTGTACAACGTTGAATCCCTTTAATAATTAAAGAGACAAAATGACTTTTTTAATTGCTAATATCTCTCAACATATAAGGAGTTATTAAAAAATAATTGAACATTTGAGGTTCTAGTAACCCACTTTATCAATATATAGTACACTTTTATAAAAATTAAGACATAGGACACAAGCCTATTAACTCATAAGTGTGATAGAAAATTACTTATGCTTGATAATATAGATACCCAAAATAATTTTTTGATCTATTTTGTTTCTTTTTTTTTCTCTTAGAAATCTCATCTCTTATAACGATGTTCAAATAATTTTTAACTGTAAATCGGTTAGTAGATTACTTTTATAACATTTCAATTACCCAAACCATCCCTTTAATATGAAACTTCTGAATTTATCTTTTTCAATAATCGTATATGGTGATGATATGGGCTAGGGCTAGGGAAACCCTTTTCAATACATCCCCTACAGACTTCACTACTCTCTGCACTCCACACAGCCTATACTGATAGAACGACTTCCCCCTTTCTTCTCCATCTCTTTCCACCCACAATTTCCACACAACGAATATCTCAGAGATGTAATATACGTGTATGCGGAACGGGGTCGTGATCTATTTCCAGGCTCCAGTATATCTCTGCTCTGTGCGCTCTCTGCTCTCGGCTCGGTGATATGTGATACGGGATACTGTTATGCGAGACCACTACACTTTATTCACTAAAATGTTTTGTCCTTCTTTGAGTTTTTTTATTTTATCCGTTTTTTTAGAAAGATAAAAAAAAGTTTATATAGATGTTGTATTAGATAATACATATATAGGAGTAGTGTGCTCTTTTATCCATAAAAAGAAATGGGTCTTAAGTATACTATGATAATCATAGATGTCTGCAAGTCAGGGCGAACAGGACACTAATCCCACCCCTTTCCAATGTAATTCACTTTTACTCTAATTAACAGGGGATAAGGTTTCATCTTTTTTTCTAATTTATTTATATTATTGTACAACATATTAAGTTTATTGTGTAAAAATTTGAAGTCAATTGGAGTAAAACTGTCGGATATATAGAGTTTTAAGTCTTCACCTCTCTGGTTTGCTTTCGTGTTACTTTGAGACTTTTAAATGCGGTTTCTCACACTTAGTTTTTTCAGAGTCGGTGTCCTCTCTAGCTCAAAATCTACTAACCCGATTCTTTTGAAACTTTGTACACTTTTTCTTTACATAAATGCCAAGGTAACGCTGTCGAGTTTTTTAAAAAAATTAATTTAAACGTATTTTAAAATAACAAAGTTTCTGATTTTTTTCATGAAAAATCGGTATTTTGCCTTTTATATGCTGTAAAAAAATTAAAAAGCAATAAAAAAAATAAAACCTCGACAGCTTTACCTGCACGAACTAACCAACTAATGAAAACATTTTGGTTTTTTGATTTCAGGAAATCCAGTGATGAGTTATGAGTGACACCACAATGTTACTTTTTATGTGACGTCTGCGGAGATTCGCTGTCAATGCCTCATTCTTTTATATTTATTTATGAAAATTTCACAAAGTATTATTCAAATGTCATTTTATCATGTAGTAATTATAGAAATAATTATATATTAACTGTGTCGTCAAAAAACATTGTCGATAATGTGCTTCTTTTTTATCGTTTTCACCTTACCCCCTTTAAGTTAGCCTAACTATGTGTGACGATTAAATTTTTTACTGCTGATTATTATATAAATTTATTATAAAAAAATTTAAAAAAATCGTAGTGGTCTTAGATAAAAATCGTTCCTGCTTCGCAGATGCGGAGATCTTTTTCACCATATCGTAGCACGACAACGTCGTAACTACATAATTGTTACGTAAATGTTTTATCACTACAAATCCATCTACATATTCTAATTTAAATATTATGACTACCTTCCAATAATATACAAACACCTTAAACTTACGGCAATACCTTGTTTTACTTAAACCGTAAATTTTCAATTATATTTATAGTTTCATAAATATTTATATATTTTTCGTTATAATGATTTTAACAAGTTGCTGGATTGTATAATTAATTTAGTCTATAAAAAACGTGATATGACCTAGTGACCCCTCACTAGGCTAGGCTAGCTGACTGTAAAACGGTACGCTGCTGCAAACTCGACGCGAGTGACGCGACGAGACTAATTGATTTTAAGCACAGTGCCAGAAATAGTTCAAGCATAAAATTATTAGATGTCAAGTAGAAATATAGGAATATAGCTGTTGCATAATTACCAGTAAGATAAATGCAGATGAGATAAGTTGAAGCATCTTACCTGAAAAGAATAAGACATTATTAATATTGTTGGCAGAGATGTGCACAAATGCTTTTCAAAAGCATTTAAATACAAAATGAAAATACCTCGTTATATTCCTATTTCAAATACAAAATAAAAAATAAATTTCATGTTAGTATTTAAATACAAAATACATTTAAAAAATACTTTTGAGAAAATAGAATATTCTTTATGTTACTAATAATATAAATATAATTTTTAATAATTATAAGACTTTACATAAAATATATATGTACGTCATGGATTATATGTAGTTGGGGTAGTTTAGGAATTAAAGCGGACAAGTGTTAAGGTTAGTAGGTAAAATAATATATATTTACGTATATATATTTCAGTAAGGAATGTAGTGGAGTAATTGTCTTGTAGTAAAACAAATTATGAACGAGAAAACATGATAAACAAATTTAGGTAAACGAAATCTTATGGTGGGGGTAACAGAAAGGATAATAAAATAATAGGCACATCTATCATTTTAAGTTAGAATTCTAAGACAATTGTGCAGATACTTTTAGATCATAGATGGTTTTAAGTTTATATTAAAAAAATAATGTTTACTGATTAACACTATGAAGTAACAAAAATGAAAAAAGTATTTTGTATTTTCCAAATAGGAAATAGGTTGGTAAAAAGTTTCAAATAAAATATAAAATTCTGTACTTTTAAAAGATATTTAAATAGAAAATAGAAAATAGGTATTTAGTATTTTGTAAGTGCATTTTAGGTATATGTATTTGAAAAACGCATATCTTTGATTGTTGGTATTATATACTTGAATGTAGTTACAAATTCGTGTGTTATATATACTCTGGGCCGATTGCTGAAGTCATACTTATCGCAATTGTCAGTTAACTTGGACAGTTAAAAAGAAATAACAATAACTCGTTCTGTCGGGCTTGTAGCCGACTCTTTAACTATCCAAGTTAACTAACTATTGCAACCGGCAATATGTAAGATGTATCTAGATACAAATTCAAAGTATTACGTTTCTGTAGTAAAAGTATATAATTATATAATTTTAAGAAGGTTTTTAGTTCGCAATCTTTAAATTAATAATACTTGAGTTTCATATCTACTTGTGCAATAGTTTTATCCAGTTACTTATACAAACTTATATAAGCTTTCAAACATATAAAAAAGAATTCTGTTCCATTATTAGCATTTCCGCATGAGTATTTTACCATAATAAAATAATTTCCATGCTAGTTACAAAAATAACAACTTAAAGCTTTTTCAATTCCTTCACTAAACCCTTGCGAATAATCGAGCTTTCCTTTCTTAGAAAGCTGCCCACAAGAACACTTCTTGCGTTAAAGCTCGCATTTTCTTGACATGCAATATATATAACCACTATTAATATGCAAAGCGAACTTCGCTAAGGAATTTTAAAGCAGAATTTAGAGCGGATACGGATAGGAAAGTAATAAAATGTAGTTATATTAAAATTCTAAAATGGTAGCGCCAGTATTGCATTAATTTTATAAAATAAATTCACTGTTTAGCTTGGGCGTGTCACGTGATATAACTTTAAGTAAAGACGCTATTATTTTACATTTACTGAGTGACATGAATATTTATACGGACAATTTTAACTAATACTTTCTAATTAATGGAAGTCAATGTTTGATTTATTTCTTGCTTTATTCTCTTTACTCTTTATATATTCTATTATGGTATTTTAGTAACAATATTGTATTTTCCTGGAATAATTTAAATAAACAAATGAAGGAAATATGTTGTTTAAATGAAAAAAACAAATCTTAGAGAAAAATGTATTTCTCGTTGCCAGTTCGTGCTAGACCTGGAAGTTGAATTTCGTTGTAGATTTCTAGTATTTGTAAATAAACGTCAATCTACTCAAACAACCGGTAATAACCCGGAAGTCGTAAATCTTTTCGATTCTATTTTAAGTACGAGTACAATTCTAAAGCAAGTTAATTTATAACCTCATTTAATAATTACGTTTGTTTTGATGGTTTTATTACCAATTAGGCTTTAAACTAACTAATTGTTCGTTTTATTTAATTATCCAAATGAGTTATTGTCTTTTATACGATATTGGTGTTATTGATTTTACATTAAAATTGTACGTGTACAACCAGTTTAAAGGAATACAATTCAAAAATAACTAGGAGCGCACAAAACGTAAAGTATCACCTTATGGGGAGCTCTGTGAATCAAGCAAGTTATTTAAATCATTAAAAGAAATATAACTGATATACATATGATAAATATGTGTGTGACTGAGAAAAGAGATGGAAAAGGAGAAGAGTGGTATAAGCAAGGAAGTATGAATGAGTAAGAAGAAGAAAGATGGAACAAGAAAATAAAGAGGATGTAAATGCAACGGAAAAAGAAGTCAAAGTATAGGAAGAGGTTCTGAAGAAGAGAGTAAGTATAAGGGGAATTGTAAAGTAGAAGGAGTATGAGAGAATTGTTGCTAAGAGAGAGCGAAGGAAAAAGATGGAAGAATTGACTAAGGAGGCTGTGTAGAGAACGGAAGAGAAAAATTATCAGAAATACAAATAACTGTCACTGGTACAAAAGGTAACGCAATTAGCTTGTAGTAAGCTAACAAGTGTGAAAGTATAAAACTACGGTAAATAGAAAACACATATTCAAGAAAAACGTTTAAATAATCTAATGCAAGAAAGAATAATGGTGTTTTTAAAAAAATACGTATTGTTTTAGCAGAATAGACAATCTTGCAGTTCGCGTTTACTGATACATTTATGTGGCGTGATAAGTATTGCCATATGTGACAACAATGAGAGAAAAAACAGGGAGGGATATACTCGTAACTGTAGAGGATCTATCTAGCACGTAGAGTGACAACACAGATAGTCAGAACGACCGCGAATGTCGTTATGTAACAGGGTTGAACTAAAGAAGAAAAAGAACTCAGAGAAAGCTGCTGAATCGTCAACTCGATGAAGCAATTTTATGAGTTTGTTTTAAGGAATACTACACAAGTCTGAACAGTACGAAACGGAATGTATCAACCTTCAGAATCTTATAAAGTACATATTTATATCCTATAAGTTAGTAATAGAATATTTTATAAGAACTTGAAGAGCAATCATGTACAGTCACCGTGAAAGTGATATTTGAAAAAGTTTCAAGTAGTATTTACTGATTTCAAGTTGGTATTTCATAGAGAGGAGAAGGTTTTCTGTTTGTAGAAGAACAAATTTAATATTTGGTTTATCAGAAATTCATAATACTCTTGAATATTATATACTCGTGTACAAGACTCATTCAATTTTTTATTACATCTCGTCGATATCAAATAATACAAAATCATTTGGATTGTCTATTTACTTATCAACATCAAGTTTGTTGGTACACATGGTCTGTTGACCAATAGACTATGGAATCCTGGGGAAGTACACAGTCTACTATAATATCCTGGTATATTAATAGTATGAAATTATGCCCTACTTTAAAATACAATACATGTCCAAAGCAAATCAATTTGAGTGGTTCTCCATCGAAATCGATACATGTTGTAATAAATAAATCTATATTTGACAAAGAGAACTCTTTGAATACAAGTTGATTTAAATAAAAAAAGGGTCAAAAAGAAACCTCAACATTTGATAACGACCGTAGCAGAGTACAAGTACAGTGCAGCCAGCACAGTTCGACTTTCATTGAATAAGTTCAAAGTTCAATCTTTAAATCATAAAACTTTTCCGAGTCTAGGAGGCTGTAGAACAAGGAAGGGCCTTTCTGGTCTTTCACGGCAACGACTGGGATGAGTCGGAGATAATGGCAAAACCCGTGACCTGATAACAAACTAAGTGAAAGCAGAGTAGGGCGGGGCCAAGCCTCCCAACAGGATGGGATATTTTCAAGATGAAAAAAGAAATAATTATTTTAATTTTCATTTACATAAAAGTATCAAAAAGTTTTAAAATTGAATAATTTATCTTAAAAGGAGGAGTAGCTTCACAGAAGTGAATAAGAAATTTACGCATTACTGTACGCAAATTTTCTTTTCGTTTCAACTACGATGAATCCATGAAACAACACCAAAAATTAAGGTGATCAGAGTATCATCAAATTATCTATACTAGAAATAATTAATCTATTATAAACTAATTAGCGTCAAATTAAACGAGAGCGTAATATTGTTTGTGTACAGGCATTTCTGGTTGCGGATTTAAACTTGTTGTAGTAGATATCGGGATTTAATATTATTGGAGTATTATATTGCGGCCAAGTATAGTATTCAGATAGATTTATCTTTGTTCTAGCAAGAACCACTTAATAGATTCTGAAAATGATTAAGTTCATTGTTTATAAGTTTCTACTTGAAATTAGATCCATGTTTAATAACAATAGCATGCATATTGAATGTATTAGTTATTATAACAGAATCTTAGGTTCTACCAAACTTATAATATAGTCATAGCATGCTAGAAGCCTGTAGTTATCTGGTAGAAACTTTGCTTAAAGTTCTGTTACTGTTACATAACAAGGAAATTGTAGAGATATTAAGTTTTAACCCCTATTTGGTACATTGTATGAGATAGGAGATGTAAATTATTCCAATAATCTTAAGCAATAAGAAATTGCGCAGTATTTTAATACAGATTTATTAGTTGATTTATAGAAATAAATTTTCTCCATCAGATAGGAAGGTTTCCTGATCTCTTTATGAAAAAAAAAACATGAATACTCCAGTAACCGATTTCTAATTCTTAGTTAAATGTGTATTTTTTATAAACCTTTGTTGTCTTAGCTTTCATTTTTATTAGAGTCGAACTTAACTGTAGTTTAACCACGTAAAACAACTTTTAAAGTCGTTCTATGTTTAGACACTCGTATATCATCCGTCATTCGATATATTAAAATGAATCCACCAACCCATCCGTCTATCAGAAATCTAGATTTACTTTTTAAAGTTTGATTTATCACATACTCGTATTTTATGAAACTTCATATAATGTTTAATAAAATATTCAATTCTGAATGCCATTTCTTATGTCAATATCATTTTTCCTCTTTTTACTTTTCTTTGAATCCTTATATGAATTATATTCCAAAGTTTTCTTAAGAAAAGTTTTTTTTTCTAGAAAAATTTATTGAATTTTTACATAAAGAGAAAGTTTAAAATATTTTGGTGTCTGTTGCCATTAATTTAAGATTGAGATATTGAAGATTCTGTGAAGATGAAGGCAGTTGGACTTAATAAAGCGTTAAATTCTAATTGATGATTAAAGATAAACTAGTACGAAGTTGTTTACTTGGTTTATGTGATATTAAAACAATACTATAGCATACCAAAGCATAGCTATATTAAAACTATAACTATTATGCAGATTTTAAAAGTTTTTCATATTGTATTCATTCAAAGTTTGAATTAAAGCAAACCAGAGAATATAACAGGTAAAAATAACAACAACAAAAACCTTATATCTACAGAAATAAAGTAGAACGTTGTCGGAAGGATGTTGCAATAAATTTAAAGAAATGTAGCTTAATGATTTTATAATGGTGACTTTCCCAACTGAAATATTTTCATTTATACCGGACTCTTCATTTAAATGAATTAAAGATAACAGTTAAAAGATAACAGTTTTTTTCATTCATGACGCCTGTCGTCAGAGAAATCGGACGGCTTTGTCGTTTGCAGTTTGTGAGAGTTCATTACATTTACAGGGTAATAGGTAAAGCTTGCAGTGTGCGACATGCCTAAGTGTTTACACAATGTAAATCACAATAAACCACTCAACAACAAAGTTGTTAGCCTAAATTGCGGGTAAAGCACTTGATGTTTATAATTAATATAAATATTAATTTATTTCTTATCAGCAGTAAAACAGCTGCTTAATATCAGGCGGTCTACGTTCTATACAAACGTTATAGGGGGATAGCTCAACCACTTAACCCTATTGTATATCATGTAGAAGTAATTTAGAATTTCATGAGTTTTCCAGCTGAGTTCAAAGGTCGTAGGGTGTCTACAAATTAAGTAATTATGATATAATTAAGCTCCAGTTATACATATTAATTACGTTTTAAATTTCAGTACTATATAATTGACTATATGGATGTTCAGCGATTTAATGTCTACGTTGTCTTGTTTTTTATATATTTTAACTTAAAACTATCATAAACTCTACTTAAACAAATGCTAATATACGATCCCTTTCTTCGTCTCCTCGTGTCACACATTTTGTCCACCTCTCCTCTACCTAATCGTTTTAAAGTTCATGTAGAATTTATATTATACTCTGAATTCAATTCGTAGGAGAAAGTATTTCCCGATAATAATTACAAAACGTTACGGATGACTTCTTTACACACATACATACAACTCGGTGTACAGGCTGGATACGGTGTAGCGTGTTTAGACCTCTATTCGTAATTAGAAACATGGATCAGCGTAGTTAAACCAGTACAAACATTATTTGATGGAAAATAAACAACTCCATGTCTTATTAGTGAAAACTACTCATTCATTTCATGTTGACACTGTGCTAGTAATACAGGGATGGCCAAATTTCAAAGTAGCAACGTCAATGTTTAACGCGTTCTAATTAGTTTTCTTAAATGTTAAAAACACGGAATTAATACTTTTTTCTTCTGATTGGAATGACTGCCTGGAATTTGGTAAATATCTTTATTTAAAACCATTTTCATTCGCTGATTTTTACTTTTTTATACTTTTAATATAGTTTAATTATGATAACATTAAATTATAAATATAAAATTGTTCCATGAAGAACGTAAAAATGATCCACCTCATCTTACATGTTTAGTTAAACAATTTCATTAACGTTAAACATTTTCAAGGATCTTGTTAATTTATAATGGTACTTGAAGAAGGGCTAAAGTTCAAAGCAATTGTCAGCAAAACTCATTACAGCGAAAATTATCTATGCGAACCGTTTATTTCAGTCGTTTGTCACCACTTCTCGGTTCCCCTTTCTCCTCTCTCATCCTTACAGCTGCACGAAGCAGAGTGTCGCGCTTGTCTGCCTTCCGCTAACCACCAGCCGAGCCGACACACTAACTAATAACGTGTCAAATAATTTACAAGGACGCGCTGTGACTCTGGAAGACATTTTGTCAAATAATATTAATATTTCATAGAAGAAAGAACGTGCAATAGTGGCCTAAAGGTAGTTTACATGGATAACGGTCGTAAAATGTTTTATGGGCAGAACAGGATCGAGTTTCAAGGCGGTGAAATAAGAAATCACAAGAAATCAATAAAGCGTAAACGCTCTAGATATCATTTTACTGTTTTGTGTTAACCGGCAATAAACGTATTTATTTAACTAGAATTGGAAACGATTGAGTCAAACCAAAAAAGACGAATCCTTCGTACAAGGGTAGTCCAATCTGATTCCAACTTTAATAATTACATTTTTTACACATGGTCATTAAAGTAACTGATTTGTGTTTACGCATTGACTAGGTGAAACAAACTTTCATTTTCCTTCACTTTCGTTTTCAAAACTTTCAAATGCAACTGTTTTTTCTTGATTTCATCATTCATACACTCCAACAGGTTCAAATAATACTCGCCGACCATTGAAGATTATGCCTTACGTATCCCAGAAATCTGAGACTCTGACCTTGCAGTGGAGGCCGTCTACGCCTTCTTTGTGGCCGATTTCCCTTTCTGATCAACGGTTCTGACTGCTCTTTTGTCTCAAACTCGGTTTTATTGTGCTTAAACATCGCCAAACATTCTACATTTTGCTCCAATGTGAACAAATTTTGCTCATGTTCCAATCTTTGGATAATGCCTAATACTTCTGTTATTTTGTGAACTTATAGTAGACCATTATCCAACACCATTTGATGGTTATATGTTACCATTTCTGGCGAGTTGATCTAATTCGGACGATCACTGCGGTGCATCACCTGTCTGCACAGTTTGTAGGGCCTACTTTAAAACTCTGCAACGGATTATTTTGGCGTTATAACCGTAGCATAGATTCCTATTACTATACATTTGCAAGTTTTATGCTTTCTTTCATAGTTGTTAGTGACACACAATTCACAAAGGCTTTGTTTATTTTGCCATTTAAGAGTAGTGTTTGCCATCATGGTTCTCGCAGCATTTCTTAGCTTAAGATTGCATTTCACATAAAAGAAGTAAAACGTATTAAAAGAGATTTAAAAGAACTCACGCCATAACTTAAATTAAATAAATTAAATAAGAAATGAAGTATGATGTAATTATGTTTCCCAACAATGTAATTGATACTTCCAACGTTTGTACTTATTAATTATTTCAACTGCCCCTCGAGTTATTCCGTCCGCAAGCTCAAGCCCAAGCCGATGTCTGAACCGGGAGCACTGACAGGATGTTAACTCATCGGGATGGAGATTCAGGATGTTGCGTTGTAAGCATCATCACAACTAAATGGTGATTTAAAAAAGAAATTGAATTTATAATTAGATTTTAAATTTCTTAAATTTATCATTTACTTTTTATCTCGTTATGATTGTACCATTGTATTTCTCAATTCAAAAAAAATAAATTGGAAAACTTTAATGCCATTAGAAGAAGATGAATATAATTAAATTAAAATGAATAGCCTATTGAAAGGACTTCAATATTTCTAAAAACTTTGTTGGTGACTTTAACAATTAGGATTCATAATATAACATTTGAAAGAAACCGGAAGTTATTCAAACTACTTAAGTATTAGACCTAAGAAACCTGCAATCATATGTGGTAATTCCGTTTTAAGCTGCGGAAACTTTTAATCCGCTCAAGTGAAATCTTGTTTGCAAACTAGACACTTATTAATAGAAACTTTTCATATTATAGAATTATATAGATTATACGAGACAAGTAGATTTAGTTCATTAAGAACTAAGGGTTGGGTTTTACATCTTTAGAAGTTCGTTTAAAATTTTTTTCAATGTGTAATATAATTGAACAAAACTATTCTAGCATCTATATTACATATTTTTAAGATGTCATTTGAAAAGTAGACGGTTTCAGAGATAAATCCCTTTATGAATTAAATGATTTATAGAACCACAAGACGGAGCAACTAACAATAGAAACAGTTGTGAGTTAATCGATGTGAATCTTTCAGTGGTTCAGTAGTTAGGGTGGTTACAGTCTTAGACGAAACAAACGCACGTCCATTAGGCTGCTGACTTTTTGCGTGGCGTTCGTGTTCGTGTTCGTGTTTTTAGATTTTAAAAGGACGAGACGGTAAAAAACTTAGTCTACTGAATGTGATTTATACCTCGTTTTATTTTCTAAACACAGAAGCATCGCACAAAATTTGTCTACAAAAGAAGTACCTCTTCTTAGTTTACTTGTCCAATGTGTGGTGGCCACGTGCGAAGGATCTTTGTGCATTGCGTGCCCTTGCAGTATCGTAGACCCGCCACTGGTTACGTGTTTGTTAAGTTATGTTGCTATAAACAACGAACTATAAATGCCAACGATTTAAGCCGCAGTTATCGGTTTATTTGAATATTGATTACTTTAACATTCAGCAGATAATAATTTAATCGGTAATTCACTGTTTGTGTTATTATCGTTTAATGTGTAATGGAACAGTCATTAACAAAAATGTCGTATAACGTATAGTGTGATTCAGTTCAGGTATACTACGAGCATAATAAAATGTTAATGCAACGAGTTCATCCAACTGCAACACATGCAGATTCCGAATGTAATTGAATTAATTTTGTATGCATGTTGGGAGTTGGGAGTCGGCAGCTAATGCACCACGTAATGCACGTATGCACTATGCACATATGGTGCACTACGAGTAAATGTCAGTTCTGCCAATCCAATAAACCATCGGTGCACCATCATGGACTGTTCGTTGAGTGGTCGGCGTTAGCGGCAATGGTGCTGCAGTGCACAGGTCAAATGTTTGACAGATTATATTGGGAATTGCATTCAATTGGTGTGAAAACTTTTATTTTTTGCTTGACCCCTTGCAATGACAAAAATTAAATTGTAACCCAATTTTTTAGGGGTGCAACTTATGTTAATTGGCGTTTTTATTTTATTATATGTTCCAAAATTGATCGAACTATTTCAAATATGAATACCGCTGAATTGTTAGCCAAATTTTTGATTCATATCTTTGTATCGCGACAGGTGTAAGCGATGTGACATTTGTTTCTGCATCTCTTTTACACTCTGTTGGTGGGGAATAGGGTAGAAAAGGATATGCAGTCAATGACTTTTTAAATATGAAATGGTTAAATATTTAAATCGTTATTAACTTCTACTATATTGTGAATTGATTAAAAATAATTGAACATTTAGCTTTATCACTACATAATGTAGTTTAACATAAACACATTTATGTTCCTTAAACACAATTAACAATTTACAACCCAATGACAAAAAATAACCAGTAGAAAAGAACTATGTCTTTCCTTGAGTGTACCCAATACCTATCATTCTTTTAATTTTTCATTTTTCATAAAAACCTTTGTTATTCAACAATTGCAACGCATTTCTTCTTTCGTTCCTTTATCAATTCACTCAACCATCGTTCTCTGTCGACAATGACCTTTGAACTCAACTCTTTCTTATTCAAATGACACTCGCTAGGGCATCTTCTATTATAAAATTCACTTAACACTTACCTATAGTATATGTAGCCCCATCGATTTGAAAAGTTGCGCTCTTGCACTTTTTGAATAGCTTCCCACTCATGAATTGCCGCGTTTGCGGGGCCTCGTTGGTGTAGCCGGAAACCTCTGATTTAGCAGTGGTGCCAACGTTCGGTGTCGTTACGTCAGCACCGGAACTAGATACATTTGCAGACCTTTGCAGTGACTTGGACCGGTTCGTACTTGGCTGTGGTATATTACTTGCAGAAGTTTGTTGCGAATTACTTTGACGTATTGGAGTAAAATGCATTTTATTGGGAGGCGGATCATTGCTCTGTGCTCGCACATTTGGCGCTGTGTGCAACGACTTCGGTTTCCCGCTGCAGCACTCAGGATTATCGGACTTTGCGTTGGACCTTGACATTTTCTAATTTGTTTTCACTTACTTTCGTTTAAAAGTAACATACTTTATAATGTTTACAACGGATTATAATGTACATTTTTAAAACTTTATGTTTGTCGATTAATGTTTATATTTGCAACGTCACAAATGCCTGTTGAACAAGGATTTTTACGGATCTTTTGGGAAATAATGAAATTGTGAAATAAATTAAGCTATATAGGAACGCTAAACTATTATTAGCCACCTTAACAACATGAAACGGTGTTCAGGAAAGTTTTATTGCGTGTTTGGATAATTAAAATGTTACATAAATAAATAAACTTCACTTTATAAGTTATTCTCTGACAATAACGCGCGATGTTATGTAAAGTTACGTTCATTAAAAGGTACAAACAAACAATTAAAACCATGTGGGCTATTTGCTGTAGGTATATACGTTCATATAACGTCCATAAAGATTTACAGCTTTAGACGAGAACTGCTTCCGCTGTAATAACCAAGCTACATGGAATTCAAAGTCTAAAAAGTATGTTAATATTAATGGTAGGTGGTAACTTCTCAGTCCGGAACGAAAAAACATATATTTGCTATCTTTTTAAATTATTATTTTTTAGATTGCAATAACTAGAGAGCATCAAAATTAAGCTGGATACGTGAGCAACGTGAAAATCAATTTTTTATGAACTATTTATATAATCTTTTTGACGTAAATAAATCGAAAAAATGTAAACTATAAATACATAACATTTTTAATGTTAAATATACATTACAAAATTCACCGAGTCATGAATCAATGAGAGAGTGAAAGAAAGTGAGTGATGGAATCTTTAAGCATTAACTACAGTCAAGATAAGTAAAATATAACGTGGAACAGTTTATGATTGCAATAAGAGGTCATCCATAAATTGCGTCATACAAATTTCATGACTTTTTACCACCTCCCCACTCTCTGTCCTTATTGGGAAGTCATGTCATGTTGTTGTGACGTCATTTTGCTTTTTACTATTGCATTCTTTTTTTTGAGTCGAATTTTAGATTAGATGCGATGTCACAAAACTTATGACACCTTTCTCTCCTTGCTAAATTTTTGTACGTACCCCCCACCCCTACAACACACTCACTTGCATGTGACGTAATTTATGGTTGGTCTCTAATAAGACTGATATTCGAAAAATCTTGATTTATCAGATCTAATCAAATCTAATTAAATAAGCATTATGTTGCAAATGTATCACCATAGTTAAACGAAGGAAATAAAAACATTTGTATATTAATGATTAACTATTATACTCGTACTAAACAGTCATAAAATAATAAAACTACGGTCAATTTCGAGGTTAAGTTATATTTCTTTTATAAAACTGAAACAGTGAGTAGTAAAGTTATTTTCTAATTCGATTAAAATAACAAAATGTGTTTACACGTTGCTTCAAAATGTGGAATCGTAAAAGTTTATATTTATTTTTTATTTCAGATTTACAACTGTTGTAAAAGAAAGCATCATGTGTCCTAGATATCGAAACTCAAAACTCATAAAATGTATATATTTATGTATAAAACAAAGTACCGTATGTATCCTTAAAAGTATGATATGGAATACATTTCTAGCTTTTCTATTATTTATGTTTAGGTATACATATAATACATATGTACCCTCCCACTAACCACGGACATAAACCTTCCTACGTTAGAAACTGATGACATGTAAGCCGACTGCAACTGGGATAAAGCAGGAATTAGGAATTAATAAAAACGAACAAGTAAATCAAGAACCACATTCAATTAGTTTATGAATTTAGTTTCAAATTTAACTAAACTTCAGAACAAACTTTATAACATTCAAATGATAAACAAGTGAGTGGAAGAGGAACAATGAGGGAGTGAAGTGGAGTGACAACAATTCTCTTGCAACGTGATTACAAAAACCGTACAATTTCACGAACTGTTAAAGTTTAATTTACTGATATATTAAACAAAACCGCAAATTTTAATTAAAAAGTCAATTACACTGTTCAATTAAAACAATCTGCATATACTTTTACTTTAATACGACATTAAAGAACAATTAATGAAAAGATTTTAAATCTTCTTTATTCGAAAATCATTTATTTAGTTTATTTTTTTTATTTCGTCCCTTTTTGTATTATTTTATTTTCTTTTAGCATTACGTAGACACTCAAGAAGGGAAAACACTTAAACCGTAGAGGGTACGTTCTAGTTTCTCACAATTTCACTAGTCAACTGATCTACGTTTCCATAACCACGTGCTACGGATTGCTACGGACGGCTACGAACCGTACCGAGAAATTTGTTGTGACTCGTGGGAACTTATAAGTGCGAAAGAGAGAACAGATCGATTGTTTTAATGTGAGTGATTGAAACAGAAGTTATATGTGTAGTGGTGGGGCGTAATACTAGAAAGTTTACCGTTTATTGTCCGGAATAATGTTTATTCAATACACAATGTCAATGATTTAACTCTACCTAGCACCATTAAGGGCCCCGTTAAGGAAGCAATGCACCACAATTTATGTGTGGACAACGCGACATTGATCTGTACCACTGTTCGGTGGTTGTAGCCCAAAACCCAGACTACTGTTTCTAATTTAGTCAAAGACATAACACATCAAATAATGATAAACAAATCAAAATTAAGACTTCTCTCAAGACTGTTTTCTTGTTTTTGAATTCAGTTAGAAGTGCACAATAAAGAAGTAGGATAATTTAATCGCTTGAACGTAAATAATTGCGACATGTGTCAGTATTGGACTAATAGGAGTACATACATAAATTATTTTAACTGCTCATTAAAATAATCAAAGAATTAATTATTGATTAATGGTTTATGTTTGAGGAAATTTATTATGTGTCTTATCTTATAATTAAAAGTGCCTCAAAAAATGTATAGGTAATTTTTTAGTCATCAGAAAAACTTTAAAAATTTTGAAAAGAAGGAACTGAAAAAAAGAATTGAGTTTTATGTAACTTTTATAATTTTGTAATTTTTTATTTGACTGTAGCTGAGGCCACGCATATATAAAGTCACAGGCGAGTGTTTCATTATAATAAATTAGCGCCTCCAGGCGCTAAAATATATTTGTGATTCTCTATCAAATGGTAATACATGGCATACGTCCTATTTAACGAACAATGCTATATTTTTCGTTAACATGTTATGTTATGAACAATAATAAGAAAATTATGTGAAGGAGAAACAGAAGAAAATAAGGCTAAAGCTAAACAAAGAACAATTGATTTGTTATTAACAATAGCATCTTATTACATGTACAGCAAATAAAACGGAGAAAATCGAATGTAAGACAAATTTACACCGAATAAAATTGAATGTAGTTGTTTCGCTTTGTCCTGTCCAATTTTCTATGGAGTTTAACAATAATCTTTAATACATATTAGGACAATTAATTAAAGAATATTTCTGTGTTGAGATAACAAATATATTGACTACCCTCTGCTTTTTCTTTTTATTCAATGGTTGTTAACAAAAGGAATAACGTTTTAGACACTTTTTCAAAAAAATAATCAATCTGATAATTTTTCTGTAAGACTGAAATGCCAGTTGAAACGATTTCCATTTGAAAGTTAAAATAGGTCGAAGTTCACATGTCAAATCTGACAGCTGAATTGGTTCTGTCATTGTCCTGACATTATTTGTTACATACAAAAGGCAATGTCGTTGTTTTAAATACAGCGTAGTCAGATTGTCTGCAACGAGCAAAGTGTATTGTTTTTTTATACTTTGGTTCAACTTATGATTGTATAATATTTTTACTGTGACAGTCTTTTCTTTGACACTACACTTTATCTCACGTTTTTGTTATTAAGTCTCATAGTTATATTTTTTATTTCTTATCATTTTGTCTTAATATTACTCAAATATTCATTTCGTTACTACATATCAGGAAATGAAGGTCATAAATCAGTTATTATATCATTACTATTTATCGCATTTACTTGACATACTTTCCGGGTAACTTAATATTATATTACGTTTTATAGCATCGTATATCTTTATTGCATACTTCTATTACACATATCTGAATTAAGATTTGATTTAATTATACCTTACTTTACTAAACTATCACTCTCTCTCTCTCTCTTTCTTCTTCGTTGTAGAAGACAGTAATAATAACAAAGCACTGACAGAAAAATATAATCTATATCAATAATTACCTGAATTTGTTATTATTATAAAAGATAAAAGTTATAACAGATAAGATAATGTCATTATTAGGGGATTTATAATGTGTTATTACTGACATTATCAGAAAATAACTGATAAACACATATCCCTTCTAGATGGATAAGAAAAATGTAGGAAACATTGAGTGTGACAAAGATGGCAATATGACGGTTAAAACTTGGAACTTAGCCCGATGGAAATGTAACGAAGGACCTAAAGCTGTGATGGGGAACACAGCTGACAGGATAAAGGGGGGAGGGGACGATATGGTTGGACGAGATCTAAATGTTGTAGGAGCAAGGATGAATCGATGTGAAAAAATACACTGTTAATGGATTTAAGTTCGTAGATAAAATGGTTTGAACATAAAATCAGATATATTGAATTTTCTAATGAGTTCAATATATTTAAGAATAATTTTTCACCACTGTTTTCATTATACGACAAAGGGTACGTTATGTTTTATATTGCTTTCTGGTAGGTTCGTTCCCCTTTTTGATCCTATACAAAAATATTTACTTATAAGTGTCTTTTCCGTTGTTTTATCATAAATAATCATGACCATAAATAATAAAATTTGTCGTGTTCATAACACCACAGTAAAGCTGTGAAATCTGCTACTGTCATCATAAATTGACTTACAACACTTTCTATGGAATTAAAAACAAAACATGACTTATTTCCTTAATGCGTTTTACGTAGAATATGTAAATACCGGGTAAAATAGAGTATTAAACTAATACTATTACAATCGTAAACCTATTACACATATAATCACAACTTGGCAACTTTTAAGATTTTGAATAAAACGAAGATGTGACTATTAGAGGTGTAAAAATAATGTAGAAGCAGATGCTGTACCTGAAGTTGTCTTCAACACGTGTTAGTGTAGTTCTATGTAAATTTTAATTAAATATATCTCGTATATCTGCATCAGCTGCATGCTCTCGATTGTACGCATTAAGCTGCTATTACAATGCATACAGAGACGGTCTGAGAAATGTTTTTGGAGATGCGAGATGATAATTTGACCTGTGCCTTAGAATAATATCTGTCAAATTTATTTTTCTTACATTCCTCTTATTATAGCGCACAATGAAAGCTCTTCTTATGCATGCCCAGACTGTAATTTTGTGTACGATTGCCACTAGTGAACAAAAATAGTGTTAATAAATGCATGCACTATTCATATTTGTATATCAATATCTTGCTTTTATTTCTAATTAATGTTAGATTTAAGATTTCTTTGTCTTAATTCATTTATATGTTATACCAAGTAATATTTCTTATGTAAACATCTTTTGTTTATACGATTCATTTCTCTACGGTTCGACACTACGCATTTGGTCCTAATTCGTTCTTATCGCTTCAACACTCAAACCTACAGCACGTTTAACCTTTTGGTGCATATACATATAATAATTATTACGCACATTTATATTTATAACTTAAACCGCGAGTTACATTTACCTAGTGTCGTAACTAGTATTCTTATTTACTAAAGTATTTCATCAATTTATATGTAATTCAATAGTGTAGTTTAAAATAAATGTAATCTAAAAAAGTTCTGATGTTTTGCTGTGTCTTTTGATATAAATAAGAAATTGCTATTAATTACTTAATAGCTAAAAGGTCCTTCCCAAATAAATTGTGCGCCCACTAAGCTATTGAAAGGAACTGAGCGACATTTGCCGTTCGAGAACTTGGATACCGCCGACAGATCACAGATACGCCTTAGCCAGCTTATAGATCTCTATATGGTCCAAACTCCACAAACAACTAGTATTTACTAAAATATGGAATTATAGTAATATCCATGTTTTATGTTTAGCGGGAAGTCTGTTATAATTTGATATAATACTTTCTATCAGTATTACTAAGCGTTTCAAACTTTTAAAATACGAACTGAATAAACTGGCACCCGTTTACTTGCACCCATATTAAATCGTCAAAACTCCCATTAGGTTAGCCAACCACGTAGACAATAAAAGAAAACGTGTGAAATAAAACAATAATAAAAATCATATACGTATATTACAGTACAGCTAACTTCCAAGGTAAGAGAAGTTTGATAAGCTATTTGAGCGAAACATTCGATTCGGAAACTTCATACAACCGCCACGCCGAAACAAATCGAAGGAAGTAATTGTACAAGGTGGAAATCAATAGCCAAAGCACCAGGTTTTCTAGAGCCAACAAAATTGTGGACTATACAGAAGATTAGTTGATTACGAAAGGGCAATGTGGGTTGAGAAGGGATGGGCGGGGAAGAAGGAAGGTGATTAGACACATATCACGTACTAATTGGATTCAATAAAAGATTATTTCAAACTCTTTGATTGGATGTATCATGCTATATTGCATTAGAGATGGGACTTGTATTGAGCATTGGGAGATTTATTGTGATTGAATTTAAGTTTCGTATAACCAAATCATATTAACGACAAGTACTATAAGTAGAAACATATTGGTTATAGTATAATTTCTAAGATTTTTATGTCAGTTAAATGTATTGATAACTCGTCCTTCAAATGATGGCGCGAAATTATAGTAAAAAGACGTTACGTTACATTTTAGATTTGATTTTCTTTAAACCATTTTATTTTGCAACTTTTATGTTGAGAGTGCATGGAGATGGTCCTCTGGGAATCGTTGCACAGATTGTGTTTCTTCTTTCATGACCATGCCATCGGTCGATACATCATTTTATATAAATTTGTAATACTCACAAGATACATACGAATATACGACAGTAGCTTTAGTAAAATTAAACTTACATCAAACTCAGTTATCCGGGGTACGCTTACTTAATTTGAAATATGATTCAAAGGTTTTTGTAATATACCGAAGATTAGATTTATAAATCCTGCAAAAAAGGAAGATTGCTAAAACCCTCGTCAAAATACAGTTACATAAAAAAAGTCAATTCTAATAGGACTTCATCGATGACGTAGCAGTAATCGCACTGTTCTTAACGTAAAAGCTCTTGATGCTTCAAACTTGTGACAAGGAATTACATAAATTAGAAATTATTAAAGAATGTCAAATTTGGTGTACTAATCAACCTTATTTTTAATATAACCTTAATATTTATTCCTTTGTGTAACATTTATAATTGTCGTGTAATACTATTAGTTATCCTATATTATAATGTTCCTATAAGAATATAAACTGTATGTTTATATTCTTATATGTTTGGTACTGAATTTTGTATGGTAGCTCGAAAACGGCTCCATCAATGTTTTGAAAATTTCCTATTTCGTAGAGAAAAAATTCTAAGACTTTTACATCCCTGAATTTTGTGGAAACCCGTAATTTTGGAAAAATAGGGAAAAAGTTGGGTTTTTTTGCTGTATAAGTTTTTGTTCGTAAAAGTTTAGAAAAATGAAATTTTGCATGTGTATTATGCTATTGAATGCAAACATATTTCAAAATTTAGAAGTTCCAAATTTTATAAAAGGGCCGCTGACAAAATTAGTGGGTCCAGTAAGAAACATTGGAGAAAGCTCAAATTTTGAATTGTGTAATATTTGAATATCATATTAAAAAAAAAAATTAAAAACTCAAAAATTTTATTTGGGGGCACATAGAAAATTGAAATTTTGTATTTAGGCTAACTTTGATACCTTATTTCCAAACCTAAAAAAAAATTCCCAAATTTTGAAAAAAAGTTGGTCAAATAACGAATAAATTGAAAATATTTTATATTTGGTTGAAAAAATATATTTTTTTAGCCAGTTTGTATGAAAAATTATTTGTTGTTATTTGTAAAATTAATATAAAACGAGTTAAATATTTCAATTTAAAAATGGAATTAAATTTTGAAATGAAATTCAATTCACACACGAAAGACAATCGTCGCTTAAACTCTAGTAGATATTTATAAATGAATTAAATTTATTAAGACTTTTACTGCATCATAATTTGGTAGTTAGTGAACTAGCTTTTAGCACGATATTTAGAACTCTAGATATATCTGATAATTAAAAAGTTATTCCGTAAGATTATAGGAATATATACTTAGAAGTATACTTTAAAAAACTTTGGTGGAAGCAAACGCACCCTCAGTTGTCACCTTAATTTAGTATAAAGAAATGTCTATGTGATGTAAGCAGCTATGGCAACATCAGAAGAGGCACATAAGAACAAACTAACACTGACAGTTAAGTCAGATATTATATGAGTAGTCTATTTCGTATATCAAAACGAGATAGATCAACTTTGACAATATTTTCTGGAAAAATACAAAATTAAATCAATTTCATTATTTATGGAAAAATTGTTAATTCTTGTAATTGTAACTTTCTTGTAACTTCAAAATTAAATCTGTGCGTTGGTTTATAAAATTGTTCCAGATTGTACTTACTTGTACGAAGACTTGAAAAAGACGGCCTATATAATTATAGATTAATAAATGCTATAAAAAAAATATTTGATTTGTATTTCAATAGACGGTATTATTTATATCTTCGCAGTAAACAGTATTTAAAATTCTTTTCTACCAATATTAAATTTTACAGCTCATAAAAACGATTTTCTGTTTTCCAATACGTAACAAATAAAGATCATAGTAACAGTGTGTGCGCATAAAAATAATTTGAGTATGATTATACTAAATGAAAGCCTCAGGGATGCTTGTTAGCAACCAGAGCGTACATTATAAATGTTGTTCCAGTAATATGATATCGTACAAGATATGTTATCAACTAGAAAACCAGGAGAAACTTATAAGGGTTCTATGTCTTTACATTGAAAATCAGAGCACCTTGAAGTTTGATACCGATACCTCGGAAACTTCCTGCTCTCGGTTTTGCTTCTGCATACGTGATATGATTTGCAAATGTAATTAGAATTTATTCTAATTGCAAGCTCAGCGTGTCAATTGGCATGCGACATGCGCCATGCGGCTGAAAGCAAGAGGTACTCTATACAAGGCGTATTCTGAGAACGTGGTGTTGATAGTCACAGCATGGGCCAGCGTCTCGCAGCGACTGCTTACGTTGGAGCTTGTGTTGAGTAAGCACCTTGTAAATCTGTCAGGTGTAAAGAACGGTGTCGATGTATTCGCACTTTTAGTCTAATGCATATAATTATACATTATATGTACTTCATACTGTACTTCAGTGGAAGACAAACTCCAAGAAAATTCTGTTTTGAAGACGTTGTATATAAGACAATATAATTGAGAAATCCAAGTTTCTTTCAAACAAAATTTTCTATTACTAAACAATTCATATTTAAGGCGTCCTAATTTTGTCTACAAAGTATTCCAAAGTATTTTTAATTAAAAGCGAATTAAGTATTTAACCTTTCCATCCATTATGGAATAAAAGTTACAAGACAAAAAATCATAATTGCCCGCCATGCAAAAAATGTTTGGGCCAGCTAAGCATGCAATAAAAAAATAAGGTGGATATCAATAGTGATGGGCTCAATAGCATTTCAAATTCGTAGAATAGTATAATGTACATAATTGAAAAGCTGTTCACTATTTACGTAAATACCATTGAGCCAAACTATCCAGCATCGAGTATTTATATTAATGCCCTACTTATTATATAAATTTCGTCTCGCTCAAATAAGATAATAAAGAGATAAGGCAATAAACACATAAGATAACAATAAACACACAGATAATAAAAAACTAATAAAATACATTTGGTATGTTATTATATTTAATTCTTCTGCTCATTAATCTGTTAATGTAACTATTTTCAAATATGTTGAGTAAACAAATTTACTCGTATTTGTTTGAAGCATTCAGTATAAAACAATTCGTAATCAAGTAAAGATGTTCGTCGTTGTACTGATACTACTAATAATAATCTTTTACGTTATTTACCTAAAAACAAATCATGTACGAAAGCTGGCTGCAAATTTTCCTGGTGAAATGGATTTACCTTTAATTGGAAATGTTCATCAACTTGGATTTAATATGCACGGTGCGAAATTTTAAGACTTTTAGATGGAAAAGTTACGTAACTATACTTAGTAATTATATCATCGATTTTTCCAGAATTTCTAGGCAGATTGTTGGCCATGCATAAAAAATACAATTATGGTTTATTCCGGTTGTTTCTTGGGCCAAAACTGTTTGTCGTGTTGACACATCCGGATGATATGCGGGTATGTACTCATATATTTAAACTTTATAATTGAGCGTAAGCTAATGTAATGTTTTTTCAGGAAGTTTTGTCAAACCCAACCGATTTTAAAAAATCGTACATTTATAAATTCTTTTATCCTTGGCTTGGACAGGGGCTAATATCCGCTGAAGGAGGTAAGTAATATATGTTACTAGCCTTTAAACACAGTTACGTATGTTTAAGGTTTTTGTAACATATATAACATTTTGAGACCTATTTTACTGAAACTTGAGAAATAAAACTAGTTTTTTACGTTATTCATAAAACTTTTTAAAGGGATTTTAAAATCTTCCTTTTAACGTATAAAATAGATTTAGTTTTTTTAGGATTACTATGAAAAAGTAAAAGAAGGAACTATTAGATTAAGTTTTATTAGGTTTTGCTTAAGTTAATTCCATGTTTTATGTTCTGGGATGCGTGTTTCTCTGATAATTCACAGATCAGCGATGGCACAACAATAGAAAAATAATAACACCATCATTTCACTTTACAATCCTCGAATCCTTCACTAAGGTCATGCAAAAGGAAGCGAACAGATTGGTCTTCAAGTTATCAAGTGTGGCAGATGGAAGAGTAATAAATATCTGGGATTATATTTGCTTATGCTCTTTGGATATTATAACAGGTATGGAAAATTAATCTGTAAATTTTTAACTGGTATTCCTTCGAGTACAGAAGATACCGAAAATTAATGAAATTTCCTGCAGTCTGTTATATATTTTATTTCTTTATAGAAACTGCGATGGGTGTGTCAATTGGTGCACAAGAAAACTCCGAATCCGATTTAGTGAAATCAGTTGAGGTGTAAGTATCAGTAAGCTGTGATAGGAGGTAGTGTGATCACTTATTTTAACTTGAATTTCTCTGCAAATGTTTAAGGTTATGCGGTGTTTTGATGAGACGTATTTTAAACCCTTTGAAGCATTCTGACTTCCTTTTTAAATTTTCGAAAGACTCAGCTGCACAAGATAAAGCTTTAAAAGTGTTTAAAGTTTTCAATGAAAACGTTATTAAGGAACGAAGAAGTATTTTGGAAAAACGCATAGTGAATAATAATGCAGAAAATGAAAATGCAGAATTTGGTCAGAAGAAGAGAATTGCATTTCTCGACATGCTAATCACGGCAAATATTGATGGAAAGCCGCTCACAAACAAAGAAATCATGGATGAAGTTTCTACATTTATATTTGCTGTAAGTACTATACTTAAAAGGATAATAATAAGTTACTTATTGAAGTTGCTGAGTTTGCAAAAAATTGTAAATAATTAAGTGATTCCATTTTCAGGGACATGACACCATTGTCTCTTCAGTGTCCTTTGCTTTGTATAACTTGGCAAATAACCCTGAAATACAGGTATGTATTCAAATGATTACAAACCTTTTTGCTTTTAAATAATTGTTCTTTACTTACAATACTCTTCTTACAATTATTTGCTAATATTGCTAAAAAATCCAAATCAAAATAGATAAGAGTAATCTCTAATTGTTTTCTTCCAGAGCAAAGTCTTAAAAGAGCAAATAGAACTATTAGGAACAGATTGTAGGAAGACAGCAAGCTTCCAAGATGTGCACAACATGAAGTATTTGGATTTGGTCATCAAGGAATCGCTGCGTATGTTTTCAACGGCTCCATTTGTTGTGCGTGAGATTACAAGAGACACTGTAATGAGTAAGATTCAATTTGCAATAAAAAGATTTCAATATTAAGTATACCTTATAGAAACTCCATTAATTAAATATTGCTTTAATTAAAATCTATTGCTTATCTAATATATTCATTGAATAATTCATTGAGACAATTGGTGCTACAATAATGATCCATGATGATCTCAATAATGATCTCTCTACAGATGGCAGGAAATTCCCTAAAGGCACTACTTTCATATTATTTATATATGGTATGCATCGTAATCCGCGAATATATCCTAATCCTGAAAAGTTTGATCCAGACAGATTTCTCCACGAGAATCGAGCAGATAAACATCCGTACGAGTATATTCCCTTTAGTGCTGGTCAAAGGAATTGCATTGGTTAGTAAATTGATTCAAAGACATTCATAGAAAATATTTACTAATATTGTTAAAATTGTTTACAGGTCAAAAGTTTGCAAATGTGGAAATGAAGATACTAATATCAAATCTTATTCGAAATTTTGAAATATGCTCAGCTGGGCCAGAAAATGAAGTTCGTCAGTTTATATCAATTAGTCTGAAATCAGTAAATGGTGTGAATATATGCTTTAAACCAAGGAAGTATTAATGAGTCTGGTCGCACAAAGATTTTCTTTCAAGTCAGATAAAAAATTAGCAGGTTCTTTGCTACACTAATCTTCTATGGGAATGGCAAACTATTTATTACTACAAAATTACTTAAATTTGTTGTTAAAAAAAGCTACTTATTGATATAATGTATCACTATATAAAACATACAGTATTTAGACTAAATAGCATTGTATAACATGATCTGAATAAATAAATTTTAATTTATGATATTTTATTTTTAATTATAATTGATCCAGCATTAAAGGCAAAGATCAAGTTCAATGACAACAATATTCTTGATAGTAATCAATGCAAATCAATTCTCGATTTTACTTCGCCAGGTTATGCTAAAGATCTTTGGAAATAAATTCAATGTCTGTACTCCCAGTATATTTATTCATACAACTGATAACACACCATACACTGGGTTCTCTGTTTTACTATACCGTTATTTTTCGCCACAATATTATGTAGATCTGGTGAAGCTTTGTATAGATGGGTTTATTAAAATTCATAACATATGATGGATCAGCTATAAGAACGACTCAGCCAGGCCCCTTCGAGCTCACCCTACAGACAACCCATTCCACAGCATGCCACCCTAGTGCCTGGAGGTGCGTGGCGTTGGATTCCCAATCCCATGTATGGAGGGCGTGGCTATGCCAACGAGATTTCAATATACATCAAATTTATTATACATGTAAGATATGAAGGAGCAAATAAATAAAAAATACAAAGACAAATGCAAAAAAAAGTTGTTGATGTGCGTGATCATTACATGTATATTACTGGCCTTGCACTGCGGGCATTGCGAAGGCGAAGAAAACGACGTGGCGACAGAATGTTGCCGAAAGTGTTAAAAAAGAAGGAATAGTTGTTTTATAACATAATGATAACTTAAAGCAACGGTGTCCATACATATCCACTTGAAATAAATGGGTCATCCTGCCAACCCTTAATTTTACTTTCATCATCACCCTCCCAACACTCCCTTATAACAACAGTTAAAAGTCTTCGCAGAAGTGCCTATCAAAACAACATTTAACTCTTTCGGTGGCAAAAATAATAAAAGAAAACCTTTACAAACACTTCGAAATGTGCTAAGACATTAGAGTAAGTTAAATAAATTATTAGCTATTTCATTTCTTAGATAGTGAGTGACTAAACACTTGCCTCACTCTTCTTCAAACCACCCTACAACCAAGATAACATAATCATAAATATATATAAAAAAAATATCTGCAAAACGCAAAAGGATTTGCGTGTTCCGTTTAGAAACGATTTAAACTTTGCGCTATAGATTGCTATAGATTTTCAAGGAGGATATTAATTCTGCCATCTATCGTCTTTCAAAGCACTTAATAGCTTCCAGCCAATTTGTTTTTTGTAATACTTTTATGTAATTTGAGATATCATCGATAAGTGGAACGTGAGATTTATTATATTCTAGTAATATAATACGACTGAATTTTTCACCCTATTTTTTGGAATTCCGTTATTCTTTTGTTTCCGTGCGTTCCAAACCCACGGCATATTAAGACAGTGTTTTGCATACGAAAAATATCTGCGTGGTCCATATTTCTTATTCACGAATAATCTACATTCCACCGGGAACGGTAAGATTTGACGCGCGATGGGATATCTTAAATTCAAGAACGCGGCTTTATACGTAACTAACATTACCACTGCTCTGTGCTTCTAATACAAATCATATGGAGATGTCGTGGATACTAGGTGGACTGTACTTCAAGTCTTCTACTTTTAAGGCTTTAGTAATTATCAACAACGACAAATAAATCATTCCTTTCGAATTCTGTTCAATAGATTTCTTTGTTACATTAAATCTTTAGATGTCATCAATCGATTCACCCCATCTTTTAACTTAAATAATAGAAAAGCTTTCTTTCTGTCTTTGGATTCGAATTTCTTTCTTTTTATTCGTTACGCGCAACAAATTTCTGATTGCACATTCACCCTCCGCAACTTAAAGAATAATATTGGTATTGGTATTAAAGAGATGCATCAGAAGTTCTATCGGACTGTCGTAAAAAATTAGGTCGTACCAACCGTAATAAGTCTACTCAAATTGTCTTCAATCTAAAGTACCTATAGTTGTCATAAAATTTAAATCTACTTGTCCCTGAAGTTTGGCAATATAATTTACATGAACGTTTGAATCAGTAAATATCATCACACTATGGAATAGCTGTATCAAATAAATCACTAAAAATTTAATGTCGTAAATACATATATTAAATAACTGAACCTCGCAATAGTTCGAGTATATGGGTTTATTTTGGCTCAATTCCAAGTGTTGTAGATCTCTCGTAAGTACCATAGTATTTCGAGGCTGTCAGAAGAGAATATATTGATATATCTATCATCCAGCGCTTGTCTTACTCGTACTTTTTACCATTCCATTGATAACTTACTACAATGATAACAGTCATGCGAGTGCGGGCTTCATTTATAGTTCTCAAGGGTTTTCAAGGCTTTCAACGGGGATTCATCGATCTACTTTCTTATTTGTCAGTGTCTGTAGAGTTTTATCGTCGTCCTCATCGTCATGACTTACAGCTTCATTTAGAAGGATTTAACGATATCTACAGGACATAGGGGTGAATAAAAAGAAATACTTAATCTTACACGACTTTTCTATTACAGCTAAGGGCATTTATATTAATCCTTACAAGATGTACGAGTATATATAGTTCAGGATTACTGATAACTAACGTTTAAAGTAGTCTGTAGCACACTAAAGTAGAAATAGAAGCTTGGAATTAGCTTGTAACAAACTAACAAGTTTCAAACTTACACTGCATGCCAATTTTCTACCTGTGAGGATACTAAACAATAATGGGAGCCAAATTAACAACTACTGCAATATCTGATTCAATAAATAAAGTTATTTTACAAGGCTTTTGAGTTAAAGGTATAAAGCTTCAGCAATTTATAAACTACAAGTATAGCTTTAGCATACCGCAGTCGCTCATTTGTCATTATTTTCATTGTTTATTTCAACTAGACTTATTCCATATTTTAGCACAATGCTTTTATGATGTAACATTCATAATATGATACACCATTTGCATTTGGCTCAAAAGATGGCGCTTTGAATAAGATCGCGAATGTAGATAAACGAGAACAATACATTGCTTATTTAATATAGATAAACCATGTAACCATGAATCAGTCAGACGTCCTTTTAGTTTGTTTATTGTTCAGTGAACAGAACATTGACATTCAGAGTCAGATTAATAGAAATATAGAAGAATGACGGTGATGTAATGAACACTGTCTTGTCTTAAAGAAAAGTGATAACAACAAAAGGAATTAATTGATTTGATTATAACACAGCTGTACTACGAGTAATTGCATCCATCCAGCAAACTTAATACAACCTAACGAACTAAACCAAACCAAACCATTCAACATTCCGTTTCGTACACGGTTTTAATTATTTGTCATTCTGAAGAAATTTAATTTCGATTTTAATGTAATTCGCAATATCTCTAGTGTGAAGAGATAACATTATTATAAGGTACATGTACATTCACACCATCTGATATTTTCAAGGACATCTTTCAATAGATGCGCAATTATACTACCAGAATATTTCTGCTGAGTAACTTTGGGAGAAAATTTTTCCGACCATTCTTGTATATAGTTTAATGTTATATAATATAAGGTGATTATTAATTGGTGATTAGGCCACCCACAAGAATCCAACTTATGTCTAAATCAATTAGGAAAATTATACAAATAATAATTATTTTAAATAAATACATTTTAGTAAGGACTCTTTTATCATAATAGTCTTTCAAATCCGAGAGCCAGATTTAAGTAACATTTGTGATTAATAATTACGTTTTCTTTACATCATTTATTTGTATGTTTTCCGTTGACATTTCTAATGAATTATCAACGAAATATATTTACTTTGATGTGGAAAATATTATTTCCTTTTCATTACAAAAATGTAAATATATACATTTTAAAGTGAAATGACTCAGAACAAAAATTCTATGATGTTCGTGTTTTTGGGTAATCAAGTGGAAAGTTTTAAAGGAAAGTTACCGTTCTGGAAAAGATAAAATATCCTATGACTTATTAAAATTAATTATAACATCAAAAATGTTATTTTAAACAAAAATGAAAGACAGAAGACCCTGTGTTATTATACGTTTATAAAATTTAAGGATGTTGACGTGCTACAATCTTGTTTAAAATTTGTGTTGCATCTGCCTAGCGATTTATATAATATACATGCAACACCGTATGTGCATACATACCAATACTATGTTCAAATTGCCGCCATGTTCATATTACAAAGTACCGCTACATTTAAATAACCATTCGATCAATTATTTTCGATTTTTAAACATACGCAAAAAATATCTTTCTATTTTTAGTTATTTTAATTATGAAATATAGCGATTTGTTTTTTATTAAATAAAAAAAAATGAGCTAGATGTGTCTGGTCGACAAATGATGGCTATGGTCTATGAACGTTATCTGACACTATTTGGCTCTACCACTAAAGTTCTTAGGCCTTGATCACACTGCTATTTAAACCTCAGTGGTTTTTTCCTCGTGGCTTTGTAACACATAGAAAATTAAAAATCTGTGGTGTGTGCATGCTCAAAACTACGCGGAAAAAACCGCTGAGGTTTAAATTGCAGTATGATCTAGGTCTTAAACGCAGGCCCGGATTTGAGGGAGGGCAGGCGGAGATATTGCCCCGGGCCTCTACAAGAGAGAGACCTCCACAATAGAGAGAAAAACAATAAATTTTTAAAAGACTTGACGAAAAAAAATTCTTCCTTCTATTCGGAAAATAATTAGGGGCCTCCACTCCATCTTTGCCCCAGGGACTCCACACCTCTAAATACGGCCCTGCTTAAACGTAAACGCTGTTTGTTTTGTACGAGTATTAAATTACGGATAACACATTATCTGTATGCAAATATTTTGACGTCTAAGATGTTTTCCTTTAAACTAAATGTAGGTGTTTAGTTTCTTGTTTATCAGTGTTGCCGTAAAAGCATTTTTCAAAATAAATTTATCCAGATTTGTTCTTGTAAATATACTTAAAAGCCTCAAAGAGCATGATTCTCTTAAACGAAATATGTTTTATATCCATAAGTTATATCAGGATATTATTCATATTTTTCTGACAAATGAGAAACATTTGAACATACGTTTTTAAATTTATCATTGCGGCACTTACATTTCTTCCGTTCCATAAACCACCCTTTAAAATAGTAGAGGTATAGGAATACTTTTATACATCTTTTTTCTAGTTAATTTTAATAATGGTAATATTTTTGAAGTCAGAGTATTAACCATTGTTGATACTCTTTTTCTGTCGGTCATCATACTAGCGCAAATGGCTTAGTTCTCTTTAATCTTCTTGTCAGTCCATCCGTGTGCAGCAGGTGAAGCGCTTCCACGTTGACATGGTGCTGGAGACGTTGCTCGTGCTTTCTTGCAGTAATTTCTTCAGCTACTGTAGTTACTTTGAGATCCCTATGTATATCGCTATTGCGGACATACCATGGTGCATTCACTATGTTCCTCAGAACTTTATTTTTGAAAGTCTGAAAGCATATGATGTTGCATTTCCTAGCTGAATGCCATATGTCCAAACTGGTTTCAATATTTGCTTCTACAGCATTAGCTTGTTATGTATGGATAATGTGGATTTATGTCCCATTAGTCAGTACATTTTCTTATATCTTATTTCCAGCTCTTCTTACTTTTTCTTTACGTGAGCCTTCCAACGGAGTTTGGCATCTAAAGTCATTCCTAGATACCTTGCTGTATTCGCATACGCAATAGCTTGGTCATTTATTAGTACTGGAATGTAATTAGTCCTTTTGTTGGTGAAAAAAATTTCTATTTTATGTTTATTTCATACTTAATATATGGTTCATATGTTTGTAGATCAAAATGCCGCTCTAGTTTCTACTCGACGGTTGCAGTGCGAGTGGGTCTAACTCTGTTTTTACAAAATTTTAAAATGACACGGCTACAAAGACTTGTAGTAGCTCAATAATTTAGCTAATTCAATATTTTTAGAAATTCTAGTCCACTTGTGTGTAACGTAAAAATGTATCAGCTGTTCTATTTATTATCATTGCTTTCTTTATGAATATAAGAAAGCTTTCAACGCTTTCACAAAACACTTTCGCCCATTTCACACATAAATCTATACTTTTTGATATTATGGAATTTATACAGCTCCCATGACAGCATAAAATCATGATACGACCTACTGAAGTGATCTTTGTTGTAATTTTCTTTGTACCCATTTTTTTTGGGATCGTTTTCTTTTATCGTATTCACTATCCAACACAATCGCAAAGTATATTGTTATCAAAGAATATAACAGATAATCTTAAAAATATAAGTTATAACTACAAAAAAAAAACTCTTGACCGTTGTATCCGGGACCGTATTCCCGGTTCCCTGTTCCCTGTTCCCTGTTCCCGGGTGTTCCGGTCAAGCACACTGGAGAATCAGAAGCTTGTTCCAGGTTCAGTGCTCTACATTAAGTGCTACGATAACGTTTCACACATCCAGCTCCTTGCAAGACAGGCAACGATTTCGTATAAAAAATAACCTTGCTAAAACATATTTATAACTCATATAAATCAAACAAACGACGTTAAAGAAAAGAAATAAAAATGTTGTATAGTCATATGAATATCTATAAAAACGAATTCGTTTTAACTTCGCTCAGGTTACAATTGTTTTTCCTTAGTTACAGATGTTGCAGTTGTTTAAAATAGGTCAAACGTAGAGACAGATTCAAATTGACGATGGGGTTAACAATATTGACGTTACTGTCGTGAATAGGATTAAGATTGAGTGTTAATGTATTCGTCATGTACTTGTACACATACAAACATGGGCGCCGATAGGATTGCTTTCAGGGAACTCAATGTTCATAGGGAAAGGGTAGAGGTAAGGCTACTTTCTGGAGCGGTACGTCTCTAACTACATACTGCGAATTTCTCGTTATTAACACGTGAAAAAAGGAACTAAAAGAAAAGGAGGTTCCCTCAGTACTTGCCTGTGTTAGCTATACTGAATTCATTGTATACAACAAATTTGGACAACAAGCTAGACGCCTTAAGTTTTAAATCAAACAATAATACAAAATTTATTTCTTGATCTTTTTCTGCGAATTTTCTTTCACCAATCCCCCTCCCGGCGCCCATGCATACTAGTACATTATTTGTAGCTTAGCACTTCGACGATTGGTGATTTAATCGATACTCAACGTTAATTATGTTTCGTGAATCTATCTCGCTGTTGTAATCTCGCCTTGAAGTGCAGACCCTACGTTGATTGACATTTAATCAGACCCTTGGGAATTATTATTGATCTAAGTTGAATTATTTCATGATCACGTAAATTAAAGCACATGGTCACATTTATACCAGAGCTGAGGATAAGGATAATCGCGGCACACTAGGTAACCGCCCGTAAACACAAAATCTTAATATATATAAATTACGTGTCACGTTGTTTGTCCGAGTTTGTCCGCGATGGACTCCTAAACTACTTAACCGATTTTAATCAAATTTGTACACCGTGTGCAGTTTGATCCAACTGGAAAGATAGGATAGCTTACATCTCAATTTATGATTGCAATATTATCTTATTGCAAATTATTTGTCTATTAATTATCTGTTAGCTCCAAACGATGACATCGGGCGACGATGATGGCGACATCTGTTGACTAGATTGAGTAAATATTCTGTTGACTAGATTGAGTAAATATTCAATAGATGGCGCTATGTAATGTAATATGACAAAAACGTTAGTCACAGCAACGCGTGGCCGGGACAGCTAGTAATTTCATAATTTAAGAGACCTAAAAACAAAGTTCCTTTTATACAATATTTTGATACCTATTGACATCATAATATAACTTCTTAAGATGACCTTATAAGGATTAAAACATCTTAAAAACACAGTATCTCTTTAATCCGATTTAAAGCAAATACATTTTTAGATTAAATATTACTAGGTTTCACTTAAGTAAAATATTACATGGATGTAAACTAACGTCTATATTTCGTGTTTAGCGGGTTATTTATCGACTGTAGGCTCTTTTATTTCTTTCTACTCCACGCAATACGAAAATATGAAAACAAGAATCTACGACTCGTTGGAAATAAATATTTAGCTGTTCTCGTGTCATTAGAATATTAGATAAACTTCTCGTTGTATAAATCACGAAATGATTGTATCCATGAAAGCATAAAAAATATATTTCTTGATCACGCATCTTTAATTTGTGATTTATTACATTAACATTGAGATTTAACATTTCACATAAACTTGCTGGATACTGCACTTTGTGCAGAAGAAGTATGAATTGTATAAAACAAAATACAAAACCACACCATTCTTAACTCTGGCATCGTTAAATTTCTTTTATTAAGTTATTTTTACTATCAGTTTTACAACCAATAAAATAAATATAAATTTGAAAGTTAGACGGAAATAAAAATGAACGATTCTGTTTTACAGTTATGAAAATGTTTTGGTAGCAAATAATAAAATGAATCTGAATGTATCTCAGTGTAAAACTGCATTAGGTAGAATCCAATGCAATTATTAAATATATAATTTAAGTTTAGTAGTAGTTTCAGTAACTTATTTAAATATGAAATTTAAATATTTATGTAATATCATTGAATCCGTTGAACTGAGAGATATTGCAATGAACGCGCACGAAAATGAATTCGTGATATAAAAATACAGCTGCTTCCGATAAATTAAACTTTAATGCAAGTAAAATGAAGTGTTATTCATAATCAAAGAAATACAACATTGGTAGACTTTTATCTTTTGTTTTATTTCATTTTTAATATAAAACTTATAATATAAATTTATAATTTTAATTAATATATTGTTAAAACCAGAATCAGTAAAGTAGTGCGGCTTAGACGGGCCCCGTATCAAAATTTGTTGGGGGGGGCCAAATGATGGGTAAAGATTTTTCACAAAAGGAACGAAGACGCTCGCATAGAATTAAAATAATTATATATTGATTCTACGTTATTACTTACAATTAATACTCATAAGAACTAAGCTAAGTACGGCTTAAGAGTTTAAGTGAGAATATGGATAACATTTTTCAAATTTTTGCTTACACACGTTTGGGGCTCTTGTAGCCCAGGGGCCCCGTATCATTGATATGGCAGATACGGCGGTAGCTACGCCACTGACTAGAATGTTTCTAGTTCTGGGTTTAAAAATAGAATAAAGTGAGTTATATGAAAGAGTATCCTCCTATATATTACAGGTATTGAGAAGACAGTGATAGAGCATTTAAATATAAAGTATAACCAGGTAAATTACTGTAACTTTTCAATTCACTTCTTAAATGAAGTTTAAGAGAATACGGGGTAGTTTGTTTATCAATAGTTACTAAAACTTTTAAAAGTAAACAGACTATTACACTAATTTACATATTACTTATCTTATCTGGCAAATGGTATAATAACGTCAGTTCATTATAATCACGAAGTGTATACAGTAAACTAGATAGGTACTTCTATAAATGAACTCTTTTTATTTGTGATTTATTTATGCAAATGTAGATGAATAATTTTCACCATATTTGTTTATTCCCAGCGCCAGTTCAACCGCGAAGCATTTAAGACAACAAATAATCATTTATCATCCTCAACGGTGACGTAGTCTACTTCTTACATTAGCAACAGCAGCAGGAGTTCACGCTGTCACGTTACAGTCTCATTACACGCTCAATGTGAGTGACGTACAATCAATACCACATGAGTCAGTAAGAAAAACAACTGATTTGTCATTGCTACACAAGTATAAATTATTTAAAGTTACCAGGAGCGAATTCGATGATCAGAAAATAATATTTAAAAATGTCTTGGTGCAAGTGACGCGGGAAAATTTGGATTCAAGTTATTTATAAATTATTATAGTTTCGATATTTGTCATAAAAAATCATAAAAAATAGTCATAAAAAATAAAATTATTTAGAACCACACCAGGTCCGTTCAAGACGCAATGTCAAATTGCATAAAAACATATAAATAAAAATGAAAGATAGAATGATAATTTATACAGGCCCATAAAAGACTTATCTTGTAAGTGAAAAAAAATTAGTTAAGAGTGTAGACTATATAGATTTCAATTTGAGGAGTATTGATGAATAAAAATTTAAGGCTCTCTTCTTTTAGAAGCGAATACTTGCATGTTGTTTCGTAGTAGTACCCTTTATCAAGAGTTAACGTTACTACTTTATTGTTTATTATAGTTCAAATTACGAGAGTTCGGCAGCGACTCATACTTAAAACAAGTTGTGGGGTTTAAACTGCCGATACAACTAAAAAGCACTGACTCACTTAATTTTCTATAATGTATATAGAAACAAATAAGATAAAATTCATTATCGTATTATAGGCTTATACCGCTCTTATAACCTCTTTTAAGTATAAGTCGCTGCCGAACTATTGTGATTTGAACTATAATACATAATGGTTATTATATGGTTCATACGTATGTCGATCAAAGTTATAACATTTGGTGAAGATCGCAACTAAAATGCTTTACTATATTTTGAGATTTACCTAAATTAACGAAATTACTCTAAAAGAAAACTTACTTGTTCTGTAGAAGTTATCTTGCTTACCTGAAAATATAAGAGAATGAAATTAACTTTTGAATACAAGGTTTCATACATGTGTATAACAATTATGTACATATTAAATCACGACACTGTCTCTGTTCAATTCTCTTCCCTTTCTCCTCACGCTGAGCCACGCAACGCAAATCAATACGTCATAAAAATGTAATTCGTAAATAAAACCTCATCCGCAGATTTCCTCTCCAATCTTCTTGTTTACCCAAACAATTCCATTTCCGGCTTTCACAAACAAAACCTAAACAACCACACAGGGTTGTTTGTAATTTTAGTGGTAGATCAACCACAACATGTTCCATTGATGCCTAATTGAACCTAATTTGTAAGATTATGCAACGGAATTCATTAGTACAAAACATATTGATGGGCGTTGCGGTTCTTTCCTATTTTACCTACTCTGCTTATTTTACATTAGTGGTCTCCAAAATGAAACTAGAGCAGTCTGTTCCAAACCACCCGGTGAACTGAATATTTATAGACAAAGGGTCGAAGGGTTTGGTCGTTTGCAACCCCATACGAGTAATTTTAAACATATGTTAGGAAATGGTCCTCTATTTAGAACATAGACCTAACGTTATAATTCATGTAACAATATTCTGATCTGATTAAAGTTATATGTAAATAAGAAGTTGATTTCTCAACTGATGAATGTACTATATAATTATTACATTAATTTCGTTGCAATTTAGCAAAACCTAAAAATGTAGGTAACAACTTAGATACCATAGCTACAATTAGAATAACTAGTCTAGTCTAGTTCTTGTTTCTATTGAGACACTTTCATTTTTGTCCTTTACTTTCCTACTAGTTCATCTCTTTCCTAATACGTCCTCTGCTCTCTTAATTCTTCTCTGTTTTTTATCCTTCCACTTTTATTTCTCACTTTTTTCTACATACCCTACTTTGATGTCTCTTTTACCTCTCCTCTTCCTCGATATTCTCTACATACCTCAGTTCCCAATGTCTATCACGCCTCTTCCTCGTTATTAATGTTACCTTAAAAAAGATTACCTTAAAAACATGTAACATTTTACTTAAATGAGCCCTCCTAATATTTAATTTAACACGTTAATCGCCACGGTAATTTTAGAAAAATTTCCTCGTGGGCCATGGTAACTTTATTAGATAATTTAGTTTAAAATGTATCAAGGAAACTTAATGTATCACAGAAAAAAATTTTTTTTGCCAAAATTCCCGGAAAAACACTTATTTTTATGTCACACATATATGACTGACATGGCCCTATATTAAAACTTGTTTTCTCGACAAGCCGTGTCAGTCTTATATGTCTGACGCGACGCATCCAAACAAGATACAACTACTCTAAGAAAAGGAATAAAATGGTACCGGAAGTTAGCAATAGAATATGTTCTTGGGATATCAGTAGTAAATGCTTATACAATATATAAAATCAATAATAAAAGCAACATAGGAATAAGACAATTTCGGGAAAATTTGGTCACTGAAATGCTTAGCTTAAGCTCGGACAAAACTAAAAACCCAAAAATTTCAACTCATATGCTAAAAATAATGTATACTGCTGAAAAAAAGAAAATAAGAAGAATGTGCACTGGATGTTACGCTCAAATAAAAGAAGCAAAAGGTCGAGATGCAGCAAGAAAAAAAGGAAAAAATTTCAACGTACTGCTCAGACTGCGAACAACAGCCCTTTTTTTGCATAGAATGTTTTGGACAGCATAATAAATGAATATAATTAATTATATCAAAATAAATATACCATTATCCATAATAAATATATACCATATACCATAAACAATATACCATTATATAACTATGTTTATTTCATTTTATTGTTTGTAGTAAGCCAAGAAATTTTCAGGTTTTGATCCTGATAGGCCAAGCTTTCGAAACATTATGCAAATGTATCGTTTGCGTCGAACATCTGTGATTGACGTGGCCTTCTAAAAAATCGCGTATGTCAGACATATATGTCTGACATGGCTCCTGTAGAACACCTTAGCGTCAGACACATATGACTGACATGGCGATTAACGTGTTAATAAGGTTTTTGTAGTCCAAAAAAAAGATTGTCGATTCCATTACTTGAAAGAAACATATCATGGTTGTAATAACAATAAAAAAGGTCTCAGAACGTTATATATTAGGTATCTTTGTTAAGCTAAATAAACCTTATCTATAATCATGTATTTGCAATATAACAACTAAACAATTTATGTTTAAAACGAACAACAAAAATGTTAAATTAAATGTCCAACCCACGTGTCTTGATTTTCTATAAATAAACCTAAGACACTAATGGTGAATATTTTGCATATTTTAAACAAATAAAAACAAATACTTTTTACTTTATTTTAAGAAATTCTTCATTAAAAGTAGATTACCTACTTTACTTTATTTACATAAGTGGAAATGGTAGAGAATGGAATAAATGATAATGTATTTCAAATGCGCCAAACGACAGGGAATGCTCTTAGATCAAAATATTATACCAACTAATGGAATTTATACAACAGTCCTTTATTGGAAAATAAATGTATTCCGTCATTAATATGGAAAGGGAGTGAGGGAAATCCTGTAAGTGAAAATTGATTATGCTATATTTACTATAAATCAAAGAAACGGAATGAATGAATCTATCTATGTCGATAAATAGCCTTATGTAGAAAAGAAACCCACAGAAAGAAGTCTCCATCTATACTGCGTTTTGATAACTTAGGATATATATCCTAGATTCAGAATATTCACAGCGCCCTCTATTGAAGAAGAAGTAAAACTGTTACTGACTGTTTTAAATTATAGTATCCGGTTTAAATCTTTGATAGAATATCAAATACACAAACCGAGCTTTGCAGAATTACTGAAATCTATATGGTGTAAGAAAGCTTTCATCAAAAGTTTCGATGATACATTATTTTCACTAGCTGCGCTGAAATTTAATTAGCAATTATAATTGGTCAAGTTTTTAAGGAAGATGACAGAGGAACACGAAATGAATTCATACGAGTATATTTACATTAGATTGAACAATATCTGTACGATATTATTATATTCTACGTAAAAAAAGATTCGATAAAAGTTACTATGTATGAAATCGTAGAATCTGTTAAAAGGTCATCATGTGAAAGTTATAGAATTTTATACTGGGTGAGCTTTTCTAAATCTGAATTTTATTAAACATAGTTCTTTAAAGAAACATGGCTAATCAACGTTGGAAATAACTTTGATTTAGAAAACTTAAAGCGATATTCTGATCGAAGTTTTCAACGGTTTTGAAAATTATTCAAAATAATTACCTAAATCAAGAAAATGTTTTACATTTGTTAAAGTCTAATATTTTTAAACATGTACTTCATGGCAGATATATAGTTTATGCAGTAAAGTTTATTTCAAATAAATATTTTATACATTGGGTTGGTAACTGGCTCGGCGAACCTGTTTGATCGTTCATGGATGCGATGAATATAGTTGCTGGTTATCTCGAAGTTTGGCTTGACAATATATTCGTATTTGTATGGCAAAAAAGAACATAGAATACTTTGAGACGTAAGAAGCAAACAGTACAGTAACAAACATACAAAAATAGAAAGGTACGATGTACTTTTGCAAAAGCTCAACATATTTGAGTGTGTCCGGGGGGGGGGGGGGGTTCATGTAGACGTCATTCTAAAATAAGAACCTTAATGTATACCCCACACATTTTAATTGTGACGTGCTGATTGAGAGCATGGCATAAAACACATTTGTGCACTCTGAAAATAAGTATATCAGGATATCAGTGGTCAGTTAGATCCATCAAAATTTTATATTTCCGCTGAAATCCAGGGATTTCTAACCATGGCACTATTAACGAGTTATAAAGATCTGTATTTTCTTAAAGCGATAACATGATCAGTTATTGCTAGATAAGGATGATAACTAACTTCCCCGGTAACGGATAACTACATGCTCACAAAGTACTTTGGTTAATAAGGCATATAATAAATTATTTATATCTCAGCACGAAAGGTTTTCTATAACTGGTTCACTTTAATTTTATTATGATATTAAATTTAAAGCAGATATGCTTATAAATAAACAAGTACTAATAATAGGTTTATAAATATATGAAACAAAAATAAAAAAATATTCATTTCATAACGTGTTGTATTATACAAAGCGTAATGTAATATGTCCCGTCTAGCGTAATAAACATAAACGTAATTTTATTACAATTTGAATAAATTTTCATTCTCGCAAACAAAACGAAATAAAATATATTTAATTAAATAAAAAGAAAGTACATTATTTTTCTCTGCGTAAACCACATAAATCCAATTTCATTTGTCAATGTTATATGGTATAGAAAGTTACTCTGCAATTCTCTTTCTTTGTGTCTTCTATCTGTCACTTTTGTTTATTTGTTTGTCAGTATGTACTTGTAGTATGACAACAAAAAGCAATTAGCTTTGGGACCTCTTTTCTTGGCAGTCCGCACTTCTCAATGCTGAATGACAATTTGAACAAATAAACGTACTACATGAATCTACTCTAATTGAATACATGGCGCTGTCGAAATCGGTAACGGCAGCTTCTCAACCTTCAGCTTTCCGCCGCTACTCAGCTGTAACGGCAGCTGCAACGGCTACGGCTACTGCTACGGGGGATGACACCGTGCGCCCGTTAACTGTGAACACACGTAGTGCATTACTCAGTCGAGTGAGCTACGGCAGTGGGAGTGGGGGTACTGCATGTCCTACTCACTGTTTACTACTCGCGTCAGTGCCGCGCTGCCACCTCTGCATTTCTGGTCAACATCCCCGTGACCGCTAGAAAGTTCTGGACTTTACAGTCAATCGGGTGCAACTATTATTCTCTTATGTATTGTAATGCACTTCAATGTAGAACTCGAGATATCACTGCAGAACTGCGCTCAGATTTCTATTGATTGAATGAATGGTTTTATTATTTTATTTTTTTCTTCTGATAAAAGAAATGGTTTTCATCTGTGGTACATGCATTATCTTCTATTTAATCTTCACGGTTTCTTTTTTCTTGAACCATTTTATACAAGTTGTAGTAGAGCTGACCTATATTCATGTAGTTTATAGTCCATAAATCCATTGAAAGCAAATGTACCGATATACATTTAATTCGACTGCAGTATAAGGTGTTCACAAATGTGTTTGAACTTCTTAACTAAAAGTTAGTATCACCCAAGATAATCCATTAATCGCGCTTTTCATTGGAGCCCAACATCAGCTGAACAATTAAGTCATATTTCTGGATGTCAAATAACGAAGAGCTCTGTTTTTGAATAACTAAGTACGGTGAACAAATTCCATTTAGTATATTTGTTTTTAGTATATTATAGGCCATATGAGATATGAAATATGATCACGATGTCTTTAGTTAACAGCAAAAGGACATTTCTTCTGCACTCTTGAATCGAATGGATTCAAGTCCCGTCATAACCTCCTTTTTGGAGACTAAAGTATCAAAAAACTTTGAAGCAGTTGGCAATGGCAACAAATTTAAGCAAATGAACGAATGTTTTCACTTGCATTTCAGAATACCCTGTTAAGTCTTACTACAACTAAATCTTACGAAATGGAATATTTGTTTTGTTATGAACTGTTGTTTTATATATTTCTTTACACAATACGGTACAGCGTAATACGTACTTTTGTTTATGTACGAGTACCATAAGTAGATTACACAGAATTGTAAAAAACAAAAAAATATTGTTTTTTTAAAAAAAGGTCAACATCAGAGTTGTATTCATTTATTAAAAATATCGTTTATATTTAAGAATATATATTCAGTGACGTAGCTAGGTAACCAATATATATATATAGAAATATAAATACCTTAAAGATACAGAACTACTAGTTTATCATCAGCTCTTTATCGTGCACTGCACGGCACAGCAAAATTACTTACTATGTGCATGAGTGTTTGGCCTACGTTCTACAGGTGAAAAATTTAGGAACATATACTTGGATTAATAATATTGGTATTAAGCAATAAAAAAAAGTAAGTCAAAATGTTTATGCACGTATGTATGTACAACACTTTATTGTACATAAATTCAATATATTTTTACAGGTTCTCTGCAAATTTAACGAGATCATTATCTTATTATAATCCACTAATACGCCAAATTTTAGAAAATAATAAACGATAACTCTCTGACCGACAGTACTACCTTAAAGTCGTGTTGCACCCTATTTTATTTACATTTCAAAGGTGGGAGAATTTTTAGCTAGTACAATACGAGGTTTGATGGTCAGGGTCCGAGGGCCCCGGTGCCCAGCACCGACTGGCCCATACCTAGCTACGCCAGTGTATATATTTAGTTTCGTGCAAATATATAACTCAATGAATTATTTTATAACTCATATTTTATTTAGTTTATTTAACATCCTATCACGGTCCTCGGTCCTATCACCGACGATCTGGTAAGTTTTTTATGGTGTTGTGGCATTATATATGTGAACTCTACTGCTAATGTCAGCACCTTATCAGTTTAACATTGATTACAATGAAACCCAGAAAGTATAGCGCTCTCGACAAGTGCGCCATCAACTAACAGTATCAGTTAACATATATTCACCTTCACGATTATTACTCTTATAAAATAAGTTTTGTTATTAATACCATAAATACATAAATAAGTTTACAGCGCAGCTAATTATATCCCGTTTGCTATTTATCATTCATTGTGCGGAATTTTTATTTATAGATTCTTTTTTTTTTAGATATAAGGCAACATTGACTTTGAAATGAAAATAGAATAACATGTTTTTTGATTTACGAATGACATGCTGGTTGAAGAGGGTTGATCCTACCGTTACTCCCCCCCCCACCCACATCCGTTATTTCACCTCCCACCTCCTACATACCACCCACGGGAAAAACCATTCGGTTTAACTTGTTGGGATGCTGAAGTTTCCATAATAAATGAGATTTCGGTTCTAGTCAATCTCTTTTAATCTTTAAGAAAATTTATTAAGTATTCATTTCGATTTCTGCCCTTTTTATGGCAAATAATCACTCATATTGAGTCCATCACGACTAAAATAAACTATTAAAAATAATAATAATAATAAAATATTTCTTTTATTTCTTTCATTCATTTCAATCTAGATTATTTTTAAAATTTCAATATTAATGTGAACCTATTCCTACCTATAATAGTGCCAGATAGAGCTGTAGAGTCATTGTTAAGGGGAGTAATGAGAGTGAATGAGAGATAAATACATTTAACGGATATTTTTGAGGGTGAATATAAGATTGCCCATGTGGTTATTTCATTAAGGCAATGTATACCTAAATATCTTATTAAAAATGAACATGGCGACACTTTGAGGATGGAACGGCATATTGAACATTGACAGTGTTATATATATTTTTGCAAGTATGACGACTATGCGTCTACATCATAGTTTCCTTACTTCCACTCGAACTACGTAGACGCAAGACAAATTTGTATCATATTAAAGCGACAACATCGTTAAAGTTACATTAAATATTTGTGTTAAATAGTTAGAAAGTTATCGCTGTCTTTTTGTTCGTATTAGGCACAAGCCAGAGACATTTAAACAAGTTTAAACTTGAAAGTCTTTCCAGAAATACACAAGTTAAACAACATTTGTTTGCGTTTATATAAATTCGCGGTTTGTTTGCTAAAGCGCTGAAATCCCACTTAACCAAAGATCAGCAGACGTAAGCAAAATATAAGCACCCAGTGACATAACGTGTAGCTGTACGAGAATCGAGAACAATTCAGATTCGGAGGTTTTGTTCTTATTTATTTATTCATATCCCTTGCACAGCGAGTACTGTAGGCTACGGGTACAATGTATGAACAGAGAATATAGCAAATGAAGTCAACTCTGGCAATAAAAGAATATTATACAAGATTCATGAATTGTAAAACTCTTGAGACAAAATTGTAAATAAGACACGGTTAATACACGACAATAAACTTTTTTATGGAACAATGGAACGATAAAAAGCAGAAATATTATATCAGGTGTACTGTAAACAACGTTCAGATAGGTCAAAGATTGTATTGTTGCTACACGAGTATAACAAAAAAGTTTGAGAGACTGCTTTGTCAGAAATAACAAGTATTTTTAAAGTTGAATTACACACCAGTAAACCTCTTGCAGATGAAACGTTGTGAATTTCTTACAGTGCTCATTTCTTGTTCAATTCTTCATAAAATTTCTCGTCTAGGTTAAGAACATTGCCGTGCTACATTTTGATTGACTCTATGAAAAGTAATGTACGTTGTACAGATCGAACAATTTATTCTAAAATTCTATGTAAGCAAAAACTTTTGTCAAAGTTTATAGAAGTATATTATGTTAATAAAACATTCAACTTCACATTGTATTATTTGAACAACGGAACGGTACATCAATTTCGTTTTCTAATACATTTAAAAGGCAAAAACTGGTGTAACTACACGAAAATTGTATTCACTCTCATTGCCCCCATTGAAATTGATTCGAACTTTGATTAAATCTCTTATCTCTAGTTTATTTTATTTATTTATTTATTTAATGTTTTACCTTTGGGCATTACATTCTTCTGCCTTAGTACAATACATTTTAATCCTTAAATATATATATACATATTTCCTTCTACCAGAACCAAAAACAAAAACCTCAATTCTCCTAATATCTACAAGAAAATAAATGGTTTTGCACATTTTAAAAAAAGATTTAAATAGATTCAGCCTTCCTTCTTCTAGTTATTTCTGCCATCCATCTGTTCCCTTCCTTGCCCCCTTTTAAGAGCTGCCCAATATTCATCTCACTCCCTACTTTTTCCTTACAATCAAACTTAATGTGCTCCAGTGTTTCAGTGTGCTCCGCACACTCTACACATTCTTTCCTCTCTACTTTCCCAGTATCTGTTTCCTTTTTCCTCATTTCCCAATCTAAACCTTGCTGTCCTTCTTATGTTTTTTATGTCTTTTTCTATTAAGTACTGAGGTATATTACTTTCCCAAATCCTTTTATATCTTGTATTGTAATTGCTTTTCTCGATTATCTCTAGTTAAAAAAGGTCAATTGTATTCAAATTGTCAGGATAATTGTATAATGATATCCTATACAATTTACAATATTCTACCGATCACGTTTATGATATACTACACCTACCATAAAACTATATTACATGTAGAAACACATTCTTCATAGAAAGATTAAGGCAACTTCAAATGATTAAACTAAGTCAAACACAAGTGAATACTTTTCTGCCTAGTCAGTGTCAAGGCTAATCAGCAAAGGACTTATTTTAGGATCATGTATTTATCTATACTAATATTATAAAGCTGCACAGTTTGTTTGTTTGTTTGTTTGTTTGTTTGTTTGTTTGTTTGTTTGTTTGTTTGAACGCGCTAATCTCCGAAACTACTGGTTCGAATTGAATAATTCTTTTTGTGTTGGATAGTCCAGTTATCGAGGAAGGCTATAGGCTATATAACATCACGCTACGACCAATAGGAGCAAAGATATAGTGGTAAATGTGTAAAAAACGGGAGAAATTATTTCATCTTTGAAGCCTTCCGTTGCGTGCGCCGTGAAAACGGTTCAAGATACACAAAAAATATGTATTAAAGAATAATAGCTCTTTTAATGATCTAAAAAACAGTCCGCGATAGTATATGTCTATCTTTTAAGATTAACTCACAAAAACCGTTTTTATGGTACCTAATTTGGTCGAAATAATTTGTTTAAGTTGTATCAACATAATAATATTAATCTTTATTCAAATAAATATGTTGTTGGTTAAGAGTACTTCATTGTGAATAAAATTGTCTTTGACATAACTTAATTTCAACAAAAAACTTTAAAGATTACAATGATAAATAGCTCCGAAACAAAACCAACTCGCTCTCTGCGCTGGCCGGCGCGGCGGGAGAGAGGCGGTGCTTGCGGGCAAGCCGGGAGGGGGGTGTAGCTTAACGAGATACCATGCCGCGCGGCTCACTCGCGCGGTCGGCTCCCTACTGAACGGTTGAATGCAGCGCTAATTTGTTTATGCGATATAATTATCATCGTAATATTACTTTTTAAACACAGTTTCATTTTGTAGTTGTTTTCTATATAGTAGGTACTTTATTTGTTTTAGGATAGTATTTAGTTACACAATAATAACACTTTTTTGTTTTCATGTAGATTATTAATTTATATATATAAATTACGTGTCACTGTGTTGTCCGCTATGGACTCCTAAACTACTTAACCGATTTTAATGAAATTTGTACACCGTGTGCAGTTTGACCCAACTTGAAAGATAGGATAGCTTACATCTCAATTTATTTATCTTATCAATTTATTTATCTTATTGCTAATTATTTATCTATTAATTATCTTTATATGACATATGACATCGGGCGACGATGATGGCGACATCTGTTGACTAGATTGAGTAAATATTCTGTTGAGTAAATCGAAATCTGTTGACTAGATTGAGTAAATATTCAATAGATGGCGCTATGTAATGTAATATGACAAAACCGTTAGGCACAGCAACGCGTGGCCGGGACAGCTAGTAAATTATATAGAAACAAATATGAATTTAATCTAATTCAATTATATTTTACAGTGTATGCATTTTATATTACTCATATAAAGTTTTGTTGTAGTTGTAGCCATGTTTGCTAATTATTTTTATGATAATATCAGGAATCCCAGTTCGTCTGTTCAGATACGCGAGTATCTACGAATTCAAATAAAAAATTACAAAGAAAATAAAATAAATCATCAGTTTTTATTTCTGTAGTTAAAAGTTTTAATCATGATCTTTTTCCTTTATAAGTTTTTATCTTTATTTAAGGATGCAGTTATTAATTCAAAGAAACCAAAAGACTTCAGAACGTTAAAAGAACATAAAATACATTCTACCTTTTACGTCTTAGTGGAGAAATATTTGAATTAAGAAGAAATTATGAAAACATAAAATAAAAATGGAATGAAAAAGTTTTAAAAATGGTTACGGATAAGTTTGGGAAGAAGCGTTCACAGGTCCGACCTTTCCTTTATTGAATACAAGTTAAATAAATTGAATTAAAAATATATATTATTAATAAGTTATTATTAAAGTCCGACTACAAGTAAATTCAATTAAAAAGAACTGAAGCAATATTCTGCAGTAACTCTCACAAAGGTTGTACGTCATCCGAGCTATTCAAAGTGCAAGGATTCTTGAAGAGAAGCCAAGATCTTGTTACTTATTCTTCAGCTTTACACTTTGAAGGATCGCGTGTTCTATCAAGCCGACATCTCTAAGTGGTCTACTCTTCGTATAGGTGTATGAAACTTTGGTTTTACTCCGCTTCTAAACATTTTTCGTGATACGAGCACCTGTACCTCAGCTTTAATGTTATTATTTATAGTTTAACAAAACATCGAACGTACGTGTTCTTATTAAAATACGCCAGTAAAAAGTTTGTTTCTTTAATGAAATTTTATATACATTAAATTTAAATTGGTAAATTAAAAAATAATTACACGATAAAAGTAAATTGAGTTTTGTACTTTTTATGTTATTAAGTTTTAATCGTTACCGTATAACAATATTTATAACAAGAATGTAAGTTCGCACACTTTAATACAATAAGTTTTAAAAGTAATCCCATAATGATTCGAAAACTTTGTTATAAAATGTATAATATAAGTATATCGGCTGATTTTGTTATATCGATTAAAATTAAGCTATGTCTGCAAAATGTATTATTAACTAAAGTATCATTCCCTCACTGCTTTAATTTTATTTTGTATTTTGTATTTAATTTAAATTGTTTAGCATATGGCAATACGCGTAGTCATTCACAGTACCATTTTTAATTTAATTCATTTTTTAGGTTTTCTTTAGAACCTAAGAAAACTTCCAAAGGTCCAATGTTTTAAATTAAAAATAAATTAAGAAGAACTATATTATATTATAACCTCCAAAATGTGACAATCTGTCAAAATGCAGTAGGATTTACTTTTAAAAGAAGTTTAATGTCAGTTTTTGAAAAATATAGAAGTGAAAACAATTTTTATTAGTAATTATTTTTCAAAATAGCAATTTTAATTATTTCACATACAATTTTGTCGAACTGTCAAAATTTATATTACTAACGATGCATAAGCACCAACTAAATTAACCAAACTTAAATTAAAACACAAATGTGAAAAGGACCATTTAAACGAAAACCTGAAATGTAGATTACAATATTAAATAAAAACAGTAAATTAAATATCAAAACAGTTAGTGGGAATGAAAATTCAAGTTAATTTTTTGTTTGGGTTTAGAGGTAAATTGGATCAAAGTACGAATCATCTTGTTGGGGAGTAATGGACACCTAGGATGAATAGACGCAAACAAAATGGCTAAGAAACTTTTGGAAAGGAAGTGCGAGGTGAATTTATAAAGAACAAGTAGAGGAATTAAAGGAGGCTAATGTTTTACAAGAGGTGTGACGCCGTAATGATGATAAAAAACCGAAAATTGCTGACCGTGTCGTTATTTAAAGAAGACAACGTAAAGATGAATTTTATTAATAAAGAAACAGCTTTACTGAAGAACACCGCGCCATATTTAAAAGAAGCATTTCTTTTTGTTAAAACAATAAACCAGAAGTTTTCTTTCCGTTGCTATCAGCGGCAAAAAATTATATTTTATATCTCACATTAAATAAACTTCATATAAATAAAGTTTTTCGTGCTTTTATTTAGCTTGTTATTTTTATTTAATCTGTAAACTTCAATGGACAGCGTTCCCTCAGGATAGATGACATAGATATCCCGTGCTCGTCTCATTAAGCAGGAATTGATTCCCGGTCGGCGGTGGATTCTGAATGCAGTACGGAGATATGAAAGATAAAAATATATCATCTACATTTTCAAGTGTATTTGAAAAATATAAACTCTCAAGAACGAATATTGGTGAAATTGAAAAACCGTAATAAAGAAGAAAAAAAAAGGTTTAATTCAAAATTGAAAATAAATTTATATTTATCTGATCTAGAATGGATATGATATAGAAAATGGTGGTTCTAAAAAGATTTCATGACAAAAACGTGATAATGTTATGTTCGTAGAAATATCTGAAATTGAAATTAAATTGAATTTTAGTACATCTTTGTAGTTTTATTCGGAAATAAAAACACATAATATAATTCTGTTTTCTGGTTGACTATTTTATTTTGGTTTTAAACAATACACTTATAGGACCCTGTAAAAATCTCTCAATAGAACCCTCTAAGCTAAAAATCAACGTGATTTTCCGGGAAAACCCGACAGGTACTCTCCAATTATATTGTTTATAATGATGCAACATTTTGATACACCATGTTTATCGATAGAGCAGCAAACAAGTAGATACAAACATATAGAATAGATACACCCTGAAAAAATCTGAGAAAAGTTTATAAATTAGTTAGAAAACCGGGAATTCTATCAAGGGTCCCTAATGGGTTTTTTTTAAACTTCACTTGCTCACATTGAGGTTTTTTTGCATTACTGCTCGTTAATGTCAAATTACACAATGTGCTTAGTTTTAAAATGGAATTATAATTATGGAAATTTAAGATAATTAAATAAACATTATTTAAAACTACGTGAACAGTTTTACAGTACAATTTATTTCGTTTTGTTTGTTATATAGAATTAACCACCAACTAATATAACAATATTGTGTTTAGCAGGTATCTAACGGTGATAGAAGTAGTCTATAAGTAGTCTATAATTTACTCTTTTAGTGTTACATAATTTTTAAACATTTACATTCTAATGCCGCAGCCACACCATTGAACTACACTATGTCGTATTGATTTCAATCATAAAAACGTTAACTATGCATGAAAAAATATCACACTGATGTGGACAACTCATAATATTTTATGTTAACTATACATTCAACGGTGCGGTACTTATGTAGTTAAACCTATTAAACTTTATGTTTAAATAATTATTTTATTTATATATTAATTGTGTATGCCTTTCGGCTTTACAATCTACAGTATTATATTTCTAATACATTTCATTCCTATATACATTCCAAACTTAAAACTAAACTTAAAATAAACTTAAAATCTTCTCGACTTTTACTACTTCCAAAAGTGCTTTCTCCTTCTTCTTCTTTTGACCCTCTCTATTATTCTCCACCAACTTATTTATTCTCCTGTTTTTCCTTTCCTTCTTACTATTTCCGCCATCCACCTATTTCCTTCACTGCCTCCCTTTAATAGCTGGCCAATATTCCTTTCGCTTGCTACTTTTTCCTTACACTCAAACTTAATGTGCTCCAGTGTTTCGTCCTCCGCTCCACACATTCTACACTTTCTTTCCTCACTCTTTTCCCAGTATCTGTTTCCTTTTTCCTCATTTCCCAATCTAAACCTTGCTGTTTTTTTTATGTGTTTTATGTCTTTTTCTATAAGGTACTGAGGCACATTATTTTCCCATAACCTCTTATATCTTTTATTGTAGTTACTTTTTTCTATTTTTCCCATTCTCTCCTGCTGCTGTGTCTCCTTATCCCTTCTCCTTAGCTCCTCTGCCACACTTGCGCCACCTTCTCTTCTCCTCTCTGCCTCCTCGATCGCCATTCCATTCCTTTCAAAGTATTCTTTTCTCTTTTTTGGACCTCCTCCCCCCCCATTATTTATGTTTAAATAATTAATAAAAATGTTTTAGTAGCATGCTATAAAGTGAAGTATAAATATATAGTTTAATTTATGAGAGTTTGGATGTCATCATGCTTAAAACAAGTTGTATTGTATTGTATAAATCAACGACACAATTAAAAAGCGCTGTCTCTACAAATTATTTTTAACGATGATAAGATAAAATTCACACCCGAACTCTCGTAATATGAACTATACTAATACTTTTTTCATAATATCTACTAATATAAAAACTTTATATTTTATCAAAAAGAATTTCTCATTTAAAAATAAAATAGAACACCATTATTTTTAAAAACGTTGTCACAAATCCATTTTCCGATTTCTTTTTTCTACTTTTTAAATGAATAGTCGACAAGTTAGAAAGTTGATAGCCATATCCCTGATAGCTGTCATCTTTGACTGTCATTTTTTCAGCATTTGAAACTTTTAACACATGTAAACTCTTCACAAAAGCCTTCTTTTATATTTCCTTCTATACACTATATGAACTCATAGTAATACTGTTATACAACGTATAGAAAAGAATCTAGTAAAGTTATATGTATGTCAAAATCATTAAACCAAGTTTTTACTTTGTGAATCAGCTCTATGCTTCTCGTTCAGAAATAGAGGACTTGCATAAAAGTTATGACTTAGTTAGAAATGTTGAACAGTTCCGTACATATGTAGTTCGTATTGTTTAACAGATAAATCGCGTGTAGCTTTGTTAACCAGAGCCATGTGCTAAGATTTATAGTAGTTGTTAACTGTTAAATTAGTTTCGCATTAAAACCTATCTATGACGTCAGTAGATCGTTCTAAGTATTCTTTACGCACCATGAGCGTGCACAGAAATTTTGCCACAAGGAAAATCACATTTCTTTTCATCCAAATAAAAGCTCGCGTCGACAAATCAGTATGCAAATCAATGCACGCATCGCAATAAGTATTCTTTGTTTGGCTACCTCTGTTACAGGCAGCTTACTTTTGGGTGGAGTGAATGGGAATGACGTCAACAAATAGTATGCTTTCTAACATGCGTTCACAGATCAGACTTTGTGGGCACAGATCACTGCAGTGCGTGAATAATCGTATTTTCAACAGTGGTACCCCTTTAGAAGTCGAGGAAAGGTGCAAGTGACGTAGACCTTGTTGTGCATACTTGTGTATTGGTAGAAGAGGAAAGGAACAAAATAAAAGGAGACACGCCTCTAAAAGTTGATCTCGGAAGCAAACCTATCTTCACTACTGAACGATACGATGAAAATCCGGTGCAAATAAGTAACTATTCATAAGAAAGTACTAAAATTCAATTAGCACGACATATCGTATAGCTTTAAACACGGGCTTTTGTTATTGAATTCGTTTAATACGAATCGTGGAATGACTACGATACTGATCTATGAACATGTACTTTAAAATATACGGAGGTACATGCGGACGCCCCTGTTTCGTACAAATAGTTACTCTAAATTAATTCACGTACTTATTATTAGTGTTGCAATATTATTCTAAACAAGCTTTATTTAATTGATACTTGCAATGTACAACTAATGCCGAATCTAACAGGCTTCAGCGCCTGACTACTGATATTGAAACATTCTACAAATTAGTTATAGATCGTTAAATTCGTGTAATACTTTGATCTCGCAGTTAGATGGAAAACAGATGTTTTTTCACGTAAATTTACTGTTAATGATTGTTTTAACTATTTGTTTGTTAATAAATAATACTCTATTTGTACTGCATTTAAATTTAACGAGTTCTTAAACTGAAGATAGTTTATATATACGTGTAATATATCCGTTAAACATAGTTCCATATATTTATATTTTAAATATATATAAATAATTTTCAACTTTTCAACTTTCAACTTTTATTTGTATATACGACATACTGGAATAGTTTGTTAGTAACAATGTGTTATTATAACCAAACTAAATAAAAGTTTCTATCGTTTGCATACAGTTAAAAACAAATTATACGGACTCCATTTGCATTCCATACGGCACGCGGTATCCCAACACAAACCAAGCTCTTGTCAAAGCACTGAATTATAAAAACTTATGAATAATTCCCCTACAAGTTCCACAGGACCATATCCGTCTCCCTTTGTCGTCACATTGCATATCAAAACTATTTTACATATTTTGTTCGTGTGTACCGTGAAAATAGTAGTGGAAGGTGGTAGTCAGAAGTGGGACTGGACTCACAACGCGTGATGTGATCTGTTAAAACTACAATCATTACAAGACATTAATATCTTTTAAATGTTTTAGTAAAAATTTGCGAATACAATAGATGCATTGCGAAAATACCACACTGTACATGCGGCGCAATTAATAACATATATATGCAAATAAAGAAGAAATTCCTGAAATCATAAAATGTCCTCTTATGTATTCAGTCGGCAGCCGAATGATAACTAGAAGTTCTTATCGCAGGGCAATATTTTTACCCATACGTGAGAATTATTCGAACTTGATATTCCTCTTTCATACAACCAGCTTTGGGACAGATAATACTCGCTTTTATATTTATACGACACCCCATATATCAACAACACCTATACATAGACAAGCAGGGGGAGTGGGGGGTTTGTACCCATTCTAGTAGGTCATTCTCTCGCTATCGGTTCACCCCAGGCAAACAATTTGCTCGTCGATGCGTTTAATTTAGAAAACAGTTTAGAAACTAAGTTACTTTTCTCATCCTTTTATCTTTTTCACACAAGTATCTTTTTTGTATCTTCTGTCATATTTACACAATACTTTGATTTTAGATCGATCGTATTATGCTTTTGATGGTACATCTATTTTTATCTCCTTTTTTGGTAGACCTATTTTTTAGTCTAATGACAAATTTTGAGTGTGAATGAACATATTGGATGAAAACTCTATGAGAAAAGTTGGAAGGATGGCAATAAACTTTGTTTTGGTGTGAAGAACTTGTGATACTTTGGTTATTTAAGGAGTTGGGAAAAATTGCGAAGATTTAATCTGTGCTATGGAACACGTGTGCCGTGAAGCTGGCCGAAGATCGCCATTATCGGAAGTTGACAGAAATAAAAAACCCCTTAAATAAAATATATAGGTTCATTTTATTTAGAATCCGAATGTCCTATTTCAGAAAATAACACCATTAACCTAAACAGTGAATAAGTAACGCATTCTATTTTCAAATGTTTGCACAGGATATTTGCTCCCTCAGTCGTTCAAAGCACATCCAACACCACAAATCTCGCTGTGGCTCACATTACCTCCATTGGAACATTAACGGATTCATTCCTACGTACCTGTATTTTAAGATGTTAATAATAACCTGTCAAATTGAAATATTATACTAAAATTATAATGTAGTTTCATCCAACGAAAATGTTCCTTTAACCATAAAGAATTTGCTGTGGATATAGCTACTTAAGATAACATTTTACGAGCTTTCAACCCTCCGCTAATCCCCTATCACAATTCTGAGATGTTGAATCTTTAAACGCGGCATTGAACACAGTAAACTGAACGACCTATTCAAAATGTAACAAAACATACTTTCACCCAAAATTAAACATTTAACAACCTTATTCAAAACATTTATTTGTTTAATATGAAAACAAAATCTTTTCTAAGATAGGGAACGGAAAAGAAAGATGGTCCCTTTCGGTTTAATTTGTAAAATGTTAAAGGTTAAATATATTTTAAGGAATACTTATTTTAAGGGCTCATTAAAAGTTTTGAGTCATGTTGTTTAAAGTAATCCAAACCTAAATATGAATCTGAGGTTATATTTACTCGTGCAGAGAAACGGATTAACCTTTTGCTCTTTTTAAATGCTAAATTAATTAAATAATTATTCAAAGAAAGGCGATAGCTCTTAGTAGTAATATTACTATTAGTTTCCAGTAATATTTGGAGTCATTGCAAATTATGTCATATGCAAAAGAAATGAGAGAACCCACAAGACGTGACTAGACAATGGCAATCTAGACAATGGAGACTAAATAGAATCGATTTTGTGTGAAAGAGTACAAACAGGTCATACACTCGCGTTTTCAAAGAGCGGAAGAAGAAGTTAAGAAATAATTAAATTTGAAATTGACATAAAATACGAAAAGGAACTATAGAAATCCGTTTCTTTGAAAGGTAGAGCCCCTAGTCGGCCTTATTAGCACCTAAATATAAATTAGATGATTGCTACGAATTATACCAGTATAATAAACGAAATAACACTTCGTTTTTATTAGTATAAATAAACGAAACGACTGCATTCATTCATTCGTTCCAAAGAACTCAGTTAGCATCAAATGGAATTAACCGTAATGTAATTGTTAGATATTTAGAGGTTTTATTTGGCCTCCATGTAAAAACTACATAAAGAACAACGAAATGAAGTTAACGAGATTGAACGGCAGCTAACCAGATCACGGAAAAACTAAGAAAGGATTATCGGAGCTAGCGTAGTTAATTCATTTATAGAATTCAGTTTGAAATCTTCCAATCATTGAAACAGTCCGCTCGACACATTTGCAGATTAGATCAGGAGTCTCCAAACTTTTGACCTTAACGGGTCACATTGAGAGGTATTGAAAGCTTTGTAAGTAAAGTAAACCTGAAGATGGCTATATGTAGGAAGCCTAAAGCAGAGTATATATATATATTTGTATGTATCGTATAAAGGTATACAAGTTAATTGCCATTTAGCGTTATACTGTTCATTTTGATCTACAATTAATAAAGATAAAGTTTGATTAAGTTTTTAATGCATTACAATTTCGAGTTAATAAAGTTTACCTTTCCCACTTCGTACACGAGATAAAACAAAGTACAGTCCACACTGTAACTCCAACTCAAACAAATCAAATCGTGTTAAAGAAAATAAAACTTACCAAAGTTGTTAAGAGCAAGAACTCACCTGCAAGAGAAGAGAAAAACATTATTAGATTTTATTCTTGAACTTATCTTATTTCAACCTAATGAAAATTAATAACTGTAATAAAAGAAAATTGTCAAAATATATCTGTCTGCCTAGTCACATGTGGATTCTAGTAGCGGCTGGTTGTTTAACCTTATTTAAAAGTTCGGGTTGAGTGTCTCTGTAATAAATTAATATTAATTTGAAACCTGTGCACTATTATGAGGAGACATTTCTCTAACCCGAAGATTCATGTATTATGATAAAAAGTTGGATAAGACTTTTTGATAAACTTGGCTTCTAGAGAATGGTAAGAAAAATTAGTCTTTGAAGAGATTACTATAGTCCAAATCACGATAGATCGGCGGTGATTTATACTTAAAAGAGGTTATAAGAGCGGTATAAATTTATAATACGATAATGAATTTTATCTTATTCGTTTCTATATACATTATAGAAAAATAAATGAGTCAGTGCTTTTTAGTTACATCAGCAGTTTATACCCCACAACTTGTTTTAAATATGAGTCACCGCCGAACTCTCGTAACTTCAACCATATATACGAAATTTCAAATTTATTAAAGAAAGAAAATCACATCAAAAATTGGAATAATAACATAATTAATCAAGTTGTTATGTGGTACTTGAAAAGAAATATTCCTAATGGAATTAATATGCATGCACTATTCCAGAGGTAGCCATATCGAACAGTGGCATATTTCTTAAGAAATCTATTATACTTTCAATATTATTGTAAAATATTAAATATAAAGATTTACAATTTGGCTAAATTTTTAATTGCTATCACTTCGAATATATATGCAAAATATTAGTAGCTTTGACGTAATGTTTTGGCACTAATATAGGTAATATTTTCATTTTGTGTTTAGCGAGAATGTACGTAAAATGAATTGTTGCAACTTCGTAATCATGCAATTCTATTCAAACAGTAGAAATCATGCGCAACTTGATACTGTTCAACATTGAAGCAAAGAGCGCTCACAAAGCATCAATAGTAAACTAGGGAAGACCCAGTTACCTGGTTCTACCTGTAAACTAATCTAAACCCAATCAATATTTAAAGCAATGTTAACCGCTCCAATAAATATAATGATCAATTTGTTCAATTAGAGAGGGTTGCACTGATTGACTGATTAATCAATCAGGGAATGTAGATTTCGGATGCATTAATATAATTAATGGAATACAAATGTAGACTTATCAGTATTCTGTTTATATAGTTAACTAGCTGTCCCGGCCACGCGCTGCTGTGCCTAACGTAGCGCCATCTATTGAATATTTACTCAATCTAGTCAACAGATTTCGATTTACTCAACAGAATATTTACTCAATCTAGTCAACAGATGTCGCCATCATCGTCGCCCGATGTCATATGTCATATACAGACAATTAATAGACAAATAATTAGCAATAAGATAAATAAATTGAGATGTAAGGTATCCTATCTTTCAAGTTGGGTCAAACTGCACACGGTGTACAAATTTCATTAAAATCGGTTAAGTACTTTAGGAGTCCATAGCGGACAACACAGTGACACGTAATTTATATATATTAAGATGTAAGTGCATTAATTACCTAATGCACTAATAAATCACAAAATTCAACAACTAATATAAATTGTTTCGACCGTTTCATTAAAGATCTCATCAAAATTAAGATGAATTTGCTGTTATATGTAAAAAGAAATGTACCCATTATCTTATTTAATACTCAGATAGCTCCCAAATGTAATTAAAGTAAGTTTAACGCAAATAAATATGTAGAATAATGCTTGAAACTCGAATATTGCTTTCATCGTTATCTGAAAACAGAGTGTGGTGTATTCAGAGATGCCTGACAAGAAACCTTAAAGATTTAATTTCTATTTCAATTTGCCGCTAGTATTGAAACGGTCAAGTAAGAAATTATCTCTCATATTCTCCTCTTCTACTAACTTTGATTTACTAGTAATGTGGCAGAAACTTCTTATTTTTTTCTTCAAATTTCATATGATTTTTGGAAGAAAGAGAAGTGGTTTTCGTTGAATTCATTCATACAGTAGGAATCTTATCAAAACAACTGAATATATTTAAACTAAATATGACGTAATTTTTATTACTTTAAACACACCTTAAAACATTCATATCTTTTCTTGCCTCAGTTGCCTGAAAGTAGCAGCTGATAAATTCGCATCCTAATTACGAGACAAAGACGTATAGTGTTACGCTAAAACTAATACCACTGCGAATCGTTTTATATTTTGTTCTAAATTCAAGTACTAACCATAATCTATCGACCGATTTAATTTAGAACCATTTGAAAAAAGCCCAGCTTCCGTCCCACTTTTATTAGTTACAGCTTAACCCAGAATCGAAAAATTCGTTTAGTGCTCATGTACATAAGTGAACGAAATTAGGGTTTCAATTGAGAGGAGGAGTGGGTTCACCGTTCATGATAACTGTAAGTAATGGCAACAAATTGACAAAAAGGAAACCGCTATGTAAATACGGAAAATGAATTTAAGAGCGAAAGATATGGGAAAGAGATTTGGGAAGAAAATCCAAGTAATTTTATTTCGATGTAACATCTAAAATGATGGAACGAATAGTTGACTAAAGATTATGAAGCCATATTCTGTTCTTTAGTTTTATGGCGTTCATCTTCGCAGAGTCTGTTTATATCGTGTTGATTAGGGTGCCTTTTTATATATTCTCCAATATACGAGAATTTTTTTAGAGATATCAGCAGATATTGTACTATGATATTGTAGTCAAAGTTAGCAACAACCGAACCAAAAAATTATAGCGCTGATCCTAAAAAGACTAATTTATGCCAAAGGATAATTTCATTTATATAATATAATATATATATATATATATATTATAATGAATGTTATTTATTATTATTTATGTTACCTTCTCAGCAAAATTTGATAATTACCCTTCGGGGCAAATTGTAAATCATATTTTTTTGTTAAATAAACCTTAAATATACATGTAATTGTCTTAGCAGGAAATTATTTAAAAAAATTATAATTATAAGCGGTTTATTCAAAATTTTATGCTTTGTTTACTTTGCTTATATTTTCCATTGTTTATAGCCTTACCTTTCTCTTACCCGTATTTTATACAGCCCCTAGCTTGGCCCGAAGGATAATAAAGTTCTAAAGTAAATGAGAAAAGGCCGCACTAATCAAACTTAATATCAATTTCCTTACATTAAGAACAGTTAAGTATATCATAAAACACAAAGCAAAAACTAAAATAAATAAAAAAAAACATAAAATAAAACAAAAGTTTTATCTTTTTTTCTTTTTTGTTGTTGCTAATTTCAGAATGATGAATTATTTTACGCCTACCTAATTAATAAAACAAAGTAATACCACCTTTGTACCGTAAAACGTTCCCCAAAATCATAAAAGTGTCGTAATTCAGCATTTAAAAATATATTCACCCTCTTAATTTCCACTTTTATTTTGCTTCTTTCATTTTCGCATTATGGGCCATTACTGGAGTTTTAAAGCATTTCTATTTTGTGTTATTATATTATCAATTCATTTACATTTTGAGTGATAAAGTTACTGATTCTGTGCTTAATTGATGTATTGTAATAATTTGCGGTGTTTCAAAGTAAAAATAATAGGTGCTCCCAAGAAAATTACTCTTTTTTATTTAAATTAAAATGTCTTTAATTTAGAATAATTATAATGAACACCGCTATGACCGAAAGAACCGCCTAATCTTCCAGACTACATCTATATTAAATGATATACCGTTTTAACCAACTTTTACCAAATTAACTTCAGATAAAAATGTCGTGAAAGATAAATTTACAGTTGTTGCACAGATTTCCCTTTGTAGATGTGAACCGCGTCTGTCAAAAGATAATGTCACTGCAGAGCACAATGTTAATACTCACTCGCATTACCCAGAGATCTCCTCGTGGAACAAAGCTGACAAATGTAAGCTCATTTGAATGTTTAATACTATTAAGATCTAATAGATTTGCTAATACATAAGTTAATCGCTGTCGAGACTTACTTTGTCCACGAATGACACATCTAAGCCAACGGACAAGTGTTATACAATACAACGAAATATAATTAAAAGGTTTTATATAATTTTTATTAAATGTGTTACATGTATTTAATTGATCTGCTTCTTGGCACTACAATCTGTATAAGCAATTGATTTCTCACTATTACTAGACCGGGCGCTAGAGATAAGTGAGTATGCAAAATGTGAGGACCGAATTCCACCAATGGATTTAATTTAAGAAGAGGTCAAAAATTAATAATGCGGATCTTGCCGGTCAAATATTTGGTCCATTTTTTTTACCCCTCTACTCTTATTTGTAAAGGAAATGTATTGAGTACAATCTATAAAATCATTTTAATGATTATTTCAGTAATAAGTTATACTTATAATTTATAAAAACATGGTCTTGTTTACTGCGTGCAGTATTTAAAATTTGTTCCGCTGCTGAATTTTCGAAACACAAATACAGCTGCTTGTCTTTGTTCGTCGTTAATTTTCTACAAATTAAGCATTTCAAAGATTTATTTGCTTCTGCAGGTGTCCTTGATGACGAACGAGATCGAGAACGTAACCCCTCGAGAGGGGATGTGAAGGGAGCGGGAAGGGATCATCACAGCTGGTGGCAAGATGTGTTTTGTTATTATTTGGGGTCACAGGTATAAGAATCCGATCATAGTTGCCGGTCCTCACATTTTGCATACTCAACTACCTATGCGCCTGTACTATACTATTTCATACGAGATGTACGAGAAAAGTTCAATTGCAATCGCTATCATTTCGTTCTGTTCTACCAGATCTATGTGATGATTACTGAAATAGCGATCAAAGGCAAAGCTGATACAAAAACCTTTGATGATTTTAATAAATAAAACATTACTGTCATTAAACCAAAATACATATTCAGAAAACACGGAATAAGTTTTATATATTTAGCTTTTGATGTTTCAAAATAAATTCAACTCTAGTAGAGTTAAAATACGATATTTATAATAATAAAATAGTACGTGTTACAGAAATATTTGAAATTAGCGGTTGTACAATATACAGATCATTTTATATTAGAAACTGTAACGAAAACACACACACAAATCACACAATTTATAAACTAGGAGTAAAGTATCATTTCCAACTATTCTTTTAGTTTTAGTTTTATTTTTTATAAGTATAGTCCAAACTTTCTAGAACTTGAAACGTAATTATAAACACAGTTTCTAGGCAATCATACATAAAATTACTTATCGACTTGTGAAAAATAAAAACAATTATATTAAGTATATTCTGTGTAACAGTAGGTGGGAATGGCCCCTAAACTTAACATCACATGAAGAGAACGATAAGGACGTGTGATCAGTGAAAATTTATAATTGAACGCATATATATGGAGTAGCAATCGATTCCAAGTTAAAAAAACATTGTTTAGAAAGAGATACAAAATAGATTAGCAGAGTGTGAAAGAGAAGGTATACGTTGTTAAGTTTTTATAGACAAAATGTTATCTATCATATCGATAAAATGGACATTAAAAAGTTTTTGTAGAAAGATTAAAAAGAAATTCGAAGTTTTATTTATAATGTAATATTCAGAGATGTGCACAAATAGTTTTCAAAAGTATTTAAATACAAAATAGACCAGGCTCTCAGAGCAGTTTCATTTGCAAACAGTTTGCGATCTGCATATTTTGTAAAGAAACTACTCTGGGAGCCTGGTCTAATTTGTATTTAAATACTTTTGACAACTATTTGTGCACATCTCTGGTAATATTTATATCTAGCATGTGTTTTGGAACTAAGCTAAATTATAATTAAAATAATTCACACTAGGAACCCCGTTAATAAAGTAAAATTTTTATAATTTAAACAAAAAAGAGTAACAATGTACTCGAATAGATTATTGCAAAACCCGTAGCCCATTTAATTAGAGTATTTCAATTAAATTTATTTTGTTTTGTTATCGAGTTCAATTTTTAAAATCTGCTTTTGTTTTTATTGCATTTAATACCAACGTATTTAATAATTAGATTGGATTTGATTGGATTTTCATGAAATTCCAATTAAAATGCTTTATTAGTGTATATTTTCGATAACAATTTTCAGCTTTTAAAATGCTATATTTATTAACAAGAAAATAAAATTGAAACGTTTTCCTCGAACTAGTATTAGTAAATTGCTCTTTGTTTTAGTTCTAATTTTATGTTTTAATCTTAATTGTTAATTTCAGCTTGTGCAATCATCTATTGTTCGTTAGTAATTAATAATAATAATTAGTATCTTTATTTAATATAAATTATTATAATTATTTTCAAAAGTTAAAACTTACATTTAAGGATAAAACATACAAAAGTGTGGCCTAATTTGTTTTTGTGTGACCACTGTTTGTGTTTTCTATTTTTTGTTTGTTTTATTCTATATTAGTACGCATTTTGCGTACAAACATTACAGTCTTAATAATTTGTTGTCGAAAGTTAACCTAAAAAATGACAGACAAGTTTACTGTAGTTGTATTTTCGCACGCAATCACAAACTCTTAATAAATAAGTACGTATATAAAAATCTATTTATATTTATATATCAATAACAGAAACATTAATTTTTAATGCTATTCAATCTGTAGTTATATTGATTCATTTAAATAATAAACATCGCTTCAGTATACTCGTATATTGATTTGAAAAAAATAATATAGTAAACTTGTTGGGTTTGATAAGTTTGTTATTTATAACCATGCTACTGAAATTAAAAAATAATTTTTTCAAAGTTACATATACAATATAATAAAACATACCAGCAAATAGTCTTGGAAATAAACAATCACCAGCAGCAGTAATATCAAAATTTCGTTTTAAAACACAATTTAAAACTTCACCAAACTTATTTCATTTAAAGAAAACAAAAAATCTAATATCAAATATAAAAATAAAAAACAAAAACAGAAAATCACACAAGTGATTATCTAAATAAATCCGTAGAGCTAAGTTTGAACAGCGAATGTCAGTTTTAATTCGGAAGACACTCGTAGCCGTTTCCGCAGCCGTAGCAAGCTGAGTAGAACCGTTACACGCTCGTAGCGTAGACGATTCGTAGCGTACAGCTGTTACGTGCAGACTGGCTGCATTGAAGTGAAGCGACTGTAGAATGCCAAGAGTTATAACTGGAGTAATAGAAGAAGAGAATGAGAGCAAGCACTACACTAGAGTATAGTGTTCACTAGGAAATACGAGTACATATCAGTAGAGTAAAAATATTAAAAAGTGGGGGTAAAGGAAAATAACATGAAAAATTAGTATAGTGCATATATTTGTATGTGCTTGTACTCGAATGTTTATGCAGCTTTGTGGTATATAGGCAACCGTTTTTACAACCACGATCCAATTATGTTTGTGGTTACTTTTTATTTATTTATATAAATAGAAACTACCAATAACTAATTGTACTTTTAATATTATTTATATTGATTGTTAATTATAGATCTGCTCATTCCCGAGCACTCAGTAACCACTATTAATTAATGTTATGTTTATTCACATTGATAGTGAAATTCAATATTTTGTTATTTTAATTGTATACACCTTGTTATTAATATACATTTCTCTGAAAACATTTGCATTGGTTTTTTATCGCAGAAAATATAGCGCTACTCTGTAAATCTATCCAGAAGACACAGCTCTCTGGCATAAAGCATCAACGCTCTCTTTTTGCTATATTTTTTTTCTTAGTTTGTCTAATGACAGGGCTAAAACATGCCTGTTGGAAAGAAATGTTCTGAATAATTTACAGGTACTGTAAATAAGTGGTCAGTAAAATCAATACAGCGTATAAATAGCTTTTAAACAAGTTTAATGCTATAAATTTATTATCACACGTAAAACGGATCTATTTCGGGACCACTACGTTTTTAAGTGCTGGTATTTTTCTTAAAACTAAGAAAATACATTTAGGTCTTCGTATTATCATTCTGATTTTATGTTCTTATGCTTTTAGTCATAATCATCAACGCCACATTGTAGCGTAAGTTTTACAGCATTTAATTATTTTAAATGTAATATACTCGTACATATCTATTTTGGTATTTTTCTAAAATTTATATATATTATTAATTAATTAATTAAAATTTAATATACACTGTAATTTATACCTTTGTAAAATATAATTTATACATATGATCTAAAGTTTTTCTTTTGGAAAAGTGAACTGGAATTTTGCAATTATTAATTTTAATTATTACTAAGTAGAAAATTATCTTCTACCTCGCACATAGAAATCTACCTGACTAGTTATTATTTTTATAAATAAAAATTACTTACGATAGATTTTCATGAAAGCATAAATGAGTTGTTAAGCAATAACGTATTGACTGCAATCTTCCAATGAAAAATATATTTGTAGCTCAGTTGAAAATGGTGAATGTACAAATTGTCTTCACACAGTCAAAGAGACACCGCTGCTTATCAGTTTCGTCTTAACAGTCTATGCGCTTTTCCTAATATTATTTTGCTAAAGTAAACTGAATCATATACCAAATTATACCAGATCAAATTGACAGTAATACTACACCATAATGTGATTTATATATTCTAATTTTGATTTTAAAAATTGATATACTATACTATGCTATAACGTAATATGATTCCTTGATGGATTAATAGCTAATATACAATAATCCAACATTGAAAAGTCATTCCCATGGAAACAGTTTATTGACAGAAGGTATTTGATTTATTGTTTTTATTGAAATGCTAAATAAAAATGCGGAAAAAAACAGAAGACTGAAATTGCATTATTTTTAATTTAATACAAATTGCAGGTAACAAATCAAATAATTTTTATTTTGATTAATGGTATTTAATTAATTAACTATATTGTAGGATTAAAACGTATATAAACTTTCTCTAATTTGATTTTTATGCATTACCCATAAGCGTACACTGAAAACAGAAATTAATCTACATCCGCTAAACATAAAACAAGGTTGTTAGTCGAGAATCCGTTATTATTTTCGAAATAAACGATAAAAAAAAGTCACGTAAAAATTCTTTACGTTTTTAGTTCTTGATGATAAATATTATAACGTTTCTGGAAGTTTTCACTACACAAAAATTAATAACGCAGATTTTCGTTGTATGAAATCTTAAACTTCGTATTATTGCTGAAGTCAAGAGCTTTAGAGCTTTAAAGCTCTAGAGGTTGCTTGCACTATTTGCAGCAATATTCAGAGTGTTTATTCAGCGCCAAAGAAGGCTTACTATTACAATATTTAACTAGTTGGATTATTTTCATGAATTGTAAAGTCAAACAGTGAGTTCCATGCAAGCAGAGATTGAATCATACAATTTGCAAAATCATCTAAAACGAGTTTCTGTCTGCGTAACGGAGATTTAGTTTTATTTTGTAAGTTTTCTCATACGTACACCTATCTACACAACTACAACCACAAACCTCTGACGTGTTCCAAACATTACTTTGTGTAAAATACCATTCGCACCTACTGTTTTTATTTTGTGTTTTGCTATCGTTGCTTGCAGTGTTTTAATTTTTATTTTGGATGTACGAAGAGGTACTTATTCTTCTTATGCGTTGTGCGACAGTAATATACTTTATTCAGTATTAATTATTACCTCTATTCAATATAAAATAATATACTTAATATAACTATTTTCATTTCTTTATATTTCAAAAACTGACAGATGATAGTTCTATCAAAACATACTTTATTTGATATTAATTATTATCCCGGGTAGAAAATTCACTACAAGCTTGAAACAAGCTAGCAAATTTAAAACCTACACTGTTTATAAAAGTTTCTATCAGGAGGTAGAAAATGAAGCTTGGAATTATCTTGTAGTATGCTAGCTAATTAGAAACTATACCGTTTAGACAATTTTCTATCTGGGATCTTTATTTCATATAAATTATTATATTCAATATAATTATTTACTTTTAACAAGCAGTATCCATTTTGTTTATGACCGATTGTACCCCGTAAACATTTGGTGAAATAGAATGGCTAGGTGAAGTTCTAGTCACTCGTACATTTCAATTCTAACGTTTTACAAGTTGGAGCAACACACAGAAAATCAATTTTAGTTCAAAAAGATTCCCTACTTGTCACAGGAGTCGCTTTTATTCAAGAGTGAGCAGTCGTTGCGCCGTTTGTGGCTCATAAAAGAGACATTCCCTATGAACGACTGAATAGAAAACAAACGCAAACGAAAAGTAATAGAAATGAAATAGAATTTACTCCAAAATGTTTACTGGATAGGTTATTAAATCGATGAATATAAAAAAAACACTGTACTGTCAAGTTTCATACATTCAAGCATACTTTAACAATCAAAACTAAAATATATACAGGAGACGATTACGTATTACCACATGCTAAAAAATAACACTACAACTAAAATAGTAGCTGGGAATGAAACTTAAGAGTTCTTATTTTATTTTTGTAGTAAGAACATCGGAAGCTAAATCCAATACGTGCAACGGAAAGTGTTCCTCTAGGGTGTGGAGTGTGGACTCATGTAGCACAAAACATGAGCACGGGGTACCGGGGCAGACGGTGGGTATTTGTACGGATTCACTCGGTGTCAATATGGTTTATTGTGTTATTCTAAAGACCTGCTAAGACTATTATGTCATCGAGATCAGTGTGAGGACACTCCATTCGAAATTGTAACAAAATCAAATATTACACCAGCCTTATTGAATGATTTGTTACAATAGGTTTATCATTCGCAGATATGAAACACATCTATGCAAATTAAATGCATTACTCGAGTTATTAGAACACTCCAAGTTTAATTCTCTTCAATATAAATATTAATCCATTAATCCTTAACATAGATGCATTTCTGGTTTTTCTGGTAATGGTTTTAGATTTTTTATTTGCATTTTGCACAATATCTATCTCTATTTGTAGTGCATCAATAAAAAAATATTTACAGAGTATGAACACACTCCGTTTAATTAATGTACTCTGTAGTAGTTGCTCATGATTCACTTCCCTTCTCACAGTCGCATTGGTGCTGGTACTACACGACACAACATGATGTAACTATTATCTCTGGATGTAACATGCTACCCGTGACGTCACAGAATAGTGACGCGAGCGAAGTAGTGGTGCATTGTCGTAGGAGTCCGCGGTCTGACAACGGTTAATTTTTTATTGGAAATTTAAGTTAATTATAAAGTACTGTATTGCCACTTCCTCCAACTATGGAATGTTTGTTTCACTTAGTCATATTACTGTACTTTTTGTTCTCTTTTTTGTTACTTCTATGTCCTTCTTTAAAAAAACCAAGCTACCACCAACCAGCTTTTTCAATCTAAAACTTTTTTCAATCTAAATATAAGTTCAAGGTATGTACGAGTATTTCATTATTAAACAGATAACACGAAAACGCAGAATGAAAAGTAATGATATGGGAATTCTATGAACCGGCAAAAACCAAATTACAAGATGTTTCCACAAGTAAATCTAATTATAAGAAATAAATAAGAAGCTATGTTGACTTTTTATCTTGTTATATATTTTAAAAACAACGTGTTTAACATAACTTTATTATATATGCTATATTATTACTTTTATTTATATTTTAGTTATAGTTTATATTGTTTTTATAGTTCGTTATACCAACGGTTGAAGAAAACATCAAGATAACTCCAAATTTTACAAATTTCGATATGCATTATAATTAAATAAAAACTTATTTTATAGAAAAATTTATTTTTACATGTAATATTTCTGAAGCTATTTACTAAATTTTATGCTCTTTCCTATACATTTTATATGAAACGATATTATCGTCCCGTTCCGTCCGGATTAAAACACGTTCCGTCCGGGTTAAAACACGTTCCGTCCGGGTTAAAACACGCTCCTTCCGGGTTAAAACACGTTACGTGTGCAGCAGGCTTAACTTGAATTACAATGGCTAATAAAGTTAACTTACAACTTCAACAATTTGTCCTACAAGAATATTCATCTCATAAATACAAATGCCAGCACAGAAATGAAACCAACATTAGCAAGTGGTTAACTGGCTAAGATAACCCTGTCCGCATTTTCAGCTACAACGTTGAGCCTGTAGGATATTTACATCGTAATCTGATACCAGCAGTAATTTTCCCGTTGTACCTTCAAACTCTTTACAAAGCCAGAACTAACGGATTTAGCTTCTTCACTTACCGGCGTTTACAGCTAAAGGTGGTAGCGAAAGATCCGGCTTCGTGGAAAGAGGGTTGCTGCTGCGTTATTATAAGGGAAATATATATTCCACAGATCGTCAACGCCATTAGGGCTGATCCTATATCACAAATCCGGAAGGGGATCTTTGCATATGTGACCGGCAGGTGACAGGTGCGTTTGGCGTTGTTAGAGTTTGCTTAAGTACAGGTTTAAAATTGACAAAATATTTAGTTAGGTGTCATGAAAATGTAACATATTTTTTGTAAGTCATAAATAATTTTTGACGGGATTAGAATTTACCATAGGATAATAAATGAAGCGCGTAAATGCTTATAAATTAGAAGAACGAAAGCTAAGGCTCAGCAAAGAAAGAATAACTAACAGCGTTGAATGAATTACCGTTGTATCAAGCAAGTGGTGATACAACTGACTGACTGACTGGCTGACAGACGGATGGACGGGTCTTAAAGTGTATTACCTTCCAACAAGCTAACAAGCCAACAAGACGTAAATGTAACTGTCCGATTTATCACTCAGCAGCAAACTATATTGAAACTAATCAGTTACTGCTGCCAACCCCTGTTAAGACAGCGAAGGACAGACGGCGTGGAGTAGTGGTTACACTATTAACCTAACTTGGTAAGTTACACAACTTTCTCAATAGGGGTCTCAATAGCAACGCGCATAATTCTCTAACCGTTACATTAGTTTAATTAGCTGGTTTTATTAGTGTCAGATTTCATTAGATAGAAGAGTATTTTGATGAAGGGTAATTAATCAGGGTATCAGATTTAAATGAACCATTTAATTAGTTATAAAAACACAAAAAATAACACTAATTCGAAGGGCCGCTATTTCGTTACTGTAGTAACTAAAATAAAATTGAGAGATTAGCTGAGGAATGCATAAAGCTTAGTAGATTCTTATTGAATTCGTTTGGAATGTTACGCTTACCAATTTATATCCGTAGATAAATGAAGAACAGAAAACACTTTAAAATAAAATTGTATAAAAGACTTCTCTAGCTGTATAAAGACTTGTATAAAAGACTTCTACATTAAAAATACCAAATACATATTTGCTTATTTCGCCGCTGATGTTCGCTGAGGTCCATAAAATATTTATCTGCATAGAGGAAGGAAAACATTTTATGTCATAAAAGTTTTCTATAGTATACGTATCGTAAATAAAACTACAGCTAATTACATTTGGAACAGATCCAGAGTTTTACCAAGGATCTAGTCAGGAATCCTTATTTATGGAAAACAAACTACAACTATATTAAATTCCAAAAGTTGGCGTCAGTGGTCTAGCATAGTGGCTTAAGCGACTATTCTAGAACGATATAAAATGATTACCAAGCTTCATAAATCAGCGCAGCTTTTGATGCTATTCATTAAGCTGTTTAAGCCCGACTCTGACAGGGCGGATTCACTTTAAGCTGATATTTGTATAGTTGTAAGCTAAGGTCGAGCTTTTAGTATTCTAGAGGTGTTTTACATTCGACGAATAAAGAATTTCATTAAATTTAATTAATGAAACTGTAATTTATCTGGTAATAATTTTTTGTGCCTCTTAGATAACAAGATGTACTTAGTACTGGAAGAACAGGATTAGGATCTATATGAAAACACGAATAATAAAATTGTTATCTTAATTAAATAATTACTATTTACATATAGCTATAAAATATAGAACAACATATTTAACGAACTTCAAACTTAATAGAACAAGTAACAATTTACAAACTAGAAAATTTTCATTAAGGAACGCTATAAACTTGGTTGATTAGAAACCCCAATAATTCAATAACTCAGACTAGTATTACAAAACCACTACTAATGAAGGTCGATAATGGTAATTATCTTTAAAGGGTAAATCTTAATAAAACAGGATGGCTTAAGCGACAGCTATAAACAACCTAATTGAGTTTGATCTAAACACTACGGTAATTAGGAACATAAATTCATTTAGTAATTATGGAATTATTGGCAGGTCGTTTGAATATTTCAAGGACTAAAATAATGACCTTTCATAATTTATGGTTTATATCAGCGGTTCTCAAACTTTTTACTTCGAGCCCCCCTGCATAATCCAGCTGTAAGCCGGGCCCCCCTACATGTAAGCGTACTATATATTATAAGGGAGTCGCATTTGACATTTTACAGTCAATTTTTATTTGGTTAAGTTTTGCACATTCTATGCATACTCTAATGGGGCAATAGGTTTAATCGTAATCAAACAACAAATTCTATACAAACAATTACAATTTATTTAATTATTTTAGCTACTATAGTACATAATTGTTATTTGTAATTCAAAGCAATAATAATTAAAAGAGCTTCTTGAAACGCGGTGTCAGTTCTGATAACGCTACTCTTAGTTCCTTGGTCACATCCAACTTGAGCGATATTTACTCTTCATGGCAGCTAGAGCAGAAAACCCAGTTTCACAAGAATAAGTGGTGGCGAATGAAGTGAGTATTTTCAATGCCCTTTCACTCAAAATTGGATGTTCCTTATATACACCAATCCAGAAGCATGTGAGAGAAGATTCTTTAAACTTCATTTCAAGCCCAGTGTCACCTTGGAGGTCAATGAGGTTTTCTTTTTCTTTCATGTTGAGGGAGCACTCATCGACTGATGGTTTGAACGGGTTTTGAATCCATGCCAAACCATCCAAGTTCTCATTAAAATATTTTTTAAAACGGGATTTGAGGATTTCTAAGTGATTAAGAAAGCATTTCTTTGCATTGGTTGGAATAGTTTTGAGATCCATTTCTTCAATCATAATTTTAAGATTAGGAAATAGCTCCAAATTGTCACTTTTCAAACCGCACTCGTACAAACTTAGCTTCATTACAAAGCTTTTCACCTTTTCAGTCCATTGCAGAAGGTTTGCATCTTTTTTCTGTATTTTCTGATAATTTAAAAAAATAAAATGTTCTGCACTCTTACGACGTTGACTAAAACTTATACACTTGTTGTAATTTTAAAAACAAAAAGTTTGCTTTATTATTTTGTAAGTAAATTTAATTCATTGTTCAACCAAGCTTTGGGCCCCCCCTGAGTGTTCATTGCGCCCCCTTGGGGGTCGCGCTCCACACTTTGAGAACCGCTGGTTTATATCTTGTCGTATGTGTAATAAGTATTCGCATCTATTATTGGTCATCCAAAGAAGGTACCGTCTAAGATAGTAGATTTTCAGTACGTCAAATATTTTAAGTATACAATTCTCTTTCAATAAGTCCCAATAATGCAAAAGATATCAGTAATAAAAATAAACATTTTAGGAAACAAAATAATTAACCATTTCTACTAAAATGACGACATTCAGTCGTCAATAATACTGAATTTTAAAAAAATTGACGACATCTCAATAGTTTGGTTTTAATAGGTCAATGTCAATGTCAAATTTGGTTATATTCGCCTGAAGTTAATTTATTTTAATTAAATTTTGGTGGAATGTTTGTTTCAACTTTAATAAAATAGATATGTTTGCATAGAATCTAATTATGTATTTCATGTTTTGAAAATAGTAATATTTCAAATAGAAAGAATGACCTTGGCACCAAGCCAATGATATAATCCTTATGAGTAGAAAACAACCCCCTCCACCCTTTATTTGTCCGTCACTCTTCTACAGCAGAAATGAAATAAATATTGCTTTGTACTAAATAAGATATTAGATTTTATTTTATTTTGTGGATAATTTATACAATTTGTTATAGATAATAGTAAGAAAATAATTGCAGTTCCATATGTCTTCAACTTTTATTATATATAACTTAAATAAAGTTCTATTATTGAATATAAATTACTTGCTTGGTATGGTTCTATTTTATATAACCAATAAATTATATTTGATATAACAATGTGTGAATGTAGTACAGTAGATCGTAGATTGCATAATACTATAATGAGCTTTGTATGTAACGCGATTTACATGCGATAGAGTAGGACAACACGACGAAGCAACGCCTCTCGCTTTCACTTAAGTGTCGAACGCATGTAAAACACACCATGTGAATACGGTGTTACCCGTTTGAGAACACCAATTGTTCTTTTTCTATCATATTCATATTGAATTATGAATATTGAAACATACAATAAATTCTTCATGGATATACCTATAGTCTACGACTATGTTATTGTTTTATAAAATACAAATGTATCAATGGTTGATTTCACAGAGGTTCTATATATCATACATAATAAAAATAATAGATAATAAATAAATATTTACATAAAATGTTATTGCTTTTGTAATATTATTTGTATATTCGCGGAGCAATGTAATACGTGCCTGATATCAAATGACGGTGGCGCCAGTGGCGAAGAATGTTGGCACCAATAGTATTATAATCACATTAATTAGTAAACCATATAGGGGTGTAATAATCACCATAACTCGTAATTCATTGAGAGAGATATTCAGGTAAAAATAATGAAGTGGACACTGTAACTATATACATAAAATAAATAAAATTAAATTTAGGGCCGATTACTAAATTCATAGTTATATCAATAGTTAGTTAACATGGTCAGTTAAAGAGAGATATTTTTTTAAATATATATATAAGACAATGTCTCTAGTTTTATTAGGAATTGTAAGTTTTTGCAAATTGTAACTGTGTTGGCCGTTTTCCCACAGCGTCATCTATTGCGTTCATGAGTATATGTTTTCACTGAACCGTCACTGTTTTACTGACAGACGAGCATTGTACTAACCACAAATTACTAACTAAAGAAATATAATTTCTATACATATATAATAATAGTACCTATAAATGCATGAAAGTCACAAAGTTTCGGTCCACGAAAAAAAACATTTTCTTTTGAAACGTAAAACCTTAGCTTATGAAGAGTAAGCTTGTACAACGCCAGTAATACCTGAAAATTTTCAAACGACCTTCGAATATCTTTGAAACGATATAGCGTCTTGATGTTATACGAATATGATATACACTGTTGGAATGTTGGACATCATCCAAGGATGTTTTGTCCTCTTTCGCTCATTTCTCCTTTACCAAAAAATGAATCTATCTTAACTTGAATTCCACATGCCTCCATGTGGGAATGCCTGGCATAAACTAAGTGCTTCCTACACAGATAGTTAAACACATCCAAGGGGTTCCATACACAGTAGGGGATGAACCACTTCCTTGAAAACCAAAAAAAAAATCTAGTAGTCGTCACAATCGACCCTGAATCAACCACAACTAAACTCATTACTGCAGTAATCATTTCACATATTACAATTTGCACAATTTTTTACTAGTTGAATAAAAATTTATTTCAAGTAACATTTTTATAAATGTTATATAGTATTAAATGTGTTTTTTATTACAGTATATTAAACTTTTCTTCTCCCGCGCTGTAAACTTTTTTTTGTTAATATTCGGATATGTGAAACTGCCCCAGAATGTCACATGAAACTAATAAAACACAGTGGATTTCTACGTCAGAGCCACCACCACACCACGTATATTAATGGTAACTGGAAAAACCGCTCGCTTTGGATTATGATATGTTGGTAAGCATTCCCTGCCGACGACAAAATTGTTCTGTGTACTACTTTATTGCAAAGTGTATAGGGTCATTCTCACCTACTGAATTAATATTAAGTCTTAGTTTTAATTTTATGTTTTAGTTATTGAAAAAACAGAGTATGCATCCCTTGCAGTGTTTTAGTTTTTTTGTTTTTAATTTGTATGTTTTATAAATATAATACTTAATGAGCATGCGTCGTACATCAATAATATACTTTATTTAAAATAAATTGTTATATTTAACATAATTATTTTTATTTCTAGATTGTAACTAATAAAATCGTTTGATAAAAAACACAAAAAATTTAGAAGGTTTGAAATACTAAAACATAAAACTAAAATGAAAACTAAAACATATGCAGGAAACGATTATGTATATTACCATATGCTATATTATTCTTGAAACTATAAATAATAAAATAAAAACTAAAACAATAAGTGGGAATGATACTTATGCAATAGAACATAAAAAGAAACAAAAAATTATTTCCGTATATATAAGCCAACATATACAGTTCTGGTACCCATTCTCATAATGCTATATTAATATTTAAAGTCGTTTATTTTTTCATTTTCTTTTAAATTTACATACCTGGAAAATACGGGTATTACTTTTTTGTGAAAATGTTCAATCAAGCAGCACCATTTTATGCTTCATTACATTTGAAAAGTATCTGAAGAAACATTTACTATCTCAATTTTATTTCAACGAATAATAACTTTAAGCGTATGATGGTTTTTATCTGGAATATGCTATACTCTCGTATTATAAAATATACAGATGCAACATTATTCTTATAAACGTAATACGTTTTTAATATAAGATAAAAAAAGAGTATTAAATTTAACTACCACATTGCGTTCCAATGCTCCCTTATCCAGCTGAAATAGCCTAATTTACGACATATTTACAATATTTTTGATAACTTTGCTCAACAAAATATTTCAGTAAATATTGGTCCATTCAAAGTCATATTTATTGAAATTTATGAATTTTGGCCATGAAAGACTTCGCTCACAAGTCACTTCAACTTTCACAATCTAAGCGACCAAAAAGTTGATGCGAGTTTACTAAAACTTCATCTGGCGAGCTATTGACTTACTGGGACTGTTTTGTCACATGAGCTAGTTCTTATTTTTAGACTATAATAATTTTTAAATTAAGCATTATTAATTTAGGCAAAATGTGATTTATTATAAACCTTAGTTGATACTTATATTTATTAGCATTCATTTTTGTTCGAGTCAAGCGCAACTGTAGCTATTTAACCCATTGTTTAGATTAAACTACAATTAAGCCATAACTGAACTTATTTAAGAATTAAAAATCGACACTTATTACCTTACTGAGAAGAGTATAGAAGAGATTCTTATAGAATGAGAAAGTACTTTTTGGAGTATGAGAATGTTAGAATAGTTTTAAGTTTAAGTTAGTATTGAGATGTAATTAGGTGATTTAATATTTAAGTCAGCAGCATATAGAATAAATGAATAAATACAATACACTTTGTTTTACCCTGAAATCCAATTTTCTTCCAATATTAACTTTAAGAATTAACGATATTTTCCTAATCTGCATAAGTTGAGCTTGGTATGCAAGGCCTTACGTAAAGCTCTTTATGAATATAACTTATGGCAATGGGTAGGTGACCTACCTTTTGAGCTTTAAGGAATTTATAATACGATAAATCCACCCTCAGGAAAATTAAATTATGGAAATAAATCCATATTTTATTCATAGGAGCTTTTTTTATTTTATCAGGTTATAATTTGGATTTGAAGAATGTCGGTGTTTCATCCTTTTTATTTAATATAAATGAATGCTTTAAATAAATAAAAATATATAAGTACGAGGTCTTTAAGAGTGACGATATTCACTTAATAATTTCTTCGACGATTCTTTTGTCAGAGAGTGAGTTGGGAAGAAGCCACGTGGTTATGATTCAAGTTATGGGAGTCACCACACATTTCATGATGAATAAATGAAAAATACCGGACATTCCAATGAAAGGAAGTAGGAGCAGAACGTGAGCATAACCGTGAGTTTTAGTAATAATAGGATATAGGAAACCCATCGCGACTATTGAATACTGACCCCCCACCCATCACCCAATTCATATACCGTGTACCGGATCCCAATGAAAGCCAACGTGATCGGTCATAATCAATACGTATAACACATAGAGCTCTCCTGTGCGTGTTGCTAGGATGACAACGTAGATTACAAAATTAATGAATATTTTATAAAAAGTACTCGCATTATTTACACCTGACATTTCATGTTATTTGATACTTATAGAAGAATTTCAAATATGTTTTAAATAATATATAATAAGGTAGGCCCGAGCACTAATAACGCCCGACTAACGCTAACTAGATACAAATAAACGCTCGAGACCGTTGAACGAGGTGGATAGGATAACACAGGGTGTGTAGTGGAATATAAGAAGTGTAACTAACGCGCGTTGTAATTTTATTATTAGGTAATAAGTTAAAAGATAAGCTTTTTGCAATGTTGTACACAAATTCTTTATTTAATAGCTTCAAAATAAGTAAGTATTTAGCGTAAATTATTTAGCATAAATGTGTGAACATATAGTGGAGTTGTGCCTAATAACGCCCATATTACACGTGCAGTGGGCGTTATTAAGATCACGTAAAATATTGTGTGAAATTATGTTTCCTTTGTTTAAGATAATTAATTATAGACAAAAATAACTCGCGAAGAGATCAAGGATGGACAGATTACGCGAGATGCTGATATAGGCTTGCCATTATCTTCTAATATTGTACGGTTCCAAGCATATTAATTCTGCAATGCCAATAATATGTATTGCCGAAAGTAGCAAAAATTATTTTTGAAAGATATTCCGAATTATCCAGGCTCAAATATTTAAATGTTTATTGCTTCGATTTGTTTGGGAAAATGATTTCATTTAATGTTATTTCTTTGATTATTTTTATCATAAATTGGTAATTTAGCAATTTTGTTAATTCAAACTCGATTCTTTAATAGAAATATATATGATTTAGTAAAAATATCCATAGTTTTCATTCCACTGGTAACCTTTGTTGAAATATTAAATAAAAAACCCTTAGGTGAGCGTTATTTGGTTAACCTACCTTATAGTTTAAATTATGAGAGTTCAGCGGTTACTTATGCTTGAAAGAGAGACGCATAATTCAACGAACTAGGATGAGTCACTGCCGAACTCTCGTAATTAAAACTATACAATCATATACCTTAAGGTTGCTGTCACAATGAAGACAAACTTAGAAAATATAACTTTAGTCAGCATCAAGCATCAATGCTATTGCCTAGTGTGCGTTCATTTTTAATAATCATATAACAATAAATGTATAAACAAGGATCAGTTTTAAGCAGAATGTCAACACTTTCACAGACTGTACGTAATTTATATCAAAAACAAACAACACGTCTACAAATATTTCAATGTTATTTCAGTAGCTGCGGTCCTCGTGTTTTTTCATTCTTCTTACTGTAGTGTTGAATGTTAAATTAGCATTTGAAAAGTACTGGTCATACTTGTAATACTTGACACCGAAGAGTTATACTTCGTAGTACATACAACACTCTTTAATACCCATAGTTCAGAGCGCCAGCATCATCATTGTAGTTGACAAGTGGTCCTGTGAAATATTCTTGAGATCGTCCTTAAGAAAACTGCAAGTACCACTTTCCTCTTGTGGTCCTCTTCAGTGGTGAGGGTGACGTCATTACTCATTGGGCTTATTGCCACTAGGCGTTTTCTACACTAGACATTAATAATATACGGTCACAATTGTACAGTCGTAGATACATTTTTTTGTCTTCTACATCTATTCTAAATTCACCACTGCAATATCAACATGGGACATGTTTTGTGCTTCTCTCACACTCGTTGCAACTAAATGAGTGTGAGTGAAACACAAAACATGTTGGATGTTGATGTTGCTTAGGACTGCATAGACCTTTGCATGTATGTGATAACTATTTTCATTGCGCAATGATTTATAGATGCACTAGGTCTTTGCAAAAACGATACGTTAAACTCGTAATATTCGTAATATTTTATATAGAGATGTACACTATAGCGAAAGATAGTGCACGCCTTTTGCATATTGTAAGCCTTAGGGATTCAGTTTATTTTCCAGTATTGACAAATACGTTAGGCTTTAGAATGTGCAGCTGTTGTACTATTTGTATTTCACATCGAATTTGATTCCTTATAAATATGGGTTGTAGCTTTCCAACCACTTTAGCAGCAGTGTCTAACATAGTTCGGGGACCCCTGATATACACAATATGTACTATATTATAAGTTAGAAAGAAATGTACGCAGAAGAAAATTTTGAATGCAAAGCGACGTACATATAGTCCTCCAGCTTTATTTGGAGTGAACTTAGTTTATCATCCCACTTCGTTCATTTAAATATTTTTAATAAAAACCTTATGTGCTCAATTGTTGATCGTTTACACACACATGAAAATAAAATTACCATAGAATAAGAAACTAATATCAACTCAGTGGCAACGTTCAGCTGCTCGTGATATACTACACTATTCTAAGCTAGAATGAAAACTCTCTTTGTATGAATATATCAGTTTGTGTTCAAATACACCACGTCTTAAATTCTACAATGAATAATGTATAAGTGCATAGTACACGAATATAATAAAAGATCCCTTCATGTTATATGGAAGGATGAGTAAGAAGGAGATAGCGAATTGATGGAAAGTTCGTGAATGGGAAGATGGGGCCACGGCAAGTGGTTTATATTCATCAAACATTACTAATTGCTTTAATTGAATCATTAAAGAGATTTAAATTAATTAGGGAACAACAAAACTTGTTGTCTAATGGAATAATTATTGGTAATTTATTTAGTTTTGTAATCAAATGAGAATTTGTTTTAATTATTAAACTCATGACGTCATATATCGATTTCTCTTAAGGTATTACATGTACTACTAGTACAAATTACTTGCATTTTGTTTATAGATAGATATTTATTTATTGTATATGGTGCTCAGGAACGGCATTAGCTATTGCGAGGCCCCGGGCAGCAGATCTTTGCGAGGTACTTGTTCTTTGTATAATTTATGTAAATGGGCTTGTGTCCTCATTTTTTAGTGGTCGATTTTTCAATTGTTGATTGAAATTGATGTTAATAAATGTGTATTAGCGTGTCTATTTTATTAAATATCTAAATATTGACGGAGATATAGCAATTAAAAGTTTGACATGTAGTTTTAGCGCTAGAAATGGTCGGCCATATTTGTATGACGCGAAATGCATTTTAACGTCAGTTATTTGTTGAGTAGGTCAGTGCTGTGGTAATGTTCTGTAGCTGTTGGTAGTCAAATAATCAAGTCAAATCAAAGAATAATAAGTTTTTATTTTATTGAACCCTGCTAAGGCAGACATAATATTGAAATTTGATTATTCCTTGAAATAGCTATAAATAATATTTGATATTTTGATATATAAATACATATAGCAGAGATTTATGATCTGTAAGGTTGGTAACCTTACACAAGGATTGTGATGTCACATGCACTTGGAATGTGTACAACGTTGAATCCCTTTAATAATTAAAGAAACAAAATGACTTTTTTAATTGTTAATATCTCTTAACATATAAGGAGTTATTAAAAAATAATTGTACATTTGAGGTTCTAGTAACCCACTTTATCAATATATAGTACACTTTTATAGAAATTAAGACATAGGACACAAGCCCATTGTAAGTAAGTATTTTTGATGATAATTGACGAGAAATAAAATTTTATATTGGAAGATTTATAAAAGTTAACAAGCACAAAGACGACAAATATTAATGATGATAAACTAAGGCACTTGAATGCCTTAAAAGATATACGCAGTGATTCTAGTGGGATTTCTAAAAAGCGAGGCGCGAGATTCAAATACATATATAGTAATGAATTTTTCTACTTGGGATGTTGCGCGAAAGTGTGATGCCCCTACAAGAGCGATAACCCGTGCGTTTGTCCTGCTTCTTATATTACTTTTTAAAATTACATTTCATAGCCTAATTAAATTCAACTTAAACTATTCCTGTATCATCAAGTATAATCACGTAAACATGTATTTTAATTCATAATTAAATTCCTAATCCACTTATACTAAAACTTCTTCTGACCTTCTAATACATTTTTAATTTAATGATCTCTCCTCTATTTCTACTTCACTTTCCCTCAGCCCTGTTCCTTCTCTTTCTTCTTGCTTCTACTTTGTACTTCGTTGCCTCCTTTCTAGAGTTCCTCTTTTAAATTATTTTCTGCATTGTGTATATTTCACTAAATAAGTGTTATGCAATCTAAGGGCATTTCAAGGACTGATTGATACCTATCAAGACGATATTGATTAAGACGATAAATACAGAACTGACAATTAATAGGAAGAGAAAGAAACAAAAAGAGAAGATCAAGAACAAGAAAAATGAGGGATTAAGAAAAAAGTAAGTATTAAGGATGTATAAGATAGATGTTAAATGCATATTCTTAACAAATGGTATTACATAAAATGTGTGTGTTTAGAAGGTGTTAAGTCAATTTTCAACTTTTCATGAATCAAACGTTTAGACTTTGAAAATCATTGCAGATTTTTATTTACCAGATGTTTTTAACAAATTTGATTCTATTTAAACACAAGTTACCACATAGTAATTAATTATCTATTAATTAAACATAGGATATCATAATAATATAGCTGAATAGTAGTGAATTGTAATTTCCGACGCCTGAATCCCAGTTATGCCAGCACAAATAATTCCACATAATCCTAAATATCATGTTTTCATATTTATCAACCCTTCACACTAAATCGGTGTCAATATTTTGTCTACCAACACAAACTATGCGATGCTATTCAAAGAGCTCGTTACTTTGTTAGAATGTCAATGGATGACACATGTCATTGACACATGACATTTGTCAAATATTTGAAATCCATAGAATATAGGTGCTTAGAGTAAGAGATACAAAGTGTTATTTTCAAAAATCTAAATATGTCAAAAACTGACAACTACAATATAAATCACAATAGTAAAATGTTAAGGTTACTTTGGGTAATAAAAAGCTTTTATCGTAAGGACTAATAATCAAATATAACAAGTGGCGAAAAAGAGAAAGCTCGGTTTTAAAGTGTTTTCTTTTTACAATTTAGTGAAACCGTCACACCTTTGACCCGCATAATAAAGGCATTTTTCAGCAAAGCAATATCCGCTTACAACGTATAGCAATATCATATCTCTCATGGAATACGTAACATATCTATATAAATAAACAATTTTCACAATTGAGCGAACTTTATATTATTCAACAACGCATTCCACTTTTGTTAATATATGTTATTATAATTGCAGAACTACCAGGGGCAGAGATATATTTCATATAAATTAAATTAAATTCTTGACAAATATAAAGGGCTATCTATATTAAATTCGCATATGAATAATAAAATACTAATTCTGGTTTGTTAAATGTTATGCATAGCACAAATAGTAGGACAAATTATGCGAAATATTTAATATCTAACAGCGACTATTTCAAATTCAAATAGAAATAACAGTAAATTGTTTTACCGACCTTGTTGCAGATACTGTTCGACCAACCGTATGGGCTTGTGTCCTATGTCTTAATTTCTATAAAAGTGTACTGTATATTGATAAAGTGGGTTACTAGAACCTCAAATGTTCAATTATTTTTTAATGACTACTTATATGTCAAGAGATATTAACAATTAAAAAAGTCATTTTGTCTCTTTAATTATTAAAGGGATTTAACGTTGTACACATTCCAAGTGCATGTGACAGCTGCCAACCTTACAGCTCATAAATCTCTGCTATATGTATTTATATATCAAAATATCAAATATTATTTACAGCTATTTCCAGGAACAATCAAATTTCAATATTATGTCTGCTTTGCAGGGTTAAATAAAATAAAAACTTATTATTCTTTGACTTGACTTGATTATTTGACTACACAGCACTGACCTACTCAATGCATTTCACGTTATACAAATATGGCCGACCATTTCTAGCGCTAAAACTATAATTCTAATTTTTAATTGCTATATCTCCGTCAACATTTAGACATTTAGACGCCAGTACACATTTATTAACATCAATTTCAATTAAAAATCGACCACAAAAAAATGTTACTATTAATTCTCTTTAACTTTTGCGATAACTACGAGTTCAGCAACGCGCTCTTAAACTGCTAAGCAACTGTCTGAACACAGTACTATCGAATAGGTCTAGCAACCTGGAATTTCTTTTCTTTTTGTTTTTAACATGAGATCATATCACATGAGACTGCGGACTTAGTTTCCCGTCTGAAACAAGGTAATATTTCGCCTATGTTGACAAAACTAACAGGTTCATTTGCAGACACATGACACAAAATATGTCTAAACTCCAATTCAAATTTCTTTAAGGGATTAGATTAGTATGGCACATAATTAAAGCAACTACAAGTGAAATCAGGATCCCAATTGAATTCAAATATCAAGCAAGTCAGCTTTATGAAATGTATGTGGATCTTATGACAAAGTACAAGTAACGAAATACGATTTTAATGTATTGTGTGAGTACTTTGAATCAACCGCTATAACAACAGGCGTGTCATCAGCGAGTTCAGAGACTGGTGGATCTACACTAGGTGTATAGGTGTATAATACGAGCTGTTCTCAGGTCCTCAGCTTATTAATACAACATTTATTATTAACCACACACGTAAAATGTCGACGTGACGAGTTCCAGAAATAGCCCTGCGTTGTTATCGTGGTGGATTAGCGTAGGGCACTTGACTATAATGATGATTGGAGGGTCTTTAATCCAGAAAACAGGACTGGAAAAGGATACGATGTGAGGCTACAGGTTACTGGATATGGTTTACGGTTACGGTTTGTCTGGTGAACCGAAACATGTTGTTACACTTGCCATAAGTGTATCCAGCCGCTGCCACATCGACGTCGAGTGTCGCCGTCGTTGTTGAGAACACAATATAATTATTAATGGACACGTCTAGTATGAACGAGGGTACTTTCAGACAACATCAAAGGGTTAACAGGGTGTCTGGGAGGGGGTGAAGGAAACAGCATAAGTGGATTCACGTGGTACAGTGAATCATGTTAAACATTCGACGTCATCATAAAGATGTTATCTAATTTGTTGGATGGATACAAAATTTCCCGCTGAATATGTTTTATTAAAATAAAACCTAATTGTGTAACAATAAAAAAAATGTAATTTTACATATGAAGTGGTTCCAGAAATAATGAACACGAATGTGGGTGTGATAAAGTGTCACAAACTAATTCCAAGGTTCATTTTAGACTTCTAATATAGAAAATTGTCTGGCAGCGCAGTTTTACACTTGCTAGCTTACTACAATCTAATTACAGTCTTACATTACGTTATATTTTCTATCTGAGGTATAGCTGGTGGTTGGCATGCTCGAATCGAAGTTTGGCTTGATGTTTGTTGCCAACACATAGGTGTATACGGAACCGAGGCCACTTTGCGACATAAAAAACAAAGACTATAATAAACAAACATATAAAAAGAAAGAGAAAGCTTAAAGTAGTCGAACTATAAAATAAAATAGAAGGTGAGCAAGGTCGACCCTGCCGCTCTATTCCTGACTTTAACTCACTTTTATTCCTCTGGAGAAAAGAAGAAGAGATTTCCGTACATAATCAATATAATTTGATAACAACCAATACTTAGAAAATAAAACTCTGTCCGAGAATTGATCCCAAAGATACACCAGTCAGCGTAAAGCATCACTGTCTCGCCTTAAAAACATTTTTAAATCATTAAATATTGTTAATTCTTTTGACGTCAGTAGATGGCAGTAGTAACAGTATTTTTATACAGATACTAGATGACACCGAGTAAGTCAATCTATATAGTTATATTTTCTTTCCGCCCTATGCGGTATAGCTGTGACCTTTGATATTTTGAAATTGTGTTTTTGACAAAAATGAATTGACCTGAAGCCCTTTTTATTTCAATATCGAGTATTATCTTTTTATTTGGAATATTACAAAGTTCGAATATTGAAAATCTGTAGCTAACTTATTGATAATTAAACTAGGTACATTTTTAAATAATTTTTTTTTGTAGAGTCGGAGATTATTCATTACTTTATTAAGTTAATTATTGAAAACTACTATATCCGGTTAACATGGTTTACTCTTAACAATCTAATTTTTATTACAGATTAATGCAATCTTAACTTGATTGTTAAGTGTATTATATTCAGAAAAGTAACGGAAAGAAGTTTTGATGGTACCTCTAATTTGTATAAGCAACTTCGTTTAATAAGATGCATTCATTTCCTTTTATTCTAGTTTCGTACTTTGAACATAAAACATCAATTCTAAATTCAACGTTATATTTTATATTCTATCCACCTTACAAATAAACCTGTTATAAAATTTATACCAGGTATAAACTGATAATAAGCCTGTGTGGACGGGGTATATACCTGGTATACATTTTATAACAGGTTTATATGTAAAGGCGTATAAGTGGTATTTGTAAAGTGGTATATTATTTCAACTGAAGTAAAACAAAAGAAGAAAGAGAACAAACTTAAAGCTACCTATATTTTCGTTTGTTTTAACAAGATCTATAGCAACAGTTTGCTCTCCCCCAGTCAATAAACAATTTATCATATAATACATACATTTTTAATTATTAAAAGTGCTGAAGAAGGAACTTTGGATCATATTATATTGGAATGCATAAATTATAGTTTAGAAAGATCAAAATTGAATAGTGATATATTAGATGAGATTAAAACTTTTCCTGTTAATACTAAATTTTTGTTAAGTGATTCAAAATTAATTAGTGCATTATTGAAATATTTAGAAATTTGTAAAATTGAATTATAAATTATAAAAGATGTATAAAAAATGTTTGATGGTGGCTACGACGAAAGAAGGTCAAGGTAAATAAGTAAATAAATAAACAAAAAAATTATTAAAAACAGATATTTAGAAAAGCGTTTGTTTGTTTTACTACAGAGTATTCAACGTAGCTGCCACTACAAATAATATACAATTACAAAACTACAATTTTATGTGCAAATAAACAAAGCTGTATAACAAAGAATACATCGTCGTAAAGTTGAACGGATTTCAACAAAATCCTATTGAATACAAAAATCAACATAAGCTGACTGAACAGAATACAAAACATTCGACCCTGTTCGTACCATGCATCCCATATGACCTCAACCTTTAACCCCTGATGCCTGATCCGAGAGCCGAGAGCCGTGAGCCCTGACGATGACTATGAATCGGTTTGTTCTGCTTCTGTTGCAAATCCCACCTGAATTCGTTTGTTAAACTGCGAATGCGAGTCCAGACGGAATGTTAACGGCACTCTCCTTCCCTCAATCCCTGATCCTGTGCAAGTGGGGTGGATTCAGGATCGGCTATTCGGGGTGGATACAGCGGATGGACAGGGTGATATATTTGTACGACCGCTGACGCGGGAGGTGTCTGTGCTTGTGCAGTTCTGCTCTAATGGTGAGAGCGTTTGCGGTGTTCTTAAATTTATTGTTTACCAATTAGAATGAAATATTTGACCAGCACCTCTAACGTGTTTGACATACCACAGTAGATTTATTTCATAGCCAAGTCGTTATTTCTTTCGCGAATGACGTTCAGTATAGCTCTGTTGTAATGTTTATACAGTTGGAGCGACAATTTAGTATTTGTGGTAGTTGTCATCATTATTTCTCATTCTCATTCTCATTAGTAGAATGTTATAAACTTTTATAAAATTATAAAGGATATCATTATTTAGTTATTTTAAAAACTTGATGTAGATTGACCGTTTTAGATGAAGATGAGGGAATGGCGGTCACTTAAGCAGTAATCGAAATATTTGCTTGTTTTAAGGACTTAGGGAATGGGTTGACTGAGCTCTGAGAGTGATCAATTGGTAGACCATGGCAAAAAAAGAGAGGCCTGGAAGAAAATTCTTGAGAAGGCCAGGGCCCACCCGGGGCTGTCGATCCACTGAAGAAGAAAAAGAAGAAGGACTTAGGGAAAAAAGAACTGACTCTTTACATAGCTTATTTCGTAGACTTTAGATAAATACGATACATATTATCAACCTATTAAGCGTTTGTTATTTTTCTATCGTTTTTTAAAACCGTTCCCGCAGCTTGCATTCATCCGAAATTACTCAATTGCATTCTATAATGTTACAAATGGTGTTAAGATATCTTTAGATAGTAAATTAGCACAGCTTTACTTCTAAAATTAAGTAAATAATAAAATAAAATAACTTTTTCTTTATTTTAACCATACATGTTCTTTATTTTTTTTATTTTAACCAAAACATTCTTTTTTTATAATAATCCAAATATGTTATTATTATTTTTATATTTGGACTATGAAAATTACCTACATATCAAGACTCTCCCTTTGCTCTCACAATAATCGCATAGATTCAGTGACCGCTAGGAATGACTGCCATTACCCCAAAAATCGATAATGATTTTTTTGATTGATCACTAAAAACGTAAAGAAATTTCATGAAATCCAACAAGCTCAGACTCAGACGTATACTAGACAGCGGTACTAGTAGCGTTAGCGAAATGTTTTAGGAAGTTTTAAATTTCGATGTGACCCCTATGCTTGATTTTAAAAATATAATCAAAGTTTGAATTATTTGCATATGGAAAAATGAGAGGCAACTACATTTTACATGTGGTTACACCAGTTTTCAAAGTGTATATATAATTCTCGTTATAACCTCGGATACCTATGTTTTCTTAGTGTACCAATGCATGTGCATTTCATATTTGCTTAATTTTTCACATGAGAATATAATTTTCAAATAATAAATCACTGCATGTTTTCAGAACGGTAACCATTCATTGTGACTCAAAGGTTGATTAATCCTTTGCTTTCGTTTAATTACTGGTTTTATATAATAAGCGTTATAAGCAAGCAAGATAAATCTCATCTCTTGATATTGTACAAACCTATTCCTTGTACAAAGCGAAGCCCAGTGCTTGGGGTAATCACTGGGGTATTTAAAATGTAATATATTATCCAATACCCCTTGTAAATTCATCAAACTGATTGCAACTGTTAGATACCATGGCTGTCTGTGTTTGGAACACCTTAACACGTTCGACATACGACTATAATCAATCAAAATGAACTGCGAATAAAAACACACGATTCTCGAATGAAGGTAAACCGATAAGTTGGATGTAGGGGAATAGCCGTCCGTCCTGCGTCGTCGTCGACCAACATCCCTAAGGATCACCTCTGGAACACCTCGAAGTATTAAATCTCCTGACGGATTGCAGGTGAATCTATGGGAAGAGGACTTAACACTAGAGAGCACAAATCCTTTGAAACACATCGATTATACACAAAGGGAAGGAGAATCTTATCTGATGAAATGCTGCATAGAAAATGGATGATCTTAGTTATTGAATTCTTTAAACGCATGGAATCTGACAAAATACTATGTGACTGTTCTGTTACATTTTCAACTTAAAGCCATTATCGCTGTTTAAAGTAGCTATTTTGTTTATGTTGTCGTATTGGGATTTAAGATTTTCATGACAGATCCACTTCTGTCTATCACTTAGAGTAAAATTCTTAGACACTGAATAAACCGCTTTTGGCGACCTCACGGAATATTATATCTTTATGAACTAAAATCCTCGGCTTAAGACGATTCAACATAAGAAAGGAATGAAGAATGAAGGGAGTATACTTCCAAAAAACCGCTTTTGGCGACACCACGAGATTCTATGAACTAAAATTCTCGGCAACTCAACATAAGAAGAGAATGAAAGGGGAAACGGGTACAATTCATAAAACCGTTTACGTTAGATAGATTATTTTAGTATTTTTCTTTAACATTTCTACTCCAGTATTTAGCTAACATTTCTACTCTATCTAATGCTATCTAACGTAAACGATTTTTTTAAGTGTACTCCCTTCTTATGTTGAGTCACCAAGAATATTAGTTCATAGGAAATATAATACCAAGAGGTCGCCAAAAGCGGTTTTTTGTAGTGTACTTCCTTCTTCTCTCTTATGTTCTCTCTCCCTTCATTCCCTTCTTATGTTGAGTCGCCGACAATTTTAGTTCATAGAAGACTATATATTCCGAGAGATCGCCAAAAGTGGTTTATTCTGTGTCGAATAATTTTACTCTAAGTGACGGTACCCTGGATTGACGGGTGATATTAATCTAGTATATACTCAAAACTAAAATAAATTTAATTAATTTTGTATAAAACTTAATGAGTGTTACTCAAATGCACTTGTTCCCTTTTTTTTAACCTAATAATAATAAGAATTTTGTGTTAAAAACTACATCATTTGGATGTACTTTAAAAAAGGTTACATATTTTAGAACTTATCGCTTTATTTTTTATAACATATTAAATTATTTTTTTTATAATTAGTTTAAGTAGGGGGTTCTAATTTAACTACTTCTCGGTCACAAAAAGAGTCAGAAAAGCAGCACTCTTTAATTCAGACTATAGAGCAATATAAAAACCAATCTTTTTTAAAATATCAAGATGATACAATCGCTGAGTATAAAATGAAATAAAATATACTACAGATTTTAATTTTAGATACCAAATAAAAAATAACGCGCGTACTATTTAATATATATTATGATTAATATTTTCAATCTAATAATTTGGTTAATTAATCATCTGGCTTTCATATGCAAATTAGCGGTTTACACAATTTATTGTTTGATACGAAATGGGAACGAATTATATGGTTCATATACAGCGCAATGTACACTCTGATATAAAATGACTCGGAAAAAATTGTTTCATGAACAATTTTCCAAATAAATGATATTCTGCCGTAGATTAAAGTTATATATTTCTCGACAACTGATAAATTTAAATATCCAAACACTTATATTACAAAAAAGGATGTTATCTGAAAATTATTGAAAGTTTTCGCCACTAAGAAGCGCCACTGAATAATGAGTTTTATTATATTCGATCAAACATGGGTTTTCACGGAAAAGGTAAAATTATTTTCGCTGTTTTCGTTTCACAGTAGAGGGTAATCGGATTAGCTTCCTGTATCATCGCCTGTTATCGTTTAATCAAACGTAATGTAACGAAATATTCCGCTAAATCTAAGCTACTTCAGAGGGATCCTGAATTGTGGTGTGCGAAATACCTAACAATATCCCATGGGAACGCTACTCGTATTGTCATCAGCTACAATATAGTGCTTAGTGCTTCAGTATACCCAAGAGGGGTTAATTAATTTCCTTGACTAGTTATCTATTCATTCAGATGAAAACATATAGACGTGATCCAGGTGGATTGAAACATTAGATCTCTGGATTCACAAAAGCTTTGGGTAAACTATTATCTAACTAAATATAACACAACACTTCATCGAACAATGTGAAATGAGATGGTACTTTAATGCCACCTACTCCATTCATTAATACTTTCGTTGGATTGGATCTTTCTAGTTAAATTATATGCGCACATTTTGCAGATTCCGAAAATCTGAAGCGAAATAAAATGTTAACAAGTGTTAACTAAAAGCAAACTAAATCAAATGAAGTATTTATGTGAGAAAGAGTAAAAAGTGAAAAGAAGATTGTGCAGTTATTAAAGGCAGGCAGTGAACGTAAGAGGTGGATGGCGGAGATAGAGAGAAGGAGTGAGGAAAGAGAAGGAAAGGCAGAGGAGAAACAGAAGGGAGAGTAGCAGGAACAGTTTTTTTTTTTTTAGAAGGAGTGAGAATGGGTAGATAGAATAAGGATTATAAATAAAATGTAATTAAGCACATTGATAGGTTATTTAACACAATGGCAAAAACATTAAAATAAAATCAAACTAAATCTGACTGAAGAACCGATCTTCAATTGACAGGTGTCAGCATCAAGTTTGATTGACTAGCGCAGTTGACTCATTTAACCGTAACATAAGTGGGTACTTTCTTATATCATATAAACTGTTATCGTTACGACTGTATTTTAAGAAGTAGTAATAACATAATAAATTATTTACACTTACCAATGAAAGTGGTATCAAATGTTTTGCTAGATACACATAAGTCTCATAACAAAGTTATTCTCTAGGGAACACATTTCAAACAAACAGGAACGTTTAAAATAAAATAAACAAAGTAAACAAACTTCACTAACCTATATCATCATCATTACTTGATAAAGTTCCCAATAGTCGGGATGTTCCAATGGAGGCTTCGCCTTCAGCGGCCCCACGTTCACTGATATCCAAATTGCCCCCCGATACACCCGAAATAACACATCTAACACTGTGACCGGAGCATCGGGGCACGGGCACAATGCGCGCGCAAGTGTTCTGAAAATTAAAAAATCAACGGTTATAGGTGTGTAGCAGATGCTAATTAACCATGTGTCACTACTGGGATGTTTTGGGAACTTGGGAAGCTATAATGAGCGGATGTGTTTTGTTCCGGAAACTTTGCTAATTTACTGGAATTTAAAAATAGTCTCAAAGCGAAACTTCACTGTTACGATACGATACGACCATACTAAACCAATTTTCGTATATAGGTTAACGTTATCAATAATGATTAGATCGTTCAGGCTCAATTACGTGTTTGATAACACAAGATGGATACTTACAGTGAAGCAAAGCTAATGAATTATGAATATTAATACTTATTTTAAAACTCATTTTACATCTTTCATAATCTATCTTATGTTTTAATCTGGCTCTTTTTAAGAATTTATAAAATTTCTTTTAAATACGAATTTAAAGAAAGTTTAAATCTTTTCTAAATAAATATTATTAGTTTATTTATTATATTAATTGTGTGCCTTTCGACTTTACAATCTACATTATTATATTTCTTAATGCATTTCATATAAATTCAAAGTTAAAAACTAAACTTAAACTATTCTAGACTATTACTACTTCGAATAGTACTTTCTGTTTCTTCTTTTCTTGATCCTCTCTCTTCATGTCCCCTACTCCTCCTGTATTCACACCGTTTCCTGCTTCTCCTTCCTTATTGCCTGTATCTTCATCTATCACCTCTTGCCTTCCTTGTCTCCTCTCGACAAACCCTCTATTATCTTTTCACTATCCTTCCTGCCTTCTCTCTTCGTTTTCACTTCTCCACTTATGTCTATTACAGGCATAAACGCTCTATCTTTACTATTTCCTCTTGACTCTCTTACTTTACTATTTCTTCTTGACTCTCTTCCTTTACTATTTTATTATTGTCTCTATCTCCGTCATCCACCTCTGTCCTTATCTCCTTTCCGAAAATCCTCTATTTTTCTGGACTGAAGTTTAACTGTTTCCTCGCTACTTCTTTCTTTCTCGTGCTTCCCTTTACTGCCTCCTTTAGTACTTCCTCTCTCTTCATGTTCCTTATGCAACCCAGCTACGGGCTTATTTATTGTCCTGTTTTTTCTTTCCTTTTTTCAATTTCCGCCATCCACCTCTTTCCTTCACTGCCTCCCTTTAATAGCTGGCCAATATTATTAGTTTTCGCTGAGGTAAAATGTTCCAATAATGTAAAATACCCTTTTGCTAAGTGTTTAGCAGTGAATATGATAGAAACCCTAACTTAATATTAAATAAATCACATAGATAACTTTCAGCAACACTATTGCACTTCAAATGCTGTTTATGGGTACAATATTCTATTAACATGAAATTGTTTTTGACGTAAGTACGAGTATTTCAATTTATTTTAATATAGATCGATAAAAACAATTTTTCATATTTAGAAACGATAATGTGAAAGTTCGAACAAATGAGAGCCAAGCACGTGTGTGTGTGGGGTACCACGAGTATATACGAGTAAAGTAGGACCCCAACTCTTGTACTTGGTTTGCCTGCTACTACTATTTGCTATTATCAAGGGTTGAATGCACGCAGATAATGTACGTCAAGTTTCAATAAATTCTATTATGTGGAAGTAACAAAGATGATGAGAACAAAAGCCCTGCGTCGTTCAGAGCTTGCTTTCAAACGTTACTAAGTTTGTAAAACAGATAAATTGATCTGGATTAAAAAAACGTTTATCACACTAACTTTGATGCCACTAGGTATTGTTGTTGTTAATTGAGCTTGTCAATCAACAATTTAAAAAATTAACACTAGTCTACTAAATCTGACGTCCCGACTAGAACCCTATCATTATCCTTATCGGGATCCCTACAACATCTAGGGTAATATTCTACTCGGAATATACATTTAAAACATTCCAAGTTAATTTTTGGCTGATTTGGCGTGTAATCTCTTAACTGGGAAATCGATTGGAATAACTCGGGTGAAGTCATAAAATATTCATTGAAATTTATCGTAATAAGTCAAAGTTTTTCAAACACATTATGGAGTGGCCCAGTAATTTTGTTTACTTCATACCTTTAGGAACATGTTCCAAATGTTTATTGAACCACGTAGTCAGAGCTTTTCTACTTAACGTCTACAAGAACGTAATTCAGACCACACGACCGCACTCGAGTGCACATACTCCTTTGGCTGGGGTATATGGATTACATAGCGTTCATATAAAGTTGCAGCACTTTGAATAATTTATGGTATTACGTAACTACTTTACAGTGACTAGGACTGGGAAACATACTTTATTAATAAATTCAATGAAGTTGCTTAAAGATGGTAGGATCGTCAAATATAAAAATCGGATTGTTCCACTAAGAAATTTCAACATATACTGTTACGGTAGTTGTTCAGAGACAGTGTGATTCAAAAGTAAAGCTAAGTGCACTACGATTATAATGCCGGTTTCCAGGCCCAGATTTGAGGGAGGGCAGGCGGTGCTACTGCTCAGGAGCCTCCACAATAGAGATCAAAGTACTACATTTTTGAAAGACGTGACGGAAAAAAATTGTTTCTTTTATTTGGAAAATAATTAGGGGCCTCCGCTTCTTCGTTGCCCCAGGGCCTCCACACACCCAAATCCGGCACTGCCGGTTTCACACCAGAGAGACAGTTCAATAAAACACGAACAAAAATTTGTTTTTCTGAACAAAAACACTAATGTTTACACCAAAGAGACAGTTCTTAAATCATTTTTGTCTTTTCAAAGCGCTGTTGCCATATCACAACTACTGTTCGATACATCTCTAAGGTTAATTGAAAACTTCACGTGATCAATAAGTTTTTTTTTATGAGGTCTGCGATTTTTATAACATATCAAATTTTTATGAAGTTTCTGCATTGCATCGCAATAAATTACTATATTATTTTTATCATTAATTACCATAATTTGCTATAAATACGTACACATTGAATGGTGACGGATTCTCTACTTGTCATGGCATTGTAAGGTCCGCTTGCAGAACTTAGTTGATAGGCGCTCGTGGTATGAGGAACACCTCCTGAAAACAATTCATTATTTTGATTTGCTATTTCTAACGTATTTTTAATTTAAATAGTTTAACATCTATAAATATTAGACACTATAATATCCTAAGGAGCTTATTCTCAAGTTGTAATTTCCGGCGGTCTTAAAAAAAGAAGAACATAAGAGCTTTATACTATACATAGATACTATACATAAAAGCTTTATATACAACGTCCTAGGTAATTTCATTATGAATGACATTTACAAACAATAATTTCCTAATACAACAAGCGGCGGCATTGCATTGAAAGATTAATTTTACTGGAATTTTACTCCTTTTAGCCTTTGTTTGTTTCAACAATTTATTCCCGCGGTATCTGTCTATTGTGCTTATTGCAATTAGATTAAATATCGCAACAATTCACATAGCGGGACATTTATAAATTAAGAGGGTAACAGGAACCAGTAGCTCTTCCATAAATCATTGCTCTTCTGTCTCTTTTCAGCACTCAACAAGCACTTAAAGTAATTTTAGTTTTTATTGTACGTATATATTATTTCTATCTTATGGACGGTACAGACTGGTGCGACATAAACATGCGACATCAAACATTTATATATTTTCATTCATAAGTAGACATTATTTAGACATGACAAAATGTTTCAAAACCAAGTCGGTCTTTGTCAAAAAGAATTTGAATATGGTCCCGAACAAAAGGGTCGAGCATTTATTATATATATGAGTCAACTTGTGTACTGTATTAAATATGTGTACATATTTTTTTCTAAAGCAAGTTGAAGGCATTCCGACGTAGTTGCATGTCGCACTAGTGTAGACGTGTTGTACAACTTGTTACAACAAATGTTTTATGTCGCATGTTTATGTCGCACCAGTCTGTACCGTCCATTAGCACAAATGTTTTGTTTCAAAGAATTCACTCGTGTATTCTGTATACCATCATAACAAAGAAAATACTTTTTAATTTTAATATATCTTTGTTCTCATAAATGACAATACCCCTGCTGACTGTAAGGTAGAAGAAGGTGAATGCCATATTGAATTTCTAAGCGGCTTTGTTCGGTGACCCGAGCAACTGGACAAAGACAACAAACATTAAATAAAAATCAACTATACCAAAATACAAACAAGAATAAAAAAAACATCAAAGCTAAGTAGTATGTACACAGTAGCGTGGTTAAAAAGATTCGTCAAACGTTGTGTGTGCTAGCTTTACAATCAATTACAAAGAAAATCTAGTTGTTTGTTGCAGTTTGAAGCTGTAATTGACATTTCGCTTTGCTTGTTACTCATAACAATTACACCTTATTTTAAGTGCTTTGTGCTATAAGTGAATTGTTGAAACAATTCATTTTATTGGAGTAATTCAAGCATAACGGAATGAAAAAATACTTAATTAATTTGTGTATAATTATTAATAATGAGATTATATTTTAAATGTAATTACTCTTTTACAGTAGATATAATATTATAGTAAGATGCTTGAGATTTTGTTGTTTGCTTGATGCACCTTTATTATTGTACAGTCTCAGCCAACTTTTCAAATTTTTTACGGTTTTCATTACGGTTTACGGTTAATGTTTTTGCCATTGGGCACTACATTCTTCTGCCTTAACTCATTAAATTACATATCATTGTGCTTAATTCATTTTTGATCCTTATTATATCTAAACATTCTCACTCCTTCCAAAAGAAAAATAAATAAACAAAATAAAAACAAAACTGCTACTCCTGCTACTCTACCTCCTGTTTCTAATCTACCCTTTCTTCTCTTTTCTCGTTCCTTTTCTCTATCTCCGCCATCCATCTCTTCCCTTATCTGTCTCTCTGTAATAACTACACAATATTATTTTCGCTTTTTACCATTTTCTATCATGAGAACCTAATGTGCTCCAGCGTTTATTTATTTTATTTCTTCTAACATATCTTGAGCGGCGAGACGCCTTTACACCTATATGATGGCCTCGTTAATAATAGAAGAATCTGGAGGAGGGAGTTGTACCAGACGAATACATTAAAGAAAAGACCCACAAGAAGTATAGCGAGATTTAGAATGGGCTATGAGGAGAACGGAAAGAGATACTGCGAAGGAGGGGAGAGGAGCGTCTGCAGAATTTTTAAGTAAACAAAAGATACAGTGGAGCATATGAGGAGATTTTGCAAATTTAAGATAGATAGTAAAAAAAGACAAATAAATTGTTGAAATGATGCAGTGAAGGAAGGAGGTACAGAGAAGAAGAGAAGGGAAAGAAAAGCGAAGAAAAAAAAGAATGAAGGAGAAAGAGGAGCAGGATCGAAACTAGGAGAACTAGATAACTAGAAGAGATTGGTAGACTAGTAGAAGATTACGATTATAATAAAAATTTTGTACGTCCAGCCTAGTGCAAATAGTTTACGTGTCCAAATTTCACGAGGAGTTTCAATTTTACGAGGGAGTTATTTAGTTCGAGCTGGAAAAGTCATACGTCAGACATACTGTTATCTAGTTATCTAAATATTTTGAAGTGGATGAAAGATCATATTTTGAATGACTGTACAGTTAAAGTTGGAGTGTGAAAGTGGGAGAAAAACAAACCCGAATAAATAAGTTAGACCGTAATTATAATCCTTCATTATACAAGTTCACATTCAACGGCGCTGCTACGTACAGTGTGACTCATAGCAACGTGAATAAAAATGTCACAGAATATGAAATTAATTTGTTACAAACTCGTTTGTATTTATTACATCAGAGCCGTAGTTTGAGTGGTATAAAGGGGCAACACCGCATCTTAAATATAGCAAAAACCAATCCGGACGACGGAATGGCCTTATGTATAATATTATACATTCTGCAGTCTCACTAATAAAATAGACAATCGGTATACTCTTTGAAATATATTTCTGTAGTTAAAGAGTATAAATGACAGTTTCTTACAAGTTGTAAAGCTAGACGCACAGTAGTGATGTAACTTCATGCAGAGCAAAAAATACTATAAATTTTCAATACATAAACATACTAAAAAAATATATATATATAAATTTCTGTATCATAACAAAAAAGATAAAACAATATTTATGTTATTACAATTTTTTTCAAAATTACTTACCCCTTTTTGCAATCATTTTAGGGAGGCATTCCGTGCAAGTCTCTCCAATGTTTTGACAATGATTTGTTGGTAAACACACCACGGTGCCCATACTCGTATCTAAAACAAACAAAAACATTTCATTTTTTATGAATATAATAGCTATAAATTAGATAACTTTTGAATCATTTAGACGTAGAGCAATGAAGACTATACATTTTACATTTAGCACAACAGCCTTAACCCTTGGAATTGTGCATAGATTTATGAAATACGAATGTTTGACGTTTCAAATAAATACGTCACGATACGTTAAATTTATGTACAAGAAAGCTTGCAAAGGACTTAAGGTATTGTACGCAAATTATTCGAATGAAATTCGATCTAAATGCCAGATATTTTTTCAATTAGGAATATACTATACGACTATATTTAACTTTTCCTTCGAATGTTCTTTCGAGATACAAGAAACTTTACGACATTTTCACTTTATTGGGCCTCATTTTTATAGTTAATACGTTAATAACATCATAAACTTAAACCATCTTGTTCCACCATAATCTTTGTTATTTTGTTACTTTCAGAACGTAACAGCAATATTATTATATTTACGCAATATAAACTTGAGTAACTTTATGGGTTGACATAATCTTTACACTGTAATAACGATTATTACAATGTACATTTAAGTCCTTACAAAATTTATAACAATGTACGTAGAAGCCCATAACTAGTTTATACTCGGATCGTTTCTGAACGTGCGCCATAAGAGAACGAGAACGAGGAAACTCGTCGTTTAACTGTGCGACGTGTTTCTCACACAAAAAAGTTCGCAACATTCTTCTTTTAACTAGAATATTTTATTAATTGTCAATGATTTTTAATTGTGTTTTAAGGGATATTGGAAGATTCAGACAGACAGTTGTGAACGAGGATGAAGCCAGATTATCTAGATAAACAGCGAAGTAAAGAAATTAGAATATTCGTAAGATTCGTGCTAAGAAACGAAGCCAGAGATAGCAAATATTGGAGAGTTGACGAACAGTGACCATGCAGGATTTGTTGGGAAGAGGAAGAACAGTTGTAGCACATGAGGAGCAAGTGTAGAGAGAAGGTGGAAAGTGAAAAGAGTATGGAAAAGGAGGAAGAACATGAATGGTGTAAGTAAGAAAGTACTAGAGAGAAAAGGAGGAGAGAGACGAACATTACACGAAAGGCACATCACGATAGTTGGGCGGCGACTTATACGAGGTTATAAGAGCGGTATAAATCTATAATACAATAATGAATTTTATCTTAATCGTTTCTATATACATTATAGAAAAATAAGTGAGTCAGTACTTTTTAGTTATATCGGCACTTTATACCCCATAACTTGTTTTAAGTATGAGTCACCGCCGAACTCTCGTAATTTGAACTATATAATTAAATACACACAATACAATTATATTTGGAAGTGGAAGTACAAATCAAACTTAATTATATTCGTATTATCGTATATGATAAAATATGTTTCTATAATTTTAGTAATTTATTTAATATTAATTGTAATAATTATTTATTTTCAACATAATAATGTTCTATATAGCTTTTGATAACACAGGATATATCACAATGGATTAACTAACCCGATTATCGCTTGATTTTCAGCAATTTAGCGCATTGCATCTGAATCACGGATTTAGTGTTGCATTGAATATGTCATTTGAATGAGTAACTGATTGATTGCATTGATAAAACTATTGTGGCGCTGCAAAATATATTCCACACTGCATTCTATACATTTGTCTGCAAAAAATAAAACAATAAAGACTATAGTATGGCGAGACGTATTCGAAATATGTATACTGATATGAATATGAGCCGTTTGCTAACATAGCACATATCTGGATCGTACAACTTTTCTCTTGTGTTTCGAATATCGCCGTGATGTATCCACGCACATCAAGCAATCTGTGTCCCTTGGATTGCAATCACACTGCTAGTATCATGTTCCAGCATCGCAGCTTGAACGGAGGGCATACTGTGAACGGCGCGGCGCAGTCTTATGCAATAATTATTGTATTAAATTATTCATATTATGTATACCAATAGGTGTACGAGTAGCTTGGTGAAACAGATACATATATGTCATGCCATAATTCGTAATTATAATATGGCAATAGAAATAGGATAGACTTAAGAACCTTTTGCACGATCAGATCGTTCTTCAGTAGGTTTTAGTTTCAGATAAACTGGTGAATAGATTTTCCATAGATCTGAGTTTTTCGGTTCTTGTAGAAGCTAACAAAAAATAATTTATATTTAAGAAAGGCGAATTAAGGATGCTAGGTTTTCTCTAGCTTTATTTAAGTTGCAATCTAGGTTTAAAATTATAGATAATAAAAATATCTCATGTGTAAATAAACGTGCCAATTTCTCACTGTCCGTTCTCTTGAACATTTATTTTCATAGTCTTTTAAATTCTTTCCTTTGTTCTAAATAGTATAATTCAATTAATTTCAACCTTTTAATGTTGTTTGTTAATAACTTATATGAATTAAATAAAACTTTATTATGTTATTACAAATGTACTTAATTTTAATAATGAAGTATTAAGTAAATATTAGTTCAACTAATAATAATCATAAACTTGTTGGACTACAACGTAAACGTGTTACTGGTACAAATACACATGTAGCGCACACTTTGTATGCACATATTTGATTTGTTATGTTTACGTTTTGCATAATGTGATATTTGAACCAAACATTGAGTTCAAACCAAACACACATCCTGGAAAATAACATAATTATTATAATTATGATTACCATTGGATTTTTATGTTGATTTTGTGTTATTGTTTGCGCTGATTTAATTTATTACTTATGTACTCGTACTCACGATTTGAATAATAGATGCAAACTATTGGTTAGCGCTCTAACAAATCGAATGGAGGAACATAAACCCTGATACACAGGATGTCCCAGAATAAGGTTTCTGTTTGAAGCTACCACAGTTGGACATAAATATAAACTGTAAACGCCCTAGCCGGTGCATGTGACTCATAACTACTACCGATGAAGTCCAGCAGGGACGGAGAAACTCATCCTTTATTAAACCTTAAATGTAAACGTAAAGAATCCTGCTAGCAGTGGCGTAGCTACCGCCGTATCAGCCGGCTACAAGGGGGCCAAACATGTGTAAGCCAAAAGTCGTAAAATGTTATCCACAATCTCACTTAACCTCTTAGGCTGTACTTCCCGAGAAAAAATCATATCATAAAACAGTGTCCTAATAAAGTTTTCGATTCAATATTGTTAATTTGCTTGGTGCCACAGTTACAGAAAATATTGCTTTAGAAATTGAAGAAGTTCTATTTCTGGCGATTATTCTGGATGTAAGACAAGACCTGTCAAAAATGGACCAACTTTCTGTAGTTTTTCAATACATCTCGATAACAAAATGATGATAATGTACCTAAATAAATAAAAATCTGCAAGTCTTTTTTGGGGTTAATAGTATCTAGAGCAGAAGGACAGAAAACTGTAATCTTAAATATCATAAAAGAATATGGAATTGATTTGTTCAAATGTAGAGGGTGTATTGGAGGATTACAAGCCCTTAAAAATGAGCTTGCCACAAATGCCGATTATGTTCATTGTGCGGCACACGCATTAAATTTAATTTTAAACGATGCTGCGATACGTGTTCCTGAAGTGTCCATTTTCTCGATAACTTCGAAAAAATATATACTTCTTTAGCAATAGTATAAAATGCTGGTCAATGTTGACTAACGATTCATTTGAAAAATATAAAATTACCCTCAAAAAGATGTGTCCTACTAGATGGTCTTTAAGAAACGACGCTTTATCAGCTATTAGGAAAAATAAATCATTAATAATGAAAACTTTATACCAACTAAATTTAATTTCCACTAAAAAAGACGAACGTGACGATTGTAAAAATATAATTAACATTTCAGAGATCTACGATTTTGTAGTGCTTGTCGCAAGCTATATTTGATTTAAATTGTTTGGCTAGCTTAGTTCCTAAGAGTATTAATTGTAAGTAATAACGAGCGAGCGAGCGTTTTTGTTCCTTCTGTAAGAAATCTTTACCCATTATTAGGGCTCCCAAACAAGTTTTGGTACGGGGCTCCTCTAAGGCACGCTACGCCACCGCCTACTAGCAAATGTAATTAAAACCAATAATACTAAAATATGGTAACCATGAGCTCCCAGTACTTACTATACACCCAAAAGACTTTTTGTAAATTATAACTGTTACAAGTAAGTATCAAAACAGTTTCACAAACATTTGAAGTCTTTCGGACGCAGGTTTTTACGCTGCTTTATGATTCCTCCGATATTTCAATTAACGCTCGCGTTGCGTGCGTAGACCTACACTTACACCGGCTTATTAGTTATGATTGATTTATTATTCATGTGCTACAATGCAACCTGAGCCAAACGGCACATTGAGCAGATACAAAATGTAATATCTAGCTAGCATTTATCTGATCTTAACGTTACGTAGACTCATTTAATTCAAATGTCAGAAGAGGTGTGGTTTATAGACCGGCAACTGACAATCGATAACTAAGAAGAAATAAGTACTAAAAAGAATCAATAGCCCCTTGACTTGTATTTAAAACCGGACACTACAGGCTACAGTATCGGACGAATGAGAAAGGGCCGCATCAAGATTATAATAAGAAGAAAATAAACTAGCCTCTTGTTAAGCCGGCTCCAGACGATGCGGTAAACGTTTGCCTTCAATGTGTGAGTCAAGTATTGGAAGATATTTTCTGCTACACGGTGGAACGAATGTTTGATCCGTATGATATATTTATTTTATTATTTGTTGATATTATTGACACTGACACTGTTTAACAAAAACTTGCAGCAGTGCATGACATGTGAATCAAGTGTGTGGTGGGAGTAGAAAAATCCCTTTTAACGCTGGTCAAAAGACCGACAACAGGCCGAACTTCTTCTAACGTGAACGTTGGACACATGACACACGATGCGTGGAACCATCAAGCGTCCAACGTTATAAGGTGTTCGTAGCATAGTTTGGTGCCGACTTTAGTAAATTACAATTGTCTACAACACACGGCACAGCTTTTATTGCCAGTAGATCGTGTTTGAAATTATTTGAAGACACTGAATTAAATCAATTCTGAAGCGGCCCTGTACATGTATTGATGTTATAATAAATACTATCTTAACTAATATTAATACCTTAAGTTATTGAGAGTGTTCGTATCATACCTCTCACTCTCCCCACCCCCTGCTCTTACCCCACGAAACGTCATGTAGTAAATAACGTGATCCAGTTATTAGTAAAATGAAAAATTAATAGAAACAGACTAATTGTGAAATTATGTGGTTGCAATATCTTTTTAAACATATCTATAAACAGTTGAGTTATATAATGCATTATGTTTTAAGTTTATTATCGGCCGACTTTACACACACACACACACATAAATGCGGTCGTTATTACTAGTATCAAATAAATAACTCTTTAAACTATCATAATAAAATTATTTTCAAATTAATTTAAGTGTCTGTCTTTAACACTGTTATCTATTTATTTGTGACGTTTATAGATACGCTGACGTCATTTATTGATTTCCATTTTATGTTAATTTCCAGTTTCATTTATTTTTGTTGTTGTTAATATTTTATGTGAATATTCATTAATATACTCGTACATAGAGCATTGTGCGTGTGTGTGCCGCAGGATACACATTATCAAGGGATTATTCTAATTCCCTACATCAAAGATAGAATTTTTAACAAATCCCAATCCCAAAGGGACCGATTTCATACCCCTTGCATGGTTTGTAGGACAGTAATGGACATGACAGCGGAAGTAAAATCATTTTTACGTTATTGTATGTTTTTTTGTTTAGTAAATCAATTTTAGCATGTTTCCAATGTCCGCAAATGTCCTCATATTTAATATTTGATATGTACTTTACTTTGAAGGCTGATGTCAGGTACATATTTGTACACAGAAATTACATGATGTTATACCTTAAGGGAAGACGACTGTAAGTAAATTATGTGGACATACAATGGCTTATTAGTATCATTAATGTCCTTCAAAGAAATTATAAGTACAAAGGACAGCTCTCGTTGTGTACGAATATGCATGTATCCCATCATGGTCTGGATCTGCAATATTATATAAAGATATACATTGATCTTTTCATCTTTATCAATATTTAATTCATAAGCCTTGCTGCAATCCTACCCAGTAAACAATTTGGTGAAGTGTCCCATTTTGTGACGTTTCTATCACTATTTTACTTCAATTATAGTTCGCATCTACTATATCTTCATTTCTATTCCGACAGGTGGAGTGGTTTCGCCGTTAGAATTTGAGGTGATTCCAACAACATAGTCATATTCGCCTGAAGTCAATTTATTTTAATTAAATTTGGTTTATTATATTTATATCATTAAGGAATTCCAGCACTTTTTGAATTTTTTCTGTATCGTTTGAAAGTATGTCCTTTAATTCACCACTGATTTTGTATTTTGTTCTTTGCGTTTGATATTGTGGGCAGGTTATTAGTAGATGATGGACTGTTATTTGCGTCTGACAGCTGCTACACTACGGAACTGTTGTTTTACTGATTAAATGTTGATGCGTCAATATCGTATGTCCTGTTCTTAGTCTGAAGATGGTCTTTTCGAATTGTCTATTGCTGCGAAAAAAAGTTTCCTATTTGTTTGTATTTTCCTTAATCAATCTCAATGTGTTGTTACTTATTTGCGTCCAGCACTGGTTTTGAATTTGCCTCATACCCTTTTTATACATTTCGCCATTTGTAGCAGATAAAATAGATATTTCATATGAACGACTGTGAAAAACTGAACTATAAATGAACTCTTTCATGACAAAAATATCATACGCATCTTCACTTCGCATACGAAAATGTTTACTGCGTTAAATCTGTATCCATATTTAATTGGTAAACCTTGTTGCTTCGTTGTTGTCTAAGTTATATGTCTAAGTTGTTCATTTCTTCATTTTTTTACCTATCTATAAAATAACTTAACTACTCTTCCAGTAGCATAGCATAGTAAATATATCACAATGCATAAAACCAACAGAAAGTAAAGTTCATATTCTGTATCCAACATAATGTTTCAACAGAAACAGAAACAATGTTTCAGCAGATCTCTGTACAAAACTTTTAAAATATCGCAGTAAATTTAATGGCACAAATCATTAAAGCAAGCAATGATCATTACTAGCCTTGGTAATAAAACCACTTCTCATTTACGTCAAGTGAACGATGATAATAGGTCGGATACAAATTGCCTTGTACCTGTTCTAACAATATCAAATATGTATTTAACGAAAATAATGATTGATATGATTAATTTGACGGCCTGCCACTTGACACGCGAAAAATAATTCGAAAATAAAGCCGCTTACTGGAGCGGAGCGTTAATGAGTATTCCAGCTTAGGATTTTATAAAGCTGTTTATTATAGACAAATCGGATTTTAAATTTTCGTATAATAAAATATTAGGAGCTAGGTTATGTATATGAGTACCTTGGCTTACGAACAATTCTACCGCGAGCATGCTCGGTTCGTAGCCTAATTCAACGTATTCTACTATGTATGGTGCTTTTACGATCAAGATGCTTTTGCTACAATAACGCAACCTTTACTACAACTTAGCAACATTCGTTACTGTCTCTAATTTCTTAGTTCACATCAAAACTAATGTTCTTCTATAAAGATAACAATGGAGATTGTTTCAATCTGTTTTCTTTCTGTATGTATGTATGTCTGTGTGGAACTGTATGCGTGACTCTCTTGAGAAATTATTTTATATAAAAAGAAACAGTAATAACCTTGAATAAGGAAACTGACAGTTGCCAGAAAGTCTGTAACGCTAAGACTCGCGTCGCATGTTAATAAATTATATAACATTTAACAAACGTCCGTTTCTTTATAATTTCGGTTGACAGTTTCGTACGTTTATTCTTGTATTTCTAAGAAAACTAAATTTGCTTTTTCTAAATTTATTTCAGCTTTTAACAATATGTCCTTGTTGGACATAATCATTATCAGAGATGTGCGTTTTTGAAATACATATACTCAAAATGCAAATGCAAAATAGTAAATACCTATTTCTTATTTTGTATTTAAATATCTTTTAAGAGTATAGAATTTTATATTTTATTTAAAAACTTTTACAAACCTATTTCCTATTTGGAAAATACAAAATACTTCTTTCATTTTTGTTACTTCATAGTGTTAATCAGTAAATATTATTTTTTGAATATAAACTTAGAACCCCACTAATATTAGCACCATCTATGATCTAAAAGTATCTGCACAATTGTCTTAATACCCTCTACTACCTCTACATGCGACATTCAACATTTATATATTTTCATTCATAAGTTGACATTATTTAGACATGAGTGTACTAAACGTCTTGTACTTTTAACGTACAGACTAATGCGACTTAAATATACGACACTTATAAAACCCATACTTTTGCTATTTTTAAAACTTCTGGTAGAATTTTTATGAAACAAAAATGTTTCAAAACTAAGTCGGCCTTTATCAAAGAAAATTCTATTCTATTCTAAATGTATTTTGTATTTAAATACTAACATGAAATTTATTTTTTATTTTGTATTTAAAATAGGAAAATAACGAGGTATTTGCATTTTGTATTTAAATGCTTTTGAAAAGCATTTGTGCACATCTCTGGTCATTATTATACTGAATACTTTAAAATAATTTTATACTTCACTTGCGCTTAATTTTATGCGAGAATTTACCAATAAATAAGATCCTTAAAAGTTATAATAAGTTTTAATAAAACATTTTATAAATTAGTATTATATTTTCATCAAACAGTTTGAAAATAATTAGAGGCATTCCTCGTATACCAAAGATGTTATGTTGAAGATATTTAATTAAGACGACAATATTTGACATTCCGTGTCCTTACACAACACTTCTTTATACCCCAGTTCTTCATAAATGCACTGGAGCCGTTGTGCCTGGTTGAAATACCTGGAACAAACAATAAGAGATTTCGTTTGACGATTTAACTTATGTATAAAACATAATTAAGCTCTCAAAATGTCAAGCTAGGAATTTATATTACATTTTAATTATTTACTGTAGAATAAATAATGTCAGAGAATATTTATTTTTAGAATGAAAAGTCTCTGGCAAATGGCAAAGTATGAGGTTGGAAAATTATTTATATTTAAATTCCAAATGCTAATAATTTCTTATTTTACATCGAGACATTATTACATTTGGATAGAGATGTTTATCATAGACTGGTAGAGAGAAGTTTCGGTGGTTCCATTTTCTGCTAGACCCTAAATATTTTGATGCGGAGGTTGTCAACCATGTCTGAATTTCCATAAAACTGTATCATATATCCAGAGGCGGCCTTAGGCGGTGGCAAGCAGGACAACCGCCTGGGGCCTCGAAGGGCCTCGCATTCTCGCGCAACAATCCAAGTAGAAAAATTCACTAATATATATGTATTTGAATCTCGCGCCTCGCTCTTTAGAAATCCCACTAGAACCACTGCGTATATCTTTTAAGACATTCTTTGTGCTTATTAACTTTTATAAAACTTCCAATATAAAATTTTATTTCTCGTCAATTATCATCAAAAATACTTACTTACTACAATTTGCATAAATTATACAAAGAACAAGTGCCTCGCAAAGTTCTGTCGCCCGGAGCCTCGTATATCGATAAATTTAGCTATCAGAATCTCAAAATATAAACGATTACTTATTAGTCGACAGTTGTTTTGTGAAGTCAATGCACGAAGCGCAAAACAAAAACTCAAATTCTAAAAAGCTATATCTTCATCACCATTTCGATATTGAAAAACATAAAAACGCCAATGTATATATATTAACCCATATTTCAATAAAAAGAAATTAAGAAACCACCCCTAAAAAATGAATGCTTTGGTTGTCCTTGTGAACTACGTAACGATTAATCAAACTTCTGCAGACAAAAAGTTCTTGCAGTTTGACTGACAAGAGCTTTTAGTATGTCAGACGGACTGGAATGTTATAACTGAATATCACACACACACACACACGTACTATAGGAAGACGTAGTATTGATTCTTTCTTAAGATGAAAAATAGTTTTTAGTCAACAACCATCAGCAACATTAAGACTACAAAATCAATTAGTATCAAAAGCAAGATCTAGATAGTACCAATACCAATTAACGGCATCTTAAGCAAAAAAATATCCAGTCAGACTTGACTTTAAAGGTAGGTCTATTTCAAAGGTCAGCCTGGTACAAGTGTGTCACCTGCGCCTGTCTACAGTGAGTAAATTTGTAAAAAATAAACTCTATATTTTTTCTTTCTTAACTTTTTGTCACTCTTGAATTGTCGTTACTTTATGTACACGGCTTTCGTTGTAGTAATTCCCTGAGACCTTACAGCTACGTCATATTGTTCACTAATTAGCAGAGTTGTTATCTTTGAAAAATCATTCCCAAGGGAGATCGTACACGTTACAGTTTCCTCAGTAAAACTTCTTAAACTAAAATAACAATTATACATAGAAATATTCGAAGTAGATAAGCTCGAAGTAGCTAAATAGATGACGGGAATGCTTAAGATAATTGCCGTAGGATCCTGTCTTATAATAGAACAAGAAGAAATTATGGTGGTTGACAAACTATGTTAAGAAGTTTAAGTTAAATTAGATTAAATGTAATGAAGTAAATATCTTGAAGTGATTAGTTAAGAAATTGATTAGTCTTCAGAGAATATTCTACCATTCAAATTATATTTTGAGAACAACCCCCCCCCCCCCACACACTAACCACAATTTCCAATTAAAAGAAAACATTTTACAAAAACCAACAAGTTTTTACGTTCATATTATTGTATCGGCATCAAACACATTGGATTTATTGTCGGATACTGTGAGAGAAACTTCTCTCTCACTTCGTTTCTCTCCCATGTTTCATACGATAAATCCAATGCGTTTTAAGCAAGCCATGCGGACCTGAGGACGCTTACCATTACACAACCATACATAAGACAATTTCTATTTGTAATTACATTCTAATTTGAAATCCAATAAACAACTACTCTCTTTAAAGCATAATTGAGTTCAACTGTTGACAAATGTTAATAACGTCAAACATGAGTAATGGAAATTATACAACACGGCGGGGGGTGGGGTACACAGCGCGTATTTGAGCATTACTTGTAAACTAGGAGTCTGTTCGAGTAGATACATCTATAGATGAATTAATTTATGTAATGTCATTCCCAGGTGCGTTAGCGCGAGCTGACAAATAATGTGGAATTCGAATGCAAAACAAAGTTAGATACTTGTTATATAACGCATAACGCATTATTATTACGTACGCAGAAACTGATATTATTAGTTAATACTCAAATTTTTATCTTCGTTTATTAATATTAAATTTCATACTTACACATGGTTTAATAACTCTTGGTTTAATGTGACCTAAATATCGCATGTAGAAGTATAGTGGAAATGAAATGAGAAACAAGATATTCTATAACAATTCATACAGAAAAAATGACACGTAGAAAATTTGCATTCTTCTTAAAACTTGTTCAATTACCTTCTTTGTAATGTACCAGTAAATCGTAATAATGATTTTACTCTACTTGCCTAAGCGAGTACTATAAATCCTGTAGTTTATTTTCTTAGATAATGAAGTCAATAAAACTGTCATATGTCAAAACTATTTTTAATCAGTGATTTAAACGTCACTACATTACGCCTACTGAAATCGGGTTTGCTTCTAGTGTAACTCTATTGTATAGGATGAATGTTTCAAATAATCTTAACCGTTTTTTTTTTCAAATATTACGCGGGGGAGAACTTGCATGCATTTTTAAGAGTTGTTATCTTGAGTATAATGATTCGACAAGGATAATTGCAATGTTTTTTTTTAAGTTTTCGGGTCTATACGACGTACCAGTCCGTCAAAATATGTCATAGTTATTTGATTATTCGATTGCAACAGATCTAGATGCATGACACATATAACTACATCATTTTTGTTGTTGTGGGAAGTTTTGTTTGTTTTCTATGCGTTGCACCTAGGTGTATATGACATATCCTAGACATGCAGATTCAATGAACTCGTTGCGTGGGGTGGGGTAAGCAGGGTGTGGGGTATGGGGGCTTTGAAACCACTATATAATACGCCCAGAAACTTATGCAGGACACAGTTCACAATCACACGTCAAGTGAGCAGAACAAGAGGAACAGAAAATTAGATACAATGGTGTTTCAGGTAAAAATACTATTTGAATAAATAATTACTATCAATTATTAATATATAACGTTGATTATTATATAATGAAATGTACTAAATGATAACGTAAGAAAACACGTCCTTAGAATTGTAGAATAGGCAAATGATTTCGTTTACTTATAAAAGATATCGACTTCATTATTTTATATCATAAAACAATAGCGTGGCAAACAGATTTAACATAACTGAGGTGTAAGAAAGCGCTCTATGTGTCTAACACAATTAAAGAAAAACTATTTTAAATACCAATGAAAATTAAAATAAGTGCATTGCGCTTTTTACTTTTTACTTTGTATTTTGTTGTAGACTTAAAAATATTTCGACGAATTTGAATAATTCCTTTTTAGAAAAACAAAACTTTCGACGCATTTATATTCTAACATGAAATTGAATTAGGAATTTATATAGTGCAAAATATAATTTATACAATTACAAATACAAATGTGTTTCACATTTGATCTCGATTAGATTGTTTTTGGAATATACTGCGACTAAAAAATATCAAAATAAACTTCGTACATAATGAATCAAATTTAGCTAAAACAAAATAACTTATACCCACAATATTGGAATCGCCTAAAATTCTAAAGAAAATATGTAATCTCCTCTATTCCTCCTCCTCTAATAAAATTTATACATGGACCTCTTAAATTCCGATAGCTCTGTTAATTGTAACAATTTAGGCATGCTATTTTAACTGTGCGATTTTTTCACTATTTTCTTGAGAATTTTTCTTAAAATAGTAATATTCTTTTTCAGTTCATTGCGTTGGCCTGTCTGGTAGCTGGGGTTCATTCCGTCGCCATTGGAGTAGCAGCACCTGCACTTGCAGTAGCGCACGGACCCACTCTTGTTAAGGTAATACTCAGTTTATATAACAATTACAGTATTCATATAGCAATACGTAAAACGGAGAAGAAGAAGACCATTACTTAAGTTATGTACACGTACTCGTATTTATTGCTAAAGTCATTAATGAGCAGAATGCAATATCATCGTGGTGACATAATTATCTATTCATGAAACGAGCCAAGCCAAACTATCTTTTGATTACATTAATAATTTAATAGCGAAACTAGGTTAAATATATGCAAAATATTTCACAGTGGGATCTTATGTCAATCTCTCGTATTCCAAGAGATATGAACTATTAAACTGTTAGTACATTCATTTCACCAAAAGAATTTCATTTCAGTCAGTTGAAGACTACGATCCGCATCCACAGTACAGCTTCTCCTACGGCGTCCAAGATGCCCTCACCGGTGACTCCAAAAGTCAGAGTGAACAGCGCGACGGCGATGTCGTCCAAGGACAATACTCTTTGATCGAACCTGATGGCAGCAAACGCACTGTAGACTACACCGCTGACCCCGTCAATGGATTCAACGCGATTGTCAGCAAAGAAAACCCATCAGTGCATCCAGTCGCCGCTCGTCCAGCTCTCGTTGCCCATGCAGCGCCCACCCTGATCGCTCGTCCTGCTGTCGCAACTATATCTAGACCATTACTAACTCAGTCAGTATTAGCTCATTCTCCTCTCATTTCTCATGCTGCTCCTCTTCTAGCTCACCCTGGTTCTGTTTATGCTCACCCTGGTTCTGTTTATGCTCACTCTGGACTTTTATCCCATCCTGTACTTTCACATCAGCCACTTCTTTCTCATTCTCTATATGCACCTCATGCTCCTCTCATAGCCCATTCCTCTCCTTTGTTAGCACACTCCACCGGACTGATTTCACACGCTCCTCTGTCTTTGGGAGCTACTTATCTTCATTAATTCGTTCCGATATGGCATTCTACCTAAACTCTCTTGAGAGACTGAAATGTTTTTGTAACTTTATCGTTTCGCTATTACAATAACAATGTAGAAAACTAGGAATGTTCAAACATTGGCTCTATATACTAGCTAACAGCATTTCGTTGTAGTTTTCTTGTTCAAAAATAACACAAGGAAATATTATGTTAAATATTAATATTGCAATTAGACTATCCTTAATGTTTGCTTTGGTGTAAAAGTTATAATTAGGTTCAGTCTCTCTGAGAGTATCGCGCGGCCTTGACAACGTACAGTTATTTGCAGAAATGTTTTTATTTAATAACTTAATTGCCATTATTATATTTAATTCTTATTATTTATAAGTTTATAGAATTTACAGGGATAAACAATAATTTTGAAAGTGACTGTACAAAATAGAATCTAAGATATTGATAATTCGGTATGTACTCATATCCATATCGTCTTAACAACATTTTAATGTTCATTGCATTATGACGAACTCTCATTTCATTCATTAACGTTAATCGTAAAGTTACCAATTAATTATTATCATAGCTTAGTTCAATTCGCTTATCATTGTATGTAACTGAATTGTAATAGGATTATGTATATAAACAATACACCTACACTTATAGCCCAATAAATAAATATTATTGTATTGCAGCCATAAATTATTATTTTCTTTTTTTTTTTATAAAACTCCCAGTCCTTTTATCATTTTTCATCCTCACAAAATGGGCTTGTGTCCTATGTCTTAATTTCTAGAAAATTGTCCTATATATTGATAAAGTTGGTTACTAGAACCTTATTTTTTAATAACTCCTTATATTTCAAGAGATATTAACAATTAAAAAAGTCATTTTGTCTCTTTAATTATTAAAGGGATTCAACGTTGTACACATTGCATGTGACATCACAACCGGTAGTTGCTATCTCTTTTAAACGACAGAGCGTAAGAGAGATATATTCTTGACAGAACTCTGACAAGTTTACAGGCTACCAACCTTACAGCTCATAAATCTCTGCTATATGTATTTATATATCAAAATATCAAATAATATTTACAGCTATTTCGAGGAACAATAAAATTCCAATATTATGTCTGCCGTAACAGGGTTAAATAAATTAAAAACTATTTCGACTACCAACAGCTACAAAACATTACCACAGATAACTGACGTTAAAATGCATTTCACGTCATACAAATATGGCCAACCATTTCTAGCGCTAAAACAACAATTCGAATTTTTAATTGCTATATTTCCGTCAAAATTTAGATATTTAATGAAATAGACACGCCAATACACATTTGTTAACATCAATTTAGACAAAGCCCATTTTGGCGTTGTCTATTATATTATTACTTTTTTAATAGTTTACTAGTAGTGAAAAGTTCTTCTCAGATCTGGCCAGTGTTTGCCTAACGATAGAACTTTTCCCGAACATTTCATATTTTTACGAGTCACGTATAAATCCATCATTAATCCAACTACCAACATGGAAATATAATTTAATTTTAGAACACACTTGAAAGCTTCTGTGTTCTCTCATTTGAACCAGTGAACTTTTCTTTAAATATCTCATATATGATGTAAATATGTACGACTAAACCACGTTGTTGTTTTTACCCAGAGGGCGTTTCATGACCCGTGTATAATTAGGAGAGGCACTACTTGGCTTGCGCCCTTTGCATCACTACCCCACGATATGTTGTGGTACGACACAGCTCTTCTACTGGCTTCCAGCCCTGTAGAGAGCGGGAAGACGTGCCGATGGGGCTGCAGCCAGCATCTTATGATTACACGGCACAGAAGTGATTATGATTAGTTTAATTACTGCTGTGTTCCACAAACAACTGTGATAACAAACATTTGTTTGTAAGTTTAACATCTGAATTGCTTACATAAAGATTTTGGATAATATATTGTTATGTGGACGTGATATAGTTATGTTTACGTCATTTCTACTTTATTTTTATCCAATATTAGACCTTAGCGTATAAAATTTGAAGATACCTGAACATAACTAGTTATAATTCAAAGATTACGTGCCAAAATTATCAATAGATTTTAGGCTTTTTCATTTATTGCATTGATTGCAGTGATAAGAAAATTAACATAGCGGAATAAAGTTTACAAAACTGAATCCAGTGCCGTAAGTGAATTGGGATGAGATAGTATACTATATTAACAATACATATAGTTCAAATCACGATAGTTCGGATATTTAAGGCGACTTATACTTAAAAGACAGCAATATAAATCTATAATACGATAATGAATTTTATCTTATTCGGTTCAATACACATTATAGAAAAATAAGTGAGTCAGTGCTTTGTTTTAAGTATGAGTCGCCGCCGAACTCTCGTAATTTGAACTATAGTAAGAAATCTAAAACAAAGATTGAGGGATAGTTTAGTTCAGGTGAGAGATAACGTGTTAATTAGAGTAAATAAAGGGTTCAAAGCGGAACGGAGCGACGTTAATTTTGAAAAAATGAATATTTTAACGAAGAATACTTAAGAATTAGCTTACTTTAAATTAAACGACACATGTTATACATATGAGCGTATCGCTACTTTACTGTAATTTTAATTAATGTTTTGAAAAGATTGCATTCGTTCACTTACATGTAAACAAGGCTTCTGTACCAGCTTTAGATTCGGGTGCTATGTAAACAATAGCGGTAATAGGGCTCTGACTATCTCCCACCCACCTTCCTTAGCAATGTATGTATACGTTTATATATATTTGTCTATCTACCCTTTAGAAGGGCTAATGGTAATGTTATTGCTAATGGTACCCGGCTTCTTGCTACCCCGCATTACAGGTGGCATTGTTCTTGTAAGTCGAAAGATCCGAGTCTCCGACAACAATTTATCAAACGGTAAAGTTCTACAGCACCGTTTGCTTACTTTATTGTTTCTTTTAAATAAATAACGGTAACATTATACACTTAATACCTCACCCTCTCAATCCCCATCATTCTCTGCTCCACCCTTAAGTGGCCCGCTATTGCTACCCACAAAGGTATATTATATCAAGCTTTAAATCGTCATTTATTTCATGTTATTACAACTTTTCATTGTTGTTCGGTACAAAACGCTTGAATACATAAACACAGGTAAACATGAATTATAAATATGACTGGATGAGAGGGGGAAGTTCATGTGCTCATATTTCACAAATGTATTTATGTTTGTATGTTTTGATATGTTAAATACTGGTGGCATATGGTACCGGCTGTACAACATTAAGTATGCTTCATACAGAATATAGTATTCTAATAAAAATTAAATAAATGTATCCACTATTGCATGAAGCAAACGTGTCTTTTTTCATACAAATCTGGTCTATATTCCTCAAGAAAAAAGGTTAATTATGCATCTTGTAAAAGTTAATATAGTCCAAATCACGATAGTTCAGCGGCAACTTATACTTAAAAGAGGTTATAAGAGCGGTATAAATCTATAACACGATAATGAATTTTATCTTATTCATTTCTATATACCTTATAGAAAAATAAGTGAGTCAGTGCTTTTTAGTTATATCGGCAGTTTCTAACCCACAACTTGTTTTAAGTATGAGTCGCCGCCGAACTCTTGTAATTTGAATTATACTTCCTTTATAATAAGAAGAATATTTATTTCATAGATCTTAAATTATTTTTTCACTTTTGAAAACTATTTTAACATTCATTGGATTTTTGGAATCAATAAACAAAAAGGCGTTTATCCTTAGGGACTTCATTGACAGAAATTGATGTTTTGCTCAACACCACCATGTTCTACACGATTGCTACGTTATTAGATTTCTTGGTCTACGTCTACGTAGATACTACAGCAACGGTGTTCTACTTCCTACAAACACAGTTTGCTAAATATACATCTACAAAACGAAGTTAAAATCATATCAAGGCTGTGAATAGACTAACAAGTTCCAATAATGAAATTGTCAAATGCAATTTACCGACAATTTTGTGCAAAAACCTCGCTGTAACGTTGTGAAACAGAGGAAACAAATGGAAACAAATAGACTGCCAGCGGGATCGAACATATTAATCTAAAGGTTGAATAACGACTGTAACGGCAATAGAAAGGTCATACAAAATTGTAATAAAATGATCAAAAAAATCATTGAAATTGAAATAAACGCTGTCAAAGTATTTCCAATCAATTTAGAATCTCAAAAAGGAAAGCAGATAAATAGACAAATATTATTAAAAAATAACAAAGTACATGTTTTTCCTTTTATGACATTTAAATTATACGTCCACAGGTCCGCATTGCTTTTATTGAATAAAACATGGAAGGCAATGAAGCGGGATGGATGACATCCAGCAATTATATGACTTGTCCGACCCTGTCTCAGAAATATAAAGGAAAGAAAAAGCTAAAAAAAAATAATATAAAGTTAAGTAACGAATAGAGTAAAACATCATAAAAGAGAAATAAAAATAATATAACCTCAAATTTATTACAGAGAAAGTAATGGTAACCATAATTCAAAATAATGTTTGTACCTTTATATACTATTTTTTACCGTTCGAGATAGGATATTTTATAGTGTTTCAATAATTTTTATTTCATATTTTGAAAAATCCATTAGTCCCTATAAGCTTCTTTACTATTCGAAATAGCAGGAAGAGCAATGGATTAAAATATTGAAAAATACATAACCAAAAAAAATTAATTAAAGTATCAGGATTTTAAAGGGCGTAATTTACGTCCTTGCACACCTTAAGGAATAGTACAGAACAATGCGTCTGAAAGAAACGTCATTTGTTTTTTCGTGGAATAAACATCCTTTCCGCGCATTTAAAAATAAATGTATTTAAAAAATTATTTAAATAATTTAAATAAATTATCATAAATTAATAAATAGGTGTAAGAATTTGATTTGATTAAAAAAAATGGAAAATAATAATAGGAAAAACACCTTAAGTGTAGACTTCGTCGAAGTGATTTATAGAATGACGTTTACCGAATTACACTTATTTTTAAAAAACGATTTAAAATTATCAGTGGAAGATGTGATGGCAATTCAAGTGAATGGAAACAAGATGATTGTGAAAATTGCAGAACATTTATTAATTGATAACATTATTGAAATGACAAATGGGAAAATAATTTACAAAGGTACGGATGACAATAATTATAATGTGTATATAGAAAGAGCCGATAAATTCACAATTGTAAGAATGCACAATATAGAATATGAAATTCAAGATATAACGATACAACACGCACTACAAGGATATGGTACAGTTATTAGCATCAAAAAAGAAACATGGGGTAGAGATATGCCTTTCCCAGTTTATAACGGAACAAGAGCAATAAAGATGATTTTAAAGAAAGAAATCCCGTCGTATATACCAATGATTGGCAGAAAGGTTTGGGTTAGCTATGCTACCCAAAAGAAAACTTGTAGGTTTTGTGATAGAGAAGACCATTTAGGACAAGATTGCCCTACTAAAATTAGCAACAGAATAAATTCAAATGGTTTCGCACGCAGCTATGCAGCCATTGCGGGGAATACAATGAATGACAAAGCGGTAACTGATTGTGTTGTTCCAACTGAATCAAAAAATGAAGAATTAAGTTTTGTCAATAATTCAATTTTTCCACCCTTAATGCCAAAGAATACGCAAAATGAAACAAAAATCATTTCAACAGCTACTAATGATGATACTATTGCGATTGTAAATAATAATGATAATTTGTCCAAAATTCCTATAGCACACAAAGAAATTAAGAGAAAAATTGTAGAATCATCGTCAAATGAAGATACTTTGGCAAATTCTGAAATTGAAGATTGCTCAGATAATTCCGCTGCATCCAAAATGGATATAGGATTGGAAAAAAAAGATAAGAAAAATAACAAAAGACCAAAGAAACAAAAAAAAGTGACAGGAAAAGCAATGGATATAAAAGATAAAACAATTGAATAACCTTAATTTATTCAATATCTTATTAATATGGTACTAAAAACATTTGCAACATTTAATATCAATGGATTATCCTCTGTAACATCTAAAATTATGCTGAAACAATTTATTATAGACCACGATTTGGACATAATTTTATTACAAGAAGTTAATATAGAAAATTTAAGTTTCTTTAAACCTTATTCCTATATCTCGAACATTGGCATAAATAATAGAGGAACTGCAATTTTGTTAAGGCCTGGAATAGAAGCTACAGATTGCATATGTGAAGAAGATGGACGTATCCTATCGATAACTGTTGAAGATTAACTTTAGACTACCTCTAATCATTGCTGGCGATTTTAACTGTGTGCTGAACCAGAGAGACCAACTTGGGAATCTAAACTTCTGCTCTGGATTAAATAGGTTAATAACTGAACGAATTCTATCTGATATTTGGATCCTCAAGAATAAAACTCAACAGGGCTTCACTTAAAAAAAAAAAAAAAGAAGAACTTTCGTTCCGCTCTTATTCTAATCTATGGTGTGAATAAACCTCTCACGATCTATAGCATGTTACCAATAACATATTTTGTTAATAACAATCAGAAGTGCGCGCCCGTGTCCACTTAGTCTATCCAAGAATATATTCAATTTTACATGAAACCAAAAGAAGAATCATGCAAAACATAGTTTTCATTCAAGTTTGTAGCGTCCAAACTTAATCCGCCTCTGGATGCACTATTTAAACATGAGAAAGGTTTCACACAAAGATTTTATCCCGTAATAAACGATACCGTAGAACCGCAACTAGTAAAGCTCAGAACTTTCCAACGTATTGTTACAAGAAATATACTGTTTTCCATCTAGTGGGCAGTAGCGTTATTATACAGTAAAGTTTTAATCCAAAAGTACCTTACTACATTATTGATTAAAGTCCTATCTTACTATATGTATATATATAAAATAAATAATTAATGAATAAAGCATGTATAATTTACAATGATTGTATAAAAAGTGTAGTTTAAGGAAAAAGAAAAATAAATAATAAAACAATAGCAAGATATTTAAGTGCCATTAACCTATTGTTTATTTTTGTGATTTAATCCTAAATTGTTTTAGTAACAAAACAGATCATGCGTTTCTTGCAGTGTTTTAGTTTTATGTTTTAACGTTACCGTTTCAACACTGTACTCTAATTTTTATGTTTTCAGTCTCACAAGACGCTTAAGATTATTGCCATATGCTATACTATGCTTGCCCTTTATAAATAAAACTAAAATTATATACGGGAATGATACTTCAATGCTTAAAACATACTAAAATGGGCTTGTGTCCTATGTCTTAATTTCTATAAAAATGTACTATACTATATATTAATAAAGTGGGTTACTAGAACCTCAAATGTTCAATTATTTTTTAATAACGATATAACAATTAAAAAAGTCATTTTGTCTCTTTAATTATTAAAAGGATTCAACGTAGTACACATTCCAAGTGCATGTGACATCACAATCCATGTGTAAGGTTACCAACCTTACAACTCATAAATCTCTGCTATATGTATTTATATATCAAAACATCAAATATTATTTACAGCTATTTCAAGGAACAATCAAATTTCAATATTATGTCTGCCTTAGCAGGGTTAAATAAAATAAAAACTTATTATTCTTTGACTTGACTTGATTATTTGACTACCAACAGCTACAGAACATTACCACAGCACTGAACTACTCAACAAATAACTGACGTTAAAATGCATTTCACGTCATATAAATATGGCCGACCATTTCTAGCGCTTAAACTACAATTCAAACTTTTAATTGCTATATCTCCGTCAATATTTAGATATTTAATCAAATAGACACGCCAATACACATTTATTAACATCAATTTTAATCAACAATTGAAAAATCGACCACTAAAAAATGAGGACACAAGCCATTAAAATACGTTGTAGGATGGAATCAACCTTATGCAAGTACACATTCACGTATTTCTGAATTTCTTTCAATGACTTTTGCAACGAATAATAACTTATACTTGTGTAGGTTGAAGTACACATTTAAAGTACTATTGTATTTTCCTTGTATTTCTTTTACAAGTGCTGTTGAAAGAAATAGTTTTTCAATTTCACCAGGTTGTTCCATCTACTACGATGCAGTGGTTTCAACAAGTTTCATCCCGGTTTTGATGGAAACGAGAGGAATGAGGTAATGGACGAGTAGTAAACAGAATATCAATTTGTTTTGAGCACTGAGCATGTACAGACAATGCCAGATTTATTTTTACTTCAATTCCTCTACTTCAATTATTTTCAAAGTTATGGAATTTTATTTGTTTGAGTCGCATTTTTTAGCCCATAGTGACAATTCCAATATTAAGATCGGATTTCTATAATAATTTCCTTTTTATAAATTAAATTTAGTTTACTTGCAACTACTAAAAGAACGTTCGCACCTATTGAATTTTGTTTTAACTTTAAATATAAGTTTCCGCTTAAGAAATATTAAGAAATAAAGATAATTATATTAAATATAGTAACTTATATGAAATAAAGATAATAATTAATATTAAATAAAATATATTAGTGACGCACGATGCATCCATATTAACTATTAGAACTTAATGAAAAAATTGAAATTTAAAATTTGAGCAAGATTATCTACAATTCATCTTATCCCTAAGATCTTCAATTTGCTTTAAATTAAATGATCTTGTAACTTGTTCTGAAGTGGTACGCCACATAATTTCCGGAGTGCGATCAATCCCTAAACCAGCATTTAGATTCTAGATTCTAGATTCTAGTCATAATCAGGGTCGACTACTTAATGAAAAGTCAATTTCCTAACTCTGTAGGTGGTTACAGCTTTCAGGTAGGATACTTATAGTAAAAGGTATATCATCATATTCAGATAATATTAACATAGGGGAAACTTTGTTCAGACAACAAAGTTCTGTAGTAACTTAAGGTGAAACATATTTCTTTAACACAATGTTTTCAAATGAATTCTAAAGAAATATATAAGTTAGTTGAAGAAAACACTCCTTGTAAGATATCATTTAATGTTAGTTTGTTTTAAAGGATCTTGAATAGTCTAAGACCGAATTTTAAAAAAAATTAGCTTTATAGTAGCGATGGTGAACCTATCTTAAGCGTAACAGACCTTGCACGAGTTCAAGAATTATTCTCTAATTTTTAAATATTAAATTTCAATTTTTATTTCTCTACTTTTCACAAGTAAAAAGATTATTCGACTTATAACAGGTTGTAGGTTATAAACAATAAGTTTTAGTTTGAAAAAATTAGAAGTTTACCTACTTCTAAAACTAAAACACAAAATTAAAATATATGTAAAGACGAATACGTATATTTCCATATGCTATACTCTTTCTGCGACTAAAAAACAAATATAAAAGTAACAGTAGATGAAAATGATAGCTAGACTTTTTAATTATTGTAATACGTATTTGTCTATAACCTTTTTAATGTTTGTTTTGAATAGAACTATAAATAAGAATAAAAATAAAAACTTGATGTATGTACAATGTACATGTACATACATACATTCATTTGTTCATTACAGATTCTATGCATTATTGTAAAGTAAAATTTAATAATATTTATAAAACAACATAAAAAGTATACTTTTATATTTATTGTAGCATGATGAATCCTTTCATTGCAGATGCAGCAATGCATCCATCATTCGCAGCAGATTATATTCTATTTGTCAGAATTCAACAAGTACTGGCTATAGCTAATACAATGACGGAATAGTGCTCGTATATTTTCAAAATGTTCTTTTTATAGTTTAAAATATGAAAAAGATATTTATTAAACACGTAAAAGCATTGTTGTTGCATGTATAATAATATAATATTTTACAGTTTGTTCGATTCAATTTTCAAAAGCTAGTAATATTTAATCTAAAAAAGTTTTATTTTATAATCTACTTTATAATCCGTAGGAAGTATTCTAATGCGTATAAGGGTAGATTTATTATTCAACAAGCAATAAAATAAGTCACAAAACGTTTTATATTAGGTAAAACCGTTTACGTAACAGGTAATTGTTGTTATGTTAGAGTTATAATGTTCGACTCGGACAAAAATGAAAGCTAAGAAATAAAATTCTCTTCTTCGTGTATTGCATTATGATTCGATTACAAGACATAGGTATTTTTTATTTGTATTATACTTATTTTTCATAAATGTTCAAATTTTATTTCTGATTTATGTTTATACTTTAAATGATATTTTAATTTACATAACTGGTAAAGATAAGCACAAATATAAAATGTATAAGGAATTTGTTTATTTTCATACTTAGACGGTCTATGTAAAATCTTGCGTGAGACTCGCTCTTTTGATTACGCACTCAGAAATATCGAGTTATTTCACGTCATTCAAACGATTCCTTTTTAATTTACTATATAATATAAATATTCCGTGTAGCATTTCACTTATATGGATTGTAATATATACTCATGAATATTCAGGACCGACTTAGGGTTTACGGGAGCCTACGAAATAGTTACTAATGGACCCTGAATTTGTATAACACTGAGAGACAAAATATTAATACACGTTTAAATAAAATAACATATCAAACAAATTATTGTCATATTTTAACAGGAAAAGTTTTAATCACATCTTATATTTCACAATTGAATTTTGATCTTTTTAAACTATAATTTATGCATTCAAATATAATATGATCCAAAGTTCCTTCTTCGCCACATTGACATCTATCGTCGGATTTAATATTAATTTTGTACAGGTGAGCTGGGGTTTTACAATGATTACATTTGATTCTGATTATAGTTGATATAATTTTGCGGGACTCATTTCTAAACCACCTTTTCTTACTCTTCCTTTTAACTGACTTTTGTTAATGAAATCTTGATTTCTCAAATTGAAGTTTAATTATATATATATATATATATATATATATATATATATATATATATATATATATATATATATATATATATATTATTATATATATATATATATATATATTATTATATACTTAATTTTTGCTAAGTGATTCAAAATTAATTAGTGAATTATTTCAATATTTAGAAATTTATAAAATAGAATTATAAAATGTTAAATATGTATAAAAAATGTTAGATGGTGGCTATGGCGAATAAATAAATTTAAAAAAAATAAAAAATATTGTCATATTTTAGGGCTGGATCTAAGACCCATAAATCTATCATCTAAGTCGGCTTTGTGTACATTAACCTCTCATATCATAGTACGTGCAGCATTGAGATAAAATGTAAATTTATTTAATATATTTTGTTCCTTAAAAATAATATTTAGAATGCTCCCACAACAAATATGTAATTAGAACCTGAACAACCGACGATCTTTCCAGTTAGTTTTGTATTGTGTAGTTACTATGTATTTGATATATACGTGTTAGATAGAAAATGTAATACAATATAACACTTTAATTAGCTTGTAATTAGCTAGAAAGTGTACCGCTATATATGTAGGTTGTGGCAAGCTATTTTCAATTTATGTGATATTTCATTTTTATTGCAATGTAGTTTTTGAAATGATTATCATTAAATAAATAAACATTAAAATTTGCAATGTGTTACTTTGTTCTATGTACGGCAAACAGAAATATTTACGTGAGTGGACCACTGGGTTGTTTACTTCAAATTATTGTGCTTTAAATTATTGAGAGAGATATATACGTAGATCGATAACGGATCGGACGAAGCTGTGGTCAACCACAACCTCGGATTCCTTAGCCCTTCCTTGGTCCACATAATCCATGAACGTTTCCTTTAATCTTATCTTCAAACATGTTTGCAATAGTTAATCTGCTTTTCACTAATATGCTGCAATTAAAATTAATTAAAAAACGTTTTGGGAGACATAACAAGTCACTGATGTAAAATATTGAGCAGTGACATAATTCTCACAGTATAAATTTCATTAAAATTTCATCAATTTGTAATCAAAATGTTATTACTCCCAGCAAGTCACCTGCACTGAAAATATATTGTCAGGTGGTGTCATATTATATACCACGATGCATTATTCATGGAACATGTTCTATTTATACCTCGAATTTCAAATTAGTACAAAATGTTACACTCTTCAACTTAGTTCGTCATTTATCAAGAACATAAATCTGTGTTATATTAAATTTTGAACAACCGAAACGCAAACTTTGTTTACTATACTTGTTAAATACTATATTCAATATGACGGGTCTTTGCCGGATTAGTAGAAACTTATTAGAATTTAGAGAACTACATTATGCAGGTTTCACACCAGAGAGACAGTTCAATAAAACACGAACAAAAACACCAATGTTTACACCAAAGAGACAGAGTTCTACAAACATTTTTGTCTTTTGTTGCTGTTTTAGTAAACAAAACACATTCCCATCTAGAGTCGGTAAGATCGAAGGAAAACACGTTTGTTGTTGATTTTTAGTCTGCTTGGTTTGAACAGTTTTGTTTTTTGTGACCATTTGCGCTTGTCAAATGTTGTTTATCATGTTTATAATTTTTATGGGACACACATAAAAACACTAAAAACAAAACCAGTCTTTTCAGTGTATCAGTTTGTTTTCGAAAAACAGAACTGTTGTAAAATAAAACAAAACATGATTTTGTTTTGTTTTTTGACAACAAACCTGTCTCTGTGGTGTGAAACCGGCATTACAGTCTTCTGTGTATATAATATATGTTTCTGAGTAATATCTGAATTGAATTGTACATAGCCATTCTCAATATCTACCTACTCGTCACATACTTAGATAACGTGAATCTTACGAAACACTTAAATATTTGTGCAGTTCCTTTGGGTTGTTCAAAACTCTGTTTGTATTACAGCCATATGGATTTTGTCTGAATTTTAGCAAGCAGTTGCGCATTCGGTGCAAGGAATTTATCGATCTTGAATTGTTGATAAACAATCCCACTAAGCTATAACATCTGTGCCTAAGCAATTAATTTACATCTTATTTCTTCAGTTTATGTAACAGATGTCTACAATTTAAACAAAATACTAATTCTATACACGATATGGTATTTGGGTATCCGTTTGAAAGTTTTAACAAGTAACATATTGGTGAACAACGTAACTTACAACTATTACAGCAAGTTGCAGCGCTGGGTTATCCTACATGCAAAAAAGATAATTTTCCAAGCTTCCCCTTTAACTGCAAAACAAAAAATTGTAAGCCATTGATCCTTCGTTATTCTCCACGACTTCCAACGCTTTTACTAAATGATATTCACACTGTAGGTATTGTTCAGAATTATTTGATAATACTTTTTCGTCTGAGTAAAATATTAATATTTCTACGTCGCTTGTTATGCAAATGTTATCGTTTTGTTCTGCAAACTACACCATTTAATCACAATTTAAAACAATATTTAAGGCTCTTGTAAATACGTTGGAAACGCGAGAGCGGAGAGAGACGAGGAGCATATTTTATTTTGAATTCCTTTTCACTTTAATTGTATTTCTTTAACATGGTTTCGGTTGACATTTCTTACTTCTTTTGCATAAGAATATTATCTATATTATGTTAAAGTATACAACGCTGAATACCCGTAATATCTCTTGATCTTGGGAAGATTATGTGAAGTATAAATGGAAATTTCATTCTCATGGCTTATAATATACATATACGTATGTATATGTATATATTACGAGGGCTTTGATAAAACTTGGGTGATTACCTTTTTTGTTTCTACCTATCACAAATTCCGTAAATTCATTAAAAGGACAAAAGATTTGTAAAACACAATTTCATCTGGTTTAACTTTTAGTCGAAATCTACGGTTGGGACAAGTGCCCCATTTATCTTTAAACTTTTGTCCAAAAAAGTCTTATTTTATAGCTATTCTAAAAACCTTTAATCCTTATAAATGACCTCTAAAGATTTTAACACATCAGCCGATAATAAATCAAACAGATCATTAAAGAAAAAATGTAAAAACGACATCAGTTATAGCAAATTTATTTAGGAAACAGCTTTCGGGCTTAGTTTTCTTAAATATGAATCGATTCAATTATAAGAAAAAAGAGTATGCACTGAGATTGGTCCAGTCTAACCAAATTTTTTTTTTTTTTTTACAACATACATAATTTCTCCTATAATGTCCTCGAAGAACATTAATTAAATTTTGGGAATATATATAAAAATGACATGCGAGCTTGCCATCCATCGATGACTATTACCATCAACCTATTACATTAATATTTAATACATATGGAACCTATTCTACACCATATTTGGTAGGTCAATTGGATTTTTACGTTTCAGTCGTCTAATCGGTTTATGCTGGAAAAGATGTACAACTGATTCATTTGGATGAACTTCTAATCTTTTTACGTATTTCTTGCTGATATCCTTAATTTCACTTCTTATATATGGAACCCCAAGATCTTGATGTGTTAACCAGTTTGGAACGAATCGCGGCACGTTAAGGATTTGCTTTAACAGTTTATTTTGAAACCTTTGTAGGATTTCTATATTAGAATTGCTGGCACTGCCCCATAACTCTATCCCATATGTCCATATAAGTCTAACCAAATAATTAATAAAAAAGTTTTAACAAAGCAAGTGCAAAAAGTTATGTGGTGATTTTATAGAATATTTGAATAAAAATGAGCCAAATAATAACATCATATTTTAACGTCTACTGCTGGTTTTTGTCTAATAAAACACATACGTATATAACACTGGTTTTTATTACATTTTATATCCTGATTTATACAATCTGCAGTTGGGAAAGTTACGAGGCCATTACCATGCATAATGGGTATTTTAATTATAACCGCAGTATTCTTTGGATATATATGTTCGATTCATTACTACATTATTTTTATGTGTTTTTGTTACATGTTAAGGTCTGGAACATTGAACATTGTCTCCCGCCAAACAATATTGTTAAACAGAGTACGACACTGGCATTTCGTGTTTTCGTCTAAAAATATCAGTAAATACGAGCTCGTATTCGTTTCTTAAATTTTAAATGAGGAATGTTCTCATAGCTCACTTAATCGGATTGTCTAAAAGTGAATCAACAAAATATAAAGAACATTGCCGGTTTAAAAAAGAAGGTTTATTTGTTTCAATTTGTATATATCAAGCATTTTTCCTCGCCACTCTGTTCTCCTTCAACATAGCCTCCTCCTCCCCCCACCCACTCTATTCTCCTCTAACAAGGACGCATCAGTTATTTGATATAAAAAGCTCCTCTGAAATAAGAGAATGAATTTAAACAGTAGCATTGTATGAGTAGCGATATTCCTCCAGGGGATTTAACCAAATCCGCATGTTTAAAAATATGTATTATAGAAAGAAAAAAGAAAAACAAAGGTTCCGCAAAGTTTGGAAGTCGTAGGTAGAAGTAGTATGAATGTAAATAATTAAACAGGATTACATGTGTGTGTGTGTGTGTGTGTGTTCTATTAAGTAAATACGAACCCTAATGGATAGTATGTTTTGCTTTTGACAGATATTACAGAACTAAAATAAGAACACCTCTATGCCTCTGAAGGTATACAATCCAGATCCCAATTAACAATTACTAAACAGGTTAATCCGGCGCTGATAAGACCCATAGTAATTATTACTCATTACCATAGCAATACCATCAGATTCCACTTGGCCGGAAAACGATAATTCCAAAGATTAATTAATGAATATTCTAATTTCACAGAATTCTATCAGATATTGCTTCAAAAATATATATGGGTAATCTATTCAAGATTCTCTGTTGAACAGATCCTATAGGTATAGATCAATCAACGACGTACAATTTACTGATATTGATAGAAATATTAATAAAAAAATATAAAATTCATGAATTAATTTCTGCTATATTTATACTAGTTATATATCGATATAATATCACTATAGATATATCTATAGGGATACTGCATAATCTGAATGGAATCATTAAAAAACACATTTCAAAACTAGGTGAAAATTAGTTTTAAGACTAAATTGTAAATGTTACAATAATAAAAAAAATAAGGTAGATTACCCAGGTAGAAATGAATCTTGAAATTAGATTTTATAAAGCTATCTTTGCAAGGCATTAGCTATATTTAAGCTTATTAATTTCGGTTGGTGCAAAGTTAAATGTAACCAAGCTGAATAACCTTGCAGGATTAGCTAGTACGAATTGGAAAACGCATGTATTTTACTATATCAGTAATTTACTATCCCAGTAAACATTTTGGAGTAAATTCGACTTAATTTCTATTACATATCATGAATTTTTTGTCTGGAACGTGTTCGTTTTCTATTCAGTCGTTCAAAGGAAAGGTCCTTTTTATGAGCTACAGACATTTCAACGACGGTTCACTGCTGAATTAAAAGCGGAGTAGGTTTATGATTTATGACCGGATAATAAAAATATACCCATGTGGGAAAGAAACAGAAATACTTAATGAATGATGTTGGAAAAAGAAAGAATATTATTATGAAAAACTAACACAAAATCTGTGACAGGTAGAGAACTTGTAAAGCGTTAGAATAGAATTGTACGAGTGACTCGAACTTCACCAAATAGGACACTTCACCAAATTGTTTACTGGGATATCAGTAAGTTTGCGCTACGTTTATAAAATATGTATAACAAATTTCATAGAACGCTTGGAAAATAAGCTACTAGATAGCTAATGTTAATGTTTAATTATTCGTTTAGAGTTGTGTTGTGTATTATTGTAGTAGTAACTTTGCAGTTAGCTTGTATACCAAGCCTTGTACACCAAGCATAAATAACGCTACTTTGAAGTTTCAAACCTGCAATTCCTGGGTACCTGGGTAATTCCCCCTTTCTATCAAAAACCGCTTTCTATATGTATGCAAATAAAGGTTTAAAAAAATAATGAAAGTGTGTATAACAAACAACAACCCAGCAAGCTTTCATATTTTGTAATTTAAAGATCGGTCGAGTGCACCGTAAATTTTTTAAGTTATTTATCTATTTCAATCGACTAATAATCATCACAAACTATTACTAAATATATAAATATTGATCAGTTTTTATCATAAAGTAATTCCTGAATAAATATATAATCATAAATCTTACCTTAAAAGTTACACCGCAGATTCTTCCTCTCAGAATATTAAGAAAGAAAACTCTTTACTTAAAACGTAATTCGTTTTCCATTTTTACGAATAATTAAAGTGTCCGATACAGCAATTTATTTATGGAAACATGATGAACTCTTCACTGAACTTACAGAACTGAGCTTTTTATTTAACAACGGTGTAGGTCCTGCCGATGACGATAGCACCAGGTAATAAAAAGAAAAAAAAACTTTTAAAAATTCACGCGAAGATTGAAAGAACATTACCTTGAGATCGGTTAATAAAGAAAACAATTTAAAAAGTTATCATGTTAGGATTAAAACAAAAAGGAATTCTAAATTATGTTCTAAGATGTTCTTGGCAGGACAGGAACTTCATCTTTATTGGTAAGTAATAACTGGCTTATTGGCTTAATGAGATATTTATGGCCCTATTTATGTTACAAGTTTTGAAACTTTTCAAAATGTACTTTACATTATACTCATAATTAAAATTTAATTTGCTATTATTCCGCATGGTCTATAGAATCGCGCAAAACAAACGGAAGTCATTTTAATTAAATTATGAAATATAATGTTTCTCTTCAGGTAATAACTGAATTATGTATTTTACTGTCAAATTAATACAATTACGCAATATAGACAGACTCACAGACATATAAAGCAAAACGTATATTTGTATTATAGCACAGGGTTTGATAATTATTTGAATTTGATGTACTATTCATGGTTTGATATCAATCAATAAGGTATTGATATGGTGTCACCATTAATTATACCACACTTGTCCACAAAGTAGAGGGGAGGATAAAATTTAGCATCCAAAAACAAGATCCAAACAAAATATAATATTTAACCGATAACTAACCTATGCTTACGAGGCTGTCCGGCTAAATACTCTTTCATGTATTTAAGTTTTATCTAACAACCAATGTTACCTAATATGTAACGTTTGTGACCTATTTTACCGCTACCTATACAAACTAAAAATGTGAAAAGAAATATAAACAATTTTTATAATCCGATTTCAAGCAAGATTCAAACCTTTCTATATAAAATATTACTATATTTGTTTAAGTAAAGTATTACATAAATGTAACGCAGGTAACATATATGTTTTGTATTTTATTTATTGATAATGATCAATTTATAAATTAATTAATTAATAATATACTCACAAATTTTGTTCTCTTTGTGAAAGTAACTTTATAAACCAAATTTTAAAGTATTTCAAACCTGTAATATTTTTCAAAAGAAATAAAGAATTAAAAATAACTTTTTGAAAACATTTGCTCTTTAAGTATTCTTCAACTTAAGCTTCATTGTCGAAAGCTACACTATTGTTCCAATGCAGAACAAAAGTACACAACATTGTAAACATTTTTCTGGAACGTGAGGAGATAGTGAAGGAGAAGAAAAAGAGAATTTCAATGACCAGTAAGCCGCTTTTATTTTAATACCGGAGCCCAGTTATTGTTGCTGTACATGGAGACTAGGTGTACAACATACTATTATGAACTTACTTCCATTTAGCAAATTACAACATTTAGTTCATTGTAAAGGGTAGAACATAATATAATTTTATGTAAATTAGTGTTTCGTAAAATGCTGCAAATATAATATTTTACGTACATATATGTAAACTTCTTAAGTAAATAATTAAACAGAAAAATTTCGCGCACTAACCAAGATGTCAGCCAATACAGTATGTGTACTGCCATTGACATGACTTTGATCTTCTTATACGGGTATTGTTCATGCACAAATTAAACAAATTTATTTTAGTTTGTTGTTACCGAAATCCAGGAAGCTTTATAAATGATATATGTTTAATAATTAACTCGAATTGTTTTGTATTGCCTTTTGTTTCGGTTTAAATGAAGGGTAATTAATCTGAATTATTATGACATATAGATATAATTAAATCACAAGTAAATTTCATTTAATACCAGCTTATAAATGTTGCTTTATTTTACATAAATAAAATACCAAGAATTTACATATCGTAAATAATTTGTTATTTGTAGTAACAATTTTTACCTAAGGTTACCGTTTATTGTTACCTTACGTTACAATGTAAAACACATTTTATTTATAATAGACAACGTAAATTTATGTTATACGAGTATATAATTTCACATTATATTGAACTAAAATATTATGGTGAATCACTACCCAGTAAACATTTTGGAGTCACTTTGACATCATATTGAAGATGCGTCATGATTTTTTTGTCATTAAAGAGTTCATTTATAGTTCAGTTTCTCACATTTTTTCATATAAAATGTCTACAATATCAGCTAGAAATGGCGAAATTACTCCACCTGTCGGAATACAAATGAAGATAAAGTTGATGCGAACTATAATTGAAGTGAAATAGTGATAGAAACGTCACTAAATAGGGCACTTCACCAAATTGTTTACTGGGTAGTCACAAACGTAGGCAAAAGTATAGTCGGATTTCAAGTGCAAATATATTTGCATAAAATATTAAAATACTACCATATATATAAAATAGCATTTCAATATTTTAATTTTTAGAAACTTAACTCAATACATTTAGGCTTTTATATACATATACAGACTAAATACAGTAGCACTGTTGAGAGATATGGCAACGCTGTTCACTCCAGTACGAACTGCAAAGTAAAGAGATTAAAACCTGCGAATGCCGAAACCGAGAAAACAACATTTATCTGTATTGCTATAATGTAAGAAGGATCCACCATTAACTCCTAAATTCAAGACAATATACTACGTTGCGAAGTTGCGATAGCTATTTCCTCTACGCTTATCTTGTTTTAAAAAATATCAAATTTAATAATCTAAGAAAAGGTCAAAAAATTTCTAATTTATTTCTCTACAAAATATAAGGGTTTTTTTATTCTAAAGTTACGTTCTCGAGATATACGTTAAAACCGATGCGTAATAAAAGTTAATATATAATAAATTAAATTGCAAATAAATTAAGGACACATCATATTTAAAAGCTATCTACAGGAAATTTGTTTTACTAATGAACTACGTCAAATAAATATAATTGCATTTAGCGCGTTATTGTCATATACATAATTTATACATAATTAAGAAGAGGTTGCACGGGTATGGAAATGAAAAATGTAAACAAAAACAATCCCTTGAGATAGAAATTGAGATAATCAATTGATACGAGTAATAACCACTTGTTAATGTCAACATACCAAAAAGAGTTTACGCACAAACGCACTGTCATTCATAAATAGCACCAAGCCAACGATTCACATTTAATTTAACACACTTTTGTATTTACATACATTGAATGCAACTATTATTTAAACATTTACAAATAATAAATTAGTCCAAACAAAATGGGGTTAGGTTTTGTATGAACGGGTACAAACAGTTTTAACCGTAGCTCCTAGCTCGTAGCACCGGTACTGGAAGGGAACCGTAAATACAAGTAACCTGGATGAACTGAGAATTATACTAGCAGACTATATTATATAGAGTGAGACTGAGACAGAAATATTCAACGCAATGAAACGATGTACAAAATGTGATGCGATTGCGAGTCTGGGCGAATTGAGGACGAGGTGGCGGGATTTTAAATTCCCCCCACCCTTGGTAAATACCTAAAGCCCCACCGCTTTTAGAAACATTGAAACATGTTAAATCATTTGTTTTAGTAAGGAGACGTCAATAACGATGCCCAGAGACGTGAGATGTGAGCAAATAATTGTACATACAGTGGACAGACAAAACGGGACTACGCTGTAGTGGAAATTGTTTGTTTTAAATCAGTGGACGGTGTAATTCAGGGATGAATAATAGTTGAATATGTCATACCCCGGTGGTTCGTAGCAAAGGAATCTTTAAATTATACCAATTATTCCTTTTGAACAAGCTATATCTTTAACACAATTATATAATATACTTATTTCTTAATAACGTTAACACTACTGTAAGCAATTATTTTAATTTTAATATTAGCGTCTTAAATATGTTGATTTTTCAATATGTTGATATCTAAATGTGGACGGAGATATAGCAATTAAAAATTTGAATTGAGTTTTAGCGCTAGAAATGTCGGCCATTTGTATGACGTAAAATGTATTGTATAGGTCAGTTATTTGTTGAGTTGGTCAGTGCTGTGGTAATGTTTTGTAGCTGTTGATAGTCGAAATAATCAAGTCAAGTCAAAGAATAATAAGTTTTTATTTTATTTAACCCTGTTACGGTAGATATAATATTGAAATGCATAATATTGTAGCTGTAAATAATATTTGATATTTTGATATATAAATATATATAGGAAAGATTTATGAGCTGTAAGGTTGGTATCCTGTAAACTTGTTAGAGTTTGTCAAGAATACATCTCTTTTACGCTCTATCATATAAAAGAGCTAGCAACATAGCGGCTGTAAGATCACATGTCTTGGAATGTTATACAACGTTGAATCGCTTTAATAATTAAAGAGACTTTTTTAATTGTTAAAATTCCCTAACATATATGTATCATTATATAAGTAACATTATCAATATATAGTACACTTTTATAGAAATTAAGACATAGGACACAAGCCCATTTCATATTCTATCAGACGTAGACGTGTTAGAAAGCAAGTGTGTTTTAAATTACAGAACTCCCGCCAAAAATATGTTATGTACTACTGTAAAAAGTAGTATTCCCATGACAGAACTGTCATCGCGTATTCGAGCCTTTATAGAATTATATGTGACAACGAATATTTTTAATATACTACATGTGTTGCGAAATATATTCGAGGAATTGTAGATATTAAAAATAAAATATGATTTAATAAACTTCATAATAATTACACTACACCACTACACTACAAATTATAAAAATAAAAACCCAACTTAAAACAAATTTGTTAGTGGTGTCTCTGTTTGTTCAATATATAACATGATACTGTCTCTGTGTCTCTACGATATGTTTTTAAGACAATCGTGTTTTTAGCGCACGATCACTCTTATTTTATATTTCCGAATGTAATTCTCCATAATAATTATTATATATTCATTATCTCAATAAAGTCCTAAGGTTCAAGTGCTTTTGCTACTTACTTTTTGGTTCATTGCTTTAATTACAAATTTAAATTCATTTCGAGAAGATTTAAGGCTTAGAATTATGAATGTTTAATATTAGTCGTGAGAAAATATTAGCTGTCACGCATTTGCAGCATAAAGATTTTAAATTACATGTGAAGCATCACTGAACCAGCTGAACAGATATTAGATATAGATAGATCTTATATAAACTGAAAATATGAGGACCAATACAAAAGTACGCCGTGCTCTATCTACTTTAATTAATGAATCTTACGAGGATATTCTCAAGATGCTTGAATTTACTTTTTTACTTTATTATACTATGTACATAAGGAAATATAGTTTCTAGGCACAGAGATTTGTATTATATACAATACAAAACTCAAAATTTGCTGCAGTATGGAAAAATCTAATTCTTTTTTACATATCTATTAATTAGAAAATTACCCGTATGATACGAAATCAGTCAAGCAAAATGGATCAACTAAGGCCGTTCGTACATGGGTCGACTGATTGCAAACGCGAGCCCCAAATCTGCCCGAACCGAATGAGACTGGAATAAAACGGCTCGAATAAAGAAAACTGATTTGAAATTAGTTTTGAGCGACTGTGTTGCTAGGTCGCAAGGAAATTATGTTACATGTTTTGATGGTGAACATCATGAGCAGAGATTTGCACAAATACTTTTCAAAAGTATTTAAATACATACATACATACAAATATTTCGCAATACGACACAATAAAATCCCCTATTATGCTATTGGTAAAAATTCTATAGAGTCACGAAACACGGCTCGACATGACTCGTTTTTCGTTTTCGTTGGAAACTTCGAGTTTTCAATAAGTCGACCCGTGTGAGGACAGCCTAAAGGTAATAAACGTGGAAGGGAAGGAAATGCAATTTGAATGACATCATCGATACGCATTGTACGATAACCACGTTCATACGATCTGTCTCATGCGTTATGCAGTTTTCTATTCGTAAAAATGTTGCCTTTTTTTGATCTACCAGTATACAAAATTCTCCATAATATGGTCATTTTGAAACAGAACACAAAAATTACTTTACTAATTGAAAGTTAAAAAAAAACATTCAAAACAAGTGCAACATTTTTTCTTGAATAGAAAACGTCTTTAATTATACTATATTTATAATCACTTCTTTGGGCCCGACAATATAATCCGCTTCTGATTTTAATAGCTATTAATATAAAACATATTTCACATTTTGATACTATAAGTTGTGTTATGTTTTTAAAAAATCACAGGGCTAGTACTATACTATATCAAATATTTATATTATTTCAATTATTCATGAATTTTATTTAAATTTTCATGTTTTTAGATTTTATATGGTGAATGAACTAATTTAGCATGTGGTGTTATCCCAGATACATTGTACCGACCTATAAACGGATTAACTGATGCATAATCAAGATGAATAATTTATGTTGTTAAGCTCTATTGATTTTATCCTTCGTGCAAATAATATGTTAAGTAATTTTCTGAATCTATACCTAAGCAAACAATCGACACATATGTAACTATGGTAGTTAGTACAAATACTGTGACACTGTACAGAATTACAAAGAAAATAATTGAAAATATCAAAAGAAACTAATTATGCAAATCCGGAAACACGCTTCTAAAGTAAATGTTCTCAAAATATCAGGTCCCTCTGTTGTTAGTTTAGTAGCCCATTTTCTTAAGACCTCTATTGCGTTTATTTACTATTTCTAGTTATTCCCAACTCTGAGCATTTACTTTGCAAAGAAGGAATAAATTTTAAAATATTGAAAATATAAATTTAACAATGTAATACGATTTATATATGTGCAACTATTTATAAGCATTAAGCTTTACAAATTTTGAATAGATTTATTTACGACATAAAAACTAATTGAATTAGTTAAACAAAACACTGACCTTGCCATCACAAACCGGTGCCACAATGTCTGCGCCAGGAGTCAGCTTTAGCTCGAGCCAAGGCCTTACGCAATTTACAAGACCACCTGCACAGATGTAAATAAAATAATGTTACTGTGTGCTGTTAAATAATGTACATAAGAATGGAACATCCTCATCAAAGAATGTTGTGATTACATTCTTTATCATAAAATACTAAAATGTTAATTTAATATTACAAAATAAGCATACCTTACTGATTCTACACTGATCATACACTACAAATGCACTTCACAAAGAGTCAAATAAAAAATAAATAAAATTTTAAAAATTTTAAGAATATATAAATAAATGCACATCACACGAAACGACCACTCGCTTATAAGCGCGAATTATAACTGATTGTTATTTTAAAATGTATTTTTTTAAATGTTTATTTTCAACAATTTTGAACAAGTTTCGACAAGTTAGTTTTAAGTACCCCCTCTCCTAGTCATCTGAGCACCCGTAAGACAATGTGCAACCAATCAACGATTAGTAATATTTAATGTTTACTTTTTGAATGTTTATGTACATCGGTTTAATTAATTTTATTTGGATTATTTAAAATTAATAAAACGCCTAGTGTTTTGAAAATTATTTGAATTATTTTACGTAAAATGTTGACTGCTGATTAGTGAAGATGAAGCTTGAAGCTCGTAGAACTTTACAATCAACATTTTCAATTCTGAATATCAAATCTATCTTAATCTTAACAAAGTATCTTATCAAACAACTCAAATTAATGTGAAATTTCATACCTAGTTACTTTTACAAAAAATAATCTCTCTAAGTATTATTTAAATTAGTTTAGCATAATTGATGAAAACGATGTACACAGGGCAGGAGAAAAAGGCAATAAATTATCTATGAATAGAAACGAAGTGACAGTTATTTAAAAAAATTAGAGATAAATTAATTTAAAATACAAATATTTGTAGCAGGTGCACCGTGCACGTGTTCGTACTTTTGTTTATATTTTGATGTTTTGTTATGATTTTGCTACATATTTTTTAAATTAAAGAATTTTTGAACATCTGCGCTGTTGCCATATTGATTTTTTATTATTATTTGACCACATTTCTATAAATTAAACATAATGTTTAAGCTTATGCGCTGTTGCCAAACTTGATGAGTTAATTAAAAAATAATATGTACTATATCATGATACAGGGGAAAAAATGTAGTATAAACTGTGAATATTTTATAATTATTGAATTTTAAATTGAATTTTCATTTAAATATATACTTGTTTATTATTATTAGCATTTGTGCAACTTTTCTATCTTTCAATGTTCTTACTTTAATAAGTGTATAACCAGAAACTAATTTGATTCTACTCAACTGTCACCAGAATAACGTTCTGTCTTTTCTACAATTTTTCAAAAAAAAAAAAAGATGAATAAAAGCTTACGTGGCAAAATATTATAACTGTCAACACTTTTTTAAAACATCGTCGGATACATAACCCAATTTAATAAGCAATAAACAGGCGACAGTTTAGCTCCTTCTTCTCCATCCACTTTTACCCTGGTCTTTTTTTCAATTTAACATCTGTTAGAAAATATAAAGATGATATTGAGAAATAGAAAATGAACGAATCGTTACAAAATAAAGTTTTAACCACAAGTTTGTATGACTAGAAATAGACCAAAAATTTATTATTTGTTTTTTTTTGTTACTGTGATCGTCTCATAAAATTTACCGCACAACTGTGCCTAATATCCTTAAGCAATTAATTATTTAGATCTCGTTTCTACAAATTGGTTGTATCCGGTCTAATTTTCCATGTACCTGGTGGTATCTCTACGTTTCAGTAATGCGTTGCGTATGCTATTTGGTTAAATATGTATAAATCAATTTAACGTTTAATGGAAAATGAACTCCAGAATTTGGAAGAAATAAGCACAAAGGGTGACAAACGGAAAGGTCAGAGATTTAGCATGAATAATTCATTACTGAAGTGAAACCTAATGTTCTAATATTTTGATGAGGTTCATATAATGTGGTAAAACAAAATAATTATGCACGGAAGGAATTAAAGATGCGCAAACAAACCCAAGTCAAAACAAAATGGGGTTAGTAATTAAATTATATTATTACTGTAGTACAGTATCATAATTATAATCTATTATTTAAGAAATATGGTCAAGGAATTGGATGGTATGCTTCTTTACGGATGTTATTCTTCAGTTGGATATTATACCATAAAATGCTGTTTAAAATCAAGTCACTTGTATTATTTTTTAAACAGGAATTCTTATTATAGGGTTATCGTAGGAAACATGGGAAAGATAGAAAGCCTATGCAGCAAGCAATATGAATTTTAGTCCTTTTCATTAAGGTGTATTCGAGTTCTTTCACTTTAACTAACTTTATAATGAGATAAAGCTTCTGCTTTAATGTTTATCAATACACCACCGTATTATATGTAATAAAAGTGCCTTATGGTCTGCTAGTTGTATAAAAACCTCTGTCATATGACGCCTACGAAACGAGATATATACAAAAATGATATTTGTGACCTCCAACTCCAATATCTTGTGACGCGGACAAGAGATTTGTATGTTTATGCACGTTATGTAAGTAGTTATATGTTTTCAAGCAAGTTTCCGTATAAATGTAAAGCGGTACTTCGATCTACGTACGTATAAACCATATTATATTTACGGACATTTTTAATGGGCTTGTGTCCTATGTTTTAATTTCTATAAAAGTGTACTATACATATTGATCCTTATAAGTTAAGGATCCTTAATAACTCCTTATATGTTAAGAGATATTAACAATTAAAAAAGTCATTTTCTGTCTTTTAATTATTAAAGTGCTTCAACGTTGTACACATTCTAAATGCATGTGACATCACAATCGCTGCCAACCTTACAGCTCATAAATCTCTGCTATATGTATTCATATATCAAAATATCAAATATTATTTACAGCTATTTCAAGGAACAATCAAATTTTAATATTATGTCTGCCTTAGCAGGGTGAAATAAAAAAAAAACTTATTATTCTTTGTCTTAACTTGATTATTTGACTACTAACAGCTACAAAACATTACCACAGCACTGACCTTTGGAAAACGCGGATCGACCAGTTCAGGCAGTATACAATCCATGTAAAAACGAGTTAATTGTTGTTTCATATTGTATTAAAAAATTCATCATCTCTGCATATTTTTTGGTTGTACGTCGTTGTGTATAATTTTTGCGCTTCCTAAAGCTTCCAATTCATTTATTTTCAAAAAAAATCTTATAGAGGTCGGACTTTTGGTAACGAGTGCTTTGTGCAGTAAATACCCTAGCTATATAAGATCTACGTTGCGTAAAATTAATCAGCTTGCCCGCAACGAACAAAATGTATTTCGTATACATGTATATATATACAATGCGGATATGTACCAGTTCATGAGCAACTCTCGGAAAAGATGCGGAAGTTTCCATATTTCCATATTTTACGTTTGCTATGCAAATATGAAATGCCGATGCAATTAACTAAGGATGGGTTCATTGTGTTTATCAAACATTTTTTTGTTGAAATCTAATTCACTGCTACCTTTTTTTATTTGCTACATTCACAAATATGAATCTTTTAGATATAATGAATGCCTGAAATTATTTGAATAATCACGTTGGGGATGAATAATAAACTGACAATAAATTTCCATAATATTTTAGATAGCTTTTCAAATATTTACGTCCTTATTTCTTAGTGGTCGATTTTTCAATTGTAGATTGAAATTGATGTCAATAAATGTGTATTGGCGTGTCTATTTTATTAAATATCTAAATGTTGACAGAGATATAGCAATTTGAATTGTAGTTTAAGAGCTAGAAATGGTCGGCCCTTTGTATGACGTGAATGCATTGAGTAGGTCAGTGCTGTAGTAATGTTTTGTAGCTGCTGGTAGTCAAATAATCAAGTCAAATCAAAGAATAATAAGTTTTTATTTAATTTAACCCTGCTAAGGCAGACATAATATTGAAATTTGATTGTTCCTTGAAATAGCTGTAAATAATATTTGATATTTTGATATATAAATACGTATACCGAAGATTTATGAGCTGTAAGGTTGGTAACCTTACACAAGGATTATGATGTCACATGCACTTGAAATGTGTGTTTAATAATTAAAGGGACAAAATGACTTTTTTAATTGTTAATATCTCTTAACATATAAGGAATTATTAAAAAATAATTGAACATTTGAGGTTCTAGTAACCAACTTTATGAATATATGGTACACTTTTATAGAAATTAAGACATAAGACACAAGCCCATTTTATTTTACTAGATTCCAGTCTTAAAGTTTTTACTTAAAATGGTATTTTGTTACCCCTCTGCAAGCCAATTAAACCTGAATAATCAATTAATAAATCGTTCAACTGATTTAATACTATCGTATTTATATTCCATCATAGAATGTATTGGTGAAATATAATCTCCAATATTGATGAAGTAAAGCTGTTTTAAAAGCAAGATACTCCAAGCCAAGGCATAAGGCTCGAATGTCGAATAAAAGATTGATTCTATAAATAAAATCTACTTCATACATTTATGTATAGACAGCGAAAGTAAAATACCTTATATAAATTGGAATAGATATAAGGGGGTGTGCACAACCTAGAAATGATCGACAAGTGGCGGCCCGTCATCTAAAATTCCGTTCTGTGTTCATCTTTTATTACTAAAAGTGACCCGAGAATTAAATAGTGTGTGCTTCTCTGATCCGCAACTAAATTAATTGCGGGAAACTGCTGTTGAGTGTAGGAGAGCACATCTAGGCCGCAATGGGGCAGCTGGGACTACTGAGTGACGAGATAAACACCATCGAAATCTCTCAGAGCACAGCTGAGTAATTCTCCGATACATATAGAAACTGCGAATCTCTCAAATAAGCTCCACAATATGTTGAGTTCATGAAGCGAACATTTTAACGGAGCGGATATTTCTGTTGAGAAAATTACAAGAACATTAAAAAGACGAGAACAAAAGATTACTGCTGACTGTACATACACTTGTATATAAGTAAATCTGATCATTATATTATGTTTTTTAATTTAATTAGGATTTAATTTAATTAACACTGTTGCTTAATAAATTTATGAGTACATATGTACATAACGAATTTAATTTAATTACAACCAAACGCAGAAAATATAACTCTGGTCCGAAGATCGACACAGCCTTTACAACGTCAACTGTGTCGTCCATTATTTTATTTAAAAACTGTTTTTTTAATTTAATAATAAACTGCAAAAAAAAATATTTGAATTAGCACATTCATTTTAAATATGATGTCGTTTTAATTTTATTAATCTTACATTGTTTTGTACATAATTTTGAATATATTTTTATATAACTAAAAAATGAAACTAAAATTAAAACAGTAGATGGAATGATCTTTAAGTATAATTCCCACTCACTGCTTTAATTTAATTTTGTATTTTGTACTTAATTTAAATTGTTTAGCATATGGAATACGCGTAGTCAGTCACAGTATAATTTTTAATTTAATTTATTCATTTCATGACTTATGCATACGATGCATACGCACCACCTAAATTAACTAAACTCAAATTAAAACACGAATATGACAAAGAATTCCTATTCTAAAAACCTGAAATCTAGATTACAATATTAAATAAAAACTGTAAATTAAATATCAAAACAGTGAGTGGGAATGAGGCTTAAGAGTCATTGTAAAACTTAATTCAGCTCATCCTACAGCAAGTGGTGGTTCTCTCGGTGGTGTCAAAATAAAGTCGATGTTCCCGTTATAAATAATTCTGTTTCAGCTACATACCAGCATACTCGTATGTGATTTTTTTCAAAGCTTTTATCATGATTATTAAAAGCTGCCCTCCTACATCCAATCCAATCTGTTTGTAATTACCATTAAGCGTACTGGGCGATAAAAAACGTAAAAAGAAAAACTTAAGAAAAGAAAATGAAGGGACATAATATATTCTTCAGACGAGCTACTTAGTAAAGAAGAGGGGTTGTTTTTTAGGCTATTCCAACGGGTTTCGTGAAGGTAGCATTAACAGTGACCCATTGGGAATTGTTTCGGTGTTGGGCGGTGACTAAGGACCCGGAATTTGTTTTGATTTTTTACAAATGATCTTCTTTTTATTCCCTATGTACACCAGAGGATAAAGAAGCAAATATTAAAGAATTGTTTTGACATTAAATAGTTTTGTCTGTCTCTGTGAATACATAGCACCGACAAAACATACCGATGTATTAGTATTATTACATATTACTTTGGTTCGGACGTCATCCAACTAATACTGAATGTTGCATGTTTGTATCGCTGATGTGCAGACAATTATTAAAACATTACTTTCTAACTTACATGATTCCAAACATGTCAAATTTAATATAACAAAAAATTCAATTAATTAAGAGCGTTAACTCTTACTCTTTAACTACGCGATGAGCAGAATTTATTGCACGTCATGTCACGTCAAAGGTTAATTAAGTTTCCCTCTTCATTTGCGCTAAACCTGTAAGCGTCGTCAGCCTCAGCGTCGGCGTCGGCGAGGCTAATAAATGTAGGGAACAGAACTCCCGCATGGCACGATATTAAGCAAAACCTTTTACACATTTACCCACTGCCACGTTGGCATTATCATTTGACTGACAACCATTTGTTTTGGGGCAACCTGTGTCCCTATTCCTGAGTCTTGCGAACAATAGTCGTGATCGAACAGATATGATTTATATGAGTGAAACATTTTACGAATCACTTTTAATGGCGATTATTAAAAACATCATTAAAAAATATTTATAATGAGTACAATAACTAAAACCAACGTTTGTCCGAGAGTCAAACCTAAATACGTAACACTTTGTCACTAGGCTAATAAATTAAAAGCATTCTCTCTTGCAAATGTTGTCTACCTTATCGACATTCAGGTTTGTTTCTAAGGTAAAATGACAGATAGATACCTATTAGTGCAATCAATTTTTTAGGTAATTATTAACTCAGTTTTGTTTGAAAAATGATTGTAACAACATTAAGTGATAAAACTACGCTTTATTTTCTGAAAAACGGCTATTCTAATGCCATAACATATGATGACAAATTGAACCATTAAGCAAAGCGTAATATATGGTAATGATATTTATTAATATTATCTGGTACCCCATCAAGTCCTATATATTCATCGTTATCAAGATTAAATACTTGTCCAAACTTGTCGCACACTTATTGCAACCATTACCAAAACCTTTTCAACAATATTGTCAAGTGTACACATACTATTAAGTTATTTATTTTAGTTATATTTTTAAACATTTATAAGTGTTGTTTTAAACCAGTTACCAGTTACCAGTTTTCTGATCTGGAATCATGAAATGGAATCCGAAATCTGTCCACGAAGCTTATTCACCCATGTTTATTGTTTTGGCGTTAACAGGATTATATCCAAGTAAATCGAAGAGTTCTTTTACCGTTCGTATATCCGTAGCGATTAGTTGCGTTACGCATATTCTATTCTTTCTATACTATATTGGTTTATATACATACTACTATTATACTGCATTCACAAATGCAGACTTTTTTATGGACGGAGCACAAATTACTATCATTTGTGGACTCCTAGTTTCATTGACGCTTCATATTTTTGCTTTCCTTTACCGAAAGAGAATGAGAGACATCTTATTCTTCCTAGAAATCATTGATAAAGAGTTGGGTTTAATAGACACACACATAGACTACAAAAAGACAATGTTTGAAATTATTTTTCGTTCGTTCTTCATCAATTTAGCGATAATTTCATTCATGCTGCTTAATTTTCTGCGGCATTTACCATACGTTGATAAATTTGGTGCAATAGTTTATTATGCGTACTTAGCTATAATCGGTACTCACTTCACGCTGTTGATATTCTTGCTTTACTATTTTCATATTGTCAATGAATTATGTTTGCGATTTACTAAAATAAATTCTTGTTTGGAAAATATGTATAATCAACTATCTGTACAAAACCAAAATCGTTTTCAAACGAGTTCCATCATTATTTTGGATGTGGTAAGACTCGCCAATATTCACGATCTGTTGTGCGATTTAGTGCACGAGGTTAACGTGTGTTATGCGATTCAGCTGATGTTGTGCATCGCGTGGTTTTACCTGGTGGTGCTTTTCGTTTTACTTGGGTTTTACCGATGGATAAAAACCAACAGCTTTATTTGGCTTCACTCTTTTATTGGAAATTTAATATGGGTTCTATTTTATCAATTTATTATTTTGAAAGTTATTGGTATTTGCAGCTTAACATCAAAAAAGGTTTGTATTTCTTTATTTCTGTTTAATATTTGTTCAACTCTAGTCTTTAATGGGCTTGTGTCCTCATTTTTTAGTGGTCGATTTTTCAATTGTTGATTGAAATTGATGTTAATAAATGCGTATTGGTGTGTATATTTTATTAAATATCTGAATGTTGACAAAAATATAGCAATTAAAAATTTGAATTGTAGTTTTAGCGCTAGCGATGTCTTCCATTTGTATGACGTGAAATGCATTTTAACGTCAGTAATTTGTTGAGTAGGTCAGTGCTATGGTAATGTTTTATAGCTGTTGGTGGTCGAAATAATCAAGTCAAGTCAAAGAATAATAAGTTTTTATTTTATTTAACCCTGTTACGGCAGACATTATATTGGAATTTTATTGTTACTTGAAATAACTGTAAATAATATTTGATATTTTGATATATAAACACATATATCAGAAATTTATGAGCTGTAAGGTTGGTAATCTGTAAACTTGTCAGAGTTCTGTCAAGAATATATCTCTTTTACGCTATGTATATATGTATATATACATCTCATATGTATATATAAAAGAGATAGCAACATAGTGGATGTGAGATCACATATCTTGGAACGTTGTACAACGTTGAATCCCTTTAATAATTAAAGAGACAAAATGACTTTTTTAATTGTTAATATCTAATAACATATAAGGAGTTATTAAAGAATAATTGGACATTTGAGGTTCTAATAACCAACTTTATCAATAAATAGTACGGTTTAAAAGAAATTAAGACATAGGACACAAGCCCATTGTTAAGCGACATTCTGAGATAGTTCACCTGACGTAAAAATGGTTTTACTAAAATTTAATAAACTCATAAATTTAGAAACAATTTTGACAGTGTAGTTAATACACTTTTGATGTAGCTTAAGATTAAAAATAAATATTACCATGTTTTACAAATGGGATATGACACTCTTCCTTACTATAAAAAAGAAAAATAACAAATGTTTTCAATTTTTTATCTAATTAATTCCGCCTTATCTTTTAATGAAAGCAAATGCTATTATTATTTTGATAAATAAAATGAAATGTTTACAAAAACACATAAAATAAACAAAGTTTAGTCTTACACTAAATTGAGCCACAGAAATAGTAATTTTAAAGTGTAATGTTTTTGAAACCTTCGAATGTTCGTGAAGCCATGTGTCCCTTGCTCATAGTTCTCTTACTCTTTGGCATATCTTCTTACAGACCAAACAAATCACTTTGGTTTGCATTGATCAATTTATTCGCGGTTTTTGCAAATACTGCGGCAGTATCTTACTACTTAATTGTAAGTCTACCGGATATCGCCACGAGTTTAGACAAATTCATGGATATTTACATAGACGGAGAACTACTGTGTGTTTTCAGTGTCAATATAATAGCTTTAATATATCTAATATCAAGTTATTTGAATCGGGATAAAATAGAGTTTGTACTTAATTCTATCCATAAGTTAGACACTTATCTTAGCTCCTACAACGAGCCGATAAATCACGACTTGATTATGCGCCAAATTATTGTCGACACTTGTTTCAAATTTGCTCTGATAACATTAATGATGACAGTTAGCTACGCCATTTACATTTCAGTGACAAATTCGCTTTATATATTCAATATCTTTTACGTTCTGCCTCACATAATACTGTGTTCCTATATTTCGCTTTATTTCCATGTAGTTAGAAATGTGAATATCAGATTTCATAAAGTTAATCAAATCCTGAAACACTCGCACTGTCAGCTAAGGTTCAAACCAACGATATGTGCATCAGAACTTCACCGTTATTTACCGAATTTAATTCTTGAAAATACAGTAACGGACTTAAGCAAGATTCACGACTCCCTGTGCGAATTGGTGGATGAAATCAATGACCAATTCTCCGCGAAACTTATGATTGGGGTGACATATTGCTTCGTAAACATTTTATTGGGTTTTTTTGGATTTTATAAATTTTTGAAAACTAAACATTATCATTGGCTGTATAATTTCATAGATCACGTATTTTGGATTTTCTTTTATGGTTTTCTAATTTTTGAAGTACTGATAATATCTAGCTGTACAACGAGAACGGTTTGTATTTCTTTAGCCCCTATTTTGTAACTTTTCCCTTGACATCATGCGTCGTGAATTGGACTAGTGTGATATTTATTTGAACCTCTCAAGCAAATTAACCAAATGACTTTCCTTTACAGGGAAAATCTACAGCAATTTTTATTCATAAAATAATCGCGGAAACACGAAATAAATCAATAATTGAAAGAGTAAGTAAAGCACATATTTTAATTAATATTTAACTGTGTAATTACAATTTAAAGATGTCAGGCTCGAGAAAATTATGTCTGACATCACATGTGTAACACATTCATTGCGACTATTATAGAAGAATTAATTTAAATAATCAAAAAATTTAACCTAAAACTTTAATTTCAGTTGATCATGTTCTCCATGCAAATTAACCATCGAAATATACAATTTTCATGTGGACTTTTCGCATTTGATTGGGCACTGATTTATTCGGTAAATTATTATTATTTAATACCTGTGTTATTCAGTATTTCAAAGGTTTGAGTAATACCTATTATTTGCCACCTATTTATTTGCCAATAAATTGATTCAGTTTTCTTTACAGATGATAGCAGCTGGAACCACTTATCTGGTCATTCTTATTCAACTGGATCAGCCGTAGTTGTTTGCTGTTGTATTTATTTTAGGATTCTTTGATATAAAGTTGTTCCAAATAATTTCGATTTTAAAATGTTTTGCTAAGTCTTTCAAGAATGATAGAAAATAAAAAAAGATTTCTTCATATTCAAGAAATGCGATTTATTTATAATGTTATTTTAGTGTTTGTTTGATTTCTTTGAAGTAATAAGAATTGTTCGGTTAGTAACAAAGAGCATGATACAAAAATATTAACAAAAGTTTACTTGAAATAGTATAACCACAGTCGAGAGCACAGGTCTGTCAATAACGGTACGTTCTTTGTGTTAAAAGTTACGTTGTTATAATGGCCACAAGCAGAATGAGCACACGCTATTCAGCTTCTACTCCAACAAACATAAGATTTCCCATTCCGAAAAAATATTCCAAGGAGCTGGTTCTTCACGATTCAGGCAAAACTAACAGAATCCTGGTGTTAGGCGATCGGAAACTTGTCCTCGAATTGAATAAAGATACTATCTATGGAGATGGCACATATGATCTTAAGGTAACTACAATTAATATTCACCTGCTCACGTGGCATGCCAAGATAGGCAATACGTATCCACCATGTATGTACGTACTGCTAGCAAAGAAGAACCGCAAAATCTATGACCGAATGTTCGCAATAATGAAGAAACTGGTTCCTGATTTGAAACCAAAGAATGTTTTAGTCGATTTTGACAGAGATTTTATGGACGCTGCAATCAGTGCCTTCCCAGAGGCTAAACTTAAAGGTGATTATTTTCATCTAAACCAGTTTCTTCTGAAGAAAGTCATTAATGCTGGCTTAAAGGATGCCTTTGATTCCAAAATAGACGTGGCGCACATCCTGAAGAACCTTACTGCATTGACGTTTATCCCAGTCAAGGAAGTCAAAGATACGTTTCAGAGAGTTACGAATGATATTCCGAAAGATGTGAAACATAACGAGGTGCTTAACCATTTCTTCGTTAGCTTTATTGGCAGTGCTAGGGGCGATCCCGACTTTGATCTACAGGCATGGAACAATTACGAAGTGGCACTGAAAGAATCGTCAACTATAAATTGTTGCGAGGAATATCACAACGCTATCAATGCCCTGTTCCCCAGAAAAATAAAGAGCATGTGGTTTCTGTTCGATCAACTGCAGAGGAACTGCCACCGCCATAAAGTAACACTGGGGAAGATACAAAGAGGTAATAGGAACACGGAACAACAGAAATATGAGGTGTTTCATGGCAAGCTTTCCACCATAGTCAAACAATACGAAGAGTATGATAAAATGAATTATTTAACCACGATAGCCAATCTAAAATAATGATTGTAAAGCCTTTAATTACTTTTGTTAATTCAAATAAATAATGTTTTGAATAGAAAACTGTTTTTTATATAACTGCGATTTCAACAGCTATTTCGCATTAATTATAATATAGTAGTTGCGTGTTTTGTTGATTTGTTTATTACATGTTTTTGCCTATAGATAGTTCTAGCTCTAGAAACAAATTTGTTAAAGCAACAGAATATTTAAAATAGAAATAAATGAATAAACTAGTTGTTTTCGATACAATCAGTTTCAGTTCTGTAATTGTTGGTAAATAAATACCATTATCACAAACAAATAAGTTTCAATAAAATAAAAATGATCAGATAATTTTATTTTCTGTATTTGCAGAGCCGCATTCAAATTTTTGTAATAAAAAAAAATCAGTTATACCTTGTGGTTCTAAGACTAAACCACATAATGAACTGTTTAAATTAAATATGTACCTTACTAGAAAAACAACAGCTAATCAATGGGCTTGTGTCCTCATTTTTTAGTGGACGATTTTTCAATTGTTGATTGAAATTGATGTCAATAAATGTGTATTGGCGTGTCTATTTTATTAAATATCTAAATATTGACGGAGATATAGCAATTAAAAGTTTGAATTGCAGTTTTAGCGCTAGAAATGGTCGGCCATATTTGTATGACGTGTAATGCATTTTAACGTCAGTTATTTGTTGGGTAGGTCAGTGCTGTGGTAATGTTCTGTAGCTGTTGGTAGTCAAATAATCAAGTCAAGTCAAAGAATAATAAGTTTTTATTTTATTTAACCCTGCTAAGGCAGACATAATATTGAAATTTGATTGTTCCTTGATAGCTGTAAATAATATTTGATATTTTCATATATAAATACATATAGCAGAGATTTTTGAGCTGTAAGGTTGGTAACCTTACACAAGGATTGTGTATAACGTTGAATCCCTTTAATAATTAAAGAGACAAAATGACTTTTTTAATTGTTAATAGCTCTTAACATATAAAGAGTATTAAAAAATAATTGAACATTTGAGGTTCTAGTAACCCACTTTATCAATATATAGTACAGTTTTATAGAAATTAAGACATAGGACACAAGCCCATTGTATTCTGTCACTAATTTGGCACTGTGTACATGTAATGTATAAATAAAAGTAAATGCAATAAACGTTATTAGTATACGAAGAGTTTTTCATAAAAGTTGACGTGTGCTAAGCAAGATGTTACGTAATCAAACAGCTGCTCAAGCATTTCGAATATTTGACTTTGTAATAAGACTTGTGGGAATGGGGCCGTACAAAATGGATGCCTCGCACAAATACCCAATCGGAAGCATGCTGAGTATGCTCGTTATATTTCTACTTAATTTCTACCTAACTGTTTTGGTCTTGGAGGACACTATCAAATTCAACACTGCAACAAATCACTACACGCGAGGGTTAAAGCTGTCAGTCAACTTTGGTTTGCTTCTGATACTGATATGCACGATGCTGCAATATTTTAACCGACACAAGTTAACGACATTTATAATGATTTTCGTTAAAGTTGATAAATCGTTAAATAAATATGGAATTACGATAAACTATAAATATTTAGTAAATAGAATGTTGTTCTGGTCAGTGACAATGATTCTTTACGCGGCTAGTATATACAGTTTCAATATTTGGGTGACAACAACATGTCTGAATAATGAATTCAATATTTTAAATCATCTACCGTATCTATCAACTTTTATCACGTTTACCACGGTAACAGCAAATTTCTTTGCGTTCAATAATGGTTTACATGCGTTATATGATAGTATACGTTATCGCCTACAGATGATTCTAACTGACATTCAGTTTAAGAATGGCTCTCATGATCAGAGAAGAACCTTCAAGGAAATTCATTACATGGCAAATGAAAACTACTTCAATCTTACTGAGAAATTGTGTGTTCTGCATGAAATTACTACAGATCTTACAAGTATGGCCAATGGGTGTTTTTCTGTGCAACTGATGATTGCTTTTGGGTGGTATTTTGTACTTGCTCTATTTCCGGTGTTTTCTTTTTACCAGTGGTTGACTACGAAAACGGATTTGTGGTTTTATTTATTTATCTCTGACTATGCGATTGTTTCGGTCAACCTAATTATTATTCTGCAAATCATATTTGTGGCAACTGCTGTGTCCAACAAGGTATGTTTATTCTCTTAGAAAATAGAAACATATTTTATTTTAAGAGCACTTCCTCATAGCAAAATATAAGGCCTGTCTCAGTATGGGACCGTATTTAAGCGACTGCGTATTCGGACGTAAATCGGCGGATTGGATGAGCTACAAAGCAAACCGCCTATGTGTGTCACAGATGTCTGTAGTCGTGTATTAGGAGGTGTATTGGAGTTCTTTAGCACTTATATAATTTATCATGAGAGCACACTTTAACTTTAATTTTTATCGATACACTACTGGTATTAAAGGGACTTTAGCATTTATTATATATCTGAGTTCTGGTGGGCGTGTTTTTAAATTTAGTTCTATCGTATCGGTATCGGTATCGGTGTCCATGATTCACTGAAATACAAACATAAACTGCATGCAGAACATAGCCATGTCGCCGATAGATTTCATTTGTACCGTATTGCAGCGTAAGAACAAGCGATGTTAGGTATCCCCTCCAGTCTGAGGCGGCTGTTTGCATTTACAAAGGTTCGGATAGGATATCGTTGTAGTAGTGGTAACGCTTGGATAAAATTCGCCTTTATTCGGTTCTAATGTGCGAGGTAGTGCCGCCCGTATTCGGACTGCTTTGTAGCGTGCAGTCTGAGAGCTCCAGAGCGATCTCATTACATTTACATGGTTCGGATAGGTAAAGCGTAGTAGCCCGAATACGTCCGGCAGAAATTCGCTTAAATACGGTGCCATACTGAGACAGGCCTCAAAGGAAACTAACTGTTTCTTTTTCAGGGAAACAACATTACTACATTGATTCATAAAATTATCACGGAGTCTAGAGATGAAATATTGATAGACAAGGTAACATTCGGAGTTGTCTCACTAATGACAGTGCTACACATTTGTAAATTTACACATTTATAAGAAATTATTCATCATTTTTCAGCTTCTAATGTTCTCCATGCAAATAAAACATCGTAGGGTGAAATTTTCCTGTGGACTTTTTGAATTTGATTGGACACTAATCTACACTGTAAGTAAAAATGAAGTACAAGTCATCTTCTTCTTTTTTAGGTCTTTAATTCTTGTTTAAGAGGCACCTAGTCGCATTCATTCCATAACTAAGCCTGTGATTTAATATTTTCTAGATGTTAGCAGCTGCAACAGCCTATATGTTTTTCCTTGTGCAGTTGGATCCATAAAGAATAAATAATAGAAAGGGAAGAACAATTATAACGCCGTTTGTTAAGAAAATTATGGAAATATATACTTGTATTTGCACTAAAATAATGGACTTAGTTTTAAAATATTTTAATATTTATTTGTTAGTGTGTCACTTGTGTTGCTATGTAATTAGGCGTAGTAGTAATAATCGTTAATTGTTAAAATTAATAAGAAATACATATTTAAAATTAATTAAAAATTGGTACTTTTTATTTTAAGCTGATACATATATTTAAATTTAATAATAAGTGCAGTGACATATCTAGATTAATGGCGGTCTGTGCCGGTGCTTAATAAAAGGCATCTTTGTTTAATTCCCACACAAAATCAAATGTATCTAGTCACTAATGCCTTCCTATCTATCTAAAATTGCTTATTTGTTAATTTATTAAACAATACAGAAATTATGCAATAATTTCACTAAAAGTACAATATGATAATTATGTTTTCATATATAGTTAAGTAGGACGCCTGAATTGATAGCAACACTAATAACAGTTCATCAAAGTAGAACATTTGAAATTCAATTTCACAAAATAAAGTTTCAATATTTATTATAGTGATATTAAGTGTTCATTGCAAATATATATATATATATATTTTATATAGCAGGTGTAATAAAATACTAATTTAGTACCATTAATTATAAAGCAAATATGAAATTTTTAACTACTGTTGCAGAATCTGTTGTAGATTGATTTTGTCTAGAATATCTGGTCCAACTGAATTAAAACAAATATTATAGTAGACATTGCAGATATTAACTGAAAAGAAAAATTCTGAATTATTTATTTGACCAAATTGCTTAATGGTCAATTGCAGTGGCCGACAAACTTTTCTTTAAAGTGAGAGATGGTATAGTTTTAGACTCGGGACTGGATACAAATTCAAATAGGATAATACTTACATGAAATAGAAGGGTCCAGTCAAATAGAACAGGCCCGCAGCAAACTTTAGCGGATTGCCGATTGATTTGTTTTGAAAATATAATCAACTGAAAATTATAAATGTATTGTCGTTGTTTATTATAAAATACAAATACTCAACAATACCTTTTCTTTCAGTGTCTCGTTTTTAGACATGTGGATGATCTTGTGAATTATATTTGCGCGGTACTTTACCTAAAACAGAAAGAATGTGCAATTGATTGAACAAAAGGGTGAAAGATCTTAAAGTTCCTCTTATCATTAAGAAATAATTGTCTACATACCGTGTTAGTCATCATAGTCGATAATATTATTACGGAAAAAAATTCAATAATAAAAACAAATGTCCAAGAAAGATGAGTCAAAAAAATTAGTACCCAAATCTTCGTTTTTGCAGTAATGAGTCGATAAAAAGCAAATATTAAAAAGAGTATAACTAAAAAGTAAGTTCCGGTACTCAACAATAAAATAATCGAGAAACATTCATTAACTAAGATGATCATGTCGTTAATCTTCTTATGGATGCAGCATAACTTGTCAACAACATTTATGACACTCATCTCTGCGTCTACTAATGCTAAATTATGTTCTACACTTACTAGACGTTGTAAACTTTCTTCCTTGGCTTTAATTTTAAGCAGTGTTTTATTAACCTCAACGGAACGGTATCTAACCATATACATAACGCAACAAAATTGTCCCACGCAATTAAAACAAGTGAAACAGAAGGCTACAATAGTCAAATACGAAATAAAATGAGCGCTGATTTGAATAAAGTAGTTTGCTAAACAATAGTCGGACGTTAGTACAATCACAGCAAATGTATAAATAAAAGTGACATATGCTATCCCAACACGTACTAAATACTTATGATTTATTTCTATTTTTAAATGATTTAGATCTTCATCAATTCGCGTCAGTAAACGAATGATTTCAAAATAGGTCTTACTTTTTAAAGCGCTAAAAAACATGTAAAATATCGATAAAATTATTCCAGTTTGTAATAACATTTGCATTCCTTTTGTATAAAAATCTGATACGTCGAAATCATTAAATTGTAAACGAAATACTGATCTGTACCAAACGATGAATGCTAAATATGAGTAGCCGACTATATTCACGATCAAACAAGTTGTCCCAAAAATCGACAGCTTATCAGAATAATAAATTCCGTAAGGCACTATTCCAGAGCAGATTATAACCGCATGGATGATTAAAAACGAATCCACCGTTTTTTTGGGATTGAACATTGCGAAACTATTTAGCATTATTGGAACTTAAAATTACTTAGATCAAATGTTTCACTTCAAATGCGATATCAACGGACACTAACGTATTTTATACATTCCATGCTGCGTCTTATCATATTTTATAATCAATTGTAGTGATGTAATTGATACATCGTTTATATTGATAATATCTTCGATTAGGCAGTATTTGCTAACAGTGCCGGAACTAGCCTGTTTTAAAGGTTTTTGTCGGGTGACCTATCTCTCTAAATTCAATTACATGAAACAACAGATTTTTTCAAGCCCGTTGCTGATATATGTATATATATTTCATTATATTTTAATGTGAATATTCTAATACTGTTATTTAGGTTGCATACACTCTTGGCGCAAATAAATCTGAACGTGATCTTTTGAACAAATAATAATCCCCATATATATATATATATATATATCTACTCTTCAATAGATGTCACTAAACATTGCACAAAACTGATATTCAATTTTGATATAGCTATACCTCCGTCAAGTTTTTGATATTTACAATAATAAAAATGTTAATAGAAATATATTCATCTTTATTTAAATGAGTTTACAAGCCCATTATATTTGCGGTTCATTAAAATGTTTAGTTTTGCGCCCCGCTCTGATTCGGCGTATAGGTTGGTCGCGCTTTTTCCTTTCTGCTCTTGGGTGATTCACTTATATCGACAGACATCAAATTTTTAATGATAGTCAAACATTTCCAGTAAAAAACTAGAATACAATACAAATATTGAACATGTATTTATCGTCAAGTCAGAATTCGTTTCGATAATCAGTATAGATCTTATCAGAATATCGACATACCCTGGCTCATTGCTTTGTAACTAATGCTGGCACCTACATTATATTTTATTATTATAAACTGAACTTTTGGTGTTATTAGAATTAAATTGATTGCTTTATCAACCTCCGGACCAGTGATATATTTTCTGGATTTCATAAACTTATTAGAATATATAGTTCATATAATTTAGGGTTTCGGTGTTAGGGCAGAGCAACTCAAGTAGAAAACGATTCCCATTCGTCCAATATACTCGTATTAATCTTGTAGTATCTACATTTTACTTAAATTATAGATTAATCCAGGTATGCATACCAGCATATTAAAAAGCATTGCAAACTTGAGTGGGACTCTTAAAATAAACAATCTTACATACTTAAAAAGTTATAAAATACCATGAATTTTTTTAAAACAATTTCATAAACACCGTGTTTATGAATTACTCATTAAAATAATAAAAGTTTCAAATTTCAAAAGTATCTATGTCCACGATTATGTCAAGCGAACAGACCACGTACTCGCATAAGACAAAGACATACAAATCAGACAGAGAGCGAGAGAGAGAGAGGTATATGATTGTCTTTAAATCATAAATATTACTAATCATCACTGCAGCGCTGCTGTCTTTGTCCAAGTTGGCCAAAGTTGGCGATCAGACTGCAATCACACTCATTAGAGAACGAGATACCGGTAAATACACTTGGCGACATCTTGCTTTAAAAATTTAATTGGTAAGAAACTTTTTAATTATTCTTATTTAAATATTAATACACCGCGTAATACTAGATGCCTGTTCATTATAAGAATTAATATGTAAATTGTATTTATTTTTAACGGATATTCTGTGGAATAGGTCTATTTCTGGAGGATCATCCCCTATGTCGAAATCAAAAATGGAGAAACCATCAGACGGTGAAAATAACCAGGACGTGAAGAAAGGATTTGCTCGAGGATTGAAACCTGAAAAAATTCTTGGTTAGTATTTTTGTTTTATTTATATACAAGATTAAATATTTTTTTAATTCTTAGCTTTTGATGAACTATAAAATGGATGATTTCTTTCAGGTGCTGTAAAAAATCCCGGTTATTTGCAATTTTGGATGAAGTGGAAAGACGTAGAGGATCCAGAATTGGTTCCTGCAGATGAAGCTAATACGAAATGTCCCCAGATCGTGATCGCTTTTTATGAAGAGTGTATCACCTGCCCCGGGCAAAAGATCTTGAAGAAAACTCCAGCCGCTTAGCAAGGTGCAGCTGAAACTATATCAAAAATGAATATGTAAAAGTAGTAATCCAGTAGTATCCATTATAAAACACATACTTGGTATATCAAAATATACAAAAAAAAATGTAATCGTAGAGAATCACGAATTGTAACTTGCTTCTATTAAATATAAATGATATTATTCTGCAATTAAATTTTATTTAAGTTTATCTTTTTCAATACATATCCTATTACCTCCTTATATACTAGATATACAATATATTTTAATTTTACATTTAAAAAGACATGTACATAACTTTTGATAAAAGTTAATGATTTAAAAGAAAAAGCACAAGTATGATTTATAAATAAATGGAGTTGGAAGGTTTGCACAGCTTCGTCTTAGTTAACAGATGAGACCAGTAGAGTAGTATAGCTTGTCTTTAATTTGTTATCCTAATGATTAAATTATCAAATGTTCTTTTTCCATTCAGATCTCAAAAAATTAATTCGTTCAATTTCCCGTTTGAACTATTTTCTCATTGCTTGCACGATGAACGATTTAAGTAAAACTTTCCATAAAACTCAAAATATAAACATTCTACGTCAGTCTATTGAATTATTTATTATGGAATATCACAAATTCCTTTCTAAGAATTTATAAACAATTAATTTATACAACATGCACATTAAAACAACAAAAGTTTCATATTTCAAAAATATGACTATAACAAATCAACGCATATATCCAGGAATGAAGGAAAGGGAAATACGAGTGAGCGAAATAACAAACTATATATCATTTTCTTATACTGTAAAATTATTAATTGTATTTTTTAACATCGTGGCGCTACTATCTTTGGTCAAACTGACAAGACGGAAACAATTCTCAACTACGAATTCTGAATGCGTTCACGAGTATATATTTATCCTGCATGTGGTGAATTTACTTACACAGATATTGTATTTTTGAATTGATGTATAATCATATTTTAATAGCTGCGTAACAAAACTACATAATTTTTGCAATAGAAAATCTTCGAAACTCTTGAAATATTATCAAACATCGCAATATGTCACAATCAAGAATTGAGAAAGATGCGGTTGCTCCAAAAGGGATGAAATCAAAGAATGGATTTGCTCAAGGGTTAAAACCAGAAAAAATCGTTGGTAAGTGTTTTTTATTGGGATAATTCTGCATTTCTTTTTAAATAAATTCTTAAATTACCTCTTTTATAAAATTATTAGTTTTATATGTGATATAAGATACGTATATTTTATATAAAATGTAATATTATAATACAGTTTTCATTAGCTTATATTCAGCAATTATAATTATACAATTTTAGATTCGTAAAACCAATGTCAACCGATTTTTAAGAGCGTCCAAATAATCAATTATTATTACCAACTGTTTTTGTAAAAAGTCACATCCTAATTCGATTTTATTTTCAATTGTTTTAAGGAGCAATGAAAAATCCTGGGGTGTTACAATTTTGGATGAAATGGAAAAATGTGGAAGAGCTGGAGCTAGTCCCTGCAGAAGAAGCAAAAGCAAAATGTCCTCAGCTAGTGATTGCTTTTTATGAAGAACGTTTAACCTGGCCCGGACAGAAAATTGTTAAAAAGTAATTTGATGTTTTGTTTAAACGAAAGTAATAAAGGTATGCTGTTTAACTAAGTAGTAAGAAATTTTAAGATATGTCGTTTCTACTTTGTTACAAATGAAATTAAAAATAAACTTAGAATTTAAAAATGTATTTAATTACAATATAAAACTTATGTTTTTTCTTATTTCAGTAACATACTGAATTATTTTCCTAGTAATGATATGGCTAATATAACCAGTACTAGATTTAAATTGTTGACCACTTGACTACGTCTACCAAGTATCCTTTTTGTAAATAACCCCAGTCCTGGTTCTTTTGATCCTGCTATTTCTTGGAGTCTCACACCCTTCTTAATAAATAATATCTTTGATTATATTCAAAGAAATAAAAATATATGATGACTATGTGAACAATCATGTCAAAGTAAGATAAAAATGCAAATATATACAAACAAAATTAATACCTACTCATCACCTGATCGATTGATTAATTGGTCATTTGGTTAACAAATTTAGGCAATTTTATTGTTATTCCAATAACTTCTTTTGTAAATGTTATTACCTGAATAATTCGGAAATAGTGTACATTTTGATCTTTTTTTACACTCTTTGTATTCTACACAATACAAGAGATAGTTTTTATACAAAAGCTGTTACAATTATTTTAATTCAATTCGTGTTTATTTAGAACAATCAACTTATTATTTTCGTTAGAACTTTGTGAACCATTATGATATGAATTATTGGAGGACTGATCGTAATTATGTGGAACAGTTGTTGATTTTTTCTTCTCATCTCTAATATGCCTTTGACTTCCTAGCCGGAACCATTCGGCGCCATCGTGATCAAAATTGTTCATTTGATATTCGGGAAATTTATCCAATATTGTGTCTATATAAAAGAAGTATATTATTATTACATTCTTATTTATTAAAAAACAAAAGCAATATTTTAATTAATAGATTAGAAAGGTACCTCTGGTTATTTTAATTAGTGCTAATTCGTTAATAGGGAAATTAAGCTTTCTTCCCTTCCAACTACATTCAGATGCCAATTTATTTGTAAACACTTGAGAAAAAACCCTCTTGGTGTAGTCACTGCCATTTTTGCCTCCTTGCTTCCACACAAATAGTTTCTGAATAAAAGAAAAAATATGTTAATATATTAAGAATACTAAATATAATATGAAGACATGTAATTTGTAAATTAGTGAATAATTGTTACTGATTAGAACATCTCAGGATTTAAATAATTCTTATTATTTGATATTATAAAAAAGTAATTGATATTGAACGTTATTATTGAATAATTTGTACCAGACAGGTCAGTAGACTTTCAGTTTATGGATTTTTTAACAAAAACGAAAGTGTTAACAAATACTATTAGAGCATTATATATATTTAGGGATTACTATAGTTCATATTATAAAATACCTGTCGTATTTATAAACAGAGATTAAGATGCTATCAATTTTTAACTAATAGTAACTAAATTATTTTATATTTACAAATCACTTGCTTAAAAACTGTTGCATTACTTACAAATTCAGCTAGAAAACAATTATCTGACAATAATCTCTCAAAATTATTGACTTCGTCCTGAGTATTCAAGGGTAGCAGTTGACTTACGGATTCTGTTGATCCAGTAGGAATTGCTCTCTGACTTGGTCCATTTGCACTGCCTCTCAGATCATTAAACAAATGTTCCACCTTTAGCATAAACTCATTTACTTTTTCTGAAATATAGAAGGAAGAAATGTTATATACATTTATTCAATGTGGTACATACCATCTGATCACCTGAACCTTGTGTTTTGCGAAAACATTCTACCGAATAAAGGTCAGTTATACCGCTGTTGTTGCTACTGGATGGGGGTAGCATCGCCAAGGCTGATTGTGGATTAATATTTGCCTCTGTGAAGTCAGAAAATACTATTTAAAAGATTAGAATCAAGCTACTTATGTTTCTGTCTGTGTAATATGAAGATATACCTGGTATATAAGAAAAACTATTGCCATCATCTTCGCTAAGTTGAACTTCTGTAGCTTCTGGATCTATAAGAAATATTATATACGAAAACGAAATAGAAATATGTTTTATGCATTATCATAAATAAAATATTAATAATTTAACTATTATGACTTATTTAATGGAGTCTGAGTGTGGCTGTAATTCGCTTGTATTCTATTTTTTGATAGAGCTACGTTGCATAAACACATCGTATTCTACTCAATTCTGATGTTACAAATACAACTATAACTTTATAGAATATGAAACAATAAACAATACCCTTTATTTAAATGTTGAAGCTCATTTCTATGCAGCGAATAATGCTGCTAGAAATTCAAACAAATGTTAAATTGACGATATATATTATAATATGAATATATTTACCTGGTTTAAATTTTTTTATTAGATGCGTTGTTGTTTCCTGTTGTTCTGTAAGAAATTATGTATAAAAAATATAATCCGCTAAACATAAAACGTTAATTCATGTACATTTAATATAGTTTAATTGTTACCGAATTGTTTAGTATGGTTAAATGTTTATTGTTACCGAAACTTAACACATTTTTACAGTGTCACTCAATAAATTAAATATATTGTAATTTATTTATCTTGTACTAATATATTAATTTAATAAGTAGCATAATATAATAATGCACAGAGTTTTATTTACTTTAAAAATCGTAATTTTATACCAAAGATAATTTTTGTTATGTAATTTGACATTTTATTAACCTAAAAAATTTTATGTAAAAGGTAAACTTTGTTATATTAAAAAAAAGTTAAGGTTTTATATAATTGTGTTTTGCGGGTTATAATTTCACGGGTTAAGATATTAGAACGAAGAATTAACGTTACTTAATTTTATATAAATATTTTACTATATGATTATATTTACCTTCTGTATTATCTTCGCCCGAGTAAGCAAAAGCATTTGGTCTTTTGTTGTTGATGTTATTGCGGTGAAATTCAAAATCCTCGACAAGTTCACAGGCTCTTTCGAATGTCACTGAAAGAATTCATAAAAATAAAACAAAATGAATATTGAAAGCATTGAAATTTGTTTATTGTGGTAATAATTCTTAATATCTTACCATGGCGTTCTTTGACGATAACTTTTATTTTTTGCCATTTGGAGGGTTTTGGTACTGCACTATTTCGCATAAGACGGGAAATATTTTTACTTTCGGCTGGTGGCCACCAACAAGTCTCTACTCCTTCGATCTCATCATTCATCAACCAGTTTAAAGGTATTTCCGAATAAAAACTATCATTTATTAAAAAGGCTATTGCAAAAGCCATTATGTAGTTCTGAAGATTTAAAACAAATACACGTGATTCAAAAAATGATTTACATTCAAAAATTGACATACATAAAACACAAAAAATATTAATAAAAATTTATAACTCACACTATTTAAATATTTATTATAAATATATTTATCTTTATAAATATAAACTCCACGACACTAACCGTTAACATAGATTTAAAAGAATATTCTGAATGTAAATATTTCACGTACTGTACACAAGTCTTGCGCACTACAAACCTATTAAACACGGGTATATGGATTTGTTGTTTATTTAACATAAAATGCCTAACCTTTTACATCAAATATTTTATGGTTATATAAGGCCAGTAATACATTAAAAAAAAATAATCTCTGCTATAAACTGACGTGTTCCGACCGGTCTGACATAAATAATAACTTTATATGCAAGCTTTTATACCGTTACACACGAAACTAATGCATTAGTAAAAGATTTTATATTATTTTACATTTATTTAATGATGTTGTAAAAAAATATATGTAAAACTATGGTAAACTCGGATAAAATGTAACATTTAAATATTTCTTTCCCTCTTCAACATCATATATTTAAAGGCAAAAACAAAAAGAAAGTTGAATTTGTCAGCACAGTATTTTTGTTTTGCATTTAATAGAAAACGTATGAACTATATACTATCTTATTTCAACAAACGTAAATGTAATGCTATTACAGGATGCTACTCTCTCATTCACGCTATGTAAGTAATTTCATAATCGGAGTACATCGGATATTACTGCTTTTACCGCTTCTACCTACTTGGAACAGATAAGGCAAACGAGATGCATGCGTACAATCATTATGTTGTAAACTTTTGAACAGATGTTCATTTTAATTAATTTATTATAGTCTTTTAGATGTTATTATATAAAATTAAATAACCATACATATGCAAAAGATTGAATAAATTTTACACATAAATACTGCTCTTGGAAATTACAAACAAAAAGCAAAATTCTTTTTTTAGTTTACCACCACTGCAAAAGTAAGCCATAAATATAATTTATATTTTACTCGATTCTGAAAACACGAAATGCCTTCGTGGCGAGGAGGATTATACCGAGTCGTTTCGTATTTTTCATATCAGTATGGACCACAAATTAAGTGTAGAGCACTGAGGTATTATTGTACAGAGTGTACATTTTTAAAACCTAATGCATGCGGTGTACTGGGTTAGTAAAATATTGAATAATACATTAAGTACATATTAGTTGCTTTCTTTACATAACATGTTATCGGTTCTTAAGGTAATATGAATTTTATATCTAGTGCTGATAGACTGCGTTTGGAAAAAACACAAAGTTTGAGAAATTATGTATTTAGCCCAACCCATTGACCCCGTAGCCTGATATATCCAGATTTCTCAACATTATCCCAATTAATGAATATCCTGGACTAGTCTTTATAAGCGCTCTACAATTTATATCATAGATTTAAAAAATATTATGTAATTTGACAGTCACATAATAAAATACATTTGCTTTGATACATACATACACGATACGCATTGGCTATTATGCACTTCATGGTTTGTAGGAACTCCAGAAAAAAATATTACTACTGGATACAATTGAATTTTATTAGCATTACGCAATGTCTTTCAGTTTACATTATTAACTAATTTCTACAAAATAATGTATGATCAATAATAGTAAAATAATTATCTGATATAATAATTTTAAACTAAATCTGTTAATAATAAAATAATTTATTTCAATTTCCTCTCAAACAGAATAGAATCTTATGCTCTTATTGTGGGTGTCTGAGAAAATAAACTTATATCAATAAGGTGTTGAAATAACTAATAAGAAATGTATACCTTACCTATTATTATAGCCATAATTTTATGCTAATTTTTAACTTGAATTCGCACCTGGTGTAACTAATGCTGCAGTTATTGGTAAATAAATTTCCCATTGCTTTTGTGGAACAGATTAAAAATCTTTCGCTCCAATGGACGCAACTTTGCATGTTGTAAAATAATAACGAGAAAGATAACAGCAATGCAATTGTTTAATACAAGCAGTCAGAGAAAAAGTTACAAATTGAGCAGACGCACTTTCGTTGGATTTACAGTTGGCCTACAATTGTGTATTTCATTGACTGCGACTCTGAAGATACTGCACTGTCGACTGTATTTTGTTGATCTTTATGAACCCTAGTAGCAGTTAGAATCGAAGCCATTGTTTTCTGTAGACAAGCTAAATAGAAAGAACAAATTGGTACTGGGTATTACAATGTCATATATTTGTAATATTATAAATTTGACTACAAACACAGAGGTAAAAGGCGATCAGAAGAAGAGAAGCTTTAGGTTCTTTTTAATCAAAGAAATACAGATTGGTATGTTTTTATTTAATTTAGAATATAGATTCAGCGCTGTTAGCATTTCAAACCTCTGTACAGTGGGAATTTTCGTCGAAATCTGTAATAAATTTCGAAGTTTTTATATTAATACATTTCCTATTCCTTCATAGATTGTGATGTGTCCTTTCATAATTTCCCTTTTTATTCAAATAAAATATAACAAGACAAACTTGAGAAAGGAGTTTCAGAGTATAACATTTGTGCTGAGTACCGAATATCAAAACATAACGTTTCTGATATTAAGAAAAATATGATACTTTTTATAGCTAATTACTGTACTTTCGGTAATGTACACCCTTTTATTGCATTATAACTCTACAAAAATTATTTGTTATATACCGGACTTTCGTTATTACAGACAATCTAGAGCGCCTAGTAGTTAGTTACAATGAGGAACACATAAACCAAGATGGCGGTTGCTTAGGAATTCTGAATTATAATAATTTGAAATACAATTTGTTCTTATTAAAAATATTTATATTTTATTGTAAATATGTATACTCTAACAAAGAATTTCATCATTACTAAAAATAAATCCTTACATACGGAAACAAAAGTATTTGAAAAAGATAATATCAAACAGGTTTCTCATTCAGAATCTGACGAACTGCTAGAACTGCTGGATGAGCTGCTAGAGTTTGAATTTGTGCTATCACTTTCACTGTCAGAACTTCCACTTTCTGAAGAACTGTCGGAGTCGGAATTACTGCTACTGCTACTGGAACTTGATTTGTCTCCTTTTTTCTTTGATCCTGGTACAATATTCGAAATTGCAGGACTGTAAAACGATATTAAATATAACTACATAATACAAATATGAATAATTAGAAAAACACAAGGTATTAGTTTGAAGTAGCTTCGTAAAGTAGCATACGTACAAGAGCTTCTTTTGCTCTTCTTGTCTCATTTTCTTTTGTAAAATCTGGGTTCTTGAGTCACGATGTAGATACTTTCTTTTTCCTGTACATTGATAACTCCAGTGTCCTATTTCCAAACACTTCTGGCATCGAATACCCTGAGGAAAAGCTTCAGCTTCTGCCTTTGCTCTATAAAATAATAAAATAAACCATTTTGTGATAACATGTACAATATATTTTAGGTTAATAATAAGAAAAATATATACCTTTTCTTCTGAGCCAACCGGAAATTACCCAAAGTCATTTTAGATAAATATATTATTAAATTTGAACAACTATATCACTCAACTTCGACCAAACTTGGACTAAATGTTATAATTTATCAAAATACACAATATACAGTAACAATACGACTGAATCAACACCTACTTTTTGACATATGTAAAGTACTGCCAGATTGAAATAATTCTTTTCCAGAGATTATAAAGTATTGCCATAAACATGATTAAATATAAATCGCAGATTTTTCAAAAAAATAATTAACTTTTGAATTAGATTTTTTTGAGTATCAGAAACATATCAGAAATTCAGACTATCTCGTCAGATTCACACAATTTTTAGGAACTATTTATTATGCTTTTTATTAGCTGCAGTTAAGTACTCAAATCATTCAACAAATCAACACATTCAATTAATGATTAATAATGTGTCTTTATAAAATAATATACGGTATTTCTGCAATTATAACACTAATCTTTATTTTTATATAGTTTATTGCTTATTAAATTTATTTAGCGTGAGCTAATTTCCTTGCAGAGCCCTATCACTGATGACCTCATACTATGTTTGCAATTTTTATGGTATAAAGGATTGATATTTGAACTACATCGCTACCTAATAAGTTTATGATTATGTAAGCACATAATCAAATAAACTTAATAAAAATCAAACCCAGAAAATATAGTCCAGATATAGTAGTCTGGTATGAAGCATCAATGCTATCGGCAACTGTGGCGTCTATTTTTATATGCAGAAAAAACTATATTTATATGGAAAAACAACTAGCGTGTTATAATCATTATACTAACGCTATACTAATTAGAAATCATAATCTGAAAATTTAACTAGGTTTGAATAATACAATATTATTTATGTTATAATCCTGATTTATTTTTTGAACACATGACATTACACTTTTCACAAATCGTGCTGTATATAATTTTTTTCTAATTTTCTATATATGTAATATATAATTTTTTAAATCAATATAAATGTATAATATATTAACTAGATAAACAGATATAAATCATTTTGATTATATAAAAGGCAAATATTGGCACAAAATTATATAACTAATTCATTTAAAAAATGGCAATGATATATAGGTGGGTAAATTTTCATGACATATATATATTTAATATTAAGTTTTAAAAATAAAATATATAGTTTATTTATCAGACAAAATTCTTTGGATATTTTAATCACTGTGGTGGTTACATCAAATTTGATATTATATTCTGGAGGATATAGACTAGAAAATGTGAAATATGAATTTAATAAATGGTGCTTGTAGAATTATCACTTTTAGTAATTTCAGAAATAATTAAGTTGTAATTGTCTGATATTATTATTCTTATCTATACTTAAAATACACATAGGACATGGTTTTATATTATTTCTTATTTGGCACCGATTTTAACACATTCAATTTTAATTGTTAGTACCCCCACCAGCTTGGTTAAAATAATGTTCATTTAATAATAAGAAAAATAACGAGTAAATAAAGAATATATAAAATTATCCAGTCCAAATTTCAACAACATTACAATTGTTTGTATAGTAGAAGAGTTGATAAAGAAATCTAATTAAAAAATATATTATATTATAAATTTAGTTTATATCACATGTAAATTGAACTAGAAATAGGATTTAGTCGATATTAGACGAACCATAAATTATTTTAAACTCTTAAACATTGCTTTCATATTCGTAAAAATGTGCGAATTCTAATAACAGAAAAATATATGTATAACAAATTAATTTTGAGAATATATAAAGAATACACGTTCCAGTTTTGTTGCACAAGACTGTAACAATTTCAAAATTAGATTTCTTTTAATACTCTCTATCTAAATAAATATAAATAGAACTTAAACATACTGTTATTTCAAGCATCTCCTGTCAAACGAAACGCTTTAAAATATTAGTACAGACTAGGTGAATAGAACTCTTTAGTTTAAATTAATAGTTAAAGTTCTTATTTAAAAATATTCATAGCACTATTTGTTAATCCACTATCCTGTATTAAAATAAAGTGCTAAATATTGCATACAAGTAATTGCACATAAGTAATAATAATCAAGCAGATATATTTTCACAGAGCGTTAAAATATTAATAAATTGCATAGGTTTGTGTTACTAAATGTTATATGAATAGATAGGAACCAATATGAAAATATTCTACTTGAAAACCTCAAAAATAATAGTACATATTCTATAAAAATAACTGTTGAGATGAAAAGAAATAAATGTGTAGTGCATAGGAGAAAATGGCAAATACAACCTTATATACATATATGTTGATTATATTTGAAGAATAAGCTGCTTTGTTTCTAGCTTGTTAATTCCTCCAGGACTTCTTCCGTGCTACGCTGTTCATTCTTAAATCGGTCCATATACTCTTTTGGCACGGTCCATTCCAACAGAATTTGTACGTTACGTTTTAATCGTTCTGGAACTGATAGAGCAGTATCTGTGCATGGCTCCCGCCCAGAACCTTTTATTGAAGTGTTTAAAACATAATCAATAAGAATTTTATTAAAACCCATTTCCGCCAACTTTTCTGGGTTTGATATTTTCTTTAATAAAACAGCAAGTAATAGTCTCATTTTTTCCAATGGCATAGGTGGATCTACTGGACGTCTAGCTTCTCGGATTTGCTCTTCAATTGCCTCCTCTATATTTTTATGAATTACTTTTCCCTTTTTACATTCAGAGACATGATATTCCAAATCTACTTTAGTTTTAAAAAATTCTTTGCAATAGTCGCATATATATGATTTGTCTGTTTTATGAACACACAACATATGTTTTTTCAAGTGCGGCAACTGCGAAAAAGCAGTCTCCCGGTCCACACATAGTTTGCATTTGAAAGGCTTCTCTCCAGTGTGTAGTCGAATATGTAATTTTAAAGCTGTTGAATGTGCAAATGCCCTCCAGCAAACTTTGCAGCGGTATGGACGTTCACCACTATGCTTGCGTTGATGAACAGTTAACTGAGATCTTTGAGCAAACGTTGCTCCACAAGCTGAACACCCATGTCTCTTATCTTGAAAATGGGTTCTCATATGCTGTGGCAAATGCCCCTTATAATCTTTGTTACAAATATTGCAACGAAAAGCTTTCACATTTTCATGAAAACAAGAAATATGTTTCTTTAAAGCATCAGGACGTAGAAAACGTTTTCCACATTGATCGCAAGTGTAGTCACGTATGTTTAGGTGACCATTCATGTGCAGTTTTAGATTCCCTGATGAAGTGAACGACCATTCGCAATATTCACATTTATATGGTCGAGCCCCAGAGTGAGTTCGAGAATGCTGTTTAAGCTGGCCACAGCGGGCGAACTTCTTTGGACAATCTGGGCATTCATATGGTTTATATCCAGTATGCGTTCGTAAATGCAAACGTAACCTTTCCTTAATGGGGAATGCTTTCTTACAATGTAAACAGACAAATATTGCTCCACCATCTATAGAACTAGAATGATGTGCAGCGCAGTGATTTTTTAAAGATCCAGCTTGACGAAAAGAGCGTTCACATTCTCTACATTGAAATGGCTTAGCTCCCGAATGAATATGACTGTGTTTTCGTAGATCATTTTTACCTAAAAAACATTTCCCACAAACCTCACACTTATGATTGCGTGGTTTTTCTTTGGTATTTTTCATAATTGTCTAATCTAATAACCGTAACCTTACTTATGACTAAAATTACATTTATCTCTAATAGATACTTTGGCAAGATTTGAATAATTATTACCACAAAATTATTGTAATGTGGTAAAGTAAATTACTACAGATGTTATGTTACATGCAAATTATTGATTTATGTAGTAGATATATTATTTTAACTATAAACTATATAGAAGTAGATAGGCCCACCACCATTTAATAATTTAGTATTTTATAACATTATAATGGATAGTTCTACGTGAAGCCCTTAACCGTTGACGTGCTCAGAATTCTGAAATGAATCAAAATAAACAGAGTGTTTGAAAATAGATTCATTGTGTATATAGTATTATTGTAATCTCATAAGAATCATATTTGGACAATAATACTTCTACTACAAACTTACCATCTTGGTTATTAATTACTCCTATAGTAATATTTAACACTTAAAATTATATAAAGACATTTTTTTTTTATATTTACAATGTACTCAAACGAAACAATGGGATTATGTTGATTGGTATTTAAAGAATTTGCAGCAGTAATGTTAAGCACCGCATAAACTAGTATAATATTTATAAGTGGAGACTAGCACGATAGATTTGTACTGAAACTCAATATGAAGGTTCTTGTTCATACTTACCATTGAAGTTTAAAAGTTTTTGTCAGTTGATTTCTCTAATTAATTTTCTTGTAGTAATTGTAATCTGATTTAAATTACTCTATACGATAGTCAGCAGATAATTTTTATTATAGAAATATGTTCTTTATTAGGTTTATATTATATTTCATTATTTACATTAAATTAATTTATCATTTATCGCCGCACAAATCTACGTTTGAGTTATGAAGCGTGTATTTATTCCTTTCCGCAAATTCAAACATTGGGACACCAGTGACACCTACATTTTTAATTTCAAACACGGCTCCTGCCGCTGGTTGTTTTGCGATATCATCTTCCGTTAAACCTACACGAGAGGAAGTGACGTAAAGTGTGTCTAAAGAAGCACCTCCAAATGCTACGGAAGTCGGGCGACTTACTGGTAATGAAAAACATTTCAAAAGAGTACCAGTTTGTGAATCCACATTTATTATTTTGCTTCCGTCAAATACAGCTACCCATAAATTTCCATTGGCATCTATGGTCATTCCATCAGGACTTCCTTTGATATTAGCAGCCGATAAATCAAAAACAGTGGCTCGGTTTTCTGAGGATTTACAAATAAATAAATATATATTCATAGTAAAACACACGTATTTTCTGCGAAGTTATGACAATTTAAATGTTACTGGGTACTTTGAACTTCTGTTTTGTCACTTAACTTTCAACCATATCTTTGAAATAATTTCTTAAAACTTTCATTATCTTGTTTACCACATTTATAATATCAAAACTTTATGTGTTGCTCGAGTTGGCATTACCACATCGGATTTATTGTTGCGGTGTTGTATTGCGGTGTGATAATGCTGACTTGCGGACACTTACATTTAAACGCCACCTTCCTATCAATTTAAAGCCAAAATAGTATGTAATTTGAATCATTGCACGTGATCTCTGTTTTTTAAGAACGCAATCTGACTTTAAGTGTAAGACTTTGTATTTATTATTAAGAAGACTTACTTATACTTCCACTTTTTATATTGAACTCAAACTTTTCCACCATTCCCTTGGCGGAGTCAATGTAATACATGACGTCATCATTCTTGGACCAAGCTATTCCGTTTGAAATAGATACCGGATGTAATTTATTCTTGACAATACAACTTTTGGATACGCGGTAAAGTGATCCCTGATCAGGAACTACATTCCCAACAGTTGGCTCAGGACCCATAGTTCCTAAAATCATAAATATAACAAATTTAATAATACTTTGAACCTGTTGAAAATTGTCATAAAATCTTCTTTCCCTTTTAACCCAAACGTATGAGCTTCTATACATACTTACCACGGAAACCTACCTATCCATATATTCCCCGCGCGATCTGCTTTACCATCGTTAAATCGGTTTTTTGGGAAATTTCCATCAACTGTAGCGAGTACTAAACAATCTGATTTTGAAGCGGTTTCATTACTTTCTCCTAGCCAATGAAATTTCAATAGGTCTCTTCCAGCTCCTATCACATAATGGTCAGGAGAATCTTTTATTGGTATAACCGGACTAACAGGCGAATCAGGAGTGTCTGTCAACCATAAATCAAAACTTAAAATGAGAATATAGTACATATTGAAATTTAAAAAATATAACAAGTAGTGTAACTAAGCCGGTTAAGGGGAAAGAGATTGGATAAGGCTATAAGTTGATATAAGAAGATACTTTCTTTTTGTTTTTGTATTGCTTAATGTTATTACGATTTGAAAATTATTTCGTGTGTACTTGGTAGAAAATCGATGTACATAGTTTTTATTTGGTAACCGTTATGTCATGCCAAACGCAAAGTATGCTTTAGTGATTAGAAAAGTAAATACTGTAGAGATATTCATCTGTAATAATAATATAGAATGTGAGATACATATATATCAAGTTTAAAGACGATTATAAAGACGAACACTTATTGGCAAGGAGTGTATAATAGGATACCCTATTATACCCACTATACCCGTATAGTGCAAGGTGAGAAATTTAATATACTCGTATATCTTAAGTTAAATAGGTACCTAACTTAAACTGAGTGACTTCATTCAGTCTCGGATTAAATCGTAGAACTGCTTGACCAGCTATATCGACAAATAGTAATACTTGTTGCCTGGGTTCCCAATGCGGCCCCTCAGCGTGCAGAGAGGGATTGGTTACTTGGCGAATCACAGGATCTGTTGGTGCTGCAGCTGCGGAGAGTTTTAACTCACTACAAGTTGCAGCTGCTTTCGTCATTGAAGCTGCTTGATGACTCCTGAATTAATAGGTAGATTTTAATATAGAGATATATGACACTACAATATTTATAAATAAATAAATTTTAATTACACTAAAAATATTGCACAAAGTAGTATTAGTTTAAACATTGCAGAATTATTAAAAATTATAATTTTTTTAAAGTTAATTAACCCACTAAACAAACTCAACAATAAGCAGTATTGAAAGTAAACTAAATTAAAACGAAAAGTAATGAAAATATTGACAGTTGCTTTGAGGTCACCGTTGCGATTATTCTTAAGATAATGCCACGGTTGCTGCAAACCATATGTCAGCGTATAAATAGGTTTTTATTTATATTATCATTAATGTATTTGAAAACTACGTAAACAATACAGTAAAACACAACGTTTTGTGACTTATTTTACGTTTTTAAAAAAATAAATATACTTTTATGCCCATTAGAATCTATAAAATTCTTAAATAGACTGTAACCGTTTTAAGGCTTATAGAATTTAAAGAATTCCTTTTTAAGGATGAAATGGTAATTAAATATTATTACACTACGTTTCATTTAAGTAAAATATTACATTAATGTAAGCTAACAACTATCTTTTGTGCTTAGCTTTCTCTTTTTAGCACTGGTTTCTTCACATAAGATTGCACCAATAGTATGAGAGACCATGATATCTTAGATATGAGGGTGTAAAAGTGTCATAAACTTCTGAGATGTAGTTAATATCTGACTCGCAGACTCTACGTTGTTGTGCCCTGCTTTAGAATGTAGCTGGTCAGCAGCTTGGTCAGCGGATTGTCGAGGCCTCCAACAACCTGTACATATGATTACAACATATGGAATATATTTATGTAAAACTGGTATATAGATTACTGTTTTCAAAAACATTTTTGTTTATATTACTTAAAATGTTATAAAATTAATAAAAAAAAATTCTTTGTTATTTTAAATAGAAAATGAACATAAAAATCAGTAAAATACAAATAATCGTCTGAATGTAATTACCATGATTCTTCGGGATTCATCAACTAGCACTAAAGATGAAGTGGGCACCCTCACATCTGGACAAGCAGTCCGGTTTGCTGATATCACATCTACTGCCTACATAGACTACCTGGACTACCGAGAAAAGCAGAGAGTGATAGGTAACTGCAGCACCAATAATCAATGGGACAGAAGACCAGTCAGACCAAACAAAAAATATATATCATCAGTCGAAATCATGACTGACAGTGTAAAAACAATACGTCTTTGCGAGAAAGTGATACAAACGGAGTCGTACAAACTTCCAACAAGACATGTAGAATCTCATAAAACTTCTAGCAGACAAGAAATTCCAAACTCTGATGTTGCAGGTCATGATTTGGAATTGTATGATGATTTAAATAACAACGTCTTCGTAGAACCTGTTATCTTGGAAATACAGTCACTCATCGATTTAGTCAACTCAGCTCTGGGGAAAACTGTAAATGCTTTAAAACATATACCGGTCCATGTGTTAAAGAAATCATGTTCAACTCTAAACGAACTGTTTACTCTGGATGACAACAACTCCATTGATGCCGCAACGCAGACCGTTATGAGGTTTAAAGTATCAGTAATAAATAATAAATCGACAACATGTATGGATTTCGAGACTCAAACAGATAGCATTGAAAACAGTTACGAACATAATCAGATATCGGAAGAATTATCAGGGTTAAATCTGTTCACAAACGACGATTTTATGTGCGACTACAAGAACAATTTGGAGGCAGTGGAGAAGGTGTCAATACCAGTTTTACAAAAGCGTTTCGTCGAAACGAAAGAATTCCTGAAGAACGTTGTGGTACAAAGAGTACAAACAAAACAGTATAGGCAATACAGGAAGACAATCCTATTTCCAGATACAGCTGAGCCAGGGTCTAGTACAATGGAAATAACAAATGAAGAACATAAACAGAAAATTTCAAAAGAGGAAACTGCATCTTGGTTTGTTGACATTGTAGGTGAATGTGATGAAATACCCAATCATCAAATCCCACAAAATTTATCTGCAATTGAGGCAGTAGTTCGAGGTAGTATTTCCAATGATATTGAAAGAGAATTTCTTAACAAACCAGAACTAATGGAGAAAGGCGTACTTCCTGAATATAGTTGTTCACTGGTAGAAGTATCTTCTGCTTCAAACTTATTTAATTACTATTCGAAACACAGAAGTTATGCCAATGAGTACATTAAGTTATCCAAGTATCGTAACGAGATACCTCTTCGCAACGAGTCTTTTGTAGATATATTAGATAACGACGAATGCTCTATTATTTCTGAGAAGACAAGAGCAGATTTCGAAATGAACAATGAAGGAGATATGTCTTTTCTGCATAATGTGAAGGAAGTAGCATTGCAAACCAAGAGAGATTTATCAGATTGGAAATTAGCCAAATTATCATTAATGGATAATGTCAAATTAATAGAGGAAAATGATATGCAAACAGATGATTTAAATAACTTGACAGAAGTTGCAAAAATTGTTGTAGGATCGCTATTAGAAAATAATCTGATTCAAATTGTTATGCTGATTTTAAAACAAAGAAATAAACTATTACAATTAGCAAATAAGGTCAGTGGCCTTTATATGCTGAATATTTGCAAAATCGTTTTGGAATCATCAATGTATGTCATATATATTTTGGACGACTTCTTAGACATTATGCAACTCTTAGATACAAAAGATCAACTTAACGAAACAGGAGATGAATGTATCACTTTTGAAATCATCATATTGGATAATTTAGTAAAACAAATGGATTACTCAGTTTGCCAAGTCTTAGACGAGTTACTTCAATTTTTGAAACACACAACAAATCCTTTATTACAGTAAAATGTAAAGCAACTGTTAAAAATATTTGATTAATTTTATTAATAAGTTTAAGTAATGAATAAACAGAATAGAAAATATCACTTCGATATCATTATCCTACTATAAACACAGCTATATAGTATGTATATAGAATTAATTACATCTAAAGGACAAACGTATCTGTTATATAAATGTTACGTTTGTGCTCACAAGTATATACATTTGTAATTAATGATTAACTTGATTAGGATTAAGCTTGATTCTTAATAAAGAAGAACTTAATAATATATATATATTGGAAATAAAACGCCTGAATTAGAGGCAACACATATAACCGTATAGTATTAGCGAAACCCATTAGAAAGCTAAGTGGAGTTGTGCACTGAAAAATTGGTGCTGAAATTATTAGATGAAGAGTGAAAATGTAACAGTTACGTCCAAGAGGTCCCACATTTAAGGACAATGCCATTGTTCTTATCTACATAAAATGCAATTGTAATTCTGCATTATAATTTGCAATGAAAGTTTGTTGTTTTTAAATGTATATATATCAGATTTCATCACGTCGATTGCTAACACAAACTTATTAATCCGTAAAAAAATACTTAATGGGTGTTTTGCATATGCATGTATTCCTTGACTTTATTAAACATAAGTAATATTATATAAAACATATCTGTTGTTTTATATTATGTTGTATTGTATTATATTGTAAAATTAATAATTTGAATAATTGCATTATTTACATCTCAAAAAGTTAAATGATCAATATTATTTAAAGATTGTCGGTCATAGGACCAATATCAGAAATAGAGCCGTCATTTTACGGGACCATGGGGACTATGACTTGACGTTAAATAGAAAACAAAAGTAGATATGTATTATAATCATATGGAATTTAAAGAAATAATTGAAAACATAAGTTATGTTTCATCTAGTTATCATTGAAAGAGTCAGATAAAAATAAAATAAGATACGGTAAAAAAAATTGTTTTTCAATAAATAAAGAACATTTAGTAATTATTACTAAATATATTTAGTAAAATATATTTAGTAATTATAGATATAATAAACATTTAGTATATCAGATAAACAAATTCATAACTAAAATGTATGACTACCGTGACCGTGAGCGCGTCATGTCAATAACTGCTCGCAGCACAGAGTCTTCTATGTCGGGGTTGGATGAATATAATGTTGTACAGCTGGCTAAGAAGAAGGTTCAGTTGTACGGGTCTAAACCACACAAAGATGACTTTACCGAATACATCGTGGGTATGCAACTTCCACGATCTAAGGACAGTATAAAAAAGAGTGCACAAAGTGAAGCAGCTAGGCAAGAAGCTGCATTAAATGAACTGACCGAGAACCAAACAAAAATAATGGCATCTATGGTCCCGGACGAAATTATATACAACGTAGATGATTATACCCTAAAGTTTCTAACGTTGTGCGTCCTCTTCGGAGATGTCTCAGGATTCACTGATTTGTCTGAGAGGTACAATAAGCAGGGTCAAGGTGGACCTGGGAGATTAACCCAAGTATTGAACGGATACATCGGATCTATGGTTCAAGAAATCCTATCACATGGTGGTGATATCTATAAGTTTTCAGGTAATTTGTTTTCATATTGGAAGATGTATTTATTGTCACTTATGTTTATTTAAAATGCTCAATAGTTGACCTGTTTTTAGGTGACGCGTTTCTGGCGATGTGGAAAGTTACCAATAATCGTTCAATTCGAGATGCTGTTCACGAAGCCTTGGATTCTGCAATAGTCATACAAAAACGATATGGACGCTATCCTACTGATGTCGGTGTTGTCCTACGTGTCAAACTAGCTGTTGCTGCTGGAGACGTTGTGCGTGCTCTCATCGGAACGGAAGTCAACTCCCACTACGTCGTTGCGGGACCCCCGATACTGGACGTTAAGGAGGCAGAGAGGATAAGCTTACCAGGAGAAGTAATTGTCACGCCAACAGCTATACGATATATTAATACTGCAGAGTACGTCACGGAAACGATGGACGATTTAAAACATACAAAGGTGTTAGGTTTTGGAACGTTTTGGAGAGCAACAATGCAAAAATCACATAATTATGAGGATGAAATGAGAGAAAAATACAAGGACAAAAAAATACATTCGTCGACTGGTGTAAAAGCGTCTTCAGATGCTGGAGCTGTTCTGATGGGTTTAACTGGTGAAGTAATTGATGCCAGTGTGTACGAATTGATAGACAAGTTCTCAATGCGTCCAGCTGTGAACACAGCGGCTCGCTACAAGTTGAAGGAATCCTTGCGACGATTTATGCTTCCACCGGTGATGCAAGCCATCGAGTCCAACCAACCCATGGAATATCTCACAGAGATGCGACAAGCGGTTATCATGTTCATCAACATAGTTCCCAAATCACCAATATCTGCAACTAATTTGATATTCCTGACCCACACGGCTTACACCACTGTGTGCAGCATTGTGCGAGAGAATTTTGGAATCGTAAATAAATTGTCACTCTTCGACAAAGATCTAATGCTAATTATTATTTTCGGTTTACGAGGATTTAAGCGAGAATTTGAAAGTGAAACTGCTTTACGTTGTGGAGCCGTTTTACGAGAAACGTTATTAGGTTTGAAAAACGCTGAATCTGTTACGATTTCAGTGACTACTGGAATGACGTATTGCGGTGTAGTAGGCCACACTTTGCGCCGGGAATATACCGTTATCGGAATAGTCGTGAATAAAGCAGCTCGATTAATGATAGCGTACCCCAATCGTGTTGTCTGTGACAAAGAAACGTTTATCCAGAGTAAGATGGAAGCTAAACATTTCACGCTTCAGCCTCATAAAGAAATGAAAGGTTTGCATGCTGTTGGGCCGGTGTATGAATTCAAAGAAATCATAAAAACCGAACAAACTTTGAGTGTGACGATAACAAAATATCCATTGCTTGGTCGAGATGCCTTGGTAGCTTATTTCTTGGATTCCCTGGATCGATACGCCACGGAATACGAATCTAAACTAAAGGAAGGTAAGATACTGACTGAATTAATATCTACAAGTGCGATCATATTTAGAGGAGAAGCAAGACAAGGTAAGTCAAGATTTATGGATGAACTGTTATATTTAACACCGTCTAAGTACAATGTGAATAGAGTTGGCTTATTAGCGCAAGATGTGAAGGTTCCATATTCATCCGTCAATTTAATACTGCGTAGTATACTAGGCATTGCTAATACATCATCTGTGAAAGATAGAGAAGACATAATTACGTCTAGGTTACGCCATTTAAATATAACCGAGTTGTTATGTTCTTTGAATGTAGTTCTTAATGTTAACTTCGTTGTTTCGGAACTTTATTACAACTTGACACTTCGTAAGAAACTTCAAGTACGCCAGCAGGTATTTAAACATTTATGTGTGGCAAGCTGTTCAGGAATCTGGGTGGTAATTGTCGATGATTTGGAGTACACAGATGACGAATCGTGGACGTTAATGCCAATGCTGTTTAGCACATCAATAGCGTTCTTCACGTTTACGTGCGGTAATCGAAGAGTGCTCGCTGAAGGCGCATCGGACGTTCTAGCGCATTCAAAAGTTGTTAATATGAACTTAACAGGAATAGATAAAGAATTCCAAGCTGCATTGGCCTGTCAAATGCTGGAAGTGTGGGCGATTCCATTAGACCTAGAGAAAACCATCCAGGACAGCAGCAAAGGAAATCCTGGTTGGATTGAAAGCTTTTTGTTAGCTTTAATACAAGCAGGAGGATTACAAATTCGGATCATAAAATCAGCCGAATTAGTGCGTGCAGGTTTAGTAATTCCACCTATTCAACAAATGGTCAGGGTTTCCGATCGGAAGTTTGATTTGATTAGTTCTACAATTGACAACAGTGGGAGTGGCTGGCGCATGTACGAATCTACCTTCAACGAGAGTCAAATTAATCTCCTAAAGACTCAGACACAGGAAATTTGCAACGATGCTAATACTATAACTGTTGCAATGCTAGCATCTGATAGCAGCATGGAAACACGCGAGTCTGATTTAACTATGGATGTCATTATTTTGATGATATTTGATTCAATGTCAGTGTTCGAGCAATTAGTTTGTAAAGCCAGTGCCGTACTCGGCGACACCTTCAAAAGAAACATGCTATCGTATGTCATGGAAGAGGAGAACCCCAGTGAGACAGCAACAGCAATTGCCAAATTGTTTGAAATACATGTCCTTTGCTGTGAGAAGGATGTGTATTTCGCTACATATACAAATGCGGAACAATTGAAAGATGATTCACAAGTTCGTTGCTTTTGTACAATACCCAACCCAACAGCCAGCATAATTAAAATATTGAAAGTTTTACCAAATTATTCCATGTGCCAATCCTTACGTTTCAAAATGGGAATGTTTCGACAAACTGTGTACAATTTGATGACAGAAGGTCAACGAAGGGAACTGCATACTCGCGCGTATCGGTTCCTAGAACGAGAAACTCGAAGATGTCAATTCTGTGGAGGCGGCTTTTTCGAAAGAATTTTAGGTAGCCGAAATGATCAACAACCTCTGCACATCGATATGAAAAAAGCTTCACGTCTCGAAAGATTTAGAGTTCAACGTAAACGTAAGTATACCATAAGTGAGAGTCTTACTGACCAAGCAGTTAAAGAATTTGTGGAAAATAAAAGTGATCCTAGACTTTTTCGTGGACTCACTACTGGACGGGTCGCTGAATCAGTGCATTCCGATACTTCACTTTCGCGACCATTTGCTTCTATTGACTTCACCAACTGTGATTGTACTGTCATTTTAATGTCAATGTACAGTCAAATATTAGAACACTGCAAAGGTTCGGGCAATATGCACGTGATAATGGACGCCTACTTAGAATACGCGTCCGTCTGCATTGGCTCTTCTAACACTGGCCGAGCAGTTGTCTTATTGGAGGAGGCGGAGAGGGTTTTGAATACCAAGGCTTTTGGGGAAGGCATTCCAGAATGGCGATTAATGTGTATAAGAGGTAAAATCAAGACTTTGTTGGGATATACTTATATACTTCTGGGTCAAATTGAAACCGCATCTAACTTAGTAGAAGATGCGCTCATTCTTTTCGGTTGTACTTTTCCAAAGTCGGAAAAGATGGCTTCAATATTAGCAATGCTTAAACGGTCTAAGTTGAAAGCGATGCTCAAACATCATGAAAGAATAGGATTAAAAATAGGGAGTGACGCCATTTTTTGTGAAAATGTTGCGGAATGTTTGGAAGTTATATGCGACATCTATAAAATTAAGGGCATGTGGCGGTTTGCCGAATACGCGAGTATCTGGTCACTCACCGAGGCTTTAAAGTCTGATAAAGACTTTTGTTTAATGTGTAACGCCTATACTAACGTGTTGGATGTGTCCTATCATTTCGGAAACCACCGATTCAGCTGGTTCATTGAGAAATCAGCCTTAGCCATGGTAATGCAGAAGAAAGACAATGACTTGTTAATCAGTGACTTATCCTCTGTGGCTCGGTTGTACAACGCAGTCTTCACATCAAGAGTCGTCCGTTGTGAACTAATTCATGCGATTAGTCTTGGATACAAAACACTCCATATCGCAGAGAACATTCACGAGATTTCCTTGCAACTGCAAATTTTACCGCTGTTAATTCCGGTGCTTATTTCTCGTTGTAAAATATCAGACGCAGTTGGCCTTCTGCAGCAGCTGCACTACGTGGCCGCAGAAGATTCCGATGACAGCGGTAAAACGTGGTACTACGCTCTGTGCATGGAAATCATTTTAGACACGGGGTACACTGTCATAACTTACAAGGAATGTCTACGTTACATGCACGACAACTTTGAAACGCTGATTTGCATGCGTGATCCCAGTGCGGAGTTGACTTATTATTGCAACATGTGGCTGTGGTGCGTCCGGAACTACGAATGGGAAGGCACAGAATACTGGGAGCCAAGGACAAAGCCGCTGCTCAAGACTACCAAAAGTAATTCAGTTGCATATTCGTTTTGTTGTTGTCGCTTACTGGAAGGCATGATCATCAGAATGGCCATCTACATAGAGTCAAAAGACTTGCAACAGTTTTCAGTAGTTCTCCGGGAAGTAGAACATTTGAATAAGTGCATTAAAGAGTCCATAGTAATAACACGTTCATCAGAATGCAGATTTATGGTTATCAATGCTTACTTAAGAAAAGTTCGTTACTCAGATTACAAATCGATCAAAATGTTGAATGCCACTAGAAAGGTTGCACTTCAATCACAAAATCAAGCCAACGTGCTGAGATGCGAGCACATGTTCAAAGCCTGGACCGGGGCGTTGTCTCCAATTGCTTGGGATCTCTGGAAAAATAAATGTTCTGGAAAAGTTGAAGACAGTTATATGTGGTACGAGTCTCTTAAACATCCTGGCCAAATTATTATCTACACATACAAGATACCGTCCATTAGAACTGGGTAATAAGCAAAATGTAGTCATTGCCAGTATCAGTACAGAATAAAAAATGAAGTACTTAAATTCTATAACATAAGAAATACAAAACAGAGGAATGATATTGAATATGATAGAACAACTGTACTAATTTAAAGAAGAATGTAACTTATCTTTTTAATTTCTTATGCCTGTGACGAATATAAAATAAAGAAATTATAACTATGAACTATTGTTTGTAAAATGTAATTTATGTAATGGTGGATTCAATATTCATGTTGCAATCGGTGTAATGTTCGCGTTTAAATAGATAACACGAACTGTAGGACAACTATAGCGAAGGATTCAAGTTATTTTGTTTCCTTGACAACGTGTGTGCATTGGAAAACAAAGTAGGTGACAGGCAACCGCGATGCGTCCATTCCAACAAATTGATTTCACTGTTTACAGCAAACGCTTGCTATCTGTTCAAATTATTCAGAGTTAAACTTTATCGAAAATATTAAAACAGCACATAATGGCCAAAGAACGAAAATCCTTGTTCAACGTTATTACGGACAATGTGGCAGAGGCTGGAAGAGTAAGTAAAAATCCTAATTACCTCATTAATTAAACTCCAAGATGACATTTCAACATATTGATTTATTTTAGAGTTGCTTCCTTCACCGAGTTTTTTGCATTGGTGATCATAACATGGGAAATAAAACAGCAGCAATTATGGAAATATTTGACGAAAGCGTTAAAATGTGTAATGCGGAGTTTCATGATGACAACTTAACAGGATTGTTTTTATACTATAACGCATCTTTCGTCTATATGCTAGAGGTAAATATCTTTGATTTTTAGAATTACAACATACCTGTTTAAGAAGTTGATAGTAAATCAGGCGTAACTTTACATATAAGTTTGAGGTTTCATCTTCTTAGATATGTAAAATAAATAAAAATATTTATAGTAATAATATTATAATCTAAATTATTATAACAACTTTTAATAAACATAATTCTACAAACTGTGTGCTATACAGATTAATAGCTAATCACTATCAGTAGATATCATTCATATTGACTATGTATATAAATTTGGAACAATGATTCTTATTCATGCTTGGGCGAAGTATTTACTAAAATTGGAACGATACAGAGAAGATTAGCATGATGATGGAATTAGCGCAAGGATGACACGCAAAATCGTGAAGCGTTCCACATTTTTTTTGCCTTTTTTTAAATGAAATTTATTTTACAGAAAATGTTATTCAGTTCACACCGTAACCTTCCCCAGGGAAGGATTGATGCCTAATTTTTCTTCCAGAAAAATTTCTCCAGCAAAAACTCTTTATATTATATTAAGGTATATAAAATAATTGCGCTGGTTTTAGAGTGAAACTTTTCCATACATTTTTAATGGTAAGATATAGTAAAATTTATGTAAACCAAATTGCAGCACATTTGACGAAAGCCATGAAACTGAAAACATGATTGAAAACTGGAAAATACTTATTCGAAATTTAATAATTATTCTAAATTCTATTCTAAATTCATACTTTTTAACATTTTGATTATTTGTAGTTTAAAGTATCTAATATTTTTTTTATTTTACAGGGAAATGAGTACTCAGTGTACAAACATTTTTCTCACATTCTTAGAATAAATAGCGAGAAGAAATTCATGGACCGTGGCAAAATTATTTTAGTGTTCCACCATATTACGCAAGTAAGTATCGATAAAGTTCACTGTCAGGACCACTGCATTGTCATAGAAGACTTCCTTTTCTTACCTTACAAAAAATCATTTATGCACTTATTATGCATTGTTATTTCCGTTTGTACACTTTCGATTTTTTATTTTATTGCTCCTGGAGTATATGCAACTTAAATAACACTGGCATAACTATCCGTAATCAAGGAGCAAAAAGTTGGAGTAGATTTGCAGGACAAGGACAGGATTCCTTTGTGACGTTTGTGGTTCTGATAATCAACTTGATCAATGTATAGCAAAGTTTTATAGAAATGCAGTTGTGGCTCACACGTGTATTATATAATTTAACAGCGATTCTACAATCGGTGGATCGGTGTGACAGCTCGACCTCCAACCCTTCTCACCAAACTCTCTCCAAATTGTGAAATAGAAGAAGTCGGAAGAAATGTTTTCGCTTGCATAAGAAAAATTTATAAACTTGCTGGATATTTCAGGAAAACAATTGAAAATTCTTCTGTAAGTTACCAATAATTATTTGTAAAAAATTAGGTTTTTATAATACATCTGTTTATTAAATTATGCAGTCAGTGAGAGAAGCTGTGGCAACAGTAACTGAAAAGTGTTCATCATGTTTACCTGAAGCGGCACTGGTTGAATTTCTTCTGACGCATCCAGCCATGACGGACCTGACTCGCTATGTTAATTTCTATCAAGTCACTGAAACGATTCGTGCTTATGAAGGTTTGTTGTTATTACTGTTGCCTATTTCAGGCGTTGACACTGTTGTTTGATTCCCGGAATTTGAGTACTGTTTCTTTTAAACCAGAACAACGATACGGGGAACTCTTTGTAAAGAACTATGAAATTAAATTCAAGGAATCATACAATATGTAAAATAAGAAGTATTAATATATAGTAATGAAACTTTTTATAATGTGTTTCTTTTACAGATCTCGTGTGGCCAGTCCCATGTGACTTTGTGCCCTACAATGTTTTTGACAGAGATACAATAGAAGAATAGAAGAAATATATTTCATTTTGTAAATTAAAAGATTAGCTTTTATAAAATTCATTATATTTATGTTTATATTACCATACAATTGCTTTCTTATATTAATTTACATAAACATATAAATAAATGCATTTAAATAAATAAATAATTGTCATACTATTTCTTAATATAAGCAGTCGAAAAAATGTTACCTTAAATGATACGGCATTAAAATAATTCTAAGACTAATGATATGGATGTTTTAGAGACTTTGATAGACAGGAAGTGTCTTTGAATGTGGTGTACAATCATTATAATATTCATCGTAATTTAAAGACCAAGAGTTCGACAGATAGCGTAATATTTCTTCGCTAAATTTGGTTTAGACAAACATCCGTAAAGATCGTTGATTTTGAGGCAATCAGTTTTACTTAAAGCGCGTCTTTGGCCAAGCCTAACCCCGGGCATTCGAGCAGTAATAGTCGGTTTTCCTTTTCCTTTACTGAAGTAATTCTTGCCGTAGTGCATAATGGAATCATAGTCATATTCAAAACTGTAGGTAGTATTTTCGAGACTCTGTTTTTCAAAATTTGGCAAGAACTCTAAAACGAATTAAATTTTATATAATATGTATGTTAAGAAGTTGTATATTCTAAAAGTGTTTCTCACCTGGGATAATATTTTCGGTGTGGATTTTAACGAATTTGTCTCTATCCATTCTGGACTGTTCATGAAAGATTCCCAGAGCATGCATTAGCTCATGCATAGCTCTGCCTTCGTGCCCCAAACAGTTTGGGCTCCTTTGGTCAGGAGGTTCTAAGCTGACAATTTGGGCACCTCCAAAACGTCCAACAAAGGACCAGCAACCCTGCGTAATTTAGAATAAATAGAAATTTTTATTTAGAAAATGTACAGGCAATATAAAAACCGTCGTACCTTAGGATATTTAATGGGCCAGATGAGCAAATAGTCCTTGTCCTTTCCGTTCCACGGTATGAATTTCACACAAGTCATAAAGTTGAGCGTCCGAATTGCTTTGTAAACAGTAACTTGATCAGAAGGTTCGTACAGCGGACTGATGAGGTACGGAACTGTTCCGTTCTTCCATAATTTCTCTGGGAACACATCCCAACGCAATCCAACTCTCCAATGTGAATACATATCATCCGTAACGGCCATGTCTCCCTGAAATAACCCTGGCCTCACTTCCGGATCTGTTGCCGGGTTTAAAAGCGACTCCAGTGTCTCCTCACCAAGTGCAGCTGTGGTTAAATTAAATTATTAAAGTGTTACTACGCGATTCTGGCTTTTATGCTACCTTTCTTATTTTCAAGGACATTTTTTACAAAAAAAAAATGATAATAATTTAATGTTTGGTACAAAGATCAAACCTACAAATGAAATTGCAAATAAATTTGCAACATATTGGAAGTAGCATGTACACAATATAAGATTTACGGACAATATAGCGCCTGACAGAGCGGCAACACTAGTTACGAGCAAAATTTACACTACAAGAAAATGATGAATTTTGCAATTATTTTGTGACAATAATTACACACTGAATATAACAACTAATTGGGGACGTAAGAAGAAATAAATACATGTACGCTGTTTAATCACCAATTATATATTTACTAGCTGTTCTACCCGTTGCAAGACAACGAGTGTGAGTTATGTTTGTTTGTTTTATTTAAAAAAAATTAACATTTCAAATGTGTGTAATGTTTTAATTGAGCCATATCCGCTGCACGTTAAATTTATAAGCTGTTTCATTAAATTTACAATATCTACGGTTTTTCGTCATTTTTGCAAACTTTTCTAAACCTTTTTTAAATTCATGGACATTTTTTTCTAAATATTTTCCTTTGATTCCTTGAAATATTTTGATGCAGTTACGATGTAATTACGTTCGTTATGCCTTAAAATGAAGAACTGCTTCATTGCATTTTAATTTTCTATGCGATTCTGGCTTTTACCCGACCTTTTCTATTTTCATGGACATTTTTTTTCTAAATTTTTTTGGATTTCTTGAATTTTTTTGATGTAGTTACGTTCGTTAGGTTTTAAAATAAAGAACTGCTTCATTAAATTTTAAATATCTACGCGATTCTGGCTTTTACGCGACACATGATATATGTTTTCTAACGTAGTTTTTATTGCTGATTTCAAAATTAAAAACCATTTTCAATTATCTCTTATAGTTTTCGAATAATCGGCGTTTTAAAATTGATATTTTGACTTTATTAATGTTTGCTCAAAAGCCATAATAGCGTAGAAATTAAAAATGTAATGATGCAGTTCTTTATTTTAAAACCTAACGAACGTAACTACATCAAAAAATTTCAAGAAATCAAAAAAAATTTAGAAAAAAAATGTCCATGAAAATAATAAAGGTCGCATAAAAGAAAGATTCGCGTAGATATTTAAAATGTAATGATGCAGTTTCTTATTTTAGAGCATAACGAACATAACTACGTCAAAAAGTTGGTAGAAGTGTAATTTTTCTTTTAAAAAAGCATATCCATGAATTTAAGAAAATCTAATCTTTGCTACAATTAAAAATACAAACTATTTATCAATTTTTATAAGTCCTTCTTTTATTTAAAGAATGCAGAAATCTTATTTTCGCTGGAATAAAGAATTCAACATGTTTATTAGTTTTAACAATAGTATATTTATATTATATTTATTGCAAAGCCTGATCAGCATGCAACGACATTTACATTTATATCTGTATATATAGTTGCAAGCTGATCAGGCGTTGAGAATGAGATATTTCTGCATTATTTGAGTTGAAAGAATATACTTTTGTTAAAATTAAATTATGTTTTATTTGAAAGGTGATCGCCATTTCTAGCGCTGCGAGTGCTTAAAATCTTTTGTGTATAATATAAAAAACAAAATAGAAGCTGTACATACCTTCAGTCGGAACGGGGGGATGAACAACACTCGGAACTTTGGGTATAACAATCCTACATTCAGTACGTAAAACAGTGAGGGTAAACACCCCCAAAAACAATAAATAATTTCCAATTGCCATTGGAAATGTCGTTGACTTATTTCACCATTTAATAAAATAAGTCTACTACTTGTCGATTGCAAACACGTTCGTGCAGAAACCGTTTGGTTCTGTAGATGGCTGTAAACTATTTACAAATTGATACTAATGTAGCTTTCAAGTTCGAGAATGGAAGGCCAGGCATGAAGTTATGCAGTCAGAGGAGTTATTCGAATTATTCGATAAAATAAATAGTAAAGTGTAAAATCTATCTAATGTACAGAACACTATGAAAATAATCTAAGAAGGAGAAAAAACATAAAAAGTGTTGAACGTTGAAAAATATATTAAGTAAAATATACCCACAAAACACAGTTATATATGTAACGTTTATTTAACATAAAACAGACAGTTTATTTTTTACATACATTTTTCTTAAGGTTAATTTACATACCAAATGCATAAGAACAGTTCTTTTTTGACATTTACATTTCCTGATGTTAAGCTATTTATGCAAGATTATATTTTTGTATTTATTTAATGACAATATTACAGAATTATATGAAACTTCGATAACTAATAAAACAAACCGTTAGGTAAAAAATTATTACATGATTATCTTAAAAATATGTATGCATCACAGTAGACACAGTGTATGGATTGTAGTCCCTTAATTTATGATATATACAAAACGAAATTGTAAGTCCGCAAGGAGGGTAATTACATAAATATTCGTAGAGATATATCACTTATACTTTCCACGAAATTGACAGCGTTAGCTTTGTTAAACTCAAGAGAGCGAATGTGGTGAAGAGGAGGCAGACCCTGACCACATTCTGTGGCAATGTAAAAATACAGCAATGGCAAGAAATGGACTCCAACGGGCGGTGCTACAGACTTCGCAGACGCTTCCTGTTAACACCGCCTTTTTGATTGAGAAACCGAAATTTATAATAGCAGTAGCCATGAATAGATCATTCTTGTTGTCTGGATAAAACGTATAAGAAGAAGCAGAACAATATTAGGGGCGATAAAAGGCTACGTGCCTAGGAAGCCCGAGAAACTATATATAAAAAAAAACTCAAGAGAGATTCGCACAAGATAAAGTGTTTAGTTTGACTTGCAACTTCATGGCCCATTTGATACGTGTCTAGCGTTCAGCAAGGTGCGACTCACATAGACAGTATGTGTGAAGAATTTCTGATTGAAAAATATTTGAACCACCACACAGCACAGACCGCACTGAGAAGACTGAGAAGACATTAAAGTCATGAAGTAGTACATTTATAAACAAGTACAAGTAAAACAGTTGAATACATTAAATAAGTTATGCTGTTTAACCTTGTGCTCGCCTGCATGCGTTGATAGGTGATTTCCAGTTTACCTTTTTTTCTATAATGTTTCAAAAATTAGTTTAAAAGTGATGAACAAGTTTAAAATAAAAAGTTTTATTAGTTTAATTTATTTTACGAAATTCTGCAATAAACTTTCTACAAGATATGTAAACAACCCAATAAACAATTTGGAGAAGTGCCCTATTTGGTGAAGTTCGAGTCACTCGTACAATTCTATTCTAACGCTTTACAAGTTCTCTACCTGTCACAGATTTTGTGTTAGTTGTTAGAATTTTTTCATAATAATATTCTTTCTTTTTCCAACATCATTCATTAAGTAGCAGTTGTTTCTTTCACACTAGGATATATATTTGTTTAGTTCATTTTCATTCCAAAGTGAGAGAGAAATGAGATGCGGTTAGACAAGTAAAATATATTTTTCATCGTTACACTTGTATACTTGTATAGTATTTTGTTCAGTACAGTATGTTTAAAGTATATGCTATCCTTTTTCAACAAATATTTCTTCAATGGTAATAGGCACACGCTGTCTCCCTCAATCTCCGAATATAATGTGTTTAAACGAATACTCTAAGCAGCGATGCTAAGACAGAGGTTTTAAACCTAACGCAGACCTGCCGATCGTGGATTTTTGAATCACCAAAACAATGTAAAAAACTAATATAACGAGTATTGTTGAAGATGAATAATATTCATTAAAAAAATCACGATCCGTATTAAAGATTACATCTATTTATTTCTTCATTTAAATATTTATATTTTGCAGACTCTAAAAAGTAGAATTCCATTAAGTTTTATACCCCTGCTAGTGTCAAGTTTATAACTCCGGTCATAAATCATAAACCGACTCCGCTTTTAATTCAGCAGTGAACCGTCGTTGCGATCTCTGTAACTCATAAAAAGGGCCTTTCCTATGAACGACTGAATAGAAAACGAACACGTTCCAGACAAAAAACTCATGATATGTAATTGAAATTAAGTAGAATTTACTCCAAAATGTTTACTGGGAAGAAAATTACAAGATTTAAAAGTTAGAGCAGGGAACGTAAATTAATTAAAAATGAATTTCAATTTAAATAGTTTAGAATAAAATTATGAGCCGTTTTTATTGGAACACATATTTACAAAACAATACATAAAACCACATGGTCATCACAAACAAAGTGTTATACAAGTGACGTAAGAGACGCTTTCTTTCCCTTGTTTAGTTTCTCTCTCAACATTACGAGCTGCTGCATATTTGCTCGTTTCGAAACGCGCATTTCTTGCAAAGACATGTAGATATCACCTAAAGAACACTCGCTCAAACTGTATTCGGCCATTACTTTATGAGTGCTCTTTAAAGTTTGTAAGATTGTGAACATGTCAGACCATTTGATGGCGGGATCAACAACGCGGTAATACAGCAACCCAGGATGGTCATCTACTAGGTGAACATCCATGAATCTTTCAACATCTTTCTTCAGTTCTCTCCTGGCATCGGTCATTCCGTCGACTTGACGCAGTTTACAAATAATCTTGTATCCCCTGCCATATCGATGTTTCAGGTATGGAGTGGAACCAATATGTGTCAACTGACCATTCTGCATTATTCCAATTCTGTGGCATAGTTTCTCACACTCGCTCGAGTCGTGACCTGAAAGTATTACAGTTCGTCCTTTCTTTTGCAAGTGTAGAACTATGAGCCACAGCAGCTTTCGTGTTATGACATCCACTTCCGTGGTGAGATCTTGAAGTAAGATGACAGAAACGCCGGACATCAAGACGATTGCGAAGGACAACTTGCAGCGGGTTCCTCTGTTGTACATCGAAACTGTACTATGCGCATCGTACTCCAAATTGAGCAACTGAATGAAGAAAAGGATATAGCTTCTCCGAGCCTCTCTTCTTATTCCTAGAATATCAGCCACGAGTTGTAGAGTTTCCAAACCAGTCAACGCTTCATTCAATCCGCAGGATCCAGGGTGATACGATATACTTCTCAAATAATTTGCTTTATCATCTCTGATGTTGTATTTATAAACAAAGGCTTCACCTCCATATGATGTTTCAAGTCCCGCAATAATTCGCATGACCATAGACTTCCCGCTGTAGTTTGCTCCAAGCAATCCAAAGCATTCGTTTGGGGCAACGCCAAAGGTAACTCCTTTTACTACTTCGATGTTTTTGAGCTTCTTTTGTAAACGAAGCGCTATAACGTCATACTGCTGCGTCACATTATCGTATTTCTTCAGGACTCGGTTTACCATGGAGTTCTCATTAAGCACATCGGTTCCAGTTATAATCGGATTTCTCATACGTTCCCTTCTATTTTGCGATAGGCAAAAGTTTATCATGAACAATGTTGTGAAAATTAATAAGAATAAAAAGTACAAGATGATTGAAGTCTCATGCATACGTTGACTTATTACTATCAATCTTTTCGATGAGTCAACATCAAAGAAACCTGAGTGACACAGAACCTGTGCACACATAAACTCCACTCCATTTGATTCATGACTGCAATTCAGTTCTGCGTAAGATTGACTCAAGTTTCTGCAGTTGTTACTTATATCAACCGTTGTGTTCGAATCTAATTTTTTGAAAACAAATTGAGGTACAAGAGAAACTAATTTACGTAAGAAATTAACAATATTTTCGTGACTTCCCCTTTCCATAATGTTTTCCTGTACCTGATATATTAGTGGTACACTTATAAAAATAAATGATATTATCAAGATGATTACAATGGCGTCCACAGTTGACCGAACGATGTAACTTATTAAGTAGGCCAGGATGCAGCTGAAACTGCTGTAGATCATCAGCATAAAGAAGATTGTAATGAAGTCTTGATCGGTTTGGTGTTTGTCATACAACTGCATAACAGACGCGATGTACAACGAAAAGAATATGGAAAGAAGCGTATCGCCCACAAAGTTGCTGGTCCAGTAAAGAAAACTGCTCATGCCAGACAACGTCAACTGATGTCTAAAACCATTTTGGCGCTCATAGAGCGGCAGCAACAAAGCCAATGGAGTGACGAAGGCAAACATCAGGGGTAGCACAATGAACCACCACGCCTGACCAGAATACATTATTAAACGTTTTTCTGCATTGTTACTGCTGAACATTGTCAACGGCAAAGATTTCCCATAGTTAAATCGTTGGGTTAATTTCCTAAAAGATGGCAGCCCATTGTCTCTCGTGTCATTCATTGATGGTATTATATTTACATGCACCGATATCTGACTTTCGTTTTCCAATTGGAGTTTTGCATGCAGAACGTAATCAATTATCCACTTTTCAGAGCTTGGTTGTTGTCTATAAGCTCCACTAGTCAAAGCAAACACTCTTTGAGATGTTTCTGGTATTTCAGTATAATTAAATGAAGCACTTTGGAAGTCTGTGTTCTTCGACTTTGTTACCAATCTTAACAAAACCAAATAGAAAAACATGAAAAACAGAATTACTGCCAAGAAAGGCTTCCAATTATAGCTCATATAAAGTAGTTTCTTTTTCAATAACGCAGAAAACCTTTGAAAATCCAATCGTTTTCCTCTGGGTAATCGTGATTCGCAGGGCCAGTCACCGGGTAAATGAAGCTCATTCATCTCAGTATCCAACACCTTAGGAAGAAAATAATTGAATGTAGAACTTACGTGATATGTTATCAATGGATAAAACTAGATAACACTGGTATAACTTGAGACTAACCTTGAGAAAAACTTCTTCCAGAGTGCTTCTAGTTACTTTTATTCCTGCAATGCCAAGGAGATCTTGGTTTGCTTCAAGCTCATCAAATAAATTAGGAAAATTATCTATTTCATCATAAGGAAGTGCAAAAGTAAGCGTATTACCAAATTCTGATTTTAAATCCGCTCCACGAATAATATTCTTAATAGCAATTGCAATCATCTGCGTGTCACCATCGACACTTTTCACAACTTTTAAAGTATAACCAGTCCCATACAATTTTTTCAAAAATTTTGGAGTTCCGTAACATTGAACAACTCCGCAATCCAATATTGCAATTCTATCTCCCAGCATTTCAGCTTCTAGCATATAGTGAGTAGAAAGAAGAATAGTTCGAGTACCATTCAGTTTTAAAAGCATATTCCATATGTCTTTCTTAACTGAAGGGTTAAGACCTCTAGTAGGTTCATCTAACAGTATTATATTTGGGCGCCCTACTATAGCAAGTGCGATGGATAGCTTTCGTCTTATATTGCCAGAAATGTTTTTCGGGTAAGAATTTGCATATTTAACTAATTTCAACTCCTTAATCAACTCGATAGCATCATTACCTGCCTCTTCTCTGGTCAGACCTTTCAAAACTCCAAATATTATTAACTGCTGTATAATAGGAACCGAAGAATAGAAAATATTTTCCTGTGGGCAATACCCAAATGGCCCCTCGCCATGGACCGTACCACTGGTTGGCTTCAGGAGATTTAAAATCATGCTGAATAACGTTGTCTTTCCTGCAGCATTTTCACCGAGGAGTATTGTTGTTCTATTGCTGTAAATGTCCAGTGAGATGCCATCTATAACAGCTACAGTATTTTCAAACCCAAACGTATAAACCTTTCGCAAATTTCTCAAACTAATACTTATTGGTGTTGACACATCTACAGGCTGGTAGTTCCGCTTCCTGGCTTGAACTTCTTCACTTGTCACGCCGCCGATAACTTGCGGTTGAAGGAGTAAGTATGGATGAAAATGCACTGTCAAATTATTTCTTCTGTTCCGGTTAAACACAAGAAACGCTGTTAAGAAAGTCAGCCAGCACACGTCCAGGAATAACATTGTAAAGACAACGCTCATATCGATTGAAAACTTAGCGTTCGGTTTTCCGTAAGCGTTTGAAATCGCGTTGAGTCCTTGAAATAACGCTAATCCTGGGTGGATGCATGATGTTGCTACTTGAACCTTTTGAGATGTGGTCGTAGTTTCATTTACGTCATAGGTTATGAACCATAGCAACGAGAAGGCAAGTATATTGACGAGAGCTGAATCCGTAATAAGGGAACACATGAACGCCATTAGAATTCCATTTACGAGAATCAGTAATAGAAACATCCACATGAGAGTCCACGGACAAGAATAGCTGCCTGCTAGAATAAACGCTACAATTGCTGTAGTCAGCGCGCATTTACTTAATGCTGCAAAGAAGTAATCAATCCACAAGAGATATTCTGGGATACCGCATATGACAATCATGGAATGCATTCCACTAATTCTCTCATCCAATATTTGCTTCACCAAGAAAATAAGAAAAGCGTAACTTATCTTAAAGAAGCTTGCGACAAGTAGAGTGCTGGGCGCATACTCGTCCCCTCCGGTGTTGGAGATCTCCAACGTGTAGTTTCCAGAGGTATTGTGGATTGAACTTTCACCTTCGTAATTTGCTGATGACTTGTTATCCCAGAAGTATATCGCTATGATGTTATAATCTTTGTTCATCAGCATTTCCAACTCCTCATAGTTGGAATAATGAAGTTCAGATGTTGTAACGGGGTTAGTTTCAGGCCCGTGAATAATTTCATGGGCCCTGTACATTTGCAAGGTATCACCCGATTTAAATAGAATACTGTATGATTTATTAATAAGGTAATCTTTGATATAATGCTCCAAAAAGAAATATATGCAAAATAAAAGTAATGGACTTAAAATTTCTACACTGATCAACAGTTTTTGACCTTTCATAAATATGAATTGTTTCCAAAACAGAAGTTTCAGTTTTCGCAAATGGGCTACTAGTAGATTCATTACTGTGTTAATTTAACAATTTAGAAAAAATATATATAGTTTTGTTTATTATTTATATTTTAATCTTGTACAAATTGTCAAAATGACGGTTGCTTTGATTATTTTAAGTAGGTCGTATGGTATTATACTATATTTAATGGAATGAAAATAACTATTATTACTTCTTTATTGAAGGATTTTGATTTTACCGCGCCGGAGTAGTAATAGATAGTAAATACATATAACAAAGAAAATATTTCTTCATTGGCTGCCGCTAACTGAAACCTTGACAACGAAATTGATGTAGCATTCCTACCTACCCAACAACTAGTCCAATGCGAGCATATTTGTTTGATCAATATTATTATTATTGCAGTTGCAATATCTCGAACTGAAAATTTTTAACACAACCAGTGTTGGTCTAATAGATTCTCCACGAAGTTGAAAATTAGGCGCAAAAATAGGTTCCATCGGAGCAGACCCTACGCTATGGGTACCACTAAAACGCGTAAGTCTTAATTTATATTTAATAATACAGTCTCAAAAAAAATTGTACTTAATATCGGGATACATTTCTTATATTGTTGCAGGTACTTCGATTTCAACCAACATATCGCCTGGATTCCCAGCGCCCATTCGACGCAGAAAAAGTAACAGTGTTGCTAAAATCGATCATGGAAACCTTTACAGAGGGTATCGTCTACAGTGGTGCGGAATCACCAAAGCTAGCAAAAAAACTATCAGCTGAAATTAGAAATCAAATTAAATTGATGAATTTCGATAGGTAAGAATTTAACACATTACAAATTACATTCTTAGAGCTCTCTCATACACTGCATCTGTAAATAAAAACATTCCTCTTAGAGTTTTATGAGCTTAATAGATTTTAATTGAATGTCGCATGTTGAGGTCGCACCAGTCTGTACCGGGCATACATATAACGAATCCTACGAACACTTGACAAGATCACTTTGTTTACATCTAACCATAAAATTGTAAATTAAATACTCTTTTTCAATACCCAGTAAACAATTTGGTGAAGTGCCCTATTTAGTGACGTTCGACTCACTCGTACAATTCAATTTTAACGCTTTACAAGTTCGAAGCAACAACACAGAAACCAATTTTAATTCAAATCTATTCCCTACCTGTCAAGATTTTGTGAAATAAAATCTGATATATGTAGTCTTAGCAAGTTCGTTAATAGTTCAAAAGTGGTACACAAAAGTCACTTTTAGTTCAAATTGATTCTCTACCTGTCACAGATTTTGTGTTAGTTGTTAGAATTTTTTCATAATAATATTCTTTCTTTTTCCAACATCATTCATTAAGTATTTCTGTTTCTTTCACACTTGGATATATATTTTTTTAGTTCATTTTCATTCCATTAATTACAAAGTGAGAGAGAAACGAGATGCGGTTTGACAAGTAAAATATATTTTTCACCGTTACACTTGTATACTTATTGATATACCTCTATTTTATAATTTACTATTTATGAATTAAAACTAAAAATAATTTGTACCTCTACTACATTTTACTATTTGCAAAGAATGCATTTATTTATAGATTTAAAACATTTTTTTGTAGTCGCGTTATATTTAGCATACGGGTATATATCATGGTTGCATTAAGAGTCATTTGGAAATATTTTATGCATCATTCTTACTGCTAAAATGATGAACCAGAATACATCCTTTATTTCGGTGTCGTCCTTCAAGGTCGTTGCGTTTCCGCTGCACGACTTGTGTTATTTATGAGTGCTTCCTTTTTTATGTGTTGTACTCAGAAAGTATTGGGACTATTTTAATCTAATACTTACTGACACAATTACGTAATTGAGTTTGAATATGTGAATTACTTTTTAAAAGGTTTTTCTTAAGTTTTTATTGAACTATATTCTAACTACGAGATAAGGGAGTCTTCAAAACAGAGGGTACTTCTTTCTGTTCATTTTGAAAACTAAACTCTGGGCCCCTCAATTTTATGAGGCCTAAAGCACGCGCCCTATTCTGCCATGAAAGTTACATTACTTTTTTATATTTATTTCAAGGTACCGAATAATTGTACTGGTTACAATAGGAGAACATCACATGCAGTCCTACCAAAACATCGTCAAGTTCTTCTGGGACCCCCAGAGGGACATCTACTGCACACAAAGTTACGATGATACCAAAGTGTTCGTTACTGCTACCGTGTTTGCAATATATCAAGATTAACTTAATCTATCGCCACTTAATAAATAAATTAAATTATTACGTAATTTTACAATGTCCAAGTTGCAAAATGTTGTGTTTTTTAATAATGGGCTTGTGTCCTATGTCTTAATTTCTATAAAAGTGTACTATATATTGATAAAGTGGGTTACTAGAACCTCAAATGATCAATTATTTCTTAATAACTCCTTATATGTTAAGAGATATTAACAATTAAAAAAGTCATTTTGTCTCTTTAATTATTAAAGGGATTCAACGTTGTACACATTCCAAGTGTATGTAACATCATAATCCTTGTGTAAGGTTATCAACCTTACAGCTCATAAATTTCTGCTATATGTATTTATATATCAAAACATCAAATATTATTTACAGCTATTTCAAGGAACAATCAAATTTCAATATTATGTCTGCCGTAGCAGGGTTAAATAAAATAAAAACTTATTATTCTTTGACTTAACTTGATTATTTGACTACCAACAGCTACAGAACATTATCACAGCACTGACCTACTCAACAAATAACTGACGTTAAAATACATTTCACGTCATACAAATATGGCCGACTATTTCTGGCGCTAAAACTACAATTCAAACTTTTAATTGCTATATCTCCGTCATTATTTAGATATTTAATAAAATAGACACACCAATACACATTTATTAACATCAATTTCAATCAACAATTGAAAAATCGACCACAAAAAAATGAGGACACAAGCCCATTTACATAATTTAACTTACTGACTATCTGGCGTATCAATAAAGTTATGAAATTCAGCTACAGTAAACAAAGTGATGTAGTATTTATGAAACATTTATCTCTAAACGTGTGTTCACTTGTTCAATATGTAGATCTTAGTTACTGTACTAAGAAAATATATAAAAGTGAGATATAAACAAATACAAAATTAAAAATATTCTTAATTTTATTTCCACCAGTCCATTGATAAGATAATGCAAGACTAACAAGAACATAAGAAAAGTATAAATAATAATAAAATTCAAAATCATAAAATATTGCATTTACAGATAACCGCTGAGCCCTTTTTCTTTTTCCATCTCTTTTGTTTTTTTATCACAATCACGTCTGTAGTGCATTCACGCAGCTTTTCCATCTCCAAAATCTGTAATCCATTTTAAAAGTTAATCAAAGGAGAATTATAATAAATAAATGATATTACCAATATGTAAATTAACTTTTATTTATATTATTGTGCATTTTTTTCTACAATAATAATAGATTTTCACCTTGTTCAACATATCTTCAAGAGCAAATTGTGTTCCTTCAGATGTCTTGGCACTGACTTCGCGGTATACCAAGCCATGCTGCTCTGCAAGTTTTAGTCCCTCTTCAAGACTTACTTTTCTTGAATCCTAACAAAAGAAAACTTTGAAACACTTGAAATAAAATAAATACTCACATATATAATTAACTAGCTGTCCCGGCCACGCGTTGCTGTGACTAACGTTTTTGTCATATTACATTACATAGCGCCATCTATTGAATATTTACTCAATCTAGTCAACAGATGTCGCCATCATCGTCGCCAGATGTCATCGTTTGGAGCTAACAGATAATTAATAGACAAATAATTTGCAATAAGATAATATTGCAATCATAAATTGAGATGTAAGCTATCCTATCTTTCAAGTTGGATCAAACTGCACACGGTGTACAAATTTGATTAAAATCGGTTAAGTAGTTTAAGAGTCCATCGCGGACGAACAACGTGACACGTAATTTATATATATTAAGATTTTAAAATACCTCTTCATCTATTTTGTTCGCTATTAACACTTTCACTATGTCTTGCTCATAGCAATTGGCGTTCACTTCCGATAACCAATAAGTAATTTTATTGAAAGAATCTTCGCAGTTAACATTATATACCAAAAATACTCCTTCTGCTCCCCTGAAACATATATTAAACACATTCAATTAGGCATCTATAGGTTTTGACTGGATAAAATTAAATTTTGTGTGTTGCCAGAGCTTAAACACGAATCTTACCGATAAAAAGCATGCGTGATTGTCCTAAATCTTTCTTGTCCTGCAGTATCCCAAAGTATAACTTTAACTCCTACCCCATCAATCTGAATTATCTTAGTGGTAAAGTCAATGCCTACTGTTATCAACTCATTTTTATTAAATTCATCTTCAGTCCATCGCTTTGTTAAACTATATAAACAATTCTTATTAGAAACACATAATATTATTAACTGCATTAGCAGACGTTCTCCAAAATTTTTAATTTCATTTCAATTTGAATTTCGCGCTTTAACTATGAATTAGTATAACAAAATCTACCTAACTACTTGTATAACTTCACTTACAACTTGTGTATGGCTTATGACTAACTGTTTATTTACATTACATTTTAATCAATTGATTAAAAACTTAAATTATCTTTCAGAATATTAAATGTCCAATTATTTGTTAATAACTTCTTACATTTAAAATATATTAACAATTAAAAAAAATTTTTTATCTCTTTAACTATTATTCACAGATACCAGTGTGTGTGATACAACAGCTGCGTTGTGTACCCCATTTACTTGTGAAATAGGAAAAATATTCTCTATTCTACGTTCTAATAAAAAACTCTAACCTAGTGCCATGTGATAATCACACCCGATATTGAAAACAACTTGGAACTAACGTGTGTTACCAAAAAAACGTGTTACTATTTATAATTTAAGGGTTAGATAGCGTTTGGCCAGGAAAGATAATAACAAATATAAAATAACAAGGTAAATTTAATTGCTCATTATATTCAATAAATAAAATATGATATTACCTAATTTAAATTAGTTAAACAAGAATAACAATAAATAATTCAGACACCAACCTCGTTTTTCCTGTGAAGGTCTCACCGACTACTATAATTTTCACTACTTTATTATTGTTGCAATCCATTCTGAGCACTATGTTTATAAACTTAAAAATGTATGCACTTAACAAAACTTTTTAACAAAATGAACTGTAGTTAAACTACCCGTTAAAGGTAGTTAAAGGTATAGTAGAAATATTAACAATTGAGAAGTTAACTGCAATTAAATTTGTAATTCGTACTCTGGCCACCAGGAAACGGTGTTTGTGTTTTATATATAGTAGAAACAATAATTGATAATACTAACATTAACTTTTTAAGTATGATAGACTTGTTTATTATATATTGATAAAGTTGGTTACTTGAACCTCAAATGTTTAATTATTTTTTAATACCTCCTTATATGTTAGGAGATATTAACAATTAAAAACGTTACAGAACATTCCAAAACATGTGACGTCACGTCCGCTAAGTTGCACAAGCCTATTAAATTTAGTAAGAGTATTTTTGAACATTTTCTAACTCTACGACCTCTAAATATAAGAAGTCACAAGTCGACCTGCGAATTACTAACAATAAATAATTGCAATATTTATTTTAAGGTATATATAGAAACAAGGCAACAGAATTTGTATTCGCTCGGATCGTATTTATCAAGGAATCTACTAATTTTGTGTACTAATTCGTCACAGGAATAGCTCACGCGATACTGGTTTGCTTTCGGGTTCGACTACCAAACAAGCGCTATATGCAAAATATCAAAAAATCAAATATTACGCAAGAGAATTCGCAAACTGTTGCCTAGACCTTAAGTACCCCTAATTACGAAATATCTTAGCTTAAAAATAACAGAAAGAATTTTAAAGTTTTAATTTGTATATTACATCATACAAAATATATAAAAATACATGGTACATATTATATGACTTATACAAATATGAATAGTTCATGACATATATATTTGTATATCTTCATTTTAATAATTCCCTTGATTAAAAAAAACATTTCAAATTATAACCAATAATTTTGCAATAATAAAATGACCACTTTTGTTTGAAACGTACCAAAATGAAGTGAAATGTACCAAAAGTTTAAAAAAATGCAAAAAAGGACAATATATTTTCTTATAGAAAATACAACTCAGATACACAAACCTAGAACACAAAATTAGAATGATTACTTTGATATAAAAATTATTTTATATATATTTTTTAAAGTTTCTTAACGTATATAATTAATATCATGCATATGCAACCTTTAATAAAATAATAACATTGCTTTTATAAATATTCAAGTAAACTTTAGTTTCTCCGTATGATTAGAATATAACGAACACATCAGCTTCACATCTTTGTTAAGTAAATGTATTATCTTTTCTTTTTCAATGTGTATTAAAAGATGTTAACATTTTATCTCCTTACATAATTTCACACATAATAATGATACCCCTTTTTTAACTACATTAGAATCTGTTATTTTGTTGCAACTCTTCGTGGTCATTTGCATATATTATAACTACATTTATATCAAATTTTATAAAATTAAACTAATAACTAATAATAAATTTGAAAACAATTCAATTTTAAAAACTAGTTGATGACCAGAGCTACAATAATATAAATAATTTATTTGTTTATTATTAAAAGTAACAGTTATATCTAATATTATATATTATATATACATTTATAATTACTTAAATGCTATTTATTTAAATAGTTCTGAAACTCTTATTTGTAAAATAACAGAAAAATAATTAAACAAAATAATGTATATATTTTATATACAAGTAATACTAAAACATTCTAAAAATATAAGGATGTATTAAAATAATTATTAACATTTATATTGTGTATCTTCCACTTTAATTCCATGTACTCGGTGGCAAATTGAATGATACTGACTTATACTATAAATATGCATTGGTACGAATTTAAAATCTATTCACAATCAAAAGTTGGTTAATTATAGACTAGCCTAATGAACAATAGCCGCCACACGTTCCACTGCCTTGAGACGATGTGCTGTCCTGTAGATGAAGACCTCCAGAGCCCATGGATTCCCAAAGTCCGGGAGTTTGTATAATCTGTAAGGAGTACATATTAAATTATTATTGAAAAGGTTGCTCTTGAATTTTAAACAACTGGTTTCTACTCAGTTCATTGTAACAATTGAAATTGTCAGATGACAATTTTAAAATATCTGTGAATTAATAATGTTATAACAATTTGAAGCGGTTGCCTTTCCGAAGTAAAATGATATTAAACAAAGTAACATGTATGTAATAGGCAGTTAAAATTTAAATTTACCTTCTGCACAAGTTCTTCAAAAGCACATTGTACACCCGTACAAGTTTTAGCACTAGCTTCAATAAACAATGTTTGATGACGTCTTGCAAATTTTAATCCTTCTTCTCTACTAACTTCCCTGGGCTCCTGAAACATTTTATTTTTTATGTAAAAATAATGAACTTGACAAAAAAATGTACATCTTAGTAATCGATGCAGTAACATTATAAATAGTGTAGGGTCTAGTTTGATTTTCAAAATTTATTTTGAAATAATATAGGTAAAAATTAAATTAGATTAATGAGTAAAAAAATAAGTAAACATCAATATGTGAACCTACCTTATCTATTTTATTCCCTACTAACATTTTAACTATATTTGATCTAGTGCTATATGTATCCAGTTCCCCCAACCATGTTTGCATTTTATTAAACGAGCTCTGGTTAGAAACGTCGTACACTAATATAGCCCCCTGTGCATCTCTAAAATTAATATAAAACGGGTTGTTACTCTTTTGTGATGTTCACAAGTCACTTATCTAACTATAATTATTATCATGTTTAAGCTTACCTGTAATAACTAGGAGTCAATGTTCTAAACCTTTCTTGGCCTGCAGTATCCCAAATAGCAAGTTTTACAATAGTGCCATCAATTTCAATTTTCTTTGTTTTAAAGTCAACACCAATTGTTAATGCTTGCTCTTCATCAAAATTGTCATCCGTGAATCGAAGCAATAAGCTATAAAAAGTAAGGAATATAGAATTATGTTTAAATAAAAATAGTAAAAAGATAAAGTATAAGAAATGCTGAAACTGGTAAAAGTCCTTTGTAATTAAAAATACCCTGTAATAAGTTTTGCGCAATGTATCTATCTAATGTAATAAATGACCTCATGCAAACAGAATGAGTCATGCATATAGATATTTTTTAAAACAAAAACAACGCATTAGATGATAAATTAAAAATATTACCTTGATTTTCCGACTCCACTCTCTCCGATAATTAAAATTTTTAAAGTTGTCAAAACTTCATCTTCTATCATTTTTCCTGTCATTATAAAAGGTATAACGAAAACAATCTTAATTTAAATAATTATTCTTCTATATCAATTATATTTCGTATGTTATAAAGTATTGAAAAATTCTTGACTTATATTCATTTGACACTAGGCTGACAATCAGATACGAAAACACAGATCAGAAAAACATATGACCAACACAAACTAAATAAATAGAGGTATGTTGGGGATGTCTACCATTTACGGCTTTAAGTGAACGATTGGCACTGGAGAATATTAAGTTCGAGATTAGGTAAATCATTACTGGAAATAAATGAATAAAAGATATAAAATAAAAACGAGAATAAAGATATGTGGCTAAAAGTCTACCTACTATTGTCCCTGGATAAAGTTTCGCATTCCAACCAGAGTTACCAACATTATTATCTGTCACCTCTGTTACTTCACTTAATAATTTTTAACAGTATCTCAGAATCTAGAGAATATAAACCAATATAAACTGCAATAAGCCAATATCAATTATTGTCATTTAATATTTTATGAACAGTTATTCACTTATAAATCTTAGATTATTACTGCAGGTAAGAGTTTTATTTAACGTTTGAAAGATGTAAATAGTATTACCATTTTAAGGTTATATACACATTCATATGAATAAATAAATTACTATTTCTGTTTTGTTAAATCAATTTAATATGTATTTACTTCAGAAAATATGTCTACGAGACCTGATGATCATCGTAGAAAATGGGACAAAGATGAATATGAAAGAAAGGCATCACAGAGGTTACGTGATGACAGTGACAGTGATAGCGACTCTTCGAAGAAGACGACACAGCGGGAGTTTCTTAAGCAAAGAGATTATAAAGTAGACTTAGAAAGTAGATTGGGAAAAAGTGTTGTTATAAATAAAAGTACTCCTAATGCACAATCCGGTGGATATTACTGCAATGTTTGTGATTGTGTTGTGAAGGACTCTATTAACTTTCTTGACCATATTAATGGAAAGAAGCATCAACGAAATCTTGGTATGTCTATGAGAGTTGAACGAAGTACATTAGACCAAGTAAAAGCACGATTTCAAATAAATAAAAAGAAAATGGAGGAAAAACAAAAAGATGTAGAATTGGAAGCCAGAGTTAAAGAAGCACAAGAGGAAGAAGAACGACAAAGAGAGCATAAAAGGTATATATTGCGTCTGGAATATAATGCAGATTTTGAATATATTTTTTGAACATTCGTTATTTTTAGACAAAAGCGTAAAGATCGCAAAAGAAAAATTGAAGAACCAGTAGAACAGGAAGACGAAGAAGGTGAAGGGCTTGAAATAGCATCAATAATGGGATTTTCGGGATTCGGTGGTTCCAAGAAGTAGTATATTTGACTCCAGAAAGAAATCCTAACAACAGTCTGCAGCACAAATTATTTGTTGAGTCCTAAACTCGTAAAGCTTCAAATAAAATGGATTCATTATAAATTAACTATGGGAGAAATATGTAAGAAACATGTTTTTATAAATCTTATTTACAACAGAACCTCTTTGATATGTCTGAAATTTTATTAATTATTCCGTAAAATTTTACAAAATGGTTTACATGGTTTTACGAATCTTGCTTCGACTATTTGAAATCTTTGTGTACTATAACTGGTTTCTATTTTGTAAATGACAGTACGAAAATGAGAAATATCTATTCTTCGTATCAAAATCGTACCATTTTCATTTTGTATATATGTATTTTAATATACCAACAATAGCTAGTAATCCCTTCTAGTAATCAGTATATCTACCTGTAAAAAATATTTCATGAAATATATTTATATGAAATTGTATCTGTATAATTATCATTGATCTTCAAACATTGAATTCCTTAATATTTAAATTACAATTTACTTACAGATTGAGAAACGATATGGATTATAAGTTTTAGGATATAAAAGAAATACTTGAAATATATAGTGAATATTGTAAACCCAAGTGTTAAACTTCATTTGTTATATAAATAAGTTTACGTTTTGTGTTTCAAGGATTTATGATCTACAGTTATAATTAAGCTGTTTAAAAAAAACAAAGGTAATGCAGCAATAAATTTGTTATATTTTATAATGTACAACATTGATAAATAGTAAACTAAAAACAAAAATTCTGTTACAGACATTTTAATGGGCTTGTGTCCTATGTCTTAATTTCTACAAAAGTGTACTATATATTGATAAAGTGGGTTACTAGAACTTCAAATGTTCAATTATTTTTTAATAACTCCTTATATGTTAAGAGATATTAACAATTAAAAAAGTCATTTTGTCTCTTTAATATTAAAGGGATTTAATGTTGTACACATTCCAAGTGCATGTGACATCAACCTTACAGCTCATAAATCTCTGCTATATGAATATATATATCAAATATTATTTACAGCTATTTGAAGGAACACTCAAATTTCAATATTATGTCTGCCTTAGCAGGGTTAAATAAAATAAAAACTTATTATTCTTTGATTTGACTTGATTATTCGACTACCAACAGCTATAGAACATTACCACAGCACTGACCTACTCAACAAATACTAACGTTAAAATGCATTTCACGTCATAAAAGTATGGCCGATCATTTTTAGCGCTGAAACTACAATTCAAACTTTTAATTGCTATATCTCCGTCAACATTTAGATATTTAATACAATAGACACGCCAATATACGTTTATTAACATCAATTTCAATCAACAATTGAAAAATCGACCACTAAAAAATGAGGACACAAGCCCATTACTGGTATATAATAAATGCAAAGAATAATAACAGTTTTATCACGGAGGCCCGCCAATATGTGTTTCTCTAATTGATGCATTATCAGAATGTGTGTTCATGTGAGTCCGCAGAACGTGTGCTTGTGAGAACCCTTTGTTGCACACAGTACATATATAGTTCTTTTCTCCAGTGTGTGTCACCATGTGTACTTTTAAATTATGATTTGTAACAAACCCTTTATTGCAAATTGTACAAAACACTCTTTTTTCTCCCGTGTGTTTAAACATGTGCTTATTTAATGCTGATTTTCGTTTAAATTTTGCATCACACATTGTGCAACCAATTGGTCTTTCATTGGAGTGCGTAAGCAAGTGACCTTTCAAGTGATTTTTATGAGCAAAACGACGATCACAAGTATCACATGCAAATGGTTTTTCCAAAGTGTGATGATTCCTAATGTGATATCTGCGAGTAGACCAATTTATAAACTTTCTATCACAATAACTACAATCGTATATTTCTTCTCGAGTATGCTTACGATGATGAACGGTCAAAGCAGATTGAGTACCAAATTTTTTTCCACAAATTGTGCATAAACATTTGTCTTTTGCGTGAGTTATTTTATGTTGTTTGCATAGTTTTCTATTTTTGAATACTTTTCCACATTCAGAGCATACATATTCTGCATGTTCTTTTACATGCTCTATTTGTTCTTCTAAACTTTTAAAGTCAATGTTACACTCCCAACATGGATTCAGATGTGTTTTTCTATGGGCTCTTATTTCTCTGTATTTACAGGAAAAGCGGCATATTGGACAGATATACACTTTCTTAATCTTTGACAATATAGAATTTAATTTATTTTTTACACGAGTCCTTTTTTGTGAACAACACAATTCTTTCTTTTTTAAAACTTTTCCACATTGAGAACACGTTTTTTTCTCATGTTCTTTTAAATGTTCTTTGAGTTCTTCTACGCTTTCAAAATTGATGTTACAATTCCAGCATGTATTAGGGTGTGATTTCTGATGCGCTGGCAATTCTTTATAATTGAAGGATTCTTCACATATTGTGCAAGTGTGCATTTTATTTAACTTAACATTTCTTGATTCTACATTTTCTTTCTTTGTTGGTGACATTATATTTAATTTGTCCTTTATACTCTCTTTTTCATCAGCATCTGTAAATCCCGTTTCTGCTAGACCTGTAAATTCATAATCTTCCGCGTCCTGATCCTCTGTATCAGTTTCTACAGCGGGTTCCTTAACTTCAATTACTTCACATTTTATGACTGCATTTATATCTGTAACAAGGTAGTGACGAGAATATAAAATAATATTTTGTTATTGATAGCATAGATAAGAAGCCTCTACACTGTAGACTGCTAATTCAAAAATAAACCTCAACGAAAGATGAAAGGATTTAGCGGGTTCCATTTTCCATTAATAATAAGACTCGCTATTCTTACCATTTTTTTTGTTATGTAGTTCTGTTAGCAAATGGTCGGAAGATTGGCATTTTATTCTGAATTCTAGTGCATGTCGCATGTGTGTAATGCATAATGAGCAAATTAATTGCGGTAAATTATCACTGGACGCCACCTATAAATTAAGAACTTGCAATAAAGAAACGATAAGTCGGATATGATAATTTTGATCTTCTTATGACACTTTTACAAAACTAATTTCTTTATTACAGACATATAGACATAAATATACAAGGTAATTGATTAGTGACAACATTAACGTTGTGTTTCAATATTGTAATTGATTCAATCGCTATACATTCAACTTACAAAAATTAGTTTTGAAAAGAAAAATCATATAATTTATAACATAAAAATTAAATACTTTAAGATTAGAACAGGTATTTAACATTTCACAAAAACTCATTTTATACTGCTCATCTAATGCATCCAATTTATAAACAGGAACTAAAATTGCTTGATCTGTTAGACAAATGCGGCACAACTTGTCCCAATTCGAAAGTATATTTTCAGTATGATTAAGATCCATATCAGTTTGCATTGTAACATTAACTTTTCAATTAAATATAATATAATTTTAAATAAATAATTCGAAATTTAAAAATATATATATATAGAATAATTAGCTTTGACAGTTGTGCTTATCAGTTCTTATTATTTTAATTTCCCATAGATTAAAGATAAAAAGAATTTAGATCGGAAACTTATACTACTGCTTTACATCCTCTGGTTAACTTTCTATGGTGTTAACAGACCTACGCCCTGCGTTACCAATTGTCGTACATTGAAGTTTAAAAGTTGACAGCTGTCATTCGTTAAAAAAATTTGTTTACAATATTACGAAAATGGCTGTATGCATAGCTGTTATTGGAAAAGATGTAAGTTTTTTTTATAATATTGTTTCAGTTCTTAACATTTCACTTTCTTCAATTTTTTAGAATTCTCCAAGATTTTTATGTTGTCTTGAAAGTGATGGGGAATTAGAACTGCAATATCAAGTACACGCTGCTCTCGATGTAGTTGAAGAGCGTCTTGGTGGTGTAAAACCAATTTCAGATGCAAGAGATTTATACTTAGGTTTATTGTATTCAACAGAAACACATAAAATGTATGTAGGAAATTTTGTAGATAATTAAATGACTGCAGAAGACTGAATCATTTTTAACATGCTAATTTTTTTTTACTCCAGATTCGGTTACGTTACAAATACAAAAGTAAAGTTTATTATTGTTGTAGACTCCTCTAATACAGCGTTGAGGGATAACGAAGTGAGAACGGTAATGTATAAATTACATATGTATATCTATTTTTTGTTTATATGAATAATATATAAAGAGGAATACATTTTTTATAGATGTTTAAGCGATTGCACTTGCTCTATAGTGATGCTGTTTGCAACCCGTTTTATACACCAGGAGATCAAATTACATCTAAGTAAATACAATAATCAATTTCTTACATATAATTAAAAACATCTACAAAATAATTTTTGAAACTTATATTTTCAGAGTTTTCAACAAAAATGTAAGAAGTATTGCTACTGGAAATTCTATATCATAAATTTATTTACATAAAATAAACTGATATTGGTATTCCTATATAATATAAAATTTATAAAAATACATTTCATTAATTCTAATTTAATTTGTTTTACAATCTTTTGTTTTGTCCGTCGTAATCAGATTTCCTTGTCGAGTTCTCTTGTAATAGTATTCTTCATATATTTTTATTAAGAACCTCTTCCAAGCAATTTCTCCAGTACCCTAAATCATATTTAAGAGTCAATCCAATTCAACAATTTACGACTACGTACATATATTTCAATATTAAAAACTTACTGCTGTTTCATCGATTTCCAAATTAAAGCCTACAACTTGCAACTTTTCTTCTCTTGGACAAAAAAATAGTTTACCAACAACATAAGCCCTATTTCCTCTTTCTAGTGGAGTCATTGGACTTAAAATTCTGTTGCGAAGTGGTTGATATAATTGCTTCATCTCTTGAATTAGTCTAGAGGAATAAAACGTTTAAATAAAACATTTTATTAAGTAGATTATTTACTTTTTAATTCAGTATTTACTTCTCGGCTCTTGGACCAGTTTTAGAATCGGGTAACATATTCGGCAAACCAAATTGTTCTGCCAGTTGTAATTGTTGTTCCAAATAGTTAATAATGCTGAGATGTTTTTTCTGTTGTTTAGACGAATGGTTAAATCTTACCTAGAATTTTAGAAAAAAAACTACATATAAAAATTAGAGTAATAAAAAATCTTCATATTAGAATTTGAATTATAAAAATGTATACCTGTACAGAACCAGTTCCATCATCGACTACATATATGTACCTGTTATCTTTCATTTTGCGCACATCAACAATTATGCCGTAAAATATAACGGTATCAAAAGTCTCTCCATATATTTGATAACGAACATTTCTCGATGCATTGTTTTGGTTTGAAATATAAGGTAAATCGCCAAGTTGTAAATAAAAGGGAGAACTTTTATTTCGCTCCTCTGAGACCTTAGATTCTCCTGTGGTATTATCTACAAGCGATGGTTTTCGTATGTGAGGAGAAAAATTAATAAACTCGAGATAATCTTCATCGAATCCCTGGCTCTGAAAGTAACGTAGTTTATTTAATTACTGATTTCATTTGCATTCCTAATAAAATTATTTAAACAATGTATTTACCAACGTTTTCATAATCCACCAAGGTTCATCAACAGCTTCTTGTTCAATATTATCTGCAATTGTTGTCAAATCTGCAGAAGAGTAGGAATCATTTTTCTCTTTTTCCAAAGGTAATTCCATGTTTGCCACGTCCAACTCCACATCACCGCTGTCGCTGCATTCCTTTTGCCGACTTTCTTTCGTGAGTCTATCTGGAGATAAGTTTTCTGTCAATTCAGTACAAACATCCAGCTTAGCCTTTTTTGGAAACGGTATATCTTCAGTATCCTCTTCACTTCTACAACGTATGCGGCAATGATTTTGTGTAGTATCGTCTGCTGATATATTCAATAATGAATTGTCACTAACCGAAACTGGCTCAGTGATGTTTGTTAATTTTAAATATTTATCAGTAACGTTGCTAATATCTTTTATGATGCATTTCTGTTGGTCTTCATCGTTAACTTTATCCTGTGTGCTTTGTGCGGAATAAAAGCTTTGGGTTAAATTATCAGTTTCTACAGATTGCTCATTTTCACAAACCTTACTTGGACTGGAATGAGATAATTTCGACGTTTCTACATTTGTGGAATCTGTTATTGTATTTATTGGTTCTCTTTTTATTTTCTCATCTTCATTAAAAAAGGGCAAATGTTGAAAAGGTAGATTTTCTTCATCCGCAATGCATTCTTCATATTCATCCTCATTAAAATTGCTGTTACTTACATTTTCAGAATCAATTAAAGGTCTACTTATTTCTTCAGCTTTATTCTTTTGATCAATATTCAAAATCGGGTTATTATCCTGCAAAGTAGATAAGCAATCCATGCCTACTTGATCCTGTTTATCTGATAATCTATCGTCATATGTCTCATTTATAGTTATATTTTTAATATTATTGGTAATTGTTGAAGGAACAGAATCCTCATTTCGGTTCCGTTGCATGTTTGTTTTTGTCAAGACAGTATCACAGTTTGTAAAATTCAAATCTTGCTGTGTACTATGAATTTGCGACATTGATTCATAATTTATATTAGAAATTATTTTATCGTTGACAACTACAGTGCTACCAACTTCATTGTTTCCATCTGTAACTGTAGTAGTTTGGTGCACATCCGTTGTTGCCAATGGATCAACTGAGTTAATAAAACTCAAATCTTGTTGCGTATCTTGAACTTGCGACATAGATATATAATTTATACCAGGTAATATGTTATCACTAGTAACTGAAATATTGCCTACATCATTATTATTTGTTGCATTGACTACCGCAACTGTAGTCTGGTGCACATTCGTACTGCTCAATGGATCAATTGCGTTAATAAAACTCAAATCCTGCTGAGTATTTTGAATTTGCGACATTGATATATAATTCAAAGCTGGAATTATGTTATCGCTAGTAACTGTAATATTGCCTACATCATTATTATTTGTTGCATTGACTACCGCAACCGTAGTCTGGAGCACATTCGTACTGCTCAATGGATCAATTGCGTTAATAAAACTCAAATCCTGCTGAGTATTTTGAATTTGCGACATTGATATATAATTCAAAGCTGGAATTATGTTATCGCTAGTAACTGTAATATTACTTTCATCATTATTATTTGTTACAACATCGACTATCGCAGGTTTGGTATGGTGCATATTCGTTGTGGTCAATGGATCCATTGCATTCATAAAACTCAAATCCTGTTGCGTATTTTGAATTTGCGACATTGATACATAATGCAGAGAGGGAAATATGTTATCACTAGTAACTGTAGTATTGCCTTTATCACCATTATTTGTTACAACATCGACTATCGCAGCTTTGGGCTGAAGCATATCCGTTGTGGCATCCTTGTCTTTGTTTATTATTAATTTGGTCTGTCTTTTTACATCGTCTACACATGAGGGTTCCTCTGAATATGTATTTTTCGAGTTAAGTTCATCTTCACATAAAATATGTTTTACAATGTTTAGTTCTTTGTTAACTACGCTCTCTGATGGATCTTCCGATAAATTCTTTAATTCTCCTAATACACATAAGTTATTGATGTTACTTGTAGCGGTATTTATTTTGTCATTTTCGATATCCAACGCAGTTACAATACTTTTACAACTTTTGGAGTTATAATTTGATGATTCATCATTATCTAAAGCTGTCCTCTCACTATTATTGTCCCCCAAAAATGAAACAGTTTTATCAACTTGAGAAATAACTTTCGTTTCATTATTTTGATTTGAATTTATAATTTTGTTTGATATATTTTTATTGTCACAATTAATAATTTCTTCCACATCAGCGGGAACCATTTTATCTGCAGATAGTTTTTCTTTAATGGCTGCATCTTCAGAAATATCTGTATTTTTAACTTGAAAACTTTCTGTCTGTTCTTTTGATTCATCTTTGATCCCATGATCTATTAATTTATTTTGTTTAGTATTTGCAGTATCATTAATGGTCGGCCTTAATGTATCTTCGTTATTCGATAAACTTGTATTCATATTTTTAATTAATTGTGCATTTTGGGAATCATTTTTCAATGCAGGTATCATATTCGTAATATTTTCAACAGATACATTTTGCGAAATATTTAATGCACTTTGACCTTTTAATTGTTGTATTTGCAATTTCATTTTAGGCATATTCAATAACTTAGGATTCATCACCAATATAACATTAGGTTTAATTCCTCCTTCAATATTAATTTTGATACTATCATCTTTACAAGGTTGAGGATGTGCTAAAGGATCTATCTCTGTAAGGGATATTACAGGCTCCTGAGAGTTTTCAATCTGTGACATAGATATAAAATGTGCTTTGGTATATTCTTGAGTGGATTGCGAGGTAGTTTCATTTTCTTGACTCTTAGATTCTGTTTCATTTACATTTGGTGGATATATTTGATTTTCCTCATTTTTCGAACATTGCTCTAATATGAAAGGTGATATCTTTTCTGCAGTGACTGTTTCATCCGTCACACTTGAACAAGGGTCTACATCTCTCTTGTTACTGCTGCTGTTTATACTTGATCTACGCAGATTTAAGTATGCAGCTTCTAAATATAAAAAATTCGGGTCCAACGGGGAATCTGTTTGACGTTCATTGTTTTCATGCAAATTTTCAATATTTTGGGGCGATAGTTGTTCTTCTTTAATGTGCTCTAATAAACCTAGATTTTCTTCTCCAGGTATTATAATTTTTATATTAGATGGTAAACTTTTATTTAAAATATTCTGAGATATGAGTTTACCACAATTGTCTAAGCTTTTCGACCTTAAATGTATAGAAGGTGATATTTTTTTTTCTGGTGTATTCTGGCATTTCGCAATTTCTTGACTATGAGTATCTAAATCTAACTTTTCCCTTTTTATTTTCATCTCCTTTACATTTGTATATTCTTCTGACATGGTTAAGAAAACAACATTTAAATTAGAAGTATTGGTCGTATCTGTATTATTATATCCGAAGTATTTGATGTTTCATTATGTTTTGATGCATTGACCATAATAATAGGACACTCTGTAGTCTTATAGTTGTTGACTTATTTCGGAAATTATTGAGCCTCAAAATAGCTAAAACATTTTTTATAACTAAATTATTTTTAAGAACATTTATTAATAAAAAATTGGAAGCACTTATTTATATACCCTTATAAAGAGTTGAGAAAAGAAATAGTGTTCTAATTCTATTTAAGTTTCTAAGTTATTTTAATAGTACGACAAACATTTTACAGATTGTTATTGTAAATTTCTGTTAACCGCCACTTATTTTAATTCATTTCTGTCAAATGCTTTTTATTGCGTTGTAGTGATTCTCATGATTCTTATTTGTTCCACACTTCACTTCACTGTATTTGGTTTTGACAGTTGACTCAAGTTGACTTACAATGAATTTTCATATGGAAAAAGTTAGTGTTGTAGTTTTTGGTATTTTTAACACAAGTTCTATATTATAAAAATATACTTGTAATAGTTGCATAGCAAATTACATACATTTAAATTTCTTCGACAAGAATGGTTTATTTAGGCCGTAACATAAAAATAATCTTAAGTTCTGTCTTTGCATTTTCTGTGGGTTGTATGTTTTCAATGGCATTTACAAATATTGAATTTTCGCATACCAAGAATATCCGTCCCAATTATGACATTGTAATCTTAATAGTTAGTGGACCAGATCATTTTGAAGAAAGGAATACAATACGAGAAACATGGTTGAATTTAAAAAACAACATGGATTATGATTTATTTAATATCACACTTCAGTATATGGACATACCAGCTTATAACAATGACGGCTTTTTAAACACTGATTCTGTTCAAATACAGAAAATGCGTTTGAAGTTATTTCAAAACAAATACAAGAAAACTAAAAACTTTAAGTTTCATAATAGTGAAAGAAGTAGTTTAACAATTAAACACTTATTTGCTGTTGGTCTTGGGAAACTACCTGCTGAAGATTTGTCAAATATAATTCTGGAGAATAAAAAACACAATGATTTGTTGCTATTGCCTAATTTTAAAGATTCTTATTCACAATTAACTGAGAAGGTTGCTCAAAGTTTTGTAATATTGACACAACAATATAATTTTAAGTATCTGATTAAATGTGATGATGATGCTTTTCTAATGCTAAATTTGATAGCTGAGGAGCTTCATGCTTACGAGACAAATTTGCAGAACAAATATTCGCTTCTTTTTAATACACTAACGTAAGTCATGTTGTTTATTTGGATCATACTATCTCTTCTACTACTATCTAGTATTGTTGAAGAGCGTGGATATTTTCCAAATTAATTTTGATAAATACTGAATATGAAAGTAAAAAAGAGATTTTCTACTGAGGTTTTATTGGTTTAAATTTAATATTAATCATACTTAATAAATTACAGGCCGGAGCTCTACTGGGGTTTCTTTCATGGTGCCGCTCGGTTGAAAACTACAGGACCTTGGAAAGAATCTAATTTTCATTTATGTGATAGATATTTGCCATATGCAGTTGGCGGAGCCTACATAATTAGTGAAGGTCTTGTTAAATACATATCTAGCAACACAGACATCCTTGGGTGAGTTAATACTATTTATTAAATCTCTTATTTTTTTATTTATTAGCTGATAAACATGGGGTTCAATTTCTGATTTTTAGGAAATATCGTAGTGAGGACGTTTCAGTTGGATCGTGGTTGGCTCCATTGCGACATGTTCACAGACGGCATGATGTAAGATTTGATACTGAGTGGACGCCAAGAGAGCTGAGAAGAGAGCACATTATTTTACATAAGCAAAAGCCGGTACAGATGAAACGAATATGGATTGAATTAGAAAATTTCGAGAAAACCCATTATCCTGAGTATACAGATCGAAATGGATATTTTTATAACTGGACCACAGCGCCAAGTAAATGTTGCAAAAGAGATTCGGATGTACCATGAAGATTTACCTTTGCTTTAAAAACATCTGAAAATGTAAAATGATATTTTATATTGACTATTAATAGTTGATTGAATCAACAAAGGTCGCATAGAAAACCTATTGCAATCAGTATTATTCACTTTACAGGGTCTATTAATTTTCTTACACAAGTATATATGAATGAATTAATTAATTTAGACATATAAATTAATAACTTGACTGTTAAAAATATTTTGAAATGTGTGAATCACCAATTTATTACTGCATTCCGACACATGCAATGAAAAGAGCGAGATGGAATTTAATTTTTGCTCATTATTGTGAGTATTTTATTTATTCCAGCATTAATGTGTTTTTTTTTATTAAAGCTATGGTCTGACTTCTAAAAATAAAAATTAATATATAATAAAATATCATAAACCGTATTATGTCAATTGTAATTTTTACTACTACTTTTTTTTGTTTAAAAATCTTAAAACATTTTAATTATTCTCCGTATTGCGAATTGGCACTCTGGCAAAAGATAGTTTGACTTTTTAATTGTAGAGTTTTCAGTACAATTTACAAATTCCAATTTGCTTAATTTTGAATAAAATATTTGTTGTGATCAACACTGACTCAAACCCTTTTCGTACCACATTACGAAAGCCTAACATAAGACGATTGTCTATACTAAACTGAATTAAAAACAACACTAAATAAAATAGAATTAAATTTGGAGTACCACTACTGACATTTTCCATAGAATCCGCAAATTTTCAGTCGGTCCTGTTTGTGAACAAATTTGTGATGAAATTAATTATATAGATTCTACTTTTTTTAATTTAAACCTCACTAGTCATACACGTTTTTGATAATATAAGTGTTTGTATAAAATAGATAAAACTACATGGTTTTCAAATATATACTCGTATAAAAAAAAATTCTTATGTGTTAGTTTTGAAAATGTGAAATATCAATTCTAGTATGTATCTAAGAACTAAGTACAGTACATCTGAATGTATTCCTAATAGTAATCGTAAAAATAAATATATTTTGTGTAATATATACGTAAATAGAATATTTTAAAATAAAATTGTGAGATTTTTCTTTAATTACTTCTGATAGATGTAATCTCTTGTTAGCTGTTGTCTTCTATAGGTACAATTAGATGTGTTCCTATAACAAATATAAAATATTCCACACGATCAGAATCTGTACAGATTTGTAATTATTTTGTCAGACTTTTTTTTACAAATATTAACATTCCTGTTAAGGTGATAAATTTAAATGATAACTAAAAATATAAATTTCTTGTTAGTAATATCAAGTATTATATTGGAAATCATAAAACTATGTCTTTGGAACTATTTGGTTCTCTTATTCATATACTACACCATACGCAGGATAGATTCTTCCCAGTGCGCTGCAATTCATCCCTTCATGGTCCTTACATATGCCGTGAGTGTGGGTGAAAGTTTAGTGTTCTATAGAATATAGAAGTATCGCTAGAACATTTGGGCACAAAGCACTACCAATAATACCCCATAATAGATTCCGAATCCAATGTGAATGTAAATTAACGCTATTCTTCAACACTGTTAAAATAATCAGCAGAATTTCTGTAATATTTTGTATCCAAAATAATTTCTAAAAGATTTTCAAGAGTGTAATAAAAACAGATTTTATTCTAATTTATTTGTTAACTTCTTTAATAATCTCACTTTAAATTCTATCAGACTCAACACCGTAACTTGCCTGTTGCACAAACGTTGAGGAACGTGTTGAACGGAATCCACTATAGAAGCAACTTGGTATTTAGAGTAACCGATGAATATTGTTGCTGTTGTGTGTTGTAAAATAAATATTAGATATTAAATATACAATATGTTTTAATAAACAACCAGACAATTGTGAAAGATTACCATCTTGTTGGTAGATTATTCATTCAAATCAATAGTAAGAAAGAAAATTTCTTATTTGTTTTTATTCTAAAGTGGTGATAAGAACCTTCCTTGCGCTAAAAGATTTCAACCTAGAACAATAACCATTTTTCAAAACCAAGCATATATCAAAAGCTACAGGATATTAATAATTTAAATTTAAAAATACCGTTTTCGAAAAATAGTGCACATATAAGTAAAAAGTTTCAAAGAACCTTTGATGAATGCTTACTTTAGCTTCTGAAACAACTTATAATATATTGTTAAACTGAGGTATATATAATATATTTTGAAAAATAACTTTAGATTTAATTCTTATGATATCATAAATTTAAAAACATTAAAATATAGTTTGTATTTTTACAGTGTATTATTACGCGCACCCCAAGTAAGGGAGAAGTTTCAGTACTATTCTAATTTACACTTAATTTTAAATTACATATAAATTACCTTTAATGAATTGAAATTACCTTAATTGTGTCCAGACTTCAGATGAGTACTGGTGCAACGGAAGATTCTCCTAGCATTATTATAATACGGTTTTCTATATGACTGTGAGCTTACTTTTAGAGCATAAAATATTTTATTTAATAAAAGTTTTGATATTTCGGTTATATTACTTTAATTATGTAGTTTATTTAGGCTTTAATTTTATAACAGTGTACTACATATTTTCCCCAAATAGTCAAATAGTCAAAAATATTTTTCAGCTAGTATAACATTATAATGGGCTTGTGTCCTCATTTTTTAGTGGTCGATTTTTCAATTGTTGATTGACATTGATGTTAATAAATGTGTATTGGCGTGTCTATTTCATTAAATATCTAAATATTGACGGGGATATAGCAATTAAAAGTTTGAATTGTAGTTTTAGCACTAGAAATGGTCGGCCATATTTGTATGACGTGAAATGCATTTTAACGTCAGTTATTTGTTGAGTAGGTCAGTGTTGTGGTAATGTTCTGTAGCTGTTGGTAATCAAAAAATCAAGACAAATCAAAGAATAATAGGTTTTTATTTTATTTAACCCTGCTAAGGCAGAAAATTTTAATGTTCCTTGAAATAGCTGTAAATAATATTTGATATTTTGATATGTAAATACATATAGCAGATATTTATGATCTGTAAGGTTGGTAACCTTACACAAGGATTGTGATGTCACATGCACTTGGAATGTGTACAACGTTGAATCCCTTTAATAATTAAAGAGACAAAATGACTATTTAATTGTTAATATCTCTTAACATATAAGGAGTTATTAAAAATAATTGAATATTTGAGGTTCTAGTAACCCACTTTATCAATATATAGTACACTTTTATAGAAATATATAAATTACGTTGTCATGGATTGAGTTGGTGCAACCTATAAGGGGTTGGCATAACCAGCAGATATCTGTAGCCGGAAGCATTGCTCGGTTGTATAGATCGGGTTGGCCATTATAATGTAACCAGGAAGCTGGAAAGTGTGAGGATTCAGCTTAGAAGAGTCAGACAGGGGGGGTCAGCCCAACCGATAGTCTTGTACGTACATGTTCAGAAAGCCCTTTTAAATTATTTTGAATGACCTTATGAACCCTTTTCTATTTATTATATTGGATTGAGAATTAGGAGTTTAATGAGTTTAACGGTATGGAAGAATATAACATCTAAATTGCTTTATTCGGTTTTAAATTAGACTTTGCTGTAATTCTTGTTGCCTACTACCAGGCGCTGATACTGCGATTCTGCAGCGCTGTTGTAAGGCACCGGCATGAATAGGAACTTAATTTGGATATAAAAGGTGGAGGTACAAGTACTTTCGAAAGCTACGTACAGGTAGCGTGTACCTGTATTACGTAAGTCTGTTCAACGTAATTAGAATTTTTAGTTTAATGGGATTACTTTTTAATTGAGAATTAAACAAATGGATTTGAATATCATTTTTAATGAATACAAATTTCTTTATAATTCTTTATGATTATAATGTAAAATTGTAAAATAAATTTTATAATTTTGAAGAGAGAAAATATAATATTTTAAATAGGATTTTTAATAAAGCGCTGGGTATGAATCTTTAATGGGGTTGTATACTTTCTTTTCATGTTTTGATTTTTTAAATTTTTACTAAAATAAGAGTATTGCTAATGCGAATATATGTCAATTGATTTTTCTAAGTTTTTAAATATTTAGTTAAGTAAACAGAGAGATATAACTATTTAAAATTTGAATTTCTGTTTAGCCGTTTAATTTTTAGTCATATTTTTGACATAACGTAATTAATATTGAATTTTGTAGAATAATTAGTTCTTTGTTTACCACATTTATAATATCAAATCTTTAAATGTTGCTCGAGACAACTGGTTGTATCTCTTTTACACACTTTTGTATGACAGAGATGTTAATTTATAGAAAAAAAGTGAACATTTCTGGTTTCTCTTCCTCTAATATTCACCTGTCGATTATTTGTTCGGTCAGTTCTGAAAAAGAAAGAACAAATAAGTATATAGAAACTTAGGGACCTATTTTATAACTGCTTACCTGACGTCTGTTCTATAATTTACAAATTAGGCTACTTATACCAGTTTCAAGGTAAGGGATCCATTTTGCTCTTTAATTAAGGTCTTCTGGTAGTTTTGTGTAAACTTACACAGCTTAATTTAGAAAATATAGGCCTTTAAAAAATCGTCAGAAGTTAACAGACGTCAGCTAAGCAGTTACAAAATAGGTTCCTTATAAATGTGCTTTTCGAATAAATTTCGATTTGGAGTACGTCTTTAATACTTAAATACGACTTGCTTGTTCCTTTTATTGTTCTCTTTTAAAGATCTTTAGTGACTTCTTGGTTACTTGTGCAACAGGAAGACATTGGACATATTCAATCAGGCGAGATCTGTTCATTTCCTAACAAACAAATCAGGAATCAACGAGGAAGCGGGAATCAGTGTGGTTGCAATTTCCTGTGAAATTTGTAAGTTGTAGACACGTCAAATGGATTTCAAATGTGTTGAGAATGTTTATACACTACATAATATATAGTTTGTTTATTGGTAACTTTTGGTATTGTAAAATAATGCTGAAGGCAATGAACGGTGACCTGTGACCAACCAATATTTTCGACGCAATCGTTTTCTAGGTTATGTTCTCTAAGTATCTTGTAGCCGTGATCGTCTAGTGGTTAGGACCCCACGTTGTGGCCGTGGTAACCCAGGTTCGAATCCTGGTCACGGCAAATTGATACATTTTTTGGTATTTCTTAAAGATATTACTTATCTAATTCCTCTCTTTTGATCTAATCTCTATCTAAGCAACGTTCCTGATACTACCACCTTCACCAATGAACATTCACCTTGATCTTCCTTAACTAATTCTACAGCACAATGTTTCATTTTTTAATTACATTATTGTCTGAGAGTGAATTAGAAAGATATACATTTGCTCTGTAGTCATTTATTTTTATCAAATACACAAATCGGTATATTTTTCAATAAAAATAGCTGTATGTAATAGAGTAACAAAATGTATAAGAAAAATGAAAATGATTGACCTCTTCGTTATTTAAATAATACCATGTAAAGTTGAATATACTTCCACAAGAGTTTTTGCTTACTTAGTATGTTCGATTGTTAGCGTTTTCTCCGTTTGTTCAATATAGGCATATATTTTACGATAAAAACAAAAATATTTTTTGATAGACCAGTGGCTGCCACCCTAACCCTTAAACTTAAAGTAAGAGACAAATTAAAACTATTTTACATTAGCTGATACACTTATACCTACAATAAATATTCAGCAATTAGTCGTATTAAATTTTCAGAATATTTCCTGAAATAATATTTCTATTATAGACCCCTTGTAGGTTAAATCCGGTACTATGGTGGTTTTTAACACCCCATACATTTCTAAAGATACCCTTTAAATTACCTATGTATAACACAGTATCCACAACCGTTATGGTTTGCACCCCCTTCATGGGTCTTCACCCTCCGGATCCGTGGTCCAGAAATTTATGTGCTTATAGGACTGAGCCCCGATCACCAGTGATCTTTGAACGGGCAGAGCTGAAGAAGATTAGTGTCTGGACATAGTGTAAGGAAATATATTGATTTGATTTTCTATTAAAAATAAAACACTGGTGCAACATCAAAAGTATTTCCCGTTCTTTGTTTTCCATTGCAAGTGAATTGAATGGTTTTGTGTCCTATGTCTTAATTTCTATAAAACTGTACTATATATTGATAAAGTTGGTTACTAGAACCTCAAATGTTTTAATAACTCCTTATATTTCAGGAGATATTAACAATTAAAAAGATCATTTTTCTCTTTAATTATTAAAGGATTTCAACGTTGTATACATTCCAACTGCATGTGACATCATAGCCGCTAGTTGCTATCTCTTTTATACAACAGAGCGTAAAAGAGATAGTATATTCAAGATAAAACTCTGGCAAGTTTACAGGTTACCAACTTTACAGCTAATAAATTTCTGCTATATGTATTTATATATCAAAATATCAAATATTATTTACAGCTATTTCAAGTAACAATAAAATTCCAATATAATGTCTGCCGTAACAGGGTTAAATAAAATAAAAACTTATTATTCTTTGACTTGACTTGATTATTTAGACTACCAACGGCTACAAAGCATTACCACAGCACATACCTACTCAACAAATAACTGACCTATACAATGCATTTCACGTCATACAAATGGCCGACCATCTCTAGCGCTAAAACTACAATTCAAATTTTTAATTACTATATCTCCGTCAACATTTAGATATTTAATAAAATAGACACGCCAATACACATTTATTAACATCAATTTCATTCAACAATTGAAAAATGGAACACTAAAAATAAGGACACAGCCCATTAGGTTAGATACTAATAACGTTTAGAAATGTACAAAAATATACATTCTACGGACTGCAACTATCTTAAGTTAAACTCTTTGCAAATTTCAGCATAAGTTTTACTAAAGTATTTTTTAATTGTATTATTAATTATTATTATTATCCCCGCCTGGCCTTATGCTCTGTACTAAGCAGTTGCCCACTACGGCACTGTTTTTAACATAATATAATTAATGTATAAAGAACAATTAATTAAAATCAACTGTCATCAAAAGAAAAAAAAATAAGAAGAAGATAAGATTAAACAAAACGTATAATTTATCATTGCTTGGAACATCTAAGTACTATTTACAATAATAATAGTGATATAGAATTGGTTTTCAGTACGGTTACGTTTGTACCAGTCTTTATCAAAATGGGGTTGTAGAAAGAGGGTGTGGGAAGAGTGATTCAGATTACAGTCACCCTCACAGTTCGCAATCTATTGTGATTTGTTTAAAATTTGATTGATTTATATTAAGTATAAATGATTTGCTTTGAAGTAGATTAATTACCATTTTCAAAATGGCGATTTTGAAATTCATATAACTAAACTGATGAATGTCAAGTATATCTCAGTTACAAGTAACAATGAATTAAAAAATCGTTATATACTTTGCTCATTTACTCATTTATCTTTCGTTACAGAACATTAAGTCAATTTTAGTACATTCTAAAGCCACAACTCGATAGGGGCGCTAGTGACAGTTCGATTACATTTGTTTTACTCTCATTTTTAAAATTTGATTTATCGTTGAAAATCATCATCTTTAATATAAGTCAAAATGATTATATGTAGTGTAATTGTCAAATGTACATAAGAGCCATAGCCGTTTTAGTTGTATATATACACTATTAAAAGATTAACGCCTGATTGTTATGCAACATAAATAACTGGGTTAATTTTTCAATAGTCTCTTAAGTTAAAGTTATGCTCTTCACATAACAAATGAGTTTTTTAATTCTAGTTTTGTCAAAGACCAACCACAATTAAATAACAAAAATATAACCTAGTTATTTTGATTTTTTAAACTACAGTTAGTGGTCATGGTTTTCTAATGTACGGTTCCCTTTTCACGTCTTGTCACACCTTGCGGAAGCTCATTATTGTGAAGTTCGCAATTGACTAAAGAAAGTTTTATTCTTATTTAGTTTTTTTTTAGATTAGATGTACTTCACGATAGTTATGAGTCCTTACTTGCCATTTATGTAGGATCCCAGTAAACATTTTGGAGTAAATTCTACTTAATTTCTATTACATATCATGAATTTTTTGTCTGGAACGTGTTCGTTTTCTATTCAGTCGTTCATAGGAAAGGCCCTTTTTATGAGCTACAGACATTGCAACGACGATTCACTGCTGAATTAAAAGCGGAGTAGGTTTATGATTTATGACCGGAGTTATAAACTTGAAAGTAGCAGGGGTATAAAACTTAATTGAATTCTACATTTTAGAGTCTGCAAAATATAAATATTTAAATGAAGAAATAAATAGATGTAATCTTTAGTATGGATCGTGATTTTTTTAATGAATATTATTCATCTTCAACAATACTCGTTATATTAGTTTTTTACATTGTTTTGGTGATTCAAAAATCCACGATCGGCAGGTCTGCGTTAGGTTTAAAACCTCTGTCTTACCATCGCTAGATGCTAACTTCGTTTATATACATTCTATTCGGGGATTGAGGGAGATAGCGTCTGTCTATTACCGTTAAAGAAATATTTGTTGAAAGAGGATAGCATATACTTTAAACATCTGTACAGAACGAAATATTATACAAGTATACAAGTGTAACGGTGAAAAATATATTTTACTTGTCTAACGCATCTCGTTTCTCTCTCACTTTGGAACACTTTGGAATAAATGAAATGAATGTGAATTTAAAAAAAATATCCATGTGGGAAAGAAACAGAAATACTTAATGAATGATGTTGGAAAAAGAAAGAATATTATTATGAAAAACTAACACAAAATCTGTGACAGGTAGAGAACTTGTAAAGCGTTAGAATAGAATTGTACGAGTGACTCGAACTTCACCAAATAGGGCACTTCACCAAATTGTTTACTGGGATGGCTCTTACAATCAAACGAAATCAGAGCTGAAATACAAAAGTATCAACCAAGGTTTATAATAAATCACACTTAACTGACTATTGAAAAATTGGCACTATACCATGTAAAATTAATAAGCAAAAATTTGAATTGTGCTATGTAATGTGCAAATTACGCAATCCAGCATTTCTTTGCAGATCCTTTTTATCCAGTACTAATTTGTGTAATCTGTAAGTGTATAGCATCAATTTTAATTCTAGCTTGGGTATATTTGTCGCAAATTTTGTTTTCCGATGAAAATTTTCAACCGATTCCATTCTTTTAAGTATAAATTTGTCACTGCATGGAAAAATTTAAGGTTGAACTTGTACTAGTAGTAAAAGTTAGTAATAATAATAGAGTTCATTAACATGAACGTGTCATTGACGTCATATTGCTAGAGGCGGTCAAGTGTAACACTTATTGCCTGAGTACTTTCTTGTTAACAGACGATTAAACTGGACGGTCACCTGCAATGAGTAAATTAACTTTAACAGTCCGTTAGCCGTGATCGTCTAGTGGTTAGGACCCCACGTTGTGGCCGTGGTAACCCAGGTTCGAATCCTGGTCACGGCAAGGACATTTGTTTTTGCATAATAATCAGGCGAATGAGCTTTTCAAAGTTCAAAGTTTCAAGAAACTTAGTAAACCTGAGAATTGAAAAATATTAACATGTACATCGTTACCCTACATATTCCTCTTCTCTATTGACACTTATCTTCTGCAACCATATTCTTTCTCTGTTCTTCTTCATCATCCCCTTAACATGCTCTCTCCATTGTAATTATCTCTCAGCCACCAAACCTATCCAAAATGGATCTATGTTAAATATATACTTGAAATAATATTGTCCATATACAAGGCATACCTTCAATAGACATTTATGAAAATAAATAGAATGACATTTTCCATAGCGAGCGACTGTGGTAAACCAGGCAAGGGGGTGAAGTGGAAAGCAGGGGTAGGCGAATATTAATACATCACTATCAATAGACAGACAGACGAATAGACATTTTGACATATTGAAAAACATCAATAACATTTTATATTTTCCCTTTTTCATTTTTGTTTGTAAACTGTGCAAAAACTTAATCCCTTAGCTTTGTACAGCTGCAAAGCGAGTGCTGCATCCGGTTTCCGGATTCATCAAATTACGTATTTCTGATCAGTTATCAATTAAAATGGAATTATATACATCAAATAAATATTTCATTAAAAAATTATTCATTTTCAATTCTCATATGTAAAATTAATTACACCATTCCGTTATGGAAATTAAATTCATTGCAATTTTATACATTCCATGAAATTTTAATTAAAGGTGCTTTTTATGTTTAAATTAATAAGTTTTATTGATTTAGTTATATAGTAATGTTTTTCTTTTTATGCCCAGTTATTTTGGATTTATTAAATTTGTAATTTTTGTGGTGGACATGTGGATAAATGGACAGAATTCCCAAAAAAATTATTATGAAACTCGCTATTTCCTGGTCGGGACAAGACCGGGATTACCTGGTTGGAACCCTTTATTATTTTGCGTTACATCTTAACTGAGACCGCTCGGTTGGGTTTACAAAAACATTCTTATTAGATGGTTTATAAATAAGATGAACCCTTCTAAGTCACCCCTTAGGATTATATTTATGTGGAGTGCGAGTAATATACTACACTGGGTATAGTATGATCGGTTAAAATCTTCCTCCACTCCTGGAGACTTTGCGATACCAGCCTCTTATGAGGCCATACACTCGCGCAAATATAGCACAGAAATTACATCTGCTTGTGTAACACGGACGGTTGTAGGAAGTCAGGTACCTTGGATAAGGGGAGATACCCCTATTAGATATTAATCACTGAAGTGTGTTCGCCTGGAATGGTAGTAATAATACTACCGGTAGTATGACGCGGTGACACCGAACACTGCGCACCATTGGCTAGGGAAGTGCAATGTCAACGGAAACCCCATACGCATACCACCGTCGCCGTGGTTCAACTGACGTGCGCGCAACGGCAGCCGAACCACGACTACGGTCACCACAGTCACAGTTTGGACGGGTGTATGGTTTATAAATAAGATGAACCCTTCTAAGTCACCCCTTAGGATTATATTTATGTAAAAATGAAAAAAATACATCCCTTGTGGGGATCGAACCCACGACCTTTGGATTAGAAGTCCAACGCGCTATCCTCTGCGCCAAAGGGACATGTAAATAAACAAAATACATCAGTTTAAAAGTTAAATAATTTTTTCACTTCGGAGTTGTTAATTAAATAAAGAAACATCCTAATTAATTAAATTTCGTCTAATAATTTTAGTAATTCGACTTCGATATAATAAAATACTAGTCTGACAACTTAACGTTGAAAGTGATAGTTAATTTAAATTGTTGAAAAGTGAGGTGTATGTTAAATTTACACTGGAGAAAATAGAATGAGAATATCACTTATAAATTATACAAATTTACACTGGAAAGAAATGAATAATAATCGCAATAAGATTCGAATTAATTTATACATTGAATGTCTGAATATTTTTTCAAATCCGTTTTCACAAATCATGTGTTTTATATTTTTTTGTACAGTGGTTTTTATTTTAGAATGGTAAGCAGGCTGAATAAGTTAAAGCCTAATAAAATTTAATTTTTTTTTCCAATGGTTATCAAACTAAGATCCGTGGGAATCTCGGAAATTTGTTCTAAACAAAAGTGTGAAATTAGTGTAAAATTCATATAAATAATCTTACACCAGCCTTTCAATGGCTTAGTTCTTCGTGTCTTCCAGGACTCAAAGTTTGAGAATCGCTAATATGTATGAAGAGGAATGGTATAACACATCTAGTTAAGGACAAAATATTAAGCAGTGCCGTGGCTAAACTGGCAACGCCACTGTGTTTAACTTGTAAGGTCCAACGTTCGAAACACTTATAAAATAAATTTCCTTCTCTTTAATACATTATCCTCTAGTAGTTATATAAACCCGAATCAGAGTCTCTGTTGGATAAGCCTCATGTGCTCCATCAGTGCTGAAGTATTCGGAGAACAGAGCCCAGTATCTTATGCGCCGATATGAATTTCAATTTCATAGTTGGTTACCTTAAAACGTGGGAGACAGTTTTTTTTTTAAAAATTGATATATTTTTTTCTTAATATTGTAGTTTAATAGTTTATAAATAAATATTTAGAGGTTAAGTTTCAATTATCATTTTCGTTTAAACTGTCGCTTTTCTTGAAGAACATTAGGAGGAATATTTTTTGTAGAAACATTTCTTAATTTACTTATGTACTTGTATAACTTTAGGAACAAAATAAATAAAATTAAAGATTTTATCTAAGGAAGAAGCAATTCTTAGCACTGTAAAAAGTTACTAATATAACAAAACACGAGGATATTCCAACATTGTATTTAGTAAAGCAGTAAAGCCGGGGCAATTGACCCAAATGGTGTCAAATTGAAAGATATTTTAATTTTCGTTTGGCGTTATAGGTAAACAAAAAGGCAATTGCGATAATGTGACAATGCTCATATATAATAATGTGCCTTTTGTTATCCTTTCACGCGATAAGATTACAAATTTCTGATTAATCCGACTTGTCATTTTAAACGTTCTAGTTATAATGGGCTTATGTCCTCATTTTTTATTGGTCGATTTTTCAATTGTTGATTGAAATTGATGTTAATAAATGTGTATTGGCGTGTCTATTTTATTAAATATCTAAATGTTAACGGAGATATAACAATTAAAAATTTGAATTATAGTTTTAGCGCTAGAGATGTTCGGCAATTTTTATGACGTGAAATGCATTTTAACGTCAATTATTTGTTGAGTAGGTCAGTGCTGTGGTAATGCTTTGCAGCTGTTGGTAGTCAAATAATCAAGTCAAGTCAAAGAATAATAAGTTTTTATTTTATTTAACCCTGCTACGGCAGACATTATATTGAAATTTGATTGTTCCTTGAAATAGCTGTAAATAATATTTGATATTGTGATATATAAATACATATAACAGAGATTTATGAGCTGTAAGGTTGGCAGCGATTGTGATGTCACATGCTGTTGGAATGTGTACAACGTTGAATCCCTTTAATAATTAAAGAGACAACATGACTTTTTTAATTGTTAATATCTCCTGAAATATAAGGAGTTATTAAACAATAATTGAACATTTGAGGTTCTAGTAACCCACTTTATCAATATATAGGACAGTTTTATAGAAATTAAGATATAGGACACAAGCCCATTGTGTGAAAAATATAATATTTTATATTTAATTATGGTATTTATTTAATAAAATAGGATAAAGTATATAAATGACGTATTCAAAATAATAATTACAACAGTAGGAAGGGAATAAGTAAAGTCTTTAAACTTTCAAAAATATGTTCTCTACTTAATAGATTTATCTAAGAATTAAACCTAAAATATAGCTTTTACAGAATTCATACAGATGGCAGAACATTAATTATTATCTACAAAGAAAAATGTTTTTATATAAAAAGTAAATGGAAAAATAATAGAAGTACACATTTTTATAGTTAATCATATATTTTATTTTTATATAAACTAATTTATTACAGGTTTATATACAGTATAATAATTCATGGATCTACGTCTTCCTATCTACCATTCACTCACCAGTAAAACATAGATCTTTTATTTTTCTTTGAACCTTTCTTTCTAAAACAAAAACCTGGCTTTTTTGTCTTTGGTGCTACCACTTTCTCCTTTTTACCAGTTGGAATTGGTGCATCGTTCACATCTACAAGTATCCAAGCTTTCATATTTTTATTTTCTTCATCACTAGCTTCCTCATCACTGGCTTCATCATCGCTAGCTTCTTCATCACTGGCTTCCTTATCACTAGCTTTTTCATCACTAGCTTCCTTATTACTGACTTCCACATTACTAGCTTTGGCATCACTAGCTTCATCATCATCACTAGCTTCTTCATCACTAGCTTCCTCATCACTAGCTTCCTCGTCAATCATAGACGATCCATAGGTCCATCCGTAAAAACATGCGCTTTTCTCATATCTTTCTCTTTCTCTCTTCATCTTATTATCTCTTGCCATTTCCCTTCGGAGTAGCAATTCCATTTTCTTTCTGTGTTTAGGGTCGATCATTTCCTTATTGTGCCTCCGCCTTATTTTCCCTTCTTCCTCAAATTCCACAATACTATCCGATGGCTGGTTACGCATATAGTTAGAGAAATTCCTATTAATTTTCTCTCTTCTATTAGGTTCTCGATATGTCATGTCATACTCTTCCCGCTTGTTTTCATCCAACAATACCTCTTTGGCCTTTGATATTAACAGAAATGCTTCTGCCGCATCTTTTTTGCTGTTCTTGTCCGGATGAAGAAGTAAACACATGGTTTTGTACGCTAAAGAGATTATCTTTGGAGATGCGTTTTCACTAACACCCAACATTTTGTAGTAGTTTCCCATGGCGTTGCATTGCATTACTTGCCTTACAGCTTCGATTCTTTGTTTATTAATATTCATCTTGTTTGATTAAAGCAGCACTTTAAGAATTTATAGATTTCCTGTAATTTATAAAAAAATATTGATTACACACCAAATTTCTAATACTTTGCCAAAAATTAAAAATGTTTGTTAATTTAATGACATGTGCTACTCTTTTTTGCAGTGCAGCCCTAACCTAAAAACTTTGCACGTGTAAATATACATTTAAGGTTAAAACTTAATTCAGTAAATTGGAATTGTTTTTTAAGTAATAGAGAACGATCAACTAAAATGTACTTATAACAATTATAGAAAATAAAGTATGTGATTTAAAACCATACAATTTTATGGTGGTATGCAACGTATTTTACAAAGTTTAAACAAATAACGAAACAATAACATTTTGAAAAAATTCTAACCTTAATTTGTTTCTTCTCAGGCTTGATATATGCTCAACGTTTTTTCTTCTTTAACTGAATTTAAGAAATGTTCTATCTTTGAAAGGGCACCTTCTTCTTCTGTAGTTAAAAACTGAATGTGTAGACGTATCTGGATTACCTGTAATTTCAGAAATTTTTATAAGTTTATGGTAACTGAAATTAGCACAGAAGTGCAATAAGCGACGTTGATGACAGCGCATTTTGGCGGTTAATTCTTTAAAATAGTTGACAGGAAACAAAGTTATTGAATCGAAAAAAATATATTTCTTTTGATAGAAATTATTTATAAATGTAAAAAAGGTTTCATAAAAGTCTAATAAATAGTAAGTAATAAGTCTAAAGAACTTCAAATTTCTAATAGTTTTCCAAAATTAAAAATGTGTTTGTTAATTTAGTGATACATGCTTTAACAAAAAAAAAGACTTTTTTTTGTCAATTGTCATTTTATTTACAGAAAACATACATTTAAGGTTAAAACCTATAGTTATAACTAAATTTAGTAAATTGGAATTGTTCTTTAAGTAATAGTAAAGGATCAACTAAAATGTACTTATAACAATTATAGAAAATAAATTATGTTATTTAAAACCTTACAATTTTATGGTGGTATACAACGTATTTCATAAAATTTAGACAAATAACGAAACAATAAAATATTGAAAAAATTCTAACCTTAATTTGTTTCTTCTCAGGCTTGACAAATACACAACGATTTTTCTTCTTTAACTGAATTTAAGAAAAGTTCTATTTACGTTCTAGAGCACCTTCTTCTTCTGTAGGTAAAATTGAATGAGTAATGCAGAGCAATGCAGAGTAATACACATCTTGACTACCTGTAAATGCAGAGATTTTTAAAGGTTTATGGTAACTGAAGTTGGCACGGAAGTGCAATAAGTGACATTGGCTACAGAGTTGACAGGAAATAAAGTTGTGGTAGCCAAAAAAATATTTCTCTTTTGGTAGAAATTGTCTGAAATTGGTAGAAAACTGAATTTTAAAAAGGGTGTATAAAAGTCAGACACGGGTAGTTATTTAAAATGTAATTAAGTAAAGTTGTTCCTTAGATTAAAGCATAACTGGATCAACAAATTTGAAAGAAATGAATTAAAAATTTAGCTTAAGAATTTAGAAAAGATTTCAGAAAGGCGTAGATATTGTAAATTTAACAGTTTATCAATTTAACATGCAGCGAATATATTTCAATGGGCTTGTGTCCTATGTCTTAATTTTTATAAAAGTGTACTATATATTGATAAAGTTGGTTACTAGGATCTCAAATGTTCAATTATTTTTTAATAAATCCTTATATGTTAAGAGATATTAACAATTAAAAAAGTCATTTTGTCTCTTTAATTATTAAAGGGATTCAACGTTGTACAAATTCCAAGTGCATGTGACATCACAATCGCTGCCAACCTTACAACTCATAAATCTCTTCTATATGTATTTATATATCAAAATATTAAATATTATTTTAAATTTTAATATTATATCTGCCTTAGCAGGGTTAAATAAAATAAAAACTTATTATTCTTTGACTTGACTTGATTATTTGATTACCAACAGCTACAAAACATTACCACTGCACTGACCTACTCAACAAATAACTGACGTTAAAATGCATTTTACGTCATAAAAACATGGCCGACCATTTCTAGCGCTAAAACTACAATTCAAACTTTTAATTGCTATATCTCCGACAATATTTACATATTTAATAAAATAAACACGCCAATACACATTTATTAACATCAATTTCAATCAACAAGTGAAAAATCGACCACTAAAAAATGAGGACACAAACCCATTAAGAAATTAAACACATTCGAAGCAGCGGTGCAAACAGACAGTGAACGAACAATAAAGCATTCTTAAAAATATATAATATAAATGTAATAATTGTACTACAAAAAATAATTTCGAAATTATAAAATGTTCATAGCAGACACGTACGAATTCGAATTGAAGACGTTAGTAAAGTTGCCGTCCAAAAACACGTAGGCGACTGCTGAATTCAAGAAGTAAAGCGAAATCAAGGATAGCGATGAGGGTGACAATCAGGATATAAGGATAATTAAGGGTTGTTAAAGCGAGTTCCATAAGGTAGAGATAATTGTTCAAGAGTATTAATTTTCAATAGAGAATAATTTCTTGGTTATATAAGTTGTGGAACTAGTTTCTAGTGGATAAAGCGGTCGAATTATGCCAATTATAAAGGAACTTTCGAAGGATACTGGAACTGGATAATGATACCCTTGTTGCCCATCATTCGCTGTTGGCTTCACATTACACTTGAAGATGAAACGTTGATGGTTGATTGAATGTGGGAGGGTTTTCTTTGAGACCAGTATTGTGGCATTTGTATTTTATTAAATTTGTTCTAGTTGCTTATTCACTTGCCCGATAGTATGAATATATTTAATTAGTTCATGTATGTGCTCATTAAGTTTGTGAAAACAATATTATTTAAATGTTTTCGTTGTCACTGGCCTAGTCTCAACACGTTATACAGAACCAGGACATCAGCTCACAACAAAATTCATAATAGTTATGCCGGTTTCACATAAGAGAGACAGTTTTGAAAACAGTTTTGTTGTCAAAAAACAAAACAAAGACATGTTTTGTTTCATTTTAAAACAGGTCTGAACAGACTGGTTTTGTTTTTAGTGTTTTTCTGTATGTTCCATAAAAATTATAAATATGATAAACAACAACTGACAAGCGCAAGTGTTCACAAAAAACAAAACTGCGTGTTCTAACCAAGCAGACTAAAATCAACAACAAACGTGTTTTTCTTTAATCTTACAGACTCCAGATGGGAATAAGTTTTGTTTACTAAAACAGTTTTTAAAGACAAAAATGTTTTAAGAACTGTCTGTTTGGTGTAAACATTGGTGTTTTTGTTCGTGCTTTATTGAACTGTGTCCCGCTTGAATCATGACAGCTGCTCATGATTGTGTGATCAGTCGAGGTCAGTGTAGCTACTGACCTGATAGTACGTATGCAGAGGCAGCAGCTGTCTACTGTCATCACAGTAATTCGCACCGTGTAATCAATGCTATAAATGTAGAGACAGTGAATTAATAAATGAAGAAATAGAACTTAGTTTAATTTAAATGAATAGATAGAAGTTAATCTGACACTAAAACACTGACTGGATATAATTGAATCTGTTGAGTTAGATAGTATTTTCTGCAGAGAATACAATTTCTACTATATATAATGTCTACATGTAGAAATTGCTCATTATTCATGTTATGCCACAGGAACGATTGGGTGAATTAATTAAATCTCTTCAATATTTAAATTTCGTTATTTTTTTTAATAAAGCTTATTTTCATATTTTCTAGAAAGTAATATACGCATGCTTATATAAAACGTACCTACATGAGAGCTGAAATAGCTTGATAGTCTCAAGTCTGTATACACTTTGAAATTCGTGTACGAATGCAATAATGTTGTACGTAGTGCGTTCTTGAAGCATATGTGAATGATTGCAGTAAAACTGTGGTAAGGCGCTTAACATATATGCAAATTAGAGCAATTTCAAATGTTTATGAGTGTGTACATGTATATGTATAGAAGCAAAGGTAGTATAGGTAACTAGTAAAGTACGTACCAGCTGTTAACAACTATTTGCTTGAGTGCGTAATAAACAATTGTAATAGTGTTGTCACCATCATATGTAGAAGTTACATTCATTAATAATACATTGTTCGAACAGATACCTGCCTCTAAGGCGATAATACTTGTTGAATAAATAAGTTGTATGAGGTAATGCACTGTTTAGCAGGTGTGTAGTTCGTTATATAGTAGAATTAGATCACATTTAATTGCAAAAATTACTTTCGTAAAGCCTCAAGCCTCATTCCCACTCACTGTTTTGATATTTAATTTACTGCTTTTATTTAATATTGTAATCTAGATTTCAGGTTTTCGTTTAAGCATTCTTTTTCACATTTGTGTTTTGATTTAAGTTTAGTTAATTTGGTAGGTGCGTATGCATCGTTAGTAATATAAATTTTAACAGTTCGACAAAATTGTATGTGAAATAATTAAAATTGTTATTTTTAATAACAATTAGTAATAGAAATTGTTTTCACTTCTATATTATTCAAAAACTGACATTAAACTTCTTTTAAAAGTAAATTCTACTGCATTTTGACAGATTGTCACATTTGGGAGGTTATAATATAATATAGTTTTTCTTAATTTAATATATTTAATTTAAAACATTGTACCTTGTTAGGTTTTAAAAAAAGTAAGAAAACTTAAAAAATAAATTAAATTAAAAATGGTACTGTGAATGACTACGCGTATTTCCAAATGCTAAACAATTTAAATTAAATAGAAAATACAAAATAAAATTAAAGTAGTGAGTGGGAATGATACTTAAGTGTTGGGGACTGTGTAGTTGAATTTTCTATTTAATTGATAACGAAACTATACATTTCTATGAGTAAGCGTAGTGTGCAAGTAAGTGAGACAGGTATATAATTGTTTCAAATATTTCTTGTTTCCTATTTTTTTCTTAATTTGGGATTAATTTGAATTATAGCTTACATACTCGTATAGTTCATAATTTCATGTGAATACCCAGTAAAAGTACAATATTTCGAAAATTACTTTAAGTAACAACTTATGTTTTCACAGACAATTCACGATTTGGTTTGCAGCCCCTGATTATGGTGTAGTTCATCGTAATGAATTTCAGTTGTGGGTGAGCCATACGCGTGTGTTACCTTCAAGGGTTTCGTTTTAATAAACCTGCTGGAGTTTATGTTCATGATCTTAGGCTGAGAGTACCAGAGTACTAGCATACTGGCAGTGGCATATTTCTACCACCTGTCAACTTTAATTATCGACGTTAGTTGTTTCTGTTTTTCATGTGTTTCGAAATTGCACTATAAAAAGAACAACAATAAAAAACAAATGAAAACATTAGCCTGGCGCGTAAAAGATGTATAATTAGATATCAAATTTATGTGCTTGAGAAATAGAATTCGATAAATCAATAAACGTACAAATGTACACTCATATGTGTACATATTTTTAATTGCATCATTCACAAGTTTTACGTTTTTACTAGTTAGCGCTCTTCTCTTTAAATGTTTTAGAACATTTCAATCTGTATTACGTGTCTTAAAAAAATTATTGTCTTTAATTGTTGTATACATAAATTGAATGAAATTGAATTGATATTAATTACTATTTTCATCATAATACTTTTTTTGTAAGGAGATTATTGCCAACGATTTTTGGCAAGTCGCTATTTCTTCAAGGTGAAAATTTAAAATTAAATTTAAATTTAAAATTAACATTGAGGCAAAGAAGTGTTTGCGGGTCCTAATCTAATGTGTTACTTATATTTTACAATGTATATAATTTAGTAAATGAAGTCTTGCATTTGTAATGGGAGTACAAATTCAAATACAATACAAATTCATATTAAATTACGGTACAAAAATATCTCGTAAACGTATAGAAACTTTTGATAAGTAAGATTATTTCCCGCTCGTGTCATGCCGTATGCTAGGTGTAACAAATATAGAGATTAGGCTATGGAACTCACCTCAAAGTTGTTAGAATGTTAGGATTATCAGAACCGAGACCGGGACAAAGACAGGAACAGGGACTTAGACTCTGGACTCGGAAAATGAACTTAGTGTAGGGGGAATTGAACTGGGAAATTGATGTCTGTCCTCAGGGAATTACTTTAAAACTTAACATAAAATACAAAACTTGAGAGGGGAGAGTTTTGAAAGTTTTGGGATATGTTAGGTGAATATTGGTGTTCTGGGAGTTCCTCAAAAAGCGTTATGCCATCAAATGGATAGAATATTCAACAGTAATAAGTGCTATGCCCACGTTGAGGGTGTAAACATGGGATAGAGAATATGCCATCTGAATTGTCGCATGGATATGAAGCAGTTTGTTCGCATGCTGAAAAACTTTGGGTGTAACGAGATACATTTCAAAGATGTTTAATTATTTGAAGACAAGGATATTCTTGTAAGTTCTAGGGATGAATGTTTAAGTGAATTAAATTATCAAGAAATGGGTAGAAAATGTTACACAAAGCACAATCAGTTTCCTTTTCCTCTTTAATTTTTAATTTTAAATATGTAAATCTAGTTCAACAGAACTTTGAAGAAGGATCGCGCCGTGAGAGGAGGCGCTACTGTGCAAACAGTTTTTTTGCACTTTTTTATTAATTCAGATGGGGGCTTCTTTGAACAGGGGGTTATGGTTCACATATTTCAATGACAAGACGCAATATTTTTCTTATTAAAAACTCGTAAACACTTGTGATGTGATCATCCCTCCTTAGGAGTTAAAGATGCGGAATATCGAATGAGACTTCTTGCTTTCTTTCCAATAGGCTTCACACTTCTGCACTTGTTGGTATGGCATGACAGTCGTCGTTTTTGTTGTGTTAAATTCCAACAACTGGCGTCTGACTCACGACGCCTGACATCCGACGCTTGACGCATCAAACTGTCAACGGTTTCATGCAATCCGCACACATGACGACTTGTCATCTGCCTTTAAACATGCGTCAGTTTGTCACATATGTAAATAAATGGAGTATGAAATATGGATATAAATGTATATATTCAAAACCAGGGCCTTGCAAGTTTAGGGGGCTTCGAACTAATATAATTTGAGGTGATATCAGAACAAAGGTCATTCACCTCCACATTGGCAAATTTGTATCCGACTAAATATGTACTTTTAAAATAAAAATTACTTATTCATAGCTAATGGTGCACGTGCATTTGTTTACATTTTTATGTTTATAATAATTATTATTTTAAATTAAATTACCTCTAACTTTTTTAAAAACCTGTCATTTTTAGATAATTTATCGTTTTGACTTGTTTAAAATTCCGAGAAAAATAATCTTCCTTGTACATCCGATTAATTAATTGTGCTAAACTAATTATGGTTATTTAAGTATAACTTTCAAGTGATGTTTTACAAAAGAATATTCATATTTCAAAAAGTAAACAAACATGAAACTTCACATTAATTTTATTAGTTTAAAATAGATAAATTTAATTATGCCGGTGTACATGCACATTTTTAAAACAATCGAAATATAAACAAACATTATAAATACTAATCGTTGATTGGTTAGACGCTGACTTACGAAATGTCTGCTGACCATTAGAGGGGAGTAGAGGGGGTACTTAAAACTAACTTGTTCAAACTTGTTACAAGTGAATATATAAAAAAATGTATTTTAAAATTGCGATCAGTTGTAATTCGCGTTTTGAATCAAAAGGAGCTCTTTAGCTTATTGTTTTTATTTTTATTCGGGTTTTTGTTTGTGTACTTTTTAGGTTAGTGTACATTTGGATTTAAACAATACGCCTAGAATGAACATAAAAAAGTAAGGTTATATTCTAATTGTTTTAATTTGCTTTTGTTTTTTGTTAAAATACATTCTTTGATCTATTTGTACCAGTATTATTTATCGCTTCACATATTCACGAAATGTTATATACCACTCTTACAGGTCTTCCTGGTGATTGCTTGTGAGACTCGAGTCAACAGCGGACTCCTGGTGTAGACACTACGGCGCCGGTTTGTGTGCAAGGTCAGTGTTTTGTTTATTCAATTCCTTTTGTTGTAGGTTATGCATTTAAATTTATTACTCGAAATAAGTATTTTGATTTAGTTTTTACTGGAACACATTTTAATTCAATGGGCTTGTGTCCTATGTCTTAATTTCTATAAAAGTGTACTATATATTGATAAAGTGGGTTACTAGAACCTCAAATGTTCAATTATTTTTTAATAAGTCCTTATATTTCAGGAGATATTAACAATTAAAAAAGTCATTTTGTCCCTTTAATTATTAAAGGGATTCAACGTTGTACACATTCCAAGTGCATGTGACATCACAATCCTTGTGTAAGGTTACCAACCTTACAGCTCATACATCTCTGCTATATGTATTTATATATCAAATATTATTTACAGCTATTTCAAGGAACAATAAAATTCCAATATTATGTCTGCCTTAGCAGGGTTAAATAAAATAAAAACTTATTATTCTTTGATTTGACTTGATTATTTGACTACCAACAGCTGCAAAACATTACCACTGCACCTACTCAACAAATAACTGACGTTAAAATGCATTTCACGTCATACAAATATGGCCGACCATTTCTAGCGGTAAAACTACAATTAAAACTTTTAATTGCTATATCTCCGTCAACATTTAGATATTTAATAAAATAGACACGCCAATACACATTTATTAATATCAATTTCAATCAACAATTGAAAAATCGACCACTAAAAAATGAGGACACAAGCCTTACAAATGTATAATATTGTGAAGTTTGTATTTTATTTTAAAATTTATCTTTTTAATTGTTGTAGGAAAACGACAAAACTATACACTTTGATGCAGTGATGTCTTCATAAAATTAGCTGAGTTCAAACCGTGAGTAGATTTTATATTTATTAGCGATATTGTTACTAGTGTTCCTTAAGTGCGGACGCCCATGTCTGTTAAAATATTTTCTTCAAATCATTTTTATTCCCGAACAAAAGATGTATTTTCTTTGTATATACACAAAAGGTTTAAGGCTCTAGAAATATTCATATTAGTTATAAAACTTGAAAGAATTTCCATAATCTAAAAACCAATTTTATAGGTTTAATAATTGGACCACAAAACAGCTTGAGAACATTTGAAAAGTAAAACTTTTTTGATTAAATTACGAAAAGCAAACTTTTCCTTTATTCAATTTTCTATGAAATCTGTGTCAGGATTCAGGATTCAGGATTCCCACAAACTCTTTATATATTTTTTTTTGGTTTTCTCCCCTCTTTTTGTTACGTAACTCGCTGTTCTCTTCTGCTGAATATAGTTTACCGCGGATGTTGCAATGGCATTTAAATCTTCTTAATGTTGTTCATCTGTCTTCATTTCGGTCATTTCCGGACAGAGATGTCCACTTGGCGGCTCCATTAAGATGGACTTAACCACTGCAAACCGTTTGCTTGGCCAGCTTTATCTTCATTTTGAAATTTATGTTACATTAATATTGTTTAATGATGCGACTTCTATCTCACTCGCTCTTGTTGCTATCTGGATTAGTTGTACAGTGCGGCTAGCTGCTTGATAGTCTTTCAGGCCATATTAGTTTTATTTATGTGTTTTTGTAGTTTTAAAAAGACTCCCTTTTTCGTTTTATAACTTAAGTGACCACACTTGCTAATCTAATCAATATAATCCTTAGAGCATATATATATGGAGAGTGAATGCTGGTCCTGAAAGTGTTTCCAAAATGTGTGCGAGAGAGAAAGGTATATGTTCTTATTTGTGCTCTATGCGCATGCGTCGAAAGTAACAGTTTATATTTATTTATATATCAAAATATGAAATATTATTTACAGCTATTTCAAGGAACAATAAAATTTCAATATTATGTCTGTCTTAGCAGGGTTAAATATTCTTTGACTTGACTTGATTATTTGACTACCAACAGCTACAGAACATTACCACAGCACTGACCTACTCAACAAATAACTGACGTTAAAATGCATTTCACGTCATACAAATATGGTCGACCATTTCTAGCGCTAAAACTATAATTCAAACTTTTAATTGCTATATCTCCGTCAATATTTAGATATTTAATAAAATAGACACGCCAATACACATTTATTAACATTAATTTCAATCAACAATTGAAAAATCGCCCACTAAAAAATGAGGACACAAGCCCATTACTGCATCATACTTACAACAAATTCAACAATTACACTAAACGAGTAATAGTTCGTGCTTAAGTAATGCTTATAAAAATATAAAGATATCCTCGTACGCGCATCTCAGTTGCGAGCACACTTTTGTAAATTGAAATTCTGACAAGTGAATTTATTTCGTATGATGTATTATGTTTTATTTGCTAACTCGGGGTTATTATTAGAGTGACTTTAAAGTGAAGCTTCAATATGTAATTCCGGTACGTGTTATAGGAGCCTTAGCTTCTTCTGAATCTCTAAATCCAGCTCCAGCTCTTGAGAACCAAATCAAAATGGATTTCAATTCAAAACGATACCCTCTGTACTCTGTACTCTATGCAACATGCATGCATTCATATGGAATCGAACATTCGAACTCTGAAAGAGATGCGCGGCACAAACACATATTTGAATGCATGATGCTAACGCTAGAGGATGAGGAGGAGGGGAAATCTTACAGATGTAAATAAGTATTTCAATTTATCTTATACATTCCATATGTATTTCTATCAAGTTAAAATTGAATTTAAATCTGTCTGTCCATCTATTTCTCATACATTTCTAAAACATGTCACCAAATTTTGCACTTAGGCTATTGTCCTTTACATCTCAAGTTATACAATTTTTTATAGTTTTTGTTACACACTAGTTTGAATCTACGGACCTTATAATATGTCCTGCAGTTGTTTCTAAAAGCCTGTGAAACCCCGGCTTCGTCCTCGTCCTTGGTCCCAGACAGGTGATTTATGTGTTTGAACCACAACTTGGAGCTATGCATCACTCGGGATAAATCGACCTGTCAAATCAAGTGATTTCACTAAAATAAAAACTAAATAGTTTTTAAAAAATGTATGGTTTTTAACAAAACAAAAATAACATGAAATTTATGACTAGCAATTTCTTTTCAAAAATTGAAAAATTCTAATAACTTCCATGGCATAGCATATATCAGTTTTTAAAATTTATACGTTTCTATTAAAACGTTTAAAAAGAAAGAAAAAATTTAATCCACCGGCTAAAATATGTTGTTAATTTAAAAACATGTTGAATGCTATTTGTATTTGATTGACACATTTGTAGAGATGACATTACTTATATTTAAAAATAGATCTAATATTACAGTAGTTGTGCTATAAGACTCAATGTTATATATTTTTGTACAATTATAAAGAATATCATTATCTAAATATCCTGAAAATTTGAAGTTGATTAGCCGTTTCGGACTCGAGAGTAATTTAGTCAAAGTTCATTTTTATTTGCGTGTGGTTACATCATAAAAAAAGAAATCCTTAATAAAATAAATAAAGAATAGAGCGATGTAAACGTATTTTTATATATTTTTACATATGGTTTTGTATGTATAACGACTCTGCTTGCACATTTTCTAAAAAAGATTTTACTCACTTAGCTGTATATAATTCGTTCCACAAGCTACAAAGCAGATGGAACATAATTGTTAAATCGTATTGTAGCATGACAACGGTCTTATGCGGGGTCAAAACGATAAAAAAGCATATTTTCGTTAATATTGTCGTAAATTATTTCTATAATTACTACATGATAAAATAACATTTAAAGAATACTTTGTAAAATTTTCATAAATAAATATTAAGAAATGAGGCATTGACAGCGAATCTCTGCAGACGTCACAAAAAAAGTAACATTGCGGTGCTATTCATAACTCATCACTGGATTTTCAGAAATCGAAAAACCAAAATGATTCCATTAGTTGATAAGTTTCTGCAGGTAACGATGTCGAGTTTTTCTTTTTTTTATTGATTTTTCAATTTTTAACAACACTTAAAAGTCAAAATACCGATTTTTCATGAAAAAAATCAGACATTTTGTTATTTTAAAATACGTTAAAATTTAAAAATTAAAAAAAACTCGACAGCGTTACCTCGACATTTATGTAAAGAAAGGGTGTGCAAAATTTCAAAAAAATCGGTCCAGTAGATTTTGAGCTAGAGAGGTGAAGACTTAAAACTCTATATCTTCGACAGTTTTACTCCAATCGACTTCAAATTTACAATAAACTTATTATGTTGTACAATAATATAAATAAATAAAAAAAAATTGAAAAAAAGTTGTAACCTTACCCCCCCCTTAACTAAATAGCTTAGGTTAACTTACTGATAAATTATCTGGTATAACCTACCAACAGATGGCAGTCTATTAGCCATGGAAAGGTATTAGAGAATATTAATTGCAGCTTTATTTCTAGAGCTAAGGTAATACAGGTTAAAAAGCACCAGCAAAAAGATTTATATTCAAAAAGAAAAAACACATTCATTAAAGTGTTGAAGCACTTAAATGAAATGATCTTTTATTAGCACGAGACTATGTTATTTAATACCAATATTCTTTTTAAGTATAGGATCAGGAAAATACAATTTCGTCTGTGAGGAATATAGGTGTATTTGCAGCTCTAGTTCCATCGTTTTATATTTTTATATTCTGTGAATTGTAATGTCTCAGAAATTTCCAACAAGTTAGAGTTATTATACTGTTTTAAAAGTGTTATTGCTTTGCGTTGCACCCCCGAACAATAAAAGTGTTTCTTAAGAAAACTGTCGCGATTTAGTACCACAATAAGTCGAGAGAGGCGCGGTTGTCGTGAACTAGTGTAATACTGAAACTAGACTTTGCAATTTTCATGTGGCACTATAGTCATATACTGCACTAATGTGGGATATAAATAATAATGCATATTTAAATTTGAAAAGGACATATGGTAAATTAGAAAAAATACTTGGCAAGGAAATTTAAAATAGTGTTTTGCATGTAGATTTAGCACGGGATCATAATATAATAGTATACGTAGTTTACATTCTAATCGCATAAATAATTTAGTGGTATAACGTCCATAGGGGTACAGTATTCTTTTTCGTATTTCGTACTTTTTCTTCAGTGACGTCATGTACAAACAGAAGCGGCAAAACTGAAATTCAAATTTTAATTATGGTAGCTATATTTGCGGTAACTTTTAATGTATATTAATGGGGGTAAGGTCAAAACGATAAAAAACAAGCATATTTTCGATAATGTTTTTTGACGACACAGTTAATATATAATTATTTCTATAACTACTACATGATAAAATGACATTTGAAGAATACTTTGCGAAATTTTCATAAATAAATGTCAAGAAATGAGCCCTTGACAGCGAAACTCCGCAGACGTCACAAAAAAAAGTAACATTGCGGTGTCACTCATAACTCATCACTGAATTTTCTAAAATCGAAATACTAAAAAGATTTCATTAGTTAATAAATTTCTGCAGGTAACGCTGTCGAGTTTTTCTTTTTTTATAGATTTTTCAATTTTTTACGGCACTTCAAAGTCAAAATACCGATTTTTCATGGAACAAATCAGAAACTTTGTTATTTTAAAATACGCTAAAATTATCTCATCATTTATGAGCATGTTGTACAATAATATAAATAAATAAAAAATGATTTAATCAATATTTCAATCATAAATTTAAAAAAGAGCAACACTTTTATCGCTAGTGTTTACTCTTACTTAGTAACAAAAACAGATTCTGTGACGGGAGCACTTACCTAATCTTAATACGGAACACTTAATCGTCTGATCACCTGTCTACGTAAGTAATTAAAGTCGACAGTTAGTTACCCGTAACAAACTGTACAGATACATCGCTAATTATTCTAATTTCAATCTACTTCCCATGTCCGCCTGGTCCGCACTCTACTATTTATACACACTGAATACAGCTCTAAACAATATATACGAGTATTTGTATTTTACTGGACATTATTCGTTTAACTCAATTTATTTAGTAATTAACGTAATCTAGTCCTTTAATAGTGATGTTAACTTAGCTGTGAAAAGCGTGGAAGTATTTACGTTAGTGGAAAGGAGAAAATAGAAAGGTTTTATCTATGTTATTTAGAAATCGCAAGTTTCGTATGTATTGTGCGTGGTTCGTGATTCAACTCGTATGCTTTTACAACATTTTCTACATTAATAATAAAGTACATTCGTTTCGTTATATTTTTGTGCTATTTTTAGCTGTCTATTTTTAGATTTAGGTAAATTCAATCATATATTGATCTATTAATAGCCATTTCATTTGTAGAAAACATTTACCCTGAAATAGAATTTAATTTAGCTAAAACTTATTGATTATTTACCCGCAGACAATTGTCATAATCACCAGAGTTGTCCTGACCAGCTAAGGAAGGATTTTATAAGTGGTAGTTCTTTTACAAATATGAAACAGTTTTTAAATTATCTTAGAATGTGCATGAAGATGTAGCGTCGCTAGAGAAAATATGATTTTGTTGCTTAAAATTTACGAAATAAAAATAAACTAAAACAGAAATAAATTTGTTAAAATAAAATAAAATTTAAATAAAATAAATATAAAATAAAATTTTATATGGGAAGTTTTATAAAAGTTAACAAGCACAAAGACGACAAATATTAATGATGAAAAACTAAGTCACCTAAATGCCTTAAAAGATATACGCAGTGACTCTAGTGTGATTTCTAACGAGCGAGGCGCGAGATTCAAATACATATATAGTAAAGAAATTTTTCTACTTGGGTTGTTGCGCGAAAATTCGAGGCCCTGGGCTGTTGCCCTGCTTGCCACCCTCTAAGGCCGCCTCTGATTGTGCTAATGCGAAATAACTCGAATATACCCTACTCAAAATCCAAGCGTAATAAAAATATCTGTAATATCTTTGTTTGTGTCAAATAAAATCGAACAGGCAATCTATTATGATATCAATATTGATTCTTCTCGGATAATATTCTTCTCAATAACTCTAATAAATTAGTTTTTATTGTTTTGCCATTATTGTTATAATGGTTCTGTTTTTTTGTTTCCCTCTTTAGATTTATTTATGCATCAATGCAAATATGAACTTTTATAGGCTATGGTGGCAATATCTTTTTTTAAATATACAAATCGATATAAAGGAAAAAGTTGAATTCTATTACAGTATGCCAAGTAAGAATGCATAGTACATAGCAGTGATTACCAAACTTTTGAAGCTGGTGGGCCAAAGGGAGCAAGCCAGCAAACCAAAACAAATACCATTAAATGTTTGTTCTTATTAAGCCGGCTCTAAACGATGCTATGAACATCTTCCAACGTTGGACGAATGTCATGTGTTCAACATTTATGTTGGAAGAATTTCGGGCTGTTGTCGGTCTTTTGACCCACGTTAAAGTGATTTTTCTACCCCAACCACACACTTGATCCACATTTCATGTACTGTGACACGAATCGTCCAACAAAGGAAGGTTTTATACTTGTAAGTTCCTTTATTTACTTGAAAGTTTTTGTTAAATAGTGTCAGTGTCAATAATATCAACAAATTAATAAAATAAATAAATCATTCAGATCAAACATTCGTTCCACAGTGTAGCAGGAAACTTACTATGTCATTCTTCCAATATTTGACTCACACGTTTGAATAAAACGTTCACCGCATAGTTTGGTACCGGCTTTACCCAATTCAGTTAAAAATGATTCTGATTCTGGTAAGCGAGCTTTATTTTGAGAATCACTGCATATAGGACCCGTCCTCATGTATTTATTGCGACGCGAAAAGTTCTGGTTTTGCAAACAAATAACGTATTCAGTTCCATGATGAACCAATAAGAGTGTTTTCAAGTGAAAAACAGAATTCAATTTAAAACTAAAAGTCAAAAACACTTCACGCTTGAATAGTCTGCACTGTACGAATACCGATTCTATACCGATTCGATCCCGTTTCTAAATTACACCGTGAAATTTAAATACATATACACAAAAAAAAAACTATTCTTCTAAAGTAAATTCCTGAATAATCAAATCAACGTTTCGTCAAAGAAAAGTCAAATGTAATATATTCGTATGTAGAAGTATTTTATTTTAAATTTCAATTTTATACAAGGACGAAAAGAAAAGATTTTTTGAAAATCTTACACGCTTATGCAAAAGAAACTGTGTGTCAAAAACATTAACCTAGTCATTAGCCTTAGTCCACACGATTTACATCGGGTGAACACTCGTACATGTTCGACTCACGTAAATTTGTACGTCATATGCACTAACACGCGTCTGGACTTCCGTTAAAAGAGCGCGGCAACATTTATAAGTCCTAGAAATGTATATTCCTCAATCTGATACAATTTCCGCAGCATTATTACAAGTGAATACCTGGCATATCAAGCCCAATAGCGAATACATCTCTTGCGACTCCTTCAAATCACCCCCCGCTTGCTCCTGCTGCTATTCAGTCAGTGTGTATTAAGATATGATGAAGTGATATGTATATTGCTTCCTACGCAGAGACAGCGAAATATAATTTACATGAAACCTGCTGTTTATACTGTTTATAGGTTATAAATTACAAACAAGAACTGTGACGTCAGTACCATATGCTATCTGGCTATTAATATTAAGACGGAAAGCTGAAATAATTTATTGGATTAAGAGTTATGGAAATCTTGAGCAATAAAGCATTTTAATAATTTATTAGACATGTAATATGTAAAATTAGATCAATAACTAAAACCAATATAATTTTTCTTAGCAGCGCCTGCAATAAACCAGATGCAACTATAGTAACGAGTTCCGAGCTTTCATAATCTGCAACTTATATTTTACTTTTATTTTTTTATGGGAAAAGCTACCCTTGCATACCGATCTCAGTTCTTGTCGCTGTATACGCATACTCTTAGCTCAATGCGTTTCTTTTTCAGGTTCAATAAATTAATCAATCGGCAGATATTACACAACGCCTGTAATAATTAAAATACAACAATAATAACAATACACTATTACTTAGTTACAACTTCATATTCACAAAGAAAAACAATACTTTCATCACTTTATCTGCTTCCAAACTCACTCACGAATTCATTTATGATTATTAGTGGAAGGAGAACTTTTACAAAAAAACCAACGTGTAATATACAACATATTGTGATATTAAATTAGTTAAATTGTCGTCCACTGACTTTTTTATATCTCAAATATAAAATATAGTTGCGTAGTTATTTATATATTAATCTAATTAAATAGTAGGAAGTTTAATTGGGCCTGTCCCAATTAATTAAACCTAAGCATTATATTATATTTCTATAGATGTCAAATAAAAATAATTGAATGAACATAAAACAAAATCAATTAAAGAAGAAGACTCAACAAAAGAACTAACATTAAATACCTTTAATAAATGTTCATAAATAATAGTAAATAAAAATTAACAACCGTATAAAAATAATGTTTTAAATTTAATTAACAAATTTCATATGTTTTGATTTAATGACCCATTAAATATAACATTTTATTTCGAGTGGCGTATCGAATAAAATGGTGAGATGTGAGAGGGAGAGACACAAAATAATAACAACATGAGCATTCCCGACGTTAGAGGAGAATAGCGACGAGATGCAGAGGCGGCGAACATTGAAACGTCACACAATTTACTTATCTGTTTTGATTACTTTTTATTTTTGTACTCTTTGACCATTTGGTAGGAGTCGTTGGCCGTGGGCATTCGGGTAAATACGTTTTCTTCATTATTTGGAAACAAATTTATACTTAAGGGCCTGCCAGATGTTCAGAGTTGTTGTTTACGGAAATATCTCCGTTTCTTTTAAAAACTATCTTTGACCAAGTATAATAATACTTTATCAAGTCAGTATAATTTTATTAGAAAACATTGAATATAGGTGTCAGCAGTGGCGGCCTTAGCCATTGCGAGGCTGGGTGGCAGATCTTAGCGAGGTCTCAGGGCCGCAAATATTTGCGACGCACTTGTTCTTTGTATAATTTATGTAAATTGAAAGTAAGTATTTTTGATGATGATTGACGAGTTTTAGATGCAGAGTTTTAAAATTTTATATTGGAGGATGTATAATAGTTAATAAGCACAAAGACGACAAATATTAATGATGATAAACTAAGGTACATGAATGCCTTAAAACATATACAGGGATTCTAGTGGGTTTTCTAAAGCGCGAGGCGCGAGATTTAAATACATATATATAGTAATGGCTTTTTCTGTTATTCGGTTGCGCGAGGGTGCGATGCCTCGGGCGGTTGCTCCGTTTGCAACCCCCTAAGGTCGCCTCTGGGTGTCAGGCAATTATGGTTGGAGGAGTTATTGCAACGAAAGAGTATGGATGACGGAGGTAAGAAGAAAGAGAAAAGAGGAGGAGAAACTTTGGGAGCAGAGGGAGTCGTGAGAAAAAAATTTGTAAAGGAAGTGTAAAATGTAAATGGCGTTGTAATGCCGTAAAGGAAGAAACAATAAAATTCAATACAACTACTACTACTACATAAGTCAGTATAATAATAAATTCAAGTGGTAACATTTTTCAATACGATGTTCAAGAAAGAAAGAGAAAGTAGTTTGTAAAATAATGTTGGTATGTTTCCAGCCCCTGCATTTATCTCCGCATGGGACTACTCAGTAAGGCACAAAACATAAGCAGCGGGTTCAAAGTAAAAATCGAGGAACGACACAACGTCCAGCTGCGCCATCTACTCTCCTCATCTAGGTTTGTGTTATTGTCAAGGAATGGATAAATATTTTGACTATTTCAATATTTCAATAAACTTTTCTTTGTTATAAACTCGATGGGGATTTTATTAGGATCATTTCTAACCCAATTATATTTGTCGTTTTATTATTTGTCTTAAAAAAGAAACAATAGGTGAATAAAAAAACCATCAATGTTAAATCTCAAGATATATATGAAATTTATGGACCATATCTTGATGCAATGGTCATTTTTATTTAATTTTTTTAAATATAATTTCTTATGGGAATTTTGTCATTACTTTTGTTTTGTTATGTTGAATTAACTGTAATGTCGACAGTTCTCTCGAGTGCTCTCGCCTCACGTTAGCTTGTATCTGTTCATCTGACACAAGTCAAAGGAAACGAGATTTGTTAAGAGATTGGACGCAAGAGTGTACTTCGCACTACTCAGTTACTAGCTCTCTCTTCAAAGGTATTGCCCAATGTCTCTCAGGCGAACCAAAGTCGAGAGTGCACTTTCTCTAATCGGAGTCTCGGCACATCGACAAATGTTTTGACAAATGTCTCGCCGAAAGTGAACTACCAGCATAAGAAATATATACTAGCGCTATAGTTTTGGGGTTTTGTTGTTTCATGCAAATCAATATATATCAATCTTTGTATAAATAATCATAAATGTATTTGGAGTCATGTGGTCTACATTTGCATGAGCCATCGACTCCATGGAAGCTGCCAGCATAGTAGGACGTCGTCAATGGTAGCATTTAGGATTGGGTATAGGCCGACGTTAAATATTGTAAATAAACAAATCGACGACGTTGTCCATACGATTTCCAAGATCTGATGGTCTTTCTATACGTATAGATAAGATCTCAGTCATCATTTTACTTCATCGTTCAGATTTTAGTGATTTACACTTACGATAAACGGATCTGATTTGGTAGTCTAAAAAGTACTTTACATCAAATTGAATTATATCTAGTCATAGTTTACTGAGTTGGAAGCCACCCAAATTTGCGAGGTACTAAGCAGCAGCTCCCTTCCTTCTCTCTAAAGGCGTTATTTGTACACGGTGTCAATGACCTCAGCTAGATAACTAATATTTCGTAACAAATATAACGATAAGTACATACTATCGGTTTAAATGAAGAAATAATAAAATAAAATGCAATCTAGAATGGATTTATCAAATAAATATTTATCCAGCCGTCATTTTTGAAACGTAATTCATTATGGACCTTTTATTAAACTAAGTACTGAAGTAAATAGCTCTTCTTTAACGTCATTACGGCTTCCTGGGTGTCACTGGTAATTGATCGAGCACACTCTCTATATCTGGATAATGGAGAGCATTTTTTGTACAATGTCTATTTTTTGTTTTATTTGATAAATTAGCAAACAAAGTCTTAAAATAACTTCCGTTTGATATTAGTGTAGTCGCACACTTAACACAAGACTGTTGGTAGGCAGACAAGCGATGATGCATGTAGAACTATGTAATAGTAAGCGCATGTTTTTCATAACTTTGATAAAGAGCGCTATAATTAATGAAAAGATGATGCAGACACTAATGCCGATGTCTAGCAGCTGACTATAATTAATAAACTTAATTAAAAATCTAAGAACATTAACAAAATCAATCATTTTTAATTTTATTAATTTGTTAAGAACGTTGTCGTGCTATAAGCGCCTCCTTATTGGTATAATATTATAACTTATTGTGTAGTTATAAAAAATATTAGTGCCTAGGACCCTCAGCACACGACGCGACTGGTTGCAAACCTTAGCCCCAAATCTGCCCGAACCGAATGTGATTACAACTGTGTTGTTAGTAAAAGAACGAACGTGTATACGAGAGAGATAAAACACACGGCACGAACGTAACTAAACTGATTTCAGACTGGTTTTGAGCATATATTCAGCGACTATATTTCTCGGTCGCAGGGATTTGTTGGTTTCATGCTTTTGAAGATGACATCATCAACAGAGATGTTTATTGAAAAGTATTTAAATACATACATACAATCAAATATAACAAACAAAGAATCACCTGTTTTGCTATTGTTAAAAATTCTATAGAGTCACGATACACGGCTCGACATGGCTCGTGCTCGTTTTCGTTGAAAATTTCGTTTCGCGTTTAGTTTGCAATCAGTCGACTCGTATGCCTTTCCTCGTGTTTTATCTCACTCGCATACACGTTCGATCTCTCACTAACAACACAGTTGTAATCACGTTCGCTTCGGGTAAATTCGAGGCTAAGGTTTGCAACCAGTCACGTCGTGTGCGGAGGGCCTAAGTATTCTACTAATTTGAAGTCAAAGTTTGAATTATTTACAATGGGAGTGAATGAGAAGCAAATACATTTGACGTGTAGTTACATTAGTTTTACATACATACATACGAGTATATACGGTTTAATGTATTATGATTTTGCTGGTACAGACTTCGATAATAGTTTTTGCTTATGGAATTTTCCTTTCAAAATTTAATTCTACACTCTTTTTCACACACTGTTAGTGCAACACTGTTAGTATACTACGCAGACGTAGTATAATTTTTAAATCATATTCTATCACGACAACGTCCTTAAATGCATCAAGCTGTTGTATATAAATATGTTTTGACATACTTCAGCCATTTTATTATAATATAATTATCTTGTACATAATCAAAATATTTTTATCTATATAAAATACCACAAATTAAACTAATTAGTGAACGTTAATTAAAAGTCGAGATTGTCATCTCACTATGCGGTATCGGTATCGGTATGGACCATGGATTCGACTTGATCACGGGAATATACAACTATACGATAAAATATTTAAAAATAAAACAAATACAACTCATTAAATAAAGAACTTATAATATATACAGATAAAGTTTTTAAATTGATTGTTAGTACTGGATTTGAACGCTGGGCGTCGCTGCAGGGATGTTTCAAAGCTTGAAATAAAATGAAATATCTTTGCCTGTTGCAGTTAATGTGTATAAGACATTATTATGATAATGTCAACTTGCTTTAAGCACTTTGTTTTATATTCACATAAAGTCAGCAGCTCTCAAACTTTTCTTGTGTGACATGAATATTTTAAATTTGTACTTTGCTTAAGAAAGTTTTACACAGTTCAAGATGAAGATACATAGATAAGAATTAGATTAGTTAACAAACAAATAAGTAATGTAAGGGTTACAAAGATTTTAAATATTCTGAAAAGAAAATCATTGTTTAATAATTAACTAGTTCAGGAAAATAACCAGTTTAACGGTTGAACGGTTCTACTTTAAAGTTGTTACAGTCGCAGTTAGAAAGCTAAACTTTATTTAGACAATTCAATAATACTACAAATTCAATTTGTCATTCATATTTTTAATTGTAAATAATTTTCTTTTCATGTGGTTTTATTTTATAATATACTAGCTGTCCCGGCCACGCGTTGCTGTGTCTAACGTTTTTGTCATATTACATTACATAGCGCCATCTATTGAATATTTACTCAATCTAGTCAACAGAATATTTACTCAATCTAGTCAACAGATGTCGCCATCATCGTCGCCAGATGTCATCGTTTGGAGCTAACAGATAATTAATAGACAAATAATTTGCAATAAGATAATATTGCAATCATAAATTGAGATGTAAGCTATCCTATCTTTCAAGTTGGATCAAACTGCACACGGTGTACAAATTTGATTAAAATCGGTTAAGTAGTTTAGGAGTCCATCGCGGACGAACAACGTGACACGTAATTTATATATATTAGATAAATACGTTTCTTGCAACTTTGCGGAATATTTCTCATTTACAAAAATTTTTTTTATACTATATTTATATATCTTTTATAAAATTTTATAAAGCGTTTTATTTTATAAACCAATTAAAATTGGTACTGTGAATGCCATATGCTAAAAATACAAAATAAAATTACAGCAATGAGTGGGAATGATAATTAAGTATTTTGCAAATCCGATAATGTGAAAACCTGAGATCAAGTTCTAATTCTTTTTTAGTATAACATCTGAGAACTGAGTATAACATTTAGCATAAGCATCTGAGAATATATTTACTAAAAATTTTAGGCTACTTCAACCAAATCCAGTAATTATTTAATTTTTAGTTTTATCTGACAAAATTTTATAAAACGACTAGCGAGTAAAATCAATATTAGTTTTATCCTGCAAGATTATTATTTTAAACCATTGTCCTGTAGAAGTTTATAATACTGGCGATCGCGGATATACATTGAAGAAACACTGCGTTGCATTGTAAGCAAGATAAAGCCTACAAACAGCGCTGTTACGTCACTGAGCGTCATTTAATTAGGACTTCACGTCAGGAGTCTGACTGACGGACGGAACAGCTGTATTTGTATTACAAGCTTTTTATTTATTAAACGATCGTTTTATTTAAATATAATAATTTTATTACATGAATTTAAATAAATAAATTGTGAGAAAATGTTTAAAACCAGTTTAATTCGTAAATTGAATAAAAGTAATAAATAGAATATATAATTTATGTCTCATGTGAACAATTTGAATGGTTATAGCAAAATATATAGCGTAATTTCATATCCGTAACTTATGCTTTGATATTATGAAATAAAGAAAGTTGAAAGGCTGTTTAATTTGTCAGTTATCTGTAGTCTTTAAAAGCAGGTAACTTTTTAATTGTTGGTTCAAATTTTGTACGCAATCTAGTACATTACACATAGTACATAAAGTTGATACGATCTATAATTGAAATGCAGTAATGATAGAAACGTCACACAACAAGACACTTCACCAAATAGATTCAGATGCAAACAGCAGAAATCTAAAAATATAATAATTATTAGTAATGTTACAAATAGCAAAAATGAGGCAATGGTCCACAATGATGCAACCGTTTGCTTACATGTGCGTTACTAAATTGAAGAAGAACAACCGGAACAATTAAGCTGCATATTGTTGAACAGCGTGATGAAAAGACTTGCTCTCCCGACGCTCGCACTGGGGCTGGACTGGGAATGAGGCAGGCGTCACACAGAGATAAGCCACAAATCATGTCGGCCGCTCCCGGCCCACTGACACCCCGCCCCGTTGTTGTTATTCTCACTATTTTATGAAATTACAGAACACGAAGTTCGCTGTGTTCTTTGTGCTATGACATTGGACACGGAGTCTACGGCCTGCAACTCAAAGTGCAATTAAATTAAGAGGACATGCTACTTTCATTATATCATATATATCAATATATCATATACGTACTACACACAGAATGAGTTACCACAACACGTGGAGATTTCATCAATTAGGATTGTAATTTTTGTAACAGTTTAGTTTCATGATAATATTAGATTGACGTCATATTACTGCGTAGTTTCAGACTGCCTAAGTGAGAATATCTCAACAGAAATAGGTTTCCCGTTTTAATTTACTAAGTACGTCCACAGAAACACTTATGACACACATTTATGATATTAAAGTTTTGTTCAGCAAGGTGGCGCCATCTTTGGGATTCATTTCACAACTAACCCACTTAAAGCACGTCTTAATAAATTGTTTTAAACTCTCTGGACTGGGTTAAGTACTTCTCCTTGTACAGTAAACTGCCATAGGTTGTGCCCGGTGGCATGGCCTGCTTTTATATCATATATCATGCTCTTTTTTTCAAGGGAGTATACAACATAACACTACACTATAGTTCCTACATCCATACATAGATGGTGCTGCAGTAGAAAACATATATAGCTCACAAAAAATATCTTTGTGTGGAATCCATTAGTAAAGGACGCACAATTAAGCGCGGGCCGGTAATGAATCTCTCCACGGGCGGTATTTCCTCCTCGTGTACCCCTTCGTATGTTCCTAGTGCCAGTTGGAAGGAGTTCAAGGGATAAATGAAGGAGTAGGAGAACTAAGAGAAAAACAAAGAATAATGCAGTCTATGGGAAATGCTTTCAGATTTCGCAAAGCTTTTTAAAAGCTGCATTTACAAAAATTGCAGACACCTATAGAACTTATGAAGGTGTTGCATTTCATGCTGTCCGTTAAAAATCTGTCTTTGTCATAAATATTTATCCTTGAAATGTGACAATATGTACGTGTGCGCCTAGAACTTTAATGCAGCGGATATAATAAATAAATCACTTTTAATATATTCAAGTAGTTTCCCTGTAAGAGCATAAGTTTTATAATTAAACTTAAAATAAAGTTATATATGTTATAAATTGGATCATAAAATATTAATATAGAGGAGCAGAGAGCTCTGAGCAATCTCCCACGTGTTATTTTACCATAAAGTTCACATTTCACATAGTGCCGGAGTCATTTATGGGCATCATATTAAAACTACTGCGAAATGCTTTATTTAATTATTTGAAAGTGCTAAATTACACCCCTGCCAACTAATTCACTATACTCTCTTTCATATTAGATGTGAGCCCTTATGGTAATAATTTAAATTGACGAAATGTGAAGCCCTAACATTACTATTTTACCTTTTGTCAGTGATATCCAAAAGACCGTCTCAAGTGGTGTAACATCCCAGTAAACAATTTAGTGAAGTGTCTTTTTTTGTGACGTTTCTATCACTATTGTACCTCAATTATAGTTCGCATCAACTTTATTGATTTCGCCATTTGTAGCCGATAAATACGAGTAGACATATCATATGGAACGACTGTGAGAAACTAAACTGTAAATGAACTCTTTCACGACAAAGAAGTCACACGCATCTTCAATATGATGGTTAAGTGAAATCCAAAATGTTTTCCGGGATTTATCTACAATATTTTCTTGACAGCACGATGTTTGCTAGCAAACACCTGTGTCTTCGTGCAATTTCCGGACTAGCGCCATTTTCTGGGCATTGGTTGTTGTCAACTTATAAGAATAAATCCATTACTCTACACTGCATATCATATTTCCGTAACACCCTGTATTTACAACGTTATCACATGCTTCGCTCTATTACTAGGTACAGGTGGTCATTGCAATAGCTTTATTAAACTAATATATGCCGAATTAATACTAATTGATGAGATAGATGACTAAGCTGGAAATGGATGACGGCAACTAAGCATAGAATTAGTTCATTGGATTCATATTAAAATTAAATCCGCTGGTCATTTTCGTTGTAAAATTATAGTTCAATCATTAAACTATCACCTGTTGTCTGTTTATAATAGAAAAGCAAATTAGTAAAGTTTTAAATGTTCGTTTCTATTACACCACCACTATTTCTAAAAAATTAATTAACCTCTAATATATATAACATTTTATTTAAGGTGAAACGACACTTGGCCATTTTTGACGCACGAAATATAGATGGCGATACTATACAGCAGGTTAAATATTACCAAAAAAACCATGTGTTTTTATGTTAAAATCGTTTTATGTAAGTAACTATAACCGCAAATCAAAATCTAAAGCTGCAATTAGTTAAATGAATAACGTATCTACATTTTAAGCTTTCTTCCACTGACTTTTAATGAGTTGGAACAGCAAAAATAAGTTTTGAAAATGAATATTTCTATATTTTACAGTTAAATACCAATTTTTATATGACTGGGATATTATCGAATACTCTATATATTTTTAAATCTTAAGCGTAAGTTTGAGAAGGTTATAAAATTTATGACAAACCCTTAGAAATGTTACCAGTCATATAAAAATTGGAATTTAACTAGAATAGTTAGATTTTGATTCGCGTTTATAGTTACTTACATAAAACGATTTAAACATAACAAAACATGTTTTTTTTGATAATATTTAACCTGCTGTATAGTATCGCCATCTATATTTTGCGAGTCAAAAATGGCCAAGTATCGTTTCACCTTAAACGAAATCTTTTCATTTGTTTAAGTTGAATTTTACATTGTTTTAGGTATTCAAAACATAATAGTAATCCAAAAAGGGGCACTGTAATTTAACAAACTGGGTCAGAGGTAAATTAGGTAAATCAAAATAAAAAATACCGTACCGTGGTGCTCTTGCCATACTGCGGCGATTTTCTCAAACACAATTTGTGACCACTCAAATTTATGACCATCAACCAATTTTGTATCTGTATCTGTTTCATAAATATACATTACATAAAATAATTAAATAAAAACAAACATTAATATGAAGTATAGTAATTACAAATTCATAATCATATTATTGATAAAATACGTACTAAATTGGAAAACGAAAGCAAGCAATGGCTAGAGTGCAAAACCGCTGAGCTAATATACCATTGTTTCGAGAATTATACCGGTATAAATACCCAATTTGAACTGGTTCAGTGGTTAAAGGTGATATCTGTATTTTGTATTCTGAATCCTCTGTTTTGTATTTCGTAACGCGGTGTGAAATGGAGAGGTAGAGAGAGAGAGAGAGTTAATGCGATATATGGAGCTCAAACTGAAACCATTAGGATAATAATTAATCGGTTGGAAGGGGCTTTAATTGACTGTACGCAATCTAAAGCAACGGCAACGTGTGCTGTTGTTGGTGTTGCCATGCTGGGGAAGTGTGCCAACCTTCACGGAGAAAGGGTTTAAAGACCTACAAAAGGCTGCGTAGACATTTCCCTCTGCGGATGTGGAGAGACATTGTTATTTGTAATTTGATTTGAATAGAATAATTGATATTGATATTTTCTGCAGAATTCAGAATGGTTATAATAGGAAAATTAATTCCAATGAAAGGGATTTTGGTTGTTATGTTATAACGAAAGGATTTCATTAAAATGATGAGAATGGGATGTGTCCTCATTTTTTAGTGGTCGATTTTTCAATTGTTGATTGAAATTAATCTTAATAAATGTGTATTCGCGTGTCTATTTTATTAAATATCTAAATGTTGACGGAGATATAGCAATTAAAAGTTTGAATTGAAGTTTTAGCGCTAGAAATGGTCGGCCATATTTGTATGACGTGAAATGCATTTTAACGTCAGTTACTTGTTGAATAGGTCAGTGCTGTGGTAATGTTCTGTAACTGTTGGTAGTCAAATAATGAAGTCAAATCAAAGAATAATAAGTTTTTATTTTATTTAACCCTGCTAAGGCAGACATAATATTGAAATTTGATTGTTCCTTAAAATAGCTGTAAATAATATTTGATATTTTAATATATAAATACATATAGCAGAGATTTATGATCTGTAAGGTTGGTAACCTTACACAAGGATTGTGATGTCACATGCACTTGGAATATGTACAACGTTGAATCCCTTTAATAATTAAAGAGACAAAATTACTTTTTTAATTGTTAATATCTCTTAACATATAAGGAGTTATTAAAAAATAATTGAACATTTGAGGTTCTAGTAACCCACTTTATCAATATATAGTACACTTTTATAGAAATTAAGACATAGGGCACACGCCCATTTGTTTACATTCTGTGGATGGTTTGAATTTTAGGTTCGTATATATAGTTCAAATTGCGAGAGTTCGGCGGCGACTCATACTTAAAACAAGTAGTGGGGTATAAACTGCCGATATAACTAAAAAGCACTGACTCACTTATTTGTCTATAATGTATATAGAAACGAATAGGATAAAATTCATTATCGTATTATAGATTTATACAGCTCTTATAACCTCTTTTAAGTATAAGTTGTCGCCGAACTATCGTGATTTGGACTATAGCACAGTTATTTACTTAATGTTTCTTGCTGTTAGATTTTACATTTTGTAAATACAATTAATTTATTCATTACTCACTTCTATCAAAATAATAATAAAATAAGAAAATCAAAATATTTCTTCATCATTATCTTGTTCCTTGTCTGTCTTCTACATTCCTCTTCATCACTTACCTTACTTTACTCTACACTTTCCGCTTTTTCCTTTTCTCATCGACTCAATCCATCTTCTTCTGTCTCTCTCCTCGCCACAGTTTCCTTTCTTTTTCTTTTCACTTTCTTCTGACATTTATTTATTATATCCTCCAACCTCTCTTTCTCTTTCCCACATATTCAGTATATCCTCTTCTTCTCCTCCCTCTAATACTTCTTTCTCTTTCTTCATTCCCCGTTCTTTTCAATTTTCAGGAATATTTTAGTAATGGCTCAGCTAAACTTGATTAAACTACAGTTACGTTCGACTGAGACAAAAATGAGAACTAAGAAAGAAAAGTATCAACGAAGGTTTATAATAAACCTCAGTTAACTTTCAAGTTCTTTGTATTGCTTTTTTATTAGTCTTTATAAAATTGTTATTATTAGAAATTAGTAAATATTAATAAGATAGTTTTAATACACTCATATGGTAATCTATCGGTAAACTATTTTATATTCCTAAACGTAAATTATAACAAATTATTTCATTATAATAATAAATCAAGTATGAGTAAATTAAAAATAAAAAATAAAATCCAAGACACGAATCTTTTTATTTTGAAAGTTATTTACTCATACTCGTACGTATAAACTACTTACACTGACCTATGTATAATTAATTATCTAAAGGTGATCCTAAAATCAAAACTCCAGTTCATTTCCCAGCGTTAATAAAAAAATAATCCATGTCCGAGGATGATTAATATATTCCAGGTCATGCGATGTGGTCAACAAAATAATTGGATATCTAACACCCACCTCTCCCCGCTGGTTGACTGGCGTTCGCGCTCTCTCAGTTGCCGATCTCCTAATAACCGCGAGAACGTCCTCTCATACGGTGTGAGGCTGTGGTCCACCAAATAATGTTGTACCGAGTTCATTGAACATAATTATCACAACTTAATAGACGGCCGAGAACACTTCTTAATTAAAACAATCGTGTTTCATTGTTTGCATTGTTAACTCCTTCGGATGCAATTTAATTTTTTCTGTAATATTAAAACTAGTTGAAAATTGTTCTTTATTATACAAAGATTTATGCCACCGTCCAAATAAATAAAAAATCACAAAAATATATATGAAGTACACTTTGCTGCAGATGTATACGCTCACCTTGCGGTATGATTTTGTTAATCGTATCTTAATCTTCCTACAACCCATTAACCCTTGCGTTGATGGTGATATTTGTGTAAATCAGTGAAAACCAATTTTCTACTACCACCAAGATCTGCATCGATGGCGGCTCCAGGCAGTCTCACGATCAGACCCTTCTGCGCATACCACCGCGACCCTCCTACTCATTGAGGCTTTATAATAATTATAACAAAGTTATAAATACTTCACTTGCCCCAACGGCTGAGTATAGGCATAACGCTTCAGCGCCATCCATTTTCAGGGCTAGTTGCTTCGGCAGATGAGTTGTTACACACTCCTTAGCCTGCGATAGCCGGGCCCTGTATCAAAAGTTGTTGGGGCCCAAATGATGGGTAAATATTTTTCACAAAGGAAACAAAAACGCTCGAATTAAATTAAAATAATTATATATTTATTTTACGTTATTACTTGCAATTAATACTCCTAAGCTAGCCAAACAATTCAAATACACTTTTATTACTTTTTGTTCGGTAAACTTATTTATTAAATCATTTATAGCTAAAGACGATTATATAGGCAAGTCTGATGGTCTTTCCTGTCCCATAGAAGTCCTTAGATAATTTTATATCAGTTTTAATTTCGAAAAACTTCTCTCAGCTGTTGCAGTTGTAACCGGAAGTTCAAGAATAGAAAGCACGATGTTATTACCTTCGGAAAACTGGATGCAAGGCTATTGAATTTTATCAGCAATAATTCAAGTAGTTCCTTAATCGAATGAATTTTCTAAATTTCAGATTTTAAGCATGTTTTCAAAGCAATTAATTGTTCATAAAGATCAACTGACGTCTTTACTGTATTTAGCAGACAGTTTTTCGGCACACTTTTTTATTATTTCGTTTGAAAAAGATAAGAGTGTCTCCGGTTGTAATACTTCGAACAAATTATTTAGATTACAAAGGCTCTGAAATCTTTTTAGTTTGAGAAATGAATTTATCTAATAATACGAATTTTTGATTAGACACGTCATCATTGATACGGCAGATACGGCGGTAGCTACGCACTTGGTGAAAATGCTGAATTCTCTGCGTAGGACTCCCTTTCCCTCCGCTTCAATTCCCTAATATCATTTCATTCATAAACAAAATGCGTTGATTGCTTTCCATTCTAAACTATGGACGCTTAGCATTAAAGAGAACATGTAAATTTAAATCGTAAAAAGTATGTAATAAATCGTATTAAACGTCAGTACCTCATAAAATATGTTCGGTTGGAGTTCTACTAATGTGACCATTACCGTTCCAATAATAAATAACCCCGATGCCCGAAGCTAGAAGGTCATCAAATAATCCTTTGTCTGCCTTATGGAACATCAATAAGTTAAGCCTGTGAACCGATGAGCTGTTCAGTGGATGAGCCACTTGTTACTGCCCCTAGCGTGTAGGCAATTAAGGTTTTTTAATTATATTATTTAGTCTACTATTTTGCAGGTAATTAGTATACAATATATTTCTTCAAAGGTGACTTTAATGACGTCATTAATCAACTAAAAATAAAGATATTTATTTTGTGTGCTCTCCTACCTACTAAGGACTAATTGCTTTATACGCGGGCTGTTTTGTCTGGCGTTTTGTGTTTTGTTGTTTATAACATTTATTGCCCAAGCAGCAGATAGTGATTAGGAAGGTATTTGTTCAATCAATTTTTCACTATTAAAAATAAAAAAATCATGTATCCATGTGCTGCAATAGAGGAGTAGCGTCATAACATTGGGCTCAAACCCGGTACAAACATTATCTGCAGAGACGGCCTTAGGGGGTGGCAAGCAGGGCAATCGCCCGGGGGCCTTGCTCTTTAGGAATCCCACTTGAATCACTGCGTCTTCTTTTAACGCATTCATGTACCTTAGTTTATCATCATTAATATTTGTCCTCTTTGTGTTTGTTAACTTTTATAAAACTTCCAATATAAAACTTTACTTCTCGTCAATTATCATCAAAAAATACTTACTTACAATTTACCTTAATTAAATGGCTAAGGCCGCCCCTGCTTACAATATATATTGCAGGTAATAGAATATGCCCTCTATATAATCTAATTATTGCTATTTGTTCAAGGGTCATTAGGGGCGCAAAAAATATACGTATATTAATTAGCGATAGAATTAAAATAGAAAATGTTATATTTTTCGCGGCGGAAGTATTATTTCTTTTTCGCGGGCCTTGCAAAGATCAGCTGCCCGGAGCCTCGCAATGGCTAAGGCCCTGATTATCTGCATGCAAAGCTATTGAGATCTTGACACATAATGAATTCGGAGCCTCTTATAGAATGCCTGACTAAAACCTCAACAGACTCTTGCAACAACTAGAGCAAGTCTTGAATCTAGTGTATGCACGCGTTTTGTCCTTTGTTACTGACAATTTTAATTAATTACAATTTGTCAGTAATTATATTACTGACAAATTGTGTAAAAAAACCAATGTATCTGCCTACACACAAAATAAAGATATTTCTATTATTAGAACATAAAATATTTTGACTGAATCAATCCAAGCAACGCAGCCAACGTGAGAATACAATTAAATACACAATCTATTCAATATTTTATTAACATAATTAAAATGTTCCGTTTTCAACAAGACATTTTTTAAATTATTATAATTATATCTATAAACATTTAATATTAAACATAATTATATTTCTATAGTTCCCATAAGTTATGCGTTGATATAATAAGACTGTACGCTTAGTCAGTACGTAGGATGCTAAGAACCTTGACCTCTGAACCTGACTTTACTTTGAAAGTCTCAACGGATATTTTTATATTTATTTTATATTAATGCCTATAAAAATTCTGATCAATGAAGTTGAAAGTATAAGTGCTGTTGTTTCTATTCTTAGTTAAACTTTAGTTTAGGCATAAATTTTCTTTTCTATTGATCGCCTTCCTCTTCTATTTCACCAAACACATCTTGTTTAAAACCTCCTCCACTTGTTATTTCCATCTTGCCCTGGTCTTCTATTTAATCTATTAATTGTTAAAAACATTCGTATTTTTTGTGCCGAAAAGGGACTTGAAAATTCACCTTTTATTTAAGTTGATCTGTTGCCATATGCTCGTACTTAGCAAAATTTGTCCGCATTTCTGTACACTGTAGTCATCTATAGCAACAAATCTTTTGTGTAATTTACACATACATATACATATGTTTTGGCGACATGCATATGAACAGATGAGGCACAGAGAAAAAGGCTCAAGTGTGGAAGAGGAGCTAAAGAGCATAGACAAGGAGATACAACAACAGGAAAGAATGGAAAAAATTGAGAAGAGCAATTATAATGAAAGATATAAGAGGATGTGGGAGAGAGAGATACCAGAATACATAAAAGAGAAAGACACAAGAAACATGGGAAGAAACGCAAGATTCCGATTGGAAAACGAGGAGAAAGGGGCAGGGTGTGCGGAACGGGGATAAAAACGTTGGAGCACATTAGGTGTTCATGTGAGATAAAGGTAAAAAGGGCAAAATATATTGTGCAGTTATTGAAGAGAGGCAGTAAAGGGAAGAAGTAGATGGCGGAGATAAAGAAAAGGAGCGAGGAAAGAGAAGGAATGGCAGAGTAGAAACAGGAGGGAGAGTAGCAGGAAGAGGGAAGCAGGAGGGGTTTATATTTACATGTTTTATTTTATTTTTTCTTTCGGAAGGAGTGAGAATGTTTAGATATAATAAGGATCATAAATGTAATGAAGCACAATGATATGTAATTTAATGAGCTAAGGCAGAAGAATGCAGTGTTCAATGGCAAAAATATTATAAATAAATAATAAATAACATATGTTTTCATGACCATACATTTAAAATATTCCATACCTTTCTTATTTCATTATTTATGAAAAGTCTACTACTGGATAAGTTTCAGATTAAGAAACTGCATTATTTTGTTTGTAAAATATAATTCGTTATAACAAAATTCAAACTTACAATTTCAAAGATGAATCTTCTACAATAATTTAGATTCTCGTAATTTATAAAGTAATGTTTTGACCACAATAAGATTGATCTTTCTATGACCTTTTAAGACAAATTGCTAAACTTTACTTTAGTAGAGATGAATTGAAAGTCCTGCACTACAAAATCGAGTTGCAAAGTTTGACTTGTTGATTACATTCCAGGAAAGTTGTTAATGAATTGGTGAAACTATTAATCAACAAGATTAATTATATATTATTTAGGCTTTTATCAATATAATTAAAGATAATGACCATAAAGCCATAAAAATGATTTATTAATTACGATTAAATTAGTCATAAATTTGGAATTAATGGAAGGTTTAAGATTTACATAAGGCAAGCATTATTCATTATTTTCAGTACGTTTTTTGTGGATATTTTTTTATTTTAAGAGCAAAAGGTCGAAGTGCGTTGGTAGTCGGCACGATGCTTTAGGAAACCGCTTTTATTAACATATTTTAATTACCTGTTGTTGTTTTATTTTAATATGTGTACAAGGTGTTAGGTATGTCGATGTCAAACTTCACAAAGTTGATCCAAAGACACAAATAGTACAACATTCAACAATGATGTAGGTCTGGGGGTTCTGGGATCTGGGTCTATTATGCTATTTTAACTTCTAACAAAGAATTTTTCTTATTGATATTTTCTTAAAATAAATCAGTGATACAGTTCCGCCTAGCCATGACGTCACAATGGGCTTGCATAACATATTACATTTCAACTGAATGCCCTCGAATCACGCCAGACATTCGCTTTAATATTAATGCCCCATCTATATTTAAAACAGTCAATTACTCGACCTGGTGAGCATTTGTAGAAGTATCAGTACATACCCAGATTTCTTAGAAGCTCATGCAGTTACATCATACATTGCACACGATAATTTTAAGTTGACTGCAGTCTATTCCACGAAACGACTGTAAATAGAATCACTTTGCAATTTTAATGAACAAAATGTCCATCAAAATACTACGTTTTGAAATGGTGGATCACATTACTGAAGACAAATTGATCGCCATGTTAGTTTTACTAACCAGGGTCCGTGTGCACGAAGTACGTATACACTTGATCGATGAAATGCTAATTCGTATGAAGTGATTACAGCACTTAATGAATAATGCACCACCTCTTAAAATGTCTGCTATTTTAAGTTCTTTTCTTTCTTTTGTTTCTATTTACCCTTATACACAAGCGTCTGTATGTAAAAGGCACACCCATAAATGAAGTCGCACGTTATTTAGCCCCACGTCCTATTTGTCACGTCTTGTCGAATATTTCTGACCCTCCCTGCCCCCATCCATCTGCTATGACGTTATGTGTTTGAATAGAACAAATCTTTTTCATTTTATTTTGGTTTTCGTCTTGTTTGTTTCATTATTTTTTAAGTCCATTTTAAGATTAGATGGGATTTACCTTAGACTTTTGTAACCTTATCAATAAGCAATAAATTTATTGGCCAGCTATTAAAGGGAGGCAGTGAAGGAAAGTGGTGGATGGCGGAAATAGTAAGAAGGAAAGGAAAAACAGGAGAATAAATAAGCTGGTGGAGAATAATAGAGAGGGTCAAAAGAAGAAGAAGCAGAAAGCACTTTTGGAAATAGTAAGAGTCTAGAATATTTTAAGTTTAGTTTTAAGTTTGAATGTATATAGGAATGAAATGTATTAGAAATATAATACTGTAGATTGTAAAGCCGAAAGGCACACACAATTAATATATATAATAATAATCAATAAATTTGGCAAAAACCAAACCCTGAAAACTGCAACCACATAAGCGTATGTAAATAAAGAAAAAGTTAATAAGATTTAATGAAAAAGGGGAAAACTTCATAATAAATATATCAGTGTTGTAATAAAATTAATTATTTCTCCTAACGAGAAACTGAGAAGACAGAAGTGTACCTAAAATCTAAAAGAATTTCTAGTAGCTTTGTTAAGATATTCAATAGTAAGTAAAATAAAGCTTGACACAGATTTAAAACAAAATTGCAAATAATAAATTTTCTTAAAAGTTGTTCAAGTACCTTTAAAAAGTCTCATAACGACTTTCTTATGAGGGAAATAAATATAAACCATCTAGTCATGGAATTGTGAAAGGGGAAGTGGGAAGGGAAACATACATATTAAACCACCTACGTCATCATGCAGCCACTGTGAAAACAGCGTAACGAGAAATTGTGAAAAAAAAAACATACGTCATCTTACAACATGCACAAAGAAGTATTTTGTTATGGCGAGTATTAAATGTACAGGTATTTCATATATTAAATGAAAAATGTGACGTTGTCGTTGCCCAACAGTATTTCTTTGGAAAGAAACTTTAATAAATCTAAAGCAAAGATTAATTAAAAAATATTTTTGTGACTTTTTTCACGGATTTGAAATGACGTCATTTTTTTTATTAGGATGTAATCGAGTTGTCTCTTATTATAATCTTATAATCCTATAATCTCTTCATAACCCTCTGAATAAGAGTACCACCGATATTTAAAACATTATCTTGCTATCAATGCCATTATCTCAGTACAAATTACTGGATTATACTTCAGTGTTTACTAACATCAAGTTCAGTGACTTATGTTGTGGACTTGACGATTGGTAGTGTCTTTCTATAAACAAATCGATTGCAGCTATTTTTCCACTAGATTAAACTTTCATCAGTGTTATATTAAACTTGGAATAGTAAATACTCTATATTGACTAGTACAGTGTTTAGCCGTCGCGTCGCTTCGTATCCTGGCGTTGTGTGGCATGGCGCTGCCTTCGAGCTAGTGACAAATGACAGTCGTTTGCCTTCGAGGAACTACCAACTGTTCGAAAACTGGTGGAAACTGAAAACTACTTGGGAAACTGTTAGAAATAAGACTTGTACAAAACGTTAGAATCGTTCATGTTACGCCATTTGTAAATGTATGTGTTTTTTTTCACTTTTTTTTTATATGTTTTATTGCTGTGATAAGTCCATATTCAATATGCAAAAATAATATAACTTTCGTATGCTGAATCATTTTTTATGTAAATCTAATGGTCACATTTGCCAGTAATATATGTGTAATATAAGTTCTCTTTTTTGTTGAGGTTAACTTTCAAGCAAATGCACGGATTGAAAATTTAACGCGATGTAACACTGTAATTAGCTTGTAGTAAGCTAATAATATACCGAACTGCAACTGTCCACTGTACGATACCCATCGATACAACCTAAGTTTAAATCAATTTTAGTATTATCTAAATCTTTAAATACAAAAATGACAAATAGCCATAAAACGTATCCCACTTAATCACGAATTCATAAAGAAAAACAGCCTATCACAGACTTGCAGCTTATCACTTTTCTCTATTGCTTAACTGAATTAAAATCCTACATATTTTTTATAACAAGATATTATTGCGTTGATATTTCAACTGTCACTCAGAAGTGGGATCGTCATTACTTTGATACGCTCCAAAGGATCTCGTATATTTACCAGGACGAATACATACTATTTCCTTAACTCTCACACCCTAATACTTCAAACTGCCCCCACTCTTCCCCCAAATCAATTAATCATACAAATTACTCGGTCCCAGTTACTCCCCCGAGTTATTTGATGTATGTATTGTGTTCACTAGCAGTTAGAATAAAATTACTCAAATTGAAATATGCGTTACACATATTCCCAAAGCGTTTTACTTACGCTGTACTGTGCTGCTGCCTCCGTTACGTAACTTAGACATTACTTCTTACATTTTATATTACAGCTGCATACAGGGTGTTGAAATTCATATTTAAAGGCATTTATTGGTTTGGAAACAATCCAGAATGTTTACAATTTTAATACTCTATGTTTTAATGCTATCAATGTTATTAAAGTCGATGGCGTTTGTTAAATTTTTATCTGTTTATTTAGAAAAAGTTGTTAAAAAACTTTACTTTGCTGTTATGATGTTTTATATAAAAAGAAACGAGTGTCTTTTCTTAGTTTTGCAGTATGTGCTTAGAGAATTGTGTCTTTCGGTAGCTGTATTTGAATTTTTATACACAGTCATAGTTTGTTCTTAGTGAAGGACACAGCTCACCTAATTTCTTTCTTTTAATTATATTTTTTTAATAATTTATGGGCTTCCTTTGACCACGGTCCTTCTTTCGCTCTTGTTAATACATTTCATTTACATGTTACATATTTACATTTTATTTATTATTACGCCTAAACTTTTAAACCCGCTATATTCCATATCCTGTCTATCACTAAGCACACTGGCCACCTCGGATACCTTAGTAGTTCCTGCATATTCGTTGGAAACACCACTCCATTTTCTACCAAAACTCTGTACAAATTATTTCTGCAGCCCTCCGTTTCTATACATTAGAAGATCAAATGCTCTTGATCTGCTACCCCTTCTCCACAATTGCACATATCTTCTCGAACCAAGTGATTTCTTCTAAGATGTACCAATGCCCCTGTATGATCCACCCTCACCTAATTTCTTTTTATTATTAAATAAGGAGATAATGCTTCTGTCTAGGAAGACTTGCAGTTCAGTGAATAGTTATGCAATGTAAAAAAGGCTTGGACCGTAATGATATATCCGATAGTCAAAGAATACAATAATTTGATTAAACTATTTAGATCTGGTGGAGTTCTTCTATTTAGCCTGAAGCTAGTTGGTTTGGACAGATTTAAATCCGTTTCTTATGGTTTTTAATAGAAGATTTTATCTCTTCCTTAATGGTTGGGATTCCCAAATCACGATGGATGCGGTTATTAGCCGGTGTCTACTCACCCTAATAATTATAAGTCGAAGGCAATGGCTATTCACAATTATCGTAATTGCTGAACACAAATCAACTATCACTGTTTTATAACGACGCCGTGAACATCTACGTTGTGCTTACAGCTTAAAAAGACAAGAAACATATTTTTCTGCGTTATTATTTCAAAAAGAACCGCATCGCCTATACCTCGCACCCTTTAGAGCAAAACTCCAATGACAATGCAATTCTTCAGTACGTTTAATTAATATCTAGTTCTGCAAGTCTTAATAACAGTAACCCAGGTAGAAAGTTGTCTTGGAATGCGAGTTTCGCACTTGGTACTTTATCACAAGCTAAATTTAAGGTTCAGAATCTGCTCCGTATAAAGAAATTTTTTTGCAATGCACAGAAACACACAAATTTCAGAGTTTCTAGCTTGCTATAAGTTAATTCCAACATTCATTTTCTACCTGGGAACAGAGTGTGTTTATTTCGAAGCACCCTACAGAAAGACATCAATGTGCATATACAACTCCGCTGGCATTGTAAGTGTGTGCATGTAAAATAATGTAGACACACTTTTCGAAGAGTAATGAGCAAAGTTTATATTCTCGTATATAACTCCAAGCAGAAACCAACGTCTGTTTTCTTAGAATATTTTGAGGGCAGCTACCCTTAACCCCGCAGTATACCTGTAGAACTGAACCTGTTTCGGCTAAGAAATTCATCCCTCTTTTTGTAAAAGGTTTCAACCCCTCTAAAAGTCTGTTCAGCTCCCTTGAACGGTTGAACCACACTTGACAAATTGCAATCGGTGGAAACTTGAATTGTTCTAATTTATAATAGAGGGAAAAAGGAACACAAATTATAAAAAAATATATTGCAATGGTGGTAAGTACCTACTGTACCATTATAGTCGTATATATTAATTGGACACCTTTGTAGTTTAAATTTATTCGTATAAATCATCAAGTAAATTTACTTTCTTTGAACACCTGTATTTTTTAGTTTCTTACACTTACATGATGATGTTTGTTATTTGTCAGTGGTCAAAACTTTGCAATAGATTTTTAAACTATTTATTGATAAGCTATTAAATATTTTGTAATACTCTCATGTGTCTAATTGTGAACTTTGACCTTTGAACATCAAAACGCGTACACGATAGAATCCTTATTATAACTGGGTTATTGCGTGGTGTCAATAACTGATATTTAGTAGCTATCGTTTCGTTTACAACGAGGTTTCTTATTATTTAAACTTTAAAATACTGCAAATACTTTTACAGCATACCCTGCATACATATCGCAACTTTATAAAGAATAATTACAACTATTATACAAAATTATTTAAATTAATTTTTTGTTACTTTTAAGTAATACATAAACATCCTCAACCATTATTAAATATAATTTTAAAATAATGTTATACAAAAGTAGTTAAATTCTCATTATTATTTCATAAATATTAAAATAAAATTATCCCAAATGTAAAACCTAGAACACATTAAATATTTGTTGTGCGAATCCGCTTATTATGATAAAATTTATTCAACGTTAAAGTTAATGGCCTGTCCCAAACACAGGACCTAAATGTCTACAACTTACGGAGATAAATCTCTTGTGAGAGCTAAACAGTGTAGTACGAAAATATAAGTAGCGAGAATAAATAAATACAGTTACAAAGCTCTTGTGCTGTAACAAATGTAATCAAATTGACAGAAGATTCTGGATCCGTCAACCCTTTTTATAGATATTGCCATCTAAATATTATTTATGAATGTAAAGGGTAAAAGAAACTGTGTCTAGAAAGCATTTAAAATACCAAAAATGTTATTAGTTTCAAGGACGGCAACAACACATCTAACGTGCTTGTGTCCTCATTTTTTAGTGGTCGATTTTTCAATTGTTGATTGAAATTGTTGTTAATAAATGTGTATTGGCGTCTCTATTTTATTAAAAATTTAAATATTGATGGAGATATAACAATTAAAAATTTGATTTGTAGTTTTAGCGCTAGAAATGGTCGGCCATAATTGTATGACGTGAAATGCATTTTAACATCAGTTATTTGTTGAGCAAGTCAGTGCTGTGGTAATGTTTTGTAGCTGTTGGTAGTCGAAATAATCAAGTCAAGTCAAAAAATAATAAGTTTTTATTTTATTTAACTCTGTTACGGCAGACATAATATTGAAATTTTATTGTTCCTTAAAATAGCTGTAAATAATATTTGATATTTTGATATATAAATACATATAGCAGAGATTTATGAGGTGTAAGGTTGGTAGCCTATAAATTTGTCAGAGTTCTGTAAAGAATATATCTCTCTTAGGCTCTCTTGTATAAAAGAGATAGCAACTAGCGGTTGTGATGTTACATGCATTTGGAATGTTGTACAACGTTGAATCCCTTTAATAATTAAAGAGACAAAATGACTTTTTTAATTGTTAATATCTCTTAACATATAAGGAGTTATTAAAAAATAATTGAACATTTGAGGTTCTAGTAACCCACTTTATCAATATATAGTACACTTTTATAGAAATTAAGACATATGACACAATCCCATTGTAATTCATTAAATGCAGTTACTGGGTGTACTCGAACACACTTATCGGATTACCAAGGCTACCACTTTTTGTTTCACTTTATCTTTCATAAATGCGTGGTTATCCCAAAGTGTAGACATTCAATATTTCTCGAAACAAAAATGACAAAGTGCAACTACCTTCAATCTTGCATTAAAATAAATTTCTACCCCAATGCATCCATTAATATCCATTTCGTAGTTTGACGCATCATTTGTAATATATAAACCCCAAAAAGCACTCACCACCAGGAGAACACATGTCCAGATATTTCAAAACACCGCTTACATAAAAGTGAAACTATATAATTTAATAAATAGGTATGCATTATCGTAACCCCACTTTTTAATAAATTAGATACAATTTTACTAATAGTTTAGCTAATATATTCTATTTTAAACAACGTTTGGACCACTAATTTAATATTATAATAAAGTATATGTATATTATTAACATAGATAGAAGAATTACATGGCCTTATGTTCAAAAACGTTTACTACGTATTTAAATAAATATGTATTTTGTTGAGAGCTAAATAATATTTATATTAATAAATGCCTTGAGCGTAATGTGCAACATATCTTGTGAACCCAGATGCGCATTAAATAGTGCGCACATTTGAAACGCGCCCAGCGCCTCCTTAAAGGCTCTCCTAACTGATTACTTGCGATTCAGTACGGTGAAACATTAGCAAACTCTATCATGAGATGCATTTTCTACTTAAATGTTTATCAATACACCACTGTTGTGAAATAAGTTCATACGTCCGTGTCATAGCTTTACCATTATACAGTCTTTTTCTCAGTCTTGCTCGAATTCGTGTAAACAGATCGCGATACTTTGATCTACATACGTTCTAATCATTTTATGAATACTGAAAAAGTCACAAATAGTTGGTCTTAGTGTGAGAGAGGTCTTTGAATTAATTATAACTCTTAGGCCCTCCGCACACGACGCGACTGGTTGCAAACCTTATCCCCGAATCTACCCGAAGCAAATGTGATTACAATGCGAGAATCATGCGAGTGAGATAAAACATGAGGAAAGGCACACGAGTCGACTGATTGCAAACTAAACGAGAAACGAAGTTTTCAACGAAAACGAGCACAAGCCATGTCGAGCCGTGTCTCATGACTCTATAGAATTTTTAACAATAGCAAAACAGGGGATTCTATTGTGCTATATTTGATTGTATGTATGTATTTAAATATTTTTCAATAGTATTCGTAAACATCTCTGTTGATGAAAACAACAATGCCATGCGATCGAGAAATATAGTCGCTGAATATATGGTCAAAACCAGTTTAAAATCAGTTTAGTTATGTTCGTGCCGCGTGTTTTATTTCACTCGTAAACACGTTCGTTCTTTTACTAACAACACAGTTGTAATCACATTCGGTTCGGGCAGATTCGGGGCTAAGGTTTGTAACCAGTCGCCCCATGTGCGGAGAGCCTTAGACAACGTTATCCATCACCGCGTGGATTTATACGCGTTCTGTAATAATATCAGAATGACGCACTCGATAAACCAGTACTTTGTAAAAGTACTTCAAAGAATTAAACAAAAAGTGAGATGAAAACATTTAAATTTCATAACCTTTATAAGCAGTAAGCAAGCAGTGGCTTTGCGATTTATAAATTATTAATGGATATAAATGGATTACATTTGAGCAAACATAAAATAATTGTGGTTTTCAGAAGTCAGAGTTAGAGTTGCTGGCTTAAAGTTTGTGTACGTTTTAGCAATTTTCCTTTATTTGTTTTTCATTAATTTTATGTATTTATTTTAAAAATATTATTATTTGAAATGGACTATTAAAATATTCAACAGTTTTATTTGTTTTTAATTTCATTTTAAAATAATTTTATTTTTGGTAAAACATCACGTTTTATTTAAATAAAACGAAAATATTTTGCACTGTATAAAGTGTTTCACATAAGGCTGCTTATATCGCTTAATAGCATTTTTCTTATTGGGTACGCAGCTTAAGAAGACGCTTGTTTTTATTGAAAGTGCTTAACCCTAGATAAAAGCGTCAGAGGGTGTTGTACCACCTGGAGGACTTGACAAATGTAGTGGTAAGTAACGGAACTAAACAGATTCACTAGCCCAAGATAAGGGATGGCCTCAGGGTAGTGGGGTGTTCTTAGAACAGTAAAAAATGTTACTATGCGTTGTACCTAGTAAGAAATGTAACCTACAAGATTGATAGGCAGGAAGGGCAGGAAGAAAAAAATGATGAAGTAGGATTCGTAGCAGTTAGAGGTCATAAGATATATTGCAGAGACAGTGACGTATTGGTACAATGAATCGATCTTTGAAATGAAATTAAAGCAGCCCTCGGCATTCTGGAAAGTTTCCATCTCTCAGTAAAATCTTGTTTAAGTTGGGATGGAAATAAAATCCACAAAATATTGGGATAAATACTACATGAGAAGGATTGCTAGATTCGGATTGGGAAACGAGGAGAAAGGAAACAGATACTGAGCAAATAGCGACAAAAGGATGTGCAGGGTGTGCAGATCGGAGATAGTAACATTAGAGCACATTAAGTTTTCATGTGAGAAAAAGGTAATAAGCGAAAAGAATATTGTGCAGCTAATAAAGAGAGGCAGTGAAGTGAAGAGATGGATTTCGGAGATAATGAAAAGGAACGAGGAAGGGGAAGGAATGGCAGAGTAGAAACAGGAGGGAGAGTTTTAAAAGGATAAATTTATATTATTTTTTTTTTCGTTTGGAAAGAGTGAGAATGTTTAGATTTAATAAGGATCAAAATTGAATTAAGCACAATGACATGTAAACAATGGCAAAAACATTAAAATCAAATAATAATAATAAATTCTAAAACATAGGGACCCCATAAAGGAACCAAATTAACACACTATTTAGTATGTCAGCCACGTGCTTTCAACATTTTACGAATTTTGCAACAATTTATATTTAAATGCTACAGCGATTTAATAATATGCCTCATCCTCCAAAGGCTACCTCTTGTTTAGACATTTTAAAATATTAGTAAAACATTAGGGTCATCTTTTTTAAACGCAATGGTCGATGATGTCCATACAGAATACCAAACGGTAATTTCATCATAAAATTCTTGGAACTTTTTGTCGCGATCGTGATCACCAGCGTTTTGTCTTTAGCGTTTAACCCCTTGGAGGTGATCATGGGACGAGGTTTGCCCTTCGGCATACTCTGGTGCTTAGGTCTCATGTATTAGTCGTTCATCATCACCGAGGTATTTTTATTTTATAATTTGGATCATCTAATGACATAAATACCTTCTTGCCCTGGCGATCTGACATACCGGACCGGACCGCATCAGCGTCAGCGTTAGCGTACCTGACTCTTGCATTAATTTGATTTCTTTTAAATTACATAACTGCACCGGTTGTCTCATATTTAAAACGTGGCGGTCATTGTTGCGTTGTTTGTGGATGGATTTAATAATGCTTGTCTTTTGTAAATAACACTGTTGGTCACTTGCCTCGAGCTCTGGTTCTGGATGGATGTTTCATGTTTCCCAGCAAACACAACATTTAATTTGTGTTCTAAATATTTACTGTACAACGCGTTTCATAACAGAGTTTGTTTGGTTGTTTACTTGTTATTAAATGCATGCAATGGCAAGGAAATATTAGTTTTACAATATTAGTAACTGCAACCCACCGTTCAAATTGTTATTTGGAAACAAAGTAATTACATTTATAACGCATATTAATGTAAGGAATTATTTTAATTGTTTGTTCTAAATGTTCGCATAGCACGTATCAAATATGGAAAAGAAAGAAAGCTAGGAGTGTGTGTGTGTGTGAGGAGGGGGAGGGGAAGGGAGGTTATTTAAATCAAATTGTAGAACGATAATAACCCTTTTCAATAATATATGATATGTCTTTATATGTACTTTAGTGGGTGTAAGAAATATAAGTAAAATTGTAAGCTCATGTCCGTTGTTAAAAAATCATCTATTGTTTTGAAACATTACTAAATTTCTTTGAAGTGCTCTACTTTACAGCGGTGTGACTCAATATCTGTCGGGTATAGTACAAAAAAAATTATGTATAAGCAAAGTGTTGAGAATTGTCTCCACTATCACTTTGGTTATAACTATTTCTTTTTTAAAACCCGCTGTTAAAAAGATATTGCAAAAGAACTGAATAGCCGACATTTTTTCAAGATGAACGTCTTTATAATAAAAATGGAGCTTAGTAAATAAAATATTTAGAATCAGCATACCTAAATTCGTCAGAAAAGTTTATCGTCTAAGTTTTTTGTCAATTCATCGCAGTAGGTGGTGTTGAGAAATATTTCTGAATACTTTTGCTTAAACTGCCAAGCATGTTTCTTTCCTCCGGCTTTCCTACGTTTGATACGATAAATCCAGGAGAACCTGTTGACGCTTCGTGCAAGATATTGCAGGTCTGTGGTTTACATTTTATTTCAAACAACATTTCTTTTCCACTTCACTTTAAATTAAATTGTATCCGGTGACAATTAACTTCTTCTCTAACATTCTTTGCAAATGGTACGTGCTAAAACCCATAAAACACTTAATTATTCATGGATCCGATGCATAAAACAGATAAACTAAAATGTTTTAAGTAACTTGCAAGATACCTATCAAACACTAATAGACAAGGGTAAAGTAATCCAAGATCCGTGACCCGAAGACCGAATGATTGACAGCTCTGTTATACACCTATAATAACATTGTCAAAAAAAGTTTTTTAAAATGTTAAAAAAAATAAACCAGATATTAAAACTATTATTATAATACGTTATTAAATAAAAAACATGATAATGTTCACATTTCAGAATTAATTTTATGTTAAACATTGGGTATAGCATTAAAAGCCTGACCCTTATTTTATTAAATTGCTATAATTGAAGCTTTTAAAAACTAGAGACCTATCTGATTTAAGAAATACGAGTGTGTTGTTTTATAAAATGTGGGTTGAATTCATTAAACAGGAAAGTGAATAAATATGTAAACAGGATAAAGCGGGGTTATCGCTGATATTATTTGCGCAGTGTTTATACGATATACGATTCAGATATACGTTTCTAAATAAACGATATTGCTGTTTGTATAAAATAGAAGTAAAAAAGTAGAGATAAAGTATCATTCCCACTCACTGCTTTAATTTAATTTTGTATTTAATTTAAATTGTCTAGCATATGGAAACACGCGTAGTCATTCACAGTACCATTTTTAATTTAATTTATTTTTTAAGTTTCTCAGTTTTTTTAGAACCTTACAAGGTTCAATGTTTTAAATTAAAAATATTAAATTAAGAAAAGCTATATTATATTAAATCCTCCAAAATGTGACAATCTGTCAAAATGCAGTATAATTTATATTTAAAAGAAGCTTAATGTCAATTTTTATTATTAAAAATAGCAATTTTAATTATTTCACCTTCAATTATGTCCAACTGTCGAACTGTCAAAATTTATATAACTAAAGACGCATGTGCACCAGCTAAATTAACTAAACTCAAATTAAAATACGAATGTGACTAGGAATGCCTATTATGAAAATCTGAAATCTAGATTAAAATATTAGAAAAAAACAGTAAATTAAATATCAAAACAGTGAGTGGAAATGAGGCTTAACTGAGGAATAATAATTCAAGAAACGATACTATTTAATTAGTCGAATAGTAAAACGTGAAGGACTGTACCAAATGTATAATTCATGTCTGAACTTAAAATGGCAATGAACTTCAATGGTTGAACGTAAGCTACCAATAGAATATTCAATTAAAATAGAAAAGCACCACAACCACTGAAATGAAAGCAATCACGGAAAACAAGTGTTCGACTACCGTAACCTTACTGCATAACGTAAAACTTGATGACATTAGATAAGGAACCTTTACAAAAGGTCACCCTTATACCTCCTCCTGTTCCCTCAACCCTGTTTCTTTTCCAAACCTAAACGTACTCATTTTAAGGGTACATCAAAGGATACTTCTATTGCGTTGAGCAAAGAGCTCATGGAGGTGGACTCATTTTACCAGTATTTAAACAGTATTGAAAAAGAAATGTTAAAAAACATTAGCCATAGGCGTTCTCATAGCAAGGATTGAAAACAACTTGAAAGCGAAATTTTGACACGACCGTAATAATTATAACAAAATAATAATGGTTAGTTGGGTGAGCAATTAAATCCACTGAATCATCTCAATTTCAATAATAATCTCGAACCTTCCCATCTTCTCTACTGCGAAGTTTCCATAGAGAGTAAGTCGAATACACTGAGTCATAAATTTCTCAAATAAATGTCGCGAAACACCGGATTCTATGAATATCCCAGGAAATTGTAAGTTTACCATCGAATGTACCATACATTGCACAGCATCCTCACCCACAACTGTCTGCATACCACGTGGGACACGTATACTACACATTAAACATAATAATTTGAACCCACGGTTATGATTGATCTAGCTACTTGCACCCTTCATTCAATTTATATTCAAATCACATGACAAAACCACCATTTGACCGAGAGTTATGGCTAAAATGAAACCGTCGCGTTTCATCCCTTAGTACAAGCACCCTGTCCATTTCAATTCAATTACCATTATCTGACCAATACATCGTCTACATGATGTTCGGATCGGATGTTGTGTAGTAGGGATAGACAACTACACATATCGATACATCGATCTTTCAATGATCCATCTGTATGCTATACTATCTATAACTTCGCATAGTTTTGAGCGTGAATATTTTTTATATTTATTAAAATTTTGTTACGATTGTCGATATCGAACATCGATATTTTTCATCTTGCTTCAACCATAAGAGCCAACTCCTTCAAGCTACGTGGAAGTCTTATGCAAATAACTTAACATTTATAGTTCAGGGGAGGTAACCGGAACCGGAAGAAGAGGTCAGGAAGACGTGGGAAATCGCATTTGGTATTTCATGTAAATTCAATTTTGATATGTCATAAATCAGTTAGTTCTCGAAGTAAGTTTGTTTTCAACTTAATTAAGACTTGCATAATGTTTAGAAATGAATGGAGACTGAGATTTAGAAGAGGAGAAACTAGGATATGGTCCAGCAGATCTTTCAGCAACTGTATTATATTAATATTGTTTTGTTGTAGAAGTTTAATTTGATAAAAAATACCTTCGCTGAACTTGGTAGATTAGGATTTTAGTAAAACGTACTTGGTTTTATTTTTTAATGCTTTTATAATACACGCACAATTGAATACATATAACAATACAATATAATTGATTCAATTTGCCCTTGTTGCTGGCTTGAGAGCTGTTAATAGAGTGAATTAAAAACCAAAGGAACAAATCGAAATTACATTAAATAACAAAGAATATAATATTAGCACAAAAGAAATGAACAAATAATCAAAATAGTATAATATCTCTTTTAAACTAAAAAATACAAAAAATACATTACATTAAAAGGGGATTTTGCTTTACCATAACTCCCGGGTTGGAATTCCATGGGAATTTCTAAATTTCTTAATATCCATGTTAAGGTAAATTACAAAAATGCTCCCTTAATTTGAGATGAGAAAGTCTGGACGGCTGCAACACACTGCTGTTGATCTGGTCCAGTCAAGATTTTCGTATACAACATACGCTGCAATTAAGTGGTGATGAATCTTCTTTTATCAATCCTTGCCAATTAAACGTCGTTTGAAGCTTCGTAGAAGTTTTTAGTCTAGCTCTGGGTGGACGACTTTTGACTGAAGTATTATGTAGATCATAATTAAAGCGAGGCGGCTGGATCATATCTCTAGTACTTAAATAAAGATCCTGGGCAATGGTTATTAAAAGTTCAATAGAATAGTGACCTGGGTATATAGGTTGGAAATTGGAAAGGCTTCTGGACATAGTACAAAAAGGTTTGGAATGTAAATTAATTTTCATTTGTACTAAAATAGTACATGCACCATTGTATGGGGTATTGGAAACTCTTAAAAACGTTTTAGGTGATCTCGTAGTGAGGAAAAGTATTAAGTTTTCGCATAGTGGAAATAACACTGGAGGGCGTGTATGAAATAATTTTTTATATTTTGAATTCTTAATCATTTTGGTTAACGCATGATCAGAAGCTAAAACCATAGGGTGTTTTACATTAAAATTAAAATGTGAATACTTTAATGTTTCACCAATACGCATAAAGTATGAGATATTTTTATTGTGGGGGCTAAACGACGAATTAAATATATTTAGTTTTGATTTAGCTTTGGCGCTGATATGGTTTTTTAATATTTTAACTTTGTCAGATATAAATAGATTATTGAAGTTGTAATCTACAAAAATTGATTTAGACAAAATAGGTTTTTTAAGGTCATTCGTAAGTATTGGGGATTCGCTTAATATTGGTGAAGGTTCCTTGAATGGTATGGTAAAGATTTTTAGGTTTTTGTTTGATTCTACGGTTGTGACTGGGGTGGATTGCAAATATGAGGATTGTAAATGATGAGGGATGACTGGAGGCTTCTTATCATATTTATTTAATAGAAGTTGCCACGCTGTGTTATAATTTTCGGGCAGTACTTCTAAAGACGTGATAATGTCTAGGGCATCATCCGTTAATAAATCTATTAGGTGAGAAAATTTAATGGCACAGTCATAGCTTTCTTTGGAATGTACCAATTTAGTAAACAAAGATTTGAATTGCGGCCATTCGGCAATATCTCCACTAAAGATTTTAATGTTAGTTTGGAATAAATTGTCTAAATTATTTTGTCCACCACAAATTGATAAATTAATTTCTTCATTGGATTCTTCTGAATACTCAATAGTTTTGCTCATTAACGCCATAAGTTTAATATATTTTATTATAAACTCTTTGACCTCAGCATCTATCTGACTTATTTCTGGGTCGTCTTCAGAATTGTATAATAATTGTCTGTCTAAGGCGATTTCTTTAAATTGAGCTAAAAGCGGAGTGACTAAGGAATGTCGGAATTTGACTTCATTTAACTGAAATGTGGTTGGATCATATGAAATAATTGACTGAGATTGCTGAATATAAATGTCTAGTTTCTTCATTAAGGATGCGCTTTGAAATTTCAATCTCTTAGCCAATGACATTGTAAAACGGGTATACATAAATTATCTTAAACAAACTATTGTAAAATATGGAAATAAAATTTGAAAGATAATTTTATAATTTGCTACAATGGCTTTAGAAATATTCAAAACGAATAATAATTTGTACAAAAGATATGAAAACAAATAGCGCTGAATGAAGAAAACAACAATTCTTTACAAACAGAAATTTAAAGTTTTCTAAACATTTATTAAAACAAAAGATTGAATATAGATTCCAAATAAAACGTTGCATGAAGGTCACATAAACTATGATGGTTGTATCTGAATTAGAAACTAGTAATTATAATCAACAATAAATCTAATTATCAAAATGAATATTATTTTCGGCAATATGTGAATGACTGTGAATTATTTATAACAATTTGCGTAAATTTAAATTTAAATAAGGAAATTAAGGTACAAACTTTGATCAGGAAGTAACTGTTATTTCGCAATAATAAATGTCTGCATGGATTGGTTTTGAAAAGGTTTCAAAACCATGTGCTAATTAAAAAAAGGAAATTTTGACAACGGTTTTCCAATATAAAAATAAACGTGACCTTTGGTCTGGCTGCGAAGATTGATTAATTATAAATTGCTCATAGATTCTAGGTACGACCTTATATCTATTTTCACAATTTTAAATACTTAAGGGATTGGTTTGATAGGCGTTCAAACCAACGGTAAAGGTAATTTTGGACAAAATGTTTGATAAGTTAAAATAATGTGACCAATTTGGTCTGGCCATGGGGATTGATTATTTTTAAAAAATTTATAATAGATTAAACGTATGACTTTGGATCTATTTTAACATTAGGATAAATACTTGAGGATTGGTTTGATAGGCGTTCAAACCAACGGTAAAGGAAAATTTTGACAAAATGTTTGTCAAGTTAAAATAATGTGACCAATTTGGTCTGGCCACATGGGTTGATTATTTATAAATTGCTCATAGATTCTAGGTACGACCTTATATCTCTTTTCACAATTATAAATACTTAGGGATTGGTTTGATAGGGGTTCAAAACCAACGGAAAATATACAATATGGAAATTCTTGACAAATCGTTTGTCAAGAAAAAATAGGTGTGATCAATTTGGTCTGGTCACAATGGTTGACTCATCATAACGAATACGTACGACGTAAAACTCATCAAAACCAATTAATGGAAAATTCCAAAACAACATAAATGGTACAATTTATAAGGATAAAGTGATATGGAATAAATATAAGGGAAGCATATAGAGGAAAATTCCAGGTCACTTACTTATTTGAACGCTCGATCCATGATGAGACTTCCTCGTGGTGATAGTAGAACGCTGGATGCGGATGTAATGCCACGATGTAGCTTGCTTGTATGGATGATGTTTTCCAAGTTCTTGAAGATAATTTTCTTTCGAATAACTCAGTGGAAATTCTCCGTTTGTAAGACGTTGAATTAATCCGGCTCGAAGGACCATGTTTTGTTGTAGAAGTTTAATTTGATAAAAAATACCTTCGCTGAACTTGGTAGATTAGGATTTTAGTAAAACGTACTTGGTTTTATTTTTTAATGCTTTTATAATACACGCACAATTGAATACATATAACAATACAATATAATTGATTCAATTTGCCCTTGTTGCTGGCTTGAGAGCTGTTAATAGAGTGAATTAAAAACCAAAGGAACAAATCGAAATTACATTAAATAACAAAGAATATAATATTAGCACAAAAGAAATGAACAAATAATCAAAATAGTATAATATCTCTTTTAAACTAAAAAATACAAAAAATACATTACATTAAAAGGGGATTTTGCTTTACCAAATATCTTGAATATTAATAAATTGATATTAAACATTGACGCGAAACTTAGCTGAAGTGGAACCATGTTTCGAACACAATACATTCTGAGCCATTTCAAAAGTTAAATTAAAGTGATATTCGGTTTAGCTTGATATTATTAATTAAGTGTGTATAGCAGTATACAGAAAGTTTTGTGTCTGGAAATGGTTCGCCCACCTAATTAAGTACACGACACATCTTATGTTTATACATTTGTTAGAAGAAGTTTTACAACTACTGAACTACATCCTTTGTAGTTCGTATGAATTCATTACATTCAGCCTACTTTGTATGTTTGTAAAAATTATACAGAAATACAATATGAAATTTTACATACCACATTTTTGAAAATTTAGTTACAGTGGTCAAGCAACTTGAATAGACCCCACGCAAAAAATCGACGTCGCAAGTAATCGGTTGCAGTGTAAGAAAGGACAACCAAAAAAAATATACGATATTATGTTGAAAATTGTTTTCTGTTGCCAAAAGAAAATAATCAGTCTAAAACTTGAACAACGAATACTGAAACTCACAATGGTCTTTGATGCTAGATCAAATGTCCTCAAAGAAAAAGAAATGTAGAGAAAGTAAAAGAGGGAGGTATCCAGAGGGGAAGGTAGATACAGAACTAAAGGTTTGATAAGTGGCGATTATACACTGAACTCAGAGTGGAAAATGAAACTTCAAGGTTTGGAACTTAACTTCTTTGACAAACAAAACGCAAATAACACACCAATTATTCTATAAGCAAAATTCTGAATGGAGAACGTAAGAGTCATTCTCAGGGATACTACGCTCTTATCTTGAGACCCTCATTAACTACCTACGTAATTAATTATAGAAATTGTTACATAGAAATTGAAAAGGTCTTTGATGTTTTGAGTAATTCATTATATTATGTCAGTAATGAAATGCAATTAATTATAATAAATATAATAAAGTTTAACTCGAATAGTTTGTGATCTTATTGTTAGATCACTCTACTAGTCGGTGACTTTATTGGAATTTAGTTAAGTACCTTATTTTATAACCTTTCTCTGTATTAATTATTGTCAAAGTATGAGATACTAACATTAATTAAATCTAATGCCAGCGTTAAGCAAGATTACAATAATATAGAATCACATAAGAAGAATGTGTGTCTTGCACTTAGAACTGAAGAAATATCACCGAGTTGAACATGTGAAGTAGGAATTGTTACTGCAGCTGCAACTAGGTGCTGGAGAATGGTTGATGGACCGTAATCCACATTGTATTCCAAAAATAAAATAAAAATAAAGTAATTTAACACGAATCGAGTAATATTCCAGCATATGGCAAGCAATAGTGAAAAGAGAATAAATGGTAGAAAAGAAATGTAAGCTTCAGGATTACAAATCTAAAGAGATGGTGTTCTTTAAGCTTAAGCACTGATATGGGAAGGCTGTCACTTCAACTGAAACATGGAAACGGAACAAGTAGAATTCTCAATGCGGTACCACAATCCTCAATACAACTATTATAACAAAAAGAATGGAGAAGATCGTCTTAGTTGTAATCATTGCTGGATACAGAGGTTCCCAATGATTGCATGGAATGGAATAACGCATTAAGCATTTTAACGGATTACATTTAAAACAAAATTAATGTAAAATGAATGTTATCTTTTACGGAAAACAAGTGCTTTTTTTTGATGATTAGTATTATTAATAATTTAGAAGAAGTTTGAACAACGCCTATTGGTCAAGAAAGTTGGGGATTTGCAATGAGAAGTAAAAAGTGTCTAATAGACCTAAGACATCGGAAACATTAATACTCTCATAATATCTCTTTCGATAAAAAAAGATATATATAATATATAAAAAATATAGGTGTAAGTGTAACGATAATGATTCGGGTATGGAACCCAAGTGCTTTAATTTCACTAGTTATTATTCTGATTTAGTAAAAGTAATTAAATACCAATACAAAATTATGATTTCTTTTGTAGACATTGCAGAGAATTATTAAAAATTGAACAATGCGACATACAATCTATGTGTTGCTAAAAATCTGCTGCAATTTATTTATTCCATTTTATATTATTTATCGCAGCTCTAAACAAGCAATAAAACAAAATGCAGACATTATTTTAAATCTAAGAGAATCTTTATAGCGTCAACATATTTATATTACGAACCTTATATATGTACGGATTTACATTGATATAAAAAAGTGTTATAAAATGATAAATCAAAACTGTTTGGAAACAATGATAGCACACGTCAAAGTCGTTGGCCTGGCACCGCGAGGGGGCGGGGTTTATTGTAGAGATAGCAGCATGCAAGGGCTATTAAATGTAATTATTTCGTGTTCTAGCGGGCCCAATGAACTGTTATTATGGAATCAGAATTAGAAGGCAACTTTGTAACTTTAACTAAAGGTGAATTTATTCAAATAAATAATTAACATCTTTACACGAAGTCAACTCTTTCAAAATGACAAGGAACTTAACAGTTCTTGTGACAATTTTCTCAAAATTCTATCTACTCCTTTCTCTCACTGTTTAAAGTAAAAGGTACTACTTATACAAAATTTTGTGTTCTATTTATTGCTTTTTAAATAATAAATATATCTTTTCCGGATGAATATAATTATAAATAAGAATACCGTTTCAATGATTCAAGTGTTATTTGGTATCGATTTCAGCTAAAATTGAATGCTTATTAGATGAATTATTACCGTAATTTCGGTTAAGTAAAATCTTACTTCTATTTAAGGTAATATCTATGTTTTATAAATAAAGTAGCATGTTATTCTTTCATCAATGAGTTTGATTTCGAAATAAATTGGTGTCTTAAAAATTGACAAACAACGTTTAAGCGACTCGAATGCTATGACGTATTACACGTGCATATCAGGTATAAGCAAATTAAAGAACAGGTAAAAATACAAGAATATAATACTTCAAGGTAACTCTCGCTAGAGATGTATTACGTAACATTAGTAAGGGGTCACAAAAACAGAAATTCGTTACTCTGGTTTCCCTTCAGAGCGAATAAATCTTTCGCCTTTTACTAAAGATTTCCGTGGAGGGGAGCACTCAAATGAGTCTAACGACTAATTTTTTGTGTGCCCGACATTCAGTTGTTGGGCCAATAATTAATAAAACTTGTGATATTTCACACAATTGTTGTGAAGTACATTTTCATTTAGTTTTCATATAGAAGTCGTCTTGCAATGTACTTGCTAGCGTACTACTAGCTAATTAAAGCGCTACATTGCATTTCATTATCTATCTGGTTTCATGTTTTGTAATTATCGACGTCTTTACAGTTACAAACTACTAATGAGATGTTGTAAAAATACAACATTGAAAAGAAATCTTTCGTCGACACGGTGGGCAATAGAATAGCATAGATTGATTATATTCTCGAACCAGGGTATATTTTCAGCGATTGGTTGTTATCAAGTTAAGTTGATTACATAATCATATATTTATCAGGCAGCTGTGTAGATCACGACACCACAAAAAGTAGGAAGTTGTCGGTGATATAGCGATAGGACTTATCGTCGAAAATAGGCAGTCGTTAAATTAAGAAAAAAAAGAAATCTGTCTTTAGATATTTATGTTTATTGTTATATCATCTGCAGTGGATTTTTCATATTGCGTGTATTCATCTCAATAAATTACCATATCAATTATTTAAGCGGCTTCGCATTATGCTTTACTTCGCATAAATTTAAAGTATGACAAGTAATTTCTTTGTAAAACTTTGTTTCCTAAAAAAAACACGCCGCAATTTCTGAATTGCATCCCGAGTCCCGAGTCAGGCCTTAAAATGTTGCATAAACTAATTTAAATGAATTGCCCTCAAGCCCTAACGCAGTACTACGTAACATTGACCTGAGAACAAGTGTAAGAATATTATGACAAGTAGCGCCAAATATATCATATAGTGGTCAAAACCGGAACCACAAGAATATGAACATATTTCTTTCACAATTAAATTGAACTGTCAAATAAGATATAAGTCAGAATAAAATATTGCTAGCGGGCTAAATTTTTATGAATAATTATAAAAAGATTTTGCAATAAATTTAAAAGTTGTTTTTAATAGTTTCATTTGAAGTATTAAGTACATGTGTTAGTCACACGGAAAAAAAATTGTTGTGGGTTCGAAATAATTTAGAATTATTTTCAATTTTGCGCGTGTATTCTTAAATGGGACGTTATTAACATATCGAAAGTATACAAACGGACGATTTCTGCGTCGATAAATATGACCTCTTTATTCTTATGTCAAAAGGAAAAAATTTAATAATTTTACATTATACAGAGTCTTTTTAAAATTGCTATTAATGAAATTACACAGTTGGATGATTTTCCTGCCCGCCCTTTCACTCGTTAGTGTATGCATTATGACGAAAACCTCTTCTTCTTTTCTCAAACATAATCCAAATTTCATGATATTCCAAAAACGAACACGTGAAAATAATTTATTTAGTGGTCTTATATTTTTCTGAAGAAAAATTTAATTAAGTATATATTTTGTGTTGATTTTAAATAATGAAATTCTTGGTCAGGTTTCTTCTCACCCCAACTTATTCATAAATAATCGAAAAAAATTGTTAAAAAACTGATATAGCTTAATGCACCATTGTTTGACTGGACTTGATCGTAATTTAATACATTATGTGATGACCATTATACAACTAATTTGAAATCATTTATTAAATTCCAAGAAATATTGTGACGGAATTATAATTGACTTTGTAATTAAGCTAATTAAATAGATGGATGGATGGCTTTTACTCATACATTAAAAAGATTAAAATTCAGTTTATTTTTATATTTTTTATACGTGACGATAAATAAATATTATATGCATAGAACAGGTTAAAAAGCAAACAAATGGACGAAGATATTTTATATAATTAAACGATTAAATTATTATTCTCTTAGTAGAATAAATAAATGAAGCCACCAGCAGTTGTATTTGCTAAATGTAATAATGTGAACAATTGCGTTTTAGAGATTTAATTGGTACAAGAAAAAAAAATAATGATACAACTCATCACATGTAGTTTAATAATAGGAATCAGAAATCGGACGTTTGGCTTAACCTTTAAACGCGCATTTAAAAGTTCACAGGCACAAAACGGTTCGAAGCAGTTGTGTCCAAGTTAAGGTACAGCTATCTATTTTCTAAATAAACATTTGTTTATTTAAATATAATACAGTTACGAAATTGCGGCACTGCTATTGCAAATAGTCTGCCATTTATGCCATGGTTTATGCCAATTACATTGTCTGGTTTATATTTGAAATAAGCTGACCACCTATGACATTTGTTTACACCGTATAAACTGGGACCTAACAAAATAAATTTAACAAGGTCACGAGAAGAAGATGTGTTATCAAAATATATTCATAAAGAATCCCTTGTTGTGCCTGGAAGGCTACAAAGTACCCATACCTGTATGGTCTCAGTGATTTAATCGTTTGTGTTGCTCGCTCGATGATTTTGTTTATTGCCATTTATAAATACAGAATGAAATCTTGAATATATTTAAACCAAAAAGCATATAACCTAAAAAAAAAACAAAAAAGAAATAATACAGTTTTACAATAAAAATAAATAAACAGAATGTTTAAGTATAAAATGTATTAAGTTTAAATAAAACAAAATAAAGAACAATAAAATGGATCACGTGTTAGATTAAATCGGTTTAGTTTGAATTTAAAATGGGTTTGAATATGTAATAATGGGCTTTCAATCCAAATCAAGAAATTCGTGATCAGGCTTAAAGGATACTGTTGCAATTGAAGCTAAGGAACGAAAACATCCGCTCAATTATTAAGAACATCAGCGTACTTATTTCCATAAGATCACAAAAAAAGACTTCTTTCATTTATCCAAATTATTGGTTATTCTAACGACTCGTACATAGAGGTCATATTACAGTATACCACCAATATTGCCCGTTACTAATTTTTAACTATACATCATCCTACAAACATATTTTCGTATCGTAGTAATGTCGAATAGCCAGTATAGTATTAGTAATAGTAATAGTATTTGAATAAGATTTTTTCGAAGCACGTTCTAAGCCACAGGTAGAAAATATATTTGGGTACGTTCAGGAAAAATTTGTACTGCATTTGAAACGCATACTTTTTTTTGTGGTCCATAATGGGCTTAATAAGGTCTTAATTTCTATAAAAGTGTACTATATATTGATAAAGTGGGTTACTAGAACCTCAAATGTTCAATTATTTTTTAATAACTCCTTATATGTTAAGAGATATTAACAATTAAAAAAGTCATTTTGTCTCTTTAATTATTAAAGGGATTTAACGTTGTACACATTCCAAGTGCATGTGACATCACAATCCTTGCGTAAGGTTACCAACCGTACAGCTCATAAATCTCTGCTATATGTATTTATATATCAAAATTTCAAATATTGTTTACAGCTATTTCAAGGAAGAATAAAATTCCAATATTATGGCTGCCTTAGCAGGGTTAAATAAAATAAAAACTTATTATTCTTTTATTTGACTTGATTATTTGACTACCAACAGCTGCAAAACATTACCACAGCACTGGCCTACTCAATAAGTAACTGACGTTAAAATGCATTTCACGTCATACAAATATGGCCGACCATTTCTAGCGCTAAAACTACAATTCAAACTTTTAATTACTATATCTCCGTCAACATTTAGATATTTAATAAAATAGACACGCCAATACACATTTATTAACATCAATTTCAATCAACAATTGAAAAATCGACCACTAAAAAATGAGGACACAAGCCCATTCACCCTAGCATATATCGTTCAAATGACGATTCCTATACTAGGTCGAGTTCTAGAATATCGTATTCAAATTTTATACGCTTCCGATTCAAATTGTTTGTTTAAAACACATGTTGAACATTTATTCTATTGAAGGAAATTAACAATTATCTGTGAATAATGATTGTAATTAAATACACGAACATTTGACGAGCGTTTAACTTTTATATCTATGGATGATCCTGTGCCTGTTGTTTTGTTTCGGTAATTTCCATGTTTTGTTTGTTTTTGAAATAATGAACATTTATATTAACAAAATGGATTGATAGTGATTTTAATGATTTCGCAAATTGATTTATATATAGGGTTTTATTTGAATCTAATTTTGATCACTTCAATATTTCTTATTCACTATGTCACTAATAAAATAACGAGTGAAAAGCTAAATAGAAAATAAAACATCATTTAGTAGAGAAAGAAGAATTAGAAACGACTAGCAATAGAGCTTAGTAGCGCCAATTTCAAAAAGGATGCTTTCTTAAGAATATAATTCGGTAGAATGTTCTACATTTTTATACAAATATAAATGATATTATAATCTAATTATTCTGAAAGTTTAAAGATGATGATTACCGTTTCGAACTCTAAATACATTTAATAGATTTAAGAGTTTATATTTTTTTGAAAATATAAATAAAACAGTTTTAAAAGTAATAAATTGTTTTATAGTAATTCAAATATCAAATATTTGTAAACACATTAAATAAAGAAAAGAATAAACAAGATATATGTCATCTGTTTGCAGTTGGTCATTGTTGCCGGTGCGTTGACTATCGTCTGCAGTTATGTTACAGCAATACTCGCAATATTACTGACGGTTCAATTTAAAAAGAAGAAACTGTAATCAATTGACATGATGCTCAATATCAATATTTCAATATTTTACTTTATTTGGTTTCGGTTGAGGTGATTGGTGTAGTTTGAGGTAATTTCTATATGATTAAGTAATGGGGAAGCTGCTGCGGCTGTGGGGGCCGGTGCGACGCGGCAGCTGAGACAATCTGAAATCTTTGTGTGTGGTCACGGTCATTTTGCCACTTGAAAAGTAAATATAATTGTTATAGTATGCTCACAAAGAAACTAACGGTATTAGCTTGGGTTCAAATATTCAATATCTACCTAATATTGTCAAAACCTCTTTCTATAGATGAATAAAGAGATCACAACGGCGGAAAATAATATAAACACATGTATTTATCAAATGTAGTAAACTACATCTTTTTTTTCTGTTCATATATCTATTTCTTTTCTATTATACAATTACTTAGGTGTTGATCTTCAACCATTTCCACCGTAATATTGTCGTCATTACATCTTATTCGTCCAAATTCTGTTTTTCCACTTTCATTTTCTATTCTTCTCTATTATTTCTGTATCTCTTGCTTACTTTAGCTCATCTTCTTCAATAATATTTTCCTAATTTCTAAAATATCTTTCACATATTCATTATAGCATCTGCATCTAACTTCATCATTAGAAACCAAACCGGATTTATTATAACACGTATCCAAACATTTAAAAAAATAGTTACTCTGAGTGTATCTACTAGAAATCTTATTATATGTGACAAGTTTCAAATCTATATTAAGTTAGAAAATAATATTAAAGATAAAAACAAAATGCAATTATAATTAAATCAATGTCAAACACAGCAATGCGATTTCCCAACTGCACTGCATTAGTGAAGCTTTGTGTGAAACTGAGGGAAAACGAAAGATGTTCATTTTGTAAATGGTGTCTTTACCAGACTTAAAAGAAAAACGAAAATAGCAAACTATAATAAAAAGTTAAATACTATTTGTAGAGATGGACAAACTATATCTAATACTAAAATCCAACGTACACAATACTGTATTTCTATCTCTATCCAACACTTGATATAAAATATAGGTTGGATGAAACAAATGATTTACTTTTATTTTCAAATGCTGCATTTCATTTAGTACTTATTGCAAATAATAAGTTAAAAAGAGATGGATATTATTTATCACAAACTATATAAATTGTAATTGAGTGACGTGATGTATACTGACTGTAGGTATATAACACTTTTTGTGAAGTATACTTATCTGTTTTATTTCGTTCAGTTTGACAAAACTTTTTTGAAATTTCTGCGAAAAAATAAACTGAGATAATAACAGATAGCTGCTCAAGTATTACATCGTTTAGAAACTTCACCGAGTTCTTTGTTATTTTGCTTGTTTATGATGATGCTTGTTTAGATAACACTGTCGCATTGTCCAGCCTGGTGACGGAAGACCTGGCCACCCAAGATCAGGCGTCATGGATGTGTGTTTTTCTAACGTAAGTCGTAAATTTGTGCAAAAACATTTAATGCGTTATTAACCTCAATTATTTGTGTGTAAAAACTGCAGGTGCCAACTGCAGCTGCTTTATATTTTGACACATACACTATTAAGACACAAACATATTTATTGCAAACGATCTAACTTTCAATTTAGTTTGAGATGATGTCCTATGAATACTCCCAATATGCAGAGATGCTGTAAATGCAACGGTTTTAGGACCCGCAGAGATACAGGAGAAGGTGATTTATACGCACCTATACCTGTATATTAGACTATGCACTTCGGGTTACTCTTGGACACGGGACTGATAGAATTAACCTGATTGGAATTGATTAATCATAAATTAATGCTAAAGTAATTTTTAATTGAGCTTTTAATTGAGCTTTTAATTGAGAGAACCTTAACAATACTGCAGCAATGTAACGCCTGCCAGTCAATTTGACTACATTAGGAGTAGTTTTAAAAATAATTTAAAACTAAAAGTCATCCAGAGTTGCCGTATGTGTAAATCCTGCAATCCTAATTCATTAAACATACTTTCCCAATCTTGTATTACCCTACTTAGTTTGTTCTACATTCAGTTATTTATGTTATTCTTCAAGATTAATTAAGAACATGCTCATAAAACCGTAACTGCACTATAAAAACCATGGAATTTTAAATGATAGTGAACAATTTCCTCGTGTTATCCAGTAAACTTAACAACCTGGAATTATTTCAGTTGCAACTCAAGTTCCAGCTCTTCAGCAAAGTATGTAGTTCCTCCAGTACCGTAATCTGTTTAATACTTACTCCTATCCTTCTCCTGCTCCTGTTCCTGCTTTTCCACAGTGTTTTAGTGTTCCCGTTAAGTTGCTACCGTGCTCTGTAGTTGATGTACCACATGACTGATGAGATCGTTCCTTTCTAGGCGTTCCAGCCGTTCCAGAAGTTCCAGAGAGAGACACATAACTCAACACCTTAAAGTACCTCTTCCAGACTATTCCAGAATCTCTGTCAAGTGTTCTAAGATCTAAATTATACAACTAGAAATGTCGTATACTCTTGTATGATAAATGACCTTGGAGATATATAAGCTATAAACTACAATTGTGGTTTTATGTCGTGCTGTTATCACAGGAACTGTGTAATAGGGTTATTTGAGCGTACATTTTATTGCAGATGCTGGAAATTTGCATACTGAATGACTACAACGGAACTTTAAATATATTCTTGAAGAATTGTTGAATAAATGTTTTTGTGAGACTTTTTTGTTGCCGTTTTAAAAGATTTGTTTCTTTATATATTAAAGTTATAAATTAGCGCCACTTTGATAGGGATTTCGCCACAACCATGGGAAGGTTTGATATAAAATTTATTATTATGAAGACACATGACTATTATCAATAGGAAAATATATTTCTAACACATAACTTTTATGAAAACTTCAATATTTATTTATATAAAATATACATAATTGTGTTTAGAGGGTCCATTGTTCGTTTATTTCTCCATTCTACATTATATATCTTCATCTCAGGGCATTTAACATGGTCATCAACTATTTTATATGCATTTTACGTTCTCGTAGTACTCGTAATAATATTTTTATACTTGTACATTAACATAGACCGACTGCTTTATGATTCTTAGATTAACTTCAGATTTGATAAAGAATTTTGATAAGGATATTCTTCTTCTTTCACATGGATTCACTGACAATGACAATGGAGAGCAAAAAACAAAGCTGGACACTATCATAAACATGTTATACTTTGAAATTTATGTTTTTATGTTTCAGAACATATAAATATAGAAATAATAAAATGTTATGGCTGGTCAAAGTGGTATTTTTCTACAAATACAAATGCTTAAACATTTTGTATACTGGATGGATAAATCTGTTTTGTAATTTATGACATAAAATGGCTTTAATGTCAATTAAACTGGTCATAACTTCTAAGAGTTTGTATGTTATCTTTGTAATATGATGCAGAAGATAGATTATCTCAAAATATTTTTTTTTATGTTAATGTAATAGTTCTTATTTAATTCAATCCAAAGACGCGAGTTATTGGTCATTGCAATTTGTAAAATCTCTGAGTGATGTTTTTGAAATAAAAGTGATTGCATTCTATCCAATATAAAATGTAAAATCAGAAATTAGAATTAAGGCTCAATTTTTGTTCATAATTACACAACAACAATGTTTTGGTCATAACGGAAATTGCAAGAGATTGTTAGGCAATTTGATAATTGAGGTAATTTTATTATGAAACAGCTTTTGCAGGAAACTTTACTCTTAATTCTACTTATCTTTATTTTGTTTTTGAATTATAAGTCTGATTCATAAAACCAAATAATAAATATTATTAATATTTGATATTTATAATATGCCTCTTAGTACATTTACTAATGTTGGGCATTAATCATATTAATCACGTGGTCTATAATATGTACATAAGTTATATACTAACATTAATATATACCAGAGCCGTTTTTAGAATCGATGGGCTCCAACTCCTCTCTAAATACTGCGAATTTTTTAACACCATTTTATTATATTAACACATTTCGTTAGTAGTTCCCAAAAATCTTCGTGAGAGCTAATAAATTCTAATGCTAATAAAATAAAATTCTTAGTAATGCAAACAAAATTGCTGCGAGCCCCTAGGTATGTGCCAATGCTTAAAGCGGCTCTGATTCATAGACGTATTTATCAATATGAGTTGTTGGAACATTTCTGATGTCTGAAAACGTGAAGTTTCGCTCCTAAATTCTATCTTGAAAATATATTCGTACTTTATATAGAAATGGAAGCTGATATGTGATTCTGTTTTAATGCTACAAGCAAGATAAAATACAGTGTGGGTAACAAAATAATCAAATAATTACCACTTTATAATAACCGTCAAACCCTGAAACTTTGAAAACTACCGTCGTATGTTAAATAAACACTATTACTTTTGGCTTTTGAATATTTGTATAATATTACTTATGTCAGCAATAATTAGGATTTACTAATTACAAATCATAAGTCGAACATGATGTTGGTACAATAGTATTTATTAACAAATATAAGAACTGTATACAAAGCATGTTACTTAATCTACGATTATAATGTAAGGTAATGTCTTGAACCGATACATTCCAGACTTGTTCATGGTAAGATAAGACTGAAGGCTGTACTGGGAGTCTTAGAGTGCACTATCGCTAACACTTAGGCCTTCCGCACATAAGGCAACTGATTGCAAACTAGCCGAGCTGTGTTTCGTGACTCTATAGAATTTTTAACAATAACATAACAGGGGATTTTGTTGTGTCGTATTTGTATGTATGTATTTAAATACTTTTGAATAGTATTTGTGCACATCTCAGTTCATGATATCACCATGAAAAGCATGCAATAACATGCAATTAAGCATGGTCCTGCGACCAGTTTAGTTTCGTTCGTGCCGTGTGTTTTCGTTCACTCGTATACACGTTCGTTCTCTCACTAACAACACAGTTCCATTCTTATTCGGTTCGGGCCGATTCGGGGCTAAGGTTTGCAATCAGTCGCCTTATGTGCGGACGCCCTTATAGTAATTTAACCTTAAACTTAAACTTAAATTCCATACTGTACAAAACAGCATTAAGTATGTGCACCATTGTCTGATGACACAGGTACTTGCATTCATTATAATTCTAGTAATAATAGGTACAACAATGCACCTTTGTTATCATCTCATGTCATGACTGCATAGCACCTACAATCATACGCCGTGCTTCTAGGACGATACGATATGATGTGGTATGGCACACAGCACACATTATTCTCTGCTCTAACGCTCGTATATTTGTGCACACAGATAATATGTTCACTGTTCTCGAGATAAACTACGAAACGTAATAATAGAGACTGAAGTTACACACAAAATTCTTGTTTAATAATAGAACTCTATGCTATGCGAGTGTACTCGTAATATATTTGTTAGAATCAAAAATCCTGTAGGAGTTTGGTAAGCATGCATTTTGAGGGTAACATGATGAGCGAAAACTAGTAAATACTCTTCAGGTATATGTGCAGTTCGCTATATTAGCGTAAAGCATTATAGCGAGTGTATATTACATGAATTCTGCAGTTTTAAACACAAAGGACTAATGAAGAATCGTAGGTAAGGGGTCTATTAATTACATCATGTGCTTTTGACGTCACATTTAATCTAAAATTTCAAGAAACAAAATAATTTTTTTTTCAAATGTGTAACGTCAAAATTTGGTGGGTCAATCTGTACTGGGAGCAGAGGGTCTTTAATATATTTTTCCTCGTAAGTTGGTAACACTACTCTCAATTACTATGCCAATTTTGATAAAATCTGTCAACTAGTTTGTTTACGGCAGCTCAACTTTCACTTCAGTAGAGCATGACGATTTTTACAATAATGAACGAAATTATTGAACAGAGTTTTCGTTACGTTTTGTGTTGCGAGCAGAATTTTGAGTGCCAACTTGCTAAATATGTTTGAAAAGACTCAGTTTTATTAAAAACATGTGCTTGCGAATAGTTAAAAGCGTTCAAGCAGAGCTAACAGGTGGTAGAAGACGCAGTGCAATAAAGAGGAACAATTTGGGTTGAAGCACCGGATAAAATATATCTGGTTTGGAAAAAATACTGCCACTTCGCTGTTATGCAATAATTGTATGACATTAAATTACGGGTTTTCCACAAGTGTTTTGAGCGAAGAATAATACGTACCTCTCTTTAATTTATTTTTAATACATCCAGTAAAAAGTTTCTTTTAATTCGATCCAAAAAGTCAATTTTGGTCAAATTTGACATGATTTCGAAACCGGAAATAAACTTTTATCTAAGTTTTAAGTAATATTTCAATAGCACATCAACGATGATTAGAATGTAAAGTATTGACTTTGTAAAACATTAAAAAGCTTGTGTTAAAAAGCTTTAAGAGCTTTATTTTAAATAATGATAAAGTTCCGGGTCTTCTTTAGAGTTTTTGTATCATTCAACACGCTACGTTATAAATTTCTAAAACTCTAAACTTTTCCCTGCTATTTATTTTAGTCTTCTTATTTAACTTTTACTAAGTTGCGGCTTGTTCGCAGTCTCAACATCAACAAAGCTCCGTCGCGGCTCTACCCGACGCTACGTTACGTAACGCTTCTGATATTTTGACTAAACTTTTAAACAAACTTCTTATTTTTTAACAAACGTGTAAATAGAACCAACAATCGAAAAAAGATAAAAGAAAAGAAAATCTGAAAAATAAAATACAACACGTTCGCGTTCGCGTTCACGTTCACGTTCACGTTCGAGTCGGGATTTAACGAACATACTTGAGACAAAATGTCAACAATGTAACGTCAAATGTTAAGAGGAGTGAGAGGAAAGGGGGTGGGGGAGACGACACAGGTGAATGTGCGAAGGATGCTATGGTTCAGTGGAAAGAACGTGTTTTGCTCGAGGTGCGTGTTTGCTAAGGGTTGTTTTCCTATTATAATTGTTTGTATTCGCATTATCATTATATTTGAATCCACTTTCATATACATAAAGTATTTGACCTTTTACTATTCTATTATTGAACCAATTAGGTAAATCTGTTAGTTAAAAAAATAATTAATATTAGACACGATCGTGATGGTTTTATAGAACACTGTTTTGTTGGATTAGTTGGAATAGTTGGTGCTACTAAAACCAACTTAGAATCGCAAAGAAAAATATGGAATAATGCATAGACGAAATAGCAGAATGAGCACGCGAAGATAGCGTACATAAAATACATAACTAAGGTCGTTTTTTTAATTCTCTGAGTTAACTGAGGTTTATTATAAACTTGTTTCATGTTAAGTGTGTTCAAAGTAAATGTAACATTAAGAATTGAGAATTTAAACATCGATCCTTAGCTGATATAATGTCAAACTGAACGTACAAGTTTGTAGCCTGAAAACTATGTCCCGGTTTTGAATGAATTTCCTTTTTTTCTCAATGAAAAAGAGAAGATGAATACAGAGAAATAATGCTAGGATTACAAAATCTTTCTCCAGTCTACTCCAAGTCTATATTGCATTAAGGACTTAGTAAAATTTCTTCACCTGCTGGAACAATGTACACCTGCATACCTTTGTATCTCTTGAGAAAGATCGTTGACAACCGTTTCAAATTTTCAACTTTATATTTATAGACATATGCAATATATCAGAAGTTATCTCCAAGTACGTATTTTAAACAAAAAGTGTATAAATTAAATACTAAATATAAATCTAGCAATATATTTTCTCTTTACGATTTTTCAATGCAGTACCAACCCATAAAACATTTCCCTCGCGCTTGTAAGATGTAAAATACATTGAACTCCAGCTCCAAACAACGCTCCAACATAAGAGCGGTTAAATTCTGAAGATATTCTTCCTAAGAAGTGATCTGCTAGACCATATGTATTGGATATTCCATGTTTTATGCTTTTATGTTTTTATGTTTCATATATTTACATATCTGTTGTGAATGTCAGATGTGCATAAGCAACTCAACCCACTCCACCCGGCTCGCAGCTCGCAGCTCATAGCATCCCGTGCAGTACAGATATCGCCAGTATTGAACACACCCCGTAAACCCCTTGACCACCCATGGCTACTCTCTGGTACTATACAATATTATGTATTTTTTATAGGAAATGATATGCAAAATATATATTTTATGTAACTGTTGAAATACATTGAATATAAATATACTGGTATCTGGCTTAGATGCTGGCTATAAAACAATGTTGGAATGGAATGGAACGGGACGGGACTTATGTCACTGAGATCAAAAAGATTTCGTTTCTCTGTTTCTAGACGTAGTTCTATTTTATCGAAATACGTCGTATGTGGATTTCCATTATACTCGTATTTAAATTTTATTAAGAGTTTAAGAAGCTATTTATTCAGGATGGGATTGCTGGATTATGATTTATCAAGATTAAGTAATTTTGCTTCCACATTAATTTGATTTTTGATAAGCCTAAAGCTAAAAATACTGATATTCCTTTAGGTTTCAAGCTCCCTAAGATTCTGGGTTGTTCTCAGCGTTGCCAAGGTTCTTCACTTTTAGTTCCTAATTTCTAGAGTCAGTATATATTTATTGCGAAACTGATGAAGTATTTGTTCCCATCCAAAGTCTAAAGTTAAGTAATGTTGGGTATTGCTAGTAATTGGGAGTGTGATCTGACATACAGCTTTGTAGTTCCAAACAAATATAAGATAGAAAAGTATCAGTGGCACTTACGAATCTATTATAGTTAGTGCAATAAGTACTCTAACAAAGCATTGGTAAAATATTATTACCAGAACCTAGTGCAACCTTTAAACACTAGCTGAATAAAGCCTTATGGTGATCATACTCGTAACGGCGTACCTGACAGGTTTATCTGAGGAGATTCTCTGTGCAAGTAAACCGGAGAGTGAATACGCTAAACACTGTACAGTTATCACTTCAATTTTATCTCACATTAACACTTTTTGGTTTACCTGGAGAGGTATTATGCTCGGGTAAACCTGTCAGATAAACCGTTACGTGTATGTTCACCATTCGACTAACTTAGCTGAAGGTTAGAACCTTGAGATTTCGCATTGTAACATTAATTGTGCATGAATCCAAATGTAAAACTCCTTGAAAGTTAATAATGGCACAAGAAGTAACATTCTGAATATGAGTAATTTCATTTGGTGCATCTAACAAAATAATTTTCATAAATTTGTTGACATACAATGCTACTAACTTCTTAGCCTGGGTTATTTTAGTGGTAAATGCATATCCGATAAATTTAGGCAGTTGATTGTGTCCACAATAAATGCCAGTTGGCCATCGCTGCTCTGCAAGTAAAACGTTCCATCTCTTCATACCTCCAAGCGACAATTTTAGCCTTAAGCAATATGTGTCAATACACGGTTGTGCATTATAATTTAATAACCGCTCCGTATGATCCTTGTATCCTGTTTGCAAATATTTCAATTGCGAGGGTGCATATTTGAGTGCAACTGCATTTTCAACATGGCTTATTATCTAGATCAGACATGCAAGCTCACTGCTTAGCTACTTTAGTTTTTATTAGATTTCCTGCTAGCATAGTAACGGAATAATAAGTTTAATATATTGACAAGAGCTATGACATCAACACCGTATACCGTAGTGGAATAGATTCAGGCTGCTACTGCAACTACTACAGGCACTCGCTTTATCAATAATGTTAATCCAAAACATGGAGCAACACGCCCTGATTGTCATAAGAAGTACATAAATTATCTTCCGTATGTCAGAATATATTGAGCTGGGAGGATGAGTGGAAGGGAATAGAATCATCGACAGAGAATTACATTAGTTACTTGTTCGTTCAACTACACTTTTCCGTTTTTGTCTCTATTTGATACAAGAGATCAGGAGATGGTCACCAAAGTGTGAAAAGATGCGACAAAAAAAAGGAGTCTTAAATTAAGTGACAAGCATCTAATTCGAAATCCGATCTCCACAAAAGAAAAGAAACAAAACCAGAAAATATAAAATTAAAAAATATGAATGAAAAAAATTGAGAAGAACAATTATAACAAAAGATATAAAAGGATTTGGGTGAAAGAGATACCACAATACTTTAAAGAAAAAGACACAAAAAACATGAGAAGGATTGCCAGATTCAGATTGAGAAACGAGAAGAAAGGAAACAGATACTGGATAAGAGAAAGGTAATAAGCAAAAAGAATATTGGGCAGTTATTAAAGGGTGACAGTGAAGGGAACAGGTTGATGGCGGAGATAGAGAAAAGGAACGAGGAAAGAGAAGAAATGGCAAAGTACAAAAAGGAGGGAGAGTAGCTGGATGAGCGAAGCAGTAGCATTAGCAGTTTTGTTTTTATCTTTATAAGGATAATTTTTTTTTTTCGTATGGAAGAAGTGAGAATGTTTAGATTTAATAAGGATCAAAATTGAATTAAGCACAACGATATATAAATAAATGAGTTAAGGCGTAAGAATGTAGTGCCAAATGGCAAAAACATTAAAAATAAAATAATAATATAAAATTAATAGAATAATAGGTTTTTCAAATGTGTGACGTTATATTTGCGGGAAAGGGGGAGTGGGAGATGTTCACAGTGTGTGACAAGATGCGATTTTTGAAATTTGTGTAATGTAATTTAGAGATGACTTCTAATAACACATAACATATTAGGCAAAGGGCAACAATGATGACCTCACAGTCATTGCAGACCATGGACCTTCAATATCTGAATCAAACATTGAAAATATCCATAATAAAAAGAAAAGATACGTTATTTTCACATTAAACACCACATGAAAGTTAAATTTAATGTGGATGTTTACTAAATTATTCAACAGTAGCTTAATATATAATAGAAAACTTTTTAAATGAACCGACTAGTATATCTACACTTCCTGTCATTCACTGGATATGCTTACTTAGTGTACACTGTACACATTCGCCATTTAATTAATTGGAAACTGTAATCGCCGCTTCGAGCCACACTGTACGGAAGTTTGAAACTCCTCTACTGGCTAAAGTTTCGGCAATTGATGCCAAACCATCGCAAATTGGATTATAGAGGATTAATCCATTCAATTAAATATATGTCTGATATCGTATAGGTTCACATGTTATACATATGCAGGCACGTTGTTGTTATTGAATGGGTCATAATCAGTTGGGTTAAAGCTCACGTTACTGCATCTGTTGGCATCGTTGATAATGCAGCATACTGCACCGTCTTATATACTTATTGATGATTAGTAATTTATTCTTCAAGCTAGTATCAAGCTATATTCAAGCTTCTTTATAATTTGTTGTTAGTTTAAAGATTTATTATTTAGTAGGTAATATCCCAGTAAACATTTTGGAGTAAATTCTACTTAATTCCTATTACATATCATGAGTTTTTTGTCTGAAACGTGTTCGTTTTCTATTAAGTCGTTCATAGGAAAGGCCCTTTTTCTGACCTACAGAGATCGCAACGACGGTTCACTGCTGAATTAAAAGCGGAGTCGGTTTAAGATTTATGACCGGAGTTATAAACTTCACACTAGCAGGGATGGCAGGGGTATAAAACTTAATGGAATTCTACTTTTTAGTGTCTGCAAAATATAAATATTTAAATGAAGAAATAAATAGATGTAATCTTTAGTACGGATCGTCATTTTTTTAATGAATATTATTCATCTTCAACAATACTCGTTATATTAGTTTTTTACATTGTTTTGGTGATTCAAAAATCCACGATCGGCAGGTCTGCGTTAGGATTAAAACCTCTGTCTTAGCATCGCTGCTTAGAGTATTCGTTTAAACACATTATATTCGGAGATTGAGGGAGACAGCGTGTGCCTATTACCATTAAAGATATATTTGTTGAAAAAGGATAGCATATACTTTAAACATACTGTAGTATGTTCAGTACATGTACTGAACGAAATACTATACAAGTATACAAGTGTAACGGTGAAAAATATATTTTACTTGTCTAACCGCATCTCGTTTCTCTCTCACTTTGGAATGAAAATGAACTAAACAAATATATATCCTAGTGTGAAAGAAACAACTGCTACTTAATGAATGATGTTGGAAAAAGAAAGAATATTATTATGAAAAAATTCTAACAACTAACACAAAATCTGTGACAGGTAGAGAACTTGTAAAGCGTTAGAATTGAATTGTACGAGTGACTAGAACGCCACTAAATAGGGCACTTCACCAAATTGTTTACTGGGATTCATCCAGGTAGGATAGCAATTTTAGCACAGTGAACTCAAATATCACAATCTAATACTGCATTAAATACAATATTAGAAATTAATAAATATTTCGTGGAATATAGCTTACCTCGCATTTCCTATAGATAACATAACCTCAAAACTATGATGTATTATATCATTCCAGAATGCTTACTCAAATAATTCATCAAAATACGATTTATCCCTAATTCGTTCTACACAATAATAAATTACATACAAAATACATAAGCACATAACCCCAAAAGCATGTTCAATCTAATCAAACTGAAGATATCATATGATCCTTGGTCCATTGGCTCAGTATGAGAGTATTTTTGTTCTTCTCGTACCGTAGAAATACCCAATCAATCATTTTTCATGAGAGATAGATACTTGTTCCGGTTGAACAAATAAGCTGGTTTTCCTCTCTCTCTCTCTCTCTCTCTCTTTCTACCTCTCCGAATAAAGTCATTGGAAAGCTCAACGCAGCCTAATGACATACTAACAAGCCTGGAGGATTTTCTTTGGATTTTCTATCAAAGTAGGGACAAGATGGTTTACCGGGTGGAGGAGAGGGATAGGAGGGCTCCACTGGAGTACAACAGGAATCCCCTCTAATACAATAATGCTGAAAGTTTGGGAAAACGTCTCCTTCCAAAATGTTATGAATATAACAACTTAAGGGAATCACTTTAAAATTACTTAGATTTTCTGAAGCTAACCACATGCAATAGTTAAAACAGAGATTTATTGTTAATAGTATCTGAAGAAAATCTGGGTACTACCAGGTGTGTATTTATGTATGCCTATGGGCCCGCATCACTAAGAGAATTGTGTCTTTCGGCAGTCTGAATTTAGTTTTAAAGGGTAGGCTATCCTGTGTGTATTGTCCCTGACGTTGTATGAGTGGATTGCCATGAAACTTTTCTTTTTGCAGTTTTAATATGATTTTAATGTATAATAAATATTATACTAATTTTAAAAAAAAATTCTGCATGACGCGAGCTAAAAGAAAAGGTCATTTAAGATAGCGAAGTTCCATTTACATTGTGCCTACACTTTGCGTACGACTATATATTATTACTGCTAAAGAGATGTTTAAATCACCTGCTAAATATAAAAGAAACAAAGTTTTAATTGATTAGTATACCACATATAAATGAAATAACAAATTAAATATATAAAAATAGTTTTTGTTTGATTACAACAATTATATGAAAGTAAATATTAATTGTTTTGTGTTATTCAATCAAAAGCAAGCAAACAGGAACTACGGGCACATATATTTAATTATTCAAAAATAATTAGTTTTGTACTAGCATTGTTAAAAACATTTCGTAATTTAAAAACTAATTGATTTTACATGCGAAATTAAATTATCATTATTTGAATTATACTGCTATATTATGAGCTGGTTTCCATTGGAATATTTCATTTTATTATTATGATTATTTATAAAGTAAAGGGTAAAGGTTAATTTATTTATATTAACTCGAATTTAATCGGTTGTAAAATTATTGGAGTATATAATCCACTACGTTCATTGTAGAGCGTATTTTCGTGTTGGTTGGGCTCTCACTTAGAGAATTGGCCGCTAAACGCATCTAAATTCGAATCATAATGCAGCTTTGTGGCTTAACACACACTTAAATATGTTGGGCTTGACTTGAACAAACCAAACATAATCATGTTTGCCAATACACAACAACAAAAATCCGAAATCAAATGATCAAACCAAAGACGCAAACCACCAACTATGTTCATCGTATTCTTAAACGTTCAAGCATGTTGTTGGAACCAATTTCACCAAGCTATAATACCTATTTGAGCATGTATTGGGCCTTTAACACCACATCAAAACCGCTGCTATTTCACTCGGTCACTCGTATCTGATTTGTCATGTTTCACCTTTTCAACTTTTATAACAACATGAAAATAAAACTTAATTAAAATAATAATTAATCTTTGTTCACAGCCTCAGTACGGGAACTGGTCCAATGGGCCCCACATATGATAGGCTAGTCTTGCTTCAAAAATATCTTTATAGTCGCAGCCTCTGTACGCTGCACACAAACACTATCCCATTACACGCTGAATCACTGTCGTTAATTAATATTTCCAAACAAAGATTATTTATTTTATAATTTTTGTATAAAAATATATTAATTTTTAATTACAAGATATCCCAGACATACATAGAGTATAATAAAAAAATGATCATTATTTTGAACGTAATGAGATGTTATACAACAAAAACATTGTTCATTATTTTATGCCAGACTGTTTTAAAATATTTGTTTGATTCATGGGCGCCGTCAAAACCATTTTCAAGGCTTTAATATTCCGCCATTTGTAATTTAAGTGTCTTGGCTATGTCTATGCATTTGATTTCCCCTAAAAGAAAAGAAATAGTAATGTAATTTTTTTTAAATTAAAATTCTGGAAATTTTTCGTGATATTATTTACACATTTTTGACACGTACTTATATCTACTTAGAGGCAGAAGGAGAGAAGAAGGCACAAGTGTGGAAGAGGAATTAAGGAGCAGAGGCAGGAAAATACAGGAGCAGGAAAGAATGGAAAGGAATGAGAACAGCAAATATAATGAAAGATACAAGATGATTTGGGAGAATACAATCCATAGAATATTAGAATAGATAAGAGAAAATAGACAAGAACATGAGAAGAATCGCAAGACTCAGAATGGGAAACGAGGAGAAAGGGAACAGATACTGAGCAAATAGAGAGCAAAGGATGTGCGGGATGGAGATAGAAACGCTGAAATACATTTAGTTTTCATGTGAAAGAAAGGTTTTTAGTTTTTCTTTTATCATTTGGAAAGAGTGAGAATGGTTAGATATAATAAGGATCACAAATGTAATTAAGCATAATGATATGTAATTTAATGATTTAAGGTAGAAGAATGTAGTCAGATTTAATTGGTTATGTGCAAGGATAATCATGAATATGAAAAAGAAAAACTTAATCACAGAAAAGAAAATTCGGTAAAGAAAATAGTCAGAGGAATTAAAAATGAAAAACGAAGAAAATAACAGCTTTATAAGAATAAAAATATAGTTGACAGAATAGATGTTGTGCACTGGGAGGACTTCATTAGCAGTACATCATTGGCAGACATATGGAAAAGTGATACACAGTAATGAAGAAAAGTGATAATAGAAGAAAGAATCAGGGAAGGCAATGCAATGAGTGACATCATAGTGGAGGCGATGTATCAGCTGGAAAAAAGAAGTTATTAGAGAAGCAACGGACGGAAAATAAATTAAAATAGAAAAAGAGAAATGAAATAGATTATATATGTGTAGTATATGTGCTAATAACTTTCAAAAGTTGATGCATTAAAAATATAATAAATATAGTATCTAATGGCAAAAACATTAAAAATAATAAATAAATAACATATATCAACCCTGCCCTTTTTCTTATTATTATTTAGTATCTAAAAATAAACCACATCAACTCATTATGCAAATGAAATCAAGGCGGATGGAAAAAGATTTACACAATCAAACGCATCTACACCACAACGTTATTAAAACCACATCAGCGTAATTAAACGCAGTGCATTGCTAAAGATATAGATGACTACTTTATAAATCGACTAATTATAAAGAAATTAAGAACCGTGTGCAATTAGGCGTTTCTGTGGTGGTGCCCTAGACTCGTAGAATGCAAGCAGGTACTGATACAAGGAGTTTTGTGGGACGTAGCACCTAGCAGAGTTACCGTTCCGGTAGATCACGCGAATTCTCACTCTGTGTCTTAAAGTAAAAATATTACAGGATAACGGTAGTAACACTTGAGGTCACGCCACGATGCATTTCTAATCTTTATATTGCGTTTGTATCATACAGTTCAAGACAGTGTTGGATCGCTAGTGAATTATGAGATAAAAATGTATTTTATTTTACTGCTTTCAAAAATAAGAAATTTCATTATTTACCAGATAGAATATTATCCTATTCACTTCAATAATTTCGCTAATATTTCCTCATTTTTCTTTGCAGGTAATCAGAGCCAACTAGAAAGGGTCCATCATCTCGGCGAATTTTTCCATCATTCCTGTAAATACAGCTGCTTTAAGGTAAGATTTACATAGCAGATATATTAGAGTTAAATTATATGTGTTTTGAACCAAACTAATGGAATCCTTCAAATATTAAAACCTCATTCCCACTCACTGTTTTGGTATTTAATTTACTGTTCTTATCTAAGGTTTTAATCTAGATTTCAGGTTTTCAGAATAGGCATTCCTAGTCCCATTCGTGTTTTAATTTGAGTTTAGTTAATTTACTTAAGTAAATTAACCAATTGGTGCGTATGCGTCTTTAGTAAGATAAATTTTGACAGTTCGACAGCTGGACAAAATTGAACGTGAAATAATTAAAATTAAATCAATTTTAATAACAATTAGTAATAGAATTTTTTTTCGCTTCTATATTTTTCAAAAACTGACATTAAACTTCTTTTAAATGTAAATCCTACTGCGTTTTGATTGATTGTCACATTTTAGAGGTTATAATATAATACAGTTATTCTTAATTTAATATTTTTAATTTAAAACATTGGACCTTGTAAGATTCCAGAAAAAACTAAGAGAACTTAAAATATAAATTAAATTAAAAATGGTAATGTGAATGACGCAGTGAGTGGGAATGATACTTAATTTACTGAAAAACCCATTTTAATCTTGTCTGAAATTGCACCTCTGTCTTAAATTGAATTATACGTTCAGTAAAATAGTAGCTGCAAGGTTTTGTTCCGACAGGTATGTACAAAATAAATGGTATTGTAAACTGCCTGCATAAAAATAATATCAGTTTAGCGTGCAGATGTTAATTTATTCATCGCTAATAAACACATATTCCATTAGAGCTTGAGGAACAGTCGAAGACCAACGCAGTGTGCACAACCTGCAAATTATAAACTTTAAAAACAAATAATAATAATTGATAGTCAATAGCGTTACTTATTCGGTATTGGTTTTGATATACGCAATAACATTGTAATGTTACATTGACATTACAATTACATTACACAATTGCTTCTGAGGTGCTGCTCCAAGCGGACGCCTGTGGTATTCTTCTTCATTAATGAGGGACATTCAATACCAACGCTTACATGGTTTAAAATCTATTTATTTTACCATACGCCACACAGTTTAAGAAACACTGTTTGCACTACATATGCATAAGATCCATTAATGTAAACAGAGAATACAGAAATGAAGACAAATTCTTCCAATTACCATAATGTACTTTTGCGAGTCTTTTTACTTGAATCTATAAGTCGTCATTAGCATTTTATGCATTTCAAGTTATGAAAAACATAATTATCTTTATGTAAAAATATCTCCATCCTTTTCTTTCATATACTTTCCTATTATAGTTTCTCTCTTTTTCACTATAATATTTGTACATTTAATTTATAAAACCTCATGTTATTACATTTGCAATTAAAATAAAGTAATCTAGATTTTCCAAAAATAATAAATTATTTTTAATACAAAAATATGTTTTATAATAAAAGACATGTTATATTTATGAGTCATAAGTTAACAACTTGTAATTTACATTTTAACATAATTTTACGGTGCTTGAAATATTTTCTTAGGTCAAGATCTTTAACTATGAATAATAACGTCATAACAGCGCTATTTTAATGCGTTGGAATAATTGACCTTGTATTTTTATCTATTAATACTTTTTTTAAGATATAAGAAAGTCAGATACCATGGTCATTGAACAACTTTATCTAATTGTAATATATATCGACCGGTTCTGAGTAGCTGATATTTCCGATATTCGCCTCTGCTAACAAGTCTCTGATAGCCGTGATCGTCTAGTGGTTAGGACCCCACGTTGTGGCCGTGGTAACCCAGGTTCGAATCCTGGTCACGGCAATGGTTAAAACATTGTCACGGAGAGACCTTTTTTTTCAAAATTTTTTATATAATACTAGCTGTCCCGGCCACGCGTTGCTGTGACTAACGTTTTTGTCATATTACATTACATAGCGCCATCTATTGAATATTTACTCAATCTAGTCAATAGAATATTTTCTCAATCTAGTCAACAGATGTCGCCATCATCGTCGCCAGATGTCATAATAATTAATAGACAAATAATTTGCAATAAGATAATATTGCAATCATAAATTGAGATGTAAGCTATCCTATCTTTCAAGTTGGATCAAACTGCACACGGTGTACAAATTTGATTAAAATCGGTTAAGTAGTTTAGGAGTCCATCACGGACAAACATGTGACACGTAATTTATATATATTAAGATTAAATTTTAACATAATCAATAGTAAGACACTAGTACCGTGTCCTATCTAGTTAATTCAGTGGGTTTCTTACGGGGTCCTTTTTTAAACGGTTCGAGCTGCTTAGAAGCTGTCATGGCAGAGACGAGTAGCTGTCATAAATTATCTTGCGTATATGTACCGTGTAATTTTGTCAATAGGCTAAAAGATAGGATAGGCTCAGTTATCTTAAAAAGCTCTTTCAGCTTCATTTTTGTTTTTAGTATTTTAACGAGTATCATTCCATGACACAGAGTCTCAGGCCTTTCCCATCCGAGTAGGGTCTAGCTACATTACCACATTTTTTCACTGGGGAAGATTCTACTTTAATGTTTATCAATGCATCACAAGAACGGCGTCACGTCTGCGTTTTGCTCAGTTAACTTCTTTAACTAGAGTCTTTCACAAGCAGAGTGGCGCAGTGGAAGCGTGCTGGGCCCATAACCCAGAGGTCCGTAGATCGAAACTACGCTCTGCTAGTAACTTTTTTTATTGCTTGTCTGTCTACTTCTTTTATAGATTGATATTAAATGATCCAAATTACCAAAACGGCACAAGAGAAAGCAGCCTCCTTTTTCTTCTCTTTCATTCAGGCGGGATGGAATGAATCATTTATTTTTTATTTAAAGTAATAACTAGTGTAATATTTTTTACGTACGTAATATAATAAAGTACTTACAGCACACTTTACCTTCATATATCACTGGTTTACCATAAAGTAAGTAATAAAAGTAATTTACCTGTTTCAATAACCGTAATTTGCATTTCGAATTAACATTGCAAGCTACCGCCATCTACCACCTTGGCACTGTCTTACATGAGGGCATACATAATCACAAAACCTAGCAACGTGAACTGCAAACTTTCTAGTCTAGATGCTTAGCGATCCACCGGTCTGTACGATTAAGTATCATATCGGTGCGCTTACACGTATATCCTCTTGCGAGAGTTTCGGCTAGTTATACGAGTAACTCACGCTTGTGAGGGGTTGTGCAACCCTCTTACTAATTGGAAAATAAACAGTGGGTGGTGAAGGAGAATCCCAACCCGCGCATTGTGCTAAACTGTGTTGCAGAATATGAACAAATAACTGGTCGTCGCTGACGTCATAGTACCGAACAACTAAATGAGCAAGTTTAATTTCCTGGGTTGTGTGTTATTAAAAAATTCTTATTAATTTGCGTTGGTTATGTATTTTATAAAGGATGCTATACGGATGCTGGGATCTGGAAATATAGGTCATAGTTTTAATTTTATCTAACATTACACATATGGCTGCTAAAGACATTTCCAAGAAAGTCACTTATAAATTTTAATTAAACTCATGTGTTGCGTCTGAAATTTAAAGTTTATTTTGTTAATTTACATACATATTTTATTAATTGCATTGTTTAACTTAATTCATACCTGAAGAAACAACATTTAAAGTTTATTATTTACTATAAATTATCAATTCCTTTCTATTTTATTATAACCTGACAATATGCTTATAAGTAACTAATTAAAAACGTGAATTCTGCCGAGTCCAAATATCAACTGTGTTGGTCGTTATCCCTACAGTTCATGAGTATATGTTTTCACTGAACGGTCACTGTTTTACCGACAGAAGAGCTTTGTAGTAACTAAAGAAATATAATTTCTTTATATATACTTGCATTTATTATTGTTCTTTATAGGCAGAAAAAGTTTTAATACTCCTTGCATAAAATTTGCATTTTTAACATACGAGCCCAACGATTTGTCATATAATAATGGTAATTTTCTGACGAATGTATCTTGTTAAGAAATGGGCTTGTGTCCTCATTTTTTAGTGGTCGATTTTTCAATTGTTGATTGAAATTGATGTTAATAAATGTGTATTGGCGTGTCTATTTTATTAAATATCTAAATGTTGACGGAGATATAGCAATTAAAAGTTTGAATTGTAGTTTTAGCGCTAGAAATGGTCGACCATATTTGTATGACGTGAAATGCATTTTAACGTCAGTTATTTGTTGAGTAGGTCAGTGCTGTGGTAATGTTTTGTAGCTGTTGGTAGGTAAATAATCAAGTCAAGTCAAAGAATAATAAGTTTTTATTTTATTTAACCCTGCTAAGGCAGACATAATATTGGAATTTGATTGTTCCTTGAAATAGCTGTAAATAATATTTGATATTTTGATATATAAATACATATAGCAGAGGTTTATGAACTGTAAGGTTGGCAGCGGTTGTGATGTCACATGTATTTGGAATGTGTATAACAAATACAATTGTGTTAATAATTAAAGAGACAAAATTATTTTTTTAATTGTTAATATCTCCTAACATATAAGGACTTATTAAAAAATAATTGAACATTTGAGGTTCTAGTAACCCACTTTATCAATATATAGTACACTTTTATAGAAATTAAGACATAGGACAATAAGCCCATTACAGAAAGCGGTATTCGTTTTTTAATAGAATATGTTGAAAATGAGTTACTTTTGAGCATCACGTAAGCTAGTGATTAGAAGCAGAGCAGATATTCTTTTATTGTACACATGTTATAAACATGCTAGTTTACAGAAGGATCTTTCAATAGGTTAAGCGTGATTGCTCCTTAAAAACATCCTTAAATAAAGTAAGTCACTTAATAAAGAAAGTACTGTATTACTGAAGCCAGCATTACTATTAATATATCAATGCATAATATTGCATCCAATGATTACTTTTACTCCAATTTCCATTTAATCTTTGACTTACAAACGTACGGTTCATGGAAATGTTTTATTATTATCTGTATATTATTCATAGTTTTATGTTTTATATGAAATGATAAAAGATAAGGAATATAAGGTTTTATCCTATTCAATGCAGTTTATAGATTGGGGTATATATTGATTCATTACAGTAAGTGCAGCAATTCCCCGGTCTCACTGTTCGAACGAACTCCATGTAGCTACTACACTAACAGTTGTAGTACTCTTGAAATGAGTGAGCTGTTTTAAAATGTAAGAAACTGAGTTACTATTTCTGATATGTTTATCTTTTATACACGATAATGTATTTTTACACGATTATATTAGATCTTCAATCAGACTCTGATTCGATTTTAAATCAGATAGAAACTAGCTATAAAGTAAAACTAAAAAATGTTCAATATTAACATGAAAAAAACAAAAATTGAAATTGAACTAGAAAATATACCAATATTCATTTTCAAAACCTATTTTTGCGGTTCCAACTCATTAAAAGTCAGTGGAAGAAAGCTTAAAGTGTAGATACGTTATTCATCTAACTAATTGCAGCTTTAGATTTTGATTCGCGTTTATAGTTACTTACATAAAACGATTTAAGCATGGTTTTTTTGATAATATTTAATCTGCTGTGTAAAATGGCCAAGTATCGTTTCACCTTAAGTATAAAATATTACATGAATGTAAAGTAAAATTACCAGCTCTATGAGCCGCAATTCTTTTAGTTCTCACTCCGATTCAAACCTTTGAAGCTACAATTCATTTCTGTTCAAAGACCTTGCTTCTAAAGCATTTAATTTGAATTCCATTCTTTCTAGTGGTAAACATATAAAAATTTCATTCATTTATATCCAGTCATACTTCTGCACATTAAAATATTTGAATGTTTCTACTTTTATAAATTACATTGATAAATAACATACAACTTCCTTCAAGACATCTGTAGTATATTAAAAATATTACATGTGCATATTATAATATAAATAAAATTTCTGTAACGATTTTTCTATTTTCCATATAAATGAGAAACAATTGAATATTTTATATTTATGCTTGAAATATTCCTTATCTAAGATGACAATAAAATTCTTTACTTGTAATAAAAATATTTAATGTTTTGTTCCTTTATGTAAATGTTACAAGACTTGTTTATGTTTTAGTTAATATTGATTTATGTAATATTATAATAATTTTACATTTATTTATAATATACACACATTACACATTGTTTTCTGTATTTGTGTAGGGAAAGGTGTTTAAAAAAACCTTTTATATGAAAAGAAATATGTGTCTATCTTGTATAGCATGCGCATAGAAAATTATGTCTTTCGGTAGTCTGTATTTGATTTTAAAAGTAGGCGTGTTTGTTTGCAGTTTTATTATAATTTGGTGTAATGAGTCAGTTTCTTCAAGTAGTAATGCAGTTATAAAGTAAGTCTTGTGCTAGTTTTTTTTTACAGAAGTTTTCTTTCCTTCGAAGGTAGGATTGTTCTTGAAACAGCAACAACAATTGCGTCAATAACTCCTAACCTTTAACCCAAACCGGTTGTAGTCCTATAAACCACCCCACTTTATGTTTTAATATAATTCATACCACTTAAGTTGAATATGCATACAAATTCCCTATAGGTGTATTCTCACAAACTAAACTCAGTTCAAAAGTTCTGTATTATCAAATGTCATGATTATTATCATCCTTTGTCTCCGCCATTACTCTATAATGTCTCTACATTCAGCGTCTTCAAGAGACGGGTGGCTCATTCTCTAGCACCACCACCAGGAGCAGCACCAGTACAGGCAGACTTTGTAGAGCGTGTTATGTCAACCATTCCAAGGTTTCGGGTCACGGTGTTTTAGGGGGTGGGTTTCTCAAGGGATGCCAGACATTCAAATGCCATGCCTTCATACACACCTTGTGTTCTGTAACGGTTATTACATGAAATAAGCGTCAACACACATACAATAAGGATTCAGGTTTAGGTAGAGCAGATATTGCGAAGATGACATATTCAAATTTCATTATCTTACGTAAGAACGTAAAATCATATACTTCTGCAAGTAAATATATAATAGGAGAATGTGCACAATACTCGATAAACACAAAACTTGGATACTACCTTAAATACGTGCAACATTTTTTAGGCGAAACATAGTAATATTTAATAAATCTAAAATCGCATTTATTGATACCCTTTAATCCTCATAAAATGGTTGAAATTGTACAAAGGTCATTGAAAGCTTTTCTTAATTATAATTTTGTAATTCAATTAATCGGAGACACCAAATTATTTAACGACATTTAATTATTTATGAAACAGAAAATAAATGCTATTGACTCACATGAAATCTATTGTATCTAAACAGTTTTTAGGAGGCTTCTGTAGATCTCTTGCGAAATCTATTTGATCTAATCAAAATTGACACACCAGAGAGACAGTTCAATAAAACACGAACAAAAACTGTTTTTTCTGAACAAAAACACCAATGTTTACACCACAGAGACAGTTCTTAAAACATTTTTGTCTTTAAAAACTGTTTTAGTAAACAAAATACGGTAAGATCGAAGGAAAACACGTTTGTTGTTAATTTTTAGTCTGTTTGGTTTGAACACGCACTTTTGTTTTATGTGAATATGTTTAAAATTGTTATGAGACACATAGAAAAACACTAAAAACAAAACTAGTCAGTTCAGAGTGAACAGTTTGTTTTTGAAAAACAGAACTGTTTTAAAATAAAGTAAAAGATGTTTCTATTTTGTTTTTTTGACAACAAAACTGTTTTCAAAACTGTCTCTCTGGTGTGAAACCGGCATTAGGCTTACAGAAACCGGTACGCCTTTGTGAATGGTTTATGGAAATTCGCTTATAAGCTCATAACTAATATTATTGAATTACTCTTAGTAGCAAATTACCTTTGCATAGTTGTAACTAATTTGCCGTTCATTAAAATGTACAGTATAACAAGGTTTGGCTTTTGTTTATTATTGTTAAGGAGGAAACTTAACTTTTTACGTTTAACTAAGCTGGTCACAGGTTTGCCATCACTGACTTAATCACTTCAGAGAGAATTGCTCTACGAAATAATATGTAGAGCATTATAATGCGTCATTAAATCATATTATATATCGGCATTATAGTTTTATGACGTCACTGAAAGCAAATGAGTATTAGTAATAGTGGATGATGTTAGATGCCAGCTAAATATTGTAAACATCTTTTTTTTGTTTTGTTGACCTTTTAACTTGTAAACAAAAATAATATTTAATAGCTTGCAGGTGGTTCATTGCATAGACAAGCTAGTTATGTTATCTTTTGCTATCTGTACTTCTTTTGTAAAGATATTTAAACAATTAAGAAGTAAATGTGAAATATATTTAAACTAGAAGTAGAAAATGCAAATAAATTAGAAATACCTCATGGGTTTTTAGAATGAGGAAATTTCTTACCGCCTTTTTGATTGAGAAACCGAAATTTATAAGAGCTGTGGCTATGAACAGGTCATTCTTGTTGTCGGGATACAAAGTTTAGTTAAAGTTAAATTAAAGTTAAAGGAGAACATTATTATGGGCGATAAAAGGCTACGTGCCTAGGAAGCCCGAGAAATTATATATAAAAAAAAAGAAATTTCTGTTTTCATAGAGAGTGCTAAGTCCTTCTGGATGTGGTATGATTTTTTCCTTTTTAGAATTGACAGATTCCGCTTACTTGTAGCTTACTTTAGAAAGAAGTTGCGCGTGATATCTATTGCAGCTTCAGTGTCTGCTTTAACATGTAATGAAAAACGTATTTTATTACGTTGTATTTTATTTTTTATATATCTTACTAGCTGTCCAGGCCACGCGTTGCTGTGACTAACGTTTTTGTCATATTACATTACATAGCGCCATCTATTGAATATTTACTCAATCTAGTCAACAGAATATTTACTCAATCTAGTCAACAGATGTCGCCATCATCGTCATATACAGATAATTAATAGACAAATAATTTGCAATAAGATAATATTGCAATCATAAATTGAGATGTAAGCTATCCTATCTTTCAAGTTGGATCAAACTGCACACGGTGTACAAATTTGATTAAAATCGGTTAAGTAGTTTAGGAGTCCATCGCGGACACACAACGTGACACGTAATTTATATATATTAAGATATATATATTTATATCTCATATATAACTTTTATATAGGACCTCTCAAAGATAATATGAGACTCAAGGTCACACTCAAAACTCAAATTACTCAGAAAGAATTTAGTGAACATAGTTGGTTTGTAATAATTTCTTTTGGACTAACACCAAATTAAATGCTATCTGCGAGGGCAATTCAAAAATGTTCAGGTATTTGTTGTTATTAGCGCCATCTCTAATGGCAACCTTGAAACTTTTTAAAATGATCACAAGGTACTGAGCTGGAGGCCTCTAAACGTATTACGGGCAACAGCTTTTCTTTCCCTCTTTCCCCCTTCTCAGTGTGTGTGTTTTGTATCAGTATTTTGTAAAGGGTGAATTCATACCAGTATCTGTAAGATCGTTTCCCTTTCAGAGGTTTTCTGTGAATCGCAGAATATAATTATTGCGAACAGTTTGATGAGTTCTGACAGCAGGGCGTGTTTCGAACGCCCCCTTACGCCAAAAACATCAATTATATTGGTAACAAATTGTGGGGTTGGATACAAAGATGGTAAGAACTAGGGGGCTATTCTCTACAAGTTGAATATTTGAATAGTTTCGAAATTTATTATTGTAATTTTGAATAGGAATGTGTTAGTTCTCCATTTGTACATTTTCTAATAAGCGCCATTCTTTAAATTTTATACTTTTTTTATTTAAGGGTGTTGTGTTAGGGTATTTGTATGTTGATGTTTTTGAATGAGTTATTTAATATAAAGTGGTTATTACTTACTGGGTCTTAGCATCCCCTATTTTAAATTTGACAGTTTCGTATTGTAACTGAAATGTATTGAAACTTTAAAATGAAAATAATCAACAATTAAACTGTCAAAAGTCAACTGAAATTTACACATTTAACATAAATCTCTTAACTTGAGAATATTAAATTAAATTAAGATAAATACAAAAATAGTCCTTTTTTTAATTTAAATTATTTAACGTCGGTATATTTTCGATGCTGAGTCGATGCTATCAACGACGACCTCCTACTATGTTGATAGTTTTTGTTGCGTGACCCCCTTAATGGCGACTAAAACAGCTCTGTTGCACCAACTTCTTGTACGTTACAATCACAGAACCAACCCTTTCAAAAAATAAAACTATATATAAAAATCCATTTATCTTAATGAAGATGAATAATGTTATATGATTACGGAGCTATTTGTTATGAGATAGAAATGTGATGCAGATTTGATCATGAAACGGACCGACGGCTGGCTGCTTTGGCTTTCTGTAGAATATATAGTTCAAATTACGAGAGTTCGGTGGAAACTCATACTTAAAAGAAATTTTAAGAGCCGTATAAATCTATGACACGATAATGAATTTTATCTTATTTGTTCCTCTATACTTTACAGAAAAATAAGTGAGTCAGTGCTATTTTGTTGTATCAGCAGTTTATACGGCACAACTTGTTTTAAGTATGAGTGGTCGCCGAACTCTCGTAATTTGAACTATAGAACTATTCGACTACACATACCTACACTACTAAATCAATCTTTTAAAAATGTTTACATGACTTAAAAATTATGGCTTTATTATCATGTAGAATAATGTACTAAACGAAGAACAAAATAACGAATATTTTAATAATATATGTAGTTATTTTATTACAATATAGCTACAGTGATAAAGAGGGTGTTGAATATAGATTTTGGAGTCACTTTGACATCACATTGAAGATGCGTATAATTTTTTTATCAGTTCATTTACAGTTCAGCTCAGTTCATATGAAATATCCATTTTATCTGCTACAAATTGCGAAACCATTTCACCTATCGGAATACAAATGAGGATAAAGTTGATGCGAACAATAATTGAAGTGCAATAGTGATAGAAGCGTCACAAAACTCTATAATCTTTTTTTTAAGATCTCTAGAAAAATAATTGTTTAGTTTCATAACGAAATCGTTATTAAATGTTTTGAATTAATCACTGAGGTCGAATTTTGAAGAATTAGCTAATAAATTAGTCTAATGATCTAAAAAATTCAATCCTCGTTATAGGTCATATACCTGTTTCACATCATTTTACAGTGTTCACTGTTCTTTCCGTAAAAGTCAGCAAAACTACAAACAGAACAAGCAAATTCCTGTAGTCGATTAGTGTGTGTTTGACGAATGTGTTCTACACTTGTATGTGTCGTGTCTGTGTAATGTGTCAACTAATCAAATTAATTAACATGATACAAATATACATGTTTATGTCAGTTCATCAGCAATAACTAGGCGGAGTGCTGCAAACGACAAGCCGGATATACACTAGAGATTAATGCCTGAATGAACACAGAATGTAAATTACATGATAACATAACAGATAACTCAATACTGCAAACATCAATAAACACATGTTACAGGAAATAGGCATGTGGCTATGACTCGTTGGTACTACAATTCTTCTCAAAAATTGGTACTACAGTGATTTAAGGTCGTATTAAATAATTGTAGGCACCTTCTTTTCGTACTACACTGCCATTGCTGAGATGGGACAAAGAAAGGAGACGATATTATGAAGGTAAAGGATTGGCGAAAATGAAAATTGAACGAACAACAAGAAAAAAAAGGAAATGGAAAAGAAAATATAATAGACGTATAATGTAAGATTCAAGCAGTTGTGTATGAGTAGAAGAAATACCTAAATAAAGAGGGAAGTGAAGAAATTAGAAGAATTCCGAGATTTAGGCTAGAAAACGAAGAAAGAGAAAGCAAGTATTGGAGAACGGAGGAAGATAAATTGAGCACATGATTAGTAGATATAGTAACAGGGTTCAAAGCAGAGTGAGGAAGAAGATAGATGACGGAAGTAAAAAGGAGAAAACATTGTCGGGGAACAAAAAAGAAAGCAAAGAATTTAAATGTTTAAACTTTGTAAATTAAATTAATGTAATAGAAGGTTGTAAGGCCGTAAAGCGAATACAATATATATATATATATATATATATATCTATACTCGTACATACATACATACAACAACTCCTATCAATCCTTATGAAAACATTGTTACTGTTGAAGACTCATTTTTACAAGTTTTAAAACAAATTTCATTAAAACGCAATTTATTTTACCACCTCAGATAAAAAGAAAGTAAATAATTCAATTAAAAAAACATTATTATAAAATTTTAATTAGAATTTTTTTTAAATTTAATTTAGTAAATGTACATAACCGTTGTAAGTTTTTTTTTACTTATATTGAAATCAACCCTTGATAAATGATTGTGCACCCCTTACTAAATCAATGTAATGGTAGTTTCTTGGTTTGCTATCTTTCAGTAAAAAAAAATGTAGCACTCAACATTTTTCTGTTTGGTCTTAAACAGGGTGCTTGTTTCTTAGGATCGTTTTTCACCCCAATGTTTCGTATTGATATATTTAAGATAAGTGAAACCTAACCATCGCATATTAGAACCTAACAACTTACTACCCCTTAAGCCACCCTTGTATTTCAGCTAAATGTTATTAGGAAAGAATACAATGTTAAAAATAGAAACTAACGCGCAGCGGCGGTAACAAAAATAACACAATTTGGGGAATATGTATTATTTCAGCTGTGGCCTAAATTGTGCCTAAATTTATAGTTCTTATGGAAGCCCTTAAACTGCGACATGTTGATCATTACCAGCTGTATGACATGTTGCTTTAGTTTATTATACGAATTAGCTTTTACTGGAAATTGTTTTATTTTTGTTGATAAATTAATTAATTGATTTTATTGGGGGATGGCATCTACAGAACATGTTCAGTTATAAATGAAAAGGATTATCAAAATCGGGTGGTTTCTTCTTATTTTGACTTATGCAATATTATGAAATTATATATATTAATTATATATATAAATTATATATAAAGTATATCGCATAGTACTCGAAAAAGTAAATAGGTATTACTTTAAAGCTAAAAGTTTTTAATAATTTTAAAGGGGAAGATTTCAAAGCCCAAATGGATAGAATTATTTTTCAAAAAGTCGTAAAATAGGTTACAAAACGTTGTTTATTATGTTAGGTATTGTTATGTTAGATAAATCCTAACTATAAGTAACTTTATTTAGTGAGTAATTACGATTAACTTTTGTGAAATACAAAGATTGAATGAATGAACTTTAAATTTGTTTTTAGTTGTAATCGTTGGTTCGTTTTAACCAGCTGGGCATTTACAGCAGCACAAATAAAGTTACATTATACTCTTGAAGTGCTTTGATACAAAATTTAATATAGATAGTAGATACCAACTGAACACAAAATGTTCTCTCACCGTTCCTTAAAAAATAAAACAACATTGTATACATCTAAAACGTCTAGTTTTATCAAAGTAGATGATAGCACGGTACTGTAAGAGGAATGAAATATGGCAAACTCTTTGCGATACAGTGTATAAATATTTAGTCGTACATCCTTCAGCTTCAGCCAGCAGCTCCTACAAACTGCCATAGATAAAGCTCGAGAGATGACACACTTCTGATATGACACTGATTCAATTTCGTCTGCGATATAATTTTCTTTCTCAAAACTTTTTTTTGTTTTCTTCTTCTTTTTCTTTTGACGTGTAAAGAACTTATCAGATTTATGTGATGGTTTTTATTAAAATATATATATTATAACCGCTACTAATATTTATTGGATAACATACATCTTATCTATCACAATGCATTATGGGAGAGAAGTGAAGAAGAAACGAGAAATGCTATTACAGACCCGCAGGCCTTGTAGAGCCCCACAGTCCTTGCAATGTTGATAGGGAGAAAGTTATATACTGCATCCATTTAAAAAGAAGAATTCCTTGCAGAAAAAAACGATGAAGGGGCGATTTAAGCAATCGAGCCACTTAAGAGGTCGTTGGTACGGAGACGCAGCGCTGCAGTGAGTTATAACGAGGAGATATAGACGTTTCTATAATTTATGAAATATAATGTAGTGTTTTATCACTTTACAGAATCTAGCAAAGTAAGCGGGAAATTTGAATCATGAAGAAAATTGCATCGGAAATTAAAATGTTTGCTTCAGCGTTTTTTTTTTGCGAAATCTTTTTCTGCTTTTAATATTTCATTAACATTATCGTAAACAGAATCATATTGTTGTACTTATTTTTTATTTATTTTACATTTGTGAAATATTTACAAAACTATTATAGTTCCTACAACAACACTGTGAAAAATACATAGTAAAAATTGCAGGGTAAACAAAGTACCAACGTAGTAATAACCAAAAATCCGCTCTTTTGATGTTGTATTGTCTTCACTATAAAAATAAAGTAATAAGAAATACGAACCTAAAATCAGATCAAAGCTAAAATATTATACAACTAGAATTATAAGTATTCTTCTGGCCGTTGTTTCACAAAAACTAAAACCCTAACAGTAATAGAGTAAAACATTTTTAGAAAATCTGTTTCAAGCTTCTTAATGCCAACTTAAATATTTATTTTGAAAGCGGAATACCACTGGAGTTAAAACCACTTACAGAAATGTTTATTTCTTAAAAAGAAATATGAAGAAGTAGAAAACTAAGTAGGGTCTTCAAACCATTACTAAGGGATTAGGGATTCCTGCGCATTTCGTATGTGGTTTTCTGTTTTCTTCCTTCAAACGTCAAACGTTTTTTTTGTATATTTACTTGCAGGAAGTTAAAGTCGTTGTCACACTATGGAATGTATACATTCGTGAAGTATCATTAGTTTTAGTTAGTGGTGTCGAAAGTCGTCGCAGAGTGGTCCAAAACACGCATCTGGCAGATATTACATTGTTCATTTCAGAAAATCATTGGTAAATACATATGTCTACCTCAGAAGAATAACTAGCTTTAGTTTTCGGTGTTACATCAGTCACAGGAGCAGCCAGAAAACTTGACTTAGAACATTCAATATCTCTGACAGATTCGATATTGTGCAATATTTTTCTACCAATTGATCAAGTAAAAATTAATTAAATTCCATTACAATACAAGTTTAAATCAATTCTAGTTTTCATCAATTTTAGTTTTGACATTATACACACATATTTCAAATAATTTTAACAGTGCCTTATTTTTCAATTGAAAATTATGAAGGCAACGCTGAAGTATTTGTACAGCTTCTTAGAATTTAACGTCCCTTTGTTGTAAATACTAATATAATAAGCTTAATTAAACATGTACTTAATTAGGAAAGTAATTCTTGGTACATTTAAAACATAATTTCAGAAAATGGAATTAGTATGAAATTGAATATTAACAAGAAGACTTTAATAAACACTTAAATATGTTTTTCGTTCAAAACAATAGTGTGATAAGCACTTTACAGATTTCCTAAGCCTTTAGAAGAAAGTTCAAAGAGTATTAGTTGAAGAATATTCGTGTATAATACATAAGTATCATCTTATTACTAAGTACCTATCAAAAAGTTATATTTGCATGCGTCAAACATAAAAAGATATTGGTTAAGAACTGAAAAAATATATCAAGGAAAAGGAATGAATGTATTTTTGCTGTATGGTTGATTTCTCACTGCCTACCTATATCTATATATATATAAACTCATGCTCTTCAAGAACAGTTTATATCTTGTGATATCAAACGATCTTATGGTATGAAAAGGAAAAGTGTTTTACAAAAGCGTACAAAGAAAAAAGTTCTAAACGAATATTTCATTTTTGAATATTTGAAAAGGTAGGATGTTTTATTTGAGGTTTATCGGTATAGATATTACGAATATTGGATAAGGTATTACTTGAGTTGTTATACGTATAGTATATGCTGCTACTTATAAACGTTAATATCAGCTAATAAAACTTATCTTGTATTTCCTGTTTAAAAGGTTCATTCATTATATGCAAATAGATGTAGAAACGGTTAATTCTCTTAATAATTGTAAAAATTTCTGCAACAATAGTTGTATATATATATATATCAAACATATACTCAATTACATTGACCAATCTTGAGCAACTCAATCTCAGGATTGACCCAAATGAGCCCAAGATACATTTACATCTCCGCTATTGATTAAAGTTTGGCAATAGCTGTGGACAAAAACGAGTTGAACAAATTTTGTCTTTAGACAAACCGTGTTTCGTCTTTCTTATTTGTAAAATATTTTGTTGTTCTTAATTCATTATTTCGTGTTTTCTTTATTAATTGATTCTATATCAATCTTTATTGTAACAAGTACAACACAAGAACCAGTTGTTTGACAATTACGTTACTAATAATCGTTCTATGCAGATTTTAATTCGTACTCTTTTAGTGCAGAAGTCTTTCAACCTTATAACGATTAACATCCCTGATTAGTAATTACCGCTTAAAAGTTATTACAATCACCGAGGTTCTTGAGTGATACTTGATTTTGCTATATTTTTAGTGTTAATCATCGTTATTGTCACTAAAACTTGTGATTTATATTTGATCAAATAAACAAGTGAATTGTTATATTAAAATTATTTGAAGATCTTTAATTCCTGTGCTTGCACCTCAAAAATTCGCAACCTAAGCGCAATGCTGAAAATACGCATAATCCTGCTTTTTAACAGGCTGCTTTTCGATTTCAAATCACAATCACACAGAATAGAAATTCATTACAATGATCAAGGAAGACATAACAATAGTAATTTTCTTGCTTAGAAAAAACTTAGAATCATCAATTAAAAATATGACAAATATTATCTGTTTCTTTATAACCCCTACAAACATATTTTCGTATCGTAGTAATGTCGAAAGAAAAATATATTGGGGTACGTTCATGAAAAGAAATTGCGTATTTTATAGGTAAGTTTATGAAGTGGGGTAATGCATTTTTGCTTCTGAAGTTTCGACTTCATTTTTGATCCAAAATGCCTTCTAAACGGATACTCCTTTTTTGTTGTTGTCCATAAGTCACCCTATATCGCCCAAATATCGATTCCTATACTAAGACGAGTTCTAGAATATCATATTCGAATTTTATACGCTTTAAATATGTTAAAACGGAGCTGCTTTTGATCGTTTACAACTTTCATCATGTAACCTGACAACGTCGCTTTACGGAGGAAGTTTAAATTTCTCTCACTCCAAAATACGAGCACTATACACTATAACTTAATGTAAACAAGTCGTATCTTGGACAGCGCAAGAATGCAACCTTGCGAGATCCGAAAAACGATGCATTTCGATTATTTTTCTTATTTTCTCTCATGTGAGACAGTGCAAACCAGAGCACTTCGCATCAACTATTTTTTATTGTCTACTCAAGTACTGTTTTCACAGTTTCTACAGTCCGATCGCGCCTGACATATAGATGTATGTGCACGTCTAACTGACTGCTGTATATATGTAGCAAATGTCTTAAACAAGTTTTAGAAAATTATAAATTTAGTTCAGAACAATGTTAAAAGCAAATTCCTGAAATTCATTAATAATACATAACTAAAGACAAATTAGTTCCGTAAATTATCTCGAAGTAGAAACACTGAAAGATACTCGTAGACATATTCGTACACATAACAGGGAATGGAGTTGGAGACAAAATGGCATACCATACCTACGTAAGCAAGTAGGTAGACGGTACAAGGGGTACAAGGTACAAGCACACGTCTTGTAGTCGTAGTTCCCTCTTTTGAGTTCCTTCTTCTTGTCATTTGTACCTAAACAGAACATATGCGACGTTTAAGCGTGAATTTTGTGTAAGATCTCAGGTTCTGCAATTAGTTTCCGTTTGTTTATATCAGTTGTTGGCACTGTATTACTGTATCTGTACTTTAAATGCCGTTGATTTTGAGTAAAAACATATGCTGGGAGTATCAGAGGATGTTGGATTACTTACAAAGGTTCTTGTACAAAGCAATTCTTGCATGATGACAACAGTACCGCATTATGAGAGGGCAACACTGGTTAAGACATCGATTTTGAAAGGTCCAGACTGAGCTCTCTGACAAGAAATGGTCATTTTTTTAAGATTACAGAAATTAATACCTGATTGAATGTTATTTAAGATAAGCGGACACAGGTCCATAAGGTTTGCTTCATAAGCATTGGATTTATTTTATGAAACGTGGAAGAAGCAAGAGAGAAGGCGAGCGCTACTGATTGTAGTGCTATGTACATAGAAATGAGAGCCTATTAATTTCCTAGACTGTTTTGATTGACTTCTCCAACTATAAGCTATATTTAGTTAATTCCAATCGTTACTGCAATTCGCTGTACAGCACACTGATAAGAAGACTTCTGACTACCACTATTATATTGATTATCAAGTCCTAAACTCTCCTTTTTCGTTTTATAGTTATAAAGTCATCGTTTTATTTGTTTTGCAATAAAAACGAGTATAAATTCTAAATCGTAAAGGATTGCCGTTCTAGACTGACTAGGGAATTCTCATAAATCAATGAAGGTAAAAAATTCCCCAAGGATTTTGCGTATCCAATGTAGTTAAATGTCCAGAGAACTACGTTTCAAATTTTTATTACATTTTTTAAACAGTGTAATAGTAATAAGTGTAATACGGGATTGTAGTAGGACTCATTAGTTCCCCTAAAACGCGTTATATAAAACTGAACCGACAACAAATAGTCCAGGTAGAAAATTGTAATGCAATGTAAATTTCACAAATGCCCGCTTCCCACAAGGTAATTCTAAGGTTCAGTTTTCGTGTGAGTCTACTTTTAATAAATTATTTTTTCAAAATTTTCAAATAAAAATGCTTCGGCACTCAAAGCTATTGGATATAAACGAAATCATAAATCGAAATAAACACAATATTTATTACAATTTGATAGCAATACGAGTAAAGTGATGTACCCGTGCTCTAAACACCCTTAAACAATATAACGAAATACCACATTACCCCTAGAACTAGAACTAGGAAGCAATACTCAAGGGTACTGATGTTGCTAGTACATGGTGCATGGTACATCCACCACGTCTACGAGAAGACTGATATAGACATAAATAACAAGAGCACATGTGCCCCAATCTTAGCCACCTCTGCTCCGTTACCACCCCCGTCTTCACCCCTCAATGGTTGATAGAACACAATGCGAAAGGGGTATTCTGAAACGCAACTATGTAGTTAACAGAAATTAACAGTTCCATGAATGGAAAGGGTGAGGGAGGGGCGCGCGGGGGGTGGAGGGTGTATGTGTCATCATAAAGCTCTTGTACTTACACCTGATGACATACGAATAGGTGTGCTAATTATGATACAATTGCGGATAACTTCGGAGTGCTTCTGTACACATTGTTCTATTATTAAATAAATAATAAGTAACCCACAACTGTAGTATACTCTGTACAGGGTGTGCAGTGAGAAACTTCAACAACACCACAGTTTGAAAATAATCTATATAGATCTTACAGAGAATCTAGAACTGCACCCTTCATATAAAGGACATATTCATACATTTTAAATAGATATATTTTGTCTTAGAAAATCTTGCCTTCCTTCTTCACTTAATGTGAGTCGTGCGGATTTGTGGATGCTTACTTTTACCCGGAATTCAAGTGACCCAGCAAACTGTATCCAAAAGCAGCAAATAGTCTTCTTAATCAATAACTACATCCATACATGACTAGTGTTTTTCAGTAATTTAAAAATGTAGTTACATTATTTGTTTAACTTTGTATCCCAGCACTGCAACATCTAAACGTGGAAACCCCTGGATCACGTACTTCCAGAATAACCCTTATTGTGCATAGATATACACCATGGCATAGACCATAGAGTATAGACAATAGCTTTTATAGTGATCTCCATGCTCCGTGGCATACATATATCACGTACGGTCTTACCAATGCATTATATATATACGTAGACGGACACATGGGTAACAAGACGTAGTTATATGCACCAGCACCGATACCAGAAGCTGCAAACCTTTTTACGAACTAGTTTTATAATTACTTTATTAGATTAACTTCACATTTTATTATCCTTACCCTGACTAAATTGAAACATAAATCTTGTGATCAGAAAGAATACAATTTAAAGAGAATAAGAAATATTTTTCGGAAAGTCAACAGCATTAATTCAATTAAATAAATTATCAGACAATTTTAAACTTTGTTGTTTTACTAGTATTGCAAATATTGAAGTAAAGTGATAAAGAATGTCGATTTCGACCAGGTGCAAACAATATTTGGATATTTTAAACTATGTTAGAACTATAAACGCGGCAGACATTCTAATCAATAGATACGGGTCATGAAAACAGATGAGGACGTGTACTCATGACACATATAATTGTCTTAAAACATCGTGCAGTTGCCCTAATACACCAGCACTCTTTAGAATCTCTCCCACCCTTCAGGTGACTTTACGTAAATGGAATCATGGTGTTAAGTTCTAAATACATTTTGTGCTTTCTGTTAACAAAATTATTTAGAAATTATTGAGTATAAAATCAACAAGACCGATATTTGTTTGATATATTATTTTATATAAAATATAAAATACAGGGAATTGGACTGGGTGATTGGAAAGGATTCCACTCTGTCAGTACAAAATAAGTTACTAATATACAAATAGATCCTTAAACCAGTGTGATATTCAGCTATGGGGCTATACCAGTCAGAGTAACAAGGATTTAATCCAAAGGTTCTAGAACAAAGTGCTAAGAAACATCGTGGAAGCACCATGGTATATTAGAAACAGTGATGTTCACCGGGACTTAAAGATGGAAACTGTGGACAGTACAAGAAGGAAATTTACCAAGAGGCAATGGCGAGGTAACACACCTACTGGACAACGATGGAGAAACATATAGAAGACTGAAAAGGGGTAAACCTTTTGAGTTAGTTTAATGAAATTAAATGTAATCGTGCAAAACGTAATACATATTTATGTTAAATATTTCATATCATACAATAAGGTATGCTGTAGAGCAATACCTTAAATGTTTGTATTATATTATGTTAACATTAAATTGATTATTAGTCTAATAGACTAGATTGTAATAGTTTGTAATAGATAAAAAATAAAAATGTATTATTTAAAATATACGAGGTCTGTTCAAAAAATAAGGTGAATTTTCATTTTTCTCAAAAAATATTTATTTATTCATCAATTTCTATTTTGTCCCCTTCAAAGTAGTCCCCCTCAGATATGTGACACTTGTGCCAGCGTTTTTTCCAATCCTCGAAGCAGTTCTGATATGCACTTTTTGGTATGCTCTTGAGCTATCTCAGCGATTCGGTTTGTATCTCCTCAATCGTCTCAAAACGCCGTCCTTTTATGGGTTTCTTCAATCTTGGGAACAGGAAAAAGTCGCAGGGGGCCAAATCTGGTGAATACGGTGGCTGAGGCATGATTACGGTGTTGTTTTTGGCCAAAAAATTACGAACAAGCAATGACGAGTGAGCAGGTGCATTATCGTGATGCAAAAGCCATGAATTGTTTTTCCACAATTCATGCCCAAAATTTCCGAAAAAATTGCATGGCATGAGCCAACCGATGTGCCGACATCCTCAGCAACTTCTCTAATAGTGATTCGACGATTCTCCATAATAATTTTCTTCACTTCCTCAACATTTTCATCGGTTGTTGATGTGCTGGGGCGTCCAGGGCGAGCGTCGTCATTCAAATCTTCTCGACCTTCTGTGAAAAGCTTGTACCACTTGTAAACATTTTTTTGGCTTAAAGTAGACTCACCGTATGCCACTTTCAACATTTCAAGTGTTTTGGAGCACTTGATTCCATTTTTCACACAAAATTTAATGCAAACTCTTTGATACATTTTTTTCGATAGCAGAAAATCGCCGAACACGCAAAATGCTTCTAACTTTTATGCCTCTCACAAACAAACTAAATGTGCTATGTAGCTAAAACTGTGAACATATGTTCGAGACGAGTGTACCAACATAACAAAATAATCGATAATAATAATCGAAAAAATCGATAATCGAATGTACGTAGCCCGCGAAATTTGACCTTGAGTGAAAATTCACCTTATTTTTTGAACAGACCTCGTATGAACAAAATTATGTTGCTTCATTCTAGCTCCCGCTGCCCTCACGTAGTCCTGCATAACTTTTCATTTAATAAACTAGTGGCTTAGAAGTCACACTCGATTTCAGTGACCTATACAAAATTAGTTACAATGACACTATGTTACTCGCCCCTGTTCCCAGACTATGTGCAGAGACAAGAAAGCACAAAACTAAACTCGTACATGTACTTATATGAATTACAATAGCTCGTCTTATTTATAGCGATGATGTTTATAAAGGACAAAGTGATTTTTCTTCTTCGTCTTCTTTACGATCCACCAATAGACAATAATACATATCGTTATGATACGATATGCTACATGCAATGAAAATTTTATAAATTTTATAACCATGTATAATAAGATTTTTCTATATAAGTTGATATTAGTTTTAAGTTAGTATTGTATTATTTAAATTGCTTTTTACTGAAATATTCTTTTAACATGTTAGATATTTATTATCGCCAATATTTTATATTTGTTTGTTATCATTTTCATATGTTAGGAAATCTATGTTTATGGGTTTATTTATTTATAAACGAATAAATAGCGGTTATCTAGGTAAACGATTTTACCTAGATACAATCTATAAAAATGTAGATAAATGGTTTTCATTTCTAAAATATAGAGAATATATTTTTAACTTTTCTAATTTATTTGTTTATATCAGTGGTTCGCAACTATTTCGAATTGGTTCAAATTCACTAGACATTTCTTACATGTAAAATATATAACGTAATGTAATTTTATTATTGTGTAACAGGGATTTAAATTGCACAACGGATGACTAGAGCGCGCAGACAAAGTTGACGACGGCGTTGAGCCAACATTGTATAACTGCATAATATATATGGTATGGTGCAGCTTTGTAGATAATGGAACATTTTGTTACATCCACCAATTTATCACAACTGCGCTAACATTTAAGTCCGTAGTTCAGCCAAGAATATATCAGCTAAACCCGCAAATAAGACATCGTTATGAATGCAGCTCGGTTAAAAAGATGCCAAAGTAACATTTGTAACCACGCCGAGCGAGGTGCGATGCATTCCTTGGGTGGTGATGGTTTTATACGTAAATAGATATAAACGTTATTACTTAGAGCAGGGGTCCCAAACTTTCGCAGCAAGCAGGATATCCTAAGACACGAATTTAATTTTATCAAGTGTACATTCAATTTCTCGTACATTACGAGTTATCATTCAATTATATCTAGAATCAAATCACCGGGGGATGGGAAAGCATGTTCTGTGTGAAAGTACGTGGTCTGTGGGTCTTAGTTTGGGGACCATTGATTTAGAGCAATATTTTACTCAAATTGTCATACATATTTAGAAAACACAACATGGAAATTTAAAATGCCTTGAAGTTTTCATATTGAAAATGACAAAGCTTATGCAAAAATGTTTGCTTGATTCTTTTAGTTCCATTTTGCAATGTTTATAGGATTACATTGCTTTTTCTAAAATGCAAACTCCAACGTTTTATTTTGCTTAGAACAGAATGCATTCTATGTGGTATTAGAGAGACTTTGATAATCAAAACAATAAAAACAATGGTCGAAATACTCGTATTAAAAATAACAAGAAATTTAAAAAAATTCAGACGGCAGCTTAACCGACTGCATTTATGCTTGATAGCTGACAGCTGCGAGTGAGCCAAATTGATATATAAGACTGCTCTTATTTGTGACTAAGTTGCAAAATTGTAGACGCCAAAAACACAACGTTTGGTGTCAGAAGTGGGATTCATTATAATTCGATCCTAATATCTGGAATCTCTTTTAATTTACTGTTGCTTGTGGTGTTAAAAACGCCACAATATATTAAGAAATTGTTATTACCTCTTATTGCCCCATTTTCTTAATATTTGATAGAACAATCTTTGATACGAATATCTCCTCCTCCTAACCCCAACTCACGGTAATTAAATAACAACCCTGCGACTAGTTGAATGGTGTCTAACTCTACGAATTCTGTGAGTATCAATAAGGGTCTGCAATTACAGACACATTGTCTGTTAATTATCCCACCGCATACAAAACCACCTTCAAAGTAATAAACAAGCCCCCAAAATAGTCAAAATCAATTACCTACAACATTACGTACAATTAGTAGTATACAATCATCTACTACGTCGCAAATTATATAGAAGGCAATTACAGAAACCTACAGCAGAACCAGAAATAGATTCAGCCCTCGTATGTCGTGTGGACTGCCGTGCTCTATAGGGTAGTTGCAGGGGTGGAAAAGCACAGGTTCGTGACATGTGTGGCTGCTAACTGAAGATGCTTCTAAGTGCTTGTTGGGGTAAATTAGCAAATTTTAGGGTTCATTATATGAACAAATTTGTGTACACCCCACTACAAAAATAATTATAATGCATTCAGAATGCTAGTACAATGTTATGAAATCGATAACTAGTTTTTAAGATAGCCCATGTAAGCTTTCTGATCCGTGAAGATATTATAAGCGCTTAATCAAAGTTTTGTTCTATAGCGAATATAGAAAACTACATAAAAAAGAATTTTCGACCATTGCATGGTGTTTTAAAACATAATGGAGAAACAAAGCCTCTACTTGCAGGCCTAAAGGTATATTATGATAAAGAAACAAATATTTAGTGCATGCCTATTCTTCAATTCTCAGTTAATTGTGGGTTATTATAAGCCTTGATCTACCAACTTTGGTTCTTAAATCTAATTTTTGTACCAAACAAAATAACTATTACATTAGTAGTTGCTCAGTCGTTGACAAAACTGGAATTGATAAAATTGAACTGAGAATTGAGCACTTAGTGTATTTTTCTTGAAGAAAACAAACCAATTTAAGATACGAGTAATTAAACTAGTGGACACGTGGCTTGTCAAATAGAACCCCAATCACCTGGCCTATGTTCGTCACTGGTTTTAACTAACCAACCAAGGATGAAATAAGGATAAAGTAAGCTTCTGTAAATGCTACAGGACTATGGAAGTAAACCTTCATTCAAGCTACAATAACATATAATAATTTCACTAATACAAAACCCGGAATATCCAACATTGACACGGCTTATTACGGACTCCAACAGATCCGTATGAAATGACTATTCTAGAAGGTAGTGTCAAAGACTTATCAGATATAGAGAACAGTTACGATATAATTAATCAAATGGTAATGAAAGATCTAAGTTCACGACCTCAGCACACCACTGTCTTGGAAAAATGGCTGTCAAAAACATTTCTGTAGCATTGAAATAGTTACTATCAATTTCATAGAGTCGATTTGGTAGAGATAGATGTGTTCCTCAAATGTACTGAGCTACTACTAAGTACAGGTTGTTTCAATTACGACGGTTTGGCGGTGACAGGATCTACGATATAATAAAATAGCACACTGTGTCACTATTTTATTTTACAAACTTACTACTAATTTTATTTAATTTATTAATACAAACCTGGTTTATCATATCAACTGTTCGCCAATCATTTAAAATACGACGGTTTCACATGGTATTTCGACGAAGCCCATGTCGAATATGTTTGATCATATAATATATATGTATAATAATTTTATTATTATTAGAAATAAATATATGAAAATAATTTTACCGATGTTTTAATAACAGTAACGTGATATATTTTTAGGACGCGTTGTTAATTTTAATTAAATCGATGATTATTATTATTTCAAACATAAATAATGTTTACCGAATATTAATATTAAATTAAATCCCGTACGTAAAATAAATGTCGAATTTAATTGAATTGAAACGAGCTTAAAACGTAATACAAATAACGGATAATATTAGAAATATTATAGAGAAAGGTATTCTACAGTCTGTTAAAGAGTCAGAAATCAAATAACAATTCTTTATTTCTAAAGCGCGTTTTTCATTAACTTATAATCATATTTTCTTTGTTTGGTTCGTTATACAACTATTATTACCATACCCTTGTGCTGTGCCGCACCCCCAACCGTACCTGCTTGCAATGAGCAACGTCGGGCGTCGTTTGGTGGATTACCAAGTTGCGGCGTCGTGCGGTGTAGCGTCTTTCAAGACTTACGTGCCCTATAGACACACGTCTTTTCACAATTCACCTTCCAGCATTTCTGAGTGCTACAATCAACTACAGCCCCCATAATACGTGCGGTGTACCCATGGAGCAATGGGGAAACCCCAGTAGCCTCTACAATGCCTCACGGAGTACGACAACTATGTACCATACAATGAATGGAGGGTGCCGGGGGCTACATAAGTATTTTCCTATATTGTGTCCCCTTTAAATTGAAACAGTATTACGTACAGACCAAGTACGATGTGCCCCAAGATGTAGAGTATAGGGAATGTGCTTAGAACGTAAGGGGCGGTTCAGATTTCAAAGAAGTTTTTGCAAAATATTTTGCTTTGCTCACAAATAAGTAATTGATCTAACTAAAAATATCATTTTTATCATTTACTCCATTTAGAATTAACACATATGTTTTTAATACTTTCCATATTGTTAATTCTAGTATTTATATTATTTAAGGTTTCTTATATATTTACAAGTTATTGCTAATTCTTTATTCAATAGATGTTGCTTGTTATTAATCGTAATGACACAAACATACCTTGTTCTATAAGGATCTCTTTTCTTTTTGAAATAGACACTAACACCAATTACAGTAAAAGTGTCGTCGAGTTCTCAGCTCGAATTAAACTGAATATAAAGTAAATATTGTACTATCAAATAATCTTCCAAATTATCGTTTTATTATTCAATAACACGGAGTTTGGTGCTACATAGTAATTTAACACGCAGCACGTTGAAAAATTATTAAAACTGTTCGATTTACAACTCGATAACATCAATATAAACCAACCATTAAAACGTGTTATTGGAACGTGTTACTGCAGTATTTAACTTATGTATTTTTTACTGCGTACATTTCACATTTCTAAAATGTATGAACCAACCCTTAAGTGTGTGCGCGGTATAGGGCAAGGGCTGTGGAAGGGGCAGAGCGCGAAGAAACCCCAAATACCCCAACTACCTTTCTTGAGCCCCTTATTTAATTTGTACGCAATATTCCGCTAGACGAAATACACTCTAAATGTATAAGGAAATGTAGTTATAACGAGTTTTAGGGATGCCTACTAAGGGTGAGATTTGTAATATTAAATTAGGAACACCACAACGGATTTTGGGGGTTTGTGAATAAGATTGATGCATAAATAAGGGACGAATGTTTAATTGGTGTTAAAAGATAAAACTATAGTTAATCCATTAATATGTACTAATGTGCTATGTAGGTTGGAAAACGGATTGATCTGGAAGGGGGGATCGTTTTATGGGAGTTTAAGGAAATCTTCTTTGAGGAAACTTCTTACCGCACTCGTGGAATTAACATCTGCAACCATATAACGAATAGAATTCAGCTACGGAAGTAGGCCGAGTTTAAATATCATTAAATGCTGAATACATTTGAGAAAATTTGGAAGCTCGTTTGCCGAGAGGCTCAGCAATGGTGGCTAACGTAGCATCATCAGGAATCCTCAGGAATAAAACAAAATATATTTTCCTGTAAGCAAATGTAATACTTATGGGTGCCATAAGAAAAAAAGTCGATTTCTTATTAAAAATTTAACTTACATAATTAAATAAAAATTGGACGGGGAATCCAATCGAAAAAATCGTTTGCTACTCGATAAATATTATTGTGAAGAAAATATGGTGTAATTTTTATTTAAATCGGTTCAGGCGTTCTTGAGATATTGTGGCAACCAGTTAAAGAAAAGTAGCTTCGGATAAACGCAAGAGAAGTATAAGTATTGTGTAAATTTATATAATATCGTGCTCACTTAAAGTTGCAATAGCTCAGGTAATATTTAAATTATGTGATAGAATATTCTTAAAAGTGTTGTATATTAATCTATACATAAAAAAATCAATTTTTAAAATCTCAGAATGGAAGAATGGTGATTTTCTTCCTCGTTCTGCTTTCTTTTAAACTTTTGAAACACTGGAAATTTTTATTTCAATAGAACACAACATTTACTGCATGCACCCTTAGAGTTTAGATATATGGAGAGTGAATAGTCTACATTTCTTATAAACTATCGAAGGTGACAGCTGCCTAAATGTAATAAATATTAAATATATAAAGAAATTATATTTCTTTAGTTGGTACAAAGCTTTCGGTAAAACGGTGACTGTTCAGTGCAAACATATACTCATGAACGCCATAGATGTTCCTGTAGAGATAACGGTCAACACAGTTGATGTTTGAAGTGAACAGAACTCACATTTTTAGTTATATTTGTATATACGAGTAGTTTATTTATATTTATACATATCTACATTACCCAGTAAACATTTAGTGAAGTGCCCTATTTTGTGACGTTTCTATCACTATTTCACTTCAATTATAGTTCGCATCAACTTTATCTTCATTTGTATTCCGACAGGTGAAGTGGCTCCGTCATCTGTAGCCGATAAAACAGACATTTCATATGAACGATTGTGAGAAACTGAACTATAAATGAACTCTTTCATGACAAAAAAATCATACGCATCTCCTATATGATGTCAAAGTGACTCCAAAATGTTTACTGGATATTCTACATTAATATAATGTCATATTTAACAACTGTCACGTATTATATCTAGACAGCTCTGCCTTGACAACTGTCACTTTCGACGCATGCGTATAGAGAACAAATAGGAACATATACCTTTCTCTCTTGCACACATTTTGGACACACTTTCAGGTCAGCATTCGCTCTCCATATAAATATATATATATATATATATATATATATATATATATATATATATATATATATATATATATATATATATATATATATATATGTATAGATTACACCCAAATTGAATAAAGCAAATGCCATTTTTTCTATCGTTAACAACATATCTTAGTTAACTCAAAAAAAAGTTCACCAATGTTAACAGTGTATAACAAAACATTGGTTCCTGACTAGAAATCGGGGTCGCTCTCTGAATAGTTCGGGAGCCGATAATGGAAATCCAATGTATCCTTGCTGCGTGCACGGAAGAGAACAGAAACGGGGAGTAAGTTGTGCAACTGGAGGGTGAGACTTCTTCATCCCCTAACAGTACAATAGGCGCGATATTGGTAAGAGGTGTCTTGCGGTCACCAGGGTGTCGACAATGCCGAAGTGCGTCAACGTCAAGGGTGTGTTCAGCTTGAGACTGTCGACAGTGGCAGTGGCAGCCGGGATTGTTATCTGAACAGCATGACAAGGACAGGAGGGTGACACAATTAACATACCTACACACACAGACACACAGGCAATACAATATATACAATACAATACATAAGCACTTATGCACTTTCAATGAGAAATAAAGAATAGGTTTGTGTTCGTAATTTTCAAGTGCTTTTAGAAATTAATTTAGTCAACTTTGCTTTTGTGTTATTTAAAGAAATGACATCAATTCCCTTTTAATTATAGAAATACAATTTGTACACTTTCTATTAAAAATATAACGGAATAGGAACAACAAAAAAGTATCCGTTTCGAAGCAAAAATGCATTGCCCCACGAAATTCTTCTTTTCCTGAACGTACCCAAAAATATTTTCTACCTGTGGCTTAGAACGAACTTCGAAAAATCTTACTCAAATTGTAATAACGCCTATTCGACATTACTACGATATAAAAAATGTTTATACGGCAACAGGGAGACCAATAATCTACTATTGATACTACTTTTTACTTTACAAACTTCATTTTAGTCTAACTCAATTCAATCTAGATTACATGCTTACCGCCTAACATGACTAACAAACGTACTCCCACTCTCACTCTCATCCTATAACACACTCACCCACCCCCTTATAAAATCCGAACTTAACCTTATACCTTAATGCTTAATCTAATCTATATGAGCGACCCCAAAATCCCGCAAATCGCGATGCTGATGAGATTACCTTCTCTATAAATTCAATTATTTCCTTTTGTGTTTGGGAAAAAAATAAACTGGAAACTTCTAGTTGAACGTACAAACTCTACAGCAGAGCGTTGCGACGGTAGACGTCGTAGTGTATTCTTATTCGAAAGTTGAGCATAGTTCAGTGGGTCCCAATGTCATGTATGGATCGTTTTTTACATATAAAGCAAACATTCTTAAACTGTGCTACGCATATGACTAACCTGCATTACTTTTAGTGTTGTTACTCTACAAACATTTTTACGTATCGTAGCAATGTCAAATAGTCTAAATACAATTTGAGTAAGATTTTTCGAAGCACGTTCTCTGTTTGCTTATTAAAATTAACTAAACACAACGAGAATTTTGGGAGAAATAAAGTTGTTAGTATAGTCCAAATCACTATAGTTCGGCGGCGACTTATACTTAAATGAGGTTATAAGAGCGGTATAAATCTATAATATGAATGTTATCTTACTCGTTTCTATATACATTATAGAAAAATAAGTGAATCAGTGCTTTTTAGTTATATCGGCAATTTATACCCCACAACTTGTTCTAAGTATGAGTCGCCGCCGAACTCTCGTAATTTGACCTATACGTAAAAGCTTTCAAAAAGCAATTTGTCGTCTATATTTTAAATTTGAAACATTTATTTTTGAGGTTACAAAAAATGTGTGAATTTATAGGTTATGTCAAATAATAACTGGTTGAATTCTACTTGTTAAAACCCATCATGTATCACAAATCGAATCGATGCTGAACGAGTTCCAGACTTTACTTAAACTATACTTGAGAGCATCCGGTTAAAGAAGTCATCTTCAGATATCTACGATGTATTTTCGAGTACATTGATTCCATCGCCTTGAACATAACATTCAATAACATCACAAGTTGAAATTAAACCAAGTGAATACCTAAATATACATACGTATACGACAAATGAAATCATGTATATTTAAAGAGATATTTGTCCTCGTTTCCTGTATGGATTATCCGGGACTCAATTCCCTGCAAAGCGGAGTCCCAGAGCAAAGTACGAAGAGTGGAGGAACGACGAATACGCGACACTTGGTTGGGTTCCCATGTTGTTAACAGCTAGCTGCAGTGTACATTATTTAAGCCGTTACATATTTAAATACACATAAGGATAGATCACAGTATTTAAAACGAAAGGTAGCGTGACATGTCATGCCAAACCACCCACAAAACATTGCGACTTCCATTTAGGTCTTAATGATTCTAATAATATAGAGAGGATTCTGTTTTTTCTTAACCCCGGGTTATCGCATACATGTTCATGTACGAATATTCGGTTTGTAGTAAAACGAAAAGTGTTTAGCAAGTAATTTATTCGATAAAAAGTTGCTCAAAATACATTCTGTGTCGCACACACACAGCGGAGCAGCAATTAAAGCCACCAGGTGAGTGTGTGATTAAAAATAGGCTAATTATAGTCTAATTCAGTCGACGATTCAAATTGCTATTAAGTATTAAGTCTAAAATCGTGTACCTTGTCTTAAATTATAAATTATTTTTAATTTTTTAGAGCAGCATGGCAGACTACTTGACAATTGCATTAAAATATCATACTTCTAAAATAGGAATTACATTTTTGCTTTCACACTTAATGATAACGTTCGAACTCTGCTAATAAGTAATAGAATCCATAATTGCAAATAAACTGAAAAACTGAAAAAAGAGGTGAACGATAATGAATGGCAGATTTAAATAATTTGAGGTAAATAACTAAAGCTTCATTCCTACTCACTGTTTTGATATTTAATTTACTGTTTTTATCTAATATTTTAATCTAGATTTCAGGTGTTCAGAATAGGCATTCCTAGCCACATTCGTGTTTTAATTTAATAATTTAGTTAAAACAGTTGAGTTAAGACAGTTCAATATTGAAGGAGAAATTAAAATTGCTATTTTTAATAACAATTAGTAATAGAAATTGTTTTTATTTCATTATTTTTGACAAACTGACATTAAACTTCTTTAAAATATAAATTCTACTGAATTTTGACAAATTGTCACATTTTGGAGGTTGTAATATAATATAGTTTTTCTATAGTAACTTTAAATAAAAAATGAACAGGGAATTCAATCGAAAAAATCGTTTGCTACTCGATAAATATTCTTGTGAAGAAAATATGGTGTAATTTTTATTTAAATCGGTTCAGGCGTTCTTAAGATATTCTGGCAACCAGTTAAAGAAAAGTAGCTTCGACATAAACGCAAGAGAAGAATAAGTATTGTGTAAATTTATATAATATCGTGGTCACTTAAAGTTGCTATAGCTCAGGTAATATTCAAATTATGTGATAGAATATTCTTAAAAGTGTAGTTTATTAATCTATACATCAAAAAATAAATTTTTAAAATCTCAGAATGGAAGAATGGTGATTTTCTTCCTCGTTCTGCTTTCTTTTAAACTTTTGAAACACTGGAAATTTTTATTTCAATAGAACACAACATTTACTGCATGTACCCTTAGAGTTTAGATATATGGAGAGTGAATAGCCTACATTTCTTATAAACTATCGAAGGTGACAGCTGCCTAAATGTAATAAATGTTAAATATGTAAAGAAATTATATTTCTTTAGTTGGTACAAAGCTTTCGGTAAAACGGTGACTGTTCAGTGCAAAAAGAAAAACTGAAAAAAGAGGTGAACGATAATGAATGGCAGATTTAAATAATTTGAGGTAAATAACTAAAGCTTCATTCCTACTCACTGTTTTGATATTTAATTTACTGTTTTTATCTAATATTTTAATCTAGATTTCAGGTGTTCAGAATAGGCATTCCTAGCCACATTCGTGTTTTAATTTAATAATTTAGTTAAAACAGTTGAGTTAAGACAGTTCAATATTGAAGGAGAAATTAAAATTGCTATTTTTAATAACAATTAGTAATAGAAATTGTTTTTATTTCATTATTTTTGACAAACTGACATTAAACTTCTTTAAAATATAAATTCTACTGAATTTTGACAAATTGTCACATTTTGGAGGTTGTAATATAATATAGTTTTTCTTAATTTAATATTTTTAATTTAAAATATTGGACCTTATAAGGTTCTAAAAAAACTAAGAAAACTTAAAAAATAAATTAAATTAAAAATGGTAGTGGGAATGACTACGCGTTTTGCCATATGTCTTCAAATTTTTGCACAATAAACTTAATATGTTGTACAATAATATAAATAAATACAAAAAAAAATTGAAACCTTAAACCTAAACCTCTTAAACCTTAAACCTCTAATACAGCACTGATCACATTATAGTAGAGAAAACCACATACAATTCTTAATCATAATACAAGTGTACTGGTAAAAATAAGAAATAACTTCTGTCTTAAGCTGCTTCTATTTCTCTTGAGCCTCTTTCTTCCTGTTTCCTTCACCTTCTTCCTTATCACCGTTTCCTGCTTCTCCTTCCTTTTTCCGTGTCTCACCTTTTGCCTTCCTTGACCCCTCTCGACAAACCCTCTTTTATCTTTCCACTATTCTTTCTTCCTTTCAGACTTCATTTTCCCTTTCTTGCCTTTTACCTCTATCACTCTGTTCAGGCATAGACCCTCTGGTTTTTCATTTCCTCCTTCTAATTACTTCTGCCATCCATTTGTTCCTTTCCTTCCCTCTTTTAATACCTATATTTATATGTATATCAGATATAAATAACAGATTCTGATCACAACCCTGCTATCTAGACTGGTTATACCTGCGATTTACAAAACCTTTGAAAACCATCAGTTAAAAAGTTAGGGGTTTAGTTAAGTTAGTTTAACAAACGCAAACTTATATTACTTTAAATGAAAAGTGTAAACAATACAATATACGAGTTTTATTCCTCTTTGAGAAATAAATCTAATTGAAAATTAGGTATTTTGCAAATAATCATCCATCTAAGTAAGTAATATTAAATATTGTGGGTATACAATATTACGGAGGTATTAAAACACAAAGTCTCATGACAGACTCACGACAAGCGAATAATCAGCATTGCAGGAGAGTTAGGAGGCGCCTCAGGGCTGCATACAAGGAAAGTAATTCCATTAAAAAATTGTTCTTTGTTTATCTAATTAAATCCCTACTTTATGGACCCTTTTTAAATCTTTCAGCACCCTTTAATGAAACACTGCCCGGGGTCCATGTATATAAATACTTGTACATCCCTCCGCTTCCACTGCTCTTAACCTAATCATCCCTGCCGGATTGTTTGTGGAGATGTTGGGTGTTAAGAGATAATATTAAAATTAATTCCATCTAATTTAGAAATGAAAAAGATATTATTTGAATATGTATTTGTTACAACTATCAAACGTATTGTAGAGATTTATACCACGAGGTAATATCTTGCATTTGTTTGGTAATATTACAATTTGTTTATCAATTGCTGAATTATTTCCGTTGCCAGTCATGGAATAAATATATTCAATCTCTTTTTAACTATTGCCACGATAGAATGGTACAATTATAAAGGATACATTTAAATAATTATCCTAAAAGTTGTAAGTAGATTGACCGTTTCGGTCTTGTGGCGAAATTAATCTACTCTACTAAAAGCAGAGTGAATGAAAGACAAATACATTTGTTGTCATACGAAATTGCTGAAAACAAAATGAAAATGATTTTGTGCTTTGTGGGTGAATATTATTTGCAAAGTATTACGACTAAAATTTCCCTAATTATACAAAATAATTTAATGATGCTTTATAACTAATATAGTTAAAACAATATTTAAACAACCACAATGGGCGGGAATCCATATTACAGTTGTACTTTTAATTGAAAAACAAATTAAATAAATATGTTGATTGATTGATTTTTAATATAATTACGCTTAAGCAATACCGAAAACAAAACTCAATTTTAACCAATTAAAAAATTACATATGATTAAGCACAACGGTATTTAGATAAAGCATTACGAGCCTAAAAGCAAATAACATCCGCATTCATTTTCAGTTTAGGTTTTGCCCACCGCATGTATATGGCGCTACTGTACGCATACATGCATGTATGTATGTTGGAATATGCTTGTAATAAATAAAGGAGCATCAGGTGCAGGATTCAATACGCGAAAATACCGAACCGAAGGGGTAGTTCTGCTACCCCATCCCCTCGAACCCCAAGCCGCTTACAGTCCACTGAAAGTGTGGGGCTTAGGTGTAGGGGCTGATGACCCCCGAGGGACTCCACACGTGCGGATTATTAGAACTCTAGGGCTTCGAGAGGGCTCCAAAATGTATATACATACAGAAAACGAACATGCGTGGGCTATTTATAAATAAAAGTCTACAGAAGAATAAGTGAAATGTAAACATAATCTATTAGTAATTAGATTTAGTTTTTAGGGATTTTGTGTATCTATTGGATTTTGTTATTTTTTGAGTTAAATTGAGATATGAAAACAGACTCACTGGTAAATAATTGAAAAAGATTCGTTTATTCCTTTTTGAATTCAATATGTGCTGATAGTGGAATCTGTCTGGCATATTTGCACCTATAATACGCTGTATAAAGCTTGGCATTATATGGCATATCGCAAAACAATCAGTCTTTCGTTGCAAGGTTTCAAGCGGGAATCTTAAAAAACCTAAGAAAATTACGTGAATCAGCTTAAAATTTAATTCGGTTTTGCAAGCACGTGTTTGAGGTGTTTAATATTCCATCCTGGACAATTGTAGGATGTAGCGGCAGATGATTCGGTTAAACGTAACAGTTCATTGTGCCTCGGATTTATCTTTATTATAAAAAAGTGCCAGGTATTTTAAGATGATAAGAGAGGTTGCCTTTAAGTTTGAGTAGCTTTTTAAAACAACTTTCGTTGAAATGCTACCCTATGCGAGAAAAATTCATAGACTTTAATAGAATTTGAGAAACACAGATTTCATTAACAAAAGTCAGCTAAAAGGAAGAGATTATTATATGTTGCATCCAAATTTAAGTAAGAAGAGATGGTTTAGAAATGAGTCCCGCAAAATTATATCAACTATAATTAGAATCAAAAGTAATCATTGCAAAACTCCAGCTCACCTGTACAAAATTAATATTAAATCTGACGATAGATGTCAATGTGGCGAAGAACGAACTTTGGATCATATTATATTTGAATGCATAAATTATAGTTAAGGAAGATCAAAATTGAATAGTGATATATTAGATGTGATAAAAACTTTTCCTGTTAATACTAAATTTTTGTTAAGTGATTCAAAATTAGTTAGTGAATTATTGAAATATTTAGAAATGTGTAAAATTGAATTATAAATTATAAAAGATGTATAAAAATTATTTGATGGTGGCTATGACGAAAGAAAGTCAAGGCAAAGAAGTAAATAAATTTAAAAAAAAGATAATAGAAATGATTGTCAATATAGTGGAAGGCAGTTGGTAACAAAAGTATTATTAAAAATAGACTGCCCTTGAATAAACAAAATAAATTGAAAGTAGATTAACCGAAAACCCCTTCGACCTACATAATTCAAAGCAGCAAATAAGTTTTTCTTTTAATTTTTTTGCAATATTTCCAATTACACAGTTGTTCATAGCAGCAACAAATTATCTGCAGTAATAACTATAAAAAGAAATAAAGCACATTTGTCATTTTATTTAAAACAGAAAGAAAAAACAATTCGAAAACCATAAAAGTAAAATAATCTGCACAAGAAATTACGACGGGAATAAATGTTGTAATATACTTATTTACGATTATTTTCCAGGCATAAAACAAAGATAAAATGGAAAGCGGTTGATCGGGGGTTAAAGAAAGTGTATAATAAAGTTTTAGAGAAAAATATAGGGGGTTGATAAGTGTTTATATTATCTATAAATCTACATGTACTCTGACTTTAAGCTTTAAACGCTGGCGATAAACATAATACCCGTTGGAATCCTTTTCTACCTAAGATCTTACGGAAATGCTTGCTTGCTAGCTACAAAAATATTGAAGAGTTCTCCAGAATCATGAGAAACCACCACAGCTATGATAATAACTGTTTCTCTACTTATAGATGTATAGTAAAACTGTTGATGATTATCACCACTATCTAGATTAGCTCAGACAACTTTCTCCACGTCCAGAATGTATAGTGATGGTCAAACAATCCAACCGGCTCGACTAAATCGATTAAATTCCATCCTCCGCCAATTATTTGTGACTACGTTGATTAGACATGCTCCGTATGATATGTACTTATATGCTTTATATACATACTAATATTTATGAGGTCCCTTAAAATGAAAAATCGCCAAATTCTAGTACATCCAGTAAAATGAACTGACTTGTCGCTAAATGATCTTTATTTTGTTTACGTTAAGTTTAGTTGTATCCAGTCGCAGTTTACTGAGTAGGAGCCCACTTAAACTTATGATTCGTAGGCCCAATGCCATTGTTCCTGTGAAAAATCACAACCTTCAAAGTGATACCAAATAAAAATGATGCAATTTCGCCAATTATGAAAAATACGTCACAGCCTAAAATCGCTACCCCTGACGGTGATGATCACATGGTAATTGGCATGTCTTTTCAATAAAATAGGTTAAGTATTCGACATATTAACCGCTTACATTACGAATTTATTGAAGGACCAAATCAATGGGTTTCAATAAACGTTAAAAGGATGGCATAGATCATGTGGCATTTTTCAACAGTATCACAAAAGGGTTTAACTGCATTGAATAGCAGCTAAACTGCACTTGTTGACCAAGTCTGAACTGCAAGCACAATACAACGAACACTGCTCAGACAAAGAACATTGAAGCACTGTAGCTAAAAGCTCGAAAGCTCGCGACTTGTTTTGTTTCCAAATATTATTCTGTTAACGTAATGATTTTCGCTTTGGATAAAATTAACATTATTCTGTTGTGTTCAGTCTATCACGTTTATAAACTGTCGATAATGTGAATAGCGCTTTGTCGAACATTGAAGCTGAAGCAGATGATGATGATGATGATGACGATGATGATCATCCCCGTTTTGTGTTTAAGCCCCTGGTTGCTGTTCCATTGTTGTTACATCAGATAACTCTGATTGTTTAAACCGTTGCGTTGTTTCGTGTTATGTTGCGGTCATGAGTTAACGTTGGATTAAATAATAAAAACACTAATTTATGTGACAGACAAAGTGTTAATTTGAATAAATTCATACTTAAATGTTAAACGGAGATTTCAATCTAAATGGTTATTTTTATTTTGACAAGGACGTTCCAAAAACGATTATCCTTTCTTACTTCAGTTCATGAATTAACTGTTTCCTACTGGTATTTATTCTACAGGATTTTCTACATCAATTCTTCTTTACAGTTTATACGATTTTTTCAATTGATGGCGTCCTAAATTGACAGAACTTTTTTCACCGTAAATTGTCAGGCACATCAACGTCTCAAGGCATACTCTGTTTAACTACTAACATACTCTTATATTTAACTTGTACATCTTAACTTTAAATATTAGAAAGCTTCAATGAGTACTACCTGGAGCCGCTGTTAGAGCAGATATTAGTAACAGCACGCGGTGTTACTTGATATACTTTACAAAATACATGAAACCATTACAGAAAATTACTAGTTTTCCTGCAGGACAGGCACTTAAAAATTAATACTGTAATAAATATTTTAAAATAATGTATAGCTCGAAAAGTTATTAATTCACAAAATGTTCAACAATACACAAAAAATAAATATGTTTATTGAAAGTTAATATCACATACAATTTAATCCTTTCAAACGACTGTTGTGAAATGAATAACAGTTTCATACGAAATAACAGTTGCTTAAATTAATAAATAGAATTTCATTTTTTTAATAATTATTTTTGTTTTATAAAATTATTTACGGTTGTCTACCCTTATTAAGGTTTAAAATAAATAATACGTAATCCTAACCCTTTTATAAATACTTATAATTTGATGCAGAAGTTTATGAAGTCCCACACACATACAGCATGAAACGTTCATTGCCCAATCACCATCTTGTTATTTTAAAAGATCAAAATGAGTTGTTTTTTATATTCGAAACATAACAAGGCAGCTTTAGTGCTCGGGAGACTGCATATATCAGATTAGGTAAAGTGGGATCATACATATTCACAAATAGTGGTGTCAACACAGAAGTAAAACAGTTATGTATAATCATTTCGAATAAACACATTTGTTTACGTCACTAAATACTAATTTATGTGCTCTTAATTTGTATTTATTCGATATGCCATGTTACAATAAGTATGAGCAATAAGTACCTATGCTAAATATGAAAATTAACCCCAATGACGGCTATATCTATAAATGACAATTAAAAACTTTATGGTAGCTTTAATACACTATGTCTTTTTAGTCTTTTAAAGTCAAACATATGTTTATCTAGTAAATTCACAGCTAGATAGTTTGGATGATTGTTTAGTCGCTGCTGGTATCTAGCTGAATTTGTTAATTTCTTCTTGCACTGTTTTAATGCCAAAGTCATGGTTGTTGCATGAATTTGTTGCTTATGAACCACGGGATATCCATAATTGTTCTTACTGTCCTTGACTGAAATCTTTCTAGTATTTCTATGTTTGAACTACTAGGTTCGCCAGAGTTCAACGCCGTAAGTCCAGACAGATTTCAGTTTAGGATAAATTCGATTTGCGTCCAATAAGCCAGTGCAACTTTCTGCACTTAAGATATATCTGCTTCCGTGATGTGCTTTTTCCAGGTTAGGCGCCGATCTAAATGCATGCCTAGATACTTAGTCTCTTTACATTGAGGTATAATTTGTTCATTTAAACGTACAAGAGGACATGTGTTTCTACAAAAGGTAAATCTAACATGACTTGACTTCGTCTCGTTTGCTTTAATTCGCCACTTCATTAGCCAGTCTTGAATCTCGTCTAGGATAGCTTGTACTTGCTATGATGCAACATAGCAAAGATGAAGAGAAAATACATATGAGTGATTTTGACGTATGCAGTAGTACATAAATACGATGCTTCAACACCATAATGTTTGCAAATATTACCTAGACTTTTGTGGAATTCGTTATTCTTATTAATAAGTGTAAACATCCCTAGTGGTATACAATGAACGGGTTACAGCACCCCTAAAAGTCCCCACGTCTGCTCAAAGACAACTGTATATAATAATACAGTGATGTACTTCTATACAGTGTGGAATAAAGTGCATCGTGTTACAATTTACATCCACATACAGTAACAACAATAAGTAGGTGCACATGTGAACTCTTCACCCCCATTCTAATCCTTCTTTTACCCCCTATCACTCAACTATAGTGAGTACAAACACACATACACCCTTGTACGTGTAAGGAAAAGGATTGGGGGTGGAATGGATTGCATAGCTCAGTGGTGCATATACTGCATGCCCCATGCATTGGTATGCAAGCACTCGTATTATAAAGAATACTTATAGAAAATAACAAGCAAAAGAATAAAGTGAATCATAATCATCTTCAGATTTATCTTCTATCTCTTTCACTCTCGTAAGCGGTTTCATTATATTATTTTTTGTAACGTAGCTGCTCTATGTCACGTGCTCTACTTCGTGCTACGGGTCTGTGCTGAGGTAAGTGTTGTGTATGATATTGAAGCTCTTGATTTTCTCAATTTTGTTATGTTTATATTTTATTATAATATAATACTACGCTTCTTATAGGAGATACGTTGTGCAATATACATTTTTAACTATTCTTTTAGGCCCTCCGCACAATAGTCGACTGATTGCAAACTAGTCGAGCCGTGTATTTAATACTTTTAATACTTTGGAATAGTATTTGTGCACATCTCTGCTCATGATGCCACCATCAAAAGCATGCAACCAAACATGCCGTGCGACCGAAAAACACAGTCGCTGAAAACGTGCTTAAAACTAGTTTAGTTTCGTTCGTGTCGTGTGTTTTCTCTCACTCATTTACACATTCGTTCTCTCACTAAGAATACAGTTCCATTCTCATTCGGTTCGGGCAGATTCGGGGCTAAGGTTTACAATTAGTCGCCTCGTGTGTGGACGGCACATGTCAGTAACTTTTAAATTTATTTACCAGGTTTTTATTTTCCTGTGGGTACATTTACTAGTAAAGCCAATTAGAAATGTTGTAGTTTCTTCAATTATGAAACTTTTTAATTTAATTTTTAAGAAAACGTTAAAAATACGTTAAATTTTATGAAAAATATAATATAGCTACCTCTGGAGTGGATGACGGCATCAAATCTTTCGACAAATGTAATAATTACTAACTTCGAGTGACGTCATTCTTTAAATATGGTACCGCACAAGAAATGAATATTATGAAATGAAAATTGAACATTAAATTTAAGTGCATTAACTTAGATTTATTATATGTTATATGCAGTGTTATGGAGAAAGTTGCACCACTGCCAAAAATTAGTGCATGATTACAATTTAGAAACATAATGTATATGGTATACAATTTAAAAAGTGTTTGAAAATATCTATAAAGTTTCATTGATTAACAACAAATATACTCAAATTTAAATAATCAATTAAGACATGATGAAAAAAGAAAACCTCTCGTACGATTTCTTGGCTTAAGATAATTCCTATAAAGTAAATATTACATATATTAACCTCATAGCTATATCAAGCTCAATATAACTTGATATAACTCAAAAATAACCGTCCTTGTACTTATATATAAATAACCGTGTTACTGTTGCTTAGAATGTGACAGTACTACGCTCACGTTGCCTTATTTTATATACTTTTATTTATTTATACATCATATATTAAATTAAATTTAACAATAATATTTATGGGACCCCCACCCCATGCTTCAAGCTAACAAACCCTGAAGGGTAGGCATTGGGTGCACGTCGACGTCACAGCATCCAGCGATATTGCACCCCACGATTTAGTTTTCATCCCTAGTGTCAAATTAAAATACACGCAGTCACTTTCACATATTAAAACCCAAAATCATAGCGAAGTACACCGCAATATACACTGTTAAATTAACACTTTAAGAAAAATATTACAAAACAATTTTTAGTTTTGTGCTTAGTGGCATAAAGACAACAAAATTGGACCGTAGTGTAGAGTCTAAGCATAATGGACCAAAAATTATGTTTCGCCCATCGCAAATTTAAATATATCTATGTAATAATACACTTTTTTTGGATGAATCTTTATTTAAGTTTTAGCTTCATGCCATGCGAGGTAAAAGCTCTGAAAGCTCTGAGGTCTGGAACGATTTCTATTGATGATGCATCCGTATTGGTGTTTAAGATTTTCGCATGTTGTTATGACGTTCAGAAAGACATCTTCTGAAAGCAAAAGCATACCGAAAGGGGGCGGTCCTCCTCCAGCACCGCCACTTGTATAGACTCCAAAAATTTGGTTCAATTATGATTATGTACAATTGATTTTGCATGAGAACTACCTGGAACATTTATTTTCAAAGTAGCATAATTATTAATCAATTTATATGATCATATCACTAAGATAAGTTTCGAATTTGAGTTTTTATATAACATTTTTCCAAAAATTCTTTAAGTTTAAGTAAAATACGTAAAATCAAAGGCATAAATAATGCATCAGAGTAAATCTCTTTTTTCATAAGTTTATCTCATACTTGATTGTTTTTGGAACATTTTTGAACTTTGAAAATAAAGTTTTACAGTGTACATAATACAATTTTTGAACTGCACTTGACGTTATTGTACTTTTTAAATGTGTTATTGTATAAAACTATCGAATTATAAGGGAAATGCATTAATGCACTCATATTTCGTACATCGAAAGCCGGAATTATTATTCACCGCATGAGCTATTGCAATAAGTGTCTTTGGAGAATGGCGAGAGAGAGAGAGAATGAGTAGGGGATTTAAAAATATAATACAAAAAAAAACATCAACATCACCATTCAATACACGAACGAACAGGACGAGAGAATGCACGACGTGAAGTAAGAGCCGATAAGTTCAATGAGCATCGCCACCCAATGAGCGAACGGTTGACTAATTACATTATTATATTGCTAAGTGATTTCTATGGGACATGCAGTATTCGGTAGCGAGAATTATTACAAAAAATATTAAAAAAGGAAAGAAATAACATAAAAATATTAAATTTCTGGTACATTGAACAATAATCGAAGGTAAAATTAAAAACTGTGAGAGGATTTTTTTAGTAGAAAGATTTCAATATGTACAAGATGTTATTATCAAAAGCGGTAACTGAAAATACATAAATTTTTAAATGTAAGTTTTTGTGGTATCGTAGGCTCATCAAACCCAGAAAATAAAGCGCTAGTTCGTGAATTGAACCTGAAGAAATAGCAGTCCAGCGTCAAGTGTCACTGTATTCTGCTAAATGTAAAATATCTGCTTAGTCAGTTAAACTACAGTTACAGTTAAAAAATTACCGTAAAAATGGGTTTTCAATTCTAGTTTTGACAATGACCGACCACAGTTACCTAACGAAAAATGTAACCCAGATATCCAGACTCCAACAAAAAACACATCTGGGAAACAAAAGTACCAACTAAAGCTTATAAAAACCTCAGTTAATTGTCTATTGAAGTCAGTTATTTTTGCAAAAAATATCGCTCTATTTTCATCTATTTTTATTATATGATATATCGATTTTTCTTTTATTAAACAAAAAGTTGGTGTAACTGCACGTAAATGGTATATGCCTCTCATGCACACTTATGCAAATGATTTAAGTTGTTATTTAATTTATCTCAAGTCGTTTAAACGACTTTACATTCCACTGATGAGGCCCATAACACAGCAAGTATCTTAAAATATACGATTCCATTTGTAATTTATCATAATTTGCTTAATATTTAATTTGCAACACAAGTATAAATTATTCTCTTTTTTCTTTTTTTATAAAATATAATAAAAATGAATATAAAAGGTCAACGTACTGTTCCAAAGAACATTTGTAATTTTATAAAAGAACAAAATGATACAACAGTATAAATAAAAAATGACAATTATACGCGCTGACATTTCAGGAAGACCCTTTTGAATCCAACTGAGAAAATGACAAAGGAAATGAGTCCTGGTGGTAGCTGCTTGTTAGGAAATCTTTTTGGGGAAATTGGAGTGTCTCTCGTAGTACGAAATTTAAGTTAAACGTTGTGTACTTATAGCAAAACGTGTTGTTCTTTAAATCCTTACATTGTTTCTCGAGAATTTGAATTCTATCCACCGCCATTGTGTTCTCGTATTATTATTTACTTCTATTTTTATCTGAAGAATTGTGATTATTTTTCACTGAAGGAGATACAATTGTATATTTGAAAGTACTCGTATCTTCAAGTGATAAAGTCGTCAAAAATGTGGTAATTCTAGAGATCGTAACTGGAGGAATATAAAAACTGTGAGAGCTTTACAAAAAATGTGTAAAATCAGCAAAATCATGAAAATCTGAGATAAAATAGAAGTAGATTATAGACTACCGACTAGCAAAACGTTCAATCATATTGTCGAACTTTATTTCTAATTTTCTTTAAATTAAGTTTGGAGTATACCAGTAGAGTACCGATGGCGAAAACTGTGTTCTTCCACGGGGCAAGCAAGTGTTGAGGACAGTGCAAGAATATTCTCTTCTATTTAAGAAGTTGCACTGTTTAATTATTGTATGCAGTATATGAAAAACAACTCCATTATTAGTTAGCAACTACAGGCTGGTGTTTTACTAACTCATCAAATGAAAAACTAGGTACGATGTATCTTCGTATCTTCGATGTATCTGTAAACATCGTGTTGTCTCTTTCCTTTAAAGTTTGTATCCATGTTTTCCATTTCCAAGTATCGGTGTACTTCAACCTCACATAATTTTAATTTTTGTAAAAGCGTAACTCCATTACGTAAGTGTGCTGTCAACGCGTGTGCCGGATATGTACTCGTATATTTCAGTGTATTTATTCTAAATAAATAGGGACTTAATCTGAAAGCGTTCTTCCGTTAAAAATGTCAAAGCTCAGCAAGTACCAAGTAGTTCAATTCAATGTAACGAATCGTGAATTATTACTAGTGGTGTTCGAATGAATATATGTAAAGATCGAACTAAAGGAATAGTTCCGTTTTTATGTTTTTTTATGTTTTTTTATGTGGTTCAGTCAGTGGCGTAGCTACCGCCGTATCAGCCGTATCAATGATACGAGGCTCCGGGCTACAAGGGCCCCAAATGTGTGTCTTTGTTCCTTTTGTGAAAAATCTTTACCCATTATTTGGGCCCCCAACAAATTTTGATACGGGGCCCGTCTAAGGCACGCTACGCCACTGAGTTCAGTACATACATTTATTTTATTGTCTTGTATTGCAAAGTGGAAACTTGTAAGTAGTGTTATTTTAGTTTAATATGCAAGGCTTATAGCAAAACACACTGTGAAGTTAGTTTTGCTACAAGGTAATTCTAAGGTTCATTTCTACCTGGGTCTGTAGAAATGAATGCATTGATATTATGATATTTATCTGAGCAGGTATATCGAAAATGAGATTTTTTTAAATAAATTCTTTTTCACTTCACTAATTGTTAAATGTAACCCTTCATACATTTCGCACGAGGCGCGTGACGCAGTTTTATTTAGCCAATAATGATCCTTTACTTTATTTAGTACAAAACATTCATTAATGAAATTTCAAAGCGGGGTTGCTGTAGCTGTTGCCATCGCAGTCGGTGTATTACCTAGACTCTACGACACAATGTCCGTAATGCCGCCATTAAAATTTATACGCCTTCCGTTTACTTACGCGAATAACTGTGACTCATAGAACGAAATATATTCCAAGTATCAAAACATCTATTAGAAATATATATTTGCAACAATCGGTTAAATGAAATACTGAGCAGGTAGGTACAAAACGGTGAACGTATTTTGTTGTAGCCTGTGTACTCCTTTTGATTGCTTAAACGTTAAATCAACCGTTTGATTCAGTTGATCGTTGTTCAAACGACCAGTTCAAACCTTCCCAAACACCGATCACAAGCCGCGAACCGAATTAACTAGCTTTGTATGTTGTATGTAGCTACATGCCCTGGACACTGCCTGCACACTGCCTGCACACTGCACACGTTGAGCCAGTATCAGTGATGATACAAACAACCAAACACACAACATGGATGGTCCAATGCTTCAAAATGCATCTGCATCAACAACCCTGCATCCACTGTCCCGCTATCACCGACATTGGATTCAGAATCCCGCATATTCCGACAAACCGGAACCAGCGAAACCGGGAAACGCAATCCCACGGAACTGATAACGAAGAGTATTACAAATATTTCAAAACATTTGTTTTAACGTAACGGTTGTGACGTAACCAGCTTGCAGGGATCACGATTGCACTGGATTCGATGGTAAATGCGTTATGTGGATGGGGGTGCAACCCGGTGCTACTGCCACCTATGGCTGCAGTGAAAAGGTCCCATGCACACATGAAAATGAAGGCTTGGTAACTAGCTCGACGAACGTTCTTGATTGTCTATTAAAGCTGGCGCCAAACGATAGTAAGAACATCTTTCAATGTTGGATGCATCGTGTGGCCGATGCTGGAACTAAGTGTATCCAACGTTCATGTTGGAAGAAGTTTTTTTGCATTTTTCTACCTCCACCACACTCTTGATAGACATGTCATGCACTGCTGCACGAATCGTCCAACAAAGGAAGGTTTTATACTTGAAAGTTTTTGTTAAATAGAATCAGTATCAATAATATCAACAAATTAATAAAATAAATAAAACATTCGTTCCACCGAGTAGCAGGAAACTTGCCATGTCAATCTTTCAATATTTGGCTCATACTTTGGAGGCAAACATTTGGACGTTCATTTCGGTTTCAAGGATAACATATTCGAGTGTGTGTGAGGCCTTTTAGATATTGAAATCATATGCTGTGCAAATACAGCCCCCACCGTTCCCCACCGGTGTAATCAAGTTGCAATATAATCAAAAACGTTATTATGTGTATTTACCGGATGAGTGATTTGTGTGTAAGCAATAACTGGTTATCCAATTACTGGGATACAGGTAGATCACTGAGTTAGCTGCTACCTACAAGAAAATAATGGTTTATATATTACGGTTGATATAATAACTCCTGTTAGTACAATTATTAAAAAAAAAAAATCATACTTAATAAATTTATCTAAATTTAGAATATTTTAATTACAATGATCATCTATTCTATTTTATCTGTTTCATTGATTTAATTATTTTGTTGAATTGTACCTTGATTCTTTTGTATTCTAAATGGTTGTACAGTAAGCTTTTATGTTAACATTTTTTTTAGGATCATTGATATGTTTTTGTATCAGTTTTGCAATATCTTTGTTGCCTATGGTCTTGGTTATAATGGTTTTTAATTTTTCATCTATTAACGTAGTTTTTATTTGCAAGACCAAGCTTCTAGCTTACGGCTAAGGGTGCATCGCACTACCCCATATTTCGTATGAGTATAGTACACAGTATAAACTCAACAAAACATATGACACGACGGTAGCTTCGTCGTCATATAAAAACGATAAAATTGAATGTTATTTAAATTTTATAACTCATTTCCGACAACAATTAATTTACAACCGCTAATAAATCTTACTCATAATTATATTTGGTGACGTCACACACATTGCATTGATTTATTACATTATAACGAGATTAAAGTCAAATAAATTACTTTTTATTCAATAAAAATAAATAATGGCCTCATTTTTTATGGCATCAAAAAAGGTTAACCCTAATTTCTTTAATATTTATATCATGATAAATACGAGTATATTTGTTTGGGGTTAGATGGATGGACGGATAGCGGATGGTTAGTCTTTGTTGTTTAATGATATGGTTGCCAGCGTTCCAGGAAATCTGCAAAAGAAATCCAAAATATGGGTATGTAAATATTGATTTAAAATTACATAATTTTAGAAGAAAAATAAATATAATATGTATGTATGTTTATTCATAAAAAATGAGGCTGAGGAACATACATCTGCCTTATTTGTTTTGAATAAATATTGGAAAATCGAAAATAGACAAATATGATCTTGAAAAACAAATATTTACGAGTGTATTAACGTGATATAAAATGAGGTTATGTAAATACATATAAACATGACCGTCCGCAAAAAACTTGACAGGAAGGTACGAATCCTGGATTAAGTATTACACTGAATAGGCTGAATTCACTTGTCCTTTGTTCAAAAATTGTCCCCGTTTGAGCAAATCGTGAATTATGAGGCAAAAATAAGAATAGAACCATGAATTTCTATAAAACTATACTAAATATTGATTAAGGTAACTATTATATACCTCATTATAGACCTCAAATGTTCAATTACTTTTTTAATAAGTCACAATATTAGGGATTCAGAGTTTTAAATAGTAAATCTGCGTGTGATGTCATATCCGATGAATTGCCATTTCTTTTATAGAACAGAGTGTAAATGAGACGTATACGTCAAGCATCTAATCAAGTTTTATACTATGATTGATGTGAGAAAAGAAAAATAATCTCTATTACCTTTTTCTTCTGCAACGTCATATGCAGAATTCCAATATCTAAATTTCCAACAAACTTATAATATTTTTTAAAAAATGGAAACGTCAATTATGTTAGAGTTACAACTCAAACAAAGATTTCAAAAGACCCTTAATAAATGAATTCACAACCCCATTGTAATTTGTGTGCTCTTATACCATATATGCGTACTATCCACGTCCATCCTATTTCTAAAAATGTTCTTTACTAAACCACGTGTTTCATTAAGTTAATAATAAATAATTTGTGTGCAACATACATCACACGATTAACTCCAAGTCTGTCTTATTACATCTGACTAAACATTAACATTAAATGAATAATTTATAATTTATGTGCAGCCGTTTCGAACCTCATTATTGAATATATTTTTGTACCAGTTACTGCCCATTAAGTATTAGGGGTTGAGGAAGGTCTATATAAAAGTTTTATTATTGACAATCTATATATGTATGGACAAAATAAATAAATTCATTTCAAAGCAGTGGTGAGCAACGTTAAGTCGGCGAACATTGGTTTAATTTAAGAGTTACCCTCTAAACACAGATATATGTGTTTAAGGTTTAATTTATGTAAAAAGTTTACCTGTTACATAACATTGTTTAGATATGTGTAATGTTAGATTACATAGAAATGCATGTTATTTAAAAATCCAATGCATCCAATGTGTAAAGGTCTGTTACACCTCTAGCATAATCAAGATTTTGTGACAAAAATTGTATATTAATTTAAATTCGTTTTAATAAATTCGAAACTTTCTTGCGACGTAAGGTGATCCATAATCAACTATTTATTCAATAGCATTCTTCAAATTATTTTACATTTCTTTTTATACATGTGGAAAACGAGAGTACTATCCCAATTCTGATGTGGAAAACAATACCCAATCCGCTAATCCGATGTGGAATCAAGGTACTCTTATTTAATTTAGGGCAAATGTCAATTCAATTAATATTCAACTATGTAATATCTTAGTTTCTTGTCAGGATGATAAAGAATCACATAATTTGTTTAATACATTTATTTACTAAAATAATAACGATGATAATAATACAATAAGGTTACAATATAAACGTTGGTATTAACTTTACAAATACAGAACAATGAATGAACAAACCATCTTAAATTCTAGTTATTATCTACTCAGTCCTACATTAGTTTTCAGCTAGATTTAATAGGTTTATTTTTATTACTTTTGAGAATGCGTTTAGTTAATTTCGGTAAGCACAAAGTTTCACACATTTTAATTGCTTTAACCTTTGACTTGGTTTTCGTTCACAATATACACTTATTAATCACATTCTTTTACGACTTTTCTAGCTCGGGTGTTATAGTTATGATTACTTTGTATGCTCCATTTATTATTACGACTCCACATACATATAATGAAAAGGTTGCTAACCTCTGTATTATACCTTGTTACACTGTGGCTGATATTTCTATACTAATATCAAGGCGTGATTGAATAGCGGCGGACTGGAATTAATATACCGAGACCAGGACATAATGGAATCAAAGGTTATTATTACTTCTAATAACGGACCTAGTTCCTAGACCATTGTGTGATCTATATATTATGTGGAAAATATTAATGGAGGTCGTGTATAAATAATGTTCATCAAAATTTATTGTAAGTTCCGTAACCGCGTCATTTAATTGTTGAATGCTTGGTAATGGGAATGAATAGGACAACGCTGAATTCTAGTTGTCACAGTAATTTGTTACAAGTGGTGTATTACAATAATTTACGTGGCTAAATTTCATCTAAATTAATTTAAGGATAGGTTGGTAGTACTGTATATGAAAATAGTTCAGATTCTATTATGTATAACGTGTGGCTTTTCAGGAGTTTCTATTTTTTGGTAACATATCTAGAGAACATAAATAATATTCAGCTAATACTTTTAAAATTATAGCTCGTCCAAGATGCTAAAAGATAGTAAAAAAAATAAAGTGCTTCTGTGAAGAGTAATACATATAAAATTGCGCATAATAATGGAAAGCATTAGTTTATATTTATAACAATTTAAAAATAAAGCTCATATGTTCGATTGTATTCACTGATCTTTTCATCTAGAACTATTGAAGGGGCGGGTTGGCATCACCTCCCCTTGCCTGGGTGATGCTCAGTATATATGCGCTGTATATCTATTTACAATTTTCCTCTGGAAAACTCGATTTTCAACGGGATAAATACCTGATTTTAACAATATATTAGCAGTCTCTTGTAGCCGTGATCGTTAAGCGGGTTAAGCATCACAGTGGGCAGTCACAGTTTGGATGGATGTTTTCAGCGGTATGAGCATCCGGACAGATTGTGATTGTGGTGACCGTAGTCGCAGTTCGGTGCCGGAGTGGTGCCCGGTGGAGCTGTGGCTGCGGGGGTATGCGTACGGGGGTTCCCGTTGACATTGCACTTCCCTAGCCAATGGTGCGCAGTGTTCGGTGTCACCGCTCATACTACCTTTCCAGGCGAGCACATTTCAGCGAATAATATCTAATAGGGGTATCTCCCCTTATCCAAGGTACCTGACTTCCTACAACCGTCCGTGTTACACATACAGATGTGATTTCTGTACTTAATTTGTGCGAGTTTATGGCCTCATATGAGGCTGGTATCGCAAAGCTCCAGGAGTGGAGGAAGATTTTAACCGATCATACTATACCCAGTGTAGTATATTACTCGCACTCGTTAAGCGCCGGGGAACATATTGCGGCTGTCGGCCCTAGGTTCGAATGATGTTCATGACTTGCAATAGGAGTGACGCTATCTTTCGCCATATTTTAAAACTTTTTATTAGGTTATAACTCTTCATTATTTAAGATAATCTTGCTTATGTTTAAAAACGAAATTTCGGATTTCCTATAAAGTTTATACCTGACTCGAATTGCAATTCAGAAAATATGGAAATTCGCTGCCCGTCAGTGCTAACAGAAAATGAAGCCTTTGCTTGCTTAAGTACGGTTATTGTAGTATTTGCGGCTGTTGGCGTAGGTTCGAATGTCGATCGCAGACGTTTTCTTCTGCACTTGATTTTCACATTTCTTAATTAGTTACAACTATTTATTATTAATATTAATTTGCTGTTGCTTAAAACATTTTCTTGTCTATGATACTCACTTAGCAGAATTCTTTCATTTCAAGAATATTGCTTTGGTATTGCCCTACATTGATTATCCTGCTACTTTAAGAGACTATTACATATAGTTTTGTAGTATTTGCGTATGATTCTCATCTAAACATATTTGATACATGTATTCTACTTTAAAGTAGAACGACTTATTTATTAATTTCTTTTTTGAAGAATCCACAATTAGTTATTAAGGATAATTCTGTGAGGAACATGAACAAAATCCATTCGTCAGCATCCAAGCACTAAGACACGCGCTCCCCATTAAATAGACAATTGACCCGCCTCTGCACTAAAACCTTACAACTCTGCAATGACACACTCAACGCTTTATTGATATATATTTTTATTATATTTAACTTACTTATTATGAAAGCGCTATTAATTTTAATCAAGGAAATCTGGCAGAACTGTCTCCTGTAATATAATTGTTGTTGCATCATTGTTATTTATTACAGTTTCGTTAACTTTCGAATTATTTAATTAAGAAAATAAAGAACTAATTTTTTTACTCTTTATGGTACTTAGCGAGCAATTGATTTATAACTAGAGCAATGTTTGTATGTTTTATTATATAATGGAGACTACTTAGTGTTCTATTACAATTATACTGACTTTTAAAAATAACTGTTAGTGATAATATTCTCTATAATATAATATTGTAACTTATTAAAAAATAATTGCACATTCCAGGTTCTAATATTCAACTTCATCAATGTATATTAAAGTATACTTACAAGATAGAACAGAAACACTGAAAAATAGCACAACTTGCTAATCGAAGGTCCGGTTCCTCAACTCATAGTTACACTAAAGGTAGTTAACATATACGGTTATAGAGAAATTTACTGTTATTTTTCTATAATTAGCCATCCTCCTTGTTCAAAGCCTGTGTTTCACATTTACGTATATTTATAACTCTCATAGGTTTATATCTAACATTAAAAAAGTGATATTTTATGTACAAAATGTTACCTAATATATTTACAATGTTTTGTGATTTTATTATCCTATTTTATTCTTTTTGAAAAATAAATCTACTTTTGTCGGATAAATGAGAAATTATTAAGAAGACCTTTTCAAGAAAATAAGAGATAATATTTTCTATACCTTGACTTGGGTAGTTATAGCCACTATATTATAAATATGACGATTTTAGATAAAGTTGAAATCTTTTTATATTAAGTTTACTTTACAAGAAATAAAATAATTGGCTACTCTCTTACGGTTAGATAGATAATTATATGAACGAGACTTTTTATATTCATCAGCTATGATATCTTAGGCTAATCATTAAGTTTATGGAGTTCTTTCGCATGAAAATTCACAAAATAGTTAGGTCTCGTTTGAATGTAACAAATCTATACATTCCCACCATTAAAACTCTCATTACCAACACATACAAACCTGTACAATACCTACACGTCATGTCCATTAAATTATTTAAAGTAAATTTATTGCATTTATTAGTTCCAGTTCTGAACGTGCCACAGTGTGTGACTACAATGCAGATATATTGGGTGCATTAAAAATAATTTTCCGGGTTGAATTAGGGATTCAGTCGCAACGACACAACCAGCTACATCGAATCAACTAAATGCATATCCTGCACGGTTAGAGCGCACCCTAACCACCCGAGCCACCCTAGTTTACCACCGTTATACCAATTCTCTGCACTCTGCCCAAAAACCATTCATGAAATTCTCTGGGAGTAGGGATGCTTTTGTTAAAGATCTCCGTTATAAAGTATGACATATTTTGATATGCATTTCACTATGATAATGAGATGAAATTTTAGGAATTATTTGTTCTACTGTATCATTAATATAAGAAATATGCAGTGGTGTAATACGAACTGTATACAATTATTCTTCTTATTTTAAGTAACAAGTCATTGTTAATTTGAAACTTCTATATTTCTACGTGTCTATACTTTAAGCACAAATGATCTTAATAAATCTATGATTGTGAATATAAACAGTTTTATAAATAACAAAACGTTAAATTTAAATATACAGCATTCGTCACTCGAAGTGATACCAATGTAACTTATGCCGGTTTCATACCAGAGAGACAGTTCAATAAAACACGAACAAAAACTTGTTTTTCTAAATAAAAACACCAATGTTTACACCAAAGAAACAGTTCTTAAAACATTTTTGTCTTTAAAAACCTTTTTTAGTAAACAAAACACATTCCCATCAGGAGTCGGTCAGATCACGCAGGTTTGAACACGCAGTTTTGTTTTTTGTGAACATTTGTGCTTGTCAGTTGTTTATAATTTTCAAGGGACACACAGAAAAACACTAAAAACAAAACGAGTCTGTTCAGTGTTTCAGTGTCTTGTTTCGAAAAACAGAACTGTTTTAAAATAAAACAAAACATATTTTTGTTTTGTTTTTGGGCAACAAAACTGTTTTCAAAACTGTCTCTCTGGTTGAAACCGGCGTTAGAGTGATTCGTAATTGAGGAACTTACAGCACGTTTAATTGCTGTTCACTTTTACCGACGGTTCTCGTAAAAGTAATGTAAAAGCATTGTCCTGGATTCATCCTCCACCCTGTTAAAATTTTGCAACATTTATAACTCATAAAATATACACAGATGTCACTATAAACCTCTTAGTAACTGACAATACTCATACTACCCCCCACCCCCTTTAAAATAATCGTCACATACACCCCTCGTCAATTCGTCACGTGTTGCACGGTGGATTTGCCATTACCTTTGATTATAAATTCTATTGTTAAAAGACAATCTGCCACAGAAATAATATAAATTATCTGTCGTACGAACTAAAGTACACAGAAAAACGAATTACTTATGGATATATGAACAACATAAAAGACTGATCAACACTGCGTAGTGCTGCCTCCCTATTTTATACTTCATCCCTATTGCATCAACGATAAATCGCTTGGGATACACACAGGCAGGGGTGCTGGGTATACTGTGGACTTGAAATTAAACAAGGCACATGTGCTGCACTAATTGTGCAAAAGAAGTTCGACGGCCGACTGCTGCCCGAACGTTGCTAACTTCAATTGTGTAGAATCTTTATTTACATTTTTTTAAGTCATTAACTAACGAAAAATATATTTCAGTATTCCTCATAAGCGATTGGGCAAAAGGGTCTCTTAGAATGCCCTTTTATTTCCTGTATGTTTAAAAAAATTCATATTATTCCTTATGCTTAAATGTGTTTTTTTGCCTTAGCTCCTTCTTGAATGTTTATTAGGTTATTAGGAATGTAATTTCAATGTTATAGTTTCGACATTTAACAGATTTCGTTGTTGAATTTATCCCATATAATTACGAAAAACGACCTAACCATCTAAAGGTTCGATCCAACGGGACGGGACGCGCGCCGACGATTCATCCAGCCGTCCAAGGATCATCGCTGTACTAGTAATTTATTCCTTTTCCTCGCGTGATTGAATCAAGAGCCACTGCCGCCCCTTGCTTTGAATATAATAAATATATATGTCATTCACGCAACCCAAAAACTGTTTTAGATTTAGATTAATTGATGGAATAAGCCCCAGTGATTTAAAAATATAGACGCAGGTTTATTCAAAGCCTTAATACGAATAGCCAGGGTGTAACCATTGTCTGTCTGCAGTTTGTGCTAGTGCTGTTCATAACAGATTTATGTTTTTTAAGAAAATTGACGTATCACACGTATAGGATATTGTTTTCTGCACAGTCTGTTTCAATCAAATACCATCTTATTGGAAGCTTATTGAACAAATAAAACATTGACTTTATTGATTAAAAAATGGGAGAGAAGGTAAGCGGCAAAAATACCGGCATACATTGCAAGAGTTGCTTCGAACTAATCTCGTTAGCTAATGTGGAGGTTGGCTCATTTCTTAACATTGCATTATTAATTATGCTTTTGGTCGTTCAATATACGAAATATGATTGAAATAAATTGAATATGATAGAAGTGTTAATGAAAAGTAGAAAGGGACAAACAAAACGTCGCCAAACAAATTCTTCTTTTCAAAAACCGAGAATAGAAGATACGGTGTAAGTCGCGTTACAAATATGTTGCATTTACGTATCTGAGTACGTTCATTCACAAAGCACAGTACGTCTGTATCATTTACCCTGAACTTTCTACCTATTTTGAATCTTTTGAAAGCCACCTTTTAATCTTAGACAAATTCTTTAAATAATCTTTTAACCAAATTTAAAAAGAATTACAATAAAAAGCTTTAGCCGTGGTTAAGTAAATAGTAATTCTGTATATACTCAAAATTATTCGAAACATCAATAAAACCATCGATGTTTCCCATCCAAGTCACAGCACTAGTTGTATTGCAGTGAGTGATTGAACTAGGGGCGAGGGAAGTATAAATGATAGTATCTCCACAATACAGTTTATAGTACTTTATAACACACCTTATATTTTTTTGAGTGTGTAATCCGGTGTGATTGCGTATCCGTTACGTTTATATACAATGGTTCAGCATATATGTTTAGTGATTAGAAATGTATATGTAAGATTTAAGTAAATTTAAAAAAATTAACAAATAAATGTTGGATTATATAAGGATTAAAAAGGGTTGACAATGCTAAAAGTTTTTTACAAGGATTATAGTCTGATACATGCGTATTTACATTACTATTTAATGATCTGCCTGAGCATTTGTAAATGTCACATATGGAGAGAGGGCCTATGTAATCCAAACCCTTGTTACGAGTATATTCAAATCACGTTATTGTAGAAAGATCTACTAGTACTGAAATAAATATGATACAAAACAAATCAACGAAAATCAGTCAAAACTATGTACTTTCTTGTCTTTATCTTGATATAAAAGTCACTTGAACTATGAGTTAGCAACAAAATAAAACATCAACAACAAAACAATAAATATGAATTCAATTTATGAGAGATTGATGGTAATTTATATTTAAAAACAAGTTGCAATAGTGACACTTCAAAAAACAGTAAATATGAGAAGTTGTTATTAAAAAAATTCAATACTTTATACTTGAGAGCTAAGGAATTAATATTTACAGGATATAACCTTATATATTTGGTCCTACATGAATCTTTATGGGAAATATCATAGCATAAACTAAATTGTATAATATACAGTAAAATAATTAAATCGTAAATAGAATTGATGTGTGCGGCACATTTAAAAAAATAGAAATGTAGTAGAAAAAATGCTTTTGATAAAGATAAAAAGTATAATAAAATATAGTAAATTTGGTATAGCAATTCTACACTTTGGTTACAATTCTCCACTTCATTAGTGAGATTTACCCTCTATCTGATTTAATAATCATTTACTCAGATAATTAACCAAATAAATTAGATATGTAACAGATAAATGTAATCAAATAAAATTAAAATGCAGATAAACTTGTCTATTGCCGCTGAAATGCTTGTCGATATCTCAAAACTCAATATTTATTAATTATAGGCCTCTAAGTATAAAGATCAACTACCTTACAAATAAACCTGTTATAAAATTTGAATAAACCTGTCCCGACGGGCTTTGTACCTGGTATAACTTTTATAACAGGTTTATTTATAAGGCGGTAAATGTAAAAACGTAGTAAGTATGTTAAAAGGAATGTGTATCAATACTAATTCCTAATTACGGCCCTGCTTGTAACAAGAAAGCCGCAATATACGTATATTAGAAGTTGAAAGCAAAGTAAATATTATTACAGTGTGATATGACAAACATATAATTTATTATGACGTATTACAAAATTGTAACTGAACAAAATAAACATAAAGGGTTAAGTAAACCCCACCGAACAAAAACAAGTTTGCAATAGTAGTTTTTATTTTTAACAGAAACATCAACAAAACATAGTAACAGTAAAAAAAAACTAAAAAAAAAAAACAAACAATCATTGCGCTGAAAGTTGAACCGATTTAAACGAGCGTACAATATGTTCGAGTTAGGTGAAGCGTATAAATTAAATAGGGTGAATAATAAATAGGTACTGGATCTGGATCTGTATGTCCTTCTAGGATACGAGTTTATGGTAGTCCTATTCTATTTCGTTAAGTTAAAATTATAACAATTAATTGATGGGGTTGGTTCTTGCTACTTTATTATAGCTTATGTTGGTATATATATTAAAATCCTGGGTGTTAAATTTCAATTTAATTTTATTGCTTTTTATATTGTAATGTGAACTGCTTGATATTCTAGCTCTTGAGATCAGAACCATTTGCTTTACAATGTTAAAAATGTTTTAGACAAATTTTATAATTCACAGATTCATCATTTTATCTTTTAGAAGCTTAAGTCTGAATTTTTAAGTCAATATGTGTTTACCAGTTGATGAGCATCTCAAGCGATTTTATAACATTCGAAAAGATAAAATCATTTATGTAACGCAATAAATGATTGGACTCCATTTGATAAAATATTTATTATATCATAATGTCTTTAATTGGCGAATTCTTTTCACCTTTCAGAATCCAAAGAACGAAAGAGTCTATGCGAACTACGGATACTATGCTAGCGATGTGCCATACAACGGACGTTTAAATGAGGTGAGTTCTCTTGAAATGATAATCTTTGTGTATGACAATATTGCTCCCAATAAAGTTAGGACTGGGCAGATCTTTAGTCTAGTGACTTGGTATTAAAATGACGTAGCGTAGTGAAACTTGAACTAGCTTGTAGCACGCTAGCAAGGTTAAAAGAGTACTGCAAGACTACTTTGTACCCGGGTTACAAAGTTACACTTTTTGCTAAAAAGTTAATCTTGTTAGTATTTGAAAAACTTATAATATAGATGTAATGATAATATATAAAAAAAATTCACTAGTTAAAGTGGCATTAGTAAAAATTTACACAGGATAGAATGAAAATTTATTTCAGAAGTATTTAAGCTGTGTTTAATGTCTTGCATAAGCATTAGGGAATAAAAAAGCTCAATGCAAGATGGACGGTAAGTTTACTCCATCGAATTCAATTTTGAAATGTTGTATTCTCTCACATAATTAATGATTTTATTTGTTGGAGGCGCTTTTTTATTACGACTCTATTTCAGTTATTAAAACAAATTTTCATAAAGTAATGTTTAATTTAAACAAAATGACCTTTACTAATTTCATTAAAAATGTCATTAAAACATTTCTGATTAACCAAACACAACAAAATGGTTGACTAGTGTGTGTATGTATGTCTGTGAGGTCAAAATTAAATTTAACATATTAGGGTTACTTTAATATCAAAGTAAATACATAATAACGAGAATATCAAAGCATAGAGGAACAGAAGTATCATATTGTCGGAGAATTCGTGTGAACTGACACCGGGTCTCGTTAGTCCAGGACCTCGTAGAAGACCTTTTCCTCAACGAACATGGAATCCATGTTCAAACATTATGTCTATCGTTTCAAACCTGCGCCACGCTGCGGTGAACACATGAACTTATGAATACGGAACCAGGTTCAAAGACAAATAATATCGCATGTTCGGAGATCTGAACATATACGGGGTGTGATACGGTTGTATGTTGCACTGGAGCACAGCGACGTAGTGAGAAAATTCGGACCTCATTTAAAAATAGATTCACGTACTTATCGAAACTAGATGCCACTAGTGTACTATCTAGACTACGCTAGATGAAAGCATTCATCCTTTTCTAGAAGTAATAGTATCTATCTAGACCGTGTTGATGAAATTATGTACTTTTTCTCAGCTCACTTATCCCCAAACAGTGGGCCAATGCAGATTCTCCACCCTCGATGTACCTTAGTTAAGGTAGTGAATCAATGCGGTAATTTTTCTAATAGAAACGGCTTAAATTTATCGACTAGATTAATCATCAAAATGTTAGATTACTTAATAATCGATGTATCTATCTACCGTGGTGAAAAATCAGAAGATACATATCATATTATTTACATTTCCGCTTATTTTTGAAAAACTAAGTACATCTATTATGAATGGACGCATCATAGAGCACAAATTGTACATGGAAGAAGAGTTCATGTGAGCTAGCAGCTGGTTCTAGACTCTCACCCACATAAAACCACCCTTAAAACACCACTACTATCTCATCACACGAAGTCCAACCCTACTCAACAGCCCTGTACTAGAACGACTCACTTTAAACCCTTAACCAATGCAGGAATGGGGCAGGAATATAGTGATGGTGTAAATATATAAATTTAGAATATTATAACGTACTATGGGCAGACATACTGACCATAAATAGAAATACTTAGACTTTAGAAGCTTTGAGACTAGCGCTGGAGGGAAAATCGTGAATTAGGAATTGGAAATGAGATGGAGTCTCGAGTGAAATTAGCATGGATGAGGACGATGGAGGATAGGAGTAAAAGGAAGTAGTCCTGGGGTACTATTAATGTAGACGTAGTATAAATAAGAATATTTGCCTTAATTATTAATTTAAAATGAAGAAGGAGGACAGAATTTAATGTCGGTGGAATCCAAATGTATAATAGAAAGGAAAAAATGGGAAACTACATCAGATAAATAAGAAATTTCTGGAGGATCCATGGAATGAAAGGTACGAGATATTGGAGAATATCTTAATTAACAAATATAAACTAGTAGCACAACAATTTGGAAATATCCAAATAGATATGGGCAAGCATATAGAAAAAAAACATGAAGGCAATTTGGTGCAAGTAGTCAGAACAAAACTATATCAATGAAGTAGAAAGATAGTAGACTTTAAAATCCTCACACAAACACTACTATAAATAATGTCATTTAAAATAAATATCCAACAAAAGCTTAATTAAATTAAATAAGCGTCAGTTGATCCAAGTAAAACATTAAACTTTTAGATCACTTTATAAGCTTCCAATTTAGTAAAAAATCTATTAACCTTCAAATTAATCCTGTATATAATGTTTTGTGAAATGACATGAACATAAATGGGATTAACTAAAGTAAATCAAAAAACAAAACTCTCTAAAACAGAAACCCAACTCTCTGTTGAAGGTCTCCACCACAATTTAAAGACACACACACACACAGACGGAGATAGTATTAACTATATTGGTTGGATGGTGGCGGTCCACCTCCATCCAGATGTAACCTACTATCATCAATTCCCAGCCTTTAAAACCCACCCAACAGACCCCATCAACTCGATGTCGATGTCGAATTCAGCGAGTCTATGTTTTGTGCAGAGATGAGTTCAACTTTTATGATGTTCGGATGTAGCAATGTATTAGTGGTTTATTGTGTTGTGACGAGTAAATTGTAATGATTTCCAGTGAAATTCCAACGAATTATACCATAAATAGGATATACTGACTTAACAACAGTGGCGGATCATATTAGAAGGCGTTTATAATAGAAATATAGAATACGTAAATGCGTTTGAACTTAAACTTTACTTTATTTCCTACGGTTTAAGTCACTGTACAAAAGATGATAGATCTAGTTCGTGTTGACTATTGGTTGAATTTAGAGAATTGTTGAGAATCTAGGTTTGATTGTTATCAAGTTATTAGGCAAGTGGTGTAGCCTACATATATGAGGTCCCGACGCCACAAAAATCTATAGTAATAATTATAAAGTAATAGTAGGAGGTCGTCGATTCAAGCACTTAGCACCGGAAATAAACCTAATATAAATTAACCAAATTAATTTTTGTTTTAATATTTTGAATGGCTTCTTAGCACCATAGTCTTTTTTTCGCCATATGATCTGCTTTTACACTTACTCTACCACAAATTTTAAGACAACTACCTATCTCCTACTCCCATAACTTAATCTTCAGTGATTTTACTCCAATCTTCACGCAAAACAAAACCTTTACCGCGTGCCACGTGCCAGATCCTATCGATGGTAAGACGTACAGTCTAAGTTGGATTTGATAGCATTGTAACTATCTATTCTGCAGCTTTCTGTAGCTGTACTGTATCTAACAGTATGTGATCTTGATCCGCCATTTTCTTTCTACACTTGCAGCGCACAGTAAATTTCCAATTTTGTGAATAATTTCAGCGCGCAAGGACGATAGTTTTTCCATACATTAGTAGATATGTAGTTACGTACGCCACTGCTTTCATTACGTTACAGCGTGCGATGCAATTCTAAATATACTCATATCTGGTATTGATATATAAAGCTTTCCGAGTTGAATTCATTTACATAATTTATTAACAAAATATTTATGATAAATTTAAAGGTTTTTGATTTACTCTATCGTGAAATGTAAAACGAATTATATCCAAACGAAAAGCGTTTTTGTGTTTAAAAAGCTGAAATAATGTTATGAAATTAACTACGAAATGCATTGTACGTATCCAACAGCCGTAGTCCCGTGTTCGTATTGGAATTCATGAATTAAACAGCAGAATGAAAGCGCGCTCAGAGCACAGGTTGTTAACACAAACATGTTCAATCCACATGTTAAATATTATGAGGTCAGTGATCCGGAATTAATTAATCAGGTTAAATATTTAATCCATATTTATTATATAACCAATAGTCTATGATTTTACATTGCGTTATTTGCTTTATTGAAAGAGTTTAATTATCAAAGATCGAATTAACATTATGGCAATGGTACCCTAATTAAATGAATTCAAACAAACGTGTGTGTGGGAATGTTTATAGCAGGTTTGTTGGGATACCAACAAACAACATCTTCTATGGTTGATGATGTAGACGCATGCATCAGCAGAAGTTATTTAAGAGCACCACACTTTCATTCTACTTTACATTCTACATTCTTAATACATTTCATAGAACTTCAACTTGAAATTAAACTTAAAACTATTCTAGACCTTTCTATTTCCAAAAGTATTATCTGCTTCTTCTTCTCTTGACCCCTCTCCCTTCATTTTCTATAGTCCTTTCTTCATTCTCACAGTTTCCTCACCTCTTGTCTTCTTTGCTTCTTCTCGACAAACCCTCTGTTATATTTTCACTATACTTCTTCCCTTCTATCTTCATTTTCACTTCTCCCGCCTTTTACGTCTATCACTGTGTTTCTTTTCTTGTAGCAAATTTTTTATTATTCATTAGTTAGAGCTAGAATGATAGACTTTCTGATGATAGTAATTTCTGGTCAGTCTCTTACACTATTACCCGTTAACATAAAATATATATATTTTTTTTGATTACCAAAGATTATTACAATCTGTCCTGCCAATAGGACATTCAGTGATAGGTATGTCAAAATAAAAAATGTCTTGCGCGGGATATGCCCATCGACTCATCCCTCAATTTTAATAGATCCTAGATTCTGTTTATTTGGCTAGTAGGTCCTGAGGTAACTTCTTTTTTAGTCTGCGTACTGTGGAAATATTGGACATTAGACAGCTGGCCAAATTGTTTGGATGTTCTATTATTCTCTCCTTGTATACTTTGGTTCTAAGCACTATTTCTTCTTTTACTGTAGGTATATCCAGGTCTCGATGTATTATGTGATTAGATATAAACCATGGTGCATTCGTGACAATCCTTAGCAAACATAAAATATGAACAGGAATATTTAACCTTAAAAGTTCCCAGTAAACAATTTGGTGAACTGTCCTGTTTTGAGACGTTACTTTTAATATTGCTCTTCAATTATAGATCGCATCAACTTTATCTTCATTTGTATTTCGACAAGTGGAGTAATTTCATCACTTGTAGCCGATAAAATAGACATTACATGTGAACGAATGTGAGAAAGTAAACTGTAAATGAAGTCTTTCATGACAAAAATATCAATGATGTCAAAGTGACTTCAAAATCTGACTGGGGTCTAAATAAAGTTACTTTGGCTATAAAAGTAGATTTGTTTCTCTAAAAGTAATCTATTGTTTACAAGTAATATTTGTTATGTTGAAAGGGTGAGTAGGTTTTGTAAGTAGGTGATTACATTTTACTTAATTTAGAAGCTCCTTCCAGGTTTGTTCATAAAATAAGACATTTTTTAACCCAAAAGTTACTTTAGAACTGTTCGAACATAACTATCATACCCAAATGCGCCTCTGCTTTTCGTATTGTTAACCTTAAAACTTGAAGATGAACCTGTACCTACATGATGACATACAGAAATGTAACCTCTAACATTTATAAATCAATTCTTGTATTGCTTTTAAATAAAGGTATTAACATAATCACATAAACAGGTGATAAACGTAATGCGTTACCATCATGCGGGCACTCGCAGCAAACTTCACATTTCCATTTCCAAGAACGACTACTACCAGCAGCACCGTCGAGTAATATTATTGTAGTTCCATGATATCTAACAATAAATCATTCTCTGATGCAGAATGCAGAATAATTGACAGCAGGGTTAACTTAAATGTTGTAATTAAAAAACACTATTTTATACACGAAGGTTTCTCATTTTGTTTTGTTATATATTCTTACTTTTTCTTGTTGTTAGAATATAAATAGATACAAGCGCATGGATTTACGGATTTACAGTGAAGTTTGTACAACTAAAGAATCTTCTGGTAACGAATTGGTTTCATTTAATTTTGTGTTGCTTCGAACTCCTCCTGCGACTATTCATAATTATGTTCATGTACATATATCCACGCACCCACGTTTCCGTACGCATTGACATATGATTTGACATGTTGTATAGGGCTTAATGAACCCTTCAAGAGCCCTTCCTTGTCACCATTTACGCGCTGGTTAATTTACAGACTCTTGATTCACCAGGATTCTGTAATAATCGAATTAAAAAGAAAACTGCTCAGTAAAATATATATATTTTTTTATGAATACTTCACGGGCTTCTTTTCAGTAAAATATGGTACAGACATTTATATTTAGTGACCTTTTGAGGTTATGATTTGTTAGCTATATAAATAATACTTATTCTTTTCTATTCTGAATTAAATAACCATGGTTTTAGTATACTTACGGAACGTTTGGCAAACTGTGTCGTCTTTATAAGCATGCGAACAAGTTGTCTACTTAATGTTACTAATCAATATATTTTATAATATTTCTATTACTATATACTTTTTATGTAGTCTATTAATATTCCTAGTACGAGCGCAGAGTTATTTTTGTATACTTCGTCGTATTCATATGCTAAATTTATTCATCCCTCCCATGCCCCATCCTCTTTTCTCCACTAAGCCCATACTAGGCACAAAGCTGATTTACTTTCGTTGTTGTCAAGGTCAACATTTCTCTACGCAAAAGCTTTTTGTTAAACGTTTACAAAAAACCAGCTCGCTTCTCTAGAAACTAAAAATAATAAATAACTATTTGTAGCAGACACGACCATGAGCGGTTCGTCGTGATCGGAATTACCGAATCCCCATGTTACTCGACTGATGTAGGGCTAAATAAAACTGTCCGCCTTGTCCTTTCGGCTTTATTGTTGAATTTCTAAAGCCTACAAAGGTTCTACGAGTCTTAAAGTCTATACGTCACTGTGGTTTTCTTATCTCTATTGCCAGCGTTCACATTATCGGCGTCCAGTATTAAGTATTGCGTGATGAAACGATTCCAAACAATTGACAATAAGACGTAAGCAGAAAATGTTCTTTTGTGTCCTAAAAATATTATCAATTATATTTTATTGTTCCTTACTTATGTGAAACTCTGCAAAGATCACTTTTTTGTAAGTGACATAGTAGCTTCTTTGGAAAATTCCAATATGAAGACATAAATTCTTTAAAATGATTTAATTTTAACGAAATTGTAACACGCAATTTATATAAGAAAGGAATTTTATTCATAGAGAATTAATCCTGCGACGTTGGCCTGGGAGACCCATTTATCAATCACTCTCTATTGTGCTTCCGACGTTATCCCGTTCTTTCGTTATAATTGATCTTTTGACGTGTCGTTATGGATAATAACTGATAGCTGAAGTGAACGGAAGAAACAATGCACTAAAAGCGCAAAAGAATTTCAATAGCTGCGTAATTATTATTTTCTAAGGATGCGATGGAAACAAAAATTACCAGTGATTCACTTAAATTTGTTCGGTTAAGTGAATAGGGGTAGAAAGAGATGGAAGATGTTGAGAAGCCGCAAAGCAACCACATCAAAATGACGAAGCTTTTTTGAGAAGAGCTTTTCATATCAAGCTGTCATGTTAGACTTACTATAACTAAATGTCTGTGGTAGGTAATACAAATCATATGATTGTTTCCAACGTATAAGTGATTCATAAGGCCAAGTCATGTTTTGGGAATACGACTTGATTTATAGAACTATTTTTCAACTCTATATATTCATAATATCTCATTTATTTAAATCTCTAATGAGGAATTTCTGCATTCTGATGAAATGTTTATGAAAGACTAATAAATTAACTGAACCACGGTGTTAGATTTATAGCAGTCAGGAATAGTACGCCCCCTAATACGTCAAATCGGAAGCCACTGGTTTATTTTCCGAGTCAGTTAAATTAAATGCAGCCAGTCTTTTGTTTCAAGTGATCTAGTTTCATTACAGATATTTTCACGCTTTGTTAGTTTCTAGTATTCTTAGTTAGAATAAACCGTATGACTGAAGCCGTACACATTGTAAAAATGTTTGTAATTCAATTTACTTTTGAGGACGATGCAGTGTTTGTTACATATGTATGTTTGTAGCAGTTAAATTTTCATGGCAAGGATTACAGGTGAAGGAAGAGAAACGTAAGACAATTAGTCATATTTTTTGTAAATAAGTTTGTTGTGCTGTCTTGAGCAGAACTATTTTTAGTCGCCATTTTTTCAAGATGGAGACTATAATGGGCTTGTGTCCTATGGCTTAATTTCTATAAAAGTATACTATATATTGATAAAGTGAGTTACTAGAACCTCAAATGTTCAATTATTTTTTAATAACTCCTTATATGTTAAGAGATATAAAAAAGTCATTTTGTCTCTGTAATTATTAAACGGATTCAACGTTTTACACATTCCAAGTGCATGTGACATCACAATCCTTGTGTAAGGTTACCAACCTTACAGCCCATAATTCGCTATATGTATTTATATATCAAAATATCAAATATTATTTACAGCTATTTCAAGGAACAATCAAATTTCAATATTATGTCTGCCTTAGCAGGGTTAAATAAAATAAAAACTTATTATTCTTTGACTTGACTTGATTATTTGACTACCAATAGCTACAGAACAATACCACAGCACTGACCTACTCAACAATAACTGACGTTAAAATGCATTTCACGTCATAGAAATATGTCCGACCATTTCTAGCGCTGAAACTACAATTCAAACTTTTAATTGCTATATCTCCGTCAATATTTAGATATTTATTAAAATAGACACGCCAATACACATTTATTAACATCAATTTCAATCAACAATTGAAAAATCGACCATTAAGAAATGAGTAAACAATATATTTTAAATCAACACACCAAACTAGTCAGAAAAGTTTATTTAACTTCTGTGATAATTAACTGTATTAAGTGATTTATTTGGAGACATATTTTTGAGACTTTATGCCTAAAGAGAAGCAGAAACTATGCCAGAATTAAAGGATAAGTAATTAAATTGAACCAGTTTTAAATATAGCAGAAGTTCAGGGATATTTATAGTATACAAAATATAAATTTTATTATAATAAAACATCAAGTTAAATTAAAATGTTAAACAGGTTTTTCTTTTTATTACTTAACATAATTAAAGTTTTCCCTATAAGTTTCATGGCGCGGAAAAGCAACTTATTTTTAATAACGTATATTAGGTAGTAAACTCAGCTAACATTTACATAGAAACATAATTTAAGTTTTTTTTAATGTTTAATTCGTGTACAACATAAATTTATATTGCATTTTATAAACAAAACAACAACGAAAATCGTGATTTATAAATAGATTTGAGTTGAGTTGAGCTGAGTTGAGTTGAGTGGAGTTGAGCTGAGTGGAGTGAAGTCAGCAACGAGAAACTCGGAAATTCCAGACACTTGGAAAACCTTTAGGAATTTGTGAAACTAGTTTATTGTTTGTTTTAGTTTTGTTAATGTTTTAAATGTTTAAACAGCGATTAACTTTGTGTTTGTAAGATTCATTTGCTGTGAATAAATAACTGTTAGACAATGTGTCGCTCGAACAATAAAAAACTCTTGAAACATTTATTGTAGTGACAAATTGAATACTTTTTGTTCTTTTTCTTTTATTACTTGAGTATTTAAATTAAATAATTAATTTTCAGTGAATGTAAAACTTGAATTAGCTCATAGTAAGCTAACAAATGTGAAAATGAGACTAGAAGAGAATTTCCTTGTTGAAATAACCTTGCAAATAGATTTCGGATTAATTATTAGGTTTTGTTTTATCTGCATATCTGAGATGAACTGTTCGTCTCAAAACGTTGAGTTGGCATTGGTAATATACAATGGAGTCGTTCTCAAAATTACGATCAATTATTTCGAATAAGATTTTTATCATAATTTCATGATATTATGATATGCTAATTCTGTGTTTTTCTTGGATACGTGCTCCTAGTATAATAAAATTATATCAAATGTTTAAATCTTGTAATATACAATATTTATGACATAAAACAACGCTCTTGAAGTAACTACCCCGCCTCACGACAGGGTTGGAACTCCACGTGATCGTCTACCACGACCTCCAGTACGACTTGCTGTTTACTTCCTTTGATGGCCTGATGTCATAAACAACATTTATAGATATGCGACGTCACTGATACGTTGATTTTTATGTAGATAACCCCACAAATGATTGAATTTATTTAAATATCATATTTGGGGTTTCTTTGTGATGCTTTATTTAGTATTTGGGTGGAACAATGGGGACAGGTCAAGGTTCATGTCGTGCTGATAATATTTATATAACACTGTTTGATAACAACTTAATAATTGTCATTAATGCTAAGGATTATGACAGGAAAAAATAAACTGTTTGATATACGACTTTATTCGTAGTAAAAAATATTATGGCGCAGCAATTAGAAAAATATGACCGCTGTAAAGAAATGGTTTAAATCTTAGCTAGTTCCGGTAAAGGTGTGTAGTAAATTTTTAAAACATTATTTAAAAAAATTTAATTGATAATTATGACATATTTTATATAATAAAATGTATAAATTATACTTTTGTACTCTCCATTTTTCCATTCAAAATTTCAATTTAAATTTGAATTACTCTTGAATAAAATTGCACAATATTTTACTCTTGATAAATATCATATTAAAAACAATGTTTTTGTGAGTGAAATATTTGGCAAGAATAAATTTAATAGAAAGTCTGTGTACTGTAGTCTAGCCATAAAGATAGAAACAATCATGACTCATTTTAATAATTAAATATTCAAGGCTAACATTTATAATAAATCAAACGGTTTAATCTCCAGTTAAGAAATTTATTTGAAGTTAACCCAATCGAAAACTCTAAACAGAATCCATAAACAAATATAAACAACATTATATCGCAATCTACTTCACTTCAATATTTCACTTGGCAGCACAACAAATTCAAAGGACTTGAGGGTTTCAACGTTTCAACCCCTAATAATACATTACATCGTCATTCTGTTCGTTAAATTTCCAATGAAGATTCTATCAGTATTCACACCATGATTTGGATTTTTCCCCATTTCCTTTTCTATTTTCTGTTATTCACTTCTTCATTTTGTATTTGCCTTATATTTTTGCGCTCGACCCTTTGGTCTCTGAGCCTAAACTCGTTTCTCCCCCTTCCCAATTCCTACCCGTTAACCCTTTACCTTCTCAATACAAATAACTGTTTTGAAAATCTGCAGACGCTAAAGCTGATTCTGTTACACCTAATTAAATAAATTGGACTTCTAATTAGACATCTTTTAGCTTATCTTGATGAGATAATCATCATCCCTTTATATTTTTACTCTCATAATTATCTAGTCATAATTAATGTCAGTCCACCGGACCATAGGCGGTTGGTAACCCCTCGATTCGAGAAGAACTGACATCTCTGTTTCATTCAAAGAAATTAATGAAATTATGAGAATATCTAGAGATGTGATCAGCCTGATAAGAAAGGTTCTCCAGCAAGTTTACCAAAGAAAAACTTTTTGTAAAAATAACTGAAGCTTTTAAAGAATTTCGGTTCAGTTTTTAATATCGTAAAAGCTTTATGTATTTATATTCAATAAAAGTGTACATAAATCAGAGCCTGCTGTCTCCCTCCCTCTCATTTATTACGAAGCTAATTTTATGTTATCAATAAGAATTAGCCGGTACCTTTATAAAAAAAAAAAATCATAAAAATAATATATTTTAAAATATATTATCAGTACTTAAAGAGGACTGTGATAAAAAGAGAAATTATCCTATAAACATAAATTAAGAATTTACGTAGAATTGATGTGTTATTAATTATTAGAAGTTTTTTTTTTAATTAAATATAATAATACATATAACATAATTGAATGCAATAGTGCCAGCATTGTAGGAGGTCGTCAGAAATAGACCGACGTTGAATAAAGTAAATATATTCTCTACTAATTAGTATAGAAATTGTAAATTTTCTTTAACATCATAAATAGTAGATATTAAAATTTGTTTGTAATATTAGATGATAGCCAGAGGAAATCGCTTTTAAATTGGTTTTCTCTTTTACCATTCACGCTTTGAACGAATTTTTGTGTTAATTATTACTAAAAGCAGTTTCCGCGTTCGCCGCGCGTGTTCTTTCATGTTAATTATTTATATTAAGATGGTTTTGATATACAAATTTATATATGTGTACATTGTAAATAAAAATATAATTTATCGTTTTTAATGAAGCTCTCTCACATTCGTTTTGTGTTATTTTAAGAAATGTAAATCAGCGTGATAAAACAATTTATACAGTGAAACACGAACTAATGACCTGAAATATCAAATGAATTTATCAAAATGAGTTAAAACGAAAATGATGTAATGAATAATTGATAGGAAAACCACAAGCGGAAAAACTAACCTTAAGTTACCTAGAAATAAAATTATTGTTTTTATTTTTTATGAAAACACTATCATATCTAATCTATCTAATGATGCAAGTAGCCTAACCTTACTTGTTTACTACTTTATTTGAGCCTAAAAATGAAAATAAAAAAATGGATCATATAATTTAATAATAAAAGCGACACCTGAAGAGAGCACACTTCATATTAATATGTAAAATTGAAAAAGATAATTTGGAAGTTGGAAGAAAAATCGGAAGCCGCTTATGTGGTATTACCTATCACCTTCGATAGTAATCATCAGATATTGGTTCAAAGAATTCAAACATGTTTGTACGTCCGCCCCGGATCAGCATCCAATTGATGAGTACCTATAAATGGATCAATAAAATTAATGAAGAACCTAAAGATCAGAGAGTTAGTTGAGATCATGAGAATTTCATTTAAACACATTTAGAATATCTTTTAAAAAAATGTAGGCATGATAAAGTTATCGCCAAGATGAGTTAACTTAGATTGCTTAGCACTGATAAGAAGCGAAATCTAATAATCATTTCGAATCAGTATTTTCATCGAACCACCGTTTTCTGTCATTCAAATGGCATAATCTTCATCAACGATTTGGAAAAAGTAAATCTGATGACAGGGCAGTATTACGCTCACTGATTGACCACATTTAACCACGCAGAGAAAGGTGCTGCTCCATCATGACAATGTGGTGGCATGCTCATCTTTCGTCGCCTTGACGAAATTCGTGAAAATGGGATATAATTACCTGTTTCTGTACACAAAAACTGGCTCGAGGGAAAGAGATTCACGTCGAACTAGGAAATCATCGTTAAAATTATCGATAGGCCAACTATAGCTGAAAGATAGTTATGGTTGAAAAGAAATTTCTTGCCTAAAACGGGGTAATTCTCTTCTCTCATATAGTAGCATGGTTTAAGTGTAGTCTTTGACCTACTCATTGCTTAAACTTAGTTCATCTACACTTATAACTTGTTTATTAGTGTAATTACATTAATGAGTCTCCTCGGAATCCTTCACAGTTATAGTTCTCTTCACAACTTTAATAAATATAAAATAATTACTAAAGCAAGACACCGTATACGTAGAAGCATTTATTAATAAGAGAATTATGAAATAGTTATATAGGTTCATAGTTAGTTTGCTGTATGCTTTGAACACGCTCGGCTCAGATAAAGTTTTTGCAAGTCTTCCAACTTAGTAAACAATTACGAGTTCAGACTTTCGAGTCTATCTAAGAAGTCTAAGCTTTACTGCTAAGCTCCTCATTACTTCATCATCTGAAATAAACTTTTTTATTAAATAAGTAACATGTTATACAACATAAATCTACCATACATGAATTAATCAAGTGAATGACGTCACATTAACCGATACGCCGCGTAGTGACGTGACGGATAACTTAGTTATATACTCAAGTATTAACTTACATAACTTTTTGGGAACCTCACACCTTCATGAACTCTGACACCCTTTCTCTATAAAATGATAGCCATACGGGCTCGTTTTGTGTGGCTTACTTGGACTAGAATTGGAGAGGGTATTATAACGATCACCCTTGTTTATTAGGGTTGCCAACAGTTTTCATACGTTTCTATACGTTTAAACTAAAATAATTAAAAATAAATTAAACTTTGTAGTTTTGTGATTCTTCGAATTTTGTTTTTAAATTTCCTGACCCTTAAGGGGGGGTAAGGTTTCAACTTTTTAAAAAAAAAAAAATTAATTTATTTATATTATTGTACAACATATTAAATTTATTATGTAATTTGAAGTCGATTAGAGTAAAACTGTCGGAGATATAGAGTTTTAAGTCTTCACCTCTCTGGTCTGGTTTAGTGTTACTTTGAAACTTTTCAATGTGGTTTCTCACACATAGCTTTGTCAGAGTTGGTGCCCTCTCTAGCTCAAAATCTACTGGACCGATCCTTTTGAAATTTTGCACAGTCTTTCTTTACAGAAATGCCGAGGTAACGTCGAGTTTTTTTAATTTTTTATTTTAACGTATTTTAAAATTACAAAGTTTCTGATTTTTTTCATGAAAAATCTGTATTTTGACTTTTAAGTGCTGTAAAAAATTGAGCGTTACCTGCAGAAAATTATCAACTAATGAAATCATTTTGCTTTTTTGGTTTCAGAAAATCCAGTGATGAGTTATGAGTGTCACTGCAATGTTAATTTTTTTTTGTGACCTCAGCGGGGATTCGCTGTCAATAAATATAAAAAATAAATGTCATTTTATCATGTAGTAATTATAGAAATAATTATACATGATCTGTGTGGTCAAAAACATTATCGACAATATGCTTTTTTATCGTTTTTACCTTAAACCACCCCCTTTTCATAAGTAGTAGTGACCACCCATCATTCGAACGGATCAGGTTCTCGGTTATGAAGCCCATGACAATCTTCTAGTGAACAGATGTTAGAACTATTAGGTTAGTTAGGTGAGCTCTTATGGCATGGTAAGCTGGGTCCGACACTTCTGAACCTCTGTACTTCAACTAGGAAATCCGGCCATTATGCAACCATACCTACAATCACCGTCCCGTGTACTTGTACCGCCCTACCTCACACACAGCTAGCTATCCCGCGCTCTCCTAACACAAACTACCCTTATCTCGCTACTTGTGTTGCACTGACCAATTCAAAGGCAGAGTACCGCACACTTTAGCGTTTCTGCAACAGAGAAACGGGCTTTTGGGGTACTTTCAGATATCGTATACCTGTCCGATGTTCGCTATATTATAATTAGAGCTTAAGTAAGGTTCCCGTAGATGATAGAAACTTCGCTTTGTCGTAGAAATTGTATCTGGACGTGAGGTGAGTTTGTCCTAAAACAAATACGTGCATTATCCCGCTAAAATATGTGAAAAGTTTAGAATCTTAAGTAAGTTTAGTGTAAATTGGTTGTATACGATATTAGTTACAGAGAATGCTTATTATTAAGGGGATGCACATTGAATATTAGGAAGTTTGACGTCTTATTTATTTATTATACATCAGCGTACTCTCGCAATTTTTTTTTTAATGACATAAGTTATCAAAGACAAACAACTGTTTATTATAAACACGGCGGATAAAGGAAGACCAATGTTGTACCAAGTTTTAGTTTTAGGTTCACAAAGCTTGCAGTTTGTATACTTCTAAAACAAAGATATAAAACCAAAGTTAAACAGGAACAGTATGTGTTAATGATACATTAAACATCCTATTTCTAGTAAAGCATTTATTTTGTATTAAAATAAATCTTTTAAATAAATAAAAACATCGCGTTATAAAGAGTTATAGGAAACATAAATATTAATTACATAATTCTTCAATAACACGCTTCGAAAATATATCTCGCGGTTTGTGCAACCCAGGAACCATGACACGTTGACAACATTCCTGAACGACCGTGTTTTAAAATAACTACAGCAGAGCCGCCATCTTGAGTGAAACATATGTAATTCATTTATTAAAAAAAATTAATTTTTTGACATGTCTAAAAACATAAATATATACTAAAATATAGTTGTCAACCATCTTGTATATTCATAATTAATAGAAATATATATAGTTCGTGATATTTCCGTATCCTAGTGGCGCCATATTAAATCATAGATATTCTCTTCCTGAATTTATTTCATTTCTGACAAAAACACATAATTTTTGGTTGATATCTTATTATTTTCAACGAATTTGTAAAATAGTTTTTGGAAGGCATGCGATCTACCACGCACGCATTGTTCAATTCGGACGTATAGGTATCATCGAAAAGTTAATATCTATCTAGTGTTAGTTTTATATTCAAGGGATGACTCAACCCTTCTCACCTCACCTTTTTGATCTGTTGCCAGAAGTTTGTTTTTTATTGAATTGTTTTAGAAATGGATCCGTTATTTTACCCTTTTTAAACTGTCACATCTAAATATAATTGGATTCGGGGCACTGTAGTGAGTGGTGTGTTATTTTCCTTTAAAATTGAATTTTATGAAAATAATAAATCAATACCTTTAAATTTTGAGTGTTAGAATTAACTGTGGTTAATTTTGGAACACACATTTTGCTCTTTAAGCAGCAAAATGTTGCCAAATTTATTTATCTTAACATTTTTATCAAATTACAAATTATTTATTGTTTTGTGACAAATTCATTTATATTTGCGCCACCAGGGACCTCTTTCACCAACCAGATTACAGCTGGTCACAATCCCTTCTCCTTTTGCTGGCCTATATAAGTGACTGCGTTGTTATCAGTGCTGCTTATCTATTTGGAGCTATTTGGAGCTCTTTCGCTCTCTTTTCAAAGTTTTACATTACGTGTCTTACAATACGCTCCGACACACAAAGTCACACTTTTAATAGTCATTTGTCTACGTATATTTAAGTGTAATTATTTTAAGTGTTATTGAATTATAAGTGAATATATTTCAACATAACTAATAAACTATATTAGTGAAACGCAACGAGTTTTTAATCACAAAGATCATTTGCTTCGTCCTATAGAATAATCAAAATATACAGTCCACATCCTCATTGGTGCAGTTCTGAACAGACGCACATTCTGCCAAACGTTTCCAAACTGCTTCTATTAATATTAAATGCATTTTGGCATGAGTTTTACCGTAAATTCATTTTACATAACTGATTTTGTCTGATAAAGCTACTTTATAATCTTTTAATCGTTGAGTAGATTTTCTAAAAAAAAAAAATTCTTCAAAAGATCTTTAATTAAATTTTACTAATCCAAGAGAAGGTAGATTATCTCTTTTAGGAAATAATAAATTAGTTCACAATGTTAAATTTATATTATGTGTATTTTATTTTATCTCTAAAATTGATCAACACATAGGCTGTGTTTAGCGGTCATCCATAAACTAGATGGTCCTATTACAGAAAACATATTTCATGCCTGATAAATTATTTGATACACTAACAAAGATAAGTATCATTCAATACTAGTATATGCTTATGTCTAACAAATGTAAGTATTTCATTCGTCAAATGTTTTTCTCTTTAATGCTTATTTAGGTTTAGACTTATTTAAGCAACTTTCAAGTAATCAATATTGACGAACATTGCTCAAAAGTTAAACTCTTAAGTAACATCATTAAAAGTTAATAATAAGATCAAAGTTTGACAAACGAAACGAACTTGAGACGTACTCCTAATAGAAGTAGAGTTATTCGTTTATATTGTGACTACAAATAACTTCAAAAATGTAAATTCTAATACACTGGTCAAGTGTGGACAACCTTGCAATATAAACTGAAACATTCTCTTATTAAATCTGTTTGAGTTTCGAGAATCGCAGATATAGTTTATGAAATATTTAGAGGTTATAGAAAAAAATATGGCGCGAAATTTAAATCCATTTCTCTTATACGTAGCGATTGTAGTATAAGCAAACGTTATCAACAAAAATATATCATTTAAACGTTATCTACGCAATAACTGTAATTATCAGTGTATGAGTATTTTTGTTCGTAATACCAACGATATAAATCCGTAGCCCCAGGTCTCTATTCTACATTGTACAAAGGTTTAATTCAATTGCGGAAAGCGGGAAGCATTTTAGCCTCTCTCCTTTCACCACACTGACCAAGAGGACATCGTAAGTTCCGGTTTGTACGAGTTGTGCTTGTACGGTGTACATACTACCAAGCCATGCGGGTTGTCGACCGCTTTCAATAGCTCTAGTTCCGGGCAGTTTTAATTGTAGAGTTCATTACAGAATATTTTAACAAATCCCTATTACAAATATCTGAGAATAAGTTATATTCATTATTAAATCTAAATATACTTACATGTATGTATTTGTGAGATTGGTAACCACATTTATCATGTGTGGCAATGGTGCTCAACATTCGGTTACCGCAGAAATTGTTGTGCTACATTCCATATCTGTGCTTTCGTATAATTTAAGGCAAACAAAACATCGATTCCCGGAATTATAATCAAAATTCATATTCTTCTCTGGCAAAATTAGACCAATATTTATTTTTATTTCTTAATAACAAAACCTGCATAAAATTGGATTAACTTCGAACAAAAGCACAAATCCCAATTAGTTTAAACAATAAAAGCTCGACTTTGCATAAAATATAATTTAGTTTAACCAAATAACAAGTAATTTTAACATTGAATATTAAATTAGTTCTTTGTATGAGATACATTTATGATAAATAATAAAATTATAGCAAGAAAACAATAATAACGGCCTCATTTTAGTCGTAAATTGCGAACACGAAGCTTTTGGAGCTTGGAAGTCTACCATACGGTAGATGGGTCATAGAACTACTGAAGGCAACCCTTAGGGATCTCTCGTATTTGTCTATTCCTCTCTATGTGCAGTCCACTAGATGTAGAGAAACGACCGGAACAGGATGAAGAACACTCGTGATACTGAAACACAGGTTCCACTATATTACCCCGGACTCCCATACGCCAGGAATGGAGAACCATTTCATAATACACATAAAGGAAATTTCCATAAGGCACATACGAGTTATAGCTAGATGTAGAATGGTCAATGAAGGCAAGGGAATCGTCTAGGAAGCAGAGGAGACGCTAGAATATAGGAGAAGGGTACAAGAATTTGAGATAAATTGGGAAAGAAGGTAGATGAGCTATTGCGAAAAGTAGGCAACGAAGGAATGAGGTAGATGGCGGAGTTATAAAGAAAAAGGAAATAGAAAGAAAAGGAATGCGATGGAGAAAAGGATAATTAAAGAGCAGGAAGTAACGATAAGTAATAAGGAAGAATGTAAAGCCTTATAATGCAAATACATATAGATACAAATAAAATTTCGTAATTGCTATTGTGCTAATCGTTCTATTTGTAAAGCCTACTTCAAATTTAATTGTATCCAGTCTAATAGAAAGCACAATGCGATAAATTACATATCAGTATTTGCTGAATGCAACTTTTATGACACTCGTGGTACGTGTATCATATGTTCGCCATCCCTACTATATACCATTGGTCCATTCCATGCTGGATTCTGTACATTATTCATCTCTTGTGGTATCATTATGTGAGTTGTGGAGGTTATATTTATAAATAGCCGGAAAATTAATTATTAATGTCAATGAAAAAAGTTCATAATTCGAATTATACGGGTATTTAACATTAATATCACGTTCTGATTGTTATATTATTTATTTTCTTTGTGAAGTTATGATATGATTTAATGTGATGTGGGTTCACTGTTGTTTTTGGAATAATATTTATAAATTGTGTCATATTTTTTGAAGGATTGTTGAAATGTTATTTATGACAAGAGCACATGTTATAATTGGTACTTTGTCTGGGTTATCAGTGAACTTAAATAGTTTTTTTGAGTAGTAGTGAAATTAAAATTTGTTTCTGGTATACCTATTACTTAGACAAGGCGAAATTTAAAAAAAAATTGAAGCCCGAAAAAGAGAAATGAGTATTACGAAAGGAATGGAATAGCGACAGAGGAGGCAGAGAGAAGTAAAGAAGAAGACACATGTGTGGAAGAGAAGCTAAGGAGAAGAGACAGGGAGATACAACAACAGAAAAGAATGGAAAAAATTGAGAAGAGCAATTACGACACAAGATATAAAAGGTTTGGGAGAGAGAGAGATACCACAATAGTTAAGGGAAAAAGACACAAAAAACATGAGAAGGATTGCCAGATTCAAATTGTGAAACGAAGAAACAGATACTAAGCAAATACCGAAGAAAGGATGTGCAGGGTGTGCGGAACAGAGATTGGAGCACATTAAGTTTTCATGTGAGAAACAGGTAATAAGCGAAAAGAATATTGGACAGTTATTAAAGGGAGGCAGTGAAGGGAAGAGGTAGATGGCGGAGATGGAGAAAAGGAACGAGGTAATAAAATAAATGGCAGAGTATAAACAGGAGGGAGAGTAGCAGGAGGAACGAAGCAGTAGCAGTAGCAGTTTTGTTTTTATGTTTATAGAATTTTTTTTTTTTTTCGTTTGGAAGGAGTGAGAATTTTTAGATTTAATAATGATCAAAATTGAATTAAGCATAATGACATGTAAATAAATGAGTTAAGGCACAGTAATGTAGTGCCAAATGGCAAAAACATTATTACATAATAAAAAAATAATACTTAGAGTAGGAATTAAAAACAGTTTATAAATAATAGTCGTATAAAATCAAAAATTCATGACTACGATTTTAGTCTTACCATGTAAAATCTTTCGGGTGATATATTGTACCATTGTTATATTTAAAGGACTCACCTAAGATTTTAATATAGAAGAAACAAAACAAATAGTACATGTAAAAAATAAAATAACTGACAAAATGAGAACTTGCAAGCTTCAACCGGTGATAAATGAATGTAAGCACCTCACAATACCGCAGACACTAAACACAAAACACATGCCAAACGCCTCATTAATAATCGATATGTCATGAGAGGAAGTGCAAAACAACAAAAAGGAACATGTTACATGTGCTGCCACGCTTCCATAATGCAGCGGGATGAAAGTACGGTACAAGAACAAGCTGAAGGTTTGCAGTTAGTGTTGTTACTGGTAAAAGACGATTTAAAAATAAAACATCGCCGTGTGTTTAGAATCACCTGCTTAGTCAAAGTCGTAATAATTGGGAGGGGGAAGTCGTTTGTAAAACACCACAGTCCCGCGATTCATGGAGGCTTGGACACATTTGTTTTCGTATGCACGGATTTCGCAGTTTTTCGATTAGCTAAAAAGGTATAGGAGTCATGTATAGGAAATAAACTATTGAGTCATCGTAAAATCTTAATAACTGAGAAAACGCTAGCCATGTCGTCTTAATACAGTCCTGTCTCCACCCTAAAGTTAAACAATATTCAAAATGATCACCTCAAGTCGTTAAATCGTTAAAAAATGCCACACAAGTTCAATATTTCAAAGAACTTTATCAATGTATTCTTTATTTATCTAACTAACTTCTATAAAATAGATCCAAACCGCCACAAATTTGTATCTGAGAGAGCTTTGAATAATAAATGCGAGCACTTTACCGTTCAGTTGGAAAAACAACATTATGTCATATGAAGCATGAGAATATGAGAGCTTTTTGAAAGCTTTAAAAAGCTATAGAAATTGTTTAAACATCAGAGCCCCAGGGAGCTTCAATTAGTTATTTTTATATAATTTTATAAAATATTTACCTACCATTTTGGCAATGTGGTAGTAAATCGATCAGTCTCGTCTGACAGCGGAATGCTGTTCTTTACTTTGAACATTGCTCTTTCTCCATTTGTTATGTTTTGCAGGAGCACCGGTGACCTTCAACATTTAAACGTTCTGCCTTCTTGGAAAGTTATGTTAAATTATTCTAATTCATTTTTTATTTTTCGTTTGATTAAGTTTTTTTTTAAAATTATTCTTAGAATTGAAGTATGTTTTCATCTCGCAATTTATATACATACAATTTACTTTATTTGCCATTTGTCAGAAACTTAGCATAAAATTATGTTAATTAAAAATAAGACAGACGTCCCGGACCCGCGTTATATTTCTTAGGTTACAGCGCCAAATATAATTGTAGGAACTAAAGGAGGTTGTTTTGACATTACAGCAATACAGTGAAAAATAATTATAATGATTTTCAATTTTAAGTACATTATCTACAATATTGTAATAAACCAAGCTACGAAACAGCCTCCTTTAATGTTAGATTTAACCGCAACGGTTTTATTCCGCACTCTGGACGATGCAAATAACTATGTTGGATAAAAGAATAAATTATATTAAATTATTAAATTAAATTAAATGAAATCAACTTTTGCTTTATTTTCTATGTGCTAAGGATAAATCTATTTAAACAAATATCCATACTCATAAAGTTTTAATAAAGAGTGATGGATATCACTCCGCCTTTCCTCACCCCCCTCCTCCCACTTCCTCCATCCCTCTACCGCGTTTCGTTACTAACAAACCCTATATTTGATTATTATCATAAGTTTTATTAACAACAGTACTAATGCCTGATTTCATTATCTCTATTCCTTCTATAGATCACATCGGTGTTTCCAGACTCAGCTATCACGTTCCCCTGTCTTGCACCCCGCCACCCATCCACCCCACCTCACGGTATTGGTTTTGATTAATCCTCACTTGCTATTGTTCCGCCCGGCACACGCTCCTGTTCTCTATGTATACTCGGTGGAATATTGTAATAGGTTATTTTTAGTAGTGTGGTGCGTTTGCATTATTAGAGTTAAGATATGGAAAAGTTCTATGAAAAATGAAAACTAAATATTTATTACAAATTTAAGTTTTCATATGAGTATTAACTGAATTGAATAGATTAGTTATACGGACGGACATCCTATTAAAAATTAAATAAATTAATTAATTTCTCGGGCTTTCTAGGCACGTAGCCATACATTCATTTATGATTTATTTAATATTAAAGAAAATACCTTGCTATATCACCGAAAAAGTTACTTCTTTTTATTATATTAATGATTGTTTGCTTTTCGGCTTTACAATCTACATTAATATTTCTTACAACATTTCAAAGAATTTCAACTTAAAATTAATCTTAACTATTCTAGACCTTTCTCTTTCCCACAGTATTTTCTGCTTCTTCTTCTCTGCACATCTCCCTTCCTGTTCTTTCTTTTCTTCTTATCTTTGCACTATTCTTTCTTCCTTTCAGACTTCATTTTCCCTTTCCTGGCGTTTACCCCTATCGCTCTGTTCACACATAATCCTTCTGGTTTTTCACTTCCTCCTTCTAATTACTTCTTCCATCCATTTTTTAACTTCCTTTCCTACTTTTAATAGCTGCTCCACCTTCCTACTGCTGCCCACACAATCATGTCACTTAATACACAACGTTTTGTGACATATTTAATTGATTGTTGATTTTTAGAAAAGTTAACCTTTATAGATTACTGGTTTCATAAACATATTAAGAAGATTTTTACAAGGATAACAGGATTGTTAAGTATTAGACTAGTTTTATATTTAGAATTGAGACTGAATACTCGAAAATCTACTAAACAAGAAAATAGGAAAACATAAAGCGTTTAAGTAATCATAAATATTAGAAATTTATTTAAAGTAAATGCATTTTAACAGGTTATACTTTTCAAACTCTTGAATGTGTTGAACGTAGCATTAAATCTTTGTACATTCAACCTTGTATGAGACTGTATAGACAGGATCCGTATTAGTTTATTTTATGTATTTTTTGTTTTTCTCGAAAAACCACCCGATCTGAGAACAGTAGGACTTCGCTGAAACAGAACTGTGGTTTTATCAATATTTCATGAAGTGGTCCGCACGTGCGACTGATGGTCTAGCCTCCAGCTTTATCTCTGGCACCCTAAGTCGTCCTTTCTCTTACAAACGTAACCCTGTATAGTACCACCAACCAATATTAACCACTTCTTATAAACGAAAAATTTGTCTCAATACATAATTCAAATTATATACTCAAATTTATTAAAGATTTATTTTATGGTGTTCTACTTATTGTAATTTTTATTTTTGTCAAAATATTTAATGCAATGCTATTAGATTTATAAAATATTTCTTAGCTGATTTAGGAAAAAACTTATTTAAATAATTTAAACAACTCCAAGAATCTAACTTTCTGAAGTATCAGGAGATCAAAAGACCAAAAGCCCTCAATGACAAAGTATATATTTAAAGACCTACAATAAATAATCTCTCTCAGGTCGAAATGAGAAACAGTTTCCCAATACGTTAAACGACTAAAAAAGATTACAAAATTCGGATTCGTTAAAAAACTGTCATCTTAGAAATTATGGGTACAATTTATCGATGTTGATTATTAATGTTAAATGCCAAAAAACAACGCTAAAATATGAATTTTACTTAGTATCATAAATTCATGTAATATTTATTCTAAAGTGGTCTTGTTAAATTAGTTTATGACCGTTTTAAAACCTTTACCCCTTGTATATTTCATAAGATTTTGTAATACTTGAAAAGGTGCTTATGTTAATGAAGAAAAAGGTAGATATATTTTTCAAGAAACATTAAAATAGGTAGCAAAACGAGTTATGTTAATTAATATTCTTCACGTAACACGCATTTTTTTATGTAGTATAAATCTTAATGTAACACATAATAATGTTTAGAAATAACTGTTCAATTTTTGTTTTTTTTAATAACTTCCAGTAACTTCGGTCAATTGGTTATGCTTGGCCATCAGTACTGTAAATTTTTTGACTGTAATATCACAACAATATAAAGTCAAGCCCGTAAAGTATAAAGTGAATATGTATTTGAAATGCTGTAGGATTTATATCTCACTAGAATATATACATACATACATACGTACGAGTATACAGAAGAGTTAAAATATGAATCAAAATAAATAAAAACACGCGCCACTATTATTAGATTATTTTGCAATAAATAGTGAAATGTAAAGAGGTACAACACAACAGAACACAAGGCAAGGCAACGCAACGTATTCAAATGAAGAATGGAATGTAGAGAATTGTATTCAGGAAGAAGGGTCAAAGGTTAGACCGGATCTATTGTATTTTATTTACATTCTCAGCAGAAATTTTGTTTGCATAAACAAACGTTTTATAGATAGATAGGTCTTTGTTAAATGGTAAACTGATTTAGAAAGAAAATTGTACACTCATTCCAGAACTACCATCTCAAGTTCAAATATAGAAACAAGTGATAAAACCATAGAGGTATATGAAAAGAGTGCGCAAGAGGTTGAATACTGCGATAAAGGCAGAGAGATAGCTGTCGAGTGTCCTCTGCATCTCTTTCTAGGCGAGCATAACGTCTGCTTGCTCGCTTGCTTACCCCTTACCTCACCGCCAATCAGCCAAGCCAGAAACATCGGTTCGGCTAGAAAGAGACAGATAGAACACTCGCAGCTATCTCCCTTTCCCAGTACCCTTCGTGCACTCTATTCTTACATCTCTATGGATAAAACACTCACCATGTAACAAGTTTACACCGCGTAAAAAGGTATTTTTTTTTTTTAAATGCAGTAAAATCGTTTACGTAACAAGTAACTTTTCTTATGTTAGAGAAACCTTAAATACACGTAGTCTCATTTACCAAGCTCTTAAAGTTTTTCGTAACTTTTAACTACATTGTAGAAGGTTTGGTACCTTCGGTATGGTTCGTTTATTCTCGACTGTCAAACAAATGGCGCGAAAATTCAAAACTCTCTATGTTGCGTCCTATCATCGAAGATCTTGTACTATTCTGGCGGTATTTATAGTGTCATGGGTCATATATGTTGGCTACATCAGTGCCTGATAAGTTTATGATTATGTATATACATAATTTTTTAATTTGATAGAACCCGAAGACACAGCAGTCTGTATGAAGCATCAATACTTTCACCCACTGTGTCATCATTTAAATTCACACCTCATCTTTTTAAAATATCCATTACTTCTAATACCCTATAATAAATGCACATGCTAAATAATTACAAAGGTGTTAGACGGTGACTTATCGCCTGTATGATTCAAGGTGTCAGAAATTGCATGAATGTCAGCGATCAATTAGTCCGTGCTAGTGACAAGTTCTACTGGACAAAAAGCCAGGTCATTGTAACCTGCATGGGGTGGCCAGTGTTGACGCTCCTGTGCGTGAGTTAAGGATCGTCTGGACATCCCCCAGAGCTTCATACCTCACATTCTAAGTACCTCACGTTATCCATGTGTCCCGGTCCTAGTTCCCGTTCCCAGAGTTCAACCAGCAACGCAAGGCAAAGGCTTCCTTCACCGTGTCACAAGGGAATTAAGAAATTAATATTGATAAGTTTGAATTAATTAAATTTACATATTTACTGGTCATATTTTATATGAAAAGCTTTTTTTATTTTTTACGTTTATGTTATAGTGCTTCTCAAACATTTATATAGAGTCGTGTCTCCAGTGTGGGCGAACTAAAATAAAATAAGTTAAAGGCTGTATTAGATCTATGTGATATGATTATAGTTTGTTCCATCAAAACTTGAATTTGTTTTAAAGTCACACATGAATTAATATAATATTCGACTTCTGTTGAACGAACTATAATGAAATCAGACAGATTGGATCGTCAAAAACGGAAATTTTGATACGCTTAGGCCTAGATCCCACTGCGAAATAATTCTCCCCGGTTTTTTTCCTCGTGGTTTTAATGCCATATATAGTGGGTTTATGTTCAAATGCAGGAGTGGCCTTAGCCATAGCGAGGCCCCGACCAGCAGAACTTTGCGAGGCTCCGGGGCGACAGATCTTTGCGAGGCACTTATTCCTTGTATAATTTATGTAAATTGTAAGTAAGTATTTTTGATGATAATTAACGAGAAATAAAATTTTATATTGGAAGATTTATAAAAGTTAACAAGCACAAAGACGACAAATATTAATGATGGTAAACTAAGGTACATGAATGTCTTAAAAGATATACGCAGTGATTCAAGTGGGATTTCTAAAGAGAGAGGCGCGAGATTCAAGTACATATATAATAATGAATTTTTCTACTTGAGTTATGGCGCGAGGGTGCCCCTAAGGCCGCCTCTGTTCAAATGACTCCATATTTGTCAGTGGAATTTAGGCTTTACCTAAACACGGTTAATTGATTACTAAAATATCACAGGTAGAAAATTGTCGTGCAATGCAAATTTCACACATGCTAGCTTATGAAAAGCTAATTTCAAGATTAATTTTGTACTTTTCATATAGAAATTTTCTTACAGTACAAGTTTATACTGACTTATCACAAGGCAATTCTAATTTATGGAAAGTAGTATTTGTAAAGATAAAGTAACACTGCCTATTTTTAGAAGAAAAAAGAGATCGAAAAGCTTTTTAATAAAAGTATATTATATTATTTCCATGAACGTCAAAACCCTTCATTTTAGATTTTTCTTTATGCTTCTTTAATCAGTTACTCTCTCGTTGAAATAACACATTAACATCGTTTGGCTTTGTGAATGACATCAAGGTCGCTATGTTGGTACAGTTAATATAAAAGCCACACCGCTGTCTAGACAACTTATAATATATTTAATTATTAACATTGTTTGGCAGAAAGTACTCGCAACAAGGTTATTTATATCGAAAGTTGTATCGTAGTAAAATTAGTGAATTATTTTACATATTATATTTTTGACTAGAATAATATACTTAAATGTAAAACTCATCAACATTTAAAAACACTACTAGGCCTTATACTCTAACACTCAGATTTCCCTGAGTTTGGATTCGATTCAAACAAATTTACAAAACACTAATTATTTTATTGCAATTAATACTAAATATATTCCAGCTGTTTAAATCGCAGCAATATAATAAAAAAATTGGAAACCTTATTAAGAATTAACAGTACGATTCTTTGAGTACGTATAACAGGAGCCTATCTAAAATGAGCCCCATCAGTACACTGTTCTAAATAAATAGGGTGAAAAGTAATAATATTTGAGTTATATGAAGTATTCCAAGGAGATAAAGAAATCGTCTGTTAATATATACAGGAATAAACAAGCGCGGTGCCTGTGTCAGTAGTTTACTTTGATGTAAATATTGTTTTGATTTTATTTACTCATTTTGTTGTTTGAGAGTTGATGTCATCAGACAAACTATAACTGACTTAAGTGTGTCAGTAGACGCTGAGACACATTATCATATTAAATTTGACAACAAAAACAGATATCACTTAAATTAGGAAGAATAGCTTTATAAATATGGTTCTATATTTATCTAAAATTAAAATAAGTCCAGTAACTATTTATTAGTTTATTTATTAACTATTTATTAGTCTTCAATGTGACCGATTGGCGTGTATTTATTGCTAGATTGCATAAATAATTGTAGTAGTTATAACAGCATGTTTGAGGTAATTAATATTGGGTGCATTAACTTTAGGGGTCCAGGAGTAACACTTATATTTGCTATTACGACTTAGATCTACACCGATGGTGTAGGGAATGATACGGTTCTAGACACTTCTGGGCACATCACCGTGATCCTTCCAGTCATTCAAGCTTTCTAATAGGCCCAAGTTCTGATAGTTATAGCGACTCATTCGCCTTTTTGTCGAGAAACTACGTTTTTACCCTTTTAAAATATTAAATACTTACGGCAAATTAAATTGGACACATTTTTCATTTTATACGATGCATTTCATTTGACATCTCTTTAATTGATACCTAGTTATTCATCCGTCCTTGATTAGGTGTAGTAAGTACTTAATTGAGTGACCACAGCACATACTAGTAAAATAAATAACACAGCAAATCTTTCGACTTCTCGGAAATTTTTATGCGGACGCCCACGTTTTTTGGTAGAGAATTTTTTATATGTTTTTTATTTTCTAACTGATTTTTATATACAGTTACAACGCAATCAATAATTCCATCATAAGCATTCCAGAGATTTTTCGTGGTACAAAGAAAAATATACATAGCACAAATATATGTAAATATAATTAAAAATGTTATACGTTAAGCTAAAATTGTGTGGGAGGTAATAGGATTTGTTAATTAGTGAAGTATTTAATAAAATATCAAATACACGCAAATATCTGGAATTATGTAATCCCTGAAATTCGCAAGGACGAACGCGGTGAATAAATCGAAGCGATGAAAACGTTTTAAAATAAAATTAAGTTATGTTGACAATTTTTATTATATAAAAACAATAACGTAATATATAACACGTTATAACCATCGTTACTTTTAGCGTAAAAAATAAGTTATATTTTTTAACAAATAAAATTATAGAAATATTTGTAAATGATTTTGGAAATGTAACAAAATCCGTGGTCTAATGATACCTTCTAAAGTTAGTCGTCCAAATACCAAATTTATATCAAAACTTTCCACGTTTTAGTTGACCTGAAGAAGCTTTGTTTAATCCATAAACTGTGAGAAAGGGACAACAAGTTTCTGTGCTTTCATACTATGACGTTTTCAGTTTTAGAAGCTCTGAATCAAATAAAGCAACCCTAATGATGACGTTGCGCATTATTTGATGATTTTATACAAATAATTTACTATAATGAATACAAGCTTCTCGTACAGCGTTCCCCCGGGTTAAGTACAGGGAGAAGAGAGAAAGGGTGTTTAAACAGATTGTGCATTTTCATGCATTACGAATCCGTAAGGTCTCGAAGGAATGAAATCGACACGCGGAAAGCTGATGCGTATTGACTTTGATGATTATAATGACTGTCAGTCAGCTTTGAAATTGTTTGCGAGATGTTAGTTAGATGCTAATTCATGTGGAATGCATTAATAAATGTTCCTCTTTCAATTTAGACTGATACTGCGTATTGTTGTATAGGTTTTGTTGGGTTGAATCGGAATAGTTCAAATGAATCACTTATAAATATTTACCTACTTCTATTATTTCTAGTATATGATTGCATATATTAATTAGAGGTTTTTAGTGAATTATTGAAATATTTAGAAATTTGTAAAATTGAATTATAAATTATAAAAGATGTATAAAAAATGTTTGATGGTGGCTATGACGAAAGAAAGTCAAGGCAAATAAATAAATAAATATAAAAAAAAAAAAAAAAAATTAGAGGTTTTAGTATATTGGCCTATAGCGAGCACTGGTTTTAACCATAGGACAACTGGACTAAAGTCTAGGAGATATTAGTCATTTCAATAATTGCTTTACATCGTATATTGAAAGAAAACTTGGTCATGAGCTGCCGCGTTTGTTCACAATGGCACAAAAACAATGTCGTGCAGTTTCCCTCGACTGTTTAAGCGTTTAAGCAAGGGATGACTTCACAGTTGAGATGAGAGAACAGTTAAAACAGTGGTCTAGAAATAAGAATCTCTTTCCAAGAAAATGAAGACAGCTGCATCTGCGTTTAAAGTCATGTCATCAGTTTTCTGGAATACAGATGAATTAATCTTCAAGAAGGAAAAACAATCAACTTGTTGGAACGTTTGAATGATGAAAATAGTCGCATTTGACCAGGCCACATGTTACTTACCGCGATGACCAAAATCAAGTCCGAATTGTTTAGCCTCATCAGATTGTTTTCTCTTCTAAAAAGAAAATTGTTATTACTTATTCTATATGGCACAATTCCTTATTCCAGTGTACGTGTATATTTTAAATGACGGTGTCGATTTGTTCCTTACTTTAATCGTAAACGTTGAATAAAACCCTGGAGCACTCTACCATTTTGCACAAACTCACCATGTTGCTTCTCGTTTAATTTCATCTATTCAATAATATATGATTTTCATTTCTGTTAAGTCACTGATTTTACATTATTTATCTTCAATATTCTATCTGGAAATCATCTAGCTGAATTGTATGAAAGAAAAAAAGATTTATAGTTTTTTTTTTCTGTACTTCAATTTATAAAAATATATTTATAAATGAACAACCAACATCCAGTCATGACCATTAATTTTGCGCAAAGTAATTGCAATATGCTACACGTTATTCAATGTGAGCTGATGTTTGTTTGTGTGTGTAAGTGGTTTGTGATGTGCGACTTTGTGTGTCACGTCACTGAGGTCATCTGGTGGTATATCTGCGAAACACAAATCAAATCGGGTACCCGTTGTACTGAAGAGATAAGCTGAGTTCGCAAGAACTAATTCTATGTTTTATGTGTATTTCGCTTCGAGGACTGTATTTCCACATACATGTTTGTTATTTTTTTTAGTGACAATATAAGGTTGGAATCATATTGAAACCGTTGACTTGATGCGTGAATCTTCGCCGACTATTACGATTAACAAGGTCGGAAAAGAAAAGGTATTGTCTTGCAGAAGCATTGTTTCAATTAAACTGCATAAATCTTCCTTACTTGCTTAATCTTAATAAATATAACCTTAACTATACCTATGTAGAAAACTGACTTGCAGTACCATTCACACTTACTAGCTTATCACAACCTAATTACAAGATTCATTTTCTACTTCTCATATATACATTTTTTTGCAATAATTCAAGTCTACTTGGGCATGTATAATACTTAATCCAATTCCGATTACAAAACTCTTGGAAGGTCTTTTTTTAAATATTAATTTGAGTGCATCAACTTTCAAAAGTTATTAGCACTTAACAGAATATATACATTTATAAACATTTGCAATACATAATTTACAACTTATAGATACGAGTATGAGTACTTAAATAAAGAGATTAAATTAGTTTTATTGATAAAGTGAAAAAGATTTTTCAGACTTTCTCTGCTTTTAAATATCTGCCTATATTCCTCAGGCATATTACAGCCTTGTCTGTGCGACGAGCACTTTGAGCGTCGAAGAATAATATGCTTTATCGTTAGTGGGCTGTTACATGGTTCACATATTAATTGAGGAGGAAGGTCTTATTAAGATCTAAAAAATAATAATGTATCTTTAAAACTAAAAAAATATTTAGTTTCAAGCAACATTAAAACTCTTTTCAAAATTGAACTGAATCCTTACTTCTCACACTGACAAATTCAATGACAAAGCACATTTATTGTATATTTTACATTCAAACCGAACACAATTATGTTCAAACTGATAAATCACAAAAGTACTCTTATTTCTTTAGTACTTTTTATTTCAATTGTTCGAATTACTTATTCTGAGTGAAAGCCATTACGTTTAATTGTACTATCCATGATAATTAAGTTCATTAATAATTCTAATAACTTTCATGGTTAGTCAACAACGCAGAATTATTATTTATTATCGTTTGACGGTCGCGTACTGTTGTGTTGTGTTGTGTTGTGTTGTGTTGTGTTTTGTGTATAACATACGAGTATTAAATGAATTATCAATTTAATGGTCAGCTATTGCACTAGTTTAACATAAATTGGTTGGTAATAAACCGAACCGCTCCGTATCGCGGATAAATGATGGTTGGCACAACAATATGCACGTCAACGACCACAGTACTCTAAATAGTGCGCTTTTCCTGATTATACGAACTCGAGAGCTTATTTAACAATGTATCGTACCAGGGGTGTCGAATCTATGGCACTTTTGCTGCAAATGGTACGCAAAACATCAACTGTTAAGGCAATCATGATTAGATTCACTTGATTTGAAAAAAAAAGATAGGCTTGAAATGAAATGTGACTAGAAAAAATATACTGCAGCCTGCGTAACGTTTGAGTTCAATTCAAATGCTTAAATCATGTATACTAGTATTCAGAGATGTTCGTTTTTCAAATACATATACTCAAAATGCAAATACAAAATAGTAAATACCTATTTTCTACGAAGTGTTACTTCATAGTGTTAACTTAAAACCCCACCAACATTAGCACCATCTATGATCTAAAAGTATCTGCACAATTGTCTTAATAATTCTAATTTAAAATGATAGATGTGCCTATTATTTTATTATCCTTCCTGTTACCCCCACCATAAGACATATGAATTTCGTTTTCCTAAATTTGTTTATCATATTTTCTTGTTCATTATTACCCCCACATGCGACATCCAACATTTATATATTTTCATTCATAAGTTGACATTATTTAGACATAAGTGTACTAAATGTGTTGTACTTTTTACGTACAGACTAGTGCGACATAAACATGCGACACTAATAAAACACTTACTTTTGCAATTTTAAAAAAGGCTAGGTAGTATTTTTATGAAACAAAAATATTTCAAAACGAAGTCGGTCTTTATCAAAGAGAATTCTCATAATTATTAAAAAAAATAACATTAGTAACATAAAGAGTATTCTATTTTTATTTGTATTGTATTTGTATATATTTAAATACTAACATGAAATTTATTTTTTATTTTGTATTTGAAATAGGAAAATAACGAGGTATTTGCATTTTGTATTTAAATGCTTTTGAAAAGCATTTGTGCACATCTCTGCTCCTATTTATTTGTATTGTACGTCCAAATCGTGGCGATATCTTCTTTCCCAATATTCACCATCCAACTATCCACAAATATGTGCAAAATTGAAGTGTACTCCTCGACCAGTACTTCGTTATTATATTTATATCGCCACTTATGGAATTGAATGCCACAATTCAAGCGCCAACCGTTCAATACCTTGTTAGCAAAATAAATGTGAGTTTTATTGTACGAATACACGACGACAGAAGTAGATAGTTCTTATGAAATAAAATATCTCCCTAATAAATTATTTGTGGAATTATATCAGAAACCATACGGACCTGGACACAGAGATCTGTTTTATTTTCTCTAATAAAATGGCTGATTTCAATTTAACTACATGTTATCTTCTTCTTAATATATATAAATTACGTGTCACGTTGTATGTCCGCGATGGACTCCTAAACTACTTAACCGATTTTAATCAAATTTGTACACCGTGTGCAGTTTGATCCAACTTGAAAGATAGGATAGCTTACATCTCAATTTATGATTGCAATATTATCTTATTGCAAATTATTTGTCTATTAATTATCTGTATATGACATATGACATCTGGCGACGATGATGGCGACATCTGTTGACTAGATTGAGTAAATATTCTGTTGACTAGATTGAGTAAATATTCAATAGATGGCGCTATGTAATGTAATATGACAAAAACGTTAGACACAGCAACGCGTGGCCGGGACAGCTAGTATATTATAAAAATGTTATATATTCTTTATTTGCGTGGTGGGATGATCTTTTTGATTACGTATATATACATCTACGATGAACTTTGCTAAAAAGGATGGAAATGTTGCTCATTATTTCCAATAATACGCAATTACAATGACATGTAATAAAATGCATGTTGCGGTTACAAAATCAATTAATTTTGTTTGAAATTGAACCTCTCTTCTCTCGCAATGTGGTTTGCATACCATGACGCTTGACGCTTGACGCCTGAAGCCTGATACCTGACGTGCGTCATTCAGCATTCAAGTTGACTCATCTAGTCAACCAGTCATAGTTGAAACTAATTGATATGATTTATTGTCAATCATATCAAAGTACAACTAGATGTAACGATAAGTTGAAATCTCGGTAATCCACCTATCAATGGCAAAGGTTAAAGGACAGGTGTGTAGCATTCGTACTGTATTTCCCAGTGTAGTTGAACTCACTTGGAAGTATTACATCATTGACTAATTTCAAACGCAAACGTTGTTCTCTGAGCAAACGTGACAGCCATTTGCGCGCAGATTTCTCAGAATCAAATACCATTTGGTAGGTTATTTTTTACCATTTCTGGCGGAATGACCTTAATTCGACCAACCTGGACGCTCTAAATCAATGACAAAGGTAAAAAGATACATGAATTCATTGAATTAATATATGATAGCCCCTATAAACAACCCAAAGACAGGTATCTCTTAACCGATCGGTGCTACGCTTTCTTCTTAGTTAAGCCGACTCCAAACGATGCTACGGACATCTTCCAATGTTGGACGTTTGATGGTTGGACACATCGTATGGTCAATGCTGGAACTAAGTCTGTTCAATGTCATGTAATAACGTTCATGTTGGAAGAAATTCGGGCTATTGTCGAATTTTCTACCTCCACCACACACTTGATTCAGATGTCATGCACTGCTGCACGAATCGTCCAACAAAGGATGGTTTTATACTTGAAAGTTTCTTTATTTACTTGAAAGTTTTTGTTAAACACATTAATAATATAAATAAATCATTCGGATCAAACATTCGTTCCACCGTGTAGTAGGATACTTGCCATGACAATCTTCCAATATTTGACTCACAATATTTGACTGGGGGCAAGCATTTGAATCAAACGTTCACTGCATCGTCTGGAGCCGACTTTACAAATCTTATAAAGTTGCTCACTTCCAATGGCAAATTTTGACAGTCGTTGTTTGAAAGATGACACTAAACAACTAAACACAGATTTGACGTCTGACTTCATACACCAATACTTATCAATCATCTCGCACACGTAACAGTGTTTACTGAGCCTCTTAAGGTGAAGAGATTCGCATGGATGAATCTATATTTGTTGAATTAGTTAATAACAATATTATTCCAATAAAATAAATGTACGGTTTTAATAAACATGTCGGACATACATTACACGGAACGCCGAGCCGCGCCGCTGCCGGTAGGCTGGCTGTAAGCTGCCTGAATTTACAGTATGAACAGCATTAATGGAGCGAAACCAATGCACTTTGTTTATTTTAATTCTGGTTTTAATTGTTTAATAATTTTTATAGTGTGCTAGTTATTAAAAAGTCTTTTATATATGTTACAAAGGCGTATCACAGTTGTCACTGACCGTAACAAGCAAATTGGTTTTATTTGTTGGATTCGGACAATAAATTACGCCGTAATAAAACCGTTCTGTTGTGTTTGATGACATAATTACACTATGTGTTTTAATGGAAAATATATGGTACAATCTATGTTAAAATTAAATTTGCTTTATTGTTTATATATGGTCCACTTTTTTGTTGTACAACCACTTTTATGTGTATCAATTGATAGATTTTTTGCATAATACTGGCTTATTTGGATTCAAACCAAATCATTTTATTAGGATTCGTACCATATAGTATAAAAAAAAGCGCGAAGCTTTTAATTTTATACACGTGATGCTAAACCATCCCTTAGTTAACATCACACCCACACACATACAAACACATGCGGTAAGGGTATTAGTTACTTAATATTCGGTACACATTTGCAGAAATTAATACTAAGTTTATATATGTAATTGCACAATGGCTGAGGCGTTGCCTTTTGAAGTTTTACCTTTTGGTAAATTTGGTAAGGCCAGAAATGTATAAAATTAAAAGCTCTGCGCTTTTTTTATACCATATGGTACGAATCCTAATAAAATGATTTGGTTTGAATCCAAATAAGCCAGTATTATGCAAAAAATCTATCAATTGATACACATAAAAGTGGTGACATAACCTCAATTTTAAAATTTCTACTTTGAACCTCAATATCTCCTATTTATTAATAAAAAGTGGAAAAATAAATATTACGTAGTGATTTTGACATGTTTTTAGTATACAATAAGCATAATAAAACATACAAAAATACAATAGTTTTTTTACAAAGTGAAACACAAAAGGGGTTGCTATATCGAATAATTACCCTCATGTAATGTTTAAAATTCAGACATAAAGTTTGTTTTGTTTTGACTTTTTTCTTAGCGTAGCATGCAGTCGAAAACACCACCTAAGTATTGGAATTATTTAAAGAAAAAAAATTCTGTGCAAAATGATCTCATTAAGTGATTGAACTAATTCTTGAAGCTTCCATAATATATATATTTATGTTCTATTAATAGCCGTAAAATTAACATAATTACAAACACATTTTCATTTGTTTATCACCGCTGTTATCACATTTATTATTCACCACAGGGCATCCGGGATAACAAAGTATGACAAATTAAATATGCTAATTCCGTGGACAATTATATCACAAAATTACCGATTTAGTTTTCATTATGATAATGTTGAAGCCGTATATCGATTAGAACGTGAACGATTTTAGCGGAGTCTGGTAGTTTGAATGACAACATGACAGTGTTAAACGTTGGAGGGCTTCTAAGGAGGCGGATGCGTGCTTTTTTATAGTATAATTGTTATTTACGAAAAGTGTGTAATAGTATATCTTGTCCATTAGAATTAATCCATCATATTTAAGTTTTATATGTATTTCCCTAATTGGTACACGAATTAAATCAGAGGATACAACGGTCTGGTCAACGCCTCAGCCATTGTGCAATTACATATATAAACTTAGTATTAATTTCTGCAAATGTGTACCGAATATTAAGTAACTAATACCCTTACCGCATGTGTTTGTATGTGTGTGGGTGTGATGTTAACTAAGGGATGGTTTAGCATCACGTGGTTAACAAGACCAGACATATGTTACAGTCATTAAGCACGTCCACTGAACAACAACACCCCGGCCACCCCCTTATCCATCGTCATACCACCGTACCATGCACCGTTGGAATGAGAACAATGACAATTACCTACATTGACTGAATTCACCCCTAGAGCTAGATTAAGGTGAGGGGCAGACTGTGAGGAATTTTAAGCTGAAAGTTGAGTGTGTACTTGGTACAACATAGATTACATTCACAGTCCTTGCAATTCTACTCTCATTTCCATCAAAAACTATATAACACTACTATACACAAATTGTACCAAGCACTAAAAAGTTAATGTTGCTGTCAGGGTTTTGGGTGTTACATAAGTCGTTTAAGCCATCTGTTGTGTGACATTGTAACTAATAAATATTTGATATAATTTGTGTAATGGATATATTTTATTGTGTTTGGATAAAGAATTTGTGTTTCTGTAATCCCAAGCTCTTACGATAGTCCAGATATTTGTTTATTGGTTTTCTATGGTGACTATGGGTGTGATGTAGCAAATACAACCATCCCCTTATGATTAATACGATAAAATAATTAATATTTTTGTACTCAGGATAACATTTGTTTTATTTTTAGGATCTATTTTGGGATGTATTAACAGCGAGAACTACATTTAAAGGAAAAAGAAGAAGAGATCAACGTACCATCATTACCATCGTTTCAAGAGGATGACAAGGGAAATCGAAAGATATTTTGCACCATACATTAATTAACAAATGAAGGAATTAATTATTCAAAGTTACATAACTATTCGATGGCTGTTAAACCTTCTTCACAATTCACAATTTTAAAATAAATCGAGATTGTATTATTTTCTGCCAAGAATAATCCAAGCTAATTCTACAAACATCTTATGTATAAAATTGATTACAGGAACAGTACTGATGTGAAATAGGCTCGTACTAATACAAGGTAAGTTTCTGAATTGTCTTTGGTCCATTTCTATTCGAATCACACACTAATCAAAACCGGTCTAACTGAGGTATTACTAAATACATTTTCTTATTTTGAAATATCCTGAAGAATAAAAATAAATAACAAAAAAAAAAAGAAATAAAGCATGACATCATTATGTTTATTATTTGCTCCATTAACCTAATACCCTTGAGTTTTTGTTCATTGTTTCAATAAATGTCGTATTTTTCGGAAATCGTTTGTTCCGGTTCTAATTTAATATTTTCTTTGAAGTTCCATTTCCCACCCCACCGACATCATGGGTTGTCACACCAGCACCACACATCCGGCCTACCTTTTTGTCTCAGTGCTTCTTTTAATGCATTACTCCGAGTTACATATCTCCGTCAACTGAACCATGCTTACAGATCGCATTAGCTCCTACTTTTGAAGTCATTCAACAGAGCATTAACGGTTTGGTCCAGTTGTTTTAACTCCAGTCTCTGCCTGGCTTCAGAGACATTCTATCTCGACTTGAAGGACACTTCCACGTAGATATGGATGACATATCCTGATGGGGTCTTGTCACCATAGCTTCCTCAAGACTCACTTCTCAAATATAGAGAATATAAAATTTTCCTGCTTTTGAGCATGTGGGAACAATTTATATTTAGTCACAATTGCTTCACAAACTTTCTGTATTTCTTTTTTTTTTTGATAAATCACCTAAATAACCTAGATACATTCATGAAAAATAACCTATCACCCAGTTGACATTAAAAAAACCAAATCTGGGTGGAGAACATCAGAAGTGGGAGCGCTATAATAATAGGGATAGTTACAACATTTCATCTTCTTCTCAAATTCAACTCCTTACAATATCAGTTCTATTTTTCCAAGTGGCATTGTTTTAGGTTTAATGCCAGTGTTAATTGTTTCAAAACTTTTTCATTTTGTGTTGTAAATCTTGTGGTATGCTCTGCCAGGAACTTTATTTTGTTTTCACACCTTTTAATGAATCATTAAGGGACAAATTGATAAATGGTGACTTCAATTCATACACAAATGCGTTCTCTTGTTATTTATTTTCTTTTATGACGTTAATGTATAACCTAAGAATAACCGTGGGTGCTAAATAGAGGGTTGAACGTACCCTTGTCTCTGTTATGATCAAGTATCCGGCAGTAATATTCATACATCGAGCCAAAGGGGTGACGTTTTATTCGAATGTACTTTACAAGGATGTAGACGCAGTTGCTCCTTCAATAGTAATAGACATTATTGTTGATTAAACTTGCAAAGGCCCATCGTCTTTTGTTTTGGAATGCCTCTAAGAGGTGTAAGAGTGGCAATAAATCATAGCATCACTGAAATAATAAACTTTAAGTGCATTTTCTTGTTTCAATGTATGTAATGTACCAGGAATTTGTTTTCAGTAAACTAAACCTTCAAAATACTCAGGATATGCGTTCACAGATTGCAAACAGGCATTCCCCTTTGTTTTAAAATTTCGTAAAGTCAGAGATGGCGTAATGCAGGCAAACAAGCTGAAAAAGCATTGGTTGCTTAACGCTAGGAAAGAAACGAAATATTATAACATATTTTATTATTTTATGACGATAATGATGACCTAATTGGTTAGTGATAATATTGAACGGTATAAAACATTATTTGTTAATCTAATCATTCTTTTTATTTACTATAATAAGTTATGTTATATTCTTTGACAACGAGACCAAAATAAGGTAAATGAAATTAATTATTATACCTTATAAAGTGTTTGTATCAACGAAGATCAAAATCGAATAGTTTACATTTGAATCCGGTTGTTAAAATCGATGTTAATTAGTTTAAATTGTTTATAATTAACGAGTATTATATCATGTATAGCTCTTATCATTTACAAGTCTTACAAAAGAGAACACTCTCCTCCTCCCAAGTTTCACAAATGCTCACTGTCACTGATTACAAATAATATTGTTAATAAATTGTATTCACCTCTCTGGAATATCAACTTTCTGTTATGTGTAATTCATCAACGGTAAATAAATTTCAAAGTTTGATTGCTAATTCCAAAGCTAATTATAAGTCTAGACTTTGCATATTTACTTTATCAAAACTTTTCTACTTTCCTGTATAGCACAAATATATTTTATTACTTATCAAACAAATTCAGTAGACCTTATATTGTATTGTGTTATCATTACAGGGTGTAACGAGAGGTTAGCACAGTTTAATGTATTTAAAGTTTACTGTACAACAAAAAGTGAAATATTTTCATGAAATAAAATCTAGATGACAAACTCAGAAGTGGGAGCACTGCTTAGAAGCTATTTTTAAAAATATGAAATCTTCAAAATCTAAAAACAAATCAAATATATTTTGTTCTTATATAACTAACAAATCGGATACGAAGCCATTTAGAAATAGTAACGGATATGACGTCACGAGTCATTTAAATGGCGTCATGAAAAATATACCAGGCTTATTGATAGGTTGGTAAATAATTCAGCATCCAATATAAGCGTGGATATATTGGGAAAAGAAAAAGTTTATTTCAATCATTCCACTCAGTTATATATCCTATTCCCTTATTCTATCCATTTGCTTTGGATCGACATCCGTGTGTGTGTGTTAGCCTAGGACAAGGGTTTTCCTACTTCTCATACTTTGAATCCCTAGTGTATGTGAGGCGACCAAGAAGGGAATTGTTTCTCTCTCCACAGGGGTGTAACTTTAGGATTTTCTACATATTTATATACATATAAATGTGATTGCTTCTATGTTTTTTTTCTTTCTTTCTTTTCTTTTTCTTGTCTTTTTTTTGTGCTTGCATATCTGCGACAGAATACTTACGGTTCCGTCGGTATAAATAAAACTAGGTTATTGGTTCTGTCGCAATAAGGAATACATTGAAGGGCTTCTAAAAGCGTAACCTAAATCTAAATCCTTCATAACAAATATAAAAGAATTGGAGGGAATATTGTTGTATTGAATTATTATGTGAGCTACAAAATTAGTAATCAAAATTTGTTATACATACAGACTTCGTTTTTGGGGCGGTTTGCTAGTTCTGATAGATAATGCGCAGTACCGGCCGAATAGTTTCACGACATTATCTAAAGAAACTTTAAATTTTCAAGAAATAGTAACAGAGACTAAAATCAATGAAAATTAATATGGAAAGTTATTAAATATGGGGAATAGATATTGCCCCCTGATACCTAGTAATATTTTATAGTTATTTTAAAATTTACGAAGATTTATGAGTATGTTAATGCAGAAAAAAGTAGATTTATTTTTCAAAACGCAATACAATAGGTCATGAAATGTTGTATATTAGGTAAAAACGTTAAATAAACTTTATATGCGCGTAACTGTGTGTTAGTAAAAGAAACAAGAATTAAAGAAACAAGTTATTAAATCCTTAGCTTAATCGTGTTTTTAACAATGACCTCAAGACTAAAAATGAATCATACTGGAGCTCCGAAACATCTAGCAAGAAACAAAATCATTCCAAACCCTAAATGCGAATGTGGTGAAGAGGAGGCAGATCCTGACCACATTCTGTGGCAATGTAAAAATACAGCAATGGCAAGCAATTGACTCCAAAGAGCAGTGCTGCAGACTTCGCAGACGCTTCCTGTTAACACCGCCTTTTTGATTGAGAAACCGAAATTTATAACAGCAGTAGCCATGAATAAATCATTCTTGTTGTCTGGATATAAAGTATAAGAAGAAGTAGAACAATATTAGGAGCGATAAAAGGCTACATGCCTAGAAAGCCTGTGAAACTATATATAAAAAAAATAGCTTAATCGTGTTTCGATTCCACGCCACAAGAGGAAGCTTGTTTTAGCAATGTTCTGTCTTTATAAGACTTCACATAAATGAGTAATGCTCCATTCTATCAGAAGATTAATAAAATATCTCTTCGTTAATTACAAATATTTGAGATATACAAATTAAACTATTATCTAGCTCCACCCCTGGAATGAGTAACATACATTTACAGCAAATGACATATTACGAGAAAAGATTCTGTACGGTGTCTTTAATTATAACAGCACAGTCAGTGAAAACCTCCTCTTTATACCACTAGGGTAAACCTAGATATCGTTATACAGTTCACCAAGGGGTGAAAGGGTTAAGGGTGATAAATAAGTCATGTCCGGGGCGGTGTATTCTTAATATAAGGGTCCAAAATGTATTTAGTTACTTCTCCTTCAATGTCATACTATATATACATATATATATATATATATATATATATATATATATATATATATATATATATATATATATATATAATACATGTGCATATATATTGTAATAAAATAGGGTAAAAAGTGTTAATGTGTTAGCACTTAATGTCAATCAATCCCTGACGAAGTAAGTGTGACAGTCACTCAGACACTCAGACAGACAGACTGACGAATAAAAAAGACACTTGGAACATTTCTAATGTTTCACTTTGTTACATTGTAGGATTAGCGTAATTAATGCCCGTGTTCTACTATGAAATGCACTACTAATGTACTAAATGGACGGTTTTGTTGTTCTAAGTTGGTGTCAGATGGTTCAGAGTACGAGTATATGCATCCTTAAGACTTTCTATTATATCAGAGTGTTAAATGCAGCTTAATTAACATTTGTTATAAGAAACTCTCTTAACAGGGTACACGATAGCTTTGTTGTTTTTTGCTACATTTATATTGGTGAAATGAAATGCTGAAGGCGAGATCCTAAGGAAAATAAGGGAAGAGAGTACAAAGGAGGGTGGAAGAAGAGGAACGAAAAGGAGAAAGGAGTACTTTAAAAGGAACGAAATGGCGACAAAAGAAGCAGAGAGAAGAAGCCACAAGTGTGGAAGAGGAGCTGAGGAACAGAGACAGAGAGATAAAGCAGCAGGAAAGAATTGAAAAAAATTGATAATAGAAAATATAATGAAAGATACAAGAGGATTTGGGAGAGAGAGATACACAAATAAATTGTAATTAAACATAATGATTAATATAATAGCAAAAAACATTAAAATAAAATAATAATAATATTGTTGAAATGTTTTTCTCGAATTATAAGTACCCTTGAAACACAGAACATGAAAATTTCCTTACATTCATATAACATTATACTTTAACGAAATCTAGTAATTTTTAAGTAAAATAGGTATTTTATAACAGGTAATGTTAAATAAACGTTAAATACATATAATTGTGTTTAGCTGATATATACCTATACATTACATCTCGGAAATTTGGACTTTGTAAAAGAGCTATTGGAGCATTATTAATGTTGCCTGACATTATTTTGCTTCCGTTCACTTTTAAACAACACAAAGTGACAGTCCACTTGCCAGAATTATTTGGCTACAACGCTAGCCCACATTCCATTAAGACAAAGCAAGTGATCATTATCCGTAAAACAATTAAGAGAAAAGAAAACTTTACTTGAACTGTAGTAGTTAATCATCCGTGCTGGAAAACGTCTCCCATCTGCATCTGCATCTGCATTTTCAATTAAATTATTTACCAGATAATTCTATTTGCATATATCAAACAAAAAGCAAACACCAAAGAACCGTCTTTAAGATTTATTTTAGTTTTAATAAACTCGGATTATGTAAAGTCAAACTTTTTATCTAAAGAAAAATACGTTCACTATTTTCCATAAGTCGTCAAGTAAAAACTCTATTCATAAATATATATTTTTTATTATTTTCTTTTCAATATTTTTCAATGACTGCAGTTGAATATCTTCGTTCTATTCATTTTATTTTCTGCATTATTCGAGAAAATTCAAGAAAAAAATCACTCTTTTTAAAATTCCTTTTTGAAATATTTTTATAAGCGATAATTTTAGTCTACCGTAAAAATAAATAATATTCGGAAGTGTTCAGCTGGAACGTGCTGTATGGGAAATGACAAAAAGAAGACCTCGGTTGGTTGGCAACCAACGCCAACGCAAAATTGTGAGAACGGTGAATTTGCTACGGGAGTTCTATTCCTCGAAAACGATGCATAAGAAAACCATCTTTGTTTGATATTAACTTAGGTTCCATGCACTTATGAGTATATTGACGCAAATGTATAAATTCATTAATCAAAGTGTCACTCTAAATCTCATTGCTCCGGCAGTGCAAGTGTGTTATTACTTCTGGTATTGCTGCCAATAGAAGAACATCACACATTGTGAGAGAACTTGAAGTAGTGGACGATGCGACGTTTGCTTGGACCGCAGCATCAGCTACAACTCTGGGTGCGAGAACGGTAAAGCTATTGTGTGAATAATGATATTATTCAACACCCCGACAACAAGGAGATATCCACAAATAAATAACACCACGGTGGTGTGCTCTGTTGTTCATTAAATGTATCTATCGTACGCCTTCTGCAAATACAACTGCAACCAACTGACATTTATTGAGATGCAGGATATTAGTTATGACTCATTCATTTATTGCAATGTTTGTGTAACACAGTACACGTATTATATTATATTTAACAGTAATACAGTATTTATCAAAATATTTATGAAAGCTTTGCATAATTCTCGTGAGATTTTATAACACGTATGCCTTGTCAACAATAAATTAAATACAAGGATCAGAAATATGTATTTTGAATGTAAGTATAGAACTGAACTGAACTGAAAATAATACAAACAATATGGAATCGCTTAGAAGCTAATGCAGTTAAGTCCAAAAAGAAAATCGAGAACATTAATCTTTCGAATGACGATAGATGCCAATTTGGTGAATTAGAAACTAGATCATAGTATATTTGAATGCATAAATTACAGTTTACAAAAATCTAAATTTAACAGAGAAATAGTAGATGTGATTAAAGCCTGATGATCAACTCTTGCAATGTGTATCATTTAGATTAACCAGACAAATCGCTCCACCAACTAATAACGGACATTCACCACCACCCACTGAATCAAGAAAGAGCTCTCAATCTGTCAATCCTGCCAGTGTCCGGGCCTGGTGAGGTTTCCCGTGTTGAGTCAAATTAGGCCGCAGGCTCCACTCCTGGTGGTGCCCTTCCGTCAATTCCTTTAAGTTTCAGCTTTGCACCGATCTCAATTTTTGTCACAGAAGATCTAAGAGCATATATATATGGAGAGAGAATGCTGGACCTAAAAGTGCGTCCAAAATGTGTGCGAGAGAGAAAGGTATATGTTCCTATTTGTTCTCTATGCGTATGCGTCGAAAATTACAGTTGTCAGGTCAGAGCTGTCTAGATATAATACGTGACAGTTGTTAAATATGACATTATATTGATGTAGAATAATGTAGATATGTATAAATATAAATAAACTATATATAAATATAACTAAAAACGTGAGTTCTATCATCTGTTCTGACTACAGCACCATCTATTGCGTTCATGAGTATATGTTTTCACTGAATGGTCACTGTTTTACAGACAGACGAATTTTGTACCAACTAAAGAAATATAATTTCTTTACATATTTAATATTTTTTATATATTAATAGAATATTAATATTTATTATATCTAAACGGCTGTCACTTTCGACGCATGCGCATAGAGAACAAATAAGTATATATACCTTTCTCTCTCGCACACATTTTGGACACACTTTTAATCTATAGGAATATAGGCTATTCACACAGTAGATACATAGTTGTCTCTTCGTAATAATTTTTTCCCGCTTCCTTCTCTTCCACGTTTGTTACGATAGGTAAAATACGCAAGTAGAATAATTTTTAAAATATATTGTTTTAAATTTCATTCTAAATATAGCACACATTTATTTAACACGAAGCCAGTGACAAATGTTTGATTTTATAAATTCATTACTCTAAAAAAAAACTTTCAAAATACTCAACTTTTAAAAACTCAATTTGAAAACGTAACATATTAACACATTACACAACCTTTTATACATTTTAACCGTCCGTAACACCACAATTGATTTCGTTTTATGTTGTTCCCTTCCCTTATATTATTATTTATTACCAACCTAAAAAAGTAAAAATACAATAAAACATACCTGCAGTTTATATGTATATAATTTCAAGTTTTGACACAAAATAATAATTTTATATAAATGATATATGTTTTATACCCTATATTTATTATATAGTATACTTTTTGTTAGGGTTGCGATTTGTTTTGGGGTGTTATGTGACACCCCGTTGGGTTTTTGAAACCCACATTGTCATTCTGTTGCAATGTAGTGGAAAATATAATGAATAACCTATAGTCTGAAGTCTATACAGTCCACGCCATACGACTATACGATAGATACTCGTACCACTGGCTGTAAGTATGAAGTCTATCCATTGTGTAACGACTCAATGGCAAAGATCGGTCTGGTGAGCACACTGCATTGTCACAATAGGGAAAAGACCATGCGTTTAATACAAATATCGCCAAATTGTGACGGGCAGGGTGTCGTGGTATCCTATGAAACGTTGAAACCATATCCTTGTGTTACTGTCAGGAAATATTACCTTTAAGATGTCTTTATAAAACTTCATGTCAATGTAGTCACCTTTAAAAGAAGTTATTCTGCTAGCTGTAATGAAATCAAGAGAGTTTTGTGTGGCCACCATAATCTATTGAAAATATAATCTAGCTAGAGTGCAAAATAATTGAATTGGTTCTTACCCCTGTAGCAGAACTCCTCAAGGAATAGTGTTGCCAGCGGTTAAAATTACTACAAGTTTTATTCTGTGAATTATAGAAAAGCACCAAATCTGGTAACACTGTTTTTAAGTTAACGATAACGTTTGTTGTTAAGACAATTAGGGAATACTCAGCTACTGGTATATAGTTTCTTTAATCTATAACGTTGATGCGACACTGCTGATGAATACATTGTTATTAAATGAAAATGAGATATTCTTACGGGGACGGCGAGTACTGATTTTTCCTCACATCTGTAACTTTTTCTGTATCTGTGGAATATTTCAATTTTAGCTGACATCTTGTATGTTCCCAAGTCAACACGATTCATACATTCAAACATATCTTAATTAACGACTGCAATTGTATAGTTTATTATGTCGGTTACACACCAGAGAGACAGTTCAATAAAACACGAACAAGAACTGTTTTTTCTGAACAAAAATACTAATTTTGTTATTTTTTTTTTTAATGATAAGTCGCGGGCTTCCTACGACCACGGCAAAAGGACTAATGTTTACACCAAAGAGACAGTTCTTAAAACATTTTTGTCTTTAAAAACACATTGCCATTTGGAGTCAGTAAGATCAAATGAAAACTCTTTTTTTTTAATTTTTAGTTTGCTTGGTTTGAACTCGTAGTTTTGTTCTTTTTTGAACATTTGCGCTTGTCAGTTGTTGTTTATAACTGTTTTAAAATAAAACAAAATTGTTTTTGTTTTGTTTTTTGACAACAAAACTGTTTTCAAAAATGTCTCTCTGGTGTAAAACCGGTATAAGAGAGAAATCAGGAAAATAGAAAGAAAAACTTAACTTTTAATAATCATTTCCAATTCCTTTGTGAAATACCACTATTCGTTTTGGTACAGAATTAAATTAACTGCTCTCTTCTCGAATGTATATGGTTGGGCAATGCTTTTCAACGAAATTAGTGCCGAAAATAATATGTTTTCCTAAAAATAGTCGCTTATTTGGACATTTGTCCTTCCACCCATGCCTAAAGAATCCTTTAATAACAATACAGGACAATGACCTTTACCCAATGTTTTCTATATATTTTTAAATCCTAGTTTTACGACAACGATTGGCCAGAGACTTTAGCCGTGGGCCGTTCGAACTATTTACTCTCAAGAGAATATAAAAATAAATGAAATAGAAGAGAATCCAATGTCCAAACATCAGGGAGAAGTCAGCGTGAGGTGAGTCCTGTACTCCTGTATCACAATGAAATGAGAGACCGAAGGGTGGGACAGCTGGGTTGTATAGTAACAACAATAAAGGTCACACACACACACACACGCGTAAATAGTGTTCACTCGTAAAATGACAAACATGAAGTACGTAATGATACAGCTGAGTCCATAATGACTGGTCCGGATCATAACAGAATTATTTTATGTCAAATTGTATAAATTCTATGACTATTATGTTACGTAAGTGAATATTTATGTCATTTTAATTGCAAATCATATAACAGAAGGGTTATATATATATATTTACAGCGAGAGTTATTCATTTATTGCGTGTCATCATGTATTTCAATATGGTAGCTTTGTACATGGAATAAAAATTGTACTTTACGCTTTACTAAAATCAAATTATTGGACCATGTCCTGTGCATTCACTTTAGTAAGCTATCAGCACTAGTATATTAACATTACATTTATATGCAAACCTCAAAATATAAAACTCCAGAAATCTAACCAGTATTATTGTTCCAAAGAAACTCATTTTAATATTTATTAAATACTTGAATTAAGCCTCTGCACCAGCAACAATAACGTACTAATTCTGGGAGACCCCTATAGAGTACTATCTATTACTGTATGCAGGCCCGGATTTAAGGGAGGACAGGCGGGGCTACTGCCCCGGGGCCCCCACAATAGAAATATCCAAATTTCGACGGGTCAGCAACTTTTCCGTTTTTTCAAACAATCTTTTAGCATTTTTAATTAGGAAAATAATTAGGAGCCTTCGATCCTTAGTTGCCCTAGAGCCTCCAGACCTCCAAATCTGGCCCTGACTTTATGTCCCTCCTTACCATAGTCCTTATGGTGACACACACCTTAGTTGTGCATGTATTCTATCAAATTTAAATTTTTCAAACACACTTCTTGTGATGGCAACGTAATTTGTCGATTTTTGTTTTGAGATTCTCCAAGTCAATCCAATGAAACAAAAACAGAGCCCAAAGTCTACTAAATAAATTACAAGATGCATAAATAAATGGTACAAAAACTATAATGTGTTTTGACGGTTTCGTAAATTCTATTACAACGCACAAATAAAAATAAATATATTTCATGAAATTGATAAATTGGTTTAAACACGTGAATATATAAATAATGTCAACAGGCGCACAACTGTCTAAATCTGTACATATGTCACACAGGGTATGGAAGGGTATTGAATAATCCTTTAACCCTTTTTGAATGCGTCATTAATATTATGTCTATATCTGTATTTGTAGTCTAGTTCTCTGCTCTATTTAAAATGTGTTCAAGGAATATTGATGTCAATATTTACCCTAAATTTGTTCTGATGAAGAACATATGAAAACGTGAAGTATTAAACGATAAGAGGATATAAATTGCAGAAGAAGATGTAGGTACAGATGGATGAGGAAGATTCAGGCTAGGAAATAAAGAAAAATGAAGAGAAATATTGGAGAGGGGATGAAGACGAAGAAAATGCAGAATAACTGTTGAGGAGGAGGAAGATATTTGTAACACATATCTACCTTCCCTCCTAAACATAATTTTGAACATAATTAAAAATAACCTTTGTTCATTTTAAAGAGCACATTAAAATGCAATGAAATTTTATGAAAGTTGAAGACAACATTACCACATAAAAGCTCAAAGAAACTTAATAATAAACATAGAAAGCTCATCCATTTGCCAGTACTTCGCTTTTATAGTTTAAACAAAAGGGTGACAATACGTCCAACTGCAACCAACAATACGTATACGGACATGACACATTCCGTGACGGAACAGAGTACAGAGCTACAGTAAGTACTAAAAGCTCTTTTCAAAGTTGTGCTTAAAAGAATAGTCATACTCGTATAAGCTTTTACAACAGCTATTCCAGAAAAACATACTTTTATTTATTGTGGTAACACCAGACTTTATCTGGGAACATCTTTCTAAGATGGACAACAAAAGACATCACGTATTGAATATACGAGAGTTATTCTTCGAGTTCGCCGCGAGAGTTAATACGAAATTTCGACTGGAGATGGTGCATTAGTTCGATGGAAACTTGGAATTAAATTTGCAAAACAAATAGTAAGTTTTAAAGTATTGAAATAACATATTATTATTAGTTTAATTTTTATGTGTTTGGCAAGTTTTGTGAACAAACATTTCTGTGAAAACATCTCATAATATTTGTACTTACCGTGTTCGAGGACGAATGCTCAATATTACTGGTATAAATACGTATTGTTTCACACATAGTAAATGTTCAGATAGCAAAGATTCTTGAATCCGTACAGGATCATGAACGTTCTCGCTGTAGTAGAGTTATATAATCGTGTACTCCTCTTTTCATCCTAAATACAGTAAAGTAAACTTTGTCTCATCCTAAACATTATTATATGACCCTTCCTTGGTCCTAAACGAAATCATGATCCTCGTCTTATATGTAATCCAAACCCTGTAAACCTAAGATGGTCAAAAGGAATGTCTTAATATTTGCTATGGGTGTACGAAATGGATTCTATTGTTAAGAGATGAATATGACATAATGAATTAGAGAGAGATAGATAGTTTCAAAAATGAGTTAGATAGAGATAGATAGTGTTATATTTGTCGTTTATAATATTTTACTTCACTTGGTATTTAGATTTCGTTGAATAAAGATATACCTTTGAGTAGGGCGTAACTAGGGCTCAATAGTTTATATGAGGTTTTGAATATCATCCTTATTTGAGCCTAAACATAGTCGTAGGCCCAAAGCAGGAGTAAAAATCCTATGTAAAAGATCCTCTTTAAGACCTGCATGAAACCATAAACCAGCTCTTTTAGGTAGACAATAGGATCAAAATTTCGACTCGGGCAAAGATGTTGAATAGGCGAACACGCATGTGTGGACACAAGTATAGAAGAACATTAGCCTATGCCAGGCCATGATTTATTATTGAATAATAAAATAAATGAACAATTTACTTTATTTAACGCAAATATAATTCGCTTGACAGTTAAAGTTACATATTCGTAACATTATAAAGTACTTCCCGGTAACATCCAAACCTTTGTTCTCTGTAGTTACATGTCTGAATGTAACCCAACTCAAGATCTTCAGAGAATCCCGATTTATTTTATCTTTATCCTGAATTCCCTTCCGCCATTAACACATCCACAACTTCAGACGCTAAAAATGATTTTATTGTTTTATATAACAGATTTTAAAGTAATACTTCATGTTTAATGTCCCTAATATATATTGTTTACGATTTTACGGGGTTTACAGCACTTTGTGTGGCCACTGAAGCCTCTGTGATCTCAATGGAGCCCTCGCAACACAACTCTCACAGCCCTATACCTCTGTAGCACTGTAGCCGTCGGCTCAAGAATAACAAAGGGGCCATTATAACTTATGACACGGTTATGTCAAAAAACGAAACATTATTTTGATATATATCAATAAATAACTTACAATAAATGTTTTTTTTCTTCTAGTGTCTATAGATAACCTTATGTACGACATTCTATATAACTAGATGTTAGATGTGCCTAGCTTTAAAGTTATAAAGTTATATATGCTTCTAACGTTCAACGGTAGAAATCTAACTTATCATATGATTTAACGGCAACCAGGGGTCGTAGAACGCACAAGGATACTTCTGATTTAATGTTTGTAACTAATGCGTTTTTGTTCCAAAATAAAACAATAGATAAACATTAGATGTGCTGATACGAAATTATATTTATTGTTCTGGAATTTTATCGTGAATTGAAATTATATTGTAGTTTTATTAGTTGGACAGGAGCGTAGTGAGATTCTGCGAAGAAATATATTGAAAATAGCGTTGTTTTTTGAGGCGCGAGTTCATTTTGAATCATGAACTCTTTTGTTAAGAATTCTTCACCATAAGAATAACCTATTTACTTAATATACGTAACTGTCTTTAGCGGGATTATTTAGTAGAGTCCTTTGATTTGGCGCCTGCTTTTTTTGAAATATATTTTTCCTTTTTCTGTAACACCTTTTTCGAATTTCGATTATTATATCCAGTTATAATTTTATCCGGTAAGTGCGTCTAATAGGCTGTTACTGTAAGGGCGTCCGCACATGGAGCGACTGGTTGCAAGCCTTAGCCCCGAATCTGCCCGAACCGAATGTGATTACAACTATGTTGTTAGTAAAAGAACGAACGTGTTTACTGTAAAGTGTAATGTTGCACTAATACAATTTGAGCATATATTCAGTGACTATATTTATCGGTCGCAGGGCATTGTTAGTTTCATCAACAGAGATGTTTACGAATACTATTGAAAAGTATTTAAGTACATACATACAATCAAATATTGCACAATAGAATCCGCTGTTTTGCTATTGTTAAAAATTCTATAGAGTCACGATACACGGCTCGACATGGCTTGTACTCGTTTTCGTTGAAAACTTCGTTTCGCGTTTACTTTGTAATCAGCCGACTCGTGCGCCTTTCCTCGTGTTTTATCTCACTCGCCAACATAGTTGTAATCACATTCGCTTCGGGCAGATTCGCGCTAAGGTTTGCAACCAGTTGCATCGTATGCGGAGGGCCTAAAGCTCTGACGGTTAAACAAGAGCAAGAGAGTAAAGAAACTAATATTTAGTTCGGGTTGATTATGAGTAACAAATTATCCACAAACAAATCAAATGTTTTCGTTTTGCACATGACACGATAATCCACCCACACACACACACACACATGCACACTTCCCCTCTCCCTCCTCCTCTCACCAAAGTAACCAGCTGAATGAATTACGTAATCCAGCGTACTACTCAGTCTCTATATTACTTTCGAGCAATTTAACAAAATATTCAAAAGAACATTAAAACTTTAAATACCGAAGCAAAAAAGTACACTCAGCCCCAATGATGACATAATAATACTCGGGTGTACTGAATTAGTACTAAAATGTTACACGAACTCTGCCCTTACCCAGAATCCCTTTCTAAAAACAAAATGTAACCAAGTTTGTATTGTTATATTAAATTTATTTTATATCAGAATCATAAAGTATTAAAATGGTAAAACACAAAGCACAATTAAAATGTAATATTGTTATAGAAGAAGAAAGACAGATAACAGCGTTGAAGGAGGGATGAAGGGGAGGGATGTGAGTGATAGAGATCTAAACTGTAAATATACACAGCTAGTGGTAATCTAAAAAACAAATTTATATTTTATTTGAGATATTTTTATTTTATTTTTAAGAAATTTAAACGGGAAATAAAAGTTAAACTGTTGGCAAATGTATCTGATGATTTCGAATGAGATGGTGCAGTCGTATTGCATACAAAGTACCTGATTCATAGATGAAAACTTTTGAAATTATACTAAATTAACTTTTACTATGTATTCAGAAGATATACTTCAAAGCGAAGTATCCTAGAACTAGCCCTAGCCTGCCTGCATTTAGATTGAAGATATTCAGACATAGTAGTCAAAATAAAACTTTATTACCTTCTGAAGATATGGAGTTGGCACTAACCGGAAGTTTTGAAATTTTTAGAAACATTGTATGCAGCATTTCGTACTTGCTATTTAAATTGGGTAGATTGCTTAGTCTTGAAATTGTAAAATTCCTAATAGTCGTACAATATTGTAAAATATATTATTAATTTAAAGTCCTTCCTTGGAAACTTCAGCCTCAACGAAAATCTCCCGGAAACATACCGAAACCACATAAAGTCATTGAAAAATCATTGCTTTCTCTCCTCATCAGATGTTACTACTTCCTAGACTCGGGAGTGTGCTACAGCATTGTTAGTACCACAGATAGCAGTCTGATTTTATCTTTCTCATGCCACTCACACCATAGACGAAAGAACGGAGACTACGAGTCCGCAGAGACTCAGTTTAATGCCACAATTATTTCATCTTTTGTCAGACATACCGACGCTGGACTTGTCCAGAGAATGAGTAACAAGCTAACTCATGTACGAAACAAAGATTTACGACCGCAGCATGGACCATAACTCGTTGATGGCTGAAATGATTGTTGTGTGTACTGCACTACGACACAAAACATAACATCATACCCCAAGAATGATAGCAAAACCACTGTAATGGAGTCCGTAGAATAGTACCACTATTGAAACACAGATAGCGCTGAATACAGTTGCATATAAACAAAAGCAACGTGTTTAGTAACTGAGTGTACGAAATAAAACCATGCGAGTATTTGTAGATTGAATAATTTATTCAATTGTTTAATGATAAAATAAATTTACACTTTTTAATAACTTTAACCAACATTCTTATAATAACAAGATGGTTGGGAATTATGATCTTGACAGTGTAGAAGCCCAAACCACAACTGACCTGATTGCCATACGGCCGTGTCGTACACAGCAGTCATCGTATTGCTGTCATGCGCATTACTTCTATTAGAGACAACAATGTATTATAATGTTGGAATGCCAACAGAGACATCTTATGTTCTGTGCTAATTTTGTACTGAACATAAATTGCCGGCCAGCAGAAATAGATAAGCTCACAACCAATATCAAATTATACAATGTTACATAAAATTATTATAAACCAATTTACAAAAAATAATATGAACTTCTTAATTCTAATTCTTCTTAAAACTATTATAAACAAAATTACACAAAATAATATAAACTTCTTAATTCTATGGTAGTCTACATAATTTTGTGAAAATAATATAAAACAAATTAATTACTATCCTAAATATAACAGAAACCATAATTATCAATGTAGCATACATTATCATTTGCATAATGTACACAACAATCATCAACTCAATAGTTACAATGTTATTGAAACAATTATCTTTAAACAATTCCAACAGTACAGGTGTTTGTTTTACATCAATGTTGTAAACATTGCAATTAGTATCTTCACCTTCTGATGGAAGTATTGTATTTAAATCAGAAATTTTATTTGTTGCTTGTTTTATTCGCACCAGCAACACTGCGCTAATAATCTCAAGCTGGGGTATTGTAAGTACCTTACTTGATGGAGCTACACTGGACTTGTAGCAAATTAAATTTGTTTTTATCTTGTTATTTATAAAAATAATATTGTGTTTTAAACCTAATGTCATAATACTGGTTGATCTGTTTAATAATGTTTTATAAACCTCCAATACTGAAGGATTGCGTCTAAATCTTTTTTCCAACACATTAAATCTTTGCGGGGCGACTGAGAAAGAATCCTCCAATTCTATTTTATTTACTAGGCTGAGTAATGGCAAATCAACAGTTAAATTATTTTTAAGTGCTACTGAATTTTGAAAATTATGTTCAGCCTTTAAGTAATCCTCAGAAAACTTATCTGATTCCTCTGGGACTTTCTCAGTTGTCCAAGATTGTTCCATAACATTCTCAAGGTTTGTATATTCACAAATAGCAAGATTACATTCAATATTATTATGTGAATACTTATTTTGATTATACAATTTTCTTGGAACCACATTTCCAAATGTGTTTTGTGGATCAATAAATTTTTCTTTATTATTATTGTCATGTGACATATTTTTATAATCTAAACTATACTCAAGTGCAATTGCACGTCTTTCTAAAAATGAAATAAATTCTGCCATAGTAGGCAGTTCTTCTAAATTTCTTTCCATGTGGAAAGTGCGGTTAGTAACGATATCTAATTTTCTACTTAAGGCCGAGATTAAAATCATATCCCATTTGTCTACAGGCTCATCAAGATTTTTTAACGCTTGTAATTGCTGTTTTACTTGACATAAAAAAGCCCTTATATCGACTGCAGTACCTTTCTGCATGTTGGGAATATCAAGTAGTATATTAATGTGATAAAAGATCAATCTCGCCTTATTTTCATACCGAGCTAACAATAAATCAACAGCCTCTTTGTATGAGCTGTTCACAAGCGGCAGATTTATAATTATTGAGAGAGCCTCATCAACGAGATACTTTCTCAAATAAAAAAGTCTCTGTACATCGGACAGTGATGCATTATTGTGAACCACTGCTTGGAAGAGCTCATAAAAGGGCTTAAACCTGGTTATATCCTTGCCATCGAAGGTTGGAATTTCCACCGCTGGGAGCTTCAATGGAACTAATTCAGGCCTATTAACTTCTTTTAACTTATTGATGCTAGCATTTAATTTTGCAATAATATTAAAATACTTTTCTTCAACTTCTTCAATGTCTTCCTCATCTTGATCATCAATTTCTAAAATGCTGTACTGCGTGAGCTCGTACGATTGGAATGTAGTCATCATCTTTTCTTTTTTCACCTGCAGCACCTCCACTGTAGCGGAGTCGAGAGCCCTTGGGTCGCTGACGTAATTTTCCATCCGTGATATTGCACTTTTTGCAGTCGTCCGCGCCGTTCTGAGCCTTTTCAATCCCTCCATCTTGCTTAGGTGATAAATTCGTACTTGTATGATAGACGAAACGTGGATGACAAAACTAATCCAGGTTAATCCAGCAACATAAGAAGTTTTTAATAAATCGGTACTTGTAGATAGTAATAATAGCTTTGTACCTTCATGAGTAAAGAAGTATTTTACTCTCTTCCAGCATCCATGTATCCTCTTCCGTAATGAATAATTTTTCTTAAAATATAAATGTGTAGTAATCCAAATTATATGCGAATCCGCTTAAATCAAACGTTGCATTACCCAATCAATGGCAATTGATGACTTGCCAGGCCGCCATAGGGTAAATGTAACAAACAGCTTGCACTTGTGCCGGTTACTATACAGACGTAACCTCAAAACACCACGAAATCACACGCGGGTACCAATGGCTTGTAAGACCAGTTTTTTTTTGTAGGAATTAAAACCTTCTTGAAATGTAATCGTAAAATATCCAGCTTCGCTTGTAAGGCTTCTGGAAATGTAATTGTAAAATATCCAGCTTCGCTTGTAAGGCTTCTGGAAATGTAATTGTAAAACATCCAAATCCTCCGTGAATCCGCCAAAATAGAGCGTCCCAATTACCCAATCAATGGCAATCGCCAAGGGGCAAATGTAAAAAAACGCCAAAAACACAATGTAAAACACACGCGGATAATAAACTCGAAGGATCGGCTTTGTAAGGCATCGAAGGACCAGCTTCGCATGTACGAAATAAAACCATGCGAGTATTTGTAGATTGAATAATTTATTCAATTGTTTAATGATAAAATAAATTTACACTTTTTAATAACTTTAACCAACATTCTTATAATAACAAGATGGTTGGGAATTATGATCTTGACAGTGTAGAAGCCCAAACCACAACTGACCTGATTGCCATACGGCCGTGTCGTACACAGCAGTCATCGTATTGCTGTCATGCGCATTACTTCTATTAGAGACAACAATGTATTATAATGTTGGAATGCCAACAGAGACATCTTATGTTCTGTGCTAATTTTGTACTGAACACTGAGAAAATGACCACTGAGGGTTGTGTGCATTTTGATAAATACTGTGCTTAAATTGCGGCTATATCAGTGTGACGTCCAATATTTTAGTACCGCAGGAAACAGATAAACTTTGAGAAAGCCAACGACAAGAGGAGTTTGACAAATCATACTTTTTAGAAGGCAATGGGCTTGTGTCCTATGTCTTAATTTTTATAAAAGTGTACTATATATTGATAAAGTTGGTTACTAGAACCTCAAATGTCTAATTATTTTTTAACAACTCCTTATATTTCAAGAGATATTAATAATTGAAAAACTCATTTTGTCTTTTTAATTATTAAAGGGATTCAACGTTGTACACATTCCAAATGCTTGTGACATCACAACTGCTGCGAACATTACAGCTCATAAATTTCTGCTATATATATTTATATATCTAAATATCAAATATTATTTACAGCTATTTCGAGGAACAATAAAATTTCAATATTATGTCTGCCGTAACAGGCTTAAATAAAATTTAAACTAATTATTCTTTGACTTGACTTGATTATTTCGACAACCAACAGCTACAAAACATTACCACAGCACGGACCTACTCAACAAATAACTGAAGTTAAAATGCATTTCACGTCATACAAATGGCCGAACATTTCTATAGCTAAAACTACAATTCAAATTTTTAATTGCTATATCTCCGTCAATATTTAGATATTTAATAAAATAGACACACCAATACACATTTATTAACATCAATTTCAATCAACAATTGAAAAATCGACCACTAAAAGATGAGGACACAAACTCATACTGTGTCATTTCGTATGACGTACAACTTTCACAAGAAACTTAATGTTGAGTATTAACAGTGTACAACATCTTCTAATTAATTAAATAAGGTATTAAAGACCTAAAACTTTATCGACAAGTTATTAATATTTTAAAAAGTAAACAGAATGTAAACGACTGAACATTAAACTGGAGCTTTGCTCGAAAAGTCCTTGCCTTGAGTACAGTCCTTTCATTAATCACTCAGCGGTTGAATGTCTACATCCTTAGAGGGTAGGGGAAGGGGGATGAAGGTGAATGGAAGGGTCTGCATACAGGGTGCTGTACTTTTAAAGCTTTATTGATTTTTTGCATAACGTGCATTGTTAAGATAGGTTGTCGGTTGTCAATACCATCTCCAGTTTCTTTGTTAGTGGGATTACCGACGGTATGACATCCACAGCTTCCTCCTCCTAAGTCCTGGATCCTTAAACCTGCCTGGATGAACCGTGCCTAGTTGACTGCTTCTTAATGGAGCTCTACATATTTCGTATTATATAATAATAGAAGATATTTTGTCAACAAATGCTTTTATATCCCTATTTAATAATTTCTATTTGAAAGTAACGATAATAATAATTTCATAGATGCGCGGTGAACTGAAAATTATGTTACGGAAGTAGTAGCTTATAAACAATTAACAGAAACGTAATAACGAAAAAAATGAATAAGTAACTCCAACGCTTCATCCAGTCGTACATCTTATAAATAATATTAGTAGTTTTGTGAAGTCTCGTATATGAAGACTACACTCCTGCGTAATTATTACTTGATAATAGTTAATATAAGTAAAGAAATTATATTTCTTTAGTTGGTAACATTGACGAGAGATATTATAATTGCATTCTGGTCAGGTGAGCTAACGGTATGTATTAGTTATAGTTACTATCATTGTAGTGTGTGCTGCAGTAGAACGAGTAACAGCTGACAGAACTCCCTGTGCATAATGTTAAGTTAATATAAGATTAAATAAAAAGGAATTGACAATTTAAATAATAAACTTTAAATGTCGTTTCATTGATTTCAGAAGCAACATATAACTTTGTTTAAAAATTTACAATTCCTAATAAAATTGCTTTTCATATATAACCAATTAAACGAAATAACGAAATCCAATCCTAGAAATTATTTATCTTGAATGAAAATCGAACCCATCCAACAGCATAAATATTGTCTTGGGCACCACTAGCAATACTTAATAATAATTTCAATTATAATTAATAAACCAAAAGCATACCAAATTTTATTGTTACAGTTTGAGTATTAAATATTTAGTTATTTTCACGACAAATTCAAACCCACGGAGATGTGCTTATAATATCTGCACCATTTAATACAGTGATGTACCGATAATAAATTTTTCATTTTTATTCTGCTCCTTCGATCGTAAAGTGAATATTTTTTCTACAAATAAGAAATTATTTTCCATGCATTTTATATGTAATTTTATAGTTTTACCATTAGACGGTGAGCGGCGCTGCACGAACCGGTGTTCTATGAGCAATGGCGGCCTTCGGTGATCTTTAATAATATCAAGTGCTTTTTCCTAGCGGAACTACCTTTGGGACGGGTTCATTGATTGTAAAAATCCATGAAATTTTTCACATTATTCATCATAGTGAGAGGAAAATAAAACTCTAGGAGTTCCGACTTGCGGTGAACGGTACCCAGTGCATAGTAGAGGGGACGGGAGACGTGAGAGACGAGGATAGTTTCTCAAGGATTGTGATAAATTCATCTTCCTTACGAAACGCTTAAATATTCTGTATAGTCTGAAGGATAAATGCACGCCACCGCGATCTATGGAACTTGCTTGTGATTTTAAATTACGAGTGCATTTAGTTTAGTGAACTTTTTATGAAATTTCAAAAAAATATTATTTCACATTTTTAAATAAATCAAAAAATACGATTAGAAAGTAAATGTTAAATGCTCACTCAATTTACATTTCGCGATAGTAATTTAGACCGAACATAAGCGTGGAATAAGTACTAATAAGTTAAGTTAAACTAAATCTATTTTAATATTTAACGGGTAGTATTTAACTTAATAAATAAATTAAGTATTTAAGTAAATATTGAACCCAAATAAAAATACCAGGTACAATAACTCGGGTATGAATCAATCGTTATTAAGAAAGGGTTAGATTTATTTGTTTAGGAATTATTGTTAATTTTAGGTAGAGGAAATTTAGCAAAATATGGTATAAAAGATCAGAGTGATTGATGAATCGATCTCCCTTAAGTGTGCCTGTTTTACAGTGACTATATGTTTTGAATAGTTAAAAAATATTATAATTTTATTAAATACACTTGTTGTCTTAAATTAAATTAACTTGTGTCGAAAGCAATTTGTTTCATTCCCTAGTAACATCAGATTTGTTTTGTATACATTTATATTAGGATTACACTTGAAATACCTATCATAAAATACCGTTTGCTTATTACTACAACCAAGTAGTTCATAAACAGTGTGATCGAGGGTTACTTGATTACTTTTTTGAACTGTGCGATTTTATTTCCCATAAAGGTCTTCCCCTCCCCCCACCACCCAGCATGGATAGAGTAATCATTCTCAGTAAACATAAAGTGTCAGTAAATATATTATTTTACGACGAAGCAGAATATTATATTTAAATACATTTTAGTTTTATGAACGTTATTCGCCCCGTAAGTCGTTATGCAACCGTCTCTAACGGGTATTAACTCATTTAATCAAATTTAAAAAATGTGCTAAAATCGCGACAAACTTTAAAACAGTTTCATACAGTGATTTACTATGTATTGTAATTAAACTTAGATTGTCATTTAAAAATGCATAACACATCGCTGTTGTGAAAATGGACCCTCTGTGTAGTAACTGTCATCTTGTTGGGATTTTGGGAGCATTCAGTAAAGTCGCGTCGTTAACCGACCCCACGTGGTTAGTGGTTCATGACACTGTCTGTACACGTGGCACTAAGACGGGGTCGTAAATCACATGACAATTAAAAAACTCGTTGTTCGTTGTAGGGAGAAACAACCAACTTTATTGTCAATGTAGAAAATAGAGAAAAAATGATAACGCTTAAATAAATGCAAAGTAAAACAACTAGTTTATTCTATTCATTTTCTAGTTTATTTGCAGGTTAAATAGTTCCAGAATATACCGTTGCTTGGTTATTTGTCTTTATAGCCGATATAAATTAACCAACACGGATTAGGGATTCTTATTACATCGTTAAGACGTTATACGGACGGACGCTAAGGTCCTGATTTATGTTACACACAAGTTGTTAACAATAAAATTTACGATTTACCTATAATTAAAATAACTTTGTTAGCACACGTAAAATAAAAAAATCTATCAGATCCTTTATTCAAAAAATCATCCTTTTTCTTTATCAAAACGATCGTAATCACCATCAAGAAAGACTTCTCAATCTACAGTGTTCAAAGCTGTAAGGACATCGACTTCTTGCTGTGCGATAACTTTAAGTTTACCTCCAGAGAAGGTCAAATGGCCAAGATCCTTGATATCCCTTGACTCTCCCTTTGTTCTAGTTTATAACAAAGTCAAAAGTACCGACCCTTCCCTTCCCTCTCGTGAAACGGTTGCCTGCAGCTTTTAACCAGCACCCTGCACCCAGAAACCCCCCTCCCTCAGTCCTAAACTTCTCATGCGACAAATCGAAACCAAAGCTTTTACAGCCTTCACTGACCCTCGACATTTTCTTACTTAATATGGTATATATTATAAAAGACACGCATATTTTTTGTATGAGTTTGGGGACCCAGCCTTAAATTGTCAACATATTTTATAAAAAATCAGGGAAAGAAAACTGGTAAGTTACACAGTATGAATTGGTAATAAATACAAGGGTTGGGAGGTCATTGACATTAAAGACAGGATTAAATGATGAATCAATATCGTGCATCATACATAGCAGCAAATATAGAACAACTTGCTTAAATTATGACAAGGTTACTTCTTTCTACGTCGTACTTTGAAAAGAAATATTCCAAATGGAATTTGTTCAGCATGAACATTCGTACTGTGTACAATCCGTTGTCTTCCTCTTTGCCAAGGTTCATTTTTCTACAATATTTTAAAATATTAAATAAATAGATTCATTTACTACCTAAGACATACTAAATCTATTTATTCTCTATGTCTTAGATGCCCGTCTCTGCTGTGCTTAAAGATACGTATTCAATTTCGTATATAAATGGTTTTTTACTAAGTGGTTTTTATTTTATAATTATATGAAGCATAAAAAACACTGAATTGTTTGTGAAATGCGATATCTATTTAATAACCATTTAGCTTTTCTTGAATTACATATTTGTGGACATTTAGTGTCATACTGCACTAAAAGTTATATTCTGTAAATAACTCCAATGCATAAGGTAACATTTCTAAGGGTTTTTCATAAATTTTATAACCTTTATTTATGACAAACCCTTAGAAATGTTACCAGTCACATAAAAATTGGAATTTTACTAGAAAATATAGCAATATTTATTTTCAAAAGTTATTTTTGCGGTTCCAACTCACTAAAAGTCAGTGGAAGAAAGCTTAAAATGTAGATACGTTATTCATCCAACTAATTGCAGCTTTAGGTTTAGATTCGCGTTTATAGTTACTTAAATAAATCGATTTAAACATAAAAAAACATGTTTTTTTTGATAATATTTAACCTGCCGTATAGTATCGCCATCTATATTTCGCGAGAAAAAATGTCCAAGTATCGTTTCACCTTAAACAGAAAATGAAAATAATTATGTTATTTGCTTTTATTAAAAAAACAATACAATCATCTCTTATTGCTACTCCTTTCATAAGTCAAATAATGTTTAAATTGGTTAGTACATATTATTATATGATTGCGAGTACTACTAGTATAAATATTTGAGTAATTTCAAAAGTGCATCCTACATTTTTCATCATGTACTTGTCCCTATAAAGTGGCAGCCGTGCAGTTAATTAATTAATTAAATAAATATGTACCACACAAATACTCAACTGCATATTACAGTCTGTGTGAACATGATATAGCCAGAAATAAATATTTCATTTCCCTTGGTACTGTATTATACGTAAACCCAAAATAAACATTATATTTAGTTGCACGTCAACATATACGAGTACGCTGGTGCATTGTGGGAAATATTTATTCCGTTACAAGTTGATCTTGATCGTATTCACTGATCAATATTTGAGAAAATAAATTAAAAGTGTAACTCTGTCGGACATGCTTTATCGATCGCAGCCTTATCCAATGTTTCTTTAGTTGAACGAACCAAATTTAGGACTCTTTAGGCAATGGGCTTGTGTCCTCATTTTTTAGTGGTCGATTTTTCAATTGTTGATTGAAATTGATGTTAATAAATGTGTATTGGCGTGACTATTTTATTAAATATCTAAATATTGACGGAGATATAACAATTAAAAGTTTGAATTGTAGCTTTAGCGCTAGAAATGGTCGGCCATATTTTTATGACGTGAAATGCATTTTATATGTCAGTGCTGTGGTAATGTTTTGTTGCTGTTGGTAGTCGAAATAATCAAGTCAAGTCAAAGAATAACAAGTTTTTATTTTATGTAACCCTGCTAAGGCAGACATAATATTGGAATTTGAGTGTTCCTTGAAATAGCTGTAAATAATATTTGATATTTTGATATATAAATACATATAGCAGAGATTTATGAGCTGTAAGGTTGGTAACCTTACACAAGGATTGTGAAGTCGCATGCATTTGGAATGTGTACAACGTTGAATCCCTTTAATAATTAAAGAGACAAAATTACTTTTTTAATTGTTAATATCTCTTAACATATAAGGAGTTATTAAAAAATAATTGAACATTTGAGGTTATAGTAACCAACTTTATCAATATATAGTACACTTTTATAGAATTTAAGACATAGGACATAAGCCCATTACCAGGACCTCCTTCTTACCATTACCAGTAAAACATTTTATAAAATCAATGGCAATTAATATTTCAAATAGAAACCTTTCAAATATGATTAAATAAATACGAATTTTGAAAACTTGAAGACTTTATGTACAATAAGTCAGCTTCAATTCTTTTCAAAACTTCTATTTTCAGCATGAATGTAATGGCATAAAGAAAATAAACGTTTATAAGACTTTTATTACGCCAGTAAAAAGTCTAGACTTAAAAGTCAATGGACATATTGAGTTTTGACATAAAATAAGAAAAAGAAAACAATCCTAACCTAAAAATGTCTTCTATTCTTAAATCCTGCAAATGAAATGACCTACCTTTACCTTTAGCTGCTCGTAACAATGAGGACATCACAATGACTCGCGATTTGCGTTAAAAGCAATAGGGAATGAACTAGAAGTTTTCATTGGTTAATGGAACAGGTTATCGTTTAATTTATCAGCAAAAAAAAAATAGAATCTACTTTAACGAGGCAGCTAATGGCTTAATAAGTAATTCAATAACTTTGGAGATCGTAAGTTTTGAAACCACACGAACAAAAATCATTTTGTAAAGGTCAGATGTCTCCTTTTATTTGTTGATATAATTGGTCGTTAAAAATATACACTGTCAATGTAGATACAAATGTCTTACTTCAAATTTCTACAAAATTAGTAAGGCATTCTTGGCAATTTTTTCCTTTTTGCTATAATATTCCTAAAAAAGTCATTATGAATACAAATGTACGAGTATACTATATACAATTTTTTTTTTGAGAGATTTTAAGCTGATCAAAAGTTTATACACACGTTAAAATGAAAAAGAAATACAATAAGTACAAAATAAAGAAGATGGTTGTTTATCTTTGAAGAAGTTACACATAAGATCGATCAGGATGGTTTGTTTAAGGCATAATGTTTCATTAAAGACCACTCACATATTCCAGTGCAAATGATCAGCTATTAGTAACTGAGTATAAAGAATTACACAGTTTAATAATTCGTTAAAGACCGGCTCAGGCACCTGGTGTTATGATAGGGGTGCACCTGGACGTTGGGCAATACATTCTACAAGTTTATGTAGTTGCGCGGAGTGCAGGGGGTACAGATACAGTTCAGGGTTCAAGTAATACAATAGCATTTGCATGTTGAGCAGACATTAGGTACATGCCAAGGAACAGAACAGCACAGGTCACGGGGACGCTAGTGTTCTGTGCTGGTATGACAATGAGTACATAACGAAAGAACTGTAATTTGTTATTAATTGTAAAATAACTTTTGTAGCACGTTATATGTATAGGTAGGAAGGGATCCGCAGAAAGTTTGATTGCAGTTCCGTCGCATAACCATCACGACATATAATACTTTATATCTTTGTCACATCTTCTAAATCTAGTGTAAATTAGTTTTAATACATTATATGTTACTAGAATTTACACCCGTCGCAAGCGACGACTGTCTTTTGTGTATGAATTGAATGTTATTTCAAATTTTAATTTCATTTTTAAATTGAAGTATTTAACTCATTCCATGTTTATTTTACATATAACAGCAAATAATTTTTCAAATAAACTGACGAAAAGAAAATATTTTTTTCAATTTGTTCATTATTTGATCAACTTTTTTTCAAAATTTGAGATTTTTTTTTTTGATTTGTAAATTAGGTACCAAAACCCATATATAAAATTTCAGCCCTATTACCTTCGGCAGAAACCGCCCCCGTGCTCTCAAACAAAATTTAAAATTTTTTTTTCTTAATAACATATTTTATTATTATGTATTCCAAAATTTGAGTTTTCTCCAAAGTTTCCTACTTCCTATTTTTTAATTTCTAATTTTCAAAAAATTTTAACATTGAAAACCGTAATACACGTGCAAAATTTCAACTTTCTGTCTTTTACGAATGAAATATATTTTAAAAGTTATAGAGCAAAAAGTAAAAAAAATTTCCCACGAAATTCAGCGGAAAATACGGAGACGCCAAAAGTCTTAGAATTTTTTTCTCTACGAAATAGCAAACTTTCAAAAACATTGACGGAGCCGTTTTCATTCTACCATTCGAATTTCAGCAACAAACAAACATATAAACATACACCTGGGACATTATAAATAAGATCGTGTTTCTGTTCTTAAACTCTTGTTAATATTTTTAAGAATATCATTCATAAATTATGAGCTCTTGCTCTAGAAGATTCCTTCCTTAGTCTTAATATGAGTTGTATTAGAAGCTTAGAAAATTGACTCTTCGGTGAAACTACTACCACTAAACACACAGCATAGATAATGGCATTATCTAGATAAATAAGTAAGGTTAGTTTATCGAGGTACTGAGCGCATTGTCTGAACCATCACAATGCGCTTCCTCCCCCGTCCCGCCCCGGTCCTACTTTGTCCGGATTACTCAAACTCTTCCACTGAACTACTAAGTTTCAAACCGTTTAATAATGCACATCAATCGATTTAATACTTAAAAGTCAAGAACTAAGTAAATTGCATTTTAACAACTTTTTCCGGGTTGTAATTCCAGACTATTTACTGCTTGGCTCCATGTAATCCAGGACGGATACGGAACTATCAGCAACGGAAGTAAGCGTCACTAATGCGACAAAGATAATGACTTTAAATCATGAAATAAAAATCACGTATCTTATATTTTATTTAAAAATCGATCGATGAGTCAACGAGGTAGTGTGCTGAACTCGTAAATGTTGATTGATGTCTTTAAGTTGGTGCTTCGTAAAGATTTATATTTTGGGAGATATTTGCACCACTTATTTTAACAAGGAAGATGCGCTGGCGATAAGTCAATCCACACTAAGTACTACTGATAGTTTTGGTGTTAAAATTTAAGAGAACAATTAAAATAGTTCTAGTTTTATCTGAAGAGACATACATTGTCAACATATAATAGTCAGAGCAGTGCTATGGCCGTATCTGCCAATGATACGAGGCCCCGGGGCTACAAGGGCCCCAAACGCGTGTAAGCAAATATTCGAAAATTTTTATCCACAATCTCATTTAAACTCTTAGACCCTACTTAGCTAAGTTCTTAGGAGTATTCGTTGTAAGTAATAACGTATAATCAATATATAATTATTTTTGTTCATTTTGTGAAAAATCTTTACCCACCATTTGGGCCCCCAACAAATTTTGATACGGGGCCCATCTAAGGCACGATACTTTACTAAGTCAGAGATGTGCATAAATAGTTTTCAAAAGTATTTAAATACAAAATAGATCAGGCTCCCAGAGTAGTTTCTTTACAAAATATGCAGATCGCAAACTGTTTCAAAACGAAACTGCTCTAGGAGCCTGGTCTATTTTGTATTTAAATACTTTTGAAAACTATTTGTGCACATCTCTGCTTACAGTTAATTAAAAATGAAAGAAAATTAGAGCACAGCACAATTAGACATTGCAGGTAACCACTACATCATCTACATCGTACAGGAAAACTGATTAAAGTCATAATTCTCATGAAACATATAACATTTTCTTAGAATACAGTTAAATGTGCAAATAAATTTTATTTTATTTCACTCACACATGCATCTTTATGATTACTTCATGTATTTTAAACGCACATGAATCGTAAACATTACTTTTAACGCAATTCGTATCATGGTAATTTCATCCAATGTCCATTCTAAGTTTAATTTTCCATCGCGTTCAAAGCAATGTGCAATAAGTACTTTTATCAGACCGCTATAGTCACGTGATCACAATATAATATATTTTTAGACAAAATGCTCACTAGTTTACAACAAGTAACGAAGTCACCTTATGAGGTTATGACTTGCATGTTAGGAAGAGAAAAACATATAAATTACGTTGTTGGAAATAAATAACGTACTTGTAGTTATTACTCACGGAACACGTTAATGTGATTATGTCGAAACTGCATGCGATTTGTGTGTTTGTGTGTCAGAAAAATGGCAGATGCTGTTTTGATGGCATTATGGCATATGACATTAATCAGTAAATGTTGTGTTATTATTGTCACTGTTAGCAAAAGTAAAGTTTGTCAAGACTTGTGACTGGTTGCTGAAATCATAGTTATCGCAAAAGTTAGGAAGTTTTGTTTTCATAAACATTTTACTCTCATTTTTAATATTAATATTCCTGCCGGGCCCAGGTTGCTCTTCCTTGCTTTATACACAATATCGGTTTAGGCTAATACACATACATGTGTCTCCATATACCTTAGACCATATATATATATGGAGTGTGAATAGCCTATATTTCCTATAGATTAAAAGTGTGTTCAAAATGTGTGCGAGAGAGAAAGGTATATGTTCCTATTTGTTCTCTATGCGCATGCGTCGAAAGTGACAGCCGTCTAGATATAATAAATATTATTATTCTATTACGATATAATAAATATTAAATATTTAAAGAAATTATATATCATTAGTTGGTACAAAGCTCGTATGTAGGTAAAACAAAGACCGTTCAGTGAAAGCATATACTCATGAACGCCATAGATATCGCTGTAGGGATAACGGCCAACACAGTTGATATTTGGAGTGAACAGAACTCACGTTTTTAGTTATATTTATATATTGTTTATTTATTTTTATACATATCTACATTATTCTACATCAATATAATGTCATATTTAACAACTGTCACTTTAGACGCATGCGCATAGAGAACTTTTAGACACAGCATTTAGAGAACACTTTTAGGTCCAGCATTCTCTCCATATATATATGCTATAAGCCATATACAGACATAGCTCATATTATAACCATTTAATATACACCTTTGAATTACGACCGCCGCAACCCGAAATAATTCAATTCAGAGGAAACCATTTCCTTTAGGATAGCGCTGATACTCGTATCTTCCTGTAGCATCCCATTGAATAATACAAATATCACTGGTAATACTACTAGAGCCGACCGAATGATTTGAACTGGTTTCTAATGCTTAATCCAATTGATTACCTATCCGGAAAACATGATCAAATCAACCTCTATTCTCCAGTACTCTCTAATTCCACAACTCTACCTTCAGGTTCTCGAGTTCCCTTTTAATCGTACTTAGATAATATCAAACAGTAATGTGAGTTATATCCATTAATATCATAACCGAGTGGAGTCTGGAATTGGAGCACGCATCGATGGAGCCTGGTCCAACGCAAGATCCGTATTAATTAATAGAATTATTTAGGATTATTTTAAAGACACACATAGGTTTTAATAAGTGATAATTCGAAGGGTTTTCATTCTGAAAAATTAATATAAATACTCGTATTTAAAAATATTCTAGAAAATATTCAAGAAATATTGGATAGTTCTCTCTTAAAAAAACTGCTGCGAAAAGAAAGCACTCGTAAATGACAACTATATCCTTTTTTAACTTATTTTTTGAGACATATTCCCCGACAACTACCGTCCTGATAGTCCTGGTAACTCACTTCACTTTACATCCTATATTACAATGTTCCAGGTGTATCTGACTTCTTTTAATTTCTATATGTTTGGTATTGAATTTTGTATGGTAGCTTGAAAACGGCTACGTCAATGTTTTTGAAAATTGCCTATTTCGTAGAGAATAAAATTGGCGTTCCCAAAATTCCTGGAAACCCGTAATTTTGGAAAAACCGGATAAAAAGCATGCTCTTTTTTGTTGTATAATTTTTTAATTATAAAAGATAGAAAGTGGAAAATTTGCATGTGTATTACGCTATTTAATCTGAACATGTTTCAAAAATTTAGAAATTCAAAATTTTGTAAAAGAAGGGCCGAGAAAATTTGAGGGCCCGGTGTGATATTTGAAGAAAGCTCAAATTTTAGATTGTCTAATAATTGAATATCATATTAAAAGAAAAATTAAAAATTCAAAAATTTTATTTAGGGGCACGGTGGCGGTTTCTACCGAGGGTAAACATTTTGTGAAAAAGTTAAAATTTTGTATGTGGGCTAACTTTGGTACCTCATTTACGAATCGAATAAGGAAATCCCACATTTTGAAAAAAAGTTGGTCAAATAAATTAAAAATATTTCATATATTGTTGAAAAAATATATTTTTTTAGTCAGTTTATATGAAAAATGATTTGTTGTTATATATAAAATTATATAGGAATTAAAATTTGAAATGAAATTCAACCCACACAAAAGATAGTCGTTGCTTGCGTCGGGGTAAAAGCTAATTATATACAACTAAGTCCACTCGATTTAAATTTCAATTTCCGCTCCTAACCGGTTCGAAGAATACACCACGTGACCCATCTTCATATAAATCAGATTCTGAACTCAATTCCACAGTTCTGATATTTTAAGAGCCCCGAAAAGCACACAGGGTTGTAAAATAAACTATGAACTATAAACCTTTAAGTTCAAATAATCATGCGATATCAAAGTGCAGCATGTAATTACCAAAATACGTGTGTACGACCAATAATAAAGTCTGGAAGTCTGGTCGCAGGTCGAGGGTCACAGTTCCTGGGTCGTATGGCGTCATTCATAATCCATTTGACCCCTCCCCCCCACCACGTCACGACATGCAGTAGTGTGACGATGTCATAGAGTAAGAGCAAAGCAGTGAAGCTTAACCTAGTGGTTAAGCCACTTGTAAAAATGTTAATGTGATCCAAAAATACAAGTACTAATAAGTATCTAATATCAAATATGTAGGAATGATGTTTTTCAAATGTTGTCCTTCCCTGATTAACCGCGACGAAAACGTACCACATGAAATAGTAAATTGGGGTTGTAACGCACAAAACGATGAGGAAAGGGAAATTGAGAGGAATGTAGATGTTCGTAATTCCATATATGTATTGGTCATAAATATAATATATAGATTTCCTTGCCTAATGTTTAATGTTCGGTCGTGCTGTGAATGTTTCCACGAAGTGAAAATTGGAAATTTGTGTTGGAAAGATATTTATGTAGGCAGTGAAGTAGACAATGAGAAAATTTGTACAAAGTTAGACCTTTGTTAGATACATTAAAATAATTTCAATGTAAAAGTCAGCATACTCTAGGAACCCGATAGCACGTGTTATTTAACATAATAAAAGTTACATTTTTTACTGAAATTTGAAAAATTAATTTATTTATTAAGAAATCCTTTTGAGGATTTTAGAATCTTAAGAATTATGTTTTTGTATTAAATGTTAATTTACCATACTTCGTTTTCAATGTTTCTCATCTTTGTTTTACTCCTTCTTACCTCCGCCATTCATATTCTTCCTTCTCATTTCCCTCGCATCAGTTCCTCAAGACTCACCCTGCTTTCAACCTTCACATTACATCTACTTCTCATGTGCTCTTGCATTTGCTGTTCTGCAGAACATATCGTCTCCTCTCGTCTCTCTCTTCTCCTATATTTGCCTTCTCTTTCTTTGTTTCTTAACCTAATTTTAGTTTCTATACCTCTCTGGTCTAGGTATTTCGACCTTCTCTTGGTACACAACATTGTACATCGATTCTTTTCCTAATGCTGCATTTCAATATCCTTTTCTCTCATTATCCTCTGCTCCTAGAATTTAGTAATTCTTTAAATCAGACGCCACTGCTTCACGCCTACTACAAATATTTTGTATGCAGAGTTTCCACTGTTTGTGGTAAAATAACGCTTGTTATTGTTTAATTCAATTACAATAAATGTTTATTGTATTAAAGTTAGTCTATAAATGTAGATTAGAAATGAAGATATCAACTAAATTAACTCGTTGAGGCCTCGGTAGTTAAAAGTGGTGGTTCTACAACGAAAGGAGAAGCAGGAGTGAGGAAAGAGGTAGTTAAGACCAACCACTAACTTCAATCAGTTCAAAACAAAAAAATACAATATAAAAACACCAACGAACACGAATGACTGAAAATAACTTCACAAAAGAAACAATGCGAGCTATTGACAACAAAAACGCTGCCCCTACGCTCCAGTTATAAGTCCACTTTCAACCTAAGAATTGTTTTAAGGGATAATAATAGAACTAATTAAATTAGAAGCGATACGTGAATGCTTATCGGGGATTATAGCCTAATGGGATATTAAAGTTATCAAAGGGAACATCTCTTAGAACAATTTCCACGTTCTCTATACTAACACCAGTAATTGGAATTACTAAATGTAATACATAGTATAAGCTCGTCTATTATTGTTCAATCATATCGCACGGGGATTGTTATAGTCAAATAAATCCGTAGGAACAATCGACGGCGTTAATTGCCCACCACAGACGTGTGTATGGAGAGTAATGTCTTACTTTGTGTAGATGGTACGTGTTCACCTATATTGATTTTAATTAGAGGCACTTACAGAATATATATTTACGAGGATAAGTAATTCTCAAAGCTCGCTTTTACTTTGCTGAAAAATTTACAAAAAGGATTTCCGAAATATATTTGGCTTTCCACTTAATTTTGTGTTTTAATGTTTCTGAATCACATACGAACTATTATTCCTTTTAATCATAAAATCTTCAGTTGAATCAATCGCTAAACATACTTATGTGTGTTTAAGGTGTATTTTACATAACCAATTTTACCTGTTACGTAAATGATTTTAATAATATATTCAACGTTTTGTGACCTATTTTACCGCTTTTACGTAAAGGCTTAAGCCTCATTACCACTCACTGTTTTGGTATTTAATTTACTGTTATTATTTAATATTGAAATCTAGATTTCCGGTTTTCGTTTAAGCATTCCTTTTCACATTTGTGTTTTAATTTAAGTTTAGTTAATGTAGTTGGTGCGTATGCATTTTGACAAAAGTGTATGTGAAATAATTAAAATTGCTATTATTAATAACAATTAATAATAGAAATTGTTTTGACTTCTATATTTTTCAAAAACTGACATTAAACTTCTTTTAAAAGTAAATCCTACTGCATTTTGACAGAATGCCACGTTTTGGAGGTAATAATATAATACAATTTTTCTGAATTTAATATTTTTAATTTAAAACATTGGACCTTGTAAGGTTCTAAAAAAACTAAGAAAACTTAAAAAATAAATTAAATTAAAAATGGTACTGTGAATGACTACGCGTATTGCCATATGCTAAACAATTTAAATTAAATGCAAAATACAAAATTAAATTAAAGCAGTGAGTTGGAATGATACTTAAGTAACAAACCACGGCTGCCTGACATATGTATTTCTAAATTGTGTTTGGCTGATTAGAATATCTCTCGGCTACATTAATTTATATATATCTTCCTTGGATCACTGTTAGACCGGAATCTTATCCATCTATCTCTCATATATGAATATGGGTTGGGCATTCCCTGTATAGAATTTCATCCAATAATCCCTTGATGATAATAATATGTTCAAGTATGAATTTAAAACACACTGCAAAGTAAACCAATCAATTTCAATGAATCACCTCCCCACCTTTAACCCCTGCATTTTCTGATCTGCGTTTCTGATCTGATACTCACGCAATGGCGAAGCAGCTCTCCCTCCCTCCCGCTGTGTATTGCTAATTAGATTATCCAGTTGCGTTATTGTTTGCGGGTGCATAATCTAATCAACAATCCAAAGCAATAATATGTAATATAGTACCCCTGCAACTAATAGTGATTGCATGGAACCCATAACGATATATGTCTGAGTAATTATAGGTTGTGAAGGAAACTTATTAATTGGCTTAACTCAGTTTGATAGATACCAACAAACATTGATCCCTTCCGGATGTTTTATGTCCGTTATATCGAACAGAATTATAAACCGTTATATGAAATAATTCTATAACTGTCAGTTAAAATCAACGTCTGCAATCACTGTGAAGTGATACTCAATGTTAACTACGGTTTCTCGATTCGCTCGATTGACGGCACTGAGATCGATCAGGTAAAAACTTTGCGTTACTTTCGTAATTTATAGGTAATTTTATTTACATTGTAATAAGCTTTATCAGTTACCAACAATCACTTACAAAGTTATTATATAAATAAAACTATCCCATTATAGAAAAAATATAAATACACATAGAACTAAAATTCACTTGCTTAATCAGATTAGCATCCATCACGTACCGTGTCAAAGGTCGCTGTAGTTGTAGTTGTAGGTCACCGTCACCGGTGTCACGTCGGGTTCAATAACGAAGATATCCAGCACAAGCAAAGAGAATTGAACCCTGCATAGTGAGGGTTTGCTACTCAATAATCGACCTTATATAATCTCAAACCTTAATCAGAAGGGCTGAAACTAATCTGTTTCTCACATGCTTCATGTTGTTCACCGAAACACTTATACTGTCACACTCCCGCACCCGCACTATGTAATATTATTATCATAAAAGCTCCCTGTCCCCGCACCCCTAACCGTTCAACCCCTCCCCTAGTTGGAAGATACACAGTTCTCCATCAATAAGTTACATAATTGTTAAATGTGTATTGGGACAATAATTTTGACAATGTTATTGTTTAGATTATGAGTCAAATAATACATTAAATGCTGATTACTCGAAAACCGTAACAGGCACATAAAAATGATTTTGAAATTTAGCGTAGTTTTTTATGGTGATTAAAAATTTGCATATCATTTTTAGTCAGGCGTTTTGGTTTACGAGACATCAACATGTTTCTTATTATTAAGGGTCAAATAGCGCCGTCTAATAGTTAAATCTAGTACTTGAATTATTACCCGTTTCTTGTCTTAAACAATTTAGTTGAATGTATTTGATTTTAAAAGCAATTTTATTCATTTTCACGTAAAATATTTAACACAAGTTCATTTTTCCCATTCGAAACTGTCAGTTTTAAAATTTTCAGAAGGGGATAAATGAAATAGTTACTGACAGGATTCGTAAAGGATAATGGAGGATGTGCGTGATTTTAGTAGCTTCAAAGAGATTGACTTGTTATATATTTACATATACTCGTACAGTTGAAATTTGAGTGACAAGGCTTTTGTATTAAATTGAATTTTCATACTCGTACCTAACGTACAACATGACTGAAATTTCACATCAGAGCTTTGCAAACATGGGCACGTGTTTCAATCAACGTTCGTTTAGGAAAATTAGCTGCGACGTTTAGAAATTTGTGATATTCATAGTTAACTCCAGGACTGTACAGGAGTTAAAGATATTGGTTGTCTTTCATTGTTTAATGGGTATGAATAAGTAACAAATAGAAACTTCATTCAGCATAGAAACTGATTTTTCTATGTGTTCCTTCATGTACTCACATCTTTTTTTTCCTTTAATTTTTTATTTTAGAATTTGTGGCGATTTCAAACAAGGTCATGTTAGCCTGAAGTTAATTTATTTTAATTAAATTTGGTGTATTAAGTATATATCGAGCACTTTTTGAATTTCTTCGTGATTGTCTGAAATCATTTCCTTTAGTTCACTATTGATGCTGTGTTTTGTTTGTTGAATTTGATATTGTGGGCAGGTTACTAGTAGATGATGGACTGTTATTTGTGTCTGACAGGTGGTGCACTGAGGAGCTGTTGTTTTACTCATTAAGTGTTGATGCGTCAACCTCGTATGTCCTCGTTGTATTTTCCTTAATCAATCTCAATTTGCACTCACATATTCATACATCATATATTCTAAGTTAGTTAATTTTGTACTAGGTACGTGTCTAGTCGATTACCGATATATGTAATTTTCTCTGAATTGATAGAATATAAGATAGTAAGTATAATAAGCATTAGATATATAGGCTACAGTCTATAGGCCTCAAACTCCGCGTAGGAGTTCACTACATAAAGAGGAAGCTCGAAAATTGTGACTAGATTTTGACAGACGGTTGATACTAGATACAATTGATTTTGAAAGCAATTTGGTACTAGATACAATTGATTTTGGTAAACACTTGCGACTAGATACTATTGATTTTGTTCTTTTTAGGGTCGACTGCAGGTGCAATATTTATTAATTATGTGTTTATTCATTGTTCTTAAATAAAACCATTTTTACCGCGCATTTTGTATTATTTACATATGAACTACAGATTTGGAAACTCTATTCCACAACAGCTTACATCCATCTAAACACAAATGAAATATACAGTAGAATTTATATATAGCTTTACAAAAAGTGAGGTTATATCAAATATATTTTCTTTCAATCATTCATATTTACAATACAGTTTCCTTTGACAGTGACAGGTATACCAAATATAAAAAAAAGTCACTGACAGGAAATATTTTTGACAGCTAAATCATACAGTTCTAAAATAAAGCTTGTTTCCCGTTGTCCTATTGTCACTATTATCTTTGTGTGTGGTTACACATACCACGGAATCAATACAGTACTGGTATGGACTACGAGTGTTGTAAGATTGAAAGATAATGTGATACAAATCATGAAATGTTTTGTTCTAATGAGTTGAAAAATTGCTCTAAATTAAATAATGACACGAACTGTCATAAAATGACGCGAGCTTGTTTTTCTTTTTGTTTGTTGTAACACATTCACTGGTTTTATGTTTTTGCTTTTCATAAAAGGGATTTTTATGATATGTATCCCCGACTGTACTACTTGCTGGTTGTGCCACCCTCCGTCGACTTCTGCACAATCCATTTGTTTTGTTGGAGTACTCATACAACCCCCTATTGACCACTGCTAAATTACAATGTAGGCACATGCCCGCAACGATTTTGTTTACTACCTTGTGCCAAACTGCTTTTCCGAATAAAACTGTCAGAAAAATATATATCGACATTCCCGTAGAGTTCAACCAAATTCTGTTAGCATAGTTGTTTCATGGAAAATATTAAACTGGTTCGACTTAGTTTCCTAAATAAAGGCCTTAAATTCATGGACCTTTTTTTCTATAATTTATATTTTTAATTTTAGCAACCAATTCTACATTTCTTTAGGTGTAAAAGGGTTATACTCTTGTTAAAATTGATAAAAATGTTTTATTTTTAGTTTAAGTCAATGTTATTATAATTTTAGTTATTTTTTATATTTCTTGACATGAAAGAAGGCTCTTGTTAAAAATGATGCAAAAATTATATTTTTAATTTTAGCTAAACTAACATTTTTAATATTTCATGTGATGTAAGAAGGTTAAAATGTAATATGTATAAATTTAACCATAATAAAAAAAAAATTTATTAAAAATTATAAAAATGTTTTATTTTTAATTTTAAGCTAATATAAGATTTTCTATATTTTTTGAGATGAAAGAAGGTTATACTCTTGTAAAAATTGATAAAAAAGTTGAATTTTTAAATTTATCAAAAATAAAATTTTCTGGATTTCTCGAGATGAAAGAAGGTTATACTCTTGTTAAAATTGATAAAAAAGTTGAATTTTTAACATAATCAAAAATGAGATTTTCAGGATTCCTCGAGATGTAAGAAGGTTATACTCTTGTTAAAATTGATAAAAAAGTTGAATTTTTAACTTTATCAAAAATAAAATTTTCTGGATTTCTCGAGATGAAAGAAGGTTTTTTTTTTTTTTAATATAGATTTTTTGGGCTTCGTAGGCACGTAGCCTTTTATCGCCCCTAATACTATTCTGTCTTTTGTTATATATTATACCCAGATAACAAGAATGATCTGTTCATGGTAATGAAAGAAGGTTAATTTTTGACTTTGAATTTTTAACTTTATCAAAAATAAAATTTTCTGGATTTCTCGAGATGAAAGAAGGTTATACTCTTGTTAAAATTGATAAAAAAGTTGAATTTTGAACATAATCAAAAATGAGATTTTCAGGATTCCTCGAGATGTAAGAAGGTTATACTCTTGTTAAAATTGATAAAAAAGTTGAATTTTTAACATAATCAAAAATGAGATTTTCAGGATTCCTCGAGATGTAAGAAGGTTATACTCTTGTTAAAATTGATAAAAAAGTTGAATTTTTAACTTTATCAAAAATAAAATTTTCTGGATTTCTCGAGATGAAAGAAGGTTATACTCTTGTTAAAATTGATAAAAATGTTGTATTTTTGATTTTAGCAAAAATAGGATTTTCTAAATTTCTTGAGATGAAAGAAGGTTATACTCTTGTTAAAATTGATAAAAATGTTGTATTTTTGATTTTAGCAAAAATAGGATTTTCTAAATTTCTTGAGATGAAAGAAGGTTATACTCTTGTTAAAATTGATAAAAATGTTGTATTTTTGATTTTAGCAAAAACAGGATTTTCTAAATTTCTTGAGATGAAAGAAGGTTATATTCTTGTTAAAATTGATAAAAATGTTGTATTTTTGATTTTAGCAAAAATAGGATTTTCTAAATTTCTTGAGATGAAAGAAGGTTATACTCTTGTTAAAATTGATAAAAAAGTTGAATTTTTAACATAATCAAAAATGAGATTTTCAGGATTCCTCGAGATGTAAGAAGGTTATACTCTTGTTAAAATTGATAAAAAAGTTGAATTTTTAACTTTATCAAAAATAAAATTTTCTGGATTTCTCGAGATGAAAGAAGGTTATACTCTTGTTAAAATTGATAAAAATGTTGTATTTTTGATTTTAGCAAAAATAGGATTTTCTAAATTTCTTGAGATGAAAGAAGGTTATACTCTTGTTAAAATTGATAAAAATGTTGTATTTTTGATTTTAGCAAAAATAGGATTTTCTAAATTTCTCGAGATGAAAGAAGGTTATACTCTTGTTAAAATTGATAAAAAAGTTGAATTTTTAACATAATCAAAAATGAGATTTTCAGGATTCCTCGAGATGTAAGAAGGTTATACTCTTGTTAAAATTGATAAAAAAGTTGAATTTTTAATTTTAGCAATAATAGGATTTTCTAAATTTCTTGAGATGAAAGAAGGTTATACTCTTGTTAAAATTGATAAAAATGTTGTATTTTTGATTTTAGCAAAAATAGGATTTTCTAAATTTCTTGAGATGAAAGAAGGTTATACTCTTGTTAAAATTGATAAAAATGTTGTATTTTTGATTTTAGCAAAAATAGGATTTTCTAAATTTCTTGAGATGAAAGAAGGTTATACTCTTGTTAAAATTGATAAAAATGTTGTATTTTTGATTTTAGCAAAAATAGGATTTTCTAAATTTCTTGAGATGAAAGAAGGTTATATTCTTGTTAAAATTGATAAAAATGTTGTATTTTTGATTTTAGCAAAAATAGGATTTTCTAAATTTCTTGAGATGAAAGAAGGTTATACTCTTGTTAAAATTGATAAAAATGTTGTATTTTTGATTTTAGCAAAAATAGGATTTTCTAAATTTCTTGAGATGAAAGAAGGTTATACTCTTGTTAAAATTGATAAAAATGTTGAATTTTTAACTTTATCAACAATAAAATTTTCTTCATTCCTCAAGATGAAAGAAGGTTATACTCTTGTTAAAATTGATAAAAAAGTTGTATTTTTGATTTTAGCAAAAATAGGATTTTCTAAATTTCTTGAGATGAAAGAAGGTTATATTCTTGTTAAAATTGATAAAAATGATAAAAATGTTGTATTTTTGATTTTAGCAAAAATAGGATTTTCTAAATTTCTTGAGATGAAAGAAGGTTATACTCTTGTTAAAATTGATAAAAATGTTGTATTTTTGATTTTAGCAAAAATAGGATTTTCTAAATTTCTCGAGATGAAAGAAGGTTATACTCTTGTTAAAATTGATAAAAAAGTTGAATTTTTAACATAATCAAAAATGAGATTTTCAGGATTCCTCGAGATGTAAGAAGGTTATACTCTTGTTAAAATTGATAAAAAAGTTGAATTTTTAATTTTAGCAATAATAGGATTTTCTAAATTTCTTGAGATGAAAGAAGGTTATACTCTTGTTAAAATTGATAAAAATGTTGTATTTTTGATTTTAGCAAAAATAGGATTTTCTAAATTTCTTGAGATGAAAGAAGGTTATACTCTTGTTAAAATTGATAAAAATGTTGTATTTTTGATTTTAGCAAAAATAGGATTTTCTAAATTTCTTGAGATGAAAGAAGGTTATACTCTTGTTAAAATTGATAAAAATGTTGAATTTTTAACTTTATCAACAATAAAATTTTCTTCATTCCTCAAGATGAAAGAAGGTTATACTCTTGTTAAAATTGATAAAAAAGTTGTATTTTTGATTTTAGCAAAAATAGGATTTTCTAAATTTCTTGAGATGAAAGAAGGTTATATTCTTGTTAAAATTGATAAAAATGTTGTATTTTTGATTTTAGCAAAAATAGGATTTTCTAAATTTCTTGAGATGAAAGAAGGTTATACTCTTGTTAAAATTGATAAAAATGTTGAATTTTTAACTTTATCAACAATAAAATTTTCTTCATTCCTCAAGATGAAAGAAGGTTATACTCTTGTTAAAATTGATAAAAAAGTTGAATTTTTAACTTTATCAAAAATAAAATTTTCTGGATTTCTCGAGATGTAAGAAGGTTATACTCTTGTTAAAAGTGATAAAGACGTTGAATTTTTAATTTTACCAACAATAAAATTCTATTTGTTTTTTTTCTATATTTTACTCACCTTTTAGAAGCTTAACATATATAAAATTATAACATTGATATGAAAATTGTATTTTCTTTTACGAACATTATAAATTGTAGAAGGTTCCTCCACGAAAATGATTCAATACTGAATGACAACCTGGAAGTAAAATTGGGGGATCCTAATTAAATAAAAATGAAAACAGCCCTAATATTTTAATATTGTTTTTTATTGCTATATTGTTGTATTTTTATTTATAAAATATATTACACAAGTATTTTTTCGTTAGTGGGGAGGGATATCTACACTGTACATGTTTTTTTTTCATTTTGATTATATTTAAAATTAATTATTTTTTATATTTTTCACATTCCTACAATATAAATCTAAATGATTATTAAGTCATCGTATTTCAATCTGTTAAATAAATAAATTTTTAATAATATATTTTGTAATAATATGTTTAGAAAATGTGATTTTGATTACGAGTATATAATAATAATAAATTGATAAGGAAATGCAGAAAAAGTACAAATTATATAGCACCGTGAAACATTGTTGATTTCTATTATCTAGAGATTTTCTAACAAGAGTTATATTGTTTTTTTGTATTATACACTCATTGATAATTATCAACGAAGATTATGAAAAATATAATTATTCTGATAAATACTACAAATGATTGTTGAAATTACATGTTAAAAAAATTTGGAAATATTTACGTATTATTTATGTCATATTTTTACAAGATTTTATAAATAATGTATATTTTACATATTAGTATCGTAAAATATTTGGTATTAAATGATATACGTAATGTAAAATTAACGTAAATTGTATGTGTATAATTCTATTACATTGCAATCAAACAAATGCAAAAGATACTAAAAATCTTTTACTTATTTTATATTAATTTAAAATGTAACATTATATAATCTTACATAAAAAGCATGTCGCAAGATAACTGTAGTTATGTAATGTTACATTAAATAAACCTTACAGACCTGTATTCAATTCTTTGAAAATGTGATAATACATATAATAAAATTTTATAACGCTTATTGACTATTATGTAGATAATTATCAATGATGACATAATAACACTAATTAAATATTTATCAAAATAATAATATCACTCGTTCATATTTTCTATTATTTTTTACCAAAGTTCATTTTCTCATAGCAACACAAATTTGGTCATTTACAAGTTTTCTTTTATATCATTATAGAATTTTACATATTTCTTTAATTTATAATAATAATAATAATAATACGTTTTATAATAAATCTATACACAATTATTTAAATAATTACTTTTTACAAATGTCTACTAGTTTTGATTGTGCTGTAACGCACACTCTCTTAATATTTTTAATTTTTTATATTTTCAATTTTTTTTCATATATACTTTTTTTGGATTATACGTTTGTGAATTTAATTCTACTATATATTATTTATTTTTGTATAATCATATCTTGTTTCATAGCATTTTCAATCATTTATAATTCATGTAAATCATAAATATATTTGTATTAATTTATTTGTTGGTATTTTCAATATGAGTATTTACATGTTTTTTAAATATGATTTTATTTCAGTGACATTTTTGTAAAATGTGTATTAATATTTATAATTAAGAACGGTAAAATTAGAAAGATATTTATAATATTTTTTAATTACTGAAACCCCCTCCCTATCTACAGCATGAAATTACTGTTTTTTACAGCCAATCGATAAGAGGGTTAACATTAAAGTAAAACAGGAATTTTGTTATTACATTCATAAAGAAAATTAATAATCAATTATTCATAATTAAAAATAACCTAATAAATAAAAATAATACAAGAACAAAGGGGAAAAAATTAATATCGTAAACAACATCGATTCGAGAGCTTCGAATTATTCAGCCAAGTTTTATAATAAATATAATCACAAAGGGTGGATAAATTCACGATATTTTATTAGTTGTTGTTGAATTAACAGGGGCGGACTGAGCAGACACGGCTAGAATGCAAAAGGATAAGTCTTGTTTGAGAATATTCCTTGTATTGCGGACAGTACTGGTATAACTGATATGTGGACACGTATCCTCACAATGAATAACTTAAAAATAAAAATTATTCAAGATGAAGCTATGACAAAAAGAAAAAGACATCAATTTTCTAATTAAATAATAAAATAACTAATACCGTGAAAATAAACTCTCGCAATAAAGATTCTCTTTTAAAACATACAAACGACTCCAATATGTAAGCCATTGCAAACGCCAGGAATTCAACTTCCGGTTTGCTCTATCTTCAGGCTTTACTTAAAGTAAGTATTACTACATTCATACCGTATCTGTATTTGTAGACGTTGAAATTGAAACGGTGAAATAAGCGAAATTAGAATTTAAATTTATTTAGAAACGTAAATTTATTCTTACTGTTATTACAAACTGTTTTGTGTCTCCTTCACTCATTCTGAATGAGAACAAGAGAGAAAGAATAGGTAATAACAATAACTAGAGAATGTAAAACAAAATTACAATTTCAACAAAATATGTATCCGGGCACGAGTATATTCGTTTTATAAATTTGATATTTTTTTTTGAAATATTCTTCATTCTTTTCGTATTATTCTTCTTTTATTATAATTAAATCTTTTCAATTTTACCGTTGTTTTCAAATTATGTTCTACATGACCTATCCTACAGCCAGGCTGTTGTATTTTGATCCACCGTCTATTACTGTCACAGTGTTTTTCATTTTTTATTTTTAAATATTTTAACATTTTTATCACATCACAGAGTCGATCATTTTTCCTTACATTTTTTACAACGCCTTTAATTCAACTCTTAATTATTGTTACATTCAAAACAAAAAGTTAAATGATTTTTTATACATAAACAAAATACATATAGTAATAGGTTATTGAAATATAGCAATATTTCACCTTTTACAGTCTCGTAACAAAATGAATTCACTTTTTCTTTTTTAAAGTTAATTTATATTTAAAGGATTCAAAAAAAAAGTCAATTCCTTAATAAAAAATTACATAAAATTACAGAATTATACAATAATTAATTTATACAAATTATAACAATTTTTTTTACAAAGTCTTGATCTAATCAATGTACATTATCGTTTTCATAATTTTGTTTCGTAAACGCATTCAAATCTTTGCGAAAAGTGTTCTTTCTATAACAACTCTAAAAAAATAAATATTATGAACAACCGAGAAAGATAAAAAAGCAACTATTAATAAAGTTTGAAAATAAAATAAACTATTTAGCGCTACCTAATTTAGATATCAATATTTATATAACCAACAAAATATTATTGAATTTTCTAGAAACATTTAGACACATAAACTAAGTATGGACAATAAGGGTTGTAAACAACTGATTTTCTTTTGAATCATTGAACTAAAAGATAGAATATAAATAAAATTTCAGCTGTTTTCCCATAACACTGACATATTTTTCTTGATGTTTGCCTCAATTTCATTACTAATATATTACTGGCATAATTTACAACCAACCTGTTATCTACGTGCTACAATTACTGTATATATAAAATATTAACAGGTTGATTTATTTATCTATTACATTTTATTACTGCAAAGGTTAGATTCAAAACCTTTTATTACATTCTACACGATATATTCTGATCTATTTCCGCCTACCTAAACTGTGACATTATCTATCCAGCAATCCTACGTTACAATATGCCCTTGAATACCTCTTAAAACATTTAATAGCTAACTTTATTAATTTAATTAGCAAACTCGAATTCGTGACGAGTTCGTATTGAATTCAAATAACGAACTTGAATTAACAATGAATTCACTATTAATTCATCATTTTATTTTACATTTTACTGTAAAAGTATCTAATTATATAATCATACAATGTTATAAATTTGTATAAAAATGAAAAAATATTGGCAGCTTAATATATTTTGTTTGAATGTGATTGGTCTTTTGATATTGAATTTATTGGTGCAAAACTGTCTTAGAGAATAATTTTTTTGATGAGATTTCTGTAAGACAAAATACATTTACGAAACAAAAATATGTTTAAAGAAAAACATTCTATTACTAATATAATACATACCATGCTTTCTGTTTCCTATCGCAGGCTATTCCTAATAATTTACAAAACGTTATCCTTCCTATACAAGTCCTTGTGTCCTTGAACTGCACTATGTTTGTTTCTTTTTAAAATATTTTACTTTAGTTATTCTTTTAAAACATCGATATATCTAATTTTATTAATACGACTAATATTAGTGACTAAATTTCACACCAACTTGGTAAAAACACTTATTTATTATTATTTTAATATATATATACGAATATATATTTTGTTTGAAAGTCTCTACTCAATTTTTTACTTTTAAATATTTATTTTTTTACGGAGGAATGTAAACAATTGTAATTTTTTGAGGTTATGTTAAACTTCCTTAAGAAAATAACAACAAAATATCTGGTAGAGTGAAATATAAACAAAAAGCAGGCAAAATACTGGCAGAAAATATTTCAGCAACAAAGTGTCACAAGTTCGTTCTAAATGAAAGTGTGTGTGTGTCTATTTGACTAGGTCAGCAACGCGGCAACAAAACTTCACTTCTTTTATAAAATCCGTTCTTCAGAAACATTTAGTTTATAGCAAAGAAAAGCATCTTCAAGCGTTAAATAGTTCTTCTTCTTGAAAGAACAAACAGCCAGCTGTTTCCAATTATTTCACTTTTTTTATTTAAAGATTTTCAATAAATTAACACTTCTTTTTAAAGAACACAATTTTAAAGTTATCACACGTGACGCAGTGTCAAGTATGTTATAAATATAATCACTAACGTTAGTACATTTGGTGTAATAGAGATGGCAGCACTAAGTCCTAATGTTTCGCCATGTTGACCACTACTACTTCGAGATACTTTACTTCTTGCAGCTCCTTCAATGTGATTATCTTCTATATGGGGACCAACTGGAAACGTAACGGCGAATTCTGGTTCTGTTACGTAACGCGTACGATGACTGCATTGGACAGGAGGGCGCCACGGTCGCGTTATATTTGGATAATGTGCCTCACCGTCCGTTCCCTGGAAAATAAAATAAAAGTTAATTAAGATAAAATGTTCGAGTAATCATTTTTTTCTTAGGCTGGAAAGTTCGCGTCTGAAACGGTTACATAGTACCTAATATTTCTTATTTAGTTTGTGTTTCAACCTAAAAAAAACTCCATTAATGATTTGGGAAAATATAACTAAATAACTAAAAGAAAATGTAAAAATAAAATGTAAATTGAGTAAAAAAAAAGTAAAATTGAATTTGCGTAATGTTAGACATACTATCTTATACAATCTAAATCAATTACTTTCTAATGGTCACATTTACACTATATTTGCGTAAAAGTGTAACAACCGTTACTATAGTGACGTACATCCCAAAAATTGCTGTTTGATTAAAAACATTAAGTTTGATTTTAGTATATTCGTAAAATAATTTTATTTTTGTTGTGTATAATTTTATATGTTTTGTCTTTTAATATAATAAAAAATCTAAATAACAAAAGACTATTATGTTAATAACAATCCGTTAAATTGAACCTGTAGTTTATACAGAATAAAACATCAAACACCTCGATGTTAATTGTTGTTTTGACAGACTGTTAGCACTTGTCGCGTACATTTGTTTGAAGCCGTAAAGCCTGGAATCCCGTGAATTATGATAAGTACTCGTGAATTATACATGTAGAATTGTAATAGAAGTCGAAACGTTTACGACGAGAGACCGAAACCAATCCGAACAAGTGATCATATGCACGCGCATTCATTCATTTAAAAACATTTTTTTTTTTGAATGCGTAAAAAATATCCTTTGTTAGGTATACTAGTTTTTTATATTTAGTTTTATTGCATGTTTATAAAACGAAAAAGTTATAAATAACTTGAAGGATAGGACAACGCACAACACGCTAGACCACGCCGCGCGGTCATTATAAAACCCTTGATGTCTAAACCCTTTGACTTTAGTATGAATGTGGCCGTTACATTTACGTGTACCACAGGGCACTCCCACGGGGTGGACAAGTCATGGACCGCATGCATCGCACCAGTCAGTATCTGTGGAATGTCTATTTTAGAAACGAATTCTTTTTTAGATGCAGTTAAATTTAGAAACGTGATCATTTATTTTGATAGCCGCTGTACGGGTTTAAAGACAAATTCAAAAAGTTAATTGTTCGGAAATGTTTACAATTTTAGTAGTTCTTAAGGCCGTCCGCACATGAGGCGACTGATTGCAAACCTTAGCCCCGAATCTGCCTGAGCCGAATGAGAATGGAACTGTGTTGTTAGTGAGAGAACGAACGTGTATACGAGTGAGAGAAAACACACGGCACGAACGAAACTAAACTGGTTTTGAGCACGTTTTCAGCGTCTCTGTTTCTCGGTCGCAGAGCATGCTTGGTTGCATGCTTTTGATGGTGACATCAAGAACAGAGATGTGCACAAATACTTTTCAAAAGTATTTAAATACATACACACATACAAATAAAATCACCTATTATGCTATTGTTAAAATTTCTATATATTTCATCAAAGTATGTGATACTTTATATAAAAATAAGTGTGTATTTCTCTGTGTATGTGGTATGCGCCTAGAGAATTATGTCTTTCGGTAGACCGAAGGTTTCAAAGAAAATTTCATTTTTATTTATATTTGTTTGTAAATCTTTATCGACAGAAGTATTTGGTATTCTACACTGAAAATTTCGCACATTGTAACTTTATTAAGTAGACTAGCGTTCATCCCCGTCGCAAAGCGACGTCTGTCTGTTATATGTGAATTGAATTTCATCTCAAATTTTAATTTCCTTTTTACCGTGACGAGATATTTCTACCGTAACGAGATATTTTTTACCGCAACGAGATATTTTTACCGTGACGAGATATTTTTACCGTGACGAGATATTTTTACCGTAACGAGATATTTTTACCGTAACGAGATATTTTTTACCGCAACGAGATATTTTTACCGTGACGAGATATTTTTACCGTGACGAGATATTTTTTACCGCAACGAGATATTTTTACCGTGACGAGATATTTTTACCGTAACGAGATAGTGATTTATAAAACTTGTTTAAAACTCTAGAAAAACACAAGTCATGACTGGATAGAATTGAACTTGGCATGAGGGTAAAAAAAATCTCATTTTTACCATAATGTAAGAAAGAAGAAAAGATCTTACAGAGATCTCTCAGTAATTTTGGCTAAGATGATACTGTATAGTTCAGCAAATATCCAGCTATTATTATCAGCTTGATCATAATAACTAGCTTTTAAAGTAATTTCATTGATATCAGAAAGAAATTAAAAAAGTTAATATTTCAAAATCCATTTCACTAAAATTCTCAAAATAATAATTTTACATTCAATATCTATTAAATAGCACACAATAAATTTAATATAGATTAAATCATGTCCATTACAACAATTTTTAATAACATAAAATTTCTTTTGAATTTTCCCCGAGACTTTCATAATCCCTACATTTTGATAGAACTGTAACGGATTATTGTTTTCTTCTTCTTATTTAGAAAAAAGAAGAAAAATATATAATACGTATATACGAGTTATATTACAGAACGATACAATAATGTAAGACATTCTAAAATATCTTATTTTCGGTAAAGTAATACAGTAGCAGCAAAGCGCCGCGTGCCGTTGTGAAGAGACGCTGAAGTAAATAATTCATATTGGCATAAGTAGCCTTTAAATATTAAAACTTCTTTTTTTTATGATTTTAAAGGAAGTGAAAAATAGGGGTGAAAATATTATAAAATATATAATATTATTTATAAAATCTGTTTATATTTTTCATATAAAATTACATTTCTAAGAAAACGTGAATAGAAAGCATATTAAAATTTAGTGAAAAATTGTGTAAACTTGAGATGTTTCTCGCACACTTTGTGAAAATTATTAAATGAAATCAACTTAATTTAATAGAGAGAGAGATATATAGAGAGAAAGATTTAAAAAGAAAGTTACCGGTAATAATGAAGGCTTCGCTGTCCAACAAAGCGGCTTAAATGATCCTTTTCGAGTGGCTTCTTGGAAACTATGGAACTGCGTTTCCCAGTCGTAAGATATAAGCCGAGATTCCAACGTCGTTCCAGCTAATTCCAACGGCAGTGCGATTCGAATAGGGTTGGATCCACTGTAACAAATCAAAACATAATAATTATCAATTGGGATTAAAACCATTGGTATATAATAATGTTTAATTACAATCATTAACCGGCATCAAATACTTCAATTAAATATTCTCATTCATATTGATAATTACAAATGATGATGGAAGCAATCATTCAACAAAAATACTTTCATATCAGCATCAGCATGATCGCCGCAAGGCTCTGGCTGACGTTTTAATTTCAAATAAATAATTACGATAATTAACAAGCTGTCATATTTAATTTTGTTGTATAGATGTAAATGCAATCCGTTAAGTAATAAACCACATTTATTACTGCAAGGGAAACAAAACTGTTGGCTCAAGGGGTCAAATATTGACGTAGGGAAAGCATTCTGCTCTTCTCATCTCTTCCCTTGACTCGGGAAGTTGGAATGCTTCATATTTATTATATATACGTTATTATGATGCTAATACGAGAGCCATACAAACTAACACAAACTTTATACACAGTATATCAATTTTGTGTTTTGTATTTGTGTGGGTTTATGTATAAACTAAGCAGAGACGCATTGGTTGTGATATGAACTGAATATCTTGAGAAGAAACTACTTATGTAAGATAGAAATATAATGTAGAATAAAAACCATACTAGGAAATGTGTGGAATATTTCACAATATGATAAACAGGGTTAACAAATCAGTTTAGCACGGATTCAAAGTGCTACATTAGATATGGCCTGTACGTATACGAAAATGCATGCAGCAATGTTCAAATATGCACATACTCGTACCTTTGCATTTGCACATACATAAGACATACAGTGTAGGTTTTATATCACAGCAGCATATATATAGGATATGCAATACACATTAGTATTGCATTTATGCTTGCAACAAAATTGTTTTTAATAAATATTTATGCTTCCAACACTGACTGGAGCACCGAAACATCTAGCAAGAAACAAAAACATTCCAAACACTAAATGCGAATGTGGTGAAGAGGAGGCAGATCCTGACCACATTCTGTGGCAATGTAAAAATACAGGAATAGCAAGAAATGGACTCCAAAAGGCAGTGCTGCAGACTTCGCAGACGCTTCCTATTAACACCGCCTTTTTGATTGAGAAACCGAAATTTATAACAGCAGTGGCTATGAACAGATCATTCTTGTTGTCGGGATACAAAGTGTAAATAAAGTAAAATTAAAGTTAAAGCAGAACATTATTAGGGGCGATAAAAGGCTATGTGCATAGGAAGCCCGAGAAATTATATATATAAAAAAAATATGGTTCCAACAAAATTGTTTTTAATAAATATTGTTTGTATTAGTTTGTTCAGAGAGTCAATATTTTCAAATCCAATTCGATCCTGTTCGACTGTATATATAAAAACATAACATTCTTGAGGTCGTTTCTACTCTATTGAATTTTTGGACAATTTATATGAAATATTTTGGCTATTGGTTATTTAGATATACACTAGTTCGAAGTTCTCGAGTTCCGTGAATGGCTTGCAGAGGGTGAGTGGCGGAGGGATAGTGGAGAAATAGCGGTTTGTATTGTTGGTTAGTATTTTACATTTTCCGGGTCGCCGGAATTGCATCAATAATTCAATGCATTTAAAGGTTGCCTGTTACCAAACTTTAAAACTATTTGAGTTAAATTTATGTTATACAAAAAAAAAAATGTAAAAGATTTATTTCGAAAGGAGATCAACATTTATATGTACAAACCGTGTCGCTACATTGTCTAAGCATATTTACAGTCAATAGATAACACCCAATGAGAGAATACTATCCAATTGTTGTAATACCCATTTTACAGTCATTTAATAATTCTCTTTTATAAGGGTAATAAATTTTTATTAAAAATTAAAGAAAATCCTTGAAGATTGAGAACCCCTTTCTTAAGTTACATTGTATTTCATTTTATAGTTCCATCCGCAATAACTGATCATGAGACGGTTGATTACAAAGCGAACAAAACGAAACCCCAGCATCAATAAGGATTCCAGAAATAAATCACAATAAGCTTGAGATAAACAATGATGAAATAGCTTTAAATGCTGTGTAGCTTTCAAAATAAAAACTTTTAATAAACATAAAAAATATACAATTACTGTTGATCCGGATATCAAATAAAACATGGCTGCTAACTTCAGTTGAAATTATATCAGCTTGTGGTATTGAGTTTTAAATGTAATGTCAAAGGTACTCGCTTGCCAGTTGAACTGGTTAGTTACTGCAGAGGAATTACTCGCACCGTGTGATCATATTATACGAGTTACTGTCATGTGCGAGTGGGTCAGTAGCTTGCATGCGAGTTACTACAACGTTTTAGTTTCCACTGTCACTGGCCTTCCTCCACTACATCTTCAGCAACTACTCGCTTAAGTGATGTCAGTTACTTAAGATTGTGTGAGAATAACTGAGCATACTTAAGGTAATGCTGTTGAATTCATTTATACATCCTGTTTAGGATACAGTAAGAAAGAAGTATTCGCGTAATACAAAACTCTAGTGCACAAAAGCACAAACTAATGATAATATTATTTAAAAACTATATAATTGTGTATTTATAAAGTAAGCCAACGATAAACTATTATGTGAACATATACAAAGTACATTATATTATGTATTTCTGTATTTGTTATACAAATGAATCCAATTTAGAAATATTAAATTACCCAGCAGCTACGAGTATAACGATATTATGATAACCGTGGTACTCCATTCGTAATTAAATAAAGGAAAACCAAATAAAATAAAATAAACTATATTGTATTGTTGTATACCACAGCAATAAAAACAGGAAATAATCAATAAACTGATTGAATTATAGGTAATAATCGAACGTTTAGATATGGTAATGCAATTAACGAATAAAAATAACCATAATTTTTATCAATTAAACTAAACGTATTATTGAAAAGGTATTTTAATAAATAGTTATGGAGTGGTGTAGTTTTAGTTCTGCATGGTACAAGGTTATTAAGGATACATCTGAATTTGTTGTGAGGCGAAAAAGAAGAAGATTATTTGATAGTAACTTCGTCATTGCTAAATTGTGATTAGATTTGAGCTTAGGGTCTCCAAGCTCTTTTTTGCTTGTATGTACCTCGAGTCTCGCTTATAATGCTGTCTTTTTAAATTTCGCTCCATTTTTGAACTGTCAACCGTCATTACGGTAACATTTGGCAGCATATTGTGTTAAATTACTAACCTCAGAGTTTGTACTTCGAATTAAAATAAAAAAATCACCACTTTTCACTAAAATATTACGATTTCTATTGATTCAAAATGAGATCCCTTGTTCAAAGAACACAAATAGTGCCTATAATACATAAAAAGCTATGTAAAGTATATTTAACTTGTATAATACAATGTAAGGCGCTGTAGCATTTAGGACAGTTGCAAATATAAATTTATAGTGTAATGGAACAACACATTCTAATACATTATTCAAACACAGTTCCAACCAGCCATTCTGGAGCTTTCAGAAAGCACGCATTGCCATCGCAGTTATTTACAAAACTGGACTACACACACTCTGTTTATTTCCAAGTAAAATTAACGTATAAATTTGAATTCTGATAAATTTTTTTTTGTGATAAACGTAAAACCCTCTTAAGAAAATAGGACTATTTACAAGTGAGTCTCGTCATTTATCTTAGTTCTGAGTCAGTTCTTGGTTGTCGTAGCCGCAAAACAGCCAATTGTTTATTGGTCCATTGCGTTGTAGCAGAAGCAATACATTAGCATTTTTATTATAAGTATATTGTACAAGTTTGGACTTACAAATAAGGATCTTAAGACCCAGGCTTTGTTTTAGGATAATATTATAAAAGATAACAAGGTCCTCCAGTCTCTAGTTCACGTTCACTTCAGTTAAGTTCAGGGTTAGTCAACCTAATACATATAAAGAGAAACTAGAAGCTAGAAGGTTCACAAACGGACGTGTAAAGAGTTCACCATCCCTGGCATAGTTCTCCGACTTCCGTTCGACCATAACTAACGCCGTAAACATCTTAACGTGGATTATCTATCCAACGTGAAGTTCTGTTTTACTTTACTTTAGTTCACTTAGCGTTTTAGTGCTGTTCATTGAGCATTAGGGCATTCTGCTCCCGTTTTAATTCGGGTCCCTTTACTTCGTTGTATGATACAAGGGACAGTACTACGCAGCAGCAATAAAAAAAAACTTTGAAAGGCAACGACGACTAATTATCATAATAAGTTTTATTTATGTTCCTTAACGCAATTCAGTTTCTTCAACAGTTTTAAGTACCCATAACTAAATTTTTATTTCTTTTTATAACGACTCTTGAAATATCTTTTTGAAACTCGCTGGTTTTGAAGGACCTATTACAGATTGCTGCAGCATCAATGTTTTTCTTATCTTCTTTGTGATAAATGACAACTTCAATTAAAAATTAACCCACTTCACCAGGTAAAGCATAAAAATATTATATTTCACGAAGAAGCGGTTGAAATTAATAATTACTCGTAAAAAGATAAAGAAGAAAATTACATTTCTTGACATTAAATGTATTCGGATATATTCTTGTTACTTAAGTTTTATTTTTAACAGAAAGAAAGTTCTCTCAAAATAGACAACGAGATATTTAGTAAGTTGCACCATCTGTAAACTTCATAACTTTAAAAAGAACGTTATTATTGCACCATTAACATCAAATTATTGGGAATCAGTAATTCAGTTAGATAGTAATCTATACTTAACCTAAATGTAAACCCTTATATCGGAATCATCTTGCTTTTGAAATAACTTGAACACTTCCAAAACTATTAGTTCAAACTCTAAAATCTATATTTGTCTTAGAGTTAACAATAGTTTCTTAGTAATAACAGATTACGGTATTTCATAATAACGTACGAGTTAGACCATTTCTAGTGACTTGAAACAAACTTGAATCTTCAAATCATTGTGCGGTGGTGGTGCCTCCAACTTAGAAGCCTTACACCATCAATATTTTAGTGTTGCCCTACTTGTAAGAGTAGGACATAGTGTTATTGCAAAACGACTAATAAATTTTAACTGTTATTACTCCAAACATAAATCATACAACAAACACAACACTAGTTTCCTGCAGAGCTTCTAAGAAGCGCTACTTTTCCTTCTCTTCTAGTCAACAAGAAGTCTGCCAGATAATTTGTAAGTCTTTGCACGTGCGGTCTGTAGGTAATGACTACGTAACCGCAGGCCAGTTTACTCACAAAACCTCTGCCTAGAACTAAGCAGGGAGAAGAAGCAAGATAGTAGTGTGGTTGCCATCATAAAGGAGTCTACCTCCAAGTCTTTGCGAAGCGAACCACCATGTATGAAGTCTTACTTACTCTGTTGGAGTTCTAATACTCTAGTTACGTACTCTAAGTCATACTCGGGGCAATGAGGTACTCTAAATATGAACTAGAAATTAAACAAATGGTTCAAAGTAAATACACGTTTTATAACAACGTCCTGTTAGATTATGAAGGTTAGGCATAGCATAGGGCCACCGCATTGAGGTCAGAGGTTGATTCTATGTATTAGACTTCATTGTATGTTAAAGTTACTTGTTTAATTAATACTTTATTATGATATTCTGAGTTTACACTACGTAACTAAGTAAACTGGAGTTACCATCTGCATTACTTTTTGTGAAATGTATTAGGAGGTATAATTATTTAGGTAGTACAGTAAATATGAGTAAATCAACGAGGGTTCAGAGCAAATTTGAGGTTAACTAGAATGGCGATGGGGTTTTCTCTAAATCTGCATGGTTCGCTTCATACGTATTAGCTGAATTGAACAAAACGTGGAACAAGAGAAGAAGAAACAAAGACGTATGCAACGAAGTAACTTAGGAGAATACATTTTTCCTTAATCTAATAAAACATAAAATCAATGTGTTGAAATAATATAAATTCAAATAATGTTAATTATCTTTCACACAGGTCTATACTTCTCTTAATTACCAGGTAATTAAATTAAACGATGGGTAATTACCAATAAACTGTCTACCAAGGAAAGACATAGACCACTGATGCGGCATGCATTGTTTGACATTTCAGTTTCAATGTTTCGGTAAGATGATAATTAACTTTCCAAATAAATCTTGTAAATTATCAATGGATAATTTTAATTATCCATAAAATTAAAAAAATTTAACATTTTTTAAGAATAAACTATTACTGATATTAATAATGAAATGTAATAAATTAATGACCCCAAGAAAAGAAAAGAAAGGGTGTTACTAATTAAATGTAGAAAAACATAATAAGACTATTAAACTGACGGGTTCATCGTTCACTAAAGGTTAAATCGTCGGTCGTGGGATGACGTGCCTAGCCCTCTGTCTCTTTCTCTCTTCTTCGCTACTAGCCATTAGGGAAGTTTACACTTAAAATGCTATAAGAACCATGCCTTAAACCCTGAAGGGTTGCATGGGAAGTAAAAGGGGTAAAATGCTACAACACAAGGTGAATGAAAATATGCAAGGGTTAAATATCAATATTAGGGGATTTTGGAGTGGAAAATTTAAAATAATTATTGATCAAATTTCAAAAAACGTTACGGAGTTTTATGATTATATTAATGAGAAGAAAATTTGAAATATTTTTCAAAAATTCGAAAAATAAATCACAAAATGCGGTAAAATTGTTTATGTAGCAGGTGACTATCATTATGCGCGGTAACTGGCCTCAGTGGGTATTGTATCTACTATAAACTTTTATCAGTGTCAGATTTTGTTGTAAGGGTTTCTTTCCACACACCCTGTACATATAAACATACAAAACCATCGAAGTTGATATACTTGTATAAGGAAGTAGTTTAACTGGAGAATCAGGAATATCATCCGGGGTAGTAAATCCTCCCTTATTCAAGTTACCCGTAAAGTTAGATGACTTGGAGATGATCTTCTTTACCCGGATCAAACATAATCACAAATTGTGTTAAAGCTGAATTCATATAAGACAGTTTACAAGAGATTTACTCTCTGTAATCCAACTACGAAATTGTATTTTTTTAATATAAACATTAAAACATTTGTTTACGAATATGACGTCAGATTTTAACCTCGTAAGTATGTAATGCAATTTATTTCTGTAACATTCTTCAAATATATTACAGTTTGTTAGTAAAGTATATTTTATATTAGTCTAAAAATTTGGTCTTAATGTTTTTTTTACTTTGAGAGGACGAAGAGTGGTACGCGTAATATTAGCCGAAGTAACGAAATATGCAAAATTCTTATATTTGAAAGTGTGTGTATCTTACATTTCACATTTCCATACAAGACAGGAACTACCGTATTCTACCATAAACTTAGGTAACATGTGAGAGATTTTTCTTATTACTTTCTTTCTTTATAACTATGTTACATATTTACAAAATTTATTCAATTTTAAACTTATAGAAAATTGTATTACAGAGTAATCCGTCAAAACTGTTGCTAGTCATGAAAGTGTTAGAAAGTTTGTTCAAGTTGTTTGTCTTGAAAATATCTAAAGAAAGCGGTAATATGTGAACGGCGTTATGTGCTACTGAAGTAGGGGTATAATACGCAAACTTATGTATAGCTTAATGAAAATAAGCATAAGGAAAGAAGTATGTGTAAGTATAAGGAAATATATGAAAACAAAATTCAGAAGGAAGAGTTGACATTTCGTGGCCAAAATTCGTTCGAGCAAACTTGCTATATATTTTCAGTGGAATATTAGACTTGAATGTAGCTGAATCGAATGAAACTTAAATGATAAAGACATAATAAAGACATGTAACTCTTTATTAGACGACGGAAAAAGACCTTATGCTTACTTGTGTTAGCTGAAGAGAAAAGAAATACAACAACATTGAAAGGCTTACAAAAGTTGATCATGAAAGCAAATCAATCTGCACTACTGACGGTACGATGCCTACCCCAGTCTTGGGCAAGTAAGCACTAAGATATAACACTAAAATATTATAGCTAAGATACCAATAGTTATTCTCAGATGTATAGAAGTCTATTTCTGAATTTAAGAGATTATATATTTCTATAAACAGTGCTCTGTCCTTTCTGGAAAAGTTCGCAATAACTTTTATGTTAACAGAATGAAAACTTTATTCATTGGTAATGAAAATAGGTCAATAGTTCAAATGGATTTAACTCGTGTACTCAATAAACCGTCGGCTGCTCACTACAGAATATTTAAACATATAAAATCGCATGAATTATTTGACTTCATCATACTCCTATATACTAAATCACAAGTATATCTGTACGTCTAAATTCAGAAAGTTTTCAACATTAATAATATAAGTTTCTACAAAATATATGTATATCTCAAGAGATCACTTACGGGTGAAGTTCTTGAATTCCCAGAGAGTGCAGCACCGTTGGTAGACTTGGTAAAGAATGACATGAAGTTAGTTCTCTTTGTCTTGGATAATACAATGCGAATACCAAACAAGTTTCTTCTCGCGTAGTAAGACCTCCTAGTGTTATAGCGGTTCTTTCAGAGCTATTGTAAGTGCACTCAGCTATTAAATGGTCCCCAGGTAGTACTCTTACTGGCGCTGACAGTCGACGGTATTCTTGGTAATTAAAATCAACATTACTATCAGCTGATATAGGGGGTTGCTCATTTCCATTGCGAATCTGTAACAAAAGAAATTAAATTAAGTAAATTTATTTTAAAGAGAGTATTTGATAGCGAATTCAATGTAAGGAGGAGTATACTTTATGAGCATACTGCTATGTTGATCTTGATGAAGAATACATTGAAATAAATGAAAAGCAAGGTAACAGTTATATTGTTAATTGGTTATAGAAATGTTATTGTAAATATTAATAGACAAGATTAACACACAGTTACGTGTATTTAAGGTTTAACATAACGTTAAAAATTTTACCTAATTTACAATGTTTAATAATAACAAATAAATCTACAATTACTGAAGAACACCTTTTTAAGGATTATACACCATTAAGAAATGAGCTTTTAGAATAGCTATTAAATAATGATGCTCCATATTATTTGTATATTTTAGGCCTGCTATGTTCAATCCTAAACATTTCAGAAATAAAGGGTTTTGCTTGTTACGTCACTTTGCTATATAAAATCGTTGCTTCACAATCATCTGCATCTGATCTGTGAGATATTCGTAATTATTTAAAGGAACGCAATGAATTAACATGATAAGAAGGTTTTGGTGGCCACCTTACTAAAATACTAAGGTAGTTATTTCGAAACTAATAAAAAAATGATGAACCATAACTTTCTTCAGCCTGTTTGAAATATAGGTCCAAATTCTAAATTAGAAAAATTTCCATATTTTACAACTTACAGAAATAGTTTGATACTAAACAATAAGTAAATAAAAACATAACACAACTTTATCAGCAACCTTGCCGTATTTATTTTGTACAGCTTTATGATAGCATAACTTTTATATAAAAGTATCATTTGAACAAATGCTGGTGTATTTCTAAAATAAACGATACGTGCATTAACTAGTAAATTACGAGGGATTAGTTGCACCGGAAGTAGCACATACGGCACGACAAGGCACGGCGCACACAGAACAGAACATGAATTTTAAAAATAAACGTCTTACAGCGCTGTAATATCGAAAACACTTTACAACCTTATCGAATATATGTGTGTATGTGTGTGCTACCATATTTTAAAAATATTTTCTTTAAAAATTCTCCTCACAAATAAAATGTTCATATTTATATCTAATCAATATTTTTTATACATTTTTTTATTACATAATTTTGAAAACTGTATGATTGAAAAGTCTAATCCAGGTAGAAAACTCACATAATATGCTAATACTAAAAAGTAAAGTATTATATTTCTACGTGCAAAGAGTGAGGAGAGAGAGGGAGAGAGAGAAAGCGACGATGTGCGAATCATTTCTGTAGACTTTCTTAGGATAAGAGGGTCTACGCTTCCTTAACTCTTCAAAAAAGAGTGGTAGAGTTAATGGTGAAATGGGATGGGAATGGGTGGGGGATACGAGTAGAGATGGTGAATTGTGAATACGATTCATTCTACGGTGCTACGAGACTACGCTTCTGGGATTACTATGAATTCATCCTCGTCGTCTCACGTTCTATTCAAATCACATACATTATAAAATCACTATGTCTATGTATTCGTATGTGTATATACACCGTATATCACCACACGTATGTATGTGTGTAACTGAATTTATGTGCGATATAACAAAACAACTCACTTAATCTGTATTAAAACGATATTCTTGGAGTTTGTGAAAAGAATAAACAAAAATAAGAGTTTTATTTAAGAAAAACGTAAGGAGAATGTCTCAAGGGATGGAGGAACGTTCAAAAAGTTTTAAAAATGTGATTAGGATGAGATACGCGCTACTTTTTATTTGTGAATATCGTAGTTATTTGTGTTATTATTAGGAAAAGTTTTTGGGGATTTTTAATTTAATTTTTACCAATTAGAAAAGTATTAAAGTCGTTAAAAATTAAACGTAAGAAATACATTCGTAAAATATTAGCCGTTGATTAGGTTAAAAACGAATTTACATTGAGCTGCTGGCTAAGTAGATTTCAGAAATAAAATTGAACTCTAACATCTATAACCAATTGAATTTTAAGGCTCTTTAATTATAATTTTGTTATTCTTATGGCAGTGACAAGTTTATAAACGATTACCTCCGAAATAGAACCCGAATCCAAGAATAGCTGAGAGTCGAAAGAAGGTCGACTCATACAAGTTCGTGTACGAATAGTCAAAGCGAATATATGTACACATGCTTACAGTGAAAATATTCGTGCTCCATATAAACATTCAACATCTAAACATGAACACGAATGTTTTCACTTTAGCAGTGAACCTAACTACCTAAGAGGACGCTATAAGATTGCAATTGATAATTTAGTAAAAGTAAAATAATAACTTACAATATAAAATGGTAGAGTTTATTGCTCCGGATTCTAATTATTTTCACTGCTACAGAACAATATAAAACACTGTTTGTATGTGTAGGTAGACACAGATATATTATGCAAATAGATTAAAATAGTTTCGTGATCAAATTAATAAAAATAAAAAAAAATAATACAAATCCGACAAAAGATTAATGTAAAAATGATGTATATTTGAAATTACAAGTTTAAACGAATAAAAATTCTATTAGTGAAAAGAATATATAATGAAGCACATTTACCCCGTATTTCAGTTACTACCCTCTCTCATCATCCCCACAAATATAACCATCGCGTGTAAAGGAAGAAATGCCATAAAAATGAAATAAAAAGAAGAATAAAAAAACAATAGCTTACAATATTGAGAATATCAGAAAGATTAATTCTTAGGAAGTTTATATGCAAGGTATAAAGCGCAAAGAAGGAGTACAAGCAGCTAGAGAAATGTATTATTAAAAATATTTATTATGTAAGAGACACTGTAAAATATAATGAAAAAAATAATGAAGCTAGTTTGAATATAAAATAAAAATTATAACTATTGTAATAAAAATGATATTTATACAGGATTACTTGGTATAATAATAAGTGGAGGTAGAATAATAATGCAGTTACATTGAAATAATTGTTGCATTGCGAAGAAAATTATTTTATAATGCTTGTATAATAGAGATAGGGATTTTGTATTTTAAAAATAAATTAATAGGAGCTTAGGAAGAGCTTATTGACGTACTATGTAATAGGTCAGGAATATTTCAACTTGCGTGGTTGGTTACTAACCTGTCTCAGCCGAACTTGTCTTCCAATCATATGGGTCCTCATGATAACAGCGAACATATTAATCCCAGACGAGGGAAACGCTTGTCTCGTACATTCACTGACGCAGTGACCTTCTGACACCACTCTGTTCTGACCCGGAGGAATAATATGTCGCCAATTAGGGTCCATGCCAACAGAGAGGACACCAGCATCGTGTTTTCGCAGCGTTGGCGTGTAATATAATCGCAACCCTGAGCTGTCCACCATTGTTCCACTGTAGAAATCATCTGGAGTTGCTTGGGGGTTATTGTAATGGGTTTCCATCATGTAAAACCGATTGGTTGATGGATCCATTGGGTAGCCTGCTTCGGGTGGAAAACTGAAGCCCTGAAACAAAAATAATATGGTTAATTATTGATGACAATGTTTTATTAGATTACCACGTTGTATGACCTGATAGTTCACGTTTAATGTAATCGAAACATTATGGTTTCGGTTACCATAAATTGAGATCCTTCCAGGCGATAGGAATTCAATTTGACATGTGAGCGAAGCAGTAAATATTGTTTCCATATATTTGTACATGATACAACAATATGATGCATGATATATTTGAATTTGAATCAGGATATTCATAAAGGAAGCTGTTATTTATTTATGGTCCATAAAAAGATAAACGGAGTTTAACTAAATATCTTCGTTTGAAATGTAATCGTTCCTAACCTATATCAAAAATTTTCTCCTCTTCTTTTGTTATTAACAGTATAGTGTTTTTAGAATTGAGACCGTCTCACATGGGTCGACTGAAGCAAACGCAAGCACTGAATCTGCCCGAACCGAATGAGAATGCAACTGTGTTGTTAGTGAGCAAACGCACGTGTATACGAGTAAAAGAAGACACATGGCACGAACGAAACTAAGCTGATTTGAAATTGATTTCGAGCACGTTTTGAGCGACTGTGTTTCTATGTCGCAGGCCAATTACGTTGTATGCTTTTGATGGTGACAGCATAAGCAGAGATGTGTACAAATATTATTCAAAAGTACATACAAATACCTCATAATACGACACAATAAAATTCCCTAATATGCTCGACATGGCTTGTTTTTCGTTTTCGTTGGAAACTTCGTTGCGCGACTAATTTGCTATCAGTCCATCCGTGTGCAGACGGCCGAAATGTTAAAATTGTGAAAATTCTAGGATTGCCGAGATTATTATTCCACCCGTTTGAGTTCCTTGATTTGATTGTTTGTTACCTTTATATTATTGGTAATATTAGCTCAACACCTATATAGATTTGTATTCTCAATTAATGAAAGCGGTGTGCTTTCGTGTAGGCTACGCATATATTATTTATACGGGCATGTAAATCCTCATGTAATTTATAAATATTTGTTGTTTGTTTTAACATGGATATCCATATCCATAAACGAGTATTCCATACGCTTCGTTATGGATATGGATATGGATAAAACATGTAATACACGCGTACGAGTATATCAATTTGCCAACTATATACGTCATGAATTTAAAAAAGTAATTTAAATTCATAAAATGACAACATTTAGTATAAAGTTATGTTTTCATATATAAATCAATAACCATGAAAACAACTTTCTATGTTGAAACATAAACTAATCCGACATGTTTTCCCCGTTTTAAAAAAATACCACATTTCCATAAAAATCTATAAAGCATACTTGTCCTCCTCCAGTCTACCTCTCTACCACTCTACTTCATACATTGGCTTATGTAGAGAGCATGTTACCTTCAATATATAACAAAAATGTCAGCTCGTGTAGCTATTATGTAATGATGTAACACTACGACCCGTAGCGCCAACACAGCCTCAAACGGTATAAGGGGGAACTAACCCCACGATTACTGGGAAAAGTAACGACTACAATCTTACATGAGGGCAGATTACAGTTTGAAAAATATTTGTAGAAAAGAAGAATTCAGAAGAAATATGATAATGCTGACTGTTAAATTTTAAGACAATGCATTTCCAAGTTTTCAATATTAAAGAATTTAAAAGTTTCCACATGTTATAGTTTTTGAAATGCATTTCATATGCAGGAAAATAACAAATGTTACCGAAATGAAATTTAGTTGAGTTTTTTGTTTTTTACTAATGGTTATACTTTATAACAGTTCACAGTTTTCTTTACTTTTGAAAATATCTGATTGTCAGTTTACTTGGTCGACATTATTCCAATAATTCCAATAACGGGAACAAACTTGTGGCTTGCTTGTAAGGATATGGTATTTTACGTTTAATAAAGAATCAATTTATCAAATAATTTGTACTTAGAGGCTACAAAATATACGTAAGCAATTAAGAAACAAGCGCAACAGTTAACATAACCTCAAAATATAACAACTTTTTTTTTTTTATATGTAGTTTCTCGGACTTCCTAGGCACGTAGCCTTTTATCGCCCCTAATATTGTTCTGCTTCTTCTTATACATTATATCCAGACAACAAGAATGATCTATTCATGGCTACTGCAGTTATAAATTTCGGTTTCTCAATAAAAAAAGCAGTGTTAACAGGAAGCGTCTGCGAAGTCTGTAGCATCGCCCTTTGGAGTCCATTTCTTGCCATTGCTGTATTTTTACATTGCCACAGAATGTGGTCAGGCTCTGCCTCCTCTTCACCACATTTGCATTTAGAGTTTGGAATGATTTTGTTTCTTGCTAGATGTTTCGGAGCTCCAGTATGATTCATTCTTAGTCTTGAGGTCATTGTTATTAATCTTCTTGGCTATTTTAGTTTGGCAAACCATGGCTTACGTCTCAGTATTGGTTTTATTGTATAAAATTCTTTACCTTTATCAGAATTATCCCACTTGTCTTGCCAATTTTTCATTTCATTTTTTTCTAATTCTGCTTTCATGTCTGATTTTATAAAATATGAAATATATTTATCACAGGAAGCAGCTACCTTGGCCATTTGATCAGCTTTTTCATTTCCCTTAATTCACTTATGTGACGGTATCCAAATTAGGTTAATATTTCGGCCATTATCTATTTTCCTATTTATTTTTTCTTTGACATAATAATACAGTAACACATGATTAACAGGTGTGTGGCAGAAGTACCTGGCAAAGTAATCGGTTATTCTCGTATGTTAGGGTTTGCATAAACTTTTCTACGAATATTGGAATCTATAAAATAACAAAGCATGTGCTATTTTTGACTATACACATAGATATATACGCATACACATGCATACCTAACGTGTGGAATACACTAACAACAAAATATGGCCGCGAGGGATGTTATTAAATTATTTATTGACTTGATAAAGGTATTGAAAGCTTCTGAATAACGGGGATCTTGAGATCTGAATCTCTATTATGATATATTCTATTTTATTTATATATAACACCTTCAACTTTGTATCTTCCATGTTTACAAAAATAACTAAACAGAAAAAAATAGAGAAAATGACTATAAAAATGTAGATATCCTTTATTAACTACATATAGGTACAATGTGGGAGCTAAAGTAAAGGGTGTTAAAAGTGGATGGTTGGGTGGTGGTAATATGAAACTTTCATGAATTGCATAAAATGAAATGCATCATCATAAAATTTACATTATGTTTAATTTAAAGAGAATTATATTATGCTGGTATAGAACGGAACTGGTAAAATCACTTGTCAAGAAAACATGGAAATACTTTTTAAGGTATTAACTGTGTTGACGCTGCAATTTCATACAGTTTTTCATTTTAAATGGATTCCGATGCTATAGGGAATTAGAGTTTTACATAAACGAACATTAGACAGTTATAAATAATTGATTTAAAAGACTTATGCATTCGAATATGAAGTAGTAATCGAGTACACCCAGACTATATAATGATTTAATGAAAAAGAAGTAGAGTTTCCGTTAGACTACGAGTAAACGAAGGTCAGGAATTGAACCCGTGTTAGCCGTGTTAAATAAACATGGATAAAGACTGCATCTCACTGCATTATATTTATTCGCTGTCCGATTTCTTAGATCAAATGCAAACAAATATCTGATAATACAGTCTTTCCATTCTACAAAAACAAATTAAATAAAGTTTACTACGTTACAATTTTTCATTTTTTATAACTCAATTTATGCTGGTTTTAAAATCCCATTTTGAAAGTAAAGTTTTTAGTTCTCTCAACAAATATTCTCATACTGCGTCCGTGTAAAAATAAGCTGCAGTCAAAAAGTACCAACTTGAGCCTTACATTGTATGACTCGCATTCGTATTCGTACTCAAAGAGGAGTCGAAGAGGAGTTTCTTTTCTTTCCAAGGTTTGTTTAAAAGTAATATACGGTTTTCAAAAAATAATTCATAGTATATGTACTTGAATATATATCAGCTTTGTTTTCTTCTTTTTGTTTTTAAAACACCTCGCACTAAAAGAACCTACTAAAGAGAAGACGAAGACGACGAGAGGTCGAGAGGTTAAGCGGGTATAAACTTTATTAAAATAAAAGTTTAAAAATAATTTAACATCACTTATAAAATCTGCCAGAATTTTATTTATTAAAAATATTTTAAAGATTGTTAAAGTTCCCGCCCTTAGTTTTACATCCGGTGAAACCCCCCACGCTCCGTATACACACCCCGGTAAACACTTTTAGTTTTGTTATTAAAATATGAAGATTACTGTTCTTATAACGTTATCCGGATTATAGGGATATGAATTTCCGTTCTATAGGAAACGATAAAGTTATTTCTTTTTTGGAAAAGCATGGAAAACAAAGATTTTGTTTTGCATGGAGATAATTAATATAAATGCTGCCTATTTGATGAAAGTTTATACGTAAATTTATTAAAATATTGAAAAAAAAGTTTCAACAATAAAAATAGTACGATGATCGGTTATATAATATGGGTATTATGTATTTTAGTATCTTTAATATTTAATATAGAATATAAACTCGGTGGGAATATTTGCAAATTGGTTAACAATAGTTTCTTGTTGATAAATAATTTAAAATTAGAAACAACCACTACAAAATTGGTGGACAAAGCATTGCAAAATAAAATTAGATTAAACTTTGGGTTTACTGTTAGCAGTAATACATTTATGAACAATGCATACACTAAAAACACACAAAAAATATTTATAATCAAATAATTCAATTTAAAAAAGATCTAACAATGACTGACAAATGTACCCATAACAATTATATACTACATAATAAATATAATTCAAACACATAGACATGTACTTGTATCTTTTACGTATTTTGTGTTTCATATATGTACGAATATATCCGACAATAAACGAATATATTCGAGCTGTCAAATAATATTATTATACATGATATATTATACAAAATTACTATGACATAAAAGCCATTATTACAATCATGTAACATTTCTTTTCCTGTGACAAGCATAATAATTTATATACGTATATAATACAATCAAATTTACATGTGCAGATTATGTTTCTCTCCTTTTTTATTATTTCTTGGAACGATAGACGGCAGAGACATCTCTGACTAACTATGTACAACTTAAAATATGCATTGCAATTTAAATGACGATTCCTATAAATTTATAAAGCGCGAGATGTAAAGCAAGATGCATTGCTTTGTCTGTCTTCACCAACTTCCCTCGCCTTACGTTTTTGTCCTTGCAGAATGGAGATGCACTGAAGGTTTGTCATTTCCTTCACTTTTTTACATTTAGCAACACCGGAAATATATCAAGAGATTCGGAAAATTGATTAAATTTCACTGTAGCAAATGTTATTTCACATGGTTCAGTTTATGTAATATATAAGAACAAATTATAATTACAAAATTAAATTATGTTACTATTTCGTTAAAATATTCGGCAACTTTAAAGTGTATTATTATATTATATATGTATTCCAATATATATTTTTACATAAAAAAGTTTAAAGTTATATTTTCTTTCATTATATTAGTAAAACTATAGACCGTGCCTGTTAAATTAATTATAAAAATATATAAGAGTATACAGGACAATATTTAACGATTTAATTAAGATTATCGCCTGATTGAGTAAAGTGTTTGAATTTGATGTTACGGAAGTCTGTAGTAATCGAATGAATTGCATCCAAAGAGAACAATACAAACTTTAAAGAAGTATACTCTTTTCAGCTGTAGGCGCTAACTAGATGTCTTATTCTATAATTAGATTTTCTGGTTTCGAAGACATATATATTGTTTAAAATATAAACAAAAAAAAAAGGTAAACTACGTAAGAAATACAAAAAAAAACTCTCTTACAGATGTCAAAATGCTGCAGGGCTTCTGAAAAACTTTTAAAAGTAGCTACCAAATTGATTTAAAAAACAAAAGAAAAATCTTTTTAAATAAGAAGACAGTCACAGCGAGTGTACCACTGTTAATATAATAAAAAACAGGGCTGCACTAGAGTACCATGATTTATTATAATTATCTAATTGCATCGAGAAAATCACCCAGATGCATACAAATCATAAATTAATGACCAAATGTAATAAGTTGCAGTATAAATTCACGTGATTCATAATAAATGCAAATTGCACATATATAACTCGATGATAATGAAATTAAATCCGCCTTTACAACAACAGTCTGACTCTATTGGGGATGCAACGAGATGTTATATAGTTTTAAGGGTGAATTTGTCGACGTAAAGAGAAGTAAAGGAAAGGGGTTGAATATCTCCTGTTCACAATAATATTCATGTGGTAAATTACAGCATAAATTAAAAGCTGTTAACACCAATATTGTGGAATTCTGAATAACATTATTAAATATAGATATGAACTTAAGATATCACGAGAAATCAGGGTCAATGACATTACTTTAGCAGTGCATTTATAAATGTAAAACGTCACAACCTCCCTCTGCCACCCACTCACAATTGTGGGAGGTAGAAGTAATTTAATTGAAAAGTTTACTTCGTGGAAAGACGTACTGCATACTATATGTCTGTGTTATTTTATATACTTTTGTTATGACTATAGATAGCATTGTAAATAGATATGGTTTGTATGATATATAACTGGTTTTTAAGAGTTAAAATTCAAAGTGCTATTATAGAATAATTTCTATTATAAATGAAGTAAGTTTCTATATTTTTTTTGAGGATTAATTTGATACAATCGAACGTTAATTGAATGTTAAATATACATTAAATGTAAATATCTCACTACAGTTGATCCGCTTTGAATAGAATGTTCTGGTTGTAGAGCTATAGTTCTCATTCGATAGTTGGGTGACCGTGTGGGCACACTGCGCTTAACACATATATGAAGACATAAGAATGTTCTTAAATTTAATAACAAATAAATATTAAAACTAAGAGACGGGTATATAATATCTAAAGCTATTTCTTGATAGCTTTAAAAAAGTATCTTTATATTATTTTATGTTTAATGTTTTTGCTATTTGGCACTACATTCTTGTGCCTTAACTCATTTATTTACATCTCATTGTTCTTTATTCAATTTTGATCCTAATTATATCAATTCTCACTCCTTCCAAAAGAAAAAAAAATATGCTTATAAAAATAAAAACAAAACTGCTACTGCTTCGCTCCCCCCTGTTTCTACTCTGCCATTCTCTTTCCTCGTTCCTTTTCTCTATCTCCGCCATCCACTTCATCCCTTCACTGCCTCCCTTTAATAACTGCTCAATATTCTTTCCGCTCTTTACCTTTTTCTCACATGAAACTTAATGTGCTCCAATGTTTCTATCTCCGTTCCGCACATCCTTTCTCGCTATTTGCCCAGTATCTGTTTCCCTTCTTCTCTCCTTTCTCCTCGTTTCCTAATCTGAATCTGGCAATCCGTCTCATGTTTTTTGCCTTTTTCTCTTAAGTATTCTGATATCTCTCTCTCCAAAATCCATTTATATCTTTTGTTATAATTGCACTCCTCAATTTTTTCCATTCTTTCCTGTTGTTGTATCTCCCTGTCACTTCTCCTTAGCTTCTCTTCCACACTTTCATAATACTCCTTTTAATTTTTCGGGGCTTCTCTCCCACCTTCCTTTCTACTGTACTCCCTACTTTTTCTTAGGATTTCGCGTTCCGTCTTACTCATTCTCTCCTCGAACTTGACTGCTCTCCTTCCTACTTCTATTCTTATCTTATCCCTTTTTAATTCCTCCATTATATCTTTATTTACAAAGGAATCTAATAATAAAGTAAAATATTGTTGAAGATATAAGAAAAAGGCACAAAAAATAATATTAATAAAACAATAATTGTTTTAATATAAAAATGAATGATCGGTAATTTACTGCGCTCCGTTTATGGAATTAAACGACACGATGTGACTTTGCAATGTGAATCTACCCTTAGCCAGCCCACATGCATCGACTAAAACCTATGCTACTCGTTATTCGCTAGTAGATAATAGCTAGAGAATACAAGAAAACACTACTTAATTCCAAAGTCACGTATCGACTTACATCAGAATGTTGCAGTCTGCCATTAAATAAATAAATAAATAATAATTCTCTGCGACAGCAGTAACTGTAGCATTAAAAACAATAAAACAATAAATATCAGTTGTGTCGTCTGTTCGTGGTTATTAGGTTGGTAGCCGTGCATTGTTGGTCAGCCCCATCATTTGTCCACTAGTCCATCGTATTGTCTGGCTACCATCTGTAGCACTGGCATATCTGTGTCGCTATGTTGGTACAAATGTAAGAAAGATGAAAAAATTATCTTGAATCACTCACGTCTGTTTGGCATGATGTTGTATGACAATATTAGAGAAACAGATGGGCTGCATTCTATGAAGATAATTAATACCCTTTTGAACTGAAGTAGACATTTCTTGTTGAGGTAATATAAAATACTTCTCAAAAAAAGCATGGATATATCTCGCTAAACACAAATCTTGGATGTTACTTTATGTTTATGTAAAATTCTAATTATTAAACGAAACATAATAATATTTATTCTGAAAACGTCTAAACTGGCATAACGCTCTAATCCTTGAAAAGAAGTATCAACGATTTTGAAAGAGGCCATCACTTGGAAAAATATAAATTTATAGAGCTCAAATGAATCATTTATAGTATCATTACTCTGTAGTAACAATTTATAAAGTTAGTAATGAAAAGCTGCATAACAGCAATCGTTTGCTTATTATCACGATATTTCCAGATTTGGTAACAAACGAACTTAATTAAGTAACTAATAACTTAAATAAAAGTGAACTTTTAAGTTTTAAACTAAATAAAAATGAACAAGAAAATGCAAACTTATAAAAGAAAAAACGAAGTATTATTTCAGGAGTACTTACTATCCCAAACAACAAACAAGTATTTCAATTATGATAACAGCGTCATGAAAAGTGAAAAGCGGTTTACTTTAAGTGTAATGTGTTTATCATAGCTTCTTCTCGTAAACTTTGTTCTTCTGGTCTAGTAGTACGACGTGCCTTTCGCTCTCAGTCTTTGTTCGATGGAATACGACAATATTAAACGAGTCAAACAATTGTTATTCATTTAAGATTACTATAATTTACATAAAACCCTCTCGATATTAAGTTGCTCTTGCTTTCTGCTTCCTGTTCCCCTGTTTCAATATAATCATCATTGAAGTTACCACAAATTGAAAATAGGGTTGGACTTGCGGATTTAATCTACTGCACCACTACTACGACTAAAGCTCATGTTATAAATGTTTCCATTTGGTTTCTGATAAAGACATTTAAATATTAAATGGCTCTAATTAGAGTACGTATTGAATTAATAGTATCTAGCTATAGAATACATAGAAGTTAGTTTGAAATAGTTTGTTGCATTATTGTATTCATTAGGATAAATATAGTTGATGGAATAATTGAAGCGAAATAAATGTGCAGAATAAGTTAAATTTAACAGTCGCATTAGATATTATTTTTTATTTATCTAAGTATATTTACTTGGATAGTTATCATGGAACGACCAGACATCTAAGAAATACAGTTTAAACGACCTCTTCTGCTGACGTCCTTGAAGTATGTTTATGAAAGTGTTGCTTTACGTTTTAGTCGCATTCATGTATATTGAGAACATACTTGGATGCATGCATCAAGGTACGGAACGACTGCGGTTTTCTTTATGCTTACAAAATCATGAGCAGCGAATATGTGAGATGGAAAATGAAAGAGACATCTTATATGGACTTCTATTAATACAATAAATAAGTTTAAACAAATATGCATAGCTGGGATAAATGATCTAAGTAATTATAACATCTCTATAAATAAATAAATGAATTTATAAAGCAGATTACAAAACAAAAGAAAATATAACAATAATTTGCTAATTCTGAATAACGGAATTACATTTTTAGAATAAGGACCTTGTCAAATCTTCCATCAGTAACAATTCGCTTTATAAACCCGTACCAACACGAGCATTCTAATTAATTCAATATTCAAATTCACTTAAACCCTCTCTCCTTCTCCTCATGGCCCATATAACAAGTATGTGATCATAGAGCTCCTGACGAAGACTGTGGAAGACGCAACGAAACGAAACGAAAGGGAATCAGACTTGGAGACCTCTGGTGTAGTTGATTTCTTCTTAATATAATACCATTATATAGAAATAACCATCTAAGAAAATATTGAAATATGATTTGAATTCGTTCAAGTTTAAATGGAATTAAATTATAAAATTAACTGGATGAGAAAATAATTTTCAATTTAGATAAGTATTTTCCACAATATGATTGCATTATACTAAATTATTGAGTGCTATAAATATACCTTTGTGATTTTTCTTTTGTGTTTGATGAAAATACGTTTTGTTGGTGAGAGAGAGTCTTTATTCTATTATTATTCATTTATGTAATGATATTAAAACTTTGAAGAAAAAATTAATGAAAGGGAAAATGATAAATTACCCAAGTGCTCAAGTTCTATATATACATATATTTATATACGCATATTATATTTTCCTGTCTCGCAAAAAGAGTTGTCTTTGTGAATCGAACCCAGTCTTAAATGTGAACCCAGATAGGTAATTGTGTAAGTCAGTGCAATTTTAAGCTTGCTATAAAGTTCCAAAAATCATATTCTACATCTCACATAACAAATTTGAACACAGTGTGCAAGATTCAACTTGTTCTTGTGTTTGAAACTAATTCAAGTACTGCATTACAACCTGGGGGGATCCTGCAGTAGGAAATTATACAAAATACGGTTAGTTTTTCTTTAAATAAGCAATTAATACTAAAATAAGACTACTGTAACAAATCAGCAATTCCTTATTCCTAAACTCCTGCGGAACTTCACAAAGGATTTATGGGAGTTGCTATCTAACTCTCCTTTATCTACAGGAAGATTACATCTACATACACATCTATTTGCATCAGAAATCATTAGGAAGTGTTCATTCTACTGGTAGTAAACTAATGGAATGACGGCTGATTGGAAATGGTAATTTTAATCATCGTATGACTCGTCGTGATTTAAATTGCATCTATTTTAAGAGAAAGGTAACAAACAAGTAAAAGAGAAGTCGAACTGCCGCAGGCTTTGTGAGAGGTATCACATTAATATTCTTACATTAAGGCTGGAGGCCACGAATTTATAAACTCGTTTAAACTTTAAACCACGATGCTTCCTTCAGCTTTATTACACTGTATATTTATACTTTGGAACAAAGTTAAATTATAACAGTGAATATATATATATATATATATATATATATATATATATATATATATATATATATATATATATATATATATATATATATATATATAAATTTGGGAAATGTCGGTAAAACAGTGACCGTTCAGTAAAAACATATACTCATGAACGCCATAGATTTCGCTGTAGAAATAACGGCCAACACAGTTGATATTTGAGGTCCACAGAACTCACGTTTTTAGTTAGTTACTTAGCTAAGTGCATATTGTGAGGTTATAATAAAATTGGATAAAAAGGAATTGACAATTTATGGTAAATAATAAACTTTAAATGTCGTTTCTTTAAATTTCAGGTATGATTTAAGTTAAACCATTAAAATTAGTATGTAAATTATCAAGATAAGCTTTCAGAAGTAACATATGAGTTTGTTTAAAATTTATAATTGCTAATAAAACTGGAGATATTGTCTTATATATATTTACCGGATTGATTTATTGTATTTTTCCATCCAGTCATTATTCACCCAGTAATAATTAGGATGTAACAAAGCGATCATGGACACTGTTTAGATAATCTTATCATAAAAACCCATTTATTGCCAAAAGAACAAATATTTAATGAAAATATACTTTTTAAACAAACAAAATTTGTTAGTTTGTTACATATTCTTTAAAAAGGCGCGATTGCTTCTTATCTATAGTATCTCTAGGTGTATTGAAACAGACTTCTATTTTAAAGATAATGATTTTGTCGAGTCATCTTTAATTGGGTAGTAAACTGTATCTGTCTGTATGCAATGAAATACTAATGGCATTGTTTTATTCCTGCAGTGTTTTAAATTAATTCGCCATTTACAGAATTAACTTTAAACTACAAAATAAAAAAAACTTTAAAATAAACGTAAAGTTCCGATAACAATGGCTGCTTTGAACAGTAATGTAACCTTCCAATACTCTGCTGGCCTCCATGCTCGCAACGTGGATTTAATGTGGCGTGATGGACGTGAAGGAGGACTGACTGATCGCCTCCGCCTCTGCCACCGATCAGATCGAATACATATTTAATTACCAACCACGATTTCAATTTAGCCGCTCCGATCTTCAATTAAAAATTAACGTGCAGCAATTAAATGTGATGAAATGAGAGCACATTTTTACATTTTATTTTTTAATGTTGTATATACGATATATGGTATACAACGTATAAGGAAAAGTATAAATGTAGACCACAATGTTGAGAGAGTATTACGCCAAGTTATAGAGGTAGATAAGTAGTGTAAATAATATAAAATCGATTGGTATTAGGCAATATATAATGATATATGCATGGAGGTTGCATACATATCCGCGGTTCTAATTATCATCCTTTTAAAATTATTTGTAATACCTGAATAGACCAAGTGTAGATCAAAAGTACGTTTTATTTAGAAAGCTAATACCTTAACCAACTATTATGCCGGTTTCACACCAGAGAGACAGTTTTGAAAACAGTTTTGTTGTCAAAAAAACAAAACAAAATTATGTTTTGTTTTATTTTAAAACAGTTCTGTTTTTCGAAAACAGACTGTTTTTGTTTTTAGTGTTTTTCTGTGTGTCTCATAAAAATTATAAACATGATAAACAACAACAGACAAGGGCAATTATTCACAAAAAAGTAAAAAATAACAACAAACGTGTTTTCCTATAATCTTACTGACTCCAGATGGGAATACGTTTTGTTTGCTAAAACAACAACAACAGACAAAAATGTTTTAAGAATTATCTCTTTGGTATAAACATTGTTGTTTTTGTTCAGAAAAACAAGTTTTTGTTCGTGTTTTATTGAACTGTCTCTCTGGTGTGAAACCGGCATTAAGGCGTGCCACATACAAAAAATACTTAGATATGTAAACGCTTTTGTTGAAACAAAAATGTACACTTTATTCTGTAGTGCAATAAGGTTCAATTTCCAATGCAGTGCAATGATGACCTTAAATAACATATCGTATAGGAGAACGGTATACCTTTTGTCTTTTAAATAAATATAAAAGAGATATCCAAAAATAAAACTGCATTAAAGTTATTTATTAAAATGTAATTTACTAAATAAAAGATACGACTCCTTGAAATAAAATTTCGAAAACTTATTTATACTTGGTTGCTGGTGTATAGTATGAACTACGAGTAAAACATCAATGGCACTCACCTCTGACCCTCGAGCCCACGTGGCTACGACAGTGTTGCAGGAAAGGGGATGAGTGTCCGGCTGGTAGCAGGGTCGCCCACGTTCTTTGGACATCGATTCCAAGTCCGCACTACCGCCCTGGCACTCGTATAAAATAACATGATGCATATAGGGGCCGCTGCTCACGTGATCCAACAATGGTTCGTACTGAAACAATATAAAGAAAATGTTAAAAACCAACAAACAAAAAATTATACGAAAATCATTAAAAAAGAAGAGTTAAGCAGTGTTGGACAAACATTTTTGTGAGTAAGTTTTAAGAAATATGTATACAGAAATGGAAAACAATATTCCAATTATTATTTTTCAGTTATATCTACTATTAAGATCTGAATTATCAAGGTTTATTAATTTCATATGCAAAGGTATGTTTCAATTAGATCATAAAGATAAGTGTTATTATAGATTTAGATAAATGATGTGAATTAACATTAAATATACATTTATAATAGCTTGAACATAGAAATAGAACAGCTAGTAATTGTACCTCCACTAATTGTTATAATCGATGTGATCCACTTTTAAATATAATAGTTATTTAAAAATAGTACTGGTGGTTCAAACTAAATATTGGGAGAAATATTTTATATATTAAAAAGGAGAAAAATGGCTAGTTATAGATTTTTAAAAGATGATTGTTAAAAACTAATTGTGGAATAGATTAGAGGAGTAGGAACGGCAATGAGAAAGGAGAAGTAGACGAGAGAAAGAGTGGACAAGAGGGAATGAAAGAATAGATGTCATTAGTTTATATCTATATCATACATGTTTAATACGATAGTATGGAGAAGGAAGGAGTGAGATTAACGAGGTTGATGAGAGCGACGTGTGAAATATAATAGTAAAAGAACACAAAAAGTGGGCAAAGTAGAGGTGTGCTTAGGAAGAAGCAAGATAAGACTTGGTGAGTACTTTGTTATATTTTCTACTGCATTTTCAACAACTAGGTTATATCTCATAATAATTGTGTATTTTGTAGATTTTGTATCTTACACTTAACTACTTCGACTACCCAAAGGCAGCACCGTATCTTAGATTTTTCTAGGAGGAGCAAACATGTAGTGATGTTCATTTATGACAAAATAATTTCTTAATTAATTCACATTTCTTATAATAATTACAATGTACTGAATAAAACTGTAACTTTGGGTCGGTGTCCCACAAATGTAATTTGAATTTTCCGCTGAATAGCATGATAATCACAATAAGGTGCATTCATTAAATGTATATTAAAATTCGAATGCATATTCACAGATTTATACTAGTATTATATGTAAAAGAAACGCGGACCACACGTTGACCATTAACAATGTTAAATGTTATATATAAGAAATACTATATATCACAAAGCATTCTGACGGTGAATAAATGATGGTTTCAATTTAATTATAAAAACATTATTAAAAACATCAATCTCTTAACGTAAACGAAACGAGAGCCTCAGGTCTCAAGTATACTTCACAATATTCTTTTGTTACAAAAGCTGAACTCTTTACAATAGACGCCTTTGACACGTAATGTTTTAGAAAAGTGTTAAAGATCAGCTAAGATGATAAATTGAAAAATACAAAATTGTCATAATGGCTGTATGGTATGTAAAGTAAAAGGAATTATTTAGCTGCAGTGATAAGATAAACGATTCAAATAGATCAGAAAAGAGAACGTGGGAAGTCTGCAAAGACGCGTCTGGTTAAAGAAAAGATAATGAAAAATATTGTAAAGAAGAATTATAAAATGCTCTTGTAAAACATGACATTATTTTGTACATAATAGAAGATATATATTAAGATTCTCTTAGTAATACATATTTACCTCGTTTGCTTTTATTAAAATTTTAGAAAGACATTCTTGAAAATAATTCATCTTTGGCTGATTATCAATCACAAATCAAACAACGTATTGACTTGAAACGTAAAACTTAAATTTATAAACTTATTACATGAGAAAAACAAAACAAATACATTAAATAAAAACGATTTATATTTAGTTAATGGGGAAAAGGTAAGACACAAAATGTTGTATATCAAATAAAATTATTTACATAACAGCTATTGTAATAAAGATAAACCTTAAAGGCACATAACTTTGTTTTAATGATGTAAAGAAATAATAAATCAATAATAGCAGAATATCTGTGCCATTTAACACAAAACACTGCAATCGTAAACAACAAAGAACAAATAACGTTCAAATTGCAGCGTTTATATTCTTCTTCTCTTTTGATGATTTTGTTTTATTCTTCTTGTATTTTACGGGTTTGCATTTCTCAATATTTCTTCGAAATAAAACAGAATAGTTTCAAAAGCTTTACAAATAAAATAATAATAAAAGATGGTTTTATTTTGAGTTTAACAAAATATCTCACGTGAAATGGTTTATTTTAGAATCGTCAAACAGTGTTACAGTTACATCGCTAGCTACAACAACATTGAATTTCGAAAAGCTATAATTCCATCCGAGAATTTTCTCGTATTTTATACTACAGGGACGTTCAGAGTGAAAAGTTTTATATTATAAAAATATCACAAAAAAACTCACTTTACTCTCTTCTCCTTGCCAGAGTCTATACATATGTCGCATGGCAACTCCGACAGAATTCAATTAAGCTCAAAATTTTCAATTAATTTTTTTCTGCAATGCGAAAAGTTACGAGTACGTACATTTCATATTGAACTAAATTTAATAAAAAAGAGTTCAGTAATTAAAAAAGGTTAGAATATGAGATGATACAGAAACGCAATTATGAAAACAAATATGTCACCCCGTTCATCAGAGCCCGTCACGAACGCCGTCTATAATAATGAATAAAAATGAAATTCCTAGGAGAAGAATTCCAGGGCGTCGCGGCGCTTCACAGCGTCGAGTCGTTGAATCTTTTTTTCTTTTCTATGATACACTTAATAAAACGCGACAAGATGAGACACGAGAAGAAAATAAAATATGCGGAACACGTTGGTAATGTGAAGAAGAACAATCGTTATTTAACGTACAAAGTTTCAGTAATGTAGGTTTTTTGTATTTCAAGTATTTCAGTGTTGTAAATATGTTTTTGGTACTGATTTAATTTATGACGAAAAAACTAAACTTATATTGATAAAAAAAGTAATATTACAAGATACCATTTTAACCAAAAAGTAATTCAATTATATTATCTGTTTATTATTCATAATTTAATTTTTCAAAGCGTTTCATTATTTTAAACAATTATTATAAAAAATTCGCCACAAAAAAATCAACGCGTAATTATTCACCAACAATTTTCATAGTATAACTATAAACATAAAATCTTAATAAGATGATTAATGAAACCCCTTTCTCCCACTTCTACCCCTAGTAACAACCCTCTATCTCGTTGACAGTCACCACAAGAATGGTGGAAAAGTCACCCTCGAACTAAATGTTATTTTTTACGACCATTTTGTCATGATTATCATAAAACGGGTAAGGGTAGATCTAACATCTTACAAGAAGGTCTTTTGTACTTAAAAAAAACCTCTTATTTAATATACGTGATTTATGCAGTCATTCAGTTTATTCCTTATTTCTCTGTAAGACAAAAGCTTTAGAATTCTATATTACCTAATATTTAAATGAAAGCTCTGACTACAAATTACTTCGCAAGGCGGTGCGGCGGTTAGTCGCAGTGACAATGGGGAAGTCATCTGCAGAGACATTCATAAATTGTAAGATCTACGACTGAAATCTGGTTTGGATCTAAGATGTTTGGGGGAAACCAGATCACCCTTTGCCGTTGGTAACGCTGAAGGGTTATAAAAATACTTAACAACGGCTTAGTGTAGGATTAGCCAAATTAGTGATGTTTGCACCATTGATACCTGAGTTTAGAATAAAGACAGATCTTGCTAAACCTTAAGATGAATTACTTAAGAGTGATTATATATATATATCTAAATATATATATTTAAAAGTTATCCATGAGGCTATAGCACAACTGATCCTAATAAGTATCCCACTTTTCAATATGTTCTAAGACCTTTTGTAAAGCATAGTAGTGAACACAAAAGAATCGTGCAAGTTTGAACAAGAAAAAACTAAAAACGAAATAGAAGTGTGCTCAACGAGTTCAGAAAATGTTGAGGGGTAGAGGAGGTCAACTCCTTCCAACCATAAGTAAGCACGCACCGTCAGGAACAACTGGTACAGAGCACAGTATGAGTTATGTTCTGAGATCGTTCAAAACAATACACTCATTATGCAAATAGACTGCAACATCATCATAACAGCACAGCGGCAGCAGCACAGCACGGCCACCGCCATGGTACAACGCAGCGGTACAGATTGAAGAGATAACTTTCAAGATAAAAAGTCAAGATAAGTTAAGAATGAAATGCTAAAAGAAAATAATCTTCTGATGTTTAGATAAAGTGTAAAGCTTCCTTAAATATACATATGTTTATTAGATATTTGAGTATTCTTCATCCTCTTGCAATTTCAATATCTTATAAGAAAGAAATTTAGAAATTAGTCACAATGTTTCTAACATATCTAATGAGTATATTTTTCGATATTTCCTGATTGAATCACTAATATATTCATACTGTATTGTGTATTATCTCTAGTTGTTTTGTAGAAGAACATGTGAAGTAAATAAATGTCTAAACTGTCGCCTCAGAAGAAACCCAGGCGGTCTGTAATATATTGTTTATTGTTATTAAAAAAATAACAAATGACATAATTTGGTAGAAAGTGGTTCGCTCAGCTCACACAATGGTCGAGTAAATAATCTAATAAATTAACAGCAGAGCGCGTGCTCAGCGGGTGCTTCACGAAGATCCGAGATTTCACGACGGCGAAGTCTTATCGTGGAAAAAGATATAATTTACATGAAACAGAAGAAATTTATAATCGTATTACGAATTTTTATATGTACATGGCTAGTAAAAGGTAGAGAAGGGTAGGGGGTCGTAGGTAGGTTGATAAATTTCAACCGGAACGCATCCGAAATGAAAAAGCCGCCCTGGTTTTCCGGTACAAATGCAACCACGCGTCAGGTCGTGACTCCAGAGGCGTCTGATGTTCCAGGAGTATCCGGATACCGGAAATATAATGTCGGCATGAAAATTAATATTTTTCTAGATATCAGATGATTTAAAGTACAATGAATTTAATATTCGGTAAAACATGAGATGGTGTATACCGGAAATAACCTCTGATACCATTATGCTACACGCAGGTGCTGCTGCTAGCAAGAATAACGACGTACTGTTATCTGGAAATGTGTATAGTATGTTCTACAGTGGAAGCTTTCTTAAAGAAATGTTAAAAAAAGACACTTCATTTAACTGTATGGGGACAAAAACCATATAACATTCATATAATACTTTACTTAAACATAACCTAGTAATATTAAACTAAAATGGTCTTATTTTATTATTCTATAACTAATTTAAAAGTGATTTTAAAATTGAATAATCATCATATGCAAAAAGGTAGACTTAGTTTTCAAAAAGCCTAAACATATGTCATAAAATGTAAAATATTAGTTTGTATTGTTTACGTAACGTCAATGTAAATATACGTAAATGTGTTTAGCGCGTAATGAGTAGAAAACGAGCGAGAACGAGACAGTTGACCAGCTACGGTAATATCACCACGTTTACCACTAGACTGTTATGTGTACGGGTTCGATTACTGGGTTAGCGCTATATTTTCTGTTTAGTTGATTATTTGCTCACAATAGCGACATTGTAGTCCACATTTACGAGCCCACGACATTAAAAAATAAACTGCATAATAGGAAAAACCCGACGTTAAATAAAGAGAGTAAATTAATATACTTTATATTTTTATACTCTATTAAAAAATCTCTCTTGCAATTAAACTATAACAGTGTAATAATGGGACGATGATTAAATGTGACTTACAAAATGCAGCAACGAGATTACGATCTGTACTTTATATTACATCACGCAGCAAACCCATTAAAATATCATATTTAAAAAAATAAGCATAAATCAACATTGCCAGACAATTGTACGAATACATAACAAGACATATTCATAAGCCGCCATTAAAGAAATGGAATTTTTTAATAAAAAAGAGTTTTGATCGTAATTTTTTCCGGCGTAAGAAATGTTAATGGCAGAAGTAGAAGGGTGAGAGAGAAGTAAGCACAAGGGGGTAGGTGGTTAAAGAGTAGCTGCGTTGCGTCGCATCGTGTTGTGTTGAAACAAAAAGCTTAAGCTTTTGTTAGGGAAATGAGATACTGCTTGTCACGGTTGGCAGGACTGTTATAACAAGAAGGTTAAGTTATAGTAATACCCGTACTCATACTATGTCGACTGTCGACTGTCGGTACGCAAGGAAGGAACCACCCTGAAATAAAACAGCTGAACCAAAACAAGTCCCGTGTCGACGATGTCGCGCTTCGTTTCTTCAGTTCCAGGTTGTAAGTTTTGCAGTTCCTATGCTGCAACGACTATGAGGCATTCAAGCATCCGAGGTATCAGCTATAGACAACATTGCAGTTCTAACAATATGGTATGGGGATTGCATTATTCCAAAATTCGAAACTTCTCTGACAGTTACCATAAATACTTTCAGAGAGAGACAGAGACAGAAAGAGAATATGGTAAAGAGCGGTACAGCGTAATGACAAAACAGTTTCTATTTACAACACTAGGAACACGTTAAATATGTAGCAGTTTAAAATTGCGACAAGTGTAAACTTTATTTAAGATTTATATTTGTTGTCTTAGTTTAACTTCTAATAAAGGATCAAAAAATGTTAACATATTTATAACTATTACTACAGTCATAACAGGCACTTTTTAAAAGTATCTTTATTTAGACCTTATTAGATTAAAAAAATCAGTAGATTTCATTTAAGTAATATTACTTTGATAAAAGGTAACATTCATGTTTTGCGAACGAAGAGAAATAATAGAGTGTAATAACAACATATTCCCAGAAAACAATTAATTAGAACGGAGAATTTAAGAACCAATTAGGAAATGCATTCAAAAAAATCTATAGAGATCTTGAATCAGAAGATATTTGTGTAAAACGTAAGTACCAAGCTCAGAAATTTTGTATTACGTATAGAATTTTATTTCATTTTTACAAAATATTGATTTATCTCATAAAAAAACATTGGCAAAGCTGACTGAAAGTTCCATTACTTAAATAATTGACTTCTCCAATTTATAATAGTTTTTAATTGTAATAAAATATTTAAATAATCATTTATTCTCAATATATTTAGACTTCGATCTTTTCGAGCTTTTAAAGCATTATTTCTAAAGCAATTTAAGTTTACTCAAAACTATTAGCCGAACTTAAATAAATTGCAAAAGAAAACTAATGACTTGTAGCGGGCATCAGTAGATTAATTTAAAAATAGCTAGTATAATTTTAAAATATCTTTGAAAAATTAAGCATAGTTAGTAAAAACGCTTTAAAATTTGAAATGCTCATTATTATAACTTTAACTATTAGAGGAAGATAAAAAGTTGTATAATACAAAAATCGGCAACTAAATTATTTTTAAGATAGTTATCAAATAATGTTGTTTCACCTATTGTCGCTCGTCTCGCCTTTAACTGTAAGCTATAAGTGTTTTAGTGTCATTATAAGTATGTGTGCTCCATTCAGGGGATTAAGCATATACATTTACATATTTTACATAACTTTATAGAGGTACAATTTACATAATATTATAAACCATAAATCATTTACCGGTTTTAATTTAATTTTGAATTTATACGAATCCAACCCTGCCTGTATCTATTTAAATAGTAACTTACATAAATATTAAAATTTGCATAGAAATAACAAAAGACATATTTAAGTTACAAGCAGCAACAACAGAAACAGCGAAAGCAAGTAACAAACAGTAAAAAGCATCTGAGAACTGAAAACTTATTCATTCTGTGCAGGTTTCTCATTAACGCATATTTATAAGACATTTAACAATTGAACACGGAGTTTTAAGGGGGGTACGTGCTGACAATTAGGCTATTTATATTTTTAAAATATTAATACAGTACCTTTGAAAATATAGATGGCATTGTATTTATAATAAAAACGAAATGTTTGAGAAGCTGTTCAAAACTTTGTTTTATATTTTTTTAAATATTTACGAACGTTTTTTATGAAAGTTGTTTAGCAAACTTCAACTCAGTAAAATGTGCCTAAAGACAGCTAAACTTAGAGTAAGAGGCCATTTATTAATTACGTCACACGCGAGGAGCAGCGGCGCTGGGGGGTTTGTCCAAAGAGTGACAAGAGGTTATGAGCTTCGTGAAAATTTGACTTCCAAAAAACAAGATCAAGAAACAAAATTAGACAAAATAGAAAATAAAAAATTCGTAATAATAATAACGGGGAGTGAAGGGGCACGCAAACAGTTACGTGTACTTAGGGTTAATCTATTATAACATGATTATCTGTTACGTAAATAAAATTACTTAAAATACAATGCCCAGTTTAGAATAAATGATGCGCTGAAAGTAGACCACAACGAGTGAATAATGAAGGTTGTTACATATTCACGATTGTGAATTAAATCATCACACATTATAAAACAAAAATATGAAGAAATTCACAAGGTGTTCTCAATTATAACATCTAATCAGATCAATTCCTTAAAAAGTCAATCAGTCAATACCAAATCACTTTCTAAATCAATTAATCAAGTTGTAATTACAGAACAAATGAGCTGGTTACATACAACGCAGCACAACCTAGTGATCTACATATGAGCGTTAAATGAAATATGATAGAATGTTTATATTATTACAACAAATCTAAATAAATCATTGGAGAGAATGATGCGCTGCCATTAACTCTTTGATGGCCCATAAACCTCGGCGGTGATGGCTCTGACGAGTTAAACTACGAGTCGTCGGTGGGTGGGGGTGGTAAACACTTTCGCTTTCGTTTGTAATACACTAGAGCCCGTAATATAAATATAATAGAGTACTTGGTAACGATAATCATTAAAAATAAACTATAACTTTAATTTTAGAATTCGAAATGACGTCATTAATTCTTTATTAGATGTGCGTGACTATTAAATCATTTATAAATAATTTGTGGGAACAACGATTAAATATTAAAACTGTTTTCGCATTATAGACTAGCTAATGTGGTACACTAAGGATTGTATTTGAATTCTCTGTTTATAATAGTCAACAAAGTTTGCATTATGTATACAAAATATTATAGATTGTGGGATTTGTCAAGGGACCTACGACATATACAAATCTGTTAAGACACTTGATATTATGCATATTCCAATGGAATTAATTATTAATAAATGATTGTTACATAACCTAACACAATAAACGTTTTTAAATATACTATATATTTGAAGCGCAAGCGCTCCTCCTAATCCTAGCCACTACGCTTTCAGTTTTCCAAGTTCCTGTATTTCAGTTTTCCACGATATGATATTATTCACAGATTGCCACTAAGCAGAGTTAGAGGCGAAGACAGGAAATTAAACGAAACTCATATATTTGCGTGTGACTGTACCGTAACTCAATTTTGGATGGGGCAGGAAATAGAGTGGAGCTTCAGCTTTTGCTTCGTTTATGTATAAAGGTTATAAAATATATATCCTTTTTGTAAAATACAAAACTTTATACCCAAGCCGGAGCTTAATGTGTTTATATAAATTAAAAAAGAGATATTACAAAAAACATATGTAGAATTCAATTTGTTGCATGTGTATGTATGTATATGTGTGTATATGAGTCGAATAAAAGCTTAAAGCACCAGCAGACATTTGAATAAATATTTCGTTTACTGAAATACAGCAATGAGTACTGACTACATCAGTAATAAATTTTACAACCCTTCATTTTATATATTAGGGGGTCGTTTAACAAAATTTAAAGTGGTTAATATTCACCCTTTGATATATATATTTTAAAACGGAAAAGATTTAAATATTCTACTGAAACTGATGCATCCGAAAGGGTTGGTTTTAATAAATTATATTGAATTATTTCAACATTAATTAAAGGGATCGAAATGTTATTATTTTTTTTTTTTAGATTCGTATTTCATAATTTTTTTATTAACAACCTTTTAGCGGTAATGGTCTGCCATTCAATAATGCAGTTAATTATTAAATAAAATGACCGAACGGATTTTTTATATTTTCAACTTAAATTAAATATTTAGAAGATGTATTTTTGCTTAATTTATTATTACTGAATCATTTTTAAAATGAAAGTAGGAGTAGGAAAAACAAAAAAACATAAAGCTTCTTAATTTAATTCTTGTTAAACAAAAGGTTCTTTAATGTATTTCGCATTCATTTTATGGTAATGTCACAAAATTACGTTAAACTTTAGTAAATAACAAAATATAACGTTGGGTAAAAAATATTACGTCAAATAATACATCAGTTTACGTTTTGTGTTGAGAGGAATAACTTTGTTATTATAGAATAAATGTGGGTGTGATAGTAGGGAGTGTTTCAATAGCTTTTGTAGCTCATCTGCAGCAGGATAGATTCAATAGGCATTACAATCTGTTCTGAAAATCCGGATATTCAGAACATTACACCAATAAACAGAATTCTGATACTAGTTCTCGAAATAACAATATAAGGGTGTTAGCCTAGTTTCAATTTTTAAAATTATACGTTAAAAAAAATTAAAATATGAACTTAAAGAGTAAACTATTGTAACAGGAGTGTCTAGAAACTACCATTCCGTAAACGTAATAATTTACTTAAGCGAAATCTATAATTACTAGTAAAGTAGTCAGTAATTCATATCAGAAGTCAGGCTAAGGATAGTTATTTAATCCTTAAAAAGGATTATAAATGTAAATGCGCAAACAGGTTAATTTATTTTTCGAAAAACAATCAAATTAGTCAGAAAACGTAACATTTTTTACAGAAGTAACTAATTAACTTAAATAAACGTAACTGCGTTTAGGCGGGTATTATTTGATGTTATGATCATAATTATTAGATATCGAATTTTTTTTTAATTTACGGATACGATTTAAGAGGTAAAAGACAGAATATATTTGCTGGAACTTTACATGACAAAACGCTATCATAATTTTCAAAATTCACCGCAAGAAATAAATCTACTCTAAGTAAATATATTGCATAGAAATTAACTATCGGTTTTTTTCTTACCAAGTGTTTCTGAACGGTATGAATTCGTAGAAGATTTGACTTTAAATTTTTAAGTAGAGAACTAATTATGGTCATAAAAACATGCTAGTTCGTTAGCAATATATTATTTGTCACCTGAAACTTATATTTATCGTTCAAGAGTACTTAGAAATATATGAAACGTTTGACTACAAAGGCTCGAACATAGTACACTTGTGATGCACTGCACGTATGGTGCAGTAATAAAATACTGCAGTTATTACACTATAAAAATCTAATTACTAGTAAAAGTATATAGGAAACTAAGATAGCAGTATGACTTGAAAGACTTCATAAAAAAACCGACGTAAAAGTAATTGAACCTTAGTTTCCTTAAAGACTATAAAAGAATCTTTAAATAATCTCTTAAATATTCGAATAAGATGACAAAATAAGCTCCTAGTCGTCTCCAACGTAATGGCCTGTAAACAAAGTAGAGAAATGACGATGAACTTTGAGGCAACATCGTTGGGAGCAGAGGGAGGAAGAGTAGACGGACGGGAGATGGTGATGAAGTTGGGTAGTCCTTCCTCAACAATCTACACTTGCAAGTTTAGCTGCAACATTCAGTGTCTCTTGGAAGTTTTACTATTCCATGGAAAGCTTTTATATACTTAGAAAGGATATAATGCCAGGGATATAACCAACCAAGAAGAAAGAAAAGGGTGAGCCAGAGGACGCGGAATGAGTGGGAGGAGAGTGATGTTACATATACAAATGATGTGGGTGGAACCTAGGAGATAAGGTAATGTTTATTATTCTATTATTATTATATATGCAAGTCTCGAATTCATTTTAACAAAGTTAAATATAATAATAACAAAAATGAAAAATAAGCTTTTAAAATTTATTTCCACCGTCATGAGCTAATATTAATATCATCTAGCTTCGTCTACGAGAGCGCAATTAGGCTTGAATGCAACATGAAGTAACCTTGTATATTAAGCGGTTAAGCGGAGTACATAACATTAGAAAGTACTTAATTAACTACATAGCAAAACGTTTTGCAAATAAATAAGTATTTAGAAGCTTTGTAATGAATTGGTTACAAGAAAATAATAATCAAATCAAATAAGCTGGCAACCAACCAGAAAGGAAGGAATTGCATGTTTATACAAGACACAAGGAAACTAATAGAGGTTTATGTGTTTAGCGGCAACATCCAACTGTAAGACAGATGAACTGTTGAAGGAAACATAGCAATCAAAACCAAATCAGATCAAGCGAAATGGAGAAACGCCTTGGGTTTATTTGTGATGTGAATCGACAGGCAGCGCTGCAATCGGATAGAGGGGTGAAAGGGGAATGGGATATTGAAGGGAAGAGAGATGGAGATGCGGATTGGGGTTAGCAAGTGGTTGCTGTAATGTACTAATCTAAATAAATAAGGAAGTATAATGTTCTACTAAACATGAAGCATAAGGAAAATGAAGTTTTGAAATAAATTACTGTTTAATATTTAGAGATTATTAACTATGGGAAAACTAATTTCCACCAGAACTGCTTCTTTATTCTATTAGGATTATAACGTCTTTGCAAAAACTAGTATACATACATTATAGTATAGTAAATAAGCAATTCCCCTCGGAGATTAAAGTTGCAAAGCCGAAATTTTGCATAGACTGGCGTAATCGTTTCCACCCGTCAAATGTCATTACAGCTAAACGTTGACAAAATATAAAATTTGGACAAAAAAAATCTTTTTAGGTAGTCACAATGACTTCGACAAAATAAATTATATTCAGACTTAAACGGCACTTACAAAACTCAATTGTACCAGACCCAATTGCCCCGATTGAATCCCTATTTGTATATTGCTTAATCTGTCCTGTTTCTCTTATTTAATAAAATTTCTAAATAAAAGAATGCTATCAATAATAAGAAACGTGCAAAACTGATGACAACCACATAATATACCTATTTACATTAAAACCATTTCGTAATTAGCACTTTAAACTAGTTAAAGGTAATAAATATATAAATAACGAAACCAACCACTCCCCATTCAAACAAACTTGAAATACTCGTATTTTGCTATATTTATACGTTTTAAAATAATTAAATGTTGGCTTACCAGCTAATTTAGTTTGTTAGTTTTGCATGTTTATATGTACCGCACATTTCGTACACGTACTGGACGGGTAGAAGGCGATTTCCTTTGGGACCTGGCGCCCTCGCTTGGTTAGCCATTAACAAACGCGCCCAAATATTTGTATAAGCTAACTAAATGGCAATATAGCCCTCTGACGCCATTCTGAGGTATTACTGAGCTAATAGACTTGACCAATAATGGTATGGTGTAGTTGTCCTAAGGCAATAGTACAGAAAATAGACTAGGAGTTCAACCACAAAGTCGAGAAGATGCTGAGAAGTAGCTAAAGGGAAGAACGTACAAAGATATTTACACGCAATAGCGACGGGTCTAGCTGAACGGTGCTAATGATTTTGTTGGTTCATAAAACTATCCCATCGTGCAATTTAACACTATTTAAAGATATTTAAAGGAAATTAAAAGCGAACTTCTTCTTTATCCATTAATAATTATTATATCTGAACATATAAATCCTATATACATAATTAGTATACATAAAGATAGAAAATGTAAAGTAATGTTAAAATATCAAATGTGACGTCACAAAACCGTTTACAGTGTCCTATTAAACTGCACTGTTGTTTGTTAATACACACTATTTGAACCACGATATTAAGATCAATGACACAACCCAATAAATCGATTAATTTTGTATAGTAAAACACACAAAATGCTCTAAAGTTATTCGGAAGTTAAGGTATTGTATCAATATGTTATTCACCTTGCAAAACGCGCAGTGAAATATAATTTCTCATCTGAAATAGTATTTTTATAGTATTTTGAAAACGTGAACAAACTGATCTTCGTGTACTGTCGAACCTCTGGCGACCTCTGGCTCTATACACATGTACCACAACATACCAACACGTGCCAGCATCCTCCTTGTGTGGTACTCAGATAACTGGTTAGGAAAAAACAATAAGAAAACTGCAACACGGCTGAGCGTAGTACAACAATAATCAGCATTGCATGAACAGACAGAATCCTTGCCAGCATTGGTTCGGGCCGGCATTAATAATTACTTAAAATATGGTACACGTTAATATGCTCGCCCAGTGGCGGATTTAGAGGTGTGGAGGGCAACGTAGGAGCGGATGCCCCTAATTATTTTTCGAATAAAAGGAACAATTTTTTTCCGTCAAATTTTTCCGAAAAATTTGGTGCTTTGATCTCTATTGTGGAGGCCCCTTTCTTATGGAGGCCCTAGGGCAGTAGCCCTGCCTGCCCTCTCTCAAATCCGGGCATGTTTTCGCCTTCGTATGATCAAGTTGCAACGTAAACAACAGTTTTGTATAAACTAAGGCTATCTTTATTGCAGCGGCTGCGTTACAACTTTGCGGCGTAATTATAAGTCATTAATTACAGAATTTATATAATTTAAAGCTTACGATTGTAATTTTATTGCGAAATTATATTCGCATTCAGAAACGGAAATGGTTTCAGGTTCTATAAGATCAATAAAATCCTGTTTTTTAAATTTAAACAACTCAAACACTGGTCAGAGTCTGTTGATTCTAGCTACTGCAGTTCATCCAATGGTTATTTAAACAACGGTAGAACATACGTGGTGAAGTACATAAACCCGAAACTGGGGCAGGGTACGAGATAGCACAGGGGAGGGGGGCGGTGAAAGGAGAGAAGGTTATCATCCCAATACTATCTCTGAGAAGGGTGGTATTTTGATTGGACCGTTGCTTGCTGCTTCGATTATGTTGTCTATTCTCTGCAGTATGAGAGAAATATATCGAGAATACCATCACCAGAGTTAGAGACCAGCGAACCGAAGTGGGAGAGTAATTAGAGTCTCTGGGAAGACAGGACATGTGATCCCATGCGGTTTACATATCCGATGTATTCTGTACATGGAATTTAATTCCATCGCTGTACTTTTTAGATACACATTCCTCTTTTTTTTGATTGCTCGGAATGAATGTAAATAAAATAGTAACTGCATTTGTTCTTTCTGATGTCGGAGGATTACAAAAACAAACAGATGTAATGAGAACTGTAACTTAACAAAGAACTTCTATTAACTTAACATTGACCGTTGCAGGATGGCGAAACTATGTTAATAGAATTTGTGTTTAGAGGAATCAGCCCAGTTAAACTCTACTAGAGTTCTTACTGAATTGAAATTGAAGTTCAGTGATCAACGTTTTCTTCGATTTTTTTTTTTTTAATATAGTTTCTCGGGCTTTCTAGGCACGTAGCCTTTTATCGCCCCTAATATATTCTGCTTCTTCTTATACTTTGTATCCCGATAACAAGAATGATCTATTTATGGCTACTGCTGTTATAAATTTCGGTTTCTCAATCAAAAAGGCGGTGTTAACAGGAAGCGTCTGCGAAGTCTGTAGCACCGCCCGTTGGAGTCCATTTCTTGCCATTGCTGCATTTTTACGTTGCCACAGAATGTGGTCAGGGTCTGCCTCTTCTTCGCCACATTCGCATTTAGAGTTTGGAATGATTGTTTTCTTCGATTCAACGTATTACCCAATGTCTCGGTGGAACAGTAACAAACTACAACTTGGAAGCGACTTAAATTACGAATCTGTTCTTCAAATCATTTCAAAATTAATTCTTTCTAATCATTTAATTATGATATACTTATCCAGGTTTCACACCAGAGAAACAGTTCAATAAAACACGAACAAAAACAACAATGTTTACACCAAAGAGACAGTTCCTAAAACATTTTTGTCTTTAAAAACTGTTTTAGTAAACAAAACACATTCCCATCTGGAGTTGGTTAGATCAAAGAAAAACACGTTGTTGTTGTTTTTTAGTTTGCTTGATTTGAACACGCAGTTTTGTTTTTTGTGAGCATTTGTGTTTGTCCGTTGTTATTTATCATGCTTATAATTTTTATGAAACACACAGAAAAACACTAAAAACAAAACCAGTCTGTTTTCGAAAAACAGAACTGTTTTAAAACAAAACAAAACATGTTTTTTGACAACAAAACTGTTTTCAATACAGTCTCTCTGGTGCTGTCATTATAAATATCACAGCTAATTAATAATAAATTGAAAATTATTTAATATATTTTGTGTGAAATAATAAAAACATTCGTAAAATTTATTAATGAAAGATTTTCTTTTCCTTTTCTTTATCCGCTTTAACGTATTGTTATACAACACCACAATAATTTGAATATGAATATTTCTTTTTATTATAAAAGAATAAAATTTGTATTTTTATTTTATTTTTACAATTAAATTATCAAAAGGAATATTTAAATCGTGTTCACAGTGCATCATCTTTTAATAATGCTATCTACATAAATAAATTTACCCCTTCAGACCGCAAAATACAGACACAAAGGGAAAATAAACCAAAAGAAAGCATCCCTTGTTGTAATATAAATATAAATATAGGCATTCAGAGAAGTGAGAATGGGAATAAACAACTGGTTAAAGCGCCTGACGAACAGGCAAAGTTCTGAACGCTGAATGCGAGCTAGGAAGTTTGCTGCAAAATCAATGGAAAATAATAATGAATAGATCGAATAGTCTGCGTAAATGGTATAAAAAAATCATCAAACTACGAACATAAGCAAGCTCTAGCGGGTTCAGCGTCGGTTTGGGTGAAAGACATCAACTATGAACTTCGCTATTGAATGAATTTGTCAACAACAAATTTTCAAAGAAGAGTATAACGATAATCAATAAAACTGTTGTAAGTTAGAATTATTGCACAAGGGGAATAAAGGATTAAAATTTTGTTGTGAATCTGAAATGAGAACTATGTTTAACAGGGGTTATAAAGTTTAAGGAAAGTGCGGTAACAAGAACGATGAAGCCGTAGGGCGGTACTCGCGCCGTTATCAATACTCTTTTTATAAGTCACACTCAAAATTAATTGTATCTAGTGAAACTAGCAAATTTAGCTAGATATCATTAAATTTGGAGATTTTACAAATAGGTATAGAGCCCTTTCCCTTAAAGGCACTGTAAATATATGTAAAGTTGTTATTAAACGCAATCATTTTCATAGATTATCTAAGATGTAAATGGGGGTAGAACATGAAAGGAAAGAAAAAGTTTATCCAAAGCGTTAGTTACCCCCCACCTCCTACTCCACCATCGACAGTTGCCAGACTATCCCCTTAAATAAATAATTTGTATTTGCTATCAGTTATAGACTAAAATAAACAACAACTTAAAAAGAAGAAATTGATTTTAAACTGAAACTTTATTTAATATAAGATTTTGTGCAGAAGAAGAAATCTCTTTTGATTTTCATGTTTAGAAGTTTGCTTAAGACTAATGATGTTATTAAATCTACAAATATATTAATTATAAATCTTTACCCCTCCATTTTATCCCTTTGTACAGCTTTAAAAAAGGGAATGGTTTTTTTTTATATGTATTTAACTTTTTGAAGTATATAAAAAAAATCGGCTTAAAGTCTTAAAGTCTTTCAACACTAAAAAATTTATAAAATAAAAAATATTTGAACATGTAAAGTTGGAGACTTCATTTTTTTGTGTATTTTCAATTTCCGAACAGAAACCTAATGCGCTATCTGGCAATTTATAACGAGATCAATAACAAATGACGGTACGTGGGAGGTAAGAAAGAGAGGGAGTAAGGAATAGTAGAAAGAAAATATATATGAATATAACACAAATAAGATGAATGTTCAGAAATCGTTGAAATGTAAATAATAAACATAAATTACCTAAAAAGTTAAAAGGAATTTAAAAGATTTATAAATAAACCCGGTGAATGACAAGTCGGTGAATTTCAATAGAAAAATGTAATACCAATAATGATACGTGTCGTGAAGGAAAACTGAAGGAAAAAGGAAAATACCACAAAAAGAAAACCTTTGGACTATTGTTCCACAAGGTATTGAGGATGAGAACTTTGGAAATTACATGGCGCTTTCATGATATATTATCAAAAGACTTTCAAATTTATATACTTTTTTGTAATCTTTATGTTTTATCTTGTAGCAGATTATATTTAGAAATCTTGTAACAATTTTGGAAGCTAATAGATATAACTTAAATATATAAATTAGTAATATATTCACATTGACAGAAGGGGTATAACAATCTGTTTTCATTTGATCTACTGTAAATTTGACTACTCAATAACACTGCTGATTTCTTACTTCTTTACTTACAGTTAAAGTAACATCTTTTCTAAAATTACATACGTCATACTAAGTTGATAAAGAAATAACGAAAGCAAAGTTTCTTCTCAAGGTAAGACAATTAAATTTGTTAACCCGTAATGATTCTTATTAACTTTCTTGGAATTATTTATAAAGATAAATGGAGGAGAGATGCGCGCCGTATGAGATGCTCGTATATATAAATTACAAAGCTTAAAGATATAAAGGAGTGTCAATTAATTAGAGAAGATTTACAGAAAATTAATAGAACAAATACGTGGAAAGTACTTTTAGAGTATCCTTAAATAATGAATGTGGAAAATATTTAATAATGTTGGAAAATTTAGTACATATTTAATTCAGCAGGAGTAAATGAATTAGAAGACTTAAAGATTAATGAAACATATGAAGTAAGTATAAGATATGGTAATTAGTATTCTTACGTGTAATCATTAAGAATTAATTGAGATGTATGGGAAAACTGTGTGTATATGTGTGTGTGTTTGTAAAATGGTGCGTGTATAACAGAAGTAATAAGATGAATACTTTATTTTTAATTACTAATATTTAATTATAAGAATAAAATACACCTGTTCTTATAATTATTATTATGTAATTAACGTTAATTATTGTGAGTAACTAACTATAAATAATTATTATTTATAAAATATTTAATTATCTGGCAGTTATATGACAATTTTGTAAAAACGTTTCTAATAATTTTCGATTTATATCTTGTAACAATTTTAATGGGGATAGTTATTAAAGATGAATATTTTATACAATAATTAAAGGATCATTTTGTAAATGTCCTGTAAATTTGAAGTCGATTGATTATTTCAGGCTCGAGATAAATTTATTCAAAGTTCGAATCATTTTCACGGGAGGCAATGAGGAATATACATTTGAACAAGAAATAAGGCAAGGAAAAAGTTAAACACTCTTAGTACGCATGTGCAGTACAACTTTTGCATCGTATTCTAGAACAACAAAATCCTTAATAACATTATTCAGTTTTTGTTTTCGTTTCTTGATTTCCTACATTTCTTATTATCTTATTCTTATAAATCTTAATTCTCACAAAACATTTCCTCACTTTCACCACATTTATATTTCTCTCTCTTCAAACATAAACACCGTTATCACGATTATTCCATTTTAATTCACTTTTTCCATAATAAATAATAAATTGTTCACTCACCCGAATCATGTGATGTTTTTTCCCGATGTCGGGCAATTTAAATACTCGACACCAATACAATGTATCCTCTCCTTGAGGCAACTCAACTTCTGGATTACGTAACTCCCACTTACGGGAATCTACGTCAGGTTTTGGTGCTTCCTGGTTAACACGTTGAGCCAGGAACATTGATCGAGAACCCCGGTGTGTCAGTCCATGCTGTGGTAATGAACCGGGTGCCACAGCACCACCCACTGGCTCGCTGGCATGATACGCCCAAATTACACGCATCGTATCATTCTGAAAGGTAAATAGTACTTGTTAAAAATATTAAATTATTTGTTTTGTCTTTATTTATCTTGTCGACCTTTGTGTCACCTACAATACAATTATAATTTAACAATAAAAGTAAATATATATTTAGTAAAGTTCTGTTGTTTATATCTCGCACTCGTGGCGGTACAACTTTGTATGTTTTACAATTTTACTGTTTATTATTAAATTATCTTTGATCTACGGGAGTTGGTGAAAAAGTTAGTTGATATAATCAAACCAAATTATATCAAACAACGTATTGATTTGAAACGTCAAACTAATAGCGGTTTTATTTTTAAAGGACACTTTTCGTGCAATTTCTCTAAATTTTATCGTATTCTCTAGCAAAAATTCCATACGAGTTCAAATATTTAGCATGACTTCGTATAAATACAGGTTACTGTGAAGGCAAGTGGTGCAATTAGACAAATCGCTAAGTTGACGTTAAATATAGGCAAGAGAAAGAAAACAGGATAGTAAATTAGAATTAGATATACTGCAACAAATATAGTCCTAGTCCTGTTGAACAGACAGTGTAAAAAAGAGTGTGGAATCTTAAAAGTAAACCACTATAAACCTTAAGCAAAATGAAATCGCTGAAACTATTCATTTTTTATATACTAGAACCATCTCTTTGTGAGTATTTAAACGATCTGAATAACATAATCTAATCACAAAGACATGTTCACATTACATATGTACCAAAATAAAGTGTTAATGTGATCGATCCACCAAATAATTTTCCTCAAAATAAAAAAGTACATAAATAATAACATGAATATTCAAAATACATGTAATTAGACTTTAATTAAGGATAGATATATTAAATGACAGGTGTAAATTCCGAAGTGGGTGTTGTACAAAGTATAACTAAAATTATACACTATAAAATTAAATATAGTTATAAAATGAAGCCGATTAAAAAAAAATAATTTTATAAAAAATGTTCTACTTTTATTCAAATTTAATAGGGTCAAATACCGCCAGGCAGCGATGGTATCAACCGGAAGTTAACTAATATCACCACTACACTCTACTGCGATGCACTATGACAACTTGATCGGCTTATATTATAATTAAATATTAACTTCTTATTACTAATTAATGGATAGAACAGATTTTTTTGTGTTGATTTTATCAGGATAGGCTAATTATATACAAAAATATATTTAAAAGCACTGGTGGATAAATCGTTTGGTCGTATGGAGATCAAATGGATATAGGTTCAAATTTTAATCATTTCATAGATTTTTGAAACGATGTAAAATATTTGAAGTTAACTATTTAATCTTAAAGCAATAATGATAAATATATATTACTATTCTTCCACAGCTTTTTGAAGCATATTTAGTAATTATTTTATGTGCTAATTAAATAAATATCAATTATCTGAAGATGTTATCTGAAAATATTCGAGAGAACTAATCAAAAATATGCGAACAAAATTTCAACTTAGAGTAAGAAGGTCACACAAAAAGAGAAAGAAGACTTAAAAAACCATTAAATTTGTGTGACGTAATTTATGGAAGACTAATAATTATTCCCGCTGCATACGTCTTCCCTCACACTTCGCTTGTGTTTCATGTTTTGAGGGCAAAATGTTTTAAGCAAGCCAGGTGGACGCTTATATTTAGACAACTAGCCCTCTTCGTATCAATATCAAACAAATATAGAAATACAATAAAAGAATAATAAAAAGCTCTATAAAAACTTGTTTCAATTTTTAATTGTTTAATATTTCGAGTGCACATTTGCTGCAAACCAATTAAATTAAGTATATTTAATTACTATCTATACTATATAATTAAAAAAATAAGTGACGTAACATTACCGTGAGAGAGGAAAATTAAAAAATAAAATAAATAAAACAGATCAAGCAGATTGCACAGAATTAGCGAAACAATTACTCTAAAACTCTAAGTCAGTGTAATTAAAAACTTTTAAAAATTCAACTTATTTTTTACTACCGTATAAAAGTTAAAAAATTACTCTGAATTCATTTTATTGGACTCTCATTAGAAGAATCTGCCGGATTTTTAATTAATAACTTTTTTTAATTTTTTAGTCGGTTATACAAGTTCTATTTTTTTATTAATTCGAACAGCTGACATAATATAATCTTTTTATAAAACAACATATTCAAAATAATGAACAAAAAATTTTCAATTAAAATAATGTTTTTTAATTTCAGGTATAAAATTTTCGTATTTATGTAAAAATTATATTAAATCAGTTATCGTAATATAATTATTTTGATAAAACAGATTATTATGATTTTGTAATTTATTACTACAACAATCAAACTCATATGTAATCTATTTTAACAATTAAATTGTTTGAAATAAAATCCATTTTTATAGCTACGTACATTTATCCAGAGCGGTAGAATAATAATAAAACAAATAAAAATAGTCAACATTTATTCAACATATAACAAATAATGTGAATTGAGCGAACCGGAGTGATGACGTAATATATAAATATTAAAATAAAAAATATATTCTGTTAAAGCGAATGCTGTGCACAAGATTGATTCGAAATAACGGGTTTCGGGTTTTATCGAAATAACGTTAAAGTTAAAATTAAATTAAAAAAAGTGTAAATTGTATAATTTTAGAGTAATTATTCTTCTTTTATCGATTGGTTTTGTGGAAGACAACGTAGTTACGTATTGTTCTAAAAACAAAGTAAATCATTTTAATTTAAATAATTTTATATCGATGTAATTACCTATAATAACTTACTAATACAGTAAGATGCATTTAATCGGAACTACGGCCATTCTGGATTAATAGTTTTGCTGGTTTTTCGAACGTCAATATAGTTTTCAAGGAAATACCAAAGGTAAATCACTCTGGAGAAACACGCGAACGATAAAAACATGCATTGTTTGTGTTTACGCACATTGTGAACCTGTGCAGATGATATAAATATCCGAAAAAGTATTTCAGGTTACAAAACATATAATACAAACTTTAATTCAATTATTAAATATTTATTTTATTGATTATTGTTGTTAAACTGTCGGAATACAGAATATGGTGAACTAAAGACAGATCACTGTACGCTATTATTTAAATATTCTTTGCCAAGGTATTAATAAACATTTTAATAAATTACTGAATAAAATAGCTTGCGATATACGTTGCCTTAGTATTCAACTAATATGCATCAATATACAACCAAATTTAAAAGTAGATTTGTAAAATAATACAAAACACCCGACTACAAAACAATAACAATATACAAATACGAAAACGAAATATAACAGAATAGTAAATACTAATTGCGTTTGCTTAATTATATCTAATTAGATTCATTCATTTATTTAATTTGCTTTCATTTTACAACACGCCACGCAGAAAGCAAGAGGAGCTAGAGGAGCTAAAGGAGCTAGTCAGACTAAACGAGTATACCAGACTCCGTATTTGTATTTGTATTGTTTATAAAATACATAACATGTTTTATTAACAAAAAATTCAATTACTACAGAAAAGAACAAAACATAGTCCCACTTCCCAGATCCGAGTTTTACTCCCGGTCCTTTTCCCAACTCAGTGTTCCCAGGAAGGGATAGAACGGGATGCTGGGAAATAGCGCAGTGCGTGGGTGTTGAAATTTAATTTAACGGTATTTTGTTTCATCAAAACATGAATAATATTCCCGTATATTGAAATACAGCGAATGCAATTTATTTGTTTATTATTTTTGTAAATTAAAAAAATGTAGTTGTATAAAATACGTTGGTTGGATTAATTATTTAAATGAAATTTGTGAACAAAGATATTTAATAGGATGCGCTGCTGTAATTTCAACAAGGTGAACTAAAAATTGAAAATAATATTACCATTGTGAGATGAAAGAAGTCATGGAAACTAAAAGAACCTATTCAATTGTAGAACTACATTGTTCAGAACTCTTTGATTAAATCGATTCTCAGATCAATTAAAATCACACGTGTTGAAATATTATCTACTACAAAATTATTTTCTATATTCTTTTTTTAATTTTATTTATTTAACCTTAGTCGATTTCTGATCTTGAATCCTTGAAACCGACGACCATCTAATACGTTGGCAGTTCAGTTTAATTAATTCATCAAGCTCACTGGATCTTACATTCTATCATAATAACAACACATCTCTCAAGCGGTTAACGTTGGCTTAGTTTTACAATTCACCGTAAAAATACTTTTAAAATTAAAAAATTTAAATAATCATTTTTAATCATTATAAAAAATGCACATTAATAGAAGATTATTTCAAAATTATGCTAACGACTTAATTCTACAATATTTAAATATATAACCAACCGTATATACAGAAGTATTAGCAAAAAAATATGTGTAACCGTAATTAAAAACACATAAAATAATTTGAAACTGATTAATTATTAAATACGAAGTCATCACAGTAATTAAAACATGTGCGCGGTACTTGAAACTAACTGACAAGCACAGCCACACGAGTGTATGTATAATGTTATTACAATTAATGAAAATATTTAGAGAAACATGTTGTAACAGGAATTAATAACTCTTATAACTTTAACTTTGCGAGTATGTGAACGATGCCGAGCAGAACATTTACTCGCGGTAAATGGATCCGTTCAGTTCAAGTCTGTTGACCTAATTTACATATATATATATTTATAAGTGAATTAGTTTCTGAAATATGTTTTTCTTTCATAATCATATTTAATATTGCCTTTAGGTTTTTAGTTTAAAACATCAAGAGCCTTCAACTTATATCAAATATCAATTCATTTAAATTATGCGAAAATTTCTAATGCACATTCTATCATTTTTAATATCAGTAGAAAAATGTTTAAATGCAGTGAACACATCTTTGAATAGGCCTAACGTTGAACGCAATATTGACTGAATACAATTGATTTCGGCAAAAGAAAGTTGTGCCCGAATATAATTAATTTCTCGCTACTCGCTTTCTCGTTAAAAACAATTATAGATTTAGAAAAGAAAAGAAATTGTCGGTAGATACAACTGAATAGAAGAGTTAAAGTGAAAAGCGGAATAGAATATGTTTCCTATAAAAGAAATAAATTTAGTGCTCTTCTTGAGTCACCCTTCAAAATTCGTTGCATTTTATAAGTTTAATGATAATTACATTATAACCGACTGTGTTCAACTGCAGCAAAATACAACCAAATCCCTTTAATCCATTACGTCATTTTCTGCTTACTACCAATAATACGAATACATGAACTTTACAATCTTTTAAACAAGAAACATTGCACAAACACTATACCACACTGTATTTGCTTAATGCAGACACAATGGCATTAGACTTTCTGTGCAATGTATTACTGTTTTAGCCAGCTCAGGGCTGACGATTCTATTCTATTAGTGGACTTACTCCTATTCGACATCTTGTTTACGACACTGCTAGGACTTCATGCACTGCATTGGGTGCGTTCTGAACGCTCAACAGTTTCACAAATGCTGTTTCTATTTGCAGAAGAAAATTTGCATGGAACCCAAAAAAAAAACGAAATTATTAGTAACTTCAATGCAGTTTCGAGATTCAAAATTTAAAGAAAAGAAAAAGTTGAGGACAGAAATCGGCCAAATTTTTTAAAAAGAAAGACACAAAAATATTCCATTTTTTATACTCAATAGAAAATTTTGAAACATGTAGAAAACATATACAAAAATTAAAGAAAATAAGAAAAAATCTTCGACAGGACGTGGACGTGATAATTTGGGAACAGTTTGAATTTTGAGTGACGGTGAGCATTGGGCACTATTTCATCATTTCCTGTTACTACAAACCAATCTGCTTTGCACCCATTAACTACAATTTTTTGAGGCCATCCACGAGCACATGCTGATATTTTTCTTATATTTTGGCTGATGATTCTCCACCATCAGATGATAATTTACCAGGCGTTTCAGAGACATCAGAATCATCAGGGACTTTAAAAAAAGAACGAATTCAACAAAGAAGTTTAGAAAAATGTAGGGGAGAACAATTGCAACTTGAAAACAAACTTTTCCAAGTATTTGTGGAAAACGTGTGGTAATTTTACTCTTACAGGAAATGTCTAAACCACAAGAAGCAATAATTGAAATTATGATATTAAAATGTAATATATGTATGTTAATAATTAATAAAAATAATAGACACGTTCTTTGTGCATTTCTCATTAAGTACAAGGACTACCACAAAAATTTCACAACTGAACTTGAATTTGACTGATTTTGAATGTTGAACAACTTTTATATTCTCCTTCTCATAAACCTATAACCATATTAGCAGAATGACAATTAAAACTACTCCAACATTGTTAGTCATCGTAGTTGATCTGGTCCCATGTTAAGATCAGGATCAGTTAATTACAATCATGAGTCATGATTCAAAACACCGCCGACGACGCTGTACCGCGCTGCCATCACTCGATGGATAGCTTAACTTAAGAGTATTGTGCATGTTTGAACCGCGGGGTCACGAAATATTATGGATACTAATTGCTAAAGCAAACACACACTTGATAGTATCAATACATTTATGTACAATGTAAAACCACAACAATGAATGTAGGTTATGTATAAAATACAGTGTTCGAATTGTACGGTACTAGAAAAATGAAATTCTACTTATGAGAAGGTCAATTCACTATTTACATTCACCAAATTATTGAATAATTTATTGATAAAATTTGTAAAAAATATATCTATTTAATTAAAAAATAAAATGAAATTGTTTGCACTGAACTGTTGCTCTATCTTAACAAAAACTTATTAAAAACACATATCCAGAACTGAATTATGATTTAAAAGGGCTGTAACTTTAAACATTTGACGATGAATTTCTTTTAGGCGTGTCATGATAACCTTTGCCAACCTTTCCAAGGTCATAATTTTAAAGAACTTATTATATTCTTGCACTTTAATATTAATAGTCTTTATACCCATCACCATTTTAAATTTTGGGGTTGCAGTCAAAAAGATATTATTGACAGAAAACAGTCCATTTAGTTTACCCATTTGCATTTCCAAAATTAATTATTAAAAGATCTATAAAAACTATTACTTTTAAATAATATATTTGATCCACTTCGCATTTCAAAAAGGAAAATTTCATTAGACCTAATCCGGTAGTTTATTTTTCTTTTATAAAAATATCTCTGTGAAACGAACGCAAAAAATATAGATAACCACAAAAACACCAATATTCAACAACAAATATTTCACTTAATCAATAACATTTTTTATAAATTTAACTGCAGTATACATAAATGTGTTTACTTGATAAAACAAAGCGAAAAACATTCTAAATATTTTTTTAATTAAACATTTTACATGCTGAGTCCATAATAGGAGAAACATTCGAGCACTATCCACTATCTCAATATTGACTACACCATTGTTCAAATACAATCGCATTAATCCAAGTATCTACATAAATGCAACATTGTCATATTATATGTTTTACATTGAATTCAAAAGATTATGTACCACAACTAACGAGCACAATTGAATTCACCGGGCAAAAAATATATACACTATGTTGGAAGTCTAGGGAATCTGCACGAAAAAGTGTAACACTCTGTTGTAACAGAAACGCTGTTATAGAAAAATAAGTAAATATATTGACAAACACACGAATTTGAATGTGATAATTAAAAGTGCAGTGTACAGACCATGCAGAATATGTATTAATTAATAGTATGGATGATTAATGGCAAAATGTGTTGTTAGTGTAACATTGTATAAAAATAAATAATATAAAATATTGTATTTTAGAGGTCCTTTGAGAATAATAAAACTGTACCCATTATTGGAACAACATGCAACCAATGTGTACAAAATAAATGCATATACAATGCAATATCAAATGCATTTAATGCATGTGTTTAGTGAAAAATACATGGATGAAAAATAAAATAAAACATTGGATAAATTTTACTAATAGGATATGAAAATGTTGCAATTTACCAATGAAAAGCCCATGAGAATACGAACGCGGAAATAGGACAAAAACGAACATGGTGAACAACGAGAGCATGTTATTGTAATGTGTCCATAATGCCTCACGGGCAACAGCTGACTCATATATTTGTAGGTTAGAAGACTCAATTTGTAATAATTAGATTAATAATTTGGAAAGAATGCAGGGCAAATATTCGTGTTAAGAGATAATTTCTCATTGACACCCGAAACAATATAAGCGGTTCCGACGGATATTAAAACCCTGGGTTTTCAGAAGCCCTATGATAATAGCACCCATCACCAGGAAAATATTGTTATGGGTAAAGCGATGATGTGTCTTTCGGTTTCACTACTATATTAACAATATATATAGTCCAAATCACGATAGATAGACGGCGACTTATATTTAAAAGAGGTTATACTTAAGAGCGGTATAAATCAATAATACGATAATGAATTTTATCTTATTCGTTTCTATATACTTTATAGAAAAATAAGTGAGTCAGTACCTTTTAGTTATATCGGCAGTTTATACTCCACAACTTGTTTTAAGTATGAGTCGTCGCCGACCTCTCGTAATTTGAACTATATTTACTGGATTTGGTTGTTCTTACACCGTAAATACTGGCAATATTTTAGCAAATATAAAACACTTTTTAAATTAAAAATTCTTAACTATTTTTCTTTCATACTTCTAATGTTATATCAGTACTGGTGATTACATAAGTAAATAAAATAAAAAGTTAAAGATTCCAGTTGTACATTAAACGAAAACTATGTATTTGAAATTCAAATGTAGCGCAAACCATCAGCCATCTTCTGGATGAAAATGGAACTACACCAACAACCAAAAACGATGGGATTAGCTTTACGCTCTGCAGTGTCTGCGTTACGGGAAAAGTTTTCCATTAATTAAACTTGAACTTAGGTACAATGTACGAACGCGATACTACGACCGGGATATCTGGAATCATTTTATGGTTCTGCAGCTTCAGTTATAGGAAATCTGTTAAATTACTGAAGTAAAAATAAATAAAAACGACTTTCAAAATGTGATAACAGTTAAATCGAACGAACACTCTTACAGATAACTTTTGTACTTTTGCCAATTTGCCTTGAAGCCATAACCATCTGGAATAGGGGCATATTGATCAAGGATGGATAAATTGTGAACGCCTTTTCTTATCTTTCAATACACTTAATGGATAGATTAAAAGAAATTTCAGAAAGAGTACAATAAATGTTACACCAGATTTGCACGCTATAAAAAAATAACAAATAATTAAAAACACCGATATCTCGAAAACCGTAAAATTGTATTTGATATTTTTTATATCTCATTTTTCAAGAATTGACATCGATGTTACTCAAGCTACTCCTCCTACGTTGTATATGCTAGTAACTAAAATGAGACCTCTTCCGGTTTCTAACAATATCACCAAACTTTAAACAACAATAACGCTGCACATAATTTTCCTCAAACTTTGAAAACTCATTCAAACAAATAAATATACTAACCTAATACTTAGTAGCAATACACATAAAATACATTTAAATTCAACGATGCACATTTCTTATTCCCGTTTTTATATCATTTCTTCCCTCTCTTCTTATTCGCTCCAGATTTTGTATGGCTACGAATGTAAATGTTTACTCCCTATATCTACAAAAACACACACACACACTTCCATATAAATGTATTTATATAAAATAAAAACCAATGTAAAATAATTTCAATTAAAAGTTTTTACTTGTAAATTTCTTTGTCTCTGGAAATAATTTACTCGTACTTAAATAGGTACAATTTCTTTTTTATTTTATGTAAAAGTGATAATAGTACATTAACTATCTTAGAAAAAAATCTTTGAAATAAAAGTTTCTTGTTATAAAGTTTTATTTTTAAATAAAATTCTTTGTTAGAGTCTGTAGAAAAAAACTGCAAAGAATTATTGATAAGAATTCAAACTCAGTATTGTTTTCTTTATGGAATTATACTAGACATAATTTAATTGTTAATTTGTTGTATGTTATACGTAAAACAGTATTTGTTGCTTCGGAGTCATAACACATAAGCACACTCTGAAGTACAGCACATACTCTAGTGATACAGCTTGTGTTTCACTAACTGATATATTTAAAATGCAAATATTCAACGCGCCAATATTCAAATTTAGACAATTTCTTTAATACTAATATAGTATATAATAAAACAAATAAATTTTGAGCACAAATATCGTGATTATAATCATTTAAAACATAGGAGGATCTAGGTGATAGGACGCAGCTTCGAGAACAAGTAAAAATGTTCAATAATTTCTTTTTAAATAATCAACTAAAAGTCCTCATAATTTATTTAATGTAATCCTGTTGAATACTTGCCGAAAACAAAAAGCAACGACGTTCTAATACTATGAATTTCCTGCAATTAATGTTACTATCACGTGCTAGCTAACATCGATATAAACAAACATAAAATTTATAAATATAAAATAATACTTTTTTTTTCTTTTTTTAATAATTAGCATATTTAAAATAATAATTAAATTTTATATATATATATATATATACTATATAATATAATTAATGACTTTTTGAGAGTTTCTAATTAACAGACGGTTTATAAATTACCGCACCTTTGACATCGCTTTAGCATGAACCCCTGCCCTTACTCCTGCTTCGGGCCCAGGAGCATTTTTTTATAATGTAAAGAACTTGGTGTTCCTTTATTATTACATAGTACGAAAGCAGTTGGATCCTTCCACGACCGCGACGTTGTTCTTTCCCTATACATATCTCTTACGGTTCTATGAGCCAAGGGTTCTCAATTACCTAACAATTAAAAAGACAATTTCTATTACCATTATTAACAGGCCACAAAGTATAATTTTAATTTTTAATACTTATTTTTTTTAATACGTAAATGTTCTCTTCATACTTTATTTACTGCGTAATTTTATGAAGTATCTAGGTCATGGCCGTGTTATCGAACATTTGTTATGTAAATATATCAAAGTACTCGAATACCCGTGATATTCATAATTATTCTATTTCAAAGTGTAAGAAAATAGACAGTTATATTAATATTAGATGACTGCCACATTTCATTCTTTTTGTATATCATTAAATGTTAGTTTGAATAGTAATTATAGATTCATTAAGAAATAAATTGATTTTTCTATAACACCCGATCAATCTAGTGTTGTAATGTATCTAGATACAATTAATTAGTTAATAGATCTATACGGTGCATTTAAAAGAGTATTTAGTTAATTATATTCTAATAGCTGCACTTGTAACTAGTATGCAATTTATTTGAACCAGGGATTGTATTAATACAAAATTTTCTTTAAATAGTTACATGCTGTGGGGTCTGCTACATTAAATTATGGACAGAAACTCTAACTTTAAAGACAATAAATTTATAAAAATATATGTTAATTTTCTGTATTTATCAATTAAATTTTATAATTGCTGTAATGTCATTAATTTACTAGAATATAATTATATCTTGACCATCACTGATATTAAATATAAAAAAATTAATATGTAAAATTAATGTTAGATCCCGTCTCATAACAGTATATCATTAGACAAATATGTAAACCCCAACTGCCTAGGGATATTTTTATAGTCTTTTATTAAGAAACCGAATATCAAGCATTTGGTTATTTGAAGACATATTAAATATATTAAAAATCAGTAGATGTACGAACAGAATAACAAGGATCTCAGTCTTAAATAAAACTATTCTAATTATCTGTCTGGCTCAACGACAGTTCAACTTGTTCTTCACATTCACTTATTAAATTATAGTGGAGTTTATTAAATAATTAGAAGTTATGTGTAATTACTAAAATATAATAACAGCTACTTAAATAAAATATTTAAACCACAACAAAATGTAACAAAAATACAAAACAGTAACTGAGCGATTTTGACTACGTTTCAATCTTATATATTATCATGTCATCATTTCCAAATTATTAAACAATATTTTTATTATTATTTAATACCTTCAAAAAGTCATTGTGCGTAATGCTATGAAAATGCATTTTTCAAATTGTAAACCATTGATATCTTTAGAGAACGACTATAGTTAACAATCAGCATTTGTCGTGTTCACAGTTTGATAACAACTGGTTTCATACATTTCATACCGCATTATGGTTTTGCCGTTTGTTCAATGCGATATCTCAAACAAGAGAAGTTATGCTTTGAAAAAGGAGATCGTTAACATAACGAAGAAGTTTGTTATATATAAACTTAAACGTAAGTCAAGAAGTATAAGAAAGGACCTCCTCCCCTTCACTCCTCAGTTTCCATTCACAAACTAGCACAAAAAGGATTTAACTATAATTCAAAGCCAATGTGGGCAATGAAAAGAAGGCTTTGCGAAAAGCGATATTTAAAAAAAAGTAATTTTTCAATGAAAATAAAAAAGTTGAAAATATCGGGAAGAAAATAATTGATATTTAATAAGTGCTTGTCTGGAGTTGTGGGTATTCGAAACTACAAATCGCAAACGGGAAAAGTCAGAGGTGGTTCAGGTTTAAAATATAAAGCACTATTTTTAATGTCGTGCTTTAATTTATGAAATAAGTACTACATTACTATTTTATTTTGGTCTATTAACAAATAAAGATATTAATGAAGGAACCTACTCATATTGCACACGAACCTATTCAAACTTGTCAGTGTCAGTGACGTATATCTAAAAAATAGTTTTCTTATTTACAAAAATGTCATGTGCTCTATAATTTACGAATTAAAAATATTTTGCATAAAAAGACATACATCTCTTTTCAGGCCCCATGTAAGATATAGTGCACATACCAAAACATTTTGACGTATAATTCTATTAACAAAAAGTGTTCTACAAAATGAATAAACTATAAAACGAGCATGTGGTCGCATTCGAAAAAGAAACATTAGTTCTATAGCATTTACAGTCCACATAAATAAAAGTAAATTATCCATACACAAGTAAACGGACTTGTACAGGAAATTAGTAGTTAGAAGTTTGCTGTTACAACTCTTGTTAGTGCGTCAGTACATTCAGCGTAATTAGTGCTTGTACTTGTGTGTTTGTACTTTGTAATAACGCTATGTTTAACTATTCTGCAAGGAAGTAAAGTAATAGACGCAAACTCGTAGAATCTTGCTCGTATTTTATGGAACACTTACGATACGTAATTGAGCACATCCTTCACAAGTTGTGAGAACTTCACTTCAATTGAAGGTTGTAAAGTACATGTACCTTCTAGTATTGTATATAGGAAAACAATTAAGTTTTCTGAAAATATTTCTTATGCAACATGTTATAACTTAATTGTTTTTAAGCAATTGTAGATATAATGTATGTAATTAATTCTCTTCCTTAATTAGAAAACTAACGGTTGGTTTATGATTGAAGCGATTAAATTGTGGAGAATCTAATCAATGTTTTATTACTTTTAAAACAGGAAAATAATTCTGTTTTGATGGTATATTGCTTTTTCTTTTAAGTTGCGTTTACTTCAAGTACGCAGAAATATTTAGTGTTTATCGCCGAGTTAGTGTCGTTATCCAAAGACGAACAGTGCCCATAAAGTGTTTAAGGAGGATTTCAAGTTTCAAATTTTAAATAATACGTATTCCGGTATTCCCAAAAAAGTGAGATAAAAGTAAATTGCATTACAAATCGACAAATATAATATTAGAACTCTCTGACTGTATTTAAAGTTAGGGAGTATGTTTGACTAATAAAGGTTACTTCTATACTAATTATTTTATGAAAGTAAAGTAGATATTTAAAAAGTTATCAATGTTTAGCGAAATTTACTTGAACAATAAGTGTGTTTCACTTTTGAAATACAATTTATTACAGTTCAATTTTTTTTTTCTTTTTTAATATCTTATATTTCGAATGTGACATTTAATACTTGTAACCAATCAATTTTTGCTGTGCTATATCTTATTTTTATCCTACAATTCCAACCACAATAAAAAATGTGTAAAGATTCTATTACTTGGTAAACTCTTATTGATTCTAATGGAAATTATTAATTTTAATTCAAGAACACTTTCATTAAATATACAATACATAAAAGTAATATTAGACACACATTTCCTATAATTTATGCGATCTCGTGTAGTCATTTGGGTCAACAATTTGTATGCATTTCTTACGCTCGAATTAATGTACTTGAGGAAACATGTAAATATATTTTTATTATCTTTTGAATAATCTGCATCTAGATTATAACTTTGGCAAAGCGACAATAAATTCAACCAAACATTAAAACAACCAAAAGAATGTTGTGAATATAGTTGCAGTACGATGCGAGTATAAAAATGCACAAAACACTTGAGCATACTTTAAGGAGATATTTTAAAAAGATCTTAAACAATATTTTATTATTTACTTTATATATAAATTACTTAAAATAACATTTTTGGCTGTCATATGACGGAAATTGTATTTATTTTAAAATAAAAATGTTGACCAGAGAATTTATATATTTATGATATATCAGCGGAGAAAAATTGCTGAGAAATTGTAACTTAATACTTGTGAACCATGTTTTTATTTTTATCAACTGTATTATACGTTGATAAGGACCTCAAATTCTTTTCAATATTTATTTGAGTGCATCAACTTAGTACTTGAAGCATTGAAGAATAATATGTTTTAAGGGTAATGGGGTATGCATTGTTCACAGATTGGTTTTGGTTCTCTTTTGAATAAGTAGGTATGAGTAAGATTTATATGACCTTCCATTTCATCCGGCAGGTAAATCTTGTTTACAAATAGATGCCTTTCCTTTCTTTAATTTGTTATTATGTCTAATTATTTGTTACTAAGTAGCAATATATGGAAATTCAAACACCACGGTCTTATGTACAGGTTAAAAACTTCACTATGAGCTAGAAACGGATTAGAATCACTAATCTCAATGAAGCACACCTTAACGCAAATAATTAACAGAAGATAATTAGTCCACTTATGATAATCTATACATTAGTACATCTCTTAGTACTATTTATATTTTAAATATAAAATGAAATAAGACAAGATTGAGTATGACTTGATATTATAACATTGTAGAGTGTTAATACGATCTGGATGCTTTGTAAAAGGGATCTATTGCGGATACAAAGGGATAAGTATACTAAGGATACCGTAGACCCTGCAGCTATTCTCAAGTCAGTCTTATCGTCCTGCTCCTTACTTCACATTCATTCACACAGCTTCAGCAGTATCAAAACCACGGCGTTAATTACATTAAATTAGAACTTTACGTGTTTTTGCTTAAGGTTATTCTACATCTACAAAGGGCTCGTATTTAATACTCAACTTGTAATAATACTTTACTTCCATTATATTGTATTGAAGAAGTTTGGTTAATACGAGTACAGATATTCTTCTTCTCAAAGAAACCACTCGAATTTCAAGTTTAAATCAATCATAATTAGGAATGTTAATGAAAGATTTACAAAATAAAGAACACACCCAGCTTGGAAAGTTCGTATTGAAATACTTTAAGAACAATATGTTGTAAATGGAGATGATTCATTTGTACTTTGCTAAGAATATACACACACACACACTTAGAAATTAACATACAAAAACAATGTAAGGATAATTAAGAAACTAATTAAGAAAACTGATCAATTTACAAGACTTTACCTGTCCAAAGTCAGACAGAATTTTTATGAAGCCTGTCTACATTTTAGTATTGATTACTTCTTTGGGGTAATTTTATAAAATATGTTAACAATAAGTGATGATGTTTACAATGGTGAACTAGTCCTTAATTTCATGTGATTTATGTTTTATTTCACTCAACATATTAAGTTACGCAATGTGTGTGATGAGACAGAACGAGAGTTACTGAAATACGAACCACAGTTTTCTACAAATTACATCCACAATTTTGATTGCTCTCTTCAGTGTCATAGGCAGGAGGTCAAATCATCCGTACTATATTACACCTCGCCTTATCAGTATGGTCCTGTACTTAGGATTTAACAACTAAAACGCCGTCCTCTCTGTGCAGATATTCAAGTGAGTCAAATGCGTTTTTAAATTGTATAAGCACAAATACAATCAACCTTAACATTGTGAAAAAATTGTAGTCTTATTTTGATTATTTGACGTCACGAAACTCTTGACTTCTCCCTCTTGTCACGTTTTGTTACACTCTGAGGGAGTCACCCTCTTCTCACTCTAGCGTATGACGTAATTAACAGATACCCCCTTATACAAAACTGTTAAATAAAAATATGATTACAAAATATTTTTATTCGTAAAAACATACTGATTTTAATCTATTTTAATTTCGTATACAAGCAGAGAATGTTACATTTAAAAGCAGATGTAGCAACATGTTCAGATTTTTCGCATACCAATAAAGAAACATCGTATCGTAAACATACCCATACATATGTAAGCATACTCGTACAAACAATCTCTGAAAATAATTAGCATTTTGATTGCATATCGGCCAGAGTATTATTTGATGATACCATCCTACCCATAAATAACATTGGTGAACGGTTACACAACTCAACACGGTGCGACGCGGCGTTGTGAAATGGTTTCTTCATATTGCAGACTAGTGATGAGCAGAACACATTAAAAGTATCGATTAGTTTGATTGACATATTTGTAACAAAACTGTAATCTATTGAAACTATCCATAAGTGTTATTCATAAACCATGAGGCTTGATCCTGAGGGCTCGGGAATTAGGTGAAAGCTATACGTACACTATAGCGTACAATATACACTTTCATTGCCATATGTAAGATAAGATTACTGTAAGATAAGGCACTTTTATCCTATACCAGATATTCATTCAAATAAGGAATGAACAAGACGTTATTGCGTACCTCAAACAGAGAAGGATCTTTTGGCTGTAACTAGAAAAGATATTTTCAAATAATAGAAAACTTGCAGGAATGGCTAGTGCTACGATTTGAGAAAGAGTATTTATAACAATGAAAAAATATATAAAGTAAAAATCGGTCTTGTATATTTTATGCATAATACTTTTTATAAAGTTTTGTTAATAGAAAGCACAAAAGTATTTTGGTTTTGAAAGAAAAAAACTGCGTTCCATTCAAGAGGGAGGAGTTCTAAATGGAACCACGTGGTTTATATAAGACTCGTAAATTAATGTGGCATTCAAATTGGTTTTTCTAACTGGCTCTAATTCTAATTGGGTTTGCCAGTACACAAGACGTTATTTTTATCTATAAAACACTACAGTATTCGAAGTATCTAATTTCTATATAACATTTTGTATTACGTTTTCAGAATGTAAGTAAAAGTTTTAACCTGCATAAGAAAATATCCTTTATGAAATCAAATAATGTATTTTAAAAGATATTGTACTTTGTAAACACGATGTATCATGCAATATCGATATCTCCCTCGATATATTTCATTTGACAACACTACTATATGTCCCTCCGTTCGCTCTCTACATTGTAGCATTGTACTAAATATACAAACTTCAATTTCATACAGCAGCCGTAATTCTTCTTTTTTAGCATTATGTTTTTGGATACACTCTCTTAACTGCTTTTAATATCGATATGAATGATGACCGTCAATTTTAATATCTGATACAGAATCTTGTTTTAATATAATTTATTGTAGATAATAAAATACTTGTACAAACGAGGTAGAGTAGAGTACAAGGCCCCTAAGATATTTTGAATTACATACACGATACATAAATTATATATTTTTTTATTTACTTTTTCATTTTCATAATGAATATCATATTTGTACATTGTATCTGTGGAATTTTAATGACCACATTTATTAAAGACTTGTCAACTACATTTTTTGACGCTTCTGAAAGATGTACGAGTATTAGGAGATGATACCGTATCAGTATATGAGTAAATTATAGTTTTGAGTTTAAATTAAAAAACTATTTGTTTGTATTTGTTGATTATTTAAATCACCGATCATTAATTTACCTTCATCACATTTTAAATATCTACTAATTACATATGCATAATTACTACACAACAAATGAGCATTTGCGTTATTAAAATAAATGAAAATCGCATTATTTTCGTAAATAAATAAATTCACTAATTGTTAAAATAATTAGACAAAGGATGGTGTTTTTAAACTGATTTTATTTGCTCCAATTTTTATAATTAAATAGAACTTGTAAAACAATACGCATGTCGGAAGTTTAACTTCTTTTTCCCTATTTTAAGTTAACTTAAGCACTCAGGAACTATATTAACGTAGTAATTTTTACTGTGCTTTTTTCGCAGTGTATAAACAATTAAAACAATTGTTATCGTATCTGTTATTTCTTTATCAGAGTTTTACGTCACTTTCTTTACACTTTCGTTATATTTGAAAAACGTTCTGATTACGAAGAAATATTAAAAATACAACATATAATATACTTAGACGCTACTTAAACGTACTTCAAATATTTCAACGTTGAACTGTCTGAAAATTCAATAAAAAGCAACCCTATTTTAAAATTTCAATAACAATTAAAAATGTAATAATAAATCAAATCGAACATAATTGCCGAATGCTGAATTCGGAATGTTTGCCGCGCACTTGAGCGCTCCACGTAGTTATTTGCTCCGTTTTATTAAAACACGTGGTCATGATACATGGTGCAGTCCGGTTAATGAAATTCCCAAAAACCGTTACCGTATAACACCACAAATCCCGATAATTCCATAGCTTTAGTATGCACAATGAACTGAACCACTTATGGGGATTTATTATTTACAAAATTCTGAAATATTCAATATTGAAAATATTACTGAATATCCAGTTGAAGTGTACATGATATAGTGGAGTTTTATTGTGAAATCAAGCGTAGCACCACTTTATGTTTAATGAAAGCTATAGGCCTAAAACGGTCTCTGAAAAATCATTTACAAGTCTAACTATATTGATGACAACATGAGAATATTTGTGATCACAACGCTGTCACCACACATGTGAGAAACAGTGATACTATTTCTTGATTTGCCTTTAGTTTACTCAGCTTTCTTGCTATTATTCATGGGAATTCTGTACAAGAGTATATAGCACGGGAACTAACAACATCAGATTATAATACGTTTAGATATTTTTTGTCTTTAATTCAAGAGAAATTGATAAAGTCGTATTATGCTTTGCACTCTCTGAAGGTACAGCCAGCCGCCCCTGTAAGTTAAGTAAGTTAGTAAGCGGTCATGGATCTATTAAAGCAAAGTTAGTCCAGCTTGGAATTAAGAGTAATGATAGATGCAGATTTGGTGAACGGGAAACACTGATGCATATATTAAAAGAATGCCCAGACTACTATGAAGCGAGAGTAAAATTTCAAGATAGAATAAAAGTCAGACAAATTGGAAGTCTGGAGTATCTAGTAAATGAAGAGATTAGGTATCGAATGAATATGCGAAGGAGATATTTGAAACTAGAAAAATGCTATTGAAGAATGATGAAGTAAGAAGAAGAAGAGATGCAGAGACAGTAATAGGAAGTGAAGGAGAGAAATTAGAGCAAGGGAATTGGGATAATTTCACGGCGGATGAGATTGCACAGTAAATTATATAAAATGAGTTATAATAAGTTTCTTTGTACATCTTTTATTTGTTCCTATATAATTATATATTAATGTAATTGAAATGTAAAAAATTAAGGGGGATAGAATAAGTGGAAAAAGCAGCACATATGGGCGGAAGCCTAGGTGCTATTAAATTTAATAAATGAAAAAAAAAATACGTTTAGATACAATCAAATATGGGTTTATAATACTGCAGGCGTCTTCATCTTTAAAAAATGGCAGTTAAAAACTATTTTTTCCTAATATCCCCTTACTAGTGGATTAAATTTGCTACAACTTTTGTTCTTAACATTTCTTTGTACGATTAACAGATACAGAACTGCAGTTCTTTTTATTTACTAAAAACATATATTCTTCGGTCATTCAGATTATCAACGATCTACTGCTTATAAAAACAGTGTGAATGTACTTTATACTTTTCTTTTTATTGTTAATTTAACATGGTAGAATTACCTGAATGTGTACACGTATAAATTACAAAATAAATTGTTTAATAACCAGCAGCTATTATCTCTAAAGCGCACCGAATACAAATTTACCGCTGATTAAATAGACTTAACCTGGATTAAAACCAATCAATAGAATTTAATATTTCTCGTAGCAATTTTCAATAATCATATCACAATGTTGTATGATGTGGACACATTATCCATTACATAATGAATTTCTATTGTTCTGACGTTTCCTATTCTATCTACAGCTACAGCAACAACGTATTGTTATACGGTGTACCATGACGCAATAGTGCATACTAGTAGATTTCCGATATGATACGTCGTCATTATGACTACCAGTATTTACTATTAATTATTAGCCGTTCTCTGTAGCTACACTGTACACACTGTTCGATTTTTTTTAATCAACTCGCTTTGCATTACATTGCCAACCATTTTGTATACAGTTTATGTTATATTCTACAATTTACATCAGTCTGTTGAAGTAGCAGTTTATTTGAATTCTATATACCGCAGTCCGCAGTCCAATCAGTAGTAAATATTAAATTGAAGTACACGGTTTCAAAATATGGAGGAGCGTATAGATTAAAATGTCATGTCGAGTATTGGAATATTGCAATGCAGATGAATAATTACAAAATACAGAAGCTGGATGGCCAGATGGCTGAATCGAGAATGCCAAAATGTCCCAGTATGAGACAGTTTTAATAGAAAATGTTGAATGCTCTATCATGATATTTTTGTTTGGTTTTGTTTTTGGTTTTCATTTTGAATTGTAATAGGTTTTTGAAAAATGACTCTCTAACAATATAGTATGGTGTTTCGATACTAAAAACTGAAATTACTTTTTTTTTAACCAATGTTCTTCTGTCTATATCGTATAGAAAAACATGTATGGTTCAAATCGTTGAAATGCATTTACAATCTACAATTGTAACATCAATATTATGAAAGCAATTTATTTTTGAATAAGTTTCTTATACAATTTACATGTAAAAAGTATTATTTGATGTTTCTTACTAATTTAACTTATTTAGTACTCTCTCATTTAGAGCCAATACATCCTTTCAAATCAAATCCTTTCATTTAGGAATGTTAGCAGAAATTTTATTCATTTTTCAGGAATGTCTCCATGTTTGATCACAGAGTGCTAAGTTCAACATTATTCGTAGTAGATGTGCTAGTACTATTATGCATTTTATTAATTGAAGTTACCTTTATTGTTATTACTATTTATTCTATACCACACGTGTCTGAGGGACTACACATCTTGGGTGACTCTTGGACACTGAAGCTACGGGTTCGATACGGAACATTGGATAAGGAACACATCCGCTATGAGACTTTTTCACATACAAATCGGTTAAGAGGCCTTTCAATATACATATTCTAATAATTTCTGATTAATTATTGACTAGTAATTACGCGCGAGTAGCTATCTTCTTAAAATGGCGACCTAAAATGAGGTTTTCACAAAATCTTCCTACTGGTGGGTCCTACGATAAGAATAATTATTAACGATTAGAGAATTTGCAACGACTTTTGCTTACTTCATTCTAATGCATGTCTAACAGATAAGGAGCTGCAGCGTCATTTCTCTCTTTCTAACTACCAAAAAAGGTGATAACTACTTTATGACTACTCTAGTCTTATGATATTTATTTGTTAACTGCAATATGTATAAATACAAAATATATTTTCTGCTAATAAAACTCGCATAACATAAAATAAGGTATATACGTCTTTAAATTCTAATTTATTGCAAAATTTGAACAAAATCGTTCACAGAGTCATAAATATCATTTGCATCCGAACGCAACGCAGTAGCTATCTTAAGATAAATTTATTGCAATAAAACGACAGATTTAAACAGGTTTAATTATAAATCAGATAAAAAGTACAGATATTTTTTGCTCAATAATAAAACGGAAATGACTTATAAATTCAACATTATTAATATAATAAACTAACTCTGTGACTTCATATTTCATGATATTTATAGCAGAATTTCTATTAGTCATAATTCTCTTCTAATGCTAACCAGAACAGTAAAACCACATCTGCTGACACAGTAACAGTGAAACACATGCTTTATGAGCAGAGATTTTATCTTAATCTCTTGATGGTGATGGCTTACCCAACAAATCGCAACTAATTTCATAATTTCGTATCGTAAAAATACGATATGAAACATCATTCAGTACGTGGTAAAATATGAATATCACCGCACGCGTACAAGCGAAGCACAATGTGTAGGTAGCAGCCTGCTTAATGGTGAAAACAAAGTAAACTTTATTAGCATTGGTTTTAATACCTCATAACACCAGCAACACCAACACTGGACGCGATTATGCTTCATTCGGATTAATGATTGAATTCGAGTGTGTGTGTACGTTTTGAATTGAAACAAAAATAATGTGCAGTATAACTGTAGCGAACGGTTATAATGTGATATCAAAAAATAATTGAAAAAAATGTTTTACCTCCGAAATTTAATTTGAAAAAAAAAAAAAAAAAAAAATCAATGCGTTGATGGCATTTAGTATTATGCAATGAATCGACAAGGTAGCAAGTTCGACTTTCAATAAATATATAATGTTATATAAGCGATAATACTATTAGAAATTTCAACTACATTTTCCAGGTATATACGAGGCTAAAACCCGCTCAGTTTCACTACTACGAGAATATTCTGTAATGTAAAATGTATGTGTAATATTTTGTAATTAAAATTATTGTCTACACACAGCATCGTCTCAAGTGTGCGCTCTGCCTAACTCTTACCATCAAAGAGAATACATCGAAGTACATCCTAGTTGTATTTATGAGTAGCAGTACCAACGTAATAGGATTACATTTTTATCTGGTGCATTGTTATTAGCATTGCGAATATATAATGAGACATGTATTAAATATGCATAAAGGTAGACGCAGCGTACCTGATTCACAAAACAAAGGAAACGAACAATGGGATATAAACTATGTTGATTTAATTTTAAATAAAAATAATGTTCAATAAATTATTACCTGGTTAGCTTTATTTAATCCGATACTCTGGTATATAATTCGTTTACATTATATCATGTGTACATCACCTATGTGTATGTACATGTATATTTAACTTAGAATTATGAATTTAGAATAACGAAAATTTTAATTAAATTTAGAATTAATGTTGTCTCTTCAGAGCTCGAGTCTAGAATAATTTTTGGTTAAAAAATATATTGTTTTTGAGCTTAAAAAATAGAATAAAATTAGTAACAGGAAATTGTCTCCTTCTATAAGTTACAGTAACCTAAAAGCTAGTAAATGTGAAGAGTTCGGCGGTTCCTCATGCTTAAAAGCGATTATAAGAGCCGTATAAACCTACGATACGATTTTTCAATATACATTTTCATTCAATAAATCTGTAGGAACATTATTAGCTAATACAGCTCACTCATAAATAAAAACAGCCCCTCCTACTCTTCTAGAGAAATACTTGAAGTGATTGAATATCGAAACAGAATAAGTGACCAGAGAACCTGTATAATTTTCAACAACAATTTCTATTTATGTTTGGTTCCAACTCGAATTAAGAGCCTGTTTATCAACGATTGATGACATCGCCCGCCGTTAATTACGATATTATCATTGAATTATTATTTTCAACGGGTCAAGTAATGGACTCGTAATTACAACGTCTTAATTAACGACTAAATATCGTGGGTTATTTAATTGACCATTATCTAAGTTGTTCAGAACTCAAAGTGATATTTAATGGTAAAAAATTAATTTGATAAAGTACTAGAACTATACAACACAACTTGAAAAAAGAAAAAGAAGAAGAAGTACTTTATTCTAAGTACTGATTAAAGTGACGCCTAGTGTTTAACAAAACAAACAAATCGAAGTAAATAAATGATAAACCATCGACATGAAGACAGTTTTAGTAAAATATACAAAACAATTTACTTTAATACACTTCTATTTATTTGAACGACTTAAAAACTAAAAAAACATAGTTCAATTTATTATATGGAAGCACTTACCGTAATGGGCATATCATGAGTTAGATCACAGGTGTCGAGACGTCTACGGAAGCGTAGCACAGTATGCGTAGCATTCTCGTAGCCAAGTAATAATAGATAGTCTTGTGATGGGTCAACTTCAGGCTCTCGATCGATTCCTTTTTTTACATGACGATCCTAAAATTAAAAAAATATACAATAAATAAAACCTCAATTTTAATTATAAATCGAACGTATTTTTGGAATATAGATATTATTTTACGAAAATAACAAAGTTGAAAATAAATAATCAGATTCTATTTTAGAGATATTTTATAAATATTGTAGTAGATCATCCAATGATCAAGGCTATTTGTAGATTTTCTTTTTAGTTTTTCTTTTAATAATGTTTTATTTTTTCCCGCAGCATTTTTTAAACACAATTTTATATAACACCAGATTTTTCTTTCATCGTGAATATTACATTGAATGTTGTATTTCATTAACGATACAAAATATAATAAATTTAAAATAAAGTCTCATTTTCCATTTACAGAGAAAAACGTTTTTACTTTACGTACTTTATTCCCTTCACAACGTCAAAGATTCGCTGACGGGGACAAAGCTGTCGGATCAATAGTACAGGAGCACCAATTAATAAAGAAATATATTTTATATAAAAAAAAAAAACTATGATTTGGATGTATAGTAATATTATATAAACTGTATCACCCATTCAAAAGTTAGAAGAAAATGAAAGAAATGGGAAAAACTTTATCAAAGAAACTAAGGTTATTCAAATGGCTATTGGAATTGTAATAAATATGCAGTTATATTTATACTAGAATACTATTTACTTAAATATATTTAGTATAAAAATAATTGCATCTAAGTAGTGACTAATGTAGCACTTGTCACTGTTGTGTTTTTCAGGGATGGAAATATCATACTGTAAAATAATATATTGAGATAAATTTAGTAGAAATCAAAAAAGTCAATTTAATTATAAAGAAATGAACTTCTCAGTATCTGCTTTGACTAAACCAGCACAATAATTTAAGAATTCTAATTCAAGAACATTGCGCAGTTCTGTCTATCCATGTGCTGCCCTTTGTATAGCTTATGCCAACAATTGTGTCTAGATGCTTTGACAAACAGGTTTATGATAAATAAAATTAATTATAGAGAAAATAAGAAGTAGTAGGATCTAAATGTCAACGCTCTTACGGCTCTGGTATATTTAGAAACAATAGAACGGTGAACATGTAAAAGACAGACTCCTACAACAAGATTAACTAATTTAATCCAAGAAACAAAACAAAAACAACATAACTTTTCTTATATTAAGTCAATAAAGAAGAAGAAAAGAACAACACATATATTAAAGTAAAGTAAAAGTATAGGGGTAATAAATGATGTTTGGAAACAGAAGCCTTTCTCTAGAAAGGACCAATTGTAACTACTAGAAACGATCACTCCGAGCGTCAACCCAGCTATACAAAATGTTGAAGATCCATTACGAAGCAAATATCCATTCTAAAGCGATTCTAAAGACAGTCTGTAGTAGACTTGTGTTTACGTGTATTGGTGTTTATCTCAATTGAACGTCGTAGCCGAGCATCAGCGCTGTGTTGTTTCATTTAGAAGTCGTAATCATCGCATTCGGTCTCCAGGGTGGACAAATAAACATAATAAAACAAATAAATTGAATGGTGAATAAAATGAAATGTCCTGTGGGATTCCAATTCTAAAACTGTGTAATGATGTTTGGATATAAAACACTTTTAGATAGATTGAAATTATTAGAAGACGTTGAGTTGAAATTGTGCGTGAATTCAAACAGACTTGTATGTATTAAATAATTATAATAATCGCTTTAATTACATTCGTCATATATAAATTATGTCACACAAATATCATGGATCTCTAACCCCACTTCCTCAATCCCCATTGCCACATCTTGCCACACTTTGGAGATCTCCTCCTCGCCTCTTTGCGGATTTATTTAAGCGTTTTACATTACGAAATCACTTGATTTACACAGCTTGAACAACAAATTTCCTTAGATTTTACCTGCTTTTCAGAATTTTAAACCGATCCGAACTTTACTTAAAAAGACCTGTTTTAGTTAAATTAATGACCGTTATTAGAAAAACAAATCGACGTCATTAACTAAAAGGTTCTAACATATGTGACCGTAAAAAAGAATTTATTTAACAAAAAAGAACATAAGAAGAAAAAAACACGAATCAAAAATAATTAAGAAATTCCAAAAACATTACTTCGATGTTTAAACATTTTTTTTTATATTTAACTTTACAAAAAGTATTTAGAGGGTTCGTAATTCCTTTCTTCGTGGCCACTAGATGTAAATTATTGGAGAATACTGCAGTGGCGAGACTTTAATAGCGTACGGCAGTAGTAGCGACATGGAACATACTGCATCAGAAGTGGGATAAGTGAGAACCAGGAGATAGGGAGTACCGTTCAGCCGTTCAACCGTTTAGGATTCAGGATTCAGGATCAGGACATAAATACTATAGCTAAACTGGTCGATTTGATCGTCGTCAGATAACGATGTGGTATATCGTTATATTAACTTTACTTATAAATGGCGTGGTTCTCGTTTGGAGATAACATCCCGGCATCGCATCGCATAGCATCGCTATCCTTCAGCTTCCACGATCTCCACTAAATCTACTCTAACTACTGCGGTGCACCGTGCTGTACTATATTGGAACACAGAAGGAGCAGACTAAAGACTCTGAGGAATAATTTTATGCATTTTTAATGGGAAGTTTATAAATTTCTGAAATAAAATGTTTTGGCATGGTGAATGTATTTTTGAATTAATTAGGGAAAGCAGAAATATGGGCAGAAACAGTCTACAATCTAAAAACGTCGCTAAACACAGTTACGTATATTTAAGGTATACCGATTCGATTACATTCTTAAGTCTGTTCTATAATTACAAAGTTGCTTCACCATGGGTATTTACATCCTGGAAATTATGCAGCGTTGTAAATCACAAAGTTAGCCAAGCCTTAAGTAAAATTGCCCATTGTATAAATTGCAGGTTTGAGGTTATTAAGACCTTGAAGAGGATATCAGTATCAGTACCAGCATGATCAACATTATTCTGTACTTATAGAAGACTTTAATAACATATATTTTATTTAAATCTTTGAAGAATATAGCATCTGTGACAAGTTGCAGCGACATGTTGAAACCAGTTTTATTTAATATCAGTTACAAGTCAACAAACGTCTGCTTGTCTTCGTCCTCTCGTCCAATTATAAGAGATAATTATAAAGAACGTCTTATTATATATAAATGTAAGTTTAATCTTTTATTTTTTCTATTCTTTCCTTTTTGTTCACTATCATTTGTTTATGATAAATATAAGATTCAGAATGTTTCCTAATTAGGAAACTGAAATGGAGCATAGTAATGCATCATTGTCAAACATTCCGAAAACTTTTTAAAATATATTTCCTACAACTCTGGTATAAGTAGTATCCCAAGTTCTACCTACTACCTACTAGGTAGGAGTACTATAAGCATTACGTTGTGGGGTGGGTGGGGTAATCGTAAGCAACGAACCGTATATTGCAGAAACTACCACTTCTAGTTGTATTTATATATATTATATAACACCATATTGTGGTAAGAAGCAGTAGCGGCTCCTGACTTTTACTAATGAGAGCGAATGATATTGGCTTTTACAGACCGTTGTACATGCCAATTGCTAGTAGCTTGGTTAGTATTCAGTTAATACATTATGACATACCGGGAATCGAACACATTCTGAACACATCACTAATAACTAGTTGCACTAAATAAGCATTTATTAATTAGGGAGGTCCACAAAGTGTAAAATAATAATAGATTAAGGAAAACTCATCCAACTTGTATATACGTTGTTGTTAATATAAACTGAACGTGTTCGTGGAAATTTCTAATGCCCCTGCAATGTACAAGTAAGCAAGCAACTGGCGTCTAATTGATTTACAGCGAATACTTGAAGCAATTTGTTTGATTAGATTTCTAGTTTGCCACTGGTAACAGCAGCATTAAGAGTAGGAAGTACTAGATGCGGAGACTGTGGAAACCCGGGAAAGTGGTACCGGAACCACTATATAACATACAAAGGGGGTGGAGAAATAAGAGAGAAAAGAGAGCTTGGTTTTTCTTGCTGTTGAAATATGCAGTTAGTTCTCCTTGCTGCTTGTGGGAATTACAAGTCCCCTTTCTTCTTCTCTCAATTCACCTCTTTTCTGTACAAAAGACCAAACCACCACATACCCTTTTATTTTATTGCTCAAAGAGTAAAAATATTGGTGCAAAGATTGTTAACAAACTCATTCCTAGTGTATAAATGGTGTAGAATTTCAGTTAGTGATGTCTTATAAGGATTGTGCAGAGTGAATAGTGTCAGGATAACCTTTACATGGTGCGAATTTATTAGACGATGTGAAGGCAGCGCTGAACGCAAGATGAAAGTGTGTTTTTAATAGCTCTAAGTACAATTAAACATAAAAACATCTGGATTTATGAAAGAGGGAAGTTAAATTATATGAATAAATTAAACTTTATAAGACTTGTCAGTTGCAAACAAAATGGGGGATGGGGTTATCTCGATAAAGTGCCCAAACCCGCGCCCTGAGGTATTAAACAATGTACAGATTGTGATTACAAGTTGCGAAAACTTGGAATTTGGTTTTGAAACAAAGTAGTGAATGTGAAGTAAGATTAATTTGTCGATTTAAGTGAGTCTGCAGCTGTATTCAGGTTGAACTCGTGTACGGACTTGAACGTGTCGGACTTCGACGATAGGTGGCCGCGTTTAATGACTGGTCATTTATTTCATTATGCACTTTAATTGGTTAGGTTATAGGACTTCGTGAATGCCAGTCGTTTTGTCGTCATCCCACACAAAGGATCGTTTACACTGTTAATAAAAAATAGTGTCACGTTGTACATAAATTTTCTTTTTTTATAAATTAGAGTTTTTTAGTATAAAATATTGTTACTGCACAAAAATAAATAATTGAGTATCAAAATAATTACCGCATAAGAAATAAGCAAAATAGTGATAGTAAATAATACATAATCAGAAATATCCAGAAAAAAACAAGTACAAGGTATTAGTAAGGCATTACAATTGCATTTAATAGCAGTCTGCCTGCAATGAGCAGAAATACATCCGAAGCTGCACACGAATATAATCGTTAAATGATATACACAAAATATAATCCTGGAAACAATTTCAAATAGTTTTTTACGGTATTCCATTGTTTCAAGTGGCTATACAAACTACTGCAAAACTATAAAATGTATTAAATTCAAAATAGACTCATAGTCAGAGCGCTAGTGAATATTCCGCAGAAAAAACTTTTATTTATTAAGAACTGTTTCATTTCTAGGAGAAACATGAAGCAGGACCATGAATGAAAATTATGTTGAAAAATAAATTGAATTGAAAATTTGTTTTTCAAGTCACAAACACATTAAAAAACACTCCTACGTACACAATGATTCTTTATAAAAGTGTTCACGGGCTAGATTATACAACACGAGGGATCTTAGTTTGAGAGTCTTTGCAGTGAAGAGATTATCAAACAAAAGCAAATGCACGTTCATATAAAAGCCTCTCCAGTATAATAAAACATTTCAGTATAAAAGACAAATCCAATCTAAAAGTGTGTAAAATCCAATACATTAATATAACCAGCATCACTACTTCCCCCTTTCACTCCCTTCCTCTTAATGCTAAATACTTAATACCCGTCTTTCCTTGCATCTTGCGTTGCGCGTTTTGACTGTTGAGATATAAAACAATAAAACCTTAGCCTAGTCGCTAATGGATTCATAAATTACGTAATAAATATTACGACAGTTGACATTAAGGAAGGCTTAAGCCAATACCAAAGCAGAAAGGCGCCGCACTCAATAGCTAAAGCCAGGAATCTAAGATTGAATTCCCATTTGAATATTTATACGACTAATTGAGTTATAATTTTTATTTTAAAACCACTTAATTGTCTGCGTAGGAGTGTAACTGGAAATATGTTTAAAAAAACTAGCTCTATCAAAAGCAGGGTCGATTACAAATGACTCAACAAAAACTATGAGAAGATTATTCGATCATTGTAAAAAATACATTTCTGAATTTAACAATAACTTTTTCAGAGTTTTCTAATTTTAGTGGTATGTACAAATCAGTTCTCTTAATGCCCCTGTTTCCAAAAATTACACTATCTTTGTGATCCTTCCTTTTATGAGGTATTTATAGCAGTCTTATTAGGTGCTTTTTGGAAAAAACACATTAAATAAACTGTCTAAAAGAAAGTGACAAAAACTTCACAAACCGTGACATTTCATCAATTTTTACTGGGGTATTTTGATTCGACTGTTTTCGCCTATATTCGGATTGCATCGAGACATTTTTATCGCGTTTTCACTGAACTTCGATAAGCTGGACTAAATATAAACTCGAATAGAGTCTATTAAATAGTTTATTTAATATAGAGTGTACCTCTAAAAGCACTAAAAATAAATAGGTATTCAATAATTTATTGCTAGTGTTTATAATTCATAAACAAGATGAAGATGATAGTAATTAGTAATAATTAATTTAATATGCCATAGTCGCAAATTAACGGACAGTCTGATGCTGCCCTGACTCAATGGGCGATGATCACACACACAAAAAGAAGAAGAAGAACTTTACAACTGCTCTTTGAGACATTATAATAAGAGTCCAGCACGATCTCATAAAAAGTGATCTAGTAAAAATACTTAAAAGTTTAATCCCATCACGAACTAAACCGCTGATGGCTAAATACGAATACGAACGAATGAATCTCTTCTTCTTCACATATCTTCTTCTTCTTATAAATGTAATATATTCATTGAAGCATAAATTTAAGTGTAAAAGGGCACTATAACATTTCAATATTTCGTATGAAACATCTACTCACAAAGAGTTATATGAAAGTCACGCGAATGCAAACGCGACAGATACATATTCGCACATGATAATGCCCCATAACATAAAAAATAAGAAAAAAAATGAAAATGTAATGTTATGTGTCAGAAGTGGGAGCTACTGAAAAAAAATATGTATGTACTTGTATAAGAAGGCGTTTTTTTACTTAGTCTTTTATGGAAACGCTGACGGAACTAGAATACAATACACGCTATGCGAAAGGCGCGAAGAAGCGCGAATGAATAACCCGAGGCGCGGTGGAGATGCTGTATAGTGTAGGGCTTGTGGGGATGATGCTTGCTGTTGCAATCAAAAGTAATCGGAGGGTAAAATATTTAAATATTATAATAAAATGTCTATAACTTTTTATTAGTTTCATAAAATATACAGTGTGGAAGAAGAGTCAATATTTAAAGCTGCTGGAGAATGAAGTGCTTTAGAAAAAACAATAAAAGTTGAATTAGAGAGTCGAACCTTGATGAAATAATTTGAAAATTATAAAATTCAACGAATATAAATAAGAAAATTACTTAAATTTGTAAATATTAATACTCGTATTTGCACCTTTCGACAGATGTTTAACTTTATCTATATTATTAAAACTATAATGATAATTCTAACTATGATAATTCTATTTTAAACCTATAGGTATATTTATAGCAAATAATATAGTTAGCATATTCGTACTTCTTTCTACACAAATATAAAAGTAATTTTGTGTTTTCGACTACAAAAACCTCCGCAATTTAAATCTTTATTGTCTGCATTAATACAGACTATACTCCGCATTTTGGAGGAGGTATACCTATAGTTACAAAAGCACATAATGATGTGTAAAAATACTTTAAAGTGATCTGCAAAGTGCTATTATGAATATTTAAATGTAGATGAAAAACAGTTTTAAAAGTAACAAACTCCCACACAGTGAAACACAAAAATGTAATAATAAATATTTGAATAGCGTAAAATGGGAAACGAGATATTAAAAAACTGCATTCAATAATAGTTTTGCACCAATTGCAGTAATGCAAATATTTAGAAAACTAGAATAGAATAAACAGAAGAAAAAAAATATAAATAAAAATGTTAAAGTCATAGATAGAGATATGTCGAAATAGTCAAGAGAAAATAGACATGCTTTACAGGTAATGGCATTTGACGTATGGAAAATAGCTAAAAACAGACTGAATGTTTCTGAAGGATGATTGACAGCTGCGGTGCACATCAAATGTCAATCAATTCCATTATCCATCCGCAAATTATAGGTTGCACGGAGAACAAAGATTATATGATAAAATAAATTACGTAACACACGGCAACAATGAAATCCATTGTGAAAAAATGTAAATGAAATCCACGAGGTCAGTAAATCCATTGAGCAAATGGGCGAGTCAGAAATGCTTTGTTCCTGTGTCTATTTGTTGCTCTCGCCTCGCCCGGTAATGTCGGTTTCACACCAGAGAGACAGTTCAATAAAACACAAACAGAAACATCAATGTTTACACCAAAGAGACAATTCTTAAAACATTTTTGTCTTTAAAAACTGTTTTAGTAAACAAAACACATTAACATCTGGAGTCGGTTAGGTCTGCTTGGTTTGAACACGCAGTTTTGTTTTTTGTGAACATTTGCGCTTGTCAGTTGTTGTTTATCATGTTTATAATTTTTATGGGACACACAGAAAAACACTAAAAACAAAAACACTAAAAACAGTCTGTTTTCGAAAAACAGAACTGTTTTAAAATAAACCAAAATATGTTTTTGTTTCGTTTTTTGACAACAAAACTGTTTTCAAAACTGTCTCTCTTGTGTGAACCGGCATAATATGTTACCTTACATATTTATGAATTATTTTAGTTAGGCAAAACTTAGTAATATTTAATAAAAAAGGGTTTTATTTTACAGCTATTCCAATAGCATTTAAATCGCGTAAAAGGATTTTTTAAACATTATAATTTTTTAACATAATCCTTCTTAAGAAATTTATAATTATGTCAATACATAAAAAGACAGTAATGTTTTGTTATGTTACTAACGGGTGTTTATCGGGCACTGTCACGTTATTAAACTTGGCCTATATCTAAATGCTTACGAAATAAGCCTCGGGTTAATTAACTGTTGAATCTAGTATCCTTGTCTCGTTAGTGTGAAATGTCAGTTGATTCATCTCATCAGATGCAAACACTTTAAGCAAGGGTTGAGAGAATGTTTCAGTAGTCAGGGCGCTAAACTAAACACAATTTAATACACTTTAAATATCCATTTTACCACTATTATACAAGAGCTTCCATAATATCCTGCAGCGCTATTTTGATGACACCATTTAAAACAGTTCTAGAAAAGTCAAGGTTCGTGTCACTTCTAATGTGCGTACTTATACACTTTTTTTAATTTGAAACGCATGCCATAGTTTCTATTATTAAATAATACCTCCGTCCCTTGTTATTATCGCTCATACGTTCTATTAAGTAAAGTTTATTTCTATTTAAAACCAAACCCTTATGTATACCTTCAATAAAGTCTGTTTTTTAAAAGGGTTGCCCGTATCTGATACGTCATAAATAACCAGCATCGAGCAATTACACCCAAGTATCTTAAAGATTCAAGATATTAAAGTCCTAAAAACAGTAAAGTACCCACCAAGAGACATTATTACATCTGAGGTACACTTTACACGGTAGCTTAATAGACGCTCTCATAAATATAGCGGAAAGGTGGACGAAGAGGCAGACAGTCGGTGTCTGCTATGGATTTTTTAAGTCCCAAGACATTTACTCAAAAGTTAAAGAAATCCATAATAAAATATTTAAACACTTACTATTTTTAAAATTGCATTTTCTAGTTGAAATATTACATGTGTCAAATGCGCATAGAGCAGTATATAGTTGTGTATTTATGTTATTTAAAATAACCATGCAGTTTTCTTTATTATGTTATAATTTGCTAATTCTACTTATTTATCTGATAGAAAACGGATGTAGCAATTTGTAAATTTTTAACAGCTGAAACTGTCAAATAATGTGACTCTAATTCCGCCTGACACATAAACTACCCGTCCATCAATTTCCGTCAACGAGCATGAGCACTAAACGATTCGTATTAAATTAATAATGTAAGATTGAAACGGAAAGCACAATTTGTCTGTCGGATGTTAAATTACATTACGTTATGTTTGGTACACACTAGTGCAACATTCAACATTCAAAAAAGCAACAAATGAAATAATAAAAGTCAGATTAATTCTTTACATTTGGTTTTGAATACAAAAAAGAAGAGTATATTTTATTTCTTAAACTTAGATAATGCAAACGCAAATACTCTGATGCCTCGTACAGTTTTATGAGTTTAGTAAAGTTAAATAAATGCCGCATGTTGAAGTCGCACTAGTCTGTACCGGACTTTACAGTTACGAGTTTAGAGTTATTGCAATTATTTTAGTTATTTGCATATATAATGAAAATGTTGACTTTTGTTATGGATGGAATGGACGACACGCCCTTGAATAATATTTTACGAATCAATGAATAAGATAAAATATGCCGCAATGTAAAAACAAATTTCCGGTATCATGAAATAACATGTCGTATTTCCCATATGGTTTTGAAATACAAAGCTAATATTACAATCTTTGTACATTTACATTTCTGTAGAAAAAAAGACTGCTATACACAAAATATCATTGAAGCTATATTAAATCTTTCTGTCTTTTTATGTATTGACATAATTATAAATTTCTTAAGAAGGATTATAAAGTTTTAAAATATCCTTTTACGCGATTTAAAAGCTATTGGAGTAGGTGTAAAATAAGACCCTTTTTTATTAAATATTACTAAGTTTTGCCTAACTAAAATATTACATAAATATGTAAGGTAACATATTATGCCAGTTTCACACAAGAGAGACAGTTTTGAAAATAGTTTTGTTGTCAAAAAACAAAACAAAAACATATTTTGTTTCATTTTAAAACAGTTCTGTTTTTCGAAAACACTGAACAGACTGGTTTTGCTTTTAGTGTTTTTCTGCGTGTCCCATAAAATTATAAACATGATAAACAACAACTGACAATCGCAAATGTTCACAAAAAACAAAACTTCGTGTTGAAGCCAAGCAGACTAAAAAACAACAAACATGTTTTCCTTTGATCTTACCGACTCCAGATGGTAATGTGTTTTGTTTACTAAAACAGCAACAAAAGACAAAAATGTTTTAAGAACTGTCTCTTTGGTGTAAACATTGATGTTTTTGTTCAAATTTGTATTTGAACATATTTTACATTAGTAATATGCACAATTTAAAACAAAATTGAGATTAGTTTCTTGAATGTTAGATAATGGGACATGTCCCAGATAGAAGATGTAACACTTTAATTGCAAACTTGTGGCAAGCTAACAAGTGTGAAATAATTTTCTATTTGTGCCAAATTTTTGTTTAGCGGATATATTACCATATGAAATCTTTTTCTTTTTTAATCTAAGACAAGTTAAACTTTCGTTCTTTTACAAAATATATAACGATTACCAGTGAATAATGAGTTCATGCTTTGATGCTGTTCTGAACACTCCAGATGCACTTGTGTCCTCTCTTGGAACCGATAAATTGGATTACATTGAATACAAATTACTACTTTAAAATATTACATGTGATACGTTAAGGAAGTGATTTCGGAGCAGGGCTTGAAGAAATCACCGAAGATAACAATCTGGGGTGCGATCAGAGTAGTGGTGGGGGCGTTTCAATACCATAAGATGCAATGTGCAATGAAGCATTTCATTATGGTAAAAGACGACCATAATTTATTGTTTCTGTGTCATTTATTCGGTTAACAGATGCATAACTTTACTCCTCTGGTGCTTACAGATATCAGGGGTTGAAAACACTTTGAAATGTGCGTTTAAGTTTCCGAAATGTTAATTTAATATACAATCTGATTAAAGTTATATCAAATAAAATTACAACAGCTGTAACAGACCATCTAAAGCGAATTATAATTATATTTTCAGTTCAACAATTACAGAAATGACCTTGCGCAATAAAAAAATGTTAATTCATCGATGGATCAAAGTTGAACGTGAATAATCATTAAAGGCAGTTTAATATCTGCTTAACTATATTTTAATTGAGCTAAATTGAAGAGTATAATTTTATTTCGTTTAAACGTCGTATAAATTGGAATAGTTTAGCACAAAATAACCTCAGCAGTACGTAGTGAAATCGAAGTCATTATACATATTAAAAATCAAGATTTAAAAAAAAAAAATTAATTTAATTCAAAGTCATTAAAGTTTTAATGGCGAAATTCTGTTGTAATTAAATTAATGGCGATTTAAATACATAGCTCTAAAACTAATTAACAATACTTTACAAAAAAAAAAAAGAAGTTCGGTCCATTATCAATAAAAAACAAAAGTTTTAAAAAAAGGAAAAGAATTTAAGATAAATGATCGTCTCAAACAAAACCAGTTTAGTTAAATGTATAGCGAGTAATAAAAATCAAACTGAAACACTGAAAAAAGAAATTTATAAAGAAGTTTAAAAAAAAAAAAAATCAAATGATACAATTTATATTGATGGCGGAGTTACATTATACCCTCCCGCTCCCAAAACCTTCTTACTCACTCTACAACGTGTCACATTCGTCTGACGTGACATTTACATGATTGAGGTTTTCAGGTTGATTGCACCTATACTATTCTTAGTAGAAATGTAGCACACACACACACATACACAAACTCGTACATATAGGGAGAAAACTACAAAATTGTTACAAACTTTAACTTATTCGAGGAAAATGTTGTTGAAGGGAAATGATGCAGAAGATCGTTATGCAAAATATAGTGTTGAAACAAATATTTGTGACTGGTTTGATCAACGGGAGTGATGCAAAATAATACATCGTATTAAAAATAGTCATTTTTGTCTTTTTAATTATTCAAGGTATTGAAAGTTTTGCGCCAACGTAATGAAACTAGGCCTATCAATTAGGAGTATCATGGAGTTTTCATCTCGAACAATATATAAACTGTTAATATTAAAATGTGACAAACAAAGATAAATAAAATATAGCTATATTTCTGTCAACTTTTCAACTTTATAACCATAGATTTTTGACTCTCTACAACAAACACACAACAACACTACAGCTACGCCATAAAACTATATTTCAAATGATGAAGAAGTTTTGTTGAAGCAAATATAATTTGTTTATAAGCGGAAAGCAAAATTTTAAAGAAAATAAGAGAGGATAGCATAAAGAATGGGGGGGGAGGAGGTCCAAAAAAGAGAAAGGAGTACTTTGAAAGGAATGGAATAGCGGTCGAGGAGGCAGAGAGAAGAAGAGAAGGAGGCGCAAGTGTGGAAGAGGAGCTAAGGAGAAGGGATAAGAAGATACAACAGCAGGAGAGAATGGGAAAAATAGAAAAAAGTAACTACAATAAAAGATATAAAAGGTTATGGGAAAATAATGTGCCTCAGTACCTTATAGAAAAAGACATAAAACACATAAGAAGAACAGCAAGGTTTAGACTGGGAAATGAGGAAAAAGGAAACAGATACTGGGAAAAGAGTGAGGAAAGAAAGTGTAGAGTGTGCGGAGCGGAGGACGAAACACTGGAGCACATTAAGTTTGAGTGTAAGGAAAAAGTAGCGAGCGAAAGGAATATTGGCCAGCTATTAAAGGGAGGCAGTGAAGGAAAGAGGTGGATGGCGGAAATAGTAAGAAGGATGGAAAAAACAGGAGAATAAATAAGCTGAGAATAATGAAAATTTAATTGTAATTTGAAGTATATGAAATGTATTAAGAATGTTGATTAAAAAGCCGAAAGGCGAACAATAAACAATAAACATGTATAATTTGTTTATAGCTTCCGAAATTTCACAACCGTAAAAAAGCTGCATATTACTGAATACATTCTATTCATATCGAATTCATTTATTTCAGCTTTGACAAAAAACACTCCAATATTTTCATACATATTTGATCAATATCTTATTTCTTCTTGTAAGCGAATTCTTCTAATATCAAAGACAAGTTTCGTTGAATGTATTTCTCTTAAGATATTACTCCTAAATAAATATGTAGTCTATACTTGAAAGGCACTGAACTATACATTTCTCAATCAATTAAGTTCCTTTCTGTGTTTGACTTGATGTATCAATATAAACAGCTTGTATACAAACAAGTAGTATATGTTTATGTTTCAACACCTCGTATAAAAACGTATGGAGTACCAGCCAATGAACCAGCCATCAGATCGACTGGCAGCGACGGCGACGCGGCTATACAAATATTATATATGTGTCGTCATTAACAGTGTCATTCAGATCATTAATTACAAATGACAGTTGGAGTAAATAAATCGTGATTGTATTTCAATGAATCATTACGTTTTAGTGATGTTTGAAATTGTAATGTGGTTAATCAGGGGTACTGAACCTTTATTGAATTCAAAAGTAAATAAGGAATTTATACGAGAAGGTTCTACACAAAAATAAAAATTTAAAAAAAGCGTAAATTTTATAACTGTTTAGTATGAAGTTGAAGAAGAAACAAGACCGAGAGTTTTGAAGCTTGATATTCGATTTTTGAATCAGTACTTTGCGTGTTGCGTATTTAATTGATTCATTCATATCCTACAATATAAGGCATGTCACTATCAAATAAAAGTAGAACTAGAAAATATATGCAGATTTCCGACCTATAGTGCCCTCATGACAGCTGATCCTGATCAACAAGAAATAAAACGAGTTTACGAATACTCGTATGTCACAAGTTGTTAAAATATCGCCAAAGTATAGGGAAAGAAAAGAAGTATGCGAAAAAAAACATGTAAAATTAATTTAATAGCTTAAATTCAAATTATTAAAAAATTAATGTAGACTTTGCGTATAGTATAAATATTATATAACTGCGCTTAACGTGTTTTGAAATTTTACTATTGAATAATTTTAACTGATGGATAAATTTGTACAAATATATTATGTAAAAATTTTCACCTACAAAATTATATAGCATTTTCATAAAAAATCTAGATTTTGCAATTAATTAGGTAAAGCACCACAGAAATAATACATAAAATATAAAGATTTTGTTACGTAAGATATCACTATCATGAATACGACTTAAGTTTTCTATATATGATATGAATTTTAGTATACTTTTATTTAACTTTTTGTATTCAACTAAATTAATTGTTTATGTAGGGTCTTTAAACAAGATCTATTATTTTAAATTTCGCACCATTTTTTAACTATCAACATGTAACTGTGCAATTGTGGTGACATTTGCAGATATTGTGTTCAATTACTAACCTCAGAGTTTGCATTTTGCATTAAATTAAAAAAAATCAACACTTTTTACGAAAACATTGCGATTTTCTGTTGATGAACTCGTGGTATTTGGTTATGTGATTCAAAAACATTGACAGATAATTGAAGGCATTAGTTGATAAAAACTTGAAAGTAACAAATACATAATACAAATTTTATGTCGAAATATTTAACCAATTTTAAAAAGTGTTACATTTCGTTCTTATTTCGAATCTGTTGAATGTTGTGCGTCCCTGGTTTCAACTGATAGAATGTTGATACATTAATAATACATCTCATGGAAAGTAATATCTAAACGGAAGCATATATGAAGCTCATCTATTTATAAACATGCCAATAAAAGAAGTATGTGTTCACTCCGAATCTGAAATGAAATTCCACTCTGTAAAAGTAGACAGATATGATCACGATATAGAAAATGACACAATTATTTATTTCTGTATCAACAAATCGGTTTTCCTTCAATATGGCGGCCGTTTATTCATATTTTATTCCACACAACGGATTGGTGCCAATAAAATAATATTGAATGTCTCAATTTAAGAGACTTTATGTTGAATATAAATAAATAATAAAATAAAGGTAAAAACGAATACCAAATTCACACAAATACAAAAAAAAACATGAAAATGCAATATGTAAAACAAAGTGAAATAAAAGTGTTTTAAACTATGTATAAAATATTTACAGCTACAGAAAAACTTTGTAAATCTAGGTCACAATGGTTTGGGTCAGTGGTTAGCTAACAAGAAGCTTTAAACTCTGCGGAATAAAGAGATTTGGAATCGAAGTGTTCAAAAGTCGATTAAACTTTATATATTGTACATTTTGTAATGTTGCAGTGAACTGTACTTACAGTAAAATAAATCCTAATTCAAATTACTTACAGACTTGGAGTTGAAGGAGCAGTTAATATGTATAGAACACTCACCTGTAACAATAAAAAATATCAATTAAAATATTGTAAAAAGTAAAAACAATATGAGAATTCTTACGATTCTCTCTCATCATTTTAAACACACCCTGTACTCATACAGTAACTAGAGTCACCCTGTAGGTATACATATCACGTATTATATCCAGAAAGACAAGTTTTCATAAAACATATCACATTAAGTGAGCATGTGTCAAATAATGTCTACAGTCTGGTGCACAACATGTCGGTCAAAATAAAACATAAAATAAGAAAAACATACGACCGCAATATTTATTACAGTGTATATCTATACGATTATGTTTATGTTTATACACCGTTGAAAGTATTCAAGTATCATGTCCCCATGTACCATGTATCGTACGATAACCTGTCTTAGGAATTAAAAACGACATGCACGCCCTTGGAGTTGATCAGGTTTACGATCAAGTTATAAATAGTATAAGACTTAGATGACCATTACCTGGTTTGTAAGTAAAACGAGTCACAATAATGTGTTTGCATGTAATAACTCAACCTTAGGTGTCAAATCCATTACCATAATGAAAACGATGTTTGTGTATGTCATTTAGATTTGTTAACACCCAAAATGTTTTTACTTTGTACGATACACATAAATGACACTGGCTGATATATGTTGACTACAATTATATTTGACTACAACAAAACCTGTTATAAAATTTATACCAAGTATAAACTGAGAATAAGCCTGCCCGAACGGGCTTTATACCTGGTATAAATTTTATAGAAGGTTTATTTGTAAGGCAGATAAAGTATAGTGCTAGTGCGGATGTCGAATTCAAAGACACAATAGTTTGGCGTTAAGGACAAATGCTCTAGGGCTTTCATTAAATTATGTAAACTATTAAAATAAAATAATGGGGTAATATAAAAGTATAGGGTTAAGTGAAATATATAAACGAACCCGGAGATATTATCAAAATTCAGTGATCTCAGCACTACTTAAGTGGTAAAAGATTACGATCCTAATTACCAGCTTTTTAAATCCTTTGAAAATCTCCTTTGGATCAGAGCATCTTTCTTTACCTGATACTCAGCTTAATAAAATTAATGGACCCGCTTGTTCGTTTAAGAAGCATTCATTTAAAAAGGATAAAAGTTTAATAGCAACACCCCTGGGTGTTTTAAATTGTACCTTTAATCCCTAATTAAATGACTTGTTTTGCGACAAATTACTGATTTTATTACTTTTCGCTAAATTCTACTAAAATAAGATTAAAAATAGTTTTCAAACAAAAAATAGGGTGAGAGAATACTTTTTGTAATGTAATTACTAAAATAAGTCGATTATAAGAAAATTTAGATCTTTAAACATTTTGTTGTTTCTTTCTTAAATCTTATTAGATCAAAGTTTCATTTAATTAACTAAGAGATTGGATTGGAATGGGAGTAATCTTGTAAAGTGTGTCTGTAACTGTACGGGATGAAATGAACTGTAAAAATCAATATGTTATATCCCTTCTAACATGACGACAAAAAAAAAACATTTTTAGATCGAGATCTTACAAGATGTATCCAACCACTTAGAAATATGTGATCTGTAGCACCAGCCTCGAATACCAGAACCTATAGACATATATATGTGGGATTAATATCATATTTTGAAGAAGAAGAAGAAATACAAGTAAAAAAACGTGTTGGATGACAACTGGGCGTCTTTTAAAAGGTGTTCGTGATCAGGTGTAGCTTCATACCTTTAATTAAGTTTACATAAAAAGTTCCTATTTAAAATCCTTTTAAATTAATCTAAGATGACGACTAGAAAAAAAATCATTTAATTTTTATTTATTATATCTGTTATACATCTTGTTTTTATGTAGGTATTTATTCAGAGTATAATAAATCAATATAAATTAATAGAACATGGAAATATTTGTATAAAAAATGTTGGTGTTTTAAGATAGTTGTCGTGCTGTAAGGCTTGACTCACATTGGAATCGTATTTGCGCGTATCTTTCACGCACCACTAAGTCATATTCTGACCTTGTAAATGGAGACTATACGTTTGACGTATGGTTATACCAGTCCTTTATTTTTAATCAAAAGATTTTCTAATAAAAAATATTGAAATTAAATATACCGGGAATTCCCGGGAACAGAAAAAGACAATGATGTTCAATGAGGTATCTGTTACCAGTCGACAAAGTAAAATTGAACACTCTTTATATTTATTCTATTTAAAATATTCATTACAGCAAATATAAAGTAAAATAAATTTAAAAAAAGCAATACTTCTTAATGATAATTCACTTATAAGTGTTTTATTGCTATCACAATTTTACTTTAAAACATAAAATAAAAGTTTTATAAAGAAATTGTAGTTGTAGTTGCTATATTAAAAAACAGAAAATAATTAAAAAAAAAAACAAAATAGTAAAACTAATAAATTATTTTATGTACTACTCGCGGAAAAATACATAAAAGCAAAATAAAATAAAAGGTGAATATAAAAGTATCAATTACTCTATGTCGGTTAGTTTTGTGCATTATTGATCCGTCAGAAATGCAGGAGATCCATCTACTTCATCTACTAGAAATGTATTCCATTGGAAACGTCAATTTTACTATAGATCAGGGATTGCAAACCTATAGCGCGCTAGATACTGTTACAAATATTATGTGTTAGATAATTAAATATTTGTGTTCACCACTATTTGTTTGTAACATGAATCGACTTGCTTCTGGGAGTTCAAGAAAGATCGTCACAACAGCAATTCCATAACTAGTCAGTGCCATTTGGCCCCGTGAATACTCCTAATACAATATGACTTCGACCTAGAGCTAGCTATCTCCGAATCCTGATGCAGGAACTTCTAGACCATAAGACACGTGTCTGAGAACAACTGCTGGTATAAAGCTCGTACGGACAGGATTATCAGTTTATATAAATTTTATAAAGGTTTATTTGTAAGGAGGTATGGGTTTTAGCATTAGGTAAAACACTTAGCGATTCTCTTTGAAACTTAAACACATATATATCAATTAAGAGACCTGACATACGTATGCGATTAATGACTTCTAATTGGATAACCCTAACAATACAATTAGTACATTTTTTGCAAGTATCTTATAAAAAGGTTTATCATTCCTGCACAAGATGCATCTATTACAAATATACCCACAGAATAAAACAATGATGTATTTGACAGGGATATTAAAACAAAACTAAGCTCCAGCCAGTTCCAGAATGACGTTGATAGTTGATGGAGATCGGCGCTACAGACAAAAGCAACCAAATATTGACATGATGAAACAAGACTCCATACTCCATCTCGTCTGTGAGAAATATTTAAACAGAATTATTATAGCAGCTTAATGGGAATTTTAGAAAATATTATTTTAATGTACTTAACTGTAACTTTTAAATATTTAATCCGTAAATGTGATGTTGGATCATTTTGTATAATGCTCATCATATATAAGCCGGGATAATAAATGCCGCTCCGTTGTCCCGCTTGAAAGATGATATCTACATATGACTTGACCACACAAAACTACGTTCTTTACATAATAAATGTGAACTGCTTGGAATACGAAATGAGCCTAATCCTAACAAGTCAACCATTAGTGAGAACTAGGTCTAGAAAGGCCGCAGAAATGATTTATAACTCAGTCGGCGCTGAACACAGTTACGTTTATCTAAGGTTTAGCTAACATAAAAAGAATTACCACTTCTGTAAACCGATTTACCTAATTTACTACTATTTTGGTTAAGCCCAATCTTATATGAATGTAAGTTGGTTTGTATCAGGCGGGATTAACTTATTTTTATTATTTTACTTTGACTACGAATCCAATCACTAAGTATGGATTAATCTTTGATTTAATCCATTTTCCATTTAGTTGATTGAAATCTTTGAATATTAAATTCCAAAGTTTTGGGAACACATTGTCCAAATATAACCAGTGAAAACCCTTCCTGAAACATCCAATTTTTTCTTCCTTTTTACAATGCTATATAGTTGGGAGGTTAAATCCTTTGAAGTTTGGTTAGTTAGATTAGCATACCAGTGCTCTTAAAGAGGCATCGAAGCGGATCTCTTTAGAGATAGACACTCTCTCACATGTATCAAAGGTCTGTATCACATAGCAACCCTAAAATCCAAAACTGCCGCAGGTCCACGTCCAGCGAATGTGTAACATCACGATCAACATCCGTGAATGAGTGTTATACATCCTTATATTTATTGTATTATGATATAAATATGACACACGGATATTGTTAATGGACCGACTGGATGGATCTAACTGCTCTAACGTTCGAGAGGTCCAGCTCCAGCTCCAGACTCGCGTCGCTCCGGTCGTAATCTTACATAGTAGATTATCTTACAGCATTATCACATAAATAACTTATACAACACAACTCAGCCCTATTTCAATGTTTTTTGTTTCTCTTTTTTTTAGGTATATTATACTGAATTATATTTTGTTGAAGATAATATTCTGCCGCTAAAGGACTATTCCATCCAGTGTTTTTAGTCAAGATGCTAAATATATTTGCATAAACAATATGCATAATGTTATCTTGATCTGTAAGTACATCTGCACAACTCAAGGAACATTTTTAGTGCCCCAGTACGAGTAATATATGTATCCTGAATTTAACAATATTTTACATTAAATACTAAGCCGGTTAAAAACTAACTCCCCCTTTTTAGCGCCCTTGAAAACTATTTTTTATATTACTCTTATTATTATTATATTATTTTTAATGTTTTTGCCATTTGGCACTACTTAACTTATTTATTTACATATCATTGCACTTAATTCAATTTTGATACTTTTTATATCTAAACATTCTCACTCCTCCCAAAGAAAAAAAAGAAATATCCATATAAAAACAAAACTGCTACTGCTACTGCTTTGCTGCTACACTCCCTTCTGATTCTATTGTGCCTTTCCTTCTCTTTCCTCGTTCCTCTTCTCTATCTCAGCCATCCACCTCTTCACTTCATTGCCTCCTTTTAATAACTGTCCAATATTCTTTTCGTTTATTACCTTTTTCTCACATGAAAACTTAATGTGCTCTAACGTTTCTATCTCCGTTCCACTTACCCTGCACATCCATCTGTTTCCTTTCTCCTCGTTTCTTAATCTGAATCTAGCAATTCTTCTCATGTTTCTTGTGTCTTTCTCTCTTAAGTATTCTGGCATCTCACTCCCAAATTCTTTTATATCTCTTGTTATAATTGTTCTTGTCAATTTTTTCCATTCTTTCCTGTGGTTATATCTCCCTGTCTCTTCTCCTTAGCTCACCTTCTACACTTGAGTCTTCTTCTCTTCTTCTCACTGCCTCTTCTGTCGCCATTCCATTCCTTTTATAATATTCATTTCTCTTTTTCGGGCTTCCTCTCCCAGCCTCCTTTTTACTCTTCTCCCTACTATGCTTTCAACAACTATATAAAACTTAAAATTTGATAATGCATTGCTTTTTCTTTTTCAGTAACTAATAAAATACATTATCGGCTTCTGATTTGTAATTATATTAAATCTACGGACCTGAGTATAAGTGGTGTATATATGGCAGATGGATGAACACACCAAAGCAATATGAACCGTATTAGTAAATACAGCAGCTACTCGGCTTATCATAACCTGCTTATCATAACCTGTTTTGAAAACATATTCATCTTTATAGATATATGGTAATGCAATGTTATTGGGAATGCATAAGTTCTTGTTCTGCAACAAATTCTACTTACAAACGCATTTAAAGAAATCGTGAAGTCGGTTTGTCGATAACCTTCCCAAGAGTCATTTTAAGAGTAACAAATGACTACCCACTTATCAAAGAATATGACATATGGCAAAGAAGAAGAAGAACCTTCAACTGCCATTACTCGTATGGCTATTGTCAAATCAACAATATAAAACTGGAAATGGAAATATGTACTCTATACAAAGTACAACACAAAAAGGAACTGTTAATTGACTCCAGCAGTCCAGCAGTCAGTTGAACATTAATATGCATATTACTCGTACCTACAGGCAGAAATCTGCATAAACAGATTGAATAATATTACCATTAAAAATAGTAATAATAAACTGAGAAATTTTTATCGAGATGGATGCAGTCAATAAAAATTATCTTATGCATTAATTAATTATTGGCAGAGCTGCACAAATGCCTATATAATATTCTTAGTCCAATTTTACCTAGTCCTAAGAAGGACTAGCCACCACAGCGCATAATACAGATGGCAACCTCTACAGATAATCCTTAAAATGTTAATGCGGCATTTGTTGTAACAATTAAATTTATAAATGGAAACTTTCCAAATCAGATTCCACACTATGTGACTCTTTTGAAAGTATTTCATCTGATCTAAGAGTATAAAATAAATAACAATTGGTTTCTAAACCCAAGCGCATACTCGTATCAAACTATGACGGTCATGACACAAGATTTATATTCAATAGCATGTTCTAATGTATATCGATAAAAAAGGAAACAAAAAACAATAAACATAACTCAATATTTTGACATTATTACAAAGAACTATAGAAGAAAATAATACGAAGAAATGATTTTAAAAATATGATATCAATACGGCTTAGATGCTTAGAGGACATTCACACGATACCGCTGCGCTGTGTATCTGACTGAATATATGACATAAGCGGTGTAACCTTAATCAGACAAAATAGTGGAGTACTTTTATGGAGCCAAAGTCACGATAAAGCAGTGGTGGTCATGATAAATATATATATGGTAAAGATAAAGAAAAAATCTAATAAGAGAATTCGACAAAAAACGAATTTCATATGATTTTGGTACGATTCTTATACGATTCTAATACGAATCTTGCACGATTCTTGTCAAAATAGTTTGTAGGGCTAAAGAATTGTGATTCGATCAGACTATAAAATCGTACCATGTAAGAAAGTATTAACTATTGATGATAAAATGATCTTATTACTTGAAGGTAACACAACAAAGTATAGCTAGTAACAACATTACTATGCAAATGTATAATAAATAAGATACTTAATGACTGTAAGATATTTTTACAATATGTTCTTGCATGTAGTAAATACGGGTGTCCGTCCGGGCGTCCGGTACGTGGCAATCATGCGACTCGTTTGGGCGGTGTGCAGGCAATAACGTACGAGTAAGTAAAAACAGTAGCCGTAGGGCGTCCACTGAGACTGCCAGAAGAATCTCCTTGTTTCTTGTAGTAAATAACTAGTAGCAAACGAGTGTTAACTAATATAGGAATGGGTGAGTGTCCTAGCTCTTACATAGTAAGATGAATGCATCTCGAAGATTATTTCAATTTAACATCAACGGAACAAAGTAATGGCTAAACAAAAACGTGTTCATCAGAAAACAACGCTCATGATATTAGAAACACAGAAGCGCTAACAAGGTTTTTGATGTGGGAGATGTTGGTAATAATTTTGTACTAGCAAAAAGTTAACACATAGAAAATTATACGGTTTGTATTAGAGATAGGATTAAGTCTCGGTATTATTGCTTTGTAATGAAGACATCTTATATTAATGAGCTTCACACATATTTATTAATCACAGTAAGTAATAACAGACCCACAAAAACTAGTCTATGGTTTAGTACGAGTATCATTACCTTAACACCACGCTGGAGATTGATTTTGTTTATTTACATTAATGATGTTTCTTATGTAAGAGGTTTTGGTTTTCATATTAGGAGTATCTACCAACCAATAAAATTTGAATACATACTTTATTTATTTGAATTTATTGTCAAAAGTCATATCTAGATATAGATTTACATATTGATATAGCAGTGGCCGAGAGTGATAATAATTGACGTCAGATTTGTATGTCTTGTGCTTCGATTCCCCAACCTGCGCTATATTTTCTGGGTTTGTTATTTTATGGACAACATATAATCATATATTTATATATTAAATCTGCCAAGATAGATAATAGGTTCAGAAGCGTGCGACAAAGATGAAACAATATTTTTCAGATGGGATGGAAAACAACTAAGGCCGTTCGCACATGAGTCGATTGATTCCAAACGCGAGTCCCGAATCTGCCCGAACCGAATGAGAATGCAACTGTGTTATTAGTGAGAGAACGCACGTGTATACGAGTGAGTAAATGCACAAGCTCGAATGAAAAAAAACTGATTTCAAATTGGTTTTGAGCGACTCTCTTTCTTGGTCGCAGGGCAATTATATTGCATACTATTAATGGTGATATCATGAGCAAAGATTTTTCAATCTTTTCAAAAGTATTTAAATACATACATACATAAAAATACTTCATAATACCACACAATAAAATCACCTATTATGCTATTGTTAAAAATTCTATAGAATCACGAAACACGGCTCGACGAAAACGTTTTGTTTTAGTGGTTAATAGTTTACAAATCACAAAAGGGCTAACGTCAGTCGTTGCCATCAGTTCAATCACACATGAAAGACTGTCGACTGTCCGTTAGTGCAACGTTGGGCAAGCAAGAGAGTGCGCCCGAGGTTATCAGGAATGCAGCCTAATAACTGAGTACACGTATTAAGAGCAGTGCATCCAACACAGTGAAGTCTGTACTTCAGACTGGACCAGACTGCATACATATATAATTGTCCAGCAAATTGCTGTACGGATGTTGATGCTATGATAAATATTTTGCGACAGACGAATTCAGCAACGATACTGAGACTAATCTCCTTTTAATTTTTGAAAGGAACGAAAATGAGACCAACAAAAAATAACTTGAATATATGTAATAAAAGTCTGTTATCATTGAAGCGAATATAATCTGTGTCTGGACTCTCGCAGTCAAATAAAGGTTCGCCTGTGGTCAAAATATAAATGTTGATTTTTTTTAAGATAAAAAAATGAATAAAAATTAAATTTAAATATTTTTGTTAAATAACAATAATTTATAGATAAAATTATGTATAATTTGATTTTAGCTTCTTTATAAATTAAAGCTGAATAAAATTAATAACTAGGAGTGTGTAGGTTTCGTTATGCATATTTACACAAAGCAACATCACTAATTAACAATTTTGGAATGCCATTGTGAAATTTATTCTTTTTTATTGTAATAAATAATATTTTTAGGAATGTAAGATGAAAAGATATTGGATACTGCGGATGTAGGTAAGAATCAAACTAGAGAAGAGTCGAGTAGTATCACTAAGATTATTTCAAATATTATTGGAATTTGTAAGCAATTAGTTAAGATGATAAGAATGTTAAGCTACTATCGGGACCAACGTTTATTATATGTTTTTGTAATATTATATAAAAACAGGTGAGTTTCAAAAATGAATAAAGCATGTAATACTGTTACAATTACGTTGGTACTTAAATGCAATCTTTTTATTTAGCGATTTGGCTATTATTCAATTCTTTCTCTAAGCACTGTTACAAGTGAGAGTGAAATGAGTCTTTCAAAATGATTACCGCAAGTTAGCGAACAATTCTAAGTACATGACCATTTTCCGCAAACTTAATGTATACTTGAAATCGATCAGGAACGTTTAAACGATCTAACTCCGGAAATCTAAAGAGTAATGCAATGAAATCGAAACTGAATCTGATTAGAAAACTGATCTGATCATCTAAAAAGACCTAATGCCGGTTGCACACCAGAGAGACAGTTCAATGCCGGTTTACACCAGTAAACATTTTTGTCTTTTGTTGCTGTTTTAGTAAACAAAACACATTTCCATCTGGAGTCGGTAATATCGAAGGAAAATACGTTTGATGTTGATTTTTAGTCCGCTTGGTTTGGACTCGCAGTTTTGTTTCTGTGAACATGTTTATAAATTTTATGGGACACACAGAAAAACACTAAAAACAAAACCGTCCGTTCAGTTTTAACAGTCTGTTTTCGAAAAACAGAACTGTTTTAAAATAAAACAAAACATGATTTTGTTTTGTTTCTTGACAACAAATCTTTTTTCAAAATTGTTTCTCTTGTGTGAAACCGGACATTTAAATAAAGTAATTTTTGTACAATTTACATAGCATTTAAGTCTAAGAGGTTAAGATTTGATGTTTATATTTATTTACTGTAACAAATACAAGTTACAAACCAAGAATATAATCGATCAAACATAAATGTACTTACAACACACTGTCTTTACTAAGTACACAAACTTCGCCGTCGCAAAGTGTCAGTAAAGAGACTTGAATTGTTCAACGATTGACGATGAATCGTCGTAAAACAATATGTAAGTAGGTATTCCATATTACGACTGCAATAAATCGATAACACCTTAAGTTATGTGATATTCAATATTGTCGTAGTGTGTACGATGTAAGTACCCATTATAAATTTATTATTATATTTATAAAAGTATGTAGAAAAAGAAGAAAACGTTATTTCAAACACAGGTAACACTGTCAACCATAAATATTAAGTATTTTTATTCACATAAACTTTTAGCATGTGAAAACACCTGCACAAGGTAAACGCAGTGCCGTCGCAACCTAAGTCAGCCACTTTTATTCATATTAAGGACCTGGCCTGCAAATAATCTTACTCCAGCCCTGTGCATACAAACATTTTACAAGTCTTTCAACTTACAACCAATGAATTTCAGCGCCATGAAAGCAAAGCGAGTAGCCTTTTAGTTTGAAATTCTTTTTAAATGTCATTTTAGAAAAGTTTAATGTTGCAATTTAAGTTCTCTTCTTTAGTTTTTATTTTTTAAATACCATTCTAATTACTTAAAACTCATTCCTAAGAATTTAAAATAAAGAATACAAGAAATAAATACATGAAACCGACATAAAAACGTTTTTTAAATAGTTAAAACCACTAAAAGAAAAAAAAATATTCGGCAAGTTGCATGAACCGATGATATGTTTTGCGAGTTGGCTGGTTGATAGTTCGTTCGGGGTATTACATCCCATGTGGAATTGTTCAAAGCGAAATAGATGATTAGTACAACTAATTTGACTTCAAAGAATTACTTAAAAATAAATCATGAAACCAATTAACGTGTTTAAAAGTTGAAAGGGTTAAAAACTAATTGATTATAAAACTGTCAATTAGCATATTACACTACAGGAACATAACAAATAAAACCAGAGAATGTTTATGAACTCAAAGAGGTAACATTTATTTAAACATTTTCTTTTAAGTATATTGTTAATAAATACATGCAATATTCATATTTGAATATCAATATCTTGCTTTTATTTTTAATTAATGTTAGATTTAAGATTTCTTTCTCTTAATTCATTTATATTTTATGCCTAGTTGTTTTTATATACACTGATCTCTGTGGGCAAACGATACTATTTCTTATGTAAACATCTTTTGTTTATATGAGTCACTTAACTAGGGTTCGACACTACATTTGGTCCTAATTCGTTCTTATCGCTTCAACACTCAAACCTACAGCACGCTTAACCTTTTGGTGCATATACATAAAATAATAATTACACATATTTTTATTTATAACTTAAACCGCGAGTTACATTTACTTAGTGTCGTAACTAGTATTCTTATTAACTAAAGTATTTAATCAATGTAAATGTAATCTAAAAAGAGTTCTGATGTTTTGCTGTGTCTTTTGATATAAATAAAAAATTGCTATTAATTACTTAATAGCTAAAAGGTCCTTCATAATCAAATTGTGCGCCCACTAAGCTATTGAAAGGAACTGAGCGACATTTACCGTTCGAGAACTTGGATACCGCCGACAGATCGCAGATACGCCTTAGCAGTTTATAGATCTCTATAAGGTCCAAACTCCAGAACCGTATATATTGAATGACTTCCCTCTTCCTCTTTGAATGAAGGTTTAGAGAACGTTTTCCTTTATATATGGTGGCAGAATTTCTTTTTCCAATACATTTATTGCATTCTTTGGTGTCGATGCATCAATTTTGGTACCACACGTTACGAAATAACTTATTTTTTAAGTAACTAGCCGCGGTACTACACAAACACAATGCCACTGACTATACTGCGGGTATTCAAATATGTCCTAAGGCATCGAGCTCTAATTTACATGCACAGCATTCCAAACACCCCCTCCGCATCCCTCCTCTCATCCTAATACCTCTTAAGCACTCCATAAACTCTCGGACTGTTGCTCTCCCGATCAAGTCCATTTGCGTATGAATGCAATTCTGTAACGTGAAGTGCGTACCAGTGTGTGTGCACATCTTTAAGGTACCACACATATGTAGATGCACTGCACATTCATCTCCTACTACCAATCTGTCTAAATGTTTTGTTGGTTGCGTTAACGTAGAATGATTTACTGCAGCATGAGGCAGCGATCATTTAGTTAATTTATAAGGATTTGAAGTCAGTCAGTCAATCAAATGATGATGATGATGATGATGATAACCAGTGCACAAATGTTATTTTATGTAAATTACAAGGTTACTTGTTTTCTGAAGTCTATTTATAGAACTTGTTATTAGTATAAGCCTACGCGCACACTATAGGGAACATGTCTATGGTAAAGCCAAATCTGCAGTGTTTACCTAAAATAAATGCCTATCCGTGCGGTAAAAATTACTATAGTCGTAGTTAATTTCATATTTAACACAGTAATATCTATCTACTCTCGATTTTAGGCATATATTCACACTGGTTGTATTAAACGCATTGGAATTGTTGAATTAAATAAGGAAGAGAAGGGAAGCAGATGTAGAAGGCTAAGCAGCATAATCGGAGATGACGATAACTGGACATTTAAGGTCCCGATAGCCAACTTTATCAACGTATAGTACAATTTGGCGGAAATAGAGAAAAGGAACGAAGAAAGAAAAGTAACGTCAGAGCAGAAGTGATTTTAATTTGAACTGACAAAGAGACAAAGAAGACAAGAGGTGAGGAAATGATGAGAATGAAGGAGGACTAAGAAAAATGAAGGAAGAGGGTCAAGAGAAGAAGAAGCAGAAAAGTACTTTTGGAAATAGAAAGTGACAGTAAAGTAACTGCTCCTGGAGCAACTGCCCTTGATGAAACTAGCGCTAAGAAAAAGAAAGTCTAGAAAGTGTCGTTAAAACTCGTAGGAATAGAACAGGATCCGCTTTCTGAGTAAGCCCTAAAGTGTAAAAAGTTAAAAGAAGATTGCGTGGAGATAGAGAGAAGGAAGGGCAGAGTACAAACAGGAGTAGCAGGAAGAGGTAAGCAGTAGGAGTACCAATTTATCTGTTTTGTTTGTATACTTCTTTTTTCTTTTGGGAGAAATGAGAAATGATAGATAGTATGTCATTAAGCACAATGCTATGTAATTTATTGATTTAAATAAATAAATAAAAAAATAGTACAATTTTATGGAAATGAAGTCCTTAATATCACCGAATTCTACTAAGTATCCTATTGCATTCAAATCAAAATATGGGGAACACGTGTTAGAACAAATCAGTGACTTCAATCGGGTTCGAAGTCGCTATTGACATTGGATGCTATCACACTAACCACACCACCACCGAAGACGTTTCTATAACAATCATAGACACAAAAAGCGCATTCACCTGTTACATATTCAACCTTAGCACAACTCCTACATTATCTTTAAAGAAAGAAAACATAAAATCAATAAATATTTATAAATTATTTATCAATGTCAAAATGGTTTGATCTATATAAATAGAATTCTAACAAAGAAGACGCCAAATATAGAAACGTCTTTATCAATCTGATACACTAGGAGCTATAATGAATAGCTAGTAAGCCAACATCAAATCATACTCCTCTATAATTGCGAGTCAAACTTCATTCACATTTACTTGTATATAATTCATGAAATTACAGCTTAAGAAAACTTAAATATTGATATGCGGTTACTATTTGATTATACATCTGAGATAAATTATGAGTTATAAAAGTACAGGTAGACTGTAAACAAAAGCAGCAAAGTAACACAGACACACACACACACGTGCACTGTTTGACATCTTTCAACATTCGTTTTAATTCCTGAAGACAGGAGTAGACTTGAATAAGACATGGTATGTTATTTTGCGTTTAAAGACCGCCTACTATGTGTCCAACGTCTGTGTAATTGCTACCGCGCGGCCATCTTTACCTTTATGTCCACTGGTTCAAACGTATAACTAATACACTAATACTAATATATATGAATACATGAAATACATATAAATACAAAGTATTTTGCATTATGATAATAATATAGCTTGGATCTGGAAGTCCGAGTAGCCTGGTCTACGCTATAAAGATGCTGACATCGATAAGGTAAGGAAAGTGCTCTGAGGATTTAAAACGAATACATACTCGCGTAATATATAGTGTATAAAGGTAGAAAACGACATATTGAGGATGCAGCACAGGATGTTGAAAAATACCGTGTTTTCAAATGATCATTTTGTAAAGTCTGTTATTTTTCATATTCCTTTCAAAGGATTTATTCATTTTCGTGCGCAGCTTCAAACAATTTTTATGTTGACATATTACATTTATCAAGAAATTGCTAAGACTTTCCTTTACAGTAAACTTTTATAGAAGTTCTTTACAACGTTATAGTTTTCAATCATATATCAGTATCTCATTAGAATAGTTAATAATATCTATGTTTAGGTTGCTCTCACACTGTAACAGATTACCTCGGATCTCTGACTATGAACGGCTATTGTTAGTAGGGTGTATTGGAGTTATTTCCAATTAGAACGTTTTATCATACGAAAATTTGATAAATTTAATTTTATCACACTTTTATTGCGCCCAAGTCGAAAGTTTAGACCTATTCTGATCCTAAAATGGATCTTTGCTTCTTTTTTCATCCTAAAAACAGTAATGTGAACCTCGTTTCATTCTAAACGTTATTCTATGACCCTCGCATCATCCTAAATGAAATCCATGATCTTCGTCTTATTTTAACTCAAACTTGTGAACCTCATTTGAACCTAAGATGGTCAAAAGGAATTTTGTGAAATGTCTTTATATCTGTTATGAGTGTATGACTTGGATTCTATTGTTTCTTCTAACATGTTTATCAATAAACCACTGAGTTTAAAAAATACATATTATATATCTGTTCATTTTCCACTCCCTCGTACCTTCTGTCTTCGTATTCGACTCCGTACAGAATGTACGACGCACGATCCACAGACTGCGTAAGTTAGGAATTAGTTCGTTAATATAATGTAAAGTTACATAACTAAGGTAATCTTTTGACAAATATTTATATATTTTGACATTAATAAAGTTTTGTTTGCAAAATATTAACCGATATATTAATCAAAGATTTGTCTAATGTTCTTTGCATTTATTCAGTAACAAGGCAACAGATTTATGTCACATTTCGGTAAATAACAAAACGTCAATACATTTTTTTCATATTTACTAAACTTCTATTGGTCCAATAACTTAAAAATGCATGATGTTCTACAAGAAAAAGGATGATTCATTTTGTGATATTCATTAAAAAGTGATTATCATTATTAGATTACACTGTTTTACATATTCGTGTTTAACCCATTCATTATGGAGCACCCTGTTAAATAATAATGAATATATGAATAACACATAAATACATATGGTTAGTAAGATTAGTCAGCATGTGTAACCCGCGGCCATCTTGTCAAATTATATACCTAAGAGGTTGCCATTGCGCCACTTGGTATTAACGTTCATAAAATTTGAATATATTTATGATTTGTCAAAGTATTTTTATGCAAATTAGGCAGATGTATTTATAAGTTTATGTCTATTGTACATACACACACATATGTATCTCTCACAACGTATGCAACATGGAAAAATATAATTAAGGGTTTATGATCTTTTAAACTACTTATATAATCGTGATTACGAAGTGAGTTTTAAAATACACGATACATTTTGATTTAATTATATAAGTTCATATAATTATTCAAGATAATGGCAGAGAAGTTGAATATAAATAATTATTTTGATTTATTGGTATTTTAGCCAGAAGCAATATTAGTGTGTGAGCTCTAATTAAAAATACTAAGTTAAAAATACCGCTTAAAGCTTAGCGTTCACAGGTTTTGTAATTGAAACATAAAGCAGAATGCGGCTGTCGCAAGAATCCGGATCACAGTGAGATGCATGCATATTCGTACATAACGTGAAACTGTACTAAGTCACTGACCTTTGTATTTGAAAGCGAAAAAGTGCTGAAAGTACAGGGCAAAGTGTACTTATATGAAAGAAATCGAATACACCATAGTCAATTATTCAATGTAGCACGTAGTCAATTACAATGTGAGACTGGCCTTATGTAAAACGTAAAAGAAAGCATTGCGCAAACAGCGTCTACGGACCGGCCGTCCCAGATATACATAAAGTGTAATAAATCTATCTTTTAAACAAGTTGATTGGCACCAAGGGTGTTTTTTATATTAAGATTTAAAAAAAGGGTGTGGGTTGCCCAAAAGAACGCAAGCGACGGGCGGCACTTTGGTAAATTACATCGAGCAGTCTCTGTGATACGATACCCACTCTATTTTTTTCATTCCTTTTTTTTAACTCGCGTTAAGACGGGTTAATACTTAACAAACGCTTTTAGTTCAAGAAAACAACCCTTCTTAAATGAGCTATTGTTATGATAAGTCAGATTAAAGTCTCCTAAAAAGGTAGGGCTTTAATATATATAAAAAAAAAATTACTTTAAAAAAAATATATATATCAAATATTAAAAAGAATATATATTTTAACATAAAATATAGGTTATTTTAAAAATTGAAACCCATCATTTTAATCTAAACGTTTTATCAAATTATTGTTGTTTCGAAAACGAGTGAGTATTAAATGTGTTTTTATGTGGTTGCACGCATAGCCCTATAGGGTAGGTACAAGGACGAGTTAATGGTGCCATTAAAAAAGGGAAAATCAAAAAATTAGAAACATAAACCACTAGATGACTCACATTAAGCGGTGGAAGATAAGGAAATGAAGTTAAAGTGTAAAATATTTTTTTATTTTATATTGAACGTTGTTACTTAATATTGTTATGTACCTTTTCAGCGCCTTAACCTTATAATTTTAATTGTTGCCCGATACAATTCCTTTCGACCTGACAAAACTGAATTTGTCATAAGAAGAAGAGCATCAAATTATAATAGTTCTAAAAACGGCAATTTAAATATCCTTAGGTCCTCAAAAAAATACAGTATGCTTTTATTTTTATGTTTTATTTAATTTAGAATATGAATAAAAATTTAAAATATGAAATTAAAATTATGATTTTAGAATAAAAAATATAATGATGAATTGAGATGTGGTAGTTCCAGAGCAAGAAACTAGGATGATCTTTTTTTAAAACTTAAATAAGTTCGATTTTAAAAGTAGATTAAAGTAAGTTAAGTATTTCTTTCTATAAGTAACAGTTACCAAGAAACAAGGTATTTATGGATCTTAAAATATAAAGTAACAGAAACTAGGTGTAATTTTTACCTTACTTTTTTAAAAAGCGCGCCATTCAGTCGGTTGATGTCGTAGTGGAGCGCTAATGGTCTCGTTCGAGAGGCGGGACAATAAAGTTTTGTCTCGACACAGATCAGTTGCCATCATGCGTTGGAACAGTGAGGAATCGGTTTAATTTAGCCCCGTTGGCCCTTGTTCGGGACCGGAAATCAATTGTTACGTGTGTCACTACGTTCAGACAAACTGCAAGTGCGTCAACAAAAGTATATAACAAAAACTTCTTAAATATAGTCTTGAGATATGCACTAACACCTTATTAAACCATATATATAAATACATGTATATTAGAAGCAATTCCGTTAGATACATTTTAAGTTATTCTACCCACAAAATAAACCGACTTCTGACAATTCAACCAAAGTCGTAAACTTAAAAAAATACAAAAAAAAATTCTAAGCTCATCATTCTGTTGAACCACATGTCCGTCCATACAATCTGATTCCTTAAAATGATGGCCAATATAATTTGATTAGCATTTCCTTAATTTTATGACCAGCGTGTTGTAAATATTTATGGCGGCTCTTTGGAACCTTTGGCACATGGCCACCTAGAAATAGCACTTCCATATCTTTCGCCGTTTCGTCTTCTTGTGTTACATTTTTTTTATACAGTTATAAATGGAGCTATGTTATAGCAAGGTCGGCAGTTTAGCAATCGTTTTCTTAAATTAGGGTACACCAGTAAAATATAATAAGTGAAAAAATATAACGCTGGAGTATTCTGAACCTTTTTTATATCGAACTATTGCAGGTCTATTAAAGTAGAAAGGTTAATTGCTGAGTGTATTTTCCAAGTAATAATATTACGTGATACTGAGCGTCATTATTTTTTATGGGTTGCTAATGAGTTCACAATATTTGTTTCAGTTTGATTATATAGGGTGCAGTAGCATAATTCGAGCATAATCGTTCGAGAGGCGGGACAATAAAGTTTTGTCCCGACACAGTTCAGAAATTGTTAGAGGGGCAGTCACACTCAATAAATTGCAACTCTCTCCTGTTGTGACGTCACACATTTTAAAAACAAAAACTGTTTTAATTTTATTTTGGTCTTCTTTTCTATAATTTTTTTAAAAGTTGAATTTTAGATTAGATGTGACGTCACAAAGCTTATAACTCTTCCAATCCCTTATCACATCTTTTCACACTTTAGGAACCCTCTCAGATGACCTCTTCAAAGGTTATAATGCTAATAACTAATCCAAGTGGATGGGAATAAAACGATATTTAAAAAATAATAACAATAGAATACGCTACAGGTTTTTATAGATTTTTTTTTAAAGATTTAAAAAAATTCTTTTACCTGTTATTTATTGCTTTTAATGTATGATACATAAAATGTCAGAAATCCATTAAAAGTAAAAAATAAATATAAAAGAAATAGACATGTGCGAAATTACTCTTTTAAGTCTTAACATCTGCATAGTACGAGAATTTGTTGATCTCTTTTAGAATGTCGGTCTGTCGGACGGTTAGTTAGTTGGTCGGCGTAAAACGTGAATAAAGGAACGTAAAGTGCTTTGCTTTGCTTTCAAGTTTAGAATGCTTTTGGGAATTCTGTTCTAAATACCATAAAATGCCTATAGGGAGAAATGCCATATCACCGGCATAAAAACCGCGTTGTTTAAACGTAAACAGATACAAAACTAGGAACACAAAAGCACATAAAGTCAAGTAGTTTACATTCAAACTGTCAACATTAACCTTTGTTATTAAATTATACAGAAACAGTTGGCGAATTAGAGATAGCCAGTGGCGTAGTCTTTGAAAATATACTTGCATGTGTACAAGTATGTCATATGAATTTTTTTTAATTTTTCTAAATTTCAATTAACTTTTTGAAAAAGAAAAAAAGGTTTTCATCACATTACTAGAGAGCAAAAGTCAGGAATCGAGTTTTTTTTGGTTAAACCTATACTATCCTAACTTGGGACATTTCTATTTACGTAAATCTATCAATATAACCAATAACACCCCTCCTAGGTGAGCCACTGGTTGATAAAATGTTATAGAACACAAATTACATGTATTTATAGTGTACATTGAACTGAATAAACCAATCTATAAAACAAGGTGACCTTTGAAGCAAGTCACTGAAGTAAAACTAAAAGTATTATCAGGGGAATGGAACTGCAAATTAGGCAAATATTTAGCCTATGGGATGACGAGATTGATATAGTAAAAACAAAATATAAATTGGTTTTTGATATCGAATAAACTTTGCTAAATGGCAAAAGGAAACATTATTTAAATTATTTAAATTGCAGTAGATACAAAGTAGATCCATTAAGAACAACAACAATAAAATAGGCACTATATAAATGCTACTACATATTTGTTTAACTGAAGACTTAGTTGTTGAACAATATAGCAATGCTAACTCGAAGCAGCGTAATGAACCCGGACAGGTTTAGACTTACAGCAGAGCGATATCTGCACGATCCTGTAATATTAAGGAACGTACACCTGTGATTTCTAGTATTATCTGTATGGTTTAGTAACATAAATGTGCTATAATCTAAATCACGATAGTTCGGCGGCGACTTTTACTTAAAAGAGGTTATAAGAGCGGTATAAATCTATAATACGATAATTTTATCTTATTCGTTTCTATATACGTTATAGAAAAATAAGTGAGTCAGTGCTTTTTAATTATATTCGCAATTTATACCCCACAACTTGTTTTAAGTATGACTCGCCGCCGAACTCTCGTAATTTGAACTATATCGTCGGTCGGTAATGAGGTTGCTTCGAAGAACAACCCTTGTAATGCTTGCTGATTTCAGTTGTTCTCACAATAGACCCGCAGCTGTCGATATGTTACGTATGATACGAATAATACGGACTGAGCACGCTTTTCTTTACCATACTATTATTTGAACTTCTACTTTAGTTGAAATAGATAAATTATAGGCAGAACATATAATTAAGTCATAGAGAGATAAGAATAGAGTGCGCGAAGAGTACGGACGCGTGTAAGACGAAGATATAAAGGCAAAGAGAGAGATAGCTGCCGAGTGTCCTATCTGTCTCGTTCTAGCCGAACCGCTACTGCTGGTTTGGTTGATTGGGAGTAAGAAAGCGAGCAAGCAGACGCAGTGCTCTACTAGAAAGGGGCACAGAGGGCTTTCGGCAGCTATCTTTCTCTTTGCCTTCTTCTGCACTTTATTTTATACTTCTATGGATTAAGTAGTTCACAAATTTTGATCTAGAATCTTAATCTTACTTTATTCCAAACTTCTTTACGCTGCAAAATTTGAAGAAACAACATCCGCTTTAAACCCTATTAATAATTTGCGGGTCACTTAACAGTTATCATACTGTTATCTTCACTATTTAACAAATTAATTATTTTAGTTTTATCTTTGTATTGATAGAAACTAAAATAGCTAAATTCAAAAGTATTTGTTGATATATAAATTACAATTACAGTCCCCCGTTAATAAGCAATAAAACATTTACTTTAAAAATACAAATTTGTTTACAAATTTATTCAAAAAGGCAAACACCATACAACGAAAATCCCCGAGTTTCGAGTTATACTCGTATTATAAGTAACACCTTAACAAAAAAGAACTTTTGTTAACAATAGTAGAAAAGAATTGTTATGCATGTTAAAAACCATTCTTTACAACAGATTCAAAACTACTTGCGTTTTGGCACCAAAATCCAAAGGGATTTCGTTATGTAAAAACTTGTATAACTAGATACTTTGTTTCATAAAAAAATATATAGAAGTTATTTTTTGTCATTTTTTACACTAAAAAAGTTTGTAGAACCTAAAATGACATATTTTAAGAAAATTGCGGAAATACTTGATCGATAAGGTAGAGGAATGGCGGAATAGCGTCAATGGCGGGTTCTATATTATGTAGGTAAGTTATTACACTCGTTCGTTATTTACCGCTAGTGTTCGTTACACGACGCTCCATTGTAATAACACTACGCGAAGTGTTACATTTTTATCAGAGCAAACAAATCTCATAAATTTTTCTTGCTGCAGCTTACAAATTACTTCAAGTTATAGCTGTTAAATGTAGTCAATTATGTTTTCTTAAAAATATATATATATATATATATATATATATATATATATATTTATATTTATATATATTTATAATAAATAAAATAGTAATTCAAAATCGAATGTAATATCTCCAGACGAATCTGTCTGATTCGTTGAATAAAAAGATTTTCTTGTCCATCTGTAAATCCCAAAGTCAGACAGAGCAGTGGATTTACAAATCTGTCAGATTTACTCTGCAGGGCTTTGCACTCTATTCATATTGTATTCCATTTTATTTTACTTTATAGTCGTTTGAAAAACTACATACATCTGTATACATACACTGTTAAAAATAGACATAGTACGTAGGTCATATACCTAGGACTGTAGCAAGTTGTAAATGTACAAATGTATATTCATATATCGTTAATTTTCCTTAGTTATTCGTTAAAAAATATTTTTATTTATATTATTTCATAAGTTATTTACAGTGAAAAATTGTATCACCAGGTTATTGCTCAGTTTCCTCTTCGAAATTTGACACTAACCATTTAAAAGTATTTTATAAAAATATTTACAGAGATAAATTCGTATACAAATGCAGGAAACGTAATGAAAATATATAATAGCCATATAAATGGAGAAAAATAACAAAATTAGACACGGGGAAAAAAAGTTAACAAAAACGATAAAAAAATGAAAGAAACGATGTGTGAAAGAGACAGCGTTATATTAATATTGCAGTAAATAAATCAAGAAAATGGGAGGAAATTATTACTTGGTTAGCAGACAACCTTTTATCCTTTAGAAGTGTAAGAGTATGTAGCTATCTCCACTGAATAAAATATTGATAAGAAAACTTGAAATATAAGTATTTTGTAGCATATAGCTATATTCTTATAACATATAGATTATCTATTATAGCAGTTGCTTAGTTAATTTTTTGCTAGTCATGATATAAATTAATTCCGGACCCAAACATAGCTCAGTGTTAGATACTACGTCCTAACTACCTCAGCCACACAGGAAACAAATTTTAAATTGAATTTGTAAAAGTTTAAAATCTGCAGCCATATAAGAAAACAAATAATATGACTTTCCAAAAATAAAAGTTTTTGTTAAAAATCTTTAATATTGCATTCGATAAAAATAGAATAAAGACGTTATAAAATATCTAAGAAGTTCTTAAAATGTAAAACTTTTTACCTGTACGTTGTTACTGGAATGTTTAAATGCTGACTCTAGTTTTGACTAAACTATGTTTTTCCATACTATGTAATACTCCTATGTTTCATTGCACACAAGAAAAGTTTTGCATCAATTTAAAATGCATTGAAATGCAGTATTCTGCCAACGTCGACATACAAACTAAACCACTCAAAACAAAAACCAAAAAAAAGGAAAAAGAGAGGAAAAACGACCTACAAAATGTACGTACCACCGCATGCATATAGAGTCATATCTGTTGAGAGATTGTATTTATTTAACAAAAAAAAAAAAAAGAATGGCATTTTGTAATAGTCCAGCTATGTTTGCAAAAACGTATAACCAGGAGAAACGATATGGACCCGCCCAAAAGATGCGATGCTGAAGAAAATGCTGAAGAAAACTTCATACAGATATGAAAAGGGATTTGAGTATTCACTGGCAACATAAAATAGTTTATCGGAGTAGGGGAAATAAGAAAGATTTTCCGATGTATCCATCTTCAAAGGCTTTATGAATCAGCTACTGCACTGTCCATTACTATTACACTATTCGGTGTAATCAACGAATAATTTTTGAGTGTTCAGTGAATTTTTAATGGATACAAATGATTTACGGATTTATTTTGAATTATAATTTCCATTGAAGATTGAACCTTATGTAAATTTGCCATAAGTTTCATAATTTATCGTGTAGAAGTTTTAGGCTTGAAGCTAAAACGCATTTAAGATCCTTCAGGGCCTTATTCTGTAAAGTATTTCCACCGGTGAAAAAATTTCATCGCTGTAAAATGACGTCACAAAATCGATGATTTTTTATTTGGTATTCTGTAAGAAATTTCCATCGATTTTATTTTTGTCGCTGGAAAAAAATAGACCAAATTATAAGGTCGCCTTTAGCGGTGACTTTAAAACTTTCCATCGCTGTATTTTTTAGAACTGTCAAACAATTCGAATTATAATTTGAATTTCAGTACAAATTTGTTGTGAAAAAATTAAATATTTTCACAGCTGAAAAAATAAGGTCGATTTTTTTAAAAGTTACAGAATAAGGCCCTTTATATTCATCTAGATGAAAGATGATGAAACTTATGACGAGTATATGCAAGGTTCATTTTATTGCAAAATTGTAAATTGGGATAGAAATCTTATTGTGTAACTTTTTAACGTTACATTTTAACATTAAACAATTAATTATTCATTCATTTCACCCAAAGCTAACACTAACCTTAAAAATTCTAATACATATTTCGAAACACTCGTAGTATAATACAAAACTTATGTGTCTTATAGCAAGTATATATAAGGGATATTTTATAATTACATAGGATCGTTGGTAATTGAATTGATTTATTTCAATTTCCAATATATATATTTAAATATTCTTACCTTACAATATAGATTGCAGAATTTCTTAATTATAGAATAATATAACCTCATTAACATAGCACCCACCTGGAAAAAAGAGAATATAAAATTAAAATTATTATTCAGAGATTGCGTTGATTATACGTTGAGAATAAAAAAAATTGTGTTGGTAATTAGCGAGACTTGAATATACATATTTCACATACACGCATGCAGTGATATCCCAATTAATAATAACGAATCAGTATTTATGATGACGCTTGCAAAATTCAACATTGTTTAACTTCTGGTTTTCTGATCATCAATACACCGTGTATATGCACTCCCTCGAACTCCAACCGGTACAAGCAACATTACACACACAACACAACAACACATTGTTTAATCTTTGACGAGTTGGATGTTGGATGTAGCTGGTCTAACTGTCATCGAACAATGGACATTTTGTTTGTATATGTACCATATACCATGTATCGTGTATCGTGTGGTTCATGCTCGCTAACGAACGCGTACAACAACGAAATCACGGAATCAGTTTGGATGTCGGTGTTCCATCAGCTGTCGGATGCCCGGTATCCAGCGTCTGTTCTCCATGTTACATCAAGTCCACCGCGCCAAACAGATTGGACATACAGAGATTCAGAAACACAGGGTCGAAAACAAGGACGTCCGCAGGACATTCGACAGGGAGAGCAACGACAGAGTTAGGCGTCCGCACATGGGGCGACTGGTTGCAAGTGCGAGCGAAATGGCATGAACGAAACTAAACTGATTTGAAATTGGTTTTGAGCAAGCTTTCAGTGACTATGTTTCTTAATCGCGGGACAATTACGTTGCATGCTATTGATAGTGACATCATGAGCAAAGATGTGCACAAATACTATTCAAACGTATTTAAATACATACATACAAACAAATAACTCATAATACGACACAATAAAATCCAACTATTGTTAAAAATTCTATAGTCATGAAGCACGGCTCGACATGGTCGTTTTTCGTTGGAAACTTCGTTCGCGGCTACTTTGCTCTTTTAACGACAGCTACTCATTTGCTCGTCCCTTCTCGGACGCCCATGCAAGCCGTGCTCTGCGGTGAACTATGGACCAGTAGTACTCGGATATTACCCCAGGACTGGGTTTTCTATGGACTTAAGTGGGGTTCTACTCACAGTGGGAGGTAATACAAAAACCTTCATTAGAAACAATGAAGATCGTTTATCATAATTAACAGTTTTATAATTCACATTTAAAATTTAAGATACGAAAAATTGCTTGCATTTGAGATACGATGTAAAGTTGATGTTGCAGAAATAATTAAAATATAAAAAGATAAAGCAAAACACAAAGGATTTTTTTTAACTACCTGCTGAGAAATTTGGGAGAGGGTTCTTTTCAATAAGATCGCTATCAACATGAAGTTTTTTTTTTTTTTAATTCTGTGAGAAATATGAAAAAGAAAGTATAGAAAATGCATGAAGAGATAGGTTTTTTTTAAATATCATCTAAAATTGAAATCTTAAAAAAACGTTGCCGTTCCTAAATAATGAATTTTATAAAAGAAATAGAAACTAAGGTCACATCTTGAAATATGTTGATATTAAGAACAAATTTTTACTTTTTTATTATATTATAAACTTTTGTTATAATAATTTATGATATTGCCTGCATTTATGCAAGCATGTAACTAATAAATTTTATTTAATATTACTGTCATGAAAATAATTTCGAAATATCTACTCAGTGATGTTGTATGTTCATTTTTACTCCATAAATAATTGATTCCAATTAACATTTTTATTATTCCTGAACTACAAAAAGTCAATTACTCATATGCATTAATTTTATAGTACCAATAAATTTTAATTAGCCATTTTATGAATTTTATAATTTAAATAGATAAAACTGTATATCACCACAATAAACTAGTACACTAACCGACCAAATTACTGTTTTAATATGTCAACGGTAAACACTGTTATGTGTATTTTATGTTTATGTAATGTAACAAAAATTACTTGTTACGTAAACAATTAGATCGTGGGTATCTATTGTCTGGAATGAGGCAATAGAGTCCGACGACTTCATCTAAATCTTTAATTTAACTTTCCAATAACAAAACAAATATTGTGTTGCGATTTGTACTTCCTAGAACCTAATAATTGCCAACACCACTAATTACTATCGTATTCTAATGCTTTCAATTAACTTTTACTAATTGACAGTTATTTTTAAACAAGATGGAACACAATTAATTACTTCCTAACGATGTCGGCATCTTTTCTATTGAATCTCTGGAATCGTGAATAAAGTCCCAACCGTGAGACGTCAGTTGTCACAGACAGACAACAGACAGTTAATCGACGGTCTGGTACCATCGGTACTCTGGCAACGACAGGTAAAACTGACCGTCTTCTAAATCAACCTGGATAATTGGTAACGTAACAAACAGTATCGGGAAATGGTTATTTATATACAAGATCACAATAATACTTGTAATTCTTCTTTTTACATAAAAATTCACGGATCAATATACTCCTAGTTTGTTTGTTACTACAACACAATCCGAAAAAATAAAAACTTCATTTTAATTGTACTATTATTTTTTGTATCTTTTTTTTTTTAATGCATAAAAATAAATAAAACGGTTTTTTTTTACATCTAATTTGAAGCAGGTGTCAACCACAAACGATCTATTATTAAATGACAGTTTATTGAATATCCCTGGAGTGTCCATAAACAGGTATAGGACTCGTTAGCAGTTAGTACTACGACTACAAAATATGTGAACCTGTGTTAAACTATATAGTGTAATAAAATAGTGATAAAAAATAAATGTCCCCGACTACAATAGCTACCTGATGATGTTTTGTTGCAGAGATTGTCAACAATTATACTGAGTAATATTACTAAAAAAGTGATGAGTCAATAACCTTCTACGAGCATACGAGGATACTTTGATAATATGACTTTTTTTTTAAATAATATCTATTTTTTCCGCAATCAACATAATCTCCTTTATTAATTTTTTTTTTTTTTTTCATATTTATTTACTTATTTGCCTTGACTTTCTTTTGTCATAGCCACCATCAAACATTTTTTAAACATCTTTTAAAATTTATATTTCAATTTTACAAATCTCTAAATATTTCAATAATTCACTAATTCATTTTGAATCACTGATCTCCTTTAACTTCGAAATATTTAGTCTAGCGTTTTTTCAATCTTTTTATTCCTTAAAAATAATAGGTCTTCTCAAGGCCCTCAAAATAGGCGTTTATTACAGTGATTTCAGTGATGACTTCTTTGTAAACCCAAATCTCTTACCGCCCAACCATTTCTTCAAGTTTGGAAACAGAAAATAGTCGCAGAGAGCTAAATCTGGAGAATATGCTAGAATGCCCAATTTATGGTTCTTGTTATCTGTTTTCAATGGCTATGAAACACAAACTAAATGATGTAGCTAGCTCAAAATTTGACACTAGTCTATTAATAAATGGCAGTTGACGAAAGCTGCGCGGGAAATTCAACGAATCCCTAAATTATCAAATTGCCCACGTTTATATAAAAATATGAAAATGATTAATTTTGTTATTTAAAGAAGACGATTTGAATATTTTATTGAACGTAAAGATGAAAATAAAATGGAAGTTAGATTATTAGAGCTATTGGTTTACTATAACATAAATACTAGGCAAAAATAGTTAATTATGGGTAACAAACGGTTATACTGAGCATTGTAGGTTATGTTTTAATGTCGTAGTCGTCAAGGCATGTGTGTGCGGTGCCTCGAACATGGTCGAAGCAATCGTAAAATTGAATATTTATTATATTTCTATATACGTACATACGATTTGTATATATTACGACTGTTCCGGTACAGACTTCGACAAAAGTTTTTACTTAGTTAGTTGTAAATAATTCCTTTCGTACTATGCAGACGCAATACAATTTGTAAATCATATTTTACCACGCTTAAGGTACATAAATGAGCTTGACATTTTTCGAATGATCCTCATATACTCGTACTATAGGTTGACCACGACTGCAACATTTGTATACACAATAAAAACATTGTATTATATATTCGGGAATGTGGACATACATACACATAAAATCGATAAAAACTAATTTTATCTATAATCTAGTCACTGGTTTATACTTATAAAACAATAGTCGTATAGATAACTACAGATATATTTATATATATATACATGGTAGCCCAGTGGTATCCCTCATTCCACACAACAAAGGGATAGTTTCATTTTTAATTATCTCACATAATTCTGTTCCTACGGAATTTATGAGGACTAGTGACTACTTGTTAGTTACATCATAGTCATAGCGGATACGTCAGTGTGTGTGTAACACGTTGGTATGTGTGAGGTTTCACGTTACTATACTCCTAATTATTTTTCATAACTCAATTGATCGTATCTCTTAAAAATATTGATGAAGAACTTGATGCCATAAATTATAATGTAAGCGCTAAGAAATACGGTAGCTCCGGGGGCTACATAAATATCAATAAAATTTATGTTACTTTATGTATTATGTTCAATTATGTTGTATTCTAATTATAGAATAAATAGAAAATGATTACTGAGCTGCAGATGTATAGATGTACATTTAATTTGATGTTTAATTAACGAGGATATAATTTGTTTTAATTGGATTTGATTATTTATGAGAAATCTTTTATTTGTTTCACTTAGTACCATGGTGGTATAACAATTTTATGACCAAAATTCTTATGCAAAATATATAAATTAATATTACATAGAAATTTTATTTGATAGCACCTTGGTAATATGTCACACAGTAACTTTAACTGTATTATTTCCCACCCTTGTAATGTGACCAACAATCGTAATACATTTGAATCATAGAATAAATAGTACTTATATAAATATATTCTTTGTAAATGAAATTTTTATTTTAAACCAAGGCTATTGGTTTGTGAGTTGTGAATCACATTCTATCGATTATATCATTATCCACATACCCCACGTGTACTTGTATGAAGTAAGACATTAGATTAGGTTCACGTGTAATTATATAGTAAGTATACATATAATAATTAATCAAATACACACATGCTATTATGCTATTTGTGTTAGATAATTTGATTCTTTGTATTGTATCGATCGATTTAAAGTTTACAATACTATTAACAACATGTAGAAAATTAGTGTTCAATTTTATAGTTGTTGATAAGTTCATTAAAAAGATACACAACACAAAAATAAATTTCTTATTCATTCATAAGTAGAAAGCATTTATCTAAATTCGTTAATATAATTTAATTTATAGCAAGCGCATGACACAAGATTGAAAATAATGAGCCTAAAATGAGCCTTAAGTATATCTGTAATAAGTAATCGTAAATCAGTAGTGTAACAGAGTGGGTTCTGCACTGATAAAGTTGAAGTCTAGTATTAAACGATCTTTTTGAGGCCATAAATAGCGACGTAGTGTGTGATATAGCGATATTTTACAGTACAATTTTGTATTTGATTATTGTAATCTTAACTATTAATTACATACTGTAATTTTACATTCTGACTTAAGGTAACATTTATATATTTAGATAGATGGTTGAAAAATCCAAAATCTAATAGAATTTCTAAAAAATTGATCTTAAATGCAATTCAGAATAGAGGTTTTACTGTTTTTTGAAATTGACGTTTTATTTTCTCAATATACACAATTTGCTATTTAAATTTCCAATGTGTACGGACGGTACTTGGCTCAATTTTCACATTTTTCAGTGTTATCTAAATAAAATACTATAATGACGTTCATTCCATTATAATATATGTGAAAATAAAACACACTTTTTATTTTATTATATAAAGTAAATTGAACAGTTTAATAGCTCTATCAAATACATATCTGACAACACCTAAAAACTATAAACAGTTATTTTATTTGACATATATTGCTGTTATCAAAAATTAATTAAAATAACAAATTGGTCAATAAATTTCTACTTAAACCATGTAAAAGTGTTTTATTAATATGTCATGAGATTTATAAATGTTTAACTAGTTTTGTTATTGATTGATTTGCACGAATGAATAGTACACTTGACAGTGCCGTACATTCAATTTTCCTTGCGGTGGTTCAAGCAATGATTATAATTTAAATGTTAGCGCCTTAAATATTATCATTTCAGTTCTATCAGTCCGACCACTGTCATTACTGTATTTTTTATTACTTATGCGCAGACGTAGAAAATGAACTGCTACTCTGTCTGTCTTTGTCTAACCTTGTAAATCCGATAAAGCCTGACATTGTCAACAGAAAAACGATTAATTTAAAGAAATGTAAATTATACATCAATTTCTAAATTGCAACATTGTATATTATATGTGAAACGAGTAGGTGTAATCAAGATACTAACGAAATTGAGTTCTCATGCAAAGAAATCGAATAAAAATAACGAAATCAAACCTTACATTAAAACCACTTAAGTAAGAAGCTGCTTAAATCAATTGAATTCACATAATACCAATTTAAAAATAATAAAAACCCCACACAAAACTTCTGTTTCATACATACGTGGATGAGTACATATATAATAATAAAAAAAGCTTAAAATGTTTATAAGATGAAACCAATCTGACAAGAATAAAATAAAGAGTCAAGAGGAGTATTTGAGAGGAGCAGCAGAAAACTGCGTGCGTGCGTGTGTCTTATCTTCACTGCTCAATCAGCACTAATAAATCCCCAACCAGACAGTAGCCGAGTTTACTCAGGCAGAAGTCAGGACTCCGAGAAAACAATAGCCTGGCCTGCTCTGATCTGATGATGAAGTTAAAATGCGCGGGTGGGGTGAGGACGGGCGAAGAGGATATTACCAGAGTATTATAAAGCCCATCCCCTCCACGATACCTTACAGTATCAAGAACTTCACCGTTTTCAGACTCTTGTGTTTCAGGGCACTAATAATCTTGCTTTGTTGTGAGCAAGGAGGTTGGATGCTGATATGCGGGACTATTATACGTAAATAAAAGCACAAGGTATAGGTACCTTGTGTTTGAGATGATATCTGTAGGGTTATTAAAATATTAAGCAGTTCTAGAAGTTGAAGAAGAGCGGAGGCCATATTAGGCTTTCAAAGAAATGAACAAAACATATAACGTACATCTGTTGAGAGGTTATCATTTTAATTAACATAAATTAATATGTTTTACCTGGTTGGAAATCAGAGCATGTCATCTGCACAGCGCTCCCCATACAAAGTAGTAAATAATAAGATTCTACAAGGTCACTTTAAAACGTAAATATATAATTGATGCTTTAAAAACTAATTGAAAGTAAATATAAAAAGTAGGATTCAAATACATAAAATATTGGTATGTATTTGAGTTATTAGTTAACATCTATTGATGAGTAAGCGAGAAGCACTTATGCACGCGTAGTATGAGAACAAACGAGACAGATATATAATTTTAATTATTCGAGGTTTCATGCTACGTAATAAGTAATTAGATCGTCAATTTTTAATTTCTGGAAGTGTTCATATTTTAAATTAACAGCATTGAACAACATGCTGCAGAACTCGTTGTAGAATTGATCCGACGGTATCTGCTACTAATGTAATATCTATGTTCCCTGTTTAGTGGGTATTCTGCATTTTAACCTAGTTTCAAACAAACATTTTACAAAAAGACAAACATGAAAATTTAGTGACAGGTCTGTGGAAATATAAATGACTATTTTAAAAATAAAATAAAGGAAACAAGCGCACAATGTCGGCTGTCAGCTGTCGATTTAGTTTATTCGATATCAAAAGTCCCTGGTTAAATTTTATTGAGGTTGAATTCAGAAGACCCAAACACGCAAACTTAGTATTAAATGTCATTTTAACCCACGTAAAAAGCAGTTTATAACAAAATTAAGGTTCATTTGTGGACTCTTTACTTGTTCGTACCTTTTCAAAATATAATTATACACGACACACGAAATAACAGTCTGATTAAATCTGAGGCGACAGACTATTAGACTTAATACAAGGCTTAAGTACAAACCATATAGCTTAAGAGAGTGCCAATCTCTGTATAAATTGCTTTTAGAATAACCATTAAATAGTACGAGCGAGTACATGAAGAGGGAGAGGGGGGAGGGACTGTACGAGTATATAACGGCTAAGAAAACTTACACCAAACCAACAACACAATCGTTTAGATTGTTTTTTTTTCTTCCTTCGTTCTTTTGGAGAGCCTAAGGGCTCGGCATAACGTGGCAATACTTAGAATGGTTTTTACCACCCTCACGCTATTTATTCTCTCACTATTCTTTTTTCTTTTGTGCCTTGAAGCGACTATTCACGCGTCATGTGACCAGTAAACTCTATGTCATTCTCCGGCTAAAGGATTTGAAGTGCGTTTACATCGGAATATTTGTTACAATCTCGAAATAAATTACAAAGGTTCTTTTTTGATAAAACTTTTGGTAAGGTCGTATCATCACCATCTTCACTTCACCATCTATTATGATAAATAGGAAACCGGCGGGAGTAGGAGGCTGGGAGATATGATTTATTCATTCCAGAATCTACCGTTAAGAGGTTAACTTTTCAACATTTTATTTTGTGGAATTTATAGAGAAAAAATCATCAGTACTTTGATTTTACGTTACATATTGTTGCTCACTGAGACAGTGAGCGTCATTTAAAGAGTCAAATCTCTAGCTTCTAATGTTTATCAAGAAAGCGCTGATTACATTAACAAGGTTAGGAAAGGTTGCACGCAGTGATGCTAATTATTTATTATATTTTTAATGTTTTTACCATTTGGCACTACATTCTTGTGCCTTAACTCATATATTTACAACTCATTGTGCTTAATTCAATTTTGATCCTTATTAAATCTAAACATTCTCACTCCTTCCAAACGAAAAAGAAAAAAAATATAAATTTATTCTTATAAAAACTAAAACAAAACAGCTAATGCTATTGCTCCGCTCCTTCTACTACTATCTTTCCTGTTTCTTCTCTTTCCTATTTCCTTTTCTCTATCTCCGCAATCCACCTCTTTTCTTCATTGCCTCTCTTTAATAACTGCCCAATATTCTTTTCGCTTATTACCTTTTTCTCACATGAAAACTTAATGTGATCCAATGTTTCTATCTCCGTACAGTGGTGCTAATGTCGATTGCGACAATGAGCGACGTGAAGCGACCAAGGTTGTGCAGCGTCATTATATCATAAATTAGTTGCTGTCTTCATTTGCCCCTACCTAAGGACGCCTCTGCAACTCCTATACTCGTATACGTAAATAAATACGATGACTAAAAAAGGCCAAGCCATGAACTTAACAAAAATTGAACGCATTCCGAAGCAAGTCTTCGATTGTATTTTTCAAACAGCTCTCAGTCACGAAGGTACGAAATTCATTTTCGCCCAAGGGTTTAAATATATACGAAGAGTATACATATATATGCAGAGAGAAGAAAGAGCAAGAAGAACAGAGAGTGTGAGTTGAATTATTCACAGTTTTTGTATAGAAGAGGTTGCAGAGGGAGCAAAAGTCCAACAACTCAATGTTTTTTTCGTATCATTTAATAAAAACTTTATATAAATAGCCTATTATAATAGGGAAGTAGCTCGTATATTGAATTCAAATTATATTCAACGTATATAATACGAAAAGAGAATATTGATTAAGCGTGACAAAGGGAGATGACACTAGATATGCAATAGGTGATTTATTTTATTTGTAATTGTATTTTCTTTTTTAATATTACCAATAAGTATCGTACGTACTGACAAATGAGACACTTGCCAAAGTCCCAAATGCAAAATTATTGCCTTATATATTTATGGTAAGGAACAATTTTGGGTGTAGTGCTTGTCGAGAATGAATTCGTGCAGCACCATTCATCATCATCATCTTGGCGCTACAACCCGTATAGAGTATTGACTTCCTTTAAAATGTTTTTCCATTCTTTCCTATTGGTCACCTTTTTCTTCCAATTCACCCCAACGATCTTCTTTAAGTTCTCATCTACTTTTTCTTTCCACCTCGCCTTGGGTTTAATTCCAACAGTTTTTTTTAGCGGTTCTGTTCGGATCTGCATATATTTCCACTGTCCAGTTTCACATACTGTTCCATAGATTTATCCGCAAAGTTTTCCTTTCCCAAATTCAAAAAAGATCACAATCGCTCTTCCTCAAAGACCATATTTCCAACCTCACCACAAATTTTCTTATAACTTTATACAACACCATTAAAATATTTAAAATATTACCGCCATCTCATGCCGATATTGATAATGATTGTACGAAAAACATAGATATGTAGCATGAATCCTGTAACAATTCTGTTACAAATATCATTGAAATAAATGTAAATGTCTGTTTGGAACAGATTACACCCGCACACGAATGTCTATCTATGTGTTTGTACCTTTCAGCTTTCACCAAATTACATCGACTCAAAGCAAAAACTTCTGTCAAAAAAATATTAAATATAAATATCAGAATGTTCGTTCTTCATGTTAAAGTCGTTCATTTTATAACGTGGACATATTTAACCTTCGGCCATGTTTGTTCGTTATGACATGTAGTACATTGTCATGTTGAGGTATATGTATGTGTGTGGCTGCCGTGCTCTAACCATTCGTATATAGAATAATACATTGTTGAAGGTTCATAGATCAGATTCGCGGTGAAATGATGCAGGAGCAGGAGCAGGAGCAGGAGCAGGAGCAGGAGCAGGAGCAGGAGCAGAAGCAGGATGCATTGACACGACGCGACATGTGCCAATATCTGAGGTCGGATCGAATATTATCGAGAGCACGTGAGCTTTAAGGACGTGTGATAGATTTATACATTAAATTTGAATTCCATCATTTTTATAATAATTGCGCTAAACATAGATACATGCATTTAGGGTTAAGCACAGCAAATACCTTCCTTCCTGTCACCCTATTCTTTTACGGTTTTATTTAATAGACCCATTTGATACGAGCAGTGCCGACCTGTCTAGACTTGCCTAAATAGAGAAGATATAGAGGTCTTTACAAACTACAGCTTGTCAGACTTACACATTTTGCAAATCAACGAAATTACTCCATGGATGGAAGAGATAGATATTGATGAAAAATCTAAAAAAAAGTGTCATAACAAACTTTGTACTGTACAATGTACAATGACATTTTTTGTTCATTAAAAACGAATAAAATTACTATTGTTTAATATGATGGAAATTACATTTCAAAAAGCAACAGACAATGCTCTTAAAATATTATGATCCTTCCATCAATAACTTTCCATCTATCTCGTAGAACACAATTCATCATTCAAATGAAAATGAATAATTGTAACCAGAGAATATTTGAATCTAAAATTATAACTGTCACATCATTAATAAATTTTTCCAACAGATTAAAAATAAATTTCATATCTGACAATAAATGTTATTAACAATGATAAAATTGTCAACTTGTCAAAACGGAAGTATTAAAGCTTTTAGAACATTTATTATCTTTTCTGTCAGATAACTTAAAGACTAAAGTACTACATTTACTTCCTTAATGAAGTCGATGACACCCCTTCCCCCTTTTATTTAAAATGAGACAGAAAATCTTCATGAGTAACAGCAAAAATAAGTTATCATCAAAATCAATTCAAGGAGAATTTAAAGAATGTGCTTATACTTGTATTGATCGTGTCTTAATTCTCAGTCAAACTGACTAATTCTAATTTTGTTAGAGACCGACCACGGTTAACTAACAAAAAATGTAACCAAAGTATTTTGCTTGGTTAAGTAATAAAAATGAAAAATTATCAACCAAAGTTTTTAATATCAATTAGCGAACTGAGAAAGGAAAAACCGGCTCTAAGGCTTTTATATATGTAAGTAAGGGAATAGGACATTAAGGCAAGTATCGCAAACGTATTGGATTTATCGTCTGTAACATGGAAGAGAAGCGAAGTTGGAGGAATTGTGTATGCCTATACATTCGTTACAGTCAGCATTTTCAATGATGTTGCTTCAAGACAATCTTGATCTTCGAGATAGCCAATCCAACACCAATTAGAGTTATTGTCTCTGTAGATCGTAGAGGTTGTGCGTGCATAATTACCCTTTCCCTTCTCTTTCTGGTTTGATACGATAAATCTAATGTGTTTCATATGAGCTATGCGGCACTGTGGACGCTTACCTTTAAATGACACTATGCTCGAGAGAGTTTTGTGTAATTGATGTATGCATATATTTTTTAGATGGTTCAGACATAAAAGGGTCAACATTAGTTGAAGATCGTTCGTGATAAGACTGCTATCGGAATCGGAAATATACCGATATTAACATTGTCATCTTGTCATCAAAGTAAATAACACCGTATTATTTATTTTGTGAGTCATATACCAAAATACAGTGTTATCAGATGTACCTTTAAATTACTTTATCAATTTATGTTATTTCTCTTTCATAAAATCTCAAAACTGATAACAACGAAATTGAAATATAAAGCAAACGGAATCGCCCTTATATTTGTTTAAGTTATCAGCAGAATTTTAGAAAATATTTAAAGAGAGAATATTTTTCGCTCTACTTTTAGACCTAAAACTATTATTTGATAATAACCGCAATATAGTTACAGTGTTGTAACATGATTATAACAGAAACTATTAAACTGTGTTACAAGAATTCATCGCTACAATCAAATTGTGATATTTATTTTATGTATCTGACAGTTGACACATTGACAGGCATTCGCTGCTGCTAGCGCAGTCGATTCTATTCTCGAAGCTTCCGAAATGTCGAATGTGTCACGTGATACAAAAAAAGAGATACCCAATGGTTCCAAACATATATATTATATGTTAATATAGTAACAATGAAACTATTTTAAGTTTCTTTGTTAAATAAAGATTGAGAATAATTGTGATTATAGACCGGTCTTAAGATTAAGATCATATAGAAACTGCTTCTGAGACCATTTCTGAAACTAATGGAGAGTTTCTTAGTTTCTTGTTTCTTTAAGTTGGTTGTGATAGTGTAGAAAAGTAGATATGAGTTTGTTTAGGTTTAAACTGTTTGAAACACTAGTTTCAAAGTATTAAAAGTACGGCTTACATTGTAGACACTGTGCTACACTGAGATATGCTAGTCAGCGATAATAAAAACTGTTCTTGTTCTTGGGGCATTAAAAGTACGGCAGAATGGCTTACTCTTAAGTAATTAAATAGAACTATTTTGGAGTGTCAACGAAATTACTTGGATTCTTTGAAAACTATATTTGTAGTAACAAATGTTTTAATTCATCAAGAGATCGTCAAATTTTATTCTACCCTTTCTTTCTTAGTTGCCTAATTGATTTAAAAAGATAAGTTAATTCTATAATACAATTATAAACTTTACAAAATTAGATCATTGTTTAAAAGCTTGTATTTAACTGTAGGTAAATATTAGTTTAGACCTTAAAAGTATCATAAATTATAGACAACATCGATTCTAAATTATAAATTATAACTCTAAATTAAGGGGTTATATACAGTTATTATTTATAAAAAAAAAAAAAAAATATTTTTCAAGTACACACACAGAACTTTAAATGCGTTTTTCTGAAAACAATGTTTTTAAAATCGGTAAAGATTTTTTAGAAACGGCGTGACCGATCAATCTTTAACACAAACTTCTTAAGTATATTTTTTGGTAATTAATCGAAGAATTTTTCTCACCGATAATTACATTTTTTTATATAAACAATTTAAGGCCAAAATTTTAATAAAAAATCGACGTTTTTTTTTGAGAAGCCGCCATTTTGTCAAAAAATTTATTTAGCTTATTCCTTCGATTAATTACTAGATTATACATTACTTCTATGGGGAGATAAGCTACAGCAGCTTTAAAATTATTATTTTTACAAATATAAAAATGTTAAAATATAGTTAAAAGTTACCTTAATATGTATACAAATTTTTACGTTAATACATTTAAAAGTCTTTTCAGGAAAAATTCTTAAAAAATCGCTTTTCTTGAGCCTTATAACTGTACATAACCCCATAAATAAAACACAAAAGCAAAAGTAAGATAATTTAACACATAATATAACCTAATAACCTAAATATAACATTTAATAACATAAATTTGTAAAGTTAGTGTCCAAAAATATATAAAAATATCTTATGAAAGATGTTGTTCACATGGTTTAGAGTATGTTGGATTGAAATCTTTTAAATTATTCAAAATTGACATCAAATGTATATTGTATACACAAAACCCTTTAGTAGGATAATATTATATAAAAAAAAATAATAACCCAGACCAGTAGTCCCTCACGACAAAAACGATAGTCCCGGGTAACGAGTAACGGGCAACGGACACCGTAGCCCGGAAACTCCCTATATTAAAGCAGGAATCAAGGCAGAAAGGCAAGGAACACTACTCGTATCCCAGCTCTACGTAAACTGCCTATTTAACATATAATGTAATGTGATGGTATGGCGCGTGGTGTAGGATCGTTTACACAGTGTATAGCGAAATAGGTACACGTATGTATAAAAATATTTTAAAGTTATTCACTGCTTACATGTAAGGCATAGATCCCACTGCGGAATGAACATGCACACAGCACCGGTTTTAATTCTACGCAGAAAAAAAATAGTTGAATATGGACACACGCACTACGGAATTAATTCTGCTAATGCCATATGATGTTGTCGGCGTATCTCTTTGGAGCAGTATGAACATCCATTAATATGACAAGATATATAAATGCATCAGTTCTTGGGAGAGTCGAGAAAAACCACGCGAAATTATTCCTCAATGGGGTCTAGGCCTAAAAGTATGTACAATACACATGTTTAGTATACTGGATGGTATACAACGACACAATGGTTGGTTACATTTTGTTTGTTTATGAGTTGTGGTACGAGACATGCCTTTTATAAAGTCTAACATATAAAACGAAATGATATTCCATGAACATAGCCGTAACACGTACCCAGCAATGATGTAGCGTAGAAGAAATAGTATTAGAGCGACACTTATTTAATATTTGGATTTTATCTTTACTCCTGTTTTAGGTTATGAGATTTATAAACTGTTTTGGTGGATGAAAATTGTAAATACATTTTAAACCTGCATAAACTTGTAGTTTATAATATTAAATATCTTATGAATCGCTAACAACAGATTAAGTTTTTATCGTTGATGTTTTGTTAGCGCTATTTGGACCTATGAATACTTTCAGACCATCGCTGTGACTTCAATGCGGATCTGACTATGACATAATGCAGGGGAACAGAAGTGCTTACACTAAGAATGCTGATATAGTCAGCTATTATTTCTTCATTCGATTCGTTATTAGATCTTCGACACGTATACATTGGATTGGAATTGATTATTAATAAATGATTGTTCTATAATTATTAACTTTTTATTGAGAAAACCAAACCCTAACAAATGAGAGCAGAGGAAAATAGTCTTTTAAGAGAAATGACAGTAAGCGATGCGATCTGATTGGAAACAAACACATGACAGGATGGTCTTCCAGTAATGTGTGTCAGATCGTTACCTCTACTTTTTTCATATTATACTAGAAAACACAGAGCGATATGAATTCATACTTATTAGTTTATTTCATTGCATATAAATATTTAATAAAATTTATGAATGTCTATGATTTATAACTATCTATGCATATTGTACAAAAGCCCAAACCATAACCATGTAATGAGACTTAGTTGTACGAATTCAAAAGCACAAAATTCAGGTCACACATGGAACTTGTTGACATATGTCCACCGGCAATGGTAATAGCAATCTCTGCACGAATAAGAACACCAAATAGACCTCATTATACTCATACGTCATTAAAGCAGGTGTCCTCAACGTTTCAAGCCTCCTTGTGCAATGTATAGACAACATAGTCATACAATATAAGTCTGTAAGTAATCTAGAAACGTACTTTCGCTTCATTCCGTTGATTTTTTGGGAAAGATTCTGCTAGTCGTATTTTGAGGAACTCTGACCTAAAGCAGAGGTTCTCGTTAGAATGATTCTCTCTACCTCGAGTCATATTGTCAAGTAGTAGTACACACACGACTTTTTCCCATAGGCTTTATACAGCAGTCAGAAAGATTACGACGTAATATGTACTGCTCGGAAATTATCAAAGCGGATGGTATAATGTCATTAAATATTTAAAAAAAACTACTAAGCTATAAAAGGGGAGGATAAAGAATGTTGTAAGCCATCAGAAACACTCGTTCACTTTGATGTTGATTTACAGTTTACAAGATTATCGTCCTGAATCACTCATAAGTCAAAAACTAGTTGAACTAGGATTAGGGATAGTAATTTCATTTTATAATAATATTCATTCCACCCCACATGCGAACGTTAGCAATTGGAAGTCGTATTAATACTAAATGTAATTTTTGTGTCACAATTTATTGTTAATTTTTAAGTGAGTGAACCCCAACATAAATTTAGTAACTTTCCACTTTTATTGCTAAATATTAGCGAAGATTATGACGTTTAATGTCAGAACAAATTTCAATGACGCTGGCTGGTTTTCTAAAGTTCAATAAAGTACTTCTGAATTATAATATCAACTACGAGATTTCACTAAAATGTGCACTCAACGGTGCAAAACAATAAATAAATCACATAAACAGTAGAGCAGCGCCACAGCCACACATAATCAACTCCAGAACACAAATGATTGTTAGTTCTTCGTTTGTTCACGTGGTGACACTACTGCATACAGATTAGCACTAGAGACGGACATACTAGTACACTAATATACTAGTAAAGTTTTTGAACGAGTTGGATATGTTCTTACCACAATCAACGTTCATAAAACGTTTTGCATATTACGAGTATGCTATGCTGGTTGCATAACGTAATATTCTGCTGGAAACTCTAGCCCCAGGAGTTGTTAAACACTGAGAGTGGACTTGTTTATTGAATTTGAAATGGTGCTGAAGTATTTCAACTTGTCTACTTGTGAAAGATGATGATAGCGGAACTATTTAACTGTATTATAAGTTTTAATAAGTACATGAAATAAATTAATATGTAGCGGTGTTAAATGTATTGCATAATTTCAGGGGATGTGAAAATCTATTTGTTCTTCACATTGTTACATGCATAGATTTGAAGATATTTTAAACATTACAAAAAAAAATTAAAGAGAAATTATACGCCGATGCGCCTCTTATCGATGCCAAATGTTACCAGTTTTAATGGTGTCGTCGTCTCATATATGTTGGCGAAATTAACATTGAAAGTTGATTAGTTATATCATTTTATACATATTTGATATTTAGTGTTGTTATCATCGTAGAATTATTGCTGAGTGATTAGAAAAGGGTAAGAATACTTCAACCACTCCTCACCCTGTTCCTCTCTCTTTCTCTCATCTTTTATATACCATACATACATTTCTATACGTGAACTGTTGGTCGACATTGATAATATTAAATCGTGGTCTGGCATGGCGCTTCAATTCTCCACAAGGAGTCGTTCAGATTTGTCTGGATTTTCTATAACACCGTCGCGTCACTGAGGAATTCGATTGCCATTGCCATTCAATATACAACGACAAATTTAATTCAATTTTAACTTTACGATAGATGTTAAAGTTTAGATAAAAATGAAATTGTGTGTGGGACTGAAATATAATAATACAAGTATAACAAAACACAAAATACAAAAGTCTGAGTATATTTAGAGATTTCATTTAGATTGAAATAACAGTAGTTAAAAATGGTGCAAAATGGTTAAAGTAAATTGAAAGTTCTGCAGAAAAAAAAGGTTTGTTGTAGTAAATAATATTTATTCCGAGTTAGGTTTAAAATATGCCCTATTCCAAAATAATCCGAATCAGGTGTTGTTACTACTACGTTTCGGGAAAATGAAGGAAAATACATATTGTTTTATTTACAAATAAAAAAGCTTTTTTCTGCTTTTCTTAAAATGTCAATGTCCGTTGGTTGCCCTAATCAATAATTTCTAAAAAGGCCTAGTCACATCGTTAAAATTCGATTTCATTTATTATACACGGTCAGTTTGGCATGTCCGGACCCGGATGAGTGATTTTGCGGGAAGGTAAACGCACACACACACGCTCATATATCCTTAGCACACAGTGTCCCTTTTCCCTACATCTAAAACCAAAGGAGGGAGAGTTGGGTTTACGGATATACAATATGTGATTGACAGTATTGATATAAAAATTTTAATTTCAAAATACCACTATTTTTCTATTTTTAGTATAGAGAAAGACATTGCATTGTGTTGAGTTTCCAATAACGAAAAAAGGTTCCAATACACCTGAGTAGGTTTCCACACGTATGGGGGTGGGATAGGGGCTAGGGGGTAGGGGACAATGACAATTGACAATGACATTATGTGACGTGGAAAAAAAGGTCTTCCCAAAGGGTTCAAGTAACTGTAAAAGGCCCAGAGAGATGGGAATGCACGAATACCTTCAACAAAATAGATGAAAAGAACATATATATATATTTTTTAAAGTGTAGATAGTGTTGAACGTACAACGTCTTCCGATTTATAGTCCTATATCCGTAGAAAGTCGTGGCTATTTTACGAGTATGTATGTGTACTAACAGACTGGACTCAATTGGAATTTCAAGCAAGATAAGTAAAACTCATCTAAAGCATCATGTTTACACAGCTATTGGAAAAGCAAACAAACCAGAAAAAGATAAATATTGATATGAAGATGCCATATTACAAAAGCATACTGAGAATTTCTATGATATTTTAAGGGATGAAACATAAACATTATATTCCCTAAATTCTCTGTAGCATGGGGACGCCAAGTAAGTTTAAAATGGGGGTTAGAACAATTCTATTTTGATGGAGAGGAAATTGTGGAAATACCACGCAATGAAATATAATTTCACTAAATAATAATACAATTTAGTATATACAGCGTATCAAGCATGTCATGATTTGGATGATACCAGTACATATTTCTGTATTTAGATAAATACAAAAATAAAACCATATATTTAAAGACAAATTTATGAGTGCTGTGGGAAGGGATATCCCTTCAATACTATGTCTCACATCGCTTAAGGTTCTAATTACCTTTATTCATTCATCTAACAAACCACGTACACTTTTATCACCGATTTTTGTTGCTTTCAAGATAACGGTACACTTGAACGGGGTAAAACCACAACGAGAATAAAATAACTGTTATCAAGTACAACTTACAAAAGCAGACGCACTTAATGGGTAAATTATCCTTTAAAAGCAGAAAACATATGTGCTAAGCGATAAGAGGGAATGCGTTAGAAAGCTATGAACAGGACGCGATAGCTGGTACTTCATCTTCCGGACAGCCGGCGCCGCCCATACCGCTCATACAGCGTTAAAAACCTCACGCTGTAGTAACCCATGTGTAAAAAATCGAATTACTTCCCATGATTCAAGTATCCTACCCTAAAATGTATGACCAATATGTGAGAAATAATCGCGCATGGACAATGTCGTACGTACGACTATAAACATGGAGCTATATATTTAAATAATACATTGCTTGTATTGAGAAAAGGCAAAGCCATATATATAAAATGGTATAAGAATAAGCTTTTCTCTATGGAATTTAGAATCCATGAAATTGAAATTCAGCTAAACTAAATCTTACGTCTCGCACAGAGGTGGTAAACCTGCAACAACAAAGCTTAGAAAAATACAAGACCTGACTCATGAAAAGATAACGCGTCTTTCCAAAAGTGATAATAATGGTAGTTAATTAGGCTATATGGTAATTTGTGAAACAACAAAAACATAATCCACGTTAAACGTTTTCTCAAAAAATGACTAGAGCGAGATGCAGGCTCGGATTTGAGGGAGGGCAGGCGGGGCTACTGCCCAGGGGCCTCCACAATAGAGATAGCATAAATAAAGCACTGAAGCAATAAAGCAATAAATTTTTGTTCCTTTTAATCGGAAAATAATTAGGAGCATTCGCTCCTTTGTTGCCCCAGGGCCTCCACACCTCTAATTCGGCACTGGTGAGATGAAACTAATGCGTAAGCAAGTAGGGATAAGAAGGTTTAACTTTGGACATCGAAACTTCTTTTTCTGATCATAAAATTCCTCCTCATCATTACTCCATTTGCAATACCGTTTTAACATCAATTTTGCTTCAAAACCAGCGTAATTGCTCTACTTAGACTAGACTAGATAGAATTTAATCTGGAACAAATGTTTACTAGATAGAACGATATCTATAACGTTTTTGTCATGCCCTACCATAAAACATTTTGCAAACACTCACATTTTAAAACTTATTAAAACCATTACTTTATTATCATCAAAAAATATATTGAAATTACCACTGAATTTGGGGAACGAATATATCCATAGTACCTAAGCATCCCTGAATAAGATATCCATATAAATGTACAGTGTTTTCTGCAGGGTACCGTACAATAGTCTTTTCAAAAGTAACGCTACACATACATGAAGTTTCAACACAAAAGGTAAACTCGATTTAGTTTTGCACGTCTTGGAATATATCCTAATGTATAGATATATCTGCAACCAATTCACTGGATATAAAAGTCTATAGAAAAGGTCGCATGTTCATACATACATCCTGGAACAAGAATCCAGTAAGTCGTGCATTTCAAACGGGACAACGGGCACGGGTACTAAGTTCCTGGTTTCCCATTCAGTGGATGGACGCAGTGCACCGAAAAGAAAGACCTGAATCGAATACTTCTCATGGGATCAATTCCCATCATATCTCCTACTACTACTCCCAATTCGTATCATGGGGCTGAGGTTGAAGTACAAGTACATTCTACGCAAGGTACACGACCAGATGAAGTAAACTATGATGCAAAATCTGAATACACAATTTCCATGTATATGATTTTCATATGCTAAACTAAATTGTGAAAAAACCTTTCGAGTACGGTGCCTCTCTTGACGTTTTGTATTTAAATAGGTGATTAAATAGGAGGACCTTTATACCTGGTGATTCAAGTCCGCAAGGACCATATTATTCGATAACAAACAGGAGTGCAGATCAGGGACCTACAATCGCCGCTCTGGAGTTTTGTCAATACCCCTTTTTTATCCCTAACCATTTTACATACAATACCTTCCATTTTCTTGTATTTTTTTTTATATTTTTACAACAAATATTTAAATTTCATCAAAAAAAAAATGTTCTACTAAATAAATACGAGTATATATAAAAAATACTATGTATTATGAAATTATAAAGTAAAGGAAATGTAATTATATGTACGTGTGTATTCAATTATGCCAAGAATCCTTTAAATTCATTCGAACGTCAAATGTCAAGTAAGTTTCATTTCGAAGGAATTCCCGGTAATTTCAACGTCTTTAACATTCTATATTCTTGTAGACGTGTAAAACGAAGTTGGTTCTGTTTTCGTCAAACGGCAACTGTGACAATAATGGTTGGTGATTACGCGCAATGCGCTCCCTGGAATTAATCATCCCAAACACCCGCGCCTTCCCTTCTCCTTACACCAAACATCAGCGCTTCGCCCCGCTCCGCTCCTATTGCAGAGAATTCGCAGGGTATTGCTCTAAAACGATAATTAAGCAGCAGCGTCGAGGTCCTTGCACTACTTCTCCCAGTAAACTTCCCTAGTTAGAACCTTCACCAGCATACGCGCATACATCATCGTTAAAAACAAGTAAACGGCATAAAACACCCAGCAGAGTACTGGCGTCTGAAGAGAAGAAAACAAAATATTATCTCTTACAGTGTGCGTGTGTTTGTGTGCAATGTGAGGACCTCATTTAACCGGGTTCTATGTTTTATTATTCCAAAGCTTTATGGGACGTTTACTCACTGTTAGTCAAGCCTTCAGCGTTCAGCATTCAGCCTTCAGCAAACACAAAGCATAACATAAAGAAACATAAAGCATGCTACGCCAAAAACATAGAGCATAGAAAGATGTTTCCAAAAGCATGGACTATGTTAACTTGGAGAAGAGCTGTCGTCGTCACCAACACGCTGGGCGCCGGGGTACGCCGCGTCGCGCCGCGCTGCGCTGGGGGACGGTGCGGGAGCGTCGAGTAATGCAAACTAAACGAGCACTTGATTTATGTTTTCTGCAGTGTCTGTGTCGCGGTACCTAAAGGGAAGACGTACCAGCTCCTGGGGCGACTGACATGGTGAGAATGAGACTTTTAGGGGTGGTAGTTGATACTCACAACACGACCACCCTTTATGAAAACCACCTCATCATGCTCAGAGAGAATGGGAGCACACTATACTCTTAACTCCAAAGCGACTCCCAAACAATGTAACGAGATGGCAAGGATGTATAGCTCCCGTACCTCTGCAAGCACCCAACCCTACACCATGAGACATCAAGCATTCAAACCTTAATATCTCACTATCCTCCCCCTCCCCCTCCTTTCTCAACCCACTACCTCACACCCTTCTACAACACTGCATGTGTAACGTTGAATCGCTGCCAACTTGTATGTTGTAAACGTAAGCTTTATGTTATGAATAAGAAAGTAGAGCATTACAAAGAAAAATTTATATTAATTTCATTTTTAAAGTGATAAGGCGTGGGTGACATACAAACTACGCTTATACCATAGACAAATAAAAGAAAATTCACATAAAAACACCAATAAAAGTGACTACCTGAAAATAATAAATGACTAGGATGCATCCAAAAGTAATTTGATATGAAAAATAAGGAATTTCCTCAATGGTGTCTAAAATTGGAGCCCCCAATTTACACTACCTAATTATATTTGAATAAATTATGTAATATTAATTTAAATACATAAGTATGAAGTACTTTAAAGGGAGAGATGTGTTACATAAGCCTCGAAGTCCTAAGGGTAAAAACTTATGCAGTGTGAAGTTAAAACCATGGATAATAAAATGCATAAATGCAACCAAACCACAAAGTTCAAAGGACAACAGTAAACATCATGAATTCTTTTGATCTTGTGTGAGGTGTCGCTGAGGAGCTACTCATAACTGATTACACGGTTCAACGCTGTTTTAAAAGTTACAAGAATTTCAAGAGCTGTGATATAAAATTCTATTGCAAAAGTAAAGTAAGCTGTTTCTATACCCAAATGCATAAAACACAAAGAAGAATATTAGAAGAAAAACGATGAAATTCCAAAATGTTCAATGTATAAAAGTGTAATATTCTTTTCTGCACCAATTTTAGAATTATGTATCCAGTTTCAAAGTATTGTAACATTTTAGAGACCAAGAAGAATTTTGAAGACAATTATATATGTAGTAAAAAAATTGTAGCAAAAATGTGTTAACTGAGTTATTAGAATTTTAAAAACTTTTTTAAATAATTTTTCTCTTGCAATAGCTTTGGGGTTATACATAGTCTTGTAATATAAGATTTGCTTTAGAGTTTTTTACTAGATTTATTAAGGCAATCTAAAATGAAATCGTAAACAAAAACCTCATGAAAATCGCATGAATAATGAGGAAATAAAGCAAACTCTGCCTACTTCGTACGCCGGGCCCGTCCCGTTGAAGCTAAAATGTATAATGAATGTGAACAAGATGCAGACACGATAGAAGGACCATAGGATGGGACAATATTAAAGCATTCGGATTTACATATTAGCAAGTAAACATTTTTCTACATCCAAGGATAATTAGGTCATACTAAAACCCACAATGTAGGGAATTGTGGGTCATTATTTTCCCACTGTTCACACAAATATAATCCCTGCGCAAAAGAACACCTTCCATTGCTATAATTTATTCAAATGATGGTACACTTTCTACCTTGTGCCTTGTGGAACACCGAACACCCCAATTCTCTTGTTAAATTAACTCGGGACATGAACATGTAAAATAGAAAATGGAATCATCTGAAATGTTGGAACATCAACAGAAAACCTTATAAACTCATAATCCTCTAATCAGAGTTATGCTTATTAATTTTAATTAAATGGAAGGGTCTGGCTGAAACACGTCATAAGTATAATGATAATTATGTAAAAAATAAAATATACGCCAATCAATTTTTAATTGAATTTGACTTACGAGATCATCCCTAAATTACGTCACACAAAGTTTTAGATTTTTAAACCCCCCCTTCACCTTTGACACACATTTCGTACGCCAACAACTACATCTTAATTATAATTTACACAATGAAAAGATAACATAATGTAATATCCACCATCGCTATGGTAAATAAACTGTTCCATTTAAGCGGTACCGGATTCGTTACTACGATAACTATTTTTGTCTTACACGATTGTGTCTAGTGATAAAACTTATATCTTCTTTAATTTTTCTTACTTTTCTGTATCTAATTTCATGTTGGAACAATGTTTTGGTGAGATCATTTTCTACTCTTTCCTGGCCTTATTTTCCCAACTATTTATAGTTACTATAGCAACTATACAATAAAACTACAGTTTTAAAATACTGGAGCACTTTTACAGTTTACACATCTATAAGGCTTAAAACCACCTAAGTATTCTAAGCGAATATTATCAATAGAATTTTATTAGGTCTTGTTTATCTTAATTAACTGAATTAATTATTATCAATTTTAAGATAGTCAGATGCTGGTTACTACACTCTAGATACAATAAGTGTTAAGGAGCCACGTCATCATATTAACAAACTAATTAACCTATTTCTTACGTTGCCAACACGATTTAGTTACATCACATTATGTTTCACATGATTCATAAATTATATCCGACATTTGTAAATTATCGTTCCTAATCACCCATTGTTAACTATGAATTCTAACTTGGGATGAGTTCATATTTACTGGCAATCTTTATGCACCCACAACATGTACAGTAACGATGAAATGCAGCAGTTGCAACAACGTTTCTAATTATTATCAAGTCAATGCGATGGATCGATCGATTTGCAACGGCATGCTTTAACCTCCCGCTCATAAATACACGTAACTCTCCCGACAACTAATTCCATCCGAGCTTTACAATTCAATAGCGAATCCTGGCATTAATTAATGATTAAAAGAGAACCATCAACCAACTAAGTAAGAAAAAGGAAATCAATGAAAAAACGGAGAACCCTGCAGCATCTAAATGGAGAAGACATTAGTACGGTGATGAGAATGACAACACTAAGAAAAAAATATTTAAAAAAATATACAAGGAAAAGATTGTTCTTATCAAAAATACCGCAGTGGTTTTGTAACGGTAAAAGTCATGTTATAAAAGAACTTAGAATAAAAACTAGGAGAGACAAGGATGTCAGAAGAAAATCAAAATGAAATGTATGTGAGAGCGAAAGAGAGAAATGGTTATGTCTTTGGTTCTTGATGGTACACTTGGGATCGATCCCAGGTGGCATTCTCATCTGTCACCGGCGAGGTTTGTACACGCGGAATCAAAGAATGAAAGAAGGTGGAGAAGCATACGCGATTCCCTTATTCTTTCCTATTTCTTTTGTTATATATATATATATAATGTTATATATATATGTATTTGAAAACACCACAGTCTATTTCTATTACCAGAGGGTACAAGCAAGTTAAGTTTTCTTCTAAGTTTTTGACGTGGAAAAGGCGTCCCTTGCACTACTTACAAATGTGCTTTCGCACCGTTTGTTAAGATTATTTTAAATTTAATTTTCTTTTTCCTTTGTTTGTCACCTCTATTTTCAACTTGTTTTTCTAACTACAATATCAACACAATTCGCATAAAACTTTTATTTACATATAAATATAGAAGACAGTAAACTTCAAAGTTATACAACCATAACTTGGTGAAAAACCCTTAAATACACATAAGAGTTCAACAAAATTTGTGTAATAATGATTTCCAACAATTCATTGAAAAACCAATATTAGACACTGTGAGTAACACTGCATGTGTGTGTGTGTGTGTGTGTGTGTGTGGCGGTAGTCATAAACGGCGCCTTGGAACACCAATTGTTCGGTTATTACCACATTACGTAGAAATGAACATGTTATACCCAAAATAATTGTTTCCATTATTACAAACACAACATGAAGTAACTTAGAACATTACAAGCAAAGTGTTCAGAATTAACTACTGGAACAATTGAAGATATTCCAGCATCGTGCTTTAATATTTATGTTAAAAATAATGAAAAAAATTAACTTTAATTATGTATATCCTCATTAACGCGAAATAAAAAACACACATTACAAGCAATAACAATAAAAGTGCTTCTTTGAGAACGTTTCCGGTAGTGTGTCATTTCCTGCAGACACATTGCAAAAAAAACTGCATTGAATTTTAAAACTTGTCAATTTGTAAATGAATCATTAACACATAAAAAAACATCTGATTGATCTGCAGTAAAAAAGGACAAAATATAATTAGAAATGCATCCGCAAAATACAGGTACGTATAGTTTATATTTATTGTTTAATATTCCCGAATTATCTCTAATTAAATGATACATTACTTTCTTTATTATTAAATTTCGATAAATTATAATATCGATAAATAATTAATATCAAAAACTCACTTTATCCCCCTTTTTAACAGACCCAGGTAGAAAATGTAAAAACAGTATTACAATTGTCTATAAGAAAAGTAGATAATGAACCTGGGAGTTCGCTAGCAAGTGTAAAACACAATTTAGCGCTTTCTTTAATTTGATCATAGTTACAAAGTAATATTACATTTATAAAAATAAAATCTAATAATGTTGTAAAACGTAACATACCTGAAAGTAGACCTGCCCTTTGTCGACCCATCCAACAACCATATCAGATCCAGCCATTCCGCCATCTTTAGAAAATCCTAGTCCAACATATCCTAGGGTTTGAACCTGTACTTCGAAAGTAAGGTCCTGTCCCGAAACAGTCCATAATAATCTGTATTCAGGACTTAAATCCACTGAGTGCGCCCAATGGGCAGCCTGCGTGCTCTGCCAAACAGCACACAAAACAACTATCAACACCAAAGAAGACATTCTGTCGTGGCAGTGTCGGTGTCCGTTCTGAACGTGCGACTACACTGATGTCCACTTAGAATCTATCACTGTCCATTGTCGGTTTCTGTAAATAAAGGAAACACGAAATGTAGTGGGTTTCATACGTTTTTAAGTCATGTTTATATTTTATAGGATTTGCAATTGACTCCAAGGATACATGTTATTAATGCAATGTATACTTGTTGGGGCGGAGGTAAATTTAGGACGTTATGAGAACAGTGCACTTTACGCACGAATAGATGCATATCACCGGGATTAACTTTTAGATCATTCATTTAGATAAATTTACGCAAATGTAGTGTAGAAGCTATAATAGGGTAAAGTACATTAGCCTAATTTCTAACTGGAGCAACATAATTGCAACTACGGAATAGCTTTCTTACTTTCGTTTGAGAGAAACAAATGTGCCATTCATTATATTGCAATTTCTCGACGAATATAATCTTAGCAGTGAAGCCACCGCAAAACATTCATTTTAAATATTTTAAACTACTACGACATAATCTACTACAACTATATAGTTTGCTTAATTAGGATCCAATAAATCTTTTATTACAGATAGAAAAAAACATTGCCATTATTTGAAATTCCCTGAATTTGTACTCGTAGTACAGTGTACCAGGTATTTTTAAAATTCGCTAATGGATTCTCTCATCAGTAGAAAGCCCAGCAGCGCTTTTTAGACATAAACAAAATGCTCTACAGATTTCAGCAATTACGTCATAATTATTACAAATTACCATCGATTTAGCATTGGTACTTCCAATATCTTCATCTGCTCATATATCTACATCTAACTACCTCACAGTTCTCTCTCTCAATCTGTCTCTACCCAAGCTTACTCTCCCACATGCAATTGCCTACTTGAGAGTCAAGATTCAACATTACTGCTTGCTGGTTACATCGGCGTGCATTATGGTACTTGATCCTATATACTACACTCAGCAACTGCAGTTAATGGTATGTGCCAGAGATGGCGAACCTATGCCACGTGTACGAAAATTGTGCAGACACATAAATTATTTTGTACGTCTATAAGTTACTTAAAGGAAAAGACGATAATGTAGCTCTCTTTTTATTCGTCATCTTATATACTAAATCTCGAAGAATATTAGGGAGGACAGTAGAAAGGAGAGTGGAGGAGGAGGCAATCAGTATTTTGAAAGGAATGGAATGATGACAGAAGAGCAAAGAGAAGAAGGCACAAATGTGGAAGAGGAGCTAAGGAGAAGAGACAGGGAGATACAATAGGAAAGAATGGAAGAAATTGAGAAGAGCAATTATAACAAAAGATATAAAAGGATTTGGAAGAGAGAGATACCAGAATATTTCTTTTTTCTTTTGGAAGGAGTGAGAATGTTTAGATATAATAAGGATCAAAAATGAATTAAGCGCAATGATATGTAATTTAATCAGTTAAGGCAAAAGAATAGTGCCCAATGGCAAAAACATTAAAAATAAATAACAATAATAATATAATAAATCTCGTATTTATTCTGTGATGGTAACATGGGCAACTTTCGGAGTAATGACGCTTCTAATAATTATTATAAAATTAAATCCAAGTTTTTGAATTTGTTTGATATAGTTGCGTATGATATTTAAATCAAATTTCAAGATGATATCAAAAATGGCCTATTTAACAAATACGAATGTAGAATTTAATTAAGAAGAAAATGTTAATTTACCCTTTTAAATATGTCTGTATAAAACATTCCAATAAATTATTTTCTATTGTTTTTTTTTCAATTGCTACACAAATATTCCATATAAATTTTTCATTATCTACATAGGTGCATAATCAAGGTTAGCCATCTCTGTTATATGCAATAGTAGGTAGATACAACGTAAACGCAGTCTGGTAGAATTTAGCATGCAAAGAGTACCAACTGCAGTGGCAGCGCAACTATGTTCCCGCTTATTACCAGTCGCACCAACATGCATACGATTGCCCTAGGTACCTAATTATACACTAATTAAACTAAAACGCATCATAATTGGTTAAATGTGCAACACAATTACCCCCACGATGATATACGCAGTCGGTAAAGTAACGTAACGTAAATTCACTCAAATTCAAATTATTTACAACATATGTGTCATCATTATAATGAACAGAACTCACAACGGTGTGGGAAAAACTGTACTACTTGTTTTGATATGGATGTATGAATGTAGTAGCTACAGTACAATAGGTTGCGTTATGACGTAATGGAAATAGATGCAAGGTAGCAAATAATTAGAATACACGGTGGCATTAAATATATATTCCGTTTTTGTTTTTTTTTATTATTTAATATCGACTGTAGCTTTTTAGTCTTCTTGCAATTTGATAAATCACTTCTGATGAATATGTGTTGACAGTAAACATAACTTATGACAAATGCAAAACAAATTTTTGCTTTCGTGTTTATATCAAAATTTCGGTAAATAATGGGTCTTTTCCAGTTACTGCACTAGAGCGCATAATGCAGCATTATTCTTAGCATTGAATGTTCCAACTACAGAGTGCCTCGCACAGTTGAACACTTTAAAAAGTTCTGCTCTCGCATGATGTGCACAATTGATACCAACTAATTAGCACAAAATGTAGAAATTATTGATATTGTTAGCAATTAATTTGGATAACTATTTCCAATTCTATTGTATGAAATGATTTAATAACTTTGATAATAATCCTTATTTTATTTAAACAATAAAATTATTTTTTTAAATAAAAGTAAGTAAAGTTAAGTTAAAAAATATAAACAATATTTAAGAATAGCAATAATCAAGTATGGATGAAGGTACGGATTTAAAAACTAATGCATGTTCCAATTAAACATCTGCACAATGCGACACAGTGCGACTGTAATTGAAAAACACCCAATGTCAATTAGAAACCGTTTTCAGTCTCTGATTTAAAGTAAATAACAGATTCCTTGTAAAATGCAATTTCTTTTATTTTTAGTCTGAATTTGAACTAGCCGATTAACATCTTATATATTACGACTTAGAAAACCTCATAAAAATGATTTCTTCTTTTATTTTTATGTGTCTATAACTGCGGTAGGGATCGGAATAAGCGAAAATTATAGACATCTAACAACAGTAATAAAAAATCCAACAAAAACCATATTCCATCTAAAATAACATAAAATTAAAAAAATTATAAGGTCTAAATATACGATAAAAAAGATAATAAAACTAAATATAATAATGAAGTAAATAGAAATGATATTTTTATTGATTTTGTGTAAAATACTGCAACAATTTTTAAACTTCGAAACTTATTTTAACTGGCAATTTCTAGCGTCTAGATCAGTGCGACATTAACATGCGGCATATTTTATGTTTCACTTACACTTATATTATAAGAAAATGAGTGTGAGTGAGACATGTAACGTATCCCATGTTGATGTTGCACTGGTCTGAACGGATCATCATATTATTACAAAATATCGTCTAAAAGTATTTGAGAATAGCAGAATAAGAGGTGCTAAATTGTAACCGTGGTTCACAAAGCATAAAATCGATAAATATTTCAACGACAACAGTCATTTAATCCAACACCACTAGATATATATTTACAAAACATTTATTACCCTTCACGACATGCCTGGCCTGGCCTCTCTAAGACGTCAAGAATCCTAGACTTAACAAATATTAACTTGACTTGATTGTTATTGATAACGAAACTAAAGGAGATAGAATGCTCGAAAATGATTAATCTGTCATGTAACTAAAATAAGAAATGCATTTAAAATGTTTTTTAATAATCTTTTGTTTTAAACATTGAACGAAAATAAATCAACTGTTAAAACACAGTATTGATAAACTTTACATTGCTTTGAAATATGTGAGGTATTTTCACACAGCGCAAATCACAGGTAAAAAGTGATGTTTTATTTTCAATAATGTGAGGTATTTTTAAAAGAATTTTTGGTTTCTGAAAGGAATATCATGGCATCGTGGCACTTGCAGTGTTTAAACACTTAGTATTCGTATGTTGAAAACGGTATAAAAACATTAATATGAAATTAACAAATAAATATTTAATTTCTGAAAGCATTGCATAAAAAGATTAAGATAAAGATATCAATTACCGTGACTAGGTAGGAATGACCTTATTTCTTATGAGTAACCGTCTAAAATCATACGAACTCATATCTACGAAATGAACTAATTATATTTATCGGTTTATTATTATATTTTATGCTAATTAGGTCTCAATCTACTACTACATGTTATAAATATAATTTCACATAAAATAAACTTTTCCGGTAAAGCTCCTAAAATATGCAACACTTTTTACTTAAAAACAATGAATATATCTATTTTATTTAGTTTATTTATTTACCTCGATTCTATTCATAGCTACTAATCATATATATCTATGGGTTCCGTAAAGTCTGATCAGTATTTGTTGATTACCGTTTAGATATAAATAGGTCGACACTAAATAAATAAATAAGTTAAAATAAATTATACTTTATTTTAAGTATAACGTGTTGCATATTTAAGGCGCATCACAAAAAAAAGATAATTGTTTGTACAGTGAAAGTAATACCTGAAGTTGTAAGTTTAATTATAAAACTAAATAAATAAAAATATAATATACGTATATGTGGCTCTCATTAAAATTTCACAGCTCTTATCATTATAACGTAAATAGTTTTTTTTATAACTTTAAACAAAAAATTAAATATTTATTTAGAATTGAACATTTTTTTCAAATATATACATAACGTATTATTATATTATTAAAACTTATGTAGGCATAACTAAATAAATAATATTATATAATTTAGTTCCATTCTAATTCATTTATTATTAAAGAATACTAATTGTGTCTAACGATCCTGTAATCGAAATTACCAATACCGTTAGATCAGCATCATCGCATCACAGACCACGGTGCATCGGTTCTTCCTAGTTCATACGCAGTGTGATGGAACGAGTGAAGGTCACACCGCGATGATCCGTGCCAGGAATTGTGAATATGTAGCACGCGTGCACAATATCAGCAGATTAACTTTATTTTCAGAAGTGCAATGAAATAATTTTTAACAGTGACAGAAAACGGTAACCGAAAGCGTTGTTTAACGAAATATTGACTAGAAGTGGGACCGAATTGATTTTAACATTTATTTCGAAAATAATTATTACGGCTTCTTTTGAACAACAACGGACGAAATAAATTCGATTTGTAATCCTTGATTTTTAGTCATATTTTATATGAAATCAAAATTTAGTTTATTTAAAAAATTGAAGTTGATGAAAGAATTGAAAGAATGGAATTGAAAAAAATGAAGAATACATAATAATCTGACACTGAATATGGTGTCTTTTATTTCCAATTAAACATAATACAGGACAATAGAACACAAAAATAACTAAGAATAACAAATGCTAAACAAAGAGACAACATGTTTTATTCTTAATGGAATAAGCTTTTAGTAGTATAAATAAAATTAGCAAGAGGTATATTATGCAGTTCTCCTTTGCATACGTTTCTGAGTTCTGAGTTTATGAAATGAATAATATTCTCGTAAAATTGTTTATTGTTAATTTGTTTCGTACTTTGGTGAAGACTCATTTATGTGCACCAAAACAATCAAATACAAAAATATACCGCTGGTCGGTGAATCGAAATTAAAGATAAAGCAATCAGGCGTCCTTGTAAAAGCCTACTATGGCGTCTTCGTAAAAGAGAATGTTGTGAAAGACACAGGTATAAAATAGTGTTGCAGCGCTTGTGTCAAACTTGCCAGCTTTCTTAAAGATAATTCCAAGAATAACTTTTTACCTGGAGACCTACCAGAAATATAGCGATAATATTTAACACCCAGTTTAAAGCAACAAAAATCTGTATGATAAATAATTTAACATTGTCAATTTCTAAATTTGACCGAATAAAAATCTGTTATGATATCCAAAATGAATGCTATTAGCAGCACCTTTAGGAAGCGTATTTCAAAAGGTTCACCATCGCTGCTCTAGCTGCGTCAACACCGACACTGATGCTTTGTAGTTGTAGTTACACAATACCATAAGTCTTTATTATTAATAATTGTGGGTCAGACGTGAGTTGACTGACAATATGTCTTTTGTCATCTAGTGCTGTAATAGATATAAATCTATTTGCTGTAATAAAGTCTATTACTCACAACTAATAACGCAATTGGCATTCAAAATTAATATCGAAAGGAAAAATGCACGACTTTAAATTAGATATCAAATTATTAATTACTTGTTAACAAGTCAGGGTTACCCAGTATAAACAGTGTTGAAAGTGTTTATATATAATAATTATCTAAGTACACTTGTTTGTTGTAAATATAAATCTACATGAACTAATTCCACGTGATAAGTGATATGTTTACACAATGTAAAGTGTAAAGTGATAATCTGATTATTAGAAGCACTTAAATGTTGCCTAAACAACAGTCAACATCTGTAAACACTGCGGTACTTCAATACCATAGCGGCATCTACCATATTTCAATCGCACGCATAGAAAGCTATAAAAACATAAGGAAACAAATTTTATTTCTCTCTTTTTTTATTTATCGAGCAATAAATATTATTCAATTTTAATATCAAATCTCATTATAATTTTTAAGTGTTTTTTTTAATATTTCTTATTCAATTTATGTCACAACATTTTAAAAAATTAAAATAAAAAAATAACCGTGAAAGTGCTGGTAAGAGGGAAGAAAAATGTCTCAATTTTGTAATTACCTAGAAGAAGGAGCTATTATAGCACATGCCGTTAAGAAGGATTCGAAAGTCGAACTTCTACATGGGATGGTGGTATTTTGTTAATAAGTTTACAAAGATGAAATACAGAGGTAAACGCGCAGTGGTGTGCAAAATAATCTTCGAAATATCGATATATATATACTGAAAGAAATACACTATCACAAACTTGTGTTATCGAATCACACCTTCTAGCTTATTACTAGCTAATTTAAGTGTAACATTGCTTCTACCTGGGAGCCAATTTTTAAAAACTAACAATTTTCTATCACTATACTGGAATAAGTATTATTATTACCCACACTTTACATATACCAACACCGACGTCGTCGTCGCGGCGTGTTGCTTTCTACTGTTCCAGTATCCATATTACCCTTTCTCCATCCACCTACTCCTACCACTACATCATAGGACGTAAGGACTTTTGCTGGTTATGTGACATATTGTAATAATATGTTTCATAAGTTTTAAAAGTATTTTAATAACTCGACAAGCAAATGTCTCATATTTCTTGTAAATTACACGCGAAGTAACGCGAGGCAACCGAATTACTAGTTTACATATTATGTTAATTATAGAGAATGTAAAAAAAATGTATGAATTACAATTTCATGCCACACAATGGAAAAAAACTTTTATTTTTATTGGATTGTTATGTGAAACTATAGAAATTAAATATAAAAATGTCATATTCACTGGTTTGCTATATATATATTTATTAAACAGGTATTTTAAAAAGTATGAGAGATAAGTAGAAATGTCAATTCGCCACACATTCTAAGTACAATCTAACTAATAAGTTCTTTTAAAATACAACCGCTAAACACAGTTATCTGTATCTTGTACACAGTGGGGCAAATACTGCTTCATGTTTGATCTCTGTACTGCCGCTATTTTTTCCGAGTCTAAAAATTAGCAAAACTAATTTGAGTATGCTACCTAATAACCTTAAAATTTATGAGCCAGTGATAGAGTTCAGATATAAGGCCACGATACACGACGGTGATAGAACTCAGCATTACAAACGACAACGTTAAATAAATTGAACTAAAAAAAACTAAAGATTTTAGATTAATTATAAAATATTTTTATAGTAAAACTGTTTTGTAAAATACGTCTTATGAACAAAACAATTAATAATTTCTAACATCTTCGACTTACAGTTACAGGATATATGAACTAAAAAGTATTACAAAAATATAAAACCCCGTATACATTGTATACATCGGTATTTTATACCGCAACTATTTGAATTCCTGAAGCTATACAAAACATAGAAAGAAATACAAACTGACCAACATGTGCTGACAACTAGCGGAGACTAGAACAACTAAACAATAGTCGTTCATGGGAATCACTGACAACTTAAACACTGAAGAGTTGCACTAGCAGAAAGAATATTTTACGTTTGAAATGCTTAACATCGAAGATTATAAATGAAATTCGTTACACAAAACAATAAAATTAATAATTAATGAACAGTTTTATTATTAGTAATTATAAAAATGTTCAAATTAATTAAAAAACAAATATATTTAGTTTGAAAATATTTCAAATGAAATGATATTAAAAGTCAGCGGTAAATATATACATATCTAAAAGTTAAATTTGTAATTTATTTAGAAAGATTTAATTAGAAATTCTTTAAAAGTATTAGTGCCTTAATAACATTAAAACTGCTAAACACAAATTTAAAATGGGGAACATAAGTTAATAAGCGATTTAAAAATAAGAATAGATTTTAAATTATGAATTTACGTATTCGAATATATTCTTGATAGAACACAACGTCAAATTTTGTGTTAGAATAGAGATTAGAGTTCAGTTTCAAACTAACTCTTCGTTTATCGTATCTGTAGACATTAATATCTGAATGAAAGAGAAGCTTTGATCTGATCTGAACCATTCCGTCAGATTTTTGTTTTCAATCAGATCTTGGGAATCGTATAGATTATAAATATAGCTGATCGAATAGTTGTCGTGAAAGTCTGCCTCACTGTACATGTACAACTGGCAAATTAGGACTACATCAATGAGACAGTTTTTATCCACGTATGTATAAACGCAACTACAATTTGAAATTAAATTTGATGTGATCGTCTAAAATGGCTAGTGTTCAGCTTACGATAAGCCTAATTACGGAATTACTATAAAAAATTAAGAAATACACATTTAAAAATTCAACTAATCTGATCTAATGTTAACAATAGTATCTAAATATAATAAATTTATCTAATTTTAATTCACATCATAAGTCATAGACACATAAGGTATAAAGACAAATTTACCGTATCTTTTAAAAGCATTGAATTATAATCACAGTGATTAAATGACGAAATATTAACAATAGTATTATATTGTATTTAAAAATTGAACAATGAATCAATTGATCTGATGGTCAAAACTGATATCCAAAAATATTTTCTCTCAATTATTGAATAACGGTAAAATATGTGAACTTCAATAGAAAAATCCACAGTATCATTGTTAGATGTTTGAACCGAAATAAAATGGAAAAAAAACTAATCAAAAATACACCTACATGTTATACTCGCACGATGCGAGTATAAGCCGCATGCCACATGCCCAAGACCTGTTCTATTGCTGCTATTTCTGTTATGACGGACGACAGGAGAGTTATGTACAATTATTAAATCGGTTATTGTTTTGATCATGTTTGAAGTTGAGTTGAATTATTGCATTGTGTTGTATTGTATTGTATTGATTAGTGATAAATGATATTACGATAACACGATTTATTACTTTTTAAGTGTGAGAATATTATACGATCATATAATTATTATATTATTTACATAAAAATGTATTATAAATCAATTACTATTTCCTATTGAAATTTAATTTGATTCATAAATTAATTTTTAGAAAATACACCATCATTAAATGACTTAGTGTATGGAGATCGAACTGCCTTTATTGTAAAAAGATAAAAAAAAAACACTGCATGAATACATTGAACAAAGAGAGACAACGCTAGAAATAGCCGGAATACGTGTATATTAAGACAGTCGTGTCACCAACTATTTTATGTGTATAACATTATCTAATTTAAGTTACGTTACTTTTGGTCGGCCTTTGCACTGTTTAACAATTAAGTATCCAAATATAAAACTTCATGTTCTCATTTAAAATTTAAATAATTAATTGATGAGATGTCAAGCAGTTGTCAATGTATATATTACAACAAAACCCTCCTATTGAACTAATTAGTTAATGTCATAAAGAAATTAACACCAATAATACAGTGTCATTCATCTATTTAATACTGCTATACATAGTATTGAAAACACATGCTCTTATTTCCTCAGAAAAGATATTTTAAACGTGTTGGAGAAGTAATATGTACAATCAGTTGCAATAATTGAAGGTTTAAACATGTTTATTCCAGCAAACCTTTTCATATCTCATTCAAGAATATTCATAACTTTGAACTTTGGAACTATGTGTTTTAAAAACTCTGTTGAATTGTTAAAATATAAATTGTCTAAAAGCAATTGGATGTTTACGTTTTTGGCCAACACATTTATTACTCATATTAATAGTTTAACCAATGTTGTTTATTAAGTGTAATAAACATTTATTACAATGCTAAAACGATTTCTAACCTCAAAATTCAGATATCATAAATGCATTGACGTTAGAATACAATGTTGTATATTGAATGGAACACTATAAATCATCTGTATTCTTCAAATAAACTGAAATGTTATTTGAATAATGAATAATTAAAGGTATTGTATTTCTCAGCGATACTTTTATTACAAGTATTATTCTCTAATTTAAACAATGCAGTTGCTATAGCAACGCTGTCATTTATACGTACACCTACATTATGTATTAAATAAACAACTTACTATAGCATGTGTTGAAACTTTGTTGTTTGCACAACTAATTATGTTTCTGTTAATCCTTTTATAATACACTATTATATATCCAAAATAATGATTATTTCCACAATTTCACGAGTATAAATAATTCACAATTAATTACTATTCACAGAACCCACATTAACACGTTAAACTTGTAATTTTGAGTGACGAAGAATTACTAAAAGCACTTTTATACACATCGATCAAAAAAAACAACAATCTCACTAAAGTTTACAACACGTATAATATTTTATAAGTAACCATAAGTCAATGCATTAATTATTTTCTTGCGTGATTAAGTTGAATAAACCAGTAAAATAACACAACTTTAATAACAAATTTACACAAGAGTATTTATTATAGGTTATAATTTTCACATGAACATATTTTTAAGAAAGGTATCCTTTATTTATTTTGTAAATCTCTCACAGAAACTTGAAACGTTTATAATTATTACTTGTAATTACGTTATTTAACAAACTTTTTATTCGATAAAATCCCGGAAAATAACGTCGATTTTATAAGTAAACTTTTACGAACGCGACGGACATACTCTCACTACCGAGAGCAGAAACAGACTGAAGAGAATTTTGTATAAAACACTCGAGAAGACACAACCCTGAGAAAAATCATGTTTTGTTGTTTATGCGTTCGGTGTTGTCCGTGCGTTCCCGTATATATTCGTTATATATAAACACACCTCCTACAGTTGTATAAGAAGATGTACGAGTATGTATTAAATGATTTTGTATTAATATGAAGGGGAAATCATTACGGGTCGTACATTTGAACTAAATGCACGCAAAGGTCAGTAAATAGTAAGAGATAGACATAGTGTAACATTCTACATACGTTTTCTGATTGGTTAGACATTAAACAAAATTCTTGTAGAATGTTACGTGCCACTGGTTCTGCTGCAGCACAATTGAGATTCTTCTCATTCGATTTTAGTCAGCCTGCGGAGAAGAGTCTCTTGTCATTAAACTGTTTTTAGTTGAAAGAAACCTCACATTTTTTAAGTGATTAGTTGATAATTCTTTGGAAGCAGTTGGTGTTTATAAATTGTCTGGTTTTATACTTAGTGAATTATTTGAAATGTATTAAACAAAAGTGTCAAGTTGAAAAACGGCTGTGGTTTACAAGACAAAGATTAACGAGTTCTTAAATTTGAATTAGCAGAATGCAAACAAGACATTCTATCTAATCTCCATCTACACAATAATCAGTAAAAACAAACGTAGAATTTACGTAACACTTATGCAGCTATATGTTTAGTTGTAAATGATACGTAAATGCTACATGCGTTAAGCTCAATTAAGCGGGTTCGAGCCTGTTTATATGTATGTGTGAAAATGAACCGGCGGTCTCACATGAACTGCACGAACATAATCACAAGTTATATTTAGTTACCCGTTACGTAAACGATTTTACCTAATACACAATGTTTTGTGACCTGTTTTTTTGCTTTTTGCAAAATAAAAAAATTATTTCGCGCACTTGCATACACATAGAAACACCTTTCCAAGGATTATAAGATTTTGAGAAGTCATTTTTAAGAAATAACTGCTTTTAGCTAATAATACCTGTAAAATAGATAGTTTTGATCATAAATATTACTAGGTTTTGCTTCAGTAAAATATTACATGAATGTAAAGTAACTTCCAAGTTTTGTGTTTACATGTGTCTACAAATATTTCATTTTGAATTTGATTTTATTTATTGTTCTTATATTCCCGATACTGAGCCTATTGTATTAAATGTTGTATACATATATACATAGTAAAGCTTTTCTAAGACTGTAGGACTAAATTATAATTACTTCGGACACCTATACATTGCCCGTTTTGGTGAAATTTTTGGTTTATTCTTTGTTTTGTAATACAATTGCTGCAACCTTTTTTACCTGTCAAAATATTACAGATATTTAAAGTTTTTTTTTATTTTACAATTTGAGCCACTTTCTTATTTTACAATTCTTCTTTCTATGACAAATTACATAAAGAATACTTATTATACGAGTTAATAGTTTGCAATACAAAAATATTTACCAAATATAAGGACCAAATATACAACATAAGCAAGAGGCAGCTAGCTGTATGCCATATTACACATTCAAGGACGAATTAAAAAAAAAATTATAAGGAAAATATGAAATTTGTTTACATTTGCAGGTATGACATAAGATGGTGCAGCTATTAAGAATGTATGAAAATGAAGCTTCTAGAGATTATATTACAGCATCCGATTATGAGAAGATCTGCACTTAATAACTATCACAAATTTGTATTGAAAGAAAAACAAGCTTACAGAATCAAAACAATTTTTATGTAATAATCCATCAGCAAAGCCTCATGTTAGTTATATTATATCCTAGAAACCCAATCGCCTGCCTCACAAAATTTAGAACCCGGAAGAATGCATCAATTACTTTTTAGGTCCTTTTAATAGTGACTGTATTCTAATCTTTCATTTCAAATTACCAAAATAAAAACAATTCTAGTTTTACGATACTGCAGTAAATATTTCAATAAATTTTAAATATTTATTAATTTGTGATCAACTTCAAAAACGTGCTTTAAATATCTTCATGGTATTTATAAGTCTTAACAATAATTTCTTTGAAAAAAACGTTGCTTTAAGCATTGTTAATCGTCCATTAGTCCATAGGTCTATTATTTGAAATATATCAAAAGCCTACTGGGTCAAATTTTTACGAAATAAGAAAATTTATACCCTCTTTTGTAATTTTACCAAATGACATTTTTAGTTCAATTTATTACTTGCCCTGTGCAACCATATTTTTTTGAAATAAATCTGGTGCTACTGTTATAAACCTTTTTTTATTTTCCAATAACCATTAGCATTCAGTAAAATATTTAGAAAGTTCAACACTTCTTTGTTTCCTTTAAACAGAAATTTCTACAAAATCATAAATTATATTTTGATTTTATTTTAAATATATATGTATTATCTGCCAGTCATGAGCTAGCTTCTACAGGCAAAGACCTACATTGGAACATATAGAATGCTAAATTTTTATAAAACTAGCGAGGGCATTTTTGAATCACAAATTCCCGTTACATTTGGAACACACCTTGTTTTTCACATAAAACGTAATACTGACATTTTATTGAAGTATGAGTAACGCTATTTCTTGTAATTTCAATCTCAAGGTTTGATACAGTAATATAAATGTACATCTCAACATAAATTTGTCAATTCCCCTTTCCCCTGTGTTGTTCATCGTCTGGTTTGAACAATACTGTGGTTAGTCATTCTTATTAGGTCTTAATTCATCGTCTTATGCGGTGCGGTGTGTGAGATCGACATCAATGTTGGTATTGGTATTGGTTCGGTATGTCTACAATCATCAGAGTCTGGTATTTCTTAGAACTTTAAAAAGATTAGTTAAAAATGCTTTTAACCTTCCTAAAAAGTATTTAAATTGCTTCCCTTCTTATAAACATATCTATTTTGACGTTGATTTAGAATTTTGGGTTTCTGGAAAGGATAAGGCAAGCGCTAATGTAACACGAGCAGGCGTCATTGTTATTTAGAGATTTATTCCGCGAAATAAAAAAAAATAAAGTCGATTTCAAGTCGTACGTATAACGTTTCTAGGCTTAATGCTTTTATCTATTATTTTGCCTTTGCATATACTGAAATACTAAATGCATTGTACAGCAGTTTACCTCACCTTCACTCCCCCCTCTCTCTCAGTGTTAATAATAACATTAATTAAATGACGAAATGTTTACACAAAATCCCAGAGTTGTCAGAGCGGAAATATATCGCGGTGAATACTGCGACTGTAATAATATACAAGTTCGTAGTTCAAGCTGGTATGACAGTATTCTGTCAAACTACGATCACAGTGCAGTTGTATTTTAGTGGCTATATTTTTCATTTAAATAATACTTCTAATTACTTTATTTAGAAAAGAAATATTCAGTATTCTATTTAGTAAACGAAAATTATTTTCCATGTTACAGAAAGGTGTTTAAATGATTACAAAATAATATTTAAGGTACTCCAACAAGCTAACTTCATTTAAATACTAATCCAAATTTGTTAATCCAATGTTTCATTGAATATCGAATTAATTTTGATTGTCTGCTACCGAATCGACTGCGAACTTCACCGATCAAGTATCTTAAAACAATAAATATTATAAACTATTTTGATACTACACTGTATTCTTAGGATTTATATATAAAATATTTATAACATATAAAATTGTGAAAAACAAATGAAAATAATAACACAGCACAAAATGTTTGCAGACTCGTAGCATTACATAGCCAACGAACTGTAAAGTGGTGACAGTAAAACGGTACATGTTGTACACTATTGTCTACAAGAGCATAAATCTAAGTATTATGCTATTTTATATAAACGTATTTAGGGCAATATATTTTTTGTGTACTGTTTTTTTTTTATTTGTAAATTTCATACATTGTTCTCATTTTTGCAAAATTCTTTTTGTTACAGTTTTTTAATTTATTATTTATCCGAAAAGTTGAAATCGGCGCTGGTTAAGGAATGAAACTAAATGACAAGAAATTTCATATTTTTAGTCTTTGAAAATTAATAATAATAATATTTCATCCTTTAGTTTTACGACGGTGTTAGTAACTTGGGCCATATTCGTTGTGCTCTTTCTATATCTTGTGGAGCAGGTCTAATAGATAATCTGTCAAGGCATTCTGTAATCGTCATTTGATATTCTAATTTCTTTTTGTAGTAGAATCAGAAAATATAGTGCTGGTTCGAGAATTGTTATATGAGAACAATCATATTTTTGTTATAATTGAAGATAATGATAACCAAAATAAAACAAATTGAAAGTAATTAAATAAAACTTACTGTTGGATTAACTGCATTTCTTAGTTAAAAAGTAGCCTCTTACCTAGAAACAAAGAAAAAACATTATTTTAAGAAACAGTTTGTAAATGAAAAAATTGAAAACTGCTCGATCATTTTGAAATAGTTTATGAAATCTTTAATATTTTTTAATAACCTTTCACAAAGTTCAAACTTATTTTTATAAAATATAATATTTGTACAAAATAGAAATAATTAAGTTTATGATGATACTTATTTGTTTAAGGTTGCCAACCTTAAGTGTGCGCAGAAAATTTGACTAAAGAAAGCAAAATAAGAAATAAGAAATAAAATTTTACATTGGATGATTTATAAAAATTAACAAGCACAAAGACGACAAATATTAATAATGATAACCTAAGACACATAAATGCCTTAAAAGATATACGCAGTGATTCTAGTGGGATTCTAAAGAACGAGGCGCGAGATTGAAATACATATATAGTAATGAATTTTTCTACTTGGGTTGTTGCGCGAGAGTGCGAGACCTCTGCAAATAAGAGGACTCTGTAAAGTCGGCTAGAACATCTTATTGCTCCATTGTAATTAATGTTATTATTTTCTGGAGTCCAACAATAAATTCATAGAATACTGCGCCTGAATTATCAAGAATTAAACAAGAATTTATTACGATACGAGTGCAGAACTGCGGTTTCACACTTACACTGAATCATATCCATATGTCACACATTAGTCACACTATAATTTTTACACAAAGTATCTCTACTACATTAATATTATGTTTTGACAAGAGCTTAACCGGATTCGAGGGGTCAAATAGCAAATATATTTTGCGTTTTACAAACTTTATTTTATGATTGGCGGCTATCAAAATTTTTGACGTGATAAATTACTTTAATAGTTTACATAGTTAATTTATTTAGTGACCATCATTCGTTTATTTTCACTTTTTTATAATTAATGATAAAAACCTAATAAACTATTTCTGGGAATATTCGTGTAAACAGTGAAATACAAATTACTGGGATTTTTAACTTTGTTAACAGTGATATATGATATTCGTTCTCTTGGTTTTGATAAATTAACTTTGACAATAAGCTTTTTATTTCACTATACTTTTTGTTAAAAAAATCCTGAAATTGTGTATTTATTCTTCGAAGTAAGATTCGTCATTCGTTTTTACATCTTGTTTAGAAAAAGTTGATGACAAACTATTTGGTAATGTTACGAGTATAAGCGATATTTCGCCCAGTACAACTCTGGACCTTGTCTTATTGCCTGGACGTATGATGTTTTACTGTGTTTCTCCGACCAGGCGATACGACACTCCAATCAAACCCTCAGTCGTGGCTTGAACCTAGATCAATCTCAGTCTGGGATATTCATTATAAAACAGTCAAATGAGTTACATCTAGAATTGCATTGAATACAGTCTCTATATTTGTTATTAAATATTATTGTACCAATATTATAAACGGCTTATGACTTGTAATTAGTAAATCCTAATTATTCCTCACATTATTACTACTGTTTTGTGTTAATTGTAAAAACAGAATGAACGCTACGTTGCTTTTGAATCGGGTAAAGGTTTTGACATTCTTAAACCCTTTAGTTCAAGCTGTTCTGATAAGGAATATTTATTCTACAAAATACCTTTATAAAAAAATTAATTAGTGTTTGTTGTGAGAATAAGTATTTGTCCCTGCAGGTCAGTTTTATACTAAAGGTACTAAGCGGCCTACTTCCAGAACAGAATTAATGCTATGTAGTAAAGAACTTGTAGGCAAGTGCTCATAGTCAACTGAAGGTTTCAACAAAACAGAAAACCTGACTAAATAGAATTGAATTTGATATAACAGCAGAAAACGACAGTAGGATCAAGAAAGCCCAATGTCTTAATCCCAATCCCTTAATATTGAGATATTTATAGTGACATTTTATGATACAGATCTACCTACGATTGTCAGTAACTTCCAAATACTAGTTAGTATTATCTTTATTTATTTATTTAATTTAATTATTAACGTCGAGCTATTTTTGATGCTGGGTCTTTTCACCGACGACTTCCTGGTACAATTTTATCGTGTTGAAGCCTTATATATGTGTATATATATTATTTAATTTTTATTACAAGGTGGAAAATGCCATCTCAAATCACGCCATTGGTTATAAATCTAATGCTTTGACTTTACTTGACTCAATCTCTTTTCTATTACCGCAACATTTAACTAACGATTTCCTTTCCTAGTAAGGAGAATCTAATTCGATTTGATCTCAATAACTTGTCCTTACATAACTCAAAACGCTTTAATGCTGGAAACATAAAACTGCAAAATTCTCAGGCTCTGAATATGGAAGTTTTAGAGTGTACTGTGAGAACGGGTTTGAGAGGCAAGAATCGTATGAATGAAGAGTAGATGGATGAAGGGAAGCCAACGAAAGGGGGGAGGACTGTGTACAAATGCAGTCAGTCACAACAAACCACGCTTCTGAAAGCTGACAGACGAGTTGTATGGTATACCTACATTTAACACGTCTCTACATGCATAAGTCTGACATATACATAAATACGACTATATCTATTTTATATAAAACAGAGATTTTGAAGTATATTGATTGTTCCATGTACATACAATAATAAAGTGTTTGAATTGAAAGCGCTTGCTTTACTTTTAAGTTTTGAGCTATCCAACCGTAAACGTTACGTTAGTATTGTTTGTTCCTTGCACCGAGTTCTTGAGAACAACAGAACAAATATTGGGTTACACAAGGATGAATTCAATGAACATTTTACTAATTAATTACGTTTTATTACGAAACTTTGTGATAGTAAAATGCTTTTATTGTTGAATTTATGCAGGCATTGTAGTTATTTTAATTAGTAGAACAATAACTTTTCATTTTGGAATTATACGTTTGCTTTTGCTAATAAAACAAATTTGGAAACAAATACAAAATATTATTTTAAGAAAGTAATATTCTGCATTATGTAAAATAAGAAGTACTGAAGATATTTACCAATATCTGTAGAAGATCTGCTTGAAGAACACGCTTATTTTTAAATGAGAAATTGAAGTCGAAGAATTTATGTTAAATAGAATAAGTTGAAAAATTGTCTATAGTATGAAGCGGTGAGTTCAAATGGCCTATACTCAACCGTTGTGGCAAGTGAACTGTTTATATTTTGTTTATTTAATTATTATAAAGCCTGTGACTATCGGTGCAAATCTTGACGGTAGTAGCTATATATTATAGTGAATATCGTTCGCCCAGCACCCAAAATGCCATAGAAGAACCCTAGAACTTTCAAATTCTACTCAACGTAGGGTCTATCAGACCCTAAATGTTTCATACATTTTTTCTACTTATTATTAAACATATTTTAAAATTGGTTTTGATTTTTCTTAGATAATATTTCATTATTAAATTATTACATATTGATAATTAAAGAATTGCAGTATTTTAAAGAGTAGTATTTTACAGATCTGTCTAAATTTAAAAGTAGATTTTGCATTGTAGCACGATCGTTATAAAAAAATTGGACTAATTGTAGGACTATTTGGGCTAAAGCAAAATCAATAAGCAATGTCTGGACAGTAAACAGTTTCTATGCATAGTTAATTTAATAGTTAAAATGTATAACAAATGAACATAAATCTATTGAGCTTTGAATTAAAATATTTTAAAATTTTCATAGAAGTGCCCTACTTTGAAGTGACATAGTTCCGTCCCTGTAAGACACACACACAAATATTGTATACAAAACTTGTATACGGGTATATAAGGGAATTGAGTCCTCTATAAGTTTGATAATAACTATTTTTACCATAGGACGCACAAGTAACGAGATTTTGCCAATAAACCGTTTTTGGTCGCCATTTTTCTAGAATCCAAAAATTAGAGCTACCAAAAGTGTAAAGTTCCCGGGCTATATGGTGTAGTTCAAAATTAATACTTTATATTTTAACTAGCTGTCCCGGCCACGCGTTGCTGTGACTAACGTTTTTGTCATATTACATTACATAGCGCCATCTATTGAATATTTACTCAATCTAGTCAACAGAATATTTACTCAATCTATTTATCAACAGATGTCGCCATCTTTTAAAATCAGATAATTAATAATAAATCATAATAATTAATCATAAATTAAGATGTAAGCTATCCTATCTTTCAAGTTGGATCGAACTGCACCCGGTGTACAAATTTGATTAAAATCGGTTAAGTAGTTTAGGAGTCCATCGCGAACACACAACGTGACACGTAATTTATATATATTAAGAAGAAGAAGATTAAGAAGAAGATGAGAAAAGCAAAACTGAAAAGACTGTCAACGAATATGAATGTGCAACGAAAGATGAGATACGTGTATTATATGTTTGTATCTGTTTTAGAAGGGATACACTCATTTTAAAATAATCAATCTCATTTAAATTGTATTTAAAACATTTATCAAAAAGTAATTCATGTGAAACCAATATTACCACGCGGGCCGCATTGAAAACAGACAACGGGTCAGATTTGGCACGCGGGCTGCAGTTACCCAACGTCTGTTGTACATAAACGAATCATTTAAATCACTTTGTTTGCACACATATTACCAAGAATACATGGTTTAAATTAGTACATTTAATACCCTGTGTAATTACTTCGCTAACATGTGCAGCGCATTACAAAATGTTCATTTGTAATTCTGTAACAAATATGCTTTTAAATTTAAAGCTTACTTCCTAGAAATAATAAGATATATGCATGTTTATTTTTATATTTAAATGTTCCGAAAACAAGTCTTGGAATTGTGTCATATCACATGTGGTGCACTGCACTCTTTAATGCGCCAGTACTGTCAGATGGCTATGCTAAAACAGCAGCTTAGTTCGAGAGAAGTTCACGGAATGGAGAACTGTGAACTATACCTCTGGGTCATTACTGGACCGGGTACAAAAACCTTGGAGAGAATTAAATGTAAACAGTCAACAAGGAATGCTGCAAAAACACTTGAGAACTGCTAGAGTCGCAGTTGTTAATTGTTTATATCATTTTAGAACGTTTAATTTTAAACATTCTTTGAAATTCATAAAAAATTATGTGGAGGAGACAAAAATGCAAAAGTACTGTTACATTTTTGAATTTATTTTGTTAACTTAACGAGGTATTCTTATCTAGAACATTCGCAACTGTCTCATGATTTTCTTAATGTTTAGAGTTTTATGCCGGTTTCACACCAGAGGGATTCAATAAAACACGAACAAAAATTTATTTTTTTTACAATAAAACACGAACAAAAACATCAATGTTTACACGAATATTTCTTAAAATATTTTTGTCTTTTGTTGATGTTTTAGTAAACAAAACACATTCCCATCTGGAGTCTGCATGATCAAAGGAAAATACGTTTGTTGTTGTTTTTTAGTCTGCTTGGTTATTTACGCTTGTCAGTTGTTGTTTATAATTTTTATAGGACACAAAGAAAAACACTAAAAACAAAACCACTCTGTTCACCGTGAAAAGTCTCTTTTCGAAAAACAGAACTGTTTTAAAATAAAACAAAACATGATTTTGTTTTGTTTTTTGACAACAAAACTGTCTCTCTGGTGTAAAGTCGGCATTAAGAATATTTATGTAAGTTTTTAAATAAATCTTCTAGTGACCTCTGGTATCCGCCATTTACTGTACACAGTTAATTGGCATGTCAATTATTAATCAGCCAAATAAACGGTAAACCACCTTTAAATATAAATATAATAACAAATAATTACTCGTATAGTTATTAAGTTTATTTATTCAGTCGTAACTTTAAAACAAAACTGTAGATTATTCATTTTAGATCGTAACACTTAGTATATTCTTTAACCATCTGACTTATTTAGACAATGTTCTACTGAATTATGAATTAAGTAAAGTAACAAGCGGTTATTAGTACCAAAATAAGAATATTAAATGGACGGAGAAGATATCTTTTTAATTGCTTTTTCATTATGTTCTTTTTAAATTTGAATTAACTTATGCATATTTAAAAACTTCTAAAAGATACTAGTAGAATGTTGCTTATTAAATTGTTAGGGCTCATGAATGTTTGAAGGGTCTGTCCTTCCAACCTTCCGTCCGTTTGTAGAACGTAGTGGAAACAAAACAGTGTGTTAAATAATAACTTCACAATTATTTTTCAATTTTATGTAAATATGAGTATCTGAAAGCAATTTATTTTAATGATTATATGATTAATAATATAAATAGTTTGGATAAACTTGTACGTTGTTTGTTATATTTAGATTCCGTTAACATTTATTATAAGTACCAGATAAATATTTAAGGAAGCAGGTGTATGTAGGGTTTCCGCATAATTAAAGCAGTGTCTTAGCTTGTTCGTCACTCCCTCAATTACGTATGTTGTAGACCTTGTTCTGGTATATTATTTCGTAATGATACATGCCTCTCTGTCATTCGCTATTTACGTATTTTTCAAAGCTAAACATCTACAGGTCTATACTGCACGTATTAAACGCATTAGCTTTAATAAATAAGCGCTCTATCACACTGCAAGTGTTTTCTTACGACTTGCAATATTTTCAATAGCGTGTAGTTGTATTAGCACACTTTATAATAGAAAGAAGTTACTATTTTAATGTTTATTAATACACCACTGCCCAGGTATAAAATGTAACGCAGTGTAACGTTTCAATTAGCTTGTAGTAAACTAGGAACTTGCTTTGCAATGAACTTGAAAATAGAATAAGCTTATGACAAGCTTGTCAGGCAATTTTCTACCGGGGTATCTGTATATATAATATGATTCATATATATCAAAGTGTCCACAAAGAGTCTACATCATGTTGCATAGATCCGAGCAATCTTTGATGCATTTATATAAGTAATTACCAAGAGCAGTGTCAATGTTATCGTTTGTGTTTATCATTTGATTGGGAGTGGAGCGATGAGAGAGAGGAAAATGATACAGACATATGGTGTATTGATAACTATAAAAGTAGATGAGATAAATCGACGTGTTGGTCTTAGTTTTCTACAGATATTTTCTGCAACATACTGATCCATGCCTGTCTTCTGTTTACTTTATATTTACTAACAAGATGTTAAATCAATGCACTATTTCTTATAAGGACACAGTCTTATCTAAACAAGTCAAACAAAATTATCTAAAATTAAAGTTCGATTTTGTTTTATTTGTTTCAGCATATGTAATTTATGTGACAACATACATTTATTCATTCTCTAAACATCACATGCTTTTATTTGAGTTAGATACTAAATATTAGAATATTAATTTCGTTATTGTGGAAACAAATTTAGTCATGAGATATTGGTAGAGAACTTGGTGGCAGCAGCAAATAGAAAACGCTGAATATCTAATAACAAAATTAGAAGAACCAAAGTTCAGTTGAACCATTTTTTAAAGAAAATGTCTTGTATCGAAAGCTATATTCAAATTGTTACAGTTGCTTGTGCATACATGGGTTTCCAAGGCAGCAAGCTCGCGACACTTCAAAGAGACATTTACATCGTATAACTTCCAGACGCGTGGAATTTACTGTAGAAGAGGGACCAAACCCCTCTCCGAAGGAACGTCCAATATATCACCCACGCTCACGTCTGACGTAAGATAGGAAGGTCCCACAACTATATATTGGTGGAAGAACTCCTCTTCCCTCTTTCCCCTGTACCAACCACCCGATCTTCCCATATAACACTTCACGGTGTTCCTTTTCCTTACAGTTTCAGTTGCACACCTTGGGACCTTCCTTACTGCTTCTACTTACAGTTAGTTAAAGGTGGAGTGGCCTAGTAACAGAGTTTTTCTATAGACAATCAGTGCCGTAGCTGGATAACCAAGGGCCCCGGTGCAAAAAAAAAAAATCTGGGCCCCTAACTAAACTGTTTAGGTTTTTCAAGTCAGATATAAATATGTATAAATACTTTAAAGGTACAAAGCTTAAAATGGCACAGCAAAACTACTTTCTACATGTATGTGTATGTGTGTCTTGTGTGAGCTTTAGTGATCGCCTAGGTGAAGAGTTTAGGAATGTATACTTGGATTTATAATAATGGTATTATTCAATAAAACGAAGTAAATCAAAAGATTTATGCACGCATATATGTAAAACAGTTTATTGTACATAAAACATTAATAGTATATTACACACCGAGCAAAGAAAGTGGACATTTCAACCCGCGTGTAAAATTGACTCCCTATTCGAAGGCAAGGGTAACCTACCTATTATACTGATATGTATTCTGATAACAAAATAACAATTTAGTTTAAAATCTTTTTCTAACCTTAGTTTTCGCAAAAGTATCAATGACTTCAAATTTGTTATTGTTCATGTTTTTGTTATAAAAGTTTTGTATGCATTGTAGGGAATAACTATTTACTAAGAGTATTACTTCACGGTGAAACCGTTAAAATATAAATATAAGTTATTAAACTCCGCGGGCCCCGGTGCACAGCACCGACTGGCCCATACCTAGCTACGCCAGTGTAGACAATGTCCGATAGGGTAGATTCTTGGAGTTTAATTACAATTCTGGTCCATTTTTGAATTTTTTTTTTCTGTTATACTTATGACTAATTTATACAAACTATCTAATAATATATTTTCCAATTAATTAAATAATGGTAATATTTTTTATAGTCAGAGTATTAACCATTGTCAATACTCTTTTTTTGTCGGTCATCATATTAACTCAAATGCTTAGTTCTCTTTAACCTTCTTGTCAGTCCATCCGTGTGCAGCAGGTGAAGCGCTTCCAGGTTGACATGGTGTTGGAGACGTTGCTCGTGCTATCTTGCTATTTTCGTAATTTCTTCAGCTACTGTAATTAGTTTGAGACCCCAATATGCACATGCCATGCCATGGTGCATTCACTATGTTCCTCAGAACTTGCATTATTTAGTAAAACCCCATTGCTGGATTCCATATGTCCAAACTGGTTTCAAAAATTTTTAAAAATGACGGGAAAATTAGGGATAAAAATATTTTTTAATAGAAGACTTTTATATAATTATCATAGTCTTTTATATAATGACCTCCAAATCTTCAATAGGACGGCAAAGAATTCTTACAAGAATTCAAACATCAGAACTAGTGTACATTTTGCAGAGCAAGGTCTTTCTTTTTGCATCTGCTAAAGGTTACTAAAGGTTAATTTTGCTTGTGCGTAAGCGTATATTTATGTACACAACACGTAAACCTAAGTTACAACTACACGCTGAATATTCCTCCGTAAATAATTAGATCTCTTGGCTTGTGGTTACCGGATGCCGTTTGAGATAGATCAGTGTCACAAAATGCAAAGGGTCAGGGTTCAGGGCAGTGATACGACCATAAGGGGGTCGGGTCAGAGAGTTCAAGCGGAACTGTTTGTTGTGTAGTAAATTTAGCGGTAGCACAAGGTATATTACTTAGTGGTTGAAACTGATTCATAACCCTAAATCTCCATAACTATTTTATTTGTAGTGTAGGTGGTATGTATGGGGTATAGGGTATAGGGCTTTCCATTTCTTGTTCTATGTCTGTCGAAGCATTGTCTAATAAATTGTTTTGTGTAAATGTAACAAATTATCCAATCTAGGGAAGTTTACCAGAGACAATGTACCATTAACTATTCACCGCACGTTTAATTCATAGCTGACAATTCACCGCAAGGAAATTTATTTGCATATATATTGGTAATGGATTAGTTTTTCAAATGTTGTCTAATTCTTACTAGCGGGCGTACACAAATATTACCTGAATGTTTGCTTACAAATATTGATTTTGAAAATACAATGTGCATAGATAATTAGTAAAAATTGCTGTTAGAATGAAGGATAATCCGGACATAAATTGCTATCCTTTTGTAACCCGCCCATTTATTTATCATCCGGAACTAATCCGCAACCCTGTACTTAAAATCGATTATTTTTTAAAAATATTTTCTAAGAAGTACATACCCCATTATTTTCTATGTTGCACATGTATTGAAATATGAAAACTAATTATCAGAGGATTAAAAGAATGTTTAAAGGTATAACAAAACTTGTCAAACTTGTCAAAAAGATATTGTTTGCGTCCGTTGGTTCACACTGTTAGGTCTTTATGGTTCCACACATCAAATGCATTAGCTTTATTAGACAAAACAAAGAGCAGACCTTGGAATCAATTTATGCAGATTTCAGATTTGTTGTCACCTTATATGGTCAAAAAGCATTGTAAAATTGTTTTGATATTTCTAATGGAAAATGCAAGATGTACTTGTCAGTTATATCCCCTCTATTCCCCCGCCTTAAGACATCGCATCAACCAAAACCTCTTCTTTCAATCTTATTCAAATACACATTCAAAAACCATGTCTTTATCTAGTCCAGCAGCCTACAAATATTTTACATTCATTTATTCTTTGCAAACCCGTTTCTTTCCTGTTATAAACAAAAAACATTGTTTTAGATATAAGAAGAGTAGTAAGACACCTAAATTTAACATTGTAATAGATGTAACTTGTGAAAAATAAAGATATTAAATTAAACCAAGTGTACTGTTTGAGGTAAATTCGGTCCAAATTGGCTTACACACAATTGAGAAAAATGTCCCAGCAAGATCATCAACGCATCGATTCTTGACTTCGTTACAGTCACATTAGCTGTCACCTATGCTGTCACAACACTCTAATTAACAATACTGACAGCAAACGACATAAAGAATAAAAGGGGGAAGAAAAAGGTTGTACCCTTTAAATAAAAAAACATGACATAGTTTTCAAAATCGGTTTCTTTAAAACAGTTGCTAACCCTGAGGGTTTTGATTTCCAATCACTCAACGCGTTATCTCAAAGTTCAGAGTTCAATAAGTTCGCTTTATTTGATTGAATCTCAAAATGTTTGTAACCGGTATGACATGAGTTCAGCTTAAACTTTTATTCCAAATTATTATTTAATGTACTGTGAAAACACAAAATATATTTAATGCAAACGATGGATGAATAGATGGAAATTAAATCGCCCTATTCATAGGGTTATTTTATTTATCGTGGTGAAATAATAATCACTTTCCAACCCTTCCTAGTCACCGACCGGCAAACCTTATCCTTGTCCCCTGTCAAAGGGTTTTCTTTGTTTGTGTTTATAAATTTAAAAGTAACCTTTTACTATACAATATAAATGACTTTAAAAAGATCGGTCGATGCGACACGCATTTCTAGCCGGCCGGCCTCGCTTTCACAGATATTGTCATTTGTAGTATTATTGGAAAATCAATGTTGGCAATACTTTACTTGTCCTCTCTCTTCCTCAATTGTTTTTTCTGGAAACTCGTTTGCTTTTATGATTATGGTGCAGATATTTTTATTACACATTATTATATTGAACAACTTCTGTGTAATTTGAATATTTGTTAAACAGGGTGTCTACCATTACCTATTAAACTTAAAAATGTTATAAAGTATAGGGTGTGCATCGGCAGGGTGTGAGAAAATAGTAACTTGCCTATTTTCTATTAAAGATTTTTTTAAAACAATGAAAGATCAACTATTCAAAGTCAGAGCAACGTACTTACAATATTTTAAAGTCGAAAACATCTCTGAAGAATGTAAATTTGAGTTGAATATGTAAAAGTGTAACCTCTATCCCATTCAATACTCAGATAACTCATAATTATCTCGTCGTTATCTCAAAGTTCAAGAATGTTTAAATTTAAAATATTCGTATAACGCTGTTTTATGATACGCGTTACTCGTTTACCGCGTTTTAGCGAATTACTATACTAAATTTTAAATATCCAAGTGATGCATAACTTATACAGGTTTATCTAGTGTAATGTTTGTACGTTGCATCATTTTATAAATATGAAATACTTGCTTGAAATACAAAACTATGTTTTTATGCTATAAAACTTCAAGATAACTTAAAAAGTCTTGCGCGACATGTCAGCGTCAGCATCAAGTACTCAGTAGCTCCAGCTCCAGCTCCAGGAGGTCGCGACTAACGGTCGCGGCGTCTCAAAAGGTGATTCAAGTTATCGTTTAACGCACGTGATCATATTATCTATGGATTAAATGAAGTAGCACGGTTTAATCTTTGCTCTTCTTAAAAACACATTTATAACATTTGCATGTACCGAAACAAATAAACTCTCGCATCTAAATTGATGCGGAATCCAGGATCTTCAAGTAATTAATCATTCTATTATAAATTGAAGTGTGAAACTTTGTTTAAAGCGGAATAAAGTTGTCGGATGTATAATACTCGTAGTATACTATAATGTATCTTTAATGTTCGCTGTAATGGGCGTTTAAACTTACTTATAGATTCTTAATGCTGAGAAAAGAGTTAACTGTTAACAAATATTAAGATTTACAAAGTTTTGCCTTGTAATGAATGTAAGAAATACTCAAACTGTTTAGTGAACTAAAACTACGTACAATATAGGAAACACTTTTATAGCATATATGTCCTAAGTTCATTTAAGAGGTATATTATAGGTTTTTGTAGCTCCGAGCAAATTAGAATTCGGAAGCCATAATTTAGATTCTTTTACGGCTATTTCAACATATTGGTAAGATCAAAAACATGATAATTTTTAAGAGATACTTGGTTAATTTTAGAACACACATTTTGCTCCTTTAAGCAGCAAAATGTTGCCAAATTTATTTATTCTAACGTATTTGTCAAATTACAAATTATTTATTGTTTTGTGACAAATTCATTTATATTTGCGCCACCAGGGACCTCTTTCATCAACCAGATTACAGCTGGTCACAATCCCTTCCCCTCTTGCTGGCCTATATAAGTGACTGCGCTGTTATCAGTGCTGCTCTTTACCATTTACTGCTCTTACTCTTTACTAGCAGCTCTTTACTAGACTACGCTGCTCTTACTACTTGTTACTTTGTCATTATCTATATTTAGTTATATTTATTTTATTAGTAGTTATATTTTAAGTGTTAATTATTATTTATTGTTATTCAAAACTTGTGATTTAAATTAGATCCAATAAACAAGTGAATCGTTATATAAAATTTAAGTGAAGATCTTTAATTTCCTGTGCTTGCCCCTCAAGAATTGTCAACCAAGCGTAGTGCTGAAAATACGCACGATCTGCTTATTAACAATACTCTATTATTTCCAATATATTGCTATCAAAAACTGTGTAGATCTATAATGAGCTACATCCAATTATTTGTATGTCTATTTATCTAAAATCATACCTTTATTATTTAAAACTGTATTGCATAAAATGTTTTAAATATAGTGATCTTTCAGCTCAAATTCGTAGAATTATGGAAAAACAATTCCATCTTCCAATTAGAAGGAGAGGTAATATCGTGGGAAACACATATATTTTGTGAAAAACCGTTTTTATAAAGTGAGAGGACTAGTGGCATCTTTAGCGTATAAATGTGTTACTGCCAGGATCATCTGGATTTCTAGAATGGTTGATTCAAAACGGAACTCGAACTAGGCGATCGAAAGCCGATCTCAGTTACTGTCTCAAAATTCCTGGCACGATAATGCGTACGCCAATCCTATTATCTAAATGACTGCATCCTTGGAATGCAACTTAGGCCATTGTATCGAAGCGTATTCAATAACTTTTCCTTTACACACCTTTCATTTATTTGGGCACATTTACCCCCACTTACTTTTTTATATAATTTTAAGTCAGAACCAATTTCTTTACCGATTTATAATAAGCCGCACATGGCTTTTACCATCAATCGATTTAAATCATTTTATAAATTTAAAAATGTATAAAACTGAACGCAAATTAACACCGTCTTTACATTATTTACGGTATCTTTGTGCGGAACTAATTTCTTAAATTACAAAGCAATTTGTCTATGAGATAGAATTTTACCCGCACATACGAGTGTCTGCGGGACAAGCAGAGCAGGGCAGTGTACAAGTGGCAGCGGCCTTCGTAACAATACACTATACAATTAGATATTTGATCTGTATGCATAAGCCTTAAGTAGTTGCATTACCGTTATTTAATTTGTATTTTAATTTATAGAAGCTATAATTTGCTCGAAATGCATAAAAAATTAAATGTGTTACCCACGGCGATTAAAGTCGATCAATCGGAGATCGGTGATCGGTGATCGGTACTACTAGAAATTCGATTACAATTCCGTTACAGATGGAGAAGATCTTTGTTTGGACATTCGCCATCTACATTGGACATGAATTGGACCTGGTGGGCATAGATGTTCTCATTACCGCACGCACTGGCGGCATATTCAGCCATGTGGAAGACATACACGTATACTGTATATTAAAATATGTTTATTTTGAAAAGGGCCGCATTAGTTTTCATAACGAGACTGCAGAAGGAATATTTATATAATGTCCAACTGCGTAGTTTTAACAGCAATTTAAAAAAGAAACTAACAAATTGCCCAAGTTAATAAGATACCTACTTATTTGATGTAACCCTTATGGTAAAGTAAGTTCTGTAATCGAAAATACATCAAAATCATAATAGAAATCACTATTATTTACGATTTGTTGTCAGATTAAAACTAGTATACCCGTATATTCCACCACAATCGTCAATTTAAATTGACAGGAATCATGGGAGACGCAGCAGTTTGCATTGCGTGTAGCATTACCTGCAAATGAAGCCAATTGCAAACTACCCCTTCCACAATGTTAATGATACACAACATTCCTGTTAGATTATTGCAATTACTGATACAGGGTATTCCAAATTACAAAACAAAATAATGTAATATGTAACATATTAAATGAAACAATCTCATGAATTTCACGAATACATCAATGTTTTCATTTAATTTAAAATAACATCAAAATAATTGAAGTCCTTTCTAATGTTTTGTTGAAATGGTTAAAAAGTCTTTAACCTACAAAAGTCATCAATGTTATCGGAAGGGATCCTGTTTTTATTCCAGAAAGGACTAATGCAAATCCCTGGAGGATTGACGTTGTTCTGATTTAAAGGCTAATGTTGATTCGACACACAACTGATAGTTGGATACTTGGATACATCCCAGTTTTGTATATCTTCCTATACCACCCGGAAATACCACATAGAACAAGACGAAACGTGGGTAGAATCTTTCAATAAGTCAGTGACGTACGACGGGAGAGGAGAACGATTATATTAGTAAACAGTTATCAACGGTATTATTTCGTATAGACTTATTTGCATTTGCACAGGTTGCAATTATAAATAATTGGGTTGTGAACTAGTTTTTCAAGCGTTTTGTTTGAGAGACAGTTTTGTTGTCAAAAAACAAAACTAAATCATGTTTTGTTTTATTTTTAAACATTTCTATTTTTCGAAAACGGACTGTTCACACTGAATGGTTTTGTTTTTGGTGTTTTTCTGTGTGTCCATAAAAATTATAAACATGATAAACAACAACCGACAAGCGCAAATGTTCACAAAAAACAAAACTGCGTGTTCAAACCAAGGAGACTAAAAAACAACTACAAACGTGTTTTCCTTTGATCTTACTGACTGCAGATGCGAATGGGTTTTGTTTACTAAAGCATCAACAAAAGACAATAACGTATTAAGAACTGTCTCTTGTTTGGTGTTTTTGTTCAGAAAAATCAAATGAAACCGGCATAATAGGACATATGTTTGATATTTAAATCTTTGTTGGTGTTCACAAGATTAACAATTTGTGTTTAGTGTAAATACACGCGAAGGATTTGTTATAAGTACATCAAAGGTGATTGAGGAGTTACTTGGTAAAGTGAGCAAATGATCACAATGTGAAGCTCGTGGATCTGTCAAACCTGCCGAATAAAAAGACAGTTTTCAATTCATGTTTATTACAAATAAGTCTACCCAAGCATAATTAGATTAGTGAACTAACTGCCTACGCCACTGTTTCACCAACCTCAGAGAGAACCATCATCCTATGAAATCAATGAGCAGGAACAGATATCGATTCATCATTCGATGGATGTTTGATGAAGTGTGTGCGTTAGTTTACCCCATCTCCATATCTCTCTCCTCTATCCCTTAAGCTTACACAACGTGGTTGTTTCAATGTTCTAGCTTTCTGTTTTGTAGATCTTCGTGTTTAGAAAGATCGGTACAACTAAACACAGAGGGGTTTAGTTTTTACAGAGATGATCCCTAATTTACCCAAAAAGCAACCTATTGAACTGTGATACCTTATATTTTATACTATATAGGTAAACTAAAACCTAAAACCACCGCAACGGGGTTATTTACCAGTTGGTCTGGCCCGTAGAATATGTACGGACTCATTTATATTATGTAAAGTAACGTTACTTCAAAAATGCTTTTGATGTTCAACAATTACTAACGTGGTTGAAAATAACAATAGTTTTGTTTTCCATAGACGTGATCAAACAGGATACTGAACGAGTGCTTTGAGGCTCGATGCTGTGAATCGGTGATAGCTGTTCGGGTTTAGGAAGCTGTGTTCGGGTTCAACGGAAAGGAAATGAAAGGGAAGGATCAGCGATGTGTAGGTGACCCATATTCTCGATAAAGGTTACTTATCTCCACTTTTGTTAACATTTGAACAGCTGATATAAAGCGTGGGCCAATTTATAGGAATATAGGTTAAAGGAATTGATATCCAATATTCGACGTTTTAGGATAGATCTAATAAGTAATCTATTTCAAAACCACTAATGCTAATACTAATAATTTAGTAATGTTAGTAAAATTGCTTGTTGAAAAGTTAATGATTGTTGAAAAGCAGTACTTTGTATTATTTTATTCTTGAAACAGCAAAAAATACCTTTTATAACAAATAACAAAGCGATACCGCAGAGTTGTTGGCTCCATTGCTTCACCACTGCATCAGTCATTAGACAAATGTACATGGAGAGACAAAGATTTATATTTACATTTATTTCCGGATAAATTCACCTGTAGTTCTGTAGACATGTTTCGTAATGGTATCCTGTCTGTCCATTGTCATTGTCCATTCCCTATTCTCGGCTTTCGACTACCGGCTAAATAATAAGTATTGCAGTTGTGGTTCTATTGGTTGATGTTCAGCCAAGTAATGTACACTGCGGTGAGTTGTACAACTAAGAACTAAAATCCCAGAACAACTGACTGCAAAAACTGAAGAAGGATTCAGTTGATTCAACGACGATGATGTGAACAAATTTGATTTACAAAAGATTTAATTTGAAGTGCTAAGGACTGTAGGAAAGTATGCCATCTATATCTAAACAGTATCTGTTGCTATTACTGTAAAATGCCATATACCTCTCAAATCTATAAATCTTACTATTGTTTGAGTAGTGCACTTACAGTAAATGAAGTGCAATTTTCACTGAAACGTATTAGAAAGAAAAAAATTAAAAAAAGAAATTACAAGCGACATCTGGTTTGGGTTGAACAAAACACGTAACAACAATGACTTATAATTATAAGACTTCCTTCAATGTGATAAATATAAATTATTAAAACTTACCCAACTTTTATAACCTTAAAAAAGTTTCTTTAAAAGAAATTTCTGCGCACTTCTCCTCATCATTTAACTATGGATTTATTAAGTAAGGTCATCTCCATCGAGAAATATTCTTACAGAATACCACCAAGGAAGTATAAGGGTAGAAAGGGGGTAGGTAGTACTATTATGGTTCATTTTGTGAGAAGAGAGAGGAAGAACAGTAAAGGGAGAAGAATGGTTCGTGGTTGGGCTTGCGGTTCCATGTCCGGTTTGTGAGTTATGGTTCTAGTCAAGTGCAGACTGGCGGCAGAAGTTGGAACTAATGTAAAGCCGGAAGTGGTTTAAGGAAACACGCTGCATTTTCAGTCCTTGTTTTCATCAGATTTTCACGTATGGTTTTCATTTATATTTCGTGGATTTTCTTTGGTTTCCGACAACAATTTATTATTTACTGTAAACTACCGGTTCGATTTTATTTTTAGTTTTGACATAGGTATTATATAATTAATTATCCACAAGCGAGTTATGTGGCTCTGTGTGATCGCTCTAGAATTCAACGCTTTATTAACGAAACAGAGCCGAACTTACATATATATAAAAGTCATTACGGGCATGACAAACAACGGTCATTTGTACAGGACCCAAGGTGGTTGTATAAAAAAAACTATTTCCAAAAATTACTCCCAAGCAGAATGAATTTAAAAAATATCAAATAGTATCCTTGTGTTACGTTTCATTTATTTAACAAAATAGTCAGTTCCTATTGATACACCCTATAGTTATTTTCTAAAATATAAATTGTTTTACAATTTTTAAAATAGTAATCTTTTATATGACCTAAACAATTAATAATAATGTTTTAACAAATACCTATCACGGAATTGTAATCTGTATCCGACCAATAAGATCACAGGATTTGCGTGATTCGAATTTAAAACATCACGTGACTGTAAATCATTTTTCTATTTGTCAAAATAATTACACTTTAGTTTAAAAATAGCGCAGCCGCGCCGTGGATTTTGTTGAACATTTTATTTATTAAATCATAACTACGGTACATACAACCATGGGCGTCGGTAGGAGGGTGCAATGGAGTTCACTTATACTACCCCCTTACATAAAAAAATTAGGAAATTATATTTATAATATTAAAGTCAATGTTTAAATAAAAACTGAAGGCGTCTAAATTTGCTCAACATCTGGTTAATGAATTCAGCTTCCTCCTCGACCCTTTTACTATAAATCCCACTGAAAGTATTCCTGCCGGCGCCCATGCATGCAACACATTAAAGTAGTAGTACAATGAATGCAAAAGAACAATTATTTTAATAAAATAAATGACCGACATTGCATTTAAGATTTCACGAAGATAACGTCTAATCATTTTAAATAAAATTAGTCGTATTAAAAAAAATAACTTGTATTTAAATGTGTTTTTAAAAGAATAAATATACAGAAATAGGAAAAAGGTGATTACCACTGTTTAACCTGTAATTTAGTTTTTTAATTTTAGTTTCATTACATGGCGACGTTTAACATAATCGGCTGGAGATATCATCTCAAATAAACTGCTACATATTTTTATTTTTGCATGAATTTTACGCTCGAGCTGCAGTGCTATCTGATGTAACTCGTTGGCGCCTTTAAAATGCAGTCAGCATTTGCATTTTTTCTGCATATAATACGTAATTATTATGCATCGTCTCCAACATTTTGGTGAAAGTCATCCTAATACTACTGATGAAAAATTAAACAAACCATAACCATAGGTAGGTTGGTCGCACCACCATATACAATAAGCTAAAGATTTAAGCTGAGGATCCTATGGAAGTTTATTGACAAAGAGCAAAAATGAAGTGAAAGAGAAGTAGTAGGGTATGTGAAACAATTCAGAGAAAGGAAGAATTTTTCAGTTTACAGTCTTCGGTGTGCGGATGTCGTTGGTGGTGGAATGCCCAAGGTCCGAGAAGAGTGTTATCACTTATCTCGAGACTGGGGGTAGACCATACAGGGGCATTGGAACATCTTAAAAGAAATCACTTGGTACAAGAAGATATGTGCAATTGTGGAGAAGGGGTAGCAAATCCAGAACATTTGATCTTCCAATGTACAAAAACGAAGGCCTGCAGAAATAATTTGTACAGAGTTTTGGTAAAAAATGGAGTGGAGTTGCTAACGAGCATTGAGGAACTACTAAGGTATCCGAGGTGGCCAGTGTGCTTAGTGATAGACAGGTTATGGCATAAAGCGGGTTTAAAAGTTTAGGTGTAATAATAAATAAAATGTAAATATGTAAAATGTTAATAACATGAATCAGGAAGGGCGGAAAAAGGTCCGTGGTTAAATTACCGCTCCGGCAACAAATAGTCACAATCTAGCCTTCGTTTAATTAACAACTAATCATATCTCATCTGCCGCAGAGCACACCGCTCTAACTATGCATCAGTTACGTTAACGTCGCTGGTGAGTCGTTCTTAGGTTACAGAGTGATGTTGCATGAGTAAAGATAAGTCTTTACAAGACATCGATTTTCATTTAGCAATAATTCATTTTTATATATCTCCCGTAATAAGATTTGCATTAAATGGAGTACGATAGTATTTGAATATTTCAAAATTTAAATTTACAGCAACATATGTACACGTCTGGAACGTCTGCAGGATCCTCGGAGTACCGGTCCACTTACCGTCTCATATAGTATAAGGTGTATAACTAAATTGTGTAGCTGCTCGAAGAACAATATTATTAAGTACCGTCTGGGGAGCCATAACCAGAACAAACATAACGTCTGCATGAACAGGAAACCGAAAATACTAGTCCGTATCTTATCCAAAAGCATTGAAACGTTGAACGCTGAACACCGACTGAAAAGTCCCTGTGCACCAATACTAGGAAATCCATTTACGACAGCAAAAGAAAAATAAATCTAAGTAAAATTATTACTTTAAGTAAGTGTATGAAAATATGAGGTTGTGTTTGTGTTGTTGGAGCTAGAAGCGAACTTATGAAATGTCTTTATTTGGGACATATGTTCAAGGAGAAATAGAAAACAGTTTCAGTTAAACGATTTCTTTCTTTGCAGGAACTGAAAACGGTTTCAATAACCATTATTTATACAAATTGTGAATAAATAGAAAGAAGATTCAATTTATAAACTAATCATCTTCGAAGAAACGGGGAAATTTGATTTTGATTTGAATAATTTGGGTTTTGAATCACTAACTAGAGTTACCAGCGCTCCAATTAAATTCTTTTAATAAACCCAGAAAAACCTAACACCTTTTACTCGATGAATATTCCTATATCTTTTAGGTCACACGTGAAAATCAATTATTCACACTATTTACACTATTTACTGAAATTGGCTTTTTCTCCGATAAATTGCCAAAAAAACACAGATAATAATATATTTTAAAAGACCCCAGATGTTGCTGGAAAAGTTCAGAAGTGTTGTATATAATATAAAAATATGTCAAAACTATCAAAAAATGGTACGTTCCATTTGGTACGACCCCGATAAAAAATGTTACGTAATATATAATGTTTTGTGACCCTTTTTTCACTGCTTCTTGAAAAATAAGTTTCTTCTTTGCTAATTAGCATATAATAATTAAACTTTTAAGGTTGTATTAAAGATTATAGAATTGATTTTAAAAGATTTAGGATAAAGATAAAGATTTAAGAAGTAAATTTTAAGGATTAAATGGTAGTAAATCATCCTTTTTTTAAATTCTTTTGGATAAAATAATACCGGGGTTCGCTTAAGTAAACTATTACAGGAATATAACGTATCATCCATGTTTTGTGTTTAGCAGGACAATATAAAACACACAAATTTCAAATTTGTTCTTCTATTGAAATTTATTTTCTAGACTCAATGATACTCAGTATGGTGTATTATTATTATTAAATTCTACACAATGCAGTAAATGAAATTGAATATCATCTAAAATCTGTCTAGTATACTCTTTGTACGTATAATTAACTTTACAATTGTATAAAATTTAATTAAATTTGTTAAACAGCTTCTAAGTAAATCTGAATTTTATGAAAATACCCGCGAGATAAGAGTCTGGGAGCTTAAAGCGCCTAAACGCAATGTGACGGTCTAGCATATATAGAACATCTTATATGACAATTATATCATAATGGTTTGTATCGCAGTCACAGTTGGGGGAAACTTTAAAACTTTCAACAGTAGCGTAACACACTTAACATGCTCCAGTCTAGACGCCTCGTACTCCTTATACGAGTAATCAAAAGTAATAACCGCTTCTCTTAGAAGAACGAATAATTATTAAAATATTATCGCAGTAATGTCTTTGTGAAAATGTTATCTCGGAGTTTCATCTTAAATGTTTATTAATTTCTAAATTTACTTTTGTACGTATTATGTGTTTGATATCATTAGTATTATTGAAACCGATAAAACATCAGACAATATTTCAGCTTATTAACATGGAAGCCATTACACACATCGCATTAAGTGTATTCCTAGTATGGCATTCATGCAAGTGCGTTCACTGATAAGCAATGCTGGCGTTTTTGTTATACTATTGCTTATGAGTATAGAGGTATAAGAATAGATTGCGTAAGAGACTGAATACTGCGATAACTAGTGTCCTCTGTGTCTTTTTCTGGCCGAGCACTGCGTCTGCTTTCTTGCTTACCCCCAACCTCACCACCAATCCGCCAAGCCAGCAGCAGCGGTTCTGCTGGAAAGAGACAGATAGGACTCTCGGCAGCTATCTCTCTCTTTACCTTTATAGCTTCCTCTTACACGTACCCTTCGCGCACTCTATTCTTATATCTCTATACATATGAGTGTATGAGACTATCGGCAAATCGAATGCTGCAAATATACTACGTATTAGTATATTCGTATTAGTATATATCACATATTAGTATAGAACGATTTGTATAAAAATAATCGTATGGTAATCTGTATTTAATTGTAATGCAAGCAGCAATGGTATTTTGACTTCAAAACCCAGAAGATGAGCATTGGAAAGAGGAAAAGATATTGCTATGCTTAGGAATCATCCATTAATTACGTCACATTCAAGCGGGTTCCCAAAGTGTGACAAGACGTTAAAACCATGAAATTTAATCATTAAGGTGTTGTAATTTATTTAAAACACCTAAGGGTGTTAGCAGAAGAGTTAAGGAACAGAAAAATGGACATGTCTTTAAAACTTTCTCTATCCAGACTTGATCAGTGAGAAACTTCATTTTATTTTATAGTAAATTTGGAAGTGTGTTGTAGTTTTGTATTTAGAAAATACAGTTACTAAAAAATAATCTCATTGGTTTGAAAATCATAAATAACTGAATATAGATGAAAAATTATTGATATATTTTTAAATGCGAATATTTTAAAAAATCACCTCAAATTCATTTATTTAAAAAAGTAATAAAAAATCAGTATGTTTATAGATATATAAGTATATGAAAGAAAAATATATTTCGTCGACAAAATCTGTGAGTACGCAAGATGTATGTTAATAGAGATTATAAATAAATGTACTGTGATGTACATGTGAGATGTATTGGATATCCGAAATCATTATTCAAGCTGCGTGTCCTTGCTGGCTCCTGCCTCCTTCTTCACCCCCGCTCCGACGCTGCGTCCTTACTTCCTTGGTGTGGAAGTCACGACATCCCATCTCTTCTCCGGCAACACCAACTCAAGACGACGGCTCAAGAGGCGCGTGCGGGAAACCTCAAGAATAATCTGCAGCGCCGATGATTCACTACGGAGACCTGGAGGATCCATGAGGGAGTTGTAACGGTGCGATCTACACAAGTAATACAAAGTGAGGCTACGTTCTCAGTAGGCTCAGGCTCACTCACAGTTGGCGTCTTGGTTTTATGATTGCTTAGTTTTGTGTTAAAATCGTGTCATATCCGTTGCGTGATTGTACTGGATGAAAATACATTTATTGTAGGAAGAAGACAGTTTTAAATGCGCATCTATTTGAATATTTAAAAATACACTCGACCAACCAAAAGATGGGAGGAAAGTATACCCTGCCCTAAAAATAAACATAACTGATAAGGATACTACTTTATTAATTATTTTAAAATGTTAATTAGTGATATAATATCAGCGCCTTTGATGTAATGGCAGACTTATAATTTGTCGCCATTTGTTTATAACCAAGTACTCACTGTGACACGCGCCCCCCCCCTCCCCCCAAACAAAAGTTTTCGTAAACTTGATACTGTTACTACTAAACTTTTTGAGTGATCCCGGTAGTAAGAGCTCTTCTTGTGAGGTGGTTAAAAAAATGTAGGCAAAATTCTTTCACTACTTTAAGACTTCTTTAGACAATCACGACAGATCTGCAATGCGATTCTGTTACAATGTTAAATTCGAGAGAATAGTCTTCCTATACTTTCAGATTTAGATTTCAATTGCATACGATAAACAGAGAGCTCGTCTGAAACTGAAACTAATTGAAAATCTGATCAGGACCCTGGAGTTTCACTCGCTAGTAATATGATCTCAGTAATATGAGAGGACATTTAGCATCCTCCGCAGAAGTTTCAATTCTTCTCTTTTCAGCTTATGCATTTTTTGAAAAGTTTGTTTATTTCTCTTTAACCTTCCGTTGTGAATGAAATCGCTTTTTACTTTTTCATTCAGTTCCATTCTACATTATTAATTCTAACATAAGGTTATTATTCATTTAATTTTTATTGTCTTTGATGTTTCTCAACGAAAGAGTTGCTTTTCATCTCCGCTAATGTTACATAAGTAATAATTATTCACTATTCACAAGAGAACCGGAAGTTTCATGAATTAAAAGTTACACGACATTTTTGTAAAAATATTACAAATTCCATTCAACAAATAAATGAATTTGCTTTGTGTGGATGCGGAGGTGATGGAGGGGGGTGATTTCTCTTCGTTCGTGCATGTGGAATTGTTCACATGCATCCAGATTACAGATTCCAGCTAGATTAAAAATAACAGCAAAATATAATTCATTATTATGGGATGCTTTTATGATGTTGAAGATTAAATGGCAATAACTAAATTATAATTATGTCGTCACTGTCGACTAGCGGTCGATGAACTTTGGATTTTATTAAAATTTTCTTGATTCAATTTTACTGATCAAGTAGCATCAGCTGTTGGCTGTGATTCCGAAAATAAAGTCTTTGTAGTAATATTATCGAAGAGATGTACAACTAAAGTGTGGCAATTATTAGATTTCATGCAAGCTGCTTGGCAGGATGTTAAATGTTGTTGCATCATGACATAAATCCAACAAAGCAATAATGCATGCAGATGCTGCATCAAGCGCAGTCAAACCAGCGAGCAGAAAGCGGCACTAATAAACTGCCGAATGCACGCAATTTTGCAATCTGGAATTTCCGTTTTCTTAGAATCCGCAGTGATATAAAATGTGTCAGCACGAATATAGCGGAAGCAGAAGACATGCCATTTTATATTTTAGAATTAAATGGATTTATTCTACTATTCCCAAATGGGTTTAACCGCAAAAGGGCTTAGGAAATTTATATCCATTTCAAACAGAAAATGTGAAAATCTCTATAATTTTTTTTTGTTATTTTTTACGTGCTTGTGCTCCGTGGGCAGACGCATTGTATGATGTATTAAAGATTGTTTATGCTGGTCTTCGTACAGAAAGAAATCGTGGAAATGTAATGAAAAGATCGTACTACTCGTCTTGAACCTACAAGCGCAGTCTTGGGGATTGACGTTATAAATATCAGTAGGAAACGGAACTCACATCCGAATAACTGAACGATAAATTTATGAAGGTGAGACATTCACTCTTTAAATGCTCATCAACTCATAGATGCCCAATGTTAGTCTCTTGAAGTAGCCTAATTCTCAGAACAAATAAGATGTTTTAAAGTATATGCACTTGCAATAAAAATGTTAAGTTCTCTACAGACCAAAAGGCGTCCTCCAAAAGTTCTCCAAAAACGTATAAACGTTTAAATAAAAACTTAAGGCGTCTAGGTTATTGTTCAAATGTATTCAACACCTTGTCAGTGAAGTCAGTCTTCTCCTCTACCCTTTTCCTCACCATGCAACTCCCTAAAATATAAATTGTAAATGCTCTAGCCAACGCTTCATCTCACAACGAGTGCCAGTGAAGTCCAGCGAGGATGACGATGCTCACACTTTGTTGGGCTATAAATAAAAATGTACCAGCACAAACTAGAGAGTGCAAATGGAAAGCAAAAAGGTGTGTGATCATAATTTAAAGACTGGTATCACATTCAATAACAGAGCGCTTGCAGCCCTTAATTACACGCCCCTAATAACTAAACCACAGCGCAGCATCTACCTAACTATATATACGACCATTTCTCTTCCGTCAGTTTACCCACCCGTATTAAACACACAATATTTCGTTGGTTTAGTGTCTTTAATATAAACATATTTAGTTTTTTCAAGTTGGTATAAGTTACTTGCATAAAATATAAGTATGTGAAGTGAGAAATGATTACAGTGTAGCCATGTACTTAAATTATAATAAAATACAAAACACAGATCAAGTGATGATCTTGAAATTTATGAAAATCATATTGTCTACAGTTATACGGTGCTCTTATAAGACACTTAAGGCATTCTGTAGTCGATAAATAATTCAATATTTATTTTACCCCTACAAGAAGAGTATAAAAGTAAATAATAATACAAAGGCTCTAAAAATGTTTAGAAGTAATATATGTATTTCTACAAGAATTTTTAACATTCTGAATGCATTATATTGTGCTTATACATGTATTTTTTTAAGATATCCTGTATATATGCATATTTATCATAATACCCAACAAGAAAGAAAATATTCTCTGAAAGATTTATTGTACATTCAGATTCAAAATAAACAACAAAAAGTAAAAGTTGTGAAAACATAAAAAAATAAGTTCTGAAAATTATAATTTATTGACTGATGCTGTATAATTTATGATGTTCGGAAACAAAGTTACCTTCAGTTTACTTTGTTACATTTTACTGGTATATTTTAGCTAAATATACGCATATGGTACGCTAGTATGGTAGGTTATGACCATAAAAATCAATTTCTTCTTTTTCAAATTTACTTTGTATAAATTATGTAAGTAGAAATGCTATAATAGGTTTGTCGCCCAGCGAGGATGAACACATTCAATTTTAACGAAGCTAGACCTAGAGGAACCATGGTAACTTTCCGAGGAAAGTAATGATTGAAAAAGTAAGTTGAGTATAAAAATCTCTCTTACAGAAAACTTTTACCAACAATTTTACCTTGATATTTAAAAGACGTAAAAAAAATAGTCTTGCATTGAATGATATGGTAATAGAAGAAATGGCTTCCTTCCCGAACTTAAAAGTGGGCACACACTTACGATAATAACAAAGTTTCTTAAGAGGCAACAGCCGCTGTAATGAAGAGCACAGGAGACATCATCTAAAAGAAGTGGTTCCTCCATTAAAAATGGGATGCAACCGATGTCGTTGATACCTTCTAAAGGTTCATGAATGCGTAAGACTAGCAGCAAATGCATTGGATTTATCGTATGAATCGTAGAAGAGAAGGGAAGCGGAAGTAAAGACATTTTTACGTCAACGGTTTTTACTGGTTTGTATAATTAGGCGCATTTTCAAGGAAGATTGCTTCGAAGAGCATCAGAATCCTAAATAGCCGATGGCTTCTATAGAACTGTAGTAATCGTGCGTATGCTCTTCCTATTATACATCAATCTCTGAACTGAATTAAAATTTAAACAACACTAGTTCACTAATGACGTAACTATTTGAACGTTACAACTTAATTATTCAAAGAACACGAAATCGAATTATTATATTATTTATTTTATTCACTAATCTTATATACGAATATTTCTTCAGAGGAGTCTTATAAAAACTCTAATCTCCAACTATTGAGTACACTTTTCCTCGATTGTGTGATTCTCACTTGCTCTAACAATATCAAAGATATATCCGGTTCAAACAATCCGTAGTAGACAGCTTCGCCGGTGTCAGAATATCTAACTACCCCCTCCCCCACCACATGATCGCTTTACATGTCACACATATGTATATCTGTAAGTGCATATATGCAGTGACATGTACATTACAGGGGGCATAGCCTGTGACACACACACATACACATGTCGCGTCGTACTTCTATATGCAGCATCCGACGGATTTCGAGAAATTGTTCAACACCTCCATTATTGAAAGATCTATAGACCAATAGAGAATACAAACAGAGTGGTATTGATTTAGGCATGATAGCATCCGGTCTGCTCGCTCTGATCGCTCTGGTTCTGGTACGATATCTTCACACAACGGAGCCCACATCGACATTGGCAGTCTGGTCTGGTCTGGCCCGATGCCTGAGTCAACTCCATAAACAGTGTGTACCATCCAGGCAGGCAGGCAGGCTGTTCAGTTTGTTCGCTCGGCCGCTTGCTTTTGTCCACACATTATTATTATGATTCTACAAAGCGTGAAAAGTAAAATCACTTGTACAAACATTGGTTAGGTTAAAAGAATTGAATAGTGTGTAAACATAATCTAAAAGATGAAATTTGAAACCATTGTGGAGAGTGAGAAAGGAAGAGACACACTGAGAGATGGTGAAAATTGTTGAACGTAAAGGTACCATACAGACTTCAATATGTGGCGTTGGTAACTGGCTCGAGCCGAGCGCCAACATACATGTCCAGGTTCATGTATGCTCGTAATGCATTTTTTGCTCAAGTTTTTATTTGCAGTGGTTGACTATGAATTTAATAATAATGCCATTTGGTGACAATAAGAAGGGAAGTGATTGAGATATAAGATGCAAACGCAAACAACAAGTATATAAAAAGAGAGAGAGAGAAAGAGTTACGATATACTCTTGAAAGAAGATGAGAAATATCCTAAAGCTGAAATAGAGTCCTTATTTTCACTCATTAAATAATAGCAAATATGTAAAGACTATTTTTTTCTCACAAATATAAACATTAGCTTTATTAGTTTGCTAGCAACGTTCGCTCAGGTATCGAGAATACCGAGCATGCTCAGTTCAGCGGTTTTATCTTTGATTTTCGCTCGCTAATACCGTTTCACACCAGAGAGACAGTTTTGATAACAGTTTTGTTATCAAAAAAACATGTTTTGTTTTAATTTAAAGCAGTTCTAATTTTGAATGTTCAAATTGAACTGACTGGTTTTGTATTTAGTGTTTTTCTGTGTCTCTCATAAAAATTATAAACATGATAAACAACAACTGACAAGCACAAATGTTCACAAAAAACAAAACTGCGAGTTTAAACCAACAGACTAAAAAACAACAACAAACGTGTTTTTCTTTGATCTTACGGGCTCCAGATAGGAATGTGTTTTGTTTACTGAAACTGCAACAAAAGACAAAAATGTTTTAAGAACTGTCTTTTTAGTGTAAACATTGGTGATTTTGTTCGTGTTTTATTGAACTCTTGTGTGAAACCGGCATAATACTCTGACGGAAGCGTCTTCTTCCTTTGTCCTAATTCCATATGATTTTTTGGTCAGGACATTTACAAACTAGTAATTATTAACTTCAACTAACACTAAGTTAAACCTTTAATTTAATTTTCAATAAATTGTTTTCATTTCTGACGTCTTTTTTATTACAAAATAAAACAGTTTCAGAACAGTGTCACTGTTTGAAAAATCTGTCAAACAATTTTAGTTTCCTAACCTAAAACAATTTCATGAATATTCAACAGTAGATAATTAACAATGACGTGTGTGATAGTTCGGTAACACACAACACTGTAAGTTGAGTCCTATTAAATGGTTTTAGTTTTAATTTTGGGATAAATATTTGACTAGCTAAATAGATTTTGTCAGAATGGTGTTTTAAATATCTGTATTTCTATTTCCGATTGGTTAAAAAGGAAATGAATTTGTTTCTATATGACACAATAGATTACACGTTACACATTTGAAGTACTTTGCAATCTAGCTTTTAACTTGACGTAGCTTAATTGAAAAATGTCTATATTTTAATAATTTGATTAAAATCATAACTTTTATCTAGTATTGTTCACATAATCAATTTATAGTACATATAAATAGCAATATGTAAAACTTTTTACATAAAATTATATGTATAGAATCTGCCAGAATATATTCTTTTGCATTTATGTGTCAAATGTACTCATGACAAAGACAAAGACAAACAACATTTTTTTTTTAAATATTGCAACACTAAGCTGAAGGTAATTGAATTGACGGTACTCTGCGGGTCCCCAGCATCGTCATCCGTGATTTGTATTGTGTTGTGGCCATCCTCATCATCACCATATCACTGTCCTCGTCATCCTTACTTTAGTCTTCACGCTCCATTGGGGATAACTTCAAACCGATTACAATGTTTACACAATATGGTCTTTTTTTTTAAACAAATATTTAAATAACGGACCCATACAAAATACATAAAAATAATCACGATTTTTAAACCATTTTAAATTGTCATTTCTATTCAATTATTTCTTAAAAAGATAAACAGGCGGTAAATTAGGAAACTGTAAAATATATACGAGTATGTATTATTGACAAGTTGCCGACATTGTTAAGTTTAACTTTACAAAAAGTATATATATTTGAAAAATTCTTTACGGAATGTTTTAACAAATTTAAAGAAATAGATTTCTTTTTTCTAATTCTTTTTACACATGGATTTAAAATCGGACAGTGTTTCCCAAAAGTTTATAAACCGCAATTTTCTGTTTCAGTGAACACATACAAATATTTTATTTTACTTTGAGTGAGACAATAACACATTGTCTCAGAGGTTTGAGAAACATAATCGACGAAAGTGATGACTCATAGTTTCTTTCTTTTGTTTTAGATCAGTTTACGACTAGATGTAATTGACGGAAAGAAATTACGTTTATTTATTTAATCTTGAAACAGTAAATTTTATTTCAAATAGTAATACCAGTAGTCATTGAGTAATAAATTTTACAGTGTAGTGGTGTCAATAAATTTTAATTATTGTCTACGCTAACGTAACGTAACGATTCATTTTTCTTAGATGCGATGTATATAAGATCCTTTCTTAACACAAACCTTAAAAAATATATATTATTTCACGAAATATGTTTTACCTAACGTTACGTTTTATTATTTATCGAAGTTCAATATAATTTTGTTACGTTGTCATTAAATAACTAGAAAAAATGTTTGTGGTTAAAACATGTGTGCATAAAAAAGTAGTTGTGTTTATATTAATGGGACGTAATAGGTAAACTTTTTTATGTGAAATAAACCTCAAATATATATAACTGTGCTAGAGGGTTTATCTGTCTTAAGTCTTTCTGAACAGAAACGCAATATATTTTATTAAATCCGGCCGAAATAGATTTTCTCGAAAGTAGTGGGTAAATTAATGTTTTTTCTCAAATCAGAACCTCACACAACGTTATGAAAGTATTTCTCAACTTCATATTTTTTAGTACTCGTAATAAACAGTTGTATATTAATGACCAACAATTATTATACGTATAAAGCCTTGAACACACTGCGATTTAAACCTCAGCGATTTTTCCGCGTAGTTTTGTAACACATGGAATCATATGAGCATGCACACACCACGGGTTTTTAATTTTCTTTGTGTGCCGCCAGAAAAAATCGCTGACTGAGAAAGAATCGCAGAGAATCGTTGAAATCGCAGTGTGTTCAAGGCCTAAGACAATATCTACAATTTTATTAGGAATTGTAAATTTTTAATCAAACTTACGTGTTACTCTGAAATCAAAGACTTTTATTTTAGTAATTTACATACACATTATAATAATTACACTGTTTAACTTAAATCATATTATCCTACTTGAAATCAAAGAAACGACATTAAAAGTCTATTATTTAAAATGTCAATTCCTTTTTATCTAATTTTATAATAACTGTGTTGGCCGTTATTTCTCACAACATCATCTATGGAGTCCATGAGTATATGGTCACTGTTTTACCGACAGACGAGCTTTGTATCAACTAAAGAAATTAATTTACGCATCTAATACGCATAAAATAATATACGACACGACATAATATACGTGGTTTACAGTCGTTCCCTTATCCAGTCAAATAGTTCCTATAGTTTTTTAGATTAAATGCATTTTAAATTGGTGTTAAATAACTAAATTTAATTCCCTGGTTAACATTTGTGTACCTGAGTTATCAATACTAGTTCAAGGTACACAATGTACACATTTTCTTTGTAATTCTAAACGCGTTCTAAACATCACGAGATCTAAACATTAACACCTTTTACAATAATATTTACACAAACCCCAGAACAATCTGATTGTACTTTTGTGTAACTCAATTCTATGTAATAGTATGCAATTACATACAGCATACAAATAAATGTCCTGCAAGAGTTTGTTCAATAGACGCAGGTATATCACCATCACCATCTACAACATCATCCCCACCACTATCTAGAAACCTGCCAACGTGAATGAACTATTTGATCAGGCTAAGTTCCTTGGGATAGTAATAAATTAATAGTATAGTCAGTGGCGTCGATCATGACAAAGTTTTGAAGAGTTTGTATTGAAATAACAACTATAAAAAATGTGACTAAAAAAAATTAAAATATTTCGCCTGTAAAGTCTCATTCCCACTCACTGTTTTGATATTTAATTTACTGATTTTATCTAATATTTTAATCTAGATTTCAGGTTTTCAGAATAGTCACATTCGTGTTTTAATTTGAGTATAGTTAATTTAGTTGGTGCACATGTGTCTTTAGTAATATAAATTTTGACAGTTCGACAGTTGGACAAAATTGAAGGTGAAATAATTAAAATTGCTGTTTTTAATAACAATTAGTAATAGAAATTGTTTTTATTTCTTTATTTTTTCTTAACTTTCTTTATTTACTTCTTTTACAGATTGTCACATTTTGGAGGTTATAATATAATATAGTTTTTCATAATTTCATATTTTTAATTTAAAACATTGGACCTTGTAAGGTACATTACGTTCTTAAAAAACCTAAGAAAACTTAAAAAATAAATTAAATTAAAAATGGTTCTGTGAATGACTACGCGTATTGCCATGTGCTAAATAATTTAAATCAAATACAAAATACAAAATCATAAAATTGAGAGCTAAATTGTTGGTAATTCTAGTACCGGGAAGTTTGAATATGGCATAGTAAGGGCATGGTCATATGACATACTTAAAGGGCATACTAATATGACATACTAAGGGTATACTACCCCGTAAACATTTTGGAGTCACTTTACCATCAAATTGAAGATGCGTATGATTTTTTTTGTCATGAAAGAGTTAATTTACATTTCAGTTTTTCACAGTCATATGAAATGTCTATTTTATCGGTTCAGATGACGAAACCATTTCACCTGTTGGAATACTAATGAAGATAAAGTTGATGGGATCTATAATTGAAGTACAATAGTGATGGAAACGTCACAAAATAGGACACTTTACCAAATTGTTTACTGGGAAATATGACTTACTAATAATACGAAACTACTAACAAATAATTTATGAAACCCTTAACAATTCTGTGTGCAAGCCACTGGTTTCATTGTATACTGTAGGCAATATCATGTGATATATTTCACGCGACTCTATACGATGTATAGTTGAGTTGAGTATACAGTAAACACCGTTCACAAACAAATAATATTCCCAATCACAATCTAACACAAAACCCACCTTAGGAAATGTTCGTTTACTTGTGTTCTCCGATTCATTCATTTACCGAACTAAGTAGCTTTACCTGTAAATAGGGAACACAATGTGAATACAACTACCCACTACCCACAATGCATTGCATTGCAACAGACATTTGGTCTCACTCGTATCATGTCAGGTTGGGTTAGGTTAGTTCGGGCAGGGTATATTACACACCTTTATGAATCATTTATAAATGCATTAATTTCTGTCTAAACAAATATATCTATCCCTTTCATATCTAATGTAAAGAATGAAATGAGATATGTATAGTAATATGTTAGTTTTATAAGCATTTTTTAAATGAAAAATGAGGAACAAGGTGTTTAAAAATAAGTGTATGTCAGTAATATATCACACAAGTCAAGCCCACCTGCCTTGTTTGCATGATTCACTTATAGAATCAGTAGGTTTATTAATTATAATTTGCATTTATAGCATAATAACTTGGACATGGAAAACTTTGTAGAAATATAAAATAAAATAAATTATCCTATAATTAGTTTTATCGATATTTTACATAACAAACATATATATAGTATACACAGTTACATGTATTGAAGGTTTATCTAACATTAGACAACTTACCCGCTATGTAAACGATTTTACCTAATAAACAACGTGCTGTGATCTAATAGAGCTTTTCGAAAAATTAATTTATCATATTGTGCATGAAATTTTTCAAGAATATCTTTCAATCTTATATATCTTAACATATATCAAGATTACAATATCTTAAGACGTCGTTTCAAGATTTAAAAAATTTATAACACCTATAAAATAAGACTTTGCCCATATTATTCTATGATGCTCAAGGTACTCGTCCCACAGACAAGGCTGTAATATACGAGTACATTAAATAAAAAAAAATAAGACTGTTTTAAAGTAAATAGTTGTTTTAAAGTAAATGTAAGGTAATATCCATGTTTTGTAACAAGAAAGAAGTGAAGCATATAAAGATTATGATGGCTAAGTTGGTAATCAATTTGGCACACTCTAACATATACTATTATAACTAATGGAAAATTAAATTATAGTACAAATCACGATAGTTCGGCAGCGACTTATACTTAAAAGAGGTTATAAGAGCGGTATAAATCTATAATACGATAATGAATTTTATTTTATTCGTTTCTATATACATTATAGAAAAATAAGTGAGTCAGTGCTTTTTAGTTATAGCGTCAGTTTATACCCCATAACTTGTTTTAAGTATGAGTCGTCGCGGAACTCTCATAATTTGAATTATATATAAGATTTTTTCAAAATTAGTCTCTTCGTTAGATATGATGTATATAGAAATAAAAATATTCTATACCTCTGAGCTTGTGCATATGGGGCATAACACCCCCTTCCCCCTAACACACATACACACACACACACACACACACAAAATTACACAATTTACTCTTGATAGGATAGAATTTTTAATACATTTACACTGTATAAAAGATAATGAAATACGGTTGCTTTAACATCTGCCACCCTCTCCCTTCCTCCTTTAATAGTCTCCTAAACGCCTATGCTCCAAATATAAATACTCTCGTAGTCAGAGTTACATAAAAATAGATATTACTTTAAAGAAGTTACTTTAGTAGTTACATTGAAACGTTTTTTCTTTACATCAACAGAAATCACAAGCCAAAGCAAAAGCAACCCTTTTCCAAATCAAATCAGGTGGTTAAACGTGGACCAGATAGACATCTCATAAATACCGAATAGAAGGAAATCAATCCATCACGTGCCCCGCCTTTATGTCACGGCAGATAAACTGTAAATAGTTTTCGATCAGGCTTGTGAATTGAAATGCTGTTGGTAACAGAGATGGGTTCAATTGATTTTCACAATGTTTAATTTAGTATATGATGCTTCTATGTTTAGAAACACCCAGTATGTTTTGAAATATGATAGGCAGGAGGTCTAAAAAGGTAAAAAGGAAAATAATCTTTTGTCCATTGTCATAAGAACTACCTATACTTCGTCATACGTTTCCATATTTATATTCAATTGTTCCCTAGTACGCACAAGGACAATATAATATAAATTCAAAATGTACTTGCTTTGTGCATTGGGACGGCTAAGAAAGTATCTATTGTTCAAGGGCTAGAATATTGACAAAATTATTTTATACTTTACTGTTTGACATTATTTCTTCGCTCTTACTGAGGAAACATGATTTATCCCCACTTTTCCATGTTTATGCCAATAGAATGTCCATATTTAGAGACAAGTGCGGTTGCATAAATGCTACTGTGATCCACATCCTTGGATTGTCACGGAATTTATTGGAATAAATTACAATAAATATGAATACAATATGTAAAGGAGATGTAACCATCCCATACCCATCGCAGGGAAGATGTTTTACTTCTACTGTTCGTATTTTTGTTTTTCTTTGGTAATCTATGTTTATGCGAAATATTGACTTTGATGGAAATACATTGAGACAACAGATACTAGAGGGTTGTAAACCATTCATTGAATCCTATTAAGACAAAAAAAACATAAGGAAGAAAATAAGAAATATCAGTTTTGCGTATAATGATGTTTAGTGTATAAAAATGACATTTGATTTCAGATATTGATTAATATGTTTTGCATCTTTCATAAGCTTGAGGCTAGACCCGCACCGCGAAAAAAACTCTTTGCTCGTGATTTACACGCACTGTCGATCCTAAAAGTGATATTTTACAGTTGTAAGAAATTGTTTTCCCGTCCAGTCTTGAAAACATAACCACGAATAATGGATAACACAAGTAGAAATTTACCGGAAAACGCTAAGGTCCGTTAGGCCCTCACAGAGACTGAATTTGCAGCAATTGATTCTTTACATTTCCTCTCTTCGTCTTAGCACATTAGCCACAAGACTGTCCTAAAACAAAACTGTTAGCCATTGCAAGGCCCCGGGCAGCAGATGTTTGCGAAGCCCCGGGTGGCAGAAATTTGCGACGCCCCGGGGTGGCAGATCTTTGCGAGTCCCTTGTTCTTTGTATAATTTATGTAAATTGCAAGTAAGTATTTTTGATGATAATTAACGAGAAATAAAATTTGATATTGGAAGTGTTATAAAAGTTAACAAGCACAAAGCGACAAATATTAATGATGATAAACTAAGGTACATGAATGCCTTAAAAGATATACGTAGTGATTCTAGTGGGATTTCTAAATAGCGAGGCGCGATATTCAAATACATATATAGTAAAGAATTTTTTTACTTGGGTTGTTGCGCCACCCCCTGAGGCAGCCTCTGGTTATCTCCATCTTTAAAGGACAGTATGCTTCCAGCAGTGTAATATGTCCTTCAAAATCAATAGTTATACCCCTTTTTCTCATCTTCCTCCACTCCTCTTACACTCTAAAGTTAAGCGATAAATTTAAACGGTTTGAATCAAACGCATTAAAAATGACTTCATTGTCATACATTGCAAGAGCGTTTCGAAGCAACGGCGTTACCTCGTACATCTATTTGAAATCTATTAATACCTATATTTAACAAAAAATATCCATTTGTTCTCTCTTAACCCTATAAATAATATATTTACTATGCAACAACATTGTTTTAGATTTCATTGTGCTAAATAAACACAATGTGAAGAAGATAAATAATATCTTTCTCAAAACAGAAAAAGAGCAAATATCAAACAAATAGTCACGTCCTAAAGCAACAAATGACCTACAGATGTGCAGCTGGTGTGAAATAGACTTATTGACACAGAATAATTTTTAGAAATTCCTAGAATGAATATTTGCATCTATTCTATAGGCTCACCGCGTAGTAATCTAAAGACTCCCTTATACCTACTCACCCATATCCATCAAAGAACTCAGACTCTAAAATGAAATATAATCTAGGATAAGTAGGGGACGTGTAATTGTTTGGAAACGGATATAGGAGGGATATTTACCATTATAGTGTGATACGCACGTACCCATAGTCGTAGTTGTAGTTGTAGGTATAAAATGTACATATAGCACCTCTTTAGGTGTGCTAAACGTGACACCCGATATGATATTTGACTCCTTTACAGTCTACAAGACGAGTTTAGTCGTTTTCTTGTTTACAGATCGGATTCCTTAACTCACACAGGTGAAATATTATATTTATAGATGCGAGAACGTCGGAAGCTGAATACGAAAATAAAATTAGTAACTGATAGATGACATTTGTCTACTCCTACCTCAATTATTGAAGAAATAAAAAAATACAAGAAATACGTTTATTGCTCAACACATTTCACAAATTTATAAATATATATTTCTTAGAGCAATTTGAAAATTAATCATTTGCTTACTTTTATAAATATTGTAGATTTTGACAAGGTAAGTTATGGATAATTATACATTAATTACTTTTAAATTTATATAAAATTAAAACATAAAAAACCTGAAACAAATTTAACAAGTTGTTGCTTATGTGAATACCGACTGCACTCATAAATGAACGTCTAAACGTCGCACTAGTGTGGACGTGCTGTACAACTTCATCCAACAAATGTTGGATGTCGCATGTTTACGTCGCACTAATGTGTACCCTACTTAATGCAACGGTCTTGCACCGCACCGTTCTTTATAAGTTATGTTGCTCCCTCTCTCCTTTTAAGATTAAGTGCGATGTTTTGAATGACCGTCGTACTGTGTTTAGGCTTTAAATGTAATCGTCACACCCCGCACCCTTTATCGAATTCGCACGATCAGAAAAGAACAGACATAGCCGTGCGACAAAGGTACGAGCATATAAGGTTTAAATGTGAGCTTAGTCTAAAACTTGTTAAGTTTCATATTTTTTAACATGCTAAAACAAACTCTGTCTTTAGAGAAGTACGGAATCCTGCCCCCGTAGAGTTACCATCTTATTTGCAGGTTCTATATGTTGATATCATTTTAAACACCAAAATCACGCGGCAACTTTTGTAAACACTTCATGGTCCATGAAACCGTTTGAGGTTTTGTAGACAAACAATACCTGTCTGCTATTATTATATTGTTGTATGGCTCTGTGCTATGTGACGAAATGATGTGATGAGATGGATATAGAAATATTTATTAGATGGAATGAGATAGAATAAGGTGTTGACATATAAACATTATGTATATGGGAGTTAACAGCGTCCGACATGCTGCGATATGACGTTGCAGAAATCAAGTGTTGATGATATGTTCAACAGAACGCGAATTGCAGCGACCGCGAAAATACGGCTCTTGATAAGGACTACTGCTAGCAATAGTAGCAATCAAACTAAGAAAATATTGCGGTGTTCCGGGATCGATTCCTATGACGTAGTAGTTTGACATAAAGCACTCTCTACCACATTGCCGTCGAAAGTAGACAAAACAATTAAGAATGTCATAGTGAAACTGAATAACTTTTCATGTTCAAAATTGAACTCTAACCCGGGCAACATCGTAGCTAATATTGGATTTTTATTTACCTACTATATAAATAAGCAGAATGTTTTTGAAAGTAGTACACACTTCCTGGCATCAAGTATCCAGGTTTGGCATGGTTCTCATCTTTCTCCGTGGTTGCTCTCTGAATGTCCAAATGGTTTGTGCCTTTATATGCCTTTATGTCCACAGGGACCACAACAAGGACGTGCTCTGCTACTAGTAAGATATATTTGAAGTTGTTTGGGTTTCCAGCATGACAACGATGACGGTGGACTGCCCTGGGTCAGTGAAACGCTCCGACGCCATCAGGATCTAGCTACTAGCGTCCACCGTCCACCGTCCACGACAATATGACACTCGTCCATCGGGAGTTCTTCGTAACGCTTACAACATTGTGTATGCCGATCACTCCCCGGTGCCGGTCAGGAAATTGCAGGAAACTCATACTGAATGAAAAGATCTTGTCTTTAAGCAAGTCATATGACCACTTTGCGATCGGATCTCTCCTTCTTATCAAGTCTTACAAGCTAAACTGATATACGAAATGTCAATACTAAGAACGAGTACTCAAAAAACGATGTCGATAAACGAAAAAAGATGTTTCATTTTTTATCTCGTGGCTATTTCCGCTATCAATGGTATATAGGTAATTTTATATAATGGTATCTCAATCATAGCGCACATTATGCCGGTTTCATACCAGAGAGACAGTTCTGTTGTCAAAAAACAAAACAAAAACATATTTTGTTTTATTTTAAAACAGTTCTGTTTTTCGAAAACAGACTGTTCACAATGAACAGACTGGTTTTGTTTGTAGTGTTTTTCTGCAACAAAACTGCGTGATCAAACCAAGCAGACTAAAAATGTGTTTTGTTTACTAAAACAACAACAAAAGACAAAAATGTTAAGAACTGTCTCTGGTGTAAACATTGGTGTTTTTGTCCGTGTTTCTCTCTGGTGTGAAACGGGCCTAACAGTGATGTTGCAAGTATGCACGTTTCAATACTCGTAGTTCTCTATGGCACGCTTTGAAAAGCAAAACTTTCTTGAGACAGTCTTATATTAAGTTTACTCTTATAGTGTTGTCAGGTAAGCGTCCGCAGATTCGTAATAAAGGTATGGAATTTATCTAAGAAGGAAGAGAAGGAAGTGGATGGAAAGCATATGCAGCGAATTATATTACGGACATACCATTTAAAGTTAAAAATCTAGCTTTATTTAAAGTTTTCTTTTATAAAACAGATTACGGCACTTTTGTTAAATGTTGCAGTCATAATAATATTATTTTTGAGAATGATAACAAGATTTCTGAATAATTCTAAGTGCAGTAATACGAAAAGCAGCTGATAAAGCATCTTTTACATTATGCACAATATCACGTTTCAATTTGTTGTAAGAACGGTCTTAATATTTGTAAATCTTTTGATTGTATTATATTGTAGAAACGTAAGATGCTGTTTGCAATGCTCACAAGAACTAGTGAGGTCAAATTGCAGTTATGGAATTAGTGCGGAACATGTGAAATAAGATCCAAGTAGCATGCAATAGTGGGATACATTCCAGTTCCAGATGGATCATGTTTGAAATTAATAAAACATTTTTAACACAATTCAAAAGCAATTGTGCATTCCTTGAACAAGAAACAAACGTCACGTTGAGAATAACAAAGGAATAACAAACTGTCAGATAAATAGAAATTGAATCGGGATTATCCCGAAAACCAAGCAACGAAAAGGGCATCACCATCACCATCACTCTATAGAAAACTCGGGATTTAATAACAATTTTTTTGATCTTTTAAAAATACCCTAAATAAAAGGCAACAAGGGCTCTTGTTTTCGATTTTGATCACAAATATTAAGGGCTTTTCGTGGATATTTTGGCATTGCGAAGATTACATCGGAAGGAGGAGAGGGAAGCATTGGAACATTGTTCTCTTCTGGAACAACAGCATAGGATTAGTTTTCAATTTCAATACAGCCGACAATCTATGAAATTGTTATTGATGTATCGTGCTGCTGCTGCTGCTGTCGTGGACGAGTTGAGCACTAAAGTCAGATGTGATGCTGCATAATCTGCAATATTTCCTTTTGGTGAAAGTAGCTTAAATCTCTAACATACGAACCGTATGATATGGGGGATAATTCCAGTATGTAAATGCAGCGAATACCATGATGCCATGTATTACTTTAACAAAAATATAGAACGTTGGAAACAAATGCAGATATTCAAGTTGCCGCAGTTTGACTCGCTAAGCATACAATAGATTTATGTAATATGTACATTTATGGAATTAAGATAGACGAGAATATGTGGATTGAAATTATTGTACAGTACAGTCAATAAAAGAAGCGAACAAGTATGAGAAATATATACAAACTTTTTAGAGGTCGATCTTTTAATTGTTGATTGAAATAGATGTTATTAAATGTACATTGACGTTTTTACTTTATTAAATATATAAATGTTGACGATGATATAACAATTAATTATTTGAATTATAATTTTGTCGGTACAGATGTCCGCCATATTTATGACGTAACATGTAGTACTCTTAAGGGATAGGTTAGTTGTTATATGTTAAAAGTTCTGTGTTAAGTGCTATCTCTTTTACGCTTTATTGTATAAAGGAGATGACAACGTACTGAATTCCCACGAGTGCTCTTTATATTTTTATATTCGATATTTTATTGAAGTATTGTTCGGCGATATCGTGATTCTATCAGAGGTATTAGATAAGTAGGGTTTTTGGGTTGTAGTAAAGCAAAGCGTAGGACGTAGGTTAATAAAGTTGTATGGGAATATGTTTAATCGAGTAAGATAACTCACATTACCGCATCAATGCATCACCCGTTCTAGGTCATCGATGTTGTAACAATATTTGCATGGTCTTCAGCGAAGAGATGTGTGGGTATGTGGATGACACTTACCTGAAAATAAAGGAAACATATTAATCTTGAAATTTATTAGATATATTGTAATTATTATGCGATCTTTGCGAGGTACTTGTTCTTTGAATAATTTATGTAAATTGTAAGTAAGTATTTTTGATGATAATTGACGAGAAATAAAATTTTATATTGGAAGTTTTATAAAAGTTAACAAGCACAAAGGCGACAAATATTAATGCCTTAAAAGATATAATCAGTGATCCTAGTGGGATTTCTAAAGAGCGAGGCGCGAGATTCAAATACATATATAGTAATGAATTTTTCTACTTGGGCTGTTGCGCGAGAATGCAAGGCCCCGGATGGTTGCAATGCTTGCCACCCCCTAAGGCCGCCTCTGCCCATTGCTACAATAATAAAGAAGCTCTACATCTTCATCATTAATATAAAATATATAATAAATTAATATATAAGAGCATTAATTTTAAAACAAGGTACAGATTCCTTTACAATTAAATTACCATTATCTGTATTATGAAGATGTTACTTTTACGAAACGTATTTAATGAAGGAGGCAATTTTGCATAGCAAAACTTTTCAAACAAGCATAGTCTGTTCCAAATACACCAACTCTTTTAAAATACATTACTTAAATAATTATATAATTAACAAAATTTCACTCCAAATTAATCTTAAAAACAAAAATTCCCTGGTAAACCGACTTCAAAAAGAACTATTCTGCATATTTAATTGCCTTTATTTATCAAAGCCATAGTGTGATATAACTTTAGCGCATTTCCAATGACATATTTGTGTTATTTCAGTTCCGTCAGATGCGCTTTATTGCCCAATAAAACCAACAAAGAAAATATTTAATATCACAATAGTTTGATGGTTTTTAGTAGTCGGAAGTCGGTAGTCGGAAGTCAGTGCACTGGTGGGGTCACCACCTACTCTCCTCTTCTCGAAGCATCCCTCCCTCCAATACTGCTGCGGTGAACCACGTGGAATTCGGACGGGAGTAGAACAATAGCAATGGAAGGGGAGTAGCAAACAGTATCCGCACGTTGGAGAAGTAGATCGTACGTAGTACGGTAAATACAAATGCTATAGCACAGTACTGCAGTGCACTATGCCGAGGAGTTACAACTGATGGAGAAGATAGAGGTTGCTAGGTCACCATCTCTACTGTTTCCACCTCCATAACCATCACCAGTCCCGGTCCCGCTCCCGGCAATGACAACATCTTTTCCAAGTAAACTATTACCGGGGAATTTCCCATTTCCGAATGCCATAAAGATCAAATGGAAAACTGATTAAGATTACGAACAAGGATCCGTATTAGAGTTTTATCACGTAAAATCATATTACCTGGATATCCCCATAAATGTGTCATTCAAGGATTTTGTTCCAGGATAAACCAGCTGTGCTATAATGCAACGGATGCAACTTTCAAGCTCTTTAAAGAAGGTTATATTATATTATAAATTGGTTGGTTATAACCCGCAACGTTAGTGGTACGCTACTGGTTTTCAGTGAAAATGAATAAACAGTTTACATAAAGAAGATAAAAATAAATACCCATTAAATGCAAATTGAATCGGTGTTATTATTTTAGGTTATAAATAAATAAGTGAAATTGCATTCTAGCCGTACCCTTCATGAACATGAGTCATGGCCTCGTAAAACGAAACCGTTAGCAGGGGTAGTGTAGCGTAATAATCCATAATCTGAATTCAACCAGGTTGAACATTTCCATTTTCCAATGCAATTAGATTTAATGTTTTAAGTTAAATAACTAAAAAGATAAACGAAACTATTAAAACTTATGTACTTCTATTTTGCATGCAACTCGTACCCAACAATAATTACTTGCACTTGCATTTGCAGAATTTGGTGCGGTACAACGGATCCCGTCGTTTACTTTATTTATTCGATGCTTTTGTTCGATTCTCGAGAAGGAAATACTTGTACGTTGTAATTACGTAACTGTTATACGATGCACAAATTGAAATTGGGTTTTGTTCAGTACTTTCATGTAAATATTAAATAAAGGGAGTGAAATAACATTCCTTTCTCATAAATAATTTTGGTTTTATAGCAATAAATATTTGATTTATTTTAAGTTTTGGCCTTGAAGATTGATGTATCTTTCTTCTATCGTATTTGAACGTGTACCGTATAACTTCTTACAGATTAGGAAATTTTTCCTCGTCCACACAACTTAAACATTTTGTCGAACAAGTTTTTTCATAATCCTATTACTTTCCCTACTTAAATCGTGTCCATAAAATCATTTTAGCACCATGACTCTCCGGATTTTTAGTGCCTCCTTCATGACACCTTCACAGCTTCAGAACTCCTAGATTTAGACGCACACGACTCGGACACGTCCTGACGCATGACGTCTGGCTTATCTAAGCAGTACGAATGCTTCGACCTTGTGTTTATTTTATGCGATTTCTTGAAACTGATTCTATGTGTCAGACCGTGTGGATTACTTGTGAAGAATTTTAGGGATTTTTCGCTTCGTTACTTTTATGAGATTGGAAGTATAAGTTATAGTGGTTAAGACCAATATCAATCTCTATAGGCTTTTTGCAGTGGTGAATAACATAAAGACGACGAACCATAAGATATGAGTGTTGAATTCGATAAGATTTTCTCAAAGAAAACTTAAACATTTACTTTAATATGCATGTGGCATGACAACCAATTAGTTTTAAATTTTTGTTTTAATATTTTATCATTCTGGTCAATTCTGTTAAATGTAAATGTATTTTAAGGTAAAGCAAGTAGTATTTAACAAATTTATAAACATATCCGACCGACTTTTCTATGACAAAACTGCTTGTGCACATATTGTCACTAGTTCTAAAATAATTCCATAGAAAAACATTGAAGAACACATTGGAATCCAGTTTTCATGTTTTTTTTAAGTTTTATTAGGCTTTGTGGTTTTATGACATGGAATTTAGCTTAGCCGGAGGTCAGCAACGTCGTCCATGACGTTGTCACATCGAGCTACATAGGACCGCGCGCTGTGTGTGTAATGTAATACCTAGGATAGGATAGGACAGAAAAAGAAGAGTACCAGCAAATGGAGTGGTAACATAACCGTCATGTTTAAACAGTGACATTATGGGGTTAAACATTTTATTATTCTAGTTTTAAATACTAACATTTCAAGAAATACTCAAAAATCTAAAAGCGTCTCTAGTGGTCATTATGTCAGTCATCTGAAATAGCCTCAAACCGATGCTCTTCAACCCAAGTATAAACAAGCAATGATAAATACGACGGCGTAGTGCAAGTGCAATGCAAAGTAGGAACAACGACCCAGGCACTCGGAGTTCGTCACAACATGCTCTAATAAACTGCAGCTTGGCAGATATGCAACCACCGCCCCCTGTCGCTCCCTCCCACTGCGCACCCTGTGTCATGTACTGAGTTCAGCTGACATAGTGTTACTTGTGGTGAACAGGAACCAGTTGATGGCTAATTTGATTTATAGCTGCATAATATAGTGCCAACTTATATTTTGATGAAACCCTGACCCAGTTAATAGTTGGTGGTGAATTTATTCAAGATCGATCAACTTCTGGTGAAGCTCTAAATATAGTAATTTATAATTAATTATCATTAGATTTAGTTAGAGAGTTATGTAGACTAATTTAATGCTAATGCAATAGAATTGGAAAGTTAGTGCTACTACTATAATTGGGAAATAATAAATAGTTTATAAATTTGGCAGACTTTCATAGGATTATTTTAGTCTCACGCGATCATTTTCAATTCTTTCTTGTCAATACTTTGAAACGTCTATTTAAATAAGTGCTCTCAGTTTCAGTATGCAATTTAGAAAATATCTGTTGTCGATAAAAATTGAATATTTGAAAGAAGCCATAATTGAGGTAGCAGATATTGGGAAGAAAGAGGAAGAGTGTATGTAGGAGGTGCAATGAGAAAGAGGGACTTTGAAGAGGTATAATAGAGAAATGCGAACTAAAAATAGGCAACGAAATGAGGATAGAGGGGAGGATGATGATGGCAAAAGATGTGGAGAAAGTGGAAAAGCAGAGGTGAAGTGAACAGAAGGAAGGATACATTAAGAGGAAGCGAGGAACAGCAGAAGTTTGGTCTAAATTAGTCAAAATAAGTTGTTCAATTACATTTCCGCCATTTAGAGGCACATTCTTCGATAGCTATGAGCAGTCTAATATAATTGTAGTATTACTCGGTGTAATTATCTTAAACAGACTATATCTAGTGTAATGTTTCATCGCATTCAAATCTATCTAGTGAAAAATTATCGCAGATTCTATACAGTGAAATGAAAACTCAATATGATCCTATATATTTTTAAGTTGAAGTTTAACACGTCTCAAAAGACATACATAGTGAATTAATTATACAAAATACACATGTAATTACTGCCTTAATTGCTATGAGCACTCATATTAGCAGTGCGTCGAATTTAAAAATATTGTCTAACAGCAAAGCTCTTACTTGCTCACAGTAATTAAATTGCACGCTGTACGGAGGTAGTTTATTTAATGAAAATCAAAATGTAACTTCGCAAAACACAAAACAGTGGTAACGTTCTTAGTAAGCGAATTTAAAGCACCGACATCGGTGTCACCACAAGTTCAAAAGGTTAAGAGACACACACTCACAACACACTACGACTACACTACCTACTCATCACGTAACATCGCAGCGTAACTTCTGAACGTAACTTCCAGTCAAAGTTTCTATTTAAATTGCAATTACAGAGATTCAAACAAATCCAAATATAATTCAACTAACATTTTGTATTTACTTGTAATTGTTATTTGTTTTTAGCATTAAGTTTTAATTAATAATTACGTAACAGCATCAGAAAGTTAATTAAGCTATTTAATTACAAGTCTGATTCATTCGTTTGATTAATTTTATGTTGTTTTAATGTTATATTGAAAGACGACGTTTATTTTAAATATAACAAGAAAGTTTTTGAAATTCTGCTGATAGGATGTTTAATTATTATTTTAATTCAAATCATATTGGCAGACAATCGGAACGATAGACACGCTAGTTTGCGCCTAAAAGTCTAAAGTTATAACCATTGCTTTGATTGAACGCTATATTTTTCACATTAAAAAGCAATGCTTCACCAACACACGAAATTCAGATTTTTCCTATGTTTTAAAATTTGGAAAAGTAGCGTCACTTAAAGTCGGAATGTCACCAAATTTTGACACATAAGAAACATATGGATGTTATGCAAAACATCTATTGTAAATTTATCACATAATTTATTCTATCTAGTGAGAAACTTCAAAATCATAACGGAAACAAGGGTCCATGTATGTATGTACAAACTTAACAACATATAACATTATTTTTCAAAAGGCAAAGTATTTTATTTTGAGAGGATTTAGAGAGTATTATGAAATTTTAATAAAAGGGTTTTAATTTTGGCCCATGTTACTCAAAGTTAAGCAACAATTTTAATGAAAGGACAAATGTTTTAATTAGTCTAAGTGCCCTTCTCGTATTTTACACAAATTCACTTTATTTGAGTGATTTTTCTAACCCCATTATTTGACGAAGGATATACTTGAATATGAAGAGAAATCTGCTACAGGTTCGCATAAATATCCTCCCATACACATATATGTATATATGTACACCCGCTGTAACTCATATCAAGCAGAGGTAGTCAACCTTCTCAAGAATTACCTTTAAATTGAAAGTAACGTGTGTTTTGATGTTCTGATTGTATTTTGTGACATAAAAGTAACGCTTTGTAGATTCATGAACATAAGCTAACATTTAGAGCGAAGTGAAGATTTAAATTTTGACTCAACCTTGTTACTCAGAAGATTGTTCAGCATAAGTTTAAATATTGTAATCTTTCTATTTATTTATCACTAAAGTTGACCACCCCTGATTTTGAAATAGATACACCATGTGACATGGTCTTCCATGTCACATCTCAATGTAACTCTACTCTTGACACAACGTTCATGAAAATTGGGTGTTATATTTCTGTACCCCTATTAGTAGGGTGGAAAACAGACGACCCTTAAAACCGAAATGTATATATTTGAAAATACATTAGAACTTTTATAAAAGTAGGATGCCGTAGGGCTTGATAGGTTATGGTTTTCGTATTTTCTAGCACTTTAGAAAGTACCTTATTTAGTAAGTGGTCAAATTACAAGCCAATGGTAAATTATATGGAACGTAATTTGTTTTCGAAAGAATTTAAAACAGGTCAAATTACAATTGTAATTGAAATAACCACAAGAGTACATAGGCGTCTGTATCTGGGAGAAACGAAGGCTCTTGCCCCCTATTTATTTATTTATAAGTATTTTTATTAAAAATTGCAACAGCTTCGGATCGTAGTCAGCCCAGCCAGGGCCGAATTCAGAGGTGTGGAGGAGGCCCTGGGACAACAAAGGAGCGAAGGCCCCTAATTATTTTCCGAATAAAGGGCACAATTTTTTTCCGTCAAGACTATCCAAAATTTATTGCTTTTATCTCTATTGTGAGGGCCCCTCTCTTGTGAAGACCACGAGGCAGTACCCCCGTCTGCCCTCCCTCAAATTCGAGCCAGAGCCTTAAGGATCTTTTACACTATAAGGTGCCCTAATAATAAAGTTCGCCATCAGTAATGTCACGAAAACCTCATTTTCCTTTCTCCAAATTCCATAAAATTTTTGAAAAAGAAGAAGAATTTCAGTCGTACTACTAGGAAGCGAGAGTCAGTAAGAGAGCTCCAGATGAGTTCTTTTTACAGTGCAATTGAACTATCCTATGTGTAAATAACAAAAATTGAATGACAAGGTGGAGAATTGATAAGATCGAAAGGCTTATTTGTTTCCTATTAGATCTAACAAACGTTATCTTATGCGTGAACAAATACGTTCGTTCCCCATACAGAAGTACACTTTGAAAGTGCAACTCAGGCCGAACAGAGATTTATTTTTTGTAATTTTGTTTCTCGGGCTTCCTAGGTCCGTAGCCTTTTATCGCCCCTAATATTGTTCTGCTTCTTCTCATACGTTATATCCAGACAACAAGAATGATCTATTCATGGCTACTGCAGTTATAAATTTCGGTTTCGCCCGAACAGAGATTGAAAATAGAAAGAATCGTGGAAATATCCAGACTCTAAAAATATGAAATGAACTGAAATGAAACAAAAATCTAAACTGATCGGAGAACTGATAAACTTCGGTAGTAGTTTCTTTTGTAGTAAGTAACTATTACCTCTCCTACTTGCTTTAAAGCGCCTCTGCAAGTGACTAATTATCTAAATAGTTATGAATTGTTGCAACAGTTTGTGGTGATATAAATTAACGTAGTTAGTCCAATAATAATTACGACTATTATATTCTACATGTGCTATATAATTTTATTAATTAAGGATTTTAAGTTATTAGTTTAAACAACCATTTACAATTTCAGTTGAAGATATTATCAACAGCTTCCTTGATAAACCAACAACTTCGTCGGTCATAGATATAGTAAGTACGTTAACAACTTGGATACATTACCACAGCCAGAGGGCGTTATAACTACAATAAACAGATAATAATTATTGCCGGAAATAAAACTCGGCACCAAACCCTTTAATAGCACCCGAGTTAACGTCAAAGTTAACGATGATGCCATTTAGAGTTTAGTGAATCTTTCTTCCTTGGACTTATCATGGACATAAAGAGAGAGTGATAGAAATAGAAACTACAGTGATAGAGTGAGAAAGAAGGAAGTGGAAGGTCCAAATAAAGATTAAGATAGAAAGAGAGACATGTTTATCATGTGAACACCATCGTTGACGTACGGACATTAAGGGAGGAAAGAACAACTAAGAGTAAACCTGAAGCAAGGAGAAAATGATTATAGAATATAGTTGAACATTACGAACTAAGCGACTACAATTTAAACTAGAACGGTCTAGTGGTCACACAGATCTAACCTGTGTAGTTACGTTGAAAAGATAGTAGAGTAAACTACCGTCATCTATTGTGAAGGGTTGTAAGTACTGCTTTGTGTATTACACTGCCCTCAGTCTACACAAAATTGAAATTAAATAAGTGTATATAAAAATATAGATATTATAGACTTGATGAAAGACTGGAAGCAGAAATCTCGGACCTTGTGGCCTTGATGAATTAATTTGGGTAATAACATGGTTGTATTTCTAAAACCAAAAAAACAATCTGAATTACCTGTATCTATAAGAATACAATGCAATATATTATTCTGCTATTTAAATGATCTTGATTATTTTATGGCACAGGTTCCACCAAAAACGAATGTGACCGCTTTCCCAGCAACACCCACTCTATTCGAACATAGCTTGCTCAATACTCAGTGCCTTTGATTTATTCGAATAATACTGGCTACCTAATTTATAAATGATATGAATTTTGTATACATTACTTTATAATTTATATATCAGAAGCACGAAAAGTTTCCAAAGAAAGTCGATGTGAACGTAGACAACTCTAAACACGTGATGCATTTCAGTTTTCGTTAACAATTCATGGTGACCTTTAACTATGTTAGTTAACCCTCATTGGATATTAGGCATGGAATAAACGAAACCTGGGATCAATTTCCTTGCCTAAAAAAGAGCTGATTGGGAAAAGAACTTCACAAAGATTCACATCGGTGATACCAGTGTATAAATAGCACTTTAATGTTGACTTTTTATTTCGTAACATGATCAGAAGTGGGTCAGATTAGAATAGCTTAAAAACTAATGGAATCATTCATGATTAAAAATATTCATGTAATATTCTACATAAACAAAATCTAGTAATAATTGATCCAAATACTTCTTGTTTTATTATTTTATAAATATTATAGAATACTGTATGCCATAAGAAAAACCTTAAGATTTTATAATCTTTAAATACATGTTCGTTACAAGTTTTAAGGGTATGTTAACGCAGAAAATGTACATTTATTTTTAAGTAAAATAGGTCACAAAACTTTGTATAATAGTTAAAATTGTTTAGGTAAACATGTAACTACTTTTGCATATTCGATGAACGCTTGACAGACCACACGCGGTGGTTTATTCAGTCAGAGATAAACTCTTTTCACATATTTAAAAATGTATGAATGCATCAATGTTTCCATTCAAATATTTAAGTAGTCATGCTCATTGAAAGAAATATTATGCTTTAACAAAATTAATTATAATTTTATGTAACATTTTTATTTGATATAAAAAGAAAATAAAATAACGCAACTTTGAACATTCACAAAACTGAATAATTCAAAAAACGGTAATGTATTAAAAGTTGAAGTGGTTTGGGACTTGGGACTTGGGGTAATGTAGTTGTAGAATACCTCGACTCCAACGTCGACCCATCCCTTTGTGTATTGCTACAGTGGTACATTGATACTGGGTACTTATAAAAAGGGTTTAAACATCTGCTTGTGTTTTCATTTTGTTTAAAAATGTAACAAGTGATGGAATGAAAGCAGCAAGCATTGAACCATGTACATTTCTATAAAAAAACTAACAAAATAAAATAAAAGAAATACAAAACAAAAATTATATAATTCAATAACTTGGTATTTGTACAAATAACATTGCTGTTACAGAGTTTCAAGTTCAGTGGATAAATCGCACCGCTATAAATTGAATTAACAGCAGTTGGTTGTGGGAATATTATTATAACGTAGCATGTTGCAGGCTGGCTGCCTGTTCGCTTACCACTGGCATACAAAACAATGGAATATGTACTACACTACTGCGAATATCAGAATTTTAAAATTGCATTGTCATTGATGTAACAACATTTGTTATTTTACTAAACGCAATCTACTCGTGGTTCATGTTGTTCATTTTATGATTTATGAGATCGGCGTTGATGTATGCATGTAGATATGGATTGATTCCCGATAAAATATTGATTATCATAGTAACAATCAATATCTTAATTACAAAATTGTTCTCCCGCTGTTCTACATACAATTGAATCATGTGAAACAATTAAGTAAAAGTATGAAATAATATTAAGAACAGATGATTGAATAATTGAACAATTAGTTCTAAAAAAATTATTAATTTAAAATTTGGAGATCTACAGCATGGTATTGCATCATTGATTGTGTTAAAATGTTGACATATGCATGTATGTGATAAATTCAATGGGCTTGTGTCCTATGTCTTAATTTCTATAAAAGTGTACTATAAATTGATAAAGTGGGTTACTAGAACCTCAAATGTCCAATTATTTTTTAATAACTCCTTATATGTTAAGAGATATTAACAATTAAAAAAGTCATTTTGTCTCTTTAATTATTAAAGGGATTCAACGTTGAACAACATTCCAACTGCATGTGACATCACAGCCGCTGGTTGCTATCTCTTTTATACAACAGAGCCTAAAAGAGATAGCATATTCAAGATAGAACTCTGGCAAGTTTACAGGTTACCAATCTTACAGCTCATAAATCTCTGTTATACGCATTTAAATATCAAAATATTAAATATTATTTACAGCTATTTCAAGAAACAATAAAATTTCAATATTATGTCTGCCGTAACAGGGTAAAATAAAATAAAAACTTATTATTCTTTGATTTGACTTGATTATTTCGACTACAAACAGCTACAAAACATTACCACAGCTCGGACCTACTCAACAAATAACTGACGTTAAATTGCATTTCACGTCATACAAATGGCAGACATCTCTAGCGCTAAAACTACAATTCAAATGTTAAATTGCTATATCTTCGTCAACATTTAGATATTTAATAAAATAGACACGCCAATACACGTGTATTGTACGTGTACACATTTATTAACATCAATTTCAATCAACAATTGAAAAATCGACCACTAAAAAATGAGGACACAAGCTCATTGGCGACTAGCAAGACTGGCAAACGGAGGTAGCAGAGAGTAGAATTCACCGGGATATTTCTATTTATTCGAAATGACCTTGAATACAACTGAAATTAACATAAGAGCAAAAAAAAGCATTTGGAACATATTTTTTGTCGGTATGTAGATTCCGTGAAAATATAAGTCGTTTCCTATACTGCATTTTCTCTAATAGGCCCTTAATATACTAGTGAAGTATTTTATATGTTCAAGCCGGTATTATTACATTGCTGTGCTTAAGAATATCTCTATACAGTGAAAGTGTATTGTATAATTTCACACACACTCGTAGCTGAGACGTTTCCATCCATTGAAAGTTGGTTCTGATTCTGATTTGTAGCACTCACGTTTAAAACATGAATCTGCTACGTGGCGTTATCAGAAATGTATTACGATTAAATTACTACGTAGACTACATGATCCCTACACGTGTACCAAGGTCTACGTTCTACGGAACTGTGAACGCTTCTACGCTCGCTGCTACGAGTCGCGTAGAGTCAGAACGGACGTAGCGGAGAACGTAGACGTCTTGTGTAGACAGAATGGAACTCTATTAACAGTTGGTTTACATTTATATTGAAATATAAATACAGCCGTTGTTTTGTGGTGGAATAACGCGATATAAGTACGTAATAATGTCACAGTTTATGCGTATTTTTCCAGACCACACTTAAATGTTAGGAGTTAAAATTTAGATACTACGTGGGAAAATCTGAGAAGGTATTATTTTCTCTAAATACCGTCTAGTCTAAATAAACTTAAATGTTAGAAAAATATGAATTTATTATAGGTACAAAATGCCGTCGTTGTCATTAAATTAACTATGTGAATGCATAAACATAATGAAGTTACGATTAGTGTAGTACAAGTGCACAATGCAACTCCGGATGACCTCTAACCTCTCATCACAAGTTTAAACATCATGAACAACTCCCCCTCCCTCTCGTCGTCCGGCGCCCGGCGCACTGTGACGGATGCACTCCTGCTGCAAGTGTAATGCATTACTCAAGCTAGAAAGTTGAGAGAAAACTTTATCCAGCTGAGGAAGTTTCTAACCATGCAGTGTGGGATGTCTGTGGGATGGTTGCGCAGGGTGGTGCGGGTGCGGTAATGCAGCTGGGGTACTAAATGGTCTGCAACTTACTGGAGTGTGTCACATAAGTAATACATAACAAATGTATACGACATCGTATAACATTGCAGGTATATAGAACATACAGTGCACCTGTTACATAGTGGTGTGCAGAGATGTGCACAAATGTTTTTCAAAAGCATTCAAAAGAAAATGCAAATACCTCGTTATTTTCCTCTATCAAATACAAAATAAAAAATAAATTTCATGTAAGTATTTAAATACAATACAAAATACGTATTTTAAAAATACTTTTCAGAAAATAGAATACTCTTTGTGTTACTAATATAAATGTTATTTTTTTTAATAATTATGAGAATTCTCTTTGATAAAGACCGACTTCGTTTTGAAACATTTTTGTTTCATAAAAATACTACATAGAATTTAAAAAAATAGCATAAGTAAGGGTTTTATTAGTATCGCATGTTTTTGTCGCACTAGTCTGTACGTTAAAAGTACAGACACATTTAGTACATTCATGTCTAAATAATGTCAACTTATGAATGAAAATATATAAATGATGGATGTCGGGGGTAGTAGGGGATATTAAGACAATTGTGCAGATACTTTTAGATCATAGATGATTCTAATAGTGGTGGGTTTTAAGTTTATATTCATAACAAAAATGAAAAAGTATTTTGTATTTTCCAAATAGGAAATAGGTTTGTAAAAGTTTTCAAATAAAATATAAAATTCTATCCTCTTAAAAGATATTTAAATACAAAATAGAAAATAGGTATTTACTATTTTGTATTTGCATTTTGAGTATATATGTAGGTTTTTAATCTACATTAGTAGTTTTTGAATCTATTACCATCCCGGTACAGACTCCGCTTTGCAGGTTATATCTCTAACCATCTGTTGAGATCCTAATTTGCAGCCTAGAACTATTCAATCCCGGTTGATAGCTCACAATTTGTAGGTAATTTCCACAATTATAAATTACAATTAACATCAGCCTAAGGTTGATGTACAATACAACAATATAGTTTCTTTTAAAACGAGTAAACACATAATTTGGATATTAATAGTTTGTTTAATCACTTATCAAAGTCATAAAATTACATCTAAATAAAATGAATTAATCGAAATTAAGTTCACAACAAAATACACTTGATTAAATACAGTACTTAGATTATAATGTCTCTTCACAATGTTTTACGTGTCAATACATAATACGCAGTTACAATTGTCCATAGTTATCAGCACAATGATTTCAATGAAAATACACCCTAGTACTAAACATTAAATTTGCTGTCTAACTCTATTATTTACGCTAATCACAATATCAATTATATTACACCTAGTAATAAATTTAACTATGATTTTAATACACAAAATAACAACCATATAAAACCTATTATACTTCTATCGCCATTTTTTACTTCTAACTAACTCTGAACACTGAACCATTCTTGATACTCTGAGCCTCGCCCAAAACACATGTCTCATCACGTTCATAGTTAGCGAACAGTTCTTTATGCCACGTTCTCTGAGGCGTACGCTGGACACCGCAAGCGAACTGCATACAAGGGTCTACAAGTCCTATTTTAAACATTTGAATAATCTTAGCCAAGTTTTTAACCTAGTTTACAGTTTTCTTTACTAATTCTATTTCTTAAACTAAATATATTTTAACTTAAAATTACTCTTAAAAAATAACCCACATATATGTATTTGAAAAATGCACATCCGTGGTGGTGTGCAGACCGTTTGTGAGGCGGATTGTGAGAAAAACTGCGCAATTGTAAATCTTTCTTGAATTTGCAAAATATACTAGGTTTCTGTTAGAAGAACAAAGATGTCTTTATTTTAAAAAAGCAAGTAATATGTCTTATGTTTGTGTAAATTTAAGTTTCAATCGACAAAGAAGTTCTAATAGTTGGTAGGTAAAGTATTTAATTCGTATGTTGAATATATAATCAACATTTGAATACAACATACGAGTATATGTTCACAGCTCTATAAGCTCGTACGTACAGGGGTAGGGTATTTATGTATATAAAGTAGACTTAGTTGAATATATAATAATGCAAAACCCTGCAGAACATTTACGTAGTGCATTTACATGTATATGAAAATATGTATCTAATAGTAGGTACTGGTGGTGCACCCCACCTCACCTCTGGTCTGGTAAACTTCTTCTCGACACTCGAGGAACTAATTTGGGATGATGGTCCACGTTTTCGCGGTTGTAGAACCACGTGAACACATGAAGCTCTCGCAGTGTTGGTATTACACCATGAATTATAATTATTACCCAAACTTTATAACCTACAAACTCTTTGAGTTATTGTAATCTGTGTTTTATAGATAATATTACATGTATATGAGAATAATCCTTCTTGTTTGTAGTTTAGGAGCGATTATTAGTTTTTGGTCAAGTTGTTTGATTAGTGGACTACTAAAGATAACGTTTTAGAACTGGATGAGGCTTTATATCTGAACAGAGGCACTTAAAATCGAAAATGTAATTGAATTTAGTCACAAATTACTGTTTGTGAACACTATTTGTGACGCCAATGAAATTTTATGAAGAGGTCTTCGTGGAATTGTGTTTTCCAGCATTTCAAAAATGTATTAGGCAAAGAAATATCAATCTTTGAGAGTAAAGGTTTCCCAATAGACTCAGATAGAGGGAAAACTATCAAAACTTTTAATTGACTATCGATAATTACTACGATTTCTTAAGCCCTTACAAGACAATATACATACATTAGATTAAAATCTTATACTTTAAGTCTCGCCACCTTCCATATAAGGTAATAATGTATAATTGCTTCTATTAATTCTGGTTAAATTTAACCATAATATATATTTTATATTTTTTGTATTCATTATTATGAAATAGCAATTAAGATATATTCTATGTAAATAGCAGTTATATTTACTATTTAATTAATCTATTTTATGCTAGATGTCTGTTATAACTAAATTCAGTTCTTATTTAGATCTCTTTTCTCTACATACTTATGTCTCTTTCTCTGTTTTGTTTTCTTCTAAGCATTAATTGATACAATTAGACAGAATTCTCTCAAACCCTAACGTAATAAGTATTAAATCAATTATCCAGTTATAATATACATCTGTCTTGTTCTTCGGTTAATTAAAATATTTTTTATTTGTATCTGTGAAGTGAAGTTTATAGAAGTAAATAAACGCATTTTATATAAAATTACAAAATCTATTTTCCTACAAAATACAGTCCACTAAAAAATTAACATTTCATCGCCTCAAGACAAATCATCAACATTTTTGGTCGCTTCGATCCGAATTACACCGTTTTCAGTCGCTTCAAGACAGATTTTGTAACAAATTCTACAGCCTTCTTATGTGAATTTGAAATTATACCGAATTAATTTAAAATGTAAGTTTAAATTCATTATAGTCACAAATTTTAAAACAAATCAAATAATAAGAACTATCTGCCAATATTGAACGTCATTTTGAATAATTCCGTCTGACATGATCAAACAGTTCGTGTCTTCCCATTCTTTAATTCATTACATCATAAATAACAAACATTACAAACTTCATGCTAGTGATCACATTTGCAGAATTCTTGTGCTATGCAGCTCCATCAGAAAATGAATAAAATACAATTTGAGTCCTGTTCGATTCCTATAAAAATGTCATTGCAAATGGAACTATTTCTATCTAAGCTATGACTGTGATTGTACAGTTACTTTTTGTACAGTTACATTTTCTAATAAATAATATATCATAAACTATAACAAATATAAAACTATTAAAGTTCGGTAAAAGTTTCCAATAATTTTCGTTATATAACATATTTATTATTGAAAACTTTTCTTTTCTGAAGTTTAAATAATGTAAATGATGTCGACAACGACACGGACTGTGCTTTTGGGTCAAAATAATAAATATTTCATTTAGATTTAAATAAGTAAACGAATTTACAAACGGTTTTCACAAAAAATAATTATTATTGTTAGAAGTTTCCAAACCACTTTGAAATTTCAAGTAACATTTCGTGTTTGCGAAGAATTGATTATTTGTGCAGTATTGATTCCTCTTATATAATATTTTACGTCAAAGTGCATAATAAATGAATAGCTTTATGGTGCACATTATAAATAGCATATCCGGTGCACATGCATCAGGGCCCGAGAGACTTAATTATCCGTTTAAATATTAAGGTGCACTTTTTCTTTGTCCATAAGACCTATTAGTAATGATCAATACCGTAATGTTTTCAAATTACCCCATTATTAAATTAATATTCATAAAAAAAAGTAAAAGAATACCTACAGCACTCTAGTGTGCAATTAACTTACTTTAGTTCAAATTACGAGCGTTCGGCGACGACTCATTCTTAAAACAAGTTGTGCCGTATAAATTGCCTATACAACGAAAAAGCACTAACTCACTTATTTCTCTATAATGTATATAGAAACGAATAAGATAATATTCATTATCCTATCATTCATTTACAAGGTTCATATAACCACTTTTAAGTATGAGTCACCACCGAACTCTCGCAATTTGAACTATATATATTGGAACTATAGCTTTGCTAATTTAAATTAAACAATACGTAATACACCCTCTAAATACACCACAAAACATAAATATCACCTATTCAGCGAAACCTGGTAATGTTTATAATGCTTAAAAAATATTCAACTATGTTTGAATTCGTTTAATTATAAAATTTCAGCAGAATGATCATATTTGCCTGAAGTTATTCATTAATCTTAAAAAGGTTTTGTAAGCCAAAAAAAGAACGTTTTGTTGATGTATTAATCCGAAATAGGTTATTTAATAGGAATTATCTTACAGCGCACAAGTTGAATCTTGTCACTGTGTGCAACAATTCGTTTATAAAGGTTAGAAAATGAATCTTGGAATTAGCGCGCATGAAGTTAGCAATAGACACACCTGATCAACCAAAGTAAAAGTAGTTACGGTCCGGTCGGACCTAGTAAGGGGAATATACATGACTATTTCTTATCTTATTTACTTACATTTTAATTTCTTGTTGTTGTTTTTTACATTACTGTGTGCTGAATAAAACGAAACATGAGCAATAAATTATTTATTCTTTTAGTCAAATTAAATACACAATAACAATTTTCTAGAATCACATGCAAGGTCTTCAGGCCCCTTAAACAATTAACTAGTTATTACCGTTACATTTTACGAGTATGTGGCAAAGACCATTGCGACAGTCACGTAATTTTTCCGATGACTTACTGCTCTGAACTTTTCCTGACATACTTTTCAATTTTAATTAGATCGTCTGAGTTCGATCGAATGCAGTTCCAATGAACATTAATAATTTATGCCACATTCAGAGTCGGACTTTTAAGTAATTTTCTTAATCTTTTTAGGAGCACAGTGAACATTTGGTTTACTAAAATAAAATATGAACAGTAAATTATATGTGAAATTTATATGAAATTAATATCACTGTATATCATCACAACAGCATATACATAGAATATGCAATATACATGAATGTATATACCTTGAATATAGATAATATGTATATCTAAATTTTTTCCTGGCTTTATTAGCCGTACTTTGCCGACGTCTGTTAAAGTGGAACAACTTATATAAAACATATTTCTAAATTTCTTGATGAAATAATTATAAAATAAATTTTCCAATGTATAATGTTACCGAAAACAGAATCCAGACTAATAAATCATATTAATACATAAAATAAATACAATTATCCAAAGTAACCTAGATTCATCTTCCACGACGAGGCGAGGCCGAAGTTAAACAAACCGCAGCAACAAGGAGCCTGGAGTATCCTGGAGCAGGATTCTACCGCCGCAATGAATATTATAGTATGTCCTGTAATAGAACAGCAAGCATATGTACTAGTAGGACGGGTATAATAGCTATGTATACCGACGATACCCAAACCAAAATCCTTTGTATTTATAGGCTATGTCATACCACCTATGTATAGTTCACACAGTCTGGATGCTGTGGTGATGATCCTCCCCTTAAAGGAAAATCTCCTAGTTCTGTGGAAACACAGGTTGTGCTATATAATAACAAAGGGGGTCCTGGTACGAGTATTTAGGTGAGGTATGCATTCTATGCAGTGCAAGAATACGAATATGCAACAATATAATCCGAGAGTGCAATATTTATTAAGGTCGTCGAGTTGTAAGCTCCATTTGACAATTTTCCTCGACCGTATACCGTAATAAAGTGCATTTGGTAAACTAAAAAAGTATTACAAAAAGCAATTCTAGTTTTCTTTAGCAAGTTTAGTTTTATATATAGAATAACAGGCGTAATACCGGTAGATGGTGTTGGGGATGGTATGAGGATGAGAACTCGACTAAGAGTTTGTAGTTGCACTCGCTGTATGCAAGTAGAAGTTATTGAAATCCAAAGAGTTAGCTGCATTCTGCATAAAGGAAAACTTTATTGAAATTAGATTTGAAAGGTGCTCTAAGGTAGAAGTATGTTTTGGAATGGAGAATGGAACGTCTTTTTGTAACTGATTTCAAAATCTAATGTTGCGTGTGATGATATAGTAGAATTACTTCATAATAGTGTATGTGATGTAAGCATACTGGGCTTTTGAAAAAAGTGAAATTAACTATAACATAACCTCAAATATATTATCTGTTTTTTCAGTTATTAAACAAAGCTATATAACTTTTGTTAGAACTTTTGTTTGCAGCTAGAACAGTAGCAAGTGTAGAAATTCAATATGAAGTGGACTTATTGGCAAAGAGAAAAAATGAAGTGAAAGAGAAGTGGCAGGGTATGTGGAACAATTCAGAGAAAGGAAGAAAATTTTTCAGTTTACAGTCTTCCGTGTGCGAACGTCGTTGGTGGTGGAAATCCCAAGGTCCGAGAAGAGTGTTATCACTTATCTCGAGACTGAGGGTAGATCATACAGGGCATTGGCACATCTTAAAAGAAATCACTTGGTACAAGAAGATATGTGCAAATGTGGAGAAGGGGTAGCAGATCCGGAACATTTGATCTTCCAATGTACAGAAACGGAGCCCTACAGAAATAATTTGTACAGAGTTTTGGTAAAAAATGGAGTGGTGTTGCCAACGAGTATGCAGGAACTACTAAAATATAAAGGTGGCCAGTCTGCTTAGTGATAGACAGGATATGGAATATAGCGGGTTTAAAAGTTTAGGTGTAATAATAAATGAAATGTAAATATGAATTAAGAAGGACGAAAAAAGAACCGTGGTCCTAGGAAGCTCGTAAATTATTATTAAAAAAAACAAAAACTTACGTTAGAGATAAATATGTCATTTATCAACAAATGTATGTATATAACTGACTATAGGACCAAAAAGTAGGACCACACTGTTTTAAAGCTATCCAAGATCTCTATATATCAGTGTGGACCTTTCAAAAACCAATAATGTAGGACCTTGTCTAACGCTTTAGATGTGTTCCTAGACGACAAAGCGTTAAATCAAATAGTTACTATTGAAAGCACTGTATAAGTAAAGTAACTAATTAAACCACTACATTAAAACCAAGAATAATTTAGGCAGTACACTTGTAAATCTGCATTTGAATAATTCTGAAAGCAAATAACCAATTTCAGATTTATAATGCCACTACATTCAACTGTATATATAAATAACGTAAGAAGGGTTACCTATTACGTACACAATGATACCGATATATAACGTATTGTGACCTATTTCGTTACTTTTCAAAAATAGCAAAACCTTTCAAGAAGACCTTTTTAATGATTATACAAAATACAGAAGTCTTTGTGAAGAATTACAGTGTTTTAAAGTCTCTTTAAAAAATCCTACTTTAAGAAAAATTTTACATTTCGCTTAAGTAAAATATTACGTGAATGTAATGTAACACTAACGAAACAGTAAAAAAAACAATAAAGATCGTTAATTAAATTGAAGGTGAACGTAATTTTCTAATGTCGACATACAAAAGTAAATACAGAGTGGGATTTAAAAGCTACAGACGCACAGCAGTTAAATTAGCAGATTTAACACTTAACGTGATCTCGTAAAAGTTTTTTTTTTCAGAGCTTTTTAAGTCAGAGGAAAGCTTTTTATTTCCTTAGACTTGCAGAGTTTAGATCGTTATTAATCGCGAGGGCGTTTTTATTTTTTATTAAAGCAAATATTTATTCAAGCTTTTATTACATTGCCAGCTATAAAAAAATATTTGATTTTATTTTACAACGTGTAAAATGTACAAGAACATTTTTAATGAAAAACAAAAGGTAAAATCAATTAAAAATTAAAATGAATGCAAAGAAAAAAAATTGAAAATAAAAAGCTTAGAGATACGTAACTCCAAGACAATAGAAAGAAAATACTTTTAGAATTATTTTTAAAACCCATGTTTTTATTGTGTATAGAAAATATGTAAAACAGGAGGCAATTAAAAAATGAACAACAGACACGTGCCAGAATTTGGTTAGTTTTAATCAAGAATAGCATGCTTTCGTGCTATCTACTAGCATCTGTATCGACGCCCTAATTTTAATAAAGCCAGGAAGTCGAGATCAAGCTTAGAAAAACGTTAGGTCTTTCTATCTAAATAATGACATTGTATATAACTCCATTTTAAAAATTGAATAAAAAAAACGTTTGCAAAAATATAAAATAAAAAAAATATATATTGTGAAAATAAAAGCATACAATAGATGCAAAAATAAAAGAAATGTTATAAGAAAATAAGGGTTTGTATATTGTATTAAAGGGTTTGAGGCTCAGGGCTCAGGCTATGTGTCCATGAGAACAAAGCCTGTTGGAACTTGTCGGTTTCTCTTTCTGCACACAAAAAAAAAGGAACAGACAGCCTTTTTTTGGACAGAATCTGAAAGACATAAGGATAATCCTACCTTGAGAGCTAAAGCCCTGTTTGTTAGCTACAAAGCCAAAACATTGGAAATAGTTTTAAAAAAACATGGATCATGTGGGAGTAAGAAGCGAACAAAAAATGTTAAAAAAATAAAAGAAATGTGTAAAGACTCCAAACTTATTTTATATTTAGAGAGGCATATGTGCAGTGCGTCTGACGTGAATTGAGTTGCTAATGTTTCTACCATTATACTTGTACAAAACACTAATAAATGCATTGGTAGTTCTATGTCAGGGGTACTATTGTATCAGAGAATGAAGACTAAAGAAGACACTTACAACAAGAAGAAGACGCAGCTGGCATACGTCAATTTGTTTTGATTGAAGGAAGGAAAGGATTCTACAGGAAAGACTAGAAAAGGCAGACCTTGATGAGAATTGACAGTCTCAGAACATTTTATCCAACAGTTATTTATAGACAAAGAAAAACAGCAATAGTTGTAAAATGAGGTTAATGAGTTATTTCCCAGATTGACATTTACTGACTCTACACTCTCGACTGTTCGCCTAACACAGTTATGTATATTTAAGGTTTATTTTATGTAAAATATGTTACATCATAGATAAAAGTTATCTAGCCTACTTTTAGGTTTAAGTTGCTATTAGATCAATAAAAACGGCAGAGTGACAAAGAGTCTTTGTCAACAATAATTCTAAACTGATTAGGCAGCGTTATACTTAGCTATAAATGGTTACTTTTACACAGTGCGTTGTAGGAATTCGCATTGTCGGAACTCACGTTACACGAAAGTTCACTGTATATCACATTTTGCCAACTGTTTAAATATTTACTCCTTTCATATTCTGTTCCATATATCTATGTATATAATATTTAAAAAAGTTATTTTCCTTTGATTCTCTTCTGCTCAAGTTTCCAACCTGTCAAGAGGATGAGGCGTGCGTTTTGAGTGCGTGTGTATTTGTGCGTGTAGGTGTTCAAGGTGTTTCATCTCAGCAATGGCCAATATTTTTGTTTCTTTTTATTATACGCTTACACAAACGTAAATTTCAGTGTATGCATAGATTTTTTTTTATTTATTTGAAATACGTGAATATACTTTATTTTCCTTTTGATATTGTGCTCATTCTGTCATCTATCTACCTGTGCTTGTTCCTTCACATTTCGCCCATAACCTTCGCATACGCGTGAGCCCCTCTGAATGGCGTTTTGTTAGGCACAAGCACATTTTGTGAGAGATGGCAGACGTTGTGAATATTAAAAACGAAAAATCATGTAAATCCGAAATTATGGTGTAATACTTATCACATCACTCAATAAGTGCGCAGGATGACACATAGATGACACCACTATTGGCAAATCCATGCGACTTTTAGATAGTACCAACCACCAAACGATATGTGACAAAATTTCATAGCATAGCGACGCTACTTTTGTAATTTTTAAAACAATTTCATGTGTGATACATCGTAGTTGATACATCATAAATATAAATAAAATATTATGGGTCACAGATGTAATAATGTAACTTGTTTTATGTGAAATAAACCTTTTATAAACCTAATTCATACACTCCATGTCCTAAACATATTATAATATGTACACAACTTTTAATAATATATTTTTAAATTAAGTTATGAAACCTACAAGTTTAACTTTGACTTCTAATTAAGCAATATGTAATAATACGTCATGGTAAGTGCGTCAAATCGTTTTCAGTGCGGCACACCCATACTTGGGGTCCGTTCTTATGACTGATTATCTTTATAATTTAATTATAAATAACATGACTAACAACACAAATATGATATGTTGTTCCATCTGTTATTAGGCACTTTTTTATGCTACATTGACTGCGTTCACAGTTATTCCAGTAACAAGGGCTAGTTACATTTAGCTAGTGAGGTCAACATATTACCGATGCTGAGGATTTTCGAAAAATTAAATTTATCTACAATTTTAGAAATATGTTATGCATATTATCACGTTCAAGCCCACTACTGAAATGGTAATATCATAATAATTCATTCTCAAAATAGTCATTTCAATGTTCAAAGTTTCTGCTTCTGTTTTAATTTTGAATTTTAGTTTGAATTTAATGATTTAATCCTCACTTATAGTTGTTTATAAAATAGGCATTTCTTGCTGCATTTTCACGTGCTGTAATTTATTTGTGAATTACGTAGAACGCAAGCGTCGTGCCCGTGCGTCAGTAATATACATTTTGATAGTTTTATTTGTGAAATATGAATATTGAAGCATATATAAGTATTACTCTTAATAATTGTATTTATTTTCTGGTATAAGAAAAATGAACAATATGTCTTGCCATGGCATAATTTCTTGATTACTGTTTACATATTGTGTTAAATTTATTACGATCAATTTCTGCTTCTTTTGTAGTATTTCTACAGCCAATAGCTTGGCACATAGTCACAGTTTTTAGGTTATAATATAAAAATAATATTTAAGTATGTAGATTAGAAGCATGGATAAAGATTTATTTCTTAATTTAGAAAGTATGGAGTATGCAGGCTCGCATATCTAAATTCAAAACTTATATTAAGGTGAAACGATACTTGGCCATTTTTGATTCGCGAAATATAGATGGCGATATTATACAGCAAGTAAAATATTATCAAAAAAAAACCACTGGTACGTTATATTAAAATTTAAGTCTTAAGAACAAGTTTGTGAACCATAATAAAGGTTATAAAATTTATGACAAACCCTTAGAAATGTTACTAGTCATATCAAAATTGGAATTTAACTAGAAAATATAGCAATATTCATTTTCAAAACTTATTTTTGCGGTTCCAAATCATTAAAATTCAGTGCAAGAAAGCTTAAAATGTAGATACGTTATTCAAGTTCAAATTCAAGTTCAAAGATATTTTATTTGTCAAATGGTATTACTTAATATTAATTACATTGCATCTTAACCTAACATAAGGTGCCTAGCCTAAGCCTTAATCCGTATTGTCTTATATTATATAGGAGTGTCTTATTATTATAATGTATTGTGTGTTGTGTAGGGAAACGTGGTTAAAAACCCTACTTTGCTATGGTGGGTATTTTACATATGGAGAAGCATGTTCTGCAGCATGCTCCTAGAGTATTGTGTCCTTCGGTAGTCTGTATTTGATCTTGAAGGGTAGGCTGTCGTGTGTGTATTATCCAAGATGATGTATTAATGGGTTATCGTGATTGTTTAAGGTGTTGTAAAATTTTTCTGTTTGCTGCTCTATGGTTGTTTTAATGTATATCGAGTCAGTCTCTTCATGTAGTCGTGTTGTGCTGTAGTCATAAGGTAAATCGTGTGCTAACTTTAAGCATTTGTTTTGAATAATTTGTAGTTTCTTTTTGTTGGATTTGGATGTATTTCCCCATATTTGTGCCCCGTAGGTTAATGTCGGTTTTATAATTGCATTATAAATTAATTTTTTGTTGTGTGTGTTTAGTCCGCTATCTTTCTTTAGTAGTCCGTATAGTGCCCCAATGGCTTGATACGTTATTCATCTAACTAATTGCAGCTTTATATTTTGATTCGCGTTTATAGTTACTGGTTTTTTTTGATAATATTTAACCTGCTGTATAGTATCGCCATCTATATTTCGCAAATCAAAAATGGCCAAGTACAGTTCTATGTCTCTTTCCCAATTCCCAACACTACACTTTAGTTCCCCACCTATTAACAAGGACATGCAATAAGTATGTTTATAATATAAATACAGGAAAATATAATATGTATAATAATATATCAAAATATATAATTAATTCATAGCCGCTTTAGATAGGGTAATATTTTAAGGTGGTTCCATATTTAGAGCTTGGTTGCTTCTGGTTAACACGTCACTTCCCCAGTTTTTCATGTTTCCATGTTGGTGTTATATCATGCTCGAGAGGTGAAACTTTTTTCTTGTTCAGTTGATACCACTGTCTGTCTGAGTCACTTGTCAACCCAAAATTGTCGACCTTGTGTTTCTGACATACTCGTATATTCTAACGGTGTAACGAAAGTAATAATTCTAATGCACTTCACGCTGAGGGATCGAATTTAATAGAACGTGTTATTCAGTTACAGGACAAGTAAGCGTGTCTATTTCTTACTTGGAATTAAAGTAACCATAGAAACATTGCGATAGATTTAGAGAACAAATTAAAGTAGCAAATTTAGAATCTAATTTCAAAAAGAATTTAAAGAAATTTATTCTTATTCCATTCTTGCGCCTCATTTGTTAAAACTTCTGCGTGCTCTTTTGTATATAAGAATTATTTATATATTAAATGTAAGTCCACAGACTAATGTGTTCGTAATGTCTCAAAAACTTGTCACATTATATAAATGTATGCTAGAAAATATTTTGTACAAGAAATATTAAAGTGGTATTTCTGCTTTAACTTTAAGAAATCTGAACTTTGTTTGGAACATTACAGGCGCTATCTAATTTAAATTGTGAGAACTAGAACTGATGTTATACTTGTACATTAATACAACTTGTTTTATTAAGATTACAAGAATATGTGGTTAATATTAATTTCGTTTGCTACAAAGTTTCACAAGTTTTTTGAACTTTCAATGTGTAAGAATTACTAAGTATTCATATATTATTAATAAGTATGGCAGATTTTGATTTTATCATAAAGTTTAGTTTGTATGTTTTAATTTAGTTTGTATATTATATTACTATAATAGATCGGAGTCAAAGGTCGAAGCAGTGGATCCATTTATTAAATGAAATATAAAACTACGTCAGTAAATTGTATAAAGTGTTTTAGTGCATTTAATTCAGAGCATGAACAGTGAGCACTGGTTCAACCCGTTCATTTCTAAATAGGGACAAAGTTAGGGACGATTAAAATCGAAGTATTCAAATAAATACAAATAAAGTAAATGAAATAAATAAATCAATGGCAGCGAAGCGCTTCAATCGCTCCACGTCCAATGAAGTACCTAACTGTTACTGTTAAACAACTTTTTTTAATTAAATGAATACCAGTGATTTGATAGAAAAAGAATATTGATTACCACTGAAGTTTACTGGTTTTTATTTAAAAAACAAATCATTTATTTTGAACCAGTCAAACAGTTTAGTGGAAGCACCCTGGTATATTAGAAACAGTGATCTTCACCGGGACTTAAAGATGGAAACTGTGGACACTACAATAAGAAAATTTGCCAAGAGTCACCAAGAAAGGCTCCAACAACGTGTTAATGACGAGATAGCACACCTACTAGATAATGATGGAGAAACAAATAAAAGACTAAAAACGGTTAAACCTTTTGAGTTAGTTTAATGAAATTAAATGTAATTAAATGTAAATATCTCAATAAATATTAATAATAAATAAATAAATAAATAAATAAATAATAATAAAATATCTCATACAATAAGGTATGCTGAACAGAAAAACCGTTAAATTGCTTATTAGTCTACTAGATTAGATTGTAGTAGATAAAAAATAAAAAAAGTCAAAAAAGAAAAATAACTTTTAATGCTTGCATAGTTGCTGCCCTTTCTTTTTTTAATATTTATTTAATATTTAACATTTTATTATTTAACACTAAGAAGACGAGTTCTTGTTCTAGGGTCATTACATCTCCCAATTTGTCTTGCGAACCTCTTGAGAGCGCACTATCTCTCTCTGAAGTATTGTTATTTCGTCTAAACTGTTAAAAGCGCATTTATGTCTAATCATTTACACTTAAGCAAGATAACAATTAGTATCTAATATTTACTGTCTAAAGCTCGGCTGACAAACACACAAACTAATACATCGGCTATCACTATTACCGGCGGAACGCAGCTACTAGTTGCAAACCAAAATGATTTCAATTTATCTAAAATATTAAATATAATAAAAATATAAAAATAATAGATAAGCATTGTTTTAAATATTTTTTTTTATTTGAATATTTTTCAAGTGTAATACCAATAACAATGCACCTTACAACTTCTGCGATGGCTTCTGTGAACACTAAAAATAATTAAATAAGTCTATAGATATACGTATATCCAGGTCGCGTGTCTTTTGTCGTACCTGCAGTGAATTCACCCAGACTATATCTACCTACACAAATGTAGCTACAGGTACAGTTACATTGACACTGGTATATCCTTTGCTGGTTCCACGTTTCATCCAGGACCAGGTGAGACATTTCCCGACCTCCTGGATCGCTTTGTAACATCGGACGTGTGAGACAGCCATGGTGATATACGCATAGACGATCAGAGACACCTGGCTGATTAATTTAACTCCATGTGAATGTGAATTGAAGTTTGGGTAGCTTTCTTGGTACGACTCTACATATAAATCAATTACTAGATAAGTTGATAAGGGATTAGATAAGTCGACTGTCCTACAGTAGCGCCATACTACTGGCTGCAATCATTATATTTCTAGTTTTTTTTAAATTTATTGTGTTCATCTAATGTTACAATTCAGCTGTTTGTTAAAGGTTTTATTTTAATATATAACACTCCATCAATTGTAGTTTTTAATTGCAAAATCTGGATTTGGGTGATATCAAGTTTAATTGATTATGTGCATACTTAATAACCCAGAAAATATATGGATATATGGAAAATATATGTACTATATTCAAGGTATTACCATTCATGTATATTGCATTTCCTATGTATACACCTATGCTCTTGTGATGTAAAACCTGCAAAAGTATGTGCATATTTAAACATTGCTGCATGTATATAGTATGTACTATCATGTTTATTCATTTTATGTATATGAAATATATATACATAAGATATTATTTTCACATTATGAAAAAGTACCTATCGACAGTAAATTTTTAATTCTTTTTTTTTTTAAATTACATCAATTATGAATCGTGTCAACTCAAGGGAGTCCTCGCCCCCACACATTTTCCTTTAGTGAGTTTTACAGTTAGCAACTTTCCACCGTGTACCTAGAATAACAATTCCCCTACATTACTCGACACATACACACACACATACAAATTCATGTACACGTAGCATATTCCTCGGTGTTTCACATCGACTTAACTTTAATAACACGTGGTGCCTATATATTACATGTCAACATTTTCACGAGCCAACAATTTAGAAGCATTAATTTATTTTCAATGATCTAATTGACAAGCGCTTCAACCAATATTCTCGAACAGTACAGAACACCAGTAATTAAATTTTACTAATTTAAATTTAATTTAAAATGTCACATGTCTTACAAATAAGTCTAAAGAAACGAATTTCGCATGACGAAATGAGTAAATAAATTATTAAGGTAGGCATACTCAAGCTCGCATCAAACGCATTGGCTATATTGTATAAAATGTGGTTCAGATCTTAAAACATTTTTGTCTTTAAAAACTGTTTTAGTAAACAAAACGCATTCCCATCTGGAGTTAGTATAAGACACACAGAAAAACACTAAAAACAAAACGAACTGTTCAGTATGAATGTTCTGTTTTCGAAAAACGGAACTGTTTTAAAATAAAACAAAATATGTTTTTGTTTTGTTTTTTTGACAACAAAACTGTTTTCAAAACTGTCTCTCTGGTGTGCCAGCGTAACCAAATATTCGACCCACCATGTACTAGAAAACTTGTCATCTCAAACGTTGGAGGTAAGCATTTGAATCAAACGTTCACCGCATCGTTTGGTGCAGGTTATGGATTTATTATACTCGCTTGGCAATGTTTGCAACCTCTGCATTTCATGTAGCAATCGTATTTTGTGCTTGTGCCATCAAACTAACGTGAACCTACTACTGGAATTTAAGTGGTAACGTCATGTCATTTTAGTTTGCTAAGCCCTTTTACGTGCTTCAGTTGCGTTATGATCACGTACACACATATACAAATCGACTCACACACACACACACACACACACACACACACACACATCAAACATAACGCAAGAAGTATCATACCCATACATTCTTAGGCAAGAACAAGTTCAACTCATGGGAAAGATATTTTCTAGTTTCTAGTATTACATATTTTATTTAATACATTTTATGGTATTTTAAAACAGGGATTAAAGTAATTAAGAATAAATATTTATTTTAAATTATGTTGGTGTTTTGTTGTTTATGTTTCGAGAGTTTAATAAAGGATTTTAACCCTAGGTCAGGGTTCGTAATGTCAAAGTAATAACCGTTAAAAAGTACTGTTAGAATCTTACGGATATAAATGACTTGTGTTGTGGTGATAACGCATAGCTAGTAGCTGGAAGATTAAGTAATGAACGTTTAAAATAGGTAATTAAAAGTTACATGGTGTCTACAAGGTCCGTGTACTTGGATATTGACAGAATATAGAGCGTGGCGAGATTCAAAGTTCAACATAGTCGTATTACTGTAATGTAAGGATTATTATGTGGATATTGATAGTGTCATGTAAAGGGAGAAAAAAGGATCAAGGTCCTAAGAAGCTCGACAAATTATAATTTAAAGAAATACAGTTAAAATCTTTTCCATATGTAAAGGAATTATATTTCTTTGACCATATACTGGACTCCATAGATGACGTTCTGAGGTATAACGGCCAACGCAGTTAATATTTGTAGTTGACAGAACTCACTGTGCATATTGTTAAGTTATTATAAAATTAGATAAAAAGGAATTTACAAGTTGAATAATAAAATTTGAATGTCGTTTATTTCAGATAGGATAGTATTATTTAAGTTAAACAGTGTAATTATCATATTGTGTATGTAAATTACTAAAATAAAAGCCGTTGATTTCAGAGTAACACATAAGTTTGATTATTAATTTACAGTTCCTAATAAAATTGGAGATATTGTATTATACTTATATATTAGCTGAATATTGCATTATATAATCATGCATAAAAATGTATTCTGACTTTATGTATACCTCAAATTTTATGTAATAGGTACATTTTTTTATGTTACCTAACCTTACATAAATATAACCACCTAGATATCGATTCTTAAATACAAAATATTTCCAACTAAAATCCATAATTGTAAATGAATGAATATTGAACCATTAAAATGATATTAAATATTGGTAAACCAGATAATAAAATTAGCATTAATATGCAATTACTATTCGCTACAGATTGACTAATTAGTAAGGTTGATTAGCTGTTTCTAAATCAGAATGTTTGAACAGCTAACAACGCCTACACGCAGATTACATTTGCAGAGTCGAGTTATTTAGAAACAGAACACTGTAAAGTAGACGATTTAAATATATGGATGGGTTAAAACAGTGATTGCTAATGTATTGTATAGAGGGTCATATTTACTGTAAGTGTGAGTAAAATAATTTAGGTTAAATTATGGCGGAGCTCAGCAGTAAAGAGGTGAATGGTGAATTATATCTTATTCGTTCTTGTATGTTATATGCATTATAGGAAACTGAGTGAGTCATTGCTGTTTTATTGTATCATAGGCACAACTTTTTTCTTAACTTGAGTCATCGCCGAACTCTCATAAATTAAACTATATCAAATATTTTTAAGGACCTTATTTTGAAACAAAGTTTCTAGCGCTCATATCGGCTCACGTGTAGTGGAATTTCAAAATCAAAATACGAATTTAACAGTAAATGTTTTATGCCGGTTTTATACTAAAGAGACAGTTTTGAAAACAGTTTTGGTTTAAAAAAACAAAATAAAAACATGTTTTGTTTTATTTTAAAACAATTCTGTATTTCGAAAACAGACTGTTCACATTGAACAGACTGGTTTTGTTTTTAGTGTTTTTCTGTGTCTCTTAGAAAAATTTAGTATCCCACATATTATTGTGTTGGCGACACATTTCTAATAAATTTTATCAACTGCATTCTTCACTTATTTATAACTGCTCTTGGAATTAGTTGCTAGTCAAATGATAAACAACAACTGACAAGCGCATGATCACAAAAAGCAAAACTGTGTGTTCAAACCAAGCAGACTAAAAAACAATAACAAACGTGTTTTCCTTTGATCTTACTGTTTTTAAAGACAAAAATGTTTTAGGAACTGTCTCTTTGGTGTAAACATTAGTGTTTTTGTTCAGAAAAACAGTTTTTGTTCATATTTTATTGAACTGTCTCTCTGGAGTGAAACCGGTATTAGATACATTGCCTTAGCACCTCAACTTGTCCATCACTGTTATAAAGTAATAGTAGAAATGAAATTAACATTTAAATTGTTTGATATAAATTCGAATTAACTTCAAAGACTTAGTGTTATGTAAAACACGAAGAAACCAATATCAATAAAGATTAAATAAAATTCCTTCCTTTGTAAATAAAAACCGATGTTTGAAAAAAATCCACAAATGCTTCGTGTGAGCTGAGCTGGAACAGGAACAGGGACAGGGACAGGGACGCGACGGGATTGTAATGATAAAGGGGATTGTGAGGCGGGATAGCCTGGACTGTGGAGGTCGAGAACCACCAGTAGTCGATAGACAAGACTCATTAAAAACGTATTTATTACTTAATTGGCTTGTGGTATTCATTAACTAAACGGTTTTATTTATTTTTATTACAGTACAACAATTACGTTTTAAAAAACTAAAAGATAACTCGAGATACGAGTTGTTTTTAGTTTCCGGTGCATTTCACCTTTAATGTTCTCTTTTAAATTTAATGTAGTTCACTTTTTTTTAACTGTGACTTTCAATTTTTATGTAAAAAATGACTTTACTTATGTAATTATATAAGTAACCTAGATCTGTATTAATAAGTAGGTTCGTGAGGTAGAAACACTAAAGTGTCAATCAAAAAATAGAGAAGATAGCTTTATTATACGTGGCGTGTTGTTTTAAAAGTAAATAGGAAAGTTATGCCGGCCTTTTGGTAAAAAAAAGAAATCTTTTAGACAGGTTTTAAGAAATCCTTTAAGCGTAGAAAACGAATATGACGTCAAAAATTATAATTCATGATTAAAAAGACAAATATTGCTAATTTTTTCTATAATATTGCAACTAATAACATAATTGGATAGTCCTGGTCCTGATCAGAAGTGGGAGCACTCGTGCGCTACTCTACCAAATATTTATAACTTGAAAAAGAAAAAAAATCACAAAATATTATAGATACCCCAATTACATACTGACTTTATATTTAGGAAGTAGCAAGGAATCAAATTAATCTCTATGCCGAATTAATTAAAACTTATTTTCGTTTGTAGAAATATTTACATCTCTACAACGCACGTAGTTGCTCAATACGATACGATACATCGCCTAGTGCGTGAGACAGAAGATAATCAGTGCAAACTTTATGAAAAATCTTACGATAACCATTACATCAAGATCAATCAAAAAACAAGAGTGTAAATTCTCTATAAGTTAGTAAACTAATGCTCTATAAAGTAGTAAAGTGTAATAGCAGTTCTCTTAGTAGGTACTGGTCGTTTTAATCAACTTTGTCAGAAATTAAGATATGGTTCATATTCCACGAGTCGCATTTACCTTTGCGTGGTCTTTGTGAGCTGGCTATGACATTTAAAATATAAAAGAGCTAGGCTACACGTAAAACATAATGAAAATTCAAATAAATTTATAGTTAACATGCATAAAGTGTTGCAACAATTTAATGATATTATTTTATAATTAAATACTACGCTATTCTGTTTGTCTTACACTCGCTTAAAAAATGAAAAACTTTTGTTTCATATTCAGTTCATACTCTCGTTTCGTAATTTAAATGAAATTACTCTTTTGAAGCTGAAATGTTTGTATGTTGTGTTGGAAACTAGTAAGTATGTGAGTAAAATTTAAATGTCAACTGGATTAATTACACTGAACTCAAATTAGTGAACATGTTTATAAAATAATTTATTTTGCATCATACTTGTATATACATACCAAAACATGGTGTTGGAAACTAGTGACCGTAGAAATTGGCTTCATTAGCGGAGAAAAGGACGAAAGAGAAGACTAAAGCGAGATAGAATGCATCTAGTTCAGCACTCACCTGCAATTAAAACAACATATAAATATTACAATTAGTAAAATTAATTAAACTAGTTAGATAAACTCAGTGGCGTAACAGTAGGCCCTAAAGATTAATTTATTTATGTCTCGCAATTACGAAATGAGTTATCAGAAAAGATCAGAGCCTCGCTACATTAATGGTACGCCACTGGGCTTACTCAGTTGTTGTGCAAAAATAGATTGACATCATTTTTTTAATTATAATATGCAGTAATTACAAAATAATAAGAAAAACGAGAATCATTAGAAAAATTATAAGTAGTACATCAAACTATTGTATGTAAATATATGTTGGATTTATAGTTTAGAATATACGAGTAATGTTTGATAGGTTTGCGACTTACAACACATACAGAAGACGCTTAAATAAAAATATGTAGATACATATTTTGTCATTCTTTTAGTTTTATTATATTTCTGTATTGTTATTTCTATTATTTATAAAATTGAAGTGTTCTTATATATTGATGGCACTAACAGCATTAATGACAGATCACGCTATGTCGTTCCATTATAAACTAATCCTCTCGATCATACGCGGTTTTCTTCTTCTTGCGAATGAAACTTTAGTTACAATCAGAATTTCGTTGAGTTCGTAGTTTAAACTATTCAGTCAGAAACAAACTTAAACCGTCACAATTTAAACTTCGTCGAGTGCACAGCTTAATATAACGTCGCCGTGAACTGTCATCTCTGCGTGCATAGTGAAACATATATAATACGACGTACTTTCAAATTTATAACAGCAGTAGCCATGAATAGATCATTCTTGTTGTCTGGATATAAAGTATAAGAATAAGCAGAACAATATTAGAAGCGATAAAAGGCTACATGCATAGGAAGCCCGAGAAACTATAAATAAAAAAAAGTAAAAAAACGTACTTTCAATACTAGAAATACACAATTCTATTGTTATTCTAACACCAGCGTTAGTTTTTCTATGACTTCTATAACCTTAAAGAAATTGTTTTTGTTTAAGCACGAAATTTTTTTGACGTCATTTTCTGGCCTCGGTTAAAAGGGCTACAGCGTAATTTCATTATACTATTCATTACACTTAAACCTAATAAATATATAAAATAAAATGATTAATTGTAATCACATAATACAATACAAAAATCTCTTTTTATTGGAAAAATAAACTAGCATTTATTCATGAATGAATTTTCAATAAACTTTTTAACATACGAAAAAGGATTTAGCATTGAATTTCGCTAGAATTTCCAATATAACCTGCGAACACAATCCTGTAGTAATATTTTGAAAAGTCTAAATCTATCGAATTGGTTTTGATTAAAAACAAAATTTAATTTTGAAATAGAAATTGAATTACAGTTTTCCTCATATGACCGAACGGATTATTTTTTCATTGTACATGAAATAAATTCAATTTCAATTCCTTTAGGAATTTTAAATCATAGGTTTAATAATGTTAAATGTTTAATATTGGATTTGTATTGAGGTTTCACAATGGTCTAGTTTACTGTGTAATACGCAACAAAAAACAGTACATTGATTGTTCACTTCATTCATTTTGTTAGTACATATGAAGAAATGTATATTTCTAATATTTCAGTATAAGAGTTGTCCTTTTGTAAAATCACGCAATGTCTAATTGGCATTAAACTTTGTGCCCCCTACAGTGCTGTAGTTAGAATTGAATTTGAGATAGAGCACCCGATTTTAAAGTAAGTGGTCTAGATGTCCGGATTTAAAGTAGTGGTGTGGATATTTTTAAGGTGGAAAGCATCGTCAGTCTCTCCCCCCGACCACCACTGTAACTACGATCCTAAACTAATATGTGGCATAAAATATTTCGCCAATTGAAAATTGAAATCCACACACTTGCCCATAACTTAACATAAAAAATATGATATACAAAGTTTAACCGCATTAAAGTACTTGCTTATCTTTTAAAGAAATATTTGTTTATATGTGAGTTTAAATAAGTATTAGAACTGTGGCTTCCACATCCAAATGCAGGCACTCAGTTTATCATCTCTCGGCGGGTCCTTCCTATCTATAGTAAGTTTTCCACCTGATACTACTCGTACAATGTAACAACTGCTCTCACGCGATGACAAAAAAAATTGCGCCAGTCCTATAGAAAGCATAACCCGGCCCTGAAAAGACATTTATCAAATAAAAACTTTTAAATTCCGTGTTCCTTTTACATTCGAATACAAATCTACCTAAAACATTTTCTGCTTCGTACTTTTACCTATAAGATTTTATGAAATCTTTCTTTTGTTATTTTCTTTTAAACAAGTATGTTCCACAATTGAAACTTCCAAAATGAAAGAATAATAAAAAGTACAGGATTGTTTATAAATATAATTCCAAACATGGTTTCCATTTGTTTAAGAATGTAATGTCTATTTACATTATTCTTTTAAGAAACATATCATATGATATGATGAAACATAAATTCATATTTTTTTGTATTTTGACCGATGTTTATTCAGGCTCTCGCATCGGGCGGCTGCCCCTCATCTTTTAAAATACCATTATGAGAAATGGAATACATAGTTGTACACGCCGATAAGACAGATATCTGTTACGAGTTACTAGAGCCAGTACCACACGCAACATGTTTCTTGATGCTTCAAGCTTGAAGGTTGATACTTGACTGACAGCTGAGGCTATCTCTTTCTACACTTATTTAATTATTTTGGTGGTGTGAGACAGAGATGGTTTTCAACTTGCTTTAAATTGATAGGTTTATTATAACGTTCGTTTTGTAGAACTGGATGGTTTGTATACTCTTGGAATATATATTTATAAATTATAACGAAGATTGATCAAATAATTGTTGATCATCCCCTTCAAGGGGATTAAATATTTTAAAAAGCTGTTATTATTTAGAAATGTTTATTATAGTTTATCAAGTTAGTATTCTACAAGCATCAGAACGTTCTCAGATTAAATTCAAGACATATAACATCAAGTTAACAATATATTAAACAAAAAGAAGTATCTTTCTTTTAATTCAATTTAATTGTATTATTCAGAATTTTATTCTTTCCAATAACGTTGTCTCTCAACATTCAAATATTAATCCTATTCAAATTAGTAGTGTTGCAACCTCCATTTTTCAGTCAACATTTTTCTCACAATTACTATCGTGAAGTGAGTCCAAAAGTACCAGTTTTCTACTGGTAATAACTCTACCATTACATCGCAAAAATGAAATTGAAATTTTGTGCTATTCTAACACAGCCAGTAGTACAATGTTACGTCTCCATGTTTAATTTGCATTACTCCTTCACCCAGAGCCAAACATTTTATACTAACATAAATATTTATCTATAACTCAACTTAGCACATCAACATTAATTACATGCGTTCAACAATAACACAGCCAACCGAAACCTCATTTCAACAAACTACCTATGACTACAGAGTTATAATTAGTTTGGTGGAAAATTTTCAATTCTAAAATAAACAACGTTATAATTTCAGTATTAATTCGAAAATAATTGATAGTATAAATGGAAACAGTTTCGCCTCACTAGTTTTGCTTGTAAACATTGCACGTGCATTGTAGTATGGGTGAACTCGTGTGAGTGTGTTTGCAGTTATGAATATAGGGATAATGTTTATTTAGTACTGTGAAATGTAAAATAATAGTTTACAACACCCAGGGCCCTTAGGGCTCTGCGTACTATGTTCAGTGTTGTATTAGTTTGGACGACAACTCATGGAAGCCCTAAACAGCTCCACCAATGAATAGCGCCGTGTCATGTCATGAGGATTGTTGATTTAGGTTCGGCTATGGTCAAGTTCTCAAACAAACATCATCATAATGATAACAAAACACAGCACTAAACAATTATAAATTATTACAATATATTGTCTAGCAACTCTATTAAACAATTAAATAGTTGAGCTTTGAAGTTATAAAAATACGAGTATATTTATTTCTCGATTGAATATATATAAATTAAGTAATAGGCTTGTGTCCTCATTTTTTAGTGATCGATTTTTCAATTGTTGATTGAAATTGATGTTAATAAATGTGTATTGGCGTGCCTATTTTATTAAATATCTAAATGTTGACGGAGATATAGCAAGTAAAAGTTTGAATTGTAGTTTTAGCGCTAGAAATGGTCGGCCATATTTGTATGACGTGAAATGCATTTTAACGTCAGTTATTTGTTGAGTAGGTCAGTGCTGTGGTAATGTTTTGTAGCTGTTGGTAGTCAAATAGTCAAGTCAAAGCAAAGAATAATAAGTCCTTATTTTATTTAACCCTGTTAAGGCAGACATAATACTGAAATTTGATCGTTCCTTGAAATAGCTGTAAATAATATTTGATATATAAATACATATAGCAAAGATTTATGAGCTGTAAGGTTGGTAACCTTACACAAGGATTGTGATGTCACATGCACTTGGAATGTGTACAACGTTGAATCCCTTTAATAATTAAAGAGACAAAATGACTTTTTTAATTGTTAATATCTCTTAACATATAAGGAGTTATTAAAAAATAATTGAACATTTGAGGTTCTAGTAACCCACTTTATCAATATATAGTACACTTTTATAGAAATTAAGACATAGGACACAAGTCCATTGGCTAGAAGCTGGGTCCCGTGCGATTCCCGAGGACAGTATTTATTCAGTGACTAGAAAAAACTGTATCATGGCGAGGGCGTGTGCAAAAGCATCTGCTATTAAAATAGCTTGAATCATCTGTGCAGATCTTGGTAGCAATTTAAAGATTACATAATGTTAACAAATTTAATATATTTTGCATTTATTTAGCGACTATTTACTATAAATAATTAAACGTAACGTTAGGTAAAGAATGCATTTATATAATTTTCAAGTGATAATCTTTTTGGTTTGATGGTCCTAATATGAGAGGTTGACGGAAATTGCTCATGTTTCCTATAGAATAGGGCATCAAACAAATTGTAAATTGAAATTTTTATTCTAAAAATAAATTACAGTAAAACTTACACTGCTAATATACTACTGAGAGAAAAATGGCATAATGTACTTTTTGTGTACTCGTTTAAAATCTGAATATCAGCGAAGCTATTTTTGAATATTTGATAATACTAAAATGGAATCTGTTAATTGTTTATTCGAAAAGCGTACCATGTTTTAGCTGAATGCACCATTAAAAGTAAAAAATTAAAATCTCTGTAAGAACCACACAAAGAAGAATTCCTATGTATGGTTTCACGCCCATCCGCGAAGCTCATTCCCTAACACGTAACGTAAGGAAGAAAGCTCTGAGTTCCAAACAGCATGCGAGCTTCCAGCTTTATGTGGTTTTGAAACCGAACAGAACCGATTTGCCGAACGACATCGTTCATTATAAAGAGATTAAGGATTTTTATAAATACCATGTTAAAAGTTCTATTCATGTAATTCATGTGAATGTAGCTCCGAAAACTTCGTTTGGAGAAATTATTTTCATCTATTAAAAACATATTAAGCTCATTTTTCAAGCTTTCATCTAAGTTTCCATTTGATTAATGTATGCATAGGTCGTTTTCTTTGCAGTTTACAAAGTTATAGCTACAGTCGTTCATTTTGGTTTTAATTAACATTTTATGCTACATACTCAGAGAGCTTTATACTTGTATCAAGTAAGCTTTTTGCTCTTAGGTAGAATATTGTATAGGTGGTTTTCATCAAGTAAAAATGTAATCATTTAAAATTACATAATTGGACAAAGATTTAAGTTATTAACTTAAGCAAGGATATGAAAATATTCGCGAGGTTTACACTGTGAAATGGAGAGACAAAGAGAGCAAGCAGGATATGTGACAAGAAGGAAGAAAAGCAGAAGCACATGAAGAGTAGGTGTAGAAAGAAAGTGGAAAGAGCACAGAAGAATTATTGTTATAAGAAAAGGACGGAAGAAGGTGGATGGCGATGGAGGAAAGCGACAGAAAAAAAATAGAAGAAAAAAGATTAAAAAAATAAAGAAGACTAGACGAACAAGCAAAAAAGAGACGAGAAATAGGGAGGTAAAGGAGCAACGATTCAAATCATGAATAGAATGTTAAAATTGGAGAACGTTGATGACATCGAAGTATGTATCTAGTTACACTGTAATTGTGCCTAAACTTTAAAGTTAAGATACAATTTAACTACAATTATATTTTTAAATTGAATAAGTAAAGTGATTTATTTCCTTTTAACTTTTATGATTTTCAACAAAATATTTCAAAGTTGCTTTAAGATTGTTTCGAACAAAAAGATTTAATTAAGTTAAGTATTTAGCTAAAATATAAACTCCTTTATATAAATATTGTGAACGTAGTTTATTTCTTACTTTAAGTTAAATATATTTTATTCTGCAATCTGTAAAGTTTCAGTAAATCCTTAAGACTGCAGTTTCAACAAATAAATGGCTCTCATAAAGAATGGCTGAATCTTACAGTTGCAGTTGCAGTTGAACATAAAACGAACTTACGTCTTACCTACTTTTCTACTTCGTAACTTTTAAAAGTTATAGCTCTATAGAACTAAATGCAGTAATTATAATTTAAAATGTGGCAAAAAGATCTGAATGCATTTAAATCAAAGAATAAATAGATGAATAGTGTTAAGAGTTACGTGTTACGCTTGAGAGACTATCTTGTTTATTTTATATTAGTCACTGTGCTTAAAGGACGAGGCATTACATTTACTGAAGTAACTAAATGCTAACTTCAATTATAGCTGCTCCTTTACTGCAGGGTAATGTTAATTAAATAGGGAATAATGTTTTTATTTACTTAATGTGTAGTCAAACCATGTTACATATGAGTAACTAAGGTTTAAGTAACATAATAAAAGTTATATGTTATCTAAACGATTTTACATATATGACTTGACCTATGTTACTCCTTTTTGAGAAAGGAAACTGCAAAATATATGCAACCATATGAGAAAACCATATCAAAGGACAATAATAGACGACAAGATTTAAATAGATACACCTGATAAACAAGAAGAAAAGGTGAGTACGATTTAAGTAAGTACGTTGTTAAAGTCGCAGTAATATGAGAAAAAGAAATATATTGTCATAATACATATATAAAAGTAAAAACTAAAGTATTCAATTTGAAGTGGAATGTTTCATTTAAATGCATGAGTTATAAGTAGAAATTCCATTGAAATTCACAGCAATTATACAAATTGTTTTAAATTGTGATTATTGATTCATTGATCCATATTACGAGTATATATTTACTTTCCCACCATGGTTTGTTTACTTTACTATATTACTTCTTATTTTCTAGCTCACCCCTCTTCACAAACCGCCCACACGCCCTATAAACTAGATAATAATAGAGCATATAACGACAATGTTTTTATACGTATACTTCTTTTTTATTATTATTAAAGTTTTTCTTTCATTTTTTTTTTTATTATATTTGTTTTTGTAAGTTGTTATGTTTTTGTTTGACTGTTTGTCCACCAGAGGACTCAAAGAGTTATGTAGTACAAGTTTTGTTGTGACATTCTCCAAAAAACGGAATTCCGTATAAAAAAGTTGAAGAAAAAGTTCCATTTCTGGGTAATAGTGTCGATTCTTAAGGAAGGGACATTGTTAGCAATTGATATCGATTAAATAAAAATAAATAAGATAATTTTTATGGGTGTTTCATTTTTATTACTGGATGCTTTATTAAAAAGTAGCGCGCGTCGTTATTATAGAGAGGGCCGATGACAAAAAATAAACAGCACTTCCTTTTATGAACGAACATAGACTTTTTGTCATTCATTTTTTTTGTAACATTCTCTTTATTAATAAAGTTAATTGTATTAACTTGAAATTAATACATACAGAAATTGATATATGTGAAAGACATAACTTCAACAGCGTGGGTTAAAGTTATTTCAGTAAAAAAGTTCGAGTTTTAATTTTTTGTCTCTAATAAAAATAATTTCTTGTATTTGCTTATTTTTTTGCTACTTGTTACTTACAATATATTGAAATACATGTAAGGTTTCATTAAGCTAAAAAACTTATGTCACTACTTGCAAGGAGAAGCATGAACATCAACCTTGTCACCTAGTGCTTCAACGCATTCATTCATTTTATAATATGGGAAATTTTATACGTGTCTTTGTTTTATTAAATTATAATATTTATATAATAGCATATTTCAGCGACATTAATTATAAAATAGAGGAGGAAGAAACGGTAAGCAAATGAGGAAGGAGGGGAGTGAGAAGAGGAAGAGTGAGGAAAACGAGACGAGCATTATATGTATTTATAAATATTATTTCAGTTTGAATGTAACTCTTAACAGTGGTGGAAAGCTGAATATAAAACTTTTTTTAATTATTAAATTGAATGCAAATGTCAACTTCATGTTTTCATTGTAAGTTTGTTTCATTGTTTACAAAACGTTGTATAATTATATGACTTCACTGGCAACTCTGATTATAGAATGAGGAATTTATAATTCCAGCATAAATATGCTGCTCCAACATTATAATCATTGTTTCATCCCATGTAAAATGTTATTAAAAGTTTATTTCATTATATGTGCTTGTTCTTGTTTTCTTCTCCTACTTCCCCCCCCCCCCTTCCTTTTCCTCGCATACTGTTAAAGTTGGTAGTGTCACTGTAAGTATTTAGATGGCGAAGTGTTCATTTTGTAAACGGGAGCGTACTTTAGATTTGTAAGGCTTCTTTCAGATTTTCAAACATGTTGCCTCCACTTCTCGTAAACTTGAATATTTTGTTAAAGAGTAAAGTTGACAAAATGATATACGAAAATATTATATTTTGTCAAGTTGGGAGCTGTTGTAATAAACAAAACTGGGTGATTCAATGTTAGTTGTTATAGACATCTAAATCGAAGCGTGCATTGAGCGCAATTAAAGAAAATTTAAATAAAAATGAAATATAAAAGCAAATAGCGTGTAAGCTGCCCAATAATATGATAAATCTCATAAATTACTCTAAGACAGAAATGTAAATTGTCCTTTATTTAAGTTTTAAACTATCCTTTATCAACCTAGTTAAAGTAGATACCGAAGAGAATAAGGATGCACTTTACCAGATACACAAACCCACTCCCAACTCGACTTCTCCTCCCACTCCCCACTCCCCACTCTTCAGTTCGTGATGTAACTACAGTTGTTATTTGTTACGTACTTGGTACTTACGGAATATGTTAACATTTATAACAATGGCTCTTGATGCAATTTTCTGCTTCTAAACAGTGCATACATTAAAATCCTTATGGAATAGACTGGATTTGTTAAATAATGTAAACTCCAAGCAGAGCCAAATGATTTTATTATGGATCTCTACTTACGAGTGTTAAGCTTCAGATGGTGGATGTTAAAAAGGATGTTTTTTCTTTTGTAAGGCAATCAGGGATGTTTTCCTTTAACAGAAACAGAACTAGCAACATAAATACCCTGAAGTGGTTGACCTCATTTTGTATTTATATATATATAATTAAAATATACTTCTTAGTAAATTCAACAATAGTGGGATAAATAACAAATGTCTGAAATAAATACACCTCTATAAACACAGGTAGATATGTAAACTCTTTAAAATAACTTTATAAATATTAGAACATTTCTAAAGCATATTTTGATAGAACCAGTAGATCTGATACATATAACTATTTTCATAACAAATACAGTGCATTTTAATAGAATTGTTAAATAAATTTAAGTAAATGCATCTTTTAAAAATTTAATAACCCGGTTGTAAATTTTAAAATACATTTGTCTATTGAATTTATATTAAAATTATAAAAATGTTGTTTGTATTTTTTTCACATTTTTTTATTTTAGAATTTGAGACGATTTCAACAACAAGGTCATATTCGCCTGAAGTTAATTTATTTTAGTTAAATTTGATTTATTATGTTTATATCTGTAAGGAATTCGAGCACCGTTTTTTTTCTTCTGGATTGTCTTCTGGAAAAGCATATCCTTAAGTTCGCCACTGATGTTGTGTTTTGTTCTTTGCGTTTGATATTGTGGGCAAGTTACTAGTAGATGATGGACTGTGTTTGTATTGTATTTTATAGATAATGATTTTTGTATTTTACTTTTTAATTTCATTTATTTAATGTAAACCTATTTTCGTTGGCCTTTTGTGGTGTTGATGCCGCATATAAGTGATCAACATCATCGCCTAATAAATTGATGATTACGTAAGCACATAATCAATTACTTTTGATAACAAACACAGAAGATAAAGCGCTGAACATATATGTATTTCTTATAATTGTTTTTGTTTTCGGCGTTGCTATCTCCATTACATTTTATTTAACCTTGTTCTTTACTGTCTACTTCTACATTGCCTTTATCTTCCTATCTTATACATCGTGCTCTTCACTCTTGCTTTATCCCTCATTTATATACATCTTCCAACCACCTGCTTTCTAGCTACAAATCTAGCAAATAATCAAGCTACCTTTCGCTGTTTATCTTTCTCGCACATTCCCGTTATATATATATTCTATCTTTTCCTCTGCCCACGATTTCTTCAAGTTCCTCTTCCCACTCGTATTCTTTTGTGCTTTGTATTCCGTTTCACTCTACATAAGGTCTCTATAAGTTGCAAGTGCAAATAAGGAACTAAATAATAAAGAAAAATAATTGAAAACTTAGTCAATATTTCTACCGGTATGATGTAATTTTTTTATTATTCATAATTTTCCATAATTTTGTAATATTAGTATACGAGTACAATATATACTTAAAAACTTGTTATAAAACTGAATTATACAAATGTACTTATTACTATAATAATAATGACCTTGCCAACAAAATAAAACTTGAAACTTATTAAGTATTGTGGAATTAATTTAATTACATATATTTACTAGATGGATGTTAAGGAAAACTTATTTCATAACTACTGTAATAATGCGGACTAATGTCTTAATATTTTATTAAGAAACACTTTGAATAACCAGAAAATTGTCCAACAAATTGTGCTATTACTAAAACATTGTATAATGTTAGAAGCTATTAAATATTTTGTTTTAATACAGACAACACGGATTACTTTCTTTAAATATAATTCCACTAATCAAAGTGGCTTTGAACCCATCACATCCTTCGGCATCCTCTGTTGCCAATAATTTTATAAATCGAAATTTTGCCAAAAAAAAAAAAACGGTAGAATAATTCCAAGTACATAACAAATGTATAACTCTGGTTTTATTTTAGTACTACAGTAAATCGTCGACTTAAAACTTATAATAATATTTCACGGGGCAGTGTCCCCTGCCTTTGATACGAGCAACTTGGCAAAGCGAATTCTGTAGTTTTTGTACATAAATACAAGTAAATAAATAAGACTTATTTAAAGCATTATATTGTAATAACAATATGTCAACGTAAAGTATTATTTATAAGACGATGTGTACAAGGACTCACACTATACAAGTGTCACTCCCCCTCATTTCCCCGACCACTACCCTTTCATCCGTACACATATTTTCAAGTGCCACCCACAGCATCAAACCACATGGCACGATGTGACGTCACACCATCTTGATATGACACAAATCTTAAAAATATGATACAAGCCTCCTTTGCTAATACTACTAGTAGCAATAGGACTGAGAAGTAGGGACATTTGAAATGGGACAGGGGAGCGGGACGCGGAGTACAGGCGTGGCAGTCTCAGCTTAAAACTAGTATATTTAAGGATTTTGTAATATAAACACCGTCACTTTAAGTTATTTACTACGATCAAGAGCTTAAATTTTATTGAATGATAAAATATTTGACGTTTGATATTTCATTTATTTTATTAATAACGACGAGGTATTTTCGGTTATTTCTGGTGGTTGTATTTATGTTATAATAAAGTAGTAATTTAAAATGAAATTTAAGTTTTATAAATAAGAAATATCATTGAAAAAAGATCATATGAATTTTAGTCTTTGTAAATAAAATTTAAATAAAGTATATAATCTGGGACTGTGATCAAATAGAGTAGAAATCTTACATAAATTTAAGGTCTTAAGGCAGTATTCTACTGTAGAATTTTGAAAAAATCGAAAAATTTTTTTTTTCATATTTTCAAAGTTTAGATATTCAAAAATATGTCATTAAAAGGATTTTTTAAAATTCCTATTATTTCATGAGTTATAGCCATATAATAATATATAGTTATATATATTATTATATGAGTTATAAAACTTTGAAAGCGTTTTTCTGGGAACTACTTTTTTCGAGCTGGCGGTAAAGATATCTCAAGTTCAAATGAACTGATTCACTTCAAATTTGAAGAGGATGTTCCCTATATGTCGCTTCATCGCGTGAACCACGCCCAAAACTATAACTTCTCATTTAGTATTTTTAAAAAATTCGGAATTATTAAAAAAAAATAATTCTTTTTTCAAACTGCCGCCATTTTGAAAAAAAAAATTTCTTTAGCTTATCCAAGGTTCATGCGATAGCAGCATCTATAATAATTAAGAATCCGTCTGTTTTTTATGTTTCAGAACACCAGGAGGGTTGGAATCATGTACGCCAGGACACCATCTTTTTTTTTGACCACTCACTTTGACTGCATATAACTTTGTCAATTTTAATTATTTTTTTTTAATAATTTTTTTATGTAATAATAAAACATCAATAAACAAATAATAAAAAAATTGATTGTAAAAATATTTTTTGTTTGCTTCGTACAGCGCTTCAAAAACCGGGCGAAATTCATGCCTCTACAGTAGAATACCCCCTTAATGTTAATTAAGAAACTTTAACTCAACTATATCCATAGAGATATAAGCATAGAGTGCGTGAAGGGTATGGCCGAGTGTAAGACACAGACACAGAGGACACTCGACGGCTGTCCCTCTCTTTGCCTTTATCGCAGTATTCAGCCTCTCGTGCTCTCTATTCTTATACCTCTATGACAATATCCGTACGCTTTCAGGTTTATTTTTAACAGGGTATTTATTATTGACTTCACTATTTAACAGTGTATTCAGTGCTGCTGCTGCGTTATTTGTGAACACGGTTTTAGCAAATACAGCACTGATAATTGTTTTATACGTATTAAAAAGATTACCGCACAACTATTAAACACCAAGATAAAACAATTCCGCGCCATCGAAATACCAGATAAAATACTGTTGGTAAAATAATTTATATCCCATCGCCGGTCAGTAACACGGGGTTACAGAGGGAGGGATGGCGTGGTGAGAGAAAGGGGACGGTCATGAAAATATCACCAATAAACCACGGAAGGGATAAGTATTGATTTGCTGTAAATAAATTATTACCAATATTAATAAATGATTGGAAAATAAATAACTAAGAGTAGCTTATTAATATTTATAATAAATATAAATCAAGTTAGCGCATGCGATGGCGGTTACCAGATGCATACAGGAGACACATTATAAAACTTTAATGAGAGATAAGAAGGGGTGAATTTAAGCATATATTAACCGAGATACATAGATGTTTAAAATTCTAAAAATCTAATGTCATACATACTGGATATAATGGAATGGATGACATTGATTTGGGGCCTTAGGCCCACCGCACACGAGGTGACAAACCTTAGCCCCGAATCTGCCCGAACTGAATGAGAATGGAACTGTGATCTTAGTGAGAGAACGAACGAGTATACGAGTGAGAAAAACACAAGGTACGAATGAAACTAAACTAAAAGTCGAGCCGTGTTCCGTGACTCTAAAGATTTTTTAACAATAGCATAATAGAGAATTTTATTGCGTCGTATTTGTTTGTATGTATGTATTTAAATACTTTTGAATAGTATTCGTGCACATCTCTGTCATGATGTCATCATCAAAAGCAAGAAACCAACCATGCCCTGCGACCGAGAAATAGACTCACTGCAAACATACTCAAAACCAGTTTCAAATCAGTTCAGTTACGTTCGTGCCGTGTGTTTTTTCTCATTAGTATACATGTTCGTTCTCTCACTAACAACACAGTTCCATTCTCATTCGGGGCTAAGGTTTGCAACCAGTCGCCCCATGTGCGGACAGCCTTAATCAACGTAGTGCTCCAATAACGCGATTTAGAAAATTGGATTAGATTTAGAAAAAGCCAATATACATAACTTTTAATCCACCGCAAGGCTAAGTAGTGTTTTATTATAACTACACAAGCTAATCCAGGCAATTGGTAATCCTGGTAATTTCCAATCAGCATTGCGTTCCATAATCTTTAACATTATTTGATCTTCTTATTTGCGATCAGAATTTAAAGAAGACCTTTCTTAAAGTTATCGAACATAAACCTCGCCTTTATGGCCGAGCCGCGGTACGGTATATTTGATGCATTGGAAATAAAAAAAACCCAATAAATAAGGATTTAGGTGGTTGTTTAGTGTCTAGATGGCTAGATGGCTAGATGGCAGCACTAGCTGCGTGACTGTGTAGTGCAGCGCCATAGATTGGTGGTTAGTGTTAGTGGGTGCTGTAAATTACAGGATTAGAGTCACCATTATAAGCGTGATATCCATACAACAGGATTAGTAGGATTATTAATTCACATGTAGTTAAGAACAAGAATTATAACTTAATGTCAAGCTAACTTCTTTAGAATTTCGTTAAAATAAATAATTCTTCTTGTTATATTTAATAAATTTGAAGAAATTCTGGACGGAGACCATCTGTTAGACTTTATAAACGATAATTTAAATATATTGCTGGCTAAGTACGTTGGAATTAAGTCAGAAAGGCAGATGCAGTCGTAGCAGATCAATATATATCATGAGGGATTTAACACTCATTTTTAAAAAAGCGCTGCTGTTGAATAATTATTTATTTCAATGAGGAAAAAGGGTCATCACATTATATTAAAAAATATATTTGTATTATGACATTATATCACCAGAGTAGCGCAGCTATATACTTTAAACTGAAAACTGAAATTACCAAATACGAGGCGTGTTTTTTAAGTAAGTACCGTTTTGGAATTAAAAAAAGACGTGCAAAGATATCGCAATAATTTTATTTTTACATGAAAGCCTGTACCTTAATCTACTTTTCTACATAATTTCCGTGAATTGAGGCACTTGTCATAACGTGGCACCAGTTTTTGAATACCCTCCTCATAAAATTCTGCCGCCTGACTTGTTAACCACTGTACGAGGACGCCCACTCCGTTCTTCATCATGCACATTTGTGCGGCCATCTTTAAATGCTCTCACCCATTTCCTTACCATTCCATCACTCATAATGTTTTGTCCGTAAACTTCACAGATCTCACGATGAATATCGATCGGTTTTACGCATTTAGCACTAAGAAATCGTATAACAGCCCGTACTTCACAATCGACGGGACTCACGATTGTCGGAGGCATCTTAAACACTCAGTAAACAACGTATACAATGAAGAATCAGACTATAATGGCGTCAGTGCGTAGACAAGAGATGTAGGTAACCAGCGCGCATGCGCGGAACGCCGACCGTAGCGCTGCAAAGGCGCAAACGCAAAACGGTACTTACTTAAAAAACATGCCTCGTAGATATTTGATAATAAAAAAATGTCTTGATGGAATATTGGTCAAACAACTATGTCTTCAAGTTCGATTATTAATCATTACTTTAGAATAACTGCAAAAGAATTAAGTAAAAATGTAAGATTTAAAAATGTAATTTCGAAATATAATGTTTCTTAAATACCTGTGACAGCAAACGAAATTGATTACGTAATAACCTAATTATTTAAATCTATTTTTGATCAGACATTTTGACAGAAATTAACATAAAGTGTTTTAATATTATATACACATCACAGTTAAGTTTCAAAAACAAATGACACATACTCTTACCTCAAATCATATCATGTCAGCTTATTAAAATGATTTGATTTCATTATCATTCAATTCCACGGAAGACTTATACGTGGACGTATTACCTTATTCTAAACAAAGTAGTTTCACATGACTCTAATCCACCTGATATTCGTTTCGATTCTCATTTCTCAGCATTAGGTTAAATGCAAATTAAGGCTTCATTTTAAACATCAGGTTTTTTTACGTATTTAAGTATTTTTGAATGGACCGTTTTTTTATAATGCAGTGGTTTCAAACCTATTCCCAGGTAAAAATTAATATTGAAAATACTTCTCAAGGTGCTAGGTCCCAAACATACTACGATTTAAATCGCGTAGTTTTGTAACACAATGAATCATATGAGCATTCACACACCACGGATTTTTAATCTGGGCGACTTTTGTGGCAGCTACAGAATTCTTGCGGCTCATAGCGATTTTTCCTTATCGCGGCACATCTCTTTGTATACAGAACACAGTATTGCTGATTTTTTTTTTTGACGGTGCATGTATTATTTGTTACTGTTATAATACAACAGATATCGCAATACAACAGTATAGAAACTGAGAAGTATATAAACATACTAAAAACAAACCTACCGCGCGATTTTAACCGCAGTGTGTGCTAGGTATTTTCTAGTATACAGAATTAAAACCACGCGATTTAAATCGTAGTGTTCCAGACCTTAGCGTTTTCTTTATGAATTCATAAAGAAAGAGAATGCTGATTTTTTTGTAAAACATTACATTTTCCCTGATTATGTTATTATATTCTTTACTCTTTTTTAAAAATAATTTCGACTTTGTCGTAAAAAGATAAAGACAACACCATATTGGACAAACACACACAACGCTTACTATTTTATGTTAAGACAGACTTCTCGCTCGTCTTGGAATTTTAGAAACGACTAGATTTACCAACGTTTTAATATTAGCGGTTAAATTAAATACCTTTTCGTGAAGCTTAGTTATTTATGTATTATTACTTTACCTAGGTATCACTTTGCGGTTAAAGCTTCAAGGTAACATAAATAGGTTTGTTTGTTTCTTTTAATTTATTGAATGCCGCAATATGACAAATGATTATTTGTTTCATATTTCACCTAAAGTGTAGAAGGTCGTCTGTGGTAGCTTGGCATTATAACAAATAACACATAATAACAAATTTTAAATAATAAAAATCTTTAACCATAATGATGCGTTGTTCTTTCGTGTAGTGTTACATCAACACAATATTGACACATGTAATATAAGCAATATTTGTAGCTGCAAACATTATAAAGAAAAAATGGCGCGAAATTTAAATTCGGCGTTTTTATACGTACCCTATATTTGTTGTATTTATAATAAAATAATAAGTATTCTTTTCTAAAAAGTTATGTATGTTTACAGATAGCAAGTTTGTAGTTCCATGAATATCCAACTCAACGTTAAAGGTTTACCACCACTGCTAAATAGTATAATACTTGAAGCTGCATACGACAACAGTGTATAACAGGATCCCGGACACTTTACTATTAAAGATTGGATAATTTATAATCATCAAAAACAAGTTTTTACTTATGAGTATTAAAAATAATGAAAAAATGTTTAGAAATTTTATAATTGACATATGTTTAATCAGATTTATATAAATTAATTTGTTTAACATTTAAAAGTTACATTTAGACGTGTTACTTAATTTAAACAGGTAGTTAAGGTGTTTTAATGATTAAATAAATTTTGATTTACTTTGAAAATAATATGGAACTTAAATTATATTTGAAATATTTCATTATTTTATTTAATGATTTTGATAGTTTTATGTATATGTATGAAAGAAAAATTTAAAAATAATCATAATAAATTTAGTTTATGTGTTGGTACACCTCATTAAGATGATGTTGAGTATCTTTTGAAATTAGTCATTGGATGGAACATTTCAGGTAATTTAAGAAATGAACTAACCCATTAAATGTGTGACTTTTGTGGTCATATAAAGGTGCTGTTAAGCCAAGGCTTTGCAAAGGCTGTAATGCCATGATGATGTGGTTAGTATTATAAAATTATAATTATTAATAAAATTATCTTTCTTGTCTTTAATGTATGTAAAGAAATTATATTTCTTTAGTTGGTCTGTTGAAAAAACAGTGACCATATTCTCATGTACGCCATAGATGACGTAGGAAAAACGGCCAACACAGTTGATATTTGTAGTCTACAAAACTCACTGTGCATATTGTTAGGTTATAATAAAATTAGAATTAAAAAGGAATTGACAATTTAAATAATAAACTTTAAATGTCGTTTCTTTGATTTGAGAGCAACACATGAGTTTGATTAAAAATTGAAGATATTGTCTTATAAAACGACATTATATTATATACATTGTTATTTAAACAGTAGATTAATTAGTTTCATGTATATAACTAATATAGTAATGACATTTACATCTATTACGTCTAAATAAGTTGGCAAAATATACCTGAAATTAAATTTAAACAATACAACTGAAATCTGAATAGAAATAAGGTATGTATATAGGTAATTTAACTTTATTCGACTACAAATAAAGCCAAACATCTCCTGGCAAATAATGAATTGTCTTTTAAGGTATTAAAGTCAGGCACCATCATTCATTAAGTAATGAACAAAAGTTACTTTGTTACTTGTGACGTATACGAAAACAGCCTTTACTTATGCACGTGGCACGTGACATGCCAAAAGGAAAACGACAAAAACAGTAAAAGATAGTCTTTAGAACTAACTTTGAAATGTAGAATAGGATAGGATAGGATAGGGTGGGATATATATACAACATACGATACGACCACAAACAATGCATAATAGTTTTTTTGTTTCGCGCAAAACAAAGCAATTCTTTTCCTTCTTAGTTGTTGATGAAAAAATATTACTGTAGTCTCTTGCAGAAGTTTATAAGGAAGGCAATGTTCTGCACTAGCTTTTATAAGACATAATTCCTCTTTTGTTTTTATTATTTATTGACGTTGGTTCTTAACAAATCTTTATTGTGGTTTGCTATTGAATAGAGTTGTTTTTGAAATGTTTGTATTTCTTAAAAATTACAAATTAAATTCGCTTTTGTTGTTTAATTATTAATTATCTTAAGAGCATCTCATTATACTTGTTTTGTTATTTTATCAAATTATACAATTACCATACTACCCTTCTTGTAAAGACTTTTGGAGAAAGGAATATTTATTAATACATTCTGTAGTTTCTTTTTAAATAAATATGGGGCGAGTAATTTTAGTGTGGTCTAACATAATTCAATATAAGATTAATTTCATTTTTCTTTTCACTTTTTGTTTTTAGAATAGTCATTTATAATATGGAAGACCGAACATATTATAGTTGGTTCTTTTAGAAATTGGTATAAATAATTTTTTTCTTTTCCACGTGCTAAATTCTTGTATGGTTACATGTATTTTGCTTTGAATTTATTTGCAGAATATAGATTCGTGGTACCCCAGCTTCTTCTAGAGCAGCATACAGCTGCCTGCATGTTGTTAACCCTAGTAACAAAGTACACTTGCATTTCTAACGACTTTCTAACACGCGATAACAATATGAAATTACAGTAAAGTATCACCTTTGTGTATCAACTTAGATATATATCAAATGAAAAACTATTTATATTAGAAGAAATGTTGTATACCGTCACGAAAATGATATGGGAAAGTAATGTACCAACTGAAAACAGACAATGGGTAAAGAAAATTAAAAGCAATTGCAAAGAAATGGTAGATCCCTTCTTTGAATAGTGGATTCATTTTGCTTGCATCCCACAAATCAAGAAAAGGGAAAACTATTTAATGGAAAATATATCAGTGCTTACTTAAATGTGCACTAATCCTGGTCGTTTATCAGAGAAACATGCGATGCTTTATTTTGCACGATTTGCTTGCAATGGAAATCGTTTGGACAAGGAAAATAGAAATAAAAATATAATCAAAAGTTTATTTGGTGTCGTGAGCAGTACTTCTTAATGATGGATGGCTCAAATGACTTAGACATATCATAATCATTTATTACCATTCTTAAGATATTTTGAATTTTGAAAATGCACAATTTTGTCTTCAATATTACTTTAATAAAGGTAAGAGCAAGGGCTGGGGCTCATACTTAATGTCATCTTAAGTACTTGCTAAGAAATTTTATTTATTTTAATTTTTTGTGAAATTTGGATTAAGTCAAAGTCTAAATAAAAAGAAAAAAATAAAAAATGTTTAGTTTGGCAAACGAAAAATAATTTTTCAGTAAATACCATTATTTATTTGTCTTTTTATAACGGTTTTAATGGATTTTTTCAATACTTGCCACAATAATAAAATAATGAACTCTGAAAACATACTTTTTATAAAATAAATATTTAATTTGAAGTTGTATGAGTTTTGAAATTATATTACATTAATTATTAACTCTGTCAATAGCACCACGTCAATCAAAACTAATTAAAGTTTATTAGTGCATTTTATTGCCGTATTCATTAAAATTGTTTAAATTAGCGTAATGAATTGAAACTAAATATTTAGATATTTCTATTTTTAGCGAGAGAATATATATTCATATTCGTTATGAAAAATTAACAGCAGGTCAAAGTTTTATTTCGGGACTGGAAATAATCATAACGCGCTAATCATCAAACATTGATATTTGCTTAAATCTATGTTTCATTTGAAGTAAGGAGACTTACCAATTGAACACTTTAATTAGGTTGCAGTAACCTAGCAAGTGTGAAACGTTTTTTACAAGCAAACAAATGAACCTTCTAACATTGGATGAATAAGTCTTGCATTGCAGTTTTTCTACAATACACAACTTTTCTAGTTATGATATTTAATGTAATTTTTCTTACTTAACGTTACGTTTTATTCTTTATCGACTAAATGGAAAATGTACTTAAAATATTTTACTAATTTATTGTGCTAAAAGTTGAAACAGACGTTCTACTTTGTCTAAATTGAAACTAAAATAAATTTAAATAAGAACTTTCCAAGCAATTCTTTGAAAATTTCCTCTCGCTCCTAAATTTGGAATTTTGACACTGGCCCTTTTAGCACCAAACGTATTGCAAGTGTACACCAAGCATTTAATGTTAACGGGAATATTATTTCACAATCAATACAAAATATTTCTCATATTTTACCTATCAAATGTGCTTAGAAACAACTCAACAGGATGGCTAAGTAAATACAGGATGGGGCAAAGGCAAATCTGACTTAAATATTTACTAGATCATTTTCTAGATAATTCCATTAGCTTTATGCAACTGCATTTATATTATTGATACCGTTATCAATGTAATTTGAATATGAATTCATTTTTAGTTTATTTTAGATAACAGAGGTTCATTTTATCAGTTAGTTTTTGTTAACAACATATTTTTTATTTGCTCTGACAAATATAATTATCATTATCCAAATAATGCGATATGCTATGTTCCCAGTGCTGTGGTGTTCACAATGCCAGCTAGCCAGAGGAGCCATAAAGTCTGATTCCCTTCGACAGATTAATTCCTCGGTATTGATATATGCATTTGTACATTCACCCAATTACTTTTCTAATTAAAATAATATTTTAAATTAATTTCAAATAATTATCTTCAATGATAGGTCTACGGAAATTACTCAACTAAAACTAATCATTACAAAATTGATAAAAAAATATTTTTTAATTGTTATCATATACAACACCGCGTGCGAGAACATTATTTTTATAGAATTCTTTTAATTTTAGTTAGTTAAATAGGTTAAAAATGAATTGGTTTCAAAAGACATCCCTTTCTTTTACTACCATACTAAATTTAATTGTATCCAGTCATAATTCACTTTATTTTCCAGGTACTTCCAGACTTCAGTCTACGGACCTTTTAGATCAAAACGCTAACCTAGAACTGACCACTGTGGTAGTCATGAATAAATCACTTCATGCAGTCAATTGAGACTTTGTAATAATTATAAACAAGTTAAAAATATAACACTTGGCCCAATGGCTGAGTATAGGCATAATGCGCCCTCCATATTCAGAGCTTGTTATTTCAAAATTAAATTTCAATTTTATATATTATTCGCATCAAGAAATAGTCTAAATAAAAAAGTTTTAAATACACAAACGACCTCTTTTCCTACAGTTGAAGTACCCATAGCATTGATGGCTCAATAATACAATATATATATTGTACCGGAGCACCGGAGCCTGAAAAAACTGTGAAGTTTAACGACTGCTTCTAATATAGTATTGTTGTTTAATTAGGTAATTACCGAAACATTAATTTATTATATTAGTCGGTTAAAGTTAAATTAACGGTAACCGTTGGATCAACAACGAATGGGTTCACCCGGCCCATTCATGACTCGTATAAAACAAATGCTTTTATTTTCAGTTTGCCCCATTTGACGCTGACGCCATGATTTTGTAAAAGCAAATAATTATCCAGCACAAATGTTTACTTCTTGGTAGTTATCTCTTACGAACAATTAAAGTACGGGACCAGTGAGATTCAAACTTAGGATCCGTAACGTAACGAAGGACCATAAAATCGTTGTTGGTGACGTAACTAGCTAAATTCAGATAGTAAAATCCTTGAAACGTAACAAATAAAATGTCAAATTCATCATTCGGTAAACATAATATGAAAATTAGTTCTTTGCTTTCCGCGTACCATAAATTATATGACAGGTGAACTAGGTCAAGTACTTCCTTAAGTACTTATTACTGTCGCATTACGGGTATGGCGCTTTACACTGTAAGTCGGAATATTTGAAGTCGTGTAGAACCGTCAGTCAGTGTCAAAATACGGAACTAACGCTACGAACCGTGGTAGTAACGGTGGTACATTGATTACGGGAAGGAAAAGCTCTGTACCACGATTAGCAGACATTTTCCGGGTTGCTTAAATATTTTATTGCTTTCTGACAGGTGTAGTGAAACCATACATTCAACCTACAAAAGATTTCTCTCTAGATCTTTTCCTTTTCTTTTCTTTTCTTTCTTTTATATTATTTTTGTAAATAATGAAAGGCATAGAGAGATAAGCGGTACTTTTAAGAGGATATAAAATATTTCAGGAACTTGCTATTTATTTAATTTTCCGGTTGTTTTATCTGATTTTCTGTAGTACTTATATGAACTCAAATGCAAATAAAAGATATTTAAATTTGCTTGTCTTATTTATCTTTTGGTTATCTTCACAAAGGTCGGTTTTTAGAAAAGATTTTTATGCCCTAATTAACAAGGAAATGAATTTGTATGTGTGTATAAAAATTTGCTAAAGGAATATCTTCAGATTAGCCTTTGTTAAATAGAATTTACGAGCAGGTGCGATGACCCTGACACTTTCACAAAATAATGCGTATCTGCAAAACGAAATTGTATTTTACGGAAGCGAAAATGGAAAGATAGGTAGTCAAGGTAAAACAGAACTCCTATAATATAACAACGAATTGTTACTAACGAAGAGTGCTTGAAGAAATCTGTGATTTGAAAAAAATAGCTCTTACTTTTGTTAGCAATTGTTAGTAACTGATTTGTTTTATGTAAGTTATTCGATTTTTCAATTTCATTTAAAATAAATTTCATTTTAATAACTTGATAGGCTAGAAAAGGTTGAAGCTTACTAACAAAATACTATGTGAATATTTTCCTTAATATTTTTGTTCCACAAATTTTGAAACTTGATTATGATCCCCATCTCTCCCTCTCAAATACCGCAAACTTTGAAGTTGTACATCGGATAAATTAAATAACTCATTTAATGAATATTTTATATTCTGTAAAATATAACTTTTGTAATGCTATTAAAAGATATAAAAGTAAATTACCGTATCTTAGAGTTTAACCATATGGAGAATATTATCATTAACTGTAAGGGTTTCAAGCTGAATAAACTTATAAGGGTGTTGCTTAGGCGAGGGTGGTCGTCTTGATTGTCATTTGCGAACATGAGCGTCCGCAGAATTTGCAGCGTAAATTTTATCAGAATCTCTTACAATTTGTTCTACCTAGTACAAACTTGTTACAGATCTAGAGTAAATAAGATTCGAGTGCTTCATCTTATTCCTGCGGACGCCCCTGATTGCCAGTGTAAGCGTACGAGTATTCCTCCTTCCACAAAAGTTGACTTTAAAGTAAGTTTACTTATCATTTAAGAGTTACACAAAGTGGTTTCATGTTACAACGTACATTCACGTAAAATATTAAATGTAAACACGCGTAATTAATATTTCCACTTCCACATGAAGTTAATTAAAGATGAAGTTAAAACATCACATTTAGTTGCGAGAGAACATTTTATGAATATTCTAACATAAAAGTTTGTTGTTATGAATTAAAAATGAAATTACGCGGGTGAACATTGTAAATAATTGTGTTATTTCGCTTTTATTAATATTTATCTTTCATTTTCTAAGCAAAATATCAAGTATGAGATGTTATTAATTTTGGTTATTGTTAATTTCGTATTTATATTTGAAATAGGCGCAACACTGCTAAAAAGCTACCTAAGACTTGGCTAACTACCGTCAAACATCAATACTCTAACCCTCTGTGCCTTTAAGTCCTATTTCCTATGTATATAATTGTCTTACAGTGCAATTTAGTTTACTACATGCTTCCTACAAGGTACATTTTCTATCTGTGATTTTTTATAAGTCATATTTTTATTATTATTACTGCAATTTATTAACTACTACTACTAGTCCTTTACCTTTACCACTTTGTGGACTGATAACTACTGATCTCTACACTCAAAAACTCAATGTACTCAGTGCGGTAGAGGGCAGAAAAAGTGACACGAGGAGAAGGAGGATGAGATGTCATTAGTTTAATTATAATTAGAATCTAGAATAGATTTAAGTTATTTATTGAAATCTTAGGTAGAAAATAATCTCGTAATGCCAGTTCTGCACTTTATAACTTACCACAAGCTAATTCCAAAGTTCAGTTTCTACTTTTTACTGTTTTACAATGAAAGTTTTACACTTTCTAGCTTGCTAGAAGCTAATTTTAAGATTCATTTTCTACCTGAGTGTAGTTAATGATTTAATGTGGACGAATGTAAAGCCTAGTGGTTTGAATTAAAAGTAAGGGCGTCCGCACATGAGGCGATTGATTGCAAACCTTAGCTCCGAATCTGCCCGAACCGAATGAGAATGGAACTGTGTTGTTAGTGAGAGAACGAACGTGTATACGAGTGAGAGAAAACACAAGGCACGAACGAAACTAAACTGGTTTTGAGCACATTTTGAGGGATTATGTTTCTCGGTCCCAGGGAATGCTTGGTTGCATGTCAAAAGTATTCAGATACATACATACATACAAATACGACACAATAAAATCCCCTTTTATGCTATTGATAAAAATTCTATAGAGTCACGAAACATGGCTCGACTAGTTTGCAATCAGTCGCCTCATGTGCGGAGGGCCTAAATATATCATAGCTCTATGGCTTTCAAACAATTTGCAGGTATTTTATAAAACTGTATTCGTGAAACTGCCTGGAGCCGCTATCAGTGCAAATCTTGGTGGTAGTAACAAATTATAATCTATTACTTAAAAAATAAATTAGAAACTGTCAAAATATACACAAATTATTAAATTGGACAGGAAAGGGTTAAATTATATGTGTCCAAATAAATTAATATACAAAATACTTATAGTAACACTGTTTAATATTAAAAGATTTATAATGGATTTAACAATTTGTATACGATTTAACAGTGTAGAGATTATAATCACAGAATAACTCCCTTGCACTGGTTCCACTCCGTTCTTAAACTACCCCTTGTGAAATCTCACTCGGTTAATTTTAATAGCCCGTTGTTTTCGTTATTTTCCTTGTAGTCTTATGATTGTATACCGACTCGCACCAAACCGTACGAACGGTACAGTCGTATAACGAATGGAAATGCAAATGTTTTAATATCGCGTTCAACAAACGTAAACACAAAAACCGATGCTGAGGAGAAGGCGCCGCGTGGGGGACGCGTGGGGGACGCGATGCAGCTTAATAGGAAAAGGTGGTGACGTCACACGCCTGTAGATAAGCAGAGGTAAAATGGGACTGCTTTATTCGATATCGATGTTGCATCGGCTTTATCTTAATATATATAAATTACGTGTCACTGTGTTGTCCGCTATGGACTCCTAAACTACTTAACCGATTTTAATGAAATTTGTACACCGTGTGCAGTTTGACCCAACTTGAAAGATAGGATAGCTTACATCTCAATTTATTTATCGTATTGCTAATTATTTGTCTATTAATTATCTGTATATGACATATGACATCGGGCGACGATGATGGCGACATCTGTTGACTAGATTGAGTAAATATTCTGTTGAGTAAATCGAAATCTGTTGACTAGATTGAGTAAATATTCAATAGATGGCGCTACGTTAGGCACAGCAACGCGTGGCCGAGACAGCTAGTAAATATATAAAATTTTTGTTGTTGCCAACCTTACAACAAAGAAATGGCGCGAAATTTAAACGCGCTGTGATTGCTCATACCTTTTTATTGGTAGTTAAAAAACAATTATCTATTTTAAGCAGTATATTTTTATTTATGATATTTATTAAATGTTTTTGTAACCATATTTCGATTATTATCTTTCCCAACCCTACCCAACATGCGACGTTCGAGAAAATATTTTAATCTATATTTTCTTAACGATACAAAGAATTCTGTTGTACTCTCTTGCTTTGAGGTAGCAGTGTACTATACCCTGCTATACAGTATACGGATTAACAGCATTTTGCATTGTTTATTATTACAAAGTGTTCATAATGACGCAAAAAGAAAAGATAGCTCTAGAAAAATTCAATTAAAAACTATAAAAAAAAAACTACCACTTTGAGATTTTCCTTTGTGTATTTTAATTAATGCATATTTTAGTTATATAATAAAATTTCTCTTGTCTGCATAATAATTATCAAAGTTATTTTATGTTTTAAAGTATAAATTATGTAAATGATAGTTTTAGATCAAAGTCAAATTATTTTTATTATTATTTTTATTAAAATACTTTGAGTTTTCCGTGTACTTTAACAATCAATACTTTGATGGACTCATATAAAATTGTTCGTTCCTAAATGTAATTTAGTCCTTTTAAAGTTAGCATCCAAACGTCCGCACTGCTCGCATCAGACGCATTGGTTTTTTTTTTAATAGAAAGTGGAAAAGAAGTGAAACAGAACGGTATGGTTTAATCATCAAACATTATATACGTTTTGTGTTTAGGGGGAACGCTCTTTAATTTAGGGCTCTGTAAAATTGGTAGTTATTCTGACCTGCAATTTCAACTGTTCTTGTGCTGCATGAAGTGATGTCTCACAAGATCCATTCGTATATTTATACTGAGTATAGGAAAACAAATAAACCTGTTATAAATTTTATACCATTGTGTTTTATCCGATTGTGATGTTAATATTCTTATGATACAGGAAAAAAAAGAGCAATCATTTGCAAAACGTTGTATATTTCGTAACGTTGCTTACGACCTGTGTTATATATATATATATATATATATATATACGAGGTCTGTTAAAAAAATAAGGTGATTTTTTTTTTATTACATTCGATTATCGATTTTTTTAATTTTGTTATGTTGGTACACTCGTCTTGAACATATGTTCACAGTTTTAGCTATATAGCACATTAAGTTTGTTTGTGAGAGGTATAAAAGTTAGAAGTATTTTACGTGTTCGGCGATTTTCTGCTGTCGAAAAACATGGATCAAAGAATTTGCATTAAATTTTGTGTGAAAAATGGAATCAAGTGCTCCAAAACACTTGAAATGTTGAAAGTGGCATACGGTGAGTCTACTTTAAGCCTACTCTACTTTATATATATATATATATATATATATATATATATATATATATATATATATATATATATATATATATATATATTATACGTACATTATTATTTTTAGCATATTTATATCATTAACAATGCACTCGTTATCTCTCAACAGATAATCGTTATCAGATTTATGTTTTGTGTTAATTAATTTATAAAATAATGACAACAAATGACTAAATATAAATTATAACAATGGAATCAATTAAATATTAAATATTTTAAATCAACAAAATTATCTAATTTCTGAGTATGAATGCTATGCAGTAATTATAATGATACATTTGAACCCACAAAAACCAAATATGACATCTCCAGTTGGCAGTGGATGGGGGGATGGCAGCAGGTCTTTTTAATTATAAACTAATTAAACCGTTGTACATTTTAATGATACCATCAATATATTATTTTGAATATTTTCATTGATGATGAACAACATTATTTAAGCAAGGGCTGACTTAGCAACAAGCGTTTGTTTTCGAAGTACTTTTCAAATTGTTTTTGATACAAGAAATTTGTAGAAATGAACAGGTAATTGTAGAACATATGGCAGAGCTATCAGGTCTACCTTTTTGAGTCTTGTGTGAATCTTTTATATGATTTTTAATTTGTTTCAGATTCAGACGAACTCTCCGTTTTTATCGTATACGTAAACACACGGTGCATCTGAAAGTGAAAGTAAGAGTTGAATATTCTCTTAGATTTAAAATCGAATCTGATTTATGATATGAAAATAATATATTGAAACTAATATTTACTTTCGAGAAATAGATAATTTCTACCTTGTCTTCCAGAACGTCAGTTATAATTAAAATAAGTGTGATAAAAACTGTCTATGCGAAATTTGGGAAATAACCACAGACCACTGATATAATTTGCATTGATCTTTTTTTTTTCAAAATCAAAATTAATTTTTTATCCTTCAATCAAAAACATTGTGGATTCATCTTTTACATCACTGCTTTAGTTGAACTAATTTTAATTTTGAAATATTTTATATATATATTAAATAAATAACAAATATTTAAAATAAATTATTATTAAAATATATCACCCATTCACCCCTACCGGATATTTTGGAAAGGGTTTGCATTATTTTAAAATTAATCATTAATTTACATAATTATAAAATTTAATTGTTTTTAGAAATGAAATAGAACGAGAGACATTCCATAAATAATATAACGCCATTGTATATTAAATATGAAAACAAATTAATGTAACAGTGTTATTTACCAGAGTTTTGGTATAACACTTTTCCCCACTTCCTCCTCATCCCACCCTCCTCCTACTCTAACTGCGTAAACGCAAATAATCTCTGTCACAGTGTGGTTGGTTGTTGACCGAATCAAAAAAATACTGTAACAATAATCATTTGTCAATATTTGGTTAAATATTTTATTTGGGTTAACTTGCGTTATTGAGATAATGTAAAAAATATATTTAGGACATTTTGCCATTTATGAAAATTGAGAGCTGCAGAGAAGAAACCTCCCCGCACTGCAGCCTAAAATAGAGGTAACACAAAAGCATTATCTCTTAGTACTCATATTAGAGAAACCAAAGTACAGATGTCTTCAGTGTAAAGTTTTCGAATTAGGGCTACCGCAATTGAACGTTAATATAAATTGTAAATGCCCTATCCAGCATCTGCATACAGCAAGTGCTGATTATGTCCAGCCAGGATAGAGGAGCTTATCCCTGTTTGGACAGAAAATATAAACTTAAAGACTCCGATTAGCGATGCAAAATTCAATACAAGATACAATAAACGTGACAACGAGCGGTCATAATTTCAGTATTGGTACCATCAAAACCATTAGTGCGCCTGCAGCGCGCAGCACTGGCTTATCCTAGGTTTTCGAGTTATCGGCGATTCAACGGTTAAACAGTGAAACAATTTTAAAATGGAAAATTCTACGTCCATCTTTACATACATACCATACATCTTTAAAAGTTTAAAAAAAAAAATTTAAACGGTTCTTATACCGTTTATGTAAAATTTTATGCTGATTCCAAATCTGCAATTTATATTTGGCGCTAATCTTGCCAAGTAAAAATGATGTACTTATACCAGCCTGTGTTCTATACACAAAAACACATACCAGTATATAACTTTTTATGTATTAATACTAATAATTACATCTAACCACAAAATAGGAGGGTATAGTGCTAAATAGCTATAAAACTAATGAAAATTAAATAATTAGTAAATTTAACACCTTTATTTTACTTAATAAAAAGGATTTACCTTTAAAAACTCGCCGAATTTTAAAGTTATTAAAAAATATTTTTACCTTAAAACACATCTTTCAAAATTTGACACATTTCAAAATATAAAATATCTTTCAGTACCTTTTTAGTAATTTAGTTTGGAATGATCGTAACACCTGTTGTTCACCCTTAAGGTACATCCCTTAGTCGAGGATATCTACTAAGAAACCTCACCCCAACTCTCTGCTGGTTCTAATCCATCAGGTGTTATCGGACGGTCAAAGGTGGTACATCTAAATTGGTAAAATACCAATTAAATTAGGGTTAAATTGGGCAATCTATCAAATCTGTCAAATTCATTTTGTTAACATTTTATTTTGTTACATTTAGAACGTCTTTCTCACGTATATTCAACTTAACTAATTATATAATTACTTTAGAAAGGAGAATATTTAAAACTTAAATTCATTTTTTGATGGGATATTACATTAAGGACCTCAATCCTTAAATCAATTCCTTAAATGGAAACATTCATATACTCGTATGTAATTAAAACATAACTATGTTAACTGAGCATGAATTTAAAGTGCGCTATAAACAATATGGTCAAGATAATCTGATATTTTGTCATTAAACAATGAGAGGTTTAACTTTTGGTATCAACAACTTAATAAATATCACCGTTGCGTTCCATTCAATTTCAAATTGCCTGTATTACCTTACCTTATAAAACCTGTATCTTCTTCACATACTTTATGGACCTGTGTACTGTTTTAGCCATATTTTGTTTATGTCGGTATGGTGTTTTACGATGTTCCCATGAGGCTATGGTACTTTATTGTAAAACCTTATATAGAAATCTATTAAAAATCCCGATTCTATGGTAATTATGCACTAATGTTTGTTACATGCATTGGACAACTTTGCAAAACGCGATAGCACCGAACTCATAGTAAACCAGTCTAGAGGCAGAGATTCTCAAACTGTTATGATTATTTATTATAAAATGTAAATACAGTATAAAATTGATTGTTGCTTAGCACATCTCACAGGCCACAGGCAGCAGTTTTAAAATTTTAGATTTGCGTAGCAGGCTGCTTAAAAATATAATTAAAAAACTATTTACAGATGTATTATCTAGTAACTCTGATATTATCAGTTTGTAAATGCAGTTTGGTGCATGCTTATTAGTATAAGTTAGAAGAGCCCAAAAGTAAACATTTCGGAGTCACTTTGTCATCATATAAAAGATGTGTATGATTTTTTTGTCATGTAACAGTTCATTTACAGATCAGTTTCTCACAGTCCTTTATATAAAATGGCTATTTTAAACGAGAAATCACTCCATCTGTTGAAATACAAATGAAGATAAAGTTGATGCGAACTATAATTGAAGTTAGAAACGTCACAAAACAGAACACTTCACCAAATTGAGGAGCTTGACCTAGAACGCAAGCATTGTGATGATTGTTTTTATACAATGTAAAAAGAAGTTTTAATATTTATGTAACAGATACGTTGAAAAATGAAGTGATTAGACTTTTTCAGTTCTTGCCGTATTTGTTAATCGATTAAACTATTTCTTTTCTTTTGCTGTTTGTTAAATACAAGTATATTTTTAACCACATCAATCGAGTAATTTTTGTATGACAGTCAGAAGTATAACAACTTGTAAACATAAAATATGGATATTACCTTAAGTTGAAGTAATGTTTTAGTTTAGCGAAACCTAGTACTATTGAATCTACAAAGAATTTATGTGTTATATTTTATAACTTCAATCCAGAAAAAAGTCATCTTAAGACTATTAGAAGAAGGCTTCTAAGAAGTTTCGCGGTTTTCTTAATACGCTATAAAGTAATTTTACGATTACAATTCCTATAAAACATAACGTTGTATATTAGGTTATTTTTTATGTAATACAAACGTTAAAAACACATGACTGTGTTTGTATTGAACATTTTTTTTCTTTAACATAATGGTAGTAAATGATCTTCTTCGTAAATCAAAATGAATTATTATAATCCTAGATTGAAGAAATAATCATACAACATCATATGTTTTAAAAAACCGGCTTCTTGTTGTGGATTAAGTCTGCTTCACGTTGTTATACGTACAAAACAAAAAATCGCATTAGAGTGAAAAATCTTACGCATTTATCAAAGCGTTATTATGGACCCACACTTTGAGAGCCCCAGCCTCAATACTTAATTCATGTTGCATACAAAGTCTATGAGCTCGGCTCGGCTCGGCACCGGGTTTGTGTTTATGTATTATACATGCATTACCTCCGGAAGATGCCACACAGGAAGATTTATATAAAAGTAATTTTATATTTAACTATTTTTATAGATTTTTGCTGTAAACTTAAGAATATATTAGAAACACAACGTCCGCCAACCCAAGCTATGGCAGGGTGTGGATAAGGGGTAGGGGGTACCACTAGACACTGTACTCAAGCCAGACTCCTGAACAGCTTAAGCCCGGATTCAATATTGCAACACCGAGTCATTTATCAAAGGTGTTACACCTCGCACCGTTTTATTATTTATAGCGTCGTTTACATGATTAAAACATACCATTTCTGTGTAATGGACTATTAATATGTACAATACTCGCTGTAATGTATGAGTTATTAAATAGAAATTTGTTGTAAAAGTTAAATATATATGAGTATGTATGTTTATATATACATACATTCTCTAAAATTTTCTCCTGTAATTATATATATATATACTCCGTATATCACTACATGGGCAAGCTCCCTTAACTGTTAAAGTTAAAGTACGATATAATAGGTCTCTCCTCGTCGTAGTATAGTAAAATAATAAATAAAATGAAAAACAACAATTTGCTAAAGCTTATAAATGTTGTCATATAAAAGTTGTGTCTATTAGGAAATAACTACATATAATTTAATATCGTTGAAGTACATAATACACAGTATGTACCAACAACAACAACAACAAAACATTGCATTGCATTGCTACACCGAGAGCGAAATAGGATCGAGATGCATTCGTTTTGCTGGAAACAAACTAATTGTGTGGGCTAAGGGTATCAAAGATGGGTGGTTAACTGAGCGGGAGGTTTTAACGGGAGGGTGTTGTGTTGTGGTAACTTGCTGCTATATGCTACATGACGATGATGTCGACGACACTACGCCGCAGAGGATAGTGTAGTTATTTTATTTTATTCTTCTTCTATTTCTATATTTTCACTTTAACAATCCAACTCTCCACAAGCATGTTCAACTCCCCACTTCACTCGTCCTTTCCTCGAGATCTCTACTCTTATTTTAGTAGCATAAAGCAAAGTAGTTACACAAGAGTAGAGTGCTACTAGGCGCAGTTGACAGTGGCGTACGTGGGGGGTGTTTAAATTTAAAGTTTCCTTAAAAATTTAAAGTTTCCTTAAATTATCAGAAAATACTATACATTCCGAGTTTCCATATAAAAGAGTATTTATTTCGTGGTAGAGATCAGTTTTATAGAGTTTAAAATCGGCAATATTTGAAATATTGTGCCTTACCTATAGGAAATTTTATCTCAATTGTTTAGATTTTGAATATATAGAACACTTATTATTTTCTTAATTTTATATTTTCTGCTAATTGATTTAGCTAAACGGTTTGCTCAGTTAATTGTTCTTTTTTTTAAATTTAATTTATTTAACATCGGCCTATTTTCGATGTTGAGATATAAACATAGAGTGGGCGAAGGGTACGGCCGCGTGTAAGAGGAAGCGATAAAAGCAGAGAGAGGTAGCCTGCCGAGTGTTCTATCTGTCTCTTTCTAGCCGAACCGCTGCTGCTGGATTGGTTGATTGGCGGTCAGGTAGGGGGTAAGCAAGCAAGCAGACGCAGTGCTTGGCTAGAAAGAGACACAGAGGACTTTCGACAGCTATCTCTCTCTTTCTCTGCCTTTATCGCAGTATTCAACCTATTTCGTACTCTATTCTTATACCTCTATGCTTTCTACTATATTGTCAGTTTTTGCTGCCGTGTGCCTATATATGTAAAAAACACCGCTGCTTAATAAATTTATGATTATATATGTACATAATCACATTAGTTTGATAACAACCAAGCCCAGAAAATAAAATTCAAGTCAGCATCAATAATCTCGCCCACTATGTCGTCAAAGTTAATTGTTCTGATACACTTCAGGTATAACAAAATACAGTTAATGAAGAAATTTAAGACCGCCTAACATTTCTAGATAGTGAATTATATAAGTTATGAATCTTATTTCAACTATACATAAGGTTCATTTTATAATTTACAGGAGTAGAATTGTAGGAAATAATCTCTAAGCTTGGAACGTCACTGTTATGCATATAGTTAGAAGTAATGGCCTTGTTTTAACATTTTCTTTTTTTAAATATATAAAGTGGAAACTTAAAACACTACACACAACCATCTAGTTACCCCTAGCGAATGTTAAAAGTAAAATATACTTGTGGATTTCCCCAGCGAATGCTTAAAATGCAAGACTTTTCTTTTTCCTTTTCTTATATTTAAAAAAGATACAGTACTGTTTAAATCTTACAGTTAAAACACTAATAATTTAGTTTTTAATCAAGTATATTGTTCTTCCTTATGCTACAATTGTGGACCTGTGAAAATATTCTAAAGCTGCGTTATTTTATTCATTGGTCTTTTAACAAATTAAATATCGTGTAGAAGGGGTGGGGTTTTTATTTATTTAATTTAAAGAAATGTAATGAAATTCGAAGTTTACAACTTTCAATTTCATTTTCTTATTCTTTTGCTAAGCGAATCAATGATAAAATATTTATAAGAAAGTTCTTACGATCCGTAAGTTTTTAAGCAACATCTTAAATTAACGGTAAGATATCGTGGAGCTTTTTTTTATTATTTGCAAAACTATTTTTTGAGAAAGTTTTAATAAGTAATTTATAAATTGTTCACAAATTGTTTGTGTATTGAATTCAATCTAGCTTTGCTCGTAATCGTCTCTAGCTAAAGGTACTAATATTTGTTTATTAGATAGTCACAACTAAATCGCCGCACCGGCAACATCTAAATCTACAATATGGTCTTTATCTAATTAACAGTTAACATAACATGTCATCTACCAATAAGAGACTATCCTACTCTGACGTTAACAAAGATATCTATTCCAAATCGATTTTAAGATTTATTAATTACAATAATGGATTTACCAGTAGATACATTTCCAGAACAATTTATGTGAGATGTTTAATGTATCGAATACAAAATGAAAGAGAATCATTTTGTTTTTCCGTAAGTTGATTAAGCTGGTATCTACGAGTACGAGTGCGAGTGAGTATGAATGCAAAGTAAATGTAAACGTGTGTTCGCCAATTCAGTTGGATATCTGACTGTATGTCGTTAGCAATATGTCTGTTTTGGATGTAATTGTAACGTACTGTATACTACAAAGAGAAGGGGTTATCAATCCCTATGAGAGATAGGGGTTGTTCGATAGCAGTTGAATCATATCAATATCACAGTGCTTCATTGCCCCCTTCCTCTTCAAAGCATCGATAGATACAATTGTGTTCGTCTCATATTCATCAGTCGACGTCGACGTCCATGCCGATGTTTATTAAATGTACAAACATGAGTAAAGGTAAGGGTGGAACCTGTAAAGAGTGCTATACTGGCAGGTAAAGTGTGGCTAAAAAAAATTTACTATAGAATACTGAATTACTCATTTTAATATGGTTAAAAACAGTACAATTTACTAAAATGGATTAAAATTATTGTTTTTGTACTAAATAATGTTTTAGTCCAAGATCTCAGGGCCGCCAGTGAACAAAATGTGTAAGATTGAGTAGTGTTAGTATGAACAATGATCATATGCCTACCTGCTTGCTTGACCAGGCGGCCATATTTCAGGTATCAGGTAATCAAGGTATATGTCTCACTCACTCTCATGCGCACGGGTAATGCCCTATCGCTCCTACTCATATCGGAATTAAAATTGGGTCATGGGGATGTTTGACCCCTTGCATCGGTTTGTCCTCTTGTAAAACGTTTTAAAAGAGTTGTCTTGTAATACCTTGCAGACGCTTTAAAGCTGGCAAAAAATTACTTAAACTCACTTATAGTCCATTTTTATATATGTTAGCAGGACAACTGTTTTAAAACGTTTTTCAGAAGAGTACAGAATTTAATTCCGCTATGAGTTTAACCAAATAAATGTTGCAAACACAGAAGGAACGAAGACTTCCTAACCATCCTGTACAACGTTGTCCAGCAATATTAATTATCTGTGGAATTATTACTGAAGCTTCCATGGAATAAACCGATCAAACACGGATTTGCGGTGAGCAACACCAACACTATGGCACAACTCATAACATAATCCGCCGGAAGTTGAGTCACTCGCATTGAAGCTACGAGGACATCTACTGGTACTAGCCACTACCTGAAGTCTGCACTGTGCCTGTGCCATGGTTGTCCATACATTTAAAAATTAATATTCAAACTGGAAAACACACAGGAAGATAAAAGTCAGTTACAACAATATGACATTAGTACAATATGCTTTTTGTAATTTTAATGAGTCAACTGACGATGTATTGTGTGGTGCTATAAATAAATTCACCATGAGGAGGGACAGAGAGAAATTTTAATGAATCTAAAAATTAACACACTTAACACATTATGAGTTAACACCTAGTGTGATATAAACTAATGTAGTTCATTTCGAGACGAAGAAGGCAAAATGGTCTGTATGCCTAGGTATAAATAGGAGAAATGTAAGAAAGTTCTATGTTTTTTAGTAATAGAGGAAAAGTGAATCTGATCCCAAGAAGCCATACCAGGAAGATTTAGTTTATTAACAGTAAACTATCATTTATTTTTTTAGATCAGTAGCTGGATGTATGTCCATAATGTTAAACTTTGATCACCAGTACCAAACATCTATTTTAAATCACTTTCATTAAAGATAAGCGTCCACAGGTTCACACGGATCGCATCAGCAACAGTACCGCTATGGATCTATGGCGACAACAACTGAAATCAGTTATCTAAATGATGTCATCACCATGCATTTGTATGGCAAACCATACAGAATATAATAAATACCATAATTGTCGCTGCATACGTCTTCTCTCCCGTATTACTTATCTTCTATGTTTGATACGATTAATCCAAAGCGTCTAAAGCGAACTTTACTCAACTGAACAAATGACCTTCCATTCATAAACCTTCTTTGTGAAAAGCTAGTTATAAATCATACTGAATGTATTGAATACTTTCTTCTACTGTATTACTTCATTTATCTCTCGTGTTATTATTCCATTACTTTCGGTCTCTAATGAACTTTATGTTATTATATAATTTCGTTTCAATATACAAACTCATTATACTTACACGTACAATTCATATACGAGTACATTTGCATGTATTTTTAATGTAACATATATTTGTACATAACTTTGTATAATTTAGCATGTAGCTCTTGCAATTCTATATCACGATGCAACTGTTTAATACTTTGGCGGAAATGTTAATTTCCTCAAAAGCAATATGAAATTACATTTCGTAAAATGATCTCATTTTGTATAGTATAGAATAATATAGTGGAACTGCATGGCATACGTAAAATATATATGAAATATCTATGGGAATAGATGCAGTGAAAGCCAAGAATAGGAACCCTTTATAATTTACTGGAGGATATTTCTGTTTATGCAAATAATACGAAAGGTTAACACGCAAGATATTGTTTCTTCTTTGCTCGTTTGTAAAAAAAAGATGTACCTTCGAAATATAGACTTAGAATGTATCTAAGATGTATCTGTAGAAAGAAGAGGTAAGAATAAGTATTTTTTGAACGAATGTGGTCATCTTTCTGAGGACGGGAGTCTAGGGAATCCTATAATTGATAATATAATCTATAAACAATGACCATGCACTATAAAGTATCAGAAAAACAAAAAAGGAACCTTTTTATAGGTATGTCTTACACGACAAAATACCAAGAAATCAGTTGTATCTAATCACAATTTATCTCTAAGAATTAATTATATACAGTCACAATTATCTAGTATCTAGTAAAAATTTCCCAATTTAACTAGAGCCGTACACTTTTGTCTTCTTGTCTATAGATTAAACCAGGCTAATAATTGTATTGATTTCATTCATGATTAACTTTGTACTGGCCCATTTGAGCAGGGTTCCACGACTTCATGTACAATCCAGGTATAAACAAATTGAATACCTAACAGGTAAAAATATAAGATTCTAATACTAGTAAATCAGCAACTCAGCATCAATAACTCTCGCTATAGATGTACTACGTAACATTAGCAGGGGTCACAAAAACAGAAATTCGTTACTCTGGTTTCCCTTCAGAGCGAATAAATCTTTCGCCTTTTACTAAAGATTTCCGTGGAGGGGAGCACTCAAATGAGTCTAACGACTAATTTTTTGTGTGCCCGACATTCAGTTGTTGGGCCAATAATTAATAAAATTAACTGAGTACATTATATAGATCGGAAAGTTGTACTTAGAGAAAGAGCGATTGTAATCTCTTGCAGATTATAGCAGTTATTGAGAAATCGACATTGTGGCAGAAATAATAAGAAAAAGACTGCGATGGTTTCGGGGATATGTGGAAAATGGTGTGAAAGGAAACGTAATGAATGTACAAGAGTAAGATTCAGAACGAAATGGATAGAAAAAGTGTAGGAAAACTTAAATAAAATGAAAATTACAAATTTGAAGAAAAAGGAAGCCTTTAGGATCAATGGAGAAATGTCTCAAATAAGACCAAAGCGCAAGTAGAGGTGTAACTGCATGATGATATGGATAAGGTACGTATCTAGAATGTAATCTAAGATTTTGTAGTTTTTCAATAGATATAATTAAGTTTCTCTAAAATTCAGCATGGAAAAAGAATATTCTTTGAAATGTTTTCAAAGATTTTAATAGAAACCCACATTGACTACCACTGCTATAAATATTCGAAATGTAACTCGGTCGCAGTACCTTATCCTACATGAATTTAACATACACAGCCGATATGCACGTGTCTGTACGTTATACGTGGACTAGTATCATAGAAGCGTCACTACTTGATACCAATATTTAGTTAACTAGTGTAAATATAATGCAATAGGATTCACTTATAAATAATGACCGCTCAGTTCAGATAATGGAATACAGAGGGACGCGATAACGGAAACGGATGAACCATGACGAGTTTGATAATGCATTGATGCACTGCTAATAGACATTACCAAGCATTGACACTGGATATGCAGATTACAATTGTTGAAGCGGACACTACTGCAACAGATAGCAGCAATTAATAATAGTGGTGAGGGTAGTTACCTTCAACTGGTCTAATTCCAAAATAACTAAAAGATTAAATGAACTTTTGACCGGAATCTATTTGTAGTAGATACAAAAATTGGCAAGTGCACAAGAAAATCGGAAAATATCTTAGAATTAATATACCACTTAAAATAGTAAACAATGAGTATTTATTAATACATATTAGTCAACATAAGATGTAAACCCATGCGCATAAAGTTCTTTAGTGTGTAACAGATACATGCGGCTTTATTCAAAAACTTCTAAACATATTTAAACATAAATTCTACATCTGTTGAAACAGTTTGATAAATGTAAAACAATTCAAATATTAAAATGAGATCAAACCGTTCATATTTAAGTCAATATAATTTATTTCTTATCATCTATTTTGTATCAATACTAGTTAGATATAAATAGTCTCCAATGATGCGTAGTCTACTATAGTAGGTGGACTAGTTGACTAACAGACTACAGTACTAGTAGACCTCTAGTGGATGGAATCATCGAGATAAAGTTATAAAGAAATATACCAGTCATACTAGAACAACATTTATCAAAATAAGTCGATATCAGATTTAGTTTTGACAGGTTTGAAGTTTTGAAAAATGGAGTACAGAATCACCGATCACGATTGGCTTCTGTTCATATTCTCATTTAAATCGAGTTTTGTTATTTAAGTTTCATGTGAGACGAGCGACAGCGCGCGAAACTGGATTTATTCGGATTTAATTTAATTTAAGCAAACTACTCATGGAATTCTTACTACAGAGTAAAAAATAGAGTAATTACAGTATATTTTATACATAATCGCATTATTATTACAAATTCCTTTTGCTATAATTAGACCCCTAATAATAGGCCCTAATTTAGACCCCTTTTTTGTAATTTTGTAACCAATGTCTGTTAACTTGTGGCGATTATTTAACAGAGTATATTTTATAAATTAGGATATGTAACCCGAGTCGAAATTTTAGACCTATCCTGATCCTAAAAGGGATCTACACTCCTCTTTTCATACTTAATAAAGTAAAGTAAACCTCGTGTCGTCCTATCCATTATTAAATGACACTCCCTTAGTAAGTAATTCAAACTCTGTAAACATTTTCTAAATCTAAGACAGTCAAAAACTAATGCCGTGACTAAACATCGTAATTTCTCTGATAACTGCCACAAGTAGGCCCAAAGAAGTAGCAAAAATCCTTTGTAAATGAACCCAAAAATAGGTTCTTCTAGGTCGTCAATAGGGCCAAAATTTCGGCTCGGTAAGCTATAGACCTTTAAAAATCATCAGAAATTAACGGCCGCCAGTTAAACAGGGGTCTTAGTGTATAAGAAATCAACGACACATTACGAGCGTTATTTTCAAACTTTCCAATATTCGATTCTTCAATGTGTCACATACCCAGTCTTATATCCATAACCTTGTGATGCCAATAAAGGAATTTAAGAACTAATCGCACATTACTCTAGATTTCTTTCTTACTCTCTCGCTGTACAGCCCGAGCATTGCCCAACCATCAGTCCAACTTGTGTCGATTACGAAATGTGAATTCATTACAGTGGACCGAGATGACGTCATAAAATAAATGACATGATTAAGTATGCCCACTATTGATTGACGTTATCAGTTACTAATCAACAGTTAATTTGGGTTTTGTGACCAACTTGGCTTGTGTGGAACCCACGCGTTAAAAACTAAATATGTTGGAACATACATCGTAAGAAAATATTTTAAACGGCGCAGTGGGTTTACGCCAGGGTGATGTGTCTTCAGGTTCGATATGGATATATATGACTACTCTATAAATAATGCCAACATTGTAGAAAATCGTTGGTAATAGGACTCGGCATAGGAAACAGACCTCAGTAAAACAAATTTATAAATAAAATACATATTAAGAATGATAATAAATTTGTATAGTTTAATTTGTGCAATTGTAGAAAGTAATTATGTGTATTGTGTAGAAATTTGAGAAGTTTAATAAGTGACAAGACCTAACAAGGGGGAGCGGATGGTAGATTAAAACCATGAAACTTGTGTGACATAATTTATAAATGGAACCCCTATTAACAAATAATAAATAATAAATTTTACCTGTGTTTTTAGCAAATCAAAGCAATGCAGTCAAAGCGAAAATTGAATTTATTGGAAACAATTTGACGTACCTGTAACAAATAGAAAAAAATATTAGTACAAACATGGATAAATCAAAAATAAATAATTTACTTTTCATAAATTTAGTTTTTAATTATTTAAAATGCATTAAATAATTATTGATATAGTTTAATAATAATTAACACAATGTATCAAAAAGTATGACCCCACATCTTTCAAAATATGAACATCAATATAGTTAACACTCTATAAAAATATATATATATGTATTTTTTTTAAATTAAACTTTTTCCGTTGACTACCCTTTATATTATTGTCAAATACAAATTGAATTTATAATTCGACTACTATTGCTCAAGAGGATTTCGAAATGAAATAATAATAATTCCTCTACAGCTATTGGTTGATTATAATAAACGATCAAAGGGTTGTTTTTATTATTTAATATGGTTTATACTTCAACTTTTTATCCTCCCATGTACTCTGGTACTCAATGGACCTCCCCACCACTCGTTCCATCCCTAATTCCTGTTACACTGTAGAGGAGTGACACGAGGGTTATCCCAGTATGACGCTACACTAGTAGTGGTATTGGTATCAGTATGCATATTACAGGAATTATCCAGCCAGGTGTAAAATCGTGCAATATCACTCAGCTCCGCGCTCTGTTGATGACATTTGGAGTGGCATTTCGTAAATGTTAATCCAAAGCTTCATAATTCAATACGTGTATCAATAACACTGTGCTAATATAAAACAAATATTCAATTATTCAATGATCGACATTCACTTTAAATTGTAGGTATTAAAGTTGCATTAGTAGTGGTACAAAGCCACTTAATCTATTGATTTAGTATTGTTATTCAAATGCAAGTGTGGAGTCAACATACACACCCACTCCCAACTATAGAAACATATATTTCTACGGGTTATACCTAAAACGACTGATTTTAGAATTTATATTAAACACTAGCCGCCTTACAAATAAACCTGTTATAAAATTTATCCAAGGTATAAAGCTCGTCCGGACAGGCTTATTATCAGTCTATACCTGGTATAAATTTTATAACAGGTTTATTTGTAAGGCGGTAGGAGTATATTTCATATTATTTTCATTACTTAAAGTTTCTATAGCAATTAGCTTTACGCTTTCCTTGCATTATCAAGTATTATTATTGATTCTAATATTTTTGCATTATCATTAAATTACATTTCATTGTGATTAATTATATTTCATTTGTGTTCCTTATTTTTCACTCTATCTCTCTCTTTAAAAGAAAATAAATAAACTAAAAGCACTACTGCTTCTCTCCCTCCCGTTTCAACTCTGTTATTCCTTTTCTCTCCTCACTCCTTCTCCCTATATTTTCCACTTCCATTCACTGCTTGTCTTCAATAACTCTCTATTTTCCAGTATCTGCTGCCTTTCTCTTCGTTTCCCAAACTAAATCTGAATATTCATTTCTTTCTACTAGATCGCGTATTACATTAAGTTAATATTTTAATCCTGTTAAGTATACGTCTTATCTTTTGTGTCACGTTTTGTTTTATCTATTACATTCTTGCATCACTCTGATTCGTTACCTTGTGTTCTTCTTTTACCATATTTAGCATTTTTTCTTTACTTTATTTCTTGCTTTTAGTCTACAATAATTATCTTATTATCTACTTCTGTTTTGCTTCAGCATCTATTCTCACTATTTTCTTTCCTTTGGTCTAAGAGCATGTATTTCTTATGAAAGTCAATTAGAAACAATTGCCGGCGTATAACATTGATTCATACAAGTCAAGTTCTTTGAACGATCTTTCAGGTCTATACATACATATCAATACCGGTACGTAACGATCAGTGCCGTGTCGCTTTTAACAGTATGGTACTGATCGTCACGTGTCGGCTCTAAAGTGTGCGTACAGATTCAACAATCAGTGAACCGTGTTAACCCGTCGTAAACATAACCTTATCGACTAGATTTCTGTCAACTTGCTGCAACTTAAGGTCAAGATGAAGATGAGAGAAAACAATAACATTTTGTGCAGAAAGTTGTCTAAAAACTTGGAAATTTATGTGTCTGGGACGATCAGTCGTAGTCAACAAAACAATCCAGCGACGTCGTACTCGCAGCATCACAAATCACAATCGATCCCAAAACAAAAGGTCAAACTTATTGACTTATATTATTGTATCATAACGAGAACTGATAAAAAGCAAATAAGATTTATTTGTTTAAGAAATCAACTGTTTTCTGGAACTTTGTTATGCGTGAAACAAACATTCAAATTTTGTTTGTGTGCATCGAACTAGAAAACGTTTTAGTTTGCACCAATGCTTCAGTGGCCTTCCACTACCAAGCCAGAGAAGTAATTATTAATATTTATCGGTAAGTATAATTGCATATTACAATTTATTTATTTGGTTTTTAATTTTTTTATCAACCGTAACACGTATATGAATACATGTACATGAAAACATGAGAATTGGGAAAAAAACTAACTGTTGTGTAATAACAAATCCCTTAAGGACCAAATGTACTTTCTATAAAATTAAAAAAGTGGATAAAATTAACAAAGTTTGTACAAATTAAAGCTTCGGTCACTAGGGTGCCATACCATCGTGTAGATGTTTTAAATTAAAGCTACAATATTCATGAAAGTCCAAGAATTAGATCAGAATTATTCGTTTCCTCTTCTTCTTTTTATTACTTTTTAAATACATAATACATAAAACAAACTTAAACAACTAAGAACAGAGTATTTAAATATGCGAGTAAAAAAAACTTCTGTTAAATTTATTCATAACTTATAATCTATTTTTAACACTTTTATTATTTTAATATTTATGTAAGTTGATTTTAATTTTAACGCCTGTGAAAAAAGTACGAGTAATATCTTTTTCTTGTTTTATATTTATATTTCGTTCAAAACATGAATATTTTAAGAAGTATCTTCGTTATCATAATTTATCTCTTTTTGCTTATATTGAATTTAAACTGGAAACTTACACGAAAGATAAAATATGGAAATTCAAAGATAGAAAGAGACGAGTATAGTGTTTGCATTTTATAATCAAGGTGTCATTGATCTTAAATGAGAATATTTCAAATTTAATGGTGCTGAAAAACAATCGTCTCTAACCGGAAACTTAATGCGGACGATTTAAAAATAATTTATGATGTGGAACGAAATTTATATTTATCTTAACCAGTAAACTTAGTTACGCGTGCGCGTGGTGCGACACATATCGAAGGTTCGAAAATTTGACTCTCTTTAAAAATTTTCTCGCTCGCACCCACGAATTTGTAATATTTGGCCAGACTCCCTTTACACGCCCTTACAAGTTTATAACCCTTGGTGGTAGGAGCTGGAGAGGATAACTTCAAACCACGACAAATGTATATACATATATATGTACCTAACGTTGTTTACTTTAATCTAAATGTGAAGTGAAAATTTTAATTCATTTATAAAAAACCCCTTACTACGAAAACAAAATATTAGTTTAAAAATAGGTAGTTGCAAATTCTGTGTTAAAACTGTTAAATGAAAAAAGTGCAAATGTGTATTTAAAATGGTTAAAGAGCAGCTAACATAATAAAGGTAACGTCATATTAATTAACAAACCACTGTAAAACCGCGGACAAAGCATTTAGCCGCGCTTGTTTTCGCGAGGAACGTGAACGCGTTGAATATTGGAATCGGTGCTGCAGTTAACACGATCGCGAACAACTATGTGTTTTAACAGAGGGAGATGGAAAATAAAAAAGTTTGTTGTGAGAGCAAGATCTTTTTTTGTATGTAACATTGTTTGCTATTGAATTGAATGCATTGCTATTTACATTAGCATAACCACTTATAGTAATAGAAGGCGGAATATTAGTGAAAGAATTTTATTATAATTATTAGAGAGATAGAGCGGATATCACACACAGCTTCTGTTTGTAAAGTAATACGTTGCAAGATAAATATAAATGCTATTTAAATAGGCAAGTTACAATTACACTGTCCCCGTCTATTGGACAACTAATATTACGTCTTTATCACATCTACCAACTGCTAGGTAACCTTTTATCACAAGTTACTGGAAGAATACCTTGCCTAACACTTATGCGCAGAGCCGGATTTAAAGGTGTGGAGGCTCTGCGACAACGAATGAGTGGAGCCCCCTAATTATATTCCGAATAAAAGGAACAATTTTTTTCGTCAAGTCTTTCATAAATTTATTGCTTTTATCTCTATTGTAGAGGTCCCTCTCTTGTGGAGGACCCAGGGCAGAAGCTCTGCCTGCACTCCCTTAAATCCGGGCTTACTCCTGCACTGTAAAATTTAATAGTGCGCCTTGAAATTGAATTATTATACTCGTATTCCAATGGTAAATTACCCGGTAAACAATATCGTCTGCATTTGAAAATATATTATTAAAATCTATATACTTTTGACTATGTATGTCGTGCAAATTCCTTGCCATCATCGGGTACAAATCGAAAAACCACTTCACCTTTAAGAATCCAAGCGACGAAATAGTTTAGATGAACTATGGTTGTCTTCTTGTGTTGACTAAAACTTAAACTAGCCAATGTTGTCGCTAAATAATTTACTTTGAATCATTTTTCTTTTACGCCAAATTCAATTGTATCTATTCACAATTAAGAGTTTCTGAGAGGCCCGTTTTAGATTCGATTGCTTCAAGATACAGCTTTGTGGACCCATTGCAAGTTTTAGTTGCACAAGAGCAAATCAAGGTGATGGAAGACACATTACACAAGGAAGACAATGGCCGGTTGTAGTAAGATAATTATTAATGATGTAAAAAGTGGAAGTACAAAGGATGATTATACTAAACATAACTTCTAATTATTCATCGCTTATTTTAAAATATTATGGACAGAAATTCTTATAATTAAAATGTTGGAATTACAAGACATTCCAACAGTATTGTTAATTCATGATTATCTCAAAGACTTGATTTATTATTTTATTTAATAAACTAGTTCAAAGCTATTGTTATTAAATTCTATAACAACAATCAAGGCGTTGATAGTTACACTAAATATTTTAATTGTATAAGAAATTTTGTCTGATGACTTGCTGTATAATTTGAGTCTGAGGACTTATTAATTAATAAAATATATAATATAAAACTGTGCATATAATCTCTGTTACAATAGGTTATGGGCCCAGATAACAGGTGCATTTAATTAAATTTAATTAAAAATTAATATGACGACATCAGTGAGTGCTACAAGATTTGAGCTGTTGAGTAAGGACAATTATGAAGCCTGGAAAATTCATGTTGAGGCGCTATTGATCAAAAATGATTTGTGGGAATATGTCAGTGGTGAAAAACCGATTCCTGTTGCTGCGGAAAAAAATCAAGAAGAAAGAAATGGATGGATAAAAATTGATCGTAAAGCTAAGTCAGAAGTAATATTAGCAATTAGTTCAACGGAATTGCAGCATGTCCGAGGTTGTAATACTTCTCATGAAGTTTGGCAAAAACTTGCCTCAGTTTATGCTTCCAAAGGACCTGCAAGAAAAGCTTTATTACTTAAGCAACTTATGCTTCACAAGATGTCTGAAGGTGGTGATGTCAGGGATCATGTAAACAAGTTTTCGGATATAGTTGATCGACTTGGAGCTATGGATATTGAAGTGAATAAAGATTTATTGTCTGTAATGTTATTATATAGTCTACCAGATAGCTATGAAGGTTTTAAATGTGCTATGGAATCACGTGATGAACTCTTGGAGGTTGAAGCTCTTAAGGTTAAGATACTTGAGAAGAGTGAAATTGGTTCAAATTCAGTTGTTGAGTTAGCTGGAAATGTAAGGGCTGAAAATCAACCGAGTTACAAAAATATTTTTAAAGGATATTGTTTTAAATGTGGAAAACAAGGACATAAGTCTCCTGAATGTCCAACTCAATTGAAACCAAATTTCAGAAGAAATGGACCAGATAGACAGAATAGATACACACAAGAAAACCAATGTTCTCAAGCGGATGATGATACTTTTGCAGTATTTAATGTTGAATTTGCTGGTAGTGTTCCAAGTTGTCGACCTTGGATTCTTGATAGTGGCTGTACAACACATTTATGTGGTGATAAACAATTATTTAAGTCTTTAAATGAAGAAATTAGTGGGAAAATAAATTTGGCTAATCAAGCAAGTAGTGAAATCAAAGGAAAAGGTACTGTTAATTTGTCGATTAGTAATGGTAAACAGCTGAGGTCAGTAGATTTTTCAAACACATTATTTGTACCAGATTTAAGGTCAAATCTAGTATCAGTTGCTAAAATTACTAATAAGGATCATGAAATTCTATTTAAAAAGGATTCAGCTGTAATTATGGATATGACTGGAAATGTTAAATTTGTTGCTGAAAGGCGTGGTGATCTCTATTATTTACAAGAAGGTAATGAAGAAGCTTGTATTGGAGAAGATAAAGCTAATTCTGAGTTATTGATGTGGCATTGTCGTATGGGTCATTTAAATGCTAAGGATTTATTTCGGGTGATTAATCAGAATACTACAAGTAAAGTAACCTCTGAACAATTGAAATGTTTGTCAAGATGTGAAGTGTGTCTACGAGGCAAGATGACAGGGTTACCGTTTTCAGGAAGTGAACGACAGAGTGAAGAACTTCTTGAAATAGTTCATACAGATATTGTTGGACCGTTTAGGACACAATCAGTGAATGGAGCAAAATATTTTATTACATTTATTGATGATTATTCTCGATGGTGTGAAGTATACTTTCTTAAACAGAAGAGTGGTGCACTAGAAGCTTTCAAAATGTATCAAAATCAAGCTGAACGTATGACAGGGAAGAAGATTAAGTATCTTCAAAGTGATAATGGTAAAGAGTATTGTAATACTGAGATGGATTCTTTCCTGCGTAATCAAGGTATTCAACGTCGATTAAGTGTTGTAAGAACACCTCAGCAAAATGGTGTTGCTGAACGTTTAAATCGAACATTAGTTGAAATGGGACGATGTTTATTACTTCAATCAAATTTATCGGATATGTTTTGGACTGATGCTGTAGCTACAGCATGTCATTTGAGAAACAGATGTCCTTCAAGAAGTATTAATGGAGATACTCCTTATCAGAGATGGTTCAACAGGGATAAAGTTCATTTAAATTATTTACGAGCATTTGGATCAACTGTATATGTCTTAGATAAAGATCCAACAAAAGGCAAATTATCTGATAGATCAATGAAAGGAATTTTTGTAGGTTATCCACGTGAATCAAAAGGATACAGAATTTGGTTACCAGAAAAGAGAAAATTTATTGTTGCTCGTGATGTGAAATTTATTGAAGATAATGTTACTACAGTTTTAAAGAACCAAGAGATTAAACAGCTGATTATTAATGATTTTGAAAACAAGGATAAACCATGGATTGAATTGATAACAGGATTTAAAAATAGTAATGAGACAGAAACTTTAGATGGAATTCCAGAAGAAAATTTAGAAGATAATGAAGAAAATGAAAATTCATCTGGTATTCAATCATCTATTCAAGAAACTCCTAGAAGAAACTCAAGAGAATATACTAGAGAAGAAAGAAGAGGACCAGGAAGACCAAAATTAATTAAAACAGGTTTGAAAGGACGTCCCAGAAATTTTTTTTCAAAAGTTAATAATTGTGAAGTTAAAGAAAGGATTGAATCTGATTCTAATGAAGATGATAATGATAATGATAATATATTTGTTGGAGTAGCTGAAGTTAAATTGGAAGATGCTATTAATTCTCAAGAGTGTGCTGAGTGGAAGAGAGCAATTAAATCAGAAGTCATAAGTTTATTAAAAAATGATACTTGGAATATTGTAAAATTACCTGAAGGTCAAAGTGTTGTGGGAAGTCGAATGATTTTAACAAATAAATTTGGATCAGATGGGCTTATTGAAAAAAGAAAAGCTCGTATTGTTGCAAAAGGTTATAGTCAGAAATATGGTATTGATTATGATCAAACTTTTGCTCCAGTTGCAAGAATGGAATCAATGAGACTTTTAATTGCATTGTCTGTGGAATTAAAACTTGTAATAAGACAATTTGATGTTGTAACTGCCTATTTAAATGGAATATTAGAAGAAAATGTTTATATGGAAATACCGGATATGCTACATGAAATTTTGATGTGGATAATTGATGAGAGTCAGGTGTCTGAAGATTAAAAAAAAATAAAGCTACAAAAATGTTAAAATGTATTGAAGAAGGATTGGGACTTCAAATTATTTAAATTGTTGAAATGAATGTCTTGAGGGGGTGTGTTGGAATTACAAGACATTCCAACAGTATTGTTAATTCATGATTATCTCAAAGACTTGATTTATTATTTTATTTAATAAACTAGTTCAAAGCTATTGTTATTAAATTCTATAACAACAATCAAGGCGTTGATAGTTACACTAAATATTTTAATTGTATAAGAAATTTTGTCTGATGACTTGCTGTATAATTTGAGTCTGAGGACTTATTAATTAATAAAATATATAATATAAAACTGTGCATATAATCTCTGTTACAATATAAAAGAATAGCTTCGCAGTGCAGCAACTGTCAGACGCAAATAACAGTTCTTCATCTACTATTAACCTGCCCACAATATCAAACCAATGAACAAACTTTTTACCCCTCCTACACCTATTTTTAACTTGTCTAAGGGTCAACTTACTTGGCACGGACAAAGGGGAGGGGAAAAGCAATGGGGTTATTGGACGAACGTTCTTCCACGGGTACACTTTTACAGATTTACGACACAGCAGCACAGTGTGAATATGAACTGTAGCACCAGCCTTTATAATGTTCATTTCACGCTTAGATTTACATATTGGCCTACTAGTTCATAGTTTCCATCGTGTTTAGACTGTAAGTGAACTGCCTCTACTACCTATTCCATGTAATATAACCAGGCATGTCACTGATATACATAAAGGTACAATGTTTTTTTCACATGAGTTGCCTTGTAAAGACACGTTTGATCACGTTTGCCCTTTTTTAACAAATACCTTCTACTTGAAAGGTTTAAGTCAATTTTTTATATATTATAATGTCATAAATTTTAACTTTGAGTTATGTCTCTATTTTGTTGACATTTTCTAAACATGTTACATTTTTTAAAGATTTGGGTTAAATGTGTTATATCTTTGAATACAGCAAACTTAAAACATAAATCGTTCTTTAATACTTTGTAATAAGTAAATTCGAATTTGTGTACTGAGTTTTCGAAAATTTATAAGGACCCAGTTTTGTGCATACTGTATACTCACAGAAGATGACGTCCACTGTATCGTCTCACATTACTCATAATAAATAAAAAATGCAACATGAATTACTGAAACGTTTTCCAATTCGTCGTTTTGTAATAATGTGTTTTCAATTGGTTCTGTTGATTGAATTTCACCGGAGTTTCGAAAGCAAACAATAAACAAATATTTACTTTTTTCTGTATGCGTGATGTTATGAAAAATAACAATTAACTGTATTTTTGTTATTGTTTTTTGAATCAAAAAACTGCTAGTATTCAGACACTTCGAATTAACTCCATTACAAATTCAAGATGAGTGTATTTTAGAGGTATGTTTTGTCCTTGCATAGGTAGGTAACCACGGTCATGAATAACGTAGGGAAGTCGACGTCGAAACGGCTAATCAACGGGAAATTCAATAGAGCGTCGTGTCGTGAACTGTTTAAACGCCCCGGCTCTTCAGCGTGGGAATAAATGGCTAACTACAACGACAACATCGACGTCAACGTTGGGTTTAGTTTAACACGTCGCGGCGCCTGTTTGTCACCTCGTTGTAACATCGGTTTGCACCGTGATGTGAAAATGTCACTTGCACATAATAAATGCATGAAGCCGTGTCTATTCTGATTTGGATTTTACAGGTACCTGTTATATTTAAGCATAATGTAAGATATTTAACCGGAAATTAAATGTAAGAGATATTGCGCTTCAAAAAATTACGAGAAATTTTTTGATACTTAAAAAACTTTTATTCGAACAATGTCGATTGTCTTCATTGGCTCTCCGTTTTAAAAATAAAGTCTACTTTCAACTAAAATCTACATTTACTATACATAGAGGTATCAGAATAGAGTGTGCGAGAGGCTAAATACTGCGATAAAGGCAAAGAGAGAGAGATAGCAGACGAGTGACCCTACCTCACCGCCAATCAGCCAAACCAGCAGCAGCGGTTCGGCTAGAAAGAGACAGATAGGACACTAGGCTGCTATCTCTCTCTCTTTTCCTTTATCGCTTCCTCTTACACGCGGTCGTACCCTTCACGTACTCTATTCCAACAACAATATCTTTTTAGAACTTGAATTACATAAAATCTAGAGCCTAAACTAGGGGAATCAGGTAATTTAAATCTACATACAAAAATCTTCTGAAAAATGTACTTATGTAATAAAATTTAAGTAGTGAAAAAATACTAAACTGGAAACTCTCTTGCGGTCGCTTGTACTGAAATATGAAGTCTTGTGTTTGGGTGGTTTCGAGGTGTGATGATAGAGGGACGAGGGATCCATGAGAACCAAGTCAAGGCACGAGCACAACACATCAACGCAACGATGAGAGAAAGACAGAGAAGGAGATAAAGTTGAACGAAACCACAGCATACTACAGAATAGCACGCCCGTCCCGTCCACCCGCCCCAGCACACAACGGGAATGTGCGTGAACATTATAAATTTGCACGGTACATCAAGCAATATTTTCTTCTCTTTTTTAGGTGTTATCATTTTGCTTATAGCGTTCCGTCACACCATTATACTCGTATCCGTATCCATTCCTACGCCATTCTTGCACTCAAAGAGAATAGCAAGTTTTGATCAGTATTTCAGATAACAATGACTACAATATATTTTATAAAATATTAAAAAGTTTATGAAAGAATATATATATCTCTTCTACAGACTTTTTCCAAGTAAAATACCTGATTTCCTGAACGAAAACAGAAATACCACTTAATAGTATTTTCCGTGGGAGCATGTAGAAATTCCGAAATGGTTCAGTCACTGACGACTTTCTACTATGTTGAAAATTTTATATAACAATTAATAATAATTACAAAAAACTGTTTTTCTGAACAAAAACACCAATGTTTACACCAAACAGACAGTTCTTGAAACATTTAAGCTCCGGCATCAATGCTCTAAATTTGTTTGATGAAGTACCCTTTTTATTTTTTGCACTGTATTAAAGATTTTTTTTAAGGCAGGCTTCGATAAACATAGCTTTCGAGCCTTGGCCCGGACTTGGAAAACGTTAATATCCTTTTCGAGTCTGCATAAATATTCCATTAGTTTTACTAAACATCCTGTAGATTACATTTACAGACTCCGTTCGATACAGCGAGAGTGTAGTATAACAGATAAATATATAATGAATCGAATATAGGTTTGAAAAAAATATTAAACGAACGAAAGAAACAAAAACGAAATCCAAACACATTATTTTTATCTCGTGCTGCTGATATTTTATCTATGATTTTCACAATGGAGCAAGAGAAATGTAGTATGAAATTATTTATAAAACGAACAGATGTAATATCTACTAAGATATTTAACCTTTACCAAATATTTAACTCGTAAGACGTACCTGTATTTTCTTTCTATTTTATTACAACTTCTTTCACAGTGTAGTATAGTGCCAAAGTCAAGAAAAGTTCATGTATGACTATGTAAGTTTCAACAGTAGTTGAATTACTTAATATTTACTAAAGTTATTGAATAATTAATTATATAAAGTAAATTGATTTATGCTAAAGTACAATAACCTAGTTTACAAGACAATTAACTTATTTTCTAATTAGTAACTAATAACAAGTTGGTCCGCGATTGCAGTTGGTAACGTAACATATTTGAAACTTCACATGGTGCACCATGACCATGCATACAACACATTCTACCCCACCCCACTCCACCGCATCGCACTCCTCGTAAGGTTATCATTTATTAATCATACTCTCTTCTGATGATATAATAAATACAAATTCTGTACACAACCACAATACCCTGCTCTGCACATTTGTAGCAAGTTCTGTGGCAATGTTCAACACCGTACAACCAAGTCAGGTGCATTGGGATCTAGATAACATATGGGCCACAGCGTATGCAATACATATATCATATACTTTCCATACACAAAGCAGCACGAGTCAATTTATGCAATTCTGGCTAATACAATGTCTAAAAATATATTCTTCATAATTAAAGAATTGAGTCGTTTGTTTCTTATTGATTCAATATCATATTCTTGCTAACAAACATAAAACCAACCGCTGACGTTATGTGTGAACAATTGAACATGCTTGAATCCAAGCATGATCTTAAATAGACGATTACAAGTAGAATAGTGCGGCATTTTTATCTTCGCGTATCGAACCCGAAGTAGTGTTGTCATAAGCATCAATGCTCACGCCAGCGGTGTCGCCAAAATCAATTTATTGAGAAATCATATCTTGTTCATTTTTACTAGAAGGCGTATAAATTTTAATTAAATATATTTTCTAAAGAAATAATCCCTTTACATTTTCTTTAATTACTCGAGTAATAGCCCTTTGACTTCTCGTGTTGAGTTCTTAGTACGCAGACAACTGGAAGAGAATTACATTTAACAGTAAGCTGACCTAAGTAAAGGTTGTTTATCGATATTGCAGTTACACGACGTAGAAAACCACAACTGACTAGACGCCTAATGTTTAAAGTAAACTAGAAAACATAGATATACTCGTACATCCCATAAATGGATGGAAACGGATGGAAATGGTTAGAAATAAATAGAATTAGACGCGAATTCACGCGGCTCTGTATTTGTTATATTTGCTATGTACAGTAGAAAAAAAAATGGTCGAAAAAATGCTTCAGACGTCTCTTAAGCTATTTAAGCGGATTTATTCGCGCTATTAATTTTCGCAACGTAGCCTTAGCTTGATAAGCATTTTTTCGACCAATTATTTTTTATAGTGTATATATAGATGCAACAGATGTCCAGAACGAAAACGGTCTTCTTTATGTTTACGATATAAAAGGTACTTTTATTATCTTCTACAGTGGTGTATTATTAAACATTAAAATACAAGCTTCATTCTATGATAAAATGTACCAATGTGATGTAACTGGAATACACCCTACTGTAAAAGTCAGCGTTGCAAGCAGTCTGTTCCAATGTGAGACAAGCCCAAAACATAATAGGATATTGTCTTTGATACTATAAAAAAATATACTAGTTTCGAAAATAGTCCGATATTAAATGAAATAATCATTATTTTAATGGGGCTATTATTTTTAAAAGCATATTTCTAAAATATCATTAGATATAAATTATTTACTTAAATAAATTCTATTGCTTTCAATAAAAATGCTATTAATAAAATGAATAATTTTAACGTTACTAATGAAATCAATAAAAAAGATAATTTAAAATATTCGCATTGATGATAATTTTATATCCCTGGAATATTCTTTTATATACCAGTAATATAGCAGAGAGAAAAATGACCATGTATTGGTTATAAATATGACAGCCTCTTATAGGTTATGTACATGCATGGGATAGTAAAGTAGATAGCGTGGTTACCAACTCTTCTATATAAAATTCATACCATTGGTGGTCAACTTTTTATAAATGCATTTATGTATAGATCTTCAAAAGGTTTTTTTTGTGTATTGTCCTACTTAAACGTATGTTTCTGATGCGGATTTAAACTTTTAGCCTTTTTTGTGCATACATAGTACAAACGAATTCGTGATTAGAGGTATGCGTGCATATATCAGAACCGCAAGCATCGACTAAAAGGTCCAGAAACCATAAACATTTACATAAAATAATTTACGTTTACTAAATAACAACCAAATGTAAAATTTGATGTAATAGTGCGAGTGAACTATTTGCTCTCCTTGCATATGTTGAGTTTGGCATCACTGCTCTATCCTACTCGTATGTAAGCATCTCTATCCAAGAGCTATGTTGAGTGTCTATGCACCTCCACATAAAGGGGACACTTTGGGTCAAGCAGAAGAGGTCACTAACACCAAGTGCTATTATTAGACAAAGTTAGCAGAAGATGTAACTTTACAAATATTATATTCTTACTTGTAATTTTTAGACGTGGTGCTAGTCTAATGTTTAAAATTTTAGTGTAGCATTACTTGTTTCTTTAAATTTGTTTTTTGATTCAAAATATAACTAAATCAGGTGAGATGTAGTAAACTATTTGACTACAACTGTAGTTGAGGACGTGTTCAATTAGCTGTTGAAGATTTATTAAGGAAGGAATGTGAGAACACTTCAGATCGACGAATAGAAATCCATCGGTGATGACGTTACGAACCAGGGTACATTAAACGCAGCGGATTATTAATTGATTAATTATTACTGTCGAAAATGGCGCTGTACTTAAACATTCCATAGTAATGGTTATAGAGTTTATTTTTAGTTTATAAAATTAACTTTCAAATTTTATGTTTAACTGTTGATGAACGAAATCTATGAACGAAATATTATCAGCGCTCAACTTGGAATAGAAGATTGATTGGTTAAAAAGGGTATAAAAAAATAACATTAAGAAAATAATAGATACATATACATAACTATTTGTTTCACCTTTAAGTTGCTCTCATATTAAGAGCCATCAATTAATTACGTCACACACAAAGGGGAGTTGGGATGATACCCGAAGTATGACAAGAGCGTTGTGACGTCACATTTAAAAAGATAAAAGAAAAAAGAAAATAAAATTTGAAGAAAAGACGACGGGAACGTTCATGAAAAACCATCAAATTTTGTGACGCAACTTAGTGTTCTAAAATTCATTTGATATAAGCCGAATCATGTTAAGACATTGAAAGTGGAATTCAAACCCAGACTCCTAATCCTTTTTACCTTATTCACCGCAGAATGATCTATTTTGTAAGAAAAATTTAGCATACTTATACAAAATATTTAGATGCTATTACATGCTTAAAAATATTCAGATTTGGTTAGAAAAAATTTAGATTTGGTTGGAAATTGTTAAGTTTAAATACTCTCGAGCACTGTGCTGTCTGTTGAAATGTATTCTTTTAAATTCCCTAACAGTTTTGAATGTAAGAGTTGCTTAAAATGTTCTCACAATATATTGCACAATGAGTCTATTTCTGCAGAGATGTTCACCTTCCCTTTTTAAGATATAGTTAAGTCTGTAGACAGTCCTTCACTTCCCAGTATACAGCGTCAGCGATGTCTTGCTTTACGATAGTGTTCGCGAAGAAGGTCTTGAACTTTCTATGATGGAAATCAAACACGTGCTTTCATGACATAGAGACGCTCCAGGTCGCGACTCTTCGCTTGTTACATTAGTTATGCCCGCTTCACAACGAGATGGGAATCAAATATTACGTTCCGTAAATAATCGTTAAGAACTCCATTATGATTAACTGATTGTAATTAGTATACACTTAAAATAATATCAAGATATTAAAATATTAACTCATAATCATTTGATTAATATCTTAACAAGCATTTCATCGATGTAAGAAAATTTTCTCAGCAATATTATTAAAAGTAATAAATTGTTTACTAAAATAGTATGCTATAAATATTGACTATTTTTATTGTTATTGTGTAATTAAAACCTAAAACTCTGCGAAAGTCATGAACCGTAGTTCACACACTGATAAACAATTTCAAGTATTCTTATTTCAGAAATGTTCATCTAATTTATTGACCTAAAGCAATTAAACGAAATCGATTAATAAATACCAATATTGAACAATGTTCTAACAAAAAATTATGTTTAACGACTGCTTCAGCTTTTAGCCTATGAGACCTTTGTTCTAATATTATCAGAAGCAGTCTAATTTTTATCAGACAAAACAACAATTCGGTTTTTTTGTTGCAATATCTTCCTACTTGTGGATGATAATATAAAAATAGTGCCTAGCGCTATTTGGATCTATGAATACTACCAGTAGATCACTATGACTTCAACCCAGGTCTAGCGATGACGTCATGTCAGTTACAGAGGTGCACATACATCAGAACCTAGTTTCAGGAACCTAGTGATCAGGAGGACTTTGAATTGAATAATAGCTACTTCGACACATACAGATCGGTTAAGAGACCTGACAATTATATAATTATTGATTTTTAATTAAGAAAACCTGACCTTTTTTATATATTTTCAGAAGCAATCCAATTATTATCAAATAAGTCAACTTTAGCATTTATTAGGCCCAAATTAAGACGTTTCTTCAGTGCAACTTGAACGAATAATTGGATAATTTCTACACTAGGTCAAATATTTCCAGGTTCAGAGGTACCTCAATCCCGCGTGACCCGCGTTCCATGTTTAAAGCAGATAGTTGCTTGGCTGGTCGGCGTTGGCGGTCACGACTTGCACAACACCCTGGAGGATCATTATAAACATGTAGACGTTGGTAAACACTAGGAAAACAAATTAAATATAATTTGCTTGGATAGTTATAAAATGCATTATGTTTAACGTTGTAATATCAGGAGTTATTAAGGAAGATGCAGTGGAAAACAGGATAAATTCCAACCAGGACGTTTACAGAACGAAATTACTTCCTGGTCGCATAATTAAACTTGTTGTAAGGTTATATAAACTAATCAATAGATATTATCAAGATAGATATATGAATGTGATGGATAATATAATCTACCTGTGCTGCTGTATGCTAGCGAAACCTGGACATTAAACCTAGACACCCAGCGAGCTCTGGAAACTTTTGAAAGAAAAGTACTAAGAACTATATTTGGGCCTGTTAAAGAACAAGGATACTGGCGAACCAGATATAATTTTGAATTATATGAACTGTATAAACAACCTCAAGTTACACAGGTCATCCGAAGTAACAGGCTGAGATGGCTCGGTCACGTCTGAAGATCCCCTGAAGACAATGTTACTTGATTATACATTTTTAACAACCCTACGGGATCCCGTACCCGAGGACGACCACCAACAAGATGGCTGGACGACACAGTAGAGGACATCAAAACTTTGAATGCAAAAAACTGACAAAGAGTTGCTTTGGACCGATTGAGTTGGAAGAAGCGTGCTGTTGAGGCAGCTAAGACCTGTAACAGGTTGTTACGCTCTTAAAGAAGAAAGAAGAAGGATAATATAATAGGTTTTGTGACGCTGATGCCTAATTTATTTGTATCTAGCGACAATGCACTGAGCTGAAGACTTAGGTTCAGCGCAATAGTTTCTTTTCTTCTAGGTACTTCTAAATACATACACGTAAATCCTACTACTTTTACATTAAAGACAAATAGCCTTATTTTCATAATTTAGTACGTCACAAATTAAGTCCACTACAAAATAATTATAAACAAATGTATAAGGTTATGTCAGCTCGACATGTGCATTACGCAAGCGCAAGAGTCAAGACGTTTAGTTAACATTAAAGAACAGCTGTGAATTAGCAAAGAATACGTTAATTTATAATAAAAGCAATAGAAATGACTTATAAAAAAATATGACAGGAAACGCTAATGTTGTGTTAACAAGAGTAATATGTGTTTCTGCCAAAAAACTAAACGAAAGCCTAAAATAAAGCCTAAAGGTCGTTAACAGTTGACACGATAAGATAATTAGTAAAATTTATATAACGTCATGTATATTTTAATAGTGTCAGTAAAACAAAATGTGTGAGAGAGATAAAACATCTTAAAATTAATTGGAGTGACAGAATTAAGAAATATATACAGCGTTTGCTAATGAAATGTTTATATGTAACGTTCTTTTTTTGTAGTAAACTTAATATTTTAGGAATGAACTAAATTTCAACATATTTTTTTTTAAATATTAGTCAGATACATTTAATAAAAAAAAAATGTTTTTACACAAAATATTATTAAGAAATTGAATTAGATATAAGAGTCAGGAGATTTAAAAGAATTACTGAAAGTGAAATTAGGGGCTATATTTATTAATTACGTCACACGCAAAGAGGGAAATTCGAAAAAAAATTTAAACGTGTTCGAAAATTATAACGACTAGATATAATTGATTTTGGGTACTAACTAAAGAAAAGTAGATAATCTCAGTTAGGCAGCGACGTATTTCTGAGTAGATACAACTGATTTTACATGCAATATATGGGTTGTAATTTTTATGACACTACACTATAATTTTTTTTGATATAATACCATTTTTACACTTCTCAAACGACCCTCTTTAATGGAAATGCTTTGCTATATACCTATATCGATATCATTTACTAATTATCATTTACTTTATTGATTTTCTTTCCTAATTAAACGAGTAATTGAATGTTTCTACTAAGTTGCTTTTGCGGCTTAATGGGTGCTTCCATTAATTTATGTTCAGTGTTTGTTTACACAGTACAACGCCGTCTAACTAAAAAAAACATATTCATTAACTTTTCAACATTATTTGAAACAAGTTTTCATATTCCGCTATATTATTCCCACACGATTCTACCTAAACACCAGGCTTCATACCAAACCATACGAAATGGCGCGGCGGGCCCGACGATGCAATAAAATGCTATAAAACTTCAAACATTATCTGTTTGTAACTTTATTGTAATTAATAAATTAAATGTGTATAATTTTACGAAAATATTATATTTCAACATAATTAAATTGCTAAAATATGGCGCGTCTACCCTGTATATCTGTGTGTGGTTAGGGTAATCGTCCCAAGAGACGTCGCCGGTGATTGACCCTTTAGTTGTCGAATGTTCAGTCAGCGTGCCTGAGTAACATAACCTCACAAAACCATATTGCACTTTTGCATGTTCTAAGACTTTTTAGACGAACGGATCAATCTTCCAAGGAGATTCAATTTCGATTCTATTCATTTTTAATTTATTACAGATTTGTTTTACTACTCTTCAGATTATCGGTGTCCAGCAGTTTACTTGACAGCGGATGGTGTGCAACAGCAAATGCGTTTAAAATTTGCCCTTATTTCTGCACATTATAGTAATATCATGCCGGCAATTTAATTTTGCCGAGATAGGCGCGATCAAGTGTATACAGTAGCTCTCGCCTCGCGTTGGCTTGCCTCAGTTCTTTTACACAAGAGGAAAGGAACTGGGAGATGAGACCAATAGTTGTGTTCATTCTCGGCACATGAACTACCGACAACATAGGTTGCTAAAGATGCTTGACCTATTTCATAACAAATATCAATTAATAATTTCTAAATAACAAAACTCTTTTCTAGTACATACTACTACAGTCAATCAACTACATTAAGGGCCCCATGTATATTAATCTACAAACAGCAGAGGACAAAAATACTCATCAAGATGTGCATTCAAGAGTTCTGAATAATTAAACCTTTTACATCACAGCAAAGTTTATGTTTTAATACGCATAGGGTCGTGTCAACGTCCTACTACTGCGATTCGCCATTACTTTGATCAGCCGCGTTGCGTTGTACAGATTCACCGGAGACTGACCACTCTGGACCGGACATCTCAGCGCTGTACCTTCCATGTATTAATGATAGTGGACGCAGTAAAAATTAATTACACTTATATTATACAACATTTTTTTTTTTTATTTACATCGTCTTGTGCATCTGCAGGGGAAAAGGAAAACAAGACAAATTATAAGTTAATATTCAAGCGAATATGTCAAAAATTATTTCTTATTTGCTTTCTAAGTAAATGTCTAAGCTGTCCATAGATAACCGTCCACAGGTTCGCATCCAAACGCGGTGAATTTATTGTATCAACATAGAAGAGAAGGGAAGCGAGAGAGAAGGTGTAAATCTACTATGATCGGCTATCCAAATGATGTCATCAATACACATTTGAGAAAGTTATTCGAATCAACTTAATATAATCAGAACTTGAGAGAGGAACGGGAGAAGGAGTGAGCGAGATTTACGGAGTGAAATAAATTTAAAGATAATATGTTTTAACGAACAATTACTTATAAGTAATATATTATAAGTAACTTTAAAATGAATTTAACGTAGCGAAATAACCTAATACTAATATGATGAAATCCATAAATGTTTTAATGGTATTTCTTCTTAACAATCTATTATTAAAGTCAGCCATAGAAAATTTCGCAACACAAACATAAAGTACAAGTTTATATTTTAAATTAATTTAAAAATATAAGAAATACTTATATTTTGATACCCTTATCACTAATAAAAGAAATATAATAAAAAAAAACATGGGGCAATCAAACCGGGAAACAGAGGAAGAGAATGGAAGAACTTTTTCTTACTACAGCAGGAAATAAATTGGGGTGACCCATGACCCATGACCCGTGATGCGTGCGGTGTGGGCAGTGGATTGTGTGTTTAGCTACGTAAGCTAAATTGTAACTACATTGATAAAATAATTGAGTTCCAAAAAAAAATTTAAGATCTTTTTATTTTTTAACAATTTATTGTTCAACATTAAATTTAATTTTATATTAATAGGGTTATTTTTGGAGTTATGTATATATTGGGCGAATTTGCTAATTCGATACATTAGACAGTACAGATTGTGTGGCAGTTACCTGATTAATTTGAGAATTATGATCCTTTCCTTGAGAAGCACATCCTTTCAGAACGCCTGTACCGATTTGGCTAATTTTTATTTCTAAATAATAGCTTAATTAAGAATTTTAAGGAAAGAAAAATTAACAAATATCCCCGGAAAATTGTAAATTTCTCTAAAAACTGAAACTGCTTTTTTCTATATGATTTTTTGCTACAATTTTAAATAGTCTACACGAATATTTTGTTATTAACAGTGTGAAGATGGTGTGACTATATAGTATTCATATAATACAACTAAAATAATATGCAGGTATATAATTATTGTTACAGTGTATTGCAACTTACTATACATGTGCAAACCACATGTGAATACCTTAAATACAGTGCTTACAACGAATATCGTCTATTTGGAACGTAATAATAATATATAAAAATAGGCTGTTATTAAATTGATGTAGACGAACATTTATGGCTGAACCGGCGCTATATTTTCTGAATTTGACTTGTTTCCTTTCAACTGATTATATGACACATAGTCAAAGAAAAAACTTAACAAACCGTAATATCAGCTAAGAGTACTAGAGTAATCCTCGCTAATGTAGATGTACTGAGCACGTACAAGATGTCTATGGAACCTGTACACGGTAAACAATACCTTTGCATCTCACTCTCCCCATCTCTCATCTCCCATTCAAACACTATTCGGTGTGATTAGTTTATATCCCTTACGCCCTCCTCATTTTTCTTCTTCGCCAAGATTTTTGATATCTCTTAACATACGAGTATAAAGAGTTGCACACACCATCTTTTTTCATCATACTAAAAAGTGAGGTGAAATTCATAAACTTTCGATTGGAACAGGAAATAAATAAAATATGAGCCTAGCCTATATATGTGACTGTAGATATCTACAAAACGATTGTTTAATTGTGACTCACTATATTATATTGACTCCAAACGGGTTAAAACTATATTAAAAGGACGAAAACAATATTAGGATAGAAAGAGAAACAAATATATCACGTGGCATGCGTATCAAAGCAGTGTTTCCGATTAGATAGAGACAGTTACTTGAGTTGACAATAATTTAGTCTTAATATAATGAATCTAATAATTAGCAATATGTAAATATAAAAAGTATATTTATGGACATACTCGTACAGCCGTTATATGTTACTTTCTCAATATGAAACTATTTTTTTAAATATCTATATTCTGCTTTATTCAACCACCAAAAGACAATTAATTATTGATTGCCTATTAAATTTATTTTAAATTTGATGCTGTCAGAATGTTCCTCTCTTTATTGCAAAAGTACCAAAGATTCAGCTTAAACCAAGCACAACAGAAAAGTTATTGGTTTGGTTCAATACATTTTCGAGCACTTTTTTATAGCAGACTATTATCAATATCGTTTTTAAATTATGTCATCATGACTTGCTTTTTTCTGATAATCAAAATAAAATCTTAAACCATAAATGTCAAAATATTGACAGATTATTAATAAAATATTACGAATATTTATTACAGAATCCATTTAACTTGAAGAAGGCAAGTAGCTGATTTAATAGGTTTGAGAATTATTTTTAATAACTTAAGTTTTAGTGAAATTGTGTTTGTGAAAATAACCACAATATTTTTGAAGACATTTTTGTTTTTGTAGGAGATAGATAGGGCCAACAGCATATTTATTTAATTAATATAAAAACAGGTGTAACCACACGTCAAACGTAATTGCTTCTCATTCTATTGTATTGCTTCTCATGTAAAAGATACAAATTTCAAAATGCAGGACATTCTACCGATAAGGCAATTACCTTAATGAGACATTCATTTCTGACGAAACAGATTAGAAAGTATTTCATCTTTTTAACCAATATTTTCTCGCTGCAACTCATCCAGAATCCGATCTCATTTTCTCCGAGTGTAGCTACATTGGTACAGGTAACCTGGTGCCATAAACATAGCTGTAACTAATCACGCAGGGTACATGCGTCCCTGACCTCTTCCTTTTCTTCTCTTCGTTGGAGTTGGAGTTGGAGATGGACTTGCGCAGAAAAATATTTACTACATAACCCTAAAGGCACCAAAGCGAATATAAAGAATAAAAAAGGAGGAATACCAACACATCATCAATTCTCTGAATCTTTGAATCTCTTCTCTCGTCATTGTATTATGATGATGCGTAATGATGATATAAATTCAAATTTAAAAATAAATTAAACAAAACTTTCAACTTTTGTATGCTGTAAAATTGCACGTAGCAATATAACTTGGAAAGTTTTTACAGTGAGAAATAAAAATAAAATGTTTTAACATTTATTTTACTGTTTATTAATTTCTTCAAGCGTTTTATTGCAAATGAAGACATGGAATTACGTCTGTACGTATATTTATTTATAAAACAGAGATACGTGTAATTTATTTTATTATTGTTTAATATACTGAAATTAATTAAGTATTTAATGATAATTAAACCTTTGCATTGTTCCGAAATCAATAATTATGTGGTAGAACAACAGAGAAATGTTATTTTTATTTGTTTAGACATAAAACCACAACTAATAACGGCGTTTATGGGCGTTGCTAATTCCGCGGTAGATCAGGTACCTGATGCACCGGCAAAGTCAAGGATTTATTGCTGCACATCTTGAATAAAACGACGGATACTGCACGAAAAAGTTAAATATTCATAAATAGTTAGTGTAAATATTAGAAATACATTTTTCGCGCTAGTAAGTCATTGAAATGACTTTGAAAATGACTGAAGATTATTCTATCATCCAATTTCTAATGCAATTACTATTAGTAATACAGTTTCTACTGACCACCTATGTCAGGTCTGCCTTAATTGACTTGAATATTTCATGTCTCACAAAGAAATTATAAAAATGTCTTCTATAAGATTAATTGTAACTATTTTTATCATAAAATTCACTATTTAGGAGATATTTTCATAAAAACTGTTTTTGACCGCCATTTTTCCAAAATGTTGGATAACTTAGAATTATCATTTTTAACCTTAACTTAAAATATCTAAATATTAGATTACCGGCACCCGTGTCAAGTAAGTGCTTCTTTTGCTCTGGGAAATACTAAAGCATATGATTTCCTAAAAATTCGGTAAGCTATCAAAAATAAGCTAAGGTATTATCCAGCTACTTCTTTCAAAAGATGTTAGAACATCATCTTCAGAGACGAGGTATTTTTCTATATAGATAAACAAAAATCATCCGTGCCGGGCGGCAAATTACCCGAAACAATTATTTCGGGTCTGTGTTCGCCCACAGCAATCATAATCATACACTTTCGACGATGTTGACTACTAATAGTTTTGTATATCATTCGAAAACAACGCAGTGGATAATTATCTAACTGCATACGAGTAACATACGATGGAATAAATTATTTCAAACAATTTTTTGTACTTCTATACTTAAACTATAATTCACCTTTAATTTACCAAGTTAATCTAGTTCAAAAAACGTACTTAATTTTATACATAGAATTCTACAAAGGTTCCCATGAATCCTTGAACATGCAAATTCTAGCTTATTGATCTCCTGGGGCGACCAAATAATGAGCAATCAGCCTGCCGAGAACGACTTGCTGGTGACTGGACCGAGTCGACTCTCAACTCTCAAGTCTCGAGTCACCAGTGGCACCAACCTAGATATAATGACAGGTTTAAATACTATCTCATAGTATTCATTACATTACAGGTCTACCACTCTAATAAATAGCCGTAGAAATTGCAGATTGAGTTCGATTCTGTAACAACTGGTTTTAGTTATTTGGATCATTTCCTTTTTAATGACTTTGAATACGACAATAGATTTGGCTTAGATTGGTGTGGCTTAGATATTTGTGCCCCTCGGTGTAGCTGGAGATTAATGTGTGGATGTGGGTGGCCCCGGTTGGGGCTCATATGTGGAGCGGCCACATTTATGGAGATAATTCAATGGATTCTTAAGATTAAATCTGAAGTATATCATAAGTAATGAAACGATTACTAACAATTATGGTCCTAGGCTTAATTTCAGTGTTGCGTGCTGGACCGCACTTAGCAGGCGTGGAGGTACAAACTGGTACATAATTTGGGCAGCGGCGATCGATTCAATATATGAATCAAACAGTTTTTATTGCTATTAGAAGTAGATTGAAGAAATGGTACAAGATAATCATAAACTGGAACGTGGAGAATAGTAAATGAGAAAACGATTTTAACCCAACAAATCACTAGAACTGTCTAAACATTATCAATAACTGTATAGCAAATCATCGCATCAACTCTATTTAACAAACGAGTGTAAATATTTGTTAATATTTTATTGAACACTTTCAATAATATATAATAATAATTTTAATCTATGTAGTATTCAATTGCAGGGATTCATAAATCTATATTTAGCTGTTTCAAAAATAATGGATTAAACTGTAACATTTAATTCGAATGTTAGTATTATCAATGAAATTAATATAGTCCTCGTACATGGGGTATTAAAATTTACTCGTATTTCGATAATCACTTTGTTGGTAAACTAACAACATATATTTTATTACAGTTCATATTTACTGATAATTATTTAAATGTGTGTTAATAGAAAATAAATGTGTTCACTTCAACATTAAAATAAGGCTTAAATGCTTTATTACTGCAGCTAGCTGTATTACCGTTTATTTCATCGCTGTTCAAAAAGTGGACTATTTTGTATATTGCAATTATTTTCCGGGATAAAAACGAGATAATCTCTTTAGGACTGTTACGTCATATATTTATTATTTTGAATACAGTTATTTATTTTAGACAACAAATTGACCAAGAGCGTTGTTGCTTAAAGCACCTCTGATTTAGGGTTGGATTTCTTTGGTTCTCCATTAATCTACATACAATATATGTCATTGTCAAAAAAACAGAACAAAATCTAGTGATATTTTGTAAAGTATATACAGAAATCTAACAAAAACAAAACTACAAGCAGTAATAAAAGGATGTCATGCCAGATGATTCAATCAAGATTAAGACAGACAGAGCTGATTAACTAGATATAAAAAGGACTCGATGATATAACTTAATGATGGGACCCAAGTTGACTAAAGAATTTTTTTTATTTATTAAAACTGTTAAATTAGAGCAAATTTATAAATTCAAGCTACGTGGCATTTTGAAACACAAACGAAACTCGCAAAAGTTTTATTCAACTTCTGTTTATTAAGAATAACATGTCTGCTTTTTTGTTCTAATGTCTACCCAAAATGAAACCTGAAGAAGCAAAAAAGCAGAAAGTATTTTATCATAATTAACTCCGTACAAAATTCATACATAACCTGATAACAACCGGGGGCTTCTTCAATATTTGCTGTAAGTTTTACTGGAGTAAGCTGATTGCTGGGGCTCTGAGTACTACACGACTCTCTTCAGTGTTCAACAATTATCTGATCCGAGTTCGCGAAACGCCGTCAGAATCCGTACAGAATCATCTTGGTGTAACGTAATGAGTCAAGTTTGTCATTCCATCATCCTCATCCTCATCCTCATCTAGACCAACTTCCATCACAGAGAATCGCCGGTGGCAATGAAGAAATAAATGTGCTTATTTTCTTATACCATCAAATTAATATCACCCGGATGGGAAGTAGTCATAAGAAAGCAGAGCTGTATTCAGAGAAATAACTCTATAAAATGTTTAAACATCTGATGTTTTCAGAGTGAAGGTATTCTTAATATTATAGCTATAGCTTTTTTAAATTTAGTTTAGGAATTGTTTTAGTAATTGTGTCTCGCAGTACTCGTAGTCTAAAGTTCTCCGTAAAATCGACAACCTATTTGGTTAACCAAAGTTTAATAAATTGTTAACCTATTCTAAATTCTTTCTTTGTTTGGTATTACTATTGTATGTCTTGAAAGAATTAAGTAATTCACTCCAGGATCAATAAAAACCAAGACATTAAGTCCAGGAATATCTATACCAAGACTACTATAGCAGTAGCAGACCAGCAACTACAAAGATAGGGTGTTAACTCATTATGCAGTTCACAGTAATTTCACACGAGCGTTCCAGGTATTCTCGCATCTTGGGCAACTGGATTATAGACATGTCTGGTGGTCGGTGAATACCCATTGACCATCGTCCGAGAGCAACCCCTATCCCCACCATTGTTCTCCGCGCTTGCGCATAATCTTCCTTCTTAGTAATTACGTATTGTACCTGTGCAAACGTATGTATGGGTATATTATTATACCATGTGTAGCGAGTTAAAGATGAATTCTAATATGTATATATGTTTTTTTGTACGTGTAATTTTCTAGATAATTGAATTTGTTTTCTTCCATCTCAGACTATGTTGCGGTTAGGATAATTTCTGTAAATATTTGGCTGCAATTTACAATGGAAGGTAGAGAAGAATACAACTGATTGGTGCAGGACCAAGAGAATTTGTAGGAAAACAAAACATACATTTAAATAATGTTAAAAAAATACCAAATTGTATTTTGCAAGTTTCATCGCCTTTCATTAATATAAGAACTGTTTATTTTAATACTTGATAACCAGATGAAAATAGTCATCCTTCCATGGTCACCACTATTTTGAACTACGTGTTAAGGTGCGTGTATAGAGACCAGCACGAAACGCAGTCAATGCATTTGTTAAATGAATGAAACGCAGGATAGAAAGAACATAAACAGACATCCGTATGTAAATGGCATCGTTTTGTTTACTCGTATAAATGCGTTCAGCGAGCTACTAGCCGCTTAACGCATTGTGTAAATGCTGATACCATTGCATACGACTTCCCATCCCGTTTCTTCTACGTTTCATTTGTTAAACAGAATATGTTAGCGATGTTTTAAAGCCTATTTTTATAGTTTATTGCCGGTTCACACCAGAGAGACAGTTTTGTTTTTCACACACCAAATGTTCACAAAAGACATAACTGCGTGTTCAAACCAAGCAGTTTAAAAATCAACAACAAACGTGTTTTCCTTTAAACTTACCGACTATGGGAATATGTTTTGTTTACTAAAACCGCAACAAAAGACAAAAATGTTTTAAGAACTGTCTCTTTGGTGTAAACATTGATGTTTTTGTTCAGAAAAACAAGTTTTAGTTCGTGTTTTATCGAACAGTCTCTGGTGTGAAACCGGCATATTCCTTGATGTGGCGAAGTTTTCTTCTTGGCTGCTTTAATATTTTAGATAGCATGCTCATTTTTGCAACATAAATATCATGTAAATGCTATACTTTTCATATTTATATTGAAATCGTGGAACGAGTATAATGCGTTACATTACATTACGGATGTTTGTTTTCGTGAAATACAGTTGTTATAATTAATCATTTATATTCACTTATTATGTTTAAGACAAACTTAAAATTTTCTTAATTGAGAAGCACACACGATACACCGCAAGCTAAAAACACGAACGCTGAGTTTGCTATTAACATTACACTCCTTATTAGCTAATTATCTGACATTATCCTACATGAAGCACATGCATATATCGGCCGGAGATTCAAGGCAAGTGTTTAAACAATGCAACGCAGCACAGGTAAGGCGCAGACAATTGTTGTCTTAATCATTTCATAATCATAGAACGATAGTAAACTAAAATTACGTATCGGAAGAAATTGAAATAAGTAATTCAAATGGAAAATATCAGAAGCACAACCTTATACAAAATAAGATCATACAAGTTATCGATTTCATTTTATTGTCTTAATTTATTACGCTCTGTCTTGGGGGCTCTTATTACGCCTTATCTAGATACGCACCTGGTAAGCAGGTACCCAATGTTTATTAATTTACAGAAACAAAATTCTACACATTAATTAAATCCAAGTCATGAATATAGAGTGTACCATCACAAATTGACTGCGTGATAAAAATCTCAAATGAAAGAATCACACGATCAATTCGTGTAATGAAAAATCAATCTTCGATTAAAATGTAAATTTCTTCTTTCATAAAGCTACGCACCGATAATTTTAGCCACATAATCAGGAAATGAAAGCCTTGACGATATAGAATACAAATATATATTAAATTTTTATATATATATATTGGTATAAATTATGGAAATTTCTAGAATGTTTAGTTATAGAACGCTAGTTTTAAACTTTTTGTCAATATTATTAATGCCAAAATAATATTTTCATAAATAATTGCTTTTCATAAGATACAAGCGTGTTTCTCCAATATTAGGGATATAATTTTCGTGTGTTTTCTTTAAAAAAAAATTAATATAGTTTAAATGACGTGAGTTCGCCGGCGACTCATGGTTAAAACAGGTTGTGCCGTATAAATCTGCGATGCAATGAAAAAAAACTTTCTCACACATTTTTTTATAATGTATATTGTAACTAATAAGATAAAATTCACCATCGTATCATCATTTATGCGGCTCTTATAACCCCTTTCAGGCATAAGTCAACGCCGAACTCTCGCAATTGCGACTATACCTTATTTTATTTGATTAGGAAACGACAAGACCACAGTTCTTTTGTAATTGATTTACAAGATAAAGTGGACATTCTATTTAAATTAGAAATATTTATAATATACTATAGGTAGAAAATGAACCTGGGAATTTGCTTGTAGCAAGCTAGTAATGCATTCAAATTGAACAGTTTTAAAACAGAAGAATCCTCAGTTTACATAATTAAACATTAAACAAATGTTATTACATTGGCAACCCTGAATCCAAATGCAAATAACCACGCAGTCATAAAAAGCAAAGGTGCACAACGTGAGTTTAGGTCCCATAGTTCAGTAGACTCTGGACCACTTCACATTATGGCATTGAATCTCTTGACTTCACCTCAGCGAGTGCGAGAGCAAGCAAAGAAGGTAAGAAATGGAAGAAAGGATAGTTCATCGTATTGCAATTCCTCGCAGAATTTATTTAACGCATAATGATTCATCCCTTAAACAATTCACAAGGAAACACAATTATGGAGGGGATGTGTAAAAAGTGATTTGTTTTATGGGGAAGAAAAGCATGGCGAAAAATATGCAAGAAATATCTAGCGATGAATTGCACTGCGATTAACTTGGCGGGTGCCTTACAGAATCACCAGTGAGTGAGAGTATGGGTATCATATTGTGTTTAATATGTAGGTATGCGCATCGGACCTATATATGGGAGGGGCCAATGCATGATCTCGCAATTCTACTTCCTTATAGCCATAGAGCTTTGCATTTACAATGGATTATTCAGGTTGGTGTACGAGTACAGTAAGCAAAAGGTCAATAGCAAAAGTCGCCACAAACGTGATTTATGCGATGAAATAATAGTGGGAGCTGAACCTGAATCTGTGGACCCTAGACGAAGAGGGGATGCGGGGCACGGGAGCGCGAGATCGGGATGCACCGAATGTCGATACCTACTTTACGAGTTATTGTTTATTACTGACACGATTTGAACTAATAACATTGCATCTGATCAACTATAGGAAATGTATTTTTAAATTTACATGGTATTATACACATAGTAGATTGTTAAACATTAACAAAATAACCTTTTCATAGAAAATGTTATTTAATATATAACGTTTTGTGACATATTATCGCTGTTATTATAACATTCAATATATCGAACGATACAATACATGAATTTAACTATTTTGGTGGTTGATTTGAACTGTAAACTCTACGACTATCAGATTGTGATTGTCGTGAGATGATGTCTATTCCAAAAGGAAGCAGAACGAGTGATTGGTGTTGGCAGGCCCGGATTTGAAAGAGGGCAGGCGGGGCTACTACCCCGGGACCTCCACAATAGAGATCAAGGCACTAAATTTTTGAAAGACTTGACGGAAAAGTATTGTTCCTTTTATTCAGAAAATAATCCTCCGCTCCTTGCCACAGGGCCTCCACACCTCTAAATCCGCCTCTGGGTGTTGGTATTCATGATGGAATTGTTAACAACGCAACAACGTGTCGTTAAGAAACGATTAAAAGCGACATTTTCTTAACGATACATATAACAACAACTTGAAAAATAGACGAGAAACCTTGAATAATTATCTACATATAAAAAAATATCACTTTGTAATAATAGTTAGTTTAGCAACAGAAGTTAGTTTTTTTGTAAACAGCAAATTGCGCTAATTTGTTTATTATTTTCTATAATCTTCGTGTCAATATTTAACACATGTAATTATGTCTAGAAATGTAACTATCGTAACTGAAACGGATGCTGGAAATTCTCTAACATCTGACTCGATCACTAAGTAAATACATCAACCAAATCGATCAAAATTATCTTCTTTTAAAATTATTTTATGTAATGTTTAATAAAAGGTTTAGTATTATAATGGTTACATAATTTAATGTTCTCTTATTTTTACCTTATTTAACTAGATACATTTTCAAATTTAATAAACGTATCTGAATATTAAACGTATCTTTTCACATACATATATTCAGTTTATTTAATAAAACATTTAACGTTCCTGTGACACAACTTTCTTTGAAGTCCGCAACTTAGAGGAAGGAGAATAAACCCTCATAAATATGAAACTTTTTCCCACAACTTTTCGTAATTAATTGAAATTAAACCCTTTTAATATTTTCTGTCAAAGTTAATTTTCCATGCAATTAACATGTCAGTGCATTTTTCTATTAACATTTAAAAAACACAGATAACTTTATAAATAGATAATTAGTTCATTTCAATTATTATTGCAACGGATGAATTCCCATAGGGGTTGGAGTTGACGGGGTGTGAGGAGTGGTTTTTTAACGTCAACTAATTTCCTGTATAATTAGTTCTTGCCGTTGACTGCGTGTGTAAACGGCGTTGGCGTTGCGCTGCAGAGAATATTTCAAACAAATCTAGTTGTGTTTTGTTTGGCGTTTGTTGTGTTGTGCACAGTTGATAAAAACTAGTCTAGACTAATTTGTGCACTTATAGATAAATGTATAATAGTTTTAGTGGTTGCAGATTATCTCGTTCTTATAATGAAAGGTAAACACATTCGTATTAAATACATTCATTGGACTGCATATTTGAAGATTTAGCAAAAACTAAAGGTAAACACAGTTAGGTGTATTTAAGTTGTTTAGAAATTCAATGAAAGCCTGCTACTACAGACTAGCGCCATCTGTGTAGTTTTGACGAAAGGTTTGTGTTATTATTATGTCATTAGTTTATGTTACAAAGGCTCATTTTGTACCCATTCTATCAGTAGTTCGTAATTTACATTATTGTAAATATGTTTTATGCTTATATGTATATCCTTGGAAAAACCACTGTATTAGTATCTCAAACCACATCAAAAGCAAGGTCATATCTCACCCCTTTTTGTTTGAGTCTTCATACGACTCATTACATTAATTCCAAGAAATAATAAATATCTAAATAATCGATTTTACCTGATCTAGAATGTTTTTTGGCTTATTTCACTGCTTTTAAAAGGCTTTTAGACTAGCTATAAAATAAGACTCTGTTAGATGAAATATTACTAAGTTTTGCTTAAGTTAAATACTTAATTAATGTTCGGTAACATCCATGTTTTGTGTTTAGCGTATTAACTCTAGTTACCATGACGTTTTATGCTCATGTTTTGAGAGATAAACGTCCTATTCCTGAGTCTTGCGAACAGTGATCGTGATCGAACAGATTTGATTTATATGACTGAAACATTTTACGAATCACTTTTAAAATAGTCCTATTCCAGAAATATATTATTAATTATTATTATCAGATCAAAAATACTCTTTTAAAAGTAATTCGTAAAATGTTTCACTCATATAATTCAGATCTGTTCGATTACGATCATTGCTCGCAAAACTCAGGAAAACGGGACCCAGATAAGAGAATCAGGGGTCTTAGTCCTGACTTTCGCTTACTAGAAATGTGATTTAAATTCTTCTTCGTATTTAAAAAAAAATCGTATAGAATTTGGAGAAAAGAAGAAGAGGTTTTTCCCACAATACTAGTGAGAGAAAGTCCTGCATCTCTATTGCAACGGCAATATATAGTTCCGATGTGCTTTTTCAAATTCGGTAATATAACCATTTGTATTTATTTTTTCAGTTTCGCTGTAAAAACATGCTCGCTTTGGGATTCGAACTAGGTCACAATATGTCCACAATATGACCATAACACAAGTTCTCGCAAACATAAAAACTTTTAGGAATCAAAACGAACTGTCTCAAAAACAAATATTTCCCTGAATTTCTTTTAGAACATAAGTTAAAACACACCAACAAAGTCAAGATTATTTTAAGCAAAGTCAAAAGCTCCAGCAATGTGAATCCCAACATAAATTGAATCTAAAGTTAGACGAAAGCTCTTACAAACAAACAAGACAACGAAAATTGAATACCCGTTTTTTAATATTTATGTTCTTGACATCAAATATTTGTTCTACGCCGTAGACAGGAAAATCCGCCTACGCCTACACATTCGCTTATTTCAAATAATTGAAATAGTTGTTTGTGTTGATACTAAGATTATCCTTTCATGGAGTTTCATGGTTCTGAAAATATTCTGCTTTTAAACTCTGCTTCAACAGAACATCATTGGCTGCTTTTAGCACAAGAACGTGCCAACTCATGTTACGTAAAAAATGCAGACGAATTGTATTATTTTTCAGAAGTTAAACATGTCGAGTTATTTTTACTACGTTGAAAACTATTATAAATATTCAATAATAAATACTAAGACAAGATTTTTCGTTTTTCGAAATCTTGTTTTCTCTATATTTGAAAGAACTTCTTAATTTGCTCTTAGCGACAATATTAATCAAACAGTTCAGACATTTCTTTATTTATATAGGCTATATTATCAGGTTTAATACATTTTACGCTCTCTTGACTATTATAATATCATTAAGAAAGATACCACCTTCTCCTTAAGCTCAAAAGATGAAATTTTTTGTAGTTAGACTACATTTAATAGTTTGCTAATTAGGGCGATGGAAAGAGAGGCCAAGAATAACAACATGTGACAAGGTGTAACAAGGAGAGGGAGGCAGGGGGTCAAAATTGCGGGAAATACTCCTCTATAATTTCAAACTTGTTATCTTAATGCAAGCATATTTCAGTGTTTTTTTTTTCTACCTAACAAATAGGGAATTGTCTTAGCAGTGTAAGTTTAAAAGTTGCTATGCTACTAGACGCTAATTCCAAGGTTTATTTTCTACCTTTCAAACATAAAATTATCCCAGCAGTTTTTAAAGTTTTCTACAAGCTAATTCAAAGGTTCGTACGAACATGCCAAAACAACTCTTTATACTCCAATATAGAATTAATACATAGAAAATTAATTTAAATATTATTATCAACAAAAAAATATAATTTTAACTAAGAACCAATCAGTTCTAATCAATTTTAGAGTACATAGGTGATTGTAACCATTAAGTAGGTGTGAGTAGTTAACAATATAAATTAATTATTATAATTTATAATTTAACCAAATTTTATGTAATAAATTAATTTACTAATTATGTTTTGATGCAATGCAAACATAATTATACACTCGTATCTATAAAGGTCGGTATTTAAATCGACAATGAATAAATTAATTTGATGAAAACAAATATTTTGTATTGATGCGTGCGATATTAATTGACAGTAATACAGTTTGGAATGTTTAGTAACTAATATATGAAACATAGATATCTTACAGATATATTACGTAAATGCTCCATTCAAAATCATTATTTTTAGTTGATTTATTATGTTTACAATATAAATAAAATTAAAACATTGTAATTTAAAAGTGTACGATCTGTATAATTAGAGCTTTTAAATAAATAACTAGGTAATTACGTTCTATAAATATTAATCGATTTTGTAAAGCAAATAATAAAGTTATCAACAGAAAATAGATAAATATATACGACATATATAAAATGTAGTGAAAACATTTTGACTATGTAAATCGGTTATATATATTTACCCGCTAAACATAAAATATATAAACATTATATAAAATAAGGGTAACATTTTTACGTATTTGTTTTCAGATAAATACAACTAAACATTGAATACACTTAGGTATGTTTTTTGAATTCTCAGATCCGATAAAAATATTACAATACTTTTGCATTTCAGCTGTCATTTTTGTGCATAGCTTAACCAAGCACAATACCTTGGCTACAATTTTCAATAATCAACTGCGATCTGTCTTTGACAAAACAAGAATTAAAAAACCTATTTTCAAAATTAACTGATAATTAACAACTAAAGTAAATAAAACGTAAATTTTATATCACGAATTTTTGCATTAAATATTTAATATAATTATAATGTTTTTTTACGTAAATATATGTAATTATATCAGTTATATACTATAGTTATTTGTTTTTGTACATCGCAAAACATAAACATCCGGTCGTGACCTACATAAGATACCAACTGTACAATAATTGTATATATACCATGAAAATTATTCATAACTTCAATATGATTTTGCATACTTATATATCTGTATACACATTTTCTATATTAATTATTCCATAGCTAACTTTGAATATTCTTGTTTTCAATAACTCTCTGTTTTTAATTTCGCCATCATTACTTAAAATAAAAATGTATATAAAAACGTACGCCTTTACGTAGATAATAATAATAACATTAATATTAAACTTTAAGTACATTTCTCTCACCTGAAAAGCATGTATCCTATAAATATTCATAAAATCTAAAGTGGTAATAAAGTAAAACCAAAAACCTAATAAAGCATCTTGATGTTACGCTATAAATATTTATATGTGCCACGATCTTACATTATTTTTATGTCATTATACTTCATCAATATCCAATCAGATCCCACACAGCTACCCAATAAATCTTCAAAAACAAACAAACTTACCATAAACAAACACCACAAGGAATCGGAAAAGCTTCTTCTTAAGTAAGAAGCTCAGCTAGGCAATAAAAGAATTGTCAGTTTATTTAATAATTATTTATTTTTCACTTCCGCTAAAAAAAATGATGAACGTTTCTGTCACTGTTATTATATCACTATCACAACTATTTTTGTCAACTACAAATAGTTTAAAGCAACTGTAAGTAGGCCACAGATGTCAAAGAGAACATCGCTGACATTTCATTAAGATATCGTTTAATTGTTTGCTACTGCAGATAGTTGTCTTTGGACAGTCGGGCAGGTTATTGGATTTAGTAGGCCGCTGCAAATTTAAATACCTCTTATAGATTAAATATGAGAGTTTGGACAGTCAGTTTTGTATTTTTAGTTACTGCGGAACTTTCAAAAAGTTTCGTGTTTAATCGATTGCGGTTTTATTCAATTTTCATCAAATATCACAAAAAATATTTATTATTCTATAAATGAAATTAAACATTTCTTGTAGTAACCAGTCTAGTCACAAATGGTAAACATTGGTAAAACAATTGTATGGTGAATTGCAATAATTAAAACCCCACTTTTCTCAAATAGAACAAAACCACCCACATATATAATGTAGAAACAACCGAGCATAAAGTTCAGTATCACCCTCAAGATATAATTACCACTCGAAAATTCTAATTATAACGTTTAGAAATTCTATAATTTATATTTAGGTCCTCTCCCTTAGAAAGCTGGACTTTAACTGGAGGGTTGATAGAACTACACGCTTTGATATAAACCCTTAGGAGTTCCTAACGGAGTCATAGATAAAGGTATATATGTACCGCCGCAATGGGAGTATGCGTAGTGCGCCGATTTCTAAAGCGCATGCGGAACGAAATAGAAATACAACCGCTTCTGATCGCGGTCTCAGCCTGACTAAACTGACGGTTTGCCTGTGTGAGAAATACTGACGGAAAACCCCTCCAGTTTATACACCTACCCCTTCACCCTACGATGCCGTGCTCATCATTATCCTACAAAACTATCCGCGCATTACATTTGCACACATTTTGTAACCCTTTCGTTTTGTCGCGTTTCGTTTGAAAGTCGTCCATCCAAAGCAACTTGAACAGTTTAGTTATAGCTATTTTAAGGGAATGTTGTAAAACCTAGATGCCTACTACGTAATAATTCGCTCAAATTATCACAGCACAGATAGGTTTTTTCCTTAGGTCGTCTGCACACGGGTCGACTGATTGCAAACTAGCCGCGAACGAAGTTTCCAAGGAAAACGAAAAACGAGCTATGTCGAGCCGTATATCGTGACTCTATAGAATTTTTAACAATATCATAATAGGGGATTTTATTGTGTCGTATTATGAGGTATTTGTATATATGTATGTATTTAAATACTTTTGAATAGTATTTGTGCACATCTCTGCTCATCAAACGCATGCAACGTAATTGCCCTGCGACCAAGAAACACGCACTACGGAATTAATTCAGCAAATCCATATGTTGTTGTCGGCAGGAAGCAGTATGCATCTCTTTTAACATGACAAGTACATAAATGCATAAAAACTGAGATGAATTTATGCACAGTGCGTGCTAGGTAAGTTTTAGTATACAGATTAAAAACCGTGAAGAAAAAAACATCGCTGAATTATTCCATAGTGGAACCTAGGTCTAAGTTCTCATGTAAAATTATTTAAGAAATCAGTTAGAAACATGCTTTAATATATTATATAATAATTATTGTAATTTTATTTTATTTCTTGTGTGTAATAACATGTTATGTTCAGAATTGCATTGTATTTTATATAATAAACAAGCTTTTATGCTTGGGAGTCGGTTGTTATACTTCGCGTAAAACAATGCGATGGTAGTGCACTGGTTAACAATGCTGTAATGATACTGACCTCGTTCTATTGTGATCCATTATGTGGAATTATGCGTATTATTATGCAAATTAGAATGATTATATGTAGTCTAAATGAAGAAGCAAATTTAATCAAATAATTAGAGATGCCTTCATGCTTAGCATAGTCAACTCGTTCCAATTGTTAGAATATGTAATAGATCCGTAATTATGGTTTATGAAACTAATTTGGTTTAAGATGCTATTATTAAGGTATTATTTTCTTAGCAATTGTTTAAAGGCTTAGGCTTAAATTCTGGAGGTACCGTTGTCTAAAGACAGTCGCCCTATGAATTTGATTTCTTATACTACAACAAATTTCAAGGTATTTTTAACAACCTCCTCTTGTCCCTGATGCGATTTACTCACTGATTTAAAAAAGACATCTTTTTTAAATCAATTTTTATTTTTAAATTAGTTTCACTTTTTACAATAAATTTTTGGACAAGATTTCGACAAATCTTGTCACACTTTTTGAATAATTCTTTTATAAAATTCAGTACTGATTTTAAAGTCATACAGCTTCAGGGCTGACAAATCCGCGAGGGTATTTATCTAATTTATCTCATTAATCCCCTAAAAAATAAAATAAAACTTACGTAGTCGTATTTTAAGACACCACTTAATAAGATGTCACGTCGTCATTCATCAAGATTGATTGTGTTAATTTTAAGATCACGAACATGACTTTTCGATTTACTAATTAATACTTTGAAAGTCCCTCGAATAGAATCGGTGACAGAGAAATTCAATTGACTTTACAAGTAGGTAGTAACTAAGTAACTGCACCATGCACACAGACGCGAAGTGACGCAGACATATGCAAATTGTATTGAACCTATTTATATCCAACTGCTATTAAGTTCTTTGTCTAATGGAACGAACTCTTAGTACAGGGATGGAGAACCTACAGCCTTATCATATATACAACGTGTCACAAAATTCAACGATAAGGCTACTTGATTACTCGAGAAAAAAAAATGTATCTCATTTTTGTTTTGAAAGTACAAAAAATCTTTCGAAAATTAACATCCCTTAAGATGTTTCAACTACCATGATCACAATTTTTCAAATATTTCTGATTTTTTTTTTGTATCGGCAACCTAAGTAGCACTGCTATTTACCACAACCATTAAAAATCCCAGAATGCCTGTAGTTTTTACACAAAAATCAATCTAAATAATTTTTTCACTAAAATTTTGAAAGATTTTTACTTTCAGTCCACTTTCAGTCATCGTGGTGTACAAAAAAGTATTAACACTACTATGGCAAGTATTTTTAAAAATTGACGCAACCATCCAAGATTCCAAAATGGTATAATACTTCAGGAAAACTAGCAATAAAAAAAAATTATGCATATTATTTCTAAACAAGAACCAAATTTCATAAATTGTTGTTGTTGATAATACCCAAAAATAGACTTTTTGTTGTTGAAAAATGTTGAATGAATTAAAACAAATGGTACAAACATTTTTTCATTTCTTTTATAAATTTATTACATTATTAACATTACAGTAAATGTTCAAATTGTTTGCCACCGGCATTAATACAGGCACGACATCGCCTTAAAAAAGATTGTTAGTAAAAATATGGATTTAATTGAAAGTGATAGAAAAGGTTCGCATCCCCTGTTCTGGTACATAAAGCATACCTCTTCTTTTGTGTTCGTATTCATATCCTTGCATTACGTAGATTATATCTAACTACTAATGTCACACAGTCATTTGTTTTTTCGTGGAATAAGCATCCTTTCCGCGCATTTAAAAATAAATGTATTTAAAAAATTATTTAAATAATTTAAATAAATTATCATAAATTAATAAATAGGTGTAAGAATTTGATTTGATTAAAAAAAATGGAAAATAATAATAGGAAAAACACCTTAAGTGTAGACTTCGTCGAAGTGATTTATAGAATGACGTTTACCGAATTACACTTATTTTTAAAAAACGATTTAAAATTATCAGTGGAAGATGTGATGGCAATTCAAGTGAATGGAAACAAGATGATTGTGAAAATTGCAGAACATTTATTAATTGATAACATTATTGAAATGACAAATGGGAAAATAATTTACAAAGGTACGGATGACAATAATTATAATGTGTATATAGAAAGAGCCGATAAATTCACAATTGTTAGAATGCACAATATAGAATATGAAATTCAAGATATAACGATACAACACGCACTACAAGGATATGGTACAGTTATTAGCATCAAAAAAGAAACATGGGGTAGAGATATGCCTTTCCCAGTTTATAACGGAACAAGAGCAATAAAGATGATTTTAAAGAAAGAAATCCCGTCGTATATACCAATGATTGGCAGAAAGGTTTGGGTTAGCTATGCTACCCAAAAGAAAACTTGTAGGTTTTGTGATAGAGAAGACCATTTAGGACAAGATTGCCCTACTAAAATTAGCAACAGAATAAATTCAAATGGTTTCGCACGCAGCTATGCAGCCATTGCGGGGAATACAATGAATGACAAAGCGGTAACTGATTGTGTTGTTCCAACTGAATCAAAAAATGAAGAATTAAGTTTTGTCAATAATTCAATTTTTCCACCCTTAATGCCAAAGAATACGCAAAATGAAACAAAAATCATTTCAACAGCTACTAATGATGATACTATTGCGATTGTAAATAATAATGATAATTTGTCCAAAATTCCTACAGCACACAAAGAAATTAAGAGAAAAATTGTAGAATCATCGTCAAATGAAGATACTTTGGCAAATTCTGAAATTGAAGATTGCTCAGATAATTCCGCTGCATCCAAAATGGATATAGGATTGGAAAAAAAAGATAAGAAAAATAACAAAAGACCAAAGAAACAAAAAAAAGTGACAGGAAAAGCAATGAATATAAAAGATAAAACAATTGAATAACCTTAATTTATTCAATATCTTATTAATATGGTACTAAGAACTTTTGCAACATTTAATATCAATGGATTATCCTCTGTAACATCTAAAATTATGCTGAAACAATTTATTATAGACCACGATTTGGACATAATTTTATTACAAGAAGTTAATATAGAAAATTTAAGTTTCTTTAAACCTTATTCCTATATCTCGAACATTGGCATAAATAATAGAGGAACTGCATTGTTGTTTGTTTGCAGGCCTGGAATAGAAGCTACAGATTGCATATGTGAAGAAGATGGACGTATCCTATCGATAACTGTTGAAGATTAACTTTAGACTACCTCTAATCATTGCTGGCGATTTTAACTGTGTGCTGAACCAGAGAGACCAACTTAGGAATCTAAACTTCTGTTCTGGATTAAATAGGTTAATAACTGAACGAATTCTATCTGATATTTGGATCCTCAAGAATAAAACTCAACAGGGCTTCACTTACTTTAGGGGAATGAACATAGCATCAAGAATTGATAGAGTTTATGTTTCTGAAGATAGCCCTCACTGTAAAATACTCCTACTATAAAATGTTTTACTAAGATCCTTGTTTTGTAGTTGTAATATTAAGAAATAAATGAATATCAATATAAAAAAAAAAAATGTCAATTAACGTCTGTTTGGAGTTGTTTCTTGAAAATTATATTCCCTGCACATTTATTTTTGGTTCAAAGTTAAAGTTAGTGTATGGAGAAGTTTTTAGAATAAGAAACTTCTTAATGTATTCGTTGCAAAATAGACGAGTGAGTAAGTCTAGTATATTTTTTTGTTTGTCTGACTAGAAGATGTAGTAGTCTCATATTATATTTGATTGAATTTAATCATAATGGATTGGTGTATACGGGTATAATTCATGAAATGTACAACTTTGCTTTTTAGTTGAACTTGTAAACAGACCCGGGCTGTGCCCTGTGTTGAACGTGGACAAAAAATTAGTGCAGTGGCCAGGACCGTTGCAAAGCATAGCCTCCAATCTGTGGATCCATATCATCACAAACAGGGAGCTAAGCAAATTGGGCTGAGAAATTATTTCTTTGGTACCAATTTCATAATTCTTTATTGAAATACTGGTTACATAATGTACAAAATTTTAAGGTTATAAGGTAAGGTAAATAAGGTTTTAACTTTTTTTTCTTTTAATTTTTTTTTTTATTTAAATTATTGTACAATATATTGAGTTTATTGTGTGAAAATTTTAAGTCGATTGGAGTAAAACTGTCAGAAATATAGGGTTTTAAGTCTTCACCTCTCTGGTCTGATTTCGTATTACTTTGAAACTTTTAAATGCGGTTTCTCACGCATAGAGTCGGTGCCCTCTCTAGTTCAAAATCAACTGGACCGATTCTTTTGAAATTTTGCACACTCTTTCTTTACATAAATGCCGAGGTAACGCTGTCGAGTTTTTTTTATTTCTTAATTTTAACGTATTTTAAAATAACAAAGTCTCTGATTTTTTTTTAAGTACTGTAAAAAATTGAAAAATTAATAATAAAAGAAATCGACAGCGTTACCTGCAGAAACTTATCAACTAATGAAATCATTTTGGTTTTTCGATTTCAGAAAATCCAGTAATGAGTTATGAGTGGCACCGCAATGTTATTTTTTTTTGTGATGTCTGCGGAGATTCGCTGTCGTTGCCTCATTTCTTGACATTTATTTATGAAAATTTCACAAAGTATTCTTCAAATATCATTTTATCATGTAGTAATTATAGAAATAATTATATATTAACTGTGTCGTCAAAAAACATTATCGAAAATATGCTTTTTATTATCGTTTTGATCTTAACCACCCCCCAGCCTTAACAGAAAATTGAAAAAATTAGCGTATGTTGTTTGCAATAGTACGAGAAAGAGAGACAGAAAGTCAGAGGATTTGCGGTGCGTGTTAACTATAACTCCTGACCATTAGTAAATTAGCATAAATCAATAAAACAAATTTGATTAACACTGTTTTGATTTCATAGCAGTAATTAAAGACTAACAGCCTGTTAATTAATTAAATAAAACAAACAATTAAACATTTTACAGCAAAAACATCATTTAGGTAATAAATAGACGAAATTTTATAACGCGTGGTTTTAAACAATAACGTTTTGTTGCTAAACAAATAAACATGATTTAAACCACCTCATATTGTGACTACGATTTTGACACCAACGTGGTTGATTTGGGGTTTCATTCGTGTGGAATCGGGTGAATTCGGATTGGTTCGAGTGGTTTCAGGTGGAATAGTAATTTTCAGCATAATTCTACCAAATATTTCGGACTGTCGAATGATTTATTAAACATATCAAATGGAGAATTTATTAATTTAGGGACCGCGAATCGTCCGCATCGACTGGGTTTTATGGAGTGCTGAGGGAGAGACGTGAGGGTAGTGGAGGATGGGGATGTGACGTTGGAATCATTATAGAATGATCAGAATTACTACTCTTTAACAAACCCCACTGCCAATGCATACTAGCTGCAACTAACGAATGCGCTGGACGGACGTGTGGAATATTTTAATCATGTTGCTAATAATGGAGCTACATGTATACCTATACTCTGACGTATGTTTTCAAATGTAATATTTCAATCACCCAAATTGGATTCGAAATTTTCATATGAAATTATTACGTCACTAATTACTAGGATGACGTCACATACAGAATCAATCTGTTTAAATATAAATGTGATTATAGTCACAAATAACTGTAGAAATCGTGGTTACGTTCGAAGCAAATAAATAAAACGCAGCGGTTAGTTTGTCACATAATTTTAATTTTGAATTACTTATGTTGGGTAAGGTGGGTGGGTAAGGCTAGGACCAAAACCAGAACCAAATTATGCTGTGTAGCACAAATGAATAGGGTTAGAAATGCTATAGAAAACACTTCTTTAGTACAAACGACCTAAGCCAGAGATAGTTTCTTTAAAAAACGTATGTGCACTTAGCAAAAGATCTAGGATCGAATTCAGTTTCTGAAAGATATTTTCTATAAATCTATAATTTTCAAATCTATAATTATATCCAGTATAAATTGATTCTTCTGCAGGTGATCTAACTTTAAATAACACAATCTAAATCTAACATACTTTACGCTCGGTTCGCAGAATCACGTAGTTCTCATATATTATTATTCATAAAACTCAATAACATTTATTTAATAAGGGTGTAAATAACGGAATTAATGGAAATTCATTTCTCATTCACGGGTCAATAAATTATATTATAATTCAAGAAGTCACCATAGAGCTTAAGGAATGTGCTATGGCATCACCGCAAACTCCACCCGCTTTGCATTCCTTCCTTTACGTACACCTGGTTTTAAGTATCATAGAGATTTTAATTCTCGGAGTAGGTATGTCGGTTGAGCGACTAATTTGTAAATAATTAAATTATATCATATATCATTTCTACATAGTACATAAAAGAACGTTCATTTTACATAATAATTTAAGCAAACTAATATAATTAAAGTTTAAATTTTTTAAACGTGACAACATTGTAATTTTTATTAACTATTTTAAATTATGTAAACATGGCAACAGCGCATTTTGTATTCTATAAATAAATTTTCTGTTTATAAATAAAATTATAGTGTTTGCATTTTCATTTAATGTGCTTATATGACACGTAAGAAAAAGATAAAACACATAATTGTTAGGGTAGTTTAACAGAATTGTTATGGTTAAAGAAAAGCTTGAGACATTTTATTTAGTTGCTCACTTTGGCTGTTGAAGAAAAGAGATGGATATATATTTCAGACCAATCTAACAAAATAATTATCAAACAATATTCACAGATGTAAACCGAGATCGAGAGTCGCGTCTTCAATATTCAACTACTCTAATCTAAAATAACAATTAGCAATTATTATATATACATATTTAAAATAGTAAACCAGCAACAAATCCTTCTACTTAAAGTCATTAGATACAAACAGGCAGATAGGATTAAAATATTAGTACTAAGGATGTGTTAGGATTACTCATGATTAGTGCTAACATACACAAAATATACAAAAATACATTTAAAGAGTAGCAATCTTCTGCTAATGTCTTAATTGTGTGTATTACACGTCATCTTAGTAATTGTGGACTCAACAAACAGCTACCTGTATTAACGACGGACAAGAAATCCAACTTGAGTCATTATAAATTTATCGGATAAGATTTAAAACAGGTAAATAAAGTGACTTGGACTTTAAACTTTGAGATTAAACTATAAAAATAAAAATGTCTAAACTAGTTTTCTCATTAACTTGGCTTGTGCTTGACACCGTCGTGTTCCAACTTTTACACTCGCGGTCCACACTCCGCGGCAATCTCCAATAGTCTAGTCTAGTTCCAATAAGTGCAATTGCAGTGGCGTACCTACTGAATGGTGAAAGAATATTCGTTCTCTTTCCAACATCATACAATTAAATGAAGATGTTGTCTCTTTTACATTTGAAAATATTTATTTTAGTAAAGATAAATTTCACTTTCATTTCGCCAGAAAATCATAGAAAAAGAAACAAGATATATCTATCTCTGTTGTATCTTAATTTCTATAAAACTGTACTATATATTGATAAAGTGGGTTACTAGAACCTCAAATGTTCAACTACTCGTATTTTTTAATAACTCCTTATATGTTAGGAGACATTTACAATTAAAAAAGTCATTTTGTCTCTTTAATTATTTAAGGGATTCAACGTTGTACACATTCCAAATGCATGTGACATCACAACCGCTGCCAACCTTACAGCTCATAAATCTATGCTATATGTATTTATATATCAAAATATCAAATATTGTTTACAGCTATTTCAATGAACAATACAATTTCAATATTATGTCTACCGTAACAGATTTAAATAAAATTAAAACTTCTTGGACTTGACTTGATTATTTCGACTACCAACGGCTACAAACCGTCTGAAGTTAAAATGCATTTCACGTCATACAAATATGGCGGACCATTTCTAGCTAAAAAACTACAATTCAAAATTTTAATTGCTATATCTCCGTCAACATTTAGATATTTAATAAAATAGAAACGCTAATACACATTTATTAACATCAATTTCAATCGACAATTGAAAAATAAACCACTAAAAAATGAGGACACAAACCCATTAAATCATAAAATGCAAACGCCATCATTCTGATCTACGCTACTGATCATGTCAGCAGAGTGATACGGTCAACTTTTCGTTTCAGTTTATTTTTTATTTATCGTCTTTCAAACCTTGGTCTTGGTTCGTTAATAAATGATTGGAAAACTATTTGGACATTTTTTAGCTTGTTCGTGTTCCAGCTGAGGTTTGTGTTCTGTCTTACGAGTATGTCTTAACCGCGTGTTTGATTGACAGAATCTACGTAGGAAGACCAGAAGTCAGAATCCAGATTCAAGATCATGCCCACTTAAAATGATATAAAATAAATTTCACTATATTTTTGTATCAATTAAAAACTATTTTGTTAATGAACGGTTCAATTAAAAATGAAAAATAAAACATCTTATTTGTTTTAGTAGCAATTAAATTGGTAAATTAATTTAAACTGGCGATTAATTTATAACCAGTAAAGTATTTTAATGTAGAAGCAAATGATAGTATAGTTTATGGTAAAACAAAATCACATTTTTATTTAAAATATTTTTTAGTTTAACTGGATTGTTTATTTGGTTATCTATTTTTTGTTATATCGTTATTTATTGTCATTGAATATTTAGTTTGATTTGTTTTTTTTTTGTTGTTTCATAATCTCAAGGTTTGAACCTTCGGTTTTTGGTTTAAATCACTCTTAATACATCTACACAACAACAACAACCAAACCAACAACAGCCATAACAACAAAATAAAGGCAAACTAAATAAAATTAAGGTAAAACATTACTTCATGGTTATATAGTTAGATGTAGATGGTGACAGTGTACTAAAATGACAATCGATTTACAAATTTGTACTAGCACTCCATGTTTTCAAATATCAAAACGTTAATAACTTTGCACACGATTGAGCTATTTAAACCTTATAAACTTTAGGAGTCAGATAAATGTTCAAGCTTTGTTTATAAATAGATCATTAATTAGTATATCAATTATTTAGAAACATATAGCGTTTTGAAAATCAAATTTTGTACGATAAATATTCTATTATTTAATTGTGTGTACCATAATATAAGTGTATTAAAATAAAATCCAGAGCTGTTTAACTTACTAAACCTAAGTCAACCAAATTAAGAGAAGGTATTTTTTCGAACTAGAAATCTACAACAAAATATTTTACTTAATTAGTAAATTGTTATTATTTATCCATTAGGCTTTGACATCATATTGAAGATGCGTGTGATTTGTTTGTCATGAAACAATTCAATTTGATTTGACTGGTTCAAGGAAATGTCAGTGATATGAACTACAAATGGCAACATCACTTCACCTGGCCTCACTGCCGTACCAGTATTGAATAAAGTTGCAAATAAACCATTAAAGTGTAACAGAGATAGAAATATCTTGTTTCTCTTTCTATGATGAAATGAACGTGGAATTTTATCTGTACTAAAAATAAATTTTCAAATTTAAAAGAGACAACTATATCTCTATTTAATTGTATGATAATTGAAAGAGAAAGAATATTTTTATGAAAAATCTGTCTTATGAAGAAATCTATATGAAATCTGAGTGGAAAAGAATTAATTTTTTTACTGGAACTTCAACTGCCTATGCCATTTCACCCAAATCGATGGTGTGGTAATATGATTGTAAATTATTTAAACAATATTTATAAAATAAGGCAGTTAGCAACCACTGTTAGTTTAATATCGATTCGTTTTAATAAAACGCCCATAAGTACGATGGTGTAATCATGTTAACCCTAAATTCATGGTTAAATGATTTTAAATAGACTATTTGATAGAAATATAATTCGCTGATCCTGTAATCTACTTTTGATGTTTGTGGTATTTCGATATAGGTTTTAAGCCCACAAGTAGCGTAACACTTTTTTAAATTACCATCGAAATAACATCAAAACAATGAAACCTAATATGAGGATGCCAATTTGGGGTTATTAGACCAGGAGCTTATGACATAAATATCTACACCATATAAACCCACGCAGTAAATATAGTTTTTTGACGTATTACTGGAGGTAAATCAACTGTCTTAAAAAAAACTAAACAATTTAAAATATGATCATTTTCTAGAAATAATTGCGCTTTGTTTTAATAATATCTTAATAATGAGACACGGGGTTGGATATTGCGGTGTCATGAACTCTTCGCCTATACGCTGGATGGACCATGTGCGTATAGGGTTCCGGATGAAGCCGACTTCGTGGACCGGAAACAACCCGGATGTGTTCTGCGGTTCATGATTGCAAATAAAATATTAAACACGGTGTAAATAAATTATATATAAAACATGCAAATGTGTTTTTATTGTTTTATTCTTTTATCATTTAAAAAACGAGAGATGTGTTTATTTTTTGGAATTAATTGTTTTTTTTTATGTATATAAAAAAGCAGTTATGAAAATATTGATTGCGAAAATTTTATATTTTTATGACGCAAAGTATATATTTTTAAATGAAACCCAAAAATTTCAAAAATAGTCCCTGTTAATAAGGTGAACATGTGAACATGCGTCAGTAATATAAATAATTTTGTAATAAATATATACTATCTTTATTTAATTTAAATTACTGTATTTTTTTATTTTCTTTTTAATAATACTTCACGGGCTTCTTAGGACCACGGTCCTTTTTTCACCCTTCTTATTTAAAAATTACTGTATTTAATATAATTAATTATATGTTTTTATATTTTAGAAGCTGAAACTTACATTCTAGGTTAAAACCTTAAATGAACACTAAAACTCAGTGAGTGGGAATGGGGCTTAAAGATCACTGAAAGAAACGACTGTCTTAAGAAAATTTTCTTCCTTTCCGTAGTAAGATAGAGACTCCAGAAGCAACACCAGAACAAATAGACAAATAGAACATAAATTACACTAAAAGTATAAAAACTTTTAAATAAATTATAAAAATAATATATTAAGACTTATTCAATTATATTTCAATTATATAACTTTATAAAAATTGTTCGCGATGAGAACGTGAATGTTTCTTTTACAATAACACTGTTAAATAAAGCAAATATTGTTTTTTAAAATTGTACTAGTATGTGTAAACTAAGCCAACGTGTGTATTATAATACGTAAAAAATAACAAGAACGAGTGAAACGTTAAAAATATATCACAATTTCTTATCAAAATAGAAAATAAAATTGTTTAAAAATGACTTAAGTAACAAATGCACATTGTGCTAGGAATATAGGTCCAATACGGAGCTCTCAGCTATATGTATATCTTTATATGTGTATTTCTATTCTGTGGTCAACGTACACAGTTCAGAAATTGGATTCACTTGACGTAGCTTCTACGATCTTGAATGCAGTCTCCACAAAAATAAGCACACATCCGGTACGTATCATATTATGATTAATATCGGGATATACCTTCTCTTAAGACTACCATTCGACCGTGAAAAGAGATATTACAAACATAAGTGTTAAAAGTCAGCATAAAATACAAACAAGTGGGAAACTTCTTATCAAAGCAATAGACAATTCGAAAAAGCCATCTTCAGACTACGAACAGAACATACGAGATCGACGCATCAACATTTAATCAGTAAAACAACAGCTCCGCAGTACAGCAACTGCCAGACGCAAATAATAGTCCATCATCTACTAGTAACCTGGCCACAATATCAAACGCAAAGAACAAAACACAGCATCAGTGGTGAACTAAAGGACATACTTTCAGACAATAGAGAAGAAATTCAAAAAGTGCTGGAATTCCTTAATGATATAAATATAATAAATCAAATTTAATGAAAATAAGTTAACTTCAGGCGAATATGACCTTGTCGTTGAAATCGCCTTAAAAGGCGATATAGAAAACAGATCCGCATGGCTCACATCAAGCGCATTAGTTTTATCATATTACATATAGTACACATAATCGAACATATTTAGGTACTTGCTTTTTTATAGTCTGTTATAATAAAATATACCGAATATTTCACAAGTATCGTATTCGTAGTAAACCTGACGTAACCTAGAGTAAGTTTTTCACTTAATTTAAGCATTTTACGATCGCTTTCAATGTTTTTTTTGCTATGTAACGACATTAGGTTGTTTTTTTATTGCGCTCAGTTTTACGAATAAGTCCAATAAAAGTCTTCAAACGGCGCGGCGGTGGCGGCAGCGACGGTACCCCATCTCCAGAGCACAGACGGGGACCTCCTAGGCCTGCAGAAGATGGCAGCAAGCATCCAGCAATGGGCACAGCTGCGTTTTGATGCGTGTGATTGTTTTATGGTCTATTTTATTTTGTGACATTTATTTTTTAAGTAATTCCAGTAGTTTTTTTACGTATTTTACGATGGCTCCAAAGTAAATTTGCTATTTTTTTGGCAGTGTACTTTGATAAAATCTACAAGTTTATTATTTTTAGTTAATTCTTATTTTATTCTTTTATATCGGTGTATTCGTCTAGTTCATTTACCAAATTGGATATAAAAGTTTTCTGCGAAGTAATGTTGGATCATTAAATTGATTATTTTCGATATCTGATAGCATAATAGCATATTCAGTAAGATTTCTGCAGGATAACGTCGGATCATATATCTTATTGAAAATAATGATGCTGTATGTTCCAGATGAACGGAGATACGGACAGCTGATTGTGTGGGGTGCCGCACTGATAACCTTTCACACTATTTCTCACACTTATCTTACATTACTAATTTCATATAACAGTTATTGTTAGTACGAGTATTAATATTGTGTAGGAATCCTGTTGAAATTAATTTGTGATACAATTTGACTTGTGTGCAAGCCGCACAGCTCATAAATAATCATACTCGTTCAATCTCCTATTCTTCCTGTTCCTCATTTCGAGTTCATGAGTTTCTTCTTCGATCAAGCGCCTAACGACAACGAGATGTGTTTGGTGTGGACACATGTCACTTGCTATTCCCAACAAACAACGTTGGGTTCAGTCAACGTTGTAATTAAATCATTTTTTCAAATTAATTATCATAGATTAAGAAGAACCAGTGGTTGCGAACATATGACTATCACACCAACGGTTAAAGGCAATCATGACTACATACAATGGGCTTATGTCCTATGTCTTAATTTTTTTTAAACTGTACTATATATTAATAAAGTTAGTTACTAGAACCTCAAATGTTCAATTATTTTTTAATAACTCGTTATATGTTAGGAGATATTACCAATTAAAAAAGTCATTTTGTCTTTTTAATTATTAAAGGGATTCAACGTTGTACAACATTCCAAGACATGTGACCTCACGTCCACTATATTGCTATCTCTTTTGTACAACAGAGCGTAAAAGAGATATATTCATAAATAATCAACAAATAACTGACCTCTACAATACATTTTCACGTCATCCAAATGGAAGACATCTCTAGCGCTAAAACTACAATTCAAAATTTTAATTGCTATGTCTTCGTCAACATTTAGATATTTAATAAAATAGATACGCCAATACACATTTATTAACATCAATTTCAATCAACAATTGAAAAATGAACCACTAAAAAATTTGTACAATCCCATTGGTTTGGATGAAATTGGAGGTTCTCCACTTGTATAAGTAGAGTTTCAAACCATGTCTAAAAAGGTATCTACTTAAACATGTACGCTAGATAGAATAGAATTTGAAAGCAACAGTTAAAAAAAGTATAACATTATTTAATTGCAAGTATGCAATCAATGTACAATTATGAACATTATATCTAATAAACAGTGTGGCTAATGTTGAAACAGCTGATTGATTATGGTCCTCAATAAATTTGGTCCTCAAATATTTGTATTAGTTTTATCATGGTCAATGATGAATTGCCTAAAGTAAACTTGGAAGGTTATACATATGTTAAAATAAAGTTTCTCACACAACCCAAATATTATTCATGAGTTTTACTATACATATATGGACACATTTGCATATTTAATTTACAATTTTCAACTTTTGAAAGTTATAATTAAATTTGTGTTACTTCGATAACGGTTAGAGATTGATTTTAAGGAATTATGAGATAAAAAATAAAAAAGAATACCACTTCGTTCTATCAACTGGGCTTGTGTCCTATGTCTTAATTTCTATAAAAGTGTACTATATATTGATAAAGTGGGTTACTAGAACCTCAAATGTTCAATTATTTTTTAATAACTCCTTATATGTTAAGAGATATTAACAATCAAAAAAAGTCATTTTGTCTCTTTAATTATTAAAGGGATTCAACGTTGTACACATTCCAAATGCATGTGACATCACAACCGGTGCCTACCTTACAGCTCATAAATCTCTGCTATATGTATTTATATATCAGAATACCATATATTATTTACAGCTATTTCAAGGAACAATAAAATTTCAATATTATGTCTGCCTTAGCAGGGTTAAATAAAATAAAAACTTATTATTCTTCGACTTGATTTGATTATTTAACTACCAAGAGCTACAGAACATTACCACAGCACTGACCTACTCAACAAATAACAAATATGGCCGACCATTTCTAACGTTAAAACTACAATTCAAACTTTTAATTGCTATATCTCCGTCAATATTTAGATATTTAATAAAATAGACACGCCAATACACATTTATTAACATCAATTTCAATCAACAATTGAAAATCGACCACTAAACAATGAGGACACAAGCCCATTTGTTACAAATTCCATTCTATCCAGTGTATTTATTTATTGTCCGAACCCCTAAATGAAACTAAATCGAATTTGCATCTGATCTGATTGTGTAAAGACACTTTAATCTCTATTATAATTGATCGCCTTTAAAAACGCTTATCTAAAGAACGTAACCCTTTTTTATCAATATTAGTTTTATTAATTGTAATATTTAATATCCTCCGAAATTATATTTTTAAAGCAAAGTTATTTTATGTATCAATATATAATCAGACTTAATCTGTCATCATCATCTGCTTTTTCAGAGATATATATCTATGTATGTTATAAAATTTTATACACTACGAAATAATTTTTTAAAAATAACTTTAAAAGTTTATTTATTTTTAGCTGCTAAAGCTATTAAAAAGTTTACCCTTCTCCTTGTTAATAAATTCACTCCCCAACACTTGACTAAATAATTTTATGTTATGTGTTTTAGTAATTTTAAAATTATACCGACCGTAATTTTATAACAACGTTCATAAAATAACAAAACGCAGGCGTCGCAGTGCGCGCGTAGTCGTATCGTATGAGTTGAACCGTTTGAAATTCTAAACCAAATATCATTATCTCATTAAAGTAATACTTAACGAAAACAAATAACTATCCCGACCTGAAAGTAACAGTTTTATTACAACGCGGTGTAGTTGCTCAGGGATGAAGAACCTTTTATGTTGTAATCTCTAAACAACTGCGTCTTAAAATAAATATTAAATTATCCTAGCAGGAGCCTGGGAAGGGAAACGAGACTGGCCCCAGTCACTTACAATAAAACAACGTTTTCTTTAATATTTAATGTATTTAACGTCGGCCTATTTCCGTCTTAGCACCAGCGACCTTCATCTACGTACGTAGTATGAATGCAAACTACACCGCTGCCTAATAAGTTTATGCTTATAAGAAAATTGTTTTGGAGTGCAGGTTTGAAACTTGAAAGTAGCGTTATTTATGCTTGGTATACAAGGCTTTATATACAAGCTAATTGCAAGGTTGCTACTATAATATTATACAACACAACTCCAAACGAATAATCAAGGATTAAAATTAGCTATCTAGTAGCTTATTTTCCAAGCGTTCTATGAAATTTAGTATACCCATTTTATAAGCGTAGCGCAAACTTGCTGAAAGAGTAAAATACATGCGTTTTCCAATTGGTACTAGCTAATCCTGCAAGGTTATTCTGCTTGGTTACATTTAACTTTGCACCAACCTAAATTAATAAGCTTAAAACTAGCTAATACCTTGCAAAGATAGCTTTATAAAATCTAATTTCAATATTCATTTCTACCTGGGTATGTATGTACATAATGAATTTAACTTGATCACAAGCAAACCCAGAAAATATAATTCTAGTCCGCGGGTCAAACCCGTAGTCAACGTCAAGCACAAATGCTCTCGCCCCCTGTGTCGTCAAAACAAGGTTTAAGAAACAGCTTGTCTAGATGAAATTGTCTAACTAGATACAATTCATTTGCAAGAGGTATAAAATGTGAGGAATCGAAAGTAATTTTATAAAGTCTATCTAATTAACAAAGTCTAAAATTAAGTAATAAGTACGGAACCTTATGTTTGTGAATCCCTGTCATAATCCTTTCAAATTCCTGTCAGCCCATCACTCTCATCAGTTGTGTACTACAAATTATAAATCGTCTGACATGTAAACATACTTTACAGATCTATCAGTAATGGATGCTTTACATTAAACAAACTTAAAGTAATTAAAACGTTTACAACAGTAACAATTAATAAATGTTCGCGCAATATTGTAGCATCAATCTTTTCTAAGTCATTTACTTTTAGAAGTATAAAACATTAATCTTTTATAGTATTAATTAAATATCGGGTTTTCAAGAAAATATAACAATGCAAAAACTAAACACAATTCTATGGAATTATTTTTAAAATAAAAATAATTCGTCTGACATTCAATTATATTTGTAATACAAGTAAGTAGTGTAAGATCATTTAATAATTCTACGTCATACATGATGAAAACTCCGCTGCAAACAAATAATGTAAAACACATACCTTAAATCAACAGCACAAGTGTTACAATTCACCTTTCATTGCATCTCTTTCTTACACAAGCACAGTATATAGTACACGACACTCGCAATCGTCAATTTCCGTAAACTATCGCTCGGCACAGCTGATCACTATTAACAAGTTGCGCAATAATTGTTAATGTCATCTTTAAAATAATATTTGGCAAAAACAAATAAAAATATTTGCAATTTATGTATTAAACAGAGAGTTTTACTTTGATTATATTACACAACACACACACATTTTAAACTTTGTACAACATTATCTTTATGTCAAGCTAAATCTTAATGCAACATTGAAAATATTGTGCAATTTTAACCTCACAAATAGAAACTTAATTAGCAATCTGTAACTTCTAAATAGTTTATTTAGTTTTCAATGTCTACAACGCACACTATTATTACTTATTAATATAAATAGGTCACTGTTTGATTTAATATTAATTTCTCACTAATAATTAGGTCAATATCACAAAATTTTAACGACGTGAACAACACAACCCGCCGATTGGAAAGCCGATGCACTACTGAGGTAAGTGACCTCAGATACATTGTAAATATGCAATGACAATCAAAATGGCGACCTGGAAAAATTTTCAACATAAAATAAATTTTGTATTATTATTATTATCTTTATAATTTAAAATCAGTAATTTGATTTTAATGGTACGAGTATTACGATTAATTTTCGATTTTATATCATATAATTTTTTAATTAATTATTAATAATTAGCACGTATTCTAAGAGGAATATATTAATTTGACAAAAAAATAACTTCTTTCTTTCTGGTGTATTATGTAACCTTTGAGGTGCGTCATGGAACTATTATCTTTTTGTTTCTTAAATGTAAACTCCTCAAAGTAACATCTTCATTCTAGAAGTTTTTGTTTGCAATTATTGTACATATTTAGAAAAACAGTCTGCGCTTGAGGAATAATTTAGGATAATAAAATCGTGATTTTATGGACGTCAGGTTAACGTTACTTTTATAAATCTTTTAAAATGTATCGGACAACTGTTGTGTAATAGAACTTGCGTTTCCTACGATTATTTAAATTTAAAAGTGTGTACATGTAGCAATAGATATTAATGTATGTTTACGCACCGTTGCTTGGCAACGGGTGTGAAATACATATTTGTAACCAATAGCGGATTTTCATAAAGGCGCATAAAGTGTCTGCCACAAAATTTGTCAACAACGCATTAGTATTTTGTTTATATTTGTACACCTACACCGAGTTCAATGACCGGTAAGTCATATCAAGTTTTATTAATTATTTTGCAATGTTTGTTTTTAGAGAAACATTTTTATAATGTGTTAGAGCAGTGCATAGGTGTATTTAGGATTTTTATATGTAAAAAAAAGAGACAGCTATATTATTTTAAAAATATTTATAAAGTAAATAATTGTATTTGATATTAGTATTATGTTGGTGGATGTGTTACAGTTGAAGACGAGCTTGAGACATTCGACAATCGACTGCGTAATGATTGTCAGTTGAAGAAAAGAGATGAATATAGTTTCCAGATCAATTTAACAAACTCATTTGGATTTATATAAAAATATTTGATCCGTATGCAAGTTAAACTTGAATATCAATGATTCAATAGTATAATAGTGCAAGTGAAGTATGTATTTACTTTTTTAAATCAATTTTTTTTTAAGGTGCATTAATTTGATAGAGATCGTCCTGCATTCAAATGCCAGACGTCCCCACCGTCCACGCCGCTCCATCACTGTAGCTTGTATGGTGACATTGATGGTCCCTTTTCTTTTATAATCCCACAGGACCTCCTATAAAATCGTTAACTTAAAGTGGTATATCAGCTTTGCGTTTTACGACTTGAAATGAAAATGTCTTTTGAGTGACAGTCTCATCGGGTTGTTCATATAGACATTCCATATCTTATATATATTTCCATTAAACAGTGGTTAACAGATGCTTTTTATGGAGCCAGTTTGATTTAATACTAATTGTTTAATGGATTCGGATAATAATGCCGAATGTTTACATATATCTCTCTCTCTTTCTATCAGTAACTTTACGTAGTAGATCTTGTATTTATTCTGTAATGTTCGAGATAACGACGATACTATACACGGCGCTGATATTAAAATCGTAATAGTATAGCTTTCAAGTCTTGTTACACACTCCTCTCTATTGTGACGTCACTCATGTGTGACTTTTTTTAAATATCGAATTTTAAATTAGATGTGACGTCTCAACTCTTTTAACCCTTCCCTCTTCACTTGTCACATTCTGCAACTACAACCCTCTTATCCCTTCCCCCTCCTTTCCACACCCCTATTCCCCTCCTCCTCTTTCCTCTCCCCTCTTTTCCCCAACCCTTCTCTTCCTCTCACCCTGAAATTTTTTAAAGATTTTTACTTTCTGTTCACTTTAACTCATCGTGGTGTAAAAAAAAAGTATGGACATTACTATGTCAAAATTGGCCCAACTCTTCAGGATTCCAAAATAGTATAATACTCCAGGAAAACTAGCAATAAAAAAAATTATGCATACTATTTCTAAACAAGAATCAAATTTCATAAATTGTTGTTGTTGATAGTTATCTCTTTTACAATACCTAAAATAGGTTTTCTATAGTTGAATGAATTAAAACAAATGGTACAAACAATTTTTCATTCATTTTATAAATTTCCTAAACCTAATTCCTAAACAAATTGAGATAAATTTTTTTTTTCTCTTTTACTTGTGTGCAGGACCACCCTCTGGTGCCCGCTTATCGTTGAATATTGGGACACCCTGTATGTATCATATTCGTTTATTTTATGAGTAAAACGGTATTTTGCCATCAACAGAAATGATTGTTTCCTTTCAAGGCAAAGTGTCTTCCCTAGACGCTAACATTGAACCGCAAGATGAGAAGAGAACTGACAGGAGACGCATCCGCGTGAATGAAGTCTACTAACATTTAAATGCGACATCGCGCCTGGCCCGCCGCGCCGCTCCATGCCGCAACGTGACGCAAGCTACTGTCAAACATTTAAAACTGTCACAATATTCTTCCATTAGCTCAGACATAAAAATCTCAAATGTTGGAGATGGAATCCATCCACTAAGTGTAAAGTGAACAGATTGCGAGACTGGGAATGTTTGTGTTTGCAGTCAGTTTATCGGGATTGGGATAATCGTATCAGACTCATTTTAATATTTAAATTGTTACACATGACGGCCATTTAAAATGGAACGATCTTAAAAACAAATCATATCTTTATTACGTTGAAAGCTGAAATAGTTGGAAGACCGATTTATACGTGTTATTGCAGTGGCGGTGTAGTAAGTGTGGGACTGATAATCATATCAATGAAGCAATAGAGCACTCGGAGAAATTAATGACCGTTGTAATAGCCCTTTAAAAGTGAAACTGATTTCAAAGTATTTATTTCTCCGTAAAATATACTACATTTAAGAAGATTGTTAACAAATACATTTTTTGCTATGTTCAATCTTCAACAAAGTAATACGCGTTTACATTTTCTGCATGTGACTTTTCGTTCATCATTTTTGAGAGTCGTTATAGAGATTTAGGTAATATATTAAATATATTAACATTTTCTCCTCCAAGCTCTAAATTTTACTTAATAATGCTTAATCATTATTCTATAATAATAAAATATTTTTACATCTTGTAACAACAGGGTACATAGAGCTTGAGCAAGTGTGCTTTAATTCTTTGTAATCTTCTGCAGGTTAGGAAAGCATCTATAAGAGGCGGCTCTAGTCTTTTAGTTTCGAAAATGATCTTTCGCTGTGTGCTGAAAATACATTAAGTGCATGGTGCTGTACTGAAAATACATTATTCGTTAACAAATTTCTTTAAATATCCAACGGCGTAGAGGAATAATCAATAAACGATTTCATTAAAGAACTCAAATATATCAACATGTGAAAAGTCAGCATGCAACATTAACTTCAACACAAAGATAAAAGTATCCATAATGTATAATGTTTTAGTATGTAATGTATGTATGTAATGTGATTTTTCATCTTGTCGGCTGTCATATTTTGAAATTACCAATTTAAAGAATGTGTATTTTAAAACGTGAAATTGAATTATGCTATTATTTTGAACACTAATAATTAAATTTTTAGCATATATCTCATTTATGTAATGTTCTATAATATAGCTTAATTATAAATAGAATTTTTTTTAATAAGTACATAATTAAAAGTCCAGTTTCTCTAGCAAAGGTCTGATTGTAAATCTTAAGAAATTCATTGTTTTTAAACTATAAAACATGCTGTACTAAAAATACAACGTTAATCTCTTGAACCATTTGATATTGATTTTAAATCATCGAAGTTCGTGATCAAAGAAGACTAAGTGATGATCAATTAGTTATCCTGAAAAGTATTAAGTAATTATTTTAAGTACAAATTGAAGACTCCTTACTCCTTTATTTCTAAAAAACCTAATTAAATAAATAAATGCAAAAATATATATATCAATCCAGTTTATTGCAGTACTAAAATAATTTCACATATATTAATATTTAATTTGGAATTTATTTTTTGATTTTGTTATTTATACTAAAATTTATTTAAATAATTTAAATTCCTGTTTCTAATTTATAATTGTTATATTTCTAATTGTACCATTGATTGGACTGGTTGCATTAGTTGTGTTTCTTGTTTCATGTTTGGCGGTGTACTTATGCATACACCTGGATCCGTGGTGCTTATGATGTTGACGTTTCTTAGACAACTTCTTATACTTTCTATGACGTCTATCAGCATCTGCTGTAAGTTTTGGTGGCAGGTTATTCCATCCAGGCACCGTATCCACTACTGGGAATACAGCACTAACACCTAGCTCCAATGCCCCGCAACGTGCGTAACATTCAGCAGTAGTTTTATTTTCAGGGGTGCCATCTAGCACACAACATTTCTTATTAAGTTCCGCGCCGCACGTTTCATCTACTGGTTGAGGTGGTTCATATTGACTTGTAACTGCACTAAACAAAAAAAAACTAAAATAAAAAAGAAATACTGCATATTCTATTAATTTAATGAAATTTAATTTAAAATATTGATTTTTACTAAGTATTTTAAAATCGAAAAACAATTTATTGTCCAAAATGACTGAACAGTTCGAGTTCTACTTTATTTCTAAATAATTTGCTTTTGTTTTTTATTAATTAAATTCAATTACTACTAGATTAACTATGTCTTTGACAATTCTAGATAACTGTTCATTATATAAAGCGTAATTTTATTTTTATCGTAGCCTACTTCAATAAATTGTCGAACTGTATCAAACCATTTAAAGAAACAAAAATTGGGATTCATTATTAATAAGTATCTGATAAAGTTGGCTTGTGGTTCTTTGATTTATTTTATTGCTTTATTGAACAATATATATACCTTTCTGAAGTTTTCTTAAAAAGAAATTATAAAATCTCAAAATGTTATTATAAAAATATCTTTATAATCAGATTTTAATCAAATCAAGCAAATTAAATAATACTAGATATCGTTTCAGTAAAATATTATATGGATTTAAGGTAATATTGCAATTGCAAATGAGTTGAACTTCGCTAACTGTATTCGTTTTGATACTAGTTCCATTACCGACGACTTCTGTGTGATTGATGAAAGTGTTCGTTAATAATTACATAATAGAAGCGTTACATTTTATACGTAACCGAACCAAACCTTTAAATTATTATGTGGTTCGAAACCCTAATCTGGAAGTTGGACGCCAAAGCTGCACCACTGTCGATCACGGCAGTTAGCTTTTTATTTCAATACGGTTTTCAGATTAGGAAATTGAAATTATCTAAAAGAATTCAATTTAATTCTCCAAGAAAGTTTAAGAATACTTTTTATTGACATAAAATTCAATATAGCTTATTTAAAATATAAATAATAATAGCCCAGTCATTATATATAGTAAGTTCACCTCGGAATTCGAGATACCCAGATGTAAGTCTGTAAATACTTGTATATTAACACCCTAAAGTTGTCTCAAAACCTACATATGGTAGGGTGTCTCTACGCGCTTACCTAATCTTACCTAATTTAAGCTTAAATGACTGGATCATAAATAATATTATATTCTTGGAAAGAAAAACTGATGCTAATATAAAATATGCTTCTAATAAAACCACTAACTATAATGTACTGCCATCTATATCTAAATATTTTAATAAATTTTAATTTTAGTTCTATCGTATTTGTTTGGTGGTTTGTATAAACTGAAGTATGTTGAACTTACTCGTTCACAAAGCGATGTCGCCGATAAATCCCAAATGAAGCGGATTGAGGAGATACAACGCGCGTTCTTAGGTATAGTTTAAGTTACGAGAGTTCGCCGGCGGCTCATGGTTAAAAGAGGTTATACTGTATAAATCTGCGATACAATGGAAAATAACATTCACCATCGTATCACCATTTATGCGGCTCTTATAACCTCTTTCAGGCATAAGTCACCGCCGAACTATTGTGATTTCGACTATACCCCTCCAGTCTGAGGCGGCTGTTTGCATTTACAAAGGTTCGGATATAATAGCGTTGTGGTGGTGGTATCGCTTGGTTAAAATTCGCTGTTATTCGGTTCTAATGTGAGAGGTCTCATTACATTTACAGGGTTCGGATAAGCGTAGTACCGCGAATTACGGTGCCATACTGAGACAGGCCCAATGCTGTTTATTGGCGATTTTATACCGAGCGGCGCCCGTGTGCGCTGCATACCCTGCACCATAGGTAAAATTGCATCTATACAGAAATGTCAGCATAAGTTAATACCAGAGCCCGAATAACATTTTAAAGTTGAATGAATGATAAAAAAGTAATTACACATCTCATACATTATAAAAATGGAAGACACATGTTACTTATTTAAATTAAAATGTAAAAAATTTACATATGTGTATAATATATTTCAATGCAGCCAACACAAGTCAAACGCAACCAGATACCAGACCGCATGACAGAAAGGGTGTTACTGTTGGTGTTGTTGCTGCACTCCAACTCTTAACTACAGTGTAGTTAGTTATACTTTATAGTTATAGGTTATGTAGTAAAACAACGTAATATGTTGAAAAAGGCTTCATATAATAGGTATAGAAATAATTAAGAAAATTATTTTACAAGGAAAATGATATTTTTAATTATATGGTGAATTAACACTAGTTTTTAAAGTCAGATATACACTCAAGAAATTTTATTTTATTCAGGTGCAATTTGAATCTTAACTATAGTTCCAATTACGAGAGTAGGATGGCGACTCATACTTAAAACAAGTTGTGGGGTATGGACTGCTGATATAACTAAAAAGCACTGACTCAAGATAAAATTAATTATTGTGTTATAGATTTATACTGCTCTTATAACCTCTTTTAAGTATAAGTCGCTGCTGAACTATATCTTGCTTATATCGACAGTTTATACCCCACAACTTGTTTTAAGTATGAGTCGCCGCCGAACTCTCGTAATTTGAACTATATATAAGTTTGGGTGTAACTTTCAATGGTCGACTAGTTCAAGAGATATATGCAGTTAGATCGACGGCGAGGGCTACTTCCCAGTAAACATTTTGGAGTCACTTATATTGAAGATGCGTATGATTTTTTTGTCATGGAAATATCAATCATATCAAATATCGTTCATATCAAATAGCTACAAATGGTGAAACCATTCCATCTGTCGGAATACAAATAAAGATAAAGTTGATGCGAACTATAACTGAAGTAAAATAGGATAGAAATGTAACAAAACGTTATACGTTTACTGAGTTATGTTTGTTGAAGAATTGAAACAAATTCTGATGTTGAAGATCGAGAATTATTTTATAGGTTACAAGCACAGTTATCGGATAGGCATTCTAATCTTTGTCGTAGAAAGACAGAGACAATAAACTTTAAAAAGTTGGATTACACAAACTGTCTAATACTCTCTTGTCTTCGCTAAGCTCTCAATTCAAATTGCACAGTGTACAACCAACTTCATGTACTGTAATAGAAATATAGCATATCTACATCACACACACACACATACACACACACACACACATTATTAACATAATGTGTTATTGAAAAGCAGGGTCGTTAGTTTAGCAATAATATGCATAAAATATAATTATAAACAATAACATCTTTGTGCAGTAAAATATAAAAATGTACGAGTATCTATATAAATTATTATAATTAAACAAACATCAAGATTACAGCGACAGCGACATGAGTACCGGATAGGCTGGACCTTGTTATATTACCGCAAAAAGAGAGACAGAGAGAGAGAGAGACAGTGAGACACATGGACATGGGCTCATTTAAACATGACTGTAATTAGTGAATGACTTTTACCAAGACCTTTGCTAAATGCTGTTAAAAATACAATTACAAAATTTTAACACAGATGAAATTATACAGCCGTTGGTTGCACAACTTAAAAGTAAAGGATTTTTAAAAATATATTTTCTATAGCTATAAATCGCTGTAACCTGCAAACATTGTATGCTATAATACAAAATTTATTTTATATAATCACTTATAAATATACATAAATTTTGAATTACTGAGGTTTACACATAAGTTGCATTTCACACACGAGGTATTTTTCATTGCAATTATTTTGAACTAAAGATAAAAACCTTTTATAACATATGTAATTTTAACTTCGACCTTTACCAAATATTCTTCATTGAATTAAAATCAATTAATGTCTCACGTTGTAAAGTGTGTGAGATAAAAAGTTAAGTGATTCTTTAGCCAGTAAAACATTTTCAATCTCAGTTGGACTGGAATGTGTTGAAAGTGTTGGAATTAAGAGATATCAACCGCTATTAGTGAGATTTTAAATTACTTTTTTAAAAACTTAATTGATACATTTCTTTTTAAAATTTAATTGTATTTAACGTCATCCTATTTTCTATAGAAACTTATCATTTTGTTTGTAATAGCAGCGCTGTAATATATCTACTAGATACAATATGCTACAATAGTTTCACAGCAGAATGCGTCTTGTGTGGTTTTTGTACAGGCCAGTAATTAGTCATTGAGAATATGTGTGAAACTTATTGCAACAAATTTTGTAATATTTGTTTCAGAATGCAGTACTGCATTTGCCGTTTATTTAAATCAAACATGAGTTAAGAAATACGTATGCTGTGAAATTATTATTTTGTAATGAAGAAATTTGTATTCAAAACAATGGATATTTTTTAAGCAATAAAAAGATTTTTATAAAATTACATATATCAGTAATACCATAAAAACAAACATAAAATTAATGTTGTATGAATCGATTTGTGCATGAAATTGTAAACAATATATACAAAATCGTACCCAGTACACAGCAGGGACGAACTAGAAGCAATAAGATAGTATAATATTATAATTAAAATAATTTATCTAAGGATTCATCCATAAAATCGGTATATCAATGTTTTTCTTCTTCTTTTCACTTCTAATGTTTTTACCTTTTCTTTTTAGCTCTTACGCGGAATCAATTCCTTTCAAAAGTCATAAATCCTGCTTACACTGGTAAAATGATGTTTTTTTAGCTCCTGCCCGAAAATTAATTGTATCCAGTTACCAATTAAATAAAATTCAAGAAAATTTAAAATATAAATTTCAGAAAATTCATAAAAGAAGTAGACACTTAATTCCGCAATTGATCAACATTTTTTTAGGCATTCGTTGTCACAGCTTTAGTCTGACCCTGTTGCATATATCGAGTATGCGTTGTTCGATTGTTCGCTGCATTCGTGTTCCAGGGCGTGAGGCTTTGCGTCTTAATGAAATATCTTAAAGTATTTGATTTGCATAAATTAAAGAAAAAAATAGGTGTGTAAGGTGTGATTACTTTTAGATTAAATGATAAGTATATACAGTATGCGTTTGCTTTACCAAACACCGTTACACACAGTTACGTATATTTAAGGTTTATCAAACGTAATATAACTTACCTATACAATGTTATCTAACATACAACCATTTAAAACCAATATTACAGCTTTTTGGAAAATAAGTCTACGTCCTTGCGTATTAACATGCTCATAAAACATACCGTTATACACAGTTACGTATACTTAAGGTTTATCAAACGTAATATAAGTTACCTATACAATGTTATCTAATATACAACCATTTGAAACCTATATTACAGCTTTTTGGAAAATAAATCTACCTCTTTGCGTATTAACATCCTCATAAAACTCATAAGAAATCGTTTTTCGTGGTTTTTCACACTGCTCCATCGTCTGTTACGTCTTCACTCACTTTATAACCTCCCCTCTCCCTCTCATTAGTGTGTGACGTAATTAATATATGGCCCCTATGGCTTAAGTAAAATATTACATGAATATAAGGTAACATCCATGATTTGTGTTTGGCGGGACAATAAATAAATACGATTGCAGCAATAAATAAATAAAATATATATTATATGTTAATTAAGATTATTATATTTAAATGATTTATTAGCGACAATTAACGGATATTGTTGTTAATAACTCTTAAGTTTTTAATTGCATGTTCAAATCATTTAAATAATAAAAACCTAAATGTTAAAAAACAATTTAATAACCCAGTATTATAACTTGTCCTATCGGCAGATGGATGAGTCCAGTCCCTGGCCTTCGTGATCCGTCGTCCTCTGTCCTGACTCTTGTCTGTCAATCCAACGCGACGGTCGTCTTGCCTTTGTAGGAACAAAGAGCCTGCTTGTAGCGCAATGGACATGAACAGTATCAAATAAAAATGTTTTTAATTGCCAATTTCCGTCTGCAGCTTTTAAATTATTACCACATGCAAATAATTAACAATCTTTTTTATCTTAAACTTGTACTTTTATTTTAGGTTATAAATATACTCATAATAATACAGTGTGGATCACAAGAATGCTAAAGTGATTCCACTTTATTATGCAATTAAAATAGCATTTGGTTTTTTCATTTATTATACATCTTATATGTTTTAATCAGGTGATAATTTCTAATGCAATATTATTACTGTGATAAAAGAAATCCTTTTAGAAATAATTAGAACTTCTGTAAATAGTATAACGAATTGAATTGGTGGACCAGAAATGTGTTAAATTCTCGTTAAGGAGGTATATGACGTTAACGTAAATGATGAAAACGTTGTGAAATTTGGAAGGTCAATACAAATAGTAAAAATACATGCTGTCTCAAAATTTTAGAGATCTAGGGTTCCTAGTTTTCTTTTTATACATGATTAAAAAAGTCATTTTCCATACAAATCATAATTTTTAGCTCAATTTCACCACATAATATAACTTTTAACTATGAAAAAATGGTGACACGGCTTTCAAAGACTAGGTGTATATAAAAAAATCTTTTCTGTAACTATTTCAAAAAGAAAATTATCAAAAAGATACCTATATACGAAAATATTTAAATAAAACCAGTAAGAAACAGTAAGTGTACGTTATAAGCCGGCAACGTTGCAAATCCCAATTTGAGCGGGAAATTCAAAATCGGAATAAATATTATATAAAATATAACAATTTATTTGTCAAAGAACCAAATCACGCATGCGTCAACACACGTAAATTTACAGCGTTACCAAATTTGTTATTCCTTTTTCAAAATATTTAATTAGAATTTAAATTGAATTAATATAAATTTGATATTAATTATAGGTAATTTTTCATTTATTTAACTATTATATGCATAAAAAAATTATTTTAACTAGCAAATAGCAATTTAATAGGGAATTGAAAAATTCATTTTCAAAGATACAGTCCCAATATTTGCTCGTCCCTCATGTACTTCGTATTTTGCATTTCGTATTACCGAGAGATAAACTTTTTGCATTGACGATACGTCCTGTACCTCCTTAAGTTTGTTTCTAGCAGTCTAAATCTACTTCTTCAATCCTTTCTTACAAATAAGCTATATATTTTAGGTTAATTGCTAAACCACATTCATATATCTTCACTTATGTTTTGTCACTGTTACAAACTTTGTACACATTTGTGAACAGCGAAAGTAAAGAAAATTACTTTTTTTTTAACAAACACTATAATATATAAACTTTTTTGTTTCATTTTACACATAATGTTAGGCTAGGTATCATATATCACAAATAAGTTTTAAACACGCTATAATGTAGATGTTTAGGGCCGGCATATCCACCCACGGTATTTAAATTAACCGTGACTATCAGATTCAGAAAGAATACTCAAGTAACCCTAAAATATATACAATGTATACAAGTAAATAAAGTTTTTGAATATTAAACTGAGTTTGTGTGTGTAATTTATATATAAATGTTTACCTTTATTCTTAAACGACACTAAAGTAAAATCTTTTTAAAACAATTGAGTGTTGTTTTAGAATATCAATGAGTTAACCTTAAATTATTAGTGTTTTGTTGTATTTTCAACTAATTTAGTCGTTGAAAACATTTACATTCAAGATTTTGAAGAGATTAAAAAAGATATCTCAATGTTAGGACAATATAAAGACAAGACTTATATTTAAAAATAACATTGTGTTAAGTCTAATGAGTTTAAGATGGTTCGCCTACGCGCGCTCTCTCTCTCTCTCTCTGTCTGGTGTTAGTCTTTGGTACTGCCACGGCGACTCCATTGAGTATTGTTTTTGGGCGAACCTTAAAATAATGGTAATTTGATTAATTTATTAAATAGTTTGAAGCAGTGGGGAACCAAATGAACTTCTTACACAGTGCCGCATTAGAAGTTAGCTATAAAATACTGTAAAAGTATTTTTCTATAATTACGTTATTATCATCATCATCATCCTGGCTCTCTCTTCTAATTCTCAACATCCATCCTTTCTAGATCTTCTTCCACTTGCTCCGTTCTTCTTAGCTCTTTTGTTTGTATCAATTTGTGTCTTATGTGCGTTATAGTATGGGGACAATGACAGTAAAATGGCGTGCCTTAGACGGGCCCTGTATCAAAAGTTGTTGGGGGGTAAAGATGGGTAAAGATTTTTCACAAAAGGAACAAAGACGCTCGTATTGAATTAATTATTTTTGCTTAGACACGTTTGGGGCCCTTGTAGCCCGGGGGGGGGGGGCAGTATCTTTAATACGGTGGAAGCTGCGCCTCTGTAAAATGACCAAATTTTCAGGACCCTAGAGGAGATTAGGAGCCCCTATTCAACAAGGACTCCAATACACAATTTGGTGAAATAGCTCTCTATGTGAAGTTTCTATCACTTCAATTGTAGTTCGCATCAACTTCACTATATTGAAAATTAAAACAAATATATTATAAAGAATATAATGTAACACATAGCATTGGTTTAGAACTGCATCAACTGCAAGAGTATTTGTTGTTATCAAAATCGTTTATAAAGTTGTTGCTGAGGCAACTAAGCGAATAGAACCGATATTTTTGTATTAATTTGTATTTTGGATATTGTATGTATTGTACTACACTAAACTACAGTAAATCGGTCGTTTTTGTCATTTTACCTAAATCAGGCTCTGACTTCAGTTGTACAGCCAATAATACAAGATTAATAAACTAATAAATAAATATTTATGATACATTATTAGGAAAATTCAATTACTTTAAATCGACTAATAATGTATTGTAAAGTCCATTAGGACTTTAAGGTGCGGCAGCTTTGTATCTTGTCCTTCATCAGCCATCTCACTCCCACGCATTTAAGTACTTAAGGAGAGAGAGAGAGTGAAGGCTTTAAGAAATGCTCGCTTTTAAATTTATAAATATTTATGATGAAAGATGGACTTGTCTTACAATATTAACTTCTTAGCGTAGGCTTTTTAAATGAAAAGTAATCTATGATATCCCCGTGACGTGAGAGTCATTATAGTAACTTGGATAAGCTAATTACTCTTGTTCAACTTGACCTGAAAGAAATAAACATAACCAAAGCACAAATTCAAACAACTGCAATCTAAGTTTTGCATACCTAATAATTAATTTAAAAATTTAATGTAATAAATTTTCTGTTTCGGGTAAAAGCACTTGCAGAATGTTGCGCAATAAGATAATTGATGATAAATATGAGACTAAGATTAGGAATAAACAAAGAAACAAAAGAGCGACTGGACAAGACCCTACTTGAAATCCTGGGCTCGATAGCAGAAATAGAGACTCTTCAGAAATTGCTTTACTTCGCATATTATCCAAAAACTTGGACTACTTTCTCTTCCCAAATTTAGCTCCCCCGAACTAGCTCAGTGGTAAAAGGAAGATGCAAAGAAGGTTGATGGTTATTTTGAGAATTTTTACGATTTCTAATTTAGGGAAGGTATTAAGCATTGCTGGGAAAACTGTTAAAGGGAAAAGGAAGATTAACTTTTTAAAATATTGATGCTTTCATGGTGAGGTTGGCTAGTTTTAATACTACTCTCGCACTAGTTCTACCAATATTTCTATTGTTACAAAAACCCACCAATATTCAACAACAGAAAATACATTTACCGCACTATCAAACTAAACGGTTCATATGTTTATATCCTTCCTTATTAGATGAGACTAAAGAATTGTCCCTTTTATGTGTACCGTCAGATTAATTTTTAAAATTTGGTGAATTCCTAAAACCCTCGCATAACCAATAGCATAGGAAGTATTCTTAATATGCGGTCAGGTATGTGACCCATATTCTAAATATGTGGAACATGTGTGACCTGCATGTTCTGTCTTTATTAATACGCTTGGACGCCCTTAGATATTGCGAGGTACCATATATGAGAACAGCATAAGTATGGACGAAATAAATTTATAAATTTAAGATGGTTCAACTTTACTTCAAGTAAACATTTTTAATTATTGATTTGATAATGTTTGCCTGTTGATGTTGTCAAGTCGCGAAGGGAGAAGGAGGAAGTGATGGGTGTAGCAGAAGGTTAGATACTCTTAAATACAACTATACTAAACACTCTTTCTGATTCAATTTATAAAACACTAAAATATATTATTTGTTTTACTTTTATTAAGATTTTATGCTGGACACCCTGTCTAAATTTTAATTGCTTGATGACATAATTGTAATTAACAGTAATTAGCGAGACGAGAAGTCAGTCAACCCTTTCACACGACCTATGCTCTCTCTCACACACATTAAAACTTTGTTTGGTGACGTAATTAGTACAAGTTTAATTTAAATAAAACACAGAGCATGATGTTTGTGTTGCAATTAATTAAATATAATCAGCGACGACCTGCAAGTAACATCACATGGTCTTAAACGGGGCTGAAAAGTACGAGCCCTGGATTTGTGGTTAAGAAATAGAGGAGAACTAGTTAATGAATACTGTAATTAATCATATTAAAAAGGTACTAATTGTTAAAGACCTAGTTAACTTAAATTTAGAACCACATTTAACATTACATGCGCCGTCTTTCATTTTATTAGCCATATATTTGCTAAAAAAAATAGCTCTAAAACAACACATACATCTTCCTTTTTCTATTTTGGAAGTTGAGGCGATTTCAACGACAAGGTCATGTTCCCATGAAGTTATTTTATTTTAGTTAAATTTGATTTATTAAGTTAGGAATTCGAGCACGTTTTTTGAATTTCTTTTGGATTGTCTAAAAGCATGTCCATTAGTTCACCACTCATGCTGTGATTTGTTCGTTGAGTTTGATATTGTGGGCAGGTTATTAGGAGATGATGAACTGTTATTTGCGTCTGACAGTTTCTGCACAGCGGAGCTATTGTTTTACTCTTTAAATGTTGATGTGTCCACCTCGTATATCCTGTTCGTAGTCTGAAGATGGCTTTTTCAAATTGTCTGTTGCTCTGATAAGAAGTTTCCCACTTTTTTCGTATTTTCCTTAATCAATATCAATTTTTGTACATTCTTCATTTAAAATTAACATTTAAAAATATATTTTAAAAAGACTTCTCTTCGCTTACAAATGGAAAGATTCAGTATTGTACTGCTAGAGGGCTGTTACAGCGGTCTTAATTCGGTCTTATTTGTTCATCTTTAGACAGGTACGTGTGGTAAGACAATTAAAAAGTAAATGAATCTAGAAGGAGGAGGAGAAAAAGAAGGAGGCTCTGGAAACTCGGATCAGGGACTCCTTGGAATGAGAATTTTAATCACGAGAAGTTTGCGAAAGAATTTTAGAAATACGAGAATACAGCATTAACTTGTTGTTGCGTTCATGATCTCGATTATGTTCTGATTGAATTTTTTGAGATGGAAATGAGCTTGGATAAAGCAAGCTGCTAGCTTCCGAGTGGTGTATTTTAGTGGCTGCGTCCATTCATCATCTTCTTCATATAAACGCAAGCCTCCAAGGTTAATAGATATTTAATTCCCGGTGAGTTAATGACGCGGCGTTGCAAGGAGCAGCTAAATGTAAAATTAATGATACATTTTGTGTTTAATTTATACGTGAAACACTTGTTCGCTTTGCTTTACTCGTTACAAATGGAGCATACTGTATTTAAATAAGATTTTCGTATTTAAATCAGCTTCATCCGTACCGCAGCTGTAGACTGCACTGATTGAATTCGAAGCCATTATCGATTTCAACAACTTCAACTAATTAGTGAATTGTTTTATAGTGTTACTGATGCCTCTTTTGCATTCCAAATTTATCTTTGCCGACGTCTATTTGGATTAAATGTTTTGTCGTTGCCATGGAAACCTCACGTTATGCGCTTTGGATATGCATTTTGGGTTCAGTTTATCTCTTAGTTTAATCTTCATCGCAAGACTAAATTAAATAATTAATTGAGAATAAAAATCAGATTAGCGGTTTTAGTGTTACATTTATCTGCAGCCAATGATTGATGCTTATTATAACCTTTTATATTTTTATAAAATAGACAGAGACAACCGCTTCTAAATATCTCCTTCTCTTTCTTCAAGTCTAATGTAATATTTGACGACTTAATTTTGTTTATTTTACTAAGCTGTTTAATAATATACCGCGTAGCTCAAATATTTTTAAAATATATTTAATCACATAATTATATTCCAATAATTCCCTTATTTATGTGAAATAAACACCTTTGTTACAACCAGACCACTTTAAGGTTTCTTCTTTGGGTTTAAAACCTATCGGTGCATCAGCGGTCGTTCGCTGGTTGGGTTGAATTTTTCGGGCCGATGAACAGGACAGGTGTTACGTTTTACGTATAACTTTGTTTGTGATGAATTATCACCTTAGGTGTTAAAACAATTCCAGTGGCGTTACGAAAGAAGTGCGAGTGGTGTAATTGCAGAGGAGATATAGGGAAAAGATTCTCTCTTATAAAGATAACCTTCCAAAGGTGGTTTTAGCGCCCTAAAAATTTGCACATGTAACACAATTATAGTTCAAATTATGAGAGTTCGACGGCGACTCATACTTAAAACAAGTTGTGGGGTATGAACTGCCGATATAACTAAAAAGCACTGACTCACTTATTTTTCTATAATGTTTATTTATAGAAACGAATAAGATAAAATTCATTATCGTATTATAGATTTATACCGTTCTTATAACCTTTTTTAAGTATAAGTCACCACCGAACTATCGTGATTTGGACTATACTACAAATAATAAAATTTATAAATTAGTTGCCCCTATAATCTGGAAACCAGGAGCCGGTCCTGCGTATACATACACTTGGACAAGCAATTTTATATATTTCACATTCCTCATACTGTTTATTACAAACCATAAACTTCAAATTTATTGCACGTTGAATAATTTCTTATTAACTTATTTTAGATTTAAACGGTACTATAAATCAACACTGAATAATAACTGCAATGAAGTTGGGGCTGCATTGCGAGAAATATACGTCACGATGTTATGGTTAGGGCTGGGTTGAAGTCACAGGGATGTGCTACGACGTAGTAGACCGACGTTAGGTAAATAAATGAAATAAACACAAAGGTGACCATAGGCTGAATACTGCGATAAAGACAAAGAGAGAGATAGCTGACGAGTGTCCTCTGTGTCTTTTTCTTGCCGAGCACTGCGTCTGCTTGCTTGCTTGCTCACCGCCAAACAGCCAAGCCAGCAGTAGCGGTTCAGCTAGAAAGAGACAAATAGGACATTCAGCAGCTATCTCTATCTTTGCATTTATCGCTTCCTCTTACACGGGGCCGTATATTTCGCGTACTCCATGTTTATATCTCTATGAAAGTGACAGTATTTTGCGCATTTTATTGAAACTTATAAAATATTTTATTTATACATCCAGAAAATATTTTCTGTGATATTTACCCTTAAAAACACTCATTCACCTTCTCATTAAGCGAACAATCGTCGTCTTGGATCATTTTACGAGGATAGTTCTTCCTTCGAATAGATAAGACAATCTTTGTATGCGCCATGCGGCAAAACTGTGTACTAAAAATTATCGTGACCTTAAAACAAACATAAAATTGTGATCCAGTTCTTGGTTTGTGTCGTAAACGTAAGCCACACGATAACTGATATTGAACGTTTAAAAATAAAGTGCGATGGTTTCCAAGAAAAGGGTTGTGTTTCTTTAAAACAGAAGTGCGATCAACATGCTAACTGTATTTTACTTGGTTTCAATGATATTTTAGTGTCTCGTTTCAAACTGATTAGGAATGTAATGTATTTTAGACAAACTTGTTTCATTAATGCATTTTATTATTTAAGCTCGCTTTAAATATATATTTTATTATTTAACATTGGAAACATTGTTGCTTGTATATTTTATAGGGTAGTGCATTGTATTGGGATTTACAGTTTTAGGTATATTGTGTATTTGCAGCATTGCCAGTAGGTAATCTGCAGTCCTTGCGCAAGCATAAATTGTTTTGTGAACGAATCCAATATATAAAGTCGGATTTTTTAATTTTTATTGAAATATATGATAATATTTGTCCAATTGATTTTTTATTTTGTTTCTATATAAAAAAGTTGACTTAGATATATCTCTTTGTTTGCATCTGGGTTGTCCAAGTAGTTAGGCCATAGCCTCTAACACTCAGCTATGCTTAGACCCGATTCCCGAAGTTAGAATAAATGTATTCCAGGACTTGTAAAAAGAATTAACTCACCAAATGATAAACAAATGTATCAACGATATAAATAAACAAAACCACAAAAACACACAATTATTATATTATAATTAATGCAGGATATCACCTAGCTGTTGAAATCGTAGTAATATAATATAAAAATAACTACTATAGTCCAAATCACGATAGTTCGGCACCGATTTATACTTAAAAGAGGTTATAAGAGCGGTATAAGTCTATAATACGGTAATTAATTTTATTTTATTCATTCCTATATACATTATAGAAAAATAAGTGAGTCAGTGCTTTTTAGTTATATCAGCAGTTTATACCCTACAACTTGTTTTAAGTATGAGTCGCCGCCGAACTCTCGTAATTTGAACTATATAAAAATATAACTATTTTTTTGATTAATTTGAATTTCTGTTCCGCTGCTTTATTTTTAGCCATATTTAATATCACACGATTAGTAATAAAATATGTAGAATAATCGAATAACCATTAAATAATTGTTTACCATGTTTATAATATCAAAACTTGTTGTTCTAGACAGCTGTAAGTAAGTAGTATATTTAACGTGTAAACCCTCTTTTGTATCACACTGCTCGCTTTAAATACATTGACTTTATTGGAAGGGAAGGTGTTTGCAGGTACGTCACAATACTACACAATCTACTGTGACAATAACTGAGAACGACATGCGTTAATGAAGGTTGCTCTTGCAAGGAACCTCACATATCGCTGCCGCTGCATGCGCCATTTCTACCACTTCCCTTTTCTTCCATGCTTGATCCAATAAAGCCAATTGCAAAAGAAATGCAAAAGTTGTCTTTGGTTTTTCTTCATGCAAACAACATCAAACCCAAACAAACAATATCGTCTACAAATAAATTATAGTAGAAGAAGTTACATAGTTATATTTCATCTTAAATCATGAATATTTATCTTCTTTATCGAGGTAGAATTAATATTGCCTCAGAGTCGCGCCGCAGAGTAAATCTGCAAGAAGTACAAGTTCAAACCTGTTCAGTACGTCTAGTACGCGGTACGCAGTCGTGTAGTACAATTACATAATAAACCATAAAAATTCACGGTCTGACACTTGTACTACTGTAAGTAACTACATACATCAGCACTTGGGATTAGAACTACTGCAGTCTGCAGTTTCACATTGTTAGAATTTGTCGCAGACTACTGTCAGTTGAAAGCAAACGTAATAAATTTTGTTTGAATGAGAGGTGAAATTACACTTTATAGGTAGCAGAACAGGTTTTATTTTATAATAAAACAAATAACACTACCTTGAAGAATTACATTAGAATTAATAAATTACTTAATAAACTGATATGTTCATGTGGTATGAGTATAAGAATAGATAAAGGGTTGAGTGGTTGAAGTGGTTGTTTTACAGAAAGTTCAGGACATTAATAATTAAGGGGGCGGGGGTGGATGGTAAGGTTGAAATCTTTTTCTTTTTTATTTATTTACATTATTAAGTTTATTGTGTGAAAATTTGATGTCGATTGGAGTAAAACTGTCGGAGATATAGAGTTTTTAGACTTCACTTCTCTGGTCTGGTTTCGTCTTTCTTTAAAAATTTTAAACGCGATTTTCTCTTATTTAACATTTTCAGAGTCGATGCCCTCTCTAGCTTAAAATCTACTGCACCGATCGTTTTGAAATTTTGCACACTCTTTGTTTACATAAGTACAAAAGTAACGCTGTCCAGTTTCTCTCTCTTTTTTTAAATTACGTATTATATTAATAACGTATTTTAAAATAACAAAGTTTCTGATTTTTTTCATGAAAAATCGGTATTTTGAATTGTGTAAAAAAGTGAAAGATTAATAATAACAAAAAAACCGGACTGGGTTACCAACAGCAACTTATCAACTAATGAAATCATTTTGGATTTTTAATTTCAAATAATCCATTGATGAGTTATGAGGAACACTGCAACGAAACTTTTTTTTTTGTGACGTCTGCTGAGGTTCGCTGTCTATAACTCATTTTTTGATATATATTTATGAAAATTTCATTTTCTATCGTATTTCATTGTATCGATTTGACCATACAAAACAAGACAAAACCGACTTTGCTGTCTCATTGCCAGATCACAACCGCAAAATCAATGAAGTAGTCTTAACTCTCAATTAAACTATCTTCTATATTCAACTTCACAATTACCCGGACTTTTATTTATTCCGCTAATTAACTACGAAAATATATATGCAGAAAGAACAGCAAACCAAACTATAATATAAACCCATTAAACCCTTTGCACCAAGGGTGAAATGCATAATACTAGGTACTAGTAAAGCATTGGCACCAATAAAACTCGAGTATTTTATCATGTGGGGTTCGAGAATAAAGTACGAGGTGATATTAGTACGAGAAATACAGTAGTGTGATGTGGGGGAGGGAGAAGGGGGTGTTTGGTTTACGTTAAACTAAAACAGTATAATGACCTACGGGTAGATATAAAAAAGTTAATATTAAAATCGATTTGATTACAATTGGATTTAAAGTTTAATGGCATTTGTACGAGTAATTATCGGTCTCGATCAGTTTACTCTAATAGAAATGTGATGTACTTAAAATGTAATTTACTTGAATATGTTTGTAAATAATAGCAGTACAGTGGGCTAAACCACGTGAAGGGGACAAGGGGTGGTTGGTTGTAGTCACAGAGTGCACTGAGAATATAAATGATCAGGGAATTGAATAAAAATGGTCGTTTGGTCGTCATTTAACTTTATTTAATACTATGTATATACAATCTGGTTAATTTGTAGAGAATCAAATGCGTTTGAGTGATTAGACAGGTGTGCTGGTCATGATTGCACTTTCTCGCTCTAACACTCCTCAACTTCCTTCTTGAATGGAACTGCGACTGACATCAGTCAGAGATTGATCACATCATCACTTTAGCAATAGTTCGCAGCTTACGAACTCTTTAAGTATCATTCCCACTCACTGCTTTAATTTAATTTCGTATTTTGTATTTAATTTAAATTGTTTAGCATGTGGCAGTACGGGTAGTCATTCACAGTACCATTTTTAATTGAATTTATCTTTTAAGTTTTCTTAGTTTTTTTAGAACCTTACAAGGTCCAATGTCTTAAATTAAAAATATTAAATTAAGAAAAACTGTATTATATTATAACCTCCAAAATGTGACAATCTGTCAAAATGCAGTAGAATTTACTTTTAAAACAAGTTTAATGTCAGTTTTAGAAAAATATAAAAGTTAAAACAATTTCAATTACTAATTGTTATTAAAAATAGCAATTTTTATTATTTCACATACAATTTTGTCGAACTGTCAAAATTTATATTACTGTTGATGCATACGCACCAACTAAATTAACTAAACATAAATTAAAACACAAATGTGAAAAGGAATGCTTAAACGAAACCTGAAATCTAGATTACAATATTAAATAAAAACAGTAAATTATATATCAATACAGTGAGTGGAAATGAGACTTTAGTTCAACCAAACCTAATTTCTTTTTGGAATGCGTTCTAAAAGTTCAACAAGAAAAGCATTAAATTTGTCTAACTCTTCTACTGTATAACAATACCTGAGAGCATTAGCAACAATAAGATCTTGTTAACAATAGTTATAAATTCAGATGAAATTAGATATTTTCCAATTCAACTTTTGAAACAATATAATAAAACTAATTTTCTCTTTTTGTCTAACACCTTCATACCGTCGCGTCGTGTCGCGTTGTGCCGTGTCGTGTACATAGTCATATCTTATTTCTCATGCAAATTTAGTTGCAGAAGTTCTAAAGACATGTGTGAATATATACATAGAGCTCCAGGTGTGCCCCTCGACGTAGCCGTCAAATGTCTGCCTTCCTATCCAGACAATAATTAAGATGTAATTGTTCTTGGAAGTTGAACAGTTTTTGTCACGACTGAATTTGAAATAATTCGATATTATAATGAATTATTTATAAAGTCTTACAAGTGCTTTATCAAAAACACAAGGGACGTAACATAATATAGATCTATCTGTCTCACTCTATTACATTTAAAATAAATACAATTGTTAAAACAAAGAAAATTAATTAAATCTTAACCTTAAAACTTAAACTCGTTTACAAAGGTGAATAAAACAATTAACTGAAGGCGCTAAAGTAAATTTATTCAGAATAATAAAGGAAAATCATGAAAAGAAATACGGAGAAAGAAAATGAAATAGAAAATGAATATGTTGCCATAATTAAATTAATCAAGGACTGAACATTTATTTTAAATAATTGTCTTCTTAGTTCAAAGAAATGCATTTAGGTCAAACTTGCACGTTAATTAATTAACCCTAATTATCTAAATACTTGCTAAACAGAATTATGTGTATTTAAGGTGTTAATAACCCAGTAAACATTTTGGAGTCACTTTGACATCATATTGAAGATGCGTCATGATTTTTTTGTCATAAAAGAGTTCATTTATAGTTCAGTTTCTCACATTTTTTCATATAAAATGTCTACTTTATCGGCTACAGATGGCGAAACCACTCCACCTGTCGGAATACAAATAAAGATAAAGTTGATCTGAACTATAATTGAAGTGAAATAGTGATAGAAACGTCACTAAATAGGGCACTTCACCAAATTGTTTACTGGGAATATATGAAAAGCATGTTACAAAAACCAGTAGTAGCCTGCATAAATGCAGTATGCAGTGTTCTCGTTTAATTCTTATCACAAAGAAATCCGTTTCACGTAAGTGCAGTAAGCGATCTTAGTGTATCTTTTGTTTTCTAGGACAAAAAATAAGAGCAGTTAAAGGAAGAATACTACAAGCAACCCTGTAAAGTTTTCTACCTTTAACAGGACAGGCAATGGCGTTTTGGAAGTTTGCAACTAAGGCATTTTCAATATATTTTATTCGAGTTATTTTGCATTACTTCACTTTATCATGAGATGAAGCTTCTACTTTTATTTTTATGAAAACTTCAATGTCTCCATGGTAATAAAAGTCTATAGTTTAAATTACGAGAGTTTGACTGTCACGCAATTAATTAAGGGGCCCACGCCCCTTGTTAAATTCTCCTTCGTCCGTCACTGGTATGAGTAATAGTTCACTGGCTCATATGAACGCCGCGCCATGAGCTAACAGAATGAGCGCAGAGCGAGCAGAAAGGGTTTTTTATTGATATGGAGTACGTTCAGTTGAACACTTTGACTCTATTAGACACGGCTTATAAATTTTAATGAGAAAATACCATTAGACTATATCACTACAGGTATTATTATTTAAAAACATATTAAACATTATACTAGTGCTATGTATCATAGATCGAACCAAAGGATTAGCTATAAATATTATTTTATTGACTGTTAAACTAATTCTATAAATAGGTTTAATAATAATAATAATATTTACCGTAACGAATCAGTATGAATTAAAAATCGTTAAACTATGTAATATTTATGTAACCATGTAACTTTGGTTGTCTAATTTGGAACAATCCAAGTAGAACAAATCATCACTATATATTTGAATCTCGCGCCTCGCACTTTAGAAATCGCACTAGAATCACTGCGAATATCTTTTAAGGCATTCATGTACCTTATTTTATCATCAATAATATTTGTCGTCCTTGTACTTGTTAACTTTTATAAAACTTCCAACATAAAATTTTATTTCCCGTCAATTATCATCAAAAATACTTACTTACAATTTATATAAATTATACAAAGAACAAGTGCCTCGCAAAGATCTGCCGCCCCCGGGCCTCGCAAAGATCTGCTGCCCAGGAACTTGCAATGGCTAAGGCCGCCCCTGCAAGTGAGTAAGAAAGAATATGAATCAGTGATAGTTTGTAAAGTATAAACTAATTGGATAAACATTAAGAGTAGGGGTCAGGAGAAAGTGAAAAGTTGAGTAAACCAGCAAGGAAAGAGGAGAGGAAAATTATGGACGAAAGAAGTATGCAGAAAGAATAAAGAAGGGGTTGGTAATTGAGATATAGATTTTAATTATGAATAGATAACAATAACAGTTATTAATTGTACCTAAAAGGGAAATAAAATCAATAAATAAAAACATAAATCGAAAATTACGCATATCGTAGTAATGTGACTAGAGTTTCCTTACCACAAACAATTGAAATACCATTGACTAATTATAATTTCACGCAGCTATTAATTCTGGAGTACTTATTGTTAGTAATTTTACAAAGAAGCACCCAACTTCCTCCTGTATTACGTATTCGTGTCACAGAACAGAAGACCCCCTTCATCATTTCACAGCAATGACGGAATTTCTATGATATATGCTTACACCTACACTTTCTCCTACACCAATCTTTCTTACAAAAATCCTTGTACCTAAATTAAAAATTCCCTTCTCATCAGAGTTGCTCTTGGTGATTCTGTTTCCGTCGGACGTCGGTTCCAACGTCGTCCGTAAAGCATCATCAGGCATACCGACGTTCCGGCATCCAGGCATCTCGGCGACGGCGACGCCGACGACCTGGATCCTCTCAACCCTTTAACTCCTTCCTTATAAAGGGCTGAGGGCTACTACTCGTACCTTACGTTAAACATAACTCGTCCGTACATAAATATATTATACTCGTCGACTTTGTAGTAAGACAACGTTTGGCATTTGTCACGTTGTGGTTACACGAAACATTCGCTGAATTAACAAGTATGCTCACCTTAATACTTATAATCAACCTGTGTCAATCAAACACTTCAATTAAATAAGTACCAGTGACCTATGTCTAGGATTATTATCCATCACTTACCTCTGTACAATAACTGACGGCTGGATTAACCATCAACCACTGTTTCTGCTTAAACAACGCTGGATTAGATTAACAAAGTTGAAATAGATTAAATATTGCTTCTTGTTTCGTTTATCTGGGTCTTTCGTCATCCTTCCCGCTCACAACTTCTGGCCTCTTCATCTTCGTTATCTTTTTCTGTTGCTGTTTTTCTCTATCTCTTTATCCTACCATCTCTCTCACCTCTTTGCTTAACATATCATTATCCTTCACAAACTCCTTCTTTCCTTCCCTTCTTCCACTTCGTACTCTTCTTTTCCTGGAGCAAAAATAATACTATTAATAACAAAATTCAGAACCACGGTTTTAAAAGTGATTCGGGCTCTGATTCCTGCCTTTTTTCATTGACCTCATCGTTCCCATTCCTGCTTCTAACCTCAAATTGTTCATTTTCTCTCAGATTAAATAAAATGGAATCTGTGAACAATTTACATAAATTAAAATGAAATCTAATTCGCAAATAAATCTGATCTACATTCGTTTAGCGAATATTTATTTAAACATTAGAAATATGTATGTTTGTTAGAAAGATGTGCATGTTTGTATGTTTCCCCATTGTACTTTCTATTCACAAATAATAATAAAGAAGGAAAGAAGAAAATCATAAATTCCTTTTCAGATATTAAAACATAAAAAATAACGATGTAAATATGTTCCAACAATTTCGCTTTATTAAAATATTAATAATTAAATTCATTACATCGTCAAAAGAGTTAAAACACGTGAAGACCTCTTCTCCCATTCCCCTTCTCCTCTACACCTCACTTTCCCTTGAGTATTCTTGTAATTAGCATTCTAATAATGAAAAATTCTTAAACATAATATCCACTATACTATTAAATAAAGACAGTGAGTTTAAATAGGGATTAAAATATTTAGCAAAAGTATACTCGTACAGACCGATTATTGTTTTTAAATTCTTCAGAGATGCTGATTAGGGACTTATGGACCATAGAATGTTACATGATTATTGACTTTTAATTAAGAGCATCCGAACAATACATTTTTAGCAACATAGTTTGTTTGATAATAAATCGCTGTAAAATTTAGAAAACCTCGTTATCTATACTTTCATTCATTAGAAGTTTCACGCCTGACAACTAGTGTATGGAATGTTATTTTTAAATCGTTCAGCCAGCGTGTTCGATGCAGTGAATTGCCTACAAATAAAGTAAATAGTGAAATGGCATTATCGCATTTGTACATAAAACGATTAGTTGGATCACGCTTGTCGTTTTATTGATATTTAGCATGTGAGTTCGTTAGCACCCTGCGCTCCCTGCCCCCTGTGCCCCGACCCAGTGCACCGTACATCGAATTGAAACTCTCCTTGTGCTGATACGACTGATAACTCTCACATATACATAGCAACAACACTGCTAAGCATACGAGAATGTATGTGTGTGTAAACAGGTCTGATCATGCAAGAACTGTAATGCGTTTATTGAAAAAGAATTCATCGTATCGCATGTCGACTGCAATGAACATTATACGAATTTGTACACAACGTCATAATAGGCAATAACAGTTTGTACAACATAAAAATTACAACAATAGCATTTAAATAAAGGTGCATACTTTGACGGTATCTCGAAAGTATAATATAGTTAACTTGTGTATTGAATAATTAATTATATGTTTTTAATGATGCAATTGTTGAAACCTATGGACCAGGATATGGGACGTGTGAACGGATATGTAGTTTCACGTGTGTAAGGGACTACACAGTTCGAACGACTCTTGAACACACGAGATTTCAGCGATATTATTAAGCGATACAGATTTTCTTTACAATATTTAACATTTTACAGTTAACAGAATATATCCTCTATAGATAACTATTTTATAATGATTTTACTTCCCAAGCAAAGACAGACCAGCCTTCATGTTTTCTTAGATAGACATGTTTTCTTTAGTATGTATATTTTTACCTTGCATCATATGGGATTTAGTTTTGATCATCTATTGTCTGCTACATTGTATTGCCACAGACTACATCATTTTGCCATAAAATAACATGGAAAAATATTTACATTTCTTTTATAAAGAGGACAATGCATCTTTCAAAATACTAGTACAAGAAAAATATTTTTACTAGAAAAAATACAAAAATAGAATATATAAATATCCAGACAGGGTTGTTTTTGTATAGACTTATAATATTTTTATATAAAATTATTGTAATGCAGTATTTTAATGATAAGCGTAAAATAAATTGCGCGCCACACAGGTGGTTAATGTTAATTGAACATAAAGGTTACTAAGTTGCTTATACTATCATTTACCGTAGATGCTTTGTTTTGTTTATTGATCTTAAAGGCATAAAGATAAGCGAAGAAATTAAGTATGTCAGGGAAATAGCTGCTGAAAGAGACAAGCAAGAAATGAGATGGATAGCAGAAAAAATATGGAGAAATCGGAGGAAAGAGAAGCTAGAAAAGGAAGAAGGTGAATCGATGAAGAGGATGGAAGAAGATCCAAGTGAAGTAGAGGACAGAGAAAGCGGCGCGAGGAGAAAAAGGAAGAAATGTCGTTAGTTTAAGTTTAATTAGAATCTACAGTACTTTTAATTCAATTTATTGAATTGTAATTAATGATTTAATGTGGAAGAACGTGCATTAAAAATAAATATATAAATACAAATTTATATACATAAAGGCTGACATCGAAAGCCGGCTCCAGATGATGTGACGAACGTTTGATTCAAATACTTGCCTCCACCGTGTGAGTCAAATATTGAAAGATTGATATGGCAAGTTTCCTGCTATATGGTGGATCGAATATTTGATCCGCATGATTTATTTGTTATATTAATTTGTTCACATTATTGACACTGACACTGTTTAACAAGAACTTTCAAGTTAATAAAGAAACTTTCAAGAATAAAATCATCCTTTGTTGGACGATTCGTGCAGCAGTGCATGACATGTGGATTAAATGTATGGTAGCGGCTTAAAAATCCGTTTTGACGCGGGTCAAAAGACCGACAACAGCCTGAACTTCTTCCAACATGAACGTTGGATACACTTAGTTCCACCATCGGCCATACGATGCGTCCAACGTTGCAAGGTGTTACGTATATTTGAAGATTAAACACACTCTTGTGTTCAATGTACGTTTGCATTAACTATTTTTAATGCTGGATCTATCAGTTATTATTATTTGATTACATAACAACGATATTTTCATAACAATAAAATATTATTACCGTGTAATGTAATATAAACAGACACACACACACACCCACACAGACTCACAAACTGAAACAGAACTATTTGCATGAAGTAACTTTAGGCGGCAATGTATTTCTCGTATCATATAACTATGAATATTGTTTACGTAGTCTGTAGTTAACAGTTTGCAGTTTGTAGCTGATATAGTGTGTGTAGTATGCTGTGGTCCACCATACAGCATCCAGCATCCGCCGTCTGCCGTCCAGTGTTGATTGCAATTCCCAACTCTAATAATTCATGTTGTTATATGAACGATAACATTACTCGTATATCATAATTAAAAACAATAAAACTTTAAGTTTGAGCAACGGATTATTCATTATATTTTATGTATCAAAGCTCATCCCGCACATTACACACATTCACACCCACACATATTCATGCATGCAGGAACTAGATGCATTCAATTGTTTATATAAATAGTTATTTAATTTGTAAACGTTATTTAAATGAAAATAAAATAAACATTGTGTAATTATATAAATTCAGTAATGTTTAAACTAAGTTAATAATTTGATAAATAAATAATGTTTATAATATGTGTACTTACTATTCTTAAGTCTATAAAAGAATGATATAGAAGCATAAAAACATTATAACCAAGAATGTCCAGTTAGTAAAAAAGAAAATCGTGCAAATTGGAACCATAGATTATTGTAATTCTCGTACCTTCAGTGTTTGCAAGTTTTTTTTTTTTTGATAAATTATGGGCAGGTCGGCTATGCATTTGCAAAGTCGGTTAGGGGCCTATAAGAAATGATAGTGCAGTCGCTTAGGGGCATTTGTGAAATACATAACCCATAAATTATAAACTAATGCGAAGGTGTTAACATGTCTTTATGTATTTAAATAAATAAATTTAAAAATTCTTTGTTTTTATTTATGGACAAGAATCGACTAGTCGATTTGTCTTTATGTTCTTTGAATGAATTTTATTAAAACTTGATCAAGGATGACAATCGTAGGCAAAAGTATAGTCGGATGTTAAGTACAAACGGATGGAATTAAAATTTGAAATGAAACTGCGAATTATTTTATTGAATTCAAATCATACACACAAAACAAACTAGTAATCTAATAAAGTATTGGCAAGTATTTATTTTCTAAAACGCATTTGAAATCTAAACAAATTACTATACAATAATAAGCTGTGAGACAGTCAAATTTATATAAAAATATTATTTTATCAATTCTCCTATCATTCGTAATTTTATTTCAATAAATTGTCGGCGCTCATTTTTCTTGTTAAGCTGTTTCTAATACAATTACACAAATTAGATTTATAACGTTTTAATAAACATAATATTTATGGTAATAAAGCATAACTTAATTTGAAAAGTTAGGCTCTCGCTGTTAAGGTACAGGTAAAATACAAATTATTCTGATTTATGTTCATTTTAGTTTATTATGTGTTTATTAATAAATCTAAATTTAGAAAATAATTTAATATCCGTGATGCATTCCTAAACTTGTATTTATTATTTCAAACCATTTTTTAAATACGTATATAATAAAAATAATTGTTCGTTTTTTGGATTTGTTTATTATGTATACAAGTGCGTATTAGAGCTTGAACACACTGCGATTTAAAACTCAGCGATTTTTCTGGCGGCTTTTTAACACAAAGAAAATTAAAAACCCGTAGTGTGTGCATGCTCATATGATTTCATGAGTTACAAAACTACGCGATTTAAATCGCAGTGTGTTCAAGACCTTAAGGATACTGCGATATTTTAAGGATAAGAGATAGAAACGCAGGAGCACATTAAGTATTCATGTCAGAAAAGAGTAAAAAGTGAAAAGAAGATTGTGCAGCTATTAAAAGGAGGCAATGAAGAGAAGCAGTGGATGGCGGAGATAGAGAGAAGGAGCGAGAAAAGAGAAAGAAGAGTAGAGTAGAAACAGTTAAACTTCAGTTTAGAAAATAGAGGATTTGCGGAGAGGGGATAAGGAAGACAAGAGGTGGATGACGAAGATAGAGCCAAGAAGAAATAATAAAGGAAGAGAAACAATGAGTAGTGAGCAAGAAAATATAGAACAAGAGTATAAAAATCAAACATTGCTGTTGAAATTAATGAAAATGTTAAAATAGTTTTAAACTTAGGTTGGCAATTAGTTGTAATTACCTGATTTAATATTGAAAGAATGTAAAGTCTAACGACACACACATTAAATTAATAAATAAACAAGCGCGTATTATATTCCAGGTGGATATTTGATTATTCTAAATGGCAATTAAAAAATTAATAACTGGATTTTAAAGTACACTCAAGATACTTCATTCAATTTTATTTAAAAATATTACAGCATAAAAACAAACGCTTAAAAGTTGTCCTGCTCATCATTCATTTAAGTAGCTGTAATTATAATCAAATGAGTAGCAGAAGACCTAATTAAAATACAAAGTAAATAATTATTAGCTCAGTCAGTTACCAATTTACATAAACAAGTCAAAGTCATAAGAAACAAAGCGACAGACACTTTTAAAAATAAGTTGAAAGCGAACTCAACGTAAGTCGACTGCAATTGTGAAAATTCCATGCAAAAAATTATAATGCAATAGCGTTGTTACGGATAATAATCTCTACAGTTAATTGTATAATTAGTTTTATAATTATTAACTGCACATTTCTTTCTACAAGAGGACATGTCTATGGTCGAGTATGAGTACGACGAGAGTAATTATAAGAATGACATGAATAACTTAAAGTAATTATTTTAATTTTACGTTTGTGCAATTGTGGAATCCATTCAAATAAACAATGAAAGTATGTTTGCAATGTAGATTTACTTAGTTAATGAAATTTAAAATACAAAAAAAAAGTTCATAAATAACAAATACCACATTTATGACTAACGCAGGGTCATATAATAATGTTTATGATGAGAAGAGGTTTACTTTACTGTATTTAGTATGAAAAGAGGAGTATAGATCCTTTTTAGGGTTAAGATAGGTCTAAAATTTCGACTCGGGTATATAGAGATTTCAGCGATCTAATCTATTATAAGACTTACAACTAATTTATACGATCGCTAAAAATTGTAACAGCGGAAATGTGAAAGTATTACGTAATAAAATCGAACCTGATGTTGAGCGCCCAATTTAACACTTTTTTGTGTTAAACTTATAATAACAATAATATATATTTTTTATTATAAATATCTTGAAAACATGGAATAATTTCACGACGGTGCATGTCGTGTCGTGAGTTAGTAATTCATAGCATTTATTAAATCATTCCGTCTGTAATTTTTTATATAAACCGTACAAAAGAATTTAAAAAATGTATAAATTGCTCTCGCAGGTGACATCAACATACAAATTATTTTTATTTCTTAGACGCTTCACATATGAGTCGGTAGATTCACTTTACGTATGGACTCGAATGACGCAACGATGTGTGCCTCAGAACTAAACAGAGAAGATTGGCCTGGAGGTACAGAGACTACAGTCCATGGGTGTTGCATGATTAGGAGAATGGTTATTAATACATAAAAGTTTTTTTAAATTATATTTTGTCATTATTAATGTGGGGTTATTTTCTAAGAGTAATTTTAAGTTAAATTATATTTAGTTTAAGAAATAGAATTAGTAAAGAAAACTGTAAACTAGGTTAAAAACTTTGCTAAGATTATTCAAATGTTTAAAGCAGGACTTGTAGACCCTTGTATGTATGCAGTTCGCTTGCGGTGTCCAGCGTACGCCTCAGAGAACGTGGCATAAAGAACTGTTCGCTAACTATGAACGTGATGACACATGTGTTTTGGGCGAGGCCGAGAGTATCAAGATTGTTATGAGTGTTGAGAGTTTTAAAAAAGCAAATGGCGATAGAAATATATAAAGTTTATGTATGGTCGTTATTGTGTGATTTTATAATTAAGTTAACTTTATTACGGTGTAATAATTGTTATTGTGGTCAGCGTTTTTGTTAGAGTTAGGCAGCAAATGTTATGTTTAGTACTAGGGTGTATTTACATTGAAATCATTGTGCTGATAACTATGGACAATTGTAACTGCGTATTATGTATTGACACGTAAAACATTGTGAAGAGACATTATAATCTAAGTACTGTATTTAATCAAGTGTATTTTGTTGTGAACTTAATTACGATTAATTCGCTTTATTTAGATGTAATTTTATGACTTTGATAAGTGATTAAACAAACTATTAATATCCAAATTATGTGTTTACTCGTTTTAAAAGAAACTATATTGTTGTATTGTACATCAACCTTAGGCTGATGTTATTTGTAATTTATAATTGTGGAAATTACCTACAAATTGTGAGCTATCAACCGGGATTGAATAGTTCTAGGCTGCATAATAGAATCTCAACAGGTGGTTGTAAATTCTAACCTGCAAAGCGGAGTCTGTACCGGGATGGTAATAGATTCAAAAACTACTAATGTAGATTAAAAAACCTACATTAATATGAAAAAAAATCTTTAATACCTCTTCTAAGTTGAGGGAAACATGTAAAAGAAACTTAAAGAAGGTATGGCTCCCCAGCGCAATCTACTTTAGAAGTTCTGAATCTTAAATATAAGGTATTACTCTCATTTTAATTTATTACTTAATAACAAAATTGATCAATAATAAATGAAGAAATTTTTCTCTCAATTTCAGAAACAATTTTTTCTTGTGTATATCGTTAATTTTAAATTCCTTTGTATCCAGTTGTAATTCTTATACGTCGTAAATAACGGCGGTTTTTGCCTGTTTCCTGATTCTACTAATGATAGTACTGTAAATCGCGGCATGTGAACACGGGTCTATGTTTCCTAACTTTAATCTATATTATTATACTTAAGGAGGTACAGGACGTACCGTCAATGCAAAAAGTTTATCTCTCGGTAATACGAAATGCAAAATACGAAGTACGTGAGGGACGAGCAAATATTGGGACTGTATCTTTGAAAATGAATTTTTCAATTCCCTATTAAACTCCTATTTGCTAGTTAAAATGATTTTTTTATGCGTATAATAGTTAAATAAATGAAAAATTACCTATACTTAATATCAAATTTATATTAATTCAAATTAAATATTTTGAAAAAGGAATAATAAATTTGACAACGCTGTAAATTTACGTGTGTTGACGCATGCCTGATTTGGTTCTTTGACAAAGAAATTGTTATATTTTATAAAATATTTATTCCGATTTTGAATTTCCCGCTCAAATTGGGATTTGCAATGTTGCCGGCTTATAACCCACACTTACTGTTTCTTACTGGTTTTATTTAAATATTTTCGTATATAGGTATCCTTTTCATAATTTTCTTTTTGCAATAGTTACAGAAAAGATTCTTTTATATACACCTAGTTTTTGAAAGCCGTGTCACCATTTTTTCATAGTTAAAAGTTATATTATGTGGTGAAATTGAGCTAAAAATTATGATTTGTATGGAAAATTTTTAATCATGTATAAAAAGAAAACTAGAAACCCTAGATCTCTAAAATTTTGAGACAGCGTGTATTTTAACTATTTGTATCGACCCTCCAAATTTCACAAAGTTTTCATCATTATGTTAACGTCCTATACCTCCTTAACGCGTTTTGTATTAATATTAATAACCTCAACGAGCAATTCAAGGACAAATCGCAAACGATTATAAATTATATGATGATTACTAAAAGAAACAATTCTACTAAAAAACCATTAATGTCCATAAAGATTATAAAAATATAAACGTATTTAATTTCTACATAAAAACTAAGCTACGGCTGTCAGTATTTTGTAAATCGTGACGTTAAAAATCACCGGCGCGAATTGTGTGGCATTCCCATTTTAGTGAGAGCTAATTGTTAATAAAAAGTAAAATTGAATTGGAAAAAAAGGAATAGTCTTTAGAGAAATGATTGGAATGATGGTGTAAAGTTTTTCAGAACAGAGAAGTAGCTCAGTAAATATTTTGGAATCACTTTGACATCATATTGAAGATGTGTATGATTTTTTGTCATGAAAGAGTTCATTTACAGTTCAGTTTCTCACAATCGTTCATATGTCGGAATACAAATTACTCCATCTGTCGGAATACAAATGAAGATAAAGTTGAAGCGAACTACAATTGAATTGCAATAGTGATAGAAACGTCACAATACAGGACACGTTAACAAATAGTTTACTTGGAAAACATCATCACGCATTCTATTTTCTCAAATGATAATTATTTTTTTATTATTATATTATTAGATTTAGTGATTGTTTATTGTTTGTAAAACATATACCAAAATATCTGTAAATTTCAATTATTAACTAATCTAGTAATTATAAAATATCAATTAACAGTGGTTACTACAAATCAAAATTACCAGCAATGCAATGTCGACGCGACAGTCTCTGCAATTACACTTTTTAATATACCACCGCTGGCTGATTACTGAACATGCAACCAGAGGCGTCCATAGTTAGAGATATTGCCGAATTTGATTTTGACACTAGATCAAATGAAATCTGTTATAAAAACATGTAAAATATAGCGTTAATTACAAATAATTAACCTGCGCTCCCAATGGAGCAGACTGCTTAGTTTTTGTATATTGGAGTTGTTTAGTATGAACACACTTTGTCACGAGAAAAAGTTTCTACTTTAATGTTTATCAATGCACACTTGTACTAAAGAAGTGTATATTACTCTACCAGGTAGTTACTCTTTTCTTCCTTGCTTACGCTTCTCTTTCATTATCTCCTTTTTCCTCAGCATTATGCTTAACGGACAAACTCAGATGCATTTCCGGTTGCACCAAGTCAATTCGGAAGGCGTAAGTGCAGAAGTACTTACGGAGACAAGCATGGAAATGAACCTAGTTGATTTACAAATAAAATTCATATAACAATGTAAAGTTTGTATTTATAAAGTACAAGACAACAATGCATTCAAGGTAACACACAAGGCACCTACAATCTACAGGCACGTATAGAAACGTCACAACATCAGCACAAGTCTGGATTGAATCATACACAGTATGGCTATAAAGTTTTTTAGAAACTAAATATGTCATTTCAAGTTTTAGACTACTGGAAATTTCCATAATTTTATATGTGTAAATAGAATTCTACATCCAGTTTCGGAGAGCGAGTGGTTTATGAAATTAATTACGCAATATAAATGAAGTGGAAATTCTCATCCGATATCACCCTAAAATACTGATACTGAAAAGAAAAATATTGATTGACACTAGATCCTATTGAAGTCTTGAAATAATAATTATTACTCAATGTAGTTGTAGCTTGCACCAAAGTTTAATATAATATTCTTAAGGTAATACAATATGTTTACATCAAAGTTAATTTATAATTAAAATCTTTTGTCTCAATTTTAACCCTATTTGATGTCTGATGCTTGAAAAAATAAAATAAATGGTGATACATTTTCATCATTGCATAGTTGACACAGATTCCATTTTAGTCAATATAACTTTTTCACCGATTCCATTCTACCTAGTGTAAATTTCTTATTGGTTTCATTTTATCCAGTGTTAATGTTTAACATATTCAAGTGCAGGCTTTGACTAATCCTTGCAAGTGCAGTAGGTATGTGTACCACTAACAGGGCATGTTCAAGGTTTATTTTGTTTATTGATTTTTTGTTAAATATGTCAGCGGTATTATAGCATATACGTTGCACAATATATCGTTTTACACAATAACCTTGTTTTAAATATTTCAATCAAATATTCAACAAGAATATCACATTGCCATGCTCTACATATACGTAATTTGTACGCACATTTCCATTTACAACGTGCGAACATATGTGCGTACGTTCTTTATCGCTTATTGTTTCGTACATGGCACCATATGGTTGAATAACATAAACATACTCATTAAATTCAACAGTTATAAAATATGGACTAAAAAGTTTTCACCCATTATTACCACCCTCTACATCTACACACACACACACAACTAAACCAGACAAATATAAATGTTGCTGAGGATGTCGGTCGCTTGTTCTCAATGTTGACAGTTAATGCTTGGGTTCTTTATGAGGCTTTTTGCATAATGACACTTCTTGTAAAGTTGTTCGTTGTTATACTTTCTGAGTCTTCGTCTTCGTCTTCATACTGTGTTAGTCCTTGTACTCCTCCTCCTCTTTGTCTGGTTCCACTCATATTTTGTCTGCGCGTTTTAACTGTTACCGTTTTCATTAATAATACTAAAATATACAACGTTGTGTTATTATTTATAATATTGTATTATTTAACTTAACATATTACCTTTTTGGCCTTTATAAAGTTACATTAAATTCAAGGTCGGCTATTTATTGTACTAAAAGACATACGGTTGTAACGTCTGGACATTTGAAATATGTATTATGTTTTAAATTTATTTATCAGCGTATAAATTCTAAGAAACTACACTTATAATGTATGAAATACAATTCTTGGTACAACTATATCAATCTTTAACTTTTTGATAACACACATTTATGCAAAAAAAATGTCCCCTTTGCCGTGGCGCTGCTCCGAGGATCGAACCAAAGATACATCAGTCAAAATACAAAATCAACTGTATCTAGTCAAAATTGAATCGAGTTTTTCGAGAAATATTAAAACTCCAATTGCAAGAGTTCATATAGTTAATGAGTATGTTGGAATTGTTGACCGAAAATCAGGCAAAAAAGGAAAGAAAAGCAAAAATAATGCCTTCTTTGCCGTGACCAGGATTCGAACCTGGGTTACCACGGCCACAACGTGGGGTCCTAACCACTAGACGATCACGGCTAACAGACAGTTAATAAAAGAACATTTTACTAATGTTTGCTCCGGTTTAAATGAAGAAAGTTGACATGGTCGAATGCCTCAGGCATTTTCGTACTCGCCATGCTCCGCACACACATCAACCTCGGTGTCAATTACATGCTAAGTCTTGCCGCAGAATGGAGACAAGGCTGTGAAATCAACGTCTTGCCTGTCACATGTGTTAGCCATAAGACTGTCCAGCTTCAGATGCTATAGAAAGTGTCTTATAGTGTTTCTAACACTTGCTAGCTTACTACAAGGTAATTAATGTGTTACATTTTCAACTTTTATCAATATTAAATAAAATATAATTTTAGAAAAGTTGAGAATAACAGAACCCAATTATAACTATTTTCTTCAACTTAAGTCCTTCATATTCAATTCAACTTAAATAATGAGACTAGTAATATAATACTCGTACATGAACGTAGCCGAGAAAGGAACATTGAAAACCTCAAGAATATATAATAGAAAAAGTCTTACAGAAAAGGAAATTATAAAAGCATGATAGGTAACTTGAAAATTCTTATAAAGTCATAATAAGTAAAAAAAGAAAAATCTTACGGAATTGAGAACTAAAATACTTGAGCACGCATTGCTTTTCGCCATTTGTTGTTGTACACAATGAAAAACTTTTGATTCGGTTGCATAATGTACACTCTATAGTGCACTTCTCCCGTTCTCCTCTACCTCTACACCATCGGAAAAATAAGTTAAGGGAAGAAAAGAAATTGAAAAAAAAAAACGAATAGTACGTATACAACACTGCAATAGAATTATAATAGGTACGAAAATCCAGACAACATTGCCATTGTTAAAACTTGAAATAATGATTATTTTATGAAAAGAATTTCAATTGCTTTTATCGTGGTTAATAAGGACAATTGCCACCGCCATATTCCCTTATAACTTGAAGAGAACAATCTGCTTATTTAGGCTTGACATTTACTGGACAAGATATATTCTGAAGACAGTCTTCGTATTTGCACGAGCTATAGAAATATTTGGGAACACTTCTACTAAAATCTCTTTAGACTAATTCCCGGGAATTCCCGATTTCAGCATGATTAAATATCAAGTTTAAACAGCGATAAAGGCTAAGACCTATAGAGAACTGAATTTTGTTTTAATATCAAAATTTGAATAATGCTTTTCTTTGTTCACATTGTATATGTGTTTTCTCTATGCTTGTACGACAAAGTCTTCTTTTAAGACAGTCTTGTCTAGATCAGTTAGAATTTATGAAATAATAATATTTAAGAAAATTAAAATATATTATATTATCTCTATACCTATGTTTAGTAGGTATCTATATTCACAGATTCCTCTAAAGTATAATATTTTTTAATCTAATAAAGTAATATTTTTTAATATCTTTTTAGCATCTAACTCCAAGATTTCTGCTTTATTCCATTAAATATAACTTTTAATGCAAAGTATAATGTGAATATATCTTCAAACCAACGAAAAACGAGTCAAAAAAAACTTTTTAATAACGTATCATCTTTCAATTTTATTTGCAAGTATTTGCTTTCTTTTATTAAAAAATCTCATTTGAATATGTTTAAAATCAATCTCATTATTCACTTGACTAGTGACAAACTTCAGAGTTTTGAACCATGAAATCTTTTTAAGTAAATTTCAATGTATTTTTGAAATTGAAAGTTATATAAAAGTTTTTAATACGATGAGTATTATCACACAATACAATCAAACCGTGAGCGTGAACCGTGACCAGTGAGCCGAGAGGGCTAAGCCGCGGCCGCGGAAATAAAATTACTGATTCCATGAAATACCTCGATATTTCAAAAATCATACTTTGTTAATAACAACGCTTTACTAATACCTATTAATTGATTATAACTGAAAATACCGGATTTAACTTTTAAGGAGATTATCACACTTCGATTATTTGTTTTAAAATATTATTATTTTATTAATTGTGTAGGTTAAATGATAGCTATATATCTCGATAAACAGAAAACGGGTACATTAATTATTTTTTTTTTTTTTTTATTAATACTTCACTGGCTTCTTAGGACCACGGTCCTTTTTTCGCACTTCTTACTTCATTTTGTTAAATTTTAACTATTTACATTTCATTATTATTATTACTACCTAAACTTTTAAACCCGCTTTATGCCATAACCTGTCTATGACTAAGCACACTAGTTCCTGCATATTCGTTGGCAACTCCACTCCATTTTTCACCAAAACTCTGTACAAATTATTTCTGCAGGCCTCCGTTTCTGTACATTGGAAGATCAAATGTTCTGGATCTGCTACCCCTTCTCCACAATTGCACATATCTTCTTCTACCAAGTGATTTCTTTTCAGATGTGCCAATGACCCTGTATGGTCTACCCTCAGTCTCGAGATAAGTGATAACACTCTTCCCGGACCTTGGACTTTCCACCACCAACGGCGTCCGCACACCGAAGACTGTAAACTGAAAAATTTTCTTCCTTTCTCTGAATTATTCCACATACCCTGCCACTTCTCTTTCACTTCATTTTTGCTCTTTGGGGTATATTAATTTGAAAACTGATTAAATTTTATTTCATTCGTTTTGAATAAAGAGCTTTTCCAATCTCTCCCAAAAACATATTGTACCATTTATTGCATTAGGTTAAATTAATTTGAGATAATGTTATAAATTACTCTGAAAATTTGAGGTCGATTTTTCCTTTGAAATTCGAAATAAGTCTACTCAAAGTTCGAATCATTTGCATTGGAAGCAAAGATAGTGAATGAAAGCTAATTCATTTGACGTTTCTTAGACACATTTAGAAGTATACTGTACAAACATTGGTTGAAAAAATGCCTCTTTCTTTGACTAGAGCCATACTGCAAAAAAAATTAGGTTCTGATCATGAAACTTTTAATTTATGAATTGTATAAATTACATATAATTAAAAATAGTGCACGTATTAAGTTACTTCGTAATTAAAGTTTGTTATTAAATAAAGAAAAGATAAAATAAAAACTAATAAAATGCAAAAAATACGAATATAATACATATATTTATTTTACTCGTCTCTGGTCGGGTAGTGCTCCAAGTTTTTAATATTTATGAATCCAGAGTTGCATGATTCCAACAGCGAGAAACTGAAAATAAAAGTGTAAAATATCTGCTAATTTTCAGAAGTTTTGCTTGGAAACTTCTTTTTAGTATTTTTTTATTTTGTATATTGGTATAACTTATGTACTGTTTGCTGTATCTACTCATAGTTTCGTGGTTGTGTTGGTAGTACAGTACGTCTGGTGGGCTGGTGACATGTATTTAAAGTAAAACTTTCTTCCAAGAAGTACAACTAACTACTTCATGTTCAAGACATATTTTTTTTTATTTCTTTACTGGTAAACTATGAAATAATAATGAAACAACTTTTTTAATTACATGTTGATTTAATGAATATTTTCTGATAATATTTTCGTAAAAGTTTATATAGTAAATAAATTATCAACTTTAATTACATCCAGTCACGAGTAAATGATATCTGAAAGGTGTTGTTTATTTAATGAAGTTTTCAGTGAAAAATCATTAGAGTTATTAAAGTTTGTGGTAGATGAACAGTTGATGTATTGAAACATGGTATTTTCAAATATATACAGTGCCTCATTGAGAGTGATAAAAGGCTATTTGCCAGGAAACCCAAGAAACCATCAACAACAATACCCAATATGTGGAACTCGTTGAGTTCTGAGTTGGTATGGGTGAGATTTAAGGCTCGACGATCACTGCCAACACGAACCGAGCCCCAACATGCTTGTATCGTGATGTGAAACATATATCAAGCCTTTTTGTAATATTTGTACTAGTTGACTGTGAATTTAACTGACAACTCTTATGCTGGACTCATATTACAACCGAACTCGCGTTTAGTATCTTTACCGCACGACTATATCTGTCCTTTTCTGACCTTGCGAATCCGATAAGGACAAGCAACAAAGGTTCACCCAGGTGATTACAGTTTTAGACTAAGAGTATGAAAACAAAATATTTGCGTGTGTTAGGCCTTTAAGTAGGCACGCCGGTCCTTTAATCAAACGCCAAAGGCTTGTCTATAAACATATTAATTATTCGCTCTAGTTGCTACACTACAAATTCTGCAGGTAATTATATAATACGTAAACCATGTATATAACAATTTGTTGCCCTTGTTAACAAGATGATATTTATAAAATTATAAGTTAAGTAATATTATTTGAATAAACCGGATACAGCAGTACTTATAAAATGACATGCAACTAGCCAACACGGCACAGGATGGTGACGTCATTAAGGGACGAAGAGTGTAATCTTCAAAAATCATATTGCAGAATTATAGCCGATAAAACTCGTTAGTTGTCCTTAATTTTAGTGTGAATATGTCTATTAAATTTAAGAACGTTTTTAATAGTGTAAAAAAAATTGATATTTTTATTTTGTTCATTTTATCAAGGTTCTTGACATAGTTTTTTGCACTGATTTTGAATCTGCAATTTATTTTTATGTAAGTGTCACGGTGTCCGAGATATTAGCAAGTGAAGACGTAAATAATACAGGTATTTAAAAATGGTATTTAATTTTGAAATCAGCATAATAAATTACGTTAGATAGCATATTTAATATATCAAAATATAAATACTTTTTTATTGAAAACCTCTTGTTTATTCTATAAAAATTGGAATTTTTGTTTTGTTTAATTCTCATGGTTTTTTATGTAACTTTTTGCACTGATTTCAAATCTGCCATTTATTATTAAGTTAGTGTCACGGTGTCCGAGAAATCAACATGGTAATCAGCGCTTTGGAATGCAACAAATTGGCCATTATCAACTACGATGTATAGCTTTTGCCTTTGATTTGTAATAGTTGGATCTCCACTAAGTATAAACTGCGACTGATTAATATGTAGTTCAATCTGAAAAGGAAGAAGCTAACGTTACGTCTATTCTTTCGAAAACAATAGTAATATGTTACCTTACCTTAACAGTTTTATTAAACTTACAATTAAAAAGAAAACAAATAATTCACTATTTCAATTGTAAAGTCCATGATCCATTTAATATTAAACAAATACACAGGCATTACACTCGCCAGCATTAGGTGAGCTGTCAAATAGCTTTGAGAGCTTAAATAATTAAGTAATGAAGTTATAATAGCGCTGCTATTAACCTCGTATTGCTACAACACTTGTATTATAAAAATAATATGAAATTTATAAATATAACTCGATGGCTAATGACTTGTGATTATACATATTTAACAAGAACATTGACATGGTTCAAAGCACGAAAGGTGCAGCCTTGTAATAGTGGTTTTATTTTTAGGTTATGTTAAAATTTATAGTGAACATTTTAATGGCACTATCTCTTGCATACATCAATCAAGAAATCCTAATACGATATATTTGTTTTTGATTATATTTTTTCTTCTTTTTTGAAGCAGAATTTTTCACACAAAACTCGGTTCAATTAAGACTAGACTAGTAACCTAAAAAAGGACCCCCAAGTCTCGATACGCCACTGTTCCCTCTATTCTTAATCTAATCTGACCCTACTCTATCTCACAGCACCGAATTAAATGATTATTGAAATTGATTTTGACCTAACAAAGACATCTTTGACCTTGAATCTAAAGCGGGGTATTAGTAAATAACATTTCAATTATATTTAAATAATATTCGTAACAAGGGTTCCGTTTCCGTGCAAGGGTTACACTTTGGAAACATTTATATGTTGTACAATTTAGGGTACTAGTAGAGAAGGGATGGAAACGCCAGAAATGGCAAACTTATGAATCTAGAATGAGGGTTTATGAGAATGTTTGGGAAACAAACACCTGACAATTTGAAGCTTTCTTGGTAACAAATTATGTATGAGGACATGCTAAATAACAACGATACTTTGCTAGTCTATTACGCTAATGTTACGTCGTTCGCTGTGTAACAGAGCTGAATTTAGGTATTGAACGCCTATGATGATTTATGCAGTCATTCGGTAATGAGCTTGTGTCACATGTCTTAATTTCTATAAAAGTGTACTATATATTGATAAAGTGGGTTACTAGAACCTCAAATGTTCAATTATTTTTTAATAACTCCTTATATTTTAGGAGATATTAACAATTAAAAAAGTAATTTTTTCTCTTTAATTATTAAAGGGTTTCAACGTTGTACAACATCCCAAATGCATGTGACATCACAACCGCTAGTTACTATATCTTTTATACAACAGACCGTAAAACAGATATATTCTTGACAAGTTTACAGGTTACCAACCTTACAGATCATAAATCTCTGCTATATGTATTTATATATCAAATTATCAAATATTATTTACAGGTATTTCAAGAAACAATAAAATTTCAATATTATGTCTGCAGTAACAGGGTTAAATAAAATAAAAACTTATTGTTCTTTGACTTGACTTCATTATTTCGACTACCAACAGCAATAAAACATTACCACAGCACTGACCGACTCAACAAATAACTGACGTATAAAATGCATTTCACGTCATGCAAATATGACCGACCATTTCTAGAGCTAAAACTACAATTCAAATTTTTTATTGCTATATCTCCGTCAATATTTAGATATTTAAGAAAATAGACACGCCAATACACATTTATTAACATCAATTTCAGTCAACAATAGAAAAATCAACCACTAAAAAATGAGACAAGAGTTTATCTAATCTAAAACTTGACTTTCAAAAAAAACTGGGGATGATGCGAAATATGTGAGAGGATCGCGAGACTACTGTCAAAGCTTCTCTACTTCTTGTTCCGAGTGACCTTTTTTGTTTTCACGTTAAATTTTTGTTTTATGCACTTGCAATTTGCGTTAATGCGGCTCTGGTTGTCTTACGATAAATCAGGGGTGATATTAATTTATTAGCATCAATAGACGTGCAGGAAATGACGGTTAACTATTAGTCGAAACATCGTTAGTGAAAATGAATTTAAGGAACTTCACTTGATTCAATATTAAACTACCGTTTACCAGTGATTATTCGATGCTTCAACAGGAGCTATTTGAAATTGTAAAATATTTATAGACCACACTGCGATCACTATCATTACAGAAAGGAAAGGGTAGTAATTATTACGAAGGGCGTATCGAATCGTATCGAAAATATCTAAGATTAAAAATTATGCTGTTCCTAAACAATAAAATACGCTCCTGACAGCTGGAAGCGAAATAAACAGTCTAACATTTCTCGTTTCCAGTCAACCTAATTAATTATGAAATTAAAACTTTTTATACAAATTCTTTTTTTTTTTCTTTTCTTAACGCAAAAAAAACTCGTTAATTCGAATAACAGTTCATTGGCTATGACTTTTAAAAATCTTAATTGATTTAATTATTTAACTAATTAAGTAAATTATGTTCTAGCTGACAAATCTGCTGATTAAATGAAAGTACAAGTTGTAAAGAAACTGTTTTCAAATATTTTTAATTTTATTTTTGTTTTAATTTATTGAATTCTATTTCTTATAATATCGCCCGCTAAACACAGTTATGTTTACTTAAGGCGTATCTTACGTAATAGAAATTACCTGCTAAATAAACAATGTTACTCAAGATACAACGTTTTGTGACCTACTTTTCGGTTTTTTAAACCATGCTGCAAAAAATTTCAATAATTTATTAATATAACGTCTTTCACAATAATATCGAAATTTTTCAAGTGTTTATTCACCAGCATTTGTGAAATTATGTTCTCTAGACGCACTAAATTCGTACTAAGATTATAAGAGCTTTTTTAAAAATTCTGGTTGCTATTAACTTTATTATGAAACATGTTGACAATACCCTTTCGAGAACTACAAATTCTTAGAGCACCCTTTTTAAAGATTAATAGCTTTAATAATAATAATAACGGATTAATAAGACCCTTTCAGATTAAATATTAGCAGGTTTTTTAAAAATAAAACTTTACATGAGTTTTCATGAAGGTAACATTTTTGTCTTCCGTTTTGATGGACTTTACATTTACTTTATAAGTCCGCAACTTTTAGTTTATAAGTTTGTTTTTACCATATTTACCTCATCCCATCACCTCTCCCCCCTCACCCTCTTACCAACTCTATTTTCCACAATTCCATCACATCGCGCTTAATGTAACACAACGTAATATTGTTGGAATTTGTTGATTAATAAAAACTTTAAATTACCTTCAACACGTTCAGCGTCGGGACGCTGAGTACACAAAACAGCAACAACAACAACAACAGCAGTAACAGCAACAACTACTTGACGGGCAAATAGTTTTCTGTTCACTCTAATATTTATATTACTTGTTGTTCTTATGACTTTGTAATATTTTTATCATTTTTGTTTCTACATATTTTGTTTTCTTCTGACAGATTGTTAACATAATGAAAATTATTTCTGCTAAACACTGTTACATATATTTAAGGTTAATAATAACCGATATTTATTTCCAACATACTCGGACAAAATGTATTTGATATATTGAATATTTTAAAGGTTATACTCTTGTTTATTTTATAAAAATTCATATTTTTATTTTGTTCATTTTATCAAGGTTCTTGACATAGTTTTTGTGCTGATTTTGAATCTGCAATTAATTTTTATATAAGTATCACGGTGTCCGAGATATTAGCAAGTTAAGGCGTAAATAATACAGGTATTTAAAAATTGTATTTAATTTTGAAATCAGCATAAAAAATTATGTTAGACAGCATATTTAATATGTCAAAATAAAAATATTTTTTTGTTGAAAACCTCTTGTTTATTTTATAAAAATTGAAATTTTTGTTTTGTTTAATTCTCATGGTTTTTATGTAGCTTCAACAAATCTGCCATTTATTTGTAAGTAAGTGTCACGGTATCCGAGATATCAACATGGTAATCAGCGCTTTGAAATGCAACAAATTGACCATTTTCAGATTTGTGCCTTCATCGCAGACTTAATGCAAGCATCCCCGTCAGGTACAGGTATTTCGTGTGACTCCTTCTCTTCCTCTCTCTCGTCAGATCTCTGCATTTGTAAATATACTCGTATCCATTCGAATTGCAACATTATTGCTCTTTCAAGTAATAATTATTAAACTATTTAATAAACATAAGCTTTATTAATGCAACACATACAATAAGAAATCTGTCATGCTCATATTCTATTTCACGTAATTCAACCCAACCCCGCTCCCTCTCCCCACCCCACCCAACCACAGCGCAACACAGCGTTATTACAAAACGTCCGTATAGTAAAACGTATGTGTTAATAATTTTAAATTACTAAATATACAAGTTTAAATTGAAATCTGCAGTGTACGGTCTAAGAATGTTTTTCAAAATAATATAACTAAAAACTTGTATTCCCCAGTGTTGCAAATTGAAATATTTCTACCTATACATGGTTGTAATACACTTATATACACTTACACATACTAGTACATTTCTTGGTTGAGTGGTGTTAATGTTTATTACACGTTGTATTCATATAAATATACAACACATATATATACGAGTAGTTTTTCTGAACATTAAAACCTCCGTCCCTTGTTCATTTCCCTTCTGAAACTCAGGCGCGAAAACCATGCACATAGCAATCTCTAATCGTCGCGTAATCACGCTGTCTGAGTTGCAAGGAATCAGGCGCAAGCAGTGGTAACGTAGGAAGCGTGAAGCAGCTACTGCAATTTAAATCTTAAAGGAGTGTTTACAATTACTACACTTTATAAAATAGAATTTAAAAAATAAATGTTATTAGAAATATTGTGGAATACAGTTATGTCTATTTAGGTTTTATTTAAACTATCTAAAACATACAATAAGTGTTATACAATATTGTTACCTATGTTATAGCTTTTGAAATACGCTTTTTTTTAATTAATAGAACAATAATATCTCTAAGGAAGACCTTTTCAATGTTTATAGGATTGTAAAGTATCGATTTCAGGCAAATCTGAGACCTTTATAGATTAAATATCACTTATTGGAGCAACTGAACTAAAGCAGTAACTGAGATCTGTATCTGAGGTACTGTTGCTTTCTAAATGGCAGTAACACATTTATATGACTAAATATATAAATACTATTAGTCCATTTTTACAACAAATGCAATTTTTAAAGAAATATAATTTAAAGTCCAAATCATGACAGTTCGGCGGTGACTTATACTTAAAAGAGGTTCTAATAAGAGCGGTATAAATCTATAATACGAGAATGAATTTTATATTATTCGTTTCTCTATATATTATAGAAAAATAAGTGACTCAGTGCTTTTTAGTTATATCAGCAGTTTATATCCCACAACTTGTTTTAAGTATGAGTTGCCGCCGAACTCTCGTAATTTGAACTATAGTATATTTTTGTATCTAATTTAATTTAGAGTTAGAATTTTGAAAATAAATCTAGAATAAAAATACAATGTTGTATTTAGAATTTGCTGTTGTCTGTTTAGGACACGAAAGTAGAATAACAGTCAGTTTAGAAATTAGAGTTGGTACTTAGAACAATGGTACTAACAAACTTAAAATATAAACCACCTGGTACTAGCCGTTCTTGCAGATCTGTGGACGTTAATCTTAAATGTCTATTTCAACATCAAAAAAATAAATAAAATCTAAAGTATTTAGTGACATTTTCTTGTAATCTAGTAAACTGTTGTACAGAGATTTATGGGATTAAGAAACTGATTCCTTGGCAGATTGTATTTGAAGAATGTTTGATGTTTACAAAAAGCTAAAGATTATTGTTTTCAAACGCAGAGCACTGAACAAGGGCACTGCAATGCAATGTACTACATGCTGGAGTATTGGGAGTACTCTGAAGTCGATGTACAAGCAGAGAATTCAGCAATACATGGTGGAGAGTTTTACAAAACAAGAAAAATAGAAGTGGGTATACGTAAAGCAAATAAACCTACCAGCAACAGTGGCATCACAAATGTGCCAGTTCGGACTGTAGTTGCCGTAGTTATTACAGGGGATCCTAACCCTGAAGCAACTTCAAAAGTCACAATACACAATTTTGAATATGTTGGGTTTGGGAACTGGTTTTGATTTATAATCTAAAATATCTTTGATTTTGAAAAACGGAGTACGAGTTATACACTACACTGTGTGCAGTAAATCATGGTTGATTTTCTTCCACTCCTAGAGGTGTGCGACGCCAGTCTTTATAGACCCTAAACTCGCGAAGTTTGAGCGGAAATTGCATCTGCTTGTGTATAAGGTATGAGTTGGGGAAGCGTGTTCGTCCGAAATGGAAAGAAAATTATAAAGAAATTAACCGAACACTGTTCACCATTGGCACGATCACAATCTAAACGGGTGCTGTTCGAAAAGGTTTAGAACTACTGATCCACTACTGCTACTGGCTACTGGCTAGTGGCAGTAAAGATATTTCAGTTAAACCGTAATTATACTATTTTTATTATTATTTCTATTTTTGTTACATTACCTGAATTACTCGCAAGATGAGCTTCAACTGAGCATCGTTGGTGTGTATGTGTGTCGGCACGTTAGTGCACGAGTTGCACCAGTACCGTGGTTTTAATGTTATTTCTTGCTGATTATCTTTTTTAAAATAATATAATATTTGTAATTTAAAATGAATTAATTTTAATTATTAATTATACGTGTCATTAAAATAACTGAAATATTTTTATTTGCAGAATTGTTGTTACTTACAATATCATGAGAAAATATTTATAGTCAGACTGCTGAAGTAGACGGCTAACTTCGTGGACGATATTTATATTTTAAATAATAAAGAGTGCACTTGTTCTCAATTTTACATTAATAATAAAACAGTTTTATTTTAATATACATATGTCTTTATTCAATTAAGATATTTTAAAGCAAAAAATACCACAATATTGTTGAGAGATGACACTTTGTATCACCAACGTTTGCTGCAGAACTAAATAACAGTTCTACCTTCGCCATCATCTTCTATCGCCTAGCACAAGTTCCTGATTACGGTCTTTTCTATTACTAAATAATCATACTAGTTACAAAATAATAAATAAGACAGAGAATTAGCTACAAGCTGCTAACTCCTCGCTCCTCTTTCCCATCAAATTGTTCCCGTCTCAGGAACTGCTTGAACGGAATCTACACTTCATTCTAAGGAAATTTTGCGAGTACAAAATACCACAGAGCATTCGCTATAAATTCACATACAACTTTGTGGCATACGTGTGGTAAGAAGTTTGTTAATTTCACATAATTAAATGGGGTTAGTTTAGTAGTTGTGGACTAAAAAAAGGAATATAATATCGTAGATGAATTATTTGTGTTTACTAATACGAAGAGCAACTTATAGTCAGTGAGAATCACGAGTGATGGGTGCCTAGAGCTGTAATCATGTCTTGGGCAAAGGCGGGTGTCGCACTCATGCGCTGCACTACCAAATATTTATAAGTAGGAAAAAGAAAAAGAATCACAAAATATCATATAATACCCCAATTAAATACTGACTTTATACTTAGGAAGTTGCAAGGAATTAACTTTATCTCTATGCCGAATTAATTAAAACTTATTTTCGCTCAGTGAGTGAGACAGAAGATACTCAGTGCAAACTATATGAAAAATCTGGTGTTGATCCGTGCGTCGAACGCGAATAAAGATTACCGGGGCTTGCTGAAATAACATGACATGATCATTTCGCCGTCGGATTTACTATATAATATATAAAAAATATTTAATATATAAAAAATTGAATTATTAATAAGAAAATGTCCTTTTATTACAACATGAACTCATAATAGCCCAGTTATTATAGTAAGTTCACCTCGGAATTCGAGATACCCAGCTGTAAGTTTGTAAATACTTGTATATTGACACCCTAAAGTTGTCTCAAAACCTACATATGGTAGGGTGTATAAACCATATGTAGGTTTTGAGACAATTTTAGGGTCTCAATATACAAGTATTTACAGACTTACAACTGGGAATCTCGAATTCCGAGATTCTTACCTAATTTAAGCTTAAATGACTGGGCCATAATTCTCTATAAGTTAGCAAAGCGCACTACCGATTCTCGTAGCCAGCAGACGCCTTTGATGAATAGAGATTATCACCTATCTTAAGAAATAAAATAAATTTTAAAAGTTGTCTCCCACAATGCTAAGATCTATACACATGTACAAAACATTCCATTTATAAAATATAAAAAGGAAAAAAATCCTAAGAAAATATTGGAAACAAATTTGAGTAAAATAACAAAGCAGAAGTGTCCCTCAAATCAAAGAAGAAAAATAGTATAAAAACAGACTCTATAGAAAGAGACGCAGCACTATATAGAGAGAGAAAAGGATAGAAACTCTGCACTGAAATATCCCTTGATAAATGGTTAATTCCATGATATAAACTTTTTGGTATAAAAACTTTGGTATACTAGTGCGTGGGAATTCGTAGTTTTTTGGGATTGTAGATTGGGAAACGGAACATTAAACTACATCCAAACTTTATCACACATTGGTCTTGTGTAACGTTTATTCGTTGAAAACGAAAACACTTTAAACGACTGACTACAAAACAATCAAAATATCGGAATACAACTCGGAAGGGATGGCTTACAAGGGTGGTTTGGATTGTATTCGTCCGTTCGGGTCGTAAGGGTATTAGTAGATTTATTAATTTAATCAATGATGCTCGAACACGACGCAACAAAAACAAAACTATTTGTCATGGACTTTTTTTTGTATCGGATTATCAGATTTGTGCGAGAGCTGAAAGGATTTTCTCATTTCTCGGCAACTTTTAATTTGTACAATTGATCACATGAGTGCATCTTCACATGATTGGATTGATAAAATAATACAGCTACAGCAGATATATATCAAAATATAATACATTAAATTACCTTATAACGCGGATTAGTACAATACGAGTTCATATAACACGATTCGAATCGATAGTATTTTATATTCAGCTTTAATGGAGATGATCCATCTTGTAGAGGAGGGTTTCCAAAGTTAAAGTATATTTGTGTATAAATTAATTGTGAGAGAAGTGTGTTTGAAAGTTGTGTACTGATAGTACACACTAGAGACATTAATTATTTATGGAAAATAGCAAAAATAATGTCCTCTTTTGCCGTGACCAGGATTCGAACCTGGGTTACCACGGCCACAACGTGGGGTCCTAACCACTAGACGATCACGGCTGCAAGACACTTATTAAAGAAATAGTCAGGTAATTTGGTCTAGTTTCTCTATTGAAAGTAATAGACACGCCTGAGTGCCTCCAGCAATGTTCAAGAGCTCGGTGTACTCCAGTTTCAAACGTTGCAAAACGCTGTTACTTTTTTTCACTGACCAAGCAAAATAAATGCAAACAGTTCGTCAAGGCTTATGCCAAGTCCACACATGCGAGTTCATGTAAGAATGGCTGAGGTGGATGTATTTAAATCAGCTGACGTCTGCGCGGGGCATGGCAAGTACGAAAATGCTTGAGGCATTCAACCATGTCAACTTTCTTCATTTAAACCGGAGCAAACATTAGTACAATGCTCTTTTATTAACTGTCTATTAGCCGTGATCGTCTAGTGGTTAGGACCCCACGTTGTGGCCGTGGTAACCCAGGTTCGAATCCTGGTCACGGCAAAAAAGACATTATTTTTGCATTTCCTGCCTTTTTTTGCCTAATTTCGGCACCAACTATCGACACTACCAATATGCTCATTAGTTACATGTATTCTTGCAATTGATGCTTCATTCTTTGCCGAAAAACTCGATTCAATTTTAACTAGATACAGTTGATTTTGTGTCTTGAATGTTGACCGATTTTTCTTCGGGTTCAATTCCCCGAGGTGAAGGATTTTAAAGAGAGCAAGTGCATCCTCACAATCTAATAAGGCTCATACTTTAAACATTGTCATCATGTTTTGAGGACCCTTTACCATTTTAACACGAATAAAATCTCAAAAATTCCATTGAGTTAATTTCATTTATTACTTAAAAGCTAACATTCATTTGGCACAGTTGCAAACTATTGTAATAGGTATCAAAATATCACTACTTAGTAACTAGTAACGCCATCTGTAATCTGTTGTGTAAAAACTTTTTGTTATGTCAAATATAGTCTGTTGCGAACTGCTAACGTGTCTTTATAGGTTATGGGCAAATTTACCGGTTTATCAGTTATTTTATAGTATAAAATAGATAAATTGTTACGTTTTTTTTTTCGCGGAAACATGACTATGAACTATATTGCGAGTGTGCCAAAGCTAAAAGGCAGAGAGAATTACGATGAGTGGTGTTTCGCGGCCGAAAACTTGTTGGTACTAGAAGGGATGGAAAAGTACATCAAACCTAGTGCAGACTTCGAAGTTAAGCCAGTGGACGACTCCAAAACGAAGGCAAAGCTAATTTTGACCATCGATCCAGCATTGTACGTGCATATAAGGAATACCAGGAGCTCGGCAGAATTATGGACAAAATTGAAAGCCATGTTCGATGACTCCGGTTTCTCAAGAAAAATAACCTTACTTCGACATTTGATTTCGATAAGACTTGAAAACTGTGATTCGATGACTACCTATGTCACACAAATGATCGAAACGGCTCAAAAGTTAAATGGCACTGGATTTACAATAACAGATGAATGGGTCGGATCATTATTATTAGCAGGTTTGACTGATCGCTATTCTCCAATGATAATGGCAATAGAACATTCTGGCATTTCGATAAGTGCGGATACTATAAAGTCGAAGTTACTCGACATGGAAGTAACCAGTGATTTTGAAGGTGCAGCTGGCGGTACGGCGGCATTTGCAGCGAGAAATAAATATAATTCTGGCAGCAGCGGTAAACCAAAGAAATATGGCGGCAACCCAATGTCGAACAAAAAGACCGCGGCAGATACAACAGCAAAAACAATCACTTGTTTCAAATGTAAAGAGGATGGACATTATCGAAATCAGTGCCCAATGTTGAAGAAAAACACAAATAAATGCGTGTTTAACGTTGTTTTCCTAAACGGAAAGTATAACAAAAACGAATGGTACGTTGACTCCGGCGCAAGTGCACACATAACAGCAAATAAAGATTGGGTAAAGAACATGAACACAACTCCATGTATACCAGAAATTGTTGTAGCAAATGAATCAAAAGTGCCAGTTGTTTGTTCCGGAGAAGTTGACATTATTTCTGAACTTGGATGCAATATAACAGTGAAAGATGTGTTGTGTGTGCCTAGCCTGACAACCAACCTATTGTCGGTTAGTGAGCTCATTCAGAATGGCAATCATGTGATATTTACAAAGAAAAACTGTTATATTAGAGACAAGAACAATGTTTTGGTGGCGACAGCTGATTTATCTGATGGTGTTTATAAGTTGAGATTACAATCACAAAGTTGTATGTTGGCTACTACAGCTAGTGCAAAGTTATGGCACAGAAGACTGGCACATATAAACAGCCAAGACATGCACAGAATGAGAAATGGTATTGTTGATGGTTTGTCTTATGATAACTCACTTGACATAACCAAATCACAATGTACTACTTGTTGTGAGGGAAAACAAATGAGATTACCATTTTCTCATGTGGGTGAGCGGAGTACAGAAACTTTACACAGAATCCACACAGATATTTGCGGCCCAATGGAAACAAGTTCTTTGAGTGGTGCTCGCTATTTCCTGTTATTTGTTGATGATTATAGTCGCATGACTTTTATTTATTTTCTGAAGCAAAAGAATGAAGCTTTGAACAGATTTAAAGAGTTCAAATCATTGGTTGAGAATCAACAGAGTAAGAAAATAAAGGTGATCAGGTCAGACAATGGACTAGAATTTTGTAACAAGGAATTTGAAGGCTATTTGAAGCAAGCTGGAATTATACACCAGAAAACAAATTGTTATACACCTGAGCAAAATGGACTTTGTGAAAGGAGTAATCGTACAGTTGTTGAGAAAGCCAAATGTTTACTATATGATGCAAATTTAGATAAGAAATTTTGGGCGGAAGCAGCCAATACTGCTGTGTACTTGAAAAATAGATCGATTGCATCAGGATTGGATAAAACACCTTATGAGTTATGGTATGGATCAAAACCAGACTTAAGTCACCTACGTTTGTTTGGAAGCAAAATTATGGTGCATGTACCCAAACAGAAACGTTTGAAATGGGACAAGAAAGCTACACAACATATTCTAGTTGGATATGGTGATGGTGTTAAAGGTTATCGTGTGTACAATCCTTCTAAGAACACTGTAATGATCAGTAGAGATATAATAGTGATGGAAGATGTAACACCTATCAAGGAAGTCAGTGAAGAGTCAGCTATTTGGATATCCAATGAAGAAAATCCTACCGACAATTTAGTGGAGGAAAGTAAAGATAAAGTGGGGGAGAGCAGAGATTCAGTGGGGGATCTGTCTAATAATGTTTCAGAAACAGATTTTTTAGATTGCTCTTCAGGTTCCTCATTACATACTGATGACAATGAAACACTGACTGAAATAAACACTGAAGATGTTCCAGAACAAGCAGTATCAATACCTGAGCAAGTGCCAGATGTGCCAAGTAAGCGTCAGAGAAAGAAGCCTGAGCGCTATGGTATTAGCAACATATGTGTTTCCAGTACTGTTCCAGCATCGGAGGAGATTGTATTCTCAGAGGCTCTTGAAGGGCCTGATCGGGAGCAGTGGAAGCAGGCAATGGCTGATGAATTACAGTCATTTGAGGACAGTGATGCGTGGCAGCTTGTGGACCATCCAGGTGATGTGACAATAGTGAAGTGTAGGTGGGTGCTAAATAAAAAGTATGATTTTGAAAACAATGTAAGGTATAGGGCTCGATTAGTGGCAAAAGGTTTCTCGCAGAAACCAGGTGTTGATTATACAGATACTTTTTCACCGGTAGTGCGGCATTCTACTCTAAGATTGTTGTTTGCACTTAGTGTTCAAATGAAAATGAGTATAACACATCTAGATGTAACCACTGCTTTCCTTAATGGTTTTTTGAAAGAAAATATTTATATGTCATTACCTGAAGGTTTTGTAAACAAAAGTGGGGGAAAGGTCTTAAAATTAAATAAAGCCATTTATGGGTTAAAACAGTCTTCCCTGGCATGGTATGAAAGAGTTAAAGAAGTTTTGAGTAGATTAGATTTCAAAAATAGTCAATATGAACCATGTTTGTTTACAAAAATAACTGGTAAAATTAAAGTGATAGTGGCCCTGTATGTGGATGATTTTTTGATTTTTTCAAACAATGATTTTGAAACAAATAAATTAAAAAGTGTATTAGGTTCAGAATTTAAGTTAAAAGACTTGGGACCTGTAAGACAATATTTAGGCATGAGAATAAATTTAGATAAAAATAAAAATGTTATTACTGTAGATCAACAACAATATATTGAACAGTTAGTTTCTAAATTTCAAATGTCTGATTGTAAGACACAAAGTACTCCGATTGAGCCTAAATTGAATTTAGATAAGTCATCTGATAAATGTTTACCTGATGTTCCTTATCAAAAACTTATTGGAAGTCTGATGTATCTGGCAGTATTAACAAGACCAGATATTGCTTACTGTGTTAGCTATCTCAGTCAATTTAATAGTTGTTATAGTCACATACATTGGAATTATTGTAAACGTGTATTAAGATATTTACTGCATACTAAAAGTTATTGTTTAAAATATACCAATAATAACAATAGTAATTTACAAGGTTTTGTAGACAGTGATTGGGCAAGTGATGCTCTAGATAGAAAATCCTATACTGGATTTTGCTTTATGTTGTCAGGGTCTGCCATTTCCTGGCAAAGTAGGAAGCAGAAAACGGTTTCATTATCCAGTACTGAGGCGGAATACACTGCTCTTTCTGAAGCTTCAAGAGAAGCTATTTATCTAAGAAATTTAATGCATGAAATTACTGATGTATTTAATGTAATTGATTTGTATTGTGATAACCAAAGTGCATTGAAGTTAGCCTCGAGTAGTCAGAGTCATAATAGATCCAAGCATATAGATGTGCGTTGTCATTTTATTAGAGATGTTGTAAAGAACAACTTTGTAAAAGTTAAGTACATTCCTACTGAAGAAATGCCTGCAGATATTTTAACAAAAGGTCTTTGTCATCTGAAACATTATAAGTTTATGAATTTACTTGGCATTGTTTCTGTGTAATCATGTGTACTTAGATTATTTTGATAAGTGGGGGTATTGTAATAGGTATCAAAATATCACTACTTAGTAACTAGTAACGCCATCTGTAATCTGTTGTGTAAAAACTTTTTGTTATGTCAAATATAGTCTGTTGCGAACTGCTAACGTGTCTTTATACAAACTATATTTAAAAGTTCAAGTATAATAATTTCAGCAATTTTTAATGTGCCTGTAGTTTTCGTGCGGAGTTCCATCTCCATGTGTACAGGTACGTTCCACACATAATTATCTTCACAAAATATTTGCTGAACAAGTCCCTCATCTCTTTAACCCCTCTCAGTCCTCCCGAACACCAGCTTGTGGTCTGTAATAGCCTCTTTGGCGGCATTTTTTGCCGGGGACCATTCCTCGCGACACAGCAAAAAGCTTAGGATGGAGAACGGAGGCAGATACTCATCTGTGCAACGTCATTTCATGAAATAATCGTTCAAAAGACCGGTTTATGTTCATTATTAAACATAATTCCAACTTAAATATAAAATATCTCTATAGGGTTATTATATTATATTATTTAAAAAATCATTTCTATAAAAATCTGGTAACATTTGAATTCATTTAAAAAGCAAACTCGACATAAAAAATGGAATAGATTTCGCTATTAGTTTTGTTTCTATTACAACTTGGTATTTAATGTTAGTTTTCTGTAGTGTCGTTAATCTAACTCTAAAGCAGAAGACCCGCTAACATTCTGATAAATCAAAATCGGTACTAAAATAACCTGTACCCTTTTCTTTACAAAGCTTGAAGAAAAAATGAAAAGCTTTCGTGTAATTTCTAGAGCCCCCTATATAATTATAGCTTGGAGCTTAAAGAGCCAGTGACATTATTTTTTCAAAATTAAATTTAAAATTTTCAATGTATTAGTCAAACTTGAAACAGATGTTCTACTTTATGTAAATTAGAATGAAAATGACTTTGATAAAAACTTTCAATGTGGAATTTTGACACTGGCCCTTTAAGCTCCAACTCGCAGTTGTCAAGTAATTTATTAAATTGATTATTGAAACCTCACTAAGTTTAGTATGTCCGTAAATTAAAAAGTAGGTACGCCACTGCTTAAAAATAAATGAAAGCTAGAAATGTAATAATTAGAAATAAGATGGCGGACTAAGAATTTTTAATTAATACACACAAGCAAAGGGCGCTATATTTTTTGTTAGTCGGCAAATTTTAGTAGCAAAATCATACTTACCTGGCGTAGGGGTAACCGTGATCACAAAGGCGGCACCCCCGAGGAGAGGCCCCTCATAGCACTTTGATGGGGTTGAACCTTGCGACCTATCCAATAAGGAGACATCGGGCGCTTTATTTTTGACACTGGGACTGCGTTCGCGCTGTCCCGGCATAATTAATAAATATATCTAATTATTATATTTTCAAAATTATTATAAATAATAATAGAGGAATTATTCAAACGTTCTAGAATAACTATAATTCAAATTATGAAGTTCGGCGGCGACTCAACTTAAAACAAATTGTGGGGTAAAACTGCCAATATAACTAAAAAGCAGTGACTCACTTATTTTTCTATAATATAAAGAGAAACGAATAAGATAAAATTCATTATCGTATTTTAGATTTATACCGCTCTTATAACCTCTTTTAAGTATAAGTACATCGCCGAACTATCGGGATTTTGACTATAATAATTATTAATTTTATATAAAATGATTTCGAGCAAGTAAATTATTGTGCTCTAAAATCTTTCTCATGATAATTAGCTTCTGAAATGGTCTTCTCTTATCACTTGAATTTCACCTGAATTAAACCATTCTACAATGCATTTCAATCTCTATAATATAATTTACGGAGAAATAATCTTCCGTGCTTTGATTACATCTTTATCCTTTCGTGCTTCTGTTGATGAGGTAATTAAATAAATCATACGAAGATTTGATTTAATGCTCTGTGCAAAGGCAACACTATAATTGACTACAGAAACAAGAATGCAATTCCTCAGTGAATCAGTTAGCGAGGATAAGAACCTGGCACTAAGTTACACAACGTAAATTAACGTAATGAATAAATAAATGAAATGTAATTGAATAAAAGTTCAATAAAAAGCCGCATAGTGGCGGTAGTAGCGCTATCGTATCTTACTAATGAATAATTAAAACCAGAATCAGCTTTAATTAACATTATTAGCTAATGTAAACCTACAAAAAAGCTGACACGCTAAAAAATTAAAGAGGTGTAATTAAGTGTGAGATAATTATCAAAATTAATAAATACATTAAAAAAAATACGTGAGCTCCATTTGCAATAGGTGTTTTAATAACGTGTAATGAGAAAATAAAAACAATGAAGAAGCTGATTAATTAAAAGATAGGGCTTTATACGTGGGGCCCCGGACCGAGGATCGCATTTAGGATTTGTTTATTTGTGTTTAAATAAAGACAACTCTTAAGTAGTTTTAGTACATGTGTTGAGTATAAGATAATTTTGTTAATATTTGTGGTAATTTTCTTTTTTTTTAAGAAAATGTAGGCAATTATTTTCATTTAAATGTTGGCGCCATAAATATTCTAATTCCATACTCTAGCAGACTGTGGCAATGGCAACATCGAAGAAGACCATATGGTAGTCTTCTTTTCATCTTGAAAATTTCATTTCGAGTTCAGAAATTCAGGAGAGTTCATTCATACCGAAGTCACGTATCTAACACCACCATACTTATTGCTCTGAATTATTTATCTATAGCGGTAACTGTATGTTTACTAATATAAATGTGTTGCTGCCAGCATCGATCGCATTTCAACAATGCATGCTTCAAAAAGCAACTATTATCACATTACATGACACGACCGCGAGTAGGTTCCTCCTGTTTAATTACTGACTAGTCATTCTCATTCCCACTCACTGTTTTGATATTTAATTTACTGTTTTTATTTAATATTGTAATCTAGATTTCAGGTTTTCGTTTAAGCATTCCTTTTCACATTTGTGTTTTAATTTAAGTTTAGTTAATTTAGTTGGTGCGTATGCATCATTAGTAATATAAAAACTGACAGTTCGACAAAATTGTATATGAAATAATTAAAATTGCTATTTTTAATAACAATTAGTAATAGAAATTGTTTTCACTTCTATATTTTTCAAAAACTGACATTAGACTTCTTTTAAAAGTAAATCCTACTGCATTTTGACAGATTGTCACATTTTGGAAGTTGTAATATAATAGAGTTTTTCTTAATTTAATATTTTTAATTTAAAATATTGGACCTTGTAAAGTTCTAAAAAAAACTAAAAAAACTTAAAAAATAAATTAAATTAAAAATAATACTGTGAATGACTATGCGTATTGCCAAATGCTAAACAATTTAAATTGGATACAAAATTAAATTAAAGCCGTGCGTGGGAATGATACTGAACTGTTTCATGAACAAAACCTATAAACCTACTTTTTTATTAAAATACATACTGCAAGCAAATACACAGATTGTAATTCTGCAATAAATTAAAACTTATCAACAAAGTGAGGCAGGTGATTGTTGACACCCAACGACATCACTGAGTCTCAAGCAGCCCACAACGGTGCCCTAAGTGACCCTAGAACTTTATTTAAAAAGTCATGAACAATTATGCATTGTTTTATTTTTAAATAAAAAGAACTATTCCAATAAAGGAATACAATAACAAATAATAAATCTTCCGCGTTAAATGAAACTAGTCATACGGGTCAAAGGTTAATTACTAGATTTATCATAATAATAGAAAAGTATGAAGCGTAAAAGTTAAATAGATGAATTAATAATATACTGCAACAAAATAATAAAGGTCCAGAAATTTAAATTAAAATAAATAGATATGGAGGATGAAGAAATGAATATGAAAATATTTTTCATAATGCCTTCCATTATTTACTGTGGGGTGTCAGTATCATCACGCCATTTGATTGTCTTAACCACTAGACTATCGCGACTACTGGAGACTAATTGTAAAAATATTCAGACAATGAATTCCTCCACCATGTGGGAAAATCCAAGATCTCAAGATACACCAGTTTTACACACTCTGCAAATCGCTGTTACCTTTTTTCATTGATCAAGCAAAATTCTTTTAAGGAGTTTATTAAATCTTCAAATATGTTTCGATTATTTTATACATCCTTTTATGGCTTAGGCCAGTCGCACACTGCCTAAGCAAGAGCATCTAGCTACTCGGTACTGTGCGAGGGAACACATAAAGGCGCGCGTACATTTTAGACAACTGTTTAAGGACAAAATTGATAACGGTGTCTCTGTTTGTGCAATGTGTTCATATGATGTTGTCTCTATCCTTCTACTACAAAAACAGAATTGCATTAAGGTAGTCGTTTTTCTAGTGTGCGCTACGCCTAACTGAGTAATCTTATCAACACACAGAAGTCATCAGTTTTTCGTTTTACTTAAAAAAAAAACCAAGCAATTTAGATATTTAAAAAATAAGTCACGTGTTTTTTCTAACGAAAGCAAAGAAAAAAAAAATGGAGGCCATATAAATAAAATGTGTGAACGTAAGCAGTCAAAGTCCAAAAACCCCAAACATCATCCCCTAAGCATGGGAAGCAAAGTCTGTATGGTTGAAGTAATTAGGACCGTGCGAAAAGCAGAAGAATTTAGCACTAACAGGAGAAAACTGTTCAGAGGTAAAGTAAACGTTAACGCCAAATGCCAATCCCCCCTCCTCCTCTGTCCCCTCCTCATAGTACTCAGAGGTCCAACTAGTCCACGTGTACAAACAAAACAACAAACGTCCACGAAGTGTTAATAGGTGTGTGGTGGGATCGGGAGTGGAATAGGGAGGGGTATGGAATTATAGGGTACATGTGGGTGTATTAATTAGGACATACTTCTGAAACCAAAACAACGAACAACCAATCGATGGGTTAATCAATTGCAAATAGTTGTGTGTATGTGTGGGTCGAACAAATTTTACACAGTAAAATGTTTGTGATAATTAAAAGTTCCCGTTCACCACATTTGTGAACTATTTATATAATATTTATCAGTGAACGTACCTGGTATATAAATATTATGTAAATGACGTACTCAGAGCTACAAATACGAGTATGTTTGTTTTTCACGGCGTTATTATAAAACTGTTCTCATTCAGCATTGGAATATTTCTTATTGTGTTCGCCTATTTATCGCGTTCTTGGTTGATTATTAGATTCCTAAGCTTCGATATGTTTTATTTTCCGCTAATATAGCGAATATGTTCGTATTCGTGTACGGATATATTAATCACTAAGTTGAGCAATCGTATACGAATACGTACAAGTAAACGTAGTCTAGCGCCCGGCCTAAAAGTGGCCCCACTTTCTTAATATCTCACTGTTTGGGCTAAACGGACTGTTTGGTCATTCAAAACAAGACGTAGAATTTTGATTTTGAAATATATTTTCTAATAACTGAATTATTAGATTACAGAATCATAATGATTTCGAATATTTAGAAAATCTTAAATAAAAATGGGAAAAAAAGAAAAGAAGTTCGTTGCAGTGCTGACAACACATTTTTACGAATAAACTTGTGTTTGAGCATCAGTACGAATAAACATTTGACATTTGATACGATAAATCCAATTCACGAGCCATGCGGATCAATAGACGCTTACTTTTAAGGAAATCATTAATCAAATAGTTCAGCGAGACTGAAAATTTCAACAAAATATCAAACACTTTTTTGTTTATATAGACTCTTGTACTAAACAATAAATTAAATCATTCTTAGAGCTATAACCTATCCTGATATATTATTCATAAAGTTATACTCCTATACCCAACACAGGACTCTAAGATAGTCCTGGGCATAGTGGACCTTCGCCTGTTTCAGGCAACTTACTCGAAAAACATTTTGAATGAATTATTTTTCAAGTAGTTTGTAGCTTTTTATAAACAGTATATTAGGCGTTTGAAAAGGGTTCGATCTTTTGGGAGACGTTCCTTAGCTCTGAAGGCACGAAGATAGATCCCAACGGTCGCTGAAGTATTGCTGAATGTGTAATAGGTATGAAGGAGAAACTTTTAAATTTTGGTTCACTTACAAAAATATTTTGCGCTATTTTCAGATATCTGTATGTCGAACATTTAGTATATTTTGTGGTTGAATAGGAGTAATAGACGAGAATTTTCTGGCTTTGCTTGTTATCAAGTTGAAATGATTGTGTACATACATAATCACAAACTTATTAGACAGCGGAAAACGACTTTTATATAGAAATGTTCAAATCGGGAGGTATGTGCGCTAAGAATATTACTAGGTGATGAAGATTCTAATTTGTTATTAAAGAAATAAATTAAAACTTGACATTTTATAACTATTTTCATCTCATTCCGATAGAAGATTGAATTGAACGTGATATAGAGTAGTTCGGAGTCACCCTTTACATTAGGCGAAAGAAATAAATACGACAAAGAAACATTACAAAACGAACCAACCTCCAACAAAGCTGCACACAAAAAAAAGCGAGAAACTACAACAAAAGCGTGAAGAGTAAAATGGGTGAGTAGAAAGGAGAATGAGAGGGGAAGGGTTGCTTGCAAGCGCCGGTCAATAAAAATGCTGAGTTAGCGTCAAGATTGAGATTTTAACACCCCTAACAAGAAACATTATATAATATACTTTAAAAGCAAAAAGCAGCTCTGTATAACGTTAAAACAAAATTACCCGAAACGAAAATAATCATTTACAATGTTAAAAATCATGTTATTAAAAAATATTACGCCATCTGTTAGCGGAAACTGAAAGGTAATAAAAAATAATTAAAATTTGAAAAAAAAAACTCTTTTAAAAAAGTTTTTTTTGTTTCGATTAAAAAAAAATACAGTTTGTAATATTTAATTTTTTATTTAGATATAAAATAAAAAGTTATTTAAGTAATTAACGCCGTTTGAACCCTTTCTGACGATTACGTTATATGAGCAGGACTTGCGGATATTATAAAAAATCAAATTACAGCACAAGCTATCTTTACGAACTCTTGTTGTTAAATTTAGTGTAACGTAACATCAGATTGATAAGTCTAGCAAATTTAGATGTGTTTAAAATACTCCCAAAACATGAAATTATCTTAATTGAATCCGGAAGAAACACCACCACCGCGTTTATCAAATTCCAATAAATCAATTTCAACATCAAAACTTATCTCATGTCAAATAAATTTCTTACATTAAAGTAGGGCACATAAAATATACTAGTACCTATAATATAAAATGATAAAGTCAATAACTTTACTATCTTTGAAATAACTTTTGAAGTTGAAGCTGGGAAGATACTCCTGAGATTAGAAGTCTGTCTGAAGTTCTACTTCTGTACAGCTCAGTTCCTGTAACATGTAACCCGTATTCCTGTGTCCTTGTTTCATGTCCCGTATTCCTTTTTCTATAAAATCGTGCCAAGTTCTATGTATAATCGGACGGTACTTTATATTCTGTATTCTAAACACGACTTTGTTCATTGTACTCGTTCTTATTTCATAATCGTTTTATCTCGCGTAAATTAACAATTGGGTTAATTAAACACTTTACACGTATTGAATTTATGCTCCAGCTCCAGCTCCACTTTTAAGCCACCACGTTATAATATTTGATTTATCTATTTTCTATTAATTTGTACTAAAATATCTATAATATATAAAACAGTTCGAAACGTTTTTAATATAGAAATATATTTATCTTTGCGTGGTTTAATGCACCATCTTCTGATTAGCGATTTTCATCGTTGTTGTGTGATGGTATACGGAATAAGGATCATTTTGTAAAAATATTCACAAATTAAAATTGTTTGTGGTTCAATTCTCAGAGAAAATTAGACGCCCTCATCATAGAAGGCTGGAAGTAATAATATGAAGCAGTGGCGTAGCTTGCCTTAGAGGGGCCCTGTATCAAAATTTGTTGGGGGGGGGGGGGGGGGCAAATGATGGATAAAAAAAATTCACAAAAGGAACAAAAACGCTCGCATTGAATTAATAAAATAATTATATATTGTTTGTACGTTATTACTTACAATTAATACTCCTAGGAACTAAACTAGAAAAACAATCAAATCAAATATACACTTTTTTTGCTTTCACTTTCTTTCTTTTATTTTTGAAAACAGTTGTTACTCCCCACTCTTTTGCTAGATCTCTGAACTCCTTTATGCAAACCATGGAATGAATTTTGATTTCTTATTTCACTCAATGAATTCAAAAGATTAGTTAGTAAAATGCTAGCTTTCTATAAGTCTTTAATTTCATGCTGTAAAGCTTTAGAAACAGGATTATCGATTTCAAATAGTGAAGAAAAAAAAACGAATATTTGCTTACGTACGTCTGAGGCCCCTATAACTCGGGGGCCCCGTGTCATTGATACGGCTGATACGGCGGTAGCTACGCCCCTGATATGAAGGCTCATGATAACTCATACAAATCTTAATCATACCTACCTACTCAAAAGAAAACCTTAAGTCTTTCATGACGATGTTCCATCTATTCATTTATGTTACAAATGTTAATTTTGAATTGATTTTATTATGATTTCATAATTTACATTATAGTAAATATATTTAACAATAATTTTGTTATAAGTTAGTTTTCAAGTCTTATTTTCATCAACTAATATTTATATCTTTGCTTACACCAACTATATTTGTATCTTTGGCAACACTAAAGCATGCAACACCTCACCTCTTCTTGATTAAGCCTTTATACAACTCTTTAAGTTCTCTCCAATAAATATATAAATACAAACTCGTTCATTTTTCATAATTTATCAAGATTATTCATTCGCTAGACAACAAAACATCAAATAAATTTAAATACATTTTATTTTCTAAACAGGTCGTTACTTCTGGTTCATTGATTTGTTTTACACGTAGGATCCCTACATTGAATTATAGGAGCCCTATAATGAAAGTTCCAAGTTATTAAAACATGGCGACCAAAATCTCTATAATAGTGGATCTTATGATAAAAGTTATTATTAGTTGTTATTATTAATGCTACAGAATACTTAATTTTATACAAGTTCTGTATATTATATTTTTTATGTGTCCAACAAGTACACCTAACCTTAAGTTATGAAAATCTCAATTTTAAGCAAAGTGCCTGTATTATTTAACCTCTTAAAATGTCTTCACTATTTTGCAGTTCCTTCGAATCCAACATTTCAATCCACTATAAACCTCATGCCTCCAGAATAAGGACTTAAATTAAAAATATATGTTTTTGTTATTATTTATAATGATGTAGATAGGCTCATATTTATGATAACATTACATAATACAGCGTCGCAACGTAACGCACTTGTACCTAAAACGTGCTTTTCTCGGTATTTCTCACGACTCTCACACATGCCGTGGTGTCAGCCCTTTGCTAGGAGTCGAGACCCTTGGTGTATCCTGCAGTCCTGCTGTAATCTCTGAATTATGATTTTTCAAAGTTATTTTTTTTTGCGTTTTATGTAACTAACCTCACTAAGAAATAATCACGCTTCGAATTGAAATTGGGGTGCGACGAAAAGCATGATTTATTTTTTGTCACATCTTTTGATATTCAGCGCTAACAGTTTATTAAAATTATGTTTAGAATACCAGCAGGAATAAATGGTGGAATATCTAATCAGATACGGGTTAATGATAAGATTATACATGTAAAAGTTGATGCGAGCTTGGATTTTATTTTGGTTCATTAAATAAAAGATTATAATTACACTATTGAAATTAATAATAATAAAATAACATTTCATCATACATTTTTCAAACAGTTAATATCTAAAATATCTATTCAGTTTGATCTTACAGTCAGTGGTGGATTTAGCACTTAAGAGGCTCAAGACGATATTCTATTTTGAGGCCACTGTTTAAGTAAATATTTACACTGTTAAATATTGTTGCTTTTCACGTTGTCTCTCACATAGTTCGTGCATAGTCCTGCACGTTTATTTAAAGCTAAATCTACCACAAACTTCAAATACACTTAAATCTAACAAAGATTATTATTACTACCTTATCTCTAATTAAAATTGCTCATCCACGGACATGTTTGACATGATCTCTGACATGGGCTCTGTGTGAAACATGATCAGGAACAGAAGTTTTTGCAGGACGTTTGGCATTAGTTCAGTTCCGTTTCGTTCCATACTAGTGCCGTGAATTTTGTTTTCTTACTTTCAAAGATATACAAACATATTTGAAAATCGGTTTTTTAAATCCTCATATTTCCTTAATATTTCCGCTGGACTATTGAAGAACATCATCATCATCATTTCTTCTTCTTCAGCTCTGCGTCTCATAAACTCATCATATTCTTGATTTTCAGCAGTCGCATTTGCAAAGCAGCAGCATTTGTAAATGCAATTCGTCTTGTCATACTGTGCCCTTTGCGATTCATCCATTAACACATCTTTGGCGTTTCCCATTATCTGAAACGCTTTTGTAGCATCTTCATCGGTGTTCTTGTCCGGATGAAGCAATAAAGCTAGTTTCTTGTACGCTGCTGTTATTTCTTGCGTAGTTGCAATTACCGTCACACCCAACATTTCATAATAATTTTGGGATTGCAAAATATGCTTTACAGCTTCGGTGTGTTCTTTATAAGAATCCATCTTTTTGGTTGTTTAGTAGCCGGACTCAAAAAATTTATAGTTTTCCTGTAATTAATAAAAATATATTGATAGTAAGTTTATACATCATTACAAACTAATTGGAGATATGTTTACAACCTCGTGTACCTCACAAAAACAAAAACAATTAGTGCAAGGTCCCTTCTAGCCTTTACTATATACTTAATTAATGATCACCGCTCAATACTTAGTATAAGTGATCGATTAACTATCCAGTAAACAATTTGGTTAAGTGACCCATTTTTGACGATTATATCACTATTACAGTTCAATTACAGTTTTCTGTATTATTAAATTTAATTTAATTGTACTCCGATAGGTGGAGAGGTTTTCCCATTTGTCGATAGTCGATAACATAGATATTTTATATGAACGACTGTCACAAAATGGGGCCCTATTCCTGAATTTTGCGAGCAATGTTCGCAATCGAACTGAATCGAACAGATTCGATCGAAACGAGTGAAGTAAGATTCGATCACAATTAAAAACACTATTCCTGAATACGATCAAAACTAACATTCTCCATTCGATTGAATATATTTTGTAGAACGTTTTGTAGACCAGCAAAATGCGGGAAATTTAAAGTAATTTAAATATTTTTTGTAAGTTGGATATCATTATCTGGTTAAACTATTATTTCTACCGTTTTTCTGGATTTTAAAAGAAGAATTTATCTTAGTATAATACAAATTTAATATTGAATACAGACTTTGCATATTAATTTATATATTCTCCTATTTATTAATTTTTTAGAACTTTTAATCATTTCACAATTAGATTTTAAAAATTATATGCATTCATAGAATATTAGAATACATTATATTTGTTAAATTATGATAGATTAAAAAAACAGCACTTATTTTAATAAGTATATTTAAGAATAAACACAATATACTGTTTCTAATTTTATTAATAAATAAACAGTATATTCTATTATAAATAAGATCTATTAATTAAGTGTTTTGGCTGCGTCTAGTTTCTGATTCTAATGGTTGTATTTTCTTAACTGTATTTCATTTTCCATATAATTTAACTCCGTTTCCAAAATTGACATCAGAAAAACAGAGCAAGCAACACAAATTTTACTAAATACTCTTGCCTGAAACAGTGATAACTAATAAAAATCACTAAAATTTACTGTTCGATCGTACATTCGCAAGCTAAATAGTTGACGAGCAAATAAATTATGAAAGATGAACGAGTTTGTATTTATATATTTATTGGAGAGAACTTAAAGAGTTGTATAAAGGCTTAGGTAAATTAATTCTTTCATGACAAAGAAATCATATGCATCTCCAATATAATGATAAAGTGAATCCAAAATGTTTACTGGGTAGTTAAATAAAATTTAGTTGTAATATTTATAGAAAATAAAACACGTGGTTTAAAATCACAAAATTTTGTGGTGGCGGTTGTTTGCTACAACATATTTTTACGAAATTTAAACGTCTAAGTAAACATGAAATTTTTTGAATAAAACACTTACCTTACTTTAGGTTTTTCGACAGCTTGGTTCAACAATTTTTCTTCACTAACTAAACTTTCAAAAATTCTATTTTGCAGGTACTAACCTCTTCTGTAGTTAAGCACTGAATCACTCCTAAATTATACTGAATGAATCAGAATGAAATATATGCAGAGATTTTCGACAATATATTTTGGTCTCTGAAGTAACACTATATTTGTATATCCGACAACACCAAAGCAGGCAACACCTTACCCTTTCTTGTTTTATCAGAGATTTTCAGCAGTAAATTTTAGTATCTGATTTAACCAGAGACACTTCAATGGGCTTGTGTCCTATATCTTAATTTCTATAAAAGTGTACTATATATTGATAAAGTGGGTTACTAGAACCTCAAATGTTCAATTATTGTTTAATAACTCCTTATATGTTAGGAGATATTAACAATTAAAAAAGTCATTTTGTCTCTTTAATTATTAAAGGGATTCAACGCTGTACAAACTCCAAATGCATGTGACATCACAATCCTTGTGTAAGGTTACCAACCTTACAGATCATAAATCTCTGCTATATGTATTTATATATCAAAATATCAAATATTATTTACAGTTATTTCAAGGAACAATAAAATTTCAATATTATGTCTGCCTTAACAGGGTTAAATAAAGTAAAAACTTATTATTCTTTGACTTGACTGGATTGTTTGAGTACCAACAGCTACAAAACATTACCACAACACTGACCTACTCAACAAATAACTGACGTTAAAATGCATTTCATGTCATACAAATATGGGCGACCAGGGTACCCTCACTTAGTGTACAATTCATCAATGTCGCTTTAGGCGCCATAAGTCGCCATTTTTGGAATAGTGAACTAAGATGCTCGGCGACTCAACATTTGAAGGGAATGAAGGGTGAAGAGAGTGCACGGAGCTAAAGTTCAGTGCAGTTCAGTGATACCACATATTATTAACATAATATTTTTGTATAGTACTAAACAAATGCAAATAATTGTATACACAGTGATACAAAGCATAACACAAAATAAAACTACAATATTAATATATATTTATGTATATATATATATTTTGCGTGTGAATTGAATTTCATTTCAAATTTTAATTCCATTTTTAAATTGGAATATTTAACTCGTTCTATATTAATTTTACTTATAACAACAAATAATTTTTCATATAAACTGACAAAAAAATATATTTTTTTTAACAGAATAAATTTTTTTTTCAATTTACTCGTTAAATGACCAACATCTTTTCAAAATTTGTAAATTAAGTACCAAATTCAGCCTATATAAAAAAAATTCAACTTTCTAGCACAATTTTTACCCTCAGCAAAAACCGTCCTAGTGCCCCCAAATAAAATTAATATGATATTCATTTATTAAAAAATCCAAAATAGTTCCCTTTTATAAAATTTTAAATTTCTAAATTTAGAAATATGTTCATATTTAAGAGCGTAATACACATGCAAAATTTCACTTTTCTATCTTTTACGAATAAAAAATTACATAGCAAAAAGTGCCCATTTTTTTCTAGTTTTTCCAAAATTACGGGTTTCCAGGAAATTCAATGAAAAATCTGGGGACGCCAAAAGTCTTAGAATTTTTTTCTCTACAAAATAGGCAATATTCAAAAGCATTGACGGAGCCGTTTTCGAGCCACCATACAAAATTCAGTACCAAACATATAAGAATATAAACATATACACTTGGAACATTATAATATTTTTTCCAGTTTTATAGAAATTAAGACATAGGACACTAGCTAATTGTGCAAAGGAATAATGTGTCGTGGACAAATTCAATTTAATTCAGGATAAGAGGAATGGGCTTGTGTCCAATGTCTTAATTTCTATAAAAGTGTACTATATATTGATAAAGTGGGTTACTGGAACCTCAAATGTTCAATTATTTGTTAATAACTCCTTATATGTTAAGAGATATTAACAATTAAAAAGTCATTTTGTCTCTTTAATTATTAAAGGGATTCAACGTTGTACACATTCCAAATGCATGTGACATCAGAACCGCTGCCAACCTTACAGCACATAAATCTCTGCTATATGTATTTATATATCAAAATATCAAATATTATTTACAACTATTTCAAGGAACAATAAAATTTCAATATTATGTCTGCCGTAACAGGGTTAAATAAAATAAAAACTTATTATTCTTTGACTTGACTTGATTATTTCGCACTGACCGAATGAACAAATAACTGACCTATCCCACTACATATTACGTCATAAATATGGCCGACCATTTCTAGCGCTAAAACTACAATTCAAACTTTTAATTGCTATATCTCCGTCAACATTTAGATATTTAATAAAATAGACACGCCAATACACATTTATTAACGTCAAGTTCAATCAACAATTGAAAAATCGAGACAATATAGAACATACTCATATTTATTGATTTATGATCACATGTACCCATTTCTCCATAAGAGCAATGTATTTTATGTCAATGTTCAACAATTAATTTCTTTAAAATATTAACGGTTACCTACCCTGAAATTTTAATGGTAAATTCTTTGAACAGACAAATATTTGAGCCTTTAAATCGAATTTTATTTTCTCGCTTATTTTCTTAATTGGTACCAGTATATTTACTCCTTTGATTGCAGGTCGTAAAACAGACATTTTCAGAGCCTAAGTAAACAACATTCTGGAAAAGAGAGGGACCTTTTTGTCGGTTTGCAAAAACGATTAAGACATTCCAGTGATAACGCCAGGACAACCCGGAACTTTTCTACCTGATAAAACCAAAACAAATTTATCAACCCTGCATTCGTACAAATTCAAATCTTATGTTAAAAATGTTAATCAAACAATGGGCTTGTGTCCTCATTTTTTAGTGGTCGATTTTTCAATTGTTGATTGAACTTGATGTTAATAAATGTGTATTGGCGTGTCTATTTTATTAAATATCTAAATGTTGACGGAGATATAGCAATTAAAAGTTTGAATTGTAGTTTTAGCATTTACTCCTGTCTCTGTCCTGTAATCTCTGAATTATGATTTTTCAAAGTTATTTTTTTGCGTTTTATGTAACTAACCTCACTAAGAAATAATCACGCTTCGAATTGAAATTGGGGTGCGACTAAAAGCATGATTTATTTTTTGTCACATCTTTTGATATTCAGCGCTAACAGTTTATTAAAATTATGTTTAGAATACTAGCAGGAATAAATGGTGGAATATCTAATCAGATACGGGTTAATGATAAGATTATACATGTAAAAGTTGATGCGAGCTTGGATTTTATTTTGGTTCATTAAATAAAAGATTATAATTACACTATTGAAATTAATAATAATAAAATAACATTTCATCATACATTTTTCAAACAGTTAATATCTAAAATATCTATTAAGTTTGATCTTACAGTCAGTGGTGGATTTAGCACTTAAGAGGCTCAAGACGATATTCTATTTTGAGGCCACTGTTTAAGTAAATATTTACACTGTTAAATATTGTTGCTTTTCACGTTGTCTCTCACATAGTTCGTGCATAGTCCTACACGTTTATTTAAAGCTAAATCTACCACAAACTTCAAATACACTTAAATCTAACAAAGATTATTATTACTACCTTATCTCTAATTAAAATTGCTCATCCACGGACATGTTTGACATGATCTCTGACATGGGCTCTGTGTGAAACATGATCAGGAACAGAAGTTTTTGCAGGACGTTTGGCATTAGTTCAGTTCCGTTTCGTTCCATACTAGTGCCGTGAATTTTGTTTTCTTACTTTCAAAGATATACAAACATATTTGAAAATCGGTTTTTTAAATCCTCATATTTCCTTAATATTTCCGCTGGACTATTGAAGAACATCATCATCATCATTTCTTCTTCTTCAGCTCTGCGTCTCATAAACTCATCATATTCTTGATTTTCAGCAGTCGCATTTGCAAAGCAGCAGCATTTGTAAATGCAATTCGTCTTGTCATACTGTGCCCTTTGCGATTCATCCATTAACACATCTTTGGCGTTTCCCATTATCTGAAACGCTTTTGTAGCATCTTCATCGGTGTTCTTGTCCGGATGAAGCAATAAAGCTAGTTTCTTGTACGCTGCTGTTATTTCTTGCGTAGTTGCAATTACCGTCACACCCAACATTTCATAATAATTTTGGGATTGCAAAATATGCTTTACAGCTTCGGTGTGTTCTTTATAAGAATCCATCTTTTTGGTTGTTTAGTAGCCGGACTCAAAAAATTTATAGTTTTCCTGTAATTAATAAAAATATATTGATAGTAAGTTTATACATCATTACAAACTAATTGGAGATATGTTTACAACCTCGTGTACCTCACAAAAACAAAAACAATTAGTGCAAGGTCCCTTCTAGCCTTTACTATATACTTAATTAATGATCACCGCTCAATACTTAGTATAAGTGATCGATTAACTATCCAGTAAACAATTTGGTTAAGTGACCCATTTTTGACGATTATATCACTATTACAGTTCAATTACAGTTTTCTGTATTATTAAATTTAATTTAATTGTACTCCGATAGGTGGAGAGGTTTTCCCATTTGTCGATAGTCGATAACATAGATATTTTATATGAACGACTGTCACAAAATGGGGCCCTATTCCTGAATTTTGCGAGCAATGTTCGCAATCGAACTGAATCGAACAGATTCGATCGAAACGAGTGAAGTAAGATTCGATCACAATTAAAAACACTATTCCTGAATACGATCAAAACTAACATTCTCCATTCGATTGAATATATTTTGTAGAACGTTTTGTAGACCAGCAAAATGCGGGAAATTTAAAGTAATTTAAATATTTTTTGTAAGTTGGATATCATTATCTGGTTAAACTATTATTTCTACCGTTTTTCTGGATTTTAAAAGAAGAATTTATCTTAGTATAATACAAATTTAATATTGAATACAGACTTTGCATATTAATTTATATATTCTCCTATTTATTAATTTTTTAGAACTTTTAATCATTTCACAATTAGATTTTAAAAATTATATGCATTCATAGAATATTAGAATACATTATATTTGTTAAATTATGATAGATTAAAAAAACAGCACTTATTTTAATAAGTATATTTAAGAATAAACACAATATACTGTTTCTAATTTTATTAATAAATAAACAGTATATTCTATTATAAATAAGATCTATTAATTAAGTGTTTTGGCTGCGTCTAGTTTCTGATTCTAATGGTTGTATTTTCTTAACTGTATTTCATTTTCCATATAATTTAACTCCGTTTCCAAAATTGACATCAGAAAAACAGAGCAAGCAACACAAATTTTACTAAATACTCTTGCCTGAAACAGTGATAACTAATAAAAATCACTAAAATTTACTGTTCGATCGTACATTCGCAAGCTAAATAGTTGACGAGCAAATAAATTATGAAAGATGAACGAGTTTGTATTTATATATTTATTGGAGAGAACTTAAAGAGTTGTATAAAGGCTTAGGTAAATTAATTCTTTCATGACAAAGAAATCATATGCATCTCCAATATAATGATAAAGTGAATCCAAAATGTTTACTGGGTAGTTAAATAAAATTTAGTTGTAATATTTATAGAAAATAAAACACGTGGTTTAAAATCACAAAATTTTGTGGTGGCGGTTGTTTGCTACAACATATTTTTACGAAATTTAAACGTCTAAGTAAACATGAAATTTTTTGAATAAAACACTTACCTTACTTTAGGTTTTTCGACAGCTTGGTTCAACAATTTTTCTTCACTAACTAAACTTTCAAAAATTCTATTTTGCAGGTACTAACCTCTTCTGTAGTTAAGCACTGAATCACTCCTAAATTATACTGAATGAATCAGAATGAAATATATGCAGAGATTTTCGACAATATATTTTGGTCTCTGAAGTAACACTATATTTGTATATCCGACAACACCAAAGCAGGCAACACCTTACCCTTTCTTGTTTTATCAGAGATTTTCAGCAGTAAATTTTAGTATCTGATTTAACCAGAGACACTTCAATGGGCTTGTGTCCTATATCTTAATTTCTATAAAAGTGTACTATATATTGATAAAGTGGGTTACTAGAACCTCAAATGTTCAATTATTGTTTAATAACTCCTTATATGTTAGGAGATATTAACAATTAAAAAAGTCATTTTGTCTCTTTAATTATTAAAGGGATTCAACGCTGTACAAACTCCAAATGCATGTGACATCACAATCCTTGTGTAAGGTTACCAACCTTACAGATCATAAATCTCTGCTATATGTATTTATATATCAAAATATCAAATATTATTTACAGTTATTTCAAGGAACAATAAAATTTCAATATTATGTCTGCCTTAACAGGGTTAAATAAAGTAAAAACTTATTATTCTTTGACTTGACTGGATTGTTTGAGTACCAACAGCTACAAAACATTACCACAACACTGACCTACTCAACAAATAACTGACGTTAAAATGCATTTCATGTCATACAAATATGGGCGACCAGGGTACCCTCACTTAGTGTACAATTCATCAATGTCGCTTTAGGCGCCATAAGTCGCCATTTTTGGAATAGTGAACTAAGATGCTCGGCGACTCAACATTTGAAGGGAATGAAGGGTGAAGAGAGTGCACGGAGCTAAAGTTCAGTGCAGTTCAGTGATACCACATATTATTAACATAATATTTTTGTATAGTACTAAACAAATGCAAATAATTGTATACACAGTGATACAAAGCATAACACAAAATAAAACTACAATATTAATATATATTTATGTATATATATATATTTTGCGTGTGAATTGAATTTCATTTCAAATTTTAATTCCATTTTTAAATTGGAATATTTAACTCGTTCTATATTAATTTTACTTATAACAACAAATAATTTTTCATATAAACTGACAAAAAAATATATTTTTTTTAACAGAATAAATTTTTTTTTCAATTTACTCGTTAAATGACCAACATCTTTTCAAAATTTGTAAATTAAGTACCAAATTCAGCCTATATAAAAAAAATTCAACTTTCTAGCACAATTTTTACCCTCAGCAAAAACCGTCCTAGTGCCCCCAAATAAAATTAATATGATATTCATTTATTAAAAAATCCAAAATAGTTCCCTTTTATAAAATTTTAAATTTCTAAATTTAGAAATATGTTCATATTTAAGAGCGTAATACACATGCAAAATTTCACTTTTCTATCTTTTACGAATAAAAAATTACATAGCAAAAAGTGCCCATTTTTTTCTAGTTTTTCCAAAATTACGGGTTTCCAGGAAATTCAATGAAAAATCTGGGGACGCCAAAAGTCTTAGAATTTTTTTCTCTACAAAATAGGCAATATTCAAAAGCATTGACGGAGCCGTTTTCGAGCCACCATACAAAATTCAGTACCAAACATATAAGAATATAAACATATACACTTGGAACATTATAATATTTTTTCCAGTTTTATAGAAATTAAGACATAGGACACTAGCTAATTGTGCAAAGGAATAATGTGTCGTGGACAAATTCAATTTAATTCAGGATAAGAGGAATGGGCTTGTGTCCAATGTCTTAATTTCTATAAAAGTGTACTATATATTGATAAAGTGGGTTACTGGAACCTCAAATGTTCAATTATTTGTTAATACCTCCTTATATGTTAAGAGATATTAACAATTAAAAAGTCATTTTGTCTCTTTAATTATTAAAGGGATTCAACGTTGTACACATTCCAAATGCATGTGACATCAGAACCGCTGCCAACCTTACACCACATAAATCTCTGCTATATGTATTTATATATCAAAATATCAAATATTATTTACAACTATTTCAAGGAACAATAAAATTTCAATATTATGTCTGCCGTAACAGGGTTAAATAAAATAAAAACTTATTATTCTTTGACTTGACTTGATTATTTCGCACTGACCGAATGAACAAATAACTGACCTATCCCACTACATATTACGTCATAAATATGGCCGACCATTTCTAGCGCTAAAACTACAATTCAAACTTTTAATTGCTATATCTCCGTCAACATTTAGATATTTAATAAAATAGACACGCCAATACACATTTATTAACGTCAAGTTCAATCAACAATTGAAAAATCGAGACAATATAGAACATACTCATATTTATTGATTTATGATCACATGTACCCATTTCTCCATAAGAGCAATGTATTTTATGTCAATGTTCAACAATTAATTTCTTTAAAATATTAACGGTTACCTACCCTGAAATTTTAATGGTAAATTCTTTGAACAGACAAATATTTGAGCCTTTAAATCGAATTTTATTTTCTCGCTTATTTTCTTAATTGGTACCAGTATATTTACTCCTTTGATTGCAGGTCGTAAAACAGACATTTTCAGAGCCTAAGTAAACAACATTCTGGAAAAGAGAGGGACCTTTTTGTCGGTTTGCAAAAACGATTAAGACATTCCAGTGATAACGCCAGGACAACCCGGAACTTTTCTACCTGATAAAACCAAAACAAATTTATCAACCCTGCATTCGTACAAATTCAAATCTTATGTTAAAAATGTTAATCAAACAATGGGCTTGTGTCCTCATTTTTTAGTGGTCGATTTTTCAATTGTTGATTGAACTTGATGTTAATAAATGTGTATTGGCGTGTCTATTTTATTAAATATCTAAATGTTGACGGAGATATAGCAATTAAAAGTTTGAATTGTAGTTTTAGCATTTACTCCTGTCTCTGTCCTGTAATCTCTGAATTATGATTTTTCAAAGTTATTTTTTTGCGTTTTATGTAACTAACCTCACTAAGAAATAATCACGCTTCGAATTGAAATTGGGGTGCGACTAAAAGCATGATTTATTTTTTGTCACATCTTTTGATATTCAGCGCTAACAGTTTATTAAAATTATGTTTAGAATACTAGCAGGAATAAATGGTGGAATATCTAATCAGATACGGGTTAATGATAAGATTATACATGTAAAAGTTGATGCGAGCTTGGATTTTATTTTGGTTCATTAAATAAAAGATTATAATTACACTATTGAAATTAATAATAATAAAATAACATTTCATCATACATTTTTCAAACAGTTAATATCTAAAATATCTATTAAGTTTGATCTTACAGTCAGTGGTGGATTTAGCACTTAAGAGGCTCAAGACGATATTCTATTTTGAGGCCACTGTTTAAGTAAATATTTACACTGTTAAATATTGTTGCTTTTCACGTTGTCTCTCACATAGTTCGTGCATAGTCCTACACGTTTATTTAAAGCTAAATCTACCACAAACTTCAAATACACTTAAATCTAACAAAGATTATTATTACTACCTTATCTCTAATTAAAATTGCTCATCCACGGACATGTTTGACATGATCTCTGACATGGGCTCTGTGTGAAACATGATCAGGAACAGAAGTTTTTGCAGGACGTTTGGCATTAGTTCAGTTCCGTTTCGTTCCATACTAGTGCCGTGAATTTTGTTTTCTTACTTTCAAAGATATACAAACATATTTGAAAATCGGTTTTTTAAATCCTCATATTTCCTTAATATTTCCGCTGGACTATTGAAGAACATCATCATCATCATTTCTTCTTCTTCAGCTCTGCGTCTCATAAACTCATCATATTCTTGATTTTCAGCAGTCGCATTTGCAAAGCAGCAGCATTTGTAAATGCAATTCGTCTTGTCATACTGTGCCCTTTGCGATTCATCCATTAACACATCTTTGGCGTTTCCCATTATCTGAAACGCTTTTGTAGCATCTTCATCGGTGTTCTTGTCCGGATGAAGCAATAAAGCTAGTTTCTTGTACGCTGCTGTTATTTCTTGCGTAGTTGCAATTACCGTCACACCCAACATTTCATAATAATTTTGGGATTGCAAAATATGCTTTACAGCTTCGGTGTGTTCTTTATAAGAATCCATCTTTTTGGTTGTTTAGTAGCCGGACTCAAAAAATTTATAGTTTTCCTGTAATTAATAAAAATATATTGATAGTAAGTTTATACATCATTACAAACTAATTGGAGATATGTTTACAACCTCGTGTACCTCACAAAAACAAAAACAATTAGTGCAAGGTCCCTTCTAGCCTTTACTATATACTTAATTAATGATCACCGCTCAATACTTAGTATAAGTGATCGATTAACTATCCAGTAAACAATTTGGTTAAGTGACCCATTTTTGACGATTATATCACTATTACAGTTCAATTACAGTTTTCTGTATTATTAAATTTAATTTAATTGTACTCCGATAGGTGGAGAGGTTTTCCCATTTGTCGATAGTCGATAACATAGATATTTTATATGAACGACTGTCACAAAATGGGGCCCTATTCCTGAATTTTGCGAGCAATGTTCGCAATCGAACTGAATCGAACAGATTCGATCGAAACGAGTGAAGTAAGATTCGATCACAATTAAAAACACTATTCCTGAATACGATCAAAACTAACATTCTCCATTCGATTGAATATATTTTGTAGAACGTTTTGTAGACCAGCAAAATGCGGGAAATTTAAAGTAATTTAAATATTTTTTGTAAGTTGGATATCATTATCTGGTTAAACTATTATTTCTACCGTTTTTCTGGATTTTAAAAGAAGAATTTATCTTAGTATAATACAAATTTAATATTGAATACAGACTTTGCATATTAATTTATATATTCTCCTATTTATTAATTTTTTAGAACTTTTAATCATTTCACAATTAGATTTTAAAAATTATATGCATTCATAGAATATTAGAATACATTATATTTGTTAAATTATGATAGATTAAAAAAACAGCACTTATTTTAATAAGTATATTTAAGAATAAACACAATATACTGTTTCTAATTTTATTAATAAATAAACAGTATATTCTATTATAAATAAGATCTATTAATTAAGTGTTTTGGCTGCGTCTAGTTTCTGATTCTAATGGTTGTATTTTCTTAACTGTATTTCATTTTCCATATAATTTAACTCCGTTTCCAAAATTGACATCAGAAAAACAGAGCAAGCAACACAAATTTTACTAAATACTCTTGCCTGAAACAGTGATAACTAATAAAAATCACTAAAATTTACTGTTCGATCGTACATTCGCAAGCTAAATAGTTGACGAGCAAATAAATTATGAAAGATGAACGAGTTTGTATTTATATATTTATTGGAGAGAACTTAAAGAGTTGTATAAAGGCTTAGGTAAATTAATTCTTTCATGACAAAGAAATCATATGCATCTCCAATATAATGATAAAGTGAATCCAAAATGTTTACTGGGTAGTTAAATAAAATTTAGTTGTAATATTTATAGAAAATAAAACACGTGGTTTAAAATCACAAAATTTTGTGGTGGCGGTTGTTTGCTACAACATATTTTTACGAAATTTAAACGTCTAAGTAAACATGAAATTTTTTGAATAAAACACTTACCTTACTTTAGGTTTTTCGACAGCTTGGTTCAACAATTTTTCTTCACTAACTAAACTTTCAAAAATTCTATTTTGCAGGTACTAACCTCTTCTGTAGTTAAGCACTGAATCACTCCTAAATTATACTGAATGAATCAGAATGAAATATATGCAGAGATTTTCGACAATATATTTTGGTCTCTGAAGTAACACTATATTTGTATATCCGACAACACCAAAGCAGGCAACACCTTACCCTTTCTTGTTTTATCAGAGATTTTCAGCAGTAAATTTTAGTATCTGATTTAACCAGAGACACTTCAATGGGCTTGTGTCCTATATCTTAATTTCTATAAAAGTGTACTATATATTGATAAAGTGGGTTACTAGAACCTCAAATGTTCAATTATTGTTTAATAACTCCTTATATGTTAGGAGATATTAACAATTAAAAAAGTCATTTTGTCTCTTTAATTATTAAAGGGATTCAACGCTGTACAAACTCCAAATGCATGTGACATCACAATCCTTGTGTAAGGTTACCAACCTTACAGATCATAAATCTCTGCTATATGTATTTATATATCAAAATATCAAATATTATTTACAGTTATTTCAAGGAACAATAAAATTTCAATATTATGTCTGCCTTAACAGGGTTAAATAAAGTAAAAACTTATTATTCTTTGACTTGACTGGATTGTTTGAGTACCAACAGCTACAAAACATTACCACAACACTGACCTACTCAACAAATAACTGACGTTAAAATGCATTAGTGTACAATTCATCAATGTCGCTTTAGGCGCCATAAGTCGCCATTTTTGGAATAGTGAACTAAGATGCTCGGCGACTCAACATTTGAAGGGAATGAAGGGTGAAGAGAGTGCACGGAGCTAAAGTTCAGTGCAGTTCAGTGATACCACATATTATTAACATAATATTTTTGTATAGTACTAAACAAATGCAAATAATTGTATACACAGTGATACAAAGCATAACACAAAATAAAACTACAATATTAATATATATTTATGTATATATATATATTTTGCGTGTGAATTGAATTTCATTTCAAATTTTAATTCCATTTTTAAATTGGAATATTTAACTCGTTCTATATTAATTTTACTTATAACAACAAATAATTTTTCATATAAACTGACAAAAAAATATATTTTTTTTAACAGAATAAATTTTTTTTTCAATTTACTCGTTAAATGACCAACATCTTTTCAAAATTTGTAAATTAAGTACCAAATTCAGCCTATATAAAAAAAATTCAACTTTCTAGCACAATTTTTACCCTCAGCAAAAACCGCCCTAGTGCCCCCAAATAAAATTAATATGATATTCATTTATTAAAAAATCCAAAATAGTTCCCTTTTATAAAATTTTAAATTTCTAAATTTAGAAATATGTTCATATTTAAGAGCGTAATACACATGCAAAATTTCACTTTTCTATCTTTTACGAATAAAAAATTACATAGCAAAAAGTGCCCATTTTTTTCTAGTTTTTCCAAAATTACGGGTTTCCAGGAAATTCAATGAAAAATCTGGGGACGCCAAAAGTCTTAGAATTTTTTTCTCTACAAAATAGGCAATATTCAAAAGCATTGACGGAGCCGTTTTCGAGCCACCATACAAAATTCAGTACCAAACATATAAGAATATAAACATATACACTTGGAACATTATAATATTTTTTCCAGTTTTATAGAAATTAAGACATAGGACACTAGCTAATTGTGCAAAGGAATAATGTGTCGTGGACAAATTCAATTTAATTCAGGATAAGAGGAATGGGCTTGTGTCCAATGTCTTAATTTCTATAAAAGTGTACTATATATTGATAAAGTGGGTTACTGGAACCTCAAATGTTCAATTATTTGTTAATACCTCCTTATATGTTAAGAGATATTAACAATTAAAAAGTCATTTTGTCTCTTTAATTATTAAAGGGATTCAACGTTGTACACATTCCAAATGCATGTGACATCAGAACCGCTGCCAACCTTACAGCACATAAATCTCTGCTATATGTATTTATATATCAAAATATCAAATATTATTTACAACTATTTCAAGGAACAATAAAATTTCAATATTATGTCTGCCGTAACAGGGTTAAATAAAATAAAAACTTATTATTCTTTGACTTGACTTGATTATTTCGCACTGACCGAATGAACAAATAACTGACCTATCCCACTACATATTACGTCATAAATATGGCCGACCATTTCTAGCGCTAAAACTACAATTCAAACTTTTAATTGCTATATCTCCGTCAACATTTAGATATTTAATAAAATAGACACGCCAATACACATTTATTAACGTCAAGTTCAATCAACAATTGAAAAATCGAGACAATATAGAACATACTCATATTTATTGATTTATGATCACATGTACCCATTTCTCCATAAGAGCAATGTATTTTATGTCAATGTTCAACAATTAATTTCTTTAAAATATTAACGGTTACCTACCCTGAAATTTTAATGGTAAATTCTTTGAACAGACAAATATTTGAGCCTTTAAATCGAATTTTATTTTCTCGCTTATTTTCTTAATTGGTACCAGTATATTTACTCCTTTGATTGCAGGTCGTAAAACAGACATTTTCAGAGCCTAAGTAAACAACATTCTGGAAAAGAGAGGGACCTTTTTGTCGGTTTGCAAAAACGATTAAGACATTCCAGTGATAACGCCAGGACAACCCGGAACTTTTCTACCTGATAAAACCAAAACAAATTTATCAACCCTGCATTCGTACAAATTCAAATCTTATGTTAAAAATGTTAATCAAACAATGGGCTTGTGTCCTCATTTTTTAGTGGTCGATTTTTCAATTGTTGATTGAACTTGATGTTAATAAATGTGTATTGGCGTGTCTATTTTATTAAATATCTAAATGTTGACGGAGATATAGCAATTAAAAGTTTGAATTGTAGTTTTAGCATTTACTCCTGTCTCTGTCCTGTAATCTCTGAATTATGATTTTTCAAAGTTATTTTTTTGCGTTTTATGTAACTAACCTCACTAAGAAATAATCACGCTTCGAATTGAAATTGGGGTGCGACTAAAAGCATGATTTATTTTTTGTCACATCTTTTGATATTCAGCGCTAACAGTTTATTAAAATTATGTTTAGAATACTAGCAGGAATAAATGGTGGAATATCTAATCAGATACGGGTTAATGATAAGATTATACATGTAAAAGTTGATGCGAGCTTGGATTTTATTTTGGTTCATTAAATAAAAGATTATAATTACACTATTGAAATTAATAATAATAAAATAACATTTCATCATACATTTTTCAAACAGTTAATATCTAAAATATCTATTAAGTTTGATCTTACAGTCAGTGGTGGATTTAGCACTTAAGAGGCTCAAGACGATATTCTATTTTGAGGCCACTGTTTAAGTAAATATTTACACTGTTAAATATTGTTGCTTTTCACGTTGTCTCTCACATAGTTCGTGCATAGTCCTACACGTTTATTTAAAGCTAAATCTACCACAAACTTCAAATACACTTAAATCTAACAAAGATTATTATTACTACCTTATCTCTAATTAAAATTGCTCATCCACGGACATGTTTGACATGATCTCTGACATGGGCTCTGTGTGAAACATGATCAGGAACAGAAGTTTTTGCAGGACGTTTGGCATTAGTTCAGTTCCGTTTCGTTCCATACTAGTGCCGTGAATTTTGTTTTCTTACTTTCAAAGATATACAAACATATTTGAAAATCGGTTTTTTAAATCCTCATATTTCCTTAATATTTCCGCTGGACTATTGAAGAACATCATCATCATCATTTCTTCTTCTTCAGCTCTGCGTCTCATAAACTCATCATATTCTTGATTTTCAGCAGTCGCATTTGCAAAGCAGCAGCATTTGTAAATGCAATTCGTCTTGTCATACTGTGCCCTTTGCGATTCATCCATTAACACATCTTTGGCGTTTCCCATTATCTGAAACGCTTTTGTAGCATCTTCATCGGTGTTCTTGTCGGGATGAAGCAATAAAGCTAGTTTCTTGTACGCTGCTGTTATTTCTTGCGTAGTTGCAATTACCGTCACACCCAACATTTCATAATAATTTTGGGATTGCAAAATATTGTTGTAAAATTGTGTCGTATTGTCGTTCTGGAGGAGATTACTCAGCTTACTAGTACATTCTGCAGGGATGCTAGCTTCTGGTAGTAGATTCTTCAGTTGACGACTTCCAACACCAATTACAGTAGTAATCGAATATCTTTCTTAAGATGATTAATAAGGATTCTTGTTCAGACGGTGTATTGTTGCAATTAGAGAATACTTGAGCGGTCTAAAGTAACCTCGTTGCGACATGCGACGGTTGAACAATTAGTATCTTTTTATTACTATTAATACAAACACTTTTATTAAAATATATCATTTATTCGTTGTAATATTATATCTGCTTACTTAATTACAATAGTATTTTATTAGATTAACGAAGATGACAGATATAAAACAAAATGTAATTCTATAGTGTTATAATTTAATTAATAGTTGAAATGTGCTCACTATTCAATACGTACGAAGTTGCGAATAGTAATGCTTGCTTTGAGACTCAGGAGAAGACTGGCTTTCAGCGTCTTGTGCAATTTAATATATAATAATTTATTTCACATCACAGAACGCCAATACTGAATTACCAGCATTAAATCAATATTAATCTCCACAAACCAGAGACAATATTTATAAGCGCTAAACTTAAATAATTATTCTTTACAATCTTAATACTAATACAAAAACTGTTTACATAATATAATTCTATTACATAATTAACATTTAATATCATTAAAAATAAAAGGTAAGTGCGACATATGCGTACTTACAACACTCCTCAACCAAAGAAAAGGAACGCATATAAAACAAAACATATGCGTTTCTGCTCTAAGGAAAAGAAAAAGGAAAAATTGTGATAGGGGAGATGTCGTACATATCACAACACCCCCTTTCAAAAAAAAAGGGACACGTATAAAAACAAAATATACGAGTTACAATTCTAGAAAAAAACAAAAAGAGAAGCAAAGTGTCGACAACGATTCTGATCCCATCGTATAGAGTTAACACTGCTCCACAAAACAATCATCCCTGACAAAATCCATTTCATTCGTCAAGTTTTTATTCATTGGTACAAAATCTCTTCAACCTATTATTATGAACTACCGTATGTTTTTTACCAATTAGTATTTCTGTATTAACAGGGGATATAATTTTAGTAACTTTATACGGTCCTACGTATAAGGGTAAAAGTTTTTTTGACTGTCCTTTAGTTGGTAACTGTTCATTTCTTAATAAAACTAGTTCGTTTACTTCAGGTGTGAAAAGAGAATTGACCCTTTTATCAAAATATAATTTTGTTTTTTCTTTGCTTTTAACCAAGTTATTTATAGCAAGTTCCCTCGCTACTTGTAACCTGTGTTTGAGTTCTACTATAAAATTATTATAAGTATTTACCTCAATTGGTTCTTTATAAAAAATTGAAGGCAGATTTGCCTTATGTCCATAAATTAGTTCGAAAGGAGTAAAACCGGTCGCTGTATGCGGAGTTGTGTTATACACGAACATTGCATAGGGAATCCAATTTATCCAATCATCCTGCTTTTTACAAAAATTCCTTAGATACTCGGCAAGGGTTCTATGAACTCTTTCTAAGGCACCGTTGGTTGCTGGTCTAAATGCTGTTGTTTTTAATTGTTTAATTTTTAACAATTTGCATATATCTTTAAAAATTTTTGACATGAAATTTGTTCCTTGGTCTGTTAAGATCATATTAGGAACTCCGTACCTACAAATAACGTTAGTTACTAATGCTTTCGCGACAGTATTTGCCTCCTGGTTTATAATAGGAATAGCTTCCGTAAATTTAGTAAGGTCATCCTGTATTGTTAGTAAGTATTTGTATTTGTCGTTGTCGTCTTTCTTGGGAAGATATACTATGTCCAAAGCCAACCTTTCGAAACTATGTTTCGAAGTCGATGTAATTGTTAATGGGCATTTATTTAATTTGCACACTTTATTCTTTTGACATGATACACATTGTCTAATAAAATTTTTAACTTTTCTAATCATACTTGGAAATTTAAAGTGTGATTTTAATCGTTTAATTGTTTTAGAAACTCCTAAGTGGCCTGCTGTGGGATTAACATGAAATTCCGAAATTACATTGTTTATTAACTCAGGGTCACTAATTTTAAGTATATTGTCATTATAAATGTGTACTATTATATTTGTTTTATCAAAGATATGTCTGATCATAGTTCGTAACTGGGCAAAATCTAATTTACTTAGTTCAGACTCGAACCTGTTCATAGCTATGTTAGTAATTTTGTGTAAAGTACAAAAGTTTTTCAGATTCACTAATGCCAAAAATATTTCTTTATAATTTGGTAGATTAAAATGAAATTCCTTAATTATTAAACAGATAATAAATCTAGTATCAATTTCAACATATGCAATTTCTGATACTTCTTTTTCTTGTATTAGAAATGCATTGATACTACTAAATTTATTGATTAATTCAGGAGAATTTCCAATTGAATTTTTAAAATCTTTTGATACAAAATCTACTAATGAAAATGACGTCGGTGCGTCATATAAACTTTTATCATGTTCAATTACTTTATTGTTTATGATAATTTTATTTTTAATTATTTCTAAATAATTTTCGTATGTGACATCCATTGTTTCAACCTGAAGTGAGTATACGCGACTTAGGGCATCTACGTGTGGAATCGAACTACCTGGTCTATATATTACTTCGTAATTATATTCCTCTAGTTTTATCCGCCAACGCATAAGTCTAGAACTCGGGTCCTTAATACTCATTAACCAAGTCAAGGCTTGATGGTCTGTTACGATACTAAAAAACTTTCCATAGAGATAGGGTCTAAAATGAGCCACAGCCCATACTACTGCTAATAACTCACGTTCAGTAGTTGTGTAATTTTGTTGTGCCTTATTTAGAGTTCTTGAAGCATATGCTATTGGGTGGCTTTCCTTAATAGTACCTTGTGAAAGGACTGCACCTATAGCATATTTACTTGCATCCGTGGTTACAACGAAATTTTTACTAAAGTCCGGGTATTGCAAAACAGGTGATATGGTTAATTTATTTTTTAAAGTTTTAAATGATTCGTCGCATTGGTCTGACCATTCTAATACTTTAACATTACTGTTTGCTGCATTATATAGTGGTTTGGCTATCTCTGCGTAATGCGGTATATGTCGGCGATAATAACCAGACATACCCAAAAATGTTTTAATTTGTTTAGGACTGTTTGGAATGGGGAAATTCTTTATTGCTTCTACTTTAGAAGGATCTGGTAGAATACCTGTTTCATTAATAACGTGACCTAAATAAATCAAATCTTTATGTAGAAAGTTACATTTGGATGGTTGGAGCTTCAAATTATGTTCCCGTAATTTAGAAAAAACGTTTTTTAATCTTTGGTTGTGCTCAGAAATGTTTTTTCCAAAAATGACTACATCGTCCAGATAGATTAAGCAATCTATTCCTTGCAAACCTGTGAGAACGTGAGACATAAGTCTCTGAAACATGGGGGGGGCTCCTTTAAGTCCGAATGGCATTCTTACAAATTGATAGTGTTTAAAGTTCGCACTAAATGCTGTTTTCTCTTTATCTTCGGGAAGCATAGGGACCTGGTGAAAACCGCTTGCTAAGTCAAGGGTAGAGAAAAATTTTGCACCACTAAGTTGGTCCAGTATATCATGTATAAGAGGCAAAGGATAGGCGTCACTTGTTGTCTGCTCGTTAAGTTTACGGAAATCGACTACTACGCGGAATTGTTTATTACCTAACGCATCTGGTTTTTTTGGTACTACTAATAAAGGTGCGTTATAGGGTGAGTCGCTTTCTTCAATTATGTTGTTGACCAACAGTTCCTGAATATGCTTTTCCACAATCTCTTTTTGCGCATGGGGCAATCGATACGGTTTAACGTTAACGGGTTTAGAAGAATTAATCTTTATCTTATGACTTAATGCGCTCGTACAAGATAACTTGTCTCCCGGTAAAAAAAATATGTCATTAAAGCTGTCACAGATTTCTATTAATTCTGTTACTAATTCTGAATTGACATGTGAAAGATTTAAATTGTTTAATAAAAGTTCCTTACGGTTGTTAGGACTTGATTTTGAAAAATGGTAAATACTAAATTGATCTATCGGTATGATATTCGGTTTGAAATTACTAAGTATTATATTTTTTATTGAAGAATTTATTATTGAAATATAGAAAATATTTTTGACGGGCTTGATTAATGCATTAGCTAAAAAAACTTCAGGTAACAATTCCCTGGCTACACAAACTCCTACTGTAGAACCTGACATAGGAATTATCTTCCTCGTACGTGCTGGTAAAACGATATTGTTTATATTTATAAGTGGGAGCTCAATTACTTTGCCACATTCTGAGAATTGTACACTGTTCATTTTTAGATTAATTACTGCATTTAGTTTCCGTAAAATATCTAACCCTATAATTCCATCGTGTTTAATGGGGAAATTTTCTGACACAACCTGTAAAGTTTGTTTCGACTTATTACTATCTAAAATTATAGAAGTTTTCAGTGAACCTAAGGTATAAGGCGTGCCTTCAGAAATACCCTTCAATAGAATTTTAGATTTATTATTAATTCTGACATTGTTATTTAAAATATTTTGTTTAATCAAGGAGATTTGAGAACCAGTATCTAATAAAAATGATACGGTTTTAGCTTTGGCTGCGACCATCTTGAATTGGATAGTGTCAACTGTTTGCTTAGCCTTAACATTTTTATTTTTACTGTCAAAACTTAGAATATCATTATTATTTTGTAAATTACCCGTATTGATCTCATCAAAATCATAAAAAAAACATAATTCATTATTTGAATTGTGTTGTGTCTTGTTAGTAAAAGATACTTGAGAACCATCAGATATAAGATGTTTCGATCTTTCACAACAAGTAGAAGGTTCTGATAAAATTGTGGCCTCCCTACAAGTATTAACTTGAGCAATAGGGTTACCCGTATCTAGATTTTCCTTCTTAATAAAACAATACTTTTCTGTATGACCACTTTTCTTACAATGGTTACAGAACAAATTTTTAGTTTTTGTTTCGACCTTATTAGGAATTTGCTTGCTTGAAACTGGTTTACTATTAGAATTAGGAACGCTTGGATATGTTTTGACTTTAATATGCCTTCTTCTTTCTAGATTGCGCCACCGTCTCTCCAGAAACTCTGTAAATTCATTTAAGGTTGGTAATTCAGAATTATTTCTGTTTTCCCATTCCTTTGACGAATTAAAATCTAATTTGGTCTTTAAAATATGTATTAACATAAAATCTGAATGATTAGAATATATCCCCAATTCGGTTAATGCTCTAATCGATTCATTAATTTCATCTAGTAGTTTTTTGATATTGATTTCGGACTCTAAACGTATAACATTGTAGTTTATTAAATTGTTTAAACAGGTTTCAATAAGTGCTACCTTGTTATCATAACGTTTACAAAGGATGTTCCAAACAATTTCGTAATTATCATTTGTTAAAGGATAATTCTTTATGAGTTTGAGTGGTTCTCCTGACAAATTTAACTTTAAATAATGCATTTTTTCAATGCTTGATAGTTTACTATTATTACGAATTAAATTTGTAAATAATTCCATAAAACTTTGCCAATTAATATATTCTCCATCAAAAACGGTTAGTTGCATTGGACTTAAGTTCAGATTTTTTATTGAATCTATACTTTTTGAGTCGTCTACAATATGTGTATCATTCTCAAATGTTTGCTTATAATTCAACAAGTAAATAAGAGTGTCGTCATAAATACTTTCAACTTCCATAGACTTACTAACGATAGCCGAAGCTTCTTCATTTTTTAGAGTTGGAAGCAATGCTTCTACGATACTACTATATTTAACCCAAGCTTTGTCTAAGTTTTTGATTTTTAATTCAACTATTGTTAAGGATGTTGATTGGACTTCTAGATTTTTTGAAAACTCATTAATTAGATTGATTGTATTCTCAACTAGTGTGAGTGAATGAACGTTCGGTGCCATAGTACTTAATTAAAGTTATATATAATATACAGACTAAAGATTATTTTGTACCAATAAACGACTCTCCGAAAAATAGGATTCTGACAAGGAAAAATTGTTAGCGAAAACAGTAACTCACTGGAAATTTCCGATGGGGCTCAGACACCGCAGTTGTAACAGGAAGGTAGTCTCTCTGATTGAACAGACTGCTATCTAACTGCTTCAGCTCTTTACTTCTCCTTTTCAAAATTCTTTCTCGTTCATAAAGATGTTCTAAAAATATTAAACATGAATTAATATAATTGTAGAAACAATTATAGGAAATATTATAGTAGATATTCAAAAGTATTGGATATAATACTAAAAATATTGAACAATGATGCTACAAAATTGTTATTTTATAACAAATATTCAAAAGTATTGAATATAATACTAAAAAATAATAGCTTCAATGAATTACAAGGATGCTACTAATAGATAGGTTATAGCAAATATTCAAAAGTATTGAATATAATACTAAAAAAATAATAGCTTCAATGAACTACAAGGATGCTACTAATAGAAAAAAATACAATTATCAATTTATGATAATAATTGTATACAAGATAAAAAGATACTGTCTTATTATACTTAACAAAAAAAACTTTCGATTTTGATCTATGTACAGCTGTGTGCAGGGTTCTGGAAACGATTAACATCAGTTTAGATTATTCCATTTGTTCTAGAAGCATCCATCCATTCGCTGGGGGCAAAAGATTTCTTTTTTTTCTGGTTCAGCGGGCTGTTGTTTTACATCCACCGGACTTGTAGAAAAATTATGTGAAATACAGATGAATTGACGTTCTATCTCGTACTCTTCGGCAATCTTGGAAATAATCGATCGACGTAGTGGTATCCAGAATAATTGATCTGCATCCAGGTGTAGAATATATAGAAAAAATTTTGGGCGTACCTCTTGGATATTTATGTGTAGAAATATCTCTTCAAGCCTCACATGACACCAATGTTGTAAAATTGTGTCGTATTGTCGTTCTGGAGGAGATTACTCAGCTTACTAGTACATTCTGCAGGGATGCTAGCTTCTGGTAGTAGATTCTTCAGTTGACGACTTCCAACACCAATTACAGTAGTAATCGAATATCTTTCTTAAGATGATTAATAAGGATTCTTGTTCAGACGGTGTATTGTTGCAATTAGAGAATACTTGAGCGGTCTAAAGTAACCTCGTTGCGACATGCGACGGTTGAACAATTAGTATCTTTTTATTACTATTAATACAAACACTTTTATTAAAATATATCATTTATTCGTTGTAATATTATATCTGCTTACTTAATTACAATAGTATTTTATTAGATTAACGAAGATGACAGATATAAAACAAAATGTAATTCTATAGTGTTATAATTTAATTAATAGTTGAAATGTGCTCACTATTCAATACGTACGAAGTTGCGAATAGTAATGCTTGCTTTGAGACTCAGGAGAAGACTGGCTTTCAGCGTCTTGTGCAATTTAATATATAATAATTTATTTCACATCACAGAACGCCAATACTGAATTACCAGCATTAAATCAATATTAATCTCCACAAACCAGAGACAATATTTATAAGCGCTAAACTTAAATAATTATTCTTTACAATCTTAATACTAATACAAAAACTGTTTACATAATATAATTCTATTACATAATTAACATTTAATATCATTAAAAATAAAAGGTAAGTGCGACATATGCGTACTTACAACAATATGCTTTACAGCTTCGGTGTGTTCTTTATAAGAATCCATCTTTTTGGTTGTTTAGTAGCCGGACTCAAAAAATTTATAGTTTTCCTGTAATTAATAAAAATATATTGATAGTAAGTTTATACATCATTACAAACTAATTGGAGATATGTTTACAACCTCGTGTACCTCACAAAAACAAAAACAATTAGTGCAAGGTCCCTTCTAGCCTTTACTATATACTTAATTAATGATCACCGCTCAATACTTAGTATAAGTGATCGATTAACTATCCAGTAAACAATTTGGTTAAGTGACCCATTTTTGACGTTTATATCACTATTACAGTTCAATTACAGTTTTCTGTATTATTAAATTTAATTTATTGGACTCCGATAGGTGGAGAGGTTTTCCCATTTGTCGATAGTCGATAACATAGATATTTTATATGAACGACTGTCACAAAATGGGGCCCTATTCCTGAATTTTGCGAGCAATGTTCGCAATCGAACAGATTCGATCGAAACGAGTGAAGTAAGATTCGATCACAATTAAAAACACTATTCCTGAATACGATCAAAACTAACATTCTCCATTCGATTGAATATATTGTGTAGAACGTTTTGTAGACCAGCAAAATGCGGGAAATTTAAAGTAATTTAAATATTTTTTATAAGTTGGATATCATTATCTGGTTAAACTATTATTTCTACCGTTTTTTTTGGATTTTAAAAGAAGCATTTATCTTAGTATAGTACAAATTTAATATTGAATACAGAGTTTGCATAATAATTTATATATTCCCCTATTTATTAATTTTTTAGAACTTTTAATCATTTCACAATTGGATTTTAAAAATTATATGCACTAATAGAATATTAGAATACATTATATTTGTTAAATTATGATAGATTAAAAAAACAGCACTTATTTTAATAAGTATATTTAAGAATAAACACAATATACTGTTTCTAATTTTATTAATAAATAAACAGTATATTCTATTATAAATAAGATCTATTAATTAAGTGTTTTGGCTGCGTCTAGTTTTTGATTCTAATGGTTGTATTTTCTTAACTGTATTTCATTTTCCATATAATTTAACTCCGTTTCTTCAAGCATAGGTAAATTATTTAAAGCCATACTTCTTATAGATGTCATTTTTATTAAATTAATATAAAGCTTAATTAATATTAATATAATATAAATATTAATATAAATTACTATAATATATTAATATAATATAATTTTAAAAATATAATATAGTAATATAAATATAAATAATAATATAAATAAAACGTAATAGAAAAATTTTAAAAAATAACAAAATTGACATCAGAAAAACAGAGCAAGCAACACAAATTTTACTAAATACTCTTGCCTGAAACAGTGATAACTAATAAAAATCACTAAAATTTACTGTTCGATCGTACATTCGCAAGCTAAATAGTTGACGAGCAAATAAATTATGAAAGATGAACGAGTTTGTATTTATATATTTATTGGAGAGAACTTAAAGAGTTGTATAAAGGCTTAGGTAAATTAATTCTTTAATGACAAAGAAATCATATGCATCTCTAATATAATGATAAAGTGAATCCAAAATGTTTACTGGGTAGTTAAATAAAATTTAGTTGTTATATTTATAGAAAATAAAACATGTGGTTTAAAATCACAAAATTTTGTGGTGGCGGTTGTTTGCTACAACATATTTTTACGAAATTTAAACGTCTAAGTAAACATGAAATTTTTTGAATAAAACACTTACCTTACTTTAGGTTTTTCGACAGCTTGGTTCAACAATTTTTCTTCACTAACTAAACTTTCTAAAATTCTATTTTGCAGGTACTAACCTCTTCTGTAGTTAAGCACTGAATCACTCCTAAATTATACTGAATGAATCAGAATGAAATATATGCAGAGATTTTCGACAATATATTTTGGTCTCTGAAGTAACACTATATTTGTATATCCGACAACACCAAAGCAGGCAACACCTTACCCTTTCTTGTTTTATCAGAGATTTTCAGCAGTAAATCTTAGTATCTGACTTAACCAGAGACACTTCAATGGGCTTGTGTCCTATATCTTAATTTCTATAAAAGTGTACTATATATTGATAAAGTGGGTTACTAGAACCTCAAATGTTCAATTATTTTTTAATAACTCCTTATATGTTAGGAGATATTAACAATTAAAAAAGTCATTTTGTCTCTTTAATTATTAAAGGGATTCAACGTTGCACACATTCCAAGTGCATGTGACATCACAATCCTTGTGTAAGGTTACCAACCTTACAGATCATAAATCTCTGCTATATGTATTTATATATCAAAATATCAAATATTATTTACAGTTATTTCAAGGAACAATAAAATTTCAATATTATGTCTGCCTTAACAGGATTAAATAAAGTAAAAACTTATTATTCTTTGACTTGACTGGATTGTTTGAGTACCAACAGCTACAAAACATTACCACAACACTGACCTACTCAACAAATAACTGACATTAAAATGCATTTCATGTCATACAAATATGGGCGACCATTTCTAGCGCTAAAACTACAATTCAAATTTTTAATTGCTATATCTCCGTCAATATTTAGATATTTAATAAAATAGACACGCCAATACACATTTATTAACATCAATTTCAATCAACAATTGAAAAATCGACCACTAAAAAATGAGGACACAAGCCCATTTCAAAATTATAAAATTAAAAAAGGTTAGAAAATTAAACGGATTCAAAATGATTGAAGATTGCTATAATTGATCTTTTATTATAATAAAAGTGTAATACTAGAGTGTAGCATGAATTTTAATCACCGTACAATAACCAGATTGAGAAAATATAAATACATGATGTAATATAGACGTTAAATCGTAAATAAAACTGAAAAGCAGTAATCCTCGTACATATTTTGTCCGCTAATTTAAAAAGCATAATTTTCCTACATTCATATGTTAATTAATGGACTCCACTCTAAAAATAACTCCATTTACGTCAGTAAAACCAGCACGCTCATTGAAGTCATTACCATGTTATTGATGAATGTTGAGAGTAGACATGCCCGGCACCGGCCCCAGCACCGCCCCCGGCACCGCACCGGAGCGTTGAGAGTATGGAGAATATGCAGATTCAAATGAAAAGAGAAAACGGATGAAGTATTTGCATTTCAATAGTGCATTATATTGTTTTATTAACGTTGAGGAAATTAATACAGAATACAACGGAAATTATATAATTCTATTATGTTATAGTGAAGCTGGTCACCCTTGCTTGGATTGTTTCTCCTCCTTATCCCTAACCCTCTCTCGACATCTCGTCTACCCTCCACATCATCATACTACGTCATTGTAGCAACTCTGTCATCACAACAGCTCCAGTAAACTGAATACTAATTTGATATAATTCTGCTTGATAATTTCATCGCATTACGTGATAGTAATGCAGCTGTTGCAGCAACAATAGCTGGTAATTGTTGATACGAGAAGTGTGACTTTTTGACTGCTGTATTTTACGAATTACATAAAAATCAGAAGAAATATAAGGTTGACGCAGACGAATTCGTGTATGATCTTTCTTGGTTGTATCCAGGCCATAATTTTTCCTGTTTAAAATAACGAACGGTTCTCCAAAAGTAATCGAAACAATAATTATGATCGACCCATTAAAATAGAACACATATATCTTCCTTTGTGTGTATCATAATATTGGTTCTCTTTCTTATTTTAGATTTGACGTAAGAACATCTCAGATCTGATGAAACTCCTATCTCCCCAGCCTTCATCCTCGGTACGGCATTGATGGAGATGCAGACAAACAGATATGAGAATCGAATAAGGTAAACTAAACCTGAACATGTTCAAATAAAATTCATTTCGAGTCTGAGTTGATGTATTATGTATACTATACATCGAACGGGTTTGAAACATATAAAGCATATACCGTATCGTATATATCGTATCTTCGATGCAGATTCTTCGGAAGATAAAGTTGGAAACGGTATACTGGTACATAAACAATATCCGATCTGATCTACTCTAGGTAAGCATTATAACGATTTATGAAATAGTTATTGTAATGGCTTAAAATTGTACTTGGATATAAAATATCTTAAGAAGATTGTATTCCTTAATTTAGATATTAAAATCAACGACATATTATCAGTCTTGGTAACTTTGTATCAACTGAACTTCAACTTTGAAAACTTGCAGGTGAAAAACAAACATTCCCAAACACTTGAGCGGTTTGTGTTTGAAGTGTGTCTCTATCTCCAACGAGAGCAGACATGTGAGTAGTTGGTTGCATCGTTTCAGGAATCCATCCAACCCTACTGCCAGACGTGTCTGAAGCTTAAAGTCTCGCGGTTGTTTCATTCAGAATTGTATGGTGGCTAGACAGAGCCCTTCAAAGTATCAGGAAGTGCAGAAAGTGCATGTAAGTATGAAGTAGAGCACCCACAACAAGTTTCAAGTACTTCTTGATGCAGTACGAAAGCATGTCGAACACAAAAGCTGAAAGAGTTGGATTCGACACAATTTGGCGCGTTCAAATTGTTCAATACCACCACTACTTACTGAACCACCCTGTTGTGTTTGGAACTTCACTATTACCAAAAGATATTTGTGTGGATCAGTATATTGAAGGAGTCAGAGGTGGACCTTTAAGTTTGAGTGAAATCCTCTAAAACTGTTTAGGTAGGAAATATTATAGGCAACATATATTGATGCACTTATTTGGAGGATTATTCCTTAGATCGTAAGGGACCCTTGTTATTGATGGGGACATTGTATAAATGTATAGACAAACCATTACGTATATTAATATGCGTTAAGCAGATTCATAATTAAACGCAAATCACTTAAGCAAGTTTTAAAAGAAATATACAATTTGGAAAAAGTCTGAGTAACTCTAGTAACGGAGGAATTCTAAGTAGGTAACTAAATCAACAGAGGACAATGTTTGATAAATTCTGTAGATTACAAAGACGAGTCTAAACATTGTCCTTCGATGGCAGCAGGACATGTAATTCATGTTTAAATCTGCTCCGAAATGTATTGAGATATATATTAACGCTGTTTATTTTTATACCTTCCAAGGCCAGTATGTTTTGGAATTTTTCAATTTGAAACATTGATCTGAAATATAAAAATAAAGATAAATTCATAAATTTCCTTTATTTCATTTTCTTCCTGATTCTTTTAGAGATTTCTAACAAAATATTAATCACTTTTATTATTAACTGTGTCAAGAAAACAATTATCTAATTTTAAAATAAATGTCTAATTTATTATTTATAAGGAACTAAGTCTCCAAGTTGTTCATTAGTACAATATGATTAATAATATATTGATTTTAAGAAAAATTTAAGATTTCCAAATACATAATGAAAAAAATTAACATAAGATATTTGACAACCATGTAAATCAATTTAAATAAATATGAATATGACAAAGAAACAAGAAAATAAATATAATAAATGTTTAGAAACACTGTCATGTAGAATATAGTTTATTACAGTGTTTATAATTTTAAAGTACGTTTTATAAAACATTTTGAACGTCGTATATCTAAATGCATATACTCGTACTCTTATAGATTTATATTAATGAGAAAAATAGGTGTCAGATGTCGCCATAACTCAACAGGCTGTAATAACAAAACTTGGAAAAAGTTGCTGGATGCTGAGACCCGAAGTATCTTCCTACGCCGCGCTTTGTTCCGTCGGCAGCACTCCTAGGATGCTAAAGCATCTGCTAGTCTTGCGAAGATTAAAGTTGTTGCAGAAATCAGAATTTATAAACTTCATACCATAAGTAGCAAACTGTAAATGAAAGTCAGATTTCCAGAGAGCGGATATTTATATATAGTGCGTGTTATAGATACGTGGAGGTGTCACACTGAAACAAGCTTTCAATGGTGAGCGATTAGATTTTTTATAACGTACACGATTCTTAATATCTGATTGAAAACATATATTTGGTCCAATTCCATCAATTTGGTTCCAATTCAATCAAATCAGTTAAAATTTTAGTGTTTACACTTACGATAAATAGATAGCTTTCAAGAAATCATTTGGAGAAAAGAAAAAGGGTCAAGAATAAGGACTCTGATCTGATCATGTAAACGATACGTAAGACGTGCTTCAAGTAGAGAAATCTGACTCGTTATAATATTCACATAACCTGCAACTCATGTTAAATTGCATTGATTAAATCATTTAGCACAATTGTAAAACTGAAATATCTCCTTAGGCAATATAATTACATTTAGATTTGTTGCTCTAGGTCTCTAGTGCTCCATTGCTCCATTGTAGGAACCCGTACAATAGCTTTGTTCTTCAGCAATAGAAGCAAACTCTATAGTCTTCTCTGTACCAGTTAGAATATCCAATAAACCAATGCATAACTATTTGGGATTATTTAGCCACCTACAGCGTACAAAGGAAGACTATATTTCAAAAGGGGATCAATAGGGGGTCCCTTTTGCTCCATCCTCTAGTTCACCAGGTCTCTATGAACCGCGACCAACGACTCATACTCTTGCTTTTACTCTAAGAGACCAAGTCTCGACTTCGGAGCCTTTTGTAAGAACAACAACATCCGTAGATCATTATCTTTCATCTTAGATACAACAGAGTAATGTTTTATTGCACTTTGACATTTAATTTTACTTTATGGAACACAATAGATTATAATAATGTAATTATTTTTATCGTGAATTTTACTTTTTTTATTTTTATTTTAGATTAAATTTATTTTAAACTAATTCGATTAAAATGATAATATACAATATCATCAAGTATCGTCTTTAGTGTTAGCAAGTGAGTTTCTTTTATTTGAAAACTAAATGTGGATTTACGTAATGTTTTCAATTGAAAAATGTAGAGGAATGAACAGTTATTACATCTCAGTAAATCATTTGGTGAAACATTCAGTAGGCATCCCTTTTTTTGATTGTTTGGTACCCTCTTTATTGGTCCTGCATGGAAGCAGAACAAATATAATCTGACATCTATATAAATGTGTTACCACCAGCATTTTCAACAAAGTTTTTTGAAAAGAAACTTGATTTTAGATAACCGATCTCAATTGTCATCTGATTAGGCGCTGAGTTCCCCTCGCTTCTCTTCTTGTCCATGTTTGATACGATAAATTCAGATACGTTTGCATTGACCTTAAAATTTCCAAGTAAACATTTTGGAGTCACTTCGCCATCATATTGAAGATGCGCATGACTTTTTTGTCATGAAAGAATTAATTCACTGTTTAGTTTCTCACAATCGTTCATTTAAAATATCTATTTTATCAGCCATAAATGACGAAACCACTACATCTGTCGGAATACAAATAAAGATAAAGTTGATGCGAACTATAATGGTAGTGAAATAGTGATAGAAACGTCACAAAAAGGGACACTTCACCAAATTGTTTTTAGAGTTTACCTGCGCCAACATTTAAATGATTATTAAATTAATGAGTTAATTAAAAACAGTTTACTGATGTTGATGTTTGACACTTCGAAGCAGGGTGGGCAACTTGATAAATCGTACATCGTAACGCATTGCTGGGATTGCAAAGCTGCACGGTACGGCACGGGGAGCGCAGTGGTTACTTGGTGAGGAATATAGTTTATTTTGTTGCAGTTATGATTTGCAGCTGAGGCCAGCCAACTGTTATTCTGGAATTCATAACTTACAAACCACCAAACACATGTTTGCTTGCATTATATATGATTATAGAGTCCTCGAAACTTTGTTTAAAAACATGTGAAGTATTATCTTGTGTTAGAAAAGTATCTAAAGTCGGATGTACACTGACGATATTAGAAATAAATAAATAGGGTTGTCAGCTACTACTTTATAAACAATTTTTTAAATTGTAATTGAAATGTGAGGCTATTGATGCGGATATTTTGACGCTTTGATATTTAAAACAATAATAAATCAGTAAGTAGACTAGTCGATCGTCCGAAACTTCATTAAGAAGACATCTCCAAATATAGAATTTTGAGATAACGACGAAAACATTATCACAAATTTACAATCGCACTAGATTCTTACAAAACTTAGCAAACCGGCAGACAACTGCATTACATATTTGTTACTAACATTTTTGAGTGTGAGACATACTTGAATAGAAACACACACATCGTAACATGTAAGACACACACACACACATACAAAGTCTATCTATTCAATATCTTCAATGGAGGTCATCGTAGGTCTCGACAAGGATAATGCATCACAATATGAAAAATGATTTAAAAAGATTTTGATTTTATTTGACATGCGGAATTTCAAGAAATAAAATAGAAAAAACTGCAACAAGAAGATTGCCGATGGCGAATGGCGGATGGCCGATGGGCGACGTTTGATGCTACATATTTCAATTGTGATATATATTTTGAAGTGCAGTTGAAGTTTAAAGCAGGAAAATGATTTATTGACGTTTAAATTTTACAATAAGATGAATATTTTATTATTGATACGTTGATTTTTGATATATTATTTGAATATCGGTGATTACGTAACACTTTTTGTGCTTAATTTTCGAAAAACTAGTTATGAAAACCATTTCTTAAGGTAGTTGTCGTGATACAAGCTTCATTGGTGTGAAATTTGTACAATTATAAAGGATATTATTATCTAATTATCCTGAATATTTGAATTGAATTATTATATATTGAATTGAAGTCGATTGGCAGTTTCGAGCTGGAGATAAATTTGATCAAAATTCGAATCACTTGCATAGGCAGCAACGGAGATTATAGATAGGTCCATTTCAAATTTCGCACCATTTTTGAAGTGACTACATACAACCGTAATTGAATTGATAATTTGCAGATATTGTATTCCATTATTAACCTCAGAGTTTGTACTTTTGTTACCTAAAATAAAACTATCATCAATTTCACGAAAATATTACTAAAAATGACAGAATTTTTTGAAAGACTCTATATTTAGCGTTGTGATTACACAATTCTTAATGCACATACTTGTACATTGAACCGCAATATTTAGCAACATTGTATGCTATTATACAGCTGTGCTACTTAAGGTGAAACGATACTTGGCCATTTTCGACTCGCGAAATATAGATGGCGATACTATACAGCAGGTTAAATATTATCAAAAAAACCACGTTTTTTATGTTTAAATCGTTTTATGTAAGTAACTATAAACGCGAATCAAAATCTAAAGTTAAAATCTAAAATAAAAATTGGAATTTAACTAGAAAACTAACTAGAAATTAAAAGTCAGTGGAAGAAAGCTTAACATGTAGATACGTTATTCATCTAACTAATTGCAGCTTTAGATTTTGATTCGCGTTTATAGTTACTTACATAAAACGATTTAAACATAAAAAAACACGTTTCTTTTTGATAATATTTAACCTGCTGTATAGTATCACCATCTATATTTCGCGAGTCAAAAATGGCCAAGTATTGTTTCACCTTAAACGGAAATGTAAATGTCTAAAAATAAATACAGAGTTACTGGTGCGAAATATGCGATGTTGCCAGTTCTCCACTTATAGAAATAGATAACATATTTGATAGGATTTATATACACTCATATGAGTTCTGTAACGACTATGATGCTAGCAATTAAGATTGTTTACTTAGCTATAAGTCATTCTTGATTTTGCATCATATTCTAGCAGAACTACAACCTTAAGGTCTACGAATAAGAACCAGAGCGACCTGGACCGACGCATTTCGGTTTAGACCACCAGATAATAATCAATTACAACAAAAATGATTTGTCAGAGTCATTTCAAAAATGTAATGTCTTATTAACCGTAATCTATTTCCCTGTGCTACTACCGCCATAGCCATTACCCCATACTGCGAATGTCAGTTCTTAATTTTGACAAACATATTGTTTTAGGGGTGGCTTAACAACTTATATTTGTAACTTTCTTTTTATAGTTACAAAAGAAAGTAAACTATTTTCCTTTTATATCATTTATTTTCTTACAAAAAATAGAAATATATTTATACAATCAATTATATTTTCGTTACGGTTTCAATCATTTTATCATTAATTTCTTTATCGAACGTCTTTTGAAAAGAAGGGCATGTACACAAAAACCTATTAAAGCAATGTAAGGAGTAATACGTTTTGAAATTGTATGAAGTATAATTGATGAACACGCATTTAAATGGTCACTGCAGGGGTCACTTAGATCTCACCAAGCGCTGACAGTTACTATTCAATTGCTTAGTCATTTTATCGTGTTACAAGACTCGTCGTGGACGGTATTAAGGAGTTCAGGTTGCTACAGAGACTTGCTTAGCTCAACAAAAACATGGTGAATCATTCGCTTTGACTAAGAAGTAAATTATTACACAATCATAAGAGTATATCATGAAATCTGCAAACTATGGTTAGGTAATCGTGTGGACTGATTAGAGCTGCTTATAACACCTGATTAGAATTGCTGATGGTTTGTAGTAAACTTGAGTATTCGATTGATCTTTTCCCAGTAAACAATTTGGTGAAGTGCCCTATTTAGTGACGTTTCTATCACTATTTCACTTCAATTATAGTTCGCATCAACTTTATCTTCATTTGTATTCCGACAGGTGGAGTAATTTCGCCATTTGTAGCCGATAAAGTAGACATTTTATATAAAAAGATGTGAGAAACTGAACTATAAATGAACTCTTTAATGACAAAAAAATCATGACGCATCTTCAATATGATGTCAAAGTGACTCCAAAATGCTTACTGGGTTTCTATGCTATCTGGGTACTTCTCCTAATGTGTAGAACAACATAAATTAATAATTAAATTAAATTCAATGACATTAATACAAATGTCATGCCATAATCGATAAAACTATCAATAGAAGCAATGATAATATATTTCTAATACATAATGGGCTTGTGTCCTATGTCTTCATTTCTATAAAAGTGTACTATATATTGATAAAGTGGGTTACTAGAACCTCAAATGTTCAATTATTTTTTAATAACTCTTTATATGTTAAGAGATATTAACAATTAAAAAAGTCATTTTGTCTATTTAATTATTAAAGGGATTCAACGTTGTACACATTCCAAGTGCATGTGACATCACAATCCTTGTGTAAGGTTACCAACCTTACACCTCATAAATCTCTGCTATATGTATTTATATATCAAAGTATCAAATATTATTAACAGCTATTTCAAGGAACACTCAAATTCCAATATTATGTCTGCCTTAGCAGGGTTAAATAAAATAAAAACTTATTATTCTTTGACTTGATTTGATTATTTGACTACCAACAGCTACAAAACATTACCACAGCTCTGACCTACTCAACAAATAACTGACGTTAAAATTCATTTCACGTCATACAAATATGGCCACAGCGCTAAAACTATAATTCAAACTTTTAATTGCTATATCTCCGTCAATATTTAGATATTTAATAAAATAGACACGCCAATACACATTTATTAACATCAATTTCAATCAACAATGGAAAAATCGACAACTAAAAAATGAGGACACAAGCCTATTATGGCACTTTATGTACCAGCACATGATATAGTACAACTGCGAACCACCTAGTTGCCATAATGTGGACTATATGGCAACACAGACCGGACCCTGAACAGTGAACGTGGACCGCAGTCGTACCGATAGAACCTGAAAACCGCGGGATGCTACAACTTCAGTACACAACAGTCATTTGGCTACAAGAAATGAAATATTTTGAATTATGGCTAATGTCAAAACATACAATTTTGTATATGTTACACTTCATATAAACTCCACGTGATATGTTCGTAATGTTATATTGTTGATATATTTATGATTTAAAAACATGTATTTAAAAAATGTTTTACAATTAATTTATTAACATGTTTTATTAGAATTAATAAATTAAAGTTCCATTCTTAAGGTGTTCCGTACCGATCCGTTTCGTTTCGTTCCAATGTTACCTGTTATATCATTTGCATAATCCATAATCCAGGAATTTATTTTTGTCGCTTTATGATTTATTGACGTAGTTCAAATAAATAATACACTACATAATTCAGTTACACAGTTATGTAACACTAACAGTTTACATGCTAGTTTGGAAAATAACCTCTGAGAAAATATGAATGAGTATAATAAACAAAACAATCTTTCGCTTATGGCAAGCGCCTACAAATTTTTAAAACCTGATACATAACATTAAGACTGCGCGCCGTTTTGTAAATAAAACTGTTTAAGTCTGTCTGAAGACAGTCCTGTTTTTAACTGTGGCTAATAGTTTTAGTACTGGCTAATGGAAGTGGAGCAGTGGCGTAGCTTAACTTAGAGGGGCCCTGTATCTAAATTTGTTGAGGGGCCCAAATGATGGGTAAAAAATTTTCACAAAAAACACAAAAACACTCGCCTTGAATTAAAATAATTATATATTGTTGGTACGTTATTACTTACAATTAATACTCCTGGAACTAAACTAGACAAACAATTCAAATCAAATATACACCTTTTTTGCCTATTGTTGCGAACTTATTTATTAAATCATTCGTAGTTGAAGACGATTTAAGTTTTTCAAATTTTCTGCCTCCATAGACAATAGAAGCCCCATAGAAGTCTTTAGATAATTTTTTATCAGTTTTAATTTCGAAAAACTTCGTTTAACTGTCGCACTTGTAACCGGAAGGTTCAAGATTAGAAAACATGCTGTTATTACCTCCGGAAAACTGGATGCAAGGCTATTGAATTTTATCAGCAATAATTCCATGAGTTCCTTAATGGAATGAATTTTCTGAACTTCAGATGTTAAGCATGTTTTCAAAGCAATGAATTGTTCATAATGATCAACTGACATGTACTGTATTTAGCTCATCAAAAAAACGCTTCGTTATCTTTTTTCTTTTATTTTTAAAAAAAAATCTTACTCCCCACTCTTTTGCTAGATCTCTGGACTCCTTTATGCAAACCATGATACAATACAAGGGCTGATACGGCGATAGCTACGTCACTGAAGGGGAGAGTAATAAGCTCCTTGACGTCACACTTAACCCAAAAGTTGACTAAAAAAAAACAATACCAAAAAATAAAATAAGCTTAATAAGAACTGGTGAGGGGGTCCGCAATGTGTGACAAGACGTAGCATTGATTAAAAATCCATGATATTTTCGTGAAATAATTTATAAATAACCCTTTACTTAGCCACAAGAAAATTACTATTATAAATCATAAGACAACAAATTTTATGGTTGGATGAGCAATGCTAAATATTTAACTATTCCATTTTTTGGTTGTAGCTCGGCTAGTTTTATGTACTTTACTTATTACTGGGTTTTATGACGGCAGTAAACGATATTACTCGCGGTGATGACTTACGCCGCGCCATATGGTTTTATGACCAACAATACAATCTTCAAGAAAACCAAAGAAGCCAAATAGAATTATATAAAAACATTGGCGGCTGTGACTCATAAATTAGGAAGGGGCTGGAGGTTTGATTTATTATTTCTAAGTTTGCACTCGTTGATTATATTGTACTTTAAATATATATTCTGTCGTATTATTAAAATAATTAAAATTATCACTTTCTTAGAGCCTTTTAGCCTTTTTAGCCATTTTAGAATGGACTAAAATTTGACTAGTTTAATACTTTCGAAGCTAAGTCAAGAAAATGTTATAAAATAGATTCCAAATGCTCTAAACTACTCCACTAAAACACGCTTTTGTCGGCCAAAAATTTGTTAAAAAGTTGAATATGACAAGAGATGTAAGACAATCTTGGTTATGTATAAAACCGCACTTAATTTAGATTTTATTTTGACAAATAAATGTTTTATTAAACCCCATTATTTATATATGACTATGGAGTCATATTAGGCTTTAACTGTTCCCAAATTGACTGGCCACAAAAGGACTAACATAGTTGTGATATACATAAGTTCAAAACTTTGAAAAAGATGATGAATTAATTATGGTACCTCAAGTTAATGTCCCAAAAAATAGTCCAAGTCAATTTTATACTTCTTCTATACTCCTTCTGATAAATAAAAATTCCGACGTCACTGTTATTTAGTGGTAACATTTATTATATTATTGGGCTTGGCTTTGACTACACTGGCTGGAGTAATATGCAACCATACCGCGCGAGAGTAAAGATGATTTATAATTGAAGAAATTGAAACATTCACAGTGTGTTTTATAATTTATTGTTTCTAACCGTAAATAGTTGGCAAGAGCTGTAAATTTTTACAATTTTGTTTTGTAAATAATATTTGTGTTTATTTTTGGTTTTTGTTCCGTTTTTTTTTTTTAGATTTTATGAAATGTGCATTATGGTAAATATTTTGGTTTGAGTTTTTGAGTAATAAATCACAACCTGGTTTTATTTTGTCAATGCTATGTTTCCTAAATAATCCAAAAACATAGGAATCGTAAATTGTAATTGAAGTAAACATGCCAACTTAAGGTTAACAAACCATTTTGCCAAGTAAGTAATTTTCTAACTAACTAACCTTTTCCAATTTTTTATTTTACTTAACAATTATTTCATCATCAATGTGAAGGTATTGATTAATATTTTAATAGCAATATTTATACTTAAAATATATTGACGTACACTTATTACAACGTATTATTATAAAATGAAGGATTTATGAAACCTTTTATCTATCAGTTTATGTCAAGTATTAATTGGCTGTTAGATTTAGAAAAACTCAATTCCAAGTTGCACCTGCACCATCACTAACCTGACATTAGCTTAGCATCATCACTATCCTCAGAAATACTCGTACTTATAGCATTCATCTCTAATAAAGCCTCAACTTGTTCTCATCGTAAATTTCAAACGAATATAAATCTTACAATAACAATGTTGTAAAAAATGTCATAAAATATTGGAAGAATAAAACCTCGTATTATTTATTTTATCTCCACAGATGAATATTTGACATGTTCAGTTTTAAACAGATTCTGTATTCTATTCGATGAATGGATGAAAAGTACTTGTACTAACACATTGTGTGAGGTGTACCATGCATGTGTAGTCTGCGAGCAGGGATTTAATTTTAATTTCTGTCTTGCAAATGTAGAAATGCAACAATGGCAAGAAATGGACTTCAAAAGGCGCCTTTTTATTGCGAAACCAAAATGTATAACGACAGTGGCAATGAATAGATCATTTTTGTTGTCGAGATATAAAGTTTAAAAAATAACTATGTAATACAATATCTATGTTTGACAAAAATTGACAAAATGACGGAATTTTTTTATCAATTGGACATCGGTAAAACATTTTTTTATTCAACCAAACAATCTAAAACTATGCAAGGATTAATAAAGATCTATCCAGAAGATTCATAACTATATACTGCTGACCAAGATGTGCATACTGTCGAAGATAAATGTCCATTACCACTGTCGAAGATAAATCTAATACAATCTCCTAATTGCACCTATGGAAAAGAAGAAACCATAGATTACATGGCGTGGAAAAGCAAGAATCAATTGTTCAATTTTATCATTGAATAAGAAGATTCAATAAGTCACAGCCAAATAAATTAAATAGGCAGTATCTCCGATACAATAAGTTTAGGTTTCCTTCAGAACCTGCAAAAAAGTTATCATTAGTAATTGTTCTAAAACATTCTTAAATTTGTTTGAAATTGATACTTTATAATTCTTCAATTCATGAAAAGATCTCTTGTTCTCTTAATCAAAAAGAAATTCTAGAAAGATAATCAGAAAACATTAAAATAGTTCATAAAACATTGTGTATCAAGTAATATTTCTTATGTAATAAGTCAAATAATAAGTAACAGTGTTTGGCCGAAATTATTGCTTAATCCAAATTGTTCCAATTGTCCAAAATAGAGCTATTGGTTAATTATAAGTCAATTACGCCGAATAAATACCAGATTAGCTAATAATGAACTTAAAATCATTTATCATTTTCTCTGATTTTAAATATTTAGAAACAGTTTTGTGTAACAAACAGACAAATTTTGCTTTACCTACTCAAATACTTATTTTGTTATTTCTGTTCTTGTGTGATAATAATGTGAGTTCACGCCGCACCGGCTCTCAGCCTAATAAGAAGACCAACAAATCCTTATACTCGTAATTATTCAACTTAACGAAGATTACTTTATGTTTCAACAATAGCTATAATCTGAGCGAACCGACCAGGTACTATAAATCTTACAACAACAATATACCGCACTGCACTACAGTATTTATTCCATGATTGGTCGGTCGTTAACACTCAGTGTTTAGTGTTCACGATTCTATTAAAAATAATAAGAAGAGAAAAACAGCTTGTCATCGTTCGTAATAAGAGTAACTAAAAATTTAACAAAAATAAATGTATTTAAATAATTAAAATTCTTTTCAAACTTTAAATGTGTCACACGTAATATTTTGATAACTACTCATAGTGATTCTCAAACTATGTTGTAGTTATAGTTGTATAGAATATTGTATTTATTTTATAAGAAGAACTCTGCTTTATTTATTCGCATTGTTTAGTTGTGCTGTAGTAGATAATGCAAATTTTTTGTTCAATTAGTCATAATAATAATAACATAATATATATGCAATATGTATTTAGTCCCAGCGCGTGAGACAGAAGATACTCAGTGCAACCCATATGAAGAATCTGGTGTTAACAATGCGCCACTTGAGACTGAAGATTACCGGGGCTTGCTGAAATAACATGACATGACCAATGACTATTTCGCCCTGGATAAAAGTAGTCGGATTGATTTAATACATAAAAAATAAAATTATTAATAAGAAAATGTCGTTTTATTGCAACTTTAAGTCATAGCCAACCAATTCTCGTAGCCAGCAGCCGCCACTGGTCATTAATTGACCACTAATCAACGATGGAACAGTTTGACAAACGTTGTGAAACGTAAAACATATTTTTCTTTAAAATAAGTTGTCTCAGGTGTATCCAAACCACGTCTCACCTTTTATATTTTGTGTGTGCAGCGCATTACGTTACGGCCGACTTCCGACGTGGTCCTGGCGCTGCTCCTGGTCCTGGTCCTGGTCCTGACTCTGACGTCACTTGACTGGTCGTTTACTGGATGAGCAATGAGCGTGACTGGCATGTTAAATGTTGATGGCGGGCCAAGGAGGTGCTTGCTTCTTGTTTATCCATTTGATGGCTCGACTACTGTTTTTTAATACTGTCACTAATGATATGTCATTTCAACACATTACCACATTAAACATAAATAAACTAGACACAAAATGCAGGTAACCGGTGATTTATTTATTTTTTTAAATTAACGATTTATATAATGAGCTAACAATTTGTTAAGCTGGGAATTATGTCTCCTGTGTACCGTCTCATAGTTAATATGTATAGAATATAGTCGATCTTCTAACAATCCAATTAGAAAAATCTCTAGTTCAGTATAACTTTCGATGGCACCCAACCTTGGATTAATCTTTACGCTGAGTAGTGTGAAGCTCAGGGACTCGACAATGCTACGAATAAAACTTTTGCTTAGAAACAGAAACAGACATTCTGGCCAAGAAGGTTTCTAACTGGTAAAACAAATACTTTTTATAAAATCATTATTAAGATATCAGCCTGAACCTCCCACATGACTAAAGACTTCTCTTTTACATCTTTAAGAGCTGCCGTTAACATTAGGCGATTTTTTAAAGCTTTGGGTAAACTTAACTTGTCCAGCAATAGTCATTTGAAAAATATATCTTTGAAGCAGTCAATTTTAAAGAAATGCAAAATAAGTACAATAGAAAATATAGGCCTTGGAAAAAACGTGTTACCAGATGATGAAATATTGATTTCTGATTGCTGATTTCAATAAATACAACTACAATTACATATTCAAGTCAAAGTTCTATTTTCCAGAAGATGTCTTACTTATAAACGCATTTTATCCAATGGATAGTATTTTATTCATCCATATTTTTGCACGGTATCCTTCAACACTTGTGTGTAATAATTAATAATTAGATAAAATATTAATCATCCAAATAATTCGTATCCAATTAATCAATTACTTCATATAATTGCAAAACGCTGTAAATAAATTGCAGCAGTGTACTGTCTGGTGCTGCCGCCTAGTTTGATGCCTCATTAACCATGCTAGTAATAAATCAAAACAAAATTTAAAAGAAATGCGAGTGCATTACAACATAACTCATAAAATAGTCGTAAATCAGCGTCTGTAGTTTAACTCTCACATTATAATTTACTCGATTAATTAATTTAATTAAAATAATTCATAAATATTATTATAATTATGCACAACACTTATTATTTGATTTGTGAAATGAATGCAAAATCAAAAACGATGACGTGGCAAAATAATAAAAGAAATTCAGCGCGTTAAATGATTTTATATAAAAATGTGTTGAGCATGTCGTTAGGATTATAATGAATGAATGAATCATAACTGAGTAATTCTGAGGTGTGACGTCACAATGCATTGCAAATGAATAGATGTCGTAATAAAATAATGAAACGCGACGAAATGTTACCTCGTTAGAATGACCTATATTAGTGCCCAGTAAACATTTTGGAGTCACTTTGACATCATATTGAAGATGCGTCATGATTTTTTTGTCATTAAAGAGTTCATTTATAGTTCAGTTTCTCACATTTTTTCATATAAAATGTCTACTTTATCGGCTAAAAATGGCGAAATTACTCCACCTGTCGGAATACAAATGAAGGTAAAGTTGATGCGAACTATAATTGAAGTGAAATAGTGATAGAAACGTCACTAAATAGGGCACTTCACCAAATTGTTTACTGGGTGTTTGTAATAATTTAGGTAAATCAGTATTATTTATTGCGAATACTTTTAAATTTATGTTTAAGGTTAAGAAATTTATGATTTAAGTCTTGGATGTTATATTTATTTCATGTTTGTCAAGAGTAATTATTACTTCAATCATTACGCAAAATTTGCCACAAATTTCTTTACATAATATGTGAATGGTAATATCAAAAAGAAAGAGAGAGAGAAAGACGTTCTTTTTCTTTTTAGTTCCACTATCCTTGTGTTCTCATTAAGTATTTGTTTCAGTATTACTTCCTTTTGCTTTTCCTCTTGGACTCTGTGGAACATATTGTTTTCCGTTTCTCCCGATCTACCTCCACCAAAACATAATTCTTCCCCTTTGTCAAATGATCTCCATACTTCTTGTATTTCTTCTTTCATTACGTTGCTATGTTCTTCACTTCTGCTTCTTCCTCTCATTCTATCCTACCACTCTTTGCTATACTTCTCCTCTCTAAAACATTTCCTCTTCACCTTCTTTCTCCCTTCATAGAAAATATATTGCTTTTAAAAAAAGGTTATAAGTTATACAGTATTAGCTTTACATTTTACACAATTATGGAGTCAAAGTAATTAACCAAGCTGTAAATAGTAAATGAAGCCATCATAACTGCTACCTGTTAAACATAACGCCCCCAATCTCTTCTCCTCCACCCCTTCTACCCCTGGTACATGTACTATTGATATTCTAATTAGATTTTAACTGTTTACAGCCCGATCTTTTGCCACAATATATCATTACGAGAATGAATAATTTTACTATTTCGTGATAAACTATTATTTTGACGACTATATTGCATGTTCTATAAAAAAATGCATTAAAAGAACAATTTTTGCATGTGGTAGCTAACAAAAACCACCAAGTATGAGTAAATTGACGGTTTCTATTATTAGTACGTTGGGTTTTTACATAGAGGCTATGATTAGGTTCGTAGACGACTATATTGGCCTGCGCCTGCAGGTTTTTTATTATCTGTCAGACTGGTAATGACAGGGTTTACTTTGTAGTGACGTGTAGAACGACTTTACAGAGTGAAGGGCACGGGGGTTTAGATTTGAGATTAGTTTATATTATGTGCTGTAAATTGGAAAATGCAGTTGTATTATGAAGACAATTGGTTTGTGCGAATACATGATTATGGGAATGCAATATATTAAATCCCAACAAGCTAGTGCTTTGAGGAAACACATAAATAAGTCTCTACTGCAACCTGCTCACCAGAAATCTGATCTGTCTCTTTCGAACGAATAAATAAGATAAATCTCATCCATTGGAACTTTCATAAATGTGATACTGTGTTAATATACCTACTCCTGATGCAGCCCTGTGCTACGTAATAAAATTTCCTTCTGTATTCAACTTATTCACGTATTATGACGTCATCCCTTTAAAGTGTAACTATGAATTAAAACCGGATAAGGTCCCGTAGTTAAAATCTCGTAAAATATACATTAATTACATCTGGCCTGTTTTAAATAATTTTCTGGCCTTTATTTTATAAGTGGAGCAAAGAAAGTTTTGTTATATTGTATTAAAATTTTTGATTATGCAATAAAAACGAGCGATAATAAGAAAAACCACAGAACCACTGCATAAAAATATAATTAAATACATTTTAATACCATGTTGTAAAACTTCATGTTAGGTTATGTAATGACCAGCTGTTAAACCGTTACGTTTTGTATAACAAATATCAAAAATGTTCGTTAGCCTCGTAACGTAAATTAATGCATGCAAATTACTTCTAAATTGTCTTGTTACGTATTTTAGCGACTAGTAAAATACTCGTATCTTTGTAAAACGCCACGGACAAGATTGTACTTGTTCAAGCTAGATAATATTTGTAGTTAATGAAATATATGTTTTAGCTGTCATTCGAATGTCACAATACTTAGCCTCTCATTTTTGTTCGAGTCAAACATAACTATAGCTTAAACAAGCAAAATACCTCAGTTACAGTTTTCGTTTGCTAACCAAGGATGAGTCTTTGACGAAACTAATCTGCAAAGAATTGAAAACCCGTTTTATAGGTTATATAATAATTGAAGTTTAACTAAAAATTGAAAAAAAGGTCCTCAATAGTTATACACACTTGGAGAAGTAATCCTTTCTAAGGTTTATAAGTCTAACATAGTATAATTATGCGCATTTTCTTTTGAGAATACACTGTAATGAATATAATCGAAAAAACTTAACACACCATTTTTCTTAAGCTAGTGGCATATTGTAAGTTTGTAATACATGTAGTCATAAACGTACAGGTGATATAAAATTAGCGCGGAAAAGCTGCAGTATGATATATATCTGGGATATTTTTTGTGTATAAAGTGAGGTGTAAAGTGTAATGACCAAAGTGCGACACTCTATTTCTTTTTACAGTGTTGTTAGAACCTCTTTTAGAACCGTCCAAATATGTAATTTCATGTCAGCGGGACTCAGTAATTTATCCATGGATAGAATTGAATTTGCCATGGAAAAATTGGGGAATTATGACTTGTAAGAGAATCTATTTGTCAGAAAAACAAAAGTAAAAATGTCTCTGTAGTTCTTAACCTAAGAACTGAGTTGTTTGAGTTTGTTCGATGTGATCATATGACGTTGGGTGTCTATTCACAACACAATTTTAAGTTGTCATAAAACTGTCAATAAAGAGATTCAAATCGTTAAACAATCTTAATAATGGTAGAAGTTCAGCTTAAGAATATTAATACCTAATTCTTAACTTATAACTTTCTTCATATTGCTCATCAATGCAACAACTAAAACACGAGAGTATAAAAGCACAAAGACATTTTATGACGCAAGTAAACCAGTGCCCTCACACACACACATACATTCACATACTGCCACCAATAAAACTTTAACAATTTTTTGTAAATTCTTTTTTAGAAAGTTTTTTTTTTATTTTTGACATATACATGAGAAGTGGCTGGCTGTAGCATTGAATCTTCTTAAACCTATATTATAGGGCTCTGTAAATATTTAGGGCATCATAAAAATGAAATCTTTAGGGTACAATTTGTGTAGAGCCATCATTTTTTTTGAATAGTTCCTGTGGTTATCCCCCTAGTCCCTAGTCCCGGGTTCTATCCTCTACGCAGGGGATTTTAGTATTCTCTTCTTATTCTTCAATATTTCCATGGAGTAAAGTGGTTTTGATAGAGTCATATACTTTAGGTTTTTGAAAGAATTATCGGTCTGGTTTGGAAAAAAAAAGGAGAACTTCTTGGCTTCTGAGGAAGTGCAAATTTGTTACTACTAGTCAATATATATCATTTAGTTTTTAGGTCAAGTTTTATGGTCTTTTTCCCCCTGTTTAAAGCAGGGAATAAAGAGGACGATTTATGCTGTTAACCGACGCATAATTTGCATCGACAAGGAACTGCGTTTCTTACATAAAGCAGTTATAAAGAAAAGTAAAAGAAAAAATAAGTAAAACAATTACTCGGGGCCCTATTCCTGAGTCTTGCGAACAGTTATCGTGATCGAACAGATATGATTTATATGAGTGAAACATTTTACGAATCAATTTTAAAAGAGTATTTCTGAACTATTCCTGAATTTTATTATTAATTATTATTATAGTTCAGGAATACTCTCTGATCTGTTCGATCACTATCATTATTCGCAAGACTCAGAAATACGGACCCAGACTCTGAATTTCTTAGGAATGAATAATTTTAATAATATGGTTCATTCATAATTTAAAATCGCATTTTTTTAAAATTCGTTTAACGTTACCGGTCAAAATATGAGTTGAGTCGAACAATTTATAGTTTAGTAAGCAAAAACTTTTGTAGAAGTCTGTACCAGCAGTATCGTTAAATACACAAAACCGTATGTAGAACGTTCAAAATGTTCAAACTGCCAAATATTCAACTTTGTGTTAGATAAGGACACGGTTCACTTTTTATGAAATTATTTTGTATTCTAAATATGTTTCTTTTTTAATTGCGGTACATTTAAATGCTTATTCAGGACGCGGGACAAATCATTCTCGTGCTGGACCGATCGAAAAGATGTATACCTAATTTAAAAATCGCAGATTATCATTGATGGTCATTTGCTTATTTAAGTAATAAGTACCTTAAAATATTATTACTTAAAATATACTACAACCTCGAGCGTAGCACCCACTTTGCACCAATGAGTTATCAACTGATAAGAATTAAACCGGCTAATTGCTGGCATGCAATGATATGAGATCATAAGTTGAGTCAGAATCCAAGTATGAAATTCCGTGTTCGTGATAGTTCGATAATGTGACTTGTCGGCGATATGAAGAGCATCCATTCGGTGCATTCTCGGTGCATTTTATTGCAGACCACTGAGCTGGCTGGCTGGCTGTAGCCCTCAGCGTCCATAAATCACTTGGAATGTGTCCGAAAAGCAACCACCGATTTTTATACGTCTCCGTTAAGTAGTAAATCATGTACGGAGACCTTTATAGATATCAACTGCCTGAGGGGGGTACGAGGTGAAACAGCTGGGATGAGACTTTAGTGGGAGTACTACTATCAGAGAGGGGTGGGTGATTTCATAGTTGCTGCAGTGTAGTTGTTACATCTGTGTTTTACAGAATTCACACGGCTGAGGTTTCATTTCTCTCTATATTCTATAATCATTATTCGGGGCATAATTCAAGTGACCTAATAAATGGGCGTCGCTGGTTCTCGTTGTCCGAAGAATAATACATACCATATAGTTGCATACAACACTGAAAAAATGTCATACATTTTACATTGTTTTTTAAATTTTATTTATGAAGCTTGTAGAAAAACTATTTTTATTTTTCTGTAGTTTTTTAGACGGAATAAAACTAGAGATGTTTGTTACTGTCAAAAGTATTTTTAATTTGGTATCAGTTTTGGTATGTACGTATAAAAGATATTGTAAATAAATTAGATCCATTAACTATGTCACATGCAAAGGGTGGAGTGGATGTGAAAACTTTAAAGGTCTTGATAATTTCATGAAAAACTACATTTTTGTTTTGTTTCATTTTTAATGGTTCTTAATGTACTTTTTTATACTGATTCCAAATATGTGACTTATTTAAAAAAAGGTGTTTTGGTTTTCGAGATATCAGCATGTTCATGCGTAAATAATGCAGATATTTAAATACGGTATCCAGTTTTAAAATCAGTGTAAAAAACTACGCTAGAAAATATATTAAATACGTTAAAATAAAAATATGTTTATCATTTAAAATTTTAAAGGTTATACTCTTGTTAATTTTATAAAAAAAGATAATTTTGTATTGTTTAATTTTTAATGTTTCCTGATGTTGTTTTTTATGCTGATTCCAAATCTGCAATGTGTTTTTAAATAGGTGTCTTGGTTTTCGAGATATCAGCATGTTAAGGCAGTTAATCATTTCTTTAATCCTTTTCATTCTTAAAAGTTTCCTCAACATTAATGAAATGGAAAAACAGAAGATATAGATTTTGTATAATTAGTGCAAATATATTTGCAACCTACTCTGTACGAGTAGTATCTTTTCAACTAACATGCACTCGTACGTACTTATCCTTGGTAAATTTATCGACACTGATGCTCACAATCATCAATTATTGGATTTAAGCATCTTAATCTGCAACACTAAATTACTTGTAATGTTTCATGAAATAAAAAAGAACTTTGAAACTTTGACGTGAGATTTATTTGAAACTGCTTTTAAAATACCCCGTACTGCACTGCTAGCTGTATAGCGTATATACGTGTAGGTCATATTGTGTCGGTGTCTGTGTACGAACGATACATCTTATTCTATTTTATTCAGTTTTTTATTGACGAAAGTTTAAAATTTCAACCCCCAAGTGTTGGTCTTAAGTTTTTGTAAAACTAGTGTATGCCGTAGTCATCCCCGAACCCGACCCCGTGTCTGTGCTACCGTTACGTTGCCGTCATGTTATCCGTTAGCTACGGTAAAATGCGCTAAACTTAGCTTCAATATATAATGATGTATTGCCTCAATGAAATATGGTACAAAAAAGTATAGTACAGATATATTCATTATTTAAAAATACTCGGTTATATACACCATACCTATTACGTATGATCCCTCTTATCCGGATCACTAGGAACCGAACGTAGTCCGGATATGACAAACCAAAGAAAAGGAATAAGTCACAAAAAAAAAGTCGTGTGTCTTTGCATTACAAATTTCCACTTTTAAAAAAATTATGAATTGTGGTTTGGCGTAAAGAGTTATCTACAGGTCTAGACTCTATAAATTATGGTTTAAATAGATTCCAACTTTTTTTTAAATTTATTTATATTATTGTACAACATATTAAGTTTATTGTGTAAAAATTTGAAGTCGATTGAAAAAAAACTGTCGAAGATATAGAGTTTTAAGTGTGGACTTCTCTAGTCTGCTTTCGTGTTACTTAAATGCGGTTTCTCACACTTGGGTTTTTCAGAGTCGGTGCTATCTCTAGCTCTGGACTAGAGAGTATCTACTGGACCGATTCTTTTGAAATATTGCACACTCTTTCTTTACATAAATGCCGAGGTAACGGTGTCGAGTTTTTTTTAATTTTTTAATTTTAACGTATTTTAAAATAAACAGCGTTACCTGCAGAAACTTATCACCTAAAGAAATCATTTTCGTTTTTCGATTTCAGAAAATTCAGTGATGAGTTATGAGTGGCACCGCAATGTTACTTTTTTTTGTGACGTCTGCAGAGATTCGCTGTCAATGCCTCATTTCTTGACAGTTATTTATGAAAATTTCACAAAGTATCTGTTAAATGTTATTTTATCATGTAGTAATTATAGAAATAATTATATATTAACTGTGTCGTTAAAAAACATTATCGAAAATATGCTTCTTTTTTATCGTTTTGACCTTATCCCCCCCTTAAAAATTAATTCTGCGACAATTCTTCCACGGGTTTTAATTCTGTATACTAAAACTTACCTAGCACACATTGCGGATAAATTCATTAAACAAAGTTAAATAAATTAAACAAACCTTTAAACTTTTATCTTGGGACTGCTCTATAAAATAGTAACTTTTTTATAACTCATGAGATGGAACAATACAATTTTCCAATCATTTAACCTTCAGTAAATCTGATTTAGGAAACGATTTTAAAATCGAATTCTACAAGAATAGGATTTCAAATCATGATATTTTGAACCTCTTTTTGTAAAGTAGAATCTATTTTACCTTTGAAAAAAATATATAGATATTCGAATAACAAAAAAATATATTTTATCTCTCGCAATCATATTCTGAAATACTAAAGTTCTCACATATGATTCAAATCGGTTTATAGTATACCTATATTTATATAAACATTTTTTGCTTTGACCTTTTATATTTTTTATTTAACTACATTTTCTATTCGTTTTAGACCACTTTTTGCTACATACACTGCTGGCAATGTTTCTGTGTTTTGTTTATTAATTTAATGTACCAGCGTATGCCGCTGGGTTCTACATTCGTCGAATATTAAATCACATATCTACTCATACATCTCATTACCAACATAAAATTATTCTAACATTGTAATACTCCAAGAAATATTTTCTTATTCTTACACTCTTGTTGTTATCTCTTCTTACTCGCTTCTCCTCTTTATTTCTCTCCTTTTCCTCTCTCTCTCTCTCTCTCTCTCTCTCTCTCTTTCTTTTTCATTCTTCTCTATACCTTTGTCATTTACTTCCTTCCTTCCTTATCAACTCTCAACAACACCTCTATCTTCTTTGATGTTCTTTTCGCTAAACTCAAATTCCTCGCGCGAATTGAGGAGGTGTGGTGTTCAGATATGTGTGTTCGCGTCCGTTTATTCGTCATTTGTATACAAATAAACATGTGTAGACAGAAAATTTCGTTCAAATTTGGCAAACATAAAAACATAACCTACAATGCTCAGTATGAACGAATCAGAATATTTATAAATCAAAATTAATAATTTTCACTAAATAACTATGTTATAAACAAGTGTTCGACATTCGACCTAGAAAAATTGCAACCACGGCCTTACTGTATACGAGAATACAAACAATTCATTTACCTTCATTGATTTGCTATGAAGAAAACAATTGATGCGCGAATATTACAGTGTATCAATAATAAAGTTGGACAATATCTGGTGAGTTTTAGAGTCGAGTTGAGTTTTTCTGTTTTTGTGAAAATTAAATAAAACAACAGTAGATTCACCCAGGCTCAAATCCTACTCGGTCACCCACAATTTCCAAACTACCCTGAACATCATCCTGTATTTTAGCCCCTTTTCATGCCCATGTATACTTTATGTGAGTATGTCGTTCCTTCATTTAATATGAATACTGGGGTACGTTACAGACTATAGCAGACACAACCCTTCCCACAAAAAGCATCCCCCGAAGGCTTCCACATCCGCCCAGCGACAAAACATATCTCCAACACATTTGTGGTATAAAAATACCCTGTTATAGACCGTTTTTCCGGTGCACATCCCTCGCCCCCGTGCGTTTTCGGGGTGTAGAGATTCATAGGAGACGGTTTAGTGTAGTGTAGTTCACCCTTATAACATTTACAACTTGTTAATTAATTTATTAAAATCATTTTTGCAGTTACTGCATAATGCACCTTGATAATGGAGAGCACGTGTGAGCTACATTCGACATCAGAGCTACAGGGGTTCATGATTAAAGGGTCTGCCCTTAATGAAGAGCTTCACTGAAAATGTAAACGTGATTTACCATTTTAGATGATTATAAGGTTTAATGAACTATTTAAATTAAAGATTTATATGAAGAAGAAGGAGTACAAGGTTAGTTGATTCACGTGATGAAGATGACGTATCATATGTTAACCAAACACGTGTTAACGCATTCTTCTTCATGAATGTCACAATTTACACTAGATAAAAGCAATCTATTAAGGGGTTAGGGGTACTCAGAGGCCTGAAAAAATGATGATTTTCAATAATTTTTTTTTTGTAGTTAATTACTTTATTTGACAAAAATAAAAACATATCTTTATTAGAACACGTTTCGATTTGACTTCACGAAAATTTAAAAAAAAAAAATTAATAATTTAAAAAGTTATCGCTGTTTTTGTAGAGCCCGTTCCTCCCGAAGTCCTTTGCGGTGATCATCATAAGTCCTTGGAGATTCATCTAAAATCAATCGGACAAGAAAAATTAGTTTTATTAATAGATAATCTTGTGCCTGATCGAAGCTTTTTTTTTTTTTTTCGAAATTAACAAAATGGCGGCCTAAGGAAATTTTTTTCAAATTTTCAAGAAAAAAACCGACAGTTTATTGTTAAAAAAAAATCGAAATTTTTGAAAAAAAAGAAATCCTTCGATCAGGCACGAGTTTTTAATGTATTTCAAAAGTACAAGAAATTTTATTGAAATCTACCGAGCAGTTTTTAAGTTACAGTGATCACCAGTTCAGAAAACATAGTTTTCAGAAAAACGCATTTAAAGTTTTGCTATGGATTTATGTCGAATTATAAGAATTATTTAATAACTTACACTGAGTCATCTATTCCTGGACCATATAATAGCTCTTCAGCCGTCATAGCAGCTTCCAAAATATCGATTTGCTGGTGCCTACTTTGCAATCGACCTTCTCGGGTGTTATCATTAGCGCGCTTATCTGCTACTTTGATACGTGCAGCATCCATTCTTTCTGCATACCGATGAGATACTCTGGTATACCTTTGGTCATTGTTAAATAACTCGAAAAGAATTTGTCGGATTCACTTCAAATTTTCACACAATATTTTTAAAATATTATACTTTAAGAAAATGCAAAAAAAAAAAAATCGATTTTTTTAAATTCTGACTACCCCTAACCCCTTAACCCGTAAACACGAAACAAGAATATTACTTAAGCAAAACCTATAAGTTACACATACTTACACTTAATTTAAAAAGGTCTTATATTATAAGTTCGGATATTATATTCTTTAGAAAGGTGTACTTAAAAGGTTTTATTAGTATATCAGTCCCCGAAAGCGTTGGGTTATTTTTCAAAAAGCAGTAAAGAAGGTCACAAAACGTTGTATATTAGGTAAAATGTTAGATAACCTTAAATATACGTAACTGTGTTCATCCGAAATAATTTACATTGAAAAAAAATGAAATCTGTTAAACCGTTTCCTTTCTGGTAATCCATTCAAATAATTGGCAAATCATCAGCGAAATAAAGCAAAGTTACGTCAATGGGGACGATCCTCAATGAATAACGTACATTGAGTTATGCAAACAGATCTCCCCGTTGGCGATGACAGTGCGAGAGTGTCGAATAAACGACTAGTATTAAAAATGTGGAATTTGCATAAAATTTATAATACTAATAGAAATTACTTGTGTTTTAGTTAGTTAGAGAATTACCGCCTCTCTCTCTCTCTCTGTCCCCTTCTCCCAGAGCCCATCCAATTCTTAATGAAGTTTGCAATTCAAATTTTTTGCGAGATTTAATTAAAAAATTAGAGACATTCTATGCAACCCTTTTAGTAACTTAATATACGTACCTACAGGTCGGATGTAATCAGGTGGGGGGAGTAGCAAGCGTTTTGTATCACCAGCCTCTTTATCGATTCCCTTTTAGCGTCTTTGTTTGGTTTGTGAGTTACTCATTAGGGGGCTCGTCAGTTAGCAAATTAAAAGCATTTATAACGCCGTAGAACGAAATGCTATTTTTATAACGAGAAATAATGATGGCAAAACAAGATAATAGTTCAAAATTGATTATTAAAATTATTGTTGCTAAACACATTTTACTGTTGTTTTCCTATGAACTATTATGTTATAAATATTATTGTTTAGTACGTAAACAAATAAGAATTCCTATTCCAGGCACTGGTTTATGACTCACAAGGGTTTGTCTCTCAATTGGCCTTATGTGAGCTACGTTTGTGGTAGTCTATGTTGGGTCAGAGCTGGGGCGAACCGCTCTAACCTTCCCATCCTTGGCAGGCTTCTGGATTGACCAATTTTCATGCTGGTACTAATAATTGTACTTAGCAAAACAATAAAACCAGAGGTGTGTAGAGTGCGTGAACTATGAAGCATCCAGCGATACGTCATGTTACAACGTCACGATTCTTTATGCTAATCGCTAAGCTGTCACAACGAGAATTTTCAATTGTTACTGAGTTACTTATAGCTTATTGAATTGAAATGTTTGTTTTTTAACGTATATAAATATTTTAACAAAAGAATACACAAAGCGCGATTTGCAATTTCCGCTAGACTTAACGCGAATGGAACAATATTTATGATTTAAAAGCGAAAAATAAAAAATAAAAAAAACGCGTTCCAGTAAACGGGCCATGTTCTGGCTTTGCAGAATGGGTGTAAATGTCAACTCGCATAGAATTATTATTTTTATGAAACTATCTGTTTTTAGGTTAGGGAATTTTCTTCGTCAACTTTTTTTTGAATTTCTGTTACCTGTTTGTGACAATTTATCGTCACCAACGTCCTCCTAAGAATGGCTGTTGCATTACGTAAAAAATTCTTCTAACAATGGTTCAGGAATTGAATCAGAAAAGATAGTGGATTGCCATAAATCTTTGCAGTTAAAATAAATATAAAGAAAACCTAAATAATTTGTGTAAAATTTAGGTTACAAAATTTTTTTTGTAAGGAATAAATTAACCGATAGTTTGAGAAATTACTTAAGTCAGTTTTTTAGGAAAATCACTTCTTAAAGAAATGCGGTGTATTAGATATATACGCATTACACTTAGAAGACATATAAGTCAAGATAACTGGTAAGGAAATATAGCAGGTTAAATATTTGGTTTTAACCCCAATGGTTAGATACTATCATTGAAAATTTGAGTCAAACCATTAAGACCATTCAAACTGCATAATGACAATACTTTCTTTTCACTGACAAGTTTTTTAAACCACTGTTTCTCAAATAATCAAGTATGGTGTTTAGTGGAATATAACTATATTTTGCGATCTTATAAAAAATTGTCAGTTTAAGTTCCTGTATAAAATTTCATAACAAAATAGTAAAAAAAAGATGTGTTAAATAAATAACAAGTATATACTCGTACACCATGACGAAATAATAAAGAGCCTTTATAAAATTATAATTAAAATTTGAGTAGAATGTAAAAATAAATTATTAGATTTTTTCTTTCTTAAAAAATATTAATTTTCTATCGATGACTCGTCAGGAATTAGTCATGGCTCATTGGTTTTCTTCATAGGGTGAGTGGCTGATAGTAGGTGCAGGGAAAAAGGGAAGAGGAGAGGAGTGGAGTGGTTAATACGCTGGAACGCTACGCTGGCTGGAACGACGATCGGCTTCGTCTCGTCGTATCGCCATCACACGAGAACTATTATGAAAATAACGAGAACACAAAAAAACTAAACAAGTATGTATAAAAAAATGATCATAAATTGAAAGGAATCGATCAAATGGCGCTTACCGATATAGCTTCTTTTGTTTTATTTTGATCGATGAGTTATTATGCGAGTCTCCCAGAAACCAACGCAATTTCATTCGTATAAAATATCTCTTTAAAATTAAAATAGATCACTAGTAAAACTTATCTAACCTTAATCTAATTACAAATTTTCAAATGTGTTGATCAGCTGTGGAGCTAGATTTTGAATTTGTTTGACCAGTTAGTAAAAAAGATATAAAGGTTAAAATAGACATTTTTTTAAAACAGCGTATCTTTGGAAAGCAGCATGGCAATGTACGCAAAATACATACCGCAATTTCTATCAAGCATGGAATATATTAACTATGTCAAACAGATAATCCCGTCATTGTTTGCCTCCTTAGTTTTAAACTGATCCTGACCGTGACCTTCTCATTTCACACGGCCCATTGTTAAAGTGTATCTTTTTCACGCATCCCATTCCATTTCACAGCTCGAATATATTTCTCTATAGATTAGTGTCGCTTTGTACTAAAAAAATGAAATGTTAAGAACCTAGAGTGTTTACCATGTGTACGGTTCGTTTATTTATCGACTCATATCGATGGCTATCGCCTATCAAGTATCGGACCATCGTCACCGTCATCATCATCGACACGGGATAAAATGATGTCGGGATGACTGTTAATTTACTGAATGTTGCAGGTGTTTCAAACAGCTAATAAGCTGGTTATTACATTCTGTATACAAAGATACTGATTTCAGATACGTTATCTAATGTAATCGTATGTAGTAAAAGTATCTAGATACATACAGCACTGTTGATCTTACTTACGAGTATTATGTTCCAGGTGTATGTTTATATTCTTATATGTTGTTGAAATTCATGTAGTAGATCGAAAACGGCTCTGTCAATGTTTTTGATTATTTTCTATTTCGTAGAGAAAAAATTAACAAGAGTGTCACGTTTAACATTTCTATAAAAAACACATTATCAATTTTAAATACATTTTCTAGCGTAGTTTTTACGCTGATTTTAAAACTAGAAATCATTTTTAAATATCTTGATTATTTACGCCTAAGCAGGCTGATATCTCGAGAACCCAGACATCTATTTCAAAATGAATTGCAGATTTGGAATCACCATAAAAAACTACACCAAGAACCATTAAAAATTAAACAAAACAAAATTGTCATTTTTTATGAAATTACAAGTGTATATTTGTAAAATTTTCAATGAAAAACACATTTTCAATTTTGAAGTTTTAAATATATTTTCTAGCGTAGTCTTTTACGCTGATTTTAAAACTGGAAACTATTTTTAAATATCTGCATTATTTACTCTTTAATATGTTGATATTTCGGAACTTCTTGAAATTAAAAGTAGAACTAAAAATACCCCGTTTTATGAAACGTGTACGTTGATTTCTTGTAGCCTGATCGCGACTCGACTTCGATACGATTCTGGGTACCAGTTTGTCACTGGTTGAACTAGCTTATTTATTAAACGAAACGACTAAGAAATTTAATTTATTGTAAGAGTAAATTAACAAATATAAATTTATCGATACAGCGCAATACGCCGTTATGCTTTGTAATATAATATCGAGTAACATTATATATTAAAAATCTGTAATAATAAATAAAATGATTGACCTACTCTAATATACTCTAGAATCTACCTCAATTAGAGCTCTTCATGCGTGTCTATTACTTTCAATAGATAAACCAGAGCACCGGATTATCTGATTAATCTAATAATAACTTCCCGATAGCCGTGATCGTCTAGTGGTTAGGACCCCACGTTGTGGCCGTGGTAACCCAGGTTCGAATCCTGGTCACGGCAAAGGGAATACATTTTTAGTATTAAAATGTGCAATTTTTATAATTATTTTAGATCAAACTCACGCCTTCCCTTGAACCTTGTAATTAGCTAAGCTAGTAATTATAAATACGTAATTTGAACTCTATGAACTAATATTGATATTGACAGTAACTCCCATCCAAAAATGTTGATTTAGTTTTTGATATAGAACAATCATTAATCTCAATAGCCTCTCGTTTTAATTAAAATTCAAATAAATATTATTTATAGTCACAACGAATCTCATTACGAAAATAACAATGTATGTTTAATCATTATTTATCTACGTGTATATTTAGACAATAGCTTCAGGCGCTTCTCGATATATCTAATTGCCCGAGGACATTAGATTACCGACCTCTGTTATACCCGGTCATCAACATCACTGAATTGTTGTTGACGTTGTAGTTGTTGTTGATCATAGCACCTCAACGCCATCTCTGTGCATGTTATTCCTGCTGGCACCTTGGCATGTCGCACGTCATTGTCTGTTATCCATCCAGCATCAGCAATCTACACCTCGGGTCCTGGACCCCAGGGCAATGATTTCTTGGGGCTCATCTAGGCCCTATGTTCTACGACAATACTACTTGCTGTATCATACCGTCCTTACGGTTATAAATTATGTATCAACTGTTTACAAAACAGATTCTAATCGAACTGTACCCTAGACTTGTTTTGATGATTAGTGATATGGTCTGTCTTATTAAATAGAGACAATATCAAATTGGACGAACTTGAAACTAACACGTGTCAAATGAGATCACTTACCTTAACCTGTTCTTTGGAGAATGCTACAGAGAGGGTGATGCAATCAGTTTTTTTAGATTCATTTTTATTTTGTTGGCACCTTCTAACTACAATGCAGCAAAGATTAACCTTCTTAAAAACTAGAAAACGTTGAATTTATAAAATTTGCTGAACTCACTTTTATTAGTTTTCCAGATGGAAAGAAAACTATAACTTTCTTAAAAACGAAAAAGCGTTGAATTCTAAAAACTTGCTGAATTCATATGCATTAATTTTCGAGATGGAACTCCAATATTTTTCATAAAAAGATATATATCACATAATATAGTATCAGTTTTATAGTAAATTAATATACATTTTTAAATACATTTTTTTATTCAGTACAATACTATTATTATTATTACAAAAATATTCAAATTCAGCAAATTATTAGAGAGTTATTTTAAATCATTGATAAGTTTAAAACATTTTTAAAAATGCCATAGTTCTCAAAAAATGCAACCAAACTTTTAAATGAACAATGACATTATTCCGCTACTCTACCACATTCTACTGCCCATTTTCTACCACCCAATCCCTATATAATTGATATTTTTTTTACGAAATAACTTTTGTACTCGTATGAATCGTGTCATAATTCTAACTGTAAAAATGGACGAATATTTGGTATTTTAAAACTTTCTTGTAGTTTATATGGTACAGGAAATATTAAAAAAGTTACAGGATGTTCAATGTACACCAACTTTTAAAAATTGCTGTGAAATATTTCAGTTTCTATATATTTTGTAATTACTGTATCACAGATTTTTTTTTTAAACGTTTCAGACTTTTATTTTAGTTTTTCATATTCGGAAACGGGTAACGACAAAAAGCAACAGTAAAAAAATGAAATGAATTGTAGAAGTTGATGTGCGAGCATTCCTTTAGGCGTACACCCTGAGCCTGAGCCTGAGCCTGGCTTAGTATCCAAGGTGACGGAATTCACTCCTATATTACATGTACAACGCTGTTTTAAAATTTAAAATTACGTAGCTGAGATATATAGAAAAATATGAGAACACAGAATATATATGAGAACATAGAAAGGACTATTTGATTCCTGCGAAAGTTTAATTACTACCAATCACTTGCAACCCATTAAATTACCACCCACACAACGAGTATGCATTTTTTTTTTATTTATGTTCTCTCAGATGCCCCAACTATAGCTGTAATAATTGCTTAGTCCGAACCGAAGGAAATAGAACCTAATACATATTTCTCTCTTTAGTAAGATAGATATCTCTAGAGAACATATCTATTTTCTTCATCTCACCCTTTTCCAATAATACATCACGGAACCTTTCTAAGAACGAGAATATTAAACGACATATAATGCGAATTTTTCACATATCTCTCTCAATTAGATGTGACTTCACCATTCACACTTCGCCGTCACATCACATTAACTTCTAACAATAATTCATCGTTTTAACTATCTCCAGACTCATCACGACCTCCTTCTCATTCTGAATTCTTTGTGCTTCCCTCCCCTTTTGCCCTTCTAACAATAGCTCTTGCTGACTTGTCACTTTCATAAGGTGGCTGATGACTTGATGGTTGTCACTGAAAACAAAATGGTGTCGTAAGTCGTAATGACATAATACGTGATGTAATATGTAAGGGTGAATAGTGATAAATATGTGATAAGTGGAATGAACAAGGGATGCTCAATTAATGGGTTACGTCGTCGCGCCTGTTCCGAAATTAGTGAATATTGAAATGTTGATTGATTCGATGTAATTGTGACAGACGGAAGTCAATTATTTTGGGGAATAGTTGTCGACAATGTCATCAGTTCGTAGTATTTGTTCATAAAATATGTATTATATGATTTAAGCAGTGGTGTAACAGACTTTTTGACTTACCTCAAATCTAGGTGAATAATATCCAATCATACGTGAACCTGTAGGACTTCTGTAAATGTGCCATAGACAGCATTCTCTCCAGTGTAAATTAGAGTCAAAGACACCATTAAAAGGATGAAAAAGACAACTGTGACTAGAAATGCTTCAGAATACCACTCCAAACTAGCATTAGTTTCGCCACTGAAAAAAGTTGACATATTTTGATTGGCGCTATCTAGAAGTTATAGCAGATGTTTTGTGAAACTGCAAGCACGCTGTCTATCTAATCAGACACAGATAGTTTGTTTGTTGGTAGCTGCAACAAAACTATAACTCTATCCTTAATGCTAAATACTCCGCCAGCATCAATATCCGTCCGTCGATCTTCTGCAGCAAAACCTTCATGAAGTCATGATACACTGAAGGAGTTCATGAACGGATTACCGTTACCTCCAGGAGTTCTTAACTGTTCAATGGATCTCCACGTCCCCAGTCCACTGTCCGGCGTATCGGTATTCACTAGACGATTCGCAAAGGAGTTTTACTGCCACCTCCTCCAGGATATAAACTTTGACAGACAACCCTTCAACTTTCACGGGGATTCCGTTGCCGTTACCATTCCCGTTTCCGTTTCCCTATTGGTATTGGTATTATCGTACTTATTTAATCAGCTCCGTAAAGTTCTACCTTCTACTAACTTTGTTCCATGAACTAAACGTTGCAAAATACTTGTTACGTTAGATCTTTGTTTTATCCTTCAATAAAACTGATGTAAAGTAACTGATGTATATTACTCAAAGAAAGTAGCTTTATTTTTATGTAAGAACCTACTACAAAGTTTCCCATTTTTTAGTTAAATGATTGTTTCATTAGTAAAGCCTTACTTTGTTTCTTTTTCCTTGTTGTTTTGGTTTATTCTTTGATAAAAGCGTACAACAAAAATGCACAAAGTGTAATTAATTTTTGATCTTTAAAATACCTTAATAATAAATACTAATGTGCGTGTACTACTATGGCATTTACGGACACTTCAAAAGTATCATAACTAATTAGACATTTAATTTAACAAAGAAATAATTTCACACTGAAACTAAAACTAATTCGAATTATTTCACGCGGCGTTTAACATTAAAGCACAAGATTTAAAATTAGATGATTCATTGGGGCAATTGAAAATGTTTCAATAACTCATTTCAATGAAGGCATTCAAATATAGGCATGTGAATGGTCACGAGGTGAGGGGCAGGAGAGCATGGGTATTGTTAAATAGTTTATGATACAAAAAGGGAACTGATGATATTTACTTAGCTTAAAATAACAATTAGATGAATAAATTCATTAACACTTTACAGATGCTTGATTTCTTAACCATGTGGACGTATTTTAGATGAGGTGGTAATATCATTATCACTTTCTTCGTTATTATAGTATAGCAGATATTTCAAAGTTAAACACATGTTGGGGCTCATTAAATAAGGTAAAAAGAATTCCGATGGGCTTGTGTCCTACGTCTTAATTTCTATAAAAGTGTACTATATATTGATAAAGTGGGTTACTAGAACCTCAAATGTTCTATTATTTTTTAATAACTCATTATATGTTGGGAGATATTAACAATTAAAAAAGTCATTTTCTCTCTTTAATTATTAAAGGGATTCAACGTTGTACACATTCCAAGTGCATGTGACATCACAATCCTTGTGTAAGGTTACCAACCTTACAGCTCATAAATCTCTGCTATATGTATTTAAATATCAAATATTATTTACAGCTATTTCAAGGAACAATAAAATTCCAATATTATGTCTGCCTTAGCAGGGTTAAATAAAATAAAAACTTATTATTCTTTGACTTGACTTGATTATTTCGACTACCAACAGCTACATAACATTACCACAGCACTAACCTACTCAACAAATAATTGACATTTCACGTCATAAAAATATAGCCGGCCATTTCTAGCGCTAAAACTACAATTTAAACTTTTAATTACTATATCTCCGTCAACATTTAGATATTTAATAAAATAGACACGCCTATACATATTTATTAACATCAATTTCAATCAACAATTGAAAAATCGACCACTAAAAAATGAGGACACAAGCCCATTGCTTTTAATTTGAAGGTAATTTTAGTTTTGTCCAGCTATATTCATATTTTAGACAAGGTAGAACGGGGTTAGTCTTTCGGCACACTAACTAATCATCCGCCTTGATTTTTGCGATCTTCAGATCAACAATTACCTCTTTCAATGTCTATTTTTTAGACTTGAGACCTCACTTTGGAAATACATGACGTAGGCGTTTGTCTTTTAACAAATTTCAATACACGCAGCTAATAAACTCTGTTTTTGTTTGGGGGTTTGAGATTTGTGGTTGAATTTATTACATTTGCTGTTGACACGAATAAACACCGAACTTCGTTAAATGGTTATGGATATTTTGTGATAATGCTGCTCGTCACATCCGGCGGGGAGTGAGCTGAACTAATGGCGCTCAAGTTGAATGAAAACTGAACACAGTGTACTGTATAATGGGTTACCAGTTAAAAGCTAAAAATAACATTATAGGGAGTGAATCTTCACGTCTACGGAAGTCTGTTTTAATTTGCAGTAAATATTTTATATAGCAACTCTGTTTTTAGATAATGGGAGGAAGTATCTTGAGAATATATTAAAAATGATTTTAGTTATTTGAGAAAACATGTTGTGACTTGCTTGTGTAAGTAAATTACTGAATTTAAATTGCGTAAGTGGTCAAATAGGGCTGATATCGAAATCTTTCCTCTTAAGATGTTTTACGATTATGTTAACAGGCAAAAAGATAAACCTACTTTTTAAAAAGCTGAAAAATAAGTAACAAAATGTTATATATTAGGTTACATTGTTGACGTAACAGATGCATGAACTGTATTAAGCGGGAATTTAACATATAATTGAGTAATATATATTATCCAAATTACAAACACAATCATTAAAACACAATAATTTTCCTCAATTATTTTTCTAAAAGTATTTTTGTTACAAGCGACTACTTTAATAATCCACAACAATAAATAAAGACACAATAAATAAATAATTCTAAATTGGATCTTCCAAATGATTAATTAAAAAACAATAATTATTATTTACTATTATTATCGGTTTATTTAGATGTTCTGTGTATATGTTTTCGATATGTATGTGTGTGTGTGTGTTAGCTTGTTTATTTTAGGTCATTATGTATTAAATAAGGCATGTACTTGGTTACTATTATTATAATACCTGAAAGAAATCATTTTTGTAGATAATCATGCCGAGTCATGTTTCTTTTATCATTGATTTTGGTTTTGACTTTGCCTTTGGGTTATATTAATATAATAAGTTTCTTAATTGGGCATACTCTTGTCCGGTAAAAAATAGAATACTCAAATCCATTGTAACGCTTCAAGCAAACAACAAGTGGTTTGAAAATTAGAGGTTTTAAAGTAAGGCCAATAAAGAATATATATTTTTGCTAAGCAATACATTTTAGCTTTATTTGGATTGTGAATTACTTTTTGTAGATCGAATGTTTTACATTTTTAATGAAATATCTGCTAATAATATTTCTAACGTATTTTTTGAATAGAAATTACATTTTAGAAGACGATCTGTAGACCTTGTAACGTGTTGTAATAAATAATACAAATTTTAAACGAATTAAATGATTTTTTTTTTGTTGAAACAAAGTTGAAAGTTAATATGTTAAAATATGGTGACAATAATAAATAAAATATTGTATCCTTGTTATTATTTTTGTAAATTACAAGCCTTACTATTACCTCCACTGCTTTACGGCATAGTTACCTCTAATAGAATGAGATTTTGGTCGGTTTAATATTATAATTCTTGTTATCTGAAATTGACTGACATTCATAATCAAGTAAGGCTTGCTGGGGTACAGAACAGAGGGTATAGAAGTTGGAGGATGAAGGATACCTTAGAGAAATGAAGAACAAAGTGCAGACAATACAATCCCAACGGATTCAGAGTTATTCAACCGACATGACAATTTAGATTTAAGATAACAGTCGGTTTAAAATAAATTGCGTCACCCAACCCATAGCACTCCTAAACGAAAACCAAAATATTTGCTATTGTTGTTGATAATATTTAGGCAGACAGACAAATCAAACGTAAGTCGGCTGCGAGAATGGGAGGCTGAGCCAGCAGTGAGAAGATGACAACTAGAGCTGGAGATGAGCAGCAGAGATAAGTAAACTGAAAAAAGAAATCAAAATAAAATGTTTCAGTAAATAAACTTATACTCTTTAACAAAAGCAAATAAAATTTACGCGTAAATGTCTGGATGTATGAGAAATCATGTTGATTAAGTAAACAATAGTTCGTCGCTTAGAGTTTGGAAAGCAAAAACTTTGAGAACTTTGCTTTCGTATATCGTATATATATGAAATTAAATAAATGTTAAACACATTAAAAATCTTTTACAATATATTAATTTAATATGAAATATTATACTATTATTTGTAATCTCTAGATCATATTAATTTTAAAATATTTATGTAAGAGATAATCTTAAAATATAAAACCAGATCATTTTGTGTAAAAATATGGATAAAAAAGCACTTCTAAAGAGCCCTTTTATTTCATCCCTAGACATCAACTGGTTGAAATTTAATTACTTTATTTTCAAGTCATATTAAGGAGAATATCATTTTTTTTTTCGATGGTAGTCTTCTTCATGTCTGTAAGTTAATTTCTAGGTCCACCTTATATCTCTTTTTATCTCGTTTAACTTTTGTAGGTTGCTACAAGCTAATTCATACAATGATTCATTCTTTAGCTCTTTCTGATTTATTTTTTACCTCGTATTTTCTCGCTGGGCTCTATTTTCTTATTCAGTCCTGTCTTCGATGCAAATATTAATATACAGCCACTATTGGTACATGACATATACAACATAATTGGATAGGACTTAAAATATCTCGCGAATTTATGTTATCGCCTGCTTACCTCCGCCTGCCAATCTCAATCTTTATACGTTAGGATTTATCTCCAGACTCAAAAGTTTCTAAAAATATTGAATCCGTCCAATAGTGCTGTCAATCATATTGACGAATGAGATATTGATTACATCGGGAACGTCTATCATAGCTCCTAGACGCGCTGCTTCAGAGAAAGCGAACGAATCTAGAATGTCTGGTCGGCTAGCTATGTGAACTAAGAAAATATTTTACACTAATAAAACGTATAGCAAAAATATTTTAAAGTGAGTTGTGTTGTATACTGGTAAGGTTGACAGTTGAACAGATATAGTGCTCCAGTGGATTACTGATATTGGAAGACCTCAGATGTTCAATTAGGGAAGACTGTTTTCTCTATATCGCAGTATTGATGCCAACAACAAGTACATAGTAGCCTTGTCGAACAGTGACATATGTTTTCTGAAATTTGTGATGTTTTTTTTAATATAATCTTTAATTGGCATTACTTCGAATTGTTGATGGGCGTGTACCTTTCTTCTAAAATGTTTTGAGTTAAGTCTTTGAGCCATCATTTGTTACATCCAAATTTAAGTAAAAAGAGATGGTTTAGAAATGAGTCCCGCAAAATTATATCAACTATAATCAGAATCAAAAGAAATCATTGCGAAACTCCAGCTCACCTGTACAAAATTAATATTAAATCTGACGAAATCTGACTTTGGATCATATTATATTTGAATACATAAATTATAGTTTAGAAAGATCAAAGTTGAATAGTGATATATTAGATGTGATTAAAACTTTTCCTGTTAATACTAAATTTTTGTTAAGTGATTCAAAATGAATTAGTGAATTATTGAAATATTTAGAAATTTGTAAAATTGAATTATAAATTAGTAGCAAATAAGTAAATAAATATAAAAAAAAATATAAGTCTTTGAGCTTTGTATGTAACACGTATGAATTGCATAAGTCTTGGTGTAGTTTGTGTAGATGGACAAAGGCATGCACAACGTAAAAAATTGTTGAAGTTAAAAGTACTGCTTTAAAGAAGAAATATTACGTCAGTTTTAGAGCTTTTCTGACGTCATTTTGCTAGTATATTTTTATAAAAATAAGATAATTCTAATAAAATGAAAAACGACGTAATTCTAACACATTTTATATACTTAATTTAGATTAAATCTGTATTATGAATCTACGATCTAGGTAGAGGTGTGTTTTGAATTCGCATAAAATTTCCCTTTCAAGCTGTATCCATATACGTATATACGAGTATAGAACCATTTAATTTAATAAATATTTCCACTTCATTAATTACGGTAAAGCTCAATATTTATGATAAAAATTACGTTGAAAAACGAGCAATTTTAAAAAGAGGATTTAAAACCCATCTGACAATTTATTCATTCCGCAGCAGCAGCAGCAGCCTCGCTGGTAACGGAGGCTGGCGATGGCGATGGTGATGGGAATAACGATGTAACACTCTTAAGTATCTTCTATATTTTATACAATTGATATAAAATCTTTCTGCAGAATCGTGAATCATTAACCAGCATACTCGTACAATAGGTGGTGTCAAGTAGTGTAATTTATTACAAGCTCGGTAGAAGACATCCGATATAAATGACTGCATTTTAATACCATTATTAAAGGTCATATTACATAGGTGTATTAAGAAAGCGTTTGAGTATCATATTCATGTGATTAATTGTAGTTATTAATATACATCGTGTAATATTACATTAGTTTGCATGACAGTGTTATTTCATGTGATGTCAAATTAAAACAATTTTGTTTTGCATTTACTTTAGAATAAATTGTTGATGGAGGCATTTAGTTTCACTGTGTAAGTAAATGCGATCAATAAAAGAAAATAGCATAGCATTATTGTTGCATACGTCACAAGGTGGAGAAATTAATTATATCTTCTGTATTGAAATTGAATTTAATTGTAGGAAAACAAATTTCTTTTTCGGTCGACTTCAACTCTTACGACTTAAATTTTATGTGTTACCAAAAATACATTTGAAAACTTAATTAGGTAAATTATTCAGCTTTTTGAAGACAGTCTAGCCCATTAACATAATTATAAAACTTACTAAGAAGAATTAAACTATCGTCTCTTCTGTTTATAGAAATATTGATTAAAAATACCTACTTGCTACATATAAGCTTAATTTTTTCAAGCAATTGTGTAGCATGATTAGGTTAAGCTCCAGTATCTAATCCAGTACTGAATGCAACCACAAAAAAAGAAATAAGCAAAAAATTCTACGGTAAACCAGAAATAACATTTCTATCTTTAGTCCTGTGGGTGATTCAGGTAGTTAGGTCATCTATACTAACACTCAGCTACGCTTAAGAAAAGAATTAACTCATTTAGTATTTGTAGTATTGTAGTATTTATAGTAGTATAGTATATTTAGTAGTATTTGTAGAAGTCACTTAATTAATGGAAAGATAAACACACTTACTTGATATCTTCTAACGCGAGATGTGACAAATAGAGTCAGACAGCTTACTCGTCATTCTGGATACAAATACTTGTTGTGCAGTGCAGGTGCTGCTGTTAAGAGCGCATTAACGTAAGCGGTCATAGGTCCGTGCAGATTGAAGTAACTATCAAAAGTTATTATTCATTTTCTTAAATACATTTTACTGATATTCTACCTTTTGATTTCTTCATCTTTCGTGTTATTTTTCAGTTGACGTCACAGTAGATCCGTAGCTGTAGCTGCATACCCCTCCCGCTCCTCTTCTTTCGACAATTAAGTTAAGTGAAGAGTTGCACATCGCGTAGCTTTTCGACTGACTAAGTAACAATCAATAAAAGTTTATTATTGTAAAACAATGCAAGACAATACTTCATTAAATTAAACCGAAAGTAATAACTTTGAAATTGGTTGTGTATAACTAAATAATAAACAAATGAAAAATAAGCAATTCTACAAAAACACAATTATTATTTTACAATTATTGCGAGATATCTCCTAGCTGTTTAAATCGTAGTAATATAATTTAAAAAAAAGATCTCCTTAGGTCTCCCACAAGAATTCAATTGATTGTATCTAATCGCAATGCTATAAACTATATTACCTGATAAAGTAAACGTAGTTCAATAACAATTCACAATGTGATCACACCTTTATCTGTCTTTAATCGTTCATGCTCGTAGGAGTTAAGGTGAATACATTTTTATTTTAATTGTTTTGTTAAATAAAAGAGCGTAGGCAGTACTCAGCCGTACTTTGTATGGTGTAATTACTCAATGTATTGAATACTTAAGTTAAAAAAAAGTCAGGAGGTTATGGGCCACTATTATGTGATGGGAAATAAGAAAAAAACAAATTTAGTCAAGTGTAATATTATAAATAATGACTTTGTGATGATTAATTATGATGTAGTTAAATTTAAATAATAAAAATAAAAATTACTGTGGTCTACAGATCTCGTAGATTGCCGCACGTATGTTAAGTACTGAGTTTATATGAACAAATGTGAATGCGTCTTCTTAGTAACACTATGTACTGCGTTAGGGCGTTCACGGCTAATTAAATTAGGAATACACAAAACGGAAATCATAAACTATGAAGTGAACAGGGAGCTTTACGATTCTCCTTAATTTGTGAATTTATTACGACGACACAATATAAAGGAATATGTATATTTAGAATATCTGGATTATACTGGGTGTTAGGTACATCAATGAACATCTTAAGGGAGATGATGAGTGGCACTAAGCGCAGAAGATACAATAAGCTCTGATCATACAACATTAATTCTAAATTCTACATTTTGTCCCAGTAAACATTTTGGAGTCACTTTGACATCATATTGAAGATGCGTCATGATTTTTTTGTCATGAAAGAGTTCATTTATAGTTCAGTTTCTCACATTTTTTCATATAAAATGTCTACATTATCGCCTACAAATGGCGAAATTACTCCACCTGTCGGAATACAAATGAAGATAAACTTGATGCGAGCTATAATTGAAGTGAAATAGTGATAGAAACGTCCATAAATAGGGCACTTCACCAAATTGTTTACTGGGGTTTTATATTCTAGTCGCCTTACAAATAAATCTATTATAAAATATACCAGGTATAAACTGATAATAAGTCTGTCTGGACAAGCTTTATACCTGATATAAATTTTATAACAGGTTTATTTGTAAAGCGGTAAATGTATAAGTCTAAGTTTATATTCCGCGTATAGGAGTATACGCTAAATTAAATAAAACACAGAAATAAAAACATGTCAAGCTATATTTTTTTGAATAAGAAAAACCTAAGACTACTCAAATTGATGTTGTTACAAAAAGATCCATAACAAGAAAAAAACATATTTAATAATAAATAATAAATGGGTGAAGCGCGCTTTATTGTAGTATAAAATGTATAAACAATATTAAGGCAGGAAATAGTATGAAAATCGATTGCAAAATTTAGACGACAGCGAAAAACAAATACCATGACCGAAGTTAACAACAAAACTTCTAAAAAAGAATAAAAAACAAACTTAAGCACATACAAAATTTTAATAATAAAAAACACATAAATATATTTTAATTCATATAGTGCAATATTTCAAAACGGTGTTACAAAATATTATTTCTCATGTTAAAAATGTGCCACGTCAAAATATAATAACAAAACTGTTATTTTCCTTGACTTTGAACTATGGCTATGTAACATGCAGCTAGCAATAGCAGTATTATCCAGAACGATACTATACGGTCACAATTCTTTTCTTTTTTCTTTCTTTTTTGACAAGGAACTATGAACACTATGGTCTGACACTGAGACCTGGGGTTCTAGTCATTCTTTCTTTCATACTGATTTCTGGTTGTGTACGATAATGAGGATTGTAAATTATTTAGTGGGGTTCATAAGAAATATATAGATTAATCATTTTCGAACTATACTGAGAAATAGAATAACAGAAAACATCGTTTGTATCTACTACCAAAAAAGAATTGTCGACAAGGTTAACACGAACGGTCTCTGTATTATTTGACTTCTTAATTTGAGCTGTGAGCTTCACGAAGCACGATTCAATAAAAACAACAAAACTTGTAAATAAAATAAGTGTAGACCCATGAAATAATTAACAATCGAAATCGAAATAAATAAATAAATACCATGAGGACACCACTATAACCCCTGGGACCTTACAAGCACAACACAACCTCTGTCCCGTTATGCGATCAGTTACTGTCACCTTTATGCCCTTGTCCGTGTTTCTCTTTGTGAGATGCTGTGCTCCGGGATGCAAAGAACTGCTAGATGGTGAAGTCAGCTATGACCTGTGCTATGAGCTAGCTCAGAACAACACAAAGATGACTTCAAATGAGCTCCATACAACAAAAGCACAAAAAATATGTAAATTATTTAGAAAAAATATTAAAAAATTAGATGGGAAAATATGTAACAAAACATTGTTCTTTTATTTATTAACGCGCACAGGGAAAGAATGATGTAGAAGTAATTTGTTACTTGCCGATGGTTATTATTAATTATTATCGTCATTTAAAATCTCAAAATTAGACTTATGTGTGTTTTTGTTCATTATTTTACCTATTTATAATGCATTAAGGGATAAAGTGTATTCGACTATATCTTAATAACTTTTTATGTGTATTTTATTTATTACGTTAAGTAAATAATATTAATTTAATTAACACTGGTACTAATTAACGTCAATGCAACATATTTAAACGAGTAATTCAATATTTAAATTAATAACCCCAACATAAATTCCAGTAAATATTATTAAAACAATTTATGAAAACACAACCGTATGCATTTATCAATGGGTCAATCAATATCAATAGAATAAGGGAATGGAAATGGGGATGCTACTAAATTATGAAATTTGTGTGACGTAATTTAAGATTAACCTCTTACTCTACTCTTTTATCTCTCTCGCTCTCCTCTAGCTATTCCTTGTATTTAAAAAAAAAACTTTTCTTTCATAAAAATATTTTAGACCAATTTCTAAGTTCCAATCTAACATTTTAGCTTATAAATTATTCTAATAAAGATGACAACACGATGATAAGTTAATGGAAAAATCGTCAATAGTTTTCAACGTTATTAAGTTATTGAAAAAGTAATAATAAGTAATTTCATTTATTTATCGGTGCATATTACGATATTATATCAAAACTTTATGGGTTGCCTTACAGCTGCTGGCGCTGTGACGTTTGATTTTGCATGTCGTTTACACATTTTTTATTTTATAGCGGTGACAAAGGTAGGAAAAGGTAGTAGGCCGGAGGTCAGGAAGGAAATGTCATCAACTACTGAATCATTTTTTATAAATTATCACTCCATTCATTTATTAAAGGTACAAAAATGACTATTTTACTTGTATAGTACTGCGAATTAAATAAAAATAATTGAATAGTCAAGTTTACAAATATACAATGTAGTTAAAAAAAGTACTTAAAAGTAACTTAACTTTTCTTATGTTAGATAAACCTTACACGTTTGTGTTTCAGCTAGTTTCAATCTCAAAATACGAATGCTCTAGTAAGACAGCACAAATATCTTAAGAATTCACTACTTGATTTTGAACAAGCGGCGGTAAAAGGTTTCCAAAACACATTTATTCATTAATGTCATCACTATCGTCTATCGCGATAGAATCGATGTCTTATTTTAGTATTCATTAAGACTGCAGTATGTTCTTAGCTGATAAACTTAATCTGACGATATTAGCATTAGCTAGTAATGTCTCCAGATATATTCATTGCAAAATTACCAACTGGAGTTGTAAGTTTATTTATGCATAAGATAAACAGTTAATCAAAGCTGGTAGATCTGTTCATCTGCTCAAAGAGGGAAGACATATCTAAAGGTTTATAGTTCACGTTAGAATTAATGGGAAGCTGTAAAGGAAATGGTGAACCTGAACCGCTGAAGTGCACCATTGTAAACTCCATGTCGTGTCGCATCGCATGGCGTATACCAGCTTGAATTACTGTTATCTAAACTTCAAATGAAAAGCGTCCTTTTAAGTCCTCAAGATTTAAGACCAGATGTTTGTCACATTAAATGTATTTGGATCGTGTCGTGACATTATTGATAAGAAATTGTTCAATGCAAAATGCAGTGAATGAGACGGTGAAGTTCCAGGCGCTTCCATCGCGTTTGTTTTGTAGTATTTGTAGAAGTCACTTAATTAATGGAAAGATAAACACACTTACTTGATATCTTCTAACGCGAGATGTGACAAATGGAGCTTACTCGTCATTCTGGATACAAATACTTGTTGTGTAGTGCAAGTGCTGCTGTTAAGAGCGCAATCACGTAAGCGGTCAGGCGTCCGTACGTTATTATTCATATCAAAAGTTATTATTCATACCTCTTGATTTCCTTTTTATGTTATTTTTCAGTTGTCGTCACAGTAGATCCGTAGCTGTAGCTGCATACCCCTCCCGCTTCTCTTCCTTCGTCAATTAAGCTAAGTGAAGAGTTGCACATCGCGTAGCTTTTCGTCTGACTAAGTAACAATCAATAAAAGTTTATTACTGTAAAACAATGCAAGACAATACTTCATTAAATTAAACCGAAAGTAATAACTTTGAAATTGGTTGAGTATAACTAAGTTTTGCAACCACTTGATGGTGTATGAGTATAGTGCAGCCATTTGTAATGTAGAGTCCTCGAAGATAACGAGAAAGACAGAAGAAGATTAAAGCATAGAAGTAGAGTGAGATAGCAGTATATATGTACCAAGCAAATCCATCTTTATCAGGTCCACTGACTGCAGGAACAATTGCGGGTCTAATTACGTTATATCTTTAACAAAGTTTCCTTGTTGAACTTGGACAGGTACAGGTGTGTTAGAACGAACAAATTACTTGTCTAATTCGTTGATAATATATAGTTATGGTGTAATTAAGACAAGTCTCGAAAGTTCTCGTAAATTATAAAGAGATTTATAGATGTATCAGCGTTCTAGATTATTTCATGATAATACCATACTAGACTTATGGTATGAGTTGTTCTGCTATTGCTAAGACGTTTAATTTTGCATCTCTTTTACTCTTCTTTTATGTTATAGCGATGGCAAAGGTAGCTAAATCGTAGTGTGAAAGAAGAAAAGGATGGAAGGACTGTTTTTACTGCTCTTATATTCGTAATTATTAAAGGGGCAAATATAACTATTTCAATCGTTAATAACTTCTATAATATTTCTGTAATTATGATCCACAACCCAATTACATTAGATAGAATCTAAAACAATCCTTTACGAGTGTAACATCCTTAATAAAATTATTCAATAACTTAGTTTTATAAATATGGTCCTTTGCAAATTCTTATAACGGTCAATATATATAAAAGATCGTTTTCTACCCTGAGAATTTTGAAACGATGATAAAGAAATCTTATAACCAATCTTATGATTTGAATATCCATTTCCATAAAAATTGAAATGGCCATTTCTATATACCAATATACTCGTACCCTTTTTTAGTTTATTCGTACTATAAAATGATATGGTAAACATTTAAATATTATCGAACCGGATAAAATATTTATACTTTATATAATTTTAAATTTCCTGTTTGTATATGTGTTAACAGAGCCGGTCAAGCAAATTATTTGGGCGCAGTGATTTATCGGAAAATTTATTTGGAAAACAGTAATTTATAATTTCAATTTAAAATTCGCTAGTTCACTTTTCACGTGCGTTTAGCAGAATTTTGATTGACTAAAATGTGTGGATGTTCTGCCATTTTATAATGTAGGATTGAAGATCTTGCGAGACCTAAATGAGGTTCTTGTCAGGCATGTTTGACGTCCTGATGAGGCATGTAACTCATGCACCGATTTACTTTAGGCGAAATTTCATAAACTTTAATTTCTAAATTAAATGAAATCTGGTTGACCATACATTGTTACGATTAAAGACCTTAACAATTTATTATTTTTTGTATGTTTAGCCATCTGGTCGTGAGTCTAAAAAGAAACTTTCCTTCTTGGAATTTAAATTCTTCATCGAACTCAATAGACTTGTTCGCTCCTGTTCGTTACGCCATTCAAGATAAAGGCAAGCTGGACATTCAGATGCATTTAAATTGGAGAAAACACAAACAAAGCAAAAAGAATACGACACTGATATAATAAAAACATTAGTTCCGCCCGGCACGCACACGCACTGTGCGTCTTTCATATTAATAACGTTCTGGAATATTTGACATACATTTACATGCACATTATAGAAGTCCTTTGTGAAACTACTTGACCCAGTGACTCAGTGTGTCCATCATTGCCTTTTATCTTGACAGATATTGTCCTTTTTGGAAAGGCTAACATCACAGGATACGGAACGAGCTACGGTCAATGGGATTCTATAAGTAATTCTATAGTCAATATAGATAGTGATAATGGAAAAAAAGAAGAGACCCATGTTCTAAAAACTCTTGCGAATAGTAATATTGTGAGGCGATACCATAAACAAGATAGTGAGGCAGTAAGATTGGGTATAGGAGTAGGTAAAGATGTTTTATCTAAAAGTAGTTTTTAGAAAATTACTGAAGCGAATTATTAGTTTATCGAATGAAACCATATCTATTGAAATTGATTCCTAATAAACCAGAAAAACAAATGTAGTATTATGTAAGTATAAAAAAATGTAAATATTTTGTCTCTTCTTTTTAAATATTCTTCTTCATGATCACATATATTTCATTTTTAACATCGTAATATAATACCACAAGTGCTAGTAGGTAGCACGAAAGCATGCTATTCTCGAGAAAATCCTACCTACATAGAGTACGTGTGACTCTGTTTTTGTGTGTATTTCTCTTATATAACTACGCTATTTGTATGTATAGGAGCATGCTCTTTAAATAGCCTGTTTTAACATTTCTCGTTTATCAATTGATTCAAAACGCATTTGCAAACAAGAGGAATATTCAAATGTTGATAAAACCTCCTCCTTTTCTATATTATTTAATTTAATTTATTTAATATCGGTCAAATCTATTTCTGAGTTATATCACGGAGAACCTCCTACTGCGTTGAGAGTTTAAATGGGCTCGTGTCATCATATATGGCACGACACAGCTGCCTAATAAGTTTATAATAATGTAAGCACATAATCAATTCAACTATGATAACAACCAAAACCAGAGAATAAAGTTCTTGTCTTGAGATAATCATACTACTCTCCCGCTTCTCTTCTCTTCCACGGTCAATGCGATAAGTCCGTGCGATCCTGTGGACGCTCACCTCAAATGTTCCCTTAAGATTCATTGTGATCTATCAATTACAACAATTTTAGTTCTAATTTTTTTGTTTTATTGTATTTTTACAGAAAGGCACAACATGAAAGTCAATCAGAAAGTCAAGATTACCCGGAACTGCCTTCTGCAGTGTCTCCTAAAAGGCAAACACAATGTGCCCCTATTGTGCCAAATCACAAAGCGTCAATCTTTGGGTCACTAGTCCACTAGGCCAATGTAACTAGACAATATATTCTCAGTGTGAGATTTGTATGAATTTCTAACTGTAACAGAAGACACATAATACTTTTTATGTTTATTTAATGGACAATGGTTTAGAGCCAAGGGGGTTTAAAGACGAATTACTGTCAGTTTAAGGGTGTGACACATGTTTTAAAGTAAAAATATTCTTTTGTTTGTTTGACATCTTACTTTTCAAAGAATATAAAATTCTGACAATGTGAAAAACAATTTGGATTATGTTTTTGTTATTCCTGATATGTATGTTTTATATATTCGTTTTAATATTTAATTTAGCTGAAGAAAAAAGTTAGTTAGATATTTATCCGGTTGTTATAGTGACTTTACTGTCATAAAAAGCAGGTGATTCGTGAAATTGTAAATGTAATAGGTTCGTCTACATTAATAATCCCTTTTTGATTGAGAAACCGAAATTTATAACAGCAGTGGCTATGAACAGATCATTCTTGTTGTCGGGATACAAAGTTTAGTTAAAGTAAAATTAAAGTTAAAGCAGAACATTATTAGGGGCGATAAAAGGCTGCGTGCCTAGGAAGCCCGAGAAATTATATATAAAAAAAGAAAACCATTAATAATCTATATTCAATAGCAATACGTTCATGAAGTTCGCAGTTTATTTATTCGCAGTCCACCAAGTTAATTCTTCAAGGAACTGATTCTAGAGAATAGTGTGAATGAGAAACTATGTAAACATATTCCGTTAAAAGTTTCGTGGTTAATAATAAACGTATCCAAAATATTTATTTCGTGAAGATGTTATAATAGGTTATTAAAATTAATAAATAATTATGCTTATTTCTTCCTATTAGTTAATTTATTAATTTTATGATAATTTTATGCTTAAAACTGAATAATTTTCTGTTAAGAAAGACAACAAGACTTCATTTTGTATGTAGTTTTGATTAGTTAAGCATAAAAGATTATGATTTAGTATTTTGTTTAGCTCCATTGTTCTAGAAGGCGAACCTAAAATGGCGCCAGACATTTTAGTTTTGTAATTAATGTAAATATATTACAACAATTAAGGTAAATGAATAATTCTGGTGTAATTTGATAAATTATGTACATTTTTAAAATGAGTTACTGCGAAGAAATCTTAATAATATTTGATTTTGTTGCAGTATTAGTAAAAATGGTAAATTAGCTTTGAAGGAAACATAGTATGAAAATATGTCTATAACATTTAGATCACGTTGACCAGAGAAAACGCTTATAATTAATTCTTAAGATACACTCGTAACTTCGCTGTACGATTGCTGTAAGGTTAAATATTGCTTGTAAACCAGCTTAGAGTAACCAATAAAATATCAGATTTTTAAAGTATTTTGGGACGACATAAATTTTTATGAGTCCTGCTGAGAGATTGGCTTTTTGAGAAGTGTTTTTTTTCTTCTGTCTATTGAAGATTACACAGTAAGAGCAAATTAGGGCGGGCACGGGACCTACCGGGACGGGTGCTATACATTGTTGTGTAAGTTAACATCCCACAGGACCCTTAAACTACTTTTCTGGGTCACGTGTTGTCTGTTTACTTCTGTTTTATTGCACTATCTCAAAAAACTAAAAATACATAGAATTTTGTTTAAATACAGATGTGGAATATTGTCTTTTAAATTCTAGTTCGAGATAAATGAAACACACTCTCATAAACTTAGTGGTATCTTTAAAATTCTTAGTATATTACTGTTTGCTATTAGTTACATTTACCTAATGGCCTATATCTACAAAGGGTAACCAAAGTGTAGCCAAGCCAATTCACAAAATCGTTTTTTCTTCAGTTTAATACGTTTGTAAAAACCAAATATTAATCTATTGCTCTCTAATTTATTAACAGCTAATTCCATGACAAGCATAATAACATAAAACTCCTCATTTACAATTTAAAGTGATACATCAATTTTGATATTCAAGATTTTTGTATAATTAAAATAAATTAAAAATAATGTAACTAATAAATTAAAGTATTTATTTTAAAAAAAACTTACGTCATTTCCTAATTTCTGAAAGTAGTATATTTTATGGTTGTCTCCCGCAATTCAATTATGACTTGGCCATATTAGATGGGCGGGCACCCGTTCTGGTTCGTCTGCCATATGACTAATTCGTACCTCCTTCAAGTTTTGGTCTGTTGACTATTAACGTCAATAGGACATTTAGTTAGGCGTCATGTTGGTACGGAATTAACGAAAATATAGTCATCCTAAAACAGGGGGAAAAACGGTCAGTCATTGCAAGTAATTCTGTATGGAAATAATAATGTCTTATTTAATAATTGCTATGTAATGGAAAGATGGTCAACTGTAACGCCCTATTTTGTCTACGATTGATTAAAGTATTACAATGTAAAGAAAAAGGAAATTAAGTAAATTGTGGCGATGCAGCGTGTTTAAATTAGAATGACTTAATAACCTTAATAACAACTAAACAAATCAATTACAAACCGAGATATTATACTCTTATTATTTAAAAAAAAATGAGTTAGCTTTAATACTTTATTGTCCCGCCTCTCGAACGAGACCACTAGCGCTCCGCTACGACATCAATCGACTGAATGGCGCGCTTTTAAAAAAATGAAGTTATGCTGTCGTACCCTATAGAATGGCGCTAATATAAATAAATACAAATGGCGTTGCACAATATCTGCTACTGCAACATTCTGTCTAGTGAACTTGAAGTGCTTTTATTGCGGATCATTTTAATATCTAGAAATTCTAGCAGAAATAAACAAAATATCCTCATTTATTATAAACATAACAAAATTTCCGTTAAATCATTTAAATTATTCTAAAAATCGATTAGTGAGTACTTCTACAATCTACCTCGCTTCGCCCACTATTCTAATCACGACGTTTGAGTCAAATGTTGTTAAGTATCTTGGTCACTTGACCCACCTTGAACCATGCGAAAGTAGTAATGACTAAGAAAACATTTAATAAGTACCGGTTAAACTTAACGTGACATTAACGGAACTGTTTATGAATCGTTAAGACAACTCATTTGCGTTTGTCTTCCTGGATGACACTTCACTAATTGAAAATATGAAATTAGTGTGCTTGAACTCGTAGAGAACTGCTTGAATCGTTTGCGTAAACTTCATTAATTATTGTTTTATGAAAGTTAATGTACAAAGTAATGCATACCTAGGTAGTAGCAATACGTACTTGCAAAGTAGTAATCGTGGATTATTTATTGTGAAATGTGTTGGATCATATTTAGACAAAGTAGTTACTTTATGAATTAGAAAGAACAAACATGATAAACAGTAGCATGAAGCACGTGATATGTCATGAATGCAATAAACGTCGTACTAAACGGTTACAAGCTACAGCTTTTAAAATAAAGAACGAAACCTTAAATATAGTTTAAATCAAATCAATTATTAACCATATGCTATAACCCAGATATGTACTCTCGCAGACATATATCATTGATCCAAATGCTTATAATATGTAAACTTCGCATCATAATCAGGCTATAAATAAATTAGCAATTAAGGATTTGGTAAACAAAGAAAAAACAAACGCAATTCATATGATTTTATATGTAAACAGTAAAAGCTAATACGATTGTAGGAGTAGCTATGTAGAAGTCATAAATTTAAATAAATAAAATATTTAAATGAATAAGAATGAATTTTTCATCTGTAATATTGTTTGGGGTTGCTTCCTTGTACCCAATAAATTTGATATAAATATTAATAAATAAATATTGAATAAAATACCATGCAGAAAATATCTCTCCGGTTTTTTTTATTTGTATCAGTGGTGCTCAAACAGAGGTCGAGGTAACAAAATTGATAATGGGCTTGTGTAATCATTTTTTAGTGGTCGATTTTTCAATTGGTGATTGAAATTGATGTTAATAAATGTGTATTAGCGTGTCTATTTTATTAAATATCTAAATATTGACAAAGATATAGCAATTAAAAGTTTGAATGGTATTATATATGTATTACGTGAAATGCATTTTAACATCAGTTATTTGTTGAGTAGGTCAGTGCTGTGGTAATGTCTGTAGCTGTTGGTAGTCAAATAATCAAGTCAAATCAAAGAATAATAAGTTTTTATTTTATTTAATAATATCTTTATCAATATATAGTACACTTTTAATGAAATTAGGACATAGGACACAAGCCCATTATGTTTTAGGTTAACTTTTTACGTTAAATAAACTTCAAATTCAAGTAATTATAACTGTGTTTTATGGGACAAATTATAGTATAGAAACTTTTTTGAAATTACTAGACTAGAAATTACTTACTTGAAATTACTAGTAAAATCAAATTGGTCTTCTATTCAGGCATCCAGAATCGGAGTCGGAGTAACCTAAAATAAAATTAAAAATTACATTAGATATATAGGATAGATATTCAGTGACTTGATTGTGAAGCGGGGCTCTCACGGAGCGATATTAATCATTCAGTAATTGAGTATTCATCTGTTTTAATACACTCATGAAAAATGTGTCTTTAAATCTGTTTCAGGTATTATTAAACTTATGTATGAATACGCAACTACTGAACGACTAAAATCGCCCCGTGAGAACCCTGCTTCAGTGACGTAGCCGTTATTAACCTAACTAAACAAATATTCCTCGAACCATCTTTAGATGTTTCTGTAATAATAAAGTAATTACGTTTGTACATAGTGTAGACAAAGAATGAAAATAAACCCTTTAGAAAGGACCTTTGAATACACTGATATAGAAAACCCTAGACCATAAAATAAAAATAGTCCTGAGGGCGCATCGATATTGTTATGCGTATTTAAAAATTTACATATCGAAAAACTCGTAAACTTTTGTGCAACATTATAGTTACATGTTCAATATATTCCGCAGTTATGTGATATGGATATCATTGTATAGGAAGATAGTTTACAATAAAAGGAATACATAAAACGAAGTTTTATTGTAATTGACGTAAGTACAGGGTGTTAACTATATCGATGGCAAAAGATATATAAAGTAATAGTACTGCAAGTTATTATTGCGTTTTTAAATAATGGCGCCAATAATCTTGTTTCGAAGTTATCATTGTTTACTGATAACCCTACTTATGAAGTCGTGTTAGATGTAAATCTATTTATACTTAAAAAAAGCTTGCTGTCTTAATTTCCCTATGTACCCTCGCTTTCCATTGAGTTATGTTGAAGAGCAGGACACCCAGTTTTAGTTTTCTTTTTTTGCAAATTATTTTTTTATAATATTTTCTTAAATTAACTGAGGTCGTAAGTTTGAAGCGTCGTAAGTCGAGTCTTTGTAAGTCGAGAATTACCTGTGCTGACTTTCTTGCGTTGTATTGAAATAAGTCATGATATAATAATACACCATGGTATTTGTATTTCTTAAATTATACCTTTTTAGATAAAAACTGTTATCTAATTAAATAATAACTTTATTAAATATATGTTTAAATAATAATGAATACATTTAATAAACAGTTGCTAAAATTATAAATTGCAAATTAAGCAAAATAAAATAATGTCGCAAGTTATTTAAATATTACATTGAACGTATACAATTAATTATGTCATCAACAGAATAAACCTCAATCCACATATCATGTGGGTGTGTTGGTGTATATGTGTAGTAAATTAATTTGCATGAAATCAATGCTTACCGAACATTTTATGATCAGTGCTAAGTTAAAAGAACGATTCTCTCACACTGCAACAGACTAATTGCGACGTTGACTTTTTTTACTAAGGAATATTGGAGTTCACTACTGTAGTGAACATAAACAAACAGTAAAGCACACCTTCTGTACGAAGTTGCATTTATCCGAGCACGTTGCTACAAGTACGAGCTTTGTCATAAATAGGTGTTGTTTGAATAACCATTAAAGTAGAATGTTTCTGTCATGCTAAAGTTGGAGGTCGCAGGAAGTCAACTCCAGTGTGACAGCACTCTAAAAGGACCTCATGCGACATGTTTGTATATTTTAATATAGTTATAAACTTTGCAGTATAAACATAGAATGACCTACAATAACCTTTGGCTATGAGGTTATTTATTAATAACCTCTCCGGGTCAACTATGTGATAATATACAGAGTATTTTTATAACACCTCTATAAAATTATCTGTCATCATCATAAAATAGTCATAAATTATTTCAAAACATGCAAAATAAAAATACTGTTGTAATAAAATGTTTTATAGGATCCCGTCGAACGGGCAAGTAAGTGTATTTTGCGGAGCGCCAGTAGAGCTTACAGCAAATTGGAGAGACACTGTCTTAAAACAATTGTGTGCTATGATTTCTTTTGGTTTTAGTCTCAATCAGTCAAAATATTATTGAGACTGCGTGTGGGACGAATGACTAGGAAGAACGCAGAGTGGGATATTGAGATTAATATGAGAAGAGTGAGGAGGAAGACTATAAAGGAAGAATATAGTGGTGCAGAGGCAGAAAGGAAACAGAAAGTAGGGGAGAAGGTAGGGAATAATGAGAGGAGGGGATACAGAAGTGCTACCAGCAGCAGGAAAGAGTGCGGAAGGTAAAGAAATCAAAATGAAGAAGAGGTATAAACGATTGTGGACAAAGGGAAGATAATGGAGTACCCAAAAAACAGTGAATAAGAATTGCAAGGTTCAGATTGAGAAATTAAGAAAGAGAAAAGCAATGTTGGAAGAAGGAGGTAAAGAGTGTGTGCTGGATAAACGGAAAAGAGGAGAAAAGGTTGGAGCATATAGTAAAAGAAGCGTAGAATAGCTGCTGCTAGGATATACTAAAAAAAGAAATATGGATAGCGAAAATAAGAAGAAAGCGTAGAATGAAGCAAGGCAAATAACGACTGAATAGGTAGAAATGTTTAGCTATTTGTTTTATTTTAACATTAGTAAATAAGATTAGAAAGTCTAAAGTCCAAATAGCATCTATTGAACTCGCTCGCTTCACAAAGTAAAACACATAAAATACCGATCCCATACACTAATTCATTTATCCTTCGCTCTAAGTTCTATTGTATCCTTCCTGTTCCACTTTTTGAGTGGAATTATATAGTAGTCTGATGTATTAATCCATGGTTTGAATCCTATCATTGTATGTACCAGAAAAGCAAGTAATGGGGTGGCATACTAAACGCTTGTCCGCCCCTCTCGTGTTCTGTCAATGTCGAAAATAGTACAAGTAGTATGTTACGGCATATGAATGGCACAAAAAACAAATTCTAAAGCTTTGTGAGCCAATCGTTGTCAAGAATTGTACGTTCGTTATTAATCAATTAAGCAACCAGTTGTTTGATGAAGTGATTTAGGTTTTTATTAGTAAAACTGTACACGAGAACGCTGTAATAAATACAATTGTAATTGTCTTAAGATAATTAAGTCGGTCTTAAGGAAAAAATTGATAGCGTTGTAACAAGAGGTGAACTGCATATACGCACAATTTTGTGCTCAAAACTGAACTCAACGAGTTCCTTGTAATCTTTGTTTAACTCAAGCTGAGCAATCTCAAATCAAGAGAGCCATGTTTTGTGTCCACAAACAAATTGCAATCTGCTTTCTTATTTAATTATTACTTTGCAGCTACACAAGAGGGTCATCCTTTACTTTGCTGCTCGTATTTAATCAGTGTGCTTCGTCGCTAGTCCGTGCTTGTTCTTTAATTGTTTTTTTCTATTTTAATCAGTAGCTGAGGTTGGATGTCGACAACGGAAACTGTAATTTGATTGAGTCCAACCAATTTAATCTTTAAGCCACTTTACGTATATGAGATAATATACTTTCTAGACTCAAATATACTGATGTTAAATAAATAAAATCATTTAGAAAATGCCTGTAGAAAACGTAAATAAATAGATGTACTAAAAACACTGTTCTTTTTTAATATATTAGGGCTCCAATGTTGAACTTTAATGATGGCTTAAAACCTGTACAAATATTCTGTTTTTTACATTTTTATTTAATACATATTATTTACTATATACTTTTTTAACAGACCTGTTATTTTAAAAGGTTCACTCTGTTATTCTTGAAAACACTTTTATCCCACATTACAGATAATAATTTTATTCCTTAATCCCTGTTTCATTTATTAGCTTTTCTCAACCCCAATATTACATTTAATTTATTTTTTAATTTACCTAAACTCGCAGCTTATGTTTTTTGTAACATTGCCAACAAAATAAAACACATTCTTTTTCAATGCTTTTTTTACTACATAAATAATAATATAAATAGGACTGGCTACGACTATATCTACATGACACATTTGGGGTATTCGTTACAAGTTAGCAAGGGTTGTTGTTGATGCTGGACGTAGAGGGTGTTGAGGGGAAGGGGTGTTATAAGTAGGACTTGTTGTATTCATGAAGCGTAGCCGACACTAGTCCGAACAGACATTTTCCTCTGCCCCTTGTAACTTTATATCCCATATCAATGTTTTCAAGTCAATTTCTGTTTAGCCATGTTGGATCCCACTCGTAATACCCGTTACGGATAGAGATGGATGAAAAACATCGATGGCAGAGAAACCTCGATTATGCTTTTGTTAACGGTAAGCACCACTGAGAAATATTATGCTAGTAACAATGTTGAGGAGAGAGAGAATGAGATGATGGGAGTAATATCGATGTTTTCCATTTTCCATACGATGCACATCACCATTCAAAGCGGTCGGAATGTGCGTGCAAATATGAGAGGGATGAAAATCATTTAAAAGCTTACAAAAAATATAGAAATTGTAAATTGATTTATATTTATATGTTCGTTTTATGAAAGGGTTACTCTCTTCAGTTTTTACGCATGGAATAAATTACTGATAAAACTGTACAAACGTGCGTACGAACGAGTGTGTGTGCTTTGGTATTATGTACAATCAATTTAGAATATGACCACGAAGACCTCGATCCAATATTCTAAACAACGGAGTTCGAATTTTGTAGAGTTAAAAATCTGGGTGAAGGCATTCAAGTGTATCGAGTGTAACTTTCTTTATTTAAACCGAACGCAACACCAGTTGCACAGTTTAATTTTAACTGTCTGTTAGCCGTGATCGTCTAGTGGTTAGGACCCCACGTTGTGGCCGTGGTAACCCAGGTTCGAATCCTGGTCACGGCAAAAGAAGCATTATTCTTTTGCTTTCTTCCTCTTTTTGTTGAAATTTCCTTCAAGATTTTGCTATAAGTTGGTTTAAAAGTTTTTTGGAACAACATCTACTGATATCTTAATAAATATATACAGATATCTACAAGGAAATAAAACGCAACAATAAATAATGACAGATGATCAGATTTAGACAGGCAAACTCATGATCATGATTAACAAGATATCAAAAGACTCAAATTGGTGTAAAACTGCAGAAACAGAAACTTTATTCTAATTTAGAAATACTAGAAAGATTCAAATCAAAAACTTCATTATCAATCTCTGATAACTATAGTTGACTATAGTATGCAGTACAGTTAATAGATATTGAGAATTAATTAATTTAATTTTAAATAAACTATCAAAGCAAAGTAAGGGCGAGTGGTCCATTGGAAGATGTTTCGATATTGAGTAAGTAGTCGTAGTGGCAGGGCAAAGTATAATTGTACAACACGTTCAGTGCCTAAGGGGTTGGTCTTATAGCTAAAACTAGTTTAAACAAGGGATGGAACGGGGTTTTCTTGTATATAACTTACTAATCCAGTGGCTAAATACTACTCACTCAAGTCTGTAAAGTTTACGAACAATACCCGTAAGTTTCTTCAAGGAAATAACACATTCGTTACAACAGATATTACATTTGGTTGAACGTAACTTTGGATGTTAATTGCAACAGACAAAAAGAACACCCTCTCCTTCTCTCTGTACTACTGAGTTAATGTTAGTTGGTCCGGATGTTTGCACAAGTTGGAATTAGGAAGACACTAACTGATTTGGAGATAGTCGGTGCAGACTAAGATTTTAATCCGTCAAATCGGAAACTATTTATCTTGAACAGCCACTACTAATCAAAGTTTACAAGATGTATCTAGAGTCTCTATTGAACAACTTACTAGCGAACCAGATTATTTATATTTTAAAGATTACTTTGTTAGTGATCTGAATAATATAAAAGTTCTAATGTAATCTACTAAACTGCTCCCACGAAAGATTAACTATCCTACAAAGACACATTTGGTCATTCATATGATTTTATAATCTTTAAATTCATGGACCACCTAGGGAAACAAGAAAACGATACACTATATAAAAATATACTATTAAAATCTTGATAAAAGGGATGACCGTGGTCGTGGCCCTGCTCCTAATCCCTTGGGACCCAGCACACATGTAATCCGTTTGAATTGCGTTATTGCGTTGAGATATGACGTACTCGTATCATAACATAAAGGGTTCATTGTAATAATTATAAATTCAGCCTGGTAATGAGATCCGTACCCCGCTCCCTGCACCCCAGCGACCCCTCTCAATCTACTTTGTACTTACGGATGCTGTTACCGTATAATATATATCTGAAAGGGTTGAAAGAGCGTGCAGGGATATGGGAAGGGGAAGGAGAAGGAAGACAAGACACTGAAACTAGACATTGAGTGATCGCAGCTGGCCACAAAGGGTAGGGCGTAGGTATGGGCTTGGTAGCTGGATACTCTTCCTTATGAAGAACGAGAACCAGCAGCAACACCAAAGACTCGTGACGGGGAAGTTCCAGTAATGGACCATTTTACATTAAAGTTCTTCCAGGGATGGAAAACACAAGTACAATGTCGTAATGTTATAAGAGCCGAGAGCAAACATGCTTGACGCCTAGCTGCTGTGTCTTCGAGTTCATATGGTGAACGGTAATTGTGCCTTCACGATTTGTTCTTTGATGTAATGTGATTAATTAAAAAGAAACAACATGGTAATAGAAGTTAATTTGCCGGTTCTTTTAATCATAGCGCGTAACCACGTAGTTGCCAACCTCTGGTCTATATTAATAGTACCATATTCCATTCCATTTCCACTCCTATATGTAACAATGAATAGCGCTAAGCACTGTTAGACACAATTATGCTATAGAATGAAACGATTTAACTATTAAACTAACCATAACAATATCCATTCCCTTCCTTCTATCCCGAATATCCATTTGATGGATATCTGGATGATGGATATGAATTTGATTATATCTATATTAGCGGTACAGATGTACAACATCTTGATCTGATAACATGATATATTTATTATGAATGTTTTTGTTGCATACTAAATATTTATAACTCTAAACAGTCTAAACACTGGCTGGCTGCATCGAACTAACTACGTAGATAGAGAATTATGATATTCATGTTTTGTTGAACATTGTACTTGTATTGTATTGTATTGTATTGTTATGAAAGTTAAATGCGTCAGACTATTTGAATGATGGGTAGTGATGTTTGGATGTGGCTGGACCAGAATTACAACCGTGGCTGATGGATTAGTGTTTTGAATTTAGTTAGAGTAAATAGATATTTAAATTAATATTGGAGTTAAAGTTAATGGCGTAGTAACCGTACAATCAGGACCCACTAGAAATCAAGAAAATGGTAGAAAACTTTAAAGCGTCTGGCGGAAGATAGTGCCCACGAGAGGTGTCTGGCAATATTTAATGTTGGTTTTTAACAATAGTCTGTGAACCGATTTGAACATTCTTAACTGGCAAGTACATCAGGTTCTCATTATAATCTTCCACAATTTTAATCCTTTAGGCAGAGAACTATTTCCATTTAAATAAATAAAACAACCTGTCATTTTTTACCACATGATGTGGAGGCTAAAGCTAACGGCAGACGACACTGTAAACTTGAAGGGTATTAAAAAACATATGTGTAACTTTTTTACCACTGTGTATTACATAAACGATAAACCTAACATACAGTGTGTAAGTCCATATTTCTTTACAGCGGGAACAATTGCGCATTTGTGCTCATTTATCATTTTCATATAGTTCTGTTTTGTGTCACATGTTTTTGTACTTGTTGCTGGTTAACAAGAAACTTTTTTTAAAGTTTTTTCTAAATGTTTCACACATTAATTTTGAAAATTGTTTCATGTATTTATAAAGTGGTTTGAAGAATGTTTAAACTGGTTCCATTAATTAAAACAAGATGTTTATTTAATGTAATGTTCAGATTACGTCGTATTAAGTGTTAACATTATTTAATTGGACCAACTTGTATGATAATTCATTGCTTTCCTTTGATTGAGTGCCATCCTGTAGCGATGGAAAGATGTTATACTCGTATTCGCGTCTACACTTTCTTCTATAATAAAATAAAATAACATATATTTCAATAACAATTGTATTCCAACAACTTTACGCTTTGCAAAGGTACTCAATCCCTTAAAGGAAATCTTTTCAACTACTTCAACGCATTACTTTTCCACAATTCAATCGTTTGTAAGGAATTTCGTTATACGTGAGTATGAATACAACTTTGTATATGAAAATGCAAAATACATTCTTCTATCTTAAGGTGGTAGTCGTGCTATCCACAGCCTCATCGGTAGAATATGGTAAATCTTTGCACAATTATAAATCATATTATTACCTAATTATTATACAAATTTCAAATCGATTGGCTCGTACGAACTACAAATAAATTTAATCAAAGTGCGACAAAGGCATTTGATATGCAGATACACCAGATTTTTTATTTTCAATAGGAAAACGATTCTAATCATTTGATATCATGAAAATTTCTAACTCTCTTCCCTTCGATGAACTGCCATTCCTGTTGAACAGTAGAATGTAAAAGAGATGCATAAGAATGCATGCTCAAACGTCAGATACTTCTTATAGCTACCTTGAACAACTAAAATTAGATGGTAAATTCAAACTTGGTCAAAAAATTGTTTTAGACGTTTCTCCATTAGATCACATTGCAAATTGCCCTGTATGAAGAACTGCAAAGTTTTCCGTGTGATTTTTAAATCAGTAGATCATGTACATTTATATGATTCAATGTATTACAGAATTACGTATTTATTTCCGCACTATTCTTTTTCGCAGTGCAGCCTTAGTCCAAAGAAAAGGCGTTTAGAGGATATTTAATAAAATAAAAAAGCTGTTAGACTTTTTAGCATATATTTCAAGAAAATTGTAAAGATCTGACTTTAAAAGTTAGTTCACAACCCAATTGTTAGTCTTGTTAAGCCATAAATAAATAAATTAATTCATTTCCTACATCAGATTAGTTTTCAATTATTTTTTTATCTATAAATTACAATTTTAATAAAAGACTCAAACTTCACAGTAAAAAAGTTTTGTAAGAAAACAATAAATAATTTAAAAAAGAAATTAAAACGTTAGTACTTTAATCCTCACAGATTTAATGATTTTCCTGCAAATTCCTTCCCAGGAAGACGAAGGGAATAAATGGGAGGGTTCGTAAGCGTACACCTTATTAACCATAAAAAAAAAAACTGAGCAATTCATTAAATTCTCACCTTTATGCTCCTAATAATTTATATTGCGTATATATATAATGTAAAATATAATTTTTCATAAAATTCAGCAAATTAATAATAATCCCCTCGCACCCTCTATGAAGATTAGGGTACTACAGTAAAGGGGAGTGTTATATAAAAAAAATGTTCTGAACTCAAAGGAAAAGGGATCGAACTTTGTAGCTTTTCTTGTTTTGTAATTTATTGCGAACAAAGTGTAACCTGTAGGTGCTATGCTTGTCCACCGACGCCGACGCCGCTCTTACCGACGCAGGTGAAGTGATTAGCGCGTTACACTGCTATTCACGCATTAATATGATTAATTTATTACAAGTATTAGTCGCTACCAAGATAAGAAATTAGTAAGAAAGAGGGAAAACGCGCTTCAAAATACAATAAATTTACTCCCTTATAATCTTGATGAGTTTTCGTTTCTATTTATGTAAATAAAGTATATCATATCCAGGTTAAACCTGATGTAACGTAGTGTAACACTTGTAGTAAGCTAACAAGTCTGAAACTTGCAGTGCAAGACAATTTATATATGAGAACTAAACTATTAGAAGTATAATTTCACACTTGTTAACTTGCCACATGCTAATTACAAGATTCCTTTCTACTTCTCACATAAACTTGTCTTGCAGTGCAAGAGAAGCTATGTATGAGATAGTATTTTTTACGGTGTAACTACTTGCTTTCATTTTTGGAAATTTTATAAACATAATTTTATATTTTCAAATACATATTTACATACTGTATCTTTGTAGTTATCATTTTCCCTATTTTCTTTGAAGTAAACTGCGTAGGATCCAAGGTACACACGAGGGTATTTATTTTAGTACGAACAACACTAGGATATCAAAACGTTTTTTTGCAAATATAAATATAACATTTACGAACAAAGTCCCCTCAGTGTGTAGATATTTCTTCATTATTTTAAAGGAAAGAAAAGGAAATTTGGAAAGATTTTGGAAATATATTTTAAATATATTAATAGTGATTCTTAGAGCTGAACGTGAACACGTAAACTTTATAAATACACCCGAGTCGAAATTTTGACCCTATTGTCGACCTAAAAGAACCCGTTTCTGGGTTCATGCAAGTTAAAAAGAAGATCTTGGGCCTACATGTAGCAGTTATCGGACAAATTACGATGTTTAGGTTCATGAGTATGATTTTCAAAACCTCATAAAAACCTTTAATAAAATAGCACAGACTTAATATAAGACGAGAATCATGGTTTCATTTTAAATCAAGAGAGGGTCATATAATAACGTTTAGGATGAGACGAGGTTCACTTTACTGTTTTCAGGATGAAAAGAGGGGCAAAAATCCATTTTAGGATCAGGATAGGTCTAAAATTTCTACTCGGGCACGTTATAAAAGTCAGGGAATCGGTTTTTAACGTTTTTCTTAAATGGTATCATATAAAATAAAACGATAATACAACAAATAAAAGCAAATCAACAATTTTTGAATTTCAAATATTTCACCAACATTTAAAACTGGTCTGATGCTTATAACTCATTCCAAGCAATATAACATTTCGAGTATCGATATGACGAGTATCAATTGAATCGATTAAATTTATGCTTTATGGTTACTATATCCATTTCCTGAAGTTTCTCATTGTGTAACAATGACCGAACACAACTGAAACAATAAAATATTGGATCAAATAAATAACACATTCAGTTTTATAAGTTCCATCAACGAACATCCATACCCATACTCATACAAATAGAAATGTTTGTACGCCACAACGCGCCGAGTCGAGCACCACTATCTATTTATTACTCTTATATGCAAAGTTTTTGTTTATGGTTTATAAATCACTTTATTTATTGTGAATTATTTTATCGTTAAAATTTATTGTTATTGTGTTATTTATGTCATCAGCTTTACACGTGCAATGTTAGTTACACTGTGATTAAAGAACACGAATGACGCAATAAAACTTCACGCTTAAAACTATGCTATTGTATCATTTAAATAAGCTGCAATGATATTGTAATTTGCAAGTAAAATATTGAATAGTCAATGCATTTGATTCCACAACCACAATATGTGAAGAATGTAACAGCCCGCTAGCTGTAAAGTATATTATTCTTCGTGTTTTGAGTACTCATCGCACAGACAAGGCATAATATAGGCATATATTACTATTTATTTTAAATACCCATACTCGTGTCTATAAGTCGTAAATTATGTATTGCAAATGTTTATAAATGTATATATTGTTTTAAGTGCTAATAACTATTAAAAGTTGATACACTCAACTAAATATTTAAAAAAAATAAATACATTTGATTCCAATTTTATGCCTTAATTTCTTTAAAGGATTTGTTTTCTTCTGTGAACCAATAGTTAGCTTATATCTTTAAGAATAGTTTGATTATCTTAAGCAAGGAACCCTATCTTAAAAGATATCACGAATTAATTGAACCCAACAGTTTAGGCGTTCGCACATGAGCCCCGAATCCCCGTGAGAGAAAACACACGGCACGAATGAAAGAAAACTGATTTCAAACTGGTTTTGAGCATGTTTTGGGCGACTGTCTTTGTATGCCGCAGGGCATGCTTTTGATGGTGACATCTTGAGCAGAGATGTGCACAAATACTATTTAAAATTATTTAAATACATACATACGTCACAAAAGAATTCCCTATTATGCTATTCTTAGAAATTCTATAGAGTCACGATACACGGCTCGACTACCTGTTTAATTTCGTTCGAGCCGTGTGTTTTATCCCACTCATATACACATTCGTTCTCTCACTAACAACACAGTTCCATTCTCATTCGGTGCGGGCAGATTCGGGGCTAAGGTTTGCAATCCGTCGCTTCATGTTCGGAGGGCCTAAGTGTGTGTACAACATAAAAATGTCGCATGTTGATGTTATTCTGGTCTAGACGGACTAGTGCAACATCAGAATAATTTAAATATAAAATGAATGAAAGTTAAAATAGAAAAACAAGTTTTCATCTGTCTTGATAAAATTAACCACATGTTATTTTAACTTATGCAAGTTGTAAAATAACATGTAGATATCTGTAGTTCTACATTTGACTGTCTGCAACTGACTCATACTACCTACTCCCTACTACTACTTCCTACTATCTTCTACTACTTTCAGCCATTCAATAAATATAAAGTAACAATACAGTTTATATCGCTACACGGTTTGCATCGCTATCGTAAAACATTAAATTGTTCTGACACATTTCAACGAGCAATAGACTAGGTAAAACAAATAGCGCTTTGATACTATTACAAGATATGCAAATGTTGTCTATGGTGAATGCTGAATGGTTCAGCGGCTACACTGAAATCTAAACCAGTACGAATGGCGGAACGGATCCTGTGCTGGGGCGCCCACGTGGTGTTCAGAATTTTGATATAAAATTTATACCGAATCCGAAACAATAAATTGACTACAAACTTTCTACAAAAAATTTATAATATTCTATCGGGGAGAGGCGAGAGGTCAACACCGATTTTAACCATCAGTAAAATTTGAAACAATTTTGTTGTTATAAAGTGTAACCATCCACTGTAAACCATGTATAATGGAAAATGTAAAATTTGTATGAGAACAGCTTTATGGTATTGTATTGTATTTTCATTTAATTGTCTTGTCTTCAAAAAAACCTCTTTTACATTCCACTGTTATGTTATTTAGAATAAGGTTAACTGAATTTATAATTGAAATCTCTCTTCCTCCTGTTTCTCATCATTCCCTCTTTTCTTTCTTACTACTTCCGCATTCCATCCTCTTTCTTCGCACTTCCTTTGCATTATCTCCTCTAGGCTTAAGCCACTTTCCACCTTCCCTCGACACCAACTGTTAATGTGCTCCAATTTCTCCTCCTTCTTACCACACATCATCCATGTTTTCTATCAACTTTATATAGAATAGACTCGTTGGTTTGCACTACTGCGTTATCACATAGCTGAAATTTGGTGATCGTTGTTAGGAAGATTATACTAGAGCGTTTGAGTAAAAAATGTAGTTAGAATAGACGCTGTTAAAAAGAGCATAGACTTGGCAATACCCAGAAGACAAACATGCAGCGCAGCCAGGAAGGATTGCCTTATGCACATACGATGAAATTTCAGCGTTGGAATATCGCAGCGTGCAATAAAAATATAATATAATAGCAAAAATAAACTATAACTAAAATTACCAAATTTAAAAAGATAATGGTATGTAGCTGCTGTATTCTGATGTGTTTTGACCGTTGTTAGATCCCTTGTTTTCATTTTAATATCCTCTGCTTTTATGTTGTACAACGTATAAGTATTATGTTCCATTTAATAAGCGTTGACTTCGTACAGATGTCCTATAAACGACACCATCATTTCACCCGCTAGATCACATAATGCATACATTTAGATTACTGGCTTATGGATATGGTTATGGATAACGTACGTATAATAAATATTAATTTGATTTTCAAACTTCATCATCTTGATGTGTGTTATGTTGATTTGGCAGCCAGCACAGAACCCAGTACAGGCAGAAGCTCAGCAGAGGATAAATAGACGTTGACGCGACGTTCATCTAACTCCACAGCCTGGCGCTAAATCCATTTAGCTTTGCGTGAAGAGTAATTAGACATATAACTGATAGTGAAAACGCAAATTCGTCCCTCTGGTGGAGTTATAATAAACTAACGCCAGTCATCGCATTATCTTTCTACGATTAATTCAGTGGTAATTGAGCAATACAGTCATTTTGTTTTGTTTTCTTGCAAACTGAGTGCTAATTTTGTAATTATATATCTAAGTAATTTAGTACGGTAGTAACCACCGTTAACATTATATTAAATTAATGATGCTATCAAAATAGTTCGTCTTTAAAGTTAAATTATTTATACAAGGAAAACTAAAAGCAAAATTATTTACAAGAAATAATGTTTTTAAAACACGACAGTTGATGCATTTATGCTTGATACCAGCCTATTGCGATTCGATCTACTATATTTTTACAATTTTCTTTTTTAAATATTTTTTAAGTTCACAAATTAGAGAGATTCTCTTTTCGAGATCGCTAAAAACTGGCAACACAGTAGTAGGACGTTGGTGATAGAACTCAGCATCGGAAGTAAGCCGACGTTAAATAAATTAAAGATTGTTTTGTATAAAATATAATTGAAGGCTATGCTAGCATCACAAATAAATGATGATTTCATTTCGTCTAATTGTTACTATGTTTTAGCAAACTGGGTCTTATAGACAGGGTGTATGGAAAGAACCGTTCCGCTTACGTGCAAAATGGAATATTCTTTGAATTTTAAGTAAAGCGCTCCACTCCAGAATTAGTCCTTTATTAGAATGAGGATAGCTCTTTTTATAGGAGAATTTTGGGTGCCATTTTTTCAAGATGGCGACGCCAGCAAGTATTTCTCAAAAACAACAAAACTACCGGATTCAATTGAAGATAAAACTCTTTAAAATAAAAAATAAATTATCTCGATATGAGACACGCGATTTAAATAAATCAATTAATTGAATAACTGTTTCAAATAATATAACAAAGCATTATTCAGACAATAAGTCATTGATAGACGTATAATATTCCAGAAACCCTCTTGCTGTTGGCAGCACCTACACTACCCTCCCTCCTCTTCCTCCTCTCCTCTACCGCTGATCTGGAGAAGTGGTAATTTAATATCACTTCACTTCCAACTTTATAATATTCTCAAAAGGAAGGTATTAATTTGAATAAAACAATAGAGCACAATGGGAAAGCGTTACCGTTTCAGTGTGACGACATACCTTTGGAATATTATGCACCAAATAAAATAACAGATCTCAAAAGTACTCTCTAGTTGGTACTTAATGAACAATTATAATGCTGTTGCAGTACACCGGCACTAATCATTTTACAAATTTAATTTAAGTTGTTAAATAACGCTGTAAGAAATTTCATTATAGGATATGTATGAAATATTTCTAATGTGTGTGTACTACACAAAAGATTTCGAGCTTAAGTTGACTGCACTGAACAAGGTTGTAGAGCACTTTTTTAAGGAAGGGTATATGACAAAATATAAAGTAGCTGATTCCCAATTGTGGCTTATAATACACTATTAAATATTCCTTAAATGAACTACAGATTTACTAGGAAAGTAATCGTATAATTAATAACCGGGTTACTGTACTGGCCAAGACACATTCGTATTCCAACGATTCTTTTTAACTACGTCTTCGCTAATTTTGTTGTTATGAAGCGTCTATGTTATATCCACTCTAAATCTTATATAGTGAAAAAAATGTATAACTGTATGTATAACTAAATGTATAACTATATTTTGAGAACACCTTTATTGTATTGTTTTGTATTTACATATAATTGTTTTGCGTTCTACACAATCTCCTTTACATTCCACTTTATCTTATTTAGGACAAGGTTAACTTAATTATCAATTGAAATCTCTCTTCCTCCCGTTTATCTTCGTTCTCTCTTCTCTTTCTTACTACTTTCGCCCTTCTTAATCAAGGTTTAATCGTGTTTCCACCTTCCCTCGACAACAATTGTTAATATCCTCCAATTTCTCTTCCTCCTTTTTCACATCCTCTTTTCCCCATTACCTAAGCTCCTCTTTCTTCGTTCTATAGTCTAAATCTTGCGATCGTCTTTATTTAAAGCTCATATATTATATTTTAGCGAAGACACATTTGGATCCCAACAATTTTTTTTTAACTATGTATTCGCAACTTTTAGGTCTAGATTCCAAAATAGAAGTCTGATTGAATTTATAAGATCTAGTTTTTGAAATATAGACCAATTCATTTGGCTAATTTCATAAAAATGTCAACTTCCTCCTCGGACAGCTAGATTTATGTCTAAGCAGCAGAGTTAAGGATTAGCACTGGGTTTATTTTCATGGCCTTTGACTCATATTATATAATATATTTGCTAATTTTAAATTAATATATTAAGTTTTAAAACATAGTCTTTTGTTTTAGGGGGTACGAAATGTGGTACATGTTACATAGAATTACGAGGATTCCGTTATTTGAACAAAATATGAGCAACCTCGAGACTACAGAACAAACCGCAGAGATTCGGTTGGAAATTAGTACAAAGACGTGCATGATTACCTTGTAATTATAATCATATTGCAGCACCGCGACGCCCGCCGGCTTTGTCGAGACAGCGTCGCGTCCCGTACCGTCCCGATGCTCTGTTCCGGCACGGGTATGGTCTATGAACTCTGCAAACACAAAACTTCGCATAGTTCTGGAGACGATGTTCATGTTTGATTTAACTTATGAGTAATCGTTTTACTAAGTTTATTAAAATATTAAATTAGCTGACTCTCATGAACTTACGAGCATCTCTGTCATTGGATGGAATAATATGGAGCCTTTGAGTATAAAGCAATTCCTTGTTGCGTTTTGCTATTATCTTCTATATAGAATACAGTCATTTGTAAAACGAAGCTTCATGTGATTCTATTGGCATGGTTCTTCTAAAACAATTCATTCTGAGTTTTCAAATCTTTCCATGCTTTCAATGATAACTGAATGCGTTTCTTTATAAGGAACACAATAATAGCGCTGTACACAATTTTTTACTCCTATATTCTTATGCACTCTTACTCTTTGCACGTCACTGGTGGTTACAATATTTTAGTAATATAACATTTTATGCACTATGCAGATTTACAATTTGTGGTATTTCCAATATAAATCACAAATTCGAAATAAGTCAGACATTATCTATATTTGTCGGTATATAATCGCAGTGGTAGTTTCATTTTACATGTCCACCAATGGACACGGGACGTTCTTCATTTCTATAACTACAGGACTACATAGAGTTCACTTCTATTGTTTAGATTTAGAATAAAACGATTTATCATGAACAAACATGGCTGCCGTACCATCGCCATCGGACTGTGTAAACCATAGAACAACATCATACTCGTCGTATCAGAATCAGGCTCACGGGTCAAAGTGCAATCCAATAAGAGAAATTATACGATTGTTATTTTGATAAATGATAAATTTTCGTACGATATTCTTGTATACTATACGAGGTATGGCAAAGTATAACCTAGAATAATTTGTATTCGTTTCGCGTCGGGCTGTTTATTTAAGTATTATTAATTATAACTGATAAAATAATAAATTTTGTTTCGGAAAAAAAATATTTAGGGCTCAAATGATTAAGCGTTCTGTGGCTTATGAAATCAATTATAGAGAGTAATGAAATTGTCGAAGTTTAGCAATTTGCTTGATTTGATGATTTGCGGTAATTGGAATTTTATTATCTCTTTATAAAGAATGCTTATGTTATATGTAAGTTAGACAACGATTTATAAGACTTGTTCAATTGTTTCTAGCCAATGTTGTATTTTTTCTTAAGTCTTACATCCTTAATTATTCCTTAATTACATAAATTGCAAATGTAATTATGCTTTCATTGTCAATACAACCGAAAATCAACCAACCACTAAATAGCACGTACTATATACACAAGCTACTATTTCATGCTATCTACTGGCATGCTACAAGCCTACCATGAATGTGAATTTCAAAATAAATATTTTAAATGGAATTGCATAGTTTTAAGTGAGTATAACCTTTTAATAACTTATACAAGCTTACAGCTTTATGTACAAATATTGATTCTCACAAACACACTTACAAATCCTTTCCTTTAAAGTAAGTCAGTTGGAAAATCGTTCACGTCTAGTTGCTAACACATTCTAAAAAGTAAACAACATCAAAGCTGCTATAAAGAAAACATTAGATTAGAACAAATAGAGTACAGGTAGTTATTATATACTACAATAGATGGAGAAGCGGTCGAAGTGACTGCGCTATAAATAAAAGTCACAACAATGCAAGAGTAGTGGTAAGTACATTTGCACAATACGGTCTGGTCTGAACGAAGTCGCTGCCGTTTCGTATTCGCATTTGTATAGATTCGTTGTGTTGATAACACTGAATAATTAACCAATAAAAACCGTTGTCACGTAACGAACTATGTGGAACATTTCTATAGAATTATAATTGTAGTCATGTTCTCGCTCGAGATAGGACCTGGTACAGGGAGGCAGCAGGGGAGTCCGAATTTTTACCTAGCACATTGGTTTAAAATAAATTTTATTTGAGGTTATGTATTATTATTTATTATATTAATTGTGTGCCTTTCGGCTTTACAATCTACAGTATTATATTTTTTAATGCATATCATATAAATTCAAAGTTAAAACTAAACTTAAACTATTCTAGACTATTACTACTTCGAATAGTACTTTCTGTTTCTTCTTTTCTTGATCCTCTCTCTTCATGTCCCCTACTCCTCCTTTATTTACACCGTTTCCTGCTTCTCCTTCCTTATTGCCTGTATCTTCATCTCCCATTTCTTGCCTTCCTTGTCTCCTCTCGACAAATCCTCTATTATCTTTTCTTCTATCTTCGTTTTCACTTCTCCACTTATGTCTATTACAGGCATAAAACGCTCTATCTTTACTATTTCCTCTTGACTCTCTTACTTTACTATTTCTTCTTGACTCTCTTCCTTTACTTTTTATTATTGTCTCTATCTCCGTCATCCACCTCTTGGCCTTATCTCCTTTCCGCAAATCCTCTATTTTTCTGGACTGAAGTTTAACTGTTTCTTCGCTACTTCTTTCTTTCTCCTGCTTCCCTTCACTGCCTCTTTTAGTAATTCCTCTCTCTTCCTCCATTTGAAGTTATATATTCGTTACGTCACATGCAAAGAGAGCGTAACACATGCTGCTCCATTAGGGCCAAATTTTGAATTAAAAATATTTCTGTTGTGTAGTATATTTATGCGCTGTCATATTCAGATATCTTTTGGCCGCTACTGTTAATAGCAGTATGTACACAGCACAATTATTAAAATGTAGTACATTTGTCGCAATTGACAGCACTATAATTATATTCAAATTTATGAATAATTAATTTCCATTACATTAATGTTTATAACTTGTATAAAAAATAGAAGAGAACGTGCAATATGTGTCACTAGCAAATGCAAAGATTACAATAGAGATAAATATTACAATGCCATTTGTCATGGAAGTACTAGTAGTGTTGAGTATTGCATGCAGATGGCTCTGCATTCGTATTATCATAGAACAATATGTTTGACGCTGTAATAATATTGATTCCGTTGTGCATTCATGTGACATGTTTGTATGGTTCTCTATAATGTTATTAATATAATGTATTTTACTATGTAAACTATGTTATATTTGACATGTAAAAAGTATAAAACGAAAATAATCGCGTTTTCACATATAAGTACTTTTATAGAGCTGAGTATTACTATGTGAGTGTACATACATTTTTATTATCAATATTTTTAATATTGGAAGCTGCTTTTTAGGTAGCAATCATTTATTTAAATAGTGAAAAGATATTCTGAATTTATATACATTGCAAGAGCATCGTTGCCACTTACTTATTTTCGTTTTAATTTAAGTTTTTAACCTTAAATATGAGATTCTGTTTGTGAAATCATACGTCTTTCCTTAGTAATATACTTTATTTAATATAAATTATTATATCTAATTTTATTCCTTTATATTTTACAAGCTGAACATACATTTACAGTTAAAGTAAGGGCTACGGTCCTCGTAACGTTATACAAGCTTCATGCAGGCTCCAAAAAGGGAGAAAGCACGTTTGTCAACTGCATCAATGTCAAGTGATGAAGAAGACATGATTATATCATACGCCTTTTTATCATCCATACATCGAAAAGAACTTTAACCACAGTTTTCTTGTTGCTGCAAGAGAGTTATCAGAGGATGATTCAGTATTTCAATCAGTATACCGAATGACTGTTGTTCAATAATATGAATAATATTGACTACTGAACTCGTCATATTTAATAGAATATTACGTCTATGCGTTGTGCAGTACGCTAGAAATATGACATGTTGCAGCCCAGGCTGCATGACGGTTGCTTGCTACTAACCAAATGCGACGTGACAGCTCCGTGGACAGAGCCTCCTTTGTTTAAATGCAAGGCTTTGTTTAAAGGACAAACCTGTCTTAAGATCATCGTACTAATATCTTCAGTGTCTCAGCTTTCTTAATAAAAGGGCAATAAATAAGTTAACGATAGCACCACATAGTCTAGCCGCGTGCCGACCCTGGTTCTATATAACAGCTCGTTACATGTAAAATATGAAAAAATGCGCTAATGTCAGAGATCAAGTAGTGATATCAAATTGTGTTAGTTTTATATGTTTTATGTTGGTGGGTTGGAATTTGTTAACCTAATGTGATTATAATAGCGAGAGGTAAGCTTGAATACAAGCATACCATACATTCTGATACAACTAATTTAAAGTAAAAACATGCAATGTATAAATAACATTGTTTAATCAATCAATAATATTATAATGCTCTCCTATCATAATTAACAATAATGGAACACATTTCCTGTTTGAACAGTGACCGCTCTAGGTTTGTGGCGCTAGTGTTCCGTTCTGCACGCACATCTAACTAACTAAACTAACAAAGTAAAGTTAAAAATATATAATAATAACGGAAACCGGAATGAAGATATCGCGTTACTTGCGGGTTCCTCCCTTTTACAAATCGTATAAGGTGATGAGGAGGGTCGGAGTGGCGTAGTGGTCATTGCAGTTACTAGAATGCTTTATAACTCAAATTGCTTTTACGAGATCAATGGGGAATATACTATACATAACATGGCGTTTACAAAATGGGGAGCAAGAAATAAAACGGTTATTTGGAACCTGTTTTGAGATTCCTGAAAAATATTAGATGATTTTAATCTGAAAGACTTTGTTTATAAAGGTACTCGTACATGTATAAATGAAAATTTTAAAGCTTTTAAGTCGTATATTTGTTTCAGTCAAATAAATACAATGTTACAAAAATAGGGCTTAAAACATTCTCCACGGCCTAAAATTTTTTGGTAGATCCCTTAAATAAACCCTGTGAGGTTGGTAAATAAAAATCTTCTTTACAAATTAATTTTTTTGGTTAAGTTTTCGCAAATCTATATTAAAAGGTCTGGATGCTGTATTTCACATGAAATAATCCTTCACAGTGTTTTATATCGAATATAAGAGTTTCACAAACTCACAAACATGGTCTGTAGCGTTCATGTTAAAACGTATTTATTGCCAGTGATTGTCGAAATGTGGGTTGTAATATATTGTTTATGTAAATATAGAAAAACAGTTATGTTTTAAGTCCTTTCTAGACGATCAGATTAAGATACAGACAAACTGTTCATTTGTCATATGTGTAAACACTAAAATCTGAAAGAAGTTGGAAATATGAGATCCCGGAAACTGAAGCACTAAAATAAAAATACAATCGAATGTAATTGCACGGTTATTCTGCGTAGGTATAGTTGACTTCTACAAGTTGCAAGTTGAAGTATATACTTAATTTAATTAAAATCTTTTCTTTTTTTAATATTTATTTTTAGTTCATCAACTTTAAAAAGTTATTAGCACTTAAAAAGCATATATACATTTACAAAACATAATTTATAATTAATAACTCATAATTTACAACTTATAAACATACTTAAAATAAAGAGATTAAATTGGTTTTGTTTATAAACGCAATAAGGTTTTTGAGGTTATTCCTGCTTTAATAAATCAGCCTATACTCCTAAAGCATATTTAATTAAAATTTTATTCTATGCTTCGCTTGTTTCTGTCAGTCTGTCCTTCTCTTGTCTTCCTTGGTTGTCTGTCTTTTACTCTTCCTTTTCATCATTCACTTCCTATTGTTCATTTTCTGTGCTTCGTGGGTCTCTTCTTTACTTCTTTTCTTACATTTTTTAATCTATAATCTCAAGTATTTAGTAGCATTCTTTATTAATGTTGCTGTTTCTCTTACTTCTCTTATGGTATTGGGAACGAAAGGTTTCTTTCTTGCAAGCTCATCCTATTTACCGAATCAATAAATTATCAAATATGATTTGTATTATTGGTTCACAGTTTGAGAACCACAATTTCAAACATCACATACACAAAATTAGTATTTATATCCTTTGTTATTTCGCATGAATGCGGTTCACACTCCGACTCATCGGATCTTGTTAGAATCACTGATGTTTTTTATACAATGGAATTTTACCATACGAACATAGCACATTTTATGAACAGTTTAAAGTACGAGTATGAGAGAGTTTTCACAAACGTCTGAAACAGGTGGAACAGTCAGTACCCATTGCCGTAGCCATAAATGTAACTGTAACCCATTCAACAAACTCCCACCCACATTCCCGTATTGTAATAAAACTGTGTGAGGTGCCAGGCGATGGAACCATCCAGAACTCCATCCAGGACTCCAGGACTTCAGGCTGAGGCTGAGGCTGAGGCTGACCATTGTAAATAATGTACATCTGATAACAAAACCGGAGTAATTGCATGAGGTTTTATAATAGGTATCACGCGCAAGGCGCACAGTGTGTATCTCTGTGTTAGGGATGCCAACCTTCATCCTTTGCGAAGGACGATCCATTTTTAAGCGTTTTGCCTTGTTATCAACCAAAGACATTGTTTATATCAAAAAATTCTTGCACCCAAACATGCTTTTATGATTTTGATGACCCTAACTTTCCAAAACGGACTAAAATATGTCCCGTCAATCGGATGGACATTGATATCTCTAAAACGGAACATAAAAATTGACAACTGACAGAACAATGAATAAATGAAAAATAAAATAAACTTTAAGCTTTTCTGAAACATCCACACATTTATTTGTCACCAGTGTCGAATTAACACTGTGTATTTTAGGATCCTGTAAATAATTAATTGTGAATGGATGTAATAGAAGTTGGAGTGACAGTAGAAAACGCCATTTCAAGGGTACGTAGTTCAAGGGTACAATATTCTCCAATATCTGATTCCAGCATTAGATAATATCAAATCAACAGGTTTAAAATTTCTGGAGAAAATAAATACAAACTCCTTTTGAATGCGATAACAGACCAAAGCGAGACAGATTTCTTTAGTTACACCACTACAAACATTTCTTCGTATCGTAGTAAGATTTTTCGAAGCACGTTCTAAGCCACAGGTAGAAAATATATTTGAGTACGTTTAGGAAAAGGAATTTCCTATTTTAAAGCTTAAGTTTATGGGGTGGGGTTATTCATTTTTGCTTCTGTTTTTGATTCAAAATGAATAGTCACCATATATCGGCCAAATATCGATTCCTATACTAGGTCGACTTCTAGTATATCGTATTCAAATTTTATGCGCTTGGGATCCAAATTGTTTGTCGCGATATACCTCTCAGTATTTGCAAACGTTTCTTCTCAACACGTACCGCAAGAAGTTGGCAACCCAACTCAGAATGCGGGCTAGTTACCTAGAGCGGGTGCTTGGTCTAGTATAGGTGGTCTACGTCATTTTGTTTTATTTACTGGCCACGGTTCTAAATGTTGTATGCAAATTGTAAATAAAATTAATTATTCATAATTTATATGTATTCAGATAACGTTTAAAATATTACGTTGAGTTATTTCCGCGGTCTGTCTTTGAAAACATTTCGTTTGATCACATCAGTTATTAATGCGCTGTACTGTGTATTAAGGAAGACAAAGGACGAGGCATTTACTGGAGTGATGGTACCAACTAGCAAATAATTTATATTTAAAAAATTACTCATATTAAACATATTTTGTAGTAAATAAAAGTAAGCGTTCAAAGGTTCGTGTAAAATACATTCCGCCTTACAAATAAACCTGTTATAAAATTTATACCAGGTATAAACTGATAATAAGCCTGCCGGACGGGCTTTATACCTTGTATAAATTTTATACCAGGCTTATTTGTAAGGCGGATTGAATTTTTCGTATAAACTGTGAAGGAGAAAGGAAGTCCACTTTCCTTCGCATCCACACATGATTCAACAAGTGCACTGCGTTTGATACAAGAATACACTAATTACTTTTTTTTCATTTAACAATTCATTTAGCAAAGAGTACTTTAACATTTGTCACTGTACATCTTCAATCTGCTACAATATTTTATATAAACAAAGTGAAATATTGTTTCACATTTATTTAGTGGCTGATACGCCCACCCTGTGAGACAGCGCCCTTATTACATAGCTTTATCTTTATCAGAATATCCTAAAATATCTTAACATATTTGTGTTTATGAAAACACATCATCAACAAATACAAAAACATTTAATCTCTTTCAATATTTAAACGAGATGCCATTTACAATAAATAAAAAAAATATTTTATAAAAAGAAATTCCAGAAGTCATATGATATTTTTAATTTATTTTTATTATATACCAACCAACCCTTCATAACTTACCCTTAGGGATATCATTTTTAATTTAAACATAAGCTATTTTTTTCACAGTCCATGTAATCAGTTATAATAATTTTACCAGTGGTGTTAGTTTATCATCCCTTGTTTTATTTCGAATAACCTACCCCAACCACGTGTTTGTTTGTCTCTTAGTAATTAATACAATTAATTTGATAATTGTTCTAAGAAGTGATTCACCATTTTGTTCTATTATTTTTATTATTATAATTATTTCACATTTAACAAAAATGTAATTTAGAGAATGTCAAATGTTTGCTAATTCATCAAAACCGTCGAAAGACGACACAATTAGGTGAGAGCATTGATGTTTTACTCTGACTACTGTGTTCCCGGGTTTGATACCCGGACCAGAGTTATATTTTCTGGGTTTGGTAAAATCATATTTAATTGGTTGTGTGCAACCATAGTAATGAATATGGGGAAAAAATGATCACAAAAAGAAAATTTCGAGAAGGAAATTAGCAAAAAGGTAAAGTAAAGCGGAATAAGAAGAAGAAAAGAACAGCTTTAGAAGAGATGGATGGAATGTCAAATCGCGATGCTGACATAAAAAAAAGAATGAGGATGTTGAACGTTGGATGAAGAGGTGAAGAGGTGATTGGAGAAACACCGATGGAGGAATTTGAAGTGGAATGATGAAAGAAACTAATATATGGAAAAAAGAATTATTATATATTGTATAAAAAAATGTTTATAAAAATGTAATATTGATTTAAAGTACTAATAACTACCAGTAGTTGATGAACTCAAAAATAAATATTAAAAAAAATTTTGAAAGTTAGAACATGATTTAGATGCAGATATTGAGGATCTATGGGTTACCTAAAAATACGAATACGCATGCTATTTAAATAGCATGCTGATGAAAACTTTACATTTGCGTTGCATTTCACATCTTTAAAGGATTTACAATTTGACTGGACCATCGTTGTTCTTGCATTGTTGTTGTTGAACACTTCGTGATACTGATTCCGACGCCGACGCCGACGTCGACGTTACAGCTACAGGCCTACATGTGTCAGACGATAACATTTAAAATATCATGCGCCCCCATTTAACCATGCGAGTTGATAAATCCACATGACACAGCTACAAATACATCTCACATTTATACACACAACCCTCTCGCCACCTACCACCCTACCCCCACTCGCTTGAGTGCCTTATATTGTGTGTTCTATGGTGCCAACGCTAACTTCACAGGCTCAATGTGGGGGATAATTGACATTTAACTGTTGTGTGATGACACGTCATGATATTATGAACAACAGTCGTTATTTCCTTTATGGCAGATAATAAGAATGATACTGCCATGTAACTTTGCTAAGTAATTATTCAAACTAGAATTAGGTTATATAACCAGGGTGGACAAAAGTTTAAAGAGGGATTTAACAGATAAATAATTTATTCGATTGTTGTTGCAGATACTGTTAGCAATATTGCGCTCTGAGACTCTCAGTACTTATCTTACCATAAACAACTCTGGAATGTACATTGGTTTACTCTGTCTGGTGCAGCCCACTTCGACAGTGACGTAACCTGAACTTGGAAAGGTGGGAAAAGTTCCAAAGCACTGCGCGAAGACATCCTGAATATGACAGTCACATCTTGTATTTGCATACAGTTTTTATATTTGTTAATAAATAGTATTGTACCAGTATTATGATTAGTAATTAGTAAATCCTAATTATTCCTGATACTACATATTACATTCTAATGCTCTGAGATTCATTATAGGAAAGGGTACAAAACTATCCCTTTTATTTAAATGGTTTTGCCATACGCAAACCTTCTACTCTAGTATAGGTCAAGCTGATTTACAGGAAGATATTAAGCACAGGAGCGGCCTTAGCCATTGCGAGACTTCGGGCAGCAGGTCTTTGTTAGGCCCGGGGCGGCAGATCTTTGCGAGGCATTTGTTCTTTGTATAATTTATGTAAATTATAAATGTAAGTAAGTATTTTTGATGATAATTGAAGAGAAATAAAATTTTATATTGGAAGATTTATAAAAGTTAACCAGCACAAAAACGACAAATATTAATGATGATAAACTAAGGCCTTAAAAATATACGTAGTGATTCTAGTGGGATTTCTAAATAGCGAGGCGCGAGATTCAGATACATATATAGTAATGAATTTTTTTACTTGAATTGTTAAGCGAGAATGCGAGGCCCCTACAAGAGCGAGGCCCCGGGCGGTTGCCACCACCTAAAGCCGCCTCTGATTAAGCATGACCATTAAGCGAATGCAGAAATAATACTGTTCATTTATCTTCACTAGAAAAATAGAATTTTAGATTTACAGATACATTCAGAATTACAAATTCTCTATACCTAAGGCCCCAAAAAACATTGAAACGAATTTTTGTTCGAGAAACGTGGTTATATTTCAATATACGAATAAATATTTGAATAAACGATACCAAGCACACAGCGAACACTGGAAGCAGTAAGAACAAATGATACAGTAGCGAACAAAAAAACGAAATTGATTTAGATGTAAATTTAAAATGAAATAATAAAATACATTTACATCAGTTTTACATAACATAACAGGTATGACAGCCGCTTGTATTTGTAAAATCAATCAAGTAATTTGATCGCCTGTAAAATATAAAATCTGTTTACGAAGCCATAACTGGCGTAAGAGGGTTAATTTAAATATTATTTTTATGACTGGTATTTGTATGGTTTTGGTTTTATTAAACAATAAATATAGATTGTCTGTAAAAACAACAACACGAAAAGTTAATAAATATAGTAAGCTCTACGTAGTTTATATCAGTTTTTACCAACATTTCAAAAATATAAACTACTTATGTTTTGTTCCAATTATATCATTTTTATTTTAACGTATTATTCTCTTATATTCAAGGTGTATCCTTCATTGGATTAGTTTTGTAACTGTATAGTACCGCTGTCATCTGCATTCATGAGAGATCTACTGTTCTCTCATAAATGCACTCTCGATGTAACGCTTATTTACCCAACCGCGCTACCCAACCTGCACTGCGAAACCAGCATCAGTTTCATTGTCCATTCAAAGTCATATTAATTTAATTCTCAAATATCTAACGGGCTTGTGAAGCACGTCCTAATTTCCTTAAAACTACATATTCATAAAGCATAAGTATCGCAATTATTCTTAAGTCGCAATATTACAGGAGGGTATAAACACTTACACTTACAATCTGGACAAAGATTTGTAAGTAACAATAAGTACAGCGTACGTTTCTTGCAACAGACTTCAAAACGAATCAGTGTTTACGATGTTGAACACGATTCTGAACTATTTTTTCACCTGATTCATTCTCCAGACACAGTTTAAACACAGACTTACCTGATTTTTATTTCTCAAACTCCAGGTGCATGCTCCAGCGACAACATCATCGAATCTGTTCTGCTCCAGAGAACATTAAGTGTTGAAACCATATTCCAATATCAAATCAGTTCAGATTTGTTTACAGACGCGACGGTAGACGGTATCAAGTTCACGCAGACATACCCGTAGTTTATTTGTTTCTTGTTTACACGTTTACATTGGGATTTAACAGGCACGGACTAGTTTTAGGTGAACAAAAAGGCCCTCTGGCATCAGTCGCATATTTCAGTATTGGTGGCACTAGTGGATACTGTTTTCCCTGCTCCTGGACTACCTGGAAATATATAAAAGTTAAATTAGGTACCGGCATCTTCTAATAACCAATTCGCCACTGGTAGTAAAATGGTTTCCTATTAAATATACCTACTTGTTAAATTGATTTTCGAATGTATAACTAAATATTTTAAATGATGTCGATGAATTGTGTTTTTTTTCTTTTAAAAGAACCGCGCTTCAGAATCAGAGAACGTGCAGATCACAAAGAAATACGCGCACCATCGAACAGCCGTTTAAACGTGTGTTTGATCTACTTTACGATTTCATGAGGTTTATGTTAACTGCTTGCTATATGAAATGTTAATAGATGGTTTTAAAGTTGAAAGGAATTTTAAAATAAATTTACATGAAAGAATGCTTTTGAAGCTTTTCACACTAATCTTTGTAATGACAGATTTTGGGAATTTTATTACCGTTGCGTTAAAACGATGTCAAACGGAGTTTTAAACAATAGATATACATCACACATATATACATATATATATATGTAGGATTGTCTTTTAAGAATTGCATTTTATTATTATTATTATGCCAGGAATAATAAAATACAGTTCATGGTCTCATAGCACAAAACATACAGTAAGATAATTCCAAATGTATCTCCTTTTCTCTTTCTACTCGCCATCGGATGTGTAAGACATCGTAAAGAACTTTAAAATAAGTTTGTAGTAAGCTAGCAAGCTTGAAATTTGCTCTGCAATACTTGTAGCTTACTGCAAGTAGTAACCTATAGTACACATGTAGCTTGAGAAAGGTTTACGAACATTGAAAGATGCTGATGACTTTTTTCACTCGGCCACAGCGTCTTTGATTTTTTGCAATTATCAAACTACATATCTATAAACAGTAAACAAAAAACGCAGTAACAGTTATTGATTGTATAGCGTTTGTAAATCATTGCTCTCTCTTTCTCTTTCTCTCTAAATCCCATAGTTTCATCTCGTTGTACGCGCATCCGCTGTGTGTTTTGATGGATCATAATCATTTGTATGTGTGTGCTATCCCAATAGTATTACGTACTAACGCGTCTACCAGAACTTCACTGGTTGATTTATTGATACGTGGAGCTTAATACAGTAGCACCTAGCAGCTAGCTGCTAACACCGTTTCAATCGGCATTTCAGATTCTGAGTATGAAATGCTTATGCTTTAATTAATTTCAGCTTAATTGATTTATGGTATCAAATGAATTGAAGCAGAGTCGGAATTAAAGCTATTAAACACCTCTATAGTTGTACTGCTTCAATTAATGAAATTGTAAACAAATTATTTACAATGTCTTGAGGAAATAAATGCATATGTAGCATGCGGGGCGTGTTCAAAAAGTAACGAGGAAAAAAGTGTGAAACCCGTCATGCACTATTGAAGTGCATTGATTTAATCAGCTATTAAAAACAAACTGCTTGACAGATCTTGCTCATATATGAGTGCTACCAATCTCAGAAAAATAATATTATAAAATACTTGTCGTATTGAAGTAGTAATTATTATATTAGCAAAGTTGTAAACCCTTAGTAAATCATAAAGCATGTTGGTGTTAACAATAAAGTTATTATTTCATTGTTATAAATAATAGACATTGTTTTATTGCAATATTTGCATAAGCTTTATCTCTATTTGTTTGCAGAAAAGTTTTATTTATGAACTAAATCCGTTGAGTTTATATTTTAACCGTACAGTTATAGCGAATAATATTAATTATTTAGTTTTAGTAATGTTAGGATAATATACATTTACCTTCAACGACGAATTATTGTGGTTTCTCTACATTTTACATATTACTAATTGAAAAAGCTTTTTGTAGTTTTAAGTCATAAATTTAAGCAAAAAATTTAAGCAAAGTTTAAAATGCTTAAAGGCTAAATATTGTTTGGTTTAAATAGTTTTAGTAATATTTATATTATTAATATCCCATTCACTAAATACAAGCAAGGATATTACCTAAAATCCATGTAATACTTCACTAAAACGAAACTAGGTCTAAATTTTGCTTAAAAACATCATAATAATTTAATCCTTAAAAAGAACTTCTTAAGGTTTTATCATCCTTAAAGAGATGTTTTTAATAAGATTTAAGAGTCTATCATTGCACAAGAAGGTAAATTTATTTTAAAAGGAGCAGTAAAACAGGTTGCTTACGTAACTGGTAACTTTTTTTATGTTTTTTTTTTATGTTAAATACAAGTAATATAAGTTATAATATAACAACGACTGTAACATTTTATATTTTTAACGAAATTTCATATAACATATGAGAATAAAGCTTTAATCCAAGCTTTTATATAGTCGTATAGTAGAGCTTTTATTTAATGTTTAATTTCTCTGACCTCATACTCTGACGTGCCCGTTGTCTACGATTGTAATAAAGTTCACAGCATATCTACGTCTACACACTTGTATGTAAACAGGATGTACACACACACACACACACACACACACACACACACAATAGCATAACGCAAAGCACACGATGTAGACATTAACATCAACACAATCATGTCGCGTACAGAGAGAAAGAATCAATCATTTAAAAAACTAATATTTACTATGTCAAATGTAATTAAGTTGTCGGTGGTAAAAGTAAATTATGGGGAACTATGAGGCGCGTTTAAAGCGAGGTTTGATGGATTAACTACATGGAGATGGTGGTCGCCACACCGTCGCGCTACTTTGTGTGGAGTGGGGCAGTGCGTTGGGGGGCTGTTCTAGGGTGAGGTTAGTACTTAGGACTATTTCTTTATTATTCGGTGGATTATATGACAAATGAGTAAAGCACTTACAAGTGGAATCTATGAGGAACAAGCTTAACGGTTCTGATCACTTAAATAGTAGAAGCGAGGGAAGTGGAGAGGCTTAACGGAGAGGGATATAGACACTCAGTTACAGGAGAGGATGAAGAAGATGGACGAAGAGAAGTGCAATACAAAATACTGACAAGCACAAGGACAAGGACAGTTGTGGACAAGGAAGAGTAAGTGAACGAGAATGATCGGTTTAGAATAGAGAAGGATGAAGAAGGTATAACGAAAAGGAAGAAGGGGAAACATGCAGGATGTGTGGGAAGGAGAAAGATAAATTGTAGCACATTAAGAGTAGGTATCGGGAGAAGATGGAAAGTGGATATTATAAAAAAGACTGAAGAAAGAGGATGATTAGCGAAGGACAAACAACAGGAAGATAGTTTCTAATTGTAAATTAGTTTATATAAGATTAAATGGAATGTAAAGTCGAAAAGCAAAGACATTTGTTTGCGTTAAAATTACCTAAAGGTTTCTGTTGACTTACATAATTCATTTACTTAACATTCACATTTATTGAAAAGTGTTTAAAAGTATTAGTATGCAAATAATTTGTCAAATTAGTTATTTGTTTTCCAAACTAATTAAGTACAATTCGTGCAATCATCAGTCAGCTCAAGTAAACATATTAACATTTAACAAAAGTGAATTTTTGTTTTGTTTTAAACATGGAACAATCCATCATTTGTTCATTGAACGTACACGCTTTAAGGCATTATAATTGTTAATTATATTGTCATAGTGTTAATGAGTATTTAATACTCATTGTATTATTAAAAGCTCATTCATTTTATGAAGCACAGCATATAGTGTATAGTGAGGTTCAAAAGTTATGACAAACAAACAGACAAACAGCATGAGTTTATTTACTGATCTATTGTCATTATTTATTCATTGCTTTAGAAACGTAATTACTGATTAAAATGATAAAATGTTTCAAGCACATAATGAGCTGGGGTTAAGGGAAATTAACTCGGAAACGCAAACATAAAATACTCGTACCCCCACCACTTGGACATGTGAAATGTCAGCTTACTGCTACTTGCATTCGTTGAACAAAACAAATAGTGGGATCAGTGCCACCCCGAGATTAATGGGGTATATTTTGCTGTCAATTTGCTATTATGTCTAATTTCCTCCCTCATTTTTCTATTTACCTAGCTTAATAATACAAAAACAATAATAATAAAGATGTTCCAAATATACTGGCCTTGAAGACTACTAAATATTAATACCTATTAATAAATACCTTTAAATATTTTTAGATTGAATTCGTAATCTGTTATTTAAGTTCTTCGTTAAACGTCGGTTATTTTCGTGTCGCATTTTATTTAGTTAAAGTTGCGGTGTCGTTATTTCGTTATCAACAAACCGGATGAACGGACCGTTAATCGACCACTATTTGGATATTTCAGCATCAGGATTGAGGGTGGTAATTGTGATACACCCCTTGCAACGTTAGGAGGAGAAGTAAAGGAAAGGAGGGGTGAACTCAGAGCACTATCTATGCACATTATTCCTGGTTCGCAGCGCAGTTGGATGCTTCACCCGCCATCCACTCCATTAAACAGAACCACCAGTGTGGGAATTTTGTAACTGTTTCCTCTAATACCTGATAATTATTTACTGTGATTTTTACAACTTATACCAACATTTTGTTTCTTTGTGCATTGATTATTTTTTACGTATTAGTTATATATAAGGAAATATACTGTTAAGTGTCCCAGTAAACATTTTGGAGTCACTTAGCTATCCTATTGAAGATGCGTATGATTTTTTTATCATGAAAGAGTTCAGTTTCTCATAGTAGTTCATATGAAATGTCTATTTCATCGACTACAAATGGCAAAACCTTTTTTGATGCGAACTATAATTGAAGACACTTCACCAAATTGTTTATTCCGTTTTCGTTTTAGTTTTAATTTTAGTTTACTTAGAACATTATAAATGTAATCATTTTTAAGAATGTTGTTTACCACATTAATAATATCGACATTGTATGTGTTTCTAGAGTGCTCCACACTGGAGCAGCTTGCGACCTCCTTGATAGTTAACACCCAGTAAACATTTTGAAGTCACTTTGCCATCATTGAAGATGCGTATGATTTTTTTGTCATGAAAGAGTTCAGTTTCTCACAGTCGTTCATATGGAATGTCTATTTTATCGGCTTCAAATGGCGAAACCACTCCATCTGTCGAAATGCAAATGAAAATAAAGTTGATGCGTACTATAATTGAAGTGCTATAGTGATAGAAACGTCACAAAAAGGGACACTTCACCAAATTGTTTACTGGGTAGTACTCCCGCAACAGCCAGAAGTTGTACTATAAGCAAGTGATAATAAAACATCATGAAATTAGACAAAAAGTCATTAAATAATTTCGACATATTACATGAATCAACAATGTCATCTGACTGATACAACACCGTCGCCTCATAACGTTTTTAATTGATTTGTTAAGTGAGGTTTTCAACACATGAAATAATTTCGTGAACTTGAGTCGTAGCCTGAGCCAGAGCCGGATCCTCGCTCCCCCCGCAACTTCTGTGATTAATGTGTTTACCAGAAATAAGTTTAAAAGAGTAATGGAAATCTGTGATAAAAAAAACATATATGCTTCATGTAACTCGATCATTCTAAATCACACATCATCTCGTAAACGAGTCATTTACATCCAGCATCTATGGACCACTACGATACAACGCTAGCGAACATTCGGATGAACGTTAAAGGACCCATACACACTGGAATATGTTGTGCTCGGATCTAGGATCCAACTAGAAATGTGACGGTAACTCGTCTCGTTTTTTCATATGGAATTGGAGAAAAAAAGGTGGTTTTTATTACATTATTTGTAACCGAAAGTCAGGTATAACGCCCCCAAATCGAGCATGCTCATCGTTTCATATAAAGCAGTTAACAAGCAAATGCTTCATTACTTAATTTTAAAATAAAAGTAATAAATGTAATTTCATATTTATGTGAAATAATAATATAATAACAGTTTGTTTTCAAACACAACTATTGTGATTCTATTTTTCTTTAGTGTATGTTGCATCAGGTGAAAAACAAATTTACTTAAATTTTTCATCGCTTAAATTACGCCAAAGTGATCTCTGTTCCACTTCATGTTTTATCGTACATGTTGGCGCTCAGTTCCGGTTTTTAGAAATTGTTAAACCATACTTCGCGTCGAGCACGCCAACCGCGAACTACGAGTATATTCATAACACTTATAAACGTTCGAACATGTCAACGCTGAGCCAGTTACTAACCCAACAAGTTCGAACGTGTATTGGGCCCTTACATTCATAACCAAACGGAATCATTTATAAAGTATGTTTTGCTTTGACTTTAAATATAAACCCGGCGTCGTTTTTGACATCCTAACTTATTTTTATTTATGTAACTGGAAAAAACGTTTAATTTAAAACAGTAGTAACATCGGCGTTACTCCCTAACACTCCCAACCCCTTCTCTCCTTTCTCGCTGCGACAAGGTAATTAGAGCGTATGGTATTTTTTTTCTAAATTATTATACATAAAGAATATTTATGGGTTTCTCTTCTTCTCCGCGATGAAAGATGTTTGTTAACGCATAAGTTATTATGACGTCAGATTTTTTTTAAATATGGCTACCAGGCTTTTAAATTAATGTATATATTTGTTAAATGCTTTGAAACTTAAGGGGTTGATAAGGGTTGATTATGAGAACAAGCTCTAACTGTAGCTCCTGGAGGCAGTAGTATTACTACTAGTACTTTGTAAAATGGTTGTGACCCTAATGTTTTAATATACGGCAACCGGATCTACGACCTGGCACATTTGAAAATGATAAAGAAAGTCGCAGAAAGAAAGGGAACACGGTACAGATAACAGGGGTAGATAGATTGATAGGGTTGATAAGGGTTTATTAAATAAAGAATGAGATAATAATTTTTATGTAGGTTTTCTTCCGGACCGCTGTTTAATTGTATGACCAGTGCCGCAACGACTTAGAATAAAGGTTAGATTTCAAATTTTTTTACGGAAAAGTAGTCAACGCATTCGATTTATTCATAATATCTCATCATAGCAGTTTATTTATACCAGTGTATAATTACAGCACTGACTATACGTGTCTTATAAAACAGTTTATGTTCCGGTCCTCATATTATATTTAATAATTCACACGCTGTTAAATAAATTCTCTAGAAAGAAATTTAATTAAAAATGATCGTACTTTTAAAATGGCTATGACGCGACAGAAAGACAATTTAAAGAAATATATGAAACTAGAAAGAGACAAAAGATGATGATCATACTTTGCACTTTACAATTCGAAACCATTATAAAAGAATTCAAGTATGATTGATGAGTTTTTAGTTATGTCATTTAGTTAGTGGTATTCCTTTTTTGTAACGAGTTAGAAAAAAAAGTAGAAAGGCGCGCTTCAGTATAAATGCTGGACTAGAAGTTGCTGAGACCCGTACCGACACCGACACCGACCCGAAGTGATTAATGAATGGACCCAAGACCTTTAGTGGTGTCACAATAAATAATATTTTTAAAATTTCGATAACGTCTTGCCTGCCAAAAATTTACACGACAGTTAAATATAATACGACTAGATGTGTGATGGTCTTATAACGTAAATGTCAATAGTATCGATTAAATACAGTGCCGGATTAAGAGGTGTGGAGGTCCTGGGCAACGAAGGAGCGGAAGCCCCTAATTACTTTCCGAATAAAAGGAATAATTTTTATCGATCAAGTCTTTCAGAAATTGTGCATTGATCTCTATTGTGGAGACCCCTTTCTTGTGGAGGCCACGAGGAAGTAGCTCCGTCTGCCCTCCCTCAAATTCGGACCTGATTAAATATTAAGATATTTCTCAATCACTCTTATCGTATCGTAGTAATGTCGAATAGCCTGATTGCAATTTGAGTAAGATTTTTCGAGGGACGTTCTAAGCCACAGGTAGATAATATATTTGGGTTCATTCAGGAAAAGAAATTTCGTATTTTAAAGCTTAAGTTTATGTGGTGGGGTTGCAATGCATATTTGCTTTTGAAACTTTTGACTCCGTTTTTGATCCAAAATGTATTCGAATGCCGGACACTCTCTTTTTTGTTGTTGTTCATAAGTCACCTATATGTAAATTGAGTTTAAGAATATCGTATTCGATTTTTATATGCTTCGAATCCAAATTATTCATAGGGTTACAAGATCAGATCTTTAAAATTATTAAATAACAAACTAAATCTATTTTTAATCAATGGAATGGTTTCATTGCCTGTGTATATTTTTGCCAGATGGGGCAGCTTTTGAAGCCGCAGTCTCCTATGTGTAGAACAATAGACTGCTTTTGTACAATATACTTACTTCTGTTGTAACAAATACTGTCCTCAACTACATATATTTTTGTAATCCGAACCGCTACTACTAAACATTTACACATAATTTGATTATTTTTTATAAGCAATAATTATAAAAATAATATTAAAAAAAATACAATATAAAATTCACAAAAAAATATAACATAACTAAACAAATAAAAATCATAAAAGAAAAAAGGTTAGCTAGCTGCATATATATAGTAGTTGAGTGACTACTTTTCTCTTTACCATTATGTTTAAAGTAATAAAGGGGATTAGGTTCTTTTATTTATTATGTAACAAAATTATTAGCAAAAAAGATTTCAAATATTGAATTTGAATTTTGTCAGAATTATTTATTAAGTTTATGATAATAATTTAACTCTTGTAATAAATTCATACATATTTTGTATAAGCTTAGTTTTACAACCATATTATGAAAATGTTTACAATCTTTAATATCGAATATGTATGAATTAATATTGAACCCACTATTTCCTTGTTCGCAGAGCTTAAAATAGTGCTATAGTAAACGATTACTAACCATTTCAAATGAAGAAACAAAAACTTTCGTCGGACATTCGAAGAGTTATGTGTGATTATTGAATGCCGGTAGTCCTTCACCGTCTGTCCATCCATCTCTACGTCCGTATGGTCAGCGCCACAAACACAATACCAGGGTGGTGGGAACAGGGAACTACTTGTACGGCCACTACCCGTGCTAAGACAGTCACTTAAATTAATGACGAAAATTAGTGGAGCTAATGTTCGTGGTTTGTTTTGTGTATTAAAATAATAGACTTGTAAAGATTATCATTAAATACAATATGGCCAGCAGACGCCAAGACGGACAGAGTGGGGGACAAAGGCCGGGTGTATTGGATGATAGAAGGATGACAAACATAAATGGTAATTGCTATTTACACTAATGCAGACAACAAATAAATTAAAGCTATTTTTCTCATGAACAATGCCTTTACCTTGAAATATTGTAATAAATATATATGGCGTAAAATTTGTGAGTATAATAAATGTGAGAAATTAGTAAAAGTAAATATTAACAGACGAATGTATATTTTTCATTTTTCTTACAATATAGTCAAATCTCTACATTCCTAGTTAGATTACGATTCCAAAGCCCATCTGCTACATACTTTGTTTGTTTTTTACTTTCTTTAAAAGACACTGACAAAGGAACTGGGTATTTCCTTCATATAAAGAAACCCCGCGGTGACCCGCATTATCTTTATAAGGTAAAGCAGCGACATATCAAAGCTCCTTCGCCGAAAGATGTCTTACTTAAGTTAGCCTTGTCTTGTCACATAGAAGGCCAAGTCAAGTTAAGACTATAATAGTGGCAAGATGTCGGAACGAAAAACGTTTGTGTTTATATTGAAAATATGCTTGGTTAATAAACACAGGTAAATATTACTAGAATACATATTAATGAGGGTAGACCATACAGGGGCATTGGTACATCTTAAAAGAAATCACTTGGTGCAAGAAGATATGTGTAATTGTGGAGAAGGGGTAGCAGATCCAGAACATTTGATCTTCCAATGTACAGAAACGGAGGCCTGCAGAATTTGTACAGAGTTTTGGTAAAAAATGGAGTGGTGTTGTCAACGAGTATGCAGGAACTATTAAGATACCCGAGGTGGCCAGTGTGCTTAGTGATAGACAGGATATGGAATATAGCCGGTTTAAAAGTATAGCTGTAATAATAAATGAAATGTAAATATATAAAATGTTATTAAAATGAATTAAGAAGGGCGAAAAAAGGACCGTGGTCCTAGGAAGCCCGTGAATTATTATTAAAAAAATATATATCACTAGGTTTTACATAGGTAAATATTACATAATTGTAAGGTCCATTCATGTTTTGAGTTTTACGAGAATCTACTAACTATTAGCGGCAAACTAGTAGCAAATTTCAGTGCTTTTATTTGGCTTGTTGATCAAGCTAGCAGTATTCTTATTATCTTCGTTACGGTAACTTTCCGGATGTTGTTTATTATACTCATCTTTACGTGTAAACGTCTGGTTAGCAAGTTAGTACAAAATCACGACGATATATCCCCAAGACAGTCAAAAAGGGGAGCTAAAATTTCACTTGCCCGGACAATAAACAAATTATTCAGGATAAAATAAAATCTTTGACGAATTTACAGTAGACAGAAGTCTCTGGACACCCCGGATCATGGACAACGCACTTTTAATGGGGAACATGTTAACTGACTTTAAGATTATAAGTGATTTTTATCAATATTATAAAAATCTAAAGTCGCTTGTTATAATTATCGAGTGGTTGATTCTGAGATGCAGTGAGATGTTTGTAGCTCCATCTCCATCTGCGTCACGGACGTCAACGCAATGGCGCGACGTCAACTCTAAGTGCCGGATCGATCACTCAAATGTGTCAACGAACATTTTTTTAATAGCAGTTAAAAAATATGTCAGAGTCTACGTTAAACTGATTACGAGAGACAAATACATTGAATGCAAATGACATTGTCACTAAATACGTGTATAAATCTTATAAAATTCGACATTCATTTATTAGCGAATCGAGTCGTTATCCCTAACCATCGGAGTGTAACATCTAAATTGTGATAACCGTCCGTTAGTGTGCTGGGAGCACAAGTCCAGGTGTAAAGGTTTTACCATTTCAAACTATTTAAAATGTCAACTGATGACAGAATCTGATAATATTTTTATATCTACCTAAAATGTAACCTGTCAACAGGTTATAAACATTAAAAAATTAATTAGAAACTCAAATGATGAGGTTCAATTTCTTATCAGCTTTCATATTTATTTTGCTTAGTAACTGTCAGGTATTATTTGAGAAATATTTACTGAAATATATTGTCATAAAGCAGGTGCCATGGTTGTCTATTGTATTAACGCTAATTAGCAATATGGCTGCACCTCTCATTAATAAATAATTCTATTTTCGTACGTTGTGCGAGTAACTCAAAAAAACAGCCGCAATGATTTTCAATCTTCAACACATTTTACGCCGACCATCCGATTTTTCAAACAATAAGAAATCGCACTCTCCAGAAAATGTGTTTACCTATTATCTATGTAAATAGTCTAATATATAGTTATTTTTAAATATCAGGTATACGTAAGAAAGTACATTACGTACTTAATAAAGAATGGAAGAGTCTGCATCTGGATAACAAGTGGTTATAGATGCCTGAAACTTTCTTGATGTAACTACAAGTATGAAAAATATATCTCAACGCGCTTATGGTAGGAGCGTTTAATGGATAGCGCTTCCTTTGATTTTCATAAAAACTGCGTTTTCTTTTTAATAAATATCATAGCAAGCTGTTTAATAAATTTAATTCCTTATATATCTGTAAAACGTTTTTAATAGACATGTAAAATTTTGACAAAGATTGTAAAATTTTATAAATTATTTTTTTTATTTTGAGATTTATTTGATGGGTTGGGAGTCAGAAATTTTAATTTCTTTTATTTCATTATCAAATTGAATATATTTGATGATCTGAATTAAATATTACTGATTCCAAACGAGAATATTTCGATATAGAATAACGTAAAAATATTTTATAGTTTTTTTTTAAAACTTGTTTTCTACTTTTCATAAAATGTTAAAAGTTGAAAGTTCTTGTGCAAAGTTTACGGAGAATGGTAATAAGTCTTCGTCGAGTGAGTCATCGGATACAACATTTCACTCACAAAATTACGAAGCGAATGCCAGGCCGATACTAGAAGCCACTATAATTTCCTCATTGTTAGAAGAAACGCTTGACCGCTTGCACATACTCAGTAAGTTCGATGTTGCTGATAATGTTGGAGAGGATTACAGGAGTTCGGCGAAGCAGCTTTATAACAAATACGTAGCTGCCACGATATTCAACAAGGTGACCTTGAAACCGATGTCAACGTTGCAAGACAACCAGCGTACCAAGATACAGAAAGACCGGACATTCATGCAAGTTATTCTGGATCAAACGAGATCCCAGTTGGTGCAGGAGACCACGCACTTACCATTGACCGAAGCTGTTTTCTACCACCACCGCAGAGAAAAGGGCAAGAGAAACATCATGCAGAAACAATACTATTGTGCAAATGCCCGAAGATGTATTAATAAGAAGATGATTGAGGAGGAAATTGAAGGAGTTCAGAAGCTAGTTAACAAAGACACTGAAATTGTGCGATTAGAGCATCAAGTTCACGATGAGGAAATCCTGTACCACTGCAAAATGAGGTTCAACGACAACCATTGTAACGCCCTCTATGAGCAAAACAAACGTATGAAAGACAACATGGAGAAATCTCTAATAAGTCAAATAAAAAATACCAGAAAACTTATTTATGAAGAAAATGTGATTAACTACGATATTGTCACCTACTTAACAAACGTAACGAACCAATGCATGGAGAAGGTAATGTACCATTGCGATAACTACGATGACATGATCGAAGGTTTGGACAATGCCCTTATGAAGCGGAGGACAGACATGGAGAATCTACTCAGTAAACTTATCGAGCTGAAGGTTACTTTTGATGTAAGATCGTTCGATATGAAGGACCATAGAGAACATTTAGAAGAAGTTGAAGATTTTAAACGGAAGACCACAGCCGCAGTAGCTTTGCAATCATGGTTTAGAGGCTTGTATTTCAGAAACGGCTACATGCAGAAACCTAAAGGCAAGAAGGGAAAGGACAAAGGATAACTATAGCTAAAATAAATGTGGATCACGAGATTAAATAGTAATAATTATTAGCTTACTAATAATTACTAGAAAGAAATTTATTTTGAGAAATTTGTTTCCGAAATGAATATAATCGGAAATATAAATCTGACGATATGACGCTGATGAATTTATCAAATTTAAATGAATTATAATGTATGTCTATATTAAATTATTATAATTGTGTTTTTATGTGAATAAATTAATTTTTATTTTTTTAACATAATCAAGCAATTAATTCTCTTGATTAGAAGTCAACTAAATTGCTTAAACTTTTTTATTATAAAACATGTAGTTAATATCATTGCCTATAATAAAGTTCTTGACATAATTTTATACGAGTTACAGTTATAAAGTTAACCCATAGAGAGCAACTAGAATTAGAAAATTGTACAGTAAATACATTGTTAACCCAATAAATCCCAATATGCCACGCTTATTTTGAAGATGACGGCCAAATGGGGGCACCTCCATCTCAAAAATTTAAATTTAAACCTAGTTTGACCTTTTTACATGATGAACCCAACATTTAGGGTTCGTTCGCCAAATGTGAATATAAATGTAAATGCACCACCGTTACTGATATCAAAAACATTTTAATGCTGCTGCACGAGTTTATCAATACGTTGATCAGTATGGGTAGACAAAAAATATTTTTTTTGGTCTACTAATTCTTCATACTTTAAATTCATTAAGAGCCTACGATTGTGTATCACTGTAAAACATTTGAAGTAGATACCACATTCACTTGATGTCCTGTCGGTGTCCTTTGAGGTTACAGAGACATAACCCGCATGTTAAAGTGAGTTGAAAACAGTTCAAAATGTTCTGTGATACATATATGTACATATGAAGGGTGCACCCTTCCCTCCACCACACCACACATAAGGGACGAGCAAGGGTTTCAGAGCCACTGAAGGAAACATTTTAATAATTATAGAGTAGCGGAATTGATTTAGAGCAATTTAGAATATTCATCCTATTAAACATGATAACCATATTTTCATTTCCACAAATGAGTTTCTAAAAACAATAAAAGCACTTAGCTATTTTCGAAAAACGGTACTATTTTTTTCGCGTACTATGAATTAACATTGAAGAAACTCGCATTATACTGGTTTAGATAGTGTGACAATAATTAGTGTTGTCAAGTGTTTTTAATTACTTATTCGTACCATCGCATTTAAATGAATACAAATTAAAAGTCAAATAAATCGTAAAAACAACACTAGCATAAACTTTACATCGTAAGTTATCTTTAAACGTTTAACATAAATAAATTAACAATTATACAATTAACTATAAAGTATAAAATGCATAATAAATAACTGCAGCAATCATTTAAAACCTAGATGTTAGTTGTGTTAAGCTCGCGATAAACATGTCGAGCGGTAAATTTGCTGCCCGAACCCCCTACCCCACCACCTTGTTTGTTACTCAACCCCGCTCACCACCCAATCTCAGTCTGTTTGAGATTAATAATAAAGCAGAGTGCTTAATCACACAAGAAACAGTTTAATGTTATTTGACAGGCTGCAATTACTCTTACAAGTAGAAAACTGGTAAATCGAATACAAAACAAGGCTACAAATATATGGTAACTAACTAGGATTTACAACGCGTTTTAGAATATGTAGATCAAAGCCAGTTCGAAATCATTTAAGCTTAGATGGATAACAAAAAACTATAAACTTTGCTGTGAATATTTTAAATTTGTAAATAATTTCAATTTCATTTTAGACCTTGAAGTTTATTATAAGCTGCGCGACGTCACATGCAATGGTACTGTTGGGGGGGTTAGGGGGTGTTAACTAAATACAATAGATTCCACCAAAAAGCAATTATGACTAGATGCAATTTACATTTCGCGTAAGGGTTAAATTATTTTTTTCAAATGAGTGACCTCACAAGAACAGGTGGAAGAATGGGTTCCAAAAACCCTGTAATTTATGAATTAGCCCCTAATATGGAACGTTTTGTGAGCTATTTTACTGCTTTTTTAAATTAATCCTTATGCGCATAAGCGTCCCAGTAAACATTGTGACGTTACTTTGCCATCATATTGAAGATGCGTATGATTTTTTTGTCATGAAATAGTTCATTTACAGTTCTTCATATAAACTAACTATTTAATCGGTTACAAATGACGAAACCACTCCACCTGTGGGAATGCAAATGTAGATAAAGTTGATGCGAACTATAATTGAAGTGCAATAGTGATAGAAACGTCACAAATCAGGACACTTGACCTAATTGTTTACTGATGTATTATAAAACGTCTAAAGAACGTCTCTTTAAAACTTATAAAATGATATAATCTTTTCAAGGATTAAAGGCTTTTAAAATTGCTATAAAGCAAGACCCTTTTAGATTAAATATTACTACCTTTTTCTAAAGTAAAGTGTTATACGATTGTAATAGTCCAAGATCGCAGAGCCGCCACACATCACGTATTTTCTGATGAACAAAATGTGTAAGATTGAGTAGTGTTAGTATGTACAATGATCGTATGTCTACCTGCTAATTTGACTAGGCAGCCATTTTCCAGGTATCAGATAATCAAGGTTTATGTCTCACTCATTCTCATGCGCACGGATAATGCCATCTCGCTCCTACTCATAGCGGACTTAAAATTCGGTCTAGGGGATGTTTAGCTCCTTGAATCGGCCTGTCGTATTGTTAAACGATTTAAAACATTAAGGCCATCATTGTACATAGTAACACTACTCAATCTTACACATTTTGTTCAGCAGAAAATAAGTGATGTCTGGCGGCCCTGGGATCTTGCTCTATAAGGTTTTGTGTTGCGGGAATATTACATCAAACTATCTTTTGTACAAACAATATCTCATCTACACGATCGTCACTCGAACGATTTGCATATCGTACAGACAAATGGAGGTATTATTGGAATCACCGAACACCAGCTTTTACAGTAAAATATGACCATATTCTGAAATCCTGCGTTCAGAGATACCTTTCTGTATTTCAGTATTACATTTTAGGTATTATTTTTTCTATTAAATATTCCAGCACCACGGGATACGAGGGACCCTCCAAGATGATTTTTAATCATCAGTTTTGTTGACTTGTTTAACATTTAGTTGCCATTCAAAAGTATTCAAATGAGAGGCTGGACTTCACTGTTGAAATATACGGCTGCACGGTTGTTAAATCACTCAGAAATACATCAGATATTTAACACAGATTTCTTTTCTCTGTTGTGTCACTTTTACTCTTTTTTTGTAACAGCAATTTCTTAATAACATAGAAAATCAATTAAAATAATCAGTAACAATCTTAATTAAATCAATAGACCAATTAAAATAGATTTAACAAAATATTAAAATAATAACTTTATTAACTTTTTTAAGATAATGTGAACCCCAATTTCCGGAGTTGTACATAACAGATAATAAAAATAAAAAATTATCTTTTTGTGGGCATAATAACTAAAGCAATATCTCAATTATAAAATATTTATTTTGATAACAAAAGAAACAAGCACAGATGGCGGTGCTGCCTGTTGCTGTTGGAGCAATTAATTAAAAAATAAACAAAGTCATTGACAAGTAAAATTAAATATAAGTAGTGTAACGAAAGTTAAACGACCGGTTGAAACTATTTAGTTATTTTCGGGTCATGCTGTATCAATTAACTCGATAAATTCAATGTATTCTGTTGTGACAGTTGTTTTAACAATTCATAGTGGTGTTACATTTATTTATTTCTCTTTAAAGGCTTTTATTATTTAATTTATTAATTTCTTTTCTAAACATACATAGTTGGTTGAATGAATTCATGCGAACTACAAAGGATGTAGATATTTCAAATTAATGCATATGTAAACTTATTCAGCGGCATCACCAACGTCGTGCTTTGACAGTAACATAGATAAAATTAAAGACACCCCTGCGTGATTTTTTTCTACCCTTATTTATACTGGAAGTAGGTGAACTATAGAACAGAAGGGGGTCATGTCTTGACCTACTGAAAAGTGGGATGATGCAAAACTACATATCTCTAAAATATTCACCCCTGTTGTGAAGGTTAACGCAGTCATAAGGATGCGGGGTTAAACTTCATGGGGTGCCTGGAAGACTGATGGATCAACAACCCCTATGGATAAGTTCTTCATTTCAATTTGTAAAATGAAAAGTTTTAATTAATTTCTTAAGTTTCAAGAAAAAAATATATGATACATTTTATCCTGCTTCATTGCTAAATCTATATATACCTAAAAGTCATAAAACACCCAAGTTAAGAAGATATAAATAGGTTGACACAAGGATCGACCTATTAGTGAAAAAGACATTTACAAAGGTCGTTCATTTCCAACGAAATTTGCAAACGAGGTTATCAAACTCAGTGACATTTCGTTAAGGATTCGAACCGCCTTCGTGTTAGATACTCGTACGATATCCCACTGGTGCGTTGTGCCTAACATAAGGTGCGGATGAGTGGATGATATTTGATAATATTATGACACTGTGAATATTTCACACTCGAGACCATTTTTCACGCCTTTTGCCTTTGTGTTGTTAACATTTCAAAGGACATTGTTCGTCTAAATTAGTTTCATTATTGCGTTTCGTTATACTTTCGAGTAGGGCGTGTTAGCACCACGGTGTCCACATAAAAGAGATTATTTAATATCACATACATATTGCAGATACAAAGGAAAGACATTTTTTTAAATAAAATACTTCGGTAATCAACTAAGCACGTCATTTAGTCAAACTGATTTTTTTTTTATTATATACGAATATTTGTTTTACAAATTTGTAAAAGATAATGAAAGTAATACAATGGGCTTATGTCCTCATTTTTTAGTGGTCGCTTTTCAATTATTGAATGAAATTGATGTTAATAAATATGTATTGGCGTGTCTATTTTATTAAATATCTAAATGGTGACGGAGATATAGCAATTAAAAATTTTAATTGTAGTTTTAACGCTAGAGATGTCGGCCATTTGTATGACGTGAAATGCATTGTATAGGTCAGTTATTTGTTGATTAGGTCAGTGCTGTGGTAATGTTTTGTAACTGTTGGTAGTCAAAATAATCAACTCAAGTCAAAGAATAATAAGTTTGTATTTTATTTAACCCTGTTACGGCAGACATAATATTGAAATTTTATTGTTCTTCGACATAGCTGTAAATAATATTTGATATTTTGGTATATAAATACATATAGCAGAGATTTATGAGCTGTAAGGTTGGTAACCTATAAATTTGTCAAAGTTCTATCAAGAATATATCTCTTTTACGCTCTGTTGTATAAAAGAGATAGTAACTAGCGGTTGTGATGTCACATACATTTGGAATGTGTACAACATTGAAACCCTTTAATAATGGGCTTGTGTCCTCATTTTTTAGTGGTCGATTTTTCAATTGTTGTTTGAAATTGATGTTAATAAATGTCTATTGGCGTGTCCATTTTATTAAATATCTAAATGTTGACGGAGATATAGCAATTAAAAGTTTAAATTGTAGTTTTAGCGTTAGAAATGATCAGCCATATTTGTATGACGTGAAATGCATTTTAACGTCAGTTATTTGTTGAGTTGGTCAGTGCTGTGTTAATGTTTTATAGCTGTTGGTAGTCAAATAATCAAGTCAAGTCAAAGAATAATAAGTTTTTATAGTTCCTTGAAATAGCTGTAAATAATATTTGATATTTTGATATATAAATACATATAGCAGAGATTTATGAGCTGTAAGGTTGGCAGCGGTTGTGATATCACATGCATTTGGAATGTGTACAGCGTTGAATCCCTTTAATAATTAAAGAGACAAAATGACTTTTTTAATTGTTAAAATCTCTTAACATATAAGGAATTATTAAAAAATAATTGAACATTTGAGGTTCTAGTAACCCACTTTATCAATAAAATTAAGACACAAGCCCATTTTTATACTACCAAACTATTGGCCGTATTTTATACGTGTATCAGTTCAATGATATTTTAATATATTCAAAAACTAAAACGAAGTATTCGAATGTCGGAATTGGGTGTACACTTTCTGTTATCTCGTTCAACATGTCATCTGTTAATTGGGAACGCCTTTTTCCAATCCCGACCGTTGCACCCGGAGAACTGCTTCAATTACTGTGAGTGCAGTTGTGTGGTTCGTTTTTTTAGAAGTAAAAACAAAAACGTCGCATAAATTGGTAGCCAATAAAAAAATAGTAAAGAGATTATCAGGGGAATATATATTGTAGTAAGATCGGTATCAGTTGGATAAACATACTTGCAAATTAGAAATATCGATTGCTTGCAAACTACATGGCGTAAATGAATTTACTGGCTTAAAGATTTAAACTCGAAAGAAATGTATTACGCGGATAATCCTTCTATATTCAATAATACAGTCTTTCAATTTTTTCAGTTGAGTTTAAATATAAAAAATAATACAAAAATAAATACTTCGTTTTTAAATTAATTCGTTCCATTTAAAATAACGCCTAACTTAAATTTAGTTTATTTAATATTTTCAGTGCTCCTATCCAGTAAACAATTTGGTAAAGTGTCCTGTTTTGTGACGTTTCAATCACTATTGCACTTCAATTATAGGTCGCATCAACTTTATCTTCATTTGTATTTCGACAGGTGGAGTGGTTTCGCCTATGTATCCAATAAAATGAACATTTCATATGGACGACTATGAGAAACTGAACTGTAAATGAACTCTTTCATAACAAAAGAAGCATACGCATCTTCAATATGATGGCAAAGTGACTCCAAAATGTTTACTGGATACTATGTTGTCACTCCATATGGTGACGTGCCTTCATATATGTGTAAAACACTAAAACCTAATGAGTTAATTAAACTTTACTAACAACCAAACCCAGAAAAGTGCAATACATTTGTTCGGGTATTGAATCCGAAGTTACAGAAGTCTGGCATCAAGCATTAATTCTCTTGGTCACTGTGCCGTTCAAGAAACTCAAGTAGATTCAAATTATATACACACCGAAGAATTTAAGAATGTTTCAAAAGAATTTCATGTTTGGTTCCTAAATTGTCTTTTTTACGAATACAGTTAAATAATCTTGTAACATAATGCTTATTTAATGCAATCTTCTTACAGTTTTACATATCAATTGTTTTATTCCACATTTTGTTTAATGCAATAAATTCAAATGAAAGAATATCCATGACAAACAGAATCCTACGCATTTCTGTTGAACAACATGTGGTCTAAACAGCCGTGTGGCCTTTCGGCGGCCCTTTTCTTTACATCGTTCTATGGACGAGTACAAGATATTCATACTATTACATTGCGGCGCACATGCATTGAGCTATCACCTTTCAACCACGGTAATTCTCTAATCTACGAAATCATTCCATAAATTAATCTCTTACACTGACTTTTTCAGTAGGGAGTATTCGAGTTTTTAGTATTCGTACGCTTTATCATAAGATGAAGTTACTACTTCACCGTTTATGAATACACCACTGTTATGAAATAATGGGCTTGTGTCCTATGTCTTAATTTCTATAAAAGTATACTATATATTGATAAAATGGGTTACTAGAACGTCAAATGTTGATGCGAGCTTGGATTTTATTTTGGTTCATTAAATAAAAGATTATAATTACACTATTGAAATTAATAATAATAAAATTACATTTCATCATACATTTTTCAAACAGTTAATATCTAAAATATCTATTAAGTTTGATCTTACAGTCAGTGGTGGATTTAGCACTTAAGAGGCTCAAGACGATATTCTATTTTGAGGCCACTGTTTAAGTAAATATTTACACTGTTAAATATTGTTGCTTTTCACATTGTCTCTCACATAGTTCGTGCATAGTCCTACACGTTTATTTAAAGCTAAATCTACCACAAGCTTCAAATACACTTAAATCTAACAAAGATTATTATTACTACCTTATCTCTAATTAAAATTGCTCTGTACGGACATGTTTGACATGATCTCTGACATGGGCTCTGTGTGAAACATGATCAGGAACAGAAGTTTTTGCAGGACGTTTGGCATTAGTTCAGTTCCGTTTCGTTCCATACTAGTGCCGTGAATTTTGTTTTCTTACTTTCAAAGATATACAAACATATTTGAAAGTATTCGGTTTTTGATTTCCTCAACTTTCTTTCGCTTCAATATTTCCGCTGGACTATTGAAGAACATCATCATCATTTCTTCTTCTTCAGCTCTGCGTCTCATAAGCTCCTCTCTGGCTTCCTTTGCCTGCTGACTCTCCTTATATTCCTCATCATATTCTTGATTTTCAGGAGTCGCATTTGCAAAGCAGCAGCATTTGTAAATGCAATTCGTCTTGTCATACTGTGCCCTTTGCGATTCATCCATTAACACATCTTTGGCGTTTCCCATTATCTGAAACGCTTTTGTAGCATCTTCATCGGTGTTCTTGTCGGGATGAAGCAAAAAAGCTAGTTTCTTGTACGCTGCTGTTATTTCTTGCGTAGTTGCCACTACCGTCACACCCAACATTTCATAATAATTTTGGGATTGCAAAATACGCTTTACAGCTTCGGTGTGTTCTTTATAAGAATCCATCTTTTTGGTTGTTTAGTAGCCGGACTCAAAAAATTTATAGTTTTCCTGTAATTAATAAAAATATATTGATAGTAAGTTTATACATCATTACAAACTAATTGGAGATATGTTTACAACCTCGTGTACCTCACAAAAACAAAAACAATTAGTGCAAGGTCCCTTCTAGCCTTTACTATATACTTAATTAATGATCACCGCTCAATACTTAGTATAAGTGATCGATTAACTATCCAGTAAACAATTTGGTTAAGTGACCCATTTTGACCCATTTTTGACGTTTATATCACTATTACAGTTCAATTACAGTTTTCTGTATTATTAAATTTAATTTAATTGTATTCCGATAGGTGGAGTGGTTCCCCCATTTGTCGATAGTCGATAACATAGATATTTTATATGAACGACTGTCACAAAATGGGGCCCTATTCCTGAATTTTGCGAGCAATGTTCGCAATCGAACAGATTCGATCGAAACGAGTGAAGTAAGATTCGATCACAATTAAAAACACTATTCCTGAATACGATCGAAACTAACATTCTCCATTCGATTGAATATATTGTGTAGAACGTTTTGTAGACCAGCAAAATGCGGGAAATTTAAAGTAATTTAAATATTATTTGTAAGTTGGATATCATTATCTAGTTAAACTATTATTTCTACCGTTTTTCTGGATTTTAAAAGAAGAATTTATCTTAGTATAATACAAATTTAATATTGAATACAGACTTTGCATATTAATTTATATATTCTCCTATTTATTAATTTAATAGAACTTTTAATCATTTCACAATTAGATTTTAAAAATTATATGCATTCATAGAATATTAGAATACATTATATTTGTTAAATTATGTCATTTTCCATATAATTTAACTCCGTTTCCAAAATTGACATCAGAAAAACAGAGCAAGCAACACAAATTTTACTAAATACTCTTGCCTGAAACAGTGATAACTAATAAAAATCACTAAAATTTACTGTTCGATCGTACATTCGCAAGCTAAATAGTTGACGAGCAAATGTTCACTTTTTTGCTCGATTTCTCTGCTCGTAAATTTTCGTAAAATTTAAGGTTAGGTGTACTTGTTGGACACATAAAAAATATAATATACAGAACTTGTATAAAATTAAGTATTCTGTAGCATTAATAATAACAACTAATAATAACTTTTATCATAAGATCCACTATTATAGAGATTTTGGTCGCCATGTTTTAATAACTTGGAACTTTCATTATAGGGCTCCTATAATTCAATGTAGGGATCCTACGTGTAAAACAAATCAATGAACCAGAAGTAACGACCTGTTTAGAAAATAAAATGTATTTAAATTTATTTGATGTTTAGTTGTTTAGCGAATAATCTTGATAAATTATGAAAGATGAACGAGTTTGTATTTATATATTTATTGGAGAGAACTTAAAGAGTTGCATAAAGGCTTATATGCATCTCCAATATAATGGTAAAGTGAATCCAAAATGTTTACTGGGTAGTTAAATAAAATTTAGTTGTAATATTTATAGAAAATAAAACATGTGGTTTAAAATCACAAAATTTTGTGGTGGCGGTTGTTTGCTACAACATATTTTTACGAAATTTAAACGTCTAAGTAAACATGAAATTTTTTGAATAAAACACTTACCTTACTTCAGGTTTTTCGACAGCTTGGTTCAACAATTTTTCTTCACTAACTAAACTTTCAAAAATTCTATTTTGCAGGTACTAACCTCTTCTGTAGTTAAGCACTGAATCACTCCTAAATTATACTGAATGAATCAGAATGAAATATATGCAGAGATTTTCGACAATATATTTTGGTCTCTGAAGTAACACTATATTTGTATATCCGACAACACCAAAGCAGGCAACACCTTACCCTTTCTTGTTTTATCAGAGATTTTCAGCAGTAAATATTAGTATCTGATTTAACCAGAGACACTTCAATGGGCTTGTGTCCTATATCTTAATTTCTATAAAAGTGTACTATATACTGATAAAGTGGGTTACTAGAACCTCAAATGTTCAATTATTTTTTAATAACTCCTTATATGTTAGGAGATATTAACAATTAAAAAAGTCATTTTGTCTCTTTAATTATTAAAGGGATTCAACGTTGTACAAACTCCAAATGCATGTGACATCACAATCCTTGTGTAAGGTTACCAACCTTACAGATCATAAATCTCTGCTATATGTATTTATATATCAAAATATCAAATATTATTTACAGTTATTTCAAGGAACAATAAAATTTCAATATTATGTCTACCTTAACAGGGTTAAATAAAGTAAAAACTTATTATTCTTTGACTTGACTGGATTGTTTGAGTACCAACAGCTACAAAACATTACCACAACACTGACCTACTCAACAAATACCTGACGTTAAATTGCATTTCACGTCATAAAAATATGGCCGACCATTTCTACCGCTAAAACTACAATTCAAACTTTTAATTGCTATATCTCCGTCAATATTTAGATATTTAATAAAATAGACACGCCAATACACATTTATTAACATCATTTTCAATCAACAATTGAAAAATCGACCACTAAAAAATGTTCACTTTCAGATTCAGACGTGTGTATATATATTTATCATGTATTTACTCACATTCTAAAACCGACAAAGTGTTTCAACATTCTAGCAAGTGCGGCGTATGAAGAAAAATATAGAATACAAAATTTAATTTTAGCATTGAATAATTATTTTGTTAAATATCACACTATTCTTAAAGAGTTCATTTCAAATTCGTAAGATGACTTAGTGGGTACCGAATTATCGAAGTTGTTCTGTTCAACTGAGAATTCAATTGAGAGTTACATAATCCCAGCCAAGGACTAAGTTTACGAAACAAGAAATGCAAATCGTATCTCAAAATCCACCCATACCTTCACGCAATTCGGAGTGGAGTAATAACAGCGAGCGATTTGTCTTTATCTGTCTTGTGTTTTGCCATTTGGTGAACACAAAGCGTCGCAGTCGGCAAATTGGTTGTATAAATCTCGTAATAACAATAATGATCAAAGGACCGGTGCAGTGTAGTATGTTAGTAGTAAATACAGTTACAAAATAGTCTTGTGGGAGGTAAAAATATTGTCAATCACTTAGAGTTAGACAACAGTAACAGTATGTTGACTAATATTGAATATTGTGGGTTATGTTTATACCGGATCTATAAATTTATGAACCAAATCTAAAAGTCACGCTCTCTAAGTTTCAAAAACAATAAAAAAGAATGTGACGTAAATGTCGATATAAATATTGTCGGTGTAGATATTATTTGATTAAATTCAAAGAACATAGGAATTATAAAGTGTCTATGATTGTTGATACTTATGCGTGGTACAGACTGCATCGACTAGAGAATGCGAGATCCAACATTTGTTGGAAGAAGTTTTACAACACGTAAAAAGTTTAGCGGTAAGTTGATTGGAGTAAAACTGTCGGAGATATAGAGTTTTAAGACTTCACCTCTCTGGTCTGCTTTCGTGTTACTTTGAAACTTCTCACACATAGCTTTTTCAGAGTCGGTGCCCTCTCTACCTCAAAATCTACTGGACCGATTCTTTTGAAATATTGCACACTCATTCCATTTACATAAATGCCGAGGTAACGTTGTTGAGTTTTTTTTTTTTTTTTTTAATTTTGACGTATTTTAAAATAACAAAGTTTCTGTTTTTTTTTATGAAAAATCGATATTTTGACTTTTAAATGCTGTAAATTGAAAAATCAATAACAAAAGAAAATCTCGACAGCGTTACCTGCAGAAACTTATCAACTAATAAAATCATTTTGGTTTTTCGATTTCAGAAAATCCAGTGATGAGTTATGAGTGGCACCGCAATGTTACTTTTTTTTGTGACGTGTGCGGAGATTCGCTGTAAATGCCTCATTTCTTGCCATTTATTTATGAAAATTTCACAAAGTATTGTTCAAATGTCATTTTATCATGTAGTAATTATAGCAATACTTATATATTAACTGTGTCGTCAAAAAACATTATCGAAAATATGCTTCTTTTTTATTGTTTTGATCTTATCCTCCCTTAAGTATTCATGTGAGAAAAAGTAAAAAGTGAAAATAAGATTGTGCAGTTATTAAAGGGACGCAGTGAAGGAAAGAGCAGGATGGCGGAGATAGAGTGAAGGAGTGAGGAAAGAGTAGGAGTGGAAGAGTATGACAGAGTCACAATGATATGAAATTTGATGATTTGTAATGTAAAACATTAAAATAAAATAATACTAACACTACATAATATTCAAATTGCTAATCAAACCTGAGTAGGAATAGCAATTAAATAAATGCGGTTGAATATTAAAACCAAATGAAATACATCAAACGTAACGGCCATTACTAACAAGTAGTGGCCTAAAAAACAATATTGAACACCGCATCGTATATTTGTGTGACATGTAATTTGGAACATGTCAACAATACTTCAAATTGAAATTCACCATTTTGATATTATTGGAACAAACTCGTACATATTATTAATCCAAACACGATGCGCCAATTTAATCACCAATAACCATAGAGTGGTGGATAAAGTATACTCTGCGGTGGGTTTGTAGAACCAAACAGTTAAAATTTAATAATTTATCATATTGTCGTTATATTTCTACATAAATCGAATTGCTGGATCAGGTAATGTGAAATTATATTATTAATTCCGCCAATATAATGTCAACACATTATTGCACACATTGCGAATGCAAACGTTACTGCAAATAGCCGACATATTATTCCCGGAGGGTAGAAAATGCATTGTAAGCTATGTTTAAGCTTACTAGAATAAAGCTGATTCAACTAAAGTAAATATATCACTTCATCCAAACAAATTAAAAATTACTTTTTTTATTATAAAATTAAACAATTTTTGTGTTGATAAAAACCTTTTCTCGTACTACAGAATTCTTAAATAATTTATCAGGTATAAATGGAAAATATATGAGTAACCATTTTGCGTATTATACGAAAAAAGTTTTCCCCGTGTCTAAAAGTTTCCCTACACTACATGTAAATGCGTATTCGCTGGTCCATCAGCATTTTGTGAAATATTATTCGGTAAATATAATTATTAAAATAATTAATGTGTATTATTTCAAAATATGATATATGTCTATTGAAATTCTAAAAATAAAATCTAACTTTGTAAAAGTCATAAAAACTAATCCAGCTTTTCGGGAAGCACTAACAATAAATTTAATAATGATTAGAAGCTAACAAAAACATTGAAAAAACTTTTTATATTATTTCTAAATCAATAAAATATAAAAATATTCGACAAAACAATGAAAAGAAAACAAATAAATAATAAATTTTTATTACAATAATAAAAAAATTCGTTAACGAGCAATAAATTAATTAGTAAGGTATTTATTATGAATGTGAGAGATAAAAAAACACATCGTAAAATATGTGGTATTCGAATTAATTTTGATTTGATTTGATTTGAACCGAATTAGTTTGGTAGTAAATGCGTGTATAACGTCAGCACGGTGTAAATTGGAGAGAGAGAGAGGTTTATGTAGTTCGTTGTAATATGTTCAAACAATAGATAAAATACTCAGAACTGGCTAATCAATTTTAACACTCCAAACACAATTAGTTTCCTTCAATATTAGCTTTTAATGTAAATATATATTTATTGCATATGTATTTGATGCAGTGCCGCAAGATGATTCAAATTGGTTACATGCCTTTTCTTTTTGGTCAACTGTATAAAAAATTGCACTGCAGAAATTTTAGTATGTAATATTCAAACCCAAGATCACTTCTTTATCGACATTAAATCTAATATTACAACCCTCAATTTCAGACTCTTTCCTCTTGGTTAGTAATATTCTCAACAATTGCAAGTTTTATGCTGAGTACAATACAACAATAGAAGCGATTTAGATATTGGATTGTACTTCCCCGTCCTCTGAACCCGGAAACATTCAGAATGCGTGATGTTAGACCGTTTGGGAACACAATTTCATTTCAGTTTATAATTGGAAAAAAACTAAATCTGATTACATATTCTCCGTACCTTCACCGCTATTCCAATCATTATATCCGACTCTGGTGTATACGCCTTATAGTCTATAGATAGGCAACACTCGTTACAGCCCCTTCAGTTATACAGCTAGCTGCACGCCGTACGGTATTGTAATATACATATCCCGTACATTGTTATTATCAACAAAATTGCAGCAAATTTTTTCTTCTTTTGTTATTTAGATTTTTTTGATTTAATTATTGCTATGATTTATATTGATTTGCAAGACAATGGCAATATTTGGTACACTGATAGAAGGATTTGTTTGTATTTAATAAATCAATTTATTAAAATCTTTTTCAGATATCTTTTTGGGTGGAAAAAATATTTTTATACTATTAACAATATTCGTTAGTATTAACTAAATCTATTTTTTATGAGAACAAAATTTTTGTAACTATTAAGAAGCTTTAATATATTGAAAAGAATATTTATTTCCACCAAATAATATTTGTTAATAGTTAAAAAATATTTTGTTGGTGGTCGGTGTTGGTAGATGGCTATACTTAACGCGTAGTTGTAAATAAATATGTATATATATACATAACAGAATACTCGTGTGTGCGTGCGCATCATGGTAATATACGACATACGACTAAATCATTTTTTATATATTAATAAATCGTTTGTTAAATAGTAATAAATATTTGGTTAGGACAAAAAAATAGCTGCTAATAAATGATTTATTAACTGTTAATAAATATTTGTTAAGGACCTATCCTCTAATAAATTATTTATTAAATATTAACAAATCTTGTTAAATACAAAAAAATCCTTCTATCAGTGATACTCTTAAAAAATGTCCGATTGGTTTTGTATTTAGTTACAATTGTCGTACATAGAAATGTACACCCATTCCTCGATTGGGTTGTGAACCATAACTGAATTTATATAAAACTGCACTGTATATTGATAAAGTTGCCTAACAAAACCTTCAATTAGCAATATTATAGAAGTTATTGACGATTGAAATAGTCATTTTTCCATTTAACAATTAAGGGGTACATTTACAAAAAATCTTCAGTTCACAACGTAATTGTTTCCTCATTTTCTTCCTCACCACCATTTGCTAACCTTTACAATCACCGGTAAACAAGAGAAGTGCAAAAGAGATGCAGTATTAGACGTCAAAGCTGTAGCAACTGGTTCGTCGACCCATAATGTTTCAATAACAATATAACAATACTTATTATATTCTATTCAGTTCGTGACGTCATCAACTACTAGGATAATAACTATTAATTAATATTTTGAATAGCTTTTTTAACTAAAACTTCATCTACTGTAATTAATTATTTTTATATTGTGTGTAGCTTAATAATAACCTCTATTAACCTAATAAAGAATTTAGTGAAATGTCCTGTTTTGTGACGTTTTTATCTTTATTTCACTTCAATTATAGTTCGCATTAACTTTACCTTCATTTGTACTTCGACAGGTGGAGTGATTTTGCGATTTGTAGCCGATAAAATAGACATTTCATATGAACACTTGTGAGAAACTCAACTATAAATACAAAAATCATACACATCTTCAATATTATGTCAAAGTGACTTCAAAATGTTTACTGGGAAGTGCCTAAATATGGTATGATATCCTATTTAGTAGGTTGAATTAAGCTAATTTAAAGCAGGAATTCAATTCCAACTTTCATAAAATATTTGGCAGTATTTCCTCTGGATCCATTCCTGAACGATCCAGATACCGCGACCAGTGTAATCTTAAAGTTGTGCGCGTATAGAGTAAAAGTTTCACGAAAGTAGAAACAAGATTTTTAATTGAAATAGTTATTACCTTAGTTTATAATGGCAATCACGATTAAGCCAAACAACATGTTTTCTGCAATGTTACATTATTTAAAATTAGATAATAAAACTTAATTAAGTAAGTTAATGAACAAAACAAATTAAGGTTATACTTTATACATTACTTTGTAAACAAATTTACCAAGAAGTTCACAACAAAATTGTTGATACAAATAAGAAGGGTAAGAAGAGTAAGGGAGTGAGTTTTGTCACTAAAAATGTAATGCAGGGGCTGAAAAGTTCCAACCTAAATATGCATAACATCAATATAAAAATATAATTAATATTTAGAAATGAAATTATGTTAATAATAAAATGTAGCGCCTATAAACACCAGAATTCTTTCGGATATATAATAAATAAAAATTACCAAAGTAAATCTTCGTTACGTCAATCGAACGGAATCCTTCTTCGGTACATATATTTTAATTTGCAGCATCATTTAAAATTACGTGAACCAAGTGACAAGAGTCCTGCGGGAGGTAATGGGACAAGAGGTGTTCAGCAAATAAATATCCCACACCAGTGAGAGTTAAGTAAATGAGTTTTTTTTTCAAGAAACAAATTCAAATTGATTTGCTTTCTCGATATAAAGTTTGATTGGAACTAGGGTGGTGTGCGGGGCAGATAGGGATGTAAAAACGGTAGATAAACGCGAAAATTCAGTGCTGAAAGCCTCGAGCGTATATCGTGAGTTCATAACATTGAAAATAGCACAAGAAACTGTTGGAAACTGTATATTTGTGGAAGGATTCTCGAATCTATTATGAAGAGTACACTACAGCGTTGTGAACCATCTATAAAAGTGTAATATATCTTGGTAAAATTGTCTATACAACACATTATATGTTTAATTCCTTTTTATAGGAGGAGAGGAGATGAAAAATTAAAAACGCAAATTTTTGCGTTGTTCCCACTCACTTTCCTTCAATACCATTTCTTTCTATGTACTTTTTTATTTCTACTTAGATTCTGAGGCAATTCCAACAACAAAGTCATGTTTGCCTGAAGTTGTTTTGTTTTGGTTACACTTGGTTCAATATGTTTACTTCAATTAGGAACTCGAGCACTTTTTTTATTCTTTCCAAATTCTTCAGATAAATCTTCCTGTTTTTTGTAAAATTTTTTTTCGTAATTTACATAATCCTAACGTTCTTGTCAGTACATTTATATAGCTCTCACTTCGGTACGTGTAGATTTGTCCCAGTAAATATTTCTTGCCAAATAGTAAAGTTTGAAGTTGTAAAAACATATTAATTTTCTAGAACAAACGAATGAAATAATCACAATAGTGAGTATGTGTTAAGACGGTACTCTATCAATTGTTATTTTGCAACGTTTCAAGTAATAATGTCACCACCTTCGCTATAAATAACTGTAGAGAATTAGACATCTTTCTTTAAACTGTACTAGTGTCATACATGTACATAACTTCTTGTTCCCACTCGTAACCTCCACTTCTAAATTCAATTCAAAATGAAAAATTATTCTCGAACCTACATTGTTACTCTACTGTTGGTATATAATAGAACGAACATCTACTGGGGTCGTTATTATTATCTAATAAATATTCACCTAGCGTTAGGCATGAAGATATACGCGCTTTGCCTTTAAGTACAATAATAATATATTTCAATTACAAAAGGTCAGAGTGTAGGGCACTAACCATTCAGAATTGGTTGATGTACCGTATTGCACTAACGATCCCTAACCTACCATATCTTTAAACCTAAAGTGTTTGGACATAGCTCATTGTTTTCCTCACAAAACACTAGATAAGATTATGACCACATGGTAATGTCCCATTATGTCACATTCTGTAATATGAACCTCATAACAATAATGTGATATAAAGGCGTCTGGAAGGGTTTGTCCTAAAACAATACCTAATATTCATTGTACACGTACACATTACAAGTATGGTTCTTATTCACAATTTGTGTAGGAGTAAAAGAGAACGAAGATTGGTTAATTTTAGAACCAATTAAGCCCATGATGTAATTAATTACAGACGCAGCATGGAACCAAAGGAGTAGAACAGTAGCGCGGTGGCTGCAAGGCAAGAGGAATAGTACTAGTAGAGTCCTTAAGGAAAGTAGACCAGGCAAGGCAGGCAGTAATGGGTTCCTTGAAGCAATGATCCTAAAATATGACGGCCTTATTATATATTGAATGGGCGGGTTGCATAATACCATAATGGCTATATATTGTGTACATCTAAGTACAGGAAAGTTATTTGAAAATTAATAATTATGTTTAAGATGTAGGACTGCATAAGAATGCTAAGGTAAAGATCTCTGGAAATTCTTACTACTAAGAAATAAATCCATTTAAGACATAACTTTGTGTACCTTTGTGGTGTGAAGCGTTGCTATCATGATTCACTGTCAATATTTAGCATTAAAAGGTCTGTGAGCCTAGCAAGCCATACATAAACTTTAACCGCCTTACAAATAAACCTGATATAAAATTTATACCAGGTATAAACTGATAATAAGTCTGTACGGATGGGTTTTATAACTGGTATAAATTTTATAAAAGGTTTATTTGTAAGGCGGTAAGAAAAATAACAACATACTGTTATGGGCACAACTTTACAGGTTGAAAACAATAAAAATAGAGAGATTTGTACACTAATCTTATATTATATTTTACTTAAGCGAAACCTAGTAATTTTTAATCTAAAAAGGTATAAATAAATCTATATCTATAAGTAATATTGTATAATCCTATAAAATGTTAGAAGAAGTGTTATGATAATGTTAATGGGCAAACAGATGTATTTTGCAAAAAGCAGAGAAATTGATCACAAAACGTTCCGTATTAAGTAAGATTGTTTACGTAATCGATAACTTTTGTTATACGAAATAGATCTTAGATCTAGACATACATTTTATGACATTTTTTAACGTTAACTTTTACCCATCAGGAAATGAAAATTGATTTAAACTGTCATGTGTGTTTAACATGAGATAATTGATGATCTGTGGTTTATGGATGTATAAATTAAATTAATTAACATTAGGACCCAAAGAACATGTGTTACCTGAGGTTTTATTTCTCTTTTAGATAATAAATACTCAAAAAATACTTAAGTATAGAATTTAACGGTCTTTTTATTTTATTTTAGAATATTGAATTTTATAGCGTGAAGATAACCTAACGTGTTTAAATACTTCATATTAAAATGTTATCTCGAAATCTTAAATTATATATATATATATATATATATATATATATATATATATATATATATACATATGTTTTATGTTTGTGTTGTGTCGTTTAATTATACAAATTATTTAAAATAACTGACATTCTTGCATGCGATGAGATCACGTCAAACTTTTAGTATTATAATGTTCGTAATCCTAAAATGATATGTCTGGTCCTCTTTTTTTGAAACACCCAAAAGAACGAATGGTAGTTTGGCGATCAGTGCTAATCTTATGTATAGCATACCAAAAACAACACCTGCAAAGTTTGTCAAATTTTCTATGACTTTCTGTCTTCTAGAAAAAGAAAATAAGCATTGGAAACGTAATTGTCCACATTTAAAATAATTAAAGAACTAGAATTTAGTCGAAAAACTAATTTCTTACCCTTTTTAAAATTGAAGCAACTTGGGAAAGAAATTGGAAACAATAAAAAAAACTTTTTTATTCACGTTTTTTTAAGTCACGTTTTATTTTTCTTTTTTACCACGAATGGGAATTCTTTGATGTAATGGGAATAGGCAACAGCCTATAAAGGCTATGGTTAAATCCTCTTCTCTTATAAATACTTTCCTTCCAGTTACAAACACATAAATCTCAAATTAATTTACATTTAAAATGAGGACGAACCGATCCAAATGATCGATGAAATCAATGATATTTTTCAGAGCTTCTCTGATGCTTTCAAATACTTTTAATCTCCAGGAGTGTTGCAATTTTGTTGTTAAGATAAATATTTTCCTCATATGAGAATTGAAAGTTTCACTACTAAACATTTTTGCAAGTAATTTATATTAATGTCTATCAAAGTCTCCTTTCATCTTTTTCCCTTTTTATCACATGTATTAATAATGAAGATTAAATAGAAATATTTTTCATTTATAACCGTCGACCATGTTGTGGTTTGTAGTGACGGAGGGGGGTGGTGATGTTGATGGTGTGACGTTTTGAACATATAAGCATGTGAGCTACGTTATGTTACGTTCTGTTGAGTTGTGAGTTGACCGGTCTTTGTAAATTAATATTTGTATCTCTTTTTAGAAATATTGTTCGCGTACAGGTCACAAAGGTCATGAAATGAACTCTGAACCTCAGTACTTGGTTCTCTGGTACTGGGTACTGTAATTCATCTCACACTGCCACAAGCAAGTGTAATAATAGAGTTGCTCTAACCACAATGAATATTAATAGAATACTAAATTAAAAACTAATTTTAAAATGAGTCGTTACAAAATGATTAATGAGAAGTCAATCAGAATAAAAGTAATTATTATTGAAATTATCTGTGGGTATTGCTAATTAAGGATTTGTGACATATTTTATTTAGAAGACTGATAATGCTATATCTAAATTCACTGTTTTTTAATTTGCAAAATTATTTATTCGCATATTACTCCTTTTCTGTGTGTTGCTCTATATTTTACGGTAGTTTTGTTTTTCCATATCTGCTTAAAACACAAAAACTGCACTTTTTAAGTTTTTAATTGTTGGCTAAACTGAATACTCATACAATAACCTTAATATGTAAAACTTTTCAATTGTAACATCTACAGACAGCGGTGATACAGACTAATAATCCAAATTAACTACGCATTGAACCTTAAAATTGTCTGACCTGTCTTGAGATTTAATCTATTCTTTACCAAGGAAGACTTTTCTCCTTTATTAATTATTGGCCCAACAACTTAATGTCGGGCACACAAAAAATTAGTCGTTAGACTCATTTGAGTGCTCCCCTCCACGGAAATCTTTAGTAAAAGGCGAAAGATTTATTCGCTCTGAAGGGAAACCAGAGTAACGAAATTATTTTTTTTATGACCCCTACTAATGTCAAGTAGTACATCACTAACGAGAGTTATTGATAACTAGTATTAGAATCTAATTTTTTTACCTGGTATTGAATTTGCTAATACATGAGATGCACACAAAGCATAACGATGCGTGAACAGATGCGTACGGATCGCAAGACCTAATGTTTGAGTCGGCACAGCATGCGACTAATATTGAATACAGTAGAGGGGATACTGCTCAAACATAGCAAAGCAAAGTAGTGTTTTTTAACCATGTTTCCCTAAACAAACACATAAGGCAAAATATAATACAAGACATCAAGAGCAGTGCTCGGCTAGAAAAAGACACAGAGGACACCTAGCAGCTATCTCTTTCTTTGCTATTATCGCAGTATTCAGCTTCTTGTGCACTCTATTCTTATACCTCAATGGCTCGTACAGACTTCGGCACAAGTATTTGCTTACTTAGCTATAACTCTTTCCACTCTTTCTACGATTACGCTACTTAACTTTTGAATAATATTGCAGCACGACAACGACTTTAACGCTGAGGACTACAGAGGTTAACTGGAGGTCTCCAGATAAAAGTTAATACAATACAATACAATCGTATCTAAAGAAGTTTCACTTCAATAATTTCTTCACGAATTTGTCATAAGACCATTAACGTTTCATTATAATAGATCCAAAAGACAAGAAAGCAGTAATTAATTTTCCCCTAAAACAAAAATATGAAAGAGTTTAACGAAAAGAAGTGAATTCATTTAAGACTGTATTCAAAATAATCGAAATTTCTTAAGACGGTAAAGATTATAAAGTTAACCCCTTAATATTAAGACAAATTAAAAAATGATTAACTAATTGTGTCACCAACGCTGCAGGTTTATTCCTGTTCCTTTAGTAGGGTAAACTGAGTACCAGGGAAGCTTTAAGGTTATATTCGCTTGTTCTACAAAGAAAGGGTAACTATAATATTCTCTGAGATTCTTTTATAGCGAATATTTTTCTAGGGTAAAGAAATAAAGCGGTGGTTAACGACGCAGCTTTGTAATTATGGCGCGGTTGCTAATATAGCTATTTACATAGAGGCTAGTAATTATAAAATTGCTTAAAATGTGAAAAATAAATATGCATATAATAAAATTAAAAACTTACAAAGTATGAAACTGTTATTATTATATAATAAAAATAATAAAAAGAAAAATTAATAATGTATTAACCAAGGTAAAAGCATTTAACGCTTTGCACCGTTTCCATTTTATATGTATACTTCTCTCTGCTTTTCTATATGTTCTATAACAGTGATAGCGAACCTATAACACGCGTGTTAGAACCTATTGCAGTTAACGACCCAACCACTTCGATCATGCAGAGAACTGGATCACTATTAAAAATACAGATGTTTTCTTTATATTGGGAAACCGTTAACTACATTACCTTTACATTATTGATTTGTTAATTAAATTCATTAAGTGTAAGTAGTTAAACGTATGAACAATATATACAAATGCGTAATGAGTTATTATTCTCACATATCCGTCGCTTTGTTTAATATGTACTCAGGCTCACATGCATTGTAGCTACGCGAGTTTTACATGAATAAGAATTTTGAGGACGTGCTCAGAAATTAATATTACATGTTTCTATTTAAACAATTTTATTACTTTAATAATAAAATAACTCATTAGTAGAATGTGAAGTTAATAAACAAGTTCTGTCTGTCAGAATTGAGTATTTAAATTAATACATAGTTATAGCTATGGTTAGGCCAGTCAAAGTATGAACGAGTATTTGTCTACTAATGTTTCGTACTTTCACATTTCGTAGCTTATTACGTTTGCTAAGAAAGTGTGAATTATTGGAGAATGAATACGAAAGACAGAGAACAGTTTAAGGAGAAGTAAATAAGAGGAATATGCTATTCCTAGCATAAATTGACACCCAGGGCCCGATTTGGAGGTATGGAAGCACTGCGGCAACTAAGGAGCGGAGGCCCTTAATTATTTTCCGAATAAAAGGAACAATTTTTTTCACTCAAGTCTTTCAAAAATTTATCTCTATTGTGGGGGCCCCTCTGTTGTGGAGGCCCCGGAGCAGTAGCCCCACCTGCCCTCCCTTAAATCCGAGCCTGTTGACACCCGAAACCAGAAATAGGGTACGTAAACAATTAATAAAATAGAAATTGAATTATATAATCTAAAATAATAAAAATATATGAAATGTAATAATGAATATTTATATAATTTATCGGTCCATTTCCGAAAATGAGTCTATCACCGACGATCTGTTACAATGTTGTTAATATGTGTCTTCGATCGAACCGAAAAACTTTGACTTTGGCATTTATTTTAATTAAAATTTCTTCTTATTGTCTCTTTAGAATAATTTTATTTGCTAATACCATTTTAAAGGTAGAACCACTCCAGATTTAGAGAAAAGGAAATAATTTCGAGAATTTTTATTTGTATTTATTATAAAATCAGGCCCGAATTTGAGGGAGGGCAGGCGGGGCTACTGCCCTGAGGCCTCCACAATAGAGATCAAAGCACTAAATTTTTGAAAGACTTAACGAAAAAAAAATTGTTCCTTTTATTCGGAAAATAATTAGGAGCCTCCACACCTCTAAATCCGGCACTGTCTACATTAACTACTTAAAAACGGATTGAAGAGGAAATTGGGCGAAATGGTTGCGCTGATTTTAATAGAGAAAAAGATAGCAATTTTTATCCCAAAAGCGCACGTAAATGTTTTCCAGAAAAATGGTTCAATATTTTCATTGTCATCTTTTTGCAGAGCATTGGAAAAGTATAAAAACCCAATGTCAGCACATTTTAAAAGTTACATAGAATAAGCTACTCCAATTTTAGAATTCTGTCATATATCGTGAGTTAAAAATAGTTTGAAACATAAGATCATGAACTTCCAAACTTTACCAATAGTAATACGAATAATTTGTTTTGTTATAGTTTGACTGGACTTCTCTAAGCACACCTTTACGACGTTATAAGACGCAGCACAGAATAAATGTTGTGAACAGGTTGTGAAGAGAATATTGGATAATTAAAGTTGAATTATGAATTACTATAAAACGTTTGAATGAAATTAAGCTGAAGGAAGTGATGACAATGTTATTAATTACATTAGGAACTGACATTCGTATGTGAATTCAATGATAATGTGTAAGGCTGCTAGTACACCAGGCGTTCAGAAGTAATAAAAAGAGGAATTGTCTACTAACGTGGAAATTATTATTATTTTAATAAATTGTATAACAGAGTTAAAATCGTTGTGAATATGTAGAACAACAATATTTTATTTTCGGAGTTAAGGTATTTATAATTTTTTCTTGAAGTATTTTTAAGGTCAATCATCAAATTCATATTCAGTTTTGATTTTCTATCATCTTCGTTTCATTGTATTACAGTTCAGATTTCACACAATCTGATTATATTTCCATTGTACAATTTCTACATCGTACAACGATGAATACACATACATGGATGAAGACTGCCCCATTGCTGTAGCCTTAGCTTGACAGTTGTATATGTATACTGTTTCAGACACTTTTATTTATTATCTTTAATATTTATAAGATCTTATTGCAAACAACAATCTGACAGGATAGCATTCCCATACTTTCAGATTTGTTTTTCAGATTCTGCCTCTGTTCTTCTGAATCTGATCTGATCGTGAAAACTGTCTTAAAGGTAATCTATTGATAATCATCGCCAAAGTAACCGATTAGGTACACTCAATTGCAAAGTATTTAATTATTTTTATTTCTATCAATCAAATCAATCTGCAATCTTATTGAAAATATAATTATAGTAATTAGTTTTCAAAAAATAAATAATAATTAGTTTTCATTATAGTAGAAATATCAATATTCCCTAAAGCATACATTAATTATAAAGATGTAAAATATTTTAAATTATTATCTTGTTTTAATTTAACTGTCTGAATGATGAATTTTTTTTAAATATTTTTAACGATAACGTAAGAGATATGTTGGATGCATTAATGAACATAACAGAGGAGAACGTCTATTAACCCAAAATAGGGACCGCACAAATTACAATGCATTAGATGTGGTCTTCAAGTTTTATAATAATTGTCCATAAAGCACAGGCAGTGGGTCAGTGATGGCCAACCTATTACACGCATGCCACGGATAACACACCAACGATTTGGAGTCAATGAGCTTGTGAACCAGGTCTTAATTTCTACAAAACTATAAATACTACATATTGATAAAGTTGTTACTAGAACCTCAACTGTCCAATTATTATTTAATAACTCCTTAAATGTTAGGATTTTAACAATTAAAAAAGTCACTTTATACCTTTAATTACTAAAGAGATTTAACATTATAGAACACTCCAAGACATATGACCTGACGTCCGCTAAGTTGCTATCCCTTTTATGTTGCAACAACTTTTATGTAAAAGAGATAGCATATTCAGCACGGAACTCTTATCTATAGAAAAATAACTGACTTACTCTTAACAGTACAGACATGTTACGTCATAAATATAGCTGACACCTCTAGCGCTAAAACTACAATTTGAATTTTGAATTGCTATATCTCCGTCAACATTTAGATATTTATTAAAATAAAAACGCTAATATACATTTATTAATATTAATTTCAATCAGCAATTGAAACATCGACGATTGTATAAAATAATAGTACACAAGCCCATTATAACTTACAATATTATAGAATATATTAACAATTAAAATAATAAGAAGTCTTGTCCTATTCGATCCTCTTCTCGTCTATGAATTGCCATTTTTTATATACAACACATTCAAGGCTGAAATGATCTTTTTCTGTGATCTGAAATGATAGTTTCTAGTCATTTCAATTACATCCTCAAAATCAGTTATATAATCCCGTGGTATCAATTTGTGATTAAAATTTGAAGAGCATGGACTAATAAAATGTAATCCAAGTAGGATTTGCACGACAATAATTCTATAAACAAAAAAGGTTCACCTTCCTTTCTCTTCTAGACAACCATAGGCCTTAATAAAGTGTATAACCATTCATATTCCACGCATGTCAATTGCTTAAACATTTAGACAGATCTTATGGACGATGGACCTAACCCGGAGGCTGTGAGGATCTACCAATATGCTAGGGACCACGCGTGATGGAAACCCCAACGTAAAACGAACCGTGGAGTATTTAAATCAAATCTTTGGGAAAATTTACTATTAATACAGTATACTATTATCCATTGGCGTCCGTAAGATTTTGATTATTTATTTAGAGTAAATATTCCACAGGCTCTATTTTGCCTAGTGGTATAGACTATAGGTCTCTACGGACGTCACTGCTGCTGTGCATACACGATAGAAAGGCGGACATTTTACTGTACCTTGTCGTAATGATTGAATAACTCATGTTGCCTTTCCGTATCTGATGCTATACTGTCAAAACCTTGATTAGGTTGAAATGTAGTGAACCTGCATTCGAATTATGTTATCTCGTTTGACGGACTAAGCCCGTGATTCGTTGAAAACTTTGAGGTAAATTTAATATCTGATCTAGGTGCATCTGATGTATAATTACACTCTGTGTGTTGAAAGAGATTGTAAAATAACATTGATAAACGTTAAACGGGACATATTATAGTATATTCATAGACATAAAATATTAATTATATAGCACATAGTTAGGTCTATGACGCTAGCACTCAGTTGGCTAGCAACATTGTTGGGTTCGATTCCCGGAGATGGCAGCCAATAAAATAATAAACAAAATTAATCACTAAAACAATTAACAATTTTATTACAATTAACGCTATGATTAACGATATGTTCAGTATAGTTAAAAGCTCAGTCATATAATTTTAAAAAATGATTCCAGTATTTTAATCGCATGGTTTACGTCGAATTTTTTCCACAAAATACAAAGTCATCTACAAAAGGATTAATTTTTAATTAACTTCTTATACTTATTAGTATTACAAAAATGTCGATATACGTAACGGATTTAAAATAATAAAATTTTAGTAAGCTGAAGTAAGCTGTTTTTGCGTAAAACCGAAAATGGAATAAATTATCTGCTCAACGCGGATTAAACTCGTAATTTTAAATCCGGGAAAAGCAGAGTGTATGCATATTTAATCCAACAATACTATTTTAATATTTTTGCATAATTTATCTGAAAAGTTACATTGTTTCGTTCATTAATAATAAAATAGTGATCTACTTTTTAAGAGGATTTGTACATTAGATTAGCTGCCATATTAGCAACGAGTATGTAATACGTTGTACAGGAAAATAATTAGGTACAGTCAAACAAGAAAATAATATTGAATATGAGAACACATCCGGGAATCAGATTAATATGGATTCATAATGTATACTTAGAGACGTGGGCGTTCTGTGAAGCAGACCTAATGCCGGCCCAATATCTCTCGGGCGATACATTTGCCGAGAGAACAAGTAGTGCGTCTAGTCTATCGTTTCCTTTGACTTGTGTCAAAATATCGGTCATGAATCGAGGCAAACCAACGCGAGGTGAGAGCTACAGTACACACTCGAGTGAACTGCCGGCACAAAATAACTCCCACGAGAAATCAATTGTATCTAGTTACAATTACCTTCAACGGTGGGTCTTGGTTATAATCCAGCATGAAGTCTGTTGTCGACAAAACTGTTATTTTACAATAATTTATTAACAAAGCTCATAAATTAATTAAATTACTTAGTTAATTTAAATTTGTTTAAGCTATAATCATATGTACAAGTATTTGTTCATTTTTATTGTTCAAAATAAAATATAATTATGTGTAATAAATCGCTGTTGTATTTAATTTTCAAAATGTGTTGGTTTTAGTGTTTCCTTTTTATTATTTTTTATTTTATTACGTATTTAAATATTACTTTATTACCACTATAAATAATATACCAGTTGTCAGGTGAAGTTAGATTATTCTTTTAAGAGAAGTCATATAAATTAAAAATATATGTACATAATTAACAAAACTACTAACCAAACAATTATTCTATGTTCTAGTCTAACCATATACAAAACAGTTTTCCATGTTCATAATTATATCTCCTTATAAAACCATCATACAAAATACTTTTAACTTGAAATGGTGAACAATAGGGCCTTGTCGAACAGACCCTATTGTGAAAGAACTAAGTTTTATTACTTTTTCTAAAATAGTTTGAAAGAATTTGATCAAAATATTAAAGCTTTCTACGTATTAAGTTGCATGTCGGACTAGTGTGGACGTGTTGCTTAACTTCTTCCAACAAATGTTGGATGTCGCATGTATGTGTACGACGCCTAATAATCGTACTGAAAGTTGCACAGGGTGTCCACTTAATAATTAGCATTTACTACCTACGTAGTTATGTTACGATCACGTATGTTAGCCTTTTAAGGAGATAATAAACTAAGTACATAAAAAAAGAACTACTCGAATATAATACATAATACGTCACGGCTGTACTTGCTATAATTGATCTTGAAAGCAGCACATCGTCGTATATTAAAAACTTTGAAACAATAAATTCGAGATCCAATAAAAATAAGTACCAACATATTTTTTGCTTTAAAACAAACCATGAAGTATTAGCTCCAATCTCCAAATGTGGCGTTAAATTGAATAGCCGAACTATTGTGCCCGCGAGAGCATATGCTGAGACACATAAATAATCAGTTGCCAAAATACCTATAAATTTAGGAACTGTCTTGTTTTTTATTCTTATTATTCGTATAAAATAATCGTAAACGGAGGGATGGAGCGTAAAATTAAATAGACAGATATTTCATTAAGAAAGCAACAAAAAACGGATATAATTATGTTGGTTAGTTTAAGCAACACCTGTTAGTTGTGGTTGCTGTTTATTGTTCGTGGCATTAGTAAAGTAAGGACAGGCTCATTGCTCAGACCGCCTCTTTTCGTCACTGCACGTGCACCTTTCTTCTATTCATTCTTGATTTATAATTCACTCTTTTACTACTTATGTTTGTTTAACAGAATTTTTTCTAAATAATGGATTTAAGTAGATTCTCTTTTATAGATATTCTCAAAAAAAGGAAAAATGATTTCGATCCACCTTGGATGTTAATGCTGGTTGTGGAGTTTGGACCTTATAGAGATCTATAGGCTGGCTAAGGCGTATCTGCGATCTGTCGGCGGTATCCAAGTTCTCGAACAGCAAATGTCGCTCAGTTCTTTTCAATAGCTTAGTGGGCGCACAATTTTGTTATGAAGGACCTTTTAGCTATTAAGTAATTAAACATCAGAACTTTTTTAGATTACATTTATTTTAAACTAAACTATTGAATTACATATAAATTGATTAAATACTTTACTAGTTACGACTCTAGGTAAATGTAACTCGCGGTTTAAGTTATAAATAAAAATGTGTGTAATAATGTATATGTACCAAAAGCCTAAGCATGCTGTAGGTTTGAGAGTTGGGCCTGTCTCAGTATAGGACCGTATTTAAGCGTCGGCGTATTCGGACGTAAATCGGCGGATTGAAGTAGCTACAAAGCAAACCGCCTATGTGTGTCACAATACATGTTTATACTAATTTATTTATCTATATTTATGATACAGCATCCTGTTGATGTTACGTCATAAATCTGGGTAATAAGATAAGGGTATATTATCTTATTATGTTATTAGTTTTTAGTTTTGTTATTGTTTTATTAGCCTGTCAGTTAACTAACTTGTGAACTGTAGGGGTGTATTGGAGTTCTTTAGCACTAATATAATTTATTATGAGAGCAAACTTTAACTTTAATTTTTATCGATACACTACTGGTATACGATGGTACGCTATGTCGCGATAGAGGCGAAATGACCCGTATGGCAGCGAAAGAAGAAGCGTTGTTAGGTATCCCCTCCAGTCTAGGCGGCTGTTTGTATTTACAAAGGTTTGGATAGTATATCGTTGTAGTAGTAGTAACGCTTGGATAAAATTCGCCTTTATACGCTTCTACTGTGCGAGGTAGTGCCTCCCGTATTCGGACGGCTTTGTAGCGTGCAGTCTGAGAGCTCCAGAGCGATCTCATTACATTTACATGGTTCGGATAGGTAAAGCGTAGTAGCCCGTATACGTCCGGCAGAAATTCGCTTAAATACGGTCCCATACTGAGACAGGCCTTGAAGCGATAAGAACGAATTAGGACCAAATGCGTAGTGTCGAACCCTAGAGAAGTGACTCATATAAACAAAGGATGTTTACATAAGAAATATTGTCGTTTGCCCACAGAGAGCAGTGTTTATGAAACAAATAGGTATAAAATATAAATGAATTGAGACAAAGAAATCTTAATTCTAACATTAATTAAAAATAAAAGCAAGATATTGATATACAAAAATGAATATTGCATGCATTTATTAACAAATGCTTTCTCAAATTTTGTGAAACATTTTACGAATCACTTTTAAAAAGTATTCCTGTACTATTTCTGAATTTTGTTATTAATTATTATTATAGTTCAGAAATACTCTTTTAAAAGTGATTCATTTCACTCATTAAATGTTTTATTCATATAAATCAGATATATTCGATCACAAACATTGCTCGCAAGACTCAGGAATAAGGCCCCAGATATACATTTTCTGGGTTTTGTTGCAACTTCATTTAATAGATTACCTGTCTACCTAGGTCTATATTTCCTCTACATATTCATCGGATATGGAATCAGTTTTATTTCCCTTATTATGCACTGCGCACGCATCCAATAGGTGGACTATTAACCCCAGGGACGCCACTGATTAGAATCCTTTATTATATCAGTAAAAATACAACAATTAGAACAAAAATTTTCAGAAACTTCACTAAAGTTAAAAACTTTTTAATTATAAAAGTATATTATGTATGGCTTCACATGTTGCCAACTTTAACTACGTCGTTTCTTTAGATTTTGTTGACGGTTCGCAGTAAATCTTTTCAATGCAGACATTATATCTACATCAACAAAGTTGTAAAAGTAATAAAAAAGTTGAAAGTCAGTGCAGTGCATTAATATTACTCTAGATTGAAATTATGCAACATAAAATGCACCTCCGTTGTGCTTAAACAACAGACATAATAGTAGAACATCAGAATACGCTGGTTCATCTCGGTCTATGGTAGTGTGCCCTTCTGCTATTACTTGTACGTCACAAACTACGAGACTTCTGCGATTGAAAACAGTTTTATGGTTTCTTTTTATAAATATTGTAATTTTTGAAAATGCATATTAAATAAATTCTTTTCATTATTATTCTAATTATCATTTTATTAATTTTATTACTGCGATGTTTACTACCATAATAATTGTTATTGTATGAAATATACATTTGTTAATTGCGCTTTAATAATTAGTTAGGCATCGTGTGGTGGGTTGTTTTTCAATCAAATATTTATCAAGCAAAAATAACCGTTACAAGAAGTTAATAATTAAAAATAGATGCTAATTTGTAGCAACAAAATGAAGTAATTGGAATCACTGATAAGAAAATGGAATGTCTCTAACCACAAAAACTTGAGAAAGCACCAATACCGTTACCAATGAGATACACCCAGATAAATAAATGCAGAATCTTGCCATTTGTGCAACTCTAAGTTGTAGCTGATGTTGTATTGAAATGATCCTCTTTTTGACAGAGTAACTGTAGTTTATCTATAGTTTAAATGTAGCTAACTTTGCTGGTAACATTTACTTAAAAATTAATTTCAGTTTAAAGAGCAGATAAGAAGTGAACCACCAAGAGTTCACTGAGATAACAACTGATAACGGTTTCCAACGGTTTTCGGTGCAATCTCGTTGAAAATGCCGACGGTAAAACATTTATACGACTAATTATGCATATAATAGTAAAAGCTGCAGTGTACACTGTGTACGACTTCCCTAAGCTGCCCTTCTCCTTCACGTTCGATATGTTAAATTCAATGCATTTCATGCGAGCCATGCAAACCTCTAGATGCTTACCCAGTAAACAATTTGGTGAAGTGCCCTATTTAGTGACGTTTCTATCACTATTACACTTCAATTATAGTTCGCATCAACTTTATCTTCATTTGTATTCCGACAGGTGGAGTAATTTCGCCATTTGTAGCCGATAAAGTAGACATTTTATATGAAAAAATGTGAGAAACTGAACTATAAATGAGCTCTTTCATGACAAAAAAATCATGACGCATCTTCAATATGATGTCAAAGTGACTCCAAAATGTTTACTGGGTACCTTACTGCAGTACATCTCTTACTGATATCTTGAAAAATATAATAAACCTTCCGAGATAAATACGACATCAAAGAATACGACAAATTCCTTAATGCACTTCTGAAGCAAACTACTGCTATTAACCATAGGATTCTAAATTAGGTCCAAAATTAAATTTTCCAATAGTCTACAAGTAAAATGAATTACAATATTTTAACATAAATTGAATTTGACCAATAAAAATTGCAATGAATAAAATTACATATGAAAGACAAATGTTAAAATATAAATATCACCGGATTCAGAGTGTGGTAACGTCGAGGGAGGTGAACTGCAGAGGCATGTCGGAACAGGGAGTCGGATTGAGAGTCCGGTCCTCATTAAACTTTCAATGAAGGATGCAGCGGGAGCTATTAGCGTAACTAAAACCGGCTCATAAATATATTTATGTCCACGTTCAGCAATGCAATAACAAAAACATAACTGTCAGTTTTAAAATTACATCACAAGAGGGCCTATCTGGCGAACCTGCGGGACCTGCTATACCTGCTGTTACTCTTATTAGGGTTACCAACTGATTTAACTTACAATGGGGTTGTGAACCATATAAATGAACAGAACTTCTTGACTTCACTTCTTTACTTCATTCTATCGAGTAACGTTTCTCCTTTTTGTGAACTACTTTTACTATTACAGTTTTATCATATTTCATTTTATAGACTTTAATTAAAAGTTATTGAAACAATAAAATGTTGAGCAAGTTGGCAACCCTAACTCCTGGACGTTTCAGACTCCTCTCTAAACACATACCTTCACATTCACTATATTATTAAAGTTAATGATGAATTCCCAAATAAAAGGAAAACTATAAAAAGTTATTTGAGGTTAAATTGTTTTATTTTATATTTTGTTTCACCAAAGAACAACTCATAAAACATGTTAAAACCAAACGTCAGCGAAGTAAGACAGTAATCTTTCAGCGTGTCGCTTAGCGGCGTTAACACAAGGCTATTTTAAGATGGGTTGATTGATAGAAGAAATTGAAGTCAAAATTAATTACAAGATAATAATTATATAACAATAATTTCCAAATGTAAATTTTAAAATTATTAGAAGTCGCAAGGACAGGCTTAAACCGTACACTAGTTAGCATGAAAGTCATTGGATGCATTCTATAAAAGGTAATTAATGCAATTTCGAGCGTATGCAATAATATTTAATGCATTTAAAAACCGTATAATTCAAATTAGTTATTTTATAGTTAATAGTTAGTTATTATATTTGAAAACATTGAGTGCTAGTACAAATTTGTAAATCAATTGTCATTTCAGTACACTGTCACCACATATATCTAACTGTATAACCATGAAGTAATGTTTCACCTTGAGAAACTAACATTTCCATTTAGATATTCATACGTGACGTCGGTAGGGGGGGTTATGTGTGAGGGGGTGGGGTGTTGCCCAGCTGGTCCTGTAACTCGACTGTCTGCTACAAGTATCGAGTAGGCGTGGAGAGGGCGAGTGCGGTATTGTGGTAGCCAGTCATCTTTTAACGGTTTATGGTAATTTAATGATCATTTATCTTTATTATGACTTAACGAAAGCACAAAACATCGCGGTATGATATTTGCCGTCAGAGAAGATACTAAAAGTTAAAACACTGGCATTAAACATCAAAATGAAGTTCGTCATTAATCTACAGAACATAAGTACAATCTGATGCAAATATTATTAAGAAATAAATATTAACACATACTAAGAAATAATAAGCCTGTATGTTTTATTCTTACTAGATATTGTTAGCCAAGTCAGGTCCACAGAGGAGCACTCCTCGCATGAGCTGTTTGCGGAAAGGTAATGTATATGTACCACTGTAGTATATTATAAGTATATTTATGATAAAAAATTAGCACATTTATAAAAACAAATCAATCAAAATTGAATTTAGTTTAATTAAGCTAACATAATTTTTGCTGTTACCTTTTCATAATTGTTCAGTTACCCTTTTCTTTATTTTTAGAATAAAGAAGTACCTTATAATTACTAGCGGATAAAAACAACCTGCCTCGCATATTTAGAAAAATAAAAGAACATATATTTTATTTTTAAAATTAAAAATAAAACGTTTTTAGAGCTGGAGAGCCATAAAAATTGAAACCGTAAAAAATATTACATTAAATGTTATAAAATATTAGTAGATTTCGTTTTTAGTATCATATAAGTATGTAAGAATATATATATTACGCGCAACCAGAGCCGAATTAGGTCTCCATCCGGCCCTAAAGAAAATATATTTTTTTTTTATAAAAATTTTACCACACACAATTTGAGTTCCAGTTATCTAGACACAAATGCCTCACTAAATCCAGGCCCAAGTATTTGTCTTAGTTGCCTATTGATCAATCGGACCCTGCTCGCCAAGAAACATAAAAGTCAGATCAAAGGCGGCATCGTGCATCTACGTGTGCAGTCTCACAAATGCACCCATGTCCAGCAACCGTTCGAAAAGCCATCAATTAATCCATTAATACTGATGTTATTATTTCTGCAGTGTTTTACTGCTTTTTGTACTCATCGAATCATTGCTTTTGCAGGAGATGTTCTTTAAAAGCATCCTCAGCATCCGTCAAAGTCTTCGATCTTTCATCTCATACTAAACGTCAAGGCTCAAGGCTTTTTCTGTTCTTAAAGTACGATTATTGCAAAGTTTGTCGGCTACAGCCGTAAAATAAATTCAATTAACACCTATATTCATCAATATTACCCCATTGTTCAATTTTATGAGTAACATAATTTTGGAAATAAATATTCTAATATTAAATGGTACATTAATTCTTTACTTTTATTACTTAAGAATAAAATTAAAATAACATTGATAATTATTATCGTAAAATATTGATAAATGTTTAAAAATTTATATTTTATTACTCCTCCAATTCGCAATACCTATCTTCCTCCACTTGCATCTCACACTGAGTCTTTTTGGTCCCCTTAATGATTACCATCGTTAACCGTTCATATTCGGTTTTTCATATTAACGGTGGAACATTTTGACAATTATGAACATTATAATAGGTAGTTGATACTAAGATATTACTCATCGTTTTAGTCCAAGATCGCAGGACCGGCAGACATCACTTATTTTCTGATGAACAAAATGTGTAAGATTGAGTAGTGTTAGTATGTACAATGATCGTATGCCTACCTGCTAACTTGACCAGGCGGCCATTATCTAGGTATCATGTAATCAAGGTTTATGTCTCACTCACTTTCATGTGCACGGATAATGCCCTCTTACTCCTACTCATAGTGGAATTAAAATTGGGTCTAGGGGATGTTTGGCTCCTTGGATCAATCTGTCCTCTTGTAAAACGTTTTAAAACAGTTGTCTTGTAATACCTTGTATTACCTTGCAGACGCTTTAAAGCTGACAAAAAAATTACTTAAACTTACTTATTTTCTGATGATCCATTTTTATATATGTTAGCGAGATAACTGTTTTAAAACGTTTTACAAGAGGACTATTTAGTGTCTTTCTTAGTACCTTTCAAAAAACGACTGTTTCTCAAATAAGTCACCTACAATATTTCAAATAATACTACGTACAGATAATACGATTATCTTAAGTTTTAATAGTGTAAAATAATTTATGTTTAACCTAAAAAAAGAAACGTATCAAAAAATAAATTGAAATAATAATAAAGTATTTTCTACAGAACTGTAATGCAGGTAATTAAACATTCTTTAATTACGATAATAAAAGCTTTCAATTGCGAGAATAATTTTTAATCTTGCACGTCATGTACTAGTAGCAGCACTGGTAGGGTGGCAGTTCAGCGACACTAAAGCTGCACTAGCGCCACGCAAAGTGCAGTGGTAGTAACAAAGCAACAGCCAAACACAAGCAGACCTTTTTCATTAACAGCATTCGCGAAGAATGAAATAGTAATTAATATAGTTCACTGTGGAATAAAGAGCTTTTGACTTGTTGACATTATTTATTTTTAACAGTTCAGGTTTTAGTGAAGTCATTTATTTTCTGAGAGTGAACATTATATTTTAATTAATAATAACAATACTTTTGTCATTAATTACAATTTAATACATATTTAATAGTCAAATAGTAGCATTAAACAAAGAGGAGCTTAATCTTTAAATGTATTACCCAGAAGATGTTCCCAACCAATTCAAAATCTCAGAAAGGTCTACAATGAGTATTAATAACTTTTTAATAAATAATTTTCACTTATACTTCTACAATATTTTATATTATATATATATTTTTTTTACATGGACAAATATATGGAAATGCAAAATACTTTTTATATAATATATAACATTGTATATACGTTACATACATGTAATCTTATATGCAAATGAGTATGAGTATAACAGTTATTAATTAGAGAGAACGACGACTGTAGCACATACATTCTGCGTTTAATGAAAAGTGCAAGATGTAAAGTGTGAAGCATAATTAAAACCTTGAAGGCGTAATACAAAAAAAGTATATACTAGATATACTTATGGAAGAGAAAGCAAAACTTCAAAGAAACGTCTGTCATAGAAATATCGTACTTTTAGTTTGTCTTGTCGACGTCTAATGAAAAAGAGATGAAAGCAAGTGAAAAGTTTTATAGAGCTCGTTGTAACTCAATACCAAGAGTTGTTGCATTTTCTTGTTGCAGTTAAATATTATTGATTCAATTCTTGGAAGAATATAAATGTTTTATTATTATATATTATCCTATTATTCAGCCATGGAGATGTTTGGGCTACGAACAGTGCCGGATCTAAGACCCTGAACTTAAAATGACACCGACGCTGTCAATAGGCTTGTGTACTCATTTTTTAGTGGTCGATTTTTCAATTGACGTGTCTATTTTATTAAATATCTAATTGTTGACGGAGATATAGTAATTAAAAATTTTAAATTGTACTTTTAGCGCTAAGAATGTCGACCATTTGTATGACGTGAAATGCATTTTATACGTCAGCTATTTGTTGATTAGGTTAGTGCTGTGGTAATGTTTTGTAGCCGTTGGTAGTCGAAATAATAAAGTCAAGTCAAATAATAACAAGTTTTTATTTTATTTAACTCTGTTACGGCAGACATAATATTAAAATTTTATTGTTTTAGGTTGGTAACTTGCAAACTTATCAGAGTTCTGTCAAGAATATATCACTTTTACGCTTTGTTGTATAAAAGAGATAGCAACTAGTGGTTGTGAGGTCACATTCATTTGGAATGTTGTACAACGTTGAATGCCTTTAATAATTAAAGAGACAAATTGACTTTTTTAATTGTTAATATCTCTTAACATATAAGGAGTTATTAAAAAATAATTGAACATTTGAAGTTCTAGTAACCTACTTTATCAATATATAGTACACTTTTATAGAAATTAAGACATAGGGCACAAGCTCATTCTGCTATATTTTCTTTAAATAAACAAAAATATAATTTCTGTTAAATTTAAATCTATTTTAGTTTAAGAATTTATTATTTATTCAGCTGGTAATATTTCCATTCTTTGTGAAATCTTAATATGTAGTTGAATCAACGAGACGTGTGCTTCTGACAAAGATACGTGTGCTTCTGACATTGCTGAATAAATCCAGTACATATGCTTTTTATGCAATCGTGTTTGATTTAGTGTTTCAATACCAGGTGTATAATTTTTCACTTAAAACCCTTCCTCTCTAATTAATACTTGATGCATGCACTCCATAATCTTTTGCGAGCTAAAGGAATTTCACTTTATGACGTTGCACTTTCATGAAAGGTACTGTTTCCGGGTAATGAGCTATGAATTTATTAAGTAACTCGTATGAAGCAAAATGTTTGAATTTGTGAGGGTAGTTCTTAATACAATCAATCAATAAAGTTCCCACCTTGGCACACAGACAGCTTTTGCGACTCTAAGACATCATCTTACATAATAATGATCCAAAGTTTCATCAAGTTGAAATATTAGCTGGGGCTCATAGATCAAATGTAAAATAAAATCCCCGCTTAAAGCTCCCAAATACAGTTGGCTTGCCATTTGGTGCGTTATTTTGTTTTTGGCATATTTAGAACAATTGAATCAAAATTTTTATGTAAAAATTTATAAAACCTCATATTGTAAATAATTAGCAAATGAAAAAATATTACATGTTATGAAATGAAAAGGTAAAAAGGCAAACGAATGTTTATGACTAAACTTCATTTGTTATATGATCTGCTTGCCGATAATGACGTTAAGCAGTAGGCTTGTACGTTTAAAATAATGGTAAGCACTAAACCAGTTGGCATTTATTTTATACATTTAATACAGTATATTAGTTTAAATTTAATGTTTCAATAAATTTGCGCTGTTGAATTACTTGTATAAACATATTATTAGAATTACTCTTTAGGTCATTATGAAGAAAAGTCCAATTACTGGAAATTACGCGGGTTTCCAGGATTCGAAATTGAATGTTCTACATCCTCTGCCAACCCACGATGACATAATCCGGGATGGTATCACAACCAGGGTGTTGAATGCAAGAGCTGTCAACCAAACAGTACCTAATCGAAGGCCCTACCGATTTCTAAAGGGAACAGCCATTCCTAATTCAACGATTCGGAATGAACTCGCCGTCCCGACGCCTGAAGAGAGGCACATGCTGTGGATTGGTCACGTGATGAACAACATCTCATCAGGTGTCATTACGAAACTAGAATCCGAGGAAAACGTACGAAATCCTCGTTGGTCGATGATGCCCAACATGATCAACCCCAAGGATCACGAGGCGCCGACGTCCAAACGTCAATCCGTGTTGAAGAGCTACGACGCATCCCTTAAATCCATCACAAAACGGGATGTGCCATTCACGTCGACGCCGTCAACGCTGTCTAAGTCACAGCCCTCGCAGCCAATTACTAAGGTGTCCTCTTCTGTTATCAGTAACGGCGTTCTGCCAGGAATGTCTCAAAGGACCACAAAGGACATTGTCGCTGACCTAAAACGGGAACGATTAGAGTTTCAAAGAATCACGCAAGCAGGTCCTTTAAGCTATTTAAAACGGTCGGTTGATGAAACAATTTCGGACGCTCTAGGTAGGTCTAACAAAATTCAAGCTTTGTTGAAAGCTGACGCACTGGCCGTTGGTCCCAGGGCAGGGAAACCCCCAATAAACATCACAATTATGCGTGACGCTGATGCAATGAACGACAATAATATAGGTAATGACAGGTTAATACGACCAAGTCGCAATACGAAGCCAGCGGAAGCTTCAGGCATAACTAGTGAAAAGTCTACTGCAACAATAACTAAGAAAAAGGTCAAAGTTAAACCAAAAATAACAAAACCTCCAAAAAAAACATCTACACTTCCTGAAGTGGCTCAAAAGTTGGACACTCAGGAAATAAAAATAGCACAACTTCTTAAATCGATAAAAAAAGTTGATGAAAATGTTGAAAAACAATCGCCGCGAAAAGATGTTGTTTTAGAAAATACCCGACTTAAGGAAGACATTAGAAATAGGATTAAAACAAATTTTAGATTCAGTTCTTATATGTTTCCCAGCAGGGCGTTAGATTCTATTAAAGAAGAAACGGAACCGGATCCTAGCGAGTCAGTTGGAAGCCAAAAAGAATTTAAACGACATCGAAGTAAAGAATCTTTATCAAGCAAGAAGTCAAGTCATGTAGTCAAGAGACCTTCTCTGGTTAGGAAACCTTCAAGCCACTCTGGAAGCTCGAGTGGACTTTCCTTATCCAAGACCAGTTCTCGATAAAGGAAATGCTTTCTAGTTTTAAGGATCTGATTATCCTTTACGAAACGCGATATAATTTGTACTGATATTTTATAAATTATATTTTTATTTATCCTTTAACACACATAGTGATTTGTACGTAGCACTGGAGGAGGAAAATGAAAATATTTGTCGAAATTTTCTTATGATTACATTTTTTTAAAGACGTGGAAATGATTTTTACATCTTTATTTATGGTCAAATTTACTTCTATATGATTAATGTATTAATACCCTTAAATATTGCTAAATGTATGTTCTGCTGATTGCAGAATTTAACTTTTAAATTTGCTCCACCTATGTTCATCTCATTTTAAATGTAAAAAGTTCTTAATTATAAATTTACATTTTATTTTTATATAATAAATAACCAGCATTAGTTAAAACATTTCCGTTTCCGTTTTATTACTTATTTTACTAGGGTACATTACGATTAAAGAAAAACTGTACAGACTCTGTAATTCACAAGTGAAGTCTTACTATATTCGAAAGAGCCGAACAAAAGTTTTGTAAATGTTATTTAATGAGTCATTCATTGCATGATTGAAGCGCTTCAATAGATAAACTGCAGTTCCATTATAAAAATATAAAATGAAATTAACAGCATTCATCTCCTATTAAACACACCTTTTTTTAATACACACCTTCAATGCATTATTATTCACGACTGGGCAACCACGACAAGTACGAGTAATATACTTGATCAATAGATCGATACATCGACTCACACACACACACATGCGCGCGAGTTCAAGTTTAACAGTCAATAAGGCACATAGAAGGACTATGTTTTAATACAACGTGGAATAATGAACCTAACTTATTAGTGCTGAGATTCTCTAACAATTCACTATTATTTTAAAAGATTTTAAAGGCTTAGCCCACATTGAATACAAGATATTTCTTCAGGCAGTTTTATCTAGTCGGTACGAGTTATTGTATTTTTATTGTATGAGGATGCGTACTCTTGCAGCAACTCTGTTTTACGAGAAATTATTTTCGTTCTCTCTGTTATCCTCTTCAACATGTTAAAATGGTGTTGTCTCAATGTTTCTATTTTAAAAATAAGATTATCTCAAAACAGTTAAGTCTCCAGTGATCGCTAAATGTTAAATCGTAGACACATTTATCAAAAAGCTGTTTTCTAATATCAAACTTTGTAGTTGAAATCACCGAAACATAATAAGATTAGAAAAATTAACTTTGTAAGCATGCATTTGATTCCGTATAATAAAATGAACTGTAACAAATAGCAATAAATATCTATTATAGGTACCGAGGCTGAGATTGTCAATGTATAGATATTTCACTCTGGTTTCATCTTATTGGACAATAGAGTATTTGTTTTGATCATACGATATTCCAATTTAATTATGTATTACTTATAGGCAGCTATTTAGTCTTTGGAAGACCATAAAAAACCAGCTAAACAAATTGCTACATTTCTTACGCTTGTGTAATATTTTACTTAAGCAAAAAATCGGATTAGAAAGATAATTTATACTCCTTTAATCTTTTAAAAGGATTTTTAAGACTGCATAAAAGGTTTCTTATGAATTTCATGATTCCGTTAACGTGCAAAAGAGGTAGATGAATTTTAAGAAAAGCAGTAAAGTAGGTCACAAAACGTGTCATATAATGTGACATTGTTTACGTAATAGGTAACTTTTATTATGATAGATAAACTTTATATAAACATGTGTTTTGCGAGAATACTGCTAATTACATATATAGACACTTAAATATTGATTTAAAGAAAACTATAATCTTTGATAAGTTTACACTGAATTTACCATTAAATATTGTTTAAATTGTTTTTAATTATTTTTCTAAAATATCAGTAGTATCTTTAATAATAGAATCGCATGTATAAGAATCTCTACACTATAAAGTAAAAGACATCTTTTACTAAGTGCTTTTCAAAGTCGTGAATTGAAAATGGACACCATAAATCTGCTATCAGACTTACCTTAAGATAAAGAGGTCCTCAGGTCCGGAGGTCCAATACCTGGCCCTGGAACAGATAAGAATGTTCTTACAAGGTCTTGTATCTGTATCTCTGGTTAACGTTACATTGTTTCTCCCGATAATTATACAATACATTCAAGTTCAATGTATTCCGATACACTTAAGTGTTAATATCAGTTCGATTTGAATAAGCACTGATATCTGATAGTGACATTCCTTTTGCGAAGATATCTTTGATTAACGATTAGCGATTACAACACAAACCTTTTGTAGGATAAGAATAATCTGCTGCATTCATGATTTGAATTATTATTTTAAATTAGAATTCAGACATAGTAAATGGGTGATTAGATTTATTTTCTAGTGAATCAAAAACTCTCTCAACTAAGGTAAACCATTCGTATTCGAGTACGAATTCGTTGTACAAATATGCATAATTATACAGATAGTTCATGTATATGTACGTAAACACGAATGGTGAATCTAACAATTAAAAAAGTCATTTTATCTCTTTAATTATTAAAGGGATTCAACGTTATAGAACATTCCAAAACATGTGATATCACGTCCGCTAAGTCTCTTTTATACAACAGATATAGCATATTCAACACAGAACTCTTATCCATAGAAAAATAACTGATCTACCCTTAATAGTGCTACATGTTACGTCATAAATATGGCTGACAGCTGTACCGCTAAAACTGCAATTCGAATTTTTAATTGCTATATCTCCGTCAATATTTAGATATTTACTAAAATAGAAACGCCAATATACATTTCTTAACATCAATTTCAATCAACAATTAAAAAATCCACCGCTTAAGAATAACTACACAAGCCAAATAAACATAAATGCATACTTAAAGTGCAAGGTTGCATGACACATTTCTCTGACTACTTTTAATTATAAAAAAGTATTGTATACAACTATTATGTATAATAAAAACTTTCAAATATAGTAATAATTAGCAAACTGTCAATACTAATTGACAATGCAACGAATTACAAATTTTCAATAAACTCGTCTTCAGGCAGCAGAGGACGGACATGGGGCGTGCATGGGCCGCGTTTAGGAGTCGGAGGGCGGTGGAGACACGAGGGGAATCATACTGACAACAGACATTCAACTCCGAATGGGCACGACGGACTGGCACGGACTCTGCAATATCAGTGTACTATTACAGAGAATTGTAAAATAGAAATCACACTTCTACGAGTTCCAGCTCAAGAGACTGTAACGAGGCAACGACACATTTTACGAGCCGTTTAGCATGTTATTCAAATAATATTGCCTTATAAACATGTCTACCTCGGTCTTGTCAAGCGCCTGATTCCCTAAAGCATTGAAGGTCAAGATGCAAGAGTGTATTTGTTAATTTTGTCATATTAAAAATAAAAAGTTGTTAGACTACTTCTGAGCCTTCTCTAAAAGGGTCTGATACTTCTTCATTCACATTTTAAATGACGTTTTTTAATATCATGATATGCATGCATAAAAGCATACATGAATGTAATATTTTACTTAAACAAAACCTAGTAATATTTCATCTAAAAGAATCACATTTTATAGCTATTTTAAAAAAAAATTATCTATAAGACCTTTCTTCTTTATTTATTCAGTTATCGTCGGACTATTTCCGATGCTATATGGGCAGTTTTTGTGATGTCGTGGCCTCATATATGTGGTCTCAAACTATACCGCTGTCTAATAGGTTTTTGATTGTGAAGAACATAACCAATTTAACTTGATAACAACTAAACCAAGAATATATATTTCTGATTCGTTGATAAAACCCGAAGACAGAAAAGTTAGCGTCAAGCATTAATGCTCTCGCTCACTGTGTCTTCTAAACAGTTTTCTTAAGATTCCATAATTCTTAAAACAGTCTTCTTAAGAAGTTTTATCATTACGTTAATGGGAAAAATAGACTTACATTAAAAAAAAACATAATTTACAAACTGTTAGATTTGTGTTGATTTATGATTAACACATATTATACAAATAATACGCCGTGGCATTTTGATATGTTAATATTGAGTAAACAATTCTATACATTTTTAATTACAAACTCGTAAGCGTATCAATGTTATCAAATCCGTTAAGGTAAGTGCATTAATTGGCGCAATTTGGGTGTATCACTTTTATCCTATTCCTCAACTTTCTTCGCTTTTCCTTCGCCTTGTTTAAACTATTATTTCTAGAATGATTTTTGCGCATCTATTTAATAATACGAATACATTTTACTTAATGACACCCTCATCTTGTCAATCAATGTACATCCTATTGCTGTAGGTCCATTTTACGATAAAATAAAATATATTTTGTGGAAGACAAATAGTAAATTTGTTATTTTAATGTAGTTTTGTTTAAAATTTGGAAATACTTTACTTTTTCTAAATAAAATACAGTACAATATGAGTGGGAGTCAATACTTATATACTTGAAATAACTTTGGAATAAATTCATTAAATTGTTTTAATACGTAAGATGTTTTTATTCAATTATTTACCGAGTTTGTACAACATTATATTAGTGTCACACTCACGTTTATTTATTTTGAAATTGACTTCACACTGTATTACACACACTTACGGCGTTTCGATTTATAAAAATGTTGCACTCGTTTTGCACTTGTTTTCATCTGCACTGGACGTTATTTTTATCAATAAAACGAAAGGCAACATTCATTTTACAATAAACAAGAATATCACATATTAAATAAACAGTTAAACTTCCCTCATTCATAACCATCTTATATTCACTATAATACAAACTTCTAATAAATGAACTTTATAACATAAATAAATTATAACCTCAAAGAACCCTCTTAATATTAATATACTCGTACTCTTAATTAGTAAATGGTTTTAAAATAATTACATATTCATATCACTTAATAAACGCATAACTTAATAATCAGAATATCGAATTTAATTAATATAATTCTTGTTAAAATTAAGACTACATTTAATTAAAATTGTTTCCTTGTGTGTTTGTACAAAGATTCTGTGCTAATAAAGTACTCTCCAGAGGCTCTAAAACTTACAGGAATAATTGTAAGTTTAATTGAATTTTAGAGCAACTGATCCAAGAATTGAAAACAATGCCTTAATCCGTTACTCGTATCAGGAGACCGTTTTTAGCTTATTCTTTCATTAGCATAGAGATTCAAAGGATTTCATTTCACAAGAACAAGATGTGTAATGTGCACTGCACAAGAATATTACTACGTTGAGCTTCTTCTTTATAAGAAAAATATATTCATTGATTCAGTAGATCTCTTAAAGGAATCAATCAAGATGCTAAAATATGTAAAATTAAACTAAGTTTGGTTTTTCTAATTTTATATCTAATTAATTATTTATAAAAATATTTTAATAGGTATAACTTTTTAAAAAATGGTGTATTTTTTTCAAAGTAAACTTTTGAAAAAAATTGTTTTGCGTATTAAAGTATTATCCAACATTAGCCAAGTTACCTGTTATGTAAATGATTTTACCTAATGTACAACATTGTGTTGCGTATTTTGCTGCTTTTAGAATAATAAGTTTACTCTTTTAAGAATTAGCATACTCATAAAATTTCTGAAAAACGCTTAAGAAGTTCTTGTTAAGGATTAACAGATATAAAATAATAAAATAACGAAGAGAGAAGGCAGGAAGGATAGTGAAAAGATAATAGAGGGTTTGTCGAGAGGAGACAAGGAAGGCAAGAGGTGATAGATGAAGATACTGACAATAAGGAAGGAGAAGCAGAAAACGGTGTGAATAAAGGAGGAGTAGGGGACATGAAGAGAGAGGATCAAGAAAAGAAGAAACAGAAAATACTATTCGAAGTAGTAATAGTATAGAATAGTTTAAGTTTAGTTTTAAGTTTGAATTTATATGGAATGCATTAAGAAATATAATAATGTAGATTGTAATGCCGAAAGGCACACAATTAATATAATAAATAATAATAAAATAACACCCTGGTTACCCCACAGTAAACATTACATGAATGTAATGTGTTTTGCGGTAACATTTTATAATTACATATTATAAATAAATTTATATATACAAGTAATTTTATTTAAAAAAAAGCTTTTTGCACAAGTGCACCTTGTCATGACAGGATTCTACTATTAAATATCGTTTGCACATAAAAAACATTTGGAGATATATAACACAATTCTCTCTTAGACAGCATAACAGTTTAAGCACCGTTGATAAAAATTACCGATCGAAACTTGGAATGTAGTCAAAGTGTAAGTGTTATTTAAAGTATACTTTTCTCTAGATTTTAATTAATTAACAACATATCTTCACATAAGATTCAAAAAACAATTGCAATACTGTGCTGTAATTAAAAGCAAGTACTAATAACCAGTGACGTACTAGATGCTATCGCAACCCACCCTGCAATTTGCAGATCTTGAATTTATTTTATTTGTTAGTCAATTTTTTATTAATTATTTGTCCGGTCAAAAGAAAATTCAAACACTTCTTATAAAATTTCATTGACTTTGATCCCATGACGTTTTGAGGTTATAATTCGTTGAAAATTTATTTGAAATATGTAAACAAATTGATCTGCCAGATGAATATGGTTTACCTCTTTCCATTCTATACATATATATTCCTTTCACGTATCATTTATTTTTATCTAAAAGTGTTACATTAATTTTTCTAATAAAATATCTTTCTTGTATAACATAACCTATAAATTTGGCAAGCAAACCTTACAACCAGCATATAAGGTGTAGACAACAACTGCCGAGAAAATAATGCGGACATTCGACCAGACGAAATCATAAATATCATCTTATCGTAACATATCGATTCTATTCGACAATTGAGCACAATTTATGTTTCACCGATAGTTCCCAATACTCTCAATAGATGTAGCGCATACAACAAACAACAACAGCGACGACAATACCTTACCGAGCGTAGTAGGTAGTGTGATTCTATGAAATGTCTAAAATACGTAATATCCGATATACAAACAGTCACTTTGTACAGCAAACAAAATATATTGTAAATTGAATTGTATGGAAGAAAATATAAAAGCTCATTTCTTGGTTTAACATTGGCTTCACGTATGTATTTTGAAGGCTTTTGTTATCATTCACGCTTTCTGAAAGCTTGAAACACGAAAGCAATACGCTTTATTATGAGTTTGTATCAGTGCCGGCTTGCAACTAACTAGTCGTAGTGTTGGGGATTGAAAGAAACTTAGAAAATGAATCATGTAATTAGCTTATGGCAGGCTAGCAAGTGTGAACCTTGCACTGCAAGGCAATTTGTATATGAAAAATAGAAAATGAACTTTGAAATTAGCTTGTGGTAAGCTAGCGTGTATTACTTTAAATAATCATACTTCAATGCGATTCAGTTTTGTTATTATTTTTTGTCTATTTAAGTAAAGTCTGCATATATACTTAACATCGACCTCTACGAGGAAGCTCTGTTATTTGAAGTTCATGTTTATGAATAAGAATCTCTTTTATAGCTGTTTCATGTCGCCAGGTTATTTTAAATTAGTTTTAAAAACAGGCAAGAAGTGTTATACACATAAGAGCATATTCCCATAAAATATGAAAGCACTCCATATTATCTTTATGGACTTTTTGTTTTGTTTTATTTTATTTGGTGTAGTTAAGTTAACTAAGATGTTAAAATATTTTAGAATTTAAGATGAAGTTGTTACCGAAATTACGAGACAAGGAACACTTAGCGTACGACGCTATTTTGGTAATTGTTTGATAAGGGATTACTTTTAATATAGCTACAAGTTGTAAATTAGATAGACGAGAAGAGAGAGTTTATTACTGATGGTTTAAAAGCTTTGACTTAAAAATGATGCATTCAGTTTTAGTTAATAGTGATTGTGACTAAAACCCGGAAATACTAATGGTTAATGTACCACAGTTATACTTATTATGTAGTAATTCTTTCTACATTTAGAAATATTGTTAGGTATGACAATTGGTACATAATACAATATTTTAAGGTCAAATCGATACAAAAAAGCATATATTCGATAATGTTTTATGACGACACAGTTAATATATAAGTATTTCTATAATTACTACATGATAAAATAACATTCAAAGAATACTTTGTGAAATTTTCATAAATAAATAACAAGAAATGAAGCATTGACAACAAATCTGCGCAGACGTCACAAAAAAAAGTAACATTGCGGTGTCACTCATAACTCATCACTGGATTATCGGAAATCGAAAAGCCAAAATGTTTTGATTACTTGATAAGTTTCCGCAGGTAACCCTGTCGAATTTTCTTTCTTATTTATTGATTTTCCACATTTTTTACAGCACTTAAAACAAGTCAAAATATCGATTTTTCATGAAAGAAATTGTTATTTTAAAACAAGTTAACATTAAAAAAAATCGACAGCGTTACCTCGGCACTTGTGTAAGGAAAAAGTGTGCAAAGTTTCAAAAGGATCACTGCAGTAGATTTTAAACTAGAGAGGACACCGACTCTAAAAAAGCTAAGTGTGAGAAAACGCGTTTCACAGAAAGACGAAATCAGACCAGAGAGGTGAAGGGTTAAAACTCTATATCTCCGACAGTTTTACTCCAATCGACAAATTTTACCACAATAAAGTTAATAAAATCAATCCCCTCATTCGACCTGTTTTATTGGTTACTAATGAATATAAATAAAATCCCACATTAACTAATTTTACAGTAGTATCAACTTAATATATAATTTAGAACTACTACATTGGAACTAGGTTAAAATTAAATGTGATATATTTTGTTAAATTATGACACTGTAGAATTTGAATAGCAATAGCAAATATAATTAATTAAAAAAGAATGTATATATATCATAGAGTAATTTAGTTTTATTATTAATATTTATTTTGGCACTCTTATTTTTATAGATATTCATTATTGCAAAACAAATAATCAAAACCATTTCCAAAACATCACGTGAGGAAACATCATAAAATATTTTATTTCTTTAATAAAAATAAACACTATAAGAAAAACTATAATGTTTTCTTTGGTTCATTTCCCACCGACGTGGCGTACGTTGTAAATGATTGCCACGTCACGTCCGTTTCCCGATCATCCGTTTATCGATAGAGACAAACACTAAAAAAAATTGTCCACATTTAACCAGAAACGAAGATACATCTATAAAAGTTTGACAAGTCCCAGAATGCAACTCAGTCAATAACTCAACCAGTCACCGCACGAACGAGATGGCGTTGTTTGTTTTAATGCATTTCCGTTTTAAAGATAGTGTGTGTATTGTGGAACGTGGACACTTGTTCACACCGCGTACATGATAAGAATCTTTAAACTTTGAAGACACAAACAAAGTGTGACTTGGAAACAATGTTCCGAAGTGTGTACCACACAGGAAGACGGGATGGGGATTTAAAATGATTAAACGATACCCACTGGTGTTACTATGACAATAGATTCAATTAGAAATAAAGAAATGTTAAATTAATTAAAGAATTGGTCAATTAAAGTGTAATCTAAAAATTACAACACACAAAAATCATAATTTTTTAACTCTCTTTCTAATCTTAACTTTCTGTTACGATGTCATCTAATTTTGTATTTTGGTCTAGTTTCCATTTCTGTTTAGAAATCAAATTTTAGATTAAGTGTGCCCCACTTTCCACGTCTTGTCACACTTTAGGGACCTTCATCGCCATTTTAGAGTGACGTAATTAATTGTTGTTTTATTTAAATAACGACACGGTATTTATTTTTAATCCATATGCAAGAAATATACCTTCTACATTGATTTGTTCTTTTAGAGATAATGAAATACTGGTGTCACTACATGTCAAATGTATTTGCCTCTCATTTATTCCCATTGCTCACACAGCAAATGATTTAAATTTCGATTAAATTTATTTAGAGTCGGAAACGGTTAATCGAATTCAAATTTTCAAAATAATTATGTATGTAATGATATCCGTTTTATTACCCAAATGATTTTTTTTCTTTGGTTCCTAAAACCTTGAGGAATAGATGTTATAAAAAGACCCTTTTTACCTTAAAATAATTAAATGGAAGCATTTTTGGAAATTAAATTTTCTTTAAATATTTAAGCCAATATACTCATACATATTTTGTATTTAGAGATAAAATTTCATCGAGTAAGAAAGACATTTCAGGAAATGAACCAGATGTTTATTCTGATCGCCATCGCACCTATAACATTTGTCCTTTCTTTTATCTTGATTTCGAAAGAGTTTTATTACTTGGATTATCCAGAAGAGAACATGGGCACAGACTCGACGGAGGAAGATATACGAGTGCAAGTAACAACCTTCTACCCTCTTGACGGCTCACCCTTAAACACAACCCCATGCAATGCAACTATTGTCCGTTCTGAATTGTTATTCCAACACCAATTTACACCGTACCATAGCTGAAGGTAGTAGTACCTTCCAAGATACCGAGGTGCAATATCTAAAATCCGTTGGGTATTCGCCATTATTTTGTTTTACATTTATGGTTGGTTCACAGTTGTAACGATCTCTTAACAGGCCATAATATCGTCGTTTCGAACCGGATATAGACGACTGAATAGCATTGTTCTATTTTTGCTAATAGACACTTGGGAGTTTTAGAACAGTGAGTTAAAATAATGGTGATGGGAAGAGAGTACTTTGTTATGTCTTTATTAGTTTTAAAAGTATAGCATTATTATGTCCAGTCCAATGCGGTGGAATCTATTTCAATGTAATTGAGACCATAAAGTTGAATATGGTATTTTTCAATAATCTTACTAAACACTGCGGATAAGGTCATATTATATATTGTATTAATATATCTTGTCATGTTAATGGATGTTCAAAGAGATGAAGAGACAGATGCATACTATTTACAAAGAGATCCGCCGACAAAACCATATGTATTTTAAAGATTAATTCCGTAGTGCGTGTGTCCTCATTCAACTATATGTTCTACAAAAAAAGATAACACTATTATTGGATAAATATTATTTCCAAAGATTTCAATTCATCGAAATATAAATTATGTAATACTGTCATGTCCAACTTTTAATTTAGTCGAATAACTTGATCTAATATACGAATATACAAAATCTTATCAACATGTTATCTATTTTATGACACAGGGATGCACTTTATACGTCTTTGTGAATCACCACTAACCTGGCGACACTATATTTACAATTTCAGGTGCGAGAGAGTAGCAGCAACTTTTAATACACTAGGTGAAACTGGTGGTGGTTTTTACTATGAAGTTTGAATTTTACTCTTTCCTCAAAATACACGTTTTGTAATTTTTCGTGACAGAAGAAATTTTGCTCTAAATATTTCTAAAGTCCTTAAACGTCTTACGACAGAGTCTGGTTGTTCAGTATGGAGAACGCGCAATACTGCGACAAGACTATTTAAAATTATCTGAGGTCCACATACGCTGGTTCACTTATTCGTGCCCTGTGACGATTGTCAGATTCGTACGTACAGCAAATACGTTCGTGTTCGTGTACAAACACATGTGTTCGATACGCATCCAATGTAGTACAAGCCCTAACTAATTAATAATTTTTTTAATAATATTTTTGGAATTGCTGGATTGTCACAATCACTTTTAAATGACCTTTATTTTTAGACCCCACGCAATATTAATTGTATCTAACTGTATGTTTTAAATGACCTTTTCGTTCTTAGCTCAAATGCTTTTTAGTTAAACTCGTTGGCATGCTATAGATTCGCCGCTCCTTATCATATTTCAACAATTATAATCATATAATAATTATCACCATTTGTCTCTGTTGAAGGCTTATAGTACTGTCTCGTTTTCTCCCATGCTGCGTATGGATAATTGCTTCTCGCTTACTCAAATTTGTATAATATTTTATAAATTTTTCTGTTTTATTAGATTTCCTATGCATACACATTTTCTCAGTCAATGTGTTTCAACTATTTCCGATGTCCCACACATTTTCCACTATCAATGGGATGTGGGGTAAGTGATAGGGTGGTATGAGTTTTAGTATAGTATATGTATAAGCGATAGGGGAATACGGCCACTTGGGCAGTAAACCTAACAGTAAAGTGTAAAGCAAACCACAGTATAGTGCACATCGGGTCAAAGGTCATCTAGACTACGACTCACCGGATAGTTTTATGGGATATCACAAGATTGCAGTGCAGCGCTTTATCCAAATCTGTAAAACTCGTCTAACGCTGCTGGATTAAACCGGAAGTCCACGAGTCTACGAGTCCAGAAGACAACGAATATTTCATTTCAAAGTTACAGCTCATTTGGAACATGATGAGATAAACCAGAGAATTTATTACATAATTTACTTGAACTATGAACTTAAGGTGATAATGTTGTGACTCCTTTAATTAAAAAGTAGTGTTCATCTTTTAAGTACACCAAACTAAACATATAAAGTTAACTTATTGAATAACATGATTAAAAATTCAAAAAAGAATTGTCAAAAAAATTTGTGATTGCAAAAATTCAGATTGATTCACCTTTCCAAGAAGAAGCATGTTTAATTGATAAACATAATTGATAAAGTAGAAGCTTCATATGAGCATCGTGGTATATACCATGATAAAATGTGCTAACTTGAATACACCCTACTGAAGAGATCAACGTCGTTCCACTATATTTTTGGTACAGAACGCAATGATATTTTCTATTTCACTGAATGTAGCTGTCTAAAGTAATTGACAAATTATTCGATAGTAATTTATGTTTTCCGGAATATGTGTCAACTTGAGGCAGATTACTAAATTGCAGAGAACTCCATACTCCAGAGACCGTCTGGCTCAAGTAGTAGCAGTCGTAACCGCGATCCCTGCTAACTGTAACTGTAACTAGGAAAAGGAATTCTAGACCTTAGATGTATTTACGTGTTAGGTACTCGAAAGTCCCAGAGGTTCAACCGGTAGCGGTACTACTAGTACTTCTAGAACTGACATGATTCGGAAGGTGACATCGCAGAATTTAGAGCGAAACATCTTACAAGATGTGGCAAATATAATAAGTAAAGAATACTAACATTGAAGGAGTTTTCCAAATCTTTTATAAATATTTAATATTTTTTAAGTGTTTTAAAAATCCTAAACATAAAAATTGGTTTTAACATGCAAAACCATATTGTATGTGAAGTTTATGGCGTTGTTTATTCACTTTACGTCAGGATAGCTTTTGTAAACGGCGTAAAAAAACAAGCTAGCGATATCTAACCTTGTTTTTAGTAAACTTATTCTTAAGGAAAAGTGTATCATTCACAGAATTATTATACTTCTATATGCTTTTGTGTCTGATTTTCTAATCAGCGCTATACTTTCTATGTTTAGTTGTTATAAGTTAAATTGTGCTCACATAATCACAGAAACTTATTAGGCAGTGGTGTTTTTCTCAAATATCAGGCTGCTATTAAATGCAATTTATTACTAAGCTACAGCTAAGAGCGGTTCTGAATATCTTACGTTATTATTATTATTTTATTTTTTTAAATGTTTTTGCCATTTGGCATTTTATTCTTGTTCATTTATTTACATATCATTGTGTTTAATTCAATTTTGATCCTTATTAAATCTAAACATTCTCCCTCTTTCCAAACAAAATTATATTTATAAAAATAAAAACAAAACTGCTACTGCTTCGCTCACCCTGCTACTCTTCCTCCTGTTTCTACTCTGCCATTCCTTCTCTTTCCTCATTCCTTTTCTCTATCTCTGTCATCCACTCTGCCACCCCTTCACTGCCACTCCTTCTCATATTTTTGGGTCTTTTTCTCTTAAGTATTGTGATATCTCTCTCTCTCCCAAATCCTTTTATATCTTTTGTTATAATTGCTCTTCCCAATTTTTTTCATTCTTTCCTGTTGTTATACCTCCCTGTCTTTTCTCTTTAGCTTCTCTTCCACACTTGTCCCTTCCTCTCTTCTTCTCTCTGCCTCCTCTGTCGCCTTTCCATTGCTTTCGTAATACTCCTTTCTGTTTTTCGGGCCTCCTCCCCCACCTTCACTAATTTGAATATCTTACGTTTACTCAAGCAAGGAAACATTTATAAATTCCGAAAACGTCTTTAATAATTTCTTACAGTGTTACACTGCTTCCTCGAATCAGGCTCCAAACAGGTAACAGGTAACATGTAACCCTAACGAAAACAGAGCATAATCTAAGTGCACACGATAAGACATTTTCCAAGATGAAAAAATAACAGTCGCTATTTTCTGTTCTCATGATACATGCACGTGATGGGAGGCGGGAGTAGCAGCCCTGGTAGAACGAGATAAATTTTAAACTACGGTAAGCGTTTTTATTTATTATTTTTAAAAAAAACTTCTTTATTTTTCTGCTATGTAACCTTCGTTATAAATACCATTATTTTGTTTTAAATGAACTACTCGTATTTAATACTTTTGAAAATTTAACTCAAAACAACGACTGCTGAATGTTCGAATACGTTCATCATCTGTCTAATTATGAAATGCATTACATTTATAACAGGCACTGGGTGTTCATTGTTGATTCATAGACTTCAATATTGACATACAAGTATAAATGGCCTTGCACATTACCACGGCACTTTTCTCGGATCTATTCTTCTTTTTACAAAAAATCATATTCAATTTGGAGAAAAGGAGAGCAGGTTTCTGATACATTACTAGTGACCGATGGTTAGAAGATTAGATTCCGATTAAATTTAGATTCATTTTATCACTCTTCAGATTTTTGGAGTTCGGACGCTTACACAGTATACACCGCTTTAGACATGGATAAAGACAGTCTGGTTGCAATAGTCTTAACTTGATAGTTGTACAAGTACACTGAAGTAGACTTTCGTGAGCAATCGTTGGATTATACTCAACGATCAGTTATTTAATGTGTGTTTTACGATTTCTAAGATATGGTTGTATACAGAAATCTGACATCAAAAAAGAACCACAACCAATTTGTGAACAATGTAAGGGTAAAGTATATTATTCTTCGATGCTCAAGGTATTCATCGCACAGACAAGGCCTAAATATAGGCAGATATTTGAAAGCAGGGAAAGACTGAAAGACCTTATTGACTTCATCAATAAAACTAATTTAATCTCTTCATTTTAAATACCCATACTCGTGTCTTTAAGTCGTAAATTATGTATTGCAAATTTTTATAAATGTATATATTGCTTTAAGTGCTAATAACTTTTGAAAGTAGATGCATTCAAATAAATATTTTAAAAAATATTTAAATAGTAATAAAGGTAAATATCATTTTAAAATCACCCTGTACGTTATGTAACAATGCGCTAGTCTAGTTACGCTATAAATACACTATTTATAATTCTTCCTTAATTAGAGAAAAGAAAACATTTTTAAGATTTTTCTAAATTAATTTTATAAAACAAATAAAATAAGAAGAAGAATGCATATTCAGCAATGCATAAGGCGCAATTACTTATATTAAGAAAATAAATGTAACTCATAAGCATAGTGAAAAAAAATAGAGTAAGAAATATTACACAATGCACAAATACAAATTTTTGCGCGATAAAGTCAAACAAAATGTACTCTTCCAATGAAATAGTATGTTGCAAATTGCTTCTTTTCTGAAATGAATTATTAATGGTAATATTTAATATCTAATATTAAAATCTTAAAACATTTTGAAAACAATACTGAATAACAATGACTGGAATCATTTTAAAACGCAGTTCGATACGTATGAATATCTTGTGACGTCAGAGCAATGGCGGACCATGGTATAAGCTTTTTCGTGGGCTAAGGTCAGAAAATGTTTTATAGTATTCAGTTAGACTCCAGCAATGAGCGGTTTCTCTTCACTCCTGAGGGCCCGTTTCATAAGAGTCCTACTTGTTCTGTCCGCCACTGCATCTGTACGTTTACGATATATCGCGTTGTTTGGATGGGCGCTTGTTTAATCAGTTCAAACGCTCGCAAATAATACGACTATATACTCGACTCGTGTTTTTCGATATAGATGGCTATCATTTGAATTTAACTTTTAGTTATTATTTGAGATCAATAAACTATACGACCTTTTATCCTCCATTGTCCTCCATGATTCATATAGTTTATAGAAATATTTTGAATTCTAATAATATGATAAATCTGTTGTATATAATATAGGAGAATTGTTTAAAAAGTTTCGTGTCAATTTTAATTGTGTTACATGATTTTATCTTCCAGATGGTTAAGTTTGAAGTGAATACGTTATTTGGAACGGGTTGGAAAATTGATTATTTTCTTGATTAAACAAAAAGAGTATGGCTTTCTTTATGTACTCCGTATAAAATACGTTATGAATATCCTTGACCTTAATCGTTGCAGTCCCTATTACCCCCGCCACTGGATGTAATTTTGCAACAAGAAAATCTATTTTGTTTTTGTTCAAGGATCTAGAAAAATATGTATGGGTAAATTCGAGTAAGTCTAAGGTTTTTCTACAAAATATCTATTTTACAAAAACTTGGGACTGTTTTCAAGCATATGTTAATCTGAAAACTGTAACACCACAAAAATTTTGTATTATGATTTTTGAGATTAGAATATTATCGACAACTTTTGTTAATTTTGTTAAAAAAAAGTATCCCTACAAAATTTTTGTGAAAGTTATAGTTTTTAACATAAACAAAAGACTGATTATAAATTGCTGCCTATCTAAAATGGACGATTCGATGACGGATTTCCTCGACTATTACGAATTAGTATGACAATAGAACATTTATTTTAGATATTTTAGATTTACATTTGTAGATTTGAGGATTATAGAGATTCTACGGTAATAATAAATAAATAAACTTTATTTTAACATTGTATAACCATTAATTAACAGTGTATAACAGATAGAATAAGGTATTAGGTATAAAATAAAATCAATATCATCGCATCATTACACCCGTAGTTTGCCAATAAAAGAATCTGATTTCTTTTTAGGCCTAATGTCAGCATGGGGCGACCAGGCATCAAGTTATTCTGATAAAAAGTAAAGGTGCTTAAATGCCGCTCCAGTGCCTAGGGTTTGTGCGCTCGGGGTTGGGGTTCGTGGTTTGTGAGCTGGAAGTCGCGGCAAGACGGCCTCCTATAGAGATGTTGAAGAATTGATACGCTTTACAGATGTCACTATATCATAGCCGTCTTCCATGTGGCTGACATTTGAATTATATAGTTTGGTATACGTGGAACATCGACAATGTGTGATATGCGCTCAGAAAAACTTGTCCAATTAAAATGAAATAGATAAGGTAAGTTAGAATTAGAGTAAAAAATATTGTCTTAAACATTTAGTTATGTGAAATAGGCCGTAGTAAGATTATGTGTTTCTTAAAGTATTTCACCAAATTGTTTACTGGTATCTAAATACTTTTGTAATATTTGAATACACATTTTTACCAATTATAAAATATAACAATTTTTTTTTATAAATATATTTTTAAATAATAATAAATCTAACATAAAAATTTAAAACTTTTTAAATAAAATAAAATAGTAATCCCAAAAATATATATCTTTTGCTGTATACCATTTTTACTGAATCCCTCATTTTTAGGAGTCCCATTTTATAATCTACAGACATAGTACGTATTAAAAATGACATAACCTGCTACTGGAATAACAGTGACTGACTCTACTGAATGAGGTCTAATTTTTAAGAGTTTTAATAAAATTAAGTAATAAAGATATCAAAGCACTGCCCCTGGCATGAGACTCACCCCTTCCCCTTCGCGTGAAACTCCTTACAACATCGCCTGGATTAAGACTTGTGGTGGTGAGGGTGAAATGAAACGGCGAATAAAAGCTTATTATTTGGTGGAGCTTTTTAAAAACCATGTCAGTAAATTTAACAAGTTTTTCTTACACGTATTGTTTCATGTAAGTAAAAATGTATCTTAAATAATTATTAAGCTTTGTTGAACTCTTCAAATTCTCATTCAAATGTGAAGCAAATTAACTACAAATATGATGAAAGATACAAGAGGATTTGGGAGAGGGAGATTCTGGAATATGTACGAAAAAAGAGGCAAGGAACATAAAAAGAATTAGATTGGGAAACGAAGAGAACGGCAGCAGGTACTTGGAAAATAGAAAGAAAAAGGTAAAAAACGAAAAAAATATTGTGCACTTATTAAAGGGAGGCAGTGAAGGGAAGAGGTGGATGACAAAAATAGAGAGAGGAGCGAGGAAAGAGTAGAAACAGGAAGGAGAGTAGCAAGAAGAGTGAAGCAGTAATGGTTTAAATTTATCTGTTTTATTTGTATTTTTCTTTTAGTGAAAATGGTATGTAATTTAATAAATTAAGGCGGAAGAATGTAGTGCCTAATGGCAAAAACATTACAATAAAATAATAAGTACCTTTTAAACACTGTTACGGATAAGGTTTATATAACACTAGCTGTCCCGGCCACGCGTTGCTGTGCCTAACTATTGAATAGATGCCTAACTATTGCCATCTATTGAATATTTACTCAATCTAGTCAACAGATTTCGATTTACTCAACAGAATATTTACTCAATCTAGTCAACAGATGCCGCCATCATCGTCGCCCGATGTCATATGTCATATACAGATAATTAATAGACAAATAATTAGCAATAAGATAAATAAATTGAGATGTAAGGTATCCTATCTTTCAAGTTGGATCAAACTGGACACGGTGTACAAATTTCATTAAAATCGGTTAAGTAGTTTAGGAGTCCATAGCGGACAACACAGTGACACGTAATTTATATATATTAAGATAATAATGATATCTGTTACGTAAAAAATTTGTGACTTATTTTATAACAATTATGACCATAAAAGGGTCTTTTTCGGCCGTAAAATTTTGTAAGAAGATCTTTCAATGATTGGATAAAATACGGCTCTGTTTATCAATTAAAATTTGAAGTAACTATTTAACATCATATTTAAGTTTGTTCCTAATATGAAGTAGTCAAGTGGCGCAGGTTCCATTAAATTCTGAAATATTTTGCTGAAGTATAACTACAAAGTATAAATGTTAATAAACGGGACTTCAGAGTTGTTGACACATTCTAAAGAATTTAGAGGGTGGTAGCAAGAAAAGTATGTAGAGACCTCAGGCTCAGAGGAAGCGAACCATAAATCGAAATCTCTCAGGTGTATAAGTTCTTCTGAAATTCATTAAAACGTCGACAATAAAATAGTTCACGGAAAACTCACGAGGGCGCATATATAGTACACACATATACATGCTTAAAACTAAGCCACGTTCAAGATTATTTAACAAGTTACGTTATATAACAAACAACACACGTCTCATTGCGCCTTCAACACTTAAAACTCACTTTCTTGGGAGTAATACTTTTAATTAAAATTACACCCACTTGTTTTCACCCTGTCTGCCAGACAACTTTTATTACATAGTTGATGTTAACCAGGTATTTTGTCATTACGGGAAGTTTAATTTATGTGTGTATGTGTATGTATATGTTACACGCATGGTGCTATTGTTAGGCACAGCTTCAGTATTTTAGCTGTTACTATAGTGCCCATATTTTGCATGTTTTTCACACAACGCATACTACTTTTTAAGACTTTTTTCTAAATAAATAAACAATTATTGATAGTCAATACGTTGTATATAATATAAATAGTATAAATATACCATTATCTTATATACCATTTCCGTGAAGAGATACTGAAAATATGCAGCCTAGAATGGACAGAAATACAAGAACAAAAACTATATCAAAAAAACAGAAAGGAAGAGAAAACATTGACGAGACTAAGAATAGGACTTACAAAAATTACACATGAATACATCCTCAAGAGAAAAAGACAATCTATTTGCGACACTTGAAAAAAGAATTAACAATTCGTACTACTACAATGCAATAAATTTCACCAGATAAGAGAAAATCTAATTTAGACTTACTTCCTGATAATGACATTAACATTAACAAACTACTACAATTTTTACGAGACACGAAATTAATAAATAAAATATAAATGTAATACATATAGGATAAATGATCTATGCAATTCAAATATCCTTAAATTAAATTATAAGAGCATTAATAGATATAATATGTTTAACAAAATTGTATTCTGCATTATAATACGACATGAAAATTTGTTGTTTTAAATTGTATATCAGATTTAATCAACTTGATTGCCGACAAAAAGATTAATAATCATTTGGTTTACATAATAAACTATTGTATAATACCTATAAACATTGCCGAGATATTTATTATGTGGAAATGAACTTTTGCTGTATCTAGGTTAAAGCTGTTATTTTAATTTATTTTGTTTATGTCGACTTTATGGGATTTTTAGGATTTACTTGACTGATGCATGATTTAAATGCAGTATATAAAACGAAAGAAAATATTAATTCGGACAAAAAATTTATTTTATATTTAATCTGCAAGAAATTTGAACATCTGTATAAAAGACAAGGTAATAATTGATTTAATCTCTATATTTTGAATACTCATAGTCGTATTTACTAACTATATATGTATAGTATATTGTTTTAAGTGCTAATAACTATCGAAAGTTATTAAGTAAATATTTAAAAAAAACAAGGTAAGGTTTTAAAACTATGTGAAATCTACATCTTTTAACTTTTACCGTATGTGATGTACAGTCAACTTTATTTATAAAGTCCATTTTATTTTAATCCATTGCCCAAAGGACACACTTCCATTATTTTGTACATGTTAACATACCCCTCATATATATATATATATATATATATATATATATATATATATATATATATATTTCTGACATTTTATAATTAATAAAAACCCGTTGTTTTTCACTAATGACTTCCTCTGGTCGACGTGTGCGTTTGGTTGCTCGTACTAATCCATTTGTAATTAATGTATATTTACACAGATTTTCCATTTGAGTGTCAGATATCCGTCATACATAAATTGTTTCCAGTCCATCAATAATCACAACTACATATACATACTCCTACGAAGTATATTAAACTCCAAGTAGTTGCGTTACGGGCAGGCCCGGAATTGAGGGAGGGCAGGCGGGGTTACTGCCCCGGGGCCTCCACAAGAAAGAGGCCTGCACAATAGAGATCAAAGCACTAAATTTATGAAAGAATTGACGGAAAAAAATGACCCTTTTATTTGGAAAATAATTAGGGACCTCCGCTCCTTCGTTGCCCCAGGGCCTCCACACCTATAAATCCGTCCCTGGTTACGGGTATAGTCTTTTATCATTTAGTTATAAACTATTTGTGAATTTTGTAATTTCGATCGAGTAATTAACCGTTAGATACTATTTGACATTATATATGGACTCACAACAAGAAGTGTTATTTTAAATTACGCACCTTTTTTGAACAGTCCACATACAATCGTCATTACCGCAATGACATTTAGCAGGTTCACCATTACCTCACAGATTGTACTTTGGACGAAAATAATCACCACTGTTGATATAAAGTGAGATCAAAGACCCTTTATGAATAACTAAGTGCAGTGGTACACGGAAGAAACTATCGATAGTTAAGATAGGTCCTGGTTTTTTTAAATGTACCCTTCCCCCTTCATACCCTTCTTATGCTCAGTCGCCGAGAATTTTAGTTCATAAAAGATAGACGACCTGGAGAGGTCGCTAAAAGCGGTTTTTTTCGTGTCGAGGAATTTTATTCTAAGCGAGAGTACTCTGGGTTAGCCTCTATTATTGAGAAAGCGAGAAATACTTATCTAAGCGTACTATAAGAGTAGACGAGACAGGTATATCAACAACTATAACTAAGATACCAACTGATTATTATTTCGATTATTTTATTAAACCTTGATATAAATGATAGGTTGTCTTCGTTAGTTCAATGTCTTTTTAAAGTATTATCTATATATAACTAGCTGTCCCGGCCACGCGTTGCTGTGACTAACGTTTTTGTCATATTACATTACATAGCGCCATCTATTGAATATTTACTCAATCTAGTCAACAGATGTCGCCATCATCGTCGCCCGATGTCATATGTCATATACAGATAATTAATAGACAAATAATTAGCAATAAGATAAATAAATTGAGATGTAAGCTATCCTATCTTTCAAGTTGGGTCAAACTGCACACGGTGTACAAATTTCATTAAAATCGGTTAAGTAGTTTAGGAGTCCATAGCGGACAACACAGTGACACGTAATTTATATATATTAAGAAGAAGATTAAGACTATTTTCACACTCGCATAGCGAACTTGAAGCATTTCGAAAACTTGCATCCTACTTAGAAAATCTTTTGCACTGCCCAGATTGCCTTTCACCTTCTAAGAAAACGCAGACATTATTTTGCTAGTGTATAATATGGGTAGTTTACTGTATACAAGTATGTATGTATTTAAAAGAAATACACAACTCAACCAAAACATTCTATTTGAAAAATTGATTTACCATATACTCGTATTTGCTGAATATATATATTTTTTCATTTTACTTTTTTTTTATATTATTATGAAGAAAATTCGAGACGAGTTTGTTTGTTTATTTTATTTATAAAAACAAATTTTCTATAACATATTTCCACTTGAATACGTTTTCCCACCCGATAAAATATACCCATCGACCCAGTAGTTCCCAGTACTTCGTTCGATAAATTCCAGATGAAAATAAATACATATTAAATTTTCCGAAACACTTAATAATTATAGAGAAGGTATGATATTTATATGAATACGTGTATCTGTCACTATCAGGATTGTCTCACACGCCTACAACCCCACTCCCCCAACTCCACTCGCCCCCACGAAGACGCAGTTATGCCATATTCTCTAAATCCGCGATCACTTATATAGGATCTTTGACAAACATTTTGTTCACATGTAATTGTTAATACTAAGCATCAACTGTTGCATTTGAATTCCACTTCGATAGTTTCTTTTAACTGTGATATAAAGCGTTATGCTTCTGTAGGCTTGTAAAGAACATAACAGACTGATGCTTGTCAAAAAATGAGCGCGCTGTCATTAGCCGTTTGGTTGCTACAGCAGCGTGAAATTGGTAACACTTCGAGCGCCTTGTTTTGGACTATATTCAACCTTAATTAATCTTAAGATTTACATTTTTATCATGTTTGGGGTATTTTCCCTGTCATGAAACTATTTTGTAAAACTTATAGCATATAAATCTCCAACACTGACTGACTCCCGCGTATTCGTATATAAAAATAATCTATTATTTCACATCGCTATGAAATTTTTTAGATTATGTATTTCTAGAAATAAAATAAGTGGTTTAGGATCCTCGGAAATGAAATAACTATCTCATCTTATTAATATTCGCTACTTTAGATTTATTATACGCTTAAAAAGTCCAAAATATTTTTATATTTTCAATTCTCATATCTTATATGCTGATTTAAATCATTTTTCTGATTTATTTTCTTCATTTTTATTTTTAATCTATAATTAGAATCTTAAAGCATAAAAGCTTTATTAAAATAATATAATATAATATTTTAAATATAATAAGAATTGAAGAATCTCACTCCATTTGCTGGTTTTATGTGTATATGTCACTGAGGGTGGGGGTGAACTATTTGCTGAGGCAGTATTCACATAATGCTGCACTATTTTATATCATTTTTATATCAATTCTGCTCTTTTTATACCGTTAATGATTAAGACTGTCACTGTCGACTATAAATGAAAAGTAGATACTGTACTTTGAATTATTAGTCAACCTGTTTCTTATTAAAAACTATACATTATTAATTAAAATCTAAATCATTGTTAATGAAATTTGTTGATAGGCAAATAAGTGAATAAATATAAAAAAAAAAAAAATTTGTTGCACTAATTTTTCATTGTAAAAAATATTAAGAGAAAATAGAAATTTGATTTTCAACACACTATATGCTTCTAAATAATTAATATACTAATTAATGATCTATTTATAAACAAAGCTTGAATATTTATCTGACTCCTAAAGGTTATATGGTTTAAATAGCTCAATCGTGTGCAAAGTTATTAACGTTTTTATATTTGAAAACATGGAGTGCTAGTACAAAGTTGTAAGTCGATTGTCATTTTAGTACACTGTTGCTATCTATATCTAACTATATAACCATGAAGTAATGTTTCACCTTAAGGTAAAAATTTGTTTTGTTGATAATAGTATTCGATGAAAATAGGTCAGACACGCGTAACTATGTAAAATATAACCAGTTCTTTATTTTAGAGCGTAAGGAACATAAATGCATCAAGGAATTATAAGGAAATGAACTTAATTGCTAAAAAAAAGTCAATGAATTTTTAAAAAATCGCAATAAAGCCAGATAGGCGTAGATATTCGTAGAATCGAAACAGTTTATCAATTTAATGTGTAACGGCTATATTTCAATTAAAAAATTACACACATTTGAAATATTAATTATTTTAAAAAATTGTGGAAAATTTTGTATAACTTTTTCTATTACTCGTTTTTTGCAACGGGACAGCTAGTACCACTATTTATATATTTTTATATAAAACGCATTATAGCAATAAAAATGACTACAGAGGATTTGAAAAATTAATTATATTACACAACACAAAGAAAATAATGTCATTAAAAATGTATTCCAGAATCAGTGCGACATATTCCACCCCCATATTCGATGGGGAACATATAGCACAGCCATTTGTTGTGTAGCATTACTATTTGGGAAGTTATCATGGGGTGCGTTATGGCGAAATCCGCGAGGGACTCGATAAAGGGGTTCGTTCGTTGGTCGTTTATTCCGTGGTTTAGTAAAGCGTAGTCAATCTGGTTTGGCTTGGGGGGGTTGAACCTACTTACAGTTTTCTGAATTCTGTTGGCAACTAGCATCCCCTGCAGATTGATTATGTTATTAAAATATCCCCCTTGCTGATATATATCATTTACGCGAAAAAAATACTAACAATCGGTTAAGATAAATTATTATTAGTTTAACTATGACTATATCTGTGGTTTATTGCCGACTTTTGCCGAGAATTACCGAGGTCTTTGTTTTTTTGTGTTTAGTATTACCATATTGAAATATAAGACCATTATGTTATGCAAATACATTCATTTAGATAAAACACAACGTGTTAAATTTTGTAAATAATGAGTGTCAAAAATTGCACTAAAATCGATAGACAGTGCAGAAAAATTAAAAGAATGAACACAGTACAACAGTTTTTACAATGGTTCTTCAATAGAACACTGTCCAGATAGTTCCTAGAACACTCTCCTTGAAAAGCAAATGATATGACATCGCTCAAAACTTCCTATTTATATTTATCTGCGTGACCCTTTCAATAATAAGCTGCAGTACTATACAGCTTTAATAAAATTATAGATATATCCTTTATAATTGATAAAGTATATCCCTAAAATTGATATTATATTGATAGGGGAATATAATACCATATAAACTTTATCAATAATTCAATACGTGAACATTCCAATAACAAAGCCCACACGTATACATCATATTCTTGTAATTACAAATCATATATCATAGAACACCAATTCGACTCACTTCTTTCTTATATGAAATAGTTTTCCCTTGTTTATACCTTATTCAAACCTAATGCTATAATGCTTGTGAGATTTTGGTTGTGATCCTATCTCCGATAGAAATAAATGAGCGGTTTAACATAAGTTTACTCATATTTAATTCGTTTAGTTATTACTATTTATTACGGTGCGTTCATTTGGATATAATTGATTAGTAAATTCATTAGAAATACTGTTTATGTACGTTTTGCTGTGGTCAATTTGATATCAAACGAATTATAAAGTAAATAAATTTAAAAATAACTTACTCAAATCGTAGTAAGAGCTGTCGCTAGTTTCATGTTTATTTAGGTTATGTTCACTGTAAAAACTTATTAAACCACTAAGCACTTAAAACACATAATGACTTTTGTTATATTCATTAAAACATAAAACACTCACTTTAATACATTGTCACACTTTAATATCAGCCTAATTAAATTGAAATATTTTGCAAAATTATTAATAACGTAATGTAATGTATCCAAAATCAAAACTGCGTATAATTATTTACAATGACATCTGACATCTAAAACACTCACTTTAATACATTGTCACACTTTAATATCAGCCTAATTAAATTGAAATATTTTGCAAAATTATTAATAACGTAATGTAATGTATCCAAAATCAAAACTGCGTATAATTATTTACAATGACATCTGGTCAAACTGGTACGTTTTCTGTTTTACCGACAAACATACACCGTACTGCTGCTATCTCCATCTCTCGGTAGATGGAAACCTTACACGTTTAATATTTTAAATCTATAAATAAATTATTTTCTCATTTCTCATTAAAATTCAATACAAATTTAAGTTTAAATTTCATGTCATATATATTAATAATCATACTGTCGAAAAAATATTGACAGTCTGTGCAATTTGATAGTTTGATAACAGCCATTATTGTAGCCTTTTAATATATCCTTTGGAGACCTTTATGTGACATTTTGATTCAACACACCCGTTCGGATATATTTTGAAGTTATGCCGAATGCGTTTTGCGTAAATTTATATGCGTTGCTGTTGTAATTTACGGACCGTGAGATTGGATATAGGGTTACAACTACCCCGAACACCCCTAGCGCACCAGCACCGTTGATAACATTATTATAGCAACCCTCTGTCGATTACAAAATAACTGCAGAATTGAAAGCACCGCTCCATATTCAACGGTATAATATGATGCATTATTCATAAAGGAGCGTTAACACTGGTACAACAACTAAGATCATTTAAGGATTTTGGCAACACCATACAGACGATACTTAAAACCGTAGCTGTCGCTGCATACGCCTTAACTTTATTTTCAATCATTCCCTTTGTTAAATTCATTTACCGTAATAAAGACTCCAGCGCGGGGTGGCACGGCGCCAGTATATGTTTTCCCCTGCGCTCGATGGCTTGCCTCCTTGGGTTGGTTTGGGCGTAATGCATTTATATTTGTGATTTTCCTGTTTGTCTTTATAAATGGCCAACTTCCGTGCAGTTTAATCGCAAGTTCTAAATGGCTGAACTTTGTTTTTACTAAATTAGATTCTCTCTAAAAGAATAAATGCATGCTTCTACTCATTCTAATGTATAACTAAATCGTGTAGGATTTATATAAATATATTCTTCTTCTTAAGGTTCATATATTATAGTGATAAGGTTGTTTAATTATTTGTGCAGTACCGTTTAAACTATAAAAAGCGTAAAACCATTGTTTTATTACGCCTGATTAATTTGTCTAGGCAATCATTTGTACACCAACATTATTTACGCTCGTCTAAACGTTGTGAGATTTAAATTGTTGAAGTGGACTATCATTTATTAATCGCAGTATTATAAAAGACATTAGCAATTAAAATAGGAAAATTAAAGAGCTTTTATGACGTCACAGTCTAGGTTAACATAATCAATAGGTGTCACTGCTCCCAGATAGAAAATGTAAAGCAATGTAACACGTGAATTAGCTTAAAGTAAGCTTTATAGTAGAATTAGCTATAGTAGTAGGCAAAGGAATCAGTAAATTTAGAAATTGAGATGAAAGTGAAATTACTTTCATATGAAATTTTTAATATAATCAAAAAATTAAACTTCAATTTGAGAAACACAGAATTCATTAACAAAAGTCAGTTAAAAGGAAGAGATTATTATATGTTACATCCAAATTTAAGTAAGAAGAGATGGTTTAGAAATGAGTCCCGCAAAATTATATCAACTATAATCAGAATCAAAAGTAATCATTGCAAAACTCCAGCTCACCTGTACAAAATTAATATTAAGTCTGATGATAGATGTCAATGTGGTGAAGAAAGAACTTTGGATCATATTATATTTAAATGCTTAAATTATAGTTTAGAAAGATCAAAATTGAATAGTGATATATTAGATGTGATTAAAACTTTTCCTGTTAATACTAAATTTTTGTTAAGTGATTCAAAATTAATTAGTGAATTATTGAAATATTTAGAAATTTGTAAAATTGAATTATAAATTATAAAAGATGTATAAAAAACGTTTGATGGTGGCTATGACGAAAGAAAGTCAAGACAAATAACTAAATTAATATAAAAAAAAAAACCCATTCTCAATGAACACAAGCATTTCCGGAATGACATCAGGAAAGCCGAGTCGATTGGCTGAGAAAAAATAATTCAAAATATATGATGCAACAAAATAATGGAAATAATTAAATCTAATATCCTACTATTTTCCATCTTCCACAATCCGCACCGAGTGTTTGAAATTTGTTTGAATTTAACCAACCACGAGTTGATACGATAAATAAGAGCCATGCTAAGTGGTTTTGAAACATAATAGCGTTTGAGAAATATGTGTTAATTTAACTAATAGAAGACATCAAAAGCACTTCTTATTTGATCAACTTCATTGACGTTGAGTAGTCCTCCCTCCTCGCCATTAGGAAACCCCCACTCACCACTCCTCACTCACCTACCACCTACAATCCCTCCTGAAAACGACTGCGAACAGAGCTTTCGGCTGAGAGCATTTAATCGAACTTAGTACAACAAAGGGCTCCATCTACCTTTTGAAGTTCAATTAAAATATTGTTTTAAATTTTATAAATCTTTAAGATGTGTGAATTAATTATAAGTTAAGTTGAATGATGTCTTAACGGATGGATTTAAAAGATTTATTAATTAAATTCTGAAATCGTTTGAAATTTATTATAAGTTTTTGATTTAAGAATTAGAACTACTACCATTAACTCTTTAAGAAGATGAGAAGGGTAAACTTCAAAGGATTTGCGTCTGTAGTGAATGTAGTAGAAAGTATATTAAGGCCTGTCGCACACTGCAAGCGTTTTTAAGCCCATTACCTCCCAGTAAACAATTTGGTGAAGTGCTCTGTTTAGTGACGTTCGAGTCACTCGTACAATTCAATTCTAACGCTTTAGAAGTTCTCTACCTGTCACAGATTTTGTGTTAGTTGTTACAATTTTTTCATAATAATATTCTTTCTTTTTCCAACATCATTCATTAAGTAGCAGTTGTTTCTTTCACACTAGGATATATATTTGTTTAGTTCATTTTCATTCCAAAGTGAGAGAGAAACGGGATGCGGTTAGACAAGTAAAATATATTTTTCACCGTTACACTTGCATACTTGTATAGTATTTCGTTCAGTACAGTATGTTTAAAGTGTATGCTATCCTTTTTCAACAAATATTTCTTTAATGGTAATAGGCACACGCTGTCTCCCTCAATCTCCGAATGTAATGTGTTTAAACGAATACTCTAAGCAGCGAGGGTAAGACAGAGTTTTAAACCTAACGCAGACCTGCCGATCGTGGATTTTTGAATCACCAAAACAATGTAAAAAACTAATATAACGAGTATTGTTGAAGATGAATAATATTCATTAAAAAAATCACGATCCGTACTAAAGATTACATCTATTTATTTCTTCATTTAAATATTTATATTTTGCAGACTCTAAAAAGTAGAATTCCATTAAGTTTTATACCCCTGCCATCCCTGCTAGTGTCAAGTTTATAACTCCGGCCATAAATCATAAACCGACTCCGCTTTTAATTCAGCAGTGAACCGTCGTTGCGATCTCTGTAGGGCATAAAAAGGGCCTTTCCTATGAACGACTGAATAGAAAACGAACACGTGATATGTAACGTGAACTCATGATATGTAATAGAAATTAAGTAGAATTTACTCCAAAATGTTTACTGGGCTACCTTTCCGAACACTGTAAATGTAATGAACCTCGCACATTGCAAGCGACCGAATACGGCCGTTACGTAGCTCTTATATTGGAAGCGAATTTTAACCAAGCGAATACAACGCTAAACCTATCCGAACCTTGTAAATGCAATAAGCCGTCTCAGACTGAACTCTTTCATAATAGTGGTGTATCGATAAAAATTAAAGTAAAAGTTTGCTCTCATGATGAATTATGTTAGTGCTAAACAATTCTAATACACCCTAAAGACCAAAGAAGAAAATGTGATTATCAAAAATGTTTCCATTAATCCCTCTATAGTGTTTTTTCTGTTTTATATTTTGAGGTTATATACTTTTTGATGGAATGTCACTGTTTTAATTGTATCTAATTGATAATAGAATTCAATTGCGTTTATTGGCCAAATGTTTTTTATAATGGTTGGTTCCAGAACATGACACTTATGTTTTAACCTGTGGTAGAGTTTCTCTGTAACAGAAATTAGTTTTTAATATTCTTGACATGAATTTTATAATGTAATGACCAATCTTGATAAGGGAATAGTAATACAGTGTTATTTATGTTGTAGATGACTTCGCATGGGTGATCGAAAGCTTAGGTTTCATTTTGTTGTAAAAATTTAAGTTTTCACTAGCTCTTCGCCCCATTGCCTAGCAATGGGTGTATATTATACGTTTGTTATAGAAATCTTATTTCTTATTTGTCTAATTTTTAATAGAGAAATATCCGCTACACTAATGTTCTGGCTTTTTGTAATCTTTTCTATATTTATAGGCTTTTTCCTAAAATAAGAGTTTATTTGTTTTTCATGGTTTGATGCAACTGCTTTATTACACTTTAAACATCAATGCTTTTTAGGTTTCTATGCGACCTTTTTTAAATTAATAGACATTTCTTTCTAAAGAACATTTAAGATCTTTGAAAACTTTTAATACAGTTATATCCACTAAACTTTAAGAAGACGAACTGTCTTATTAAATTTAAAATATCTCAACATTTGTGGATTTTATAAGGGTTTCTAAAAATTCATGGACTTTTTTTTCAAATTTTTTTTTATTGATTTCTTAATATATTTTGATGCAGTTATTTGCTTTAGGCTTTAAGAAGACGAACTGTGTTATTAAATTTAAAATATCTCAATATTTGTAGATTTTATAAGGGTTTCTAAAAATTCATGGACTTTTTTTTCAATTTTTTTTTATTGATTTCTTAATATATTTTGATGCAGTTATTTGCTTTAGGCTTTAAGAAGACGACTGTCTTATTAAATTTGAAATATCTCAACATTTGTGGATTTTATAAGGGTTTCTAAAAATTCATGGACTTTTTTTTCAATTTTTTTTTATTGATTTCTTAATATATTTTGATGCAGTTATTTGCTTTAGGCTTTAAGAAGACGACTGTCTTATTAAATTTGAAATATCTCAACATTTGTGGATTTTATAAGGGTTTCTAAAAATTCATGGACTTTTTTTTCAAATTTTTTTTTATTGATTTCTTAATATATTTTGATGCAGTTATTTGCTTTAGGCTTTAAGAAGACGACTGTCTTATTAAATTTGAAATATCTCAACATTTGTGGATTTTATAAGGGTTTCTAAAAATTCATGGACTTTTTATTTCAATTTTTTTTTTATTGATTTCTTTATATCTTTTGATGCAGTTATTTGCTTTAGGCTTTAAGAAGACGAACTGTGTTAATAAATTTAAAATATCTCAATATTTGTGGATTTTATAAGGGTTTCTAAAAATTCATGGACTTTTTTTTCAATTTTTTTTTATTGATTTCTTAATATATTTTGATGCAGTTATTTGCTTTAGGCTTTAAGAAGACGACTGTCTTATTAAATTTGAAATATCTCAACATTTGTGGATTTTATAAGGGTTTCTAAAAATTCATGGACTTTTTTTTCAATTTTTTTTTATTGATTTCTTAATATATTTTGATGCAGTTATTTGCTTTAGGCTTTAAGAAGACGAACTGTGTTAATAAATTTAAAATATCTCAACATTTGTGGATTTTATAAGGGTTTCTAAAAATTCATGGACTTTTTTTTCAAATTTTTTTTTATTGATTTCTTAATATATTTTGATGCAGTTATTTGCTTTAGGCTTTAAGAAGACGACTGTCTTATTAAATTTGATATATCTCAACATTTGTGGATTTTATAAGGGTTTCTAAAAATTCATGGACTTTTTATTTCAATTTTTTTTTTATTGATTTCTTTATATCTTTTGATGCAGTTATTTGCTTTAGGCTTTAAGAAGACGAACTGTGTTAATAAATTTAAAATATCTCAATATTTGTGGATTTTATAAGGGTTTCTAAAAATTCATGGACTTTTTTTTTCAATTTTTTTTTTATTGATTTCTTTATATCTTTTGATGCAGTTATTTGCTTTAGGCTTTAAGAAGACGAACTGTGTTAATAAATTTAAAATATCTCAATATTTGTGGATTTTATAAGGGTTTCTAAAAATTCATGGACTTTTTTTTTCAATTTTTTTTTTATTGATTTCTTTATATCTTTTGATGCAGTTATTTGCTTTAGGCTTTAAGAAGACGAACTGTCTTATTAAATTTGAAATATCTCAACATTTGTAGATTTTATAAAGGTTTCTAAAAATTCATGGACTTTTTTTTTCAATTTTTTTTTATTGATTTCTTTATATCTTTTGATGCAGTTATTTGCTTTAGGCTTTAAGAAGACGAACTGTGTTATTAAATTTGAAATATCTCAACATTTGTGGATTTTATAAGGGTTTCTAAAAATTCATGGACTTTTTTTTTCAATTTTTTTTTATTGATTTCTTTATATCTTTTGATACAGTTATTTGCTTTAGGCTTTAAGAAGACGAACTGTGTTATTAAATTTGAAATATCTCAACATTTGTGGATTTTATAAGGGTTTCTAAAAATTCATGGACTTTCTTTTTCAAATTTTTTTTTATTGATTTCTTTATATCTTTTAATGCAGTTATTTGCTTTAGGCTTTAAGAAGACGAACTGTCTTATTAAGTTTAAAATATCTCAACATTTGTGGATTTTATAAGGGTTTCTAAAAATTCATGGACTTCTTTTTTCAATTTTTTTTTTATTGATTTCTTTATATCTTTTGATGCAGTTATTTGCTTTAGGCTTTAAGAAGACGAACTGTGTTAATAAATTTAAAATATCTCAACATTTGTGGATTTTATAAGGGTTTCTAAAAATTCATGGACTTTTTTTTTCATTTTTTTTTTATTGATTTCTTTATATCTTTTGATGCAGTTATTTGCTTTATGCTTTAAGAAGACGAACTGTGTTAATAAATTTAAAATATCTCAACTTTTGTGGATTTTATAAGATTTTTAAAATGTAAAAATATTTTTTATAAAATCCTTCTAAAATCCACAAAACTGTAGATATTTCAAATCTGTTAAAACAGTTTGCCTTCTTAAACCTTAACGGATATAACTGCATCAAAAAATATAAAGAAATCAATAAAAAAAAAATTTTAAAAAAAAGTCCATGAATTTTTAGAAACCCTTATAAAATCCACAAATATTGAGATATCTCAAATTTAATAAGACAGTTCGTCTTCTTAAAGCCTAAAGCATATAACTGCATCAAAAGATATTAAGAAATCAATAATTTTTTTTTTTGAAAAAAAAGTCCATGAATTTTTAGAAACCCTTATAAAATCCACAAATGTTGAGATATTTCAAATTTAATAACACAGTTCGTCTTCTTAAAGCCTAAAGCAAATAACTGCATCAAAAGATATAAAGAAATCAATAAAAGAAAAATTGAAAAAAAAAGTCCATGAATTTTTAGAAACCCTTATAAAATCCACAAATGTTGAGATATTTCAAATTTATTAACACAGTTCGTCTTCTTAAAGCCTAAAGCAAATAACTGCATCAAAATATATTAAGAAATCAATAAAAGAAAAATTGAAAAAAAAAGTCCATGAATTTTTAGAAACCCTTATAAAATCCACAAATGTTGAAATATTTCATATTTAGTGACGCAGTTCGTCTTCTTAAACATAAATGGATATAACTGCATCAAAAAATATTAAGAAATCAATAATTTTTGTCTTTGAAAAAAAGTCCATGAATTCTTAGAACCCTTTATAAAATCCAAAATAGTTGAGATATTTCAAATTTTTTAATGCAGTTCGTATTCTTAATTATAAATGAATATAACTGCATCAAGGAATATTAAGAAATCAATAATTTTTCTTTTTGAAAAAAAGTCCATGAATTTTTAGAATCCCTAATAAAATCCAAAATAGTCAAGATATTTTAAATTTTTTAGCACAGTTCGTCTTCTTAATTATAAATGAATAAAATTGCATCAAAAAATATTAAGAAATCAATAATTTTTCTTTTTGAAAAAAAAGTCCATGAATTTTTAGAATCCCTTATAAAATCCAAAATAGTTAAAATATTTAAAAAAATTTAATGCAGTTCGTCTTCTTAATTATAAATGAATATAACTGCATCAAAAAATATTAAGAAATCAATAATTTTTCTTTTTGAAAAAAAAGTCCATGAATTTTTAGAATCCCTAATAAAATCCAAAATAGTCAAGATATTTTAAATTTTTTAGCACAGTTCGTCTTCTTAATTATAAATGAATAAAATTGCATCAAAAAATATTAAGAAATCAATAATTTTTCTTTTTGAAAAAAAAGTCCATGAATTTTTAGAATCCCTTATAAAATCCAAAATAGTTAAAATATTTAAAAAAATTTAATGCAGTTCGTCTTCTTAATTATAAATGAATATAACTGCATCAAAAAATATTAAGAAATCAATAATTTTTCTTTTTGAAAAAAAAGGCCATGAATTTTTAGAACTCCTTATAAAATCTAAAATAGTTAAGATATTTTAAATTTTTTAATGCAGTTCGTCTTCTTAATTATAAATGAATATAATTGCATCAAAAAATATTAAGAAATCAATAATTTTTCTTTTGGAAAAAAAAAGTCAATGAATTTTTAGAACTCCTTATAAAATTTAAAATAGTTAAGATATTTTAATTTTTTTAATGCAGTTCGTCTTCTTAAACATAAATGGATATAACTGCATCAAAAAATATTAAGAAATCAATAACTTTTCTTTTTGAAAAAAAAGTCCATGAATTTTTAGAACTCCTTATAAAATCTAAAGCATTTAAGATATTTCAAATTTTTTAATGCAGTTCGTCTTCTTAAACATAAATGGATAAAACTGCATCAAAAAATATTAAGAAATCAATAATTTTTCTTTTTGAAATTATATTATAAATTATAACGTCTGATCAATATGCAACCATATATACTTTTATTTGTGTATATATAGTTGCACGTAGATCAGGCGTTGAAAATCAGGAAAAAAAGTCCATGAATTTTTAGAACTCCTTATAAAATCTAAAGTATTTAAGATATTTCAAATTTTTTAATGCAGTTCGTTTTCTTAGACATAAATGGATAAAACTGCATCAAAAAATATTAAGAAATCAATAATTTTTCTTTTTGAAATTATATTATATTATAAATTATAACGTCTGATCAATATACAACCATATATACTTTTATTTGTGTATATATATAGTTGCACGTAGATCAGGCGTTAAAAATCAGGAAAAAAAGTCCATGAATTTTTAGAACTCCTTATAAAATCTAAAGTATTTAACATATTTCAAATTTTTTAATGCAGTTCGTCTTCTTAATTATAAATGAATATAATTGCATCAAAAAATATTAAGAAATCAATAATTTTTCTTTTTGAAAAAAAAAGTCAATGAATTTTTAGAATCTCTTATAAAATCCAAAATAGTTAAAATATTTAAATTTTTTTAATGCAGTTCGTCTTCTTAATTATAAATGAATATAACTGTATCAAAAAATATTAAGAAATCAATAATTTTTCTTTTTGAAAAAAAAAGTCCATGAATTTTTAGAACTCCTTATAAAATCTAAAATAGTTAAGATATTTTAAATTTTTTAATGCAGTTCGTCTTCTTAAACATAAATGGATAAAACTGCATCAAAAAATATTAAGAAATAAATAATTTTTCTTTTTGAAAAAAAAGTCCATGAATTTTTAGAACTCCTTATAAAATCTAAAATATTTAACATATTTTAAATTTTTTAATGCAGTTCGTCTTCTTAAACATAAATGGATATAACTGCATCAAAAAATATTAAGAAATCAATAACTTTTCTTTTTGAAAAAAAAGTCCATGAATTTTTAGAACTCCTTATAAAAACTAAAGTATTTATAATTTTTTAATGCAGTTCGTCTTCTTAAACATAAATGGATAAAACTGCATCAAAAAATATTAAGAAATACTTTCCCATTGTTAACATTCATTCATTAATAATGCATCTGTGAAATACTGATAGCGACTAACGAGTAACAAATAACGAATAACGATTTGTACAATATTGAATTAAATTTCATTGTTTGTTAACAACGCTGCAGAGTGATTGACTGTCGACAGCTTCTCCCCAAATACAAGTCCATACTCGTATCTATTACATAGCAGGTCTAAATTAAATTTCAATTAAAACAGCGCTAGTTCATCAAAAGTTGATTTGTAATTTAACTGACAAAACAATGTTAGCAACTACAGCAAACAATAATATTTGACATGTGCGAAGTGTTTTTGGTATCGTGGATTATTACAATTGAAAAAGTAACAGGAAAGCATTGTAACATGAAATTAATGTGAAAGAAGTTTTATATAATTATGTTTAAATTTTGAAAGTTCATATTCAAATCCAGAAGGATATATACTATAATACCGATCAAGAAATTGTTCTAGCATAAATCTCTTACATCAAGATTTATTCTCTAATCACAAAACAAAGTATCACAAACTAAAACTATAATTTGAAGCTAGAATTTTGTTCTATACACCAGTAATAGTGAACAAATAATAATCAATTAACTTTTCAATAATAAATTTAATGTATGTAAATTGTAAATGTAACATAAAATCCATTCTAAATCCATCAGAGTGTAACATTACAAATATTCAAATTACTAATCAATGTAACAATGTGTAATTACAATTGTAATTACCTCTGCGCGGCGCCCCGATTGATGTACTCGTAACCCCGTAATTAATTAATTTGTCATTTAGATATAACGATGGATTAAATAGAATTTTGAAATTATTTTTCAATTATTTAAGATTAATTTTCTGCCATATGTACACAAAATAATTACAATTGTGTAAGTATGATGATTACGTCATCAATTTCGAATTGTACTTATAGTTAGTTTCATTAGAAATTCGGAAATATAATAATATAATTACATGTAGAATTACGCGAATTACATAAGACAAGTCATTTGTTAATTGCTTAAATGAATGTATAATTATATGAATTAGTAAAGTAATTAGGAACATCTTAAGTAATTAGATCGTTATGTACGGGTATAACTATAGTGCGAAAGCTGGATATACCTTTCGAGTGAGATTTAAACGTGATGATGATTTAATTCTTTGTACAAGCAGCTTAAGATAAACAAAATAGGAATTCATCTTCTTTGCAAATATAACTGTTTTAAAATTCCTCGTTTTAGAAAAATATATTTTTAACTCGCAAAATTATTTGAATGTTAATAAAATGATGAATATAATCATTCACAAGCTGTTGTGTACTGCAAATTTTTATATTAACACGTAAAAAAAAAATCTTTTAATTTTTTTGTTTAATTTGTGTCGGGGTCTATTTTTCCTATATATAGCGGTACTAATAGGATAACTACAATGGGCTTGTGTCCTCATTTTTTAGTGGTCGATTTTTCAATTGTTGATTGAATAAATGTGTATTGGCGTGTCTATTTTATTAAATATCTAAACATTGACGCAGATATGGCAATTAATAATTTGAATTGTAGTTTTAGCATTTTTATGACGTGAAATGCATTTAAAGTCAGTTATTTGTTGAGTAGGTCAGTGCTGTGGTAATGTTCTGTAACTGTTGGTAGTCAAATAATCAAGTCAAATCAAAGAATAATAAGTTTTTATTTTATTTAACCCTGCTAAGGCAGACATAATATTGAAATTTGATTGTTCCTTGAAATAGCTGTAAATAATATTTGATATTTTGATATATAAATACATATAGCAGAGATTTATGAGCTGCAAGATTGGTAACCTTACACAAGGATTGTGATGTCACATGCATTTGGAATGTGTACAACGTTGAATCCCTTTAATAATTAAAGAGACAAAATGACTTTTTTAATTGTTAATATCTTTTAACATATAAGGAGTTATTAAAAAATAATTGAACATTTGAGGTTCTAGTAACCCACTTTATCAATATATAGTACACTTTTATAGAAATTAAGACATAGGACACAAGCCCATACCCTACTTCTCTAATTTACCACTTGTTTCAGACAAATCCATTGGGTTCGTTATACATTTGTTTGGCATATTTAATACATTTTACTGGACCCATTCGACCCATACTCTCGTAAGGGAATAATCGTTTTATATTAAATCCCATTGCATTGAATTTACAGATAAATGGAAAATTAATAATATTTATAGTTTTAAAATATTATACTATTTATAAACATTTAAACCGGGAAATACATTTTACATGCATGACTATAGCTACTATACTTGTGTTTTGTGTTTAGTTTGATGTGTAATTCTGTATAAACACATTTTTTATATGGAACTAATAAAGAGTATAACAGCTAAAACTTAGAAGAAGTATATAAAATTGTATTAACTGCTTTAGAAAATATTAGTTTATGATTGGATATATTTGAATATTAGTTAGTTTTGATATCCGCCATCTACCATTGTATCACTGAACTATGAGATAAGCTTTGAACCTTTCAATGCATGCTGTACCCAGGATATAAAACAATGGATATATAATTTTATAATATAGAGATTTATATTCTTCTAACACCTAAATATGTTTATAATATTACGTTATGTAATTCTACTATAACTTATCTAAAACCTCAACCAGTTTTCTTTCTGTTGAAATCAAGGGCCGCTGAATTGATGGTTGTTTAATTTGATAAAATTCACTAATCCGAGTTTTTGAATAACATCTTATGGAGTCTGAACAATATCTTTCAACTAGGTCTTCGCATGAATTTTTAGAATCTCTTATAAAATCCAAAATATTCAAGATATTTCAAATTTTGTAACGCAGTTGGTCTTCTTAAATATAAATGGATATAACTGCTTAAAAAAATGTTAGGAAATCAATAATTTACCTTTTTGAAGAAGTCCATGAATTCTTAGAACCCCTCATAAAATCCAAAATAGTTAAAATATTTCCAATTTTTTAACGCAGTTCGTCTTCTTAAAGATAAATGAATATAACTGCATCAAAAAATATTAGGAAAACAATAATTTTTCTTTTTGAAAAAAAAAGTCCATTAATTTTTAGAATCCCTTATAAAATCCAAAATATTCAAGATATTTCAAATTTTGTAACGCAGTTCGTCTTCTTAAATATAAATGGATATAACTGCATTAAAAATATTAAAAAATCAGTAATTTTCCTTTTTCGAAGAAAAAAGTCCATGAATTTATAGAACCCCTTATACAATCCAAAATAGTTGATATTTCAATTTTTTTAACGCAGCTCGTCTTCTTAAATATAAATGGACTAGAGTTAACTCCGTCGCAAATGTCTCTTTAGTGTGCCAATTAGTCTTAGAATGTTTTTCTCTACGAAATAGACAAGTTTCATAAAGATGCATGGAATAGTTTTGGAGCAACCATAAGAATCGCCCAAACAAATAAACATATGTATAAACTTTCACTTGGAACATTATACATATTTTATTTCATGACTAGCAATAAAATAACTTATTATTGCGTATTATATATATTTATATGGTACGTGTTTGAGCATATCTCCTATGTTTTAGAATGTAGATTGAAAAATATCGTCTTAAAATTAGAATATTTAAAGCCTGAGAGAAAATTAAAGTCTGAATGATTCACTAGACACTGACATAATACACTTATTGAAGACAGACTGGAAAAAATCTCTCAATTTATTTAAATAAAATTTGTTTACGACCTAAATGCATCTGTTTATAAAAACGTCTGCTCCAAACTGTTAATATAACATCGCTATTAAAATCGGTAAATAACAATAGAAAAAAAGAAATTATTTAAAAAGCTCAATATATAGTCTACTAGATTTCATGTCATACATTTAAAATCATATAATAAATATTTATAACAGTTTACCTTAATTTAATGTAAAATCTATTTTGTTTACATTGAATTAACAATGCAGCAATGTGTTCCAACACAAGGTAATAAAGAAATAAATAGTTTTCTAATATAATATAAAAATTAATTGATAATGTATTCTTTTATATATTTTTGCGTTGTGATTTAGATTCTACTATAACTGCAAGAACAATTTTAACATTATTCGCTGGAATTTTCTGTGGAATATTCGGTGCAATTTGTTTGTCTTGGATTTTGACAGCAAACTCTGAAGAGAAAACGTAAGTTCGTTTTATGGCAACAACAATATAATTTTATATATGAAAGATCTACTTGATTTATTGTTAGATAGTAAATCTTAATTTAAAAGCAACGGGAAGCAATTCAGTAATTATCTAATCATTAATATTGTTTCTCCTAGCTCATTATACAATATCTATAATTTATCTGATTATGAGAACGTAATGACAGAATCACAAAATGATGGAGGAGTCTACCATAAACAAGTGTCTCCTAAGCTTACAAGTATTACAAGCTCTTTTAAACATACACAGAAGAAGCATAACCGAGTTAGTATGTCCAAATGTCTTTTATGATTCCTTTTATTTATCCATTACTTTAACATACTTTTCTTTATTCTTACATTTATTTAATTAGTATGTATCATAATATAATCTTACATATAAATTTCTTTAACGTCAGAAAGCTAAATGCTTAAAACACTCATTAAAACAAAACAAAAAATTTATTTAGTTGAATTATTAAATTAATCAACATATATATTTTGATTAACAAATTTAAAAATATTTGTAATTTAATAGATTTTAATTATGGTAATGGTCGCTGTAAATAACTACAATAGAACAATTGGTGCCATTTTAAACACATGGGGACATGGCACAAGAAATGTGACTCCATATTATTTTTTGGAACTGTAGCAGGTAAAGTCACTTCGAATTGGATTCATTTTGTAACAGGTTACTTATGTTTACTTGTTTTTTTCATTTCCAGATGATAAATATCCCATTATTGTTCTTAATACAACAGAAGGTCGTATGTTTCTCTGGGAGAAAACAAAATTTGCATTCATGTATATATACAACCAGTATATAGACGATTTTGATTGGTTCGTGAAGTCTGATGATGACACGTTAGTATTATTTTGCCCTATCTAATTATAATATCCCTATATTAAATTAAAAACAGGGCTGTACAAATTAATGAACACGTTTAGTTAAAAATCTTATATTTAAATGTCATGGTGAGAATATAGTTGCAGAATGTTTAGGCGTAATCATAGATTTATTATAATATACATTTGCTGATTTCTTTTTAGAGTTTCTATTTTCAATATATTGCTTTATTTTTGTTTTTCATAAAGTTTTATAATTATGGAAAACCTGGACTATTTTCTAATGGACATGGATCCGTCCAAACCACACTATTTTGGTTGTCCGTTGAATAAAATTGTGAACCAAGGATATATGTCTGGAGGAGCATCATATGTTCTTAGTAATAAAGCTGTCAGAATGTTCATAAAAACGATGAATGCTAAATTATGCCGTCGAGATCATGATGGAAGCGAAGATGCGGAAATGGGTTAGAAGTTTTTTTTTAAATCTTTCAGTTATTTTCTATTTAACAAATATATTTTATAAAATATTATTCACTTAAGGTAATTGCTTAGAAAAAGCCGGGATTTCTGTTGGAGATTCCAGAGATGCACATGGACTTGGAAGATTTTTTCCGTTTCCTCCAGACTTATATGTGAGACCACACGAGAACGAATCTGAAAACTGGTTCAAAAGTACATATGCTTATTACACAAATAGGGTAGGTTATCGAAAGTAATCTTTCTTATTGCATTTACCTTTAAGTAGCGGAAGAACGAGTGGAGCGCTAAAATGAATTTCTGATGTAATTTTATAATTTTAGACTTATATGTGCTCCGAGGAAACTGTATCCTTCCATTACATAAGTCCTGAACATATGTATGGCTTATATTATACCATTTATTGCTTGAAACCATACGGAATAACGTCATCGGTAACTGTAATGGAAAAGCATGTTTATAATGATTGATAATACAATTTATGCCGTATAATAGTAGGGTTCATGATTCTGTGTGAGACGTACCTTACAAGTTTATCCATCTGTTTATCCATCTGAAATTAATATTAATAAATGTGTATTGGCGTGTCTATTTTATTAAATATCAAAATATTGACGGGGATATTGCAATTAAACATTTGAATTGTAGTTTTAGACTTATTTGTACGACATGAAATGCATTTTAACGTCAGTTATTTGTTGAGTAGGTCAGTGCTGTGGTAATGTTCTGTAGCTGTTGGTAGTCAAATAATCAAGTCAAATCAAAGAATAATAAGTTTTTATTTTATTTAACACTGCTAAAGCAGACATAATATTGAAATTTGATTGTTCCTTGAAATAGCTGTAAATAATATTTGATATTTTGATATATAAATACATATAGCAGAGATTTATAGCTCTAAGGTTGGTAACCTTACACAAGGATTGTGATGTCACATACATTTCGAATGTGTACAACCTTGAATCCCTTTAATAATTAAAGACACAAAATGACTTTTTTAATTGTTAATATAACTTAACTTATAAAGAGTTATTAAAAAATAATTGAACATTTGAGGTTCTAGTAACCCGCTTTATCAATATATGGTACACTTTTATAGAATTTAAGACATAGGACACAAGCCCATTTACCACTTGTTTCAGACAAATCCATTGGGTTCGTTATACATTTGTTTGGCATATGTAATACTTTTACTGGACCCATTCGACCCATACTCTCATAAGGGAATAATCCTTTTATATTAAATCTCATTGCATTGAATTTACAGATAAATGGAAAATTTAATATTTAATAAAATATACGTATTTATAGTTTTAAAATATTATACTATTTGTAAACATTTAAACAGGGAAATACATTTTACATGCATGACTATAGCTACTATACTAGTGTTTTGTGTTTAATTCGATGTGCAATTCTGTATAAACACAATTTTTATATGGAACTAATAAAGAGTATAACAGCTAAAACTTAGATCAAAGTAAACAAAATTGTGTTAAATTAGTTTATGATTAGATATATTTGAATATTAGTTAGTTTTGATATCTGCCATCTACCTTTGTATCACTGAACTATGAGATAAGCTTTGAACCTTTCAATGCATGCTGTACCCAGGATATAAAACAATGGATATATAATTTTTTAATATAGAAATTTATATTCTTCTAACACCTAAGTATGTTTATAATATTACGTTATGTAATTCTACTATCACTTATCTAAATCCTCAACCAGTTTTCTTTCTCTTGAAATCAAGGGCTGCTGAATTGATGGTTGTTTACTTTGATAAAATTCACTAATCCGAGTTTTTGAATAACATCTTATGGAGTCTGAACAATATCTTTCAACTAGGTCTTCGCATGAATTTTTAGAATCTCTTATAAAATCCAAAATATTCAAGATATTCCAAATTTTGTAACGCAGTTGGTCTTCTTAAATATAAATGGATATAACTGCTTAAAAAAATGTTAGGAAATCAATAATTTACCTTTTTGAAGAAGTCCATGAATTCTTAGAACCCCTCATAAAATCCAAAATAGTTAAAATATTTCCAATTTTTTAACGCAGTTCGTCTTCTTAAAGATAAATGAATATAACTGCATCAAAAAATATTAGGAAAACAATAATTTTTCTTTTTGAAAAAAAAAGTCCATTAATTTTTAGAATCCCTTATAAAATCCAAAATATTCAAGATATTTCAAATTTTGTAACGCAGTTTGTCTTCTTAAATATAAATGGATATAACTGCATTAAAAATATTAAAAAATCAGTAATTTTCCTTTTTTGAAGAAAAAAGTCCATGAATTTATAGAACCCCTTATACAATCCAAAATAGTTGATATTTCAATTTTTTTAACGCAGCTCGTCTTCTTAAATATAAATGGACTAGAGTTAACTCCGTCGCAAATGTCTCTTTAGTGTGCCAATTAGTCTTAGAATGTTTTTCTCTACGAAATAGACAAGTTTCATAAAGATGCATGGAACAGTTTTGGAGCAACCATAAGAATCGCCCAAACAAATAAACATATGTATAAACTTTCACTTGGAACATTATACATATTTTATTTCATGACTAGCAATAAAATAACTTATTATTGCGTATTATATATATTTATATGGTACGTGTTTGAGCATATCTCCTATGTTTTAGAATGTAGATTGAAAAATATCGTCTTAAAATTAGAATATTTAAAGCCTGAGAGAAAATTAAAGTCTGAAAGATTCACTAGACACTGACATAATACACTTATTGAAGTCAGACTAGAAAAAATCTCTTAATCTATTTAAATAAAATTTGTTTACGACCTAAATGCATCTGTTTATAAAAATGTCTGCTCCAAACTGTTAATATAACATCGCTATTAAAATCGGTAAATAACAATAGAAAAAAAGAAATTATTTAAAAAGCTCAATATATAGTCTACTAGATTTCATGTCATACATTTAAAATCATATAATAAATATTTATAACAGTTTACCTTAATTTAATGTAAAATCTATTTTGTTTACATTGAATTAACAATGCAGCAATGTGTTCCAACACAAGGTAATAAAGAAATAAATAGTTTTCTAATATAATATAAAAATTAATTGATAATGTATTCTTTTATATATTTTTGCGTTGTGATTTAGATTCTACTATAACTGCAAGAACAATTTTAACATTATTCGCTGGAATTTTCTGTGGAATATTCGGTGCAATTTGTTTGTCTTGGATTTTGACAGCAAACTCTGAAGAGAAAACGTAAGTTCGTTTTATGGCAACAACAATATAATTTTATATATGAAAGATCTACTTGATTTATTGTTAGATAGTAAATCTTAATTTAAAAGCAACGGGAAGCAATTCAGTAATTATCTAATCATTAATATTGTTTCTCCTAGCTCATTATACAATATCTATAATTTATCTGATTATGAGAACGTAATGACAGAATCACAAAATGATGGAGGAGTCTACCATAAACAAGTGTCTCCTAAGCTTACAAGTATTACAAGCTCTTTTAAACATACACAGAAGAAGCATAACCGAGTTAGTATGTCCAAATGTCTTTTATGATTCCTTTATTTATTCATTACTTTAACATACTTTTCTTTATTCTTATATTTATTTATTTAGTATGTATCATAATATAATCTTACATATAAATTTCTTTAACGTCAGAAAGCTAAATGCTTAAATCACTCATTAAAACAAAACAAAAAATTTATTTAGTTGAATTATTAAATTAATCAACATATATATTTTGATTAACAAATTTAAAAATATTTGTAATTTAATAGATTTTAATTATGGTAATGGTCGCTGTAAATAACTACAATAGAACAATTGGTGCCATTTTAAACACATGGGGCAAGAAATGTGACTCCATATTATTTTTTGGAACTGTAGCAGGTAAAGTCACTTCGAATTGGATTCATTTTGTAACAGGTTACTTATGTTTACTTGTTTTTTTCATTTCCAGATGATAAATATCCCATTATTGTTCTTAATACAACAGAAGGTCGTATGTTTCTCTGGGAGAAAACAAAATTTGCATTCATGTATATATACAACCAGTACATAGACGATTTTGATTGGTTCGTGAAGGCTGATGATGACACGTTAGTATTGTTTTGCACTATCTAATTATAATATCCCTATATTAAATTAAAAACACGGCTGTACAAATTAATGAACACGTTTAGTTAAAAATCTTATATTGAAATGTCATGGTGAGAATATAGTTGCAGAATGTTTAGGCGTAATTATAGATTTAATGTAATATACATTTGCTGATTTCTTTTTAGAGTTTCTACTTTCAATATATTGCTTTTTTTTTGTTTTTCATAAAGTTTTATAATTATGGAAAACCTGGACTATTTTCTAATGGACATGGATCCGTCCAAACCACACTATTTTGGTTGTCCGTTGAATAAAATTGTGAACCAAGGATATATGTCTGGAGGAGCATCATATGTTCTTAGTAATAAAGCTGTCAGAATGTTCATAAAAACGATGAATGCTAAATTATGCCGTCGAGATCATGATGGAAGCGAAGATGCGGAAATGGGTTAGAAGTTTTTTTTTAAATCTTTCAGTTATTTTCTATTTAACAAATATATTTTATAAAATATTATTCACTTAAGGTAATTGTTTAGAAAAAGCCGGGGTTTCTGTTGGAGATTCCAGAGATGCACATGGACTTGGAAGATTTTTTCCGTTTTCTCCGGAATTACATGTGAGACCACACGAGAATGAATCTGAAAACTGGTTCAAAAGTTCATATGCTTATTACACAAATAAAGTAGGTTATCGAAAGTAATCTTTCTTATTGCATTTACCTTTAAGTAGTGGAAGAACGAGTGGAGCGCTATAATGAATTTCTGATGTAATTTTATAATTTCAGACTTATATGTGCTCCGAGGAAAGTCTATCCTTCCATTACATATATCCTGAACATATGTATGGCTTATATTATACCATTTATTACTTGAAACCATACGGAATAACGTCATCGGTAACTGTAATGGAAAACCAAGTTTATAAAGATTGATAATACAATTTATGCCGTATATATTCTTATGTTAATATAATCTAAATTTCTTTACATATCACTAGTTCCACTAGTTCATTTAGCTTATTCACATTGATTCATTGTTTGAATTATTTTATGAAGTGCGCTTATATTTGTATTGAATTTTAATAAATAAAAGTTACATTTATTTTAAATGATATACCATGATTTAAAAAATTAAAATAGTACGGTTCATGATTATGTGTGAGACGTACCTTTCAAGTTTATCCATCTGCCCAGAGATGGACATAGTGTAGTACGTTGTAAGCTTGTCGATAAAATAGAAAACGTACCAGATGTCATTATAAATGATTATACACAGTTTTGATTTTTAATACATTACGTTATTAATAATATTCCAAAATATATCTATTTTAGTAAGCTGATATATCGTAAACAATATATGAAAGTGAGTGTTTTATGTTTTAATTAATATAACAAAAGTCATTATGAGTTTTAAGTGCTTAATAGTAAAATAAGTTTTTACTGTGAACATAACCTAAATAAACATGAATCAATAATTATAAAAATAATGACATGGGCTCTTACAACGATTTGAGTAAGTTATTTTTATACTGTTTTATCAACTTTTGACCTTTTTATTTGAGATTATTCATGAATAAAAAAATGTATACATATATATATAAAGTTTTCTGAGTGAAAAATCTTACTGTATGAGCAATATTAGTCTTATTTAAGTGTCTGTATTGTACCAGTATTATAAATTATTTGTTACTTCCTCTATGTAAATTCTTTAATAAATACGAATAAGCTGTTCTATTTATGTATTCAAGACCCAGTGACGACATTAAAAGTTTTTAAATTAATTAAATAACATGTTTTGTGAATGTTCAAATCTTTGATGAGTATATTAGCATATGTATTGTTTTTTACTTAGTTTCTTTCTATTAGAATTCTTAAATTGCATCCAATATACTTAAATACAGACAGTATTATTTATTAAATTTATTGTCATATATTGATTAGTTAATTTAAAAAGAAATTGAACTTGCCAAATAAAAAAATGTTAAGAATTCTTGTAAGACCATTTGCAATATAGCTGTAAAACTGTAGCTAAATAGCTGTAAATTAAAAAGTAATCTTATATAAATATGTGCAGTGGCGTACCTATTATCCTCCAGAAGTGATAATTTTCGATAAGCGTTATCTAACTGTTGAAAATAATAGAATTCGTTAGAAAAGTTATGCGAATAACAGGTTTGTGAACATTTGTCACTGATAAAATAATATTTCTTCAATGAAGTTTTAGAAAAATTATGAACAACAAATTCTTTAGATGTATCGACTTCCAGTTGAACATTGTCAAATTCTAAATTATGTTAACACTCACTAAACAATTCGCAATTCTAATTTCAATATTCAATTAGTTTATAATCGATTAATTTGAGCCTCCTTTTATGCCACAGTGGATATAAATTTTTACAATTTCTAGTGATGAAATTTAGTGTACAAGACGGTTGATGACGGTCCAATACATTTAACATTTTTATCCATAAAATAATGCGCCACTGATATATAGCATCTTTGCAATCAATATCTTATACAGACAAAATAATATTCGGTTCGAATTGAAATTGGAGATTCCAACACATGCTGCATACGTTAAATCTATAAAATGCGTAAATTAATGAATGCCGCATTCATGTTTTTAAAACGACGAAAGATTAAACTTCAAACCATTAGTATAGCCAGTGTGTGTGTGACCTTATTATTATCCTGCTGTTTATCAGAAACGTTTTAAACTTAATCTTCACCATATGGTCGGTCCAGTTATATTTAACATATGCGAATTAATTTTAAACTTATGAAGTAATGATAATAATCATTTTTTTAATATTTACTTAATAATTACATTGACCTATGTATTTTAACAAAAGATTTCAAGTTTAGATCTTTTTTTTTCTTGGATTCTGTAGGGTTAAAGAAAAAATGTATTGACACTTGCAAAGTAATTTTAAATATATATTGCACAGGATTGTTAATTTTATATGAAGCATATAATAAGCAGCAATAAAAATATCCGTATGTGGCATATCCGAAAGCAAAGTTCTATTAAATTCGGCACGTTCAGGACAACGGCAGTACCGCATTAACGAACCTCCTCTAAATGGGCTTGTGTCCTCATTTTTTAGTGGTCGATTTTTCAATTGTTGATTGATATTGATGTTAATAAATGTGTATTGGCGTGTCTATTTTATTAAATATCTAAATATTGACGGAGATATAGCAATTAAAAGTTTGAATTGTAATTTTAGGGCTAGAAATGGTAGGCCATATTTGTATGACGTGAAATGCATTTTAACTTCAGTTACTTGTTCAGTGGGTCAGTGCTGTGGTAATGTTCTGTAGCTGTTGGTAGTCAAATAATCAAGTCAAATCAAAGAATACTAAGTTTTTATTTTATTTAACCATGCTAAGGCAGACATAATATTGAAATTTGATTGTTCCTTGAAATAGGTGTAAATAATATTTGATATTTTGATATATAAATACATATAGCAGAGATTTATGATCTGTAAGGTTGGTAACCTTACACAAGGATTGTGATATCACATGCACTTGGAATATGTACAACGTTGAATCCCTTTAATAATTAAAGAGACAAAATGACTTTTTTAATTGTAAATATCTCCCAACATATAATGAGTTATTAAAAGATAATTGGACATTTGAGGTTCTAGTAACCCAGTTTATCAATATATAGTGCACTTTTGTAGAAATTAAAGACATAGGACACAAGCCCATTCTCTATATAAAACATCAAACGATTATAACCTGTTTTTTAAGTATATTTACACACATTACGACGATAAAATATATGTAATATAATTTAATATATTGTATAATAATATACAAAACTTAATTCACCAAAAATCGGTGCCGAATCATAACTCTCCTGATTAATCAAAGTTTACTGGTCTGGTTTTAAGTTGTAAATTCATAAGCCGACATTTTATTTTAATGATTTGTATATATCAAAATCGAGATAGTGCTCTTCTTGCTTCCATGCCTTATAAGCAGATTTAGTGCTAATCGTTTTTAGAATTGAGCATAGAGCCTGAGTTAAATATAGATGCACTTGGATGTATTATTGATAGTTATTAATAATCATTGCTCTTTCCTGTTAAATATGTAACATATAATTTACATAAAAACTAGTATGTTTTTATTTCAACCTTCGATTCCTTTTGACTAGCACTAGACCAGCAAAGTATTACTGCATCGTTAGCTAATATCATGTTTGTGATAAAATTGATATTTTTTTCGAGATCATATGACGGAAGTGCTGACTGATAATTATTCGATTTATTAAAAATTTAGACTCGTAATCATTTAGCTGCTGCGTTATCATGTTTCAATTCCATAAATTCATTATAACGTTGTAATTTTGTAATTAAGTAAAATAAATTATAAATATATTATATAACAATTTTGGAAATATTATTTCTATAACATGTGGGAGTTGATATATTACACAACAAGGACTTATAGTGTGTTTACTATATCAAAAATTAAAAGTTGGGTTCATGGTTACAAAGGTTTCCGTCCTCTGTACTAGATTTATATAGTATGAATCGATTATAAAATTCTCGTGACGTTATGTCTCGTACGGATCAAAATGGGTAGTGACCTTGACACGGAGAATCTTATGCAATAGATCTTACTGCGCAAAAACAAGTTTTACAGACAAAATGAATTCGTTCTAAATCGTTCTAAGCTATATAATAGATAAATAGAGAAAATAATAAGTCAAATGTTAAATAAGTTAAATTGTTTCACACGACACCGGCTGCGGCAAATATCGAAATACATACGACTGGAGGACCCCTATTGGAGGACGAGCCGCGGAAGACTTTTATACTGCCGTGTGCAGCAAGCTTGCCGTATCGTACTTAGTGTGCGTTACATACCATTCTGCCGCATACGGCATGCGGTGTGCCGTACCAGTGAGCATTGGCTCAAAACGTTTCTTTTCAGTCAATCATATGAAATGTCAATTATATGGGCTACAAATGGCGAAATTACTTCACCTGTCAGAACCTAAACGACGAAAGAGTTGATTTGAAAGCAGTTGTTATAAAATAAAACGTTATTACTTATAAACAACATCAAAATCATCCAGACATTTCAGAACAAAGTACTACGTAACATAGTTAATGCGCCGTGGTACGCTCGTAACGTAGACATCCATAAGGATCTAGGAATCACTACAGTTGCGGAAGAAATCAAAATACATGCTAAGAAGCACAAGGAACGACTCCATCAACACGCAAATGATGAAGTGGTACAGTTGCTCGACACTGACGGGTTGCAGCGAAGGCTAAAGAGAACGAAGCCGTTCGAACTAGTATGAATGAACGAGTATTATCACTGGATAACACTCGACGTTATTCTTTTGTTTAGATTAGTATTAGAGATAAGCTATTGGTTAATTGTACAAAATTAGTTATAGCAGTAAATAATAATAAAAAAGAAAAAAAAAAAAAAAAAAAACTTATAAACAAAATATTTACACAATTTATCGAAATAGTGACAGTGTGAATTTTATCTCTCCAAGAGATATCAGCTCAACGATTGTTGATTTTAATAACAGTTTAAATAAATATAAATATGTAGTAAGAAAAATTGTTTTGTAAATTAACTGTTATTATATTTATAGACAGTCAGTCATATGTAACAGCAAAATCACAACCAAGTCAATGTTTTGTAAGAATGCTAATTTTTTTTAAAATGCTATTATTTTGATAACATGTAAACAAATATAAAGTTAACTTTAATAAATCTTAGACTTTGCAATTAAAGTGTAAAACACATAGGCGGATGATAAGATTAATGCCGGAACAAATAAACGTTGCATTGACGCTGATTCTTGTTAAAATGATGCATTACTGGTTTATGGCTTCTTGAAAGGATTAAATGACGTTCGAAGTTTGTTAGAATTATTATTTCCTTGTAAAGAAAAGCCATTTTATCTCTCAGACATCATTTTTCAATAATAACTCTTTAAGTTAAGTAGTCTATGAACAGTGGCGTAGCTTGCCTTAGAGGGGCCCTGTATCAAAATTTGTTAGGGGGCGCAAGTGAGGGGTAAAAAATTGTCACAAAAAGAACAAAAACTCTCGCATTGAATTAAAATAATTATATATTGTTTGTTAGGAACTAAACTAGCCAAACAATTCAAATCAAATAAGTATACACTTTTCTTGCCTTTTGTTCGGCGAACTTATTTATTAAATCATTCATAGTTGAAGACGTTTTAAATTTTTAAATTTTCTGCCTCTATAAAGAATAGTGATAACTCTAATAGCCTATCCTGTCCCATAGAAGTGTTTACATAATTTATTATCAGTTTTAATTTCGAAAAACTTCGTTTAACTGTTGCACGTGTAACCGGGAGATTCAAGATTATTACCTCCGAAAAACTGGATGCCAATAATTCCATGAGTTCCTTAATGGAATGAATTTTATGAATTTCAGATTTAAAGCATGTTTTCAAAGCAATTAATTGTTCATAAAGATCAACTGACATGTCTTTACTGTATTTAGCTCATCAAAAAAACGCTTCTTTTTTTTCCCACTCTTTTGCTAGATCTCTGGACTCCTTTATGCAAACCATGGAATGAATTTTGATTTCTTATTTTACTCAGTCAATTCAAAATATTACTTAGCAAAATGCTAGCTTTCTGTAAGTCATTAATTCCATGCTGTAAAGCTTTAGAAACAGGATTAATGATTTCAAATAGTGAAGAAAAAAACGAATATTTGCTTACACACGTTTGGGGCCCTTATAGACCGGGGGCCCCGTATCATTGATACGGCGGTAGCTACGCCACTGTCTATGAACCATATTTCAAATTCTATAAAACTGTACTATATATTGATGCAGTTGACTCAGTACCTTAAATGTCCAATTCTTTTTTAATAACTCCTTATATTTTCATCACAGTTATTTTGTCTCTTTAATTATTAAAAAAAATCCGACGTTATAGAAAATTCCAATACATAACACATTCGACGATTTGCCATCTCTTTTATGCAACAGAGATGCATACAAGTGTATATGTGATACTTCATTTACTACTAACAGCTGAGATATGTATCCCATGAAGTAATATTCATCTATTTACTTGACAATAAATAAAAGAAGCAGACAATTAGTATGTATGTAAATAAATTTAATTTACTTCATTATTTTTTATAACGTAGAAGCTTAAACTTATTATTTCAAATATAAATTTGCATAGACCTGTTTTGCATTATTAAAATTGTATTTTATCACATATGAGAATGTTTATTTATAATGTACACGTTATTGATTAAATATGTAATTTAACTGCAGTATGTACATGCTCTATTTAACTAAGATGTACATATAAATAAATAATCACATAGACATTAGTATGAATCTATAATTGTGGTTAGGTATATATTATTTGCATAGTCCGCATATATGAATAAATATGGAGAAAAATAATTTGTGTATACTATGAGCAGTACCAGGTTCATAACAGCGTCACCCAAGAGAGTGAAAATCACTAATTATCAAATTTGTATTTTAATATTTCCTAATGTTTATTTTAATGTTATATTTACTAAAAGGAAACCCCCTAAGAATATAGTAGATATCAATTATACCTTTAGCATAATTTAGATGGCAACACGATCTTTATTAGTGCCTGACAAGGCCTCGGTCAGGATAATCTCATGACAACCCGATCTATAATTTCCTGAGCTGACAAACATTACACACCCCTGACTGGGGCACTATGGGGTTTGATAAGGTAGCCCTATCGGGCAAGCCGTAATGATACATTTCATGTCAGGCACTGACCGGGTACCTTAGATAGCATTATGACGAAAACTAATAAATTGTGGAAATAATTCATCATCAAAAGTTACACCAACGACGTTGTTGTTACAATAACGACGATGTCGATAAATATATCAGCTGATAATTAATATACATTTATGTAATTTATGGCAAAAAAATTGTCGTGTGGTGATAAATAACAATTAATGCAAAGTAGAATGTTATTATCGCATTTATGTTTATAACTGACATTGAGAAATAATTAACTAGATAGAATTTTTGTATGACTTCAGTGTATAAACTGTTTTTTGTAAAACTAATTTCTAAGAAATTTGAGCAACCTCTGTGTTATTTTTTAAGAAATTATCAGTCCTGCCACTTCAAATCAACCTTTCCCAGTATTAAATTTATATGAGGCACATTACGCGATTCTAATACTGAGCGCACACGTTGGAGACACTCCTGTCTTATTACCATTTTGATAAATATGTATAGCAGTATGGAAACACATAAAACATTTCTTTAGTTTTACATAAAAGAATTCATCGACAAGTCTTCCGCAAACATATTTCCCGTGACAAATTATATCTGCGCCATTTTTAACATTATCTAATAATTTTTGATGTAACTATATTCACAAATTTATATTTGAAGCTTGCGTCATTCTTTTTCGTTGTCGTATTCTTTTTATACTAGTCTTTCGAGCGCCAAAGGTTAACCCCTTAAAGGTAAACAAACTTCCCGCAAATGTATGTGCCCTTCCATGTTCCGTTCAATCATGTTTTCCGTGTGCAACCGCAAAAAATAGTTCTTTAACATAAAAAAAAGTATTTTCTTTTTATAACAACTGCTAGTGCGAATAATTTAATATGCTATGATTAGAGAATCTAAATGGGTGACGTTATTAATATTTCATTTATATTTTTTAAACTATATATTTAATTTATATTGTCAGTTTTAATGATATATAATAGTCTACATGTTCAGTTTCATTCATTTTTTATGTCAATACAAATTTTTTTCCGTTCGCTATTATCAGTATTGTTCAGAATTTTAAATATGACACATTGTTATCGCGTAGTTCGTTGTGGCTGCAAACCGACTTACCAGTAAAGTACAGTAGTAGTCTGTAGTACACAACATTACAATATTTCAATTATTAATACACTACATTCATTACTATAAATAATTTTCCTTTAATTAAAACTATTTGTGATGTACTCTTATCTTGCTTCAGGTATGTACTGATTCACATTATATACAATATTGGATACAAAACTATGTACTTTTTTTTGTATATTAATGTTTTCTTGTTGTTTATTAATTTAACATATATGTATTTAGGCATTACATTCTTCGACCTTACATTCATTTCACACTACATTTCATTTTATTACATATATATTAATTTAGTAATACATATATTTTTAAAACAAGGTTATTGATATATCACTATACATATTTCTACACCAATGTGAAATAAATACAAAATACATTAAAAACCAACCCTTTATCAATATATTAAGCTTTATTATGCTTAATAATTGAACCAGCTCAAATTACGGAAAAACTGATTTTTATAAAATAATTATCGCGGGTTTTTTTAAATTACAAATTACTGTTACTTTTTTAACAGATCTCGTATGGCAGAACCTTAAATATTATTCTAATCCCAATATGTAAACAATTTGCCGGCAAAAATTTGTTGTAATCACAAATAAATGCTTGTGCATTCATGTAGTCAATCAATATGATAAAGCGTTTGTGTTAGCAATGGCGATGGACGTGACATACACGCCGCTGAAATTTTTTTAAGATTAAACGTGGATGATAACGTCACAATGGTGTGCGTGAAGAGATTAATACATCGATTATTTATTCCGTGCGACAGCAACATGTAACATCCTACCCCTCAATCTGTAATGGGTTACAAAATAAGGCTCCACAAGCCCGTTAGAACAATTTGAAAGCTGTGTTATGGTAATGATAAAATGTATGACGATAATTTGCTAACTTTAATTAATAATTGACATCATCTAATAACAACAACGTGTTTATACAAAAAACAAAATGAAGTCAACGTCAATTTTCATAAAAATCATACTGGAAATTATTTTTAAATGAATCTCTTTTTTTCCCAGGTTCCACTTTTAATAAGAAGACTTTATTTACATTATTGTTGGGAGTATTTTTTGGATTCTCTTGTGCTTACTTGTTGCTGTACACTGCCGGTATCGCCTCATCACCGGGCTGGCTTAAACATACTGGGTAAATAGAATTAGTATTATTTTATTACAAGATAAATACATTTAAAACTTGCATTTGGAAAACAAAACAATTTTAATCACAAATGAAGTAATAAGACTGCAATTATTATTATAATATTTCAGATTAGCAGCAGAGTATGCTTCGCATGGCGGCCCTCATGGAGTTGAATATCTCGACTCTGTTGCTGGTCCACAGACGGACGTTGGACAACATGATGCCCCAGACGAAGAGTTCCACCGTCATGAAGATAGTTCTGTGGCTAAACAGTTAGCAGAAAATGTTCGAGTAAGCATTTCAAAATTGATAACGCACATTACCTCAAGATTTGGTGGGACCCCTTTCTAATTGTCTTTGCAGTCACTAAGTAAATTCCGTTCTTTCCATTCGCAATATGAATTTTCAATTCTCTTTCAAATTTCGGTCGGTAGCTTGCAATTTTTTATACTATCTGTTCTACGTATCAAGATACCACCCTATTGCCCCCGGTCATGGGACGATTATTTGTTTCTAAAATCTATGTTCCTCCGCCTACACTTTTTCTGTAGAAACCCGTAACAATTTAATTCAAAATCTCTTGAAATACATGTCTACTTACTATTTACTATAATTAGATAGTAGGTTCTGTTGAAAAATTATTTAATGTTTATATTGTCAATTTTACAGGTTCTATGCTGGGTTATGACAAACCCCAAAAATCACGACGCAAAAGCAAAACACGTGAAGAAAACCTGGGGCAAAAGATGTAACACATTACTATTCATGAGTTCTGAGAAAGGTATTTTAGAATGATTATTTAATTAGTAATTCATCAGTATTACGTAGATAATATGTAGATTACTCAGTCTTTATAAGAGAATCTTAAAGTACAGTAGTACGATATGACAAAGTAATTGGAGCCAGCGAATTACCCATCGATTACGAAGTCATTGAGATTATCAAACACTTTACCTAAATATGTATTTTACATCTGTTATGTATCTAAACTTGTTCATCGAGGTCCTACTGTATGAGTAATTCAAAATATACTAAGTAAACATTGTTGTGTAGCACTTATTTATAAATTACGTTCACGTCTATCTGTTATATTAATATTATGCAATTAGTATGTTTATGTTTACAATGTATGTTTGCATGTGTTTTTTGTTTGACGTATGATCATATACCATCTAGCTGAGATTAAATACATAAGTTCCTTATTATGGACAATTAATTAAAATATTTTAATAAATCCAGAGTGGACAGCACATTACGGTATACATGGTTGCAATAATATACCTAGACGGTTATTAAAAAAAATTCATATATACGTCATATTATTGACATTGCAATATTTTTTTATTCTTATCTTTTGAAGAAAATGATTATTATTTGTTCAGTAACTACAATTAATGACTAACAAATGTTTACTTTATAATATAAGTTTTATTATTGTTTTTAAATGAATTCATTAAAAGATTTTAATGAAAAAAAAATATTTAAGGAAAATATTATAAGATTGCTGTTTGGTATCTTTCTGCAAAATATACGGAATATAAATCATCTTCAAAATAATAGTTAAAACCATAATTGTCCTATCAATGTTATTACCTATAGATGGTATATATCTTAGATAAAAACTAACTAGTTTTGAATAGTTTGAGTTAAATACTTATGATATATATAAAATAGTGACTTTTCTCGTATAATTGTACACTCGTATACGAGTTGGATTATGTTTAGATAGGGATACGCTGAAAATTTAATGATTGGACAGTCCTAATTCTTATATTACATTTATTAATTGTATTACAATTAAATTGTAACACAATTTATTCTTCCCTCAGCCCTCCTTTGAAGACATAGCTCAGTTAACCTAATAGTTCCAATTAGTATTTATCTAAAACTGTTTATGCCAGACCTATTATACGTAGCGGAATTAGTAACCGCCTAAGAATATGCAACAATTATTGCATTTGAACAAAAGTGCATTGTATAAGATCGGAGATGAGCAAAATTAATTAGGTGTAATAGTGTGTTATTCTCCAATAATCGGTCTGCAATTAGTAAATCTGAAATTATGACTAGTATATTTAAAACTTATAAAAAAATAGTATTATTAAATTTACTCATGAAAAGAGTTTTCCTAAAAGATATGAATGCAGTTTGTTCTATTATGTATTTATAAAGTTTTATAAAATTAAAAAAATTTTAGTTTTCAGTTTTGAAATAACAGTTTAGTTGTTTTCAGTATTTTTGCATGGTTTTGCTATTACTTGAAACGTTGTTGCTTTTATTAATTTCTCGTATATTAAAAAGAAACAACATATATTTTTAGATGACACACTCCCAGCGATAGCTCTTAAGACAAAGGAGGGTCGTGACTATCTTTGGGATAAAACAAAATTAGCATTCCAATATGTCTATGAAAATCATTACGATGACCATGACTGGTTTTTAAAGGCTGATGATGATACGTAAGTAATCATTATTTATCATCAAATCTTGCCTGGCTGTAAACATTACATTACTAATACCTTCATTTTCATTTAGATTTTATATTTAAAATGTTAATACATATATAATAATCTTAAATATCTCTAAACAATTTCTTCGGTTTAGAGCATTTCGCTGCGATTGAAGCGGAGAGGAAGGATTGAAAGGGAGATCGGTAGGGTGGAATAAGTAGAATTGCGTTGCAGAATATTAAGTGCAATAAACTAGCCGGAACTAAAATAAAATACGATGAGTTCATCATTTGGTACGCAGAATCTTTAAAATATTAGAATAATTTTTTGGACAGATTTCGTGTTTAACGCATAGTTTGTTTTTACTTTTATAAGATATAACTTTTCAACAAGGAAGCAACTGTCTGTATTTTTTAATTTATTCGCTGCGTACAAAATGCTTGTTGTCTCGGCAGGATTATTTGTACTTAACTAAAACCGTCAAATTTATTTTTGTTTCTATAACAAACATCAAATTATTATTAATTTATTAGTGAAATTATTACCATTTTAGAGACCATAAACTTATTATTCAATAAAATATAAATCATTCTATTACCATCTGTAGTTTATGAGATATTTAAGTCCGTGAAGACGGATCAACGTCTAAAATTTAAATACTATTACTTTAGGTTTCATATATACTAACTTTATTTTGTAAGTTTTCTTTAAAACGCAATGGGATGGTTTCCGAACTCATAGTTATCGTAAAAGTTACTTGATCGATACAATAACTGACTTTTCCTATTTATGTTAACTAACTTTTGCGATATTTATAATTTATAGTTTAGATTAGTTTTTTCTCTGGTTCTTTTCAAATAATTAGGACTAACAATTAAATTAGGAGGAAGTAGATCACTACTCGCAAAGCAGTAGTCCGGTATCATAACATTTACTAAATATCATTAATATTTACAGATTATAAAATAAAAAAGTTTAATAAAAAAATATTTAGGACATAATATATTTTTATAATTTTCTTTTCATTTCGATACCATGATTTGATGGATATTATTTATTTCTACAAATAAATCATAGTAGTTCATTATTATTAATTTTTAAATAATTTCATATTTGAATATTCATACTTTCAGATACGTTATAGTAGAGAATCTCCGTTACATGTTGTCTGAAAAAGATCCATCTAAACCGTTGTACTTAGGCTGTAGATTTAAGCCGTTTGTTAAACAAGGATATATGTCAGGAGGAGCAGGATATGTACTCAGTAAGGAGGCCGTCAAGTTGTTTTCAGAGGGTATTAAAAGTAACAAATGTCGGCAAGATCACGATGGAAGTGAAGATGTTGAAATGGGTATATATTATTACCACATAAAAATAATAATAATTGAAAGTTCTTACTAATTCGTTGATATGTTTAAGGTAAATGCATGGAAACTGTTGGAGTGGTTGCAGGTGACACGAGGGACTCAAATGGACGAGGAAGGTTTTTCCCTTTTGTGCCAGAGCATCATTTAATACCAGGTCATGTTAACAAAGACTTTTGGTATTACAATTATATATATTATCCGTATACTGATGTAAGTAGAAATTATTTATTATAACAAAGTTTAAACAATTTATAGATTACAAGATATAAGCGCAACAAATAGTTGAAATAATTAACAAGTATTGAAATAATATTAAGTTGTTTTATTCGTAAATATAGATATGGTTTTTCTTTCAGGGTCTCGACTGTTGTTCGGACAATGCTGTATCTTTTCATTACGTAACTCCAAATTATATGTACGTACTGGATTATTTAATATATCATTTAAGGCCATATGGAATTACAAATCATATGAAAAAAGTCGTCCCAAGTGTGCATACTCGTACTAAACCAAAGGAATTCTCTTCAAGTAGGCCAAATGCAAAAACAGATGAAACAACTGTAAGTTAAAATATTTGTAACATATTGTTTATTTATTAATTTACTTTAAGTTTATACATTACTTTTTATACATGGATTGTTAGCTTAACGTTATCAAAACTATTCAAGATTGGTTTTAGTTTCGCTAGCAATATTGTATGAAGAATGAGGCATTTTAGTTATAAAATGTAACTCGAAAATCGGTAGCAAATATATGTTACCATTAAAATATGCTGCACTTACAATTTTGTGATTTTCTATATAATCAGTGAAATTTTGCTAACTGAATTTTAAAAAATTCTCGGAAAGAAAGTACAGCACATATATGATACATCTTGTGTTAGTCTGTGTTTGATTCCTAACGCAACATTTTTGATAAATGTACATTTCTCCAATACGTGATAACACAAAGAATGATTTTGAATATATTTTTTTATAATTTAAATTCTGTATATTTGCAGACAGAATTATAAAGTCGTACGTATTTATTTATAATAAATGATATTTTATATAAGTAATTTTATTTCCCTAGGTTTAATTGTTTTTGTCCATTTATATAGTGAAAATACTTAATTAATTTTAATATTAAATACTCTCTAATAGTGATAATGTATATTTGATGTATTAATTATACGTTTTAAAATGTCTATATGTGGTACATATACATTAAGTATAAACAAAAAAAATTGTTTAGTAATTTAATGATTTTAAAAATGTTGCGGAGTTAGTTACTGAGTGACCCACAAAATCAATTTTATTAAAATCGAAAAAGCACATTTGAAACGAAAAAAATTGAACACGGTTTTGCGATTAAAACTATGGAAGAAATCTTTAAAAAAAACACCGTCACATGTTTTACAAAAGATATTCTATAAAGACAGAATATTAATCATCAAATGTACATTAATTTCTTTATTTATAAGTAAATATATTATCCTCTACAAATTGCTCATATACTGTAATATATTAAAAGAATTTTTATAATTATAGGTAGCCATATTTCATTTATACTCTATATATTTAATATATTTATATAATATTTGAATTATATGTATTATGAATTCAAAAGATATGAAATTTATGTAAACACAAGAATAAAATTTTGTAATATAAATATTAATGTGTTACCATAAGTTTAACTAAAATCTAGTCGAATATATTATGTTTATATAAACCTCTGTATAGACATAACAAGACCTTTGTTAGACTTTGTATAACTTAAATCAATTAAAGCCAGTAATTTCTTGTCTTGAATATCTAAAAAAAATTATAACTATAGTGTTTTTTTCTTTCTCTATTAATCTTTTCCTTTTTCCTTCTAAATCTATTCAATATGTTGTATCCAAACTTTTACTTCGTCAAATTCATCCAAAAATTGAGTACAATATTTTCAGTAAGTAGTTGTATTAAAATATTAGCGGTGACTTTTTCTATCACTATTTACATCTTCCACAAAATTTTTGTTGTGCAATTACACGTTACAACTGTTGTACAACAAATTTAATTATATCTATTATAAAGTATTTAATGTATATAAGGCCGTTTAGTTAAATATTTTAATATTAAATAAGACCCAATAGCATTTTGTTCTCCATTGTGATGTATTTATCTTGTCATAATATGTAAGACTTTACGTACTTAATTGATGTCTCATTTTAAAACCTAAATACCTTTTACCGAATTATAATATTTGTTATTAGCAAATCTTATCTCGTATTTTATCAGATTCTGATATATATATATATATATGAAAATAAATCTGCCACTCATATAATTGTTTTTTTTTCTAAGTTTAAATAAATAAAAAATACTTATTTATGTATAGATATATTTTTTATTTTCTGTTAAGTAGTTTAAAATTACAGTAGTAATAACTAACATTTGCGTTAGATTGAGTTCAAATAATTTATATATTATAAAAGCAAACATTTACTTAAACCCAACGCATTTATAGTTGTTTGGTATTCAGTATAATAGGTAAGTTACATTTAAAAATAAATGACGTATAATCCATATTACACATGTTACAAAATCTAAGAAACTGTTTGTAAAAACAATATATGAAGATATAATACTTTCTTAGAATACGTATTTATTTTTTTTTATTTAATTTATTTAACGTCGGCCTATTTCCGATGCTGAGTCCTATCACCGACGACTACGTATTTATATAATAACTAAACTAAGTTTTTTTTATTAAGAAAAAAAAAATCATTTACTGTATATATTTTTTGATATGACAGCATTTATTATAGATATTTTTAAGAGGCACGTAATACGGATCGTAAATTATTTAAACAAAAAATTATTCATATTATAAAATCTAATAAGGTAAATATGGACTTCATGATTCAACTATAAATATGATTTTTTATGACTGATTTATCCATAATTATGCATAAATCGAAAAACTCGTTAAAAAGAATATATTGATCAAACATCTAAAATTAATTAAACATGTTACACAATATTAAATATATATTAATTACTCAGTTATGTTTTATAAATTACATAATTATAACGTATTATATATAATCAAAAGTACAGTAATAAAAAATATGGTAAAAAAATATAAAACAAAAGTTTTCTACTATTAGAAAATTAAATAAATATTTTAGTTTTAAAATGGTTTCCGGTAGCGCTTGTTCCTTACCATAAGTACATCGCAAACAATATTTCAATAAAACTTATAGCAATAATAAATATATTTTTCACTTGTTTGTTTGAATGTTTGTTCTTAATTTACACACGCTGAATTTCAAACAGTTTGACGTCTGTATCATACCATATTGGCGGTTCCACGTTTCTAAAACAAGAAAATGTGTGAAAATTGTATTTATACTTATAATATTATATTTTAAATAACATTGTAACTAACCTCAGATAAATAACGCCCCACATATACGTCCTGAACCAAGCCGTTGTTCCTGGATTAGCCTGATATTTTCGTATTAGAATTGGATGAGGCACTGGTAGTAGTCCAACCAAAGTTCCATGTTGCAAAAATCTTAATATTTCACTTTCGTCAGTTAAGCCCCTATAATACATGTACGTATATATTATAAACCATTATATAATTATATGTTACTTTTAATTAAAATATTGTATATTATCTTACTTATCAATACAGATTTTCTCAACTTGAGGAACCAAAACTTGTAACAATCGCATAATTGTTTGTAACGGTAACTTGGACCTCCAAGAGTTTACCCATTCTGCAGTTGGTGTAAAATGGCTTTCAATACGATTATCATTACCAGCAGCTACTCTTATACTGCCACGCTTTTAATAGAAAGATGATTATTATAATATAATTTCAAAATTATATTTTCTCGGTTTTGGTAATACATTTTCTAAACAAATAATACTTAAATTGATAAAACAACCAAGCTCTGAAAATATAACTCTGATCCGGGGATCGAACCGAAGGCACAGCAGTAAGCAGAAGCATAGAATTGCTTTGATTCTCATATTTTATATTGTAATTTAAATACTTACTTGATTAACCGCTCTTTGGAAGGGTTGTAGGTCTGTTGAAGCTACAGTAAGCGGCATGCTACCCTTTTTATCAGGCGACAATGGTTGTAACTAAAATGAAATTTAAATATTTTAATATTTTCAATTTTCTAAATACTATAAAAATTTATTTAAAATATTATACCGTGTTAGATTCCAGATCTCCATGGTCTAAAATAGAATTTTTGGTAGGTTCGGTAGGTGTTATTGCTAATTCACTTAATTGCTGAGTCGAAGGATGTGCCGATTCGCTTTCTGTCATTTGACCAATTGCTGTATAGAAGTAAAAGTTATTCTATAAATACAGTTTATAAAACTACATTGCATTTTGAAACTAAATTTAAACCTGGTGTATCCGGTAAAGTTGCTTTCAAAGTACCAGGCTCTGCCGGTAATGCAGGTCTTGCACCCTCAAATGATTCTTCTACGGACGTTGTGGGAGGTGGAGCAGATTCGTTTGTGGTTCCTTTAACAGGTCGTCTACCAACAAGCACTTTAGATATACCACCCACATCATTCGGAAGATTTGCTAATGCATGAAACACCTGACGCTTACGAATTATTGTATAGACTAGATTAGAGTTACCTGCAATTGAAAAGAAAATGTCATTCTAGTATAATCGTAAACACATATAATATAGTTTACTTTGTAATACATACCATCAAACTGATACTGGATTATGTTGTTGAATATTTCGAGTAGGAAAAATACGAGGTGATGATTTGCTGGGGCAGAGAATAAAAACCATGGTGTGCTAAATGCTTCTAGGAGATGTAATAATTTGGTACTAGCAACCATCGACAATGTTTTCAAATAGGGAGAAACTAAATAAAATAATCCAAATATTATTTGAAGATAAAGAAACATAAATGTATTGTTTCATGATAAGCAACGCACCATTAACTAAAATAGTTAAGAGACAATCAAACAGCGGTTGTAATCTCTGATGACCAGTAGTTACTATTTTGTGGAAAACTGTTACTAATAAATCAGCATGAGATCCTGTGAAAACAGGAATATCCATTGGTACGGTGGCTGTGTACGGTTTATTTAACCGAACTCCAAAGTTCCTTTCGCCAGATAAAAGCAGTAAAATGAAGACTCCGATATGCATTAAACCCACGCGTGCTAAAACAATGTTCTTGAGTACTTATTTCTTAATTTTGCAACACATATAATATAGCATATTTAATATATTTACATTGATCAGCTCTCGAGTCATTTAAATGATAGAGAATAGGTACTAAAACCTCCAGTACGTCGCTACTTTTTAAAACGTAGTAAAGAAATTTCTAAAAACATGAATCCATTATAATTATATAACAATGAATAAGATGATTATTACAATTTTTTTCTACCTTATTATAATCGCATATTTTCCAGAAAAATACTAATAGTTCTTGATGACAATGAACTCTTTTAGTTGAATTAGGAAGATAGCTTTGAGCCAGGGGATTATTTAACAATCTTGTAACCCCACGTAAAATGAAACTAAAATCTTCATCGCGATGTATTCTGGATAAATAGTTTATAAATAAATTATCACCAACTGTTCCCTAAAAAAAAAATTAAAACATTAAGAAAGAGTAATAGAAGGGGGAACGAAAATGTTCAGAAACAATTTTACCTCCTCCACATCACTACTGTTTGTATCGTGATCTAGTGTTACAATAAGTATTTGTAAAGCAGCTTCTACTAGTGGTTCCAATGAGTCATTAAACAACAGGTGATTGTATGGTACACCTAAACCAACTGGATCGTAGGCACTCACAGTATTTAGTAGAGAAGTAAAAAGCGGTAAAGCATGTCTGTTATCAGCGCTTGTTAAATACCTGTTTGAAAATGCAGGTTCTATTATATCATGTAGCACACCGGAAGTAATATAATTATAATTAATGCATAAAACAAAATTAAAAAATCTTAGTAATTACACATTAACGCATTGCTAATAATTAAAGAAAACATATACATACGCAATCCATTTATTAGGTTCCTCTGCTACGCTAGTTGTTGTTGGTACATAGTACATTGTTTCACTAAAACATGTTAATAATAATTTCAGTAATTCTGCACGTCGCTGTTCAAGAATTGGTGACCTAGGAGGAGACTGTGCGAAACCAACGCCAGCTTCCCATATATATTCGCAACTATCAATATTAGTAAGTTCTTCAGCTTTGTCCTAACAAATAAAACTAGAAAATTATTATTCATTTTCAATCCATTTGTCAATGTGAGTAAGTAAAGGATACTTACAGGGCCCGATCGTCTGCTGCCAACGACGGTAAAGTCTGGACAGAATAACAAATCCTATAATAAAACAAACATATAAATGCCATTTGTAATAACTATTCGCTATACTTAGGTAGAAGTATAACAAACTAGCTTACACATATTGCATTTAATAAACTTTGTGCTAAAGGTGGAGCATCAATTTCGTTAGGGACTTCTTTATTTGCAGGCAACGAAGACCAAAAGAACCCACGCCAATCTGAATCCTCGAATATATATGGTAGTATTCTAGTTAGCAAGCGCACGCAATTCATAACTGTGAAGAACAAATATAAATCAATAATTTTTATCTATTTTCAAAAGATAAGAAATGCCATATTGGTAAATTTTAATTATTTACCCGTCTGTTGTTCCGTTTGAGTCCTGCAGCTGTTATCAACTGCTTTTACAAGTCTCTCCACAGCTTTGTAGCATAACGTTGCCAAATTCGCAGGTGCTTCCTCCCGTAATGCTCTAACCTACATAATTGGTGCATGTAATTGACAGTAATATTTATATGTACTAAATTCCTATATAATACCTCTGCAGCTGGCACCAAGGCGAATACATCCTGCACACTAGTTCCATGCTCTGTCCAAAATTGTTCCCAGAAACTGTCATCATTTGCATCAATTGGCTTAAAACATAACATATGTTTCAGAGTTGGTTTGTAATGATTTTATTGATATATTTTTTAATGTATATTATTTTAAAGGTATACACTATTTAATTTAAGTTTGTAATACTTCGGTACCCCACGGTTAATGAAAACAGTAAACAATCATTTTAGCTAATTCTAGTACGAATTTACCTGTGTCTTTGAAGTAAGTTGTACAACTGCTTTTCTAAAATTCAATTTTGTATCTGCGTTACCCATTATGAAATATAGAAGGTAATAATAATACTAACTATATTTTATATAATAATTATATTAAAATAGCCTCAATTAGCCATATAGGGCAAATGACAGCGATATGACAGGTACTTTGAAAAAGAATTGAAAGCACAAGCAACAATCTGACAAGTGACAACACAATGTATAGTGCCAACTGAACGGCATTAATATAACATATGTGAAGTTTTAAAAAATTATTTGTTTAGTTACAACAGCCGCATAATGTATAAATAAATGCTAATTATATAATCGATTTGTGTCGTGTCTGTATTTTATTTTTAATTAAATAATTCTTGTTTTTATATTAGGATTATTGCAGTTCAGACGGTTGTAATCAGAACTGCTGCCATCTGTTAAACGAATCTATAACTAAATCATTTGAATATTCATATTTTTGTTCAAAAGATGTGGTTGAGATTTATACTAATAATTATTATTTCTGTTAATTTTTTATACAGATTTAATAAGTCTATTTCATTTTAAGTTGTATTGATTAAAGTTGGTCGCATATATGAAGCCTCGATGCTATAAAAACTGCTAACATAGTAGGAGGTCGTTTGTAATGGAACTTAGCATCGGAACTAGGCCTGTTTAATAAGCCTATTGTGTAAATGTATGATTTTCTCTCAAAATAATCAGCTGAGATATGGAAATGGTCTCATAATCGAACCCGAAAGTATAGTAGCCAGGTGGCATTACATCAATTATCTCGTTTTCGCTGAATATTAACCCCTTCTACTGCAATTCATTTATTCAACAAATACTGCGAATGCATTTCAGTAGCTGTAGAGATTAGACCCCATGGCTTAGACACCATAGAAACTGTTAACATAAGTAGTAGGTCGATAATTAAATTTTAAATAAAATAAAAAAAAAAATTAATTTAAACACAGTTAAATAATATTTATTAAATAAAACTTCAAGTATTTCAACTTTTGGCACAATATTTTTTTTTAATTTTCAGTAAAATTTAAATAGTTACAGTTAGTAGTAGTTTTCTTAAAGTTATAATTACTTTATACAATTTAATTTTTGTTTACAAATTTATTTTTACATTATGTTAGTAGTTGAAGCTCGAATATGTTTTTTTTTTTAAATAATATTTTGGAATTTTTAAAATAATTTATGTATATTTAAATAGAAAATTCATTACAAGAAATAAGCATATTATATGTTAGTATATTCAAACCACGGTCTTATATACAGATCTGTAAAAGCATTTGGTGTAGTCGATCTTACAATTTGATCCCTATTTTGTAATTTATTTCTAATGCTGTAGAGAATTACACTCTTGAAATGCAGATACTTCATCAGCAACGAGATATGCAGTTGGCATTTTTGTTTTAATGAAAGTTTAATTCCATCAGTCACAATTTCTAAAACACATGTAGTCAAATTAATTTTTCGCTGTTCAAGCGATCTTTTCTATTTTTATACTATCTGCATTTTACCATTTTTCTGTATTTTTGCTATTATACCGATTTAAATTATTAAATCGTTTAAATTTTTACACATAATTTAAACTTGAACATATTATGTTAATTAGTTTGAAGGTGGCACTCCTGTTGTTACCCATAAACATTGCGGCAGCCACAGTGAGTTTGAAAATTGGGATGTCATAACTGTGCGTGTATTAAAAGTTTTTAATTTTATTAAAAAAAAGTGCAATTCAAAACGATAAAAGTAGTTGTGATTGTAAATAAGAATCTAATACTCGATTTTAGTGGTTTAGTTTAATCCAAAACATGTATTGTAAAACATGAGCACATAACCTCAGAAAGTGAACTTAAAATTACAAATTGTAATAACTGACTTTAAATACAATGATAAATAAAAAAAATGTAATTGTTTTTATTTACAAATATCTTATGATTAATTTAAAACAATTAGTTTTTGGTTAAAAGTGTTTTTATATTGATAGAATAGTTTTAAAAGTGGTGTGTAATCAGTGAGTGATAATAAAAGTTTTAAAAACCATTTGGCGTTCCCAGCATAAAATTGAATCCTCCGTTCAGGTTAGAGAAAAATATTTAATTTTCATAAGTAATTTTGTACGTTAAACGTAGTAGTAATACATATATTCTTTACAACATATTAGTAAAAGATAATTACAATATTTATTGTGTTGACAAGAGTTGTGGCTTTGTTTATAGGTATAGGTATAGGGTAGCAAGTTGTTGCTTGTTCATTTTTTTCTTTATTTTTTATTCATTCTTAATTTTTTTCTCTCATTTGATTCTTCTTCGTGTAATGAACTCTCTTTTAATAATCACAATAATCTTCTTTCTAAATTTACATAATCTAATATTACAAAATAAATATCTATTTATATTTATATATATTTATAATTTTAAAATTCTACATCCTAACCTAATTGTTACGTAACACATATTGTTTCTTATAACTTTGCAATGGAACATTTACAATAATTAAATTTACAATTTCTGTTACCGTCTGTTTATTGTTACTAAATATAACTTTCATTTTTAAATAATATATTTGTCATGTTAAGTTTAGTGGAAGTGTTTTATTGCTTTGGATTTGATTGTAGATTTAACTTAATTAAGATTATTATATTAAGTAAATGACAACATAAATTTTAAGTAACAAGTATTTTAGATAAGTACAACTATCATTCATAATTTCAATTAAAAAAGCAACACACCAAATACTTTCTCACTAAGAAGTTATGTTAATTTCTAATAAACGAAATGCAGTGCTTATTTTCATAGCATTATAGGTTCATAAACCGCCTGGTAAATTTGAATTCTCATCCTCTTGATTCTAATCCAATACAAGATACATTTTTATAATTTTCAAGAAATGTCTTTTCTTCTTACAATATCTCAGATGATTTAGTCTAAATTGGTCACAGATTTAATTCAATTCAGGGTAATTTTGTTAAAGAATTTTATTCATGGGAGTCACTGCCTAAAGACAACTCGTTTAAAAATGTAAAGATAACAAAATATTTGATGTGCAGAATTTATTTTGAAAAATTATTAATGTTAAAGGCAAGATCAACAAATAAAAATAATAAAACTGAATTGAATTCACTCATAAAATAAAAAATAAAAATATTATTAAAATGTTCACATATATAATATAATCTATTTTCTAAATGCTAAATTCTAATAGTAATTAAATTAAATTTGACTAACAAATTGATAAAAAGTGCTTTATTGAATTTGAAAATTTGCATATATTTTAAAATTTGAATATATATTAGATTCTGATCTCTTACTCTCAAAACTTTATTAAAAATTATGTGCATTGCTTTTTGAATTTTAAAAATCAATCTGCAGGTGTTTTTAATTTGGACACAACCTTATTTTTTATCTATGTAGAAAGTGGAGACTCTACACCTTTATTTTAATATTACTTTGTATTTCGAATAAGAAAAATTGTAAAGTAAGAAATTATATTACTGATATCCGATGTTAATTACAAAAAGTAACTTATATGTAAAATATTACATAATAATAATAGTTTTGTTACGCTAAATTTATTTTTATGCTATATAATATTTACATTTTGTGTTTACCGGCTAAACAGGTAAATTATACAATTTTTAAAAATATGCAAATTTCTCATTGTATACAACTCATAATTAATATTTGACCACAAAATGTAAGGTATACATCATCAGCTATTGGGACCTACACAAAGGTGTCTTTAATACAATATTACTTTATTTTAATATTTCTAAAAAGGAACATTTTTGAGCGATATTTATATTAAATTTAATTGATATAGAATTTTACCAAATGTATAAAATTTTTAATTTAAATTATAATAAATGTTTTTGAGATTTCAATTTCGTCAATATAACATATTATTTCGTAAAATTGCACGTTTTTTATGAGTATATTTTGTACATTTTCCCCACCAGGATGGGGACACACATGTCTTTTCTCTTTTAAAGACAAAACATTTGGTTTGGACGACATTGAAGAATAATTTTCCCACCATGTTGGCAGCAGTGCTATCTACTAGCTTTAGACATGTTCGAAACCTGCAAACATAAAATATATTATTAGTAAAACTATAAAAAAATTAATGCCAAAGGAAATCCAGCATATCATACATAACTAACTCATTGAACATCTTTCTTTATACATAAGATACATTTAAATATATAAATTTCTATAATATTCATATTTGAATATAAAATTTCAATAAATCTTTTGTAACATAATACAGAAAATGAATTTATAATAGCATGTACTGTGATATTTATATGTAAGTAATATAAGTACAATAAAACATTTAAAAAGTACGAAAAATTCTCGCAGCGATATAAATCTTTATTTTCTTTGTTGTAAATGGCAATATTACAATCGATATTATAATACAATTCATTTGATCTTAGAGAAATAAAAGAACAAGGGGAACAAATAGCCGACGTTAAACCACAAGGCCTGCACAACTTAACGAACGTCGTTATTTCGTATTAGCTCAATCACATTGGTAACACTTCACATTTAACGTCTCGTTATCCGTATCCGTTAAGTCGTTATACTTCTCATTGTAAGAACTATACTCGTATATAAGAAAGAATGGAAGGGGGTGAATGTGAATTGTCCGTTATATACGATTAACGGCCGCACCCGTAAGCCGCAAATAATGTATTTCATCTTGTATGTGTACAAATCTATGTGTGACTGCTATGTGTCCAATTAATTCTTTGTAACATTCAGTTGTAATACAGTTTACGGCTTAGAAGTAGATAATTAAAGGAATTAGTGTATTTAAAAAAAGTGAGGTTATATTAGAAGATACTACACTATAAATATGTAGCTTGAGTTTGTTAGAGAATCATATTTGTATCATAAATATTAATCACATAACTTCTTTTATATAAAGGAACCTTCTTATTTTCGCATAAAGAGTGTTTTGATATATATAAAGTCGTTGCAATTTGTATGTGTAGAATCAATCTAACGTTTAGCTATGTTTACGTCCGAGTTCGATTCTCGGTCTCTGTCGATGTGGTTTCATTGTCCTAACTTACTAATTCATTTTCTAAACGGAAAATACTGAATAACTTTCTACAAGCGGAGCAGACGCACAGTTGTTGAACAGCGAACACCAACTGCGCGTTAACGATGAATCGTGATGAGTTATAGCGACGAAGACGTTATGCTTCCGCTATATTTTGTAATAAAATTGTAACGTCGAACGATCGAATTAAAATAAACGCTGTCTGTCATTGCTATAGGAAATGTATACCATTTATAAAACATATAAATTTGTATCATTAAAAATCTGTCACAACTCTTGTTTATAAATAAAATCTAATTAGAGATGTGATTTTTAACACGTCCTATTTCATAGATGTGAGTAATCGCGTGTGAGATCTTTTCCCTGACGCGATGGCCGCATCCACGAATCCACGGATCCACGGATTTCTGGAGCTCATAAATTTATGTTGATTTGAAGTTCGACGATAAGGAGCATTTTCGGGCAGCTGCTTAGGCTATATGATAATGTGACGATATAATTATAATTGACATTTTTTTATTTAGTCTTTATAACATATAAAAATCAGATCTGTAAATTAAAAGTTAAAGAAGAAGAAAATATTATTCAGATTCCTTAATACAGATTGAATAAATAAAACGTAAGACACTGTTTTTTAAAGCTATGACTCAGATATAAGAGTTATAAGATATTTCGGATCTTTGATATGCATCATTATAAAAACAAATTGTCTTAATCCTTAATTTTGAACAGTTTTACAAACTATGTAATAAAAAAAAATCCCCCCCTTATGTTTAGAAACAATTGTAACTAGATAAATTTTAACTAGATTTTGCGTGAGATCTGAAAAAGGTCTCCGTGGGTTAAAATTGGGCCCTGACACAAACATAGGCGCACAAAAATGGTACAGATTCATGTAGATCATTAGATACAATTGAGATCTAAACCATAACAAAGAGCTACACAATTAATATTCATATTATCTGCGATATAAGAGAGAAAAAATAATAATTATTTCCGAGTTAGAAACTTTTTACAATTGAATATCGTGCCAGTTTTCGCAATAGGAAATCCAGCTAATTTTCTTTTCTTCCATTATTATTTTTAAGTTTGACATGGATGTATCCAACACCCTGTGTCCCTGTAGATAACTTTAATGACGCCGCTGACCATGTAATAAATGTTCAACATTCAAAGATATCTGAATACGCGTATAAACTAGTCTGTACATGTAATCATCTTAGGCCTCTGTCCATGTTAGACGGTGACCTAACCATATACACCTTATTTTAAATGAACATTTCTACAAAGTCCTAATTAGAAGCACGGGTTATTAGAAGATGTGACTTTCGACTCTCTTCATGTAATTTATAACTAATTCTTTTTAAAATAATTAATTCTATTTTATAGGTTTTTTAATCGAAACAAATTTCTTTTTAAAATCCTATTTTATTTATATACTTCAATGGTCATTATTTTAATTATTTACTGTGAACAAAAATATACGAGTATACTTGTACTTAAAAAATGTTCTCTCTTAATTATTTTTACAAACATTTTTATTAGAAAGAAACATTAAAAGTTCATTTCAAAATTATGTAGAATTTGTAAACTGATTTATTTTTATTGGGTATAGTACTTATATTCTTAAATAATGATTGGAATTTTAAATAATTTGGATTTAGATATGTAACTATTTAAAGAAAGTAGATTTAAATTTGTCATTTATAAATTTGGTTAACTTTTTATAAAAAATTTTTTATGGAAAATATGCTTTTTTTCTTTACGCATATCTTGTGACTAAGAATTATATATATAGCGTCTTTCAACAAGAGCGGTCATTTTAAATCAATAGAAAAACGTAATATTTCTGTGAAAAGTGGTGATATTTTTATTTTAATCTAAAGTACTAACTCTGAAGTTACTAATGAAACACAATGTCTGCCAAATATCACCAAAATATTACGTTTTTCTGTTGATTTAAAATGACCGCTATTGTTACTATTGAACATCCATAAAATGTACCAGTCGATGCTTGCTTTTAAGTTTGTTGAACTATATCCTTTTCAATATCACGGTTCACAATAAACATTAATATTTTTATTGCTGAATGATATTGAAATTGAATATGTCGACTCGTATTAGAGTACTTATAGAAAACAAGAGTTTTTGCTATAAATTTAGTCGTAAAGATTTATTAATAGTTCTTATGAATAAAACTATTATTGAATCCTTGAAAAGAATTTTTTATTATCTCTTGGCATTTGGAAATCTTAAGTATATTCCTAAGTATTTTATCTTCATTTGCAAGGAGTCATAAAAATGCAATTCAAAATGAAATTGTAGTATTGTAAAATAATATAATAAAATATCAAACCCATATGCCTGTTACTCTAGTTGCATTCAAAAAAAATTCAGGCGCAAAAGTTGTAGTTATTATAGTTATAAAAATCAGTTTAATACACTCGTATGTCACAAGTTAAGAAGGTTAAACTCTTCAATTTTCATTTACATTATACAATTTTTTTTTCATTACAGATTTCTTACCGGGGTTTTGCACAGTTCTTGTTGAAGTAGAAGACAATTCAGTTCAACAATTAATTATTGTGCCAGTGTCGCGTTTGCATAGACTTTGTGTAGTGTTTAGTGTAAGTGCAGTATTAAACTCTTTAAATCAGGAAGGATATAGCAGTTCCTGATCACGCATGGAGTCGTCCGGCTTTAGGATATTAAAAGAAAGGTAATATTCTAAATTAATCTCAAATATGGATGATTGAAATTTAATTTACTTGCATGGTAATCAAGTTATTGTAATCTTAACGATTTCTTCTTCTTGTTTCAGGCTCACATCAGGTTCCTACAGCTGTAACAATGAGCCCCAAGTAAGTGAAACTTATTTCTAAGCATGGCCCCCCGCCCCACTAACTGAAAAATTACTTTACAGATATCCTAGCAATTTTTATTATGAAAATGATTATTAATTTTAAAAGATATTGGAGTCTGTTTCAGAAATGTATTTGAGATTCAAGATGGACTTCTTTTTGATAGTGCTGCTTTTTTTTAAACTATAATTGCGGGTATCGGAGATGACTGAGGATGGAATAAAACTAAAATGAAGGTAATTATCTTTTATATCAATTTATAATCGAATTTATTACATTTTATCGAAGAGTCTTATAGCACGACAACTACCTTAATAATATTATAGTATTTAAATATAAATGAATTAATTTTGGTGTGATACACAGTGTCAGTGGTGCCACTTTTCTGGAACTAATTGAATAGAGTTTAATAAAAGATTAATGTGTGTCATCAGAGCTGAGGTTGTACCCAACGCGAACGAATCCTTTAACGACAGTATTATCTATTTAGTTCAGAAATAATTTGAAGGTCTGGATTCCAGTTTTATTCCCGTACTAAAACACTTTTAGTATCTTTATAATTGATACCTGTAATTAATGTTTTTATATTTTCTAACACCGTCAAAGTCCCTAATAAACCACTTCACTAAAATAAAACTAAAATAAAATAAAAACTCTATTACGAATTGTTTCATTTTATTTATAATTTGAAGCAATCAATTTTAAAAAGTTAGTTTATTATTTTTCTAATTTCTAATTGTTTATTGAAATCACAGGCATGTGTTGTAGTCAACACTCAACACAATAGCGCCCTTGCTAGTGAACTTTATGGATTTTGTCGAATTCTGAAACTCAAGTTTATTATTCACATGAGAGATAAACATCCACTATAATCTATAGACGCTAATTCCAAAAATACAATTAATTTTATAGTCAACACTCAAATTTTTGCATTGTATGAAAATCATTGAACCATTACGATCGAATTCAGAAGCGCATTAGGTAAAATTAGGTTGCATATGGTGTATGCTTCATATAGGGTCCTTTATAGATAATTAAGATTTTCTAAAACGTAATTAAGAGCAGTTATGCCAGCAAATCAAAAATGAAAGTCTTTAACAAATTTGTAGTGTATTAAAAGAAAGAATATTTTGTAATTTACAACAAAACTTTAACAAAATGAATTTCCAATCCGCCCCTGACATTCTGTCTGCATTTCACGCATATAATACATCACCAAATACAATACACTTATTAAGCAGTTATCGATTCCCTTTCAAAGTACAAAAATACTATTGTTATATTTTGAACAGAGTGTGGAATTATGAGGGTTGGTCCTGTATTCGTCGGGTCACCTCAAAAGAACCATAAATTGTATTATATACATAACTTTTAAAACCGTAACCGTAACCGTAACCTTGAATTGATATGTCAGCAAACCAACAATATAGTTTATAACTATTGGTATTTGCGGTTTCTTTAAACAAATATAAAATTTTATAGATTAAGATTTTGCAATTATTATATTTGTAACTGTAATAAAATAAGTAATATTTTTAAGTAATAAATTACGGATCAAATATATTTTTCTTGTTACAGATTTCTTACCAGATTTTGCAGCGTTTTTGTAGAAGACAATTCGGTTCAACAATTAATTATTGTGCAAGTGTCGCGTTTGCATAGACTTTGTGTAGTGTTTAGTGTAAGTGCTTTGTTAAACTATTTAAATCAGGAAGGATATAGCAGTTCCTGACCTCGCAGAAGACATCGAGCACTAGGACGTAATTGGAGAGGTAACCATCTAATTAACAATTTCTTGTTCTCATCATTTCAATAAACTTGTGGAAGATATTAACAAATTTTATACCGTAATTACTAGGAATATTTAAATCGGGAAGGATATAGCAGTTCCTGATCACGCGTGGAGGCGTCTGGCTTTAGGATATTAAAAAACAGGTAATATTCTAAATTAATTTCATATATGGAAGATTGAAATTTAATCTATTTTTATGGTAGTAAACTTATTGTAATCCTAACGATTTCTTCTCCTTGTTTCAGGCTCACATCAGGTTCCTACAGCTGTAACAATGAGCCCCAAGTAAGTGGAACTTATTTCTAAGCATGGTCCCGCCCCACTAACTGAAAAATTACTTTACAGATCTTAACAATTTTTTATATGAAAATGATTATTAATCTTGAAAGATATTTGAGTCTGTTTCAGAAAGGTGTCCAAGATTTGTTCAAGATGGACTTCCTTTTGATGCTGCTGCTTCTCAAAATAAATTGCGGGTCCGGAGATGACTGAAGATGGAATGAAACTAAAATGAAGGTAATAATCCTTTGTCTCAATTTATAATCTAATTTATTTTCCATAAGATTCCATTTAGATTATCCATATACTTCTGTCGATACTGTGTGTGGTTGGTTTGTAAACATTATCCTAGAATAGGTACTATTTATGAACTATTATACAAATATTTTAGAAACGCTCCACATATCCAATAGTTAAACAGCAATAGAATGCAGCCAGTAATTGATCTTAAGTATTTGGAACGCGGAAGCAGAGCAAATAATTGTTTACATGATTAAACTCATTATATTTGCTTGATGCTGAGCAACTTTACAAGCTCCAGCTTCAGATTTCCCGTGGCGGATTTTAATCTGTTTATTTATTAGCCGTGGTTTATGTCGCTTTATTTTCTGCTCTAAACAATCTGATCAAGTTGATCTTTATTTCACTTCGCAGTGATATCAGTATCGAGATAAGAATCGCGAATAAAGTGGTTGGATCCTGATCCGCAAACACCGAAACAGCACTCCAGAATTAAGCCGATTATAGACTTTGTTTTGTCGGATTTGTCACGGATTAAGTGAGCTATTGTCGGATTTTTAAGATTGTCTATCACAGAATTGCTTTTCTTTCTAATCTTACTTATAGATCGTAAATAGAGTTTATAACCCTAAGTCTTAAATAAAAACTTAATAACGAACTTGTACTGTGTATTGGCTACGTAGTATCTTTAACTTGAATTTAATAAAACTACTATTTTTAGTACGGTTTCATTTTCACTATATTTTCTGGTCTTGCACATAATCCAGTCAATAATATTCAGTCCATTTGAAGTCATACATAGTTCAAATCAACGAAACAGTTACGAATGTGCTCAGACTTCGCTGCTCCATATGAAATGTCTTATAAGAAGCTCTGTCCACATTGTTTCAGCTTGAGGTAAATAAGCGAACTACTTAAGGAAACTAGAAGAAATGTTAAGTGAGCTTAAATTTAGTTGAGCTATATAAGATATTCAATATTCCTTCTCTTAGATGATGGATGTATAAAGCACGAATCTGCAGGAAGAGAAGGGAAGTAGGAAGGAGACCGATTTACACGCATTTATTACATGAGTGGAAGCGAGAGGCGTTGCGTCGTCATATAGGGTTCTGCTCCTCGAATCACGTGTAACTACTTTCTTAATTTGTTTCAAACTCCAATTGATAATACAAATCGAGAATCACAGCATCGTAGTGTTGTACTCACAGTGATATAAGAATAGAGTGCGCAAGAGGCTGAATACTGTGAGAAAGGCAAAGAGAGAGATAGCCGCGAAAGTCCTCTGTGTCTCTTTCGAGCCGAGTACTGTGATTGACTGCCGTGCTAACGACGTCTGCTTGCTTGTTTACCCCCTACCATACCGCCAATCAACCAAGCCAGCAGCAGCGGTTCGGCTAGGAAGAAACAGATAAGACTCTCGGTAGACTGTCTCTCGCATTACCTTTATCGCTTGCTCTTACACTCGGCCGTACACTTCGCGTCCTCTATTCTTATATCATATGGTTATACGCCTAGTGCATCGTAAATATTAACGATCACTTCGGCTAAATTATAACGTAATTTGTCAGCTAATTCTCTCTTGTTGGTTCTCATAAACTATGCACAAAGAATTATCTAGAAATATGATACTGTTAATCACAATACGACGCATCTCGCGTCATCTGACGCATAACGTACCACTGCTATGGGTATGGGCATGTTAAAGTCATTTAGTTTGGATGTCGCAATGTTTGTATATTCCCAAGGGTTGTCTCTTTACACCCTCCTACCCTCCTAACAGCACCCCTTTTAGTAACTATATTTCCAACTCACCCTTATGTGTTCTTTTTGATGGCATCCACCCGCCCTAAGTTGTTTTATCGCGTACGTTTACGCTTCGAGGAATCTCAGAACCACCACGTGGTGGTCGACCCCTTAGAAGATGGAAATATAGAAAAAATAAAGCGTCGCGACGCGTCATAAACTTATAAATGTTATGTTTATATTGATGGAAAAAATCATGTAATGGAGTAATAATAATGTATTTAAAAATGTTGGCATATATTTTTTGTATTTGAATACAAGTAAATTGAAGTTTGATAGAATAGGAAGAAAACAGATGAACAATAATAAGTTGTGACACAATATTCCTTCAATGAATATTTTATAGATAAAGTTATGCTTATTAGAATTGAACGTATGGTTTTTGAAAATCTGTCTGAATTTAATCAAAGAAAATTTAACCTATCGAAATATTGCATACAGAGTTTTTGAATCAAAATACATACGAGTATAAAAGTAATTTAAATTACATAAGGACAAAACGATAAAAAATAAGCATATTTAAGATAATGTTTTTTGACGACACAGTTAATATATAATTATTTCTATAATTACTACATAATAAAATGGCATTTGAAGAATACTTTGTGAAATTTTCAGAAATAAATATCAAGAAATGAGGCATTGACAACGTATCTCCGTATACGTCACAAAAAAAAAGTAACATTGCGGTGCCACTCATAACTCATCACTGGATTTTCTAAATTCGAAAAACCAAAATGATTTCATTAGTTGAGAAGTTTTTGCAGGTAACGCTGTCGAGTTTTTCTTTTTTTATTGATTTTTCAGTTTTTTACAGCACTTACAAAATTAAAAAAAAGCGTTACCTCGGCATTTATGTAAAGAAAGAGTATACAAAATTTCAAAAAAATCGGTTAAGTAGATTTTGAGCTAGAGAGGGCACCGACTCTGAAAATGCTATGTGTGAGAAACCGCATTTAAAAGTTTCAAAGTAACACGAAAGCAGACCAGAGAGGTGAAGACTTAAAACTCTATATTTCCGACAGTTTTACTCCAATCGATTTCAAATTTTTACACAATAAACTTAATATATTGTACAATAATATAAATACATTTTTAAAAAAAGTTGAAACCTGATACACCACCCCCACCCCCCTTTCAAACCATATCAAGTTCGGTGTTATTACCTAATTCCAATATGAAATAGAGTCAATACTATAGTAAAAACTAGGGTAGGCCTATTGAGTGCAGCGGCTCCTTGCCTGACTATTTATTGTTAGTTTACATTCATATAGGTTTTTAATGAATATTTTTAAAATATATTAATGATATTTTCGTTGTTATCTGAGTGTCACTCGGCACTCGTTCCCGTCCGGTCTAGCTCCAGCTCCAGCTCCTACTCCAGCTCCAGCGGCCAGACATTATTATCTCAACTCTTCTAGACAACTTGTTTTATGACGATTTCATTTCGGTAATTGTAAAATAAAACAACAGGGTGCTCTCAATGGAATACCTGTTTCATTTATGAAGTCAGACAATTAAATATCTTATCAATGTATGTATAATTAATTTTGTTAATTATTACACAATAAATTATAATGAGGACGAATGATAATTCGATATTAGCTTTTGAAATAATATTGGAATAATTGTTCCGTGAGAAATTTCCTTGTTTATGAATGGAATGGGAACGAGATATTATGGGAAGTCTTGACTTTGAAGTAAAATAGAGTTTTTAAATAAAATCTACCGGAGAAGTGATAATCTTAAGATGCTTCCTCATAAATTCAAGGACCTTGTCACGCTACGCGACTATATTTGATATTTTTTTGGTTTGGTATGCTTATGGCCTAATAAGGCATGTCTTGACAATGCCTGATCAGGCATATCATGCGTCTCGGGCAAATATCTACTTTAGTGTACTTTCCGTTTAACAAAACTTAAAAATGTGTTAAAAAATAAACAATTCAAATAATAAGCCTTAAAATATTTGTCCAGTCTTACCAAAATATTGAAAGGAAGTCAAAATATGTAACACCGAGGTAAATTACGTTCCATGGGAAAGTTTCTACGAAAGAAAATAGCATTACACTGTAAATTTATAACAAAAATAAAGTTTAACAGTAGAAGAATACTCCCACGGTTTAATAAAATTGTCCACCAACTTGTTAAATGCTGTTTCAGTTCAGAGCTGTTAATAAATTGTCAAACAGTAATAATTACAGACAAACATCTTCTTTCTCTTTCTTACACATTGTTTTGTATAGCATAACAAATTTGACTTTGAGGGAGCAGTAAATTTGTACACAGTTTATTTTTCACACCTGCCCCTTTATTTTAAGATAACAATTTGAAATTTATGTCCTACGGTTCCATTGAAAGGTAGAATTCTTTTTTTGAAAGTTTTAGATAAAGGAAAAAAAGTGTATGAATCAATATATGTTTAAGTAGTAGCATGTTAATGAAAAATGTTGGGTTGTAACTTCTAGACAAAGTGTGAAATCAGGTATTGTGCAAGTTGACAACTATAAATTCAATTCATGATTCTTTCCGTTCGTAGTTGTTCTATTTGAAGTGGCTGCCTTAAATGCTTTTACTATTGTGCGGCAGAAAATAACCATTATATTATGATTTGTTGTAAGAATTTTGCTTCTCCGTAATTTAAACCGAAAAACGTAATATCACCTTGTAAGAGGACTTTTTATTGTGTACTACTTTACTATATGTTACTTTGCTACAGGTCTGGATCTTGACCTTTAAGAAAGGTGTCAAAAACTTAAAACTAACGCCAATAGTTCATAAAATAATTTCTTAATTCATTCACATTTTTTTAGTAATCATTACAATGGGCTTGTGTCCTATGTCTTAATTTCTATAAAAGTGTACTATATATTGATAAAGTGGGTTACTAGAACCTCAAATGTTAAATTATTTTTTAATAATTCCTTATATGTTAAGAGATATTAACAATTAAAAAAGTCATTTTGTCTCTTTAATTATTAAAGGGATTCAACGTTTTACACATTCTAAATGCATGTGATATCACAACCGCTGCCAACCTTATAGCTCATAAATCTCTGCTATATGTATTTATATATCAAAATATCAAATATTATTTACAGCTATTTCAAGTAACAATAAAATTCTAATATTATGTCTGCCTTAGCAGGGTTAAATAAATTAAAAACTTATTATTCTTTGATTTGACTTGATTATTTAACTACCAACAACTACAGAACATTACCACAGCACTGACCTACTCAACAAATAACTGACGTTAAAATGCATTTCACGTCATACAAATATGGCTGACCATTTCTAGCGCTAAAACTACAGTTCAAACTTTTAATTGCTATATCTCCGTCAATATTTAGATATTTAATAAAATAGACACGCCAATACACATTTATTAACATCAATGAGGACACAAGCCAATTTTGTTTAATTTATTGTATAAAAACAAAATGCTCATGCCAGAATTTGACGATAATAATGGGAAACTTTATATTGGTGTTACACTAAAAACTAAAATTTGCCGCTCAACGAAGATGCATGCCCGATACAGGCTTGTTCTCCCCAAGGTCTTCTTTATTATTACAGAACATTCTAATAAAGACGGTCATCAGATTTTGTATGTTTATTATTTAATTGTCTCGAATGACATTCGGACTGGGTGTAAGAAAGTTTCAAATTTTCATTATCTACATTGTCTCCAACAAAATTGCAAAAATTATAACAGATTTTGTTCCTTTTTCATGATTTCTTGATTCTTCTTATTTATTTCATTTTGGTCAACTCTTAATTTTAATAATTATCTGTTAAAACAATCAATTTAGTTTCTATAAAGTTTTATATTGCAAAATACCTCTTAATTGTGGCAGGTTTTATATTTAGTAACTAAAGGGTTGGTAACCCTGTCTTTTAAATACTAATTTTTAAAATTCTTCTGGTCATCCCTTGTTTACCTATTTTGGTTGTTATTTTAATTTTTTATTTACCTTTTTTTCAATGACGGTGGGAACCAGATTTCTTTTCCTGGTAGATTGGAATGATGGAGCGATATGGCACTCAACTTTGAAGGGTTGTTTTATTTCTCCAGAAAAGAATTTAACAACTGTTATTTTTATGTTCAAGAATTGAACGAGTATAAAAAGATGATACAAGCAGGTAAAATGATAGTTATATCAATAAGGATATCAACAGCGACGATATGATCTTTATTGTTTTTTTTATTGTATTATAATATTGTATATTTTCGTTATTGATGACATTAATATACTAGCTGTTATTTATCACTGTTATAAAGATGTCATAAAAAAGGGTATTAAAAAATTGTCTCACTGTATGTACAACGCAACGCAAGAATGTATAAAAGTAATAATCAAATATTTAAAAATATGAAACGACGGCGCAGCAGAAGCGTCGTACTAGTACAGTGAGACGTAAATCTATTTCTAGTATAAACAGAGTGACGTTGACCTTGAACTTAAACTGCATAACTAACCTATTATAAATATTAATTATTGACCTTAGACGTATGGTCGGGTCATTGTAGTGCGGCGGTTACATGATACTCCATTCATTTGAACATAAAGTTAATCAAACTGCACTTTGAACAATATTTAACATTATGGTAATGTAACGCAATGGAAGGGGTAATCGGAAACCGATTTATTCCGGATCGTAAATTGATTTTATTGACATTGAAGAGAAAATATCTTAAGGCGGCAGTATGATTATATCGTATGTTTTATTTAAAGAGATAAATATAAAACCTTCACTTAAATCAATTATAGTGTATAATATACATTAGACAGAACTAATAGATTTTAAATAGATATGACATAGAGTTAAGCATATATCAATATATTGATAATAAATGTCAGAGATTGTACTTTGTGTAGATATGATAATTAGAAGAAATAAAATAAAATATTTCAAAGAAACTGTATTAGGAAGTATAGTTAATACTTGTATTATTGTCCTACTTATTTTATCTTCGACATTTATGATTTTGGTTGTAAAGTTCTTCATTACAAATTATGCAAATAACAAACTATACTAGTGACATCTGGTGCGAGTTTACTGAGCACTCAAACTCACTCTCTCACTCTTATAAGTTAAATAAGTTTAAATAGTAGATATGCAGGAGAAAGAAAAAAGTAGCGAGGAAACAGTTAAACTTCAGTCCAGAAAAATATAAGATTTTCGGAAAGGAGATAAGGACAAAAGGTCGATGACGGAGATAGAGACAATAATAACATAATAAAGGAAGAGAGTCAAGTAGAAATAGTAAAGTAAGAGAGTCAAGAGGAAATAGTAAAGATAGAGCGTTTATGCCTGTAATAGACATAAGTGGAGAAGTGAAAACGAAGAGAGAAGGCAGAAAGGATAGCGAAAAGATAATAGAGGGCTTGTCGAGAGGAGACAGGGAAGGCAAGAGGTGATAGATGAAGATACAGGCAATAAGGAAGGAGAAGATAGTTTAAGTTTAGTTTTTAACTTTGAATTTATATAAAATGCATTAAAAAATATAATAATGTAGATTGTAAAGCCGAAAGGCACACAATTAATATAATAAATAATAAAAAAAAAAGTAGATATGCATTAATTATTCCATTAACGTTTAGAATTTGATCTTTTTAATACTGAATACACTTATTTACGTCTATGAAGTTAGCAGTCTATTCATCGCAGTCCAGTCGACACTACTCCTACGTATATTTTTAATGATTATATCAAAAATATAACTCTGTATATACACTTAAATCGATTTGCGTTAGATATATCTTTCAATTTATTATTATAGTTTGAATTAAATGTAAATTTCAACCCTTGTAACGGTTAGACTGCTATAAAAAGACTGCTAACTTCCAAATCGTCAGATTTACCTCAACCTACGTTAATAAATGCATATATATATATATATTATGAAAGTAACCTAAACCACAATTAGAACCAATTCCAAATAAAAGCAAATTAAAAACAAAATTTTTAAAAAACCAACAAATAAAAAATTGCAACAATCCCACCTTTCATCACATCTGCAGTGCATGAGAGTGTTGACTCTCCAGTTAAAGAGTCCGTACTTCTCTTCGAAACCCATAATCCAGTGCGGGCAGCCTAAATCGTGCATCCTGCAGCATTTGTCTGCATTGGAGAAGCCCCCTAGGTGTGTGTATTTTGTTGCAGAGCGTCCCTTGCCGCACCATTTGGTGCCCGGCACGCGCCACAGGTTGGAGAGGTCGCGTTTGTGTCTGTGGTAACGATACGCAGACGTTTATTAAAGGGGCCTTACCTGCACCAGCTTTGGGAGACGTCCTGCGATGCGTAGTACCTAACGATCCATGTTTTGTTTCATTTATTTTATAACCATAACGGTATCATAATTATTATAAGTATAACCATCTAGTTTAGAAGTATATTAAGAAATAAGTGTATCAATACGAACTGATTGTTTTTATTTTTGAATAAAACGTAAAATAACAGAGATTTATCTGTAATTTTTAATTTATTGGCAAAATGATAGATGGGAATTATTCATGGAATGCATCCTCGGACTGACAACTAATCCTTTGACCATCTTCAACATGACATTGTTTAAAACTTCAGCTCCGAATTGTTGATTGGAGTACCAACAGCTTCTCAAGAAAAAGTCTGATAGTGTTAAGCCACGTGATCTCGAGAAATAAACGTGCAGAAATGAGAAAAGTATTTTCAACTTCTTTTGTTATTGCTATTATGACCATATGACGACATTGTATTCATTGATACGCATATTAGTATAGTTTACGATATTCAGCAGTGACGGCGGAGTATTTTTGAGAGAAGGCGTTGTACTGCTACTCACCATTAGAGTATTACGTCAGAAAATTATTGTATGTATTTACTAGGTACAAACCTGATTCAGCTAAATGGACCAATTTTTTGAGAACAAAAAGATAGATTGATTGATAGTAAGTTAAAGAAAAATCGATATTGTTAAAGAAGACAGAAAAGGTTTGTAGAAGGTTACGCTAGAAATAGGTTACATGTACATATTTAGAGCGTTATTCTGATTTGCAATTTGCAATGAGCGAACTTATGTAAGATCGCTCTTATACATGTAAAAATGAACCTTATCTATACTTATCATAAAATTTATACGTTTCATCATCTATCGTCTATCTATTGACATTTAATGCGATCTAGAATAAGAATCTTGGACTCGTAATTTTTTCTATATGAGAAATAGAAAATGAATCTTGGAATTAATTTGTGGTAAGCTATCAAATGTGACCTTTGCATTACAAGACAATTTTCTTTCGCACAGGGTGCAATGAAATGCAAATTAATATAAAAGTTTCAAAATTACAATTTTTAAAACAATTGCTATACTTTACTTAGAGATTGATGTACGTTTTCTGAAATTTGTTTAGAAATAATAAAATGATTATATCCTTAACCTTAATTAGAATTCTTAATAAAAAGTAATTTGTGTTACATAAGACAGTGAAGCTAGCTGCACACTGAAGATAACTATCTTCAGACAATTTATTAAAAAACAAATAAAACAGAAAAGAAAACAGAAAAAGTAAACCCAAGAAAGAACCATAACCTTGAAAACAAACAAAAAGCAGAAACAAAACATATAGAAAATGCCAAAACTCAAAAATATTGTTGAAATTATACCTTAAATCACATTTGCAATGTGACGTAGTAAATATACTGGGATTAAAATAGTTATATTTCGTCTGCAAGCCTTTGACAACGGCGGGACAGTGATCGTGTCGTCTGCAACAGTGATCCACGGTATCTAGACCTCCCAGTTCGACGTATGTACCAGCAGATTGACCCCTGCCGCACCATTTGGTGCCCGGCATTATAAATATATCGCTCACGCTTCTCCGAGACCTAAAGTGTACAATTTGTTGTATGAATGAATGAATTTTGTATCCAGTTTTCCAATAAAACCAAATTATTTTATGAGTCATTTATGTGTGATAATTTATTTGAAATTTATTTTAATTTTAGTGATTCCTAAGGAAATTTTATGATTTGGTACCAAGTTCTGTTAAAACGTCTGCATACTTAATGTGTATATCGTACGGCATAGAAATACGATTTCAAAAAAATAAATATTCAAAGTATTATTGAAATATGGGGGCGTCCATAAATTACGTGAGGTGTCTTTTAAAATTTTCTGTCACTCCCTCCCCCCCTGGTGAGATGTCGTGAGATTTTATTTAACCCCCTCCCCCATCCTTCAATCTCACGTGAGATTATTCAAAATGTGGGTTTCTTACGTAAACGCGTTGGATTGTTATTGTAAAAAGAAAAAAAAAATTTGCTTCGTGCTTTTATTTACGACTAGTTAAGACTAGTAATCAATATTGCTGAGAGTTTAATTATAAGTGTAATAAAAATTTAACAATAGAATACTTAAATCGTCATTACTGTGATTAAAAAAAGAATATCTACTCTAATTCAGTCCATGGAGAATCATGCGCGGTCTCAAGAGAGACTATTGGAACCAACATGTCCATATGATTTTCAGTAAAATCATCTGCTCCTTCAACTTCGTTCTGATCTAGCCACTCTAAGCCGTTGGCGCTTGCGCACAGTAACTCATTAGCTCCGGCATAACGTCCGGCAGAAATTCGCTTAAATACGGTCCCATACTGAGACAGGCCTTAAGCATGTGCAATCTAGATTAAATGGACCAAAATAGTATAATTTTTTTTTGTTTCAATCAGAAAAAAAATTGCGTGATATTTGCCGAGACCCCTCCTCTCTCCAACGGAAGATTAGATGAGATTTGACTCGACCCCCTCCCTCCCTTAAACATCTCACGTAATTTATGGACGCCCCCTATAGTATGTAATAACAAATAAAAAGTTTCGTAAAATATGTAGTGAAATATGTAAAAACCAGACCTGTATTTACGCCGTGCTAAATACAGTATGTAATAATAAATGATGTATAACAAGGAATGTTTTTTTTATGATAATAACGATATTTGCGTGGACTGCGGAATCAGTGTACAACAAATTTTTAATACAGGGTGCGGCAGCATAACTTCCTTTTTTAAAAAGCGCGACATTCAGTTGGGTGATGTCGTAGCGGAGCGCTAGTTGTCTCGTTCGAGAGGCGGGACAATAAAGTTTTATCCCGACACAGTTCAGTCGCATCATGCGTTGGATTATAATAGAGTATACTACTTTATTTCTAAATCTAACTTGCTATATCTATGTTATATATATTTTACTATTTCACATTGGTATTTGCAGCTTGCAGCAACTTCATATAAAATATTTTATTGCATGCGAAAGAAAGTGCAGAAGTGGTATTTTACGGCATCGTTTTTATTTAATGCATTTGTTATTATTAATAATTTTACTGGTATTTAAATGCTAGTTTAATAAGCCCTTCTGGTGATTGCTTTATAGCCATTGAATTATATGTTGCAGGGATGTGCAAACTTTGATATGTTAACTATTTATATTTTAATATAATCTTCAAATGTTAAATTAAAAAATTAACAATTGAAGAAACTACACCATTTTTAGTTGTATCACTTCGAGTGCCTACCTCTGAATAAATAATTTTGTTTATGATTTGACAGTCTGCCCAATATTCTTCTTATTTTTATGTAAGTTCTACCAAGTTTAGAATCTTTACGTACGAAAGATGGTATGTATCACTAAATCATTATAAAGTCTGACAATGTTTGCCTACCACTGCAATATAGTGTATATCTGCAAATGCTTTTAGATGAGAGCATGAATAATTGAATGCAACGCTACCACACCCTGCAATTTATTTTAAGTGTTATGGTGCCATTACACGGAGTAAGTGATTACACATGCATTTTTGCATATAGTTTTTCTTATTAAATCTGGTTCTCATTTAACAGATGTGTAACATTCATCTGTTTTATTCCAATAAATAATAATTTAATTCATAAGATTATCCTCAGTTCATTATTTATTCGTTAGGAATTTACAAACAAGAATTTGTTATTTTAAAAAATGTAACTTGTAGGGTATAATCTTGTACAATTGAATAAACTTGATATCAAACAAACTCAGAAAATATAGGAAGAGTCGACGTACTCGAAGTCTGCCTTATTTTAAATTTAAGGTTCAATCCTCTTTAGGATTGTGTCTATTCTGGCGTTCAAGTCTCCGACAAACGTAGTATAGTGGTTAATTTTTTATACAGTTTATATGTTTATCCGTAAAAGACGTTTTCCACAATCAGATGAAATCTTCAATTTGTTTCTGAACTGCGGATCTGAATGTCAAATTAATAATAGACCATTCTGTTAGCTTTAAAATCGAATCTGACTTCATTAAAGATCTGATGTATCGCCTAAAAGGCCCTTAAAATGTGCTAGGTGATTATGTAAATAAATTACCCTACATTTTATTATCTACCCTACAGTTTATCTAACACAATTAAACTTACCTATTACCTACATGAAAATGGTATCTAATATACAACGTTTTCTGACCTATTTCATTGTATTTCATTTTCATGAAATTATTAGATAAGATTAAATAGAGTCTCATTTAGATTACTTAGATTTAAGGTAACATCAAAGTTTTGTGTTTACGAGGTTTTTAGCAACTGTCTTATTTCCTACATTAAATTTAACAGTAGTTACCACTAAATCATCTGCTTGACACACGAGTTCTAGAATTTACGGAGTGTTTAAGTATTTTTTGAAAAATTATGTATAAAATGAAAAGTACTAGTCAACATTTCAACTTGTGTGTGCTTTACGTTCTCGTTGTAACGGCGTTACTGTTAAAATCCAGACAATTTATGTTTTACAAGATAATTACCGATCCCTAGAACTATTATGTAACGTTAAAACATGATAATATTATCTGGACATAACACCATATATGTAAATAAAAACCATATACAGTTATGTAATGGTAGACAACAATGGAGTGTCAGAAATATGTAAGGCAACGACGAGTTGTCCCCGGAACCCGGAATGGCCGCAGGATGGCGTGTCTTCGTCAAAAACATATCTAGTACTCTATCTCCATCGCTTACTGATATCAAATGGTAATTTAAACTACGATTTTAATCAAAAAAACGTAATCAAAGATGGATGACTTAATATCTGTTACAATGTTTTATTTTATTTCTATGATAACTTTAAGAATTCATTATCGAAAATGAGATTCCGTGGAATTAGATAGCTCATTTGTGAACTGCTAGACTGGCAGATAGTTAAGTCATCTTAAAACGAACATGAACCTTACCGCTGAACGTCTAGACGTCTTCGGAAAGACCCTATGTGTCCCGGGATTTGAACTCAAAATTTATTTAAATATCGCGCTTTTTGGAGTTTGTGTGCTAAATGATTTCACTTCATATTTTTCTTGTCTCAGAAACTTTTGCTATGTTATTTAGTATATCTCAAGAAATATGTAATATAATTTTGAATGATATGTATGAAATAGAACTAATATAATATAAATAAATGTGCAAAACAGTCAAGTGCTTATTTTAAATCTTGCAAAACGTTAAACCTTCTCCTTTATTTTATATTGGCATGCACTTATCACATTTTTAATCACTCTTTCTGAATCACCACTACCGATACAATTTGTGTAAATATTGATATATGGTCAAATAGCAAATAGATGGTGAACGTAGGTTATCGAAAAACACTAAAAGAAACAAAACATGGTCAAGATACATTATAGACTTCTCCCAAAGTTTGGTGCATAATTGAAGTATATTTATTATGTTATTAACTATGAATTAGTAGTTTATCGAGCTTTAAAGCTCGAAGAAGTAGACCTACAATTCATAGAGAAATATTAGTAAACTTATTCCACATATATTTCCGTAACCCAGAAGAACCAACAAAGACAATTTTACCAAGAAATTCTAACTAAAATAAAAATGTTTGTGTTTTTTGATGAGGAAAGTGCTTTCATTTGCTTCTTCTGAATTATGAATTTTTACGCCATTCACAATGATTATGAGTGTGCAATGCTTACCTTTCTAAATGCTCTTCCGCGGCTTTCTTTTGTTCTTCAGTTCCATGTTCCCTATGTCGTAAAATTCTCTTTAACTCCTGATGTTTTCTCTTACATTCGTCCCTCAAAGCTGGATAATTTAACCACTGTTTGATATCTGTTGGAATATCACTTACTGAATTCAGGTACTGGAAGGTAATGTTCTTCATTCCTTCTCTTTGGAAATTCATATTGAAGTCCATATTTTCTGCGGGAATGATCTCGTTTTCTAGATAATCGTCAAACCGATCTTTGGATATTCTTCTTTCAATCACATCTGTTTGGGTATTATTTGTTTTGTCATTATAACGAGCTCTCTCAATGTCTCTTTGGAACGAATCCAAAAAATTTTGTACTATTTTTTTCTGTCTGATGTATTCACAATCTATTAAACCAGCATCACCAGAATATATCATTTGTATGAAGTGTTTTCCGTCTGTCACTTGCCGTAAACTGAGCCCACTGTAAAAGAGAGAACAATATATTAATTAAAAGCAGAGAAGAAGTCTGACCAATTCTCAACCACAGAAAATTAATATTATCGATTGCTTAAACAGTTCAAGTATCTATCGTATGATACCACGTATTACATGAATGCCATAATATAAACTAAACTTAATCTATCATTGTACCTTTTTATTTTACTTCAAAAAACATGGGCACGGTTAGCTTTCGGAATCTTTTTTAATATAATTTTTTATACTCGTTCGAGATAGAATATAGATGATCTTCATGCAGGTGGAACCTGATTTAATCAAGTTTAAATACAAGCAAAAAATACCTAATTAAACTACGATTATGAATTAATTAATATCTTATATTAATGAGTACACGTCACACGGATATTTCAACATATTACTTTATACTGTCGTAGATGTGATCAGTGCTGAATTTAAGTATAGGCGGTAGAGAGCTCTCTTGGGATCATGGGAGTCATCTATGTCTAAAAAGCATAGATATAACAAAAACACAAAATAGAGATTAAGTTTTTTTTTGTACCTAGCGTTACGTTTCATTAAATTTAAAACAAACACTGCGATCGCGAAAACAGTTGCGAAAATACTCAAAATACGTATATATTATATAACATTATCTTTTAAAATATTTATTACAAGAGAGTAATAACAAATAGAAAGCTTTGATGCATTAGTTTAGTTTTGAATAAACAATTTATTAGAAAGGTAATTGTTCATTTATAAACTCAATAGACTTGATAAATGGTTCCAGTAAATTTATTTAATGTTTATGGACTTCACTTAACAATTAACATAACTGGAGAAGAGATATTTATGGACCTCACGAGGCCTGAAGCCTGCAGCTCGAAATACTAATACAAGACAAAATGAATACCATGAATTGAATAGCTATTAATTATATTTGATTATGTTATTAATTATTAAACATTAAAATATTGATAGCAGAAGCTGCGTAATATTAGACACCTTAAATTTAGACATTATTATTAATTATGTGTTTTATAAACGCGATATTGTTTGAGGAATAGAATTAGATAAAACAAAACACTCGTTAAATACAGTTACATTTGGATTATTAGAATGATAAGAAGGCATTCTTTCGATTATAAGGATTATCAGGTAAAATATTATTATCAGCATTTAAGGTAGTATTCGCGTTTTGTTTTAAGCTTTCGGTTGTAGTTTTAAGCGTTTCGCTGTTTTCTGTGTGCTTGTTCATGAAAAAAATAGTAAAATGAAAAATAAAGAAATTCAATCATACTTATAACAGCCTTTGTAATAATCCAGTTTGTCTGACGCCAATTTAAACAGATTTATCTTTTGATCAAATTTTTACCGTTAAACTTACTATAAATGATCTCAATTTATATTAAAATAAAAAACTGTGTGGCACCCACACTACTTTTTTATATTTGGTGCATTCATTTAATGTGCATTCTCATTAGATCATCATTCATAGCAAACTGGAATTAGAATTTATTCAGTTTATTAGTACTTCATTTCTTTTATTATATTACGGAGATTTCAACTACGCTTCGTATTAAATGTGATTCAGAAGTATAGCTTAGAGCACAACGAATATAAGATAGCCGAAGTAGCTAGTTCTTTGTTGAAGTACAGTCTCATTGCTCTCACACACAACCAAATAGCAGCAATACGTATTTATACATCCATAGTAATATAGAAATAAACGTGACAACTTCGCCGAGTGTTATTTTGCAGCTCAGTTGCCGACATAACCAAACAACCGCGCTTATTGTGTAGCAATATGAAAGCGTTGTTGCCACATCACCACTACTGAATTAATTGAAAAATTCACATTTTAAATAATAATATCTCGATGACGCCTCACTTTGCATAATATTGTAAATCATCACGAAACTAATTCCATGTTTACTTGACAAAATATCCGCTACAAATAGTAATAAAGAATAACGTAATAATATTGTCGCACAGATACGGAAGAATAAAAAAACTCTAATTTACTTTGGTAATTGAATTGTCATCTTAAATCGTGACCTCTGAATAATTACGAAATCTAATTACGTCTCTTTCGCAACTGCAATTCTTTCTTTTATGTTTTTATTATTAAATATTGCAATGTGCGTGTAAGTATGTACTACATTTCAAATCTCTGAAATTAGTTGTAGAGGGAAGTCTTTGCAGATAGTGAAGAACATGTTTTCCCATTGATTAAGTCTATACATAACCATACATTTATCAGGCAGCGATGTAGTTCACATGTATGAGACCACAAAAACGTCGGTGATAGGCCTCAACATTAGAAAACTATAAAATTTGGGGATCTACTCCGTAGAGAATGATAACCATCTTGAATAAATGCCAAAATTGTGTAATTTTTAATTTCCCACTAATATTTTCTAATGTTAAACGAGTTCTCAAACTCAAAACATGTAATTAGCAACGAATACGAGTTATAAATATTTCGTTATGAATGATTGACGTTAATTATTAAGTTGTAGTAATTAATTCCGCTGTGAAGATCAACATAAAAATAACATAAATCCAAAGCATAAATTAATTACAATTATCCATTGAATTGAAGCACTTCTGATCTGTCTGCAGGCTGTACCCTGTACAGTTTAAAGTTTACAGTGTGGAACAACCAACAATTACAGCTCTTAAAAGAAATGATTTATCCAGCGTTTACCTGTACCCATTAACAGGTAGTGCAGTTGCATCGGATGGAAAACCTTGTGGGAATCAAACTGACCGTGATTACACATTTATTACCGGTCGGTGAGTACTTGATTAAAGGTCCTCCTTGAATCATCCGATGCGTTTAGTACAGAAGCATCTCAACACAGTGAAGAAGTGAACGATTAGAAGTACTCCACGACGCTGAAGACGCTAAAGAATGCGCTCGAGAAGAACGGTGAAGTCAGTATACAAAAGATGAGCCAGGCGGCGCTTCCATCGCGCTTCAAGGAGAATTAGAAAGCGAAGTAAATGTTTTATTTCATTTTTTATTCAGATTAAAATGATTAATTTAAAACTTTTTGAATTGTATACATTGATCATTGAGTTAAGTTCTATTTAATTGTATCCTGAATGATGTATCTTTTTTATTTTCTGGGTGAGAGCTATTATCATTCGGTGTAAGTTTATATTAGAATATATGAGTATAACCACAGTGATCAATCTGTAATAATAGATTAGGTGACAGGCTTATAATATTAATCAATATCAAACATAGTTAATAGTAAAACTATGATACTCGTACCTAAAGTTATATAAATAGATAGATATTTTCAAAATCTGGTCCGGAATTCCCGGGCAATATACAAAATTGGTTTGTTCAGCAACTATCTTAAAAATAAGAGTCTTCTTCTATTTATATTAACAACTATAAGTCTCACAGAAATCTTACTGCTATTATGATATTTGCATTATGTAAGCGTCTTCTACACGTATGACAAACAGTTAACGCGTTGGATATATTAACAAGAGTTGCTTTTTGAACCCACCATCGTTGAAACGCTGACTGTACTGGCAATAAATACATTTATTATCACTATTCTCTTTTCGTGATGACGTTATTTTTGCTTATAACTTTTTTATTATCAAAGTCACAACAAAAAGTTATTAATGAAAGTTATTGATAATACTATTACCTACAAGAAAGATCTTTGCAAATTTTTTGTAAGAAAAATACTTTCCAAGATAAATCTTCAAGATGGCGACCAACTGGATGTACCCTGATTTTCAATTTACATAATAAAAAAAGAAAAAGCTACCTCCCCAATATGCGCAGTTCGAAAACAGATTTCGCAGACTCTATTTAAAAACTATTTCAACATAATTTATTCAAGCGATAAAGTAAACTCTCATATTCATGATAACAAATTTAGTTGTTAACCTTAAATTTTCGAAATGTTAATGTCACTATAAATGACAGGTACATAGTAAATAGTGCACTAAGTGTGGGCTTAACACAACTTGAGTAATCGCTTACAAACTGCACGCCCACTTTCCGATTTAAATAATTTAATAATTAGGAAACTGATTTTATAGTACGCATAATTTGTAATCAAATCGATATATGTGTACATTGAATGTACTGGGTTATTATGATATATGTAGAAATATTCTTCATGCAGTTAAATTCAATGTACGTAATTCAGTGGGCGTTAACAGTGCAGGGAACTGCCTCACCTATTCCTCTGCTTTACAAGTCATCTTTCATTTATTAACTTACTTCTAAGATGCAGAGAAAACACTCACTCTTCTTCTCCCAAACGCAGATGAAATATTATTTGTTTGTCTCCGAGGATGTAAACGTATGATTATATGATCACCGTATGATTGTCCGCGACTTATGAATGGGTCATTACTCATGGCGTGTCCACATGAGACAATTTGGTGCAGTAGATTTACATATGCATTTAAGAACTGCATCCATCGTTTTGTCAGTGTCGTAGGTAATTCCAGGGAGAAGAAAACGAAATTATTTCGCTTTCGTTTTTTCTTTTTAATCTTTCTGTCTAATGCTGGCAGTTCACTCTCGCCTCGCATTGGCTTGCCTCAGTTCATAAGTGGTATTTTGACACAAGTGAAAGGAAGCGAAACATGACACACGACAAATGTTTTGCCAAATGTCTCGTCGACAGTAAACTGTTGGCATAATAGTTCTAGACAATAGAATATGAATCCTGTTAGCTTTGTGGCAGATATGTTTGCAACTCCGGCGCTCTTATGTGTGATAAAAGGAATAGAATTATGTTAAGAAACCTTACTTCTCAATAAATGGGTTTAGTTTTAAAGAAAATGATATTTACTATTTAGAATTCGTTATTTTTACAACAGCTTTAACAGTTGATCAACAAATAATTATGATATTTTATTAAATGAATATATAGATGGCGCTAGACTACTGTGTCTTTAGGTTTGATCCCCGAAATAGTCTTATAAATTCAGGGTTTGTTTGTCATCATAATTAATTTAATGATCTACTTGGAAACTTATGAGATACCTGTGTAGCACTGGAAGCAAAAACACGTATTAAAACTGCCTGTGTTTCTCACCTTATTCAATATAGAACGTAGATACTCATATTTAAATCATTTAAGTTCTAATCATGGAAGCCATAAAACTAAACATGTTATTTTTAATAGATATTTAATACTAGTTAATTATAATAATACACAAGAAGTTTGCAAAATTATTATTACTTATCCACATTTACGCGATAATGTCTTCATCTACTCCAAGCATCCGTTGATTTTCTTAACGCTCTCTTTAACGCAAGAAACTGTAACCAGTTTATAGTTCATATATTTCCATCTTCTGTCAACGACTGACTACGATTGTGAAATATAATTACAACAATGTATTTATAATAAATTGGATTCCAACATTTACAGCTTAACGAGTTGACTATATAGTTATTAAGTCTATTTAATAACTCCGCTGGAAACGTTATGGTTTGCAGAAATAATGCCTAAGAATAAGAGGGATCAGGGTGTCAATCTTCATAAAAGAAATAGAGAAATTTCATGTTAACACTCTCCTATCATGTGATCAGAGCGTTCTCACATCTAGAATAACTAGACAATTGCATAAGAGCGGTCGCATACTTAAGACAATTTTGTTTTTCTCGAAGAAACATATAGATAAAACCATAGGAACACATTGAAGAAACGGTGGTAGACAGCGCTAACTATTTTGTCTTAACACAACAACTTATCACAACTGTACGAATCCCCATATGTTCCCATGACCCGTTCCAAGTAGGCAGACTGTCTTAAGACAGCTATAGAACGCCGAAGTTTTAGAAGAAGATGTGTAGTTCAGAAATATAAATTAAACAATGCTTCAGCAATTTAGCATTAGCAAGGATTTCTATAATGCAAAAATAAAATAAATGTCATTTTAGGTAGACAATTTAAAAGATGGAGTAGCAGATTTATGCGTGGTCATAGTAGATTCAGCAGATGTTTTTCAAATGCAATAATTACTGTAGGTTCGGCATTTTCCTTTCAAAGTTCAAACATTATTTAAGGACTAAATTCATTGTTTAATATAAAATAAAACAATTACTACAATACTTCCGATGCTCTAATAATTATAAATACAAAATGTATATGTATGTGTAGACTAATCAATTATTATTTGTCCTAGGACAAATATGTCCTATAGAAAAAATATTCCCTTTTGTTACCCCAACCCTTTTTTGTATGTAAATGTCTGTGTTTTTATGTGTCCGCCCCGCGTTCACCGTATTGATATTTGAGCTGTCTTATTTCGGTATTGTTTTCAAGGATTAATCCAGGGCGTGCGTTTTGTGCTACGATGTGTGTTTTAATTCATATGAAGAGACACAGGAAGTTATTAACGAGTGAAGGGGCCAAGTCCCAAAAAATACAACGAGAGGTTTTTTGTTTTAGGGAAATTATATACTGATGATGGTATTGATTCTGAAAGAATGGTATTGATTCTGAATTTAAAACAGCAGTAGATGAGATTTAAAAAAATACGTTTAGCGTTTGGAATTTTGGAAGAGAAGGGAAACTGATATTTATATGTGTGACAGCCAGCATCAGCCGCATTTAAACAATACTTGCTTCAGAAAGCAACTAGACTTCAGATGGCCGATGGAAGTCGATCTTCGCCGGTCTCAGGTGGTGTCTCACAATACATAGCACATTGATAACTTCCCTTTTCTTCCTGTTCATGTTTATACGATAAATCCTTGCGATGACTACTGCCTAATTGACGGTTACCATCGAAAATAGAACGACGATAAATATATTTAAAAAAAATAATAATAAAAATAAATCAGAATCAACACAATTTTTGATGTAATGTAATTTCACATTTACTACTATAATCACTTATAATTGTTCTCATCATTTAATTACACGCTAATTGCTTCAGAAAATAACTGTACAACTTGTACAAATGTGACCACACAAGTCTAATATTTTCCTTCAGTTAATAATTTGTTCAACAATCTCACATTTTTAATGTGACTTTAAATTGATATTAATCACGGTATTAATATGATATAATAATTCTTTTAATTCTTCATACTCATGTTATCTTCACAGAGATCTTGGAATTTATTTATTTATTATATAAAGAATGTTAACAATTACGCAGCGCTGCCTGATCCTTCACCCTTATTGTTGGTAACATAATAATTGGGGGTTTTGTTTATTAATAATTCAAGTAACGTTTCTCGACATCTTTGTCGTTATGATTTATGCCGCTGTAACAAAAACCAACAAAACTCGATAGAAAGAATATACGGGCTGTCGGGGTACATTGGCCATTGCTCATTGCAGGGAACTATGAAGACACATCAGTCAACCCTTTTTCTTTATGTTTTTCTGAATAAGTACACTCCCTGTCATTCTATGGTATATGAGAAAATAATTAGACGTTAAAAGTATATGTAAAAAAATGTAAATGACTCGGTAGTCAATCTAGGAAAACGTATCTCGCGCAAGACAACAACCGAATTACTTTTTTTGTGACGTCTGCAGAGATTCGCTGTCAAGTCCTCATTTCTTGATATTTATTTATGAAAAATTTACAAAGTATTCTTCAAATGTCTTTTTATCATGTAGTAATTATAAAAATAATTATATATTAACTGTGTCGTCAAAAAACATTATCGAAAATATGCTTCATTTTTATCGTTTTGACCATACAAGTGTTCCTCACCCTCAATACAAGTGTTAATTTAATAAGATAATATTGACTTAATTAATATGAAACGGATTGGTAATTAATTTATTGGTTATGACGTATAAATCTCAGTGTTTGCTGATGCTCCCGCTGCTTTGTTGTTCAAACAGAACGCGGTAAAGGCATTAAATGACGCGAGAAACCAGAATGCTTGCTTGTACAAACTGCACCAGCAAAGTGTACCTACTACTACACCAAGTAAGTCAGGCAATAAGTTCAAATAATATAAGCAAGTTACAGAGAGTATCTGAATGCCAAGAAAAGGTACGCCCAGCAATGTATGGTTGTTAAAATACAAGCAAAAAACGATGCAAGTATATAGCTAATAAATTAAAGCAACGTTACTTTATTTATTGAAAATAATTTAGTTGAGCTGTAAAAATTATTACTTCATTAAAATATTTCATTTTAGAACTCTTTTTAAAGGTGGTACTTGAAACAAACCAATGTAAAGACAATAAACAGGCAGACGTTAATGTATGTTAAAATATATCTACGTGTCAGAAACTTCTGTTGTTCTTTTTAAATTTTATTTATTTAACATCGGTTTATTTTAAATACTGAGTCTTATCGCCGACGACTTACTATGTTAACAATGGGCGTGTGTCTTATGTCTTAATTTCTTTAAAAGTGTACTATATATTGATAAAGTGGGTTACTAGAACCTCAAATGTTCAATTATTTTTTAATAACTCCTTATATGTTAAGAGATATTAACAATTAAAAAAGTCATTTTGTCTCTTTGTTAATTATTAAAGGGATTCAACGTTGTACACATTCCAAGTGCATGTGACATCACAATCCCTGTGTAAGCTTACTAACCTTGCAGATCATAAATCTCTGCTATATGTATTTATATATCAAAATATCAAATATTATTTACAGCTATTTCAAGGAACAATCAAATTTCAATATTATGTCTGCCTTATCAGGGTTAAATAAAATAAAACTCTATTATTCTTTGACTTGATTTGATTATTTGACTACCAACAGCTACAGAACATTACCACAGCACTGACCTACTCAACAAATAACTGACGTTATTCATTTGACGTAATGCATTTCACGTCATACAAATATGGCCGACCATTTCTAGGGCTAAAACTACAATTCAAACTTTTAATTGCTATATCTCCGTCAATATTTATATATGTAATAAAATAGACACGCCAATACACATTCACATCAATATCAATCAACAATTGAAAAATCGACCACTAAAAAATGAGGACACAAGCCCATTACCGACACCAACATAAAAGTGTCACAGCCTCATATATGTGTAATATACCGCTGTCTGTACATAATCAATTTACCATGATAATCAAACGCGGAAAATATAATTTGGTCCTTCTTATGGATATCCTTCGTACTCACAGCATTAGTTCTATTATTTATTTGTTAGATGTATGTATGTAATTTGTGTATGTACTTTCTAAAAATGTATGTGATCTTGACTGACTCGAGCAACGTTACACATTTCATCTTATAAATTCTCGGAGCATAATCATTAATCGCAATTGACAAAATAAAACAAAAAAGCCTATGGAAACAGTAAAGACTAGAATAGATATAGGCGATAGACCCCTTCAATATTTGTTCATATTCTTTTAAGAGAAAGATTCCTTACCTTTCGATGCGAGATATAAAACTGATGAGAACGAACGGAGTATATGTATAATACAGGTCGGCAAGTGAAAGGGAAGGCGAACACACGCGCATTTCGGATTTTCTAAGGCATCGATGCTGATAGTAACATTTATAAGAGTGAACATACAGATACACTATTTTCCGTGTTATACGCTTGCGCTCCCGCTTTCCTTCTCTTCCATGTTTGAACTATAAATCCGATGCGTAAATGTCGATCTGTTAACATTAACCTTAACACGTGTCGCAATATATTATTGCATGGGCGCCACCAAAGTAAAACTTCTTCATCTAGTGTATATTTGTCATATACTAGTACAACTTTATCATCGATTCCTGTAGATGCAGTGTAATACTAGTTTAGGGTCCTGCAATTCAATAAATTGTGGTTAGATACAATTAAATCTCGATTGAGACCAAAATGAAAGATTTTTTGCACCAGTTTTAAAATTTTGAGGAACCCCAAATTTCTTCATTTGTCCTAATTCGTTAGGAATCTGGTTCAGGTTGCAAGGTACCCTTTTTTCGTGACATGATATCTTTCTCCACATGTGAGTAAGACAAAAGGGATAGAATTTCATTGTCTACGCCGCGGATCGCACGACACAGAACGTGGGGTTAGAGAGTGCCGTGGATGTGGACGGGGAAATAGCCGGGCAACGGGGTCCTGAGACAGGAACTGAAAGGTGGAACGGTCGGATGATGACACACGCACAGAACTCTTTGTTCAGATCTGTGTTACATAGAATAGTAAGAAGACAGGGGAAATCTAAGAGGGAGAAACAGGAAGATTTGCTGCGATTGTTGTTGACAATCCAAGTGTAACTATGTTATGAAAATGAAAGTTTTTGGAGCAGTTAACTAATTCCGGAAAATAATACTTTAATGAAAAATATGAATAGAAAATTAATAACCACTATAATTTTATGCGTAAGTAATTCCAGTTAAGGTTGACAGAAGCAGTGCCTTTTAGAAAATGTAAAGTACTTACACTGCACTTATATTTTGAGAGTTTAAAATAAACACTATCCTCGTATGTATATTTTAAAATTAGTTACGGTTATTTAAAAAAGTAATTTAGGTTAATTTAAAATTAATTTATTCAGACGATCATTGTCCAAACTGAACCCTATAAGGTCTCAGGTAATTGATATAAACTGACACTAGATGGACAGGTGAACGTTGATATGTGGATGATTGTATGTGTGTTTACTGTATGGAATCACCAAGCCAAGCGCCCAGCGCCGGAGCAACACAGTGCAGCGCACCGCCTGGGTGACTTGAATCAGCGGTGTAGCCGCGAAATTCTTATCTCCAGTATCATCCGTGTTTTTATATGTAGAAAGTTATCCTTAACAATAATATTAAATACTACTTTTACATTAACAAATGTACTATAGTTTACATAAAAGTTTTGTATAAAATTTCACTCTCATAACATCAACAGTTTATCTTTAAAACCTAATATGTACCAAAACTATTATAGATAATTACTCTATTTCTTTTTATTACCTGCTGTGTATATAATATCTTTACTAAAACCTTCCAGCCAATTATGAGAAACAAAGTTTACACTAAGTATAATTTAGGTTGAAATCTTTTGTAAAAATTACTGTTATAAATATATTTTCTAAATGATTTAGAATCTTGGTGCTTGTATGTAATTTATACTTATATTCCGTGATATAAAGATTAATATTCTCTTGTAGAATAATATTTAAAATTTATTTCTAGTTCAATAGGCAATGACAATTTTATTTAAATGACAATTGTTAAATTTGAATATTTGTAAAAACATTTAGACTTAACGTACATTGAAGACAACACTGTTTTTTGAGAATTTACATATTCACTATAGGCCATGAAAACGGAATTGAATCAAGACTACATATATTAACGCAAAATTATTAGCGTTGTCTCCGTTCAATCTTTTTAAATGGTTTTGCCTCTCTCTTTCTACGCCAAATACTGTCTAAAAGCTAATTATCGATTCGAAACCTGTACTCATTTATGTGCGCTTTTATTATCTTTACCTATTAAATATGAAAGTAATATTTACGTAACATAAACTGTTTTATCCGTTAACCCATAAATATTTTTATCCGTTTCTTTTATTTAAGTAAGGCTGGGTTCGCACGGTATTGTACTGTACGTTTTTTTTTTCAGTATAAAACTTATCGAATAAATAGTGGTGTATACATTTTACATAGAACCTAACGTCACACGACGTTTGTACTACAAAAAACGAACACTTATATAAAATGTATGTGCCACTGTTTATTCGATAATATGTGTACTTCAAAAGAACGTGCAGTAGAATGCCGTATGAACCCAACCTAACACTCTCTTATTGTTGAAAATAAATAGATTGAGAAACGTTTGAAAATCCTCGCCTGACGAAGTGTTGCAGCTACACCTCTGTGCATCCTATGACAGACGTCAAGTGAAGCAAATGTCTGGGCTCTAAGAGAATAATTATACAAAGTGCCCTTATTATGATGTGCGAGTTATTTTTATAATTACAATTGTATGAGTACAAGTAGAGAAAAAAACTAAATACAAACAAACTGACAAATAGAATAAAAAGTACAGATTAATAGATGGAATAAATATGATAATTATAAAACAGATAAAAAATAAATAACTAATAACGCTGAGAAATAATGATACGGAACACATCGCACACGAAATGGTCGTAATTAAGTTAATTGGGATGTTTTATTTATGATAATAGACGGCGCTTCTCCTTGCAAGACCTTATGTTGTTATGAAGGTGAAGTGATTGTATAATTCAGGACTACGTAAAAAAAAAAAAAATATCGCATGGCATCATAAGAAAAAAGGATAATTATGACATGCTGTTATATATATAAAATAATTTTTTCTGTATGCAATGTGAAAAATAAGTGTTTTAAGTGACATATAAAATAGTTTGTGGTTTCAAAAAAAACTTGCGTGTCAAATATACATGGGACACAGATCATATTTGTGTCAAAACAATAATAAGTTTGAGATGGTAAAGTTCCTATGGTTTTAAAAACGGTTTTCTAGATTGATAATATTTTTTACATATGTTGGTGCATGGTAAAACAGTGTCCTAAAAAGCTCTGTTGCAAAAGTCTGTAAATGGTCCAAAAATAAGCGATGTCATATATAAATAAAAGGCTATAAATGTTATATAAAGTGAACACAAGTTATCAGTGGATCAGTAGAGTAACCAGATACTGAAATCACAACTGTCTTAACATATTTGAGAACGCGCACGTTTGCAACCAGTCTGTGTTTTTTCAATGTGTTCATATGGTATTCTTTTTATTCTTCTACGACAAATACAAAATTGACTTAAGGCTGTCCTTATTTTAAAAGTATTAAATAGTCAAACCCACATAAGGCACGAAATGTACTCTGCACATTATTTTAAATATTCTCCTTGAGATAATTTAAATAGAGCGAAACAATCAATGGTAATTAAACTCATTTTTTACACAAAGTAATAATTTGGTAATATTTATTTTAATAATGAGTATACTTTATAACATGTTAATTTATTTTAATTAGAGTATCGCATATGAATTCGTTGAAAGTAATGTATTAAAAAATATGTTTGAGTGTGACAGACATGGGTACAGCACCACCAAATTTAAAACAATAGGTTCTTGAATCTTATATGAAATATAAACATTATGTTTTCGACGGTACTAGGCATACATTAAATTTGTAGTTAAGGTGTTAAGTAATTTTCCACTGATACAAGTAAAGATTACTCACGGTAGAAATGAGTTAGAGGGTTGTGCGAATCTCTGAACTTTGATTTTAAAGTTACATGCCATAATTACTCATAAACTTACATATTTTCGAAACTCAATGTCAGAAACGTACCGTGAGTAAAATGGAGCAGAGATTTAGACCCTAATCGCTTTTATATTACTTTGAGGTAATACAAAATTTTTGAGAAATGTTTGTATTATTTATCGTTTGCCTGTTTGTCTTACTATACAGATTTAACACAATTAATATTGTTCTCATAACTTGGATGTAGTATTGATCTATTTGCAGAAAACGATTTATAATCATATATTTCGGTTTCTTTTTGTTGCGCTCGTTTCACAGTATAGAGGTGTCCATATACAACAGCCAGCCTACAGCCTAACCAAGTAAGATTTACGTGATATATGTGAGAACACTAATAAAGCTACATTCAAATAGTAATGACTACTTAGGGCTGTAATTAAAAAACTTTAAAATTTGTTTATATATTGTTTCGTTAAACGCCCCTTGGGAAGAAACCACACACGAATATATTTAAATAGAATTTTTTATTGAATTATAATAGTTTTTTAATAAGTACATATATTTATATATCTGGCATCTCATAGTTTATAGCATAATGAAAGATTAAGCAAATTTAGAGTTTCGGATGTGATTTTAGTTTACATACTATGTTGACTATATAAAATAGCTACAGCTCTGTCAAGTTTTTGACTTAAACGACGTTCTATTCATAAGTATGAGAATCAAATCGCTGAAGCGTTTCCTTCGGTGGATTAAATACATTAATCAACGTTCTTTAATATCTATCATTATCCAATTATAAAATTTCTAAAATATATAAACTAGTCTTTACTCTTTAGAGGACATAACAAAATATTCACATAACAAATTATTTTTAAATCATAATAATTTTCAAAATCAGTCAAGCCATTTCCGTTTCCATACTCTTTTGCCATAGATTGTAAATTTTTTGTATACAATATTCAAAAATTTTAGGAACAGGACTATTTGCACATGCTATGTGTGTTTGCTAAATGTTATGTATTTTGTAAATGTATAACTGCCCGGCGCTATCGGAAATATTATTTTTTCTCGCGGCGAAAATATTATTTTTTTTCGCGGCGAAAATTAATTTTTTTATTGTGCTTGGAACTTGATTTATTAGTTTATTTACACGTCTAACAAACCTATAGCATTTAACTGTTGCAAAGTTCAGTAATCCGCACGGTAACTCTCGCACCTTACAATGTATTTTATCTCCCGAACTATAAAAGATATAATGTTGAAATTTAAAATGCGGGTAATAGAATATGCCCTATATATAATCCAATGAAAAAAAATACTTACTTACAATTTACATTAATTATACAAAGAACAAGTGCTTCGCAAAGATCTGCCGCCCCGGGGCCTCGCAAAGTTCTGCCGCCCGGGGCCTCGCAATGGCCCCTGACAATACGTTAATAAAATATAACATAATTGTAAAGTTGCTACATAAATAATACATAAGTTTTAGTAGGTTTCTCTACGTTAAATATTACAATTATTATATTTATTGTTATGAAAGCAAATTCATATATTCCGTCAATGTTCATGTCCACAATCTTAGTAATAAAATATTTTCTCGGAAGTCGATTCGAACCTACATCTCTCATTTAGTACACAGTTGCTTTACTATTAAGCTAGCCCGTTCAATACTTTATTATCTACGTTATTTATACTTCAATAGTACAAAATCGGGCTAAACAGTTTTAATATCTTAATATACTGTTAGAATTTAGTTAGTATAAAACTTCAATTATAACAGAAAACTAAATAATTGTTTAAAACGAATAAATATTAAGATAGTACATAATTAATTATTTTCTAGATGATTAATGTTTTCTAATATATTTAAAAAATAAAAACCATAAATCAATATAAAATAGAAATTGATTTGAACGAGCCATCATCACTGGAACACTGAGACATAAATATCTTCTGCTACATAAACAAACACAAGAATCATTTGATTATTTAATGAAATGACTCACTTTTGAATGATATGTATACTTCCAAAAAATAATTTCAACTTAATGTTATCATAGATCTCTTAAACCATCCCTTCATAGGACATTAGGACGGGGATTGGGGATGTGAGGACCTCACACTCGAATCCGTGTTACCCTTGGTTATGTATTAACTTGTTCGCGATATCACCCTCTTGCTTAAGAAGGTCCACCCTTTTATAATACTAATGGTATTAGGATAAGCTTCGTTTAACAGTACATTTGTCTAGTAAATTAACTCGAGAGGAAGAGGAGACATCTCCATTCTTCAGAAGAAGAGGATGTTTAAAAAATGTTATTAGTTGTTATTTTATAAGAAAAATTATGTAGGAAATTTGACAGGGAAGAACAAGAAAACTACATTCCCATAATTTTGATTGACATATACAATTTGCAAGTGAAAATAAATTACATAATCTTTTGTATGGAAACTTTCACTAGAGCATAGAAAAACTAGAAAGTATAATTAAAAAGAATTGATTTGTGTAATAGTCACATGTCTACCAATGGGCGTACGCAAAAAATTACCAGAAGGGTACAAATATACTTTCCTGTAAAAACTTTGCGTTACGGGGTTGGGAACTGGGTCAGCGCTATGTGTGTCCTCCATGTTAAATCCAGTATTATTAAATACGCTAAATTTCGAATCTTGCATTGTATTATAGTAAAACAATGTTGCTGTATTTGTTTGTTGTAAATTAAAGCTTCACAATGTAATTATTTGTATTTAATACTTTTATGAGCCATGCTGTAATTAATATTTCACGAGTCATATGTTGCAGCACTCTGAAGGAAGCAAAAGACTCTCTGTAACTCATGGTGATGATGGTAATACGACCATCGCGATATCGTGCTAAATCACTTATCGTGCAGGATTTAAACACACTTGTACGCAACGCCAGCATACTTTGTTTCGTACGATTTTCAATGTGTCCATCACTTTCAATGCCGAAACATTAAAACGATGAAAGATAATATAAAATGTACAGTTTTATTGTGTAGTTGTTGGAAAGCTTTACTTAATGTGTGGGCAGACTTTTGATAAAAATACGCATTTGCACAGGTTATTAACCTTACGGGGTAAATAGTATTGTGATAGTAAAAGAATACCTTTTTGGTTAAAATGTTATAATATGTCCAACAAAAATTCCAGAAAAAAACAAGACCAAGAGAAAAGTAAAGGCGAAAGTTAAAAAGCCATGAAATTTTTGTGGTGAAATTTATAGATGACTTCCTAAGAGAAAATGAGGATATATCCAACAATTTGAAATCAGTCCAATTAAAAATGACGGAGCAAGTGATCACTGTACTGTACGCAATTTTAAGATCATCAGAAAAGAGCAGCTGCCAGGTGCCATTTGAGAAAGAAAAACAAAATATACATATAGCAAATGTGCGGTCTAAAGCAACTTCCGTGTTAAATTCAGTTGTATCCGCTCATAGTTAATTGAATTAATCGTGTAAACAATAATCACTACTGCCTCTAATTCTGAGACCCTGCTTTATCAGTAAGTTGATGTCCCCTTTTGAACGAGACTGTCCGATTTTTGGTATTTTGTTAATAATTTTTGGCAGTAAACAACACATCTTCTAATTCTTCTGGAGTAAGTAAAAAAAATTCGCCGGGAGAAGTTTTACAATAATCCTTTTTTTGGTATTCAAGTATATTTATGGCCACCTTACAAAGAAGCAACAGTTTCTTATAATTAATTCATGAATAAATGAGTAATTTATACATACTAACACTCCTGAGTGTTTTCACGAGGAGGTAAACGGGGCGCTGTCCCCTCTCTCCCAGGAATTTACACTGGATGATATTTATTGATGTTGCTTCAAATCCGTCATTCAATTTTCAATGGACGCCACTGTTCATGTCCATATTATCAAGCAGATAGTACAGTTTCACGAGCACGCATTATTGAATGACTTGTCATGCCATAAAACTTGAATACTATACTCCTGTTGATATTTTAGTACAACAAACATTTTGTGTTTCACATTTATCTTATTAATTACTATATCTCTTACGCGGTATCGTAAAACGCGTGAGTCGGCACGCGATGCTCCTTGAACGAGTGTTAATGACTTGTTGAAAAAAACCTCATAAAAAAAAAAAGAAAATTATATGCCGAACATTGACTTTAAGCGCTAAGAATCCAAGGCTTTTGTTACTAGTAACAGTCAGTCTGCTAGGTAGTCGTTACGTAATACGGACCATTACAATGCACAAGTAACCATCTGTATTTAATTTACTCGTATATATCTGCCTTACAATGCAAACATGTCATAATTATTAACAATTTGCTTGTTTATTTAAAAATAACGGTTTTCTGTAATCACTTATTGTTAAAGATGTATCACATGAATAATGTGTTATTTGTAAAAAAAACATAAATATTACATCAGATTCAATAAATTATGCGCAACTTATTTGAAATTAGTTAGAAAAATATAAATCTTAAGTAAAAGACCACAAATGCTTGCTTTAATCACATTGGCTTTATAGAACGAAATGTAGAAGAGAAGAAAAACTATCTATAATCTATTAATTATACCAACCATTATGTTGGCAGCTATGGTGTCGAAGCCTCATACACAATACACTTACACCACTGCCTAATAAGTTTATGATAATATACGGTCAATGCCAAGGGCCACTGTGCCATCTATTAACTATTCACGAATAAAATATAATGAAGTAAAAATACAGTAGACATGTACGTATACTTATATAAATAATGTATAAGCAAGAAAAATAGACCGACTGTTGACATTGGCATTTAAAATGTAATCGCACGATGGGTTCATTGTGAAATACGATCATTAAAATAACTGTTAATTGTATCACACCATACTTTTAATAATTAAATGATCAGTAAGTTAATTAATTAGTCTAGTAAGAGTTGTAAATGTTATTGTATATGTATTATTTCTTTATAATATCTTTTACTAAAGGTTACGTTTTATTATTACCTACCCGAAATTAAAGATATAAAATGTAAAATATATATGACGTCTTTTTAGTAAAACAAATTACGTGAAAACATAATTTTCTTATGTAATTTAATTAATATAAGAACATGTTATATTTAATAAACAAGTAGTGTCAAATTGACACTAAAACTACATCATATATGGGGCTCAGCCAGCTGCATCAAGATTTTGATAAAATCAAAATTATAGATATTTTCAAGCCCTTGTTTGAGGGAGGGCAGGCTTCCAGGAGAGATGAGCCCCCACAATAGAGATAAAAGCATACATTTTTGAAAAACTTGACGGAAAAAAATTCTTCCTTTTATTCCGAAAATAATTAGGGGCCTCCGCTCCTTCGTTGCCCCAGGGTTTCCACATCTCAAATCCGGCCCTGGATATATTTTATCTCTTTTACATGTAAAACTAGCTAGAGTATATAATAAAATCAATATATATGATATAAAAACATTGCATATAATTTTGCATCTTTAAAGAAAAAGAAAGAATATGAAAACGTAATTAATTCTATGGTGAAAAATAGACTGCGGTTGCAGTCTCAGTAGACCAGAAGCCTCCAATAATTTAATATAGCACTGTAATCCGCGTTTAGCAGGATAAAATATCACAGAAATAGTGGAATTACTGTAATTGTGAATTAACCATTACCAGTTATATTTATATCATCTTGTACAATCGAATGTTACACTGATACTGATGATGGTGAATGAGAAAATTCACCCATATGACTCTCTTCATCTTAAATGTTTATTGAGGCAGGTCATGTTCGTGCATAGTATCAGACAGACGTCGAGCGTACTGACTGACAGACGTACGCGAACATCGCGAGAAGCACTGAGTTAAAATTAAATGTTGTTTAAAATAGAAAGCTTTCATGCTTTTAAGAAAGATTGCAAAAAAATAAAAAGTGTGCTATGTTTATTTACAGTAACCTAAATATATACGAATTTGCAGAATTCTTTTTTTAGGTTAAACAGACAATTCTATACAAAACAATAACACACTATATTTTATGCAGGAAAGGCAACGGATTTTTAAGGTAAACGTCTGCAGGTCCGCACTACTTTATTGACTAAATATGAGTAAGAATAGAGAAGCAACCATAGCTGCGATAACATTCCTAAATTGCTATTTTTAATTGTCACATGTTCAGCAAATGCTATAACCCTTGGTGGATCTTGAATTATTAAACAAAACAGCAAACACTACCCCATTATACTACAAGTTGTTTGCAATTCAAACGTCAATAAATAATTTCTTATTTAAATAATATCAAAGCAAATTATTCAGCTTCATTAACTTAATTTCAGTTAACAAAAACTCGTACAGCTAAATAAAGCACCCGGCTCAAACCAAATGTCCACAGAGCATGATGCAGTCTGCTATCGTGCTGCAGATATAGACGAGTAAGTGATTTGTAACTTGATACCCTTGTCCTCAAAATAATTGCAACACTGTTATTTATAAACATATCATCCGTGTGCCCACCCCACTTGTTCCTACTTGATACACACCCCTTGACTCCCTTAAAACTTCAGGGAATTATTCGTCAGGGAGAAAACATGGGGTTTACATGCATTAAGTGTTTTGTGTTTCTCCCTGGCCGATGTCGTACAAATCATGCATAAGGGATGTATTTGGGGTGGATTTGTAAGTATTTTTCAGTTGCAAATAAAAGATCAACACTAAGTGACTCTCTCCAAGGAAAAACTAACAAAAGGGTTTTGTATATTTAAGGGATTGTGTTGAGATTATTCCGCGTTAGTGGTAGTAGCGTCTGGAATTTCAGTTTGATGTCTTTTTTATTATAATAAGACTCTTCTAAATGTCTTTACGTGTTTGGAATTTTTCTGTTTTTGTAATTTATACATTACATAAAGTTAAGTGCAATATTCTGACAGTAAGTCGTAATTTTCTTTTAATTCATCTTTAGTTTTATTTGACCTTGAAGTCTCTTTTAGAAAGCTATTGATCATTGCGCTGTGTGAGTACTTACGATTGAAAGGTCTTCATCAGTCAAAGGTCATCTAATATGCTACGAAGATAACTAGCACATAATAAAAGACATTCGTTCTACAATTAATGTATTGAAGAAAATGATATTAAATATTTATCTTGATGTCTGGTACTCAACGATTGTTTAGGAATCATCTCGAGATTAAAATACAGCTGAAGCTTATAAGATTATTTCGTTACAATAAAAAGTCTTATACGCAATTTTACACAAATATAATTTGCATTTTTGCTATTTAAATATATGGTTCCCAAAATGAACGGTTGATACATTTAAACGTTTTAAATAATAATTAATTAATTACTAAAAAGAAGCTGATAGGCCTTATTCTGAATTACATTTAGTAATATATATTTCTAAACGATAAATGACAAAACATCTTATAAAAAGTATCAAATAAAAAATATTACAAGAAACTTTACACATTTTTCTTCCATAATGTATTACACTATGTCTGCCACAAACGATATTACATTTGCATTCTGGGATGTGGATAAAGCAGGCGATGTTATGGTAAGCGTCCACAGTTCAGAATGAAACATTGGAAAGAAGGAAAGCGGAATAGAGTTCGTATCCAAGTGACATCGTTTGTTCACTCGGATTCTCTCTTAATCTACTTCGTTTGAGTGTGAGTTTGTTCAACGAGCAACCTGTGTGATGAAGCTGATATTGATGCAGAACTCCATGCGATTTTCCTCCGCTTCTTTCTCTTTTACGTTTCATTCATTAAACAGAATGCGTTGACTGTTTTCCGTATTGAAATGTGGATGCTTACTTTTAGGAGGAATTAAGGGCTGCATCAACACGTGAGGTAGAAGAGATAGGACACAATAGCATCGTCCTTTGATCCCAGAAAGCCGACTTCCCTAAATATTTACTATTTACTATTCAACAAATGACTGGGTACATTTTAATATGGTGTTTATATTCCAAAAAACATAACTGTCTTTTATATTTATTAGTTATTACAAATTACACATTAATAATTTATAATAAAATTCAACATTGTCTTGAATTCATTTTTGTAGATTTTTATCTTTTAAAATCTTCAAATATTACCAAAATATGATAATTTTTGAAAATACGTGATTTTAAAGTAAATGAAATCCTAAAATGAACTATGAAGGTAGGAAATGTAACGCAATATTGTAGGAAGCTACCAAATGTGAAAGTTGGAAGAAGTAGAAAATAAACCTTGGAACTGGGTATTCTCTTATCATTTATTATATTAATTGTGTGCCTTTCGATTTTACAATCTACATTCTTAATACATTTCATAGAACTTCAACTTGAAATTAAACTTAAAACTATTCTAGACCTTTCTATTTCCAAAAGTACTTTCTGCTTCTTGTTCTCTTGACCCTGCCCCTTCATTTTGCTTAGTCCTCCTTCATTCTCACCTTTTCCTCACCTCTTGTCTTCTTCTGTTTTCATTTTCACTTCTCCCGCCTTTTGAGTCTATCACTCTGTTTCTTTTTTATTCGAGTATTCTCTTATTCTCTTATTTTAATTGCTTTAAAAGGTGTAATTTTTAACTTATTAGTTTATAAGCAAGAATACTCGTATCCTTCTTCTACTCCCATCCTCACTTCCCCACGTCCATTTCAGATGAATGAACCACACTACATTATCTTGAATGTACATTTTGATTGTTTTCGTAATCCCTTTGCAAACTTGTCGCACCACTTGTAAGTCTTCATACAAATTCCCAATTGTGGTTTCTGTGGTGGGGGAGATTCGCCAGTTCGCCAGTTCAACAGTTCACAGACTCGGACATAAAGTGCTATTCGAATAAATACAAATGTTATTCCTCACTAAGACCAGCTAAGAGGCTACTCTTAAGTCTATCTCGTTTGTTTATCTGACACTACTCTAAGAGTTAATACTCCTTTCAAAATAACTTCTTCAATTTTATATAGTTTTTTGGAAAATAGACTAGTTTTTCTATTAAATATAGATGTCAAATTCTTTATCAAAATGTCTTTTGCATTAATAACTGGTTGATAAAGATAAAACTTAACTATAAAAGTTTCTTTAAAGATGATTCAATATAATGGTAATTACTTTTACAAAATATTTTTTTTATATATAAATATCACATATTTATTGTTCATTTTCAGAATCAAAAAGCCAATCTGCCTTACGACAGGGGTCAAACATCCCCTAGACCCAATTTTAATTCCGCTATGAGTAGGAGCGAGAGGGCATTATCCATGCGCATGAGAGTGAGTGAGACATAAACCTTGATTACCTGATACCTGGAAAATGGCCGCCTGGTCAAGTTAGCAGGTAGGCATATGATCAATGTACATACTAACACTACTCAATCTTACACATTTTGTTCATCAGAAAATAAGTGATGTCTGCCGGTCCTGGGATCTTGGACTATTTAGACTGTAATTAATTGCAATGTGAAATCTCCGTGTAACTGCTTAATACCAACAAATATCTCCTTATCAATTAAATAACATATTTCAAAGTTAAAGTTTACTTAGATTATTGATAAATTCAATTAGTGAAGACACAACTAAAAAAATACGAGTGTGTTATCATAATAAAAAATGATAAACGTATTGCATAATTAACTAAACTTATCATATCTGCACTGGACTTAATGTTAAGGTCATTAATATTTACAAACTTAAAAGAAATTGTCGTAATAATGATACTACGTTTTATACTTAATTCAAAGTCTAAAGATTACTGCGACAGCAAAGGTTATTCCTAAAACTATTTAAAGCATGGATCTCTCACGTGGTTACCTGGACCAACACGTGTCATCAGAAGATTACCTGGTGTACGATTGCATCGTTGTTTTAAAGAGTTCAAAAAGACTCTCAAAAAGAGTTTAAAGAGACTCACTGAAATTATTTTATTCAGATCAAAAAGAGATTTTTTGTTTTTGGTCTTTTTCTTTTCGTATACCATAATAAAAAACCACATGCTTCATAGTTATTTATATTGCTAATTAAACTATAACACATAAATAACGTTTATTTAATGGCTACTAAACTTTTTTAACATAAATATCCGTACACAGGTATTATTAAATTAAAATTCTATTTATTTTTATTATTTAATTTAATAATAATTAATAATTGACTTACGGAAGTTCGTTATAAATAAAACAAACTTATCAAACAAAAAAAAGTATAATCCTGCTAAACTTTACATGAAAAGATCTAAATGTTGCTTAAATTTGATTATAGAGATACTGTTCTTTAGTGAGTCCCTTCAATCCGTAAAAAGGACTTTCTTAGATTGTTTAACCTTTAAGAACGTATGCTGAAGCAGTTAAAATATTTTACTAATACGTAAAAAGCTTGATGCATTAAAAAAGAGGCGTATAAAAGTCTATATCTATCACAGACTATTCTTTTTTGCAGTGCAGCCTTAGCATAAGAAAGAGGCGTCTAAATTCTTTTACAGTGTACCATACCTTATTATATAAAAATGAATTAGTTTTATATAACCTTAAAAATAGCTATCCGTTTAACCAACTTCACGTTAATTTGTGATGAATATACACGTAATCTTTCGTCTTTTGAGAAAGTCAGTTTTTTTCATAAATATGCATTCCTAATAACGCTATTTATGTTAAAATATATGAAACAATTTACAAATACAAGAAAATTCCACAAAATCAATTTATTCTTCTTTTAGTCATAACATGGTAAGTACTACCTGTGCATAAATTTAAAAATGTATTGTTTTAAAAGTTAATAATAGTAAAATGAAGTCTCGAGACAGACTGTTTCTACTACAAGTAGTTTAGTTCCAGATGACAATGTAGGCCAAACAAATAACAACTCAACTCAGTAGAATTGTTCATCTGTATAACTCGTAAGTGCCAGATAATTTATTCTGAACAAATTAAATTAATTGTTAACAATAACAGTAAAAACATTTTAAACTAATGCACGCATGATGAATATTTAACTAATGGTATTTTCTTTTAAGAAAATGTTACCGCGTTTTTTATATTTGAAATGTGTGCTAAAATTATACTAGATACAACTGAATTTGAGATTTTGCTGCAGCTGCAGATTATTCAAAGTTATAGTTGATAGATTTTGAATGGAAGGCTTCAAGGCTTCATCCATTGTATGGATTTTCACATGGTCTGAAATTTATGTGTCTTAAAATAATTACCAAGAATGTGACACTTGTGAAAATCAAAATAGGTTAAAACACGAACTAAAAACTAAGGAATATTTATATAAGTCAATATATTCTCCAGTTTTATTAGGAATTGTAAATTTTAAACAAACTCATGTGTTGCTTCTGAAATTTAAAGTTTATTTTGGTAATCTTAATATATATAAATTACGTGTCACGTTGTTCCTCCGCGATGGACTCCTAAACTACTTAACCGATTTTAATCAAATTTGTACACCGTGTGCAGTTTGATCCAACTTGAAAGATAGGATAGCTTACATCTCAATTTATGATTGCAATATTATCTTATTGCAAATTATTTGTCTATTAATTATCTGTTAGCTCCAAATGATGACATCGGGCGACGATGATGGCGACATCTGTTGACTAGATTGAGTAAATATTCTGTTGACTAGATTGAGTAAATATTCAATAGATGGCGCTATGTAATGTAATATGACAAAAACGTTAGTCACAGCAACGCGTGGCCGGGACAGCTAGTTTACATATATATTTTAATAATTACATGGTTTAACTTAAATCAACCTGAAATTTAAAGAAACGACATTTAAAGTTTATTATTTACCATAAATTGTCAATTCCTTTCTATCTAATTTTATTATAACCTCACAATATGCACTAACTAACTAACTAAAAACGTGAGTTCTGTCGACTCCAAATATTAACTGTGTTGTCCGTTATTTCTACTGCGCAATCTATGGCGTTCATGAGTATGTTTTCACTGAACGATCACTGTTTTACCGACAGACGAGCTTTGTACCAACTAAAGATATATAATTTCTTTACATTTAAAACAAAATTGTCATTTATCAACATTTTGGTTTAAACATAACCATAACTCAGAATGCAATTCTTTACCAAAATAAAAACAAAAATTTTATGTATTAAAGTTACAGTGGTGTAAGTCACATTTTCTTTATTTTCCAGAAAGTAACATAACAAACGGATCTAGATCCGGTTTCTGTGACTGCACCAATGTAACTTTACCCCTACCAATTTTGGTTACCGGTTTTACAAACTGCTGTTTTAAATCGGGTGAAATAAAAATATGAGGAAGAAGAAGTTACAGGGTATTCATGATTTCCGCATCCGCAAAATTTTTACCGAAACACTTCAGGTTTAACATAAAATAATCGATTTGTAATCGGATGTACCTCATTAAGAATTAGGGCTGAAGATACTAACCCGTAAACGAATGCTTCAAACAATAATCGTCGTGTGTTTTATGGAACGAATCAAATAAAACAAATAAACGTAATGAACCCAACTAAGTCATTAAAGTAAGAGCAACGTCACATGTTGCATAACCTCAATTCCATGTAACTCTGAGTGTGATAACAGATATCTCTAGACGGCTTCTGTTGGTTTATTTGCATTTGTACGAGTAGTAGTTGTTTTTTAATGCGTAATGAGATATAATCCTTGTTAATTAATATTAAATAACTCTAGAATTAATAAACAAATAATTTTATTTATTCAAATGCAGCGTTATCTGTAAAGTTATAGGTTACACATAGTTTGATAAAAGCAGACGAATTTTTTTTCATAATAATAACCAAAAAATTAAAAAAAAGAACCATACTTAATTTTTAAGTTAAATATTCAAAGCGTTAGAAAGCGAAACTAAGCTAGATACTTAACTGCTTTTTTATTTATTCGTTTATTCATTTACCTACATGTAAGTGTTATTAGTTAGGCAGACACAACGGTATATATATATTGCAACGACGCTTATGCAATGGGTTTGGATTCGTTTCCCGAGCAGTTATTTTTTATGGGTAGAATATAATAAAATCTAAACAATGGGTTGTTACGTTACATCCATGTAATTTTTTATTTCAGCGAAATCTAGTAATATTTAATCCAAAAAGTTAGAAATAAGAATATTTTGCTTAAAATTATAAAGAGATTAAAAATCATTAAAAAGGAGTTATTAATATTGTACAAAAAGCAGTAAAATAGGATACAAAACGTTGTTTATTGGGTAATATAAATTATTTTCTTTACTATATTAACTTTATATAGTTGTGTTTCAGTGGCGGTCTTAGCGATTGCGAGGCCCCGGGCAGCAGAACTTTGCGAGGCACTTGTTCTTTGTATAATTGATGTAAATTGTAAGTAAGCATTTTTGATGATAATTGACGAAAAATAAAATTTTATATTAGAAGATTTGTAAAAGTTAACAAGCACAAAGACGACAAATATTAATGATGAAAAACTAAGGCACATGAATGCCTTAAAACATATACGCAGTGATTCTAGCGGAATTTCTAAAGAGCAATTTATTTTTCTACTTGTGTTGTTGCGCAAGAATGCAAGGCCCCTACAAGGCGAGGACGGTTGTCCAGCTTGCCACCCCATAAGGCTGCCTCTGATTAACACTATACCAACTTCTGTAGTAATTTCTTTATTTTTTTGTTTTCATGAAAAAAATATTATTAAAAAAGATAAAACAAATTATTTTCTTATCAAATACAGTTACACTGGTATATTATTCAAGTTATGCGGTAGTGTCTAAATGTTTTTGATTATTATCGCAAATTCGTAACCGCATAGAAAATAAATTTAATTACGCCGCAAATATTCAAAAACTGTCCTAATTAAAGATATAAAAAAAACAGAGCCAAAAGATAATTTTGTTTGTTTCACTAAATTTTGTATTTATTGATTCAAGTGTAATTGTTTCGGCTGAACAAACTAAGAACTATCAAACATGATAACGGATATGTAAATATCCTCCCATTCTTTGGCTTAAAAATGATACAATGGCATTACAATACCCGCTGTATACAATGTTGCTGATTAGACTATGGGCACAATATGTTTCAATGTTTTTTGTTGGCACAGGTTCCTTTACGTAAACGTTACGCTTTACTAAATGTTGACACGTCTTGATTTGCTGCATCGCTGTTGCTATCTTCTAAGATACAACGTTGAAATGAAGTTGGTACGGTCTGTCGGGGCCGTTCCGGATATTTGCAGACACGCGCCGTCGTGTTCCAACAATGCGTGAACCAAAAATATAACAGCACGACCTTTGCTTAGTTCTATATGCTAAGTAGTAAGTAATATAGTCAATGGTCAGCACATTAGTAAATAATTCTAGTTAATTCAATTGGCAGGTCGTCTGATTTTCATAGGAATATTTTGATATTAGTAAATTTTTTTTTTTTGTGGTGAAAATGTTTAAGTTTATTTCATCATCATACTTATGACCCGATAAATACAATTACGTATATTTAACATTTATAGAATATAACAAACTTTACCATTATTTTATTAGGTTAATATAATTTACCTAGTGCCCCCTAAAGTTAATGGTGCGCCTCTGTTTGAATCATTAAATCAAATGCAGCCCACAAACTAATTATGCAATGGTATTTTAGCATATAACATTGCGTTTAGTTTATCTAAAGTTAAATCTTTTTTTCACCTAATTAAGACCTTTTACTATTTTTCATTTGTTTATTTATTAGGTCTCTTAAAGGCAATTTCCAAATATGTAGTTAAGTTATAAGCATGTTTATTTAGAGCAAGTACACTTCCAATATTTAAATAAATAAAAACTAAGGCCGATTTTTTAATAATCAGTTTACTGTGGTTTGTTGTAAATATCCTTTAATATTCTTTTGTTACTTAAATTGTTCAGATGTACTGAACATAATAAATAATTTTCGCTTAAATAATCAATAATTTCACGATCAATTAACTATTTAAACAAACCGAATTTTTGTTATTTCCTCTAGTACATAATTAAACCTATTTATTTGGTAATCAGCCTTAACTTATCAGCAAGCTTATTTAATTTCTCAGTAGTTCGATTCGCATGTGAAAACATGTATTAAACTTAAACCAATTCTGTCCAAAAAAGGAGCTACAATAATGCCCCGCCAACCGTCATTAACAGTTTCAACCAGATCATCCGATGTCTTCGGCATGTTGCAGACATCTGCTTCTGCGAGCAACTGCATCGCGCTACTGCGAACTGCTGAATATCTTGCCGGGCAGTCACTGTCTGATTTATTACCAATAGACATCAAGAAATGTTAATAAGAGTCCGAGAGTAACATGTACGTTTCACCGTTGAAAAAAAAACATTTAACAACTTTCTATTAATACACACCATTGTAAATTTAATTATTCAAAAGATATTACTATTTATTGCCTATTATGTTTACCGCTTTTGAATAATCGATTAGATAGTATTAGCAACAATATAAGAAGTCAATGTATGCAAATTAAATGCTATATCTCTTCGAATGAATTATTGTAGCAAATTGCTATTTCTGTTTAATTAAAGAATAAGTATATGTTTTTTTTAATTTTATATATTGAATGTTTATATTTACACTAATAATAATAAAGTAATTGTTGTTTAAAAGTAGAAATCGACATGAATTTCTTAATAATTATAAAAGTACATTATCTAAATGCAAAGGGATGTAAGTGACAAAAGTAAAATTTAACGTTAAGATCGTATAGCCGTCTCCATTCAGTAGGTCTTAGAATTCTTACTTTATATAGTAAAATCTGTCAAAGTTTTTGCTTATATTTCTCTACTGAGGTTAAAGTTAAGCGAGTCAGGCCTTTCGCGCAGCGAATTTATCTTGCAGTATAATTTTCCACTTGCTAACTTGCAAATCAAAGGTTAAATTGTACTTCTCATTTAGAAAAATGCTTTGCAGTGCAACTTCACACTTTTCTAGTTGGAATATAATTTCAAAATAATGGAACCATTATACAAATGTGAAACGTACTGTATTACCAATATTCATTATTTATAGCATATGTATAACATAACCATTATCATAAAAATTCTTCAAAATATAAAACGGTCAGATTGCAATAAGTTCGCTCGCTCCATTATTCTTTTTTGAGGTAGCATTTTGTATGTTAATAATGAGCTGTTTTACATGAATGGAACTTGAAAAGAAATCGTTTTTACCTGTGAGACACTTAAGCTTAACACTACATAGCTCTTGGCCTGATTTATTTTGTTAACAGTTTCTTACGGGACCATTATTATAATAAATGTGTCTTAATTTACATTCTTTGCCCGAAAGGGTTAACAATACAATTTGGGACATTACTTGTACACGGACTGTTTGATTATAAGATGTTTTAAATGTCGGAAACTTATTCGAACAGTTCACAACTCTATAAGAGTCGATCTAACTCAGTTTAAAACAGCCACAGATTGAACGCATTGGATTTATCGTATCATACATGGAAGATAAGGAAAACGTTTAATGAATGGAAAAAATACATGTAGAATATAAAATGAAAACCAAATTTTTCCTTAAGCTTCGAAATGAGGCATATGCATCTCTGCAACAGCATAATAATTTAACCTGTAGAAATATTAAATGTTCTTAAGTCTAATTCAGAATAAGCTCATAAATTTAGCACATTATTTCCACATTTCTTTAGAAAAATATAAGAAGGTGAATTCTACTTAAGTTTATATTTAGAACTTTAGAAACAATAATGAATGTAAAAGTGACACCCACGCTAAATTGAAACTAGTATTTTCGCCATGGCGTAGGTAGATTTCTAGCTTGACAACATTAATATTCGTACGAAAAAAATAATAGCGCAAAAATAAATTTTATTGAGTTACATAATCAAAAAAAAAATTCGCACAGTAAAAGATATTCGAAAAGTTGTTTATTTTTTTACTTTAATAACGTAATAATATTTAAATTTTTTAAATACCGTTTATTTATTTCATCATCTACTTTCCTATCAGAAATTAGTATTTTAATTTTTTTTTAATTTTTTGCAGGTACGAAGAAATATGGAATGAAGTTGTTATAGGCCTCATCACTATTAGCTGACGTGACAAAGGTATGTAGATCTAGAAAACACATCTAAAATGTCTGTGGCGTATAACCATTAATGCATGTTTATGAATATTTAGAAATTTTACCCAAATTCAAAAGTTAAGCAATCGAAATCTTGTGCTAATATTAAGAAAATTTCTCGCAGTTTATATTTACATCTTCATCTATTATGAATGTTTTTGAAGAATACAGATTTAAACTATTGTATAGGTTTAACACCTAAGCCCAGTATACTTGAGCGTTGCAATTATTTACGATGTCGGTCACGCGAAGGACCAAATAAATATAAATATGTTCTTTTATTTTAAATAAATCATTTTAGAATATTTTTATTGCTAGTAGTAGTGCGAATTTACAATACTTGAATTGTATTATATTAACTTATGTAAAATTTCCATTTTATTTTACATATGATTTTATATGATATTTATATTTACATTTTGTGTTTAGCGGGTTGTTTCTCATTCATAGCCTCAGGAATTTGAATTCTTGCTCACCGCCAGTACATAATTGTTGTTATAAATACACAATTACCGAGTGATTTACTAAAAATCCTTAACCCTAATCGATAACATAGATTTAAAGATATTTCTATATATAAACTAGATAATAGCATTCTATATAAATAAATTTCCTATTAATTATTCCTAAGCAAGAAAATGTACTCAAAAATTCAACCTACTAAAACCGAAAGGATTATGCAATCTGAAATATAAAATGTTGTGTACAAATGGCTATATGCTATACATATATACTTATAACTCATTAAAAATTGGCATTAACAACTACTAACCTTTCGCCATCGGTTGACGTTTCTTTCGCTGTTATTCCACCAAAATGTAATCTCCTTTCTCTTTCACCATCCAATAAATAATCCGTCGCTAAAAAGTTCCTATGACCAGGTATCTTATCGTCGAACCCGTGGTGTTTCTGATGACCTGTATGTCTCGCAATGTGGGGAACTTCCTCAAATTCACCGGCTTTTGACAAAACAACACACGCACTAATTATCACAATTAGAAATAGTTTTACACAAATTACAGACATTTTGATTTTATTTGTATTATTTTTTAAATACTATTTACAATTTTTTTTTTTCTAGGTTATGTAATTATTTTGATCTATTTATATGTTATACGATACTTCAACTAAAAATAGCACGCGTTACGTACACTATGCGACTTCAAGTTGTAATTTGCACTCATCAAGTTCTTTTTTATTTTACATTTATGTATTATTACACACTGGTGAACATTTTATACTGCAATTAGTACTTAACACAGTTTAAATGCAACAATTAAAGCATATATATGCAAAAATATGTTCCTTTACTGTTTAAAACAATATAGTAAACTTCATCTGCACATTATTTAGCAATTATAAAAGAAAATATTACGGAAATAACTATAAATAATGGTTATGTGATTTCCTGGTCTTAAGTGTATTAACCTCAAAATTTGATAACTGAAACTAATGGTTAATAACTAAAATTCACGTACGTCTGTAAAATATAATACAATCCAAATAATATATTTTTAGGTTAAATTCTGAATAAATATTAATTTTTATATATCACTGACTTGGCAAAAAAATATCTTTAATTTTTAAAAGTCCCGCTATTATCACTGTAATCGCAATATTTAATTGCAATTGCATCCGTTCAACTTGCGCTCGCCTCGAGGTACCCAAGACAACTGATTTGGATTTCAGAATCGCCGCCACAAAATACTAAAGTCACCTCACTCTCCTCAACGATGCGATTGGTGTGTCATGTTGGTCTTGTAGTGGTATTGGTGTTGGTGTCATAGACGCAGAGGCCTGTGTAACTGAGTACTGCTTACTGCTTACTGCTGACGATATCAAATCAAACGCACTGAGCTCTCATTCTAGCAGTTCAAGTCTAGAGAGAAGCTGCTAGTCGAGAAAAGTCTTTTAAAAATGCCTAATCAGAGTGATAATTCATCGTTAGCCAACATATTTCGCAGCTGCGAATTTTCAATTATATTTATGCGATCAATATTCAATATTTTATTTTCTTTTGAATATATCTAAATAGTATTATAAATGGATGTAAAATTATATTCAAATTGAAATTCCTAGCTAATACATATTTCTCCATGCGATCATAGCAGGACCCGCTTTTAGGCTGTAAGCTATAAATTTTATTTTAACTATCGATATTTGTTTTTCCTTTTTTTTTGCTCTCCCTCAAATTCCATTCTTTTCAGCACAAACACAGTGTTGTATATTTAAGATTTATACAACATAACTGAAATTACCTGGTACATAAAAAACTTTACTTTATATACAACGTTTTGTGACCTTTTATAGATTTTTTGACGCCCATTAACTTAATCATAAAACTCCTAATACCCTTTTTAGGATTATGAAATGTTAAGAACACTCTTTTAAGGATTAAAAGTTTTTAAAATAAAGAGAAAAAGTAAAAGAGAAGTAAAGAGAAAAAATATTTAAGGTTATTTTTTAATTTAAAAAAAGTTTAAAGTTTGAAATTTATTTTGACTTTATAAAATGAAATGCTATATAACTATTTTTTTAAAATTGTAGAGATTCTCTGTTGTCATCCAATTCAATTCTATCTATTCACAATTTATAAATTATTGCAATCAGCTACCCGGGTAAAAAATATAACACTTAGATTAGCTTGTAACAAGGTAGCAAGTGTGAAACTGCATTGCTAGACATATTCTGTCACAAAACTACTTTATATTTGGTGCCCCTATTCTTATAAATAGTAATAAAATAATTATAATTGTTCTGCTTATATGCATTTTACATTAAATTTGATGATTACTAAAAAAAATTGCAAATTAGCATAGTTGCAAAATCAAGAGCTATGGAATTCAGCAACACGTGGCGATGACGTTCTCATCCTGCGATTAACATCCAACAATCATAACAATAATTAATCATGTAACATTAATTATATATATATATGTATATATATATATATATCATTTGTATTTTTTGCCACAAATTTCCCACATGCTTATTTCGACATACTCATTTCCACATGCTATATCTTTCGTAATACTCGATTGTAAATTCCTATTATCAATATTCATTATTTGATAACATATTATTCAAAAAAAAATTTAAGATCAATCTTCTGTTATTACAATATAATACTAACCCTGTACTCTACAAGGAGTCGAGATCTGGAGAATTGCACGCAGCTCATGCGCATGCAAGCATTTTGTGTGAGTACATGTGATGCATGTAAATGGAAGAGATATTCATGTGTTATTTAGACCTTGTCAATAATGTTAAAAAAATATCACTGGAAGGAACTGATAAGAACAAACAACTAATGCTAACAAAATAAAAAATTGTCATTTGAAGGAATTACAGGTACGAAATGAAAACAATGAAGATGAACAATGAATTAATTAATGCACCATTTAGTGCACTTACATTATTTTAGAATACATCATAAGGATTTAATCTTCTAATTGTTTTCGAAATCACCCTTAACAGTAATAAGGGTAGTAGTTCTAGTAATGATTCTGCTGCATCTAAATAGCAACATCCCTTCTCTTACTTTTGATTCATTGTTGAATTGACGTTGACTCCTCCCATTCAACTGTGCTTCCAAAGAAATGAACAATGTATGTAATGTGTTAAACAATCATAAGAATTATTTGACAGTTTTCGTTTTATTCATTTCCATTTCCTGATTTTCAGTTATTTAGAAAAATTGCAAGACTTGAATGTAGAAAAAAGCAAGTAAAATAAAAAGGTATAAAAAAGATATCTAAATAGTGTTTCCTATTTATGCACTTTACCTCTCACTTTTTAAATAACTTTTGCTTACTTTCCTTACTGACTTATTTTATTTATGACGATTTTCCTGGGATAAAATTATTCACGTGGATACCTAACACATTGTATCTATATATTATACACAAATATAGAATATTAATTTCAATGCATAGATAAACTTTGATGATCGAATACACGTAGATATAAAATCGAGGAATCCGCAGCCTCAGGGTGTACATATTTCGCAGATCTGGTCAGTCAGTTCAACAACCTATTTTTACTCGGATGATTACATAATACTTTTATTTCCTTCTTGTTATTTAATGGTATTTGGTTTTTGATATTTATTTGTAATGGTGTTTTTAAAATGACTTGCTAATTTAATTGTCAATTTGATTTGCTCGATATAAATTAAGTTTTTCATTTAAGTAATAGAACGAGTCATTTACCAGAAATCTAGGATTAAGTTTCATCTGTTATGACAGCATCAACTGATTTAAATTTATGGTGACTATAAGTATCTTACTTAAAATAGTAATTTTATAACTGCATTTTATATAAATAGTTGTTTTCGACATTCTCCTTTTTATTAATAGCTTTTACTGTCAATTTTTTAACGGTCATCAGTTTCATCACTTGCATCATAGATGGCAGCACCTACTACATCCATCTCGCGAATGGAGGCACCATTATATTCAGTGGCCCCTGGTAAAACTTTCAATATTTTACTTTAACATTAACATAAAATCAGACTTGGTAAGTCTCAAACCACATAATCTTTGTGGTACATTTTGGGATACTTTGCACTTTGTACGGACTTATACTATAAGCCAGGCGATGGTCAATGTAACTTAATGACTCATTACAATTACTGCAAATTCATTAATCAATAGGTGTTCATTGATTCCAAACACCATCCTATAATCATAAATTAATTTCAAGTTCACCTGATAATGATATCATAAATCAGTAATCATTGCTAATAGCGCAACTGAGTTCAACGTTGCCTAGATATGTAATCTGCTTAAAACACAATTTCGGTAAACTAAATTTGTCAACCAAATATATCTGTATAATATATCTGTTTTAAAAACAAAATGTTTGACGTCAAGGCCATCTTATCTTTTAATACTGGGCGCCACCTGTACAACTGTTGGAGCAATGGCACTATCACGGAAGGCGAACGGTACAGCTGCGCTGATATCATAATTCAATGAATTGACGCATTTGTTATTTACTAGATATTTTGTATTTGTTTACAACATTTTAAGCGATAATATTAGGAATAGATACCAGCCTATCATAGCTGGTGTGTATCAAACCGTTTTAGCAAATTAGCAAATTTGGGGCTCCGTTTCATATTGTGATAAAACAAATTTATATTTGAAATACAAACTAAAAAAATAATACCACATTTTAGGAAGTAAAAATTTTCTAACGAAAAATAAGTATAGTAGAAGAACCCTATTAAACTTATCAGCTTAAGCATTCCACGTATTATAATCTAACTCTGGTTAACTTCTAATATCTAAGATAAGATTGATTAGTAATGTTATGTTTCATAAAATAGATTTCCTTTATTCAATAATGTTAAATGTGTTGAATAAATAATAATAAAATACATACCCTACATAATTAAAACTATATTAAGTAAATCAGCTGATTCTCCTCTGAATGAGAATCAGGCCACTATTAACCAATGTCCACCAAGTAATTGATTCTAATTTCTATTATTCATCGAAAGATATATTTCTGCTATTTAAAATCACCAGATATGACGTAGCTAGTTTATGATCCATTGTTTGCTCGCGTAACGTGATTCTAAATAATACAATTAATTTATCAGTTCCTTACATCAGAAATTTAATAAGTACATTACATGGTTAACATTAATAAACAATTGATATACCCTTGGTATACCTTTATATCATCCATATATTGCTAATTAGCTCTCATCCAAAATTATAAACGAGATATTTTAAGAAAGTTTCAGTGGAATTTATAAAAGTTGTCTACAACTCGAGTATTTATTTGTTTCCACCGAAAATGTATAAATCTTGTTAGAAAGAATGTCTGTGCGTTGCTTGGTTTGCTGCTGGTGTAGTTCGAGGTACACACGAATGCGGCTAGAGGTGTCGATTGTCACTTGTCATCTTGTCAAACATAAGGACCGCAGCAGCATCTCTCATCGGAGGTGATACACATTGTGGTATTAGGATGGTGCGCCGGAGGTCGAGGGTCGAGCTCCTTTGAAACAGAGTGGATTAAACAAATTAACCTACATTTAGAGGAAATGGGGAATAATTGTTAGGTCAGTGTTTTTTCTGGAACATCCTAGGTAAAAAATTGTCTTGGAGTGTAACGTTCACATTTGCTAGCTTGTCAGAAGCTAGTTCCAAGATTCACTTTCTACTTCTCATATATACGAATTGACTTGGAGTGCAAAGTTTAAACTTGCCAGCCCGCCACAAACAAATTCTTAGGTTCATGTTTTCATCTTTTATGATATTTCATTATCAGTCTTATAATTTTAAGATCTGATGGAACAATAGTTGCATAGCTATTTCACCAATTACTTTATTGATTCAATGAATGGCAGCTGATATTTCCAACGTTAAACTCTCATAAATAATTAAGGCTAACGTACCTATTCTATACAAGTCTGGATATATCAAAGGACAAAAGAAAATTCACTACCTTTTCTAGATTTTGCAAAAAATCAATTGTACCTATCTAGTCAATCGTTACCTTTCTTTTACATCTTACAGAAAATCAAGTATCTAGTTATAATTCAATGAAGCTCGTCAGAGTCTAAGACGTGGCGATTGTCCTAAAATTAGTTTTTCACAAATGATTAGGCTATGAAATATTGGCAGACTTAATTCTTTGTGCAGTAGTTACTCTATAACACAATTTCATAAATCTATAAAGTAATACAAAAAGTATTTATTTTCTTCAGATTTTTAAGTTTTTGTGCAAAGTTCCATAAAGAGATAAAAATCTTCTTTTGTCCTAAATTCAGGATGTTTCGTTCAAAAAGTCATAGATTTATAAAAATTATTGTAGAATTAAATCAAAATACATAATTCTACGTAATATGTATCTCTTAACGTACGTAACAAGGTTTCCGCTAATTTATCATTTATTTAGATATATTAGATAATTTAAATATTTTCCAAGTATCCCATAAACAAATAAATAATTAATTTAAAATGAAAGCAATTCAAATTTGTTCTTGCTCTAGAGAAATACAACATCTTGTCTTTGTTTTGGGTAAACACGTCACTTAACCTATCGCCTGCATCCGCCTTTGCGTTATAGCTTCTTCAGCTATACTCGTACAAATAAACGATAATCAAGTTCCATCGAAAATGACATCACTAGCACCTCACACAACGCAACATCAATGAATTAAATATGAACAACACTAGAAAGATTTCGCCTTAATCGAAACACGTGTGTAAATAAATACATGTGAGTTAGACGTCAGAGCGATCACATGTGATTACGTAGATAACCCCATTAGCCGCAAGACGGATAAATATTATTATTGCGTTGTTAGATTAAAATATGGCGGAGTCAAGATCAAGATCATGCTGTCTGTTTCCTTGCGTCACTAAGATTTTATTTAATGCTCTGTAAATATAAGATTATTAAGATAACCGTCCACCCTGCTCGCATCAAACGCATTGGCTTTATTGAATAAAACATGAAAGAGAAGAGAAGCGATTTCATCACTTTAAACTATCATATCTCTATTTCCATAACGGGCTTGTGTCCTCATTTTTTAGTGGTCGATTTTTCAATTGTTGATTGAAATTGATGTTAATAAATATGTATTGGTGTGTCTATTTTATTAAATATCTAAATATGGACGGAGGTATAGCAATTAAAAGTTTGAATTGTAGTTTTAGCGCTAGAAATGGTCGGCCATATTTGTATGACGTGAAATGCATTTTAACGTCAGTTAATTGTTGAGTATAGATCTGTGCTGTAGTAATGTTCAGTAGCTGTTGGTATTCAAATAATCAAATTAAGTTAAAGAATAATAAGTTTTTATTTTATTTAACCCTGCTACGGCAGACATAATATTGAAATTTTATTGTTCCTTGAAATAGCTGTAAATAATATTTGATATTTTAATATATAAATATATATAGCAGAGATTTATGAGCTGTAAGGTTGGTAACCAGGATTGTGATGTCACATGCACTTGGAATGTGTACAACATTTAATAATCCCTTTAATAATTAAAGAGACAAAATGACTTTTTTAATTGTTAATATCTCCTAAGATATAAGGAGGTATTAAAAAATAAATAAACATTTGAGGTTATAGTAACCCACTTTATTAATATATAGTACACTTTTATAGAAATTAAGACATAGGACACAAGCCCATTTGCAAAAACAAATAAATTAATCTAAATTTCATTTTCATCTAAACACAATTTCTACCACGTAGATTGAGCCGTGCCTAATGGTTAATTCAAAAATATAGTTTATAGTATCTTTTGCTGCAGAACTGCCCAGAAATGGCATCCTTTTCCTAAACACGGTTCTGTGTTTACTGTGCTCTCATTTATTCCCGTCGTAGCTATTTAAAATAAATATACAACACATTAAATTTATTGATTTGGTAAAAAAATGATTAAAGTGTAATCAAATATCACAAGGAAATAAGGGAAGATATTACGGGCATATCCTTATGAATTGATAATAGAGGGTCAATGTCAAAGTCGTTATTACAAAACAGTAATAGAACTCATACCTACAGAACTAAAACCTGATTTTATGAATAATTAATTATTTAATGTTTCTCTTATGATTACTATAAATGTAAATCTACTCTCTTATTTATTATACTCGTATAATTATGTTATTACTATAGTCTTTTATAAATATAAATAAAAATTCGATGTGCGGACCTGCAATTTAGTTTCTATATAACGGAATTTTAAAACTTCCATATAAGAGTCATTTTATCAATATGTGTTTTTTTTTAAATAATATCCTAAAATAAAAAGGTAGGAGTAGTAGGAGTAGTCAACAATAAAATAATTCCTCTTTTTTTTTATTGAAATTTGTAAACACATTTTTAAGAAACTCGTAAAACATAATAACCAAGATAGTTTATTTTCGCTTTATATAATATTTTAGTAAACAAATTAATTTTACGACTGCAGTTTAGATGCGCTCGGCGTCACCTAAAATGCTTTTTAATTAATTCCGTAAAATATCTCACTCTGATTCGTCGCCCTCTACATTGCTTCAATTAATTAATGCGTCGTTAACTTTTAATCATTAGTCTGTTAAGATTTGTCAGGCGTTTGCTTGTTCGAGCTAAATATTCAAAGTATAGTACATGTTTAGTTAATTAAGTACAACTCAAAATTAACTAAGATATGTATATTTTCTTAAGAATTCAGCTCCAATCCCGAAACAAGCTGCGGCCTATGTTATATAAAATCAAATTTATTGCATTTTTATTAAAATGTTAATGATACTTAGAAAATCGATTAGTTAGTGGATTTATTATGTCTTCTAAAACATATTTCATTCTGCAAACATGTTGAAAATTTTTAAGATAGTTTATTAAAGGTAAAGGTCCACCGATCCGCACGACTCGCATCACACGCATTGGATTTACCGTCTTAAAACTCAAACTTCCATGTATTATTTTATGGTAAGGCATACAAATGGGCTATCGTCAGGATTACCAACAAATTTATGGTACTTCGAAGGATATCCGTTATAATGCATGTTGATGACGTTATTTGCATAGTGGATCTCAGTTGTTATCGCAGTAAATCCGCAGCGGTCGTGCGTACACCGTGCTTACTACCACGTTTGATACAATAAATACAATGTATCGAATGCGAGCTGTGCGAACCTGTGGACACTTATACCTTAATGCACACTGCAAATCTCTCAATAGGAACTCTTTTTGACTCACCGAAAATTCAATGGTATAAAATAAATAATTTTACAACTTCTTAGATGAAGACGTTTTCCTCGCCCCGCGTTGTGAATTACTTAGCAAAATTAGAATTAATTATTTCCAAATATTATTTTTTAACAGCTATACACTTAATCGCACTTTTTTTACTTTATTGTTTTTAAAACATTTAATAAATGTTAACATTAATAACCTAACATAAAACCCGTTATTTTTGGTGACTTTTAATTATCTAATTAACAAATCAAACTAAAATAAACATGACTAAAATAGTTCGACGAACGATCACTTGCAGAGTTGTGTATTATTGTAATCCCAGTTGGGTAATTGCCAAAATACTTCTATGACAAATGATAAAGCTGAGCTAGTTTAGTTGGCGTACAAAATAAATGCTGATTATTGTTTTCAGAATGATGTAATTCGAAAATTACATTTCTATGTTTTATTCATATTTTACGAGTATTTTTTATACAACAGCTGATTATATAAAGTATTCGTATAGTTTGAGGTTGGTGTCACACAGAAATAAACCGTTTCTTTTCTATTTTAAGAACATGTAAGTCTTGTAGAAAGTAGTACAATTAACAAATAAAAAACTATCTCTCTTACATGCAGTATTTTGCTAATACTAACTTCTAAATACGGATATAAAACGTATTCGTCAATTACTTTCAATATAATCGTTCATTCTTTAAATGTAAATGGTTTTATGTAAAATATATATGATGACACAGTTGGGAGAGCGTTGATGTTTAACGATGACTGCTGTATCTTCGGACCAGAGTTATATTTCCTTGGTTTGGCTGTTATTAAGTTAAATGAAGTTATTAGGCAGCTTTATATTACTTATATATGAGACCACGACACTTTGAGTATCTTAAGACAAATTTGTCCACTTTCCACACTCAGACAATGCATTTTCCATACCACAGATGACGCATTTGTGCCATGACTACCTTTGAAATAGGCCTAACGTTGAAAGCAAAGGTGACTAAATACAATTAATTTTGCCAGAAGATCATTGTCACTGAATACACTTGATTTCGACGAATTTCGAATTACGACTGGATACAGTGAATTGTGCGTGAGAGCTAAATTTGGCTTATTAACGTGTCTGTTTTATTTTTACTCTGCTAGCGTTAGTCCTGGTAACCAAACTGAAACCAAAACTGACCAAACAGTCACTAAATGAAAGCTAATTTTTCCCAATATTCTTTCTGGCTCAGTGGGTATATAATGCGAGCCCTATGTTCTAAATACCCAGTAAACAATTTGGTGAAGTATCCTTTTTTGTGACGGTTCTAACTTTATCTATATTTGTATTCCGACAAGTGGAGTGGTTTCACCATTCGTAGCCTGAACTGTAAATGAACTCTTTCATGATAAAAAAATCATACGCATCTTCAATATGATGTGAAAGTGACTCCAAAATGTTTACTGGGTAATCTGTGTTCAAAGATGCACAATACAAAAGAAGCAATTGAATATGAAAACCAGCAACGCTCTATAGCATTACGTTTACCTGCATTGTATTTACTGGAGCAAATACCACTCAGTTCGTAATCAATCTACGTACCTTTATTTTCCAAACACCTGTTGCATCTTTCCGTGTGTCATTTCCACACAGCCACAGCCACAGACAAACAGAGAACAGTTTCAGAACGTCACTATTAACCTAAATGCAGCTCGTATCGTTCCGTTCAAGTTTGTAAAGGTGACACTCTCCGTCGACCGTCTCCCATACGATACCCGATACGACATTATACAAAACAAGTACTAATTAAAAGCGATGTGTCTACAGACAACAATGACGTCGATGATCTTGAACCGTTCTATTTGTCATTATCAAGATCAAGGCTAGAGAAGGTTTAACAGTTCTGTTAGCAAGATTTCATCAAGTCTACTAGATATTATGTGTGGAGAATGATGTACCTGTCAAATGAAGTTAACATTCATTGGGAAACGACGAACGCATACCTGAAACGCATTCCAAGCGTCTAAAATTATAACTCGCATTTTGTCTTTATAATTAACCTTCGTTTAAATGCTTATTAAAATTTCTGAAATATCAAATTACACTAATAAACAGGGTAAAAAGTATATTGATCATAGAGATATAAGCATAGATTGCGCGAAGAGTGCGACTGCGTGTAAGAGGTAGAAAGAGACAAAGAGGACACTCGACAGCTGTCCCTCTCTTTGCCTTTATCAGTATTCAGCCTCTTGCGCACTCTATTCTTATACCTCTATGATATTGATAGATATCCAGCAAAATTGTGACGTCAATATTTTTAAATGTTGTTCCGATATTATAATCAGAAAGATACCTTGAATCATTTTTTAAAATATACACTTTTGTTGATAGTAATGATATACCCATTACATGTTCTTGAAACATTAAATTCATTTACCACAAGTAAACGACAGTTTCGCGATGTGTAAGTCAAAGTCACTTTTTCTGACATTTTTCATTGACGCACACGTCAGAATATTGCTCATGTCACTTCCTTGAGACATACAGACATGCAAAGAGGACGTTTAAAATAAGGTTAAAGAAAAAAGTATTTTAACAATTGTTATTTTAGTTTCAATGAGAAATATTCAAGGTCTAACTGAACTAATTATCTAAGCATGTGGTCTAACAAATAAATATCTTAAAGAAATATTTTCAGACTCCCTAAAACCGTTTCTCCCGTCAATATCTCTCTCTATCTAAAAATGTCTACATCCCATACTATAATAACTAAATTAAATCGTAAAAAGTAAATCTAATATAATTATAAATTTATAATGAATTTATTAATGTCAAGTTTAATTTATGTGAATAACTTTCTTATTTCTCATTAAACGTTTACGCAGTTTTTTCTTTTTGTTAAGGTTGCGTTTTACTATTGCGATCAAGACTGCGAATTTGGTCATATTACAACTACAATTCTTCAGGGCTTTTTTACAGATCTTTAAATTTTAAATATTAAATACTGTTGCATGTAGACAAAATCTAATTTCAATAACTAGACATAACCTGCAAGAATTTGTATTTTTTGCTATTACTTCCTTCAGAAATTTATAGTGTTCTCAGAAACTTAAAAATTTTACAAAAAGCAATTGACTCGTCCCAAGTAAAAATTTCGATGGCACTACAAAACAAAATGTTGAAAGAAATTTATAGATAGCTGATTAGATAAAGAAAGAAAAAAGGAAATACATGAAAAGGGAGAATAAAGAGGTGGAATGACTGCGGAAATGTTCAGGCAAGTAGGTGCTGGAAAACATGTAAAAATAAAGTTACCCAAACACGTTTTAAGAACTTCAATTGCGTAGAGGCTAGAGTATTATTAAAGTAACCACCTCAAATAAAACAATTGAATTCCTAGTTAGAAAATTATTATACATTGTAAGTATTACACTTGCTACCTTGCCACAAGCTAATTCACAGGTTTATTTTCTACTTTTCACATAGAAAATGTCTTCAATGCAAGCACTGGCGTAGCTAGGTATGGGCGAGTCGGTGCAGTGCACCGGGGCCCCCAAGCTCAGGGGGCCCTCGGACTTTTATAACTTATATTTATATTTTAACGGTTTCACAGTGAAGTATAACTAAGAGTATTAGTAAATAGTTATTCCCGACAATGCATACAAAACTTTTATAACAAAAACATAAACAATAACAAAAATTTTAAATAGGAATGATTTTTTTTTATTCAGAGTGTATTTCATACTCACTTCTGTATAAATTTATCGCTGAACATGAGGGAGGGGGGAAGCATGGACCAGGCAAGGGTCTAAGTCTATTACGTAATTCTTTCAGGCAGAGGTACGCATTCTAGAGTTGTTTATGTTGAGATTAAGCTGAAACAAAAGTAGCTGCAGGATTGTACTTAGAGTCTTAGAGCGCAATACACATACATGTAGTAAGTAGTTTTGCTGTGCCATGCAGTGGACGATAAAGAGCTGATGATAAACTAATAGCTTTGTACCTTTAAAGTATTTATATATATTTATATCTGACTTGAAAAACCTAAAAAGTTTAGTTAGGGGCCCAGCTTGCACCGGGGCCCTTGGTTACCTAGCTACGCTACTGAATGCAAGGTCCACACTTGATAATTTGAAGCACAAGTGATTAACACAAGCTAATTCGAACGTTCTTTGTCTATCTGGGTTAAAATATGCGACAAGAATATGTAGAAACAAGTTAAATATTCATTTTCCCTAAAATATACAAAATACGTATTTGTAAATCATGGCCTTATTGGTAAGTAAATTAAACTTTTATTACCTACATACGAATTTATTTCATGATTTTACCACAAAAGTAATAAAATAATTACAAATACATACTGGCCTTAACGTAAACTAGTTCCTAGTTGATGGTCAATGCCTATATAAAGGCCTTGGACCACGCCATCGACATCAGCCAATCGCAGAGAAACGGCTGCATCGGCCGATCACCTAACACCACGATGGCCATGTAATTTCACACAAAATACTATTGAGTACAAATTCCGCGATTGAAGAATTATCACCGCAATTATTTTATGATTTATAAAAAAATATAGGTTTACCGCAGTATTGCTATTTGAAGATTCACACTTGTGATTATGTTGTGGTAGTATTGAATTAAAATTTTATGCTTAATTAAGAAACTGGAAAAGATAAAGACTGATAAAGATTCATCATATGCTTCGTGACGTCACATCTAAACTAAAATTCGGATTCCTAAATAGTCTTCAATGTGTGACAAATGAGAGTGGAGTCAAATAATTTTTGTGACGTAATTTATGGAACCTATATTAATATTTTGGACAAAAATAATGAAACATTTCATCACAAATTAGTAAATGCATGTGATAGTATGTGTGAACATCTACGATCCTTTCGGCTGCTCTACTTCCTCGTATTGCAAATAATTGACATGCAATTATCAGCAATTATGCGAAGTATTAGTTACGTGGTGCACATGAGGGACGCGGGGAAGTGAGCGTAACTCAGTAAAGTGAGTACAACGACCATGGTTCAAGTGGCGCTTGTTTATAGAGTCATAGTTTTATGTGGAACACATGTGCATTGTTGTGAATTGTTAGGTTTGCAGCGTAACGTATTCGCTACGTAATCGCAGTAACGAATTCGCTGATAAATGCGAGACGTGATAAGAAATTTGTGTAATATCAAGTGACTGGATTTAATCTGTTAAAGGAAATTGTAACTATAGCCATGAATTTGCATAAAAATTATATTGTTGGCGATATTGCACTCTCGGTACAACCCTGGTGCTGGTATGGCACCTGTTTCAGTCTTATCTTAACATAAACAACTCTGGAATGCACATTGGTCTGCCCTATACTTAACCTGAACCTTGGATTGGTGCGACCCTTTTGGCATCTAATCCAAGGCACTGTCAGACGACATTCATTATATAATCGTTAATTGAGTTACATCTTGCTTTGTATACAGTTCTTATATTTGTTAATAAATACTATTGTACCAATATTATGTTTGGCTTATGATTTGTAATTAGTAAATCCTAATTATACCTGACAATATCTATTGTAATTTTGCCACTGATTCATTATATCTACTGTAAATTTCGATATCAAAGTAGGAAGGAAGAAGGAACGAGGTAAATGAATTTAAAATAATGCTGAGAAGCAAAAAGTGTTGATATGTCTGTACCGATAATTTGTGGTTCTCAGGATAAAAACTACATCATGCGTAAATGGTCAGCGACTATGTCGTGGGTAGAAGGTGCACTTGTGCAAATGTATTTTTTGTAAAATCACAAGCAAAAATTAATTACAAATGAAAAAGACAATACATCCAAATTGAAATCGAAAGATGTTTTGGTAATTTATAAATTGTTATTTTTTTACAAAATGATAAGAGTTTGGTAAAAAATACATCCTTTTTAATTCTGTCTTTTACTGAACCTAGTTCTTGAAATCGCATCTTATTTTATTTTTAATATATTCTTATACGTCTAACAGTGTTCTAGTTATTATTTAATGAGAATTGCTTCATCCTATAACTCGGCGAACTCTGATATTTTGTTCGAATTTCCGTGAGAAATTGAGTTCATATATTTTTCACAGTATTGGCATAACCACAGGTCGGCCCTAATCGCAGTTGACATTCTTTCTCCGAAAGATTAGAATTTACTTAGTAATTGTGCGATATTAACCATCAGATAATTTCCGCAAATTAAACAATTTCTTACATATACTAAATAATATAAACTTAATACGCAAATAATTGCATCATTTTTAATTTACTTCGAAAAATAAAACAACATAATGCCTAGCATTGATTATATTTGGATATGGTACATCTAGATAAAATAGTCGCCATTACAAAACACTTTCATAGAAACAAGACTTTTATATTAAAATATAAATAACAAATGTTTGTTTCAGTGTTAATTATCGTTTATAATTATAGTATATATAACTTGCTGACCCGACAGACGTTATCCTGGCCAAATTTTAACTAAATCAATTTTTCGTCATTATTAGCTTGATTCACAATTTGACAATCAGCTGTCAAACGACATCTCATACAAAAACGGCCCTATCAGTTTTTTCAGATTTTTCCATTATTATTAATACGAACATTTTTTTTTAAATTAGCCAAATCGGTCCAGTCGTTCTCAAGTGTTGCGCTTACCAACGAAAAAAAATTAAATTGAGGTCTTGGCTATTTGACGTGGGATTCTTTATATACATTCACTCAATTTGTGTATTTGTGAGCATCTAATGAGTATGTCATACATTCTGTCATCTACTATGATTCACGAATTCTAATCCAGAAAATAAATCACCTGATATTTAGCAAAATCTATTCATTCATTCACTAAAATAATATTGATATGTATTCTATTACAAGTCATATTCAACCAGTCTTGAACTATTTACACCAAGTTTAGTTTGACACCATTTAGCAACACATTCTTCTGCAAGGAGTGTCGTCTCACAGCCTTATGCGTATCTACTGTTCGCAGAATCATACGCGATGCTTTGCTTTTCTAATTTAAGTACTATAATTCAGTAACCAGTATAAAAATAATCATTCTTTAAAATAAATATAATTATAAAATAAGGCAACAGATTACATTAAATCATACATACGTTTTTGCCATGCATGAATGTAGTGCCAATTCTTGTGCCTTAACTCATTTATTTACATATCATTGTGCTTAATTCAATGTTGATCCTTATTATATCTAAACATTCTCACTCCTTCCAAAAGAAAAAAAAATGTATAAGGATAAAGATAAAAAAAAAACTGCTACTGCTACTGTTTCGCCATTCCTTCTCTTTCCCTGTTTCTTTTCACTTCACTGCTTTCCTTTAATAACTGCTCACATGCACATCTTTTCCTTACTATTTGCCCAGTATCTGTTTCCTTTCTCTTCGTTTCCCAATCTAAATCTGGCAATCCTTCTCATGTTTTTTTTTTTGTCTTTTTCTCTTAAGTATTCTGGTATCTCTCTCTCCCAAATCCTTTTATATCTTTTGTTGTAATTGCTCTTGTCAATTTTTTCCGTTCTTTCCTTTTGTTGTATCTCCATGTCTCTTCTCCTTAGCTCCTCTTTTACACTTGTGCCTTTTTCTCATCTTCTCTATGCCTCCTCTGTCGCCATTCCATGCCTTTCATAATACTCCTTTCTCTTTTTCGGGCATCCTCCCCATTCTCTTTTCTACCCTCCTATCTAATTTTTCTTTGAATCATATTTTGGTTATATAAAACCTTAAAATTACCAGTGTATTAGGGGCAGTGATCTAGTTCACATATATTGGGGCATAGGCATCATAGAAACTGCCTGCGCAGAAAGCGTTTAAATTATATATACAAATAATAATATAAACAAAAATTTGAAGACTCATTTAAATGAGGACAAAATCCAACAAAATATGAATATACAGTTCAAATAAGAAATGATTTCATCATAGGTATAAGATTTATAGCATACGCATAGAAAAAAAATGTTAACCAAAAATCTATAAAACGTTGTGTCCAGTCTGACCCTGGTATGTGGTGTGGCATGAGGTGATCACCTTATGTACTCATACACACAAACAAATAAAAGTATTAATAAACGTCAGGGCCGCCAAAAAACCGCTGACATAATGCAAAAACCGTAACGTTTCACGTAATGACGCGACTGCGTTTGCATTACGTGGAACTCGTCGTACGCTAGCAATGGTGAAACGAGCGTTGTGAAGATGAAACATGTATTGCTTTGCTATTTTATCTCAGTCGCTGGTTTTCAACCGGTGATACGCGATCATCAATGCTTAAACTCGTTACTAGACACAAACAATTCACTATACGAACATCTGCCTAGTAATTTTATTATGATTTCCTACATATTCTAGTTATTTTGTTTACGTTTTGTAATTCAATACAATTATTTTAGTTTCATGTGGTTTGGTATTTATAGTATAGCTTACATCTACAATTATGTGAACTCGATACGCCTTTTACAATTTACAGCTTGTAGTTACACAAGAAAGTCATGAGCTAACTATATGTACCTGTAATTAAATACTTCTGTTAAAAACATTAGATGCAAATTAAGATAGTTTATGAAAATACATTGACTGACATACAGGTTCGAGGTGTTGACGCCAGGTTCACTAAACCTTCAGGATTGAATTCCGGAAAAAACATGACAATGGGCTTGTGTCCTCATTTTTTAGTGGTCGATTTTTCAATTGTTGATTGAAATTGATGTTAATAAATGTGTATTGATGTGTCTATTTTATTAAATATCTAAATATTGGCGGAGATATAGCAATTAAAAATTTGAATTGTAGTTTTAGCGCTAGAAATAGTCGGCCGTATTTGTATGACGTGAAATGCATTTTAACGTCAGTTATTTGTTGAGTAGGTCAGTGCTGTGGTAATGTTTTATAGCTGTTCGTAGTCAAATAATCAAGTTAAGTCAAAGAATAATAAGTTTTTATTTTATTTACCCCTGCTAAGGCAGACATAGTATTGAAATTTTATTGTTCCTTGAAATAGCTGTAAATAATATTTGATATTTTGATATATAAATACATATAGCAGAGATTTATGAGCTGTAAGGTTGGTAACCTTACACAAGGATTGTGATGTCACATGCACTTGGAATGTGTACAACGTTGAATCCCTTTAATAATTAAAGAGACAAAATGATTTTTTTAATTGTTAATACCTCTTAATATATAAGGAGTTATTTAAAGAACATTGAACATTTGAGGTTCTGGTAACCCACTTTATCAATATATAGTACAGTTTTATAGAAATTAAGACATAGGACACAATCCCATTAATAATTATTTTTTATTTACAGTATTAATTGAAGAATCTGAAATAGCAGGAAACTTGAAGCGAACGAAACAAGACAGAAAATGTTCGCAGCTACTATACCTGTTTAAAGATTTATCTAACATTCAAAAAAATTACGTGGTACGTATGAAAAGTCATAAAGGTTTGTGTCCTATTTTATTCTTATCATCCGTCATATACGTCATAATCGCGAATGATAAAATGTTTCATAAATTTTTTAATGGGACCTTTTTAGGCATTCACCTTTTAAAGATTAAAAGATTGTTTTGTAAAGTATCTTAAAAATAATAGAAAGTTTTGTTAAGTATAATGTTACATAGATTTAAAATAATACCTATGTTTTTTTTAATGAGCATGTACTTTATCTATATAGAACCTTTTTGAATCTTTAAAATAATATGAAAACAAATTTAGTTCTACAAAATTATGAAAATTCATTTTATCAATACGTAGAGTACATTTTATATTTAATGTAAAAACTTTTAATCACAATATGAGTAAAACAGTTTGAGAACCAGCTAAACAGGGTCAATACAAACATTGTTTTAAATACTATCGCGTGTCAAAGGGTAAATGTAAATATAAATGACTTCTGTTTTAATATAATACTAAAAATCATACGATATTATTGAATGATATACGAACAATTGAATCAATTAAATTATTTTAAATGAGTTTGGGTGGAACAAAGTTCAAAGTATTGGAATTATGATGATGTTGCTATTTTAAGATCTTACTTTTCTTATACTCTATAGGTTGAACCCTATTCCATTAGGCTTGGAAATATACGACTGCGTGTAAAGCATAGTGCGGTACTTTGATCTACATACGCATATATACGAAGTTTGAAATATTGTCGGACAGTTATAAAATAGGTGCCTAAGGCCCCTATTAGAATTTAGTTAGAAAACAAAATCATTTCGCATCTAATTCGCACCCCTTTCGATTGCCATTGCACGCCATTGATTATTTCGTAATAGTATTGACAACCCAATCTCGACATAGCGCCCTCAGCCTATGTATTTAGTCGACTAGTCACCGACTTAACGATCTTACAACAACGATGACGACACATGCAGTTTTATGTTACATTGAAATACCTTAATCTCGTAATAAACATTGTCGTAAGCGTAACTACATACTTCTAACAATATTTTCCTGTGTTTCCATACTTCTTATACTTTCATAGTAGTATTTAACGACTGTTATGACGTGAAAGTTTTCCTTTCTTTAATAGAAACACAATATAAATATAATATAAAACAGATATAACAGATTTATAAACTGTATCTATTGTGCGCCTGAATTCAAGCAACCCATCCTACTCCTTACAGCACACACACGTGGATACTTGGGTTGAGGGTGGGGGTGACTGGGTGCTCTAGTTAATGGCGTGTAACAAAGATACCGGCTGCACATTTTTTCCATCTAAACACACACTCTCACTCACATCATGTGAATGTGTGTGTGTCGCGGATATGCGTGTGGTACAAGTCATATAATTATTGAAGTTAAATCGCATTGTGAAGTACTTAAGAAATATCATGCGACCATTTAAAAACTATTTACTTTTTTAATTAGAATAATTTTAAGATTTTGGTAGTGTTTGTTTTGTTGCTGTAACCGTGCAATTATATTTTATCAGTTGTTTTTAAAATAGATAATTTGTTTTGTTCAACCTTTATTTGCATAAAATAAATAAAGTAATCAAAACAGAAAAATAATTTATCACGTAGTTTAACAATAAAAGCGTGGGGCAGCCTTATAATCAACATAATATAGAAAGATTTGTAAGGCTTCTATTATTAATCTATTAATTTTTTTTTTTAATTAATGAACTCATTTCTTATTGGTCATTTTTTTAATTTTTATCGAAATATAGATTAATATATGTATATTGACATTTCTATTTTATTAGTTATTCAAAAGTTGACGGAGATATAGCTATTTAAAATTTGAATTCCTGTTTTGCCACTAAATTTTTAACCTTTTTTTCACGTCACGGTACAAGTAATTAGTTAGTGTAAACCTCTACGTAATATCAAACTTTATGTGTTGCACGAACCACCTGTAAGTAGCAACTAACATTTGACTAAAACTTTTAGTTAGAATCGAATTGAATTTTTGGCGAAACTCAAAAAATATATTTTTCGAAATTCGATTGTTCTGTTATCCTAACAAGTCCTGTTGTAGATAATTATTCGAAATTATTTTTTCATTATAAAATTTTTTGAAAATTTTACCAACTTCATTGATATAAATGCGTGTGTGTTTCACCCCTTACCACCCTGGGTGCTACATTGTACGTGTTAGCTTGTTTGACACACTTGTGGTCCTCTCTCTCCGATATCCCCTGCCCATGAGTAGGGGGATCAGCTCGATGCGTTGACAATGTGATATGTATGTGATACTTTTATGATTTATTTTATGACGTTTATCAAACTATGTTATAGATTAAATTCAAACATGTATTTAAATTTGTAAGTAAACCTATTAAAATGATATTACATGAATGACTGAAACATGAAATTTCTAAATTTTGGAAAGTAATAATAAAATAATAATAATAACAAGGTTTTTCAATCTGTTTAAGATAAGTAAATTAAATGTAAAATTGTTTTTTTTTATTATTGTATTCTTTTTAAAGGTAAAACAGTAGAAGCAAAAGTTCCGCAATGGGCTTGTGTCCTCATTTTTTAGTGGTCGATTTTTCAATTGTTGATTAAAATTGATGTTAATAAATGTGTATTGGCGTGTCTATTTTATTAAATATCTAAATATTGACGGAGATATAGCAATTAAAAATTTGAATTGTAGTTTTAGCGCTAGAAATGATCGCCCATATTTGTATGACGTGAAATGCATTTTAACGTCAGTTATTTGTTGAGTAGTTCAGTGTTGTGGTAATGTTCTGTAGCTGTTGGTACTCAAACAATCCAGTCAAGTCAAAGAATAATAAGTTTTTACTTTATTTAACCCTGTTAAGGCAGACATAATATTGAAATTTTATTGTTCCTTGAAATAACTGTAAATAATATTTGATATTTTGATATATAAATACATATAGCAGAGATTTATGATCTGTAAGGTTGGTAACCTTACACAAGGATTGTGATGTCACATGCATTTGGAGTTTGTACAACGTTGAATCCCTTTAATAATTAAATAGACAAAATGACTTTTTTAATTGTTAATATCTCCTAACATATAAGGAGTTATTAAAAAATAATTGAACATTTGAGGTTCTAGTAACCCACTTTATCAATACATAGTACACTTTTATAGAAATTAAGACATAGGACACAAGCCCATTCTGTAGAACATGGAATCATATGAACAGACATGCACTGGATTAAATCCGCGCTGAATTTAATGTAAACAGCAGTGTAGTGCGCAAATTCCCATGCCTCAACACCACAAATTTACTAAAATTATTTGCACATCGATAAAATAAAGCTTGGAAGTACTTTTACACCATTTTATAAGTTGTACTTAAAAAGTATAACAGACCTTTCATTAATTACGTCACATGCAAAGGGGGGAGAAGGGGGTTCTCAAAATGTGATAAAACGTGACAAGGAAAAGAGTGGAGTCACAAGTTTTCACAAACTCGACTGTCATAAAAAAGAGAAAACATAACCAAAAATAAAATAAAACTAAAAATATTAATTTGTTTTCAAATGTGTTCAACCGAAGATGGGGGTCCAGAATGTGTGACAAGATGTGACAATAGGGACGGAAAATGACCTCTAATGTTTTTAATAATTTTGTTTTTTTAGTTTTTTTTTAAATAACATTGTTCAACGAGTTGATTCAAGAATGCATTTTATTTTTGTTATACATCTCAGAAACATTTGGTTCACCCTGCTATTGAACCTATTATCCCATTTTTATTTCCCGATAATCTCCCTATATTATAATAAGACTGAGTATATATATATATATACTGCAGACGGTTACCGAGATGATGGAATTAACCAAAGAAGTACCGGAGAATTGGGTTAGCACCAGCAGAGTGCAGTGAACGAGCTCGAACTCGACGCCGCGCCGCGCCGGATGATGTATGCTCCACGTCTGTTATTGGCGTGGACCGCCTCTCATAAGAATCAGATATATTTCCTGACGTCTAGTGTCTGACTGTCTGCAACCACCTACCTTCTTACTAGTGCTTGAACAACTCGATGCTTTATAGGAGTACTTTAACACACCATATGACTTTTTGCTTTTGTTGAATCTTGGATGCATTGTTAGAGCCGTAATTTACCTCAAATTGTACATAAAATACACGACTTAATCCGTAATATTAATCACTTGGAATTGTAACATTATTTTCAGCGTTTCTATGAAATAATAGAAATTTTAATATAATATAGCGCCTGAATTACTGGCAACTACTCGTACTCTTTTAAATTATAAATGACGTCACTTTTGATACAAGTACAAAAATCGCATTTAATTAGTAATCTATCAACTATTTGTAAATACGAGTGTTTGTTGTAATTGGTGTATTAATTTCATGAAAATTATGAATCCTTGCCTATCTTCATCGAGTAAAATATTTACTGATACATTGTATTGGAATGTCATTTGAGCCTGAGAATCTACTGCACATACATAATCTTAGAATGTATAAATATCGATATTTAACAAAAGAGACCGCTGGAGCTGGTTGACATCCTCTGTTCTCATTGGCTGTGTGCATCCTAAAGTAACGGTGCATTGCGTAAGGGACAATCAGTTTTATTATTTATTTATATTTTATGACAATGTACCTACAATGTAAATATTTAATCCCTGGTTATAAATTTCAAATGGTTTTGTTCACTTGACGGTAAATGAGTGGGTGAATTCAATTTTTATTTCATTCATGGAAAATTTGTTTTAACTAAATGTTACAAATTTCTTAAACAATTTATTTCTATTTTTTATTCGAAGTAAATTTCTTTAAATGATATATATTTAGATGTTTTATTGATTTTTTTGAATCGGAGATTGTTCTATATTCTATAACATAGTTTTGTTTTACTTTTTTTTGTTTTAGTGACCTTGAGGATACTCGTTGCATACGTGCTAATGTTGATCCTGGAATAACATAATTATTATAGTAGCAAAAATAATATATGTATATAAAAATATCAAGACGTATTTAAAATACAGTCCGAGGAAGTAAAAACTGTTACAAAAAATAGTGATTAATAAAAATAATAATTATGTATATAGTTTCTTCTTAGCACAAAAAACAATGTTATGATAACAAAAACAACGGGAAGATGGGGTAGAATTCCCCAGTACAGTAGCCAAGAGGTTTGGCATATTTCCACTGGTTAGAATAGAATTTGTTACAAACCTATACCGTGTAAAATAGAATTTGATTTTTTTCTCGGACACTTGTTCCTCAGATTTAAAAAATGCAACTGTTCTGTTCTCCGAAGTATTTTCGTTTAGAGCAAGTGTTAGGACATAAAGCTATTTAAGTATCTATAAAGAGATTTCGAATCAACATTAAACACATTTTTAAGAAATATTTTTTTATGTCACTTGACTACATTAATTCTCAATAAATTTTTTATGGTGTGAGTAAACTCTTTTATAAATCGAATTGATTATTTTTGATTATTTAAACGTTTTATTTATACCTTTATCCTTATAAGGATTAAGAGGGAGAAGGGGCGGTAGTACAAACCAAATTATTTATTACAACAACCATAAATATAGTTTACGAGATCAAAAAACTACTAAATCTATGTTATTCAGTTTCTTTATTTAAAGATTTCTAAACTTTTATAAGATTTTATATAGTTGTGATATTTCAATTCTATGTTGAACAACAGAACGAAATATCTGTGTGTTTGACACAACCACAAGCTGAGCAAACTAATAGGCGTTACTTGTGCTGCATAAGTTTTAGGGGCCTTATTTTGCTATTTTCGAAGTGTACAGTATATTAAACATTTTATACTACGTTAATAGTTTTCTTATTAATTACGGCATAGTAAAAAAACTATTTAAATGTAGTACGCCTCACCTATTCTAATATTCTAAATTCCTCTTTACATAATTTTAAATTTGATATACTGTTCTACTTTTTAAAAAACCAGACAATAGAAAATTTTTCTTTCAATAAAATATAAATGTATTTAGTAATTGATTATTGATTTTTTGGTGAATTTTATTTGGTTATGATTATATAGATTATCTCTTACTAAAATTACTTGAAACTTTTTATTAGTCATTGATGATCAATACTAATCAGATACTTAATATTCAATGCATATATATTTATTTATTTGTTATTTAAATGGTAGTCAATTTAACCGAGATAGTTAAGTGATTCAATAGAATATATTGTCACAGTTAATTTCTAAATAATTACCAATAATTAATATGTAAAATTACATAATGTGTTATTGTTGTTGCATACACCTTATTAGCAGGCTGATATTTATTTAATATATGAAATATGTATCTATATATTTACTAGTAATCTAATATAATATTTTATAGAACTAACCCATATAAATAATAATTGCACTTTAGATTCTAAAAATATTTAAAATATCAAAGAATTGCATGCCAGATTCAATTATATGATAATTATATAAACTATAGTTTAAACTTAGCAAAGGCATTCTCCCCGTTCAAAGAAATGTTATTCTTAAAATCAATGTCTATGATCTTATCCTTTATAAAATATTGTAACATTTTATTTGCATACGTACACGACAAGTCCTGAATAATTTTTATCATGTAAAATGTATGACATTCAGTCATACAAATATGCAACAGCAACAAATATACTTGATTGAATTTTTACCCCGTCTGTTAAGCTTAGAGCAAATTATACAATGAAATAATAAACAAAGTAAATAAATTTCATTAACTTTGCAGTTATTTACTAATTTTATTATTTATTTAAATTTCTTATTTGGATTTATAAATAATTTAAATTGGTAGTGCAACCTTTTTTATTAATACTGCTACTTCGTTAAAAATGTTTTCGAAATGAATTCATTACATAATGATATATATTCAATAAAAAATGAAATGAAAAACTTAAGAACATATAAACATTCAAATCAAAGTTTGAATTCAAATATATTTTATTTTGCGCCATGTTTAGTTCTCATGGCAGAACCAACATGAATCTATCAGTGAATCAGTAAATTACATGAAAGTTGCCTATCTACACTATTGTATAAAATACGACTTGACTTTCTGACACTGACATTGACAGGTTTTGTATTATTTTTTTTTTATCACAGTGTCATTTTTATAACTTGTGAAATAATGGAAAAGCCACCACCATATACTCCTTATAATCAACCGGCAGGTAAATATTTTAATAAGTCACATCTTAAACGTAAAAGATTGATATAACAAAGTAAAATAATCTTTTTGCAGCAGTTCATGAACAAATGATAAGTTCGCCATCGGAAACTATGCAAACTATGCAAGCCACAATTTCTCCTGCTCCTCCTCCTCAGTATTATCCTACAGCACCTAATGCTCCTCTACAACCTCCTGGGTTTGTTCCTTCTTATGGAGCTACAACTACCACAACGCAGATTCTAATGCCTCCTGAAATTATAATCGTTGGTGGATGTCCAGCTTGTAGAATTGGTGTTTTAGAAGATGACTATACCTGTCTTGGTATACTATGCGCTATATTTTTCTTTCCAATAGGAATATTATTCTGTCTTTGCCTTAAAAATCGAAGATGTTCTAATTGTAGAGCTTACTTCGGCTAAATTAAAATTATATATGATAAGGAAAGCTAATGGATAATCTTGAAACAAAATGATTTCATATCATTCTTTTACTACTACTACATGTTTATTTTACAAATATTTTTACTCTTATTTTAGTATTAAGTCATTCAATGCAGAGTGCATATATTTTTAAGGATTCAAAGTTATTGCAGGCAACTCATCTGTCAATATACTGTATATGTATATGTAACATTGGTTTATTACCTATTCAATTTGAACTTAATTATCTATTAAGATGTAATCGTCTAATTTTGTTGCAGCAAAACATTTATTTCTAAAGCTTCCCTTTATAGGATTATTATTTCAATACTATAGTTACGTTAAATATTATATTATATTGTAAATGTATACAGTTCAATTTATAACATCCTTAATATGTTTAACAACATGTTTGAATATTTTTATCGTTCACTACTTCCTGTTTGCAAATATTTGGGTTAGTGATGATTAACTTTGGGTGCATTGGTCATTTAATCACATGATGCAATTCTCTATAAAATGAAATGCTGTGATATTTTTAAAAACATTATCTAAATTCAATAGCCTAATTTTTAAAATTACTCATTTTTATCATAAAACAATCCGATAAAAGTATACTCTCAAAACCAAATATGGCTATATATAGTAAATAGTATATTTTTATCACGAGATTATTTCTAAATACCACAGAAATTTATAATTTTATGAAATTTTTAAAGAAAAATGGAAGGACAAAGTTCCTGCAGATCGTTTTATTAGTTTAATCAACGTTGCTCGTGAATTACAATTGGTGTTTTTGTACAATCATGATATCATTTGAATATGCGTCATAATGTAATTGACTCACTCACTACCAGCGTTGATCCATAATGAATAATATAGTTATATCTATTCTGTGTTACATTATTATAAATCTTTAAATTGTTTGATATATATTTTATCTTTTTTAATATTACTTTTAAAGAAAGAATAAATATATATTTTTTATATTATAAAAATAAATAAATCGATAAACCAATTAAGCATTATTATTATCCATTTATTATTTGTTAGATTGTTAAAATAAAAAAAAAAAAAATTTTCTGACTTAATAATTTATAGAAAAATAAATAAATACAATACGAATATATCTTATTATATATGCTATTGTATATGTTATTATTATATCTAGTTTTTTTTATAGACTATGTAATTCGAAATGGTATTCTGATAAATAGATTACAATACATTTACAAAGAATTAATTTAATTAAGCTACTTTTATACCAAAGATAACTTTTCTATTATGTCCATAGAAATAATTGCAAATTTTCAGTTGTAGGTTACTACACCCAAGAAACTTGTTAATTATTATTTTGCTTATACATGTTTACTAAAATGTCTTTGAACTGAACTTGGCGAAGGTTGTTATTGTTAAAAGTTAATTGTTAATTTGACTCGATTCAGTAATTATGGGTCAAAGTTATTTTATTATAATTTTTGTACTTTCAGATTGATTTGCAAATATAAGAAAATTATGTACAGGTATGAATTGGTATATTATTGCCAATATTATTATTTATGAATTATAAACATAAAATAGGGATTCCCAACAGTTCATTACTTTGTGTAATAAAATTCAGAAGACAATGGAAATTTTGCAACAGAATACATAAATTATTTTACTAATTTTACATTAGATTTTACAAATTACCACTGAATTAAATTGATTCAAGAATTTTGCAATATTACATCAGACAAATAATATTTCGATAAAGAGTGGGACTGCGGAGATATCTTATTATACATTTTCCTACAATTTTGTTTTATGCTCGCATTAATGCATACATTTTTGCATCCCTTTCCACCTCTGCGGCACCATTCACGTTTCGCTTTAGTTATTAAATGATTTTTTTTGCTTTAAATGAATCATGACTTAAATATTTTGCTACGGTTTTGGTTTTTGCGATTAACGCAAACGTTTACAATTACTGAGATTGCGAAGTAATTCTTGTGGTTTATAAAAAACCTGCTGCGTAATGAAGTAATACTTTCAAGGTCACAATCATCTGATTTTTATAATTGCATACTCGTTACAACCGTAACTTTTTTTTTAAGGAAAAGTAAATAGAATTAATCATTAAAATCTGGTTATTAATCCTTTATGTTCCGTTTTGAATATTCCTAATTTTAATTTTACAATCGGTTATTTTTTTACCATTTGATTTTAACCTTCCAAACAAATCATGGCAATCTAGTTAATTATTTAAATTAATGTAAATTTACTTCCGATTTCCGATTATAAATTACTTTATCACATATACGAGTTTGTATACAAATTTGTTATTAGCAAACAGAAAATAAACAAGTTTATATGTTTAAAAAGTCTTGACATTCATAAATAAAAATTGTATATGCAGTATTCCTTCCTTAGTTTTAAAGTCATAAATTTAAACTTAACGGCACAGTGGCCTAAAGAAATTGATGGTTGACACCAGACTTATGTGTTCGAAGCAGACGCGGATTAATTAATAGACATTAGTAAGACAAATGTATATGGCCCGGTTTCAATTGGGACAATTGTGACTAGTTGCAATATTTTTAATAGTAACTAATACTCCCAAGATTTTTCAGTTTCATTATAATAGATATCTATTATACATTATTTGTTATTATACATCGTTATATTTCTTTAGAATTAAATTAAATATGTATTAATAGAAAATTGAACTCTAGCAAATGTGATTTATGCTCAAGTAGCGCTGCTTTATCAAAACTTCTTATTAATAACTTCACATGGAACGGTATTGCTGCACATGCTTTTATTTTCAATATATAAGTACCATCTCTGTGCAACATCTCTAGGTGAAATACAGATGTCCTCAGTACTTCAAGCACTTACATTAAGATATTTCAAATTTTTTTTCAGAATTGTGTTTTTCATTTTTTCCGTTAAAATTTTATTATTGCTATGCCTGTAAACACAGATAAAAGTAAGTACCAAAATTTAACATTTAAAAAATAATATTTTAATTTTATTTTTTTGTATAAAAATTATAAATTTAAATTGTAGATTTCAAATATTTTATTTTTTATATATTATTATTTTTAATAATTTTCTTTAAACTGAGGAGGATTATGCCCTCTATTTAATAATAGTAATAATATTTGATATCATCATTTTTATTTCTTTACATTTCTCGAGCTAAAACTTATTTAGGATTGAAACCTAAAATTAAAACTCAGTGAGTGAGAATGGGGTTTTATATTTAAGGTTTAAACATAAAATTAAAACTAAAACTCAATAAATGGGAATGATACTTTATGCTACCCATAATATTTATTGCTTATGAAATTTCTGAAATAATTAATACATGACGTACATATTGCTATTTATAATTTGAAAGTTTTTAAACGGCTTGACGCAGGTCATTTTGTATGAAAAGGACTTTAAATATATTTCTGCGTATTACGGTGTTGTTGGAATTACGAAATAGATAATATTAGAATCTACCTGTAAGTACCACTACGTGCGTAGTGGGAAAGAATAATCCTATAAATGTAAATTTTCTAATGCCAATTAATATATAGACTTGTAATATCATCATCTATGTGAAAATTCGAAGTAAACATTTAGGAGTCAGTTTGACATCATATTCAAAATGCGTATGATTTTGTTGTCATGAAAGAATTCATTTACAGTTCAGTTTCTCACAGTCGTTCATATGAAATGTCAATTTTATCGGCTATAAATGGCGAAACCACTCCATATGTCGGAATACAAATGAAGATAAAGTTGATGCGAACTATAATGGGCTTGTGTCCTCATTTTCCGTGTCCTCATTCATATCTAAATGTTGACGGAGATATACCAGAAATGATCGGCCATGTTTGTATGACATGAAATGCATTTTAACGTCAGTTATTTGTTGAGTTGGTCAGTGCTGTGGTAATGTTTTGTAACTGTTGGTAGTCGAAATAATCAAGTCAAATCAAAGAATAATAAGTTTTTATTTTATTTAACCCTGCTAAGGCAGACATAATATAAGAATTTTATTGTTCCTTGAAATAGCTGTAAATAATATTTGATATTTTGATATATAAATACATATATCAGAGATTTATGAGCTATAAGGTTGGCAGCGGTTGTGATGTCACATGCATTTAGAATGTGTAAAACGTTGAATCCCTTTAATAATTAAAGAGACAAAATGACTTTTTTAATTGTTAATATCTCTTAATATATAAGGAGTTATAAAAAAAAAAATTGAACATTTGAGGTTCTAGTAGCCCACTTTATCAATATATAGTACACTTTTATAGAAATTAAGACATAGAACACAAGATAGTGATAGAAACGTCACAAAAAGGGACACTTCACCAAATTGTTTACTAGGTTGTGAATTTTTTAAAATGCTTTTAGAATTTTAATACAGCTTTAAGTTTACATATTATACTATGTGCGTGGTGGATAAATAGGTCAATGGTACCAGTATGTAGTAATTATACCAACGTTGGCAAGCGGGACTAAAAGTGCTGTCTTGACAGTTGTAGAATTCTGTGGGGTCGTCAGCACCTGAGGTATTGCAGCATAGACAAATCGTGTTAATATTGTATTCAGCAAAGTAATCAGAAACAATAGTAGATTAAGATATAATTAAAAATAGAGTAAAACAAACACAACGAAAATATAACTCTGGTTTTGCATTTAGCGTGATATTTTTATGATTTAAAATGCAGTTTAAATCAATGTAAAACAGATAATACGATCGCATCATATCTCAAAAATTTAAAGAACGTTGTTTTGGATTAGAGATAAATTTTTATTTATAACTTTATCAGAACAAAACACTTGTAAGAATGTCAGAATGTCAGACATACAAAGCAACTGACAAGCTGCATGCAAATGAATGATTCATGTGACAGTAAGTCTAGTAAGGCAGGCGTGCGTCGCCTTCGTGTCACACTGTTTTATAGACATCTTGTTAAATTCATTTAACGTTGACTATTACCGATGCTGAGTGTCACGGACATGGTCCAGAAATCGAAACATTTTATAAATACTTGTGTTAGTAATTTTAAAATAATGGAAAACAAACATCACGATTTTAAATTGTTGATGAAAAATATGTTCATAACCATAATAGCAACCCACTTTCAAATTTCAAGATAATTTTATTGTCCTCACTGTTAAATGTGCACTTGTTTTACACACGGCAATACACAAAAATGTTCATATTGCATTTTTACTGTTATCTTACTTTTGTTTATTATTTATTACTATTATCACAATATTTACAAACAAATTCAGCTAGCAGTGAGTCTTAGGAGAACACCAATTCACCTATGTTAACAATAAATGCCTCACTTCCGTATTTCCGATTTAATATTTGCATGACTTTTAATTCCCAGGGATTTCCCCACGGCTGTTTAAACTCGAACCATAAATAAAAGAGAAGTAATCCTATCGCATGTTCGTAATCTAATTATAACTGTTAGAATAAAATAGAATAACTTAATATAATTAAAAATGTTAGCAATATCCATGGTCAGAAATGTGGTTGGGGAAAGTCAATGCAAGGTCTTCCCATATTACACATAAAGTTGTTCGAAATCAATCACGTCAATATTTGCGGTGTAAGGAATTAAAAGTCATACTTTCTTGTCACACTAATGCTTGCTATATTTAAGGCGGCTGCTTTAGCAAGGCACCATTTACTTTAAAGTGTAAAGGAGTCGGAGAAGGTACTCTCCTACAGAAAAAGGAAATCATTTTTCAGTTTTCTGTACATCGAGTTGAGTAGCAAAATTATTAAATAATACTGAAATAATATCGTTATTAGAAATGCCTGCTCAAGGAGAGTTACAGTTGGAAACAAGTAGTGCCGTTGTCGAAGACTTCATCTCAGATGGCGCCTCAAACGGTGTTGCTTCCGATGATGATGACCACCACACTACGAGAAAATTAGGCAACGCCTCTCCAGCTCCATCTGCAGACTGTAATGGCTTTCGATCATCTAAATGGTTCGCCAGTTTACCTGTTAAAGAAGAACATGACCAATTCTTCAGAGATGCTGTAGATCTTCTGTTAGAGAAAGCAGTTTTCCAAGGTACCTCACGAAATAATAAGGTGCTGGAGTGGCGTAATCCTGAAGATATGATGAAAATTTTGGATCTTGAATTAAAAAATACACCAAGCGATCATGACGAATTATTCAAATTGATGAATGACACTATCAAATATTCTGTTAAGACTGGACACCCTTATTTTGTAAATCAATTGTTCTCCGCTGTGGACCCGTATGGGTTGGTCGGACAATGGATGGGCGATGCCTTGAACCCAAGCGTCTACACCTATGAAGTGTCACCAGTCTTTTCGCTTATGGAGGAAACAGTACTTAAAGAAATGCGCAAAATTGTTGGATGGGAACATGGTCATGGAGATGGCATTTTCTGTCCCGGTGGATCTATTGCCAACGGATATGCTATCAGCTGCGCTAGATATCATCGTGTACCGGATGTTAAGGTATGTTCTATATAATAACTATTTAAATATTGCTATGTTAATTATTACCCAGTAAACATTTTGGAGTAAATTCGACTTAATTTCCATTACATATCATGAGTTTTTTGTCTGGAACGTGTTCGTTTTCTATTTACTCGTTCATAGGAAATGGCCTATTTATGAGCTACAGACATTGCAACGACGGTTCACTGGTGAATTAAAAGCGGAGTCGGTTTATGATTTATGACCGGAGTTATAAATTATAATTTATGCCCTGCTGTGATTGGACAGAGAAATTACAATAAAATTAAGCGGGAAGTTTATACTTAACTATTAGCAAATAATTAATTGCAAATTAAAGAAAGGCATTGTATACGTCGATTATAAGGTCCTTTAATAACTACAATGTTTAGTAAAGAACATTATTTAATTGCTATTTAATTAATAACCATTTGCTTTTATTAAAAATTAACCTTATTTTATAAAATTACATACAAACTTGGAATGCTTAATTGCATATAACATATAATTGATTTCGTAATCATGATGGAACATCAACACATGGCCCGGTACTTCGAGATTTGTCGAGCATGCAAAAAATTTAACTTAGTATCGCATGCTTGTTTTTATATTCAAATAAATATAATTCTTTTTCAATTGTGTTTCAAGTTATTCTTATAACGCCTGCAATATTTAGAATGCAACATTAATTACCCTGGTGTTACTAACTATATCTATTTGAAAATATTACAGACACAAGGGCTTCACGGATTACCCCGGTTAGTTGTGTACACATCAGAAGACGCCCATTACTCAATAAAGAAGATGGGTTCATTTCTTGGAATTGGGTCCGATAATGTCTATCTCATCAAAACAGATTCAGTAGGCAAAATGAATCCTATTGACTTGGAAGCCCAAATTAAGAGAACTCAAGCTGAAGGTGCTTTACCATTAATTGTATGTGCCACCGCTGGAACTACAGTATTTGGTGCTTTTGATCCAATCCTTGAAATTGCTGATATTTGTGAACAGTACGGAATATGGTTACATGTTGATGCTGCCTGGGGAGGTGGTGCTCTAGTTTCTGACAAGCATAGACATCTTCTACGGGGAATTGAACGGTAAGTTAAATTAGTACAGTAGGAATCCTATATTGTAATGTTCCAAATGAAAGTTTATATGTTTATTTGTTTGTTTGTTTATATGTTTACGCGATTCGTATGGTGGCTCGAAAACGGCTTCGCTCATTTTCCTGAAAATTACCTATTTCGTAGAGAAAAAAGTTCTAAAACTTTTTGCGTCTTTGGATTTTCCCCTGAATTTCCTGGAAACCCGTAATTTTGGAAAAACTAAAAAAAATTGTTTACTTCTTGCTCTATAACTTTTAATTCATAAAATGTTGAATGCTAACATTTTTTTTAAATTAGAAATTGAACAATTGGAAAAGGGGGCGTTGAGAAAAGTAAAATATAAAATGTAAAGTAAATGAAATATGTTATTAAGAAAAAATAATTCAATATTCAACATTTTTTTATGGACTAACTTTGGTACTTAATTTACAAATCGAAAAAGAAATCCAAAATTTTGAAAAAAGTTGGTCAAATAATGAACAAATTGGAAAAAATATATTTTTTTAGTCAGTTTATATGAAAAATTATTTGTTGTTATAGCAATGTAAAATAAATATGGAACGAGTTTAATATTTCAATTTAAAAATGGAATTAAAAGTTGACAGTCGTCGCTTGCGACGGGGGTAAACTCTAGTTTATTTAATTTCTATATCAATTACAATAAATACTTTCATTTCAGTGCCGACTCAGTAACCTGGAACCCCCACAAACTGTTGACAGCTCCTCAACAGTGCTCCACTTTTCTCCTCCGCCATGAGGGTGTACTTGCTAACGCGCATTCAGCCAGTGCGCAGTATCTCTTCCAGAAAGATAAATTCTACGACACGTCTTTCGACACTGGAGATAAACATATCCAGTGCGGCCGCCGAGCTGACGTGCTAAAATTCTGGTTTATGTGGAAAGCTAAAGGCACCATAGGTTTCGAAAGGCACGTCGACACAGTTTTCGAAAATGCTTCGTTCTTCACGGAAACTATTCGGAATCGTCCTGGATTTAAACTCGTCCTCGAACAACCTGAATGCACGAATGTGTGTTTCTGGTACATCCCACCAAGTCTACGAGGATGCGAACATCATTCAGACTATAAAGAGAAGCTTCATCGCGTGGCTCCTAAGATAAAGGAACGCATGATGAGAGAAGGCGCTATGATGGTTACCTACCAGCCACAAGGCAATTTACCAAATTTCTTTAGATTAGTTCTACAAAATTCTGGTTTAGATCGAGAAGATATGATACATTTTGTTCATGAATTTGAAAGATTAGGGCATGATTTGTGATTTAGGTTTTAATACTAAGGTTTTATTTATATATAATGTATTTATTTTCTAATTACCATTAATCACATTGTAATATTTTTCATTGTTGCGAAGGTTTTCAAGTAATGCAGATTTTAAACATAAAATACCCATCGTATAATAAATGCTATGCGCAGTATTATATAAGCGATATTTTCTCCTAATCCAAAGTATTTCATTTTGTAAATATAATATATAATAAAAAAATTTTGAGCTGATTATCAATGTTGAAGAACAATAAAGAATCAAAACATTTAATAAATTATTTTGATTACACACCCTTTTATTAAAATTTAAAGTAAACGATTATTCAAATACTGTAACACTTTTCATAAGAATCTGTACAGATTCTGTAACGATACAGTCCGACATCTCTTAGAATCTAATAGGACTCATAGGTGAAATAGCTTAGTGATATAATTCATTACCCTTGAGGATAGGTATTTATTTATGTTCCAATGTTACCGACGACTTCCTACTAAGTTTTCAGTTTTTACAGTGCCTTGGCTTTATATAGTAAACTGTATGATTATGTGGCCGCTTAAACAATAGCACTGTTCCGAGGATCCAAACCGAAGACTCAGCATTTTGTTTTTGTTATATATCATTGAGACCACATCCATATACCACACACACTTTGCAGAGATCTAACGTTAAAGGAAATTCCGATGCATGGTACGTCAGGTCCGACGATTTTTTATCTCTTTTATACAACTGAGCCACATACGATGTGTTTATGTGATATACAATGTATTACTAACAGCTGTGCTGTTTATCTTATGAGCTAATATATTACGAAGGTTGTGAAAATAAAAATAAATCTCCATTATTGAAATTGAAATTCAAATTCGATATAGTTATAACTTATAACTTTTCGATATTTAAAATAATAAAAACGCCAATATACATATAATCGAAAATATCGCCATATCGAAAATTAAAAAAAGCGACCCCTAAAAAAAGAGTTCAATGGTCCATTTCATAGCTCTGGTTATTATCATTAACAAGAAGTTGATCTAATGAGAAAAGTAATATCTAATACTTCCGTTGTTCTGGTTCGTATCTCAGGTTCGTATTATTATCTCTGGTTCGTATGTGTTCGTAGTTATTCGGTGTCGACTACTATTTGTTTCGTCATTTTGTCAGTTATCGTGAATTTTACTTATAAGTTGTGGGTTATTTCTGCTTTATATAAAAGCATTAAAAAGACAGTAGTGAAATTGTTGATTACTTATATAATCTTTATTAAAAATAATTTGTTTCAGTTAGTGTCATTTTAAATTTTTAGCAGGTATATAGTTTTTTTTATAACAATTAAATAATTTAGAAAATACAATCGATCCGCCATTTTAGTTTTATTAAGATACTTGCTGAATTTACAACCCGAGCATATTTTGTAGTTAATAATAATTATTTATGTTTCGATCTGATTTACAGGTAATTATTTATATTGAAGCATTCTGATAGAGTTAAGATGACAGATCAGGTTTCCAACACGTTAGCATCTTCACAGCCCAATGCAAATCAGCAAGGGCAAGCCCCAGTTCCTTCATGGGTATATCAACAAAACTTTATGTATCAGTATCAGGCTGGTTTTCCACCTCTTCCTCATCCAGGCTATGCCCCATATTTTAATTACTATAATCAAATGGGTTTAAATCCAATGCAACAAAACCAACAAATTCTTAATACACCTCCAGGCTTTGGTAATTCAGCAACTCAGCTCAAAGATACTGATAAAAATAATGAAAAGAAGAGTGATGATTTACCACCATTACCTCCGGGACCTCCCCCACCGATGAATGGTTTTCCAGGAAATATGTTAAATCGTCCTACTTTTTTAAATGGAAATTCTCCACAAAATAAGCAAGCGCCGAGCCACTTTGGACCGATTCGTTTTAACTTAAATCATAATACTAATAAACGGCAAGGTATTGGATTTCAGCAAAATAATGTGCTTAATAATAGTGGTGGCGCAAAAAAGAAACGAAAACGTAATAAAAACAATCAAATGAATCAACAAAACCTAAATAGCCAAAATAACGACAAAGGGCCCAATGTACCATTGCCTGTAGGCCCTATTCCCCCTGTATCTGAACCTCCACCGTTACCACCACTTCCCCCCACAGATGTTAGCCAACCTCCCCCTCCTCTTCTCGATCAAACAAATCCACCTCTGCCTCCACCAGAAAGCAAACCTATTGGTGCTATGTCTATGGCGGCTGCAAATGCTAATTGGCCTGAGAGTTTAAATAATTATGTTGTGCGTTGCTACGCTAAGTGTGTAACAGATTTAGATCGCGATCAAATTGAAATCTGTTTGAAAGGGCGTATAACATCTGCCGCCAATAAAGGAGAGTTATGGATTAAAAATTGGGATGAAGAACCTATTCCTAGTGTTTATAGTGAACGTAATAATTTAGTTGTAAAGATTGTACCAGGTCAGTTGGCTCAGTATCAAAACAATTCTCCTGGCGCTAAAAGTCCTGCAAGAAAAGGAATTTCTTTAGCACTAGGAGCACGTCTTGGTGCTCGGGCTTCGACTCTGAGAAGATCACATAGCCGATCAAACTCAAGATCACCTTCACCTAATTCCAGGAGACCGAATAAGAAAGTGCGCAGTGAATCTAAAAGTCCAAGAAGAAGGAAACATAGGTTAGTATAGATAAATTCATATTTTGTATAAAAATTTGAGAATAGTAATTTAATAGAAGAACATTTACAGTAACAGCTCTACAACCAGTGACGAAAATTACAAACCGCTGTCTAAAGTAAAAAATAAAGGAAAAGTTATCGACCGTTTGTCCTTTGGCTCAAAGAGCAAGAATGCAAAGCAGAAGCAAAAGAAATTACAAAAACAAATAAAGAAAAATAATAATTTCTACTCGGCGTTTGGAATTGTTGGTGGAGAGGTAATATTTCATTAAAGAGAAATCATAAAATGGAACATAACAATAGTTAAATTATATCTATTTTTGTATTCTAATACTTATATTATCTCACAAAAGTTTTTTATAAATTAATAACAATCGATATAAAAACCTAGAACACTTTTATAATATTTTAAATAGTATTTGCATAATATAAAAATTGGTATAAATCAAATCAAGTAATTTAATTTTTGCATAATTATGTAATATTAATAAAATATATTTCCATTAGGTTGAAGGTAATAATGAACGTCTTGAACAGCGTGCTGCAAGATTCAGCAATGCAGAGAAAAAGAATATATCCAGTGTTAGCTCTCCATTGCTTGGAATTCGTAAGAAAGGGTTCTTTAGTCATTCCATTTCTAATGAATCTGATACTTTTGACTTGTCAGATTGCCATGTAGTTGGAACATGTCAAGATGTTGAGAAGTCATTCTTACGTTTAACAAAAGCACCTGCAGCATGTGAAGTACGGCCTGTAGAAGTCTTAACAATCTCTTTGCAAAGTGTGAAAGACAGATGGAAACAAAAGCATGATTATTTTTATGCTTGCGATCAACTTAAATCAATAAGACAAGACCTCACGGTAAATTGAATTTCCATTAATAAAATAAAATTAGGCGAATTAAAGCGTTTTAATATATATTTTTTTTTTTTTTTTTTGCAGGTTCAAGGAATAAGAGATGATTTCACCGTAAAAGTATATGAAACACATGCAAGGATAGCATTAGAAAAGGGTGATCATGAGGAATTCAATCAGTGTCAGACACAGCTTAAAATGTTGTATTCCGAAATCGGAGGAGAATTTAAATTAGAATTTACAGCTTATAGGATATTATACTATGTTTTTACTAGAAGCACATTAGGTATGTATTTCTTTTTATTGTAAAGAAAATATTAGACAATAGGTTTCATTTATTTACCAAATTATATTAATCTTAACTTTATTTCAGATTTAACTACAATTTTAAAATCTTTATCAGTGGATGATAAACAAAATGAATGCATACACCATGCACTTCAATTAAGATCAGCGTGGTCAACAGGAAACTTTCATAAATTTTTCACACTTTACAGGACATGCCCAGGAATGGCCGGGTATTTAGTCGATTGGTTTATTGAGCGAGAGAGGAAATTGGCGCTTAAGAAAATTATTAAATCGTATGTATAAAAAATTAAATTATATTCTTATCCTTTTTTTAAAAGAACAACAGGTTCCTTCTTCTATCCTAATTAGAAAAATGGAAATACAAAAACAAATTATTTAACAGATTTAACTTCAATATATTTTAAAAAAATAAGGGGTAGCTTTGAGCGTTGGATGTTAGCTTGTCGTACTTTAATGCACACATTACAAAAAGTATGGACAGTTATATAATTATGGGTTATAGAATTATGATCTCAAACAATCCAACGGTAAAAAAAATTAGTAGTTTACAATAAAAGATCGCTTTTAGCTTTTATTCAAAAGAATAATCTTAATAAATATAAATTATATCTAAACAAATTCAGTTAATCGTCATGTTGATCAATCAATCAAGTATTAAGATACACAAAACGAGCATTGAAAGAAATTATCACAGGATGGAATATAATGGCAGTACCAATACAAAACAATTTCTGCTTTTTATGTAGATTTAAAATTTGTTTAAATTTCAACACACAATATTATGAACACATAAAGTATATCTTGTTTCCAATGTTTATTCTGGAATTAGGTATACACAATCTGATATTCAATAGTTAGTTATAAGGCAATTATATAATTAATATGATTTTTAATTCACATCAGTTATTTTTCAGGTTATCATCGGTATTTATGAAGATTACATTTTTTTATTAAAAAAAATTCCATTTATTTTAAACCAATTTAATATATATATGTAATTTTATAATTTAGCTACCGACAAAATATTCCTGTGGACTTCTTGGTGCAGGAGTTGGCTTTCGATTCTTCAGAAAACTGTTTGGAATTCCTTAATTCATTCGGCATAACATTCAGCGATTTATTGAAAACTCAAATTGATTGCAAAAATAGTATGGCTGCAATACCAAATATTTGATTGTTTGAACGTCTTCTACTACGTTACTGGGTCAAAATACAAACATTTTATTTTTTGAACCAGTTGTTGAAACAAAGTTGTATAACTGTTTTTGTATATATCAGTCGTCTACATATTAGAGAAATATCTTTTAAAATAATTAAAGATATCTTCTTCAGACACTTAGGGTTCTTGGTGACATTTTGAATACGTTATTAACAAGTGTAAATTTAATTAAATTAAAAGAACGTGATAAAAGACATTACACTGTGAAGAACTTTTTTAACTTAATTGCATTGTTTCAAGAGAAAGGACTTTCAGTTTTATTATTTATTTTTAGTCAAATTAAATAAATAGTTTTAAAATTATTGGATATAAAATTATTTTATGATTCAAAAATGTTGTATGTGCCAATGAAACTACGCAGTGGTTCCTCTCAATTTTTGGAAGATCATCAAGTACAGAAGAATGACTACGGAAGAAGAGATTAGGGGACAAAGGAATATGGATATGGAGCTTATAATACAGATAGTGATAGATAGTGGGTTAAAAATATTTAATTACAGTGATTAGAAGTTTTCGTCAGAATCATAATTTCCTTCTTAGTTTGTAAGATTCTTGCTTAAATAGGATGCAATATCTGGACGACATGTAATGTTAGTTAGTAAATTTATCTTCAGTGAGGTTTCATACTGTTTTGGACGTTAGGAAAAATTTTACAGGAACACATTGTAATCACAAGAATCAAGAAGAAAGAAAAATACATAGAAATTTCCTAAAGCTATAAGATAATTGATGCTTTCATAGAAAAGAAATACTATTATACGGATGTATATCAAAAAAGATGTCGGGACATTCTTAATAAGATGGGGGTTCTCAATGATCATGGGGGTTAGCTGTTCATATGAAGATAAATTAAGAAAATTTCAAAATATATGATTGTATTTGCAACAATTGTCTTGCAACTATTTAAATGTAATATACTTTGGTATTAAGTATATTCATGTATGTCTCTATGATATAATTTAAATAACTTTTCAATTTATCCCCATTTATTTAATCCTTTCAAATTCTTTTAGTCCTTTACCTCAGTATTCCTATCTCGTTTTCTTTTTTGCTTAGAGACGATAACCATGTATTGTATATATTTCATTTACACGCCATTTTTAATTATTATTTTTATACTCAAGATATTTATAATTAATTATTAATGAATAAATTAAAATATTTCTATAACAGTGACTTCTAATTGTTAGTTTTATCCCTAATTTAATTTGAACACTCTTTTTAGTCTATTATAATAATAATTTAGTGTTTCTAAAATATATATTGTTAATTATTTGATGCCTTTACGTTCATGTACAAGTTCAATATATGAATTGAAATAATAGATTTTGTAGTTTCAAGTAATTCTTTATTAAACCGCCATGCATATTTAAAAATTTACACTTTTTCTAATAAGTGGCAGGGATAATATAAGTGGGGGACAAGAAAAGCAGAGGCGAATCAACTCTTGTAACGCTTCACTTTCCTGTTTCTTTACTGATTTTTAGGGCTCACAAAAATTTAATTTTGTAAGACTACACATATTAATTTTGATATTTTTACTAAAGTAATAATTATATACACTATGCATTTTTTAGAGAAAAGAAATAAAAGTTTAGAATGTAGAACATCTTTACTTTTCTTCTGTCCTTCTTTCAATATGTCACATTATGTGGTTTGTGATTCCTGTCACTGTCCTTGTTGACGTAACGAGGTTATATTTTAAATAGAAATTTAATTGATAGTAATGGTTATTTAAAGTAATAAGTAATTGAAAAATTATTATTGAATTAATAAATATGTGTAATATTAATAATAGGTTTATAAAGAGCCTCAGTAGTGTGTGCCAATATCTTATATAAACGAATTTGTTAAATTTAATTAACTACTGGTTTCCATAACCTTAATCTACAAGTATGGATATTATTATTCTCGATGAAAATGAAGATCTTTTACAGCCCAAATATAAATCTACATTTTACAGTTCCTTAAAAAGATATGTTTCAATTAAAACCTTTACAAATATTTTACTCTCAGCAAGTGTAATATCAATTTTAGTATTCTTGATATACCTATGTAAGAATTATTTAAAGGCTGTGTTATTTTGGATAGAAATACAAAATCCGTGGGTAATATTTATATTATTTTTAGTTTTATTTGTTATAGTAAGTTTTCCTGTTACTGTAGGTTATCTAATCTTAATCATAACTAGCGGTTATTTATTCGGTTTTGCTAAGGGTCTTCCACTTGTAGTTTGTTGTGCCAATTTTGGAGTAGCTGTAGCTCATAATACATTACGCTTAGTTCACAATCGACTTCCAGTAAACAAATTAATTCAAAATGAAACAACAAGAGGAATACTAAGAGTAATTTCGGGACCTCAAGCATTTAAAGTTGTGTTTTTTGCACGACTAACTCCCATTCCATTCGGCCTACAAAATGTAATATTTGCTGTAAGTATTTGTTCATTTATTTATTATTATTGGTGCCTCAATATTTACTGATTTCTATAGTATAGTATCAGTGGCAAAAAACAATTGTTTCAATATACAATACATTTTACTTTTGAAATTGATTTTATTCATTATGAAATTGTTACTTAATTAGGTCAGCACCGTTGGTGGTCGGCACTTCCACATTGCAACTCTCCTTGGACTACTTCCTGCACAAATAATCAACGTGTACTTGGGTTCAACATTACGATCTATGCATGAAGTTCTTAACGACCACAATACTGCAGTTGCTGGTTATTGCATCCTTGCAGCACAGGTTTTTGAATTATTGTATTATTATGCTAAGCTCATAAATTAGTACAGTAAAGATAATCATATAAATCTTACACTTATGCCAGATCATTAAATACTACAAATTTATAAACACATTCATTACGGTGATAAATACTCAGTGATTGAACTGAACACACTTATTTTACCAAGATTTCATTACTAGATATGATATTTTGTATATGTAATATTAAAACATATTATGTTAAGTTTATATAAAATCATACATATATTAAATATATAGACTCTCGCAGATAAAAAAATTTGTTATGATGAACATGACATTTTAGACAAAAATAATATATTCAGTAAATTTATCGTCTATGTATTTTATAGGAAAATTTCTTTCAGGTCATTTTGTTTTGTATTACAGATTGTCGTTGGTGTATCTCTTATGACTTGGGTAGTTCATAAAGCGAGGCAGGAGTTAACAATAACATTACAAGAAGCTGAAAGTCTTCAAGGTGTATGCGTGGATTGCTAGCAAAAAACCAAGTTAAAGTAATAAGGAACTAATAATTATAAGGTACAGTTAATTGACACTAAATCTAGGTTTTGAATTCGTTATTCTTGTATCCATTCGAGGTCTTCCCCTACAATAGTTTTTAAAGATATGTTTCAATAAGTCTATAGGAGATATACAGACTTATCAGAAAACCATTCGAAGAAAGTCGATAAATAATAAGATATAAGAAAGAGTATTCAAGGTAAACGCAAATGTAATTTATACGCATTTACATAACAATTTATGGATGGATGGACGATTTTTTCTTTTTCTTTCTACTATTAAATTTATAGTTTATTATACGTTTTTTCTAGAATAATTATTAAATTGATTCGTATTTCCAAACAAATTATAGCGAATTTTACATTCGGGCTAAAACAGTCTACATAACTGTTAGTTTTTATCAAGCCCTGCAATTCTTTGAGTGGTTTGAACTTTTTTTCAAAGATCTTTAAAACCAACCAATATTTTAATTAAGAACGTAATATTCAGTTCTATAAAAACTATTCCTTTTCTTTTTGCAATTAAAATTTATAATTTATAACTGAACATCATAATCATACATATTTTTAATATATTATCACCTTAATATTTAGTTTAAATTTAGCTAAAAATGACATCTATTATCGAATAAAAATTGTATAATATATATCTGTATATAATCTAGATCGAATATAGTACGAAAATGTACTTATAACTTTTAAAGGCTGAACGGTATTTTATTTTCTCATTTATATCTTTTATTTAATTGCAATTTTAAAATGACAAATATGCAGATTTTTTTCTTAGAATCAAATAGTACTACAAAATTACAGATTTCAATTTTTATTTAATAAAATAAAGTATTTGCAAATTAACTATATATTAAATATATAGCTGACTTTCTCTCTTCAAGTACACTTATCGAAAAATGTATGATGATATTTCCATCCATTTAAATAAAAAAATGTGATAAGCTTAAATAAGTATTAATACCAAATGTTTATATTTAAATTTACTTTCACCTGGTAGACATAAATGTAGTATTAACGTAACTTATATGTAAAGTATACGCTTAGGGTAAATATTACGTCAATGCTACATAAATGTGTTTTGGGAGGTAAAATAAACGTCATATTTCCAACTTTTTTAAATGTTATAGAATCCGTACTTTAAATTCAAAATATTGTTTATATAATATATTTGTATGAAGAACACAGACATGAATTTGAAAAGCATGTACATATTATATTTGCTTAGCGCTAAAAATTGTTTAAGTAATTAAAAATTAAAAGAAAATACAAAATTGAATTAGATAAAAATTATATTTTGTATATTTCATAATTTATTTTGTCCATATAATGAGGCTGTTTTAAATGACATTTAAAAGTATTTTGAACCACAGTATTCTAAATTATTATTCTACTAATATAGATAAATTAATATATTCTTTTCTTTATAAAAAGAAAAATTCTCTACCTAAATATAATGTTTTTAAAGTACAAAATATTTAGTAATTAATGTTAATTATATTTAAAATTCAGCAAATGTGCTATAAAATTTCAAACACCAATTGTAAAAACTTATTTCAAATTGTAAATTTACTCAAATCCTCACAAATATTTGGAAGTAGTCAGTATATTAGGATACGAAGAAAGGAAGTTTCTTATTCTCTGAAATGCAATTCTATCCAGTTATAATTTGTCTTAGAACCAATGGTGGATTTTCATAGAGGTCGTGGAAGTAGCGCACACTCTGTTAGATAGAGCATACCTCAAAACAATAAATTTTAACACTGGATAGATTTGAATTTGAGATTTTGAAAAATTTCCTTCAAGCCACTTCAATTACATCAATTGTCAATTTGTATTTTTCTCTTTTATTTTGTTGGTTTATTTTAGTGGACATGTTTATTAACATATTGATAAACTAGTTTTTATTTAGATTTGCTTTTTTTAAACCCGATAAACACTTGATTGACATAGTGACCTCAACGTTCTCAATATGAACGTTTTGGGTTTAAAGGGGAACATCAGGGAATTTACTAATATTTTGTTTTTGTTATAATATATAGAGGGTTGTAACATTTTGTAACATACATACTCATGTAGTTACTAAATACATTACAATAGTAATAAGAAATATAAATTATTTATTTGCATTTTTTATGTATATAGTATATAAAATATATAGCTCTAAAATATTTTGAAATCAAATAATAAGATATATTTATGATATATTAATATACATTTAATTTATTTAGATTGTGATAAATTGTAATATGACATACATAAAGTGACATGCTTCCATAAAAATATATATACTTTGAAGCTTTTTTATTTATAATGTATATATTTATTTTATGTTTTGCCTAATAAAAAATTTTAATTCAATTTAACATTATTGTATTATCAAAACTCCCAAAGACTAATATAATGCTCATTGGAACATATCTTACAGGAAAAAATGTAATGAATATTCTGCTAAAATTTAAAAGTATCTAATTTTTATAAATATTAATTTCCTCCTAATTAAATATATCATTTTCAAATAAAAAAACAAATTTAAAAAAGTTACAATCATGTTAGAAGCCATCTGTTAGAATATTAATTAATTATTTTGTACAATGTGTCGATAAAGTAGTGTAGCAGTTTTAATTGACACCCCTTCACTTCGTAGACTCAGAAAGAATATTTTTATTAATCGTAACTGTCAAACCACAATAATAGGCCTAATTTGCATTAATTTCACTTACAATAATAACCCGTTTAAATGTATGTGTGTTGATTAATAATAAAAGGTCATAACAGCATCCTTTGTCAGTTTTAATAGTTATTACTCATTTAGGTGTGTTAGTGAGGTTATAAAAATAAATATTAACAATGCAGGGGGCATGATTTATTAACAGTTTCAAAATGGGGAAATTACTAAGCCTTCTTGCAAGGGAAGATTCTACTTGTTGTGCGCCACAAAGGTATGAAGTGTTTTTAGATTTTGAAAATGCTGCTCCGACTGACACAGAGCGAGAAGTGTACAACGAAGTGCAAAGAGTTTTACTAGCGTCTGAAGCTGTACTTGATGATATTCAATGTTATAAAGGAGCTGGAAAAGAAATTCGAGAAGCCATTGCCGAACCAACGCCTCAGTGTCAAGAAAAGGCATGGTCAGTGGTTGTACCTCTGGTTGCCAAATTAAAGAAATGCTACGATCATTCTCTTCAGCTAGAAAAAGTAGTTCCAAGACTTCTCGGACAGCTTGTAGGAGGGAGGTTGACACCAACGCAACATCTCGAAAATCAACAAGCTCTTGTTAAACAACTCGCTGAAATTTTAGAATTTGTTTTAAAGTTTGACGAATATAAGGTATATTTGAAAAAATGTTACTGCTAACGAAAACTCATTCTGTTTGTTATATATTACATTTGTTTTTAGATGAAAACTCCTGCAATACAAAATGATTTTAGTTATTACCGTCGGACAATGTCTAGACAGCGAATGGATAGCTCTTCAGAAGATCCCTTAGTCTCTTCTGAGCTTGCTAATCGCATGTCATTATTTTATGCCCATGCTACACCCATGCTAAAAGTTCTTAGTGAGGCTACGTCACGGTTTGTGGCAGATAATTCTACAGATGTTGAAAACACAACGGAAACGCTTGGAACTATGGCAAAAGTTTGTTTACGAATGCTGGAAAATCCCAAATTAGTTTCACAGTTTGAACGAGAAGAAACTCACCTTCTTGTATTGCGTGTCATGGTAGGATTAGTTATACTTTACGATCATGTTCATCCCGTAGGTGCTTTTGTAAGAGGAGCCCATGTAGATGTAAAGGGGTGTGTTAGGCTGCTGCAGTCTCAACCTCCATGCAGAGCTGAACCACTCCTTAATGCATTAAGGTACACAACGAAGCATTTAAATGAAGAAAACACTCCGAAGAATATAAGAAATCTGCTTGCTGCGTAGCAGAGTCAGCAATATTTCTGGAACGGTACGCTCAATTACAAGCGGTATAACGAATTAATCTATCCAAAAATCGTAGAATTTATTTTAAACAGCTTCACGGCACAAATGCGAATTAAAAATCATCTTTATAATATGTAATATTTTTAATAAGATGTTAAAGTTAGTTTTAATCCAGTTTATCATATTAAAGAAGTCTTTATCTACGATCAAAAAGTGAATTCAGAATACGGTTAGAATAATCAAATCGATCTAATTAGTTATAAATTTGTGTTTAGCATTTTAAATGTAGCAACAATACGCAGTTGTATTTCTGCAAAGTTCTATTAGTTGTAAAGAAAAATATCGGAAAAAAATTTATACTCGAAAAGTAATGTTAAATATATATATTTATTATTGTAAGTATTTAAATAATTTATTAATAATTTAAGTTATTAACTCCATCTGTCATAATAGAGTATAAAAATCGACAGAATGTTACCAAAAATAAATAAATATATCACATAAGGAAGTAATTCAATAATTAGCTTAATTCATTAGAATGATTAATTAAACATAAAATAAATATATAAAATAATTATTTTTACATGATCGTTTTGGCTATTGTTTTTTCATAAAGGAAAGAGATTACCAGCAGAAAACATGCGGTATTTGTCTTTAAAATTTAAGTGAAACTAGTAAACTGCTCTCTAACTTTTAAAGGTTAATATGTATCACCACATAGTTATGCGTACGCTCTCTTTTTAGATGCATATATATATGACATGAAATCGTGCAACTTTTCTTTTAATAACAATAGAAACGCTTTTTATGTAAAATTCGCAATTAAAACTAATGATAATAAAAGCACGATTTATCATAAATAGCTAATTTAAATAAAAACTTAGAGTTAATTAATACGTAAGTAACGCACGCATAATACCCGTTTTATATGCGAAAGTATTTTATCATTAAATATAACAATTATAGAAATTTTAGTAGTAAATTATAATAAATATACTTAGAACAAATGTTATTTATATAAAAATATATATTAATAATTTAGGCAAAAATTTATCTTTGAAAGAAACACTGCTTATTTTGTACAACACTGCCAAAACACACCATTCTATTCGTAATTGAATAATTTTAATACAATGAAATTGAGAGTTGTTAACCTGTAGCGGTAAAATTTTATTAATTAAATTAATCACTTTAAAAAGTTTACCAAAAATATATGTAAAATCTTCCAAAAAATTATTATATTTGTGATTATTCGTTAACGTTTAGAAACGCACAAATATAAAATTAGTTTAAGAATATTAAAACAGTTTCAAACAAAACTAGGCGGTCGATTTGAAGAATACATTTTATTTTTATTTAAACTCTTCTTGTTTATTACTGAAATATATGTTAAACGAATAGCTTTTTTATTCAGGAGAAAAAATGCTGGCTTTGTTTTGCATTTTTTTTTTCAACTTTAAATTTTTTTATTGAAAATAATGATTACAGCGGAAAAAAAGAAGTGCAAAACGAGAGTAACATTTTTTAGAATAGAAAACATTAAATATCATCAACATAAAATACAATCGATATAGATAAAATTCGATTTCCACATAGTTTCACAATGTCAATATCAATTATTTATTTGATCGAAACCTACATCCTGGTGCTCGGATCAACTTCCTCTTCCTGTTTAAAACTGATGAACATTCTTTTACGAATTAGAACCATTTACTTCATATATTAATTTTTATTGTGATTTGAGAACCATATCCTATATTTATAAGTTATATATTTTAATAAAATTTATTTAGGTAAAATACAGTATGTAAGCTTACATATTAAAAATGTTATTTTGACAATATTTCAAATATAAAAATATTTAATGTGAGTCGGTATATAAACGTTAAATTAGAAACTGCTGTCGCTATATCAATGTGTTCGTTAAATATTATAAATAAATAAATTGTAAATACAAATACGTTTTAATAAAACAATATTTATCACCAGAATTTGAATATTTGTATAATTATCAGCTCGGCTCTCTGCAATGCAAAGAACAATCTGATTTTAATAATTAAACCTTTCTAAAGTACAAGTTTTATAAGTAAATCCATAGTTTTCTATTATATTAAATTTATTGCAGTCTAATTCAAAGACTAGTCGTCTAATTCGATTAGAATAGGTTTTGTACCTAACTTCAGCATTCTAATCAGCCTCATTAGGTCGCGAATTTCTTTAAAGGAGAATCTCTTCAAAAAGTGTATACATAATATTTTTGGAATTGCTGCAATGTCACAAACATATCTGAAATGACCTTTTTTTATATGCCACACGCGAAAACAACGCATCTTCTAGTCATAATAGTCAGGTTCTAGAACAGGTTCACCACCCCTGTTCTAGACAAGGATTCTCTTTGCTATCGTTGTAGTGGTAGTTCACTTTTGTTTTTAACTTTTTGTCACTTTTAGATTTGTGTCATTTGTCTACATTTAAAAAGTTGAAAAGCGTATAGATTAAATTATTTAAGTCGCATAACTTATTTATAAAATGGCAACAAATGCAGCTGCAAAACGAGGATGTAAGTTAAATTTTCCGAATTACATTTAATACTCTATACTATAACTTATTATATAATAAGATAACCTTAAAATAATATTGTCAAAATTGAATTTGAAAGAAATATTTCATGCACACAAGTTAAGCAAAAATTAATTTGCACAATTTGTAATGCATATTTAATTAAATCTCACTAAAAAAAATCATCCCAAAATACAGCTTATGGCTTTGGAGCACAGAAATTTTCAATCTGTTATGGTCTTTTTCATTCAAGGATTAGGTTTTAAAATAGAATTTGCAAAATACGTATTGTTTCCTTTATACTTTAAAATATAATACTAAATGAAAATATTTGTTTTGAACTTAAAAGATTTAACGAATTCTAAAGAAATATTTACGTTATTTAACAACGCATGATGAATAATATTAATTTTCTTGTTTCAGTGGGAGCTCTAATTAAACAGGGTTGGAATGAAATTCCAGAAGTCATGGGTAGCACAGTTGTAGCTCTCATTGGAATTGGAATGGGCGGTATCGGCCTATACAATTATGTTCAAAATGATGGAGATAATCGCAGATACAAATTGGGATACGTCGTATACCGACATGATGATCCTAGGGCTGAGAAAGTGTATAAAGACTAATTACGTTTATAAAATAAGTAATAATCTTTATATATAGTATAATTGAGTTTAAACTACATTAAATGAGATAAATAATTCGTGATTACAGTGATTAAAGAGATATATAACCAAATATGAGTTTTTTTTAGTTGAAAATAATAAATATACATATTTTACAGATTAGCAAGTAGAGAAACATTAAAAATTCGGACAATACTACTTAACAGTACATTGCGTAGTGCATTTACCTAATAGTAAAAATATAATTTATTTTTTGTTAAAATTTGAGTTCGTCTCCACTTCAGCAACCATTCATTATGAAGTTACAAGTATGGACTTGCATTGTTTTGGTTATAAAACATGAAACAGGCATAAACTACGACTTAACATTTATATTTTGTTATTATAGAAGTAATTTCTTGGATCTAGTACAGTGGAGAAGAGTCCTTACTCCAGTCCGCTTACATCAAACTTTATACAAATTTAAATTTGAAGAACATCAGTTACGTTAAATTTGATATAATTTTGGTTGCGTCTTAAACCAAACTGCGGTACCAATCCAAATGTAAACATTTTAATTTTTCTTCTGGTTCAACTCTAAGGAATGTAAGAAGCACCAATGCTTTTTTATTTATAATCTAAAGATTTCATGATTTGTTCTGAAATTAATTCTCCTGACATCTCATCATAGATGAAAATAAACAGCTTTCGTCCAAAAATTTAGCGATAAATTTGTTATTCTGTGCCAACACGATTTTATAAAGAGCAACGTGGAATCCCGTACTCGGCAATAAGTACAATTCTCTTTTAAATTTAACAGCTCCTAACAGGAACCGGTTCTGGTGGTCACTATACCAATCAAAAAGCTGTACACTTGTCAAATCATTATCCTCTAAACACAAAACAATATCTTTAAATATTGGTGAAATTTTCTTTAAACAAAATCTTTGAATATTTAATGTAAAAAGGTATTGCGCTATTTATTGAAGGCATATAAATAGATGTTAAATATTTGTTTTAGACAAATTTTGTACAAAAATAATAGTTATTAGTTATATTAAATGTACACAGAAATGTATTTAGTTGTATAAATAGATAATAGCAAATAACTAATTGATCCTCTTCTTAAAAATACAGTAAAAGGTTTCTAATACGATTATTTAAATACTTATGAATGTCTTCCTGTACGTTTACCTGTTGTTCATAATAGAATAGCTAAAGGAACGTTATATTTAGGTAGTTTTTGTGAAAGTTGTGTAGTGATTTGTGGCGCAAACTTGCTAATATGTTATTACGCAATAGTACAGTTTACATGTACGAAGCTTATTTTGGTAAGATTGTTTATATAATTAATTTACCATAAAAGAAATAAGAATATAATCCATATTTATTATAACCATAATAATTTGACAATATTTTGTTTGCATTGGTTGGCATTGACAATTTGACTAAGCAAAATGACGTTTAAAACAAAAAAAACACAAAATAGTAAGTTAAAAAAAAACAATTTTTATATTAGTAACTAAAAAAATTTATACAAAAAAATTAAAAAAATTAATTAAAATGCATTGACACTGATAATAAATTAAAGGGATCCGTCAACAAAAAAAAATTAAAAATGCAATGAATATTTTTTTTATCTGGTAACAAATAATGAATGAACAACAATACTTATCGCAATATGTTAATACCGCTAAGCTTTAACAATGACAAACAAGTAATATAATTAGTATCAGTTCTTAATAAGTCCAAAGGTCAATTTATATAATGGAATTGATGGTTATAACAGCTGATAAAGATAATACAGCCACGCTCGCACAAAATTAAAAATATATTTACACGTACATTCAACTACAAATTAACACAAGCATGTCTGCTAAACTATTTAGGGCAGTTATACTAGGTGCTCCCGCTTCTGGTAAAGGTACTATTTCTTCAAGAATAGTAAAAACGTTTGAATTGGATCATATTTCAAGTGGAGATAAACTTAGACTACATCTTCAACATGGAACGCGTAAGTTACTTGCTATCTCATTTTCTCTTGGAGGAAGTTACTAATTTATAAACTATTTATATTTCTATACTTTACGCATATGTATTTTATATATTTTTGTGCTTGTAATTCTTAGAATATTAATTCAAAATCATATTTCTATTTTAACTTCTGTTTAATGTTTCTACTATAAAAATTATTTAGTATTTTATACAAGGTTCAATGTTCAATAGCTTTAGGTCTGGAAGCTAGAAAGTACATAAATGAAGGCCGCTTAGTACCAGACAAGGTCATGCTTAAATTCATGACCGAAGAACTATCCAAAGTAAACGCAAAGTCTTGGTTGCTAGATGGTAAGTTAGTCTGACTAAAAATTTATTTATTTCACTTTAAACTTTATTATTATAATAACTTTTATTATCAGGATTTCCACGAACGGTATCCCAGGCAGAAAAATTATGGCAAATCCAAGCACTGGACGCAGTTATAAATCTTTCAGTTCCATTTAGTATTATAATTGATAGAGTGAAGAGCCGATGGGTACATCTTCCGAGTGGCCGTGTTTATAACATTGGTTTTAATGAACCTAAAGTTAATGTAAATTTATTTTTGTACTTATTATTACTACGTTTAAATTACATTTAGAAACTATAGTCTTATGTTATTGGGCATTAAAGCAATATAGTGATACTATCTCAAAAAATATATTTATATAGTATTTACTTAACATTTACCTTTAAAGTTAAGTATTACATATTCGTAAATGTTGTACTATGTAAATGGTATGTTTCTGTTTACTGAGATTGTAGTTTTAAAAATCACTTGTGCTGTGCTATGCTTAATAGATAACACTTATTCAAGAAATCAAATACTCTGCTTAAAATATTTGGAAAAGTATAAAAGATTTGTTTTTTCAATTGTAGGGTCGTGATGATATTACAGGCGAACTATTAGAACAAAGACCGGACGATCAGCCCCAGAATGTGAAGAAACGACTTGAAATATATGATCAAATGACAAAACCTGTTATTGAATTTTACCGTAAACATGGAATTCTGCATGACTTTCAAGGAAATACTTCTGATGAAATTTGGCCACTAGTATGTTAAAATAACTGACATAATTGATTTAAAGTTGGCTTTAAACAGATGTAACTATGTATTAAATATATTTTAGGTAAAACAACTATTAAATGGATATCCGGCGTTAAGTCTGCGACCGCCTCCACCGGTATTTAAGGATGAAACTCATTTTGGTCTACGCCAATCGGCAGAATAGACAGAGAAATTATACATAGAAGCAGATATTCTGAACTACATAGGTAATAAAAAATAAGCGAAAATAAGACAATAAATTTGTTACTCTAGCTTTAAGTAAAAAATATAATGACGGATCCTATAAGTAGATGAACACATTTTCAAAAAGTTAGTATATTTTTTATATTATTCTTATTTTTTAAATTTATATATTACGCACAAAACATGTATATTGATAGTTTCTATTTTTATAGCCTGTTATTTTTTTAAAAAATAAATGATATGTTTAACTTTTACGATTAATTTTGTTTTCTTATACAGTTTCGAAGATTATTAATAATCTTATATAATTATATAATTGTATATAATTTTAAATGTTGTAGAATATGAAATATTTAAAAGTTTTCTTCTTGCTGACTTCAAAAGCGCCAAGTTATCATACCAAATTATATATAGTTTTGTTTTTAATTAAAGTGAACTAAATTTTCTTGAACACTTATCTCGACTTACGAAGCATAGTTGACAAGCGACTTCGTCCATTAACGCGGCTGTCGCTTGTGTTTTTTGTGCACGAATTATTTGACGCGGCACAGGCTGCGGCAAAAAATTAACTTAGTTGTAACATGTAACATATGCACGGCTGACCGTATCCAGTGTACAAACAAACCTAAAGTAAATGTGAAGGCGCAGTGCGACTTCTGTGCCGCGTGTAAACTGCGACCATAAATTTGTCGCGTCGTTCTCAGTTCATGTTACTCCATATCCAACCATACAATTTTTGTCGGGAGCGGTAGGCAAAGCGGGACTTGCCCCGCTTAACTTAAGTCAATAGGTTTGGTTTGAAACTTTACTGTAACAAGCAGAAATATGGTTTGAAACTTTAAACAGAAGCGTTGTCTATAATAATAATAGTAAGATGAATCTTTTATCTATTACATTTGTTGAGGTCGAAGGTAACTTATACTAAAATGCTATCTTTATGTTTTGTAAACGTTACAGAAATACTTTATTTCATTTTTAATTTTGTTAAATTTCCCTCGGTTTATCTGGGAAGACTTTTTGATGAATATAACTATTCTGAAAAACCGAGGGTAGCCGATTTGTTCCGAATTCGAAACTGTCAACAAGAAATTCTTAAATATATTAAGAAGAAAATAGAAAAGGAGCAATTCTAGAGGTTAATAAAAATGATGTGAATATGAAATTTGTATTGATAATTAAATATGTTTTATTATAAATTTATTTATAACATAGTTTTAAAACGATACTTTTCAATTTATCTTAAATATATGTACAATGGAATTCAACAACAGTGATAGTGATAATTCTAAGAAGAATCGTAAGTTTAGTTTGACTTATATTAAAAACAGTTTGGTACGAAAAAATTCAACAAAAAAATCAGATAATAATCCTCATACAAATTTATGTTGTTGTGATATTCAAGAAGAAAATCTTGCTGAGAATAATACCCAGGTGACAGATCACTTTGAATCATTAGGTTCTAAACAGGCTTGCCATTGTCAATTGGTTGGACACGATAGAACTGCAATAGGAATTTTTAGAGGATGGAGAAAAAAATTACAACTTAAAGGAAGATTTAACATTTGCAAAATCAAAGGAAAAATAAAAGCAAGTGAATCTTCTAGTACATCATTTTGTGCTAGCGATGACTCAGAAATATTTCCAGTTGTTAGAACGATAAGAGGACCTGTTCATTTAACAAGACAGTTATCCGAAACACCTCCGGAAGTTGCTCCAAGGCCTGACTTGACATTAACAAGGACTGTTCCATTATATGAAAACGTAAATTCTACGTCGAATTTATCAGGTTTAGATATTTCAAGAGTATCTGAGAATATAACACTGCACGAAGAAGATCAAAATCATAGAATATTCTTAGAAGAGCCAATTAGAATAGATGGCTATAATCTACATCTAGATGAACAATCATCACATTCAAGATCACTTACATGTGAGCTGTTCAGACTTGCCAGGTAATTTATTTTGCAAGGTATATAGGCATTAAAAAAAATTAGGTGACATTTATTATTATTGAGAGTTAAAATAGTTTAGTACTTTACGTAATTATTTTCGTATATTTACACAATGCTACAGAGAAAACTACCTTCTGTACATTAGATACGGCTGGTATTGGGGACCTATATCACGACAAGAAGCAGAGGAGAAACTTCATGATCTTCCTGATGGTGCTTTCCTGGTTCGAGATTCTTCTGCAGATCGTTACATTCTGTCATTAAGCTTTCGCAGCTCTGGAAAAACGTTTCACACGCGAATTGAACATTCCGGAGGTAAATTTTCCTTTTATGCTCTTAATAATAACGAAGGGTTTTCTTCTATTGTTGAGTTAATAAATCACTCAATGTCCTTTTCGCAATCTGCAGTATATTGTTACTCTAGACCGCGTTCTCCAACGCAACCCGCTTTTCCAGTTAGATTAACAAGACCTGTTTCTAGATTTATGGAGGTGAGATCTTTACAGTATTTATGTCGATTTGTTATAAGACAAGCAACTAGAGTTGACAATATTCAGAAGTTACCTCTTCCTAATGTTATTAAAGGATATTTGCAAGAAGGTCCTTATTGATCTTTGTTTTAAACTGATGCTGTACATATAAAAAATAGTTTTATATATCCCGAAAATAATATCTTTTAATTTTGTGTACATTATGTTTTATCTTAGTTTCAATTAAACTAATAATATTCATATAAATGACTGATTCTTGCAATATTTAAGAAAATAATCTAAAGATATGAAATAAATAATATTCTAAATTAGTTGTTACGTAACTTATAAAAGAAATGAATGATAGTTGTTAGTATGCAAATATTCATTCTATTCCAGAGCATATATTCTCCGTTATATTACAAAAATTATTTTCAATGATGTTACATTTGTTAATATTTTATACGAGTTTGATTACAGATTATGTTTTAAATAAAACTTAAATTTTATTAATGTAGCATTATTTTCATAGTAAATTCTTCTTGTTGAAATGTAAACTAAATTAAAACACACCTAACTTGAGAGATAATATATTTTATATACATATGTCATGATAGAATCGTAATCGTAACTAAATAATGATATTTTAATTTATATTAAATTTGGCATCTTATTAGTGTTAACTTTAATGTATTGATAACGTTTTTGTTAAATATATTGTAGGTGATGATTTCAGATTTTATGATTAAATAATTTCATTGACACTATTATTTTAAAATGAAGATTTCGATTAAGGAACATAATAATTTGAACGTCGGCAGATTGAAATCGGTTAACAAAGAAATTAAGAGCAAAGACATTTTTAATACATATTTTATTTATATTTACACAAAACTAAATTATACATTGATATACACTTTGGAACTGTAAAGAAAAATACGCACAACTTTAATTTCATCGTTACACAGTGCTCAGATTTTAATACCGGAACAGGGCAAGTGTGCTTGTTCGAACTATTATAAGGGTTTCAAAGCAAAATTCTACGTTTATAAAGGTTTTAGTTACGACTTATCGTAAGTGTACATATAAGCACAAATATTAAAATTCTCAAATCAGATACTATACAGATGTATTTAAAAGTTTAAAGTATATATATTATTTTACACTAGCTATTTGATTTGAGTATTTTAATGTACGAAAATAATTGAAAATTTTATATATTGTAAAATAAGTAATATAGTTTAGTTATATATATATATAATTTGCGTTAAATATAATCGTTATACAGCAATATTTAATTAAATTTTGCTGTTAAATATTTATACATATTGTTTTTGTACTGTGATTTTGGTGTTTCAAATATATAACATAATATTAATATTTTAACTTTGGTTTAATTTTCATTAAATAATATTTAGTTAATTTGTCTAAAGAAAAACGGATGCCAGAAGTGAAATTTTTATCATTGTTTAAAATTGCAGAACTACTTTTTTACTTTCATTTTATATTTAAATTTATTAAAGAGCATTTATAGAATCCAATAAAATATATATTGGTATAAATAGGATACTCGAAAATAATTTTTCTATAATATACAATACTATTTCGATACATTTGTTACAATCATCAGAATTAAGTAATAATGACATCATTGAACCTAGAGGCCGTAGCGTTATCTATTCCAGTTTAATCCTAGCATATTTCGTGCCTGTAAGAATGAACAATATGTCAGTATTTAGTTCTTTATTCTATAATTTAAATATAATAGTTTACCGTGACAAAAGCAGCACTTATAGCTTCTGTGGCATTTTGTGTTACGTCTCCAGATTTTTCTAAAGCACTATTAACTTGAGCGGCATCATTAATTCTTCTGGACAAAAATTTCCATGTTTTTTCATGGTCTTTTGATGTATCTTGAAGCATATAAAGTTCAGTCATCTTAAAAATTCCAGCAAGTGCTACCCTGCGACTATACCACTGGATCTATATTAAAAATTTAAATATTTAAAAACTAAATCATATTAAATTTTATACTAAATTATTTTAATTAATTACATATAATGAGTTCAAAATAATGATAAAAATTGGCAGTAGAAACTTACATCAACAGACCTGTCTCCCGCATAATAACATATATCATCAACAAGAGTTAACAGTTGAGCCAAACTGGTGGGTACATTAGGTGGTAATGACATCATCGCTATAGCTTGTGGCCATTGTGGTAAAACAGGCTTAATCATAAGAAGTCTACATTTTACTGCGTTTTGCACAAACTCACTGGAATCCTTACCGTGGTGCAATTCAGACATTTCCTAAATTTTGATTTGTGTAATTGTTAATAAAATTGAACTTTAACATTTAATTTAAAATAATATTTAAATATATCTTTTATTTATCAACTTCTAAAAATATAAAAAAGATGATGATATTTGATAGATACTAACCACGTCTTTCTCCATTTGTTTTACAAGATTTTGATTACATGAAACGTAGAAATATTGAATTAATTCTATACCTCCTCTTGGAAATAATCCATGTGATACGCTAGTGAAACCAATTGTTTCGGCTCCACGTCCGATAGCAGTTCGTGACCAGCCATGTACTACAAAGTCAATATTAATTTGTTATATTCGTCAATTAAAAATATATGTTTGTGTCATATACCTTACTTGGTACATGTTGTAATGCTGCTTCTAGAATAGATTCCTTCAAAAGCTTGTCATTGTCGTCATGTTTATCTTGCTTTTCACCAAATGGCCCATTTTTATCCTTTCCCTCGTCAGTATTTAATTGTTGTGTTGCCGTTAACCATGTTCTTCTAATATCTAACAAGTAAAATTAACAATTTAAAATATACAATTTTATAATAAAACATTCAGGTTTTTTAATAAGAAGATTTATTATATATAAGTTATATAAATACAACAAAAGTTAGGAAAACATGAAATGCAAATCAATAGCAACATTTTGTAGCATACATTCTAAAGCATTCTATTATTTATAAATTAATTATAATTATTAGGCATTTATTGAAAAGCATTCATTTACTCTAATCAATAAACTTTCCATTACATCAAATGCACTTAGTGCCGAGGACAGTACGTTTAATTTTTGTTTTCTATCCAGATCTGGTATTTGGCATCCTGCAACTATTATTTCAATATTATTGAATTTTTTAGGTGGATTCATATTTTGTTTCTGATCTTTTTGCAGTTCTATCTTTTTAACTTCATAATGAGCTTTTGAAAGCTTTATTGCCTCATGGAGAGGCTCTAGAAATGTTTTACATATATCCATGAAATAATTCCTTATTCCTGTTTTATTATTAATGTCCCGAATTAACAAATATCGTAATAAATTCAAAGCTGAAATTATTTGATCAGACATTTCTGCTAAATCACTTTCCGCCCCGACAGGCAATTGGGTAAACATATTTAAAACAGCTAATAAACGCTTACCGGAAAAATAATAAGATGGATTATTATCTTCTTTATCTAAGGTCTCAGCTATCATATTTTTGTAATGTGTTATACAGTGTCCTATAAGACCATTATGTTTCAATACTGGCACTAAATTACTTATAATAAGATATCTGCCTCGACAATCAAATTTAAACACGTATGTATCAAAAATACTTATAGCTAATTTTCTTTCAGCTTCGCTATCATAAAAAGAGATTACATTTGTTAACGTTGTGCAAAATAGTTTTTGTATTGGATTGTTCAATGTACAAGCCGGTAAAACTGAAATTAAATTTAATGAATCTTTTGCTAAAGCCAGCCCCTTTCTTAAAACAAACTGCTCCTGTACTTTTAACATTTCCACTGACAGAAAAAGGCTTGTAAGAGCAATGAATTCTGTACGATAAATACACGAACATTTATATATTTTTTCAGATAAAATCAGATAATAAAGTATAGCTAAAGAAAATAGCGGTGTGTTTTCCTCATTAGCAAATATATTTTGAACAGATTCTTCATGAACACCATCAGATGTATATCGTTTTTTCCATAAACAGCGTTCCTCAGCATAAGGAAGGAGCATATACAAATCACTAACCATCATTGAAATGTGACAGACAATTTTTTCAGCAATGTTCCTGGCACTGCTTCTCGGATGTTCTGATTCAAGATTAAGATATCCTAAAGGTCCTAATAGTTTAAGAAGAAAACAGGTAATTATATTCTTTTGTGTAAATCCTTGACTGTTCGGTTGGTTATAACATTCTGTAATAAATGGATAATAAAACACCTCAATTTCTTCGTATACCTGGTAAACTCTTTGCACTTTAGGATCTGCATCTAATAACATAGTTTCTTTTCCTTCTAACTGCAAATTTTTTGGTAAAGGCAGATCTTTGACATAAAAATAAATGGCATTAAAACACCATTCTAATGTTCTTTTACGACGACTAGCCATACGCAGTAAGCAAATTTGTAATAATTTTAGGCTTAACGAGAACAGTATAATATTGTCACTGGGTTCAACTAACTCCAGAAATTCAAACATAGCATCTTCCGGGTTTGATTCTTGTGCAACAATTTTCAACAGTTGAATGCAACAATCTTTTAACTCTGAAGGGGCATCTTTTCTTAAATATTGCGCCAGAGACGGGATCAAATCAGTGCAGTTGTTCTTTAAGACTTCACTGAATCTATTATCTTTTATCAAAACCACTGCTTCATCGAACTGACATTGTTGTAACAGTTCCGATAATGCACTGACTAAACTAGAATCCAACTGAGATGGTATCTCCGACATTTTAAGAAATATTTTGTTAAAATTGGATCTTCTCGTGTCGTTTCTTTCGTATTACAATATAGTATGTATATTATAATTTGCGATGCGATTATTTAGTAAATGTGTGTATATGTTAAAATGCAACACTACATATAAATGAATATTTAAACTAAAGAGAATTGTTTAGTAAAATAGTTTCTGTTTCTTACTTGCAAATGTAACAATTTGTTGAACTGAAGGAAATTTCTTCGACAGAAACACAGATGCAGCCGCCATATTTCTTTTAAAACGTCAAAATAATGCTGCACTGGCCAAGTGCACAGCATATTGTTTTAAAGATTGTTATTGTAATTGCTATCATTCATTTATATTGGAAATAATATTAAATCTAATTGCAAAATAAAAGCTTCTTTTCATTCTGATGTTATAATAATACGTAATATATTTAAAAAAATATATTTTGTATCAATAAAGAAGAAGATATATTAGTACCGGAGATAACAGTACGATTAGAAAAATACTGGCAGCACCTTGCTGTTACACGCCACTCCTCACTCCGCGTCTTCTTTTGTCAAAGTCAATTTTGAATGATTATTGTAGATACGAAGATACCAGCAGAATCAGGTTGAGTTGGTGCGGGTAATTTTGAAGACTCGGGTTGTTCGTGTCTGTAAATTAAAATGGCAATGGCTGAAGCCTATTTTTTTTGAAAAAGTATTAATTTTTATTCATTACGTGCATAGGTTATTAAAAAAATGTTTCAGTGGGAGTGAAGACTATTAAAAAAAGTGACAATTTAATGTGCGTGTTGTGTATTTGTTAAAATGTCCACCCGGTCGCAACTTACAAAGGATTTAAATGGTACAAATATTGTTTACATTATTTTTATGTATTGCGATGGGAGTGCCTTATGTCAACTGTAAATATATATTTACATATTGCCCCAATGTTCGAAACAGTACTGCAAAAATTTGTAATGTTTAATTTCATTATCGAGTTGTTTGATCACTGTTCCTGTATTGGAAATATTTTTAGAGAAATTCGTTTATTAATGTATCTACACTTAAGTTCTCTAAAAAGATTCAATATTAAAACGATATATAAGAAAATATTGAATTCTATTAATTTTTCATCAATAGTAATTTTCTAAAATTATTTACAAACATTTGTTTTTGTTTTGCAAATATAATCAACGCCCCATTCTCACCTTTAATAATGTTTACGGCCTACTAACGCTACATTTTTGACATTATTCATAATAACATTTCATTTAATATAATTGAATTCGCTTTTCCCATGCTATGAAAATAAACTTTATTTTTAACAAAATTTTAAATTTCAACTATTTATTATGTGCAATAAGTTTTAAATGAACTGATGACTTTCAAAATAATATTCTGTTCACAGAGTTTCACAAAAAAATATTATTTTATTACACAAAACTAAATGAGTATTTAAAATTAATTTACGAACTGAATTCAAAAATTGTTATCGTTGATAGCGTCAGCCTCATTGGGTTGATTTAAATGAAAGAGTTCCTATTTTAATTGTATTGTAACTGCTTGTATACGTAATTATGACTGATAATTATGGCTCTTTATACTATGAGTAAAACCTAACGGTATAATTAAGTAGTTAATAAATATTGGAAAGTTGAAAGAATTTACCTGCATTTTACAATACTAATCGAAATCATTTTCAACTAAGAAAATGTTTAAAATTATAATATGCAATTGTATCAATACATCTTGCATGCTTTTTATCAACTTGGTCTTTATCACTTATCTGGAGATAATAGAGGCCGGGACTAAGAGATTCATTATTGCGCATTCTCTCTGTTAAAGGCTCACCGCCTTACTAATAACTACCTAACTTACTATATAAGGAGATAATAGAAGCCTTAAGGTAGGTTCAGTAATTTGCCAATGTAAACAGTTTAGAAAGATTACAGGACAAGATACTTTGTATCAGTTGGTTTGAATAAGATAATTATTTAGTAAACACAACGTTGTATTTGTATAACATTTATAGAACAGCCATGTTTGGATGTGTAATTTCACTTATATGTTAATTTCTGCTTTCTGTAATTGAAAGATATTTTTTATTCTCTAGAAACTAAAAAAAGTCTTATATAAAAGTCTCTGCATGCATAATTTCCTTAATCGTACGATAGTTAAATGTAATATATTAATGAACTAAATTGTATAAGACAGGAACTACGAGTTTGCTTTCAATACAGTTAGTACCGGAAATTGCATCATTGCAACATTTGAATTTTTTTAAAGGTTAATATTTTAATGTGAAAACATCGTAATAACATTTATAAAATGCGTCAACATCTTGCATTTTGATTTTATATTTGAGATATATATGAATATAAAGCAGTTCTTTCACTAAGGAAATAGTTTATCACCTGTATCTATCAAATATTGGCCATTAAAGTTTAGTATTATTAGATCTGAACTCCAATAACTTTTACTTTATTTTTTTCCATTTTATTTTTAAGGTAACGTTTATTTTTAGTCGTAAATCACACGAGATCGATGGTTTGATTCATCTTTATGTATGTAAACGTTACCAATTTTGACTTAAGATAGTCTTGTCGCAAGTATGCGCATTATCATATCTTCCTATAGAGTGAGTAGTCCGACTCAGTACACAGTTTTGTTGTTATTTCTATTACATGGTTTTTGTTTGTACTATCTTAGAATTAACTATTTCAATGTAAAATATACGTTTTGACGTTGGTACAGACTAATTATATTTTAGTTGGAAATTGAGTTAATATGATAACATTATCGAAAAGTTGATTATAATGTATGCGATAAGATTGTGAAATAAGTACGAGATTTTTAACATAAATAAATTTACGTTTTTAATTACAGGCTTATAATTATAAAAATTTTATTTGTTATTTATTGTGTTTTGCAATATTTCCCGCTAAACAGAAAATATGGATATGCATATGTATATGTAATATTTTACTTAAACAAAATCGTTGTAATATTTAACCTGAAAGGATCTTATTTTATAGCTGTTTTACAAACTTTTCCTTCAAATTTAAGATTATATAATTCTTAAAAGGATATTCTTAAAACATAAACATTTATAGATTAATATGTAAAACACTGTTATTTCTAGTATAATTTGTGACCCTTAGTAAATAAGTTCAATGCCGTGCTTTTAGAACAGAGATGGAGAACCTATGGCATGTGTATGTAAGAGTGGGACCTTAACAAAGCGTAGAAATTGGCACGTCAGAAATTCAATAAATATTCTATTGTAAATTGATATTATTCTCTCCACTTTTTAATTTTTTTTATATATTTCGTTTCAGAAAGTGTCAAATCCCTATTGGGAAAACATGTTAAGATCTTGCTCAAGGCTGTGGTCCGTTTGGAGACCAAACCGGAGAAAACGGAAAACCGAGTATTGGTGAGTAAATATGTACTATTTATTTTTTATATACAAAAAAAACACGGGTAGAAAATTCTTTGTCTTATTGATACACCTTGCAAAATTGATTAGAAATGTACTTTTTATTATTTTTCACAACTCGCTGTCTTTTTTTATTATTCTCATTTGTATAATATATATAATGAATTTAACTTCAATTCAATTTTAATTTATCATTGAAATTTGATACGCTGGTATGGCAATAAATTTCTATTCTAATATTACATACGTGTAAAATAAAACGAATATGTACTAATTAGTCACAAATAATTAATACTTTTAATTTATTAGAATGAAGTTGAAAATGAAAATGTCATGATATGTACGAATTGTAATATTAGTCAATTCAATAAATAGTTCGTTATCGCTGTTATCCTACAGCACGGCTTAAGTATATAAATATTATACATAATAATGCATGCCATTGTTATGAAGTATATATTTGTTATTTACATACCCCTGTTGAAAGTTACGTGGTATGATTTAGCTAACATAGAAGTTACCCGTTATGTAAAAATGTTACCTAGATTTAGTTTTCTGACCCATTTTGCTGTCATAATTTTAAGGTAACCTTTCTCGGGATTAATAAAATCATAAAACTTGAATGGTTGTAAAGGATTATAAAGTTTCTTTAAATTGTAAAATAAATCCCGTAAAACCAAGGTGTAAATACTATATAATATAACGGTAAAATTTACTTTACGTTAAAACACAAAACAAAATATTGTACGTCATATATATTACATTGCATGTAATTTTATTTAACTCTTACATAAAGTGACATAATATATTATACATAATATTATGTAAAATAAAGATTACTTTTAAAGATATTAATAGACTTAAAATATTTGTGTAAAAGTTTTATGTAAATAAGATGAATGGATGTAACTTACACATACTTCGTTTCGCAGGAAAGTTTGCATTATTTAAATTATGCATACTTATGTTATATGCAATTCAGTTTGCTTGCTATAATCAAACAATTAAGAAATTAGATCAGGGTTACAGTTTAAATAGTATGTCCAGTGGCGTACAACAGTTGGGATGTATATCTGCTATCGATTTTGTGGAAAAACTTTTTTAAATTCTACTTTGAATTTGAATCCCATTAATTCTGGGAATAATATATTATTGCAATATTAATATTTGCTCATTTTTATTATCTATGGAAATTATGTTTAATGTTTCAATTTGTTATTTACATATTCGGAATATAACTTTGATGTAGTTCCAAGTACATAAAGTAATGAATTTTGTTAATTACTCGTTTGCTTGTTATGTATGGTAAAATTAAAGTCTGAATTATTACTACACGCTTATTTGATAAAATCTTTTATTGATGGTATGACTCATATTGTGATATGTGATTACCGCATCCCTCAGTGTCCACCCTCGGAACCTATTCACTACCCCTACCCTCTCTTATTTAATATGCAAATTACCTCGTGTAATAAAACCATGCATTAGTAGAGTTATATTATATAACTTTATGCTTATGTATGTCCAATGGTATTTCAACTTGATAATGGAAATTCATATGCAAAATAATTTTGAAGTTTGTATCATAGTCGAGATTGGAGAGTTTTGTTTATAATCAAACTTCCTGATGAAAAAGAGATATATTTTTACAAAAAATGATACTTGAGAAATATTATAATATTTATTGTAAAAACTACTATTTTACTATATTATTTTGTTTTAGTTTTTAGTACATTTATAGTATCAGCCAATGTGTCGAGAGTGTACTAAAGATATGAATAAAGCCGTCGTAAAGAAAACAGTTGGTTTAAACAGCGATAACAAGTTTATCCTGAAAAGAACAAAGGTTTATTTTCATAGAATAAATATTCCGGCAATGTTTTAGTATTTATAGAATAATTTATGGTTTTTATACAAATTACTTATTATTAATCTTACTGTCGACAAAAGATTTGATGAAATCTGACACACATATTAATCCTAGTACCCTGCAACCAAGATTACCTGCGATACTTAATCCAAATTTTAGGAAGGGATATAACTCACACATAACGACCTGTCTATATATATATATATATATATATATATATGTGCAACTAATATATCTAACCGGTTGTCACTATACTACGGTGCGAACTTTGACAAGATATCGCACATCTAGATTTAGTGGTATTTAAAAACTGTCGGACAGAAGAGATTGGATCTTACAGAGCGTATGAATCTTTGAAGAAGGTTGCTGAATCTTTCTGGCGGGTAACTGAACTCTGTTTTCTTAAGAGTCGATCTGAAGGGTGGTTAACTGTAACAGTCTAAGAGGGTGGCTTAGAATGATGGTGTTTTAAAATGCTTTAAACTTAGAAAAAAATATAAATTCAGTTGAAAACTATGAGATCCCATACATATACTGTATGTTATAGATTTTTGATTTGTGATTATTGTTTTTGATTGGAGGTTTATTATTTAAATCGGAATAATTAAAGGTGGTATAATCCGATGTCAACGGAAGTATAAGAGCCTCATAAACTATGAGAAATTTACCTTATTGTGTTATGGCTTGTAAAGTTTAAGATTTAGACAAGAAAATTCTTGTTTATTATGTGAACTGAATACGATAAATTGAAGGTCATGAGCCTACAATCCGTATTTATTTTGCTTCTCTGATTTAATTAATGGTTGCAATTTTGAATTATATTATTATACTCGTATATAAATCTTAAAGAAATTTTATTTTTTACGAGTTTTTCTGATTAAGAGATACGCCTCTGGAGTATAATAAAGTGGTAATAGAGTTTTCCCTCTCCTTAAAAAGCTAGTTCTTTCTGTGTTCGGCCGCGGGGGTCTTGTTCTTTAATAGAAAAGCTTAACTTTATATATACAATTATAATAAGTTTGCTCAAGTCTATTTCGTAAAATAAATGGTTTTGTTTGTATTTTTTAAATTTGGTTAAATAAAATTAGGTTATATTGTACCCAGCCAATAATTTGTACTGCGCATTTATTTTACATACTTTTAAAAAACATTTCCTTTATAAAAGGTGAGACTTTATCTTTATGTTAATTTTCCATAAATGCTATGTTGAAATGTATAAAAACAAAGTGTTAGTTCTAGTGCTGAGTTAAATTTGGATGAAAATAATAAAATGCAGTTGGTCTGTTGTTGGTTTGACGTAAGCTGTAACTCGTAAAACGAGCGACGACCTTTAATAAAACTTATATTGATTTTGGTAACTCTTATGTGCTGGATTAGAGCAATTTTGTAAACGTCGTTGTAGCAAATGTACTGCGAACTCGTTCTGAACATATGCAAGCTAATGTTAAATAGAGAATAGGGTAGGTGTGTATTTCGAAACTTCATGAAAAGTTACATATTTTATTTCTTTAAAATTTTTCAAAACCGAAAATATAAAACAATTTCAAATTGTGCTTGTGTCCTCATTTTTTAGTGGTCGATTTTTCAATTGTTGATTGAAATTGATTTTAATAAATATGTATTGGCGTGTCTATTTTATTAAATATATAAATGATGACGAAGATATAGTAATTAAAAATTTGAATTGTAGTTTTAGCGCTAGAAATGGTCGGCCATTTGTATGACGTGAAATACATTTTAACGTCAGTTATTTGTTGAGTAGGTCAAGTCGAAATAATCAAGTCAAGTCAAAGAATAATAATTTTTATTTTATTTAACCCTGTTACGGCAGACATAATATTGAAATTTGATTGTTCCTTGAAATAGCTGTAAATAATATTTGATATATAAATACATATAGCAGAGATTTATGAGCTGTAAGGTTGGTAACCTGTAAACTTATCAGAGTTCTGCCAAGAATATATCTCTTTTACGCTCTGTTGTATAAAAGAGATAGCAACTAGCGGTTGTGAGGTCACATGCATTTGGAATGTTGTACAACGTTTACCCTTTAATAATTAAAGAGACAAAATGACTTTTTTAATCGTTATTATTTCCTAACATACAAGAAGTTATTAAGAAATAATTGAACATTTGAGGTTCTAGTAACCCACTTTATTTATATATAGTACACTTTTATAGAAATTAAGACATAGGACACAAGCCCATTACTTGTCTCTGTATTCGATTCTATCTTTATCTTTTTTCGATAAAGACAAAATTGTTGTTAGCGTTGTTATGATTACAGGTTTTTTTGTATTTTTAGAAACATAGTATTCCTTCTAATCCGTTTGACTATTTCTGACATGTAGTGGGCCCTTAAGTGACTACGTAAAGAGCTGCAGCATTTGTGAGTGTACGTGGTAGTGGTTATACTGTAATAAAAAAAACCTTACATACAAAACAGGGGATAAAATGTTTGTATGAAAACGTGACTCAGCAGGAAGGCACAAAATATTGCAAAATTCGCACTTTTTTACTAAATGACTGAGCAGTTTAGTTTGTCTGGCTTTTGTATGATATTTTTATAACAGATAAGAACAAAGAATAAATGTACACTTTAAACTGTATTCATTTAGCTTTGATTCTCTTGTTGACAAATACTTTTTTTCCGTTTACCATCTGTCATTTTGACATAAAATTTGTTTTGATAGAAATTTAATATTTTATTAAATATATTCAGTGTTTTTAATCAAAATACACCTGGTACGCATTACAGATTTGGAGTTTATTTCTTTCTTATTTAACATGTGTTTTTTTACAAGTCATGGTTAATTTAAATGTATTTGCATAGCCAATTGTTATTCAACACTTTAAAGAGCTGTAACCTTGGCTGTTGCTTCATCATGTCTACGATAATTATTCCTTACTTATGTAAGTTGTTTAATGTACGGGTATTGACGACATATTTAACATCAAGACTTATGTGAAAACATGCTAACCTTATGCAGAACAGAGTGCAGTTATTTCGGTGTTTTATTACAAAAGTAGTTATGTGTTTTATTCATTTCATTATTTCGGGAATGTGTTTTCAAAATAAACAGACAACCGGAAGTTATTTATCGTTCATTTATCTGGAATCAATTTATAAATGCTTAGTAAAATAGTTTTATTTTAAGATTAGATTAAATTATTCTAAAATGAATATCGATTCCTGATTCATATTTGTTATTGCATTTTATTTTCCACGTTATTGCATGATGCACATGATGAATTCCTAGGGTGCGGTATCAGTGAAAATATTTGAATGTTTAAAAATAAGAATGAAAACAGATGATTAAATGAAATTTTTGCATTAGGATTTAATGAATCAGGGCTTACTGTAGCTGCACTCTGGAGATACAAATGTGTTAGGACAGCATAGATGAAGACGCGTACAATTGCGACAAGTCTCTTATTCACTAAAAATTGTTGTTTTGTCTCTGTTTGTTTTATGTGTTTATGTATTTTATATTTCTTTCTACGACAAAGATAAAAACAGTTTGTGGTCGTTCTACAAAGAATTGAACAAAAATTTCATTTTAATTTACTAGATATATTATTGCTATTTTAAGCAAATGTATAAAATTATTACATATTTCTGTTAGTATTAATTTAATATTAATTTTTATGAAATACTTGAAAATGTTTCAAATTTTTGTAATGTTAATTAATGCAAACAATGGAATGTACACCCTAAATATTTCTGGAATATGGTTTCATGATTTGCGGTTTAATTAAATTTTACTTAAGAATCACCGTTTTAAAATCACTGGTATAGATAGCAGATAGTGAATTATGAACTTTCTTGGAAACAACCATAAATAATTAATGGCCTCTTTTAAACAAATTATCTTTTATAGTTAGTACACAAGCCCACTACTGTGTTATTTTATGTCCGAAACAGCCTTATCTGCTGTAGGGATAATTAGGTAATTGTTCAGTAAAATTGTATTTTGATTTTATAAGGTTCGTTGTCCTTTTTTCTCCTATTCATTTTAGATTCTTTAAATAACATATATCGTTTTAAATATATAAATATCCCTGATACTATGTTTGCGAATCTTTCAAGGTGAAATATGATATTACCGTTTAATATCTTGCAATTTAAACAGTAAATTATTTTGCTTATACATTTTCTATTTTATAAAACATTTTCTACATTGGTTTGCTAGTAACAAGTAATTCAAAATAAGACTCTTAGTTCAGATTCAAATGGAACAAAGCGAAATATCTGAATAGAAAAGAATGGTTTAAAGTCCGTGGTTTATACATTACAAATATTTACAAATCTAATAATACTCAAATCTTCTTTTCTTTTCGTATTTGTTTTTTACTAAGAAGGACTTTCGTTAGAAAGCTTTTCTCAAATTATCGAAATGTCTTTCATTCATTCTTGATAAAGGAATAATATTCAGATATAGATATCTATTATGTACAAATAACAACCTTTCGCAAATATTGGTACAAGAAAAGACTGGTGTTAAGATGACATAACCACTAGAAAAAATTAGACTTAAAGTGCACGCGGTTAATTTTAATTGAGAAACTCTATTGTGAAGGATGTATTTGAAGATGACACTTGAATAAATCGCTTTATTAACAGTGTTGAACATATGTTCATTTTTTGTTGCTGACTAGAAAGACACTGCTGCTGTATACAAAAAATAAAGTTCGTATAAAGTAAATATGTTACGTATTACATTATTTTTCAACGTTAAATAAATATTACAATTAGGATTGCCAACTTTCCAAAGTGCAAGAAAGGATGTTAGTCAAACTCTGAAAAAAGAGAAACCAGTTCTCGAAGATCAATCATGAATGTAAACATATAAAAGAAGCACACAGTGCAAATCGTCTTAGACAGTCACTTTCCTTCCCAGTTGGCAGGCCTACGTGCACATCACAAGATTGAAATCTTGCGTTAAGTGACATTTATGACATGCTAACTATAAAACAAACACGAAAATATGTACAACATTTTTTTTTTTCAACTTTTTAATTTAGCTCGACTAAATAATTACAGAAAATTAATTTTTAATTACTTTTAACAAGTTGTTTCAGCTTCGAAAGTAAACAAAGTTAACTTATGTTTTACTTCAATTATCCATTCCTCTTTCTAGTTAATCACACCTTTAGCTAATGTGGGGTGACCGGAACTTATTTTGTGTTGTAAGCGTTGCGTTATAATAATTTGCAGGCGTGCCTCTTAACGTTAAAACCTTGCATGTATAATTCATATCCTGTGAAGGATGAAATAGTTTTCATTATTATTAATTGTAATCCTTGTTAGAAGGGGTTGTTTTGTTTTGTTTTATGTTTTTAAAGGTATGAAAGTGAGTGTTGATGTGTACAACGACATCATTATATTTTTATACATTTTAATGAACTAAAAATATGTTTTTATGTATGAAATGTATGTAAACAAGAAATATGTTTTTCTAAAGAACGTATATATTTTTATTCTGTCATCACTATCAGTGGCGGACTGCTTTTCAAAGTTACTGAGGTGCGACTCACTATTCAAAATAGTAAATTCATTTTAATATTATTATTAAATGTTAAAATTGGTGGAAAGGATTATTTCAACGTGACCAATTAAACACAAACTTTCGATTATTATAGAATACGTTTCTATATAAACATATTGACCTTGGAACAGCAAAAATAAGATTTCTTAGCAAGATCCTTTTAATATTCTCAGCAACCGTGCCAGTAAAATAAAATATATTTTATTTTTATATTTATTACACGTATAATAGGACGGATAAACTTCTACACAAGTTTCCATGACAACTTTTGTAGTATCTTATATTTTTGTAGGGGTTTGTTTAAGAAAAATAAATAACATACAAATATATTTCTGTTCTTATTTAATTTTCAAAAGATACACGTTCCATTATGAAAAATGATCACGTTTTTTGAAATTCTCGTATTTTGTTCCATTTATGTGAGTTCTGTTCTTGTCATATGGGAATCAATATCCCCTGGGGCGCTACGTCCTCTAAACCCGAGGACCGAGGTCAGTCCTGTGTGCCTGTAGTCCCATAAAGCTAAGTACTGACCAGTGTTTGAAACATTTTGTGTCTAGATACAGATACAGAAGAATAGACACGTTGTCATATATGTATAACTAAGTATCTATGCTTAATGTATCTAGATTTAACACTAATATTTACCAAGTGCTCTTTTTTTAGTAAATACGATGTATTTTTAGTGGAGACGCAAATTGGTTTCATACGGTTATTTACCGAGATTTTATATGTTTGCAACTGTAGATTTTGGTTATCCAAAAATAATATGTGCGATTTTATGTTACAAAATATGTTTTTTATCGGTTTTCTATTATGGTTCATGAAAACAAAAACGTTTTTGTCTTCTCAGTAGTTTAAAAGAAAGGGGAGGGAAAAGGGGGGGGGGGTTAATGTCAAAACGATAAAGAAAAAGCATATTTTCGATAATGTTTTTTGTCGACACAGTTAATATATAATTATTTATATAATTACTACATGATAAAATAACATTTGAAGAATATTTTGTGAAATTTTCATAAATAAATACCAAGAAATGAGCCATTGACAGCGAATCTCCGCAGACGTCACAAAAAAAAAGTAACATTGCGGTGCCACTCATAACTCATCACTGTAATTTCTGAAATCAAAAATTCAAAATGATTTTATTAGTTGATAAGTTTCTGCAGTCACTGTCGAGTTTTTTCTTATTTATTGATTTTTCAATTTAATACAGCACTTAAAAGACAAAATACCGATTTTTCATGAAAAAAAACAATAAATACTATTTTAAAATACGTTAAAATTATTTTTTTTTTTTAAATTCGACAGCGTTACCGCGATATTTATGTAAAGAAGGAGTGTGCAAAATTTTAAAAGAATCGATCCTGTAGATTTTGAACTAAAGATATGGCACCGGCTCTTAAAAACCGCGTGAGAAAACGCGTTTAAAAGTTTCGAAGTAAGACGAAACCAGACCAGAGAGGTGAGGATTTAAAACTCTATATCTCCGACAGTTTTACTCCAATCGACTTCAAATTTTCACACAATAAGCTTAATATGTTGTACATTAATATAAATAAATATTTTTTTTTTTAAAAGTTGAAACTTTACCACCCCCCCTTAATATCAATGTTTTCTGGTGAGTACACAGCTTAACGGTGTTTTTACCGGACGCTCTGTTCCTCTACGGCTATAAGGATACAGCTCACTAAACTGGATTACAGCTTCAAAGTTGCTACTAACAATATCTATGAATTCCAGTTTCAATCACCCTAATCCGCTCTGGGAAAGCAGGTCATATATGAGAAGCGACCCATACCTATAATATGTTTTCAAGCAGAGCTTACCTGCCTATTGGTTTAGAATAAAATTCCGGCAGGTGTACTAGAAAAACACCACCACTAAAAGATTTAAAAAAAAGGCTAACACTGTAATTTTTATTATGTGTATACGAATACAAAGGAACAAAAACATAATAGATGAAATAGTGTTATAAAAAGTTGAACAAAAGATAAAGGGTTCAAGAAATTGTGATTTAGAAATGAAAATTATTACTTGCGTGCAGTAATGTTTAAAGTTGCACGCTATGAATTATCATAGTAGAGCAGGTATGGCAAACTCTTTCCTGTACTTTAAATTAAAATGTCAATTTTTTTAATAGATTTCATTTTTATTGTTTTATAGCAAGAGTTAGTGTTTCCATAAAAACTATACCGCTGCATAATAAGTTTATCGGGAATCAAAACCGAAGTGAGTGTCAAGCATAAATGCTCTCGCCCACTGCCTTAACTTATATACCACAATACAAAATATTATTGTTCTTGTGCAAAATTGAAATCATTTGCTTTTACGAGTTGAATTTTGATTAACAATTACTCCACAGTTTGTATCTCATATTTCAACTTTCTCATATTTGTATTTATTATTCATATTAAAATTATGAGCTTGAAGAAATTGCCAAACCTTAACAAAATATGAATGTATTGTTTACTAGCATTAATAAATATTACGCACTGTTGAATACGTTATACAAAACAATAATAAACATTCTGTTTTAAAACAAACAATTTTCTTACTCGAAATGATTGTTTAACGCCTTATTTAAAAATAACACTGATAAGAACAATATTTGTTTAGTAAGTTTTCTCACAAATAGCAAAATAACTTCATCTGGTCTCACCACCGTAGCAGTAATGAATAAAGTTCAAATAAACTATTAAAGTGTAACAGAGATAGATACATCTTGTTTCTTTTTCTGTGATATTCTGGTGAAATAAATGTGAAATTTTTCTCCATTTCTCTATTTAATTGACTACATTTAATCTGAGTAAAAAAGAATTGATTTCTTTACTAGAACTTTATCTACCTATTCATTTTACCCAAATTTTTACTGGGTTATGAAAATAGAGGCAATTTATCAATATAAAGTACAATTTTATGGAATTTAAAGCCAGATAGATAGATAATAACGTTTATTAACAAAATTTCTAAGAAATACAAAGCTTTAATAGATAAATCTTTAATTCTCATTTAATAAATATAAATGTTCTATAAATATATATTATCTATATTTATAATACATATGCTTTTAATTATCTATGCTTTTAAATTAGAAAATAATGAAACATACATTTTTATAGTTAAGATTAATTTACATATAAAAGTAATTATATGCTCTTAACATAATAAAATAACTTATTAATTCTACGCTATGAATAATGTTATATTTATTGTTGTATAAGTTATTTGCAAAACAAACATGACTCACTTCACTCGTGTAAACATCGCGGACTGAGTCAATCAATTATGGATGTATCAGTGGTAAATCTAGTGAGGTCTGTGCTCTGTGACTCTGATTGACTGCAGGGGTTACTGGAACAAACATCTCACGAGGGGATCGATATTTAGTTGATTATGATTTTATACGGGATGTTTGAACACAGTTTGGTCGTAAATCGAAACCTTTCCACGGAAATTATAACTTAAGACATTTGCGCGCTATAGAGCTCATTGGTAGAACCGTTTGACCATTTAGGCTCTCCGCACACGAGGCTACTGGTTGCAAACCTTAGCCCCGAATCTGCCCGAACCGAATGTGATTGCAACTGTGTTGTTAGTGAGAGAACGAACGTGTATACGAGTGAGATTAAACACACGGCATAAACGTAACTAAACTGATTTCAAACTGGTTTTGAGTACGTTTGCCGCGAGTCAATTTCTCAGTCGCAGAGGCATCACTCGCAGTCGCATCTTTGGTTTCATGGGGTTGCATGGTTTTGATGAAGACATCATCAACAGAGATGTTTACGAATACTATTTAAAAGTATTTAAATACATACATACAATCAAATACGACATATAAAAATCCCCTATTATGCTATTGTTAAAAATTCTACAGAGTCACGGAACACGGCTCGACTACCAGTTTAGTTTCATTCGTGCCGTGTGTTTTCTCTCAATCGTATGCACGTTCGTTCTTTCACTAACAACACAGTTCCATTCTCATTCGGTTCGGGTAGATTCGGGGCTAAGGTTTGCAACCAGTCGCCCCATGTGCGGAGGGTCTTAAAATAATATTTTAGGACACGAAGAAATTACGTACAGGCTTCGACAAAAGTTTTTGCTTAGTTAGCTATAAATCGTTCCATTTGAAATGCGTACGTAACACAAGTTTTGAATCATATTATACCACAGCAATGTCTTTAGCTTTAGTAACTTATTATAAGTAACTTTCTAAGCCCGACACAAGAAATTAACGACATTAGCATAATTTCTTTGCATGATGCTATCCTTTTAATATAAAATTGGATTTAAATATCAATTATTGTCTTTATATACATTTACTATCATCAAAATAAACTGTAGATTTCACTATATACCGAGAAACTAGTAATCACATTTTCTAGCATCTCTAGTAATCACCACACAGTGATTTTCTCTTAGTAACTACTATAATTTATCATTTAAATAACTCAAGTTAACAGTTAAGAATATCTACTTAAATTGTATTTTATTTATTTATTAATTTAATTAAAGGTATGCTAGTTATGCTCAGTTTGGTTGAACGAGGAAAGGTTTAAATTATTACTGAAAAAAAATAAAAGTTTTACGTGGCTGTATTTATTTTTATTTCAATGTAAATAATCAAGAATCTTTCTTTTCCTTATTTTGATTGCTTATGTCTTTAAGCTAAATACATGCATATTACAGATCTTTTAATTTAAATATTTTACTTTATTTATTAATTTAATTTGGGATCAAACTTGGAGTTATGCTATTCAAGCATGAATTGCTATGTACATTCTCATATCCTACAAATATTTCCAATACTTAATAAATACGTTGTCCAATAGATATTATTAATGGCTACAGAATCTTGTGTATGTAAAATATGTCGATAGCAGATTCAAATTTCTGTGGTTGGTGTTGATACAATAACAATCCTGACTACCTTACATACTAAAATATGGGAAATCTTTTGAATACGTTACATTCATTTCAAATCAGACCCACGTTGAGGAAATAGCCCTGAGGGCGTGAATATTATTAATGTTTATGTATGACACAACATCGTTCATATAAAGTTTATATATTACTAGCTGTCCCGGCCACGCGTTGCTGTGACTAACGTTTTTTGTCATATTACATTACATAGCGCCATCTATTGAATATTTACTCAATCTAGTCAACAGATGTCGCCATCTTTTACAATCGTTTGGAGCTAACAGATAATTAATAGACAAATAATTTGCAATAAGATAATATTGCAATCATAAATTGAGATGTAAGCTATCCTATCTTTCAAGTTGAATCAAACTGCACACGGTGTACAAATTTGATTAAAATCGGTTAAGTAGTTTAGGAGTCCATCGCGGACAAACACGGACAAACAACGTGACACGTAATTTATATATATTAAGAAGAAGATAAAGAAAACCTTGTTCATATATTCATCTCATACTAACTGCATTGCATCCTCGATGCTCGAGTAGTACATTCCAAATCTATTCAAGATATTGCGTATAACAATTCATCACATAAGGGGTAGTTTTTTAATCCCTCTTTACCCATTGTCACAGATTTGAAAAAAAGTTGTTTCTAGTTTTAGTATGTTTTTTGATCTTGCTTTTGGAAGTCGAATTTTAGATTATGTGTACACATTGGTATCTTTATGGTATTCTTTTCCTGTGTTGCAATTCATATGAAGAACCATTACAAGAAATATTTCTGTAATACTCAGTAAAATTATTATATGTTTTCGGATATGACATAGTATGTGAAAGTATACAAAAGTTATAATTGTTTGTTATAAAATGTTATTTGTTTTGTCTAAATGCACGAACATAATTAAAGCGTTAAAGAAATTAAAACATATTTGTTATATTATGTGTTTGATAATTTAAATGTTTAAATTAATATGACAGCTTAATTTAAGTAATTAAAATTAATGTTTGAACATTTAGAAAGAACGTTTTAAAAACTAAATATTATTTTTTTAACATAATACTTATATGTAAATGTTATTTAATTTTACAATTAAAATAGCGTGAGTATGAAAGCAGAAGTTTATGATAGTGTTATTATATACTATCACGAAAATGTTCCTTTGTCGATTTATATACTTTGTTTAACTTTTTTAAATGTCTATTCTATTGTCCTGTCTATTTCTGCTTGCAACAATTTTTTACTAGTTTTGGCAATTTTCTGGATATCATAGTCTTATACATATATGGAAATTAACTTATGTTACAGTCTCTTGTGGAAGAGCTCTTTTGTACCTCTATTTATTTATTTCGTTTATAATTCAAAAACAAAAAATTTCCACCACCTATTTATTAGAAAAATTCAGTTTTGTGTTCTTATTCGTTTTTAGCTTCTAGTTCTAAGTGATACGGTATAAACTGAATTCAATAAAAACAGGAGAGAAACCAAAGCGGTACCTAGACCTACATGCTATATCTCTTATGCTGTAGTCCAGCTTCATTATCTTTATTTGCCCCTCTTATTGGCTAAATGGGCGTTCCGTAGCGATCTGTGGTCATTCTCTAGTTGAATTTAGGACGAGTATAATAGTATTAGGTTCCTTACACGTCCTATAATGTTGTCATTACTTTAAAGTGTCAGTATATTCGTTATTCTCTCTGTCTGTAGAAGTCGATTAGAAAATGGGGTTATCAGTTTTTCTATTTAGTAAAAAATTAACATGTAATAAGTATAAACCAAATTCCGCATAAATATATAAAATCGCGATTCTTCGCGAAAGAATTAAAAATGGAAACTAAAGCTACCCTCTATACCGTTTCACCTTATTTGAGTAATTTACATCAGCTCGGCTAATTGTCTCTAAGTATGATAAATGAGAAAGCTAACGGCTAACTAATTCCTAAACTATTTTTACACATTCATAGATAAGCTATTGATAGAAATGAACGTTTTGAGGCGGTGTCGTGTATACCACATTTTAATTTACTAATTGCTTTTCATTTTCACCTTTCGGCTGTCGATCCTTATTTCGCTCCGCTTTTCGCAGAGTGCTGCCGGGTTTAATATCCGTCAGTAATGGATTTCTAATTGAAATCATCCTGAGCGTATTACGCGTAATCATATTTGTGCTTGCTTCGTCAGTTTTGCGCGTCGTCCCGGTAACTGCCGGTAAAGGTGACGTACATATCACTATATCCTCCGAGGTATATTTCCTTAAATATTTTTTGGATGACTAGAGGGGTGTAAATCAACTATAATTTTATTAAATGAGGTGCTTCTACTTCCACCCCAAACCGGATACATTTACGATACAAGGTAAACGTGTATCAAAAAGGTGTGGTGGGGTATTAACCCGTGAAATATGTCTGCAACATAATAATATATGGCCTGATTTTTAAGGGTTGATATGAAACACGATAGGTTTACGAATTTTGTATTAGCGCTGTCAGTACATCTTTGCCCTTGTTCAATTTTTCATTGCTTTTTAAAAGTCAACTTCGATATACGAAACTAATAAACATAAGAGAAACTGTGGAAATATTGAAGTTAAATATCTCAACATATTTGAAACGTGCAATTGTCAGTTTATACCATGTTGCTATAGAAACGATCTAATTACAATTAACAGTCAATTAATTTAACATTCATTTAGAAGTCCCCGTGTGTCCAAGAGTCGTCGCAGATGCGTAGTCCCTCCCTCAGACATATGTAAGTGCGTTTCAGTCCACACCCCTACAAACAATGTTGACAAGATTCGTATAGGATTCGTATTAGATTCGAACGGATTGAACCGAATCGCATTAGAATCGTATTAGATTCGGACGAGATTTACAGAAATTGTTTGTATGGTCGTGACCCTATCTACTGGTACGGAAACAGATGCACCAGTATTCATAAAACCAAATTATAGCTAATAGTAATATTGTATGTTACGAAGATAAATAATCAGTGTTTCTTGCATTAGCCATAGATAGTAATTTTAATTTTTATTAAAAATGATTCTATTATGCCATATTTTTTATAGAAATATTCTATCACTAAAGCTTTTAAAAAAGTATTTTTTATCATCTCATTTATACAAAGCTGTTAAATACAATTGCTGCAACATACACAGACAGATATAGTTGAAATGATTTCAACAAACGCGAAAATATTACAGCGTATAGAAAGCAGTGTAGATGTTCGCTCATGCATCGTGTGCACCCATTGAAGTTATGAGGAACATCTATTGTATATAAATGTTCAATGTAAATGTGCACTTAGTCTAATTAGTACTGTAGTCGGGAGCATTGAGGCGTCAAAATTTACCACTTGTCTGTAAGCTATACTTATAATCGCTCGAAATCACGGATTCTGGTTTATTTCGTCTTATCGAATGTTTGCAAAAATATTTATTTAACATACATACTATTGTAATTAAATTATTATTATAAACGCTTTGTTGTTGTACAAATAGTATGTTGGCAAGCATGGTACTACTCGGAGCCACCTTAACCATGCGTTCTAAAAGTTGTAATCCAGTGGTTTTAGGAAGTATTCTGTCTTATTGTAAGATCGCACTTATGAGTATTATTACAGGTATATATAAGGTTCATTTTACAATTCAAAGTGCAATCTTACATGAAATTGCTAAAAATTACAAATCATAAGCTGTTTATAATATTAGTGTATATAATGCAAGACTAGATGTAACTGTATTGATTGTTATATAATGAATATGTTGGAAGTGACGTACCACGTCCGAGGCACACGGCGCCAGATTACTCATTTCGCTTGAGTTCTGGTTCGGTATAAGACCAACGTTGTACTGGCAGTTTCAGAGCGAAATATCGCTAACACTTAAAAAATTAGTGGTTCCTACATACGCGTATCGAATTTCCTAATTGAACAAACTGTCAAACAAATTTCCTATTTTAATTTACATGTGTAAAATGCAAGTACTAATGTTCATTGGATAGGAATAATCCTATTACAAAATGAAAGTATATTTCATTATTTATTAATTCTAAATAATAAAAAAACAAGTTGGTTTAAAGCCCACAGGTCATTAACTGCACAGGCTTTTAATGTTATGTCAAATGGCACGATAAGTGATATCCTGATTTATGTTTTTACGAGAAATGTGGTAATATCTTAAATAATAATGTTCACATAATTGGTTATTATTTCTAATTATAAAACTGAGAAATACAAATATAAGTTTTAAGTCTGTGATGTCGTTAAACAGTATGTAATTAATTCTTATCAAGGTCCATAAAGCAAGAATGCACAATATGTCCGATTATGGATCGCTCGTAAGCATTGTTAATATTTTTCAAATCAAGATATCAATAATCGAATGTTGTTTAATGATCTTATTAATTATAGCTCGTTTAATAGATTAAATACAATATATAAGGTGAACAAATAAGCCTGCTGATTTAAATTTCGCGCCATTCTTTTCATGAATATTTGAGGTTCTGGTAGTCAACTTCATCAATATAATATACTCGTAGTACAGTTTTATAGAAATTAAGTCATGAATATGAATTAATTACATGTCTCAATTAATGACAAATTGTACGACAATATTTGGTTAGAAATAGTAATCGATTCCGTTAGCGTATATTGACGTCATCCTCACCGACGTTCTGTCATTGTCAGTACCAAAGATGATTATTACGCATCGTTGAATACCATCATTGGATTCATTGTTATGATAATCATAACTTCATCCATAAATTGAATTGATTAACTACTATACAGTGATGACGTATAGTGTTACAGTGCTACTATTTCTAATTGAACCTTTTCACTATATGGGCAGTTTATTTTAAAATTAGAGCAAGTCAATTTTTTGTACTTTATGGTTGAAAGTGACATTTGTAGACTGTTTTGAAATGAGAATCCTGAGGAGATATATTTTTAGAAGTTAAAGAAGTAAAGAAAATAATTTATCATGTATTATTTAAGGTAATATTTTTTACATAATGTTACGCTTTATTATTTATCAAAGATTAACATAGTTATGTTACATTCTCATACATTCATTTTGCACAAAAAGGTTTATTAACGTCAGAAAACTTATGTTAAAAGATGTCAACTTGTTTGTTATGTTAAATAAAAATTAAAAACGTACCACAGGTTGTGCCTAGGGGGCCCACCGATTTTAGAAACGGGCCTGAATTAAAGACAATATAAGTTTGACCTGTTGGGGTACCTTATTAAACATTCAACATGTAAACGCGGGCGAATTAATTAGGTCAAAATTAGAAATGACCAAGATCTTAATATTTCCATACGATGAGGCAACTATACCAATTTAAATTTTATTATTTAATAGCTTAGGAGTACGTTGTGTATACTGCTTATTTCAGTTGAATACGTCTACTTGTTACATTGATTGCAGTGGTTTTTAACCTTTAGTTAAAGTTTGATGACATTTTCTAATGTTCAATTTTTAGATATTTAAAGAAATAAAAACGTCAATCTATATTTCAATCAAAAACAAGTTCACAAGCCCATTGTCAGGTCTGGTATAACTATAAAATAGTATTTTTCAGTATGTTTCGATGTGCTACTATGTTTGGTTATATATGCAAATGTTATCATTGAAACCATGACGAAAAGAAATCTTCAACAAACTACACAGATTATGTGTTCACTTGTTATCTTAAACTTAAATTAAACAAAGTTGTATATGATAACTTTTTTCTCCAAAAATATGTTATCTCATCTGGTTGTAGCTACCACAATAATTTAATTATGAATGTAATTTATATAACTGCAGCGCAATGAATAGTTACATAAAAACTAAAAGTACGTATACCTCGTACATTGTTTGTACTAGCTGTCATCAGTAAATATTTACTCGTCGTGTTGTGCTCTGCGTTTGAAATTTGTTTAAAAAAGCAACTACGTAAAAATTATTTTATGACAAAACTATAAATATATGTGTACAAGTATGTGTACATATAAATAAAAACCGTTATCTCTACAATTACTTGTGTATGTTGTACTGCTTGGTAATATTGGTCAACTTCAAATGAATCTAATCACTGACATATTGAATTAATGCTAGCCGTATGAGTCAGTGCCATAGTGTTCTTTGTGGTTAGGTTTGAATACTTGGAATTCATATAAAGTAATGTTCAGTATTTGTGGTGCGTTTGATTAATGGAAACAAAGTACACAATATTCTCGATTCGATATATATATAGCAGACTGAATGGGAATGATTCGGTGCCGCCCCAGTTTCGTCATTTTGTATACGACTAATGAATGACTAATTGTAGTTTCTTATGTCATTATCTTATTACTAGTTTTTATATGTTTTACTTTATTGTTTTTATACAAATTATTTATTATTCTATATCTATGATGCCAGACTGTTGTGACTTTGTATTCGATCCGAGGATCAGTGCTAAGAGAAATCTATATGCAAAGAGGTATTTTGAATACATCAGTAAATTATTAAATGCTTCCATTTTCTAATCATTCTATCGCGAGACTATGTTGTTACTATGGGTGAATACAAATCAATATAATTGCTAATTAGGTCATATAATTTGAAGGTAAATAAAACTGATTACATCCATTGCATATTTGGACAGCTTCCAAAAGGGTGAAGGCTGATTCAGTGGAACGTCGTGGTAGGTGGAAAGGGATGATGAAATGCTTTGGAATGTAAATACTCTCTCGAAAGTAGGTCGTAGGTCGTGAAGCTTCCAATTGGGGTATGTAAATACGAGTACCAGTAAAAACCACCCTGTGTTTGGGATTGTTTTAATGCTGATTTCTCTGACTTTTGTACTTCAAAAGGTTTTTTTAAATTCAAGTTAAGAAGTAATTTCTTTCCGTACGAACGGTATTTACTTTCTAGAAAATATTCAAATAATTTAAGTAAATTTTATAAAGCATTCTTGGAAGGAAGACTACTACGTCGCCTGTTTAATATATAATTCAAAATCTTTGAGAAGAGACGAAGTAAAACAAAAGACTTCTTCTGATACGTTATTAAGATTTTAGAATAATGTGAGCACAATAGTTAAAATGAAATGGTTTGGCTTAGCGGAGTGTCAGTGTTAGGCCCTCTTACAATGGGATGGATTGGACCTGCGACATCCAACTTTAATGTTTATCATACGTCCGTGTTCATTTTATGGTTCATACGTATATAGATCAAAGTACCGCCTTCAAATCAATCTCAAAACCGGACCCTTCTATAAATTTTGCTTAAATATCCTGCTGATTATTGTGCAATTATTTCATTTATCTATTTCAAAACCTGAACTCTCAACAAACTTTAACGTAAACATTGAACTCAGCATAAGGTCAAAGTCACTGAAACTTCATGAAAACAAATCGAAGTGTTTTCATTTTGATAAGCGAATATTTTCAGAATGGGCTTGTGTCCTCATTTTTTAGTGGTCGATTTTTCAATTGTTGATTGATATTAATGTTAATAAATGTGTATTGGCGTGTCTATTTTATTAAATATCTAAATGTTGACGAAGATATAGCAATTAAAAATTTGAATTGTAGTTTAGCGCTAGAGATGGTCGGCCATTTGTATGACGTGAATGCGTTGTATACGTCAGTTTATTTGTTGATTAGGTCAGTGCTGTGGTAATGTTTTGTAGCTGTTTGTAGTCGAAATAATCAAGTCAAGTCAAAGTAATATTGAAATTTTATTGTTTCTCGAAATAGCTGTAAATAATATTTGATATATATATATATATATATATATATATATACACATATAGCAGAGATTTATGAGCTGTAAGGTTGGTAACCTGTAAACTTGTCAGAGTCTGTCAAGAATATATCTCATTTACGCTCTGTTGTATAAAAGAGATACCAACTAGCGGTTGTGAGGTCGCATGCATTTGGAATGTGTACAACGTTGAATCCCTTTAATAATTAAAGAGACAAAATTACTTTTTTATCTCTTAACATACAAGGAGTTATTAAAAAATAATTGAACCTGTAAACTTGTCAGAGTCTGTCAAGAATATATCTCATTTACGCTCTGTTCTATAAAAGAGATACCAACTAGCGGTTGTGAGGTCGCATGCATTTAGAATGTGTACAACGTTGACTCCCTTTAATAATTAAAGAGACAAAATTACTTTTTTAATTGCTAATATCTCTTAACATATAAGGAGTTATTAAAAAATAATTGAACATTTGAGGTTCTAGTAACCCACTTTATCAATATATAGTACACTTTTATAGAAATTAAGACATAGGACACAAGCCCATTGTAATTCATTTTTCTTTTTCTTTAAATTAATATAAGTTCAAAGTGAACATAACATGATATTAAAAATAAATCTGAACTACATTTTAATAATGAATTTATTCTATGTAGTGCGCTTGATGGTTCAACTTGAAATCTTTTCTTTACAAAGTGTATGTAATATTTTTAATGAGGCATCATAAAAGACATGAACGACTACTTGTACATAATCCAACAGAATTATTTTATAAAGTAGATTATAACTAAACATGACGATAAAAATATCATTATTTTCCTCATTCGCGGGTTAGTACCGACTACTTTAACACTGTGTGGTTCACTGCCTTCAAACTTTTCATGCTGCAACTTGTTCTTTGTCGCAAAGTGCTTCATAATACTAAGCTTAAAATACTTGCTTTATTCTATTACTATAGTCCTAGTTATAGTTCATAGAAGGGTTAAGTGACTTAAATGACTGCAGTAATTGGCTTATATACTCGAAGCTACTTTATTTATCACAATTATTTTTAATCCTTTGTACTCTTTGCTTTTATCAATAATGGAAACTTGATAGCTCTTAATCTTGTTACATACTACAAAAAATTTTGTTAAAAAAAACATTTTGTGACTCATTTCTTTGCTATTACTGCTATAAAATACACCTTTTTCGGATTAATAGAATCATAAAACTTTCATTTTAAATTTTGAGAAGACCTTAAACAATAGGAACGTAAAATAAAAAGATTTTAGGCAAATTTAATTATTATTTAGTTTCGTTTAAGTAAAAAATGTTACACGTATGTGACCATATTTCGTAATTAGCGAGAAGTTTATTTATTATACATTATTGTATTCGATCCCGAATCGAACCCCAAGACTGCAACCAGCAATTCTCTCTACGTATTCAATTTTTGTGCAGACATGACTCAGACGGAGGTAATTAAAACAACAATCAAAGAAATCCAAACAGAAACGTGGTTCATATAAAGGAAAAATAGAAAATTACAACAGCACTCTGAAGACACTCAAGGTCTCGACAAGTCTACTTGACAAATCCAAATACTCGTATATTGCAAGTGTGGAGTCTGTCTGTCTTACATAAGTATTAGCCGCCAGGTTTATGTGACAATATATTTTTTAATTTGATATCATCATTCTGTTTTAAGTTTGGTTTAAAATAAAAAAATTCTAAAGGTATTTAGCAAATTCACTATGGTAAAAGCAAAAGTTATGTTGCTGTTCTAGGCTCCGCGTTCTGAAAGCTTCGTAAAGGACTGACATATTGAGACTGCATCATCTGATGTTATATAAACAGACTCTAAAGACAGTATTTCTTCAATATGTCCTAACTTAATAATAACATTTTACATCAATTTTTTAACTTTAGTTTTAGTTTTTTTTTACTTTGACGTAATATAAGATTTAGACATAGGGTTTAAGCAAAAGGATGTCATTTCGTTAACTGATTGATCCAATATATATATATATATATATATATATATATATATATATATATATATATATATATAGTAGCTCTGGTATATGTTTGTATACTTGTTTATAACAATTTAAACACAAAGAACTTCGTTTCATGATCCCTTCACCAAGAGTTAAGATAAACGAAACGCTCCGTCTGTTTGATATATGCTAGATGCTTCTAATGGTAAACTTAGTACAGTACAGTAAATATCCGTTTCCGTTCCAGTAATTCCTGTATTCCGATATTAAGAAGGGTTTCATTTAACCTCCTCCAACACCCTCTTCAACTACCCTTGTAAACTTTACTCAGCTCTTCTATAATCATTTTTGTTTTTATTTTCAGGTTTTCTCCCCTTTACGAGTATTTCTTCTCACATCCAAAGTTCCAACACGGGTAAGTAATTAAAATACGTCACCAATTATAATTATTATTTATTTATATTTCCTTCGGTGTAATTAATATAATTAAATAGATTTATTTTTAGCTCAATTAATTTATAAATTATCCCGTTATTATGAAGAATTCAAAACAGTTTTTGTTTAGCACGTTTATACTGTTATTTAACGACTAAATTGTTATGTTATAACTGGACATGTTGATTGCTCAGCGCACAATTAGAGTTACTGTTCTAGAGTTCTGCTGCTGTTTCTGTCGCCGTCATGTCATACTCGCTAATTGTTGTTAAATTATTTATTTAAAAAGTACAGGAATATTTCTGTTTCCTTTGTAATGCCCAACAAAATATAAATTGTTAAGTTTGACGTAAAGAAACCTACAAAAACATATATCTTATTATTATATTATGCTACCTTTAATATGTTTTGAATTTGTTTTTTATAATCATTATCCGTTAAATACTCTATACTTAAAAAATATGCAACATTCAACATAAATGATACGTAAAAATATATTCATATCTTCTGGGATAAATAAATAACAACATTTTCGATTCGAGTAAATTTGTTTATCTTCAAGCAATTATTTTAGATTGACTGCCACTTTCACTACTTGGAAATACAAGCGGTGGAAAGTCGAAGAGGAAATCATCTGGGAATTACCGTAGGCGACAAAATATACACATTTCTATGTGGAGATGATCCTGGTGTTAATCAAGAAGTTGACAGCATGTTGACCACACTTGCTACTGCTATTCGAAATATATTCCCTACAGTCCCTCTAAAATATATAGTTCGCAAGGTAAGCCTGCAGTGAAATATATAAGAAATGATAATTTTGATAACGGTATTTTTTATAGCGACACACTATAACAAAAGTAACTAATTATTATAATTATATCTATGTATATAAGCTATTACGTCCGCAAATTGAATTAACATTATAACTGTTACTCTTTCAAAAACTAAATAGCAGTAATATTTTTCTTAATACAACTTTAAATGTCACGGAAATAAAACGTCACATCAGGGAAAAATTTTTGCGCAATAAAAGTTCAATATATTTTCATTTATTTATATTTGCTACAATATCTTTCAGAAAGAATTTTTAAGCGGTAATACTAGTGCGGCATCTCAAATTTTAAATTCAAGAAAAATTATTTCGAGGTATTTATTATGTCTTAAAGTATATAAAAAAGAAATTGTTTCTTGTTTTGTATAAATGCCGGTCAAGTAGTATTCTTCCATGACTGTCACTATACTATTACCTAACAAGTATTTTTAACGTTTTATGCTTCTGTTAAAAATATCTTATTTCTATTAAGCAATATTTTTATTTATATTTTAGATTGACGTTGTTCCAATAACACGAGTTCAACATCTTCTTGAAAATGATGCAAGACCATCCGGTCCATGTGGAGGATTTTCAACACAGTATGCTTGCATGTGTGATTACCATGGTGTACCATACCGGGAAGAAGTAGCTTGGGATGTCGACACTATTTATTTGTCTCAAGATACACGAGAACTTAATTTAAGGGACTTTGATCATCTTGATCAAAAGTAATTTATACATTTTTCTTACAAATAATTAATAATAGATCATTATTATGGCATTTTCTCTTGAAAAAATTTCATTTTATTTCGTAATTCTTTTTGAATTCAGATAAGAGATAAAATTTAGGTGACAATAGTAATTTGGAACAGAACACAAAATTAAATAAATACACTGTGGCAAAAATTACGAATTTTTTGTTTTGCAAAATGAGAAAAAGGAACAAAACTTTGATAACCTAATAATCTTAATTATTGTTTCAGAGACCTGGTGCCAATTATTAGTGCTTTGGAATATAATACATATTTTACCAGTTTGAAAGCAAGTCACACACGGTTGTCCCATGAAGCTTTAGATAGGATCATTCACGTTTTAAGACGATCTCTGGGCTTAGAGCAAATTATTTTAGATTCTCTTGGAGTACGAAGTGATTTTGTTCATAAAATAGCCGTGGCTGTGATATCAAATTCTAACTCACCATTACAAACCATTGATCTGAGTCATAATTTAATAGAGGATAAAGGTAAACAATACATTTTAAACATCTAATTTATCTTATCTATAGAAGATTAATATACAATAGTTAGCAAAAAGATAAAAGTTTTACGCATAAATAATTTTAAAATACAAAATTTGCTGAATTCTTCGAACTTCTGATCAAAAGAAAACAAAGAAAACAACGTATTTAACTTTATTAATAAAACAAATAATATGTATATATCTTTAACTCTTATAACTAATGATTTTTATATGATATATAGTTATTTTTAGTGATATATTTTTTTTAATTATTGTAGGGGCCTCCAGTTTGTGTGGTCTGGTTGGCAAGTTGATGCAAGGTTTGCAATCCTTAGCATTTTACAATAATCTATCATTTTCATAACTATACTTAGCATAAACGCACAATTATTTTTAGCATGATTGATATTTATAAATATAGCTGTTACATAGTTTATTTTAAGATAACTGCGTCAACGAGATATATATGAAAAATATCTAAAGTTAATGCAGTTTTCTGAGTTGTTATTCGATGTAAAACCTCTTTCGATCATAACGTTCCAAATTTAATAATTAAAAAAAAAACAATAATATGCTACGCAAATAAAGTTCCATAAAAACGAACTTAAATATTTTGGCCCATTTAAAATTTGAATTTTATACAAAGGATTGCATGTTCTTAATTTTTTTTATAAGCAATCTTAAATGTGTATATGCAACTGTTTATTACAATGTTTATAGTTTTAAATTAATATTATTTTGTAATTAAGATAGCGGTGATAACAAATAGTTTTAAATGACTGTTACAACAGTTATCACTTGGTGAAAAAAGTACTGGGTTTCCTGCTTAAATTTACTTAAGAAATATACTAGACAAATGTGTCTTAATACCTTGTTTACAATATAATCTTTCAGAACCATAAGGTTGAACATAGGGATTACTAAATTCTCATTATAATAAGATGACCTGATTGCCTTTCCTAATTATCATTTTTATTAACTAGTTTAATACAATTTTTTTTTCAAGATCAGCGTCGATATATTTATATTTTATTTTATAATAACTCTATGATGTTTACTGCAACTTGAAATAGAGATTTATATTTTGTAATATTATTTAAGTTCTGCAGACTTAATATTTACACTTACACAAAAAGTTATTTTTATTATATATTATACCGTGGCTCATTTTTCAGCTAGAAGTTGATAAATAAATATTTTTTACATAAACGAATACATTTATTTTTAGAGAAATTATCAGTATACTACTAAGCAATTTCTTATTAATAGAAACAAAGAATAGTTTTACGGAATATGAAGAACTTAATTCTAAACCAAATATTTTTATTTCTTTAACAATTTTATATAATTCATGTTTTAAAAGTCAAAATATTTTATGTTATAAATATTCTTTGCTGCTGCTTTCTGCGCACTTTCTGTATATTTTCATGTGCTGTATATTTGCTGTCATACTACTGTTTATTAAAAGTAATATTTATTAAAAGTATTTCTTATAAATTGAATTAAAAATTTCAGGTGCATTACATCTTAGTGGTCCCGTGGCAAAAGTTTCTAAAGGGCTTGTTAAGCTAAATTTGTCACAATGTGGAATAACATCGAGAGGTGTGAACCATTTAGCCCACAGTCTGTCTTTAAATAAAACAATGCAGAGTTCACTTACGCATTTAGACCTCAGTGGAAATAATCTTAAAGACGATATTATAGTGAGTTATATTTAAAAATTATTATTACTTGTATGATAAACCATTAAATTTTTTGTTGAAACAAATATTAATTTCACAAAATACATAAAGCAATTTAGAAGTATGTTATTATTGATAATTAAAAATAAATAAAAAGTAATTTGTTGCATATTTCAGACCAATAATTAAATTTTTGTTTCAGAGTTTATGTAACTTTTTAGCTCAACCGAATGCATTAGCTCATTTAGATATTTCATCCACCGACATAACATTAGAGAGTGTAAGAAATTTCAATCTTACTATATCGAATTTTTTTTTTTTTAAATAATAATGGATTATGGTTTTTTTTAGCTATTTGGGGCTCTGTTACGTGGCTGTGCAACTAATTTAACTCATTTAAATGTTTCACGAAATTTATTTAGTACAAAAAAAGGACGAGAAGTTCCGCCGTCTTTTAAACAATTCTTTACAAGTACTTTATGTTTAAAACATTTGAATGTTGCTCACTGTAAACTTCCTCTGGAGGCTTTAAAGTAAAAATTAGAATATGTTTAGTCTTTATTATTTTACATTATTTATAAAATTATATTTCTGTTTACAGACATCTTCTTCTTGGCCTGGCATGCAATGAATCTACCACTGATTTGCATCTTGATCTTAGTTGTAACTCATTAGGTTCCCAAGGAGCCCATGTATTGGAATCTTGTATACATGGGGTTCGTTGTATTTCAAGTCTTGATATTAGCGAAAATAGTAAGTTTAAATTGAGTTAATCCATACAGCTGTAAAACAAAAATATAGTTAACCTTTTATATTGTACCATGTTATTTTACTTTTTAGATATGGATGTTGAGTTAGCACCTGTTATTACAGCTATCGGCAAAAATAAATCAATAAAATCATTGTTCATGGGGCGTAGCATGGGGGGCTTGAAGCCAAAGCACATTGCAATTATTATGGATGCTCTGGTATCTTTACTTCAACAAGACGACTGTTCATTACAACATCTTCACATTCCAGATTCAAAACTAAAGGCAGATCTTCATAATCTTATTAACGCATTTGGAAGTAATCAATGTCTTATGACTATAGATATTAGTGGTAACTATATGGGTGATGCGGGGGCTCGTCTTCTAGCTAAAGCATTACAAATAAATTCTAGATTAAGAACGATCATTTATGATCGAAATGGAATTACTTTACAAGGTTAAACATGGAATATATTTTGATAAATATATATATTAAACTTTTAAATTAATAGAATTTATTTTTTAGGTTACTCCGATTTGGCTTATTCATTGGAAAATAATTATTCCGTACGATATATGCCTTTCCCATTACATGATATTGCACCATGTGTTAAAAGTGCTCCAGAACGAACCGATAGTATAATGCGTCGAATTCAAGAACTATTGCACAGAAATGTATCTCCTAAGAAGTATGCTAATGGTCAAGCGTTTAGGTAAGTAATGATTATATTTGTTAGTTTTATACCAATACCAATTATACCGATTAAATATGTAAAAGATAAAAATATTTGTTCCTGTGTTAAAAATTAACGTTTTGTATTAATTAGTTTAAATATTTATTAGATCATCTTCATTTCATACGTTTTATTTTACAATATATTTGATATGTTACACTTATTAATTAATATTACAGATTGCAACAGTCATTTATTTTAAGTAGCACGCAACAAATGGTTGATCGTCTTGTTTCTCAAACTCAAGAAGGTCTTCAAGCATTATCCAATCAATCAGAACCAGTCTCTTTAGATCTTAGTTTAGCTTCTGGTCTTCTGGGGGATGCTGAAGGTTCTAAACAAATTCTTCCAAAACTACATGATATTGTAATTCATAGAGATGAACAAAATGCTATAGAAGTCAAATTAAAACACGTGTCTGATGAAATTCATCAAGTGGTATCTGCCTTTTTGGAAGGATCTTTAGAGAGTATGGTCAGATGTGCAATTGAAAGTTCTCCCCACGTACTATCTTCAACAAGTATGCACCAAGACTTGGTACAATCTGGACGTGATCGTGCTCGTATATCGCAAGAATTTATTAGGACTGTTATTCAAGAGCAAGCTGGAGCCGAAATAATGAATAGAGTAAAGTATGTATACTTTCAAACCAATAATATAACAAGTAAATATAAATATTAAAAGCAATGTCATTTTTCAGTGAGGTGAACCTTACAATGGCGGCTCACATATCGGACCGGACAACGGATGAAGTAATAGAAGCTCTCTCAAGAGTTCAACGAGCCTTGGCACATCCATCCTCTCCAGATAGTTGTCCATTGGCAAGGCCGTCTACACCAGATGTGGTAAAATTAAGAGCACAAAATCCTTTAGAGAGTCACAGACATAGAGTGGAATTTACAGATGCATCCCCAACGGTATGAACTTTCAAATTTGTTTTATAAAACTTTTTTTTGGTAATGTTATATATTATATTCACACTCATTAAAAGAAATCAATTATAAAGTTTTCCTATTAAGTTTGTTTAATTTTAAACTTGCATAAAAATGCATTTGGTTTTTAAGTCCAGAGAGAAAAAATGTATTTGTTTCCTGTTTTAAACATTTAATCTATATATGTATATTTTATTTTACATTTTTTAACTAAGTTATTGAAAATTTTTCATTATTTTAATGTGATTAAAAATAATATACAAAATACATAACACGCATATGCATATATATTTTTTCAATATAAATAAAAGGTTAAGCTTAGCTTTGTAGGTTCTTGCTTTTGATTGTATACTTTATATATTATGTAAATTTTTTAAATAAATCATTTTATATTACAGTTTCATCTATTCAACCAATTATTAAAATAAAATTATTTATGCTTATGTAAATTGCTCGGAATATTAACAAATGATTGTCTTGCATTAAGCGTAAAAGTATATGCGGAAATAATAATATTCATAAAATATATTATTTTTTTATAATATAACCCGTATTCTTAGAACCAATAATAATATGCAGACAATCTTTGTTTCTTACTTCGTAAGCGTTGGAGTGTTGTGCTGTTGTTTCGTCTTGCTTTTAAAACAATTAATAATTCCATTTTATTTTTGTTTCATTCGCACAGAAATTGGAATATTTAAACCTTGTAAGTACCTCGAGCTTTTCCCATATTAATGCCTACATTTTTATACAAGTCTGCCATCTATAAATATTTTCTTTCAATGCAGATCTGTTTAAGAATATTACAAATTTATTTTCCTTCCATAAAAGCAGCAAAAATAATTTAATTTCTTTATTTGGATAGGAGTTCAATTCATTCTTCTATTTGTAAGAATTTAACAATTCGAATTAGTTAACAATTTCGAATTTGTTCTTATATGCGTCTGCAATGAAAGTTTATTATATGCATGTTTATATAACTTTATATAATTTAGATATGCACGGTTCACAAAAAACCTATAACATAAATCTATGTACTAATATGGTTCTTCAAATATTTTAAAACTTTGTAGTGGAATATTTTGGTTATAACGTATCATTTGCATTATATTGAAAAAAAAAACGACTTCTTTAATCTAAATATATATTTTTTTAATATAGGCAACTCCTCATTTGACTACTAAAAGAAAATCGCTTCACGGTCGTAAATTGCGTCCTAATTCTGTTGTTGATAGCGTCGGTGAACTCGCAGGCTATGGAGAAGTGCCAGATCTATTAACTTTAAGAAATTCACAACCACAGCGTTCTGAAGAAGGCTTAGATTCTGTATCAGAACTACCAAATGCATCGCAGCAGTTGCAACATCTAGTAAAAGGTCGACCACGTCGTACTAAGACAAGAGCACCAACGCGGCCGCTTCTTCTAGAATCCGGTGCTGAAATTGGAGAAGGTTTAGATTCGTTTTTCAGACCTGGTTCAGTTACACCAAGTTCTGCTACACCTCTAGCATCTCCTACTTCTGAAGAATGTTCTTCACTCTCGCTCGTTGATAGCTTAAGAGATGACAGAGACAATGCATGTACTTCAGGAGAAACGACTCCAGTATTAGATAACAGAAAATTTGGAAGAAATAGTCCATTAAATAAAGGTACATTTTAGAATGTCAGTTCAATGTAATTAGAAACAATACAAATAATAAGTTACAGTCATTGCTTAAGATTAATTCAGATCGATTATACCTTCCAGGAGTTTGTGGTTTATTAGAACCAACACCGAGATCAAGGTCTATTGATAATTTAGAAAAATATTCACCATTAGTTGGTCGTCGATCTCAGGGTGATTCGCCATTGACAGCGTCTCCGTTAGCTCGTAGAGAAACGGACGGATTACTTTTGAACGAAAGGAAACAGTCTGGTAAATTTATCTAACATTTTTATACTTGTTTTGTTTTAGTTTTATTTGGTGTACTACAAATATTTACTTTGCAGAAGAAGATCGATTTCCAAATCGTTTACGCCCAAGTCCTGATGGTCCCCCGGATACAGGACGTTCACCGATTTTACGTGCTCATCGAGATAACAGTAGTTCAACTGAAAGTGTTACTAGAACCAGTATGTATATGCATAAATTAATTGTAAACAGAAAGTTTATAATATTATTGCTATTTGGTATTTTATGTCAGTGACTGTAACATTGTTATAAATTTAGCTAATGGAGGTGTTTGGCAGCGTGTTGGAATTGCCTCAAAACCTAGGCCTTGGTCAGTAGGCGGTGATAGACAAAGTTCTGAGTATCCAATAGGTGATCAACTGTCCCCATCAACGCCTCATTCTCACGATTCAAGTAATGATATGCTTGATGAAGGTACCTACTTCAAAATTAATAACTTTTTCATAATTATTAAGGATTATTTTTTTTATTAATTCTATGTTACTTAGGTTTAAGCAAGCATATGGTAGGCATAGGTGCTGCTCCAGGAGGAAGTATTGTTGGAATCAGTCCTGGTACTGCTCTAGGAACTATAGGCAGTACTCTCGGTGGAGGTAGTATTGTTGGCATTACACCAGGTAAGCATAAGATCTTATGTTTCTCATAAAATAATTGTAAAGCATATTTAGATAATAGATAAATTTTCTATTCACCAGGAGCTGCACTTGAACGACGATCAGTACGTGACATGGCTGCAGGCTTAAATCGTGTGGATAATTCCAAAGGTACACTACAAAGTTTGTTTCATATAGTTTATTAATTTAATACCTTATGTGTAAAATATAAAAGATATCCTTTTTTAATTTCTTAAAGATTTTTTTTTCGTATAATTTTTTTAATATTATTTTTATAATACGTTTAGAGGTTTCATCAAGGCCTATTGAAAACATTCCTCGGCGACAAATAGCAGGAAAAATTATAACAGCACATTTTGAGGTGCGTTTTTCTTATTCCCAGCTGGTTTTGTCTTTGTTTTATCGTTCACTTGGGACATGGAATATATAACTAACACATTTTGTTGATTTTGGTGATTGTTTAGAACTAATACATATTACTTTATTATAAAAATTATTCAAAAAATATCTTAATCATGTGTGGCTAATTTCTTTGTTCCTGATCAATTTCAAGAAGTAACATTACGCTTTTATTACTTAACATTGCATAAAACGTGTCTAGATTTTGCAAGGTAATTTTTTAAAATCAGTTAAGCTAAGTGCCGGCTCCAGGAACATTTGTATTATTTTGTTGTCATGTTTGTCTGCTAGCTTCTTTATAATATATTGTGCAAAGAATAAGAAATAGAAGCCCTTGTGTGGGTTGTGTTCATTATTTAACAATGAACTGTTTCAAATATACTCGTATGCTTTTAATTTTATAATTTTTAAATTCTATTATAATATGCAATTAGCATTTAAAATAAAATTATTCGTTGTTAAGTTTAAGTTTATATGTTGCATATACAAACTTAAATTACATTTTGTAAGTACATTTAAGTACATTTTGTTATAATTTTATACAAAGTATTTACTAACATTAACCAGGAAATAGCTAATTGGGACATGCTATTTCGTAAAATAATTTATTTGCAATATTAGTGCATGATGAAAAACGTACTACATTGAAAGCATATGTTTTTTTTTATATAACATATAACTAATAAATTACTAATGGTATTTGTATAGCACATAATTAAGCCTGTCTTTTAAATGTTTAGTGTAATTTTTAATGATTACAGTTCTTGTTTTAATTTTGTGTGTGTAATTATAGGAGACATTAGTTGAAGCATTACAACATAGAAACAGAACATCAATACGTCACAGCATTCTTCGAGATGTTGGAGATTCCGTTGATGTATGACACCTTACAGAGAAAGAACTAAAAAGAAAATGTAAATTTTAAATGAGCAGCAGTGTATGTGTGTAATGAAAAACTCACAGATTTTATTGAAAAACAAAATTTCTTGCCAATTTTAAGTAATTTTATAATTATTTTTTTATTTTTTAATTTTATGAATAAAAATGTGGCTTCCGTGTTATAAATATTTGCTGTAATTTAAGTTAATTATAATTAGGACTACAACGATTTTTAAAAGTTAGGAATGATTTAAAAATTTTATTTGTATATAACATTCAGTGTCTTGTCGATAAACAAATTTTTAAATTGTTTATAACTTTGGTTATATCATTTTTATTTGTGTTGTGAATAGTATCTATAATTTTACGTCTTAAATGACCCTTGATAATATTAATATTTTGAAACGTTTGGTAATCGAACTAACGTTGATTAGGGACAGATGTTAGTTTCTGTAATTATTATTATATGAAAAAAGTATTACTCTTAAAATTAATTTAATTTATTTGTCCTATTCTGAAACATGCCATTTCCGATGCTGATTCTTGGGACCGACGACCTCCATATATACAATTATTTATTGTACAATGCATGTAAAATTAGTTAACGAAACAACCAAACCTAGAACACATCCGGGAATCGAACCTCAAGACAGCAGTCGTCAAGCAGAATCACTGTCGGACACTGTGTCGTTTCGAAAGTATTACTTTTTTCTTTGAATTTTTTTAAAATTATTTTCCATTTTTAGAACAAGATAAAGATTGTATTCAGAAAAATAACAGAGTTTAAATAATTTACAGCAGGATATTAAAGAACACGATACTATTTTGAAAAGTAACTTTTGCTTGCATTTTAAATTTAATGTTCTAAATCATTTTATTCTAAGTCAGATGTACATAATCTATAATAGTAATTGTTATTTCACATTTACATTTGTTAATATTTTATTATTTAAAAATGTTATATTCTATTTAATTATTTTATTAGTTTTATATTTTTATTTCAATATATTTTTCTTACGTATTATTAAATGGTGCCAATAATGAAAACAATATAATTAGATTACAATTTTCCAATATATTTAAGAACTTTAGTTAATTATAAACTAAAAAATATGTAATTGCAAATAATTTTATATTAATTATTTAAAAATAATATACAAATATTTTTGTAACTTATAATATTTTCATAACTTTTTTCAAAGTTTTCTTTTTCGACTAACGTTTTACATGTCACTTCAATATACTTTATTTGTATTGTCTTGTATGATTCTATTGTTATAATGAAAGTGAAACAGTATGAATTTTAAGTGACTGTAAAACGTGTTGAGTAAATAGCGATAATCTCTTGTGATTAGAAAATTGTCATTGAACAAAACTAAATTAAGTTACGAACTTAACTTAAATATTCATTTTAAACATTGGGGTAGTATAAAGACAATCTAGATGGAAGGTAGAATATTTTTAAATCATAGAAATTTGAAATTTACAATTTTTAATAAATTCTTTCCAAAATTTTATGAATCAATTATAAATTGTACACATATAAGTATTTTTCCAATTACAGTAGAGATTTCGAATTTATATTTTCAATAAATCAGGAGTAAATAATTTGTTTACAATCGCTGTTCTTCAAATCACACATATTTTATATTTATATTATTTAATATTTCTATTTCTGTATTTGTACACCTAGAGAATGAATATACTAAGGACATACATTTTACATAATTCAACATTTAACATAATTTCTCAAATGAATAAGGATGGTATTCGTAAATCTTTAAGTGATATTTATAATAAAATATACTAAGTTATTATATAATAATAGAACAAAATATATTAATCAAATACAAAATCCCCTCTAGTTGTGTGAACTGAATTTAGTATAAAGTTATATCTTTCCATAGTTGATTAATTGATAACAGGAATTTAAGAATAGCAAATATTATCTTGTATTTATATCTAAACTAAGCCTTAGCCAAATATAATGACTGCTAATTTTGCTGGGATTAGTTTACATTTTACTGAAAGGAGAAAGATACATTTCTGTGGTTTAACTGAATATTTAAAAAGTCTCAAATATTTTTTTAAATTCCATTTCTATATTTAGAAAAGTCTCAAAATATTTAACTAGTCACCGACAAATTCGGTTCAAAAAGAAATATTTCCATATTTAACAGGATAACGAATATCATACACAAACAATAATATATTGTCTGTAACTATGATTTGTCAATTTTTAAGAAGCTCTGTGATCTATTTATTCCTTCAGTTCTTAAGAGCTCCAATTTATATTATATAATTATGTATAATAGATATATAAATATAATCTATTATAATAAGTAGTGTAATAAATTTATTTAGACCAATAGTCTGACTGTCGTTATTAAGTTCCAAAAAATAAACTAAATTACGTCGTTTTAATTATTAAATAGCCACTTCCTGTACATTGCATTAACTTGTTCAATAAATATACATTGTATAAAGTAAATATGTTTTTTTATGATTATGAGTAACAAACAATAATAATAACACTAATTATCATTTTCAGATATTTTCGTCATTTTTAAGAAGACTATCTTTTTATCATCAAAAGAAGATTGAAAATCTTATTTTTATTTAAATTGAATATAATACATTTAGAAATTTTCGTAATTAATAAAAAGATACTCTTCTATTTAATGTAAATGAGCATTAATATTTAAATTATTACTAATTGATTTTGCAACATTAAATAATTAAAAAAGTGCGCCATCTATTGCACAGTAGAAAACCAATAACAGTTAAATATTAGTTTCGCAGACGATGCTAGCAGCTAGTTTTAAAGCGCCTGATCCGCATGCTTCTATATATACACTGATCTAAGTATACTGTTTATGACAAAAATATTTACTACTTATATAACTTAACTTTCTACATATTCCTATTTCTTCCAATGCAGTAAAATACAACGGAAGTTAGCCTTTGTAAGTTACTCATGTTTTTGTTAAGTAAATTTTGTTTAAAGCAAAAATTTCTTTTACGATTGTCCCAAAGTATTTTCTTACTTTTTGAAGGTATAATATTTATTTGTGAAACTTACTAACAATAATATATTTTCAACAATACTTCTCAGGATATCAAAATTAGAATATTTCATGGCGTTCTTAATGGCAGTATAATTCTTATTAACAAATTTAATTTGTTTACCGCTTATATACACGCGCATATAAATATGCATTTTTGCAAAAATTTTAAATACAATGTTTTCATTATTTTTAACAAGAGTACACTCTTTCATCTCAAGAAATTTAGAAAATCCTATTTTTGCTAAAATTAAAAATACAACATTTTTATCAATTTTAACAAGAGTATTACCTTCTTACATTTGAAGAAATGGAGAAAATCCTATTTTTGCTAAAACTAGAAATATTCAATTTTTATCAATTTTAACAAGAGTATAACCTTCTTACATTTGAAGAAATGGAGAAAATCCTATTTTTGCTAAAATTAGAAATATTCAATTTTTATCAATTTTAACAAGAGTATAACCTTCTTACATTTGAAGAAATGGAGAAAATTCTATTTTTGCTAAAATTAGAAATATTCAATTTTTATCAATTTCAACAAGAGAAGGTTATACTCTTGTTAAAATTGATAAAAATTGAATATTTCTAATTTTAGCAAAAATAGGATTTTCTCCATTTCTTCAATTCCTTCAACACCTTCTTACATTTGAAGAAATGGAGAAAATTCTATTTTTGCTAAAATTAGAAATATTCAATTTTTATCAATTTAAACAAGAGTATAAACCTTCTTACATTTGAAGAAATGGAGAAAATTCTATTTTTGCTAAAATTAGAAATATTCAATTTTTATCAATTTTAACAAGAGTATAACCTTCTTACATTTGAAGAAATGGAGAAAATCCTATTTTTGCTAAAATTAGAAATATTCAATTTTTATCAATTTTAACAAGAGTATAACCTTCTTACATTTGAAGAAATGGAGAAAATTCTATTTTTGCTAAAATTAGAAATATTCAATTTTTATCAATTTTAACAAGAGTATAACCTTCTTACATTTGAAGAAATGGAGAAAATTCTAGTTTTGCTAAAATTAGAAATATTCAATTTTTATCAATTTTAACAAGAGTATAACCTTCTTACATTTGAAGAAATGGAGAAAATCCTATTTTTGCTAAAATTAGAAATATTCAATTTTTATCAATTTTAACAAGAGTATAACCTTCTTACATTTGAAGAAATGGAGAAAATTCTATTTTTGCTAAAATTAGAAATATTCAATTTTTATCAATTTTAACAAGAGTATAACCTTCTTACATTTGAAGAAATGGAGAAAATCCTATTTTTGCTAAAATTAAAAATACAACATTTTTATCAATTTTAACAAGAGTATAACCTTCTTACATTTGAAGAAATGGAGAAAATCCTATTTTTGCTAAAATTAGAAATATTCAATTTTTATCAATTTTAACAAGAGTATAACCTTCTTACATTTGAAGAAATGGAGAAAATCCTATTTTTGCTAAAATTAAAAATACAACATTTTTATCAATTTTAACAAGAGTATTACCTTCTATCATCTTAAGAAATTTAGAAAATCCTATTTTTGCTAAAATTAAAAATACAACATTTTTATCAATTTTAACAAGAGTATAACCTTCTTACATTTGAAGAAATGGAGAAAATCCTATTTTTGCTAAAATTAGAAATATTCAATTTTTATCAATTTTAACAAGAGTATAACCTTCTTACATTTGAAGAAATGGAGAAAATCCTATTTTTGCTAAAATTAAATATACAACATTTTTATCAATTTTAACAAGAGTATAACCTTTTTTCATCTCAAGAAATTTAGAAAATCCTATTTTTGCTAAAATTAAAAATAAGACATTTTTATCAATTTTAACAAGAGTATAACCTTCTTTCATCTCAAGAAATATGAAAAATCTTAGTTTAGGTAAAATAAAAAATATATCATTTTTAACCAAACAAAATTTTATTGTGATTAAATTTATACATATTACATTTTTAACAAGAGTACAACCTTCTTAAATCTCAAGATATACAAAATATCTAATTTTAACTAAAATATAACATTTTCATTTTAATAAGAGAAAAAGAGTAGAAATTTAGCATTTTCGTGGATGATAACAAAACTCTTCTATTCAGTGTTGATGAATAGCATTATCCACTTCTTGTACTTTGAAACAATGCTTCTTGTACAAAAAAGAAGGAAATTGAAGTGAGAAACCCCTGGATATATTAGATACCTTTTGTATTATGCATTGCAATCATTAAGGAAAGATTCCGAGATTTTTAAATGTTTGTAAAAATAGTTTCGACAGTAGTACAATTTAATAAATTATTTATAATATAAAACTTATATTATTTAGTATTTATATTAAATATTAATTATGTAACATTAATTATTTAGCAAATAGTTGAACCGAAACCGCGCCATCTATTGTACAGTAGACAAAACAAATAACTTAATTATTTGTGTCACAGATGACTCTAGTAGCTCATTTTTGAACGCCTAATCAGAACGCTACTAAATATACACGCGCAAATATACTATCCATGCCAAAAACATTTACTTATTTAAAAGACAAAGTTAGTTTTCTACATATTCTTTTATAATCTAAAAATTACAGATTGCAATCTGTGATTTAGAATAAGAAAAGTGCTAGTACTTGTATAAAGATGGCGATCTAATTTTAAAAGTAAATTTTATTATGAGGGCGCTGTCTGTTTTTCAAGGACAGTTGATAAGTTTGACATGGACGGGGTTTGGAGCTGTCAAAATAGTTATTAGTAATCAAACAAGCATATTTTGACCATATGCAAAGAAATGAAAGTTATTTAAAATATGTAGAATATAGAAATAAGAGTGCAAAATGAAAAACAAAAGTGTTGAGTCCGGAATTAATAATTTATCTGTGATAATAACAAAACGAAACAATGGTGAAAGAGAGTTATTACAGAAACAAGGTCAATCTCAGAGTCAAACAACCATGGCAGGAGATAACTTAATTACTTGTAACACTCAATTAGCTAAAAGTTTCAATATTTTAAAAAATCCGTTCGACAAAGATGTATCCGGAAATTATTATCAGAAAATATTGACTTCTAACTATAAAAATAATACTACTGATAGTAATGATGGCACGGGTATTTCCAATGATTGCGCTATTGATTCAGCTAATATCCAACAATCACATAAAAGTATTAATATACATGAAAATAATTTCTTTTACGATGTAATTAATTCAAACGTAGATTCTTCGAAAAACCAAAGTAAAGACAAGCGTGATTTAATTCCTGGAACGTTAAATGTGAAAACTTGTAAACATATTAATCAATGTACCTGTAATCAAGCTCCTGTACCGTTAACAGAAGCTCTACAAAATATTTCACTAGCTTACAATCCTATTACAAAGCAATTACATTTCTCAAGTTCGCCTGGATCTTCACCTAAACATCATGAGAATAATCGTGGTGAAGACGAAAGCGTGGACATAAAACAATTTCATTATTTCGCAAATGACGTACTCAATAAAGACCCTGAAAGGATAATATCAAAATATGCAGAAGATTGCAATAGTTTACATTCATTTGAAGATGTGTTTGAAAATTTAAATAGTAATGGATTTTCCGATGGAACACATAGTTCAGTTTCCGAACATTCTGATATCGCAGAATCTTTGGTTTTAGAAAGTGTAACTCATGATGTGTCAAAACATACAGAAGAAGATTTATGTTTAGGGTCTGTGGATTCTAAGAAAGCTGGATTTTCTGGATTTCTTAGCAGGTGAATTATTATACCATTCTAAATATTTTATATGTCATATATCCAACACTTACAACATACATACTAATTATTTCTTTTACATTTTATCAAACTTAAAGAGCTGTTTCGACAATAGTTGGTGATAGTACTCAAACTAAAGGTTGGAAGTTTTGGCCTGGGCGATCAACACCAGAACAGAAATACAGTCATGTTGTTGCGAGTTCTACGGCATTAATTCAACATATCAGGTATATTTATCTACCTTAATGAATTTACTAAACTACCTAACACTAATCACTACTACTAATCAATATATTTAATAGGCCACCAACTTTACCAGCCAAGGATTCGGCTGAGGAGTCAAGGCATAGAGCTGAATATCAACGAATGCTTTTGGAAGCTCGACAGAAAGAACAACGAGAACTAGAAATTAAAAAGACGCAGCAACAATCTCGAGCAAAACGTGAAGAAGCGCAGGCACATAGAGTCAAGCAATGGCAAGAGATTTTACCGAAATTTTCACAGTTGTATGTATAAAAATAAATGAAAATTATTTTCTTGTACCAAATTTTCTATGCCTACGAAATATATATTAATTGTTTGGCATTTCAGACGAAGTCTTCCACATACTCGAGCTTTATGGTGGCATGGTCTACCTCCTTGTACACGCGGGCGTGTTTGGATTTTAGCAATTGGAAATTCATTAAATGTAACCCACGATGATTATTTGTCTTGTGTGCAAAAGGCAAGGACCAAAATAGCTTTAAAAAATGGTTTACCCATAGATTCTAGTTTCCCAGTGGATTCCGATAGATTATACGAGTTGTTTGCTATTGATGGAAAAAGTATGAAATCTGCATCTACTAAAATAATAAGCGAAAACTCTTTAAAACCCAATGAATCTCGCTCTACATCAACAAAATTATTTAAGGAAGTAAAGTCTCAAAACAACATGAAGCACAACACAACTTCTAAAAACACCCTCGTAGACCAGTCTTCTAATGTCAGCAATAATGTTAGCTTAGCATATTTGAATCTCAAACAATCAGAAATATTAACCGTTAATAATTCTGGAGCTTCGTCTTCTGATGGTAATGGTGATGAAGATGCTTGTCTAGAAGTGATACAATTAGACATTTCAAGAACTTTTCCCAGTTTAGGTGTATTTCAACATGGTGGCCCATATTATCCGATTTTGCATGCCCTTTTAGCTGCATATGTCACATATAAGCCAGAAGTGGGTTATGTACAGGTAAAATGAATGCTAGTTTCTATGAAAAATGAGGTATTATAATACATTCTTGAATTTCTAATGTGTTATCTTGTTTTAGGGCATGTCCTTTTTGGCAGCTATTTTAATTCTGAACATGGAACCCGAAGATGCCTTTATTTGTTTTTGCAATATATTAGAGAAACCTTTACATCGAGCTGCTTTTAGCCTAGATCAACGCGAAATGAGAGCATATTTCAGGTATTGATGTTGTTTAATTATAAATGTATAATAGTATTTATGAATAACAATTTTATGTATTGATTCAATATATTTTACAGGGCGTATGAAGATCTTTTACGAAATAACTTACCTATTCTTCACTCCCATTTCTCTGAATTGGGCCTTTCTAGTGATTTATACTGTGTTGATTGGCTTTATGCAGCATTTTCCAGAGCTATGCCTCTAGATATAGCATGTCGAGTATGGGATCTTTTCGTACGTGATGGAGAAGCTTTCTTGTTCAGAACGGCCGTAGGTGAGAATTTTGTCTTGCTGAACATTTCAATATTAAAAACGCAAGCTTATTCATTTAACTTTTTAGGTGTCCTACATCTTTACCAATCGGAGCTCTTGGAAATGGACTTTATAGCAGCAGCACAGTTTCTCACCCGTTTGCCAGACACATTAAGTCCAGATAAGTTGTTTAGAAGTATTCGTCAAGTAAATATGACAATTAATAAATCCAGCTTCGTGCAACTAGTTGAAACCTATAAAGGACACGTATAAAAAACTTTATTTTAATACTCAAAATAATAAGATATACTCTTTTAAATAGATCTTATTTTCGAGTTTATTTTAAGTAATATGATTATTTTATAAGAACTTTTAAGAAGGTACAAATGCAATGATATTAAATGTTTTGTATATAATTTGGTTGAATAATTTGACGTTATTTAGTTTTGTAATATAATTTTTATATATTTTATTTATATTTATTCTAAGGCAAAATTAACATGACAAATTATGTGTTACTTTAATATGATGGAGTTATTTTTATGGAGGAAGTTTAAAGTTATGATTAATTTTTGTATAATTACTTAGATAATATTAAAGTATTAAAAATGCCAACAAATGCTTAGTCTATAATCCAAACGTATTTAAATTCATGAAATTATTTTTGCTATCAAACTATAATAATCATATCTTGCAGTGCTAGAGTTATTTGTATCATTCAAATGCATTAAATAAATTAAGCTAGTTAAAAAACAAGCTCATAATTTAAGTAAAAATAATCAGAAGAAACGTAATATAAATAGAAATCAGTGCTACTATTTCAAATAGCAGATCCATATATTAATGGGTTTAAACTTTGTTCTATAAACAATAAGCTTTAATATAAATAACCGTCTCTAAGATCAGCGAACAATAAAATAAAATGAACAAAAATAATATGGTAATGCAATATCTATATTTTTTATGAAATCATTACGTAGCTTTTTATGGAAACTAAATGTATATTCATGATAATACGTTTAAAGGTGTGAAATAAAACACCAGTAATCCGTCACTACTAATTAAATCGTGATATTTAAATTTATTTTTATCTAATTTTTTTATGAATGAATTAAATGTGGTGGATGATTTTTACAGCAGACTAACTAAAAACTTAGATCGCCAAAGATTTTTTTTTTAATAAGTTATTGAAAAATTTATTCATTCATTCAAATATACTATACAAAAAATAACAATAAAGACTATATGTAAATTTTTGTTGAAATCGAACGAAATTTCATTAATTTAATTTGTAGATCTGAAAATTTTATTTATAGTAACTATTGAATATGTTTTATAAATTTTATTCGATAGGCGGATAATAGTTGTAAGCTTCATCATTGCAAATATTTTTGTATGTGAAAAATGCAAGAATTGATAGTTAAGTAATCCATTGTATAAATTATTCTTTTGTTATTAATATTTACGTGTGTTTACAATTGAAATTTATAAACATTAATATAGTTAATGTATTTATGTCACTACTTGTAAGTGCATATATACATTACTCTACTTACAAATACTAAAGTGACGATTACAACAGTAACGAACGAACTGATATAAAATACTAAAAAACGTAAAATTCAGATATGCATTTTTGCCAAAATATTCTGGAATTTAAATATACATATTGTAAACGCACTGTATTATGCTGCAAAACATTTTTAAAATCATTTGTGTTAATAAAGAGATTTATGCATTATATTGCTAAATCCAAAAAAGAATCAAAAAATATATATCAATTAATTTTCTTTTGTAAGCCATGTTAAGTTAAAAATAGTTTAATTAGTTGCGGTAGCTTAATTTCGTAGTGTGAATATTTACCTTAAAAACCTATATGGTTTTTTTATATTTATTTCTTCATATATTCTTGATATTAAATATTATTGGTAGATATCAATTTTTTCAAATTTATTTAACCTTACGGGGTTAATTCTAATGATTATTACAAATTACAAATGTTTGTATTAACTGAATAATTTAAAGTTTTGAAAGCTGTGTATTGATATAGAAGATGTCACTGTATTGATAGTAAGTAAGCTTATTGATAGGATATCTTGAACAAATTTGATTTGATTTATCTAGTAACAGTATTGTAATGTATCTAGTTAAGGTACAGACCGTATCGGGTCGAAGCACCGAACTTTCTATTCCACAACAAATACATACCGCCCATTTTTTCTTTGATCTTGTGTCGTATGATACACGTGTCGTATTCTGTACTGAAATGAATCGCCAATGTTTGCAGCTAATCCCAAATCGTCCACCTCCCCCGGTGCAGCGAGTTTAGATCTGCATTAATATCTATAACAAATGCAATATCTATTTAATCTGGGTAGTTCTTGGAATAAGCTTCCGCTCTCGGACGATTTGTGTTTAGCGGGTATCTATATCTCCAACGAGTTATTTTTTCTCAAGTTTTTTGTTATCTAAAATATGTAGGATGTATTTTTTAATTTGAAAGGTAAAACAGATCCGCCCAACCATGGTACAAATTCACTGTTCCCATGTTGAAAACATAATTCTTAAATATGTTTAGTGTATATAAATTCGTTGTTTTTAGAAAAATTTTCTTTATATGGATGCAAACGAAAATGAATTTAGTTTTCTACGTAAAATAATGAATGTTATAGAGATATTATAAGACATCCCACCAGGTTTATATTTAAAAAGTTGCCATAAGATAATCATCCGCTAAACAGAGAAAGTAAATATTATGTAAAAACCTAGTAATATTTTACGTATAAGTTTTGTAAATGTAATCTATAATATTTTTTATGTAAAATGTACATGTTTGTTTAGCGGGTTTGTTTATTCGGAACTGATATAAATAAACCAATTTTGTGTCTGTACATCCCTGACGATGTTATTATGTATTTGAATGAAAGGAAAGATCACTACTATGGCGTCTTTTATAAATAGCATGTAACGCCATTTTTTGATTTAGTTTTGTAACTTTTGTGTGGATGCTTTTGATGTGGTATCATATCATGTGTACTTGAGTAGCGCAATTTTATAATACAAATAATAAACCTACTTTATTTTAATACAATTTCGCCGCCCACGACTTCATTGTCAAAATAATATCAATAAAGTTTTTTATACAAATTTATAAATAGTTTTCTTTTGTACAATCCTTCTGCTTAAAATCAAAATCTTAAATGATGAATGCAGTTAAATCACTTTTTCGTATCGTGATTAGCGGCGTAACAATGAACTATAATTTGTTTTCTTCAGCGGTTATTAAAAATAGTTAATTTAGTGGTTGAAGCAATTTACAATTTAAATAGCTGTGTTGTGTGAAATATTCATTAATTAGTTACAGCCGGATGGGGTTTTATTGATTCTTTAAATGTCAAGTTAAACTAAATTAAAAATACATACCTTTGGATTTTCTCATCAGGAAGGTACTGAGGAATTTTGGTAAAATGAGAAAACAGCTCAACTTCTTTCTATAATAAAAAAACATTATAAGAAGTATGATCAGCGAGTTTCTTAATTATGTGAATTATTTTTTAATTTAATGTGTATTAGCGATAAATATTTGGTAGAGACGGAAAAACGGCAGACAGCCAGAATTAAAAAACAGACGCGTCTGTCTGCATGTGACGTCATTCCTGTTGATGTTTTGTAAATATTCTTGGTAAATTTTTTGGTATCTAATAATTAAAATTAGACTTCAATTTTTCACTAAGTACACCACTGATTTCAAAAAAAATTATATGAGTAATTTACACTTGGGTTTCAATATTTGGTATTTTTATCAGTGTAATAGGTAACAACGTGTAATTATCTTCAATTTGTGTTGATTATGGGGTGACTTGTTATAATTATAGGGTGACTCAAAATACAAAAGTTTAGCGGGGAGTAATGTTGTAATTATATAAGAATGGAATTAGTCGTCGCAAGAACTAGTCACTTATTACATCAATTTGGAAGAACACTGTTTTTAAAGCCTAAATCATTAGTCTAAAATTGTTAACAAACATGGACGCAATTAAAAATTTGGAACATCCGTTATTGCATTTAAATTTAAAATCGTTGACAGTTATTGGCATGTGGCCAATTCGAACGAAATCAACGTTAATCCTTAAATTGCATTATTTTTATGGAGTTTTCATATTTTCGTATTTTTCAATATTTCTGATAACTGAGTACATGGAACTCTATAAGGTTTGGGGAGATTTGGAAGAAATGACAACAAACGCCAGCGTGTCCATGTTGTACACAGTTGGATTCGCTAAAATATATACATTGTTCAAACACAAACTTAAAATACATGAGATGGTGTCATTTATTTCTAAGCTAGAGAGATCTATTTTGGACTCAACAGACACCGGTGCGAAAGAAATTTTACTAACCTATGTCAATGAAGCGAAACGAGTTACTTTCTTTTTCTGGAAATTAACATTTTTTACAATTTTATTTTTTTTTATAATTCCTATGATAGAGTACGCTATGTCTGAAGAATCCGCTATTGTTTTAAAAAATGGAACAACTGTTTTTATGAAAAATCGTCCATTAATATTTAGTTCTTATTTTCCATTTGATAAAAAAATTACTCCATACTATGAAACCGCGTTTCTAGTTCAAACAATTGCTGGAACAATTGGGGCATCATTTTTGGCGATTTGGGACACTTTTATTGTTGCGATGATTATTTTCGCTATCGGACAATTAAGAGTGTTACAATATAAAATTCGAACTGTTGCTGATAATCGTTCGGAATCTGAAGAACCGGCAATCTATGCAACGCTTTCAAGATGCGTTGAGCACCATTTGAAATTAATAAAGTAATTATTTGATCAAATATTGCTTACTGTACGTAAAACACATTAAACTATAAAGGCAAGCTGCTATAGTTCAGTACGGAAAGCTTTTCTTCTCTCCTACATTTCATTAATTAAACATAATGAGTTGACAGCTTTCTTTGCTGAACTGTAGACGCTTACCATAAAGGTTAGATATGTAAAGTAATTATGACATTTTACAGATAAGAAAGTTATACATTTAAATAGATGTCTTACCTGTGAAATGTTCGCCCATTCTTTCTTTAATTCGCTATATGAGTTATCTACTTCTTGTAAATTCATGAAGATTTTGAAATTCCAAAAAAAGTAACCTATAAATATGGAAAATATATACGTTATACATTAATATAATTTAATAATTTCAACAAATTCATAGCTATGTGGAAGACCTCAACAACATGATCAGCTCTGTTATGTTTCTCTATTGTGTCGTTTGCTCGATTATGTTATGTGCCATTGGATTTCAAGCAACACTTGTGAGTATTTCACTGTCCCTTTAAATCACACTTTTAGTTGCTAATGATTATAAGTATTTTGTACTAATATAAACTAATGATACAACTTCATTAAAAATTAGGTACGTCAAATAAATGTTCGCTTATTTTCAGTACGGTGTTAGCCTGCGAGTTGGTTTTATGGTAGAGTATTTGATCGCGATGCTGATACAGTTGCTGTTATTTTACTGGCATGGAAATGAAGTAATATTGGAGGTTAGTAATTTTTATTTACAAATGTAAATGTGTTTACTGGATCTAAACCTTCCGGTAAATATTCAATTCAATTTAAGTTTGTTGGGTTTATTAAAAAAGTTTCTACCACTAAACTAATACCTAATAATTTTTTGAAATTCAAATTTCAGTGCAATGGTTTGTCGGCAGCGCTCTATGAATGTCCGTGGTACGAACGTAGCGCGAAGTTCAAACGTAGCCTCTTAATAATGATGTTTCGGACATATAGACCCATGGTCTTTACTGTCGGAAAATTTTACACTATGTCGTTGGAAACGTATTTAACGGTAAATATTATACCCATGTATTGCAGACATGTAAATTGAAATAGCCTAATTATAACTTTTTCTTTTAGATAATCAGCACATCTTATAGATATTTTGCTGTGTTAAGACAAGTCGACAACAGAAAATAATAAATTCCCGTTAACACGTGTTTAGATATTTTTATTGTACATGTATTAAATGTGAATTTAACATAAAAAACTTTACCTGTTCATTTCAAAGAATCCAAAAAAAATATTTAGAAAGATAATATCCATAATTTAAAAAATATCGCATAAAAATTAGACACGTGCTATTTAAAACGTAATGAAGCAGTTATTTTTATTAGAGTATACCGAAATTATTTATACTTGATTATGGCAAAATATTTGTTTGAACATAAAAGCAAATACTACAATGTACTTGCAAGTCAGTTAAATCAAAATAATATCAATATAGTTTTATTTTAAAAGTGTCTGCTTCAAACAAAAATCTGTAAATGATAAATGCAGTTAACCTCCTTATTTCTTATCGTAATTGCCGGTGTAAAACGAACTATAATTTGTTTTCTTGAAACTGTTATTAAAAATGATTTATTTACAAGTTGAAAACCATTTATCTGTACTGTCAAATTTTATATAGAGGTTCTGTGTGAAATTTTTATGAATTAATTACAGCTGATTGGTTCTATTGTTTCCTTAAATATCAAGTCAAACTAAATGTTAATTATAAATAACAAATCATTATCTTTGTGGGTCAGGGAAGTACTGAGGAAAACCGGAAGTTTAGGAATAGTTAAGAAACAGGTAAACCTTTTCTAGAATACGTGTTAATGTTTTTAGAATCAATTATATATCTATGGACATTTTTGTAATATCCTTAGAGCATATATATATGGAGTGGGAATAGCTTGTGTTTCCTATAGATTAAAAGTGTGACCAAAATGTGTGCGAGGGAGAAAGGTATATATTCCTATTTGTTCTCTATGCGCATGCGTCGAAAGTGACAGCTGTATATATATATATATATATATATATATATATATATATATATATATATATACAATATATAATAAATATTAAATATGTAAGGAAATTATATTTCTTTAGTTGGTACAAAGCTCGTCCGTCGGTAAAACAGTGACTGTTCAGTGAAAACATAACCTCATGAACGCCATAGATGTTGCTGTAGGGATAACGGCCAACACAATTGATATTTGGAGAGGACAGACCTCAAGTTTTTAGTTATATTTATATTTATATATAGTTTATTTATATTTATACATATCTACATTATTCTACATTAATATAATGTCGTATTTAACAACTGTCACGTATTATATCTAGACAGCTTTGATTTGACAACTGTCACTTTCGACGCATGCGCATAGAGAACAAACAGGAACATATACCTTTCTCTCTCGCACACATTTTGGACACACTTTCAGGTCTAGCATTCTCTCTCCATATATATATGCTCTAAGGTAATATCCCGTTAAACAGATTTTATCTTGTACAAAATATTTCTTAGGTTAATATAATATAAGATTTCTTATATTACATAACTTTTGTTATGTAATATTACATAATAAAAGTTATCTTCGTCATAAATTTACGTTTTCTGATGTTAATTAAGCTTTTTATGCAAGATTAAATTTGGTTACATAATAAATTAATATCAACATTTCAAGATTGTTTTAGGCTTTACATTTATTTATTGGCAAAGTAATAAATAGAGAATTAATAAATAAGTAAGAAATAATGTAAGAAGAATAAAGGCATATATATTAAATAAATATATCAATAAAAAAGTACCCCGTAAACATTTTGGAGTCACTTTGACATCATATTGTATATGCGTCATGATATTTTTGTCATTAAAGAGTTCATTTATAGTTCAGTTTCTCACATTTTTTCATATAAAATGTCTACTCTATCAGCTAGAAATGGCGAAATTACTCCACCTGTCGGAATACAAATGAAGATAAAGTTGATGCGAAGTATAATTGAAGTGAAATAGTGATAGAAACGTCACTAAATATGGCACTTCACCAAATTGTTTACTGGGTATTTTGAACTTTGGAAAATAACAAAACGTAACGTTAAGTATGGTATGGTACAAGACAGATCAGGTGTAAAGTTCAGCACTGTTTACAAAAACTCTATATAACACAAATTCATACTGTATTGTTTCAATACTACGTTATACTCATTACATATTATCATCAGTGTAATTGTGAGAGTTTTCTTAGCGCAGGCAACCACTGTTCCATGCAATAACGTAAAATTACGTTCAATTTGTGATAATTATGGGGTGACATAAAACACAAACGTTTAGCGGAGAGATATTGCAATTATATAAAAACTGAATTAATCATCGTTAAGAATCATTCTCATATAAAATCGGTTTGAAAACAATATTGTCTTTAAGTTTAAAACCGTGTAGTCGAAAATTGTTAGTAACCATGGAGGAAGTTCAAGATTTAGACAATCCATTACTGCATCTAAATTTAAAATCGTTGACAGTTATTGGTATGTGGCCAATTCGAACTAAATCAACATTTATGCTTAAACTGCATCATTTCTATGGCATTTTCTTATTTTCGTATTTTTCTACATTTCTGTTAACTGAGCATATAGAATTGTACCACGTTTGGGGGGATTTAGAGGAAATGACAACAAATCTTAGCGTATCCATGTTGTATACACTTGGTTTCGCTAAAATGTGTACATATTACAAAAATAAAAATAAAATACATGAGATGGTATCATTTATTTCGAAGCTAGAGAGATCTATTTTGGACTCTACAGACACCGGAGCGAAAGAAATTTTACTAACCTATGTCAATGAAGCGAAACGAGTTACTTTCTTCTTTTGGAAGGTAACATTTACTACAATTTTCTTCTTCTTTATAATTCCTATGATAGAGTACGCTACGTCTGAAGAATCCGCTATTATTTTAAGAAATGGAACAACTATTTTTATGAAAAAGCGTCCTTTAATATTTAGTTCTTATTTTCCATTTGATAAAATGATTACTCCATATTATGAAATACTATTGGTTATTCAATTAATTGCTGGAACAGTTGGAGCGTCGTCTATAGCGATTTGGGACACTTTTATTGTTACGATGATTATTTTCGCTATCGGACAATTAAGAGTACTGCAATATAAAATTCGAACTGTCGCTAATAATTGTTCAGAAGCAGAAGAACCGGAAATCTATGCAACACTGTCAAGATGCGCTGAGCACCATGTGAACATAATAAGGTAATGGGCTTGTGTCCTCATTTTTTAGTAGTCGATTTTTTAATTGTTGATTGAAATTGATGTTAATAAATGTGTATTGGCGTGTCTATTTTATTAAACATTTAAATGTTGACAGAGATATAGTAATTAAAAATTTGAATTGTAGTTTTAGCGCTAGAAATGGTCGGTCATATTTGTATGACGTGAATGCATTTTAACGTTAGTTATTTCTTATGGTAATGTTTTGTAGCTGTTGGTAGTCGAAATAATCAAGTCAAGTCAAAGAATAATAAGTTTTTATTTTATTTAACCCTGTTACGGCAGACATAATATTGGAATTTTATTGTTCCTTGAAATAGCTGTAAATAATATTTGATATTTTGATATATAGTTCTATCTTGAATATGCTATCTCTTTTACGCTCTGTTGTATAAAAGAGATAGCAACTAGCGGCTGTGATGTCACATGCAGTTGGAATGTTGTACAACTTTGAATCCCTTTAATAATTAAAGAGAAAAAATGACTTTTCTAATTGTTAATATCTCCTGAAATATAAGGAGTTATTAAAAAATAATAGTACATTTGAGGTTCTAGTAACCAACTTTATCAATATATAGTACAGTTTTATAGAAATTAAGACATAGAACACAAGCCCATGGTATATACCTAATTTGATATTTTTTACAAAATTGCAGCTACATAGAGGACCTCAATAACATGATCAGCACCGTTATGTTTCTTTACTTCGTCATTGTCTCGATTTCGTTGTGTACCATTGGATTTCAAGCAACACTGGTTAGTTTTACATAAATTACGTAATTTAAAGTCTTTATTGATTTATATTATGACATTTAATATTTTCTCAATAAAATCAAAGAATTTAACAATAAAACTGACGTTAAAAGTAACGTCGTTTTACTAGACATTGTAACTGGTTTAGGTACACTATTTCCAGTGTAAATTTGTCTTAGAGTATATTACATATAATCAAGAACTAATATAGTTTTATAAAATTTAAAACGAATTACATGAAAGTTTCGTCAAATAAATGTTCGCTTATTTACAGTACGGTGCAAGCCTGCGAGTTGGATTTATGGTAGAATATTTGATGGCGATGCTGACACAGCTGCTATTATATTATTGGCATGGAAATGAAGTAATATTGGAGGTTAGTTATATGTTTGTATGAAGTAGTGTATTATAAAAAAGATTTTTTTTTAATTGTATTTGTGTCTATACTATATTAATTGTATATGCGCTGTGCACTGGTCATTAGTTGTGCTGCCTCAAAGTAATAAATGAGTACTCGTCGTTGTTCTATTTGTAGCTATATCTAATTATTAGTTACATCTAGTTTCTACAACATTTACGTATATTTAACGTCTATTTAGTACCCGCAGTGGACAAATATTCTGTGTTTTAATATACTCTTATATACTAATCTTTTAAACTTTTAATTTCAGTGCAATGGTTTGTCGGCAGCCCTCTACGAATGTCCGTGGTACGAACGTAGCGCGCAATTCAAACGTAGCCTCCTAATAATGATGTTTCGAACACATCGGCCATTGGTTTTTACCGTCGGCAAGTTTTACACTATGTCATTGGAAACATATTTAGCGGTAACTATTTCAATATATTGTACTTTCAAGGCATGTGTCATAAGTATATTTCCCCGTCCCGAAAATATCATAATCCATAGCCTAGTTTTACCAAAACTGGAAATTTTCAAAACAGAAAATCATGATGTTTACTACATAAAATATCAGTAGTAAGTATGATAAAGTAAAATATTAACAAAGCTAACATTAAGGAGGGAAAAAAGAAATTCTAAATTCCCATAAACAATAATAAATCAATATCAAACTTTTACAATTACAAACCAATAAAAAGATCAATATAAAGTTTTATCAAGTTTGTTACGAAGTCTATACGAATTCGAGTTCGATAAATATCCATGTCTATTAAACAAATGTAGAGATAAATTATATTTGAATTAATATATTTTGCTGAAAGTTTATATTTTCAGTTAATTATCATTTTATTGTTTCAGATAATCAGCACATCTTACAGATATTTTGCCGTGCTAAGACAAATGGACATAGGAAAATAATATATTAATTCTAGTTCCGTATCTTCAAGCCTAAACAGATAGTAACATTAACATTAACCATAGTATAGTAATAAAATAGAATATAGAAATAATTATAGAATACAATTAACACAATTCTATGCAATTCTAATGAAATAATTAAATAAATTGCTAACTTGATCCTGCAATCTGAAAAAATATGTTTTACAAAAGTTTAAAAAATATGCAGACACAATTTGCAACACTAGTGTAAAACTTAAAATCACACTTAAAATGTTTATTAATTTATTATACAGCCAATTATTAATTTCAAAACGAGTTTTTATTTACGCGCACTTTTGTATCGTTTTAGCGTTTGAAGTTAGCGGAATATTACTGATTGTCTCTGCTGTTCTGCATCTATGACATTTCCTTCTTTTCAATAGTTATGTTTGTTCCTTTCTATGTGTGGTAGTATGTGATGTAATACATATAATAGAAATAGAATTTGTTCGGCAGCCATTTTAATCGTTCTTTGGTGAATTCATCGAATTAAAAGGTATGGCAAGATTTTATCAGGAAACTATTGTACTTTGTTTCTAGTTTCCATACTATAATTTATATACGGTTATGGTTGTTTGTATTTTTCCGTATAGTTTTGTCTTACATGTTGTGTTCTATAGTTTTTGGTTCAATCAATAATTTTTCACACGTACTTCTATTAAAATTATATAACGTCAAATAATTTTGATTTATAAAAGGTGTTAACAAATCTAAACATGAATAGACAATTTCGATATATTGACAAACTTTCAGATCTTCGTTATTCAACTTTATCTACATCCAAAGGTTTTACAATAAATATATTACCACCAGATATCAGAAAGCCATTATCTGATTCACCTACAAAATCAGTCATTTTTCAAAATGTCAGATATTGCATTTAATTACACCTGCAAGTATTTCTTTGTAGGTTTTTGATTGCGAGTGTCAGCTGGGACCTACTGGCTTTCATTGAGGTGAATTGGTCTTGAAATAACCGAACTGCTCCTCATCTTACAAACATAAGTATATATCATTATTTTTTTATAATAATAAAATGTCCTACCCGTGGAACCAGGGTTACTCTAACACATCGCAATCACAAATGAGTGCCAATACTCAAATGAGCGATGGCAGTTCCGATCAAAATGCTACTGCAACACAAGACCTTAATAATTGGCAAGAAGATACAAACGTTACCTTAGGTAACGAGAACGCAGTAGAAGAGCAATATTCCAATAAAGCTGGGGATGATTATGTGTCAAGAGGTGGCAAACGTGATACACAAAAAAATTACAGTAGTTCAAACTACAATTCACCAAAGTCATTGGACCGAAGACAACATTCTGGCAGTATGCAAAGAGATGGAAGTCGGCGTTATGGAGGAAGTCGTGATAAATATAATAAGGATTATTCTCGAAGTAGTAATCGCGATACAGGGAGTCGTTACAAGCATAAACAACGACGACGATCTCGATCACGCTCTAGATCACGGACAGGTGCTTCAAAGAGTAGATCGCGATCAAGATCTCGTAGTTATAAAACTAAGAGAAACAAACGATCAAGATCACGTTCAAATGGTAGAAGGAGAAGATATTCCACAAGTAGCGAATCCAGCAGTAATTCCGGTAGCCAGACTAAAAGGTCATCCAGAAGAAATGAAAAATCTGGAAATTCACATACTGAATATTCTTCTTCAGGAACTACCAGTTCTAGAGTGCTACTCGATGCAATACCGTATGTCGAACCTGTACCTGCCGTAACAGTAACTCCATTTAAAAATGATGGGAGTTTCCTTGAAATGTTCAAAAAGATGCAAAGCGAAACGTTGAATAAAGCTGAAACCAAACCAACGCCACAACCTGCCCCTGTAATACCAATCGTAGGTAAGAGACGTGGAGGGCGGGTTCTAAAAACCGGGGTAGTAGAAAAATTGAAACCCATTGAAGATATCGCTACTGAAGAGCAACGTAAAGATCCGTGGTCCATTTATATGCAAGAAGTCAAAAAATATCGAGAAGCTTCTTGCCAAGATGAAAGCAAAACGAGACCTCTTGTTAAATGATACTTATAACATAGAATATTGGAATAATTAAAGATTTGCACGTAATAATTAAACAAACACCAGTTACTGACCTTGTATTATTAAATTAGTAGACACTAATTATACCTAAGCTTTTCGCGTATTTATTTGTAGAATCTACATATATTTTCTAATTCATGATTTTAAAATTGTTATACATGTACGACCATTAATGTACAACACAACATTACATTAATGTACATTTGTAAATTGTTTTTATTGACATGTGACTATTATTGTATCGAACCAGAAACTAAACTGTTTTGTACATTCTCATTTTTTATAATTTTTGTGACACGTGCATTGATATATTGTTATATTTATTAAAATATTTATCAATTATAAAATATGTAATATTCTTAAAAACCTTCATTCTAAAAATAAAGTTTTAAATATTTTGTATACAATTTTTAATTTATATGTCATATAAATTGTAAACTATGTTTCTGTTAATACTGGAACTAAGTTGTAAATGTTAGTCTTATATATATATAAGTATTGATAGATATATCAAATAATGTTTTAACAATTTATAATTTATTTTATAGCATTATCAAAATGCCGGTCGCTATTAAAGAATCCGATATTAAAACAGCTCCATTTGATCCACGGTTCCCGAACCAAAATCAAACGAGATATTGCTACCAAAGTTATCTAGATTTTCATCGTTGTCAAAAAGTAAAAGGCACGGATTATGCTCCATGTGACTACTTCAAGAAAGTATTCAATTCTGTTTGCCCCAATGCATGGATTGAAAAGTGGGACTCACAAATAGAGGAAGGCAGATTCCCCGGCAGGATCTAAATATTCCTGATCATGTTGCATTAGTTTAAATCGTAGGGGACAGCAGTTTGAAGAATACGTTTCCAGAAATAACTTTAAAACTTAATAAAACACTTTTGTTAAAATAAATTAAATGAAAAATAAAACGTAGAAAAAATTATATCTTCATATTAGTTTTTGTTTTTATAGTATAAATGCTGAGGTACTTTTCAGTTCAATGTTAATGATAATGATGCTACAGACAAAAGTTTTTCATTAGTTACTACTTTTATTAAACCAGGTCTAAGATAAATATGGGTACTAAGGTAGATATATTTTTTACTTTTGCAGAAAATAGTTATTGATATTTTATTAATATTGTTTTTATTCACTTCCGAATTGTAATTTCATTAACATACATTTATTATATGAATTTAAAAAAGAATTAGTATAGTTTCCATTCTCAAACAAAATATTAATAATTAAACTACATTGAGTTGTGGAAAAACTAAATCATCTAAAAAGAAACTATATCTGCAACTTTCTATAATGTATATTCTAGGGAAATTATTTTCACATATCTTCTAATAATAATTCTATATTTATTAGTATTCTAATGGTCTTGTTTTGTTATTCTATAGCATTAGGCAATAATTTTTTTCAACAAAATAAAAGTTTAAAAACATTCGTTTTGAAATGGAGTACAAAAATAATTATCTTGTAAATTAAGAAAAATTATTAGGAAATAGTATTATTTAAAAAGTATTACAGTAATGTTACTGTTTTATTATCATGTACTCCGCCTGAATTAATGCAACACGTATAACTTATTTTGTTAGTTTAATATATTTTTAACAGATGTCGCACTTAAGTAAATAGAGTTTGAATCTTGAGAATTGAATTTATTGTCAACGTTTGCGTTTAGTTACTTGTGTGATGTAGATTCAATCTAGTTTACATCGGTGCTCAACAATCAGCCATATTCCATTCTTACTTTTCAAAACTAAGTTTTTGTTGTCAAATTGCAGTGAAGTTTTCGTTTTGCTGTACTTGTATGCGCTTAGATTGAAGTTTTTAAAAACTGCTACTAATCCAACTAATCCTTGTAATTTTGCAAATCTTTGTCCTGAAATATAAATTAAGTAGATTTGAGTATGTTCAAAGCCGCTTTAAAAATGTCAAATAGATCTTTATAGTATTTTAGAGTATTAATTCGTGACAATCTTACCTATACAATTTCTTGGTCCCTCACTGAATGGCAAAAAGGTACAAGAAGGTCTAAGTTTTTTTGCATTCTCTGTGAATCTATCAGGATCAAATTTGGAAGGGTCTGGATAATACTTCGGATCATGATGCAGACCATGAATCGATATTTGTACCATGTCGTTCGGATTTAGTACTAAATTTGTCCCAGGAATCCTGTAAGCTTTTGTGCATATTCGGCGAACATTTCCAAATGGTGGATATTTGCGTAAACCTTCATTAAACACTTGTTCCAGATATTTCAATTCGTGCAAAGCATCATAGCTTAGAACACCCTCATATTTGATCAAGACTTCGTCAATTTCCTTTTGAACTTTTCGTTGAATAATGGGATTAAGTGCTAACTCATACATAATAAAACTAATCGCTGAAGAAGATGTTTCATAACCAGCCAAAAGAAATAAAAAAGATTGTGCAAATATTAAATCATCTGTCATCACAAACCCATCAATTTCTTTGTCTGCATTACATTGTTCTTGTACTTTTAGAAGAATGTCAATAAAATCGTTTCTGTGATTATTTTGATTCTTTTTGCGAAAATCAATTACATTTTTAAATATATTGATGATAGATTTAGCGGTTTCTCTTTCAATTAAATCTATTTTAATAAATCGACTGATTTTTGGAAAGAAAATATTGGAATAGAATTTTAGTAAAAATTTATCAGATTGCAGAAATTGTTCCGCAACTTTTAATACATTACAATTTGGATTTGTAAAGGTATTTGTTTCAATTCCAAACGCCACGAAGCAGATAACGTGCATTGTGTATTTGGTACATATATCCTGCATGTCTGTCAACTTTGTCTTATCAATTGCATTCTTTAAGAAAAGTTTCAAGTCTGTTGCACATTCGCACAAAATTTGAAACATCGATTTCATTTTATCTGAAGTGAATACTTGATTTAATACCCTTCGGTGTTTCTTCCACTTTTTACCCGTTTGGAAAAATATATTTTGCATTAAAGGATCATGTTGGAAACACTCTTTCTCGCGATCTACAAAACTTTGAAAATCCTGCACCAATATATGTCTGATCAAATTTGGGTCACGAATTAAGAGAACTGGCCTTAAGGATTGATATACTCCAACAATTCGTTCATTTGGAAATTCTTCATATAGTTCCTTCAAACAAGTACTGAGGCTTTTCTGCATGAGAAATAGAGACTTGAAGTTTCCAAAAAACGGCACTGGTGATTTCTGTACTACACATCTTCTTTTCCAATAATTAAATGATCTTTTTGAATAAAAGTACAAGAAGCAAAAAATTAAAACAGCTATCGACAGAGCTCTTACCCAGCTTTCTTCCAAAATACTCATGATCGATGGTGCTACTACTATGATAAACTTTTGTGTATGCGTGTTGGAGCGTTGGAGTATTCGTGACTGTTACTAACCACATCGTGACTTAAATGTTATCTTTTAAGTTGTTTGAACTTAAAATTGTTTAATCCTTGAGTTTGTAATTAATATATGCATAATACATTAATAATAAAGTCTTATACATTTTTTGTGATGAACAAAGCAAATAAATAATTCGTAAGGATGGCATAAATAACATTCTCTAAGAATCTTATTTTGTAAGTTAACATTTAGTTCCAATGGGGTTGTGTCCTATGTCCTATAAGTTAAGATGTATTAACAATTAAAAAAGTCATTTTGTCTCTTTAATTATTAAAGGGATTCAACGTTATACACATTCCAAATACATGTGACATCACAACTGCTGCCAACCTTAGAGCTTATAAATCTCTGCTATATGTATTTATATATCAAAATATCAAATATTATTTACAGCTATTTCAAGGAACAATCAAATTTCAATATTATGTCTGCCTTAGCAGAGTTAAATAAAATAAAAACTTATTATTCTTTGATTTGACTTGATTATTTGACTACCAACAGCTACAGAACATTACCACAGCACTGACCTACTCAACAAATAACTGACGTTAAAATGCATTTCACGTCATACAAATATGGCTGACCATTTCTAGCGCTAAAGCTACAATTCAAACTTTAAATTGCTATATCTCCGTCAATATTTAGATATTTAATAAAACAGACACGCCAATACACATTTATTAACATCAATTTCATTCAACAATTGAAAAATCGACCACTAAAAAATGGGGACACAAGCCCATTTTATTAGAATTACCGACATGTATTGAAGAGCAGCTTACGGTTTATTATTCGTTCAACAGTTAGCACATGAGTTTTACGCCAGGACAGTATGCAACATAAATAACACTATTCGGATACCTTCATTCAAATTTAATAAATTATATATAACACATTAGTTATATTATATTGTTAATTTCAAGTAAATTTTTATTAAGTCAATATACACATTTCAAACGTAAACTTTAAACATCTTTTCTTAACAACATAATTTGTGGCGAACTTGGAACATCCCATTTTCGATGCAGATTCATAAATGCCGGATTTTTTATTAATTTGAATTTTGAAGAGACCCTCTATCTTGTTAAGAATTAAAGGGACTACTTTCGACACTCCATGTTTAATTTAAATAATTTTTAAATGATTAATTTTTAGCAACATCTCAGATTCTGTTATATCTAGTGTAAATTTGTTAAAGATGGTTATTTGACTCATAGGATAGCACTAAGTAATTTTGTTGAATCAATTTATTACTTTATAAACTTAAAAATATACTGATCAATAATAAAACAATAAATTGTCACCTTTACTATAAAAATTCAATATAAAATAAAAATTCACGGGTCCCAAGCGCGTGCATTTGTGCCTAGTAGTGCGTAGTTAATAATTGTATTCAGTATGACCATAATTTCTTTGGTATGACGGCAATAGACCCGGAAGACGGGAACGGCCTGACGCCACTTGATGTGCAGACCACCCAGAATACCTTCACTATATCTGACTTCAGATTACAACAAAGAATTCAAATAACAACTAGCAACAAATCGTTGCCTGTATTCAAATACAATGTATCTGCGTCTTCAATATTTGCATATTTATTTTATGGAAATCTTTAGTCAATTGTTTAATGCGGCTCCTAATAAAATAAGTATTGTCTAAAACTATTTATAGGTGTAATACAAATGCAATTAAATTTTAAACAATTACCTGAACATACCATAAACATTTTTATGACAGATATCACGATATAATGTATAAATTTATTTTAAAGCTGAACCATAGGAATTACTACATCCATCAGCATAAGAGTCAACGGGCTCGAAGCTTTACAGATTCTCAGAAACTTGTACAAATATAGAATATTAAAATAAATCCTATTAAATGTTCAAAATTAAAATGGAACTAAGAAATTTTTTAAAAAAAAGTTATTTCTGATTCTCTCGTTGCTGCTCGCTCAGTTCTTAGAAAATCAATTGTTACTAATAATTTTATTATAAATATTTAATTATTATTAGATAAATTTTTTGTAAGTATTTTTAATTGTATATGCGCAGAGTGTATGTGCCTTATAGAATATCTGCTGGCTATAAGTAATACTATGATTAAATAAAAATGCTTCACAAAGAGTTAGCTATTTTAGATACATTAAAACATAGCATACAAATGCCAGTGTGCATAGCAGTTATACCAATGTTATCTATCCAACGAATAACATGACATGCGATTAGTGATAAGTAGCGACCTTTAAAATAACAAATATACGAGTACAAACTGAAAACATTGTCAAGTCGTCAACTCCATGTAAACATAACTGCCTAACAAATGAAAGGAAATTCTCATGTCATAATGTACATTAAAATTATTCAAATAGTTGTGATTCTTGAAATTCTTGTGCAATATCAACATTATAGTGTAAAAAAAAGATTCAATTTTTTATTTGTGAATTTTTATTAATTTTATATTGAAAGGTATAAAAGACAAGAAAATATTTAAAAAAAACTATATGAGTAATAAAGATATTGCATATATTTTAGGCGTCATCAAAATCTCATCAATTTCAACACACAATGAAAAAAATACTTTTTTACTGGTACAAAAAAATCAAATAAATTATTCTTGTAATGATAAAAAATGTACATTAATATTCTTTATAAAGCTTTCTTGGTGGCGTTATTCACTCGTAACAGATATCAAAGAGACATGTTCATCTTCGCCTGATCCTGATTTTCCGCTTAGAGAGCCGCTCCTCTTGTTCCATCCCTGGCCCGGCACAGAAGACATCACTAGAACGTGATGACAAATGGCAGCACATATTTACCGCTGCCTGTGCTTCACATCAAGCCAAATTCCCTTTTTGCTTTGTAGAATAACGCTTCTGGTACTAAATTGAAGTGGAATATCAGTCTTTGAACAAGGGCTAATAGTAAACTTTTCTAAGATTGAAACCAATCCTGCTATACTTTGGAACTTAGCAAATCTCAGACCTGGAATTATCACACAAATAAAGTTATTATCAAAGTTATTATTTTGTTGGTTAAAATTTTGAACTAGAGCACTCACCAATACAATTTCTGGGTCCATCTCCAAATGGAAGATAGGTATATGAATGCCTGGATCGTTTTTCTTTATCAGAAAATCGTTCCGGATCAAATTTAGATGGATCAGGATAATATTGCGGATCGTGATGTAGCGCATAAACAGGAATTTGTACCAAATCACCTCTTTCTAGTTGAACATTTGTCCCAGGAATGATGTAAGGTATAGTACACAACCTTCTTAAGATCCCAACAGGCGGATATTTCCTTAACCCTTCACAAAATACTTGATCCAAGTATGTTAACTCCAACACTGCGTCGTACGTTAGGACACCATCGTGCTTTTCCAAAACTTGGTCAATTTCTTTTTGTACTCTTTCTTGTATGTCTGGATTCATTGCCAATTCGTACAAAATAAAACTCATAGCGGTAGATGATGTTTCGAATCCAGCTATGAAGAATATGAATGCCTGTGCAGCTACCAAGTTGTCATCCATCACAAAATTGGAATCTTTCTCATCAGGGTTATCGATGTACCCTCGCTCTTTCAACTGGATTAGCAGTTGCATGAAATCGTTCCGCTTCACATTATGTTCCTTGCGATGTTCGATAACTTCTATGACAGTTTGGATGAAGAAATTTTGTATATCCTTATTTGAGGAATTTAAATTTAACAGTCTACTAAGTTTTGGCAAAAATGATCTTAAATAAAATTTAATCATTTTAAAAGTACCAGCCTCGAAAATTTTTCTACCCATTTCTCGAAATTTGGAATTTGGATCAATAATTGAATGCGTTTCAATTCCAAATGCAACTGAACCTATAACTTCTGTTGTATACTTAGCACTAAGTTCTCTGGCTTCGATTATTTCATTCTTTTCAACTATATTATCAAGTAGAGTTCGAAAATCTTGACTACATTCCCATAGCAGATGAAACATTGCTCTTAATTTTCCTGAAGTAAAAGTTGGTGTTAGCTTTTGACGCATCTGTTTCCACTTCTGTCCCGATAAAGCCACCAGATTTTCTCGTAGTGGTTCCCTTTTAAAAAACTCATCTTTTATAATCTCGCGATCTTGAAAATGACTAAAGTCTTTGACGATTATTTGTTTTATTAAATCAGGATCGCGAAGTAATAAGGCTGGTCTCGAGGAATGATAGATTCCAACGTATGGTTCATTAGGAAATTTATCGTAAAGTTCTTTCACAGCTTCACCAACACATTTTTGCATAAGTAACATTTTTCGTGAATTTCCAAACACTGGAATAGGAGGATCAAAAATAACACCTTTATTTTTCCAATGATTAAATCTTCTTGTAAACATTCGATACACATAACCAACAAATAAACTAAAAATAAACAACACGTCCATCCACATTTTGTCGAATATAATCATTTTTATGATAGAGAAAGCTGTCGGCACACTCAAACAAATAACTAACTCGTCTCGCGTTCAGCGGTGTTCTGAATTCCAGTGATGCGGGATCCGCTATTTAAAAACTTCAATTATACTGGATTCGGCGTTCACCTTATTTCATTTATGAAACACCCGAAATAATGCACACGTTATCTTTTTATTTCAATAACATTATATTCTTTACAAAAATTAGAAAACTGCAATACTCCTAAACACAGTTACGTGTAATGGGCTTGTGTCCTCATTTTCTAGTGGTCGATTTTTCAATTGTTGATTGAAATTGATGTTAATAAATGTGTATTGGCGTGTCTATTTTATTAAATATCTAAATGTTGACGGAGATATAGTAATTAAAAATTTTAATTGTAGTTTTAGCGCTAGAAATGGTCGGCCATATTTGTATGACGTGAAAAGCATTTTAACATCAGTTATTTGTTGAGTAGGTCAGTGCTGTGGTAATATTTTGTAGCTGTATTCAAGTCAAGTCAAAGAATAATAAGTTTTTATTTTATTTAACCCTGTTACGGCAGACATAATATTAAATTTTATTGTTCCTTGAAATAGCCGTAAATAATATTTGACATTTTGATATATAAATACATATAGCAGAGATTTATTAACCTGTAAATTTGTCAGAATTCTGTCAAGAATATATCTCTTTTACGCTCTGTTGTATAAAAGAGATAGTAACTAGCGGTTGTGATGTCACATGCATTTGAAATGTGTACAACGTTGAATCCCTTTAATAATTAACAAGACAAAATGACTTTTTTAATTGTTAATATCTCTTAACATATAAGGAGTTATTAAAAAATAATTGAACATGTGAGGTTCTAGTAACCCACTTTATCAATATATAGTACACTTTTATAGAAATTAAGTCATAGGACACAAGCCCATTAAGATTTACCTAACATAACATTTTTGTGTGAAGCATTATATTTTGATTTAAGGAAATAAACCAGTCGACATATATATCAATATACAAAAACAAGTTTATTCAGCCCAATTTATTCTATCAACTGCGAAGCCACAACGTAACGTGCGCATCACGGAAATTAGTATTTGTTGAGTCACTCTGACATATTCTGATATCAAACATATCGATATACAGCAGGATGAGTGATTAGTGATTGGTGGTGTGCAGGATGACGCCGAGGACAGTTTAGATTCCATTAACTTAACACACCATAACATAAGGAATAACAATCTGTTTACGCGGGTATGTTGTTGATATGCATGACAGTTAATAAATGTAAATAATCTCACAACTCATATCATGGATAACATGGTTTTTAATTATTTGCAGAATCTGTTTCGCAATTATAAACAAATTGAAATTGATATTAGTTTAGCTCGGAATTTGTTAATTGATTGTGTTTCTAGTTAGATTATATTATTTTTATCAGTTTTACCACTTCTTATCACTTATCAGTTTTGTAGATACAATTTTGTAACGCGAATAATACATTGTTTTTCTAATAGTTAATTATTTTCCTTTAAGTCATCTACGCATTACAATTAATTTATGATTTAAACATATAATACACTAAATTTTGCAATATACTTCCGCTAAAAACAGTATCGTCCATTTAAGGTTTATTTAACATAACAAAATTTACTAATTATGTAATCAGTTTTATCTAATATACAACGTTTTGTGACCTACTTTTCGGCTTCTTGTCCGTTAAGAGCAACAGAAAAAGATCACCTACACAATTTCTGTATCTGACATATGCTCTAAAAAAATGCGCAGACTATTATTCTTTGGCATGTGACGTCACCAAACATGGTGGAAAATCAGAATTTCAAATTATAAATAACTCGTTCATTTCTTTATTTTTTTTTAACTATTCAAAACGAAATATTTCAATAAGAACTCAAACTATTTAATCAAGAAAATGTTGTTAACAACTCTAATTTATTTTCCACCAAGAAGTTCATCTCTGTCTGGCTATGAGTACAGCTCAAGTTTCTCAAGAGGTACGTGACAAAAAGATTTGCCATTTAAATGACATCCTGGATAGTATGTACACACAGATATAGTAGTGGTTCGATTAGTTCAGTTGCACTTTGTACTTGCACAAATCGAATCTAATCTACACGTAAAATCGATTATGGGGAATTAGACAATAAATCGGTCCGACTTTAGTGTAAGTATATTATCTATTAAACATTTTAAGTAACAGCAACACTTTATACGCAGTTACATTTCATTTATTTAATAACTGTTAATTCCTAGAAAATTAGACTTTATCTATCGCACACAGGAAATTTTATATAAAAAGAATATATAATCGAAACATAACTAATTTATTTTATATGATTTTCACAAGATAACGGTAAAAAATTACGTAGTAATTACGGGTTGTAAAACATGTTTAACGTCTATAAATTTCTTCGTTACATAACGCCTGACAAAAAACTGCATGCAACTATACTGCCACTTACAACTGTTTTTAACAATATCTTACATTTAAAAATGAATTAAATATATGTTTAGACTTTTTCTTGCATTACATAAATAATATCCGCTGAAAAAAAATGTTAAAGTTTCATTAATTTCTTTAATTAAGATCATAGTTTAAAAACTGAAAAAGACCAAATCAATAAAAATGCATCAGATTCATTTAAATGATGATGTCATGATTTCATGATCTTGCCATGACATTGTGGCTCTTAAGTAAATAGTAGTCCACGTACGTAATATAAAAATTTACGTGTGCAGACGTTAAACGTGGAAATATTTAATGACTTTTGCTTGTAAAATGACTACAAACGTCTACGTAGTAAAGCATTGACGCAAACTATCAATGGCTGCGGTGATAAAACCACATGACAAGGTATGCGGTTGAATTTTACAAGGAAAGTCTATTTAAAATGTAATCTATTAGGTCTGACCTACGCCAGAAGGACAAAAATTAATATAATACATAATATTTATGACGTCAGATCGGTATGTGCTCATGCAAATTTATTTGTTGCAATTTTATTACATAAAAACATTATACTTGGTGTTTACCATTAGTAGCTCAGGGGAAGTGGCTGCAGAAATTGACGCAATCAAATCACGCTCTTTTTCCTAATGTAATAAATAATATATGCACTTATTCTAGTATTCCAGGAAGAAGTATTTCAATTATTATCAGATGTGTAACCTCCGCCTTCGAAGGTCAGAAGTTATTATCATTAAATTGGAATTTAAGATTAATAGATTTCTAAATTATTATTTAAAATAAAAAATGTAAAAGATAAATTTTGAATATTTTGATAAGTTAATCACATAAAATCTTATCTTGCTTTAGAAAAATATTTACTTATTTTTATTATTTAAAATAATCACATTGTATTTCCCGCCGCTTAAATAAACCAAGCACCAAACCGACTTCTTTGCTTTATGCAGAGTTTTGTTGGTAACATACTTTATCTTGTTCGACTTATGACCAAAGCGGGAAATTTAATTTAAAAAAGTATTACACATATATTAATTAAAACCTTTTGCAAATTATATTGGCAAATAATAATTATATATATATTCTGAATTATTAAAGATGAAATTTGCCCTAACCAAAAATCGAACCCAAAGACACAACAACGCAAAAGATTTCAGGCTGCGGCTGACTACACTGCACTCAGATTGGAAATAATTTCATTTTATTAGAAGTACTTATTGGAAGTATTTTATTGGGCATAGAATAAGAAAGCAAACGAAACTAAAGAAGGTATAGTTCAAAACCAAGATTTTTTGCTGCATATACTGTCCTATATTTTTTTAAATTTGCTACAGATTTAATAGAAAAATCATTATAAAATTAATAGCTATGTTAATGGTTAATTTATAACTATGTATATTAAGTTAATTATCATTAATATGCAATATGTGAATTTTAACAATATTATTAATAGACTAGATATGCACAATATTTAAGCTTTCTCTGAAAAGTGTGACCGATAATTGACCAATGAGTTTTACAAAGTAATATATATGAAATCTCACACACTGTTCTACTAATTTTACTGAACCTTGACAACACAACTCCTGCTGCATGATATCTCTGCAATTTCCGCGAGTTCGATCCCAAATACTTCCGTTGTCCCACTCCACGTGATCCTCTATAGATTAATTTAACGAATATCGACTGATATCGCTGCATCAACAATAAAAATTTAAATGATCAATTAACTATATAATAAAATATTCATAATATTCATAAATATTTACCATGTCGACGAGAATCCCTTGTTGCTGCTAGTGTCACTGCCCCCATAGAATCGAATACTGCCAGAACTTTAGGATCAGTGCCTATTACTTTGGTTCGTTAATTGTAGCCTTTCCCCTGGAGGAAATTGAAACTTAAATATTTTGTTGAATACCTGACAATTACAATACCTGCTAAATAACACCTTTTAAGAGAACAAGGTTTTTATTCAGTTAACGTCATCACATAAAGCGAGTTTACTAAATGCTGTTTATTTAGCTTAAAAATCATTCAACATAATTTAACTACAGATAACATAACCGTACATGATAAGTTGTTTGTTCTCCTTAAAAACAAATATTATGCACTTAGCAGATATTTTCAGATCATTGATTATATAATTCCAATACTCACGTTTCAGCTGAGGGCCCCTCGACATCGAATTCTATAGCCTCTTCTGCAGAAACATTTGTTGGCATAGTTGTCGCGGTCATAAATACATAGAAGTAACTGATCAAATTGTGAAAAACGATGTTTAACATTGACTTTATTTAATAGATCAGAAGACATATTAGTGCCTAAAAAATAAGATTATTTTGTAACATATAAAACTAGAATCTAAAAACTAAATTGAGGTTATGTCATTACCTTATAGTATAACGTTGTAGAGTTACTTCGATATTAAAATTCAATTAGAAGATTAACATTTAATTTACTCTTAAACTAATACACAATTATAACAACTAATTAGAAGTTATATAATATTAAAAACAAATTTATTTACTTTATAATGAATGCTAATGTATTGTTGTGATTTTAAAATTAATTAAGCTACCATATTTATTTGGTTGTCAAAATAAATGGAATGCACTGTATGTTAAGTTATTTATAAATGTCACTTTATAACCCCCGGTGATGTTGTACAGTAAATAAATAATATTAAATATAAAGTTAAAAATATATAGAATTTAATTGTTTTTATAAATTTAAGTGATAATAATTTATTGTTTTATATGTTTAATTCATGGAATAAGTAGAAGGTAAAGTCTTCATTTATTTATTCATTTTACTGAGAGTTATTTTATTGGTAGCGGTTACAAACAGATGGTAATGCGTGGTGATATAAAAGATAATTTAATTACCTAATTAATATGCTGTGCAACATGTATGTAACTTTTTTCAAATAATAATGATTGACAATGAGTATATATACTATAGGTCAACGCCTTTCATTATATGGGTAAATAAAGTTCGTAGATTCATATTCAAAATATAAAACCTATCAAGCGATTTAGATGAGGTTGTTTCTATACTTTGTATCGTTTTCCATCGCTAAATGCAAGCAACAATTGGTTGTTTTCGTTTATAGCATGCGAGCTGCGCTTTTTCTAATTATTTAATCTCTAATTTTGCATTTCTTCTTTATGCACACATAGTCAGTAAGCTTTGAGTGTTAGAAACTGTACTACATATATAACCGGACCTTAACCTTACAGCTGTCTCGGACCACAAATAAAGTTTTAATATTATAAAAGTGGTAAGTAATCTTCAATAACTTTTCGATATTTATGAAAAATAGGCAACAAAAAGTTTAATAATCTGACATTTCGCACATATTGTGTTTCATTACTAACCTCAGAGTTTGTTGTTTAGATTAAAATAAAAATATCACCAGTTTTTACAAAAATATTGTGTTTTTCTGTTGATTTAAAATAACACCTCTTTATGAAACATTTTTAAAATGACCGCTCATGCAGCTAACGCCATCTTTTAATGGCTCCGAACAACACATTTGAAATAAATACCGTGTATTTACACAAAATCAACGTGTGGGTGGAGGGAGTGTTTGCACGCGCTTAAATATTTAACATATAAATGGAAAAGACTAAATTTCAAAAAATAGAATAATTTGTTAGCGTTTAGTACGCGTACACTGAGCCTCGTTGCTAATAACGCGATAGTACACGAAGGGGAATACGGTGGGAAGCGAGAGTGAGGGGCGGTAGCAGCAGACAGACGGATGCTGTGGGACCAGGAACTACTGATCAATATTTTGACATTTTAAACCATTTCGAGTTAAATCTAGCATTCGTTATTGCGTGTAGTACATACTAAAGTTTACAGGGTGTTTGGTATATAGATGTCACTCTTTAATATAATGCAATATACTAGCGAACTATTTTTTAAAGTCCTATTAGATTTTTAGAATTTTTCTAGGTATTTAAATTTTGAGCTTTTTTGTCACCGCTTTAAATTTTATGTGTTGCTCGAAACAGCTGTACGTAGTATCTGACATTTGATTATGCTATCGTTTTTACAGAGATGGCAATATTTTTATCCGTTAAATATAAAAGTACGCTGACAGCATAATAATTTAACAAATAATTTACTCGAAACATTACAAAATTAAATATAAAACAAAATGGTGTCTTTACATAACATCACCCTGTACTTTCATTATGTGCAATTTAGAATACGAGACTTTTTTCTATTCATTCGAAAAGATATATGAATACGTATAGACAGAGTAACGCTAAATATTTCCTCTCAACCGGAACTACTTGTGTTTCACAACTTGTCAAACCATTTATATTAATATTCGTGATAAAATATGACACAAGTGGCGTTAGGATCGAAATCTCATATTAATATTTAATTAGCAAGAAACTAATTTCGTTTTTGTAGTGTGAAATAAAATTAATTTTTTTATACACAGATTGAACTTTAACCAAACTTTAACTGTGTCCTGTGTCTTAATTTCTATAAAACTGTACTATATATTGATACAGTGGGTTACTAGAACCTCAAATGTTCAATTATTTTTTAATAACTCCTTATATGTTAAGAGATATTAACAATTAAAAAAGTCATTTTGTCTATTTAATTATTAAAGGGATTCAACGTTGTACACATTCCAAGTGCATGTGACATCATAATCCTTGTGTAAGGTTACCAACCTTACAGCTCATAAATCTGTGCTATATGTATTTATATATCAAAATATCAAATATTATTTACAGCTATTTCAAGGAACAATAAAATTTCAACATTATGTCTGCCGTAACAGGGTTAAATAAAATAAAAACTTATTATTCTTTGACTTGACTTGAATATTTCGACTACCAACAGCTAGAAAACATTACCATAACAAATAACTAACGTTAAAATGCATTCACGTCATACAAATATGGCCAACCATTTCTAGCGCTAAAACTACAATTTAAATTTTTAATTAATATATCTCCGTCATTATCAGAAAAAACTAAACCAAGTACAATTTCATGTCATCATCATTAGTGACAATTTTATCATTGAAAGAGTTTTGCAAACTTTGAAATAAATAGTAACTTGATAGCAATTGAAGGTGAGGTTTCATGTGGAAATTAATTAATTAATTTTCCACGAGTTACCAAAAATGTGTGAAGATTTCCATTGTCATATCTTTGTCCAAACAAATTTGCAGCATTGATCATTTTTTGACAGTTATTTAATAATATATTAAATATTTAAATGAGAAATTAATAAAGAAGTAATATACATTTTTTGTTCTTAATGAAAGATAAACACAATTCCCCTTCGGAATTTCAAGCGGCAACAAGACTTACAGTTTTAGAAACGCAAAACATTTTACCATATAGTAGACAATCCATTACTACCCTAGATTATTACATGCCGCAGCTGCATTTCAGCGCCTAACATTTTATTCCCTTAACAACTTTTAAGGTACATCATGCACTAGGTGTTACTAAACGTCCCCCTCCCCACACTTTCTTTTCACTCCCTACGGGACTTTAGTATCACATTACTCAGAGAAAGCGAGAGCGACTTGCTTTCATGAATATTTCATATTTTATTTTGACGAGATTGTAATAAATAAAAATTGTCAGATTTCGTTCTGAACTGTCAGAATTTATTTATACCAAAATTCTTTCTGTTTTAATCATCATATAAGGGAAGATTTAGATGCTGTCGTTTTTCTTTCTTTTTTGACTTCAGTACGAGTTCTACAACCTGAAAAAGAAAGAAATTTTTTATCAGCATACTTTATATGATTTGTATTTAATAGGATTGTATCCATATGAACGGTGACATGTTTTGCAATAAATTTAATGTATTTTCAACATTGTTCCTAAACTATTAAACAAAAAAAAAATAATAATTTATATCTACATACATATAATATATCTATATCTCTCACACATTGTTTACAAGTTTTTTGTGACGACTGCATTCGCCTTTGTTCGGTTTCCATCGTTTTTTTTTAACGGAATATTATTTCACTACGTTGCATTGTGATCTACAAATAAAAATAGCATTCTAAAATGTGTCAAAGAGAGTGTATTTCCTTAAATAGTAATTAACAATAATTATGTATATAGCTCTGTGAACAGGACGAGTGTGTTTGTGGTGTAGTGATTGTACCTCCCTCGTTTCCTGCAAGAGTTCAGCAAGGCAATTGCCATGGGAACCGGCTGGCGCCAACGAGAACTCTCGGCGATCGCAAAACATTCCTACCTACGTTCTGCGTTCACTACACTGGAAATGGGAAATGGAAAACCTCGGAAAATTTTAATTGACACGTAATAAATATTTTCGCTTTAATAGAGTTCGCTCATTGCTCTTCCCTATTCGAGTAACGGGAAATTGGTTCACACACTTTAATAATACATTTTTCGTTTTTGTGCTAGTAATATGCCATATCTGGTTTACTTTATTTTATGCCCAAATATTTGAAAACTGGTTTCAAAACAATAATAATGGGCTTGTGTCCTCATTTTTTAGTGGTCGATTTTTCAATTGTTGATTGAAATTGATGTTAATTGAAGGAGATATAGTAATTAAAAATTGGAATTGTACTTTTAGCGCTAGATATGGTCGGTTATATTTGTATGACGTGAAATTCATTTTAACGTTAGTTATTTGTTGAGTAGGTCAGTGCTGTGGTAATATTTTGTAGCTGTTGGTAGTCGAAATAATAAAGTCAAGTCAAAGAATAATAAGTTTTTATTTTATTTAACCCTGTTACGGCAGACATAATATTAAAATGTTATTTTTCCTTGAAATAGCTGTAAATAATATTTGATATTTTGATATATAAATACATATAGCAGAGATTTATGAGCTGTAAGATTGGTAGCCTGTAAACTTGTTAGAGTTATGTCAAGAATATATCTGTGTTGTATAAAAGAGATAGTAACTAGCGGTTGTGATGTCACATGCATTTGGAATGTGTACAACGTTAAATCCCTTTAATAATTAAGACAAAATGACTTTTTTAATTGTTAATATCTCTTAACATATAACGAGTTATTAAAAAAATAATTGAACATTTGAGGTTCTAGTAACCCACTGTATCAATATATAGTACACTTTTATATAAATTAAGACATAGGACACAGGCCCATTCGAGATTTTCAAAAGTACACCAGCTGTTATTTGAAATGTGTGTGGCGGGAAATTTAAAAGTTAAAAACAAAAAGTCTGAAATAAATAATGGTACAAAGTCAATATTGATAAAGTTGGCTATTAGGATCTTAAATGTCCGATTATTGTTTAATTAATCTCAATTTAATAGAAGATATTGACAATTAAAATAGTTATATTCGACGCTCTACCTTCAAAGAGATGAAATACTTATGTACAAATATTATAACGAAATATGACAACAATTAAATTCGATTAGAACATAAAGATATCGATACATCGATGTTTTCTGAACATCTTTAACCTAGGCAACTATCTACACATGCTGTTTCATTACGTCATATGTAGTCATTACAATTAAACAATATCTACTATTTTTGTATTGTTTATTTACTGATGATAAATATTCCAGGTATAGCAAAAGTGCGTTCCATTAAACGGGATTCTCACGTGGCAAACATACAAAAGTTGAATACTACCTGAATCTCTTTTAGAACACTCATAAAAGATGTGTCTTTAAATCTGTTTCAGGTAGTATTCAACTTTTGTATGAATACACAATTACTGAACGACTAAAATCGCCCCGTGAGATCGCTGTTTTAAACTACAGTAAATACCTATCCACCATAGAAGATCTACGTAAATTTAATCTTATCAAAAAACAATAATTTCATTCTAAAAGTTGGCCATCTTTACTTGATATTAAAAATGAAGATGTTACTACATTTTTGAGTTTATTCAGTCTGTTTCAAGTGCTGCTAATGTAAATATTACCCAATGAAAAGATAACGAACACGTTTTAAAGTTACTTTAGGTGATAGTGTGATATCTTTTGTGTGTGCACTTGTTTAGTGATAACATTAGAAATGTCCGTTTTCACGAGTTTGCTGGATACAAATATAAATGGAGAAATTTCTACTCAGGTATTTTGTTGATTATTTTAAGAAATATATGTATATTAGCCGTAATTTCTTCTCAGTCACTTCCGCCACTGGATTTGAATTGTTTTTATTTGATGCTGACAGTTCACTCGCGGCGAGACATTTGTAATTTGACTTCTGTCAAAATACCGCTCATGAACCGAGACGAGAGCTATAGTACACTCTCGATCTCGGCAAGACATTCGAGACTACGCGAGAAGAGCAGGCATATGATACTACATACTTTTAAACTAACTTAGTTTTTCCAAAATAACGAGTTTCCAGTAAATTCAGGGAAAAATTCAAAGACGTCATAAGTTTAAGGAAACGTTTTTCTCCAAAAAAAAAACATTTCTATTAAAAACATTGATAGAGCCATTTTCGAGCAAATGTAAAAGTGAAAGTAAAGAGCTGTCTTATTATAATTTTGTAATCTCGAATTTAAATATCTTCTATATCTATCATATTACTCAGCTCTTTACCTCGAAAACCAGACCCGCTATACTCCGAGCAGAGGCGAATGCAGTCCGGCCAAGATATATATTATGTAAATAAGAGAGATATATGTTTGTTAAAAATAGTATGAAGTGTGAAATCAGAAATCTTGTTTCTTTCGCAAGGGTGCATTCACCATTTCATAGAACCCGTGCTTATGATTGCCTAGTTCGATCTTCCCCTTCCCTTTCATTTATATGTAACAGATTGCGATCTGATTGTCTAATAATAGGGGAATTTATTGAATTACCGGAAACACAATTCGAGGGATCCGATAGCATTGTTTTAATTTAGCAAATAACACTTAATAATTGATGTACTACGATCAAATGTACAGACGCAATTATCGTTCGAATTCTTTTAGATCAAAATTCTTTCTCTTTTCAATATTATACATTTAAAGGGACTTATATATGCTATCTCTTTCATTTAATTTACTATGAGTTCTTAGAGATTCTACTGCCTGACAAAGAAAAAAGAATTTTGTTTGCAACCTTTATAACATTTGTATAAATAAAATATATACTATCCCTTTTCAACAAAGATATATATAAGATAGCTATCTCTTTCTATAACCGTATGCATATTTCACTCGACTGCATTAGTCTTTGTTCGGGTTGCATCGGATTTGCCTTTCGAATTACAGCACATAGTTACGAAATATTTAGTAGTAACCTCCAAAATGCTTTATTTTTAAATTAGAATTATCCTCCATTATTTTAACACACACACATAGCAAATAACAGCTGGTGTAGTTTTAAAAATATCAAAATAACATTTTTTTGAAAGCAACTTTTTATTTATCTATTTAATTTTTAGGTTAGTATACTTACCAAATATTTAAAGACGTTCTCATGCTACAAAGTTCGAAACGGTCAATCAAGTTCAAATTTTTAGGATAATTGGATATATAGCTAACATTTTATCAATGATACTTATAATACGACAAATACCTTAAGCATCAAATCTCTTAAACAACACAACTGATTATTTTATTGCGCTAAGTTATTCCGTTCATGAGTTTTACTTATTACAATCTAACACAAAGAAATTTATTATTTATGAACATGAATTACTATTTAGACTGTACAACTGCTGATCTGTCTGACATGCGCCTGGTTCATATGCAACTAAACATATACAAAGCAATTTTCTCTAGCTATAGCCGGTACATACAGCTAGTATGCTACGTATAGCGTAGCAGGTAGCTACGTCAAGGTTACTGCTACGTCAATTCTACGTTATATATTAATTATATGTACATATAATCAAATTAACCAATAAAATATGATATTTTGTGGTTAATATAGAATAACTTATCATTTTTTTTGTATTATTTAGTGTTTTAAATATTTACTAGTGTGTTTTGTAGTGTTCAGAAATAATTTTGCTGCACATAAAGGATATATATTTGAGTTTGAATACGGTATGTTTAAATTCCATATGTTTCACAGATTTTGGTTATTACTTTGTTTATTATTGAGTTGTTGTTTTTTATATTTTGTTTAAATGGTGAAATTTTAATTAGACCAAAGTCTGAGATGTTAAGAGATGCTGTTTATAGTTCGTCCTTGAATCTTTCCTGCTTCTCTTGTCCGTGTGGTCCATGTCTTAACCAGTGCCGGCTATTACTGGAAATATGAAAAAACTAAATGTATGTGCAAAATGCAATAAAATAAAAACAGTTTTTTTTATAAAATAAGTTTTTACGTTATTTAAAATTAAGTAAAATTATATAATTTATTAAAAAGAGAAATCAATCTAATTAACCCAAGAAATTAACACAAGAAAAGTTTATTGTTTATTATTATGAAACTTTAGGCCTCTAGGTCGTTGTCAAATTTGGTCACCTTTTTCCTATGAACACCTATGATATAACTCGCTAAAACATTTCTGTTTTTCGGAGTTGTCTCAATAATGAACTATTGATAATGTAATATGAAGTTTAAAAATTTTTATTTTAAGTATTTTTTTTAAGCTCACCTGAGCTCATATTTGCTGAATAGCATCTAGAACACCCTGTTTTAGAAACCCTTATTTAATAATCATGTTTTTTATGTCCCTTTTATACATTGCGTGCAAGTAGAATGCATGCATACGTGAATATCATTAGAATTACGTAAAATAAGGAGGATGAAAGCCAGTGCGGTCTATGTAGGGGATATATTTCGCCCATGGCATTTTATTATTTATATTTGGGGTGAAAAAGCGATATTTATAATTTTATTTACATTTTTAAATCACACAGCTGGTTTAAAACCCACAACAATAGTAAGCGTAGTTCAAATTATGAGAGTTCGGCGGTGACTTAAGCTTTAAACAAATAGTGCTGTATAAAACCGGTACCAAACGATGCTAAGAACATCTAGTCCAACGTTGGACGCATCGTGTGGTCGATGCTGGATCTAAGTGTGTCCAACATTCACGTTGGGAGAAGTTCGGGCTGTTGTCGGACTTGATCCACATGCACGAATCGTCCAACTCGAAGGTTTTATACTTGAAAATTTATTTATTTATTTAAAAGTTAAAAGAAAATAAATAAATCATTCGGATCAAACATTCATTCCATCGTGTAGCAGGAAACTTGTCATGTTCCAATATTTGACTCAAGACTATTGGAGGCAAGCATTTGAATCAAACGTTCACCGCCGGCTTAAATCTACGATACAATGAAAGCATACCTCACTAATTTTTTTTATAATGTATATAGGAACGAACAAGATAAGATTCACTATCTTATTGTACATTTACACAGTTGTTATAACCTCTTTTGCTATAACAAGAATTACCGCCAAACTCTCGTAATTCGAACTATATTATATCGAATTTCAAAATCATTCCTAAAAATATTTATTCATGAGAAAAAAAAAACCACCACATTTTTAATAACAATATTATACACGTAAACTCGCTGGTAAGTCTTAACTTTAACTTAATATTCTATGTTTTACATATTAAACACTGAACGGCATATTGCACAAAACGACATTGACAAACGTTTTTGCTTGCTTAGATATAAATCTTTCAAATTGTACTACACATCGAACCAGACAAAGAAACAGATTTTAAATAACAGCTATTGTACAAACCGACTGTGCTTGATGTACATACTATACAAACAATTTCTCTAAATCTCGTCCGAATCTAATACGATTCTAATGCGATTCGGTTCAATCCGTTCGAATCTAATACGAATCCCATACGAATCTTGTCAACATTGTTTGTACGAGTAAATATTTTCACTTTGGAATAGGGAATATCCTAGTGACTTGAAGTGCAGGGATGTGGAAGGAAGATTGTTGGAAGGGAGGAGAAGGGAGTACTATTAATTAACTTGGTCCGTGTCTAAAGAAATTACAAAAAAAAAATTATACATGTAAATAAACATATGACATTCACGTGTTCGTTTACAGAAATGCAAGCTGGGGGGTCAATAGGTCAACAAACTGTGCCAAATGAAAAATATACACTACAGTATATTAAACAGGGTGGCCCGTCATTCGAACCTGTTAAAAATGTTGCAGTTTCGTAAATTATGAATTTGTATATTTCAATATTTTAAGACAATCTTGAAAATATATTGAATTTCATAAAAAACATGTCTCTGATGTAGATAGTCTCATCAGGTCTATCAGTGAAGGCATTACGCGTTGCTCGAATATTTGGAATACTTGTTTGCAAGTACGACGTAGAATTACATACTTCTCTTTGAGTGACAGTCCTTATGAAGCGTTATTTTTTGACTAAGTTCTGTTTACATGCATTTCTAAGCACAGTAGCCATTTTTGTAGTTAGGAGTCATCGATAAATTGCGTCACACATATTCTCTCGTCCCCATTCTTGTCACGTATTGTCACATATTGCGGAACCCCTCAGCCCCTGTAGTAACGTCCCTCATTTGAAACCTTTTTTAGTCCTATTTTGCTTTTGGTCTTATTTTTCTTTCTTTATTTAAGTCGACTTTTAGATAGATGTGATTCTCGATGCCTGCTTTCAATTACATAATCATTCTATATCATCTTGACCCCATAAAGCTCTTTGTAAATCAGTTTTCCTTGTTAGCAATTTTATTGTGTCAACTGTGTTGCAGCTTATCAGGCGTTTTGCTGCTGACTCAGCGCTTTTAAAAAGGGCTTATTGTGCAAGTCATTTGACTTCCAGTTCCGGTTTCTCAAGCTATTGTTGACCTACATCTTGATGGCACCGATGTCACTCAAATAAAATTACGGAAATACTGACAAATCAATATTTTTTTATATTTATTGTATATCTTTTATATTATAGATACTATTTTGTATTAGATTAAGAGGTAGATCACCTTATATTTTTATTTGTGGATGTTAAGGCAATGTGGTGCAATAATATTTCGTAAAAAGAAACCGATGAAATCCGAGCAGAAACGAATGCATTTGAGTCAAATGAGTGTTATTAAAAAGAAAAAAAATTAGAAGGAATAAATACTGGCATCTCAAATAGTTTATATAACTGTATAAACATAGATAAGGACAAAATGACTATTAAAAAATTAGTGGACCTTGCCCCGAATCTGCCCGAGCCGAATGAGAATTGAACTGTGTTATTAGTGAGAGAAGGCACGTGTATACGAGTGAGAGAAAATACACGGCACGAACGAAAGTAAACTGGTTTTGAGCACGTTTTGAGCGACTATGTTTCTCGGTCGCAGGGCATGGTTGGTTGCATGCTTTTGATGGTGACATTATGAGCAGAGATGTGCACAAATACTATTCAAAAGTATTTAAATACATACATAGATACATACAAATACGTCACAATAAAATCCCCTATTATGCTATTATTAAAAATTCTATAGAGTCACGAAACACGGCTCGACATGGCTCGTTTTCGTTTTCGTTGGAAACTTAGTTGCTGGGCTAGATTGCAGTCAGTCGATCGTGTGCGGATGAGCTTACAGTCAATATTGATATATATAGTATAGTTTTATTGAAAATTAGAGATGGTTTATTTTTAATTTCAGACGGAAGCTATGTGGACCAGTATTCCAACAGATACACCAGGCCCCCCCGCCCGCTCTAAACACAGTGCCACACTAGTAAATGGACAGTTAATATTACTTGGTGGGCGAAATGGAAATGTGCCCCTTAAAGACTTATGGTCTTATGTTTTAGGTAAGCTAAAAATTATTTTGAACGACCGTTTCACAAAATGAACAGCAAATAAAAATAAGGTAGTTGACTTAATTATGAATCAAGTTGCGAGCGTATATTGAAATGAACGTAGTTCATGCTTCATCTCTGTACGTACAGTACATAAGTTCCATAAGTTCAATACGCTGCCGCTAGATGGAAGATCATCTAATTAAGATAAATTAAATTTAAATTTTAGCTGAAGGAAAATGGCGACGTTTAACGTGTTCAGGGGATTCCCCTCCTTGTCTACAAGAGCACAGTGCCGTTGGTCATCGCGGTGAACTATTTGTGTTTGGTGGTGAAGTTGGTTTTGCATCTACGGAGACTCCATTATGGGTGTTTAATTTAAAAGATAACCGATGGCGCAAAATTCGAACGCATAAAGGTTGCGCAGCTCCAAAAGGTCGGAGAGGTCATTGCGCATTGGTTTTTGGTGGTCATATGTTTGTACATGGGGGATATCAAGATCTCAAAGGGTCCAGCAATGAATTATGGGCGTTTCATTTCGGTAAGTTAAACGCGTTAATCGCTGTACTTCGCTAACAAAACGCATTTCCGGAAATTGTTTACTAACTACGGTTTTCTTTCTTCTTGTGATGGATTCTTTTAGAATCAGAAAGTTGGAGGCTTCTATGGCCTAGACCTGGTCGAGGTGAACCCAGTGAGGGCCCCCCAGCAAGACATAAACATTCTGCGGTTGTTCACGGACAATCAATGTGGATTTACGGGGGCATGACTGATCTTCAAGAGAGGCAAGACTGCTGGAAGTGGGATACAAGTAAGATAAAACATTGAAAATGAATTAAGTTATGTCTTCGGTCTTAAAATTATAAAATTGTACAATATATTGATAAAATTGACTGTCAGAATGTTATATATCCAACAATTTTCAACTTTATTATTGAATTTTTAAAGTTACACACACTTGGAGTTGTCTACGCACTAAAATAAGCCCCGGACCACTACATAGCCATGCCGCCTGTCGACTTCCTGGTGCCATGTTACTGTTTGGTGGAGAAAATAATGGAAAACCCACAAACGAACTTTGGAAACTTCATTACGGTGAGATTTATTTGAAATAGGTATCTGAGTAATTCTATATGGCGCCGATTTCATATTTAAATATTTCCAGCAACTGAAACATGGGAGCGTTTACAAATTCTCGGACAGAAACCTCAGCCAAGAGCCGAAAGCGTGGCACTAGCTGTTTCTCCACTTCATTTAAAACCACAAATCGACATAACCTCAAATGATACTACTCCAGAACATTTCATAGATGAAAGAACCACGTCAAATAGACACGGATCATACCTTCCAAATAACAGAGTTTGTCCTAGCAACGGAGTAGATACAGGAAACGAAAGAACTTATGTGTTTAAACCTGCAACGGAATCGGGAGGTTTCTTGAAAGAAATTAGCAAATTATCACAAATTAATATTTCTAGGTTAAGTCACAACACTTGCAGTTACAGTGTTCTGACAAGCACGAATGAAGGGAGCATGGAAAGTTTAATCACTCAAAATCGTACTGAAGAAAACAGCCCAACAAAAATGGTTAAATCACAAAGCGCTCATATCATAAATAAAAGAAAAAATGGTATAAACTCGCCCATGATTCCAGAAAATAGTGTTTTAAATTCAAATAAATGTCAAATCCCGCGCGAACCTATATCTGTACCTAACTTCAGAGCGTTAACTTTGACAACACCGGTTTTAACTCCTGTTGAAGTTTCCAGGTTGGTTTTTTTAGACTCAGATGATGAGGATAGTTTAAATAATGATATATTCGATCCTCCTCCCGGAGATCATGACATTATACAAGTGAAACCGGCACCGTGTGACTTTGCGACAATACATAAACTTTTTCAACCACAGTTTTTAAATAACAGTTATTATGAAAATATACCGGTACCTAAATCAGCTTCCGTTAGATTCCAGGAACCGGAAAGTGAAACAAGGTTCATGGAGGATAATGAGTCAACTTCCGACTACGCAAGTATAGAAGCTGTCAACAAATTAGGGTGCAGCAACTATAGTTTATCAAAAAATAACAAAAATCTTGATAGCCCTTTTGGATTTTGTAACCCTAACTACATGGGCCCTGATATTAACGACTTTCTAGACAAAAATGATATTGCCAAACTCTTGCACACTCCTGATAGTTTGTTGGAAGATAGAAGCATTACTAGTAGACACATCGCAAGGATCTTGCAAGACAGCGACAGATGTAAGAACGTGGCAAAGATGTTAAATACTCCTGACAGTTTATTAGAAGACCAATATGGACGCAGCACTAGTAGAGTGCTGCACCCTTTGGAGGAAATGGTAGAACTAAAGTGTTTAAATCAACCGACCGCCAGAGGTGTTAGTAGTAGACAAGAACCACCAAATTCTTTAAATTTAGATCATCCAAATCCACCAAGAGCGCGCGCTAAAAGTGCTGGACGCAGTGAGGCGGCTAATGTACCTATTTTCATTTACGTTGTTGGCGGTAAGGAACAGCAAGCCACTGTTTTTCAAAAACCGTTATCTGTTTGGAGGTTAGAATTATAAAATCTGTTATTTTGTTGATTTTTAAATTTTATAATGAAACTCAAGCGTTCAAATGTATTTTTTTTTTTTGTTATGAAAGAGAAATATGATATATTATTACCAGTCACTATTTCAAGTCAGCTTACATATTCCAGTGGTTATTTTTCATATTTTTCAAACTCAATAGGATCAAGTGACTTTTTTATATTTAAACATCTAGTCGTCTGCATTACTATGCAACAGTGGTGTATTGGTATACAATAGAAACTCTTCCCATAATAAAGTGTGCTAATGCATCTACACCCTACTGAAAAAGTCGGATGTTGTAAATAGTCGGTTCTTAAATTACTAATGCGATATGTGTATACGACCGTGTTTCATTCCCATTATAAAAGTTTGAATCTTTGCTAGAAAGTTTTAATGGAATTAAATATATATTTCTCTTCCATTTCATGTATTTTTATGTCCTAACATAACTTTTACATTTATTTATATATAATTTTTAATTGACATAGTTACCAATTAACAAATTCATGACCTAGAAAACTAGTTTTATAAAAAATATAACAAAGAATACCAACTTAAATATTTGTTAATTTTAGTATGTAAACTCATAAGATCTTATATGTTACAAATCGTTCAATGTTGACTGTGCTAAAATGAATATTAATTATTTATTTTATTGTTTTAGTTGTATTTAAATATATTTTTATATTTTGTGTTAATAATTTTTGTTGTTGTTTTAATGAGGTTGTAAACCATGTCCAAATTTCAATAAAATTGTAACATTTAAAGTTTATAAGAAATCATTTCAATTCTTGACGTCATGCTGTGCTTAACTTTTTAATCAATTGTATCTCTGTTATATAGTGGAAAACAGATGGCGCACTTATTCTATGAATACGTCAAATACAATTTACAGCTGTCTCGAACAACACATACATTTTTGATATTATGAAATGACTATCAGAAATTAAATGACGAAGAAAGTAAATAAACTTTTGAAATTTATAACCGTGGTTTACAACCGAAATACGTTATATTAGTAGATATATTTGGAATTTACATGTCTCTTTGGTATTTTTGTGAGCCTCAAGTTCATAAAAAATTACGTGCACAAATACTTTGTTATATCCCGCGTTGTGTGTATTTCGTGTGAACAATAATAGTGGTGCAGTTAGCACAAATAAATGTACTACTTAGTGTCCCAGCATTTTTTCATTCACTACATCATACCTAACAAACGTGACTAGTTTCATGCTGGTAACCAGAGGTACAGAATTTTTGTGCTATACTGTCCTCTTATAAAGAAATTTCAAACAATTGTTGAACAGAAATTTTTATTATTACATTGAAAAAAAATATTTTTCGTTACATTGGCCAACCTAATAATGAAATAAGTTATAAAATAAGTCGTTAGAAATTTTTATGTTTAAACACATGGACCTTTAGGACTTTATTCTGAAAATATTTGCGATATCGATATTATATCAAGGAACAAAGAGATCGCTCTTATGATCTTATAATCTTGTCAGAAATAATCTCTATTGTGAAGTGAAATGTTAAGATCACTTAAAAGTGAGTGACAAACAGAATAAGAGCCTAGAGTTCAGTGAGTTTTATCGAATAAATGAAATATAATAAAACCGGCTAAAAAAGTGCAATTTAAGTATTAAAAAAAAGAACTGAAATTAAAGTAAATAAAATTTGACTTTCTGACAGTATATTATTGTTACTATCTTCAAAATATAGTAGTTATAAATTTGATTTGTATTTATTCACCCTTAATATAACAAAGAAAGAATTATCTTCCATTTCAAATGGTGCCAACTGTACAATACTAATCACTGAAATAATTTAAAAGATCATTTTGGTTCTGCTGAAATCCCCACGCTAGGAGTCATGAGGATCGGGAAAAGAATTAATTGTGAATGGATTATGAAATATCCTAATCTGACACCTTTAGACCGGTTGCTGAAGTCGTAGTTATTGCAAAAGTTAGTTAGAGACAAGTCGTATGCAAGCAGTATCGTTATGTTTACTCGTATAAACACGTACTGCCAGCCACTATCTGTGAGTGTTTGTTGGTTTTAAGTGCAACCTTTGCGTAATATACAACATACCGCTGAATATGTCTTCTCCTACGTCTTATTCATTAAACAGAAAGTCTCTTTAACTTTAACTAGCTTTTGCGATAACTATGAGTTCAGCAACCGGTGTTTAGTATTGGAAGTAACCATAAATCGCTATTATTCTCTCACTGCTGCACATCTGCACTATACACTATTTTACATAACATAAACCGTCTGTCCAACAAACTGTAAATCATAAAGTCATATCAAGTTCGCTTGCTACAATTTTTGTGTTTAGCAAACCTACAGACATATAGTTGGCAAGAAAGTAATTTCGGTTTTCATAAATATATTGCGTTATGATAATTTTTAAGTATTTTTGACAGTGTTATAATTTTTTCAGTGTTATGTTTTAATTTAGTTTTGTTTATGATTAATTTTAACATGCTTTTACTTCGAACAAAATAGAATTTATATAATTGATTAAAGTTATTTCTTTGTATAAGAAAATGACATTTATTCCACACTAAAAAAACGAATTGCTTTGTTGCTAACCTAATAAATTTTTAGACAACGTTCAAATCATTTGTGTTGTGCCGGGTCCATACTTTACTTTAGCCATTCGTACACAAACAGACATATGTGGTTCCCGCTATAGTATTTATCTAATCTAACTGCCAAAAAATTTTGTAAATAAATTTTGACGTGTCGTTTTCGAGTGCGTATAAAGAATCAAATTAATTGTTAATATATGTAATTAGTATTCTTTTAAAATACTCGAAATGCCATTGTTTTCTGTTTTAATAATTAGTGTTTTACTATTTATAATTAAAAAAATGTTTACTAGATAAATATAATAAAAAAGAAATAGTTTTTTAGTAAAAATTACGTAGATTTAATTCATCTTGTACCTTTTTATCCTGAGTGTAGTATTTGTAAAACAAATAAATAATTCTACATTAAATAATGTTTACTTTATTTACTGTTGAACTGTAATTGGCATGTGCACAATATCTTAATATCTATAAATCTGTACGATATAGTATTAAAGTTGATTATCAGGACTCTACCCTTACCGTCTATTGCTGTCTCTCTTCTACAACAGCGATGGAATTACATATATGATTTGTGCAGTTAACGAAATACGTACAAAAGCACTAACTATATAAAAATATATAGTAGATGCGAGATGATTATTTTGTTCCCTTCTTCTACTTTAGATACTGTAAATTGAAATTAGGAAAATTACATAAGATGACCGTTTTTAAAAGTAATCACCCTTATCTCGAATCAACCCTGGATAAACCTATTTCAAAATTGCGCCATTATTAATATGACTTTGTCCATTGCAAATAAACATGAAGATATTATAGTACCAACTCTGAGTACCAATGGGAGTTCGAGTTATATGATTTGTGAATGAATTAAAGTGCATTGGCACTACTGATAGCCACTGACAGCGTTCATCAAGATACGCCGAAACATATTTTTTTGTTTTGACAATTGCATGAACTTGTGCAAAACCCAATTGTTTTCACCTTTATTAATTAGAATAACTGTTACGGTTTAAAAAGATGAGTTTACACATAGCACATGATTTAGAAGACAAAGTTAGAACAGCGGATATTTTCGTTGATAAAGATGTGACATTTGAAGGAATGAATCTTTTAGATGAAACGTTAGAAGGATTACAAAAATGTGGATTTTTAAAACCATCACCTATTCAACATCGTGCTATTCCTCTAGGAAGATGTGGTTTCGGTAAGCAATTTTGGAAATTGTAAACAATACATATTGTACATATTGTAAATCAAACATAATTTTTAGATTTAATGTTGCAAGCGAAATCAGGCACCGGCAAGACTATTGTATTTGGAGTAATTGCATTAGAAATGGTGCAAACTGCAAGTAATAAATTGCAGGCTTTAATTTTAGCACCTACACGTGAAATTGCGGTGCAAATTCAGGAAGTGTTGTGCTCAATAGGAAGCTGTTTTAAAGGTATTATAATATAAATCACATAAAGTAAAATTATGCTAATGTTTATGCCCAATTATATATTACAATTTCTTCACAGGTTTAAAAGTAGAATCGTTTATTGGAGGAACACCGCTGGATGAAGATCGTAAAAAGTTACAAGGCTGCCATATTGCTGTCGGAGCACCTGGTCGTATAAGTCATCTTGTTCAGAAGAAAGTACTAAATACTGATCACATTCGTTTGTTTATACTTGATGAAATTGATAAACTTATTGAGTCTAGTTTTTTGGGTGATATCAATTTAATATTTACTGCGTTACCACAAAGAAAGCAGGTTATTGTAAGCACTGCCACTTGCTCTCCTCGTTTAGATGAATTTACTACACAGTACATGGATCATCCATCCAAAATCAGTCCACGCCAAGAGCCTCCAATCTTATTGGGTATTCGTCAATATGTAACAGTAGTGAAATATGATAGTTGCCCACAAAAACAGTTGATTTTACAGTTTAACGAAATTAACAGGATTTTAATATCAGTGCCTTTTAATCAGTGTTTAATTTTTACCAATTTAAAGGTTGATGCAGAAAATTTGGCTTCTATTTTGAGGAAAAATAATTGGCCTGTTGAAGTAATAACCAGTTCTCAAGATCAAAAAGCTAGACTGCAGTCCATTACAAAACTCAAAGAATTTAAATGCAGAATATTAGTGTCAACCGATATTACAGCACGAGGAATTGATGCGGAAAATGTTAACCTAGTAATAAATTTAAACGTTCCATTTATAGGCTCCACTTATTTACATAGGATAGGAAGAGCTGGACGCTATGGGTCACAAGGAATTTCAATTACATTGACAAATGGTGGAAGTGAGATGTCGAAGTTTTTGCTTATATTAGGAGAAATTGGAGGCACTGATATGTGTGTTAATATGCTACCTGAGGGGAAAATACCAGACTTGTGGGACTTTAAAGAAAAATGGGAACATGGTGTTGTTTATGGAGAAATAGGTTCATCTTCAAGCAAAAATAATACCAGAGAAATAAAAACGTATGCAGATGAAACGTTAACAATATTTAATACTCCAGACACTTCACCATTGAAAACCAGCAGCAAAATAAATATCATGTCTGATAAAAGTAACCGAAGTAGAAGTGATTCCTTGGAAAAGAAGTCTCAGAAAGCAGCAAATTTAAACAATAGTTTAGATGCTATAAATCTTAAGTTAGAATGCAAAGAAAACCCTGAAGTTACAGATAAAACTCCAAACGATTCTGAAATAATAAAGAAAAATAAATCTTTATTATCAGTAGCTGCTTTAATGGTAAATACCAGCAAAGAAAATATACCCATTGAATCGTTTGCTGACATATTCAGTGATTTTGAGAACAGTCAAAAAAATGATATCCTTAATTCTACTACCGATTCAATTGCAATACCTCTGGAAAATATAGATGACTTGATGAATGCTTTAGAAAGTTATGAAGAAGATGAAGAAATAGAAATGAAAACTGATTTTGATGATAAAGCTTTAGCATCAAAGAGAGATAGAATTATAACACCCAGTATTGAACAGGATATTAAATATTTATTAGACATCAAAAAAAATAATACTTTGTCTAATAATAACCAAGCATTAAATATTAATTCTAAACCTAAAGGTAATAGATTATTCCTAGATAAATTGAGAGAAGCTACTAATGATTTAGATGATTCCTATTTTGATACTCCAAAAGAAATTAGTGCAAAAGACATAGGAAAAGAACTTACGCCGAAAAGAATTAATATGAATGACAAAAAAGCTGTAGCCAAATTACAAATGGAAGAAGAAAAGAAATTATTGAATAAAATTAAATCAAAAGTTAATTTTGGAGATAAAACACCTAGTAATATAAAATCTGAGAAAAAAGTTGTTAATGAAAAACAAATGGAAGAGGATAGAAAATTTTTAGAAATGATTAAAGCCAAAGCTAAAAAGGAATATATAACTCCATGTACAACTACACATCAAACAAAAATAGGAGTAAGCCAAGAATCAGTAAGTAATTGTTCCTCGGTAAAAAAAGATATTACTGGAGAAATGAAAAATGATAACAAAATAATTTCAGCAAGTACAAAAACGAATATCGATACAGCTAATAACTTTAAAGTAGAGTCTCCAATAACACAACTACAAAACAAAGATTGCCAAAAAAGTGTGGAAGTTAATTTTGAAAAACCTGTTAACAAAAAAGAACATGTAGAAAGATTAACTGAAAATAAACAACATAAGACTGTCCCATCAAATAGTATTACTGACTGTTCACTTGAGTTAAACAGTGTGACAAGTAATAATACCATTTCGGAAGAAAATGTAGAATGGAACACTGTTGTAAACAAAACCAGTTCTGCGGACCTCTGCAGAAAAATTGATTTGTCATCAATTAATGTAGACCATTTAACAAAATGCTCTAAAGAAGAAATTATTCAGTATTTAAATGAAATAGTTTCAAAGCAGGTTGAATCCAAGAATTCTAATGAAGGTAATCCAAAAGTTAGAAGTCTCCGACAAAACACTTACGATAATATAAAAACTGATGCCAATGATTTAACGTCTGATAATATTGATGGTGAAAATTTGGAAACTTCAAATATGCTAGGTGAAAAAAGTAATACGTCTGATCTGACAGATATTGAAAGTTCACAGTCGACCAATAAAAAATCTGGAACATTAAAAGATAGACAATCTGCCCCGGACAAGAGTGGTTGTGCTAAAGATTCTGCACACTTAGTGAACACTTCTCTCAAATTTTCAGATAAAGTTGCTTCAGCATTTGAAAACAGGAAAACAGACAACATTAAACGCAAAAATAAGAAATTGCGCAATGCCAAACAGTCGGAAGTGCAAAATGATGATGCTGAGGTTCCTGAGGTTCCTGAGGTTTCTCAGATTCCATCTAATGCTAATGTTTATCAGAACGAAACATATAATAGATGGTGTAACCAATGGATGATGCAAGTTCACCAAATACAAAGTTTTGTTCAACAAAATTCTTATTACAGATATACTTTCAGTAACTATAGGAACAAATAATTCATTTACGTAAGAAGTTCTTACAGAAAGTATTATAAATGTGCCAATTTGCGATCCAATGAATACCAATCCAATCTTTTAATTACCTTTTTTTTTTAATATATCCTGTATTCGTGTAAATTATGTTCGAAAGTAGTATTTAGAAATTACATTGTTCGATTTTTTTAAATGTAATTAATAAATTTGATTTAATACAATTTTCGACAAAATTAAAATATGTTTTTTAAGCTACCAATTTACTAAGTTGCGTACAAATATATAAATCATGTTATAAGTAATTATATTTATGTAAATCCTTTGTTTTTCCATCTGAATGATTACACCATTTATTTAGAAATTAAATAACTTAACTTAAAAAAAATTTTTGTTTCGTTATTTGAATTATAATTGAAGTAATTTATATTTATTGAAATATAGATATATAAATTTGTTACAAACGAATGTTACATGGTTTTAAAACATTTGAAAATCTGTAAGTTAAATTCTTTTATGAATGTTTTATTGAATATTAATTTATTCAGTGCATAAAACATTACTTATGTATATTCATAATTCATCAAAATAAATGCAGTTTACTATTACTTTTAAAATTAAAAAATTTCCAAATTATTGCTTTCGATAGTTAACAATTTAAAATAAGAAAATGGACTCTGACTTAGAAGAACTATGGTAAGTAGCAAAATAGTAAACCTTATTAAGATAAGAATAAGCAAAAATAATTGTATTACTTTTGGGCGATAACCACGTAAAAAGTCAACAACATATGTCGCGTAATGCTCTATTGCTACACGTAATGTTTTTCCGACAAAACAAAAAAACAACTCTAATGCGAACGAAGGCTACGGCTATACTGATGTGAGAGGAACCGCATTCGAAAGAAAGGCTTCACGATAAACAGCTGTCGGTCTTTCTCACTATTATTTAAGGCACGGTCAAGTCTTATTGATTTTAACTTTGCTTTAATATTTCAATTATGTGTCTGTTTTAGGGAAAATGTTGCTGAAAAAATCAAAGAGAATACACTTCGTACATTAAGAAGTTTGCATGATATCTGGATTACATGTTATGCTAAAGATACTAGACAGCGTTATGCGACGAAAATGGTGCAACATGTTGAAGATCTATATAATCATATTCTGGAAGAAGCTCATGCCAAGAAAAGAGTAATGCAAACTGAGATTGATGGTAACAATTATTTGTATTATCGTAATTTGGATACACAGGTCGTGTGAAAATTTTTCTCTATTCAATGTTGCCGATATATTAGGGGCACTGTGCATCTACATCGTTTCCTTTGCATACTTTTGGGGCGCCAAAAGCTACAGTGTCCCGCCATATAAATATTTGGCCATTGATAATCATTTAATGTACATTTTGCATATAAAAAGGCATACATGAAACGCTAGGCTTAACGCATATATAGTAATTATCATGAAATTGTAACATTTACTTCGTTTCAAACCATTGCCTGGCATTAGATAAATTCTAACTATTGATCCTAACAGATCTAATATAAATGTTGTATCATTAAAGATAAAGTATTACTATTATCTTAGTGTTAAAAGATGAAATATCTCGGGTTTGCATGCTGTTATCAGAAGAGGTTCCAGAATATTGTAAAGGAATTCCAGATATATATCACAATGCAGTCGAAGTTTTGAATCATAAACTGTTATAGTAAGTATGTAAATGAAAGCTATATCTATTATGTTCATGCAATATATTCAACTATAAGAATTCTTTTTTCAGTTTAAATGATAATCTTAGAACCCGTGAAAATGAGATAACGCATTTAATGAATGATGCTAACGAATTATGCAGTGAACTCGGGATCAAAGCACAGGTGCTAAATGTGTCTCCGCTGCCGACTGTGGCAGAAATAGAAAAATTTAAGAGGTATTTGGCTTATTTAAGGACGGATCGAGATAGCAGAAAAAGCAATGTGGAAAAAATGCTGACCGAAATTATGCAAATGTTATGTAAGTTTGTTTCCAGTTTTTTACTCGCAAGAGTGTTATTTGCCCGTGGCAACAAAGTGGCCTCTTACTTAGAATAGAACTCAGGAGTGCAGCGTAATTTTTTTATTATCGTGCTAAATGAAGATTATTTTGTGAAGGTCTATTATATACAAAATTTTTACCATAAACGCGAATGACCGGAGTGTGAGGTTTTAGAGATATTTATGTTATTACGATTTATTTTCAGCTGAACTGGAAAATTCGTCTAGTAAGGAATTTGAATTAGAAGTCTTAAATAGTCCCCAATTTACCTTATCAGATGAACATATAAATAGATTAAAATCCCTTCATGTAAAAGTAAGCGAAGAACTGAGTCAAGCAAAATGCACTGTAAGACCTGTTAATTATTATTATATTGTTCACCTCAGGGCCGGATATTCGGGTAGGCATGTGTGTAAACAACAACTTGTGGAAGCTCACTTTCTTTAATGAGCTTCAGTCATTTGTAACTTCACTAATTGTGAGAGTAGGAGCATAGAAAATATCAATAAAATAAGTAAATAATTGGAGACAGAAATATTATTGCTTTGACCTTCTTGCAGTTTAATCCGGCCTTGATAAAAAGTAGACACTAATTGAAAGAGTCAATTAAGTTGTAGCTGTTAAAATTAAATATTAATTGCTATTCAGGCTAGTTTTAATAAAAGAATGGTTGTCCATTTTGTAATTGTTTTTTGTGATGTATAGATAGGCACTGATTTTTTTTCATAAAATTGATTGTAGAAGGGTCTTATCAAACACTAGATAGTAAAAGAAATAATAATTTGACCCTAATTTAAGGATCGCTATTTATTTTAGTAAATAATGCTCCGTTAAAATCATGAGCGGAGCTAATATTTCAAACCTATTATTATTTCAGACGCAAGATTTAAGAGTCAGAATCCAAGAACTTTGGGACAGCATCGGAGAAAGCCCTGAAGCTCAACATGATTTTGAATCCAAACACTGCGGATACGGAAATTCAACAATCAATGCTTTAAAGAAGGAAATAATTAGATGCGAAATAAAGAAACGACAAAACATTGAAGTAATGTTTATTATTATATAAAAGTGAAACCAATATAAGTAAAAATTGTATTAAATTTAAATATTTTAGATGATAATAGATAAAAGAAGAACCGAATTATGTATTTGGTTGGAAAAATGTCATATATCAAATGAAGAAAAGGAAAAAATTGTCTGTGAAAATGAGGATTACTCTGAAGAAACCTTAAATAAAATTGAACAAGAATTACAAAAAATAGAAGAATATTACAATTCTAATAGGTATAACATGTAAAACTATAAAAAATATTATGCTGATATAATTTCGTTTTTTTAAATATTGAAAGAATATATATGTATGTTGTATGTATATATTCTTCATATTATATATGTGTACATTTTCATTCTGTGCATGTAAGACAACTTTTCACATTATATACGCAACATTTGACAAAAACTGTCTTGACAAAAAAACTCTTACATTGTTCAGGGAAATCTTCGATCTTCTCTCGAAACGTTCGACTTTATGGAACAAGATGATAGAACTGGATGATTTCACATATGGAAAAAATAGATATAATAACCGCGGTGGTCAGTTACTGAAAGAAGAAAAAGAACGGAGAAAAATAGTTGTTCAATTACCAAAACTAGAAGAAGAATTAAATCAATTGGCAATTCAGCATAAGAATCAGAAAGGAATAGATTTTGTTGTTAACGGAGAGTTAGTAGAAGATATAATCAGAAAAGGATGGGAGGAATATAAAAAGGTACAATCTTAAGGAGGTTACTCATTGATGCAATATCAATAAAAAAAATCCACAATTTGCAATGGGTGTTCTAAATTCATGTAGCAATTTAATATGGCTAGATTCACCTTTTTGTAGGACCGGCGCAAACGGCAAAAAAAATCAATTATACCTAGTGCCAATCACATTACAAGGCACATTGCAATATTTTAGAGATATCTTTTGCATCAGTCTATTTTATATAATATAAAATAAAGTACAGTATACAATTTTTATGAAACTTAATTAATTTAGGGGAAACACTGCAAAATTTCAATGAACCGTAATTCTAGTCCATCGTGGTCGCATGGTCTTATAAATCAAACTACTACTGAAGTTGACGCTACTACTAAAATAACACAATCTTTATCAACTCTTAAGCCCAGCAGATTAACTCGACCAAAAACAAGAATTGGCTCAGGCCATGCGTCTAGTAAGGTAATGCTATATTAAAAACATCTAATGATGTTTACTAATAACTTTTTTGTTTGTTTTGTATATAACAAACGTTTAATGTATATATCTATGTATATTTTTGTTTCAGAATTCTTAATTTGATCAAGAAGACATGGATATGGATCCCACTCACAATTTTGCTTAAAGTTAACTATGTATTTGCACTTAATATTAACCAATTAAATGTATATATTATCACTGCTCTGTTCAGTTTTGTCTCATAAGTTAATATTAAAAAACTACGAATTGTAATAGTTTTATTAAATATTCTGTAGTTTATAAGTTATTTAGTATTTTCATATAATTTGCCTTACTAAAGTTTTCCGTTTTATGCGTTATTGTAAACTTCTTTTATAAATTTGGAAATTTCTTATTGGATTTGTAAATTAGGTACCAAAGTTAGGAAAAATAAGATTTGCTGAGCTTAAAGAAGACATGTACTCTTGTTAAAATTATTAAATATGTTGTATTTTTAATTTTAGCAGAAATATGATTTCCTGCATTTCTTGAGGTAAAAGAAGGTTGGAAGAAAGGTTCGGTGGTTGTTCCAGGAACAGAGATTTTTAATCTTTGCTTGTAACAATACATAGAGATTGTACTTTGGTAAAAAAGCTTAGTTAATTATCATGTAGGATCTATATTAACCAGTTGAGAAAACATTAATTAATATCCTAAAAGTAATTACTTCACATTAAACTAATCTTGAAATGCGCCATCTACTAAACAGTAGTGTTATATCTACTACTAATAATGTTATTGATCTGTTTCATAGATGGCGAGTTAGTTTATAAATTATAACGCCTAATCAGATTGCAACCATATATACAGTTATTTGAGTATGTATAGTTGCATGCTTTTCAGGCGTTGAAAATAAGATATTTTTTATTATTTGACATGAAGGAAGATAAACTTTTGTTAAAATTGATTAACATGTTATATTTTTGATTCTAGAGAAAATACGATTTATATACGATACATTCTTGAAATGAGAAAAGGTTCTCTTGTTAAAATTGACATGTTATATATTTAATTTTAGCAAAAGTGAGATTTTCTTAAGATAATAGACATTTTTTTATAAAATAAGAATTACATTTCTGTAAAATTGCTTATGCAGTTATGCTCTTTATGTTCTATAATAAATAACTGCTTTTTATGTTTTAAATAACAACACAATTCTGGCTTTTTTTACGACGTGTTTCAATTTCATGGACATTTTCGAAAAAAAAAGTACATTTTCTAAAAACTTCTTGATGCAGTTATGTTCGTTATGGCCTAAAATAAAGAATTGCATCATAACATCTTAATTATCTATGTGATTCTGGCTTTCATGCAACCTTTTTTATTTTCATGGACTTTTTTTTCAAAAGAAAAACTTACATTTTTTTGAAATTTTTTGATGTAGTTACATTCGTTAAGCTTTAAAATAAAGAACTGCTTCATTACATTTTAAATATCTACGCGATTCTGGCTTTTATGCAACTTTTTTTATTTTCATGGACTTTTTTTTCAAAAGAAAAACTTACATTTTTTTGAATTTTTTTTATGTATTTACGTTCGTTAGGCTTTAAAATAAAGAACTGCTTCATTACATTTTAAATAGGTACGGGATTCTGGTTTTTATGCGACCTTTTTTAAAATCATGGACATTTTTTTTCTAAAATTTTTTTTCGGATTTCTTAAATTTTTTTGATGCAGTTATGTTCGTAATGTTTTAAATTAAAGAATTGCTTCATTAGATTTTAAATATCTACGCAGAATCTCAAAAAATTGCATTGCTCTTAAAATCATAAAAGTGAACCTTTTCATCATTTTTAACAAGATTATAGTCTTCTTTCATTGCATACTTCGATAAAAGATATTTAACATATTGATATATCATAAACTAAAAGGTTATACTCTTCTTACTTTTCATAAAAATTTAAGAAAAATATATATCATTTTATAACGAATTTTAATTTAATTTTGAATGCTGATTTCAAATTTATAATTCATTTTTAAATAAGTATTTTAGTTTATGATATATCAATATATTAAATCTCTTTATCGGAGTATATAATGAAAGAAGACTATAATCTTGTTAAAAATGATGAAAAGGTTCACTTTTATGATTTTAAGAGCAATGTAATTTTTTGAGTTTCTGCGTAGATATTTAAAATCTAATGAAGCAGTTCTTTAATTTAAAACATTACGAACATAACTGCATCAAAAAAATTTAGGAAATCAAAAAAAAAAATGTAGAAAAAAAAGTAATGAAAGAAGACTATAATCTTGTTAAAAATGATGAAAAGGTTCACTTTTATGATTTGAAGAGCAATGCAATTTTTTGAGTTTCTGCGTAGATATTTAAAATCTAATGAAGCAGTTCTTTAATTTAAAACATTACGAACATAACTGCATCAAAAAAATTTAGGAAATCAAAAAAAAAATGTAGAAAAAAAAGTAATGAAAGAAGACTATAATCTTGTTAAAAATGATGAAAAGGTTCACTTTTATGATTTGAAGAGCAATGCAATTTTTTGAGTTTCTGCGTAGATATTTAAAATCTAATGAAGCAGTTCTTTAATTTAAATCATAACGAACATAACTGCATCAAAAAAATTAAATAAAATGTATTTTTTTTGCTTTTGAAGATAATGTCCATGAAAATAAAAAAGGTCGCTTAAAAGCCAAAATCTCGTAGGTATTTGAAATCTAATGATGCAGTTTTTTATTTTAGAACATAACGAACATAACTGCATCAAATTATTCTAAAGAATCAAAAAAAAATTTTAGAAAAAAAATGTCCATGGATTTAAAAAAGGTCGCATAAAAGTTAAAATTGCGTAGATATTTAAAATGTAATGATGCAGTTTTTTATTTTAGAACATAACGAACATAACTGCATCAAATTATTCCAAAGAATCAAATAAAAAAATTAAAAAATAAATGTCCATGGATTTCAAAAAGGTCGCATGAAAGCCAAATTCGCTTAGTTATTTAAAATGTAATGAAGCCATTCTTTATTTTAAAGCCTAACAAACATAACTGCATCAAAATATTTCAAGGAATCAAAAAGAAATTTTTAGAAAGAAAAGTCCATGAATTGCAAAAATGTCGCATAAAAGATTCGCTTAGTTATTTCAAATATAATAAAGCAATACTCCATTTTAGAGAATACTGAAGAAAATTCGAAGAAATGTTTTTTCTCTTTAACAAAAATATGTGCTTCATTTTAAGAAAGATCACTCAAAAGGCAAAATTTTAAACTATTTAAAATAATTTATTAAAAATCCAAGCTTCTGTTTTAGACATATATTAAAGGTTTATTATTCAAGAGATGACCCCCAGGTTTATTTGCGCCAAGAGTGTATGCAACCTAAATAACACTGTTTGGATATTCACATTCAAAGATAATGAAATACATCAGCAAAGAGCTTATATTTTTTTATCTTAGCTTCTAAAATCTTAAATAGTGGACATATCTTTCAATAATTAACAAAAGCTATACCCGCACATACTAAACAATTTATTATTTCTATCTGGTCTCTATTTCTCTTATATATTTAATTTTATAAAAAATAAGATTTTATGCATTTCTTGGGATAAAATTAATTAATTAATTGATGATTGATTATTGAAGAGTTGAGCGGCATCTATTAAACAGTAGATATAACAGATAAAGTTAGGTTAAGTTTCATAGATGGCACTACCAGGCTATAAAGTACAACGCCTGATTAATATGCACCTACATATACTTCTTATTTGTGTATAGTTCCATGGTGTTTAGCCGTTGCAAATAAAATTTTGCCGCATTATTTGATACGAAAGAAGTTGTACTCTTGTTAAATATGTTGTACTTTTAATTTTAGCAAATGTAAGATTTTCTGCATTTTTTAGGATGGAAGATGGTTGCTCTTGTAAAAATTGACGGTAACATCCTTGCCTGTGTCCGCTAATAACATCTTTATAAATTACATACTCAACTTTCTCGAAAGTCTCCTACAGGGCTTTTATTTTTCGCACCGTCCAATTTTTCTAAATATTTTAACACCTAATATAGAAATATGTAATTATGTAAAATGTAATATTCAAATTTTCAACTTTCTGTCTATTACGTATTATAAGTCATACAACAAAGAGTGCCTCCAATCTTTCTTAATTTTTTTATTATTACACATTGTTTTGTATTTTTATTTTTATGTAATCATTTTTATATGAAAAAAAGAATTAAATGCATTATGAACTAAAAAGTATATTATTTTTTAAAAAATTAGATCAGATTGAATAGAAGAATTGAGAATAATACATAATATAAGGAGACTATAAAATAATTAACATTAAATTTTATATAAAAAATTTTCATAATTTAATAAACTTTATCAACTATACTAAAGTTAAAATTAATTAAGGTAAACTTTTATACATTAAAAATGTTCAATGTTTACGAATAAACAGGAGCGCCCCGTGCATGTAATGATGAACGTAGTTCAACGAGTGTATTAATATTGAATGGTGTTACTCTCATAGATTTGGAGTTGTGGACTATGTTGCAAAGAGCTTTCTGAGAATACTTTAACTGTGGCAGTAACTGAAATAAAACATTAGAATTTTAATGATTTTGTATCTTGTTGTATTTTGTTAATCTATGTGTTCTATCTTGGCTGATAATAACCCTGACAGAAGGCTAGTTTTAAATACCTTAGGTGTCAAAAGAAAATACTGTGGGGTTCCTTCTTGAGTTGTCAGTTTCATTAATAACTCAATAACCCGTCTTTCATTTGTAGAATCCATTCCCTGGTTGATTTCATCTACACATCTGAAGGGAACCTTCGAAAGGCCTTGTAAGGAGAGCATGTAAATAGCAGTCGCTACCGCCCTCTCACCACCTGATTGAGTGTGCTGGTTAAGTTCCTGGAGAACCTCACCATCTCGATAACGAACTTTGATGCCAATTCCATATTGATCATAATCATGCTAAAAGAAACATAAAAATGAGATGATACAAATTTAGACTGCATTTTTTACAACCTCGGTGTATAGTCTAAAGTAAGATCATCAATCTGTAACATATGTCTGTAATATACGTAAGTTTCTAATATATTATCTTATGATTATGAAATTATCAAATATATAAGACGGTTTATAATTAAGTCGTACTGATTGGTTTAACATAATACACTAAATTATATTAACTTAAAATTTACCTCTGTAGGTCCAGGCAATAAAATAACTTCCCCTGCGCAGCTCATATATTCCATGTATTTTCCAAAATTTTTATGTATTTGAGATATTAAACTGTTAACTTCAGTCAACCAATAATTGCGAACTTCTTCTATCTCTTTTAAAACTTTTTCCTTTCTTTTTGTTTCTTCCGTTATCTTTTTACTACCTTCGTTGATTTGATTATTTCTCGATGTGTATTCTTCATATAACTAACAACATTTTTTATAATTATTAAAATACATTTTATAAAATAATAACAAATAAAAGTAATCATTTTACAAAAAAAATTAGCATTACATTATCATCACCGATATTTAAGCAATCACACCTGGCTTGAGTTTCATCTATTAGAGTATTAATTTCATCTATATTACTAGGCAGATTCTCAAACTTCGTTTTATGAGGAAAATTGGTATCTGTTGGAGATACGTTGTTACTGCTTTTTAAGGCATCATCGAATTTTATTTTGCATTCCTGTTTGAAATTTCTTATTGAAATTTGAATTCGTTCTAGTGTATGCTGCAAATAAATAACATTTTATATATCAATACAATTACAATTAAAGGTCTTAACACAGTGAGACAGTCCTTCAGCGCCCGGCACCGTCTTTTTAACTTTATACTCCCTCCTCTCCTTTTGAGATCAAATATTATGTTATTTTATAAGTAGAGGGGATACATATACCGCGGTACACCAAATGAAATGATCATGCAAATGTTTGCATGATCCTCCTTCATTTTAAACTAGAAATAGTTCCTAAATAATGTTTTAAATAAATATTGGGTTTTATACCTCTTTCTCTTTGATGTTTTGAGTAATCTCATCCAATTCCGATTTTTTGTTGCGATAAATGATTGTATATTTATTAATAATATTATTTATTAACTCAACCTTTCCATTAATTTTAACATATTCCAAAAAATTTCCAACAAGCTCACTACATATTTTAGAAATGAGTTGTCCTTTTCCTTGAACTATTTTCTTAAATCTTTGTGTTTCTTTGTCCACATCAACAATTTCGTTGCATAACATATTCTTTTTGTCTTCTTCTCGTTTTATTTGATAATTTAGTTTATCTAGATTTCTCTTCAATAACTCAAATTGACGCTTCTCGGCTACTATTCTATTGTGTAATTCTTCTTCTCTACGAATTGACGTCTCAATTACCGATATATTGTTTCGTAAGTCATCCTTTCCCCGTCGAAGAACTGTTAATCTATAAATAACGTAACGTATATGTTTATATAATATAATATTAAACTAAACATTTAGTCTCAAAAATATTACAAATTCGTAATCTGTGAATCCTACTTACATAACTATTTTTATTTAAATAAGATAAAATAACATGTGCTTATTAAGTATTGCTGATTAAATTGACATCTCCCTTCGAATATCAGTGACCTACCTTGCTTTAGTTTGTTCAAGTGCATTTTCATTTAACGATATATGTAGTAATTTGGCTTGATTGATTGAGTTCTGAACAATACTTCTTACTCCTGTGTAAGATGAGATGGATATATAGAATCGAAATTCATCTGAAACATACAATTAAAACAAATTATGTAAGCTATCTAATATTCTCTGTGAAGTAGTGAAATAACTATATACCTGAAAAATACAGCCTTATGGAGCGAGGTAATTGATCACTTATTGTATTAGTTCTGTGATCTCCTACAGGCACATTATGTATGTTATATGACTTGCATAGAAATGATAAAATAGGTTCTGGACCATCCAGCATATCCAGAATATAAGAATAGAATCCTAAGTTTCTGTAATTTAACAATTATTAGATTTAAAACTATCTTATTATTTGTTGTATATTACTATCAGGGTCTCTCAGATTATAAAAGAAAGCAAGTGATATTTCAAGGTTCAAGGTTCTTACAAATTAAAAATTCAATCGTACCCCTCCCACTAGCTTTGAGAGGCTCTGATCTGTTATACATTTTTTTAATAAAGGTAGTAACATAATAAAACATATTTACCGTAATTGTTGTATTGATATTTGTGATTTATAATGTTGTAATTGCCCTGGTGCAGAACATATTACACTCATTTGAAGACGCATTTCTTGTCGACCTTTTTTTATGAGTCTGTTCATATCTTCAGGAGATTGACATACGAACGCAAACAAATCGTTCTTACCTATCACGTTTTCTGCATAATTAGCATAATCAGGATTTTTAACATTAAGCTGAAAGGATTTAATTAATACGAGTCATATATTTGTAAATTCTATGTATATGTATGTATGTAACTGATTTGCATACCGAAACTACCATTGGCAAGAAAACTTCTTTTTCAAAAAGACCTTGGTTTTCTAAAACCCACAAACAAAGTTTATATACATCCGGTTTATACTGACGTACAACATCAAGCTTCCTTTTTTGCACATTGTTAATTTGCTCGATTTTATTAACACACATTAGAATTTCATGCTCGATAGACCCATTTAATTGTAAACTGCAGGAAGAATGTTTAGATTTGAATTCCTCAATCTTTTGTAAATGTTCATTTGATTTAGTTGATAATTCTTTTATTCGTTTATCAAAAGAACTTTCTAGTAAAATAAAGTATCATTATCAGATAACAATTTTTATAAGGTATTTTTTATAACTTAATTATGCATCATTTAAATATAAAATTAATTCTTAGGAATAACAATATAACAGGAAATGTAATGTAAAACCATTAATTTAAAAAAATATATAAACTGTTACTTACTATCCTCATGTTGACCTAAAGTATTGGTTATTTCTTGTGTTAAGGCTTGAATAGCTTTGTCAATTTCTTCAATTTCTGTATTACGATTTCTAGCCTGAAGTAATTTTCTATCGTAATCAGTTTTTTGACTATTTAATTCTTGTTGTTTTGATTCTATTTGCTCCTGAAGATGTTGCAATTTGCTCGTCAGATTTGTCACAGTTTTTTTCTAAAAAAATATTACTTAATATATAATATTCCTTTTTCAAATCAGATTAAGAAGAATTATTCACTTATTTTAATAAAACCAGGAGCCATTCATGTATGGTACAAAAAAGAAATGTTAAATTAATATTAAAACTAATAAAATAATATTGATTATTATTAAAATATTAATTCATATTGATTCATATGTTCTATTCTCAGTAGTTTAAATACTACTAACCGAAGTTAATAGAATACTAACCATTAAACTTCTCCTATTTGACATTGCAGATATTAATTGATCTATACGATTAGTCTCTGTTCTAAATGGATCTAACTTTTCTTGATATCCTTTAATTATTAGCTCCACTTGTTTGCGATCTTCAATAAGATCATGATACTGAACTCGGAAATTGTTGTAATCAATCCAAAGAATTTTTATTTTACAAACTGTTATTTCTAACAGTAGTTCTTGTTGCAGCTGTATATTTTCAACCGTAGCCTGAACTCTGAATAAAAATGTGAATAAGTTAAATAAGACTTAAGTTTGACTATGAAGAAATATGCAATGAAGGTAGAATTCATTTAAAATGAGAATGCGCACAATAAATAAATAAATATGAATTATAACATTTAACATTTACCTGTCATTTTTTTCTTTTGCATCCTGGACTTGAACTGACAATTGTTCTAAAAGTTTTTGAGACGACCTGTGCTCTTTTCGCAAATCTATGAGTTTTGTCAAACTTTCTGATAATTTTACTGAAGCAACTGATTTAAGTGTATTTGTTAACAACTCCTGAGGATTCATTTTTGCAAAATCTTGAACTTTATCTTGCGGTAAGAACTGGCATAAATTATCAACTTGGATATTGAATGTTTTACATAAACTATGAACTTCCTTAACGGTTTTCTTTGTTCCATTTATATAATAGTTGTTAGAGCCATCCATAGAAAATTTTCTTTGAATTTTTATATCTGGTGCATCGTCTTTATTTGTTATTTTGATTTCAATCAAGGATTCAGTAGCACCTTCTCTTATAAAGTTTGAGAGCTACAATATTAGGAAAGTAATATAAATAAGATAATATATTTTAAGCAGAAGAACAATCGAAATGATATTAAACGTATACATCAAATTTTGAGGCATCGGTTATTAATGCCATTGATTGTTTAAAACTTACATTAGTAGATCTACCAATGACATTTAAGTTACCGCCTAACCCAATGACAATAGCACTAACAATTGATGATTTTCCGCTTCCATTAGGACCCAAAATCATATTTAAATTAGCTCCAGGGTTGAAACTGAAGCAATTATAGGTCCTGCAATATTAATTTATTTAAATATATGTCATTGCATAAATTTTACACATTGAAATCAAGTGTTTTTATGGAAACAAATTTGTTAACAGAAAATACTTACACAAAATCTTTCAATTTTATTTGTCTAATAGACCCAGGTCTGAAGGTAGACATTGCAAATATATGTGGATAGAGGCTTTTTATTACAACAGTGAATATTTCTACACTTTACAATAAGAAGGATTATCTTATCTTATTGTTGAGATTGTTTATGTTTTGTGGTTGCTTGCTATTTGCCTATATGCCTTCATTTGTTTACACAATTTCACAATATAAATACAAAATGCGCCATAATAGCAATACTAAATAAATAAGGGGTGTAGTTGTGAAATCAGTTATTTTCATTTATATTCACTTTTTTTATTAGTCCACATTGCCTTTAGTTAGGGGTCGGGTTTTTAATTTTTCTGGAAGTATATGCTAATACATATTTATTGACTTTTTATTTCTTTACATATCGAAAAAATGGCTGGTAAAACATAATTTTAAAAAACATCAGCCTTATTAAAGTTGTTCTGTTATCAAAATCTTATTTCAATGCCAGACGCACTCGATTATTATGCCGTCATTGATTATTTTAAATAAATAATTGATAACGTCAAAAAAGTTTTTCTATAGCACAAACTGGCATAAACTAATATGAACCACTTGTGTGCATTTTGCCACATTTTTTGCTTGTGTTTATTTTGTTATTTCAGGTCTAAGCAGATCTCAGGCTGCAACCCTGATATATATTGCTACAGCACTTAGGCATGATATCAATAGATGGCAGAGCTAACACAATTTGATTTACTTTTGATGTTCCATTATTAAGTATTTGAGGATTTTGGCATTTGAGAATTTGTTTATATGTTTTTATGGAAGTTTGAAAGTATGTGCTACAAAAAACTATGATTATGGAGAGAAAAATAAAACTTAAAACTCTAAATAGTCACATAACATGTAAAATTTGCAGAGGATATTTTATAGACGCTACAACAGTTACAGAATGTCTACATACGTGTAAGGACCTAGCCTAATATGATATAAATGGTTGATGTATAGTAATTAATGTGAATTTGTAATTGTTTTAGTTTGCAAGAGCTGTTTAGTGAAGCATTTAGAGGAAAACAATACATGTCCAACATGCACAATAGTTATACATCAGTCACACCCTTTACAATATATCAGCTTCGACAGAACTATGCAAGATATTGTATACAAGTTAGTTCCAGATCTCCAAGATAGTAAGAATTTCTTATATTTTATATAACTATATATTTTAAACAGATTTAATAGAGTTGAACAACTCTTTCAGATGAAACCAAACGTGAACGTGACTTTTACCGGTTACGTGGACTACCTTGTCCGAAAGATTTGCCCCAAGTACCTGGGGAAACAGAAGAGCCTCAATTACCACCAGAAACGCACACAGACACGGATTACCATAGACAAGACGAACAAGTTAATGTATGTCTTGAATGTATCAGCACAAATCTGAAAACACTGAAACGACGATTTATTAGATGTTCTGCACAGGCTACTATTACACACCTTAAAAAGTTTATAGCTAAAAAAGTACTGAATGGAATGGAAAAATACAGAGATGTAAGTAGACATCGTATTAAATAAATAGAGAATATCGGTATATTTTAAATTTAAATATGCACATGTTAACTAATAAAAATAATGATATTGTTTTCATGATTATTCTGATTTATCCAACTATTTGAGAAGGGTAGCATTTTGTAACATTTTCAGCGCTCGTTTATCTGGTTTAAATAAAGAAACATCAATTTTCAAATGGTGAATTAAAATCATCTGCAAATTCATTTGTTACTTCATGTTATTAAGTTTGGAAAATATCTCTTAAACTTTAAATATAGTAGATATTCTAAGAACAACTTAACTATCATTTAAAAGCACACCAAAGTCTCATTTTAAATATTTAGTTATTGCTTACTTTCCTTATTCCTTGCTCTTACAATAAATTTTTTATTTTATTTAACCAGAAAATTTTCCAATGGGATTCTAGTGCTTACTTTGAACAGGTTGGTTTCATGTACAAGAATATCGCACAATGATTTTACAATAATTATTCTTTTTTATACATGTTTACTATAAAACAAGAATTATTTCTTGAAAGTTTATTTATTGTTGTTTATTCGTGGAGACCAATAGGTAATTGGTAAACGTTTGCAATCAATTTCAGATCTGTTTTATTGTAAGAAGTTACAATTGATTTCGGCGAATGACAATGGTGACTAGATACAATTGGTTCGACGAAATGCAATTGTGATTAAATACAATTGATTTCTCATGGAGGAGTTAGAAATAAGGTCATTGAAGATTTACCGTGTCATTTTTTAAGTTTTTTTGGACTGAGAAAAACTTGTTCCACATAATATGTTCCTAACTTAATGTGTTAATTATTACAGGTTGGCGAAAATGTTTATATTTATATTTCAAGTTTTCTTTTCCGTAATAGCACTATTTTTAAACATTTCGATAACTTTTAATGGTAGAGCTCCTATTATATGCTGCTTTTGCTAAGACATCTATAAAGAAGACTACATAAAAGTTCAACCCATTTATTTAAAAAAAAATTTCAACTCAAAACAAAGTGTAATCATATTGCTTTGATCTGCAGGTGGATATTTTATGTAATGATGAGCTCCTTGGAAAAGACCATACACTCAAGTTTGTATATGTGACGCGGTGGAGATTTCGGGACCCGCCCCTGCGGCTGCAATATCGACCTCGAATAGATATATAATAAAACTAAAAGCATGTCAATTTATTAAGTGATTTTATTATTTGTACTGTATAATGTTATTGTTTATTGGGCAGATTGGTGCAATTTAAAAAAAACTAAGAGACATATATCTGCCACGTATGTGTTATCTTTTTTTAACAGTTTATGTGTATAGTTTATAATTATGTAGAGATATAATCATTTCTTGTAATCTATGTGTATTTTTGAATGTATTGTAATGTATGATTGTATATTTAAGTATGAAACATATATTATTTGTTTTATCGGGTGCCGTGATAAATTGTAGATTATGTATATGTATTATACAATAAAGCAGAATAACTAAGTTGCTAAGTAACTAAGTACATTAAATATATACATTTATTTTAACAGTCATAACGTTTTTTTATTTTCTATTATTTTATGTAGATATCTCTTATACTACTATCAGTACAATTTTGCATTATTTTTGACTGAGAATAGAATGTAAAAGGAGCAAATTATTTTAATAGTGGATGTAATACAATTATAATTTTTAGTAATTAACATTATTCCTCTTTGCAATCTGTTTTTGTAATAATTTATTACAAACGTTTTTAATTTAATTTAATTTTATGTGGAAAGACTTTTTAAGTTAAATAATGTTTATTAAATTAAATACGCTAATAAAGTCTTTTCTAAATAAGTCATTAACTAAATTAGCTAAGAGAAATATATTATATTTATATCAAAAAATAAATTGGAGATCTAATTAGTTTATCATAACTTTACCTTGTACATACTATTATCTCTACTAAATACAATACATTTTAAATAAAAACAGCGAATAACCTTGAAATTTATAATAATCGGGTAATACCAAATGTAATTAAAAAAACCATGATTATTAGAAATCTGAATCTAATTTATCAATTCCGTGAACCGCAACGATACGTAACTATAACGTGGTACATATAACCAATATAACTTGGTAACCTTAATCATTAGATACACTTTTACTTTCACAAATAAGTAAGTCAGCAACAGATTGTAAGTCAGTTCAATTATTGATCCAGTTTAATATCTACACTGTGAAATTAGATAAACCAGTGTACTCGATAAAACTCGAGCAATAATTTTTACCAAATTATTTATAAACAATTTATAAATAAAAATGTCGGTTGGACGTGTTTTTGTTTATGGTGGAAGAGGTGCCTTGGGAGCTGCTTGTGTGTCTCATTTTAAGGCTAACAATTGGGTAACCTGAATTCTAAATTTAGCGTATGTGTTTCCTATTAATTGTATTTTTTATAACTACTTGATGTTTCTCAGTGGGTTGGGTGCATTGATATGAATGAAAATAGTCAAGCGGATCTAAATATTCTTGTCGATAAGAATGCTAATTGGGCTGATCAGGAAGTCGATGTAGTAAACAAAGTTGAATCCGTATTAGGTGACGACAAACTGGATGCTGTTATTTGTGTGGCAGGAGGATGGGCTGGTGGTAACGCAAAAGCTGGTTTGTATACTTATATTTTAAATTATTAATTTAGAAGTTTTAATTAAATTGATTTTAATTATGAAAATAATCATAGAGCTATCGAAAAGTGCTGATTTAATGTGGCGTCAAAGCGTATGGAGCTCCGTTATCTCTGCTTCTATTGCTGCGCAGTTTTTAAAAGACGGAGGACTGTTAACCTTAACTGGTGCACAGCCAGCACTTGGTGAAACTCCTGGTTTGTAACAGATGTGTTAGAAGCATTTCCACTGATCATTACATTTTATCATAAATCGATTACTTTCCAAAGGTTCAAGCAAAACTTGAACATATAAGTCCTGTTACAAATAACTTTTTTGAGCCGGAATGTAACGATGATTATTATAAAGTGATTGATTAATGTATTATTTAAATATTGATTTAGTAATAATATTTTAATTTGTTTCATTTTTAGGTATGATTGGATATGGAATGGCAAAATCTGCTGTCCATCAGCTAACAAAATCTTTAGCTGGCACAGGTAGTGGAATGCCGAGCAATTCATTAGTTGTTGCAATCCTACCAATTACATTGGACACTCCCATGAACAGAAAATGGATGCCGAATGCAGATTTTTCTACTTGGACATCGTTGGAATTTATTGCAGAGTATGTTTAAATTGATTTTGTAATACAGATCATCATTTTTAAAACTAGCAATTAATATAAATATTGTTTTATTAGGCTATTTGAAAAATGGACACAAGGACAGGAGAGACCTGCAAACGGAAGTTTAATTCAGTTGGTCACCAAAGATTCCAAAACAGATCTCGTCGTTACTTCAAGCAGTATCATCCAGACACCCTTTGGCCATTCTATTTAAACGTGCTAGCCCATTATATCATTACTACTTATACAACTAGCATAACGAACTCTACATGACTATAGGATATGAATATCAGAATATAACAATAGACTATAAATATAACTTTCCTAATGAACCATGAAGTTACAATGAATTCTTTCTGTTATGTAAGTTTGGTCTAAAATTACAATATAACTTCTTTATTGTGTAGTGTAATAAACATGATTTTTATGTATTCAATATTGAATTTTATATATTTTTTATATTTATTTTATACTTGAATCTCCTAAATAAATACAACAATCATTATATTTTGTTATTTCATTAATAGAAAGTGTCAGCCTATTGTTTAGATATATAAAAGTTCAAAATTCTTGTAATTATTGTTCTCCGCAACATAAATGTTCATGAAATCGAAACTTTGTTATTATAATACGAAGCAAACGTTCCCACGTTTGAAAAATCTACTGATCATCTACATAGGTAGAGCATCGTCTATTGCGATATTTTGGATACCTGGTTACACACATCTCTTCTATTTCATATAAAAAATCTTTACTTTTTTGACTCTAATAATGTCATGACTTTTATTCAGATTTCTAACATATTATAACAATATAATATTCATATAAAGTAAAGCATTGTCTTAATAAATCATCGAGGAATCATTGCCGAAAAGGAAGGTAGTAACACTAAATATTAAATGTTCTTAGTACAAAAGAAACTACTGTTTGGAAAAATAAAACACAATATTACACTTTAAGACATTTAAAATTTATAGCGAAAATAAAGTAACAATTATAATATTCTATAGGTTTTTTTTGTCATCTTGGAATTCGTTAATAGCCAATTAATAATTTGAAAAGTAATTTACGTCATAATCTCAAATAAATAAATCTGCGTGTAATTAATACCTAAAAGATACATACAATAAGATCACCCACTAGATAAGAACTGTAGACGGTAGTTGGTTGTATTTGATATTAGGAGTTATTTATTTGACTAATTCAAGTCGTTTCATTTCTTTAAACAGAGCAGCTCCCATTCCCGCTGGACTTCTGGTAACAATTACTCCTGCACTTTCTAAAGCTTTGATCTTATCTGTAGCCCCTCCCTTTCCGCCAGAAATTATAGCTCCAGCATGTCCCATACGACGTCCAGGTGGTGCCGTTAGTCCGGCAATAAATGCAACCACAGGCTTAGCCTTTCCACCCTAGCAAAAATAAAAACTCTTGTCAATAAACATAACTATTTAAAAAAAATACATGGTACTTAACCTTATCAACAACAATCACTCCAGACATGTGTGTAAAATTATGCAGAACCGGAAAGAATTGCACGGTAAAGAAGGAAAAAAAAGGATTAGATAGGTGGGACCCATTCTCTCAAACATACTTTACTTGCAGTATTATGTTTCTTCAAATATTCCGAAGCTTGTTCTTCTGCTTGTCCACCAATTTCTCCAATCATGATAATTCCTTGACATTCTTTGTCTTTCAGGAAGATTTCCAAACAATCAATGAAATCTGTGCCATTGAAAGGATCTCCTCCGATTCCTACACACAAAGTTTGCCCTAATCCTGTCTAGAAGTAAGAAAATAAAAATTATTATTTTTTTAAAACTAATTTTATATTTATCCATTAAAACAGAAATACTTACTACGGTAGTTTGGTTAACAGCCTCATAAGTCAGAGTTCCAGATCGAGACACAACTCCAATCTTTCCTTTTTTGTGAACTTGTGCTGGCATAATACCAATTTTGCACTGCAGACAATTAAACAAAATTAAAATTATTATTTTTATATTGGAACAAATAATAAAGTAATAAATGATTTTAAATTTTTTACCGCTTCTGGTGCTATAATACCAGGACAATTAGGTCCAATCAAACGTGACTTGCTTTGTCTAAGAAGGCGGTATTTAACTTTAACCATATCATGTTGTGGTACACCTTCCGTAATACAAACAATAAGACCTACTTCGGCATCAATGGCTTCCATGATGGCAGCAGCGGCAGCTTAAAATTTAATAACAAAAACTGTAGCTAAGCATTAAGATAATTTATTTGCAAATAAAACATCAAATCAAATTTTACCTGGAGGTGGAACGTATATAACTGTAGCATCGGCACAAGTAGCTTCTTTGCATTCTTTAACTGATGCAAAAACAGGAAGATTTAAATGCTTCGAACCTGCTTTCTTGGGGTTGGTTCCTCCAACCATGCAAGTGCCATATTCAATTGCTTGCTTACAATGAAATGTAGCTTGCTTTCCAGTAATACCTTGGCACATTACTTTTGTTTCTTTTTTTATGTGTATATTTTTTCTAGTTTGTTCATAGCCAGATCCTGCACCACCTGGCTTTGCACCCCCTGATTTTGGGGCACTTCCAGAACCAAATCTGACATTTGGTAATTTCAGTCCCCCTAAAAAAAAAGTGTACACTTTCAGAAACTGTGCCTATAATGAACTTTGAAACTTGGAATTTAACCTAAATATACACAAACAATTTTAATATAACCTTGAACTGTAGGCAATCATAAATCGTCATACAATTCATTATACAATTGCTAAATATAATTTTTGGTCCTAGTATTTAACAATTAATGTTATAACATATTACGTAATTACCTCGTAAGTTTGAAAGCAGTCTACAAGAAGCCATTTCGAACAATAAAATTAATTCGGGAGTCAACCCTAGATATTATGAGCACACTACACACGACACACAGATATAAAATTAATAAAACCAGAATTCGTCGATTGGAGCAGTAATAAAACTCAGCTGTTAGAAAAGTTAGGTTCGCAAATCACATATACATAGCTGATACATAGTTCATATGTATGTAACAAAGGTATGTAAGTTGTAATGAGGCGGACTGACTCAAAATCAAGTTCCCCTCCCCACTACTATTTTACAGAAAATCAATTTGAGATTCTGTGAAAATACAGCATAGTATGTGCAAGATAAGGATTTCGTACCTATACTTGATTTATTTATTTTTTGTTAAATTATTAACACTAATAGCCCTTAAATTTGGTTTTGTTTATTTGTCTAAATATGTAAATAATATTACAACGGCATTAATAACAAAAGAATTAGAAAAATAAATGAGAATTATTGTGGCTAAACAATATAAAACTTCAAATAATAATATCCTTATATAACATAAAGTTTATAATAAATAATTACCTCGAGCTCCTACGAAAAATCTAAGACAAGCCATACTTTTAAAATTTAGTTTCCAAATGTGATTTAAAATTTTGTGATTTAATTTTGTAATTATGAAAGATTCCCTGATAGACGTTCTTAAGTTTTATGCATTGTTATTCTGATCTTCAACGCTACAAAACAAAAATTTATTTGAAAAATTAATTATCATGTAGCCTTAAAAAAAATGTTATCGCTGGTAATGGGATATATATACATATTGTAGAAATTAATTACATTTAGACATAATATTAAATAAAAACATAACTACTTCCTACATTGTCTTACATGTATATCGTAGATTTGTAAATTTCTTGAATATTAACAATAAAAAGTAGCCTTTACACTTAGACAAGAGATAGAAATTTAAATGTATGTTGAATTAATAAGGTTTATCTATAAACTATAGTTAAAATAATTTAGTTTGCTTGATACTAAAATTTAAAATATTCGAATATTCGAATGTAGTAGGTATATTCAATTTGTAAATGTTTTGAGATTATTTTTCCTTTTTCACAACCTTCGTAATATAACACTTCATGGAATACTCTGTTGTTTAAAAAGGTGGCGAATCTGTAAACGAAACGTACTATGCATTGGAATTACTTTTACAATTGGATTACTTTTTTTAATTGTTAATATTTCCTAAAATATAAGGAGTTATTAAAAAATAATTGGACATTTGTGGTTATGGTAGCAAACTTTATTAATATATAGTTTATATTTAATATATATTGTTTCATAGAAATAAGTCATGGTTCTTGAATTGTTAAAACACGATACAACAAACTATATATTACCAAATATTATGATCTACAAAAGTTTAAATAATAAATTATAGTTGTACACTCATGAAATGTGTACTGTAAAACTTGTTCGAGTAATATTCAACTTGATTCAAGTTTTCAATGAACAAAAAATTATCGGAACCGGAGTCGTATTAGTGGTAATGTAAAACCTCCTTTAACTACTTGTGGCTCCCTTCACTGTCATGTATTCTTGCTCATTTACAGGTTTACCAAAATTTAAAAATTCTGATATGTCAAAACAGATTGACTGACAGATTGCTCGGCGATATAAATATGTGACGTGTAGGTTTACGTTTCTTATCTCTTGAGTATATATGCATTACTTTGTCATCATATTTATTGAGATATTGACTCGCCTATGATTAATGATACTTTTGACTACGTGTCCACTGTCGCTTAACAAACAGTAAGTATATTAGACTGGTAAGCATTGTTAAAATTTGTTTACACAAAGTCCTTCAAATTTGTAGTTTTGTTTACGTTTTAGATTATGACTAATAGCGACAATAAATTAGGAGAAATGAAAGCCCTCATCCTTGTGGGAGGCTTCGGCACTAGATTGAGACCTCTGACTTTGAGTCGTCCTAAGCCGCTTGTTGAATTCGCAAATAAACCTATATTATTACATCAAATGGAAGCTCTTGTTGAAGCAGGAGTAAAGAAGGTGCAGTGGTTCAGTAAAACTTCTGAAATTAAATTCACCTAAACTTATTGGAAATAGCTTTAAATTATATGTTTATGTAGATTGTCTTAGCAGTTTCTTATCGAGCTGAAGAAATGGAAAAAGAACTTGGAGAGGAAGCTTTAAAATTGGGTGTTTCTTTAGAATTTTCACATGAAACTGAGCCCTTAGGGACAGCTGGACCATTGGCACTTGCAAAAGATATACTTCAATCCAGCAATGAACCGTTTTTTGTCTTAAATTCCGATATTATATGTGACTTCCCTTTTAAAGAACTTGCTAAGTTTCATAAAAACCATGGACAGGTATAATCCTCTCATTCTATGTGTTAATAATTCATTAACATGTTTAAGATTTTTTTTTTAAATCTTTTTAGGAAGGTACTATTGTGGTGACTAAAGTAGAAGAACCGTCAAAATATGGAGTGGTTCTTTATGAAGAGCATGGTCGTATACAAAGCTTTATCGAAAAACCTAAAGAATTTGTGTCCAATAAAATAAATGCTGGTAAAAAGTTAATTTACTATTTACATAATTAAAACTAAATTTATTTACTTATGTTTTGAGCCCATTCCCCATTAAATTAAAACTAAAAACAGTGAGTGGGAACGGGCATTACATACCAGTAAAAATTAAAATTAAAAAATCAGTAACAATAAATTTATTCTATTACTATATCAAGAGCCTCCTTTAGTACCTACATTATTTGGCGCTGCTGTCGCATAATCCTAATATAAAAAGTAAATTCTAATTTTCTTAATTTTATAAATAGATTTTGTATTGTTTAGGTATGTACATTTTAAATCCAAGCGTTTTATCCCGTATACAAGTTAAGCCTACTTCTATTGAAACAGAAGTATTTCCTGTGATGTGTTCTGAAAAACAACTTTATGCAATGGAATTGCCCGGTTTTTGGATGGATGTTGGCCAGCCAAGAGATTTTTTAACAGGTAAATTAAAATTATACATGGTTAAAATAAATAGTTAATAGAATATTAGTTTCTTTTAGTTTAGTCTTTGATGTATATTCTATTAAAAGAAAATGATAGAAACAATATTCAAAAAAAAGTTTATTAATAATAAAAGTACCATTACTCAATATTATTAATTATTTATAGGAATGTGTATGTACCTTAACTGCTTACGTCAGAAACAACCTGAAAAACTTTATTCAGGTATTGGAGTAATAGGAAATGTTCTGGTTGATCCATCTGCAAAGATTGGCATAGGATGCCAAATAGGGCCAAATGTTACTATAGGACCAGATGTGGTTCTTGAAGATGGTTTGTTTACCGGCTAATATATTTTCTTTCATTTCATAAAAACTTTAGAATTAATAAAAATTATTCTTTCATAGGTGTTTGTATAAAGCGATGCACAATTCTAAGAGGTGCTACAATTCGATCACATGCTTGGTTAGACAGTTGTATAATAGGATGGCGCTCCGTTGTTGGCCGGTGGGTTCGTATGGAAGGGACAACTGTTCTTGGTGAGGATGTTATTGTAAAAGATGAAATATATATAAACGGAGGGCAAGTTCTACCTCACAAGTCGATAGCTGTATCTGTTCCGGAACCTCAGATTATTATGTGATCAATTTTTAAATTATGGCATCTTTATATTTAAACCTAATATATTAAACACTTATTTTATAACTTTTAATTTGTTGTTTTATTTTTATTGTTTGAAAAATGATATCACTTTGAACTAAGAAATTAGAATAAAAAAAGTGTCAAATATTATTAAATATAAAAATTAATTGTTAGGTTTTTTTCTAATTTCTTATGTTTAATTGTATATGATATCTTTTGAGAATTGAGTAAGACAATTTTGATTACAAACAAAAACGGAAATGTAGAAATGAAAAATATATAAATATTATACTTCTATCAATAATATCTATTATCTTTAATTATATTGAGACGTTATAGAATGAAATAATAAATTTTAAAACAATTTTCATATATTTTAATAAATACATAGATTAATTAAACAAACTTTATTTTGGACCCAACTTACACATAAAATGCAAATATCCGTCACGTCTCATTAATTGATTTGCCGATATTTTATAACTAAATAAGTCTAATTTCGGTATTTAATATAATCTAAATTAATACAACTGTTCTAATAGATTAAAGCAGTAAATTATAAACGTATTGTATTTTAAATATATAAGGTGGTAGGTAACTTATTAATACTTGCGAGCTGTAGATGACATATTAAACCTATGATTCATATAAGAGCCAGAAGAGGGTCGTCCGGACAAAGACGTACTAGATGACGCACCAGGAGGATAAAGAGGACCTCCAGACCACCTGAACCAAATATAGATGTATTATATAGATACAAACATATTCTGAACCATAATTAAAATTGAATATCTCTGATTAGTCTTTGTGTAAGATTTGGTAAGATTTTTCGAACGACGTTCTAGACCACAGTTCGAACATATATTTTTGGTTAATATTTGTTTATGTTCAAGAAAATAAATTTCGTATTTTAAACTTTAACTTCATAAATGGAGTGTGGACTATTTATACGATTTGAAATACGTTTTTGTTTTCTATACTTTACTTTATATTGTCTAGATGTCGATTCAGTTAATAGCTCATGTCTAAGCATATCGTATTCAAATATCATACGTTTGTTTCATCCATATTGTTTATAGGGAAAATTCATAAAACTGTCTTTAGTACCTGTCGTTGGAGTTTGTTTCTATTTGGCGCCATGAATCAGAAGTTTTACTCCAAGAATCACGTGGTTCAGTTGTTCCTGCACCTGTAGCTACAACAGCACTATTCATTGAATTACAAGATTTTCCCTGTGAAATTCCAGGTGGGTGCCAATCAGCAGTTGAACGATCACCATAGCGCCCACTGTCGCCTGGAAAAATTCAAATGTTTATATAATTCATATTGCTTACGCATGTTTAAAGAAGATATTTTTAATTATAGTAATGAGAAAAATATCTATATACTAAGAATTGCAAAATATAATTATAAAATAGATAAAATATTTTAAATAATTATAAAACAAACAAAAAAATATATTTGTTTTAATTTTAATAATAATAGAATAACCCTTTATAGAAGACGATGGGCCATTGTATCTATGATCACTTGATGGACCCCTGTTATTATCTTTACTGGATCTGTGATTTGTTTCGATACGACGATTATCTCGTTCGTCTCTACTTCCACGTAAAGCCATTGTGCTACGATCTGAACTACGTTCTGTTGCACGTTCTGTACTCCGATCCGTGTATCTATAAAAATATTTTTCATAAATAAAAAGACGCGAAATAATTTGGGAATAGAAAGGATTGTAATTCTCATCAATAAATACCTGGGTTCCTTTTCTCGTGAAGGTTGAATTGAGTTCACCGGTGCTGTATCTCTTCGTGCAGGAGGAACATCTAATGCATGTCGAGTAGAAACTCTACTATGTCCACCACGTCCATCATACGTTGGAGATGGATATTTATTACTGCTATTACCTTTAATACAAATATAAGTCGCAATGTTAAATCTGTATAATGCAATCGTAATTTCCCGTTAATTGATAATAAATTACTTTGATGTGCCGAAAGACTTTCAATAGCAGAAGTTCGAGTGGATATATCAAAATCTCGTTTAAAATCAGGCCTGTTTCTTTGGAAATCATCACCATTTCCATGTTGAAATGATTTTCGTTTGAATCCATCTCTCTTAAAGTCTTTCTTTATAGGTAGAGTATTATAAGTATTTCTATTATCCATAGGTGTATCAAATCTTGAAAGTGGAGGTTCACATCTTGTATCAGAAATTGCTAAACGCTTACTGCGGTCTTCCCCATATGTGTCTTGACTATCAGCTGGTCTCTTGATAGCATTTCGTTGGGCTTCTGCAATTCTGAAATTAAATAAGTAATAGTATTTACAATGTTGTAAATTGTGAAGTAAATGTAGTGCATATAGAAATGATTTATTTTGTACTTTAAGAAATTAAGATTTACTCACTTTAATTGTTGTCGTTTTAGTTCCATTTTTTCAAATTCCAAACGGTCCCGTTCGAGCTTTTGTCTTTCTAATTCAAATTTCAATATGTTTGCTCTTTCTCTTTCAATTTTTTCTCTTTCCATCTGAAGCTTCTCGCGTTCTTTTTTGAGACGTTGGGCTTCCTCACGTTGTCGCCTTTCGACTTCGCGATTGCGTAACATTTCTTCTCTTTGACGCCGTTCATCTTCACGCAAAACCCGTTCTTTTTCTCGTAGGCGATATCGATCTCGCTCGTCCTGTAAAGATGCGGAAATTATTATAAGTTTTTAAATATGACAAATAAAACCTTTTACTCATGCAGTATGTTGCCTACACATTGGTGTACATTATGATATATGTCAATGTCGTTGTAAAACCTTCTGCAATTGAATTTGGCAGGTTCTATTTTAACTTACCCTGATTTGTTTAAATGATAACACCATTTTCTTCTCTTTATCCTTATTTGAACCTCGAGCACTTTCAGACCGTGATCCAGATTTTCTATTTCTGTGAGGTGATCTCTCGTGATCTCTAGAGTTATCACTGTTGTTACGTTTACTTCTAAAATTTCTACAAGCTTGATTACCATTTTTGTCTTTTAAATTTTTAGTTTTATCCAATGTATTGTTATCAATTTTTGTTTCTTCCGTATCTTCCTTCTTAATATCTATTTTCACATCAATATTGGTTTCTCCAGCTATTTCAGCCATTTTCCCTTCTCCTTCTGGTGGTTCTTTCTTCATAGGAGAAATATCAATACGCGATTTTTGATCATCAGTTCTTTTAAGTGTATTTAAATTATCTGATTTTGCTTTTTCTACGGAAATCATACGACCATGTAATTCCGTTCTGTGAAGATGATGAATACACTTTGTAGCATCCTCATTCGTTGCCATTGTAACATAACCATAACATCTTGCCCCTGGAGTCTTTGCATTAGTAACTACTTTGGCACCAACAACTTTTCCATGCTTAGAAAAAACTTGTTTTAGATCAGTTGCACGAGCAGTGGACGCCAATCCACTGACCCATAAATTACGACTGATGCCAATTTGATTAGATTGCTTTTTAGGAGCGTCTGTAATTTAATTAGCCATATTTTTACTCAATTTGAAACTTTCAGTATTATTTCGAATAAAAATATTAATAATCATTTATGTTTAAAATTAAAAATGCATAAACTTGAGTCGCAAAAATATCTACCTTTCTCATCTTTTTGTTTGGAAGATTTGGTATGTATAACGCTGTGAAGAAAAATAATTACTTGTTATCGTACAAAAATATAACACTTTAAGAAAAGTTTCTATTTTATCCAAATAATATGAACTGGCTATCTAATATTTTAGAAGATTGCTCTAATCAAAAAAGTTTTGCACAATAAACTATTCAATATTTTGTGAAAATGTGAAGAAAATTTCATGCAGAAGTGATTATTTAATTTGATCCTTAAAAAAGTGAAAATGGTACATAATACTAGAAAATGTATTGTCGAATTTAAAGATCTCGAAAATGTAGTCTTCACCGATAAATATTTCATTCAGCGTAAAAGAGTTGTAGAGAACTTTGTTGATAACGATGACCTTCATAGTGCAAAACTTATTTGAAAAGTGCTTCAAATGTATTTCTATTATAATTGTTATACATATAAGTTGTAAAAACCATTCTAAAATTCCACTATTTTCCACAGTTAGTAAGCACATAATTGGAAGATGATAGCATCTTACCAGTCTTGATAAATATTTCTTAAGATACTTGTTTCCTGAATATAACGATAAGACGTTTTAACACAAATTTCAATGAGTTGATATGACCAACCTAGTTGAGTCGTCTGGTGTCGCAGAAGATCCGTTTTTCTCTTCTGAATTCTCAGTCCCTTCAGCTGTATTGTATTCCTCGGTGCAATTTTCAGAGATTTCCTGTTTGACAGAAGTATCAGCAGAAGTCACTGCGACTGGGCCTGATGATTTCGCCCGAGTGTTCTCATCTACAGCAAATAGCAAGTTTGGTCAACAGCATATATTTTAAAGTATTTGTAGATAAAATTCCAACTGGTGATCACGCAACTTTCGTGTATCTGTTCTCGAAGTTGTTTTGTAATTGTCATAATAACTAATACTTATTATTTGAAGGGTTCTACTAAACTAAAATTTCAAGATATAGTTGTAATAGGACTATATTAAAGTATAATTGAATTGATATATATAAAACGACGACTAAACAAATCTGAGGTTTCCTGCTGACAAGAATCTCAGCCTAAGTGTTTATTGTTTCTGTTACTTATTATTATGTTACTGTTTCTATTTTGATATATTTCTATCGATGACAGGAACAGCCTGTAGCATCTTGAAATTCAGCCAGAAAATAAGGTTCTAAGAAAATCTTGGATGGAAGACAAAATAACATTAATCGCAGTTTAATATGTATTTCCTTCAGTAATTAGTTTCATTTTCTGTTTACACCTTGCAGATTCAGTGACTTTGCTATAACTGAACTTGAAAATGAAAATTAACTTGATAAATTATTGTTGATTACAGGACGTCTTTTAAAAGTTATGCAATTTTTGTTTCTAGAAACGTGCATTGTAGGGCTTAATTGATTATTGCACTACATACTGAAAATAACTAGATTATTAGAATCATTACTACTTCGAGTTCAATTTCTTCTAAAGCTCCATATTTTTCTGATAGCATAATTGGTCTGCTCCGAAAATTTCAGTTTCTACGTTCTTCAGAAAATTCATGATTGGCAGTTTCAATTCAGATTTATCAATTAAACCAACAAACTTCTAGTCTAACAATTACTTTTCACCAGTTATAAAATGTACATGATTATGTATAATTATGTAAATTACATACCTTTTAACTTATTTTGTCGGCATAAATCCTAAAAAAAAGAAAACTAACATTATTAAAAATAAATGTTTGAAAAGACAAAGACTAATAGTGTTTTCTATTTAGAAAAATGTTGTGCTTGTTTTGCGTTTCTTTTTGATGTTCTGGTAAAAAGGTAATCATTTTCATCAATAAAAAAATGTATAAAATACACAGAGTAATAGGCATTTGTCAATAAAATAAAAACGTGTCTATACTAAATAAAAGTTAAAATAATGCAGAACGACGACCAACATTTTTTATTGGAAAACACCATCAGATACATAGAACGTCTTTCGTACTTCGTCTTGAAGTAGATTTTTCTCATCTTCGCCGATTGTTAGATTAATAGAATCTTCGTTCTCGCCATTATTTACTTCAAGGGATACAACGGTAGTGGAAACAGGAGTTGCAGATTCTTTGGCTGCAGCTGCGACTAAATTTATTTTAGCAGATGCTGGTCTAGGTTTTGATTTGGGCACACAATTTTTCACCTACAATTCCAATTTACAGTACTATTTTTACAAATGTTATGATTGTTTATCTTACACTCAATGTTTGTTGATAACTCTAAAATTACCTTAATTTCAAGCTTTTTTATTTCTTTTGATTCCATAATAGTAGTATCTGTACTTTGCTTTTCTAGAGATACATCAGCTCCTCCGCCTTTGTCAATACCAAGCATATTTGGCTCTGTAAACGAATATGATAGGTTAAGATGCAAGATGTTTTAAAGTTAATTATATATACATGTAATGTACATACTGACACATACATTTCGCAGTCGCTCCACAAGAACAGATTGTATACCAGTTTTATTAATTCCACGCTTGTCTAATTCGTATCGTAAATCTGTTATAAGAAGTTCAGTAATGTTCAGTAAGTTTCCTTAGACTGTTTTCAGCGGCCATTTTTAAACATTTTAACAGACAAGAAATTATGGGAAATGCCAGTGTCAATTTATATTTTAGTGTGTTATTCAGAGTACTTCAGATCGCATTCCAAAGATGTCGCATCGTTTTAAAAATATTCGATGTGGTGTGAAACTTTCCGATTGTAATTAATGTCTGGTGTTCTCAGGTTTAATTTATATATCAAAATAAAATGTATAATGCATCTATATTATGAGAAACTTATTTAGGAAGTAGCATGGCATTTATGAAGTTACTTGACTATATGGTTCATGTATATGAAACCTGGACATCATAAAAACTGGTAACATTAGTGTGAGGTCGTATATGAAATAGACATTAAATAAAATGAAATAAAAAACTAAAATAATCAATCATTTGTATTATTTATTTTCTATACATATTAAACATTAACATACAATAATATTGTAGATATTTTTGACGAGCGTTCTTTACTGTTCTACCTTCCGACCTTTGTAATAACCTTTTTTTAGCTCTTACGCGAAATACTATAGCTTCGACACTGACTCGTATAGAAATTTTTATCTGCGCAAATTTAAAACCACTGATATTTTTTAGCAGTGCTCTGTTTTTAACACAATCAAATTAACTTTACAAGTACTGACAATTAAAATTTGCGCGAAAACTCTGCAATTTGATGCAAATTTGAAGTACTGATTTATTTTCTCCCGAATGTTCGTACAGCATCGTAATCGGATAATCTTTACGAAAACGATAAATGAAATACACTTTAGGAAGAAGCTACCGGTTGTTGTAGCTTAGTCATCCTAATCGCGTTATTAAGAGTCCGTTTAATTCCCATTGCCTATAGACTATATTTATATATGTTTATTTTATATTTTTTTAGTACGGTGAAAAAACTTATACTATTTTTAAAAGTGTATTTCTAAAGTTTGTGCGAATTGTATGACTGATTTACTTCACTTTGTAATTGCACTCGCCCACATTTGTACTTTATATTATAGGTATAGTTGAAATTGCGAGAGTTCGGGGGCAACTTATACTTGAGAGGTTATAAAAGCGGTATAAATCTATAAAACGATAATGAATTTTATCTATATACATTATAGAAAAATAAGTGTCAGTGCTTTTTAGTTATAATATTATATAGTCCAGTTTATACCCCACAAATTGTTTTAAGAATGAGTCGCTGCCGAACTCTCGTAATTTAAACTATATATATATATATATATATATATAGTACATATATAAAACTAACTAGTTCTTTTCTTGCATATTTAATATTTCACACTAATTTCCCGCTAAACACATTTCAGTGACCTATTGTATTGCCTTTTTCCGTATTAAAAAATGGTAAAAGTTATTAGTTAATCCTTATTAGGATTATCAGAATTTGAATGAAGTAAAATTTAGTCCTTTTGATAAAAAGTTTTGTGTTTAGCGGGTTTTTTGTTATGAATGTGTAAGTCATTTTTAAAATAGATATGTGTGTATATTATTGTTTTTGGAATAAAATATTACCTATTTTTGAATATTTTTATACAAGTAATTCAATGTTGAGGTAGATTATTAAACACACATATGTGGTTCAAGTCTTTTAAATTTCTTACTTAGAAATAAGTGAAAATAATCATAAAAATATAAACTGTAACGGGTATAGCACTCAAATTTATAGAAATTTAAAATATATTTGTTCTGACATAATCACTTCGGTTCAAACAAAACAAAACAAAACAAAAGATGTTTTTAGAGTTTACGTCCTAACTACCCCGTCCACTTATAAGAGATCGGAATGGGCTTAACACATATGTGACAATAAACATTATTCAGTTCTACATTTCCAAAATGAACAATTATAGATTTTCAGTCAAGAGATTAATATCTGCATACAAACCATTCAAACGGCTCTTAAAGTAATCATATCGCTTTTCTAAAAATTTATAAGTTGATCTGACGTGATTTTTCCAATTAGTGAAAGATTCATAAATGTCATTTTCATTTCCCAGGGAATCAATTTTTAAAGTCATTTTTTTTATGTACCTGTTACATTTGTTCCGATCTTTAATGAACTCCTTTTTGGAATGTTGAAGTTGTATCGTGTGTTTTTTAACTGCTTCCAAAAAAGCCATGCGCTTTTCTTTGCTTTTATCCATTTTATACATCTGTACAGCATCTGCATGCTCTATTATTATTTTGCTATGCGTTTCAACTTGCATGTGTAAGTCTGACATATGAGCATATAGTTTCCCGGTAAGTCTTTTCATTATTAATAATAATATTTCATCGATTGGAATATTGCTAGCTTCGATAGCAACGCCTTTTTTTACTTGAACCTCCATATTCATTTCTTTTAAATAAAATGCTTGAGTTCAGATCTTCAGAATGATTCAGCTAATGAAACAAAAATAAAGTCAGCATTGGAGACATTGGAGAAAAGGTAATTAATAAATCTATACTCACCAAAATAAACTGGCAGCAATGTCGGATGTTTCAGAAACTATGATTAAGATGGAGAATACATATCTGCGTATGTTATTACGACGCATGTAAAAAAAGATAGCTTTCTTTGTAAAACTTTATATTTATCTCCTTCACTTCGATTTTAGCTACGCATTTAAAGGAAATCATTAATTTACAGAAAAATATTTATACTATGTTTAATTATTCCACCAACTTAAAGCCATTTTACAGGTGGCAAGTGCTATTTTCTATATATGCCACAGAGATAATGCCACTGTTGCACACTGTTGTTGATCCCTATCAATCTCTATTTCAGACCTGTGCACAAAACACATAATATTATGTGGTTGGTGGACCTGTGCTACACCCTTATCAGAAAATGCATGGTATAGTGCACCCTTGAGTTTTGAAATATTATAGATGGCGGCAAAAAATCATTAAAAAGCTCATATTATCTTTCCATAGTCTGTTTTCGTATTAAAATTAATTAGAATCTATCAGAATCTATGTTATGAAGAGTGCTGTATCGAAATACACGGTTAGAAAAAATGTCAGCTCTTAAGAAATTGTAAAACTTACCAAAATAACCATAAGATAAGCTTAAAGATCTTAAATATTGAAATATTCCCGCGAAATCCTAAAAGGGTGGTGTTGTTTTATAATTTTGTTAAAATTGAAACCTGTTAATAAAATTTTCTTGGAAATATATATCATATAAGAAATAATCTTTTTGTTTAACTTAATTCCTCTTAAACTAATTTTTAATGTATTTCAGAATTCTCATTCTCACTCACTGTTTCAATATTTTTTTAAATATTTAAGACATATGGCAATCTTCGTAATCATTCCCACTCACTAAATTACACCTAAAACTAAAACTAATTCCACTGATTATCAGCTGGTGGCCCGTATTTTGAGTTCTGCCGACCAATTTCGTAACAATATTATTTCATTATATATATCAAAATACAGCCCGGGGAAGTAAGTGATACAGGCTGAAAACTTACGCGCTTCTTAAAAAAGTGGGTAGCTTTTTTAAGAAGCGCGAGAAGAATATGCAGTTACAATTGTTAAAATTTTAATTTCGATTGATGGCTAATTTTTTTAGGCTCGCATTTAGTATTATTGTAAAATTAAATTCACAATTTTTTTTTCAATATGTCACTACATAAAAGACAAAAGTAATAAATAAATTTATTTCTAAAATTCCTAAATGACGCAATTTTAAATAATAATTCATACTAATGAAGCGTGAAAATACATAGTAGATAGTAGGACGGAGCTTTTTTTTTCTATTTTGCAAAAAAGTATCCACTGCAGAATTAAGAAAACATCAATTAATTTATTCCATTAATAGTATTTATTGAAAATTATATCAGATATTATACAATAAAATTATATCTACTATATTTTATAGAAATATTTCACACTTTTGAATAATGACAGAATTATTTCCTTTGGACCCAACTTAAAACATGAAATGCAAACGCCAAGCCACTTCTATAAATAAATGATGTTCCGCTACTACTTAATTCTTGTTTATTTATTTAACGAATTCGTAAAATTTATTTATCAATTTATTTATTTATTATCGTCAATTGTAAACAGATTAAAATTTGTAACTGATAAATGGTAAATTATCAATATTTGCGTACAGCAGATGACATACTAAATCGATGATCCATATAAGACCCAGAGGAAGATGGGCAGGAAGGTCGTCCGGACAAAGACATACTAGGCGATACACCAGGGGGATAAAGGGGGCCCCCCGACCACCTAAAAATATATTTTTATATGTTACTTTAAGTTTCAAATAACTATAAATCCACTTATATTTAATTTAAATAAATTCTTTCATGAAATTCTAATATTAAATTTCTTATTTTATTTGTAAATAAAAATACAGACTAAAGAAAATATTGTTAATATTTTATTTCTTATTATAAATATTTACTTGAGACAAAATATATTTCATGCAAAAACAATAAAAAATAATAAATTTCTTTTTAAAGCTTTATTTGTAACTTTCTTAAAACAACTAAACCATTACAGGAGTACACATAATCTGGACCACAAATAAAATAAAACAATAATTCTATTCTAAAGTATATTTTTGTTAACAAACAAACACTTTTTCTCCATTTTGTCTTAATTACAATAACTATACAATACATGTTTTTCTTTATGGTCTTTCGTGTTACTTTTAAATAAGTCGTATATACAGTTTTCACTTTGCTTTAATTATTGGATTTGTTAAATGTATACATCTATTTATTCTATACTAATTACATTAAAATAGGTCGCAGTACCAAAGAACTCTGTTGTAGGACTGACTATAATGAATACATTAATGCTTGCTTCCTAAAATGCATACAGAAATAAGGTTGAAACTACTAAAATAATATGTTCGAAATATATGTCTGATTTGCTTCATACTGTAAATGTACATAACACTGTAAAATATCTTTTTTGTATATAGCTGCTTTGACTGCAATTTTTCTATGTAAATCATTAACAGAATTTTTTTAAGAATAATTATTTGGCCTACTATTAGTGTCAAATCTAATATTTTCGTCATATCTTACACCTCCGCCTCTGGCAAAAGAATTATCATTTGTTCTCTGATTTCTATCAATGAAACCTTCTTGGAGAATATTTCCCCTTTCACTAAATGATACTACTCGAACATTAGGCCTGTCAAATACTTCTGTAATTTCTTTACGTTCATTAAACGTTCTATCGTACCTGTCGTTGGAGCTTGTTTCCATTTGACGCCATGAATCAGAAGGTTTATTCCAAGGATCACGTGGTCCACTTGATCCTGTGCCAGGAGCTACAATAGCACTGTTCATTGAATTAAAAGGTTTCACTTGAGCGGTGCCAGAAGAGTGCCAAGCAGCAGTTGAACGATCACCATACCGCCCACTATCGGCTGGAAAATTACAAATGTTTTCATGACTAACTATGATATATTCATCAAACAATGTTTTTACAATATGCAAACGACCACTAATTGCTTTTTTTCTAGACAGAACGAGTTACAATTAGTGCACATTTAAATAAAAAAATGTCATTATAGCAAAATATATATATGTATCTACATATTAAAAATTTCAATATATAATTGTAAAATAGTGTTTTTATTTATATAATTTTTAAAATATAAGAACTTACCCTTCATGGAAGACGCTGGGTCACTGTATCTATGATCCCTTGATGGTCCCCTGCTATCAACTTTACTGGATCTGTGGTCTGTTTCAATACGACGATTATCTCGTTCGTCTCTACTTCCACGAAAAGCCATTGTGCTACGATCTGAACTACGTTCTGAAGGACGTTCCGTATTACGATCCGTGTATCTATAAAAATAAATCATAAATATTTTGTGAAATATTACATGAATAGAAAGAAATGTAATTCTCGTTAATAAGTACCTGGGTTCTTTTCCTCGTGAAGGTTGAATTGAACCCACCGGTGCGGTATCTCTTCGTGCAGGAGGAACATCTAATGTATGGCGACTAGTATCTCTGCTATCACGTCCACCACGTCCATCAAAAGAAGCTGGAGATGGATATTTAACTGCACTGCTATTACCTTCAATATAAATATGTCTTAGAATATAAAATCTACATAACGTAATCGAAATTTCTCGTAAATTAATCATAAATTACTTTGATGTGTGGAATGACCGGCATGAGAAGAATGAGTTGTAGCAGCTGAATGTCTTGCGGGAATGTCAAAATCTCGTTTAAAATCAGGTCCACTTCTACGCAAATCATCACCATTTCCACGTTTAAATGATTCTCGTTTGAAATCATCTCTTTTAAAATCTTTCTTTATAGGCACATCAGCATTATAAGTATTTCTACTGTTAATAGATGTGTCAAATCTAGGAGGTGGAGGTGCTTCCAGTCTTCGATCAGAAATTGCTAAGCGTTTATTACTACGGTCTTCGACATATGCGTCTCGCCGATCAGCTGGTCTTTTAACAGCAGCTCGTTGAGCTTCTTCAATTCTATAAGTATGTATTTTATAGTATTTACTTATGAAATGTATATGTTGAATAAATTTAACTTTTACTTACTTTAGTTGCTGCCGTTTCAGTTCAATTTTTTCAAATTCTAAACGTTCTCTTTCAAGTTTCTGTCTTTCTCGTTCAAGTTTAATTATGTTGGCTCTTTCCCTTTCAATTTTTTCTCGCTCTATTTGCAGCTTCTCCCGTTCCCTTTGAAGACGTTGGGCTTCCTCACGTTGGCGCCGTTCAACTTCCCGATTGCGAAGCATTTCTTCTCTGCGACGCCGTTCATCTTCACGCAAAGCCCGTTCTCTTTCCCGCAGGCGATGTCGTTCTCTCTCCTCCTAAAGACGTATCGAAATTATTAAGTAATAATAATTATGCTAAATAAAATATATTTTTCATGCAGTTTATCGTCTTTACAATGGTATACATTAGGATATATGTCACTGCTTTCGTTATAGAACCTTTTGATAGATTTGGCGGGTTCTATTTTAACTTACCCTGATTTGATTAAACGATAATACATCCATTTTCTTCTCTTTCTCCTTATCTTTATCTCGAGCACTACCGGAACGTGGTCCAGATTTTCTACTTCTGTGAGGTGATCTCTCCCGTTCTTTAGACTTGCCAGTGCTGTTACGTTTACTTCTTATATTTCTAGATCCATGATTATCATTTTTTTCCTTTAAATTTTTAGTTTTATCCAATGCATCGTTATCAATTTTTGTTTCTCCTGCAGTATCTTCCTTTTTACTACTATCAATTTTCACATCAATATTGGATTCACCAGCAGTTTCGTCCATTTTGTCTTCATTTTTCTCTTCTCCCTCAGTTGATTCTTTTTTAATAGGAGAACTGTCAGTACGCGATTTTCGATCATCAACTTTTTTTGGTGTGCTTAAATTATCCGATTTCTTTGGTGGAGCTGTAGCGTCCGATTTTGCTTTTTCAACGGAGATCATTCGACCATGCAATTCTGTCCTATGAAGATGTTGAATACACTTTGTAGCATCCTCATTCGTTGCCATTGTAACATAACCGTAACATCTCGCCCCTGGAGTCCTGGCATTGGTAACAACTTTAGCACCAATAACTTTTCCACGTTTAGAAAAAACTTGTTTTAAATCAGTCGCACGAGTAGTGGACGCCAATCCACTTACCCATAAATTACGACTGATGCCAACCTGATTAGATTGTTTTTTAGGAGCGTCTGCAATTTAATTAGCAATGTGTTTTACTCAATTTGAAATTCTCAGTATTATTTCGAATAAAAATATTAATAATCATTTATGTTTGATATTAAAAATGCATAAACTTGAATCGCATAAATATCTACCTTTTTCATCTTTTTGCGCAGATTTGGTAGGTGTAACGCTGTGAAGAAAAATAATTAAATGTTATCGTACGAAAATATGAAAACTTTAAGAAAAAATAAAACAAACATAGAAACATTGTATTTTATCCAAATATTATGAATTGGCTATCTAATATATTAAAATTAAATCTTTAGATTTTACTTTTGCACTAATCAAAAAAGTTTTGCACAATAAACTATTCAATATTATGTAAGAATGTGAAGAAAATTTCATTCTGGAGTGCCCTTTTCTCTATATGATCCGCTATAAGAAATTGAAGTTCGTATGAAGCACTAGGATACGTATTCCATGTAGATCTCGGAAATGTAGCCTTTCCCCATCATCTGCCGTGGAAAATGGATAGTGTTGTCGCATTCAGCAAAAGCAGTCGTGAAGAACTTTGTCGATAACGATGGTCTTCATAGTGCAAAACTTAATTGAAAAGTGCTTGGATCGTATGTGTATTATAATTGTTATATAATTCGTAATAACCATTCTAAAATAAACTATTTTCCACAGTTGGTAAGTACATAATTGGAAGACGATTACATCTTACCAGTCTTGATAAATATTTCTTAAGATACTTGTTTTCTGAAGATAGCGATAAAACGTTTTAACACAAATTTCAATGAGTTGATATGACCAACCTAGTTGAGTCGTCTGGTGTCGCAGAAGATCCGTTTTTCTCTTCTGAATTCTCAGTCCCTTCAGCTGTATTGTGATCCTCGGTGCTATCTTCACAGGCTTCCTGTTTGACAGAAGTCTCTGCAGAAGTCACTGCGACTGGGCCTGATGATTTCTCCTGAGTTTTCTCATCTACAGCAAATAGCAAGTCTGGTCAACGGCACGCATATATTTCAAACCATTTGTAGAGAAAATTCCAACTGATGGTCACATAATTTTCGTATATCTCGTCCCAAAGTTAATATTTGTAATTGCCACAAAAACTAATGCTTATTAATAGTATTGGCACAGATGGAAAATTATAATTTTAAAATTTAGTTGCAAGGACTATATCAATCAACCTTTTTTGGAATTAAACTAGGCTTAAGTTATAATAAATGAAAGTATATGCATGACTAGACAACTGTAATATCTGGGGTTTAAAGATTTCGTCCTGTTAAATGAATTTCACGCTAAGTATTGTTTCTTTTCATGGCTCCTAGTAAAACCATGAGAGGATTGCTGCTTTATCTTGAAATTACACCAGAAGTTGGAGCTCCTTTCTTCGAAGAGTGAATAGTGCACACACAAGTTTATATTTTGCTTTTCTCAATCATCACCGCTCTGAGTTTAATATTGTAGATCTTGCAGATATCGTTATTTGTTTCATTTATGCGAAGTTACAAATAAAAATGTAACTAGAATTATTTTGACTACAATACTTCAGATGCCCATATTCTTCTTTCTCAGACACATCAGTGTAGATTTTCACAGATTAATGATATTAAAATAAAAGTGGTTTTGAAAGTCTTATTGCTTTGTATCCAGCGTCCCTTCCAAAATTATTAAATGTCATTTATAATCTACAAGATCTTTCGATCATTCCATTTTTGAAGACACCTTCTTTCCCATTTTTCAGGATTGCTAATTTCATTTCAGATTTATCAATAAATCCCACAGACAAACTTGTAAATCTAGCCATGCTTCTTTTTTTGTCGCCAGATATAGAAATAAACAAATCAAACTACAAACCTCGTTATTTTTCTTACATACCTTTCTTTTTGTTCAGCTGACAGCCATCATCCTAAAAAGAAATAAACAAAAAATCATTTAATTTAAAAACAAAAGTAAATGTTGAATTCTCACCATCTGTTTTGTAACAACTTGTGCACCAACATATATTGAATACAAAGGTTCATTATGATTATTTGGTATTGACACTTAATGTTGTTTCAGGCACGAAAAGACTTGCTCAAATATTGAAAATAAGTGTAATCTAAACTAAGTATTTACTTCATCTTGTAGAAGATTTTCTTCATCTTCACCGATTGTGAGATTAATAGAATCTTCGTTATCAGCGTTGTTTACTTCAACAGGGGCGACCGTTGTTGGTGTCGGGATTACTGATTCCTTGGCGGCAGCAGCAGCTGCAGCTGCCTTTCTTTTGGCTGAAGCAGGTCCAGGTTTTGATTTTGGAACACAATTTTCAACCTACAATACATATAATTAAAACTAAAATTGTTGTTTAATATTATTGTTTTAACAGAAATTCCTTTCTATCAGAAAAAGTAATTATTACTTTCGTATTATTAAATGCCACGTTTTATTTAACTCATGCTATATTTGGCTTACGACAATGATGCATTAGGTTTTATATATGTATTTAAAATATAAATTTCACTCGTTTAGTCTGTATATCACTTTAAAATCACCTTAATTTCAAGTTTTTTTATTTCTTTTGACTCGATAGTAGTTACTTCTTTCTTTTGCGTTTCTATGGATACGTCATCTCCACCTGCATGGTCTTCATCGTCTTCGTTTGGTGAAGGGTTAATTTCATCTTTAACTACCAAATCATCTAATACTTCTATTCCACTGGGGTATATGTCGTTATCATTGCCTTCATCAACTTCGGATGTGTCCATATCTAAATCTGGTTTACTACTACAAGTTGATAATCTTTTAGTTGGACTCCTTTTATCAAATATAAACGTGTCAGGATTATGACCCTCTTCTGTTAAAGCCTATAAATAGAATGAAATGCATTGTAATTAATATGTTCAACTTTAAGACGCCCAAATAAAAAATGGCGGCTGCTAGATAAATAAAATTTGTAAATTATAACAATAATACATACGCTTTGTAGCCGCTCTACGAGCACTGATTTAACGCCACTTTTATCAATTCCACGTTTCTCTAATTCAGATCTTAAATCAATTACACGAAGGTCGTTAAGTTTTCTTCCATCACATTCCGCAGCCATTTTAATTAATATCGGTCAGAGATATGCAAAGTTATCATAGTTATCATATAAGTAATTCTAAACACTCATGTAGCAGAACTTCAAGTTACATTGTTCAATATGAAGATATTAATGAACGAGGTGCAGTAGTGCTGCCAGATATATGAAAATAATTTAAAAAATTCAAATAATATTGTAATATATAAAATAATGTATTAAATGTAGAAAGTAATAATAAAATTAAATTAGATATGATTATAAAAATCAGTTGAATGGAATAACATGTAATATATAATGAATAACTATAAACATTTGGCTACAAATACCGTTTTGTTTTTTTTGTTATATAAAATATTTTCCTTATTTGTCTTATAAAATAGTAGGCCAAAAATGACTCCAATCAATTAATTTCATTATAATTGCTTATGGAATATAAGTATTATCCCGATAAATACAAAATATGGAATAGACATTAATTTAATATTTAATTAAATGAAACCAACTAATATTTAATCTTATTTGAAAACGTTGAACAAACAGCGACAACGTTAACCGTTTTTTCTGTAGGCAGTCTTGCCTCCACGTGCGCCTAGTGTAATAAATTCAATTTAACTAATAAATGGTAGTTTATAATCCTTTATAAGACTGATTTTATTCCAAAATAATTCTAATAATAATAGGTGTATGTACATGAACAATTATGTAGGGTGGGCGGAGTTGATTTCTTTGTCTTTATTATGATTTCTTGTAGGTGTATACGCATGAGAACTAACAGACTTTGAAAAACGCAAAAAAAATATTTCGCGGAGCTAACATAGAAACCGAAAATAACACACAGCAAAAAGTTTAAGAATAAATTATTAATGCTAACTAGATTATGAATGTAAGCTACAACAAAATTTCGTAGGTCTGGACCATGAACAAAAGAAACACGTGGTTAACGCCTGGTAATTGATTTTTGATTGCAACTATCTCTGACTTGTATCTTTCAAACAGGCTGAAGAATTTTAAATTAATTAAAAAAACCTCACTTTCAAAGAATAAATATATTTTTAAGTTAAGTTAATTGTTAATTGTTTAAAGTTTTGCTTTTATAAATTGTAATTTTGATTTTGGTATTACCCAAATTTTCTTTTCAAAGATCCGATTTATTAGTGAATATGAAAAAAGAGGTAAGTGCATTAGCATTGCCTTATATTTATATTTTTGTTGGTAAATTTGCTAATAAAATCTTATAAAATTGTTTACGAGATTCAAATTTCCCGCGGATTAAATCGTGATATCGCCTGTCGTTCAAGCAAAAATTTCACGTTTTGCATCACGGGAAATTTGAAATCTTTGTGAATACGGTGATTAGCGTTTTGTATTAAAGTAATTATAAACTGGTTTAATTCAAATTAAACTAAAACATTACATAATGCAAGAAGTTTTAGTGTTTCCAACGTGGTGTAACTTAGGTTGCAGTTTGCACAGGCGTATTAGTGTGTAATAAATCATATTAATTTTATTTTCTTTGAATGAGACAATTTTTTCGTATATTGAAATTATTACGAGTATAAATTCAAAGAAATCATGTAAGTTGTTTACTAGGTACTTCACATGGGCCTACCTTATTCGGGCGCCGTTTCAATTTTTTTTTATGTTATAAGGATTATTTTTTCAGAAAATTAAAACCATAAATAAACTTCGTGCTACCCGTTCAAACACTTGCATTACGCAAACATCAGAAGTGAGACGAATTAGTAAACAACAAGCGGAATTGTTTAAAAGCCAAGGACTTCGTGGATCCCCACCAGATAATAGTTTGGTATGAAAACGATATTCTGACACATAATATACTTTATTATAATATTTGAACCAACTGTGACGTCAGGTTTAACCCACTCGTGTAAAAACTGTTTCAAATTGTAAAGCAATATTTCTACCAATTCATTTAAATATTTTTAATAGATTCAAGCATTACTAAATAGAAAAAATGTAAATTATTATAACTTGAAACTACGATTAATGTGAAAAACTCCACTTCACATTGTGCTCCGGTAATAAAGTCACGTATACGTGACATTCAAAGTGTTGTAATTTCACTGCCTGATTTGTATTTGTGTTTTAATTTGTTTATTAGGTTTATATAAATAATCACGCACCACGCCAGCGAAAGTTAGCTAGCAGTTCTAAATCAAAAACTAAGGCTAACGACAAGCTTCCGAAAAACCAAAAAACGGTAAGATTTTCTACGAATGATTTCGTATCGAATTCCATTAATGTAGTCATATGATAGAGGGTACTTAGGGTATCATTTCGGTAAAAGGACAACTCATTTTACCGTTGACCACAATTTACTGATTGCACTAAAAGTTACTACCAAACTTTCCTAAACTAGGGTAACACTTTTTCGTAATAGGTAATACTATAAGATTACTGTCAAATATATTGTATATAACTATTACAATTTAGGTTATAGTTATAACGTATTCAAAATACAGCCTGGGGTGGAGTAAGGGTGTAATAGGTATTTGCAAGTTGGATCAGTACAAACGTAGACAAGAAAAACTACGAATAACTCAACCCATAACCTACTACACAAAGTAATACACTAAAATAATACAATTCAAATAATTTTTAATCCGTTGAACACTCACTGCAAATGCGTTTTTTAAAATATAGCCAGGGAAAAATAATCGTATGCGTTTAAAGATGAGGTGAAAAGCAACTCGATTACATCCTATCTGTTGTGAATTGGTCATGACTTACAGTGACTTACAGTTATATTATATCTTTATATTAATTTGTAGAAAAGTAAGGCAACAGAACCAGCCAAACCAGCGGAACCAGCCGAACCTGCCGAACCTGCCAAACCTGCCGAACCTGCCGAACCTGCCGAACCTGCCGAACCTGCCGAACCTGCCAAACCTGCCGAACCTGCCAAACCTGCCGAACCTGCCGAACCTGCCGAACCTGCCGAACCTGCCGAACCTGCCGAACCAGCCAAACCAGCCGAACCATGTGAAGCACCGGTCACGGAAAAAGATCCAGTTAGATGTCATGTGATTGACAAACAGATACATATTAAAAGTGTAAAGGACGAATTGTACCGAAAGCGGTTATTGAAAATGAAAGGCCTCTATGAATCGTCCGATGATTACTTGACAGATAGTAGCTTGGAATCAACAACTGTAATTAAATAAATATATATATATATCCTTCATAGCTAAATATTAGTATGCATTTTACATACAAAATATTAAAATTTGTGTTTCACAATTTACTGTTTTATGTAACTAACGTTTTTACTAAAACAGTGACATAATACGGCGTTTTATGCGCCTAGTCCTCAGTCTACTATATATACAGTAATGGGGTACAATAGGGCATTAATAAAAACTAACATATAGAAATATATATTTCGCTACCATAAAAATATACAAAATTTAAAAATATGTTCATATAATTAAACAAAAACAATGGAATGTCCTTGTAGTTGAATTGTTCAATTAAAAAACCAACACCCGTTTTTTTTATGTAGGTAAATGTAGATGGAAATTTACCATACAAGATTCGCAGATCGCCCATAGTGTCTGAGAACAACACCATAAGTGTTCTAGATGCGTTTATATTATCTGAGCATTACGGCACTCCTGAGGGTCCAAATATATTAGAAGAGAATGAAGACGTTAATACGAATCAACAGAAGAATTGCGAAGAAGTTCTTGAAGTGTTCAAAGTTAGGAATATGGAAACTGGAAATGTAATTATTGTTTCTTAATAGTTTGGTTACTGCTTTGCTAAGTTAGGGTTACATGCCAGTGGACACGTATTTTCTATACCATGAACTCGTTACATCGTTATAATATAAAATAAAAAACTGCTTTGTTACATTTATAATATTCACACTTTTGTGGTTTTTATGCGACCTTTTTTAACTTCAAAAACATTTTTTCTACAAAATAATGTTAGGTCTTTTCGATAGCGCTGAAATGTAATACTTACTTATTAAAAATCTATATATATTTTATCAAAAAGGGTCTTATTTTATAACTATTTTAAAAGCCTTTAATCTGAAGAGGGTGATCTTAAGATTCTACAATCCTTAAAATGGTCTTCTTTAGAAGTTTTAATAGTATGACAAAAACGTAGACTTAGGCCCTCCGCACACGAGGGGACTGGTTGCAAACCTGATCTCCGAATCTACTCGAAGCGAATGTGATTACAACTGTTGTTAGTGAGAGATCGAGATATGAAATATGAGATAAAACACGAGAAAGGCACACGAGTCGTCTGATTGCAAACTAAACGGGAAACGAAGTTTTCAACGAAAACTAGCACGAGCCATGTCGAGCCGTGTATCGTGACTCTATAGAATTTTTAACAATAGCAAAACGGGATTCTATTGTGTTATATTTGATTGTATGTATACGTAGTTAAATACTTTTCGTAAACATCTCTGTTGATGATGTCATCGTGAAACCAACAATGCCCTGCCACCGAGAAATCTAGTCGCTGAATATATGCTTAAAACCAGTTTAAAATCAGTTTATCAGTATTTTATCTCACTCGTAAACACGTTCGTTCTTTTACTAACAACACAGTTGTAATGACATTCGGTTCGGACAGATTCGGGGCTAAGGTTTGCAACCAGTGGGTCGTGTGCTGAGGGTCTTATTTTTCAAAATGGCAAAAAATAGATAACAAAACGGTTAACATATAAACCTTAACACAGATAACAGTGTTGTTATATTCGTCAGGTATATAATCAAATCTGTGTCGTACAAAATACGTCACTGTCCTTCAAAATGACACCGCGTTAATTCATTTATTATAATTCATTGCAGATTATCAGGACAAGCGCGATGTTACCACACAACGAGGAACTCTTACATGAAGCAAGGCAACGTGATCCTCCGAATGCATCAGACGTAGAAGACGAAGATAATCGATCTATTTTCGATGATTCCATGTCTTTAGTAATTTCAACCTATAATTTCATTTTCTTTAAATTCTTTTTTTCAGGAGTCCCCAAATATATATATATATATATATATATATATATATATATATATATATATATATATATATATATATATATATATATATATATATATATATATATATTTATTTATTCCTATATCTGTATTATTTCGTTTGAATTTTCTTTACAACAGATGTCTGTAAACCAAAGTTGGTTTTGAAGCTAAGGAAATTAGCTTTCATAAATATTAAGTAATGGGCTTGTGTCCTCATTTTTTAGTGGCCGATTTTTCAATTGTTGATTGAAATTGATGTTAATAAATGTTTATTAACGTGTCTATTTTATTAAATATCTAAATGTTGACGAAGATATAGCAATTAAAAATTTGAATTGTAGTTTTAGCGCTAGAAATGATCGGCCATATTTGTATGACGTGAAATGCATTTTAACGTCAGTTATTTGTTGAGTAAGTCAGTGCTGTGGTAATATTTTGTAGCCGTTGGTAGTCGAATAGCTGTAAATAATATTTGATATATAAAAACATATAGCAGAGATTTATGAGCTGTAAGGTTGGCAACGGTTGTGATGTCACATGCATTGTGAATGTGTACAACGTTGAATCCCTATAATAATTAAAGAGACAAAATGACTTTTTTAATTGTTAATATCTCTTTACATATAAGGAGTTATTAAAAAATAATTGAACATTTGAGGTTCTAGTAACCAACTTTATCAATATATAGTACACTTTTATAGAAATTAAGACATAGGACACCAGCCCATTACAAACTGCAAATTATTATTGTTATAAAATATAGTATTCAATTCGACTTATTGTAGGAACCCAGTAAACATTTTGGAGTAAATTCTACTTAATTTCTATTACGTATCATGAATTTTTTGTCTGGAACGTGTTCGTTTTCTATTCAGTCGTTCAAAGGAAAGGTCCTTTTTATGAGCTACAGACATTGCAACTACGGTTCACTGCTGAATTAAAAGCGGAGTAGGTTTATGATTTATGACCGGATAATAAAAATATACCCATGTGGGAAAGAAACAGAAATACTTAATGAATGATGTTGGAAAAAGAAAGAATATTATTATGAAAAACTAACACAAAATCTGTGACAGGTAGAGAACTTGTAAAGCGTTAGAATAGAATTGTACGAGTGACTCGAACTTCACCAAATAGGACACTTCACCAAATTGTTTACTGGGAAATCTCTCACACAATATTATTATCATAACTAATATAGTCGTATAATTGTAGGCTAGTCTTGTCAGTGAAACAATGAACGAAGGAAACACTATTGAAACGCCTGAGCAAAATAGGAACCTGTTATTACTGTATAGAGAACGAAGTCCAGGTTGGACTTCGCTGGCTTCTTCATCACAAACGCATGTAAATAGAACAGAATACATATCATTAAAACAGCTGGTGCAAAGTCAGTGGGTTGAAGATAGCGTCTTTTTATTTTATAATTCTTTAGAAGGCGTTCTTAAGAAGTTCTATATGCAAATGCACAAAAGGATAGATTTATTTTTCAAAAATCAGTTCAATAAGTGTTGTATGTTAGATAAAATCGTTTACGTTTTGACATTAATTGGGTGATATTTTAGGACATGCCTGTAAAAAAACCAAAGGTTGTTGTAAATAGAAACTCTCCGATTTCTAACGAAGAGCAGCTTATAAGAGAACGTCTGATAAGATGCGCAGGGTCTTATATTCCAACGCTGGATAGTTGCTCTGACTGGAGCTCGTAAATAAGTTTATATCAAAGGTAATGAACTTATATTAAAGAACAGTGAAGCTTCATAATTTATTCAGCAGTATGGTCTTTAAACAATTTCAGACGATTGAAACATTTGGAACACCTATTCCACTTGTAAGAAGTTCCAGTAATTGTAACAAGAATGTCCAATATTTAAAATATTTATGCATGCACTGTAATTCATTTTAAAACTTTATAAAATATATACTTGAATAAGTGATTGCTCTTAATACTTTGTATATTTTCTGTGTGTTATTATAGTTGCATATTTTTTAGGCGTCTGGTTTGCTATTTTTAATATAATTTTGGACAATACATTTTCTTGAAATTCTTGATGTAGTTATGTTCGTTAGGCTTTAAAATAAAGAACTGCTTCATTACATTTTAAATATCTACGCGATTCTGGCTTTTATGCGACTTTCTTTTAATTTCATGGACTTTTTTTTAAAAGAAAAACTTACATTTTCTTAATTTTTTTTTATGTAGTTACGTTCGTTAGGCTTTAAAATAAAAAACTGCTTCATTACATTTTAAATATCTACGCGATTCTGGCTTTTATGCGACTTTTTTTATTTTCATGGACTTTTTTGTCAAAAGAAAAACTTACATTTTCTTGAAATTTTTTGATGTAGTTACGTTCGTTAGGCTTTAAAATAAAAAACTGCTTCATTACATTTTAAATATCTACGCGATTCTGGCTCTTATGCGACTTTTTTTATTTTCATGGACTTTTTTGTCAAAAGAAAAACTTACATTTTCTTGAAATTTTTTGATGTAGTTACCTTCGTTAGGCTTTAAAATAAAGAACTGCTTCATTACATTTTAAATATCTACGCGATTCTGGCTTTTATGCGACTTTTTTTTAATTTCATGGACTTTTTTTTAAAAGAAAAACTTACATTTTCTTAATTTTTTTTTATGTAGTTACGTTCGTTAGGCTTTAAAATAAAAAACTGCTTCATTACATTTTAAATATCTACGCGATTCTGGTTTTTATGCGACTTTTTTTAAATTCATGGACATTTTTTTTATAAATTTTTTTTTTGGATTTCTTAATTTTTTTTTATGCAGTTATGTTCGTAATGTTTTAAATTAAAAAAACTGCTTCATTAGATTTTAAATATCTACGCAGAAACTCAAAAAATTGCATTGCTCTTAAAATCATAAAAGTGAACCTTTTCATCATTTTTAACAAGATTATAGCCTTCTTTCATTACTTTTTTTTCTAAAATTTTTTTTGGATTTCTTAAATTTTTTTGATGCAGTTATGTTCGTTACGTTTTAAATTAAAGAACTGCTTCATTAGATTTTAAATATCTATGCAGAAACTCAAAGAATTGCATTGCTCTTAAAATCATAAAAGTGAACCTTTTCATCATTTTTAACAAGATTATAGTCTTCTTTCATTGCATACTTCGATAAAGAGATTTATTATATTGATATATCATAAACTAAAAGGTTATACTCTTCTTACTTTTCATAAAAATTTAAGAAAAATATGTATCATTTTATAACGGATTTCAACTTAATTTTGAATTTCAAATTTATAATTCATTTTTAAATAAGTATTTTAGTTTATGATATATCAATATATTAAATCTCTTTATCGGAGTATGCAATAAAAGAAGACTATAATCTTGTTAAAAATGATGAAAAGGTTCACTTTTATGATTTTAAAAGCAATGCAATTTTTTGAGTTTCTGCGTAGATATTTAAAATCTAATGACGCAGTTCTTTATTTTAAAACATAGCAAACATAACTGCATCAAAGAAATTCAAGAAAATGTAATTTTTTCTTTTTGAAGAAAATGTCCATGAAAATAGAAAAGATCGCTTAAGACCTAAAATTGCGTAGGTATTTAAAATCTGGTAATGCTGTTTTTTATTTTTAAGCATAACGAACATAACTGCATCAAATTATTTCAAAGAATCAAAAAAATTTTTTAGAAAAAAAATGTCCATGGATTTAGAAAAGGTCGCATAAAAGTTAAAATTGCGTAGGTATTTAAAATGTAATGAAGCAGTTTTTTATTTTAGAGCATAACGAACATAACTGCATCAAATTATTCCAAAGAATCAAATAAAAAATTTGAGAAAAAAAAGTCCATGAATTTCAAAAAGGTCGCATAAAAGCCAGATACGCTTAGTTATTTAAAATGTAATGAAGCAGTTCTACATTTTAAAGCGTAACGAATGAAACTGCATCAAAAAATTTCAAAGAATCAAAAAAAAAATTTTAGAAAAAAGTGTCCATGAATTTAAAAAAGGTCTCATAAAAGCCAGACACACGTAGTTATTTAAAATCTAATTAAGCAGTCCTTTATATATAGTTCAAAGAAATTGAAAGAAATGTACTTTTTTTTTTAAAAAAGAACCCATGAATTGAGAAAATATTGCAAAAAAGGTAGAAAACTGTAGATATTGTAATTTTAATTAAACAGTTTATCAATTTAACGTGCAGCGGATATAGCTCAATTAAAATAGTACTCACATTTTAAATATTAATTATTTAAATAAACACTAAGCACATAACTCACACTCGTTGTCTTGCAACGGATTGACCAGCTATTAAATATAAAATGAAAGAATATAATATACTAATAATATAATTGTAGTAAGAATAAAATATGAATGAATTCATTCAGTAATAAAGTGAGTCATCATTAATAAACGAATGATGTCACTATCTCATTTTGACGAGAACTTATGAATGAATTGGTGCCTTTACTTTCTTTATGAATGAGTTTATTTGTAAATTTTACTACTGCATTTAAATAAAAACTAGACAGGTTTTATTTATTGTTGTCGTGACTTTTCCCCGACCTTACAAGAACGTTGCGTTAGGTATTCTCTGTCCATGAAGGGTTGCATTCATTTTAAGACTTTTGAATTTAAACATTTATTGTTTTAATTTTAAAATTATTTTGGTGGCTAATTTCCTTATAGACGAATATAAGCAATACACCTGAAATATTATAATAGTAGATTTCGATTGAATAAAACATATGGTGAGTTTTTGAATACATTAAAGATATGCAATGTTTATTTCTAATACAAATTATATTACAATTTAAATTAAGGAGAAAATAAATATACATAAATAATAAATTATTTTACAAATATGGATTATTCTTAAACTTAGATATTACAATGTATATAATTATGATTATATTCTACATTTTCATTCTGTAGACAACGATTATTTCACTGCATTTTCGGTTTGTATTGATACTTCAATATAGACGATAATGTATTAACTACGTATAGTTATTCAAATATTGTAGAACTATTTTTTTATATCATATTAAACTAATCAGTCTTTATACACTTTCTGATTATAATCCAATCTTAAATAATATTTACACATTTCAGTTAATTTAAATATATTTACTCGTTACTTTTGTATATTTTTTTAATATAAGTATTTTAATAGATATTGTCGCATATATTATATTGATAATGACAAAATACATGTAAAAGCATTTTTGTTACATTTTTAATAAAAAATGATGGCAGCGCAATGATATGACAAACAATGAATTGATATATCAAAAGGGAATTGGTACATTAATTGGTACATTTTATTCTTAATGGTAATATATTTATAAAATGCTATGTATCGTATACTAAGCCACTATAACAATTTGTATAAGCGCTTTTGAGCACAAGTTACTTTTATAATAATATTCAGCACAGTATTTGGTTGTTTACGCGTGGTGGGGAACATTTACGTACATGTCAGTGTCACTACTTGATGCCATGGAAAAATTGGCCGAATCCCGATCGTTCTTGTTTTGCAGATTATGTTGAATGCCATATTTAATGGGTTGTAGCATCTGTGTAGAAAAAGAATGGTGTCCGGAGCCTAATCCTACGGGCCCATATGGTGATTCTGGACCATTCATTCTTACTTGGTTGTAATTAGGAAATCGTTTTACGTAGGGATTCTGAGCCCCCGCAAATAGCCGCACCCCATTGTGATGCGTGGGGATTGTAGAATGATGACGAGGAAAAGACTGACAACTAGTCCCGACTCCTAGATTATTGCCAGCTGGAGAAGCAGGAACAGTAGCATGACCGCCGTGAGGCAGCGGCATTGTCGAGCAGTGGGGGTACATCTGCGTTACTGGCTGAGTGGGGTAATGCGGCAACGTAGCCGAGGATGCGGTACTATTCCTCAGTGCATCTTTGTGTTCTGTAAATGATGTCAACCGCATGTTCGTCGATCGGCCGTAAGGTTCCTCATCTATAACAGGAGGAGTGTTCACATTTTTGTTTTTCGGTTGTGACTGCTTTCTACGTATCACTACAGTGCTGTCCACGGGATTTTCTAAAACTACAGCAGGAACGCCACCGTGTTCGATTATTTCATCGTTAGCTGATGTAGTGCTCACAGTACTGCTTACATATTGAGGGGACTGAACAGTAGTGTACCCATAAATGCTTTGCACTCCATTTACAGTTGCAGGACAAGTAATTTGAATAGAAGCGGCAGTAGGTGGTTGCATTCCACGCTGAAGTGAGCAACTACGCCATCTAGGTTCATCTCTAGGGTTCTGTTCTAGGGTTAGATCATCTACACTAGTTGCGCGACGGGAATGGTTTGTGTTCTGAGGATGTTCTGAGCTTGCGTTGGAATGAACTCCACTTGACGTTTCACTATGGTTCGAGCCCGGTGGATCTGGTGGTGATCCTGAACACTCAGTGCTTACGGAGTCGGACCTCGGTGTGAGTTCATCATGAGGCATGCCAGAGTCTGCTCGGCGGAGACAACGTGGAGTCAAACCAGATCCGACCTGAATCACAAATACCACAATTATTATAATTTCAATAACTTATAATAATGTATGTTACTGAATGAATGTTTGTCGACTAATCACCTGGTTCTCATGATTATGCACGGTAACAGTGACTGGAGTCATTATAACTTGTTTGGGATCTTTATCTGGAAGCGGCTCGGGGGTAAGAAGCGGACTGGGATCCTCATAGCCTCCTGGATGTAATAAATCGCGATTGGTGCTCGCGTACGTAACGGTATCGTCACGCACAATTGCCAATAACTATAACAAATAGATTCATGTTTAGATTTTCATATTTACAAATAAAACTTTTAATGCAAACGTTATGTACCTTTCCTTCCTCTGAAGTAGAGTCATCGGCGATGTCCGGAATGCCGGACATGAGGGGCAACTCCCTCAAGGTGGCGTAGTCGCCGTCATCCTGTTCGCCGTCGCAACGTATCGGGGCTCCACGTCCCTTACCACTACAAACACAATGCGTTTTACATCAACTTTTATATCTAAGTAATTCTAATTAATAACTAAACAAGATAATACATATCATAACCACTATTTGCTACTCTACTTTCATGTCATTTACGAACGAACATTCATATAACACATTCCCTTTAAACCAGCTTTAATTAAGAGACCACACTCTGTTTAAAATTACAACTAATAGAATTAATAGATATAAGATTAATTAATATTTTGGTAAGCAACAATAGAATTTAATATAAAAGTAACATGTATATTTACATGGGAATGTCACGAAATAAATATGCGTAGGGTTTGAAACTTAACTTTTTGAGATACGTAAGTCCTATACGTTATCTTAGCTGCATATGCATCAGGGGCGCGCCACCACTCAATATTTAAAACTTACAAAAGATCAAGGCATTTACATAATGATATTTGGCATATTACAAATGGATATTTACAAGAGGTAGGTTTAAAATGGTTGTATGAATGTTGCGTTACCCTAACATTAATATCGAACAACGAACGACACTACTTCACACATCATAAACATGGCGCATTGATTTACAAAAACAATTATAAAACTCAGACAACAGCCAGTATGAAGTGCTCATAGTTACCGTGAGTTTGACGTACTAGGTACATCGTTGAAGGTCACTTTATGACCTTTCGACCCAGTGTTGGTGTTGCTTAGTTTCTTATTAAACCAAGCTAATTTATCAGTGGAATCAGGCGAGTTACTTGGAGACGGTGGTTTTGGTCGTAACCAGTAGATCTGCTCCTCACCATCTACATCTGATGCTTCACTAGCGCCACTTCCTTGGGCACGATTACGTCGATCAATTGCAGCTTTCTGAATAACACTCATTATAGCTTTCTTTGGTGAAGAATCAGCGATGGTGTATGTTCTTCCATTTCCAACAACTAACAAGGGTTGCATGGTTCCATCTTCTTCTTCTTGGTGTGAAGCAATTAGATCTACATCTGTTACTAACTTCACGGATCTTGCTGATCGGACAGCAGCACGGCCTATTGTGACTCTTAACTTAAAAACCCATTTCTGTTTAATGGTTAGAAAGAGCCAGACGACTACCCATAGAAAGAGATGCATGATGCCTCCAATAACGCAGGCGAGTATTGCCCCATCTAGACTGCCACGGTACACTACTGTGTAGTCGTAAAGAAGCGGAGCATTGCAGACGGCGATTGCCAAGAGGGCACAAAGGGCTGCGCAATGAGTGAAGTAGCCCCAACCACTCGAGGAACGGCCATCCCGTAGAATAATAATTCGGCGTTCACGTTCAGCATTTAAAAATGCGTTAAATCTGCAAAAAAAATAATTAAAAATATATTTTGTGTTATCTAAGCCTGGTCATATTTAATCTTTATAAACAAATACAAACCTGCCATGTCCGTAGAGATAGAGAACAAGGCTCGAAGATAAAACCAATAAACCAGAGAGAGTAAACAAAGCCAAGGTCACGTGACTATTTAATAGAAAAGGGGAATCCCCTGATGCAATAGCGATTGATGAATGTTGACGCATTAGAAGTGGTAGTGCTTTCTGAGCGCCGACAATTTGAACTTTGTAAAGAACTGACATTCCCGCGTAAGCCAAAAGGCTCTGCAAGCTATTGGCCAGTAATTGTAAAGAAAATATTGTTCCAAAAGCTTTGTTCGTGTTCCAAAACACAGCGGGATAACGTACGGAGTACACTAGTAATGCCAGAGCGTAGTTTAAAAACTCTACTGATACCGGACCGCCCCAGGTACTAGCGTCTGGAAAAGAAAATATTATTCGAATTAGTAGATATTCAGGTAAATGAAAGTGACTTGCTTGTTTTCTTAAACCTACCGCTAGTGTCGAATGTGTCAGCTCCAAGAAGAGTTCTTAGTGTGTCTTCCATGCTGAATGGTAAGCTGCTTGGTGGTTCTTCCGTAACGGCATCAACCAGTGCTGCTGGAGTGACGGTGGAGTTTTGGGCAGCGATTAATGTGGTAAATATGGATGCTGGTAAAGTAGCCGTTACAGATGGCTGAGTTGTTGGCATGGTGAGGTTCGCTGGTGGAGTCATGAAACTTAAAACGACCAGACGATCTCGGTGGACAACCATAAAATCCAAATCAGTTCTCCAGATTGATTCTGAAACAACAAAATAAATGACATTTAAATATTTATCTTTAAGGAAAATGTGGGAATAATAATGGTCATAATAATGAATATATTAATAAAAGTGTTGTATCGCATACGAAAATCAAATGATTCTTGAACCCTAACAATTTTTATAATATATGTACTGTACTTAGTAGAAAATTGAGGTTATGTATGTCGATTCATATTTTTTGTGTCTCATTAATACAATTAATTATTAACTCAACGATATGGGAATAATATTTCATTTCGAACATATTACATATAAATGCATATAAATATAACATAATACAGTCCATTAATTGTTAAATTATATATTAAAATAATATAACAATGTCAACCTCAAAATAATCCGGGTGGTATTACCAGATGTGATAAAACACGTCTGTTAGTTGTTCATCCAAAACCAAACACACCCTACCCCCCGCAACAACCACCCTAGTGGGTTTAGTGTTTGCATTGAGGGCTCGATGATCAAAAAAAACTTTATAAACAAAACAATGAAAGCCAAGAAGGGTTCATACTTTCAATATGAAATAGAATAAAGGACGCTGCTATAAATAAATTGAGTATCTGGGTTTAAAAATGAATTCCATCACAACCAAATCTTGTTTGTTTTTGTAATATGTTTTATAAAAGCGCCATTTCTAAACTTCATAAATATAATGGCAAATGTTTTGTCACTCACATTCTATGAATAATAAATTAGATTTTAGATTTAGGATTCTTTTGTCTTTCTGCTTTTTCGTTTATCTTGTGAATTATAAATTTCATATTTTAAAGTAAGCATGTTTGTTTCAATAGAAGCGTTGTAAAGATTGTATACAATTATTTTTATTTAAATATAGCGCCCCAAATAATTTCACTTCAGTTCTATCGTTCAGTTCGAAAACGTGTTGCCAGTAAGCTACGGGAGTAACAAGTGACGACGACGTAAGTTAAGGTTTGTACAAAAAAAAAATCTTGTGAAGCAGTATAGACTGCGCATATTGAAGGACATCATAAGTTACGAATAAGGTTGGAACAACTGGTGCTATCTTCACTGGTGTTTTCACAAAATATTCCTCGCAAATTTACTTTATTTGTATTTACCATTTGTAATTTAGGTCAACCATATATTCTGATTTCTTTTATTACATAGATTAAAAGTTTAACACAAGATTTTAGTAAGTACTCACTACCGAGAAACATAATCAAAAGTAAACTTTCCATTTCTTTCTGATAAAATGGGTTTAATTGCGTATAAATGACGTAATTACTACGATACAAATGAGATTTATGTGATTTACGATCAGTATGTCGGATATGCTGAAGTAATGTGACGTAATAATCCACCAAAATGTTCCGTGATAGAAGTTAGACACGCATGAGGTTAAAAATAGTTAGGTTAGAATCGTAAAGGATTTGTATATATATTTATTTATGGTAAGAAAATTTATCAGTGACTATTGAATCTATGTTCCTCTTTAAAAAGATTGAAGTCAATTATTAATCAGTAATGCCAGCGAAGTAAATTTTAATTTAAGAAGATATTATGTTTGAACACACAGTAAGTATAACATAACCTAGAAATTAATGTGTGTGAAGTAATGGATCTACAGATCTATTGTAACTTGGTTTGTGCATATAAATTTTACTTTAAAAACGTTTTATGTCAATCTTACGTAAATAAAACAGACATTTCATGAATACTATAATTACTTTGTGGTGTGTACAACTGTGGTTGCTATACCTTATATAACATTTATCCCATTAATGCTTTGTGTTTACTCGGGATAAATTTCGCTGACGGTTTCCAATTAAAAGTTTGATGTAATCAAAGGAATAGAAGAGATAATGAATACTACAAACTTTCGATACTTAGAGCATGCTTGTACTTCTATTAAGTAGCCTCTAGGCTTTACGTACCCATTTATTTCTGAATATTTTAACACGGTATCACCCTAACCATAGAACAAATCCATATATTTTAAATCCTGACAACCATCCCTTCAGAACAGAACAACCCTTTTAAACTCTAAAAAATGACCCTTTTCTAAGCTTATACAATAACATTCCTTTACTATAGAAATCTAGACATGTCAGGTGACGTTAGGAGAAAGGGAGAAGAGGGAGTAGGAGTTACTGTTTTCCGGATCAGACTCCTGTAGTATGGAGTCAACGTTTGTTACGTGACCGGCGTTAATTAGGCGCGTGGTAAGCTTAAATGGACTTAGTGGTCCGCGCCGTAGAAGTACTTCGTTCACAACTTGTAAAATGCGACAGAAGCACTAGAGCAAGACCCTTTTCACAGTCCCCAGATGCCGCCTGCTGTGGTGGACATAGGCAACCTCTATTACACCAATAGGTCTTCCGGCCAGATTTACATTTGTAACCTCACATAAATGCAATTTACTTCAGAAATTTGTATATCTATGGTTATACCTATCCGAAATTAATTGCATGGATTTAATGAGTTGGGATCAAGCTGACAGAGGGATTAGACTTTCAGGGATTGAGATAGGAATAAGTATTTTTGACAGAATTTTTATTTTTATCTTTATTAAAAGTTTAATTGGTCTTTCAACTGCAAAACATTTATTTTTTTATAATGGCTATGAATATAATTAAAAATAGGAACGGGAAAGTTTGCCTGGAATGATATTATCTACATTTTTATTATCTTTACGCACATATTTTTATAGTCAAGTAAAAATTACTGGTTCTTTCATTTCTGTATAAAATTTCAAGTCACGAATAACTTTACACATTGTATTGTTGTAATTATTTCATATTTTTAAGCTAAAAATCTTCTAGCATTAAGAATCCTAAACGATTTAAATAAAGGAATCAGTGGACAAAATAATTGCGATGTTCTGACTCTGACAATTTGTAATTCGTTTAAATTAAATTAAACTGTAGTAAAAGTTTCAAAGAAAAAACTGCAATTGAATGTTAATAAGATCAAGTGAAATGTGGCGGATAATGTGATATCATTTGCATAAGTACTGTGTCGTTCTTGGGGATGAACAGAGGGGAGAACGCGCATTTATAAATATTCGTGGACATTAAATGAAGTTCGTTTGTTATTAAAATGTCTACATTTATTGGATTTCTCAAACGTAACTCATATTAAGTACCACAGTGGACATTTTAATTAACAATTAATTTGTTTCTTTTTCACAAATACAAAAACTAAATAATTTTTCAAAACTTTCGTTCAAATGATATTTTGATTCATAACAACATTCATTATACATGTAGTAAAAGAAATAGTTTTTGTTAATAATCTAATTCTTACGTAAACTGTAATATTCGTTTATGTAACATATACATCCTGCTATCTATCTAACATAACAAAAGTTACTTGTAACGTAAACAATATTTCCTAATATATAAAGTTTTGTGTTCGGTTTTTTGGAAAATAAGTCTACCATTATTCATATTAACATAATTATAAAACTTCTTTAAAGTATCCTTTTAAGAATTGTATAATCTTAAGAACAAGGACGATACGTTTTTAAAATAGCTTTAAAATATGTTGTGATGCAATATCTGTCAATGTCAGTGTCAACTACTACGCTTTATCTATCCCAACTCTCGCACACTGCAAGCGACAAAGCCGTCTGAATACGGGCGTTACTTAATTATCATACTGCAAGCGTATATCAGCAAATTTTAACCAAACGAATACATGCTTCAACCCTAAACGCTATCCGAACCTTGTAAATGCAATCAGCCGTCTAAGACTGATAGGGATATGGAAATAAAATGCAATAGTATCTGTCATAATAGTGGTGTATCGATAAAAATTAAAGTAAAAGTTTGCTCTCACGATAAATTATGTTAGTGCAAAACAACTCCAATACACCCCCTACAGTACACAAGTTTGACTTGGAGTACTGTTGTATCTTTTGTCGTACAAAATATTGAAACAGAAGAAAGTAAAACCAACTCATACTATTAATACAATAACTGAAAATCTTGTCCTAGATCTGTTCTCAAACTATAAAGTCTTAATTAAATTGATAGATAGACCCCACAAAATGTCAACGTACAACGTATAAGTAGGTAATATGTTAGCAGAGCTTTCAGTAAACAGTCGTTGTGTTATTAAGTTAATGTCACATTAAGTAACCATGATATATTTAGGTTAATTTGGTTCGTTAGGGTATCAGATCCCACAAAGGAACCATTAAACCAGTTAGGTTCGTATCTTACTCATGTTCTGGGTACTTCAGCCAGTTATGCTTTCAGTTAAAGGCCTATTAGTGAAATGTATGGTTCGTTTGGGACAGAGCTTTCGACTTTCGTTATGTTTCCAAGTGGCATATAACTGTTTTAAAATGGAATATATTCGTACTGTGGAACAGCATTAAAACCATGGCAGGGGCGGAACGTAACGGAGATGCAGGAGAGCGAGTGTGTGGCTTTCTGAAGATCAGCGAGTAATTTGTTATTTCATTATTGATCTATTAGGGCGTCCGCACACGACGTGACTGGTTGCAAACGTTAGCCCCGAATCTACCCGAAGCGAATGTGATTACAACTGTTGTTAGTGAGAGATCGAACCTGTATGCGAGTGAGATAAAACACGAAGAAAGGCACACGAGTCGGTTGATTGCAAACTAAACGTGAAACGAAGTTTTCAACGAAAACGAGCACGAGCCATATCGAGCCGTGTATCGTGACTCCATAGAATTTTTAACAATAGCAGAACAGGGGATTCTATTGTGTTATATTTGATTGTATGTATGTCTTTAAATATTTTTCAATATTGATCACACCAACAATGCCCTGCGAGAAATATAGTCGCTGAATATATGATCAAAAAACCAGTTTAAAATCAGTTTAATTACGTTCGTGCCGTGTGTTTTATCTCACTCGTAAACAAGTTCGTTCTTTTACTAATAACACAGTTGTAATCACATTCGGTTCGGACAGATTCGGGGCTAAGGTTTGCAACCAGTCGCCCCATGTGCGGACGCCCTTAATATAAATTGATTCTGTATAAATGGTCATTACTTAGTATTGGGTGCGAGGGTAATAAAATTGGGACGTCCTTGAAGGTGTTAGATTCGTCACTGAATTGTGCAGTGACTCTCTTTATAGTATAAGGAAACTTTAGACAAAATTATTAAATAAAAAACTTTATTGAAGAATAAGATGAAGTAGATCCGTTTACATGATCAATCCGATACGGTCCTACAAACGTTTATTTTAATACAGAAATGTAGTGGAACAAAAATGAATTTTACATGAAAAACACCTGGCATTTTATAGCTTCTGTTTAAAATAAATATGTTTCGAATTAACATCTTCTATTTCTACAACAAAGTTATTAGAAAACCTGAATTCTTTCTCAACTCGTTCCATTTCCCCAGGTCGTCGTTATAGATTTCATTTTAAAATTAAGTTTTAGTCTGCTATACGTTGCTATACGACAACTACCGCATTCTACAACCCCTATACCTTTAGGGGGAGTTAGGGATGATGCACTGAATGGAGCTACGTTCTATACTGCATTCACTTTTTTAATTCCATTAACAAATAACTGGTATAATGCGCCAAGCAGAGATGCTGCGAATATTCCGGCTAGATGAGCAGAACTACTGAACCAAGATTATGTACCTCCAGGGATTGAAAAATTAAAAAAATGTCTAAATAGGCCAACGTGCGTAAGTAGATGAAGGCATGGAACTAACCGATTTAAATATTCTCAATTACTTTATTTTATTGAGTAATTAAGTTTTGTTTATTGGTTAAATTTTAAGGCTTTTTTTAGTTTATTAATTATATTATTCATTGTAAGAATAAGTAGAAAGGGAAACGTAGAAGGAAAGCGCGGAAAGTGTGTGAGGAGAAAGAAACATGAATTCAGAAAAGAATATGATTCGTAAAAGAGAGGCATAAACAAAAAGAAAGGGGAGTGGCAGAATAAATGACATGAAGACTATTTTGTTCGTCGAACAAGTTGTCCAAAATCTATGAACGCGAGTAAACAGAAGATAAAAAGAAGTAGAGATCGAAGTTGAGAATTTTTGCAATAGGTTCATGTCGAAAAAATGGAGAGATATACATAAGTATATAATCTTGGAATGCGTGAGAAAGAATTATTCAAATTTTGGTTATTATATGTTTAGTTTTGTTATTTTACAAATGAATTGTGGAAATAATTGTATGCTTTTTAGACATATACAACAAGTTAAAGTAGTATCTTTATTAATGTTTTCTCTTTTTCAGTCTTATTTTACTAAAACTAATGCGTCACAAACTTACTGATATTGTTTCCATAAGAAATGTGTTATTACTCGCTACACTCCTGCGTGGAGATAAGCTAATTAATTATAAACAGGATTAACCACAGTATGCGCCTTTACCACCTTGCAGCATAACTGTTTTTTGTGGCGCCCATTACCCACTTGATATATAAAATGTTTATATCTGTCCGTGGCAGCCATTAAACTTTTATCAGGTTAATTCACTCGGTAATGTTTTAAGAAGCCATTACGAAACTATTTTGCTATGATTATAAACGTTCCAGTGTTATCTAAGTTTTCGTTGTGCGTGCTTATTTAAATTATTGTTATGAATAACTTAACCGTACATGTCCGAATGAAGTTATACCTTTAAAATCTCACTTTCCCTATTTACAGTATGCATTATTTGCTAAAGTATATAACGAGAACATACCACTCAAGAATATTTTGTGTCTTAACATTTTCTGTACTCTTTCAGATTGATTATACACACAAACGCTTTGTTTTTAGAAAGTTTTCATCCCTCAAACCCGTCAAGTCAGTCCATTAAACCTCTGAACTGAAACAATCTTTTAAATGAACGTAATGGACCACGCAAACTGATTTCAAGCTGTCAGTGCCATCAACAGTTCACTGACATAATTCAATATGTATTTTTGTAATATATCATTTTCAAAATTGAATTATAGCTTATAAAAACATTATACTTAGACATAAATCTTATCAAAAGGCAATAAATTTAACCCTTAAGTTAGTCAACTCCTTAATGGTTCAAGTAGTTTCGACATAACGGCATAACTCAGAGTAATGAACGATGGGGTGGAGAAGTGAGGAAGCGCGCGAGGGGGGAGTATCGATTATGTTATCATGTACACCATCGACCAGTTCAGCGGTGTTCAAATTTCTTTTGTAAACGTGTTGTAGATGGGACCAAAATTTTGTGTAGTACTAGTGACTGAACTGGACAGTATATTGTCAGTTAATATGTGATAAATTTATAGCAAATTTGCCCTATATAAAAAAAACATGAGTTTCTCTAGATAGAAAATGAATTACTAAATTTACAAATCAATGAAATGGTATAAAAACTTATTATCGTAAATATTGTTAGCGATATTGCGCTCTAAGACTTCTAGTATAATCTTGGCGCTACTCTGGAATGCTTCAGTCTTATCTTAACATAAACAAATCTGGAATGCGTATAGCGAAAGAGTGATGTAACCTAACTCGTAGATAACCGTGGAAAGTGTTCAAGGCACTGCGAGACAACATTCTTTATATAATCGTTGATTGAGTTACATCTTGCTTTGTATACTGTTCTTATATTTGTTAATACGTACTATTGTACATTTTATACGTACGACATTTATGTTTTTTACGTATTACGAATTTTCACGTTTTTATTATTCAATAAATTTTTCTTGTCGGTGAAATTCTCAACTTTAGTATTTGAACGTCATGAAAAATTGATACAAATTGATAGAAGTTTATTATGTTATCGAAATCAATTCACTATAAACGTTTGGAAGTTACTGATCTCTAATGCAGCATGCCTTGTTGCTACTGTTGGTTACACTGTGAGACATTACTGCTAAGCTACACGCTTCATTGGCTCAATGCCTCCACGAGCTATAAGCTGAAGCGTTGGTACCACTGCTCGGTACGTCTTCATGCCAAGAACGTCGTTACGAATATTACAACATTGCTCTGCCTGTGCATATTACAACTTCACCCCAATTCACTCGATTCCCGTATCATGGTGAAACCACCCACCTCATTACGCTCACTTATGTTCCGAATCTGTGGGCACATTATATCAGTAGCACAGTGAACTTATGGAGGAAAAGACATTATAGATATTAACAATGGATCATTTTGCTGAGATGGTGTTCTTTTAGCACCTAAACAGATATACATTTACCTTCCTTGTCGGAGATGGGAAAAAATCACAAGGAACTGCTGATGCTTAGTTAAAAATAAAGAAGGCGGAAATTATAAATAGAGGGTATAAAAGTATAATATCGTGTCATGCTTAACTTAAATGATGTGTTAAGAAAACTGTAGCAATTTTGAAAGCGGATAAAAATAAATGAATGAATCAAAATTGATCTTATGCATTAGTATTTGGAGTTTTACGTAATTTAAATGTGTACAACAACTAAACATAATTAAGATAATGGCAATATCCTTTGAGAAACTCATAAACACAATAATGGAAATATACGAGTATAGAAAGAGAAAGTGAAGGGAGCAGTTCATTAGCCTCGAGCAATAATAACAGTTACGTAAGAACCAAGATGTTACGCAAGTATGCAACCCTCAAAGCCGCCACTATTGAAAACACCAGCAACCAAAACCCCTTCCTCACTTACCAGTTCGCCAAACAATGTCTTGTTTTGTTTGAACACAACAACCAGTATGTGCACCGAACTTATGGCAGTGCCATATTCAGAGGCGGATTTGGATAAATAGGCATTTTAATTGGTTAATTATCTTTCATTACTTAATAGTAGTTTGCGATCCCGAATGTTTTTCCATTGAACGTCTTCTTAGCAATATATATTGGGATTCGATTTTCACCAGGTGTATCAGAATAAGGAGGCCGTATAATTAAGTGTATTTTAATAACAGAATATAAAACTAGTTCAAAGACGATCCACGTGGTAACTAGCGACCTTTATACATAGACACTAGTCTCTGCTATCAAGCATAGATGACTCTAGAATATATTGGACTGGATAGGTATATATAAATACATTACTATCGAAATTTCACGATCCTTCCGAAGATAATTTGAAGAACATGTTGTATAAAGTTACGTATTAAAGAAAAAATCTTTTTCCAAGATACAAACAGAGCATTTACGTAGCAGATATCTTGTTCTAATTATATTACTAGTTTTTTGTTCATAAAGCTCTTCTCAAAGTTTTAGGTTGGATATAAAAGAAAGCTCCAATTACAAGTCTCAAGCAGTATGGGCAAACACATACGGATGTATTTCCTCGAAATTTCACGAAGATGTCTTATACTTTTTTGGCCGAGAAGTAACAAAACTTTTGTTAGGTCTTGTGAGAATTCGTTTCAACAAATAAAAAGTGCGTGGAAGTAGAACTAAGCTTGTATTAAAAGTTTTACTGGAATTTAAAAAATAAAAAAAAGTTGTGGCATGAGTTAAGTTGTTTTATTTGTGTTTGATGATTGTTTTGACATCAGTTTATAAGTTGGTAAGTTGATGACAGGTTTCATTTAAAAGAATATTCATTTTATTTCGTATCTTCTTATTCCAATTACGTTGATGTCGTCATGTCAAGAAGTTATGAGAACCAGAAGTTTAGTTGTGATGAAATAAAGGTAAAACTCTTAATTGAATCAATTACTTTTGTTCTTTGAATCTGAGTTTGAAATACTTTAATTTTAAGACATAAACATTACCTAGGTGATAAGTCTTATTTCGTTATATGTTACATTTATTGTCTTTGACATCACACAACAAGTCATTATCAACTTTTTCTTTTAATTTTCCATTACAAAAGTGTCACTTCATCTCTCAAATACTGTTTGAAAGATCATAAATGCAGTTGAAGGAACTTTACTTTACTTTTAATACTTTATATGACTATTAACGACAAAAACTTAGGCTGGCGAAGTAGTGACGAACTGAGCTGGTACGAACGAAGTGTCAGCACGTAAAATGATTCGGATTACACGAGTAATAAAAAAGATATCAAGCCAGCTTGCAGTCTGATCGATAAAGATTTGAAGGAAGGTTTATTTTATATTGCTACGGAACCTAATGTAACGAGGAAGGTTCGAACAGCAGACTACGACGACTAAAGCTGGATTATAAAAACTATTACACTTTACTGCAAAGAGCATCATTACATCTGAAGTTGAACAAATATCTTAGGATGAACATTGGAAAAGACACACGATTTATTTTTATTAAATATGTTATGATTTTTTTAAAGTCTGTGTTCAAATTTGTTCTTCAGGTTGGACATTTTTGAGATGATGACATTATCTTGAGATTTCTTTGCTTTATAAATGTCATCAAAATGGAAATATGGTTTTCTTTTGTTTGAGGTAAATCGCACAAGAGTTGATGATAATTCATTTTGTCTAATTAACTCCTACAGTGTACTCACTAGCAATATTGCGGACGAGTTGGAAAGTTGTTCATCTCTTTTCATAATCGCATATGAAGCATCTAGATGCAAAGGGATGTTAGTGACAAAAGTAAAATTCTTCAGAAAACGAGTTTAAAGTTAAGATCGTATAGGCGTTTTCCTTTAGCAGGTTTTAGAATTCACGCTATATAGTAAAATCTGTCCAAGTTTTCGTTTATATCTCTATCGTTTGCTCAAATTTTCATGGTTATCTCGAATTTTCAAAGTTAGTGACTTACTTTCTGTGCTTCTAAAAGCCTCTTATGATGATTTCTTTGACAAGAAGAAGATAGTTGCGTAATGCGTTCATATATTTTAGCTTTCTCACTGCTTGAACTGATTTATTTATAAGTTGTATATATTTTAGTTCATGAGCAGTGGTTGTCTCACACTACAATCGTCTGAAAAACTCGGAGATTGCTAGTAAACGGTTGCAGTGTGAGAAAGCCCTAACGCTTACACGTACTAGAAGAACAGTTCTCTATCAATGTCGTATCTTCAGTACTGGTTCGTATTACTATATAAATTTAAACACACAAAAGTGCTTAAAATGGCTATAAAAGATCTTTTAACGTTTACTAAAGCATGAGCTTGCTCGAAACTATAAAGAAGAAGAAGAAAGCAATATACATATACTCATAAATGTGATATTTTTGACTATTATAAATTTAATTTAATGTTGTATAAAGCATTAACTATTAACGTAACTGGTAAAGTGTATTCACAAAATCATAATAAAGATAATCATAATACATGTTGCATAGATAAGCTTTAAGTTAATACTTTAATCCATCAGATTAATACTTAATGATAAAGGACGTTGTTAAACGGCAGCGTTGTACATTGAGTTGATAGAAATTGGGTAATGGAAGGAGTTCTAGAAGGAGTGGGCAGATGGAATTAATCTGACAAGCGCAGGATATTTTTTTGCTTACATCACAAGCACATTTACAATAGAATTAAAATAAAGTTTTATTAAAAATCGTTACGAGCTTAAAAGCACCTGGTATGTGTGTTTATGTGTGTGTGTACGTGTAAAGCTTCGGAGTATACTTTCACTGCCGTAGATAATAATCCTATAAAAAAAAGTACTAAAACTGGGATTTAAATAACATTTGATGTTTGTATACTGCGTTATAAAAAACGTAATATTTTGTATAGATACAGATTAAAGACTATGTGAAATTGAAAATAGAAAATGTGGGAGTAACAAATGGTCATCGATTTTACACAAAATTTGAAATTATCTTGCTAAAAAGCATTCCTTATTCTGATTTGTTTTCTTTTTATTTACAACTATTGTTTTATACATTTCGCCTTAGTAATTAGTAGATCCTAATTGGAGATCAAAGTACTTAGTAATTACCATTAATATTATTTAATTTTTTCTAATTTTTATTACGAAAGTATGCAAAGAAATTGAATTTTTTATGTGATGTTATTTTCATTTGACATTTTGCATTTTCTGTGAGTCCCGCAGTTTTGCAGTACGCCCAAGGGTGTTAGAGGGTGGTAGGGCGATAAACCATGTCCAACACGCGAGGTGTTCAACACGCAAACATAATTCAACCGCACGCGTGTCGTAACCTGCAAGAGATCCAGTAAACTTGTGGCCCGGGACACGATGAACGAATACTATTGTTTTGGATTTTGTTTTACAAAAGTATTAGAAGGAAGAAGCATAAAGTTACTATGATAATAATTTGGAAGGTGGGAGGGTTGACTATACAACTCTTTTGACTACAACTCTTTTATTAACTTTGTTTATTAAGTAAGGTACACATACGTGTGACTTAAACATGGGACATCCAACATTTGTTGTAAGAAGTTGTACCACACATCCACACTAGTGCGACATGCAACTTAATATATCAAAAGCTTTAGAAAAAAAAATATTTACAAAAAAAAATAAAATAAAACTCAGTTATTTAACAATGTCTCTGCTAACTCGTGATTACCCTTGTCAAACCCCATTTAAATTAAACACCATTTTCAATTATTTTTATATATTTACTAAACACAACTAAAAGAATGAGATTATACTGGAGACTGAGTAATTTCGTTAGATGTTCCAACTTAGGATTGAAACATTTTTGTTTCACAAAAATACTATCTAGAATTTTCTAGTCTGTACGTTAAAAGTACAACACATTTAGTACACTCATGTCTAAATAATGTACACTTATGAATGAAAATATATAAATGTTGGATTTCGCATGTTTATGTCGCACCAGTCTGTAGTATATATGTTGTGTATATATTAACGTTTTCTATTTAGAAATTGTCCTTATTGATTCGGTCCACAGTATAAATTTTACAATAATTTACATTCACCACGATAAAATTACAGAACAATAGTCATAAGTTTATAATAAAACTCCGAGTATTATGTAATATTCGTCAATGCCACACTTTCTTTTACAAAGCGCCAAACTTTCGTGATTAAAACTTGACGTACTTCCGGCCACGTGATGACGTTAATTTAATATGTGTTGTATACCCAATTATAAACCAAAAGCCTGATGTATTAATTACAATCAAGATATTTATATTTAAAAAAAACTTATACAAAGTCACTGGGTTATGTAAAAAATTGGTTTATAATGGTCATATAAGGACTGATTGTTTTATGACGTAATAGACTTTTATTGCTTTGAAGACAGTTGCAGAAGTATTAGGGTTACTATAAATTACGTGTTATAACCCGCATTGCTGTGTTATTAGGATGGATAAAGCAAAATGAACGACAGGAATTATTTATTTTATACGTAAAACCATACAATGTAATGAAGTTGTTTGTTGCTTTGTAAATATATATAAACGTAGCACATACGTAACATTTATATAGCTTTTATATTTAGTTGTAAATTATACTCATTATACCATGTATGTGGTTTAGCAGTGTCTACTACTTGGATTTATATAACACGTGCTTAAATAATAATCAGTTTAAAAATATCTCTTTTATATAATCATGATCGTTTGTAGAGGGGGTAAATTTTGCAAAAAGCAGCCATTAATTACGTCACCATCGGGAGGGGGAGGTGGCGGGATTTTTCTCTTTATTTTTAATTTTAACAAATTGTTAAATTGCTACAGCGAGAGAGAGGGGAAGGGGTATTCGTTTGCTTGCAACTGTTCTCTTGAAAGCCTAAATCAATGCAAGAACTAGGAAATCAAACTGAATAGAAAACTTCATAAAGAATCATAAGACTTGTGACACATCTAATCTTAAATTCTAAAAACAAAATTAGATTTTGAAATAATAAAAATTGAAATGAAAATGAAAATTGCTAAAGGTTAGAATCTTCTAACTTATGTCTTCTAACAGTATGTTATTAATTTTAAAATACAATTTTTATATGTATTACTTAATTGTTTTATGCTTATACCTTAATGAAGTAGAAGAAAAGATAATAAAAACAATAATTTCTTAGGTGATGATGATAAAATATCATTGTATCATTGCTACAAGGAATATAAAAAAATATTCTTGACACGCATGTTTTTGTAACAAAGAGAATCTTGTTTTACAATTCATACTATTTGCATAGAACAAATACAAACGACGTGTGTTGTCAGCCTTGTAGCTAGGCAACTATGTAACGAAGGTGTAAAACAAGTTGCGGCGAGTATATATTCAGGCGTTATATAAATGTTAGATTGTGGTTCTTGATATTGAAAGTGCAATAGTAGAAATTTAAGACCGTATATATAGGATTAGGAAAAACGAAATGTTACTTTCAGAAGTAGTTATTGTAGAAATGTACACTTTTGTATTTAGTAGGTACATACATGACAATAGATACTATTTTAGCTAAAAAAAAACGTTTTTTTACATTACAAAATTGTTTAGTAGTATCAGTAAAGTTTTGTCTATTCAATTATGTTACAGGATTAGATTGCATCTTGCTAATAATACATGCCGCCTCACTTTGACAATCAAATTTCCTTGTTTGAATACTGATTTATTAAACAGATATCACACGTCGCAAAGGGTTTATTCTCTGTGCATGACTACGAGTATTTTAAGCAACAGCCAAGAAGACACTGGAACACTGGGACACCCGGATGTATTTTACAACATTTTCAATACATACATTTATGCACCGTCGCGTCGTCTGCTGTGTACCCGTGCCTTGCTGCTTCACATATCTTTATAACGTATTCGGAACATGATACGGAGTGTGAATTGTTTAAACATTTATGAAATAGGAAATGTCGTTCTTGTGGTTTCAGTAATGTGTATTGCTTGTAGCGCATATCCTGCAACAAGGATACAGCATCCTGTGGTTGTACCCGCCCTTTTCCTCCCCCTAACGTTATCAGGGAATGTAGTGTCTCATAGTTGAACTGAATTGACTGTCTTCGAATATTTGATGCTGTTGAATAATCTCGAGCAGAGATTTTGTAAATTACTTGTGTTATATGATGAGCAATTTGAATAGCGCTGGATGTCTTCAAACTGAAGAGAAGATCAAAAACAACATTTCTAAAAAATCTTCTTAGTCAGAGGTGAACAATTATTAGCTTGCTATAAGCTAATTTTAAGCTTCACTTTCTACTTCTCATATAGAAATTGTCTACCAGTGTAGTTTCACATTTGCTAGCTTACTACAGACTAACATTATGTTACAATTTCTATCTTAGTTCTTTGAAAATGAATTATTACTTCGAACTTTTCAATAAATCAATTGATGTATACCCAACGTTTCGTTTTGTTATTTACCGAAGTTTAACATAATTATGTCATAAATAAGTGCAGACGCAAATTAAAACTTTTTTATAAGTATATTAATTAATTTAATATGTAACATTATATTACCTTGCATAAAAACTTTTATTAAAGATAGAAAATATAAATGTATATCGAAAGATAACTTTTTTTAAGTAACCTTAACATTATATTAACCTAAAAAATGTTACGCAAAAAGTAAAGTTTTTTATGTTAAATAAACCTCAAATATACGTAGTTGTGTTTAGGGGGAACATGAGAGTTAGCACTTACATTAGTGTAGTGCATTATTCAACCTGTAATAATATTGATTTCTACGTTGGTCAGTATATTCATTGCAACAGCGTGTCATGAATAACCTCTTATTAGCATTTGTAAATAAATGTCTACCCAGTAAACATTTTGGAGTAAATTCTACTTAATTTCTATTACATATCATGAATTTTTTGTCTGGAACGTGTTCGTTTTCTATTCAGTCGTTCATAGGAAAGGCCCTTTTTATGAGCTACAGACATTGCAACGACGGTTCACTGCTGAATTAAAAGCGGAGTAGGTTTATGATTTATGACCGGAGTTATAAACTTAAAACTAGCAGGGGTATAAAACTTAATTGAATACACGTTACATTAGTACATTAGTTACAATACACGTTATATTAGTTTTTTACATTGTTTTGGTGATTCAAAAATCCACGATCGGCAGGTCTGCGTTAGGTTTAAAACCTCTGTCTTACCATCGCTAAGTACTATCTTCGTTTATATACATTCTATTCGGGGATTGAGGGAGATAGCGTCTGTCTATTACCGTTAAAGAAATATTTGTTGAAAAAGGATAGCATATACTTTAAACATCTGTACAGAACGAAATATTATACAAATATACAAGTGTAACGGTGAAAAATATATTTTACTTGTCTAACGCATCTCGTTTCTCTCTCACTTTTAATAAATAAACTTTCATTTACAGAATAAATGAAATGAGTGTGAATTTAAAAAAAATATATCCATGTGGGAAAGAAACAGAAATACTTAATGAATTATGTTGGAAAAAGAAAGAATATTATTATGAAAAACTAACACAAAATCTGTGACAGGTAGAGAACTTGTAAAGCGTTAGAATAGAATTGTACGAGTGACTCGAACTTCACCAAATAGCACACTTCACCAAATTGTTTACTGGGTAAGCAGAGTGACGTACTGACACTAATGGAGGAATAGTGCGATACACGCAAAATTAAGGCCGTCCGCACATGGGTCGACTGATTGCAAACGCGGGCCCCGAATCTGCCCGAACCGAATGGGAATGCAATTGTGTTGTTAGTGAGAGAACACACGTGTATACCAGTGAAGAACGCGCACGCCACGAATGAAACAAAACTGATTTGAAATTGATTTTAAGCGACTGTGTTTCTTGGTCTCAAAGCAATTACGTTGCATGCTATTGATGGTGACATCACGAGCAGAGATGTGCACAAATACTATTCAAACGTATTTAAGTACATACATACATACAAATACCTCATAATACGACACAATAAACCAATATGCTATTATTAAAAATTCTATAGAGTCACGAAATACAGCTCGACATGGCACGTTTTTCGTTTCAGTTGGAAACTTTGTTGCGCGGCTAGTTTACAATCAAGCGACGAGATTATCTTTTTCTTAGCTCGCGCTTAGAATTAAATATATCTATAGTCATAATTGAACTGAGATGGGACGAGCCTATGCCGTACCCCTCCCCGCACCCCTTCACACCCCTATGTCTAAGCACAATGTTGTCTATGGTGTTATTCTTGTAGTATTATTTACAGTTGAATATAAACAGTAATAGTAAGTGTTGATCAATAATCTATTACAAGAAATATCCTTTTGAAACTTTTCTTAATAACTCCATCTTCTTGCAAAATAAACAAATATTTTCCATTAGGATTCAGGAACACTTTCGGATGCTGAATATTTAATTCGCAACAGTCTGGACGGAATTCTAACTATATCCTCGTCTAGTAAAACATTCTAAAACAGGGTAGGATTATAGCATGCTATCAATAATTCAGCCGAGTTTCGGGTTCCTGCATTAAAGGTCATCAACCTTGCTCTCGTTTTCGAATAATATTGTGAAATAAGCTAGTCATAGTACTACCCTTTCAAAACTTCTACACTTAGTTTGGAATCACAAACGAAAAATGACGTAGGGTTTTGCTTGAACCCAAAGTGCAGGAACTGCCATATTCGTTGAAAAGCTATATTGACGGGAAATAGAAACGGGACGCGGGACATGGGACACAGTTTCGCTTTCAATACGTCAATTCATGTTGTATTGTGGTTGGTAGAAGGACAGAGTGTTCTGCAAATATTATTACAGCCCTTGAATTGTTGACCTAGCTGCCTGTCGCTTTATTTGTCTAAAGGAGAAAATCTAATATTGTAAAGTCCTTTAATTCTTTGTCTACTGCACTACATGTAAAATAATATGATATTTCTAGAGGTTATAAATAATATTATAGATTTAATTAAGATATAACCTCAAAAATATTCCAAGTTGACTGGTGAATGTAGATATAAAATAGGAATATTTAACTTTTACGAGTTGGTAAGAGGTATTTCAAACTGAAAAACATAAAAAGCACGTCTATTGATTTTACACTTGAATGAGTACGAATGAAACGCAGTCAGAGTGCATATACCCCAAGCCACAATGGTCAAGTACAGCAACTGGATAAACTTCCCCCACACCCTGTAGAGAATAAAACTAACCTCACACCCTGCAAATATTATGTATATGTCATAGAGCGAGCCAATATTTTACCATTGTATGAAAAAAGATACAAAATGAAGTCGTATGTATGAATATGAATGAAAATAGAAAGTAGTGGTGAACTCAGTATACGTTTTTAGTTGGAAAACTGAAAGTTGATTGAAAATGAAAAAGAAAACAAAAAACACATGTCGAGGTTAAATAAAAATGTATTGTATGTTATTTTTTTATAGTTTCATTAACTTCGATCTATTTGCAATACTAGTCCTATCACTGACTACTCTTCGCTAGTTACGGAGGTCGAAATCCATGTTTTACATCTATATAATTTAAAGCATATAAATAGTTTTTAGTTTAAAAAAAGTATGTGAATAAAATGAAAATATTACGCAAAATTGTTAATGGAAACTATAATGTACTTTATGTAGAATTTACATAAAACATACATACACACTTCAATAATTTAAAACACCTACTGCATACCTATATTCTATTAAAAACTTTATATTTCGTTAATTTACAAAAATGAAAAAAAAACACGCAGTATAATGGTACAAAAATAAAATTACCAATTTATTCATCCAATTAACTTAAAATGTACTTTAATTCAGATCCAATTTAAGAATAATAGAGTACATAAAACTCAATTCATTGAATACGCAAAGCCCTTTATGCGGGAAAATTGCATGAAATTATAATGCCGTCTAAAATTAGTTTTAACGTTGAAACTGGAAGCGCATCACTAATTGAGTTTTCCTTTTGTTCAGGTTCAGTGCATTCCGACTGACTTCATTTTTACTTGTTTTAAAAGAAATTAATAATGGATATCTATATCTTATGCTGATAATGATTTCAAATAATTGGAAGGAAAGAGATCAGTTGAATATTGGAGATAAATTAATACAACATTAAATTTCATGAAAAACTATTCAATATGTCTACCTCTGGCTGAAATGAAGACATTGCACGCTGCACGAATGTTCACGGAGAACAGATTCCATTTGGTATATTTCTATTCAAGTACGACGTAAACTAATATATTTCTGTATGCATATAAATAATTTACAACATATGAAAGTAAGTTGTCTTCAGTTTTTATTTGTGAGGCACGTGTCTATAATAAAGCCTCATTCCCACTCACTGTTTTGATATTTAATTTACTGTTTTTATTTAATATTGTAATCTAGATTTCAGGTTCTCGTTTAAGCATTCCTTTTCACATTTGTGTTTTAATTTAAGTTTAGTTACTTTAATTGGTGCATATGCATCGTTAGTAAAATAAAGTTTAACAGTTCGGCAAAATTGTATGTGAAATAATTAAAATTGCTGTTTTTAATAACAATTAGTAATAGAAATTGTTTTTATTTATTTATTTTTGACAAACTGACATTAAACTTCTTTTAAAAATAAATTCTACTGCATTTTAATAGATTGTCACACCTTACAAGGGTTCTAAAAAAGCTAAGAAAACTTAAAAAATAAATTAAATTAAAAATGGTACTGTGAATGACTACGCGTATTGCCATATGCTAAACAATTTAAATGAAATTAAATTAAAGCAGTGAGTGGGAATGATACTTAAAGGATTACTCGTGATTCATAGAGTTTAGGTAAAAAATGAATCTTGGAATTAGCTTAGAGCAAATTTGTAAGTACTTTACAAATTTTCTACATGAGATGTAGAAAATGAACTGTGTAATAGTGTGGAGCTATTCTTAAGCAGGGAAGTCAGACGTCTTGGAATAACCAGAATTGTCCCGCATAAACATATAAATATCCCGAAAGTAAAAAAGCTAACAGATTATGACTGTAAAATAATGCCTTTAAAATTAATTAATTATATTCATTGACCTAACATTTGTGGTACACCAAAAAAGGTTTGGCAGATACTTTTCTACTTGGCAGCTAAGACTTTAATTACCAACAAAACGGCAAAATGATTATTTTATCACAAAATATGTATCTTCTGGGAAAGTTATATATAATCTTGACATCACTAAGTCTTTTCCTGACAAAATATCTTGACTTTTTATTCACTTCTTGATTACAAATGCGTTGGAACGCACAGTAAATGAATGTTAAAGCTAGAAGATTAGACAAAGAATAATAACATGAGCACTGTCTAGTATTTGGATTAAACTTTAATTAATTCCTATGCAATAACTCTCGAACTCTCCATGGAGTACCACCGGCAAACAAACATTGTTCTACTACTATTATCTTTCGTCTCTGGTGATGCTTTAATTATAGTTAAAAATAAACATGAAAATGATGAAGCAGTCGAATGATCTACAGGTCTGGTTGATTCTGCAACGTGATCCGACAACATCGAAGCCCATTCAGTGATCCAGCTTCATTCAAAGGAATGGAGAGGGGTTTATTGTTTATGGTGACAAAGAACATGTTTTATGTGGTATTGCTGTTATATATAATGCAGTTGTAATGCATCAGACGCAGTCCTGCGTTTTAGTCAGATTTACGACTGTAGTTACCTCATAAGTGTGGTCTACAAACACTACACATTACGCCCATAATGATGCCAGCAAATATTAGTTATTAACTATAGCACACGCCATTATTACCAGATTACGTTGTAATCCCCAAATACTAGACTTAATTCAATGGTTAACTCCACTGGTTTCATAATGTTATGCATAACAAAGTGCAATCATAACCTCAAATATCAAAGTGTCAAAATAAGTAAGTATTTTCAAATGTCATGGCTGTTAAATTTATATTGAATAAATGAGAACTTTATGATTAACCCTCCGTGTGAACACTATATTTTTGGATTCGAGTGTCACGATGTGTACACTGGGTCTTTGAGGGAACAGTTAAGTTTTTCAGTTTTCTAAGCCTTCAAAAAATCTGAAAAAATTCTAGATTACTTTTTGAAGTGTCTACTACATGGTCCAGAAGTTGCCAAAGTTTTAAGTTTAAAACCGTTGTTAATAAAAATTCACAAATAGTGAAAAACACGGAATATTGTTAAAAAATTCATAACTTTAAAACAAACAAATATTAAGAAAAACGGTTGTAGACTTTTTTACCTTAGACTATAAGCTTTCGAAAGAATGTAGTGTCTTTGGCGAGGGTTTCAAAAAGTTGAATTATTTATGCACCTGAAAGTGGGGAATATTTTACGGATTCAGGCATGTCAAAATAAACGGAACGGTGATTATTCGGCACAAAATAAGTTTTTATTTATGAAAATACAATAGTTATGAAATAATAATTATTAATAATTAGTGTCCGTTTAATTCTCACCCAAAAAAAACTTATTGTAATAAAAAGATGAACTACTAAAAAAAAATCTATATATAATCTAAGAAATAATATATTAAATTACATAAAACATTTATTATAACCATGAAAAAACTGAGAAAAAAACTGCTGGAACCTTAAGTCTCCACCACTACCTAGATTTTTTAGGGGGGCATAGGTGAAGCGCGCTTTGTACTCATGAGAGAGAAATAGGAGTTTCAAATTTTTACTGTTCCTTAAAAGAGCCAGTTTTCGGCCGATTTTCAATAGTCAGTTAAAGTAAAGTTATGACACTGGGTTTTTAAATTCTAGTTTTGTCACAATTAACGACCAAAACATGTAACCCAGGTAATTTGTTAGGTTAAGCTACAATAATGTTCGAGTTGAGAAATAAAAGTGTTAACCAAGTAGTATAATAAATCACAGATAATTACCTGATTATTTAAAAATTGGTCCATAGTATGTAATAAATGTTGTAATAATGTTTATTACATATGTGCAAGTTCTTGTATTAATATTTATCAATGTAGAGTTTCTGTGCGCTATTTCTCCAGTCATATTTTATTTACGTTTTCAGCTTTGTGTATTTCCGACTAATTATATCGACCTTTGCCCTGAATGAAGTAGATTTAGATGCAAGCAGGCACATAGTGTAGTATATAACCTGCATGTTGCACACGCGATGTACTTGAAACCGCAATATGCATGTATTTGTAGTTTAGAGTTTAGACTCTAATCAATGTATCATACCAAAAGCCTTTGAACGTGCTCAAGTTCAATATCATTAACATTTCGTTTAGCTTTCATAAATTAAATATGTTATTACCCAAATTACATCGTTTAAAATAATATTAATGTTAAGTACATAACTGCATGCATATATATAATAAATTTGTCATTTTACTATATTTTTTTATTCGTGTAAACTCAGAAAAGTGATTTTATGTAGAAGTAGACACGCAAATTATAATAAAAGTAAGGTTAGGTTTTATGGAATGTAGCGGGTGTAAGACAATAGGAAGATTGATCATAAAAAATTATGTTCTGTAACTCATGGATTTATTTAAAGATAAACCGTTGACTTACACAACCGAAATGCTGAAATGATGTCAGATGTTTTGACCCTAGCCATTTCAATTCATAGTATTTATAAAAATAAGGTATGATTTTTCGATTCACAATATAACAATTTATAGCTTACAATTTAAAAATTTGTTCCCAATTTTTTAGACACATTAAAAATTAGTTTTAAAAACAGCCGTATGTTTTCATGTGGCAGCATTTACGTTCGTTTCTTAGTATTTTTAGGGTTATGTATAATTAAAACATTTTGAAGTTTTAAATGAATTCTGAGTTTGACAAAAAGGTTGTTGACTTCTGATTACTTATGTATTCACTTTAATCTTGCAATATAAAATACAATTTGAAGGAAATCCTTAAAGGAATACAGTTTATTGATTTGGGAGTACCTTCGGGAAATCATTCTAAATAAATACGTATTTGTTTGTAAGCGAGTAATATTGAATTAGCGACAACGGAATCATTTTTTTGATTATTGATACGAGTAATATCTATATCAGCTTTTATTTACTTTATTGAATGCAATGAATTATTTAATAGAAATAATAATGTTATTGATATATAACATCTATTTTATTATGTATTATTTTTCTTAAACACTAAAATTCATACTAATTAAAATTCGTAATTTATTATAACTTAGATTAAGCAAATGGTGATGTAAATATAATTGTTAAGTTTATATATATATATATATATATATATATATATATATATAGATCTAAATACGATGTACAGTTTTAAGTATTTTTCATATATTATAGAATGTAATATTTATTTGTATTTTTGAATGGCAAGAAGGCTGAGTAAGCCAAAGCCCAATAAAATTAAAAAAAAAATAAAAATAATAATAATGTTATTAAACTATTTAAATATTCTTTAGCTATTATTTATTTTATTTGGAACTACTTAGAATATGTTGGATACCAAGATGCCAAAATAGAGCCACGTGGTTTATAGATGACCCCTTAATAGAACAACCTTAATATACAAACAAACTGTGTTATCTAATTTAATTATGATATGAAACCGTTATTTATTTCGTATACAAAAAACGTTTTTAGGAGAATTATCCCGGGTTACTTTCCTTAACAAGATACTCGTACAATAGTAGCAGTTATCCAATCAGTCTTCTTATTTTCTTTGACATTTATATACTGACAAATACTAATGAAGTAATAATTTACCAGAGTTATGAAATAATAATTTCATCTAAACCTTGTATACGATATAGAGCTTTTTCGTTATACGGTCAGCTTTATTATAACTGTTATACTTTTTATAATCATATTTCATTTTATCCCTTACAGAAACCCTTATTATATCCTATTATTTTTTACTCATTCAATCTCAAAGGGTTCATAACTGTCCCTGTGACTATTCAAATCGCGGAGTAACGCAAGAGTAAGTCTGGTGGAAAACACGCGGAACTGATTTTTTGTGTTTCCATAAAAGTTTTGTAATTCAAATTAACTGGGTGTGTTACATACATGTAGGCGTGCTCTTTTATATGATTTTTGTATTCGTTTTATAATTATAAATACCAACTTAACTTGAACCTGGAAAAATAAAAAATATAGAGTCACATTACGGTTTGCCAAATTACATTTTACAGGTTCTTCTTTAGTGTTATGAGTACTATATACGTAAATACGAATACTGTTACGTAAAGAGCAGTTAAAACATAATTGTTCCGGAATGGTTCGCTTATATCTCTCCTTCTCCATTGTCACGTGTTGTCACACATTGAAAAAGAACCTTTTTAAAAAAATAATAATCTTTTTAGCCTTAATTTGGTTTTGTAGTTGGTGTTTGGTCTTCTATTTTATTTATTATTTGACGTTGAATTTTAGACTAGATGTGACTTATTACCTATGTATGAACCAACTCCGGCCCCGGTAATTGATGATTGAAAACACTGAATTATTTATCTCACAGAAACGAATTCAATGTGTCCAACATGTCAAATATGAGTTGTCAGAATACCGAACAAAAAATAAGTGTAGCCTCTCTTAAAACACCAATTACTACACTGTTATTTGTCTATTAAATTTAAGACCTTCTTTAACAGTGTACTTAAATAAAATACATATAACCAAACTACAACTAATGAAACGTAAACCATTTTCGATAATTGTAATATTATTTGTTTATTTTACCGTATTTATTGATTATTGAACTACAAGTATTATTGATAATAAACAAAGCAATAACACACGTATAGATCATTTGTGTGTATTGGAATTTACTTGTATATAATTTTAATTGTTAATTCTAAAGTAAATCAACCGTTTACTGTAATATAATGAAATGAACGCACCGATAACCAAATGTTATTTATTATCAATTATACACAATGATAAAATCATTAGTGCGTACTTTTGTTAGCCATTTTCTCTTTACTAGCAATATACTCTTCGTAGATCCATCTCGTAAAACACAAAATTTGTTATGACGTATACAAGACATAATTATAACGTTACATGTATGTAATGTTTTACTTAAACAACTTAGGAAACAAGGAAAAAGAATTTCTTTAACATAAAAGTCTAATCGCCTTACAAATACACCTGTTATAAAATTTATACCACGTATAAACTGAGAATATGTCTGTTCAGACCATGTACATGGTATAAATTTTATAACAGGTTTATTTGTAAAGCGGTAAGGTTTTGGTTTGAGCAAAGAATTAAACGAAATTAGATTTAGTTATCGGAGTAGGAATTGGGTAGTAGTTATGACATTTATGGTACAGTGAGGACTATATGGCGAAAACAGGATTGTGGTCTTAGGAAGCCATTCAAAATATCTATAAAAAAAAAACAATACGTAACAAAAGTTATGCTTCAATATAAGTTTACTTTGACGTTAATTAATAAAGCTTTTCATGGAAGATTATGAACGATACATATTACATTAATATATTAGTAAAATAAATGTAATTTCTTTTAAAATTATAGTTTTTACATTTAGAGCGTGGTTTTAAAATCATTCTAAAAACTGAAGTATATAGATGTAAACCTACATACTATAAAAGATGCCTAGTTAATGCTAGTATATCATAGAAAAGAACTCAATTTCTTTACGTTTCTTTATATACTATGTTGCGTTTTAAGCTTCAGACACAGGTGGAACTATACACAAGCCCTAATACATAAACAATATTTCTATTGCATGTCTCACACATTGTTGCAACAAATATAAAACTAATAAAAAAAGAAGAAAATAATATCAGCCATTATTCTATAAAGTGTTATTGTTCGGCAACGTGAATAATAGTTACACAATGGCACCTTTATCCGTTATAAATTATCATAGCGTTTCCTTTCTATACAGGAAGTCCACAAAATAGAGAAACCCATCGTTTTGTTGTGTACTTGAATTTTCCTTTCACGTTAGACTTTACTTACTAGTAGAATTTCCTCTCCCTGTCTCCGCCTCACGTAGTTGATAGTCCGTATCTAACACCGGGACACATACACCCACACAAATACACACATAAGTGAAAATCTCATTTCCTTTTTCATCAGTCACTGTCATCTAAGTTACTGGTGTCGACTTCGTAGTGGTGTGTTCTTGCGGTCACAGAGCTGCAAGAGCTTAAGTACCTGGTTCTTTGAGGTAGGGATGGAAGGGGAAGGGGGGGGGGTGACAAACAACGACAAACAGTACCAACCGTGGCTGTGTGGTCCAAACTTTGAACTGACACTTATTTGCTTGATGTATTACAAGCATATACCAATATTTGTCACGTGAATTTACATATCACAAGAACGTAATATGGTGACTTTTCCTGTACTTTCAACTTTTGCGTGATTGACATTTTAAAATTTTCATTTAAAAGGACTTACAATTCATTTTCTTGAGATTATAGATTTTAAAAGTTTTTTCCTTTTATTTAGTTTTCAGTTGTAAAGCTTGGCGCATATTTAAAGGTTTCGTATGAAAATCGAATCGATATAATGTGTAGAACTGTGTAAGATAATTATTATCTACTCACTAAACACGAAAGATTACTTGTTACATAACATTTCTTACGTTAATATAATGGGGGTTTCTCTTTTTAACTTTTATGAAAAATAAATTATATCTGGTTACATTTGCGTTCCAGTCTCCTTAAAGCAAATATACGAGTATATGGAGAGAGAACGCTGGACCTGAAAGTGTGTCCAAAATGTGTGCGAGAGAGAAAGGTAATGACAGTTATCAAGTCAGAGATGTCTATAGATATAATACGTAACAGTGGTTAAATATGACATTATATTGATGTAGAATAATGTAGATATGTATAAATATAAATAAACTATATATATAAATATAACTAAAAACGTGAGTTCTGTCCACTCCAAATATCAACTGTGTTGGCCGTTATTCCTAGAGCGTCTATGGCGTTCATGAGTATACCTTTACTTCTCGCACACATTTTGGACACACTTTTAATCTATAGAGAATATAGACTATTCACTAAACAGTGAGTCTAGTATTTTCGAAAGATTTTTATTTTTTTTTCTAACTTCTAAACAAGATGAGATAAATTTTTTTACTTCTTTTTTTCTCTTGTAGTCATGAACAGGATCACCCTTTGGTGCCCGCTTATCGTTGATAATATGTTCTAAGATTGCATCTAATTTCAATTGTCGTCCAAACTTAGCTCCCACGCAAAATGAATAGTATCTAGTCATAACTGAATTGAGTTTTTGGAGGTTATGTTTAACCGGGACCTGTGGCGGGTCTGATATATAACTAGAGAATTTTGGAGATATATTTAACGATCAGAAAGTCTCGAATAGTCATATTATTAGACGATGTACTAAATGGAACTGGATAACTAGTTAATCAAATCTTATTGATATACTTGTAAATTTACGATAATGCTAACATCTAATGTTGCCTCTAGTCTCTATTTTAAACGAAAAAACAAAAAGAAGAAGAAGAAACTTCTCAAATATTCATGAATGGGCGTAACGTGTGAATGTCGCTCTCACTTCTCCATCGTGAATATCAAAAACCCTTTTTAGGAGAACATCACACAGGTTCTTTTTATACTTCAATTGATTTAGCGGAAAAGTAGAAAAATGATTACGAAATAAAACGCTTCTTAGAATAAAAGATCAAAGTAAAAATGTGATGTAGAAGTTTATATTTATACATTTACACCGCTGAGTGAACTCCAGTTGGAGTCGTAGTTTAAACTGGAGCTGGAGCAAGAACAGGAGCATGAGCTCTATTCACAAGTGTTGAATGTAATGAAGATAAATAGTTTTTATCTTGTGAAATAAAAATGAAAAGATACTGTCGTATATTTCACAGTTCTCTGAGTTTAATATGATGTATAAAATATTTATATTCTTAGACACGCCTGCCTGCTGAAATACTTGTATTTTGTGTGGATCCTTTTAGGGGACACTAAAATAACATGAATTTATAAAAAGTCATTTTTCTTAGAAAGTTTGTTATTTTATTTTTTTTGAAATAACAATCAAATCGTGAAAGTTATACGATGCAACAACATTCTTTGCGGTGCGATGTACTGCTGAAGAAGTTTAACATTGAACACGCGCTGGAGAAGACTACTTTGAAATATTTATTGACTACCAACTCTAGGGATTGTTATTTCAGGTACTGATCAGCTATAAAATTAAACTATAAAAGAAAGTTCTGGTTATTTTTGTTATTTCCATCATGCATTCAATGGAGTGTTTGAACTTTTGTTGTGTTCAAAATTAAGGGACTTTTATACGAACATATCAGATTCAGATTCAGACGAACTGTCCGTTAATCGTATGTATAAAGACTAAAATCTGAACATGTACAACGAAATTTGAGGTTTTTGAACTCTAGTTTTGTCAAGCCTGGGTGCTGCCCCGGGCGGAATCGTTGATGGCAAAAAATTCAAATTTCATATGAGTCACACTAGCATAAAGTTCTCTATTATTACCGGGATTTATACAAATTCGGGCATGAGATTTGTGTTTTTATTCAATAAATTTTAATAAAATGTAATAATTAGGAAACTGTTGTACATAATAAATGAACAAATAATATTAATACTTGCAAAATAACTAAAATTATTGGCGACTTGTCTATACTTTAGCTTTATCAATGTTTAATAAGCCATGAAGGGGAAAAGAGATGTACATATTCAGCAACAATTTATTTCAACCTATAAAAAATAATATCAAATTTTAGTGTATGAATGGATAAAAATCATGGAATATAATTACCATTACTGACCTTTGTATATTATAAGTAAATAAATAAATTCAATTATAAATATTATTGGAAATAAGATCAATCAATAAGTTCGAGATTAGAAATTCCTTTATGTTTTAGAATTTCAAAGTAAGGAATACGATGTTGATTAAATTTTAAGAGCAAATATTTGATTTAGATAGCAATTAAATTTAATGAAATTTCCATTGTATTCCTTAACACAGTCTTATAGTCTATAGCGCTATACATCCACAACACCGAGTCGATTCGCATTGGCATCGTCTGAATCCAACGAAGATCAATACGATGCTTCTTACCTTATAAACTCGATCTTGTTTTTGTGTTATATACGAGTGCATGATAGCTGATCTCATCAATTCGTTTGATTCTATTTCTGCTTGCTTCTGCTGTTCACTTTTTCTATTGTTCACATGCTAACAATCTTATATTCCATCCTGATATATTTGCATAACATAACTTAATTTCATAAATGTGCAGATCTTGTTTAAGGAAGTCTTAGAATGTATTAGCTTACATTGTTGTTTCCAAGAAGCTCTTTGCTTTACATATATGATAATACACCTTGGGAATTTAAAAAAAATCGATTTTTTTTTGCTTAGATATATTAATACAAGTTTATCTGAGTTTTATACATTTGAAGTGCAGAGGTACATATACTTATACTGTTCAAATTTTGACAATTCGGCGGCGAATGCTTAAAAGGGATACGGGCCGTATAAATCTATGATACAACTTGCTTTAATCATGAGTTACTGCCGAACTCTCGTAAATTGAACTACACAATACTATTTTTAATATAGCGTTTATCTCGAAACTAGTGTTTCGAACTACTAAACCGATTTTATAAAAATTACAGCATATATTTTTTATAGTACTGTCTATCGTGAGAATCTAAATTCGCAAATGTGTATAATATTACAATTGGAGGTAAGTTTTTTCAAGCGACAATGTAGGCAAACCCACTAAGAAAAGCCAAATTTCCTCGAAGCGGTATTTAGAGTGTATGTAGGTATTACGACTAAGACACGTCGCTTGATGAAGATTCTCCCTCACAAATTCTCTATCTCCGTCTAGTCCTTGGTTTCGTTCACGTGGAGTTGTGTTGATAGGTAAATATAAATCTCGGTCCAGACTTATGTTAGTCTCCTCTCGAGTCTAACATTGAACGCAGCCGTTTACCGTAAAGTGTAAAGCTGCTTTGTTTGTTTATGTTGCTTGAAAGGAACACTTTGATAGGGAGGACATTACAGCCAGGGAAAAGGGAAGAGTGTAATCACCTTCCTTGTCTAGATCTCAGCACATGAAACCACGAAACTTAATTAGTAGTAACCGCTTCATCAAGAAGGATTAGTCTTCAAAATCATAAGTAAATTTATTTTATAAGAAATATTATTTTAATGGGTTGCTTGATTATATGAACACTTGTAAAAATCAGTAGTAAAATAACTAATATTAGTATGCATGCATAATTAATTAGTGCTGATGAAAAACCTTTCAGACTGTATTAGTGAAAATGTATTTAATGGCATTTTCACATTTGTTATTATTAAAAATATTTGTTAACAAAAAAGTGTACTGGACTTGGCATATTAGGCAGTTGTGTAGCCCACGACATCACAAAAACTGTTAACATAGTTGGTGATCGTCTGTGGCAGGACTCAGAATCGGAAATAGGGCGACGTTCAGTAAATTGTGAAAGAAAAATTTATGAAATATGGTTTCCGGTCGAAACACAATTCTGGGGAAGTTTGTGTTTTTCTAGTTTTTTTTTCTCAAGCAACTTACGGGGTAACACCACTCCAGGATTTTAGAAAATTTGATTTCTATTTGCCTTTAAAATCGCACAGGAAGAAAGAGGAATAAAAGCATTAAAATGTATAACAAAGGCGTACACGTAAAACGTTAATCGCGTTTTTCTAGAATTTATAGATTTGTTAAAGTGTTTATAAGTTCTTATATTTTATTACTGACTTATATTATTTTAAAAGCTTCAAATGTAATTAACAGAAAAGCTAGAATTTCGTTTCATTATTAAATTGTACTTTAAATTTTGACCTTCATTAATTAAGATATATATAAAACATAATTACGTTTCCTAAAATAACCCTTTTAAATAAAATAAAAAATTGTGAAACTAAATTGTTGAATTTCTTTGACAGTTATATTTGAATTAATAAAAAGAGAAATAAAAGCCTTTTAAATTAAAAATATTCTAAAGAATTCTTTAGTTATAGTCACATATATTAATAGAACATTTTTTTCATATTTATCTTGGATGTAACTTGGCATTACATTTGCTAAAAAAAATATGTGTGTGGGGTATAATTATAATTAACAAACATGTATTAATATAAGTAAAAAAAGATAGTGATTTTCAAAAATTGAATCGTATTAAAAATTAATCACAAATCGCATGAAATATTTTTTATATTAAAATAAAAAAACGACTAGTAAATGAAAAAATATGCTATATGCCTTTTTGTTGTTTTCTTTTAACTTTGGCAACTTGCAAGTATTTTCGTTGTTTCATTTTTATTTACATATTTTTAATTATTTGTTTCGTAATTAAACTTTGAAAGCTTCAAAGGTTTATTGTTATATACTTGTAAGTTCTGATGCTACCTACAAAACCCGCAGAAGATTTAGACTCTCATGTTCCGCACTCCACAATTTCCAAACCCCGGGATCAGTTCATTCAGTGTTGATTAAAACCGCACGATTTATATATTTCGCGATTCTGTGTTTATTCGCAGAAACGCCTGAACTCATTAGAATGCAAACAATGATACTTCAAGTCTCTAAATTTATATCAAAACGTAATTCCAGCAATTTATAATAATTTGATATTTTATTCTCATGTAAATTTAAGCTTTTGTTTACATTTTCTTAGTAATGAAAACATTAAGAGCTTTTACATACAAACTGGGATAAATTGGAAAATGGAGGGAAACGTTTACAGATGTTTTGTTTGAAATTTAACCGACTTTCACTTCCAGCACAAAGCATAGATTTCTACAATGTGTTTTAATATTTATATAAGTAATACAAATGTATACTTAGAACCGTTTAAGCTTTTACAATAGAATAGTGCAGAATTAGATGTTAATTTTAACTAACTTGAAATATCTATATTAATTTCAATAAGTTCACTTGTATATATAAGTTAATTAATTTTAAAATAAAAAAAAATCATTTCGGTCTATAAATGATTTTTTAAATTAAAAAATAATATAGAAATCAGTTATTGCAACTACTTATTGTAGTTGTCAAAGGATAAAAGTTTCCATTAATATTATTACTTTACTAAACTAAAATTGATAAATGTCTCTTATGGTTTCGTACTGGATAAAAAGGAGCCGCCTACGCATTTCATACATCACCGACCTCTTGAAACTTCTTCGATTTGTTTCATTGAAATAGTTTCCTTGGGTCCTTGGGGATCAATAAAACTGAGAAAGTTTAGTTTACAAGCTATATACACAAGTATATATATATATATATATATGGTATATATATACCAAAAGTCTTAGGCGGGTGCACATTAGAGACACAACAGTCGTAAGTTAATTTTGTCTTTGCTGTAGAAAAATACATAAAACAAACAGAGACAACGCTAAAAATTTCATCTCAAGACAGATTTATCACATATGTCTTCATGATCGAAACGGAGTAGCCATATAGTCTTAACGTACAAAATACAATATATGCATATTACCTTACATCGCAATGCAAGGATTTCATAATGCAAAAGGTGTTCCTAAGAAGTTTTATGAATATAATATTGCACAAACGATTAGTTATAATTTTCAACCAGTAATAAAATAGGTCACATAACGTTGTATATTAGATCAAATCGTTTACGTAACAGGTAATTTTTGTTATGTTAGGTAAATTTCAAATAGACGTGCCTATTATGTTTAGCGGATTGATAGAGATGTATGGAAAGTGCGGCTGCCTTTTAAAAACATTTAAACATCAAATATTAAATTCAAGAAATGGACTTCAAAGGGCGGTGCCACAGACTTCGTAAACGCTTCCTGTTAACACCGCGTTTTTGATTGCGAAACCGAAATTTATCACAGTAGTGGCCATGAATAGATCATTCTTCTAGTCGGGATATAAAGTATAAAAAAATCAGAACATTATTGGGGGCGATAAAAGGCTACATGCCTGGGAAGCCCGAGAAATAATATTTAAAAAAATATTAAATTAAAAATGTTTGAAAAATAAAACTAAAATAGCTATATAACGAAAATAATTTGAGTTGGCTTAGCTTCTAGTATTCTTGAAGTTGACCAGAATAAATAGTGGGCAAGAATTTGTTTAATAGTGTAACTTGATATTGTAAGAACTTTATATATGAACGTTGACAGTGTAATACATAATTAAAACAATTACTATAAGCTCTATAATTGGTGTAGGATTTCATTGCGACACGTTTTACCTTTGTTTTTGTTCCTTCGTATGCTCTTATATCGATCCTCGGTTGTTAACGTTTACAGAGTATGAAGTAAATTCAACTTCTGTACCTACGAATAGACTAAACAATATACTTTACAGTACGTCACCTAAATACAGAAGAATGCAAACACGATACGCTTGAAGCGCTGGTAAATTGCCCAAATTTCTATACAAAATAAATCTCTTTCTCAAACACTTTTACTATTTACGTCAAAATAATATTTTCATTGAATTTTACGAGATGTATACGTGACAGTTTTGTAGCGGATATGTCTTGAAGTGTTGAAAACAGTTTCCGGGGTTTTAAAATGTAGCATTTACTCGTATATACGACTATGTATATACAAATAACACAACTTGTTATGTATATATAGTACTAAGTATTGTTACGTATCAGTATTAATGACAGTATCGTTTTATCGAACGCCTCAATATTGGAATATTTGCATAAAGTATCGAGAACGAACTCGCAGGTAGAAAATTGTCTTGCAATTACCTTACTATAAGCTAATTAAAGAGTTACATTGAGTTGCATGAGCCATTAGTATTCATTGTGTGGCAGCTTTCTGGCTACTACTTTGTATTTACTTAAGATGTAGTAAATGAAAAAATGAAGGGACAAGTTGGATATTGAAATATTTCATGTACACTGTTAATTGAGTCGATTTTGATGTAACAGTAAAAGAACTATTTTCCACAAAGTCAAAACATAATAAATAAATATTAAAAATCGCTCTACTTTGCAGCGTTACAGCTAGGCATAAAACAAATGTAGTAAACAAAAATTGTAGCACATTTTCTCTTGTATAAAATTGATAATAGATTTACCGTAGAACTCACTAATAAATTGATATTGTAATAGCTATTTTTCTAAGTTAACGACACGCTCAAATGTCGCATGAAGTGGAAAACTTAAAACTTGTATTAAAAACATAAACTTTAAAAAATATCTAAAAATTCACAATAAGTCCAGTAACAAATGTGCAAATTTCTTTAATATTCCATAACAAACTAGAAAAATATTAACAAAACAATAATATAAGACCCATATAATAAGTTATAAGCTTATTATTCTATAATACCCAAACAAAATCTATTTTTTATCTTATTACTATAAGAAACTCTATAAGAAATATTAAACGATGTAACAAAATACAAAACAGATTTCATATAATACCAAAATATAATCAGCTTTAATAATTCGGTCAATGCACAAAACCATTTCCCGAGTGTGTGGCAGAGTGGCACAGTGCCACACAAAAGCAGTCAGTATGCTAAAATTCTATTAATAGAACGTAAAAGGATATTCACTATGATACACATATTATACAATAACATAATGTACGTCAGTAGGCGACAAAAGCTTCCGGCCTAACTATTCGTATACGCCAGCGAAGATGAAAACCAAACCGTTGATGTTGTTACATGCATATATGTTGATATAATTATATTTGGGTGTAAGAGGATCCCGATTCTCAAGTTTCTAGCAAGCTATACACTTGAATTCCTTTGAATCACTTCAATCCCTTTACCTAAATAAACAACATAGAGTTTCTGTTTATACCTATATCAACTTTACTTCATTCTCTAGTGCAGTGATGACAAACCTGCAGGACGCGTGTCGGAGGAAACACACACAAAATTAACAGGATTGCGTTTAGTTTATTATACACCTTGGTTGAATTTTAATTGTAGCTTAACTAAGGAAAATGTGCGTGATTTTTTGTTAACTATATAGAACTAATACACTGAAGTTTCGAAAAGAGAATTTAAAAAACGGTGATGAAGAATCTTTTAAATAAACCAAGTTCTTTATCTAAAAAAATTATGAATTAATATCAATGTCTTTTCAGACGAATAAATCAGATCTTCAATCAGATTCAGATGTAATGTGCATTTATAGTATGTATAAACACTGAAATTTGAATGGAAACTAGTGATCTTATCTGATATGACTTGTATGGAAATATTATTCTGTCAGAAAACGTATAGGTACGACCGATCGCTCATCGTCAGTTCCCTTGAAACCTGCTTCAGTGTAGAAGTGCAATTGTCAAGCTGAGCCTTCTACAATTAGAGTCTTCATTGATGTGTATATCATACAGTGCGAAACACGGGTATAGTTTGAAATAGCACACTCTGTTATAGAATTAGATTATAGAACTTCGAAAATCTGAAGTGTAATAAAGTCGAATCTAAATCGGGTATCAGATTTGTTAACTCAAGTGTTAACCTAAGAAAAACTACAATATTGATTGGATTTTTGGGGAGTCAACAATATTTTTTTCACAAAAACGGTGGTAGAACGTGTACTTACAAACTTTATACTAGGTTCCACGTTGTTATGACGTTTAATGTCCTACTGTAAAACAAAAGACGAATGTTTATTACTTTTAAGAAATGTTCGGAATATCACCAACTTTTATAAATGTTATATTTGAATATTTTGGACGTACAAATAAAAAGTTTCACCACCGCTGTCTTATTGTAAATGTGTTTATATGTTCATTGTAAAATGGTTGAGTACCGAAATCTAGCTGTATCAAAAGTGAGTATCAGAAACTTTAATAAAACAATTGTACAAAGGTCATAGAATCCATGTTACAGAAAGTCAATTGCATCGAAACCAATAAGCAATGTACAGCTCTAGACAAAGTATGTATTCAAATATGAAATGGTATGTAATATCTGCTAACCAATGAAAATGTTTGTTTGTAGGTATACATAGGTTGTATATAAAATGTGATTAATGCAATTACAAGAGCATAGATATTGCTATTGAACGTAAATTGCATAGATGAAAATTTCATTTACGTATGAAAAGAGAATATGGAATACATGTTTGGGCATATGACGGCTGGTGCTGCAGATAATATTAAATAATGGAGTGGAATGAATATGGAATATGAACGCATTACAGAAATTAAATTGGAACTATAATTTAAGGAAGAATGTGTAAAGTATTTCTATTGAAGAATCTGCAGGTATATTGATTGCATAACACATTCTCGTGAGTTCCGCGGTGAAGAATATTCTGTTACATAGAATATGTAAAGTGATTCAAATAACTCAACTTTCGCAAGTGTAGCGCAAAAATTTCTAATTCAAAAATATAAAGAATCTCCGATTTTTGAAGAAAAATTTCTTAAAATAAATGGTATTTACCGACATGACTGTAGTGATTTTTCTTTTCTTTCGTGTAAGCGACTTTAAGAACTGTTTTTTTCAAAAAATTAACATTGGATTGAGATGGATGAGATGGTAATGCTTCACGCCAGATTGCAGTGTTTTTAGATTCAATTTCCAAACCACTACTATACCCGTTAAACACAGTTACATATATTTAAAGTTTATTTAACATAAAATTATTTACCTGATTAGAATTATAAAACAAAAGCTATCTTTCGACATAAATTACCATTTTCTGACGTTAATAAAGTTTTTCATGCAAGATTAAATAGTGTTATCTATTAAAATAGATTTATTAGTAAAGGATTTCTAATGTCTTTTGCTGTTATTTAATGAGAATATAACATAATTATGATAAACTTCGATAAATAACAAAACGTTAAATATGGTAAAATTGTTTTTTTTTAAATTGATTTTGTGCATTACATACTCGTGAATATATTAGACAGTGGTCTACTACTTATACAGGGTGCGGCAGCATAACTTCCTTTTTTCAAAACCTAATAAAATACATTGTATGCTCGAAAAGGAGGCCTCAACGGCAAACGCACGATCCTCACTGTTCCAACGTATGATGGCGACTGAACTGTGTCGGTTAAAACTTTATTGTCCCGCCTCTCGAACGAGACCACTAGCGCTCCGTTACATCAACCGACTGAATGGCGCGCTTTTTAAATTACGATAACTTAGAAGGACGATAAAATAAGTAATATATGTATAGGGAAACTAGTTTCAACCGGTTTTTAATTAAGGTAATCACAACAATCGCGACCACAGCATCGGTAGAAGGTTGATTGCGTACAAGTAAATAAAGGAAAGTATGTAAATGTGATTGACTGTACGGTTTTAATTTTTTTCAAATAAATGAAGTTGGAATAACCGCAGTATGTGAACATCTAACACAAAAAACTTTAACCCTGCCCGACCGACCGATAGGTCCCATTGACCAAACCAGATATTTGAAATGGAATTGAAACACAGACGATAATATGGTTATTTAATTTATACAGAGGTTTGCTCAGTTTACATTTTACATTTTCCTGGTAACTGGAAACTGGTAGCTTTTGCTCATTGCTTTTAGATGGTAACGTAGACCGATAAAATGGTAGAACCATATGCGTGTAACTCTATGCAAATATAAATTCTCTGTGATTAATTACGAATCCATTCAACTTGTTCGTTCGCCACACTGCTACGCTGCTACGTCGCTACGTCGCTACGTGGGCTACAATGCTACGATAAATTCTACGCTACGGATTATACTCATAAATATTTCGAAGTATATCTATATGGTGCTTACGTACTAGAAGGAAATGATACTAAACAAATGCGGCACGAAGTGGAAATTATGAATACCGTGTATGATATATTGAAATTGATTCTGTAATACAAGTAAACGTAATTTGTGTAAATATAGATCGAATACAATTTAGAATGAGAATGTCATCAGAAAATAAATGGCGGATACAAACAAAAAACTACTCACAGTTCTTCTCCTTCTTTATGTAGTGATTACAATTGAGACTCACCTGAAAAAGAAATAAAAAGTTAGTTAAAATTTTAATAAACAAATTAAGATAGCTCACTTGTGACAATTGTACACCGTGGAAAAACACACTAAATATTACTTTGCTTGCAATAATAGTTTTATGACAAAAATTCCTATTACAGTTATAGTTGAATATTAAGTACTAGTGTTAATATATGTAGGTTTCACTGTATCGTATTATGAGGTATTTGTATGTATGTATGTATTTATTTCTGCTCATGATGTTCACCATCAAAAGCGTGCAACGTAATTGCCTGCGGCCTAGAAATATAGTCGCTCAAAACGTGTCCAAAACCAATTTCAAATCAGTTTCGCACTCGTATACACGTGCGTTCCCTCACTCACAACACAGTTCAATTCCCATTCGGTTCGGGAAGATTCGAGGCTCGCGTTTGCAATCAGTCGATCCATGTGCGGACGGCCTAACTTTGCATTTGAGAAACAAACCTCTACATAGTAGCAACCTATTTTGTTATACAGATACTTATTTATTGTGTCAGTCAATAGACCAGTGCGTATACATACATATTTATATGTTACTAAGCACATAACGTATTCCCAGATATTCTCGTTACTTTGCATGAGTATTTGCATATGAATATTCAGCTGCGAGCACCGAGGATAGTACTGCAGCGAATTTCCAGACCGAACGGAACGGAGGGAGTGCTATCTCCTATATCCATGTCTTAGCGGTTTTATGAAAGGGTAGAAAGGGAAATAGAGTTGCGGGTGCAAATTATGGAACGAAGAAGTGGGGTGTGGGGTTGGTTGAGTTTGCAAACACTGTGGAGAGTGGATATAGGAAACCACGCCAAAGGGTGTTTAATAGCTATAGGAAAATTGAAAAGTTAAAAAAAAGTGTAATGTCAATATTAACTTATTGGTATTCGAATGATTTATATTTATAAAAAATGCAGTTTAATATAAAATTTATTGAAGGTATATTAAATTTGTAATATGCTACAAAGAAAATTGAAAATTTATTATTTAGTGTTTTATGAAAAATTAAGATAATTTACTTTCCTGTATGTTAGAAATTATTATGAAAGTAAATTTAATTTAAAAGTTTTGTTTATTGAAGTATTTATAGAAGTTTGTTTATATTTAATGTACTTAATATAAAGATAAGAACGTATCTCTTTTGTATATATATATTCTCATAATTAATTAATTTCAAAGAAATATGAAAATATGAATATAAATGTTTTGAAATAAAAAGCACAAACTTTAAGAAGAACATACCTAGTAGTATTTAAGGTTTATCTAACATAAGATAAGTTCCTTGTTACGTAAACAGTGTTACCTAAAATATAATCTACTTTACTGCATTCTAAAAATTAATCTACCTTTTTGCACCCAATCATAAAACTTCTTAAGTAGATTATTTTAGAGATTATAGAAGATGTTTAAACGGTAATAAAACACCCTTTGTAAGTAAACTATTACATGAATGTAAGGTAACATTCATATCTTTTGGCGAAAGACTACGAACTTTCTATTATTGTCTGCAAGTAGCCTGTTCCAATGTAATAGCATCCTCACACGTCAAAGATACTCGCGTATATATAGTTCCAATGTGAGCCGTACGTCGAGAATCAGTAATTAGGATATTGACATCTTAAAAAAAACAGAGTTCTAGACGCATTTCACTTGAGATGACATCTTATTAAAAAGCGATTTGGCGACACTCGTCGAACTGAGTTGAATGTATGTGTCATGCACACAGCAAACACTTGACGCAACGCGACACGTCCTGACGCGAACTAGAAGTCACTTCAAATAAGAAGTAATAAGAATGTGAAAAAATATTTGGAACGATTTTAGACGTAAGATGTAATTTGTTGTCTTGTGATGCTTTTTACGTTTTCTATGCAAGAAAAAATGATTTATCTGTTTGGAAATTAACATTACTGATCCCACTTCGTTTCAAACAAACTCTCTTCAACAGAAGAGTCCAGACTCGGGGAAAGAGGATCAGATTTTATTCTGTCTAGTGTAACTTTACTACATATTCTATTCTATCGATTGTAATTAGTCTATTGTCTGGCTCTTATGTAGTAGGACCTAATATTTTTATATAAACTTCCACCTCTGCTCTAAACTACATGGATTCTCAACTAAGCCCACGAGCACCGGGTTCTTTGCTCGATAATGAGCCCCCGAGCAATACGTTTAATATGCCTGACAGCTAGTACTACATAGTACACACTCGTAATTCACGTAGGTAATACCCTGGAGTTAGCCGGATAGCGACGTTAGTACATGACACATCACCTCCAAGGGGAATGCATCTAAAGACTACAGACGACTCCACGTTGCAACTCTTTTTCAGTTTCATTTCGATGAATGGATTCCAGTATCTTCCTTTCTTTTTATTTTGTTGTCTGTTACTTAGTTTGAAGCTACTTGTTTTGTCGTTTATTTGTACCTAACCCTTTTTCAAAGCCGTACTTCATTCAGTGTCTACAAGAACAATGGAATGTCTACGAAACAATGTAGATACACACGTAAAACGTAGCACCACGTAGCATGTAGGTATTGTTGGAGTTTTGTTTTCAACCCTAAGTTTATGAGGAAATTAATGCAAAAATAAAATAGCAGTAATGTTTACCTAACTTTATTGAAGATGTTATACTTTCTTGAAGACGAGATAGGGAAGATTGATTATCATACAATGCAACACCTCTCAATGATTACAATCGAATTAAATTGAATATTTCATGATGACACAAACATTGATACGATTTCAAAATGACAATAGACTTTACAGATAATAATAGCTTGTATTATAATTTGCTACTGTCATCAAGATCTGCACCAGAGATAATGGACGGACATGTTCAAATTAATAATCCAGGAGTCCGGGAATATACCGATAAAATGAGAATATAATAAATTGTATAAATCTTTTAAAAACTTGTTGAGGTGTCTTGATTACTTTGAAAATTGTTTATGCTAAGCTCGCCTTATTTATCGTACATCTTATATGCTTTATTAAAATACAAAAGTATGTTGCGTTTCTTTTGTAAGCAAAGAATCTGTGGTAAAAGTAATTCTGCGTAATAAGCTCCTTTGAAAAGATTTATGCTATATTGACTTCGTTTCACTTACACTTCGTTACACTTTATACTTAAACGTTAGGATCAAGATTGTGAGTTTACTTAAAGATATTCATTAATTGTCAGTTTTGATATAACGCAGCAGTGCAAATCCAGCACAATTGTTATCAAATTAAACAGCATAATGACTAAATTTAATTGAAGTTCTTAAGAATTATTATTACATTCATCGTCCAAGTCTATATTTTGAAGAAGACAAAGTTTGGTTTGTGATCAGATACTACAGAGACTAATTAATCTTCTACTTGTTTAATAAACTATAGTTTATATTGCCAGCTGCGTTCTTTGTCCTACTAGAACCTTATCATTGCCCTTAGTTTATCGTTATCGGGATCCTTTCAACATCTAGCGTAAATTTCTACTCGGGAATTGCAGTTCATTCATTGCTTCTCCATGAGAGTTTATGCCTTTCTCTATTTTTTACTTCATTACAAGAAATTTGTTGTTTTGACGTTGGTACACTGCTGCCTCTATCTACTTATTGGTTACGTTACAGTGCGGTATTAAGCTGTTATGAAAAGTAAAGCAGATGGTAAAATCTCATCATTAGATCTCCTTGTGCAGTCGTTAGACCTGAAGAATTTGGGAAACCACTTCGGGTGAGGGAGATAGTAATGTACTCATTTTGTATCGAGGCTCGTACAGAGTGAAGTGAAATGCGAGTGGGAGGATGGGGATGATTTGTTTATTCAAGACTCAAGAGCATTGGGTTAGGGTTGTTCAGCACAGTACATTTTATATTATATTCTTAGCTATAAAAACAACTAGCTAGCTGTATTTTCAATACTTTGGTAGGAATACAAATAATGATGATGATGACGTATAATCTATTTTGTAATTTAAGATGTAAGCATAAAATAAGTTCAATATATTATACATGAAAATTTGTTACAAAATCAAGATTATTAATGTCTTATTATATTGGTATATAGTAATATGTAAAAAAACAAGAAATAGTCGCCATATCTTATGTAAAGGGTAACATCAACTTACCTCATTTACCCATTGGCACTACAATCAAAAAGTGCCAAATAAATATTAGCTTAAAGCGCTTAAACTTCAAGTTGTTCATACTCTTAATTACCATCACAGTTAATTAATAATTAGTACGTGGCATAACCGCGGTAATTAATTAGAAGGTAGTTAATTAAGAAAGATAATATTTCATTTCTAAAGTAGCTACGTATTCTGTTTACGTTCGTACTTGTATACATCTGCAATGCCTTTGAATCCACCTCCACTTTAAGGATGTTGAACAAAATGAACGTTTCAATGCATGCAGGGGAATAGGGAGGGTGTTGGAGCAGGATCGAGGAGAGTTGTTGAACTTTTATGTGGGGTAAGGGATTTCAATAAGCTCAACTTTTTTTTTATTATAATGTAAAATGGAACGCGTAGAAATTCGTTGTAATTATTCAGGGTTTAATATAAGCTCAATATTATGAACAGAAGGCTGAGGATTGCTACAGTAGACTGGATACAGTAACCAGTAAAAAACTCATTGCAAATGTTCACTGCTTAATATGCAAAGTATGTTTGTGGGTCAAGCGGATTGGTAGTGGTGAAGAGATTCAAATTAAACTGCTGAATATGAAAAGAATATAATAAGCCCCGCTGTGAAGGAAATATTATTCTAGATTGAAAATTATTTTGCGGTATTGAAAGACGACTAATTTTAGATGTCATGAATACTGTGAATCATATAGTGAAGCTAATTGGATCTAGTTCATCAGATTCTACACATTATAAAAGTACTTTGATGCTAGATTACAGTGCTAACTAGCTATAAGCTGATTCCAAGATTTATTTTCTACTTCTCATATAGAAATTGTCTTGCAATACAAGTTTGACATTTACTACATGCTTATTATAAGCCTTAGAGCATATATATATATATATATGCTCTAATATATATATATATATATATATATATATATATATATATATATATATATATATATATATATACGGAGAGAGAATGCTGGACCTGAAAGTGTGTCCAAAATGTGTGCGAGAGAGAAAGGTATATATTCCAATTTGTTTTCTATGCGCATGCGTCGAAAGTGACAGTTGTCAAGTCAGAGCTGTCTAGATATAATACGTGACAGTTGCTAAATATGACATTATATTGATGTAGAATAATTTAGATATGTATAAATATAAATAAACTATATATAAATATAACTAAAAACGTAAGTTCTGTCCACTCCAAATATCAACTGTTATGGCGTTCATGAGTGCATGTTTTCACTGAACGGTCACTGTTTTACCGATAGCCGAGCTTTGTACCAAATAAAAATATATAATTTATTTACATATTTAATATTTATTATATCTAGACAGCTGTCACTTTCGACGCATGCGCATATAGAACAAATAGGAACATATACTTTTCTGTCTCGCACACATTTTGGACACACTTTTAATCTATAGGGAATATAGGCTATTCACATTACATATATATATATATATGCTCTAAGTTAAGCTAAGTATAAATTCACTCCCACTCACACGCAACATAAACAAAAGGAAGGAAACCAATAATAATACAATAATGTACAATAAACAACAAATAATCAGATTAGGAGCGAAGTTTATCATAAATTGAACACTTGAAACAATTGCTTTAAGAAGCTTACAAAATCCATCTTCCGTTATTCCACGTTAATCAATACGGATGTTATCTTAAAGGATGAAAACCCAAGCCTATCCATAAGTCTATTAGACGGTGAAGACTAACAATAAGCAGTGTGTTATTATGTAGTAATGAGTTATGAAGTAGGAACAAGGAACAAGGAACAATGAGCAGCAAACATGAACAATTAACAAGAAACAAACTATTTAACTAAGTTAAAGCCAAACATAACATAACCGTAGTAACGCTGTAGCGATATTGACAAAGCGTGAGAGCAAAGTATATATGTGTATGTAGAGTAGAGTGTATCAGAAGTGGGATACATCGTGGGTGGTGGTAGGGGGTGGTGTAAGATAATGGGTTTGTTATTGAGAGGTAAAAGCATCAGTTGGCATACACTTACAGTGAGTGAAAGTCTCTGAAGTATAAACCAAGAAATGTGGAGATGGTGAAAATTATATTTGAATTATGTAGGTAATAGAATAGACTTAGAAATTATTCTTGTTTTTGTTTTCTCAAATGTTTTTTGATAATCTGGTTTTAAATATTTATTCTGAATTTACGAAAGTTATGTAGATACGTTCTATTAAATTAAAAACATCATAAGAAGAAACCAAATTAAGCATAGGGTGAAAATATTTAGGTTTTTATAAGGCATTACTTCCTTCAAACAGTTTCAGCAATATTTATTAGTTCATACTTCACACTGAGGTTACACGACAATCGTGAGCATGCGGATTGACATGTTGGAGAGCAAGGCCGTCCGCACATGGGTCGACTGATTGAAAACGCGAGCTCCAAATCTGCCCGAACCGAATGAGAATGCAACTGTGTTGTTAGTGAGAGAACGCACATGTATACGAGTGAGAGACACACGGCACGAACGAAACTAAACTGATTTCAAATTGGTTTTGACCACGTTTTGAGTGACTGTGTTTCTCGGTCGTAAGGCAATTACGTTGTATGCTTTTGATGGTGACATCATGAGCAGAGATGTGCACAAATACTATTCAAAAGTATTTAAGTACATACTAATACTTTAGAATACGACACAATAAAAGCCCCTATTATGCTATTGTTAAAAATTCTATAAAGTCACGAAACATTCGTTGGAAACTTCGTTGCTCGGCTAGTTTGCAATCAGTCAACCCGTGTGCAGACGGCCTCACTTTCGACCTCATTAACAGCATCACTTTAAACCTTTTCTTTGCTTGTACAAGACAATGGTATTGAGGTGTATGATATACGAATATATCAAATTAATTACTAAATTAATTATGATATTTATAAAACGCTCAATGTGCTCAAAGAATAAGTTCTTTTAATGAATTAAACTTTTAGAGGAATTGTCAATAATTTAAAGGCGAAACAAGTAAATATAGTGCAAGATACCCTTTGTGTTAATACCATTAACAATTGGTAATCCTCTTTAATCGGATTACAGCCTACTACTAACACATTTTAGCATATAACAAGACAGATTAGATTGACCGGCATGTAAGCCTTTAGACCTCGGATTCAAACTCAAAGGGAGGTCAAATAACAGTTTTACAGGGTGAATTAGTAAACGGGAGGGGATGGGACAACTAGTGAACATCCCCGGAGTTTAAACATCGGTCAAAGGGCAACACGTGTGACAAATTACTTTGCTGACTCATCCGATATCTTAATCGAACGTGTAATACGGACGGCGATGGAGAGATTGTAAGTGGCGCAAAGTGTATAAAGGGCGCGGAAACGCGGAGGTGCTATGTTATTGGATATTGATATGATTTATACGAAATATACATCGATAATAAAAAAAAGTTGATAAAATATTTTGAAATATGTTCAAATCCCTAAAAAGTTAAATAGAAATTGAAAAATATTTTCTCTCTGTATTTATTGCAGGGTATTCAAAAACAAAAATATATTACTGTATAAAATTAATTGAAATAAAAAGGGACAAGATAAGAATAGAAGCAGGAAGGAGAGCAGTCAAGTTCGAGAAGAAAATGAGTAACGCTGAAGGCGAATCTTAAGAAAAATTAGGGAGGAGAGTAGAAATGTGGGTGGGAGAGAACGCTCGAAAAAGAGAAAGGAGTATTTTGAAAGGAATGGAATGGCGACAAAGGAGACAGAGAGAAGAAGGCTCAAGTGTGGAAGAGGAGCTAAAGAGAAGAAACAGAGAGATACAACAATAGGAATAATAAGCGAAAATAATATTGAGCAGTTATTACTGGAAGGCAGTGAAGGGAAGAGGTGGATGGTGGAGTTAAAGAAAACGAACGAGGAAAGAGAAGAAATGACAGAGTAGAAACAGGAGGCAGAGTAGCAGAAGGAGCGAAGCAGTAGCAGTAGCAGTTTTGTCTTTATTTTTATAAGGATAATTTTTTTTTCTCTTTTAGAAGGAGTGAGAATGTTTAAATATAATAAGAATCAAAATTGAATTAAGCACAATGACATGTAAATAAATGAGTTAAGGCACAAGCATGTAGTGGCACTAATGGTAAACACATTAAAAATAAAATAAATAAGTATAAAATTCATAAAATGTAATATATGAAATTAATGCCGTTTATTAAAAGGAGAGACTAAAATGAGAAATTAAATACAACTGACTAAACATAATTTGTAACTTTGAGAAATATATTCATATAATAGAACAAACAAATTGTTTAAAACATTTGACAAGTATGTCAACCATTTGATAGCTTATTATTTAAATCTGCATACGGAAAGCTACAACATTAAACAAAATGGATTCCATTACAAATTTCATAAACACATTAGTTTTAAATACACACACCAACGCATATCGACAGGTACTAACAGTTGAACGTTTTGAATAGTTGTGTGGCATTGGCGTCCCTACCACCCATTCCATCTCACAGCACACACATTATTATTCTCTCTGTGACAGATTTTTAAAATGTAAAACATGTAGTGAAAAATCCAACGAGTTGTGGCACTCGTATTATATGGTGGTGTATTAAAATGCATTGGTTGAGCTGTACGAATGTGATGTGGAGAGGGGAAAGGGGGGTAAAGTGTACGGGTGCATTGTATTTGTAAACAATAGTCGCTGTTATCAATCTGAAACTGTACCAACCGCATAATCCAATGCGAAATTAAAGTACAAGTTGCAGTTTTGGAAATAATGTTTTACAAGCTTTGTTTTAAAGCTGCGGAATGATTTAAAAAAATTCAGTTATTGACTTAATGCCATTGTTATGTAATTTAGAAAAAGTATTGATGCGAAATTCTATCCAGGAAATTAGTATGGCTAATGACAGAATATTTTTTGATAATACTATAAGAATAATGTAAGATAGAGGAAATAGTACAACGACGCAAATACGAATGTCAAAATATATAGATGTTTATCATTTTAATCAATGATTAATCCGTAGTAAATATTAATACTAAAATTGCCCCAGTTACTGCATACGTCTTATCTAACCGTTCCCCTCTTTTTCACCGTTTATTCAATATGCATTTGATGCGTGCATAATTGCAAACCTATAGGCACAACACTTATAAAAATAATAAAAAACAGTTAGTTAGTTGTATAAAATAAATTAAAATAACTGACTGTACTAAACTAAAAAAATGTAGGAATGAAAGAATAACTATTTCCACAGAAGCTCACCAAAGCTCGTTTGAATAATTATGTATAATTTGAATATTAAAGTTAATGTGGTATTTAGTTTGAAATTAGAAGTGTTGTGGTATCCGTGTCAGGTCTACAGGTCTACCACACCGCGCCGCATGAAGCAGACCACACAAAACAGAACTCCCAGCCAGTGCAGAGAACACATATGAGATATTCAGAGAAACGAACGGTTATTATAGTCGGTGTATAGGCGGTGACGTCATGTGCAACACGTGGTGAAACACCGCAGAATTGCATTTATCAAATTACAATGTAACATGTGAGGCATCTTATAAACTACGTACACAGCGACACATTACGTAGAGAGATAGAAACAGAAATTGAAGAGCTGAGAGACGAGTGCTTTTATTTGCATAATAGCATAAAGATATAAAAGTAAACATTAATTTAGAAGTAATTAAATTTATTTTTATGGTATGGCAACAAACTTTAAATTCACTATACACACTCGAAAATGTGGGGTTGGAAACTGGCTTGGCCAACATGCTTTGTGTCAATAAAGTGTGACAACTATGACTGGAATTTGATACGAAAATAATTTGATAATATTTATAGTTGTTACTTTATAAAAAGAAAACAGTAAACTATTTTAAAACGTTTACAAAAATAGATTTGAAATGGAACAACAAAAAACAATAAGCTTATAAATATAAATAGAAAAGTAAACACTAAACTCGCCGGAAATAGTTGGCGACTTCCTATTTACAATTGCTGTGTAAACCCGGATATGACAATGGTCACTAAATGTGAAATAATTATTACATTAAACAGCAACAAACTGTTCGTTTTATGCTTCACACATGCAGTAATGCTTTTCACATCCTGTTAAGAAGGTGTTTGGAACTAATGGTTAATACTTCTACGTGCCTATGAAATAAATATTAATTTCATGTATATATAAAAGGAACTGCTATTTTAATGCAATTCAATTTGCTTTAAAATTGGTTAAGCTAAGTGTGTGTGATATGTGTGTGATCGTTATCACCATGGGTTGATAAACAGATGTATATTATTTACTATTGATGCATTGTCCGAATCAAATCAATTAATTTAATTGAAATTGTAGGCTAATGTGTTATTTGTAATTAACGGAACCACATCTTCCGTTAATTTCAAAACCCACTTCTGTGATGTAACCACTAACGTCCTTTGCGATAAGAAGTGCAAACTAAGACCATTTGTGTATTTAAACAAAAACCACTAAACTGTTCAAGCATACAACCCAATTTCTTCGAAGAGAACGAGAGAGATGAGGAGAGAGGAAGTTCCCAGAAAGGACTAACTCCCTGTCCAGAGATATATTCAAATTAAACTAAAGGTATTTACGGAATCTGTTTTGGTTTAATCAAACTCCATGATGGTCACCACAATTACTGGCCGTATAGTCGTAGAACTGTAGACGTTGGTCGTTTCTTTGAATGGAACCGGAATATCATACCGTTAGAGTTTGAATAGTCCCTGTGCGTCATCGTGGTCAACGACACGGTCTATTCGTATTTAGCGAGTACATGTCATGGCAAACGAACTTCCGAAGGGTAAATCCTTCCCTGATTTGGTGGGGTGTGGGTGCTCTGAGGGCTGATATGGGGTGCTAATTCCAAAGGTTTTCAATTAAGCACGTTTGTATGTTATGCGATAAAATATACGTTCTATACGAATAACAAATCTCATTGTTACAATTTGTCATGATAATTGGAAATAGAATTTATGAGAGCAATGAAAATAGAAAATTAATAAAATCATGTAATTGTTTTAAGCATGACTTAGCATGTTTTTCCAGACCATGCTAAATATCGTGTTATTTTGAAACATCGAAGGTAAGATTATAACAGTCGTCGCTTGGTATATACGGTATAGACAACGACACATTATACCGTATCCAGACCTACGTATACTCATCCATATATAGTATTTACATAACAATTTTTATTTAATATCGGGATCTACTTATTACTGCAATTTTAAGTTCATAGAGAAGCTTGAAAATTCCTTATAAGACACAGTGCAATATAGTAAGTTTAGATCTTTATTCGCTTTGTATCTGTTATATATTAATAATGAATAAAATACATCATGCGCAATATTATTAACGTTCGTTTGAACTTTCTTAAATATTATCAAATTTTCTAGGTAATACAAAAAAAAGGCATTCAATATTTTTTTACAAAGACATCACCCCCCTCTTCTTCCCCTCACTATCGGTGCTTACATTATCCGCGTCCTATATATCGGTTCCGTTGGTATTACAGGAATTTGCAATAAACTTCGTAACTCCAACATTTCCAATAATGGTAACGCGCCTTCGAGCACAGGACATCACCAGTGCCCCTTCCGCTTGCCTCCGGAGGATCACCAAGGATCCGGCCTAAACGTTATGGAGACGAGTGATCATCTCTAGTATCAGAGGTTCGTTCGCTTGCACGAAAAAGATTAGGAATAATATGATTTATTATATCAAAAAAATATTTAAATAAACCGTTAAAAATATCTGTCAAAATATTATACCATTATTATTAGTTCAAGCATGATTTTGAATAACTAGATAAAACCGCAATGTTTCTTGTAGTATTTCTGTAGAAAAGAATATACAATCCGAATGTATTGATGATTCCTATTCCTTCACAAGGAATTACTGTGGAAAACGGACATCAAATTTCATGATCATATATTATAATGTCCGAGGTGTATGTTTATTTTCTTATATGTTTATTATAATGTTCCAACTGTTTGTTTATATTCTTATATGTTTATATTCTTATATTCTTATATTCTTATATGTTTGGTACTGAATTTTGTATGGCAGCGCGAAAACGGCTCCAGGGAAGTTTTTAAAAATTTCCTATTTCGTAGAGATAAAAATTCTAAGACTTTTGGCGTCCCCGGATTTTTCCCTGAATTTCCTGGAAACCCGTAATTTTGGAAAAACTGGAAAAAAAGTGATCCCTTTTTTGCTGTATTACTTTCAAGTCGTAAAAGATAGAAAGTTGAAATTTTGCATGTGTATTAAGCTATTTAATGCTGACATTTCTCAAAAATTAGAATTTCAAAAATAGAAAAAGGGGGGGTTGAAGAAATTCGGGGGCCCCGTAGGGAACTTTGGAGAAAGTTTATATTCTGGATTGTAGAATAATTAAGTATATTATTAATAAAAGAAAATTCAAAATTTCAAAATTTTATTTGGGGGCACCGGGGCAGTATTTTCCGAGAGTAAAAATTGTGCTAGAAAGTTGAAATTTTGTATCTAGGCTAACCTTGGTAACTTATTTACGAATTAAAAAAAAAAATCCCAAATTTTGAAAAAAAGTTGGTCAAATAACGCATAAATTGAAAATATTTTTCTTTTTTAATAAAAAAAAAATATTTTTTTAGTCAATTTATATGTGTGTATATGTGCGCGAGTTTATTTATTATTTCAATTTAAAAATAGAACAGTTAAACATGAAATTTAATTACGAATTATTTTATTGGATTCAAATGATACACGCCAAAAAGACGTCGCATTGCGACGGGGGTAAACTAAAGTATATTATAATGTCCCAGGTGTATATTTATATTCTTATATGTTTATGTGTTTATATGTTTGGTTCGAATTTTGTATGGCATCTCGAAAACGGCTCCAGGGAAGTTTTTAAAAATTTCCTATTTCGTAGAGAAATAAATTCTAAGACTTTTGGCGTCCCCGGATTTTTCCCTGAATTTCCTGGAAACCCGTAATTTTGGAAAAACTGGAAAAAAAGTGATCCCTTTTTTGCTGTATTACTTTTAATTCGTATAAGATAGAAAGTTGAAATTTTGCATGTGTATTAAGGTATTCAATGCTGACATTTCTCAAAAATTAGAAATTCAAAAAGGGGGGGTTAAAGAAATTCGGGGGCCCGGTAGGGAACTTTGGAGAAAATTCATTTTCTGGATTCTAAAATAATTAAGTATATTATTTATAAAAAAAAATTCAAAATTTTAAAATTTTATTGGGGGGCACGGGGGCAGTATTTGCCGAGAGTAAAAATTGTGCTAGAAAGTTGAAATTTTGTATATAGCCTAACCTTGGCAACTTATTTACGAATCGAAAAAAAAATCCCAAATTTTGAAAAAAAAAGTTGTTCAAATATCGCATAAATTGAAAATATTTTTTATTTTAATATAAAAAATGTATTTTCTTAGTCAATTTGTATGAAAAATTAATTGTTATTAAATGTTAAATCAATATAGGACGAGTTTATTTATTATTTCAATTTAAAAATTAAATTTTGACTTGAAATTCAAGCCACTCACAAAAAACAAACGTCGCTTGCGACGGGGGTAAAAGCTAGTATGTTTATATTCTTATATTCTTATATGTTTATATTCTTATATGTTTACGCGATTCGTATGGTAGCTCGAAAACGGCTCCATGGAAGTTTTTAAAAATTTCCTATTTCGTAGAGAAAAAAATTCTAAGACTTTTGGCGTCCTCGGATTTTTCCCTGAATTTCCTGGAAACCCGTAATTTTGGAAAAACTGGAAAAAAAGTGAACCCTTTTTTGCTGTATTACTTTTAATTCGTAAAAGATAGAAAGTTGAAATTTTGCATGTGTATTAAGGTATTCAATGCTGACATTTTTCAAAAATTAGAAATTCAAAAAGTGAAAAAGGGGGGGTTGAAGAAATTCGGGGGCCCGGTAGGGAACTTTGGAGAAAGTTCATATTCTGGATTCTAGAATAATTAAGTATATTATTAATAAAAAAAAATTCAAAATTCCAAAATTTTATTTGGGGGCACGGGGGCAGTATTTGCCGAGAGTAAAAATTGTGCCAGAAAGTTGAAATTTTGTATATAGGCTAATCTTGGTAACTTATTTACGAATCGAAAAAAAAAATCCCAAATTTTGAAAAAAAGTTGGTCAAATAACGCATAAATTGAAAATATTTTTTATTTTGTTAAAAAAAATAATTTTTTTTAGTCAATTTATATGTCATGTATATGTGCGCGAGTTTATTTATTATTTCAATTTAAAAATAGAACAGTTAAATATGAAATGTAATTACGAATTATTTTATTGGTTTCAAATCATACACGCCAAGAAGACTTCGCTTTGCGACGGGGGTAAACGTTACTGGAATTTAAATTTTTACATGAAGTTCAAGCCACACACAAAAGACAAACGTCGCTTGCGACGGGGGTAAAAGCTAGTTAAAATATAAAGTGAGAAGTAAGGCCAATCAACAAGCGAGTCTCCATGACAACTTGTTTGTAACATAATATGGTGTATGCAGCGGCGTAACTAGGATGCAACAGGGGCCTTCTATGTAACCACAACCCCCCGTTCTCCCCAAGACATGGTGATAAAAAATAAATCGTAATATTTCATTCTGTTTGCAGTGAGGAGAATGCATAAACTGAATATATTACTGTTTTAATGGGAACAAATTTTTCATGCTCCAATGCTTAGAAAAAAATGTTTTATTATTTACAGAGGAAGTCTAATTCGCGTTTTTGCCGCGGAGATCCCAAATTTTTAGTTACGCCACTGGATGTTCGGTGGTAATGATGATTTCAAAGTCTGAATGTAATACGATTTATTTTGACTTTACAACCCAAACAACCAATATACAACATCAATACAATTCAGTTTCACAAAGTATAGAAGGCTAAGCACAATACTAAGAAAGCAAGACCAGAAAATATTGATACGGAGAGAATAAAAATAAACGTGTACATTTGAAAAATAATACGAAACTGTAACAGTCTTGAAAACAAAATGAAACAAATGCAAAGCTTTGTAAAATAGAATAAAAAGAACAAATAAATAAATACATCAGGGTGGAAAAGTGTTAGGGGTGGAATTTAAAGCACAAATATCAAGTTTGGGAGAGAGTATGTGTTTAGAAGAAGCAGGAAAATCAAAGATAAACGGGTCTATTTATCGGTTGTTTCTTTGCAAAATGAAAAGAACAAAATATAAAACAAAGAAAATTGAAATTGATTAATTCCATTTCCCGACAACCGTGCATAAACCTTGCTATACCCTAGTACCAGTACATTCCAAATGGAATTGGAATGAAACAATTCCCTGAGTTATATTAAAAACAGTGAGTTTATAGATTTGTGTATTATGTATTGTGGATACTTTATGAATGAAATTAACAATTTAAAACACAAACTTTACTCACGAAGAAGAAAATTAATCTAGAAATTAGCTTATAGCAAACTTGCAATTACTTGTGCTGCTAACGTTTACTGAATAAATCTTTACATATATAAATTAAGAATACATTTTTTCAATAATATCATAGTAACTTACCTTGTGGAAGAAATCCAGCCTCTATAAGTCTAGCTTCGATAAGAAGTTTCGGCAGAAGTAAACAAAACGCAGTAACAAGATGTAGAAATGGTGCTGTAGGTCCCCCATGTTGCCAAAGGCTACTAAACACTCCAGAATTCCGACCACCAGAGCCCCCAAGAAGGGCTGATGGTGGATCACCACTGCAAGTGCTCAAATGTCGTCCAAGTTTAAAGCCGTCGTTTGCAAGGTTGCCTACCTTAAAGAAGGCTGATGCCAAAAACAATGGCAACAATAAAATAGCGGTGCCGGTAAGCACTAGATAAGCGTGTAGCTCAGCGCGAGGTGGTTGTGAACCCGAAGGCCATGGCAGTGCTGTATAGCCTGTAAGAAACATAAGATAAGATACAAGGAAATTTGTAAGGAAAATAAATGATTAAAAAACGGTTGTGAAAAACACAGAAAAACAAAGGTTAAATGTAGCAGAACGGTTGATTTACCAAGAGCAAAGTTATTGTGAAAAATTGAAGGAATTAAATTAGATTCATGGTAAAAGATCTATAGAACTATTAACATTTGCTTGAATAATAAAGCCATCTCATCAAGAACTTGTAAGTTCTTCTAATTGAAAACCAATTTAATTGCTACATATTCTGAGAATTTGTAAATTCATGTCGATAATTTTTGTCTATCATTGAATCTAATTAAAATGTATGATGAAACAAACAAATGTATTAATTTATATTTCATTTATGATAGTTATAATTTTTTGATTAGATGACTCAATAAATCACAAGAGATTGTACAGTACATTCAAACCGAAGTAACATGTATTTTAAAAAATCGGCATGGCTTGTTGCTATCATGTATTCACTCGGCCAATTTTATATGTTTATAAAACGAGTAAATAAAGTTTGATCAATTCTTTATCATTTGGGTCTACTTTACAAAAGATAGAGAGTAGAGTGTTTTGTTACTTATTAAGAAAGGGAGCGTACAAATAAAACGTAGTAGAATGATTTAAGCGATAAAAAATTTAGTTGATTGTGTAAAAACGTAATTAATAAATGTTTAAGATGCAGTATAGCATCTTGACAACAACAGCTGTTGCTCTTAAGTGTGCCGCTAATTTTAACTAAGAAATACGTAGTATGAACTTAATAAAACAGAAACTTTTGCTTTTAGTATATTCACTTACTCAGAAAACGTTTGGCACACTGCACTACAATATATCCCTGCAGGATAGCTGCCAGCAACCCGTACCACAATGACCACAGCGAATTGAAATGTGATTTTCCGCATCTGCTTTGCTTGGACGGTGTTTGGGTGGCAGCTGCAGCAGTGATCTTTGGTTTACTGTTGACTATACTAGGTTTCTTGTTCATCTTTCCTTTGTTGATGTCGTTGTTGTTTTCGTATCCAACTAGACTACCCGTTATAGACATTGTGTCTATAAGTCTTGCCGCCTGCCTGATTGTTGATACTATTTTACTATAATAGCACCTCCCTCCTTCTATTGTTGTACGGATATGTTTGTATTTTATTTTTTATGTTGATAGTATAAACAATTGTGCTAACTTTACATTATTTTCAGTCTGTGTTAAATGCATCGTTGTATCTGTAACGAAAACAAAATTATTATTAGTGAAATGAACGACATGTTAATTGTTATTAATAAAAAAGAATTTTTCGTCGAGTGTATTAGAAATGAATAATTTTTTACGCATTGTTTTACGCTTATTTAAAATTTGTAACTTGTTCTTTTAAAATAGGAACCGCAATACTTTAAAATATTTTATAATTTAATAACTTTTTCATTATGTTATTGAACAAACATATACAATTTAAAATCAAGGATACAGATTGAAAAATATTTAATGGGAGAATGAAGCGGAATTTTAGTTGAAATGTAAAACAAATTCAAATTCCAATTGAATTGAATAAAACGAATAGAAAAGTTTAATTGATGTTATATAGTTGTTATAAAGTAATTAAAATATGTTTACTGAAGCATATGGAATTCAATGAATTCCACAAATGTTTATTTGTTTCAACAGTAATACAATTTTTTGTAATATCTTGTACAGTACTATAAGTTATACTACAGACAAGAAAATATTAAAACTTATAATGAATTAATTTTACAACGCTCGTTTGAATAGTTCCGAGTGTCATATGGAAATAGGTATAATTCGAGTATATATATTGAAAAATATAATAGTGTTACCCGATTTCATACTCCATGAACGTTTCAAATCAATATGATATGCCCAGGCTTGAGTTTCAAACCGTACATGTAGGTTAACTATAGTTCAAATTACGAGAGTTCGGCGGCGACTCATACTTAAAACAAGTTGTGGGGTATAAAGTGCCGATATAACTAAAAAGCACTGATTCACTTATTTTTCTATAATGTATATAGAAACGAATAAGATAAAATTCATTATCGTATTATAGATTTAAACCGCTCTTATAACTTCTTTTAAGTATAAGTCGCCGCCGAACTCTCGTGATTTGGACTATACATCAATATTTTACCGATAAACGATATCATAATTTACATATTAAAATTTATTTACAAAGCATACATCTGGTAACACTTTTGGTCGTTAATAATATAGTTTAATTATCAATAAAGGTAGGAAATTCAGCTACTGATTGCATTAAATGTGGTACGTGGCAGACTACAAAAAGTACTTTTTTGGACTATTTAGTGATTAGGTTTACTTTATAAGTAGAAGGATTTGTGCTTTTAAGACAGAGAAGTACGGTACGTTGTGAGAGTATGAGATTATGTTACTTTATCGTTAATAAAATAGGTAAATTTTAACTGACAGTAATTATAACATGATTAAAAAACAACTGTGGCCTTAGGAAGCCATTAAAAATATTTATATATATTTAAAAAAAGTTAATACGTTGTTTGTTATAAGTTGATTTTCATTTCAATTTGAACTAATTTTCAGAATCAGTTAAATTTATTTTTTAATTTAAAGACGGCCTATTTCCGATGATGAGTACTATCGCTAACGACCACCTACATGTTGGCAGTTTTTATGGTGGTGAAGTCTTATATATGTGAAACACCTCTAAGTTATAAGTTTATGATTATGTAAGCACATAATAACTTAAACGTGATCACAACAAAACCCAGAAAATATAGCGATGCTCCAGGAAACGAACCCGAAGACAACAGTCAAACGGCAAGCATTAATGCTCTCGCTCTCTGCACAGTCTATAATAAGTTTAAGTAATGTAAACACATCAAATTATTTCCTTACAAATTTAACTACACATAATTAAAATAAACAAATAGGTAATATAAAAGTCAAACACTTGACTGTCGATAATAATTTTTAACTTAAATACTTTAAACACAAACAATAAAGCATAGAGGGGATATTGTTTTTGTCTTTTAAATATTATTTTGTACCTTGAAGGGTTCTCATGGGATATTTCTCTCCAATGTAGTACAGACTCAAGTGGCATATAAAATTAGTAATTGACTCAAAAACAATGAAAGATCAAGTACCCGTGACGTTCAAGTACCGTCCTTAGTCGTATATGGGTATCTTTTTATTTTAAAGCAAGGATTCAACAGAGAACGCCGTTAAACCATTTCCACTACTTTTTTTCTTTAAATCAACACATATATATGTATTTACAATATTATCCCCTCTAATTGAAAGATATATGTTTTCTCCCATAGTTTGAATGATTTGCTAAATTAACATATCTTTTCACTTAAGTCGTGAGCATAACGTTTCAACATTTTGCAATACAATTTTTATTGCAAAATGTTGAGACGTAATTAAACCCAGATTATAGAATCAGTCATATTAATTAGAAATAATAAACAAGATGACATGACAAAGTGGACTGTACAAAGCACACAGGCTCAACGCCATGAGCTTGTAGTAATGACGTCACAGAGTCTGTGGAGTTTGTAAGCTCATTGTAATTTTATGTACTAGATTCTGCAACTTTCATGATGGGACTTGTTGTGTTGTTTTGTTTTGTTGTTTGTTTTATATACATTAACAGTAATTAGAATGAAGGCAATTATTTAAACAATAACAATTCTTTTCCTTTAGGAGTTTTGTTAATAATACCCTTAAAAATAAAGATAAATTCAAAAAAAAACCGAAGGTAACTGGAGGGGTTTTTACAAAGTGTATTTCTTTTGTGATAAAAAATAAAACAACATTTTTTGATATTCTAGTCTTTTAAAATATTTAACTCTGTTGCTTACAACATTTAACACTTAAGAAACATGAAGAAATTATAATCTTGGCGTTTTAAAGTTGTTTTAAACAAATTTTAACCGCCTAAAAACAAAAGGTAAACTCATGTATTATTTAGCGTAATATTTTTTATCTAACGTTTTATTATTTATCGAAGTTTTACATAATTCTATTACATTGTCATGAAATAAATTTACTAAAATGTAATAATACTCGCATACAATCTTACGCGAAAAGATTTATTATCGCCAGACAATGTTAACCTTACATTATGTTAACTATAAAATGTTATTTATCAGGTAATCTTTTTAATGTTAAATAAACCTTATTTGCATTTTTTTAACGGCTCAACTTTTTAGACTAATTGGCCTGTCTTTTTGCCTGAATTTTGATGTCTTTTTAAAATACGGACTCTACACAAAAAATTAATTCTGCGACTGTCATTCTTAATAAACTGAGTGCGATAGCGACCATATTGAAATACAAAAATATGATAAGACAGTATATAATTTGTTTAGTTATTTATCTCTAGAACTTCTGAGTACACGAGACGATAATAATACAATTTTAAAATTTTCAAATATGATTTTAAACAAATTGAATACCAACATCAAAAGTATTATTACAATATTATAATTAAAATATCAGATACCTCAAAAATAATTACTCCTCGCAGAATAAATCTGTTGACATTGGAACAGTTGTTATCATTACGTCGCATTGTTCTGGGTCTTGTCCTAAAGCTCATGCATATTCATTTAACAAAGAAGCGATGAACAGAGGGTTTATTCATTATTTAAATGAAGGGATTAACAAAATATTTGAAAGAGATTCATTACCAAACAAATGTTTGACTATTATTTGTGCTATGAGCTGATATTGAATGTTTTTTATCATAAATACAGAGTTTCAGGTAAAAAATTGTCTTGCAGTGCAACTTTCATACTTCTTAGCTTCCCATAAGCTAATTAGAAGGTTCTATTTCTACTTCTCATATAGAAATTGTCTTGCGGTTGAATTTCATACTATTCAATTCGTATACTGTAAAAAACATCTATTGATTTTTAATAAGAAGGCTTGCAATAATTCTCTGACCACATTCAATAATGTTCTAAATAATTTGCAAAGTTTAGTCACTGTAATAGGAATTCAAACAGTTTCCTATTTTAATTATCCAGGGATTACAGTTTGCATAACTCTCACCTCTGGTTGTTGTTATCCATTCAGTCGGTTATTGGCTAACAGTCCAACAGTAAACTCGCCCTAATGCTGTATTGTTTGTGCAAGTACCAAGGATGCAATCCATGGAAATTTCCATTTCAGACTTATTGCACTTCCGTCTGGATGAAAGCACACCGATAATAGGATAACAGATCAACAATTAAGGGTTTATTACTCTGAAAACTTTGTTGAATTGAAACGTTCCAACTGAAATCATGAACATTCATGAGTTGTGCAATGAATAAGTTAAATTTCATTGATAGTGTTAACTTCTACGAGTACATTTCCTTATGCGTTGGATTTAGCTTGAGATGTTCATTTATCTCTTGTTTTCTATCAGAGGAAATGTGTTCTACATTCCATTTTATGTGTTTGGTGGTGAAAGGTGATAAATGTTTTTAAATTAAGAAACTAAACATTTTCTATGGTTGCGCATGGGTATGGTTTACAACAGATTTTGTTGAAACATGTTTTGTATTGTTAACGCAATTGTTATCTTACAATTAATGAAGGATATAACCTAGTTGCTGTTATCGCAGTAATATATAGAAAAAACGGGATAGGATTTTAAATCTACTTTGCAAATTATTAAGGTCAAAATTATGATGTTGAAAAATGATCTAATATTTAAACGCGCTGGTAAAGTTATCACCAGTGGCATACCGAGTCTAATGGAGACCACCTTTTTAGCTACAACGCCAAATTAAATGTATATAACCATAATTTAACTTAGAATAATTGAATTTTTTGGACATAATTGAGTTCTCGGAGGCCCATATTATACCGGGGCGGATGGCTCTGCGCCTTACCCTCGATACTCGTCTGAGTATCACCATATACAGTTGAAAGTATTTATCTAAAACTATTTTAATTTCAATTAAGATGAAGTAGGATATCTGTTTCTTTTTTAAAAGCACCAAACCTGAATGAGAATAAATAGTTCGGCCTTGCCGTAAGCCAGGTTAAAGGAAACATTAAAAGTACAAAAGAGCATTAAAATTAGAGCACTGGACTGCTAATGTGAGTATTTAGCTTTCGCGAAAATAAAAATATCCAATTATTCATTGGGAATAAGGAAGGCAACCCATCTTAAGGGAAACAAATAACCAGAGACTAATATTAATATAAATGCGTCCCGCATTTCATTCAGTATAGAGAAATTTATCTTTTTCATGAGTTACCAAAACAGATGCTGTTATAAAATATGCAACGTGTAACATTTTATGCATTAAGCTACGTAATTAGTACAACTTTTATCGCAGTTTAATTCTAATTATAATACGGAATATAAGATAATATTTTTTCATCTCAGGCATTTATTTTCCTTAACGATCCGGCATTATCATTACCTTCCCTTCCGTTTCATTTTATATTTTTAATTAAGCCTGAAATATCGTATATTTTAACATTGTGTTCCTTTTAACCGTCATTTTCTTCATAAGTTCTATTTAGCTGATGCAATTTATATTAATTTTTATTTTAAACGTCACAGCTTAGAATACACTGCATCGGATACTAGCGTCTTGACTCGTTTACGAGCGTCGGGACGCCTGCGGTGACAGCCCACGAAAAAAGCATCATTCTAGATATCAACCTCGTGGATACAACGATCAAAATAATGTTGAAAAACGAGTTAAATTAATGAATAATACCACAAGGGGTTTTGCTGAATCATCGATCATTGTTAAGAGAGAATGTTCTTAAGAATGAGACTTAAAAAGGCGATGATAATACTTATAAATTGTTTCGGATAATTGATGGTAAACTTAAATAAACCTAAAGACGTATAAAAGAGCTCCCTTTGATTTCTTAACTAAGGAAAGTATGAAGTATTAATAATTAAAATGTTTTGCTAAGAAAATAATTAAGTGGTAACATTTTGAAAATAGTCTGCATCAATTTGGACAAGTAATCTAAATGAAAAAATCGTTTGGAAATGGAGAAAACTTCATATTGTATAAAATCAGATATGAAAGTTGAATTAGAAAAAAATGAAATGAAAAATTGGCAACACAAATTGGCAGCCAAATTGGCAAATTGGTAGAGAATTTTATAAAATACAACTAGTAGTGAAGCGTAGGCCTTGGTTTTCTAAACTAAAATGGCCAAGAATATTAATGACAATGACCTGAAGACTAAGAATGTATCATACTGTAGCTCCGAAACATCTAGCAAGAAACAAAATCATTGCAAACCCTAAATACGAATGTGGTGAAGAGGAGGCAGATCCTGACCACATTTTGTGGCAATGTAAAAATACAGTAATGGCAAGAACTGGACTTCGACTGTTAACACTGCCTTTTTGATTGAGAAACCGAAATTTATAACAGCAGTATCCATGAATAGATCGTTCTTGTTGTCTAGATATAAAGTATAAGAAAAAGCAGAACATTTTTAGGAGCGATAAAAAGCTACGTGCCTAGGAAGCCCGAGAAATTATATTTAAAAAAAAAATGGAGAATACATATATGCAATATTCTATTTGGCGTACTGCTTTGTACGGTAAATATATCTCCTCTACTAATATCTCGAAAAAATGAAATTAGTAACATATGTTAAAAGACGACGCGGTGCGCTCAAGTTCCATCTCACTGTGTTTGGACCTTTATACGTCACAATTTATTTTCACCGCTGTACTCTCGTGATTTAAACTATAATTGTTTACAGGGTTTCAAAATAGCACCGGCAAGCATCTAAGTCAACTTACACCGCTACTATTCCTTTACATGGTTTACCGTTCATGTTTTTAAATTTATATTCCTCTTTAACTTATCTCTAAAGCTCATCCCATGTAATTCGTAAGTTACAAAGATTTTTAGTAAAATTAAAACAAAGTTATAAAGAAATATTCAGTGGAGCGCACGTAAATAAATTAAGCGCATACAATTTACATGGGAAGCAATATCATTTCATTAAACACAAATTCTATAGGTATATCGGGTATATACCGGTTAGAACCTGTAATTTGGAGTTTAATCGGTTCACAATTACACCCGTAATTTTAATATCAAATAGATTATATTGTATTCATTTAGTTAACGCAAGCGCGAAATAACTGTCTTAAAAGGGCTGTCAACCCTCATTTCACTTCACTGATCATAATTGCCTTATATCTTCAGAACATCCCTTATCCTCGTATCCACATAACCCATCTACACCCCTTCTATCATCCCACTTTTATTACTTAACATTTACCTGCTCAAGACTTCTTGATACCATATAGAGTCCACACACATGTCACTGTTAAACAAAGACAACGTTATATGACTTAGATATGTGATGGAAAGAGATAGAAAATTAGATTGATAAACTCTAAAGTTAATTCGCGTTTTATGGTTCTACTTAGGATAATCGGGGTTTTTAAAGACCTCTAAAATAAAATACGTTTTATAAGCTGCGGATAAGCCTATTTGGAGAGGATAGGGCTTATCAGAAAATATAAATCAATCAAAATTCCTGACCGTTGTACGTGATTCGAAAAAACCCTAAATAAAAAACTCATCGAAGTGCGTTCACGCATAGGGTGCTATAACATTCTTGCCGTAAAGCGATTTCAAAATAGTTTATGCGTTGTTGTACATCAACTAAAAGCAGAAGAGCTATCGTTTGCTGTTTATTTACTCGTAATTTTATCAAATAAGATTTCTACTATTACTTTTTAAGAACACTTTCAGTTACATAGGTTTCTAGGTTTATATAATTGTAAGACTACATGAAAAATATTATCTTTCTGCATAAATTTATATTTTCTAAAAATTAATAAAGCTTTCTATACCAAATCATACAGTATTACATATTAAATTAATATTAGTAATGTCTTTTACATTTATTTAATGACCACCCGAGTCGAAATTTTAGACCTATCCTGATCCTATAAGGGATCTTTACTCCCCTTTTCATACTAAAACAGAAAAGTAAACCTCGTCTCGTCCTAAACATTATTATATGACCCTCCCTTGGTCCTAAACGAAATCATGATCCTATCGTCTTATGTAAATTTTTCAAAATTTGTAAATCTTTTTTAAACCTAAGATGGTCAAAAGAAATTTCTCAAGACCTGCTATGGGTGTAAGAAATAGATTCTATTGTTATGTGATGAATATGAAATAGTGAGTCAGAGAGTGATAGATAGATGTAATAATAAGTTAGATAGAGATAGATAGTGTTATATTTGTCGGTATTAATATTTTGGTATTTAGATTTCGCTGAATAAAGATATATCAAGTGCAAACAAAATTATATTACACTTCGGTAAATAATAAAACGTAAGATTAAGTAAAAAAGATTACGTTAAATAAGGCATGAGTTTACTTTTCATATTTAGCGAAATGTTAGTATAGTAATCATTGAAACTTTTATCACAAAGAACCTAATTTTAACCTTTATTTAACACTTCAAGATTTTCTTAAAGCAGTATATTTATTCATGCTTATGTGTCATTAAACATTTTCTGTGTTCAACAATAAATTTGTTCCGTTTCCTAAAGGTGACACGGAAGTCCGTATCAGCAAAAGAACAACTTTTCCTTCGGTTTGATAAATACGTTAACAATTTGTTAAACAAGATTCCATTACAAAGCTTATCATTTTCTCTTTGCTGCATTATTTCGGTCCATTTACGATATGACATAACACTTCAATATTTTATACCTCTGGGGGTTGAAAGGTATCGAGGGTGCTCAATGTATAACGCAACGCGTTACTACGTGGAAAATGAAAAATTCTGTTCATATTCAGGAATATGTATAAATTTATGATCTAGGGCTGTGTTTATGATATAAAATAGTTTCGGCTTTTCTAAATAATGTATTGAAGTTATCAGCTCAAAGTTATGTAAAGTTAAAAGTTACAAGGATAAATATTTAACTAATACGGCTGCAATTTCGAAAAGTTCAAATTCCTCGTTATTATACAAAGATTTATGCCAGGTGCAGAAACTTTCAGTGATAAGTGCTTTTTACACGATCAGATCAGATTCAGACGAACTGTCCGTTTATCGTTGGATGTAGGCACGTATATTTGAAAGGAAACGGAGATCTGATCTGATAGTAAGAAGAGAACATACTGTCCGATTTTATATGCATTCAGATCTTACATAACCGATTCTTCGTCTTCACTTCTCTTGAAAGTGCATGTACATTTTCATCTTAGATTAATTTATGCAGTCAAAAAAAATATATAAATATAAGAGTATAATAAAGCGAAAGCATTGGCTTGTTATTGAAAACAAGGTAAACAAGAATATAATACATTTTCATAAAATATCTTTTACTAACAAAATATTCTCAGCCCTTATTCAAAGGTTTGTTTACGAACACTTCAAAAAGCGAGATGCTATCACCCCGCGGTCACAGGGGAGCCATATTATTTGATTTTGCTCCAGGAATTGAAATATATTGGAAAATTGTATTTTGGTAGAATGGAGTACCACATGTAGATACCGACAACGAAGATATGGGTTATTTACCAGGTGAAATGACGTTTATGAAATAGGGGTGAGGGGGATACTGAAGGGTAATATAATTCTAAATGAATTTATGTGATATATTTATGAGATGAGGGTAGAAGCAAGTCAAAGATTATTATTAACATATTCGTATATATTACGTAATGAAATTTAAAGGAAATACTTCTCTCTTTAAATCTTGTGAAAGTTATATTAATGGACGTAGTACATGTTATACATTTGACAAATATAAATAATAAATTGTGATAATCATAATTGCTGATAATTATGAATAATTAATTGAGGAGCTTGGTACATTTGTTAAAAACATGTTTTTGTTTTGTAATTTTCTACTATTTATGAACAAATATTGCATTTATATTTAACAAATTTGGATGCTGTTTTGCAAATGTATTTATCCAAACTGATCCTTCCCGTCACCGCATTCATCGTAATGTTTAGGTCAATATGAAAGTTACTAGCCGATTAATTAGTTCAATCGTATCCTATACTTTTAGCATACTTCTCCATTTACTGTTATTAGTCCGGAAATCATGAAATGAAGTTTCGAAAAAATGTTATTGACTACTAAGTGACTATGATCAAGTGATGTTAGAATCCATTGGACAGTTTGACCAGCAAGCCTTAACTCTTAAAATTGAAGTGCTCTGCTTACCACTCTGGAAATCATAGCGCCTAATTTCCCTCTGCTAGACAATTATGTACAATGACAGTAGCTAGCAAATCAAGCAGATATTTCTACCTTACCTATACATTGTTTTAAGATAAATTATCTAAATTTATGCGAACTAAAGAATAACGCAAACAATACGTTGAGTTTTACGAGTGCTTCCTTTATCTAATATTTAATGAAAACATCTTTTCACAGGATATCGTCAAGTATCCTTATATTATACGCAAAGAAGGTTAAAAGTAAATATAATATACAACCCTAAAATAATTTATTTCCCTTACACACATTAAGCTTCTCAAGTAGGTACTTGTCATGATGACATGAAACTTTTTCGTTTTCCTCGAAATCTTGGTTGATTATCTTTAGAATATCGCAATTTTGTGTGTCCTTTGGGATGGTTGCGTGTCTCGTGGTGCTGATAACCTATAAGACCAAGACGCCCTAGGGTTATTGCTAAGGGTTAGAGATTTTTCGTCGCGGTCTATAAGGGAAGATTTGAATTGACATGCACTCGTGTAAAGGGGGGTGGGGAGAAGGTGGTTGAAGCCGCTGATTGGATTAATATCGACATTCCGAATGTGATATATTGCCGGAGCAAAAAATATGGCGGGATGTAAGACAAGACATTTCGATATAAATGTTAAGAGAGAGAGAAAGAATGGGAGTATGGTACTGATTAGTTGTACAGGGGGAACAATAATTTAGGTATCGTTTAAATTTAAAAAAGAATGAAAAATTATCTTAGCGTGCACTTTTTTCTCATTTGCTGGTTTCTCACAAGCTAATCCCAAGGTTCATGGTCTATTTCTCATTTCCTTTCTAGCTGGATATCTAGTTGTGTTAGACGTTTTCATTTACGTAGCTAGTACGCTGTATCTACATCTATTTAGATATATATACATATATTAAATAACTCGAGAATAATACATATTTGTTATACGGTTGCTCTAGTTGTATGAAGTCTTGAATTTCAAAAGCTGCTTGAAACTGGCACAAACTTGAACAATGTGTTGTTAGAACAAAGCGTTGAGGACAAGATGTTAAAGCATTGTTTATTAACGTCTGGAGTCAATGACCGCTCGTGTAACACAAAACTGAATACAGTTGATAGTGTCGACAGCTATATATATACTAGACATCTAGTCAGCTAAAGTATAGATACTAGTCCCACTAAAAACAATACGTTTTTACCTCACGTTACGTTTTAGTATTTACTAAAGTATAACATAAATAATTCTGTACTCGATAACGATTTTAAAAAAACATCCAGATCAATTTTGTTCTGCATTAAAACTGCTTTAAGACTTTTACTCTTATTCATCATACTTTAATAGCTAAAGCTACGTAAAGTTGTGGAAATGTTTTTCAATATGAAAAGCGTTATTCTCTTCTCCGTCATTGTCTTACTTCCTAAAATATGTGTCTATTTATAGTGGAAGCACCCTGTAACAACTAAGAGTTGTTCTATGAAGGCTTCAAGTTTCCTAGCTTAAAACTTCAATTCCACATGAGCGCTAAAGCTCTGACGGTATCAAGCTTTACCGCAAAGGGTAGTGATGAGAAATACATTAGCAGGGAATTTGTTGGACTGGAACGAGTGACTGACTACTACCACTATCCTAGTCTTAATGAAATCTATAGATCGCGTTCCACTTGTCAAAGATAAGAAATGATCCGTCGTTTACAAATATATGTACCTACTAATGTCTAGGTAAGGTTGAATTATATATACGAATGTTGGAAATGAGGTAGAGTTAGTTTGACTGAGTTTAAATTAAATTCCGTTAATAAAGTTACATAGTGATCTTGAGTTATCTTGTTAAGGGTTGCTTAAAGAGGGTAATATCTATTTCAATTAGAATAGTATTATTAAATGACTTAGGTGAGTTATGGTAGTTACGAGTTCTAATATATGTCATTACTTATGCATGCTAAGATATGTTCAACTGAGACAAGCTGGAACATGTTTTGTGGTTATCTTACTTGTCTCTACAGCTCGATACCCTAACTATCCTTATGGTTTGGGTTATAAGGATCAAATAGACGGCCAATTCTTAACACGATTATTTCTTCCATTAATTTTTATCAGGGAGACTTAAAATTCCATTTCCAAGTTAATTTTATTTAAAAATGATAACATCGTTTTAAAAAATGGTGCATTAACAAATAGGCGTTTACAGTTTGTCTTTCGATGTAATTTCGTTTACGGTGTAGTTAAGCTTCCTCCTTTTATTTAGTATAGCATCTTTATCATCATCTTTAAAAAAGTTGATAGACTCAACTGAAGAAATTCAGTTTAACGAATAAAAATCATCAAATTACTTAGAGTACCAAGTCTATTGAATTCATTTAGTAATTTTTAAAAAGAAAAGTAAGTGATCGGGGGAAGATGAAAGAAGTACAGAGGGATATTTAATGAAACTAACGTACGCTCTTAAGTTTCTTGTTTAGTCTAAAGCTAATTAAGTTTAAATTAACTGAAATAATAGTTCTTTAATCTATTTCTGCATTATACCAAATGGAATGAGCTACAAGATAAAGCTTCAGGGCTAATAAGAAATTTCACCCTTCCTCTCTATTCATCAGTAATATAAGAGATTATTATTTCCTAAGGGATTTAAAACGTCAATAAAATGCTTAGTACAGAAACAGCTCACCGCAGCGCTAATTGTCTAATCAGAGGCGGATTACATTGCACCAGTGCACCATCTGACGAGTCTGTATTACTCAGCAATCAGAAACGCGATCGATTTCCGAACGATGCGATGTGGAGGCTGTGAAGAGGAGGAGCGGAATCGTACTAGTAGAATGCATACTTCCTATCGAGTGGGGGTTGATTAAATGAAGTTTGCGGTCGGAAATGTATTTCCCGGATCAATTAAATGAGATAAAGCTCATCAATCCTCATTCCATCGTCGCTGTCATCTAGATTGTGTTGCACCAGGCAACGTATGTCGGCGGAGTGTTCTTAGTTTTGAAGAAAACATTATTTGAACTATTTTCAAAATAATAAAATAACAAACGTATAATACTTTGCAGACTAGCACCTTTTTTCACTTAAATGTGAATCCAGTAATAAACTTAATCTGTTCGTCAGCCTATCATAGACTGATATTTGCAAAATGTTATGCGTTTTGTGCATAGTCTCAAATCTGAAACCCCAACTTTTCTAATAAATGTTATCTTCATAAAATAAGAAATAAGTTTCGTAAAACGTCATAAAATAAATTACCGTTTCTTTTTCTTCGTGAAATAAAAATCCGTAAAATGAAAGTATAACTATAAAAACATTTGTTTTTAAAAAGTATTTTAAATGAATCAAGATAGATGTTTTTCAACAAAACTTAAGCCAGCAGTTTATCAATCCGACTTAAAGCTGTCAGAAAACGGTTCTATTTCTCCTTCGCAGAATGCTGTCTTAAAACTACAGTGCATGTAGAATAAAATAACAAAACGGAATACTAAGAGAAAGTATTTTTCTCTATAAAGATAGCATGTCAAAACTATCCAAGTAGGTAAATATCGATATTTATTGCAATTTTAATATTCCATCGATGTTCCGATATTTAAAAGGTAACTACATCTGTAGTTATAACATACAAAGTATTTGAAAATAATAAAAAAAAACTCTGTCCAAATTATTTCGTATTTTATATGAATGTGTTAATATGCTAAAAAACTTAAAGAATGTCTATTAATATGCATTTCTGTAGAAGGTTAAAAGAATCATCTTCATCTTGATATTACCATCTTCAAAGAAATTCTCTCATTTTATGACGATTATAAAAACAATTAAAGTCAAGTACTTCTCAAAAGGAGGGTTAAAGCACGCAGAATAATTTGCTTTATTCAAATTAAATTTTAAAACATGTTTGCTCTCTACCCGTAAAGATGACTCTGACTGTCTGCATGAAAATCTACGAAATATATAGGAGTATGTATTACAAATGAATATCAATTTATGGTAATCACAAATTTTAATTCTAATGGAAAAATAATAAAAAGTTATGTCAATCCATTTGGAATTGCATGCAAATTTATAAATGATAGGATGTGAAAAACAAAGGGAAATTAAAGGTAAAATAACAATGTGTATAAATAGAAAGGTATGTTTTGTTGGTGTGACAGTTGGTACGCAGAGCTTGAATTGCAACATCCTATTAAATTAAAGGAGTATATCTGTGCTTTATTACAATTAAATAGATCACACATAAAGAATAGGGAGGGGGGTGAGAGGGTCCCCAAAGTGGGACAATATAAATTTCGTGATGTTACATCTAATCTAAAACTCGACTTAAAAAGAAAAATAAAAAAAATAATATAAGACTAAAAGAATTAATATTTTGAAATGTGTGATATCAGATGTTTTAAAATGTGTGACAAGACGTGACAAGCAGGAAGAGAGGTGAGGTTTAGAAATTCGTGCAATTTGTGTAACATAATGTTTGATTAAAGCCTAATGGATCAATTAGTCTAAAACTAGGTTCCGTTTGTAAAATCTCACAACATTAATATTGCGTACAAAGCAGCAATACCACTTCTAAAGTATTTCACTTTTTCAATTATCAAATTTATTATCCCTTCAATAAATATTAAATTAATTTTGAATTATTGCGCCACACAGTATGCTACAATCAAACCCTAACTTAAGTAAGCATCACAATACCCATGCAAGCTTTTTAGGGGATTCCCCGTGCAACGATTCAACAATGTTAAATTCCTTGCTCGACACAATGTGATGTGTGACAATTACTCTCCATAACTCGTGTACTGGATGAGTACAATTCATTTAAAAATGGCCGTGGATGAGTCGAGTCGATGGTGCTATAACGAGTGCACTTCACATTTTCACATAATCATACTTCAAACAAATGTTTTATAACGTTTCTGTTGAACGAGTTGTGGGGTTTGTGGAATCGGTCCTTCTACGTGTCGCCCTATGTACCCTTCTACACCCCCCACCCTTCCACGTCAAACACCCAAACACTTTCAACCGCATCAACCCTTCTGAGTATGCATTCTGCATAGTTCTAGGGGTATTAAATGCACCAGCGGTACTTTCCAGACTTACGAAGGACTTATTGACTTTATTCATTAAACTTATGATAACATTTTAGCGGGCGCTAACGATTCTATTTCAAACAAGAAAGAGATGAAATTCATAATTACTTTTACTAAAGATTTTGTCATTTTGCTCATATAACGTAAAGGAAAAGTACTTTAATTATTAGGGGTCATTTATAAATTCGTCACACTTTGTGAGCCCCCTTCCTCCCCTTTGCCGTCTGATGTAAATATTAGATAACTACAGTGCCTAAGAGTATATATGATTGACGCCAGACCCCTGTGTGTTTGGGTTCAATCTCCTAACTAGCGCTTGAAAGGTTGCTCGTTGACAAAATTAAATTGATAAAGGTTACAATCATTTTGAGGTAAAGGTAAACACTTCCTGCCAGGATCATAGGTGATACGACTCAGCATCGCAAAGTTTCAGCACTATACATGTTTTAACACGATTGCCTTCACGATTATATTGACTTTGTTCATCCCCAGTAAACATTTTGGAGTCACTTTGCCATCATATAGAAGATGCGTATGATTTTTTTGCCAAGACAGAGTTCATGTACAGTTCAATTTTTCACAGTCGTTATAAGAATGTCTATTTTATTGACAACAAATGACGAAATAACGTCACCTGTCGTCAATACAAATGAAGATAAAGTTGATGACTATAATTGAAGTGCAATAGTGATAGAAACGTGATAGATAGTGATAGAAACACCTCACTAAATTGTTTACTATACCTCGAATAGCTTTGTTTCTAATGATTAATTTTGAATTAATTTCAAGTTTAATACATTTTCTTCAATCCTTATTCTATCCAGTCTATATTGTTCACAGATCCAGTGAACTATCTTACAATGCAGTTTCACATTTGTTACTCTGCCACAAGCTATTTCCAAGCCTTATTCTCTACTTCTCATATAGAATTTGTCTCGCAGAATTACACTATACGAAAAACTAATTCTCTTAAGTAAATTGCATCAAGCTTCCATCAATAAAAGTTGATTATGTGTATATGTTCTTGTATTCATATTTAAAATAAAATGCAGACAATAGTGAAATAAAATTTCTGTTCAAATAAATGACATGGTTATGACATATATATATATTGTGCGCCCGTGCACTCAGGGGCGTAATAAAATTAACGCTAGCATAGTGTTGGGGAATAATGTACGGCATCGGAGCGTTGCAGCGATGTGGAAGGAAATTTATGGATTATATTGACAGTCATAATAAAAATATATGAAAAATGTCTGTCTTTGTTATTAAATATAAATTGAAATTATTTGGTGATAATTTTACTTGTAGATTTTATGTTTTATTCGTCGTTCGGTAAGGCCTCTCTCACACTGCAACCGACTTTTTCAGTATATGTCAGGGAATATGTCAGTTGTTTCATATTAGTACGTTTGATTATGGAATAACTTTTCTACTTTAATGTTTACCAATATACGATTGTTGTGAAACAATCCTCAGTTGATATGGTTTAGACGTATTGGTTCTTTCATCAAGAGCGGTTATTTTAAATTAATCGCTAGAGTTGCAATCGTAGGAAAAAGTGTACCCCGATTGTAATTAGAAACATTACGCGAATGCGAAATAAGGATGTGTCTTATTTCGTTTTCTAGACTGCAATGTTAAACGTCTAACAGGTTAAATTGTAATACAACTTTCTAAAAGTATATGTAAAACTACAAATGCATAATGTCTTAAAGAAAATGATATTTTAATAAAATAATGCATATTTTTTAACAGCAACAAGAAAAACCTCTTGAATAAATGTCTGCAGTTAATTTACGCTGCTCTGTGTAAGTTTATAACGTAATTTTTATTCTTACCAAGTCACTTAAAATAATTCAATAATGTTTTTATTACAATATCTTACAATAGCTTTGTTTTGTATCCCCCTTCATTTCTTCACTGAAATATATTTATTTTACTTTTTCAAACAAATACTCGTACACAACTTTTTGACTTAATAAGTTTTCATTCGTTGTAACAAGTGGAAATTATATTTTTGAACAAGCTAAAGCTATTGTTTTTGTTATCATGTTTTCCTTTCTTATGGATTCCTACTTTATTTTCTATTTTCTAAACAGAGGGTACTTTATTTTGCATACTTATAAATTCAATTCAAAGTACCCATTTACTTGGTACGAAAATGAAGGGTGGAATTTTTTTATTTTCTAAAAATACTTTGAAGTAAAACATTGAAAAGATTTTAGTTAGAATAATAGGTTTTATTTTAATATTCAATGAACTCGTAATTATGATGAATATATCTCCCCTAGCGGTGGAATTTGTAACCCGCAGATTCATGAAATTTACGTACATTCCGTTATAACGAATATGACAGATATAGGGAGATATCTCTTTAAATGTATGATCGTGAAAAGAAAAAGCATTTCGGTATGAATACATTTTGACAGCTCAGATATTTTATTTGAAATTTCGAACACTGGAAGAAAGTACGAGGTAAAAAAATGATCACACACTGAAACAGATTACATCCGACCTCCGTCTTTCAGTTTTTGATTTACCTGGAGCTATTTATTTGTATATTTAAGGTCCAATACATATTTGCTGAACCTCATCGTTGCTCATTATAAATCACGAGCACCGGCTAAGACATTTACAATTTATATATAAAGTTTAACTGTGCATCTAAATACTCGCAAAGAACAATATTTTGTACGTTCACTAGTTTAAGACGAAAACTAACAGGTATATAATATTTCCCTCCAGACAGTGGTTCAAATAGTTTACTGGGAAACGCATCTAGATACATTATAACATTGTGGCGTTGGTGAATACTCAACTTTATAATAAAATTATTTTCACTGGCTATAAATAATTTATATTGACTTAGTGCAGTGAAATATAAAATTTACAAAACCTATAAAATCTAAAACAAGAGACGATACACTGAACTCTACATATCTGCATATAATGTTTTATAAAATAACAATGTGACAGATTCAGCAGAATCATAAAACACTTTACGCAGTTGCAGCAAATCCCACGAGCTTCAGATCTACGTTGACATGAGGGGTGTAGGTGGGGGTTGATGGAACCATGGTAAGGTGTGGTGGAAGTAAACACATTTGACTACCAAATGTTTTTCATGTGTATTATTGCCAGCACTTGTCATCCTGCGAGCGCGCGTTGCGTGATACGAACTGCGGTACCACAATACGAATGTGAATTAAACTTTAATACGAATGAAAAGGGTTTTCGTTGTGAAACTTGTATACGAGTATATTTGCATATCGGAGAATGTTTCATGGTTCTACCATACACAGAGAAAGTGAAGTCAATTGAAATATTGAGTTGATATTCATGCTGATTGTATATACAATATATATTAGAAACTTCAAAAAATATTAAAAACATTTAATAACGTATAGTTTCGTGCATCATACAACATTTTTCTGGTTTTCTCTTGGAGAATGGAGTATCATTTCACGTTAACCGCAAAACGTAGATGTTACGCTACATACATGATATATTTTACTTAGCGAAACCAAATAACATTTAATCTAAGATGCTTTTTACCATTTAATTCTTAAAAAGGACATATGAATATTTTATAATCCTAAAAGGTGAACTTAACAAGTTTTAAGATTATGTTAATATACAAAACAATAGATTTAATTTTCAAAAAAACAATAAAATAGATCATAAAACGTTGTATTTTATGTAACATAGTTTTCACAAGATCAACAAATATTTTGTGAAGATTGAGGAGATGGTTATTTTTAATTATGTACTGTATTACATATATATATATATATATATATATATATATTGCATAAAACCCTTTACTTTTTTTCAGAAATGTAAATTTTTGTTAAAGGATAATTTGTTTTATCTAATCTGACAATATAAATACAAGTATTATGCAACAGGTTCATTTCTTAAATGTAAATAGATAAAATGTAAATAAAATGAAGTAAGAAGGGCGAAAAAAGGACCGAGGTCCTAAGAAGCCCGTGAAGTATTAATAAAAAAAAAGGTTAATTTCTTAACGTTAATTCAACCTTAAATATATGCAACTGTTTTTAGCGGGAATAGCTAGTATTTGATAACAACTTTATATATGTTATTTTGCTTAATTCTAGTAAATGGAGCTGTTGAAAATGGAATCTACATGTGCAATTGACGTAATCATAAAAACCTATAGTATTGTTTGAACTCTTCAATAAAAAAATAATTTAAAGTACATACTTCATAGTATATAAACATTATTTCAGACAGTTTAACACAAACAATAAAATATAACAGAGTTCTCTTTTTTAATTAAATAAGAATTTCTACAACGATTAATTCCAGTACCAGTATAAAAGTAAAATATGAGATTGTGAGAGATGCGTGACGATCGGAATACGTCAGAACTTAGAATGAACGAATGTGCATCGCTTCCCCTCGAGAAAATTACAGTAATTAATATTTAACGTAGAAAACCTGAAAAGCACTATATTGTACATATAATATACAGGATTAAATATGTACCACATTAACTTGATTTACTGAAGTGAACTTTGTAATTATATAATTTGTTAAACTGAATATCATAGTGAAAATATTTACTGGTTTTAATGAAATTCAATTTACCTATTAAAATAAATTATTCATGGGGTCTTCGTATAACGCCATGCCGGCGTTTATATTGGAAGGTATAAATTTAAACAAATTAGGCGATGGGGACGTGTTTAGTAAGTGTATGTATAAAGTGACATTTATCATAATTGGAAACAGATGAATATTAAATGTCAGGGAAATAAACGTATAACAATTCTTTACGAGTACGCAGTAGAGAAGGAATTTGATTTATTGAATGAAACCTGGTACCTGATGGACGGATAAAAAAGTAACACTTGTTGAAATGCTGACGATACCATACAGTATACAGATACCGCTACATACTAATTTCCTCTCGCTTCTCTTCTCTTTCACATTTCATTCAATAAATCTAATGCGTTGACTATAATTCCTGCTGACAAGTGAACGCATACGCATCAGTTTGTAATGGGTGACATGAAATAAAATTTGTGGTATATTGTGTATTTGTAATATGTATATGTATAATTTTATATTTCACTGTTGCAAGGAGAACTAGATTTATTTGTATGTTTACTCGTATAAATGTGTTACTGTCAACATCGCAAGCATTTCTACTAAATTTATTCCAAAAAGCAACTAGAACTTAAATAGCCGAACTCAGTTGGTGGCTCACAATACATGGTACAATCACACATACGGTACCAACCTCCCCCCCACCCCCGCTTTCCTTCTCGTCTACTTTTATACAATAAATCACCGTGACGACGCTTACCATAATAAGATTTAACGATTATGTAATATATATGAGATTTAATGATAATGAAGATATATAGCGCTAGTCGAAATCGAAGACATACTAGTCACAATGACGTGAAATTTACGGGATCTGCGCTCATTAAGATCATCTTCTTAGACGACTCCGCAAGTAACTTATATGGAAACCGCGACTGTGAATATGATACAGAGCAAAAGCAAAAATACTGCAAACATTCAAAAAGACGTGGAGCGTGGAGGTGCCATTACCATTCATCTAGTTTATTTAAATTAGTATTTAAAGTAAAGTTGTATTTGAAGTAAAGTTATTTTTTAGTAAAGTAAAATTAAAGTAATTACCTTAATGTATATTTAGTATCAAAGAACTAGAGATCCTCTTCACATTGAAGTTGAATAAGTAAATATCTGAAAATAAACAAAAACAAATAAGTTAACATATCCTTACAAACAAAATGAACAAAAATTTAAGAAAACTTTAATGATACATATATTTAATATTACTATTACTTCCAACTTTGTATCTGTTTTATTTAGAGTGTACTAACAATGTTTAAAATAAATTACTTTAGCTTTAAAGTCTGCATACAGAAAACTTATTTAAACAAACGGGTTGTAAACTATCGTAGTTTACGGTAATAATTCCTGTCCCCATTAAATTTTAGAATCCAGATAATTTCAGAGTCTAGAGGATCAACTGCACGCTGCAGAGTTGCAGCCCTTCATGAAAGGTGCCCATTGACGTGACGAGAGTAGCACATCTGTTACAGCGCTAAGTTCAAGGGATTAGTCGCGCTTCCGTTGTATCGCTTCTCGCTGTCTATGTCGCCCGTGGTGGAGGTGCTATTTAACCCTTTGGTTTAGAGAAGTTGAACCGACATATAAAAAGGTAGGGTTCTCTCACACTAGTACAGACTACTTGGTTAGTAGGGCAAAATTATTTCGCATTTCACATTTTATCGTGAGGGACTCTCTACGGTACTGTTAAATTATTTTTCGGAAAGCACATAAGATAAAGAAGCCTTAAAAAGCAAGATAATCACTGTAACAAGTTGACATTCATTTTTTTTGTAAAAATATTTTTATATAATAATTTATGTTTAAAAGAAATCCTTAACATATCATAAATTAAGTACTTGCGATTAAAGTTTAAAGTACAACAAAGAACAAACCTACAATATATACATATGTTGAGCATAATACATATATTTTAGGTTTAAGCTGAATTTATAAATGAAATTATATAGTTAGATAGTAGTAACTTTACTAACGAGTAACTAATAGAGTTAACATGATGAAATAACATCGGCGTCGTCGACAATGGTACGATGAGCATCCCAAACTACGCTTCCCCATTCCTCCACACCTCGTTGTAGGCGGTGTTCATCCTATCACGTTCACTACCTCTCTGAGCATTGTACCATGCCCTATAATCCGGAAGACTAGAACAAGAATATTAAAGTGGAGAAACGGGGTATGGGATGGTATACCCGTACAGAATATGTTGGCGATACAAAAAATAATAATTCTCGTAAACCGATTGTAAAGCTCACTTCGGGATTATATGAATTGAAGACTGGAGCTGCATTTTAAAGATAAAACTATAATTAAACAAGTAATTGTATTGGTATTTGTTTTACAATATAATTGATATCAATAAAGTATTAGTTGTTTGTATGTGTGTGCAATTCCTGGTGTGGTTCCTGTTGGTACAAGTTATTATTTTGCATTAATAAATAAACCTTGTATATTAGAAGTAGGAAAATATAATTCCAAATGAAGGCATTAGTTGTGCACCACACAGAAAGGCAAAAAATAATGAATTACAAAGGAGTAAGCGATTATACAGTTGTTTGTAAGTCAAATATAAAATTGCAGAAACTGGGTTAATCGAATACTAATTGTACGAGTATAACGACCAAATTTCTAAGTTGATTATTTCATTTAAACAATACTTCTTAATTAATTATTCAATTAATTTATCTGTCATTTTAATGCTCGTTAAATGTAAAACTTTTTGTTTCAAAGATTCAGAGAACGTAATTCTATTTTAATTAATTAATTTTTAATTCAGATTCCGACCATCAGACAGAACAAACTTTATTTTATATTATGATTATTTAATTCCGCGGGCAATTATATTTAAAACTTAAAAGTCGTTATGAAGTCCCCAAATAAAGCAAAGCAGAAGTCAAGAGGACGGGGTATCTACGGTACAACTCAACGAGTATCTTATGAAATGCTTTATTTTTAGTCGGATTAACTTATAACAAAAACGGAGAGAGAAGATTTTGTAAATCACAAAAACTTTTGTCATAAATAATGAAGAATTTCAGTTTTTTGTTGAAGATGAGTTAGTGCACTACTAAAAGCGTTGAAAGTTGTATAGTATTATTAGTTTACTATATACATTTATATAAAAAAATATAACTATTAGCACATAGAGATACATGATTCTATATCTATGTCGCTGATTTGATTCTACGGTGACGATTATATTTTATGCTAGATTGAATACGAATATAATATCTTTCCGCTAAACATATATATAAATGTACATTATATAAAACACAATGTTTATTATTTTAAATATATGTAAAATTATCAACTAAATCATGTTCCAGATAGCTGTGCTTTCGAGTTTGATTCCCGGATCAGCGCCATATTTTATGAGTTTGATTGCTGGTAAGATAATTGACTATACGTTTATAAAAACACACATTTATTATGCCACATTCCACATCCTCAAAAAAATTGTAAAATTTTTAGAACCAGGTTTTAACAAAAATTCAGATCCTGGTATATTAATTTTCATAACATATATTGTACTTTTTCAAAGAATTCTTGAACAAATTCAGACCAAAATGTATCTTTAAAATAATTAATAATCGGTTCTTAAATCAAGAAAATCGAGAAAAGCATTTCTCTATTAAATTTGTTTTAAATTTAAGAACATTTTTAACACTGATAATCAAATATTTCAAAATCGCGGCAGTATGAAGAATTTGGAGAAATCGAAATACAATAAGAGTTATAGCAGTGAAAGTGGAATTCTCGAAAGATTCAAGTCCAGAAACGAAGAAGAGAAAGCAAATATTGAAGAGACGAGGAAGAGAGAATTTATGAAGAATTCGTGTGGAGGAGGAAAAGTTTGTGTACATGAGAGGGAGATGAAAAGAGATAGTTGAAAACAGTAGAAGTATGGAGAAACTAATGCTAGGAAAATGAAATAAGTAGAAGGAGATGAGTAAAGGAAGAGAAGAGTCACTAGGAATATCGAAAACGAAGAAGTGAATGCTAATGCTTTTTAAATTTCTTTCTTAATTAGGAAATTAAATATCACACAAATATAAAAGGTCTGTAACGCTGTAGAGGCATACACGAGTACAAACACAATACAATATAGGTGTATGAATCCTTTCACAAATGTCAGATAATTTGATTAAATATCTATTATTAAAGCATTATTACACGATATTAAACAAATTGATTTATACAATTACACAGCCAATTAAACTGACTTCTAATGGTGAAATAAAAATAAAAGACCTAAGAAAGTAGAGTAGAAACGCCGGATATAGAATAAAGTGATTTTCTGCTGAAGATGATGCAAGTAATAGTCGAGATAGTCAAGATTCTAATGGAACCGTTCAACGTACAAACGTTCAAAAATCAGGTGTGAAATAATTCTGTGAAAATCGCATTCAAAACTATAGACACCAAAATATTTTTATAGAAATTAGAAGTTCTACAAATAATTTTATTGTAAAAGTTTACTTAACTAAAAACGAATTTATGGCGAATAAACATTTAGAGCGTAAAAGAAGATATAAATTCTAGCAACTTCATTGTGTTACATTCTTTGATGGTCAATGGATGAATGAAGCAGGAAAATATTTGATATAGTCAGAAATCGTCTTCTGAGAAGATCTATTTATACATTTTGTAACATCCTGAATCAGTGGAAAAGGAAACAGTAACCAAGCAAGGGTCTTCTTATCTAACTGTGTCCTTTATCAAAGAACTACATGTAGAACCCTAGGCGTCAATAGAATAGATAATTCTATATTCGGAACATACACAAACATAAAACATTTTATATATTTTGATAAACTTGACAGCATTATCAAACTCAACAAAATCAGCGATGTGTAGTACGAGAAGACCTTGGAATTTAATTAATTTGAAAAGTTATAGAATAGTTTAAACATTTTAATCTTTTGAAAAACTTTGTTCATATTTGATGTTCAATTAAAAGTTTGAATTCCTTATGAAGGGCAGTGAATGTACCATAATTATTATAACAATGTAATTGAAGTATCTTGATTAAACTACGAGTATATTATTAAGAGTCTGTCATCATTCTTTGGTATCTTATTTCATTTATTTTGAGTATCTACTTATTAGGTATTCTGCAAACAAGCGTCGCCTTTTATAGCTATTAAAAAAATAATGTTATTATTATTATTATTAATTGTTCGGCTTTACAATCTACATTCTTAATACATTTCATATACTTCAACTAACAATTAAATTTAAACTATTCTAGACCTTTCTTATTTCCAAAAGTACATTCTGCTTCTTCTTCTCTTGACCCTCTTCCTTCATTTTCCCTAGTCTTCCTTCTGGACTGGTCTATTCCCTAGTCTATTTTTCTGGACTGAAGTTTAACTGTTTCCTCGCTACTTCTTTCTTTCTCCTGCTTCCCTTCACTGCCTCTTTTAGTACTTCCTCTCTCTTCCTGTTCCTTATGCAACCCAGCCACCAGCTTATTTATTGTCCTGTTTTTCCTTTCCTTTTTACTATTTCCGCCATCCACCTCTTTCCTTCACTGCCTCCCTTTAATAGCTGGCCAATATTCCTTTCGCTCGCTACTTTTTCCTTACACTCAAACTTAATGTGCTCCAATGTTTCGTCCTCCGCTCCGCACATTCTACACTTTCTTTCCTCACTACTTTCCCAGTATCTGTTTCCTTTTTCCTCATTTCCCAATCTAAACCTTGCTGTCCTTCTTATGTGTTTCATATCTTATATCTTAAAATAATGTGTAAAATTATTTTTTGAAAGCAGTAAAATAGGTCATAAAACATTGTATATTAGGTAAAGACATTTATGTAACTGTTACATTAGATAAACGTTAAATATACAGCGAACTCGGAGTTCCGCCACAAGTTTTTTTTAATGTAATTGTAAATTTAATCTATTTATTAATTAGATGAAAAACAGCTTTTCAAAAAATTAACCGCCTTACAAATAAATCTGTTATAAAAGGTATACCAGATATAAACTGAGAATAAACCTGTCCGGGCGGGCTTTATACCTAGTATAAATTTCATAACAGGTTTAGTTGTAAAGCGAGTTTTGTTACTATTTATAAAAAAAGATACCCAAGATAAATTAAAAAATAAAATGTAGTGCAATGCAAATATAGAAATCGATTTATAATATCCTCCAACGTCCTCGAAAGCTCCACGTAGTGTGTTTCATGTTTCATGTTTCACGGTACACGGTCGAGGCCTGCGCGAAGTTTACCTTGTTCTAGTATTCAGAGTTCAACGTCAACCACGTAAACGGTAACCCTTGACCTGTAACCTTCCTCGAAAAAGCAAAACTAACATTGAACGTACTACATACAAACAAGTTGTTAGAGCGAGATAGATAGTATGACTGACCTAGCCTAGAGGTCATGAAGGTCCATTGCCATTGTCACTACCACTTTTTTATTTAAGTTTTGTATTATTTTAAGGACTTGTTGAAATATTTCATTAATAATGATAGAAAATATCTATTATAATTAGAGGTAATAATAATTCTAATGAAGGTGTTTCGTGAGAATAGACCGCACCGTTGCCGAGAGGGTCTATGCTTGACGCCATACAGTTGTGTTTAGTTATTTTTAGAAATAATTTGATTACGTGCTCACAATCATAAAATTTATAAGACAGCTATGTAACTAGCACAGATGAGACCACAACACCAAAACACATCAATCAATAACTTCTACTATTGACAAATTAATCAAATTAATACGATTTTTAGATAGTACCAACTTTCATACGATATGTGTCCAAATTTCATGACATTCCAACTTTCAGTTGACTAGTGACAGTGGTTTTAAAGGCGCTACTTTTGTAATTTTTAAAACAAAAGAAAAATCATAATTTCGTGTTGATAAAGCATTGATTTTTAATTGGAAAAAATACCGTTCAAGCAAGCAATAGCTTGACAAATGTTATTCAGACTATGGACTACATAAATCACTTTCAGTTTATAAATGCATACATGTTCATTACTAAAATTAGTTCACTAATCATAAAATTAATTACTTAGTTTTGAATTTACTAGTGTGTAGACAGTGAAAATAGAAAAATAATAGTCCAGTAAAGATGCACTTACTTGAAACAAAGTAATCACAAATATGTGTATTTATGGAGAATTAAATATGGAAAATGTGTCATTTCAGAGCACGATGTTGGATTCAGATCGAGCCTAAAAATTAAAATTACGGAAATAGCAAAACAAAATACATAAATTGTTTCATTTCATTTTTTGACAATAATTTATATATTTTTTATTTTTGAACTCAGAGGGTATTTCCTTGATACATTTAGCTTGACATAAGAAACTGATATATATCTAATTGCTCTCAGAAAAACATAATATAGTAACACGACTGGACTACATAACTATTAAGCTTTCTCGGTTAGACTGTACCACTATAAATTGCGAGTATAAAAGATATGACATTGACAAAGACATCATTATTATGTGGCATGTCTCCAGAACCACTAGCACTAACTCCAGCTAATGCCGTTTCAGTAGTTTGTTGCAAATTTACTCAGCTAAGGATAATCTCATTACCTCGCACTCTTCACCCCGTGCTTCGTTATAGTTACAAAATTTTCCCGAAATAAACTGACATAAAACACAATTATTTGGAAATATTGATGATTTTATATTAAATATTTTCAATGTAGTGTTAAAATAGACAATACATTTTAAGTTCCATTCATTGAAATAAATTCTATTATAAAATTATTGATGATTAAATTTATAATGGAATTTAAATGATGGTTGCATTTATTGTTAACAAAGAGATTAATTATTTACGTCATAAAATATTCATTAATCGTTATTAATGAGTGTGAATATAAATCATTATTAAAAATTAATTTGGGTGACAGACGGTATCTCTAAAATTTCTACTAAAGTTTTTTGTAACTCAAAAGTTATGTGATATGCGAAATGTGTTTAATTAATCTCCTCGGGGTTTGCCTTATATTGGCTACGCTGAAATCTAGAAAATTATCATAAGCTACTGACGTACTTAAGCGAAATGAATAATCGGAAAACAAGAAAATTCATGAGGTTTTAATTGACAAACGAGAAGAAAGAAACAACAGAAGGGAACTGATAATAATTTTTCCAAATTAAAAACCAATATAATATTTCACAAATCATTTACATACCACAATTATAATACACACAGAATCATCTTAACACAAACTTTTCAAATTCAATTTATAGTTGTGTCTGAACTACTAAATATCGATTCAAAAACTTTGTTGTAATATAATACTTTAACACTTAAAAGCACTGTTAAGTTTCTGATTTAACTACAGTTAAATTAGTTATTTATTACCCATTGCCGTTCACTTATTTCATGAAATTATCTATTCAGTAGTTTTGAAATATATATAATGTAATATATGTACTTGAAAATACCTAACAACATTATTTTAAAAGCATACTTTGCGGTATTTGAATAATATATGCTGGTATTTATATATCTAAGATAATATAAGGTGGAAATACAGGGTTCATGAAGTCGAGGGGGTCTTTAGAAAGTCAGTTCTTACCAGATACAATAAGTAGTTGTCTTTTTAGTTGCATTTAGAACACAGAAAGGCAAAAGAAAAGTCGAAAGTGATGCTCTTAATAGGACTTTAATTGCACAGTCGTTTTTAGTCAGTTTTAGTCACGTTTTGAACATGAATATGCTTGCGATTACAAACATAAGTCAAGAAACTTTGTTTTCAATGTGTACTGTTCCTTTTGTACGGACCATTTTTATACAGCGCGTCAAATGGATTGTGGCATTGCGTTGTTGTCAGACCTGTAGAACAAGGACACCAAACTTATTCTGGCACAGAGTTTTTGGTGTAATTATAATAGAATATCTCAACAATGAACTCCGTGAACCTAGCATTTGTAGTAGGCGCCTTAAAGTCTACCAAAAATATATAAGATACAAAAAGTTAGAATATATGAATAAATTTAAACCGAAGTCTCAATGTCTACTAAAAAAACATTAAGCAACTCGAAGACAGAAACAGAATATCAGCATAAAACAAAACTACAATAGAAAAGAGTCGTATCATAAAAACTTCGTGAAAGATTAAGATATGAAAATCGTTATATAAAAACTGATATATTAGCTATGAAATGTTATTAGCTTTATTCTTATCATAAATATATAAGTACACAATAACCATAGTTACATACGGGATGGGAGTAGAATCTAAGTAAAATAATGACGAGGGCAGTAGCAGAGCCACCAGTTCATGTATTCCCGGAACTATTACTCCTAGCATTACACATTCTACATCAGCCATTACCATTAATAGCTAGACGGCGATCACTTAAACCGTTTGGCATCTTAAAAGCTCATGTAGAGTAGAATCGAGTAGAATACCTACACCCATCTTGAAGCATGAAGACTATGGAGAGATTTGGATGTGTAGATTTTATTTCTAGGTGGTGGGATGAATATATGGAGACTTGGGGTTATTCAGGGGTTGTTTCTTCCGCACTACACATCAGAGGGTCGTATATCTTGTTTAAACGTCCATTATTTTATAGTTTACGTCGGTGTCCAGGTTTATATGTTATTTATATTTCTAACGTTTTATTAAACTTGTTGTGTGCTGTGTGGTGTGTGCTATGTGGTGCGATGGCCTGTAGTTGTAGTTAGAGATGCGGCGGAAGGAAGTTTGTATGGCTGATACGTGGATGAACTATTAAAATCTTTGTTTACGATTTGTATTCATTCTAGCATCACTTCTGCTATCCATGATGACAGTTTTATACTGACGTAAAAATGTAAAGTCGGTAGAAAGGAAAAATAGTTTTCATTTTACGATTTTTACTATAAAATAATGTTGTTTTTATTTTATTTTTGTAAGTAATAACGATAAAAAAATAAATCAAATAACTTTTTATTAAATAGTAAAATATATAAATGAATTGAAAGTTATTTTTAACAAAGGAAAAGTTTTCTTAGTACAATGTTTTAAATAAAAATTTTAAATTAAGGAAAGCTATATTATATTATAACCTCCGAAATGTGACAATCTGTCAAAATGCAGTATGATTTACTTTAAAAGAAGTTTAATGTTAGTTTTTGAAAAATATAGAAGTGAAAACAATTTCTATTACTAATTGTTATTAAAAATATCAATTTTCATTATTTCACATACAATTTTGTGGGACTGTCAAAATTTATATTACAAACGATGTATACGCACCAACTAAATTAACTAAATTTAAATTAAAACACAAATGTGAAAAGGAATGCTTAAATGAAAACCTGAAATCTAAATTACTATATTAAATAAAAACAGTAAATTAAATATCAAAATAGTGAGTGGGAATGAGGCTTAATACATTCTTTCCTTATTGAGATTTAAACTTAATTCTCTCAAGCCTAAAGATATTTTTCGAAGCTACTTAAAATAGATTAAATCTTACTGACATCGCATTACAATTTACAAAATATTTTAGGTTAAATTAAAGATGCTTATCATAAGTAATAAAGTGTCAGAAGCTGTAATGTGTACCACGTTTGCTCTACTGCGAGCCTAGTTCAACAAATAAACTTGATTTACTCTTTAACGGACGTTCACCCTATCTGTTTTCCATGTTTTGGCGCGGCACCAACCAACTGTTTAAACATTGCCAAAATCAGTGGCCTTGATCTAAATATAACCTAAAAATATTTGCATTTTATTGTTCTTTAATAATGCAGAAGATGTACTAAAATTTCTACATTTCAAATGCTAACTACATACAAAATGTTCATGTATATAGGATATTATGAAGACAAAAAGTATTTGGAACATCTGTGAACAGCCTAAGGCGAACCCTTCTTCATTTCCGCTACATAATCATAAGTTCGCGTCTCATTTCTTTTGAATCGTTATGATTGCGCTGCGGCAATATTAGGGGCCATTTATACAATGTGTGGTTATGACAACGGGGGGCCACAACAAAAACTTGTGATTGGACGGTTTGCAAGACACTGATAAGCTAGATTATATTTAAGGAATAAAATATAATGACGTTTTTAATATTAGAATTTTTCGACGATTTCTTTTTTCAATTTTTACATCTCGGTACATGCCTTCATTGTCGGGATGGATTTAGTAGAGTCAGTGCTGCTATCTATTATGCAGAAAACTTATTTGTATTTTTCTTTCTCACATGGCTTGTTTTAAGCATTAGCGACTGGCAAACTCTAGTAATTTAAACTATATGTGGTGTTGTATTATTTGTTCTACAACATTCTTAGAGTGATTTCCACAAAACATTACATGCAATGAATCAGTGTTTTATGTAAACATGCAAAGAATGCAATCGCTACTTGTCACAATGCACGAACAATATCATGTTGCTATGACGAGCTAAGTGTACAAAGTTAAAGGTACTAACACTACCCAGAAGTTAAACACATTGTTAAATAAAGTCTCGTGACAATTCAATCACACGAGATTGCTTGAAATGCGTTCTTGAATGCAGGCTATTATTTCAGATGCTAATTCCAATATCAAAACAGAAGACAACGGTATAATTAGTAGTCTGCTTTAGTATTATAAAAATATTTATGCAAATTCTTTTATTATAAAGTTTTTATCGTGATATTCCCAATATGAATAACAATGTATGTTTTGAGCTGGTATTATGCTATATTATAACAACAAACTTTTACAATTTTATATTGTTTTGTTCGCATACTTCTGCAACAGAATGCAGTTCACACTGTACGAGTATAGCAGCCAATTCTCTGTAACGTTTCCCGAGGGATACATTTACGTTCCTGATCGACCCGTGCATTCCAGAGTCATGCAACGTTGCAACTAACTGGCCTCATGTAGAGCTGCTAAAGCTAAGCAGTTCTGCGGTTGGTATGCTTTGGAATGACAATGCGTCGAAATGGAAAATTCAGATATAACAACTCTATTACATAGATTGAGAACCTTTTCATAACGGCCTTCAAATTAATGCTAAAATACTCAAGAAATCAAAATTTTCTGCAGACATTATAAACACAAGTTTTCTAAGTTAATATAATGGAAGAATACGTAAATTTACATTTTTTAACTTTAGTAAAGCTTTTATGCGAGATTATATAATGTTATATATTAAATTAATAGATTTTTAATGTTTTCTGCAATACATAATGACAATGAAACAGAATTATGTTAAACAAAATGTTGTAAAAAACCTTACGTTAAATAACACATAAATTTACGTTTTGTTTATGTAGATATGAGTGATACAAGATTCCCGATAACACGGTTATGTTTTTTTAAGGTTTATCTAAGATAACAAAAATTACTTGCTACGTAATACCTAATATACAAGGTGAAATGAATCTACACATTTTTATGGTTTAAAGGTTTCTAGAATAGCTGAAAAATAATAAAATAGTACCGTTTTAGAATGAATATTACTATGTTATTTTAAAGTAACTAAAATATTACAATAATGTAAAGTAATATCCATTGTTTGTATTTTGCGGTTTTTGATCTTGAATTTCTGAAAAATATACAATTTAAAATTTGAAGAAATATAAACACGTTATAAAGTTGCATATAAATTATCTATTACATAAATATTACATTTGCTTTTACAGGGTTAAATAACTTTTAGATTAAACATCTCTTGATAACTTTAAGATGTTTATGACACTTGTACAATATAATGCCACTAAATATAAGTTTCTTTTCTCTGTTTTTCTTTTCAAATAAAAAAATGGTTTTCCATCCCTTCCGTAATTCATAAGGAAATGCAGCAAAAATAACTAGCTACAGAAGGCAATAAGGGATACCCAACAATCCCTTGCGCCAGACACCATGGAGACAAAAATAAAAGCCAAAAAGCTTTAGACTGGATAAAGAACCGTTAGCGTTAAGTGGCTATGACTTTATAGCTTTGTGGAGATTAAGAAGAAAAAAAGCAGTACCAGAATGTACTATATCACACCTACTGATTGTAATTTAGTGACTTGTAATAAATGATTTGTCATTCTATGAAGATAGTAACAGCTTTTATAGATTTACTGTATGTGCAAAATAAAAATAATCCTATATTATAATGTTCCAGGTGTATATTTGTATGTTTATATTCTTGTAATCTTATATTCTTATATGTTTGGTAATGAATTTTGTATGGTAGCTCGAAAACGGCTCCAGGGAAGTTTTTGAAAATTTTCTATTTCGTAGAGAAAAAAATTCTAAAACTTTTGGCGTCCTCGGATTTTTCCCTGCATTTCCTGGAAACCCGTATTTTGGAAAAACTGAAAAAAAAAGTGGGCCCTTTTTTGCTGTATAACATTGTATTCGTAAAAGATAGAAAGGTGAAATTTTGCATGTGTATTACGCTATTGAATGCGAACATATTTCAAAATTTAGTAAAATCTTTTACGTAACAGCTTTTGTTATGTTAGATAAACCTTAAATATACGTAACTTTGTTTAGCGGGAACTAAGTATTACAAACACGAACAAAAATGAAAGATGTAAGTCAGTAAATGTATAAATCGTTTATATTCAAAATCCAAACGATGTGCATACGGTCTACGCTAAAACTGCGAGTTTGCTATTTGTATATGAAGTTCGAGATTATTCTACAATAGATTCACATCTGGTGGACACGACCTATGCACCGATGTTCTGTTATCTTTATTTAGTGTCAAAACCAGAGCACCAATAGTTTGGAATCTATCCAAGTGCACTTGCAGATGTACTTATGCAGTTCTTGTTGCAGTAAAGAGGCTATTTGTTGATGGGATTGATGGCAGACATTTGGCAACACATTGCAGATTATGTAAGATAATTGGATCATCACAGTTATTAAACTGTTTACTTATTTATATTTTTAATTACGAAAACAGTCTTGTTTTAAAGTGGCCGGAGCTATAGCCTAGTTAGTCCGACTCTGTCTGGGTACAAGGTGAATGTACCGCGATATTTATGACATATTAAGCTCATAATGAAAACATAGTTTCTAAGAAATAACTCATGTACACTCGACATGACCTAAATAATGATTTTATGTAGTGAAACAAGTGGACACTTTAAGAAATATGTTTTGCTGAATCCTCGATTTGTAGTAAACTTTTATAAAACTTTGTTTTTAACTTATAATAATTGAAAACTGCGCATGAAGAAGTTTTCTCACTTTATATAAAATATATATAATACGAGTATTTTCAGAAATATAGATTTAGTTTTCTTTTATACTTATTTATATGCATTCAATCAAATTGCATATGTTGCAGATAAAGTTTGTTGGCGGTCTAGGGTTTTAAATGTACACAGGTGTGATAATGAGTTGTCCATTGGTGTCCTATACTTCATCTATCAGATTGACATAAAATTTACTAGTAGAATGGTTATTTTCACTAATAATCAAATGTAATATATTTGAAATAAATGGGTGTCATATTTCCATCCCTTTTTGAATCCATCCCGCAACCCACTTTGCGCCTCGTCGCATGAAATTATCAGATTTCACTAAAATTGATGTCTCCATTTACATTTCAAATATGTAAATTTAAAATGGACTGCTATTCCAATATAAAACGTGAATAATTATTACGTTGATTCGATCGATACAACCATCGGCTCTGATTTTATAAAGGCACGTGAAACTATTTATAGGATATTGAATGGCAATAAATTAGAGAAAAATATAAAAACCGAAAAATAAAATATTAGTCCCGGTAATACGTCGTTAAAAAGATGGCATTTTGGGTGAGCAGTAATTATTTTGTTTCATTGTGTAAAAATATCAAACTTGTATTTAAATATTAATTATAAAGGTATAAGCTTCCCAAAATGCACTGTTCGATGACGGATTTCGACAGGTATATTAGGATCGTGTGCAAACCATTATGTATATAAAAATATAACTGTTTTATATATATATATATATATATATATATATATATATATATATATATATATATATATATATATATATATATATATATATAAAGAGTTTAAACATACGAGAAATAATTCTTGTTCGATTTGGCGCGAAATTCTTCATCACTAAGAAGTTTTTTCTTTAATAGCTCGCAAGCGCTTCCAATGTAAAACTTGATAAAAACAACACGTTGCAAAAACTTAACATATAGTTCAAAAGCAAAAGAAAAAGACTAACATCGATTTAAAATTTCAATGTTATGTCTAGCTATAAACAAAAGTAACAAAAAGTAAATCATTTTTGTATAAAATATGAAAGATTTAAGTAAAAAGAACAAATGGATTCGTGTTCAACTTCCTATTTGAATATTTACTTTAAATATAAACGTTTTGTCTTGATTGTGTGAAGGTACACCAAGCAGAAGAAATATTTCCAGACGACTTACTTGTTTTAAATATAATATTCTTAAACATATTTATACATACATACTACATATATTATGTTTCAGTATTATGTAAAAATATGATAAATTTTATGTAAAAATATTAATAAACAAATCTTGTAAATATATTTTGTTAAAAAATATTTTTCCAATTCTATTTATCTTGTAGAAGAACTTTAATTGTAACATAAGTGGTCATCTATCAATTACGTAACGCGCAAAGTGTGACAAGACGTGATAGGGTAAGGAGAACGTGTCATAAAAGGTCGTGACGTCTCACGTAATCTAATGGGAAGTGCAACTGTTGACATACCATAAATAAAAATAAAAAACCCGCAACACAAGAAAACTGGCAAAAATGTAAAATGTTTCCGATGCGTACTAAATTCGCTTCCGCCTGGTTTAACAGCAACACATCTTACAGCAAACATTTCCATGTAGTTCTAGTAAAGTGTCACTTTATCTCGGTTGAACATCATTAATCTTATTAGACAAGGTATATAAGTTTGTTAATACTTGAAAACCACTTAGAAATATCAATAATCTGTAATCCAATTCGATATATCACATATGTGGAATATGTCCCGATAGCTCTATGTATTATACACCCTCTTAACACCTTATGTGTTTGCAGACGCAGTGTGAGGATATGAGGAGTGTATAAGTATTAAAACTTTTGTGTTTTGGTAAGACATGTTCCAGTCTTTGGTCTCCAGATGACTCAGATGCAGTCTGGGGCTCCTGGGTGATGGGTTGTCATGGAGACTGCGCCCTTTTAGTTGCATTGAACATAGGGTTGGAATAAGTATAGTTCAGCTTTAAGAAAAAGTATGTACAATACAATAGATGATACACTGTGATAAATAGTATAAGATTATATTGAAAAATAATCAAATACCTTCATTTCTAATATAATATGTAGAGATTAAATTTCTAATAAGGATTACATTATTGTGAGGTTATGTTTTCTAACTGTCATGTAGAATGTGTCAGTTGTAATCTGTTGATAATTTTCATTCGAATAAAAGAAAATGGACGTTTATGAATTTTTAAAGTTTTTTGGACATTATCTGTATTTTTAAAAGGATGAGTGAATTAAAATTAATATATTATCTTTTCCCTTTAAAACACATTGATACAGAAATATTAGCCGTCATAATAAAGCCTCATTTGCACTCACTGTTTTCATATTTAATTTACTGTTTTTATTTAATACTGTAATCTAGATTTCAGGTTCTCGTTTAGGCATTCCTTTTCACATTTGTGTTTTAATTTAAGTTTAGTTAATTTGTTGGTGCGTATGCATTGTTAGTAATATTTATTTTGACAGTCCGACAAAATTGTATGTGAAATAATTAAAATTATTTATAATTTTTAATAACAATTGTTTTCTCTTCTATATTTTTCAAAAACTGACATTAAACTTCTTTTAAAAGTAAATCTTACTCCATTTTGACATATTTTGGAGGTTATAATATAATATAGTTTTTCTTAATTTAATATTTTTAATTTAAAACATTGGATCTTGTAAGGTTCTAAAAAAACTAAGAAAACTTAGAAAATAAATTAAATTAAAAATGGTACTGTGAATGACTACGCTTATTGCCATATAATCAAACAATTTAAATTAAATACAAAATACACATTTAATTTAAAAAGCAATAATTTTTAATTTTGTAATTAATCTCTGTTATATAACTTAAATTTAAAAAAAATATATATATTTTAGGGAAATGACAAGGTATTATAGATAACTTATTTTTGCAATTGCAACTGTTTTTGAGGTTAACGTTCGAGATTTATTTTGTTCGAATCCCCTCCTTAATACAATGTTTAGAGTTTTAGACTTTTCGAGTACTCGTACACATATAAAATGCAAACGTCAGTTGGAACTACACGACAAGTATCTTCGAGATGAGGATGGGAAAGAGTGGGTGGAACTTCCATTATCCATTCTAAAAACGAAGGGTGGTTTGATAGGAAAAATGTAGGGTGGCATAAAACATACTTTGCCTCACATCTTCGATATCATCTTCATGGTTCATTCTTCACAGATCGGTAAGTTTAATACCCATAAGATATCAGCATATTGTTATCATGTGGAAACAGGAATATTGTAAAACACACATGCTGGCAGAAAATGACACAAGAAATAAGACATAAGAGGCAGAGGTTTTATGAGGTTTAGAAGGGATATAGTGACACATGTTATTTCTACATGGAACTTATAACAACTGTACAAATTGCATACGAAATATTATTATTATACTCTCTGCACCTCAAATTCAACCTTTTAAACTTCAAATTAAACCTTTTGAATTCAATTTGTTGAGCACATTTTTTGTAACTCGTTGCTAACACAAATGATAGCGATATTTCGCTCTATGACTCCCAGTAGTATCCTTTACTTACTTAGACCTTATCTTAACATAAACAATCTTTGCATACCGAGATTAATAGAAGCCTGATGTAAAATTTCACACGCAAAATTAATTTTCTAGACATTATTGAGTTTTGGGGGCCTGGAGTGAACCGCCCCCTCTCGGAATGCCTGCTTATTATCATGTATGTATTTCTGAGAACTAGTGGGTTTGGCTAAACATTCATTACATAAGTCTAATGGGTTATATCCATTCTTATTTGCAATACATATTTGGTAATAAATAGTATTACCCCAATATTATAGACAGCTTATGCAGAGACGCACCGAGAGAGGTGTTAAATTATGACTAGATACAATTAAGTTTCGGTTTGCCACAGGGCTTATAATTTGTAATTAGTAAATTCTAAATATTTCTTATACAACTAACTAGCAAACAAACGGTGCTAACTTTGGTTTGTAGTATAGTCCAAATCACGATAGTTCGGCGGCGACTTATACTTATATAGAGGTTATAAGAGTGGTATAAATCTATAATACGATAATGAATTTTATCATTAGTGAGTCAGTGCTTTTTAGTTATATCGGCAGTTTATACCCCACAACTTGTTTTAAGTATGAGTCGTCGCCGAACTCTCGTAATTTGAACTATACATAATTATTTTATTCAGTGGCAAACACAACTACAAATAAACAACAATGTAAACAATGACATTTCGCCGTCAATATTTACAAATGCTTGTATAATTACAAAGCAGAAAGAGCGGAGTGGGGAACCACTGTAACGTTAGTGGTTTTCCACAATCACCAAACTACAAATAAAGTCAACCAATTGCTGTTTGTTGACTTAAAAAAACCATGTGGTGTTTATTCAAAGAAATGAATAAATTATCTAAACAATTAACATAAAATAAAAGAAAATAATGAGTATGCTAATAGAATTTGGTGAACAAAATGTCGCGTGTAATAAATAATATAATATGGAGCAATCTGTCGATATGAATCTTGACGTAAAAATACATTAGGGACAAATGAGAGTAACGACCAGAGAAAAGCATGCTGATGGTAGTAATTACATGTTGCTGTCAACAATTAGATGTAATTATTATTGCCTGCGGCATATTTGTGTAAATTATCTTGTAAATGTAAAATATTCGCTTTGAAACTTAAAAGAAGAATGAAAATTAATTTTCTTTTTAAATCTTCTATAAATTTAGTATATGATTACTGCAGTACTGACTCAATTATTGATTGTATTATAAATATAAGAATATAAACAGTTTTAAAATAGTTTACTCAAGAAATAAACATATTTTATTATCTTTAGTTCATTATTTTGTTAAATGTTGTTTATATTTAAATTTGATATGTAATGAACTACACCGATAGTTTAATTTAACATTTATTGCATTACAAAATGTAAATAAACCACGGCTTGTTATTAAACTAATTTAATCGTTTAACATTTAAACAATTTACGTTTGTAAATATATAAATAGTAGCGGCTTGCCACTGAAAATATTTAGCAGACCTCAAAAATCCAGGTTGGCATTCCAACACTTGTGATATTTTCACTTTGTATTTAAATTCCTAAGTTGCTTGAGGACTTTGTTGAACTGAGCAGAGTCAAGTCGAAATGTGCTACTCGAAATAACTAAATGTTTTAGTGTATAAATAGAACCTAATACACAATACACAATTCGTAATAATGTATACAGTTTATATCGCAATAGCAACCCCGTCAAAATTAATAACATCAGTGACGTCATATTTAGACAGTTTGTGGATACATTTCAACACAGATTTTTAGCAGATATGGACAAAGTGCGGTGTTAAATTGTTGGCTTGTTCAATATTAACCAGATACAATTGAGTTTATTGAATGGACATGACAGTGAATTAACTCAATACGAATAGCCAGCTTCCTATGTCTAAATTATCCATTTCCAAAACGGTGTATTTGTAAGCTCGTAACTTTCAGTCGGTTGGCCGTGAATGACATAATAATGTTTGTATTTCTGTTCTCTATTAGTCATTACGTTTGAAAGGGAAAATATCATTTATTCAGACCCAGTTTATGGACCATTATTTAAATGCGGTATTATTTCCGTTACAATGACGAATCCGCAATCCACAATCCGTACTCCGCATAAACTGTAATTGCTTATATAATAAATCCGTTGTTATCCGTATTTGTAACTTCAGCTCTGGTATTAATAATCCGACGTCAAGCTTTATGGAGAAAAGAAAATAGGAAAATGAAAAAATATTTGTTATAAAAGTTTTTCAGTGAAATAAATGTTGAAGTAATACTTACTTTTTATAATAACAGTTAAATTATGATTGGTCTGAGATAATTATTTATGTAATTCAGTCTTCACTTTCTTTCTAATTTTATATTCAGAAAAGTCAGCAGATAAAATACAGATTTTTAAATTATATGACAATTAATAATTATTCTATAGCCAAATATTGAACATTCTGAATTTATTTTACTAAATTTGAATGAGATGAAACTCTAAAATCAAGTAAAAAAACAACACCATGCTTTTTAACCATCTTCTTGTCACACATCCTTGGGACCTTCACTACCCAGTGACGTCACAACTCTTTTGGAAATGAAATATATCTTTTTAGTCTTATTTGCGTTCTGGTTTTTGATTTTAAAGTCCAATTTCTGATCAGAAGCCCTATTCCTGAGTCTTGCGAGCAATGGTCGTGATCGAACAGATATGAATTATATGAGTGAAACATTTTACGAATCACTTTTAAAAGAGTATTTCTGAACTATAATAATAATTAATAATACAATTTAGGAATAGTTTTTTTTTACAGGAGTTGAGTACAGGAATACTCTTTTAAAAGTGATTTGTAAAATGTTTTACTTATATAAATCATATCTGGTCGATCACGACCATTGTTCGCAAGACTCAGGAATAGGGCTCCAGATGTGACAGCACGAAAGTCACACTTTGCTACGCCCTTTCGCGTGTGAGATAATTAAACGATGACCCTTTATGAGTTTTATCCAATCTAACGGGCGGTGTTACGTCAGAAATTTTAAGGCTTTGGCTTATCTAGTTACCTTTAAATACAAATCAAAGCCAGTCAGCCAAATAATCAAAATTTAAATGTTCCATTATGCCATACAACAAAATTAGATAATAAATATTTAAGATTATATTGTTATATACATAATAAATATAAATACATAAATTCTTTCATTAAGGTTAGGGGGTTATGGCCGAAAATTTAATTAATTATACTTACATAATGAAGTTATTAAGTAATACGTAATAGATACGAGTAAAAAATAAAGAAAGTAGAGGTTTAAAAAGTTACCATTACTTAGTTATGGCATAATACTTGTGGTGATAAGTTTACAGGGTGGTGAATGTGTCGTCATGAATTAATCAAATTATTAAGACAATGATGTTAGTGTGAAACAAGTTATCAAAGTTGGAGAACTTGTAGAGACTTAAGTCGACAGAAGAACGAAGGACTTCGACGGATGTTACCGCTTGCTAACAGATGGCAGCACACATAATAGGATTATCAGAACGGAACGGAATAGAATGGACCAAAACTTAGGTTTCGCTGTTCAAGCAATTTTATTACTAAACTTTCATAACTTTTGCAATGTATGAACTTTAGTAAAGGTCTAGTACAAATGAAAAAAAAATATTTACTTATCATATTTGGACTGAAGTGTATACGGCGAAAAAAGGACTGGGATCCTAATAAGCTATTCAAAATATGAAGAAGAAAAAAAATATTTGGACTGACGCTATGTTACTGCTAGAATAACCTATTAAATTTAATAATTGTTGAATAGTACCGCATTAAGACATTATAGGCTCCTAGACTAATGGTACTCCTGCGAGACAGCAGTCTACTTCTTACTTTTTCAGTTCTATCTAGTCTATATATATATAAATATATATGTTTTTTATCTATGCTGATTCCATATTACGTCATACAACTAAAAACCAAGTTTAGTGCAAAAAGCTTGACTCTTCTAGTGTTTGATCTAGGGGAAACTCTTATATTTAAAACATCTTGAAGTAGAAAAGGCTTTTGTATATGCAATATGTACTCATTAAGTAGACAGCTTTCAAGCTTTTAACCCCCAGTTTGTAGTGTGTAGTTGTAACAGTTAACCGGTCATTTGAAATGGGAGCTTTCAACCTTTGTGCAGGTACACAGGGCTTGAAAGGTTCGTTGAGTAGCAAGTTTGTCTAAGTTGTAAGGTACGAGCAAGTTTGAGTGACATGTTGCGGAAGGTTTGATATATGTATGTTATTTAATAATTAATTAATTTATAAAGTTATTATCTTGGTAAGTTAAGATAAGCATGTGCTTGCCGAAATTATACACCAATTTAGTAACTTTTTAAAACCGTCCGTTTACAAAAGTGATTTTTCAAATGACTAGAACAAATTGGGTAATTTGGGGTTACTGATAAAGTTTAAAGATGGTTCTGTACACAGTTCTAGTAAAGGAAAAGTTTGAAGACACCTTAATTGCTTGGTTCGTGTTTTCAGTCCGTCAGGATCGCGTAAATCGTCAAGATCGTTCTGTCGTTGCCAGACAAAGCAAGTCCCATATTTTGAAACGAGCATAAGTAGCTTAATTTAGAAAATAAAAGCCTTTGAAAAATCGTTGAATGGATCTAATTTATGCACAAGTTTAAACACTGAAAAAACTATTTAACTTAATATTAGTAAATATTTGAAAACTATGTTTTTTGGTGAAACTAGATTTATTTTGATTACAAAGCATGGTGATTCATGCAACTAAAAACTGTTGTATATAATTAATCCAATACAAAAGTGAAATTTCTTTAAAACACGCTAAAAATATTCATGATATAACTTGTCTTACAGTCTGTGAATATACGAGTACTACGTAAAATACGGAGTCTATAGCGGACGCTTCCGTATGTCTAGGGTCATTATATGTAGTCTGGAAACTATTTATCAAAGTCAGAACCCTTAAGCAGGGTAGAGCACACATGAAAGCATTTTCTTCACTCCCTTTTCACGCATTCCCTAAGGAAAACTTAAACCAGACGATAAAAAAAAACTACTGCAACTTTTATGTAATTTCAAAGTGAAAAATTATTCATTAACATAATTTGTAATATAAAAAGTTTGTGTAACGTATTAAAAGTATTGATTGATATTCTTGGAAAGTCAGTTTCTGAATTTGAATACTGCTAGTTCAGAAATATTGATGGGGAAGTATACGGGTAAAATCTTATATTTGTAAAAACAGTACTAAAAGTAAATCAGAAGAAATGAAAAGATAAAAGTTATGAAAAGAACGAAAGTAACAAAGTCGTTACATTAAAACGTAATAAAACGTTGCAGATTAAATGTTATCATAATGCTCACTGACTTGTATTTAACAACAGCAAACTGAACTAAACTGACGGCTAAGTATTCCTTCAGCTATTTTTCTTGTATTATTCTCCCTTCAGAACGTCAACTATGGCATATTTTCCACGTTGATTTAAACCAGTGGGTGATTCCTTTATAGCACGTTATGGGAGGTGAGGAGAGGGTGGTGGGTGGCGGGCGGGTTGTTATTGTCATTGCCCGTAAATACAACTGTCACAGTTATTGTGCCAAGGGTTGGACTGGACCGGCTTGAGAAACGTTAGAAATCAAATAAAGTTTTGAAGAAGAGAAACATTTGACAATACCAGACAAGGGGTTTACTCGTACAATATAAAATATATAGGTTCATCCACTATATTGAGATTTATATCAAATCAAATCTAAAAATATACAGTATGGTTCAAATGTCACAAATCGTAAATAAAGACATAAGTCCTGTCCGAAATGTCGTTATCGTTATAGATGTAGTTTATAGTTCCTTGAAATCGCTGTTTTGGAGAGGCGTAAAATAGAACACTATACTTAATTTTTATAGCCCATTAATCTTAACTAGTATACTATAACATAAATGTCAAGTTTTTTGGAAATTTAAATATTTTACGTATATTTTGTTATCTAATATAACATCATTTACTCTAATGTTAATTTAGGTTAATAAATAAACTAACTCAGTTTATTTACCATAAATAACATATTTTAAAAAAGTTTTACGGTACGGTAAGAATTTAGAATATATTAAATAAAATTATATTGTGTTTAATTTTAATAATTTCCCACTAAACAAAGTTACATTTTTTTAAAGTATATCTAATACAACGAAAGTTACGTGTAATATTAACAGTTTTACCTAATATATAACGTTTTATGACCTATTCTATTGCTTTTTGCAAATTATATCTACTGTTTTGCGCATAAGCATACTCTTAAAACTTCTTAAAGAATAAATGATTTTAGACCACATTCTGTGGCAATGTAAAAACACAGCAATGGCAAGAAATGGACTCCAAAGGGCGGTGCTACAGACTTCGCAGACGCTTCCTGTTAACATCGCCGAAATTTATAACAGCAGTAGCCATGAATAGATCATTCTTGTTGTCTGGATATAAAGTATAAGAAGAAGCAGAATATATTAGGGGCGATAAAAGGCTACGTGCCTAGGAAGTCCGAGAAACTATATTTAAAAAAAAAAAATTTTAGAATAGCTATAAAATTAATTATTAGAATATGTATTATTAGATTTTATTTAAGTAAAATATCACATGAATATAATGTAGCATCCACAAGTTTTGTGGGTTCTGATTAGAGACATATGGTCCGGCGGATATTCACAGAGATGTAGTTACAAACCTTCTTTTAAACTATTTCAATGAGTAAGTCTATAAATTCGATCATGAATTTTCAACAAGGTCGCTATGAGTATTGAATGATTTTTTTTGCAATAATTTCTTAAATGCGGTAATTTAATGACAAAAAAATTGATACTAAATGTTCTAAGAACGTAATTTAAAAAAAAGCAATAGTTATCGCATGCTTAACCAATGTACACGAGAGCAAAAGTAATTATTTAAGAGTTTTTGACTTCTTCTTTATATTTCTTATCTATTAAATTTCGACACTTATTTCAAAAGTTACAGTAAACTACTTCTGGACTAAGTTTTGGATTTAAGTAAAGACCACTAAGTTAATTTGCAGTTCTTGTGAAGTTGTTGAAAAAAGCGGCCCTGGAAGTTTCCAAAAGTTCAACAAACACATCATTGAACAATGTCCTCAACTCCAGTGTTCACCCAAAACTTCACAAGATGTTTAAACTTTGTAATTATCAGCTGTAAAAAGTTTTCTAATTACTGGTTCGTGATTTATAAGGAACGAAAAAAATGTACAGAAATAATTAAAAGGATTTTAGAACGGATTAAGAGATTTATTATTCGGGTTATGTAGAATAATGAAATATAACAATTAAAATAATAGAAAAGAACCAATCCAGTTTATTGGAAATAAAGGGAAATTGCTTTATATAAATTGAGCCAGACTTTGTTAATTATTAATATAGCCAATTATGAACTTTAATTTGCAACCCTATTTCAAGGAAAGACTTTTTGTTTAAATTCAAAGTGCTGTATTCTTTTTCATGTTAACATCTCCAACAAGATATAAGAGTTCTGGTTTAATAAATGCTCGTACTCGTAATACATAACTGTGTTTAGCGGAACGTATCAATGTTCCAATTTCCAATCATAAAACTAGTCCAGTGCATTTCATATCCCACTAGCACTACGTTATCAAGTGCAAGAAGAAGGCGCTGCCAGTGCTGATCGAATAAGAGAGCAGTTTACAGCCACCCACTGTCCACCGACCATGTAGGAAACCATGCACCTACAACACAGCTACAAGAAGGGGAATTGCATCGCGTGTACAGAACCAGTCTATATCCCTCTTGCAAATATTTCTGTGTCACTGTCTTTATTTTATTTTTATTCAAAAAAGGAAAAAAAAGAAAAACATATATATTGATATCCCTCGAGGCGTGGAAACTAACGGAAGAACAGGCTATGACTAAGATAATCTATAGTGCAGCTTATCGCGTTTGTTTCATATAGAAAATCGCACAGTGGGATACAGAAAATGGAAGAAAAACTTTAAATCTAGGAGCTTTACGAAATTCTTTGTATTATTCTAAAGTGTATAAAGTGACATATTATGGAAATTGTACGCATAAGACAAAACAAACATGGAAGGGGTTGTAACAAAAGAAAAGGAAAGTTTTTGGAAACCAACTTCCTTGAAATGTACATTTTTGAAGTTAAATATTTGCTGTAAATATTTATTTTAGAATTATTTGGATATTATTTTTCGAAAGGTAAATATACTTTAGGTAATTGAAGAATACTTTATCCAAACAATAACAAAGCTGCTTTGGGTGTATACTCGTATAATTTATAACGCTTTAAATTTTGATGCATTGCAGAGTAATAAAGAAAAAAAAGGAAGCATGTTTTCTGTAGTGACACATTACATACTTACAAAACTTTATTATTCTAATGATTCACTAATTAACGAATAAGAATTTTTACAAAGTTATCTTGCATATTTGTTAAGCAAGGATATAATGAAATGTTTACATGAACATAAACAAGAACGAAATATTTTTAAGATTATTTTGGTTTATCACAAACAATAACTTTCGGTTATTTCCTTCAACAATTCTTCTGTTTGATTCACAAGCATTTTTCACATTCTTTATTATCAATTATTTTATTAGTATTATTTTTATTGAACAACGATTTTGTTGGAATTCAATTACAGTACACGAAACAAAACTAATCAAAGAATAATCTATCTTATACATATTTCTTAATTAAAAATATGTGAAATAATTTCGATTCTAAGTTCCCTGATTTAAATATCTGCTATTCTAATTTTTTAAATGATTTTACTAATCTTTATTTCAAACACTTTTTTTTATAAAGCTTTCTATAAATGTCAGATTCACCATAAGGAGCGCTTCCAGTTATGGGAATATACTTGATTGATTTAATGATTGACACATTTGAAAACTTCTAAAAGTATAGCAGTATATCTACGATGATGTATTGATAAGATATACTCGTAAGTTGTTATCATTGGTGTTGATTATGTGAAAAGTTCCAGCGTCTAACAGGAATTGAACTGACACTTTTATAGAGTTTTCATATAAAAAATAAATTCTTATCCGCACGTTGTTTTCCTAACAAACATTTTCAAACTTCTTTCACGAATTTTCAATAAAAATAAGTTTAAAATATTGAAAGCGTGATAAGACATGGAGTTCTTAACAATACTTTAAAACTTAAGGAAAAGTTAGTCGTTATTGTTTTGATTTTGACTTTATTTTAAATAGAATTTAGCACATCTTTAATTTAAGTTTGAAAAACACTTTTACTAAGTATTTTACTAACTGTGACTACTTCGTTTATACTTAGAATAAACTTGAAATAAGTTCCATTTAACAGCGTATTGAAATTGAAAGTACTAGTGACGTCATGACAATGAAATGTTAACTTTCGTATTTTGTTTTATTGTCAAAGTTTTCTAATTTATGCGGAAACCTTCGATATGAAATGATGTTTTTCGCAGGAAAATTGTATAATTAAATGTAACCCAGAAAACATTTTGGAGTCACTTTGACCTATTGAAAATGCGTACGTTTTTTTGTCATGAAAGAGTTTATTTACACTTCGGTTTCTCACAGTCGTTCATATGCAATGTCTATTTTATCGTTTACTGATGTCAAAACCACTCCACCTGTGAGAGTATAAATGAAGATAAAGTTAATGCGAACTATAATCGTACAAGTACAATAGTGATAGAAAACAGGACACTTCACCAAATTGTTTACTAGGAACGTTACGTAAAAAATATTACGTTAAATAATACATGAGTTTACTTTTTATGTTTAGATAGGTTACGCCTTAAAATAGAAACAACAATAGAGTTTGTACACATTCTTAAAAACACTAAAACTTGTTTAAAACAATACAAATGAACATGAAAAAATGCATTTAACCACAGAGTATTACTCGAGCTTCAGTTACTTTACTTTATTATCAGAAAAAGAACACACAAAACTAAAACCACAGTTGCACCAGTATAAATGAGAATAAACTTGAAACAGTTTTGTATCACAATGGCATTCAGCAGACTCGTGGAGATCTGGATTTTTCCAACATTTTACTTTAATTTTTGTTTCATTTTGTATCATTTCCAAAAGAAAAAAGGGAACAAAACTGAGGTTACATTACAATGTCCATTACTCTTGTGTTTCAATAGAAAACTTTACAAGAAAAGTCGCTTTATTTAGCTAACGACTTTAGAAATAGCGGCGATGCTGCTGTTGTTCGGTGGGTGGGGTGAACAGGCAGGACTTGCATACAGAGCAACTAAGATGTAGCACTACAGATATCCGCGAAATACAAAGAAATAAACTCATTTAAACGGGAAACGGAATAGAGAGGTCTTTGTAATAATGTTGTTTCTTGAATTAAGAAGAACATGGCGCATTTGCTGGATGTAATGGATTGTGCTTAATGGACGAGCATTTAAAAAATATGCTAGAAGGGAGTCAATCAGAGCCTAGAATTTCTATTTATATAAAAATCTTAGAGCATATATATTCAGAGAGTGAATGTTGGACCTGAAAGTGTGTCCAAAATGTGTGCGAAAGAGAAAGGTATATATTCCTCTATGCGCATGCGTCGAAAGTAACAGTTGTCAAGTCAGAGCTGTCTAGATATAATACGTGACAGTTGTTAAATATGACACTACATTGATGAAAAATAATGTAGATATATATATATAAATATAAATAAACTATATATAAATATACATATAACTAAAAACGTGAGTTCTGTTCACCTCAAATATCAACTGTGTTTGATCGTTATTCCTACAGCGCAATCTATAGCGTTCATGAATATATGTTTTCACTGAACGGTCACTGTTTTACCAACAGACGAGCTTTGTACTATCTAAAGAAATATAATTTCTTTACATAGTTAATATTTATTATATCTTAATAGAATATTAATATTTATTATATCTAGACAGCTGGTACTTTCGACGCATGCGCATAGAGAACAAATAGCAACATATATCTTTCTCTCTCGCACACATTTTGATCACACTTTTAATCTATAGGAAACATAGGCTATTCACACTCCATATATATGCTCTAAGATGAAAATACATTTTTTAAAACAAATAAATTATTATTATTCTCTTTGATAGAAAATGTAAAAGTGCTTTCATTAAAAATAAAACATGCTCTAATTACCAACCAGGTAATGCGATTAATTTAGTCAAAGTTATTTACAAATGGTATAATTTAAAATATTAATAAATCAAAATATATATCATAGATATAATAATCATCTAATTATTTTCATGATCGTTTTAAACACGTAATTGACATTTGAACTTCAATCAGAATTCACACCAACGCATTATCACGGTTCAATGGTTAAAGGTATTGACCGTAATAACCCGCAAACGGTTCTCAGCCTATTGCCGACGTAACAGCAGGCACGAATGGAGGATCCTATTAATAAATTATAAAACATAGCTAAAAATAGATAATAAAATTACGTAATGACACAAGTAATGCGTCTCGCAGTCTGCCGTTGATTCTGCTTTCTTTTTAGATCAGTGGCTGCTAACCTTTAGGAAGTGATTCGAGAAATTGGGTTATGAACCGTGTTTTATTTCTATATAACGGATATTGAAAAAGAACTATTAGAACCTCAAATGCCTAATTACTTTATAATAAGTCAATATATTTCCACTGAAAATAGTATCGGATTCTTTTCGCTGCGACACATGCTGGTTGCAACACATTCGTACGAGTAAGGGCGTCCGCACACGACGCGACTGGTTGCAAACCTTAGCCCCGAATCTACCCGAAGCGAATGTGATTACAACTCTTGTTAGTGAGAGATCGAACACACGAGGAGAGAGGAAAAGCACAAGAGTCGGCTGATTGCAAACTAAACGCGAAACGAAGTTTTCAACGAAAACGAGCACAAGCCATGTCGAGCCGTGTATCGTGACTCTAGAATAGAATTTTTAACAATAGCAAAACAGGCGATTCTATTGTGTTATATTTGATTGTATTTAAATATGTAGAGAAATATAGTCGCTGAATATATGCTCAAAACCAGTTTAAAATCAGTTTAGTTACCTTCGTGCCGTGTGTTTTATCTCACTCGTAAACACGTTCGTTCTTTTACTAACAACATAGTTGTAATGACATCCGGTTCGGGCAGATTCGGGGCTAAGGTTTGCAACCAGTCGCCTCATCTGTGGACGCTCTTTACATACAAATACCAGTACTCCTTCTTGCATATGCTTTTTTTCAATGCATTTAAAAATGTAATGCATTGACTGCTTTCCGTGCTAAACCTTTAGAGATAGATTACTAGCTAATTCTATTTTTCGTAATTTCACGGAACACTTGGTGGTACAATTTTAAGGTTACTAGGTCCTGATGATCACAGGCAACGCCTTACGAACTCATCACCTTAGAAGATCGCTTAACTTATGCTGTGGCTCGTTGTGTTTATTTTCATTGTTTACAAAGTACGGATGTTTACGTATTAGACATTTCTAGTCAAGCATTTATTATTATATTTTATATTTAATTTGATTTATGCAACTCTTTCTTTTGGAATAAATAAATAAAGTATAACTTACACTACAGCAACTGTTGGTGGGGCTTAAATAGGCTTAACTTAAACAAAAACATTGTTCAAACTCCGACATAAGTGTTTTATTGTTTTTAATAAAATATAATAGTTTATTTTAAATATCGTGGGTGCTTGCCTTTTCCTCCATTTCTGGAGTTTGTTATACGAACAATATTTATTGGTTTCTAAAATTAATGGTACGGTTATTCCCGTTTTTATTGGATCGTAAATTTTATTAAATATCGAAAACATGCACACACACTGATATGTCAAATTGAATAACTAATATTGTACGGTTTTCTATGATATATTGAGGTGAATTCCAGGACAGTTTTAGTATAGTTGGGATGGTTTTTTAATCGCATATTTTTGAAATCCATTAGAAATTTCTATTTTTCTTTTAATTTTATTTTTGTTTATCCCAGTAGGTATACATTTTTTTGAACACATCATTTTTTACGAAAAAACTGGTTTAACGAAGTAGATTGCTTGTAGACACCAAAGATGTCGATACACATGCTATTTAAAAGCATGCTCTGTTCCATACAAATAGCATAGTTAAGAAAAATATACACAAAAATAAATCTGCCACTTAATAGCACGTAAAGTATACACTAGTTAGTAGGTATAATTTTCGCAAGGATATCATTATTGTGTGCTACCTACTAGCAAGTGTAACGACACCATAGCACTCAGCTATTTGACATATGAATAGAATTCGGGGATGGAATAAATTTATGTAAAATGGTAAACAAATCAACAAACATACTTGCTATATATAAATCTACACTTTAAACAAATGTTACAACGAATGTGTGTTATAACCTGTCTGAATGAAATAAAAATTTGCGATTTCTTTATTAAAAGAAATACAATCTCTTAAATCATCAGTCTGATAGAAATACGTAATAGTCAATTACATAAGAAATTGAATAAACCCTCATTCCCACTCACTGTTTTGATATTTAATTTACTGTTTTTATTTAATATTGTAATCTAGATTTTCGTTTTCGTTTAAGCATTCCTTTTCACATTTGTGTTTTAATTTAAGTTTAGTTAATTTAGTTGGTGCGTATGCATATATATGTCAATATAAATTTTGACAGTTCGACAAAATTGTATGTGAAATAATTAAAATTGTTTTTTTTAATAACAATTACTAATAGAAATTGTTTTCACTTCTATATTTTTCAAAAACTGATATTAAACTTCTTTTAAAAGTAAATCCTACTGCATTTTGACAGATTGTCAGATTTTGGCGGTTATAATATAATATAGTTTTTCTAAATTTGATATTTTTAATTTAAAACATTAGACCTTGTAAGGTTCTAAAAAAATTTAAAAAATAAATTAAATTAAAAATGCATAACATAAAACTAAAAAAAATTCAAGAAAAATAGCTAATTAAAATCGCAAAAATAAAAACACAATAATAAAATTACATAATAATATCCGCGGAACAATTTCATGGGTGGAATGGTGTTGAATCATCTCGTTTTAAAATGATGGATGTTTTACCAGATAGAACATAACATAAACAAATAATAATTTAAATAATAATTAATTAAATATAAACCAAATACTGTTACTCAAACATCAACACTTTCTGTATTGTTAAATACACCAATATGTCAAAGTGAGGTGGGGGTAGAAGGGCTGTGGGCTATGTGGACACTAGTGTTCTCCCCACCCCCGCAATCAATGAGGTCACGAGGGGTCACATGACTAGGAACCAGAGTTATAGTGTGGGTGTGAAAGTAGAATCGAGTGAGTTAACATGCAGGCTAGTTTTATCGGGCGTGCAGCACAGGTTGTGTGCGTTGTAATTCGGGAACACTGTGCCGTAAGGTTGTGTGGTCTGGAAGAGGGAATCAAACGGGACTCTATCCCTATAGTGTAGGCTGTAGGCTCCACAAAATACTAGTAGGGATCGGCTTTGTAATTTGTTAAATGTTTACGCATGCAATCAGTTGAACACGTATAGGTGTTTCAGAGAAAGGGTGGGAGAGTGGGAGGCCACAAAGCACAATTACTTCGATAAAGTATTAGTGAATCTAATAAAAGAGAATGAGATCTTAGTGGTACTTATTTAAGTTAGATTGTATGGTGAACAATAAGCCGTTTAATCAAAGTTAATATTGTTAAATATTGCACGTAAAATGACAAATGAAAAATCTTTAGATGCCTCGATGCTAGATGAACCTGTGTAGAACTTCCTTATTATTCTCGTTGGTTTACAACTGTATACCAGAATGTTTTTTTCAATAGAGAAAATGTGCAACTGATTGGGAAATGAAATTGAATATTTACACAACAAAAAAGTAATCATGAACAATCAAAGTAATATAAACAAAACCCAAAATATTGTAACCTGTAATGGTGCCGTTTAACATTAGATGATTTTTCAAAGGACTAGTTTTTACCAAAGTTGGCCAAATAGAATGGAAAAATGTTTGTAGACCTTAAATAACCTTTTTGATTGAGAACCGAAATTTATACCAGCTGTAATCATGAATAGATCATTCTTGTTGTCTGAATATAAAGTATAAGAAGAAGCAGAACAATATTAGGGGCGATAAAAGGCTACGTGCTTAGAAAGCCCGAGAAATTATATTTGAAAAAAAGACCTTAAATAAGTTACAAAATATAATAAACATTTTGGAAGGAAATAAGTATCCTAATTTTGTTTCAAATACTTATTGAAGAATCGTCCAATGTTGAAGGGCGCCTAAAACCTGTAGAAATCAAAGAGAAGGTAATTAAAAATTACGACAGTTTTAATTGTTTGTAAAAAGTGTTCCCAACGTAAATCCCAATGTTCAAAATTAAAGCATGTAAGATATAACTTAATCTATAACTTGCAAAGAATTAATAAAGGTAAATTTATCTCAATAACTAATTCATTTAATTCATTTACAAAAGGTCAAGAAATTGGTTGTCAGTTTCGATTTTTATATGGCCTAGTCCATGAACTGCGTTCAATGTAATTGTTAAATTATTTCAGCCAAAAACTTTATCCGACCTATTCAAATTTTCCGTATTATATTTGTTCAAATTCAACACTGTGCTAAGTCCTTTGAAACAAATAGCTTTAGTCTAAACATCTTATTATTAATATTATAAGATTGTATATACATTCGTTAGTAAAACAAGAGAAACTGATAACTTCTGAGTGCGAAAACATGGCTTACATACATAAATATACTCCGCCTCATGTTACAAGACGTGCTTCATCTCAAGGAAGCTATAGCTTAATTCGAAACAGGTGTAAAAGTCAAAGGAACCTGTGTGCGCTTTTGAAATAGCAATATACTCTCTATGTAGTCAAAGAATTTGAGCTACGAACGGTAAAGACTGATTTGCGAATATAGGTTTTTGAATCTAGGAAGCTATTTAATTCATGTTGCCGTTTGGTTAAGGTACTACAGACTTTAATGTAGAGTAGGTATCTACATACTCTTAATAACAAATGCAGAATATTTTTGGAGCATTTTTCGTAACCGGTGTTAATTTTAGCAGTTCTTTTGTATTAATGTAAGCAATATTTAGTTCTAAGACTCCTAGTACAACACTAGACTTAGATGACTGGTTTATGGTTATGTTCAGAGAAGTAGAGAGTTTAGTTGAACGTTGTCTGGACCAGGACTCGAGGAGAGTGATGTAACTTGACACCGTATCTTAGAAAGAGTACTACTGTCGAACACGTTCATTATATATCAATCATTACAGTCTTACATCTAGTCTTGCATTGTATACAGTTTATATATTTGTTAATTAATAATATTACACCAATATTATAAATGGTTTATCATTTGTAATAAGTAAATCCTAATTATTCCAGACAGAAATTAAAATAATTATATTAAATAAGGTATATTACTGACGCACTAACTACATTCTCAAAACATGCATTCGAAACACATTCTCTTTTCTGTAAGATTAAAACATAAAATTAAAACAGTAGATGGGAATGATACCTAGCACGTAACATGTATAATAAGAATATAATTTGTTTAATATTTAACTGCAGTTACAATCGTAAAATTCAATATTACCCCTGTGTTACCTACCCCATCATTTAAACGATAATGACGGTGTATTTCCCATTCGACACGCCCTGATAACAACATCGTCCATACTCGTAGGGCCCAATACTTATTCTCATTATGGTTTAAACTTTGACTTTAATATATTTTTAACAACTCCATAAAACTTTTCATTATTCAAATTATAATAAATCTTTAAAAATATTTTCAAATTTTTTACGCTAGACGCTTTTTTGCGTATGCATTCATTCATATTGTTATTTCGATAGGTATTTTAATAAAAATAACCATTAAAATTCCGCACTTTAGTACCTGAAATAACCCTCGATATTACCATAAGGGCTTCACTTGTTTCGCTATGGTTCAACGGGCATTCAACCCATGGCTAATGCGGCCCATAACAATATCAATACAACGTTGTTGATAGCTCACTATGTAAACTGCAAAGGACAGGGTGCTGTGGGGTGGGGTTGGGGTGGATAGAGTGTCAAATATTTTACGCGTTCAAATTCAATTATAATATTATAAAATTTTCCATATTTTATGCAAATTTACTGGGAAAGAAAATTTATTTATTAAATAAGGAATACGTCCTCGTACATGCCTGGAATATTTTCTCATTGTTTTAAAGCGTGTTTTTATTCAATTTGTTAAAATATTGACAAAATGAAACATAGATTGAATATTTATTTCATTCTTCGCTCTACGTGTGCAAAACGTAACGAATGGCAGTGACGGCGTGTTTAGTATGGATGCCTAAAACGCCTAAAATATCAAAGATATAGAATGTAAATAAAAATCGAGTATATACCTTTCTCAAAGAGGTAACAAGCCGTTAGTCTCTTGTAAATTATAACTATAAAATAATTTGTTTAATAAAAAATGAAATAGGAAAAATTAAACGCATCTACGTTTTGGTAATAAGTACCGGTCGTTCTATAAAGGTAAGTGTCTACAAGTCTGCATTAGCTTTATTGAATAAGACACAAAGGAGAAGGGAACCGGGAAGACTTATGCGACGAAAACTACGATGTGGTTTAGTCATACAAATTAGCATTGCTAAAGTCACTTCAAAAAGAAACACAAGTCAAACACTATGGTAACACAGCCTATGGTAGAACTGATAAAATAAAATTAATTGCTTACAATAAAATATTGAATTTTATGTGTATGCCCGCATTCTGCTGTATTATTTACAAACAAACAAACAAATAACTAATAATAATTTCATGCCGAATGTTTGTATTAAATTATTGTTTTTTATTGCATATTAAATTCAATTAATATTTTAATTTTTTAATTAGATTAATTTACATAACATTGTACAATACAACAAATATATTGTCTATATAAATATCTGCACGTAATACAAAACTGAACAAAATACAATTAAATTATTACATGCAGCATTCTAATACAAATAGGAATACATAAAATAACATATGAACAGACTCGTATGTTCATAAGCATTTGCTATTCCGAATTTATTTATGTTCATATATTAACTGTTGAATAATATATACATAAATCATTACAAAATAATATACAATTATAATATTATATTCCGGATGCTGTTCTGGACCATGCACATTTGCAATTATATTTGTACGTGTTATAATTCACACTGCAAACATTCATCGTAGTTAACACCTTCATGTTCATTTTATTTACATTATTATGATTATAGCAACCCTCTATACCCTCAGTTTGTTTTATAATATAATTGTTAGGAAATTGATCAATTCTACTCCGATTTCAATGATTTTTCTTTAAATGTTGATATACATATCTTAATATATATAAATTACGTGTCACATGTTTGTCCGAGTTTGTCCGCGATGGACTCCTAAACTACTTAACCGATTTTAATCAAATTTGTACACCGTGTGCAGTTTGATCCAACTTGAAAGATAGGATAGCTTACATCTCAATTTATAATTGCAATATTATCTTATTGCAAATTAATTATCTGTATATGACATATGACATCTGGCGACATCTGTTGACTAGATTGAGTAAATATTCTGTTGACTAGATTGAGTAAATATTCAATAGATGGCGCTATGTAATGTAATATGACAAAAACGTTAGGCACAGCAACGCGTGGCCGGGACAGCTAGTTTTATATATATTGATATATTAAATAGGGAATCATTTTAAAATATTACTATTACTTAACATTTGAAATGCTAATATCTCGAAAATAGGGAAAATAAATTATAGATTTGAAATTAGCAACAAAAATTACGTTAAGAACCATTATAAATCTTTGTCGTTATTAATTCTTGGATTATAGAAACCTTTATGAGATAAAAACTGACGTTCTACGAAGAATATCGCAGCTTGCGTCAAACACATAGGCTTTATTGAATAAAACATGGAAGAAGAGCAAGGAAATGGTAAATGACAAATCGGGGTTTGTGCAAGACGGCGGGAAATTTGAAAATATATAAAAATATTGATACGTGAAACCTAACAGATAAAATACAGTGTTTCTTAAACTCATTTAAATATAATAGCTCCCGAGACTGGAGATTGTCATTTCGTAGCCGCTGCGGCGCGCCGTTTGAATTATTTTAGCACGTGTTACAAAACGCATTGGCTAGAGAACAGAACAAAACTATATATATACTAGCTTTTACCCCCGTCGCAAGCGACGTTTGTCTTTTGTGTGTGGCTTGAACTTCATGTAAAAATTTAAATTCCAGTAACGTTTACCCCCGTCGCAAAGCGAAGTCTTCTTGGCGTGTATGATTTGAAACCAATAAAATAATTCGTAATTACATTTCATATTTAACTGTTCTATTTTTAAATTGAAATAATAAATAAACTCGCGCACATATACATGACATATAAATTGACTAAAAAAAATTATTTTTTTTAACAAAATAAAAAATATTTTCAATTTATGCGTTATTTGACCAACTTTTTTTCAAAATTTGGGATTTTTTTTTTCGATTCGTAAATAAGTTACCAAGATTAGCCTATATACAAAATTTCAACTTTCTGGCACAATTTTTACTCTCGGCAAATACTGCCCCCGTGCCCCCAAATAAAATTTTGGAATTTTGAATTTTTTTTTATTAATAATATACTTAATTATTCTAGAATCCAGAATATGAACTTTCTCCAAAGTTCCCTACCGGGCCCCCGAATTTCTTCAACCCCCCCTTTTTCACTTTTTGAATTTCTAATTTTTGAAAAATGTCAGCATTGAATACCTTAATACACATGCAAAATTTCAACTTTCTATCTTTTACGAATTAAAAGTAATACAGCAAAAAAGGGTTCACTTTTTTTCCAGTTTTTCCAAAATTACGGGTTTCCAGGAAATTCAGGGAAAAATCCGAGGACGCCAAAAGTCTTAGAATTTTTTTCTCTACAAAATAGGAAATTTTTAAAAACTTCCATGGAGCCGTTTTCGAGCTACCATACGAATCGCGTAAACATATAAGAATATAAACATATAAGAATATAAGAATATAAACATATAAGAAAATAAACATACACCTCGGACATTATAATATATGATATATTTGTAGAACTATTTTTATAAACTGTTTAAAATCAAATGTGTGAAAGTAAACAGAATCCTACTGTTTATTTATGTTGACTTAAATACATGTATATTTTACCGATTTAGCGAACCGTTCTCATAGAAGTAGACTATTAGTCGCTGAAATACGAAGCGTTAAGCCTGTCGCGCTATGCAAGCGTATTATACTGACATGCTAATATGACATACTAAGATTTATTTATTTAAGGGTATTTCTATTTTTACAGCAAGTACAAGTTTCAATAGCTTGGTAATGTAGCTTTAGTGTAAATGTGGCAATACCAATATCTCTTTTATTTGAACCATTGCAAATGCAAAATGGAAATTTAATAATAAAAAAAAAACAAACTGAAAGAACTAAGTTAGTAAAACGAAAACAATAAAAAGTTTGTAGACCGCTAACCGATACAAGCGAATAACGAAATAAAGTCCGCTGCATGCCTGTCGCCTTGGGATATTTTTTATAATAATTTACATAACAAAAATAACCGATCTGAACCAAACTCAACTCTGTATGCCACGGAGCTAAAATAAAATGCAGTGATCATGATATACCGCCATGTCTAGTTTCAACAATTTATTCTTTATATTTTGCAAGATGCATTTTAAGAGTTACTTTGATATTCCAAGCACATTTTCCTTTAAAAAAAGTCACGGTATAGTGCAGGATTCCCTAAGGATTTTTATTTTGCTGTGAAGTTGTACCGAAGAGCTGCGATAACGACGAAGGACGTAGACGAAAGACGCCGGTCGTCGATGGGTGAACTGAACTGAAACTTAGTTCGTCTTCTCTTCGCGTTCGCGTCCTCGACCTCGTCTTTTAATAGTTAGCACCAACGGCGGGAAATTATGTATTCAAAACATAAACTTAAATTGATTTTGTTATAGAGGTTTATCGAATTGTTACCAGACAAACTTTAAATATTTATTTTAAAGGTTACGAAATCTTGAGAGAGGACAAGAGGAAAATAAAAGTAAAGAAAGGATTAGTTGAATAAAATACCAAATGACTTGTAGCAAGCGTATTATAAGATGTAATAAGTATGTTTCAATATGCTGATATGATTTCTTCATCGATCTACTCATGAACACAAATCAACATAAATATCTTTAACATAATTTAGCATATATCAATCTTTTTTTCCATTTTTTTATTAGTTTATATTAATGTACAATATATTAAGTTTATTGTGTGAAAATTTGAAGTCGATTGGAGTGAAACTGTTGGATATATAGAGTTTTAAGTCTTCATCTCTCTCACACTTATGTTTTTCAGAGTCGTCTCTAGCTCAAAATCTACTAACCCGATTCTTTTGAAATTACCGAGGGAACGCTGTAAGTTTTTTTTTGTCATAACAAAGTTCCTGATTCTTTTCATGAAAAATCGGTATTTTGACTTTTTAGTGCTGTAAAAAATTGAAAAATCAATAAAAAAAAACTCGGCAGCGTTACCTGCAGAAACTTATCAACTAATGAAATCATTTTGGATTTTCGTTTTCAGAAAATCCAGTGATGAGTTATGAGTGGCGCCGCAATGTTACTTTTTTTTTGTGACGTCAGCGGAGATTCGCTGTCAATGCCTCATTTCTTGGTATTTATTTATGAAAATTTCACAAAGTATTCTTCAAATGTTATTTTATCATGTAGTAATTATAGAAATAATTATATATTAACTGTGTTGTCAAAAAACATTATCGAAAATATGCCCTTTTTTATCGTTTTGACCGTGCCCCACAAGTGTGCCAAACAAGTTACAACAAATCTTCTGTAGTCAACAAAAAAAAAATACTTTCATCACAAAATAATTAATTGTAATTGATTAATAGTTTACTACAACACTTTACACCCGTATAAAAATGCATTGTTGAAAATAACTTGAATAAGCTTTTGTATTATAATAATGCTTTGTATATATTAATAGTTTAATGTTTACTAATCTCCTCTCTCCTTTTGTTATTGCTATCTCTTTTTAACTCTCCTCTTTCTCCCGTCACAACATGGTACGACGAGGGCTGTTTTATCAACAAGAACAAAGAAATCTAAAATTTAATATAAAATGTAATTTATATCACCCAATTTACGAGTATATTTGAGTGACGTGTTTAATACAAAATAAAATGAAAATTAATTAAGGTACACACACACATTTACGCTATAGAATAAATCGTTGTTCATTGAAATCTTTTGGAAACTTTACAAATCTGTATGACTTTTAATTATACATATAAATTTGATACGGTCTGTTTTGTAATTAATTGCGATAAATAAAATATTGAATACGTGAATTTAGGTGAACTAAATGGATAACAAAGTCAATGAACCAAGTTAGTTAAATCTATTAACAGCTTGTTAAGTGTAACAAACAAATTGTGTTTAACGGAAGTGGTCCTAAAATTAATAATCAAAGTTAATATTGATATTTGTCGCTAATATAAACCGAACATAACCTGCACAAACAGTACTAACTTACATTCAGTAATATAGGGTAACACTTTCTTAAAACAATTTTATGATTAATTATCACACAACAAATTGTAATTCCTAGATTTATAGGCAATCTCACAACCTCTTCTTTAATTGTTAATTTTATTAAATTCTTTCTGTGTGGTGTTCTAATAAAAACACTGTAGTAATAAAACAACTCTTCGCATATTGATCTCATGGTATAAATTCTTAGGTAAAGATGATTTGTATAAGACAAATTTAAAGAGAAAAACTTTTTTTAACTACCACACATCACTCAAAAGTTACTGACTATAATCTATCTCTAAATCTATATGATTTTTCGATAGTACTGTCTTTAAACGACATGTATTAAAATTTCAAGACACTTCGACAATAGGTTTTCGTGTTCGAGTTATAGTGACGCAATTTTTGTTATTCGTGTGTTGATAAAATATTGCATTTTAAAGAGAAAAAATACAACATTTGTTAATTTGGAGACTCCTTTGGGGTTGGCTATAGTACTTTCGTTTTTGTAAAAATGTCATGCATTAGTATTTAAAGAAGAAGAAAAAAAATTTAATTACTTTTTTATAATTTAAAAAATAATAATAAAGTAATTACGAATATTTAATATTATCACAAAAACAGGAAAGTAAAATATTTAATAAAAATCTAAAAAGTACGAAAATATTAAGGGAGAAACAACTTATGAAATAAACGTTTAGACGACACAATCCAGAGCACTGATATTTGACACTGATCACAGTTATATTTTCTGGGTTCGGTTCTTATTAAGTTAAATTTATTATGTATGTACAAAATCATAAACTAATTAGGTAGCGGTGATAGGACACAGCAACGAAAATAGGCCGACGTTAAATAAATAAAAAAAGAAACAAATAACGTGTATTAATATTTCTATGAAGAATGCAATTCTAAAAATCCATATTTCATTAAACTGTATTGTTTAAGATTGATTGCAATTTAAAAAAACTTCACAAAACATACCACATCAATGTTTTTTGCGGATATGAATTTCAAAATAACTCAATCTCTTGATAACTGGGGCGTGTTTGAAAAGTTCAATTTCCTCAATTTACCACAGCGTCGACTGGTGGTGACGTGTCAATTAACTGAACTCTGGCCGTTTTATACGTAACCTATATTCAGCGTTGTACAACGTAAATCAAGATGATCGTGAAGTATACCCGTAGTACCAATCTTATAAAATCAAGACTAGTAGTTCTCTAGCTGGCAGACCAGAGACCAGACGTTTACATTTATTCAAGTTAAGTTATTGAACTTTAATTAACATTAAATATTGACATAGGGTAATTACATCGTTATTAAACAAACAAAATACAATCGTAATGGTTGTATATGTGGTGGCGTATAAAACGTTTCTGTAACAAAACTTGAACAGGTTTAACTTTAACTATGAAAACCGATATAATTGGAAACCTTAATAGATATAATAATGCAGCTATTAATTTGAATAGTTTGTGTAACATTGAAATTACACAATGTTTGTTCATTAATACAGGTTGTTACTTTTTCTTTTCTCTGTGTGTATTACACAAGACTTGCAGAAGATTGACTTTTGTCTGGCCTAGAATTTTAAGATAAAAATACATTTGCATACAAAGTTTCTGAAGTGAGTCATTATAGAAATATTTCTTTTATTTATGAACACAAACTCGTAACACAGAAAAAAAGTTGACTGAAATAAATGAAAAAAAAAGTGAAAATAATTAAAATGATATAAGCTTTTAAATCTAGTATTACAGAAGTATTTTTGTAGAACATAAAACTATTTTGTTGTGAAACTCCCAGAAGATTACAACGTTTGTAAAAGTAATTCAAAGTTATTAAAAGAAAATGTAATTACACTATTAAAGTTATAAAATATTACTGTTATACTTTTATGTTTGTATTTCACAATCAGTGGTGTATCATTTGTGAAGCAAGATTTTTCAGAAATCGTAGGATGAGTTTGCATCTGCCAAGTACAGATTTTACGCCACTGTCCACAATGAATTTTATCTTTGAAAAATAGTTGCTTTAATAAAATTAAATTCTTTATAATACGTTTACTATTCTTATATAAATACAGTAAACCTTCTTATAACGCGTTGTTTTTTTTTACACGACGTGCATAATGAATTATTTCTTTCCATCAATTTACAAAAATATGTAAATACATTTCTATAGAATAATCAGTAAACATAAAATATTTACTTATGGTAATTTAATTGAATTATAATTTGAGGCCCCTTTGTTAAACACGTAAAGGAAACGAAACAAAATAAATGGAATTAGTGTTGCCTTGAGGCGGAGATCAGAGCGGAATATCAATCAATGTGTATTGCAACGCAACATAGCACTTCACGTCGGTGGGTGTCGAACAAAACCTGTCAAATGCAGAACATGAATATTCTAATCGGTAATGTCCGCCATCTTGAGATCTGTAGACATCTGTTATGTATGTAAGATGACATGTAATATTAGAAACGTCGTAGGCCTCATATAACTATATAAAGATCTAAAGCTCAATCAGTTATGGAGAAAGCTCTCATGTTATCTCATGAGAAAATGTAAGTGGATACGTAGGATATCGGAAGAGCTTTTGGTGTCATATTGTGTCAATTAACTTTTTGGTGTAAATGTGAAATCAAACGTAATTGAATTTTAGGAAGATCCGCTTGATATTTTTACCGCAATTCGGTAAGGGTTTCAAGAGGCCTTAAAGTGAAGACGAATTCTGATATTAAAATATTGTTAATAGACTTTAAATTTGTGTTGAACGTAATTTGTTTTATTCCCAAGTATCAAAAACATTGTGGTAGTATATTTTAATATTCTACATTCTATTTAAATACTACAAGTGAGTTATGTTAGAGAGAGATTTTAAATTCTACATACTTTATTCCGAATTATATTATTTCATTTTAAAATACCCTGTTTAACAAGTGCATATCTTTTTGAACTCTTAGGCCGTCTGCACATGGGTCGACTGATTGCAAACCTTAGCCCCAAATCTGCCCGAACCGAATGAAAATGCAACTGGGTTGTTAGTGAGAGAACACACACGGCACGAACGAAACAAAACTGATTTGATATTGGTTTTGAGCGACTATGTTTCTTGGTTGCAGGGAAATTACGTTGCATGCTTTTAATGGTGACATCGTGAGCAGAGATGTGCACAAATACGATTCAAAAGTATTAAAATACATACATACGTACAAATACCTCATACTATATACCTTTATTGTTAAAAATTCTATACATGGCTCGTTTTTCGTTTTCGTTGCTCGACTAGTTTGCAATCAGTCGGCCCATGTGCAGACGGCCTTATTGTTATATGACTTCTTAGATAGGCAATCCATTTCCGCCATATGTAGGCAGTTTACTATTAGAGTAACGCTTGATATCTAACGGAAATGAAACGGAGAAATTAAGAAAAGAAAAAGCTATACGAAAATACGGAAGTAATAAACAATAAATAAATAACTGTCCATGTTACAGAGAACATTCTGCATTATTTGTTGGCTTAATAAATAAATACTTATCTTTAATAAAAAGTCACGGAACGATTTACGAGTACAAGACAATGTTATTATAAGAAAATATATTAGCCCTAAGTAATCAGTACAATTTAATAAGAAAATAACAGAAAGAAAAAAATATATGTTAAAAGAAAATAGTTCAACTTACTTGGTCTATGAATTGAGATCTAACTTCGTAAAAATCTGTAAAAGAAAAAAGAAAACCATTAGATTATAAACATAACTCCATGACACTCTTATAATTAACATTCTTTTATGTAGTTTAGTATCTTAAGAGAAAAAACTTGAAGAAGAGACGAGACTGACTATTTGACAAGGTAATGTATTTTAATAATAACATTCTTTCACATTTTTTTTTAGTTATGAAGTGTCAAATAGCCCCAGGGGAAAAACTTCAAGTCGTGCAAGTTTTATCGACGAAAAGTAATTAATGTGGTGTCTGAAAATTTCACATCAAACGACAGAGAAAAAAAGTTAATTTTCTGATTTTTAACTAGATAAAGTAAAATAAAATAAAAAGACAGATGAAAAGTTTTGTTCACACGTTGTTTCATAGGGGGCTACGAAAGATTGTTAAACTCTGCGTTATTTTATTTATAGAAAACTAATTCTCTGCATTTTCTCATAACTATAATTTATATTTGGTTTAGACAAATATATATTTGTATTCAAAAAGCATTCACTTTTGTAACATCAGGTATATTAGTATATAAGAAGTTAACAGTCGATTTGCTAGCAGCTTATTTGGAATGGGCTTGTGTCCTATGTCTTAATTTCTATAAAAGTGTACTATATATTGATAAAGTGGGTTACTAGAACCTCAAATGTTCAATTATTTTTTAATAACTCCTTATATGTTAGGAGATATTAACAATTAAAAAAGTCATTTTGTCTCTTTAATTATTAAAGGGATTCAACGTTGTACAAACTCCAAATGCATGTGACATCACAATCCTTGTGTAAGGTTACCAACCTTACAGATCATAAATCTCTGCTATATGTATTTATATATCAAAATATCAAATATTATTTACAGTTATTTCAAGGAACAATAAAATTTCAATATTATGTCTGCCTTAACAGGGTTAAATAAAGTAAAAACTTATTATTCTTTGACTTGACTGGATTGTTTGAGTACCAACAGCTACAAAACATTACCACAACACTGACCTACTCAACAAATAACTGACGTTAAAATGCATTTCACGTCATACAAATATGGCCGACCATTTCTAGCGCTAAAACTACAATTCGAATTTTTTTTGTTACATCTTCGTTGACATTTCGATATTTAATAAAATAGACACGCCAATACACATTTATTAACATCAATTTCAATCAACAATTGAAAAATCGACCACTAAAAAATGAGGACACAAGCCCATTAAGAGTACTTTGTTCAGGAGTAAGCCTGCAATCGATACAAGGAAAGGAATCAATTCGAGTATTAGTCAATAATCAACAATACTTTCAGAATAATATAATATTTTACTAAACTCTATAGCAAAATTTTAATGAAAAAGAATATTTTATTCTATTTCCTAATATAAAATTTAATAATGTTAGAAAATAAAAAGTAACGATATTAATTTTAAAATCGAAGAAAGCTAGTTCAAGAAAAATCTGTATTCAAAAAAATATAATATTTATTTAAGATAAAAAAGATATAAGTGCACTTTTCTACTAATATAAAAATGTCTTTCAATCGCAATGGACAAAGGCATTGTAAACATGTCCGAGTATTGTCATCCAAGTTTACGTTGCACAAAGTACCTAGGTACCTAGTGGTAGAGGATGGTGGTTCCGCATCCTCTTTCAACCTCAAGATGCTGTCTGCATCTGTAGCAAACTGAAGAACATACCAGACAAACAAAGTAACTAAAAGAAATAAAAGATATCTTGCTTTACATTTATTTTTATTTTTCAATATTTTTATATAACATCTTGTATTCACTATACCTGTTTTTATTAGTTTTTGTATAATTCCTGTTTTCATTTAATTCTATGGAAAACATTTATGCTTTCCATTATTTAAAATAGAGAAAAGTTATAAAAGAAATAGTGGCAGAATAATATACATTATATAACGATGTTAATATTTTTTTTAATAATATAAAGTTTTTTTTAAATAAACATCAATTTCTATGCAGTTATGTACTTATATGGCGTTTCTTTCTTTATCATTCCCCAGTATGCTTCTCTGCATATATGAAATTATTAACTAAGTGTTATTAACTTTAATATCTTGCCAAGTAACTAGTTATCACCATTCTCTCCTACTTAATAGAAAAATGAAATGTTTTTCTCCGACAGAAGAATCGGCTACCTCAGTTGGACATAAATATAAACTGTAAACGTCCTAGCCGGTGCAAGTGATCCATAATTAGCGCCGGTGAACTCCACCAGGGATGGAAGACCTATGCAAAATATAAACGTTTTTATACATGACTTTGAGGACATAATATCCAAATCCAGTTAAAATATTCCACTGGTCAAAGAATCAAACCAAACCCCGTATATTAGAGAAAAAACCTTGTAAATATCAATTTTTATTGTGAATGACGTTCAAAATACATAAGTTAGAATATTTGTGCTCGTATCTAAAAAAGAATTAAAAAAAAGCAACAGCCAATCGACTTGTACAAACGCAAAAGGTCAACAAATGCTGGACTTCACCATACAAGTTATTTACCACAGTAAACATTTTATGTTTTAATATTTTTTGTTGTATTTTCTGTTTTATTTTCAGTACAGTGGTTTGCTTCCGGTGGTTCGTGGCTATACGCTACAGATTTCAACGCGATCTTCCGGAACAAAGGAACATCAGAAATCCAATTTCCTTGAGAGCTTTTTTTTAACACAGTTTGGATGTTTTAAGTATTCTTATTGCTCTTCTTTTTCACACTTCATCTGGTCTAATTTGTTTGTTAAAATGAGTCATACTCTTATTTTACAGTAGGATATATATCATTTACTATTCTAACTTCATTGGGGATCCAATTCTACACCCTAGGGTGGTTTTGAGGAGACGAATAAATGTTACAGATTATGGTTAGGGGTTGCTAGGTGCTGATCATTATCTAAAAAAAAGAAGTGAGCGTTTTACGGGATGTGGAGCAAGGGGAAGGCATCTCTATAATGAGATAGGCCATGCAGTTTTCTGGTTGCTCATGATTTGATAAGATAAGTACTTCCTGCTTCAAAACAACTCTGATCCTATATCGAAATAATAGAAGGGAGCGAAATTCACCATTTGCTACGAGTCTTTAGTAATTACATTGGAAAATTGGTTTATTACTAAGTCAATCTCTTTAAGCCTATTAGATAGTTGTTATCAAATGAAAATTAGGCATGAAAAAACCCAATTAACCCAAATTTGTGAAAAGATATCCAGACCCAGAAAATTATGCTAATTACACTTTAAGCAGACCTGCGGTGTCTTTCATAAGCTGGCAGAAATTTACACTGAAGAAAATATAATCCGTCAAAGTGATCCGTTATTTAGTATTTCTGTTTTTAATAAACAGCAAATTTAGATTCATTTGAATTTTAATTTCAGTTACATTTTTCCCTTTTCAGTTTCACAGACTCTAAATTGTCATGGTATTTATTTTAGTTTGAAACTCACTAGAGTTGGATTTGTTTTACCGCTTCCGCAGCTGTGCAGTTTAAGTATAATTAGTATCTCAATTTACCTTATTATATGTTATTTATTTATACATTTATTAACAAATTCTTAATTACCCATATACTTTCATTTACTCCATACTCCTTCAGTTTCTCCAAATAAAACATAATTTTCAATTTAACATATTTGCTAAAATAACATATAAAACTGGCAAACAGCACTCTAAAAATAAACATAAGTGTTATATACAACGTTATGTTGTTTTGCTACACCTGTGAACAAACCACTTTCGGGTGTTGTTATTAGTTTCAGACACCCCTGTGGCCTTTCAAACCCAGCGAACTACATAAGGGGATTGTACCCTGGTCCGTGGTAGAACATCCCTTAGCAAATGCATGCACATACATTTCCCGTTCATACATCCTACTTATTTCAGATAAAGGACTACATGGACTGCAACAAATAGTGATCATAAATAAAATGCACTTTCTGAACCAAGATTATAAATTCGTTTCTATATTTCTCATATAATAGCGTAATAAACAAAAAACATTATCATAAAAATTAAAATAAAAAGCTTCATGGAGAATAAAGCTGGAAAGCTTTTAGTTACAATGATGGTGCTTTTTTTAAGTATTTGGAATAAACTGAAAGTCATTTTAATGAGTTGATTTAATGATTGTTTAATATTATATAAGATAGTTATCAATATGATACAATGCTTTGTTTATTATTGACGTGTGAGGTAAGCCGTTCAAAGAAATATTTACTAGTGATGTTGAGCCCCAGTTCCGGATTCTACGAAAGTAGTACCAACAACTGCTATTAGTTGCTAAGAAACAACTTGTTACTTTACTCAACACCACACATAATTTATCCTTCAAGTTTCTTTAACAAATATTGATTTTTCTTCCCAAATCTTTTAACAAGTTAAAAACATCAAAACGTCCTAATAATTTAATTCCTTTTCACATAATTCTATTTTTATTACATAACTTTATATTTCATCGGATATTTATTTTTCATTTTTCCATCAGAAAACAATTTTTTCTTTATGGTCCCCATTCTTTATCCTACGATACATATATTTTTTTTCGTTCAATGACTTTCAGCTTTTATTACATTTGTCAATATTTATTTTAATTTCACTTCGTCATAATTTTATTTTCTTAGCTTGTATCTGAAATTACTGTTTGAGAAAAAAATTTAATATTTTTATATATTCGAGTACCACGTATATTAAGCAGCATCTATATTATATACAGGGTGTTTCTGAATGTTCTATTTATTTCTATAAAACCACAAGCATCTATTCATTTCACATTTAATTCTTTTAATTATATTAAAAGATACGAAATAAATAGATACACACTAAAAATATATAAATACATAATATCACAGATATATAAATCATAAACCATAACTTTGTTGAAAACTTTTTAGGTTAATATAATGTAAGGTTACATAAAAGAAATTCAATATAAATTTTTACGTTTCTATGCAAGATTATGTCTATGGCTTGATGTTAAAAGGGGCAATAGTATTTTTCCTTTTTCAAAATAATAATTTTTTCTAAACAAACATTATGTCAATAGAGTAAAAATAACTTTAAATAAAAACTCATTTCGGTTCCAAATGTGGAATTTTGTCATTGGCTCTTTTGGTGCTAATTTAAATTTACTTGACTAATATAATATAACATATTAAATTAATATATTTTAAAAGAAATCACTTGGTGCAAGAAAATATGTGACATTGTGGAGAAGGGGTAGCAGATCCAGAACATTTGATCTTCCAATGGTACAGAAACGGAGGCCTGCAGAAATAATTTATACAGAGTTTTGGTAAAAAAAATGGAGTGGTGTTGCCAACGAGTATGCAGGAACTACTAAGGTATCCGAGGTGGCCAGTGTGCTTATTGATAGACAGGATATGGAATATAGCAGGTTTAAAAGTATAGGTGTAATAATAGATGAAATGTAAATATGTAAAATGTTAATAAAATGAATTAAGAAGGGCGAAAAATGGACCGTAGTCCTAGGAAGCCCGTGAATTATTATAAAAAAAATAAATATATATATTAGTACAACGTTCGATGTCACATTTACTTAATGTTAATGTAACATAATTATAGGTCAATAACATTAGGTCATACATATATTACATTAAGTAAAACATGAGTTTACTGAAACAGAATACTTGATTCTGGAACATACTGTATATTAAAAATATAAAAGCGATTTTAAATATAAATTATAACAAATCATTTTCAAAATATGTATTCCATATACGAATTCCCCACATTTGATGCATGAAACATTACTTAAATAGGAAACAGCAGCACAATGCTTCATGATTAATGACAAACCGAGATAGAACATAAAACGAAATGGTGAAAAACTGGTAATTAATCACTTAGCGTATAGATATAAGCATGTGAAAAGAGACCACATCATTCTGTCATGGGATATCAAATTGCAAAATATATTGCGGTCAAGTATACTCAAATATTTAATTTCGAAAGGTTATGCAAGTACGAGTATGAAAAAGATATTCAGTGAAATATTAGCTGTGTAGTTGTAGTGCTATTTTCCAAAAGAAGGACGGACTCCTGGGGCGCTTTGTCTCCATCCCCGTTGTCGCCAGGCGACTGCGGTCCTACTTGTGTTATGAGTATAAGTTTATGTCGTCAACATCCAATATACTATATGCGTGTTCGTCTTCAAATGTTCGGTGTTTGTGTTCTGTGTTCTGCTTGTGTTTTATGTCCATTCGACAAACATTTGAAATCTGTACATGAAGATGAACTCTTTCGGTTTAGTATCAGGAAAATGGAACAGATCAAAGTGTCAAATATTTGCTTCGACCATGGTCGAGAACTAGGATATTATAACATAACCTACAATGCTTCAGTTCGAAACATATAATAGCGTATATTAAAACGACAAGAAGTTGGAAATATCAAAAGACATATAATGTGGAACAATGTGTTAGAGAGAATCTGACCAAGAGCTAAAATGAAATGAAGCATACCAGAAATTTAGTAATTTAGTATATAGTTAATTAAACAATGCTAGAACCAAACCCAGGTCTAATAATCGATCTCTAAGACACAGAAATCGATACGCTTCGTCGGTCACTGTGCGTTTTATTCAGTTCAATATAGCTATTAAACAAAATTCACTTCACGAACATTTTTCTAGTATATTTTCTTACACTTTCTTTCTATACATAGGTCGCTATCGATTAACGATTATGCAAATGTACACTTCCATCCCTTAGTACACCTGAGGGCAAAGTAACCCCTTGGGATTTAACTAACACTACGTAACACCCTCTTTTTAAGTTACCGCCCTTATTCTTAGACACCCTTAACACTGTTCAAAGTCATTTTCAGTTTACGTAGGGCCTAGGACAAGTATGTGATGTGCAATGAACGAAAGATTACTTAAAGATGTAAGAGCACAAGAAGAAGCTCTTCAAAACTGAGATCGGAGATAGAGGTCCTTTAAGTAGGTGTGTTTCAATGTTTTTAATCTTGTTTAAATCAGTGGCTGCTAACACAAAGGAAGCATATTGTAAAGGTAAGCGTCCACTGGTTCGTACTACTTTATTTATAAGACGTAAAGAAGGATGGGAAGGTGTATGCGTATTATATACTTATGTGATATCGGCGACAGTGGTCAACAATATTGCTTGGAAGAGCAAACCTTGCAATGCATAGTACTTTTAACTGACTCATACCTATCACTGCATGTGCCTTCCTCTCCCTTTCCTTCTTTACCATGTTTTATACGATAAATTCAATGCGGTTAATGAGAGCTCTGCGTTTATAGTACCTTCACAGCAGCGTCACGCTTAGTAACTAATCATCATCTTCTAAAATAAAGAAAAATGTCAAGTAAAATTATACCCACCCGTGTGTTAAATGATATTACACCACAGCATTAGTCTTTTCTTTGATAAACTTGAAAGCTTTCTTACTAAGCAAGAACATCTACAAGATACAAGTAAAGCCGAGATGTTATTAGCATTCATTTAACTGTTTACAAATAAATGTTTATACAAGCAATTGTTTATATGTATAGATAATTAAAAGCGCACACACACATATATACTCGAATATCATGTTATTCTGTATAACGATTTTGTATAGTATGGTATATGATTAAATTAGTGATGTATGAGATATAAATATTTACTGAACTTGTAATAAGACATTCCGCATAGAAGATTAAGACAACATTTGCGTTTCATTACAAGTGGATTACAACGCTATTTCAATTCTGTTTAACTTTCAGATTATTCATTCAGAAATCATTTATGATTTACCGGATTAATTGACAATATTTAAAAAAAAAGTGGTCCTTTCAGCACAAAATGAAAAATCATGTACTATTTAACGTAATATTTTTTACGTAATATTATTTATTGATGTTAAACATAATTCTGTTATATAATTATTGAACATTACATTGAAGATTACATGCTTTATTAGCATCAGAAAGCGTAAATTTATGTCGGAATTTTGCTATGTAACCTTCCGTTATACTAATTTGAAAAATGTTATGTTATGTTAAAAGTAAATCTTAAATATATGTTACTGTGCCCTACAAGTATAGACAATATAATATTACGAAATATGCCCATGTCTCTGAAAAATTTTAAAGTTTTTTTTTTTTATATAGTTTCTCAGGCTTCCTAGGCACGTAGCCTTTTATCGCCCCTAATATTGTTCTGCTTCTTCTTATACGTTATATCCAGACAACAAGAATTCATGGCTACTGCAGTTATAAATTTCGGTTTCTCAATCAAAAAGGGGGTGTTAACAGGAAGCGTCTGCGAAGTCTGTAGCACCGACCTTTGGAGTCCATTTCTTGCCATAAATTTTAAAGTTATCATGCCATCCATGAACGCAAAGGAAAAGCAGTTTCAGTTTCGAGTTTGTATTGTTTTCTTATGTACAAGAAATCTACTAACAACTACATTTAATTTCTGTGACTTTAACCGATTATTGTAGTATTTTACCATTTAGATGTCTGTTCAAAAACAACAATTTTTGTAAAGCGAATTAGAAAAGGTATTTCAGCATATAATATTAAATTACTCCTTTTGACTCTCAGCACCTTGTATATTCAAATATAACCTAAGAATACCATTCTAGCACATACGAAGCGGAGATTACAACGCCAACAAACAATTTGAAATTAACCCTTCTTTACCCCACTTATCTTTCCTATTAAAATTCAATGTACTTTTTTTAATATTGAAGAACATGAAATTTCTTATCGTCGTGAACAGACTTGTTCCTTAATGATGTTTTCATGTTTATAAGATGAAAAAGTTAATAGAAAAAATTTAATGATGTTTAGAAGGGCGTTACTATGGTAGGAAAAACTTCAAACTTTTTTTTTGATACAAATCATAACATTACATAACAATTATTGAAGGTACAGTATATTTTGACTAATACTTGAACTTTGACATAAAAATAGCGCCGGCGCCATGTTTAGAACCAATTACAATTAGAACGAAATATAAACGACTGTTTATAAGAAATATTATTAATTACAATTTAATGTTGTTATAAAGCATTTAGTAATTAGTATTTTAATAGCTAATAAAGTTAATTAATGTTATCAAGTAAGAAAACATTTAATCTATTGAAACAAAAAGACTAGAAAATCCAAAAATATACAAAACGCAGAATGACTAATTTAATTTTGTTTTTTAACTAACCTAATTAACGTACACCGCATAAAATAAATATAAATAGAATGAGAATATTGTGTATTTTAAAACCCATTTCGAAATCCAGTTAAAAGAACGAGTTATGATTTAAAATTAGACTACAACACCTATCGAGCGAGCTCAACTTAGAAACTATTTCCGAATGCCAGTGATAATTAAAAACAAAATAATGCACTCAAGGTTTTTTTACTTGGAAAAACTCTTACAAATACAAAACAAATAAAACCGAATAAATAATTAACACGGCAGAGCAATTTATTTTGTAAATCATGTTGCTTTCATTCAAGTGGAGAAAAAAAGAGAACAGAGGACAATAAAATGTAAAAAAGAGCCGTGTTTATATCCCAGTGGTAGCTAGCTATCCATCACATTGTCAATGTTAACTATAGGACCCCCCGCCCCCGCTGGAAAGCGTTAATGTTAGGAATTCAACTAATTGCAGCGCAGCCTAGGGATTATCATGTAAACAGTCATGTTAAACAGTGAAATTTATGGATTTAGATACCGTTTTAAATGTCTTCTTGTGTAACACATTCAAACAACGCTTCCACGCTTCATCTTAAAGTGTATATTTATCCAGGAGCTGGAGAATTCTGTTTACACGTTATAAATATTACATTAGAAAACCCTGAAAATGAGTATGAGTATTATAACTATCTGTATTAAATATTTAAAATCTAAAATTGAATTTCGGAATTCAACGCATTAAAAAAAATAGGATAGAATAGCACAAAAATCTATTTTGAAAACACATAAGAAATTTAGGCAAGTAGATTATTTTCCAAACAAATTGACAATGAATATTAAATTGTTTTGAATAAATACAATCCACGGTGACCCTAGAAGACAGAGGGATGTAAAATAATAACTTTTACCAAAGGAAGTTACACTTCATTAGTGCACTAGCGCACTATTATATATTACATAAAAAGGTGATTTAAGTAAAGAAATACGAAAATAGAAAATCGATAGCGTAATGCAAAAGGAAATAGCACTGTAACACTAAAAACACTACGTGTTCTGAAGTAATTTGGGTAACAAGAGCAATAAGCAGCTGCAGGCACTTCGAACGGAGTTGTCGTATATAGTCATGGAAAACTACAAAAGGAAACCAACAAACAGTGTACGGTGCAGTCAACAAAAACATAAAATGGGTGAAAAATAGATCGGTGGCACTGTTCAGTGTCGGAGCACTACCACACGCTAATACCACCACCACGTGTCGCGTAATTAAAATACTAATTGTAAAAAGTGTGTGAACAATAAAATAATTACGAGCAAGAATTGCAATTAAAGTCATAAAGAGAATAATAATGTTAAAGTTTCAGGATTATGCACGGTGCGTTCTATAAGAAATAATAGGATAGTAAACTTGTTTCTCTCGTACAAAGAATGTAAATCAAGTTTTTATTATTATTTAAGATGTAACTAAAAATTTGTTATCCTGTTATAGCTTACGAATCAATGTTTAAGTATTCAGGAGAATATGACTGTAGTATTTACCATAAACCATCCCAGATAAAAAATTGTCATGCCACAGGGTAATTTCAAGGTTCTACTTTTCGTATAAAAATTGTCTTGTAGTGCGTTTTTACACTTGCTTACTACAAGCTAATAAATCGTAATAAATTTCTATCTGGGAAACGCTAAACACAGTTTTTATCTAAAATTGTATAAGATTACTTATTACAATAACAAAATAATAAATTATTTTTAATGTCGTTTCCATTTATTTAATGATAATGTATCAGAATTATTTTAAACTTCGATAAATAATAAAATGTAATGTTTGGTTAAAAATATTACGTTAAATACATGACGTTACGTTTTATGTTTAAATACTAACTTAATAAAAAGAAAGGTTATATTCAAAATGAAAGAAAATTGATTTTACTTTTTAATGTTTCCTTTTTTAATAAATTTCGAAAATGAGATAATTCCTTCAATAAAGGGAGTTCTTGTGAACAAGAAGAAGCATAACATTTCCAAAGAAAATGAATATTCTTACACACATAAAAGAAATATATTTCAAGGTATTGAATGATCCTAAAATATATATTATTCAAATCTTGGTTACATAGAATTGTTTATGTTACCTTACATTCATGCAATATTATACTTAAGCAAATTCTAAAAATATTTAATCTAAGAGGGTGTTATTTTATAGCTTTTCTAAAAGCCTCCAATCCTTAATTCCTCAAAATTCTATACTCATTAAAAACGTATTTTTTATAAGTTTTCTGAGTATTCTAATGTAGTTTTATTTAAAAAAAAAGCAGTAAAATAGGTCAGAAAATTTTGTCTATTAGATAAAATCGTTTACGTAACAGGTAACTTTTGTTATGTTAGATAAACCTTAAATACACGTAACTCTCTTTAGCGTAGTAGCAAATAAACCAACTAAATGCATGGAATAAATAAATTGAAAGTACTTCTTAACCTCAATTGCAGTAAATAACTTTAAAAGACCAAAATAACTAGAACGCAGTTGATGACTTGTTCAAATTCTACTTAAAACTTGGCACGTATTCAATAAAAATGAAATGAAACACCATGAAATGACACATATTATTGTTACTAAGTTTTATCCTTCATTACCGTTCGAAATGCATGGTGTAATTATAGTTTGCTTTCTTTTTAACAAGCACGGTTATCCTTCAGTCACTTGTTTAACCATAGGATACAAGAGTCTCACATCGTGACAGCATCTAATATAGACACCGGTCTGTGTTTATGTGTCAAACACCACCCGAACACGAAGTGCAACTCGTACACGAATCCGAGTTCATTTCTGGAACTGATACTTGTTGAGTCTCCAAATTACATTTTGTTTTCTTTCAAACTTACTAGAAATAGAACAAGACCTTTTTTATTTATTGTATATAAACGTTATTCTATTTTTTTGTGTTTTATATTTAGTGTTAAGGAATGTAGTAATTATATTTGAAATCTCGTACATGTAAATACCATCAGGTACCTAAATATATCAGCTACATAAATGTTACTTTCTTATTTCATCAGTAACAATTGATTTTTGTTGTTTTCCTTATACTAAAATAAACAGCGGATGCTGATTTATAATATAGATTATAATATTGGATAGTACAAGGTGTGAGAGTAGAAGGAAAAAGAATGGCGATGAAGGAGGTGACAGGGGGATAAAGGAAAAGGAGAAATTGAGAAGGATAGAGGAGAAGAAATACAATACAAAGTTATTGACAGTTGAGGACACGAAGGATACCGAAGTAGCTAGATAAACAAGACAACAATACTCGAAGAGCAAGGAAAGGACGAAGAGAGAGGAGGCAATTATTTGCCGGAGAGGAATGAGAACAGAGGATATGCAAGAAAAAGGGGGAAGAAGATGCATGATGAAAATAAATAGGAAATGTAGAGAAAAGTAAGAGAAGAAGCACCAGGAACATTGAAAATCAAAGAGTTCAATTATATTATATATATTAATAATAGAAATATTGAATAAAGTCTTAAAACTTCTCCAAACTTTCTACGTAAAGAAATATTAATTACTATATGAAAAATAGATTACTTGCAGAAAATTACTTAATTGCTGCAAAGAATTGTTTACATTTGAACAAGTTTGAAATATGAACAACAAGTATAAACAACATTAATTATTGCAGTTTTTAGTTAGAAAATTATTTCGAGGTTACTTTGTAGTCATTAACATTATTGTAGAACAAAAGATTGTGCATATAACAATAAAAACTTTCTATTTAAGTTTGCCCAGACTTTACATTAATTAACAAAATCTTAATTTAGGCCGGAAAATAAACAACAGAAACATAAACAATATAATATTTACAAGTTCCGCTGAGACTAGAGTAATTTCATTGCAAGTTCTTGTATATTTTTCTAAATGCAAGTTGTGTTTCGCGTCAGTGTTAGGAGCCAGTTGCATGTCATGTTTACCAGAGACTGTTCTAAACGTGATTTAAAGTTATTCGCAGAACACGAAGTGGATATACTCGTATACATATATACAGACGTTGTTAAAAATACGAAGAAAAAACCAACAAACAGTAACTCTGAATTAAAGTGAAAACTTTAGTTAAATTTAGAGCCGCACGTGGCGCTAAGACTGTCTTGATGCTAGAATATGTGATGTTGCATTACATGAGAGATGGGTGACAAGGGGATCACGGGGGTACGGGATTGAACACGTGATGTGTTTAGCTATTTGTTGTATTAATGAAGGATATAAACGAGAGTATAAAATATCTGTTTCGAACCATTGAAATTTAATAGAAGCGTCTGTTTACATATTGGTGAAAGATATTATTATATTTTCCATGGAGAATGTAATTTTATTATCGTATTTACAGAAATATCGACGCTTCTACGTCTAAAGTGTGAAAAAATTAATTATTAATATTTTGTAGGTTTACAAACATAATTATGAGATTTAAAGTTGTAAACAAAATATAATTAAAAATGAAAATTATTAAAAGAGTGATTAATTGTTGTTTTCATATAACGCAGCGTTCGATTTAATAACATTAAAAACTGTAAATTAAAAATGTAATTAAAATCAATAAATTATGAATTGACACGTAGATGCTATTTAAAGAGCATGTTCCTATCCATACAAATAGCATAGTTAATAAACATACATACATAAAAATAGAAAAACTAACCAGCTACTGAATAGCACATACTGAATGCACATGCTAGTAGGTAGCATTTTCTCGAGAATAGCATGCTTTCATGCTAGCTACAAGCATCTGTATCGACTAAATTCTAGATGAAAAACAGAAGTACAAAACGATGGCAAGCATTTTCTTAAATTTGGATTTTAAAAGGTCAAATGTTGGTTCGTTTAGGGTCCGATGACCCATAGATTAATGTCATTTAGCCCCATTATTTATACCATCACATATCGACAATCATGTCCGGTCATACTAGTTATGTCAGGTTATACTTTTCGTTTATATTAACAAACATATACCGTTAAATGCTTCTGAATTATTCTGTCCATGAAGTTCAGGCATGTAATGTTGTTTAACGTGGATCATTAAGCAGCAATTGATGATAAATGACAAAAAGAAAAAAAAAAAACGTGTCGGAAATAATCGGAAGTGCACGTTCTGAAAATATAATAGAATTTTACTGTTATTCACTTGTCTTGTGTAAAACTTATTACCAAAAATAAACAATAACGACGAAATATAAATAGATTTTGATTGTATACATAGATTATGTCAAGAATGTTAATTGAATTCACACCAACAAATGCTCGTGTTAAATCTTTGTACTAGAGATGCATAAAAGATATCGATGTATCGAGAAAGATGATTCGGAATGTACCCAATGAAATATCGATTAATTTTGGTAAAAAAAAGCGATTAACTTTCTTTTCTTCTTCTTGTCTTTTAATTGAGTGTTCGATACCCGATAATAATTCAAAGGCGATATATGTACCTTTGTTACACCACTCTTATTTTAAAACAATTTTCATTTTAGAAATATTATATCTAAAACGCACGACAGTTTACTTTATGTTTACTCAAGTAGGATCGAATCAAATATTTACAAAGAGGAAATTACGGTACAACAATAGAATGTTATAATGAAACAATCAAAGAATGACGTCATGCGGTTCATTAACCGTTCAAAACGTACGCCTACGTTGTTTCAACCCGTTTACATTTATTTAACATTTATTGTATTTTTGGATTTAATTGTTTACACTCTTATTGCTAGGAACTGCATGGCTCTATAGTCAAACATGTGGAATAAAATCTACCAACATTTGCCATGTTGTTAAATGGTCATAAAGTTAATGATATCAAGTCGCGTAGAGCAATAATCTACGCAGTAAGGCAAGGGGTCCGTAGAAGTTAAACAAACTATTTACTTATAGATGAAACATAACTTTTGTGTATGTAATTAAGTTGTTATAGCATTCAGTTTATAATAGGAATTATTTGATTATTTCATTAGCAATCATTTGGAGGTTAATATTTTCCAGTAAACATTTTGGAGTCACTTTGCCATCATATTTAAGAAGCGTATGATTTTTTTATCATGAAAGAGTTTGCAGTTCAGTTTCTCGCAAACCACTCCACCTGTCGGAATACAAATGAAGATAAAGTTGATGCGAACTATAATTGAAGTGCATTAGCGATAGAAACTTCACAAAACAGGACACTCCGCTAAATTGTTTACTGGGTTAAGAGTTTATATTAAAAGAAAATTTTCCAATAAACTATTATCCTACTTAACACAAATACATATATTTAAGGTGTATTTAACAATAAAAAAAATTACATAATATTTTTTAGGCTAATATAATGTGAGGTTAGAAAATAAAAATTGCAAGATTTTTAATCACTAATAACAAACCATAACAATTACTATGTTAAATAATAGATTGCATTCTGTTAATTCGCAAATTACGAGGGAACGTCCACAATTTATCACATTATATTTTAAAAATTCACTGTTAAAATATTAGGATGAAAATGTAAAAATTGGAAGACTTACGGGTTTTTGAAGTGATACCGTAAATTAAATTAGAAAATTAAAATTTATTTAATTTATCTATTCACAATTTGACACCATGGAGTTACAAAGTATACTACAACATTCACTTGAAGAACTAAAGAAAGATAATGAAATATCTTAAGATATTACCCAACGTAAACATAAATTAACCCGGTTTCTCACGGTAATATGAAGTCACAACACAGACAGTACTGCTTTATGTCATTCACAGTTAAATATATTTTAAGGGTTGATATAGCAAACGAAACTTAGAAAAAAAAATGTAGACAACAAAGAATATGACTATATTCCCGCTAGACACTGTTACGTGTATTTAAGGTTTATCTAGCATAACAAAAGTCATCTGTTATGTAAGCGATTTTACCTAATAGACAACGACTATTGACATATTTCATTGATTTTTGAACAAGTTTACACTTTTCTGCATTTGCATAACTCATGCTTTACTTTTCTACTTGGGCTGTATAATACTCCGATTCTAATATCTCTAATATAATATTTCTTGGAAGTAACAATTAGCAACAATAATTAAAAACGAAATGAAATATTTACAAATAATGTATATTATTACAATAAAACTGTTTTAATTATATGAAGTAACAAACGGCTTTAATTCCTTTCATAAAACCTAGGATTGTAATTTAAGAAAACATAAAATGTTTGAATGCAATTACATTCCTCCACATTTCCATAAAGACTCTATGAAACCTGGAGATGGAAGTACCAAGTACTCCTCATTCCCACTCCCACTCCTCTAACAAATGCCGTGCCACAGCTGAAGAGCTCTAATCAGTTACAAAAGTTTATTACACTACATTTCTTATTTATGTGACAGATGGCTTCAATGCTTACCACATTTCTTGAGGTTGAGGATTACTTAAACTTTTGAACTGTTATTATTTATTCACCCTCAAAAACGCTCGCTCTATCACAAATACTCACACTTATGATTTATAAGTAAACTTTTTATAATACTTGAAATATAGTGTAATCCTCTGAGTAATCATTGCCTTTAGGATTACATAGGTTTGAAGAGCATCGCGCTGTTTACTGGATGGCGGTCATCAACTGTCAAGTTAAGATTATCGATCGCTTGTAAACACGGAAGACAATAGGTATTGTTAGGTCATAGATGACTACCTGATTATGTTTGTCCGCTTTCCAATAGACAACAGATATTGAATTATCTGGTTTGCGGGTCCTATTGTTTTGACCAGGGCCCCCAAATAGTCGATGAACGTTAAAGGTAAGCATTCTCAGTCCCACACGAGATACACCGAACGTTAAATGCATATTATTATGTATTCTTTGATAACTAGTCATATAAGTGTGAACGTTAATTTAAAAAAATCTTCTACGGTCAAGCAGTAAGACACCGTCTAGAAATGTGTTTCACTTTTAGGTCCTCTGCACATGAGGCGACTGATTGCAAACCTTAGCCCGAGTTCGCCCGAACCGAATGAGAATGAAACTGTGTTGTTAATCAGAGAACGAACGTGTATACGAGTGAGAGAAAACACTCGGCACGAATGAAACTAAACTGGTTTTGAGCACGTTTTCAGCGACTTTGTTTCTCTGTCGCAGGACATGCAGGGTTGCATGGTTTTGATGGTGACATTATGAGCAGAGATGTGCACAAATACTATATACATACATACAAATACAACACAACAAAATGCTCTATTATGGTATTGTTAAAAATTCTATAGTCACGAAACACGGCTCGACTAGTTTGCAATCAGTCGCCTCATGTGCGGAGGACCTTATTCTATCATTCTATCTCCACACTAAAGACAAAACTGTCTTTAAACATAATTGTTTAATCGTCATCTGTTTAATAATTGAAAAATTGTTAAATAGGATGTTTTTAATGTAACTACAAAATGAAATGAGATACTACAGCTTTTCTTAATTAAAAAACAAATCAACTGAGAGGATCAACGACTTATAAATGAATAAAAACACATATCTATACAATTATTGGAATCAATTGATATTTACATTTGCACAAACCATGTATCCAATTTTACAACAGAGCGAAAACGATTTCAATATGTTATTTATTCGTTTCAATTAAAAAATATTTTTATTAAAGTTTTTATTGTTTTATCATCTGCTCCACGTTTGAATTCTCTCACAATATGAATACAGCGGAATGTATTCATAATCCTGGAATAAATTCTAATAGTATGTATATGAAAATATTGATAAATGTCAAGTCATAAATATTACTTCCCTTCTCAATAAAACTTTAGTAAACGTAAGTGGAGTTTTAGAAAATGTAAATAAATTCAAAACTTTCATTGCATTACAATCATTGAGTTTTGTGTATTTTATTTACATCAATTCGTACTATTCTTCTTCTTTTTGTCCAAACATGTGAGTATCATAGAGGTATATGTATAGTCGTATAGTAGAAGATACTTCTCACTGAACTGGGGATCTATAGCAGACATTCTAAAACCTATTGAGTCACATAAACTGTAGTTCTCGTAAAACAGAATCACGTAAACGATTTTACGTTTTGTATCAATTTTACTGCTTTTTGAAAACAAATCTAACCTTTTTCGCATTAATATATTTACAAAACCTGTTAAGATAACCATATTAAGGATTAGAGAAGCATAATAAGTAGTTCCTTTAAAGATTAAAAGTTTATAGAATAGCTATAAAATAAGGTTCCTTTATGCAAAGACCGAAACAACGGAAAAATATTGCCCGGAAATAAATCCACAATTCTGTAACACATGGAATCATATAAAAGTAGTAGATAGCACTTATTTTGCTCTGTCATATGAGAAACTATCTCGGGGTTTACTACTTCCGTGTACAAGTACGTAGAACTAAATTACCTTAATCTTTAAAAAAAAAAAGGTTCCATGATTTCAATGATTTTGGTGTTTCTAAAATTTTCCACAAAGTGTTAAATTGACATTGAAAATGTTAAGAACCACTGCTCTATATCAAGAGACCTTAGCAATAAAAGAAGACAGTCAAATAATAGCTGTTACATCCCCTACGATCAATTTTCCTTTCGACTGGGCGAATGGCTACTATCTCGCTGCCGTCACGGCGTGTTAAATACTCGGATAGTTTCTATGTTTGTGTGTACACATATAAAGTCAGTTCCGTTTAACAAGAGCAAACGCAGTGTCAATTGGAGATCAGACAGCGAGATAACAGTGTCCTGTTCTGGGACGTATCTCTTAATTTGATTATACCAATTTGTTAATTTTTTGTATTCATTTTGGAAAATTAATTGTGGTGATAATAATGACAAATATAAGCGTTTCTTACGACGGTTTCTGTTTTTAGTGTAATAAAAGAAATTTATTTGCAATAGTCAACAAAAAATATAAGATGATCACGAGGTTTATGCTGGGGAACGAAGAGAGAGGAAGAAGAAAGAAGTTGGATGACGGAAATAAGAAAGAAGCGTAATAAGCAAGAGAAAAAGAAGGACGAAGACCAAAGTGAGGCAGTGGAAGAAAGCGACGGAGTAAGGAATTAGTAGAAGAATGTTAAAGGAAAGCAACATAGACGATGAGGAAGACTAGACGAGTATTACAACAACGATTTTAAGTATGAATAACAACGCTCCAAAAGGAGAAAATACAACGAAATAAAGAAGAGAAAACGGACAATGAGGCTATTTTTCCAGTTTAGGTATTGCTAATAGTTATATTACAGAGATTTATTTAGTTTTAACGAGTGTTAGCTGCAGTAAAAGTAAAATAAAATAAAATGCAAAGAAATATGTAGCCAATATACAAAAATACAATATCTCACTTGCACAATTAGTATAATGTTTCAATTTATAACAAATTTACATTTTATGGGTATTGAAAATGAAATAAACAATTTAAAAATTTGAAAAGAACTTCATGTACTAATCTTTACAAATACTCGTAGTTTATTATTTTTATTTTATAAAATATTACTAACTTGTTTAAAAATAAACAAAAACTCTTATCAACTTCAATGTAATATTCTAGTATAGCAAAACCACCGATACACACCATATCCCTCTCGCCCCTCTTCATTGAGCCAAGAGCATTTCCAAATCTCTAAAGTTCTCCCTAAAGTAGAAAAGCATCCCCTAAAGTCCTTAAGAAGTATGGTTTGCATTGTAGGGTGAGATAAAAACAAGGGTTGAGGCCACCAGACCGTGACCCACTCAGGGCGTAAGAAAATGTCAGATTTATCTTTAAAAAAGGCATCTGTTACCACAAGATGTGAGAAATGTGCTTTTGTTTTGGAAGTTTAAGTGGCATAATTTATATGATGTATATAGAAGGCGGTATTCGTAATCTAAGGTATTAAACAAAATTAAATCCCTGAAGATTTTAATAATAAATATTAGTATAATATGGTAGAAAGCATCTTTTGTTTTTACTGGCTGTGTAGTAATCATATTTTAGTTTCATTTTTGTAAGCTTTTATAAACTGCGCTGATACTTGCTCCCGATAAGCTACCGAGAATTTTGCGCACACTCCTCCTAGATTCAATATAAAAACTTATTCATTATAAATATATTATCTATATATGTATACAGAAATATTATATATCTTGAACCACAAACTATCTATTAGAAGAGGTGATTTAGCAGTGAAAATCTTAGGCAAAAGTATAGTCGAATGTTCAGTACAAACGTTATTTACAATCAATACATGTAACCTTTTCTATACCTATACAGACTAAATAGATTCACATTAGTGAGAATCGGTGTCCACTGTAGTCTAATTAAACAATCTAACAATAACCTAAAAATAGTGAAAACATTATACATTATATCGGTTTTTAACAAATAAAATCTGTAGAACCGTTCTCGAGATTTGCATTAAAATGAATTTTAATACTTTGTAGATCTTCTGCATGTTTACATTTTACTTTATTATTATTAATTGTTTATTGTTCGCCTTTCGGCTTTACAATCTACATTCTTAATACATTTCATATACTTCAACTTACAATTAAATTTACATTATTCTAGACTTTTTTATTTCCAAAAGTACTTTCTGCTTCTTCTTCTCTTGACCCTCTTCCTTCATTTTCCCTAGTCTTCCTTCAGGACTGGTCTATTCCCTAGTCTATTTTTCTGGGCTGAAGTTTAACTGTTTCCTCGCTACTTCTTTCTTTCTCCTGCTTCCCTTTACTGCCTCTTTTAGTACTTCCTTTCTCTTTCTGTTCCTTGTGCAACCCAGCCACCAGCTTATTTATTCTCCTGTTTTTTCTTTCCTTTTTACTATTTCCGCCATCCACCTCTTTCCTTCACTGCCTCCCTTTAATAGCTGGCCAATATTCCTTTCGCTCGCTACTTTTTCCTTACACTCAAACTTAATGTGCTCCAGTGTTTCGTCCTCCGCTCCGCACATTCTACACTTTCTTTCCTCACTACTTTCCCAGTATCTGTTTCCTTTTTCCTCATTTCCCAATCTAAACCTTGCTGTTCTTCTTATGTGTTTTATGTCTTTTTCTATGACATTTTATTACATTTTACTTATTATTACCTAGCTTCACAGCTGATCAAAATATTCAAACTTTTGTAATTTAATTGAAGACACTCATATTAAATCCATCCATAAATACAGCGTGTGAAAAATTAAAGCGCTATAGCTCAAATAAATTGCACAAGTTTTACTAAGTATAACGACAAACACTATGTGTGAAAAGAAATCGAAAAGATTACAACTTCCGATTAACTAAATAAGACCCTGGTTTTAACCTTATGGGTGAAAAATAATAGGGACGAGTAAAGACTGTATACAAATGGCTCAAGACAATTCTGACGATGAGTCACATAGTTTTATTTGGGTGTCTAAATGCAATTTTATTCACAAAGCAATTCCGTAGCTATAAAATGATAACGCAGTCACGTTTATACACGTAGCCGGGAGCGGGACGAATGAGGGTGAAAGGGAGTGGGGATGGGGATGTCTTTAACCGACTCCCTTTTCTTATTTTCATAATATTCATTTAGTACCGTACTGACTACTGAGTGTACACATAGAAGTTGTAAAGTACAACAGATGCAATAGTAGTTGGAAATATAGTGTCTCTTGATATTTGAATTTACCGATGCTATTAAATTTAATGTTTCATGAAATTTCAATGAACTTTACTTTCAAATATACAATACACTCTCTTACAACGCGAATTTCTACAGTGTGCTAAAGCCTTTTTTTTATTTTGTAAACATTTCTAAACATTTGTGATATAAAATTTATATATTTATATATAACCCAGTAAACAATTTGGTGAAGCGTTTTGTTCTGTAACGTTTCTATCACTATTGCATTTTAATTATAGTTCGCATCAACTTATATTTCGACAGGTAGAGTGGTTTCGCCATTTGTAGCCGACAAAAGAGATATGGTGAAACAACGGTGAGAAACTGAACTGTAAATAAACTCTTTCATGACAAAAAATCATACGCATCTTCAATATGATGGCAAAGTGACTCCAAAAGGTTTCTCTCACTGTATTAACAAGTATCCGCGTTATAGGAAAGAGTATTGTATAATCTCCAGTAGTTTCCAGCATAAAAGTAACACACGCATAGTTTAGTTTTGAAAAACCACTAGTTTCATAAGTGATAAGAAATTAATTCCTTGTTCCAATTAAACTTGAATCAATAAACAGATTTGCTATTACAAAACTGTGAACGTCTTTATGAATCTAACAAAACTAAAAGCGAAGTTTTTAAACAAATAATACTGCAATGATTTTATTTAAGACAAATTTATAGGTAAATGTAAACATGTAAGAAACACACTTTTAAAAAAGAAGACACAGTGAGAGAGAGAGAGCATTGATGCTTGACGGTATACTGCTATCTTCGGTTTCGACCCCCTAACCAGAGTTATATTTTCTGGGTTTGTTTATATAATACATAAAAATAAAACTGCCAGCACGGTCGGAGTTCGCCGATGATAGGACTCAGCATAGAAAATAGGCCGACGTTAAATAATACTCTCTTTTTTTAGGCCAATATTAAGATGGCGAATGGACGTATACTGTTCCAGTTCGAAAGGAGATGCATTTTTGTACAAAGTTAACATAATATTTTTAAAGTTAAATTATATACAAATATTACACAAGTCAACTACCGCAGAAAAATCAATAACATAAATCAATAACATAACTGCAACGCAGGCTGCCAACCATGTAGAAAAAACCATAAAATTCTGTTGTTATTTATTCCATACAATCATAAAACGCAGCAGTTTTTATAACAAATTTCTAAAATGAAATAATGTTTTGTAAGTCGTAAAATATAAATGACAAAACCAGAGAACAAATCAATCCAATTACATTATTGTACTAATAGGGTAATGCACCCTATGGCCTGCCACGGCCAGAGCCAAAGGGATGTTACAGTTGCGGCTGGGTCCTAAAACACTAGGACTAGTCTATGTTTACACAAGCACAACGAATAATTCTTAAAAGCAGTGGTGGTGAACCTTTTCATGACAAGAAACCAAAAATATACAAATAATATTTAAGGAGCATCGTCTGTCTGACTATAACAATAGGAAAAATAATAGAAAATTAATTAGGAGCATCAATTATTTACGTCACACTCGAATAAAGGTAGTCAAAATTTGACAAGACGTACCAAAGAAAGGGGTGCTTAGTTTTAGTATTAAGCCTATAAAAAAAAACTTGTCACGTGTGTCGTAAGTTGACCATCTCTGCTTTAGGGTGTAAAATGACGAATGAAGGAATGAAACTATAATGGTTTTGTTTGTACAATTGGATTGGATACATCGACCAACGCGTCCCTTTAATTGACTCACGAAAGCAGACAAATGCACCATTAGCAAGCTTATTACTAAAATCAACAATGCCATCTAGGTGGAATTAGTCATCAGTAAGGCCGTTGAAACGCAAGCAACAATGACAAAAATAGCTAACGCTGCCATATTTTAACATCCGCTGTTTCTTGACCAATTTACGCAACGGATACAAGTGAGCGAGGGTGGACTGACATTAGGGATTGGGGGTGACCCATGTCAATGGAAATGACGTGATACGGCTTGCTAAAAATGTAATCGATTTTTAAGTAAAATATCTGACATTTTATGAGAGGTAGGTTAACCAAAATTTAATAAATTGTAAAGATCAGCAGGATTTGAGATTCACACACAAATCAAAATTCTCAGGTTTTGTAACCGATATGAAATGAAACGTATTTTGAGTTATGAAATTTTGTAAATATAAAAAAGACAGCGTTTAGACAGATTCATAAAAAAAACATCATAATCTTTGTGCTATAATTCGCTCCACTAGGTTTAGTTAATTAATTATTTTGTTAAATATATTGTAATTAAAACTGATACAAAGCGTCTCCAATAGTTACCAAATCAAGTAACTAGTTAAAAAGCAATAAACTCCGGGATAATCTGTATCTGTCCATCAATTCCCTAACCCTTCAAACTGAAGTTGATTTCAATTTGATTTGCTCTTTCAAATAAATCACATAGTAATTGTCGCCAAAGTCATTATGCATATCGGATATCAAAGAGAGTGGCCCCAAACTTCTGTTTCTGTTCCACCATTTTGTTGACATGCTGCTGTCTACTGATGCGGTAGAAATCCGTGTTTCCCGTTAACCCTTTTTAGCATTTCACAAACAACCACCCTGTGCATCCTCGTGACATGGGACCAGATGCAAATATCCCTCCAGCGATGGTTGACACCCCAGGTCCCAATTCGTCACTACAAGTTATTTACTTTACTCCAAACTATTTTAAAATTTACCTCTCCTTCTCTCGTGATACAATAGAGCAGACCAACAACACATGATGGAAAGTAAATCAAATTTGAAAGAATACCATTGTTTACCACGTGTAGTTAAATTTAAGGTAAAACTTAAAAAGAAAGGTCATTAAAAGGACGCATTTATTTTTTAGTGTAAAGAGACATTTCATATAAACGATTGAACTGTGAGAAAACTCTTTCATAGCAAAAATTTATAGATAATAATAAATATGATTTCGAATGGAGTACAAACTGTGTACTGGGAAATGTCCCGGTTTTTGAGATATGGGTGTCTATAAACATTTCTCCCAATAAAAAAGTTCTATTTTACTTACATAATTTTCTGATATTTTACTAAATGTTCTAAAACTCTGGCGTAGTACTATAACAAATGTAACGCATTTTAATGTATTAAAATAAAAATAACTGAAGTTTTAATTGGCAAATAGCAAATAAAGTATGTTGCAGTTTTTCCAGATGAATATCTTGATTAAAAAAAACTGCTGATAATATGTTAAATTTATGTGTTTGTTTACGCTTTTTCTCTTGAATCAACAAGACTATTGTCCGTAGTAACTTATTATTTGAATAATAATTCGGATGCGGGTAGTAGATACATGAGTAGAATATAATAAAATGTGAATAAAAAACAATTTTATTTAATATGCAATAGATTACCTAGCCGTGTTCAACTGTAACAGGGAGACCGGGTAAATAGAATGCGACTAAACACATTTAACACATGTCATCGATTTATTTCTAGTTATTTTGTAGGATGCAAGTGACAGTCCAATACAGGGTTAAGCTTTTGGGGTGGGGTGACACTGGATAAGACACTCCTTAAAATGTTTTACTTCAGAGGGGGTATAAAGGTTAAAAAATCAAATTTCGTTTCTGACTATAGCATCAAATTGTAATCTATTGTGTTCTCCCCAATCTCATTAAGTTATAACACAGGAATTATATTACACTTTGAAATATTTCACCCGCGTTTATAATGATAATATAAAAAGGTTTTGTTTAAAAAGGTATTTTATTTATTTAAATAAATGAACCACCAACACAAAAAATATCATTTGATCAGTTGATCAACAACTGCGATTGCTACGTTAAATAATTTTCTTTAACTCATAAATTAATTTCGTACATAATTACACGATCAGATCATTGTAATAGCTTTAAGTTTTCATCATAAATAACTCCCCAAATCCTGCGAATCTGATCCAGTTCCTAATTTATATGCATAATTATTAACCTAATTTAATACTTGGATAAACATTAACTATTCAAATTTAATTATAGCTATGTCTTTGAACGACTTAGAATTAATTACAAGCTTGTTAAGGAACCAATCCCAGAATTATGCGGTTAGATTGTTATCTTGACCAATTAATATTACCAATCCACAGTATAACAATAGTAAATGATTCTATCTGAACGAATGGCACACACTAAACAGTTGCTGTCACTTTAGCTCTTCTGCTTAAAGTTAAATAGCAATACTATGTAAACTACGTCTTCAATTAGACACCACAAAAAAAATATTCTGAAATATTGACAAATACTGTTTAATATATGTTTGCTAGAGATCACCAAAGTTATCCAAACTTAGTAGATACTCTACTTTAGTGGAGATGTACTTTACACATATTATAACTTCAGTATTGTCGGCAAACATTTGTGTAGTGATAATGCTACCGAAAGAGTTAAGGTGCTCTCACGATGGAACAGATTACACGGGATTCTCGGTCACGTGACTACATCGGCCCTTTTCTGATCTTCTGAAGCCAAAAAAGGATCGACTTAATTATACGAACGAAATTCCCCGAGTATTTTACGTACGATTTGTAATTATACGTTCCACCTATCCCACCTTGTAAATGTAATCAGCGGTCTTATACTGAAAGCGACGAAGCCGTATGGTTACGTGCGTTTATTTCAAAGGTTGCAGAAACTTTTGTGCTACTATAGTGGTGTATTGATAGATCCTTCTGAACACAAAATCGCCAGACAGTTTGAGTCGCATAGTCACAAAAATGGAAATTTATTTAACGTTTGCCGATGATTTGTACAATGTTGGTAGTATACTATTTATTATATTAATTGTGTGCCTTTCGGCTTTACAATCTACATTAGTATATTTCTTAATGCATTTCATATAAATTCAAAGTTAAAAACTAAACTTAAACTATTCTAGACTATTACTACTTCGAATAGAACTTTCTGTTTCTTCTTTTCTTGATCCTCTCTCTTCATGTTCCCTCCTCCTTTATTCACACCGTTTCCTGCTTCTTCTTCCTTATTGCCTGTATCTTCATCTATCACCACTTGCCTTCCTTGTCTCCTCTCGACAAACCCTCTATTACCTTTTCACTATCCTTCCTGCCTTCTCTCTTCGTTTTCACTTCTCCACTTATGTCTATTACAGGCATAAACACTCTATCTTTACTATTTCCTCTTGACTCTCTTACTTTACTATTTCTTCTTGACTCTCTTCCTTTACTATTTTATTATTGTCTCTATCTCCGTCATACACCTCTTGTCCTTATCTCCTTTCCGCAAATCCTCTATTTTTCTGGACTGAAATTTAACTGTTTCCTCGCTACTTCTTTCTTTCTCCTACTTCCCTTCACTGCCCCTTTTAGTACTTCCTCTCTCTTCATGTTCCTTATGCAACCCAGCTACGAGCTTATTTATTGTCCTGTTTTTTCTTTCCTTTTATCCAATGTTGGTAGTATTTATGCTGGCTTAATCTCCTATATGTACATTACCACAGCTCTGCCCCATAAGTTTTTTTTTGATTATGAGCACATAATGAAATTAATTTTATTTACAACCAAACCCAGAAAATGTAGCGCTTCTCTAGAGATCGAACTCGTCTAGATAACAACCAGAAGCAAAGAAGAAACAACTCCGACCAGTATGTTCCATAATACAATCAAGTCCTACGTGGTTTGTTCCAGTATGAAAGAAGCCTTGTAGTCAAATTTCTCTATGCCACATAAACGGTTAAATATATGTTTATTTTACAACATATATAATATTTCCTAAATTCAATTATTGAAATGCGGATGTTCAAATATATTGTTCATTTAACTTTAATCTTAACATAACAAAACATATAGATACATACATTTACAGAGGTATTTAATGTACATAGTATATTCCACCATGTTTAATTCGGTGTTTTGATTTCTGCTTTGTCTGAATCGCTACACTATTTTATCATATCGAGACTATTCATTCCAACAAAACAGATTCCACATGACTCTCATGCATATGCACCGGTATTTGCTTCATTACATCGTTCGGGCTGATTTCGTACATTTGTAGTACAGTATTCGTAGTTCCTTCTCTCATCTCTGCATACCATAGACGGACGACACACTTTAGTGTTGCTAGTGAATCGAACGTCATTTATACCCATTTGTATACAATTGCACAACGTTTAAAGCCGGCGTCACGACGCTATACGACGTGTCGTTTGTATCCTGAAGTCTACCAATATTACAGCATGACGACTGACAGCAATATTGCATGGTGTTGCATTTGTACGAGTCGAGACTATATGAATTGTGTATCATCTGTTGTTTTGAATGCATTTGCGATACGTAAGCTGTTTAGCTTACAACAATCATTTATGTACACTGCATATGACGTCATATCACAACGAATAGAAGGATATTCATGTGTGAAATAGATATATAAACCCGTAAAAGCGGATAGAACGAAAATGCGAGGATAAAAATATATCCTATTGCATGTTATATCAATTGAAACTAGTGTTGCATTCTGTCAAATCTGAAATGTGACAGTTACAGAATGTTACAAAAATGTTGCTGAATCTTTGCCAACGTAACCAAAATGAAATTTGGAACTGTTAGTATTGTGTCGATATTGTTGAGGCATGCTAATTCAGATACGCATTGACATAACCTCAATATCTATGACTTTAAATCTAAATAAATTGTGTTATAGTTGGTACAAAGTATTCATGATTTTTTTCTCATAATTTGCCGTGCTTCCTAGGACCACTACTTTATAAGTTTAATAATAATAATATGGTTATTAACTGAGTTTCGTAGCAAAGCTGTTGTGTAATTGAACAAAATATTAAAGACGTGAACGTGATGGATCCAGATCCAATAAATTTAACGTTATTATTTACTTAGAAAACAACTGTTGTTTTGAAATTGCTCTTGAACCAATTAAATGTCTATTTAACAATGTTGATACAACGAATAACGAGTAAATATTTATTTAAGTGTAATAAATCAACACACGTTTACAATATGTTTAATATTCAGATGCGAATTAAAATATAAATAAGAGTATCCATCCATGGACTGTTACTCTTATTATTTCAATAATTTAAACAAAAATATTTTTAAATACAACAAATGTAATTAAAATTGTCGGCATACAATTTTGCAGCCACTGGAATACTTTTTAGACTTACAAATGTCTCAATTCCTAATATTAAATCAACATTACATTTGACAGAGGAACGAATTTTATTTTAATTTTAGTCATAAACTAATCTTGAATACATTTATATCTAGTCATAATTGCTAAGGCGAAAAGAAAGGTTCTAAATAAGGTCGAGCTCTCTCAATGCAATGTATACTAATCCAGCGTTTGCTCCTTTTACATCGCGAATTTTTTTTAATTTAACCAAAAGTTGACGAAGATAAAACTATTTAAAATTTGAATATCTGCGTATGACGTCACAGAAAAAGTAAGTAATCGAATTTTTTTTTTTCATGACAATCATAATATAAAAGAGATGGCAAATCAGATTTATTTTTTATAACTTTGGATCACTTTAAAAATAAAGGGAAAAAACTGACTATTTTAATTATTAATATCTCCAATAATAATGCGGCTAATTTAAAAATATTTGGGCATTTGAGTTAGCTAAGTTTATCATTATATTTAGTACTGCTTTATACAAATTAATTTAGCTTATCTTACTTAAGTTTTTGTAATTAATGTCCATAATTAGTATAAACTCTGTTATAATTTATGATCTATTTTAAGTAAATCCTACAAAATTAAAAACTACATTTCCTGACTGGTTTATAAACAAGCTACAATGCCTATAAATAGCATAAATAAATCAGTGACAATTTTAAGAGCAATATTTTTGTAAATCATGTAATATTGAAAGGCATTTTAATTTACATACATTAAAATAAATTTGTTATAAGCACGAACCGAGCTCAACAGCCTAATATATTTAGCAACATAAAATTTATTCAAGTAATAACTGAAGACATACGTTATGTTGTATACAGTATGTTTGTATGTTTGGTGCCTGGTACATCGCGTGAACATCCTCGAAATGCTTTTGTTAGCTTATCTTCTGCAAACATGAATATGAGACATCGTTTTCAAGGCAAACGGTTTTCATGAATAGTTCATGCTGCAATCTCATGTACACAATGCACCTGTTTACTTCACACTCGCTGCACATTAGTCAATGCATACGAGTTCCTAAAAACAGGGATTCCGAACATAAAGAACGCGTGATACGGGTGGTATACTTTCAACGCCTGACTGAACACAATTAAATTTGGCGGGGAACATAAAAAAGGTTACCTTTTCTATAAATATTTGGGTACGAACACATAAAAAAGGTTTGCGGTGTCTGATCTCCACTCTTCAATAAATTTTGTGATTATAACTAAGGGACTTTATTTGGGTGTATTGTTAGTTGATGGTTCATATTTAACACTGTTTAGGATGATTGTTATTAAAAGGTCCTGTGCTCCCGTGATCTACAAATAAGGTTCAACATGCTTTGACAGTTCGTTAACTGTCATTGACATTTCTAATGTTGAGGAAACAACACTTAGTTCTGTCGGCGTTGTTATAATTTAATCTTTAGATCGGTTTGTTAAGATGACATTTCATTTAAATCAAACGAAATTTACCATAGCGAGACAATACAATTTTTCGAATGCTACTATAGTTTCTGGTATCATGTAAGTTACATTTAATACTTTTTGCGACATACAATTCTATATTATACTTTTGTGTGACCAACCTATTTTAACGTTTATGTCTTTGAATATAATCAAGAAATTACCAGTAACTGGAGTAGCTCAAAGCGAGAGTCCTAACGTGCAAATACATCGCTTCTTGTATCCAAACCGTATAAAATTCGAAAACGATATTCTAGAACTCGACCTAGAATAAGAGTCGACATTTGTGCGATATAGAGTGACTTATGGACAACAAAAGAAAAGAGTATCCATTTCGAAGGCATTTTGGACTCAAAACAAAGGAGAAAGTTTCAGAAACAAAAGTGCATTACCCCACCTCATAAAATTAAGCTTCAAAATACGAAACTTCTTTTCGTGAACGTACCCAAATATATTTTCTACCTGTGAGGCTTAGAACGTGCTTCGAAAAAACTTGCTCAAATTGTAATCAGGCTATTCGACATTACTACGATACGAAAAAATGTTTGTAGGGAAGCTCCTAGCGTTTTTCTTTTCTAGTTACAGATCTATGGAAAATATTTAGAATTCATAACAATATAGTAGAACTATAAGAGTGGAAAAATCTACTTTACTCAAGCTGTTGTTATGAAAAATTATGAGGCTACAGTGGTCTATTGGAGGAGCAGCTTAGCAAAAATGAATGCTACAATTTTCCATTGTAGATGTCGCCCGAAGTTGAAAACTTTAAAACATAACCAAGTAGTTCTTACCTGCCTTCTTGGACGGCGCCTTGAAAAACAACATACCAGGTGGTTTCTAATATATGTATCCCGTATTTAATGCTACACTGTATTACAATTAATAATCGTGACAACCTTCATGCTGGTCTAGGTAACATCAGCTTTGTAAATTGTTTAGAAAAAATGTGTAAAAATAAATGCTAATATTTCTTACAGTAATAAAATTCACTTAACCTAAGTGTTTCAATTTGACATATTTAAATAACCGGTATGTGCAATTAATTTTAGAAATATAAAAAATCCTTTAACAAAAAGAGCAAATGAAAAAAAAGGGAAGTAGATGACACTTTAAAAGAAAAAAAACGAGTCTTATTAATTAGTTTTTTAATTACGGTGCTCTTCATTTTTAATAATTAAGCTACATAATACCGCTTATTCCATAACCACAATTTCTCAATTATAAGAGAAGCAATTACCAAAAATCAAATCAGCTTTTAGTATAATTTATTTTATAGCATCCTCCGACATTTTCAATTAAATGTATTACTGAGTAGCAGACGCAACGGACGTAGTTTGATACCACGATAATAAGATTGTTGAACGAGCAAAACCCCGTGAGATGATAACCGCGCCGTAATGGGTGATTGTTTGAAAGGTCACAAGATCAAATTTCTAATTAACAGCCTAGTTATTGTAAGAGAACTCGTGTTTTAGAAAAGGGTTGCGTTAAAGACGTGATGTTAACGGAACCTAAATGTGTGCTTGCTTAATTTAAATTAAATAGTCTTAAGCTACGTTCAATACTACACTAATATCTCTGAACATAAAATTAATTATCTTATTAATTACGTTTATAATGGGAAAATAATTAACATACAGATGTAGGTACCCGTGACAATGTAACAGACCCGTATTTGGAATTGTTAGACCACTTTGATTTATATTGAAACAAAACATGAAGATGAAAATTCAAGTTATCATTTCACAAACTTTATGTTGAGATTACACGGTGGAAGTGAGCGTGCGAGTTGGCCTTGACAGTTACTGCAGTAAGTAACTCGTATGCGAGTTACTACATTTTTTGTTATCCACGTAAATTGAAGAGTTATTTTTCATTTTTATCGATCAACCGAATAACAATTTTTTAAAGGCTGACACTACATAAAATAGAGTTACACTGTGAAAATTAAATGTAAGTAACACATTTTGTTCCTTTTGCATAATAGATATATTTCTTTTGTCAATATTCTATACATTGAGAAAATCATTTCATATAAAATCAAGCGAAATTTTAAATTTCGTTCACACAAAATTCACTGTATCCATGAAAACTATTTCATTCAATTCTAATAAATGGATTTTAATGCAACTTTCAGTTATGCTAGAAAAATGTAAAACCTTTGAAATGTACGGCGAAGCATTCTGCTATACTATTCACCTATTATTAGATATTTGAATCCGTGGAAAACATGATTTTAAGTTCAATGCATAAAAATAATAGCTGCGGATTTAGATTTAGATTGAAAAGAATAGAGTGCTTGGAGAGATTTTGATTTCTATTTTAAAATAAAGTCCATAAGTTTCAAACATTTAGAGAAATGGAGAAAAAGTATTTCGAAAATAGATTTACGTATACCTTCAAATTTAAAAGAGGTATAATTCAACACCATAGGTGTACACAGGTTGTGGTAAATGGAGCACAAGTCTGTAAACAATTTTACACTAAATAAAACGAAATTTATTATAAATCTACAAAAAAAAGAGTGTGAATTTCTGACTTCATCTTCTCCCTGTTAATATATCAGCGGACGCCCATGCAAAAGTACTATTAAACAATTTCTATAGCAAAGCATTCGTTCATTATAAAAGTTCATTTAAATTTCACTCGTATGTATTTTACGTGCTTAATGTGTGACGTTTCATTTTATGGTAAACCTTTGATTAATATAGCCTTAATAAATATTTATTACAAAACACACGATCAATAATATTGTACATATTTAGTTATAAAATAATAATTTATTATTTAACACATGTTTGACGGTAAGGATAATTATGCAGTTCATTTTTAATATGCGAATCACGTACGCGCATTACCGAAGTAATAGCATTATTCTAGTACGTATAGTCAGTCATAACAAAGCTTCTATTTGCTATATCAGAGATTGCAAACCTATGTCTTGACTAGACTTAAAATATACGTAACTTCGCCATGAATGCAAAATTGGATTCACAAATTTTCAAGTAAAAACTTATATTTATTCGCTTATAGCTATTCGCTATCCCAAATAGTGTGGTTGGTGATTTAGGGTTTATCTAATAACGGTGAAAATGTTAGGTATCGTTCTAGGCTTCTCTCAGTCAAACTGACCGACGACTATCGCCGCCACTATACTGCGCATTCACACAGTTTATCAAGGGAGTAAGCTTATGCTTCAATGTTAATTAATACACCTTTGTGTTGAGTTCAGTTTCAAGTTCAAAGTATTTTTATTGATATATGAAGTTTTAGTACGTTTGTTATACATATCTTATGTCTATTTTAAATAAACCTAGCTGGAGCTATCATTATTTTAAAGTTTCTATTTGTAAAGTGCATCTGTTCCATTGCACCCCCCCCCCCTGCTATCCTTAGTCCATGATCTCATATACGCAAAGTCCTGCATCCATGAGTTCTACATATCCCTACTAGGTAGAAATATATTCGACTACGATATGGAATAAAAGAGCGAAAAAAACGAATCGATATAATTTATGTTGCTGTTGAAAAAACACAAAGAAACACACTGCATTATGGATAAATAAATCCGACTTCTAAAACCGCATTACACAAAAATGTATACAACCTTTAACTTCTGTCATTGGTCAGCTTCAGTTTAAATGTTCTCCGCTTCTGTACTTTGCTATGTATATACAAATTTATACCCATATATGTCGCTGTGGTGGTGTCCGTCCCATCAACCCATACTCACATAATTACATAAGAATTCTAAGCACTACTGTCAGAAGTGTGATGTGACCAGTATAATATAATGAAATGGTAAAACAAAGCAATCCTGCTTTTGCAGAACAGCAAACATTCATTTCCTAGGGAATTCTGAGTATCTTGGTTAATTCCACATTCATTTATAATTCGCCGACACAAGGTCGAAACTAAAAACGAAGAATTATGCGACCTTCTGTCTCAACGTTAAATATCCACTATTCCAGCTCCAGTACGTGTTTAATGGACCGGATATTTATTTTGCAGCGTTCGCAAAGCGCTGTAAATCGTCTGGCAGAGTAAAAAGATCCTTTTGAAATATCCTGTAGATGATAATATCAATTTAATAGGATATTACAGAAATTTATATTAGCAAGTGATTTTATCTAATTCGATTTTCGTAATATCTACTTCGTAAAATTAGACATTGACGTTTTTATGTCACCTTAAAATTGATTTTAAAATTATTTGATATAAATTAGCCTAAGCACACATCTTTTCAAAATGTAATAAATTTGAAATGAAAATTTATTGTTATTTTAAACTCTGATCTGTTCCATTCTAACAGATTACCCATAACTCTTGCACTTTTGAATTTTTAAATATTATCCCGCTAAGCACAATGTAACACGTGTATTTAAGATTTGTCTACAATAACAAAAGTTTTTCTTTACATAATGTACTTAATGTACAACGTTTTCATACCCAGAAAAATAAATTCAAAGTCCTTTGGCGTATTGGATACGCAAGACTCATAAAACTTCCAAAGAATATCTTTTTAAGGATTTTAAAATCTTCACTTAAATAAAATATGACGTCACATTTAGTGTTTTGCTGGTTTGATATTAGAATCTTCATAAAATGCTATTCCATTCAGTGCAAAAGTGAATTAAGTTATATATCTTGCATTTCTTAACGTGCTCAGACATTATTATCTTAATCTTTTCCCCACAAATACAAAACTGTCTTAAAATAATCGTATGTATTCCCGCTTTAACGCTGCGTTCTACTTTTATTCTAATTAAGTCGACTACAGATATGTTGCATAAAAATAAAGCTCATGTACCTATTTATTTAAAAGAGATTTATAAAAAAAAATTCTCTTATAAAATAAAAGAACAATATTTAAAAAGAATTAAAATGGAACAATTCTGAACAGTATCACATAATTTAATTAAAATGTGTCTACCCAAAAATTAAATTAATTTTCAAAATTACCAGTTACTAATCAGATAAGGGTCTGCTAATTGGATGCAAATTTAATTTCTAAAAGAGTGGTTAAATAACAAAATTAAATATAACGTTAATAACCCCCAAAGTAAATTTGAATAAGATAAGATCAGTAAACCAAGTTGCTTTTGCTTGGGTATTATCTTGTCACGGTGATAGTGCTGAAGCTGGTGTACATAACACCACCTAGTACTACCTGGTGGTCAGCTCGGAACATAACCTCAACACCCGGCGACTCAACCTTTCGACCATCGTCTGTTGGGATCAGATTCGACGAATGGTGATGTTTGAACAGATCGTGGGAGCACCAAGGAAGCACACAACGGAGGCAGGGCAGCCATAGCCGTAACTAAACAACTTCATGCCCGTCAAATTATTTCAAACCATTCTCGCGTTGTTCAGGGATGGATAAAACACATATCAGTGTTATATGGTATAAGCACCAACCATTTTTCTGTAACATTATTAGTAGGAGTGCGAGTATTTCATTCTCAAAAAAGGTTATAAGAGCCGATGGTTATACGATGGTAAATTTTATCTTATTTGTTTCTATATATACGTTGCAAATAAAGTAGTGAGACAGTGCTTTTCCATTGTATTGTAGTTTTATAAGACACAATTTCTTTTAAGCATGAGGCCCTCCGCACACGACACGATTGGTTGCAAACCTTAACCCGAATCTGCCCGAAGCGAATGTGATTACAACTATGTTGTTAGTGTGAGATCGAACGTGTATGCGAGTGAGATAAAACACGAGGAAAGGCATACGAATCGACTGGTTGTAAATTAAACGAGAAACGAAGCTTTCAACGAAAACGAGCACGAGCCATGTCGAGCCGTGTATCGTGACTCTATAGAATATTTAACAATAGCAAAACAGGTGTTATATTTGATTGTATGTATGTATTTAAATACTTTTCAATAGTATTCGTAAACATCTCTGTTTATGAAACCAACAATGCCCTGCGACCGAGAAATCTAGTCACTGAATATATGCTCATAACCATTTTAAAATCAGTTTAGTTACGTTCGTGCCGTGTATTTTAGCTCACTCGTAAACACGTTCGTTTTTTTACTAACAACACAATTGTAAACACATTCGGTTCGAGCAGATTCGAGGCTAAGGTTTGCAACCAGTCGCGTCGTGTGCTGAGGGCCTGATTTACTGCCGAACTGTCGTAATTTGAATTATAGAAAAATGTATTGGGTAATGAGTATACCAAATACCAAATATTTCAAAATTAAAAGCATTTGTAGATACTTCAAAATAAGGTTCTTCGAAAAATAGTCACGGTAGTGTAACAAGCATATTTATAGGATCCCCAAAATCACTACAGTCTTGGGCTTCCTAGGCACGTAGCCTTTTATCGGACCTAAAATTGTTCTGCTTTTTCTTATACTTCATATCCCGATAACAAGAATGATCTATTCCTGGCTACTGTTGTTATAAATTTCGGTTTTTCAATCAAAAAGGAGGTTTTACGGTTTTAAAAACGGTATGCTATATCTCCTTACAAGTTAGAAAATTAGTAGTGATTCATATATCGATTTAATTAGAAATTCTCAATATAAATCTGCATATTTCACAATCGATGCCCATCCCTGATAGCAGATACTGGTTCATACGGAAATATTCCCGCTGAGATGGGTTCTGTGTGCTTAAATTTAATTTGGGGGTCTCATGCTAAGTACTGTGCTCCGCTATTTCAAATGGGTTGTTTGCCATTCTCTCACGACTATGAGAATACAGTTTGAAATATACATATATTAAAATTAATATGTGCTAATAAATATTAATGTAACAACCACCTTAATCAAATTTACGACATGTGCTTAAGTATCAGAATTAATTGAAAACTGAAAACTTCTTCATTTAAAATTGGTTCCATTGTTAGCTATTCAAATTATGTATTACATTAAATATACATAACGCATAAATGTAAGATTGAAAATGAGATAACTTGGAATTGATAAAATAAAAGTCGCTAAAACACAAAACATAGACATTATCTTATACATTAAAAAAATTATTTACTGTAAATGTTTGTAGCTATATCGTTACGTTTTATTATTTACAGAAGTAACATAATTTATGCTCAGGTACCAGTAGCGGATTTAGCACTTGAGAGGCCCGAGGCGCAATTCAAATTTGAACATAAAATTGAACATGGTAATTTATTCAAAATAAGGGAAGTGTGTGCTTTCAAATAGAGGGTCAGTTTTAAATTTTAAATACTCTTTATTATAAATTCGTTCACTTTCTAGCTCCGCTATAGCTTTATATTAACTGTTCTAATAAAGAAATAATATTTTTTGTTTTTATAATCTAATCAAACAGAAAATAAAACATAAATTATTTATTTTTTTATACATTGTACATATTTTTCGATAAAAATTAATGAAAATGTAATAAAAAACATATTGAAAATGTAAAATGTATGACTTCCATATAAAAAATATGTTTTTTTTGTTGGTAATCAAAAAAATACAACTCGCATGAGGGAAATTAACAATTTTCCGTTATGCAGACCGGTAAAGTTTCATGTTATTTTGATAATACCTCCATTAATTTTTACGATTATTATATTTAGAATCTGTTTTCCGGTCGACGGTCGTGTTGTCCGTCCCACTACCTCGATCAATTACACCATTTACCCTAAAATTCAACCCAGACAATGAAAACACCGTTTAGCACCACCGTAAAAAATAATTGTTAATGCATTTTCTTTGTTTAAAAAAAATCCGGTTAAATATTTTAACAACTTTCTTTCCCTTGAAAACTTTATTCATTTTATTTTAAATCTGTTTAAATATTTATGTAATTCTAGAAAGAAATCTTTAATTCATAAGTTTGTAAGTTTTTAGGGGTTGAAGAGACAGAAACGTGAGTGGGGTTTTGCGAAAAAGTAGAAGTTACGAAATGAAAACCCTTCTTCCGTTCATGAAGTTTCAAAAAAGTTTAAATTTAATATTAATTACTTATTTTAGGAAGCGAATACATTAAATTTGTATGGAAAGAAATCTTTTTCTTAATGAAAGCGTTTATGCAAATTGACATATAACTTTACAAAAATGTGTTTAACAGCTTACCTTAAAAAATCTGCTTGTAAATTATTCTATGAGATCTGAAACAAAATATATATTATTAGTTTTATTTGAAATTAAAAAAGAAAATTTAAAGATATAAAAGAAGTAGGCGAATTCTAAGAAGAAAGTGAATCTTGGAATTAGTTTGTATCTATTCAACATGCCAATGCATTTGGTCCTGTGGAGGCTTACCTTATTATTATACCTTACCGTTTACTGAATTAAAAGTTTAACATAGTAATATTTTAAAGTTCACTAGTTTTACCCGCAGAGTGCGCAGCAACAATAATACGTATACAAAATACTTCTACTCCAGTGAACACATGACGATAAAACTTTTGCAATTAAATATCACCGCCACACCTCCTCTCGCGCCCTCTTTAAGATCTTGCTCAGATAATAGAAACTTTACAACTTTATGTTAATGCATCATAATTACCGCATTTAATGAATGTTTGTAAATGCATTTACGTTGTCTTTTTTTGTTTTCTTTCATTTATCTTAGAATTTAAATATAATTATGTACATAAAGTATGGCTTGCTTTTATGTCAAATTAACATAATTTAGTTTCGCGGTCTGGTAGGTTTGCTAATTATGCAAGCAAACCAGAGCTGTGAAAGTACAAGTAATTTGTTTAATAAAAAACAATCACAGTTATTAAAATGGCGACAATAATTGGTATTGATAACTAACCATTGTATACTTATGTAAGGCATAAGAAGTTGATAGGAGAACTAAATATATGTGCGAACATGTTAAGAGAATTTATAAATAGTCGTAAATCTTATTAATTTTAAACTATTTCATGACCTAAAGCGCGACCGCGTATTCAACATAATTATCTTAAACACAAAACATGAATGTTACCTTACATTCAAGTAATATTTTACTTAAACAAAACCTTCTAATATTTAATCTAAAAAAAATTCATTTTGTTATTATATACTTAGTTTAGAACGGTTGCATAAAATTGTCTACAAGTTTATTACAAAAGGTGTTTATTACTATGGTAAATACGTTACAAAACGTTGTATATTAGGTAACATCCAAATTTAAGTAAGAAGAGATGTTTAGAAATGAGTCCCGCAAAATTATATCAACTATAATCAAAAACCTGTTCAAAATTAATATTAAATCTGACGATAGATGTCAATGTGGTGAAGAAGGAACTTTGGATCATATTATATTTGAATGCATAAATTATAGTTTAGAAAGATACTAAATTTTTGTTAAGTGATTCAAAATTAATTAGTGAATTATTGAAATATTTAGAAATTTGTGAAATTGAATTATAAATTATAAAAGATGTATAAAAATGTTTGATGGTGGCTATGACGATTAAAAGTCAAGTCAAATAAATAAATAAATATAAAAATAGGTAACATTGTTTACGTATCATGTAACTTTTCTTATGTTACAAAAACGTTAATTACAACTGTGATTACCGGGTGGCAACAACAACAATAAGCAAATTATTAAATTTCAACTAAGCACAACAAAAGTATTTGATTAAGAACACTAACAAAGACAGAGGATTACGTTAAAAAGTTTAAATCCTGATAACGCTATTAAACACAATTATTCAAATGATATGGTAATTCTGCGGGGTCCCTGCATTTATTAAACAATTATAAACCGTTTGTTAGCGCTTTTAAAGGATTGAGGGATAGCTGCTAGGGATAGATCCCAATAGCGTTATTAGTTATATCTACATCCTTTGCTCCTTGCTGGATTACAGGCACTCGGGATCAAACAAAAGATTCGCAGATTAGGTAGGATCGGGATGATGATATTCATGAAGGTCCTGGACCACAAAATATGGATATTATGTGAGATAACGCTGTGTTTGCTGATGAATCTGTCATGCTGGCAACCCTTCATCATTGAAATATATATCATACATTTTTCTTTGCATATAAAACAGAAAGTTTTTAAATATGTAAATTTATATACAAACAGGGGCGTCGAGAAAAAGGATCATATTCTTATTTCCTAATGATAATTTAACTATTAACCAATCCAGAAGAATTTTACTCTGTTTTATCCCGTCCTGCTCTGTAAACATAGGAGGCTTTGTCCACAAGGCAAATATGGCTCCTTACGTAAATACGTCCATCACGTGCACTTACACGACTTGCTGTACGAACATTCTCAAAACAGACTCAATTGAAAACATATAAAAAAAACACTGACTTCTTTCAAATAATACTTGAACAATAAAAATATATTCAAGCTACTAGAATTTTAAAATTCTGAAATGTTTCTGAAATTCTGAACTCTTATAAGTAAGTATTTTCGTTTCAAGTCGTTTGTCTTAAATGTTTTATATCTTTGAAGGCTACGAAACAGTGAAATTGATTTCGTGGGAACATTTATTAAACAGCGTGACTTGCAACGTGAGAGGAAAACTCTTCAAACAGAAAACACAAGCCTGCTTAGTGTCAAAAACAGAGTCAAACTGGAGTGTAGAACAGTACGAAGAGATTAATTATGTGTCACGTTGCGTAGTAGACAGGGTTGCATTCAAACCAACTTTTACAAACTAATATTAATTGAGCTTTTACGATTCTGGTCGAAATATTTGCGAGTATTGTTAACATAAGCATTTGTCTACTATAAAATAGTGTTAAGTGGGAGACTGAAGGATTTGAAAAATATATAACTTGTTCATTTTAGTACAATTTTTTGTTTTGCTTGCTGGTTATAGAGGATTTTGCTTTGGATTTTAAAATAGCTATGTCAAATTTATTGAATTTTCTATTCTAATAAAAGATAAATTATTCCAACTCGGAAAAAATACCGACTTCATTTTAATATCTGAGAAGAACTCACCTAACATTCGAGCTGACTAGAATCACAAACATTGTATACATCCATAGAAAATGACGGATATGTGAGAAGGAAAATGGTGGTTATTTGAGTGATATTGTTTTTCATACATAGCACTAAACAAATCTACTAATTATAAGTTAAGTCCCGTTTCTTTCCCAAATTAAGAGTTTAAAAACTCAATCTTTCGTTTTAAAAGAGAAATTTTGGGATCATACCGACTGCGCCAGTTAAGTGCAAGTTTATTGAAGATTGAGTGCGAACTCGATCTTCAAATAATAAAGTTCTCACTCAATCTTCAATAAAGTATTTACTCGACATTCAATCAGTTAGCAATTAATTAAGTTAAGAAGTTTGTACTAGTGTGTAGTTGACAACTCATTGTAAAAAACAAATATTTTTGTATTAATATCATACAAAAAATTCTAAAAGGATGAAATAACAAGTAAATTAACGAGGGTGATTTATTTTGTATTAACGTGTAAACCCAAAACTTTTTATCTTTACAAAAAAATAATCAGCGCTGTCATCGCTACGTCACTGTTAACTGATCCGACGTCCGACGTCCACAGTCCGCGTGTCTCTCCCCTCACGCGTGTCCCAATGACTGTTGTCATTTTGAACGTGGCGCCCCAGATGATCCACGGAACCTGACACGATGAAGCTCATCATGTAACTCTTCTAACTCCGCTTTATCATTTCGCGGTTGTGCGCGACTCATGGCTCGTTAGAACTCTATTGTGATTGGTCTAATGTTAACGTGTTATTATAATGAACGAGTCTAAAGTAACGTACCCACTAAAGTAGTATCAAACTGCCACTGCCAAGTTTTGATAGACTTTAAATGTAATTTATATACAATTATTGTGGGACTACAGTGCACTTCTTATTGGTGGTATAAAATGTTGTAAAGGTACATTTGTTCTATTTTTTATCCTTTTTGAGTTTGATAATAACTATTAAAGCCCTGAAACCGACCAATGCCGAGAAATTTGAAGAAAAAAAAAAGATTCCAAAAAATTCGTAGTTTTTAGATCTCAGAAAGGTCTTCCTAAGGTCTTTCGAATTGGAACACTTGGCTATCAACATATACAAGTAGAAAGAAACGGACCTTCTGTACGGTAAGGTTAGTGCGGTATATATTCCAACGCAGATACTATATTATTTATTTAAAAAAAAAGGATTTTCTTAGTCAACGATCACACATGCTCCCGCCATTTTTTAAAATCTAGTTTATTTAATTTCGGCCTATTTCTGATAATGAGTGTTATTACCTACTTCATGCTATGTTGGCAAATTTTGTGATGTTATGGCTTCGAATATGTGAGTTACACCGCTGTCTAATAAGTTTACGATTATCGAACGATTCGTGACTCTGGTTCGCTCAGTCGTCACGTTCTCGACTAACCAGAAAAATATATGTAGTCGTATTATATCTCAATAAAACCAAATCGAAGTTTATGTTGTTCCACTGTAGACGTTTAAATATTTAATAATTCTATTCTAGTGGAACATGATTACATGTTTACGTTGCTTTAGTGGAGACAGTACTTAACACAGAAACGCATAATGCATACCGCAATAGACTAATAGCACTGTAGTAGATAGATCTCCAGTCTAGCTTTAGCCCTCGGGAGTTAAAATAGACCCAAACATACTGGAAACATATTAGTTTATGCTTTAACGTATGCTTCAATTGATAATGAGTACGAGTCGTAGCTAGGATAACTGAACGTAGGATTCTATATGTAAAGTTCATTATCAAATCCATTATTAGTTTAATTAATTATTCTTGGGTTGTGTAATATGACAGCAGAATGGAATCACTGTCATATGTACATTGTGTTTAACACTTTACTTATCTAAACATAGATTGTATTTCCATGTAACAAACCTTGGTTTTGATGTTTTTTAGTATGTTCGTTTGCCTTGCCCTCTTTCACAAATGTTATAGAAATTATCAAATACTTTTTTACGAAATATTTAGGTTTCATAAGGACGAGTAATTATTCCATGTTGATTTTCTATCTCGAATCTAAATCGATTCCTTCCGGAATATAAATATATGTTGAAGCTACTAACTTATTTATGTACTACCTTTAAATCATAGCTCTTTTATTCTTGCTATTCTCCCGCATGTAAAAAGTTATTATAGTTAAAAGTTATAATAAAACTGGGGAATACAATACCACCACATAAAATATATCTCAGCTAAATATTAAATTTAATTAAACTCGTAACACAATAAAACTCAATGGGAGAATCAAACTGTCAACAACTTCATAATAAAAATGTAAAAGTCTGAGGTTAGATGTCAAATGATTTTATATAAAAAAAAGCATTGTCATTTTCTTAAGGCTTTGAACTGGTAACGGAATAAGTTGGCGCCTAACGCCTAAATATTTACCAAGTAAAGTTATCAACAAATTACGTCACATGAATTTCATGGTTTTTTAATCTTATTTCGTTTTTTTGATTTGTTTATTTTCTTTAGTCTCCTCTCTTGCAATGTCTTGCCAAACTTAGGGGCTCATTCCTCCCCTCTTTGCGGGTAACTTAAATAATTGATTAATAATTTAAGACAAGAAGGTGCACTTAGGAAAAAACATGCACTTCCCAAAACGATCATGTGTTACGAAATCCGGTGCTACTTCTATTTCTCATACTCATATACCAACAAGGCAATCACAAGAAATAATAAAGCTGAAATAATAAAGAGGATACAAATTATTTTCCTTATGGTTCTGACATATTCATATTTTAAAATGACTTCATAAATGTTGTAGTTCCAGCTGTTGTTATTATAATATCCGCATTATAACATTTTGCAACAAAACATTTTCTATCATATTTTCTGTTAAATATATAAATTATGAAAGTAATTAAAATTTGTAATCTCATTACGTAATCAGCAACGTAGTCGGGGGCAGCCATCTTTATTACGGGAGGCTGTAGACAGCTTAGAAACGTGCACAATGTTGACGCAATGCAGTCGGTAAGTTGCAGAGACCAGCACAACAAAGGAACACCGTGGTTAATTTAACGCAAGGATGCTGGAAGTTAGAGGTGTACGGATTTTATGCAATGCTTTGCTAAATACAGGTGAGTGTAAGATGATTCCAAAACAACAAAAATAAAGAACAAAACTGGCGAGAAATTACTAAAGTTTGAAATAAAATACAAGAAATAACCATGCAGATTTTAATTACGTAGTGAAGTTTACCACGTGCATGCATGTTAGTAATGAGCTCTTGACTTGGAGTGGGAATAGCTCATTTAGGGCACCCTTTTGCCAGTTAGCAGTCACTATAGCTATTCTGAGCAGCAATGGCGTCAAGAACGATATAAGAAAAAATCGCTAAATTTGTGCTTGAGACTTGAAAAACTTTATCCCAGTAAGTATAAGCTATATTGGGGTCAATTTAATAAAACGTAGAAAAGAAAAGAAGCGGAAGGGAAGACGTATGCAGCTACAACTACTCTGGGTATACTGTGGCGACAAGTGCGTGCATTGCAAGGATTACTAGAATTAGCCTCATTGGACAATGCTGACGATACCACATTGGATGATCAAAGTATAATGTGACGTAGTTGTTGCAACACTTGTCTTCCCTCCCACCTGCCTTCCCTTCCATGTTTTATTCAATAAACCAATGTGGACACTTACTTTAAATTTGGAAAAATATGTTTTCACTTATTTAAAAAATAAAAGATAATCGTATTTTAACAGAAGACAGACATGTCGCATGTGTGCACATTGTCATATATTCCTATACTGTCTTAAGACAATCCTATCTACAGTATGTGGCTACCATAACTGAGGATTAGAGGTAGATGAGAAGAGCAGAATGTTTGAGATAGAGAAGGATGCAAGTATCGGTGAGAAAAAGAGGAAGTGCTGAGAAGAAGGAAAGGCTTCTCCATTTCATTATATTATTGCAAAATTCAAGATGCTAGTTTATCTAAACTAAATTTGTAACTTTTACTCGAAATACAGAGGAAAGAACCCATGGATGCTTGTGCCAGTATATCTTCTCGTTAGCAATTAACAATCTGATTAATTACATTACTTTATAAAATCATTTATTTCAGCCTAATAATTATTTAAAATTACCAGCTATTTTTAAAATGCTTCACTTAAAGTAATTTACTTTGGCATCTTAAACACAACCTACCTAATAGATCAAAAGCTTCAATAAATTATCCACAGTTTAATAAAAGAAAAAAATAAACAATTTAAAGAAATTGAAAACGATTTCAAACTACTCACTTCATCTTAATCATTAAATTGAGAATTCCACAAATTCTGAAATGTTTTGTTTATTTAAATTAAAAAAATTCTAGTATATAAATTAATTAGATCGACTAAATTAAGGCAGATTGATATAAAACAAAAATAAATCATTTGGAAAACAAGAATATTTACAGTATAGAAATAAATTGTATTCGTTAGTGCGTCTACAATAATAAATTAATTAGGAGCGTGGCGGCATTAATTAGGTAATCGCTGTGCTTTGGAACTTTTGCTCTAAATCACAGAAGCAACATATATAAAGATACATACATAAGCTACTGCTCGTAATAAATATGCGATTCTAATTAGCATAAAAGTAATTAAATTAAAAGCTCATGGATGATGAAAATCTTAAAAATATATGCAATATCAATAAAATTCGTAAATAACAAATTTAAATCTACAGAATACAAAGCAGTCATCGCACGGATTTATTGTATAAACATAGAAGAGAAGTGATGTAAGGGGAAAACATACACATGATCTTGCCATGTATTGTGAGAGAAAGCAACTGAATTCGTGTATCGTACATTCCATGCTGAACAATGGACGCGTATTCTTACAAATAACACATTGTATTTTTAAATTCAGTTTAATTTTACAACAATCCATTTCATTAAATTTAATTTCTACAAATTCATTTCTATCCAGTGTAATAATTTTGTGACAAATTGTATTTAGTGTAGTATATAGTTATCCTTTACAGTCTCATATATTATAAATGCTCCTAAATTATAGTAGTTACACAGGTACAATCTTCGTTGTAATTAAAATATTATTGCACAACTAATTAGTAAGATAATAGTCTTTTAAAAGATAGTTTATTTAAAAAATGACGATGGCCAATTGAAGGCAATAAAATCAAACCGAACATAAAAATATACGATTACTCGAAGTAATTAACGTCGACTTGCTTTACGATATTTTTTTATTACTTTTGTTTATTTTAAACAAACTGCTTGACTTCGAAACGCGGATTTCTAAATGACTTGAAATATTTTCTTATTTCATTATATAATAAAAATTTGTTACTATACAAAAGCAAAAGCTTTTGTAGACATATAGTCTTTTGTTACATGAAATGAAACTTTGCTTCAGCATAAATCAATGCCTGTAGTAATCTACTAGTAGATCAGTAATTCTGTAATATAACTGATGTCTACAAACAAGAAATTTAACGTTACTTTTTAACAACTAACTCAATAAAAACAAACACATCCTGCTCGATGATCCAACCACCTGTTTACCAATGTTGAAAACATCTACAAAACTATTTCCTTTAACCTTTTCCAGTTATAACTAGCATAAAACCAACAACCTTAATAAATCTATTGAATCTAGGGAAGTCGAATTATTCAAATCAGAATTGGTACAAAAAAATAAATAACATACCATCAGGTTAAACAAACGAGTCATTTCATTTATGTTCAGTTTTATTTACTTGTACTGTGGTGCTTGTATTGCATAAATATGTTTTTGTAAGTTAGGTGTATTATTTTATGTGGTCTTCACTGCTGAAGAATACTCCGCAACAAGGTGGAAGTCATCGACCTGGTTTAATATCAAAGGCGTTTCCCAAGCAAACAAATCTTAAAATATAATGTAGCCCGTAAATACAGAGTGCAGCAGCATACCTTCCTTTTTTAAAAAGCGCGCCATTCAGTCGGTTGATGTCGTAGAAGGGCCCTAGAGGTCTCGTTCAAAAGGCGAGACAATAAAGTTTTGTTCTGTCTAGGGTACTATCACTTAGAGTAAAATTATCTGACATGGGATAAGCCGCTTTAGGCGACCCTTGTTGTGACATTATATCTCTATGAACTAAATTTCTCGGCGACTCAACATCTGAAAAGAAGGAAGGGTGAAGGGAGTGAAATGTAAACATTTTGAAGTGTACTCCCTTCATCTTTATTTCTCTTCAGATGTTGAGTCTCCGAGAAATTTAGTTCATAGAGATATAATATCCCAACAGTCACTACGTTCAGACAAACTGCAAGTGCGACAAGGCGAAGAACTGGAGTCCCTCGGCCCATTTGATTACCTGAGAGTCAACCCTTGGACTTCCCGATCGTTATAATGTTATGTATTATACTAATGCTGTCTATCTAATTGACCCTATTAGAATAATAAAAATATACTTTTTTGATCATTATCATCATAAAAAAAAAACTTTTTGAATTAGCTGAAAATTTTTCAATCAGATTATTATAATTCTCGATATTTCTCTTTGGTGGACAAATGCCAAATTCAATTCCTCCCGAACAAATTTCATAAGATAAGAAAAAAATTCTGTCTATATGTTTGCAGTTGATTTTCAATTTTTCTCACAACGAACAGGATGATTTGTACGCTGCATTATTTCTCCTTCTGGTTTGGGTCTGGGCTTTGGGACAATAAACAAATCACGGGATTACGAAGCATCCACATCCCTACATATCCCTAATAGGGAATGCGTCTGATATACTCTGATTTATATGGACAGGACCCCAAGATCTTTGTGATGTACATTGGAGACAGTAGATTCACCAAACCGCACCGCAGCGCTCCGCCAGAACTCCAAGTTTGACATTGACACATGACCTGAACTGCTGCACTTACGGGTATATTCGAACGCCAGCATCTTTACGTGAGATAGACAATGGAAACGAAAACGAGCAGTTTTATATTGAATTAGAACTACCTGGAACAATTTCCTTTTGTAGTTGGTCCGAAATACCGAATCTAAATTAAATTACGTATTAACGTAGATGCACACTGGAGACAAGTGTTGTAAAATTGTGTCGTATTGTCGTTCTGGAGGAGATTACTCAGCTTACTAGTACATTCTGCAGGGATGCTAGCTTCTGGTAGTAGATTCTTCAGTTGACGACTTCCAACACCAATTACAGTAGTAATCGAATATCTTTCTTAAGATGATTAATAAGGATTCTTGTTCAGACGGTGTATTGTTGCAATTAGAGAATACTTGAGCGGTCTAAAGTAACCTCGTTGCGACATGCGACGGTTGAACAATTAGTATCTTTTTATTACTATTAATACAAACACTTTTATTAAAATATATCATTTATTCGTTGTAATATTATATCTGCTTACTTAATTACAATAGTATTTTATTAGATTAACGAAGATGACAGATATAAAACAAAATGTAATTCTATAGTGTTATAATTTAATTAATAGTTGAAATGTGCTCACTATTCAATACGTACGAAGTTGCGAATAGTAATGCTTGCTTTGAGACTCAGGAGAAGACTGGCTTTCAGCGTCTTGTGCAATTTAATATATAATAATTTATTTCACATCACAGAACGCCAATACTGAATTACCAGCATTAAATCAATATTAATCTCCACAAACCAGAGACAATATTTATAAGCGCTAAACTTAAATAATTATTCTTTACAATCTTAATACTAATACAAAAACTGTTTACATAATATAATTCTATTACATAATTAACATTTAATATCATTAAAAATAAAAGGTAAGTGCGACATATGCGTACTTACAACACTCCTCAACCAAAGAAAAGGAACGCATATAAAACAAAACATATGCGTTTCTGCTCTAAGGAAAAGAAAAAGGAAAAATTGTGATAGGGGAGATGTCGTACATATCACAACACCCCCTTTCAAAAAAAAAGGGACACGTATAAAAACAAAATATACGAGTTACAATTCTAGAAAAAAACAAAAAGAGAAGCAAAGTGTCGACAACGATTCTGATCCCATCGTATAGAGTTAACACTGCTCCACAAAACAATCATCCCTGACAAAATCCATTTCATTCGTCAAGTTTTTATTCATTGGTACAAAATCTCTTCAACCTATTATTATGAACTACCGTATGTTTTTTACCAATTAGTATTTCTGTATTAACAGGGGATATAATTTTAGTAACTTTATACGGTCCTACGTATAAGGGTAAAAGTTTTTTGACTGTCCTTTAGTTGGTAACTGTTCATTTCTTAATAAAACTAGTTCGTTTACTTCAGGTGTGAAAAGAGAATTGACCCTTTTATCAAAATATAATTTTGTTTTTTCTTTGCTTTTAACCAAGTTATTTATAGCAAGTTCCCTCGCTACTTGTAACCTGTGTTTGAGTTCTACTATAAAATTATTATAAGTATTTACCTCAATTGGTTCTTTATAAAAAATTGAAGGCAGATTTGCCTTATGTCCATAAATTAGTTCGAAAGGAGTAAAACCGGTCGCTGTATGCGGAGTTGTGTTATACACGAACATTGCATAGGGAATCCAATTTATCCAATCATCCTGCTTTTTACAAAAATTCCTTAGATACTCGGCAAGGGTTCTATGAACTCTTTCTAAGGCACCGTTGGTTGCTGGTCTAAATGCTGTTGTTTTTAATTGTTTAATTTTTAACAATTTGCATATATCTTTAAAAATTTTTGACATGAAATTTGTTCCTTGGTCTGTTAAGATCATATTAGGAACTCCGTATCTACAAATAACGTTAGTTACTAATGCTTTCGCGACAGTATTTGCCTCCTGGTTTATAATAGGAATAGCTTCCGTAAATTTAGTAAGGTCATCCTGTATTGTTAGTAAGTATTTGTATTTGTCGTTGTCGTCTTTCTTGGGAAGATATACTATGTCCAAAGCCAACCTTTCGAAACTATGTTTCGAAGTCGATGTAATTGTTAATGGGCATTTATTTAATTTGCACACTTTATTCTTTTGACATGATACACATTGTCTAATAAAATTTTTAACTTTTCTAATCATACTTGGAAATTTAAAGTGTGATTTTAATCGTTTAATTGTTTTAGAAACTCCTAAGTGGCCTGCTGTGGGATTAACATGAAATTCCGAAATTACATTGTTTATTAACTCAGGGTCACTAATTTTAAGTATATTGTCATTATAAATGTGTACTATTATATTTGTTTTATCAAAGATATGTCTGATCATAGTTCGTAACTGGGCAAAATCTAATTTACTTAGTTCAGACTCGAACCTGTTCATAGCTATGTTAGTAATTTTGTGTAAAGTACAAAAGTTTTTCAGATTCACTAATGCCAAAAATATTTCTTTATAATTTGGTAGATTAAAATGAAATTCCTTAATTATTAAACAGATAATAAATCTAGTATCAATTTCAACATATGCAATTTCTGATACTTCTTTTTCTTGTATTAGAAATGCATTGATACTACTAAATTTATTGATTAATTCAGGAGAATTTCCAATTGAATTTTTAAAATCTTTTGATACAAAATCTACTAATGAAAATGACGTCGGTGCGTCATATAAACTTTTATCATGTTCAATTACTTTATTGTTTATGATAATTTTATTTTTAATTATTTCTAAATAATTTTCGTATGTGACATCCATTGTTTCAACCTGAAGTGAGTATACGCGACTTAGGGCATCTACGTGTGGAATCGAACTACCTGGTCTATATATTACTTCGTAATTATATTCCTCTAGTTTTATCCGCCAACGCATAAGTCTAGAACTCGGGTCCTTAATACTCATTAACCAAGTCAAGGCTTGATGGTCTGTTACGATACTAAAAAACTTTCCATAGAGATAGGGTCTAAAATGAGCCACAGCCCATACTACTGCTAATAACTCACGTTCAGTAGTTGTGTAATTTTGTTGTGCCTTATTTAGAGTTCTTGAAGCATATGCTATTGGGTGGCTTTCCTTAATAGTACCTTGTGAAAGGACTGCACCTATAGCATATTTACTTGCATCCGTGGTTACAACGAAATTTTTACTAAAGTCCGGGTATTGCAAAACAGGTGATATGGTTAATTTATTTTTTAAAGTTTTAAATGATTCGTCGCATTGGTCTGACCATTCTAATACTTTAACATTACTGTTTGCTGCATTATATAGTGGTTTGGCTATCTCTGCGTAATGCGGTATATGTCGGCGATAATAACCAGACATACCCAAAAATGTTTTAATTTGTTTAGGACTGTTTGGAATGGGGAAATTCTTTATTGCTTCTACTTTAGAAGGATCTGGTAGAATACCTGTTTCATTAATAACGTGACCTAAATAAATCAAATCTTTATGTAGAAAGTTACATTTGGATGGTTGGAGCTTCAAATTATGTTCCCGTAATTTAGAAAAAACGTTTTTTAATCTTTGGTTGTGCTCAGAAATGTTTTTTCCAAAAATGACTACATCGTCCAGATAGATTAAGCAATCTATTCCTTGCAAACCTGTGAGAACGTGAGACATAAGTCTCTGAAACATGGGGGGGGCTCCTTTAAGTCCGAATGGCATTCTTACAAATTGATAGTGTTTAAAGTTCGCACTAAATGCTGTTTTCTCTTTATCTTCGGGAAGCATAGGGACCTGGTGAAAACCGCTTGCTAAGTCAAGGGTAGAGAAAAATTTTGCACCACTAAGTTGGTCCAGTATATCATGTATAAGAGGTAAAGGATAGGCGTCACTTGTTGTCTGCTCGTTAAGTTTACGGAAATCGACTACTACGCGGAATTGTTTATTACCTAACGCATCTGGTTTCTTTGGTACTACTAATAAAGGTGCGTTATAGGGTGAGTCGCTTTCTTCAATTATGTTGTTGACCAACAGTTCCTGAATATGCTTTTCCACAATCTCTTTTTGCGCATGGGGCAATCGATACGGTTTAACGTTAACGGGTTTAGAAGAATTAATCTTTATCTTATGACTTAATGCGCTCGTACAAGATAACTTGTCTCCCGGTAAAAAAAATATGTCATTAAAGCTGTCACAGATTTCTATTAATTCTGTTACTAATTCTGAATTGACATGTGAAAGATTTAAATTGTTTAATAAAAGTTCCTTACGGTTGTTAGGACTTGATTTTGAAAAATGGTAAATACTAAATTGATCTATCGGTATGATATTCGGTTTGAAATTACTAAGTACTATATTTTTTATTGAAGAATTTATTATTGAAATATAGAAAATATTTTTGACGGGCTTGATTAATGCATTAGCTAAAAAAACTTCAGGTAACAATTCCCTGGCTACACAAACTCCTACTGTAGAACCTGACATAGGAATTATCTTCCTCGTACGTGCTGGTAAAACGATATTGTTTATATTTATAAGTGGGAGCTCAATTACTTTGCCACGTTCTGAGAATTGTACACTGTTCATTTTTAGATTAATTACTGCATTTAGTTTCCGTAAAATATCTAACCCTATAATTCCATCGTGTTTAATGGGGAAATTTTCTGACACAACCTGTAAAGTTTGTTTCGACTTATTACTATCTAAAATTATAGAAGTTTTCAGTGAACCTAAGGTATAAGGCGTGCCTTCAGAAATACCCTTCAATAGAATTTTAGATTTATTATTAATTCTGACATTGTTATTTAAAATATTTTGTTTAATCAAGGAGATTTGAGAACCAGTATCTAATAAAAATGATACGGTTTTAGCTTTGGCTGCGACCATCTTGAATTGGATAGTGTCAACTGTTTGCTTAGCCTTAACATTTTTATTTTTACTGTCAAAACTTAGAATATCATTATTATTTTGTAAATTACCCGTATTGATCTCATCAAAATCATAAAAAAAACATAATTCATTATTTGAATTGTGTTGTGTCTTGTTAGTAAAAGATACTTGAGAACCATCAGATATAAGATGTTTCGATCTTTCACAACAAGTAGAAGGTTCTGATAAAATTGTGGCCTCCCTACAAGTATTAACTTGAGCAATAGGGTTACCCGTATCTAGATTTTCCTTCTTAATAAAACAATACTTTTCTGTATGACCACTTTTCTTACAATGGTTACAGAACAAATTTTTAGTTTTTGTTTCGACCTTATTAGGAATTTGCTTGCTTGAAACTGGTTTACTATTAGAATTAGGAACGCTTGGATATGTTTTGACTTTAATATGCCTTCTTCTTTCTAGATTGCGCCACCGTCTCTCCAGAAACTCTGTAAATTCATTTAAGGTTGGTAATTCAGAATTATTTCTGTTTTCCCATTCCTTTGACGAATTAAAATCTAATTTGGTCTTTAAAATATGTATTAACATAAAATCTGAATGATTAGAATATATCCCCAATTCGGTTAATGCTCTAATCGATTCATTAATTTCATCTAGTAGTTTTTTTATATTGATTTCGGACTCTAAACGTATAACATTGTAGTTTATTAAATTGTTTAAACAGGTTTCAATAAGTGCTACCTTGTTATCATAACGTTTACAAAGGATGTTCCAAACAATTTCGTAATTATCATTTGTTAAAGGATAATTCTTTATGAGTTTGAGTGGTTCTCCTGACAAATTTAACTTTAAATAATGCATTTTTTCAATGCTTGATAGTTTACTATTATTACGAATTAAATTTGTAAATAATTCCATAAAACTTTGCCAATTAATATATTCTCCATCAAAAACGGTTAGTTGCATTGGACTTAAGTTCAGATTTTTTATTGAATCTATACTTTTTGAGTCGTCTACAATATGTGTATCATTCTCAAATGTTTGCTTATAATTCAACAAGTAAATAAGAGTGTCGTCATAAATACTTTCAACTTCCATAGACTTACTAACGATAGCCGAAGCTTCTTCATTTTTTAGAGTTGGAAGCAATGCTTCTACGATACTACTATATTTAACCCAAGCTTTGTCTAAGTTTTTGATTTTTAATTCAACTATTGTTAAGGATGTTGATTGGACTTCTAGATTTTTTGAAAACTCATTAATTAGATTGATTGTATTCTCAACTAGTGTGAGTGAATGAACGTTCGGTGCCATAGTACTTAATTAAAGTTATATATAATATACAGACTAAAGATTATTTTGTACCAATAAACGACTCTCCGAAAAATAGGATTCTGACAAGGAAAAATTGTTAGCGAAAACAGTAACTCACTGGAAATTTCCGATGGGGCTCAGACACCGCAGTTGTAACAGGAAGGTAGTCTCTCTGATTGAACAGACTGCTATCTAACTGCTTCAGCTCTTTACTTCTCCTTTTCAAAATTCTTTCTCGTTCATAAAGATGTTCTAAAAATATTAAACATGAATTAATATAATTGTAGAAACAATTATAGGAAATATTATAGTAGATATTCAAAAGTATTGGATATAATACTAAAAATATTGAACAATGATGCTACAAAATTGTTATTTTATAACAAATATTCAAAAGTATTGAATATAATACTAAAAAATAATAGCTTCAATGAATTACAAGGATGCTACTAATAGATAGGTTATAGCAAATATTCAAAAGTATTGAATATAATACTAAAAAAAATAATAGCTTCAATGAATTACAAGGATGCTACTAATAGATAGGTTATAGCAAATATTCAAAAGTATTGAATATAATACTAAAAAAATAATAGCTTCAATGAACTACAAGGATGCTACTAATAGAAAAAAATACAATTATCAATTTATGATAATAATTGTATACAAGATAAAAAGATACTGTCTTATTATACTTAACAAAAAAAACTTTCGATTTTGATCTATGTACAGCTGTGTGCAGGGTTCTGGAAACGATTAACATCAGTTTAGATTATTCCATTTGTTCTAGAAGCATCCATCCATTCGCTGGGGGCAAAAGATTTCTTTTTTTCTGGTTCAGCGGGCTGTTGTTTTACATCCACCGGACTTGTAGAAAAATTATGTGAAATACAGATGAATTGACGTTCTATCTCGTACTCTTCGGCAATCTTGGAAATAATCGATCGACGTAGTGGTATCCAGAATAATTGATCTGCATCCAGGTGTAGAATATATAGAAAAAAATTTTGGGCGTACCTCTTGGATATTTATGTGTAGGAATATCTCTTCGAGACCCCACCTGACACCAATGTTGTAAAATTGTGTCGTATTGTCGTTCTGGAGGAGATTACTCAGCTTACTAGTACATTCTGCAGGGATGCTAGCTTCTGGTAGTAGATTCTTCAGTTGACGACTTCCAACACCAATTACAGTAGTAATCGAATATCTTTCTTAAGATGATTAATAAGGATTCTTGTTCAGACGGTGTATTGTTGCAATTAGAGAATACTTGAGCGGTCTAAAGTAACCTCGTTGCGACATGCGACGGTTGAACAATTAGTATCTTTTTATTACTATTAATACAAACACTTTTATTAAAATATATCATTTATTCGTTGTAATATTATATCTGCTTACTTAATTACAATAGTATTTTATTAGATTAACGAAGATGACAGATATAAAACAAAATGTAATTCTATAGTGTTATAATTTAATTAATAGTTGAAATGTGCTCACTATTCAATACGTACGAAGTTGCGAATAGTAATGCTTGCTTTGAGACTCAGGAGAAGACTGGCTTTCAGCGTCTTGTGCAATTTAATATATAATAATTTATTTCACATCACAGAACGCCAATACTGAATTACCAGCATTAAATCAATATTAATCTCCACAAACCAGAGACAATATTTATAAGCGCTAAACTTAAATAATTATTCTTTACAATCTTAATACTAATACAAAAACTGTTTACATAATATAATTCTATTACATAATTAACATTTAATATCATTAAAAATAAAAGGTAAGTGCGACATATGCGTACTTACAACACTCCTCAACCAAAGAAAAGGAACGCATATAAAACAAAACATATGCGTTTCTGCTCTAAGGAAAAGAAAAAGGAAAAATTGTGATAGGGGAGATGTCGTACATATCACAACACAAGAGTATATTTAGAGAGAATTACTTTTGTCATAAGATTGAGATAACACCATATGTTGAACATGTTGAACAAATAGAAACAGTGCTCACCATTTTGTATAGATGACCATGCTTCCTGTCTAAAATACTTTTGTCGAAAACATTTGAACTTCACATCTCGATAAGAACTATGCGTGGATATAAATAAACTGAGATTTACGCATTTACATTTGGAAAGAATGAGATTCTAAATAAGACTTAACCTAAAAAAGAATTCTGATAGGAAAATCTTTAGTGAACGAAATTACGCTTACACTAGAAATGATTTAGTTGTGATTTAGACTCGCACGTACTCAGTTCCAATGGGAGAGCAGCTTTACTTAATGTTTGCACTACATAATTTCCATTTTCTCATTTGTCTCAGAAAATCTAGCTCCTAGACAAATAACTCGACTGTTACAAATAAGTTTATTTGTGTAGAAATTCAATTACAGTGTTATCTAGATTGTACCAACATAAAAAGTTGAAATAAAATAAAGGAAAAAATAATTACAATTTTCTTTCTAGTTTTATTTCTAAAAAAAATCTTTGTCTTGAAGTATAATTTATGAACTAAGGAAATAAGTATAATGAACTAACTACAAGAATACAAAAGTCTTTTTACTTGTTGTTTGTTATACTAGTAGTTTGTTGATGCCATAGCTGTCTGTTCGTGTTCATTTTAATTTGAATGTTGACACGTAATTAATAATTTAAAAATAATAAAAGAAAATAAAGGAAATGTAATTTTTAAAACAAGGAATTTTACATTTATAGATTCCATTTTGGTCAACGAAAGTAAAAAAAACTATAAAACTATTTCATTTACAAAAACAAGTCAAAAATATAAACTTTTGCTCATAACTTTCACTAAAATAGAAAAACGGATTTCCTTAAGGGCTGTAAAACTCCTAGACTTTATTGCATGAAAAAGGCGAGAATTAGCTATTAGAGATTCTCTCCTATTTCACAACCGTTTTTAATTATATTCCTTTTCGGTCGCCGGTCACTCACTCGTTGTATGGACTCCTGGTGAATGGAAGTAAAAGCTAGAGGATGACTAACCGCGAGCTGGATTACGTTTGCACACACAGCAAAGCAAAATGAAATTTCCGGCGAAACTTTGAAAGTAAAAACCGAAAACCGGCAGCAAATGAAATACTGGACATGACTATAATTAAATGCATTTTTGTTTATCGTATTACTGAATTAAAATTAGACATTAAAACTGCTGCAAAAGATATGGAAGAAAAAAACAATTACATTTGCAATTTTGGTAATAAATAAAGCAGAGTTTTTTTTCTAATAATTTATAAAGATTAAATTAATTAAAGTACATGAGTTAATTACTCTAAAGTTATTTATTATAGAGTCAGTAGTATCATCGAATAAAGATTAACGATATTGGCATCATTTAGCAATAGCAATATTTATTTTCAAAATTTCTTCGATTTAACCGAATTACATATCTGAATTGTTTGAAAATCATTGACAAAAACGATAAATACAATTTAATGAACCGATTTCCATTAATTTGTATTCCATGTATGTTTATAAATGCCATTTTACGGTTTTGAAAGCAATTATCTATATACAACTGTTTACAGAGATAATTAAATCGACCCTTGCAACTGAACTGAAAATAGGGTAAAATGGACATATTCACTTTTAAATGAAAAATCAGTAAATAGCATTGCTTTGCAAATATCGTGTTATAAAATTACTTGAAGCTTAATTCCGTATACTCTCTATGAGTACATAGCATTTATATAGCAGGTACATTTATACGTAAACTATACGTGCGAACGGTATAAAATTATACGTGTCTACAAAAAAACTAATAATACCAGTATGTAATAGTATTTAATGGGAATATTGAAATATATGTTACGGTTGTTAGAATAAATACGGTTTGAGTTATTAATTTAATTTAACCGTAACATGGTATATTTAAACATTAGTTAGCGATGAAAAATATAAGCATGATTACTGACAGACAATGCGAACCTGAGAATTCATTTCCGATAACACAAGATTTCAGAAGAAGTTTACGAAAAATAGACTTCTATATACGAGTACTATAGTTCTATACGTTCTAGACGTTCCTTTAGCCCCTACTTACATAAAAAATAATCTTTACAGTGTACCAGCACGTGTCAAGTTGCAGCCCTAAATTATAAGGCACAAGATTTATTTAAAGCAACATTGACTTTTATTTTAAAAGTATTTTTTATTTGAACGTTCTGTAGAGGGTGAATTTCTCATTTTCTATATTATTTGTTTATTTTTATTTTTAAAATATCGAGTTATTTATTTGACGTAATCGGATTTCTAAAAATGCTAAAAGTCTTTTAACTTAATTCTAATTTAAAGAGAACATTGTTATAATATAAGATGAGGCTTTGAACCAAGAAAACACATCCCCTGGGAAATCAGTGGCGCTATTTCAAACGATAAGTCGTGGTTGCACACTAAGTCTTATCGTTGGTTGGAAAATACTGCAGATGATTATGTGGGAGAACCACATAAATATTATTTAGAAATACGTAATCAAATAAAAGAGAGGAGAATATAGTTACCGCCTAAAATGATTGGAGAAGTCATAGAGTAACGAACAAAGATGTTGGGTTTTAGCTAATACGTTCAAATTCGTGTGTCCAAGAGACGCTTAAAGTGTAAAGTCCCTTACACACGCTACCTACGTCCCCAAAACTGTGAATTATGTCATCACTAACCTACCCGAAAGTCACAGGGTTCAAATGAGAGTATATTCATGGAGTCAAATATCTCCAAACGATAAATGAACATGGCGTCAACTTATTCACATATATCACAGATTCTATATACACTATATTAGCTAAGTTAGCTTCTTCAAATTAGATACTTTTGTATTCAAAATTCCTTGTTAAAAAAACGTGTCTCGTAGATTATAAGCAACGTCCTGATTACTACATGCTCTTTAAACACGTCCTTAAACGCCCCTGCAATAAATTCACGAAGGACTTGGGAAGAAAGCAAAGTTCATTAAGTTTTCTTGTATTTTATCGTTTAAAAAAAAGAAATAAATTGCAATTTATATACAACAAAGTAAGTATACGTATATACTATGTATATACCGGCATCCCAGGAAGTATATAAAATGGTTAATACATATGTACGAGTATGTACTGTTCCTATACATAATGTAAATGAAATGGATAGACCCCAACATAGAAACTATTGAGTAGTAGTAGTTCATTCTGATTAAAACAAAAAGAAATATAATATAAAGAAAAAGAAGAAGGCAAAGATGTTGGTATTTTATGAAGGTGTGTTTATTACCTATATATATGCTGCTATATGTTATTAACTCTATATTAAGTGTAACATTCTGTAAACTTAAAAGTGTACGTATATTCATACACTACAATTTATATGAAGACAAAATGTTAATCAACAGGTAACTTGTGTTATGTTAGATAAGGTCGTCCGCACATAGGTCTGATTGTAAATGCGAGCCCCGAATCTGCCCGAACCAAATGAGAATGCAACTGTGTTGTTAGTGAGAGAACGCGCGTGTATACGAGTGAGAGAACACATTCGGCACGAACGAAACTAAACTGATTTGAAATTGGTTTTGAGCACGTTTTGAGCGAGTGTGTTTCTTGGTCGCAGTGCAATTACGTTGCATGCTTTTGATGGTGATATCATGAGCAGAGATGTGCACAAATACTATTCAAAAGTATTTAAATATATACATACATATAATTAACTCATAATACAACACAATAAAATCGATCCGTGTGTGACAGTCGACCCGTGTGCGGATGGCCAGATTGTGTGTGACTTCAAATCTTAGACCAGCCGTAATATTTGTTAGATATGTGATTAAAGATATAAATTTGTATAAAAATTTTGACTTATACAAATAAAAGTCTAATCCATTCTATTCTACAGTTCGCTTAGTACTTATCGAACGAACACAGAAAGGTTATCATCAAGTTACCTTCAAAGTAAATGAAGTAGTCAATTGCACAGTGGTGATAAATACACTCGTATCCCAATCCTTTGAGTTTCCTTTAAATGGACGTACATCAATTATATTACGGTTACATACACAGGGATGACGGATAGGGGTTGAAATAACAATATATATAAATCAATACAAATGATCACTGCCATATTGATAACCTCCCCGTCCTCAATAGGAGGAAAAGAGGGAAATTCTGACGGCCGGCAGGCACAGACGAGACCTGAGTTCCGTTATTTAGGGAGCGTATATGATATGATTACCTCAGGTAGATCGGTAGATGTAGAATATGATTTGAGGATTAGGGTGGATGTTTTATTGATGGTTCACTGTAGCAAATACTGAAAAATACGCATGGAGCTCTTGTCGGATTATTCACGCTTTGAGTAACTAAGTTTATATATACTTTGATGGTATTACAATGGATACTTTACACGATTTGAATTAGAAACTTAACTGAAGGTAAATACGTGTATCCTTTTTAGTATTTTTCATTTCACTTTCACATTATTAGAACATTTGTAACTAAAAGTGTCATTTTAAATTTCGCATCATTTTTTGTTGTTTAGATTAAAATAAAAATATCACCACTTTTCATAATATTGCGAATTATATTTTGCGGGTGCCTTTTTCAATCAAATACATTTCCATCTGTAAGCTATTGTACTGACATTAACAATTTTAAGAATGGTTCTGCTAGATTAAACCAGTGCATTCAAAGAGCTTAATTAAATTATGAAACTATAACTTGATTAAAAATTTGTTCGGCTAGTATCTTTAAGTTAGTCATGCTATCAGCAGGTAAATACATAAACACCAATACTTAGTAGCAATTAATTCTTTCGCAGACTATAACATTGTATCCAATATTTATAGGACATTATGCATACATTATAATGCAAAGGTGTTTACAACAAGTAGTTCACTGGCAAAACCATTATTCCACAGAATGTATTTAATTTAAATAGGATGATATGTAAGTATCTTTAATTTACTTACTAAATGTTTTGACAAGCTGCGAGCGAGAAATTAATAATAAAAGTGTTCATATTTAATAAGCAGGAAGTTTACAAAATGGTTTTAACATTTATCTCAAAAACGGTTCTACAGATTTCTTCATGATGTACAAGAATAACAGAGGAACGTTTTGAGAATTCTGTTTGACTAATTTGTAAAAAAGATATGAAGATTTCAAGTAGAAAAATTGAAAGAAACTGATATTATTTGAATTAAATACCTTAGCTTAATTTAAACTGAAACAAGTCATTGTAATAAAATTGTATAAAAATGTTATATGCTCGGGTTGAATATGTGTGTTCCATTGTACAGTTCCCTCAACATTCAACAAATGAATTATAATAAATAATCAATATTTTGAAATCTATTCGATATATATAATAAATTAATGAACCCCGACCGACCCTAATATCTTATTTTGCACCCATATATGACAATATTGCCACCATTAATGCCAAAAGTTACCCATAAAATTCAATACAAAGTTCCCAAAACATTTAATTTAGCAAAACAATCCTCTCTTTGGATACACATAACAAAATATATAAATGTCACTTTACATTAGAATGTTTTTGAGACATGGGTTTACATTACAATTCCACCTCTCATACTCATGAACATATTACCTCTCCCTCAACGAAAAAACTTTACCCTGGTGGATACATTCACGCAGGAGAGTGATGGTACACAGCTACAGAGGGCGCTGAGGTGGAAGTCAATTACAGGTCCATATATACTCCCTCATTCCACCCCTAATTCCCATTCTCACCCTAACTCCTACTAGCTCCCACTTTGCGGACTTGATACTATTCCTAACTCACGTATGTGTCAATCACAGGATGAGGGAGAGGGAGAGTTGCCATGACTACTACCCTCAGAGAGCATCTGGTGAACTGGACAACAAATATCAAACCATCGTGAATACCCTTATATATAATACGATACATATAGAAATGTAGTTACGTAGAAAGCTTAGTTAAGGCGATTGAAGATAAAATATCCACTCTAAAGTATTTCTCTTCTTCTTTTTTTTTTATATTTGATATGTCAAAAATTTCTTCAATGGGTTAGATTTTAGGTTTGAGATTGTGATTTGTGCGGTGACAATAGAACTATTGTATTTTATTTATTTGTGTTACAAAAGAAATCTTGGCACGCTGATGGTTGTGACTGGTTGTGATTGTACTGCTCTTCCAGTAAAGTGATTATTTGTGTAATCGTCCCAAAGCGTGAAAGTGAAAGAATCTGCTCGATGATGACACATATAACATAATTTATCTTCTAGAAGAAGTCATTCACATTCTCGAAGAATTTACTAAAAAATCATTACACTAAAAAGAAATCATGTTTGAAAGAAGGAAATGTACTCGTTTCAAAGAAATTCATTATTTATAGCTTCAATAAAAGAAAGATGCTAAATTTATGTTATAACTAGCTGTCCCGGCCACGCGTTGCTGTGACTAACGTTTTTGTCATATTACATTACATAGCGCCATCTATTGAATATTTACTCAATCTAGTCAACAGAATATTTACTCAATCTAGTCAACAGATGTCGCCATCATCGTCGCCAGATGTCATATGTCATATACAGATAATTAATAGACAAATAATTTGCAATAAGATAATAATAAATTGAGATGTAAGCTATCCTATCTTTCAAGTTGGATCAAACTGCACCCGGTGTACAAATTTGATTAAAATCGGTTAAGTAGTTTTCGTAATCCTAAAATGTTATGTCTGGTCCACTTCTTATATGAAAAACACATAAGAATCCATGATAGTTTGGCGACCAACTAAAAACCGACGCCTACAATTTTTTTCCAATTTTGCTAATTTGTGGTAGAAAAATGTCTATCACTTTGTAAATTTTCTCCAGAAATTTCTTGAGAAAATGTGTTTCTTTCTCATGAACTAGAAAAGATAGAGAGAAGCAATACAGATTTGATCTAGATGTGCGATATGTAGAATTAATAAATTAGTAATAAGTTATGTCACTAATACGATAAGTACGAGTATTTTTACACAATGAAAACGCGCCCTAATCCATTATGCATTCAAGGGCTGTTATGTATTCAGCAATCAAGCAAGTGCAGTGACACTTTCGCAGACCCTTCATCCTCAATGCGCTTTTAAATATAAATATATAATGTTACATTAGTTTAATCATTTAATTAGCTGCTTGTCGTTGTTGAACATAATAGTATCAGCTTTACCGTGGGACGAATAAAACTTTTAACGCTTCGTATCAAATTTCACAAATACTCCAACATAACTAGGGACTGTATACTGCGTACTACATTCTCGCATTAGTCCTCTATTTATAAGACCTGAGAGATTAATTTTGACAAATATTTCAGAAGAATTAAACACTAATTACCTCGTTCACACCTTAAAATGAACAACATTTTGCTCCTTTTTAATGTCATGATTTCTCAACGTATGGATTAAATCGAATTATTTAATTAATTAGATACTCGAACTACGGTTGAAGTGAACAAATTACAGAAGTGCACCAAATTGATTACTGGGAAGTTGTTACTTAGACCATACCTTATAACAGAACCTACATTTGCTTGCTTAGCTCTGTTGCTTAGTTCTACTGAAGAAAACCTTTACCCAAAATAATTTTTCAGAAAACATCGGTCCGTACACATTCACCTGCCATGCGAGAAATAGCTCAAGTATACTGTTACATACGAGTTTGTTTTTTGCCCGGTTTTGTTCAGTTTAGTCTCATGGGTGTAATTTATGTAAAAAATTATATGGTGTCAATTTACTCTACAAAAAATGTGTGTGGAATATTTAAGCTAGAAAACAGAGCAACTAAACTCGTTGTTAAATCCATGTCATGTCACATACGTTGCACATCATGTATTTACAAGAGGGTCATGCGGGGAGGAGAGGTAGGCATCCACTGTACTTCATTCAGGAATGGGATGTTTTGTTCTCGATTATGAAGCGTGTTGTATTTCAATTCTGCCACTTTTGTAGTTTGTTTTTACGCGTATTGGATTTCACTAGTTTTTATTGTTCGAAAATCGGGGTATAGGTATGTGTGTAACATACTACTATAATATCTACTGCATATAAATAATAGACTGGGAGCTTACAACATATCTGACTACTTCATTTAATATGTAATACCATTTACTGATATATTTACACAATTTTGTTACTATTGGTGAGAATACTCGCCGTGTGAAATTCAATTAACAAATTAAAATTTATAACAGGTGTTTTTGTCATGTACCTTCGCGTGTAAATTCGTCGTTAGTTGATTTAAATTACCCGCCAAAAATATATAAAAGGTCAAAATTCTCATAGGCCATAGTCAGATTCGAATCGAAATGAGTGTTAAATATATTAGTAAGGTCCTATTGTAGTACTATTTTTTCCACCACACAAAAGAGCTTTAGAAATTTTCAGTAAGCAGTATCGCCGAACCGCATTTATTGTTCAAACCAAGACCAGAAAAGAAACGGCAGGGCCAGCGTATACTGCAAGGACAGTATCTATACGTTTACTCGTATAACAGTATTACGGCCAGGCATCGTCAGCATTTCTATGATACTTGCTTCAAAAAGTAACTAGACCTCATATAGTCTATCGATAGGTTACACCTGATGTCTCAGAATAACTGGCACTATCATGCGTACGAATTTACAACCCCCCATTTTAAAGAAACATCCCAGTAAATAGTTTAGAGTCACTTCGCCATCATATTGAAGATGCATATGACTTTTTTGTCATGAAAGAGTTTGCTTACAGTTCAGTTTCTCAGAGTCGTTTCTCACTGTCTGTGAAAGTCATGTGCATTTTCAATATGATGGTGAAGTGACTCCAAACTGTCTATCAAACGACTATTTTATCGGCTATAAATGGCGAATCCACTCCATCTGTCGGAATACAAATGAAAATAAAGTTGATGCGAACTATAATTGAATTGCAATAGTGATAGAAACGTCACAAAAAGGGACAATTCATCAAATTGGTTACTGGGATGCGATTATGTCGATGCTGCTGGTGACGTGGACGTCTTTTATAAAGTTCCAAACCGGGCAAGCAAAAATGTTGTCAGCTCCTCGTGTATAATGCACATAACATTTCCACAACGACCTGTTTGCTACCTTTTGCTTGAATATTGTTAACAATGCAATGTATATATTCTTACAAATAACAATAAATAATCTACTTCGTGACTGGCTTTTATAATATAAACTTATTGTATTTTTAAAGCATTTAAATACGTAATATTTGTAATATGCCATTTGATGTTTAAATATTTTTACTGTTTTCAAATTAAATATTTTCTTTCTTTTACATAGACGACTTAAACTATACGTAGTGATTGCACAACGTTCAAACAAACAATTTACTCTTTATAGGGATTCCAAGCTCTCATTAGAGAAAATTACCCCCGAGTTCTGAACTAATATTAAAACCATTTGTTCTCGCAGAACCCTTTCTGTGACGTTTATTATTATGACGCGATAAATTCGTCTGGCACTATAATATCGGACTTGTGATGGTAGTGAACGATATAGGAGTACAAAGCCGCGATTGATTTTATAGCTTCCAAATAAATTATTCACGTAATCAATATCAAACTATGATAGAATAAAGTTCAATGTCAAACTCAACTGTGTCGTCTATTTAAGTTTTTATAATAAGGTCGACCACTTGTTTATGAGTTTGTTTTCTTCAAATTCATGTGGACTATAATTTGGAACATTAAAGAAGCTATAAATTATATATTGATACGAAGGTTTTGTCAGAATTTCTAAGAAGTATTATAAAACAACTGTCAAGTTTCTTTTAGTTATTCAGTTTGAAAATAAATACAATTTTAAACCATTATTTTCTAATAATTTATCTGAGACTAATTAAATAACTGAGAATAATAAATAAATGTTCACTTTTCTGGATACTACCCCGGATATTTAATGTGATGTGTTAGACTGCTCTCATACTTTCCAGTTGTGAATTAGCACACTTTTTCTTGGGAAGAAGCTTATACTTTAATATTTATTAATTTTAAACACAAAGAAGACCACGGTCGTTTCCGTACGAAATTGTGACATATGACATGAGCATTAAAATAGAAATATCCTCTCATGATAAAGTATGTTTATACAATACAGAACCCTTAATCTTGCGCGCATAACAGAAAACGCTTTTCTTACTGTTTTCAGTTTTAATATTTATTTTGTATGTACTTATTGCGCATGTGCCGTGCATCTGTAATATACTTTATTTAATATTAATTATTATTTCTTTGTTTTCACAAACCGAATTTAATTTCACTTATGACATATTGTAGGGTATAGATACATAGTTTCGATTAAAAAGACAAAGTTTTATGTTTTAGTTTTAGAAAGATAAAAAACATAAAACTAAAACATTTACAGGAAGTAATTACGCCTCTTGTAGTATTCAAAACTATGCTAATCTTGCAACTAAATATAAAATCAAAACTATAACAGAAGCTGGATATGTACTCAACTTTCTTTTAATTTTTTTTCGATTAAAACAAAGTTAAGTTCTCAAAAGCCTCTCCATTTATAAACTTGTGAAACATTGTCGTTCTGGAACACGCTGAGCAAGCTCCTCTTCTAGAGGCACATCACACACACACGTCAGCAGTACTCTATATACAATTATAATTGACTGTAAGTAGTTGAATTTAATGTACTTCTGTAGTTGACTGCAAAAGATAAATTATATAGAAAAGTTTTAATGGATACTCAATCATTTTCAACTGTCATGCAATGTCTGACAGTAACTAAGTAAATATATTTTTAATTAGACCACCTATAGATTATGTATTTGAGTAATTCACAGTTTATAAGGGTAGATGCAGTGCTACACCCTGAGACATTACCAACCCCTGTGGATTACTTAACTATTGTATAGTGAATTATGAAGGTTCTGGTTCATTTTGTTATTATGTTTCAAAGAATATAGAATGCAGTCTGTATTTTATCTGAGATCACGTCATTATTATATCTTGCGACGGTTGAAATTGGAGAAGCTGTACAACGTATAGTAGAGGGTGCTTTTATTTACTTACAGGATCTTTTGTGTTCATGGAAGGAAAGTAATTTCATTATATTTTCAAGTTTAGGGTCAGTATAACACTATTACATTATTACATAGGTATAAAATACAATTAATTTCTTCGTTTCCTTGCAATATTTTACTTAAACAAAACCTATTAATCTTACCTACATAATCTTACTTATCTATATATGTACTTACGAACTACATACGGTTGTGTATTGATAAACATTAAAATAGAAACTATATAGTGCAATAATGTGAAACAACTACAATACACCCTAATATAAATAGTCGATTTTGCAAGTAGTCTGTTCCAGTGTAAGAGCACTATAATCTTTGCATTTTTATGATGTATACTAACTAGAACAGTGGCGAACTTAGACATTAGATAGACCAGAAACACAAAACTTATTAATGATCAGTGTTTAAAGTTTTTGATTGAAAAACTGATTGATGAAAAAGGAAAACAAAGGATTACGTAATTTTTTCGCAAATCCCCATTGACGATATATTTATAGAAAATGTTTTAAACAATTCCTTGGCACTGGTATACCTGATACCAAACACTAGAAAATAATTGGTTTGTTAATAATGATTGCTATATCCGTAGTGGTGTACCGAGACTAATATGGGATCCTTTTCCTTAAACTTCCACGCGAAATCAATTTTATTCGAGTCACAATTGCCTGGCAGCTTATCTGAAGTCTTTTTTTTAAATATTTATTTGAGTGCATCAACTTTCAAAAGTTATTAGCACTTAAAACAATATATACACATTTATAAACATTTACCATACATAATTTACAACTTATGTACACGAATATGGGTACTTAACATAAAGAGATTAAATTTATTTTATTAATAAAGTCAATAAGGTTTTTCAGATTTTCAATGCTTTCAAATATCTGCGTCAGGCATAGAAGTTACCTTTTATTCAGCTACAACGCAAAATTAATTGTATCTAATAACAGTTTAATATAGTTTTTTGACTCAAATGTTATGTCAGGGTCTGGGGTACCCCTTTTCACTCGTTCTCGGTACGCTTCTTTGTAGACCTACTATTAAATCTTATTTTATAAACGGGTTGAGAACTAGTAATCCATCACACACAATAAATTTATTGCTAAAACCTCATAAATATGCCAAAGCAAATAATATAATACCACAACGAGTGGAGTAATTTCTCGAAATGACCCATATCACGTACAAAACAGCTAATTAATCCCCAACTAAAGTCAAATGGAATGGTACTTAACGCGTTTTGTAATTTATATATAAAAGTAACCGACCAAAGCACGCAATACATCTGATATTAAAGTTCCCAGTGTGAAGCTCCTACTCTCTTACTCATGCACCGCGAATAGAGAATAGGTCAAATTTGATATTGAGCCCTTCCACTGATTAATTCATGAACTGGACCCTAGTCGTCATTATCCCTTTCCCTTCACTCCCTTATACGTGTATTCCCGCATTTCATATCCCTTTGTATATCCTCAATTCATGTTATCCATTCTCCCCTCGTAAACTATTTTGGGTGCAGCAACTTACCCCTTCTAAACGCATCAAACAACGTACAACGCTACCCACAAACCCACCCCCGCGGACAAGAGTTGAAACAACTAGGGTAAAATGAAACTGTATCCTAACCTAACTTTATGTGTAGTAGTTGTTATATTAATAAATGTATAAATCGATTTAAAATTAGTGTGCATTGAAGTTATATTCATATTAGAATTAATTTATGAGTAAGTTGCTTTGAAATGAAATACTAGATATACTATTGTTGGATTTATTCGTATACTGTTACACATTGTTAAGTGGTTACAAGTGTGGGGATTGTGGAGCGTCCACACGAGACCAACTTATTTATTCATTACGCGACTTACTCATGTTGTGCACGTTAAAACATGTTGTAGATAAAAAGTAAGACTATCAAAGCAGAATTATGCAGTGAACCGATTTTTTAGGGGTCGATTTTTTAATTCTTCATTGAAATGTTGCTTAAATAATGTATATTGACGTTTTTATTTGTTATTGGTTTTCAGTTGTTATCCTAGTAGTTTATGACGTCAATACCTCGAGAAATACTCTTATTAACTTTTCGTTTTAAATCAATCCAATATATGAAAACTTGATGGGTTTCCAGAACAGCTGCTTTGGCTGTGATGTTAAATTTGTCCATCTCTTTTACACTTCTGTTGTTTTAACGATGGCAAAGGTATGTAATGGTAGCGGGATAGAAGGTAAGGAAGAAATGACGTCACTTTAATTGTTAAAGGGGCTAAAATGACTATGTCAAACGTTAATAACTTCTATAATATTGCGAAATGGCTAAACATATTTAGATATTTGAAGTTTTGATAGATAACCTTATTAGTATACAGTACAGTGTTATATAAATTCAGTTATTGAAATTAAAATAAGGTCCTAAAATAGTCATTCAGTATAAGTAAGGTTTTTTAGTTAAATTCGAGAATCGAGTTAGTTTTTTTCTACAAGTATATGAAATTGAGAATTTATTCGGATCTAACTACAATATAATTTACAAAAATATATACATTAATTTAAATCAAAATTATTATTCTAGAACCAGAGTAATTTTCTACAACGACAGAAACGAAGTAAAGTTAATCCTAATTAAGAATTGCATGCAAAAGCTAAAATAAAGGCAAGAAAAACGTAATAAAAGTAAGAGAAAAAAACTACTAAAGATGAATATAATTCCAAATGCAGACGTACTTTGAATAAGCAAGAAAGTAATGTAAATAGATGAAAACCTCGTTTATCATTTTATTTGACACCGCTCGCTATAGCAGACAGCGCAGATTCGTAGAATGGCAGATGTAGTAAAAAGAACCTGGATGATATAAAAACAAAAGCGAGATTAGAGATTATTTGAGAAGTCTAGTACTTGATACTGATGCTGGATGGAGCTGTTGTACTAAATATGAAGAAGTCTCAAGTTACAAGATATAAAATAACAAATGTTTGTGTAATTAATCCTCATTGCGACCAAGTCGTAATAAAAGTTATATATAAACGTTTATATAAATATATCATAATATCCACAATCATACGGAAGCTAACCTCCGTGTTTATTTCATAAAAAACAATCTGAGTCTCAAACATAGAAGCTTAGAGCTGGAACACACTACGATTTTTAATCGCAGCGATTTAAATCGCGTGGTTTTAATTCTGTATGCCTAGCACACATTGCGATTACTGCGTACGGATAATGTCCTCTCGCTCCTACTCATAGCGGAAATGTTTTACAAGAGGACAGATTGATCCAAGGGGCCAAACATCCCCTAGACCCAATTTTAATTCCACTATGAGTAGAAGCAAGAGGGCATTATCCGTGCGCATGAAAGTGAGTGAGACATAAACCTTGATTACCTGATTTCTGGAAAATGGCCGCCTGGTCAAGTTAGCAGGTAGGCATACGATCATTGTACATACTAACACTACTCAATCCTACACATGTTGTTCATCAAAAAATAAGTGATCTCACTCTATAAACATATGAAAAACAAACCGACCGCGCGATTTTAATCGCAATGTGTGCTAGGTATACAGAATTAAAGCCACGCGATTTAAAACGTAGTGTTTTCCAGCTCTTACAAGTCAACGCGATTTAAATCGTAGTGTGTTCGGGGTCTTAAAGTCTCAGGGGAATCTGTAACGGGTTTATTCAAACTGGAAATGGAAACTGATAATACATTAGCATCTATGATAACAAATATCTAATATGAGGTCAATACTTTTAATAAATTTCTTAGACGCAAATCGTCTGATGCAAACCTACGAACGCAGTAGTACACTTTATCATAAGATGAACGGTTACATCTACTTCAATATTTATGAATATACCACTATATACATCGATTATTTTTTTTTTATAAAATATATATTTTCGTTGTGCACCTAATACTTTTAGAATAAATAATTTCATTTTCAATAAAGGTATAAAAAGTTTCTTCTGAGTATGCATTCTCCTCATATTACATTATTAATATTGAAAGCGTCTTGCACTACAGGTAGCGGCTAGTAAGAACTACGAAAGGTAGCTTTACTTAGATTGAATTTTTTTATCATTTCATTCTGCATTCAACATGAAATTTATATTCTACGGATAAAACTTTATAAAAAGTAACCAATATATATCACAAACGTTTTCCTGAATTATATATCTACAAAAAAATTCATTTTACACTACATATATTATTTCCTGGACATTCACATAAAAGAAATAAACTCCCAGATCTTTCCAACTCGTATGAGCTTTTTCTTTACTTTTTATTTATAGAAGGGATGAATATTTTTTATTTCTTAGTTTAGTCGCATACATAATACTGAGCTAAGGGTGTTAGTATAGGGGTTGGATAGGGTAACCCTGATATATGCATATACATATATTAGAAGTAGAACATATAGTAGACATGGATGTATAAAACGTTGCGAGAGAACACAGGGTCGTGTATTGGTCTCACGACATGAGTTGTAGATTAGAGACAGCCAACAACTCACACCTTCTGACCGACCGTCTTACCCCCCACCCCACTAGTACCACCAAGCCACCCAACAAGCGACGTTATTGCTCGATTTATCTAGTGGACCGTTCTGACACCACGGGAATTATGCAAATATACTCGCAGCGTGCAATATGAAATAAAATATTACAGAAAATTTATAATTTTCGTTACTGAGATAACTAACTTTTTATAACTAATAATAAAAAAGGATAAAAATATATTATTGCCAAATATAGTTCCGAAAAATTCATATTCTTTTTTTTTACTTAATTTACTATTAGGTATCATTCACACTCACTGCTTTAATTTTATTTGGATTTTGTATTTAATTTAAATTGTTTAGCATATGGCAATACGCGTAGTCATTCACAGTACCATTTTTAATTTGATTTATTTTTTTAAGTTTTCTTAGTTTTTTTAGAACCTTACAAGGTCCAATGTTTTAAATTAAAAATATTAAATTAAGAAAAACTATATTTTATTATGAGGATTTATTTTTAAAAGAAGTTTAATGTTAGTTAGAAAATATAGAAGCAAAAACAATATCTATTACTAACTGTTATTAAAAATAGCAATTTTAATTATTTCACATGCAATTTTGACAACCTGTCAAAAATTTTATTACTAACGATGCATACGCACCAACTAAATTAACTAAACTTAAATTAAAACACAAATGTGAAAAGGAATGCTTAAACGAAAACCTGAAATCTAGATTACAATATTAAATAAAAACAGTAAATTAAATATGGAAACAGTGAGTGGGAATGAGGCTTTATACCTTTTTTTTACTTAATTTTTTACTATATTAATTTAACTTACTTTAGATGTTTCAAACTCATTGAATATTCGCGATAAGTGAAAATAGAAAAAAAAATTCCGGTATGTTTCTATGTTTCATTGGAGATGGTGTCACGCGCTGCCATTTATAGATAGACTTAAAGTAGTAATTAGAAATACCAGGGTTTATGGTCATACTAAAATTAATCATGTCTACACATAACGTTTAGATTTATTGTTTAGTGATATTTATTTGTAATACAAGCGTACCGATCTTTGAATATTATGATTTTTTTTTTATTTATTTGCCTTGACTTTTATTCGCCATAGCCACCATTAAACATTATTTATACATATTTTACAAATTTCTAAATATTTAAATAATTCACTAATTAATTTTGAATCACTTAACAAAAATTTAGTATTAACAGGACAAGTTTTAATCACATCTAATATTTTACTATTGAATTTTGATCTTTCTAAACTATAATTTAAAAATTCAAATATAATATGATTCTTCTTCACCACATTGACATCTATCGTCGGATTTAATATTAATTTTGTACAGGTGAGCTGGAGTTTTACAATGATTACTTTTGATTCTGATTATAGTTGATATAATTTTACGGGACTTATTATGACCCATAATAAGTATACTTTTAATTAATATTGTCAAACTTATTTTTAATTCTACATATAAGTGATTATGAGAGGACGTAATCAAATTAATTTCAATAACAATCAAACCCAGAAAATTAGCTCTGCTTGGTGGATTCTCGTCCACTCTGTTGTCAGTAATTTTGTAAAATTGTATAAATCGGTTGGATAAGTAATATTATGCAACCATACAAATATTCAACAATACCGTGAATAATTCTGACATACATTGCATTCAAAAAGGGGTTCATATTGTACGCATTGTATTGTATTGATAACACTCAGTCAGTTAAGTAGTGAACGGCTCACACTGAACCACATTCAAGCGGAAGAAATAACTTAAAACACTTTTTATTACGATTATTTGTGATACTTTATATGATAACAGTACAGTATGATAGTTCCGCCATCTTGAAAATAGGCACGTGTTTAGTAAATGATATCATGGGGTGTTTATGTTTGAATGTTTGCGAGATATTTGATGGGGTAGTATATTAAACTAAAAAAGAGAGTGGCTTTACTAAAGACTGAAGAGTGAACGGTCAAATCGATATTCGTTCGTGTCTTGTAATAGAGGAAAACATAATGTACAAAACGAATTTGTGTTATGGGCACGATAAGCACGTGACGGTATTTCAAATTTGATTTTTATCAAAATAAGTGGACTACAAATCATTCAGTGAAGTTGAATTTTATAATGCTAGTAGTCGTATGAACTTGTTTAGAATGACTTATACTGGCTACATGTACATGAGGTGTTTTTAACGTGATATGATGTGTAGAGTGGTATTACTGGTATCTGATCTTGCAATTGCAAATTTTTGTAATGTGTATGATGGTTACTTAGATTAGGATTTAGGATGCAATGACATGGAAAATAATGTTTCCGTTGTTACATGTAATAGATTTGAAAATGTAACACGTTTAGATAATATTTTATTAACTTAATTATCGCTGTTTTTTTAAATAAATCTTTAAATTGTTGTTGTGGAAGGGATGAAACAATTGACCATGCTCTTTTAGGACGCTGAAGCAACTTGGTGTTTTAATAATATGGAACTGTTGGAGCATGAAAATCAAATCACAATTGATAGCAAACATTATGGAGAATATAACTAAAAAACAAAATTGTGTCCACATATAGCAACCACCATGTATTTGATTTAAAAATAAAAACACAAGATATTATATAAGTAATAGTTTGATGTATTGATAAATATTACAGTAGAAGCTTCCTCTAATGACTGGTTTAACAAATTCGACAACAAAACACGAACCAAAACTGTTTTTCTAAACAAAATCCAATGTTTTGTAAAAACTGAACACTTCCTAAAACAATTTTAGAAAACAAAACACATTCCCCATCTGGAGTCGGAAAGATCAAAGAAAAACACGTTTGTTGTTGATTTTTAGTTTTGGTTTGAACACGTACTTCTGTTTTTTGTGAGCATTTGCGTTTGTCAGTTGTTGTTTATCATTTGGCTAGCAACTAGTTCCAAGAGCAGTGATAGAAGACAGTTGCAATCATACGTCAAATGTATTCGAATACTGATTAAATTTATTTGGGGCCGAAACGGTTAATCGATTTCATATTTTCAATGTACAAGAATGTAAAATTACCTCAAATTAAACTGCAATTTCACCAAAACTAATGCGAATACATCAATGCAGATGAAAGTAAAATAAAATAAAACAAAAAAATATTTAGCTGATGGTTATTCCGTATTTTAAACTTTAAAAACTTTTTTACACAAAGAGATCACAAAAAAATAAGACAAATGCTGTCCAGATGTGTGTGGAGTATTTCCCAATCGTAAGTTAGAGTTGGCCAGTGCCCAGAAGTTAAGAACTGCGAAACAGAACTAACTTCTCGTGAAAGCGTCAGTGCTGGGTGTATTGATATGGTTTATAGAACATCTCACGCTATAAATTAATTCACTTTATTATTTTGCAACTTTTATACTAATTATGTTTAAACATAACATAATGTGACATCATTAGTAAAAAGTATAAAAATATTTTTAAGATAATAAATGACTTATGAAAATTTATAGAGTGTTGTTAAAATTGTAGTGGATTTTAACATTAAATAGTAATTAAATAACAGTGATAAACAAGAGGAAAGTGCCATTCCCACCTATTGAGATTTAATTTTCATTTTATGTTTTATACTAGCGCTATCGCTATGTTTTGTGTTTTGTACTATCCCATTTCTTTATTTATTTTTACACCTTTTTTTACATACAGTTCAAATTAGGATAGTTCGGCAGAGACTCATGTTTAAAGGTTACTTATGAGTTCCTATACACATTATAGAAACATTTAGTGGCAGTGATTTTTTTATAGTACATCAGATTTTTACGGCACAACTTGCTTTAAACATGACACCGCCGGACTCTCGTAATTTGAACTATATATATAACTAGAGTTTACCTCCGTCGCAAGCGACGACTGTCTTTTGTGTGTGAATTGAATTTCATTTCAAATTTTAATTCCATTTTTGAATTGAAATATTAAACTTGTTTCATATTTATTTTACATATAAAAGCAAATAATTATGTCACGATAAAAAAGATCTCGTAACTTCACGTAATTTTTTTTTTAATATAGTATTCAATTATTACAAAATCTAAAATTTGAGCTCTCTTCAAAGTTTCCTACCGGCCCCCCTAAACATACAGTTGGAACATTATAATATAAGAAGATAATAAATATGGCAAGTATAGGCTAAGTGAAAATGTCACGTGTTACGAACATATTGAATGTTGTCTACTTTTGGAGTTTGAGTTTCTAACTGTGTTCGAGTTTGAAATCATAACTTCTGCTAGAAAACGTCTCAAGAGCAAAACAACCCAAAACTGAACTCCGATTCTACTGTACGAGTATGTGTAACACAAGCATGCATTGTATGCTGGATATAAGAAGTTCACATATTGAAGGGTTTTAAAGTTGGCTGGTTATTTTGTACGGGAGCTTACAATTTTTATATTTTTATGGTAGATGCATTTCTGTATTTGTATTCTACATTTCTTAACTCACAGTACCTTCAATATTGAAAGGATCTTCCAATGTAAATTACAGATATATGCATGTATAAAATGATCTTTAATAAATAATAATATAACATGTGGTTCAAGTTGAATCTTGCACACAACATTACAATTTCTATGTGAGAGGTAGAGCTTGTAGTAACCTAACAAATAATTAATAACAGATAATTTTTACATAATTCTAAGTTTTTAGAAACTTTCTATCAAATACCCGTGTATTAATGAAATTAAATCTATAGTCTACACTTTTAACATTATATCCTTGTCATTACTTTTCATAAATCCATCACTCGATATTAAATATTCATTATTACATCCAACAAAGTTAATAATACAGACTACTAACATTTTCCATTTGAATTTTCCAGTATTTCAGTAAACATAGGAAATGAAAATGAATGCATTTTCAGGATGAAATTTATGAAAACGACAGCAGTAGTGGTATGGAAACTTGTGTGGGTCTGGTGCTTATCCGCAATGAAATGAAAACAAAACTGAATGAAACCAATGGATTATACAGTGCGGGAGGTAGAGAGACAAGGAGATACACATTGTACGTGTAATACTCGCGTAACGGCCGGTATCTATTAATTAATAATAAAAATTTGCTTGTCTCTACGGTTTTGATTGATCACTTGGAAGCTCCTGAATTAGATTAAAAGGTTTATCAAAACATTGAAAGAGCTGCCGCTATGAACGAGTACATTCTATGATTAAATGTATATTGAAAAAATTAATTACATTTACTTTATTGCCGCTGTTTGTACAAAAATGAAAATGTGTATAAAGGAAATTGACAAGCGTTCAAAGCGGATGTAGGTTTTAGATGCTTCCTTGTAAAGAAAAAAACACAAAATGTTTGGGATTAGGGATGGTAAATAAAACCACAATAGAATACAAAACAAGATAGAAAACAAATTGCTTCGTTGTAATATATAAGGGCATCAAATTAGTGACTAAACTGTCTATGTGAGCATTGCTCAAGACTCAGGTATATGACAGTTAGCAATTATAGCGATTTTATATAAGATTGCAATTATAAATTATAAAATTATTAAATTATAAACTTATATATGACACAAAAACATAAAATATGAGAAATGGCTATTCGAAAACTTCGTAATTAAGTAATTTGTATATATGTATTTCATATAATTAGGTTTGCCTTTCAGCGTTACAATCTTCGTTACAATTCATATAAACTTGCTCTAACATCATTTAAAATAAACTTTATAAAATATACTAAAAACGTAACTAGTACTTTAAAGTCCCTGTAGTATTTAGGCTAGTTTAAATTGAATTTTGTGATACACCGTAATACAATTTAATCATGTAAAAAAAAATAATGTATAGAAAATTTAAAACAAAATTCTCACGAAAAATCAAAATTACGGTTTTTTTTTTTTAATTTAGTTTCTCGGGCTTCATAGGCACGTAGCCTTTTATCGCCCCTAATATATTCTGCTTCTTCTTATACTTTGTATCCCGATAACAAGAATGATCTATTCATGGCTACTGCTGTTATAAATTTCGGTTTCTCAATCAAAACAAAATTACAGTTTTTTGAGTTGTGTCACTATTGCATACTTGTTAAGTAACATTTACGCAAAGATTGCTTTAAGATAAATTGTATCTAGTAACAATTGCTTTCCTTTTTATCTTAAAATTGCCCACAACGCATTACAGAATCACGCGACCCCCAATAAACACTCATGGCGATATTATCATTCGCTTCAGCATAGAACGTCTAGAAATATTAGAAGATTTAAAAAGCAAATCAGAAAACAGGCCCTCGAGACAAAAATAGATCAACTACATGCAATAAACACGATAAAAACACTCTAGTTATTAACGTACAGTTTTAATGTTCATTGATATTAGCAGATATGATCAACAAATCCATTTCAAACAACACATCGTGTTATGTATTAAAAAATAACGATTGAAAACTAATAAATCAGGTGCTGAGATAATCAGCAACGACATAACAACACCTTAATAAACTTATATCCTGTAGGTACACTTGCTTTATAATACCATAATAACATTTGATCCACAGTAAATGCAATCTAGTACTTAAATCTAAATCTCTTTACGTCAGGCTGCATTCAATGAATGAGCAATGGACTTGGACGCGTCGTCACATCGATGTGCACAACACGATATAACATATGGATGTGCCCTGACAGATGACAGCATCTTTATCCCTGTTCATTTTTCACTATTTTATAATACCCATACCCATTCGTATCCTGTTACGGACATATCACTGTAAGTATATTTTAGTTATGATTTCCTTTTATTCATTTCCAGAAGTACTTTTGTTGGCTGCTGTATGTTGTTACACTGCACTGTGATTTTTCTTAGCTATGACAGGTCGCCACGGTAAGGGTTTGTCTGTCCACTGCTATATTTCATAAAGTGCTTAAACGACAAGTGGCATATACTCATATATATAGGAATTTTTATATGACCAGATATCTCTCGAGAAATGATGGATTGTTAAACTACTCAATCTGTATCTATTATACGAAAATATCTTCATTAAATTTAGTAAATGATAAATAAGTACGTAAATTAAATTTATCCTCAAATGATTGTTTGTAAACAAAACGTCGTTTTTATATTTATTTTGTTTAAAATTATCTTTTTTACATATATATAATATCAAACGTTTTACAAGAGGGCAAACCGATCCAAAGGACCAAACATCCCCTAAACCCAATTTTAATTCCGCTATGAGTAGGAGCAAGAGGGCATTATCCGTGCGCACGAGAGTGAGTGAGACATAAACTTTGATTACATGATACCTGGAAAATGGACGCCTGGTCCAGTACGATAATTGTACATACTAACACTACTCAATCTTACACATTTTATTCATCAGAAAATAAGTGATGTCTGGCGGCTCTGGGATCTTGGACTACAAATGAACTAGTCAATAATCTGAACTGTATTAAATATATTTACGGCTTCTACTACAAAAGGTTAAAAAATAAACGATATAATAATTGAACTATACTCTTCATCTCTCGATTTTTGTTCACAATACAAATATATAAAAAATGAATAAAATTTTGCTTCTATTGTATTACTTCTCATTTAGGATTAGAAATAAAAGTTCAAAGATTCTCAAAATGCAACTAAATCCAATTTTTTATACCATGGACACTTTCATTGAGAGATGCATACATAGCTCCAGAGGCGGCCTTAGGGGGTGACAAGGAGGACAACCGCCCGGGGACTCGCTCTTGTAGGGGCCTCGTATTCTCGCACAACAACCCAAGTAGAAATTCATTACTATATATGTATTTGAATCTCGCGCCTCGCTCTTTAGAAATCCCACTAGAATCACTGCGTATATCTTTTAAGGCATTCATGTGCCTTAGTTTTTCATCATTAATATTTGTCATCTTTGTGCTTGTTAACTTTTATAAATCTTCCAATATAAAATTTTATTTCTCGTCAATTATCATCAAAAATACTTACGTACAATTTACATAAATTATACAAAGAACAAGTGCTTTGCAAAGATCTGCTGCCCGGGGCCTCACAATGGCTAAGGCCGCCCCTGCATAGCCCCTTGGTAAAACGCAGTTCCTTTATGTACCATTCTTGTAGGCTACGTGCTATATAATAAGAACGTTACAGAATCTGTGTAGTTGCCCTAAACTACATATACTATTTTACAGGTAGAATATATCTGATGTAAAGATGCATACAATATATTTTTTTTGTTAAGCAGCATTCAAACTTTGCCATATATTTATAAATGTATAGAAAGGAACATAATACGAGTACTAGAGGGACGACGGTGAAGGAATAACATGATGCATAGCTATTTCCACCTCACGAAATCTTTTGTATGATTCAAATATTTTGTGTACTATACAACTATATAAATATGAAATACGATAGGATAACAGTTATACATCGATTCATTATACAACATAATAAAACTAATATAAAATAATTTGTTATTAAGAAGATAATTAGTCAACAATCTATCTGCAAGGATATAGTTAATATTTAAATATGTCATAAATGAATAAATGAATAAACGACGCAGTGGGAAATTACTGACACATAATTATTTACACAAAAAGGTAACATCTAGGTCAAAGTAAAGTCATTTTCTAAACGTTAAAATACACGATGCATATATTTATTGCGTGTATATTTTTGTATATATATAATTTATATTAATATATATAATCCGGATAAAACATCCACAACATGAGATATACCTACATTCAACAACAGGTGCAAAACAGGTACGCTGACCTAAAAAAAACAATCTGAACTACAGAAAAAATCTCTGGGAGCTGTCACAACAAACGCACCCGTATACATAAAAAGAGAAAACATTAATTGAGAATTGGTCATTTAAAATACAAAATGGTGAGATTTTGAATACTAATGTGCAGACTTTGTATTTATTTTACATTTATTTATTAATGTTTATTTTCATTTCTTTTATTTAATTGCGTTCTCAGTTTACGGTAATTTTGGAACCACAAAATTATGCTTGGTAAAATAAAATGTATGACAAATTAGTGAAATTTGTGTATTATAGTGGGTGTAGTGTAATAATGTATGACATTGATTTGAAAGCAGCAGGAGAGTCCTAAAAAGGGTGTTATTTACCTTTTTGTAAGGCTTACGCAATATTATTTTTTTTATTCTGGCTAAATTTTCAAAATTAGAAATGAATTGATGCCACAGGACAATCCGCTCGGCCTTACATTCTTAAAAAAATACATATATAACTTTAAAATTATTATTACAGCTCGCAATATTAATTCGCTATTTCGTACATTTCATTGCAACCTCATTGAGGACAATTTATGAACCAATTTTATTATTTACTTTTCGAATAATTGAACTTCTTCATGTTGCAAAAATAACTACTACATACTATATACAAAGTAACAAGTAAGTAAAAACTTGGAGAAAATGGCATTAATTTGAATATATACTTATTTATATTGGGTAATTAAGTACAATAAAATTTAAGTTATACACAGTACTTTAAAACAAATTAAATTTTAAATTATCTTCATGACTACTTTTCAATACTGTGGTTCTTTTTTTAATTTATACAAGCAGAAGTATGTCAGTATAATTTACAAATGTTAAAACCTCATCAGTCGAAGTATGTATTTATGTATTGCATTTGTACCACGTAATTATAAAAAGTATTACACTAATTAAAATAATAATATTATGTTAAAATTTTCACTTTCATGGTAGATGTAATATAGGGGAATGTACTAAACCGAGATTCGCTGTGCATTTGGCAGGTGGTGCAACACACACACAACATAGTGCCAGTGTGCACAGTCAGTGTAGGATACCAGGACCTCGTTTCAGCCCCTCCGGCCCCTCTGCCCCTAGTAATCCATTGGGCTGACAGGTTCTAAACATCCGACACAGATTCAAGCGGTCGGGCAGTTTTTTAAATTGCGTTATTTTTATTTTATTAAAAAAAAGACAAAACGTAAACCTCGGGAATGCACGCCGCATTCTAGCAGTTCGTGGATTGGAGTCTTAGGCCCTCCGCACACGACGCGACTGGATGCAAACCTTATCCCCGAATCTGCCCGAAGCGAATGTGAACTATGTTCTTAGTAAGAAATCGAACGTGTATGCGAGTGAGATAAAACACACGGCACGAACGTAAATAAACTGTTTTTAAACTGGTTTTGAGCATATATTCAGCGACTAAATTTCTCGGTCGCAGGGCATTGTTAGTTTCATGATGACATCATCAACAGAGGTGTTTACGATTTAACAATAAAAATTTAAAAAAAAGAGATGATAAAATAGAATGTTCATGTTCTTGTGGACGAACCAGCACTGGTTTACAAGTACAACTTCTTGCGTGATTATTTGTATATTTCCCTGCAAACTCATACAAAGATATGTACATTGCATTCGAGTAACTATAAATAAATATTGTTTTTGTGTACTCAGATATAATAAGCATACATTACTGCAAATATTTTATGCCATCAATGTAATACCAATCAAGTATACTACATCAGAGAGTATAATAGGAAATTCTACTATTAATTTACATATTTTTAAGGTATTAGACTATTTAATCTGCATGTAATATAACTGGTAATAATTAATTTTGAAGAAAAAAAATAAACAATTAGGCAGAAGCCTCTGATTTAATGAAGAGCATCGGTTAAAGAATATTTATCTTAATAAAATGTAGTATTTTTTTTATTTCAAACTTTATGTTAAAGAAAATAACAAAAATGTGTATATCATTATTACCAATACAATAGAAAACGAAATGTCACCGTTAAAATTTAAAACGATGATTTAAATACCAACTTGAGTGTGGTTTAAAAAATTTCTAACGAAGATAAATCCACGCTGAGAGTTAAATATTTCAAGGAACTTTTTACATAAAAAACGTGATAAATATCGGATTAAAATTAGGTTCATTACACCTTCGAACATTCCTGCGGGCTCCAGAGTACGTACGAACGGTGGCAGCGAATGGAGTGTGTAGGGATGCGAGTCGAAACTTGCACAACGATGCAGACTTGTTTCAACTTGCAGACTGAAAAGATTCAAAGTATGCAGCGGTATCGATTTAATTTATGAAATGAAAAATCTATGTATAATTTGTAAAGAAAAGTAATAAAATTAAAAAGAAGTTACTTTATTTTATGTTTTAGAGCAAAACTTTTTATAGGCATTTATTATGTTAATCAATACCAGTATGATCATTATACAATCAAAGAAAAAGCATAAATAAACCATGAAACGTATGTTTGAAGTATTTACGAATGAATATTAACGTTAAGTTCTAACTATAAAGCAAACTTTATGAGCAAGCCTTGTTAATAAAGACGACTATAGTTAAATTCTAAACCCTATTAGACGTTAAATGTATTTTAATTAAAGTTTTATGGTATTTAAAATAATTACTTTTGTGAATCATTTAAAATATTTGCAATGTCTTTTGTAGTGATTCACTTCCTTCTTTCACATATGTTGTTTTAGTTATATCACATTTTAAACACAGATGCTTATGATTATCGAATGAGTCATCGAACTATAAATAATTAATATTCGCTAAACTTTATTACCGCTAAATGTATGTATACAAAACTATATGTCACATTTAAGGAATATTGCCGATAAATTTCTTCTTTCATTTCTGTGTTTTCTATTGTTTTATACTATATACTAACTCGAAAGATACTACTCTAAGACAACTAATAATTTTTACATTATAAGTAATACATGATAACATTTTGTTTTTAGAAACACATTTTGGTTTAAAGCCAAGTATTTTATGCATGCTAAGCCAAAAATGTTTTGCATTATCATAAATTTCATCGATCAAACCGACAAAAATACAATACAAATATGATCATAGCATTTGGCAAGTATGCAACGAGTAGCAACCTACATAAAATCATTTTAAATATTTAAAATATAAAACAAAATATTTGAATTCTTGTACTTTTTAAAATGATGAAAAATGATATCAAACAAAAAAAATGTCATACGGTAACATTTAATTTAGAGTAAAATTGTTTTATGACCATCACATTCTTGCCCATATATTTTCATTTTTCGATTTATTTATTTAGTAAATAACATGTGCAGCTTTTGGGCCTGGTATATTGGGCCTTGCTTACTCCTTCCTAAATATTATATAATTATCTGTAATATATGTTAAACGAAACAACACCAACCCCAGATAATAATGGCTTGGAAATCGAAAAAGGAACCTCAGCGATCGGGCTAAAACGCTGGCGTTTTTTGTCCTTTAAATTTTGAACTGAATTATTGATTATAGAGAGATTATTAATCCCACAAATAAGTATGAGGTTTCTTACGGCGAAATTCTGATGGCGTTAACTTCATTCATGTGTTCACATACAAAAGTTGACTTCAAGGATCTAAAGGATCAAAAATATAATCGACAATAAAAAACCAAAGCCTGTAATATCTTCGAAGTACTTTTAATTCTATTAAAAATATCATTTCTTTTCTAGATTGTTCCTCATTATATTACATTAACTAATTTTCTTATACTTTTTACAAATAAAACAAAATATTCTTCAGAATAATATGACTTGATAAATTAAAGAAAATCTGAAGTCTTCCACAATCCTAAATTAACAAGACGCAGTTGTGCAATCATGTAATTGCTTCTAATCCTCGGGGAGATGAATTAAGCATTGCTTCAGAATAATGCTAGTGCTATTGTACTTTGGTAGTAGCTGAGCTCCAGCCATTCATATAAAATTAAAGGAATATTATTGTTACAGCAGAACTACAGTAGTACAACGACGACGGTGCTAGAATTGCACAAGGGAAAGTTGCACTGAAATTATAAGGTAGTTTTATGACTTGTTTTTAATGCTTTGTTATTTGAAATGAGTAGTTATAGTAACTAGTCGGTTTATTTTTGAACACAAGCTTTGTGTCTGTTTTAGCCGGGAGCATTCGTTAGAACTAAGCATTTTGCATGAATCTAATTTGTTCTACATATAATAAGGCTGTGGTAATAAAACTTGATAATGGATCTATAAAGTGCAGCTAATATCTCTGGGATGAAACTTATGACACTGCAAAATTAGATTAGTACATAAATATACTACATGTCTACTTATCAGATACGGATTTAGTTATTACTGATTTGGATTTTCAAAACTTTAATATTACATAATAAAATTTTACATAAAGAAATTTACTACCATTTCTATACGTATTTTTATGCGATTATTAACGTATATATCATTAAAATAAACGTTAACTTAAATCTTTACAGAAATAAAACAGAATTTTGCAATAAAGTTTTATATAAACCTTATATAAAACATATAGTGGTATTCCTACTGATACGGCTTGTTACTTAAAACCAACAAATGAATTTTACACAAAGCTTAGCAAAAAATGTCATTTTTTGAAATATATTTCGTTACCTTGCACTGTGTTTAAGGCTGTTAAAGACACGGGCAAAACCACCGTTACTCGTCCAGAAAAACCGAGTAGAAAATTACCCGATAACCGCCTTATCAGGGCCTGATCGGGTTCATACGTTTCTGTGTAATATTTCTACTCTGAACTACATAGAACTGATTTTAACAAGTAAAATATAAAAAGCAAATCACAATTGCATGTACGAACAAGTAACTGAGTTTGCTAGATATATATCTACATAAATATAACTGTAGGGCAACTTTAAAATGCCTACGGCAAAATGCTGATGGATGGTGGATATAGAATTCAATTAAAAAAACTAGATAAAATGAATTTACAGTTTTAATCAAAAAGTTGGATCTAATTATAGGAATTATAATTCTGCAACTTAATTGTACTTCCTATGAGAATAAAGCCTTAAGGAAAATTCATTAGTATAACAAATAAAAAAGCACACAAAATGCGATCGCTGAAGTTGAATAAATTATATATTAAATTAGATTAGTATGATTGAAACTATTTAATATATATGTACTTTTATCTATTTTCAACAAAGTGGTGTATTGATAAATATTAATATAAGAGTTTGCCTTATGATAAAGTGTGCTAATGCAAAACAACTCTTACGGCGTAGTCTGTTCCTATATGCTAAAGCAGCCTAAAGGTATAAGGTTTGTTAGTGTGCTAAATTAATTTGACAATATTTATCCAAGCCTTATCTCTCACGAAAGCACCGATTTGATTGCCTCGTACATCTTCGTAATTTTGTGTCATGACTTTAATTACACATAAAGCTATTATTATTTAAATTAAAGTAAACTAACTATTAACCATCGTACTAGATTTGTAAACAATACCCTAAAATAAATCTTAGAAAGACTTTCACAAACTGAACAGAATCTTTCATAATCCTACGCGCAATTATAAAATCGCTGTTGATAATAAATTATAGAATATTAAGATTCTTAAACATGTACAAAGCTTGCATACAATTACTTATAGAAATTGTAGTTAAAGCTTTATAAATTGTAGTAATTTGCTTCTGTCAAAATGACATTTACAAATGAGTGAAGCTGACACTGAGGTGTCGTCGTACATAAATCATTTCACTCCCGAATTCAATTATTATTATTTTGACTATCTTGTCAAGCGTTGATAAAAATGATTCGTAATTAAATCCATTTTATTTCGGTTTTCATCATCAGCACAAAGTACTACAAATCATAAACAAGTGTGTCTCTAATGCCGGTTTCACATTAGAGAGAGACAGTTTTAAAACATTTTTGTCTTTTGTTGCTGTTTTAGTAAATAACATGTTTTTTGTCTGCTTAGTTTGAACACGGTTTTGTTTTTGTTAACATTTGCGTTTGTAAGTTGTTGTTTATCATGTTTATAATTTTTATGGGACACACAGAAAAACACTAAAAACAAAACCAGTCTGTTTAGTGTGAACAGTCTGTTTTCGAAAATCAGAACTGTTTTAAATTGAAACAAAACATGTTTTTGTTTTGTTTTCTGACAACAAAATTATTTTCAAAACTGTCTCTCTGATATGAAACCGGCATAACAGATTTGATATTTATTTTCAAATAATATGAGTCAGATAAATAAGATCCCAATTGCTCAACTCTATCAAAGTAAAAATATGTTAGCTCCTTTCTACACATTTTATTTATTTGACAGTTTTCCATTACGAAAACGCAGACTAGTAACCATCTTTTATCTAGTTCTTTAAATATTCTATTTTATACACAATACAGTTTAAATATTCGTGAAAGACAAAGGTTGCGGATTATATTATAAAAGTCACCTTTTGCTTAGTAATGTCGCAATTTCTGACAGAATGACATCGACGCAGTCTATAACAGGGTCCTGCTGCAAGCCCGAGGACCTGGGGATTAGCTGAAACGACTAAACATGTTATTTTCTACATGGAGAAAAAACATGTGAGATGATACGGCAAAAATAAAATATATAAACAAACACAGTGAAAACATAAGAAGAGTCAGCACTAGTGTTCTGTAGACATTGAAATATAAGACCGTCGCTGTGTATTTAAAAGAAATAAATATATTCATCTTTTTTTTATTTTTGAGACCTGAACAGCTGTTCATAATTTCTCTGTAATCTTAGATTTTAAAAATATACTTCGAATGATATTATGATTATTTTATCTATATCTGGAAGGTAACTTTAAGACGACATGATGGGCGGGAGCATTGATGATTGACGCTATACTGCTTTGTCTTCGTGTTCGATCCTAGTCCATAATTATATTTTCTGAGTTTAGTTGTTATCAAGTTATATTGATTATCCACATACACAATCGTACACTTAATAGGCAGCGGTGCAGTTGCTTTTTTATTTAAAAAAAAAATTTGTTTTAAATTATATTTTTTCCGGCCGAACGATTTAGAGGACTTAGGCCGTCCGCACATAAGGCGACTGATTGCAAACCTTAGCCCCGAATCTGCACAAACCGAATGAGAATGGAACTGTGTTGTTAGTGAGAGAACGAACGTGTTTACGAGTGAGAGAAAACACACGACACGAACGAACTAAACTGAAAATCATGAGCAGAGATGTGCACAAATACTACTCAAAAGTATTTAAATACATACATACAAGTACGACACAATAAAATTCCCTATTATGCTGTTGTTAAAAATTCATAATCCATAGTCACGAAACACGGCTCGACTAGTTTACAATCAGTCGACTCCTGTGCGGAGTGCCTTATTCTACATCTGAAGAAGCCCATTGAGCTATTCTCTGATTAAGATTTAAAGTCAAAGATATCATAATCAAGCGTTGAAATATGAATGTCATAACGATCTCAGCTTGCAACACCAGCTGTATAGCAATATACAAATGAAAGCATAAAAACGAAAATATTTTATTGAAAACTATAGCCAACTATTTAATGATAACAATCTTGACATTTCGCTGTATGAAAGATGTCATTGTTGTGCTACACTATAAACTATACAGTCATTATAACTCCTAAATGAGTGATGTGTGAAATATTTCACTACATCATATGTCGATATAAAAATTACGACTCCATATACTTCACTATTACAACACATTGATAGAAACATATACATACAATAATAAGTTAAGCGATAAAAGCATTTCTATGTTAAAGTTAATGACCTTTGAACTTTGGAAAATAATTACTGTAATCGAATCAACAAGTAAGCTCATTGATTTGTTGTGTAAATTTAACCTTTGATGTACGTGGTTCGAGCTAACATAGTGTATGAATTAGTTATTACATAAATGTTATGCGGCAGTTGTAAGACTTTTTGTTTATATTGGAAAGTACGAGAATTGATTTTTTGGTATTCGGCAATTTACCCGAAGTAATTCATCGCAAATAGTTCTCCAGTAACGCAATGGGCTTGTGTCCTCATTTTTTAGTGGTCGCTTTTTCAATTGTTGATTGAAATTGATGTTAATAAATGTGTATTGGCGTGTCTATTTTATTAAATATCTTAATATTGACAGAGATATAGCAACTAAAAGTTTGAATCGTAGTTTTAGCGCTAGAAATGGTCGGCCATATTTGTATGACGTGATATGCATTTTATCGGCAATTATTTGTTGAGTAGGTCAGTGCTGTGGTAATGTTCTGTAGCTGTTGGTAGTCAAATAATCAAATCAAATCAAAGAATAATAAGTTTTTATTTTATTTAACTCTGCTAAGGCAGACATAATATTTAAATTTGGTTGTTCCTTGAAATAGCTGTAAATAATATTTGATATTTTGATATATAAATACACATAGCAGAGATTTATGAGATGTAAGCTTGGTAACCTTATACAAGAATTGTGATGTCACATGCATTTGGAATGTGTACAACGTTGAACCCCTTTAATAATTAAAGAGACAAAATGACTTTTTTAATTGCTAATATCTCTTAAGATATAATGAAGTATTGGACATTTGTGGTTCTAGTAACCCACTTTATCAATATATAGTACACTTTTATAGAAATTAAGACATAGGACACAAGCCCATTGTACAATTATTATGCAGCGATACTGACAAAATAGTAGGTGGTCGTTGGTGATAGGACTTAGCATCGGAAATAGACCGACGTTAAATAAATTTAAGAAACGAAAATACACATATTACCTTTTACAAAGTTTCTAACTAAGCTAACTTTACTCTTGTTAATACCATTACCAAAAATAATTATTATATATAATATGTATACATATAAATAAAATAAATATGTGGCAGAAAGTGAAGAAAAAGAAACTTTCTAAAAGTTATGTACTTTTGAGTGACATAATGTTATAAAGTCTGTGCTTTCATTGTCTTTAGGCTTCCAGCATCTAATGAGCGTGCCTAGTACACACTGAATCACGATGATACAAGATACTCCCGCACGTTGGGAGGAAAGGATAGGAAGTGAGACGGGAGAGAGAATGATACAACATGTGACAGGCGTGTTCCGTGTTACGTTGATCAGGATCAGATTGTCAAGGCATAAAAGTTTAATTATCACAAGGAGTTGCAAAAGGTTAACTAAACCTAAGACGATGTGTGACGAGCAGACAAGATATTAGGAAGTTATTCTCGAAAGACATTTATTACGCCAAATATATAACTTCAAAATATGATAAAATAAAAAAGTGAATTATCTTTAAATTGTTTATGAAACCTGCCAATTTTTTAATTAATTAACTGTAAGCATACTTTGTTTAATAGTGAATTATAATTGAGCAGTAATAACCAGATTAAAAAATATACAAATGCGACATCAACATGCAATGTATTTTGTGTTTCACTCACAGTCACTATAACAAAATAAGTGTGAGTGAAACATAGAACATCCCATTCAGGTCATATTAGAGAAATCAAAATTTGAGTTGAGTATATGTGGAAAATTCAATATTTAGAGATGTCTCACTAATGAACTGAATGATTGTTGATGTTACGCTTGTTTAGATGGAGCTAATAAAAAAAAATGAAAGAACGATAAAGACAGACTTGTACCAAATATGCAAAATATATGTTTTGCACAGCCCGTTCTGAATACACAGATTGTCTGAAAACACTATTAACAAGTTCTAAAAGTTAGAATATATTTTCTTAAATTGAAATGTCATGTATAAATAAATAAGTAGTCATAAATATGAAAATAATACGTCATAGGTATACAATGCGTATTAAGAGATTTAAGTTATATGGGATACCGGTCCTGCGAAATCCATTTTGCTCCTCTACGTTTTGCTCCAAATATCATTTCGTTCTTATACCAAAAAGGACAAAGCGCCAAAGTCGATAGAGTTAATCCGGCACTAATTACATACGATAAATAAACTTGAACAACATAAGACAAAATAATGAAGAGATGAAAAGCAGTGATTAAATAAAAAATGTACCTAAGCTATTAGAATTGTATGACAGTAGACCAAATTAATCAAAATCTCATTACAGAATAAAATAATTTGATTGAAAACTTTTCATTGAAATGATATTTATATAATTTACACAAATGACAAATTAAAACGTAATTATTATCAATAAAAAATAAATAAATAAAAGAAATGCGATACTGTTATCATAAGACAACAAAACAACACTCTTTGAAACTTAATATTCTTGAAAAGAAGAATTACAAAAAAGAAAAGTAAAATAATATGTACATGTATGTATATGAATTTATTGTTCGTTTCTGGTGAATGTTAAAAATTAAAATGAAAAGAACATTTGCAAGTACACACAGCTATTAAAAATGTAAAAAAAAACTATATTTTAATTGTGAAAATAAAAATTACACCTTATAAATTCTAGAGATATTTAAAATAATTACTCTGGTGATATTTAACCTTTTTCTGCAATGTACTTACTCTTATCCGACTGTATAATTAACTTGTATAAACAAGTTGTGAATTGCAATGCAATTAAATATATATTCTCTACAAGATTTGTATTTAAGTCATAAAAATTATTTGAATTTTTTCTGTAAAATGTAATCACTAATGAGTCAAGCAAGTGCCGTGCAATTGTACTTTTACATTTGCTTCAATTTTTGTAAATAATATTTTGCATGACTTCCAGGACCATAGTCATTTTTTGAACCTAGGAAACCATTAGAAATGCCATACTACTATAATTAAATCTAGTAAAAGTTGAAATGTATACCATACAATCTCAGGGAACCTCAAAATTTTCCCCATGTTTAGCAAACATTGCTTACTTATTACTATAGATAAGTTAAATCTTAAACTAACCTCAAATTCAATAAGTTTAATTTAATTAGCAAACTATTCGGACTAAAATAATTCATGCAATAAATCAAAGGAAAAGGTAAATACTTTTTGTTAAGTTACTCATTTCAGACATTGCAATGGCATTTTACCTGCAGCAACGAATTAACTGTGTCTATTTCTAAATACTAATAAATATATAGTTTTATTCCAAAGTATACCGGTATGTTGATCATGGAATGTTTTCTTAATGAATATGCAAAAAAAAACTAATGTATAGTACAGTAATTTATGACAGTCATGCAAACTTGTTCATAAACTTTTAAAAAGTTTTTTGCTTTTAATAAATATACTAGTATGCACTTCAGAAGTTAATTTGTATAATGAAATGCTGAAATATCTAAATAATACGTATGGAAATAAGTTGCTTTGTGGTTAAAAGTATATTTAATTGATAGGTAAACATTTTAAATAACCTATTTACGAAAATTACAACTGCTAATTAATATAAACTATAAGTATGTATGAGAACTTACCTTAAAGGTATCTGCATACAAATGTGAAATAGAAGTCCAACTTATTTATAGAATGTCAAATGTCAAAAATATTTTAAAATCACAAACACATTAAATATTTAGCCTAATCACACATAAATATTATTTTACAACACAGTTATTATTATTAACACACATGTATTTACTTAATACAATTACACAAATATTTAACACTAATTAATATGTTTATAATAATGAGACTAGAGTTAATATTTAATTAATAATACATTATAAATTCGTCGGTAGATATACACAAGGGTAGCGATGTATATATGGCAGTATAAGTTAAATTGAAGCAACCAGCGTAGAAGATACGCACGGCTCGACCGCACTAAACGGAATGAATAACCTAAAGGGCCAAGCCGGCTTTCCAGTGCGCATGGCATTCTGCGCATCGACACTGACACTACTATAGTTCAAATACATTACTTGAGGAACACAACCACTAAAAATTGCTGTAATAAAAAGTTTATTTTAAATTTAAATGCAGTTTTAATTATTTGTTTCAAGTAATGTACTTTTTGTAATCAATGTTAACATAGTTTTTTACATTAACATAGCATTTTTAAAAGCATAAATTATAAGTACACAGAAATAGTAATTAAAATAATAACTTTGATTGCAAAAGAAATGCGAAATAAACATAAATTTTGAATTTAATTGATTTAAATTTTGAATTTGGCACCTACATGTCTATAGAAGAATATAACGCAAGACATAACATAATACCAATGCATCCTCATCCCCCTTCCACAATATCAGCACCCACCCGCCACCCACACACGCAAGTTTCAACTTGCAAACAAAACAAAATATTTTTTGAATTCAGTTGAATATGTAGCAGCTAGTTATTTTGTTAGATTGATCTAGAAACTATATTCATCCCTTTTCTTCATCAGCCAATTAATAGGCAGTCGAACAGGATGTCTCAAGCTCGTCTGTATCTGTTACACATAACTCAAAAAAAAACAATTATTCAATTCAATTGTTTATTTTAAAAATATTTTTAGAATAATATTGCTGTCTCTTTCTTTTACGTATAAAAATCTTAAATAAAACTATGCACTACTCTAACACATTACAATAATTTTTCTCTAAAATGAAACATTGCAAAATAATCAACAAAGCATGTGATGACTTACCGGTCATTGATCTCGGTGCAGGTGTACAAATATAAACAAAATACCAATTCGTTGTTGCCATATTTATATAATTAAAATTAAAGTAGTGATTAAATAAATTTACAATGTTGCACGATCGAAATATTTAAAAACAAATAGTTGCAATAAATTTAATTAATAATAATTTTGATTTTAATTTATAATGACATTATGTTGTATAAAAAAACCATTGTACTGTGGGTACTAAAAGTAGCGTATTATAAACCGTTTTCCCCTTCCCTTGAAATTGTATATTGTAGATACATGTATCCAAGTATGTTTCGGATATACACGAGTCTAAGTAGAACGTAGTGCGGCACTTTAATTGGCATACGTACGAACTATATTATGAATACAGACGTATGAAATACATACTTCGACGGTACAGTGATGTATTAATAAATTTTCAATCAGAATCTACCTCTCATGATAAAGTGTGCTAATACGACTACACCCTATTGAAAAAGGCGGAGTTTGCAAGTAGTTGGTTCAAAATGTGAGATGTCCTAAAAATGTGTATCCACCAAAACAACATTCATCCATTTTGAAATACACAAGCAAGTAATGCATAAACTACGTCTCCACTAAGAAAACACGAACAACAAAGCTAGTTGATGCACTGGTTTGCTCATACATAATAGATAACATTTTAACCTTGAAAATTTGAAAAGAACACCTGCATGTTTTATAACAAAAGCTGATACATACTATAAAATGAAATGGATTTTTAAAGCAAAATAAATGATTTAAAAAACACGTTATTCGAGGTTTATCATCTGTTAGGGTTACTAAAGCAAAAGCAAGAGCAAAAGGTGGAACCATCAAATCATAAATTGATGGAGTCGTTTTTATTTTCTTAATTGTTTAACAATGTACATTACATAAATATATTTCCTTCTTTAGTGGTTTTGTACGGTGTTACGCGCTAATATTTAAATTAAAATAATTGCCTGCAAATAGTAGAATTTATGAACCATTAGAAACGTTAATATCTTTTAAAATATCTAGCAAGTCACAAAACTAAGAATCTCATTCTTATATGCAATATGGAGAAGATTATTATAAAAGCAACTTGGAGATTTAAGAGTTTTATTCTTTTCACCAGACACATTTACTAATAGAGAATTACGTTTGTCTATATTAGGTTGTCTATACCTGCTTTAACAGAAACTTTGTAATACATTTTAATAAAAATCAAATATTTTTCACTTTGGTCACCCCTATCAAAGACCCCTGTATCTTTAAGAAGAGTAGGAGAACTCCAACATCCTGATCCTGTATCCTAGACTGTAGAATCTCGAGATCCAGCTGAGTCATCGTCCGCGAAATGGTAGCCGAGGGACATGTTTTATACTAAACTTTTATTAGACTAAAAGTAACTTGTAGAGATTCAAAATTATCTGTAAAAGTTTTAAAAGCGCAATCGTTTATAACCGTATCTTAGTTTGCCTTTAAACTAAAGAGTAATAACTTTGCAGGGGGTCACAAGGCGTTGATGAGTCACGGTTTGCGTTGCCATGATCACAATCAGAATGACTTAATTAAAATTTAGAGATAAATAACCTTATTAATGTAATTGAAACAACTTCCTTTATTTTTAAGTAACATGATAATGGGCTTGTGTCCTCATTTTTTAGTGGTCGATTTTTCAATTGTTGATTGAAATTGATTTTAATAAATGTGTATTGGCGTGTCTATTTTATTAAATATCTAAATGTTGACGTAGATTGTGACGTAGTTGACGTAGTAATTAAAAATTTGAATTGTAGTTTTAGCGCTAGAAATGGTCGTCAGTTATTTGTTGAGTAGATCAGTGCTGTGGTAATGTTTTGTTGCTGTTGGTAGTCGAAATAATCAAGTCAAGTCAAAGAATAATAAGTTTTTATCTTATTTAACCCTGCTAAGGCAGACATAATATTAGAACTTTATTGTTTGAAATAGCTGTAAATAATATTTGATATTTTGATATTGATTGATTTATGAGCTGTAAGGTTGGCAACGGTTGTGATGTCACATGCGTTTGGAATGTATACAACGTTGAATCCCTTTAATAATTAAAGAGACAAAATGACTTTTTTAATTGTTAATATCTCTTAACATATAAGAAGTTATTAAAAAATAATTGAACATTTGAGGTTCTAGTAACCCACTTTATCAATATATAGTACACTTTTATAGAAATTAAGACATAGGACACAAGCCACAAATTTCTCCATTCTTAGACCCGGCCCTGTAGGTACTTTACTAAATGTAGTACTTGCATAACAATACAACCTAAGGAATACATGAGTAAATTAATTAAGTAATTAGTATTAATTAGACTTCGCGTAAGAGTTCTCCTGATAATAACTTGATTACGATGTCGTGTACGTTATTTAGTAATGTCAATCCAAATATACTGCATGATAAGCTATTTAATCATAATTACAGTAAATATAATTAAATGAAGTGTAATTAAACAGAAATTAGTAGTACCTATGTACCAGCATCCGCATCCGTATCCGCGTGAGCACGTTTCAACATGTCTCAGCATTCCACGCTTGTAACAGCAAACCGCACCGCATTACGATTTGCGATTACAAGAGCTAATGCTAGAGCCTCAGCCACGAATGGAATTGATTATACGAATTGTTGCCTGCCTGATATAAATTCAGATTTAGATTCAGATTCAGAGTATTGATTAACAAAATGATTTCACGATACGAATTAATTAACTATAATTATTAGTTCCGTAAATGAAATATCCTAATTGAAGTGCTGTGCTAATGGATGTTGTATAATTTCATATTTCACATACAAATAACTAAGCCTATATATATTTATTATTAATTGTGTGCCTTTCGGCTTTACAATCTACTTCTACTTCTTAATACATTTCATTCCTATATACATTCAAACTTAAAACTAAACTTTATTAATTTATTAAAACTAAAAAAAATATTCTAAACTTTTACTACTTCCAAAAGTGCTTTCTGCTTCTTCTTCTCTTGACCCTCTCTCTTCATGTTCCCCATGCAAACCAGATAACGAGATTATTGTAATATTTTTCGTTCCTTTTTTCTATTTCCACCATCCACCTCTTTCTTTCATTGCCTCCCTTTAATAGCTGCACAATATTCTTCTCACTCATTACTTTTTCCTGTCAAGCAAACTTAATGTGCTCCAGTGTTTCAATCTCCGTTCCGCACACTCTACACATTCTTTCCTCGCTATTTGCCCAGTATCTGTTTCCTTTCTCCTCGTTTCCCAATCTAAACCTTGCAATCCTTCTCATGTTTTTTGTGTCTTTTTCTTTTAAGTACTGTGGTATACCTCTCTCCCAAATCCTTTTATATATTGTGTTGTAATTGCTCTTCTCGATTTTTTCCATTCTTTCCTGTTGCTGTACCTCCTTGTCCTTTCTCCTTAGCTCATCTTCCATTTGAGAAAAATTTTCTGCTCCTTTTTGTAATTTACTATGCGCGAATGAAAATAAGGTTCATTTTACAATAATATTCCTTTCATTCAAGGTTCAGAACACAGGTCTAGTAATGATGTTAATATCCTAATGAAATAAATAATGATCTTTACGAAAAAATGCGCTTGGAGCGCTGTGAACAAATTCCCAAAACCATCTTCCAAAAATGACAGAAACAATGTTCTTGCTATTTTTAATATTGTTGTATGCATGAAAATATTAAAAACTTTTTATACTTATTATAGAAATCGGAAGCATGTTCATATTCAAACCGGGGACTCCCATTAAAAGACTCCCACTTGAAATCTTTTCTCCAGACCTGTGTACAGGACCATAGTGTCACCGTGAATCGGATCTGATCGTGTAAAAGGCCTATTACGTGACATAAGATATATAAATCAATTTTTATCTCCTTGAATTCCAAAAATGTTTCTCCTACTTTTAAAACAGTTTACTACATTATGTGGAGTGTATTTTAAATATTTTAAAAGATATTAGGAAGCATATTTCACGCAGATGGTTGGGATCAATATACATACAAATTTTTGGCAACAGATGTTACTGTTCCTTAAGTTTTTATAAATTGACATAAGTTTGTAAAAAATAAAATAAACTAAGGTTAAAATAATGTAATTTAATATCCGAGTAGGTTAAGTTGAAGGTTTTAGGATACAAGTCAGAGGGCTTTAGTATTTATTTGTATCCATGTTGTACAATGGGCTTATGTCCTATGTCTTAATTTCTATAAAAGTGTACTATATATTGATAAAGTGGGTTACTAGAACCTCAAATGTTCAATTATTTTTTAATAACTCCTTATATGTTAGGAGATATTAACAATTAAAAAAAGTCATTTTGTCTCTTTAATTATTAAAGGGATTCAACGTTGTACACATTTCAAGTGCATGTGACATCACAATCCTTGTGTAAGGTTACCAACCTTACAGCTCATAAATCTGTGCTATATGTATTTATATATCAAAATATCAAATATTATTTACAGCTATTTCAAGGAACAATCAAATTTCAATATTATATCTGCCTTAGCAGGGTTTAATAAAATAAAAACGTATTATTCTTTGACTTGACTTGATTATTTTACTACCAGTAGCTGCAAAACATTACCACAGCACTGACCTACTCAACAAATAACTGACGTTAAAATGCATTTCACGTCATAAAAATATGGCCGACCATTTCTAGCGCTAAAACTACAATTCAAATTTTTAATTGCTATATCTCCGTCAATATTTAGATGTTTAATAAAATAGACACGCCAATACACATTTATTAAAATTAATTTCAATCAACAATTAAAAAATCGACCACTAAAAAATGAGGACAGAAGCCTATTTGCTAATCTGTTTTACTTGGTAGGTCCAGAGAAACTTACAAGTATGGGGCACGAACTTCTAGCTAGAAAATGGTACGGAAGTATAAGTAGATAACGTTTAACTTTAAAAGTAGGCGTTCTGAACAATAAAGAATAAGCTGGGAAACTAATACATTGCTATACAGAAGCTATAAAAGGAAGAACTAAATCCTTTAATAACTAAAAAGAATATTATTTACGATTTATGATTTTAAGAATCACAGAAGTTCTGCCATTGCTCATACGTTATACATATATATGAGAGCACAACCCTTACTTTAGAATTACTCCTACATCAAATTATGATTTAACATTACATATATTATACAAACGGACGCGTATATAACTGCATAAGTAACACACACACATAACAATGACACTTCAAAACCTGTCAACAATTTTATTACCGCATCATAAAAGTACAAGTGCCTTTTTTTATAAACATTTTTAACATTTTTTGTTGACGTTTGGTAGAATTCGTTTTGATTTTTATGTTTTCTTTTAATATTCTTCTGGTAAACCTTTTTGGGCGTTGGACTCGTTTGCGGAGTATAGCCCAAGGAATAAGGATTCTGGACAGGACACAGAAGCCAGAAGAAGGTTTTAGAGAAATCCCTTTATGGCAATATAGTTGTTTGGTGCTATAGCAACCAGTCGACAGAACGTTGTACCCAATAGGCAGCAGTTGATTTGAAATAAATAAGTTACTCACTGATTTATACTTCTGTTTCTTTCCTTTTCCTTTTTTCTATCAAATAGATATTATTAAAAAATATAGGGTTTTATAACAGTGATCGTAAAGTAGAGGTCTTAACGATTGAGATACGATTTATACGACGAATTTTGACTTTATTATACGACACCATTCAACATTGAACAAATGTACTCAACGGTAATATTTTTGCATGAATTTTAAGACAGAGTTATCGCAAAAGTACGCGTTCCTATAGTGAAACTTCCTATGGTCCTTTATTATTCCTTTATACAGGATATCCCAGAAGTCGACGTAAAGCCGGAATTGGGTCATAGGGTAAGTCATAATATCAAAGTCATTATCAAAAAAATAGTTAAAAAAATCTAAGTTGAATAATTTAAAAATTATTGGCATTTAAAAAAATCGAGAAAATCTGCACACTGTGACAGTCTTTTAACTCTTGTAACGAAATTTTAACTTTTTTTTTTAATTTTTTGTTATGTGATCTTGAATAATGTTTCTGTAAATTGTTGCTTAAAATGTAAAGCCAACTGCTCCACCTTGGAAAAAATTGTCACTTTTTGTCCTACCAAATATTAAAAATTAATATTTCGCCCAAGTTTAAGGGACAGCACTGAAAAAAAAAGTACTATGCCAGTTTGACAAGTAACATTAAAAGTTGGCGCATTTAATAAGGATTCCAAAATGGTATGACACTTGCTAGATTATTTCTTAAATTGTGGACAATTCCTACTTTTGCAAAGTAACCCAATTTATTTATTATATAAATGCCAGTATATGTTTTATTTGATGTTGTGTTTTTTTCAGATTGTTGTAGATAGTTTGAGAGATATCAGGAGGTGTTGTATTGTTATTTTACATAAAGTATATTCATTAAACGTATTTTCAATTTATTTGACAACAACTTCTGAAACTCAGAAGATATAGCGCTAGTTCGGAATCGAATGCGAAGACACAACTGTCCGAAATGAGCAATCAACGCTTTCGGTCACTGTACCGTCTAGTTAAATATTTAAAAGTTGAATTAACAATAAATTGAAGTATATAGAAAAATATGTACTATTAAAACATTGAGCTAATTATATATCTATTTAATTTTTTTAATGTCAGCCCTTAATTAGCTAAAGTGTGGCCACCAGTGCTACAACAGCAGCTGCAACACGTTATAGATTTCTGGCATATTTTGTATTAATCTTCTCGTTCATCGGTCGTCTGCGTCCCTCAAGCGGCACAAGCAACGGTAATGACTCAAGGTCCAGGTACACAAGGCATCCAGATCTCGGGATATCTTCTAAATACGAGTGCCATGTATCTACTCGACCTTAAGACCTGGACCAATCACAGTTGCAGTTACCGACAGATGCGTTTGCAGACACTGCGAGCAAAGCAGTGATCCTTATCACAAGATTTTGTTGAAATCAAATCCACATTTAATACAATAAATCTGTAGCGGGCGCCCTGCTCGGACTTGAAGTGGTACTAACTTTTGGTAAAAAGGTTATTTCCGGTAATGCAAACAAATAGTTTGTTTACAATCATTAACAAAACTAACTGCTCCTCTCACTTGCCTTTGTTGACTAGGTAGCAGTTATAAAAACAATCTTATTACGTGTTATTATTTAAGATAAAGAATTTATGAAGTTGCCACTGTCATTAAGTCTTTACATAAATTAAACGTAAAAAATGCAACTGGTTCGTATTATTGGATGACACGTAGATAATACTACAAGAAAAGTTATGTAGATTTCACAGTGTGTGCGAGAGCATTGATACTTAACGCTGACTGCTGTGTCTTAGAGTTCGATCCCCATCAAAGGCCACACCATGTTCAACACACCACTTCTCGCTCGAACGAAACTTACCTTAAGTTCCAACTTCCTCATACACAAGCAGATGCATTTTCTGCGCAAACTTCGCGAGTTTATTGTCTATAAAGACTGGCATCGCACACCTCTAGGAGTGGAGGAAAATCAACCATAATTTCCTGCACACAGTGTAGTGTAAACTGCCAACATAGTACGAGATCGTCGGTGATAGGATTCAGCATCGGAGGTAGACCGACAAAAAATAAATTTAATTTAAAAAAAGAAGATTGAAATAGACGAACAAATCAGTCATCATAATAATTGTTTCTTTTAAGGTTGGAACATGAAAACTAAAATAAATACACCAGCAGTATTACGTCTCTCAATTCCTTCTATGTTTTCAGTAGATGGTTTCCGGTTAAAATTTATCCTTTAACAAATTAATAAATGATAATTTGTGTAAATGATAGAACAGATAGGTTTATGAAATAAAATTTCAAATTGAATATTTTACAACAGGTTTTTAATCAATATAATTTTAAATTAACGAAAGTTTATATATTAATTAGCTGTTGATTAGATCATAAAGTTGCTTTAATAGTTGTCAGTTGAAAAAATGTAACTTTAGTTCATGAAATAATATCATAATCTTATACAGATACAAACAGATACTGGGCAAATCTCTGTATTTCTGAATCTCTGAAAGGAATGGAATGGCGATCGAGGTGGCAGAGAGAAGAAGAGAAGGAGGCACAAGTGTGGAAGATGAGCTAAGGAGAAAGGACAAGGAGGTACAGCAACAGGAAAGAATGGAAAAAATCGAGAAAAGCAATTACAACACAAGATATAAAAGGATTCGGGAGAGAGATATACCACAGTACTTAAGAGAAAAAGACACAAAAAGCATGAGAAGGATTGCGAGGTTTAGATTTTTTAGACTGGGCAAATAGAGAGGAAAGAATGTGTAGAGTGTGCGGAACGGAGATTGAAACACTGGAGCACATTAAGTTTGCTTCTCAGGAAAAAGTATTGAGCGAGAAGAATATTGTGCAGCTATTAAAGGGAGGCAGTGAAGGAAAGAGGTGGATGGCGGAAATAGAAAATAAGAACGAAAAACATGACAATAAATAATCTCCTTATCTAGTTTGCATAGGGAACATGAAGAGAGAGGGTCAAGAGAATTAGAAGCAGAAAGCACTTTTTGGAAGTAGTAAAAGTCTAGAATATTTTTTTTAGTTTTAATAAATAAATAAAGTTTAGTTTTAAATAAAATTAATAAAGTTTAGTTTTAAGGTTGAATTGTTAAGATAGGAATGAAATGTAATAAGAAATAGAATACGGTAGATTGTAAAGCCGAAAGGCACACACAATTAATAATAAATAAAACAATATCATAATCTTACAGTTATGTTGATAATAGTATAAGTAAGATGTTGTGGTTTTATATTTCAGCCATGTTTTATATTTATTATAAAATCGACAATATAAACGCTCCATCAAATATTTCATCCTGTTACCCATCAAAGCTCAATTCACCTCTGTATGTAACGTTTTACGAAATTTGTTTCTTTTAACTTCACCCATCATAATCGTCAAGATCATCATCAATCTGTATCTGACACCCTGTGAATTTAAATATACCTTCGTAAAACTAATAATTAGTAGCTTACAGAGCTTCTTTGATCATTTTTTTTTGTAAATTCAGTGTAAACATTGTTAACACCGTCATAGATCTGACATCATACGTAATTAATAAAATAAAACACTTGTTTGATACAAGAAGGAACAAGGATTCATGTTTTCTAGATAACCAACCAGGTACGTTACATTAGCTTTTATAAAAGTAAAATATTGAAAATGCCCTCAGGTAAACTGTTGCGTTTGTACACGTAATATAGAATACAAGGATGCAATGGAGAGAGAGAGAGTTAAAAAGTAAGGTTTAGTAAGGGTGCAATTAACTTCAAAAGATCAAAATAGAAAATAAATATAAAAATATAAGATAAAGTAAAAAATAAAGGAATTTGAATGTACTAGTACTTTTAATAATATCCAGTTGAAGGTACTATATATTATTAGACCAGTCTAGAAGTCTAGAAATTAGGTCGAATGATGGCAAATAAACTTTTCTGGCCTCCATTTTGATGATTTAAAATAAATAGTTTACAAAATGTTTAATGTTCCAAAGACTTCATAATTTCAAATTTTATTATTAATCAGATAAAAAGAAGTTTATACATTAGTCTGATCAACATTAAACCTTGGTATTTCTATCTATAATAATACATCCTTAAACTAACAATGAATTTAAAAAAAGCATAGTTCACTAAGCTATGGGTTAATTATAATAATTTTAAAACTATTAAGTAACTAATGGGCTTGTGTCCTATGTCTTAATTTCTATAAAAGTGTACTATATATTGATAAAGTGGGTTACTAGAACCTCAAATGTCTAATTATTTTTTAATAACTCCTTATATGTTAGGAGATATTAACAATTAAAAAAGTCATTTTTTTCTCTTTAATTATTAAAGGGATTCAACGTTTGACAACATGCCAACTGCATGTGACATCACAACCGCTAGTTGCTATCCCTTTTATACAACAGAGTGTATAAGAGATATATTCTTGACAAGTTTATACGTTACCAACCTTACAGCTCATAAATCTCTGCTATATGTATTTATATATCAAATATCAAATATTATTTACAGCTATTTCAAGAAACAATTAAATTCCAATAGTATGTCTACCGTAACAGGGTTAAATAAAATAAAAACTTATTATTCTTTGACTTGACTATTTCGACTACCAGCAGCTACAAAACATTACCACAGCTACTGACCTAGTCAACAGATAACTGACGTTAAAATGCATTTCACGTCATACTAATATGGCCAACCAATTCTAGCGCTAAAACTACAATTCAAATTTTTAATTACTATATCTCCGTCAACATTTAGATATTTATTAAAATAGACACGCTAATATACATTTATTAACATCAATTTCAATCAACAATTGAAAAATCTACCACTAAAAAATGAGGACACAAGCCCATTACTAATCATCGTTCTACATGTATAGCCCTATTTCATGTTTCAACCCGCTTGCATTTGTATACATCAAAAGAAATCGTTCGTCCAGCTAAATCCGTTTGAATAGTTAAATTGTGATCTATATAGATTTACATATGTAAATTCATAGAGAACAAAATGAGAAAATACAATAATTATTATTGCGGTGTAGACATCTTATAATCATAGTGAAATACAAAAGACAGTGTGTAAAATTTAACCAGTGGTGTGAGGAAGATCCTTAACATACCTACATCTCACGTGTTCATGTTTCTTTTCAACAAACCTAAAATATAATCTCAATTCATTAATGCCCTCACATTGGACATTTGCAAGTCATTACTAAATGATCTTTATTCACCTTTGGGCGGTTGAAATCTGCCAGATGTTACTACCTTAAAAAAAAAAAAGGAAATAGGTTGTTCATTTTAATATTAAATCCGGTAATTGAAAAATAATGACGCAGTAAACAAAATCACAAGTTTTTAAATATTTTTTATTTATTAATATTTCACATTAGCTCTCTCTTGAAAAATCATTATTTTGCGTGGTGTTTTTATGCTCGGATATTGCAATAAAGTGAGTTAATTAAAAAGCTGTTGAGTCAAAACAATTTTAAACATTGCGCATTTAAAAAAACCTGGCAAGAGTTTATTTGCTCTGGTGTTGGACTTTACATCACTTTATTTTAAAATAAAAGAATTAAAAAAGAAGAAAACAATATGTAAATTCTAAAAGGGAGATTATCAAGCATTTTCATTTAAAATTCTGTGCAAACGAAACAAAAATAATTAAAACGAAGTTAAGAAATATGTGCCAATTCTAACTGTACATTCTTCTAGACTGGATTCTCTAACTTTACCAGACTCCAAAAGTGTAATGGACTTGTGTCCTCATTTTTCAGTGGTCGATTTTTCAATTGTTGATTGAAATTGATGTTAATAAATGTGTATTAGCGTGTCTATTTTATTAAATATCTAAATGTTGACGGAGATATAGCAATTACAAATTTGAATTGTAGTTTTAGCGCTAGAGATGGTCGGCCATAATTGTATGACATGATATGCATTTTAACGTCAGTTATTTGTTGAGTAGGTCAGTGCTGTGGTAATGTTTTGTAGGCATTGGTAGTTGAAATAATCAAGTAAAAGAATAATAAGTTTTTATTTAATTTAACCCTGTTATAGCAGACATAATATTGAAATTTTATTGTTCCTTGAAATAGCTAATTCAATTTTTGAGATTATTTTGTGACATTTGTATTCCAGATTCGAAACAACAACTATCTAAATTGATGGGAATTATTAAAAATATGTATGCAAAACTTTCCGTTTACTTTTACAGAATAATGGGCTTGTGTCCTCATTTTTTAGTGGTCGATTTTTCAATTGTTGATTGAAATTAATGTTAATAAATGTGTATTAGCGTGTCTATTTTATTAAATATCTAAATGTTGACAGAGATATAGCAATTAAAAATTTGAATTGTAGTTTTAGCGCTAGAAATGGTCGGCCATATTTGTATTACGTGAAATTTGTTGAGTAGGTCAGTGATGTGGTAATGTTTTGTAGCTGTTGGTATTCGAAATAATGAGGTCAAGTCAAAGAATAATAAGTTTTTATTTTATTTAACCCTGCTAAGGCAGAAAATTGACTTGGAATTTTATTGTTCCTTGAAATAGTTCCAAATAATATTTGATATTTTGATATATAAATACATATAGCAGAGATTTATGAGCTGTAAGGTTAGCAGCGATTGTGATGTCACATGCACTTGGAGTGTGTACAACGTTGAATCCCTTTAATAATTAAAGAGACGAAATGACTTTTTTAATTGTTAATATCTCCTAACATATAAGGAGTTATTAAAAAATAATTGAACATTTGAGGTTCTAGTAACCCACTTTATCAATATATAGTACACTTTTATAGAAATTAAGACATAGGACACAAGCCAATTATCTAATGTAAAAAATATATCTTTTAATTCACCAATTATCAAAAACAATAGCAAGATACACGTGCTGCTACCAAAAACTATTTTTAAACTAGTTCAACCCTAATTCATCAATTCGAAACCCGTCAATTCTTGTTGGGTATTTATCTTGCACTTCTAACGGTGTTCATTGGAACGTAAATCAGTGCCGGTGGCCTAAATCAATCTCGGAGATAATTTTGATAGCGTAGCTGCATCCCTCTCTTTGTACGAATCTACTATAAATGATAGAATGAGATAAACATACATTTATTACCCAGTCAAGATAGATCTATGGTAGTGAGAGGAGTAATCCAGCAACTGAGCAACCAGTATTGAAGGCAGCAGGTGGCACGCGTGTTCTTTTAAACTTAAATGAACCAAATAACCTAGACCACAACAAGAACAAGCTGATGTTAAATAATTGGGTTGCTTTGCGTCGCCATCGTGTTGCGTTCATTGTTGTATGGATTTAACATCCACTTCTTAGTTATTTCATTAGATTTTGAGTAACTAATCGCTTTTATCATGTACGAGTATAATCGGCTGTGATAATTTACAATCTGACACGAAGATAGTTCATGAAACAACTCACAGAGGGATATCTTCTAAGCAAAGTTTCTCTCAAGTAGAATGGTTGATCTTCTAGTGAAGTAAGCTTTTAGATAAAAGCGCCCTATGCTTGATCTAACATTATCAAAAACTCGGTCCAGTTATAGCTGGGTACACAATGGGCTTGTGTCCTCATTTTTTAGTGGTCGATTTTTCAATTGTTCAATTGTTGCAGTGTAGTTTCAACGCTAAAAATGGTTGGCCATATTTGTATGACGTGAAATTTGTTGAGTAGGTCAGTGCTGTGGTAATGTTTTGTAGTTGTTGGTAGTCAAATAATCAAGTCAGTCAAAGAATAATAAGTTTTTATTTTATTTAACCCTGCTAAGACAGACATAATATTGGAATTTTATTGTTCCTTGAAATAGCTGTAAATAATATTTGATATATAAATACATATAGCAGAGATTTATGAGCTGTAAGCTTGGCAGCGGTTGTGATGTCACATGCATTTGGAATGTGTACAACGTTGAATCCCTTTAATAATTAAAGAGACAAAATGACTTTTTTAATTGTTAATATCTCTTAACATAACATATAAGGAGTTATTAAAAAATAATTGAACATTTGAGGTTCTAGTAACCCACTTTATCAATATATAGTACACTTTTATAGAAATTAAGACATAGGACACAAGCCCATTGTGTGTGATCTAGAAATGGTAAATGTTTAGGTACATACGACTGATTTTGAGTTAAATATATAAAAAAAATAACGGGTTGACGTTAAATAACATAATTTAAAAACATAGGTATATGCAGTTTAGTATTTTACTAAATTAAAATACCAGCAAAACTTTTTAGAGTTTAATAAGCAAATTATTAGTTTTTTTAAAGTGATTTTCTACATTTTATTTATGTTGTATATGTATATACCCTAAAGACCCAAACCGACAGCTGATTCCAGCAGCAGTTGCATAGATCAGACGGTTTTTTATCGAAATACATACTATGATATTTTATAACTTATATCATAAAAACATATAATAGCTAGTTTTTAGTTTCAGACTATCCTAGATCAATCCAGAAATAGACAGATGGGTAGTTGGGCAGTGAATAAATTAGACCAGCTATAATTATAGGAGTATATAAAAAAACAAACTCGTATTTCAACAAAAAGTTTGAATCATACAAAACATAATCCTCATCTATCGTGATAAAATTTAATCTAAAGAGAGTGTTATTTTATAGATACCCTAAAAAAATTTAACCCTTAAAATGAACTTCTTAAGGTGTATAATCCTTAACAAAATATTCTTAAGAATTGATGCGCAAAAATGTAAATTTATTTTCCAAAAAGCAATAAAATTAATTAATAATAAGTGTTATACTTTCGTAATAAGTAACTTTTGCTATGTTAAATGATGTTTAAATACATAAAACTGTGTTTACCGAGGTCTTCTTATTTTAATTTTTTTTACACAACGCTAAATGCCAATTGCTGAACTCATAGTTATCACAAAGGTTAGCTAACATGACTAAAAATGACAGATAATCATTCGGGCTATCCAGTACCTGTTACAAAATCAACAGAACTTTAATTATTATTTATTATTATTAAATACAGTAATTTTTTAATTAATTCACATTTTTTAAAGTCAGCCTCTACTCATTTTCTGTAAGTATTAGAATAACAAATGAAATAAACGAATTTTCTGTTATATAACTCATTTATTATAATTAATCGATAAATAATATCAATTATGTATCATAAAATAATATTGTGTAATATGTATACTACTTTAATTCCAATTTAATACACATGAGATACTAGCGCCATCTCTATTTCTCATCCTGAATATACCAGAAGTGCAATATATCGTGGAACGTACTGAAACTACATTATATGAACGAATGATTGCCAATATGTATTTTCAACCGTCGACAAAATAATATTATTATAGCGAGAACGTTGACTCCTTCGCTATACTCACTCTGCAATATTTATTCTAAGTTATACGAGTATTATATGAAATTTATATTAAAAAACTTGTAATACAGTTTATAACTTTAAAATTAGATTGTAAAATTGATCAGACGAACAATTTATAGTCTGAGGGCATCAAGTGTGCGTCTGTGTGTAGTAGATTAATAATTCATTATATTCACAACATTATTTTATAATACTAGTACATTTTTAGTATCTGTAGTAGTAATGAAAAAGTACATAAACTGCAACAAGGTGTTATCCATAAATCACGTCATATAAATGTTATGTTTTTTAACGTCTCGTCTCCATTGTCACGGCTTGTCACACATTGCCCCTTGTCGACCCCTTTCATGTGTATTACTATGTCTAATACTTGAAAAAAATCTATTTCTTAAGTATAATTTAATTTTTGGATCATGATTATTTTGTTCTTTTGAAACACGAATTAGATTAGATATTACGGTACTGTCTTGTAACACTTTGTGGACCCCTTCTCCCTTCTTTGCGTGTGATTAGGGGCCATCCATAAATTCCCTAATTATTCTCTGAACTCAACGTCTTCTAGTTTTCTTTATACCTCTTCCACCGCTATGCTATTCTTTCTTGTGTTCCCGATTTTCTAATTTTTTGTCAACATTACCTCCTACCCCACCGCTTTCACCCTCACCCACTTCTATTCACCACATTAAAAAGTGCGAAGAAATTTGTCTCTTACATTCTATATATTTTTTTACTACTTCTTAAGTCCATTTAATTCGTACATTTTTTAAATTAATTTTCTAAGTCCAAAACTAATTATATTTGACATAATAAAGAAGGCATTGCGGACAGCTGAAATATTGAAATGACAGGACAATTATTGTTAAGACGATAAAATCGGTATCTAATCAAAATTTCAAATCAAAGATTTTTTCCAGTTTATTAAACTGTCACATTTCTTTAAGACTCCATTTTCTTCTGTGTCAACAACATCCAATATTGAAAACAAAAGCACGGTGCTGCCACGTGACGTTTCAATGAGAATTAAAATAAGGAACATTCACAACATCAAAAAGCAAAGTTATTTTTACGTTTAAAGTTACGTTACGTTTTGAATACTTGATTGCTGTTTCTTATGGTGAACTGATATTGGAATCGTATGCGTATGTTTGTCGCATGATTACTAATGCGGACGTATGAAACGGAGACTTCTTCGATACAGCGGTGTATTGATAAACATTGAAATAGTAAACACTCGCTATTAACGATAATCGATAACGAGTCAATGATAAAGGCCTGAATCTACTGTTTAATAATATTGCCTTATCCAGCTTAGAAAGCACAAGTCAAATGTGCAAAATCTTTTACAGTTTTATCATTACCACTTACTGAAGTTGTAAACCTGCCCTGTTTTAAAATCACATTCGAAGGAAAAACTCAAATATATACAACAGATTCAAATTGATATCGTAACAGCTTTTGTTTCAGCGGCCATTCGACCTGTAGAGTATTGAAGCAAACAATTGATTTGCTGAACTGGTACAAGAGTGTGAGGGGGGGTCGAGAGGAGAGGTTTCTAGTATCTTAAACAGCAGGTGTGCTGGCGCTAGCTTGACATTGTTTTGTAGTACTTTTCAGAATTATTCATGTAAAATCATTTAAATAAAAATATGTATACTCTGCACTACAGAAATTTTAATTTATTAATTATAATTCATATTCAAAATAATATAAATAAACAATTATTTTGAAATGAATTAAATTTATGTTAATGGGCTCGTGTCCTCATTTTTTTGTGGTCGATTTTTCAATTGTTGATTGAAATTAATGTTAATAAATGTATAATGTTGACGGAGATATAGCAATTAAAAATTTGAATTGTAGTTTAGTGTATGTTAATTGTAGTGAATGACGTGAAATGCATTTTAACCTCAGTTATTTGTTGAGTAGGTCAGTGCCATGGTAATGTTTTGTAGCTGTTGGTAGTCGAAATAATCAAGTCAGGTCAAAGAATAATAAGTTTTTATTTATTTAACCCTGTTACGGCAGATATAATATTAGAATTTTATTGTTCCTTGAAATAGGTGTAAATAATATTTGATATTTTGATATATAAATACATATAGCAGAGATTTATGGTTGTGATGTCACATGCATTTGGAATGTGTACAACGTTGAATCCCTTTAATAATTAAAGAGACAAAATGACTTTTTTAATTGTTAATATCTCTTAACGTATAAGGAGTTATTAAAAAATAGGTGAACATTTGAGGTCCTATTCTAGTAACCCACTTTATCAATATATAGTATACTTTTATAGAAATTAAGACATAGGACACAAGCCCATTGTAAGTATCCGTCTATCTACCGGCGAACACAAGAACTAACTGCTTCGCCTAAACCTAATGATTTGTCTTACCAAGATTTATGCATGAAACGTTTGGTTATTAAGTGTCATTATCTTATGCGGTAATAATAAATAAATTCTCGCAATAATATTGTATAATTGTGTGTCCCCCGTATCGCGTGTCCCGTATCCAGTATCCAGTATTCCCGTGGTATTCTCTGTCCGGCACGTACGGTCCATCGACCATCGTCCGATAACATTATCCAGTGTACAGGTGTTTCTGAATAACCGGATTCCCAAAAGCACTCCTGGTCATACATATTGATCACTTAAATATATCATCGACGTGATGTTCGAGATCCCGGTACATTCCCAGTGTTGGCAAACTTCAAACACTTCAAACGATACATCGATATCCATTATAGATATAATATATGATATGTATACATATCATCGTCGAGACGGCAACATCGCGTAACTCAATATAACTAGGCGTGACTAAGTCTATATGAGGTTTTGAATGTCACCCTCATTTAAGCCTAAACATCGTAATTTGTCCGATAACTGCCACATGGCCCAAAGAAGGAGCAAAAATCCTATGTAAAAGAAACCAGAAACGGGTTCTTTTAGGTCGACAATAGGGTCAAAATTTTGACTCAGGTAACTATACAAATATTCCAATTCGAAACAATCCATGAAACATCAATGATATATCGCTAACAATCGCTGATCTTGAACTTCTTTTCTTCTAGACGAAGCAAAAACTTGGAACTGCCGCTCTTTTTAATAATTGCATTTGGTTATTTTATATGTTCATTTCTTATATAAAATAATTTCTAAGTTAATGTGTATAGTTAATATATATGAGGCTTCAACACCGCAACAACTGTCAACATAGTAGGAGGACGTTTGGTGATAGTACTTAGCATCGGAAATACGCCAACGTTAAATAAATTAAATAAAAATATAATACCTATCATAATTCTTTTTAATTTATTCAATAAAAACAAAACGCTTATGCGCAGGAAATTTCACTATCTAGTTAAAATCGGTGTTTATCGATATCTACTCGTACATATCGATGTTTACCTTTTGACGCCCACCACTAACTACCATTAGCCGTTCACGAGCGCCGGATTCTTCATATTACACTGTCATAACGATGCATTATGTAAATTAAAAATGTTGTAATTATCATTACGAATATTTTCTTTGCTTTTATCTTAAGTGTTACTTAAGAACTCACAAAGGGAAGCGTATAAACGTGTTTATTTTTTGGGGTGAACAACTTTATAACGATTTCCGAGATATATTGACATGTGTTTTTGACAAATATGTTCTTTTTAATTATCTTATATATTAATTAATAGAAGACACGAAGTATTATAACTCATTGAATTTATTATTGAGTAATATTTTTGAATTGTATGATGTTCTAATGATTTGTTTCATACATGGCAGTATTAATTTATAAATTAAAACCCCCTGATATGTATGCAACAACATATACCTTTATTTGTGTTAATATAATTGCATGCTGATCAGGCGTTGAAAGTAAGATATTTCTTAAAATTAATTAATGTGTTGTATATTTAATTCTAGCGACAATAAGATTTTCTTCATTTAATAAGATGAGAAAATTCTCTTGTTAAAATTGGCAAATATGTTGTATTGTATTAATTTTAACAAAAGTAAGATTTTATTAAACTCATGGACATTTTTTATAAAAGAAAAATTACATTTCTTTGAGATTTTTGATGCAGTTGTGTTCGTTATGCTTTAAAATAAAGAACTGCGTCATTAGATTTTAAATATCTACTATTTTCTGGCACTTATACGACACTTTATAAATTCATGGACATTTGTTTCTAAAATGAAAATTTACATTTTCTTGATATTTTTTGATGCAGTTGTGTTCGTTATACTATTAAATAAAAAACTGCGTCATTAGATTTTAAATATCTACGATTTTCTGGAATTGATGGGACCTTTTATAAATTTATGGACATTTTTTTCTAAAAAAAAAATTTACATTTTCTTGATATTTTTTGATGCAGTTATTTTTGTTATGCTCTAAAATAAAGAACTGCGTCATTAGATTTTAAATATCTACGATTTTCTGAAATTTATGAGACCTTTTATAAATGCATGAATATTTTCTTAAAACTCGTAATATCTCGTAAACCAAAACACTTATCTAAAAATGAATTGTAAATTCAAAATCAGCATTCAAAATTATGATAATTACCATTATAAAAATAACAAATTATTTCGGTCCATTTTTATCAAAAGTAAGAAGACTATACTCTTGTTACTTTTCATAAAAATTGAAGAAAAAAAATCACTAATTTTATTACGCTTTTTAACATAGTTTTGAATGCTGATCTTAAATCTGTATTTGATTTTTAGATAAGTGTTCTGTTTTACGAAATATCAGCATATTATACTCGAACCGTAACAGATTTCGAAAAAAAAATTTTTTTATTATAATCAGCATAAAATACTACGTTAGAAAATAAAAATTATTTTTAAAAAATATAAAAATTTAAGTTTTAGAAAAAAAGGTCCATGAATTTATAATAAGTTGCATTAAATCTAGAAATGCGTAAATTATTTAAATTTAATTGCATAATTCATCAATTAAACGAGTAGCGAATATAAATTCATTAAAGAATTTCAAAAATATAAATAGTAATGTTTTAGTAAAAAAGTTCCATGAATTTAAAAGAAGTTAAATAAAAGCCACAAAAGTGAAGAAATTGGATTAAACAGTTAATCAATTTAACGTTTTTAAAGTAATTTAACGTTCGCTATACATAACCCATAAAAATATAGAAATATAACTTTTAGAGAAAAATATCTAGCTTGTTGTGTAAGCTGCAAACTTGATTTTAAACAACGTAATTTAGGTTGCCTGCTCTTCAGGCTTAAAAGTTTAGCATATGTTACTTTAAACTGAATACCATAATGATATAAAATATTGATAAAACTAATATAATTTTTAATGTTTCCAACGATTTTAACCCTTTAAAAATATGTACCGGAATACATTTAAAATTTAGATATGATTTTTTTTAACACAGCTCTGCTGAAGTCGTTATAGACAGGTGGGTGTCTTTAAAAGGGTTAGAAAAAGTAATTAAATAAAGGGGTAATTTTGAAATTGATATTTTTAACAATTTAAAATTTTTTTCCAGCCGTAACAGCTGTCCAAGTTGTACAAGGATTCGTTCTCTTAATTATGTAATTTAAATTTTTTGTTATTTAATCTATCTAAAATGTCTAATTTCAAGTGTCACATATTAATAATTTGAATATATGCTTATTTACTTTAGAGTAGTTAAAAAATGGCCGGAAAATGGATTGGAAAATATTTATTTCTTGTTATTCCATTTTATTCTCACAACAAATAGGAGCCCTCGTTACTGAAGAGATATTGTTCTCAGTTCGGATCATCGAGGTCTCACTGTACTTTGAATAGCATACATCCTGTTAGCACACATGTGTATGAACATGCGTGTTTTAAGTTCATACAATTTAATTTATAATAACAAACATATTCTTTGACAATGACTTTGAATTAAACTTGAAAATTTCAAGGTTAAACCATTAATTATCACACGATAATTTGGCAGCTTGTAGATTCTCCAAGACCTCCTAATAATTTTGCGCACGCATGCACATCCTATGCAAAAATATTTCTAAGGATTTAAAATTTATAAACCGGAAGTGGCGCTCCAACTCAATGAGTAAACAACGTTCGCATGCAATTCACACAACTGTGGCAGTGGGCCATAACCAAGATTGCAAAGATATAAAACTAAAATGTGTTCAAATAAAATTACCATAATTGAATATCTGTGTTTATTTTTTTAAACTCTCATGTGAATTGAAACCGGTGTACAGTTGAATACAGAAGACAATAATTAATGGATACTATTAAATATTAATTTACCCATCTATCAGAATACAATAATTAAATGTAAAAATAAAATAGAACATTTAAATATGTTCAAATATTCGTTGGTGTTTGTACCGGACATATGTAACAAATTATTTTTTATATTACACGTTATCATTCACTGTAATCAGTGGTTCCCTTTATAAATTGTAGTTCAAAGTCAAAAACTGTTTGACTGAGTTCACACCAGTCTGTTGTCCGTCATGCAAACGAGCCCCATTATGCTTCACGAAGTCGTCTTCTATTCCTGTCACGAAGGTCTATATTGACCACTGATACGATCTCATGCTGAACTCAATGACGGTAACTGAGACAATTGCAGATGTCCAAGCAATGGGCTTTTGAACTCATTTTATAGGGCTCGTTTTTAATATTGATTGAAATAAATATTACTATATCTATATTGAGGTTTTTATTTTCTTAAATATCCAGAAATTGATGGAGTTACAGTTATATCAAATTTGAATTTCAGTTTTGTCCATGTTTTAGCTATGCATAAGACACAATTATTAACAAGAACCAAACGCACCATCTTCCGAACAGTAGATGCAATTGATACAGTTATAGATTCGTTTAACAGATGGCAGGCACTACAGTAATCTATGCTACTAATCAAGGAAAAGTTGTTACTCTTCAAAATATATATTATATATTAAATAATATTTTCGGAATTGTTGGTGTAACACTAACGGTTTAAAGTGATCCTTTTATAGCTTCCATTTTAGTTACAAATTGACTTTAGACCTATATTAAATTACACTTTTATTGCTCCCACGCGAAATAAGTTGTATCTAGTCATGATTGGCTTAGGTTAGAATTAGCTATACAGACGATTAAAACATACTATTTATTTATGAAATTAACTCTTCAGCGTATTTAAGTACATAGATGAAAACAGGTAAATATTTGTGCTTATAGAAAATTTTTAATCCTTAAATATTGATAATAAAATGATAACGAAATAAAATCCATGTGGTTCAAACCATATATTTATATTATATATAATATTTATTAAAATAAATTTTACCAAATCAAGACAAAAAATGGTATGTAGACAATAGTGTATAATAAATAGTCTAACACAACAAAAGGTAATATAAACAAATATAATACAGAATAACAAATCCAATTAAATAATTTTAATTTAATTAACATTAAAAAAATTTAATAATATATTTATAAAAATATGTAAATAACTTCTAAAACTATATAACATGATGTAACATAATCTTTGGTTCAATAATTTTTGTGAATTGACGAACTAACAATTATTTTCAAAATGTATTGATCTATTGCTTAGCACGAGGCTCCTCACGTACTACGCTAATTAGCTGTAACATTAATACGGCAAGAACTTTGTCGAGGGGGTCCATAAAACCGCGTTGCATCCACTTAGGAATGGTGGTTCGAGCATGGCTGAATCCTAGTTTCTGTAGAATGTAATCAATACCGTAAGGTTCTATAGACTTACCAGCCCATGAAAGCAACCTGTAAAAAAAAACAATGATTTATGTATAACTGTAATAATGGATTTATTTACTGTATTAATTTACTAAGAAATGCAATACCTGACAGTTGGTTCCAAATGCCATGTTTTGCAATTAAAGTGTCTCCAATCTTTTGTAAACATATCAGCGGGATCAAAATCTGATCGACGGCGTCGCTCTTCTTCAGAAATTCCACTAGAAGATGGGCCTGGAGTTGAGGTTTGTGCTTGTGGAGTTGGTATTGGATTGCTCCGGGGATCGGGGCTGCTAGAACGGGCACTTGCCTGACCAGTCTAATATAAATTTTTGAATTATAAACGCTTATATATTTAATACGAGCAAATATATGAAAATGTTAACATATCAATTTGTACAGATAGATTTCCAATATTAACCAATGTAACATGTATGCAACATTCAAAGATAAATGTAACACATATAATAATTAACATGTCTTACCACTCGTTCTTTCTCTTTAACGTATGATGTAATTAAATCGTGCAAAAAGAAGAAAGCCTCTGCATCTACAGTTACAAATATATGATCTTCGAATTCCGTAATGAAACTACACTCCACAGTTGGTTTTTCTTCTGTAACGTTAAGACTTATTAAAATATTATACCAAAAATATAATTCGTAATTTCGAAGTGCTTACGTATCGTGTCTGGAGTAGATGCCGTTTGTAAATGTTCTGTCTTTAGATGTAACTGCAAACTAGGAAGAGCAAAGATAACTTCCCTGGTGTGATTTGGATCAGTAAGTTTTGGTTGAGGAGCAGCACCAGCAGTTCCTCGAGCACGTTCTATGGAATTAGTGTATGTCTCAGACCGATCCCGCTCCACACAAGGAAAACGATCGACGGCTAGTTGTATTTAATGTTGGATATAAAATAAAATAAAAAACTCAATAAAACAATGAATGGTAATACCAAATAATATTTGAAAACATAATCTTTATAAAAAAGTTCTAGTGATTGATGATGAAACATTCCGCTAAAAATTAAATATTGGAATCACATTTTTTTGAAAAATTATATTATCTTACCGTCTATCTCACTATTACTAAAAGCATAGTGAAACCATTCCTGCAGGCTTTTAAACTGTGGCGGAAATATAACATTTCGCGACATCCTGCAAACAGTGGCCATTGAATGATGACTTGGAGCATGTTGTGCATCCATTCCAAGACCGAAAGTTAAAGTTTGAACGACATGTACTTGTTGACTATCTGAACCTGATGAAATATCTGTTGTAAATTTTCGCAAACATTCAAAGAATTCAATAAATTATGTCAATTTACCATCTGAAGCTGGAATCTCTTGCGCTTCTGTTGCAAAATTAATTGCCGGTTCTTTTAAACTAAAAAGTGCCCAGCTTTTGCACTTAAAGTTAATTCCATGGAAACAAGCCAATGATATATTTTTTCCACTAAGTTCCATTGTACCTCCCAAAACAGTACCTACAAAACATAAATATACAGAGTACATTTTATAAATAAAAATTCAGAATTTAATAAACCAGGTAATCGAATGAAAAAAACAAACCACTAGTTGGAAGGGGAATCTTTAATGTTGAAAGGACTAAACCGGCGACTTGTGAAAGAACTCTTTGCCAATGTCTGTGATGTCGAGCATCTTGCAAAGCACCACCTACGCTCCATGCATCCTTACCAACTGTCAATACATACCACAATCATTAAACCACAGAATATTTCTATTTTTATTAAAACATTTCTATTATTTATGTCTTTTAAGAATGTTAAATATCCATAGTTAAATATAAAACATATCCTTTGAAGCAATATTACTTTTTTATATTCATTTTATACCTTCGCTAACTTTTTTACGTTGAAGATTCTTTCTCCTTAAACTGCTTGAAGAAATTACTTTAGCACGAGGTTGTAATGATGAAAACACACGTTTACTGCTTTTAAACTGTTGTGAAAAGAATTCTTCCAATTTGTAATACATTTTTAATAGATCTGCAGTAGTTGATTTGGAAATCATCATTTGTAGTTGATCCCAACTAAGCTCTCCATGAATAAATATTATTGCTGGGCTGTAATAAAAATTTGTGAGAATTTTCTTTAAATAATACATTGTATTTTACATGGTGATTTATTATTTAATGTCTTAATGACCACAGATCATAGAATTATCATAATAACTTTTCTCTATTTCACAAATTCTCTCTGGTGAGATACATATAAGTTCATATATAATAAGTGGTTACCGTCTGGTAGGGTGTATAAATGAATCAGCATGTTTATGTCTGGAACTCTTCCACTCATCTTGAAGATTAGCATCAAGACAACTAACTCTGGACATCAAAACAGATGTTCCCATATAATCCAACCTTAGTTCTAGCGCTAACAGTTTTAGTTTTATCGTATGATCTGGTTCTGTTCCAGCTTCTTCTCGAATATGTACTACAAAAACATTACATTTAAAAATAATATATTTCTTTCTACCGAAAACAATTTTATATTAATTTAGTTACCATATGTATCAATTTGACTTAATTCAATTGTGCCGCCCACAATTCCACCTTTAGCATCTAATGTGGAGCCTCCTAAACCAACACCAATAAACATATTTTTGTGTCCAGTGCTTCCAATACTTAGTCGACCATGAGAACGGAAATCTTTCGTGAGCCATCTAAAAATTATGAAAAACACTGATTTTTAATATCATTGATTGATTTATGATAAAATGTAAACTTAATATTTGTATACTTACAATACATTTCCCATGACGTTACCCATGTTCATTTGAACGCTTAGTTTAGTAAAATTGACGGCAAACAAAACTAAAGTCTCCCAAGCAGAATGTGCTGCTAAATCTGATGGACTCGGTGAATCTAATGTAGATGTTGTAGCTGATTCTAAGCTAGAGGCTTTTCCACTCTCTAAATACCATAGATTTTTATTTAAAATCTTCTGATAAATATTCAGAAAAATGAAAAATTATTTCATACCTTTCAATCTGGCGTGTCGGGAAATATCATTTTCAAGACTCAGCCTAAGCTTCTCTTTTGTGTGTAGCAATGGACTCTTTTCGGCAGTAGGAGCAGATTTGGACATATGCACAGTATCATTGAACCTATTTTAAAAAAATATAAGTTTCAGAATCGTCTATTCCAAATTTCACAAAATTGAATGCAAAATATTTGATAACTCTCTCAACCAAAAAGTTACCTTGAGTCAAATCTTCTGAAATCTTCTTTCTCATTTGGAGATTCTTCTGGATAAGCTGGAGGCATGCTTAAATCACCCAAAAATAATCGTCTTACAATACTACGACGATACCAAGCTTTAGGAAAAGCTAAAATCTCTGTTAATCTTCTCATATCATATTTAAATGATGCAGACCCAATGTCGATTATGGCTGTGAAAAATTTCGCCATAGTTACAATTTTGCCATCTTTACATAAACATAAAATTTGTATATAGATTTCAATTTTACATTTTAAATGCAAAAATAACAACGAAAAACAAAGTTAACGCAAATATCACATAAATATTACGTTTGTGTTTTGAGAGTTTCTTTCAACGAAACCAATACTCTTAATTTGTTTATATAATTACTTGAAAATCTTATAACAGCTCTGGATTGATCAGGTTGTGATTTCAGTTTTCCATCAGTCTGAAAATTTAGTTTCCTTGACCTGGATAAATGGAATTTCACAAATTCTACATTAATACTGAGAGAGTCTTTACGTTCACTATCCGATAAGGGAGACCACTGTGCTTCTTTAAGCCCTGTAACAAACAAATAAATAAATATTATTATAAAATAATAAGAAAAAATATCTTTACATTTTCATACCTGGTTTCTTTCCGCCACCATAAGGATGGAAAATGTACACGGAGAAATCCGCTAAACAACCAGTAACACTAAGACCACCGACTGCAGCACCACTGCGGTCGTCGCCAAATTCGCTGTGTAAATTAAACTAACGTTAATAAAACGCTTGATTAATCTATTAGTGAGATTTAAGGGAATTTACGAACCTATGTAATTCTTCTTCATGTCGTTTGGAACTAAAAACTATGTCAAGAGAAGGAAGCTGTAGCATACACTCAACGCGGGAGACTGGCAAACAGGAGAATCTGTATATAAACATGTTATCAATATATACAAATATATGCTTGCATAGTTTACGTTAGGAAACGCAACTTTATTTTGAAAGATAATTTTTTAATGTAATGTGATATTATATGTAACTAGAAAAATTTAGTTTAGTTTAAACTTGAGCAGAGAAAAATCGCAGTGATAATAGCATTTACCTGAATGTGGAAGGCTGCATATGGAAATAAACAATAACGTCTACCGGAAAAGATGCATAAACGTATTGACCATAGTTCGTGACATCATTATCCACTGAAAATCTTGTATTAAATGGACCTAAATCATAGATTAAATATTTTTAAATTTAAAGGAATAAATTATCTTTAATTTGGATCACCTTCGCTTATTTACCTGTTGATGCAAAACTACTTTTAGATGGAATAGGTTCCAACGTTTGTTCTAAGAATTCTAATATATGTGGGCTGATAATTGTTTCTTCAGGAATGCTTTGAAGTGTCATCCATGCAAATAATGAAGCTCTTTTTGTACTGCTCTTTCTTGTTGGCAGAGCACTTGAAGAACCAGCTGCAAGTGGGTCGATTGTTGAAAGTCTTGGAGATACGTTTTCTTCCACGAGTGTTTTAGATTCGTAATGGACCTAATTTTGTTCAAATAAAAATTGATACTATAATATAATAACATTTTAAATGAAATCAACTAGTTTATGAAATGTAAAATTACCTTAACATCCAAACCAGGAATGTGAAAGATTGTTAAATCTACCAACGTCATGTTGGGATTATATCTAAATCGGGGATTTGAAGATCCACTATTAGTTTTATCTTTATGTCGTCGAGAAGTTCCAGGAGATCCCGGTGGTGGAACCTCTAAACCACAACCAGAGCTTGAACGCTCTTTTCGCATTCTTCTAAAATAATAATACATATAAACAAGAACTTCATGCAATATTAATTTAATAATTACATAATTAATAAAATAGATATAATTACAGTTTTATTTCTTCGTCTCGAATAGGATCTTTGGTATGAAGAACACATTTACCACTATTAATTAATACTTTAACGTCCAATTCAAAATCAATATTTGGTTCTTGTGATTTCTGGACAATAGGTGGCGCTGGTATTCTAGGCGTGTCCGAACAGAGAGAATCCAATAGAGGCACACTAATCAGAATTAGGAATATGAACAAAGTTACCTATTTAAAAAGTAAGATAGTGCAAAACAATAAAGAATACATTACCTTCCTTCCAAGCTGTCATTAAAACTTCTAGTATATGAGGAAGGTTTTCTTCTCAGCTCTATAGATTCACCATCAATATCCATAATATCTCCGACTTCGTCCGCCCAATCCAACTCTCCTTCTGGTAAGCTCACGTCTGAACTTGCACTCGGCAAAGAGGATTGCCTAAAATATATTACATATTTTTAATATACAGGACATGAGCCAGTACTATATTTAAACTGTGTTGGGACAAATAACAGTTAAATACCTCTGCATATGGTGAGCTTCATTAAATGTAACCCTGTGCTGCGGAGGACTTCTGACTCGTAGCGATGCTGAGCGAGATGGACCACTTTGTGGAGAGCTTCCTAAACTTCCGCTGTTGCCACTGATAATAGTCTCGAGTTCATCCGGACTAATTTAAATTTTATAATTACTAATACATTACATAATATAACACAACAAATTACTGTAACATTTCATACCTTTCCATTTCTAAGTGATGCTCTGGAGTTGGACTGGGAGCTATAAACGATCGGGATCTGTATGTATTTTTACCCAATCCTAGTTTTCCTTTAATAGACGAAGCACGACTTTGTCGTCTAAGTTTTTGAATCATATCCCTCCTAAAGTCTTTGAAGACAAGTGCTTCTAATTCATGCAGCCTTCTCATTTCGTGTTCAATAGTTCCTTGTGACGCGCCTAAGGTACGCAAATCGATAATTATTTTTGCTTGTTCATTCATTTCTTTTTCTAATAATTTGGAACGTTTTTTAGCATCCAAATTAGGATCTAATACGAAAGGTGGTAAGCTGTCCATCCATTTTCTAGAGCTACGCGATGATAAAATATTTTCTTGTGATTCCTTTAAACCATCTACTTGTTCTGCTTCATCGCTATCATAATCGGGATTCATCTGTTCGTCTTCTTCTGAACCCGTCAACATGGTTAAAGTGTGACCTAAAGCTGACAACTGTTTTCCAACGTTAACATCAAGATGAATATCCACTCCTTCCATCTGCCACTGTACGTTTAAGAACCATTTGGCATTTTCCATGCCCTGTTTGGCAGCAATTGTTCTACTGCACACTTCATATGTCCCTTCCGACACAACACAAAGATTCATTATACTGCTGTCAGTCATATCGGGTTTCCAATCATCCAGAGATGTTTCAAAATCATCTGTAAAACGAAGACACAAACCAACGAATCTACCTTTGCTTACTAAAGATCCAGAACTACATGCTGAAATACTTGTACTCTCCAATGTGACTACAACAGCACCACGAGATTCGCAATCGTACATTCCTCGGGGGCCCCATGAACTCAATGGTAATGGATTCAGAGGAAGACATATACCCATGTCATCAACTGTTAGTTGTAAGAACAATGTTCCCAAATGTGGAGCACTGAGCTGACCAAATGGAACTTTTTCAAATACTTGTTGAGTGGCCGTTAACACCTCCTTATTTAAGTTAGCACGTTTTTCGTTCCAATATTCGTAGGCGTTTTTATAATTCAACCAAACTAAAATTGCTTTATCTACAGCCATTGGTTGAATATAAATAAGCGGTCTTTTGAGCGTTATTAGCACGACTTCCTTATCATCACCAGCCATTTCATCTTGGAATGCATTCCGTAAACCAATTCTTGTATGGAAGAACGCAAACTGTTGAAATTCTGGCTCAGCTTCTTCGAACATAACATTTTTAAGTAACTGTCCAAGACTAAGATTAATATCAACTTGAGCTTTTCCAAATAACTTCATAGTGGCACTAGGAGCTCCCGAAACATTTTGAACTCTATTAGACAACTGAAATTCAACCGCTCCTGTCTCCAAGCGAACTGCAGAATTTGTAGGAGTAGTAGCTGTTAATTGAATTCTCTTTATTCTGATTATCAAAGAAAATAATATCCTTTTTATACTAGATGTACTTTCATCGTTATCTTCAAACCACAAAGGAACTGGCTTTTCACCTCCATACACCTTTTGGACTACTTCGTTGACTTCTTTCATGAAAACCTTTTGAACAAACACTAGATGATTTAGCATGTCTGTTGTAAGGCTATGTTCGAACACACCTATATCCGCTGTTGCACTTAAATAGCTTCCCTGGCGTAGAACGAGTCCTTCCATATTACGAGCTTCTTCTCGTAAGGTTTCTTTTAACGGAGCTTCCTGGTGACCACCATCAGGAACGTATTCAGCGCTTACGAGTACTTTTGGAAGAGCTATGCAAGCTTCAGAAGGTAAATTAGCTTCCGACGCTTGGACTTTAGTAGTAAAGCTCAATGAATGCTGTGGTAAATCGATGGTGAACTTTGCTTTACTACCCGTAACTCCAGAACTTTGTACGTGATCCATTTTATATTGAGCTTGAAGAGATGGCAATAAAGCAGCGGTAACACTTAAACTTTCCAAATTAATTAGGAACTGCATTACTAGTGGCTGTAGTAATCCTGACTGACTATTTGGCATTGCTCTAGGAGTAGCTGCTTGTGTTGGAGGAGCTCTGGAATGTTGTGGTGAATGTTGAGCGCCATCAGGTTCATCGCCATGTCCTCCACGAGACATGCGGCCACTGCTTCTTGTAACACGTAATTCTTGTAAGGTAGATGACAATTGTTTTGATCCTCTAGTCATCATTCCATGTAGCGCTACAGGATGCTGTGGAATATCAACGTTAACTGCACCCACCGTCAAAAATCCAGAGTTTTTATCCTTACCCCTTCGAGTTACTGTAGAGTACAATGCTTGTGACTTTCCTACTGTAACTTTAACAACAGTTTGTTGATTCGGTGCTACGCCTTCTAAAAGTACAATCATTGTTTGTCCCACTTGACCAGTAAGAGAACATTCTAGACTTGCTGGACGAGATTTCTTTCGGCAAGTTAAACTGCTCTGTAAGTTCGTAATTTCGGCTTCCAATTTTAAACCACTTAGTGTTGCCAGCAGTCTTGTTCTATGAATTTTAGCGACGCCAAAAACAATTAGACGTGTCCTTTCATTATTTAGGATACTAATATCTTTTCTGGTTTGGACAGGAGTGCTGGATGAACGTTCAACACCTGCAGGTCCAGGACACATGTCATCACTAGATTTTGCTTCCGCTAGTAAATTATACTTCCGCGATCCTTTGTAATGTTCAGATATATCTGCTGCTACAGAAAATCGATGAGGAATTGTTTTTGTGTCGGGTGTTATGGCATACAGCTCCAGTAAATGATAAACGGTCTTCCAACACTTTGGAGGTCCTTGAGGACTATTAGGACCCTTTGTAACTTGACTTTTATCAGAAATTACTGTTACTCTGTCTAGTACAGAACCGGATGGACTACTTCTAAATAATGGGGAGCTGTTACCTTCATTCAAATTTGTATATCCTAATTTACCCTTTACACTTTTACCCGTAGATCGTAATTTCTGAGCTAAGCTTTGAGGCCTTGATCTGAAACTAGGTGAACGGGTCAAATGCGTTACTTTTTGATGACTGACTGATCTGGATACTCCAATTTCTGAATTTAATTGTGTTTCACACATGTTTATTATTGGTGGATCAAGTACAACTGATTTATCTATTGATCCAATAAGTGCTGGTTCATTAAATTCGGAAGCTGAAAGAAATGAGTTTTTAAAAATAATTTATGATTGGGTGTTATTCTCAAGAATATTGAAGGGTTTGAATAAATGATAAATTAAAAAATATAAAAATTAAGAAAACATGTGGTTGTAAAAAGGTATTTTCTTTTCTCCAAGGTAAATAGAAACACTGAATAATATAAAACAATAATAAGTTCTAACAACCACATCTTTTCTTAAATTTTATACTTTCTAATTTATCATTTATTCAAACCGTTTAGTCTTGTTGAGAACCCTTGAGAGTAAATAAATAAATTTGGGATATATTGATTCATTCACTCACCTAATGAAGATCCATCCCTCGGATGAGCCGGTGGTCCATTATTCGTCGCACTATTAACTCTGGTTTTAGCATCAGGTTGTTGCTCTTTAAGTTCATTTTGAGTTTCTTTAACATTTTGATACATGTTACTTATTTGATGTAGCAATCGTAGTAACGGCATATTTACCTATAAAATACAAAAACAGTATTAAAATATATCGAAATCGATTAGATGGATAACAATTAAAGACATACCTGTTGGGAAATGTATCTAACATTAAGACTAATATTTAATACAGTGGAAGTGTGTTTTTTAAGCTGTCCTCTTGATAAATAGAGAACACTTTGTCGTCGAACTGCTTCATCTACAGACATGTCAGCCATTTTATTCAATTCTAATTGCAGTCCTATTTTTTCACACAAGAATGCTGGATGCTCTGGTGGTATACTTAGGAAAATCTTTGAAGCGCCACCTTAAAAATTTAATTTATTTACTAAAGTAACTGTTTGAAGAAAATGTAAGATGCTAAATGTTACATAATTAATACGTAAAGTTTAGTTACAAATTTTTTTAATTAATTAACGTAATTTTTATATGATATTATTATTAAAAATATATAATTATCACTTAAGTCAAAGATAAAGGAAAAATAAATTTACCTTTCTTGACATTGGATTTGGATTTCTTTTTATCAGCTTTCGTTTCGCTGACAACGATATCAATTCTCATAGTATCCACTCCTCCAACCAATGACAGCTTGGTACCGAGAGCGTCGAGTGAAGATATATTATTTGTGCCTGGAAAAATAATTAATTAATTAATATTTTTTCTAATATATAAGTAATATATGAATTATTAATATTACATAATAATAAATATATTTGTAATAACAAATATCAATTTTTGAGATTGTTTTGTGACATTTGTATTCCAGATTCGAAACAACAATTATCTAAATTAATGGCAATTATTAAAAATATGTATGCAAAACTTTCCGTTTACTTTTCCAGAATAATGGGCTTGTGTCCTCATTTTTAGTGGTCGATTTTTCAATTGTTGATTGAAATTGATGTTAATAAATGTGTATTGGTGTGTCTATTTTATTAAATATCTAAATGTTGACGGAGATATAGCAATTAAAAATTTGAATTGTAGTTTTAGTGCTAGAAATGGTCGGCCATATTTGTATGACGTGAAATTTGTTGAGTAGGTCAGTGCTGTGGTAATGTTTTGTAGTTGTTGGTAGTCCAATAATCAAGTTAGTCAAAGAATAATAAATTTTTATTTTATTTAACCCTGCTAAGGCAGACATAATATTGGAATTTTATTGTTCCTTGAATTAGTTGTAAATAATATTTGATATATAAATACATATAGCAGAGATTTATGAGCTGTAAGGTTGGCAACGGTTGTGATGTCACATACATTTGAAATGTGTACAACGTTGAATCCCTTTAATAATTAAAGAGACAAAATTACTTTTTTAATTGTTAATATCTCTTAACATATAAGGAGTTATCAAATAATTGAACATTTGAGGTTCTAGTAACCCACTTTATCAATATATAGTACAGTTTTATAGAAATTAAGACATAGGACACAAGCCCATTTTAGGTAGTAGTATTTTATTCAAAATATTAACCTGTACTGGTGCTGCTAATATTCGACAACATTTGTTGTGGCATCACTCCTAGACATGTTAAAAGAGGCTCGAAAATAAGATGAGCGTCTAGTAACTTGAGAGAGTCGTGCATTGGGAACATGCTAACTCCACCTACAGAAGCGACATTTTCCGTATTCTCTTCAGATAGATGTGGTTTAGGTTCCTGAAAAATATTAAAAACGGGTCTGTATACAATTAGAAAGTTTGATTATCTATTTTATAAGAATCTGATCTTCCCCTAAAATTGCATTATGAGAATGAGAATAAAATAAACATGACATATGCGGAGGTGTATATCTTCGCTAATTATTAATATTTTTAGGTTTAAATATGTACTAAAGGCCTTCCTTCTGTATGTTATTTTCATCAGTGTAACGTCACGTTTATTAAAAAAATATAAATGAAAGCTTCATATGAAATTACCTGATTGGCTGTCATCAAAAATATCTACTACTAATCGTAAATTAGACCATGCTTTTTATAACAGTAGAATATTAAAATAACTATTTTACCTACAGCGAAACTATGCACATTTATCAGCCATTTTTGTATAATAAAATAAAATAATTTCTTTTTTTATTCTTACCACATTTGCTTTGCTTTTCGATGATTCATTCATAGTATCCTGATGTTTAACCATCCAGCTGTAAAGATCTTCACCTCCTCGGGATCCATCTGGAGCATCTGAACTATAATTATTCGGTGGGGAACTAAGCCCAGGTGCAACACTATCAGTTGATGAAAAATTGCTTGGAATTGAACCAGGTGCTTCTTCTCGTAATGTGCCATAACCTAATATGATATATGGGATGATATATAAATGTGTCATAGGTACAGAATAAAGAAAAAGAAGCTCAGAAAATGATTATATACAATGAGGTTCGTATATACATATCTGCGGATGTTATTGAAAATAGTTACTTAAATTAAATATTGATAAAATTGTGGTATTTAAATTCATATAACTGTAAACACAAATGTACTGTAAACGAATGCAGGTATAAACACATTAACAGAAAATAGAAATTTCATTTTCAAGTCGCTGTATGTTTCTAAATAATTGATATATTAATTAATGATCTATTTATAAACAAAGCTTGAACATTTATCTGACTTCTAAAGTTTATAAGGTTTAAATAGCTCAATCGTGTGCAAAGTTATTAACGTTTTTATATTTAAAAACATGGAGTGCTTGTACAAATTTGTAAATCGATTTAGTACATTGTAGCCATCTATATGTAACTATATAACCATGAAGTAATGTTTCACCTTAAATATCACAATTTTAGAATATCTTAATAAAAGCATGTTATTTGTTAATCTTGCTCAAGCACATACCCATGTTAGATGATTCATACTCTTGTGTTTTACAATCTCCAAAAGGATTTCCACTCAAAAGAGGAAAAACAATGCTTGCACGAGTGCTAGCAGGGACCTGGGTAGGTTGAAGTGAACGTTTGGCTTTGCGTTGGACAACTAGTAAGTGAAATGAATTTAAATAAAATATTAATTTAAAATTAATTTACAAATATTATTTAACAGAAAAAACATATAACATTTAATAACATAGAACAAAATCTTGGTTACTATACTGCAGACTACATTAAAAAATATATAAATATTATTATTATATCAATAAACCAAATTCAAGATATGATTATCAGTCAAATCTTTTAATTCAGTAAGTTCCGATGATGAGTAATAGCACCGACGACCTGCGACTATGTTGGCAGTATTTTTGGTGCCGTGGTCTCATATATGGTACTACACCACTGCCTAATAAGTTTATGATTATATATGTACATAAATCAATTATAAGAAAATATAACGCTAATGCGGGGAGTGAACCCGAATCAATTCTCTCGTCCACTGTGTCGTCTTGTTTCGTTGAAAAGTGAAATTTCTTTAATATAGTTTAAATTACGAGAGTTCGGCGGCAACTCATATTTAAAACAAGTTATGGAGTATAAACTGCCGATACAACTAAAAAGCATTGACTCACCTAATTTTCTATAATGTATATAGAAACGAATAGGATAAAATTCATTATCGTATTATAAATTTACACCACTCTTATAACCTCTTTTAAGTATAAGTCGCCGCCGAACTATCGTGATTTGGACTATATATAAATTTAATAAAATAATTAAGTATTTTATTTTTAAATTAAAATGTTAGACTTGAATATAACTTTTTTAACTGTCTTAGAAATAACTTTTTCATTTTTCGAGAAAAAAAAATATATATTTTCAAAAAAATTTTTTATAAAAATTTACAAAATTCTGTACCAAATATACACAGTAAATTATATATTTATAAAGTACAGTTTTCAAGAATTTCAAACTAATGACACAAAGCAATTAAAGAATTTGGTACAATTCATACATGGTCGGTCAGTTGGTCCATATAAAGGACTGAAAGCTTTTCTTGTCTATCACCAGCACAGAAACGGGTTTTTTTTTACAAAAGCTTACTGACATAATCAAAACGTAACAGTATGGTAACCAAAATGATTTACAACGATTATTTACATAAAACATTAAAAATAATACCTTACATTCAGAAAATTAAATCAAGCTACATACAAACTGCAATAAAACAATGAAACACATCGATTGATAGTAAAGTTTTAAAATCACGTGTTTCGAGAAGAAGAACAAACTTAAGATACTGAAGATAGTAAAAGAAAGAAAAGAATAGTAGATAGAAGTTTTCAAGAAACACAAAAAGCATATGTGGAAATATCAAATACAATTTTTGTATTCACCAGATGGTAGACTCGGTGACGTGAGCACGCTATCTGTTAAATTAGCTTGTGGAGTAGCTAATGGTGTTGGATTAACAGTATTTCCGTTGCCGGTTGCTCCAGCTCTAGGTGAACTGACTGGGACATGTGGTGACTGCATACCATCTGATTTTAATACTAAAAATATATTTAATAATAAAGAATATTCACCAATAGAAACTTAGCTTTTTTCTTTTAACTGACGGTATTCATTTTTTATATATTTTAAATTATATTTGAATATTCCCAAAGTATGGTGATAAAATTTCCAGAATAATAGTAGTGAGAGAATTTGAACAGAGTAAGTGCTTTACTAGAAAATAGATACTATAGAAATATATTCCTGTTTTTACCTATTAATACAAAAATATCCGTCTAGATAATAGATACAAATATATACACCTAGTAAAATAAAAGACAATTCTACGTATTTGGATCATATGATCTAAAAACTTAGGGTGATTATGAATGTCGAAGTTATTATATTGAAATAACACAACGAAACGAAGGAGTACATATTTAGCCACAATTGCTTTTCGCCGAAATTAATTGTATCTAGCCACAATAGTATTTAACGGTAGGCTTTGCCCAACTGCATGCAGCCAATGGAAAAGAAAAAGACATTGAATTAAACGAGTTGGTTTGAACAAGAAACTGATCAATTGTAATCAGATTTAAAAACACGTCGAAAGCAGAAATTTGTTTATTATAAGTTAAATGTAAACGTGATAATAATTTACACGAAATATTCAATTATGGATAATGTAGAATTATACAATCTGACAACTGTCAATCACTGTGAAGTGAAGATAGCAAATGACGGATATTTTATCCCAGTAAACATTTTGGAGTCACTTTGCGATCATATTGAAGATGCGTATTATTTTTGTCATAAAAGAGTTCATTTACAGTTCAGTTTCTCACAGTCGTTCATATAAAATATCTATTTTATCGGCTATAAATGACGAAACCAATCCACCTGTCGAGATGCAAATGAAGTTAAAGTTGATGCGAACTATAATTGAAGTGCAATAGTGATAGAAACGTCACAAAATAGGACACTTTACCAAATTGTTTACTGGATGCGACTTGATCGAAAAGTAAAGCCACTGAATGTGGGGTTTCCACACAGAAAGTTGGCGATGGCGTGGACTCTTTAGAATGGGGCTTAGCATAGTGGGATCAAAGAAACAAAAATGAGTAGAAGTAAGAACTACTTTTAGTTTATAGGTTTATTATTGTTTTCACAACTTTAAGTTAATTTAAGTTGTATAATAGTGCGTTACTTCTGTAACGAGATGTAACAAGTATATTTGCAGTATAAAAGGTGCGCTTAGACAGAGAGAGAAAGGAATGTAACAATTTTCTATCGTTACACACCGTCAAATAATAATAGATAGATGATAAATAGATAGTTCGTTGCATATTAAGTATATCTCTATAGTTTACCTTTAGAAATGCACTGACTAAAGTTAATAATCAATATAACAACATCTTCCATATCATATTTTTATTTTACAAGGTTTATCACTACTAGATCTATATCCAAAAGAACAAACTCCTACAATATAATCAAAAAAAATATAGTTTTAGAAATTAACTTAAAAATAACCATACCAGTGTGCAATGGTTTATTTGTTTTATCATTGAGAAGCATGGTACATTCATCCGTAAGCTCCACTCCTTCCGTATCCGGTTCACCCTCTCCATCAGTAAAGAGATTGTCCTGTAATAAGCCCCGCCCCATAAGCACTACATAGCATATGTGATTACATTAAATATATGACTAAAAATAATGAATTTGTTAGTAACAAATTTATGATTATATATATTTTTATTATTTATAGCGGTGTATAATGTATTGTTGTAAGTACGCATATGTCGCACTTACCTTTTATTTTTAATGATATTAAATGTTAATTATGTAATAGAATTATATTATGTAAACAGTTTTTGTATTAGTATTAAGATTGTAAAGAATAATTATTTAAGTTTAGCGCTTATAAATATTGTCTCTGGTTTGTGGAGATTAATATTGATTTAATGCTGGTAATTCAGTATTGGCGTTCTGTGATGTGAAATAAATTATTATATATTAAATTGCACAAGACGCTGAAAGCCAGTCTTCTCCTGAGTCTCAAAGCAAGCATTACTATTCGCAACTTCGTACGTATTGAATAGTGAGCACATTTCAACTATTAATTAAATTATAACACTATAGAATTACATTTTGTTTTATATCTGTCATCTTCGTTAATCTAATAAAATACTATTGTAATTAAGTAAGCAGATATAATATTACAACGAATAAATGATATATTTTAATAAAAGTGTTTGTATTAATAGTAATAAAAAGATACTAATTGTTCAACCGTCGCATGTCGCAACGAGGTTACTTTAGACCGCTCAAGTATTCTCTAATTGCAACAATACACCGTCTGAACAAGAATCCTTATTAATCATCTTAAGAAAGATATTCGATTACTACTGTAATTGGTGTTGGAAGTCGTCAACTGAAGAATCTACTACCAGAAGCTAGCATCCCTGCAGAATGTACTAGTAAGCTGAGTAATCTCCTCCAGAACGACAATACGACACAATTACACAACATTGGTGTCAGGTGGGGTCTCGAAGAGATATTCCTACACATAAATATCCAAGAGGTACGCCCAAAATTTTTTTCTATATATTCTACACCTGGATGCAGATCAATTATTCTGGATACCACTACGTCGATCGATTATTTCCAAGATTGCCGAAGAGTACGAGATAGAACGTCAATTCATCTGTATTTCACATAATTTTTCTACAAGTCCGGTGGATGTAAAACAACAGCCCGCTGAACCAGAAAAAAAAAAGAAATCTTTTGCCCCCAGCGAATGGATGGATGCTTCTAGAACAAATGGAATAATCTAAACTGATGTTAATCGTTTCCAGAACCCTGCACACAGCTGTACATAGATCAAAATCGAAAGATTTTTTTGTTAAGTATAATAAGACAGTATCTTTTTATCTTGTATACAATTATTATCATAAATTGATAATTGTATTTTTTTCTATTAGTAGCATCCTTGTAGTTCATTGAAGCTATTATTTTTTTAGTATTATATTCAATACTTTTGAATATTTGCTATAACCTATCTATTAGTAGCATCCTTGTAGTTCATTGAAGCTATTATTTTTTTAGTATTATATTCAATACTTTTGAATATTTGCTATAACCTATCTATTAGTAGCATCCTTGTAATTCATTGAAGCTATTATTTTTTAGTATTATATTCAATACTTTTGAATATTTGTTATAAAATAACAATTTTGTAGCATCATTGTTCAATATTTTTAGTATTATATCCAATACTTTTGAATATCTACTATAATATTTCCTATAATTGTTTCTACAATTATATTAATTCATGTTTAATATTTTTAGAACATCTTTATGAACGAGAAAGAATTTTGAAAAGGAGAAGTAAAGAGCTGAAGCAGTTAGATAGCAGTCTGTTCAATCAGAGAGACTACCTTCCTGTTACAACTGCGGTGTCTGAGCCCCATCGGAAATTTCCAGTGAGTTACTGTTTTCGCTAACAATTTTTCCTTGTCAGAATCCTATTCTTCGGAGAGTCGTTTATTGGTACAAAATAATCTTTAGTCTGTATATTATATATAACTTTAATTAAGTACTATGGCACCGAACGTTCATTCACTCACACTAGTTGAGAATACAATCAATCTAATTAATGAGTTTTCAAAAAATCTAGAAGTCCAATCAACATCCTTAACAATAGTTGAATTAAAAATCAAAAACTTAGACAAAGCTTGGGTTAAATATAGTAGTATCGTAGAAGCATTGCTTCCAACTCTAAAAAATGAAGAAGCTTCGGCTATCGTTAGTAAGTCTATGGAAGTTGAAAGTATTTATGACGACACTCTTATTTACTTGTTGAATTATAAGCAAACATTTGAGAATGATACACATATTGTAGACGACTCAAAAAGTATAGATTCAATAAAAAATCTGAACTTAAGTCCAATGCAACTAACCGTTTTTGATGGAGAATATATTAATTGGCAAAGTTTTATGGAATTATTTACAAATTTAATTCGTAATAATAGTAAACTATCAAGCATTGAAAAAATGCATTATTTAAAGTTAAATTTGTCAGGAGAACCACTCAAACTCATAAAGAATTATCCTTTAACAAATGATAATTACGAAATTGTTTGGAACATCCTTTGTAAACGTTATGATAACAAGGTAGCACTTATTGAAACCTGTTTAAACAATTTAATAAACTACAATGTTATACGTTTAGAGTCCGAAATCAATATCAAAAAACTACTAGATGAAATTAATGAATCGATTAGAGCATTAACCGAATTGGGGATATATTCTAATCATTCAGATTTTATGTTAATACATATTTTAAAGACCAAATTAGATTTTAATTCGTCAAAGGAATGGGAAAACAGAAATAATTCTGAATTACCAACCTTAAATGAATTTACAGAGTTTCTGGAGAGACGGTGGCGCAATCTAGAAAGAAGAAGGCATATTAAAGTCAAAACATATCCAAGCGTTCCTAATTCTAATAGTAAACCAGTTTCAAGCAAGCAAATTCCTAATAAGGTCGAAACAAAAACTAAAAATTTGTTCTGTAACCATTGTAAGAAAAGTGGTCATACAGAAAAGTATTGTTTTATTAAGAAGGAAAATCTAGATACGGGTAACCCTATTGCTCAAGTTAATACTTGTAGGGAGGCCACAATTTTATCAGAACCTTCTACTTGTTGTGAAAGATCGAAACATCTTATATCTGATGGTTCTCAAGTATCTTTTACTAACAAGACACAACACAATTCAAATAATGAATTATGTTTTTTTTATGATTTTGATGAGATCAATACGGGTAATTTACAAAATAATAATGATATTCTAAGTTTTGACAGTAAAAATAAAAATGTTAAGGCTAAGCAAACAGTTGACACTATCCAATTCAAGATGGTCGCAGCCAAAGCTAAAACCGTATCATTTTTATTAGATACTGGTTCTCAAATCTCCTTGATTAAACAAAATATTTTAAATAACAATGTCAGAATTAATAATAAATCTAAAATTCTATTGAAGGGTATTTCTGAAGGCACGCCTTATACCTTAGGTTCACTGAAAACTTCTATAATTTTAGATAGTAATAAGTCGAAACAAACTTTACAGGTTGTGTCAGAAAATTTCCCCATTAAACACGATGGAATTATAGGGTTAGATATTTTACGGAAACTAAATGCAGTAATTAATCTAAAAATGAACAGTGTACAATTCTCAGAATGTGGCAAAGTAATTGAGCTCCCACTTATAAATATAAACAATATCGTTTTACCAGCACGTACGAGGAAGATAATTCCTATGTCAGGTTCTACAGTAGGAGTTTGTGTAGCCAGGGAATTGTTACCTGAAGTTTTTTTAGCTAATGCATTAATCAAGCCCGTCAAAAATATTTTCTATATTTCAATAATAAATTCTTCAATAAAAAATATAATACTTAGTAATTTCAAACCGAATATCATACCGATAGATCAATTTAGTATTTACCATTTTTCAAAATCAAGTCCTAACAACCGTAAGGAACTTTTATTAAACAATTTAAATCTTTCACATGTCAATTCAGAATTAGTAACAGAATTAATAGAAATCTGTGACAGCTTTAATGACATATTTTTTTTACCGGGAGACAAGTTATCTTGTACGAGCGCATTAAGTCATAAGATAAAGATTAATTCTTCTAAACCCGTTAACGTTAAACCGTATCGATTGCCCCATGCGCAAAAAGAGATTGTGGAAAAGCATATTCAGGAACTGTTGGTCAACAACATAATTGAAGAAAGCGACTCACCCTATAACGCACCTTTATTAGTAGTACCAAAAAAACCAGATGCGTTAGGTAATAAACAATTCCGCGTAGTAGTCGATTTCCGTAAACTTAACGAGCAGACAACAAGTGACGCCTATCCTTTGCCTCTTATACATGATATACTGGACCAACTTAGTGGTGCAAAATTTTTCTCTACCCTTGACTTAGCAAGCGGTTTTCACCAGGTCCCTATGCTTCCCGAAGATAAAGAGAAAACAGCATTTAGTGCGAACTTTAAACACTATCAATTTGTAAGAATGCCATTCGGACTTAAAGGAGCCCCCCCCATGTTTCAGAGACTTATGTCTCACGTTCTCACAGGTTTGCAAGGAATAGATTGCTTAATCTATCTGGACGATGTAGTCATTTTTGGAAAAAACATTTCTGAGCACAACCAAAGATTAAAAAACGTTTTTTCTAAATTACGGGAACATAATTTGAAGCTCCAACCATCCAAATGTAACTTTCTACATAAAGATTTGATTTATTTAGGTCACGTTATTAATGAAACAGGTATTCTACCAGATCCTTCTAAAGTAGAAGCAATAAAGAATTTCCCCATTCCAAACAGTCCTAAACAAATTAAAACATTTTTGGGTATGTCCGGTTATTATCGCCGACATATACCGCATTACGCAGAGATAGCCAAACCACTATATAATGCAGCAAACAGTAATGTTAAAGTATTAGAATGGTCAGACCAATGCGACGAATCATTTAAAACTTTAAAAAATAAATTAACCATATCACCTGTTTTGCAATACCCGGACTTTAGTAAAAATTTCGTTGTAACCACGGATGCAAGTAAATATGCTATAGGTGCAGTCCTTTCACAAGGTACTATTAAGGAAAGCCACCCAATAGCATATGCTTCAAGAACTCTAAATAAGGCACAACAAAATTACACAACTACTGAACGTGAGTTATTAGCAGTAGTATGGGCTGTGGCTCATTTTAGACCCTATCTCTATGGAAAGTTTTTTAGTATCGTAACAGACCATCAAGCCTTGACTTGGTTAATGAGTATTAAGGACCCGAGTTCTAGACTTATGCGTTGGCGGATAAAACTAGAGGAATATAATTACGAAGTAATATATAGACCAGGTAGTTCGATTCCACACGTAGATGCCCTAAGTCGCGTATACTCACTTCAGGTTGAAACAATGGATGTCACATACGAAAATTATTTAGAAATAATTAAAAATAAAATTATCATAAACAATAAAGTAATTGAACATGATAAAAGTTTATATGACGCACCGACGTCATTTTCATTAGTAGATTTTGTATCAAAAGATTTTAAAAATTCAATTGGAAATTCTCCTGAATTAATCAATAAATTTAGTAGTATCAATGCATTTCTAATACAAGAAAAAGAAGTATCAGAAATTGCATATGTTGAAATTGATACTAGATTTATTATCTGTTTAATAATTAAGGAATTTCATTTTAATCTACCAAATTATAAAGAAATATTTTTGGCATTAGTGAATCTGAAAAACTTTTGTACTTTACACAAAATTACTAACATAGCTATGAACAGGTTCGAGTCTGAACTAAGTAAATTAGATTTTGCCCAGATACGAACTATGCTCAGACATATCTTCGATAAAACAAATATAATAGTACACATTTATAATGACAATATACTTAAAATTAGTGACCCTGAGTTAATAAACAATGTAATTTCGGAATTTCATGTTAATCCCACAGCAGGCCACTTAGGAGTTTCTAAAACAATTAAACGATTAAAATCACACTTTAAATTTCCAAGTATGATTAGAAAAGTTAAAAATTTTATTAGACAATGTGTATCATGTCAAAAGAATAAAGTGTGCAAATTAAATAAATGCCCATTAACAATTACATCGACTTCGAAACATAGTTTCGAAAGGTTGGCTTTGGACATAGTATATCTTCCCAAGAAAGACGACAACGACAAATACAAATACTTACTAACAATACAGGATGACCTTACTAAATTTACGGAAGCTATTCCTATTATAAACCAGGAGGCAAATACTGTCGCGAAAGCATTAGTAACTAACGTTATTTGTAGGTACGGAGTTCCTAATATGATCTTAACAGACCAAGGAACAAATTTCATGTCAAAAATTTTTAAAGATATATGCAAATTGTTAAAAATTAAACAATTAAAAACAACAGCATTTAGACCAGCAACCAACGGTGCCTTAGAAAGAGTTCATAGAACCCTTGCCGAGTATCTAAGGAATTTTTGTAAAAAGCAGGATGATTGGATAAATTGGATTCCCTATGCAATGTTCGTGTATAACACAACTCCGCATACAGCGACCGGTTTTACTCCTTTCGAACTAATTTATGGACATAAGGCAAATCTGCCTTCAATTTTTTATAAAGAACCAATTGAGGTAAATACTTATAATAATTTTATAGTAGAACTCAAACACAGGTTACAAGTAGCGAGGGAACTTGCTATAAATAACTTGGTTAAAAGCAAAGAAAAAACAAAATTATATTTTGATAAAAGGGTCAATTCTCTTTTCACACCTGAAGTAAACGAACTAGTTTTATTAAGAAATGAACAGTTACCAACTAAAGGACAGTCAAAAAAACTTTTACCCTTATACGTAGGACCGTATAAAGTTACTAAAATTATATCCCCTGTTAATACAGAAATACTAATTGGTAAAAAACATACGGTAGTTCATAATAATAGGTTGAAGAGATTTTGTACCAATGAATAAAAACTTGACGAATGAAATGGATTTTGTCAGGGATGATTGTTTTGTGGAGCAGTGTTAACTCTATACGATGGGATCAGAATCGTTGTCGACACTTTGCTTCTCTTTTTGTTTTTTTCTAGAATTGTAACTCGTATATTTTGTTTTTATACGTGTCCCTTTTTTTTTGAAAGGGGGTGTTGTGATATGTACGACATCTCCCCTATCACAATTTTTCCTTTTTCTTTTCCTTAGAGCAGAAACGCATATGTTTTGTTTTATATGCGTTCCTTTTCTTTGGTTGAGGAGTGTTGTAAGTACGCATATGTCGCACTTACCTTTTATTTTTAATGATATTAAATGTTAATTATGTAATAGAATTATATTATGTAAACAGTTTTTGTATTAGTATTAAGATTGTAAAGAATAATTATTTAAGTTTAGCGCTTATAAATATTGTCTCTGGTTTGTGGAGATTAATATTGATTTAATGCTGGTAATTCAGTATTGGCGTTCTGTGATGTGAAATAAATTATTATATATTAAATTGCACAAGACGCTGAAAGCCAGTCTTCTCCTGAGTCTCAAAGCAAGCATTACTATTCGCAACTTCGTACGTATTGAATAGTGAGCACATTTCAACTATTAATTAAATTATAACACTATAGAATTACATTTTGTTTTATATCTGTCATCTTCGTTAATCTAATAAAATACTATTGTAATTAAGTAAGCAGATATAATATTACAACGAATAAATGATATATTTTAATAAAAGTGTTTGTATTAATAGTAATAAAAAGATACTAATTGTTCAACCGTCGCATGTCGCAACGAGGTTACTTTAGACCGCTCAAGTATTCTCTAATTGCAACAATACACCGTCTGAACAAGAATCCTTATTAATCATCTTAAGAAAGATATTCGATTACTACTGTAATTGGTGTTGGAAGTCGTCAACTGAAGAATCTACTACCAGAAGCTAGCATCCCTGCAGAATGTACTAGTAAGCTGAGTAATCTCCTCCAGAACGACAATACGACACAATTTCACAACAGTATATTAATTTACATCTAATACATGTACCTATTGTTTGTATTTTTAATTATCCCTGTAATTAACAAATAACAGATGACTGTTAATTAACAGTTTTTAATGAAATCTAATATTAGTCACGAAGAATCGTCAAATGTATGTGGATTAATTCACATTATAAAAACACTCCGCAAGTGCATTTAGGTGAAAAATAAGAAATTTAGAATTAGTCACTGAACTTTAAATTGCAATGATGAAGGATACCAAGTTAGAGTTCAATTATTATTGTTTCTTACTAAGACCGAATTTAAAAAAACAATCAACAGCATGTTAACATTTTTACTTCATAAAGCATCTATGTAGCCACTAAACACAAAACGTAAACTTTTGTATTATTTAACGTAATATATTTTACCTAATTTACATAATGTTATATTATAAATAAATGCAAAAGACATTAAAAATCATTCACAAATATATTAATTTAATATGGAACATTATGTAATCTTGCATAAAAAGTTATTAACATCAGAAAATATAAATTTATGTCGAAAAGAAAAAAATTTAGGAAGAAAAACGTTTATTAATATTTTCTAAACATTCGTAAATTTACGTAAAATATGTATATAAATTTTACATTCTTCTTATGCTAAAATCTGGATAAAAATGTTTATTTTTTAAACTATTATAAAGTAGAGAGTATAATAAATATTTATTGGTTATGATTTACACTTCAAATTTTACAGATTTTGTCTAGTGTCAAACCATTAAAAACTGTTAAAACTAGACTATTTTGAGATAGTTGTCTTCTATCAAATAATTGAATCACATTAACTTGGTCCTCCAAACATTATCGCAGACGAGTATAAGAATTTGGAAATAAGAAAGAATTGAGAAATGTAGTATACCAAAATCAGTGCCGCAGCCTGATCATCTAAGTGATAAATAAAGCAAATATATTTTGTTATTTTTGTTTTGATTCTTTATCTGTCGTTTTGCAACTAATAAAAATTCCGTTAGCGCTATATTTAGAAGCAGAAGCAAATTACTATATATAAAATATTCTATACCTATTATAAATTACATGACATTTCAATAACTTTTATTTTTTACTTAATTAAGTGAAAAATTCCTCAGTTACTACTTTGTCTGTTTTATTTTCCGATAGTATACTACTGAAAATAATATTTTATTTTACCTTATGTTACTCTACATTCATATAAGTGAATAATAATATTTAATCTAAAAAGGTCTAATTTTATAGCTATTATATAAGCCTTTAATCCTTAAAAGGGAGTATGCTAATGCCCTTTATTTTTCAAAATGCATTAAAATAGCTCTTAAAACTAGTACAGTAATGAAGAGTAAAGATATATATTTCACAATTCTCTTCTGAACCTAGCGGAACAAGCTAGCAAGTTTCGATCTGGGAATATCCAAAAGAGTTATCGTGAACCGTTTAGTTTAGAGTTATCGGATTCCGTTTTAGTTAAATTGAATGACTACACGTTGTCATAGGATGATTTTAAATGTGTATGTACAAACATACTTGGAATATTATTTACAAATAAAATATAATGATTTACATACAAGAAACATTAATATCAGTTACAAAGACGACATTCAATAATAAAATAACAAAGGGCGACTTTATGATTGGCTACGGCACTGAATACGAATAGTTAATAAGTATGTACTGTTAAATTCACACCTATTGAATACAACAATAGAACAGATATAGTGATAAACATGAATATACGAATACGCAAGATACTTACCAATGACGAAAATGTTCTGAAAATAATGTTAGGTCAAATCATAAAATCATGCTATTAAAAAAGGTAAATCATTTTTTAAGTATTTGAATTTCAATTTTAAGAAAAATTGTACATTTTTTATAACAGCGGTAAATATTTTTGTCACTAGTCGGAATTTTATTTTATTGTACAATTTTGGGCATACCTCATCGATCTCCGGAACAGCGAATGTTACATTTATTGGTCTTGCTAGTTTGGTTTTGTATTTATGTTCATGAAGTAGCGGTGTATATAAAACGTTCTTCCATTGACGACTCAGGACGATGACTCCCTTAAAACACAATAACTTTTTAAGTAAAGTGGTCTTATTTCAAAAAAATTAGACGACAAATACGACAGTTGTTCAGAAAGAAACATTAGTTTGTCTATAAATACCCTACAAACAATGTTAACCAGAATCGGATAAGATTCGAACGAATTGAAACGAATCGTATCGTAATCGTATTAGATTCGTATAAGATTCGTATGAGATTCAGCAAAATTGTTTGTAGGGTAAAAACCCGCAAAAATATTTTATTATGTGCCTCTTAAAGCTACAGCATTCCACTATTTTTGAACATAGTCGCTATTTAAATATAACGACTTATCATAGTGTTTCTTCAACTTGAAAATTTTGAATATATTTTTGCAATTTCCCTGCTTCCAATACAATCTGACCTACAACTAGAGATGGCGATCAGAGATCGATTAATCGAAGAATCGATTTTTTCAGTCGAAAAAATGATGATCCCGTGAATCGATCTCAAACACTCGAAAATCGAGAAGCGATTTTTTTGATTATGCAATTATCTACATTATTTATTATAAGCTTTGACATGAAAGATTGGGAATTATACATTATTTTATTCTATAATAAATAACGTATATGATTTTATTGATTAATCAAAAATCATTTTTCACTTATTCTTTAATTATAAGAAAGACTTGTATTTTTTTTTACAAATTTAATAAAAATAAAATCGATAAAAGATCGTATTCTTCGATTCTTTAGACTTCGATTCGAATCAATAGGCTTGTGTCCTATGTCTTAATTTCTACAAAAGTGTACTATATATTGATAAAGTGGGTTACTAGAACTTCAAATGTTCAATTATTTTTTAATAACTCCTTATATGTTAAGAGATATTAACAATTAAAAAAGTCATTTTGTCTCTTTAATTATTAAAGGGATTCAACGTTGTACACATTCCAAGTGCATGTGACATCACAATCCTTGTATAAGTTTACCAACCTTACAGATCATAAATCTCTGCTATATGTATTTATATATCAAAATATCAAATAATATGTACAGCTATTTCAAGGAACATTAAAATTTCAATATTATGTCTGCCTTAGCAGGGTTAAATAAACAAAACTTATTATTCTTTGATTTGACTTGATTATTTCGACTACCAACAGCTACAGAACATTACCACAGCACTGACTTTAAAATGCATTTCACGTCATAGAAATATGGCCTACCATATCACAGCGCTAAAACTACAATTCAAATTTTTAATTACTATATCTCCGTCAATATTTAGATATTTATTAAAATACGCCAATACACATTTATTAACATCAATTTCAATCAACAATTGAAAAATCGACCACTAAAAAATGAGGACACAAGCCCATTAAAAAATCGATCTTTTTAAGAAGAATCGCCATTCCTACCCACAACATAATTCAAGATGGATATCTGCTGTGGATCGATTTTTTACTCAAAGAAATCTCAACATTTAGCAGAGTTTATTATGAGCAAACGCGGGACAACTTTACTAACAGTCCTCGTATGCATTTGCTACATAATATTTTTCTACGTAGAACCATTAGCGAATAAACGGTCTGGGGATGGATAAATTAATAAAATAGTACCTGTCTAAGAGTAGATAACATCGGCAAATCCGGTTCCCTCAGATTCTCTTCAATAATAGGTAAATCATTACGCAGCACATATTTTTGTAAAACACTGCATAATTGGCAAGATGGATCTTCTTGCAGAGTTTTGGCTAGTGGGGTTAATTTACCATATCGACTCTAAAAAAATCACATCTATTAATACATATAATATTTATGAATAAAAACATATTTATATGAATACCTTTTTCTTCTTTCGTTTTTTGCAATATTTAAAACGTTTATAACAGGATCGGACAAAGGATTTGGATGGGAAGAATCTCTGGGAATGTTGTAAAATAAGTTTTCCTACTTCATCTTAAATAAACTTAAGTGGATATAATTACCTTTACTGGAACATGTATGGATGGTAGGTCTAAGGCTTCTGCCATTAAGCAGACCACTACTGCTGTCCTCCTTCTGTACATTGCGCGGCAGAGAGCAACGACTTTGATGGCAAATCTATTGCTTGGGTTCATCCAAGCGTTTATAGCTGGTGAAGCAGTACTCAGGAGATTCCAGTCCAACCTTTAAAAATCATCATTTTATCACAAAACCAATCCAACGTAATGAGGTACCAAAACTACTGATTACAAACCTGGTAAAATCAATTTTTCTTGTGATAGGTGCCCTGGGAGGAGCAGCAAAGTTAAACCAAACCGTTTTTAGTTCAATGACACAAGATGATGTTTTTCCATTGTCGTCCGCTAAAATAAAATATTTTGTTATATTAAAATATGTATAAAATAGCTTAAAAAAATTGTAAACAGTTAAAACTATTACAGATTTTAAGTAACAAACCTGTATTATTGAGAAGAGCAATTACAGCACAAGATATAAAAGGAGTTGGGAGAGAGAGATACCACAATACTTAAGAGAAAAAGACACAAAAAACATGAGAAGGATTTCAAGATTTAGATTGGGAAACGAGGAGAAAGGCAACAGATACTGGGCAAATAGCGAGGAAAGAATGTGTAGAGTGTGCGGAACGGAGATAGAAACATTGGAGCACATGGCGGAGATAGAGAAAAGGAACGAGGAAAGAGAAGGAATGGCAGAGTAGAAACAGGAGGGAGAGTAGCAGGAGGAGCGAAGCAATGGCAGTAGCAGTTTTATTTTTATTCATAAGGATAAATTTATATATATATTTTTTTTTTCGTTTGGAAGAAGTGAGAATGTTTAAATTTAATAAGGATCCAAATTGAATTAAACACAATAGCATGTAAATAAATGAGTTAAGGCACAAGAATGTGGTGCCAAATGGTAAAAATATTTAAAATAAAATAAAGTAACAAACCTGTATTATTTCCTTCTTCATTAGTAGTATTTTCAGCAGCTGCAGGTCTTCCAGGTGCAGACTCTTTTCTTTGATTTGTCGGCGTTTGTGACGATCCAGGTTTTTGTTTTTGCGCACTTGCGTCTGTATTTTGACTAGCAGATTCTGGTGGATGTTTACCATCTGTATGCGAATTTAACGATTCTGCATAAAATACATCGCTGTCTCTACAATTATCTTCAGCTTCATTGTCTGCTTTTTCGCATTGTGATCTTTTTATTATCTAAAGAAAATAATAATTATTTTTTAAATATCTATTCAAAAATTAAATATAAATTGATTGAAGCATACCTTTACTGAAACGCCTTCTAAACCACTCTCAAACATAATGAATCCCAAAAGTTCATCGCTAGAAATAGCAGCAGATTCCTCAGACGCTCCATGGCGAGGCTGCAAAATTTTACAAAAATTAATAAAGAGTTTTAGAGATAGTTTTAGAAATAAGGCTCCGACCAATTTATTTCTAAGAAATGTTAGGGTGTGATAATAGAAAAAGGAAAAATATATATAGAGAAATAATTTAAAATTGAGTTGAAATTCAAATTCAAAGGAATCCTTGAATTTGTACTCTATTAAAAACAGAAATATTAAGCAAGTTGGACTTCGACTCTGCAGTTCTGATAACACATAAACGGCCTGTTATTTTAATTGTTTGATGGGGAATTCTAGGCTAGAATTCCCCAACGAAAATAGAATATAATCAAGTTGATTAAATTGTAGCTAGAACTTAATAAGTGGTTATTACAGGAAAAGAAATCAAATGGAATTTGGTGTAGATAAAAGTTATGTAGTTGTTATGCAAACCTTTCAACAGAAATAATTACTGTTATAAATAATACTTTAAGGTGAAACGATACTTGGCCATTTTTTCTCGCGAAATATAGATGACGAGCTGCTGTTTCCTATTAAGTAAATGTTTCATGCATCAAATGTGGGGAATTCGTATATGGAATACATATTTTGAAAATGTTTTGTTATAATTTTTATTAAAAATCGCTTTTATACTTTACTTATTGAGATACAGTATGTTCCAGAATCAAGTATTCTATTTGAGTAAACTCATGTATTAGTTAATGTAATATTATGTATTTGATCTAATGTTACAAAGTTTAACATAATTATGTTACATTGGCATTAAGGTGAAACGATACTTGGCCATTTTTGGCCATTCACGAAAAATAGATGGCGATACTATACAACAGGTTAAATATTATCAAAAAAACCATGTTTTTTATGTTTAAAACGTTTTACGTAAGTAACTATAAACGCGAATCAAAATCTAAAGCTGCAATTAGTTAGATGAATAACGTATCTACATTTGAAGCTTTCTTCCACTGACTTGAATAACACAAAATGAATATTGCTATATTTTCTAGTGAAATTCCAATGTTTATATGACTGCTAACATTTGGGGTTTGTCATAAATAAAGGTTATAAAATTTCGTATCGTTTCACCTTAATTAAGTGATTATACAGAAAATATTTTCAGCTTTTTCCAAAAAATTAGAACGACCTCTGGATCCAATTTATTTCGATTTGCGAGATCCCACGGGATTTCAAATCAGATTCATCGACTTACGTGGGATTTATCTGGATGATTCGGTTGTAAATAGAAAGAAGCAGCTCGAACTGGTGACGGCACTCGAGCACAAGTAAACAGGACGCGAGAACAATGTGCGGGTATAGCGGTGATAACAGCATCCTTCAAAATAGAACTCTCATTTCGTAATCGTCTTAACTGAGCATGAACTTTACCTAAAAATTAAGAAAAAGGTTTTTAAAAGTTGTCTGGTAACTTAAGTGTAACCTGATGTAACAGGTCAACATTTTTATGTTAAATAAATCTTAAATACGAATATATTAACTGCCTTAATCTGTGTTGTAGTTTAACCAGGGTGGCTACAAAAAAATGATTTCAAATTTCCCTGAAAATTCCAGGTTTTCCAGTAGTTTTTCGTACATTTCCCTGATATAGAAATTTTATTCGTATCACTTAAATATTTAAAGTTTTGATTATATTGTAATTGCCGATAATTAAATCTGGTACGAAACTCATTGCTTTAGGTGGTGTTTAATAACTAATTAAATACGATTTATTACTCTTTAATAAAAAGTAATTTAAATTGGGTAACACAAAACTAATCTAAAGACTAGTATAAACTAGAACAAATTAACTCTTAATATTTAATAGATAAAATTATTGAAGATTTTTAAATTGATCATCAATAACTTGAATTTCAGTCAAAAGTTTAGCTTGTTTTGACGTCAAATTGTTTTGTCATTAGCTACACGTTTTCTTTTTAAATTTTCAGATTCATTTCGTTTTGAACTTTTTTGGTGAAATATAATACTACCAGAGTGTACCCCCTCGGCAAAAACTGCCCCAAATAAAATTTTTAAATTTAAATTTTTTTTTTTAATAACATATTTCATTATTAAATAATCCAAAATTCGAGTGTTCTCCAAAGTTTCCTACCGGGCCCCCTAATATTTTTACGCCCCCTTTTCCAATTTTTCAATTTCTAATTTGCAAAAAATTTTAGCATTGAACACATGCCAAATTTCAACTTTCTCTCTTTAACGAATTAAAATTTATAGAGCAAAGAATAAAAAAACGATTTTTAGTTTTTCCAAAATTACGGATTTTCAGGAAATTCAGAGGAAAATCTGAGGACGCCAAAAGTCTTAGAATTTTTTTCTCTACCAAATAGGAAATTTTCAGAAACATTGACGGAGCCGTTTTCGAGCCACCATACGAATCGCGTAAACATATAAGAATATAAGAAAACAAACATTACAGTTGGAACATTATAAATAAGAAAGATTTATGAAATAGTTGCCGCAATCAAATTTCCTGATATTTCCATGATATTTTCAGGTTGCAATAAACTCCCTGTTTACCATGCCCTATTTCACCCCCTTATAATGGCAGATTACTCAGTCAGCTTAGATGGAAAGAACGTAATCAAAATTCTCAACAGTAACGAGCAATAATTAATATTTATACATTGTTTCAACAGCCTACGGAAAAATGACATAGTGATTATCTTGTAAATGTATTAAAAATGTATATATTATGAAAAGGTTAGATAATTCTGCAATTTTTATAAATGTTTAACTAGTAACACAATTTTAAATATTCATAATAGATAATTATGGATACATAGAGAACAAATAATTCAATACGATAGCGGGTTTAGTATATAAGGGCGTAGAAACGATGGACAATTCACATGACACGGAGATATTGCAGTAATAATATCGTTCTTTATTTGTAACCACTCTAAAACGAGACAATTACGTAAAATGAAACTATTTTTATTACTCTTGGTAACCCTAGCTAGTGCTCTGCAAACTCCAAACACTAAATCTGAAGTACCGGTTCTGGATAAAGTTGGAGAATCCCGCGCGTTGTCCCTGTGTGATATTCCTGTAGTTGGCGCAATACTTTGCAACAGTAAGTGAATTAATATAACACTCACAATAAGTGAATTTATAAAAATTAAATATTTCAAACTATTTTATTTTAGGCAATGGTAATGGGAATTTACTAGGACTACCTCTGATTGGAACACTTTGTGATTATTTTCCTTCACTTGCTGGAATATTATGTCCTGGTAAGTCTTTGAAAAAACTTCAATGGGCTTGTGTCCTATGTCTTAATTTTTATAAAAGTGTACTATATATTGATAAAGTGAGATACTAGAACCTTAAATGTTCAACTATTAACAATTATTTATTATATTAACAATTAAAAAAGTCATTTTGTCTCTTTAATCATTAAAGAGATTCAACGTTGTATACATTCCAAATGTTTGTGACATCACAACCGCTGCCAACCTTAAAGCTCATAAATCTCTGCTATATGTATTTATATATCAAAATATCAAATATCTTTTACATCTACATCTATTTCAAGGAACAACAAAATTTCAATATTAAATAAAAATAAAAACTTATTATTCTTTGATTTGACTAGATTATTGACTACCAACAGCTACAGAACATTACCACAGCACTGACCTACTCAACAAATAACTGACGTTAAAATGCATTTCACGTCATACAAATATGGCATACCATCTCACAGCGCTAAAACTACAATTCAAATTTTTAATTGCTATATCTCCGTCAATATTTAGATATTTAATAAAATAGACACACCAATACACATTTATTAACATCAATTTCAATCAACAATTGAAAAATCGATCACTAAAAAATGATATTGATGCATTGATAAAAACATATTCTATTTTCAAAAATATAGGCAGACCAGGGTCCGTGTCATTAGAGCCTGGTACCCCGGCACTAGGACTTGGACTTCTTAAAGATCTTTGCAAGATTCTGCCTACACTACAGCCTCTCTTGTGTCCGAAAACAGGTAATCAATAACTTTACTCTTAACTCAATCAACTAAAAAAACAAGTCATTTTTTACATATATTCTAGATTTCCTTTGATATAACTTCATTAACTATAGGCGACATCTATTGAGAACAGACAAATAATCATAAAAATCAGTTAATTAAAAAAATAATTCATAAATATTAATTTCTATTTATATCTTGATGTAGAGCAGTTGAGCAATTACCTATTAGCAATAAAACTAGGCATTGTTGACTAATTTGAATATACATTTTAGGTGAATCGTGCGCAGATCAGGACGCCCCTCTTCTAGGCTTAGGGTTGATAACAGATATATGTAATCTCATACCCCTCTTGAAACCATTGTTATGTAACGGTGGTAAGTATATAGTATAAAATGAAAAAAATACATGTAGTTGTATTATTGTAGTTGTAATTGCATAAACAGCAGGCGCTTTCATTTCATTGATTTCAAATTGTAAATCATTCAAAATATTATAAGGAGAGTTGTGAATATTTAAAATGATATACAGTGCTATAATACTGTTTTCAATTAGTTACTGTAATATTAATTAATTTATGACATGTTATGAATAAATACTATTCAGAATATTAATCCAGTATTTACAGGTTCACCGCCGCCAAAAAATGGCACAAGACACTATCAGCAGACTCTTCATGCGGACGAACCAATAAAAATACATCGACCAATAAAAAAACATGAAAGAAAAGGTCATTATTATATTAAAAAATAATTATCGTTACTCAAAAGCACCATTGAAAGTAATTAAAAATCAATTTAATTAGATTGAATATAATTACCTTAACAAAATATACTTTAAAAAGATGTTATGAAAAAGAATAATTGTATTATATGATTATTACTTAAATAAATCTTGAATCTAAAACCTTGCTTATTTCAGTTCTATTTAATTTGAAGCCAAGACTCAAACCAATAAATAAAATATTTCTTAATTAATAAATAAAAGAAATTGTATTAAAATTTACACATACCAATATTAAGGGTAACAATCAATTCTTCTTGTTGCATTTCTGAAGTCTCAATATACACAGGTTCTGATGGGGTTGCATCTGGTCTTGACTGATTGGATAAATGTGCTGCCATAAATGCTTTAGGACCTCTCATCAAACCAGAAGATTTTTTAAGTCCACTACTAGGTGCACTAGGTCGGCTAAATGTCTGCACCACTTCACGGGCCTGCAATTATTTATGTTCAATATGACACATCCCACAATATATACCCCGCAAATATACAATTATATTACACACTTCTTACCTGTTTACCAATATGAAATCTAGTAGTGATATTCTCAAAGCAGACAGCAAATAAAGACGCACAAGTTAAATCCTGAATATTATCCAAAGCAGAAAATGATATAATTTCTTCTACTACTGACGTTTGAAGCAAGGTGATGTTGATCTACAATAAATAAATATAAAGTTAAAATTTCGTTCTATTGTAGTAGCCACATATTACTAATAATTACCTTTGGTAAAACTACAATCCCTTGAATCTGAGTGGAAATACATTCTTCGTAAACATTCGTTTGAACACATTCTGAACCGGAACCTGTTCCACCACCTAAGTCCCTTTCTGCTGTGCTTCTTTTGGAATTGGAATGCACTTGAGACCAATAACTGAGAGATTGATCTCGCTTTAAGATGTTAGCATCCTGGACTTTACTTACGCAGGACGCATGTAAATGGTTCAGCACAGTCAAAGGGTGAAGGGTTGCCAAAGTTGGAGTAAGATTTTCAATGAGCCTGGAAAAATATTTTTTTTTTTCTAATATTTATTTATTTATAGTGCATCAACTATTGAGTTATTAGCACTTAAACTAATATATATTACATTTTATCAACATTTTATAGGACATAATCTATACAATTTATAATTTTCTATTTTATCAGCTTATTTCATTTATTCTATTTAAATTCTTCAATCTATGCTTCTTTCCATTATCCATCTTTTTCTATTTCAACTGCATAACAATCTGATACATCGCTTCCACTATGATGACACTCATTGCATTCTCTGGTTCTTTCTTCTATTAGCATTTTTTCTTTGTCTAATATTGTATACTTCTACTCTTCTGTTTTTTCAACTATAATTCCTTTCTTTTTATAAACCAGTTTTCCTTCTTTTTCGTTGTTATTCGTCTGTCTATTTTCTTTATCGATTATTTCTTTTTGTTATCGTGTTTTCTTTGTTCATATTCATGATTATGGTTGCACATAACCAATTAAATCTGATTGTTGCCAAACCCAGATAATATAACACTGGCCCGGGAATCGAACCCGGAGACATAGTAGTCAGAGCCAAGCATCAATGCTCTCGACTACTTGTGTCGTCAAAATATTTTTATATGAAACAAAATTATTTAAAAAAAACTCTCCATTTCCGACATATTCGTAAATCAGAATAATTAGGTGTATAAATATTTCTTTTTTATGAACCTACCATATGTAATATTTTTACAAACAATATATAAGAATTGACGGTATCATGGCAGGGATTATTAAGCACGTTTACACGTATCTTTTACATAAACATTACCTAAATATTACATTCGTGATTACTATGTACTTTTTATATTTTTTATCAAGTAAATTTTTGTAATTTGGAAAGTTGTGTACTAGTAGAGTAACGCCGCTTTGAACCTTAGAGCATATATATATATGGAGTGTGAATAGCCTATATTTCCTATAGATTAAAAGTATGGCCAAAATGTGTGCGAGAGAGAAAGGTATATGTTCCTATTTGCTCTATATGCGCATGCGTCGAAAGTACCAGCTGTCTAGATTTAATAAATATTAATATTCTATTAAGATATAATAAATAAAATATATGTCCCAGTAAACATTTTGGAGTAAATTCTACTTAATTTCTATTACGTATCATGAATTTTTTGTCTGGAACGTGTTCGTTTTCTATTCAGTCGTTCAAAGGAAAGGTCCTTTTTATGAGCTACAGACATTGCAACGACGGTTCACTGCTGAATTAAAAGCGGGGTAGGTTTATGATTTATGACCGGATAATAAAAATATACCCATGTGGGAAAGAAACAGAAATACTTAATGAATGATGTTGGAAAAAGAAAGAATATTATTATGAAAAACTAACACAAAATCTGTGACAGGTAGAGAACTTGTAAAGCGTTAGAATAGAATTGTACGAGTGACTCGAACTTCACCAAATAGGACACTTCACCAAATTGTTTACTGGGGTAAAGAGATTATATTTCTTTAGTTGGCACAAAGCTCGTCTGTCGGTAAAGCAGTGACCACTCAGTGGAAACATATACTCATGAACACCATAGATGTCGCTGGAGTGATAACGGCCAACACAATTGATATTTAGAGTGAACAGAACTCACGTTTTTAGTTATATTTATATTTATATATACTTTATTTATATTTATACATATCTACATTATTCTACATCAATATAATGTCATATTTAACAACTGTCATGTATTATATCTAGAAGGCTTTGACTTGACAACTGTTACTTTCGACGCATGCGCATAGAGAACAAATAGGAATATATACCTTTCTCTCTCGCACACATTTTGGACATACTTTCAGATCCAGCATTCACTCTCCATATATATTGATATATATATATATATATATATATATATATATATATATATATATATATATATATATATATATATATATGTTCTAAGGTTTGAACGCACTCTTTGTTGAATGAGCGGTCGCCATTTTTCCCATCAGGAATATTCTTCGTAGTGATAAATACAATAAGGATAATGATGAATAGGTTATAACAGCGTTATAACTCGTTTACTACTCGCTCGTCTCGCTGAGCAGTTCACAACCGTTAAGTATCCTGAACATGCTGAACCAATGCTTAATTTCAATGCTAATGTAATAGAAAAATTTAAACAAAAATAAAAAACAAAATCTAAATCTGGTTAATAATTTTCATTTCTGACCAACTACGGTTTAGAAATATAGATTTACAACTACTTTTAAATTTGATGTAAATAAAGTTTATGTATTCAGCTATAATGAAACATTTATTAATATGTTTCCTAATTATGCAAATAAGTTTAACAGTTACTAGATTAGTTAGTGAAAATAAGAGGCAGGAACATGATTATCCTTTAGATAAAAAACAATCTGACGAAAATTATGAATTATATCAATCCAATTTAAAGTATGACAATAGTGCTAAAGAAAATGAAAGAAGAAGCTCAGTGTATACTTCAAAAAGATCGAATAATCTTAATAAAGTTAATAAGAATATTGAAAAACATGAGCCAAATTATCACCAAGGTGATAATAATCATGAAAATTTGAGGAACAGTATCCCACAAGGATATGCACTCTCTGATAAATATAGCGAAAGGGAGGAGCCCTCCGATCAGCAAGATATGGTGCAGTTTAATGAAGAACAAGAACGGGAAATAGCACAAGAGTTAGAAGATGCTGACAACCGTCAAAAATATTTAAATAACGCAGGTTTTGATAACAACATTGCTATAGATTACGATGAACAAAATTTCCAAAATATGGACGATATCGTGAAAAGAGAAGCTGAAGATAGAGAAGATGAAGATATGAATGGACCTAGTAATGATATAAAGCTCGTTAAAAAGGATTTAACGTATAAACTAAAAGAAAAGGATAATTCCAATTATTTGAACAGTATATCTGGATTGAAAGAATTTGAACAGAGAAGCTTGGTGGAGGGTATGCAGAAGAATGCAGTGAAAAGACAGGTCAAAGACGTGGAGAAAAGTGGTGAAGATTATTATAACATTGATGAAATGACCGATGATGAGATATTGCAGGCTTTAAACGCGCTAACTCCGGAAGAAAAGATTATGTTTGATAAATTAATAGCTGAAGACGAACAACAGAAATTTAGTGAAAAAAGAAGTATAGACTATGAGTTTCCTGATAAAAAATTTAAAGAAGAGAATAACAGAAAAGACGAAAATAAATATGATAGTATTAAAGATTTTACAAATACGTTTAATGGAGAAAGAAAATCAAATATGGATAAATTGACCAATAAAAAAGAGGAAAATCTAAATGCCGAAATTAATATAGATTTTGACGAGATACAAAAAAATGAAAATTTAGAAAAAAATGCAATAGCCAAGGAAAATAAAAGGCTAATAAGTTTGAAAGACGAAGAACACGCAAATAACGAAATCAGATCAAGGCGTGAAGAAAACCATAAAAAAGAGGAAGAAAAGCAGAATGAAGTTATAGAAAATGTTAACACCGAAAATCTAAAAGTTAGTGGGAATAAATTCCCAGCAAGCGTTGCACCGCAATCTCAAAATATTTTGAAAAGAAATGTAGTTGAAGACAGTGAAGCAAAAGCAAAGGCAATGAAAAGAATTGAAAGAAAAGTACAAGCAAAAATAGATGCCATGAGAGAACGAATGAGTAGACAACGTGATTACGATCAGCGTGTACATGATGATAATCTTCCATATAATTATATAAAACCAAACGCGTTGTACGTTAACAAAGATTTAAATGAACAAAATGAAGATGAAATTAATAATGAAGACGATAAAATTATACCGGAAGACAATAAAGATGATAGCCAATTTCCAAAGAAAATAGTTGAAGTAGATCAAGCACATCCTTATTTCCAAGATCCGAATTTCCAACCAGACTATGAAGAACCTGATGATCAAATGGACCAAAATAATCCAATGCTTCAAAAGCAGTATGAACAACGGGATCACGATCAATTCCAACAAAGTGATCAAAACAATAACCCGTATGAATATGATATTGACTTAGATCCTAATTTACAAGACTTCAGTGAATACAAGCGAAGACGTAGATTTATTGAACCATTGCCGTCTAATAACGAGAATCATAACGTAAAGGTTTCCTCAACTTCTGGAGATTCATTTAAATACTACGTTCCTTTAATAAGAAGAAAAAGAGACAATAGTGCTTATTATGATAGTATCGAGAAACTTGTGAAATCTAGTAATCCCAATCCGCCGAATTATGAATATTTAAGAGCACTAGAAGAGTCGTTTCCGAAACCTAATGAAAAGTCTGACACGAATAGTTTATCTCCACATATTAGAGTCAAAAGGAATAACGAAATATCTAATAATTAGAGCAGAGCACTTTTTCTCTTAGTTAAGCTATTCTATACATTTCTTCATTTATTTTTTTTAAAGTATGATTGAATAAGAAGTTTTGTTAAGAATATTTTCTAATCATTTTAAAATAAAGTAAAAGATAATTTTGGGTTTTCAAAAACAAAGAATAATAAAGTTTATACTTACTTTTGAAGGCCTTCTAAGACTAATGGAGTGACCATTATATCCGCTCCGCCTTTTAATCGAATAATACAAGTGCTACGCGAACCAGACTCAGTCTGATGCCCTAATAATTCGGAATCGTAACCTAATCCAGCCCCTAGAGACATAATTTATTTAGTAGTTGGTTTTTGGTTTAAAAAAGTATTCTAATTCATGGTGTAATATATACCTATATCGGATTCTGTATCATTCTTCCCGTTGATAAATGTTTTGCTGTCCCATGTATAAGGATGCGAATGTGGTTGTGTGGGCGTCCTGCAAGTATTTGGGGGTGAATCTCCTCTGTCCAGCATGCGAAGGGCTGTTAGACCTTCTACTACGCTATCAAAATGAGGAATGTAGCGAGATCCTAATAAAAGGAGAATAATAATATTAATATTATGATAATAAGTTATTGAAAAAATATGATTTGAATCCTTACTACTAAATTATGGTTCTGAACTATGGTTAACAATACTACCCGCAAAACACAATTCTACTATTTTATTATTTTCTATTTTCTTTTAAATTGTGCATGTATGCTATATAAAAATTAAAATACATACCTATATAAATCAGATATCCTTCTTCATTCCGTTGAAACATTGGCATTGAAAAAGCGTCTGCTCCAAATGGTAGGGAACATTGCGCCCAATTTGTACATCGAACCTAAAGAAATAATAATTAAATAACATACGAAAATTAAACTTTTAAATACAACTGAACAGAATGCTAAATTGAATCCTTTTTAGAAAATAAATAATTGAAACTATTTGGTACAAGATAAATTCTATAAAATGAATCTGTTACATAACATTTTTTAGATTAATATAATACTTTTAATTAGTTAGATTAATTAATAATAATATAGTAAGGTTACATAATAAAAGTAAGTTATCTTTTGACGTACATTTATTAGACATACATTAATGTCTTTTACTTTTACGTAATGAGAATGTAACAAATTGTAACGTTAGATATCAAATATTAAATTAAATAATGCGCTTATTAAATTTTCAGTAAATTACTTTATTATTGTAATTGAATACTTATTATTTACCTGTGCCAAATGGGTGACATAGCTAGCCATCAATAATGGAGAATCTACAATAGGTTTGTTGACTTGCATGTGAAGATTCACTAGTGTGATGTCTTCTTGTGAAGATAAAGCAGAAATAAAAGAACTGCTCGAAACAGAATGCGTCTCCGAAGAATCCAGAATACCCTCCTGACTCTGCAGATATTGATATATTAATTAATTCCGCAAAATTACATTTTGTAAATAACATGCTCTACTACTTTTGAGGTGCAAACACATGTTCAGGCATAAATTGCCTGTCTAAACTTGTTTGGATGCAAATCAGATATTCGTTATGGTTATTTACATATTTATTAAAATATTGTGAAATATTGCATGTATTTTAACTATTTTATAAAATTTATATATATATTTTATAATTTTATAAATTTAGAGTCTTGTATCTCCTAAAGTTTATTTAGTTTTAATGAATTAAAATGTGTGCGATAGCTTGTGCTTGTGTAACAAAAAATCATGCAGTTTAGCCTTATTTTTAATAAGGCCGATTGAATAAGTTAGCCGTACTAAAGAAGGCAGTACGTGTGTGAGCACCTTAAGTTTTGTATTAATAAATTTATAAACTATATTTATTATATATTATCATTTAAATATTTTTATGTATCATTTAATCCTTTTACATATTTATTTATTATAATTTTTAAATAAATAAACCAGGCAATCAAATCAACAGCAGGCAACTAAATCACAACATTTAAAATGAAGGAGAAGCACTAACATCATGTCGCATAAGTGGATGTCTCATTAGGGGTTCGTGAATCAAGCTGTGATGTGCGTGGTTCGCATAGGAAGAAGAATGCCCAGATGATCGTGAAATCAAACCACCAAGACCTCGAATACTATGGGCACCAATACGACGAAGAGGAGTCGCAAGTCCATGCAGACGGCGTTCTTCATCCGCCTGTATCCATTGTTATGAAGTATAGTTAACTCTCATGGGTAAATCAAATGGTTCTTTGATAGTTTATAGCATTGCTATTCATCACAAAAGCAAATCTTGGTTATTGCTTCTATTATAAATTGCTTAGCAATAAACTAGCGCAGCGCCAAATTAAATGCACAAATAAAACAATCGTGTAACACACACTGTGACAGTAATTAGCGGACACAAAGTTTACAATTAGTAAATTTAAAAAATGGATTATTAGGAAATTAGCAACACTACATAAATTCATAATAATATATTATAAATACACAGGACATTAAGATCGCTTCTGAACACCACCGCTACCTAATAAGATGAGATACTGAGAAAAAAGAGAGGAAATGATGTGCAAGATGTGCTAGATAGAGAAAGAAACGCTGGAGCATATTAAGTATTCATATGAGAAAGGAGTTAAAAGTGAAAATAAGATTGTGCAATTATTGAAGTGAAGCGAGAAGGAGCGAGGAAAGAAAAGGAATGGCAGAGTAGAAACAGGAGGAAGAGTAGCAGGAAGAAAGAAGCAGTAGGGGTTTAAGTTTATTTATTTTGTTTTCACTTTTTTTTTAGAAGGAGTGAGAATGCGTAGATAGAATAACGAACACACATGATATGTAATTTAATGATTTTAGGTGAAAGAATGTAGTGCCTAATGGCAAAAACATTAAAATAAAATAAAATAATAATTTCCCATAGTTTAGCGTCTCAAGTGTAAGTATGTTTGCATAGGTCATAGGAGCAAGTATCCAGCAATACTAAACATAACCGGGAATCCCCCAATTCAATACTGCGGTATGAGGTAAGCTAATTGCATACACAACATATTGGAGATAGATTAAACGGTTATCGACCTCGAGTGTGACAGTGTTATATAAACTGAAATTTTACGATGTACTTAACAGTATTTTTTAAACAGTGATATTGTTTTATTGATGCCAGTATCTACAATTCGTCGTATTGTTTTATTGATACGAGTAATAAAAAAGTAAGTAACATTTATTCACTAAATTTCGATTGATACTTATTAGTTACTTTGAATATATTTTATGAGACAGGTTTTATAAAAAGAAAGAATAATTTTATCTATGAAAATTTATTAGTTTTAGAATTATTAAAACATTTTTCAAGAAATAATATTCCGTGTACTTGAAGTTTATCATCTTAGTAATTATTTTTACAGTTTAATCTTTCTTGCTATTTGTGAAACGTAATTAAGTAAGTGAGTAATTGATTCATTTGATAAGATTAATAATAAAATAATTAGTATGTCTCATCAATAAGTCTATGAATATGTGTATTCACGAAAAAATATTTTTTCTTTCATTGCTCAAATGAATAAAATTTTCTTTCATTATTCTTCCGCTATCCGATCTATTTGAGACTTATTTAACGTCGATTGTCAGTTTTTATATTTTTCTAAATTCAAAAGCCTTTTAAATAAATACTTTAATAAAATTTCTAAATATCTAATATAATAAATTGTTTCAGGAAAAAATGGAATTATCAGAAACTTCAAAAATAATAGCGCAAATAATAAAAGATAAGGGTCTAGATATATCTATGAAATATGAAGTCAAGATAATGTCAGCTTCCCAAAATGGGCAAACTTACATGTCTGAAATATTTAGAGTAAAAGTAATGAAAATTATGGAAAATAATAGAGAAGCACATAATTGTATGCAGTTATTTTTTAATACAGACAACTTTAGTCAAGAAAATGATAGTAATAATAGCTCATCTTCCTCCAACACTTATCTAATATTTGAATTAGTTTTCGATCACATTAATCAACATTTTAAGCTAATTAATAATATAGTTCAATATAAACAAAACGATTTACGCAAAACTAAAGAAGTGTTAAGCTTAATATACAAAATACCATCCACTTCAGAAATTCGGAAAATCAACTACAATATAATATCACTCTTTGAACGAGAAGCATATATTTATTCAGATGTAGTACCACAATTTATTAAACTTCAAAATTCAAACCAAAATCTTTTGCCTAAACTTCCGAGGGTTGCATTTGTTAGCAATATTCCAAATCATGAAATATTCATGATGGAAGACCTAGAGAAAGATGGTTTCAAAAGTCCAAATCGTACAGAACCTTTAGACAGAAATCACTGTGCACTAGCTCTAGAAGGATTAGCAAAATTTCATGCTTTTTCCTTTGCTTTGAGAGATCAGAATCCTATCTTATTCAAAAAAATATCGGATATTACAGAGATGCAGTTTTTAAAAAAGGATAATGCCGATGGTGAATATGTCTTGAGAAAAACGATTGATTATATAAAAGAAATGTTCAATGACGATAAAGATGAAGAGATAATCAATAAGCTGGATGCATTTAAAAATAATTTTGGAAACAACATGGCTGATTGTGTAGCATCGGAAAATGCTGAGCCATATTCAGTTATCTGTCATGGTGACTGCTGGATAGGTAACTTCATGTTTAAATATAATGTAAGTTTTATATTCAAATATTTTTTCTCATATCATATCTTTAATATCAAACATTTAGATATTTATACTATATATGTTTTATTCATTTACAGAAGAATTCATGCAAGCCTTCAGAGGTCTGCATAATGGACTGGCAGGTTTCCCGACTAGCATCACCGGTAACAGATATATCATACTTTATCTTCGCCTGTACAGATGCAAAAACAAGAAAAAACCACCTGCTAGAACTTTTAAATATGTACTACAATATTTTAAGTAAAACAATCTCTGAATTAGGAAGTAATTCTAACAAATTATACCCTTATGCCGTTTTTGAAGAACACTTAAAAAGATTTTCCAAATTCGGTTTTGGAATTACCACAATATTGATGCATACTTGTACTTGCGATCCTGAAGAGCTTCCTGATGTTGAACGCATTTTAAATAAAGGAGACAAAAATTATTTAGAGGAAATAATGGAACCATTAGTTAGAAAAAGGAAATATAGGGAACGGATATCAGCTGTTACTAGGGATGCTGTAAAATTAGGATTTTTGTAGAAAACACTAAACGCTTACACAATTTTTTATTAAAATACTATTAGCAGATTTCTTCACAATCAGTTATTGTACATCTATTTAAACTGTTAGGCAAAATAGCAATTAATTATTTATTTCATTGTCCTAAAAAAGCGTCCTTAAAAATTTCCGGCGTTTTAGATCAAGCCGTCTTCAACGCTAAACCTTCTTTAGTAGAAATCATACTAATAATTACTATAATATAATTTAAAACTAAGTGTTTTATAATCGCTTATTATTAATCGTTTAACTAACAGTTATTTCACTAGAGGTGAAGAAATCTGCCACAAATTACACAACATTCACAACAAATAAAAAACAAACACAAAATATAAATTTTAATAAAAGTTTTATTAATTAACCACCATTTTCTTACAACTTGCACAGCTCTTAGCCCATGATGGTATATGATACCTAGATTATGTCAAATATTAGTAATTTTTAATTTGGTTTTGCAATTTTTAATTGTACTCATATACCTTTTTATGAAGCAAACGAATTTATTCTTCTTATAAAGTCAATCGAATTTAAAAGAACCATGAAGACAAATATATTAAATGTAAGACACAAATTTATATTCTCCAACTTGTCTGTTGGAAAATAAATTTGCGCAAGGTCATCCAGCAAACGCATAACCATAAACTCATTATTGTTTCACCACTCACTGATATATAACATCCCCCAAATTTCCAAGAAACACTACATTCAACAAATACAAGCAAAAAGTATAAAATAAATTCTTACCAACTCAGCTGTAGAACCGGGTCTTTGTGTTAAATCACAGAGAGGAAGTGATCTATGTTCAGGAGTATGAATCTCGTGATCACTGCGATGACTTGAGAGCCTTGTACCAAATGGCCCATCCCTGTTGTCAATATGATTTCCATGAACTTCATCTGCATTATCTGCACTGGTATTATAACCATTAATCGGTGTTCCAGGACCATTTCTTTCCCTGTCAGGGACTATGCTCAAATCACTTGCAAATTTCTTTCTGCAATAATTAAAAATAGTTTACCACAATATTACTTTATTATTTGAAATAATAAATGTATGTGGTTACAAACCTATGTGGGGCACTATCTTGCCTCGCAAGGCGACCTGAACTGACAATAGAATAACGAAGGCTAGATGTTCTACTATTGCTAAGCTCTTCATCTGCTGAAAAAAAGGCTTCCGAATGATTTTCACTAGTCATGGAAACTGTACGTTGAACCTGCAATGTATTAAATTAACATAAGCACTTATGTTAACAATTGTTAACACAAATGTTAACAAAACAATTAAACAATAACATTTTAAAATATTTACATCTCGTTTTAATTTTTCTTCTGATTCTGAGCGTAAAGCAAGTGAATGTTCCGATTCCGAAATATTTGTGCTAATTATACTACTTTGCTCTGCTGGTAGCGATTGAGGAGCCTGTAGAGAAAAATTATTATATTTAATGAAACATACGAAGATAGATATAGCAAAATTCATGCTTATTTACTTCATCTGTATCTCCACTGAAATAATCAACAGCCAATTTGGAATCTGAAGCACTACTTTTAGGAGCTGAATCCTTGTTTGGAACTAATAAACCTGACCGAGCTCTTTCTGTATTTAATCTGGAATCACTTGGTGGTCCAGGACTAGCATCGCGTAGTCTGGCATAGGGTACGTCACGTAAAACAGGACCAGCACTACTTCTGCAATACGTTGAAAACATGTTTTGGAATCATAAATTATTTCGACATAAATCGATATAAAATAATGTATACATTAAAATATAAGTAGATAAATAATTTGTAGGTAGCGCTATACATCATCAACGCATACTTTATATTGACAACACCTTAGGCTATCCATTTTAAATTACTGTACGCTTCTAATAGACACAATAGTATTACTACATTTGATGTTCATACTATCGTTGAATTAAAGCAAATTCATATACATATTAAAATTAAAGATAAATTTTAACCTGGTGGATGTGTACGAAAATCTTCTGCCAACAGATTGTCTTTCACCAGGGTGACTAATTGGTGAAGCTGACGGTGTTGGTGTTGGTGTGGGACACACAGTGCTCAACCGGTTACTACTGGTTGTTACTGCAGAACCAGCCGCAATTCTTGTTCCAATAGGAGACCGAGAATCACCGGCGGCACGTGACTGGGATCTTAAAATCTAAGGAAATCATAATTATTAGCATAGTATAAAAAATGTTGATGATTATTAAATAGTTTTATGACAAACCTTTTGAGCTTCAGACTCTAAAGTAGTTTTACAGGGATCTTGCAGTGATACTGTGTTCAAACTATAAGGTGGAGTATGAAATATTAGTTGGCCTTCATGCAGTAAGCTTTGACCAAAACCAGGATCCTGTGTCATATTCTTGATACTAAAAAAATATAGAAAACTCTATATAATATCTCAACATTAATTATTTTATTATTCATTTAATTATCAAATACAAACCTAAACACAGCCATATTAATTCCATCTTGTGCATCTTGAGGACTAGGTTTAAAAAATTTAGCACCGTTTTTATTATTTCCGAAAAATGCGCAACCTCCAAGACAACCACATCGCGCGCTTTTTACATTTTGAGATACCTCTTTTGGAATAGCTAATCCTTCCCCTATCCATAAAAACCAAAGTCGTTTTGTTGCTTCATCATGAATTCGCAAATATCTGTAATATATTCAAATATTGAAATCCATAATATCAAAAACTACATGTTCTAAAATATATTATTTAATTTCTACCTATGTTGCACAACATGCAAACTATGATCCGGAGATGGTAATGATGTGGCAGCTTCAATTATAATAGGTCCTATTGAAACAGACCCCACTTCTAACCAGTGTTCAGATAAATCAGCTGATAAACTAAAGAATACATCAACTTTAATACACATTGAACTCCATAAAATTATTTACGCATATTTAGTTATTATTTATGCATCTAAATTACCGGCTTTCCTTGTAGGTATGATTAGATCGCCCACTTCCTGTGGTATTTGTATTACTATGTGAGTTATTGAAATGACCTGCAGCTGACACAAAATGTCTTATTAAAATAATAGGTAGCAGGCCTGTTATGCCAGATTTTACTTGTTGACCATGTAAATTACAAGTAGAAAGTCGTATTGGAGATATCTAGAAATAAATGTTAATTAGTTAATATTTACTAATTGTTAAAATAAATAGAAAACATAAGTTTCAATATAACATTACCCAAGTATGAAGAGCAGTTCCGTTTTCTACTAAATATAAATCAATAGCATCTATAGCTACACGAGTCATTCGATATTTTATATCATCTCCAGATGGACACCTGTATAAATAGATTAGATTAGTGATACTAAATGCTAAATTTAGTAAAAGAATAACTAATCAGTTTGCTCATTACCTATATCTGGTATCTGCATTTGAATGGGAGCACATTTGTGAAGGAACTCCATGATGACACATTCTTATATTACTTGGAGGCCGCAGGCAATTCTCGGAATCCATAGTGAGTAATAGTAATGTTTCTAATCCAGTAACAACATGACATAGCTGGACAACATACATGATTTGTGATCAAAGGTATATAAAAAGTCATAGTATATAGTTTAAAAAAATGATTACTTGCGGTGTGGTCAATTTTCCACTAAGTTTTCCTAATTGTACTTCAAGTAGCCATGCATATTCGAGAGTTTCCTCATCCAATGAACGACCTTCTGCACTGAACATAGCATGTCCACGAACCTTAACAATAAATGATTTAAATGTAACACTCACCATTAAAAAGGAATAATATTAGTGCTAAATTTTTCAGTAAAGTACATACCTGCAAGGCGGATAACATAAGATGTCCTTGTTGAAGATGTTTGTCCTTGTTCGGGCGTACTACATTATCACTTGATAATAAAATAGAAGGCGATACCAATAACTGTAATCTTGTTTCTTTAAATGATTTGTGCATTTCAAAACCTAATCTTTCAATCATTACTACTGGACAAGGTGGATCATTTGGATTGCAGTTTTTAACTAAATGTCCTGTAATATCATGCATAGTTAACGATACTGTAACATCCATTGGTCTATACATTCGAGGATCAAAACGACATTTAGATGAATCAGGTTCAACTTCATCCGCATTTGAATCTTGATTTGAATTTGGATTTGGAGTTGATTTATCTGCTTCATTTGCATTTAATTTGCTATTGGCTGCAGCATGTGCTGATTGTGTTTGATGCATATCTGTGAATGTCTGATCTTCTCCAAATATATTCTCCTAAAAATATCATATTTTATTAGAATTATGTCAGATGTAGTTTATCTGTAATATGTCATACATACCTTGAGATGCACAAAATTTCGGAGAACTGATCCATATGCTATAAGTATAGATGGACCTATTTCAAGCTCAACACTAACTTTATCAGGTGGCAGTGATTGAGGATCAAATTTTTTACTTCCAGTCTACAATAAATTAAATGAGTATTTATTCGTAAACATGGAATGTAAGAACTGAGAAATTTATATTAGTTCCTTACTTGTGTTTGAGACCATTGTATAACTGGAGATTTGCGACATCTTGGTATTCTCATAGGTGATAATAAAATTTCTTCTTTTTCAGGTGTAGTGATATCTGCTTGAGGTATTGGACCTAATGGAGGGCATGGATGGTACGTGTAGTTGATACTCAAGGCTATAATTGGGACAGACCAACAATCCACCCATCCTTGGCTAAAAATTGTTAAATTATATTTCATCCTTACACTTAACTTACTTTGTCTGACTTTCGAAAATTACCTTCTTTGACACTTATTCCGCCACCTCCTGGTAGATTGAGAATTAGTTTTAGTTGTACCATCTCTAGATAAAATTTTTGCATTTCCGTCAAGTGCTAAAAGAATTGCTCGGCTTGTAGATACTTCCGGAAGATACATACTCAAATCTAATCCTTCTCCCTAAGAAATCGTTTATGTTATATATACTTACATAAATATTTGAAAAAATTTTAGGAAAGGTTAATACCTGTATCCAGAATCTTAATGGTACTGTTGGAGGCAGAAAATCAACAAAAGGAAGATCGAAAGATAAATCGAATAAATCTCCACAAAAAGCTAAATGACAATTTTCTTGATGTGTTGAGCTACAATCCACCCAATTAAACTCATTGCTTATAGTTATAATTTCAAACTCCTTCAATAACAATGAAAATTTCCATGTATATGGTACAAAAGAAAGTAAATCTGGTCGTGATTTACTTGCCCAATCGTTAACTAAATCTAAATAATAATAAAAACAAAACAATTTTTACATCTGTGAAATATGTGATATTGTGTTTTGGTTTCTTAGAGACGTTTAACTTACCTTGGAAAAAGTCTTTATGCGAATATACTAAGTGGGCAGTCGCCTTGCAACCTGTTAAATTTAATAGCCATTCCTGATGATGATTCCATTTAAGCGGATAATGACATCGTATACTAAATTCAAGAGTCTCACTTTCCGCTAGACTTCGATACTAAAACCAAAATTATAAATAAGAATATAATACATTTTTGTTTTCGTTTTCTAATACAATTTGTTACATACCTGTAAGCTTGTTGAAGCTTCTAAATGAAGCAGTTGTCCATTTATTTTGGTTGTGTAACCGTTATCCTGAATACTCCATGGAAGTGTTATATCTAAGTAGGAACCAGCACCTATATTTACATGCACAGCATTCGTTTCTTTTATTTTAGAAAATAGTATATCAATTGTGGCTTCATTTAAAGTACTCAATCTTATATCAAAATTTTGCATTTGTCTTCTCTCTCCTGGTTGTGGAGGCTTCGTTGCCTATTAAATAATAATTATTTCTTTTAAAATAACAAAAGACATTTATACAAGAGAATGAACATTTTAAATATGTATATTAATACAGGGTAAGCAAAATTTTTTTTAAAATAAATGTTAAATTTATATTTGAATTCTACAATATTAAGCTATTTTAATATATTTACGTTACCTTCATTGGTTGCCAGTCATTTGGGAAGAAAAACTTAAATAAATGATCTCTTTGCCTATCCGCCCACGGTCCATAACTAAAGTCCGTACCTACGATTAAAAAAACGATAATAAAAAATACAACTTTAAAATTTTACGAATACGTATTTTTTCTTACCCTTTCCACATTTTATATCAACTCCCCACATAGGTAAAGTATGTTCAACAACATCACCATTTGCTAATTGACTAAATCCAGGTTGTTCCGGTACAAGTCCAGGTTCATCCATATAAAAATACAGTTCCATATTATTAGAACTCATAATAACAAACCCTTCGCCCATATACCTATTCAAATTATAAATATATTTAGCAATTATAAAATTTCAAATAAAATATTTATAAGATCATCAATATTAGTTAAAAATATACCAACCTGGGAGGCTCATCCATCATCCCCGTGTAATTAGGGCTATTAGCTAGCATGACTTTACAGTTATCAGCCTGACATTTAACAAAATGCATCAAATGATCTAACATTGACGCTGCTGGTTTAGTACTGTACACCATGTGGGCTTCCTCAACACTAACTGATAACGTTGTTGGTACCAATCGATTTCCAAAGACAACTCGTCCCTGCAAGACAACGGATTTTTAATTTAAATATGTATTACATTTATTTCTACATAACTTGGAAATCATTTTTATCAAAATAAAACACAAATATGAACGGCTGATATAAAATTATATGATGAATGTTGCTAACACTTACACTTGACACATCAATTTTTATAACTGGTATTAGATCTCTCCAAGTCCGTGCCATTGCTGCTTCTGGTCTTTGCTTTCGGGCGCTAGCTTCAGTTCCTATATATCAGTAAAAGTACAAAGTATTTAAAAATTGATTATCTTCGATATCTATTTATAAAATAAATTTAAAAACCTGTATTATTTGCATTGGATTGTCGCTCATTTTCATCATTCATTGCTCTTTCAGCAAACTGAGCCGCATCATTTGCATCGGTGTCCGCCTATAAATGGTAAAAATGAAATAAAAAATATGAAAATAGATTAAAAACAAAAAAATACCATCATCACTCCAAGAGTACTCACTGGTAAAAGAATTGTTGGATCTAAACCGAAAGTTTTCTCCAGACTGCTATACAATACTGTCCGATTATACACGTGGAGCTCAAATCCGTTCAGCATTATTGAAAGCCGAGTATCTGAATGGCTTAAGTCTATAAAAAAATGGATAGAATATGATATAAGAAATAGTGTAAGAGCAACATGTTTTTATGTTTGTTACCTTCTGATGCATCTTTCGGAACATAAGATCTCCACCAGCGAAATATTAGGTACCCATCCTGAATTCTAACAGTATAGTCAACGTTAATAAAAACGACATCCCTAAACATAATTTTTCCAGAGAGAGGGCTGACTGTTATAGATCCTAATTTAAACACAATAATTTTATATTTGATGGTGTTCCACAATAATTATTGCTGCTTTAAAAAGTCTCACCTATTTTAAGGAACTTCCTTCTTCCTATAAATTTGTTTGCCATGCGGGTTAAAATATATCCAAAGACTCTAGCGTTATAATACGTAATATATACAATCCATGCCAATGCTGAGACTAAGGAACATATTAACCAAACCATGTTGCTGTCCATCTTCAAATCCTCCAAATTTACATGTTGACTGTAGTTCCAGTGGGCGGCAATTGGTAAACTTAGCAAAGAGCCGCCTTCCAAGGGATCAATCAAAGGATCCATAGCTATTTATCTATTTTCTAAAATCAAACGAATTATGAAATACAATGCATTGTATGCATATAGTAACAACGCTTTTTAAAAAAATTACTGATTCATAACCTAAAACTTTAAAAACAAAGAAACTGAAAAGGCATGCAATGAACACAATTGAAGAAATTTTAAGGTGAGTAACAAAAGTGATATCAGTTATCATAATAACCGGAATAAGGTATTAGATTACATACCTTTATTTATTGAAATCCATGATTTTTTAATTCTTAAATGGAATTTTATAAGAGCTGCAATTATTCATTTTAAATGCTACACTACATGATTACAATAAATATCATTTATTATTTCCATGTGTATATAAATTAAAACGAACGTAATTTAAAATGTGGCTTCTCAAAACAGTAAAATTATTGATAATATTATTGCCATTTATTGCAATCTGATGACAGCTGTCATTGATATTAACAAAAAATATTTCACTTCATACAGCGCAGCCACTACTCGCACAAAAATACTATTGTCCCTGTTTTCTTAACTATTTGTCACAGTTCACATCGATCTTGTCAGCAGAGATAATACTTGTCAGTTGTCGTTATAACGGTTTTACATTTGATATTGTTTGATTGCATTTGATTGTGTTTTATACTTTGCTCTTGCAGTTGTCGAAAAAAGTCATTTTTAATCTAATTCTAATCAAATATAGTTAAGAAAGTAAACTTTGCTGAGCTTCAAATTAATAAAGACAATGAATGATTCAATATGGAATGTAGACGCTCCAACATATTTAAACTTTGATACATTGGATGATGGCAAAGAAAATGCTGAGTCTTATTTTGGTTAGTCCTTTTTTACGATTATTTAACTAGCAATATTACTCTAATAATACGTCTGACATTTTCTGTTTCAGAAAAGCATCGCCATCGTACCTTTAAAGAAGTAAATTTGACACCACCTTTTGATAAAGGCCGCATAGACGGTTTGTAGAACTTATATAACATACAGCATTTAAAATATATCTTGATGTATTATTCAAAACTCTAAACATCTATCTATTTAAATCCAAAATATGTAGAACGGGTTTATGAAATATTTGAAAATAAAGTCATATTCATCTACACACAATCCAAATCTTCTTTTCAGATGAGGATAATTATGAGAAGCATCCAATGAACACTCAGAATGAAAATATTAAGAATTCTGATACTCGCTGCAGAAGCAAACAAAGAATTCAATGCAAAGAACAAAAGCAGCATCGCAGATCATCTTCGGTCCCTATAACTAAAGATGACCCTGTTGCAGAACTAAGGTTCATAACAACTAAATAAATTACGTCTGCTAAAATGTTACTATGCTTTAAAAATTGACTTTTTTTCTTAGTACACATCTTCATGATTGTAAGATATTTGACGAAAAATCAACTGTAAAATTGCAGAATTCTTTAAAGTATAAATCGAAGGTATACATTTCTTTTTAAATAAAACTGAATATCAGTTTTAGTTAATTTTTTGTAAAAATATCTTTATTTTGGTAGTATATATAACTGGACATTACATTATTTATACATTTTATTTATAGGATTCGTTGTATGACAGTAACATAACGATTGCTTCAAGATGTAACGAAAAAACAAAAATCAAGAAATTTGTATCGACGGCTGAATTAATTCATCAATTTGAAAGACAGACCCCAGAAAGATACCATACAGTATCAAGCAAGGCAGATGCGAAAGCACTTCTTAAAGATTTGGCCAACAAAACGAAATGCGACAAGTTTGTACTTCCTAAAACTCCGAAATTACTAACGAAAAGGAGAAACAGGCCGATTACCGCTATTGGATTTGAAATGCGCGAAGAAATGGAATTGCAGAAAATAAAAAGGTAAATTTATTTTTATTTATTTACATTCAAAAGACAATTCGATATTATAAGTTACATTTATTATAAATTATTGTAGATATAAAATAAAAGCAAGACCGCTGAATAAAGACACATTGCACAAACGTTCTGTATACCCCAATGTTCAAAGGAGACCTACAACTAAACCTGAACCGTTTAAATTAACAGAAGTTACTCGCAAACCTATTGCGCAAATTACGGAAAATTTTGTTTTTACTGCAAAACCAGTTCCTCGACATGTTATTGAAGGCCAAGGAGTAAAAGCGAAAGTTTTAATAAAACCCCCAACCGTTCCTGTTACACCAAATGTTTTAAAATACAAATCAAAGGTATTTCTATTTATCGTTTTAACGTCTTCAATAGAGCTGTATTATACTATTATTATTATTTCATAACATTTATTGTGATATCATGTATTTTATCAATTACCTTTACTAAAATTTATGATATCTGTGTTTAGTTACCAGAAACTCTCGTATCTCAAAAAGAAGATAAAGGTCATTCTAGAAGCCTATTACCAAAACGAACTAAGATTCAACCATTTAGTTTTGACAGTAGATATAAGGATGCAGAAAAAAGAAAAGAACAAAAACTGAATCAGGCTAGTTTTCTTTCACACAATAATTTTTTTGTTTTTAATTATTAAGTATTTTGGTGTAGATTCATGAAACTAAATCAACAATTTAATAAAGTAAACATTATTTCTAATAGATAATTGAAGAGCAAAATCGCGCACGAGAATTTCATTCAAAACCAATGCCCGTTTTTAAAACACCTGTGAAAGCTACAGGTCCTCGCATTCCAGTAGTACCAAAATCTCCAAAATTTGCTTCTAAAGAGCTGATCGTTGAAAAACAACAAAAGTTTAAATTGAAGGTCTTTGTTATGAATAACTATAAACAAATTAAGTTAACTGATTTTAGATAGATTTAACTATTTTGTTTTTGTTTAGATTGAGGAGGAAGAACGGGCTAAAAAACAAGCTACTGTATTCAAAGCGAAACCTTGTTCTGTGATTTATAAAAAACCCTTTCAACCTGAAATGGTTGATAAAGTGATTGAAGTAGAGGATTTCCAACTTCATTCAGAAATAAGAGCAAAAGATAGACAGGAATTTGACGCTAAATTGAAACTGATAGAAGAGTTACGGATCGAAGAACTAAGAAAGGTATTACATACAATAGTTATCTACTGATATATTTTTAAAGACACATAATTTATGAAAATATTTGTAAATCAGTCTCTTGGCGAAATCCTCTCTTTTATAGAAATGTGTTTGCGTTAGGTAAACACGCATTATAGAGAGTAATCCTATAAATCTAGATGACTGGTGGGGAAGTACGGCAGGTTGAATATCAAGTCAGACACTTTCATGTTATCTTTTATTAAAAATTTGGCTCAAACCTAAATAATCTATTATAAAATATTAATAACTTTGTCTTTCATTTCACATAGGTCGAAATTAGATTGTGGAGAGTTAGTTAAACGCAATATCAATTATAAGCTAATATAATTCAGTTGAACATTAACATGCAATATGTAAATTTAATTAAATCTATTTAATATATATATATTTTAATTTTTTGTTGATTATTCCAGAAAGAACTTCTGGAGAAAGAAAAAGAAGCAGAAGAAACGAAGAAATTAAGAACAAAAGCCTCATTTAAGGCACAACCAATTAGAAAATTTAAAACAATAATTTCTATCGATTCCAAAGAACCAACAGTTCCGGAAAGTCCCATGTTTGCTTCGAAATATCGAACTCACATTAAAAAAAATGAGTAAAATGTCCTGCATATATAATATATATTAAATAGTTAAATAAGTAACATAAGTACAAGTTTTTTAAAAAAAAATGTTCTATTGACTTATTGATAGGAATAACAATTTTATATAAACTATACAAAATAGGTAACTTTTATGGTAAAATAAAATAATTTTTGGATAATATGTACATAAGAAAGTATCTTCAATTTAAACTTTTGTTGTTTTTCAACGATCAGCTCTTTAGAAACAAATTTTGGAGACTTTGTTACTGCTGGAGTACGAGGAGCTGTAGCTTTCACAGGTATTTTAAGAAGCATTGGTTTTGACTGAAATTCACATGCCCGGGGGTTTTATTAAAACTTTTGCTTTTACTCCTTGGCCTTCAATAACATGTCGAGAAACTGGTTTTGCAGTAAAAACAAAATTTTCCGTAATTTCCGCAACAGGTTTGCGAGTAACTTCTGTTAATTTAAACGGTTCAGGTTTAGTTATAGGCCTCCTCTGAACACGGGGTATACAGAAATGTATTCTCAAAATTAAATGGTTAAATGGCTGTTCGTTTTGGCTTCTGCAAAAACTTTTATCTTCCACAATCAATGGTTTTGTTAACAATAATGTTGTTCTTAATTTTTTTTAATGTATTATTTACAAAATCCTGCTCTAATAATTCGTTAAGAGTTTCGAAATTATTAAATTTTACCACAACCTTTAATGTTTTTTTATGAAATATTATGTAAAAATCACAGCCTTATGATTTCAGTAACATTTTAATGTACCTAGTATATTTTGCAGCATTTGTATATATAAAATAAATATTTTTTAGAATTCCTATTTTATTTTCGTTCACATAAATTATTTAGAAGTCTAACGCAAGTTTTGGACGAAACCAGATTTACACAAAAGATTAATATACCAAGTGACTAAGTAAAAATTGATCCTTAAATATTACTCATCATGTAATATGACAAAATATATGAAATAATTAAATAATAAGTAATATATATAAACTACTTGTACAGCATGATCTACAAAGTGCTTAGATTTTAAAAGGTTTAAAATTTATCACTGGATATAATTGATCTTGAGATTGAACAAGTTGTCTCTGCTTCATATATATTTGTTGTTAAATGTAGAAAATAAATATTTGTCTTATGTTAAACACATCTATAACAGTGAAAATTAATGTGGTAACATGAAATAGTCTTTATGAGTGTTTTCCAATTATACGATTTAGTGCCGCACTGTGCGGATGTTTAATTGGAACCCACGTTAGCTTTTAAATATGTACCTTCATCAATACTTTTTTATTTTTAATTTAAGACATTGTTTAAATTTTATTTAATAATATATTTTTTTAATTAAATAAAACAAAAATTATTAATTAATTTAATTATTAATTGTTTATTGTTCGCCTTTCGGCTTTACAATCTACATTCTTAATACATTTCATATACTTCAACTTACAATTAAATTTACATTATTCTAGACCTTTTTATTTCCAAAAGTACGTTCTGCTTCTTCTTCTCTTGACCCTCTTCCTTCATTTTCCCTAGTCTTCCTTCTGTACTGGTCTATTCCCTAGTCTATTTTTCTGGGCTGAAGTTTAACTGTTTCCTCGCTACTTCTTTCTTTCTCCTGTTTCCCTTCACTGCCTCTTTTAATACTTCCTTTCTCTTCCTGTTCCTTGTGCAACCCAGCTTATTTATTCTCCTGTTTTTTCTTTCCTTCTTACTATTTCCGCCATCCACCTCTTTCCTTCACTGCCTCCCTTTAATAGCTGGCCAATATTCCTTTCGCTCGCTACTTTTTCCTTACACTCAAACTTAATGTGCTCCAGTGTATATAACAAAAATTATTATTAAAGGTACTAAATCATTTCATACAATGGTATTGGTAACAGTAAAAGTAATTGTCAACAATATGAAGAATTTTTACATTTTTTGTTAATTAGTTGCACACTTAATGCGGGAGCACAACTTTTAATTTAAGTTAATTTTAGTTTTAATTTAAAGTTATAATCTTAAATGTAATTTTGAACTCGTGAAATCATGCATCAGTAATATACATTATTTTGTAATAATTACTTATCTTTATTTCATATAAATTATTGTATTTCATATTATTAATTTTATTTCTTTATATTTCACAAGCTGAAATTTCCATTTTAGGTTTAAACTTTAAACTAAAACTCAGTGAGTGGGAATGGGGCTTAAAGTGCGAGACATTCAATGCTAAGTATTATGCACTCTTATGCAGTAATTGGAAAAGTCTATATATATATATATATATATATACAACCTATAGGTTTGCCATTTCTAAAATAAAAAATAAATGTACCACGTTACTAAATAAAATTAATTAAAAAGAATTTAACGCATTTAAAATTGAAAACTTGTTGTTTTTATCATGAATACATCCTTCTTCTGAATCACTACTTTGTTCTTCGTTTATAGTTTCTTCAACATTGGCTTCGATTTTTTTATTTTTATTTCGTCTTTTTCTCTTTCTAATTGAATTATCATGGAATGCATCTGGTAAGAGTTTTTTAAATAAATTTATTAAAAGTATATGATTATTTAAAAGAGTAGGGGATTCCTTCAAGAGAAGGACGATATATGAATCTACATCATTTCTCTTCTTAAAATTCTGGCAGAGATTATATAAAACAGTCCCATTAAAAAATGTTCCCACACAGCAATGTTTTTTTGGAAAGCCTAATAATGAATTTAGGTGATTCAAATGTTGTAGAACGCATTGAAACATTGCAAAAATGTGAACGGTACTTCGACAAAATAATTTATTATTTGTTTTCAGTTTTTCTTCAATACCAAAATTTGATATCAATTTATCTGCTGCTATGATACATTCTTCATGCGGTATTTTCTTTTGATATTCCTCGGTTGCATTATTACTGTTAGATATCAAACTGCTGCCTTTCTTTTCTTTATATAATTTTACCTTTGCACCAAATTTATTTTTGAATTTTATTGGCGATCTACAAGTTCCAGTTTCGGAGTCTATATGATTTAAATACAATAGACACAATACCAACGAATGTAGGTGAGCTGATTTTATTTTTGGTTCTTTTACTTTTTGACCCCAAAAAATAATAGCTATTATATATATGTGGTAATCTTCGGGTATAAAATTAATATCATTGAGGATATTAATATTGAATGTTCTGTTTAAGAACTCATTAAAGAAATCATAATTTGTATCTTTTAGGGGCAGTTTTTCGAAATTCGGTAAGTTCATGTCTTTATAAGTATCGCTTATGTTAAACTTATATCTCTTTAAACGATTATTTTCATTACGGGAAAAATATGCAAATGTCTTAAGATTTGTTTTATTCAACAAAATAACTATTAGTTCAAGAATAGGTATCGATACATTTCCAGCATCACAATAACTGAAGTCTTCCACTTGAGGATTAGCATAATACGCACGGCGAGTTATTAAGTTCATAAAATAAGATGGAAATATACCACGAGTATAATTGTTGGTAAACCACACAGGAATCTCAATTTTGTTAGGTGTAGTAACATTTCCGGCAGATTCTTCAACGTCAGACTCACTATCAGATGATTTATCTTCGTCTTCTTCACTACTATCTTCTTCATCGGTATTTATTTCTTCAATTTTATCTAATAAATTGTTACTGTAGGAGCTACCTTCAGCAGCATTATATGGAATATTGAAATAAACTAGAGCATGGCTAGTGCCTGCTTTATATCCATTCACAACATTCTTAATTTTTTCCGCAACTGCCATTCTTTGTGCCTTTTTTAATCGTCCTAATACTTTCCTTACAGCGCTTTCCAATGTTTCGTGTTGTAACCAATTTAATAATGCAGATATTGTTCTTTGTTGATCAGATCTTTTCTGACGACTTTTCGGCAGCTTTAATTGAGAGTAGAACCGTTTGAACACCTTTTTAGGTATATAATCGTTACCCAAAAAGGTTGCAACTAAGGGTAGTGTTTCTTCCTTTAAGCCAAAAGCTTTTAGAAATAGATTAACTCTATATATTTTACATTTAATAGTTTTTGCGTTTAGAGAACCTAATTCTAGTGTAGAAAATGGTATATACAAAACATTATATATGTAAAAATCCGAGTCATAGCTTAAAACAGGGCAATTTAATTGTCTTGCAATATTCGCAATTTCATCGTCAGCTTCAAACTCGCATTGCATAAAATCTACTTTTAATGCAATTAATACATCTCTAAATACGTCACGAATCATTGATGGAAAATGCTGAATCGTTGCTTGATTTGAGGGACATGTCATTTGTGCACCTTCAATTTTAGATTTTAATCTTGAATATAACGTCTTCATTTTACGATTTTCATAACCACCGTCGAATATAACATAAGATTTTATTTTACATTTTTGCAGAAGAATGAAAAAATCATATACTGTTTTGTAGTAAATATCATAGTCTCCTCCAAATGCTGAGTTACATTTGGAAACCCATTTATATAATTGAGCAACTACATTATTTCCATCAATTATTAAAGAACTATCATAAAGTTCATAAGGTTCCATGTATCTGTCAGCATTTTTTGCTATAAATGTTGTTAAACCCTTAACACCCATGATGGCAACTAACCTAAAATAAAAACAAAATTAAAACTTATTGAAAAAATGTAATCGAAAGTAGTGAGTTAACATACCATGAATTTTAAAAACTATTATAAATCACTATTCGTAAATATTTTAAACTGTTTTAAATAGAGAAAATGTATGCAAAAAAATATAATTTGATATACATTATTGCTATTTTCATTTCTAGCAATTTCTAGATCATTCTAGATTGTAACATGAGGATTGTAAGCAATTGTAAGGCTTCATAGTTTTCCAGTTACTCAAAGATGGCAATAGTATACTAAAATGCAATTGATTAGAAATTTTATATTGGCGCCCCATATTTTAAAATACAAAAACTTTAGTAACTTTGCTCATTCATCGTTTCATATTTTTCTGTGGCTCTAATTTGTTTTTAAAGATATGTACTATAAAATGATTAGAAAAATGAAAACAGTGGTACATATATTCATATAAATATTAATAATATTAGTTGTAAATTAATTTGAAATTTACTAAACAATTAACTTAACTACTTATCAAAGTCGTACCAAAAATATTCAAGGCATATACTGACATTTATTAATAAACTTTTTCAATGGTTATGTGTTATGTATATATTATATAAATGTAAATATACATTTATGTTATATATTTTACTTATAATATAACATTAGCACTTGTTTGCAATATTTATATTTTCTACAATGCAGTCATATTTTATTTATTATAAAAAGATTACCAAATTCTATTTTCGGCGTTTAAATTTATGAACTATTGATTATCTAATTCATAACCTAAAATCATATTATATAGCTAGACTCACATATACTGCGAGAAATGACATATAGATTATATACAAAGGGTGAACAGCTGATTCACGGCAGTACAATATTCTGGGGCTTAGATTCAAGATTTAGTACTAGGGGATACCTGCTGCAACCTGCTATTAATACTAGTGACAAGTCATTATAAATTTAAAATAATTATATACCTCTATAATACAACATTAAGTGAAAATAAATAATGTTAAGTGTTGTGTTTGAAAACAGTGGTAATTATTTTAGAAACTGTGGTTAAATAAAAATAATGTTGTGAAATGTTAAAGTATTAGTCGATTTCTAGAAAGAAAGCTCTTTTCTTTTAGAACGCTTCTGGTAAAAATGTTATTTCTCATGAAATCTGATATTTAATATATTTCCTAATATATCATAGAATACAAAATTGTAGCGTTAAATAACCTAATATCATTGTCAGTATCACATTAAGCAAAACAGTGTAATCAACAGTGACGCACTATATTTGAAAATATTATTTGCCAGGAGGCAAGGGTCAGAAAGGAAACTCAGTAGTATACAGTCCATTTATATCTTTAGGGACCTGGTTCACAGGAAAGAGGGTTAGGGTTCGTCAACAAGAGCTACGAATTTAAGGGTCTTTCAACAAAAGGTACCATTTTAAATCAAATGATGAGAAACGCCACAACCTCTAAGATTAGTAATGGAACACATTATCTATCAAATGTCACCACAATGACGGTTTTGTGTTGACAATTAAAAAATAGTGCGAAAGTGACAGCTAGTATAGATTAACTTATATTATTATTAACTTATTAAATTAAAGTTGGTAATATTAATTGATTTGCACAGTATAATAATGCAATATCAGTAGTTACTGAGTAATGGCTATGTATATAACGTAAACAATAATTTTTCACCTGATACATAGGCAACACTTTATACTTGTATATTATAACTTGTGCGTTTATTTTTATGATTCCATATTTTGAAACTTTCTTGAAAGTTATGCTTTGTGTTTTCTGAATTTTTGAAAAATACTAGCTGAGATATATTTATTTCATATGAGAAATATTAATTTTTTTTTCCTTGTGCATTTATTACATTGGTGTACATATAGTTCTAAAATACACAATACAATTAGTTTACAACAAATGAAATAATGCTAACCTAAATTAACTAATTACATATTTTTATTATCTAACCGCATATCCGCTGATTAATATTTACTGTAGTTCATTAAGAATTCATTTGTTTTATCAAAACTTTCATTCATTTTTAAAATGGTTTTTTGATAATACATGATTATTACATAATTACATATACATATTAATTCTCTATAGTGAGAATTATTTGTTTTTATCATTTAATAATTATTATTTTGAATTTGTCCAAATTAGTAGGTCTTTCTTTGTTTTTGGATTCGATCTGCTGACTAGCGCTATATTTTCAGGATTTGGTTGTATCATTTAATATAAATGTTAATTTGTAATCTGTAAATAAAGTACTCTCATAGTCATAACACTTATTAGACAGGTACCTCAGTACCGGAAATAGGTGGACGTTAAGTAAATTAAATAAACATATGAACTCAAAGTAGGTGGCCTAAACTGGGGATATTTCAAATTTAATTAAAACCTGTGTTGTCATTTTATATGGGCGCAAAATCCACAATTGCCGATCATGCAAAAAATAATTGGGCCCGCACTGCGTATAGCGGACATAACCCTATTAAAATGTCAATATGTACCCATATCTGTTAATGCATGCATACATTTGTTTTAAAACTCGAACTATGTATTGTTGAATAATATTAGCAAAGTATCAGAAACATGGTAAAGGATAAATTATTACTCAACTTGATGGCATATTTATTGCACTATTTAAATGATGTAAAATGCTACAAATGTAACATTACTTTATTTTATTTTAAACACTGTGCGGATAGAATATCGATTTTAGTTAAAAGTGCAGTGGGTAGCATAGGGGCAATGCAGCAATGTGACACTATACATATACACAGCATGGTCGGGCAGTAGCTGTATTTACATTTTAGGTGTTATTTCATTCTATGGGCTTGTGTCCTATATCTTAATTTCTATAAAAGTGTACTCTATATTGATAACCTCTAAAGTGGGTTACTGAAACCTCAAATGTTCAATTATTTTTTAATGTATTAACCTTTATATGTAGGAGATATAAACAATTAAAAAAGTCGTTTTGTCTCTTTAATTATTAAAAGGATTCAACGTTGTACAACATTCCAAATGTATGTGACCCCACAACCGCTAGTTGTTATCTCTTTTATACAAGAGAGCGTAAAGGAGATATATTCTTGACAGAACTCTCGACAAATTTACAGGTTACCAACCTTACTCTTTCTATCATATGACTGACATGATTCCGTTTTGTTTTCTTTAAAAAAGGTGAACAAACGAAAACTCTAAGAACTGCGTAACTCCTAGTTTGCGAAAAGCTTTGCCGTATAAGCCGATTAGTGTAAACCAGTCAAATTTAGTTTCCACATGATATGTGCAGCAGTTATTAGTCACTATTATTCCAAGGTAGTTTTATTTATTAGTAGACGCAGTGGGCACGTGGAGACGTGAAACCTACAACGAAATAATTTGTTATTTAGTAGAACATTAAAAGTGACGTGAAAACGGTGCTTTCATAACACAATTGTAAATGTAATTGAATATTCTTATCAAATAGAGTCACGACATTAAACCATCCTTCAATTTTGTGATATATTATGAGTGTTTGTGTGAATTATTATCACGTATTTAATACTGCAAAGTATAATTAACTTTTTTTTTATTGCGAATGGACTGGAAACAATAAATTTTGCTTTCGGACAACTAATAAAAAAAACTATTATAGTCCAAATTACGATAGTTCGGCGGCGACTTATACTTAAAAGAGGTTGAAATGAATTTTATCTTATTCGTTTCTATATACATTATAGAAAAATAAGTGTGTCAGTACTTTTTAGTTATATCAGCAGTTTATACCCCACATCTTGATTTAAGTATGAGTCGCCGCCGAACTCTTGTACTTTGAACTATAACTAATTGATATGGTTTTCTACACTGTTTCACCCATTAAAAACAAAAGATTAACCTTACCTTACGTTAATGTAATATTTTAGTGAAACGAAACCTAGTAATATTTAATCTAAAAAGATACAATCATATATAATAGGTTTAATCCAAATCTAAAGTGTCTTAAGACTAATCTTAATTAAGATTCCTTTAAACCTAAGAAAGGACTTTTTAGGGTATATAATCCTTAAGGAGTAAATAAGATTATTTCTTAAGAAGATCCTTTTTAGAATTATATAATATTAAGAACACCCTTTTGGGGATTAATATTTATATATCTATAAAATTATAAAATAAGATTCTTTTAGATTAAATATTACTAGGTTTGGTAATGTGACGTATTATTCAAGTTTAGTTTTTAACGGTCTTTTTGCTCTTAACCTTGCTTTTTTTGTCCCTCATATAGTAAAAAGAAACGTGGATAAATAAGAACTAAAACAAATATCGTCGCCAAAAAAAATAAATAAATGCTAGTGAAATGTGAAAGATTTCAAGTTTACAAAACAGTAGAAAATGGTCGATTTAATAAATACCGAACAATTTAATAAAGAAGCAGCAGACAATGATTCTCAGGCAGATGGCAAACGTCTGAAGAGAATAATGGGAAGGACGCAGGGCATGTTGAAATCCAGGCTGCTCTCTGTATTGGGAAGTAGCAATGAACTAATTACAGGAATATCTAATAAGGTACAGTGAAATTTTAAATAAAAAAACAACAAAAATAAATCGTTATATAACGAAAAATTTCGATAAATTGTTCTCATCCAATTGCGCGGGTTTTTTTTTAAATTTAAACAACACTGGCATTCAACAATCTGGTATAACTTTTAGAAAGAAATAATAATGTTTGTGTTGATTCTGTTTCAGTTAGAATCAGCGTTAACAATGAGCGTCGATTCCTCAGAAACTGAGAGTGCGCAATGCACCAACACGCAATGGACCAGAACGCACACAACAACGGACACCGGAAGTGAACATGTCCCAATGCATTGCTCTGGTGTGTTTGACAATCGACCAGCCATACGAAAATTGCGAATGCCCAATTTTGGAACAGGTAATAATTGAATTAAAATTATATATATTATTTATTTTTGTATATGAGAGAAATTTAATGTATTATTTTAAAAGGAACAACATATGAAGATTACGAGGCAATGGCAAGGCATCGAAAGAAAGTAACTGAAGATTTGAATGGTGATGCAAGTCATATGATAAACTCACCAACTACAATGAGTCAGGCTAGTATACAAAGTCCATGTGAGTTTCCGGAACCGCTGGATCTCGTAGCCACTGGACCTGATCCCTATGAGAAATTAAAATATCGTACAGGTTTGTTTCTTTGTAATTATAATCCTCAAGGTGATAGGCAATATCAAACGAATATTTTATAGATGCTCCCAGTAGCGGATCCGCAAGTGATCCGGATGGTTATGGCCCTAGTACTAGTGTAGAATCTTCAGAACAGAAATTCTGGTTACGATCAGGTAAAATAGCGCAAAACTTATCAAATATTATCCTCATTCTGATTTCTAAAATGTGTTTATCAGGTTCAGATGGATCAATTCAGTCCTGGGCATCCAGTGTTAGTCTGGACAGTCAATCAGATGAAAGTGTTGTGGAATTTATGAGAGCTTTTGTCAGCGCATTATTCAAAGACAGCGCTGGAATTCCTTTAGAACACAAATCAAAATTTGGGCAACTGTCACAGGTAACTAAAATTCCATTACAATTTTTAATACGTCGTATTTAAATGTTATGTACCTAAAATGTATGCTACATTTCTATTTACTGCGCTTTAACATTTCTGAATTTTTTGAATAAATATATTTTTTGTTTAATACAATATTGCAGACTGAAACTGGAAGATTGTGGTTTGCAAGATTTGTAAATGCACAAAGAGTTCGCACTCGAGTTGTCGACGAGTCAACCTTTTATTCGCTGGTGCAGTTCTTTGCAATCGTTTTGTTTGAATGTGCTGAGTCTGATGATTTTTCCCCTGCAAAATCACTAATGAACATGTGCTTTACATTTTATCACGAAGGTAAGACGTTTTCAATGTTTGTAAAACATGTTGAATATATATAATTAGAGAAATCTTTAATTAAGAAGGAAAACTAAGCTAATGCCGTAAACACATTGACATTGTTTTCTGATAATCACTACTCCTGAATCGATGGCAACACCTTTTACATATACATATTTTTTTGTTTTGTCTAATAGTAAGCCGCCTGCTTATTATTTAATGGCAACACAAGTAACCGTATTTTATTATATATAAGACTAGAGATATAATTATTTGGTTTCTTCTAAAATAGTTGACGTCCCGGGGTGTGAGCCGTACCGTGAATATCTTTACACATATCTTAGAGAGCAAAATATATGGCAATCATTAAGATTTTGGAATGCTGCTTTTTTTGATGCTCTGCAATGTGAAAGAGCTCATAAACCCGTGCCACCATCAATTCCTAAGTTACCAGGAACACTAGAAGATGAAATCATTGAAGATTCGCATTTTCAAGAAAATATTACTTTCGGCCAACTAGGGTGAGATAAAAAACAACTATTGACATTCAAACGTACCCACTAAATATAGTTTACATGTGTTTAAGGTTTATATTTCTTTTCCAGAACATTTACATGTAATATGCACGCATTTGGTTTGAGTCGAGAATTATGTTTGGAATTTTTAAGAAAACAATGTACTATAGCTAATTTAAGTAAAGGTAAAATTATATTAAATAATATTCATGCAGTAAATCCTCTTTCATCAGGCAGAAAGGTATGTAGTATGGTCTTTCAATCATTATATGCAGATATAACAAGCATTTATTTCTATTTGTCCATCTATAAAAACTGTGTCCAGATTAAAGAGGTTTTACTACATTCAAATAGTTATTGTGAGCAAATTTCTAAGCAACTTAATAACAAATTATTTATTTGCAGAACAAGAAAAAATGCTAAAAGACAATATTGAGCGAATGTACAGTGAAACAGATCCATGGCGATGAAGAAGATACATTTTTTATATAAACCTTCTACTAAATAAATATTTTATTCTCGAATACAGGGATCATAACTTCATATAAAACAGAATGCTTATAGGAACAGTATAGAGACTAAAATTTTGTAACGGAATTTCATTTCATTTTGTTTACTGTTTATTAATGTCAATTACAATTTAATTAGTGATACTTGTGTACTAGATTGTTATTGTCTCCAACATACGACATCCAAATTCATACCCGGGTTGAGTCTTTGCTAAACTTTATCAATTATAACAAGACGAATGTCAACTTCTGTTACTGACTTTACTAGTGTGCATACTGTGCCTTAAGAGAAACTTTCAAAATGAAAATACCATAATTTAGTGGAGTTATGGCTTCTATGATTACCTTAGGTCTCAATTATTATTTGTTAGATAATCTTAAACATTTTCTGTACTTTTCTCCTGTTGAATATACAACTTAAACTTATTTTGTTATATGTATTTAAATCTTTAATGTAACTCATGTAGCATGTAACTATATAGACAAAATAAATTGTTAGCAATATAATTGACAATAAATATATCAACTCAAAATCTCATGTTTTATTTTAAAATCTAGTTCCATTGTGGTGTTTCACTAATAGAACCATACTCTTCTACATTATTTAATTTCAAAATTACCCTTTATTAAATTCGTTATGCTCTAAAATAAAGAATTGCCTTATATACATAACGAACATTACTGCAGGAAAGAATTTCAAAATAAAATAAAATAATTTTTTAGACTACTTCAAAAATATTTGTATTATTGAAACTTCGGTTGATAGTTTGTTCAACAGATGGCATATCACATCCATTGCGCCTAGACAGTTCGCAACTCAACTTACAGATTAAATTTTCTATTAACAAATCTTTTTATGATACCTTCTTTATTTTCATGGACATTTTTTAAAAAAATAGAAGACTACATTTTCTTTAAATTTTTTGATGCAGTTGTGTTCCTTATGCTTTAAAATAGAGATCTGCTTCATTACATTTTAAATATTTACGAGTGTCTGGATTTTAAGCGAACTTTTTAATTTTCATGGACATTTTTCAAAAAGAAAAAAAATAGATTTTTTAGATTTTTTTGATGCAGTCATATTCCTTATGCTCTAAAATAAAAAACTGCTTCATTACATTTTAAATAACTGTGCGTGCCTGACTTTTATTCGACTTTTTTTAAATTCATGGACATTTTTTTCTAATTTCTTTTTGTGGATTCTTTGAAATATTTTGATGCAGTTATGTTCGTTATGCTCTAAAATAAAGAACTGCTTCATTACATTTTAAATAAATATGCGTGCCTGACTTTTATTAGACCTTTTTTAAATTCATGGACATTTTTTTCTAATTTTTTTTTTTAGATTCTTTGAAATACTTTGATGCAGTTATGTTCCTTATGCTCTAAAATAAAGAACTGTTTCATTACATTTTAAATATCTACGTGATTCTGCGTTTTATGGCACTTTCTTTTTTTTCATGGACATTTTTTTCAAAAAGCTAAGAATACATTTACTTAATTTTTTTTGATGCAGTTATGTTCGTTAAGTTTTAAATTGAAGAACTGCTTCATTAGATTTTAAATATCTACGCAGAAACTCAAAAAAATGCATTGCTCTTAAAATCATAAAAGTGAACCTTTTCATCATTTTTAACAAGATTATAGTCTTCTTTCATTACTTTTTTTTCTAAAATTCTTTTTGAATTTCTTAAATTTTTTTGATGCAGTTATGTTTGTTATGTTTTAAATTAAAGAACTGCTTCATTAGATTTTAAATATCTACGCAGAAACTCAAAAAATTGCATTGCTCTTAAAATCATAAAAGTGAACCTTTTCATCATTTTTAACAAGATTATAGTCTTCTTTCATTACTTCTTTTTCTAAAATTTTTTTTTGGATTTCTTAAATTTTTTTGATGTAGTTATGTTCGTTATGTTTTAAATTAAAATCCGTTATAAAATGACATATATTTTTCTTAAATTTTTATGAAAAGTAAGAAGGTTATACTCTTCTCACTTTTCATAAAAATTGAAGAAAAAAATCTGTTATTTTTATGATGGTTTCTAACATAATTTTTAAATATGTATTTTAGTTTATGATATATCAATATAGTAAATATCTTTATCGGAGTATGCAATGAAAGAAGACTATAATCTTGTTAAAAATGATGAAAAGGTTCACTTTTATGATTTTAAGAGCAATGCAATTTTTTGAGTTTCTGCGTAGATATTTAAAATCTAATAAAGCAGTTCTTTAATTTAAAACATAACGAACATAACTGCATCAAAAAAATTTAAGAAATCCAAACAAAAATTTTAGAAAAAAAAGTAATGAAAGAAGACTATAATCTTGTTAAAAATGATGAAAAGGTTCACTTTTATGATTTTAAGAGCAATGCAATTTTTTGAGTTTCTGCGTAGATATTTAAAATCTAATGAAGCAGTTCTTTAATTTAAAACATAACGAATATAACTGCATCAAAAAAATTTAAGAAATCCAAACAAAAATTTTAGAAAAAAATGTAATGAAAGAAGACTATAATCTTGTTAAAAATGATGAAAAGGTTCACTTTTATGATTTGAAGAGCAATGCAATTTTTTAAGTTTCTGCGTAGATATTTAAAATCTAATGAAGCAGTTCTTTAATTTAAAACATTACGAACATAACTGCATCAAAAAAATTTAGGAAATAAAAAAAAAAATTTTAGAAAAAAATGTCCATGAATTTAAAAAAGGTCGCATAAAAGCCAGAATCGCATAGATATTTAAAATGTTTGAAGCAGTTATTTACTTTAAAGCCTAGTGAACATAACTGCATAAAAAAATTTCAAGATATCCAAAAAAAATATTTAGAAAAAAAGTCCATGAATTTAAAAAAGATCGGATAAAAGTCAGAATCGCGAAGATATTTAAAATATAATGAAGCAGTTTTTTTATTTTAGAACATAAGGAACATAACTGCATCATAATATTTTAAAGAATCCACAAAAAGAAATTAGAAAAAAAGTCCATGAATCTAAAAAAGGTCGCATAAAAGTCAGGCACCCTTAGTTATTTAAAATGTAATGAAGCAGTTCTTTATTTTAGAGCATAAGGAACATTACTGCATAAAAATATTTCAAAGAATCCACAATAAAAAATTAGAAAAAAATGTCCATGAATTTAAAAAAGGTAGTTATTTAAAATGTAATGAAGCAGTTCTTTATTTTAGAGCTTAACGAACGTAACTGCCTTAAACAAATTGAAATTAGGGAAATTCTTTTTTTAGTAAAAAATGCCCATAAATTTAGAAAACGTCACACATTATCCAGAAAAAGTTAGATATTAAAGAAGTAGCAAATCAGTTCTTTATTTTAGAGCCTAAGGAAAGTAACTGCATTAAAATATTTAAAGAAATGTACATTTCTTTTAGAAAAAAATGTCCAATATGTGTAATGTTGCGTCTATGTATCAAAGTTCAAACTGTATAAAAGCAATGAAAGTTTTGTATTGTTGAAAATTCAAACTGTAAGTTGAGTTGCATACTGTTTAGGCGCAATCAAAGTGGTGTACCATCTGTTGAGCAAATCATCAACTGTATATGTTTAAACTATTCTTTCATAGATGTCACTAGGAAGTTCAGATTTTTAAATACTTATTTAAATTTAATTAAGAACTTAAAATTAAGTATTTAAACATCTAGGAGTAAGTAAATATGCTAAGATGTGCGCTCATTAGTGATTAACTTCTAGCAATATATTTATAATTTATAAAATATTTAACCTACAAAAATAAAACAATTTTATTTAAAAAAAACATTACATAATTTTATTAAGAAGCTATAATTCTATTAATAATCTACATAAATATGTACAGTACACAAATAACACAATATCGAACATCACTATTTATTTAAAAAATGCATACAATAATATTCGATTAATTTTTTTAGTTTTATTTAAAAAAATAATGTATATAATATAAAAAATATTGTTTTATAAAAATAATATGTCCTCTAACTATAAATAACGTATTAAATATAAATATAATTAAATAAACATAATTCTTTAATGTTTTCGACATTAAAAATTATACTAAAACAATAATCTTTAACCATATCTACAAAAAAAAATATAGGTTAAACTAAAGTTAAATTGAAAATAATAATGCTTTGCAAAACTAATGGCGTTTTCTAATCATGAAATTGTTGCACTCGTTTTGCACTTCATTTTTTTCCGTTGGTAGACAGGACGATTCTATTAATATAACAGGATAATATTCACAAGACAGTTTGCAATAGAACACAAAAATAACTTGTAACAAGTGCAACATTTTTTTGTTGAAAAGAAAACGCCATAAACCACAATTACAGCAAAGTATATTTTATCCAGTAATTTAAACATAGTGAATTTCACTGCATTCAATATTATTGTTTAGAAAAATGTGAAATTATTTGTAGAAAATTTGAGGTAGTTGTATCATTACATAACATTTTAAATATTTATTCAAAAATAGTTTCAACTTTATTATTTACTGATATTATACCTTGATAAATACTCTCAAATAATAAATAGTATACGTTTATGATAAATTATCATTTTGAAATGATGTCTATGGTATCAACTATTCCTTCTGCAGGTATTAAAAGAAAATAACTACATACACCAGAAGATACCACAACTGACTAACGAATTTCAATCCAGTAGTTATTGAACTAATACAATATCGTGTTTTTAATTAAATTATTATTCCATCTTTGACCATAGAATCTGCTTTTAATGTTCAAATACTTAAGTAATAAGTATATGTAATAGGTATAACTGATTCTAAAGTAATTTTCCTTTATAGCAATGTGTAATTATTAACGATAATACTTATATCAAATGTTTTAGACATTACAGAATACTTCATAATAAATAGAGCACAACTACCCCAAAATTTTATGTACTTCCAGTCTAACTCTGTGATATACATTAATGAATCCTAATTTTTCATTATTATAAATGCATTCACCTTTAGAACGTGCTATAGTCAGCAAATATTACTCCTGCAAAATAGGCAACCAACTATACATACATGTAAGAATAGATGACAAATATAAATCAGAATCTGTTGATTGATTCCGAATCAGATATGCAGTTAAACATAAGCTGAACTATTGGCACATCTGAATGCATAATTACAATAAGTTTATTCCTTTCCGAGCATTTTGCTATTGCAGTCGTAACATAAATATGCTTGTTTCTTTTGTATTTTTGTACGTCTGAAATGAAACGCATCCTGAGCTTTGCGTTAAGTATTTCATACAGTGTATAAAATACTTTAAGTTGAAATCATGCATTTCCAAATCATACTCTGTTTTTGATACAACTTATTCATTGTGATTTACTGGTTTTTAGTCAAATTAGTTGTAATAGAAATAAATAAGAATTTTTTTAACTACATATACAGAAGTTGCATTCAGAAACAAAGCATGTACGTGCAACAAAGAGATGAAAGAAACTGAACTGAACGAAGTAGTGATTGCACCACAAAACAAACAAAATTGATTTAAAACTAGCAACTTAAAAAATTAGTTACTCATTTAAAGAAAATTTTCAAATAATATTTAACTGATGTTATATTATAGTCGACATAAACCATAATTGAAAACAATATTTTTGCTCCATCATAGTAAAAATTTTAACAATTGTTTTACCTTTTACTGTGATGTAACTTATTTATTATTGGCTATGGAAAATTTCGTCCTTATATTTTATTTGTTCAAAATAACAGTAATTTCTATAATAAACATATTCAAGTTATGTGTCCAATCAATATTACCTGTATTAATATTCAGTTTTCAATAAATATAATCTTGGTCATTAAATAACACAGATACAATAAAGTGATCAAAGCGGAATCAGGTATTAATTAAAATAATTTGTCATTGGGTGATCTTATAAAAACTGAATTTCTTTAAACCTGTTATGTATTTTCAAATAAGAACTATTCAATAGTTCTCATTAAATTGTATAATATTTTGAGTTTTGTAAATTAAAATTGAAAATTAAATTCAGATTCAAAAGGTCGAAATATCAAAAACATTTTCGTTAATTAAAAAGCGACCAGCGCCAAATATTGTTTAGTACAAAGTAAAATTGTCGGTATTTCGTATGCGATAAGAAATAAAGCACATACATAAATAAACAATTAATAAATCTTATAGCTCAGTATAAATTATAAAATTTCTTCCACTATAAATCACAAAAGTAAATAAAATTTGAATAACAATATGAGTATTATCATTTATCAGATATAACTACCTACTATTTCTTTATATATTTAAATAACTAATTTATTATACATTTCACTGGTATATCAAATTATATTTATTTTAAGAATATGTTTATTACAGATGTTAACATTTATTAAATAAAAAGTGTTGCTTATTAAAGTTACGCATTTTAAAATAAACCTATTATTATAAACAATATCTCTATATCATATAAAATTTTATTGCGTTCTAAAGACAACGTAGGTTCACGTATTTTTTTACTTACACTAGGATTTTATTAACAGTTTGAAGTTATGGTACTTTAGTATCTTTAGCAAATACTGATTATCATAATTCTTTAAGAAGAACATAATATAAAAGTTGATTACCAAGAAAGTATTTATTTTCGTTGATTGATGAAGGAAGTAGCTGTAAGTTTTGTATAAAATCAATATATCTGCTATATTTCTAGTTGTAAAACAATTGTAGTTCTTTTTATAGACTTTGACTACCATATAGTGACATTAATCTTATACTTATCGAGTTGCATTTATTAATTTAGACATTAGATGGTTTTATTCTCGAAAATTAAAAAAACAACTATATTTCAATAACAAATTTCGTTTTATAATTATGTACTACTCATTATAAGATTTTTAAAATAAAAATCTAGTCAATTTTATATAAGTATGTGCTTGAAAATACAGTAACATGAATTATCCAAAATGTAATCTCAATACAAATTCCTGACAATTATTTATAAACAAACATATGACAAACATATACTGAGTCATAAAACAAACTACAGTTATCCAAAGACAATTATTTCAGTTTGGTGTATCCTTTTAGCTCGCTAACATTTTTTAATTACTCATATTATAGATATATAAAATGATATTAGATGGATACCTTTTTTAGCTGTTATGGACCTGTAGGTATGTCTTATATTTAAATTATTACAACTTTTCTTTCACCATATATTAAATAGAATAGCTAATATTCTAGGATATTAATAGAAAAGCAGAACTGTATGTTTGTTTCTGATTTAGTTATTCGTTTCGTATCATGTCAGTGGAAATATTGCAATTTTATCTTCTTCTGATAATAATAATAGAAGTATATTACCTGTTGATCAATTTTCCTTCTTTTCGCAAACCACATTGTCATAAACTTCTTTTAGCTGCAATAGACAATATAAATATGCATTAGTAATTCTAAAAAAATTAGAATATTATTAACATATTACAATCGACATATATCTTACCACTCAACTTTCAATTTACTGTCACCATTTTAGTAGCGTATTTATTGAATATCTGAAATACAATTAGTAAAATACAAATTTTTTAGAAATGTTCAGGTAAGATATATGTATATAGTCTATTGCCCCATAAAAAAGTTACCTTAATTTGTAAGAACATATCAATCCATATTCATTATTCCATCCTTTCAGTTCCTTCTCTTTACTGAATCAATTTCAATCTTCAAATCTGAGTCAATAGTTTGGCGTGACAACTTTTTCTTGGTAGTCTCCTTCTTGATACAAGTTTCAGATTTTGAACTTTTATTTCTAAGTTTTTACGTTAATATAAATTGTGAGTCCGGCTCAAAATATTTATAGTACTAAAATAATAATTATATTCACAGTCTTCAGGGCTTAATCTAAGTTATTCTTGTATTTCATGATTGTACAGGTCAGAACTACACTCGGGATCTCCATTGGTTATCTCCTCGGCATGATAAACTCAGTTTAACTGTTTCAGTTTTAACTGACTGAATAAGTAGTGTTTTATAGATACAAACTCATTTTCAGGAGCAATCGGAGAAATCGTTCTTCATATTATACATTAGAAAAAAGTAAAAAATGAAGCACAATTTAAGCTAAAACTAGTATAATGTTATATAGAACAACCATAAGAAGTTTGTTGCCAAAAAATATTGTCAAAATGTAGCAATAACTTTATCTTATAAGGCAAGAACCGCACAGTTTGGTCGGTCCAATACAATCATCATGACAAAAAACACCACATTTTTGACACACTATCATTGCTCGCATATTACATGCACATGATCCTATGGCGGGGTGTTGAGGAGTACTTTGTCGTGAAGCTGGCACAACAGTTTGATATTGCTCCATTATCATGTTATCATTCACTATTGCGTAATTTTGAAGAGTTGGATCCATGCTGATATCCCCATACACGATACCTTGATTTCGATGGGGTCTACTAACAGCTTGAGTTCCTGGATTGGGTTCTGGACTATATCCTGGTTGTGCTGGTTTATTGGCCGGCAATGGACGCTCTACATCAACACTTGCAGGCCGTCCCCGTACCCCAACTGCCAAAGGATGTCCTGCAGGTTTCTGAACTCCAATCTAAAATGAGGATTATATGTAATCATTTTTTTACAATAAAAGAAATATACTTTAGCGCTCATTTACTTGATTTTGATTTGATGGAGGTGCACTGGAGGCTCTTGGTGCACCCTGGTGTTCGCCTACAGAACGTTGCACCAGGATGTACTGACCAACAGGACCGATTTGACCAACCTGTCCAACAGGACCTAGTTGACCGACTGAGCTGTCCAAAGTCTAAACGCACAAATAATTTAATTGTATTTTATTGAGATTAATGCGATTGGACTATTAGACATATTTTTAAATAATTTACATTGAGTAATATACACAAAACTAAATTACCTCAATAGGTTGATTTCCAGGAGGTAATACAGCCATTGTCACTGGGATTCCTTGATTTGATGTAAAAACATGTCTTACTACGACTGGTGGAGATGGTTGCCTCTGGGTAAACACACTAGTTTTCGTTTGCTTTGGATAACTAGGATTACTAATGTTTTGATTAGGAACGTTGAATGTTTTTTGATTACAATTATTTCTTGATGAGGTTACTGCTCCATATTGTGTTGCTCTATTATCAGTTTTCTTATTATTGTTTACAGTTGCTAACATTGAAGGAGGTGGTTTAAGTTGACATCGTAATTGATGTCTATTCGGACTATTTTGTATAACTGCTTGGCAAATTTGATAACTTCGTTCTAAATTAACAGCTCCTGGTGGCGGTTTAGAAGATGTTCGATTCCTGTTAGAAGTAGATGTTTGCTCCTTTCCAGTTTTTGGCTTCGGCCTTTGAGCAACTGCCCTAATTGGATGACTTGTTCCTAATGAAAGGTATGGTACCGCACTTGAACTTGCCACAACTGCTGTTCGAGGTAAACTTGAGCTTACCATACTAGACGATGTACTGTTGCAAATATTGGTAGTCTGCGGTTGATGAATGATATTATTTGCAGATATAACTGAAGGGAGGCATACGATAGTCGTAGGTGGAATAACTGTAGGAACTGCGATTATTTTAGGTATATTTTGATCTGACGAATTACTAGCACCAACAGTACTGGTAACGGAACTATCTGCTTCTGGTGTAAGCGTCACTTCAAGTTCAAGTTTTACTTGATTAGAATAAGATGATTGTGGTTGACACCCATCAGCATTTGATGAAAGTAAACTTTGCGATTCGTGATTACTGGATCCCGAACAGTTTTTGTTAAAAGACCATTCTGAAACTGGAAAATGACCGTGCTCCAACCGAACTTCAAGTTCTTCCTTCATTGGTATTACCTAAAAATAACAAAATATTTCTATCAACAATATTTTACCGAAGTAAAATTATAAAATATTTTCTTAAATGATACTTACTTTTCTGCAGACAAAAAACAAAATTTTCGTTCACTAAAATATAATTTAAAAAGTGTATATAGTACTCAGCTAATTTAAAACATTGTTATATGTAAGTAGAGTGCATATATTTCCAAAAAATTAAAAACAAATATGAAAAAAAAATAAAATATAATGTTGAAATATCGAAATTCAGGTACAAAAGTGTATACGTTGATAAAACACATTAAAAATTATACACATAATAATAAAGCGTTTACAAATTATATTATAAATAATAAATAATTACTAAGTTCTACTACTGTTGATTAATTACCTCAACATCATCAGCTGTCTCTTCCGTATTGACAACAGCCATAGCAACTGGTATATTAACAGGTACGGTATCCAAAGCTGAAGTTAAAACAAATAGAATTTAGAAATCTGTATTGAAAGAAATGACAAAAAAAACAATTTTATTAAAATACCTCTCGCAACAGCAGCAGCGAATATTGCTGCTTGCATATCATCTTCACCTTTCATCTGGCATTCTTCTTCAGTTGGTTCATTAACTTCACAGACTTGCGACCCGTCTAAAGAAACAGCTAAAATAAATATTTTATGTTACCTTATCTCATACATTTATAAAAGATCACAGATTGCAGTCTATATCTTACCATTTAAAGAGTCGTGACTAATAGCGCCAGATTCTAAAACAAAGTTCTCTGCATCGATGAATCGGTCCTCTGTTGCATCTGAATCACTGACTGTATTATCAATTTGATTTAACACATCCAAGCCTGGTGATTCCGGTTTAACTTCGTCATCATGACAATGAACTCCATCAGTGCATGAATCAATCTTAACTTCTAATTTCATATTAAATTCTTCGTCATTATCATTAACAGAGTGGGAATTTTCATCTTCGGGATTATGTTGCTCCAATATTATTGAATTAGGTTGTATTTGAAGGATTCCAGTATATGATTCATGAGTTTGAATATTATAAAATGTTTGTTGATCTGTATTAATTATTCTTTCCGGTGCCATATCCGAAATATCTTCGACCATTCTTACATCTTCATTTTCTTCCGAGACTTCTTGTGTACAGTTGATTGGAACCTCGTCGTACTTATCTTCACAGATTTGTATATCTTCTTGATCGAATATATGTAAAGGACTCGCTTCATGTGATGATTTTGGAAGTTTATGAACATGCTCCAATTCTGGGCTAGAAGATCGAGGTCTTTTTTCATTTGATGATCTTCTAACAGAACAAATAGATGTAGGATCGGGTACCGATGCATTTTCGGTTGATGGTGCGAATGGACTAACGGTATCAGGTATCTTTGGACTTTTAGGTTCATTATCAATTATCTGTGTATTTTCATTCACTGAACAATCCAAAACAGGTACAGTGTCAGTTTTGGGGCTCTCTTCTATTGAACTTGATTTCGATTCAATTTCACTTTCTGGTGTTAAGTTAGAATTATCGGGTAGTAATGATATTCTATTTGTTTTAGTTTTTATCGGTAACAAATCTGGAACCGGACATGCAGTTTTATATATAGGTTCAGCATTTTCTAAAGATATTATTTGTTCATGGAGGCTTGCAGATGCTCGCGTTACAGCACCAACTGTTCTTAAACGTTTATTAAAAGTAGGAATAGATTTTGGCGACCGCACAGAATTGCTACTTGAACTAATTGATGCTGTTGGATGTAGTTTAATAGTTGTTTTTAGAGATGGTCTTTTTAAAACTATTCTATTAGATTCTGTATCTATTTGCCCTTTATCACCCCACAATGGTTCAAAATGTTTTAATTTCCAAGGGTCCAATTTACTTTTTTCTTTCTCTGCTTCAGATTTCAACTTCAATTGATTCTCTGGTGTGAATTCTCCTTCGGCTAATCTTTCACGCCACTCTAAACAAGCCCTAGCAAAGAATTCGTTATTAAGACTGGAGGAACCTAATTTGGTTAAAGCATCTGCATCACAAGGGGGCCTATCAACACTGGGTAATAACTGAACCAATTTATACTGATATAAAGGTGGTAAAATTGAAAATGTATGTTTATTAAGAAGCACTCTAAGGTTCGTGTTGACTAGAATTGAATCGGGTGTCTCCAAATCTATACAGCCTTCTTTTGTTTGTTCTAATTGTGCGGCTGCAGACATTTTCTTATTTGTACGACGCCTGGGCTTTATACTAAATCCAGGTATTGATGCGAGGACTTCACGCATGGTTGGAGTTTTGGGAACATTCGACAAACAATGCTCTTCTGAAATGTCAGGTTGTGGAGGTAATGGTTTGACAATAATCCTAGGAAGTGCGGGTGATGACGCTGCTGCAATTGTTGTATTTTTTCGTCTTCGTTTAGCTTGCTGCCTTAATGCATGTTTAATAACTTTCTTACTGTGAGAATGAACCCTTGGGCTTATTTTTTTAATAGCTGTATATGAGCAACTAGGATCGCTGTTATAGGACATACTTTGTGAACTGTCACTATGATCTAGAATATCACTCACAACAATTTCATTAGATTCATTTTGAAGTTCACTGTGATCTCCAGAATTAGGAGTCACGTCAACTTCCATTGTAAAATTTAAATGATTTTTTATCTATGATTTGAACAATGCATCAAACTGTTACAGCATGACACAAGCCGCCAGGACAAAAAAACATTTACTTCATCCCATTGTATATGCATTAATTAAACTGTGTACTATGATAAGATAAATTATAACCACAAAAAATATGTTGTGACTTTCAACAAAATTTAAACATTAAAAATATTTTTTTCAAATAAGACAAAGCATAAAACACAACAACACAACTTCCGCCATTGAACTAGCGCTGTTTAGTGTTTTTTACGTTTTTTAAGCTTGTCAGATTTTTATTAGCCAGAAACTGAGGAATGTACTATTTTAGTGCTGCCAGATTTAAGATATAGTAAGAGAGCTATAGGAAGATTGTGAAGCTTTACCTCCTTCACCTCGATTAGTTCGGTAAGTTGTTTTTCTGAAAGGAAACTATAGAAAAAGGTTTAGATCTCGGCTCTGATTCAGAAAAATTAATTAATGACTTCAATAACATGTTTGTCCAACATTATTCAAAATGTAAATGTAAATGTTTTGTTACTTTAATTTTAAATGAAGGATTTACATCTAGATGGTGGAGGCGGCCTCCACCTACATTATTCTACAAGTTTAAGTTTACCGATTTTTACCTGTTTTAAGATATCAGCCGCTGACCTTTTATGCATTGCAAAATAAGTCTTATACGTTGAAGAGAGCATAAGTAGGCTAAAGTTACGCGTGCCTTTATAAAGTTATAAAATAGGGATCTTACTCTCTAGGGATCTTAATCTCTAGAAATTGAAACGGACGACATAATTAAAGCACACCTCATATTATTTCAATGTTTTCATTTTTCTCAATTCAGTAATTCATCGCAAAATAGTTTTTAATAATTTTAAAATAAACATTTAAACAAAAATTCGTTTTCTTTGTTATAATAAAGTATATATTTATTAAATAAAATCTATGGTATTAATTAACAAAATAAGAAATTATAGTTAATAATACACCCAGAATATAATCTAAAAATGTGTAATATACATTTCTATAATCATTCATATTTACATAATTATAACATAAGACAATCTACATATAATAATAATGTTAAAATATTTTTTAAAAAAAGCAATCGTCTCATCACATATCAATCTATAATTGCTATTATCAACAAATTGTATTTTTACTACGAAATTGATTATTATAATATAGTACTTATTTTAAAATAATAAATTACTTTTAGTCGGATAACGTCAACGCTTGAACTCGGACTTACTCGGATTCGGACTCGGATACATTGTATACTAAATGTAATTTATTTTAATAATATTATTAAGAGTATAGGCTATATGTAATATTTTTTAGTTTTTTTTTACTTAAGTATTTTGTTATACAGTTTTGCTATATTTATGGCATAAAACGGATTCTCTAAATTTTTCTTTAAAAATTAACAAATATGTCAATTTGGCCTCGGGTTTTTTTGTAATTGATAACTAACTATTGAAATTCATATGGCTATTATTTCGTACACATAACAACAAATTCAAACAAACATTTCTTTATTAATACGTTATATTATTGCAATTTATATTTCTTATAAACGAGAATTAATTTTGTGGGTTGATAAACAAAGGTATTTATATGTGATACTTAATTAACCTTTTACATAAAATTTAGCGGGAAACTATAACATAACATTTTATATAAGTTTTTAATATAGTAAACAAAATATAAGTAAGTTAACTGCTATATAAATATTACTCTGTGTTTCCAGACTAAACATAACATTATTTACTTGATATATAAATAAATTTGAACGTATATAATTGCAACATTATAAAAATACAAATGCTAAGGAGATGAGGTTTAATGGATCACTAAATAAGAAGACCGGTTATTATTATTTGGTTCCATATTTGAAAAAAAAACATAAATAAATGTTGTTATCGCATGTTATGAAGAATTGTTTAATTAATTTAATTAATTTAATCTGTGAAAACATTGAGCAGTCTACGCAATCATAGTCAGAACTGTCCGCACATACATTTTGTTGATATATATATTTGATTAATAGTATTTAAATATAAAACACGAATAACCGTATCAAATTAAAATAATTTCAAATTAAAATAGTTCAACATTTTGTTGAACAGATGGCGTAACTATATAAACTTATTTGTTTTGTTATAAATTTGAACACATTTTAGAAATATACATTATTTATAAGAATACAAGTATATAATGAAAAAATATTTTAATTTTAAAAAAAAACATAACATTTATGTAGCAAATGTTTTCAAATATAAATGTTACATAGCTGTGTTAACACTGAGAAGTAATTCCAACACCTTATTACTTTTTACATAGGACTCTATCTCGTAAACACGACAGTAACATTTATAACATAAATGCTACATAAATGTGTTTACTGGGTTTTAAACGCTATACTTTTAACAACTAATATGTCAACCATACGCTTTGATTTTATATAAAACAGAAATAGAAAATGTTGTGTTTAAAGGACTCATTGTAATAATAATTTTGTACTATAACTATCATAGAATATGTATCTTAGAGAAAATATAAACTATGTATGAAGAAATGACTCAAATGTATAATTGAAATTATTTTTTAATAAATAAATTTATAATATCTTTAAAACTTGTGACTTCAGACCTAATTTTTTAAAGTAAAACCAGTTTAAATTATACATAGTTATTTCTCACCAATAATTAGATAATACTCACAGCATAAAACATAAAATTTTATGATTCTATAACATATAACTAGTTGTGCCGATTGTTGTTCGTGTTTGAAGCAAATTTTCAGTAAAAAGGAATTTATAAAATGATAACATAAATTAACTTTATAATATTAAATTCCTTGTTAATATATAAACTTGTTAAGCACATATATAAAACAATATATTATTAACCACATTTATTCTTATGATTATATGAAGACTATAAAATATAATTAACATTCCTCAATTACAAATCCTAGCAGCTTTAAAATGTGTTAATATATTTTAAAGCATATCAAGTTTCTGTGTTAATGTATATTATGAGTATTATGGGATGCATAACAATCAGGGGCAGTAATTTTATTTGTAATTGAAAACTGAAAGCTTAAAAAAGGTTAGGACGTATAAATCTACGATACAATGGTGAATTTTATATTCCTTACGCTCCTACATTATAGTAATTGCGCTTTCTCGTTGTATCGTAGATTTATACGACTTAACTTGTTTTAAGTATATTTCTTTTAAGTAGTAGATATGTTTACAAGAACACTCATGTAGCAAATACGTTTAAATCTTACGTAATTGCTACTTAAGCGTGGCTTACTGAATAAGTGATCCATATAGAAAGCTGCTCAGTTTTGTGTCATGTTCAGATTTAAATCCAAATTTAACATAATGCAGGAAATCAATTTTTATCAATGTTATCAATTAAAACAAAGTTTAATTTAAAATATATTAGGAAAAGTATATTTATGTAGCAGATACGTTTAATTTTTACGTAAATTCTACATAAACGTCTCAAAGAAAACTTTTGGACAGTTACGGAGAGAACTTAAGGAGAGTTGTAATGTGAGATAATAAATATTTTTTTTGAAAATAATTAAAGCAAAATTTTGTATTAAATTTTGACAATATTTCATAGACATAATAATTTTATTTTATTTTAAAATCATTTTTATGTGTATAAAATTTTATTTCAGTCAAAATTAAATGTCATTTAAAAAATTTCATTTTGCAAATTTTAAGAATACGAAAATAATATCAGTATTTTCAATTAAAAAATTTGGCTGCTGATTCATTTTTGTTATTTCTTATATATCTATATAAAAAACAATTAAGTGAATACAGAAAACAGCGATATAAATTTTTAATGTTTAACATTATTAAATTTATATCGAGTACGTTAAAATAAGTTAAATTTTTGCAAATTAACTTATTATATGGTACAAAAATTTTAAAACAACTGTTAAGATGTTAAATCAACAAGCGTAATCATAAAATAATTGTATATAGTAAATTAAGAACTATATATTTGCAAATCGTTTTCTACACTACCTAAAAGTTTCAACATATTAACAATTTAAAAATTCGGTAAAAATGTAAAATAAAAATAATATTTTAGTTACTTTTAAATAAAGTTTTAACAATTATTTATTATTTTATATTAACGCAGGAATTAATAAACTATTTATGATGAAACATTGTTAAGAAGGTTTGGAGATATAAGATATATTAAAACATTGATATCCCAGTAATAATCATATCTAACTAGCTCGACATTTTTATTGAGATAGTTTGGTACAATTCTTCGAATCATTATATAATATCAAAAACAATAATGACGCACTTTGTTTGCGACGCCATCACAATTTTCGACTAGGTGAACTAATTGTATTAGTAATTTGTAGTAAAGTCATAAATTGTTTAAAGAAACAGTAATTATTATTATGTGCCTAAGAGGATTAAATATTTGAAACTAAAATTACTTTAAATCTTTCAGATGAAATAAGTTATAGAAATATAAAGATTGGATTCCGCCTTACTTACGTAACCTTGTGGGTAATATCTTATTATTTAAACATTTAATTTTATTTTAATGACATCTAGTTTTAATTTTCTTTTAATTCTTCTAATATTTTTCTACTCTTTTGCAATATCAACGTTAATTAAAAATGTTTAATAATATTCATTTTTAGTACAGTTTTTGACATTATCTGTTTCCACAATGGAATAAATATTAAATATTAATTATTAACGCCAAATATTACAACTACTTTTGAAACATTTAGATTAGTGATATATAATTTTAGCGAACAAGCAAATATTTAATTTTATAATTATTAAGATTTCAAATAACATGATTTATCATGTGGCAACACTAAAGCAACGTTATGTAACTATTCTATAAGATCTACGAAGCACATATAATTTTTTTGTGCACGTTGGCAATTTTGTAAATTTTTAATTTTTTTGTGTTTTATTCATTTCTGTTTCAATAATTATTCATATCATGAAAGGTGATTAATTAATATCGTTAATATTTGAACATCTAATATAATCGTTTATTAATATTTATGTTTACCTTATATTCTAATTCAAACTTATTTTTAAATACTTATATACTAAATATTTATTTGGAATCGTTTTTATTTATATTTGTATTTTTCTTGTTTCATCTTTTGAGTATTAAAATAATTCCTGTTACAATATTTAAATTTCATAGGTGTCGGAAGTTAGCTCTTTTTTATAATGAACTAACATCAGTACCTATAATTTTTTTTTTATTCAATACGTAAAAATATACTTGATTTTTATATAGTTACTTATGTAAATTAAACTATTAGATAGTAAAATATACATACAACGAAGAATATAGTTAAATATATTGTCAGGTATTATTACTGTTTCAATAAATTTAAAACGAAATATAAACTGAACAGAAAGTTATTGTTCTACAAAAAAAATCTTACAACTTGAAGTTAGATGCCTGTTTAGCATTTATTATACAACTTGAAGTTTGTACAATTGATTTGTAAACAAAATATTTATTCCAATCTATGATACTGCCAGTCTGTTACAGTTTATTACTACTTTCAAAATTACTTTCAATACTAAATTCTTAAATGAAAATCACATATAGTTTGGTTGTTTGTTGATTTAACATTTTTAAAATAATTTAATTAAAATGAAAGTTAAATAAGTGAAGATATATTAGACCGATCCTTTTTTCTTTCGGATTTAAAAATTTCTCTAGAAACAAATTTCTATATGAAACACATCCATCTTTGCATTTAGTCTTTTAGTAAAACTGAAAAATACAGAAATAGAAACAATGTAGAAAATCAAGATTTTTTGCAGTCCACACATTGGCGTATATATATTTCATTGTATTTATGTTATCATTCGTAAAAACATGTTTATAAATATATTATTTGTATGTAGGGGTTCACTTATTCATAAATCTAATAAGTAATTTATCATTTTATATTTAGTTTATGTTATTATTATATTAGTTATTATTTAATAAAGATTATAATCACATATCCGCACATAATCCGGCACAATTAGCTAATTAATTAAACAAATTTTAAAATTTTGTTTTCTTTAATAAATCACATGATAGAAGATATTATGAATTTATATATTGCTTAAATAAAATGTCAAATGGTTTGAAAAATCAACTAAACACTGGATGGAAGTGAATAAGTGAGAAGCAAAATAAATAAATAGAGGTAACCCCGAGGAGAAGTAAAATTGGCATTAAATATAAGAAATGATACTGGATAGAAATTAAATCGAATTATAGAAATTTAAAGTAAATAGAATTGAATTCAGAAGAAGAAATTCAGAATAGAAGAAAAAATATATATTGAATATAAAATTAAATTTTGACTAAGTTTCACCAGAGTTTTAATAAATATTGCGTAGATATTGACAGCTGCTTTTAAAAGTATAACATCTATGGGAAATGAATTTTTATCAATTTTATCAATTAAAACAAACTTTAATTTAAAATATATTAAGAAAAGTACATTTATGTATGATTGAAATTAATTTTTATCAACATAATGAAAATCATCATAAAAAAATTAGTTTTTTGTACAGGTAGGTCGCGAGTAGCCCACTAAACACAATTATATATAAATGGCTACACAAAAAAATTTGTTTAAAAAAAAAAATTATAGAAATATAAAATGTCCAGCAGTTATAAAAAAAATTCTTAGACCACGATTGAAACAAAAACCATTTTGATAACTTTAAATTATGTACATAAAATATTACTAGGTTTCGTTTACATAAATTTTTTAAAGTAAATAACATTGTATATATTGTGTTTAGCGGTTTTTTACCAAAACCAAACTTTTCATTGTTACTCAGTAAAGGTGTTGGTATTCCGAAAAAACCCCCACCCCTCCCCCACGACAACCACCCTCACCCCAATGGAGGGGTTAATATCTAAGTTCTAATTTGTTAAAAATCAGTATTTGGGGCCTTTTTAGGTTATAGAATTATTTGGTGATAAATTAAATAAATGTGGCTGCCCCCCCATCTATAACCCCTATAAACCGGGCAATACCGGTACCTAAAAGCTTGTAACATATAAAGTATGGTAATTAGGTAATTATTACCTGTAGAACATTTTTTGTTCTAAAAACACTAGAGAGCTCGGTTAAAACAATGTAAAAATATACAAACTCAAAACATTTTGTTTTGTTATTAACATTGCAACTATTGTCCCATAGCTAAAGTTTCCAAATTTAAAACGTGCCTTTAAATCGTATTAAATCTCTAAAATATTATTAAATTAGAAACCATTTTAAAAATTCGAATCTACTTTGCATAAACATAAATATTTTCCTAAATTCTCTAATATTAACATATTTGTAATCACTTTTTACTTAAATTTAAGCATTTTGCTTTTGGATAGTAAAATATAGTAAAATCATGTTATAAAACACGGTAATAAGTATATCAACCTTAGAAGAACACTACTTCTTGGAAACACAGTACAAACGTAACTGTTATATAAATGCTCCGTATGTTACTAAAAGATGACTAGTAACGTTTACTCATAAGTAACACATATAAACACCTTTATCTTAAATAAATACTTAAACTACAAAACTGTATATGAAAGAAAAATCATATTAAATAAGTCATAAATACTTCAATTTTAAATATAAAAAGTGGCCATTTTTCAATAATATTAATTCTAATCTTAATATTAGTTTTATTATTATTATTACCATTATAAATATCTAACAATAACTTTTAAATATTTATTACATATATAAATACGCATCTAATATTACATTTTGAAAGTTGTTACACCAATAAATTAATTGGATTTAGAATTTGTACAGACACTCGACAAAAGTGTTTAAAAAATTCATAGAAAATAAAATTTAAAAAAACGGATGAAAATATATTTTTATAATTAGGTAATATTTACTAGATGAAATCGTTAATCTGTATATGTGTTTAACATCTATGATATTTAAGAAACAACAAAATTTTATTATTAAAAATCATGTTTCCATTTATTTAAATATTGTTTATGAATGTTTAGCCTCAAAATATTCAGATAATATAGAAATGAGTCAATCAAAATATATTTTAAAATAAATAATATTACGAGGAATACGGTTCCATCATAATGTCAGAATGATATATTTTACGTTGATAACTAATATAGATTCTAATAATAAACCTTATAAATAATCGCAGAAATGTTAAACATTTTATTTGCAATCAGGTACGTGAAACGGATGTCACGATAGATAATTCAAATTAGATAAGAGTTGCATTGGATTTCAAAAAAAAAAAAACATGTGCTTTCTAAACAGATCCAAAAGAGAAAGAATTTGAACTTCTTTAGTTCGATAAACTATCAAATATTTCAAAATTATTAAATAAATTCATTATTTCTAATAAATTTTTAAACACTATTGTGCCCATTTCTTTATAGAATATAAGTAAAAATGACAATTCTTATTGCTTTGAAGTATGAGAAAATATGTTTTTGGTGTTGTTCATATTTTTGTTTGTAAAGGCACTGTTAAAATAATGAAACACCCATTATATATCTAGTGTGAACATTTATTTAATGAATTATATTTTAAATATACGATAAAAAATATTAATTACTAAATGGGCACAATATTTATTTATTTTTTTAATTAAATTTCTAATATTCATAATTGAATGTTATTTAGTTATCAATATAAAATATTATTTAATTATAATTTTAAATTGTCATGGCTAGTGTCATGTTTTCACTTAAAGATAGAGTGGCAACGGATTGCCTAAAACATAACATTCAAAATATTATGCTTATTATATGGAAATTAATTTCTTTTTGTGGATATCTACAAATTAAAAATCTAAGTCTAAAGGAATACTAGCTCTTTGGCAAGTTTAATGTACTCTTTTACATATTTAATTACGTCAAATAATATACTGCCAAAATTACATACACAAACACATAAACCGAAATAATATTGTTTATTATTGAAACATCCATAATTTTATGTTGTTGTTATAATAACGTACGTAAATTAAATTACCATGCGGTTACAGGTGTAATTGCATTTGGTAGATATTCACAAGACAAAAGGAAAATAACTGCATATTATTTATGTAATAATTTGTTAAATTTTGAAACAAAATGATGAATTCTGTTTATCTTAGGCTTTACTATTATCATACGGGTGTTTAAAATATAACCGATCTGCATAAAAAGAAATTTAAAAAGTTTAGTATATTGTTAAATTTCTTATATACCAAATAAAAGAATTAAAAAATAATTGAATTGATTATTACAGAAACGTATTTAGATCGAAATCATTTACACTTAACAATTATTAAGCCACAGAAATCCTAATATTAAAAAAGTAAATATTAACAAATATGTCAATTGATTTATTTAAAAACAACATATCAAATTATTTTTTGACTACTAACGCCACAGTAAACATAAAAATATAATACTGTAGGATGAAGTTTAGAGCTAAATGCTACAGAACTGGTATAGTGTAGGTTTTAACTGCAGATACAGGTACTTCCGGTGACAAGGTGGATGCATACTTTCATTTAAAGTCGATTTAAACTTCATTAATAATAGAAAAAGCTTACAAAATTCAAATGGCCAAGATATAACTTACAGCGTTTCTACAGTTATAAATTCGATTAATCCACACTATTTATTATTTCATTATTAAAAACTGTAGCTTCAATTGTATGTAAAAATTATTAAAGATGTATTAATGAAGAAAGTAAATAATGAATACATACATTTCATATCTTATTAATTTAATAAACACCCTTATATATTTGATGGCGATAGATATTAGAATGTTTATAAGCATCTATATATAAATAGCACCTACATATGGTTGTAGACAGGCTGTTGTTTTAAGGATCGAGATTAACGTTGTTCTCGTCAACAGTTTTGTCCAAAAATTGAACAAGTTTCACACCAAGTCGTTCTAATACTACAGTCTATTCTCAACATTTTAGTTAGCCGCAAATATAACATTAAATATATGATAGATAGAGGACATAGATTATTACTTTTAGATGGTTCGAATATCCGATAGCAATAAATTTTAGTCTAAAATAAATGGTATAAATATTTAATAAAACATAAATCTTCTGATGTTAAAATGAATAAATTAACAAACGTATAAATTGATTCTGATCAAATTTATCAATAATATGTGCATATAAAAATAAAAATATATTGCCTTTATACAAGATTGCCCGGAGTTCTATAATGATATATTTTTCTCTTAAGATATAAATGAAGAAAGCAAAGAGATTTGCACATTAAAGTTAAAATTTAAAATGACTTTTTGTATTTAACAAATAGTTTATACATTTATATTTATAATTAATATCACGAATAGTAATTTAAATTATAATATTAATCAATAATGTTGTTAACAAAATAAAATATTTTGATGAAACAATTTATACAAAAATCTGAAATTTTAATGGATATTAAAATTGTCTCTGGTTTTTGATACACTCGATAACAAAAGATCAAATTACCTCAATAAACGAGAACATAACGATACAAATAAATTTGAAAGTTGCATACGGTTCAAATTAATCAACACAAACATATTAAAAAAAACCGTCTTTTTTAAATGTTTTGGTTTTAGAAATGATAAGTAAGAAAGTTAATTAAAGGGACTATACTTTAGTAATGAAATCAATAATTTAATAAATTTTTATAATAATTTTTAATTGAATCAAAAATAAATATATATATAATTAAATATTTATTTCATTTATCTACAATCGTAGAATAATTAAAGTTTTTCTAAACGAGTAGTAACCATTTAGTAGCATTTTCTAAAAAAATATCTACAAGAGCTTTTGATTGTTAATCACATTCATAAAATTCTAATATAAAATATATAATTAATGAATTATTGAATATATACGTCTTAGCGTTACATTACTTTATTTTTGGTTAATAAACATTTAATGAACCAAAAATATATTTCATTATTAGTATGTTCTCTTAAAAATATAAATTAAAATATCAAATTAATAAATATTAATTGATTTTATTAAGGCGTATAACTTTTAAAAAGACTAGTTTAATTAATCCTTTTTATTTAGTCATCATTTGCCTAATTATAAATATTAATTTACTTCAATTTTGTATTTATATGCTTTAGAAAATAATGTTTGATTCCATTACTAATTTCTTTTCGTTTTGTTTGATGTTTTAAATCTACAGATACGTTAACGCGATTAATACTTTTTAAATTTTAATATAAATACATTTATGTTTAAAATAAGGTTATTATAAAGTCTTTTTACACTTTAAATTTGTAATAAAAATATTATTTTAATAACATTAATAAGCCAACGCTTGTTTTTTTCTGTATTAATAAATGTTACTTTCAAGTTTATTATTAATTTGTTACAAAAAATAAATATTGCTAGTGTGAATAATTTGGAAACGTTATATAAATAATTTATTTCTGAAATAGGGTGTAATTTTCTAATTTAAATCTTAGTCTTTTGTATTTATATGGACATACCAGAATAATTTATAGTTGTGAAATAATATATTTAAAGCATTGAAATTGTATCCCGTTTCGTATACAAAATATTTATCGGTTTATTAAAAGATTGCTTTAAAATGTAGAAAAACTTTATAATGCATCCGTATAATAAAATTTGACATCACAATCAAACACAAATAATAATATAAGGTTTCAATAAGGTCTGAAATAGATTCAAAAGTCATTGTAATACAATTTAACTGGAGCCAGAATAACAGAAACGTATTTAAGATGTATAAACAATTATTTGATATAAAAATATATAATCTGTTATCTGGATGAATAAGGTAAATAAAATAGTTTTATTAACTAAAACATTCTTTTAGGCTGTAACACAATTTATTATTATTTTAGAATGATTGTGTATCAAACATTTCAATGAAAATATTATATACACTAAAATAATATGATAATGATAACATGATAATAAATAAAATAAAATGAAAATAATGTATTCCTTATATTTGAAATAAGTTCTTATACAACTTAGGAACAAACATGCGTACTTACCAATTATATTATAAGATGATAGTAACATCATTTACAGTGAATAGAACTATAAAATAAAGTGAGAAAAGCCAAATATATATATACTTGGAATTCATCTTGAATACTGAAAATGAAATAACTTCATCACACATATATACCCGTTAAACAAACATAAAATGTTACATTACACCCACGTAATATTTTACTTAAAAGGTGTTCTGCGCAAAAAGTTGATTTACTTTTCAAAAATCAGCGGAATAAGTCAAAAACTTTTGTAACTTTTGTTATAAAAGAAATTTAAATATTGCGTAGCTGCGTTTATCGGGTATATATATAATAAAATTAAAAGAAACTGTAAATAATATATGAAAACTAACTAAGAGAAGAAACACTAAATGCTGTTATATATAACTATGTAAAAATTAATATATAAAGTAAAACTGTTGATATTATTTGTGACTTATTTGTATCTTGGAAGAAAGGATGCCATATTTAGTGTAAAATAGTATTTTAATAATTATTGCTACAATTTATCACTATCGGACATTTTAAATTAGCCTTAATAAACTACGTCGTTCAGCGCATTAGTGCATATGTTTGGTGTTGATACCAGTGAGTTCTACTAGCGTAGTGATCGAATAGAATCGAAACAATCGCATAACAGAATTTAAAAAAAATAATTTAAATATAAATACAAATGATTGTTATTTAAAAATCCTGCCCTATTGAAGTAAATCAAGAAGCTTTATTGTCCATGCCATTTAATTAAAAATAATCAATATACGTCATTTAAAATGCGATAAAATAACTACAGGGAGCAGAACTAGATATAGTTAGTTATGTATTACCGTTATACACTGCCATATTCACTAAATTTGTGCACTATTATTGTAAATGTATGACAGTGATAAATTTTTACTTCACTTAAGTTTAAAACAATATAAAACGAACATTTCTAAACCTTCATTATAACTTTGGTCTTGGCCTCACAGCATATCGTAGTCCACGTCAGTGATAAATGCTGGCCACGGTCCTGGCCGCGGGTATTACAGCCCGGAAACAAATTGCTAGTTGCCATTGGCACTCCTTGTATTACTAATGTAGGGAGTTTGTCGGGGATCTCTGTCGGTACCGTATATCTTGCCAGCTTTTTTTGCCATTGATCCCAGAAGTTCTTGTGAACATTTATGAGCTGATCGTAAAGACAATGCCCATTCTTTAAGTCCAATTTCATCCTTATTTATACAAACAAAAATATATATTAGTGTATTTCATTATTTATAAAATTTAACACGATTTCAATCCAAAAGAGAATATATCTTATATATATTTTTTAAATATTTAACGTTATGTTTAGAATGGTACTTACCGAAACTTTGAAATGAACGAATCGAATGGTAACAGTTTTTTTTTCGTTTATTTCGGTTAACGATTTAGTTCGGTTATACGAATATACTTACAGAGTTTGTTAGTATCAGCTTATTATCCCTAGTTTTCATAACAATACATTGTTCATTTTTATAATGCACCAATTCTTGAGCTACTTCTTCTATTTGATCCATAAAAATAAGTTCAGGCTTAGTGTTACCACTTTCCGGATGCAGTTCCAATCTAAATTTTAATTATATTTACAATTAATAAAAAAAAATGCAGATAAGGGGCCATGCATTAATTATGTCATTCGCAAAGTGGGAGGAGGGAATCCACAAAGTGTGACAAGAATGAGGGAGAGGTGTCACATCTAATCAAAATTAAACTTATAAAAAATAAAGCATGAAATTTATCTGGTGTAATTTACGAATAATCTCTAATTAAAAAAGAGCAATTAATTTGTACCTATTTGGATATAATTTGGCATATCTTGTCTGCCATAATGAACCGAAAGTGCCACCATGTTTTTTAATGTACCCATGTAAAATGCAATCAGAATCTGAAACAAAGAAATAAATATAATATAAATTTATAATATATGTCGCATATACGTAAAAATATTAAATCAAAATTACTTTCGTATTTTCTAATATATATTCTATAAATAACTATACATATTTTTATTTAGCAAAAAAGCGGTATTATGTCTGAACATTTTTAATCTAATAATGTAATGGTTTAAGAACCATGATTGTGTTCACACAGTTTGCAAGTTTAAATGATGTGCATGAATAGACAATGTCATAATATTGAAGAAACAAACCTTTCTCATCTGCATCGAATTTTTGTTTTTGTTTTGCTTTACGTTTATTTTCCACTTTATCTGCTTCTTGATTTATAGTTTCGAATACGGTTTCGGCAACTTCAGCTTGCCATCTTTCCGAAATAACGAGTGGAAAGTTTTTGTATAGGTCCTGATCCGCTTCGGTTAACTGTAATAAAAAAGTACATAAAGTATGAGTAATTTAGATAAAGAGAATAAGCTATATACAGAGGTATCACTAATAATTTTAAAAATTCGTAAAAACATATTCTACCATTAACTAACATCCTAATTAACTCGATAGCAAGTACCTTGATTCCTTTGGTGTCTTCCTCGTCAAAGGAACCAATGTCAAATGCGTCAGCTGCATTAACTTCCCCTCTTGGTGGAATAAGTGGAGGAGTGTATTTTTGTAGATAGACTTGTTGCCAGTCAATTCCAGCAAAGAATGGGTGATCCTTTACTTCTTCAGCACTGATAAAGAGTATATGAAATTCAGTTAAAATTAATGAATGATTAGAGTCGAGAATATTACAGTGTGATTTTTTTGTAAACACTATTTCTTGTCCCATATTTAGGAATTACCCACCCATTTCCTTTGCACCCTAATCTCTTATCAATATCTCGTTGTAAAAGTCCTTCTAATAAGCCTCTTAGCTCTTTACTAAATGAATCTGGAAGCTCAACGTTCTAAAATAAAACATAAAAGTATTTCATGAAGAAAAAAAAGACTAAAACATCATTATGCAAGTTTAGAAAAAAAAAATTGTACCATAGTTAATGTCATCCTATCGATCTCATGTTTGTCTTTAGTTTTATGTTGACGAAAGGGTGAATGACCTTTCAATAACTTATACAACATGCATCCGAAACTGAACCAATCAGCACTCGAGTCGTATGCTGTTCCTTTTGATAATACTTCAGGTGCCATGTAACCGTGCGTTCCGCTATAAAATAGTACAAATAAAAATATATAAAATTAGTTTTACATAGATAAATTTAGTGTGGACGATCATTTAAACACTTACACACTAGCATGAGGCTTTTTTTTGGAAAAATCACAGGCAAGACCCAAATCCGAAATTCGTACATGACCATGTTCATCAAGTAATATATTTGCGGGTTTAAGATCTCGGTAAACTATATACCTACGATGCATGTGCTCAAGTCCTGTAAAAAAAAGAAAAAAAAATAATTTTGATGTAATGAAAAAAGATAAAGGTTATAAGCACAATGCCACGGATCTAGAGATTGTTGTTAAATGGAAAGAGATTTGTTATTTCAAGTCTTAAAATTAAATTTAATAAACGGTACTCCAAAATATACCGTGTGTATATTATGACAAAAATATATATATATTTCTTTAAATAATATTTCGACACAATAATTTACATTCAATCGATTTAGGATCGAAGTTGTAAATAAAGAATCTTCTTCTTCCATTTTTTTTCTTTTTATATTAAATGATAAGACATATTTCTAACACAAACGTTTTCTCAAAAGGGTTCCAATGAAATCCCAATGATATTATATTTAGTAATATAAAAACAAACCTAGAATAACCTCTGCAGCATAGAATTTCATTTCTGGCTCATTGAACACGCCATGTTGTGACAGGTGGTAGTGGAGGTCACCCCCATTCATCAGATCAAGTATAAAACATAATTTATCTGGTGTGTGAAAAGCGTAGGTCATGCAGACAATAAAAGGACAATCCACCTGAAAACAAAAGTCTTTAAAATATGTTTGTTAAGTAATTCAAATTCATGATAATGATTGTAATAGAAATTAATCCTCGATTCTTTTTTTTAAATATAAAAATTTACCTCATTGTAATTTTCTTAAAAATATTGCAAACAAATATCTTAATCTTTATTAGGTCTTTGCTATAAAACATCTGCGGATTTTTTAGGTATAATTTCTAGTATAAATGAAAGCAGGGGAAAATTGATGTATAGTACACAAAGGACACAGGATAGAAATAAGCAGTTTTATATAACGAATTTTGTAGCGTCAAATAATTTGAAGCTGAGTTTGATATTAAAAAACTATAAAACTTATAAATAGAGCTGCATAAATTTTCGGTATATAATAAAGTTAAGCATATGCTAAAATTTTGATAAATTGCAAAAATATATAATAATCGGGTCATCATGCTGCCAGCTGCCACAAATTAAACACCATTACACCAAAAATGTTACTGAGACCTAATGTTGCTGCACTGGTAGAAGTTAAAGATCTCAATTACCATTACCTTAAAGTTATTACCGTCAACATAAATTGGAATTAAAAATTGGCTTAAAACAAGCGGTCACATTTAATAAGCTTGAACAGGAAATGTGAAAATTTGATATTATTGTCTTATGAACCATTATTCATAACGAATTTCTTAACTGATTCTAATAAATTCATAAGTGTTTACAATATACTGCTATAAAATTACCAAGATCTATATAAATTAAAATATTACTTATTTTAGGTTATGTTAGTAACTGTTAAATTATATTTATTGCTTTATCTACTTTTAATTGATGTATCTTAACTATTAGATTTCGTTTAAATTTATTTAATATCGAATTGTTATACTTGTTTAAAATAAAGATGCCGAATATGGTTTTCACAAATACTTATGTTCGATTTATTTTTCATTGGAGAATAATGTAACAATAATACCAACTCTCAAAATAATGCAATTAATACAATAAAGCAAGTAGTAATTAGTACGTTCTATAGACTTGGCTTGTGTAAGAGTTATTGTGCTTGCATAAGTGTAGGCGCTTCAAATTTAAGTTTAAGGCGTAATGTTTTGTTTAAACGGTAGAATGATAGATTCTAGTGAATGCTCTATTTTAAAAATCTTAACAGATTTTGAGCTGCAACCTAACACCTAAGCCTAACCTACCCTCAATCATTGTCATTAATAAATAGAATATGATTGTTATTCCAGGCGTAGTGTATATGAAATAAATCACCCTTCTCTCACTGTTAACGAATAACGATAAAATGCTTCGTGTATGATTATGATGTTAATGCTAGCAATATGTATAGAACTAAGAGAGAATTGTAATGATAAGGGGTGGTGGTATATGGTATGAGGTGTGGTGGTATGGTAGTATGGTATAGTATGTGGTATGTGGGAATGAGTGGATCGTGGCAGCTGGCCCGTACCCCAGTACTGACTAGTGACAGCATGATGCGTTCGTTCAAGGCCAGTGTTTCTCCTTGCTTCATCTTGATTCGTTTCTTGTCGAGGCATTTCATTGCGTACATTTTGCCAGTATCAGCTTTACGACAACCATAGACTTCACCGAAACCTCCCCGACCAATTATACGATGTACACTGAAGTCATTCATTGTTAACTAAAAAAGAAAGTTATTCATTGAATTGATCTTGGACCATTAAAAATTAATTATTGAAATGATTATAACACTTACCTGTATATTGAGTTCTAAATTTTTCCATTGACAAAACCTTGTATATTTGTCACTGCAAATAAAATTACTAAATATTATACAAAATTATTAGTATCTTTGTCGTTATTATTTTATAGTAATTACCTTTCTAAAAATTTACTAAAAGGTTCTCCCCTCAAATGGTTAAAAATTTCTTCTATATAAGGCTGAAAATATGAAAGAAGTTTTGTAAAAAACAACTAAAAATAGAATTTTAACATAAATAATGAAAACAATTTAGTTTTTCTGAAGACAGTTAATTGTAAAATTTATGGAAACGAAAGTCATCATTATTAGGTATTGCTATTGGTAAAAATATTGCAAATGTAAATGCCCAAGCTAATGGGTCTGGTATATACGTTGGTATACAAATTTACAAGCTGTTACAATATTTATTAGGGAATTTTACTTTAAGCAGAGTTACAGGTAACTAATTTGACATGTGCGTATATAATTTAACCATTTTTCACATGAAAATTTTGCTTGAGCGCGAACATTAAAATTTGAATACATATACACAATAAATACATTAACATTTTGGTTATTTGAACACGCTTATTACAAACTAAAATTACCTCAAATAAATTAACTGGAACTTCATTCTTCATGAGATGTTTCTGCACATGAGAAATCGTTGGTTTAGTATAATCCTACAAAAGAAAGATTTAAAAGATATAATGTGTATTAGGTCTTTGCTAAATACGAGTATTTATATGATGTTATAAAATCAAAAGAAATACTTACATGAGAGTGTGATAACATTTCTTTCATAATAAAGTTGTCATAGACTTCTCGAGAGAGTTTCCGTCTTTCTTCGGCGCATTCCGTTTTCTCATACGTTTTGATCTGTAATTAAGAAAAAATGTTATTGAGCAAGAGATATGCAGAGTTTTTCTTTTCTTAAAAGATATTTTAATTCGTCGTGACCTTGAGTTAAATATCACTAATTTGGCGTTTAAAGTTGGTACATAGAAGGAAGAAAATCTACCCTTCTTGTGTTTAAAAATCTGCAGAGGCGTGCCTTTAAGGATTATAAAGTCTTAATATAATAAAATAAAACCCTTTTTGATTAAATATACAAGGTTTTGCTTAAATAAAATATTGGATTAATGTTTTATGTTTTGCGTGGTGTTCTTTGTAAAATTATATGTTGTAAGACAACATCAAACATGTAAGATTTAATTTATTGGTGTATCTGTTAAACATTGCGGACTATATATTACCAGTCACGTAATAAATATAATCCGTCACAAGCATAGTATACCTAGTAAACATTTTGGAGTCAATTCTACTTCATTTTTATTACTTATCATGAGTTTTTTGTCTGGAACGCGTTCGTTTTCTATTCAGTCGTTCATAGGAAAGGCCCTTTTTATGAGCTACAGACATCGCAACGACGGCTCACTGCTGAATTAAAAGCGACTCCGGTTTATGATTTATGACCGGAGTTATAAATTTGACACAGTTGAAGGCCTGTTGTCTTCGTCAGGGATGGCAGGGGTATAAAACTTAATGGAATTCTACTTTTTAGAGTCTGCAAAATATAAATATTTAAATGTAGAAATAAATAGATGTAATCTTTAGTACGGATCGTGATTTTTTTAATGAATATTATTGATCTTCAACAATAGTCGTTAGGTTTAAAACCCCTGTCTTACCATCGCTGCTTAGAGTATTCGTTTAAACACATTATATTCGGGGATTGAGGGAGACAGCGTGTGCCTATTACCATTAAAGAAATATTTGTTGAAAAAGGATAGCATATACTTTAAACATACTGTACCGAACGAAATACTATACAAGTATACAAGTGTAACGGTGAAAAATATATTTTACTTGTCTAACCGCATCTCGTTTCTCTTTCACTTTGGAATTAACGGAATAAAAATGAACTAAAAAAAAATATATCCAAGTGTGAAAGAAACAGAAATACTTACTGAATGATGTTGGAAAAAGAAAGAATATTATTATGAAAAAATTCTAACAACTAACACAAAATCTGTGACAGGTAGAGAATCAATTTGAACTAAAAGCGACTTTTGTGTACCACTTTTGAACTATTAACGAACTTGCTAAGACTACATATATCAGATTTTATTTCACAAAATCTTGACAGGTAGGGAATAAATTTGAACTAAAATTGGTTTCTGTGTTGTTGCTTCGAACTTGTAAAGCGTTAGAATTGAATTGTACGAGTGACTCGAACGTCACTTCACCAAATTGTTTACTGGGTAGTATCAAAGCTTATAATCATGGACAACGCTGAAACAAATCGTATTGTTAATAATATAGAGAGCTATTAAAACATATGCAAACAAAGTAAATGGATGTCATAATTGTGCCTTATCCCTCCGGGACAGGAAAGCTCAGTAACATTGACTTCAGACACTAGTTTCACCAGCTGTTATATTCTCTGACCTGTGAATATACTCTAGATACCATTCCGCGAATGTTTTCATACTAATAACCCACTGACGTGATTACAACGTAATGCTGGAACACAATTTGCAAATTACCTTGGTGTACAAAACATGTAAATGAGCCCGCAATGTGTACGTAACTTTTGGAAAACATTGCTGTAGTATGTGTGTGTGTGAAGTGCGACCTATACAAGTAAGTATGCATGCTTACCAACCCTAGAAAACCCACACCGTTACGGTATTGTTCTACTTATGTGTGGTTCTATGTATTTGGAAATGGTAATATAACTATTATTATATGGTTATTGCAGAACATTTTCAGCAGTTAAATGCAAATGACTCAATAAAATTTGTAGGTTAGTTTTGTATATTATAATGATTATATAATACAAATTATTACGAGCATGTAAAGAAATTGATCAAGTATAAAGAAATGAAAACTGATTAGCTTAAACATTCTTGTCTCTGATTTATTGCTTTAAGTTTTTAAAACAATCGAACTTGATAAATTGTATACCTTTAAAAACTTTTAAGTAATTTAAGTTCAGGAAGTAAAGATGCTCGAAAAGTTTTGGTTATCTATACGAGTGAGCTCGTGAAATATCGGGTTCGTAAAATCCAGAAATGAAAATCGAGATTTAATTACTCTTTATTTACATTAAAAATCATATATCACATATATAAAAAATTGTAATAATAAAAATATAGAGAAATCGTTTGGCTGAGAACTTTTTCATATTATTTAATCAATGGTTGAATATGACATTGTTTACAATCGAGGTAATAGCTAAACAAAAATTATTAATATAATAATTAACTTTTCGTTTCAGCAGTTATTTTCTTTTTCATACTTTTTTTACTTTAAATTCTAAGGTGAGCTCAAATACAATTGTTTTCATAGGTTTCCTTTTAACAAATAATTTTAGCAATTTTATGGTTTCATGCTTTGTATTTTGTTGTCACCTGTAAAGGCGGCAGCAAAACAAAGAGAAAAATATTCAGAAGAATATTTCATCAAAATGTAATTTTTGCTGTTTTTTTTGTTTGTTATAAATAAACCAAATATACACGTGTGTCACATCAGCTTTATCTTTGGAAAGATAATATTACTTTTTTTAAACTAGAATTGTATATATATTTGTAACATGTATTTAAGGTAATATTCATGTTTTGTGTTACATAGCTTATGCTTTTCTTCGAAACACAAGAAAGAACAGATGGAGAATCTAGAGCAGTGCTTAGATATTGTACGAAATAGTTTTTAAGTATTTTAAAGTGTTCTAAACTGATTTGTGAACTAAATTTTGACATCTACTTTATAACACGGAATGAAGATATTAGTTATTTCACATATTCGCATTAATTAGCGAAAATAATAATAATATATACTCAGATGTAATGAGTTTGCGTTAATTAAACAAGGGCTTGGTAAAGAGACCTTGGCTAATCACCCTCAGAGTCGTTCTGGCGTGACTATTTAGGCTTTCTATCTGAAGTATTTGACTCTAGTATAACTAGATACATATCTGAAGTTTTGTTATGATTGGTGTTGCCATATGTCTGATATTTGAACATGGCAGGTATAAATGGGCTTGTGTCCTCATTTTTTAGTGGTCGATTTTTCAATTGTTGATTGAAATTGATGTTAATAAATGTGTATTGACGTGTCTATTTTATTAGATATCTAAATGTTGACGCAGATATAGCAATTAAAAATTCGAAATGTATTTTTAGCGATAGAGATGGTCGGCCATTTGTATGACGTGAAATGCATTTTATACGTCAGTTAGTTGTTGAGTAGGTCAGTGCTGTTGTAATGTTTTGTAGCTGTTGGTAGTCGAAATAACCAAGTCAAAGAATAATAAGTTTTTATTATATTTAACCCTGTTACGGCAGACATAATATTGAAATTTTATTGTTCCTTGAAATAGCTGTAAATAATATTTGATATTCAGAGATTTATGAGCTGTAAGGTTGATAAACTGTAAACTTGTAAGAGTTCTGTCAAGAATATATCTCTTTTATGCTCTGTTGTATAAAAGAGATAGCAACTAACGGTTGTGAGGTCACATGCATTTGGAATGTTGTACAACGTTGAATCTCTTTAATAATTAAAGAGACAAAATGACTTTTTTAATTTATAATATCTAACATATAAGAAGTTATTAAAAAATAATTGAACATTTGAGATTTTAGTAACCCACTTTATCAATATATAGTACACTTTTGTAGAAATTAAGACATAGGACACAACGATATTATAAAATAACCATTTGTATGCCTATCATAAGTTTCATAAGTTTCATCATAGATCATCTTGTAATGTTAGATTTTAAACGTACTTCAGAATGAGTGTCAAAGTCATTCTATCTTCTAATGTCATACCTAAATATTTGTTTATCATAGCAATAAGGTAACGTAAAAAATAACGCGGTGTAAAGCTTACCTCTTCATAGAATCGTAGCTGTGGTATAGGCTCGTCAGATGTATTTTCGCAGTAGTCTTTAAACAGCAAGTATCCTGTAACAATAAAAGAATTCATTAAATTTTAGTTGATAAAAACACGAAGTACGAGTAAATATACTACACTGGGTATAGTATGATTGATTACAATCTTCCTCCACTCCTGAAGACTTTGCGATACCAGCCACATATGGGCCATAACTCGGGCAAATTAAGTACAGAAATCACATCTGCTTGTGTAACACGGACGGTTATAGGAAGTCAGGTACCTTGGATAAGGGGAGATACCCCTATTAGATATTATTCACTGAAGAGTGCTCGCCTGGAAAGGTAGTATGAGCGGTGACACCGAACACTGCGCACCATTGGCTAGGAAAGTGCAATGTCAACGGAAACCCCCGTACGCATACCCCCGTCGCCACAGCCCAAATGACGTGTGCACGACGGCACCGAGCTGCGACTACGGTCACCACAGTCACAGTTTGGACGAATGCCAGTCCCACAACCGTCCAAACTGTGACTGCCCACTGTGATGCACTTGATAAAAACACGAGAATGCTAATTAATCAATAAGAAACATTACTTTGACAAAATCATTTGCTTGTCGTTGTGCATATATGTAAAATGTTTCCACAAGTAGTTATGTGATCCATACGTAACAAACAGTGAAAATAAACTGTTTCTTATAACTAATCGTAATGTCCAGTAATTGAAGCCAACATCTGCTCAAGTATCTATTACCGTAATATGTTAGAACCAAGAGTGCAACCACTTACGTTGTCAAATGGTTCATTAACTGAACTTAACGAACATTGACTTCAAGAAAAACGAAATTAATATCTATCTTCCGGTGGTTGTGGTCATTCGTTTTCATACACACCCTAACAATAAAACCAAAGACGTATGTCAAAACTCTAGGCTCAAACGAAAAGCTTGAGATATCGAACAACACTTTGACGTTTCTTATTATAACCTATAAAATTGTGCTGTGACGTTTAGTAATATAATAACGAGAAATGATAGGACATTTTATATTATATGTATATAATAAACAGAAATACTACTGCAACAACGCACCGCCATCGCTACAGATTTATCACAAATTTGTTCAGTTCAGATTTCTGTTCAGATTTATATAAATTCCATTCCATCCAGTCCTGTTCAATTCAATGTAAATACGATACAAATTCTATTGTAAAACAAAATAAATATATGTAAGAAGTTTGTATGTAAGGTATGTGGGTATGTAAGAGTTGATAGATGAAGATACAGGCAATAAGGAAGGAGAAGAAGGAAACGGTGTGAATAAAGGAGGAGTAGGGGACATGAAGAGAGAGGATCAAGAAAAGAAGAAACAGAAAGTACTATTCGAAGTAGTAATAGTCTAGAATAGTTTCACTTTAGTTTTAACTTTGAATTTATATGAAATGCATTAAGAAATATAATAATGTAGATTGTAAAGCCGAAAGGCACACAATTAATATAATAAATAAATAAATGTAAGAAGTTTGTAAGTCAATATGTACCTACAAAAAGATTTCATTTATAATAATAAGAAGAACCATGCTTTCAGTAGATATAAATAAAGTAAAGTAAATATTTTAACAGATAATTAAATAACCAAGTCAATATAGGTATGAAAAGGATAACAAATACGGAGGAGAGTGTTTTTCGGCCTGATGTTTACAAATCTCTGAACCCCTTCCTTAATGAGCTGGGGTGAGTATTGCATGCCCCCTTGAAGCGTTTGCAACACGTGCAGAATGACTTTAACAATCTGCATAATCCGAATCAGTGACGCCACAGCTTACAGTAAATGACGTAAAAGTTTTGCTGGAAGTTCCTGGAAAACTTAACGAATATTGTGCAATTGCGACGCGACGGGCATTGCAATTTAAATGCAGATGTAACAGTTTGAGGGGTTGATTAAATTGTGGTATGTAGTTTTAAACTACGTAACAATTTATTGTCTGTGAGCGATAATGACGGTTAATTTAACGCAAAGGTATTTTACTTATAGATATCTACATACTACGCATACGCAGTATTTATATATTTAATATATATAAAAAAAAAAAATAGTATCAAGCACAAGGACCGCAACGTTGGTTCCCTCCCACCCATCAACATTGGGGATTCAAACCGTAAAACGACAGACAAAATATGAAATTTTTCACTTTATATACCAAACGAGCTATACCATAACGTATAAAGTCATTGTACAAAATATCTTATACCAAAATAGCATATTCCACTATAAATGTACATCCGCATAACGACACGACGACTTATCTAAGAAAAATGTCTGCCAGAAAACTCATTGTTTTAGTTTATTCCACGGTGCATGAATTGAGAGTGGTTGAATTATGTGCTTGAAGAAGAATAAGATGAAAAAGGTATGAGTAAAAACAAACCCGATGGAGGGGTTAATGGTAATCCGGTAACAAATGGCTGACATCCTAAAATCCTTGATGTGACGTCACTAGCCCTCAAATGTCGAGCTCTTAAAGATTGTGTTCACTGTGGTTGATAAGGATGAGTATATGAGGGATAAGGGAAATAATCTATAACATTTTGTGAAGAGTTGGCCGTTGCAATAGATATTTCTAATTTAGGCATTTGCATAGTTTTGTTTGATTTCAATGCATCGCTTCACCTGAATCAGTTATTTAGATTGAATAAACATGTAAATGAAGGGACTGTACCTAGCTCTATATTTTCTACCCGATGGTTATTATGATGTAACTCATGCAGCGCACTCAACGGTATTTGCATTAAATGTTGATTTATTTATTTCACCACTACTGCATATTTGTTTAATTGATTTTATTTTTTGATAGTATTTTCAATTTTACCAAATCTATAGCGATGAGGATTATTTTCATCTGATAATAAATCATATTTAAAATCAGTTTGCAAAAACTATATTGATTGTGACTACAGATTAAAAAAAAACGTTGTTGTCAAAAATTAAATCCATGATTGCAATTTATCTGTGACAGAATCGTATTGGTAGTGCAGGATTATCTAAAGTGAGTGTCTATATATGTATATGTATGTCAGTATTTTCAAGATTTGATTACACAATTGTTCGACCAAAAGGAAGAAGATAGAATATTATTAATCAATTTATAGTTTTCCGGATGGATATCAATATTACCGAAGGCTATAATGTCAGCCATGTCTATTTTCTCTAGAAATTTTCAAGCAAGGTCATTTAAAATGATTTATACTAGTATATAACTTTAATATACGAGCACATTAAGAAAAGTTTGTTTTCAACAGTCAGTTTTAAAGAAAAGGAAACATCCTTTTGTGAAAATAGAACATATTTCTCTTTATCTTGGTTAAGTAGGTTATAGTCAACTTTGTCATATCCGAGTTTTAGAGTATTTTTCTGTTGACACCAATTCGGACAGCATTACCACAAAGGAACGTTAGTCATATGAATTGTGAATCGTCTGGTTTTACAATGCAGAGACATCTATCTGAGTTCATTGAATGCAAAATATCCAATAGTCAAAAAGTGTTATAAATCATTGGTGTTGCAACTCTTATTCGATATTTGATTTGACCTAGATATAAGCAGTTCTTCGTAATTTGTTGGTTACATTTAAAAATCACGCCAGTGTTCAAAAAAAAAAAAAACAAGTAAAAAAAGTAGGAATATGTAATTTATTACGGTGTATCGTTTTCTAAAAAACGTTGCAAAAAAACTATGCGTATAGATAGCTCGAAGTCATATTTGTAATGTAACTAGACAAAAACTGGTAATACACTGCATGCGAGTTTGTAAATTATTTGCGTTTTATGTAAAAATAAAATACTAAAAATATGAGGATTACCGTAAAAGTAATTTCAAAAACATAAAAAGTATATATGTATATATATGTATGTATTTGAAAATACAAAAATAATAACGGTTTTTATTGAGAATAAAATTTATTTTTTATAAAATAATTACTCTGGAAATGTGTCATTAAAAACAGGTCAACGTTACATTTTGGATAGACAGCATTTCTTTCCATCATGTAAAAGGATGGGAAATCTGTATTTAAGTTTGAATTTTCGAGGGGCCACGTTACCATCTTGAAAATAAGTATTTCATCAGCTATTTTGTTTATTTTGGATTAGCACAATTTATCATGAGAGCAAACCGCTACTGTAGAAGTTTTTACTTTAAAATTTATTAATACACTAATGTTACAAAATAATCTGTAGAGCATACGTATGTAGATAAAAGTATTACCCTTCCGGGTACCTTATACGGGTGTTCTACAAAGCCGAACTTGTTGGGATAGTACTGAATGTACACGGTCTTCTTTGTCTTTATGGTAACCCAGTAAACAATTTGGTGAAGTGTCCCTTATTATGACGTTTCTATCGCTATTTCACTTCAATTATAGTTCGCATCTACTTTATCTTCATTTGTATTCCGACAAATGGAGTGGTTTCATCATTTGGAGCCGATAAAATAGACATTTCATAAGAACGACTGTGAGAAACTGACCTGTAAATGAAACTGAAATTGAAACTGTACTCTTTCATGACAAAACAATCATATGCATCTTCAATATGATGGCGAAGAGACTTCAAAACGTTTACTAAGAATAGAGGTAAAAACAATACAGATATATAATTGATTGATTGATTGATTGAATTAAACTAGAAACTCGTAAAGAAGAAGGCGAAACAACTCCAATACACCTTCCTACTCAAAAGTTGAAGATGAGTTCATTACAGTGTCAGTATAATATAAAGTCGAATAAGACAAGTATTATAGCTATATCCACAAAAATAAGTTCACATTACACATTACTGAAACTAGAGAACACAGAGTAGATATTATCCTCGTCCAGAAGTGTTAAATAGTTAATGCACCTATAGGTACCTCGCCGTCGTCGTAGCCGTCGTCCGTCCGAATGAAACGAACATGTCTTCAGTGCACGTAACAACGTATAGCTACATGTTTTTGCACGTGACTATTATCCTGTTATTAATCACATGTTACATACTCATACTTGTTATACAACTACTCCATGATAGAACAATACAGCGCTGTCGAAATAGCGGTCCGCGAAATATTCATCTACTATTATCCCGCAAATCACAAAACTTGGATTCTCATAATACTTTACATAAGCAAAAATTTGTATAGTCTAAATCACGATAGTTCCGCGGCGACTTATACTTATACTAGGAGGTTATAAGAGCGGTATAAATCTATAATACGATAATGAATTTTATCTTATTCGTTTCTATATACATTATAGAAAAATTAGTGAGTCAGTGCTTTTAGTTATATCGGCAGTTTATACCCCACATCTTATTTTAAGTATGAGTCGCCGCCAAACTCTAGTAATTTGAACTATAATATTTAATCTAAAAGAAGTTTATTTTTTCATTTTATAGTAATTCTATAACCCTCTAATCCTTAATTCTTATTAACCCGCTAAACGTAGTTACCTTTTTAAAATGTTACATATTAAATTTTTATATTAGATTTTTGTTGCAGTTCAATAAACAATGTTATGATAGGAATATGTTAAACTTTCATAAATAATAAAGCATAACGCAAGGAAAAAAATATTACGCTAATAATATATAAATGTACATTTTGTGTTTAGAGGGAAAATTATATACATACTTCTTAAAATGGTTTTGCATGCTATTGCGCAAAATGGTAGATTTTTTTTAAATAGAAGTAAAATAGCTCAAAAATCGTTGTAACTTATGTTATGTTAGATAAACTTTAAGTACACGTAATTGTGTTTAGTGGGATTACTATGCAACCACTCCTAGCGACGCCTTGGATATCAGTTCCTCCCCTAGTGATTTCCTTACAAGTTTGAAAAGTATCGAAATAGAAAATTGGCTCACGTTTATTTAAAAGTTGATCAACACTGTCTTAGTTGACTCTAGCACGTTATATTTTCTCTTATGTATGTAAATGTATTCTCTAACGAATTGGGTTCTTTGTATTTGTGAATGTTTGTTAATTAAAAATGTATTTAAGAACAGCATGCAACTCTGGCGGTTGAATTGAAAACATGATGCGATAGTTATTCATGCTACAAAGTACTAGTAAAAGCTTTTTGAATAAAAATCTTAAAATAGATTTCTAGTTTTAAAAAAAATATATTCTTTGTACGAGAATGTAGTACAAACCGCAAAAATGAAGATTTATGAAAACAAATAAATGATGCAGCTGTTTTATAAGATGAAATATTATTGTTTGAATGACAAACAGAATTCTGGATTAAGACAGACTTGTTGGAACAGATAATAATATTAATAGGAATATATTTTTACTAAAAAAATATGTCTAGTTCAAATTACGAGAGTTCTGCGGCGACTCATACTTAAAACAAGTTGTCGGGTATAAACTGTCGATATAACTAAAAACCACTGGACTCACTTATTATTTAGAAACAAATAAGATAAAATTCATTATCGTATTATAGATTTATACGGCTCTTATAACCTCTTTTAAGTATAAGTCGCCGCCGAACTATAGTGATTATCGTCACTACATTTTAACTACTTATTATTTGTAATTTGTTTTTAATTTAAAAATATGATAGGTGTTAAAAAGTTATTTCCTTTACGAATATTAAACAAGAACATTAAACGAAAATGTAAAAATATTTTAACAAAAAGTAATATATATTTAAATAATAATATGGCTTAAATTGGAATTTAAGTATTTAACTTTTAAAGAACATTTTATTTATGTATAAAAAGATCGTTTTCCCGACTCCGTTAAGAACTTCTAATTACAAAGAACGTAAGCTAGCGAATGCGAATACTTTGAGAAGGGAAACTTTAAATTGTCTGAGTATACTGTAGTCTTAAAATATAAAAGGGTTGAATACACAAAGTCTATCTCGTTCAATAGATCCTGAACTCTTGATGGCTTGCATTATTAAATGTCTTGTTATAAATTCAATTAAAATACTCGTACATTAAAGAAAATATTTTAGCTTAGAAGGGAATTTTTGCATTTGCTTTTAACTGCATTGTGAGAAATATACCTGGATGCTGTAATGGCTTATGATAAAAATTCTATGTAAAATATAAAAATGGCTATAATAATTTTTATTTGATGATATAGGATTTTGTGTCATAAAACATTGTACATAGTAATTTTTTCAGTATTTCATTCAGTATAGAATTTACTATTAAATATTTTATTGCAATTGCTTTTTATAGTTAGTTAATTACTTTTCAGAGATATAACTCGTAGAGAAATTTTTATAATTAAATTGAATTAAAACTAGGGGCACTATATACAACTCTGTTAAAAAAAATTTTATCGTCAACCACTGAGTTTTAGCTTGAATGCAACTTTGCAGCTTGTGAAATGTAAAAAAATAAGAATAATTATATTTGTATACCATAATTTTAAAGATAACTATTAGAAAGTAAAGTATATTACTATTATATCATATTATATTAATTAATTGTGTGCCTTTTGGATTTACAATCTACATTATTATATTTCTTAATGCATATCATATAAATTCAAAGTTAAAAAAACTTAAACTATTCAAGACTGTTACTACTTCGAATAGTACTTTCTGTTTCTTCTTTTCTTAATCCTCTCTCTTCATGTCCCCTACTTCTCCTTTATTCTCACCGTTTCCTGCTTCTCTTTCCTTATTGCCTGTATCTTCATCTATCACCTCTTGCCTTCCTCGTCTCCTCTCGACAAACCCTCTATTATCTTTTCACTATCCTTCCTGCCTTCACTCTTCGTTTTCACTTCTCCACTTATGTCTATTATAGGCATAGACGCTCTATCTTTACTATTTCCTCTTGACTCTCTTACTTTACTCTTTCTTCTTGACTCTCTACCTTTACTATGTTATTATTGTCTCTATCTCCGTCATCTACCTCTTGTCCTTATTAAGTATATTACTAATCCTTATTAAGTACGTATATTACTAATAAACGACGCATTTTACAAGCTGAAACTTACATTTAATGCTAACATACAATTAAAACTTCTTAAGGTTTTTATATCCTTGAAACTGTGTTCTTAAAAAGTTTCTAAGTAACTTAACTAAGTTTTTAAAAGTACCTAAGAATCTACTACTCCGAAAAAAGGTCATCGTAATTACTATGAAATACATCACAATACGTTATTTATTAGGTAACAAAAAACATTTGTTATGTTAAACTTTAAATACACGTAACTGTGTTTAGCCTGCTTATACTTGTTAAATTTTCATATCGTTTCTGTGAAACCGTTTTCAAAACCAATTGTGTATTCAGTTAATATTCTATTTTTATTGAGTGAAGAACTATTCTTTTGCAGAACATTCTAAATTCAACATAAATCCTAAATTTACTTCTCTTTAGTTCAGTTCTTAACAATATTTAGAATTTCAATATTTCAAATATTTCGAAAAAATAACAAGCGGAAACGGAAAATAGTTATTGATATGAATTATAACATGTTTCCGCAATCTAAAATTTAGTGCATACGTATTTTGAAATACTACAATAGTTTTATCTGCAAAAGTTAGTTCAGTGGATAAAATAAGAGATAAATAATAAACAAAAGGTTGTATGAATTACTATTTCTGTTAGCTGACTTTGAAATCGGAACTCCAGATCTCATAAAGTAGAAATAACAGTCCGGTTGAATTTTGACATTTTGGCGTTGGCGGGATTCTGCCCGACTATTTATTATCTGTGATAAGAACAGATTATAGCGACAACTAATGCAGCATCATCCCAAAGTACCATGAATATGATTGTGCTGCTCTTGGGCATATCTAAATCTCTGGAATAAATGATAATGTAATAATATATTATAATGAATTTTTATATTTGATATTTTTATTTTTAATATAAAACTGACAGATTTATTTGAATTGTGTCAACTTACAATTACATATGTGTAAAATTGCTTCTTCTATTTTTGAAATTGAGTTATTTACAGAGCCAAACCTTTGAAAAATTTTATGGTGCCTTTTTACTATTTTAAGAATTTTTGATTTTTTATAAAGTCAAAATTTAACATTCTACTTTTTGTTCTGAATGGCAATCTAATTATTTTCGACACAATTTACTCATTTATTTAATAAATAAGATAGTTCAAAATAAATTTAAATATTACAAATTGAATTTTAAAACTTTACTTTGAAAATTATTACTTTCTTGATTTTTTCCTTTTAATAACAAGAAAAGAATAGGACTGAAATTTAACATCTTAGTGATAGAGAGGACTCAAGTAAGAGGAGGCATAATGTAAATAAGGATTTAAGTTCTAAAAAGTTTATAGTTTTGTTTGTCATAATCACAAAGTATGTATATTATCCTTCTCTGTAAAATCGTTATATAGAATCGCAAACTTATATTTACGTTATTTTATGACAGGTTTTTCTTCATATTTTTTTAGAAAAATCTATTTTTAATATGCTACCTTTGGATGAATTAGTGTATCAACACAAACTGACAATTTATTATTACTCTGAGAAAAACGTAATTTTAAGTTTTAGTTGAATAAAATGAAAACAATATTTGTTTATTCATCGGAGAATTTGTCTGATGGAAAATGAAAACTCAAGCACAAATAATTTCTTGTGGATATTTATTCCCAATGTATATAATTTTCAATAATACATTTACTACGACTATTTCAAAGAATTCAATCTTAGATAACTTACAAAACTTTCTAATAGAATTGTTACATTTCGTTAAAAAGTAATAGTTTTATTTTATACTTTTGAAATAAATAAGAGATGAAAATATAACATTTTCATTTCTTTTTCTCAAGATTTATTTAAAAAGTAAAAGAAAAAAATAATAACAATAGTTTTCGTTGACATGAAATAAAGTTATTAGAAAAACGCAGACACTGTGTAAGCAAAACTAAAGTAAAGCACTTTTTCCCAAACAAAAAAAGCTCATCTTTTTTAAACAATGTGCTTTGAAAAGAGCAAATACAATTTGTATATTTAATAAAGGCTATTCTGAAACGTTTTGTTAGAATCATGACAGAGAAGGTAAACTGTTCGTAAAATCTGGAAATTGATATGTAATTTTTTTTACATATTACATAATCCATGCTAAACATGATTACGTGTTTTTAAGGTTTTTCTAATATAAGAAAAGTTACCAGCTACGTAAACAGTGATACCTAAAATACAACTATTGGAAACTATTTTACTCCAAAATAAGTTTACCATTTTGCCTTTATATAATAATTATAAAACTTATCAAGTCGACTTAAGGATTTTTAGGAACTTTTTAAGGATTAAATAGGAATAAACTATCATTTTTGAACTCTTTTAGATAAAATATTACTATGTTTAACTTAAGTAAACTATTACATGAATGTAAGATTATAAATGTATCGTTGTCATTATCTAAATGAAAATGTTTCTCTTCTCTGTAATATGTAAACGAAACGACGTAAAATGAAGTCGCTCCAGCATTCTAGAGCCTTACAGCCCCGGGCTGGAGGTAGCAGCCTCCCAAACGATTCTCAAGAACGTTACTGCCACGTATATAAACAAAATAAATATACAAGTATATCAAGAGTTTGGAAAAATATCCTTGTGCTTTTTCTACTGTTATTATTCACACCAAAATGTTGGTTTGTCTCTGATGCCATGTTAAACTGTTGATCTAACTTGGTTTAATTAAACTAAATTTAGTGTATGTATAAACTATGTGGATAACCTTTGGATATATATTTCAGCATTAATTTATTGCAGCCCTTTAACTAGACGCAGAGGTGTAGCTATCACCTTAACAAAATAACATATTTTTCTTGAGAAAATAATGTAGAAAAAATTGGTTACTATTCTATCAGTACTTCAAGGAAGTTTCACTTCAAAGTATGATGTATGGTGTAAAATATGAATTAATAACAATTGTTAACAAATCTAAGACTTTTTCTGTGGGTGAACACTATTGTTATTAATGCTGAGGTCCATATTCTCATTATGAGTTCATGTTACAATATTAAATGAGTAATAAAATGTCTAACTGGAAGGTGATTCGAACCCACATATTCTATGTTGTACATAGAAGCTTTATCGTTTTAAGTTATCCCAGCCCGATACTTCATACTCATTACGACATGTCAATGGGCTTGTGTCCTATGTCTTAATTTCTATAAAAGTGATAAAGTGGGTTACTAGAACCTCAAATGTTCAATTATTCTTTAGTAACTCCTTATATGTTCAGAGATATTAACAATTAAAAAAGTCATTTTGTCTCTTTAATTATTAAAGAGATTCAACGTCCTACACATTCCAAATGCATGTGACATCACAATCGCTGCCAACCTTACAGCTTATAAATCTCTGCTACATGTATTTATATATCAAATATTATTTACAGCTATTTCAAGGAACAATAAAATTCCAATATTATGTCTGCCGTAATAAGGGTTAATTAAAATAAAAACTTATTATTCTTTGACTTGACTTGATTATTTCGACTACCAACAGCTACAAAACATTACCACAGCACTGACCTTCTCAACAAATAACTGACGTTAACATGCATTTCACTTCATACAAATATGGCCGACCATTTCTAGCGCTAAAACTACAATTCAAATTTTTAATTGCTATATCTCCGTCAACATTTAGATATTTAATAAAATAAACACGCCAATACAGATTTATTAACATCAATTTCAATCAAAAATTGAAAAATCGACCACTAAAAAATGAGGACACAAGCCCATTGTTTGATTAACATTTTTAACATAAGATTTGAATTTGTACGAATGCAAATTATTTCAGTTTTAGGGTTGATAAATTTGTTTTGGTTTTATCAGGTAGAAAAGTTCCGGGTTGTCCTGGCGTTATCACTGGAATGTCTTAATCGTTTTTGCAAACCGACAAAAAGGTCCCTCTCTTTTCCAGAATGTTGTTTACTTAGGCTCTGAAAATGTCTGTTTTACGACCTGCAATCAAAGGAGTAAATATACTGGTACCAATTAAGAAAATAAGCGAGAAAATAAAATTCGATTTAAAGGCTCAAATATTTGTCTGTTCAAAGAATTTACCATTAAAATTTCAGGGTAGGTAACCGTTAATATTTTAAAGAAATTAATTGTTGAACATTGACATAAAATACATTGCTCTTATGGAGAAATGGGTACATGTGATCATAAATCAATAAATATGAGTATGTTCTATATTGTCTCGATTTTTCAATTGTTGATTGAACTTGACGTTAATAAATGTGTATTGGCGTGTCTATTTTATTAAATATGTAAATGTTGACGGAGATATAGCAATTAAAAGTTTGAATTGTAGTTTTAGCGCTAGAAATGGTCGGCCATATTTATGACGTAATATGTAGTGGGATAGGTCAGTTATTTGTTCATTCGGTCAGTGCGAAATAATCAAGTCAAGTCAAAGAATAATAAGTTTTTATTTTATTTAACCCTGTTACGGCAGACATAATATTGAAATTTTATTGTTCCTTGAAATAGTTGTAAATAATATTTGATATTTTGATATATAAATACATATAGCAGAGATTTATGTGCTGTAAGGTTGGCAGCGGTTCTGATGTCACATGCATTTGGAATGTGTACAACGTTGAATCCCTTTAATAATTAAAGAGACAAAATGACTTTTTAATTGTTAATATCTCTTAACATATAAGGAGTTATTAACAAATAATTGAACATTTGAGGTTCCAGTAACCCACTTTATCAATATATAGTACACTTTTATAGAAATTAAGACATTGGACACAAGCCCATTCCTCTTATCCTGAATTAAATTGAATTTGTTTACGACACATTATTCCTTTGCACAATTAGCTAGTGTCCTATGTCTTAATTTCTATAAAACTGGAAAAAATATTATAATGTTCCAAGTGTATATGTTTATATTCTTATATGTTTGGTACTGAATTTTGTATGGTGGCTCGAAAACGGCTCCGTCAATGCTTTTGAATATTGCCTATTTTGTAGAGAAAAAAATTCTAAGACTTTTGGCGTCCCCAGATTTTTCATTGAATTTCCTGGAAACCCGTAATTTTGGAAAAACTAGAAAAAAATGGGCACTTTTTGCTATGTAATTTTTTATTCGTAAAAGATAGAAAAGTGAAATTTTGCATGTGTATTACGCTCTTAAATATGAACATATTTCTAAATTTAGAAATTTAAAATTTTATAAAAGGGAACTATTTTGGATTTTTTAATAAATGAATATCATATTAATTTTATTTGGGGGCACTAGGGCGGTTTTTGCTGAGGGTAAAAATTGTGCTAGAAAGTTGAATTTTTTTTATATAGGCTGAATTTGGTACTTAATTTACAAATTTTGAAAAGATGTTGGTCATTTAACGAGTAAATTGAAAAAAAAATTTATTCTGTTAAAAAAAATATATTTTTTTGTCAGTTTATATGAAAAATTATTTGTTGTTATAAGTAAAATTAATATAGAACGAGTTAAATATTCCAATTTAAAAATGGAATTAAAATTTGAAATGAAATTCAATTCACACGCAAAATATATATATATACATAAATATATATTAATATTGTAGTTTTATTTTGTGTTATGCTTTGTATCACTGTGTATACAATTATTTGCATTTGTTTAGTACTATACAAAAATATTATGTTAATAATATGTGGTATCACTGAACTGCACTGAACTTTAGCTCCGTGCACTCTCTTCACCCTTCATTCCCTTCAAATGTTGAGTCGCCGAGCATCTTAGTTCACTATTCCAAAAATGGCGACTTATGGCGCCTAAAGCGACATTGATGAATTGTACACTAAGTGAGGGTACCCTGGTCGCCCATATTTGTATGACATGAAATGCATTTTAACGTCAGTTATTTGTTGAGTAGGTCAGTGTTGTGGTAATGTTTTGTAGCTGTTGGTACTCAAACAATCCAGTCAAGTCAAAGAATAATAAGTTTTTACTTTATTTAACCCTGTTAAGGCAGACATAATATTGAAATTTTATTGTTCCTTGAAATAACTGTAAATAATATTTGATATTTTGATATATAAATACATATAGCAGAGATTTATGATCTGTAAGGTTGGTAACCTTACACAAGGATTGTGATGTCACATGCATTTGGAGTTTGTACAGCGTTGAATCCCTTTAATAATTAAAGAGACAAAATGACTTTTTTAATTGTTAATATCTCCTAACATATAAGGAGTTATTAAACAATAATTGAACATTTGAGGTTCTAGTAACCCACTTTATCAATATATAGTACACTTTTATAGAAATTAAGATATAGGACACAAGCCCATTGAAGTGTCTCTGGTTAAATCAGATACTAAAATTTACTGCTGAAAATCTCTGATAAAACAAGAAAGGGTAAGGTGTTGCCTGCTTTGGTGTTGTCGGATATACAAATATAGTGTTACTTCAGAGACCAAAATATATTGTCGAAAATCTCTGCATATATTTCATTCTGATTCATTCAGTGTAATTTAGGAGTGATTCAGTGCTTAACTACAGAAGAGGTTAGTACCTGCAAAATAGAATTTTTGAAAGTTTAGTTAGTGAAGAAAAATTGTTGAACCAAGCTGTCGAAAAACCTAAAGTAAGGTAAGTGTTTTATTCAAAAAATTTCATGTTTACTTAGACGTTTAAATTTCGTAAAAATATGTTGTAGCAAACAACCGCCACCACAAAATTTTGTGATTTTAAACCACGTGTTTTATTTTCTATAAATATTACAACTAAATTTTATTTAACTACCCAGTAAACATTTTGGATTCACTTTATCATTATATTGGAGATGCATATGATTTCTTTGTCATGAAAGAATTAATTTACCTAAGCCTTTATACAACTCTTTAAGTTCTCTCCAATAAATATATAAATACAAACTCGTTCATCTTTCATAATTTATTTGCTCGTCAACTATTTAGCTTGCGAATGTACGATCGAACAGTAAATTTTAGTGATTTTTATTAGTTATCACTGTTTCAGGCAAGAGTATTTAGTAAAATTTGTGTTGCTTGCTCTGTTTTTCTGATGTCAATTTTGGAAACGGAGTTAAATTATATGGAAAATGAAATACAGTTAAGAAAATACAACCATTAGAATCAGAAACTAGACGCAGCCAAAACACTTAATTAATAGATCTTATTTATAATAGAAAATACTGTTTATTTATTAATAAAATTAGAAACAGTATATTGTGTTTATTCTTAAATATACTTATTAAAATAAGTGCTGTTTTTTTAATCTATCATAATTTAACAAATATAATGTATTCTAATATTCTATGAATGCATATAATTTTTAAAATCTAATTGTGAAATGATTAAAAGTTCTAAAAAATTAATAAATAGGAGAATATATAAATTAATATGCAAAGTCTGTATTCAATATTAAATTTGTATTATACTAAGATAAATTCTTCTTTTAAAATCCAGAAAAACGGTAGAAATAATAGTTTAACCAGATAATGATATCCAACTTACAAAAAATATTTAAATTACTTTAAATTTCCCGCATTTTGCTGGTCTACAAAACGTTCTACAAAATATATTCAATCGAATGGAGAATGTTAGTTTCGATCGTATTCAGGAATAGTGTTTTTAATTGTGATCGAATCTTACTTCACTCGTTTCGATCGAATCTGTTCGATTCAGTTCGATTGCGAACATTGCTCGCAAAATTCAGGAATAGGGCCCCATTTTGTGACAGTCGTTCATATAAAATATCTATGTTATCGACTATCGACAAATGGGAAAACCTCTCCACCTATCGGAGTACAATTAAATTAAATTTAATAATACAGAAAACTGTAATTGAACTGTAATAGTGATATAATCGTCAAAAATGGGTCACTTAACCAAATTGTTTACTGGATAGTTAATCGATCACTTATACTAAGTATTGAGCGGTAATCATTAATTAAGTATATAGTAAAGGCTAGAAGGGACCTTGCACTAATTGTTTTTGTTTTTGTGAGGTACACGAGGTTGTAAACATATCTCCAATTAGTTTGTAATGATGTATAAACTTACTATCAATATATTTTTATTAATTACAGGAAAACTATACATTTTTTGAGTCCGGCTACTAAACAACCAAAAAGATGGATTCTTATAAAGAACACACCGAAGCTGTAAAGCATATTTTGCAATCCCAAAATTATTATGAAATGTTGGGTGTGACGGTAATTGCAACTACGCAAGAAATAACAGCAGCGTACAAGAAACTAGCTTTATTGCTTCATCCCGACAAGAACACCGATGAAGATGCTACAAAAGCGTTTCAGATAATGGGAAACGCCAAAGATGTGTTAATGGATGAATCGCAAAGGGCACAGTATGACAAGACGAATTGCATTTACAAATGCTGCTGCTTTGCAAATGCGACTGCTGAAAATCAAGAATATGATGAGTTTATGAGACGCAGAGCTGAAGAAGAAGAAATGATGATGATGATGTTCTTCAATAGTCCAGCGGAAATATTAAGGAAATATGAGGATTTAAAAAACCGATTTTCAAATATGTTTGTATATCTTTGAAAGTAAGAAAACAAAATTCACGGCACTAGTATGGAACGAAACGGAACTGAACTAATGCCAAACGTCCTGCAAAAACTTCTGTTCCTGATCATGTTTCACACAGAGCCCATGTCAGAGATCATGTCAAACATGTCCGTGGATGAGCAATTTTAATTAGAGATAAGGTAGTAATAATAATCTTTGTTAGATTTAAGTGTATTTGAAGTTTGTGGTAGATTTAGCTTTAAATAAACGTGTAGGACTATGCACGAACTATGTGAGAGACAACGTGAAAAGCAACAATATTTAACAGTGTAAATATTTACTTAAACAGTGGCCTCAAAATAGAATATCGTCTTGAGCCTCTTAAGTGCTAAATCCACCACTGACTGTAAGATCAAACTTAATAGATATTTTAGATATTAACTGTTTGAAAAATGTATGATGAAATGTTATTTTATTATTATTAATTTCAATAGTGTAATTATAATCTTTTATTTAATGAACCAAAATAAAATCCAAGCTCGCATCAACTTTTACATGTATAATCTTATCATTAACCCGTATCTGATTAGATATTCCACCATTTATTCCTGCTAGTATTCTAAACATAATTTTAATAAACTGTTAGCGCTGAATATCAAAAGATGTGACAAAAAATAAATCATGCTTTTAGTCGCACCCCAATTTCAATTCGAAGCGTGATTATTTCTTAGTGAGGTTAGTTACATAAAACGCAAAAAAATAACTTTGAAAAATCATAATTCAGAGATTACAGGACAGAGACAGGAGTAAATGCTAAAACTACAATTCAAACTTTTAATTGCTATATCTCCGTCAACATTTAGATATTTAATAAAATAGACACGCTAATACACATGTATTAACACCAATTTCAATCAACAATTGAAAAATCGACCACTAAAAAATGAGGACACAAGCCCATTACATTCCACTAGTACCACGATTCAACAAGGAATGTACGGATCTGATTAATTCATCACAATCTAAGTGTGTAACACACACCTACAGGTAACATCTGGTATTGTGGCTCTTCAATTTACACCCTGTTTAATTATTTAGGCAAAAAAATACCCTCACACAATTACTTAAAGACTAGTGCGTAATGCTTTTACGCCTTAGAGAATGTAACCGTTCGTATTAAACGAGGGTTGTAATATACCTGGAGGGATGTTGGCTTAGAATTGACTAAAGACCCGCCTTTACATGCTTCAGGAAATTTAGTGTGAGGTCTAAGAGGTGTATTAAAGGAACATCTTCAATTCCCAAATGTTTATCTAATGTACAATTACAATATTTATATAACGTATGTGTTAATAACAGACGGGGCTTTAGTTAGATAACGCTCTCTATTGCTTAATTATTCATCAGAACGTTTACGGTTTACCTTAATCCTTAATCTAATATTGTACAACTGGGAATTGTCATCTATAAATTTGTGCGGAGACAAAAGTTAAGTTAAATAATGATGTACAATTTATAGTGACGACTTGTCTAACTAGTGGTGGTATATTCAGTAAGGAATATCTTGACTAAGTGGTTTGATAATTGTTAAACACACCCCAATAAAAAATGTATATTAAGATTGCAAATCGAATCTTATTACATATTGGAATAGTACCAAATATTCGACTTTTTTTCGTTGCTTACGTCAGTCGTTGTATTATAATATAAGACATCGTCGTAACTTCCTGGAACGTGTACTGCTCATCTCAGCGGTTTATTTTCTATACATTTTCTATCTATGTACATTGTACAAGTACATAGTAAACACAAACAGCGCACAGCTCAATATACTAGCATGTATAAAACTTATAAACGGCCAACCAGGGAATTTAGTTATTTGTTACATTCAACGATATTTACGATAATTTTACGTAAGAACATCCCCGTTTTAACCGTTCCATTACACTCCTAAGGCGGTTTCTCTTATGTTTGTTATGAAGAAGTTACAAATCTAAACTTTACAAGCATCTTATTATGATATGGAAGACGTTAAGTAGAAATTTGTAACCGCAAGCACACTTTGGTTCATGTGTAGCTTTAACATCATCGATCTTTATACAAATAACACAATATTATGAATTTTATTATAATTAATAATTTAATTTTGTTGGCAGGTATGTATCTGACAGAATTTTCAATACTTACAGATATTTCCAGTTCTTGGTTATGCCGAACGAACATATACTTTATTACGTTATTCCCATTTTAAAAGCATTTAATCCTTAAACAAGTGTTCTTAAACAGTTAAGAAGGTAATTACTAGGTAATTAATTAAGAAGGTAAATAAAAAGGTAGATTAATTTATTAAAAACCCATAAAATTGTGACCTATTATACAATATATTTATACTAACTATTCTACAAAGAAAATATAGTTCAATTTAAAAGAAGTTGGTGTGATTTGTTTCGTTATAAAGGGGTATTTGCCTATTAGTTTCAGATATATAAAGAAGCTGTTAATTTCGGATATATAACGAGTGTTAATTTTAATTTTCTGAAGCGGAAGCTTCCGACGTATTAAGTTGCATGTCGCACTATTGTGGACGTGTTGTACAACTTCTTACAACAATTGTCGCATGTTTAAGTCGCACCTATGAGTACCATACTTAATGTTTAGATATCATTTTTTCTTCTTCTGAGATTCGCTCAAATCAGACGTATAAGATTTCATCTAAACTAAAGCAAATTAAAAAACAGATAATTTAACACATAACCATCACATCGTCCATATAATGATATATAATTTGTATGAATTATATGATACTACATTAAAGTAATGTTAGTGTTCTTTAATATTAATATAAAAGAGGAACTATTTTAGTACTCCCTGAAGAACAATTCAGGACGCGTTTAACACTAGGATACTATCTCGCCAGCGACATAATGGACACCATTTGCATAAATATTACCTTATCACAAAATACGTGACTCAACCAATTACTCCCAACTGGGAGAAAACTGGGAACTTTGCTGAATGAAATGTAATGTCAAAAGGACTAATGCAAGGACAAGTAGAGACAGAAGAAAAGCATGCTTCAACAATGTTTTTATTAGTGTGTAAGTGTGTTAGTGAAATTCGACTGTATTTATCCGCCAATGGCACAGGATTCATTAATTGAACATTTGAGATAACAAAACTACGAAGTTAAGCAATTTTGAAGTTAGTATAAACAGTTTTTATTGAAGAATATTATGTTATCTAGAACTGAGTCTTCATAGGAGTAACAACGACACGACTTCCGCTTGTTGGAAGATGTTGCACAACACGTCTACACTGAGTAACATATAACTTAATATTGGCATTTCTAAATGTATAGAAAATAAGTGTGAAAATAATAATATATAAACCCAGGGTTTATATGTAAAACACAGAGTACAAACGTATTATTAATTTATTCATCCCTTCACTGTAAATGTGTTAGGGTTCTGTTAATTAAAAGTCAATAACCATATTAATATCCATTTAATAATAATCAATTTCCATTTTCACTTCTAATAAACACTTTCCATTTTATCCTGTAGTTTATGGACCTCTGTTAGATACTTTTAAAACATTGTTCAAGCATGGTTTTCTTCTGTCTCCACTTGTTAAACAGTAGAACAGTATCTAAATCTGTATATAAAAATCTGTAAATATTGCAACACTGGTTAAGAGTTGACAAAAGACAAAAATCAAACTACAATGAAAGATAAAAATTATTAAAAAAACGCACTAGTGACAACGCTGTAAAAATGATGAAAAAATCGAGTTAAATAAAATAGGGTGAACGATTTTCGTAATATAAAAGTAAACAAAGAAGATAAAACGGAAATGAGTTAAAAGAAATAAGTTAATAACGAAGTTAAAGTAAGGAAAAGCGTCTGCGGCATGGCATGCTGTGAAATGGGTCCTCCCTAAAAAACTAAATTACAAAGAAATTTTAGATAGAAATGTCTTTAGGAATTTTACTAACTTGAAATTCCCCAGACAATAAAAAACAAGGAAAAAAACAAAGAAAAAAATACAAGGCAAACGAAATTAAAATCTGGTGTGCTGAAATATTCAGTTCATTATGAGACATCTCAGAAAAATTATATGAAGTTGCATATTAAAATAATATACTAGTAAAAGATTTTTTATGTCTTTTACTTTTATTTAATGACAATGTAACAAAATTATGTTAAACTTGGTGATATTAGATAATATTTTTTCAATTGCTTTTGCCCGTGCAAGTGTTACACAATCTGTATAGTTTTTAAAAGAAACACAATTATATTGGATGTCTAATTTACCTAAGTACCCAAAGTCCTCATTATCAAAAATCTATCTGTTCAGTGTTTTCTAAAAAATAATTTTATAGCAAAATACAGAAGAAAACTGTCTAAAATAGTTTAAATTCCTGATACTAGAAAGTTTATCAAACAATTTACAAAAAGAAAGTTTCAATTCGAGTTTTATGAATTCCCAAATTCAGGAGTTTCTTTAGACTTCGTTTCCTTCACGACAGTTCACAGTAAAGTTTTAAAGGGATTACTAGAAACGTTAAAATATCTTCAATACGGACGATTTACTTTTGTAAGAAAAGACGATATTATAGATGAGCGCGCAAAGGATGGACAAAACAAAATCATGTCCACAGAAGCCCAGATCCCTATAAAGATCAGAATATCCGGTAGAGCGGAAACAGAACTTATGACATTTCAGCATATAGTTCAATAAAAACCTTTTTTTCTAAATTTAGATATATACAGAGTTATATACAGCATTTCGTGGAAAATTAAATTATCAAGATGAGAAAGAAAGACGTTTATTGATTTTTAAGCTTCTTTAAAAAGAAACTGGCACGTTGAAATATAATATAAATCTCAGCTGTGAATTGAGGAGTGCCAATAACAGATGAATGATTTTTGTTGACATCAGAGCAACAGTCGTGCGAAAGATATAGGAATACGCACATTTCAAGAAGATTCTCTTAAGATTGTTCATCAATAAAACCACCAAATGTTCTTAATGTAATTATAAAATTTATAATGAGTTGACCAGCTGTGAACCGAGATATTAATAATTAAAGTGCGTATATTTAACATGTAGGACGCCTACAAAGTATACAAATTTTAGCGTATCTCTGAAGAACGATTGAATGACAGATTATTTTTGTAAAAAGTGATATATTATGGAAGAATAAATTAAAAAAGTTTTGACCATTTTTTAGATTGTTTGAGTAGTTAGTAAAAAAGATTAAAGTTGATATTTTCACCATATTTTTCAAAAGTGTTATTAATGACAATCATTAATGCTTGATGCTGACTACTGTGTCTTCGGATTCGATCCTCGGTCCAGAGTTATATTTTCTGGGTTTGGTTGTTATCGAGTTAAATTTGTTATGTACATACATAATCATAAACTTCTAGCAAGTGTCATACCATTTTGGAATCCTTATTAAATGCGCCAACTTTTAATGTTACTTACCAAACTCGCATAGTACATTTTTTTTTCAGTACAGTCACTCAAAGTTGGGTGAAGAATTAATTTTAAATATTTGGTTGGAAAAAAGTGCCAATTTCTTTCAAGCTGGAGTAGTTGGCTTTACATTTGAACTTACAGAAACATTGTTCAGTATCACAAAACGATATTTTTTTTGTAAAAGTTAGATTTGTAGCAACAGGAGTGAAAAGACTGTCACAGGGTGCGGATTTTCTGAATTTTTTAAAAATGCCAATAAGTTTTAAAATATTCAACTTAGATTTTTTTAAATATTTTTTTGATAACTGTTATGACTTCTGGGACACCCTGAATATAAAATATAAACAGTACTAAATATTTTAATAAGTAATAAACAAATCTGTATATTATTCAGTAGCCTAATCAACATAATTCTAATTAATATTATATACACTGTAGTGTTATGGTTTTTTAATATTTAGATTGAAGCATCACAGTCATAAATCTGTGTAATAATTACCGGTACACCACCCACATAGCCATACCCTGGATTAGGTCCGTCATACATCAATGTATATTGGTAATTACCACAATGTGGGTCATGTGGATTCAGCGGGCGTGGGGTGCAGATTATTAATGCTCGTACACACGTATTATCTAGAATCTAGATTACCTTATATATGCATTGTAAAGTATTTATTATCATTTTAATTGCGCGAACACAGCAGATACGACTGTATTAAGATCTTTGTCGTATAAAGATAGGTATAACCTTATGAACACAGTCGTGTCTCGAATATGCAGACGCCCTATGTAAATAAAGCATTAAATTATTTAAGAACAAAATCATAAACAAAATTGTCTAATTTTGAATTGATTTCCAATTTTCGCTATTTTATTTTTTTGTTGTTGTTATGGTTTAATTGGTTTTCAAGCTCCACAAACAATTGGTAGGTCGCGGTGGGCTATTTTTGAATACCTAGTGTATCATAACTCATGCCGACTAAGGGAATCGAACCCAGTCTCAAAATCAATCAAACCGTTGATGTAAACCTCAATCACCCGTTCTTACGTGACTGTATTTTATTATTTTTAAATTATGTTTCTATTAGTTACAATACTTGAATATCTAAAATAAATATCTACACATTTTCTCCAAACTTTTTTTAGTTTTGTAATTCGTGAACAAAAAATATTCTTGTTGAATATTTAGTGTAAACATAGTAGGGAAAACTATTTTGGAGTAAGCCGGATAATATCACTTGCTATTCTGTAGGTTCCGCTGTAATTTAAATAAACAAAGCTATTTATATTCGCTGTGTTGTTTATTTTATTTTCTTTAAGTGAAACAATTCTAGAATATATAGCTACTCGTAGAAATATATTTCACAAAATTTGAAAGAAATTGAAGTGTATTTTTATGAATGTAAAGTACCCTTAAAATTAAAAAATACTCACATAGATAAAGCGGTAATATTAAATAGTTTAATTGTGTATTACTTTTTTTTTATAAGTATATAAAAATGCCTAAGTGAGTACGTAGTATTGACAAAGCATGGCGATGTTTCAAATTACATGTTGCTTTAGTTTGTACGTGTTGTGCAACTTCAATGTGGATGACGTATAAGATTTTGCACCAAATTGTCAATCAAAGCAGTCCCTTCAATTATATTTTAATCCATCTATTAAAGCAAGCGGAAACAACATGAGTTATGCACCCTTTTATAACTAAGGGTCAATAATCGAATCTGAACTCAAAGTAATATGTTTAATCGAGTTCGATATCCATTCCATAAAAATCAATAGGACTTTTATCTTTTAAGTTTCTAAAATAAACAAAATAGACGAAAACAAGATTATACTTGTTTTTTATTATATAGAAATGTTAAGATATAAATAAAATAAATATATTTTTATTTGACATTTCAAATAGAATGATTTTCTAGATTTTTAAACTCTCGTATTTTCGTTCTACCATTTCATAAAAGTGGAATATCTGTTTTCCCAGTTTTATTTTTATATCTTTTTACTTAGTTTTTGATAACTGGTTTTATGTTGTAGAAATGTGTTATCAAAATATTTTTGAAGTGTTTGCAAAAGATATGCGCTCTCTCTTGTATATTTATTTTTATTTAGAATGTTGATAAAATTTATGTAAGTAATGTAAAGTATGTAACTTCTGCAACAGTTGACTGATGTAGAAATACAGTAATTGAAATAAAGTAATGAAATTAATGTATGCAAAGTATACAGATGAAAAACAGATACCGTTTTCCAAGACGTTTTAAAGATTGATGCTAGATTAAATTTAATTTAGAGAGATCGCACTTGAAGAACATATCTGTAGCTCAAACAAAATACTTAACAAAACTAGAGCTAGAATTGAAAAACAGTTGTGCCATAATTGAAGTTTGACTGTGAATTGAAAATAGGCGCTTAGATATTCATCAAATATGCAGGAAGAGGAACGATTTAGATCTGTGTAATTTTGTAAATAAAAGTTGACTTAAAAAAATCCTGCTTTGTTATGATAAGTTTTATAAAACGAAAAGAAGTGTGTATGTATTTGTCTATAGAATAATGTCTTTAGGCAGTCTGTACTTAATTCTAAATGGTGGGTTGTCGTGTGTGTATTGTCCAAGACGTTGTCATGTGTTTTTATAGTCATGTAAAATTGTTCAGTTTGTAAATAATCTTAGGCGCATGAATTATTATTTAATAGAAATGTGTGTACTATTTCACTATTGTTATGTGAATGTACATTGCTATAAAAAACGCATAATTCGTTTCATGTTCTAAAATGAAACACGTAATATTATTCATATGCAAAAAATTTGTGTACAGCACAGGAAATAATTTAAATATTTTTGTATTGCATTTAAAATAAATGAATATGCAATATAACATGCTAGTAGTTTATGCATATTACCTATCCTACAACTACGGTTCGCAGAATAATTGCTAGTGGGTTTACTAGTGGGTTCGTTCAATAATTTTGGAGAATCATTGGATTTTAATATGAAATAATTATTTGTTGTTTATTGTTTTTCATATTTAACGATTTTAAATTTCAATTTAAATTCTAATTTGAATAGTAATAAAAATATAAAACATAAAAATATATGCATCAGTAAATAAAATATTTATAAAATGACACGAAGCTTAAAATTGTTTTTCAAATTATTTCTAGCATAAAGGATTACAGTTGTTAATGGAAATATGTATGTGTTCGTTCATTTATTCCTATTCATTTATAGTCCTAAAAAAGTTTATATGTATTTATGGTCTGCTCCAAAATATATGCTTTGTTTGTAACGATAGCTGATAATAATTTGAGCAGATATACAAACGCGAAGAAAGAAATTTGTAAATTGACCTTTGGATACCTATCAAAACCTCAAATATCCTATCATTTTATCCTATCCTAACTAAAAATTAAAGTGCAAAAATTTCCAAAAAATTACAAATTCTCTTGTCGTCATTCCTTCCTCACTTTCTTCTCACTAAAGGATTAAAAAATCAGTTCACAACCCAATTCAAAGATCTACTATTAGAGGGTACTCTAGACTGAAGTGTTTAAAGAGGTCTGTAGTTTAACCTTGTCAGCTTAAGACAGACTAATCCGTACAATAGCCGTATAAACGGAAGGCGGTACTTTTATTTACATACGTATAAACCCTACTCGTAGTACTGTCGTATGAACTATGGATTATTTTACAGCAGTGGTATTTGGATAAACATTAAAATAGAAGTTTGTTTTCCTGATGGTTTCAAACACATATTCTAATGGGAAACAAATCCAATCATTTTAATCATTTTAACAATCATTTGTTTCATTTTAAAAGTTAAATGATGATTATTGCGTAACTTACACTTAAGCTACACGACTATATTCGTCTTTTCTTAATCTTATGAACCCGAAAAGGACGTACAATTCTACGAGTTTACATAACTAACGCTCTAACTTCTAACCTTTGGCATATACTCGCATTTATATATAAAGCATATTTAATACAACGTATATGTGTCTCGTTAATAATATATAATAGTTAGTAACTGGTATATAAAGGGATGATATGACATTAATGATGATACATTACGTCTCACCCCGCATAAGCCTAAATTTATTCCCAAGTCCCGACAGACCAACCAATTATTCTACGGAAACTAAATTTTAGTAAATAATTAATGTACCGCGGCACTCAACGTTAATTTTCACCTTTTAGTGAAATTAACTTAGTCAGGATTGTAGAAACGTTACTATTTACTAAATTTAAATAATATATTCGTTAGAACACTCGCCTCTATTCGCCTAATTAATAAAAATGCAAATAATTATACTATCTAATCACAAAACGTAAACTCATATATTATCTACCGTAATACTTTTACGTAATGTTACGTTTTATTTACGGAAGTTTAATATAATTCTGTAACATAGTCATTATATAAATGCAAAGAACATTGAAAATCTTTTATTCCTATAATAATGTAATATGTAACATTATATAATTTTGGATAAAGAAATTATTCAGGATAGTGTACACATTTCGGCATGTAAAGCAGTCGGGAGAGGGGAAGTCGTATCAACATTTACACCAGCATCTTACTAAAACGCGGCTGGTGCAATACAGATGCTGTCACTTTCCTTTTTTTTTAAACTTTACAAGGAGTTCTCTGCAGCTTTTTGTCTGTACACTTTATAAATTTATATTTAATAAGATTGCATAAGATTTACAATACAGGTAGTCGTCGACTTACGACCGTGATGGGTTCCTATACACATTGGTCGTAAGTCGAGTAGTAGAAAGCTCGAGCTGTCTTTTTCTACCACTGTGCCCTCATAATCCGGATTTATAACGTTAGCATAAACCAATGACTTAATTTGAGTAACAGCACACTCAGAAAATAGATTCCTGAATTAGCTTAGGTCGTAAGTCTAAGAATACCTGTATATACATAATAGAATACATAAGATTGCTATCTCCCTTATTCACTGTATACATATTTGAATTCGACCTCATTCGCCTATATTCGGATAGCTGAAGCAGTGAAACCTAAACGAATACGTTTATCTGAATTCAATATGAACTTGTATCGAGTTCAAATGGTTTTTTGTTAAACGTGTTACAAACTTAAATGAATTTTTAAATTGGAGTGGGCCACAACAGAAGCATTGCTCTAATTTATTCGCAAAACTATTTGCAACAAAACAATATTATATGAATGTTATACAGGAGAAGAAATGTAATCTAAAATATAATCGAAACTATTAAACTTATCATTTAATGATAATGTAAACAAAATAACATCAACTAAAGTAAAATACAATCAACTGTGATGGCATTTTAAACGCAAAAGAACGCATATCTGTCAGTTTGAATGTTTCATAAAAACTATAAAAAAAAAAACAGAAATATAAAAGAAAACAACGAAATATTTGTGTATGGGAACGTGGTATAGGGGGATGAACAGTTTTCGAATACTTGATCAATATAAAACTGTATACAAGAACCGTTCATTTGCATATTATTCATAACTTTGAGTCTCTTTTCTGCATATATATGATCTTGATATTGAACCATTTTTATTCATGCCTAAAGATGTTTACGGAACGAATATACTCGTACATAGGATAGATAGGAAGATGCAAAGAAATCGTACGGTAAGGAAAGTTGATGAGATTGGACTTAAAGTGAATTATTGAATATGTATAGAGATTTATATAATATATACACTCGCAGATAAATATATAAGTATGATATTATATCCTCCATATTCCAAGAAAGAATATTAACATTTCCTTTTTTTTTGCATCTAGTTATGTAGCCGTGACGGACCGCTTACGGGCTCACGCCACGTTCTGTTATCTCTTCTTTTTTAAATTTGTATTTAAGTAACCTAAAAAGAGCTTTTATCACGCGCCTAAACTAAGTATATACTTAAGTATAAAGCAGAGTGGCGCAGTGGAAGCGTGCTGGGCCCATAACCCAGAGGTCCGTAGATCGAAACTACGCTCTGCTATCTTTTTTTTCTAAATTTGTTTTACAGGTAGCCTAAGAAGAGCTTTATCATTCACAACAGAAAACAGAGCAATAATAATACTTGTTATATAAGTAATAATATTTTGTTTAATTAATTAGATCATAAGTGTCCCAGACGTTACCATTAAATTAGGTAACATCTAAGACAATATTAGTTTTTAATTTAGCAACATTTAAATAAGCAATTAGCAAATGAAAGGAAGATCAAATATGTTGTCTATTCACTGGTTTACATGTGTATTTACAAGGCGCACCCCGTCGCTTTGCTTACATTAGATTTTAGATCCTATCAGTACATTAGGGCAATGAAGCTGAATCAGGCTGCCAAAGGCCAAATTAATTGTATGTATTTCTTGATTAGTTTTGCATAATAGAAGATAGTCTATGAAAACTGAGATACGAATTCTATATATTCTATAGCAGACATTTTGAATTTGGTTTAGAATGAAATTGTGAACTTATTTTTTTCATGTATCAACATATCTACTCTGGATGAGTATGCCATTTTGATTTATTTTAATTGTTTACCTTAACAAGGCTTGCTGATTTACTAATTCCAAATGCGACACTGAATTTGAGAGGCTTACAACGCCGATTGAACCAAGAGAACACTTTACAAAGAGAATGTTAGTACACAGAAAGCATATCATTTGTCAAGTTCAAATATAAATGAAATATAAGTTTTCACACACTCTTGCGGTATCCATGTTTAAAAAGGGTACGTCTACCCTTTTGTAAGGGCTGTTTGCTGCTTAAATTAGAAATGAGCGTTCCACCGACGGCAAACAATGACTTTAAGTCAACCGACGTACGGGTGTACTACGCGTACAACCTAAATCGTCGTACAAACTAGTGCGACATTTATATAACTTTACTACACTCTAAGGTAAATACTAAAATTCTTTATATACTGGAGCGAAAACATTATTTGATTTTGCATTATCGAGCTTGAAAAATTACATAAAAGTAAAATGTACTGTCTCCTTTGTGGATGTGTTGTGCAACTTCTTCCTAAAATGTTGTGAGTCGTACTAGTGTGTACAAAGCATAATATTCACATAACGATGTGATAGAAGATGACGTCACATTACCAGGCTTTAATACTCGCGTAGAATAAAGGGAAAAGCTTGATGGAGAATGTTCCTATCTTACATTATAGAGGAACAATGTACATGTAAAGCTATTACACATTGTGATGCGTAGAATATGACGCTCCTAATATTGTAGAAGCTCATTCAGCAAAGAACAAAACATCAAATATGAATCTAAACTCCTTTATGAACACTAGTACTAGAGAGAGCTGTAGCTGTGTTGTTCATGATATTGATTTAAATTATATTTAACATTAAGTTTAATAGGGGACTGGAACGCTATATATTTTAGACACGTCGATTTAAGCCAATTTCCTCTAAGTTAGAAATTTTAACACTTCATCCGCTAAATACTGTTCAACAGTTTTGAGTTTTAACAGATTTGAAAACAGTTTTGTTGTCAAAAATCATGTTTTGTTTTTCGAAAACAGACTGTTCACACTGAACAGACTGGTTTTGTTTTTAGTGTTTTTCTGTATATTTCATAAAAATTATAAACATGATAAACAACAACAGACAAGCGCAAATGTTCACAAAAAACAAAACTGTGTGTTCAAACCAAGCAGACTAAAAATAGATCTTACCAACTCCAGATGGATATGTGTTTTGTTTACTAAAACAGCAACAAAGGACAAAAATGTTTTAAGAACTGTTTCTTTCCTGTACACATTGATGTTTTTGTTCACAAGTTTTATTGAACTGTACTTAGGCATTACATTGCCTAAGGCTAGATTGGTGAAAAGATGTAACAGGCAATCTTTCTGTAGACTTTCTGTAACAGATACTGGATCCGCCCAAAGATCCGATAACTATGCGTTCATCAACCTAGAAACTACGCTCTGCTATCCCTTTTTTTTAAATTATTTTCAGGTAACCTAAAAAGAGTTTTATTTAACACGTGCCATAGCTTATTATAAAGCTGAGAATGGTATCTAAACCGTTGCATACAGTTCACCTGCTTTCACAACGAAAGATAGTTACAAATGCGGATGCAATATTACATATATTTTTTAACACAAATAAAAGAGAGCATTCCATAAATTACAATCTTTAACACTCAAAATAAATATATGAATATTTCATAAAACACATTACATTACAAACAAATTACATGACAATCAGTTTATGTCATTGTTTTAATAACAGCCACACCATCTAATCAAAAACATAACTACAGCAGTCATTCCTAAAGTTATAAATCATTTTGACAGGCCAGTCACCATATATTCACAATTTTAATATGAGGGATACAACTTGTACTGCAAAACAGCTATTTAAAAATGTAATATTAACTTAAGTACATATAGTACACACACAAATACGTCCAGCTACAACACGGTCGAGATTTGAACACAGAGAAGGTGCTATCAAACATTACGGAGTAAATTGACTATTTACGAGATATTAAATACCGACGGGTCTATCTTATTTTAAAGATTTCACCACAAAAGGAGTAGACGAAATATTTTAGTTTAGTCTTTGAATAATTTACTTTAAAGTAAAGTGATATCAGATCCCCTGAGGGAGATGAAATCAAAGTCTTAATTAAGTTATAATTAAATTCTTTGATGTCAAATACACATACACATATATTTAAATACCGAAATGGCAAAATTAATTATTATAGGTATGAAAATAATAGTGTTTAGAATTTAGAAGCCATAGTATCAAACATATTTACTTTCAGATAATGTTCATTGACAATTTTAAGTACAATGGACTTGTGTCCTCATTTTTTAGTGGTCGATTTTTCAATTGTTGATTGAAATTGATGTTAATAAATGTGTATTGGCGTGTCTATTTTATTAAATATCTAAATGTTGATGGAGATATAGCAATTTAAAGTTTGAATTGTAGTTTTAGCGCTAGAAATGGTCGTTGGTATTTGTATGACGTGAAATGCATTTTAACGTCAGTTATTTGTTGAGTAGGTCAGTGCTGTGGTAATGTTTTTTAGCTGTTGGTAGTCAAATAATCAAGTCAAATCAAAGAATAATAAGTTTTTATTTTATTTAACCCTGCTAAGGCAGACATAGTATTGAAATTTGATTGTTCCATGAAATAGCTGTAAATAATATTTGATATTTTGATATATAAATACATATAGCAGAGATTTATGAGCTGTAAGATTGGCAACGATTGTGATGTCACATGCATTTGGAATGTGTACAACGTTGAATCCCTTTAATAATTAAAGAGACAAAATGACTTTTTTAATTGTTAATATCTCTTAACATATAAGGAGTTATTAAAAAATAATTGAACATTTGAGGTTCTACTAACCCACTTTATCAATATATAGTACACTTTTATAGAAATTAAGACATAGGACACAAGCCATATATATCTAATTCGTAAAAACATATAGAACATATATATCTAAATTCGTAAAACCAATAAATATTTTGTATTAATTATTCAAAAATCTATTTTACTCTCAGTATTAGAAAAATGAAATCTACTATTTTATCCTTTACTAACTTTTTTCATCATAAAAGCATGAAACTTGTTCTATAAGTTCAAAGTTTCCTAATTCCAAGAAAACTATTCATTGAAAAAAACTATATATGTGCTGTGGTTACAAAGATTTAAGGTAAGAATTCTGAACTAATCAAGTTAATGCAGTTTAAGTTTAATGTAGTTTTGATGACCCTACGTGATGTGGCGCAACTATCTCATGTACTCATAAAATACTAGAAGTTCTTTAAAGGTAACTTTATAATAAAAATGTTATGATTTAATTTTCCTGTGCACACTTCAACTTCAAAGAGCATAAATTAAATTATCAATTAGTTACGTTTACAACAGCTACAAAAGTTTCATGATTAATTATTTATCAAAATGAGAAAACTGGGAAATAACATTTTAGTAATTAACATAAAAGCAGTATCATTTACTTTATGGAAAACACGGAGACTCTTTAGAATATTTAATAGAAAATTGTATTAACTATGGTATAAAGTGTGGGTCCTTTAGAAGTTGATGCTTGAATGTTTATTCAATTCTTCAAGATAAGTTATGCAATTCAAATTTTGTTTACTTTCATCTTTTATTGTGGTATTGTATTATGTATCTAGATACAATTTCAGATATCGATTAAACGGTATAGACATGGAATTAAATATGTTTTCAAATATAGTAAAAGCATCTAGATACGCTGCAAAACGAAACGCTATATATAGGATATATGATTTTAGTCCTATAATATAATATTTTTGGTCATTAATTAGGTAATAAATAAATACATAACACTAAATTACTCACATGTTGATCCGAATCTTTTTTCCTAAGATGCTCATTATATAAACAAGAAAAGAGATGAAGAACGCTTGACTTACCTGTAAAAAAAAAATTAAAATGAATACACAAATTAATAAAATACATTTATATAAACTATGGGTTATTCATGAATTTCGCATTTAATATAAGTGTGGAGGGGGGTGGGAGGGGAAGGGGTTCTCCACAAAGTGTGACAAGACATGACAGAGGGGAGGGCACATAAGTTTTGTGACGTTACATCTAATCTAAAATTCGATTTCAAAAAAAAAGAGAAGAAAACAAGACCAAAAGAAACATGTACAATAAAAAATTTTTTTTTTAAATAGATGATAAGCGTGGTTCACAATATGTGACAAAACGTGATAACGTGGAGGGGCAGAGGAATGGTTAAAAAACCATGTTATTTGTATGATATCATTTATAGATGATTTTCTTTATACTAAACATAATAAATTATGGAATAAAAGTAACAAAATTTAAACAAATTTATGTAGAATTTATTTCATATACATATATAGATAAGCAGATTCACTAGTGAGACATCTCTCTTTAATAAACTATCCGATTGAAATACTTAAAATATTTAAGAGTTTTTTTACGTACATAGATAACAAGATATAAATTCACATTGGTTTAAGCGTCTTCTTCTTGTTCTTTTGTTTTAGTAAATAAAAACACCATAATTAAAATGCTATTTAACTTTTATTAAAAACATAAAAACAAAAATTTTGGATAATTTTTAATGCATATTTCTTTTGAAAAAATATCCCTACGGTCCGTCGGTTCGGCCGGGTTGGGGTCGGGTGGAGTCGTTTTAAAATAATTCAAGTATTCTCCTGAGTTATAAAAACAAATGCTTTTTACGTTTTACCATCAAATACTTATCGTTGTAATAAAAGGTTTAAAACCTTTGTAAGTGCAAATAAATTGAAGACTCGCCCTAGAACCGTACGAACCTTATGGTCTACAGCCGTAGCAGCGTTGTTTACTTTAAAAGTGGGTACTCAACACATTCAAATATTAAAATTTTGTTTTTATAACAATACAATTACTCCACGAGTTTTTAATAAACCTTTGTTTTATACTAAATTCATGGTAAGAAAATATATAATATGATTCCGCAGTATATTTATTTCGATACCTTTCGTCTTATGTTTCTGTCATTTTGGCACTTTACTTGTCACCTGTCATGAAATAAAAACATAACGGGGATAGCCTTGTGTACACTACCAACAATAACGAAAGTTTTTTAACGGAATGTTTATAAATATTTTAGGTTATATTAAGTATAAGTATCGTCTGATTATATCAAAGATTTTTAGAATTAAGGTATTTACTTTTATTTATATTTCATAAACAACTACTTAGGCACAAAGCAACCATATAATATTTTATTTAGTGTTAAATGATCACAGATTTTATTTCGTCCGGAAAGTGTACCGTTTGCCGCCTGCGGGGGCTCATGGCAATACCATTGTTATTATAGCATTTTGACAGACGCAATTATTTCAACAAATAAAATAAAAAAGAATTGCTATATGTTTGTATCATCAAAAAAATTTGAAACATAAAAAAGTGAGAACAAAATGAAAAATATATATTTTCTTCTGACATCTTCCTAACATCCCATTCTGCTATCGTCAAAAATTCTCGAAGGATCCGTAAGACATGTTGTGTAGTATTGTAGGTGCCTTGTGACCGCACCTCTTAGCCTTTGTATATACATAAAGATTGGATCAACAAAAAAGTAAGAGATGGAGGGATGTGAGATTTAGAAAGACTATTTTCTTCAGAAGGTCTTAGCTATAAGCATCCTGGGATTGAGATGTAGGATATAGCCTATGCTAGCGGTCTATAGGATACACACAAATAACCATGAAACATAGAACGATAACACCCTATCTGCACAATAATCGAATTTTTCTCCAGAATATCTCTACCTAGATGTATGTGTATAGGTATCTCTATTTTCTAAAGAGCAGCGATGACAAAACAATGCAAAAAAGCGTCATTGAAGTCAAAGGAATAGGTTTCCTCAAACCTTATAAGTCATACGATACTACCTATTTATATTAATATAAATATTAATATATTATTTAATTAACTACATAGAATAAATTTATACTATAGCTAAAAATATAATGTATCTTATTTAGTCTGGCAGACAAAAGCCGTTTTTTTTTAAAGTTATTTAGATCTACTATGAGAAAATGCGTAAAAAATATCATTAAATATTCATATTAATACTAAAGAGTCATAGGTAAAAAATAAATATTGAAATTAGCTTATAGCAAGCTAGCAAGTTTGAAAATGTAGCGTAAGACAATTTTCTACTTGGACTAAAACGAAAACGTTATTACATTTGCATTATCGTACGTGGTATTGTTACAGTTTTGATCTAAGTGTACGATATGTTATACTCTCTTTTAAAATCAAACTAAATCACAAGTCCACAAAATGCGATTGTACATTCAAAGCCTCCTCACACGGGTCACGAGAATAGAACTGTGATATTAGTGAGAGAACGAACGTGTATACGAGTGAGAGAAAACACACGGCACGAACGAAACTAAACTGCTTTTGAGCGACTATGTTTCTCGGTCGCAGGGCATGCTTGGTTGCATGCTTTTGATGATGACATCATGAGCAGAAATGTAAACAAATACTATTCAAAAGTATTACATACAAATACGACACAATAAAATCACCTATTATGCTATTGTTAAAAATTCTGTAGAGTCTGTTGAGTTTCTGTAGTTTGCAATCAGTCGATTGGTGTGCGGGGGGCCTTACTGACAGGAAGTCGATCAGGCAGAATAAAATAAAAATACCCTTATGCGTCGTAGAGTTTTAAAGATAACATATATCTGTATGAATATCGCTTTAGTTTCGACCACCGCAGTTCAACAAATTATTACACGTATATTTAAAAAACGGTAACGGTTGGTATTTGAGATTAAATTTTTATTCAGTACAAATTCCATCTAGTCTCTATTTATAATGATTTGATTTCTTTACGGTTCAATAGTCACCCTGAATAATAAAAAAAAAAACTTTTTGAAACAAATAGGCGGAAATTGTATAAAAATTAGTACTAAAACTTTTGAATGAAATTCGAGTTAATTAATTTTGTCATTAATTTATAATTAAGTAATTTATATTCCTCTAAGGCACCATCATACTCGTATAACAAAAAGTTGAAATTCATTCCCAAGGGCCAGTGAGAATAACTTGACAGATCTGGTCTGGCTTTTTTTGAAATATCTGTGTATGTAATACATAATCCGGGTTGTTGTGATGTGGGGTCTGTGGGGGAGGGGGAGTTGTTTGGTACATGGGGATGGCAATGGCAATATGATCACAGCACTGAGAATAAAACCAACACCTCCTAAATATACAAGGCCTAACAGCGTTTCAGTCAATGTTATGTGACGTCATCACTTGTAGTCATATGCTGCTGAGTTCTACTATCGGTGTAAGATAGTCTGCTTGAAAATGTTAGTATCGTATTGGGTATTGAACAAAGTTTCTGGTTAAACATTATTAAGGACTATTATTTTTAAATTATTAATTAGTTTGTAATTAATGAATTGTTTGTTTATGAATTGGTTTTTGCAAGGGTTTTATAATGAGTAATTAAAGAAGTAAAATACAACGAAAACATTTAATTTTAAACTGAGTAACATTTCTAAATCGTAACATTTCTACAAAAATTAAAATAAATAGACCAGTAACACACATATGCAAAAATGGAAAATGGTATACCTTCCATAATATATATATATAAAAAAAAATTAAGAAAAATATATTATATAAAAATATTAACTTTATTTTCCATATATTTTTTTTAACAATACATACAATAACAATACATATATTTTGAACAATAGTTATGTAGTTAGAGTTTGCAATTTTCTTTTCTTATACTGTTTATTATGTTTTAAGTCGTCATTTTTACGCGAAGATAAATTATGAATCAATAACTATAGCATATATAATAATTGTTATGACAACATTTCTTTTATCTCTAAAGTTTTGCATGTAACTTCAATAATATATTTTCTCCGATTTTGGAGAGAGAAAAAATCTATATCTTGAGACAACTTTTCAACTATTAAATAATTGTATATCACTAAATTGACTACAGAAGGTGTCGGACAAATCAGGCCTCCACGATCAAGATTTTTTATTAAATTGTATGACTGGTGTAAAGGAATTGTCTTATCAATTGGTGAAATTGAATTTAACAATTTTGCATATCTTACTGCCTGCCTTGGTTAAAACAATGTTTTCTAAAATATCAGTAATCTCATTATAGCTTGTTATTTTCTGTGGTAATAATTTTGGGGCGTATTTTGTTAATTAATGTAGTTTTTATAAAGACCGATAATGCCAAATGTTTATCTATTGCAATAGAATATTGAATAAATTGTTTAAAAACTCTTTATCTGACTAATACTGCTGTGACCAGCTCTCTGAAACACCGAATTTTCTAATACAATCCAGAAGGTTTATGTTATTAATTCTACGATCGGTATTATAGGCATTCGCTGAATTCATACTGTTTATGATCGCTGAATTCAATAATCTATTTCCCCTTTCTTCGGCTTTTGAATCGGGAGATAATCAATTTGTTGAAGGGCCCAATGAAGTGTTGCTTGAGGAGCAATATTCAACACTTTTTAGGTAATTTGGAAATACCGAATAAATATAATCCTTTCTTTAGTCTTTTGACTTCAAGAATTGCTGAAACTAGAACACCAGTTTTGTTGTCATATGCTTTTGATTCTGTTTCAATATCGTCACTTTTGAAATGAAGTTCGCAGACCTGTAAACAGTTTAATAGAATAGTCTTGTGATGGTCGGTATATTTGTCTAATTAATCCATCACGCATACTTTCTCATTACTTACTTTGAATTTATTTGACGGAACAAACGTCTTTCGCTGAATAGCAGAACACCATTTCTTTTTTAAGCATTCGTCTTTAGAAAAGCCAAATACAGATACTTTTGGACCCGTAGGATAGTTTCCTACGTAGGATAGGATAGTCTAATAATTTATACTTTAAGAAGTCACTCACTCGACAAACAGGTTATTAATTGTGGAACATTTTAATTAGTTTCATATATTACACAATTAGCTAAAATTCTACACACATAATATTCAGATAAAACATTTACAGCACATACACCATACAAGGTTTTCATACACAACACTCATTTTTAGATTAAAATAGTTTAATGTTTAAACCAAATATACACAAATAAAAACATAAACACAGTAACTATAAATACACCCTCTTAAGACTGATTATTTATATTTTTAATTAATTATATATTTTATACGATTTTTTTAACTGAAATAACATGGAAGTAAATGTAATACGTAATGCACAGAAAGATACTAAATTGTACTAAATCAATACCCTTAAAGTACATTTCAAGTATATTTAGGTAGAATTGTGTAAAACATCTGGTGTTCAGATGACTACAAGTGATGACGTCACAAAATCGCAGTTAGGCCTTGTATTCTAGGAGGTGTTGATAAAACCCAGAATATGGATCGCTACCCGCTACCCGACGGATCCCACCAGTAACCGATGAGGCGTTGACCTATAGATACGGTCCACCGGACTAGGAACTCTACCGCATAGTAAATTATATACACCCCGGTCATTAGTTCGCGTTACAAACGCCAGAGTTTCAATCCTCATTCATTATCACAGGCATAGAGGGTCATTTCTGTAACATTTTGTTTAATAGGATTATTTTGAGAGCATATGTAAATATGAATGTTAAAGATATTACTCATATATGTATTATACTCGTATTTAAAAGTTAAAAGTTTTGTTTTGGGAGGTCACTCTGACATTAAAAAAAAAATTGGGTTATGAATCATAACTGAAATAAATAAAAAAAATAAAGTTGGCTATCAGACCCTCAAATGTCCTAATATTTTTATTCTTTTTTACAATATTATAGAAGTTATTAACAATTTACCGTATAATAGTTTAAGGAGTGAAAAATTACAAAAATGATTGACTAATGTCATTTTCTTACACGCTGCTATTCGCATACCTGTACTATCGCTCTTAAGCAAGAGAAGTGTAAAAGAGATGCATAATTTAAAGCTAAAGTTGTCAGTAAGTCGACATAACTAAGCTAGTTTAAATAGCGATAACGGCTTTAACCTGGAAAGGGCTGAAGTTTATGAACATCTCGCAATATTTTGAACTATAATAGATATCTTGGCAATAGTTATGGTTATTATACAACAGTTTATAATTTTATGCAAATTACCGTTTCAAAATGTCATGTTGTGTTCATTAAATACTGAGTTCTTATTGGTAAAGGATCAAATGTCTTCATATCAGTTTTCTTTTATCTCCTACTACAGTTTTATAAATATGATACCTCTGACCTTTTACCTCTAAGATACAAAAAATAATAAATTAAAGTAATGTATATTTTTCAAAATGCTTTAAAACATATATTCTTAGAGACTTAAAAAATGTTGAAAATAAAAGTGATGAAATATTACAGATAGTAAAACCTGTATAACGGTGCCACCATTTTTTATAATTAAGCTCTTGGTTTGGATAAAATTTACCTCCAGTATTCATTTTACTTATTCGTTGTAAAACGTTAAAAATGTGAACCCTTTGCCCTTGTATAATACTGTTTACGACTGCGTATAATATTATGTTTCAGTTTCTTTATATATCCACGTAAATTGTATCTCCGAAATTCTCTCATGGGATGTGTTGTTTTTAATACAAAAATTTAAGAATTTAAAGTAACTCTAAATTCTAACCCTAGAAGCTTTTCAAAGAAATGAAGATATATAATAATAACATGAATAAAAATGAATATAAGGAAAAATATAAGAAAAATAAGAACCTCGTAATTGTTTTGTTTTTGAATATTTATGCAATGAGCCTTTTACACGATCAGTTCAGATATTCAATTCAATTTCAGATTGATTTGATATTGAATCTGAAATCAAAGGTAAACCAATCTATCGAATTTAAAATCGAATCTGAATCTGATCTTATCGTTTAAATGCTTAATAATACTAAACAAGGTTGCTTGGACCTTCAGTATTCGACACGAAGAGACCTATTTTGTAACTGCTTACCTGAACAAAGCCCTATAATTTACAAATTAGGCTACTTATGCCAGTTTCAAGGTATGGGATCCATTTTGCTCTTCTGGTAGTTTTGTGTAAACTTACATAGCTTAGTTTAGAAAATACAGGCTTTCGAAAAATTGTCTGAAGTTAACAGAGGTAAGGTAAGCAGTTACAAAATAGACTCCTAAATAAGATAACCCTTATTTTTTCAACCCGCTTGACAACAGAGAATTGCTGACGTGATATGTAATTGCGTACAAAGACCAAGTGTAAAAGCAGTAAATTGCGCACACAGTGGATAATTGTGGTCAAATAAAATGGTTTTTAATCGTATTATTAAAGCTGCCCGCCGGGTAAAATCGAGAGAAGAGGCTGAAAAGTATTAGAACAAAGAATGGCGCGCACATCTGGGCACTGAGTAGTTTATCTAATATTCAGTTTGTCGTACACATAGTAGGTGGATACGCAATTTTTTTTTGTACGTTGTTTTCTCATTGACTGTTTGATTGTTGACAATATTTCGGGTACCTTCCAATCAGCATCAAAGAACGAATTGACATGAAACATCACACTAAAGATCGTGCAACATCATAACAATTCTTAGAACTATAACATAACAAACGTTAGAACTATATCCATATGAGGCCGAGAACTTTTCACACAACTCTCATATATGAAGAGTCGAGCAATGAATTTAAAAAATAATATATAAAAAATATCTTAATTAATAAAGTGAGTTATATCTTTTAAACTATAAAAATATTCATGGGCTGTGAGATATGTTTGCACGATATAAACTCAGCCATAAAAAATGTTGGTAATTATAGTCACCAGTTCCATACTATACCTACATTAACTCAGAGCTATTCTGCGCATACAGATTGAAGATACGTTGAATATAATAATACGTTTTATAGCTTGATAAAATATACAAGTGTCTACAAAAATATTTCCCTTTATCATGAAAAATAATATTAAAAAATGTCTTCACACAAGTTTACTTGTACTACATCTATACCGGAATATTTGAACCCTTAGGATATTTATTATCACCACACGGAAAATGCTGATGTTTAGGTAAAAAGTTTCTACGTCAGATTTATGTAAATTTTTGTTTCTTTCTTGTGAAGTTTATTCTCATTTAATAAAATTAAGATTTTAATAAAAAATGTAATAACTTATATATTAATTAAATATTGCTTATATTATATATGTATGTGTAAATATTTGATGGTGGAAATTAATATTTTAAGAAGTAAAAACATCAGGCGCTCTTTACGGAATACATACTCGTATATTAAGCTTTGGAATTAAGCGATGGAAAAATGTACATTGAAAAGTATGGTATGGTCTTTGGACTTGATCCAAATTCAATTCCCTCCTGTTAGTCTTCTATTATTTTTTCATCCCTTTTAGCTTAACGTCTTACCATTTGTTCTTGTTATAATATTTGTCAAGTTTTTTCACAAGACGCAAACGGCAAGTAAGTGACACTTTTACCAACAGACTGAACTCATACCGACTCTTAGTCGCACGACCATGTCCGTTTTTTCCCGAAGCAAAAATATAAAATGTCTTTCACAGAAAAGTTTCTTCAGTAAGGACACGCCATAATAAAACAGAGCTTTACTCTACAAAATGTTCTAGGTATATATATTAACATATAATTAAATAAAATGACCTTTCTCTAATTATGAAAATAATTCCAAGAGCATAAAAAATACAACAAATCATTATAGTCTTTATATTTTATTAAATAATAATTAATATTTAATTAAAATTGTTACTGTAATTTGGGAGGGTTGTATAAAAATATTATAGCGTAATGAAAATCTCTTTCCTTATAAAAGTTACACACGCACTTCGAAGGGCAGAAGGACAGGGCAACCTAGGGCTAGGGCCCAGGAGTATTTGCCTATACGCTATGGTTCGCTAACTTATCGGCTTTAAATGTCAAACCCAATATAGATTTTTTTGTATGTATATAATAATAAAACATATTTCTTATAGCCGTGTTATTCAATTTCTCATTTGTTGTATGTTGGAGAACTAATGTATTGTATTGCTACAATATATAATAAAACTTGACATTTAAGTTTTTAAGGGACACAATTGCAAAAATTGACAGCACTGTTGTAAAGGTAACCTTTGGAGAACTGTAACTTTTATTTTTTATAACTTATCTTCAACGCTTTACGAAAATATTTTATAATAGTTTTTGATTAAATTATATCTTATTTTTCTTCTATTTAATATCTTTATTCTGCCATGGACATCTGCAGAAAATTTTATAGAAAAAAAAACATGGCATTATTTACAGCGTAAATTTGTTACAGATTTTACTTTATCCTCTGCAAATTTGGATATATAATATCGATATCAATATTTAAAAAATAATAATATACAGAAAAATTTTACAGAAAAATGAATGTTGACTGTCGCATGTTGATGCCACACTAGTATATACAGACAGTTTACTAGACATAAATATTGTAGGTTAAAGAGCGAAAAAGTAAAATTATAATAAATGGAGTCGGAGTTATGACATTGTTGCATCAAATGTAACATTTTCCTTAAACGTCTCTGTTAGAGTAGGATTCATCATGACGAGGGTCATGAGGTTCGTTCTACTGTCTACTGACCAGCGAAGCTTTAGTCTTTTAAAGTACAAATTTAAAAATAATCAAAAACGTTTCTAATTTATTTTTAAACATTCTATTTTTAGTTTTTGCTTTGAAATATAAAAAACGTGCCACATATAAATACTTGGGGTGGATGTAACACTTAACCCCTTTTATAACAGACACCTCCGTTAAATTACAAACAATAAATGTCGTTTAGAAGCACAGTTAACACTTGAAGTGTCTAAAATATTTTGAACAATGCAGTCACCTTTTTGTGATGACACTTTTCTAAATCTCAACTTTTGTTAAGTACATTAAATATTTAACATTCGTATCTTCTTTCAGCTTAGTTAGAAGTTACAAGCGTAAGTTATTGTTAAAATGCAGCGAAAAGCACTTACAGAGAATACATTATTAAGTAGTCTAGACCCAGTGGTGTCTAAAGTGAGGGAACGAATAAAGTGGGGATTACGCAACTATACTTTGTGTAAAAAAAAGAAAGAAAAATGAGAAATGAGCTTGTAATTGGAAATTAGATTATAATTGTAAGTTAAAATTTAAGAATAAATTAAGTTAAGTGTAAATAACATTATTTGGAATGTAAAGAAGAATTAAATACAAAATACAATATTTGAATCCTCCCTAAGCCCAAAACAAATCTTTCTAATATAATATAACTCTTACTTAATACATTTCAACACTAAAAACCTCTCTATTCCTATCTTTCTCGCAAAATACTATTCTTTAAATATATTCTTTATATCATTAAATACTATTGCTTTAAATATAGTCCAAATTACGAGAGTTTGCCGGCGACTTATACTTAAAAGAGGTTATAAGATCGGTATAAATCTATAATACCATAATGAATGTTATCTTATTCGTTTCTACATACATTATAGAAAAATAAGTGAGTCAGTGTTTTTTTGTTATATCGACAGTTTATACCCCACAACTTGTTTTAAGTATGAGTCGCCGCCGAACTCTCGTAATTTGAACTATAGAAGGTTAATTTTTAATTATTTGAACCTGTTGTTGCAGTATACTCGTGTATCGCATATCAAGAAAGATTGAAGACCACTGGCCTCGTCAACAATAAAATTCAACTCATAATAACTCATAGTCTTAAGAAGATTGTAGGTAAAATAAAGAACAAGGAAGTGTCAATTATGTTACTTAATGAATTGGTATAAATCTAAAGGCCATTGTAGCGCTGAAGTACGAGTATTATAACAATTTTAAATGTTTTAACAATCATATTCTTTGTATTAGTAGTATGAATAGTAACTACGAAAAAGCGCAAATTTATTTAAATTACTGAAAAAATTGTAAGATGAAATATAATAGAAAGCGAAATAGAAGAGTTATCAGAGACTGAATTAAGAATCTTTAGAATTAAGTTACAAAAGAAGATTATTCATTCACAAAAGTAACAATAGATAACTTTTGACAATAGAATGTTAAGTTTTACCTATGTAAAGTTACCTGCATACTTTTCAATAATTTTTCCGTTTTGATTAAAAATCTTACTACAATTAATCGATCAGTAATAAAAGCATTACGTTTCTCTTGTGCTTTTTCCATTGGTTTAAAAGACTTTCTCAATCTACAGACCATTAATTCTGCATATATTTTCTCCAATAAGCATAAAAATTTAGTTGTGCTTCGAGCACATTTTGTAGTACATTCCTATCTGCAGCGAACTAAGAACACATTTTTACGCAATATTATTAATACCAAAATTGAAATGCTTGAAGTAAAAATTTTACGACGATATAAAAATACTACCTAAAAACGTGATCACTGATCGATTTCTCATATATTACTCGTACCAAAACATACTCGTGCAACGAATACAATTTCCAATTTATGGTATGAATATCAACATGATAAAATACGAATTTATTCCTTACAATAAAATACATAATAACAGCGAGTGCGATACAAGTACAAGCGAGTGTAAAATAAAGAGTGAAAAGAAGATCGAGGAACTAATGAGAGGAAGCAATGAACGAAGGAGGTGGATGACGGAACTAGAGAGAAGAAAGAAAGAAGTAGAGGCAATGAACGAGTAGAAGTAAGGGGGAGCAGCAAAGAAAGTAAGTAGGCAAGGGAAACAACTGTTGAGAAGAGATCAGGAAGGAAGGAGATGTATGGTAGATAAGATATGGAGAATATTTACGTTAGCAGGGAAAAGAAGATAGAGGATCTGACGAGAGGAGAGGAAGAAGGTAGATGACGGAGATAGAGAGAATAAGAAGAGAGAGAGACAGGAAAAGGGGGAGAAACATGGAGTTTCAAGTCGTGAAGTAGAGAGAAGAAGTAAGATAGTAGAGAAAATGGAAGCGTATAAGTGAGGGGAGCAGAAAAGAAAGTAAGTAGGGAAGGAAAATAACTGATGAACAGAGTTGATCTCTGGAAGGATGTATGGCAGAACAGATATGTAGAATATTTAGTTTGATAGGAAAAAGAAGATAGAGGAGATGACGAGAGGACAGAGAGAAGGAAGAGGGTATATTTCGGAGATACAGAGAAGTAGGAAGAAGAGAGAGAGAGAGAGGAAAACGGGGAGAAACATAGAGTTTCAAATGAATTGTATAAATTGTAAATAATGATTATATGGAAGAATGTAAAACCTAGCGGCATGCTTTTAAATAAACATACAACACATAATAACATAAATATTTTATATAAAATGTTTAACGTTGTTGTATCCATAAATATACATGTACATCAAATTAGGCATGAATTAAAAACGGACTTAAATTATCTTTAGAACCAACGTAGTAGATGTAACACTTTAAAAAGCTGGTAGCAAGCCAGGAATATGAAACTATCTAATACTTGACATAATAAGCTTTACCTATGTGTAAATTTACCATGATCATCAATGATTTACCTCTTACATGAATACAGTCTACATGTAGCTCACAAATGACGTCTGAGAATTCTATCAAAAAGAGATAGCCGAGCACTGAGAACTTAACATTGAATAACGAACAGTGTGTGGTACTTAATTTAATTTCGCATTATTGCGGTGACAAACAGACATCAGCATGAGGCTATTATTGCACAGTTCTTTCAAACTGTAATACTCATATATTCATTTCACACTCTCTTGATTACTAAATTAATGTTGACACATGTATAAGCAGCAGTCGTGATCATTCAAAATGTGCAATATTAATGATGGTAAATGATGAATCATGATTTTGTGTAGATGAAAGATTTGATATGTAGAAGTTATTCAACACTAATGTTCCAATTACTTTTTAGAAAGAAATATTTACAAATTATTCTTGTATGTGTGGCCGGTGGTCTTAAGACAACATTGATAATAAATTTGACAGAAGATATATATAAAATCATAATTTTAATTAGAATCCTAGCTCCAATGATCCTTTTTCGAAACCTATGGTTAAATATATTTAATATCTTAAGATTTTAGTAATCTAGATTGATTGTAATATTTTTTATATAAATGGTAACTATTTATGTTAAATAAACCTTAAAACACGTGACTCTGTTTAACGGGTAACATTATTAGCCTACAATATAATGGATCGAGTCAGTTAAATGAATTATACGAGTATTTAGTGTTGAAGATCAATTGAAGAATATATAACAAATGAATTCGTTTAATTTATAATAATTAAACAATGTTATTGAATTAATGATTCAGTTTCTCGACCACATCACTTAATCATCTATATTTAATAGTTTTAAATGCACAATTATATGAAACTAGAACAGAACAATATGTTATATAGGATTAGTTAAACGTGACAATAAAACAGTTAAATACACAGACAAATATTTATATAAAGCTCATTTGTAATACTTTAATACCGCGTTGACTTTGTTGTATAAATAAAACTAAGCATGGTCTACCGGTCTATCACTAGTATCTACCTACTCAGTACTCTGTACTATGAATGGAATAATAACGTCTACATATAAAATGAAAATTAATAGTAAATATGTATCTCTGTATATGCATCTCTTGTATAGTATTAGGCACTCCGCACACGAGGCGACTGGTTGCAAACCTTAGCCCCGAATCTACCCGAAGCGAATGTGATTACAATTGTGTTTTTAGTGAGACATCGAACGTGTATGTGAGTGAGATAAAACACGAGGAAAGGCACACGAGTCGACTGATTGCAAACTAAACGCGAAACGAAGTTTTCAACGAAAACGAGCACAAGCCATGTCGAGCCATGACTCTATAGAATTTTTAACAATAGCAAAACAGTGGATTCTTTTGTGTTATATTTGATTGTATGTATGTATTTAAATACTTTTCAATAGTATTCGTAAACATCTCTGTTGATGATATCATCATCAAAAGCATAAAACCAACAATGCCTTGCGACCGAGAAATATAGTCCCTGAATATATGCTTAAAACCAGTTTAAAATCAGTTTAGTTACGTTCGTGTTTACATCGTGTGTTTTATCTCACTCGTAAACACGTTCGTTCTTTTACTAACAAAACAGTTGTAATCAGGGCGGGAGTAAGGGGGCAGATTGGGGGGTAAGGTTTGCAACCAATCGCGTTGTGTACTGAGGGGCTTTGTATTAAATTAGAGCTTTTCTCAAATGAAGCAAAACCTTTTAAAAAAAGTCTGCAATGTTAAAACTTATGACAAGTATACAAAAAGTTTTTTATAAACCTTATTATACCATATTAGAGGCCATCTATAAATTTCGTTACTCAAATTTTCTGCTATTTTGAGCTCCCCCCTCCTCTCACACTCTTTTTCTGTGATGTCACACATTTCAATTAATACAATCTCTTTGATATTTTAAAGCTTTTTTTAAGGTTGTGTCTCTTACGGAAATTTATACTTTTCCATACCTTTTTAAACCTACACTATTCTTCAGGGCTTCTATATTTTATAATGCATGTGACATCACAACGCTTCTGCTTCCCCTCTCCCCCTTTGTCATATTTTGTCACAATATGATTTATAATAAATGTAAAACATTTTTATTGATGTTACTTCAATAAATTGAAATTACATCAAGAATTCAATTATGTAAGTAGAACGCGAATCCAATATGTAAACATCAACAATATGTTACATCTAGTTTATAAGATGAATAACCTGAACATATCTAAATAACATACAATTTTTATATGTTTCATGTTAAAACATGTCCGTGAGAAGGAGAACGTTGTAGCATGTGTTCCGGATCCGAGAATGAAAATACCATGCACTTTGACACGATTAACACATTATAATAAGCATTTCATGAGACACGAGACCGGCAAAACTATATAGAGCACGATAAGAGAAATGCGTTGCTGTTAAATAAATTGTCGTTCAACTTCAACTCTACCCCTCCCCTCCTCTGTGATTATAAGGTGCGCGTTAAACATAGAGGAGGTGCAAAAAATCTGGAACTAATATCATTTCCTTTGTTACAGATAAAACCGTGATTTTGACACCATCTGAGGGTGAGGATAAATATGACTAGTAGTGAGTAGGATCCATAAAACATAATAGAGCAGTTGGGAAGAAATAACGTGATGTTTATTGTTTGATTTGAATAATACAATGTCTATAAAAATATAGTAGTGTCTTTTATAACGTATAAATATTTTATGTATAAGGTTAATACATTTGGTATACACACTGCAACTGTTTTCTTGCGATTTGTAATATTTTCAGTAGAGAAGTTTCTATTTTAATGTTTATTAATACATTATACGCCCGTATTGATAATATAATTCATCTAAGTGCCGCAATAGGATCAACTTTATGTCGCAAACTTTCGGATAATTCTTGGATAAATGCGAAACGATGAGAGATCTACAGTATAGTACATATATGTATACAGTGGTGTATTAATAAACATTAAAGTACATAAGATGAACCGTAGGTTTATCTCATTATATAGTGTAGTCATACGAAAAAACTCGAATACACCTTACTCAAAAAGCTGTCGTCGGAAGTAATCGGTTGCAGGGTGAGAGAGAAACCCTAAAGAGGTACCCAAATATACACTGGACCAAATTGTATTTACTTTGCCAATAGATTATACAAGATATTCTTTTTTTTATATATATTACTGCGATTTCAACTTTTAGCTTACACTGTTAAAAATGTTCTTAATTTTAACACAAATTTAGTAGACAAATGCGTATTAAAATTAACAACTGGTTATTAATTTTTTTTAATATATACATTTTGGTCTGAATTTGTTAAGAATTCTATGAAAATGCACTGTATGAAAATTATGTTATGTATCATTGTATGTTATGAAAATTAATGTACCTGGGTCTGAATTTCTTTTAATACCTGGTACTAAAATATGCTTTGGAACCTGTTCTATAATTTATACAGTTTTTTTTAAGAGTGATATTTCGCATTAATTGTAATATAATAATTTTGTGCGTTTTGTAGATTTGTTTACGAGTAGTAGAGCACGTACAAGATATGATATACTACTCGTATATATTCGTAAAAAAATATTTATATTACAACTCTGTCTGTACAATTCTTGAATCAAACTTCTTTAATCACGAGAAAATAAGTAGAATGTTTTGTAAAATCGAGATATGCAGAATAGTCAGAGTTTGTAGAATTATTTTACAATAACCACTAAATAAATAATTAAACATTCAATTCAAACAAGATCAAATAAATAAAAAATTATTCAGTTTTAACAAACATAATACTCTTTTAAATTAAAACTTTTTAAATTAAACATTGATTGACGGTTTTATAAAAGTATGAATAAATTTTTAATGAAATTATTCAGTAGTAGTAGTGGTAGTAGTAGTAGATGAAAACGGTATTTATAATTCACATTTTAAATATAATAAACAAGTTGATTAAAAATGACGAGAAAACTTTATGTTTGTTTATAAAAAATATATGAAAATATAATATTTATATAGACGGTGTGTAAAGAGAAAATATATGAGATAAAGATAATTGAACATATGTTACACAGTCCAGTATTACGCTTCGCTTTAATACAACGGAAAAACTTTTCTTTAGAGTTTATTTATTGTACAAGAAAATTATGTTTTATCATAACTTCTTATGTACTAAATAAAGTTTATGTTGTAGTATTTATATACTTCGTACAAAATGGAAAATACTCTGCAGGTTTCCAGGAATACGATTTACTAGTATCGATATAACAGGATTATAACTCTGTGTTTAGTTTAGTACAGGGTAGGCGAACCAATGGCACGCGTGCCATTGATGGCACGCGACACAATATTTTGGGCACGTCGCCGATCATAAAACATGTGTAAAAAATGTGTTAAGTAATAGGTATTTTGTAGTATTTAAGTAGGATCGAACTGCATCATTCACCAACAAGCCTTGTGTTCTAAGAGTGGTTTAATATCCCTTGATAATATATTGGCGGTAGTTACAAAAATAGTCAACCTCATCTCGTCACAGGCTTTGAACAAGCGAAAGTTCCATGCTTTGTTGGATGAAGTCAACTCGGTGTATATTGGCTTACTGATGTATAATAATGTTCGCTGGTTGAGTCGCGGGAATGTACTTGAAAGATTTGTTGATTGCTTGGAAGAAATCAGACTGTTTTTGCAAAATGAGGGAAAAATTGAACAATACCCACAGTTGTTGGACGTTATGTGGCTTTCAAAATTGATGTTTTTTACAGACATATGCCAACATTTAAATACATTAAACGTAAAGCTTCAAGGGACAAACAAAACAATTATTGTCATGATAGATCTCATTCGCGCTTTTGAGGCTAAACTGCAAGTTTTCAGAAACGATATTATCACAAGAAACTACAAGTATTTTCCAAACTTGAAAAAATATATCAATGATTTTGATATTCACGAGACAGCAGACAAAGAAAAATTTACTGAAGAATTTATTTCTGTGATCGATTCTTTAATCAAGGAATTTTCAGGGAGATTTTCTCAGTTCAAAGAATTGTCGGAAATACTCAAATTTATTATGTGCCCTGATGTGGCGTCATTTCATAAACTGAACTTCTCTCAATTCGATTGGTTGGAAATTGAAGAATTTGAAATGCAGTTGATTGATTAAGCTCAATATGGATTCAAAAATTTATTGAAACAAGGAAAGAGTTGGAATTAATTGAAACTGAAAGATTGACAAGTAATTTAAGTAAAAACGCTAATAACAAAATTCTGGAAACATGGAATGCGTTACCAGACACATTTAACTGTTTGAAGAAGCTGGATCATGCTATTTTAACAATGTTTTCATCTACCTATGCCTGTGAGTCATTATTTTCAGAGATGAATAACATTAAAAACTCGGTTAGAAACCGTTTGATAGATGAATCCAGTTCAGCATGGATTTTGCTAAAAGTAACATCTTACAACCCTAACATAAATTATTTGTCATCTAACCTGCAGCAACAGAAGTCACACTAATTTTACAGTAATTTAATTTATGCATGTAATAAAAATATTTCAAAATGTACCTCTTTTGTTTACTTTATTTAATAAAGAGTTTTGATAGATAGTATTTATTATTATTATTTTCCAAATAATCAGAAAGTCAAAATTATTTGATGGCACGTCAATGACCTCATTCGACATTTTTCAGAAAAAATGGCACGTTGATGCATAAAGGTTCGCCTACCCTGGTTTAGTATGTTCATGGTTTTCGATGTCTGTTATATGTTCCATGCTAGCCAAATTAAATTTAACAGATGTAATACCTCTACTAAAATATTGTACCTTAGAATTCAATAAGAGAATTTGTGTAGAGACGCTGTTAATTTGATTTTGTATTTTATGTCACACAATTTTGCCAAGAAAGTAAGTCGTAGAAAGATGGATATAAGAGGAAAGAAAAAACTACATGAAGAGTGGAATGTTTTTATAAAACCGCTTTTATCTTTTGAACAATTAGATTATTAATTCTTTTTACGATTTATACATTTTTCATTAGCTTGTTAAGCAGTTTCGAAGATATTGCATTTACAATCGTGGTGGCAGCCATTTTATATACTCTATAAAATGAGGAAAGGGGAAAGTTTAAATTGCTCCGCATCTAAAAATTATCTATTTATTAAACTCTTTCACTGTACTAAAATTAACGCTTCTGTCAGAAAGTCAGTATTAATTTGCACTGCCTAAATCCAAGATAAAAATATCCCACATATCCATAAATATCCATAACAGATACCATATCGCGGAAATGCATAAGACCAAATGTGTAGAGAATTTTAGAGATATGCCCCTTACACCAACTTGGGCTATCCATTACTGCCAATATACTGAACACACTTATCGTCGTAAATAGATTGTTCCAGTGTACACTTATTCTACATCCAAACATATAAATTTGCACTTTACAAATAAAAACAAAATAAAAATTTAATTTCATTATTAAAACAAGTCTTACTATGTCGTTTGGATAAAGATATTATTTTTTTATTTTCTTCATTCATTTTAATTAATTTGTTCCTTTTACATTTTCTTTCGTTCTGTGTAAATGCATGGTCGAGTCCAAATGGCTATTACGAGCAGAGAAGCTTTTGCCGACGCCAGACGTAACCACTCGTCGTACAATGCATTTCGTCGTTTTACTTTTAATGCTTTAAGCCAGGATAAGAACTATTAAATAGAATGATGCGGACATTTAATGCGTTTAAGTATTACATAATTAATTGAAACGAAGAAAGGGAATGGATAATGATTCAATATACTTTTAATTTAAGAAATTAAGTGTATGTCATTAAGTGTAAAGACACTTTGAACATCTATTTGAATTGGAGGATTGAAAGGAATCAACTTACTTCAGGTCTTTAGGAAATTTCAGCGAATAGAAAGTTTTAGATTTATTTTTTAATAAAAATTTATTGACAACTTTACAAGGCTTTAATACTGACTTAGTTTTCTCATATCCAAACCCTACCAATGAAACCAGGTAGATAGTTTTGTTACTAAAATAGTGCTGGCAACCATGTAGGTGTGACAAAAGTAATGAAATTAAAATAGGTATAAAAAGTTAATGAAATTTAAAAGGTTGATAATTATTTATTCTCTCTTTCACCTTTTAATCTTAGATAAGTTTTGTTTGATATTCCTAATCTAATAATTAATTAGATCATTAAATTTTAAAATGCACTTAATTTTAATCACTGTAAATAACATTTAAATAATGTGTTCAAGAAATTAGAAAGTTATATTCAACGTTTCAAAATTAAACTTTTCATAAATTTTATAAATAATTATGCAAACGATTTTGTTTAAAACAAAAGTTCTTCAAATAATAAATTTTATTTGTATTTTACGCGTCTGACAAGTTATACTGATCTAACGTTTATAATTTCTAACTTTTCGCTAATTTTAAACAGTTCAAAACAAAACTTTGTAATACAACCTAAAAGTGAAGTTCAAAATTTACTCAAGCTAAATACTATAATCAGAACACATACTATGTGAAAATAAAATGGTTTCTACAAGCAACAAGGAAGATTTAATATGTAAGCTGTTTTAGACAGCTTAAGATGAATCTCCAGGTATATTATCAGACATTAGTTAAATTTGTTTTCTCTTAAAATAGTTCCATTTAATTCGCATGTCTGTTTTATAATTAACAATGTTTTCTACGCAAAAGTTTTTGAGTGAAAAAATAACATGGAGATCATAAAGAACAGGAAACAATAACAGGATGATCACTGTTTTGAATATCAAACCATCATTTTAAAACTTTCAAATGGTATCCGACTATAACTTTAAAAAAATGTTATTACTTTTTATATTTTGTAGTATTCCGGTACACATCGCGTTCACGCATATTTTTATTTTCATCCTCAAAGTAATAAAAAATGTTTATATTTTGTGTTAAATCTAGCCCTATCTTAATGCTTAAAAGTCATTTCATCTTCACATTATTATAAACTAACTAAAGAACTGTAAGCATTAGCACTCTTTATCATGAAAAAAATTCTTGTTTAATATTTATTAATATACCATTGTTATATATTTCATATGCTTCGACACCCAGGTGCCGCAAAGGTATTTACTTATTTTATTACTTCAATATTCAAAGTTCCGAACAATCTTGGAAGAATGCATATCTGTAAATAATGTGACCAGTACCAATGCTATTGTTTATGTTAATTGTTTCATTGCGGACGAAACTGTGAAAGTGGAAACCGATACAGATATAGAGGGCTGTTCGTAAATATAAAAGTAGATGAATCGTTGGTTCATTCTCGTAAAAAACCTCGAACACACGCTTCTGAAAACATCGTCCTAAGTAGTAGCCTGCATTGTGAGAACGACCTATTAAGAGTTGATTTTCAATATCGTATTTTATCTGATTGATTAAAACATTTTCTTCTAATTCGTTAAAGCTTATTAACCATTCTTTGTTATTTGTTATCCGTTATCCGTTATTCGTTACCCGTTACAGGGTTACGTTGTTAGAAAGTGTTGTATACCACATAATCAATATATTATTATCTTACGAACAGCTATTTTCGATCGAACACCCTATTTTTAGCACAAAACAACTGAATGTTTTCAGGCTGACGATATGGAATGAAGTACTATACCGTATAGATTAGAGCAGCGGTCTTAAACCATATATTTGTCAAGGTTAAACCACTACTCAATACTTTTTGAAACAAAATCAATTAAATAGAACATAACGCCATAACGTATTACTATTGGTTTCGGAATCAAATTCGAAGACATAGTAAGCTGACATCAATACATAGAGAGTTGAAAGAGAGAATTTAAGGTTAAGGAGGTACAGGGCGTACCGTCAATGGAAAAAGTTTATCTCTCGGTAATACGAAATGCAAAATACGAAGTACATGAGGGACGAGCAAATATTAGGACTGTACCTTTGAAAATGAATTTTTCAATTCCCTATTAAACAGCTTTTTGCTTGTTAAAATGATTTTTTATGCATATAATAGTTTAATAAATGAAAAATTACCTATAATTAATATAATTTGTTGCCGGCTCGGCTCATAACCTACAATTACTGTTTCTTACTGGTTTTATTTAAATATTTTTGTATATAGGTATCCTTTTGATAATTTTCTTTTTGCAATAGTTACAGAAAAGATTCTTTTATATACACCTAGTTTTTGAAAGCCGTGTCACCATTTTTTTATAGTTAAAAGTTATATTATGTGGTGAAATTGAGCTAAACATTATGATTTGTATTATGACAATTCTTTAAGATTAGGTACTGTCGCACTGTGCAAACATAGTTAAGCGACGACGAATTCGGACCTAAATCGGACTGTGTTCTTTGCCAAGTCAAACTTGTGTACTGTGGGGTGTATTGGAGTTATTTTGCACTAACATAATTTATCATGAGAAGAATATTTTTCTTTAATTTTTATAGATACACCGTTATTACAAAGGAGACTATTGTATTCCATTCCATATACCTTTTAGTCTGAGACGACTGATTGCATATACAAGGGATAGGTTTAGCGTTGTAGCATGTATACGCTTGGTTAAAATTCGCTGAAATTCGGTTCCAATGTGAGCGGTACGTAACGCCCGTATTCGGACGGCTTTGTAGCGTACAGTGTGCGAGGTTTCATTACATATACAGGGTTCGCATAGGTATGGCATAGTAGCGCGTATACGTCCGCCCAAAATTCGCTTAAAAACGCTTGCATAGTGCGGCAGGCCTCTATAGTTTCACTAGAGTTAGACGCATGAGGAGATATATCAAATACAGTTGTTAATTAGTTCAATAAATCACGTCGCATACAATAAGTTGCCCTCCTGCGGATTCGAGTAGCATCAACACGTACACGAGTGTGAGTGTGTGAGTATCAGGCTATCAGGATCGGTATCAACTTCGACATCGACAACACTCGTAGTGTACTCGTACAACAGGATTGGACATGTTAGACATCCAGTGTCCTGCTGGGATTCCATCAAATTAACTTCGCCAACATGTGCCAATTAAAAGCTATGTATGGGGTTATATTGATTAATCCTTACACATTCAGCAATATTCGTACTATTCCGAATATATCGTAATACAAATATTAATACAATACTATCAAAATAACAGCGGATAACAAATTGTAATATATTCGAATAACATATTTTAGTAATCGAATGGGTTAGTGGAAATATATATTTACATTTTTTTTATAAGTAATTTATTAATAATGAAACCATTGCATATTGAAATCATATTAAAAAATTCAAAGTAAAAATTTTCTCTACAATATGTGACAAGACAACATACAAATTTTGTGTGATATAATTTATGGTTGACCCAGTATTATAAACCTTAGGCCCTCTGCACACGACGCAACTGGTTGCAAACCTTAGCCCCGAATCTACCCGAAGAGATTGTGATTACACCAATTGTTAGTGAGAAATCGAGATATGAGATAAAACACGAGAAAGGCACAGTAGTCGGCTGATTGCAAACTAAACGCGAAACGAAAACGAGCACAAGCCATGTCGAGCCGTGTATCGTGACTCTATAGAATGTTTAACAATAGCAAAACAGGGGATTCTATTGTGTGATATTTGATTGTATGTATGTATTTAAATACTTTTCGTAAACATCTCTGTTGATGATGTCATCATGAAACCAACAGTGACCTGCGACCAAGAAATCTAGTCGCTGAATATATGCTCAAAGCCAGTTTGAAATCAGTTTAGTTACGTTCGTGGCGTGTGTTTTATCTCACTCGTAAACACTTTCGTTCTTTTACTAACAACACAGTTGTAATGACATTCGGTTCGGGGCTAAGGTTTGCAACCAGTCGCGTCGTGTGCTGTGGGCCTTAGTTGCTAATTTGCTCCTCAACTATATTGTAAATAAACCGATGTTGTGAAAATGAGTTTTAATTTTGTTGTATACTCGTACGTACAATTCATTGTGTCAATCTTGAAGAGAACTTGATTAAAATCTTAGCAGCAACCTCAGCTTCCTTTCATATCGATACTTAAGTATTTCCTTCACATTTATCAATCTATTTCTATTATGTGGTTATACCGAATAAAAAAACCTCGCAGAGTTTGAGAGAGAAAAAAGTGCAAAAAAAAAGAAAAGTAGTTAAAAGTACGTGATTTACAGTAATTATCTAGAAGCACGTAAAAGTATTCAATGAAAGTGCAAAATCATCCCGCAAAACTCTTCTTAAAAACTAATAGCAACTAATTAAGTGAAAATGCATCATCATACCCGTAATGAACTTAGTAACGTAGACTTTATATAATTATATATATCGTGTAAGATGCCACCGCAGTAATTAGTTGCATTTAGAATCATTAATAATCGTTTCTGTTCTATAATAATTACTCGTATACAATTCTTTGAACACATTAACTGATATAATATTGCAATGAAAGTGCACGCACATAATAGATGTTCGTTACTAAGGTTTTAATTAACCCTTTTCGTTGGCATTTCATTCATTTTTACTGAATTGATAAAACGGCTATTTATTAAACTACTATAATTATGTAATTCAGAGGTTAGTTAAACTGTATAGTGAAGAAAATCATTTAACTATAACAAATTCAAATCTACTAGCTTGTAATATAAGATACATTGATATACTACAAAGTGGAATTAATTCTACAAATTTATTAATAACTTCAATATAATTTTGTTGTAAAATACAATTTATTAATACTTAAATTATTATCGTTGTTACATTAACTATCGTATAATTGTATTAATAACCTTAGTGCGATCGTAGTAAACATATTAACTGTTTTATAATCATAAAATACGACGTATCAATATAATAATCATGGCATTAATAAAAGCTTTATTGTTTAATACTCAAACAAGTAATGCAGCAAAGCGTTTAGTAACGCCATTACGTTTAATTCAATAACCAATTAATAAAGATAATTGCATCATCATCTACAGAAATATTATATTGCTATTAATGAACAGAAACATTAAAATGTATTTCGATCATATTCGATGCTACATTGTTAGGTTCTAAATAGTTTCAAGCAGTAGCATACTAGGGACACAACTCTAAAGAATATTGTCTTTAGACTATATTGTATTAAGCCAGAAACAATTAAGTATATATTATAAGAGTAAGCGAGATAGCTTGTTATCTATCCATATCGAATAATGGACTAGGCAACTAATTTAAAATTTATTTAAATCAGTAGTAGATCCTGTTAGAATACAATATATATAGAGTAATACATATACATTACACTATAGTTGCAATTCAGCGTGTTGCATCATCGGCATATTTACGTATTACAAGTCACTGAATATAGTCGTACTTGTATCTCTAAATAACATATTGATGCATTACTGGATAGTCATATAATTTATGTATTCACATTATCATGTCAATAAGCTTACTCATTATCTAGGAATAGAAGGGCATTGTATGTTTACTTTACCAGAATTATCGCCACTGTTTACGAACTAGAATCAATAGAAGTGAACACAATGTTGCGATATTTCTTTTCTTCTATTATGTAATGCGAATTCATTCATTAGGTTATGTTTCACATTAATTGTAATTTAATAATGGTGCATTTTGTAGATTTGTTTATCATTTGCTGAGCTATTTCTCAGTAATCAATTCGGACTCGATTTGAAATCATATTTATTGAAATCTATGAATGTTTGTCATAAAAGAGTTCAATTTGTCACAGACGTTTATATAAAATGTCATTGTCAAAATCCAAGTGAGAATGCGAACTACAATTAAAGTGACAGAAAAAGAGAATCGAATCCGGATCCAAGCTTAACTGAGTATTAGAGCAACAACCTGGGCCATCCGCAGTATGTACTGATATTTACAAAGGTCATCTTTCAGGTGAACTTAATAGTTTAAAATAAATTACTAATTTTTTATAATAGGTAATAGTTTTCTCAAAGAATCAATAAACTGAGTTTCAAAATCACGAGAGAAAAAAAGGCGAATCGTTTTAATGAGTTTTTCTATTATCATCAATCATATGCAATCTGCAGCTAGAAGAAGACACTACTTCTTAAACCCATAAAAGGAATTAAAGTGATTTTCAATGTGTGGTACATAACATTTTAATAACGAGGACAATTTACATCTGGTTCCATTAAAAGGAGGTACAAATTAAATATTAGTATAGGTATATAATTATTTTAAGAATTACTGCCAAACGAATAAATGCATAAGATCAAATATGTCAAGAATTTAATAATCTACAGTCTTGTAACCTCTAATAAGGGATGACGTGTAGGAAACTTGGAATTTGACCTAGAATATCTCGAATCGCTAACACGGTTTATGCAAAATTTCAGCTTTGTAACTTTCATTCCAAGATGTACCCTTTAAATAATTTTATTTTACTGGGCTATATTAAAGAACTCTCCTCCACAATCAATTTCAACGAAACTGAAATAAATAGTATCTGCCACAACAATAATGAGGCTAAGATGTCTGCTAAGAGTTTCTGACAGTCGAATAAAACGAAACCATAATGTTGAGGAGTCGAGCATCTTGTTAAATGAGTATAGATATCAGATTCATAAAAGACGAGTATTACGTTTCCATTGTTCTCGATTGTAGCAATAAAAAAAATAACTTGAAGTTGTATAATGAAAATTCTTTTATATTTTCCTATAGGACTTTGGTGATAAATACTACAATTGAAGTGACATAACTTTTTTGCTTTTTTATATGTAGTCCAATATATAAATATTTGAAATGTTGCACTTCCATGACAAACGGATTCTACTTATTCTGTTATCAACACGTGAGATAATCTAATAAACCTATAATTGAAGTACTTATATCTGACAAAGAATACTTAACGAGATCTAGAGAATCCCGATTCCATTCTCATATACTTTGGCCATTGATTATAAAACTCTCTGGTATATTTAAAGTGGATAAAACTTCAGGCGAAGTGAAGCGAAATGTAAGGTTACGGAGAGGTTACTATCTGAAGAACCAATCAGTGTATACTGAGCGTATGAACCTGGGTATTGAAGTGGATCTGTTATATCTATATCTTTATTTTATATAGAATATAAGGATAATTAACAATCAAGTCAAAAAGCATTTTATCGAAACCATTACGTATTTCAATTTTGGGTCAAACACTCGTCTGAAAATCATTTTAAATCATTAAAACAGAGAAAGCTTTTATTTTTAAGCGTTTGCAAAGTTTGGTATCTGAATAAGAAAACATTTTTTTTCACTAAAGTAATTTGTATTATATTTAAAAGATTTGATTATGATATCATTTGCAAATACTGTTGCTTCAAACCGCAATTATACTAGGAGACAATATGAACTAATAAAACTACTAGCGACATAGAGCATAGTGAGCTAATATAGCGGATGAATATTGAAGTAATTATAATGCGTAACAACAAAACATATTAAACATGTAAGATATAAATGATTAAACAATATACTTTTATATAAAACGATTTTATGGTATTCGAAAATCGTCCTCACACATATTAAAGAACGCATTTTGGTTAAAACATCAAGGTTAAGCATAGGAAGAACAAAATTGGTAACACCAACAAATCTTGACCTAACAAATTTCAAACTTCCCTGTTATATTTACCTTTCAGATACATTTCCATACGTGAATCAAGAATTTTTCGAAAATATAATGTGAAGATGCTTTCTGAATACATAATAAAGCAAAGGGGTATATCGAGACGGATTGGAATGCTCAAATAGTTTACACAGTGTGCTAATTATAGCCCACGTCTACCTACCCACCCCGCGATCCCCCTGTAAAACATTTGAAACCCCATTTCAGTAAACCTGAGTTGAAACACAAACTTCAGCGAATGAAACCGATCTGTCAGACAGTGGTACTACTGGTATTCGGGGGTGTGGGGTGCAGGGGATGAGAACGACACGACGCATTCTAATTAGTACCAGGGCCAGGATAGTGATTCTGATTCTGTTTGTCAATAACTTTAATATGTACACAAGTTCTTGGTGCCAGTTAATTTGTTTAAGTATTCAATCCTAATTACTTACAAATTGAGATGTTGTGGGGAGTTTTGTCCTTTGATAACATTCATGTTCGATTTGTTTTTGGTATAATTACTTTTTTGATAATTAATGTTATATAAATGATAAAGTTAATCATGTGTGAGGAGGATCTGCACTATACTTGTGTCTAGAAACCGATAATCAAAGCATACCTTGATAGGACTTGGTTTTGTCTAAAGCCTTATCTTTAGTCTACACTCAGACCCAATTAAGTAAACTAATTCTTCAAACCAAGTCAAGTTAGTTTATACAGCAGTTTAAGTTATAAATATAACTAGAGTTTACCCCCGTCGCAAACGACGACTGTCTTTTATGTATAAATTGAATTTCATTTCAAATTTTAATTCCATTTTTAAATTGAAATATTAAACTCGTTCCATATTTATTTTACATATAACAAGAAATAATTTTTCATATAAACTGACTAAAGAAATATTTTTTGACCAACTTTTTTTCAAAATTTGGGATTTTTTTTTGGATCTGTAAATTAGGTACCAAAGTTAACCCATATATAAAATTTCAACTTTCTAGCCCTATTTTTACCCTCGGCAAAAAATGCCCCCGCGCCCCTAAATAAAATTTTTGAATTTTGAATTTTTTTTGCTTAATAACATATTTCATTATTATGTAATCCAAAAATTTAGTTTTCTTTAAAGTTTCCTATCGTGCCCCCCAATTTTTCAATTTCTAATTTTAAAAAAAATGTTAGCATTGAACACCGTACTTTCTATCTTTTATGAATTAAAAGTTAAAGAGCAAAAAGTAAAAAAAATGTTTTTCCGAAATTACGGGTTTCCAGGAAATTCAGGGGAAAATCCAAAGAAGCCAAAAGTCTTAGAATTTGTTTCTCTACGAAATAGAGCCACCATACATATAAGAATATAAACATATAGTTGGAACATTATAATATAGGAATATTCAATGGAAGTAAAAAAACTGAAGTAAAAATTCTTAGGATGAGACAGTAAAGTAATAAATTATTGAATTATTGACGGAAATTCATGAGTACCGTAACTAATAACATTATTTACTGAAAAACGGGTTAAAAACTCACCGAGTGTCTGATTAAAGATCTTGTCAAAGTTGACCTCATTCTTCTTCTCCAAGTACTTGTGCATAACACTGCGAACGCTATAACAAAAAGAAGAAAAATATTTTTTAACAAAATGATTTATTAATATTTTCAGCATCTCTACATCGTTCATCCCCTCCCTCACTCCCTTTCTTTCTTTTTTTTAAATTTGTATATAGAACTCCTTTTTTTGTTATTATTATCCTAAATTAAAAAAGTGCGATATCTTTTTATTTTGATGTCAGCACATTTAATAAAACGCTCTGCCGTTTTCTAAATGGCCTGAAGATATGACAAGACGTCGCTAATACGCGGGGAATATTTTGATACTGCCAACAAAGGACGTTACATTTTTACGAGAGTCATTCAGTATAACATCATTCGTTACAAGAAAAATGAAAATGAAGGTGTTTACAGTTTCGTTAAGGGCTCATAATACCGTAGGGGTCCTCTAATAATTAATAAAATATTTATAATTAATTTATACTCTTTTATTGTTACAAGCCAGTACCGATCACTGTTGCCTCATTGATGCTTGAACGAGAAACTGATTCATTGCCACTTTGTGGTAAACTAAAATTTGATTTTCGAAAATAATAACTGAAATAACAAATCTTATTTTCTATTCTATAAATTATATTCAGATTAAAAATAATTTAGAAGAAAGTTATACAGCAACAAAGCAACAGTATTTTTTTGTGATTACTACAATATTAAAGAAAAAATAAGAGTCAAGTTTTTTCTGTAGCAATAGTAATAACATATTTTCCAGAAAATCCGCACAATCGAGTAAATATTCAATTTTACTCCGGATGAATAATTTTCTGCATTTATAGTAAGCTCGTTGCAACATCTTACAATAAAAATATGCCATTAAAATTTCTCTATAAGCAAAACATCATTATTTCCTTTTGCATCAAAAGGAAATAGAAATTTTCTATAAACTGGTAGCATTCCGTAAGAGTACAGAGTCGTAACCAGGAGAGAGGCAAATTGGGACAAAGCCCTACCTTAAAATAACTTTGTCTATATTCAATAACTTAAAAAATAATCAATACGTCAAGGCGCCTTACTTCAAATTTCGGATACCCTATAAAAAATTCAATTATAAGTACGGTCCTGTAAGACTATTCTTCTTATCTGATGCTTACGGGAGTACGTAACTCAATTTAACAATCTCCGAGTATAAAAATGAACAGAGAATTGTCAGATTAGAAAACTTCGATAAGCTTAAATAAGAAAAATATCTGAAATTAGTTTTACTTAAAGAAATTGTTTTCAAGACGTACAGCACCGGGAAATATTTCCAATAACTCTATAAAGTCTACTACATTTTCTTTTAAATCACTGATATTGTTTTTGGAAGGAAATAGATTCCAGCCTATTTAAAAAATAAAGTATTATACATTGCTAAATTTGATTTAATTTGTATTTCAATATAAAAGTCTCCTATAAGAAAAACCTGTTAACTGAAAAAGAACCTACTTTTTAAGTTCTATATGAAAAAGGATAAGTGTAATGTAATTTTTTTTATGTTAAATATCTGAGAAGAGGAGCAGTCAAGTTCGAGGAGAAAATGAGTAACGCTGAAGGCAAAATCTTAAGAAAAATTAGAGAGGAGAGTAGAAAGAGGACAGGGGGAGGCCCAAAAAAGAGAAAGAAGTATTACGAAAGAAATGGAATAGCGACAAAGGAGGCATAAAGAAGAAGGCACAAGTGTGGAGGAGGAGCTAAAGAGAAGAGAACAGGGAGATACAACAACAGGAAAGAATGGAAAAAATTGAGAAGAGCAATTATAACAAAAGATTTGGGAGAGAGAGAGATACCACAATACTTAAGAGAAAAAGACACAAAAACATGAAAAGACAGATTCAGATTGGGAAACGAGGAGAAAGGAAACAGATACTAGGCAAATAACGAGAAAGGATGTGCGGAATGAAGATAGAAACATTGGAGCACATAAAATAAATTAAAGGAAGGTAGTGAAGGAAAGTGGTGGAGACGGAGATAGAGAAAAGGAACAAGGAAAGAGAAGGAATGAGGGTATGCTCTTATGATTTGTATTTAACCAAAGTTTGATTAAAATCTTGCATTCAATTAATTCAGTAAACAACCACCTTAACTAGAACGTTAGAGCTGTTACTATACAATAGATATCTATTACATAGGCACACAATAGTATCAATTACTTTAGAGTTTAACAAACAAATCTGTGTTTAAATGGATCATCATTAAAGGTAAGAATATTTAAATTTACCCGCCGTCTAACACCCTGAATATAATTGGATTTTGTAAGCAAGTAATCTTTTAATTAAACGAAATAAATAGAAGATATAATATATTTTATAATATCAAGGAAATTGGTATTTTCGTTTCGTGTTTTCTAACAGAATTATAACGTCAAAATAGCACATTGGAAAATGAATACGTTTCAAGATTTCACCAGCACGGAAAGTCATATATGGTATATATGAAAAAGTATTACGGACGGACTTAGAACTGAAGACTGACAGTCTTGACGGATGGTAATAATAACGGTAAATGTATTATGTGTTTGGAAGGGGAGACACACTCATATACTCGTACCGACTCCGATGAAATAGCGAAATATTTTTGAGTAGGGGTTGGCATCAACCACACTGTTGGATGTGGATATGGGGATGGCATTACGATATGTGATATGAAATTACAAATACATATTCTGTTATTTTTTGAGCTTTTGTTTGACACAAAAGAACGAACACATGCTCAAATTGTTTCGCTTCTAAGAAAATATTACTGCGAAGGCACGTATCCGTGTAGAAATATTTCCCGAGATACATAAGGCCCCGATCATGCCCTGAAAAGAAATTCTTTATCAGGACTAGCCTGACAGAATCCTTGACAGATGCTTGTAAAGCTGCCATGTAAATTCCCAAGTCGAATTTTATGTCGAATCTAGGTTACTATAAAATTGAATAAATGTTAAATAAAAATTTCCAGAATTTTAATATATTAATTTAACTTTACAATTTCAATTACATTAAGCAGATATGAATCTATTCCAGCGGAATAATAACGTTAAGTAGAATTTATTTATTATTAAAAAGGGAAGCAGCACTACTTAAAATAAATTTGATTTCCTAGGAAGCTTATAAAAGTAATTTTGTTTTGTTTGAATTGTAAAATAAATAATCATAAATAGCAATACCACCTGCTCTGTTTAAGGAATGTTTTTCTAACTTTTGAAACCTTAATCTTTTTCAATTTATATGCTCCTTGAGAAGTGATGTACTCATCTTACTAAAACAATATCAAAACTTTTAAACTTTTTCTGGAATCTACGAATTCTTTGAACTAATATAAATTATATTTGGTAGAAATATTTAAGAAAAAGTCAAGTACTTCGGTAAGAAGTATACATACTTGAATTAAAGTATGATACTTTTATGTTTCAGTAAGAAAAATGATACTTTATACTATAAGATAGCTTGGAGGATCAGATTTTAAGAATATACGAGGGTCATTCAAATATCAACCTAAATATTTTAAGATAGATTTATTGATGATTTTTAAAAATACAAATGGCAAGTGAAGTTATTTTTCTACATAATTTCCTTCATCGGATGGAAAACTTTCTGATACCCTCATGAAAAATAAAAGATAGACAACGTCATTTTGAAAAATTTCACCTCTTTAAGCTAATACTCATATTTAGTAATTAGCGAGTAACAAATAAAAATAGAAGTTACATATTTTTTAATATTTTTAATATTCGAAATTATTATTATTTATTTATTTTTGAGAGTTATTGGACAAAAATGATTTTTTTTGAGTTGTCGAGAGATTCGTTGGAGAGCAAAATATAGAAAAAATTTTATATATAATTTTATTTCAATAATTATGGACCCTGTTGCCACAACGACATATGTAAAACCCACTGAAGACAGATTATAAAGGTATGTTATCAACCCTTGATAAATCCCTAGTAACACTTTCTATAGAAATAATAACCATATAAAATGGTTTGAACCAAAAGTTTTTCTCTATGATTGAAGAAAACTCTTTGCAAACCGTCTGTACCACATAGCTGTTTCAATTGCTTTATCTAGATCCAGCATCCAGCATACACCATCCACCGCACAACGATTCAACCCTCATTTCAACATTCCAATTTCAATTCGCATTTTCTTGCCATTTCAACCACAAACCCAACAAATATCAAATGCGTCGTAAAGAGAGAAACAGTTTTGTGGTTTTGTAAACTCTGCATGTTCAATCTGTGAGGTCCAGCTCAGCGTCCATAGTACAAACACTTCACAACGACCAATTAAACACTAATACATGTTTTATTAACAATTAGAACACATTCCTGAACAACAATTTAAACGTTTCAATTTTGTACAGATTAAATAACGGATCTCATTTAATGCGAATAGGTATCATGTTTCAGTAATAGAAGATTTAATAGAATTGTATTCAACCAGAATGCTTTACAGTGTTACTGCCTTTTAATAACTATTTACTAATCTACAAAGGTAGTTTGAAAAATTCCGGCACTTACATAGCTCTATGCGAGAGATAACACGAATATATTAAATATTTCAGCCATTTTTTTTACGTACTAGAGAAAACGGGACAAATAGTAATACAGGACTGAATAGTTAAATACGATGACAGTCCCGTATATACCGGACGTATAGCAAGCCTATATATAGGGATAATACTTCATGTATAACAAAATTAAAAAAAGTATTTGATAAGTGTTGAATATGGTGGGTGTAAACCACGTATCGAATGACGTGTCATTCATTTTCAATTACAAGGAATTCCAATAATTAAATATCAGATACAGCGTGCATACAGGAAAATGTTCGGAATGTTTATAACGCCCGGAACGGATACCAAGAGCTTCCGGAAATGCAAATTGAACGTGACATTATAACTGCAAGTCATTTAAGGATTAAAATGTTGTGGTAATTTAGAACGTAGTTTTACATAAAATCATGAGAGTAATTACTTAACGATGATTAAGGTATGTAAATTGAATGAGATCTTAGGAAAAGCGTCTGTGAACGAAAACAAATAATAATATATTATGACGACACAGTTAAGTCCCCGGGTTCGATCCCCGGGCCAGAGATATATTTTCTGGGTTTGGTAAAATCAGGTTGTGTGCAACCATAGAAATAATTATTGATAAAAAATGATATTAAATATTGAGAAATTCTACAAGGAAAATAGAAAAAGGAAAAAAGAAGAAAAGAACAGGTTTAGCATAGATTGGATGGAATTGGGAACATCATAGTTGAGGCGATTCCTGTATCATATCGAGATGCTGAAATAGAAAAAAAGATGCGGATGTTGAACGATGAATGAAGAGGTGATTGGAGAAGCACCGATGGAGGAATTTGGTATCTAATAATGAAAGAAGCTGATATATGGAAAAAAAAAGAATTAATAATGTATGTAATAAGAATGTATAAGTTAAGTGTTATAAGAAAATGTAATATTGATTTAAAGTGCTAATAACTACTAATAGTTGATGCACTCAAAAAATAAATATTAAAAAAAAAAATAATATATTATATTTCGGAGAAAATATGATGAAATTGAATTGTGTTTTCTGAGGTTCGCACATCAAGTGCATTGGAATTATAATATAGATTGCAATTGAACATAATACAGTTTATGACAATCAATTTAACTTAATAATAACAAAACCCAGGAAATAAATATAACTCTGGTCCGAGAATCAAACCCGAAGAGACAGCATTCGGCGTCAGCATCAATCTCACTTTAGAACTAAGCATCCGATCGAATTAAAATTTAGAACGATAATTCCAGTTTATTACGCAAGTCTCCGAGTTCTCGACTCCCTTTAATAAAACAGCAAGAGCTAAGTAACGTCAAGATCAATATAAATAAAGTCAAGTAATTATTATTATAATACATAAAACTTGAACAAAATGAATATTAATATTTCATAGCGAACATTACCAACAAGGCAGTAGCATTATTCATTGTTTACTCTTCTTTTTTAATATTTTTATTTTAACCTTCAAGCTAATGAATAAAATTACCAGTACGTGTCTTTTGATAAATTATGGAAATAATCTTTTGTACACATTCTTATTTTATACGCTTTTATGATATTTTCTACTACGCCTTAATATCAATAAATAAACCTATGAAATTTAAAATGATTGACAGGATTTTTAGTAAGGATATAAAATAAATGTTAAGTGTAATTAAAGAACAAGATCTTATTAACGTAAAAATATTTCAGTAAGAAAAAAGTGTATAGTCTTTTTAGGGTCCTGAAATAAATCAGAAGTTTAACATATAATCCATAAAATAACATTTAACGTGGTTTGTTTTTAAAAGGTTATTTTTAAAGCAACGAATATCCTAGCTACTCATGTAGTAGACATGAGTAACGTGAATTGGAATTGTAGACATTAAAATCAGTCTCGGGTTCGCCCCGGCGTAGAGATATATTTTCTGGGTTTTGTAGTTAAATTGATTATGTGTATATGAGGCGTCTAAATGCAAAGGAATGTAAGTGACAAAAGTAAAATTCGTCAGAAAATGAGTTCAAAGTTAAGATCGTATAGGCTTTTTCGTTCAGTAGGTTTTAAAATTCACGCTATATATTAAAATCTGTCCAAGTTGTTGCTTATATCTCTGTGCCACTAAATAGTTTAGTACATCTTCTAACGTTTGCGCTGCTTATCTCAAATTTTCAAAATTTGTCACTTACATCCCTTTGCTTCTAGACGCCTCATATATAATGCCCACATATATAGGGTCACGACACTACTGCCAAAATAGTAGGAGCTCGTCGGTGATAGGTTTAAATAAATAAAAAATTAAATTATAATTCATAATAAAGATTTCTATGCAACTTTATATTAAGCACTTTTTAAACTAATAGGGATCATTCATAAAATCCGTTATACAAATTTCTTTGTTTTTAACATCGCCCTCTCCTCACCCCAAACCTCATTTACACGTTTTATCACACCTTGTTTACCCTCTGGGACGTGAAAAAAAATGGTTTTTAGTCTAATTTTGTTTTTTGATTTCTTAATTTTTTCAACGTAACTCATATCTAATAATTCTAGCATAATTATTATTGTTTTCACAATATGATGTTTGATTACGTAGTTGGAACAAATAAGATATATGGTTTGTCCTGCTTCTAGGTGCATACACCACATTTTAAGTACAATTATCTATTCAGCTATTAGTAAAAACAATAAAAATAATCAAATAAAATGCCTTACTTCTCTAAATACTACCGAATAAACAAAGTCATGGTGCGTGCTAATAAAACGTTGATGTTACAAAAAAAAAACTTTACGAAAAAGTTTAATCTGCTGGAATTTAAAGTTCACTTCTCACATTTTTCTTTTTAGTTCCTGTTTGTTTTTGTTTATATTTTTTTTATTTTTTTACAAGAAACAATATTAGAACAAAGGAATACTGTGTTCTATAGTAATCTTCAAAATTAAAAACTGTTCTTTGTTGTTTCAGAAGTTTTAATGAAAATAAATTTTTCTTCATATAAAAGAATGTTACAAATATTGATTATGACAATGACATAGAATGGTTTCTTACTCTCTTTTCTTTAATAGTAAGTTGTTTATTTTAAGAAGAGTGAAATGAAAGAAGTACAAAGAAAATGTGAATTTTTTTTATGTGATTTCCAAGTTAATGTTAGATATGAATTTCCATCTCTGTTCATTTGTAAAATTTTCGAATGACTTTTAACAAAATCTAAAAGTAGTACGTACGGTTAACAAATCTATCGGCCAGTTCATTAGTACGACATTTCAACTGCAGTATCACTAATGAACTGGACGTTCTATAGAGTAATCATTCTAAAAAATTAGCTTGTGATAGCAAATGAAGTGGAAAATAATAACTAAAATTAACTGAAATAAATGAACTAATTTAGACTCATATACACTTCAAGAGCACCACCATCCCTTCCCATTCTTATTTTATGAATGGAACACTTTTAAAACTTATTCCAGCAATGTACTGGAGCAAACTTCACAGCACAGTACCGGTTTAATTTAAAAGCAAACTTTTTATTGTCCAGTAAAAACCATCCAACTTAATATTCATCTTTATCTGGATGGTAACCTACATTTATATTATTTATTTGCTGGAAATGTACTCCCATTACAACAAAGTTTATAAATAAATTATCATTAATTAAGCTTACTTAATCATGCACATTTGCGGCTCACATTGTATTCATAGCTGTGTTTCTATACACTTTAAGCGTTATATAAGTAGCGGGAACAAAAGAGGAATCTACGCCAAATCGGACAAGAAATGACCTCACAATTTTGTTATATCGATTTAAACTTTTTCAAAGTGATGTATATATAAAAAGAGAAGAAACGACACTATAACCGAGAGGGTAAAGGCGTTGGCACTGGAAATATTGATTATATGCCAAACATAACCGTATATTTGTTATTGAAATATTCTTTTTAACATATTGAGGAAATACGTCGTTAAAAGAAACCAATCGTACATTTTGGGTAGGCATTTTTTTAATTTAATTATGTAAAAGGTCAAACCATTTGGTCGCCATCTTGCAAATAAGGTTGTAATCCGTTTTTGTGTATATTAGCAAAACTAAAAGTCACAAAAAACAAATTAGAAGAGCTATTCTATTGTTGATAACAACAAATAAGTATATCATAACATTTTTGTGAGAGTTACAATTTTCAAGATAAAAAAGAACTGTTATAAAAACAACTTTATTTTGAAATTAACGGCCAAAAATTCAAATTTAAAATCAAGGTTATGATTTTCCTCGATTGCATCCGCGTTCTGGTCAATTCTTCTATATTAGATATATAAATCTGGGTTAATTTGAAACTGCTTTTGACATTTAACAATATCTGCGAAATGTCGTAAAAGAAGAAGGTCACAGTTAACTTTCATTCTTATCAATAACAACAATATTAAAGTCTTCTCATTGCAATGATTACCTTACTACAATTCTTTCTGATATACAATAAATAACACTGAAAGCTACATATTACACAGATAGAAGACAAATTGCAATTAGCGGGAGCACATATAACCGGCCCCGAGACAACCCCTATAGCTGGTACTGTATTTATGTTATGTGTGCTCCACTCGAAGGAAAAGTCTTTGTGAATTATAAAAGAGAAGACAAAGAAGAAAAAGAGAAGGGAAGAAAACTGACAGACATTCTGTAGTGCGCCCGGCTCCAGCGCAATAAAAGCGCAGCCAATAAGAGCTTTATTATCACTCCCGGGAACTGGAGGAGGACGCTGGTGCTGTAGTGAGGCGCCTCGACGTCTTAGGACGCGATAAGAGGAAATGCTAACGATACTTTTTGTGAATATTAGATACTTTGTTATCATAAATAAATACAATACAATAAATGTGTTGTGCATTATCGTTAAAAAATTTAGCTACGCTACACAACGACTTTTAACAAATTTAATGTATTAACGAATCTTGATAGCGTATTCCAAGAGATGATGTCCAAGGATTATGGTGTCCAAGAATTCCTTATAAACTTGCCATTCCATCTGCAACTAATCGGGTTGATGTGCTATCGTAACACAGTTGTCTTGCTACTACTAATAATATCGAATATCAATGGTTACAGAAAAATCACATCCCTAGTCTTGGCTGACTGCCGAATGAGTCCTTAGGGAAGTCTAGGGAGAAGGGGGAAGCTTTAAGATATACACTGATGCAGGTCATAGGCATTACTTTCAATATATATGGCAAAAAAGATCGAATTTGACATTTACTGACGTTAATAAAACTAAAACCTAAAAGATCAAGTTTTATTAACGTAGTACATGAAAACTACTCGTAGTACTAGTATGTAATAAGGTATCTAACATGTCAATTTCACGTTATACTTACAAAACATTTGTACGTTACTTAATTGTATAAACATTTCATGAATAAAAAATAAGGATTCAAAAGCTAAAAGATACGCTAAGCATATGGTACGAATACTTTTACTATATTTGTATCTAGATACTATATATCATCTAGATACTGAATTTCTTCAACAGTGAAATATTATTTATTGTTTTGGTATCATATTATAAAATATTTCATCCCTGTAGTTGATTTTTCCCATCGATTAAATAGACTACTAATTACCTCTTAAAGAGGCCGAGTCCATCGATGTATTTGGTTGTGGAGTTTGGACCTTATAGAGATCTATAGGCTGGCTAGGGCGTATCTGCGATCTGTCGGCGGTATCCAAATTCTCGAACGACAAATGTCGCTCAGTTCCTTTCAATAGCAAGTGGGCACACAATTTGATTATGAAGGACCTTTTAGCTATTAAGTAATTAATAGCAATTTTTTATTTATATTAAAAGACACAGCAAAACATCAGAACTTTTTTAGATTACATTTATTTTAAACTACACTATTGAATTACATATTAATTGATTAAATACTTTAGTTATTAAGAATACTAGTTACGACACTAGGTAAATGTAACTCGCGGTTTAAGTTATAAATAAAATTATGTGTAATTATTATTTTATGTATATGCACCAAAACGTTAAGCGTGCTGTAGATTTGAGTGTTGAAGCGATAAGAACGAATTAGTTGCAAATGCGTAGTGTCGAACCCTAGTAGAAGTGAATCGTATAAGCAAAGGATGTTTACATAAGAAATATTGTCGTTTGCCCACAGAGAGCAGTGTATATGAAACAACTAGGTATAAAATATAAATGAATTGAGACAAATAAATCTTAATTCTAACATTTATTAAAAATAAAAGCAAAATATTGATATACAAATATGAATATTGCATGCATTTATTAACAGTATTATTTTAAAATATAAACAAAACACTATAGTTGAAATAAATGATTTAATGAAATAGGTCAAACTGAAAGTCCTTTTAAAAACCACGATTGGATCGAAGCAAATGAACTTTAAAGTATAGTAAAAAAAAAAACTAAACAATACTTATTTACTGTAATATAAAACCGGGAAATAAATAAAATAGCGCCCGAGAAACTATAGATAAAGTTCGATTTATTAACAGGAAACTGCGTCAGGTTTCTATAAATCTCGGACGACCTATAAATTAGTAATAAATGGATTGTGCATACTCGGCCCATAGGTACTTTATTTTATAGAAGCTATAAATTTATATTTTAAAATATAGTAATAAATATAATGTTATAGTAAGGACAAATAATGAAGTATCTTATACTGTATCTAGATCTTACAAGACTGTGTTTAATGATATATTTGAATAACCAAAGCACACAGAGAACAATTATATTAAGCATTAAAATGTACCGATTTGTACTCGCACTGAGTACTCCGTTTAAAAAAAAAAATATTAATGTAATAAATTCGAATGACTTTGAAGCTTTCGAGAGATCTGAATAAAGTTAGGACCTATTATATCTCGATCGTATATCAAGAACTACCTGTAATTTAAGTTGTTAAACAAACTTAAATAAAACGGACACAAGCACAGATATAATTTCCGCTTTAGATCCGAAAGTTCTATTAAATATATTACGGTTAAGCAAACCGCATATGAAAAAATGAAAAATTAAATGAGCTTTCACACAAATATAACTTTTACTACACTTGAATGAAATAAACGCCCCAACCCTTCTCCAGCGCCACGGCCAGGCTTAGAGCTTTAAATGACGCAGATAAACTGCCTATAACGCCATGCCGCGCCAACGCTGATAAAGTTGTTTGTTACTAAAATAGAAATCCGACAGTTCAACGTGTGTATTTAAACTTTTGTTCTACTTACATCATTAATTCCAAGTCAAACACAACTCAAGAACTCACTTTGTTAAACTGTAGCCTTAAACTTTAGAAACAACCACTGGTTTTTGTTGGTTAGGACTTTGTTTTAATTTGTTTATATTTTCTAGTAAATATCGTTTGATTAATGAAATATTGTCAATAAATAAAAGAAGAAGAAGTAAGTTTTAGATTGATATTTTTATTGTTATTATACACATAAAACAGGAACCTCAAAATGTAAATATGAATAAAAGATATGGATTTTAAAGCTAGATACGTTAGTCATATATATACTTTTACTATATTTAAAGGGAACAAAAATTACCTGTTACATAAACGAGTTCATTCATGAGTTTATCAATTCTAGTTTTACCACAGACCGACCATACGTTAACTAGCAAACTATATTAAGTTAAGCTGCAGTTATGTTCGCCTAGAAGAAAAATGAGAACTGAGATACAGATAAAGTATCAACCACGATTTATATTAATCCACAGTTAACAGGCTATTGAAAAATCGGTCCTCAAACTTAAAGATCACGTGCTTAATCAAATAATCTTAATCTGATCATAAAATACGATTTGTCAAGTCATTGGAAACAAAGAGATAACTTTATACAGAATCTATGCATCTTGAACTGCACTAGACAGTACAAAGCTCTACCATTAAAGTACGTATTGTACTTAGTGGTATCTATTCAATAAATTACTAAGTAAGCAATTACTAAAGATAATGGTACAAGTACTCGTATACCCAAGAGTCAGAGTTAATAATCCAATGCATTGACAGTACACAGTAAATCCAGGGTACATAGGATTAGTGAATGATTCTGCTTACGAACAGTCTATTAAAAGGGAATATATACCCAGTAATAAGCAGGAGAAATAGCTCATACAGTCTGTTCGCTGCATTTGAAAACACAGTACGTGGTGTGAAACTATTCATTTTCTTGATACTGTTCTAAGAATTAAGTTCATATCATGAATAATGCTATAAACTCATATTGACACAATAATTCTCTAAGTTAAGTAATTGTGCTGCTTCTTATTAGATGATGAAGGATCAATATTATTAAGGTGTAGTCGCATTATCACACTCTATCATGAAAGGAGTTTCTACTTTAATGTTAATTAACACACCACTGTATTGAAGAAGCATGTACGTAGACCGCAAGACATAAGTAACACTTCACGTTTATCTCGAAGTCGGAAGAAATCTTCTTCCTGCTTAAAGTCAGCATCGCAAGTAATATGTTCCAGAGTGAAATCCACCTGACTTAACAGTTAGCATTTAGGAAGGTCAATGGAAAATGCAGTCGTGTAGAATTACGACAATGCAAATGTGTTACTCTTTCAACATTTTTGACGACGTTCAATGTTGTGTTGTCCCAATTTTTCTGTAGTTTTCTTAAGTGTGATGCTCAAATTTATAGATTATAAGTTTTATATTCGAATAAGCATAATGCCTTTTGTTCATAACTGGTCTAAAACCAGTTAAGAAAGATTGTAAACTTGTTGTAAACTTTCCTTACATCTTTACCAAAGTGGTAAGTAACAAAGAAAATTGTTTAGGAAAACTAGTGTAAACGATAATTTGCAATATGAATTAAACTAGTTAACCTAAAGAAAGTATTGTGTCACTTACCTACACCTCTTACTTCTAGGTGCTTCATTTAATATCACAGTGAAAAAATTTACTTGTTTCTAATCCCGTTAACGCTCAATAAGGTACACGTATGCAAGATTTGTTTGACACTTGAAATATTACCTTTTTCGAGAAAACTGTTTTCTACATGTAATGTTTTGTTAACTTTTGTAAAATAATGAAAATCATCTTTAATTCTAACTCTATCTTAATAAAAGATTAAAGAACACGAATACACTTATACAGATATGTATATAGCGTGCTCGAACCGTTGACGGTGGAATCTGCCCAGACCTTATGATTTAATAAAACATTTTGATCTACAACAATATTGTCTCATTGTCATTTCTATTTAAATACTGACTCAACATCAAATAAAGAAAGTATTCTAAGACAAATAAAACGATAGAAAACGCGAGATTTACAGCGCATTATTATGCTTCTAAATTGATCCTAGTTCACTATAATATTACACTCCAAACACAACCCGCGACGCCACCGACAACCTAAAATATATTTAAGGATTATTTATTATCTTTTATCATTTTTATAGCTGTACATAGTCACAAAGAAAACTAAATCTATTTAAACTTTCAAATTTTTAACACACATTTTCCAATATATTTTTATGAAACACGCAATCTCCATCCTATAACATTTATCGATTGCAAAGGGTCGTATTTCTTGGTTCTACTAAAACCTCTTGTTGACTTCCTATCAGGAAAAGCTGGAGGGTTGAAAAACGTCCCAAAAGCTGTTAAGTATCGTATGATGGTAGGTTCGTAGCCATAAATGTCATGGAAATACAGTGGACATAATGCGGAACATTTTCTCCTACTGGGTTTTACAGAAATGATAAAAATATATGATGATATTTGACAGAACATATTTTATACTGCATGATAGTATTAACATAAATGTCGCTCGTGCCTAGAGACCACGAAATGATCGTAATCTAACTTTAAATTCTGCATACGGCCAGATTGAATCAAGATATGAGTATTATAAGCATGACCAGATCTGAATACAAAACTAAATATATGCCTAGCATATATATAAGAGTACCAAAAGCTTTCTCCTCTATGTACCAGAAATGTAGAAACTTAAAATTGATAGTCTATTGAAAGTCTGAGTTGTAGGAAGTGACAAATGTATTTAAATAGGCTTGTGTCCTATGTCTTAATTTCTATAAAAGTGTACTATATATTGATAAAGTGGGTTACTAGAACCTCAAATGTTCAATTATTTTTTAATAACTCATTATATGTTGGGAGATATTAACAATTAAAAAAGTCATATTGTCTCTTTAATTATTAAAGGGATTCAACGTTGTACACATTCCAAGTGCATGTGACATCACAATCCTTGTGTAAGGTTACCAACCTTACAGCTCATAAATCTCTGCTATATGTATTTATATATCAAAATATCAATTATTATTTACAGCTATTTCAAGGAACAATAAAATTCCAATATTATGTCTGCCTTAGCAGCATTAAATAAAATAAAAACTTATTATTCTTTGATTTGACTTGATTATTTGACTACCAACAACTACAGAACATTACCACAGCACTAACCTACTCAACAAATAACTGACGTTAATCATTTATGTGAAGTGAAGTTATGCATTTCACGTCATAAAAATATGGCCGACCATTTCTAGCGTTAAAACTACAATTCAAACTTTTAATTGCTATATCTCCGTCAACATTTAGATATTTAATAAAATAGACACCCCAATAGACATTTATTAACATCAATTTCAATCAACAATTGAAAAATCGACCACTAAAAAATAAGGGCACAAGCCCATTATTTGTAATATAAATAATAATTAAAGAATAAATACAATTTATATATAAGAATTCACCCTGCGTATGTTTGTGCTCACAAAACTCGAAAAGAAGTTGGACGATTAAATTGAAATTTTGGCATAACGATGTAATCGAATTCATTTCTTTTGTCTTCTTGTGATCACAAGATTTATCACAATCTTTTTATCAAGATAGCGACCGAATGGCGGCGCCTTTTGCACCGAAAATTCTAATTTAAATTCACGTATGACTTCTTGAAATTATGAAAAAATAAAATTAGTGCCTACCCAAAATGCCAGGTTAGATGACGAATTTCCCGACTTATGTTGGAAAGAAATTAGTTCTTTAGTAGACATAAGTAATGTAACTGAAGCCAATTATTTATGAACAATAAAAGTACTAATTATAGCAATAAATGAGCTAAAATACGAGTATAAAACAGAAGTAAATCACACAGCTCTTCCTAAACAAGCTTAAATAAACGCCAAAGCAAATAAATATAGAGATTGAATCAGAGCAAACTTGTTTTATTTTACTTTACCCTTTGATGTAATGTACAATATTTATTCTTATTCAAATACTCGTCGGCTTGTGTACAAGAATTTTGCTTATTATTATCAAAGTTCAAAGGAAAGCTAAAGTTGAAAGAAATTTTTACCACAGTTCAAAATCACTGTTCCTCACAGAAAGGGACATGTTTTATTATTTTGGTTTTTTGTTTTTCTTATTTTAAAATTACCTATTATTTTTTATAGCACATGTATCAAATATATCATATACGTTGTGATCGATTCAACGAACATAAAAATGTTATACAGAAAGAATAAACGTATCAGTAATTGCTTTATAAGAAAGGAAACTCAAGGCGACTCTATATTTCTATAAGTTCAAAGAATTTTTAATACAATTAGACAGAAAGAAATGATAGCAAACAAACTACTCGTATTGAATTACGGTACGTTAATGTGGATAAAATACTTTCGTAATGAGTTCGTTGGCTTGAAAGTTGTAGACTATTTGGAAGAAACAGTATCATATAAAATAAGTATCAGATAAATAAAATAAAGGATGAAAAGAAAAAAAAAGTCAATTTCTTGGAAATACTGAAAAGAAACCTGTATTATATCAGAAATTCTGTGAAGAGATTTCTATTTTCTCTGAAATGTCAATAGTCGAGTTCATTGAGATCATAACGTGTCATAGTTCAAATCTCAGACCACACGTGCTTTTATAGTTAGAATTATATTTGAGATTATTTGAATTGTGAATACTTCCTTAGATTTTCATAGTGTGGCAATTTGAGTTGTATGAGATACGTTTACATGGTTATGGGCCCAATTCGTTAGTATACCCAAAATTGGACTTAGTTTATAAATATAATTAGTCATAATTTCTAATTCTATTAATTATTACGCTGCTATTTCTCATTAAAAAGAAATGTGTGGTAATTAGAATGTATAAAATTTATTCCACGACTCATTTTAATTAATTCACCTACGAAAATCTAAATTAAAAAATAATTAATATTAAAGAACAAAATTTAATTAAATAACGAAATTTTTCTTATTATATTGTAATAATATTAACTTCATAATATTACTAACATTAATTATAATGGTATTAATCAAATCCTCATTTTATCAATTTATTTAACAATATTAACCACCCACCTCGTCCCCCAAATATACGTCTTATAGAGAATTTCATAGTCTTATATAATTCAGCGATGTAAGCAATACCCCAATAATAATTTACAACGGTTGCACCATCATAAACAAGAAAATCAATGAAGCTATATCCAATTTAAGTCTGCAAGCCACAAACTTTTATGTCTCTCATTAATTGATTTATGGTATTAATTATAAACTTGAAAGTGATACTCAAACTGCTGTTAATTTCAACGCTGGTTATATCAGTCATTTTTTATATGTTATTTAATGAGATAAATCACAAAACACCGTAAACATTAATTTATGAATATGTTTACACCTATAGCTTAAGGCCTCTCTCACACTGCAGCCGTTTTCGACTAACAACTGTAATTCGTAAAGTAATGATCTGAATGTCTATCTAAAAATCATATCGATTTGTCAATAGTGACACCATTTATGTCATCCTGCGAATTTATTTCTCATGCCGGTTTTACACCAAAGAGACAGTTTTGTTATCAAAAAGCAAAACAAAATCATGTTTTGTTTTATTTTAAAACAGTTCTGTTTTTCGAAAACAGACTGTTCACATTGAACAGACTGGTTTTGTTTTTAGTGTTTTTCTGTGTGTCCCATAAAAATTATAAACATAATAAACAACAACTGACAAGGCAAATGTTCACAAAAAACAAATCTGTGTTTTCAAACCAAACAGACTAAAAAATAACAACAAACGTGTTTTCCTTCGATCTTACCGACTCCAGATGGGAATGTGTTCTGTTTACCAAAACAGCAAAAAAAAGACAAAAATGTTTTAAGAACTATCTCTTTGGTGCAAACATTGGTGTTTTTGTTCAGAAAAACAAGTTTTTGTTCGTGTTTTATTGAACTGTCTCTCTGTTGTGAAACCGGTATTAAAAACCAAAAAATATGTCACAAAATATCTCTTTGGTGCAAATATTGGTGTTTTTGTTCAGAAAAACAAGTTTTTGTTCGTGTTTTATTGAACTGTCTCTCTGTTGTGAAACCGGTATTAAAAACCAAAAAATATGTCATAGAACATTTTATATTAGGTAAAATTGTTTACGTAACGTGTAACTGGACTTGTAATATTACTAAATGAGAAATCCAGTTGAAACGACCAAAATATCTGCGTTTTATATTCTCTGTGGAAAAGGATTACTACAAGAACATAAAAGTCATGTAAGTGTGAAATTCTATTGACCTTTCCGTTGGTCATCTAACAACATTTAGCACCGGTGATTCTATCAGCATTATCATTGCACCAAAACGAATAAAACTTTATTAGAGAATTTTGTAGTGCACATTCGAAATAAAATATTTTATGATATAACATTCTAGCTTAATAACATTCTCTTCTTCTTTTATATATTGTATTTCTTATATTATAGCAAAGTTTTCATCTTTAACAGAGCTTTTAAAACTAGATTTATATTTTATTTTCGTTGTATTGATTGTTTATAATAAAAGTTTTGTAAACTTCATTATTCTTGTATTATATTTATAATATAAAAGAATACAAAAATAAAATAACTTTGGGATATACTTCAATTTAGTGCTGACAATGCAAAATTTGAGTTAAGTAAGTTACGGAGAAAAACTATAGACTTTAATAAGAATTGTAAAATGTGAAAGTTTTACGACAGTCTCACCGCCTTCTACGCGAAGTGTCTAGAACCCTTATGTTGTCATGTGAATTTACTATGCTTTCTGAAAGTAGAAGTTTATCCAACGTAAAATATTGTAATATTTCGAAAGTAATGTTGATATTTTCCTATATTAGAACATTTCAAGTCCAGACCAATTTGATATTCCACTCTATTACACATATTATATTATTTTGCTAGTTCATTCCATTACTTCTTTTATAGAGGTTGTTCTTATTAGCTTTAGACCTCTACCTCCTCTAGTTAGAGAAGAGGAGAAAAGAACATCGATAAAGAGTATGACATTTCACTATCTTTGAATCTCTTGTCAACGTGCGTCTCATATTAAGCAGACAACCCTTATCGTGTTTGAAGTGTTTATGACAATGTGTTGAGACTACCAGGGTATGACTTGTTCAGGTATTCTTTGACTTTCGTTCACTAGTAATGTCATGGAAACCTATTCTACTTTTCTTCAAATTCCATATTGTTTCTCAGAAGAAGAAAGGGCTGTTTCTGTTCTAATATTAATAAGCCAAAGTCAGAAATAGAACCCAAGTTCCTATCTGAACACCAAACTTAACGGTGTCCATACAAACGTTAGTAGTAAGCACTAATTTTTGAGAACTGTATTGCTATCATAATGATAATGCTATCTGTGCATGTCTTAATGTAAATAGCATGCCAAATATACTGACAGAATTGTAGATAATTTGTGTGACTTAATTATGGCCTCCTTTATGAATATATCTCATTACCCGCTACACACAGTTACGTGTATTTAGGGTTTATTTAACGTAACAATAATTACTTGTTACGTAAGAGAATTTTACCAAGCATACAACGTTTTCCGATCTGTTTCACTACTTTTTGAATCTTATCTGCGTTAGTATGATATCAAAACTTCTAAAGAACACCTTTCTAAAGTTTATACATTTTTAAGAAGTCCTTTTTAAGGATTATGATAGATATGTAATAATAAACTGAGACCCTTTTATATTAAATATTACTAGAGATGGCTAATTTAAATATTACCCGAATAAAGTAACATCCATGTTTTGTGTTGTCCAAATATATTCATATTTAATTTCATTTTAAAAACAGATGTCTGAAATATATGTTTTCCAATTACAATTTCCTGCAAACTCATACGAGTATATGATTTAAATTTAATAAAATCATTCTCTAGTTAGAATTGGTATGTTCTGGTCTCATGTTCACATAACTGCATGTAATGTTAATTACAAAAGACGGAGTTACCAATATGGTGTCCGTAATTTACTTCCGTACAACCTACTTCTACTTACACAAGTTTCACAATTTAATTAACATTAAGAGAACGTATAAAGATACTACTATAATCCAGAATAGCTGTAGCCTTGCATTTAATTTAAGAAATAGAATAGTAATTTAACCTTAAGGACATTCTTAAGACAATCACTTATCTTAATCATCTTGAAATTTTATTTATGTTTTTTTACGTAGAAAAAATTTTGAGATGTTCACTGTTAAAATTTGCATTTTGTATATATAAGACAATATCTCCAATTTTATTAGGAATTGTAAATTTTTAATCAAACTTATGTGTTGCTCTGAAATCAAAGAAACGACATTTAAAGTTTATTATTTCAATTGTCAATTCCTTTTTATCTAATTTTATAATAACTTAACAAACTCCTCAAACGTCATCTATGGAGTTCATGAGTATATGGTCACTGTTTTACCGACAGACGAGCTTTGTACCAACTAAATACATATAATGTCTTTACATATATACGAACCATATACCGACCTATTGACAAATTACATAAATTATGACTTTAAATTTAATGACTGAAGCTTACAATTAGTAATTAATCTTTATCGAAGCTTTTAAGTCGAATTTTTAGAGAAAATTATGTTGTGAAATAAGAAAAAATAGGAAATTACATTTCATTTAAATTGAAACCAATCTAACCACCTACCACCCTCCTGGTACATGTATACTATTCCTATACTATTGCAAGTATTGTACAATGTATGTACGTTCTATTTTCAAACAACAATAAAGTAATTTATTTTTATTTCTCTACACAAAGCTCTTACATTTCATGAAACATCTTGGAACTTTGTATTACAGTATTACGATGTACTTAACAATTCTGAATAATAAAAATGGCGAACCTAAAATTTATTCAGTTAGTTATTTTCTCATCTAAATCATCTCATTTAAAATTAGTTAGTAATAGGGTTAATGAAATCCATATATACATGATACTGTAAAGACATTTTTATTTAACCTTTTAATTATGAATGAACAGGACTTAAAATATACGGAAACTAATATTTTCTTAAACACAGTTAGTTACAAATATCTGAAAGTTTATTTAACATAACAAAGTTTACCTTTTACATAATTTTTTTTAGGTTTCGATATAAATTTATGTTTCTGGCGTCAATTATGCTTTAGGATATTATATTAGGGTCTTTAAAATATTAAATTTTTTCTAAGCATGATAAATACATTATTCTTTGCAATTATTTTAAATAAACATTTTCTTTCTATTCTTTCATTACTTCATCTTAGTCCCAAATTTGGAATTTTAACATTGGTCTTTTTGGCACACAATTTGGAATCACTTTCCATGAAATCTTAAAAAAACACAAAGAAGATCGTGATCAGAGATCGGAGAAAGTTGGGAAATATACGACAGCGTGCAGAACTTTGATCTACATACGTATGTACCATATTATCAAAACCGACGTATGAAATACAGACTTCTTCGATACATTGGTGTTTTATGCGAAACATCTCCATTGCACCCTACTGAAAAAGTCGAGTATCGCAAGTACTTTCTTCCAGTATGAAAGCAACCTAACTACTTTTACAAGATGACTTACGATATATCTACACGAGATCTACACATACATAATAATGATATTTAGTAGATAATAACTTAAGACCAGCAACTTTTATTTTACGCTGGTCAGGCTGTAGCCCACAGTTCTTATGAACGCGCCGCTACTGCTCTTAAACACAGAAATCATTCTGAGTCTATAATCTGTTTTCATCAAACGAAACTCTTTGAAGTTTTATTGTAATAACGTTATACGAATATACATAAAACGTGTGATGAACATGTATTGGTGGAAAACAACAAAGTAAAATCTTTTATTGGTTGTGCAAAATCACGACGTCATTATCATCTAACTACTTTACAACTGATGGTAAGCGTATATTTACATAGCCATACACACACATACACATATATACAATAGATGTTATTGGATTTTAAAAAGCAATCAGTAAAAAAAAGGGATTCACTGTTTTTAATTATTATTCATGCGAAGTCATGATGTTTGTTTCTGTGCTTTCATCAAAAGACTAATTAACCATACGAGCAGATATGGAATTATATACATTTGATTTGACGTGAGCGAAAAATTCGAAAATTTCTGTTCCAAAAGCAATATTTCATATATTTATCGTTTAGAGTTTAATCCACATTCATAGAAATTATAAAATAACTGTCACATCTGTTTGATTCTGTAACCCACGTCTTTTTATGATATAATTTGCAATCTGCAATCAAGAATAAAACATTTGCTGCAAAATTAGTTACGGGGCCTGTAAAATATAGGCCCTAGCCATTGCGAGGCACATGTTCTTTGTATGATTTATGTTATGTTATTGGAGGTGTTATAAAAGTTAACAAGCACAAAGACGACAAATATTAATGATGATAAACTAAGGTACATGAATGCCTTACTAAGATGTACGCAGTGATTCTAGTGTGATTTCTAAAGAGCGAGATTCAAATACATATATAGTAAAGAATTTTTCTACTTGGGTTTAGTTTTCTACTTGCGCCTGCAAGAGTAGGGCCTCTACAAGAGCGAGGCCACGGGCGGTTGTCCTGCTTGCCACTCCCTAAAACCGCCTCTGCTCGTAACAACCCAGTAAACAATTTGATGAAGTGTCCTATTCTGTGACGTTTATATCACTATTATTACACTTCAATTATAGTTCGCATCAATTTTAACTTCATTTGTATTCCGACAGGAGTGGTTTCGTCATTTGTGGCTGGTAAAAGAGGCAACGACTGTGAGAATGAACTCTTTCATGACAAAAAAAAACATACGCATCTTCAATATGGCGGCAAAGTGACTCCAAAATGTTTACTGGGAAATAGCGTTGCCGCTGTTAGTTTAATGTGTCAATCTCTTGTTGTCTCCTCTTTCTATGGCAAAGACAACAATATCCAGACAACTTGTCCACAAGGAAGATAACACACAAAACCATAGAACGCGTGAATACGTCCATCACATCTGACTTTTACCAAGGATTCATATAATGCACAAACAATACAATAAACCAAATTATTTAACCAATAATGTGAATTCTTTACAAACGAATTTACTACAATCTATAAATAAATAAAAAACGTGAATCCTCATCATCTTCAGTATAATGATACTTTTCACGCCTCCCCCCAAACATTTTCAAGCAATCTTTATAGGGGTGCCATTTGTTTTTATGCAATACAAAAGAATAAATTTTATATAAAATCTATGTAACACTGTAACATCACAGAAGAAGGCGTTGGTTTGTTGACATCGTTCCGGTTTTCCAAAGGGGTTTTAGGGCAACGCGGTAGCAGCTCTGAACTAACGGGGAAAAGGAGCGAGTCATTTAACATCAGCAGCAAACTTCATGTTATAAGTCATACACAGAGTATCAAACGAATGCTTTATGTACATACGAATCCGTATGTTTTGTAAGGATGTTTAGAATGTACTACACGTTTATCCTGAATATGTACGAATAATTCCCCGGAACGCGATGCGCTCAGTTAACCACATTTTGTAGCTTTCTCGTTGTGATTACACGAGTATGTACTAGATGTATCTTTGAAAGAAATTCTGTTTAAAAAACCGACTCGTATACGTCATTTTATATTCATGGTTGGAAGGGTTTAGTTATTAAAAGGGTTTTGCATAAAATTTAAATATTATTTGAGATCGTTTTTTCAATTCTTAGTTAACTTAGGTTTATTATATACCTTGGTTGATAGTTTTGTTTCACAGTTCTCATTTTTATTCAAGTGGAACATAACTGCAGCTTAACCATTCAAAATACCTCGGCTATATATTTCGTTTGTTACCAGTGATAGATCCTTGACAAAACTAGAATTCAATAACTAAATGTCTAACTTCTAAATCCAATAACTGAAGTTTAACTGAGAATTTAAAAAATGGTCCTTATTTATTTCAGGTTATATTTATGTGCCATTAGTTTACAATTGGTTTAAAAATAAAGTACGAATTATTAAATAACTATTTTCAAATTTCCTTTCTTTCATAAAACTTCCCCCACTTGGCTGAAGGTTAACCTAGCATTGTGTTGTACCATATATTTATATAAGTTATTGTAAATGCAATCCACAATGCAATTGAATACTGTAAATGTCTTTGCGGTGAAAACGCAATTATATTCAACTTTTCTGGAACAAACTATTTATCTGAATCGAAATCGTATCTGATTGTGTAAAACCCACTTAAAGAAGAACACAAAATCGTGAGACCTATGAAGGTGTGAAGCAATTTCTAAAAACTCAGTCATATATATCAAAATATAGTAAGCTGAAATTTTGCATAAACCTTTATTTCGAAGTTCCGAAGACTAACTAGAAAGTTTTATATAATCTCGTGTCCGTGTCATAAGATATTTAAGGTCAAAGGTCATAAAATCTGTCTTTCTGCAAAAATTTCGTTTTCTATTAAAAGTTGTTATAAAACTAGTGGATCATAAAATTATCTACAAATTCGATCTTATGCATTTTTTTGCATGATTAACCATTCCCAAGATATAGTTCGAAGAATATTCATATCTTTAACAATAACATAAATGGCAAACGATATATGAAGGGCAAAGTAATTTTATATGACAATCTGAATAAAGATGACATGTGTCTTAACACTTAAAGAGATACATGATATATCGAGGTATAATCTTCATCTTTAGATCTAATATCAGTGAAACAACATCCGCCTCTCACTGCGGTATATTCTACATCCTTGCTACATGGTCCATTACATCTTTAATGTTCTGAACTGGCGCAAAACAGTTCCATATTTAGTATAATGGTCTGAGCTCAGAAGATACTTAAATAAATAATATGGATCATTACAACAGTAAAAAGACATTTAAGCGAGATGGAAACCATAACATACACATACAGTGATATGTATATATGGATATACGTATACGTGTAGAGCCGATAAGTTAGTTTCATAGCGTAGCTTTCAAAAGTTACAACAAATATTATTTTTTCACTTCATATTTGCTTTTGTTTAAAGTTAATATTTAATCTAAAGTTATTTTATATTTAATAGCTTCTCTTTAATTCATGTGATTGTATTCATGTATGGATAAAACTGTACGTTATAAATTCACGCTCCGGTTTACCGGTAACGGTAAACCGTTACATCAAAACTGTCCGGTACATCGCTGCGTGTATGCTGTGCATTTTTCAATACATCAATAAAATAAAGGGATAATAAAATCAGCGAAAAATTAAGAATGCAATAGTTATACAATAAGTCACATTAAAAAGACATTTCTACTAATATTTCTACCCTGTAAAGATTTACGTAAATAATATGTATTTAAATATAAATTTTAAATGCAGACACAACATGCTAACACAGTTACGTGTATTTAAGGTTTATCTAACTTAGTAAAAGTGATACTATGCAACGTTTTGTGACCTATTTTTCGGTTTTTATAAAAATAACCGTTTACCGTTTACTCAATTAACATATCATAAAACTACTTAAGAAGACCCTTTTAAGCATTAAAGAATTTTAAGAACACCTCTTTAAGGATTAATTGCTTTTAAAATAGCTATGAAATAAGACATGAAATATTTTAACATTCATTAATAGTAAATGCTATATAACTGCATGTGTGTTGTAATTAAGTAATGATGTTATTGATACATCTCAAATTCCATTCTAATTCCGGGATTTATTAGAATTGTCCGAAAAGGCAAAGAGAATTTTCGAATAATCTTCAAATAACGATGTTTTTGATACTTCCCAGATTACATTCTATTTTCGGAATTTCCCTAGATTTCCGGAAAGCAAAGAGTATTATCGTACAATTATCAAGTAATGAAGATATTGATACATCGCAGATTCTACTTATTTCACGGAATTTTCCAGGAACGCAAACAATATTTTCTTATAATCTTGAAGTAATAATGAGTGTTATAATGGTGACGCCCGATGTTGCTAACCTAGTCAAGAATTATTAAGAGCTAACACACTAACATCAGCTCACTGAATTAGTCTTAATAAAAAATATATGTAATTTCGTATTTCTATGCTAAAATCTTTATTAAAAATGTAATTGATCGTAACTTTTTACTAATGGACCCTATTTAACATAAAGCTACAACTGACTTAATCTGAAGAATGTACGTAGGAATTTCCTTTTTTTATTACCTTAATTTTTATGCCACGTACGTTTTGATTTATATCAGTGCGGAATATTTCAACAGCTTAAAAATAAAAACGTCAAATGCCTTATTTACATATTAAAAAAGGGTTTGAAAATAATGTATTCATACATATATTACAAAAAAAGAAAATTATCTTTTTTGTTACGTTTGCAAACTGCTTTTCCGTAAAATATACATACTCGTATGTATAACAAACGGGAAAGTCTTTAAAAACAACTTTGCTAAATCAACAGAATGCTGGTAATTGTTCTAGTTGTGCGATGTGGTGTTTATACACTGAACACTTTGTTCCTTAGATTGAATAATTAGTATTCATGATATTAATTTATGTTGTTTATCTTACATTAATATAATCTACATAACATATAATTTACATTGAATTAATATATACAAACAGTACTTTCAAAAATATCACAAGAAAAACATTAGATATAGCTAGGGTCGCACAGAAATAAATCCGCAATTGAGTTGCGAACCCAAAAATGAATTTATATAAAACTGTAACATTTGCCAACCTTTACAATTACTGTTAAACAAGAGAAGTGCAAAATTAGACGTCAAAGCTACAGCAGCTGGTCCGTCGATCCGTAATGTTTCAATATAATGTCGTGATATGAAACGAAAAATAAATAACATTGCTTATTATATTCATTTCAGTTCGTGATGTCTTCAACTACTATGATAACAACCGGAATATTACGCAGTAAAACAAAATGGAAACGTTAATTAGATATATATTCGTCAATGTTTAGATTAACCAATATTTCAATAAAGAATTAAAAACCGACTCCCAAAAAATGAATGTGTAATACATGGAATCATATAATACGCGCAAATAGATATAAAAAACGGTTTGAATACATCTGGTTTTACCAAAAGACTTATGCAGAGAAAGGATGGAAACACTAATTTATTTAAACGATCGAAAATGTGCAAATCTTGTAAGATGAACTTAATCAATTTAATAGTACTTACGTTTTCTAAGCAAGTATTTAAGGATATCTCGAGCATGTGACGTACCTGAAAATAAAAAAATAAAATTAATAATTTGTTAAAAATAAAATTAATCACTTATTAAGTTTGTAATATGATTAGTATTTATTTTATCTCAAAATCGAACTGTGTGATTACTACGTCTTAGATAATTACTAATAGAGAAATAAAATATAGCCGAAAGTAATTTTAATTATTCAATTTTTCAACAGTTGTGTTACTGTGATATGTAATCGAAATTGCGAAAATGCAATACTTGAGTGTCTTCTGGTAACTTTTACTCTATATAACGATAATGATGTAACCTTCTTATTCCAGAATTGATTATAATACTCTTTTGCGTTATGTTAATTTATGTAAAACAAAGAAAATGTGACTTACACCTCTTTAGCTTTAACTCTTCTATGACCTATGATATCAAAATCGAAAAATATTTAACGTAAAGTGGTTCGAAAATGTTCTCACGTTCTGTAACAATGATCTTCCTTTATAAACCCTACTGGAGAACCGGTTAAGAACGTTTTTCTTTAAACTTTACATATCATTTAATTTCCATCCACACAAGAAATCATTTACATAAAGATCGTTGCTAAACATAATGCTTTATTAATGACCAATTAAATTAATAAGTGTAAAAATAATTTTTATTAACTTTAATTAAAAAAAGCTGTTAAATTTAATGTTTATTACTAACGATACGAGTACAATAGAGAGAAGGAACCATAACATAGAAAACGATATAAATATTTAACTTGTCCGAAGTGTTAGAAGTGTTATTAGTAATTAAAGGAGCTCGTTAAAATTTTAGATTCGATAAAATAAAAACTTGTATTCATTCATTTTAAATATACGAAGATCAATGGCGTAACGTCTACAGTGTAAATCCTGGCACAAAATCAGCAAATGGATGATTTTGATTGATTAGAAATTCAAGTGTGTGATACATATACGGTAATATTTTACTTATCTCTTGGCTGCATGTGCTGATTTCTATCTCTCTATTCATATAACGGATTATCAAATAAGAACTATACATGGAATGGGCTTGTGTCCTCATTTTTTAGTGGTCGATTTTTCAATTGTTGATTGAAATTGATGTTAATAAATGTGTATTGGCGTGTCTATTTTATTAAATATCTAAATATTGACGGAGATATAGCAATTAAAAGTTTGAATTGTAGTTTTAGCGCTAGAAATGGTCGGCCATATTTGTATGACGTGAAATGCATTTTAACGTTAGTTATTTCTTGAGTAGGTCAGTGCTGTGGTAATGTTTTGTAGCTGTTGGTAGTCAAATAATCAAGTCAAATCAAAGAATAATAAGTTTTTATTTTATTTAACCCTGCTAAGGCAGACATAGTATTGAAATTTGATTGTTCCTTGAAATAGCTGTAAATAATATTTGATATTTTGATATATAAATACATATAGCAGAGATTTATGAGCTGTAAGGTTGGTAACCTTACACAAGGATTGTGATGTCACATGGACTTGGAATGTGTACATCGTTGAATCCCTTTAATAATTAAAGAGACAAAATGACTTTTTTAATTGTTAATATCTCTTAACATATAAGGAGTTATTAAAAAATAATTGAACATTTGAGGTTCTAGTAACCCACTTATTAATATATAGTACACTTTTATAGAAATTAAGACATAGTACACAAGCCATTTATTATAATGTCCAGAGACAGTTTACGGAATTAAGTAAATTATTTCTACGTCATTTTATTTAATGTCGGTGTAAGATCTGTCCTTGCGCTGACAACCTTGTAGTAGTATGACAGTTTTTACAGTGATGAGCTTTCATTTATGTGGACTAAACTGCACTATGCTGCCTATTGTGTTTAAGGTACATATTGCATGTAATCAATTAAAGAGAACCACACTCAAATTAGGGTAGCCAACTTTCTGGAGACCCAGAAAGAAGTATCAAAATACATAATGCAAACACATCATTAACGTATCTAAATAATTGACGTAAAATTGGTCTTGATCAAACAGGGATCCAATTGCTAAATGCAGGACTAATACTCGAGCTTTATATAAGAGATACAATTCTGAATAATTCCAAGTCTTATTTGCAAATAACATCAAACAAATTTTGAAAGTAACAAGAAAAGCTGCTGCTGGTAAGGAACTAAAGAAGAACCTCCAAATAGGACAACTGTTGCCAACATTACCTAAAACCTTGGACATATACACTGACCTGTGAATCGAATATATTCAATAAAGTACAAAGAATAGAGAAAACCTTTATAAAACAGAAGTGGGTAATTATATTTAAATATTTAAACTAATAACAATATGCTACTCGTTGATATTAATTGTTAATTATAATATAAATTAAACATGAATGTTATAATGAAAATTTTAATTTCAAATTAGCAAACATTTTCAATTTAAACAATATTCAATTATAAACGGAATATTGAAACAAGTTGAATAAATGAATTATCGCATAAATATGCAATAAAGTGTACTGTACGCTATACTGAATACACTGTAAGAGTACTATAGGGTAGTGTTTTGTACTGATAGAGGAAATGACATTGTGTCAGAACAGTAGAAATTATAATTAATATCCTATACAATGGGAAACAGCTATAAATATATTATGTCAATTGTCTATGTCTTGCTCCGTTATTTCACTTGAGATAAAATGAAATCACTGACGATAATAAAGAGGAAAACAACGAAATGAATCAAATCCAGTGAATCGTATACAACAGTATTCGTTGTTAATATTAGTCGATATATCAGATCCCTCTAACAAAATAATCAATATCGATGAACAGTGGCGGATAGAGTCGCGGTGTTAATATTTATAAGGCTCTTAAAAGAGGGTTATATTATAACGTTATTTAACGAAATTTCTAATTATATCCATTGTACAATCACATCCAGCTAAACACAAACCATAAGCTCTTGCATTATTTAACGTTATAATTTTTATTTAATGTTACGTCTTCACATTGTCATTAAATAAATGCAAAATCACATTAAAAATATTTTACTAAATGTACTCACTTTATATGTGCATTACAAGGCTTTCATAAAAGGCTTTAATATCAAAAAACATAATTCGAATTATATATTTTGAGCTTAACAAAAGCAAAAATAATGTTTTACAACCATATGCGATCTCTACTGTACGTAGTCCAAAGATTCGCCAATAGACAAATCCGCCACTGTGCAAAAGTATTGTACATCTATCTTGTTTTGTTCATGCGGCAAATACTCGTAAATCAAATGTGCTATTCAGTAATTACATTACTTCCCTTCTAAATGAAAACAGGATCCGGAATTGACGAGAGGCTGCTTTTATTAGTGACCAATGACCAACGGATCATTGAGTTCATACGAGGTTAAGTACATGGTAACATCTGCTCTGCGACTGTGACGAAAGGTCAAATGTCAAACTCATCATTACTTGACATACGAGTATACGCGAATACAGACGAATTTATAAATATTTATGAGTTTTATTATCCATGTATTACAATGATACTAAAAGATATCTTTGAAATGAAAGACTAGTAGAAACGCAAAGTGATTTGTTTAGCATTTTATTTAAAATGGAAATTCGGCTGATGTATGGTCATATCCAACATCATATCCAAACTTGTTTATATATATTTGTTTTTACTGTAAAAGATGATAGCTTACTACAAGATAATTCAAAAGTTACATTGCGTTACATTTTCAATCTGTCAATCAGTATTAATTTAGTACTATAATATAAACAAGACCTCAAACTAAAGAGTGGTGACTCGTTTCATCCAAACCGCGGATCTTTTCTATAAAACTAGACAGAATAAGAAATACAGGAATCAATAGCTAACTAGCCAATTTTTGATTTGAAACCTGTCATGTTTATGACAAACTATACTTTCGTTAATTGGTTTTTATAAAAATGACGACTTATTAATTTAGATCCAAAATGGCTCCCGAAAAGGTATAAATTATAGAAAACATTAAAGCTAGAGAATATTAAAATGTACGTAGTGTGTCCGCAGAGTGTAAAAGTTTTGAGAACTCTGGTATAAACTATACCACAAATCCAAATATTCACTTTCAAATTAGTTGTCAACATCAAAAATTAAAACATACGCAATATAAAATATTTCAAACTTTCAAAATCCAGCCGTCACAATAAAGACTTAATCAACTTTACAATTAAAATTCTGTAAAGAAAAAGATTTACGAGATTCTAATTAAATTAATATAGACATAAGGGATTCGAAACTTTTATAATAAAATCATTTCGGGAAATTAGACAAATGGATTATTGCATAAGCTGAGTTAATAATTTGAATGGAGCGTTATTAAATGTCTCTTCCAGGCGTTTTGTCTTCCCTTAATGCTTTCCCTTAACATTGGAGAGGATCCGATTTGTCCTTCTTTCGCAGTTTTAGTCGTTTTTATTTTTGTGTGTTTTTTAGTATTCTGACCAGTGTCTTTCCTGCAAAATATCTAAAGTTGACCGACAACGCGGGTTAATGACTTCTTTAAATTAATTAGATATTGCGACGGAATTGATGACTACCAATTAAAAGTAAATACACGAATATCTTTTAACACTCAAAACATTAAAGCAGGTCATTATACACCTTATTTAACTGATTGCTATGAATAAAATTTAGTCCTGCTTTCAATAAGTTATTGTTTAGGACTCCTTCTCACTGGATCCGACTTTTTCAGTGGATATATTCGAGCTGTTTCGCATTAGTTCTTTTTATCGTGATATGAAGTCTCTACTTAAGTGTTTATCAATGCGCCAGTGTTTTGAAATAATCCTTGGTTCATAAGCATGTTGATCAAAGTGTCGCATTTCCTTTATACTTTAAAAAGGAAGCGACACTTTGATCAAGATACGTATGAATCTTAAAATGAACACGTGCGTGTGAAATATACACTTCTTTGAAACAGTGGTGCATTGATTATGCATGCTTATAAATTCCAATCGTATCACAGTTTTTATTTTATTTTTATAAGTATATTTTTCAATAAATTTTGATGAACTATGTCAGCGACATCTTTCGTGCCTTTAGAGAACTAATGTTATATAGATATGTGCTCTATGACGTATACTTTATCATAAAAAGAACTTTTTATTTTTGAATATCAGAGTGGCGTAATCCATTAAAAGTGATTGAATTGTACATATTATTAATTTCACAAACTTTTTATAGAAATATCATAACTTTATTCTATATTTACATATGTTCAAAACAATTCACTAGACTTTGATATATTCCCGATTCCAACGTGGCGTCAGTGGTCACCCTCCCTCGCCATCTTTATCCTGGAAAGCAGGAAAACGGTAGCACGGCAGTAGACACTGTGTGGGTGCTACTTCTTTGTTATCCTAGTCGGTAGTCCGGACCTCGCACTCCGGAGTCGCTATCGATTACATTATCCGGCTCCAGGCGCTCAAGCGTTTATACCTTTCCCAGATAGTCCTGTGCCCCACTGGCCCCACTCTATATGTCAAATAGCCATGTCACTTATTGAACGTTCTTCGTTCTTTGGATTCTATTCTTCAATGGGCTTTGTTTTGTTACATAATATTATTGATGTAAACAAACAATAATTATTAATTTATTACTTTAATAATCTCATGTAGTTATACTACAAATGGAAAATGTATCTAGTAAATTCATACATATTCAAATGTAGAGTAGTGTGCAAAATTGGAGCCTCACTTATAGTAACATTTTAATTAGCTTACAGTAAGCTAGGAAATGGGAACCTTGCATTGCGAGACAATTTTTTTATAAAATTAATAAAGTACACTTTGGAATTAGCTATTGACAAGCTAGCAAGAGTGAATCGGTCATCATATTTTTAAATCTTGAATGAATTACAAATATATTTTTCTGATATTTTGTGAGTTGTTTTTTATAGCTGATAACTTAAGATAGTGAGCCACTTACAACATATAATGAATCCTAAATATACACTAAATACAATTACATAATTAAATGTTTTCAAAACAGAATCTGTTTTAATAAGAGAGGACAGTCTTAGCTACTAGTATGAGCCGGATGCGGAAATTGCATGTTACCTTATTTTATGTAATACTTTACTTCAGTTAAACCTAGTAAATATTTAATTTAAAAAGCTATTATTTTATAGGTATTCTAAAAGCATTTTCTCTTTAAAAAGGATTAATTTTTGTAAAACAGTCTAAAATACGTCACAAAACGTTTCGTATTAGATAAAATCAATTACGTACGCTGTGATTTATTTGCAATATTAATAAAAACATGCTATTTTCCAACGCCGAAGAATGTTGAATGCCAACATTATCAATGTTGAAAAATATTAATTCACGATAGTTTAGACAATGTGGTAGCGCTGCAACATCTACAATATATACAGCCATTGGACACAAAAGAAAACATCAAACAACAATAACAGATTGCCTTGACAGATGACAGATGATCCGATCAAGATTTAAAAAGCGTCTTATACATAAGTGGTCAGTACTTTTAACTTTACAGATTGCGAAACTTTAACATTTCATATAGAAAAAGAAACCTTTATAATTAAGAAAAATATTAAAGCTAGAATATCGTTTGTAAAACTTAATAAAAGATGGACCGTCTATGTGGTTAAAATATCTATGAATGCAATATCTCAATAAAACAATTTCACGTTTGTAATAATGTTACATATTCAACATATATAAATTACATGAATATTTGAAACTGCGGTCCAGAGTACGAGTATATTGCACCTTGGTAAATGCATAATTCATTAGATGTAGAAGCAATGCTATTCCACGGTGCTCATGGATAGATGGTATAGGTATAGCTAGCTCGTCTCAAACATGGCGAAAATAACTCTGTGGTTATATTACATACACCTAAAGGAAATGTGCAATAAATTGTGGTATAATTCATCTACTATTCAACTCACAACGTAGTAAGGAGAGCGAGAAGCCAGACTAGTTTACAATCTCAAAGAAAATCGTATTAGAGTAATGGAGGTACAACCGCTAATAGAGTAAGTTAATCAAATCTTAGGAATATGTTGAGGACAGTGACATAATTGCAACAATACTTACTAGCTTAATTAGGAAAGTGAGGTTTCTGAACTGTTATGCTAAGGCTACACTGGAAATGAACACGAAATTCTGTAATACATTGAATACTATAAATGTATAAATTTTGCTGATTTAAGAGTCGCGCAAAAAAATCTACAGTTTCTTACAAATTTGCAGTGCGAATTTATTTACACTTATTATATCTATTAATTCCATCCTCATTCTAACATTTTCTTCTTTTTTAAACCCTTTTCAAATGAATTTATTCTGCGATAAATTGCATTGCGATAAACAACTCTAGAACCTTATCTTTTAACATATTGCAATGCATGAGAAATTCTGCGCAGATGGAGCTTTCTCAAGCAACTTTTAATATTGTTTTTTTTATTCTATCTGTCTTGAAGAAGAGGGAATTTCACATTTGACATATGACATTTAGTTTTTTCCTAGAGAGATTTTTTTTATTACCGTTTCGTTTAGTTTTATTCTTTAGAATACGGGATTGAAATCCTTGAAAATATTATAACTCAACGGTTCCGTTAACTGCAAAACTCTTTTAATTTAATTTTTATTATACAAAGTAAGTCTACATCATAAAAATTCTCAGTGGTTTTTATTTAATATTCCTACTAAAATTATTTATGCAAGATGTAAGCAAAGGATATAACTGCAACGTGTCATGTTTTCTAGGTTAAGTCTCAACTCTGAGAATTAAAGATGTAATAAATTTAATCTTGTTACTTTTATTCTGCAAGTCACAGTTAAGTATTATTGCATTTTTACTCAGTTCCACTATGCACAGGTTGATAAGCAGATGCATTAATAAAAAATTTATCATTTGCATTATTAGATCTGTTTGCTTTTGATACTGCTGTCGTAAATAATGCAGTAGAAAATTAATATAAAGTAATAAAAAACTGTAGATTTATCTTATTCTAAGTTATTATTACGAATTCGCTGTTTATTAAAGCGCGAGACCATAAAACATTGACATTACCTTACATACGAGTATATGTAATCCTCTTACTTAAATAAACCGAGTAATATTTAATGAAAAAGGTTTTTAATTTGACATATTTATAGCAAACTGCAGATATTTCTGGCCGAAATCGCTAACGATTCTATGTATTACAGAATTGCAGGTTTATTTCAGCGCGGTATTTTTTTGTATTGTGGCACTAACATAAGAAAGAGGCATTTAAAATTATTTTTCAATCAATTTTCTTATAGTGTAGTAATGCATTATTCCACGGACCAAAAGGACATTCGTCCGGTAGCTCTATTCTCAGGAAGGTGTGACGTAAAAAACATAATCAGCGATTATACTACTGATTGTGTACAAATTATAACAAAATAACGAATTAGATGAACAATGTTAAATATTTTTTTCGAAATACCAAAGTTTAAAAAAATAAATCTGAATAAAAAAAATGTAATAATAAATAAATTACTTTCATTCTTAATAAAATATGAGTACGTTTTTTTTTTTTAATAATTCCTACATTTTTTTAATTTAATTCTTCATAAAACGTTATTCGAAGAAATGAAAGACTTTTCAGAAAGATATTAAAAAACATCTATGTTAGTATAATATAAAGTAAAATCACAATCATATTAAAAATTCTTGAAATTCATTTTAGTGAAATATACTACGCTCACATCTGCGCATGCTCCAAATGCAATCGAATTGCATGGAATTAGAGTGTAATTAATGTGTCAAACACCCGGATAAAATAATCCTCAACGTCACAAATGAACAATAGCGGATAGTTTTCGAAGCGTCGTCATAGAACGCATAGGGCCCCTTCTTCGAAAAGGGGCTCCTAAATGAGTAAATTTTCATTGACTAGAACTAAACTCATTGGTGTCAAATCAAAGAAGGGATTCTTTGTCTCTAACTCAATAAATTGATACTGCGTAAAATTGAATTTAAGGTGAAAAAAACGTACCATTTTAGAATTAGCAACCATGTCATAATATCATGTGCGCATTTTGTGTTTGCAAATTCTTTTCAGGCTGGAAGGCATTTGTGACTACATGAGAGCTTAATATTTATTATTATTAACTTTATTAACTTATTAAATTATTATTATAAATTTTTATTAACATTTTTACTCATCATTTTCTAATTCATTTCTTCAAGAAACCAAACATGATATATTTTAAAAAAATTTGTCTCTTTAATTTTCTAATAATTTCTTTTATAAAACGATGACTAATTAAAAAATAATTGGAGATCTTAAGAGTATTGATAGACAAATTCATCGATACATATATTACCATTTATAAAATTTATGTGACAAAAGGATCTACCCAATTAAAAATATCCAAATAATTAATTATATTAAAAAAAAAATGATAGAATATAAGACAAATAAAATATATGATAAGCTTATCTCCAGACTTGACTCGTCTAACTTTAAGAAATATATAAGAGATCTTACTATGTGAATACAAAATGTTCCCTTAACATTTTAACTGAAATAAAATACATTTATCATCCCTCCCTAAGTCCTCCACTTCTCTCTCTTTAATTCCCATCAGTTTTAACTCACATTTCATAGCTCTACTCCCTGCTAACAATAATAAAAACAAGACGTGGGATAATTTGTCTGGGGGAAGAGGAAACGAAAGTTAAATTGTCTTAGCATTTATATTGATGATTAAATTCTTAATAAAATACAAATCGTTCAGAAATGCGTACTGTAATATAAATAATTGATATTTTAATGCATATTTAATATTAAAATAATTTTCTGTTTTCTGGTTACAAAAATTAACCAATATATTGAATTTGCGAACGGTATAAAGGGTTATACACTTCTCCTATTTTAGTTGACTCCTGTTGTACTAAATTATGCTCCTTTTTCACATAGCGATTCGCAGTAAGAGATGGGCTTTCAAACAAGAGATGCTTGCTGGATTAACACTAATGAGTTCATGATTTGTGGTACAGGTGCATCAACTCGAAACAACATTCCTAATGTTTGATGCTTTTCATTAATATACTAAACTAAATACAGTGAAGAATAGGAATAAATATGGCAGATAAAATATAAGACAGATATAAAGAAATCAATATTGTGACGGACGAATTAGAAGGAATGGACTGAAATAGAACGGATTAGAAACTTCTGGAAAGAAACCGAGGGGGTAAATGTTTAAGAAGAATACTAAGAAATACCTAACGAAAATGTATAATAAGGGGTAATAAAGAAAAGTCTTAAAGAAGGTCAGGGCTTTACAAAAGCTGTAGCGCCATTATACTGATGATGATAAGATACAAATTATACCGAAAAGATGTACTTGTATATAAAATTGAAGTTATTATAATACTTATACAAAATAAACAGCATTAAACACTACTATTAGCATTTAAAAGTAAAGTTATTAAAGAAAAAACTTTATATTACTCCGATCAGACACTGGGGACACAACTCTCTTAAATCAATCTTGTCTTTATCGTGGAAAGGTTGAAACAAGACCATACAAACACATTAAATAAACAGAGACAACGCTAACAATATTGTACTTTAAGCCTACAACAGGAAGATAATACAATATTATAAGTAAACGAACAATCCATAACGCAGAAACAGTTTGAAGTATTTTCTTTTATATTTCTAAATAAAGAATAAAAGAAAAGGTAGGATAAGTTAAATCTAAAAACAAAATTAGGAAAACGTTTCTTTTAGTTCACAAACTATGGGTTTAAGAAAGAAGCCTAAAGCGGATGTCCAGTTTCCATTTTATGAGTCTCCATATATCAAGAGTATTACAAACGGCTCAGCTTCAGTGATATTTATATTTTTCTTTTTCCTTTATAAATTTTTCATAAAACTCCTTTTGATATGGTTGAGCATCATACATACATAATTAATCTTATTCTTTTATGTTAAGTTGGAAGACATTTAGATAAAATAAGAATACATCATGACTAAAATTGTGATCATTGTATACTTTAGGGTCATTTATCACCGGGAAGATACACACTACTATAGAGTTTGTCTTTCTTAGACAAAGAGGATAATATGTATTCATCTCACATGTATCTGATAAGAATCCATCACAGTTTACATAAGAGGAACTAATAGATAAAAAAATAAAACAAAAAAAATCGGTCTATTTTTCTCCGACGACGACGACGAAGGTAATCTCATAACTTTCCTTCACACAGAACAAGAATTTATTTCATTTTTGATTAATTAAAAGCATCATTCTCAGATTAATCTCAAGACAGACTGAACTGAAGCTCAGACTCCGGCTGATAAGAGCAGCAATTTGGGATTACTTTTTATTTTTCACAATCATCATAAAACACCTATAAAACGTTATGAGATACACAATCCAGCTGTTAATAGAAAATGATGTATCACACACACTCATTTGCTTCTCCATTTTATTAAAGAGATCAGCGAACGTGATGTACCATGCATTGGAATTTTCTATAACGTTGAATCCATTAAATAATTGGACATTTAAGGTTCTGGTAGCCAACTTTACAGTTATATACAGCACAGTTTTATAGAAATTAAGTTCAAAATTCCCATTAATATACTTTATTTGTGACTTTAAAGATTTTATTAAAACCATTACGTTTTTTTAAGTCAATAATAATATTTCTTTGTAGACACCCACGCCAAAAACATTTACCAGTAATACGTGATAAAATATCGCATAATATATCAGTCCAGTAATCTAAATAACTTGTTTATTTGATAATATTAGACAGACTACACATGTTAGCTGCATATTAATCTAATAAATAACCTAATACATTAATCCGTAGAAAGATAATATAGTTGTAAATGTACTCGTATGTATGTATATATTATACATACTATGTGTATATTTAGAAAAATACAATAACTGCTCAAATCAGATATCAACCCCAGCCAAAACATATAATACAGTCTAGTCTTGAAAGATAAGTTGCGATAAATTTTTAGTTTAACATAAAAATAAAAATAAAGAGATGAATAAACGGAAACAATTTATTTATTTCAAGTAAAAACTTTGCATATACAACGTGTTTTTACATAAGGATATCTTATTCTTTGGTGTGTAAGCTCGTTCCAGCCAGTTCGGGACATATGCTACATTAGATATAGATAATTTGTGAAGTCCTTAAGAAGAATTTGAATGAATGATATGTGGCAAATGAGTCAAAGTTAGTTTGTCCAGAAAATCAATAATAAAAGAGGCCTGTTAAATCACTGAATCAATCCACCCAATTGTAGACTCGTACCGAGGAGAATAGTTTATCAAAATGATTTATTTTTTTATTTAATTTATTTAACGTCGGCCTATTTCCGATGCTGAGTCCTATCACCGACGACCTCCTTCAATGTTGGCAGTATTTATGGTGTCGTGGCCTCATATATGTGGGCTACACCACTGCCTAATAATTGTATGATTATGTATGACCATAATCAATATAAGTTCATAATAACCAAACCCAGAAAATATATATCTGGTCCGGGGATCGAACCCGAAGACACAGCAGTCGGCGTCAAGCATCAATGCTCTCGCCCACTGTGTCGTCTCAAAATGATTTAATGAAATACATTTTATAGAGAAAGAAAATTGACTGGATATATTAAATTAATATTGAATTAATGATTTTCAAAAATATGTTTCCTCTAAACACAATTAAATTTATATATTATTTACCATAATATGTTTTACATAACGTAACGTTTTGTTATTTACTGAACATTAACATAATTCTGTTACATTGTTATTAAATAAATCTTTTACAAATATATTAATTTAATACGTAACGTTTTATAATTTTCCGTAAGACGTTTTAATAACATCAGAAAATCTGAGTCTCACAAAATGAGGGATAAGAATAGCTGTTGCTCCGGGTTTCATGTGTTTAACGCCCTCTAAGCTGGCAAATTGCGTGGGAGCCTCAAAAATACAAATTGCCCAGGGCTTCATGTTTTCTGAGAGTCCCTAATAACAAGTATAGCATATTCCGCTGCGGTTTAGAACTTTACTTTATTAGTATTAGTAAGAAAGAACGACCTAATCAAACATATAAGAAATTTGTATCCTAAATGTGTTATGACGACACAGTGGGCGAGAGCATTGATGCTTGACGCCGACTGCTGTGTCTTCGGGTTCGATCCCCGGACCAGATATATATTTTCTGGGTTTGGTTATTATGAACTTATATTGATTATGGATTATACATAATCGTACATTTATTAGGCAGTGGTGTAGTCCACATATATGAGGCCACGACACCATAAATACTGCCAACATTGAAGGAGGTCATCGGTGATAGGACTCAGCATCGGAAATAGGCCGACGTTAAATAAAGAAAAAAAAAAAAAAAAATGTGTTATGTTACTCCGAAATGTTTGAGAAACTTATACGAGTACATATTTAGTCTTTAGCTAATGTAACGTCATATACATACATATTCGTATATTTTATGTCTTATGTACATACAGAAAAATGTTTACTTATATAATAGTTCAAACAAAATGTTAGTACCATATTTCACAGCACATTTTACATCTGGTGTTGTTTAAAACAAATTACCATCCCTCTTGCACGTGACAAAACCATTATGAAGCGTACACATGTATAATAAATCTTCTATCTAGAAGAACAAGAAAAGTTTAGATTAACTACCCTAATTTAAGACTTAGAAAAAAGCAAAAGAAAATAACAAAAGGACATTTATTATTCACCCTTACTTTTAAATTAGGTTTATAATTAATTGGATAAGCTTAAACTAAAATATTTTAGATAGGAAAATAAGAGTAGAACATTTCTTTAGGGATCTACGTTTATTAAAACTTCAAGATGACACAGTGGACCAAGGTTTATGTGTCTACTGATTCGATCTCGGGACTTGACTGTTATCAAATTTAATTGATTATGTATATTTTATTATATATACTTTACAAAAATAACATGTGCTTCTTCATTTTTCTACATAATGTTCTATTATGTATTAAACCAATCAGAAAACTTTATTCAAAGTATTTTTAGATTTGTTTAACCTTACCACACGCTTAGCCTTATTTGTTTATGTTCAAAAATAAATCTAAAACATCTTGTTTTAATATCCTATATAATTGTTTACATGTTAAACATAGACTACAAGTGAAATTCTATTCAAATCATTTATAAACAAAAATTCTTATTTTATTTTAAACAATGCAATATTAAATAATAATTTTTATGTAAATAAGTAAACATTACATGTTGAGGCTTAGTGCGGAAAGGCTTTTAAGGAAACGTTTTAATAGAGTGAGATCCAAGAGCCGGCAGACATCACTTATTTTCTGATGAACAAAATGTGTAAGATTGAGTAATGTTAGTATGTACAATGATCGTATGCCTACCTGCTAACTTTACCAGGCGGTCATTTTCCAGGTATCAGGTAATCAAGGTTTATGTCTCACTCACTCTCATGCGCACTGATAATTCCCTCTCGCTCCTACTCATACCGGAATTAAAATTGGGCCATGGGGATGTTTGACTCCTTGGATCAATCTGTCCTCTTGTAAAACGTTTTAAAACAGTTGTCTCTCTAACATATATAAAAATGGATCATCAGAAAATAAGTAAGTTTAAGTAATTTTTTGTCAGCTTTAAAGCCCTGCAAGGTAATACAAAGTATTACGAGACAACTGTTTTAAAACGTTTTACAAGAGGACAGATTGATCCAAGGAGTCAAACATCCCCTAGACTCAATTTTAATTCCGGTATGAGTAGGAGCGAGAGGGAATTATCCGTGCGCATGAGAGTGAGTGAGACAATACTAGGATTAGATAAATTGTATTTAAATTAATACGGCGATCTACCAGATGTAATATAACTTAGAAATTGGATATGCAAAGAATTTCCGTTAAGCTCAAGTAATGCGAGTAAAGTATTCTAAATTATAATATAGCACAGAACACCTTTATGTAAATTAAAATGTATTTTAAATATGTAAATTTGAAGGTTACTTTATTTTAAAATGACATAATAAATAATCTATTAGGTCTACTGTAGCGATCAGTTCAAGTTAACGTCATATCAAATAATAAAATACAATTTTCCATACAAATGATTAATTCATGTATTCGCGTATAAGAAAACAAACGAAAACAATTATTACAATCTAAAGTTTCCTGTTGGATAAACCGTCGCCGTTCGCCATTCGCCGTTCGCCGTTCGCGTTCTGTCATTAACATACAAATAGAAAATTTAGTTGTCATTGTCAAACCCTTAGTTCATTTCATTTTAAATCAAGAAAATAAAATTGAACAGACATTCTGTTCTAGATGGGTGCATTACTAGACAGAGTCGAATTTAGTCGATTTAAATGGTTAAAAAAGTATTAACAAATCAAGGGGCATTTTCCTGACAATTAATACAGTGAAAATCTAAATTATGTATGGAAAATCCACTATGCCTCTGTTAAATTGAAGAGACCATAAAAATAAATTAATTTTGACTGAACAATATTAAATTTGATGTTTAGGGAGAAAGAAAAAAAATTGGTCTCACAGTAATCGTGGATCAGGAGCACCGGCTCTGTACATGGAACATATTTAGTTTATTCAATTAATGAATTTACATGAACTAACTACCGGGTATGTAAGTCTCAACGCCGCAAACTACTTATATATGTTATGCAAATGAAGTCTGGTAACGAGCAACGACTCACACCAAAATCACATGGAAATCACCGAGTACAGACAACTGAGTACTAGTGGGCTTAAATGTATTATTCAAATCGTACAGAGTCAAATATTTGAATTTGATGCTGACAAATACGCGCTCGTACGTGCAGTAAATCACTTAACATTGACATATTGATATACAATAAGACCTCGATAAGCCGACTAAGAATATTGCCAATACGTTCGGATTATAAAACATATTACATAATAGTTATATAAATTCATAGATTCACGTTAAAATAGAGTAATTAATTTAATATAACTTTCAATCTCTCTGGATATCGAGTCCAGATACTAGATACAATGGAATCAGTAACGAAAAGACTAAGAAAATGAAATTTGTGATAAATTGACACTATACAAAAAGGAATGTGGTTATTCTAACCTCTCTATCAAACTTTATGGCGATATTCATGCCCATGAGGTTATGAAAGCAATAGTGGTCTACCCTAAGATTAGGAAATGGAGATAATTACCTTTTTGGAACTTGTTTAATTTTTATAAATGATATATTTGTCTTTTGCTGATGTGTCTTAGTTAATCCTATATTAACAGTAAATTTATAAATTATAAATTAGAGTTAGACTTATAAATATTTAAAATGTTGCTTTAACCGTTTATTCCTGATGAAACCAATTTAATTAAAACCAACTGAATAGAATTGTAACAGGAAATTTTACCCCATTTTCATTATATAATTTCATATTAAAATAATATAAGAAAAATTTCTACTATAGTTCAAATTACGAGAGTTCGACAATGACTCATGCTTAAAAGAGGTTGTAAGAGCCGTATAAATCTACTATGCGATGGTATCTTATTCGCCCCTATAAACATATATCATATATATATATATATATATATATATACGTAACAACTTGTCGAACTCTCTTAATTTGAACTATAATTACAGATATTATCGTATATCTGTAACTAACTCGTATTCTATTTAAAACATAGTACAGTTTAAATTATAGTACAATTGTAAAAACTATAAGTTAATTTCTGCGATACACCAACTGCATTACAAACCTGTCTATCTAAATAGATTTACAAAATAAATCTCATCCGATAATTTGGATTATTTAGCAACAGGATCTTCCTTCTATCACAATATAATTATCTAATCTCATTAAATGGTAAATCTTTCTATAACAATAACGAGATAATGAATAAAGCACATCTACTTTAACGTTATAGACTATACAGCATACAGCATCAATCAGTGCTATCAGCCTAGAAGAACGTCTCCTACGTCGTACCAATATACTTGTATATTGAATTGATAGAAACACAGAAAATCACTATGGATGTAGAGGCGTCTGCGTCTCTCTAGGGGAATTAGTTCCCTTACACCCTTGTTGACTCTGCACTTATCTAAGTTATTTTATTCAATCCCTTAACTCGGAACAATACTGCTCAATGCTCACATTTGGAAAGGAGATTTTGAATTCACCACGTTCGCTACGGACGTTTCTTCTTCTAACAACTACTGAATGCGTTATTCCATATTATCACGCACCATTCTCTGGTTGATTTTCTGTTTGTATTTGTATTTGTGTTAGGCATGATGAAAAGCCAAATAAATTGTCATAATCTAAATCAATACATTTGACATTGGAAAAATTGTTAACAGAGTACAGACATTAGTACAGAGTGAATGCGATGAGTAGATTTTGGAGCCAAGGTGAAGGATCAATTTCACAATATACTATGGGCTTGTGTCCTATGTCTTAATTTCTATAAAAGTGTACTATATATTGATAAAGTGGGTTACTAGAACCTCAAATGTTCAATTATTTTTTAATAACTCCTTATATGTTAGGAGATATTTACAATTAAAAAAGTCATTTTGTCTCTTTAATTATTAAAGGGATTCAACGTTGTACACATTCCAAGTGCATGTGACATCACAATCCTTGTGTAAGGTTACCAAACTTACAGATCATAAATCTCTGCTATATGTATTTATATATCAAAATATCAAATATTATTTACAGCTATTTCGAGGAACAATAAAAATTTCAATATTATGTCTAAAACTTATTTTTCTTTTACTTGATTTGACTTGATTATTTGATTACCAACGGCTACAAAACATTACCACAGCACTGACCTACTCAACAAATAACTGACGTTAAAATGCATTTCACGTCATACAAATATGGCCGACCATTTCTAGCGCTAAAACTACAATTCAGTTGTAGTCTCCGTCAATATTTAGATATTTAATAAAATACACATTTATTAACATCAATTTCAATCAACAATTGAAAAATGGACCACTAAAAAATGAGGACACAAACCCATTCTAAGGGAGAGGAAAACAAAAAGGCAAATCTTTGGGGGGATAAAAATATGTCGAATCGGCCCTGGATATCAAAATATCAACAGTAACGCGTAGCTGAGAGCATACTTCCTTCCCGCTTCCCTCATCGGTTACTCCTATACCATAAATTACGTCTTAAAGGGGGTTTAAGTGTTAATACTCAAAGCTCGTTCGATAAATCATGCACATAAATTCACTTTACAACAACTGATGGCAATTGCAATCGATAATTTAAGTGCAGAAACGTTGCGTCTGATACTGTCCTCGAGACGGCACTGCGATATTACTATTTTACATTATTGATTTCACATTTCTCTACAAGGGGGAACTGAACGCTTCACTAATTAGATTATTTCTTCAAGCTGTTACAATTTCAACCAGCTTTATTCCAAACTCGTGATTAAATATATTAATCCATCTTTATAAAAATAATCAAATCTTTCTATTATGTATTTAATATCACCCAGACTTAAGGGTGCTGAAAAATTTAAGTGACAAGAATGGCACAATGAAATAGAGTTCCCGATTAGTAGCGGGAAAATATTAAAAAATGTGAATTAATTAAAAAATTATTGGCTCGCCTCGATAAAGTCTAGGACACGTGTTTATTTATATATTTACATGATGTGTGTTTGTACTTATAGTTAAAACTTTGCTATCGAGCTTTGCATACATACTCTTTGTAGATAACAGAACAATATGGTGCAATAAGATTCTGTTAAAAAAACTTAAATAAATAATTTGCAGCTACAAAGATAAATTTGAAACAAACTAAATTCTCTTGCTTTTGCTGTTATTTATTTAATAAGCATAAAATAATTAGTACACTAAATTGATAGATTTTTTATCGTATAGTTATAGAATAGATAATAGAGTAGAATAGAATAAAACTGTTAACCGCCATACGAAAAAATATACAAAATTTATAAATTTAACTAAAGTTGTACACTTCAATAAGCCACACCCTGTATAACGAAATAATTTTAACGTCAACGTTTACTTTGACTAATAAATACACTATATAGAACTGATGGCGCTATTTCCTGCAAAGATAATGCGGAGTACATATTCACCACCGCAGTAATATAACTTTTATTTCAGCTATAAACGTATATGGCCTTGTGTTATTGCACCACTATAAACATATAAGATAAACTTAAGTATGTAAGTAGAGTACAAGACACGTTCAAGACCTTCAAAAAAACACACTGAAAATCTTTAATACCGTTTTTATAAAATTCAACTATATATTAAATAGAGACTCAGTACATTATTAATGCAGAAAACAATAAAAAAAATGTTTATTAAAAATAGCAACAGTAAACAAATAAAATATCTATAATTCGCGGGAGGAATATATTCCCTGCAGAGTGAAATGTGTCAAACACATTTTTTTTTGTTTACGACTGGGCCAAAGCGGTCAGGCATATGGTTGAACGATTATTCTACAGGGAACGAAATATATTATTCGGAGGGTTGAAATAGTAGGGGAGGTATTTACCAACAATTCACCTCATACTATCCCCTATGGAATGTAGGAACGAGGAATTCGACCACAAATTATCTGGAAGGCTCTAGCGACACATGCCCTATGTCCGACGGTCGACATCGCCAGACCTGATTACCCTAACCCGGTTACTGATAGCACTTCAAACACCGAACAATATTATAAATATGCTATGTGGAATTAATATCGAACTAGGAGGTCTTTTATACTCGTATTGCATAGTCTAGTATAGACATAGGCTATTCATTTTGATAACGAAACGATGCAAGGAGGACGCTATACTTCCAACACCCTTTCGTACCAATAATTTATTGGTGTTTGTAAGAAAAGAAATTCAGGTTTCTGGATAAAAGTTAATGTCAGTTATATAGTATAGCTCCAATATACTTGTAGTATGATTATTAAAAAAAAACCCGTGTAGTGAAATATTGTTAATTAGAGAAACGCGAAAGAAAATATGATTTTGTTGACTGCTCCTAAAATGGCGGCGACCTCGTAATATATTCCGGAATTTCGTCTGAACTAAGAATCAGCAGGCGAAGTAAAGTTGCCAAAATTACAAATGAACATTTTGTATGTAATGAAGAAGTTTTTTATGATTTAATACATATTATATATACTAGTCAATTGTTAGAATTTTTTTTTTTTATTGTAAATAGTAGAGAAAGGTTTTGAGAGAGAGACATAAAATTAAACTCAATATATTACAAAAATTATACCTAAAATAAATTCATTGTACACAAAATAGATTCAAATTCCTTATTAACTTAATACACCAAAAAATTAAATCTTCTAGGAAATATTTAATTAAAAATGACTATTTTATTTTTAATGAGGCTTTAATAAATAATAACGTTTACAAAGGTTTTAATTGAATGAAAGAACACAAGTGCATTTAATTAAAATTAAACTAACCTTATCTCTATCTATTTTAATTTATAAACCCTAGATTCAAGCACTATTGTCTTTCCAAGTAAATGAATTCCACATACAGCATACATTCAAATTTAATAAGCTTAATATTCCTTACTTCGAAGTAACCATACTATTAGAACGAATTCTAATGCAGATTAAGTTTAAAGATACTCACTACTGCATAGTACGTAGAGTCATTATATTTACATAATATAATAGATGTGTAGTATTCGTATATGTTACATATTTTATGTAAAACTCGTAAGAATATAAGTTCAATTTAATTAAGACTTTAAATAAAATAACATATTTAATTATTGAAATTGTTTTTTACTCGTTTGTGTAATTAGAACTTGAATCGCTCTGTAAATAGCCGCATTACATAATTTCGAGAAACATTTCTGTATAGTTCTAGTTTAATAAGTTTTATCTACAAAAAGTTAATTTGATTGAGGATTAATATTCAAAAGTAATACATATGAGATTCCCGAATAAAAATTCAAGCTTTTTCTATATGTCTACTTCACTCGACATTAATATTTAACAAATTGCATTTTCATAATAACAAAATAGAATATGGCTGGCTTAGTTAAATAAAAACTCCACTTCAATCTCCACTTGAAATCTACGTCAGAGTCATTAATCATTATCAGCGCGTACATACGTATAAAATAGAGCTGTGTAATATATTTACTAACGGCACTGCCATAAATTTCAAACTTGGAAACTATTAAATTCCATGAATAAACGTGTTGGGGTCGCGTAAATCATAAAAGCACTCGTATCACTTTGATATATGAAAATCTATTTTATTTTTCTTCTTTAATTTATTTAAGGTCGACCTATTTCCGATACTGGTGATGTCAACTGCATCAATGCATAATAAGTTTTTATAATTTTGACAACACATAATCAATATAACTTTGATAATAAACAAACTCAGAAAATATAACGCTGAGCTGGAGATTAAAGTAAAAAAAGGTTACCTATTACGTAACGAATGTTACCTAATAAACCACGTTTTGTAACCTATGTGTTGTAAAAATTTTAATAAGTTCTCTAATAATATTTTCTTATATTAAAAACGAAAAACAAACGAAGTACAATATTAATCCTTTAAAACAAAGAGAACAATATTACTTCGGTGTTTCATTGTCTCATGTAAACGAGAGTCGTCTCTCAAAAGTCTCGAGCAAACATTAAGCATGAAATTCCAGCTAATTCAAAAGTAATTAAAGTCAATTCAAAGTACTACTGTCTTTGATAAGGAATAAAATAAGACATTATAATTTCAAATTAATATTTAATTAATTCTGCATATTAAGTTGTAATTGTAAAGCATAATATGTTCTAACAATACTAATTAGAATATTTGAGATTCTATATCAAATACAAAGTTCTCTAATTCGAAATTTTGCTAAGCGCTTTTGTTTTTGCTCTTTTACTTTCGAAACTTTACAAAAGGAATTTACTGAAATACTTATAGGTGTTAATCTATTAGCGTGAGACATTAAAACATTCTGAAAATCTAAATCTAAATGTTCTGTGGTAGTTCACCGACCCACAAATCTGTGTTAGCATGACAGCAGAATCCGATAGCTCTTCGTGCACTTTAGATTTGCTATTCGCCATTTACATGTGAATGCATTTATACCATTGATATAAAGCGAAAATAGCGTGACCGGAAAAGTAATAAGTCTCTAAAGAAAGGCTGATATAAATTGAACAAAAAAAAAAAAAAAAGTTTTAAAAAGAGAAAATAATTTATATGTTTCGATACGTGTAAAATATTCTACTTTAAAGATTTATTTAGTTACTTATCGTGGTCTATTTATGCTTTCAATGTAGCATAATTACTATGCTAAATATGTTCTGTTCGTGGTAACAAACCAGTGTTCCCCGACGGTCCTAAATCTGCAGACAAGGAATATCACTATTTATTTATGCACATAATGTTGTTATGGATTTTGTAATAACTATGGTAATCTTTGTAAGAATGATATAGAAGCTAAAACCAGCTGGAATTTCTATGAATATATAACAATGCAGAAACAATTCATACTCTCATTATCGAAGCAAATTATGGAAATGATAATAATATTGCAAATAAAACTTTCAAATAAACTAAATTCAATTAAATTTATAAAAAAAAATACTATTTATGAGTAACAGATAATCAAATTAATTAAATAACATTGTCTAGTTATGTAAATAATATTAATAACGCATGATCAAATATGATATATTTACACATCGATAAAATAAATTCATAATTAAAATGAATTTATTAGGGCGGATTCATTTATCATAGTATATCTCTTATGCAGTTAATTGCAACCACAAATATTTCCACATATATGAAGCTTTGACACCATAAACTATGAAACCATTGAAACCATTATAAAATTCATTAAATAATCTTTGCATAGTATGTTGCACACTTCCAAAAAAAAAAAAGTCGAAATTGTTTTAATGAATTTTCTTTGTTAAAATGACCTATTTTCTTTTATTCACAGTTTCATTTCAATTCAAATGGAGCTCTTAAATATTTCAATTTACTAAAGTATTCTTTAAAATAAGTAAACATAAGAATAAAAACAATCTGGTTAAATGGATTAAATATAGGTTAATTACATGTGTCTCTCACACAAAACAGAGGCGGTAAACCTTTTACATGCAACATAAATCCATAACTGATGCAACCAAATAATAATTAAAAGTTAGCAGTACAAAAAACTCTTTTCAAAATTTTTGTGGAGCTTATAGTTTTTCAAGATAAACGAACACTCTTATTTTGAAGATAGTTGAACACCCCTGCTCATTCATATAAAAATATTTTTTTATTAACTTGAAAAACAACAAACTGAATTGATTTAAAAACATTTAAACTTTGAAAACAATAATCACATAAAGTGGTGGCATCTGAAACTGGATAATAAAAACTAAATTGCTTTCGAATGATATTAAAGTAAGGACACTCAAATAACTGGAGTTTAATGTTAGTTTAAATAAATTAGAATGCATTCTACAAATACAATAGAACTATTATATAATCTTATTCTTATTTACGAGAACAAACCAACTTTTCATTGACTTTTTATACTCAATTTAAAATTCTTTACAATCAATCTACATCAGTCTGTTTTTTATCAAACTCAAAGTCAAAATTTGAACTTTCCCGCTAATGTCTTTATTTTATATGTACATATATTCAAGTGGTTTGAAGTATAAAAAAATGACGAAAGAATATAATATTTTTGATTACAAATTTCGCTGTAAAAAAAACCATTTTAATCCAAAGTCAAGTGGACATTGAATTAAAATTATTGATCTGGTTTTTGTAGAAGTCAATTGCCATCAATCAGGCGGTTCTGGACAAGCACTAAAACCATTGGGTGGTCCAAAACTACCGACCACATTTATGACATACGAGTAGCTTAACGAAATATAACGAAATTATAAATAGCGCAATGAGTCAGAGTTAATTCGTGATTAATAATATAAATATGATTTATCGGTAAAAAATATAAATCGTTTATATATTAACATGTTTATTCAATTCTGTAAAAATAGCTCGTCATAATTAATTAGACAGTTGCCGTTGTGAGATTTAAATCTACGATTGTGTTAAAAAAATATTATGATTCTAGTTTTCATTTCATTTCTAGATATTAACTAGTTTATTTATTTGAACAGACAGATTCGTTCTAATTTAATTAAGCGCACTGAGCTATTGAGCGCCCAAATTTTATATAATCTCCTGTGACTTCAGCTCAGTCCAAACCATGACATCAAACAGAGTGACAAGAGCCCATTCATTAGATATACTTATTCGGGAAATATGGACCATAGGACGCATGTCGCAGAGCAACTATGGTATACAGAGAACTCTTATGGTTTCGGCATTGGAGAGAAAACACAGAGATTAGATACAGATCAGTTAAGAGACCTGACAATATACATATTCGATTGGAATTGATTATTAATAAATGATTGTTATATAATTGTTGACTTTTAGTTAAGACAACCCTAACACTCCCAGTCGAGATCGTTTTGCAAAATCTAAAAATTTAAAAAAATCTCAAAAACAGCTAACAATTTTGTTTTAAGTTCATCGTTATATGTTCCTAGTCAAGACAGTCATGTCTGCCCTAAGAAGCAGTGCAGTAAATCACATTCAACTATTATTATAACTAATTATAATAAGTATACATTATAAAGTCATATATTACAATAACTAACCTAGGTTGATGCAATAAAATAACCTGCTAAAAAAATTAAAATCCTAAAAAGACATAAAAACATATTTTATAATTTGTTTACACATTCCATGTTTGTAATTTGATATCAAGATTACATATAAGTGTATATTCATAATTAATGTATGTTAAATTTAATCACACACCTTGTAGTAGAGGGTGGGGCGGGAGGTATTACGTCATTCACGTACGTAGCATTCAAGTAGAATATTCAATGAGTCTAGAATACAGTGTTGCAAGATTGAACTTCTTGCATGTTTTTTTATACTCTTCGAAGAATAAATATTATTTTGTTGGCGTTGTTCCAAAAATGAATCACAGTTAAAAGAGTCAAATAATTTATATGAATAATTTTTGTATTAATGTTCCTTTAATATTTGCTTTATTTTTATGTATAAGTTAAAACCCATAAATTAACATGTAAAACATAGTCTTTTAAACCCACCTACAGCTTAAGAAGAAGTTGAATTCATTCAACTCATTATATAAAGTGGGGGTTCAAATTTTTGTAAATACTAACTATAAATACAGAAATACCATTTCTTTTTAGATATTCTGATTAAATACATATTACATATTTTTCATAGAATTTTACGTAGAATTTAACAAACTCACAGATAGTTTTTTCTCACAAAACTGTAACAAGAGAAGTAGCAATTAAGGTTATATAATAAATGTGGGAATATAGTTTTACATGGGCCCATAACCTGTGAGAATTTAGACGAGTTAATCCATGAGAATATGTGCTATAGTTTAAATTACGAGTGTTCGGCGGCGACTCATAGTTAAAACAAGTTGTGGGGTATAAACTGCCGATATAACTAAAAAGCAATGACTCACTTATTTTTCTATAATGTGTATAGAAACGAATAAGATAAAATTCATTATCGTATTATAGATTTATACCGCTCTTATAACCTCTTTTAAGTATAAGTCGCCGCCGAACTCTCGTGATTTGGACTATATTAATATTATCTAATTAGCTAGTAGAACATGCTACTAGAATGCAAACTGAATATTATAATCACGGATAATATTGTCAAACAGTTAATATTATGTCACGAAATACTGAAAATATGTCGGTTATTATTATTCCGACTTTTTAACTATCGACTAAACAATTCATACGAACATATCAACAATTATAAGAACAAGGGAAAAAAACCTGATCCACTATAGTTTGGCTCATGTATTGGGCCTTTGTATGGTGCAAAAGTATGAATGTAAACGATGCTAACCGTTTCGTTGGACAAATATTTGACCGCAGAGTTTTCCTTCATATTTTACTGATGATATTCGATCGCCAGCACTCTTTTATAAATTCTGCGAAGAATTATTCATTATCCATAATTTGAATATGCTTAGGTATCTAGATTAGTTTATGATCTTACATTAGGGTGTCCGTTATTTACCAGAAAGTGGTCCGTTAGTGAAAGTGGATTTATACATCGATTATTATCACTCATTGTAAATATCAATTTAATTATAATTTGAGGTTAAAACTGCTATAAAATTGTAATAACGTAATTTTAACGAGAAAATAAGTGAAATAAGATGTTTTTTGCATCAAACAATAACTTTCACTAGAATTAAAAATACTTTTTCCGTCAAAATCCAAGAAAAATGAATAAATTATTTTGAGTTCATCTTTGAACTTAAATACCTTTTAAACAAATTAATTTATCGAAAAAATTACTAAGAACTTTTTGTAGAACGTTCAATTTACTACAAAAATAATTTATTGCACAGTTTTTTGTGCACTGGTTGAGAAAAAAAAATTCTTTAAAAAAAGTGCAAAATCCCCATGTTATTTAAATGGGAAATGAATCGTCGCTGTGGCACGGGTTAATACTAATATTAAAGGCTAATATGGGTCTGATATTTTTTTTAGGTCATAAACTAAAAAATTTTGGGGTGCTGCAAAGTCTAAAACAAAATTGGTAAATAACGTAAGGTAGGTAATAAAATCTTACATGTTACATAAGGAAGAAACAACGATAAATAACTAAAAAGTTTACTGGAAAGAAAACAACATACCAATACATTATTTGCTCGATCCGTTGTCATTCTTTGTATCGATCTACATCATTTACTTTACATTTTATTTTCACACATTTATAGAACACATTCTCGTAAGTAAAGTAGAATATAAACTTTATTCACAAAAAGTTTTTCAGTAAATACATTTTCTTCTTGTTATATTTTCTTTTTTAAACTAAGTTATTGCTCAAACTATATCAATATTATAGTTGAAGCTCCACTCTGCAGCTTATTATGCAGCTGTCGAACTGTATTATATCAATCTTGTTATTTAATATATTTTCTTCTACAAGCTATTTTATTATTTCTTCAATAACATTCTTTGTGGAAACTTATTATGAAAATATACCACAAGTGTATTTCTTTAAGATAACAGTAAACAAGTTATTACATTGTAAATTAATTTTAAAATAATATAAGACTTTTCAAAAGAATTTTGACAATTCGTCGAACCAGCGCTTGTGATAATCGTATGCAAAAGTATAGTAATATTTTATTTCATTACTTCAATTATATTTATGTGAGAAATGAATAAGACAACTAAACATTAAAAATATAGAATATGATAGAAGCCATAACAAAGCAGCACGAGAATCACTAATGTAATATAACAAAACTTTAGACCCGTTCTGTATAATTTATTTCAAAACATTACACTTTTATTACTTGCAGTTTCATTGTTATTTTAAAATCATATAATTTTTATAAATGACCTTCCAAAAAAAAATCTTCGTTTATGAAGGCTGTTCATTATGTGTTTAGTTTTTATTATAAAATACACCGCCATTAAACGTACGTTCACTTGTTTTAAGAATAATAAAATAAAAAAGAAAATGTGTGTATTACCATTAAGAGGCTCATATTTCTACAAATGACGTAAACAATGAACAAAGTTTATATTACTTATAAAAATACAAGTTTTATTAACAAGATAAAAGCAATAAATATTAACTACATTGATAAAAGATAGTTTCTCAAAAAATCACAAGCATCGTCATCAAATTTAAATAAAGTAATTGTTTTTTACACTCTTATAAGAATGCGCATATATTTACAGCGTTGAAATGTTCTCGAGGGCGTACATACTCGTACGTCCATAGCATTTTTAAATATATAAAGAACATTTCAAACCAAAAAAATATTCCGTCATATCGAACATATAATAATGGGCTTGTATCCTATGTCTTAATTTCTATAAAAGTGTACTATACTCGTATATTGATAAAGTGGGTTACTAGAACCTCAAATGTTCAATTATTTTTAATAACTCCTTATATGTTAAGAGATATTAACAATTAAAAAAAGTCATTTTGCCTCTTTAATTATTAAAGAGATTCAACGTTGTATACATTCCAAGTGCATGTGACATCACAATCCTTGTGTAAGGTTACCAACCTTACAGCTCATAAATCTCTGCTATATGTATTTATATATCAAATATTATTTACAGTTATTTCAAGGAACACTCAAATTCCAATATTATGTCTGCCTTAGCAGGGTTAAATTAAATAAAAACTTATTATTCTTTGATTTGACTTGATTATTTGACTACCAACAGCTACAAAACATTACCACAAACCTACCTACTCAACAAATAACTGACGTTAAAATGCATTTCACGTCATACAAATATGGGCTACCATTTCTAGCGCTAAAACTATAATTCAAACTTTTAATTGCTATATCTCCGTCAATATTTAAATATTTAATAAAATAGACACACCAATACACATTTATTAACATCAATTTCAATCAACAATTGAAAAATCGACTACTAAAAATAAGGACACAAGCCCATTCATCACAATGAACGGATTATCTCTTATTCTGAATTAAACACGTTTCTTGTTGAAGTTATTTATCAGTAATGTTAAGATTTTATTCTAAGAATCGTGACGTCTTATTACGTGATCTTTAATATATTTCCTTAATACGTCAACCATATATGGAAAAACAAGTAAAACCACTATGAACCAACCAACATTCATGTACTAATAATATCTTATTATTTTAAATGTACGGCAAATTGTTAAATATCAGAAACCGAGTACAAATAGTAAATTATATTAGATTTTTATTCATTTAATTATATATTAAGTGGTCATATTTTTATTTTAATTCAAAGAATACACTCTGAGGTTAGTAATGGAACACAATATCTGCCAAATGTCACCGCAAAGATGGTTGTATGTTGACAATTAAAAAATGGTGCGAAATTTACTTACATACTATTAATATTGTGTAGATATAGTTAATGAAAATAACAGTTTCATTAATAATAAAATAATGATCTCGCATAATGATCTCATTCAATTGTTATTTGATGTTGTCCGTTTCTCGGATGACACATAACTCGGATTAACACATAAAATTTCGCAGTTTTTAGCTCTGCCTCCAAATTAAGCTGAATCATTTATAGAGTGTATATAATTTGCAATTTTATAAAGTTGTTAATCCACATCATAATAAATAGCAATTTAAAAACATCAACATGCATTTAAAACAAATATACTGATACATCAGGAGCGTCTAAAAACAGGGCGCATTTTTACCCCCTTTCCACAAACTCTGATACTATAAACTTATACATACATTATCCATACTTAGCCGGATAGAGTGAAATCTAAGATTTTGAAAGTATTAATCAGGTAAGAGCTTGTATAAATTTTTTTTTGGCTCCTCACGGATTTTTTCCTGTAAACGCTCTTGTCAAACAAACTTGTACATATGTAGCGACCTGGTGGCTTCCATAAAACTAACAAACGTTATCAACGACTAGGATTGGGGGTAATATAGGGACAGGGATTACGAACGAAACAACAACGTCAAAATATATCAATTGGATTAATGACGGTACGTTGTTTAACGCAACGTAATATTAATTAATGTTTATAGATAACAAGGGATTTAAACAATGTTTTTTTTATTACATTATCATTTAGCCCTTTACTACAATTCGATATATACGATCAGCTAAAACAATTATAATTATGAATCTAATTGGAATAACTCACCTCTACTAACTTTAATAGAAATGTAGCAATTCAAAAATTTGATGCATTTGCGTCGTATATGAGTCGTGCGGTTTATATCGTAAGTTCATAATCGAAAACTGAGACTGGATGCGGCAAATTGGCGGAGAAGCTGGTAAATAAACTTTTCTGACCAATGTAAACTGTTTATTTTATCGAAAAACTATTTGAATAAAAGTTGCAGAACGTTAAAAATCCTTTTAAATGACGTATAGTTATCAACATAATGGGCTTGTGTCCTATGTCTTAATTTCTATAAAAGTGTACTATATATTAATAAAGTGGGTTACTAGAACCTCAAATGTTCAATTATTTGTTAATAACTCCTTATATATTAGGAGATATTAACAATTAAAAAAGTCATTTTGTCTCTTTAATTATTAAAGGGAGTCACATTCCAAATGCATGTGACATCACAATCCTTGTGTAAGGTTACCAACCTTACAGCTCATAAATCTCTGCTATATGTATTTATATCTCATAATATCAAATATTATTTACAGCTATTTCAAGGAACAATAAAATTCCAATATTATGTCTGCCGTAACAGGGTTAAATAAAATGAAAACTTATTATTCTTTGATTTGACTTGATTATTTGACTACCAACAGCTACAGAACATTACCACAGCACTGACCTACTCAACAAATAACTGACGTTAAAATGCATTTCACGTCATACAAATATGGCCGACCATTTCTAGCGCTAAAACTACAATTCAAACTTTTAATTGCTATATCTCCGTCAATATTTAGATATTTAATAAAATAGACACGCCAATACACATTTATTAAAATCAATTTCAATCAACAATTGAAAAATCGACTACTAAAAAATGAGGACACAAGCCCATTTAAAAGGTTTAAAAAGCACTGCGGTTTGAATCACTACTAATTTTCAAGGAACCTTATAGTGATGCAGCTCAATATCAATATCAGATACACAACGAAATGTTGCATGCACAAATTGTCGCAAATTGAGTTCTCTGTCCCGTACTGATAATACTCTAGTTTCTCCACTGTTTTCGACATATTTTGACTGTACACGTTAATTTTTTTTCATCTTCACGCAGAAAAAGGTTTTTTAATTATAAATTGACTTTGATGTTGATGTTTACCGTTATCTAAATGAGTAAAAAAATATCATAAATGTCTTAAAAACTTACAATAAAAAAACAAAAAGAAAAATTAAAAAAATATACATAACTGTTTTTAAATAGACATAAATTAAAATAAATACAAATAAAAATTAATAAAACTCAAAACAATCATACTCGTACCAAACACAAAGCACCTTTCTTATTTATTCAGACGCTATATCTAAAGTCTGCATGTCATAACGTTTAGCACTTGGATATATAGAATTATACCTGACCTACCTTGATAAATTATGTTATTTTTCTGTTCTTGTTTTCTCTACATCAAATATTTCGGTGTGAGCAAAGTTTAACTTATTTCATATGCAAGATAAGTGATAAACTGGCAGAACATCAAAATCACTAGTGCCATAAAAGTAAAACCTTTATTAAAAATTATAAATCACAAAATAGATAACATGACTTTAATATAAAAAAATTATTAAAATATCTAAAAACCTTAAAAATAATCAATGCTATATAATAAATAAGTTTACGCAAATATGTTAAGTCAAATAAGTACAACTAGAACAAATAATCCTCCTAATTATAATATCATTGTAAATAAATCATAAAAAACTACCTAGACAGTAAAACAGATTATTTAAATATCGTTTGTGTTCTTATTTTTAACGATAAGTAACATTTACTTAAATAGAATAGTAGAAAATTGTCTCGCAGTCAATATTCATACTTACTAGCTTGCCACAAGCTAGTTGCAAAATTCATTTTCCACTTTTTATATAGAAATTATCTTGCAATGCATTTTTACACTTGTTAACACACTACAACCTAAATCAAGTGCTATATTTTCTACTTGGGGTTATAGGAATAAATTAATTAAACAATAAATAGCATAAAACCCCATTCCCACTCACTGTTTTTAGTTTTAATTTAAGGTTTTAATCTTTAATGTCAGTAATATATATTACTTTGTAATAATTACTATTTTTATTTAATATAAACTATTGTATTTATTATAATTAATTTTATTTCTTAATATTTCACAAGCTGAAGTTACATTTTAGGTTAAAATCTTAAAGTAACACTAAAACTCAGTGAGTGAGAAAAGGAGCTTTTGAAACACAGTTACGTAGCATTTACGTAGTCTATACATAAATCATAGATAAATTGTACATACTGGGTAATACTTTAGCAAATGAAATAATAACAAAGCAGATGTAAAAAAGAATTTCAATAAATAAAGTGGTACAAGCACCACACCATAAATAATTACAAGTATTTCGAAGTAAAAAAAAAAGTAGTTTTTCTTTCTCTAGACACTGCTATTACCACATTGCTTTTCTCATAACCAGATCTTATAAGCACACAATGTAAAACTAACATTTCGCAGAACACTTGCGGATAAAGTGTTATTGCACTTGTAACTTGATATATTTTATAACATAAAACATTCGTCAGATGTACGAGTACGAACGTGTCGTACTTGTAATTTGTATGCGCAATAAAAATACTCTCTGGTAATAAATGGTGAAGATATTTTACATGGATAAAACTAATATAGAAGATATATGTACCAGTACGTGAATGTCGAATCTAAGACACGGCTAATCGGAAGACAAGCATATCGTATTATTCAAATTGAAACATTAAAGGATGAGTATATCAGGAAATTACAATAAAATGGTGTTAGGGCTACGAATATTCGCAGTTCATCGCTGTGAGTTCAACTCAGGCGTAGCGATGACATTATGCAGAGTTACAGGGTGCCCATTACTCAGCGTTGGACTTTCGGGGCTTATAGAGCAGGACACGTGTCTGAGGGACAACGCTTGGACACACAATACTTGGAAATTCGGCATTGGTTGGAATTGATTAATAAATGAATGTTATGTAATTATTAACTTGTAATTGAGAGAACCCTAATAATGGATTAATTATGTGAATTAGTCTAAATAATTATTATTATTTTATAATGTATTGAAGTTCAGCTGTTATATAAAAAGTTGCTTGATAAAATCTTTTAAGAAAAAAAGTTAGATTTTGCTAGTAGAAGTAGATTTTGATTTTTGGAGTTTAGTACTCAATATTTGCTATTTTATACGTGATATAATATTAAGTATTTTAAAAGTACAACTTACGTTTTGACCAATTGAAAATATGGTATGTGACTCACCTGAAAAAAACAAAAATACATTAAAATTATGATCACTAATAAGTAATAAAATATTTCCTACAATTGTTATCACTACTTCAAAGTTTCGATTACAAAAGCAGTAGTAGAATATGTTCAAGAAATATTATTTCAGCGTAAAATTACAGAAGTATTCACCACTATCAATGTTTGCATTGTCATACTACGCATCTTGTTAATATTCTGCAAGTTGCAAAGAAGTCTGCAAAGTTTTCGAAAGTAAATCGTACTCCTACATATAATCAAATTCGTACCAAAGAGATCACGACTTTCTTGTTATTAAAACTTTTATTTGAAATTTGTTTTGAGAACTAAATATTTTGATTACAAGTAAAATACATGTAATAGTTTATTTAAACACCCTGTATTAAATTTAATTTTAATGTTAAGAGCTCTAAAATATGTAATACGTAAAAAACATATATCATATTACATAGAAAACATGTTTCGTATTCAAAAGGACTTATACAACGTGGAAACCATACAGGAAAAGATACTCATATAAATATACGTAAAATAAAAATAAAGTTTTGCATAATATAAGCAGAGAGAAAGACTATATTTTCAGCTTAATGTGAAATGTGACAATAAATTTCAAATTTACTTCAAGAAGAAATAATATAAAACATGGATTCTGTAAGTTATAAATCTAAGATCTAACACCTTATTTTTTGGAAATTTAATAAAAATAATATATAAAATTGTTAGTTTACTAGACCGCAGATTTTTGTTATGAGATTGCAAAACTTATACGAAGACCTAATAAAGAATAGAATTCAGACAAGATTCAATTTTTATAAACTCTAACGTTTCACTGCTAATTACTGTTTTAATTTGAAGTTTTATGTTTTAACCTTAAATTGTATCTTTTCTCATAGAATAGAGAATGTCTCGCTAACATATATAAAAATGGATTATCAGACTATAAGTGAGTTTAAGTAATTTTTTGTCAGGTTCTAAAACGTTTTACAAGAGGACAGATTGATCCAATGGGCCAAACATCCCCTAGACCCAATTTTAATTCCGCTATGAGTAGGAGCGAGAGGGCATTAACCTTGATTACCTGATACCTGGAAAATGGCCGCCTGGTTAAGCTAGCAGGTAGGCATACGATCATTGCACATACTAACACTACTCAATCTTACACATTTTGTTCATCAGAAAATAAGTGAGGTCTGCCGGTTCTGGGATCTTGGACTATTATCTTTCTGCAAAATCGTAGTTCTAATCTATACTATATACATTTTTATAATCTCTAATTGTTGTCCTTTTCTCACATTGTTTCCCACTCACTTTCCATTATATTTTCTCGATTCTATATGGTTTGAAATCATCATCTATGTATATGTATATAAATTCGGCTCTGAATGCACAAGTATAATTTATGTACGATACATTTGTAAACAACAACAAAACCACATTTATTTTCAAAAAGTGGTTAGTCTTAAAAGTTTTTGGAAGTGGTTTCCTCCCTATTGTTGAAACTGACCATGAGTGATGTGGTCAACCGCCCGCATCGTTTACACTTCTAAGCTAAACAAACACAAAACAACTTTACTTCATTTCTCCTATTTTACAAAATGTGTATTTTTAGATTCTAATTAAACTAAAGCCATAAATAACAAACCTCGCAATACATGTAGCATTGCCAGACATTAGTAAATTGCTAGTATTAAACAAAACAAGTGCACATAATGTCTTACTTGTTCGGTTTTTCGAAAGCACGCCCACGAAATGTATTATGTTGGATATAAACAGGCTTAATACTGAAGCAATACATTCTAATGTAAGTCTTACTCTTGCTACGTACAAATATAACTCAATTTATTATTTGGCTGATTTATATCCTTTTCCCACCTTAGTAGCTACCTTTACTTTAACGTCAAATAGATTTATAGCTTAGTATGGGACAGACAATATTATACTTTATTCAAAAACTGAAATAAATTGTTCTTATGTCTAGAAATGGAGTCAATTGTTTTATTCAGGGACTTTAAATCGAAATTATTTACTTCGTTTTTTATTCAGATCGAAAATAGAATTGTTGTTTTCGTTGTTAGCATTCATGTTCGGTTTTTAACTAACCGAAATAAAAAAAAATATTCTAAAATGCTTGCAAATAAAAATATGAAAAAATTCAACAAAAAAGAACAAAATACTTTTACAAAATAAGTATTACACTTTGCAAAGTCTTTTATCACAGTCTACTAATCACAGATTTAACCACAAGGGTTTCACAAGCATAACAGACAGACTGAAATTGTAAATAAACTTAATTTACATTAATTAACACCAACTTTTGATTACAAAAATAAAATCTGTTGAATTCATTCCTGAGATAAATATTAAGCAAAGAAACTTTTTGCTTAAAAAACTTTTTATATTTTAAAATAATCATTAAGGTTAGACCCTAACAACACCCTAACAACCGTATCCATAACCTGTCAAGGTGTCAATTTCATATTAAAAAATGGAAGCCGAGAATGTACACATTTTGATTGATTTATGTATGATACTCGTATTCCTTCAGGTACAGCCGTGGATCCATCCAATATCTTGAATGTGAGCCAGAAGATGATGTAATGATACATACAGATTACAGGGTTTGCATGAAGGTTAATGTTACACGGGAGGGTGGTGTAACTAGAGCAAGCTGTGTCATTAATTACATTGCGAGGAATTGCATAGCGATGAATTATTCCTCCGATAAAGTGTTATGTAATGAATTTCAATGCGATGCACTGGAACACGAAAAACTCAATCCCGACAACAGGTTTCCAGTGGTCTGCGGAACAACGTTACTAAAAATAAGACCTTTGATAGGCTTTAACCTTTACACGTTAAATACATTGGAAAACATAATCATATTCAGAACCTAAAAAAAGAACTAATAAATTCTTCAATAACTAAAAAGAATATTATTTATTTCAGTTGAATTTACAAAATTGAAACATATCAAAAAATGAGATGAAAAAAGCGACTCATGAATATGTTTATGATCTAATTTTTGTTAATGGCGAAATTTTGGTTTCAATAAAGAGTACCTACAATCATGATTAACAATTTAGTCAAAATCAAATTGTAGTCAAAGTTACTGTCTTACTATAGAGACAGCATATGAACATGTTGAACCAACAAACAACGTTAACACTTTTATCTTAAGACAGATTTGTCGTTAATGTGTGCGTCGTCATATGTTCCGAAGGCCCGTACCAAGACGCCAAACTGTCTTCTGACAGTAGTCTCTTCAGTACGCAGTCTGAAAATAATTCTTTTCTAATGAAGGTTTATATAATCCCCAAGTTATGATTTTAAATTTTTCAGTCACCCAAAATTAAATTCTGACAATTATACCACCTTATTTTCTTCTTAACTTCTTAAAGAATTCCACCGTCCATCTTTCAGCTGAACTTGTCACACATATAATACCCGTATGAACGAAAGTAGTCTGTTCCAGTGTGAGACCTCCTTAACGTTAACGAACGACATTAAAAAGTTACAAAATAGAAGAAAGACGTAAAAAGTACAAATTAAAAAATATTCTATTCCAACTAGAGTATAGTTTCGTTCAAAACTATTAACGCCATCTACAGAACTACTGAATAAATATATATTACGAATGATATTACATATTCAATAACAGTAATACGTAGAATAATAATAGTATTGTAACAAACCAAACCAAACCAAACTTGTGATTACCAACAGAATCCAAGATAAATATTTAAGCAGAAATGCTAAACAGTTAAACAGTGCAAATAGGTGTTGTGTACTCGCAGGGTTCAACTCATAAATATGAAATTGATAGTACTATAACACCAGTCAGTTGAATTGCGGACGGCATATCTTTAATTACCATTAATTGTTTCACTAGACGTGAGGAAAGTGTGAGGGGAGCAAAGGGACCACCAGAATGATCCTTCTAATAATTATACATGACGTGCTCTTTACTCTGAAACCCACACAAACCACGATGATTGAAATAATATGAATTTTGTATAACATTAACCGGTATAAATCCAGCAAGGGTTAAAATAGAATTTTAATAACTGGTTTGTTTACATTTCTCTTTCCACAGACATAATGTTGAATTCAATTACTTGCAATAACAAAGCCTCCATAACTATAATAACATTATTTGACTCTTATTATGATATAATATATATTAAGAGTTTCGGGACTGACATAAAAATGGATCTAATATATATAAGATTAAAACTGAATATGAAATGTCAATACGAGATAGTTCATATGGAGAGCATCATGTACTAAAGGAGATGGGAGATGTAGATTCGAATCCACTTCCGAGTAGATATTTTATAACTCATTTAATATTGTAATATTAACTTATAACGAGTATATTGCATCCTAAATTCATAACAATAATAATACAACACTGTATGTGTTTTTATTATGCGTACAGATTGCTTCTTCGATGCTGGTACAAGAAGAGCTGCTATTTCTTGAACGTCTTTTGTTATTAACTTAAGCCCAGGTAATAGACTTCCTTCCAGGCGAAGCTGAAGTATCCAAATGTCAGTATTTTAACATAGTCCGATAATATAACCTAACACGATCCTTGTATATTGAAAATATATATAATTTACAAATAAATATTTAATGTGAAACATTTTCATTTACAAATGAGTATGCCTAAGGATATTGAAATATGCTTTTATATGTTCCACATTTTCAAACAAAATATTTTATTTATATCTGACGAATATATAAATGTGTTGTATGTGTAATACAATACATAGAAAGTACTACATTTTGAGATTATAAAACATATTTTTAAAAAACACATTATTAGATAACTCGAAATGTAATAAAACTTAATAAATAATTAAAAGTCTGTACAGTTTCAATGGTTTGTAATTTAAAAGGTGGTAAATATATTTATTTTAACATGGAGAATATTTTACGGCTATCCACAACGGTACCCCCAGTATCTCACCCGTTAAATATATATTTAAGGTATTACACTATTAAGGTGTAGCTTACCTTTGCATTGAATAAAATATGAAAGAGCTATGCAGAAAATTGGCTGTCCAACATAGTACGAAAGCATCAGTGATAAGACTCAGCATAGGAAATAGAGCAACTTTAATAAAATTAAATATTAAAAAATTATGAAATTAAAGAAAAACATACGAAGCAGATCTGAAATTAAGATGGGTCTTCTTTGCGAAGGTTCATTGTATTTGAAAGCAATAAAAAAGCAAAATAAATCATTACATGAAAATCAACATAGCAATATGTTGAGTACAGTGCAGCAACTCCTGCTCTTGACATTACACAGTTGCTTAGTTCAAATTATTAATTGAAAGGTCAGACAAAGTGTTGCGCACTCAAAGTTAAAGTGAATGAACTAAAATAATTAATAAATATACTCAAAATTATTTGCTTCTCTTGCTTTGTAGATATTGAAATTTAAAAAAAAAAAATGCATTTAATTCGACAGTAGAATAAAATCAATTCGTCACTCGTAACGGGAAAATCGTCACAAAACAAAATATACAAACAATTTAAAAACATGTTCTCATCTGTTTGTTAAAATTATTAAAATTTGACGATTAACATTTTGTCTTACAAGGACCGTGGTCCTAAGAAGCCCGTGAAGAATTAATAAAAAAAAAAAACATTCTGTCTTACGTTTTTTTCAAAGTGCTATCGCAAAAATTTACGAGTCATTTTAATTGTACCAAGGTAGAAATGTAACGCTTGAATTAGCTTGTAACACGCTACCAAGTTGAATATTGTACGTCTGATAATAATTAAAGTAACATTTTGTAACGTTATTAAACGACAGAAAAAGTCTTTTGACAGATATTATCTTCAGTTAGCTAATTACCAAGTTCAAACAAAGTTTTATAAAAGAAGGAGAAATACACAAGTAAGATGAAAAAACATATTTAATGTGGTACTCACATTAAACATCAAACGAAGCGTTAAATATAATATACTTAACTTGTTATACGAGTATATAATAAAGACGAAAAAATATTTTGCTAATAGCCTTATGACTACAGGCATTGCCTGGCAACATAAGACCTTACATTCATAATAATACATTAAATTGGGTCTACGTTGTATCCTCAAGATATTTTACAAATTACCCGCTAAATTCAAGCGTGGGTGTTACTTAAACACAAGCAACTTTTAACGAAATCTAGTAATATTTCATTTAAAAGGTTTCAATTTACTTTAACATTCTTTAATTCTACATTTTTTAAGACTTTACTAATCTAAAAAAACGGGTATAATGTTCCATTAATTCCAATGTGTTCATGGTAGTACAGTACAGTAATAAATTAGATCACGGAACTTTTGATAATATACTTATAATACCAAAAATAACTTTTTAATTTAAAGTGCTAATTTTTACATTTTTAAAACCTATGCTTAAAAGATTGTTTTTAAAATCATATTTATTTAATTATTATGACAATTTGAAATCGATGACCGTTTTGAACACGAAAAAAATTTAATCGAATCATTTACATGGGAAGCAATGAGAGTGAATGAGAGACAAATATATTCGATATATAGCTCTACCTGTTTTTTAAATTTAATAGGAAAACAAATCGGTAGATATTCTAACTAAAATAGCTGAGTATAGATTCTATGTGTATATATGAAAAAATGTAGATGATTGTCCGTTTCGTTAGTTAAATAATATCAATATAAAGTTGAATATTTTATTAAAAAAGAACGTTTGATTATAGAACGGTACATTGAACATTGATAGCATTTATAAAATCACTCTGCGTGTATAGTATTCGACAAAAGTTTTTGCTTATTTGCTTAATACACATACGCTTTTAAATCATATTAGTAGAAGCTCGACAGCGTCCTTAAAAGATGCAGATAAACTTCACAATTTTTGTTTAATTCTAAATATGCAAATAGATGATAGTAGAGTAAAAATATATAATTATAAATTTTGATATATGAATATGAGAATGGAAAAAAAACAAGAACTCACAACAAAGACTAACAGGACCAAAAAATAAACCCTGAACGTAATTACATCTCTTTCATCTCTCATGTGTATATTTGTTTTCATCATTTATCAAAATAACGAAAACAAATTGATGAGTTCATTCACAAAGAGGTAGGCAACGGCAACGGCAACGGCAACAATAACATTACCCGTACCAACAAAGAGCGATTGCATATGTGGCAACAGACGACAGACGACAGGATTCTAATATGTCATAGCAACCGCTAGCTCAAAGGGTATGTAGCTAGAAATTTGTAGCATCCGCGTACATGCATATCCTAATGCAGCTGTATGGAACTACAGCAAGCAAACTTCACTCTATTCTATCTATTTCTATCGAAGTGGATTAAGATGCAAAGGAAATGAGCTGCCGCTAGGTGGAGATTCCAAGGGTAGGAGAGTGGGATGGTGTTTGAACGAAATAACTCATAAACAAGCAAATGAAATCATACAAAATAACTACTGGAAGGAATAACAGTTGGAAAAAAGAGAGTTTAAAACAAATGGTAATTTAAGGAATTGAATTTCTTTAATTAAGCTACTAGAAAAAATTGAAACTGTCTTAAGATGACATAAATAAGAAAAGAGTAAGTCCCATTAATGTAAATTATTAATGTAATTTATTATAAGTATAATATAATAATAATTAATAATAAATTAATTTGTTCTTTTTTACAAATAAGTTGTTTTTATTCGACCCAAAATTAATCTATATCCAGTTAGTATGAATATTGCATGAACGTAGTGCATCCGCCTATTTAATCTGAAGCATTGGTTAAATGGTACGAGCTGCTGACCTGACAGTATGCAGCTACTGTCTCCTTATACTCATCCGAGCATAAATAGCTATTACGACAAGTGCCATAAAGTCCTGCCTGAAGCTGACGTCCTGTTGCGTTGTGACGTATAGGAGAACAATGAAAATGTTGTAATAAATCGCATGCGAGCTACTGACCTAATCGCACATGACAGTAAAATATGGTTTCATTGTGCGATTAGCTATACTCTGCAATAACTGTCTAGGTCAACTCACACCGTGTCACTTCAACAAAAGACAGAAATCGACGAAGTGTAGTGAATTATTCCAAAATATGTAAAGTTGATATCTTGTAATTGGCACATGTAAATAAAATATTCATCCAGGTCTCTAATTTAAATTCCGTGATTAATTAATTTTTGTAGTTCGTCACTAATGATTAATTTCTGTATTACATAATTGTGCTTATTTATATTTAAGTAATAACATCTATAATACCTTTTATAGTAAACTGGGAGTATTTATACAGAAAATAACAATTTCCAAATCCATATCATTTAATTGAATTCTGCGTCAATATTTCAAACTACTACAAAAAGAATATATGTATATTTTGTTTTCATTACTTTTATAAAAAAAAACACTTCAATTTTCTTTTTCCATTATTATTTTTACCGTTCGCTGGGCCTGCTTCTATTTATAGAGCAAAACACTTTATATATTCATAAACAAAAATAATTGCTATTCCTTTTGTAATTCAATTTAAATATACATTTAGATGAGTATATTTTCAATTTATTTAGAAATAATATAATGTCAACTCAAGAGTTTATTGTTAAGAGCATAAATCTGATAATTCAAATCAGAAATCAATTTGCTTAAAATTGTATTTTTAGAAACCGGTACTTATACAACGTGGTTTCGATATAATTGGTTTCATAGCCGATAATTCTGTCAGAAATTCTAATTTTGTCTGTTAAAGAAATAAAGCAAATGCGTTTAATGCGAGCAGTGGACGTTTACCATCACACGACTTATATAACGGAGTGTATCTATGAAAAATAACTTTTACGTTATACGAAGAATTATAAATGTACATTTATCTATGTATATTATTTTATTAGATATTATAACCCTATAACTAACTAATAAAAAATTTCTCTGAAAGTGCACTTTCATAGGTTGTAATTAAGCCAGTAATTAAAACTTTGTATATTTTTATTAGGAAATAAAACTTTTATACAAAGTTCACAAACTTTATTAATATAATAATGTCAAAATCATAAAATTCATATTTTGAATTCTCATGAAAAATTACTACCATAAAACATGCAAACTGCTAACATAGTAGGAGATGGTCGCTGTGATATAATAGAGTAAAATTTTCACTTCTGGATATCATTCCATTTTTACCAGACACGGTTATTTCTCTCTTGAATTTATATCGGAAATACACTGACATTAAAACAAAGGAGAAATTAAAAAACATTAAAAGTTTCAAATATTTTTATCTCTGATCTTTGTGAACAAAATTAAATAATAATTCCTATTGCTATTGACTTTATCGTTATATTTTATAATGATTCTGTAATTCTGCGACACAGCCTGCCCATCTTAATTAAGAAGAGATTATAGATTTTATTTTATTGTTTAATCAGCACTGATTCAACACGCGAACTCGTAAAATAAATAAAAAAGCTTTTCTTTTTGCTAATTTCACAAAAAGAAATAAAATAAACACAAGAAACATTTGAAAGACTTAATCATTTTTTTAGGACTACTAAGTTTTAATTTTAGTTTTATATTTTAAACTTGAATGTAAGTTTCAGCTTTAGAAATATAGAGAAATAATTTTATTAAATATAATAATATATATTAAATAAAGATAACAGGTAATAGAGTATATTATTTACGTGCGACGCTTTGAAAATTAAAACTAAATCTGTAGGTGGGAATGAGGCTTTACTGTTTTATATTAATTTTGTTTGTTTGGTCACTTTACTGTTATACAAGTATCACGATAACGCAAATATGGACTTCGAATTTTCTGTTCGTACACTGTAAAAAAAAATTGCTCGAAATAATGCTTTAGACGCTTCTTTCTTATATAATAGCGCTGAAATAATAAAAATATAAATAATAGTTTCCGCGCGACTTTTAAATCAGCAGAGTGCATGTACATTTATATGAATCCATGTATTACAGCATTACATATTTATTTCCGCGCTGTTCCCCTGTTTCGGCTTAGAAAAACCCGTCTAAACAATTTTTTGGACCAATTTCTTTTACAGTGTAGAAGGTTAATATAAATAGACGTTTCTTTCGTATCTCTATAGAAGTTAAGCAAAAACAATACCACATTAAGATATTGAACGCACATAGTCTTTTGAAATAGGCTTGTGTCCTCATTTTTCAGTGGTCGATTTTTCAATTGTTGATAGAAATTGATGTTAATAAATGTGTATTGGCGTGTCTATTTTATTAAATATCTAAATATTGACGGAGATATAGCTATTGAAAGTTTGAATTGTAGTTTTAGCGCTAGAAATGGTCGGCCATATTTGTATGACGTGATATGCATTTTAACGTCAGTTATTTGTTGAGTACCAGGTCAGTGCTGTTGTAATGTTCTGTAGCTGTTGGTAGTCAAATAATCAAGTCAAGTCAAAGAATAATAAGTTTTTATTTTATTTAACCCTGTTACGGCAGACATAATATTGGAATTTTATTGTTCCATGAAATAGCTGTAAATAATATTTGATATTTTGATATATAAATACATATAGCAGAGATTTAAGAGCTCTAAGGTTGGTAACCTTACACAAGGATTGTGATGTCACATGCACTTGGAATGTCTACAACGTTGAATCTCTTTAATAATTAAAGAGACAAAATGACTTTTTTATTTGTTAATATCTCCTGAAATATAAGGAGCTCTTAAAAAATAATTGAACATTTGAGGTTCTAGTAACCCACTTTATCAATATATAGTACACTTTTATAGAAATTAAGACACAGGACACTAGCCCATTGTAGTTCACCCCAGTATTTCAATTAAAATAACAGGTCTATACCTTTGCCTTTTTTTCAAATATGTGTTACAATTTAAATGTCATAAATAAAAACCTAAATACCTTGTTTATTATATATCCCATTAAGCAATATTATAATATTCTAATATATAAATTAATATAACACATAGTGGTTTATCCATATCAATATCAGTATGGTAAACATTTGTGTTATCTATACGTCACAGAGATCTATATATATACATGGTATACCGTATAAGTACTATAGGACATTTAACTACGAATACGAATCTGTGATAACAATATTGAGACTAAGTATACAACAGATATGTACCTATGGTATGCCTATATAAGCAACAATACCGTGTATCTATACATAATAACAGTATTATATAATGGTATACTCAATGTCAAATAATATGCCACTAAAACCTGCCTGAAGTACATAATATCGTATAAAGGCATGACAAGGATTAGCGGACGTCCACAGTTACATTTTGTGGATCGATAAAGCAAAACTTAGGACTGTACTCATAGGAACAGCACCACATAGAAAGGTATACTAATGCTATACTTTCAAGAATAGACCTGAAAGTCAAAATGTAGAATAATAATACACGAAGGTAATAGGATATATACTAGGATAGTATGAACCAATGACCGGAAAATATTTTTGTATTATATTATCAATTATCCTGTATGTTACCTTCATATAATGTTGTTATAAGGATACCATTCAATCAAAAGGATTTGTTGTCTGATTGGTATATTCTTTTATATGAAACGTATTTGTTCAAGCATAGTTTGGGTTCTCTCAATTAAAGGTTAATAATTATATAACAATCATTTATTAATACCCAATTCGAATCGAATATGAAGTGGTATGTTGCCCTCAGCAGCTTTGCAATAAGTCCATAAGCCACTGCATCAATATATTCTGATGAATAGGCCTCTGTCCCCTGCATAATGTCACGGTCTACCTGGATTGATAGTTCCAAATACCGCTAACAATATTCATTTCGTTTAAAATATGTAATAATAAAATTTTGTAACGATTCGTTTATACCCGGAAAACACAGATCGAAAATTTATGTATTATTTAATATAATATTTTTTACGTAACGTTGTTTTATTATTTACCGAAGTTTAACATAATTCTGTTACATAGTGATTCATGCACTCATGCACTCAAGTATATTTTATTAATATATTATTTTAATATGTAACATTATCTTGCATAAAATGTTTTATTAACGTAAATCTTAGTCGAAAAACAACATTTCTTATGTAACCTAATATTAGTAATAGGTAAGCTTTGTTATTCGTATAAATTTCATAGCCGGGAAGAAATTTTTTACACCTGAGTTTTAGAATTTCGTTTACTTATGTAAAAGATTTTATATAATACAATCCAATTATTCAATTATCACTTATGTTTTTACGTATGAAATTATAGAGTATGCTGGTTTTTCTTGTTGTAACACTAATAACATTATGGTAATTATTTAAATATCAGTTACAGTCAGATTTTTAATATGTTCTATTTTATATACAATACAAATATTATTGTTTTCTTATGCAAATATTAATTGTTTGTATACTGTAATACATTATTTTAGCTTGTAATTAAATCTTTCATTGTTATACGATAACAATAAAATGTTTGTAAAGAAATTTGAATTTGTTTTGTTGTACTTTACAATATATTTCACTAACGTGACTCTTATTTATTTTGTCTAAATTAACCGAGTTAAATTTTGCATTAGACATTGTAAGGCACTGACAAGGTTCTTATCAGGCATGCCGCACGCTCTGGTATGGCGATGATGAGGAATGTTACTTTGTTGGGCAGTCAGGCTAATCGGAGCATTTTTCACGAAAAATGTCTAACTAGGTTATTAAAACGAAATAATTAAGTTTTAAGGAGGTACAGGACGTACCGTCAATGCAAAAAGTTTATCTCTCGGTAACACGAAATGCAAAATACGAAGTACATGAGGGACAAGCAAATATAGTACCTTTGAAAAAGAATTTTTCAATTCCCTATTAAACTGCTTTTTGCTTGTTAAAATGATTTTTTATGCATATAATAGTTTAATAAATGAAAAATTACCTATAATTAATATCAAATTTATATTAATTCAATTTAAATTCAAATTAAATATTTTGAAAAAGGAATAATAAATTTTGCAACGCTGTAAATTTACGTGTGTTGACGCATGCGAGATTTGGTTCTCTGACAAATAAATTGTTATATTTTATATAATATTTATTCCGATTTTAAATTTCCCGCTCAAATTGGGATTTGCAACGTTGCCGGCTTATAACCTACACTTACTGTTCCTTACTGGTTTTATTTAAATATTTTCGTAAATAGGTATCCTTTTGATAATTTTCTTTTTGTAATAGTTACAGAAAAGATTCTTTTATATACACCTAGTTTTTGAAAGCCGTGTCACAATTTTTTATAGTTAAAAGTTATATTATGTGGTGAAATTGAGCTAAAAATTATGATTTGTATGAAAAATGACTATATTTAATCATGTATAAAAAGGAAACTATGAACCCTAGGTCTCTAAAATTTTGAGACAGCATGTATTTTAACTATTTGTATCGACCCTCCAAATTACACAACGTTTTCATCATTTACGTTTACTTCCTGCACCTCCTTAAGAAATTAACTAATAAAGTTTTTATGAAATAAAATGTTGGATTTTGCAGCAATATTCAGAGAGAAAGTCTTATTAAATTGTACTAATAATTAATCTAGATCGGTGCACTAAATAATAATAAATTAAGAACAAATAAATAGATTGAATCAGTTCTTAAAGTTGTCTATTTTATCTTAAGTAAAAATTAATCATTAGACAAAAATGATCTTCCTTTTTCGATAAGTATGACTCAAATAAACTTAGTCCATCAATCGAAAGTAATGGATTTTTAATACTTACTTTTTTATCTTATCACTATATATTTTATCAATTTAATAAACTAAGAAACGTAAATTGCGAAGTTATTTATAAATATTTACTGAACATGGGCATCCGCGTAAAATTTCTAAAAGGGTGAGGTGATTTCGAGCAACCTCCACGTGATAATTTGCTTTGAAAATGCCCTGTTTGCTTCTACGCCATTGATGGTAACGAATATTATCATATTCGAATGAAATTGTCAGAGTAGTGTTAAGTTGGCGAACTTGACGTGATCCTAACAGGGTTAACCGGAAAATTAATATGAAATAGGGGATGAAAGAGTGGGAGTGATGGCGAAAACGAAATCTGGTATAATACGGATTGAATTAAGACCAGTTGAATTCTTGAATTACTTCACTGTTTATCGGCATTAAATTGTGTCTCTTATTTAAATTTAGTACATTAACAAAAACATCCTATTTATAATCCATTTTTAAAAGGCTTTTAACAGGTATCTAACCGATAGATTAATATTGACAGTAGCTGGCGCCTCGATTAATACTGCTAACATTTTTAAACTAACATCAAATAAAAGAAACAATATACAAATTTTAAATATTCCTAGATTGTACTTATATAAATCCAGAAAAAATTACCTTAGCCTATCTGAAATAACTTATTTTCAAGTTACCGTAAAAAAACCAGATAATGAGATATTTTCATGAAAAAACCACTATCCACCCAGATAACAATCAATAAACCCAAATCTGGGTGAAAAACACAGATGAAGTATAAATTGATTGCAACAAAGAGAAAACAAATTATAATGAAAATTTAAAAAAACTGCAAAAAGAGATCAATATTTTTTAAAAGGAATACGCTATATTAAGAGCAGTCTCTAAAATCACCGTTCTCTTTTTAATTATAATTAACAAAATGATATTAAACACAAATAGAATATACTTAGCAAAATTATAAATATAGGGATCGAGAAACAAGCTATTAATGTGAGTGACACACTGACCCTTATCTCTTTAGTGTGACAATAATACTTTTATTTATTAGCGTTTTAAAGCCAAGGTTTACAGTAATGAATGTATAATAACCCTATATGTTATATAGGGTTTTCCTCATAATGATGATCTCATATAAAACACGCTGATACAACTTATATTAAAATACAGGGTGTTTGTTTTATATGAGATGATACAAATCGACCCGACCTTACTAAAAAAAACCTTATAGCATAATATTTAAATATAGTACTTTCAAAAAAACTTAATAACGTAGCACAATTTATACTTGGCATATATATCAATAATTGCATATTGTATCATGTTAATTTATGGCGTATAATAAATCTGACGTACGTCTAGGATTAACTCACAAAATATTATATGATTCAATTACCCACATCGACACACCTTGAAATAATGGTTTTGTTGATACCGTAAGTATGTTCTAGTTCACGCAGTAAGCCGTTATCAGTAGGGTTGGAGAATCGACTGGCACTTCGATTTTGATCATACAAAATATCGATATAAAAACATTTATTGTCGATAGTATTCACGACTGTTGACTACTAAAGGTCACTGATAGGTACTTGTTTTTGAAGTTACTAGATGACGTCACAGACGTTTGTCATTGTTTGGTGTCATCTTTCAAACAACGACTATTAAAATTTAAAGTATATTGAATTTAAAGAGGATTATTTGTAAAAATGTAAACAAAATATCATCATTACAATAAGATTGTGTTATACCCGTGGGACTTGATAACAACTATCAAATGGAGCACTGGTTTACATATATGAAGCAAAATTTTAAATCGCAAGTGCGTGTACGTTGTTATGATTTCATGTGATACAAAATTTTGGTAAAAATACCGCGCGGTTTAACCTAAGCCACAAGTCTGTCGTCTAACAAAATAGCTAGCATTATCTTTGTTTGTTCTTATGGTGCTATCTTTATTTTTCTAGTTCCTCAGTACCCCTAAAAGACAATTTGCGGTAATTACATTATCAACTATTTTGTTAGTTCAATATTTTGTAAAAGATTTAAATTTTTAAAATATGTGGTTAAAATTTCAGTCCCCAAAGTAGAGACTGCCTAAAAAACTTATTTACAGTATGTTTATGTCATGTTCAAACATCTATAGGTTATAAAATTGGTCAACGTTTTCTTTTATACCATTTTTGGAGGATTATAAATGTCCACCATCCAATCTTCTCGCCTGAGTAAATCAGTTTTAAGAATTTATATATTTTATTACAAGAAAAATATTTTAATTACATCCTCGTTAAAACACAGACGTTTAAATAATCTAATTTAAAGTTATAATCCTTCGGAAGATTTGATCATATCTTGATTTCTATCTGAATCAGAAGTTTAATTATCCATCTTTCCAAAATACAACAAGTTTGCGCATCCCTACTTATCAGCCATTTTGATAAACATAAAACGTACATCTGATAACTATTTAGTATTTCCTCACGACGTATACTCGTATATAATTATACCGTACAACGTTATTGATAAACTAATGGCTGACTTCAAAAACGTGATTATTAAATTATACACGCCACAACTTGAAGTGAGTCTAATTATACATCAAAACATAAAAATGTATGAAACAAAATACAATTGCTCATACCTTGAATGCCAATCATAAGTTGGAAGGTGTACAAATGAAAAAATATAAATGCATAAATGAAAGAAACATTGAACAAATTTACAATCGAATTAATTTTAAGGTGAGACGTTTTATAAATCAAAGAGTAAATAATTTCAGAACCTAACAACTAATAAATACTTCATAAAAAACACATTATACGTGGAAGTGTTTAGTGTCAACTCAATGTCAATGTTAAATTTGCCAACAAGAAAACATTTTAATGCTTTTAATATTTAGCCAAATATTGATGGGCATGTTTATTTCCAGAGACTGCATTTTAAATACTTTTAATATATGTATATCTGTAATATATGTGTATCTATTTAAAATATAGCCAGGGGAAGTAAGCACCGCTCCTTAGATAGAGGCAAACTAACTAAAAATTAGAAGGTCCGTCTTTTACCGCTCCATCTAAAACCAATTTGACAGTCAGTCAAAAAAAAATGGTTTTCTGAGAAATGATTCTCTTAATAATTTCAAAAGTTTCTCTCATATTGTTTGTTTTATTTATATTACAAATTATATTAGATTTAAATGAAAAACATGAAAAGCATTGCGCCATAATATTATATTATTTATTTTTAAGGTGTCTCTTATGTTTGGGGAAAACAATGCAAACAAAGCATTAACTTTTAGACATTTATCTATATCTTATAATTTATAACGAACCTGGTTTTCTAAGATACTCGACTAGTAGTACTTAAACTTGTCACAAACTTAAAACAGGAATTAAATGGATTTTGTTGAATATTATAATATGAAGTAAATCTTAATTTCATCGTCTTCTACTCTAGAAACATACTTGGACATCTTTATAAGGGATAGTTTAAAATAAATCTTTTACTTAACAACTGGATTGTATATTGACAAAGTTCGTTATCAAAACTGCAAATATCACATTTTTAATCAATTCACAATTTTATCCAGAAGTTATTGACGATTGAAATAGTCATTTATGTGTCTTTAATAAATAAAGAGGAAAACATTTATAAAAACTAATTAAGTAGTTCACGTTATTTCCGTCTTTGCCTACTTTCTTACTACCATTTGCGGTCGTTGATAAATAAACAAAAGAGATGCAGAATCTTACGACACAACGCCTAGCAGCTATTGCGGAAAACCATTAAAATTTTTATATAATATTGTAAAACGGTATAGAAACGTTTCACTTGGTATCGATTGAAATATAATTTTGAAACTAATACCATCATTAATTATCACGTGAGTGTATAACCTAGATAATCGATTAATAAAACATATAAAGATAATAAAAGCAACACAAAACAATCCTTATTATATCACAATATCACACAGAACATGGAGATTAAATAGAGTACACCAACTGCTAATAGCAGTACGCAGTAGAAGCTGGTAAGTACCGTGGAACTGTGGCTGTGTGTAAACAGGGCGACAACAGATTATTATTGTGTAATTATGTTGATTGCTTATTACAATTTAATATACTAATGTCCTAGTAACCGAGGATTCAAACCCGAAATTATTCCATCAACTTTTGTTCAGATTAAAAAAATGTGTATTTTTGTTGTCATTCAAAAAATGCAGATGTGCACAAATAATTTTTAAGCGTATTTAAATACAAAATGACCAGGCTCCCAGAGGAGTTTCGTTTGCAAACAGTTTACGATGGGTCTTCATATTTTGCAAAGAAACTCGTCTGGGAGCCTGGTCTATTTTGTATTTAAATACTTTTGAAAACAATTTTTGCAAATCTCTGATTATTGGTTTGGTGTATTATGATAAAAAGCCAGTACAAATGGATAATTTTGCGTTTAATAATTTCTTACAAAAGTTAATTTTATCCAGTGCTATTTTTGTATATGTTGGTTAACGAGATTATTTACTTATCGTTACCAGAAGGTTTTTTAGTACGTGCTAGTAACTAGCGAGAGAGTAATATCATTTGGAAACATATGTTACAAAGCAATGAAAATATATTGAAAATATTTGCTATTTCTCTGCAGCATCATAACTCAAAAATAGTGAGTTAACATTTTGTCCCGCTAAACACAGTTGCATGTATTTAATGGTTATCTATCATAATAAATATCATCTGTTAGTCTTAAGAACACCCTTTTAATAATTACAACTTTTACAGCTTTTATAATAGCTATAACCTTATTGAAACCATGTTCCTTCGCACGGTCCGTCCCCAATAAACACTCCACAGCGACTGAATTCCCAAAAGCCATACCACTAATTGACATGCGCCCCGCGTCCCTCTGGTACGTTATGTTCACATGATCTAATCAAAATCAAAGCGATCTAATCAAATCGACACATCCTTTACCCAATGGTCCTACTATAAATTCATAAAACTATAAATTTACGAAGTTAACGACGCAAATAAATTTGTAATAACACACAAGTAACTTGTATGCATTTTATTACAATGTAACTAATCAAAATTACAGATATAAATTTGATGTAATTTCATCATTTGTTAATTTTAAATCGAGTAAAAACAGATTCAACGTTTCTTACAGCATACTTAGCAGCTAGAAGTAAACTTCTTTCATTTCGATAAACACCTGGAATTCAGGCACAACGAAATATAAACACTAATCTATTAATACCACATTATTTACAAATGTTTACCCACTTCACATAATTATCAGTACTGGGCGGTGTTGCCACTTCGAATTAAGATCTTGATCGAATCAATGGCTGAGCGGAACTGGACTGATACTCGTAGTTGTAATAATTATGCCTTGCACATAATCTGGTCAAGTCATACGCAATAATGTTTGTAATAACAATATGTAAATGATTAAGGTGACCTTAAATACAGGGCCTGTCACAGGGGCGTGCGAGAGATATGATCGCATGGGGCGCCAAGATGAGAGGCGTCGACTATTGCAGTATTTTGTTTCTACTATCATTTAATTAATTAATCACGGTACTCAGAGCCGGTTATAGATGGGGGAGGCGACAAACCGTAAAAAGTTACGTCTAATTTTACAGTAGGTTGTTCTAAAAAGTAGGGAAACAGTATAATAATAAATTGGTATTTAAATCGGATCAATTAAAAAAATTGTAATTTTCTAACAATGGCCGATTGGACAAAATTTGCCGAACTTAAAGTTGCAAATTTAATGTTATCTAAAATAATAAATTCCTAAAAAACTGATGAGTTCATTTGTTCAGTACTTTCTAAAACCAGTAACTGAAATTATTGTTTTTGATTTAGGTAAAAACGAAAATAAAAGAAAAAATGACAATTTAAAAGAAAAAGGACTAAATACAAAGGGTGGAACAAAAAGATTGTCGTCTAAAATAAAGAAGAAATAATCATCGGACTTACATATACTACAACTTTCGTAAAGACGTTATTATTTTCTTGAATCAAATATGTTTTTACAATTGTATTTGTTAAAATGAAAAGTCTGAATGGGGTGAGAACCATTTCTTAATTTCTATAAATAATATTATACATTGACAAAGTCAGAACCTCAAATGTAAAATAATTTCCCAATAACTCGCAATACTATAGAAGGTAATACCAATGAAAATAGTCATTTTTGTCAGCTATTACCCTTCTAAATAATTGTTATCTCTGTCATAGACTATAAGAAATAGGCATAAAAGTGCATACTCAATACTACTTACAACACATAGGGTCGGTTACTCACTGTTATCGCAATACTTAGCTTCATTTGACAGTTACCATAAAAAGAAATATCAGAAATCGTTATGTCAAACTTCTAGCGGAAACTGAATCGACCAAACGATTCCCAAATTGTCCAAGTTAACTATACTGACAGAATAATTAAGCGTAAAAAAGAAATTGGATATATTTCCGTCAACTTTTAGATTAATTTTTAATTTAAAGGTCCGATAAAAGATAAATGTACTTCAATATCAAAATTTCAATATCACCTCGTAAGTAATAAAATCGAGATTATTACAGTAGTAACGATAATAAGCTTCTTCTAATAGGAGGATTACGTAATGGATCATCGTTTCGTTACATAGACCAGCTGGTTCAAATATGTTAGTTGTTTAACAGAGAATTAATTTCTGGAGGTGGTATTTACGTTAAAAATGTTTAATCTGTAAATCCATGTCAAAACATTATTGAAACATAAAACAAATACTCGTAAGCAGGATTGGATGGAGCGAGTCTAAGAACGGCATATAGACTGGGGCCCCAAATTTTATTGGCCCCATTTCAAATTAATTAGATAGTTCGTGATAGCATTCCATCAATATATAGTACTAGAGTATACCCCCCGGACTTTGCGATTTCCTCGCACAAAAACTTATTATCTTACACTTACGATATTAAATTGTAACAGCTAAGATGAGACAAATTATTATAGAATATAATAGACATTGAAGTAAGTAAGATAAATATTGGTCACTAAGCTGAGTTGGCATACCCTAGTCTTAATGACTCCCCATTCTCACATCCATGAGATTTAACACATTTCTAATTCTTAACAAAAATTGCACAGGAAGTTGTAAATATAAATGAAATATTACTAAATCGGAAACGGAAACTTCCACTCACAGAACGTTCAATACAAATATAAATATACCCGCGCATTACCGATAACTTTTATTTAATATATACTTATTATATTTGAGTAAGATTATGTATTCAAAACGCAAAATGATTAAAACCTACCAATAAAATCTCAGATTATTTATTGAGGCGGAATTTTGTACTTTCGCTTATCTAAACAAAAAAGAAACTGTGAAAGATTTATTTAGAAATAGCTATTTCTAAATTCAGAAGTATTCATAATATACATACGAACTAAAGTGAGGAAGCAGAGTGTATTATATTGGATCTATATATGAAATTTTCTTTAAAGTTTCTCTATTTAGATATACATCAGTGAATTTCACTTACACTTGACTAAGCAAACTCCACTCCACTTGTAGTATATGATCACATTATACTCTTCAAAATAACACACTGCTGCAAATATTCTATCGTCAACAAAAATTATTTTAGGCCATGTTGTATTGAGGCCTGCTGGTAACAGATGAGAATTCACCAGCTGGTAAATTTATGATTTTTGAAATCTGAAGCCATATTTTGAATTGCATTTAACATCTTATATTTCTAGACGATATATGATTAAATATATCGATCGTCATGAAACAATATTCGAGTTACAAGCATTCCAACAGTATTCGCCAAGATCATGCGCATTATAATTTGGTTTGGTTGCATTTTCAATTTTTAAAAGATGTTGCACTAATAAACTGGATGATGGATATTATTCTTATAACAGATATACATAAAGTTCATTTTAAGAAACCTGAAAATTCCAAGTTAGAATAAGACCCCTGGAAATTATAGTCCTCTTTTTTTTAACTTTAGCAATTCTTAGCTCTTTACAGTTTGAAACTGTTTTTACGAAAAAAAAATTAAATTTTATCGATACATTTTATATAATTAACAATACTTATTTGATGTAAAGTAATATCAGGATTAATGTATAAATCTAAAAGTGAATACCACGAAAATATTTAATATATGTAACCTTCTTTGTTTAGTTTTGTTTTATGTTAGTTTTTGCGGTTTTGTAATTCGATAACTAATGTGTTATCAAAGTTTAATTATAATATAAGAAAAGTATGATTATAAGTATTGTAAGTTTATTTATAATTGAAATCCATCAACCATCATGTAATTGAAACTACTACGGAAAATATTTTTACATATTTTAATTTTATAACTCATTAATATGCTGAATATGATCAGCACGGTAACAGAGAGCATTTAGGTGTGACATCAGATTTTCATGCTTCCCTACTGCATAATTATACTAAATATTTATTTATAGCGATATAGCCCCATCTATACGAGGTTCCTATAGTAAATATTACATAAAAAATTACGTAAAAATCATATACCATATATTTCACCTTCATAGAGTTTTCAAAAAGTTCAATGATAGATTAAATGTTAAATAAATTCAACAGTGACAAAAAAAATTGATACATAACGGGTGACGTTTTCTATTATACTGTCATCAATCAATCAATACTCAAAATTGCGAAAACATCTAACCCTCATTTTGACCTTCACTGGGCCACTTCCTAATGATTTTTTCCTGTTCGGTTAAAATATGATGACAATTATCCTATGTTCTATTATTTACACGTTTAACTACAAAGTTTAATATGTTTTAATCAATTTAAATGGTTATGAATACTTCTTACTTTGTCTTTTTCGCTAAAATGAGACAAGCCCATAATTTTTCGATCATAAAATACCAAATTTAGTTTGGGTAATAAACTGAGAGTAACAATAATCTCACATAAATATAATTAACTAACGTAAGAAATATAATTAATTCATACTAATTAAAGTAAAACAATAATGCGGGTCACTTCCTGTTCAGACATTCCTAAAATATCATATGAAGAAACTCTCTCTCTAAAAACTCATCATATTCATATGCATCTCAAGATTTTTATGAATGGGTTTTATAATTAAATTCCAAAACAATTGAGCAATATTTCAGGGTTCTTTAATCAGAATTACATCTTAAATAAAATGTGTTCAATTTTAACAGAAAATGATTCAACTTATAATAGTAATAAGCTATTTCAATTGACCTCTTAATAATACATGGACTTGATTTACAAATGTCAACACAATACAGAGATCAACAAACTGTCATTTACTAGACTGAGAAATATTTTTAATTTTGAATAGATGATTGAATGTTGACAAAGAATTTCTATCTAAGTATAATATTCTAGAATTTAACAGTAAAACCATCAAGTGATATAGTAATTGAAAATTTTTACGGAATGTACATAAATACCCTACTGATAAACACGGAAATAAGGAAGGACCTTTATAACATACTTTGGAGTGAATAAAGATTAGGTCAGTTTCAATTTCTTATTTGTAAAAATAACAGCAAAAAGAAAATTGTCATCTTATTTGTTTATTACATTAGCTCTTTGTATCAAGTACAAATGCAATAAAACCCGGCATTCCAAACTAGTGCTATACACTGATATGACATATTGTGTAACGCACCTGGGGTCTGGCAAGATTATTTTCTTGCTCGCTCTAGCTGCTGGGGTGCATTTCGACTTCTCCATAGCCATCAAATAGCTCACATCTGCGAGCACAGCCTCGAGATCCGCCATTTTGAAAACTGAGCAGTATTCCTTCCACACACAAGTTTAATTCAACATATTTTAGCTCAACATAACCTACACTTTTCCCACCTATGTCCTCTGTGTCAAGTTATAGTTTTTATGAAACCATCAGCTGTTAATACATAATTCATTAGGTAAACAAAAACACTAAAATATATATAAAAATGTCATGATTGTGGCACTTGTTTAAAATATATGTAATTTTCAAGCACGTAAATAGCACTTTGGCAGCTCTACCTCATTCAAATTCACACTCAGTTCAGAACTGACTCACTGACGGAACTGAACTGAATAGAGGCAAACAAACAGCGAAAACGAACTGCGAACAGCGATCGGTCTTGCACGCAATCGCAGTTGCTCGACCCATACACTTATAACATTTTCTGATTGGATATTCATACAGATTCTGTATAGCTTTGTTTGCAATGACAACAATTGTGAAAAAGAAATCAAATTATTATGTTCTCCAAAATTATTAATCCACATCAATTCGTAAAAATTAAATATTTAAATTACCATATTACATCACTAAACAACCCTAATAGCGCGCGCCTAGGATTAGTCCCTCAATTCAGTAAATTGTAACTGGATAGAATTGAATTGGGAATAAGGGCAGAAGTAGATTAAGAGACCCAAAAAGGATATTTCGCAAGAAGCCTCAATTTACTTAATCAGCTTAAATTTTTTCGTTTATTCCTACAACCTTCATCAAAATATTGTAAATAGAACTTCAACTTATATCAAATTACTGAGCGTTGTTTAGAATACTAGGAACATTAAAGGCAATATATAAAATATAATAAAATATATTTAGCTTATATAATAATAAAAATATAATTTAGTTATAACTTTCAAGAGACTTTCAAAGCCCAGAAATTTTAATTTGTGTGAGAAATAATCCAGAACTCTCAACTGGGTGTTTCATTAACTGCAGCTTATGATTATAAAAATATTAATAGTATTCTCCCATTCCCACAACTACAAATATAGATTATTATTTGATGTGTTATAACTGATAACACTATTTCAAACACAACTTTTAAATATAATTTACATAAATGCTAAAACCATACAAGGTTTTCACCTTGAATAAGTAAGGTTTCAAACCAAATATATGATTCTAATAACGTTTTTCTTACAAAAAATAAATTATATTTTTGCAGAAAGAGGAAATAAGAAATAAAGACTTGCACATGAAATTGATTGGTTCATCATGCATCATTATAAACAAAACATCAAGTTGTGTAGACTCTAAAGATGAGTAGCACTACATCCAGTGACAATTTTGTTGTGTCTCGTCGTCAGCGACAAATACGCAAAACAGGGGTTTTAAATATTCAAAAACATATTTTTTTTGAAAACTAAAATTATTTCGTTTAAAAATACGGCAGTAATAACATCTTATATCATAATCATAAGAATTATCAATAGGGCAAAAATCATAGTATTCATGTCTACAACCAATTATGTTAGATATCTCTTTTAACGACAGTTCACATCTCCATCAAACTATACAACATATTACACAACTAGCCTGTAATGTACATAATTCAAATATATAATAGTTTGTGCTTTAAATCACAGCTATCATAAGAGTATAATGAATACTCACCAGTACAGGAACAATAAAACGCACCAGTTTTACACAACCAGCAAATATACTGCACCGTTGCTATATATAACACGTAACGCATTGATTTCACCACCATAGGATTACCTGAGCATTACTAAACAAGTAAGCTACTTCTGCTAGTTATTACCCATAAAACACAATCATGGATGTTACATCACATTTACTTTATATTTTTCTTAAACAAAACCTAATAATATTAAATCTAAAAGGGTTTTATTTTATAGGTATTTTAAAAATCTTTAAGCCTCAAAAAGAATTTATAATCCTTAAAAAGGTGTCCTTAGTAAGTTTTAGAAATTCGCTCAAATAGGTCAGGTAGATTTATGTTTAAAAAACCAATAAGTTATGAAAATGGTTTGCGTAACAAGTTATTTTTGTTATGTAAGATAAACCTTAAATACTCGTAACTGTATTTATCGGAAATATTTTTTAATTAAACGAAGAAAACACAATAATTATATCAAACCTCGAAAGAAAGAATTATTTAAAAGATGGAAATAAATGTATATTTGTAATTCTTTTGAACACAATGCATACAGACTACCATACGCGAAGATTTGAACAATGAATTAGGTTATCTGTAAAAATATGGATATATCTATAAATTATTTAATTACATATGATACTAATAATGTACACGAAATCCATACAAAAATACAAAAACATGTTTATCGACTTAAATAAACTTAATTTAAATTGTCTGAATTAATTTTATATCAACAAAAATGATTATTATAAATCACAAAAAAACACTTAACAACAATATACATTACATACAATTACACTTAATACTAAGTCTCATACTGATGGCAATAAATACACAAGGAACGAGTTAAGGTAGGATCACCTTCGATTTATATCTTTAACACCTTGAAACTGTTGCTGCTCACCTCTCACGATACCATCGACCTCTGGGCACACGAAGTCTACGTGGTGATACAATAGGTCGTGGAGAACAAGATGGAGTAATATTTCTTGGTGAACCCTGTCGTTGTCGTTTGGCTCTGGGTTGAAAAGATGACCGCGATGATGATGAACTACGAAGACGACGATTCGTTCCCGATTCATCTATCTTTTGAACACAAACAAATGGTTGAAATTCTCTACTACTTCGCCTATCATCTGATAATTCATCTTCTTCTTGTTGATTTCGACTTAACTTGGATAAGGCTCTTTCAGCGCTTTCCCAAACCTCTGCATTCTTTTTTAAATGCAGATTCTCCTCATTATTCGAAACTGTTTCAGATATATCTCTACCATCAGCAGATTTATTTTTATCCATAACTAACTCCGCTGTATTAGCACTTCCGTTTGCAAATACTTTTAATATATCAGTTTTATTATTACTTTCAAACCTAGAAGATAATGTATATATATCCGCACTATCAAAAACTACTGTCTTTTCATTTGTACACTGATTTTCCTTACCACTATCCGTCGTATTTGAGCAACTATCTATTTGTTCGTGAGACACTGTTGTTACTATACAAGAATCATTAGATAATTCGGTACTACCTTTTTCACTAACTTGCATAGTTATTTCAATATCGTTTATTGATTCACATATTTTTGTAAGGCCTGTACCATAGTCACTAGTTACCACTGATTTATCTAATAAATGTACCTCTGATGCACTAACGGAGACATCTGATTTATTATTTTCCTTTTTAACTAATATTTTTTTCTTACTTGGCCACCCTGTTCGATTTTTCTTTCTCTTTTTACGTAATCTTCCATCTTGCTTACCTACAGCCGAAGGAGAGTTTTTAAAATGTCTTTGAAGATCCATGTCCATTACTGAACATTCACTAAATGTTTCTATTAATTCCACTATGTCTTCTATATCTGGTTTATCGAGACGCACACATGGATCTTCAACTTCAATTTCAAAATCTTCCATTTCATCATAAGCTTGTGACAACATTTCATCGACACTTTTCTCGATAGATTCTATTTCAGATAAATGATTTACCGAAGTTCCGTTTTCAGTTTGTCCACGCACTGGTGTACTATAAGATGAACTAACTTCTTCTTCAGGAATGGAGGTCAGATCATTATCATTATTCTTTGTAGAATCTTTGCTGTCTCTTTTTTTTCTTTGTTGCACTAAGCTAGCTAAAGTAGCCAGTGTAGAAGCGTGTTCTCGCGGTGATTTTCTCGAATTCTTTCCAACAGGAAATTGTTTCCTCGGACGTTTCTTTTTTACTTCTAAAGTGCTCGTTGATTCAGTTTCCGTTTCTGTTTTTAGCTCTATCTTATTCAACTGGCAACAGTTTGGTTGAAGAGGAGGCAATATACCAATTTGATATGGAAGCACTACGGGTTTGCTATAACTACAACTAGGTCTATCTTCGGAAGTGACACTTTTAAATTCTTTTCCTTCATCTTGGCGTTTATATGTGTTATACCAAGGTTCGTTTCGTGGAACATATTCAAATGAAAACGTTAATGTTTCAATTTCAGCAGATGGAGCATATCCGGTTTGTTCTAAAGTAGATGCCCCCACCCAATCATCCACAGACACACCATTTTGTTCACCAGTTTCTCGCTCAGATTCTTCTTCCACTTCTTCCTTATCTGACGACAAATCTTCATCTCTTAAACTAGTTAATTCTTCGGTGGCCTGCGGTTGGATGGGGGCTGTCTGAAACCTCAGTCTAGAATCTGTAGCCTGGAATTTATAATAATTTGTATTATCACCTATAAATGCTTCAGCTTGTGTTCGACGTCTTCGGGTTCTGTTAACAGGTTCAATAGAGAGATCGTGAATATCAGTACGTGTTACTTCAGATGTGTATTTGGCTTTTACAGGTTCGCTTGTTTGTAACTCACTAGAAGTATGTAGCAGTAGATCTTTTTCTGAACTTTGACGATCATCATCTGTTTCATTATCACTTTCCTCTCTTTTGGGAAACATAAAACTCTCAGCCTCATCACTCAATGTTGAAAGTTCTGACTGTCGGACTCTTTTGAATTTTACAACTAAACCAGGATCATCATCGGATTTCTTGTTATCCGCTCGAGATTTACCTCTTGTACCTACAACCTTATAACATGGTGACGCGGGAACAATAGGTCGTGCACCAGGAGATGGGCATCTCCACCTTATACTCCGTACCCGTTTTCTTTTTACAATTTCTACAGATACATCATCCAATATTTTTCCATTACTGCGAGAGCTGCGCTTATCTATATCAGAGCGATTGTTAGGCAGCGATTTCACAGATTTACATTCATCTTCAGCCGTTGTTCCTAATAGGTTACTAGGAATACAAATCTGACCACGAGATCTCAAACGATGACTATTTTCACTACTTTTCTCCGATTGACTTAATTTTGATAAACTTAATATTCTATCTGAATTTGATTTTCTTGTTACCCGAGAACATCTATCAGTAGCCTCATTTAACATCTCTAAATTAGCAGGCATTATTTTCTCATCCTCTTTAATACTGTTAGTTTCGTGAGGTTTTACAACACTGCGTAATGAGCGACGACCAAACCCATAATTATTTGTAGATAGTTCTTTCACCGTACCGTTTAATTTAAGAAATGCTTCAACGTTAGCTCCAGCACTTATCAACGTGTCTAATGTAAGAAAGTTGCCATCGTTACGCACAAAGTTTAAATGAGTTTCGCTTCGAGCATGCTTTGCAAGGTCTGGGTAATCAACGTGACAAATTTCACAGAAACCCCGTTGAGGTGATTTTACTGGTTCACGTGTTCTATGGCGTAGTCTACTTCTTCGGGTCATTCTAAAATCAATTAAAAACTAAATTAGTAATTAGGAAATTAGTAATGTATATTTGTTTATAACTATTACGAACCTATTTGATGATTTTGGTATTAATTTTGGTTCCCCAATATTAATATTTTTATGAGACTCTTTATCTTTTTCAAATGAAACTTTAGATTCCCCAAGATTTTTTGGAAGTACTAGATCTTTAACATTAGTAACAGTGAAAGGACTTATTCCAAAGTATCCTCCAGATATGTTTATATTAGGCCACTGTTTTAACTCCTTATACGAGGGTCGGCAATCCCTACATAAATTTGATTAAAATTATTATATTCAAATATTTATGTATTTTAAAATTGTAAATTAAAGAAAAATACCTTGCACAATTTTCTATTTTTACGAAACTATCGTTTAAAATTTTGGTTTTACTTTTTTTCTGCCTGTCTATTTGCAATAGTTTTGCCTTTGCTACAGTACTTAGTCGATCAATATACTTTAAAGCCTAAAAATAAAAACTTATGAATGTTTGATATCTATAAAATTGAATGAAAAATTAAGAAAAAAATTATATATATATAGACTATTATATAAATTACCCTTTCAACAGTCCAAATTGGTATAGACCAAGATCTAGCTATGTCCAATGGCCCATTCGAAGTCTGCAGGGCCTGTGGCTGTTGACGAACACGCTCCAGCATGGCATCAGCACGGCTCTTTGGTCGCGGTCTAACAGCCTAAAATAAATAATACTCATTATTTACTTAGAGTTATTAATTTGTTCATAATAATAAAATTTATTAACAGATTCAATAACTTCTTTTCCTGCTTACACAAATGCTATTTTGATAAGCTTTGCAAATCATTCAAATTTAAATATATCTTTATATTGAAATATTTAATACAAATAAATGTTATACCATATACCATACCATATATGAATGTGATAAATTTATAAAAAATCCAATTTGAATAATCAAAATTGTTTATTAACAATTGCAAACTAATACATAATACACTATTCATATACGATTCAAAATATTAGTTTTCCTGTTATTAGCTTAGTTTACCTTGATATGGGCAGCCGGTGACGCTAACGATCCCGATTCATTGGACAGGCACGGGCTTGGACCTGGAGAGGGTGTCGGGGGAGTTGCGGGAACATTCAACTGAAAGCCAAGTTGATCGGTAACAACGTTTGTTACTTCCCGAACCAAAAATACTTCGATATTCTAAAACAATATTTTAATTTAAGAAATATTAAATTTCATAAATATTAATTTTAATTTATTTAACAAAAAGAATTTATATTTATAAATACACCAAACATTTGGAGAATGTTGTAGTTAAACTGACTTATCACATTTTATTGCTACATCTGAGACAGTCCTATATTTACAAAAATGAACTTTCTAACTTATGTTTAAATAATTTCATTACATAAAGGAAACTTTTTATGGATAACGGTGCGGACAATTTATAATTTTTTTAATTAATATAAAAACTGGCTTTCAAATAAAAATAGAATTATAAACAATAAATAACTTAAATAATAAATAAAGATAAACTTTCCCTAATGAATGTACATATGCTTTAAATGCTCAAATCAAATTTTCAACTTTTCAAATGATATTTACGAAATAATTTTATAATATAACACCTACATAATAGCTTAATATTTTTATGTGTATTAACTTTTTGCAATATATAAAATATTATAATATATGTACTACGAAATTATTAAATGGTTGTACAAAGAATCTGGGACACGCCAGACAAGACATTGAACTATAGTACAGTATTATTATTCAACAAGAAAATGTTAAGCAACTCATTATTATCTTAAGAAAGGTTTAATAGTAATATACAGCAGAATGTGTATTTAAAAAAATATTATTACTTTCATTATTACACTGTTATATTTTAATTTAACATTTTGTTTGTAAAAATTCGGAAACCTAAAAAAAAAAATCAGCTTTTATGATTTTGATAACGTAGATATTATTTTGTAGATAGTAAACATTCATTCACTTACATGTGAATAACAGCTGAGATTAAGATAAGAAACAATTTAAAAATATATTAATATCAATAAAATATTATTATCACAACACCGAACTGTCACACAAAATGGCATATAAGAAAACTAGTATTTTAGTTTTAGACATGCTCACCAGCCAGCGCTATAGTAGCAAGGCAATAATGGCCGATTGAGTGAGTGGGAGATGTGTAGCTGCTGTATGTAACTTTCTCTCTCTTGTGTTTAAATAACAATAAAAAAAGAATGCTAAACATAAAAAGTATTTCTGATTAAATAAATGTTATTGTTAGCAACAATTTTTATTTTTGTTCAAGTATGCCTTGCTTCTTTTTAGTTGAATTTTAACTTAAATATTTGTTATTTATGATAAAATGATTTTGCTCTTGATTGACAAACTTAATGAAAAACAAACGTTCTGTATAATTGTTAATCAATGTGACAGGGATACTCAGAAAAGATGTGTTGCATAGGTAATTTTACTGAAACGCAAGACTGTCACTTTTATATTTTATTATGATTTGTAATAATTGCAATAATAGACATTCAAATTAAAATAGAGATGTTCTTCGAACATGGGTAGGCTTGGCGTCAATGGACATACATACCCTATCAGAACTTGGCAACACTGCAATATCAGTACAGTCACAAGAAAAATGGTAAACGGGAACTCTAAAATACAATACTGTATTGCTGTACTGTGTGATTGAGCCTAGGTATAGCTGGAGTGGAGTATAGTATAGCTATACAATGTATACAAGGGTATGAGTACGTTCGAAACAGAAATATTGATTCCAACCGAGCTATGCTTGCCCATTTTGTCTGTGTGCTGCGTGCACTCTGTGAAACTAGGGACTACAAATCCATATAATGCGGAATGGTGATGGTGCCCACAGAGACGTGGTCATGTGATATAGGATCCGCGCATATATTGAGGTACAACAGTATTTGTATTGTGAATATATTGATGAGCAAATGAATGTGTGAAAATATTATTTATACGTATAACACATATAGAAAAATATCAATAAAGGTATCCCCGTATTACATTCGTAACCTATAACATTCCAATCTATACGCATTTCATTGCACCGGTGTAAATAACATTCCAAACCAACATATAATATGCCACTGGACAATATTGCAAATGACACTCATGAAAAATCAATTTAGAGAAAGATCAAGTGAGAAAGTAAATATAATTTGGAATTAGCTTTATAACATAAGCTCTTTGTTTCAGTATAATACAATTAATTAGAGCTGGCCAATACCATACAATCTACTAAATTAACAATTATTCGAGAGGGTTAGGTTACACATAATTATTGCAAAGAATTTAGATTTCCATGCAGTTATTGGAATACGTTTAAGGAGAAAATAAATCAGAAAAGCAGTAGCATGGTGGTGTTTATATTACTGAGCGTACACGTTATATTAAACGTTTAAGCTTATAAATATAAAGACAATACTGCTATGCATAGTTGAAACTATAGGCAAGTTTAAAGACTTCATAAATGAATGTGAATTGTTGGTGTAAAATGAATCTATTCTTAATATACATAAATAAATGAAAAACTTACGCCTCCTAACTGCTTGATTTTAGTTTCAAGTTTAGATGACACAGCACGGTTTTTTATATCCAAATAAAACTTAAAATCTGCAAACGGCTTGGTAGTTTTAAGTAGAAAACTGTCTTCTGCAAGAATAATAAAATGTATAATACGTGATTGCTTTATAGTAGTCACAAATTATATTACTATGCAAGTGGTCATTTATATTAATATACACCGGCAAAGTAGACAGTGCACTTACTTGGTTCTGTTGTTTTTTCCCTCAACTTGGCTTGATTTGGTTTTGAAGGTGATACCATACCTCCTACATAAATATGAGTACATACGACGTATTAAAACGATTCACTGGACTGATACTGATACCTCTCCTCCGAAAGTACAGTAATCTAGTTGAGTCTATACACATTGCGCTATTTAAAGTGGCACGACAGCAAGCTAGTGGAACGAAGGAGAGCTAGTAAACGGACTCGGAACGGCCATTATTAGTCTACAAAACCGATATGATACTCTATCAGCAAATACATCTATACTTCACTTAGAACATAATTATATAAACTGTTACATTACGCAATATTAAACATTCATATTTATGTGTCAACTAATTACAAATTATTGCAACGTCTTAAAAAATGTTTTATTTTCACAAGTACACTAATACACAAAACATTACACATTACAGAATTGAAAATGATGCAGATTGCACAAAAGCAACACACATTTCTCACATGAGATGTTAGGCGCCATCTATAGGATGAATAATTAATAATTATATAGTAAATTAGATTGGTTTTGGCGCGTGTAAAACGCGGGAATTTTAAATAGACCACAAGTTTTTAATAAAACAAATCATTTATTACAATAATCATTTATTTATTATTAATGCTAATAATGAATAATTAATAATTATTCAAATAAAATATAATGCATACCAGAATAGAAAAAAGTATTTGAATTACATCTTAATTACAATACTATATTATACATACATCTTAATAAAGATCAAATAAATTAACGCTGCTTACCAATTTAAACTACCTAATTAAAATAAGATCACTTCCTTAATATTCCTTTTTGTTAATATTTATAGAGTATGTTAGAAGAATTTCTGGTATGAAAACCTTTGAATTTATCTTCAATAGTGCCAGGCACCTAGACAAAAAAATAAGATTATATAAATTTCAATAATTCTTCAGTAGTATGAGGAAAAATCAGTTTTTCCTCAGTGAATTCATATTTTAAAAGTCATTTTATAAATTTTTGATTGAAATACTCGTATATATACAGAAATAATAATAATATAAAATTTATGGATTGTACGATTCAGCTGTAAGTAATAAGTGACGTATTACACACTCGTATGCATATCTTTTGCACTCTATTGTATATAAAAAAATATGGCAATTAATATTAGAAAAGAGGGTAGGAATCAGATTAGATTTCGACATTAGTTTATTTATTGTTTTACTTTACGGTTTTATTATAATTGATTTGTAAATAGCTCAGTTAAATCTGATGAGTAACAATTTAATTTCATACATATCATACATCTCATTCCAGTTTAATTAAATACATATTTAAATTTCATTAAAAATCATAAGAACAGAATAACAACGAATACATTAAAAAGCACGGATATATTTAATATTCTATGCAATTAATGTTACTTTTCAATTACAAACATATAAGCAACATAAATCAAGCAAATGTCTCATTCAATTTTTTCCAAAATGATTATTGCAGTTTGGAGTTTGAGTTTAAAAGTGTTAGATACAACTTTCTTTGTGTTTTAAAATAATTAAATTATAGCTAACAAAAATATATCGATGTACAAACAGAATTAAAACAATGAAAGTGTACCTTAGCCTTACGAGACCCTTTCTTTTACACATATTAATAATATTTAGTTATAATTTAGCGGAAAATATACAATCTTTTTGATGAATATATATATATTTATTATTTAGATATTCCGTGATTAACATATAGATTTTATATAAAATATTTTTATTCAGTCAACATACTACATCAGTAATCAAATAGCTATATACTGATTTTACAATAAATTGTTTTAAATACTACTAAATTATTATAATACACTTATTTCACAATCACATAAGGAATGAATATTATTCTTTACACTCGAGGTAAATCGTAATAATGTTAATTTTTTTGGTTTAAATGAAATCACTATTATTACAAAACGAACACAGTGACAGCTTACGTAAAATGAAGAGAACTTGTAATGTACATACAATAAACAGTAGTTTAAAATTTGTTTAAGAATCGTAAAATTATATACCCTATAAATTGTTTTTTTTTTGCTTAGAAAAATATATTTTAATATCAATAGTCTAATTTAATTTATATTAACGAAAAAAAAAACAATTAGCAAAACCTATATTATTTTAATATTCGAACAAAACATTTTGTTATTGATTGCATGGCGGATGATTCTTGTCACCATTGATTATAGTACTGGTTTTAAGGGGACACTCCTGAAACAAAAAAATCAATATTCATTCCCACACCCTACACATACCCAATAGCATTGAAAAAAGAAATTTTAAAAATGTTTAGCCTTAAAAAAGTACTTAGTGATTAGCTTATACACAAAACATTTACAGAAGCAAATATTGAAGGTTCTTTTAAAGCATTCCGAACTAAATTACATGCGTAAGATACATTATTAAGAACAATTTTTCTATTATTATTTACTAACAGTCATTTAATTTAAAAGTCACAGAAACCCATAGTTCTGTAACATATTTACTATTCCATTGTATACGCAAACGTATCATTTACGTAATGTAGAAATGCTTGTATATAAGATTACTTGATTAGGTTCTAATCAATAAATAAAATAATGTAGTGTAAGAAATGATGTATCAGAAGAGTTTAAAATAAAATACTGTTGTGTGAATATTTTATCTATTTGATGAACATGTTATTTTAACTATAATTGATTTATCTTAATATGTAAACATGTAATTAGTAGGTGATGGTATTTCATTTATACCTGAGGCTTTTCACGATGAGTGTCCACAGCTTCAATATTTAAAGGAATTTCTTCAACACGACAACCATACGCCACGGGTGTTAATTTAATTACCGTATGTAGAGGAACTTTTAAATAAGGTAGTTCATCTAAAACATAATAGAGAATTGAAATATTTTCCAAAACTGAACTGAGTGAGAAAAAATATCTTATATCCATAATTTTGTACCTGCAGTCTTATTCAAAAAGTATGCCAGCAGACATCTAAGAACAGCTTGATGTGATACCACTAAAACATTACCCTGTCTTTCTAATTCCATAATAACAGGTTCCAGACGTGCAACAAGATCTTCATAGCTTTCACCTCTAGGATAGCGATAAGCAAATTTATTTTCATCCCTTGCAGAGAAATCCTTAGGATATTTGGACTGAATTTCCTCATATGTCATTTCTTCGCAAATTCCCTATAATAAAATATGTATTAATGTATATTTAAAATTAATGTTAATAGTGTTGGATATTGAAATGATATTCTACACTTACAGCATCAATTTCATTCAAAGCCTTCCAACGTTCTTGAGGAGCAGGAACATTGGCGACTGTTTGAATTGTTCGTTTAAGCCAGGATGACCAAACCCTTAATCCTTCTATTTTTTGCTCAGCTATGTATTTAGCCAGTGCATCAGCATACTGCTTACCCCGTTCACTTAAATCAGAATCTCCTCCAATTCTTCCCTGGAGATTCTGTTCACTCTCCCCATGCTATAATAGATTGTAAGATATTTTGATTTAATACTTTATATTATATAAATATTAGTTACAATTTATTTGTTTCATAATAACTTACCCTGGTTAAATATATAGTTCTCGGTATAATGTGTATATTCATTAAATAATATACAATTCGAGATTGAATATGCCCCTCATGTTTATGGACGAGAACTTTTTCTCCGGTGTTGAAAATTTTCATGAAAGATATTTGACTCTCTTTAATTTCATCTAGTGGATGATATCTATCTTGATAATGTTCAATTCGCAACAGAAAGTCTGAGAGTGCTGCATCCATATTCATATTTTTATAATCAGGACTGCTCACCTTCACTTCCTGTATGTAATTTTATTTTTTTTAATATTATTCATTTACAAGTTAATAAATGTTATTTATTATATAACTATTCTTTAACTTAGTTGTTTACGTGTATTATTCATTATACTCCTTACCATAATATTCTGTTCAATAATTTGGGGATCATCACATACAGATTCTACAAAAAATAGTTTAAAACCCATTTCATGTACAACAATGTTATGAATCATGCCTCTCCGATCAATTGTGGAATTAGTAGCATCAAAAACCTATTCAAAATAAAACAAATATTAATCTTTTATTTTTAAATATTATGAAAAATGTTAGACTGTTTTATTTAAAGAATACTTACAGCAACTTCACCGCCATTTCTAAGCCATGCACATACATCTTCAAGAGCATCCATGGCACATTGTGTTCTAATTGCCATAGCTTCCGTATTATCCTGCTTGAAGAATTCATGACTCTTATATGCAGTAGTAACTTGACGACGATATTCACCCAAATTAAACACTGTAATATTTATGAAATATGTCACATTATTTGATTCCGTAATTATACCATTTCCATGGCTTTAGAGATGACTTAGAGACCTACCTCTCGTGTTAATTCCAATCCAGTTCAAGTACCTAGATAACTTTTTCGCGATATAAGTTTTACCTCGAGCTGGAAGACCAACCATGGCAATAACGTGGGGGCTGTTAACATAATTGGTCCGTTCACCTGAAATAATTAAATAGTTATTATTTTTACAACATATGTTAATTTAGAATCACTTTGCAAAATATTAGTAGATTTTAGGTAGTAACTTTTACTTTATTACAAAAATGCATGGAATGGAATCCTATATTTATAAAACTCGGGGTATTTTTATACGCACAAAGTTAGATATAACCCGCATGCGGTGCAGAAAGAATTCATTAAGAAAACAGATGACAATTATATGCAAACTAAATTAAAAATCTGCTTGCAATAACTTAAGATAAGTTATTTTACATCAGATGTATAATCTACTCGTATACACCTTCAACCATTATCTAAAAATTGGTATTCACATATAATATAATATAAAAACTAAAATATGTAGTATACCTTCTATATAAATTGAACGTTGAAACGGGATTCTGCGTGGAAACATGATCGATTTTTATCCCGATATATAATTTACAAAAATTGAATCAGACGACTTTAAATACAAAATATAATAATTATTATATGTACCGCAAACAACTTTATGTTACAAGATTGAATAGCTCAACGGAACTGAATTTTCAAAATTGAATTGACTTTAATCATAATTTCTTTTTTGAAATTAATTCAAAAGACGTTTAATATTCAATTCAGTAAGACCTTGAATTTTTGATACACAATGAAAGAAATTCTTACAACATTCCTAAAAAAAAACACTATTGTTAAATAACTTAAATAATAATCTTTTGTGATTGATTCAAAATTTCAGTATACCAATGTTAAAAGTGAGTGTTCAATTTGGTGTATTTGGACTTTGAAACTATTACAATATTTAACATTTGTATACAATAAATTTTGAAGAGTTAAATTATTTAATATTGAAATTACATATTTCCTTGTGATCAGAGATGTGCACAAATAGTTGTCAAAAGTATTTAAATACAAAATAGACCAGGCTCTCAGACGAGTTTCTTTGAAAAATATGCAGACCGTAAACTGTTTGCAAACAAAACTCCTGTGAGCCTGGTCCATTTTGTATTTAAATACTTTTGAAAACTATTTATGCACATCTCTGCTTGTGATTGCTTTCTGCAACGTAAAGATACTTTTATTATATATTATAAATCTGAAAATCCTGAGGTTGTAAGTATTTAATAATGAATCAATCGATTGTTGTAGAAATGAAACAATTTGTAATTTACTTTAGAAATATGCGTATTTTCAGGAGTATAAAATTGATTTATCTGTATTATAAGCATATAATTGTTTAGTTTTAATGGTATACAAATATATGTATTTAGAAATAAAATAGTTTCAAAAGTAAAGCAGTTATCTCTTTAAGAACTTAATTAGGAATATTGCTTGGACTTAAAACAAATACAAAGTTGAATTACAAAACAAACATACCATCACCAAATGTTTCCTTGTTTAAAAATTTCCAACCCAATGATTTAAGATCCATATTTTATTGATTTATATTACTTACGCCCACAATACACTTTTACAAATTTAAAAAATCACAATCTTTGTGAACAAACAAACTACAGATTAATGCTCAAAGTCTAATAAAAAACTGATTCTCCATATGATGAGAAATAATTATAGAATATATAGGTCAAAAATTTGATAAACTAAGATACATCATGTTGATGCATGGTATTCTTTTATACAATACACTTGTCTTATAGCAAAACCGCCACGTGTGAGATTATAATTTTCAATGACGTTTCATTCAATGTCAAATAAAAAAATATTTATGAAAGGAAACCGGTAATAGTGACTAGGTGCAATTAATGTTTTAATTTGTATTCCAGCACTCATTAAGTCCCAAGACTAATTACCTGCCGCCAATACATTTGACTTTAGAGTATGATAATTGAGTTTGTATTGTCCCAATTGATTTAACAAATGTTACACTAGTTTTTTTATTGAAATGTTATTTGTACATCAAAGTTAGTAAATAAAAAGATTAATTTAGTGTAAGAAGTGCAAACTTTCAGTACCATAAAATGAAATGTCATTTATACTTTTGGTATTATATGAATGTAATATTTATTATGTTATAAATTATATTAGTATTTGACACAGATATTTAATGAATGTAGTAAGCATTTATGTATATATACTTTGATATTTATTGAATATAATTTAGGTTTATCTTATTTAACTCTGAAGAAACATACAAGAATGACATTTTAGTATTTGATAGTAGTTTGATGACCTTCAACACAGAAAACAATGATTCAAACCTTCGAAGTAAGACAAAAAAACTAGCGCCCTCTGAATTACAATAGATTGTGTTTGTTTTCTATTACGTAAATTCGTATAATTTCGGTAATTTAGCGAATGAATGACGCTATGTGGCAACATGTAACAATGACATGTTTATCACGTGGTTGAAGTGTGCTTATTTATATTCATTTTGTATAAAAACATGCTACTTCGGTATCATGAAATATATATTTATTTACGTCTTTTAATTATAAATTTACCTATCTGATTAGATAGATTCGAGGTTAATTTATTTTGCACCAATACCATAAGACCAGGAGTTATTCATACTTACGTAACGAGAAATTAAATAAAAGATTATAAATATTTATTGCTTAATGTTAATTACTTTTAATATAAATTTGTGTTGAGTATTATTTTGACAATTCAAGTACGAGTATATTGAAATATTTATACCAAACTTATTTAAATATAAAATGTTAATTCCAAATATCAATAATATTACAGAAAAGAAAACTGTATCTTAATTTCATTAGTTCATGAATAAACATAAATAAATTATGAGAATAATTAAATACATTAATGTATTATAGGCGTATAATTATTATTAATAATTATTACGCCTAAATTATATGCATCATCTTTTACACATAACTTTTCGTTTGGTTGTTGAATACCCATAGCTCTGCAATAGGTTCAATTTTGCTGTTCTTTGATCCACGTTAACCACTGGGATCTACTTGATTAGGCGCCCCCCATTGACCAAATTAGCGCTAAGAACAGAACTCCTCGAAATTCGAAAATGAAAATTGTAAGAGCCCTACTCTATCGATTCAAAAAAATTCTATTCTGTTTTTGTTCTTATGGTAATTTACTACGATTGTATCTAGTCAAAGTTATACTTTTAATTCAGTAAAACTTCAGCAAATTCCTTCTAATCACATCCATTCCTTCATCAACTCAAGATAAACCTCAAGCGTTCAAATCAACTTATGGAATTTACCCAATATATTTAGTTATCATACTTAGTTAGAAAACAAGTTTTAAACTATGGTAATCGTTATTCTTTAGCGTATACAAAGCAAGCTCAAGCCCTGTTTTCGTTTTTGTCCAGTCCAGCGGTACAGCGTACTTATAAAAAAGATAAAACGTAAATATATAGAGTTATCTCCATACAAATGTATATGTATACAAGGTTAAGATTTCAAACAAATTTAGTCTCTAAAAATACAAATGAATCCATCAATATTAAAGCCATTTAAGTCAGTGTTTGAATAGAAATTTATGACAATAAATTGCCTTTGAAAGATCTATACGAATATCTACCAGTTTAAATACAAGGTATTAGTACCCTACTTAAACAAACTAGATACATTGTTCGACTAAACGGTATGTCTTTACGTTTGAGTACCACCCAAAAGTTAACAAAAACCTCTGTGCAATTTTAATTGATTTTTTGACGATGTTGGAGTCCCGAAACCGGTGCTTTTTGTACCTAAGCCTAGGATCCCCGTCGCTTTTTAATTATCCAGTCTAAACCTAAGCCATTAATATGAAAAGTATACGAAAAATAAAAACAAAATAAATAAAAATCTCATTATGAAACTAAATTGAGTCTTTATTACCCCAAGATAATTACCTAATTTCTACTGGATTGTACTAGAAGTTTAACGTTAAAAAAAGCAAAACGTGTGCAACATTTTTTTCAATATAGTAAAAAATTCGCACTTGTCTATAGTTAAAAAAGACTTACACTACTTTGTATTTGAACTGTTTAATATTGTTATGAGTTATGACATATGCAACGCTATTGTTCGTAATGGTTTCATTCATGACGACAATGCAATCATTTTTATAGGATCATTATATCACTAGATAAAGAAATAAAAAATGAACAACGCAACATATCATGTTATTGTTTAATGACTAGTGAAGAAGCAGTATTCCCAAAGCGAAATAGTTCGCGTTAGTGTAGATTTTGCAAAAAGGAAATTTTACACTTGTGAATATACTGATTGTCACTGGATATAAAAAGCGGATTATCGTTTAGGTACATGCTAGGGGCGAAAGTTTACAATGGAGCGAGCGAGCCCCCAATTGGGGTTTTATTTTGATTCACATAAACAAAAGTAACAAAAAGATACAGTTCGTTGAAATTGGTATGACCACCGGCGCTGATGAGGTGCTTGCCTGCGCGCTGTCGACATTTCATCCGAGTCTGAATATAATGTTATGCTATTTAACTCTATGAATTCTCACGCAGACCAGCGATAACATTATTCAGAGCTACAAAGGCCAATGGGCTTGTATCCTATGTCTTAATTTCTATAAAAGTGTACTATATATTGATAAAGTGGGTTACTAGAACCTCAAATGTTCAATTATTTTTTAATAGCTCCTTATATGTTAAGAGATATTAACAATTAAAAAAGTCATTTTGTCTCTTTAATTATTAAAGGGATTCAACGATGTACACATTCCAAGTGCATGTAACATCACAATCCTTGTATAAGGTTACCAACCTTACAGATCATAAATCTCTGCTATATGTATTTATATATCAAAATATCAAATATTATTTACAGTTATTTCAAGGAACAATCAAATTTCAATATTATGTCTGCCGTAACATGGTTAAATAAAATAAAAACTTATTATTCTTTGATTTGACTTGATTATTTGGCTACCAACAGCTACAGAACATTACCAACAAATAACTGACGTTAAAATGCATTACACGTCATACAAATATGGCCTATCATTTCTAGCGCTAAAACTACAATTCAAACTTTTAATTGCTATATCTCCGTAAATATTTAGATATTTAATAAAATAGACACGCCAATACACATTTATTAACATCAATTTCAATCAACAATTGAAAAATCGACAACTAAAAAATGAGGACAAAGCCCATTATTGATTGGTATTGAGAAAACCCTAACAATTATATTTGCGGTTGTAACATTTAACAAATGTAAACAACAAAAAGAAAGCACATTAAAAAGACATACATATTTAAAATCTGAAACGTACCAGATATTGTGAAAAATAACAAATAAGAACTGGTCTTAATAATACGGCGTATATCATTAGTTTGAAATACACAAACGTGCTTGTATTATAATTTACATATCTTTAGAATAACACGTAAATAACAACAACTAAATCTTTTATTGATAAGGTACTACGTATAAAATGTGATATGAGTCAAGGCATTGATTTAGCGTACGATAAAGAAAATAACAAGATGTCGTACGTACATCACAAAACAAGTCTTATGTGTTCTTGAAAGGCTATTGCTTGCGTGAATTACAAACTTCTAGATATTTACGAGTTTATTATTTTTGTAAATTATATAATCTTGTAAAAATATGCATTTAAGAGAAATTTGTTATTAAAGAATTATTTTTGAATTGGCTTTGGTTCTCAGACTAGACATGATTGTTTTTTAATTGATTACATAATTATAATAATACGAGTATATTAATCTAATAGTAATGGTTTACTTAAATAAAACCTAAGTTATATTTAATCTAAAAGGATCTTATTTTATAGCCTTCCGTGTGAACACAATATTTTTCGAGCACACTGGGTCTTTGAAGGGACAGTTAAGTTTTTAGAGTTTTTTAGGCTTTCAAAAAATCTGAAAAAATTCTGGATTACTTCTTGAAGTGTCTACTACATGGTCCAGAAGTTGCTAATGTCCAAAGCTTAAAACCGTTGTTAATATAAATTGACAAATAGTAAAAAACGAAGAAAAAACGGAATATTGTTAAAAAATTCGTAACTTTATAACAAACAAATATTAAAAAAAATGGTTGTAAACTTTTTTATCTTAGACTATAAGCTTTCGAAAGAATGTAGTGTCTTTGGCGTGGGCTCTAAAAAGTTGAATTATTTGTGCACCTGAATGTGGAGAATATTTTACGGATTCGAGCATGTCATTATACACGGAACGGTGATTATTCGGCACAATTTTTATTGTTGAAAATACAAAAGTTATGAAATAATAATTAATAATAGTTAATAATAATTATTGTCAAAAAGAGAATTTACGGTGCGCAACTGGAACAAAAGTGGTTACGAAGATTATTGCAAACCGGCGCTCTGTACGCTAAACAAGATTACATTGTTTTTCTTCCAAGTGTAAAAAGAACACCGTTTTCGCTTTTCTAGTTTACCCGTTGAATGGTCACCCATCTTCAAAATCTTATTGTAGTAAAAAGATGAAGAAGATATATTCTAAGAAATAATATATTAAATTACATAAAATATTTATTTTAACCATGAGAAAACTGTAAAACAACGTGAAAAGCAATAAAAGTGCATTTACTAACATTGGAAAATACTAACGTCGTTTGTACACTGTTTGATTAGATCAATCTGTCTTAATGAACATAAATTAGTATGAATAATGAAGCGATTTATTGCAATTAGTTTCGACCTAATTTTAGGTGCTTTTCACACTTATTCTTTAATTGAAGCCAAAAAGAGACATATCACTGTTAATGATAATATTGAATATTTAATTCCAATTAAGGAAATATGAAGTTCAAGAAGAAGCTGCTAACTTCTTTCTTTAGTGGTTTAATTCCATTAATATTTCTATTTATATAGTTTAAAAAAAACCTTACATTTTCACTGTAAAAATAAGATTTTCGTCGTTACACTGACCCTTTTAAGCTCACTGGCTCGCCTTTGCCGGTAAACTGCCAGATCTGGATGCTGCTGGAACCTTAAGTCCCTACCACTCTGTACTCATGAGAAAGAAATAGGAGTTTGAAATTTCACACGCAGGGTTAACTCTATGACTCTAACCTACATAATTACATAACATTGTTTACGTAACAGGTACCTTTTGTTATGTTACATAACCTTTAAATGTACGTAACTGTGTTTTATGAATTATTTGGCAGTGGTTTAGCCCGCATACGTGACGCCTTGACAACATATAATTGAAAAAGATAAAAGATCGGTGTTGATGGAAATAGGCGGACATTAAATTAAATAAAAAAAACATACTTCTGTCCTAAACAGATGGAAAAAAATTCCCCGGGCCGATACATCACCGCACAATTACTCCCTTTTTATTCAATATAGTGTCGCAATTTGGAAAACCCATTTATATTATTTATTTAAATAATAAAAAGTGTAGATTATACTTGTAAGTTAAGATCTATAGACTCGATGCAATTTTTATATTTAATTAATCCGCTAGATGTGAATCGGTAAAACAAATATAACGAGGTGATAATGATAAGCTACATACACATACACACGAGGCAACTGTGTCTGGTAGATAAGTGTCAGATAGATGGATAATGAGAACATCAAATATGCTAAAGTATAATCAAAATAAATTGATAATACCAGACTTTAATGATTGCAACTTTATTCATGAGAGTTTTGTTTATTTAAAAATTATTTATGACGTTTATCAGGTCGTAATCAGTTATGTAATAATTGCGTATTTTTTAAATTAATATTTTACTCCCATACTTACATACATATTTAACATGTTGATTAAAAAACACTTGAAATTAATAAACCTAGTATTATTATTATTATATATATTAATTGTGTGTGCCTTTCGGCTTTACAATCTACAGTATTATATTTCTAATACATTTCATTCCTATATACATTCAAACTTAAAACTAAACTTAAAAATTCTAGACTTTTACTACTTCCAAAAGTGCTTTCAGCTTCTTCTTCTTTTGACCCTCTCTATTATTCTCCATCAGCTTATTTATTCTCCTGTTTTTCCTTTCCTTCTTACTATTTCCGCCATCCACCTCTTTCCTTCACTGCCTCCCTTTAATAGCTGGCCAATATTCCTTTCGCTCGCTACTTTTTCCTTACACTCAAACTTAATGTGCTCCAGTGTTTCGTCCTCCGCTCCACACATTCTACACTTTCTTTCCTCACTCTTTTCCCAGTATCTGTTTCCTTTTTCCTCATTTCCCAATCTAAACCTTGCTGTTCTTCTTATGTGTTTTATGTCTTTTTCTATAAGGTACTGAGGTACATTATTTTCCCATAACCTCTTATATCTTTTATTGTAGTTACTTTTTTCTATTTTTCCCATTCTCTCCTGCTGTTGTGTCTCCTTATCCCTTCTCCTTAACTCCTCTTCCACACTTGCGCCACCTTCTCTTCTCCTCTCTGCTTCCTCGATCGCCATTCCATTCCTTTCAAAGTACTCCTTTCTCTTTTTTGGACCTCCTCCCCCCCATTCTTTATGTTATCCTCTCTTATTTTCTTTAAAATTTTGCTTTCGCTCTGTTCAATAATAAACCTAGTAATTAAACTCCAAATTAGCAAGTAAAAGTGAATAGGCGACCTTTGACTATCTTTAAACACGGACACGAGATTTTATGAGACTTCTTATCAAGTCTTTAGAACGTCAAAACAAAACTCTATGCAAAATTTGAACTTTCTATCTCTTATTTAAAGATTTACCGTATTTATTGTGCTATACATTTATTTCTCTTTTGCTAATATCTATTTAGATTATGTAGAAAGAAAATTGAACAAAACAACATTAACAAACCATTATTTATTTAATTTAAGCTATCAAAGTAAAACAAGAAAATGTCACCAACAATTTATAAAGTTATTTCATTGTTTTTTATGTACATGTTACGTTATTAAAATTACAACTTGACTGGTATGTTGACATGGCCATTACAGTTTAAAGAAGATAAAAACTTCATTTTTCAATGTGGTAATACGTTTTCGTATTAGTATAATTACAAACCATTAATTAAAGATAACATGCTCGTAGTTACAAAACAATTAAATAAATATTCTGTTTTTAATTAAATTGTTCGGAATTTAGAACTTATAGAAGATAGACGTTAAGCAAGAAGTAATAAACAATCTAATCTATCTGTATTGCAAAGTTATTATCAACCAAATAAACAACAACAAAAATTTTCACTGAGTTAAATGAATAGTTTCCAAATTTTGGTTAACTTTACTCAAATTATTTATATTTTAGTCTTAACTAATTCGCACTCGAATCAAGAGTTTATTAGACAGACTTATTTTTGTTATAGAAAGATAAGAGGCACCGCCATACCCTTGTAAAAGACAGAACCATGGATTATACAAGTATACAGTGCAGCTGATTCCCTTCCATACTTAAGAATATAATAAATAAAACATACTAAAAGAGGCAGTGAAGGGAAGCAGGAGAAAGAAAGAAGTAGCGAAGAAACAGTTAAACTTCAGTCCAGAAAAATAGAGGATTTGCGGAAAGGATAGTGAAAAGATAATAGAGGGTTTGTCGAGGGGAGACAAGGAAGGTAAGAGGTGATAGATGAAGATACAGGCAACAAGGAAGGAGAAGCAGGAAACGGTGTGAATAAAGGAGGAGTAGGGGACATAAAGAGAGAGGATCAAGAAAAGAAGAAACAGAAAGTACTATTCGAAGTAGAATAGTCTAGAATAGTTTAAGTTTAGTTTTAACTTTGAATTTATATGAAATGCATTAAGAAATATAATAATGTAGATTGTAAAACCGAAAGGCACACGATTAATATAATAAAATAATAAATTACTACAAATTTCGATAAAGCATCATGATCACTCACATAAAGCATGAAATAATCGTGAATGACACTAGTATCACTCTATTATTATTTAGAATATTTTTATGACGTCTTTCTCCGCAGATCATTAGGTCGAGCACGTAGTAGTCTACTTGTACCACTAGATCTGACGGCAATCATCAGATGTCAATGTTGACTGTTGCTGTTGATATTATGCAAAAACTGGTTCTGGTTATTGAATAAAACAAATTATCAAATCAAACATGATTAGAAGTTATTAATAGAAAAATTGCAGATAATTAAATAAAAACGAAATAAGATTAAATTATAACCAATCCTATGATAACTATTTTTTACGAAAAAAATATATGATGAATATAATGCGCTTGTGTCCTATGTCTTAATTTCTATAAAAGTGTACTATATATTGATAAAGTGTAATAACTCCTTATATGTTAAGAGATATTAACAATTAAAAAAAATCATTTTGTCTCTTTAATTAGTAAAGGGATTCAACGTTGTACACATTCCAAGTGCATGTGACATCACAATCCTTGTGTAAGGTTACCAACCTTACAGCTCATAAATCTCTCCTATTTGTATTTATATATCAAAATATCAAATATTATTTACAACTATTTCAAGAAATAATAAAATTTAAATATTATGTCTGCCTTAGCAGAGTTAAATAAAATAAAAACTTATTATTCTTTGACTTAATTTGATTATTTGACTACCAACAGCTACAGAACATTACCACAGCACTGACCTACTCAACAAATAACTGACGTTAAAATGCATTTCACGTCATACAAATATGGTCGACCATTTTTAACGCTGAAACTACAATTCAAACTTTTAATTGCTATATCCCCGTCAATATTTAGATATTTAATAAAAAAGACACACCAATACACATTTATTAACATCAATTTCAATCAACAATTGAAAAATGAGGACACAAGCCCATTACGGACGGACGAATCAAAATTAAATTGTTGTTATATTGAAATGTCTCAATTAAATGAAGTCATCAAGTTAAAAATAGCGTAGGTGTCGCTGCATAGACGTAAATCAACTTACAAAGTACACAGATGACATCTGACGTCACAGATGCATCAATAATTAAAAAGTTAAAGGGCTTCACTGCTTCTTATTTTATTTTCTTTATCTCAGTTAACGTTGTTCTACTTTTGATGCCTATTTATTTGTCATAGAATCAATTAAACGAAAGAACACTGCAACCCCAATTAAAAAAACATTTCGGTTTGTGAATCGAAGTCGAAACTTTTTGCAATAAGTGTATACGAAATATAAAATATATTACACAGAAAAGTCCCCTTAATTTCAAATAAATCGACTATGAGAAATACATTTCTTTTATTGAAGTGAAACTTCTTTAGCTACTCTATAAAATAGTTGCGTAACACAATCAAGGTGCAATTTATAAATTGATACTGGATACAATTTAACTGGGAGCATTGATAGTGTCTAAAAATTTATCTTACGGTTTTTGGTCATTGCATCCTGTCTAACATCACATTGACTCCCCACCTTCTCTCCATGGTTAAAGCAGTGTATTATACCCATGATATAGCAGTAGTACAAGAGCGATTCAAATATCAAAGTACATTAGCTTATGACTTGCAATATTCATACATTTATTGAATAGTTATTTGCATAATCAGTAATCAGTCCAATGTTTATGTCCTATTATCAAATAATTGACAATCTTTATCAGAAAAAAATAAGAAAACCACTTGTGGAGTAGACAAATGTGTCGCAGTCTAAAGTCTGTTGTGAACCTTGGACCCTATTTGGGCGGGGGGCGTGTTCATTAGAAACAGTGATTTATAAGTTATTATTGGAGGAGTGTCTAATACGTTTTAATTACTGTTAAAAACACTTAGTGATAGTGAAAACCACTTGTTTTTATTATACAACGTATTCTTTGAATTTCTGTGAGTCATTTGACATTGGGATAGGAGGAAAACAGCAGACGTTGACACTTTTATAGTCATAATTATAAATTTGAACATTGATAAAGTCTAAATGCGAAAAGAAAGAAACTGAAATACTCAATTTTTTTCCATTTATATCACCAATGGGCTTGTGTTCTATGTCTTAATTTCTATAAAAGTGTACTATATATTGATAAAGTGGGTTACTAGAACCTCAAATGTTCAATTATTTTTTAATAACTCCTTATATGTTAAGAGATATTAACAATTAAAAAAGTCATTTTGTCTCTTTAATTATTAAAGGGATTCAACGTTGTAAACATTCCAAGTACATGTGACATCACAATCCTTGTGTAAGGTTACCAACCTTACAGCTCATAAATCTCTGCTCAAATATTATTTACAGCTATTTCAAGGAACAATCAAATTTCAATACTATGTCTGCCTTAACAGGGTTAAATAAAATAAAAACTTATTATTCTTTGATTTGACTTGATTATTTTACTACCAACAGCTACAGAACATTACCACAGCACTGACCTACTCAACAAATAACTGACGTTAAAATGCATTTCACGTCATACAAATATGGCCGACTATTTCTAGCGCTAAAACTACAATTCAAACTTTTAATTTCTATATCTCCGTTAATATTTAGATATTTAATAAAATAGACACGCCAATACACATTTATTAACATCAATTTCAATCAACAATTGAAAAATCGACCACTAAAAAATGAGGACACAGGCCCATTTTATGAAAATCTACAGACAACGGTGAAAAAGATGCAAACACAACTGACCTACGCATAAGTGAGAAAACAAAGAAACAAAACATTGATGAAGAAAAAAACAAATACGAGAAATATGTAAATATAACCTCTCGCTATCAAATGCGTAAAGTTGTAAACATGAAGGAATCACCTAAAATAAATCTTAGTAAATAAATAATAAAACAAATAAATTGAAATATGTAAGAACAAGATAAATATGCATTTATCTTATCCCTAAAATATACAATATAAAAGTTACTCTAATCCGTTCATTTTGTTCTAAAACACGTTAAAATAATTTCAAAAGCAATACACAAAACATAAAAACGAATAAGCAAATGCCTATAAATCCGGGTCCTACTAATAACTAGTAAGATATATAATAGAAAATAATCCTTCAAAAAATGCTTAATCCTTAATCCTTAAAACGAAATCTCTATACACATACATTTACATTTCTTAGACTATAATTATTGGTATTCCAAGTATTTGTTTAATGACATCTTATGACACTGAACATTGAATGTTGTGCACAAATAAAACAAAAATAGACCACAAGCCGAAGCGCCATACGTTACGAGTTAGAACGAATAATTAACAGAGTAAACAAGAGAAGCAGAGATCTAGAGGCCTGGTAAACAACAAACACTGAAAGAAAATGCAAAACATCATTAGCATATCTCACAAGCACAACTCATGGCTTGCCTAACCCAGCTACATGTGCTAAGTGTAACCTTAGGATAGAAATGTAAACATTGTTATTGTTTACAATCTATAAAAATAAAACGATTTGATGTTTTTAGCAGTGTTATGATCTCTGTCATATTCTTACGCAACACAATTAGAATATGTTCTGTAGAATGTGTTATATTGGGTTGTGCACTACTTTGGATATTTTTAATTTATACTGAAATATAAACTTTTCAAAATCAAACATTTTTAAATCAAAAAGCTAACGAAGATGCACCTATTTAATTTTCTTTTTAACATATAATACATGCCTAATGTGTTGCTCGGGATAGCTATAAATAATATCATAGTACTATCATGTAGAAAGAGTGGAAGATAGGTACGGCAACGTCAAGAATCGAGAAGAGTTTTTATAAACTTTTATCCACATAAACATTGAAGAGAAAAAAGACTGGCTATTATAAACCTACATCATATAATTTTAAGGTTAAATTTAATATATAAGAAAGAGTAAGCGAGAAGCACTTATGGATACGTAGCATGAGAACAAACGAGACAAGTATATAAATTCTTATTTTTTGACTTATTATTTAGCATGGAAAAGCTACCTACATTAAAAAAAACATCAAAATTAGAGTCGGATTAACGAGTTCTCTAATAACGCTCTTTTAATGTTGGATTTTCTTCCATTATATATTAATTTAAAATGTAACATAAAATCGCATAAAAAGCTTTATTAAACATGCTAGGTAACAGGTAAATTATTTTATATTTGTTACACAATATGTAAACGTATGTATATATACATATGTAAACACAAGTTACATGTGTTTAGAAGGACTAATTTCAGATTTTTTGGACCTCTTTATTTCAAAATTAAATAATTTGGAATATATAAAAGTCAAACAAGGTAAACAAACCAATTGCAAAGTACTGTGATTTATTATTGTGAATCGGTGTACAAAGTGCATGTTTGAGTCATCTATGACTTTCTAATCAACAATTTGGGAATAATTATTCAATATTTAACGTAAAACTATATTTGTTTACAAATGAAGGTTATTTCCATTATTTACACATAGATGACGGAAACTTTTCAGTTTACATTGTTTTTGTTCGAAATCAAATTTACTAATCAACATTGGAAAACATTGAAACTGCTATTTAGTGTAAATATTATTCTTACACTTAGATTATCTACCATCTGCATCAATGCGTAATACCAATGTTGGCCTAAACCAAGCACAAAGTTTTTTTCCAGTTTCTTATTTTTGGAGACACTTTTATCTTTGTGAAATTTGGTCTAATTGTATATTTCCATAGCCCAGTCTTGTATTTCAACGTGTAAACAACCTCAGGCTAACTAAATGAAGGCTACGATATAATTTTATTTTTGTAAATTTATTATTTGCGATACTGGATAAATATTATTATCTATTATACATCTGTTACGCGATTGCGGCTGTCAATGCTACAAAATAATACAAAGTATTGTAATCAATTAAATCAATAGATACAAAATTAATAATGTTATTTTTGGCATTGGTTATTTGTTGATTTGAAAGAACAATAAATGTGTTTCCTTGTAATGTAACCAGACGTACACTGCAGACGAGACATTCTAATCTTTGTCGTAGGAATATTGAAACAACATTAATAAACACGGTGAACAAATAAACATCGATAACAATTTTGTCTGGCCCGTATTGTATGCAGTATCTGTCTTTTCGCTAGCATACTTCGAAAACAAATTCATTCTAAGAATATTAATACTTCAATTACCGTCATTGCATTTTTGCAATGTTTCCTTTACCGGAGTTGAATGTTTGCAATCCGCAGTATTGTACACTCACTACAAAGAAGTACTTCATCAATTAAGCATAATGTTGTCCTGTATTTTATTTTATTAGTTTTGTTTCCATTTAAATATAAATAGTAAATTAACAACCGGCTGGGTAAGTGTTAAGGAAGAATTCCATGAAATTTAAATCTAATTTACCATGTTTATAGTAAAGTATATGAACCCTTCCAGCAAGGAACAAAAAATAGGAAAATTTCCATTGACTGGAGAAGTGGGGAGGACTACTCAAGTTGGTAGATTATTTTAACATTGAATAGACAAGGAGAGCTATGCCGTATGTGTAAGAAAGGGATGCATAGACAACATGTTTGGAAATAAGCCACGTGCTTTTGACAGTATATTGTGTTACTGTGCTGTATGTTAAACATTATTTATATGCATATTCCTATTCATAAACTACATATACAATAAATATTTAAAATCAATATATTAACGTATCAATAAAACCAATTATTAGGAAACAATAATTATTCTAGTATAAATCAATCCTGCGGTAAACATATGTGCAAGCTTTCTTACGAATATTGAAGTTAACAATACTTCTGATATTTCTATATTAGGTACAAAAATGTAATTAGAACTAGCGATGTAATAAAAAATATTCATACTTTTATATAACATAATCTTCTTGTATCAAATAACACAATATTATATCATAACAAAACTTTGTATAGGTAAAATTATTATCTTCAACATTAGCGCATACAAATTCATTTATTTATATTATTGTTTTAAAATTTGTATATTAAAAAATGTAAAATATCATTGTTTCTTACCTCTAATTGGGAATGGTTTTGTTAATATCGTTTCTGTAGTCGGTGGTAAAAGTCTTACAATTTCTGGAGACATTAAACTAGGACATAAGGATATTTCACTGTTTTTATAAAAGTCACTCATTTTCCCAATACTACCAGTACGCGCACGCAGTGAAGGACTTGTACTATATATTAAATCCATTTTCTTTAATAACGTATATTGCGAATGAAAATTTATTTGTAACGAAAAACTACAGTACACGCCATACACAAAGACACAACTGAACAACGCAAACAAATTTGACAGATAAGAAATAAATTAATGTGGAAAATCAAATTATCCCCTCTACTTCATAAATTTACAAGTGCTGCCATATGTTTTAAAACTAATAATTATGTTAAGCTATTATTCAAACCATTGATTGATAGAGTTAGTTTCACTATTTCTATGTAGAGCGCATATAGACAAGCATAACTTAAAATTTCTCATTTATAAAATTTTGAGGGATTCACCGAATTTACGATGGTTATTGGCAGTTCTTTGTCTATTTAGCTGAGATAACACAACTATTATTATTTCTACTAATTATATTTCTTAGTTAACTCTACTCTAATCACCTATCTACGTGTAGAAAATTTGGGTTAGTATTTTTTTTAATATTATAATTGTTTGTACACTTTATATAACCATATTAATAAGTAGTATTTATACTTTCATGTTTACTGGATCAACTCTATTCAAACTCTAAAAAGTTTCATAGGTTACCCACTAAACACAGCTTTACGCGACTTTAAGGTTTATCTAACATAACAAACTTAAATAGTGTTACGTAATATACAACATTTTATGACCTGTTTTATTGCTTTTTGTAAATTAAATCTATCCTTTTATACATAGCAGACTTATACATCTTCTTAAGAACTCTTTATTAACGATTATAAAATCTTAAGAAATCCTTTTAACAATGAAAAGCTTTTAGAATAAGCTATACAATAAGACTTTTAGATTAAATAAGTTTTGCTTAAGTAAAATATTACATGAATGTAAGTTCCATGTATACATATCAGTTACCTAGGTAATATTCATGTTATGCCATATTAACTTACCTTTTCTCACTATGATTCTTTTGTATATATAATTATAAAATATAATTTGTTTGTAATTTACTGCCAGGACGTGACATCTTCAAAGGTTTAATCAAATGTTTATAATTTGCACAGATTAAAATGCTGGATATAACTTCTCTTTTGCCAAGTAATTGGAGTTCTAAAAATTCTAATGTGGTAGCAGTGCCACTATCACCTGAGTCTGAGGAATATATAAAGGTGAAAACAGAAATTCAAGATCTTTACATACAGGAAAGAATTACTAAAATATGTCGCATTCAAAATCCATTAATGTACTGCAAATTCCTCTTACGTAAAGAAGAATACAAAACCCGCAATGATGTTGAAGTCAGACAGCTTTATCATGACACAAGACAGAAGAACATTGCTTCTATTACTAAGAATAATTTCAATTGGCGCTTCTGCAAAGAGCGCCGTGCATTGTTTGGAGGCGGTGAGTCTTTTTAAGTGCTTATTAGCATTATACATATAAGTACAGTAAAAGTTAAGTTCACTAAAAAATGAAATATGTTTTAGGGGTTTATTTTGCACCTAGTGCTGGGCATATACGCCAGCACAGTAGTGCTAAAGTTACAGCAAGAGCAACTATTGTCTGTGATGTTTTGATAGGAAATGTTGAACTTGGAGGTAAAGACAACAAGGTACCTAGAAATGGTATGGATACATCTACTGATAGGAAACGTGCAGTATATGTGAAATACAATGATGATGAATATTATCCGAAATATGTGGCATACTATTATGATGAAAAATACATAAACAAGAATAAGAAAAGGAAACCTAAAAAAGTGGTAGAAAATGCTATAGTCGCTCAGGGTCATGTATAAAATGTTAAATTATTCTATTCACCATATTATGAAATTTGCAAATTATAATAATTATGGTATTAAATATTTTATCATTCATTTAAAATTATAAATCGCATCACTAGCTGCGGAATAATCTATTTTAATATAGGTTTTCTGTTCATAATTTTACATTTACTTAAATGTATTCATTAAATATATATATGACATTTGCGTATTATATCAATTTTTTTTTCTTACAGAACTTCACAATCCATTTTGTTAAAAACTTTTTGCTGAATTGTTTCATTAATATTTCTTATAATCCAAGCTGTAAATGCATGAACATTATAATTTTAACAAATAGTTTTGTTTTATGTGTTATGAAATATTATAAGTGTTTTTGATTTAAAAATGTGTTCAGTTTTTCAAGAAATAAATTTTTTTTATCAAATATATTTTCTCATTAGAAATACAATATTTTTATTTTCTCGTATGTTGTTTGTATAGTTATATATGTGTAGTGTCATATTTTGTCGCAAATAATAAACATGCCTTGTAACTTAATACTAAATAATCCAAAGAATGTGTATTATACTTGGATTACATTCATGGTATAACCAAAGACAAGTCGTACAATAACTTTTTTCACCAAAAATTCAATTCTATACATTTTTCTATCATTCATATTAATTCTACCATATCTTTATGAATATCTCTTTTTTGTTAATGTCTTACTAATTTTTTAAATAATGAACCGACCAAATTTAAAAATGGCGGGTACATTACTTATATAGCCATTTTAGTCATGTGTCATTTTAATTTTAATTATATGACTTTTAAATATATTGCTACACAGCTACTTTGTAATTGTATATATATCACGTTTTATAAATAAATCATGTTTTATGCGCCCGCGTTCGTAAACATATATTTATTAATCATAAAGCGCCATTATATAACGCGTTAAAAAATTGGGGATTCCCCGGGTTAGTTGGTTTGGTTTATCTCGTTTATCTTATCTATCTTTACTATATATAAAATCTATATTTTATCTTAAAAGTTTAATTTATTTGGTTTGTTGTTCGGAGTTGCAATTAGTCTGTGTGCCATTATATATATATATATTACCTTTTCTGTGTGCCTTTGTGAAGTGTTATTGTACTGACTATACCACTTGTTGTTCTTTTTATATCTATCACATCACATCATATGAAGTTCGGTTTGGTTATACTTTTAATGTCATATAGTACTCAAATAATATAAAAAAACTGCATAAAACAAACAAACACACAAAAAACGGATAATAAATAAGTAATTATTATTGTAATCATAATCACGTGTAAATATTTCGTTCACTGTAGGTTTGTATACCCATGTAAAAGCTCTTTACAAAATGACATTTGCTATTGTGTTAAGTTTAAATTTATTGCTTTCCACTTCTTAATTTATATATTTTATTATTTTTAGAGTAACAATAATGTACAACCAAGAACCCGCTATTCCAATAATAACTTCTAAAAAGAAATCCAAACCTCAAAAATCAATGGGTGATATTCTAAACGAATTAAATAACATGAAACAAACTATGCAATCTATGAAGACAGAAATAAAACAACTAAAGAAGGAAGTTAACGAACTGAAACAAGCAGAAACTAAACGTGTTAACTCAACAAAAGAATCACCTTCGAAAGTTGCAATACCCAAACCAAAAGTTTTAACACTACAAGAAGAAATTGACATGGAAGCAGCGGGTGAAATCAGAGTTTCATATTCAAATCTTCATCAGGATATTAATTTAGAATATTTTTCAAAATACGTTAAATTCTTATTACCAAGATCAGAAATTAAATGTCAGGTAATCAATAATAACGGTAGTTCAAAATGTTTTAATGTGCAAACATCATATAAACATTTAGCAATATTAACTGATCGGAAAAACTGGCAGACAGGAACAATAATTACCAGGTACGATGTTATTTTAGAAGTAACTAACTCAGGAGTAAAGTGGACAAGTTATCTGAAATTCTTATGAACTCTATATGAATTCAAATATTGGTTTAAGAAACCATGAGTTTCACATTATTAAAATAATTGTAAATGTGTTCCATTAAATATATTATTCACCTACTTTTAATTGTAACTAAAAAATGTTGCATTTGTGGACAGGTTCTATTTTATTAAAATGATTAATAAGAATTTAATCATTTTTTAAATTTGGTTTTAAAGTTGTCTGGTAAATTGTTTCGTTAATTAAATTTTACATCTTCGTATTTTTACGCAAATATTATTCAATATAATAATACTCGAATTTCTAATAATAATTCGAATATAAAGAAGATATTTTTGCAAAGTTATTATAATAAAATATAATTGTATTATTTTTATTCTAGCTTAAACATTAAAACCTCACCATCTCCCACTTTAAAATTAGGGTTATTTAAACCTTCAAATTGGACAAAAATGGGGAAGAACGAAAACCTAAAGCTAGTAGTACTGAAAAAGAGCTCTAGAGAATTTGAACATGTTTTAAATTTAATCGATGATGGTATTATCGGCGGAGTAACAAAAATCTGTCGAATTCAGAATGTTCTAAGTTACTGCCGATTTCTTCTACGCCAAGAAGAATTTCAATCACGTGGAAATAAATTTGAAATTATGGAACTCTTTCATGACACCAGTGCAGAGCATGTTACTTCAATTGCACAATATAATTTTGATTGGAGACGACATACTAAACGTAGTAGATTTGGCAAAGGTAATAATAATTTATAATTTAAATAAATATTTAGACTGTTGAAAAAATTATTATTATTATCCAGGAGTGTATTTCGGTACAAAGAGCGAATATTGCAACCGATATAGCAGTCCAGATGTTGAGCATCGAGCTCTATTTGTTGTGGATGTCATTATGGGAAATATAGCAAAGGGAAAAGCAAGGCAACTAATTCCACCTGAAACATGTGATGCAACTGTTGGAAATAATGGTTCGGCATACGCAAAATATTATGATGATGAGTTTTATCCTAAATACGTTGTATATTATACAGATCTTCAATACATTTATGATCGTTTGTAAGTTTTGTTTGCGTTAAAATATTGCAAATAAAATACATGTACTTTGCTGTTTTAACAAATCTATTTTGTTTAAATATCATGTATATTTCTAATAAGAAATTTTATTTAATTATATATCATTCAGTAGCTTATTCTTGATGTTTTTTTTTACTTTTAATTATTCCGTTTTAATATTTCCTTTAGTCTAGATGGAAACATAATGCATAATAATATCTGTCCACTTAATTAAAATCCAGCTCTTTGTAGTGCATTTAATTGGCTTGCCAGTCTTTCTTCTTTTATCTTTCTAGTTTGTGAAAGCTTTCTAGCTGCAGTATATTGTTGCAAAAATACTTCAACGCTACAATGCCCGCTTAAAAATTTATCTGCAATTTCTTCACAAGCTACATCACTTTTAGCCGCTGCTTCTTGCAACAATTCCTGTTACAAAAACAATATTTTATAATCTTCAATTAGAATAGGTAAATTCATTTACCGATCATTTTCCTTTAACAAAATCATACACTAACCCTTATATTTTGTGGAGCATATTTTTCAGCCATAAGATTGTGTTGTTCATTTAATATTTCATAATTTGTTCTTAATTGCTCTACTACTTCTACTTTACGCTGAACTTCCGCTTTAATTTCAATTAAGGCGCTTTGTTGAGTCATTGTGTTCACTGAAAATAATTAACTACTTTAAATAACTAAATAAACTTTAAATACATAAATAACCATTCATAACAACTTTAAAATGTAACTCACTGGCTAAGTTTTCCACCTGTTGCATTAATGTTTCCAATTCTAGTGTTTTAGCTTTAACTTGAGGAATATCTTGTAAGTATTCATCTAAACTGTCTGGGTCTTGAAGAGCTTGAAGTTCTACAGTACTAAGGTTGTTTAGAGTCGAGATAATAACATTTTCAATAGATTCCATATCCATCATGTTATGAGCTAGGATAAATTTGATAAATGTTAGTTTTGTTAACATGTTATAACGTATTTAAAAGAATTGTAAATTTACTTGTACTGAGAACTGGGTGATCCTTTACTTCCGCTAGGGTTAAAGGGGGATTTCGCTCAAACTCACGAATAATAGCTTGTACAACTCGGCCAAGATCAGAATGCAGAGTAAACTGTAATAAATCAATATTATTATTAAATACTTGAAGACTTTTGCTATTTTTAATATAATATAATCAATGAGAAATGAGTGCTACTAGCTAAATTTATTAAACAATATTGGAAATCAACAGAAAATGCTTGTTCATAAAGAACTAAATTTGTCAGTGAAATATTGTTTAAAATTATAGTGCGCTGTCGAAATGAAAATAACGTTGTAATAGACAGTGTATATCAATTACATTAAACTTATTAGGGGGTAAAATTTACATTTAATAAGCCAGGAGCTTCTTTAATTTCGCCAGTTTGGTGATTTAGCCATGGATGAACAACTAGTGGACTAACAAATAAGCAAGGTTTCTCTCCAGGAAATGCAGGGCTCAGCCGAACACTAATACTCATATTCCTTCCACCTGCTTTGAATTCTACACGATACTCTTCATTTTCGCAAATTTCCACAACACTAAAATATATATAAAAGGATGTTTAATAAATGTTATAGTAATCGAAACCGTAATAAATATTGTATACATATATGTCATAAGAATAGTAATGTAACTTAATTATTTAATTCAATTATTGCTGCTGTTTGCAGTAAAACTACTTTCACATATCTATACATAGTTTTAAAAATATATACTTGTCATTAAATATCTTGAGCGTATCAATTTGTCGTTTACGTTTTTCTGGATCTATAATAAAACCTCTTGAAATCATTTTGATAATTATAGTAAAATTTTGTAACACATTTTTGTACAAATAAATTAAATTAGTAAATTTATTTACATGTAAATTCTTGTTTGCACTTTAAAAATTGAAATTATCTTAATTTGCATTTAACCATAAACTTCATAAAATTCAATTGTCAAAATTGACATTGAAAATATTATTTATACTCTGCTGCCATCTTCAAAGTAAATTATAAAACTTCCAAAAAGCGGCAAAAATAAAGATTGAAAATATTAAAACAAAAACATTTTTGTTAAAGGTCTAATAGAATTTTCTTATTTTTTTCGTAAAATTAATGGTACTTCAATCATTTATTGCTTAAACTAATTACATTCTAAAGTATTGATTTTTTTTAAATTTAATTTATTTATCGTGCCTCTATTTCCGTCTTATTACCGACGACCTCCTTTTATGTGGGTAGTTTTTATGGTGTTTTGGCTTCATATATGTGAACTACATCGCTACCTAATAGGTTTATGATTTTCTGTGTACATAATAAATTAAAATTTGACAACAACTAAACTCAGAAATCAACACTAGTCCGGAGATCGAATCCGAAGACATAACTATCTGACATCAAGTATCAACGCATTTGATCACTTCGACTTTTTAATGCAATTTCTACGTTTGCTGTATATTTTTTTAAATTACGGAATATTCACGATACTAATTCAAGCGTCAGCAATGTGCATTTTATCTTATTTATAGTTATTATGCTTGACTTTTGACTTCTTACCACAGTAAATTGTATCTACATAAAAAAATGATTTCTTAATCACAAATATTGTGTCTGTAGAGACCACGAGGTTACTGAGTTTTAACACTTGTTTATAAATGTCTATTGGTGGTGCTATACCTAGAGTTTCAGAGTTGATACGTAAAGATATAGATCATGAAAGTGATACACGTTCAAAACTTATTCCGTTGGGTGATGAAACAAATCAATTTTGGATGACTGGTAACAATAATTTTATGGTTCAATATTACAATCACGTATATGAAGAATACTATGTTGAATATTATTTTTACTTAAAGATTACATTTAATTTAACTTACATTAAATAACACTTCTACCACCAAAGACACATTTCACGAATACTTATAAAAATTCCATTAATTTTTAACAGACAAATATTATCTAAATTGAATAAGGGAAGCATATTGAAATACATTATTATAAAATTTCTGTTATTTTATAAAAAGTCATATATTAATTTATAATTGACACTTTACTTTATATGTAAATATGAATTAATTTAACATTTAAAAATAGTACTTTATTTTGTAATAATAGAATATATTATAGTTTATTGTTTACAGACTTTTTCTGTACTAATATTTACAATAAAATATGACTCATACTACTGACGTTAAATTTTATTTACCACATACTGTTAGTATAGATTAAACATAAAGAATAGAAAGATATATTAAATTATAAAATAATAATAACAACAACATTAAAATTTTACCGATATACTTGAAATCTCTTTTTCTTATCAAAGTGCAGAAATTAATGCGAACTTATTATAAGTTGTGATGATTATTATAATCGCGTTGCGTTATGCTGATACACACATAAATACATGTCTTTACTGCTGATAATAAAGTATTATTAAGTGAATATTTTAAGGCAATAAATTCTTCAAATATGCGAACGCCAAGTAATTATTTGTGCATGGTTTATTATACTAAATAAATTATTTATATGAAATAAACAATATTCTATATATAAATTGCAGACGAAGAACTCAATAGTTCCCACCACTATTGGGAAGCTTCACCATTACTACCATTCGGAATGATGTTTCTATTAAGCACCCTAGTATTCTTATTAATATTATTTAGACGTTGGCCCAGTACAATTGTTGGAGTGGTATATGTATTTTATATGAATGTTATACTTGCATATTTATTATTATGAAAATTTTAACATTTTAAAATTATTATTTCAGATTTCTGGATGTTTATCTTCTATTGCAATATACTTATTGTTTTTAACTCTAAGACAACACCAACCAGTATACGAATAAACTTAATTTTAGGGATAGAACCATGTACGTAAATTAAACATTAAAAAAAACTAATTTGAAATAAGTTGCATTTTTATTTTTAATCCTTACATACTAAAAAAACAATTTGAATAAATCAAAAATTAACTATTTATAGCCTAAATACAGTTAAAAACCGGGGTCCCAGTCTGTTTGCTGGTTTTCCATATTTATTTTATAACAAATTAATATATCACCTGGTTTAGCTTCTACAGTCTGGTCATTTAATCTTAAACCACATTCGACATCCTTCTTAATTGAATCTACTTCGTTCTTTAAGTGTCTCATGGACGATAATTTACCTGAGAATCAAAACTTCTTGTTAAATTTCGTTATCAATCATAGATAAAAATATCACAAAATAATTTTTCCAAACATAAATAGATTATAAAAATAATACATTTTGCAACAAACTGTATCAAATGTAGTTGTATTAATTTACCTTCATGAATTACTTCTCCAGCTCTAACTAGTTTGTAGTTTTCAGTTTTACGAATTATACCTTTCGTACATCTGCAACCTAATACAGTAGCAATTTGCCTTCCTTCAGTAACAGAAAAAAGTTGTAAAACATTTGCCTCTCCTGGAATAATTGTAAATTTAGATTATGATTTCCAATAATATGAATCACTCATACATATAATTCAAAATCGTGAAGAAGACAAACCTAAAAGTTCTTCAACTGGTTTCTGTGGCAGTTTGCTACTGATTTCTCGTTGCAAGTCTTCTACTAGTCTATAAATAACATCAAAATTTCGTACAGTAACTCCTGCAGGAAGTTTCGAAGGTGATGATACATTAAAAGCATATATAACTGCTTCAAAGGTTCGTGCAAGATCTAGATCACTTGCAGAAATATCGCCAACACCATAATGAACTACGGTAAAATAAAAATTATATTTTCACAAATACACATTAAATTAAGTGACATTTCTCGTATTAAAAATAATAAATCTTGCTGTAGCATTAGTAACAGAAATAAAAAAAATTCAATTATTACCTATACTTAAACGGCATTCATCATCGGAAGTGTATGTTTCTAATACATCTAATATTGCTTCCACAGATCCATGTACGTCACCTGATAAAATTGTACATATTACGTTTTATAAATTTGGTCAGAATTATATTTTAGATAAACTGTTTACCTTTAACTATCACATTAACTCTTGGAGTTGTATCGATTGGACCACTTTCCTTAGATCTGGGACCTTCCCGCCTTGTTCTAAACCTTCCAGCTATTAGTCTAGCTTCTCGTTTTGCTTTATATTCATCCTCATGAGCTTTAGCTCTTTCCTCCACAATTTTTATTGTATCTTCTTGTAGAGATAGTTGGGATTTTGCAGCTCTATATCTTAATACTTCTGAGGCACGTTTCTTAAAATAAATATCCCGGTTACAACAGGTGTAACAAAATAAATATATGTATATATATTATACAATCAGTATCAATAATACCTCAGATTCAACTTCCAAGATTTCTTCTCCCGCTAACGGTAATTCTCTCCAGCCTAATATTTCTACAGGTGTTCCCGGAGAAGCATCAGTTAATGGATTTCCCGCGTGGTCGAAGATACCTCTTACTCGAGCGGATGCATTTCCACTAACTAATATACATCCTCTTCTTAATGTACCTCTTTGAATTATTGCAGTCGATAATTTCCTGCAAAAAGTTTACTAATTTAGTATGTAGAAAACATAAGCAAAATTTTGTGAAGACTGGTGTACAAATATAAGAATTTGACAACTTTTAAGAATAGAGTAGTAATTTTACCCTCTACGAGCATCCGTGCGTGATTCAACTACAGTTCCTTCGACAGGTCCGGTTGGATCTCCTTCCAAAGACATTAGTTGTGCTTGTAAACTAAGTGCTTCAGCTAGACCAGTTAAATTTGTGCCTTTTGTAGCAGATATTGGTACAACTTGTACATCACCTCCATTAGTTTCTAGATTTAAACCCAGATTTAGTAGTTCCTGTTTACATCGATCCTAAAATAACAGCTTGCAATTAGTATGTTTTCTTATGTTAAAACGAACTACAGTGAATGTCAACTCACCAAATTTGCCTCCGGTTTGTCAATTTTATTCATAGCAACAAGAATTGGAACTAAAAATATTTACCTATTAATAAAAATGAATTTAACTCCAAAATTTTTCAATCGTGTAAATGTACTAACTTTTCGACTCCTGAGCGAGAGAAACAACCTCCCTTGTCTGAGCCATGACGCCATCATCAGCAGCTACAACTAGTACAATAATATCAGTAACGGAAGCTCCTCGTGCTCTCATTGCGCTGAATGCAGCATGGCCCGGAGTATCTAAAAACGTTACGCTATTTCCTCCTTCGAGAGTCACTGAATACATAAATATCTGAAACATTTGTACATTATTCATCTAATTTAGAAACACCGTTCTAATATAATATATTATTCATCAGTGCATATCGTCACCTGTGAATGCTCCAATATGCTGTGTGATTCCTCCTGCTTCACCTTTAGCTACATTGGCACCTCTTAAAGCATCTAACAAGCTTGTCTTTCCATGATCAACATGCCCCATTACTGTTACAACAGGCGGTCGTGGTTTAAGAACATCTGATGAAGGTGGTGGTCGTTTGATCACATCCCTATCCTAATAATATATTTTAAAATATAATAGAATATTCAAACAAAATACGGTTTAAGTACAAAGAATTTTTCTTTATAATAAACTAATAATTCGACTTGCTTTTTCAACTGATTCTTGATGCGAATGAGGTGGTGCCACAACCCTAGCTTTTACCCCTGCCTTTGCCACAATGTCTCTTATAATTTTTGGATTCTCTAAATGAGTATTTGGTTCAAAGTCGGTGACGCCATTAACGTATAACATAATTTCCTGAATAGAACATTGATCTATAATGTTTTTCATAATAGAAGTATTGTAAAACTTATGCAAAAATATTATTACTAACTTGTATATGTTCTAGTTCACGGCCCATCGAATCTGCTAATTGTTGTACAGTCATATTTCTCCAAACATCAATAACAGACTTATTCTTGTGTTTTGCTTTTGGGGAATATTCAATAATACGAGGAGCTTTCTAAATAGTTTTAAATATAAATGTTATATAACGCAAAATATCATATAATAATATCTATTGAACAATTGTAACAAAAAACTCTTACCCTTTCTTCAGCAGTTTTTCGCCTTTTAAAATTGATATGGCTTATACTTAGATACTTGATGTGGCATTGCTTTGTTGTTACACATCGAGGAATTGTAATTAAACTGAAATAAACAATTGCATTTATTATTGTTTAAGTTACCATATTTTTAGGTTAGAATGGTGTATCTATTTGTATGTTCGTTAATGATAATTCCGAAACTTTTATATCAATTAAGGTATATTACTCTGTTCAATAATAATATAATTATAAGTAGAATTTTTGTAAAATTTATTTACTTTTTCAAACCAAATCTAATGACAGTAGACGCCATGGTTATCGCTGTTCCAGTCGAATTTACTATTAACGACTCAAAGAGCTCTATTCCCTGAATTCTTCTTTCTTCCGCTTTCCAGCCAGAGTATTTAATGCACTAATTTAAAAAAAGAAAACGTTTTATTGAGCTTTATATTATTTTTTAATTGAATAGCTATGTTACGCTCACAACATGTCTGCTCGAGTATATTCAAGTATATTGGAATTGTATATATATAATGTATATATGTATATATAATGTAATGTATTGTATAATGAGAAAAAATGAAGTAAAAAATTGTCGCTCACGTGTAGAACGCACGACTTTAGCAGAATTGAGACTGGATGTGTTTTTAATGGCCAAGTATCGTTTCACTTTAAACAAAATCTAGTAGTAATTAATCTAAGTATATCAAATGGTCTTATTTTATAACTACACTAAGGCCTAGGTCACACTGCGGTTTAAACCTCAGCGGTTTTTTCTGCGTGGCTTTGTAACACATGGAATCATATGAACATGCACACACCACAGGTTTTTAATCTGAGCGGCAAAAATAAATTCTGTGGCAGACTACAGAAATCATGCGGCACATACCGATTTTTCGTTACCGCGGTACATCTTTTTGTATACAGAACACAGTATGGCTTTATATTTTGTACTTTGAACATGTATTATAAAGAAACAATATATGGAAATATAACAGTATAGAATCGGCTTATCACTTTATCCGCAATGTGTTCCAGCTATGCTATAGTATACAGTATTAACCACGCAGAAAAAACCACTGAGTTTTTTACTAAAAGCAGTGAAACTAGTCACAAAACATTAGGTAAAATAGGCATGTTAGGTAAAAATGATAGAGGCAATTTGTGGATATTAGATAGACCGTAAATACATGTAACTGTGTTAGCGGAGGTATTATATTTATCAATTATAAACGATTTAATTAATTTATCGCATAATGACAGTCGAATAATAATTTTAGGTTAGGATCATCTATGGATTTTGTTGTTATTATCATTTGTTGTTATTGTTATTATTATATTTGAAGTTATTTAACAATTAATTAAAAGAAGAAGAATTACTGAAAAGAATATAATGAATTAAAAGAATTATTTATTAAGTTTCTCCAAAACAAATTAAAGTATTAAACAAGTTAAATCCAAACTAAAATTTCATTTACATTTATAGTGCTTATATAGTAAAACAATTGTTGTAAGTACGCATATGTCGCACTTACCTTTTATTTTTAATGATATTAAATGTTAATTATGTAATAGAATTATATTATGTAAACAGTTTTTGTATTAGTATTAAGATTGTAAAGAATAATTATTTAAGTTTAGCGCTTATAAATATTGTCTCTGGTTTGTGGAGATTAATATTGATTTAATGCTGGTAATTCAGTATTGGCGTTCTGTGATGTGAAATAAATTATTATATATTAAATTGCACAAGACGCTGAAAGCCAGTCTTCTCCTGAGTCTCAAAGCAAGCATTACTATTCGCAACTTCGTACGTATTGAATAGTGAGCACATTTCAACTATTAATTAAATTATAACACTATAGAATTACATTTTGTTTTATATCTGTCATCTTCGTTAATCTAATAAAATACTATTGTAATTAAGTAAGCAGATATAATATTACAACGAATAAATGATATATTTTAATAAAAGTGTTTGTATTAATAGTAATAAAAAGATACTAATTGTTCAACCGTCGCATGTCGCAACGAGGTTACTTTAGACCGCTCAAGTATTCTCTAATTGCAACAATACACCGTCTGAACAAGAATCCTTATTAATCATCTTAAGAAAGATATTCGATTACTACTGTAATTGGTGTTGGAAGTCGTCAACTGAAGAATCTACTACCAGAAGCTAGCATCCCTGCAGAATGTACTAGTAAGCTGAGTAATCTCCTCCAGAACGACAATACGACACTAATTTACAACATTGGTGTCAGGTGGGGTCTCGAAGAGATATTCCTACACATAAATATCCAAGAGGTACGCCCAAAATTTTTTTTCTATATATTCTACACCTGGATGCAGATCAATTATTCTGGATACCACTACGTCGATCGATTATTTCCAAGATTGCCGAAGAGTACGAGATAGAACGTCAATTCATCTGTATTTCACATAATTTTTCTACAAGTCCGGTGGATGTAAAACAACAGCCCGCTGAACCAGAAAAAAAAGAAATCTTTTGCCCCCAGCGAATGGATGGATGCTTCTAGAACAAATGGAATAATCTAAACTGATGTTAATCGTTTCCAGAACCCTGCACACAGCTGTACATAGATCAAAATCGAAAGTTTTTTTGTTAAGTATAATAAGACAGTATCTTTTTATCTTGTATACAATTATTATCATAAATTGATAATTGTATTTTTTTCTATTAGTAGCATCCTTGTAATTCATTGAAGCTATTATTTTTTTAGTATTATATTCAATACTTTTGAATATTTGCTATAACCTATCTATTAGTAGCATCCTTGTAGTTCATTGAAGCTATTATTTTTTTAGTATTATATTCAATACTTTTGAATATTTGCTATAACCTATCTATTAGTAGCATCCTTGTAATTCATTGAAGCTATTATTTTTTAGTATTATATTCAATACTTTTGAATATTTGTTATAAAATAACAATTTTGTAGCATCATTGTTCAATATTTTTAGTATTATATCCAATACTTTTGAATATCTACTATAATATTTCCTATAATTGTTTCTACAATTATATTAATTCATGTTTAATATTTTTAGAACATCTTTATGAACGAGAAAGAATTTTGAAAAGGAGAAGTAAAGAGCTGAAGCAGTTAGATAGCAGTCTGTTCAATCAGAGAGACTACCTTCCTGTTACAACTGCGGTGTCTGAGCCCCATCGGAAATTTCCAGTGAGTTACTGTTTTCGCTAACAATTTTTCCTTGTCAGAATCCTATTTTTCGGAGAGTCGTTTATTGGTACAAAATAATCTTTAGTCTGTATATTATATATAACTTTAATTAAGTACTATGGCACCGAACGTTCATTCACTCACACTAGTTGAGAATACAATCAATCTAATTAATGAGTTTTCAAAAAATCTAGAAGTCCAATCAACATCCTTAACAATAGTTGAATTAAAAATCAAAAACTTAGACAAAGCTTGGGTTAAATATAGTAGTATCGTAGAAGCATTGCTTCCAACTCTAAAAAATGAAGAAGCTTCGGCTATCGTTAGTAAGTCTATGGAAGTTGAAAGTATTTATGACGACACTCTTATTTACTTGTTGAATTATAAGCAAACATTTGAGAATGATACACATATTGTAGACGACTCAAAAAGTATAGATTCAATAAAAAATCTGAACTTAAGTCCAATGCAACTAACCGTTTTTGATGGAGAATATATTAATTGGCAAAGTTTTATGGAATTATTTACAAATTTAATTCGTAATAATAGTAAACTATCAAGCATTGAAAAAATGCATTATTTAAAGTTAAATTTGTCAGGAGAACCACTCAAACTCATAAAGAATTATCCTTTAACAAATGATAATTACGAAATTGTTTGGAACATCCTTTGTAAACGTTATGATAACAAGGTAGCACTTATTGAAACCTGTTTAAACAATTTAATAAACTACAATGTTATACGTTTAGAGTCCGAAATCAATATCAAAAAACTACTAGATGAAATTAATGAATCGATTAGAGCATTAACCGAATTGGGGATATATTCTAATCATTCAGATTTTATGTTAATACATATTTTAAAGACCAAATTAGATTTTAATTCGTCAAAGGAATGGGAAAACAGAAATAATTCTGAATTACCAACCTTAAATGAATTTACAGAGTTTCTGGAGAGACGGTGGCGCAATCTAGAAAGAAGAAGGCATATTAAAGTCAAAACATATCCAAGCGTTCCTAATTCTAATAGTAAACCAGTTTCAAGCAAGCAAATTCCTAATAAGGTCGAAACAAAAACTAAAAATTTGTTCTGTAACCATTGTAAGAAAAGTGGTCATACAGAAAAGTATTGTTTTATTAAGAAGGAAAATCTAGATACGGGTAACCCTATTGCTCAAGTTAATACTTGTAGGGAGGCCACAATTTTATCAGAACCTTCTACTTGTTGTGAAAGATCGAAACATCTTATATCTGATGGTTCTCAAGTATCTTTTACTAACAAGACACAACACAATTCAAATAATGAATTATGTTTTTTTTATGATTTTGATGAGATCAATACGGGTAATTTACAAAATAATAATGATATTCTAAGTTTTGACAGTAAAAATAAAAATGTTAAGGCTAAGCAAACAGTTGACACTATCCAATTCAAGATGGTCGCAGCCAAAGCTAAAACCGTATCATTTTTATTAGATACTGGTTCTCAAATCTCCTTGATTAAACAAAATATTTTAAATAACAATGTCAGAATTAATAATAAATCTAAAATTCTATTGAAGGGTATTTCTGAAGGCACGCCTTATACCTTAGGTTCACTGAAAACTTCTATAATTTTAGATAGTAATAAGTCGAAACAAACTTTACAGGTTGTGTCAGAAAATTTCCCCATTAAACACGATGGAATTATAGGGTTAGATATTTTACGGAAACTAAATGCAGTAATTAATCTAAAAATGAACAGAGTACAATTCTCAGAATGTGGCAAAGTAATTGAGCTCCCACTTATAAATATAAACAATATCGTTTTACCAGCACGTACGAGGAAAATAATTCCTATGTCAGGTTCTACAGTAGGAGTTTGTGTAGCCAGGGAATTGTTACCTGAAGTTTTTTTAGCTAATGCATTAATCAAGCCCGTCAAAAATATTTTCTATATTTCAATAATAAATTCTTCAATAAAAAATATAATACTTAGTAATTTCAAACCGAATATCATACCGATAGATCAATTTAGTATTTACCATTTTTCAAAATCAAGTCCTAACAACCGTAAGGAACTTTTATTAAACAATTTAAATCTTTCACATGTCAATTCAGAATTAGTAACAGAATTAATAGAAATCTGTGACAGCTTTAATGACATATTTTTTTTACCGGGAGACAAGTTATCTTGTACGAGCGCATTAAGTCATAAGATAAAGATTAATTCTTCTAAACCCGTTAACGTTAAACCGTATCGATTGCCCCATGCGCAAAAAGAGATTGTGGAAAAGCATATTCAGGAACTGTTGGTCAACAACATAATTGAAGAAAGCGACTCACCCTATAACGCACCTTTATTAGTAGTACCAAAAAAACCAGATGCGTTAGGTAATAAACAATTCCGCGTAGTAGTCGATTTCCGTAAACTTAACGAGCAGACAACAAGTGACGCCTATCCTTTGCCTCTTATACATGATATACTGGACCAACTTAGTGGTGCAAAATTTTTCTCTACCCTTGACTTAGCAAGCGGTTTTCACCAGGTCCCTATGCTTCCCGAAGATAAAGAGAAAACAGCATTTAGTGCGAACTTTAAACACTATCAATTTGTAAGAATGCCATTCGGACTTAAAGGAGCCCCCCCCATGTTTCAGAGACTTATGTCTCACGTTCTCACAGGTTTGCAAGGAATAGATTGCTTAATCTATCTGGACGATGTAGTCATTTTTGGAAAAAACATTTCTGAGCACAACCAAAGATTAAAAAACGTTTTTTCTAAATTACGGGAACATAATTTGAAGCTCCAACCATCCAAATGTAACTTTCTACATAAAGATTTGATTTATTTAGGTCACGTTATTAATGAAACAGGTATTCTACCAGATCCTTCTAAAGTAGAAGCAATAAAGAATTTCCCCATTCCAAACAGTCCTAAACAAATTAAAACATTTTTGGGTATGTCTGGTTATTATCGCCGACATATACCGCATTACGCAGAGATAGCCAAACCACTATATAATGCAGCAAACAGTAATGTTAAAGTATTAGAATGGTCAGACCAATGCGACGAATCATTTAAAACTTTAAAAAATAAATTAACCATATCACCTGTTTTGCAATACCCGGACTTTAGTAAAAATTTCGTTGTAACCACGGATGCAAGTAAATATGCTATAGGTGCAGTCCTTTCACAAGGTACTATTAAGGAAAGCCACCCAATAGCATATGCTTCAAGAACTCTAAATAAGGCACAACAAAATTACACAACTACTGAACGTGAGTTATTAGCAGTAGTATGGGCTGTGGCTCATTTTAGACCCTATCTCTATGGAAAGTTTTTTAGTATCGTAACAGACCATCAAGCCTTGACTTGGTTAATGAGTATTAAGGACCCGAGTTCTAGACTTATGCGTTGGCGGATAAAACTAGAGGAATATAATTACGAAGTAATATATAGACCAGGTAGTTCGATTCCACACGTAGATGCCCTAAGTCGCGTATACTCACTTCAGGTTGAAACAATGGATGTCACATACGAAAATTATTTAGAAATAATTAAAAATAAAATTATCATAAACAATAAAGTAATTGAACATGATAAAAGTTTATATGACGCACCGACGTCATTTTCATTAGTAGATTTTGTATCAAAAGATTTTAAAAATTCAATTGGAAATTCTCCTGAATTAATCAATAAATTTAGTAGTATCAATGCATTTCTAATACAAGAAAAAGAAGTATCAGAAATTGCATATGTTGAAATTGATACTAGATTTATTATCTGTTTAATAATTAAGGAATTTCATTTTAATCTACCAAATTATAAAGAAATATTTTTGGCATTAGTGAATCTGAAAAACTTTTGTACTTTACACAAAATTACTAACATAGCTATGAACAGGTTCGAGTCTGAACTAAGTAAATTAGATTTTGCCCAGTTACGAACTATGATCAGACATATCTTTGATAAAACAAATATAATAGTACACATTTATAATGACAATATACTTAAAATTAGTGACCCTGAGTTAATAAACAATGTAATTTCGGAATTTCATGTTAATCCCACAGCAGGCCACTTAGGAGTTTCTAAAACAATTAAACGATTAAAATCACACTTTAAATTTCCAAGTATGATTAGAAAAGTTAAAAATTTTATTAGACAATGTGTATCATGTCAAAAGAATAAAGTGTGCAAATTAAATAAATGCCCATTAACAATTACATCGACTTCGAAACATAGTTTCGAAAGGTTGGCTTTGGACATAGTATATCTTCCCAAGAAAGACGACAACGACAAATACAAATACTTACTAACAATACAGGATGACCTTACTAAATTTACGGAAGCTATTCCTATTATAAACCAGGAGGCAAATACTGTCGCGAAAGCATTAGTAACTAACGTTATTTGTAGGTACGGAGTTCCTAATATGATCTTAACAGACCAAGGAACAAATTTCATGTCAAAAATTTTTAAAGATATATGCAAATTGTTAAAAATTAAACAATTAAAAACAACAGCATTTAGACCAGCAACCAACGGTGCCTTAGAAAGAGTTCATAGAACCCTTGCCGAGTATCTAAGGAATTTTTGTAAAAAGCAGGATGATTGGATAAATTGGATTCCCTATGCAATGTTCGTGTATAACACAACTCCGCATACAGCGACCGGTTTTACTCCTTTCGAACTAATTTATGGACATAAGGCAAATCTGCCTTCAATTTTTTATAAAGAACCAATTGAGGTAAATACTTATAATAATTTTATAGTAGAACTCAAACACAGGTTACAAGTAGCGAGGGAACTTGCTATAAATAACTTGGTTAAAAGCAAAGAAAAAACAAAATTATATTTTGATAAAAGGGTCAATTCTCTTTTCACACCTGAAGTAAACGAACTAGTTTTATTAAGAAATGAACAGTTACCAACTAAAGGACAGTCAAAAAAACTTTTACCCTTATACGTAGGACCGTATAAAGTTACTAAAATTATATCCCCTGTTAATACAGAAATACTAATTGGTAAAAAACATACGGTAGTTCATAATAATAGGTTGAAGAGATTTTGTACCAATGAATAAAAACTTGACGAATGAAATGGATTTTGTCAGGGATGATTGTTTTGTGGAGCAGTGTTAACTCTATACGATGGGATCAGAATCGTTGTCGACACTTTGCTTCTCTTTTTGTTTTTTTCTAGAATTGTAACTCGTATATTTTGTTTTTATACGTGTCCCTTTTTTTTTGAAAGGGGGTGTTGTGATATGTACGACATCTCCCCTATCACAATTTTTCCTTTTTCTTTTCCTTAGAGCAGAAACGCATATGTTTTGTTTTATATGCGTTCCTTTTCTTTGGTTGAGGAGTGTTGTAAGTACGCATATGTCGCACTTACCTTTTATTTTTAATGATATTAAATGTTAATTATGTAATAGAATTATATTATGTAAACAGTTTTTGTATTAGTATTAAGATTGTAAAGAATAATTATTTAAGTTTAGCGCTTATAAATATTGTCTCTGGTTTGTGGAGATTAATATTGATTTAATGCTGGTAATTCAGTATTGGCGTTCTGTGATGTGAAATAAATTATTATATATTAAATTGCACAAGACGCTGAAAGCCAGTCTTCTCCTGAGTCTCAAAGCAAGCATTACTATTCGCAACTTCGTACGTATTGAATAGTGAGCACATTTCAACTATTAATTAAATTATAACACTATAGAATTACATTTTGTTTTATATCTGTCATCTTCGTTAATCTAATAAAATACTATTGTAATTAAGTAAGCAGATATAATATTACAACGAATAAATGATATATTTTAATAAAAGTGTTTGTATTAATAGTAATAAAAAGATACTAATTGTTCAACCGTCGCATGTCGCAACGAGGTTACTTTAGACCGCTCAAGTATTCTCTAATTGCAACAATACACCGTCTGAACAAGAATCCTTATTAATCATCTTAAGAAAGATATTCGATTACTACTGTAATTGGTGTTGGAAGTCGTCAACTGAAGAATCTACTACCAGAAGCTAGCATCCCTGCAGAATGTACTAGTAAGCTGAGTAATCTCCTCCAGAACGACAATACGACACTAATTTACAACACAATAATAAATCGATATTTTGCGATTATAAGATTGATTTTTCTTATTAGCAGGGTCCTGCATGGTAGTAGTCGAATCCTGAAATCAGATTAAATAAAATGTATTAAGAAGTTACAAAAGCAGAATTGTAATACGAGTATCATTAATGATCATAATTTTATTAGCCTATTTTGCATATTTAAAGAAATCTATTGACATATACAAAAGAAAATTCAAGTAAGGATACTGAGTTTTGTGAGCAATGGTTGTAATCGAACGGATTTGATTTATAAGAGTGAAGCATTTTACAAATCACTTTCAAAAGAGTATTGCTGACATATTCTTTAATTTTATTTGTAATTATTATTATTGTTCAGAAATACAGCTTTGAAAGTGATTTGTAAAATTTCCGTAACGTTTTGTACTTCGCAGTATATTTCGGGAAACGTTGATCACACGAAAAAATACATAAGACCAAATTTGTAGAGAATTCTTTGATCTACAAGCTTTAGAATAACCTTTATTGACATATAACGCATACGAAACGAGATATTTGCAATTTGACCTATCTACGCAAAATTTCAGATTTGTAACTTTAATTTTGAGGTTAAATGGTTCTTATACTGATCTAAAAATGATTTCAAACCAGCATCGGTGGCTTGTCAATCGTAAGAGTAAATAATATTTAATAAACCAAGATTTTTACCTGGTTTACTGTAGCACGCATCTACTCTTCTGAAGCAGTCATTTGTGAAAGTTTGTGTAATAGTTCCGGCAGAAGTAGTTCTGGCTCCACAAACGGGTGCAAATATCACAGGACAATTCATGCTACAGCTAAAATAAGCATCGCAATCTTCTTCATAGAGCACAGAGTATCCTAAAATAATAAAATAAAGTTTGAATTAATAAACAATATTATGAAGTACTACTATGCTTTGTTTAATTAATATATTAAATAAATGAAAGGAAATATTCATGTCTTGTGTTTAGTTCAGTATCTGCATTCAATGATGGAAAGTATTTGAAATCTAATGCACAGTAAAATCGAAAAAAATCTAGTTATTACATTCTTAGGAGATGCTATGCTTTTTGGGTATAGATGTACTACGTCGTAAATAAATATAGCTTGTATAATCACCTAAAAACGTGCACTAGGCTATAGACTTACCGTTTCCGTACGCTTCCACATCGCAAGCGCTGTCAAAATTCAACGGATTGGAGCCATCGGTAGCGCAAACAGGTCGAGTGCTGTCGCAAGATGCGACTAGTTTCGTCTGCACCATGATCAAAGCACTCAAAGCAACTAAAAAAGGGCAATTTAGAAAAGTTAAATAATTTGGTTTAATGTCCCAGTAAACAATTTGGTGAAGTGTCCTATTTGGTGAAGTTCGAGTCACTCGTACAATTCTATTCTAACGCTATACAAGTTCTCTACCTGTCACAGATTTTGTGTTAGTTTTTCATAATAATATTCTTTCTTTTTCCAACATCATTCATTAAGTATTTCTGTTTCTTTCCCACATGGGTATATTTTTATTATCCGGTCATAAATCATAAACCTACTCCGCTTTTAATTCAGCAGTGAACCGTCGTTGCAATGTCTGTAGCTCATAAAAAGGACCTTTCCTTTGAACGACTGAATAGAAAACGAACACGTTCCAGACAAAAAATTCATGATACGTAATAAAAATTAAGTAGAATTTACTCCAAAATGTTTACTGGGGTGTATAGTCAAAATCAGTTGGACCTACATACAAACTGAAGTAACCTGTAACTTAATACATCGACATGTTTTGTCGGTAAAAGATATGTAATAAAGTAGTAATAAAAGTCAAATATTTACATTTACAAACGTAAATAGCGGTTTCGTTTTACTCTACAAAGAATTGTACATTTGCTGACATACAGTGAAAACTTTTGCATATAATAAAAATACTCTAATGCGTCGTAGAGTTTTAAAGATTAAAATTCAATAAATCTAGTACTGACCAAAAAACACCAACTAAAATATATAAATATTGGATGTCGCATGTTGGTGTCGCACTGTTTTTATACGTGTGATTTGTAGACTGTATGAGAGCCTCGTAACGTTTTGTGATTCTTAGATACTAGATGAATGATTTTAATGATTCATTAAATTTGTATATAGTTCAAATTACGAGAGTTCGGCGGCGACTCATACTTAAAACAAGTTGTGGAGTATAAACTGCCGATATAACTAAAAAGCACTGACTCACTTATTTTTCTATAATGTATATAGAAACGAATAAGATAAAATTCATTATCGTATTATAGATTTATACCGCTCTTATAACCTCTTTTAAGTATAAGTCGCGGCCGAACTATCGTATATGGACTATAGTTAGGATTAATTGAAATAGATGCCATGAGTAGATTTTACTAAAATTGGTGAAAATGTATTAGTGAAAAGTTAAAACGATTTACTTACTAACGGAAACTAAATTCTTCATGTTTTATCTTCTTAGAAACAAAGAAAACGTAACTGTTCTGTTGAAACTTTGCAGAAAAGTGTCTATTCTTGTTTTTGTCTGTTTATAAAGAAGCGTTCCACATGGTTACTATTACGTCTATCCTGATAAAAGCACAGTGGCGGAACATTTCTATTTTGTAATAATTCATTGTGCATTCAATCATGTAATAAATAAATAAGTTGTTGTAAAATAGTGTCGTATTGTCGTTCTGGAGGAGATTACTCAGCTTACTAGTACATTCTGCAGGGATGCTAGCTTCTGGTAGTAGATTCTTCAGTTGACGACTTCCAACACCAATTACAGTAGTAATCGAATATCTTTCTTAAGATGATTAATAAGGATTCTTGTTCAGACGGTGTATTGTTGCAATTAGAGAATACTTGAGCGGTCTAAAGTAACCTCGTTGCGACATGCGACGGTTGAACAATTAGTATCTTTTTATTACTATTAATACAAACACTTTTATTAAAATATATCATTTATTCGTTGTAATATTATATCTGCTTACTTAATTACAATAGTATTTTATTAGATTAACGAAGATGACAGATATAAAACAAAATGTAATTCTATAGTGTTATAATTTAATTAATAGTTGAAATGTGCTCACTATTCAATACGTACGAAGTTGCGAATAGTAATGCTTGCTTTGAGACTCAGGAGAAGACTGGCTTTTAGCGTCTTGTGCAATTTAATATATAATAATTTATTTCACATCACAGAACGCCAATACTGAATTACCAGCATTAAATCAATATTAATCTCCACAAACCAGAGACAATATTTATAAGCGCTAAACTTAAATAATTATTCTTTACAATCTTAATACTAATACAAAAACTGTTTACATAATATAATTCTATTACATAATTAACATTTAATATCATTAAAAATAAAAGGTAAGTGCGACATATGCGTACTTACAACACTCCTCAACCAAAGAAAAGGAACGCATATAAAACAAAACATATGCGTTTCTGCTCTAAGGAAAAGAAAAAGGAAAAATTGTGATAGGGGAGATGTCGTACATATCACAACACCCCCTTTCAAAAAAAAAGGGACACGTATAAAAACAAAATATACGAGTTACAATTCTAGAAAAAAACAAAAAGAGAAGCAAAGTGTCGACAACGATTCTGATCCCATCGTATAGAGTTAACACTGCTCCACAAAACAATCATCCCTGACAAAATCCATTTCATTCGTCAAGTTTTTATTCATTGGTACAAAATCTCTTCAACCTATTATTATGAACTACCGTATGTTTTTTACCAATTAGTATTTCTGTATTAACAGGGGATATAATTTTAGTAACTTTATACGGTCCTACGTATAAGGGTAAAAGTTTTTTTGACTGTCCTTTAGTTGGTAACTGTTCATTTCTTAATAAAACTAGTTCGTTTACTTCAGGTGTGAAAAGAGAATTGACCCTTTTATCAAAATATAATTTTGTTTTTTCTTTGCTTTTAACCAAGTTATTTATAGCAAGTTCCCTCGCTACTTGTAACCTGTGTTTGAGTTCTACTATAAAATTATTATAAGTATTTACCTCAATTGGTTCTTTATAAAAAATTGAAGGCAGATTTGCCTTATGTCCATAAATTAGTTCGAAAGGAGTAAAACCGGTCGCTGTATGCGGAGTTGTGTTATACACGAACATTGCATAGGGAATCCAATTTATCCAATCATCCTGCTTTTTACAAAAATTCCTTAGATACTCGGCAAGGGTTCTATGAACTCTTTCTAAGGCACCGTTGGTTGCTGGTCTAAATGCTGTTGTTTTTAATTGTTTAATTTTTAACAATTTGCATATATCTTTAAAAATTTTTGACATGAAATTTGTTCCTTGGTCTGTTAAGATCATATTAGGAACTCCGTACCTACAAATAACGTTAGTTACTAATGCTTTCGCGACAGTATTTGCCTCCTGGTTTATAATAGGAATAGCTTCCGTAAATTTAGTAAGGTCATCCTGTATTGTTAGTAAGTATTTGTATTTGTCGTTGTCGTCTTTCTTGGGAAGATATACTATGTCCAAAGCCAACCTTTCGAAACTATGTTTCGAAGTCGATGTAATTGTTAATGGGCATTTATTTAATTTGCACACTTTATTCTTTTGACATGATACACATTGTCTAATAAAATTTTTAACTTTTCTAATCATACTTGGAAATTTAAAGTGTGATTTTAATCGTTTAATTGTTTTAGAAACTCCTAAGTGGCCTGCTGTGGGATTAACATGAAATTCCGAAATTACATTGTTTATTAACTCAGGGTCACTAATTTTAAGTATATTGTCATTATAAATGTGTACTATTATATTTGTTTTATCAAAGATATGTCTGATCATAGTTCGTAACTGGGCAAAATCTAATTTACTTAGTTCAGACTCGAACCTGTTCATAGCTATGTTAGTAATTTTGTGTAAAGTACAAAAGTTTTTCAGATTCACTAATGCCAAAAATATTTCTTTATAATTTGGTAGATTAAAATGAAATTCCTTAATTATTAAACAGATAATAAATCTAGTATCAATTTCAACATATGCAATTTCTGATACTTCTTTTTCTTGTATTAGAAATGCATTGATACTACTAAATTTATTGATTAATTCAGGAGAATTTCCAATTGAATTTTTAAAATCTTTTGATACAAAATCTACTAATGAAAATGACGTCGGTGCGTCATATAAACTTTTATCATGTTCAATTACTTTATTGTTTATGATAATTTTATTTTTAATTATTTCTAAATAATTTTCGTATGTGACATCCATTGTTTCAACCTGAAGTGAGTATACGCGACTTAGGGCATCTACGTGTGGAATCGAACTACCTGGTCTATATATTACTTCGTAATTATATTCCTCTAGTTTTATCCGCCAACGCATAAGTCTAGAACTCGGGTCCTTAATACTCATTAACCAAGTCAAGGCTTGATGGTCTGTTACGATACTAAAAAACTTTCCATAGAGATAGGGTCTAAAATGAGCCACAGCCCATACTACTGCTAATAACTCACGTTCAGTAGTTGTGTAATTTTGTTGTGCCTTATTTAGAGTTCTTGAAGCATATGCTATTGGGTGGCTTTCCTTAATAGTACCTTGTGAAAGGACTGCACCTATAGCATATTTACTTGCATCCGTGGTTACAACGAAATTTTTACTAAAGTCCGGGTATTGCAAAACAGGTGATATGGTTAATTTATTTTTTAAAGTTTTAAATGATTCGTCGCATTGGTCTGACCATTCTAATACTTTAACATTACTGTTTGCTGCATTATATAGTGGTTTGGCTATCTCTGCGTAATGCGGTATATGTCGGCGATAATAACCAGACATACCCAAAAATGTTTTAATTTGTTTAGGACTGTTTGGAATGGGGAAATTCTTTATTGCTTCTACTTTAGAAGGATCTGGTAGAATACCTGTTTCATTAATAACGTGACCTAAATAAATCAAATCTTTATGTAGAAAGTTACATTTGGATGGTTGGAGCTTCAAATTATGTTCCCGTAATTTAGAAAAAACGTTTTTTAATCTTTGGTTGTGCTCAGAAATGTTTTTTCCAAAAATGACTACATCGTCCAGATAGATTAAGCAATCTATTCCTTGCAAACCTGTGAGAACGTGAGACATAAGTCTCTGAAACATGGGGGGGGCTCCTTTAAGTCCGAATGGCATTCTTACAAATTGATAGTGTTTAAAGTTCGCACTAAATGCTGTTTTCTCTTTATCTTCGGGAAGCATAGGGACCTGGTGAAAACCGCTTGCTAAGTCAAGGGTAGAGAAAAATTTTGCACCACTAAGTTGGTCCAGTATATCATGTATAAGAGGCAAAGGATAGGCGTCACTTGTTGTCTGCTCGTTAAGTTTACGGAAATCGACTACTACGCGGAATTGTTTATTACCTAACGCATCTGGTTTTTTTGGTACTACTAATAAAGGTGCGTTATAGGGTGAGTCGCTTTCTTCAATTATGTTGTTGACCAACAGTTCCTGAATATGCTTTTCCACAATCTCTTTTTGCGCATGGGGCAATCGATACGGTTTAACGTTAACGGGTTTAGAAGAATTAATCTTTATCTTATGACTTAATGCGCTCGTACAAGATAACTTGTCTCCCGGTAAAAAAAATATGTCATTAAAGCTGTCACAGATTTCTATTAATTCTGTTACTAATTCTGAATTGACATGTGAAAGATTTAAATTGTTTAATAAAAGTTCCTTACGGTTGTTAGGACTTGATTTTGAAAAATGGTAAATACTAAATTGATCTATCGGTATGATATTCGGTTTGAAATTACTAAGTATTATATTTTTTATTGAAGAATTTATTATTGAAATATAGAAAATATTTTTGACGGGCTTGATTAATGCATTAGCTAAAAAAACTTCAGGTAACAATTCCCTGGCTACACAAACTCCTACTGTAGAACCTGACATAGGAATTATCTTCCTCGTACGTGCTGGTAAAACGATATTGTTTATATTTATAAGTGGGAGCTCAATTACTTTGCCACATTCTGAGAATTGTACACTGTTCATTTTTAGATTAATTACTGCATTTAGTTTCCGTAAAATATCTAACCCTATAATTCCATCGTGTTTAATGGGGAAATTTTCTGACACAACCTGTAAAGTTTGTTTCGACTTATTACTATCTAAAATTATAGAAGTTTTCAGTGAACCTAAGGTATAAGGCGTGCCTTCAGAAATACCCTTCAATAGAATTTTAGATTTATTATTAATTCTGACATTGTTATTTAAAATATTTTGTTTAATCAAGGAGATTTGAGAACCAGTATCTAATAAAAATGATACGGTTTTAGCTTTGGCTGCGACCATCTTGAATTGGATAGTGTCAACTGTTTGCTTAGCCTTAACATTTTTATTTTTACTGTCAAAACTTAGAATATCATTATTATTTTGTAAATTACCCGTATTGATCTCATCAAAATCATAAAAAAAACATAATTCATTATTTGAATTGTGTTGTGTCTTGTTAGTAAAAGATACTTGAGAACCATCAGATATAAGATGTTTCGATCTTTCACAACAAGTAGAAGGTTCTGATAAAATTGTGGCCTCCCTACAAGTATTAACTTGAGCAATAGGGTTACCCGTATCTAGATTTTCCTTCTTAATAAAACAATACTTTTCTGTATGACCACTTTTCTTACAATGGTTACAGAACAAATTTTTAGTTTTTGTTTCGACCTTATTAGGAATTTGCTTGCTTGAAACTGGTTTACTATTAGAATTAGGAACGCTTGGATATGTTTTGACTTTAATATGCCTTCTTCTTTCTAGATTGCGCCACCGTCTCTCCAGAAACTCTGTAAATTCATTTAAGGTTGGTAATTCAGAATTATTTCTGTTTTCCCATTCCTTTGACGAATTAAAATCTAATTTGGTCTTTAAAATATGTATTAACATAAAATCTGAATGATTAGAATATATCCCCAATTCGGTTAATGCTCTAATCGATTCATTAATTTCATCTAGTAGTTTTTTGATATTGATTTCGGACTCTAAACGTATAACATTGTAGTTTATTAAATTGTTTAAACAGGTTTCAATAAGTGCTACCTTGTTATCATAACGTTTACAAAGGATGTTCCAAACAATTTCGTAATTATCATTTGTTAAAGGATAATTCTTTATGAGTTTGAGTGGTTCTCCTGACAAATTTAACTTTAAATAATGCATTTTTTCAATGCTTGATAGTTTACTATTATTACGAATTAAATTTGTAAATAATTCCATAAAACTTTGCCAATTAATATATTCTCCATCAAAAACGGTTAGTTGCATTGGACTTAAGTTCAGATTTTTTATTGAATCTATACTTTTTGAGTCGTCTACAATATGTGTATCATTCTCAAATGTTTGCTTATAATTCAACAAGTAAATAAGAGTGTCGTCATAAATACTTTCAACTTCCATAGACTTACTAACGATAGCCGAAGCTTCTTCATTTTTTAGAGTTGGAAGCAATGCTTCTACGATACTACTATATTTAACCCAAGCTTTGTCTAAGTTTTTGATTTTTAATTCAACTATTGTTAAGGATGTTGATTGGACTTCTAGATTTTTTGAAAACTCATTAATTAGATTGATTGTATTCTCAACTAGTGTGAGTGAATGAACGTTCGGTGCCATAGTACTTAATTAAAGTTATATATAATATACAGACTAAAGATTATTTTGTACCAATAAACGACTCTCCGAAAAATAGGATTCTGACAAGGAAAAATTGTTAGCGAAAACAGTAACTCACTGGAAATTTCCGATGGGGCTCAGACACCGCAGTTGTAACAGGAAGGTAGTCTCTCTGATTGAACAGACTGCTATCTAACTGCTTCAGCTCTTTACTTCTCCTTTTCAAAATTCTTTCTCGTTCATAAAGATGTTCTAAAAATATTAAACATGAATTAATATAATTGTAGAAACAATTATAGGAAATATTATAGTAGATATTCAAAAGTATTGGATATAATACTAAAAATATTGAACAATGATGCTACAAAATTGTTATTTTATAACAAATATTCAAAAGTATTGAATATAATACTAAAAAATAATAGCTTCAATGAATTACAAGGATGCTACTAATAGATAGGTTATAGCAAATATTCAAAAGTATTGAATATAATACTAAAAAAATAATAGCTTCAATGAATTACAAGGATGCTACTAATAGATAGGTTATAGCAAATATTCAAAAGTATTGAATATAATACTAAAAAAATAATAGCTTCAATGAACTACAAGGATGCTACTAATAGAAAAAAATACAATTATCAATTTATGATAATAATTGTATACAAGATAAAAAGATACTGTCTTATTATACTTAACAAAAAAAACTTTCGATTTTGATCTATGTACAGCTGTGTGCAGGGTTCTGGAAACGATTAACATCAGTTTAGATTATTCCATTTGTTCTAGAAGCATCCATCCATTCGCTGGGGGCAAAAGATTTCTTTTTTTCTGGTTCAGCGGGCTGTTGTTTTACATCCACCGGACTTGTAGAAAAATTATGTGAAATACAGATGAATTGACGTTCTATCTCGTACTCTTCGGCAATCTTGGAAATAATCGATCGACGTAGTGGTATCCAGAATAATTGATCTGCATCCAGGTGTAGAATATATAGAAAAAAATTTTGGGCGTACCTCTTGGATATTTATGTGTAGGAATATCTCTTCGAGACCCCACCTGACACCAATGTTGTAAGTATTGTGTCGTATTGTCGTTCTGGAGGAGATTACTCAGCTTACTAGTACATTCTGCAGGGATGCTAGCTTCTGGTAGTAGATTCTTCAGTTGACGACTTCCAACACCAATTACAGTAGTAATCGAATATCTTTCTTAAGATGATTAATAAGGATTCTTGTTCAGACGGTGTATTGTTGCAATTAGAGAATACTTGAGCGGTCTAAAGTAACCTCGTTGCGACATGCGACGGTTGAACAATTAGTATCTTTTTATTACTATTAATACAAACACTTTTATTAAAATATATCATTTATTCGTTGTAATATTATATCTGCTTACTTAATTACAATAGTATTTTATTAGATTAACGAAGATGACAGATATAAAACAAAATGTAATTCTATAGTGTTATAATTTAATTAATAGTTGAAATGTGCTCACTATTCAATACGTACGAAGTTGCGAATAGTAATGCTTGCTTTGAGACTCAGGAGAAGACTGGCTTTTAGCGTCTTGTGCAATTTAATATATAATAATTTATTTCACATCACAGAACGCCAATACTGAATTACCAGCATTAAATCAATATTAATCTCCACAAACCAGAGACAATATTTATAAGCGCTAAACTTAAATAATTATTCTTTACAATCTTAATACTAATACAAAAACTGTTTACATAATATAATTCTATTACATAATTAACATTTAATATCATTAAAAATAAAAGGTAAGTGCGACATATGCGTACTTACAACAAAGTAATAAAGTATAGGTATTAGTATTGCAGATTTCTCAATTCAGTATATTTTTTTAATTTGATTTATTTATTAATTTATGCTATCCTATCCGTCCTATCACCGACGACCTGGTAATGTTGGCAGTATTTATGGTGTGGTGGCCTCATGATTATGAGAGTTTATAACACGACATAGTGGATGAGAGCATTGATGTAGACTGCTGTGTTTTTGAGCTGGATCCGACTTCAGAAAGAATTATTTTATTAAACGTTGAACCAATATTTATGGGGACCTAAGGCGCTACTCAATATGGGGAGGAGTATTCCACAATTGCAAAAAGTCACAATTGCATTCCAGTCTTTCTGAAATTACATTTTTTTTAGCTCCCACGTTAAATTAATTGTAACTAGTCATAATTGAACCGAGTTTCTGAAGGTCTATGTTGGGACGGGGTGTGAGTGGTATAGCTGCGGGAACTAAATCGTTAATTATAAGTATCAGTTGCAAAAAGTGTAAGTACGACACTGAAATATTAATTAATAATGAGGCGAATAATTAAAATTTAATTTATGCATTTATCTTATTTAAAATAATTATTTTTTTAGGACATACAAACATACATTATGAGGTGATCTTTGTTTGCTTCATTTGCAAAAAAATTATTCAAAATATTTCGAAATAATTATGTAATATTGTATAAAAATTAAAAAGTATAATTAAATGTAAATAATTTATATTTAAACCTAATATACTCGTACATATTTAATTATTTGTATATGTTAATATCACTTTAGATAGCGAAATGCCCGTTTCTTAATTGTTATACAGTAAAACTTACTCGTACATCAGAATTTACCAGCTTTTCACTTCGTCGATGGGTAACGCGTGCTTAATATGTTTTCTTTAAGAATCCGAGTTGATTTCAACCCCTGTGGAGAGTTGTCTTTTTTACACTTCTCAAAACTTAAATCTGAAGAATACTCATTTACAATATTGTAGCAAATTGTTGAAATTGAAAAAGCTATGAGAATAACAAGCTGCAGTTGTCTATATATAAGATATTTTTAACTTAACCTTGAACGGATTCTATGTCAAGACTGCATAGCACAAAATTTAATCGAATTAAAATCTTCAACGATAATGTTATACTAAATATATATCAAAAACGTCTTTGCATCAGTTTTGCGCAGAAAACACGCATAGTTCAGATTTGCGAAGATATTCTCATATTATCCTGTCAAAATTTGTAACCCATTCAATTTTATCCATGTATTGCATATTCTATTCTACCTAGTGACACGTCTCATAAATTTCATCTATCTATCAACTTGTCCAAGTTTCAGGCCTCTGTTAATTTAAATAAACTACATCAAACAAACGTTGTTTTACCACGAGGCAAAAGCTAGTTTGTTTAAAATTAACAATACTGATAATAACCTGTTGCTAACTCAGAAATGGCAGGAAAATATTGTGTCGTAAATATTTGAAGACAAATATCGTTTAAACAATGTCATATGATATGTTGATTAGTTGTTTATTCAGTTGCGGTTTTTAAAATACGATATATCTCTTTTACACTATATATAGCGGTCTACAGATAATAGTATTATTGTATATTTGAATTGTATTGAAATTGTATCTAATTATCAAAATAGGCACCGTTATTCCTTACAATGAAGATTTTCTTAAGCTTTGGTAAGTGAACACATTCTTAATTAGTAATTCTTTCTTAATTCATTCTTAGTTAATTAATTCATCATCACTTCGACTTCACATAGCAATAGAAAGCACTCAGTTTATGTATACTAAAGGCAAATTTTCTCAAGAAATGTCTAATGTAAGATAATCAAAAAAATAATAATTTGGTTTTGATTTTGGTTAAGTTTTGGTTTCAGAAATAATTCAACATTTTTGGAACATTTTTACACAAAAAATATATTACAAAATTTGTGAATAACAATTTTATTTCGACACAAAATAAATTTCATCCCTTATTTACATATTACGAAAGAAAAAATTCTTAATTCTTAGTACTGAAATAAACGTTGTTTAAAATCTTAAACGTAAATTTCAACTTGTGAAATCATGCGTTGTTCATCAGTAAAATACATCATTTAATAATAATTAATATCTTATTTAATTTAAATTATGATATTTAATATATTTCTCAAGTATCTTTCTTTCATTCTTTCATTAACACTAAACCTCAGTAAGTGGGAATGGGCCAGTAAGTGGGAATTGTACCGAGTGGATTACGTGATCTTAAACAAAAACCATATGTTAAATAAATATATTATAATTTTCAGTTATACTCAGTGCGTCCATTTTTTGCATTGATGGAGCTATATGCCTCCTTACCTACGAACCAGTTTGCGTCGTTTATTCCAATGGAACAAGAGTGCCTTATGGAAATCTTTGTGCAGCTACAAATGCTGGAATAAAGGGTAAGTGTTTCTTGTACGGTAATTTGCAAATATGACTAGAACTTTCAAAGAGGGATAGAGATTATTATTTATGATCGGCAATGATATTCCGCAGCATCTTAGGTAAAGGTGCAAGCTTTTATAAATAACATAGTAAACAGAAAAGTAAAAATTATATACAAGTTTAATCCAGGATCGCAGGATTAGAAGAAATTAACTTTATTGCAATGTGATTGTGAACCATGTCCTAATTTTGATGAAAGTGTAGTGTATATTGATAAAGTTGGCTACCAGAACCTCAAATGTTCAATATTGTATTTTAATAATTCTCCACATTTGAGGAGATGTTATCAATAAAAATAGGCATTTTGCCTGTTTAATTATTAAAGGAATCCAACGTTATAGCAAATTCCAATACATACCCAGTAAACATTTTGGAGCGACTTTGCCATCATATTGAAGATGCGTATGATTTTTTTGTCACAAAATAGAACACTTCACCAAATTGTTTGCTGGGTAGTCAGTCACGTCTCCTGATTTGCTATCTCTTTCATACAACAAAGAAGCAAGTTTGTGTGTGTGAGACGTTATATAGTTCAAATTACGAGAGTTCAGGTATAAACTGCCGATATAACTAAAAAGCACTGACATTATTTGTCTATAATGTGTATAGACACGAATAAGATAAAATTCGTTATCGTATTATAGATTTATACCGCTCTTATAACCTCTTTTAAGTATAAGTCGCCGCCGAACTATCGTGATTTAGACTATAGTAAAGTTTTATATGACGATTTCGGTGAAAAAGAAATTGTAAATTTGAAATGTATTATTTCAGACGCTAAGATTATAAATGGAACATGTTGTTACAAGAATGACTGTTCTAACGTGTATGCACCAGTTTGTGCAACTAAACCAGATGGCAGCACTGTGCAGTACGATAAGAAATGTCTCTTTGACGCTGCTTTATCGAACTTGGAACTTCGTAAGTAGCACGTGGCACGTGGGGTGGAATCCAACAGTTGAACGGATTCAATTCAATTTCAAGTATTTTTACATTTACAGCAAAAGGTACAACAGTGTCTAACGGAGAGTGCAAGTGCGAGGTGTGCAAGTTTGTAACGCAACCTTTCCCAGCGTGTGGCAGATCATCATGCGGAGGACTTAAAATTTTTGATAGTTCCTGTGATATGAATATTCAAAATAATTGTAAAGGCACAGGTGGGTAAACAATGTTAAAACCTACTATAACTATAACAAGCATATTGATGTATTTTGTTGCAGATTTCGTGGAGGTCGACTTTGCTCAGTGTCTTAAGCAATGTGGCACCTGTAGCATCATTGATATATCACTTAAACCAATTTGTGTCAAATCTGGATTGTTGTATCATGTATTCCCTGGTTCATGCAGCGTGGATATAATCAACAAATGTCTTGGCTTCAGTAAGTACACTTAAATATAATTTCAAACAATACGAGATACGAAAAACACAGTAGTGTTACGGCTATATTTATAGATAAGATTTTTAAGGTCTTTAGAATCTTATTCCCCTTTCACATTGAAAACTGATAAAAAAAATTGCAACATAATTACATTTTGGTTACATTGCCATTTAATAAATGCAAAAGCAATTAAAATTCTTTTACTACCATTTTAATTTAATATGTAATATTATATAATTTTCAATGAAAGCTTCACTAATCTCAGTAAATATAGACTTATGTTGAAATATAACTTCTGTTATGTAATCTTACATTATATTATCCTAAATAAATTTATGTAAAAGGTTTTTATATTAAATAAACGTTACATATACGTAACTGTGTTTGGTTGACATTTATTATGAAAAACGAAGCTAAATATTTTAGTAATTTAATGAAATAGAATTTTGTGAATTATTATAAACTAATCATATTTACTTTTGCAGATTTCGTGAAAGTTCCATGCCTTTGATGACATGTTGTGAAACCTGGGCAAGCAAGTTATTAGATAAATATAATTAATAATTATAAATAAAGTAAATAAACTAATAATTTTCTTTCTTTCAGTTTTACATTGGAGCTCCTTTGCTGATGTCTCTAATATATGGAAATATAATTTTCAAAAATAAATATTATTAATACATTTTTCTTTTTGTTAACATTTATTGTGAATTCAATATTTATTTAATAATAATAAAAGTGTTATTTTAAACTGAATTGTTTGCTTTAAAGATAAGTGGATGAATAAATAATTTTAATTACATACTAAATTTTAGAATATATCAATATAATTAATTTAGTAAATTGAATCATTTTATACAAAAGGAACAAAGGTTACTGAATTCATTTACCGACTCTACCGCGGTAGAAAACTAAAATTCTTTGTAGAGTAGAACTCTAGTAGAAAAATTTCTAGAAAATGTTATGCTATTCTAATACTTCTAAAAGTCACTTAGAGCAAAGGAAAGAAAACCTCTCGAATATCTAAACTCGCGTAAACGAGATTCTATGAGATTTGAGCTAACTTATATAATGTCAAAACAAAGATTTATAATAGTTTATAATTTATTATATTTCAGTCCGAGATTTACTGTTTTGTTATCTTAAATGATTGGGTTACTAGATTGGAATCTTTGTAAGATCTTAATGTTTGAATTAGCTGCTGTACCCCATTGTTGTGACCAATGGCGCAGCGTGCCTTAGACGGGCCTCGTATCAAAATTTGTTGGGGGGCCCAAATGATGGGTAAAGATTTTTCATAAAAGGAATAAAGACATACATTTGGGGCCTTTGTAGCCCGGGGCCCCCTATCATTGATACGGCTGATACGGCGGTAGCTACGCCACTGGTTGTAACCCATAAGTTGTATAACTGAAGATATATAACTCAACTTCTTATTCATTAGCCGGTAAGGTTTAAATAAATATAATTTCTATATTAATCATCCGTCGCTTTGCACCGGTGTAAGGCTATATATAATGAAATATTGCTAGTATATTTGTCAACTGGAGGGAAAATATTTATTTTTATCAACCAACTAATTACATATTTCATTTTTTTTTTTGTAAAATAAACAATGACGGCATACTAACTCGTGGTCGTTTAAAACCGTTGTTTACTTAAATTTGATACTTAAATCAATAAAGACACTAATTATAAATAATAATGTAAATTTATCAACTCAAAAAATATCGTATGATACCGCAAATAATTTAAGAATATGTAATGAGGGTCGAAAGGTATTCTTATCGTATGATCAATTTAATAAATATTTTCTACATGACTAAAAATACATTTTTTAAATAAAATGACACTATATAAAGGCGATTTTTACAGGAGCTGACAATATTATATTTTTAAATCGTGTTTTATTGTTCTAATTGTCGAATTATTCGATTTTGTTTGAAATGAAGACTTTGCTAAACATTCGTGAGTTTTTTTTTAAATCATCAGTACACTTTGATTTATTTCATCATCATCTTATGAATATGCTTTGTTGTATTTATTTTGGTTTTTTAAAATATGATAGAAAAAATTTCGAGTAAGAAATGAAGCTATAAAAACAACATTTCTTCGTATCTTATTGAATTATATTATTCACGTTAAATACTGTTATAGTTCAAATTACGAGAGTTCGGCAGCGACTCATACTTAAGGGAGGGGTTAGTGTTTTCACTTTCGAAAAATCCAATTTTTTTTTTTTATTGTTTAACATTTCAAGAATATGTCCTTAAAATTTTAAGCCGATCTAAGCGATATTCTTGAAGTTATTGTCTTATTAATCCGGTATATTATATCGTATTATATGTTAATCAGGTATACAGTTTATTCATTGCTATAGTCCTGACGCGTTTTTCTCAAAACTACTTTTTCAAAGTCCGTGTTCACAGCCATTTAAAAACTAATTGATCGATTCATTTCAAACTTCGTACACATTTTCTACATATAAAATACCTCCCCACAACGTTTAGATAAAATTTTTTTTTTTACATTAAGGGTGTTTCCCACCCACAAAATGGCGTAATTTTTCGTGCAAAATAACAGTTTACAATTTAGATGGCTGCCAAAAAATTTTAAATGAAAAAAAGAATTATCAGAAGCCGTTGGGGGGAAGATTTGATTAAAATTTAACTAAATTTTAATGGTTTTTCATTTTCAAATAATTTCCGGCCGACTTATAGTGAACACCGCAAATTGTCTTTTTCCCAAGACCTTCTGGAAAAAGCTTTGTTACCGGCTTATGCTTCAATATTGATGCATGTTAAAATTATACAACATAGTCAAAAGTATGCTCAATAATGTACAAAAGGTTCGAATAAAATTGCTCAATCTATACTTGAGAAAAAAAATCGCAAAAAAAGTGTTTTTTTTACGCTGAAACCCTAACCCCTCCCTTAAAACAAGTTGTGGGGTATAAACTGCCCATGTAACTAAAAAGCACTGAATCACTTATTTTTCTATAATGTATATAGAAACGAATAAGATAAAATTCATTATCGTATTATAGATTTATACCGCTCTTATAACCTCTTAATAAGTCTCCGCCGAACTATCGTAATTTGAACTTTCTGTTTTAAATAAAATAAATTTGATGTTTTCAGTTGCACTTAGTGCGTCTATGTTCTATGTGGCATCCGCGGCTATTGCACCTGCGTCTTGTGGTGAAACAATTTGGTGCCCTTCCAACTACGCCCCTGTGTGCATATATTACACTGACGGAACCCAAGAAAGTTATTCCAATAATTGTGCAGCCACAGCCGCTGCTAAGTGTCTTGCAAAAAGTATATTTAATATATACAATACAGCAAGTTAGCATAAATCTTAAAGAAGGTGTATCTAACGTTATACTATATTGCAGAAATTGTAAGATCAATTGAGGGTGAATGCCCAGAAGTATGCCATCGGTGCCCGTTATTCTATGATCCCGTTTGTGCCACTGATTATTTGGGAAATAGAAAAACATGTTATTCTCCCTGTGCTGCACAACAATGGAGGTGTCAGAGTGGTATAGGTAAGAACCTAATTTCTTTGGCTAGATAATCCTGACTGTGCACCGATTCTCTAATTTAACGTGCTTTATTAAAGTAATAATTCACTTATATTGACAACTGACCACTTTGGCCACGACGCCTGGTGGTCAAAAGAAGTACTAGTTCTGGTGTGCACTTGATACACAATTTTGATTGGTTTAGTATAAATTTTTTAACCGTACGGAAAAAATGCAAGTTAGATAAATTGTAGAGAATTTAAATGCGCATCTAGCCGTACTATTTTAAAAATTTAAAAAAAATATTTTACCATAGTTTTTGTGTTTTTCTGTTTTTGACCTCACGTTTTTTGACCATAACTAGGCGACAAAATCAAAAAGTCCACGTTGTTTGTTCTACAAGCTGTAAAACTTATTGTTTTAAACATATTTATACATTAGAAAAAAAAACACTTTTCATATAATTTTATGAAAAAAACGTGAAAAAACGTTTCGTAAATGTTGAAAATTAATTTTTGTTGGTCCACGTTTTTTCACGTTTTTTCATAAAATTATATGAAAAGTGTTTTTTTTTCTAATGTATAAATATGTTTAAAACAATAAGTTTTACAACTTGTAGAACAAACAACGTGGACTTTTTGATTTTGTCGCCTAGTTATGGTCAAAAAACGTGAGGTCAAAAACAGAAAAACACAAAAACTATGGTAAAATATTTTTTTTAAATTTTTAAAATAGTACGGCTAGATGCGCATTTAAATTCTCTACAATTTATCTAACTTGCATTTTTTCCGTACGGTTAAAAAATTTATACTAAACCATATACTTGTGTATCACAACGTCACTGTTTGGATTATCATTATTTTTACCACATTTTATCAAATGTCCAGCTTGCAGAATTTTTTCTGCATTTCTAACAATTTTCTGAGCTGGATTTGATCCAACCCAGTGAAAAAGTTGGTTTAAAGAAAACATAAATAATTAAAATTCATGACACTAATTCAATGTAAACTTATGGTTAATTCTTTGGTTGCACACCATCAGTAGCCATGTTTTTTAAGCCCCGCCTACTGATCCGTTGTCAATACTTCATATATTTTTGGTATTACACAATCACTCAGTTTTTGTTTTCAAATTCAGTTTCACACAGATTTCATTTACACGATTGGATTGGTTCTCATTTAAATGTGTAGCCACAAATGCGTTAAAACATTCTTTAGAAATTTTTTTTTCCAGATATTTTGGATATATCCCGAGGAAAGTGTATTGAGCCATGCCTTCAATTCTGCAAGTTTGATTATAAACCAACTTGTGTCATAGATGTCAACGGAATATACCACAACTATACCAATATTTGCTACTACAATTACGACGTATGCAAAAATCGTATCGGTGAGTACAACTTTATATCTTTAAATATGTTGGGAATGGTTTAAAAAATGGGGAAAAGTTGATAAATTTGTAATATTTATCAACAAAAGTGAAACTTGTCCTACAATGAGTTTAAACAACAAAATTCTATCTCAAGATGAATCAGGAAATAATTAGGCGCAGGTTGAACTTGTAAAAATACATCGAAAATATACGAGCCAAGTTTAGCAAGATGTACTGGTTGATGGGATGTTCATCAATGACAACTGTAGCTGGAAAACAAGATCTGGTCATATGGCATTGAACTATGGAGAACTACCAGCAATTCTAATATAGAAATAGTAGAATGAGTCGAATAAATAACATTAAGAACAATGGGTAACACATCGTGGTTTTTGTGAAATCTAATCATAAGAAAGAACTTCCACGTACCATCCTTGATGGACCATATACCAATACGTAATAGAAAATTCAACATCATCCAAATCCAGTTCTACCAGTTTGCTGAACTCCCAAAAATGCTACAGGTTAAGAAGATGTGTACCCACAGATTTATTCGCACAATAATGCCGACAAATTAATGATTAAATTAGGAAGAAGAAACAATAGTTCATTATCATTAGATTTGCTAAATATCATTGATATGATAGATTGTGAATTGACCTAATTAGTTATTAAAAAAATTATATTGAGTTCAGTAATTTATTTATATTATTTCTATTTTTAGATCCTAAAACTTCAACAGCACTGAACAGAGCTTGTCCGGATACATTCAACAAGGCGTGCAATTTGGTGTATGATCCCATATGTGCGATTGATGTTAACGGAGTTGCAACAACTTATTCTAGTCCTTGTGCATTGAATAATGCTGCTTCTAAAGGATACAGTAAGTATTAAATAGAATTAAGTTGTTCCCATAATGTAACAGAATACGCGCGAATTTCGACCGCACAACTCTTCTGTCCATCCTTTTCGTATTCATAAGATCAGAAAGGGACCGATATAGCCATATGATTGATATTCTTGCGTAGCTTGTTCCAATGAATTGCGTGTAGCACGTGGAGCGGTATTTTGATATATGCATGAACTATGTTATGAATAAGAACGCATAACACATAGATTTCTTTCGTACAGTGCAGTATTCGTATTGATAAACTTTAAGGAGAAAACATTTCCACTCATGATAAAGTGTGGTAATGTGACTACACGCTTCTGAGTGAATTCAGTTGAAATATTCCAGAAATTTAACTGTTAATTTTCAGGACACACAACAACATACTTAGGAGAGTGCGTTAAGGAATGCAAAGGTGATTGCAGCACAAAGTACGTACCAATTTGTGTGACTGATGCAGAAGGAAACAATATTACTTTCAACAATGAATGTGTATTAGAATATTCTCAATGTCTAAACAAAGTTGGTGAGTTAAAACACATACTTCCATGTTGTATTCATTACTGCATAACGACGAGGCACCAGCCTAATAGGGAGCATGAATTATTTCAGAGTATGTCTCTAAGACAGAAGGAGAATGTAATCCCACGTGTCCACGTGGTTGTACTGACATCCAAAAACCTGTTTGTATGCTTGATTCTACTGGTGTGTATACAGATTACGTCAACAGTTGCCAGGCATATTTAGACGCTTGCAAAAGGAGAGTCAGTGAGTATTTTGTTGATTTTAAATTATTATGGTACCACGTAAATGACGTTCAAGAAGCTTAAAATGCACTCGTATTGAAAAATGTATGTTTTATTTAAGAGATTATGAAAATGACTAATGGAACCTGTTGTAAGGACCACAAGGAAATCTGTGGTGAAGAGTTTGTACCGTTTTGCGTAATTAAAAAAGATGGCAGCACGATAGAGTACGGTAATAAATGTCTGTTTGAAGTCGCTCTTAATTACGGGGAACTTGGTAAGTATGGATTGATAGGTTAATTCAGCAAACAAATTCTACATATTTATATGCATTTACAGTATCATATAATCGTATCGAGGAGGGTGAGTGTAAATGCCAAGAATGCAAGGAAAAAGGGATACCAGCCTGCGTCAAATCACCCTGCGGAGATCTTAGAAATGTCACTAACTTTTGCGACATACAAGGCTACAATAAGTGTAAAGGAACAGGTGATTAAATAATATTATAGAACCGGATAAAATTAAGTTTGATTTTACATAGTTTTAATAAAATGATAGAAAATACAGGTATTGTCAAGACATAGCGAAGATGAAGATTTGGAGGTTAGAAATACTTAAGTTAGTTTTATGTCATGTAGATTCCTCTGTTACTAACTGTGTGTTAAAGAGACGGCATGTTCAATCGTTTAAATTCTACTTAGAGTTGTCAACACATGTAGTTTTGATATTGTAATCGTGGTAAGCAAGGAAAATAAAATCGATTACTAACTTTTGTACTATTCACTTAATATGTCACTATAAAAATACGGCTTAACATTTATTGAAAAACTAGAATTGCATATTCAGAAGATGAAAAAGAACTAATAGACAAAAGACAAACTATACAACAGAAATATGCTTTTGTATTACTTCTGGTGTTTTTCTTCGTTACAGAATTCGTAGAGGTTGACATTACGGAGTGTTTAAAAGATTGTGGTGCCTGCAAGGATACCTCAACATCATCTACTAAACCAGAACCAATTTGTGTCAAAAACGAATATATATATAATGTTTTCCCTGGTTCATGTGACATAGATGCGATCAATAAATGCCTTAACACAAGTACGTTACGAGTATGTTAAATATTGACACAATATAACACTTTAATTAGCTTGTAGTAAGCTAGAAAGTTTGAATCTTGTACTGCAAGACATTTCCAAGAAATAGAAAATAAACCTTGAAATTCTTACACTGCACCTGCGATTCTGAATTTGATATAAGAGAAAAATTTAAAATTAAAAGAAAATAATATAATCTAATTGATGTTGCAGGGTTTGAAGTTATCAAATGCACTTAATCGTGAAAAGCTGGCCATTAAAAATGAGTAAGTTTTTGTGATTTTAAAAAAGACATACGAAAAATGTACATGTACGAAAAGTATACATCAAATACACTCTGCAAAAAATTCTATATATAAATTTTAAGGGTAAAGAAAAATAAAATTATAATATTAAAAAAATTTTAATAAAAAGATTTTAACTCTGTTCTCTCTTTTGTGTGTATCTTCAAAATGAATAATACAATAACGACGTAATCGTTTATATATTAGTATAATTAATTTAAATGTTCCGCATCAAAAGATGAATAATAATAACATTATTATTTTGTTTTCAGATCGACACTAGAGTTGTTCTACTGATAAACAATTCAAAACAGATGTCTCTAATAAATAGAAAAATAACTTTTAAAATGAAAATGTAATAAAATTTTAATGAAAATATTATTTCGAATGTAATTTTTGTTTGTTAATTTATTTATCGTCAGCCTATGTCCTGTCACCGTATATGTGAAGTCTACCGCTAAATAATAAGTTTACTTCAAGTTTTTTTCTACAAATTGAATCAATAATGAAGTTTTGAATAAAAAGCATAAGTACTATCAAAATAAATTAGTAATATAATGAACATTATATAACTAAAGTGTATAGAAGTTATATAACAGATATAATTTTTGTGTTATTGACTATTGTTAAAATATTTGTTAGCTTTATCTTATATTTAATTAACTGGATAAATTTTTATTTTTATCAACCAATAAAATTCAATTTCGTGTTTTTTGCAAAATAAACATAACAACTGGCGTGTACTCGTGATCAATAAAATGTTTAAAATTCGTTGCTGTTGCTAACTCCTGGGTATTGGGAAACAAAATGCCGCGTGCCGCAAATAATACGAAGGTTAAAGTTTTATCGTATGACCAATTCTTGTATGCAAATAAAATCCACCTGTATGGTACAGAAATAGATCTATTTAACAATATATAAAGGCATTTTCTTCAGCTGCTGATATTATTGTATTTTTAAATTGTTTTGCAATTGTGTCTAATTGTTGAAGTACTCGATATTGTTTGAAATGAAGACTTTATTTAGCATTGGTGAGTCATGTTATTGTACCTATTAACCATAAACTGAAGATTAGCTAATTTAACTATTTTATTTATTTAACGTTTTAGGCATTACTTTCTTCAACTTATTTCTTAGTTTATTTAGTTTACTATTTCTAAAAATATGTCTTCTTTTCATGTGTCTATATGTTCTCTATTTCTTCTTGTTTTGTTTCCGTTCCCATTTCTTAAACTTAAGCATTCTAAATTTTTAAGAATGTTGTAAAAAATATCCTGAAAACGAAATGGTTTTAAAAGCTAAATTGTTTTCATAATAGTCTTCCTTTTTAAATGTGCTATTTATTATTTGGAAAAGAGCAATTTTTATATTTTATTTCTATTGGATTTGTTTCTTTGATATAAGCTAGGAAAATACAAATTTCATTTTACAGGCGATCTACTCAATCAACATTATCATTAAACTAGAGTTTACCCCCGTCTTTGGTGTGTATGATTTGAATCCAATAAAATAATGCGTAATTACATTTCATATTTAATTCTATTTTTAAATTGAAATAATAAACTCGCACAATAATAAAATAATTTTTCAATTTATCAAAATAAAAAATATTTTCAATTTATGCGTTATTTGACCAACTTGACCAAAAAGGGTTCACTTTTTTTCCAGTTTTTCCAAAAATTCCAGAAAATTCAGGGAAAAATCCGGGGACGCCAAAAGTCTTTTTTTCTCTACGAAATAGGAAATTTTCTAAAATATTGACGGAGCCCTTTTCGAGCTACCATACAAAATTCAGTACCAAACATATAAGAATATAAGATTCATGGAATGTAAGATTATAAGAATATAAACATACAGTTGGAACATTATAATATAGGATACTTTGTCTCAATTTTATTTGAAAGGAACATGGCCATTGGTCTTATTTTTATTCAAAGTATAAAATGAACCCCAATTAAAATAAATTTTTATCTCAAACTGCAGAACTCATACATATGGTCACAATTAAGAAGTTAGAATCATTAAATTTAAAATTTCCAGTACCTTGTTTATTGCCATTCAAATCATAAAGCAATTTTATTTTGTTTTATAGAGTCATTAAATAACTGTGTTTAATCTTTAATATTGTTTTAGTTTTGGCTTACCCTATTCACTTCCTATACTCTGAATTTTCTTTTCTACTTCCTTTTCTATCAGCACATCCTTCTTGTCAACCATTAGTCGACACGACTTTGAACCTATATTAATTTTTTTTAAACTTCCAGTTGCACTTAGTGCGTGCATTTTCCATGCTGCATTGGCTGCTACTCCAATACTAACATGTCCAGTAACTGCATGCGCGGCTATCTACAGACCAGTGTGCGCAGTTCTCTCCGATGGATCTACAAGAACTTATGGAACTAGTTGTGCAGCTGCTGCCGATGCTAATTGTTATGGACTAAGTAATTATAATCTGTACAATTGACAAACAAAACTTTGAACTTGCTCTATGTTAATTTTATAACGTCTTACAGGATACTTGTCGGTAACTGAAGGCGAGTGCCCAAAGGAATGCCCCGCTAAATGTCCTTTGTTTTATGATCCCGTTTGTGTAACTGACTCTGCAGGAAACAGAAGGACATATTACTCTGCCTGTGCTGCGTCGAATGCACGTTGCGCACTCGGTCTGGGTAAGTTCAAAGATGAAAGGCTGAATGTATGAGTCGCTAACAAGTTGAATCCTGCATACTACATTACAGTCTCTAAGTGAGGAATAGGAGTAAAATGAACCTTGAACTTAGCTTGTAGCAAGTTAGTAAAGTTTAATTTGCATTGCAAGACATTTTTCTATTTTTTAAAGTATTCAAAATTCTATAACTTTTCATTATTATACACGTGTAATTTCTTCCGCTTCTTCTCTTTCTCTTTCCTTGTTCTCTTTGCTTCTGTCATCCACCTCTATCCTTCTTTGTCTTCTTTCAACAATAGCTCTGTCTCCTTTTTACTTTAATCTTTCCGTTAGAATTCTCACTTCATATCTCCTCTGCTCTCTTACACACTGTTCCCCTACTTCTGCTTCTGCCTTTGTTTCCTTCTCCATAATGTTTATTCTGAATCTCGCCACTCTAAAGAAAGAAGAACTTCATTTGCAATATAAAATAGTTGTTATTTGACATTAAAATACAATGAACTTGGCAGTTCTGAACCTTCTTCAAGTTATGTAGTTGCTCATATAAATTCTACAATTAATAATATTACTATTTCAGAAATTGCGGATATAACCAAAGGCAAATGCATTGACTCATGTGTAACCTTCTGCCGATTAGACTATAGACCGATTTGTGTCGTTGATGCTTACGGTGTATACCACAACTACAGCAACAATTGCGCATTTAATTATGATGTGTGCAAAAAGCGTATCGGTGAGTAACACATTCATACTTTTTATAATACCTTGTGTTGAATGATATTTATAAAATTTATTTTTTAATTTAGATCTCACCAATGCAGTAGTAACTCAAGACACCCTTTGCCCAAGCACGTGTTCAAAAATATGCAACTTTAACTACGACCCGATATGTACAATTGACTCCAATGGAATTGCAACCACGTATGCAAGTTCTTGTGTACTCAACAATGCTGTTTGTGAAGGATACTGTAAGTATTAGCCAACATATTACTCTGTACCTCCTCCTGTGTGGTTTATTTCCAGTAACAAAATTTGTAATTTTCAGCATACGTAACATCTTACAAGGGACCATGTGTTACAGAATGTCCAGGAGGATGTGGCTCAGAGCTAGAGCCAATTTGCGTGACTGATAAAGACGGAAACAGTATTACTTTCCCCAACGAATGTGTTCTGAAAAATTCTCAATGTGTAAACAAAGTTGGTGAGTTAAGTGGTTTTCTATATTACAATAATGATGATAAACTTGTATTAACAGTAAGATGAACATTTGCAGAATATGTGACTAGGGTACCAGGTCAATGTACTTCTGAGTGTCCAACAATGTGTCCTAGAATCCTGCAACCAGTTTGTTTGTTGGATTCAAACGGACAATACACAAATTATAACAGTCCTTGTGAGGCTCGTGCTGACGCTTGCAGGAGGAGAGTCAGTAAGTCGTACTTGAATTATAAATGACGAATTAAATAATGAATAACATAAAACACGGCTTGAGTTTATTATCTTTATTATAATTTGATGGGCTTTTTAAAGCCACGGCTTCTTTTTCGCTCTAATTAATTTACATTACGTAGCATAATTGTATTAAACATTTCCCTACTTGATTCTTTCTGCTAACCTAGTTCCTTGATTTTTGCACTTTTTCTCATTTTTTATTTCGACCTCCATTGCTTCTCATCCTTATTTGAATTTGATATAACCGTTCGTTTCCTATAACCGCTCCTATTCTGTTGTATTTACAATGCATTAAACTGCGCTTCAACCACTGTCTTTCCGATATTATCCTTCACTACTCCTTTTTGTTTCGTTGTCTTTCATCATTTGTTTCCTCTTCGTCATCATCGTCTTCATTATCTTCCTCTTCCTTATTATCATCTAGATCTTCTTCATCCTTCTTTTTGGTTTGAGTTACATGTTTTGATTAAATTTGTAAATAATAAATACATTTGTCATTGCAGAGGTTATTAAAATTAGTGATGGAACATGTTGTAAGGACAATGGCGCCAATTGCACTAAAGAGTACAACCCGATTTGTGTGACTAAACCAGACGGCACTACGGCAGAGTACGCTAATAAATGTTACTATGACACCGCTGTTAAGAACAGACAAATTCGTGAGTTTATATTTGTGGTTGTGGTGTGTAGTAAAATGCAACAGGTAAATTCAAGGTAATTATTCGATTACAGAGCCAACCTTCAGTACCTCCAGCGGAGAGTGCAAGTGTGACTGCAGATATGTTATGGAACCCATACCAGTTTGTGGTAGATCTTCTTGCGGACAAGTACAATTATTTTATGGTCCTTGTGAATTACAAAATCAAAATACCTGTAAAGGATCGGGTAATTAAATATTCTTATGATTATAAAAAATTACAGAGAATATAGAAGTACATGTTAACCATATTTTAGATCACACACCGTAAGATCATTTGTATCTAGTAACAATTTTCTTACGACGAAATGAATTGTGTATAGTTAAAACTTCCTTCAGCTAAATTAATTGTTTCCAGTTACAATTCACGCCAAATATTATAAAATTAACTTTCGTTCACGGAATTCTAATATTAAATTTAATTATTATTTATTTAATATTGATCCTTTTTGTTATAGATTTCGTAGAAGTAAACATTGCGGAATGTTTAGTAAAATGTGCCTGCAAGGACACTGATTTGACGTCTAGAAAACCACTTTGTGCCAAATACAAAGATTGGTATCAAGTGTTCCCTGGTTCATGCCAACTGGATCTGATTAATTTGTGCCTTAATAAAAGTAAGTCTTCTAGAGTAGGAAGGCGATATCATCATATGAACACATTGAACAGAGACAACGCTAAGAATATTGGTTAAAGACAGATTTGTATATCAATATATATTATTAAAAGGCAGCGGTTCAGCCCAATTCTAACCTAACCTGGTGTAATGGTTCCGGAAAACAAAATTCTGCGTAAAAAGCCCTCATTCCCACTCACTGTTTTGATATTTAATTTACTCTTTTTATCTAATATTTTAATCTAGATTTCAGTTTAATTTGAGTTTAGTTAATTTAGTTGGAGCGCATGCGTTTTTAGTAATATAAATTTTGACAGTTTGACAGTTACACAAAATTGAAGCTGAAATAATTAAAATTGCTGTTTTTAATAACAATTAGTAACAGAAATTGTTTTTATTTCTTTATTTTTGACAAACTGACATAAAACTTCTTTTAAATATAAATTCTACTGCATTTTGTGAGATTGTCACATTTTGGAGGTTATAATATAATATAGTTTTTCTTAGTTTATTATTATTAATTTAAAACATTGAACCTTGTAAGGTTCTAAAAAAACTAAGAAAACTTAAAAAATAAATTAAATTAAAAATGGTACTGCGAATGACTATGCGTATTGCCATATGCTAAACAATTTAAATTAAATACAAAATACAAAATTAAATTAAAGCAGTGTGAGTGGAAATGATACTTTAGTTATTTGATTTTAAATTCTATTATATGTATACAAAATATGATTTGTTATTATAGCATAAAAACTGAACAATTTCTATTAGCAGTACTTTAAAGAATATTTGTTGACAATTTCATTGATGTTTCAGAGTTCGAAGCAGTTCCATGTGTTTAGGCACGAAATGGTGGCTTTGAAAAGTGGGTAAGTGTTTATAAATAAAAGAAACAACTTGTGCAACAAGTTCTCAGGATATTTGCTAGTTATGCCACGTTCCATATTGCTTATCTCATGGTTGAATATGTAGAATCTTTAGTTTGTTTCACCAAAAACTTAACCCCTATTCCCTCTCACTGCTGCTAGTTTTAATTTAAGGTTTTAACCTCAAATGTAATATTAGAAGCATATATTTACAAAGAGAAAGCAGCTAGGCCTACAACTGCGGAAGATGTACTGGCTGATTGGACGGAATTAACAACTGAGCACTGAAAACAAACTCCTGCTTTACAAATCCATACTTAAATCGGTATGGTGATATGGTATTCAACTATGGGGTACTGCATCTACCTCTAATATTGAAATAATCCAAAGATTCCAATCTAAAATGCTAATGATTATGACGAATGTACTATGGTTTGTACCTAATAACATAATACATCGAGATCTGGATAAACCCACAGTTAATGAATAAATAGTGCTTAGAATCAAAGCATACACAGAGAGAATACTCAAACATTCAAACAATTTGACCAGCTGTCTAATGTCCAATAGTTCGGTAGCACGCAGACTAAAAAAGAAAGTACCTCACGACCTATTAACCAAGTAAATAGAATCTAGGATCTATTGAAATTGAGGAATGAGTCCATGGGCACACCCCGCGCAAGGCACTTCATTTTTACATACTTATCACTGAATGTCCTCTAAACAGGATGAATTGTAATAATTTATAGAAATCAAAGTATAGTATAAATATAATAATATAATATAAATTATTGTATTTAATATAATTAATTTAATTTTTTTATATTTCATAAGCTGAAACTTACATTTTAGGTTAAAACCTTAAATTAACATTAAAACTTAGTGAGTAGGAATGGGGTTTTATATTCCAGTGCATTTCTGTAGCTACCACCTCTACTCAGATAGAAAATTATCCTTGTATTATTTAGTAGCAAGATAATGTTTTACCTGGGTAGAAATCGCACAATCATTATGTAATCTAATCATTCATGTTTTATTATATCTAAGTTCGTATCAAACACGAATATTAACAACTTATTTGTTTTCAGTTAAACACTGGAGGAGGACCACAGATGTCTCCTACACCTCTCAATATTATTTTCAAAATTAATTGTCTTAAACAACTCTTTGAATTTTAATAAATGTTTATTTCAAACCAAATTGTTTTACTTAAAGTCGAGTAGATGAGTATGAGCATTTAGAGTTTTACTTATTTTGTAGTTTTTCTATTAATATATTCAAAATATTTGACTGATTGTTGTTATTGTAGGTATCTATGTTTAGGGAGTATCTACCTTAATTAAAAGTTCTTGATTTCCTTTTTATATTTATTTTACAAAGTAATCGACACAATTATAATAATCTATCAATATTCATTCCTACTATGTATTTTATAAAGTAAATATAAAATTAGAGTATGATGTTTTCATCAATTTGAAATCAAACATAAAATAACGTTGCGTTGAGCAGACGTTTATTTCAACGTTAACAATGTCGTTAAGGCAAGGCTAATTTCTCTTCAACGCATTCTCCTTTATAAGCGTAACCATAACCTGTAACAGAGAACATTTACATATGATATCATTTAATTTTAAATGTATAAACCAGAGACAGTTATGAGAAAACTTTATTGAAATGATACCTGGATCTGATACGACATTAAACATTCTTCTCTCGCAATCATTAGGAAAGGTTTGGTAATATCCAGCCATATTTAGGCCACATACCGGATCCTTTTGCTTGCTACATGGTTTCTGATAGTCAAAGCCGTCTTCACAAGCGCCTTCATGGATCACAATGAAATCTGCAAGGAAATATAACTCTTGTTGTATTTGCGCTCTGCGAATTAATTTATATCATTTGAGTTTACTTGAGTTATGGCACTTGTTGTAAAGTTGCAAGTCGCATGAACTATAGAAATCACGACGAGAAAAGTTCGTGCCGTTACTAGTCTGACCACACACAGGGGTTATAGGGAGGCTGGAAATGCAAGCCCCACACTTGACGATACACCTTTCTTCATCAACTGGGACATAATCTGCAAAAAATGTTACAATATGCATATGAAGAAGAAACATTTTTACGATTTACGTAATATTAGTAATATAACTTTTAACTACACTGTAAAAGAAAATGGGATAAAGACATCATAGACATCTCTTTCTTGGGGTAAGAAAGCGATCACGCGGAATTAAATTAGCACTACAAATTTATATCAAACTGTACATTTTTTTGCGTGAATTTAATGAAAAACTATACCTATTTTAGATTGACAGCTCTCATACCGCAAAACACACGCATTTGGGAAGATGAACTGTTTTCCATCAGAATTCGAACCACAGACGATGTCCTTAGTGGTGCTGTTGACAGCACAGTTACTAGAACACACTGTAGGGTTAGTAGAAGCCTCTAACATGCATCCCAAAAAAGTTGCTGCTAAAAAGTATTTGCATAAATGTACATTACATTAATTTTAATATGTTATTTAATAATTATATATTACTTCAACATTTCAAACAAAATTAAAATGCAGATAAACTTGTCGAATACATTAAAGAGTTACAGAAACAAATTAAAATAGTTACTAATTTAACTTACCTAAAATAACGACATTCATTTTGCGTTTCGCTAACAAGACTAAACAACATTTCACTCGGACCAGACCTTCAATGCTCACCGCCAAATTTAGTGAATTGAATTATTTAAATTCATTATTATTTGAACCTAAGTAACTCATTAATTACAGTAAATTTATTCGTAAATTACAGTACAAACAATTGGTTTTACCCGTTTACCTTGAACTCTCTACAGCAGTGGTGTTCAACTGAACTGCTAAGTGAGCCACAGATGAGCTATACTGGTTTATAAAAATAGGAAATGAATCAAAAATTATTCACAATATTTCTTATGTAAACGTTTCAAAAATAATTGGTAGTTGCTCACTTAAATGTGTGTTGGATACCATTGCTTTTGAATCTAGTGATGACCCATTTGATTGTTGTTATGCTTCAGAGGCTACTGATTTTCCGTAGTTTTTGAAGTTTTTTGAATGTGTTTTTGAACATACTACAGTGAATTTCAATTCAAATGCTGTCTATTGAGGTGAAACTTAAAAAAAACGTGATTTTGATAACTCTTGTTTAAGGAGTCGATTTTTTAATTACATATTGAAATACTGGTCAGGAAACGTATACATCTGCGTTTTTAATTAATTAAATATTGAAGTTTTTATTTATTTAATTAGAGTTTGAATTTTATTTTACTGCGTAATATTCTATCGTTATCCTATGAGTTGATGTTTTTTTTTTTTTAATATAGTTTCTCAGGCTTCATAGGCACGTAGCCTTTTATCGCCCCTAATATATTCTGCTTCTTCTTATACTTTGTATCCCGATAACAAGAATGATCTATTCATGGCTACTGCTGTTATAAATTTCGGTTTCTCAATAAAAAAGGCGGTGTTAACAGGAAGCGTCTGCGAAGTCTGTAGCACCGCCCGTTGGAGTCCATTTCTTGCCATTGCTGTATTTTTACATTGCCACAGAATGTGGTCAGGGTCTGCCTCTTCTTCACCACATTCGCATTTAGAGTTTGGAATGATTTTGTTTCTTGCTAGATGTTTCGGAGCTCCAGTATGATTCATTCTTAGTCTTGAGGTCATTGTAATTAATCTTCTTGGCCATTTTATGAGTTGATGTTGTTACATACTAAAAGAATATAATTAGCTATGCTATTTATTTTTGGTGTTACACCATAACATTATGTTGAAGTATTATGGATCGACGAACCAGCTGCTATAGCTTTGACGTCTAATACTGCATCTTTTTTGCACTTCTCTTCTTTAAGACTGCTGGTTGGCAAATAAGAGTGGGGAAGAAGATGAGGAAGGAATGACGTCGTGAACTGAAGTTATATTTTGTAAGTTTTACCGCTATTCAAATAGGGCAATAAGAAAAAGAGCATAAATAATAAAAAATGGCAATCGTTAATAACTTCTATAATATTGCGAATTGAATAAAATTAATTTGATATTTAACGTGCAGTTTTGGTTCGCAGTCCAATTACATTTCAAATCAGCTGTGTTATAGCTTGAACAGAGAATTGCCGTAGTATTTATTACTTTAAATATTTAGTTTGAATAATTAGGTATATGTGCGATTAGAACTTTCGAAGGACTCTACGTAAAAACGACATAAACTCACTGACCCGATATGATAAATACAATAATTTTTCTTTCAATTAAAATTATTTAACAAGTTATAAAGAAAACAATATTTTTTTGAATAAAATAAATGATTATATTAACTATAAATTTATATAACATTTACAATAGATATTCATTTTCTGAGGTTAGAAACCATGATCGCAATGTTTTGCTATTTTCTTACTCCTGTTTAAGTTCCTCTGCTGTGCATTTTCCTGGGTGGGCGTATGCAACTTCTGTAATGTTTTAATGATTAATTAATTTTTAATATTTGATACTTTCAGATTTGCTGTAAAAATCGCATTCAAGCTGTTTTGAGCATAGATATTTTTTTATTAAATTATAGCTGCAAAAATTGAAATGAAAGACCCTAAATTAATTCACAAAGCTTTTTAACTTTAATACCCCTTAGCGGTGTTGATAGAAAAGAATATGTAAAATAAGAACCTGCATCTTCCACACAGAATCTTTTGCAGTCGTTCAAAAAGGTTTGATATTTTCCATCTTCGAGCAAACCGCAAACTGGTTTGCTGTTGGTACTGCAAGGTTTTGAGCAGTCAATTGGGTCGCTACATTTTCCTTCATGCTTAACAATGTAAACTGTAAAAAGTTAATGAAAAATTTTTAATTTTAATAAAATTTATAACGTTCTTCTATAACGGTCGTTCTTAACGATAAAATGGAGTAAAAAACCATCTTACTAGTGTTTGCAACGCAGCTCTCATATTTCATTGAACATACACTTCGAAATTCGTATTCCGTTTCTGTTTCGCTAGTTGCACATACTATATTGATATCAAAAATGTTTAATAAACACAAATCAATACATAAAACTGAATCGATAATTCCAGCATTTGCACTGATGAAACAGACCCCAAGTAGTACTGAAAATATATATAAAATACAAATTAGAAGATTCCTTATGGTAAAGGTGTTTAGTATACTTAAGGCTATCTAGGATCTATATATCAGTCTAACTACTAGTAGTATTCTAGATTACAAGAACTTTCCAATATTTCTAATAGTAGTTTATTAGTATTTTAGTAGTATTAATTATTTATTAGTTTTTATAATACTTCTAGTATTAGACGCAAAAAAAATATAAGTCAAACAGGTCGTTGTAATTTATCTTCACTTTTGAAGAAAATGTTTTTCTAACCATGATTAATCTCCAATTATTTTCGCCGGTTTTAGCGAAAAAATAATCAAAAAAGAACCGAAATCACAAAATAATATTTGTTAGGTATTATAGTTCATGATTTATTTAACGATCTGTTTAGATAAACTATTGTGTAGCGCGAGATAAGTTTTAAGATAAAACACAAGTGTCAGAGAAATTAGAAGTCTTGAATTTCTAGTCAATGATTAAGTTTGATACGGAACTAGGAAAATGTTATTGAAGAATGATTACGTAAAAGGAAACAGGAATGCAGAAATGGGAATAGAAAATGAAAGTGAAAGAGAAAAAGGAGGACTTGTAACATATAATGAGGATAGACTTCACGGTGGAAGAGGTTGAAGAAGAACACTTAAATAATTAAAAGAAAAGGAACTAATTATATAAAATAAAATCTATTAGAAGAAATACTTAAGAAGTAACGGAAATAGGAAGAGCCCCGCAAAAAAATAATTAATGAAAAAAATGCGTATAGTAACTAGTGCATTTATACAATTTAAAAAAATTGAGATCACATTATCAATAAAAATTATGAAGAAATGACAATAAGAAGAACATATTGAACTTGATTAATACTTACATAATATATTTACGACCTTCATATTTCTTCAATTTCTGATGCGAGTGTTATTAGATAGGGTTAGATAATAAATGAGTAATATTTTGTTTCTTGATAACAAAGTATTTAATTATGTATGTTATTACTATTTAAATATGTAAATTTGTCACATGCTTTCGTAAATTCGTCTTATATTTTTTTAAATAGCATGATCATCTTCTCATATTTATTAATTATGTATGTATTTGTTAGACATCACCTCATGCGATAAGATATTTCTAATACGTATTTGTACATTATTCTATTACCCGAAGTTCACGAGTTAACGTGAACTCGTGATTACACGAGTTAACGTACTCGGGCACTACTTTGGTAACAGACAAGTTTTATCTTCCCTTTGTGAGAGAATGGTCTAGTATATACGAGTAATATGAAATAGAACAGCGCTTTATTAAAATCACCAAATCATTCGAAATAACACGGTTCTCAAAGAACACGTAGTCTTTTTTTGCACGAATTTGTTTTAACACGAATTGCAAAATCATTTCCAAGCCTTCTAATGAGAATTAAATTGTTTTCTTAGGATTTTTGCTTAGGATTAGGATTGATTTGTTGTCTGGAATTGTAATTAATTATAAGTATGGGGAATTTTCTGAAATATCGTATTTAAATCGGAAATTTTTATGGAATCGAAAATAAACGTGCGCGTCTGGTTAAAATATACTTTTTATTTCTAATTCAATTATGATATTTTTTGTTTTTTTGTGTGTGTAGAGACTAAAATGTGTATATCTTCTTTTAATAAAAATATAAATTATACTGTTAACTGTAATTTTTATTTAACCGGCCATGTTAATTAACTTTTGAGATAACTATGAGTACGGCAACCCGCCCTTAGTTGATGAATACTCACATAATATATTGATGATCTTATTAAATAAAACATAGAATCGATATACGAATATTTAGTGTGTTATCACTAATTAAATATGCAAATTTAACACATGTTTTAAAATAAATAAGCTATTTTTGAATTTTCTGTGCGTCATATACATAATTAAATGGAATCGTCATGTGATATTTATTAATTATGTAAATGTTACGCTTACAATAATAGAGTAGTGCAAATAAACGTGGCGTTGTAAAACTTAGGATAAAATGTTTTATTTATAGTAGAAACCGAAAATTATTAGAAATATATTTGCTTTTGTTTGGGTATCGGGTAAAATTGTTAGCTAAATATTAACAGATATCATAACATTAATTTCTACAGGTATTAATATCATTTTAAAGAAACATTTTGTTCATTTGAACTTATATACATTTTTATTGATGATTTAAAAAGATTGTATAAAAGTATTCAATGTGTAATTATTAATTAACTTCTTTTTAATTATAAATAACTTAACATGGTCCGTCCCTGACATGCTTGTATTCTGAAAAGTAAAAAAAATTGTTAAATTATGTAGTTTAAGAACCTGTAGTATTTTCGAAAAAGAATTATTGCTAGTGTTAATAGTTACTTTTGTTTCGACCACATTCCGCAACATTACTATCACAGATATTGGAATAACTTTGCTTGAATCCTTCTTCATCTTCAGCACACACAGGCTGGTAGATTTTGGGACACATTACTGCACAAGAATCAAAACATTCCCCGTCTGTTATAGGAATATAATCTGAAAAGATTTTATTTTTATATTATTAATTTGTATTTCCAATAGGACTGTTTTTTGTCTAGAATTAGGGATAGGTAAATCTATATTGTCTTAACTGCGGTATTGATTAAAAGTGAATAGATAGGTCTATAATTAATAAACTCCTTGAATCTATATGTAATAGCTAATGTATAAAAGCTAATGTAATTTCTTTTAATTACTGGTAGTTTTATAACATTGCCAGTAAACATTTTGGAGCATTTTGGAGTCACTTTGACATCATATTGGAGATGCGTATGATTTTTTTGTCATGAAAGAGTTCATTTATAGTTTAGTTTCTCACAATCGTTCATATGAAATGTCTGTTTTATCGGCTACAAATGACGGAACCACGCCACCTGTCGGAATACAAATGAATATAAAGTTGATGCGAACTATAATTGAAGTGAAATAATGACAGAAACGTCACAAAAAGGGCCACTTCACCAAATGTTTACTGGGTTGCCATTAAGTAAATGCAAAATATACTAAAAAACCTTTTACTAGATCTTACATCCTTGAATTTAAAAGGATATAAATTGAATATAATTTGGATATAAATTGAAATTGAATTTAAAGTTTAATTTAATCCAGTAAATGTAAATGTCCATGAAAACTTATTTATGTTAACTAACCCAACTCATCTCATTATTACCAATTGATTTTCTGCATTGTGCAGATTCCAATTCGCATTCATTCTGGAAAGTTATAAAGTTACCATCAGATGTCTCTACACAAAGTGGATCGTATTCAAGATCACAAGCCATGGAACAACCGTCAACGCATTCATCTTGATATATTTTCACAATTTCTGAAAGAGAGCGAATTTATGCAAATAATTAAAATTTCCATTCCTATCAAGAAGCGTAGAAGAGTGTTATAAAATGTTTAGTGCTCACTCAGGTTTCTCCGACAAACTGCTTGCTTCATAATACAAGTATTGGTAAATGTCTCCTGGTTTCCTTCAGAATCTTCACCACAAACTGGTGCAGCTTCTTCTGGACAATCCTCTGGACATTCCGGCGAACAACTAGATGCAGATATTCTTATAACATCTGAAATTTAATTAAATATATTAGTGGTTATAGTAATCACATACATTGCAATTGGAAGCAGAAGTTCATGTTTTGTATATGTATAAGCCTAAAAAAATTTAAGCCGATTTTATTCTCTTATAGTTTTTATGTAAAAATTCTTTTAACATTTTAGTGTTATCAGATTTACACAATACCTATTTCTTTCCTACAGCTTGCTACATTTAATATGCACTGGTTATCAAACTCATGGCATTTTCCGGATGAATCTTCCACATAAATTGGAGCAATTAATTCAGGGCAAAGAACGGAGCATTCGTCATTTTTACATTCACCTTCATGAACTTTTCTTATTGCTGAAAAAATACTGTATTAGAAAAAGTTAGTAGTAATATAAACACAATAGTTACACTTCATTTCATTTACTAGGTTTTCCAGCGTGTTCATTTTTGCAAACAGCTACTAAACCTTTGCAATCGTTAGCATACGTTTGCTGATTCCCTTCAGAATCTTCTGTACAAATTGGCGTATAATCTTTAGGACACTTTCTCTGGCACCCTTCGCTACAGACACCACTGGTTATTTCATAATATTCTGCAAAAAGATAAGCTTATGTATTCACATTTAAATAATATTGCTTTCAAAATATGATGGTTTTATTTTTAGATTTAAAATAGTAGTGTTTCGATTAAATATGGTTGTTTTCACTTACTAATTCCAAAGCAACTGGGCCCGATGCTAGCAAAGCAAGGGCTTTTGAATGTCTGCTGAGTTCCGTTTTGATAAACCGCACATACTGGTTCGTAGTAGGTATCCGAACAGTCGAAAGTTCCACAAGGAGCATCTATTAGTTCTACTGCAGTTGACTTCTTTGTCAGAAATATTAGAGCAACTGTAACTGTAAAGAAGTAAACATTTTGTACTGACATTTGTAAGTCACAGTAACAGAAACTCGCCGCCATTATCAGGGCCGCACTTATAGATAATCAACATAGCTGCAGGTTAAGATCCGTTGTTATCTACTGAACACAATAAATTGTGCCTATGACCCACTGATCCTAAAATCGGCCCTGAACATGACCATATGTTAGTAATTATGTAAAAAATTACATTTATTTTTGATAATTAAAAATACTACCATTTTTACTTGTATCTATTCCTACATTAAATTATGTTCATCTTAAATATAGTATTACTTACCCACAAAATCAAAATTCTTCATAATTATCCTTGTACAACACAATAAGATACATATAACATTAACAACACCTCAACACTTGACATATTTCTAAAAATACTTTATATTCTAATATATTCTTAAATTATCAAATAATTCTGAAACATCCATATATTTACTTATGCTAAACTTTAGCTAATTAGTTAATAAGTTTGTTTCACTCTGTGGTATTTTCGGTTATGTGTTATCAGCGTTTATCTTATTACACATACGAGCATAGAATGTTTACGTAAATGTGCAAATAAAGAATTAAATGAGTACTAGGTTATTAACGACTTTCAAAAGAAAATTACTTTTTACATCGTGCTTACGTCGCGCTTTGAATGTTATACGAGCAAAATTTTGAACATTTATAAGAGATATCTTTAATTAATTATGCTGAAATTTTAATCGTCGATTGACCGTTTGGGCTTCAGATAAATTTATTCAATTCGTCTATTTTGGAAAATATTTTTCAATCCATGCCAAACTTTATCCTATTAAATGATAATTTTTGAAACATTTCTTATTAGTATTAAACAGAATTAAAGTTTTCGTTTCACTTTGCTATCCGCTATCTGAATGTTTTGATTGTTTCATTATTTTTTAGGGGTGGTTTAATTAAATTTATTAATGAAATATTAGTAGCTATTTAAAATTTGTATTTCGTTTTACCGCTTAATTGTTAGCCATATTTTTGACGTCACTAGTTCGCATTAGAGTCTATAGAATATCATAAGTAATGGGTTTTAATTATCATTGTTTTCCACATCATAATATGAAAACTTTATAAGTTGCCGCGACAGTTGTATTCTTTTAACAGGGTAGAGAATACCGATGGAGGAGCAAAAATGACTATTTTAACTGGAATTGAATAAGAAGTAAGGTTAGGTAAGGTAAGGTAAGGTAAGGTAAGGTATAAGGTGGTCAATATAAAGTGCAATTTTATATAAATTCAGTTAAGGCTACATGTCACAAGCCAATTATTAAAGTAATACAAAAAAAGTTAGATAGAAAAGTTTATTGAATAAATAAAGGTTAATAATATAATATGTATTTAGCAAGGTCCGTTATAAATATGTTGGTACTGTTGAGGATTGAGTTCAGGCATTGCAGACTCCATCATAAGCTTTTTCATAATCTGCAATAATATAATGTGTTAATTATAGTTTTTATATAAAAATAAAAATTCAAAATGTCAATGTTTTACGTAGATAATATTTCTAACAAAGAAATTTACCGCGTCTATTTTCGCAATTATGTCTTCTTCTTTCACAGTCGTTTGAGAATGTCCTAAAATTGCCACGTCTGCTAACTCCACAAACTGGTTGATAAATCCGGGGGCAGTTAGCAGGGCATTGAGGAACTTGAGGGGTTTGACGACATTCACCTTCTGAAATCTCCCGATAATCTAAAACAACAGAGATTCATTAACATTAAATACGACATGGTATGAAATGGTCATGATCAGACCAATAACATGTAACACGATATGGAATGGTCATGATCACGACAATAACATGAAATACAACATGGACATGAAACACATAAAAAACTTGTAACACCAAATGTTTCTGCTGGACAAATAACACGTTAATAATAATTACCCGATCGTGTTTGGCAATTCGTGATTCTTAATTCACATCGATTTCCAAAAGTTTCAGTCCTTCCTGCTGAATTTCTTCCGCAAACTGGTCTATATTCCGCAGTACAAATTCCACACTGAGTTTGAGGAGTTGGGCATTCACCTTGAGATATTATTCTGTAATCTATTCATTTAACATTACAATAAAACACCTCTAAATATATTCATTTGTTAAATATGATATAAGTTTTATTATTACTTGTATTCTTTTCACAATTTTCCACTCTCAAGGCACAACGGTTAGGGAATGTTTTTGATTGCCCATTTGGGTCTCTTCCGCATACGGGTTGATATTCAAAAGTACAGGCTCCGCAGTTTGGTTGTGGAGGTTCACGGCGACAGCTTCCTTCATAGATTACTCTAAAATCTAAAATTGGAATGTATTTTACCCTAAAAACAATTTTCACACTTCTTAACTTACAACAAGCTAATTCTGAAGTTAATTTTCCACACTTCATATAGAATATTGTCTTTCGGTATAGGCTTCACATTTGTTAACGTAATACAACCTAATTAAAACGTTGGCCTTTTTTCTAGATAATATCGAATATTACCAAATTACGTGAACAATAAGAAATATTATGTACTACTAAAGTCCTGAAACTAAATATTTTTCGCCACTAAATATAATTGAAGAGGAACTTTATAAACTATCATTGTATATATATAATTAAATTCTATCTAGTAACAATATTTGATTATTTACCAGTTCCTCTACAAGTATTGTAGCGATTTAAGTCACAAGAACTAGGGAAAGTTCTGGTAGTTCCATCAGAAGATCTTCCGCAAACTGGAGTTGGTGCAACTATGAAATTGCATTGACCGCATTCATTATTGTTTCTTCTGCATTCTCCTTCGTAAAGTTCAGTGTACACTGGAAACATTTATTTGATGTTAGAATAATGTCAAATTTTAAATCTTTTCCATTCACAGTGACTTACCGACTCCTGAGTTGCATCTAGAAGCTCCTAGTTCACATCGATTAGAAAAGGTCCTCTGATTACCATTGCGGTCTTCTCCACACACAGGGTTGTAAATGGCTGGACAATTCGTAGTGCAGGGTCGCCGTTGTGCATGAGTGGCAACAAAACAGGCACTCAAAGCAACTTGAAAAAAATTTACAAAATTAATGAAGTGAATTAAATCGCTGCATAAATCTTTCCTCTCGCTTCCCGTCTCTTGCATGTTTTATTCACTAAAGTCAATGCGTTTTGACGTTTGACTGAATAAAAAAAGTTCCCGAAAAAAATCCACACACAATGAATAAATTTATGATATACTTGATTATCGAAGTATTTTTTTCAAATTTAATTTATTTGACGTTAGTTTATTTACGATGTAGATTTATTACCAATTAATAACTGTGTTAAATCAATAATAAACTTACACACTGTGTTAATTATCCTCATCTTTGACTGTATGTGCAACGTTGTAGGGAACAGAACTAGAACTGATGCATGTTCTAATCACTGCTAGATATTTATACATTCTCAAAGGAGCAATAGATTCATTCATAATAATGCAAATCTTTGTTATGTCTGCCATTTTTAAAAATAACTAACCATTAAGAATTTCGATGAAATCACCGAGTTTATGCAATGTGATTTAATTAGAAAAGAAAGAGTACATAAATATTTTTGAAGATATTATTTGCTCCAAACATTACTGATTTCGTTATTGCTTCCTTTGTCGATTGAATAAAATTAAACAAATAGCTGTTAATATGCAGTGAATTCAACCGAAGAACTTAGTTTTTGAATAATTGGATCAGGGTTACCAAATGCGCGTAACTAATGTCTGGCGAAATTATTTCCTGTTACTTTGATCGCGTAACTCATTTAATCTAAAATATAAAGTACTGCATGTATATTTCATATAAACAAAACCTAGTAATATTTATTCCAAATTGGTCTCAGTTTTGTCTAAAATTTATATTATCATTATTTTATATCATTTAAAAATTTTGTATATAAATTCAGTCCAGTACACGTACAAGTAAGACTTTAACGACTTATGCGATAGCATGCTTTACATATCTTGCTCTATTTAGACCCGATAAACACAATTTATGAATGTTACGTTACATTCTTGTAATATTTTACTAAAGAAAATCTAGTACTTGTTCATCCAACAGGCTCTGAAAAAGAGTACCTTTTTTATTTATGATTTCTAGAGCTTCTTAGGCACGTAGCCTTATAGGTAGATGTATCTTTCAAAAAGTAGTAAAATAAGTCACAAGACGTCGCATTTTACGCAATTGTGTTTAGCGGGCTATATGCTAGTAAATAAAAAAGTAAATATCAGAATTGAAGGTTCTTTATTGAAAACAAGAAAACAAACATTTATAAATATGTATCTGACGATTACAGAGGTGTATTAATAATATTTATAAAAGAAAATGTTGAAGTCCAGTGATGTTTATTAAACTGGACCTGGTGGGCATGGACCAAGGGAGACGAATTTATAATCTGTAAAGAGAAAATGTATTTTAATTAGTACATAGATTAATTAATTTTATAAAAAATGTTTAACTGACAAGAAGTGATATTTGAAGGGAAAAAAAAGAAAGAAACACTCGCAGATGGTAAAATGTTTGTCAGTACTAAAGAAGATAAAACTTATGATGATTTTAAGTCTGATTAACATTAAAAGTAATTAGTGTTACTTACCCGTCCATTGACAGTTATTTACTGTCGTCATCTCACAGAGGTTGGCAAATGTTCGCGTTATACCATCAGATAGTCTGCCACAAACTGGTACATTAAATAAAATCGGGCCTGCTGTTGACTCAAGGATACAGTCGCAAATGCCTTCCTTCACGAATGCAATAGCTAAAACACACATTTTATTTTTCTTGATTATGATATCAATAAAAAACAGTCACAGTACGTTATATATTAGTATTTTTTCTTTCGTAACAGGTAATTTCTTTTATGTGTTATAAACGTTAAATATACGTAATCAAACACATAATGAAATAACGGGATTAAAAATGGAACCCATTGATAATTAAATTTGAGGTATTGATCCTGTTGTTTCGACGAATAATATCAAGACCTTCTTATTAGGTTTTTAATGAATTACTTATAGTAAAAAGTGGATACTCAAGTATAGTCCAAATCACGCTAGTTCGGTGGCGACTTATACATAAAAGAGGTTTAAATAAAGCGGTATAAATCTATAATACTATAATGAGTTTTATCTTATTCGTTTCTATATACATTATAGAAAAATAAGTGAGTCAATGATTTTTAGTTATATCGGCAGTTTATACCCCACAACTTGTTTTAAGTATAAGTCACCACCGAACTCTCGTTATTTGAACTATGCCTTGGAATTAGCTTGTGACAAGCTACATCAGAAGTAGAAAATGAATATAGATTTGAGCTTGTAGCAAGCTAGTAGGTGTGTAAGTACTTTACCATATGTGATGTATTAGAAATACTTACGTGTGTTCGCGAAGCATGCCGTTATTGTCATTTGGCAATTGTTGCAGTAGGTTTGTGGCGGTTGGCCGGCAATCTGACCACAAACAGGCTCGTATCTCAATCTATTGCACTTAAATAAATTGCAATACTCGTAATTTGGGTTAAGAGTAAACGTTTCTTGCATGTCCACTCTTACCATGCAGTAGCCAATTGTCACTAAAGTAGAAGAATCATTATTTGTAAATAAGTCTTTCTTTGTCGTATTTAACACTAATTAATTTTGAAATAAATTAATATATATGTAAAAGAAGAATTGAGTTAAGGCTGCTCTCCGTAAAATTGCATTGTGAATAACGCATAATATTGGAATTTTATTCTTAAAAGTTATTATTCAATTCATGTGTTATTTGCTGAATGTATTAGTTATATCTTACAGGCTACTGCCAGCTACTGTTTTAATTTTATGTTTTAACCTGAATTTGCATTTAATCGCGGAACTGGGTATTCGTTCCTTGCAGGTCACAGTGTTTTAGCTTTTATAACAATTTACTATGTATGCGCATGCGTCTTGCGTGTATTTATTATTAATTATTATCTTTATTTAATGTAAATGACATATTCATGACTATGACTATGACATATTCTAGGTTTTAAACACTGCAGTTAATAAAAGAGAACACTGCACTGTAATGCTTTAAGTTTTAACTTTTAGAAAGATTTGGATTATGCATACTTCTAGAACTAAAACACGGGCCGGAAATATTTATGCATAAACATTAAAATTTAAACTAAACCAATAGGTAATACGTTAATATCAAGTTTTTGAAAATCAAAAATATCTTGGCCTAATTTTTCTAATTAATTCACTCCCTCAATAAATGTTTCGGTATTAATGACTTCACAAACAGATTGCATAAAAATGAGTAATATTATATTATTAATTCGTTTGAGAATTTCTTTATGTAGAGTTAAGATAATAAGTAACAAATAAGATCAATCAAAATCAAAGATCAAAGAATAATAAAGATCAAAATTCAATAGTGAAATATTAGACGTGGTTAAAACTTTTCCTGTAAATACTAAATTTTTGTTCAGTGATTCAAAATTAATTAGTGAACTATTTATTTAAATATTTAGAAATTTGTAAGATAGAATTATAAAATGTGAAATATGTAAAAAAAATGTTTGATGGTGGCTATGACGAATAAAAGTAACAAATATATTTATGAAATTATAAATATGTAAATTTGAAATGTAGATTTACCTAACAGCAGAAAAATCTTCATTGTTTTAAATTATTCGTTATATTACAACAAAGTAAAATAAAATAGATGTTTACTCTTCAACAGGTGAATTACTAATGATTGGAGCTTTGAATAAATAATAGGAATTGAGAAAATAATAAGAAGATAGCTTTATTTTTAATTATCATAATCATGTGATACTCATCTTGAATTGAATGAGGTGGCGAACGATCACACGTACCGCTAAAAATTATCTCAAGTTAACACAGTACTGTTTCTAATTGTAAGAATGGAATAATTTGTTATATCATGTGATTTAATATATATATATATATATATATATATATATATATATATATATATATATATATATAAATATATATATATATATATATAAATATATATATATATATATATATATATATATATATATATATATATATATAAAATGGGCGTGCCGTAAGTAGGAGGCGCACTTTTGAAAAAGGTTACATAAAGTTTTGTCTTATTAGATACTCACATGATGGACGATTCGAATAAATTAATGTAGCCAAATTACACACAAAACGATGCTTCGAATATTTAATATATAAAAGAAGCTGTTTTAATATCTTGCAATAGGTGATCTTCACATTTTGTAGTTCTTAAAAGGTTTCTTCTTTTTTTTTAATTTTTTTTTTAATATAGTTTCTAGGGCTTCCTAGGCACGTAGCCTTTTATCGCACATAATATTGTTCTGCTTCTTCTTATACGTTATATCCAGACAACAAGAATGATCTACAAAGGTTTCTTCTTTATGATTATATTAATGGACATAAATGTAGACTTATTTTTAGACTTATTTAAGTAAATATTTTATATTAGGTAAAATGGTTTACTTAACATGTAACTTTCCTTATGTAAAATGAACCTTAAATCCACATGACTGTGTTTAGTGTTTAGTAAATGTAATCATGTGATATTCTTCGATATATGTAGATTAATAAAGGCACATGACTTGTGTAAATAAAGACATGGCGTGTTCCATTCCAACAAAAAGAGGCCTGAGTAAACATCAAATCTTTTAATAGCTGGTTGTCACCTCATCCACTTCGAGGATTGTCACATGATCGTCAGTTGATTAAGAAAATTCGTTATTGATAATAAAATTATTATTTTTTCGTGTAAATCATTAGTCACTCTTAAATAGTAAACACCTTTTCTGCTTAACTTGTTGTAACTGTTTAAAGCAATGAAGATATTTCTGTTGCTCGGTAAGATAACTCTTAGAACTTACAAATTTCATTAGATATAACCAATTAATCATTAGTTAATATACTTATTAATAATTGAAATTATTTATTTTTTTATTTTATAATATATTAAATATTATAACAAATGGTTTGTCCGACATATTGTTTTTCCTAATCACATTAATTTTTTATGACATTTTTAATTTGGTCTTTAAAGTTCTTCATGGCCATTAGCAACTGTTTAACCGATTATTATTTCTAAATACTATTTTAGTGTGTTGTAATATTTAAAAAACATTTATTTAGACCTACTTTACCATATTTATTCATAAATATCTTTTTTTAAAATTTATTTTTAAATATTTAAATAACGTATTCTTTATTATTTACAATAATGCTTTATGTTTTAGTCTTACATTTGATTTAATTACAAATATTGCATAATTTATCTATATGAACTGAAAATAACTCTTTTAATATTTAATACTATTCACTATTCTTCATCTATATTTATATCGACTTCTTCTAAGTATTAGAAAATTTTATAAAAATAAAAATATAGGTGTATCAAAAATAAGAAAAGAAAAATGAATAATACCCTTTACTTGCATTAACAATTATTAGAATTATATATCTGATATTACCTTTTTTTTTTAAATAGATTAACGCATTGAATTGAAATTATTTCATGAAATTAACATCTATCCACCCAGATGGCAATGAAAAAACCTAGATCTGGGTGAAGGAAGTAAGGAGTAATGTGTAATAATTATTGAATAGTATGTTAATAATTCACATAAACATTTCTATGTAAATTACCTGAAAGTTTTATTGAATATATTATGCCCAAATTTTAACGTAGATAAAAAAAATAGATGTAAATTTTTGGATGTAATATATACTTAAATGTGGCGGATATTTAAGACACTACTTTCTTTTAAGTTATTTAACATAACTCTAAATAGGCAATTATATATTTTTCCACTGATGGTGGAAAAACAATTCATTTTATCTATTAAGAGTTTGTAATTCCTAATTTATTACAGAATTATTTGTATGTTGATCAAATAATTTATAAACAAACAATTTCTCTTCTGTTTTAGTTTCTTGCGTGGTAGGAGTTCATATGAAGGAGCTGCAAATAATAGACAAAGACATCCGGCCAATAGGCCCAATCTGCCTTTACAAATGCGCTAACATTTACCAACCCGTATGTGGTCAAAGCCCCAATGGCGTTCAAGAAACGTTCTGCAACCCGTGCACCATGTCAGGAGAATCATGCTCCAGAAACACAAGTACGTTTGAAAAATACACTCATCTCTCATTTTATCTTCTTACGTTTTACGTTTACGCGGCTCGGCAACGTGGTCGAGATAATTAATATTTGGATAATAGGGTTGAGAATCAAAATCGATGGTATATTTAATTTAATTTATGTTTCAGCTATCACATTTGTGAATGAAGGCGTCTGCAAAAGATGTAAATTAAGGAGCCCATTCGGACCAATTTTCCTTGACTTACAGATTTGCGGTCAAGATGCTGATGGTACGCTACAAACATTTTCAAGCGTCTGCGAACTGCAAACTCTAAACAGATGCCAAGATAAACGTAATTATTTTTTCCTAAATAACTATTCGTCTTTCTATCCATTACCTACAGTTACGTGCATTTAAGGTTTATTTTACATAATATTATATTAATGAACTGAAATTAATTAAAATAAATTCTTTCTGTATAGAATTTCAAATCATCTCAATCGGCCCATGTCCAGATTGCGTGAAGTGTGGAGATGAGTTCGGGGCTGTTTGCGCTAAAAATTCTGCAGGACATGTCGAGTTATTCCAAAGTGAATGCCACATGAAATATGAAAACTGTATTCACAAAAACAGTAAGTTTTAAGACATGTTTAACAAGCCATGGAAGGTAAAATTAGCCCTTAACAAAACATTTAATTATTTTTGCAGGTTATGTTATAACGAAAGCATTTGAATGCGGCGTTGCTACTATTGGTCCGGTAATCGTTGGACCAGTATTAGCAGATTAAAAACTTTATTATGTCCATTTATAAATACATATATACATAAAATAGTTCTGTAAAATGGAATCTGTAATTACATAAATTTCTATGTTCTTATTAATTTAATAAATAAGTTAAATGTATTATATTATTTATTATTCATAATATTAGGAATTCTTATTTTTATGTTTTTGAAAATCTGTTACTCTTCGATTTTAATATGCTTATATCTCGTATAGCAAAACACTTGTTTGAGAGGTTATTGATATTTGAAATAAGTATTCGAAATTATATTAAAAACCATTTAAATATTATGTTTCTATTAGTGTAATCTTTAATTTTTACTGTTTTGAAAGTGAGAAATCAAATGAATTATATTTTCTTGGAATTGGAAACCAGATTGAGTTGGGTTTTCAATTATCGGAAATCAATAAAACGTAAGTATTAGTTGATTTAACTCTTTATTGGAAGGGAAAGATGTTAAATATTTATGAAACTATACATGTCATTAAAAATAATGATGTCCACTTATTTGTCTAATAAAGAGCACAACGAATCCAACAAATCATGTGCATGAGACGAATTCATATTCTGTAAAAAATGTTCTCGTATAAATTTCGTTTAACTTTAACGAATAAAATTACAAATAATTTTTCAAATATAGAATTCTAATTTATGACGAAAATTAATTTACTTACGTTGGCCTTGACATCTATTTGCGATTTCCAAGTCGCAGGGCGTTGGAAATGTATGCGTCGTACCATCAGGTGCTTTCCCACAAGTCTCCTCTAGCTGATGTGGCACACCCCAGGCGTATATGACGCAATCGCATTTATCTTGCTTCACCAATGTAATAGCTGAAAGAAAATAGAAGATATTAGAATTCTTTGACAACACAATGGGCGGTAGCATGGATGCTTGGTGTTGGTTGTTGTCTTCCTGTTCGATAGTAAGACATTGTTATATTACCATCGTAATTAAAAAAAAAAATTAAAATACTTTGAGAAAGAAAGTCCTTCTTTGAGATCATTATCACTTACTGCCTTTGTGTTGTAGCAGAAAATTATTAGGGGCGATAAAAGGTTACGTGCCTAGGAAGCCCGAGAAATTATATATAAAAAAAAAACCTTCGTCTTGTTCTTTAATAATGCATCTCTGTGAGATTAGGTTAGGTTGCATTAGTTTTCTGAATATTATCTAGCTACAAATTAATTTTACTTTTAGTTCTCCTTTAAATGCACTATTTCAAGTATATCATTATCAAACCACAATGTGTTGCGGAGGGAATATTTTTCCTAGTATCAACTCAGTGGTCGGACAAAAGAAACAGAGTGATAGACGTAAAAGGCGGGAGAAGTGAAAATGAAGGCAGAAAGGAAGAAGTATAGTGAAAATATAATAGAGGGTTTGACGAGAGGAGACAAAGAAGACAAGAGGTGAGGAAACGGTGAGAAAGAAAGAGGACTAGGGAAAATGAAGGGAGAGGGTCAAGAGAAGAAGAAGCAGAAAGTATTTTTGGAAATAGAAAGGTCTAGTATAGTTTAAGTTTAATTTCAAGTTAAAGTTCTATGAAATGTATTAAGAATGTAGATTGTAAAACCGAAAGGCACACAATTAATATAATAATAATAAGTATATCATTACTTGAGATATGAAAGACGATTACAAATTCTAATATCTTGACATGTGGCACTACAGAAAGTTGACAAATCTAGTCAGGACTACTTAGGTGAGTATTGAATAAAAACTGTAGCCACAATACTTTTTGCGCATTGTAGGAATTCGTGTTATAGAGCGCTACTAAGGGTATTTGATATCATGAAAATATAAGTATGTGTAAAGAAAGAGGAAGATGACAAGAGTAATGGTAAAAATAACATACGTATGTTCCTGATGCAAGCTGATTCCGCCATTTTGCATGGATTGCAGTAGGTATTTCGTTGGAAAAGGGATCCCAAGCGAACGCTTTCACCGCAAACAGGTTCGTAGGTATTTCCGCAATTAAAAGAGCATGCCGAGACCTGCATATGATGTCCTATCACGCAGGCACTAATTAAACCTAAAATAGGATGACAATGGCTTATTAATCTTTATTGCTTATTATTCGCAGTTTTATAAATTTATAGACAATTTTTTAAAAAGAAAAACTTTAAAATCTATAAATGTTTTTGATGCATTTATGTTCATTATGCTCTAAAATAAAAAACTGGTACATTACATTTTAAATATCTAAGCGATTCTGTCTTTTATGCGACCTTTTTAATTTTTACGGACAATTTTTTCAAAAAGGAAAAAATACATTTTCTTGAAATTTTTTGATGCTTTTAAGTTCTTTAGCCTGTTGCTATGTTTAACAGGACGGTAAGAAATAAATAAGAAATTTAGTTTGTGAATTCATTATTAATAAGAAATACTCACCCAGTAGCAAGAAAATCTTCATTTCTTTATTTTATTCCTTATGTTAAAACAAGTGTTTAAGTTGGTGTATTAATAACTAACTAAGATATTTTTGTTTTTAATTAAACTGTTCTCTAAATGAATTCTTAATCATGTGGCACTTATCTCTAATTGAATAATGTGGCCAACCAAATTAACGTAAATATTTGAACTGGTACATTCAAATAAAAAAATTCATTGGTGTTCTTGTTGGAATTGTTTGAAATGTATGCTACATATTAAATGTAAAAATCATATTATTCTAGTCGATATATGAGTATAACTTTAATTTCTTCTCAAATAAGAGAATGAATTGGTTTAGAAATTAAATCTCGTCATTTATTACCTTAATCACTAATACAATTAAAAATGCTTCTCATTAAGAGCTTTTAATCCTTAAAACGGACATTTTAAAATTGTATAATCCTTAAACAAATGTTCTTAAAAACTTTATGGTTATGCTAATGCATGAAAAAGGTAGATTCATTTTTCTAACAGCAGTAAAGCAGACCACAAAATGTTCTATATATATATAAAATAATTTAAACAAAAAAGAAATAAAAGAAATGAATATATTGAAATGATTTTATTTAAACGAAAGAAATCTTTATAACAATAACAAAACATTTACCATACTTAATACTAAGTAATCAGATATTTAATTATTTATTTTGTAAATGTTTCTACTCTCAATTTAACCAATCAATCTTCTGAATACTGGCACGAGATGATCTCCAGGGCAATCCGCTGCGCTGATGATTGTATAATCTGTAAATAAATAAAAACATATTTTAAAATACTAATTAAAAGAAACTATGTCATCAATTGAAACATTGTCGTAATATCAACTTACCAGTTCCTAATCTACAATTTTCCTGCACCAAAAAGCATTCATTTAAGAACGTTTTTTCAAATCCATCAGAAGTTCCTCCGCAAACTCGACTTTCAGTTACTGGACAAGTTTGACAGGTGGGGGCACAGAAGCCTTCATGATGCACCACGTAAACTGTAATTTCAAAAGAACATACATTGTGAATATATAATTTGTCCTAAAAGCAAAGTTGTTCTGCTAGAATAGAATACTACTACGACTAAAATAATAATAATTCATATTTTAATGAAGTTCTTCTTTGATATATTTACCTGTGCCTTTGCATAAGTTGTAGTTGTTTACATCACAGCTGCTCGGGAAATCCTTGAAGGATCCATCTGTCAAGGACTTGGCGCACACTCTGATAGGTTGCCTTTTAAACACACACTGTGCCTCACATGGATTGAAACATTGTTCTTTGTAGATTATTCTGTATGCTATAAATAAATGTCCGTATTAATAATGGAAAAATTATATACAGTTTTACAACAAGAGCTGTAAATTCAATTCAATTTTTAAGATGATTTACTCAAGGAGCAAGTGTGTTTGCCTATTTATTTGAACTCGACAACAGAAAACAAGAATATTTACCCTTTTTCCTGACGCAAGACTCGTAGCCTACTAAGCATTCGCTGCCAAAGGTAACTTTGTTTCCATATGGATCTTCCGCACACACATGTAATCCATTTACTGGAATCGGACAAACCGCGCAAGAAATTTCAGGAATTGTATCAGTTCTCCGATTAAGAAAACAATCCACTCCGATTAAGATGGCACTCAAACACACTGTAAAATGTTTCGAAAAAAATATACAAACTGTACAATAAATACGAATTAAAATTAACTTTAAGCTCACCAAAAATTAAGAGGTTCTTCATGTTGGGTTCCACGGAGTTGAATATTTGGTGGACTATAAACTTTGCAATAAAAATAAATACTAAATATATTTAAATAAATTTATATCATCCACCGGTTTATATATCCAAAGGCATGCGTACATCTGTATTCTAATCATACGATAAGTCATACAATCTTAAGCACACAAGAGCCTCGTGTTATTGATTTTGATATTAAAAATAGAATATTTTGAGCGCGATATTATTTATACAGATGGATCCATATGGATAATAGGTTCCAAGTACGAAGCTTTACAATTGAATTATGAACCATAACTGACTTTATATAAAACTGCACTGCAAATATCCAATTATTTTTATTTAATTCACAATATTATAAAAGTTATTATTGATTAAAATAGTCATTTTTGTCCTTTTAATTAAATAGTTTCTATTATTTCAGGTCTAAAGCCCTGAGTAGGCTGATGCCTAAAGCACAGATATTTTGGAGATATAAGAAACCACTGATATAATATTACACATTAAATTAATACATTAGTAAACAATTTTTAATATCTATTGTATGTCTATTTTAATTATTAAGTTAAACTTCGATAAATAAAAAAAGTAATACATGAGTTTTTGTTTAGTGTTTATTGAGTCCCGTCTTAAAATGAATTGTCAAAAAGATTTGTTGCTTAACCCAAAAATTTGATTCCTTTGTAATCCAATGAGATTAACATTTTCCACGCCTGACATATGTGTACTTATCTGCAAAACAAATATATTTTAAATATAAATTTTTCTATAATTATTAAAGAAATTGTGTGACACTTTATGAGTGTATTAGATAATCTTAGTTTACAGTTAATATATTAGATTATTAACAGATTATTTTAACTTTTATTACCTTGAGATAACAAAACCTTATGGAAAATGTAAGTGTAAGACTTGTATTATTTTTTTTAAGGTAAATTTTTTTCGTTTTTATTTTTCATTTTACTAAATACTTACTCTTTGGTGAACAGTCATTAAAATGATCAAGCATGCAGCGATTGGAGAAAGTTCTGTATTTTCCTGATGCGTCTTTGGCACAGACAGGATCATATTCCCTGGTGCATTTCCTACCACAGGTGCACGCCCCGCTACGGATATTAGTATATGCTGCGGCAGAAAAAGCAGAGTTTTACATTACAGCTAAGACAGTTGCAATGGTCCTTATACAGTTCATCCGCTTTTGAACGAGTATTACTAAATAATATGGTAAATAAACTTACTAATATTATTTTGGCAGCTTGCAAGTTTTAAGAAGCACATGTTGCTAAAAGTGACTTGGTTTCCACTCGGATCTGTTGCACAAACCGGATCTTCCACCATTAGGCACATTATTTCACATCCCGTTTCTGCATTTATCGTGGAAAAAATCGCAATAAGGCAGCAGCTAATTGCAACTATAAAATATAAAGTAGAATTTTTTCTAAATATTTATAGAAATATATGCTACTATATGGCTGCTGGTTTTTTTTAATATTTTATATATATCCAAACTGGTTTACCACATTCTTAATATCATAACTTTATTTGTTTGTTTTAGTATGATTAGCAAAAGATCAGCGAACTGCACATGTATTGTGAAATAGGAATGCACATCTGCAGATGTCAAACCGTTTACGGTGAAGTGCACGCGAACTTAAATCGTTAATTTGCTTTACTTGCATATTGAACACCAAATTTTTCTTTAAATATCAAGCATTACGTAATGGTTGGTACGATTATTAAATATTTACTTATAGAAAGCTTAAAATTGGTTATAAATTGTGAAAAAATTAACCTGATTTATTTATATCGAATAAAATAGCACATTGGTGTTACATAAAATTATAAAAAAATAATTACAGCAGACTTACCTATAATGTAAATATGCTTCATGGCTTTAGACAATGCTTTATTTATTAATGAATTTGAATTATTTGACAATTGATACACATATGAATTTTCTCACATTACAAACCGCTTTATATAGTGTAGACATCTGTGAGAGCTATTTAAAGCTGAAGTACATAATAATAGACGTGTAAATAAACAATAGGCTAAATAGAAAAGCTATTATAAATAATAACAATAAACAATATAATAACTTAAAAATACACATCGCTTTGTTCCATTATATCGTTTAAATAAATAAGACAATACTTGTTGTATATTAACTATATATGTTTCTATATTTGCAATAACAAAAATATTAAATAGTTTTTGCGCTACGTAATTTAGTACTCTCGAATTTACTTCTTAAATTCTCTGAGCATTTATCCATTTCCATTCAGTAAACAGTCTTCACAATTCAGTTACACACATGTCCTGTTATGGATTACAAATGGCCAAACCACTTCACCTGCCAGAATCCGAACGTCGAAAAAGTTCAGCAAATTTACCGGGCAATTAACAATTATTGTGCACAAATAACATTGGCTGAAGTACACTAGAAGCGGTTATACTTGAAGTAAAAGTGCTACGCCTGCAAGCGTCCATTTTGCCGGTTTATCTTTAGATTTTAAATTAAATGTCCACACATAAGTCGGTCCTCTAGTTCTTGTTTTATATACTGGACATTCATACATACTACGAAGATCTTGTTTATCTTGAGTTATAGCCTGCAATTAGTTAAGAGTAGTAGTTTTCTACCTATAAAAATTAAAATTTTGTATAAATGAAGGTTAGTTTAAAGTTACCCTTATATTTATAACAGGCATATGAGGGAATAACTCTTTTAATCTGGACTCCATAATAATTCCAGCTTGCACATCCCAACGAGCTCCTTCCATTAGGAGCCCATGGACGTAGGCTCCCTCTCGAGGAGCAGAACTGCAAGGTAACAAAATTGTCCGTTATCTATTTGAAAATGTAACGGTTGAATTAGCTTATAGAACACTCTTGCACACTACGTTACAATTTCTATAAAAGAAGTAGAAAATGAACGTTGAAATTAGTTTGTAGCAGACTAGCAATCTTAAAATAGCGCTGGTTGAACAGTTTTCTATCTGGGTAAAGGTAAAACCGCAACATACGTGAAATCTTCCTTTTGTTTCTTAGTAACATCACAATGAAGACACATTTTATCAAGTGGTAGCTCATTTTTTCTTGCCGTACTCTGCATAATGGCCGTTAACAAAGATTGCGGATTAAAGAATCCAGCTAACCATACAGATGACGGTAGCTGAAATAAAATAAATATTAAAATGAAAATATAAATAATTATCAAAATTGTACAATAGTTTTGATATATTTACCACGAAATCTGTAGACCACGTTTCAAGTTCCCGAAGTCTGAGAAGAAGATCTACAAACCAAGATGTTAGACCTAGAAGAGATGGATAAGCTCTGGCTGACCATACTGGAGGAACCTGGTCTAAGAACAGAGCATTTTCTAAATCTTCCATATCTGAAGTTATTGTCAGTTCACCCTATGTGACGAAAAACATGTTTTATTTTAGTTGCTTTGCAAGACAGTTTCAGAAGATATTATATCGAACTATACCTTCAAACCAAGATCTAACTCTTTTAAAGATCTTTTTAGTTCACCAGTTAGATAATTCATGCGCTCGCATTCTTGGAAGGCAACGATAACGTAAGGAGTACGTTCCTCCACTTTCCCCATAATTTCTGTCATGTTAAATTCTTCTGGTAACTTCTCCATTATTTCGTCCAATATTTGTTTGACCTGCAATTATCATAAGCGTTATACACATGAAATATAGCTTTAAGAACATTTAAAAAATCGTGCCTTATCTTCTCTGGTGACCGTTGCTCCACCGGAAGCTCCAGCATCTCTTGGTTGCATTTCAAAAACTGTACGAAATAGGTTTTCACTAGTTGTAGTTAAAAACCCGATTTCGGCATTAGGATGTAAACCGTATAAGTAAGGCGATTCAGGTGGCATTGCTTCATCAATGTAGGTATGGTATCCTCCATAGTCAGTGTTTGGAGGTGCCAAAAATCCTGGCGCAAGAAATAATTCTCCATCAACCAAATCCGGTTGCATTAACTCTTCTAAATAAGAAATGCATAATCTGCGGTCCCAATCATCGGTTATGTGTCCTCCGTACATAATTTCTCCAAACAAATATCTTAGATCTTCCCACGGAACTTTTGAATTTGCTTCCAAGTAATTGTATAAAACGGAGACGCTAATATTTAAATCACCTGCAAACATATTTTCTCTCAGTTTTCATGAATTATTTGACATAACTTACTAGTTTTAATATATTACTAACCAACATTAAACGGATAAATTTTGTTCCAACCCTGAGGGCCAAATTTCCTTCTCTCAGCAACAACAGCATGGAAATAACACAAAGAAAATAGAATAACTTTAAATTCCGCTTCCTTCCCACACATCTCCAGTGTTTCTTGGTTAAAATTATCCAATGCTTTATGTAGATTCGCCATCATACCAGTTGGTGGTTCATTAGTAATTTTAATAGATGACTCGAGGATGCCCTAATTTATTTCATTTTTCAAAAAATAGGTTACAATGTATTCTAATGTAATTAGCACTTTAATACCTGGGGTATAATGTGAGCTGCAGCTGTAGCAGCTGGCTCAGCGCTCATGTACACTCTGTAGTCGTTATGTGAACCTTCTCCGTAAAACTCCAATTTTTTCTCTAGTGCTGGTAACCATTTCTTTACCAAATGAATATTCTGCAATTATATTATATAGAAAGCAGGGTAGGATAGTGTTATGTATGAATTTTATACTAAGCATCTACCTGAAGTACGACCCAATGGCCATTTTGGGCAGCTGTGTCCATAGCAGCTTCTGCAACAACCTCTTGACCTTGACCTAGTGATACATTGTGAAAGTTACCGACATCTGCCGTAAATCCCATAACTCGGCCTAGTGATTCCACGTCCTGGAAAAATATCACAAATGAATTGATCATTATTCAAATAGATAAGTCTTCAATGAAGCGTGCAACTTTTGTCCACAACGGCCAGACACATCGAAACACGTTACAAAATCGTAGTACATTCATTACTGCACGCTTTAATTTTCTTTAAATTTACAGTAACCAATGGTAACACACCTATGGATACTAGTGACAAATCGCCTGTTCCAATTTCTCTCATTCTAAACGTGATTTTAGCAAGAAAAAAAGGTAATTGTGGCAACTTACTTTCAAAGGGTTTACACCTGGAGATAGAATAAAGAAAATTGGTGTTGATGGACTAGTTTCTTCATATGACTTTGCGAATTCCATGGTACGATTTTCCACATATTTTGCTCCAAGTTTTTCTTCAATAAATGCTCTATAAAATTAAAGACTGAGAAATTTGGTACAGTGAGAGAGTTTCATATATAGATATATTTACTCACGCTACGGCATAAGTCATTCTATCCGGTCTAAGCGCTCTCATCATGCACAGTCTTTGCAACGGGGTTTTATTTTTCCATTCCTGAGGGAACTTTTCTCTTTCGGGACATTCAGATTCTACTAATTTCTTCCAACGTTTTGCTGATGTTTCTATATCTCGATCTAGATTCCTGCAAATAATTATTATAGCACTTTCAAATTGAACTTAACTTAATTATTATTATTAATGAAAGTGAATCACCTAAATTCATCTTTGCTGGACAAGCTACAAATTCCTCCCCAACTAGTATTTGAAAGAAAATCAACAGGGCTCGATACGTGAGGTTTGATTGGAAATCTTAATAGGAAATCAAGTTCAAGAGATGATATTTCTTCATTCATCAATAAAATCTAAAAATTATTTCATTAAAATTTACAGATAATTAATTAACTTTAAAAATGAAAAGTAAAAGAACAAAATTAGTATACTACTAACTTGGAAAGCCATTTGGGAAGAGAAAATAAGTTTATCGCATTCAAATAGCCCTCTTGTGGTGTATTGAAACACTGAATATGAAATACATTCAATTAGATTTATAACTCTCTGCGGAACTTCATCAGACGGATCCGCTTTTGATATAGCTTTTTGAAATACAACACTAAACGCCTAAAATATATGCAAAACATATAACTTATATTGTATGCATGTCTATATATTATTTAAATTCTTTTTTACCTTTAATGAGAATTGATAGATGGGGTTAATAGTATTTAGGTCGTTTAAAATGAAGTAGAGTAAACTTGCCCTTGCTGCAGCTGGTCTGTAGTGCTCACGAGCTTGGTCTATTTGCACTGACGTTATTTTAGCTTCGCTGACCTGAAAACGTGACAAGAGAGGGTAATCATAAGTTTTGTGACGTCACATCTAATGTAAATTTCGACTTCCAAAAAACAATATAAAATTTAGTAACGATTCACAAACCTTTTGTTCAATTTCAGCTGCTGTTCGTTTCGTGGTTTCTAAATTTTCAACAAGAGCTGTATCTCCTAACAGATTTCCACCAGCAGATGATAAACGGGAAAGTAAATCATCTTCAAGACACTTTAACATTATTTTAAAATCGTTCTGTTGTTTTGTTAATTCAGCCTGAAATAATTTTTATGAAAAATAATTTTACATAATATTAAAAACATTCAATAAAAAACTGCGTAATGTAGCATGGCATTGTTTCTTTTACCTTTAGGTCTTCTAAATCCGGTCTTTCAGCCTTAACTACTTCCGCTAGCAATTGATCTTCTAATCCATCTCTAGTAACAGTAAAATTTATAAGCGTTGTCTGTGCTTGCATTTCCGGTTTGTAATGAGGGTTGGCTAATTTGGTGTGCAAAATCAAACGGAAATTAGAGTTATATTCCACTTCCTTGTCTCCTATTTTAATAGCACTAAAACATAATGTAAGGGTAATATAGATACCATTTAGGCATAAAGTTATAGAACTATTTACTATTTGAACATACCGCCCTTTTTTAATTAGAGTTCTACCAAGCAGAGGATCTAGCACAGGATCAACATTTTCTCCAATATTTTCAAACAATAACGTGTGACCTTTTGTTAGAGCTGTTTCAATAATATCTAAATATCCTTTTTGACCAAGTCGAATTACTTTCAGTTCTTCTCCATATTTTTGCTTTATCCATTTTATCCCTTGCAGCTAAAAATACATAAAACAATGAAAAATATTAATAAAAAATACTTTATTTAATAGTAAAAAACATTATTTAAACCTGAGGGTCAATCATCAAGGGCCATCTATCTGAATTGGATAAAATAGTTGCGTTTTCAGTAGACATTCTATCACTAGGCAGCCCTTCATTGTGCCAAATTGCCACCGTCGTATCATCTGTTAACAACGACAAAGGGTCCAATCCTTCGGTAATGGGCACAGGAGGCTCCAACGTGCGCATGAATGGCAACCACATCTTGTTCAAGAGATCCAGACGAAATTGTTTGGTGAAACAACCGACGTAAGAAATAAATGCAGTCACCAGAAGGACGTCTCCAGGAAGCGTGGTCCCTTGTTGCATGAAACTGTTACGATTTTCAATGATCATTTAAATAGTGATTTAATAAAATTAAAATGTATGTTTATCTTAAACCTACTCAGCCACAGCTTCAGCCCATCTAACATTTTCACTAGCAAGGCCTCCCACAAGTCTGTTGGCAAGTGCTATAGTTCTGTTCGTGGCATCAGCTTCTTGCTGACATAATAATTTCTCAAGTGTCGCTTGCTCAAAATCTGCTGTCAATTTTGCAAGTTGTTCTTCTAACGACTAAAACCAATTATAATTTATAAATATTATTAATTATAACAAAACTTAAGGAGAGACATCTTCGTACTTACAGCAACTTTCCTTTTTATAACGCTCAATTTGTCCTGAGCGGATGCCAGTTCAGCGTTCGCTTGTGCTAATGCCTTTCGTTTCGGTTCGACGTCACAATAAACTTCATAAAACTTTATAATGTTTATAACCCATGCGCAAAGTCCAGCAGCTGCTCCAGATTTCGATCGAATAAACTCTGGTTCAAATTCGGCATCTTTCAAATAAGGCGCAATAGCCTTGATAATTTCAGGATGAATGTTTTCTTTATCATAATTAATTAAAGCTTCCAAAAATGAGTCAACTTTCGCCATTGTAATCTAAAAACATACAAAAGAAGTCAATAACAACATGTCTAATATATTATGTTGCATTAAATATTATACACTTACCTTGGCAGCTTTCCAACTTCTATCTTTTGGAATCTTTCCGTTTGGTGCCAACAGAACCATTACAGCAGCTGTCACATTAGTCACGGCACCTGGTGGAGATCCAAATGATTTAAGTTCTGTTAAGTTAGCTTTATTTAAAGTATTCAAAGCCTCCTGAGCAGCTAAAAGTGCTGGTTCAGCTTTTACTAAATCTTCTTCACAATCTCTTTGTTTCTTTGAGACTTCATCGGCAATAAGGCCTACCTTACACTCTTCCTCATCAGCTATAAATTAATATTACTTTTAATTTTTATGAAATTCATTGTATAGGAAGGAAATCGATAATGAATATTATTATTTATGAATATACCAATAGCTTTTTCTATTTGTACTTTCTCTGTCTCGATTCCAACGATCTCAATTAAAGCATCTGCTGCGTCATTCTTCTCTTTTAGTTCTATTTCTTGAACACCAAGTTTTACTTTGAGAGCTTCCACTTGTGTAGCTGTGCTTTTTAATTTTTCTAAACCATTTTCTAATCTAAATACATTAATAGAAACTATTTGATAAAATCAACATAAATTAGTGAACATTGAAGTCAATGTTTTTTACCTTGCTACTTTTCCTTGTAACTCAGTATGCTTTTGCGTCAATAATTTTGAATAAAGACTTATTTGTTCTAAATACGATTTTGGTGTCGTATAATTATAGCGTCGTTCATTTTGTAGATACACTTTAGAAGTTGCGTTCACAGATGTGTGTGCGAAGGCCATGAATTTAGCAGAAGATTCTCTAAATGATTCCTGTAAATACAAAATTATAGTTGCTAAGAAAACAAATCTACATCTATTTTAGGTCTATAGTTTTAATTAACTAACCGGAAGTACGTTTAATTCTTGCAGAAATCTTATAGATACAGAAACCAACGCTTCCTGTGGCCATTCATGGAACCAATTTATAATAGTACAGTTAATAATAGCAGGAAACTTTCTTGAACGAACTCTTAAAGTGGAACCAACAGGAGAGAAACACAAAACAACTTTAAGTTGCCTTCTCACTCTATCAATGAAAAATTTCCAACAATTTTCTCTTGTATCCAAAATTCCTGCACCTTTAACTTCATTCCTCACACCTGCTATAATGTTTTCAACTTCGTCATCAGGAAACAAATCTGGAACCTCTCCTGATGCTAACATGTCGTTGATTAGTACCAGGAAATGTTCGTTAGGAACCTGTGCGTCTGTCATCAGGAACATGATGCCAACGTTCTTGAGACCTGATTTGGAGTAAAGTCCCGATAGTTCTCCCTGAAAAGAAATGATTTTTTAGAGGGAGACATATAAGAAAAGATGGGTTTTTAATTATTACCTTTAAATCTTGTACACCATATCCCTTCTTAAGTTGCACCTGAAAAACTTCTAAGCCGGATATGAATGCTGCAAGTCTTGAAAGAGATTGTTTACCACTGCCACCAACCCCGACGAGAAGTGCGCTGCCCCGGGGTGACTCAAGAATTCGATTTATTCTTTTGAAAGAACAAAAATTATATGAACAAATAATTTGATTTTTGTTTTGTTCTACTTGTTACTAATTGAACAAACCTGCAAACATGCATCATAGCATCTTCAAATAAAACTAAATTCATCGCAGCAACCAAATCATTGTAACTTAACATGGCTTCATTTAACAGCTTATTCAACTGTCCCCAGTCTTTGATTGGCATGTACTTAGGCTCACCGATACCACCAGCAAAGTGGCAATAAATATTTGGCTTCTCAAATACAATAGACTCATCAATTTCCTGAAAGCATAACAATTAAAAATACAACTATTTATTCAACATTAATACCTACACAACGTACTTCAAAACTTTTTTTCACCAAATCTGTTTGCATTTTACTAAAACTGTCAATGTCCTTATCATCAGTGAGTTTATCTCCGTAGATGCGATGGCTCTCATGCAACCACAGTCTAATAATGTCACTCGGCTGGACCAGACAATCAGTAGTACTGAAAAGCATCCCCTGAAATTTGTCATTATCATTTATAAAAGAATTAATGCCTTTAATAATTTTGAATATATTCATTTTATGATCTACCCTACCAAACAAATTTACTTTTAAACGTATCAATAACATAAGTGTTACATAAATCTTACTTATTCTTTACAGCTTTGTTAAGGAAAGGGCTTGCGTTCTATGTCTTAATTTCTATAAAAGTGTACTATATATTAATAAAGTTGGTTACTAGAACCTCAAATGTCCAATTATTTTTTAATAACTCCTTATATTTCAGGAAATATAAACAATTAAAAAAGTTTTCTCTTTAATTATTAATGGGATTCAACGTTGGACAACATTCCAACTGCCTGTGACGTCACAGCCGCTAGTTACTATCTCTTTTATACAACAGAGCGTAAAAGAGATAGCATATTTAAGATAGAACTATGGCAAGTTTACAGGTTAACAATCTTATTGATCATAAATCTCTCCTATATGGCATAATATCAAATATTATTTACAGCTATTTCAAGGAACAATAAAATTCCAATATTATGTCAGCCGTAACGGGGTAAAGTAATAAAGTAAGTAAAGGTATAAAAACTTATTATTCTTTGACTTAATTTGATTATTTCGACTATCAACGGCTACAAAACATTACTACAGCATTGACCTACTCAATAAATAACTGACGTTAAAATGCATTTCACGTCTTACAAATATGGCCGACCATTTCTAGCGCTAAAATTACAATTCAAATTTTTAATTGCTATATCTCCGTCAACATTTAGATATTTAATAAAATAGACACGCCAATACACATTTATTAATATCAATTTCAATCAACAATTGAAAAATCGACCACTAAAAAATGAGGACACAAGCCCATTGCTATAAGTACTAAAAATAAATTTAATTTGTTTGCCGTTATCATAAAAATTACCTGGAAAACATTTGACAAATCTCTCAAATTAAATATGTAGTGGAATTTAATTGCTGTTGGTAGAAAAATTTGAGAAGATTTGTGATGCAGCGCCAATGATGCTGTGACAACATTAATCGCTAATCTTGTGACAGTAGGTGCAATCCTCTGCTCAGCATTAGCAAAATGCTGACTTAATATAGTATGATATATTGTATTAAGCGCATCTGCTCCAGGAAAACTATTGAATATATATTAACAAGTTATAAGAAAAGATTTAACAATGAGAATAACTAAATTGATTGATAAATACCTGACTGCAAAGACACTAAAATGTCGCTGTAATCTTGGATTAATTGTGAAGCTTCCAGAAGTTGGATTCATGCATGAAACGTATTGACAATTATGAATATCTTTGATAGATAATTTATTTCTATCGTACCAGTGGTTGTAATCCAAATGTTGTCTTATCAATGTGTGAGGAGAAACGGTACCGTAGGTATCAACCTAATTGAAATTTTATTAAACTTAAAAATATTATTAAAGAAAATTAATTTAATTATAAATATATATACCTCGGGCATATTCATGTCATCAATAAAATATATCATAGTTTTGCTTCCAGGAGGACCATAGTTTCTTCCTGCTTTCTTTTCTAATGGTTTTTCCAAAATCTTTTGCAACATTTCAGCAGTTGTATAAAAATTAAATGGAACATTTGTAATAGCATAGCTATCAGGAAGGCTTGTTAGTTTTTCATTTACTAATACTGTTTTCCCACATCCTGCATTTCCAACCAGCATTACAGGATGACGCTTGGCCATCAACAGATCCAAAAAGAATCTAATTCTGATTGATTCTGATGTATGTACCAGAACCGCCTGGAAATATGCAACCCAAGTAACATTATAGCAGGTAATATTACAATAGAAAGTTATTTTTATTTAAGCTAATATTCGAACCTGAAGAGGCATATCAGAATCTAACTCAAACTTGGTTAACTTTTCTGTCCATGGTACAAATTGTTTAGATTCCCCGTCAATGAAATAATCAAATACAGTTCCTCCAGTTGGAAATTTGACTGATTTAAATTCATTAACCCACCATTTTGTAAATTCAATTCTGTAATCAACAGTTTGATCTTGAAACATTGCTGAACCAAAAGCCCAAACGCAAGCAAAAACGAAATACACATCGTGCCATTCTTTGGGGCACTCTGGTGGTGTATTTTCAGGGGTTAGTAAACAATTTAGTAAGTGGCAGAGCATTTGAACATGGGCCATCTCAGCTACTGGTGTGATTTTCTTAAATCTGGTTCTCACATTTTCCAAACATGGCGGGATATACTTATCAAATAATATTACCAGATTTGATTTTTCAGCTGGTACGGTTCGGGTTTCTATCCAACTAGTGACATACCTATAGAAATTTAAAAATATTAGAAACTGTTATATAACACCGATGTTATCAGGCATGGGTATTACTTACGGGTTCCAACCTAAATCTTGAGCATTAATATACAGAATACCAGCCCGTGAAACAGTTGCAGGCGTCGCTGTTCTTAAGTTGGATATTTCAAATAACAATCTCATAGCAGGTGAAAGCGCTATCCGTTCGTTACTAGCCAAGGTCAGAACCTTATTGTCATCCATAACTGTATTCAAGGATTCAATCCACATTGGGTCAATATCACCGTCCAATACAATCCATTTGGGGTGATCACCACTCAAGTTTGCCTTAAAAAATAATACATAAATATTTATTATGCTAGTATATTAAAATATAAATGATACGTTTATCAAATTAGATACCTGTTCCCTCATTATAACAGAGAATAATCCGTCTTTCCATTCTCTTGTAGCGGGATTTATAATTCCAAAAAGTTCATCATTTGTAACTGCTTTTGGGTTCAAGTCATTGAATATTGGTTTCCTTTTAATATTCTGATAAGTTCTTAATAATGTTTTCCACACTTGAGTTTTACCCGTTCCAGCATTACCAACAACAAAAACAGAATGTCTAACTTCAAGAAGTTCTTCTAGTTGTACAACTTTTAATATGAAATTATCTTCCGGTTGCAATGCTAGATCAATAGCTGCCTGTTTGACAGTACGTTCAAATTCAGGATCACGTTTTCTTGGTACGTCCAACGCGGGAAATAAGTCACCAATCAAACCCATGAAGACAGGCATGTCGTCAGTTACTACTTTAGGGATGTTGAAGTCACGGAGAGCGCGCATCAGGACTTCCTCTTCTGGTCTTCCTGGATCACCGCGCTAAATTTAAATGAGAAATAATCAATATTTTGTTAAATCTTAACGGCTGTATCTAACGTTTACCTTTAATGATCCTGCAACGACCAACACAGACTTAATTGCTCTTAAACCCCAATCGTAGTGATCTTGTTTCGATAGTAATTCCTTGCACAAGGTGTATAGAGTAATAAATTTTCTTGCCAATATTCGCGCTTCTTGGAATCCTTCTGCTACCAACATAATTTCGCAAATCAGTTCAAAATCTGGGACAACCATAGCACACGGTCTGTAAAATGTAAAATATTATCAACTCCGAAAAGAAGTAAAGCAAAGCTATATTATAGGAGAGAATTATTTACCTAAATAACGCTTTTAAATTTTCTGGGAGTTCTGTTCGCCCCGCATATCCAGGATTCATCGTAATAAATATTCCAACAGTGGGAACCATTGCGATAGATTCTCCCATAAAATTAAATGTGCTCTTTTTGTCTCTGATAGCGTCTTGGACGGATTTCACTTGGACTGCAACGACGGATAACACCTCCACGGATATCCGGTTGAATTCATCGAAGCAACCCCATGCACCAGTTTGCGCGAGACCTTTGTATATGTTACCGCATGATTTATAATCCATTTGCTCTGAGCAATTGAAAACGTAGACCATTATTCCAAGAGCACGTCCTAAATCTTTGGTTGTTTCTGTTTTACCAGTACCGGCTGGTCCTGCTGGACCACCTCCCATGACTAAATGGAGTGACTACCAATTGTTCAAAATTTATCAGTAAAATTAATAAATAATTAATGGGCTTGTGTACTCATTTTTTAGTGGTCGATTTTTAACTGTTGATTGAAATTGATGTTAATAAATGTGTATTGGCGTGTCTATTTTATTAAATATCTAAATGTTGATGGAAATATAGCAATTAAAAACTTGAATTGTAGTTTTAGCACTAGAGATCGTCGGCCTTTTATATGACGTGAAATGCATTTTATACGTCAGTTATTTGTTGAGTAGGTCAGTGCTGTGGTAATGTTTTGTAGCTGTTGGTAGTCGAAATAATCAAGTCAAATCAAAGAATAATAAGTTTTTGTTTTAAATAACCCTGCTAAGGCAGACATAATATTGAAATTTTATTGTTCCTCAAAATAGCTGAATATAATATTTGATATTTCGATATATAAATACATATAGCAGAGATTTATGAGCTGTAAGGTTAGTAACCTGTAAACTTGTTAGAGTTGTCTCAAAAATATATCTCTTTTACGCTCTGTCGTATAAAAGAGATAGCAACTAGCGGTAGTGATCACATGCATTTGGAATGTTGTACAACGTTGAATCCCTTTAATAATTAAAGAGACAAAATGACTTTTTTAATTGTTAATATCTCTTAATATATAAGGAGTTATTAAAAAATAATTGAACATTTTAGGTTCTAGTAACCAACTTTATCAATATATAGTATTTTTATAGAAATTAAGACATAAGATAAGACACAAGCCCATTTTAGAATAATATAGTAACATTGCTTTCATCTTTTACCTGTGTTAACGTGATGTAACAGCGATCGGTCAATGGCGTAATTACCAAACGGGGTGTGTTTCCTAAATATTCATGACTGTAACCGAATTCCGCATCGCAAATATTTGCAAAACAATCTTTCTCCACTTCATCCCATCTAAACGAAAAATGAGTTAAATAATTAAGTCAATTCAGTGACAGACACAATTGGAATAGAAAACAATTAACAATGATACACATGTACCATAATTTTTTTTATGTGAAAGGTACAGATAAATTCTTCAATACCTGTGCCTTAGCTGTGATTGCCATTGAAACGCTGAAGCACTTTCAACCTTGGATTGAATTAATTTACTAACAACATCTCGTGAATGTACATCAATAGTGCAAATTGTCATAATTTTTTGCCTATCACCTTTAGTTAATTCACCAAGCAACAGAGAAATCAAAGTACTCAATTGTCCAATTTGTTTCTTATAATAATCTTTAATTGCATTATCGTATCCCTATAAAGATACACAACATTTTAATTAATTTAAAATAATTAATTAGATTAGGCTTGTATGTTCTTTAAGAGAAAATCTCTAACCTCTTCTAATCTTCCAAAAGCTATATTCACTTCTGTTGTCCACCAAATTTGTGTACCACATAATGAAACTTGTGCAGGATAATCAAAAAGCCATTGTTCACGCGGTTTCTCTTCGTATGAAACTGCTGCCTCGGCAAAATTGTGACGTATAGATCCTCGCATTGCATTTTGGGCACGATTCAACCAAACCTCCACCTAGAGTAATCACTAATTTTATAATTCGAAGAATCATAATACAAGTCTCATATGAGTACTATGAAAAGAATGGAATGGCGATCGAGGAGGGAGAGAGAAGAGGAGAAGGAGGCACAAGTGTGGAAGATGAGCTAAGGAGAAGAGACAAGAAGATACAGCAATAGGAAAGAATGGAAAAAATCGAGAAGAGCAATTACAACACAAGATATAAAAGGATTTCGGAGAGAGAGATACCACATTACTTAAGAGAAAAAGACACAAAAAACATGAGAAGGATTGCCAGATTTAGATTAGGAAACCAGGAGTAAGAAAACAGATACTGGGCAAATAGCGAGGAAAGAATGTGTAGAGTGTGCGGAACGGAGTTTGGAGCACTGGATCACATTAAGTTTTCTTATCAGAAAAAAGTAATGAGCGAGAAGAATATTGTGCAGTTATTAAGGGAGGCAGTGAAGGGAAGAGGTAGATGGCGGAAATAGAGAAAAGGAATGAGGAAAGAAAAGTAACGCCAGAGCAGAAGTGATTCTAAACTGAAGTGACAAAGAGACGAAGAGACAAAGAAGACAAGAGGTGCGGAAGAATGTAGTGCCTAATGGCAAAAACATTACAATAAATAATAATCTCGTTATCTGGTTTTCATGGGGAACATGAAGAGAGAGGGTCAAGAGAAGAAGAAGCAGAAAGCACTTTTGGAAGTAGTAAAAGTCTAGAATATTTTAAGTTTGAATGTACTCGTATATAGGAATGAAATGTATTAAGAAATATAATACTGTAGATTGTAAAGCCGAAAGGCACACACTTAATATAATAAATAATAATAATAAAAGTCTCATAGCGAAACGAAATAAATTAATATTCTATAACTAATGCAGAAACTTACAGGTCCGTTACAATCACATTCCTCGGTAAACTCCACATATTCTCCATCTTTAGCAATCATTCCTGACACGCTTTTCAAAATATTACCATCATCATCTAATAAGAATCTCAGTTTAGCAATTGAGTCAAATAATTTAGTGAGATGTCTAGCCACTAATTCTGGCTGGGTACCATTCGACAATATATCCAACAAATCAGCAGATGATACAAAATAAAATCTAGGAAAAGCTAGTCTTTTAGTTTCCAAATATTCCGCTAATGCTTTTTCACAAAGTGTTAATTCTTTTTGCAGAGCATCCAATTGGTCACAAAGTCCTTCCTTATTTGTTGCTTCTACAACATTTGGAGTTTTTGACATTTCTTCCATCAGAATTTTAAATTCAGTATCAATTCTGTCAAATCTATCCGAGTCTGTAGGTAATTGTTTACGAATATCTTCAGAACTCATGAAAATACTCTCTAGATGCATCCAGGTGCGTTGGACTTCAAACCATAATGTTATTACCGCATCGGCTATCATCAATTTGTTTTGCCAGCTGGAAACTTCACCAAGGAAGTGTGCAATAAACTTGGAAGTTATAAGATTTTGTAAAACAACCTATGAGAGAAAATTATATTATTGAATTCTGAAAACCTCAATGAATATAAGAGTGTAAGAGGTCAACAAAATCATACTTGGTTGTCTTCCAGAGTTTCTATTAATTCCTCGCTGGCTCTTAGCAAACTCGAGCCAGTCCTTAAATGCTTCTCCTGTTCGAATTCCATAGTTGACCAAGTTGAATTTAATTCCCGGAGCACTTTTTCCATTGACATTTCTTTAACAGCTTTATCTACAATATTTTTAACTTCTTCTTCGCATTCATGAAGATTCAATGCTAACAGATCTGCCAAAGTAGTTTCCGTGTCCATTATGAATTTTACCTTTAATGTAAATTTTGTAAACAAGTTTATTTATTAGAGAGAGACTCTCAAATAAAAAATGTCTGTACTTTTTATGAAAGAAAGTTATGTACAACATATTAAGTAAGTACAAATCTATATGCTATTTACAAAGCTTAAGTCATAGAAATTATTTTATTTTTAATTATCATTTCAAATAATTATTCCGTTTCAAAAATTAAATTATGTTAATTTAATTTTAGGTATTTGAAAATTTTGTAAAAATAATATTTGTTATGAAAGTTCGAAAGAGTTTTTGAACGTAATGTATTTTCATTAAAAAGTTTATGAAATTAAAAGAAATAATAAAATAATTTGTGTTGTGTATTTACATTTTTTTTGTACTTACAGTGACCTCTGGTGGAAGTGCAGCTAAGCTCTGTAATATATACAAATGTTATAAAGTATTCATTCAATAAAATTGCAATTTTTAACTGTATTTACAAATTGTAGTTCTAATTAAAAACTGTCATAAGTTGAAAATTAAAATATTGCATAAATATTTACATAGGTTTAAACTCGTAATTTATGCCGGTTTCTTATAAACGTACTTATCAGATTTTTTGTCTATTTTTCAGTGGTAGTTTTTTAAATTTTTATTTAATATAGAGATTTATATATTTGTCATTGGATATATTGGACATTATTTGCCGATTAATATTAAGATCAACCACAAACAAAAACATATAATTTTTGTAACAGTGCACATTTCTTAAAATACCTAAACTGAAGGTTAAATAGGCTCTGACGGGATAACCACATTTTCCCAGATAAGCTCAATCTGATAAGTACGTCGGTTCAGCAAATGGTAACAGTGTATTTGATAGCAAAATCCAACCTTAATATATATTAAGCCTTAATATATTTCAAGCACATATACGGTTAAAACCATAGAGATATAAGAGTAGAGTGCGCAACAGGCTGAATACTGTAATATAAGCAAAGAGAGAGATAGCTGGCGAGTGCCCTCTGTGTCTCTTTCTAGCCGAGTACTGTGATTGACTGCCGCGCTAACGAAAATATAGATATAATAGAGCCACGTTGTGTCATTCATTATCTGGGCGTTAAAATGCTCTGTATATATTATTTAAAATTTACTGTATGCTTCACTAACTATTTACAAATATTTTTATCTTTATTTTTATTTTAACTATAGCGTCTGCTTGCTTGTTTACCCTCTACCATACCAGCAATCAACCAAGCCAGCAGCAGCGGTTCGGCTTGGAAGAAACAGATAGGACACTCGGTGGGGTATCTCTCTAATTTAATCTCTAGTTTAATTTCTTCTAAATATAATTACATATCCGATGTACATATCTGGTTGGGTTTCACTAGTGTATAATATGTACAATGTGGTCATGACTATAATAAGTTTTATATACAACTTCCTAGATTTACAGAATATTTATAGAAATATATAAGCTCACAACCATTTTAAATGTAATCTGTATAAGATAAATGGTTTGAATCCTTACTAGGAACATTGGTTTCTCTCTTGTTTGAAACATTGTTCCAAGAGGATAACAGTAAGTTATTTTACCTTAGTAGATTTCATAAGTTGATTCCAATGCCTTTCTCTTATGGCTGGATTCTGTAGTTCACCCACAGCTCTCAGAGATGTCAACATATTTTTAACCGTAGATTCTAATACTATAAATGTATCCCAACTTCTCATATCTTTATCAAGAAGTCGAATGTCTTTTGCAAACTTCTTACATTCAATATCCATGTTTTCAACATCTATTTTTCGCCATGGCGTTGTTTTCCAATCTTCAATACTGGTTCTTACTATGAAAACGTAATCCCAAAGTTGCTGCAAGAATAATCGTGGAAATTTCCATTGTGACTATTTAAAAACTATTTTAAATTTCAAAATATTAGACCAGGTAGAAAATGTAACGCAATGTAACATTTGAAATAGAAAATACACATAGAATAGAACCAGATAAATAGGGTATTAGAAAGAACGGTTATTTTAAGTACCTTCAACATCTTCAGTTCCTTCCGACATTGCTTCAACAATTTAAAATCAGGAACAGTAACTTCAAATAATGATCCCGAGTCCTGAATTGCTTTCATATGCGCTTCCAGCCGCGCTATATCATTATGCGTATGATCCATAACTGGGTAAGGTTTTTCACAATCATATTTAAAAAATAAATATCTTTTAAAACATTCTCTATAAAAATTAATATTGGTATCAAAATTTGTAATTTTCTTCCTAATGCATGTAACTTCCGCTGCTTGAAGCGGAGCCACTTGTTGTTTAACTGTGATCGCAATTTTCTTTGTATTTGCCCATTGTTCAGGTAATTCTTGTAATAGGACATTAACTTCTTCGGGAATATCCATATCGTAGTATTTAAGTAGTTCAATTGTGTCTGTCAACGGAGCAAACATTTCGTCTGTAGTTAAAGTTCTTTCTTTTACGTTCATTAAATATCCCATGATGTTGACGAGTCCTTTGTAGTCGCCTTCTGCCACAACTTGAAGCAATCCTTCATCTGCTTCTCGGATAAATGTAGCCAAGTCGGAAAGGCTAAAATTCATAAATAATATATTATATTCCATTGTTTTCATGTATCTATAATTGTAGATGGTACTCCAATATCAATTATCAAAGAAGAACTCAAGAAATGGCAAAACAGAAATATAAGGAGAGAGTAGAGAAATAAATACGATAAACAAGAAAGCGGGATGTGGAAAGTTCCGGAAAAAGAGTGTAAGGAACTAAATTGATAAGCATGGAACAATAGGAAAATTACTTCAGGAATGTAAGTAATAAAGTGTACAACGGAAAACAGACAAATGAAAGTGTATTAAGAAAGGAAAGGGTATTAGAACAGATTAAGAAACAAAGAAACTGGAGTGAGGCAATGTGAAAGAAGAGTAAATATTGGAAGGATTGACGGCAACAATAAACAGGATACGGTTTGTCTGACATTTTTTAATTAGTAATTCATTTTATGTAATTAAATGTAAGAACTAAAATAACATACCTGTTTGTAACATTATCGACGAGATGCTCTTTAAACATGTTACCCCATTTCCGAACCGTATTTAAGAGAGACTGACGAAACGGTCTCACATCCACCTGTAAAGTTTTAGTATAGTTTGACATAATAGCTATCAATATGTTAATGCTGCAATATTGATACATGGAGCAAGTTGAAATATATACCGTTAAATTATATTAAATAAGGAAATAATATCGTTACCTAGATGAGTAAAGTGTAAAATACCTGAAACCAGGCATTAAAGACTTGAACAGTTTTCATATCTTCAATTTCTAAATAAAGTGATTCATAATTATCGATTTGTTCTCTAAAGCTTTCCATCTTTGGTGGACATTCTTCCGGTGCACCAGGATCACCCATATTGACTAATTCAATCTCTTCCGGTCCTAACTGTCTTCCGAAAGCCATGAATATCTCCATTGCATTATCTCTATCTTCAAGCCACAAGTATGAATAACTTTCAAAACTGGCGCAAAAATCATTTGCTTCTTCTACAACTGTGTTAACACTTTGCAGTATCTCGTTCTTCATTTCTTCTATGTCACAGTTTGAGTTTATGTACTCTTCATATGACTGGACATTTGAAGAAGAAAGTCTGGGAATTAAACCCGCCATTTTGATTATATCTGTTATCAAATCTGCTAGTAAATGATTGAATCCTTTAGGGTCATTGGGGTCTAACGATGGGACAAATATCATATTAGGTTCTAGAAGCTCTAGGCGGGATTCAAAGAGAGGAGATAAATTGTTGCTGGGATCCATGTGTTCCGCAAGATACCCTAAACTGTTAGATTAAAGAAAAAAACATTTTTACAAATTAATAGTAAATAAAAAATTTAACACACTAGTTCAAAATGTTCTCGAACATATTTATTTTGAAGTTTTTCAAGATGTTTTTTAAGAATAAGAATAAGAAAAGATTACCTGCAACCAACTGTTTTTAATAAGGATTCAGCAATCATTTCATCAACAAAGCACACGTAGTCCTTCCAAATATCATCGTTTTGTTTATCTTCCATTCCAAAAAGTTTCACATTTTCTTGTAACAGAAATTGTATTTTTTCTGATGCGGCGACAATTTCTGCGTATCGCTTATTTATTCTGTCATATCGTTCTTCTAAACAAAGCACTGTATCCTACATAATGTTAAAATTTATTTTGTTAATGTTGAATTATTTTACTTGTAAGAAAAAAAGAAATATTTCGAATAAGGCTAAGATAAGATACCTTTTTGGAATCTTTCCGTTCAAATAACGGTATCTTGGTCCAGGTTGACATAATAGATTTTATAACGTTCAAGTTATCTTGTGTATCCTGAACACGTTTTTGCATGTTGAATACCAGATTATATAATTTCTCCATGTAATCCCAAAGTTCTGAAATAAAATAATGATAATAATCAAACTCAGTAAATATAGCTCTGGTTCAGTGATCGAACTCGAACACAGAAGTATGGGTCAAGTATAAATGTTCTCAGTCAATCAATCAATTAGTGTCACATCAATGCAAATAGTGTCGTCTACATTATAACTGAAGGTTGTATCAGAATTCGATAAACAAACGAAAATATATGAATATTTAAAAGAGGCAAGGTCAACAGTACACGAGCCATGACTTTATAAGAATTAGAAAAAGGAATCAACACATTATCGTATTTTAAATTACTTTATAAGAAATAAATTGATATCGTGATTTATTATTATTATTACTGGCCATGTTGCATTTTAAAGTCAGACCACTCAAATCTTAAATCACATTTTAAAGTATTGAGTTGAATATTTTACTAATTTAGTAATTTAAATTTAAAATAGCTGGACTAAAAGCTAATTAGTAACTGATGTAAGACATTGAAGTGACATTGTAAAACAATTTAATAAAAGACCAGCCTGTTGGGCATTTAGGTGTATATGGCAGAGGCGGCCTTTGGGGGTGGCAAGCAGGGCAACCGCACAGGGCCTCGCTCTTGTAGGGGCCTTGCATTCTCGCGGAACAAGTAGAAAAATTCATAACTCTTTAGAAATTTTAAGGCATTCATGTACCTTAGTTTTTCATCATTAATATTTGTCGTCTTTGTGGAAACTTTTATAAATCTTCCAATATAAAATTTAAAACTCTCTCTCTTCAATCATTATCAAAAATACTTTCTTTCAAATTACATAAATTACACAAAGAACAAGTGCCTCGTAAAGATCTGCCACCCCGGGGCCTCGCAAAGATCTGCCACCCCGGAGTCTCGCAAAGATCTGCCGCCCGGGGCCTCGCAATGGCTAAGGCTGTCACTGGTATATGGTGTAAGGTTTAAGTAACATAACAAAAGTTACCTCTGACGTAAAAAATGTTACCTTATATACAACGTTTATCCATTATACTAATGAATTATAAAGTGAAACATTTTGTAGTACCTGCTTATAGTACCATTCTATGGGTTACTAGCTTACCTCCTGAGTTCCAGTTTAAACTGTGTTGACCTTGAAGAACTAGAGTGTCAATGGCGTCAATCTCATTCTGTATTAGTTTGAATTCAACATCTCGACACCTTCTGCGCACTTTGTTGTACCACTCTATCGTGCGCTCCAAGTTATTTGTATATTTTCGAAATATTTCTCGTTTCTCCGATATTTGAAGCGCTTCCTGAGGAATGTCTTCATGCCCTGTGGCTTTGAGGTAATGTACTTCTTTGAGTATTGCGGTTAGCTGAAGAGAATAAGGATATACTAGTATTTAAGTGATTTAAATCATTTGATTATGAATCTATTATACACTCTGCTTCTGTAGAAGAGGGTACGAAAAATACAATTCTGCATCCATGGAGTCATACAAACGATTTAAAATTCGCACGGAAAAATTTATAGTTTGAATCAAATTTACAGTGCGAATTTATTACTCAATTAACAACACGTTGATGCAACTAGCCGTGTTATAACTTTTACTCTTAGCTGTTGACCCTGTACCTTGAATCTGTGAAGACGGCGGAGATGGCATTGAGAAACGATCGATAATTAAGTAATCTGCCGTTATTCACATGCGCTTAATGTGACAGTATTTATTATTTCTGGAAGTGAAAGTACGAGTAAACTTCAGATTTGGTTATGATCACGCGCGGTGACCTTGGACACACAAAACCTGCATAAAACACAGTGTGATTGGAATTTTAATGATTTTTGCATTAATAGTGGAATATAATAAGAAACTTGTATGTTTTCTAAATTTGACTACTTAAGTTTTCCCAATGTTATCAGCTGATGTTAAATAAAGTGCATAATAAGTCCCATACCTTGGAGCGAGAATAAGAAGCCTGCTTTTAAAAAAAAGATCTTTGAAAAATCGCCTTAAATTAATAGGCGCTCTTAAATTTCAAAATAGGATTCGTCGATTGCTTTTTGAATTTCTTTAAAAATTAAAAAACTTATACGAGATTTTATTATTTAAAATTTTCATTTTTCGGTAACTTTTGGAATGCATTAATGTTACTCTGATTATATTCATAGAACCATTGCAATATGGTTCTAGTATTTGTATAAAGCAAACAGTGTCATGTATATTAATGGCTAAACTATTAGCATATTTTGCAACAATTATAGTGTACCTGTGGATGGAAGTTTAACGACAACTCTTGATTATCCTTCTTCCTGGTTAGCAAGCATCTTTTCAAATTAACTTCAACCTGACTTGGAACTGCAGCTGCCCAATCATCAAACAATTTTTTTTCGAAAGCTTTTAGAGCAGCTAATAAAGAATCATATTTTTTCAAAATATTCAAAGCCTCTTCTGAAGTAGTTATCCTTTAATAAAAAATTTAAATTTACCAGATAAACTCATTAGAAGCTTTTTGCTGAACTTATATTTAACTTAAGTTAGTTAACAAGACCACTTAAAGAGAAATAACCCTTTTTTTCTTGCCCTTTTCTAGTTGTTGTTTATTTTACATAAATGATTACAGGTTACGTAATTTTGAGATATTTTTCTATTTAAATATTTTTATATTTAAGTAGAGAGCGCTGGATGGAAATTCTCGGAAAATCTAAATGGATTTACGTTCCTATTTCCCAAAAACAAGAAACATTGAAAGTTGAGAAAGCAGCGCCCTCTACATCCAAGAAACATCACCACTTCTAAGTGTATATTATCTGTAACCTAAGAAAAGATTTTTACTTACGGATGCTGAATCAATCTGAAATTATTGACTGGAACAGTAATCCTCTGTGTCAGTGAATACGACCATCTTAGCGAACCAGAGACAGGCGGCATATATCTATCAACGCGCATGACTCCAAATTTTTGAATGCTCTCCATTGCTTCATCAAATATCTCTTGACACATTATTATTTCATTATCCAGCATTTTTAATATCTCTGAATATTTGCTTGTAAATTCCTTCTTTATTAAAGGACGTTCAAGGACAGATCCAACAATGTTGATTAACTACAAGCAACACTTTAGTTAATAACCGGAAATGCGTCTAGACTACTTAAAAACTAAACCTGTTGCTAGAGGCAGTCAAGTTGAGGTCATGTCAAGTTTAATTTTTAATTAGTAGTATTAACTCAACAAAAAAAAACATTTAGGACTTATGCTTTTGGCTTTCTTACTTTGTAAACCGCTTCTAAGTTATAGCAATCATCAAACGCCTCACAAAGCACAGCAGCAAGTTTCAAATCAAGTTCCAAAATCTTTTCCTGAAATTTTTCGAAATCGCCATGAAACGATGGATCATCTGGATCCAAAACATCATAAGTTTTTCCAGCAAACACAGCAAAATACTGATTGAAATCCACTGAAATCGAAGTAACTCTTCCACTAAGAAGTCTACCTTTCAATCCTCCAATTTCTACTTTTTCTAGTTTTAGAAACTCTAGAACAGTTTGGAAGAACCAATTAATCGTGTCTAATCTTTCTAGAAATGCTATTAGTCTTTGGAAAACAACATTCGGATGAAACGTCCATTGAATTACAGCCCTTTCTTTAAAAAATGGCGCAAGATTTTCTTTGTAGTGGTCAAAAATAGATCGAAAGTTTTTTAAATGTTCATTTGTTAGTTGAAGTCTTTGCATTGCTTCATCTATGTCGCTGTGGAATAAGGTTGAAGGGTCTAGGAACCTTTTTGCCTGAAACATAAAAGTACAAGTAAAAGATCAACCTTTCCACTTAACATTTGATTTAATGAAAATATATTTTGCAATAAATTTACCTGCTGAATTAGCAAGTTGCATATTTGTCTGAGGAGGACTATCAACTTTGAAGATTGACAATAGTATCTCGAGTTGCCCCAAACCAAACAAACAACATGAAGCAGAGGTTTAAGAAATGGTCCAATTTCTGCAAAATCAGTTTCTTCCAGTTGAGTGAAATGTTTGATTAAAGGTTTCAGATATAGTGTTATATCCTTCGCTTCATCAAGTGCTAAAAATTAAGCATGTTATTTATTATTAGAATTATCTTTTCTTAAGATGGTTGAATATAAAACGGGCGGTTTTGAAATCCAATAGAAACCGAAAACCAATCAATTTTAATGGAATTATAATAACAAATACCTGCGACAACATTTCTAAATAAGTTTTTAAAGCAGGGATAGTAAGCACTTTCAGTTTTCTCTAGAATAACCGCCATACACCGCACTCTTTCTTCACGTAATTGCTCATAGATGTATGTCAAATTTCTCATCCTGTTGTTCCAAAATTGTATTTCTGAAAATTGAAAAAAATATTATAAAGTACACTGATTCATAATTTATGTTTTGGTTAATATTGTCGTCACCTGCAGCTGGTGTTGGGTTCTGTCCACCATTAAATGCATTAGAGGAGTCCTCAGTCATGACGTCATTTATTTGGGTTGCCCATTTTATCACTACTCCTTCAATAGCACTTTTTAGGTAGAGATCAACTTCACCATCCTTCTTTCTTCGGAGATTCTTTTCTGCTTCGTAGACTCTTTCTACACCAACAGGCATAGGGAGTACAGTTTGCCCGTTGACTTGACCTTTCACCTATTAATTTTAAAAATATGTACCCGGATCAGAAACTTATTTAATTGAAAGACATTTTTATATAAAAAATTAAGTTCATTGAATAAAATGTGTACTGATAGTTAGAAGTTTCACATTAATATTGCGTAATCTCTACACATATCTTTTAATGATTATACTATATAAATAATGTAAGACACATTAATATTTTGTTTCTAATTACATACAGGATGGAAATTCTCCATTCGAAATTTGGTCCAGGTTTGAAAAATTTGTAAACATGTGCTAGATATTTAAGAATCGATGAAATAAATATATATGAAATATTTTTTTATGTAAAATAATAAACGTTTATTTATTTAAAATATATATTCCCTTTAAATAGAGTTACGTATCTTACATTTTCTGACGTTAATAAAGTTTTTTATTATGAAAGATTATTTAATTAATATGTAACCTATTAATATTAGTAAAAGATTTTTAACGTCATTTTCATTTAGTTAATGACAATGTAATAATATTATATTAAACTTCTGTGAATAATAAAACGTAACGTTAAATATTGCATTAAATAATACATGAGTTTAATTTTTTGTGGTAGACAGTAACAATTCAGGCACTAATAATAATAAAAGTGTGGGGCGTAAGTTCTGGTATTTACATTTCCCAATAGTTTTATATTATTTAACTATCCAAGAGAAATTGTGTTACCTGATATACAGTACTTTTTAAACTATGCACATGCTTTTGTATATCCTGTGCAACAACATCCGGCCATTTTTTATGATTTGCCGGGTTTGACAACAACGGAACAAATACTTCATCAACTAAAGATGCAAGCTGGTCAATAGTCTTGGGTGCCATATCCCCAACAATCAACCCTTCAGCTGGCACTTCCTTTGGAACTGGTGCTTGAGATTTTTTTATGAAATAAACGGCTTTACTTTTCAATTGAGGAATCGGAAAACTTGTATACGGCACTAATTGAGCAGCTGGTGTCAGGACTATGATTAGGAGCACTGGTGTAGGCTTATCTAAGAAATCTCTTAGAAGCATCTTGTGCTCTTCTGTCGTAGTTAATCTTAACCATTTCTCAGGCTTTAATTTCAAAGATTTCTGTATGTACGATCCCAAAAAGTCGAAACGATTGTCCACAACACTGTTAGGTTCCATCGTACTATTTGTTAGATTAGAATTGTATAGACGCGCTTGGGGTGATCGTACGACTGAATAGTATTTGATGTCTTGGGGTTGAAGAAAATAACAACACAACACGAAACGACGGAAATTCAAAAGACAGACACGCGCATCGCGGAATATTATCAGAAATATAAACGAATGGAATATAGTGCTGTTAATATTCTATATTATAACTATGCTACTTTTAAAAAATAATCATAAATCTGCCATCTATGATGCAGAAAACTTTTTTTCGGTGCGAAAATATTTTTTCGCCGATTTCTCTTTTCAATTTTTACATGCCTTCACCGTCGGGATGGATTAAGGAGAGTGAATGCCATCATCTATAATGCAGAAATATTTCGCCTTTTTTTTTTTCAATTTTTACATGCCTTCACTGTCGGAATGGATTAAGTAACATAATGCTATAAATTTACGTACAAGAGCTAACGATTGTATTAAATATAAAGCAAGAAGTAATCTTATATAACCTTAAATTTGCTCATTTTATAAAGTTTTTCCATTTAATGTTGCTCATTTTATGATAAACATTTTTACACTATTTCTTACCCCTATTTATTTGATTTATAACCCTTTGTTATACATTAAATTACTATATAGTTTAGGAGTTTGAAATGACATGCTACAACCACATATCTTCGCACACACTGACATTGCAACGTGAAGTCACACACACACACTTGGATGTACACACTGTACTGTCAGGTGGGGTCAAATGTTGGGGAGCGTTCTGTCAAAGCAACATAATGACGCACGGGGCTAGAGCATGAGAAGTGGTGGGCGAGATATGTAAACCGAAGTAGACGAAAATGTTTAGGGATGACAGTTTAAATTCAAATAAAGAATGAACCTGGTAAAACGGCAGCTAATATAATATCGTATCGGTACATCGTACATCGATTAAAATTTCAATGATTTATAACTATAATTAGAGTAATTTTCAACATGCTATTATATAAATTGCATCTAATTTGTTCGTTTTGTAGACCTCAAATAAATTACCTATTATATTTATGAAATATTGAGTCTATTAATTATAGCAGAGAAAGGGAGTAATATTTTACAATTTTTAAATACGTGTGCTGAAAAATTGATTTAGTTTAGGATTTAAAAAAGATTAAAAGGAATAGATGCAAGAATGATTCTACATTATTTTTTTAACAATTAACTTATGTCGTAAAAATACGGTCGTTTTTTTACTGTTTGAAAAATCATATCTCTTTAGCCAACGTTTTAGCTTACTGCAAACGGAAGACGTTATAAATATCTAAAGGTGTCTTTAAAAAACACAACTTGTGTTCGAGCACCTCTAACAACTCTCTGGCCTGTAGTTTATAAATGATCAAACAAAAAAAAGTACATGCTAATACAGTGTAGATTAAGGGGGAGCTTTCCGGGCTAATATTTTGTAACCTAATTGTGTAAAGGTGCTATAGATAGCACGAAAGCATGCTATTATCTTGTGGCACATGTATACAGTACGTGATATTTTGCGGCTAGTTTATTTTCAGAATGTTTAAATCGCAAGTTGGAGGATTACAAGTAGATGAATTCTCCTCTGCTTTTAGCATGTCTGAACACAAATAGCATGCCAAATATAAATAAATATCATAGTAATATGCGATATCAAAGCAAAAGGGAATTTGTCATCAGTATGCTATCAAATAGGTCATGCTATTTTTATGCACAGAGGCTTGCTAATTATTTAAATTATTCAGCCTAAAGTCACAATGAAAATTATCGCCAGATCTTAACTATTGGAATAATACCGATGTAAGGTAGCCCTTTTTTAAACGGTTATTTATTTTGGTGTTTATATGTTAGAATTTAAATAACGGGGAATCGGTTTAGAATAATAGCTATACAAGCCAATACAATTATTAACTAATAATTACATAATTTATTTCAAGTATTCGACTACAATGTACGACAAATGATACTTGAACGATTCTTATATTGTAAATAAATAGGTTATAGTTAATCCAGTAGTCAAGGTGATCGGCAATAAACTAGTAATGGAGATTACTATGATACTTGGAATTACAGACAGTTACAGACATTATGCTAACATAAAAAGAAGTAAATATTTAAAACAAATAAACACATTTTAAAAGATCCAAATAAGAAAAACTAATATACCTAATAATTAAAGAGTGACTCAAAAAAAAGTATACATTGTTTGTATGATTATAACTTCAATTTTTATTCACATACTTTTTTTCCTGTTGTAGTTATTCAAAATTTTGATTGTCCTGGTTCTAATCGCACTGTTGATAACATTGTATACATTTTTTTGGGACTCGCTCTTGATTATAAGTTCTAGACAATAAAATATTTGACTTCACGAAACTTGACATCCGTTTGTCTCTTAGTGTACTTATTTAAGCTTTAATAATATCAAGATGAAAGTAACTCCGTCACGTTGGTACACCTTCTGTTTAACTTCAGGTGCGTTAACCACGGGTTACAGTCCCCTGATTAATTTCTTGCTTCGCATTCTAGTTTCAAGCATGCAAAACTCTTATTGTTATTTACATTTATTTTAAAATAACTTTTTCATTCTATTTTTTATGAAAACACAACACTCCTTCCAATAAGTAGATGTTGAAATCGTGACTGGTACGAAGTAGAACTTAATATTGTCATAAAGTCATTGGTTTTGTGAACAAATAAAATGTACATTACGTGATGTCCCTTTGTCCTAGGTCGCCAAGTCACAATACGCGTATCTGATACCAAAATAACTTTAATATCATTTCTTTTCACAGAATAAATAATATTACAATACATCAAAAGAAATTATTCAAATAATATTGATTTCAACTTATTCTTTATTTTCTTATAATTCCCGAAACTTTTTATTGTTTAATATATAATTTCTTTTTATATAATTGTAAACTGTAAACTGTATAATTGTAATTGTGTCCTATGTCTTAATTTCTATAAAACTGTACCATATATTGATAAAGTTGGTTACTAGAACCTCCTTATATTCCAGGAGATTAACAATATTTTATACAACAGAGCGTAAAAGAGATAGCATATTCAAGATACAACTCTGGCAAGGTTACCAACCTTACAGCTCATAAATCTCTGTTATATGTATTTATATATCAAAATATCAAATATTATTTACAGCTATTTCAAGGAACAATAAAATTCTAATATTATGTCTGCCGTAACAGTGTTAAATAAAATAAAAACTTTTTTGAGTTGACCTGATTATTTCGACTACTAATAGCTACAAAACATTACCACAGCAGTGACTTTCTGAACAAATAACTGACGTTAAAATGCATTTAACGTCATACAAATTTCGGCCGACCATTTCTAGTGCTAAAACTACAATTCAAACTTTTAATTGCTATATCTCCATCAACATTTAGATATTTAATAAAATAGACACGCCAATACACATTTATTGACATAAATTTCAATCAACAATTGAAAAATCGACCACTAAAACACTTAATTTTGTGACCTATTTTATTGCTTTTACATAAGTAGATCGACCCTTTTGTGCATTAGTATACTCTTAAAAGTTTTTATGAACACAATTTTTAGGATTATAAAATCATTACATAAGATTTATATATATATATATATATATTTATAAGATTAGAAGTCTTTTTTAAGTATTTCAGGCTTTAGAGGTAATGGATGACATATAAACTTAGATAGTACCATTCTTAAAACAAAATATGTCCGAATTTTGAGACATTTTGACCATTGGTTTACGAGTTACAATAGTTTTAGTGACGCAACTTTTGTAATTTTCAAAATTGCTTTGCTTGGACGGTATTTTTATCAACACAAGAAATTCATATCTTTCCATTGTTTTGAAAATTACTTAAGTACGAATAAAATGAAAAGTTAATGTAATGACAAAGCAAATACTATTAAAAAAATGCTTAAGTGTATACCAAATATAGGATTAAGCTGTCAAGTTGTCACTCAAATTAAGAAAAAAGACTTTGGAATAAACAGGTTACTTAACACCGCTAAGTGCGTTGTTTGTTGATGTTGTCTTGAGTCCAAACTGGGAGTTGTGCCACTAAGATAAAACATGTAAATTTCCATTATTTATGCAACAATAATGTGCAGCTGTTCGTTTTGTAGTAGCTGTACAGACGTCAATTGATCGACGTCATGGAAGGACACCCACGCTAAAAAAAATCACTTTTTATTAGTAATCATAATTTTGTTTACAAATTGATTGTTGTTTAATACGATTCCAAGAATTTCAAGATTGATATTTCAGGAATAAACTTGTTTTATTTATTGTGTCAAAGTCAAATTATTCATAACATAGGGTGGCTAGTGGAAAAGTGCTAATTCTGCTAATAAAATAAGCAAATACGAGTATGTCTATCACTACTTCTAATACACGGTACATCAAAACTTTCGATCATACCCAACCATATACTTAAACTCGTAGTTATCGCAAAAGTTAGTTGTGTCGATCTTGTAGCAGATATTGGATCGACCTACCAATTTACTGTTATCTCTCTTTGACTATCAATGTTTGTGACATCTATGAGTTCAGCAACCGACCCTCAATATATTAAATTAGCAGATGCGATTACTTTTTGCGAAACAAATTTTATAAAAAAGTAAAAAGGAATTGAAAAAACTATCAACGTCAGATAAGACCGGATATCCTTGAATAATATTTAATGTCAAAATTAATCATAAACAAGTGTTATAAACCGTTCATATTATAAAAAATTGAATTGATCATGTGTCCTAAATTTGGGAAACCTTAGAACCACTAATCGAAGCTATAAATAGTTGATCGATCAAAAATTTTAAATCATTATTAGTAAGTTATTGTACAACCTAGACTTTTCTATATAAAATGAATCAATTTATTACTGTTTTATCGATTTTATTTGCTGCAGGGTATGCAGTTAAACTTCGTAAGTAGATATTTCACTATAAAACATATATATTACATAAAACTTATGTTAAATTATCTATCGCCTATCGTACATCGTTCATAGAAAGGTTGCGCCCAAATTGCTGGGTCGTTTCGGCGGGCATTACTTATTTATACAATTATATAAATTTATGTGTTAACTTAATATAACTAATAATTATTATTTTAGTACACAATTTATTTAAAATAAATATTTAAAACCTATTTACGGTAAAAAAATAATATCTGTGGCTAAAACCGGCGTCAAAAAATGGCGTAGAACCTTTTCGCTGCAGGACCAAGCAAGTCTCGCTGTCATTTAAAATCTAATGCGTTTGTGCGCTTGCGCATCTATTTGATTTACGACTTGTACGTGTACATCCAGTACAACATTTCCTAAATTTGATTGTTTGCTAGAAAAAGTTAAGGCTGCTTTCATTGGAATAGACTACTTGTGACGCCAACTTTTTAGTATTGTGTAGTCGAGATGTTTCGCATTGACACACTTTATCATGAACAGTTTATCCTATTAAAAGAGTCGGCGATCACAAGTAGTCTGTTCTATTGTGAGTTCCTTATAAATTAAGTCTACTAAAAGATGAATAAAATATAGAAAATAAAAATAAGCATGCATTAGTAATCAAATCAATATATTATTATTATATGACAGTTACAGTATAAATAAAATTATTAATTAGAAATTAATGCTAAAATAGACATTGTATACATTACACTATTTGTAGTACTATGCCATTAATTATTTTATTGCAGCCTCAAGTATTCCACTATGCAAATATGATAACAACAAATGTATGCTGGAGTCGTCTAATAAAGCCATTTCTGCAATTTATAAAGGTAATTCTAACTTTGTAACTAATTCTACTTTAATTTCAATCATAGTTAATATATTTATATTCAAATTTAATAAAAATGACTTAGCCGGGAAATGCATCATTAGAAAGAAGTCAACTATGTATTTTGCGTAGGCAATTTTTTATATTATTAAGTACTACCATTCTGCCGCCCTCTTGAAAATAAGTAATCAGTTTTTTTTATTTATCTTGAAAATTATTAGTCTCACAAAACATTTGTTAAGTGCTTCTTTCTAGATAATAACATCATTTACAACTTTAATTAAGAAAATATTTTTTCGCCGATTTCTTTTTTTCAATTTTTACATGCCTTCACTGTCGGAATGGAAGTAGAGTGAACTAACGATTGTATTAAATAGAAAGCAAGAAGTAATCTTAAATAGAAATATGTAAGCCAAACAGTTCTCACACTCATGTGCTATTCCATTCAGATTTGGGTTTTTTTTATTGTCATCTGGATACATGGTTCTTTTTAATGATTATATGTTATTGTTTGGGTTTTTTGTGTAATTTATTCTAATAGTAGTAAACTCAACTGGACTGTGAGGTAATTGTAACTAGATATAATTACTTTTCGTGTCAAACCTAAAGGGTAATTTATAGCTTTATATGGCAAGTAAAGAGTGCTTGGTTTTTTCTGAGTGTATTTAAATTTACCAAATGGAATCACTGATATCATATTAGAATTACTTACAAAGATTTATTCAAAAAGGTACCGCAGGAATTTGTGCAATCTCATGTTGAATCATGTGTTCACCACACTGAAATAATATAAACATATTTATGCAACCACAGCAATTTGAAAATAATGCCATAATAATTTAACAGTCAACCATCTAATTCCTCAGTATACAAAACATTTAAAATTGTAATAAAATTCAAAGAACAAACAAAATACTTTACAACAACTTTATTTTAATTTCAAAATCCATAGAATTACATTACTTATGCAAAAACCTATAAAAAGTATTTCTTTTTATTTATGTATTCTAATTTTATAAGCTTAGAACTCTTTTTTGAACTGTCTTTGCATTGATGCACAATAATTATAAATAGAATAAATTTAACAAAAATTTGATGATGTTTTTAAAGGAGTCTCAAAGCTTCACTTGCCACCTCTGGACCCGTTGAAAATAAGCCGTATTGACATTGAACATGGAGAACAAAATCCTGTGTCTATGAAGATTAGTCTGATTGACTGCACTGTGATTGGATTAAAAGATCTTGCCATAACTAAAATAAGGTACATCAACTATGGTATTATGTACATTTGTAATGTTTCTTGAATAAACTTAATCAGAGGAACTTGTCTTCCTAGTTCTGCCACTAGAACTCCGAAAGGATTCAATCTAAAGTTCACAGCGAAAGTTCCACGTTTACAAGTTGTTGGCCAGTACGATATGAAAGGGAACGTTCTTATTCTCCCGATTAATGGCAACGGAAATTGTAATTTAACGCTTGGTAAGACTTTAAAAATATTGTTTTATTAATTTGTAATTATTTGTATTGCTAGCACTGTAATATATTTGCTATACTTAATTAGTAGAAATATGGTTCGATTTGTCTTTACCGTTTTATAAATTATCAAGTTTTAGGTTTAATTTAACCTTTTACTATTAATTCCAGTAATTACATTTACTCCGCTACACATAGTTACATATATTCGTAAGTAACGGCTATTTATCATAAAGAAGTTTACTTTTTACATAAATTCTGATAGGTTAATCAAAATGAAATTACGTAACAAAAGTTATCTTTCGACATAAATTTATATTTCTGAAATCAATAAAACATTTTATGCAAAAATATTTAATGTTACATATTAAATTAATATAGTCATTTATTTAATGACAATGTAATAATTATGTTAAACTTCGATAAGCAATAAAGTTATGTAAAAAGAAATATGTTAAATAATACACGAGTTTACGTTTGTGTAGCTTACATCTAAATGTGCGTAAATGTAATATGCAACATTATAAAATCTTGCATAAACAGCTTTTATTAACGTCAAAGAACGTAAGATAAAGATAACATTTGTCATACATCGTTACGTTGTATTAACCTAAAAAGTGACATTGAATTGAATGAAAATTGAAAATTAAGTTATTTTGAAATTCAGATTATGGCGCCAAAACTAAAGTCTTAATATTGTTAATGTACATATTCGTATTTTATTGCACAGATGATTTTACAACTGACATTCGACTAATTGGAACCGATGACCCTTTAATGAAAAAAGGATTAGAATATCTTCAGATTAAAAAGTTTCAATTTCAATTTGAAACATCAAGGTAAATAAATATAGGGTAATAAATATATAGCAAATTTCACAAAATATGGACCATTTCATGAATTGATTCACACTTTCGTTTACAGACTGTAAAACTTGTATAGTATTAAGTGTGAGTTCAGTCGTATAGAAAGAAAGATGGTCAAGGTTTTTTTCATCGGATAAAAAAACCGGTCACTTTATATATTTCATAAAAAAATAATAATTCTATCAAACGAAATATTACTTGCAGATCTGGTTTTGTTTAATTATTAAATTATAATATTTATAAGATCTCATAGCTAATTAGCATAGTACAGTACATCGTTAAACGACCTTGAATTTGTTCGCGGTCAAATCTGTTTACCAACAAATTTATGTAAAGAATAAGTACGTACCTCATTAAATCTATTTGTAATATAACTAGAGCGTTATATAATGAAATTCTTTTCTTCTTATTTTATAGTTGATTGCACGACGTAGATATTAAATATTTAGGTATAATTACAGTGACATACCCGGGGGTGGGGGGGGGGGTTGTTGGGGGCTAGTATTCTGGTGGAATCCTTTTTTAGATTTTACGAGAAATCTGATTTATGTAGTCATAATTGACAGTTACTGTAGGCCCTATTTGTGATGAAAAAAACTCGGGGGGTAACCCCCCATTCACTCCTCCCACTGTACCGCAATGTATAATTAACACGAATTAAATATGTTTAATGTACATGACCTAGGTACATCAAATCAGCTGAAGTTACTGATTGGTGGTTGTAAATCTTAAGGTACAGATCTACAGGTGTAAACTAAATAGCTCATATTTATTTGGTTTTTATTTTCGTTTCGCTCTTTAATAAATGTTATTTTGTTTTTAGTCCCCGGTGAACAATTTCTTAATTTTAATTTATTTTTTAGGTTACACATTAATTTCGATAATCTATATAATGGCGACGAAGCACTTGGAGCAAATACTAATCAGTTTTTAAATGATAACTGGCAAGATGTTATAAAAGAAATGAAACCTGTGGTGGAAGACACTTTTGGAGAAGTATTTAAAGAAATTCTCAACCGAATGTTTGCCAGAGTGCCGTATCAAGACATGTTTTTAGCGAATTGATATTATTGCAATTTATTTGGATAATTATTTATTTAACTTACTAATTTATTTATTTATTTTTAACATTTAAGATTTTCGTGTTATATTTAGCTAATGTAATTAGTATATTTAAATTGTAAATATGCTATAATTGTTATAATTTACCAAATTTAGTCACTGTGATAATCACAAACTATGATTATTCCTAAAAAACACAAAATGTATACTTAATTTTTATTATTTACTGAAGTTTAACATAATTTTGTTATTAAAAATATGCAACAGGTAATAAATTCTTTTAATACTATGTTATTTTAATATGTAACATTATATAATTTTGCTTTTATGCAAACAAGCTTTATTGACATCAGATAAATATTGAAGCGCCACTTGTATTAACTTTTATTTTTTCTTCCAGTTTTTAGTTTTTATTTTGAATGTACTTAGTGTGCATATATAATTATTTTAATTTTTATAGCTAAAACTTAAAATTGAAACTGAAATTCATTAGGTGGGAATGGCCCTTTTATCTTAATAAATTTGTTTATCCTAAAATAATTCCACTACGTAGCAGGTAAATTTTTATTCACCGGTAACAAGAAAACTATTATTTTTACTTATTTTAAAATTTGCGTAAAACAAACAAATTAACTTAACTGATCAAAGCAGAAGTCCTTGACAGTTTATTATAATGTATTAACTGGAATAAAGAACAACAAATTCATTTTATATGTTTATTTCTGAAAAAAACCAAATTAGCAAGATATTAAACTGACCGGCCGTCGTTTACCTATATAATAAACTCACAGCTTACTTATGGGACACAATTTACGAGGTCTTCTTTAGCCATTTGCTCTAGCTGACTTTTTTAGTGATAAGTCAAAGCCTTGTGTTTATCATGATTAAGTGGACGCTGTTTTGTGTCATTGTCGTTGGCTTGGTGAATGGGGCTAAACTTCGTAAGTTTTGTTTTGAATTATTTCATAAATTTAATCCTTCAGTAGTGCCAAAAATAAATTTAAAATTAATTACATAACTCATCATTGACACAAGTTTATATCAAGGCATATTTAAAGAGATAAAATAGAAGGAGATTAACGTTCTGTAAGGTTCAAATTTAAAAAAATATTTATCATTCTAGTACTAGAATAATGAATATCGTACAAAAAGCTTCGGTAAATTGAATCTCTTCTTACATTTAAAATTATAGAAATATTATACATCTTTTATAATTTATAATTCAATTTTACAAATATCTAAATACTTCAATAATTCACTAATTAATTTTGAACCACTTAACAAAAATTTAGTATTAACAGGAAAAGTTTTAATCACATCTAATATATCACTATTCAATTTTGATCTTTCTAAACTATAATTTATGCATTCAAATATAATATGATCCAAAGTTCCTTCTTCACCACATTGACATCTATCGTCAGATTTAATATTAATTTTGGACAGGTGAGCTGGAGTTTTGCAATGATTACTTTTGATGCTGATTATAGTTCATATAATTTTGCGGGACTCATTTCTAAACCATCTCTTCTTACTTAAATTTGGATGTAACATATAATAATCTCTTCCTTTTAACTGACTTTTGTTAATGAAATCTGTGTTTCTCAAATTGAAGTTTAATTTTTTGATTATATTAAAAATTTCATATGAAGGTAATTTCACTTTCATCTCTATTTCTAAATTTATTGATTCCTTTGCCAATTTATCCGCAATTTCGTTTCCCCTTATTCCACAATGTGGTGGTATCCATAAATTTTATAGTATTATTCTTATTTATTATATTGAAATACATCTCCTTAATTTTGCATGTCAAAATATCATTATTTGATTTGTTATCATTAGAACTTAAATTTTTTAAAACACTTAAAGAATCCGTTATTGTTATAATTTTATTATTATTGATATTTTCATTAGTTTCCAATGCTTAATGCTAATTTTTCAACAGTATAAGAGCAAAAAAAAAAATATATATATTTATATATATATATATATATATATATATATATATATATATATATATAATAGCAAAAAAAAAAAATAAGAGCAAAAAAGCCAAAGGTGGCTATGACGAAAGAAAGTCAAGGCAAATAAGTAAATAAATATTAAAAAAAAATATATATAAATATTACAATATTTATTGAGTTTTTGCTTGTGTTGGTTGTACTTGGTTTGGATTACTTATTAGCACTATAATATGATTAGGTTATGGTGCCAGACATATTTTGAAAATATTGTTGACCCATGTAACTTTAATCAATTAGTTAAATTAAGTTAGTTAGGTTAAATTGTTAGTTAGTATAAGTACCTGACCATGGCTGTCCCAAACACACATTTAGCGACCTATTTTGTGACCATTCGAAACCTTTTTGAATAGTAAATCTCCTTTCTGTCCATTAATACAATCATAAATGAAATATCCTTATTTAGACCTTGTTAAATTAAATATTATTAGATTTCTTTTGGATTAAATATCGCATGTAAGGTATAATCTATAGCGTAATATTTTCTGGGTTTGGTAGTTGTCAATTAAGTTGATAATTGTTTATTCGTTTCATAAATACACATTCAATCTACTGTTAAATAAGAATGCTACACCTAATGATACTTTGCAAAATATATAAAGCCATTTGAAAAACAACACTTAAAAAAAACAATTACAGGATTCCATGACAGGTGATCCGATAAAGATTTAGTCAAGCAGATCTGATCAACAAGACAATACAAAAAGTTCGGTGATTATTAATCGCTGCGTGCTCGTAAATTTAAGTATACTGTCAGTTTCAATTTTTTAATGAATCTAATCATCAGTGCCGTACCATCAGTGGCAACACCACTTCGAATTTTCATCATGTAGTTATATTTAAGCAAAAAAAACGTATTTAAAAAAATCTTAAAAGTCGTTTATCTAAAAAAACATTTCCTATATTTTATTACATAGATTTGGCCTTGAAATTTAAAAAATTGCCACTTTCGATTGACCATATGCCATTGAGAATTGCATAATCAAACTTTTCATGTTTAGTATTCATTTTTGCTTAATTTATTTACGAATACGTCTTGCGGTAAAATATCTTTACCGAATTATTCAAATTATCAAGATTATCTCATTTATTCTTAACTACTTTATTAATAAAATTTCAAATTAACAAAGGTCAAGTAAACCATTTAGTTGACAAGGTTGAAATAGTTTGTTGCTTTAGTTCATTCATTATTGATATATCTATTTACTATTTATTCTAAAATTAACATTAATTTACCAATTCTAAGTAAGGATAAACTATTCAAGGTTTTGAGTTCTAATAAACGGTTATCCGTGAATTATAAAACTGGTCCTAACTCAAGTTAGTTTTATTTTACACTATTAATAAAGGACCTTGTAACATATTGTAAAAATGTATATTTCAAGTATGATTATGTGAATCATCATCCATCATCCATCACTAATTAATAAGATGTTTATATTTTAATCTAACTAAAATATACAAAGGCTGTATAATACAGGTTACAGTGACGCAATTAGCAGGACTATCAAAAACATCTAGAATTTTTTTTTAGTTATACATATTTATTATTATGTGGAGCCATATTACGAGTTGAAGGTGAACCCCACACTGTAAGTTTGAATCGGCCCCTTTTACAGTCGGTTTTATAAAAAATGAAAAATTAATCAGAATGTTTTGTCTTTTACGTTAAATTTCATTCTTTACAGTCACAACCTTCAGTTATAGGCCCTACGAGGAATCAAAACGAACAAACTACCATGGTTAGTTATGCTATATACACCAGTTATGTAATATATATCATTCTCATTACCCAGGAAGATAATGGGCTTGTGTCCTCATTTTTTAGTGGTCGATTTTTCAATTATTGATTGAAATTGATGTTAATAAATGTGTATTGGCGTGTCTATTTTATTAAATAGCTAAATATTAACGGAGATATAGCAATTAAAAGTTTGAATTGTAGTTTTAGCGCTAGAAATGGTCACCCATATTTGTATGACGTAAAATGCATTTTAACGTCAGTTATTTGTTGAGTAGGTCAGTGCTGTGGTAATGTTCTGTAGCTGTTGGTAGTCAAATAATCAAGTCAAATCAAAGAATAATAAGTTTTTATTTTATTTAACCCTGCTAAGGCAGACATAATATTGAAATTTGATTGTTCCTTGAAATAGATGTAAATAATATTTGATATTTTGTTATATAAATACATATAGCAGAGATTTAAGAGCTGTAAGGTTGGTAACCTTACACAAGGATTGTGATGTCACATGCACTTGGAATTTGTACAACGTTGAATCCCTTTAATAATTAAAGAGACAAAATGACTTTTTTAATTGTTAATATCTCTTAACATATAAGGAGTTATTAAAAAATAATTGAACATTTGAGGTTCTAGTAACCCACTTTATCAATATATAGTACACTTTTATAGAAATTAAGACATAGGACACAAGCCTATTAAACGCTTTTATTAGATAGTAGCAAGCTAGCAACTGTAGAAGTGTATTGCAAACTTCTACAATTTCTATAAGAGAAAAGTAAAAAATGAACCTTGAAATTAGCTTGATGTAAAATAGCAAGTACGAAACTTGCATTGCAACAGAGTTTCAATATGAAAAGTAAAAAATGAACCTTAAATTTAGATTGTGGCGAACTAGCAAGTGTGAAACATCACTGCACGATACTTTTACATCTGTTTATATTTGTGTAAATCTTCTTAAAAAATTCAATATTCATTTTATACGAAAAGAATAACAAGAGCGCTCATGCTGGCTCTGTAAAGTCGCGACGATAATAACAATTTTTTGCTTCGTTTTAATGTAATACCCGGAATTGCTAAAGAAACTGAACACATGCCAATCATTCAAATTAATTTTTATTTTAACTATAAAAAAACAAATCCAATATGTAATATATGCTAATTGATTTAACGTTTATAAAAAATAATTCTGAGATAAGGTATTTCATGCGCTAAACGTGTGTTTAACATAACATAAGTTACCTGTTACGTAAACCTATTTTACTGCTTCTTCTAAAAGGAATCTATCTCTTTATCCTTTAACATAATTATAAAACTTTTTAAGTAAACCTTTTTAAGTATTAAAAATGTATAAGAAGAAGGCCAAACTAGTGTTATAATAACATTTATATATGTCCATCATAAGTTGACGTTTTTTAGACATGCGTGTAGTGAATTTGTTGAACTTTTATCGTCCTACCTAATGCGACATTCATATAAACTCTACTAAACTCATGAAATTCAACAACTTCCATGTTTTGTGTGTAGTGTACTACTTGTCCATTAATTAATCTTCCAATAGTTTCAAAATGGATGGATTTAGAATTTACAAAAAGATATTTATATTTTTGAGTTCTTCAAACTATTGTAGCGCGCTATAACTTTTGCTCGGCTGTAATGTCAGCTTTCGAGAAGCCCCACCTCGGATAAATTGATTAATTTTGGTTCACTGGGTCAGTTTTACAATTACAGTTTAAAATATCAGTGTTTTTCATTTCAGCTGGCAACATACATCTCTGCCAATATGAAGATACCACGTGCTTATTGGAAGCGATCAACGATGCTATTCCAAAGTTATATAAAGGTAAATTTGTTGCTTAGCATAGCACATTATTATGATAGAATGGAATTACATAAGTCTTATTTTTAGATTATTTTCCGTGAACCGATTTTGTATAATATTTACATATATATTTACTGATCTAAATTTTAATTTTTTTAGGAAATCATGATTTAAACTTAATACCTTTTGATCCTCTACAAGTCGATCGCATTGTCATTGATCAAAAGGGTTCCACGAGTGCAGTAGCGATTAAGCTGAGTTTTGTAAATTCTAAAATACATGGAATCAAGGATATTCACATCGAGTCTATCAGGTATGTGGTGTACACGTTTATAGATTGGTTACTAGAAGAAAAGCAAGCGTACTCTTAGCTAATTAAAGTGTTACATTGTGTAACATTTTCTATTTGGTATAAAATCATTTACTGCAACTTTCTTTTGATGATTATCTTACTAATTATTAACATTCTTTGCAGTCCTGTTACAAAAACTCCAAAAGGTTTTCATTTGAAAATAAAGGGTTTAATCAAACAAGTTAGACTAGTTGGTGATTATGATGTCGATGGAAAAGTACTGATACTACCACTAACCGGAAAAGGGCCGTACAGTTTAACCTTAGGTAACACCAAAAGTTATTAGTTAACCAAAATCACAACAGATGTCACCCGCATAATTTATCACAATTTGGTATTAACAACTTTTCGAAAATAAATAACTATAATAAATTTCTTTTACGTTTTAATTTAGATAACTTAAAAGTCGACATAGCTCTGATTGGTGAAGATGAACCTGTAATAAAGAAAGGTGCAGAATATCTCAAACTTAAAAATTTTTCGTTTAAATTTCAAACAGACAAGTAAGTCAACTTTACCAAATTTAAGCTTAATATGTTTCGGTTGTATTGAAGTAGTTTTTATGATTTCTAGGATGAGCCTGCATTTCGATGGGCTCCATGGCGGAGACAAGGTTCTAGGCGATAGCACTAATGCCTTCTTGAATGAGAATTGGCGCGATCTTCTCGTTGAGCTACAACCAAGTTTCGAGTCTGCGTTTAGTCAGATATTCACTGAATTAACTAATAGATGCTTTGCGAAGGTCGCATACAGCGATGTTTTCCTGAATTAAATGATATTATGACCACAACTGAAATTAGAGTTAATCTATATGCGTAAATGAAATTAATGGTGTTAATAATTTCGAATTTATACCAAATAATATCATTTAGTTAAGCATTTTGATAAAAAGTAATCTTTTAAACACCTCTCCAATACCTTTTCTCTTCTCTAGCCGTTGGTTTACCTTTTTTACAATTTTTCATGCAGTTTTCTTTATCGATATTTTTAATTCTGAGGAAATATGAATATCATAAAGAAATTATCAAAATATTATAAATATTTCTGTAAATGAATTATTATCTATATATTTTATAAGCAAACTTTATTTTATGTAAAATAAACAAAGTATTATTACCTAAAATACAATGTATCTGATGTTTCAAATATATATGAAATTTATATCAAAAGAAATTTCTTTTATAAAAATGTTACACAACTGGATTACGAAAATTCTTTACGTACTCTTTTGCTTTTGTTACATACAACTAAATGCACAAAGAGCCTAGAAAAGATTATTGGAACACTGAAAAGAAGAAGTGTGATTAGATATAAAATATTAAGGGATTGTATAACTTTTGGGTTAAACCATAAGAACTTCACAGAAGAAATAAGAAATATAAAACTTTATGGGATACACAACTCAGCTCTTAGTAGTAAATGATTTATGACAAACACACTTGTTTGTGTCTTTGTTGTGATGGTAAATCGGTAAATATGACATGCATTGGAATTTTAATAATTAAAGAAATAAAATGACTATTTTAATTATTAATATCTCCTAAAATTAGGGAGTTATTTAAAAATAATTAAGACGTTTGAGGTTCTGATAGTTTTATAGAAATTCAGACATAGTAGTCCATTGATACGTTTTAATGCACCTGATATAAAGAATAATAAATAAATATTAAACAAAGACCACATTGTTTCAACCATCACTCAAAAGTCTACTTAAAAAATAATAAACAATAATTTAAATTGAAAACAATTTTTTTTACTTTACTTTTGGGTTTCTACAAGAGATCTTACATTACGTCATAAGCAGCATGTGAAGTACGAGTACACTCGTAAGTACGTACTTGATTCTTTTCATAAGTGTACAATATGCAACAACCTTTAGACCATGAGAAGACTTGTTTTTGTAGCATGAATTACGTTTAACAAAGAATCTTTATTTTCACTTTTATCAAGTGCAATGACAAACAATTTTCTAGTATTGCTTCTTGTTAATTTCGGTGACATAAGACTTGAGCCAGTGTCGAAATGGTGACAGATGAAGCGACATTCATGAAGATCGTGACCTTGACATTGAAAGAAACACTACAGCACTTTCCATTTTGCTGCAACGATTTTTTATTGCGTATTTCAATTGCAAAAATGTTTTTGTTTTATGTTAAAATTTAACATAACTCGTTTTAATTTGGTTTAATTATACTTATATCCTATTAGCAGTGGCGAATTTATGGTGCCCTAGAAATGCATTTGGAAGTAGGATGAAAAAATCGTTTTACGATTATGTTAACGGCCGAAAATGCAGAATTGTTTTTCAAAAAGACCAATAATTGGACACAAAACGTTGCATATTAGGTAACGTTGCTTACGTAACAGATAACTTTTGTTATGTTAGATAAAACTTAAATGTATTTAGCGGGATATTTTAGTAACCAAAATAATATTAATAAAGGTAAACTTTTTTATGTTTATAAAGCCCTTAAAACATGTAACTGGAAAGAGCTGCAAGAATGTGGAATTAAAGAAAAACTTTATTTTAGCAATTAAAAGTTTATGTTAAGTTATGTGCAAGAGAGATCGACTCAAGGGTCAATATGTATTTATATCTTATTGAAAATTCAAAAAATTGTAACATAAATAATTTGATTTGTTTAATTTTCACTAGATGTGCCCTAAGTATTCATTACTTAAGTATTATTCAAGCCGGACCTGTGTGCTGGTAACATTCTGCATAAATTTGAATTATTAGTATAAGGAATTATAACCAATTATGATATGTACTCGTCTAAAGTTTATAAATAAATCCTTGGTACAAGTTCTCTGGGTTTTTAACGAATAAAAAAATATTATTTACATAATAAAATAATGCACGATGATTCACAAATTTCAAACAAACTCAAATATATATAAATCCTTCTGAATGTACTACTGGACATACGCTCTAAGATTTTTGTGCTGTTCACGTATTAGACAATAATAATTAGTGAAATGTTTCAATTGTTAATGATATTTGTTGTTGGGGTTGCTATTGCAGCAGGAGGTTACATACGTAAGTTGATTAGGTATAATAAAATGTGATAACGTAGACAGTGCTTTATATTAGTAAATATTTCGTTGCATTTTTGTGATTTCAAAATATTACAATGAGAATTGTATCTGTTCTTTAATCAACAACATAATGAGAACTAGAGTTTACCCCCGTCGGCAATGCGACGTCTTTTTGGCGTTTCCTATTTTTAAATTGAATAAACTCGCACAATAATAAAATAATTTTTCAATTTATCAATATAAAAAATATTTTCAATTTATGCGTTATTTGACCAACTTTTTTTCAAAATTTGGGATTTTTTTTTCGATTCGTAAATAAGTTACCAAGGTTAGCCTATATACAAAATTTCAACTTTCGAGTTTACATGTTATGTATAGTTCAAATTACGAGAGTTGTGCAGTAACTCAAGAGGTTATAAGAGCCGTAGAAATCTACGACACGATGGTGAATTTGATTTTATTCGTTCCTATATACATTATAAAAAATTTAGTGACACAGCAATTTTCGTAGTAGATACGGCACAACTTGCTTTAAATATAAGTGGTATACTATAAGTGGTATACTATACTATACCACGGTGAAACGTTCTTAAGCAAAATGTTGCATTTGATTAGGGTTTTCTTTTTGCTGTGCGTTTAATAAGAAGTAGACAACAGTAATAGAACTAACCAAACCTAGTTTCAGTGAAACGAGATCGTATGGCTAATGCATAAAAGTAATAACTTTACATTTATGATTTCAGCAAAGGAAATAACTTTATGCAAATATGACGACACGGCATGTTTGCTGGAAAGTGCACGAAAAGCTATAACTGTTTTATATAAGGGTAAATGCATTTAGTTCTTAAATTGTTATTTCGGACATATTTCATTCTTTCATTTATCTTATGTTTTTATAGGAGATCCTGATTTAAATTTAGATCCATTTGATCCCTTGGAGATTCGACGTATTCATATTGATGAAGGCAGGCGTGGACCTTTCGACGTGAGGTTGACCTTTACGCAATCTGTCGTCAGAGGACTGCGAAATACTCAAATCGAATCAGTAAGGTAAAACGAAACTATGCTGTTACTAAAAATTCTACTAAGATCAATTCTAATATTTTTTGTTTAAATGTTACCAGTATAATATCTAATTATTAATATTTCCAGTGCTGCAAGTAATTCTCCAAGTAATTTTAAATTTGAATTAAGAGGAAAATTGGATCAATTAAAAATAATTGGAAATTACGACATTGCTGGACAGATCTTAGTTGTTCCTTTAAGAGGAAAAGGACAATACAATTTGACCTTAGGTATATAAATTCATTTATTAATGTAAAAGTACAGTTTTTTGTTTTAAATATTGTTTTTGGTATTAAATGAAAGGTATTGATATTCACTATCAGATATTATTGGCAGGCATCGTCTCACTCTTCAGTATTTTGAAATGTTAATAGTATATTTTAGTCTTATTTGGTATTAAAAATAATTAGAAGAATGCTAAATCACAATATATGATTAATTTTAAAAAAGGCGATAACATTTTTGATGTTGAGATATAATATATTTTGTAAAATGAAGTAAGGAATGAAGCATAATAATATTTAAACAAAAAGTGTCCTAAATTATTATTTTTTAACTATTTTAAAAGCCTTTTATCCTTGAATAAGCGTTCTTAAAATTGTATAATTCTTAAAACGGTCTTCATAAGAATTTTTATAATTAAGTTAATAGGCAAAAAGGTAGACTTAGGTAACGGTGTTTACATAATAGGTTACTTTTGTTAGATAAACGTTAAATTCACGTAACTAGGTTCAGCTAGTCATATGGTCTTGTTTGGTATTAATATTAGTTAGACTATATGTTAAAGTATATATCGACCATAATATGACACATTTATTGTATTGTATGTATTGATAACTTTTATGTATTTTAATAAATATTTAAATTATTCCAGGTGACATAGATTTCAAATGTACAGTTCACGGCGAGGATAAACCTTTAGTTATAAATGAAAAAGAACATCTACAGATTAAGAAAATGGATTTAAAGTTTGATATTAACAAGTAAGCAATTTGTTATTAATATAAATACAATTAACGTATCGATTTCTTTGTCAAGGTTTCAAAAGATTACATAATTTGAAAAAACTAATATGCGCAAATTTCTTTTAGATTGTCTGTCTACTTAGATGGCCTTTTTAACGGAGACCCAGTTTTAGGAGAAACTGCCAATACTTTCTTGAATAACAGCTGGCGTGATCTCCTCGTTCAAGTTAAACCAGACCTGGAAGTGGCACTCTCTAAAGTATTGAAAAAGAGATTTAATAAAATATTTGAAAATGTTGCTTTTAATGACGCATTTTTGTTTTAAATTTAAAAAGTAAATATTTTCATTCGAAACATACGAAACAATAAATACTGCAATTTAAAAATACTTTTTCTTCTTAATGTAAATAAATATAGATATTATATGTAGATATAATGTAGATTTTAATGTAAATGTAAAGATAATGTATAGATTACTAATGGAAACATGTTTGTTAATTAATATTTATGGAATAATATAATTAATAAGAATTTTTTTTAATTTATACCTATTATATTGTTATAACTAGTTTATATAAATTATCTAATAACATTTTTTCTAGTAATTTTAATAATGGTAATATTTTTTAAAGTCAGAGTTGATATTTTTTTTCTGTCGGTTATCATACTAGCTCAAATGCCTTAATTCTCTTTAATCTTCTTGTTAGTCCATCTGTGTGCAGCAGGTGAAGCGCTTCCACGTTGACATGGTGTTGGAGACGCTTTTTTCTATTTTCGTAATTTCTTCAGCTATTGTAGTTACTTTGAGATCCCTATGTATATCGCTATTGCGGACATACCACGGTGCATTCACTTTATTTTGGAAAGTCTGAATGCATATGATGTTGCATTTCTTAGTACAGCCCCATAGCTGGATTCCATATGTCCAAACTAGTTTCAATATTTGCTTATACAGTATTAGCTTGTTGTGTATGGATAATGTGGATTTGCGTCCTATTAGCCAGTACATCTTATTATATCTTATTCCCAGTTCATCTCCCTTTTTCTTTACGTGAGCCTTCCAACGAAGTTTGGCATCTAAAGTCATTCCTAGATACTTTGCTGTATTCGCATACGGAATAGCTTGGTCATTTATTAGTACCGGAATGTAATTTTTAGTCCTTTTGTTGGTGAAATTAACATGCACCGATTTCTTTTCGTTTAATGCAATCCTCCATTAATAAGATAAGCAACATAAATAAATCATAATGCATAGAAGATTTAATCCGAGAATAAATATTAGCAGTTACCTACATTTAAATTTTATCTGGCATAACAAAAGTTACATACTACATAAATGATTTTACCTAATAGACAACGCTTCTTGAGCTATTTTACTGCTTTTTGAAAAAAAAATATATCCTTTACGCATTACAACAGTTACAAATGTTCTCAAGAATAAGTTTTTAAAGTAAAAAGAAGTTACTTAATCAAATATTAAATTAATGAAAGGTAAAATCCATGTTTTGTTTTTTGCGGAAAAAGTTAACTGCATAATGGTAAATACTAAATATAACTTAGGTTATCTCTCAGCGACAAAATAACCAACATATATGAAAGACAAATATCTAGAGTTACTTATATATCACTTTATATATCACTTGGAGAACTAGCGTCATTTAATCGATTGTACCTTAAATAATTAATAAGTTATTTGACAAATATAACTTTTTAGCTTCTTGGTGAGGAACCGTTTTACTTCATGGACGAACTGCTCTTAATTTCCATGTTGTGGGTGCAAATCGATGTGGTTTATTAAGACAGAGAATTGTTATGAATCATTTCAAAATGCTACAAAACACTGTCAAAAAGAAAATGTCAAATGTGTGTCGTTATCATATGCAATGGGTTATTTACCGGAAGTTGGTGGTCAGAATTGAGTTGTATACAACGACTGTGTCAGTTAATCGAGCTGCTGCTCAATAATGAATAAGTTATCATTTATTCAATTATGGATCACAACGAAATTGCAAATGTATTCTTAGAAATTGTGTAAATTTAAAATCCATGATGAAATCTTTGTGGTTTTTTTACAAACTAAAGATAATAATAATGTATAATGATTAAAAAATGTCAACAACAACTCAAATATATAAATCAGTTCATTCTGAACTACTGAACAAACGCTCTAAGATTTTTGTGCTGTTGTTTATTAGATAATAATTATTTCTAAATTTAAGATGATTAAATTGTTAGTTATGTTTGTTATTAGTGTAGCCGTTGCGAGTTGCGGTTCTTTACGTAAGTTCATTTGAATATTAATGAAAATACTAGCATGGACCATGTTGCGATTATCTCATCAATGATTTTCAAATTTGTTTGAACAATATTGAGTTTTACTGGTTTTTAGTTGTTACAATGAGTAAATAAATTTGTTGCTTAATAAATAAGATGCAATGTAAGATAGAGCCTAATGATGCAATGCCATATGTGCCTAAAAAGCCTAAAAATTGTTGATTTAATTTGATAAGCAGATTAAGTATCAAAATAAATCTAGAATTATATATCTAATAAAAATTCATATGTGTTAGACTTTAAAGGCTAGCAAATATAATAAGTATAATTGTTTCAGCAAAGGAGATAACTATATGCAAATATAATGACAGAATTTGTTTGTTGAAAAGTACACAGAAGGGTGTGAGTGTCTTGTACAAAGGTAAGAGTTTTAATTTTTGAATATTAGTTAACCAAATCAAAATTATGTAAATTTAGATTAAGAAATATTCGGACAAATTTATATTAAATGTATATCTTCTTATAGGAGTACCTGGTTTAAATTTGGATCCATTCGATCCAATGGTAATCAATCATGTATATTTTGACGGAGGTAAAAGTAGACTTTTCGGTATGAAATTGACTTTAACTAAAACTTCCGTAATTGGGCTTCGAAATACTAAAATCAATTCAGTAAGGTAAAGTTCCTTTGTTATTTGATAACATATCTTCTTTGAATTAACAGATTCTTTAGCAAATGACATTAAAATGGTGTACATTAATATTTGTTTGCATATAGCATGTTTCATATTAACTTAATTATTTAGCTACTGTATTTAATAGTGCTGCACACAACTCTCCCAGAAATTTTAAATTTGAAGTGACTGGATATTTGAATCAATTACAAGTAACAGGAAATTATGATTTTTCCGGAAGTTTATTAATTATTCCTTTGACAGGAAAAGGAAAATTCAATTTAAGTTTAGGTAAGAGCTAATTTATTTAAAAATTTTACTAAATAATTATTAATTTCATTATTTTAGGTGACATACAATTTAAATACACAATGCACGGTGAAGATAAGCCATTGATAATAAAAGGAAAGGAACATTTACAACTTAAGAAAATAGATTTCAAATTTGACATTAACAGGTAAGTTATACCTTCAATAATAACACCCCCCCCCCTCCCCATACTCGGTACACTTGCTTCAAGTGTGATATCAAGGATAAATGTTATCTTAATTGTATAACTAATTTATTAAAGTGAATCAAATTTTTTCAGATTTTCCATCTACTTTGACGGGTTTAATGAATTTTTGAAAGGAAACGCAAATAGATACATAAATAGAAATTGGCGCTTTCTACTTGAGAAAGCAAAATCCGACATAGAAGCTTCAGTTGGGAATGATTTGAAAAATAGTATTAATAAAATATTTAAAAACGTTCCTTTTAGTGATGCATTTTTAGTGTAAATTTTCTATTGTAATTTGCTACAATATATAGCACTTACATCTAATATAAATTTACATGAAATAAAAAATATATAGTATCTTCTAATCGAAAAATGTTTTCTTAATTTAAATTTAAATTTACTAGCTCTGTTTTCTACTAGTTTTGTATTTTGACTAAAAATTAATTCGACGGACAAGTCACAAACTTCCGTATGCATTTGTTTTTAGAGATGAATAAACCCATCTAAAAATCTAACTAAGAAGAATGGGCTTGTGTCCTCATTTTTTAGTGGTCGATTTTTCAATTGTTGATTGAAATTGATGTTAATAAATGTGTATTGGCGTGTCTATTTTATTAAATATCTAAATGTTGACGGAGATATAGCAATTAAAAGTTTGAATTATAGTTTTAGCGCTAGAAATGGGCGACCATATTTTTATGACGTGAAATGCATTTTAACGTCAATTATTTGTTGAGTAGGTCAGTGCTGTGGTAATGTTTTGTAGCTGTTGGTAGTCAAATAATCAAGTCAAATCAAAGAATAATAAGTTTTTATTTTATTTAACCCTGCTAAGGCAGACATAATATAGAAATTTGATTGTTCCTTGAAATAGCTGTAAATAATATTTGATATTTTGATTTATAAATGCATATAGCAGAGATTTATGAGCTGTAAGGTTGGTAACCTTACACAAGGATTGTGATGTCACATGCATTTGGAATGTGTATAACATTGAACCCCTTTAATAATTAAAGAGACAAAATGACTTTTTTAATTGTTAATATCTCTTAACATATAAGGAGTTAATTTTATTAAAAAATAATTAAACATTTGAGGTTCTAGTAACCCACTTTATCAATATATAGTACACTTTTATAGAAATTAAGACATAGGACACAAGCCCATTGTGAACTTAACTATACATTATATACATCATATCAAAATTCAAACCAGAAAAATAGCAAAATTTGTCCTTTATATCTCGTAAACTATACGTGCTAATATAATGATTTAAAATTTGTTAGATAGAGCGTTTATATCTGTAATAGAGTGATAAAGGTAAAAGGAGGGAGAAGTGAAAATGAAGGAAGGATAGCGAACAAAAAATAAAGGGTTTGTCGAGAGGAGAAAAGGAAGGCAAGAGGTGAGAGATGGAGGTACAGGCAAGAAGGAAGGAGAAGCAGGAAACGGTGAGAATGAAGGAGGAATAGGGAACATGAAGAGAGAGGGTCAAGAGAAGATAAAGTCTAGAATAGTTTAAGTTTAGCTTTAAGTTTGAATTTATATAAGAATGAAATGTATTAGAAAATATAATACTGTAGATTGTAAAGCCGAAAGGCACACAATTAATATAGTAAATAATGTAATAACTATACATTATGTGTTTGGTAAATTGTACCAATACTGGTCAAATTCGTTCGGATTATTAACCAAGTGTGTTTACTCAAGGTAAACTCTAAACTGAAGGTGACTCTATCTTTTGCACAGTCTGAAGTTCACAAGATATGTCGTCAACCGCAAATAATTTATACATTTACCTAGATGACAAATTGTTTTATACCCATACATATGCACGTTGCAATTAATTGCGCTAATGAACATCGTATACGTATACGTTAGTTTGACATTGATATAATTTACAACCTATTTTTGCAAGGCTTGATACAAATGATCGATAATGTTAAACATGTACATCATTTTAATAAAACATAAAAGAATATGTATTATTAATTACACACAGGGTCACACATCTAGCGAGACTTTTCAAATTGAATTATATTTTGGTTAGAATTTTGTTATTTATTTGTATTTGAAGAGAGAAACGCGAGCTTTTTGAATTTAATTTTATCTGACGTCCGATTGTTTCCAACAATAATCCTTTTCTCTTTTACGACATCATAGAATGTTCGCAGTTTCGTTATCGTGTATAAATAAATTGATTATTTGATAAAAAAAATTTGACAGGGAAAAATAAAAGTGTTGTCATAAATATGTTTTGCATGCAGTTTGAGTGATTGTAATGTTATTAATGTTTTATAGTGGATTATTTAGCTTTGACTCAAGTTTTCATTGAAAGGAACAACATAATAATATATTTCTCAGTCTCCAATATTCACTTACCCATCTTGATTTTGCTTGTGAAAGCGTATTTACTTTAATAGTAATATTGATTGTTTGTAAAATTTACTTTGAGAACGGATACATTTATTACAAGTATATTTACGAATGAGATATTTTCAGACCTTTCCGGACAAGCTTATCAAAATAAATATATACCACATAACATTTTATATTTCTCACTAGACACCCTGTCCAAAGAGTTCAAATCAATCAATTTCAAAGTGGAAGACCTTGAAGTTACTAAACGTTTGATTATTTGATTTTAATTGTTATGTATTGAATAGGAAAAAGAATTAATTACTGTAATTAATTCACATTCTTTGAAAAACAAGTTCTTGTGATCTTGGCTATATAAGTAAGACGGTATTAATTAGTTTCGTAGATAAAAGTTTAGTTAATTTGAATTTCTAATTATGTTTAGCAACTCAGTGTTTAATATGTTTAAGTTGGTGGTACTGTGTTTTGTGGCAGCAAGCTTAGTTCTTGGAGCTAATCTTCGTAAGTTTTATTAAAATAGATAAGACGTAATACAAAATAAAATAATTGATTTCTAAAAATGAGTTCAAATCATATTTACGCCTTTTGTAGAAATATTTTGTTGACCATTAGTTTTTAAATTGAATTAAATAGATTCGATTAGATTTCCCTTTTTAATATTTATTTGAGTGCATCAATTTTGGTAAGTTATTATCACTGGTATATCACGAAGAAAGAGAAAGCGGTTTTTGGGAAGGATGAGGAGAATTTGGAGGTTATTAAGATTAAACGCCGGGAAAAGGTTTAAAGTGGATTACTCCTGCAGGAGATATTTCACGTTAAAAGGAAGAGATGGCGAAAATAAGGAGAAAGATGTTTCCCAATTTGTGACAATTCAACGTCAAAGCAAGGAAAAAGCAAAATCAACTTAAAAATATTTATTTTTGGTTAACTGATGTCGCAATAGCTGGGATAGTTAAAGAACTATTTAAAATAATAAAATAAGAACCCTATTAGAAGTAGTTATATAAATATTACAAACAAAGAACATAACATTTTTTATCCAACCTGTAATATCTACTATAAAGTAATTAAATAAATAATTTGAATTTATCTAAATTTATGTGTACGTACAATTTCAGCTAAAGGAGTGGATAGATGCAAATATGATGATTCTAAATGCATCCTCCAAGCCGGCCAAAAAGCTATTCCAATATTATATACCGGTAAGTTATAAACAAACACCAGTTCAATTGTAATAATTCTTTGCCAATTACTTACAAGCTACGTTTTCGTCATAAATTACACGAGAACGGCAATTTCTCTCAAGGAAGGTTTCCGGAAATAGCTTAATTCTCTTCAAACTAATCCATTGAGGAAGTGACATTAGCTTACATGGTAAAAGTACAAAACAGCTGCATAATTCAGCGTCCAACATTTGTTTTGCGGAATGAACTTTTTGCTATCTTTGAAGTCTCTCAGAATTTGTTAAATTATCAATTTTCTGAGGAAAGCTCCACTAAGTTTTAATAAATAGTAAATATCTTTAAACACATTTTCGCGAGTTTCTCTTCCTGGCATCATCTAGGAACATCTTCTAGTATTTTGTCAATCACGGCACTGAATTCAAGCAAATATTTAAATTAAGTAAAAAAACTCACAGCATAATTGATTTTATTTTATTTGACGACACGTAATTTATTGATGAAAATATGAATCTATTCTAGGAGACCCAAAAGTGAACCTGCTACCATTCGATCCTCTGGAGATCACAAGAATTGACATTGACCAGTTGGCCTCCACCAGCAATATCAAGATCAAATTGAGTTTAATCGACACCAAGCTATACGGTTTGAAGGATGCTGTGTTTGAATCTATAAGGTGAATAATAAATTATTTGTAAATAAATATTTAAATTATTTCAAATTTAAAAATGAAGTAAAATATACTTTATATTGAAACTAACAGTGTAACAACTGTTATTGTAGAAAATGTCAGTGTATCTATCACATCAATATGAACACGTAACATTAGCGCCTTTAGTACAGAAATCATCACGAGAAAGAATACCATTACACTAACAAACAATTCATACAACATTTCAGTGATTTCAGAAATCTTTTAAACGTATTTTGACTTTTGACATTTGAGTGAATTAAATGCTTTTTATAATTTATTTTAAATACAATTTTGAAGTACATATTATTCAATTGTTTATTACTAATTAATATAAAATATATTTAAAGAACTTAGGACTGAGACAATCCCTATTATTGAAATCGTAGATTAAAAAGTTAAAATTGTTTTAATTTTAATATAAGCAAATAATAAAAAAGAATATCTGAAAAGAAAGTTCTAAAAAAATTTCTAAGTATATTAAAAAATAGAAATATGAAAAAATAACAATTTATTATTTATGATTTTTTATACATTTCCAATCACCCTCAATCGTTGCACAGCTATTAACTTAGCTATAATAAATAAGGGTAAAAATTGTAAGACATAATTTATGCAGAATTTTTCTCTACAAAATGTATCCGAAACTTTTTAATATCTTTTATTGGTTTCGAGTTATTTGCGGACGAATACTTTTGGGGTGATATATTTTTTTCTTTTTTACGAAAGTTTTTTATATCGCGGTTTTATGGTACTAAATAGAAAATATTTTCACTCGAAAAGTCGACCTTGATATATCGAATTACCAGTTTATCTCTAATTAAATTTGGTTTTGTTTAATTAAATTCTGTATTTCACATTCCATTTTTCAGTGCTGCCACAAGAACTCCAACCAATTTTAAAATGAATATAAAAGCAAAAATTAAGCAACTGAAATTGACTGGTGATTATGAAATTGATGGAAAATTCATTCTAATTCCGCTAGTCGGAAAAGGACCTTATAATTTAACTTTAGGTAAGATTACTTTGCATGTAATATTCATAAGCTCTTACCTTTACTTCTTCAAAGAATTATACAATGTAACCCTGAAAAATCTGTTCACAACCGAATAACAATTTATTTATTATGTATATTTACCAATATGTGGCGCACAACGTGATAAATTATTGCACTTTTCATACGGCATTTAACATTGTTCTTTAACACAGTTTTTAATATATGTTCTTTATTGTTACTTATTTTTCTACATAGAAATTATATACAAAGTGATTTCAATAAAAGATAATCTAAATAAATTTCATGATATTTTATTATTTTTTAGGAAATGTAGATATTGTCGCTAATCTTATTGGCGAGGCACAACCTTTAATTAAAAAAGGGAAGGAATATATAAAGTTGGAGCAATTTGATTTTAAATTTGACACTGACAAGTAAGTAATAACATATTTCTAATCAACAGAATAAGATTTGATTACTTTGGAATCGAACGGCTAATGAAACTACGGTTCGTCTGCATCAACGGAAAACATTTCAATTCAGGAATATAATATCTATCTAACTATAAGAGTATAATGGGGTTTAGGAATAATTTTGCTTGATTTATAAAACCAATTTTATTTTCTAGAATGACTCTCCATTTCGAAGGACTTCATGGAGGCGACCAGACTCTAGGAGAAAGTACTAATAGATTTTTGAATGAAAATTGGCAAGATGTGCTAAAGGATCTTAAACCAAGTATCCAAAAAGCTATGTCTGAAATATTAAAGGAACTCAGCAACAGGATATTTGCTAAGGTTCCCTATAATAGTATTTTTATAATTGAATAAATAAATGTGGATAATATGTTGTTATTATAAATTAAATACAATTTTCCAAAATATGTTTGTTTCATTTATTTCTTATTAATATATGGTTTATATTTATAGTTCTCAGTCTTGTATAAAGTTCTTCTTACGGTAAAAAAAACAGTTGTATATTTTAGTTGCAAGAATAGTATTGGTATTGATACAACAAAGTACTAATATATGACAATGAACTTAAAAAGTCGTTCAAACAAAAATAAACAGTAATTAATATTAATTGTTTCTTTATACTCAATGAATAATTCATATTTATAAGAATCTATATTTGAATTGAATTAAAAAATACGTTACAATTATTTTATCTATTAAAACACTTTCAAAAAGTTACCTTTAAGTTACCTTTAAGTTTACATTGAAGTTATGGTCAAACCATTAATTGCGTCACACGCAAAACGGGAGTGAGATAAGCTTGGTGACGACACATTTAATCTAAAATTCAATCTTATTTCGAATGTGTGATGTCACAAGAGGAAGGAGTTCTTTCAATGTGTGACAATGAAGAGGAGAAGGGAGTTAAAACTTTAAAAAATTCGTGTCAGGTAATTTAGTGATAACACGTACTACAAGATTGTAAGAAATCTGTATCCCAGTACGCATTTTGAAGTCACTCTGACATCATATTGAAGATGCGTATGATATTTCTGTTATAAAACAATTTAATTTGATTTCACTCGTTCAAAGAAATTTCCAGTATTGAATCAAATTGCAAATAAACCATTAAAGTGTAACAGAGACAAATATATATCTTTTATATATTTCTTTTTCTGTTATATTCTGATAAAATAAATGTGGAATTTTCCTCTACTAAAATTAATATTTTCTAATGTAATCGAGACAATAACTACATTTCCATTTAATTATATGATGATGGAAAGAGAAAGAATATTCTTATGAAAATTCCAACAGATTTTTCATAAGTGACATCTTTTATTTTTCTCTTGGAACTTAACCTAGGTATCCCATTTCGCCCAAATGTTTTCTGGGAGTGCTAGAGACTATAATACACAGCATTTGATTTGTTTTATTGGTTGTGTGTGGTTGTATTCCTTAGAAATATATTTCTTGCTTCAAAATTCTTCTGCAGTTGGCTTCCTTTACCTTCCCATTATATAATATTGTTTATTCTCGTTTAAATACAATCAAAGAAGTAGTAATCCTTGGAAAGTATTAATAAATAACGTATGAGAAATATGTACCAAGTTGTAATTATTTTATTATAACTTGAATAAAACAATAATGCGTCTGAGACTTGTATATAAGAGATGTATCAGACAAAGAATTATCAGAATTAGCAGCACCTTGAGACTGGCTTAGTTTCCAACTCCAGCCATGAAATCAATACTGGTATTTTGTGTCATTGCTATCGGCTTCACGAATGGAGTAAAACTGCGTAAGTATCAACTTTATATACAATTTGTTTTAATCCGTTTAACTAAAATTAATATGTCTGATATAATCGTAGTTTATTTAACAAAAGATAATTACTGTCTAAACTATACCTGGCTAATGAACTCGAACTTCCAGTTATCGATAGAAAACAAACTATTAATATATAAATGTTATTTAAACCAATATAGACTGAGGTGTAACAAGTGTGGGATACATCAGGTAACTCAAACATTGAGAATCTAAAACGTTACGCATTATTGTAGATGCACCATGGTATTATACTCGTGAAATATAAAGACAAAGTTGTGAACCAACCAAATACATAAGTAACCAACCTAATGGAAGACAAGACTACCTTCAGCAGAATTAAGAGGAAAGTGCCTAAGGACTTATTTTTTTATTTATTATATTAATTGTGTGCCTTTCGGCTTTACAATCTACATTATTATATTTCTTAATGCATTTAATATAAATTCAAAGTTAAAACTAAACTTAAACTATTCTAGACTATTATTACTTCGAATAGTACTTTCTGTTTCTTCTTTTCTTGATCCTCTCTCTTTATGTCCTCTACTCCTCCTTTATACACACCGTGTCCTGCTTCTCCTTCCTTATTGCCTGTATCTTCATCTATCACCTCTTGTCTTCTCTCTTCGTTTTCACTTCTCCACTTATGTCTATTACATGCATAAACGCTCTATCTTTACTATTTCCTCTTGACTCTCTTACTTTACTATTTCTTCTTGACTCTCTTCCTTTACTATTTTATTATTGTCTCTATCTCCGTCATCCACCTCTTGTCCTTATCTCTTTTCCGCAAATCCTCTATTTTTCTGGACTGAAGTTTAACTGTTTCCTCGCTACTTCTTTCTTTCTCCTGCTTCCCTTCACTGCCTCTTTTAGTACTTCCTCTCTCTTCAAGTTCCTTATGCAACCCAGCTACGAGCTTATTTATTGTCCTGTTTTTTCTTTCTTTTTTTCTATTTCCGCCATCCACCTCTTTCCTTCACCGCCTCCCTTTAATAGCTGGCCAATATTCATTTCGCTCACTACTTTTTCCTTATAATCAAACTTAATGTGCTCCAGTGTTTCGTCCTCCGTTCCGCACACTCTACACATTCTTTCCTCACTTCTTTCCCAGTATCTGCCTAAGGACTTAATTAAATAAAATGATAGATAGATACGGTTGTGATACTGAACACATACTGTGCAAGTTGAATTTTATCATAAACCTCTGGTTAAATATCAATAGGAATCATGAAACAATTCAATTTGATTCCACTCGTTCAAAGAAAATGTCACACACAACCATACCAGTATTGAGTGAAGTTGCAAATAAACTATTAAAGTGTAACAGAGACAGATATATCTTGTTTCTTTTTCTATGGTATTCTCGTGAAATGAATGTAGAATTTTATCTCTACTAAAATAAAACTTTTCAAATTATTTTTTTCTCTTCTATTCGAAAGAATATTGTTGTGAAAAGATTTGTGAATATGTTGTGAAAAGACAATAATCTGAGAGAAAAATTTAGTTTTGATCATGTAAATCTACCTTAAACATTAAAGTAAAAACTTCCAGTTATGTTAAAATGTGTTTCCAATAGACTACTCTTAAAAAATCGAAGTACAGCATGTGTTGCTAATTCTATTCCTCGTTAGTCGGCTTATAGAAAGGCAGATTAATTTGTATTTGTAGTGGAGCACCAGACCGTATCATCTGATAAGTCTGACGGAACCAGTTTTATTAATGACAAGGTCACTTTTTATACAGGAAATCATTGAAGACTTTGAAGATCATCATTTTACATAATACGTTATACAAAGAACGTGTTTGAATGACTCAGTTTATAATAACAAAAAAATTAGACATTGTTTACAAACAATTACATGTTTGCATTTTATGTTAAAGACTCTTAAGCCCCATTACCATCTATTGATTTCATTTTACCTATTTTAGATTTACTTGTTTATTTTAAATGTACTTAGCACCCATTTTGTAACTGTTTAACTGTTGTCCGGTAATTCCCAGTAAACAATTTGGTGAAATGTCCTATTTAGTGACGTTTCTGTCACTATTTCACTTCAATTATAGTTCGCATCAACTTTATCTTCATTTGTATTCCGACAGATGGAGTAATTTCGCCATTTGTAGCCGATAAAGTAGACATTTTATATGAAAGACTGTGAGAAACTGAACTATAAATGAACTCTTTCATGACAAAAAAATTATGACGCATCTTTAATCCAAAGTTTACTAGGTTCTTACGATTTTCCAAAGGTCCATATTTTCTAGATTAGATTTCTTCCTATTTTGCTCTTTATTAAAGGTCGCCTGATAGCTTTGGGTGAACTTACATAACCCTTCAGGGGTTAACGGAACAGTAGGTGGGAATGGAGCTTTAATTATAATGTAGGTGTTTGTTTTATTGTTTCAGCTAAGGGCTTAGATGTCTGTACGTACAGCAACAACACATGTATGTTGGTGGCTATCAACAATGCTCTTCCAATTTTATATACAGGTATGAATATTTAATTTACTGAATTAGAATGCAAGTGACGTCAACAAATCGGATGGTTCCGATATATATTACGTTCACAAATCAGTATTTATCGGTTTGTATCATACTGGTTCATTAAGAGCATAATGCACAGTAGTGTAGATTAAAACATTGCTGCACTAAGTTGTGTATTGGCAGAAAAAGATTTTTTTTTTTAAATTGACACGCGAGCAAAAGATGGTCATGGAAACAAACTTGTCTCCACTATTAACATGTGCATACTCCCAGTCTGGATTAATAAGTAACTATCCAAGAAAAAATACTAAAATCGAATTGATACAAAGTATCGACCTCTAACAACACGCAAATGTTATTAAATTATGTTCATGCGTACAATGTCCTCTATTCGCTATATTTTTTTACGGTACAGCATCTTCCTTGTAAAAACGTATAGAAGAATCGACGAGTTATGTAATAATATATAATTGCAAGCTTTAATACTTTCATGTTCAAAATCGTAAACAAAAAAATTGAATATACTAATTAGTTTTTATTACTACTACCTTCAAAAACATGTATTATGCTCTTATTTTTTGCGAGGTTTTTAACAGACATGTGTCTAATAATGGCACATGTTAGAAATACTCGCATGTACTAATAACCTTGAAAGAAACAATTACATTATTCACTCGTAATGTTTATCCAATCCGTAATTATGTTCAGATTTATAAAAATGCGCAATTTTAAATATTATTATAGGTTACCCAAAATTAAACTTTCCGCCCATCGATCCATTGGAGGTCACTCGAATTGACATTGACCAAGGAGGTTCCGGGCCCGTGTCTGTGAAGATGAGTTTCTTAGACAGCAAAATACATGGAGTAAAGAATACGGTTGTCAAGTCCATCAGGTAAAGACAATAATGAAATTGCTTTTAAAGTAATTCATCTATTATCTATATTTCTTTTATTTACAGCGGAGCTACGAAAACTCCTGAAAGATTTGAAATGAAGTTTAATGCAAATCTAAAGGAATTAAAATTGGTGGGCACTTATGAAATTAATGGGCAGATTCTCATTCTTCCTTTGACTGGCAAAGGACCGTACAATTTAACACTGGGTCAGTACAATTACCTTAACAAATATTTGGTTTATCACAAAAATAATCGGATAGTTCTTTAAAAGTCTAGCCACAAATATACAGAAGCTTAAAGCCTTGATTTTAGGTATTTGCAAAAAATGACTATCTTTTGTTTTGTTTAGAAAACGTTGTATTCAATACTGTTATGACTGGTGAGGATAAACCGTTGGTAAAAAAAGGAAAGGAATATTTGAAATTAAAGAACTTTGACTTTAGTTTCACCACCACCAGGTAAGTGAATAAAAAATATAACCAGGTTGTTCTGCTCAGGATATTACTGAATGAACGTCATATTTGTTGTTTTTGATATACTATTGAAACATTTTTTTCTTTTTTGGTTTTGAAAATAAACAAGTAATTTTTAATTTTAGAATGAGGTCACATTTTGAAGGACTCCACAACGGCGACAAAATACTTGGCGATAGTACCAACTTGTTCTTGAACGAAAACTGGAAAGATATCTTGGGGGAGTTGCAGCCAAATATTGAAAAAGCGTTAGGTGAAATTTTCAAACAAATTACAAACAGGATGTTTGAGAAAATTCCTTATAATGAAGTTTTCTTATCTTAATAAAAAATTGTTATTATTATAGTATTAAATTTAATACACTTTTAATTGATATTTTTTGTATTATTTTGTTGTTACTTTCACATCATGAAAACCCCGCTTCTGGTACATCATAATTAAATCTTACCCTGCTGAAAATATAATTATTATTTACCATAATAGTAAAATGTTACTTTCATTTTTTTATTTTGCACTCCTTATAGCAGAAACTAAATCGGTCAAACGATTTACCGTTATCTCTCCTTAACTGTCCACGTTAACTAACTATTATGTCTAGTATAGTATGCTAAATGTCGGTAATGACGTTGCATCTTCATAGTTAAAAAATGGCGCGAAATTTAAAATGATTTGAAATACACTTGTTGAACATCATATTATATGTTGACTCTGACAGTGCGCATTTAGAATTCAATATTCTTTTTTTTAGTTTGTTAAGGTGCAACTGAAGCAATCGTCAATAAGCTTTTGTCCTCATTTTTAGTGGTCGATTTTTCAATTGTTGATTGAAATTGATGTTAATAAATGTGTATTGGCGTGTCTATTTTATTAACTATCTAAATGTTGACGGAGATATATCAATAAAAAATTTGAATTGTAGTTTTAGCGCTAGAGATGTTTTTACAGCAATTAAGACATAGGACACAAGCCCATTGGAACACTAAGCTGTTACGACAGTTAAACCTACCAGTGGTAGTATATTAAATATAAAGTTATGTTGAAGGTGATACAATTTTCGCTACAAAGAAAGAAACTTGGATGTCTCTTGTGAAAAGAAATAATATAAATTATGTAAATTATAATTTCTTAAAATAATAACATCCTAATAGTTGGGCGTCCATGGGCTTTCGCAAGTTGGAAAAAAGTGGACACATGCTTAATTCGGCATATTGAGGTTAAATAGAATTAAGTCTATGTGTAATTATATCATAATAAAATTTTCTGGGGACGCTCATGCACGTATTTACCAAGTTAAGTTGTAAAAACTTCCGGTTATCACAAAAAAAGGTTAATAGTGGAAGTCCTTGATAATTTGAACAATTTCTTAAGAAGTAGACAAGTTACTCGTATTTAGAATCATAGATACTCTGGGTGAAAAATAGTTTTAGGAGAAGTTGAAATCATCATCGCACTATCTTGTTGGCCTTAACTATATAAGTTGGATCAATAAAAATTTGGTTACACTTAATTTAGCAGCGCGTGGACGATTGTTCAGTAAATTTATTTATTAGTTTTATTCGCCATGTACAAGTTTCTGTTGTTTTGTGTAGTAGGAGCTGCGCTAGTTCACGGAGCTAAACTACGTAAGTTTTTTTAATATATTTACAATTTTTTTAAAGTTTAGTTATTTAATGTCGCCGTATTTTCTATCACCGACGACCTCTTACTATGTCGACAGTTTCACACCGCTGCCTAATAAGTTTCTGATTATTCATTTACTTATTTTTACATAATCAATTTAACTTGAAAACAACAAAACACAGAAAATATAACTATATATTTATAGTAAACAGTGAAAAATGCATTGATTTTAAATTTCTAAATATTTCAGCAAGTGGTGTTCACATATGCTCATACAGTGACGAGACTTGCATCGTAAAATCTGCCACCGAGGCACTTAAAATTATATACAAAGGTGAGTAACGCTTAAGCTAATCCATTTCCATGAATCTTTTCTTAATCTTCTTCACATACTCTGAATGGGCTTGTGTCCTATGTCTTAATTTCTATAAAAGTGTCCTATATATTGATAAAGTGGGTTACTAGAACCTCAAATGTTCAATTATTTTTTAATAACTCCTTATATGTTAGGAGATATTAACAATTAAAAAAGTCATTTTGTCTCTTTAATTATTAAAGGGATTCAACGTTGTACACATTCCAAGTGCATGTGACATCACAATCCTTGTGTAAAGCTACCAACCTTACAGCTCATAAATCTCTGCTATATGTATTTATATATCAAAATATCAAATATTACTTACAGCTATTTCAAGGAATAATAAAATTTAAATATTATGTCTGCCTTAGCAGGGTTAAATAAAATAAAAACTTATTATTCTTTGACTTAATTTGATTATTTGAATACCAACAGCTACAGAACATTACCACAGCACTGACCTACTCAACAAATAACTAACGTTAAAATGCATTTCACGTCATACAAATATGGCCGACCATTTCTAGCGCTAAAACTACAATTCAAACTTTGAATTGCTATATCTCTGTCAATATTTAGATATTTAATAAAATAGACACACCAATACACATTTATTAACATCAATTTCAATCAACAATTGAAAAATCGACCACTAAAAAATGAGGACACAAGCCCATTCAAACAACTTATTGTATTGAAATATTTTTATAAAGTGGTACGTATGTACATAATTTATTTTACTTGATAAAAACCAAACCCAGAAATTATAACGTTAGTCCGAGGATAAAAATAGTTTCACCCGCCGTGTCGGTATAAATATTTTTCAGTTTTTAGTTAAATTTAAGAATTTGAGATTACATTATTATAATAATAAAATATCTTTCTACATAGCGAAACATAAGAGTTAGTATTAAGACAATCTTTAAAATCTAAAAGTATTTGCTACTAAAGTAATATTTGATTTTCTTTTTAAACAGGAGATCCTAAGATTCATCTAGCTTCATTGGATCCATTGACTATTGATAAAATTGAAATTGATCAAGGAGACAGTAAGGGACCTGTAGCTATCAAGTTGACGTTAATGGACGCAAAAGTGGGCGGAATTAAGAACATTGAATTTGAATCGATAAAGTAATGACTTACGTATAACTAAATTTTGGTTTGTAACTGAGTTAGGTACTTATCTCCTATTGTAGAGGTTCCTAAAAAGAACCTTTTATAAAAAGCTAATGAACTCTTATATACTCCTATATAAAGATATGCATTTGGATCGCTAGTTCAATTTTTTTTTTAAATTTTAAATTCGTTGATTTATTGTACCATAACAAGGTTGTTTGAGCCGCTGACTTAAAAACATTTTATTTGCAATTTAATTTAACTTTTCAATAAACTTAGTTCATTGGTAAACCCACAACATAAAAAGTAGAATTTGTCAAACTCTTCAAGTGGTTTCTTTTGAAGACACTTTCCGTTTCAACAAAAAATAGCACAAGGGGATAAATCTGAATAATAGATGGATGTAGAAATAGTTTGCAGCGTAATTTATCTAATTTAGCAGATGTAAATATATTAATCACATTATATATTTCTTTAAATGTGTTCTGAGAATTCTAAAAGTTTAGAAGCCCCTGTTATATTGAATATTTTACACATTTCTAAACAATAATTTGAAAAAAACTGATAGAGATATTGTTTCAATCTCGATCAATGAATGAATGAACTATTTTTAGGGGAGCAACAAAAACACCAAATGGACTTAAATTAGTAGTAAAAGGAAAAGTTGATCTAATTACCTTGGAAGGTCAATACACTGTTGCTGGCAAAGTTCTTATTCTTCCACTAACAGGCAAAGGACCGTTCAACTTATGGTTTGGTAAGAAATTTATTATTATAATAAGAGCGAGTTGCAACATTTTCAGTAAGGTCTGTACTAGACTTAACACCTACATTTGAATGGATTTACAGATGGAGTTACCTTTACCGCTACTCTAACGGGTCAAGATGAACCTGTAGTCAAAAAAGGCAAGGAGTACTTAAAATTGGAATCGTTTGATTTTAAGATTGATGGAAAGAAGTAAGTGAAGATCAATAACTATTTTAGTCCTATAATGGGCTTGTATCCTCATTTTTTAGTGGTCGATTTTTCAATTGTTGATTGAAATTGATGTTAATAAATGTGTATTGGCGTGTTTATTTTATTAAATATATAAATGTTGACGGAGATATAGCAATTAAAAGTTTGAATTGTAGTTTTAGCGCTAGAAATAGTCGGCCATATTTGTATGACGTGAAATGCATTTTAACGTCAGTTATTTGTTGAGTAGGTCAGTGCTGTGGTAATGTTCTGTAGCTGTTGGTAATCAAATAAGTCAAATCAAAGAATAATAAGTTTTTATTTTATTTAACCCTGCTAAGGCAGACATAATATTGAAATTTGATTGTTCCTTAAAATAGCTGTAAATAATATTTCATATTTTGATATATATATTCATATAGCAGAGATTTATGAGCTGTAAGGTTGGTAACCTTACACAAGGATTGTGATGTCACATGCATTTGGAATGTGTACAACGTTGAATCCCTTTAATAATTAAAAGGGCAAAGTGACTTTTTTAATTCTTAATATCTCTTAACATGTAAGGAGTTATTAAAAAATAATTGAACATTTGATGTTCTAGTAACCCACTTTATCAATATATAGTACACTTTTATTTATTATTAATTTATTTATTTGAATATATTTTCAGATTAAGACTTAACTTAGAAGGACTACACAATGGAGACAAAGTATTAAGCGATAGCACCAATCTCTTCTTGAACGAAAATTGGGAAGTTGTCTTCCAAGAACTTAGGCCAAGTGTTGAACAAGTTTTCTCCGAAATTTTCCTGTCAATCTCAAACCAGATGTTTGAAAAAGTTCCTTACAGTGAACTGTTCAAGCCAGAATAAATGTTTATTTAAGCTATTAGTGTAATATTGAAATTGATTAAAAGTGATTATTAATTTTTTAAATTAAAAAAGAATTTTCGTTTATTAAACTAATTGATTTTTGTTATTTTTACTTGTAATTATAATTATTTTGTAAATAATATAATTGTTTTTGTAATTAATATCTTTTTAAATGACTATTTTATATCATAGTAGTTTCATACAGGATTTAATTTAAGAAAATATATTTTGTAAAAATAATTTACATTAATGAAATGGACTGATAAAAACTTTAATAGCTATTTACTCAGAACTATATCTTTTTCAATAAAGTATTTTTCATTAATCTCTGTCACACAAAAATTCATAAATCAAATTTGAATAGACGTTCTCTACGACTGATTGTTGTGGCCGAAGTAGTTAGCTTATAGAATAATAAACATAAACCATATAAATAAACAAATCTACAAAAAACACACAATTACTATATTAAAATTAATGTGTGATATCATCTAGCTGTTGAAATCGTAGTAGAATAAAAAAAATGTATACAATTTTATAATCTATAAGTTTTTTTATAATCTATTGTATGACACATAGAAAACAACGAATTTGCAAAAGATATTTATGACCTTTAAACTCGAATATCTTGACCCGCAGACACGCGATTTTATGAGACTTTTGAGGTGTTCCTTAGAACGTAAAAACAAAAGTTTATGAAATATTTCAGCTTTCTTACTTTCATTTCGAGGTTTACCTTATTTGACTGTTCTTATACGTAGAATAGTACATATCTCTAGTTATTACGAGAATTTAGTTTTAGTTTTTATATTGGTTTATTTATTAAGTCTGGCAAGAATACATTTTAATTAAATTTATGGCTCAGCGCGCATTTAGAATTCAATTTATGTTTACAATGAAAAACTAAAATAAAAAATATGCATATTACTATCTAGTCAAATTAAACTGCAGCTTAAGGGAGGGGTTAGGGTTGTCACTTTCAAAAAATCCATATTTTTTTGTGTCTTATCTTATTGTTTAACATTTCAAGAACATGTCCTTAAAATTTTAGGCCGATCTAAGCAATATTCTTGAAGTTAATGTCTATTGTCTGAAGGTATTGTCTGTATTGACAATACACCCTGTATAAGTTCAAAAACTTTAGACGCGTTTTTCTAAAAACTACTTTTTCAAAGTCCGTGTTCACGACAATTTAAAAACTAATTAACCGATTCATTTCAAACTTCGTACACATTTTCTACATATAAAATACCTCACCCCAACGTTTAGATAAAAACAATTTTTTTACTTTAAGGGTGTTTCCCACCCACAAAATGGCGGAATTTTTCGTGGAAAATAACAGTTTACACTTTAGATGGCCACCAAAAATTTTTAAATGAAAAAAAAATTTATCAGAGGCCGTAGGGGTTAGGATTTGATTATAATTTAACTAAATTTTAATGGGTTTTCATTTTAAGATAATTTCCGGCCAAGTTATTGTGAACACCGCAATTGTCTTTTTTCCCAAGAACTTCTGGAGAAAGCTCTGTTACCGGCTTATGCTTTAATATTCCTGCATGATAAAATTATACAACATAGACAAAAGTATGCTTAATAATGTACAAAAGGTTCAAATAAAATTGCTCAATCTATACTTGAGAAAAAAAATCGCAAAAAAAGTGGTTTTTTTTACGCTGAAACCCTAACCCCTCCCTTAAGTAAACCGCGAAGGTCACTTAAAACTACCAGGTGCGGAGGACTAAAAAAAAACAATGTTGAATAATTGTCACTAAAAAGGATGGAACTGAATATATGATGCTATGGTGGAAGAACATAAGAATACAATATTGTTCACCAAAAACAGGTGCAACTATTTTTTTTAATAATTAATAAAACTACGAGAAACATAGATGCCCGCAGGTATGAAATATATTCAGAATATTGAGTTTCAGTGTCGAATTCATGCTGGTATAAAATAATATATATCCAATTTACACCGAATTTACTAGAATTTGAAATTATGTCCACCCCGTTAAATTTTTTTGGGACGCTCATGTTCACCTGCTACATATTTGACAAGTTTATATGCAAAAATTACCGATTATCATAAAAAATTGTTGATAGTGGAAGTCCTTGGTAACTAAAATACAATTGAAATACAAAAAAGAACATTTATATTAGAATCATAATTAAACTGACACAAAAAATAGTTTTGTGTAAAGTTCAAATGATCTTCGCACTCTTGTTGGTGTCAAGTATATAAGCTGGGGTGTTTATCTATTTCGTTACACTTAATTTAGCAGCGCGTGGACGATTGTTCAGTAAATTTATTTATTAGGTTCATTCGCCATGTACAAGTTTCTATTGTTTTGTGTAGTAGGAGCTGTGCTAGTTCATGGAGCTAAACTTCGTAAGTTTCTTCTACGTATTTAGATTTATTAAAATATTGCTTTTTTGCAAATAAAATGTCAACGGTGCTTAAAGGCAGAATCTGTATTAAATAACTAAATTCTTTTACACATGGTTGATTCTATCGCAATGGTCAGAAAATTATTGATTTTTTTAAATAAATCTCCTCAAATTTTAATAAACTTTGCATTTGATCAATTACTTTTAATATTTTTACCAATCGTACTTACAGCGATCGTAGATTAAAAAAAGCAGATATTTTTCAAAACAATCAATAACAAAAATAAATTCCACTTATTACATGTGATAATTGAATACACAAAACGTAAATTCTTGTATTATATTACGTAATATTTATTACATACGATTCATTATTTATATAATTATGTTACATAGAAAGAAACATTGAAAATCTTTTGCTAATATATTAATTTAATATGTACCATAATAAAAAAAAATATTATGGTACATATTTATTAAAGTCAAACAATTTAAATAATTTAATATTTCTGAATATTCCAGCAAATGGTGTTAACATATGTACATACAGTGACGAGACTTGCATCGTGAAATCTGCCACCGAGGCACTTAAAATTATATCCAAAGGTCAGTAAGGCTTAAGCTAATCCATTGTTATTAACCTTTTGTTAATCCTCTTCACAAAATCAAACTGTCTAATAAGATATTGTATTGAAATATTATAGCACATCAAGTCCCTTATCTGTTTCTTTACATATGCGGACGAATGACGTCAAAATAGCTCAGCTAATCATAAATTGTTTATTATCACGGAATTATTAAGAAACTGTAAATATTTTAATTCAAGAAATTATTATAACATTTTATGTGCACTATAAGAGTTACAGTTGCAGAGAAAAATTTCGCAATTTAAGACAATCATTTTATTCCATAATCTAGTTGCTGCTAAAGTAATATTCTATATTTTTTTAACAGGAGATCCTAAGATTCATCTAGCTGCATTAGATCCTTTGGCTATCGATAAAATCGAAATTGATCAAGGAGACAGTAAGGGACCTGTAGCTGTCAAGTTAAGCTTTGTGGACGCAAAATTGGGCGGAATTAACAACACTGTATTTGAATCGATGAAGTAATAGCTTAAGTATAATAACTAAATTTTGGTTTGTAATTGTCTTAAGTACTATCGCCTTATTGCAAGATTTCCTAAACTTTTGTAAAAACTAAGAAACTAGATTATTTAAAGTGAGGCATTTGGATCGACAGTTCAAAAGTTTTTTAAAAATATTAATTCGCTGATTTTTAATACTGTCTGATTGTCTGAGATAGACTTAAATTAGGTGACTTGAAAAACACTTTATTTTCAATTCAATTTCATTCTCAACATATTTACTTGTTAGTTACACTTACGATCACGTGTCTTATTTTGCTCTCTAAAAAATAGGATTTGTCAAACTTCTCAAGTCGATTCAACAATGTTTTATGTTTAAACATAAAATATCACAAATGGCTGAGTCTGGATAATAGATGGATGTAGAAGTAATTTCCACATATTTACATATATTACATACATTAATCACATTAAATATTTCTTTTAAGGAGGTACAGGACGTACCGTCAATGCAAAAAGTTAATCTCTCGGTAATACAAAATGCAAAATACGAAGTACATGAGGGACGAGCAAATATTGGGACTATATCTTTGAAAATGAATTTTCCAATTCCCTATTAAACTGCTTTTTGCTCGTTAAAATGATTTTTTATGCATATAATAGTTTAATAAATGAAAAATTACCTATAAATAATATCAAATTTATATAAATTCAATTTAAATACAAATTAAATATTTTGAAAAAGGAATAATAAATTTTGCAACGCTGCAAATTTACGTGTGTTGACGCATGCGTGATTTGGTTCTTTGACCAATAAATTGTTATATTTTATATAACATTTATTCCGATTTTGAATTTCCCGCTTAAATTGAGATTTGCAACGTTGCCGGCTTATAACCTACATTTACTGTTTCTTAAAGGTTTTACTTAAATATTTTCGTAAATAGGTATCCTTTTGATAATTTTCTTTTTGCAATAGTTACAGAAAAGATTATTTTATATACACCTAGTTTTTGAAAGCCGTGTCACCATTTTTTTATAGTTAAAAGTTGTATTATGTGGTTAAATTGAGCTAAAAATTATGATTTGTATGGAAAATGACCCTCCAAATTTCACAACGTTTTCATCATTTACGTAAACGTCCTGTACCTCCTTAATGCGTCTCGCGTATTACTTGTAATACTCTAGGTCTTTAAAGTTTCGGTACCCAGGCAACCCGTCTAATTAAATATTTTAAACATTTCAAAGCAGTACTTTAAAAAAAACTTTGTTTATATAAAATTGTTTGATTTAAAATCTCGATCAATATAAAGCACAGTTGCATATGACTTAAGATAAATGAATGGACTCCATTTTTAGGGGAATAACAAAAACACCAAAAGGATTTAAATTAGTATTTAAAGGAAGAGCTGATCTAATTACCTTGGAAGGTCAATACACTATTGCTGGCAAAGTTATTATTCTTCCACTGACAGGCAAAGGACCGTTCAATATATGGCTTGGTAAGAAATTTACAGTTTTTTTACACGTCAGAGTAATAAAGAATCTAGTATCTTTCATATGGTTATGATCGGTGGACCTAACACCTACATCTTAATGGATTTACAGATGGAGTTACCTTTACCGCTACTCTAACGGGTCAAGATGAACCTGTAGTCAAAAATGGGAAGGAGTACTTAAAACTGGAATCGTTCGATTTTAAGATTGATGGAAAGAAGTAAGTGAAGATATAATTACCTCATTCGAATTTAAATTTAAAAGTAACAACTACTATAAGTTTCTTTACTTATTAATAACACGTGCTGGGCTTCCACCAATATGTGCCGCCTTCTCCAGGTTTTCTACCTCTCTTACTTCTTCACAGTTTTTCTATCTGTCGCCGCACCTGTCAACTCACACTCACAAATGCTCCGATTGAATCCGGTCCTCATTCATAATTACGGGCCATGGACTTGATTTGTCTCACTTATCACTGGTTAATACAGCCTGCAAAGAAGCGTGGAGAAATTAATCTCCATATCCTCGCCCACTGCGTATTATTAATTTATTCATTTCAATATATTTTCAGATTAAGGATTAACGCAGAAGGACTTCACAATGGAAACAAAGTATTAAGCGATAGCACCAATCTCTTCTTGAACGAAAATTGGGAAGTTGTCTTCCAGGAACTTAGGCCAAGTGTTGAACAAGTTTTCTCCAAAATTTTCCTGTCAGTCACGAACCAGTTGTGTGAAAAAGTTCCTTATAGTGAATTGTTTAAACCAGAATAAATGTTTATTTAAATTTGAACTAGTAAATTCAAATGGGTCAAATAATAGAATTTTAGTTTATTAAACGAATTGATTTTTGTCATATTACTTGTAAATACAAATATTTTGTATATAAAATCTGAAAGTTACTGGTTTTATGAGTAAATGAGATTGTGAACCGATTATTTTTTTTAATTTTGTTAATGGCATCCTATTTTCTTCCTATATTTTGATTCCTCTGTCATTTACTCTACCATAATTATCATGAGACCTACCCAATTCCTACTCCCCTAACTTATTCCCCAGTGCTTTAATTTCATTCCTTCGATCGAATATAATTAATATTTTATAATTGAACTTTTCAAAAAAAAAAAAAAAACTAAATATATGGAAATAAATGTGTATTAATTTCTAGAGATTGAAATTGAGAAAAATAGTCCTTTGAACAAACGTTTATTGCTGTTTTTTTATTTTAAGTCGTATCTGCAAGATATTATGAATAAAATATTTCTTGTTATGAGAATCTAACTGTGTATATAATAGAAAGCGCCAAACTTCCAAAGCTGTTGCATAGTTTCATCTACAGAACATGATCACTGGAGACTTAGCAAGATATTTAATGAATTCTACTTTATCGGTATGGTTTTAATTTAAAATATGTGAGAGTAAGTGTCCGACATAGGCGCCTGTAGTGTTGCTTTCAGGGAGGTGCATCCTCATTGTTTATAGGAAAAGGATAGAAAAACAGATTTAAACAGAACATAAACGCGTTAAAGTTTTATTAAAATATGGTGTCCGATAAATATAAGTGTTATTTATCATTTAAACTGTAATCTGATACTTTACAATACAATATTACATATCAGTTATGTGTTATTATGGTAAACTGCAAATCAGGCGTTTTATTATAGAAATATTATTTTAACGAATATTTTGTTTATGTTGTATAATTTGTACCATAAAATCTAAAAATATAAATCTTCAAACTAGCAATGTAAATGGAACCAAGTATACCTTCCTTTATTGCCTCCTCTCATCAGCTCCTCTAACTAATTGTAAATTATTCTACTGTTTTACGTCACATAAACCTTTCATATACGTGACAGTGTTTAGTGGGAGTGAAAGAATGTACAAAAAATAGATGTTGTCACAGTATTCACAATTATACAAAATCAACTTTTAACTTTTTATGTGTTAATTACGTTTACTATTCATATGTTAATTACCTTGTCTTAAGCAATACGATTTTACATTAAGAAATAAATGCATCTGAATTTCTAAGTTTAATTATCGATTTTATTAACAAATCAATTAGTCGTAACATATGAAACAGTCAAAATACTTTTTGAAGTGACAGACATTACAAAATGATTACAAAACTAGAAAGTTATATTATATAACTTCACATACGATATTTGATTAATGTTTTAATAATAACATCTATACTAAGTTATTATACAATAACGAAATACATTTGAAATATGAAAAATAAAACAGTACACCTAGAATTTAATAAATGGTAACTGTTAAACTAGATACAATCTATTTTGAGCGAAATTTTATTCATTTTATATCCCGCTTTCCTTATTTGAAATGTACCAACCCTGGTTTCAGCCTTTCTGCGATGCTTTGTCCATTTCTTCAACCTTAATTACTTCATCTAAAAAAAATTATTTTATATAATTTGTTTTCTTTTCTTTCACTTCATCTTAAATCTCTTTCACCGTGAAATCAGCCTCATTATATATTGGTCGTTCTTATTCTTCTCATTCACATTCATTTTCTATTCCTCGTTCTGCATCTTTTCTTTTAGTTTTAAATATTTTGTTGGCGTACTCATTATACTATCTGTACTGTCCAAACTTCCAATTAAATGGGCTTGTGTCCTAATTTAATTTCTCTATAGAAGAATTTAAATTCTTAATTTCTCTAATTTCTTAAGAGATATTAACAATTAAAAAAGTCATTTTGTCTCTTTAATTATTAAAGGGATTCAACGTTGTACACATTCCAAATGCATGTGACCTCACAACCGCTGCCAACCTTAAAGCTCATAAATCTCTGCTATATGTATTTATATATCAAAATATAAAATATTATTTACAGCTATTTCAAGGAACAATAAAATTTCAATATTATGTCTGCCATAGCAGGGTTAAATAAAATAAAAACTTATTATTCTTTGACTTGACTAGATTAGTTCGACTACCAACAACTACAAAACATTACCGCAGCACTGACCTACTCAACAAATAACCAACGTTAAAAAGCATTTCACGTCATACATATATGGCCGCCCATTCCTAGCGCTAAAACTGCAATTCAAACTTTTAATTGCTATATCTCCGTCAACATTTAGCTATTTAATAAAATAGACACGCCAATACACATTTCTTAACATCAATTTCAATCAACAATTGAAAAATCGACCACTAAAAAATGAGGACACAAGCCCATTAAATTACCAACAAACAAATCAAGTGCTTAAAGTCACTGTGCCGTCTTATATCGATTTAATAAATATTCTCCGAAATAATGATCTACTTGTTTCTTTTAATATGCCAATATGTCAGACCAATAACAAATTACGTCAATTGCACAGGTCAAGGTTATATTTTAAAACCTTTGGAACTAAACGTCAAGTTTTTGATTCAAAAAACAAGAAATGGGACAGGTTATTGTTGTTTGGATAATTATTATTATTGTACGTAAGAAAATAAACGTAAACATCTGTAACAACATCAGATATGATTTTTTCACATTTTAATCTTTATTTTCAAGTTTTATTTTTTATTATTCGCTCATGGTGTTTGTCATCCTCATCCCCCGCGAAACTTCTAATAAAGAGTCTAATATTTACAATCTTTACATCATTTCCTTTAAACTGAACCCGTTAAACACGGTTACATATATTTAAGGTTTATTTACCATAACAATAGTTACCTGTTACATAAAATACTTCGATTTGTTACATATTTTACTGATTTTTATAAATAAATATTTACGTTTTTGACTATTAATATAATCATAAAACTTTTTAAGAATTTTTAATTTGAGTTTGTGGAGAGGACGGTACTCTTGATCATGTTATCCTAGGATGCAAAAATCTGAACACCAATGTTTACACCAAAGAAACAGTTCTTAAAACATTTTTGTCTTTTGTTGCTGTTTTAGTAAACAAAACATATTCCCATCAGAAGTCGGTAAGATCAAAGGAAAACACGTTTGTTGTTGTTTTTTAGTCCGCTTGGTTGAGCACGCAGTATTGTTTTTTGTGAACATTTGCGCTTATCAGTTGTTGTTTATCATGTTTATAATTTTTATGGGACACACAGAAAAACACTAAAAACAAAACTAGTCTGTTCAGTGTGAAACAGAACTGTATTAAAATAAAACAAAACATGTTTTTTCAAAACTGCCTCTCTGGTGTGAAACTGGCATTACTCAATATTATTAGAAAATATAATTTTACAGTGAATCTTTTATTTTGACTGCAGATGTGGGAAGTGATTTGATTAAATGTGTTTTGCAATTTATAATAGATTAACAATTAGAAATATAAGTTAGACCTAGATAAAAGTGAACTAAATACCATTCATGTGTAATGTTTCTTTTTGTTTTACGTGTTAATTTAATGTATAATATAAGTATTTGTATAAGAAAGGTTTTATTTATATGAACATTACATAAAGAAATGTAACATATTTGACTTGTAATTGACTTAATTAGGCAAGAAGGCTAAAAAAGCTAAAGCCAAAACTAAATAAATTAAAAAAAAGAATGAATTATTAAATATTGAGAAGTTTTCTTTAGGGATAGAAGAGTTATAAAAAATATAAGACGCGTCGATAGATGCGATAGAATGTGTATATAAATATATATATATATATATATATATATATATATATATATATATATATATATATATATATATATATATATATATATACTAGCTGTCCCGGCCACGCGTTGCTGTGACTAACGTTTTTGTCATATTACATTACATAGCGCCATCTATTAAATATTTACTCAATCTAGTCAACAGATGTCGCCATCATCGTCGCCAGATGTCATAATAATTAATAGACAAATAATTTGCAATAAGATAATATTGCAATCATAAATTGAGATGTAAGCTATCCTATCTTTCAAGTTGGATCAAACTGCACACGGTGTACAAATTTGATTAAAATCGGTTAAGTAGTTTAGGAGTCCATCGCGGACAAACATGTGACACGTAATTTATATATATTAAGAAGAAGAAGAAGATTAAGATATATATATATATATATATATATATATATATATATATATATATATATATATATATATATGTGTGTGTGTGTGTATAAATACAAATCACTAAATTGCTATTAAACAGGTTTAAGTTCAGTGGGTCAGTTAGATAACTGCATTAGTGATGCTGTCAAAGAGCTGTGGTGAACCAAAAGAAAGTTAGTTTTATATTCTAATCATCTAAAACTATTATATAATATATTATAGGTGTTATATAATACTTAAAGAAGGTCAATAGTTTTAAACATTTAAATAAGCAATATGACAAACTTATATTTTGTAATCCATCAAATAAAATTACCCGGTGTTGCCCAGAACAGACAAACAGTAATGTTTAATATAAACTTGAGTTAATGATTATCCATTTTTCTGAATTACATTATAATGAGAACAGAAAAGAAGATAATTCATATTTAAAGATGCGATAATATAATAAAAAACTTAAAGACGTTAACAGTGGCGTATTTAGACCCGTGAAGAACTCAGGTTCAGAAGAAATTTAGACCGCCCCTTAAAAAAATCAGAGGCACAGATAAAATATATAAATTGTTACTTACTAACTTATCTAATTTTAGGCTTATAGCTATTTTCTTTTATTATACTTACTCTTTTAACTATTTAAACAATCAAAATTTATTTAGTACAATATTACATGTCAACAAAATTGTTATATTGCTATATGTCTCCCTTAAGTTCTTAATGATTGGCGTTGCTGTCACGTTAGTTTCCAATTTATTTAACAATATTGTACATACACACATACGAGTCTATGCCGTTCATTTAGACTGTGAGATTATAATCATATTTAAGAAAAAGAAAAAAAAAAAAAAAATGAAATGTATAAACATAAAAAATATAAATGTGTTTCGTTAATTGCATGAAGTAATGTGTCTGATTCAAGAACATGCTGGATTTTACCTATATAAGGCAGAAAATGTTGTGTGTGACTACCACAACAACGCACTTGTTAACACTCACCTCAATTCATGCAGTAGGCCATCTTCTCTTTCTTCTTCTTGTACATACAATATGTACAAATTAATATTACTTTGTGCGACAGGAGTTTTATTGGCTGGAGCAGCGAAACCACGTAAGTTAATTCTTATCTGAAGTATAACGCTTTTATCGAATTTATGTGTTCAGTTCTATTTATTAATTAATAATAGTTGCAATAGTTTTTTGTTACTAGTTTAGAAAATAGGTTTTTTATTCTTAATTGTTTTACGGTGATTTCAACTACTGGCTCATATTCGCCGAACATTGTACTTGTTGATTAAGGTACATCTAAATGAGAAACATCGTCTGCGATGACATGGCGTTTCTATTTTATTAAATATTGAAAAATTGACAGAGATATAGCAATTATTATTATTATTATAATTTTATTTAATGTGTTTGTCATTTGGCACTACATTCTTGTGCCTTAACTCATTTATATACATGTCATTTGGCTTAATTCAATTTTGATCCTTATTAAATCTAAACATTCTCATTTTTTTTCAAACGAAAAAAAAAAGAAATATATAAAATTCCTTATAAAAATAAAAACAAAACTGCTACTGCTTCGCTCCTCCTGCTACTGTCCCTCCTGTTTCTACTCTGCCATTCCTTCTCTTTCCTAGTTTTTTTTTTCTCTATCTCCGCCATCCACCTCTTCCCTTCACTTTCGGCCTTATATTCTTCTGCCTTAAAAAGATTTAAAAAGCCTTCCTTTTTCTAATTATTTCTGCCATTCATTTGTTTCCTTCCTTGTCCCCTTTTAAGAGCTGTCCAATATTCATCTCACTCCCTACTTTTTCCTTACACTTAAACTTAATGTGCTCCAGTGTTTCGTCCTTCGTTCCGCACACTCTACACATTCTTTCCTTACTACTTTCCCAGTATCTGTTTCCTTTTTCCTCATTTCCCAATCTAAACCTTGCTGCCCTGTAGATATAGCTATTATAATTTGAAGATAATTTTGCTGCTTGTGGTAGCATGCATATAACATTACAAAAGAAATAAGTAAACGAGATTATTTTCTCATTTTTACAACAATCATAATATAAAACTTTATGCAAAGCATAATCCAGCTGTTAGTAGAAAATGACGTATCATACACACACACTCGTTACATCACTGTTGTATAAAAGAGATGGCAAATCTTCGGATGTGACATCACATGCAAATTTAATTTTTATAACTTTGGTGCATTTTTATGATTACTGAGTCAAAAGATTACTTTAATTGATAATTTATTATATAATATTGCGACTTAATAACAAATAATTGAACATTTGAAGTCCTTATAGTCAAATTGTTACTGTAGGTTTCCTTTTGTAATTCCTTTTTGTAAATAAGACAAAGTTTGAATTTCACGAAGTGCAATTTAGGTAATCAAAATTTGGTGACAGGAGGACATATAAATGGCACCTCTATTTACAAATTCTATCTTTTAAACGATATGTGTTAAAATTTCATGACATTCCTACAATTAGTTTACCAATAACAGTGGATTTAGTTGCGCTACTTTAGTAATTTTTAAAACAATAGAAAAATCTGAATTTGGTGTGTTGATAAAATATTGTATTTTTAATGGGAAGAAATACCGTTGTTCAAGCAAAGCAATTGCTTGATAAATGTCATCCTACGAACTTATTGAGTGATGTGTTGTGTGTAAATTATTAAGCAATATTTATATTACCAAAAAACTAAACTTACGCTATTCTGAGATTATTGATTTATGTTAATCTTTTCAGCTAAAGGAATAGAGTTATGTAAATACGATGACAACAAGTGTTTGCTACGAGCTATAAACAAAGCTATACCAGGTCTCCATGCTGGTAAGTTGAAATTAATTTTTAATTGCATCTCTTAAAAGTTAAGACATAGGTTTTAGTAACCGCAAAATTGGCTGTAATCCAAAGAACGCTTTAATGCCACAATGTTAATATTATTTCATACTAAATTATTTATTATAAAAATCAAGTTAGCTTGAATACTCAGGTCTGTGATTTGTTTCAAAGTTAATAAAAGTTTAAATTACGTAGGTGATAAATTATACTATATTTTTAAATGATTAATTACTTTAAGGCGACGCAAAAACGCATTTGAACCCATTCGATCCTCTGGAAGTTTCAACAATTTCCATTGATCAAGGAGACAGCAAAAGTCCAGTAGCTGTCAAACTGCAGTTCTTAAATTCCAAACTTTACGGAAATAAAGATGCTGAGATATTTTCAATAAAGTAAGAATTATTTTAATCTATCAATCTATCTATCAATATTTCTATCTAATTATTACTATAAAAAAATAACATGAAAAAGAAATTTTAATGGGCTTGTGTCCTCATTTTTTAGAGGTCGATTTTTCAATTGTTGATTGAAATTGATGTTAATAAATGTGTATTGGCGTGTCTATTTTATTAAATATCTACATGTTGACGGAGATATAGCAATTAAAAGTTTGAATTGTAGTTTTACCGCCAGAAATGGGCGCCATATTTGTATGACGTGAAATGCATGTTAACGTCAGTTATTTGTTGAGTAGGTCAGTGCTGTGGTAATGTTTTGTAGCTGTTGGTAGTCAAAGAATAATAAGTTTTTATTTTATTTAACCCTGCTAAGGCAGACATAATATTGAAATTTGATTGTTCCTTGAAATAGTTGTAAATAATATTTGATATTTTGATATTTAAATACATATAGCAGAGATTTATGAGCTGTAAGGTTGGTAACCTTACACAAGGATTGTGATGTCACATGCACTTGGAATGTGTACAACGTTGAACCACTTTAATACTTAGACAAAATGACTTTTTTAATTATTAATATCTCTTAACATATAAGGAGTTACTAAAAAATAATTGAACATTTGAGGTTCTAGTAACCCACTTTATCAATATATAGTACACTTTTATAGAAATTAAGACATAGGACACAAGCCCATTGAAAATTTTTAATATATTTGCGACTTTAACTTTGTAATTAAATAACAGAGGCGCTACTAAAACTCCAAAAGGATTTAAGCTTGAATTTACAGGAGCTTTTAACTTCGTCAGACTTGTTGGACAATATGAGGTCTCAGGAAAAATACTTATTCTTCCACTGGTTGGAAGTGGTGATTTCAATATGGATCTTTGTAAGAACGAAGTCATATATGTAGTTCATTCAAGTTGTTAACATACATCTCTTTTTTATACTTTGCAACCAATGGAATGTATTATCTGATACAAAAACTGTTTTAGATAATGTAACTTTCGAGGCTGCTCTTATTGGTGAAGATGAACCCGTAATTAAAAATGGAAAAGAATATCTGAAATTGAAAACATTCGATTTCAAATTTATTCCTAGCAAGTAAGTCAAATGCTTAATATAAATAATTATATGTTATTATACCCTTTTCACTTTGAAGATATACTCCAAGTATTACGCTATTGTATTTATTTAATTTAAACTGATTTTTATAAATAAACTGCCCAGTAAACATTTTGGAGCATTTTGGAGTCACTTTGACATCATATTGGAGATGCGTATGATTTTTTTGTCATGAAAGAGTTCATTTATAGTTCAGTTTCTCACAATCGTTCATATGAAATGTCTGTTTTATCGGCTACAGATGACGGAACCACTCCACCTGTCGGAATACAAATGAAGATAAAATTGATGCGAACTATAATTGAAGTGAAATAGTGATAGAAACGTCACAAAATAGGACACTTCACCAAATTGTTTACTGGGTGTCATAACTAGCATTGCACAATTATTTAGGCCAAAGTCGCCTTTTGTTCTAATATTCCTCCTCTAAATACAAAACATAAGCTTATGTATTATGTAACAAAATATTTTTACCTAATATTACATTTTGTTATTTACTGGAACTTAACATAATCTTGATAAATTGTCATTACATAAAAACAAAAGATTTTAAAAATCTTTAATTAATAATATATTAATTTTATATGTAACATTATATAATCTAGCATAAAAGCTATATTTTATCAGAAAACATACATTTATTATGTAACCTTACATTATATTAACCTATTATTGTGATATGTAAAAGGTAAAGTTCTGTGTTTAGTGGGTCTATAATTTATTTTACATACGTCACCGACAACCGCGTATTAGGTCTAAGTTTTATATAGGTAAACTACACCGCTTCCTAATAACATAGCATCAGTTCTTATCTAGTCTAAATCCTCTCTGCCACTGTAATAAAAAAGTTACCTGCATAATTTGCAAAATGTTACTTATGACAAATTACCCCTGAATGTATATGTATTTATGCTCTTTGAATGTTCAGAATGACGCTACGTTTCGAGGGTCTTCATAATGGCGATAAACTTTTGGGAGACAGCACCAACGCATTTCTGAATGAAAATTGGCGAGACATCTACGCAGAGTTAAAACCAAGCTTCGATGCGGCTTTCTCAGGAATATACCAAGAACTTGCAAGCAGATTCTTCGACAAAATTCCATATAGTGATTTGTTTAAATCAGAATAAACTACTAAATATAATATAACTATTAATTAGGTTTGTGATAATATATTAATTAGGAATTATTGTAAGTTACTTACTTAAATATATTAACAGTTTATGAAATATATTTTGGCAATTGAAACAGTAAAGATTTTTATTATTTAAATATGTTTTAATAAGTATTCCTTTTATTCTTTTGAAAGGTTTTTAAAAACAGCTAAACTAAACAAACAAAATGTCCATTGGGGACGATAAATAGGGCCCGAATTATGTTGTTCAAAGAGGCATTGCTCAAGGCTAAATGCGGCTGTGGTAGAAGTAATAATTTAGTTTTCTTTAATTTTTTGTAAGAGATTACTAGATCTGAAGTAATATGACCTATACAGCAAAACCTAGCGCAATTATAACATAAAAAAATGGTAATATATTTGTTTCAATTATTATTGAATTGTTTCAATTATTCCGATTCTTTGAATTTTACTGCGTTCTTTCTTTTTCAAAGCAATACACTTTTCATGTGTTTTTACTTTTTGTCTTTTATTAACTTAGAATACTTTTAAAAAAGAAAATGGAATATGAACTTAATTATTTGGAATAAAAGAATATAATGTTGAATTTAATATTGATATTGGTCTTTTGAGAGTATCTCTTTCTATACATTATACGTACCAACAAACTAGATATTATATGGGTGTTAAAATATAGATTACCTAAAACTAGCTGTAATTTCTATGAATATCTAACAGCAAAAATGTTATTAGTTTCCAAAATTTTATCGCACTATATTATTAAAAAGAAAACACAAAGATTTCTAATATTCAATCTTTTACTGTAATAACGAGAATTTTATAAGGTACATATTAGAAAACTTGAATTTAATTATTTATCATGTTTAATATTTTCATATTATAAAACATTTCGCTTTCTCTAATAATAAATATTATACATTTGCATTAGGTTTTGGTGTTACAACACCTCTTGCCGGGTTATCTGTACAAATAGGGTTCTTAGTGAAATACACGGACTTACATTGGTGGACATACTCCTTCTCTAAGGAATCTGTAAAATTATTACAGCTTAACTTTTATTAATTAGAAATGTTATTTGTAAATAACGTATCAGTGACGACCATATACACTATTTATTCATTAGGTAAATAATTTTAAATAAACCAATATTCTGCCTAATAAATAAAAACTGAATACGGCCCTTATTTTGTACTAGACAAATTAAATAACAGCCAACGGTTTACGACTGCAGTGAATTAACTAAAAAACAGTATTTTTTAAAATCTAAATTTAAAGATTCGTTACTAAGTTCGTAAAATCAAAATTTTATAAGTTCCACTAAACTCAGTGAATAAATTCATATTACTTTCATCTTTAATACAATGCTAATTGTTCAGATCTATTCGCGGAAAGCAAAGTTATGTGTATTTAATATAACTAAGTGTTAACAAAAGTTTATCTAATGTAATAGAAGTTATTTGTTACATAAAAGAGTTATTTGAACACTGCTTTTTGAAAAATAAATATACGCTTTTGTGCATTGTAAGTCTATAAAACTTCTTATGAAGAACATATTTTATTTAAAGGTTACAATAGCTTAAAAATCACTAGATTCTAAACCGTTGGCTGCTGAAACAAAACAATATAAATTTTTTACCAAATTTTGCGCCATAACTATCAGACCTGTGAGATTTTTTAATTTTTTGTACCAAGATCACGTTCACATATATAGTCAGAAAAGAAGATGAATGTATATTATTCTTTAATTAGAATTTTGCGATAATTTTCAGTGATGTATTTCAATTTCAAGTTGATTTGCATATTCTCCAAGCTACAATTATTAATTAAAATCAAAAATATTATAAATACATAATTTTATCGCACTAAAAAATTAATCAAATGGTTATGTTAATTATATTTAATTATCAAACGACAAAAATATCATTTAAACAGAGATAACAGCTACCTACATACATATGAAATTTGTTTAATCAAATAATTATCTTCAAATTTGTAATTTTTCGAAAATTTTTCTTATGATAATTTAATAAGTTCTTACCTTCCCTTTTCCTCTTTTCTCCTCTTGGCCTCTGCTTAGGTACATTAGTGTTGGGTTTCATCGTTCAATCTGAAAATAAATTCACGGTAAGTTTGATTATATTAAGTGGCGGCAGTAGTATAAATGGAGCAGTTAGAATAATTGCCAAAATCAGAGTTTTTAGGGGGCTCTGTGAATTTATGCAATCGAGATTGAAAAAGATAGAATTTGGCTTTAGAGACAAATGAAGTAGTCTTTGAGTAAAAAAGCATATTTTGATTTGAAAATTGAAATTGAATTTGAAAAGCATTATTTGAACGACTTAGCTACAGATTGATTACCAGGGCTTAAACATTCGATGTAATATCCCACTTTTTGAAAATATGTTTCTATTTTATGTTAAAGATGTATTTATTATATATTTAATATTTATTTGCCAGAATTATCGTTGAAATTTACATAAATCTCAAATAAAACTTACAAGTTACTTACAGATTATGTTAAATCTTTCAAAAAGCTAATGAAATTCTATTATATATTATGTTGCGTTGTTGGTTAGATAATAATTCGATTTCAATTGTTTTCGTTAAATAAACACCGGCTACTTTGATATAGAAATAGCAATATTGTAATTAATATCAATAGCCGTAAAACAAATTTTTAAAAAATTTGTCATTTTGGTCATGCGAATTTGTTTTTTTAATTTAATTTACTTAACGTCGGTCTATTTCCGACGATGAGTCCTATCTGGTCCTATCACAAACGACCTCCCTACATATTACCAGTTATTATCATATCGTCGTACAGGTTAAAATTTATTAATTTATACATTGTGTAAAAAAATATCAACAAATTTCTATGCGAATTTTTTATTTGCTGAAAATTTTCCCAACAAAGCGTTAGGATTTAAGGTGATGCCTTAGTATCAACTATACCCTTCAATTTAATCATCTTTTTGTATATTTATAAACACACAATATAATCAAGTATACGAACTACAAGGTTTCACTTTCAGATGAAGTTGATATCATAAAATGTATATAATGGATAATAAATAATATTTAATTATGGAGATATATACGTCATAGATGGGCGGATGTATCAATTCTTGAATAACTAGATTGTAAATTATACCGAAGACATTTAAAATGATAAAACCATGTTCGTTTATGTAATTAAAATGTAACAAATGGAATTTATAAATTAAGTTGGTATCTTGATACATTTATTGTATCGTAGTAATGTCGATTAGCCTGATTACAATGGGCTTGTGTCCTATGTCTTAATTTCTATTAAAGTGTACTGTATATTGATAAAGTGGGTTACTAGAACCTCAAATGTTCAATTATTTTTTAATAACTCCTTATATGTTAAGAGATATTAACAATTAAAAAAGTCATTTTGTCTCTTTAATTATTAAAGGGATTCAACGTTGTACACATTCCAAATGCATGTGACATCACAATCGTTGTGTAAGGTTACCAACCTTACAGATCATTAATTTCTGCTATATGTATTTATATATAAAAAAATCAAATATTATTTACAGCTACTTAAAGGAACAATCAAATTTCAATATTATGTCTGCCTTAGCAGGGTTAAATAAAATAAAAACTTATTATTCTTTGATTTGACTTGATTATTTCGACTACCAACAGCTACAGTACATTACCACAGACCTACTTAACAAATAACTGACATTAAAATGCATTCACGTCATACAAATATGGCCGACCAGTTCTAGTGCTAAAACTACAATTCAAACTTTTAATTGCTATATCTCCGTCAATATTTAGATATTTAATAAAATAGACACGCCAATACACATTTATTAACATTAATTTCAATCAACAATTGAAAAATCGACCACTAAAAAATGAACCCATTTGAGTAAGATTTTTTAAGCACGTTTCAAGCCACAGATAGAATATATATTTGGGTAGATTTAGGTATTTTTTGGGTAGATATAGGTTCATATTTTAAAGCTTAAGTTTATGGTTTGGAGTATTGCATTTTTGCTTCTGAACCTTTCGCTTTCGAAACGGAAACTGTTTTCTTTACTAGTATTAGAATTTTATACGCTTCGAATCCTAATTATTTGTAGAGACTTATTTAATATGTATCATGTAAATTTAACAAATTAATAATAATACTATAATATAAAATTAATAATAATCATAATTATACTTGGAAATAATAGAGCAAAAACTTGTTTTTTAATTTATAATTTTAAAAGAGTATTTATTATTTTTCTATTTAAATTATTTATGATACATAATAAACAAATAACACGTTATTTATAACTATTAATTAACCTTGATACAACAGAAAATACAATGAAAAAATGAATCGCTACACCTTGACGTCACATGTTGGCACATATATGAACCAATATTTCCTGGGAATAGATTCATTACTACGATAAAAGCCGTGAAGTCAGTATATTACGACGACTTAAACTGCTGAACTAATATTTCGCATTATTTTTAATACCTATAATAACAATAATTTTGAATTGTACATTAATTATGTTTGTAGAATTTTAAAATTTTGAAAAATATTTTTATGAAATATTTTGCGGTCAGTCACGGAATAAATATATTTTTCCTTCTATAATCGAATATAATGTATCGATTGTTATTCTTATGTGTACTAGCAGTTTCTATAGTATCGGCAGCAAAACTTCGTAAGTTTTTAAATGATATATTAAAAATATTTAGAATAATTTTCTTTTAGTACAATGAATAATTAATTTTAAGTTAACTTAATTAGCAATTAATAAAAACAACTGTTTCAGCTAAAGGTGTTAAACTATGCAAGTATGACGACACCAAGTGCCAGCTGGACGCGTACAACGACGCCGTACCTTTACTGTCTTCAGGTAAGGTCATGATTTGCATTTACCATTTTCTCATCCTTATTATACAAATATTAAAGAAAAGATTTTTTGATTTTTTGTGGATATAAGTTCTGTTTGAAATTTTGAAAACCAATTTCATTTTAATGTAAATAATTAAGACATTATTATATATCACTGAATATTGAACACCTGCTATGAATGAATTCGAAAGAACATAAATTAATATTTCAACCACAAGTTTTTATTTAGTATATCAGGCGATATATAAGTACTGCGTATTTAAATAGTTCTACTTTTATATAGGTCACGCAAAAGCGCATCTAGTGTCGATTGATCCTCTCGAAATCAACAAAATTACCATGGAGCAGGGAGATGGTAGAAGTCCAGTGAGCATAAATATCACACTGCTGAACTGCAAACTTCACGGATATAAGAATTTGCACGTTTCATCGATAAAGTAAAGATTAATTTAAAACAATTTTACAATACATAAAATAATTAATGAACTAAAACTAGAAAAGTAACGTATTATTTAATTTTATGACAAAAGCGTGGGGTGTCTAATTTATCTTAATAAATGTTGTATAATATTACCAATTTCTATTTCTATTTAGATCATAATATTAGCAAATATTATTTAAAAAGAATTTATATTTATTTTCAGAGGCGCAACAAAAACTCCTAAAGGTTTTAAATTAGAAATGCGTGGATTTCTAAAGGCTGTTAGACTTGAAGGAGAATATGAAATGAATGGAAAAGTCCTTGTAATTCCATTAAGTGGAAAAGGGAAATTCAGTATGGACTTGGGTAAAAATATTATAAAATATATTTTTTCTTGTTTCCATTTTGGTAAAAATAAGCTTTGATTAATTGGCTTGTTACAACAGCATGTGTTCTGGTATTTTTAAATTAAAATTAAATTGATTTATAATTTTTTTTAATTATAAAATTTTCCATTCTAGATAATGTCACTGTAGATTCCATATTGACTGGAGAGGATGAACCTGTGATTAAAAATGGAGAAGAATACTTAAAGCTTAAAAAATATGACTTTAAGCTTGATTTGGAAAAGTAAGTATTACTATAATTATGGAAAACTGGGCACGTATATTATTTTACGTACGCTTTGAGAAATACACATAGTATTAAACTAAGAACAACGTAAACTTTTTAAACGTAAAACTATTTACGTAAACTGTAATATTTATTATCTAAAATATTTTTAGTGCTCAAATTTAATTCTCTCTTTCTGTTTTAAATTACTTACCGCAACATTTCAGAATAACACAAAAGCATATTTTACATCTTTCGAATTTTTAGGATGCGTGTTAATTTTGATGGACTCTACAATGGCGACAAAGCTTTAGGAGACAGCACGAATGCCTTTTTGAATGAAAATTGGCGCACAATCTTTAACGAGATGAAACCAAATAATGATGCAGTATTCTCTAAAATATTCTATGAAGTCTCTAATAACGTTTTTGACAAAATCCCATACAAAAATTTATTTTTACCGGAATAAATATTTCTTATACATTGTTTAGTTATATATTAAGTTTATACATTAAGTTTTATATGGATCAAAACTTACAAAAGTGAATAAAATTAATTTTTCTATAATCGTGTTTATTGTAATAGAGTATGTATATGTATTACATCGATACTCCTAAGACTACGACATAGTAGCAAGCCTACATTTTTAGAACGTTACCTTATCTTTAGAGCTTAAAGAGCTTTAAAGCATCTTGCGCAATTCAGTACCTACAGAGGGGGTTGGCAATAGTGATTGTTAGTTTTCAAAGAAAAATCTAAATAACATGTTGTAACATAATTTGGGCACTTGCATATATTTTATAAACCAGTTCATTTATTCAACTACTGCCATGTTAAGTTTTATAAAAAACCTTTGGTTTTCTATAAGGGATGTCGCGTAAGAACTTAATCGAGCGCAAATTTATTATTTTATTTCAAGTTCAAGTTCAAAGATATTTTATTTGTCAAATGGTATTACTTAATATTAATTACATTACATCTTAACCTAACATAAGGTGCCTAGCCTAAGCCTTAATCCGTATTGTCTTATATTATATAGGAGTGTATTATTTTATTTTTTATGTAATTTAATTATATATATTTTAATCTATAAATCGCTATCGGAGCGTAGTGATTTATTTGTGAAGAAAATAACGGATGTAAGCTGTTACAATATATTTTACACTCTTAACGTATGGACTTATAAATACAACTTTTATCTTAGAACTATAACTTAACACTATAACTTAATTATTTTCTTTCTATGTTATCAACAGTCAATACATATTATTTTCAAATTATGAATTTTAACCTTGTTTACAAAATTTATAAAAGGAGTCGCTGAAAGTAGATGTCCTTGGATATATATTTACGTTAAAAATAAAATAAAAATTTAATTCATCAGCATAAGCAATATAAATATCTTTTAGTACCAATATAATCAGTAGTATAAAGACCGTAAGTTTAACTTAATTAAATGGTTTTATTGACATTTTGATCTGATTTTAAGATGTATTTGTGTAAACTAATATCAATCGGTGCTTTAACAGTTGCCTTTGCAGTTGGAGCAAAACTTCGTAAGTAGTGCTGATTTATATAAATATATATTTTTTTTAATATTTGTTTGTGCGCATCAACTTTCGATAGTTATTAGCACTTAAAACAATATATACATTTATAAACATTTGTAATACATAATTTATAATTAATAAATACGAGTTTGGGTATTTCAAATATAGAGATTAAATTAGATTCATTGATAAAGTAAATAAGGTTTCTTTGCTTATAGTCTTCAGGCATATTAAAGTTTTTTCTGTATGATAAATATTTATAATTACCAAAGCTAATTATTTTCATAAGTAAATCATTGTTTCACTATTACTTTCAATCTAGCCCAGTAAACATTTTGGAGTAAATTCTACTTAATTTCTATTACATATCATGAGTTTTTTGTCTGGAACGCGTTCGTTTTCTATTCATTCGTTCATAGGAAAGGCCCTTTTTATGAGCTACAGAGATCCTCTGTCTTACCATCGCTAGATTTTATCTTCGTTTATATACATTATATTCGGAGATTGAGGGAGATAGCGTCTGTCTATTACCATTAAAGAAATATTTGTTGAAAAAGGATAGCATATACTTTAAGCAAACTGTACTGAACAAAATACTATACAAGTATACAAGTGTAACGGTGAAAAATATATTTTACTTGTCTAACCGCATCTCGTTTCTCTCTCACTTTGGAATAAATGAGATGAAAGTGAACTTAAAAAAAATATATCCATGTGGGAAAGAAACAGAAATACTTAATGAATGATGTTGGAAAAAGAAAGAATATTATTATGAAAAATTAACACAAAATCTGTGACAGGTAGAGAACTTGTAAAGCGTTAGAATAGAATTGTACGAGTGACTCGAACTTCACCAAATAGGGCACTTCACCAAATTGTTTACTGGGAAGTTTAGGAGAGAAACGGTGGACAAGGCTCAGGCTCTCATTATTCCAAGAACCCTAAGTTATTGCAAATGTACATTAACTAGAATAACATATCTTCCAACTATATACTGGGTAGAACAGAATGAAACATCCTCCAGCGTCCTCAGGTCCACTTTACTCACATCAAACGTGTTGTCTTAAGCCGGTACCAAACGATGCGGTTAACGTTTGATTCAAATACTTGCCTCCAACGTGTGAGTCAAATATTGGAAAATTGACATGGCAAGTTTCTTACTACACGGTGTAACGAATGTTTGATCCGAATGATCTATTTATTTTATTAAGTTGTTGGTATTATTGACACTGACACTGTTTAACAAAAACTTTCAAGTATAAAACCTTTCACTGTTAGACGATTCGTGCAGAAGTGCATGACATGTGGATGAAGTGTGTGGTTGGGGTAGATAAGTTCCTTTTGACGCGAGTCGAAAGACCGTCAACAGCTCGAACTTCTTCCAACGTGAACGTTGGACACACTTAGTCAAGCGTCCAACGTTGAAAGGTTGTTGGATTGAATAAAACGTGGAAGAGAAAGGAAGCGGAAGTGAAGGTTTTTGCAGCGATTATGCGTTTGATGCGAGCAGTACGAACCTGTGAACACATCTACATCGACTATACTAAAGTTTAGACAGGGTGTTCGTGTCCTATTATTAATAGCATGCAGGCACTGTTTAAGGCTGTGTTCACATAGATATACGTGTTCGATTAACTTGCTGTTAATAAACGAAATGCTCGTCTTCATATATGGATTTCAAATATTTGCCTAATGAACACGTACTTTGTGCCCACTTTTACTTAAAAGACGAATATACGGACGCGAATTCGCATATGTGAACACCATATCAGATAAAGATTATTGGAAACTGAAATAGTTCACATTTGCGAAGTTTTTGACGAAGGTCAGAGTGATCTACTACGGGCTTGGCCTGCATCAGCCAACAAGTATGTCAAGTTCATACATGTCTAGACATATCAAGACCAGATTAAAGGTGGTTTTTGTCTTGTTATATCTATATGATCATTACTACAAGCAGTATGTGTTGGAGCAAATAGCATAATAAAACATACTGAATTAATATCTGAATAAATACAAGTCTGAGAGAAACCGGTTTTCGATTCAATTCGTTTAATGCAGATTAATAAATTACTATGTTTATTTTTTCCATCTCAAATTCAAGTTCAACCGACCTGTGTATTGTATTGAGATCTTGTACCCAATCAAGGGAAAGTTATTAGATTCGTTCAAGATAATAATAGAGTTAGATCCTAGAGTCCCCAGACCTACCTCCTTTTAACGAAGCTGAAATTTTGAGAAGAAATAGTGTTATATGTAGTTAATAACGTGTGCTTACTTGCGAGCGTGAAAGCAAGGCCCTATTACAGGTAAGAACCTCATTCCCTTACGTGAAAGTATAATGGCTGGTTTTTATAAGTTATGTTTTACAGAATATTGTTAAAAACTGTCATACTAGAAATTACGTCATACTAGCAAGCCTACATTTTTATGACCTTACCTTACCTTTAGTACTGTAGTTTATCTATTTTTCCCGCCCCATATTCAAGCTAGCCATTACGTATACGTTCTTAACTACATAATACACCATTTATCCTCAAAATTTCAGCTTTGCTAAAAAGGGAGGCCTATGAGCTCTTATAGACGCCCGACTGCAGAATGGGCTGGTGTCCTATGTCTTAATTTCTATAAAAGTGTACTATATATTGATAAACTAGAACCTCAAATGTTCAATTATTTTTTAATAACTTCTTAAATGTTAGGAGATATTAACAATTAAAAAAGTCATTTTGTCTCTTTAATTATTAAAGGGATTCAACGTTGTACAAACTCCAAATGCATGTGACATCACAATCCTTGTGTAAGGTTACCAATCATAAATCTCTGCTATATGTATTTATATATAAAAATATCAAATATTATTTACAATTATTTCAAGGAACAATAAAATTCCAATATTATGTCTGCCTTAGCAAGGATAAAATAAAAACTTATTATTCTTTGATTTGACTTGATTATTTGACTACCAACAGCTACAGAACATTACCACAGCACTGACCTACTCAAAAAATAACTGACGTTAAAATGCATTTCACGTCATACAAATATGGCCGACCATTTCTAGCGCTAAAACTACAATTCAAACTTTTAATTGCTATATCTCCATCAATATTAAGATATTTAATAAAATAGACACGCCAATACACATTTATTAATATCAATTTCAATCAACAATTGAGAAATCGACCGCTAAAAAATAAGGACACAAGCCCATTAATGCGTTTATTAACAGAATAATGCGTTTGGTTGTTATCAGAATTAAATGCGTATATAACTACACGACATTACAAATATCACCAACATTATAGACCGAACTCCACTAGATAATATAATAAATTAAATTAAAGAAAAGCATTAGCAAAGCACCAAATGCATCTTATGCCGGTGGCTACATTGGAAGGGTCACGTATTGATCTATCAGCGTTTAAGAACACATGTTATTCGGATGAGATTATATTTGTAAAACTTATTTCAGCTAAAGACATACAAGTGTGTAAATATGATGACAACGTCTGCTTATTGGAAGCCTTTAATAAAGCCATACCGATATTATACACAGGTATGTTACCAAAACTTTTTAAGAGCGTCCTTCTACATTAGCGCCCAATGAAAAAATTGTACTACTTCACCGAAAGCTAACCTATAATTTTTTTTCTTTAAATCTAGTACGAATCTTATACGATTCTGGTCAAAATTATTTGTAGGGTATTAAACATTAATTGCCATTAAATTAGTTTACTAAATTGGTCTGATACTTTAAGCCTAATTAAGGTAGTTGTTATTGGGTTTACTTAAAATAAATTTCAGGTGACCCAAAAATAAACTTGGTTCCATTTGACCCACTTAACATCAATACCATCGCTGTTGAACGAGAAGACAGCAACAGTCCAGTGGCAATGAACATTACTTTTTACAATGTTAAGTTTAACGGTTTAAAAAACATGGAACTACTGGAAATAAAGTAGGTACTTTACAAGTATGTCTCTTAAAGATAACGTCTAAAATGTCTCTTAGTACTTGTTTTATAATTTAATAACTAATATTTCTATATTACTATTTAATACCTCCTTAATGTGATGTTAATATTTTACATTTTTATTTCAGAGGTGCAACAAAAACTACAAAAGGATTTCAATTGGAATTAAAAGGAAAAATAAAAGGAACAAAACTAGTTGGTGATTATGAAATGTCTGGAAAAATTCTTTTGATTCCAATAGCTGGAAAAGGACCATTTACTTTCAAATTAGGTAACCCTAATTAGTGTTTCCTCATACGAAAATAGTAAATTTATATTCTTTTCCATATACATGTGAGCCTTCTTGTGGCCCTCTTTCCATATCTCTCAAAATTACAGAGCTATCCAAATATTTCTCATATAATCTCATAATTATTCAAAAGAGCGAAAATATTAATTACTGTTTATTTGATGTATTTTATTTATTTATATTATTTCAAATTCATATATTATTGTTCAGACAATGTAACATTTGATGCTCTACTAATTGGAGAAAATGATGCACTTATTAGGAATGGTAAAGAATATCTGCAACTTAAGGATTTCATTTTCAAGAGCAATACAACTAGGTACGTATTAATAGAATAGTTCAAAATTAGGAGAGTTCAATGATGACTCACCTATTTTCAATGCTAAGTAATATTAGCGCTACCTGCCACAATGTTTTACAAATTTTATAATTTATAATATTAGAGGGAATAATCAAATTATTGTTGAAAACAACCAAATTCAAAAAATATAGCACTGGTCCTAGAAACGAACCGAAGAAAATCAGATGCGGTTTGTGTCCCAGTTACTGATCATATTTTTGGTGTGAAACTATAGTCGCAGATTTATTAAATTCTAGTAGCAGTAATATAAAATAATTAATAACTCTATAAATAATTTTATTTATTATTTTTAGAATGCAGCTAAATTTTAAAGGTCTGTACAATGGAGACAAATTTCTTGAAGACAGCACCAACACTTTCCTAAATGAAAATTGGCGTCCACTCTTTGAAGAGCTCAACCCAAATGTTGAAGAAGCTTTTTCTCAGATATTTAAGATTGTCACAAATAGACTTTTTGCAAAAGTTCAATACAAAGATTTATTTTTACCGGAATAAATATTACCGTAATTAATATTATGCTAAGGGTGATATGTACTCGTATATTTAAAATGTAGAGTTTCAGTATAACCATTACCATTAATTTATGCAAAATAATCACACAAATATTAATAAAAATAGATATTCATCACATCTTCTCTATCTATGCAAATTGATCACAACTTCTATTCTATTCTCGAACACCGTTGTATCTGCATTTATAAAATTAAAAAGCAAATGAAAAACCGATTTTTTAGAATTTTAAAATCCAATTAATTTATCCTATTTATCTCAGAATCAAACCTTATATTAGAAGAACTCATCTCAAGACATATGAAATGACTGTATCTTATTCGAAGCTAAGAGTAGGGTTACAATCAGTATATGAACTGAACTGATTTAAAATTTAACAAAATAACGATTTTTTAATAAGTTGAAAAGTATAATTAATTAATTCTAAAATATAATGGAAAAGTTCGTAAACTTAAAATAGCGCCCGATTATATTATGGATTGCATCTCGGATAGATTAAGAAAAATGAATGATAAGTATAAAGACAACTGTTTAATTTTTGTGGTATTGCTTAATAAAGTATATATATCTAAAGCCAAACTAATTAAAATTAAATTAATTATATAATTTTATTTAATAACAGAACATTCCATTAAACAGCTTTCAAATCATTTAAAGCAATTCAAATCAAAAACAAACACGGAGCCATCTGCTGAACAGAAAGTAAAGTCGCAACGTTCAACATTCTTCACACTGGTTCACAGAATTCTTGTGTGGATTTGTCTAGACGTTATAGCCAGTTATAGCCTTTTGTAACCGTTATAGTTTGTTGTGACATAACGACATTTTAATCTTTAAATTTAATGAAATATAGTCCAGAAAGTAAATAGAGTGCAATTAAAATATAATAAAGAAATATGGATGATAACGTATGGAATATAGACGCTCCAAGTTTTGTTAACTTTTGTGCATTGGATGATGGCAAAGAAAATGCTGAATCTTATTTCGGTATGTCTGTTTTTATGATCAATTTTACTAGTTACTTGCTTCTGATGAAACTTCTGATGTTATTTCTCTTTTATAGAGCGAAATCATAACTTACATTCAATCAAGAAGGAAATATTATCACCTGGTTTGTAAAATTTATATAATTACACAATTTAAAATATAACATAAACTATTTATAATTATAAGACATCTATTTAGAACCTAATATTTGTTGCAGGTTTTCCAATAGAACGTTTATATGAAATATTTAAGACTAAAGTTTCGTTTGTTTATTTACATACAATTAAAAAAAATTTCAGATGATGCAAATATTAAAAATTGTGATACTCGCCATAGGAAAAAACTTCCAGATACAGAACAAAAGCGGCATCGCAGATCTTCCTCTGTTCCCATGATTAAAGATGAGCCAGTTGAAGAATTAAGGTATATGATAGATAATTAACTAAATAACTTCTGCGGAAAATGTTGTTACTATATTCACTAAAAATTGCCTCTTTCTTTTTAGTAAACATCTTGAGGATTGTAAATTGATTGAAGAAAGATCAACTGTAAAATTGCAGAAATCTGTTAAGTATAAATCCAAGGTATGCATGTGTTGATTTATTTTGTATAACATTGCCTCAATTTTCATGTTAACATTTAATTATCTTTTTTTTTTATTCATAGGACTCCTTGTATGGCAGCAACTCAACTATTGCTTCAAAATGTAGTGAAAAAACAAAAACTAAGAAGTTTGTATCAACTGCTGAATTAATTAATCAATTTCAAAAACAAACCCCAGAGAGGTATCATACAATATCTAGCAAGGCAGATGCTAAAGCACTACTTAAAGATTTGGCTAACAAAACAAAGTGCAACAAGTTGGTACTTCCTAAAACTCCGAAATTACTAACAAAAAGTAGAAACAGGCCGATTACAGCTGTGGGATTTGAAAAGCGCGAAGAAATGGAATTAGAGGAAATTAAAAAGTACGTATATTTTAATATGTTTCTGGTGAAAAGACAATTCGATATTATGAGTTATTCATTTATTATAAATATTTGTAGATATAAAATGAAAGCAAGACCTCTCAATAAAGAAGTTTTGGACAAACGTTATGTGGGCCATAATGTTCAAAGGAGACCCACAACAAAACCCGAACCGTTTAAGTTAACAGAAATTACTCGTAAACCTATAACGCAGATCACGGAAAATTTTGTTTTTACTGCGAAACCGGTTCCTCGTCATATTATTAAAGGGCATGAAGTACAACTGAAAGTTCCAAGCAAACCTCCAACTGTCCCCGTTACTCCGAAAGTGTTAAAATATAAATCAAAAGTACTTTTATTTCTTTTTATCATTTTAATATCTTCCTTAGAGACTTTTATGGAGCACTATTATATTATTAGTACCAGAATTCCTAATACCAATACTCCAATTTCATAACATTTATTGTGAGATCAATTCTAAATATTAAAAGCTTTCCTAAAATAAAATAATAGCTTTACTAAAATATTATTTGTCTTTAGCTCCCAGAAACTCTCGAATCACAGAAAAAGGTTGAAGAAGAGCATTCCAGAAGTTTTCTGCCAAAACGAACTGTGATTCAACCATTTAGTTTTGAGAGCAGATATAAGGATGCAGAAAGAAGAAAAGATGAAAAATTAAACCAAGTTTGTATTTTTTCACATAATGATTTTCCTGGTATTAATTATTAAATATTTAAGAAGATATATTGAACTAAATCAACTATTTAATAAAATAATACATTTCTAATAGATAATTGAAGAACAAAATCGAATGCGTGAATTTCAGTCAAAACCAATGCCCCTTTTTAAAACACCTGTGAAAGCTACAGCTTCTCGTAGTCCAGTAGTAGCAAGGTCTCCAAAATTTGCTTCTAAAGAGCTGATGATTGAAAAACAACAAAAGTTTAAATTGAAGGTCTTTGTTATATATAACTATGAACAAACTAAGCAAACTAATTTTGGATAAGTTTAACTATTTTGTTTTTGTTTAGATGGAGGAGGAAGAACGAGCTAAACAACAGGCTACTCTATTTAAAGCGAAACCTTGTTCTGTGATTTATAAAAAACCCTTTCAACCTGAAATTGTTGATAAAGTTATTGAAATAGAGAATTTCCAACTTCATTCAGAAATAAGAGCAAAACATAGACAGGAATTTGACGCTAAATTGAAACTAAAAGAAGAATTACAGATGGAAGAACTAAGAAAGGTATTTCAGTCAATAGTTGTCCAATGTTATAGTAAAGATAAATATAAATATTAATATAATGTTTTTTTTAAATATTTATTATTGTTTATTCCAGATGGAACTTCAGTTGAAAGAAAAGGAAGCAGAACAAACGAAGGAATTTAGAAACATGGCATCATTTAAAGCACAACCAATTAAAAAGTTTAAATCAATTATTTCTGTCGATCCGAAAGAACCGACGGTTCCAGAAAGTCCGGCGTTTGCGTCAAAACTTCGAACTCACATTAAAAAAAATGAATAAAAGTCATTTAAAGGACTTGTTTTTTAAAATATTTTTTTATATTTAAAAACAATTTATTTTATATAGTTTGTTGATTTATTATTAGGAATAATAATTTTATAAAAAAATTATTATTGATATAGTATAGGTATAGCTTTTATGGCTAAATAAAACAAATAGATCAAATAGAAAAATATCATGCGTCAAATAACTTTACAATTATTATTAACCATACATAGTTGCCTAAGTAATTCTTTCTTTACATTTTCTATTGTTAATAAGATCCTGCTCGGATAATTGGCTAGACTTTCAAAGTTTCGATTACATTTAAATTATGCGATACTTTTTACGGTCCAATACAATCAATTATGAAAATATATTAAATAAGTAACAGATATATAAACTATATAGCAATTGCGTTTAGAGAAGACTTATCACTGGATATAATTGAATTTGAAATTAGCTAAAATATAATTTTGTGTATCTATCTGATCAATTCTAATTGATTTATATATCAAACAATATCTTAAAATAATAATTCGTTCATTGTAAACGGGTTTTTATAACGGATGGCAATCATTTGACAAGCCTGTTCATTTTATACTAATCTGGTAAATTAAAATATTAAAATAAATTATTGGGTTTATAAAAGTTTACCAGCATAATAGCTGAAACGCAATTTATTAATTGGCTACTTTTTTACATATTTAAAATTCAACAAACAAATTAGACGATGTATTTATGTTTATGTATAGTGTTACACTAATTAAAATCTTGTTAAATTCTTAATAAAAATGCAGCGGTCATAATATCAACTGCTGCCACAGGACTTGCTCGTTTAGGTTTTTACCTCAAGAAATTGTAGCTGGATTCAATTAAATTTAACGTGACAAAAAGCCGAACTTAGTAAATATTTGACTAGATACAATTAAGTGTTCAATTTTAAGGAATTTTAAAACTTTTAGTTGCCCCGGACAAATAACACTGTTATTCATCATTCCTTATCAATGGATTCGTAGCTTAAGAATAACAAAATTATCTTATGCTGTTGTTTGTTATTTGAAAACTACTATTTTGCTTTATTATAAAATGAAATAAATAAAATGTATATAATATAAATAATGTATGTTTGTGAATTTAATAATAAATATTCCTAATAACTAGTTTTCTATATGCAAACTATCCTTGTAAATCTTGACAATAAAAATTAAACAAACTGATTTTAGTTATCTTTAATAATTATTTAGTTAATAAAATAACTATATTACACAAAAAAATTAAATAATTAAATAATTAATTAAATAATTAATTAATTTATTATAATTATATAAATTAATTAAGTAATTAATTTATATAGTTATAATAATTTTAGCAGTGACATCTAGCAGTTAATAGGCAAAGTATTTCAAAAGGAAGGCGCAGATTTACTTATAGATTAAAAACTAATTCAATTTTAGTATTTTTAATCGTTTCTATATTGATGATTAACAAATTCCTATTAATTATTTCTTAAAGTTTCACTGGAAAGTATTAAGTAGTATGCGCATAAGATTACAATAACAAAACGCGTTTTTTATCCAAGATACAAACCAATTTAAAATATGTAAATGAATATGGTAAATAATTTAATTACAGAAAATAAAAGGAGGGTGAGTTAAAAAGTCACGTCATACAGGGCCAATTTACTTTTAACAAAAGAACCAATTTATTAGTAATGGACAACTATACTATTAGTCCAATTAATTTTTATTAAAACTGATTTTAATATAAACTAGAGAACAGCTGACATCCTGTGGGATTTCAAAGAAGTTGATTTTAAAATTGAGCGCATACAAGGTTACTAATTTTGTGTAATAACAATTTTATCCTCACTGTGTGTCGGACCTAAAATATTTTGTGTGATACTAAAGAATATCACGTTATTATAAACGTTGATTGACTTAATTGAGTTGATTTATACAGAATCATTTTTACTGTTCTAATTATCAAAAAAAGGATTACTTTTTTCATATATATATGAGAACACATATTTGTTTTATCACAATAATCATAAAATTAACTGCACTGTGACATTTTTATCAAATTGTTGACCTTTATATCAATGAATGCATGTGTTTACCAGATTAAGACTGCATTATTTTCAGATTTATTTTGTAAATAAATAACCATTGCATCCTTTTGGGTGGTAATCGATATTTATAATGTTTACCACATTTATAATATCAAAACTTTCTTTGTTGGTCAAGACAGCTGTAAAGGACGTTTAAATATGCAATCTTAGCGGAAGGAAAGGCGTATGCATCGAGCAGTACGAGTTTTACGAGTGGTATCTATATATTTAGCCGTATAAATGTGTACTGTGAACACTATTTTTTATAAGTTCGATATTAAGTTCATTTTTTTCATAAAGTAATTATTTGTTTTCATATTTACCTACCTATCTTTCAACTTAGTGTTTATATTTTAATACTTTTTTGTGGCCCAAAACTTTTAACACAAAATTTTTAAATTTGCAATTTTTGCTAAGTAACGACAGTTCATAAATTTGTTATTTTCATATATACTTGCTAAAACTATTCCAACAAGAAGAAAACATAACTTTGGATATTGAAAAGTTTCTTAGAACTGAATGACAATCGCATTAATCTATCTTAAGGCAACACACACACACACACACACAGCGAGAGGAGAGACAATTTAGTTAAAAAGAAGAATTAGTATTTGTACGTGATTCGTTTTATGTTTATCTCTACAATATGTTATCGCTTATAGTTCCTCCTCCTCCTACTTCTGGTTTTACTTCTCCTCAACCAATACCACCCCAAATCACATTTCCACCCCGTCTCATCCTGTATTAGCCGTGAGAGAAGGGTTCAGTGAACAACTTTAATCATTTGATCACTAAAATGAGGGATCCTTTTTGATCGATACCAGTTTATAACTAGTCATGTGTGTAACTACTCAAACAAATTTCTGTTCAAATAGATTGAACTCTTATTTTATTTATTTAATGCTAACAAATATAAGGGACTACCATCATCACGACATTGACAATTTTTGAAAACGATTTTTTTTATCAATTTTTTTCTTATACTTTCTCCAAAAAATTATTAGTCACTACTAACCATACGTCGAAGAACACAAAACACTATTTCGTTTTGACTCCGTTCATATGTTTTACTGTTTTTGAATAGTTCTCGAAGCACATTCTAACCATAATCTGACGCTGTTTCTTCTATTTGGATTCGGTTCCGACTATCGCACTATATTCGTATTCTCTCTTTAAGTTTATAAATGGTGTCCTATTAAAAGACCGAGTTAGAGACCCGAACATTTCCAAATCAGAAATTTTATATAAATAGGCAACGTAATATTCAACGTTTTCTAACTTATTTTGCAGCTTTTTTTGAAATAAATTAAACTTTAAAAAAATTTATCAAACTTTAAAAATAAATTTTGCTGTGAAATATTAAATGAATATAAGGGGAATAATGCGAGAGATGCTATCACGTGGGGCGCTAAAAACTGCGAAAAGTCTACTGTAAATTAATTTCACATTCTAAGGAGAAACGAAACAGCACAGCAAATATTTGAAGTAGAGTGAGAGGAGCGCTAAAACATCATCTCACATCTACAATAAATTCCTATCGATCAGGCCGTATTACGATAAAAATCGGTAAACCGATAATCGGTAAATAACCGATTTTATTTATCTTTATCACTACGTTCATAAATTTTAATTTGAATCATTAGTGGAAGTCAACTCTTTAAAGTTACTACCCAGTAAACATTTTGGAGTCACTTTGACATCATATTGAAGATGCGTCATGATTTTTTTGTCATAAAAGAGTTCATTTATAGTTCAGTTTCTGACATTTTTTCATATAAAATGTCTACTTTATCGGCTACAAATGGCGAAATTACTCCACCTGTCGGAATACAAATGAAGATAAAGTTGATGCGAACTATAATTGAAGTGAAATAGTGATAGAAACGTCAATAAATAGTGCACTTCACCAAATTGTTTACTGGGTAATTTAACAATCTCGACTGTGTTAACACCAGTAAAGCGTTTTTAAATTCGAAACCGTGATTAGAATATTGAACTCGCTGTGGCATGTGCATTATTAGTTGTTTCATATTTTGATACTATGAGTATAAGAGGCTTCAAGAGGTTATCAAGACAAACATTCTAATGGATTAATCATACTATAACCTTGTTTTGACTGGAATAATCTGGATTACTACTGGAAACAATTTTACTTGAATACTCTACTAATAAGACTAAACAGTTAAATTATTCCATTGGAAAATAAAAATAGTTTATCAACAAAGAGATGTAATATACGGGTACATTCACATTTTAGTTTTTATCATATCAATGTTTGACAGATATTTTTTTATATAAACTAAATATATGTTTTGTTTTTTGAACAAGTTAATATACGAGTATTTAATATAATTGTGTTGTGAACTCATTTTTTAGGGGTATATTTCCTAATTCTTTATTGAAATATTGGTTAATAAACGTATATTGGCGTTTTTATTTATATACAGCAGCTATAACTTTGACGTTTAATTCTGCATCTCTTTTGCACTTCTCTTGTTTGGCAGTGATGGTAAAGGTTGGCAAATGGTACTGTGGTAGAAAGTGGGGAAGGAATTAAATTTTTACTGCTTAAATTATTAAACGGAAAAATGACTATTTTAGTCGTTAAATAATGGGATAATGGGCTTGTGTCCTATGTCTTAATTTCTATAAAAGTGTACTATATATTAATAAAGTTGGTTATTAGAACCTTAAATATCCAGGTATTTCTTAATAACTCCTTATATTTCAGGAGATATTACCAATTAAAAAAGTCATTTTTTCTCTTTAATTATTAAAGGGATTCAACGTTGTACACATTCCAACTGCATGTGACATCACAGCCGCTAGTTGCTATCTCTTTTATACAACCGAGCGTAAAAGAGATAGCATATTCAAGATAGAACTCTGACAAGTTTACAGGTTACCAACGTTACAGCTCATAAATTTCTGCTATATGTATTTATATATCAAAATATGAAATATTATTTACAGCTATTTCAAGGAACAATAAAATTTCAAGATCATGTCTGCTGTAACAGGGTTAAATATAATAAAAACATATTATTCTTTGATTTGCCTTGATTATTTCGACTACCAACAGCTACAAAATATTAGCACAACACTGACCTAATCAACAAATAACTGACGTTAGAATGCATTTCACGTAATACAAATATGGCCGACCATTTCTGGCGCTAAAACTACAATTCAAATTTTTAATTACTATATCTCCGTCAACATTTAGATATTTAATAAAATAGACACACCAATACACATTTATTAACATCAATTTCAATCAACAATTGAAAAATCGACTACTTAAAAATGAGGACACAAGCCCATTGAGGTTTTGATAGCTAACTTTATCAATATACAGTGCAGTTTTATATAAATTAAGCAAACACAATTAAAGGTGTCTTGTTGTATCAAGTTAAAATATTTATAACTTGATATATAAAATGTTTAATGTTTTGTCTAAATATAGTAAAACAATTCAAGGTGTCCAATCGATGGCATTGTTTGTAGTAGATTATAGACAATACAATATTTAGAGAGGAAATACCTGTGTGCTAGTTCCTTTGTTTAAATTTGAGGTCATTATAATATAGTGTCAACATTGACAAACGCAGTCAACCCTTATTTCAGGATTACGTCCTGTTTTATGGATAATGAATTTTATCTAAAATGCAAATAGTATTCGAGTATATATTTTATAAATGATTGTCTCTCTAAGTAATTATAAACTTATTAGGTCGCCGTGTAATACACTTATGTGATTTTTTGCCATCTTAAACCTGCCTGAAACAATAAGAGCGGTTATTTTATGAATGTTCTACAAGAGCTGTCATTTTATGGATGTTTCAATAAGAGCGATCATTTTATGGATGTTTTAACAAGAGCGGTCATTTTATGAATGTTCAACAAGAGCTGTCATTTTATGGATATTTCAATAAGAGCGGTCATTTTATGGATGCTTCAACAAGAGCGGTCGTTTTATAAATGTTCTACAAGAGCTGTCATTTTATGGATATTTCAATAAGAGCGATCATTTTATGGATGTTTTAACAAGAGCGGTCATTTTATGGATACTTCAACAAGAGCGGTCATTTTATGGATGCTTCAACAAGAGCGGTCATTTTATGGATGCTTCAAAAAAAGCGGTCTTTTTATGGATCCTTTAACAAGAGCGGTCATTTTATGAATGTTCTACAAGGGCGGTCGTTTTATTAATGTTCTACAAGAGCTGTCACTTTTTGGATGTTTCAATAAGAGCGATTATTTTATGGATGTTTTAACAAGAGCGGTCATTTTATGGATGCTTCAACAAAAGCGGTATTTTTATGGATGCTTTAACAAGAGCGGTCATTTTATGAATGATCTACAAGGGCGGTCGTTTTATGAATGTTCTACAAGAGCTGTCATTTTATGGATGTTTCAATAAGAGCGATTATTTTATGGATGTTTTAACATGAGCGGTCATTTTATGGATGCTTCAACAAGAGCGGTCATTTTATGGATGCTTCAACAAAAGTGGTTATTTTATGGATGCCTTAACAAGAGTGGTCATTTTATAAATGATCTAGAAGGGCGGTCGTTTTATGAACGTTCTACAAGAGCTGTCATTTTATGGATGTTTCAATAAGAGCGGTCATTTTATGGATGCTTCAATAAGAGCGGTCTTTTTATGGATGCTTTAACGAGAGCGGTCGTTTTATAAATGCTTTAGAGCGATCATTTTAAATCTTTAGAAAAATGCAATACTTCGATGATATTTGGCAGCTATTGCGTTTCATTACTAACCTCAGAGTTTGTACTTTAGATTAAAATAAAAATTTCACTACTTTTCTCAATACTTTTGTCAATTAATACAAAATATTTGTAGTGAATATTTTCCATTTTTTGAAAAAGTACGTAGTGCTGAAACTAGAGATTCCAATAGTATATTTAAGTTTTTGAAAGAAATGAAGAAACTTTTTTTAGGTCACACGGAAATCTTTTGAAACCTACTGCACAATTTTTCAGTTTGTGAAGACATTACCTTTTACCACGGACGTTCGCAATATATAGGATATGACCCTGCTTAATTTCGCCCAATATTGACTACTTTTTATATTTCACAAATTACAAATAAATAGCATTCCTCCTAAATCCCCATTGTCACATTTTGTCACACTTTCTGGAATTAGCATGTGTTTTAAGTTGACAAGTCTCATGTTGAAAGACCCTTCAAATGGTAGCTCTTGTTAATTCCATTTGTGCTAAATTAATATTACTTCAAAATGAATATGAGTAGTTTACAAATTAGTTCTTTATATTGTGTCTATTGCGCAACACTAAAATACAGAATATTCCATTCACCGGTGTAGAGTAGAATATAGGCAGTGATATGATTATGTTATTATTGTTAATAATATGTATATTTAGTTTATTAGTCTTAATTTAATTATGAATGTATTGAACATCACGTGATTCTATTTCAGTTAATATAAAAGACAGTTGAACCCCGTTGACAGTTACAGTGATTTCACGGAGCTGACTTGAACTTGACCACCAGTTTCTAGTGGAACTCTAAACTCTGTTATCATGAAGACGATCCTGTTACTAGCCGCTATCATTGGCGTTGCTCTCTGTGTAAGTGTTTTTGATTAGTATTAGTGATTAGTTTTGATTGTTTTTGATTAACTGCTTGCTTTAAAACAAAGTGGCTCTGCTATTAAGCCTATGAATTAAATCGGAATAAATAAATGACATAATTGAATATTTTAATGAGAGATTTAACACATGTTACTTTTATTTATTTTATAATAAGCACCTACAGTTTTTGGGGCCGTCCCTATTGCTTTCACGGTATGCCACTGTTGTTAATATACATAATATAAAATAAATTAAACATTATTTAAAATATAACTTACCCGATTGCTTTTAATTTGGAATCGTTAAGCTCTTTCTTTTTACCAAAATATGATTATATCTGATTTAACAATGAATTTAGGTTGGCAACTGATTACAATAAAAATGGACTACTTAAGTTATGAATATGTACTTTATATATTTATTTATTAATTTAATGTGTGTGTCATTAGACTTTACATTCTTTCAATATTAAATCACGTAGTTACATCTCATTGTCAACCTAAACTTAAAACTATTCTAACATTTTTAATAATTCCTACAGCAATGTTTGATTTTTATATTATACTCTTGTTTCTACCTTTTCTTGCTCTCTACTCCTCATTGTTTCTCTCCCTTTACTATTTCTTGTTGGCTCTCTTCTTTTACTATTTCTATTTCCTTTACTATTTTCTTCCTGGCTCTTATCTCCGTCATCCACCTCTTGTCTTCCTTATCTCCCTTTTACAAATCATCACTTTTCTGAACTGAAGTTTAACTGTTTCTATTCTACCCTTCCTTCTCTTTCCTCGCTCCTTCTCTCTAACTCCGCTATCCACCGCTTCTCTTCACTGCCTCATTTTAATGGGCTTGTGTCCTCATTTTTTAGTGGTCGATTTTTCAATTGTTGATTGAAATTGATGTTAATAAATGTGTATTGGCGTGTCTATTTTATTAAATATCTAAATATTGACGGAGATATAGCAATTAAAAATTTGAATTGTAGTTTTAGCGCTAGAAATGGTCACCCATATTTGTATGACATGAAATGCATTTTAACGTCAGTTATTTGTTGAGTAGGTCAGTGTTGTGGTAATGTTTTGTAGCTGTTGGTACTCAAACAATCCAGTCAAGTCAAAGAATAATAAGTTTTTACTTTATTTAACCCTGTTAAGGCAGATATAATATTGAAATTTTATTGTTCCTTGAAATAACTGTAAATAATATTTGATATTTTGATATATAAATATATATAGCAGAGATTTATGATCTGTAAGGTTGGTAACCTTACACAAGGATTGTGATGTCACATGCATTTGGAGTTTGTACAACGTTGAATCCCTTTAATAATTAAAGAGACAAAATGACTTTTTTAATTGTTAATATCTCCTAACATATAAGGAGTTATTAAAAAATAATTGAACATTTGAGGTTCTAGTAACCCACTTTATCAATATATAGTACACTTTTATAGAAATTAAGACATAGGACACAAGCCCATTGTTGCACAATCTTCTTTTCATTTTTACTCTTTTCTCACATGAATATTTAATGTGCTCCAGCACTTCTATCATAAAGTATTCTATTCTCAAGTATATGTTGTAAGTCTAAAGTATCTTAAAAAATGTTTATTCGTGCGTGCGTGCATTCATATAAACTTAAAATATATTTGTATACTAGTTAATTAAGTAAAAACTTCTCAACATTAAATAAAAGACAAATAATTAATTGATGAATTACTTACTCCCAAATTTAAAATTAAGAGTAATACTAGATTAAGATAAATTAAGCTACAGCTATTTCGACTGTAATTTAATTAGGAATTCATCTCTTTCAGGCTCTTACAGCGGAACAGAAAGCAGCAATCAAACAAAGCTTCCAAGAGTGCGCTACTAAGGAGAACGTCGACCCCGAGCTGAGAGCAAAACTGCGTCAGGGTGAATTCACAGAAGATCAGAACCTCAAATGTTACGTCAAATGTGTAATGATCAAATCTGGATTCTACACCGAGGAGGGAGAATTTAAGTCTGATGTCGTTGTCCAAAAAGTAGCCACCGACGCCAACAGAGAAGCCGTCCAAAAAACAGTCGAGAGCTGTTCCTCCGTCACTAGTGATGACACCTGCGACAAGGCCTTCAAGCTACTCAAATGTTACTATGAAGCCAATAATGTCATCCATGTTGACGACTTGTAAATCTCGATAAAACTCTCTGCTGGGTCACGACTGATAATACGTTTTGGACTTCCAACATTTGCGCTGTTTTTGACGATCAGATCAAATTTTCAATCAGATTCGATTTTAAATCTGACTGAATGATCTGCTCGTACTTTCAGATTCTGATACACCGTTCAAATTGTAGTATTTACACATTCGATAAAAAACAATTCATCTTATCTGAAACAAATTGAAGATCTGATCTGATCGTACTAAAAGGCCCACTACTGTGTTTGATTTAATTATTGTTTATTTTTAATTTCAGTTTTCAATTACATAAACAATTCAATGTATTTCCATGAACCGCAATTTTTTGTGTTTCTTTTTTTGAATATAAAAATTTTCATTATATTAAGTGTTTTATTAATTATTTAATAAGTTGTTAAGGTATTGTCGCATCAAGTACTTGAAAGACTCCAAGTGGTAACAAATTTTGAAACGTTCATTGTTCTAAATTTTAACCCGCTAAACAAAAACGTACATTCATGTATTATATATGGTAATATATTTTACAAAACGTTACGTTTTATTAATTTTCGAAGTTCTACTTAATTCTGTTATTTAATATCATTAAATATATTCAAAAGGTAATCTTTTACCAATAGGGATTGAGAAAGAACTGTAGAGGCAGCACTACTGCCGAAAGTGGAGCGCTCTGGTGTCATAAATGTAAAGGATTGTGATGTAAACAGCGTAGAAATAGTATATGCATAGAATAGTATATAAATAAATAATGCAAAAAATAATTAAATTAAGGCCAAACTATAAAATTTTTCAATAAAATATTCAGTTTTTGTAAGTTACTGATAAATATTTTTTGTGCTGAAGTTCTGTGGATGCAGAATAGTACTCCTAATGCTGTAAATGTCAGACCAGTTTTCAATTTCGTCAAAGTGATAAGTAATTTCGTTTTTTTATCTATTTTGGTAGATTTTATGTCGGGAAGCATATTCAATAGAAATGCAAATATTGAAAAATTAACACCTGTTAAACTGCTTAACGATTGGTCATCATGAATAGAAGTAATTCCATTGAAACCTTGATAATCAGATTTAATAGGATCTGGAGTAATTGGATCACACCCAACATCTTCAACATTCTTTCGTAAAAGCGGCAAATTAATTATATTATATATTATAATATTGGAATGTTTACTTGCACTTCTGCAGTAGTTACACCATCACGGGAATTTATGTTACAAAAAAAATACTTATGTTCATCTAAAACACTTTCATCAACAATTTCATCAGTTTGACATGTTATACTACGAGTTGTTTTTTGTGGAGCAGCATCAGAAGCATAATGATCTTCAACGCTCTGTGTTTCAATATCTACATAATTATCCTCTTGAATTTCAATTTCATTATTATTATTATTAATGATATTCATTTCACTTCGTACATTCCGTTGCCGTAATCGTTCGAAACGTTCAAATGACTGAGTGGATTTTTTGGTATTTACTTTACCAGGAAAAATTGTTGGTGTGTATGAAGGATGCCGAGGATGTTCTGACTTTTGATTATTCACAAAATGATCACTACAAATGCGTGTATTTTTAGTTAGTTCCCAATCCTTTAGATATTTTCTGAAACACAAATTTTTTAAATTTTACTTTTACTTATTACTATTTTATTTATTTCATAAAATAATTATTATATAGTTTAATATTCTATTTTATAATACTTAGCTTTTCAAATTTGATTGTGATTAATTAAATTTTTTTATTAAAATAATTTACTTACACATAGTTTTTCACTGCATTTATCCATTGTTGACGTTTAAAGGTTATCCATAGTACTCGCAGGGAAACGATAAAATTTAACACTTGTATTTTGGTTTTTGTTTTTATATGGCATATTGAAACAGCCACGGATACAGCATGATACTTTTGAAGAAGACATTACTTAAAATTATTTCGATTAGATTAAAAAAATTATTAATTTAACAAATTCCTTATTGTTTTCTATACCACTTGCCACCACTTTGCTTTACATTTTTCTCGGTAGTTGGCGTCAAAGTCATGTTTCTCAATCCCTATACTATATTAATATTGATTTAATATGTAACACGTATGTAATATGTATTACGTAAAAAGTAAACGTTTTTATGTTAAATATATCTTATATAGCTGTATATGTTTGTTATATGTAACGGGGTTTACCGGGAAGTAATGTTATAAAATCAATTTATATATTGAAAGAAACTGATCAATAATGAACGAACAAATTGTTCAATGCTCTGAGAAATTACTTACGAAAAAAATAATATATACCTGTTTAGAGGCCCAGCTTCCTGCGCCTGTTTGATACTCTAGAACAATAACAGCTCGCATATTTAAAGGCATAATGTTAAAACATTAAAGTCGTGTTAAAATAATTGCAGTACTGCCAGGCGTTTTACTGAATCTCAGTAAATTTCATTTTTCAGACCTCGGGGTATTTGTATCTTATTTGGAAAAGTTTAAATGGATCTGAAGTTTCTCTTTTAACAATAGACGTCTATGTATAACAAAAAGATTTTTCTAGAATTTTTTCTTTATAGTTTTTCATTTAACAAATCTGTATTATTTTTAGAAAATAACTTATAAGTCCAAGTATTACAAGTACTATTCTACAGATTATTCTTTATTACTAATATATGCTGTCATGTTCACACACACACAGTAATAAATAATATAAATTCCATGAAATAAAAATAAAGCTGCTTCTTGCAGTTAAAAAGATTAAAAAACTTGGAACGCTCGTATTAAACTTAAATAAATAAGAGCATGACGATGTAATTCGTTTAAAATTGAATTTGTCTGCAGATTCTGATTCTACAGGAATTTAAAGTCTGTGCTTGAAGGAACTTAGCATTTCATAAATAATAATTTGTTTTATAGGAATGGTTCTTTTCTTTTTATAATCGAATGAATTGCTTCCTTGGTTCACATACCCGTTCACGTCGACGCTTCACATACGTGTACATTGGGTCGGAACAAGTTAATTAAAACAATAAAAACGCTAGATTTCCGACTATTTTAACCCATTTTTTATATTGCATTTGACGTCACTACGCTTTTAACCCTTCCCATTATTGTCATTCTGCTTGTGACGTAACTTATGGATGCCTCCTAACCTGCATGTCATCACATGAATGAGTACATGATTTGTTTGTTTGCATCCTAGTTGAATTACTTTGCCACGTCCGCACACTGTTTTTAAACTTATATTGATATTCCGCTAACGTTGTACTATGTAGGAAACAATAAAACGAAAACCCTATTCTATTCATTTTACCATTTTCTTCTCTGTTCCATTTCAACATTTACCCTATATTTTTCGAACGAACTGGTAAACGTGAGTCATTTTATAGTTAATTTAAAACAAACAAAAAAATAAAACGAAAAATTACTGCATTATATATGAATGTAGTTGCTGTATTGATTATGTTCAATCATGTGTTGTTTTATGATAAACCATGGAATTAAGACTAATGGGGTCATGACCTAAATTATCTATTAAGTAGAAATATTGACATATGAATACTATTACAGATATTTAGAACTGTAGTTTGAACTAGAGTTTACCCCCGTCGCAATGCGACGTCCTTTTGGTGTGTATGATTTGAATCCAATAAAATAATTCGTAATTACATTTCATATTTATTTCTATTTTTAAATTCAATTTATCAAAATAAAAAATATTTTGAATTTATGCGTAATTTGACCAACTTTTTTTCAAAATTTGGGATTTTCTTTTTCGATTCGTAAATAAGTTACCAAGGTTAGCCTATATACAAAATTTCAACTTTCTAGCACAATTTTTACTCTCGGCAAATACTGCCCCTGTGCCCCCAAATAAAATTTTGAAATTTTGAATTTTTTTTATTAATAATATACTTAATTATTCTAGAATCCAGAATATGAACTTTCTCCAAAGTTCCCTACCGGGCCCCCGAATTTCTTCAACCCTCCCTTTTCCAATATTTGAATTTCTAATTTTTGATAAATGTGAGCACTGAATACTTTATTATACATACAAAATTTCAAATTTTATCTTTTACGAATTAAAAGTAATACAGCAAAAAGGGTTCACTTTTTTTCCAGTACTTCCAAAATTACGGGTTTCCAGGAAATTCAGAGAAAAATCCGGGGACGCCAAAAGTCTTAGAATTTTTTTCTCTACGAAATAGGCAATTTTCTAAACTTTCATTGACGGAGCCGTTTTCGCGCTGCCATACAAAATTCATTACCAAACATATAAGAATATAAGATCATAAGATCATAAATATACACCTGGGACATTATATAGTTTGAACATTGAATCATATAATTATTTAAAAATATTACTAGGCTGGTCGAAACTTTGCAATAGATTTTGAAGCTATTTTCGGATAAACTATCAGGCTTATCTTTGTGCTTGACAATAACATTTCCATATAAATTTTAGACATTAAATAGTAATGCCCCGATAAATACAGTTACTAGCTTTTAATAACTTAAGGTTACATAACAAAAATTACCTGTTACGTATACAATTTTATCTAATATACAATGTTTTGTGACCTATATTTTGTCCATAATCCTGAAACTTTTTAAAAAGACCCGCTTTTAAGAATTATATAAAATTAGAAATATCTTCTTATGGATAAATGTTTGTGTTTACCTATAAAAAAAATAAGGAGCCTTTGGATTAAATACTATAAGGTTTTGTTTAAGTAAATATGTTCTAAAATGTCATAAAGTTTCTTTTGACAGTACGTTTCATTTTATAACAGCGGGTTATCTATTTAACTTGCTTACTAAATACTCAAAACAGACATGCAATAAATAAAAATAAGATTTGGATATTTGGTGATAGTGTCCATTCACTTTTTACTTAATCCCTATGATATATTCCGGCAACCCAAGACAAGACATTTCTTGAACAAAATAACAATAAACCGATATCCTAATTCTCAATATATATTCTTAAGTTACAAAAACATGTCCTATATTTTAGTAGCATTACCAGTACCATGTTTTAGTTATTTTAACAATGTATTCACAATACATCAGAGGATAGCATCGAATACTGCTTACTGGTGCTACTTAGTTCTTAAGTTTCTAGACACTTTGGCCGAGTGGCCTTTTATCTGCAGACGACGCGTCTCCAAATCCCCGGACACAGCAAAACAGACCGTGTTGATCCAGACTCCTAAATTGTGTAATGGTGTCGATTATTTATCAAGAAATATTATTCGTTTTAAATACAAGTGACAATTGAATGAGCAGCAGTGGCGGATTTAGGTCGAAATAGAAATTTTAGGACACTTTCTCTAATGTACTGAAAATTTTCTATGTGTGCATCTAAAATTTATGAATAATATTACGGAATCGCTAGTGTGCCAATCTCTGTTTACTGAGAAACACCCAGTAAATATTTTGAAATCACTTTGACATCATATTGAAGATGTGTATGATTTTTTTGTCATGAAAGAGTTTATTTGCATTTCAGTTTCTCACAGTCGTTCATATGAAATGTCTATTTTATCTGCTACAAATGACGAAACCACTCCACCTGTCGGAATACAAATGAAGATAAAGTTGATGCGAACTATAATTGAAGTGAAATAGTGATAGAAACGTCACAAAACAGGACACTTCACCAAATTGTTTATTGGGCAGTAACAGCTATAGGTAAATATAACATATAATATAAGTAACTAAGTAATAAAACTAAGTAATAAAATATAAGTAACATATAAGTATAATATTGCAATCACTAGTACATGGTTCTTAATTTACAATTAATAATAAAAATAGGCTAAACACTAATTAAAAAATGTTTCAACAGAAACATTAATAGATTTATATAATAAACAAAAGCATTATTAGATTTGCTAGTCAGTATAATTCAGTAATACATTCATGCATTAATTAAACATGGATAAACAAGTACATAGCTACATATTACTATCATTATACTATTTGCATAATATTCGTATTAAAGGCTTTACAACTAATTCTAGTTTAAAATTAACTAGAACCGTATAAAACCTTGTTATATAATTGGCTTATACTTTTCCATTAGTGTAATCATATTATTAACTAATTACAAGACCACGTAAACGGTCAGCATTGCACAGGATGATATCTCGACTCGGAATTCATCTCCCATTTTGTTTTATAGAAGTAATGTTTCTACTCGTAATAGAACCAATAGGGTTACCAACTATTCCTCTTTGGGAAAGAGATATGACTAATGCCGGTATCAAACGATGCTACGAACAACTTCCAATGTTGGTGGATGTTGGAGCTAAGTGTATCCAATGTTATATGTCCAAAGTTCACATTGGAAGAAGTTCAGGATGTTGTTGGTCTTTTGACCCTCGTCAGAAGGGATTTTTCTACCCCCACCACACACTTGATCCACTTGTGTCAGTGTGATAAAACATTCGTTCTACCGTGTAGTAGAATACTTGCTAAGTCAATCTTCCAATATTTGACTCACACGTTAGAGGTTATACTTTTACTATTAGCAGGTTATCTGTAACTATGACTTAACTGTAGTTTAATTGTTGTTTTTCTGTAGCTTAACTGCAGTTTGTAATTTAACTGTATTTTAAAAAGGCTAACCGGCTCATACTTATGAAGCTACTAATAATATCTTCACAACTTAATTGTCTTAAAATATTACTGAAAAGCTTAACTTGAATTCATAACAGAGACAAAACGGTTGGTCTGGTACCATAGAGCCTAGAAGCCTGTTTTTGGTCAAATTCAATGTTGAGAATGACCTTTCTTCACTTTTATTTGTGACAATAAGCGACCTCGATATTGAGAAAGCATTCATTGTCGTTTTTTTCTAGGAGTAGTTTACATCCATCTCCTGGCTAATGACTTTTTCATTTTCTTATTATCTTTTTGCAAAAATCGCAGATTATCATTCAAGAATCTCAGTCAAAACAGTCCGCACGAAATACCTGCGATGACGTTTTTTATGATTATAAGAGCGCCCGCACTTTAGTGTTAAGACAAGAACATTTAGTTTTAGACTATTCAAAATTAATTATTTTAAATAATTTGTATTGTCTTTGGGGTGCGACCCTCTATTCTTTTTATTTCTTTCGTATCTTTCTTCATTTTAAACAAATGGTATTTAAGTTTTCATTATTTTGACACCACAGAAAGTTGGCAGCCCTAACAAAGCGTACGAAAACGAATGCAGAGAGTGGCGTTGACTTCATTTATTTGTAATTTAACTGAACACAACAGTGACTGATAGCTACAATCTATCACCTAACAGTAAATACGCGGCTCCCTGAGGTATTTCCACACAAATGTCTGTGTCTACAACAAAACACAACACAACACAAAGCAGAACCCCAAAAACAATAAAATTACAACCACGAATATAAGGCACGATTATTTTGTACAGGTGTTGTGTGAAACTGCATGGAAAGCAGATAGTAGTAGAATAGTAGTAATTTACCTTATTGGTTACAGTTTTCTAATAATCCATTAATAAAAGTGCAAATAAATGTTAAATTAACTGCTTTATTTCAAACAATTTCGGCTGTTAATTCTTTCAAAAGAATATCATATATATAAGTTAAAGAAATGTCTCTCTATATAAATACGGTGTGTAGCTATATATCATTTTCTTTTATCTTTTAATGTGCTTGTTTTATATTTTAGTTATAGTTTTTGATGATATAGTATGTATTTTATATTTCCGACGTTTTTATTTCATGCACCGTTAAGCAATGCTGACGTTCCATCGCATGCGCACAAGAAAATTTCTTCTAGATAATCCTGCGTATTTATCAACGTTCTAAACGCCGATGGCACCAAACATTGTATCACCAAATACAGTTGCTTTCTACACCGTCTACTGAAAGTTGGCAGAACGCATCTAAATCAAGCATATCTTTATGTTCAACAATTGTTGCAATAAATCTCTTTAGATAAATCGAAATATTTCAAAGTCTGAAAGGTTTGCAAGTGACGTTTGCAACAAAACGTCAAAAGTGAAAGGTTTGATGTGTTTCTATTTAGAACTTCTTTTATATTATTATTATTATATTATATTAATTGTTTGCCTTTCGGATTTACAATCTACATTCTTAATACATTTCATAGAACTTCAACTTGAAATTAAACTTAAAACTATTCTAGACCATTCTATATCGTTTCCTCACCTCTTGTCTTCTTTGTCTCTTCGTCTCTTTGTCATTTCAGATTACAATTACTTCTTCCCTGGCGTTACTTTTTTTTCCTCGTTCTTTTTCTCTATTTCCGCCATCCACCTCTTCCCTTCGCTGCCTCCCTTTAATAACTGCACAATATTCTTTTAGCTCTTTACTTTTTTCTGACATGAAAAGTTAATGTGCTCCAATGTTTCAATCTCCGTTCCGCACACTCTACTCATCCTTGCCTCGCAATTTGCCCAGTATCTGTTTCCTTTCTCCTCTTTTCCCAATCTAAATCTGGCAAACATCCTCATGTTTTTTGTGTCTTTTTCTCTTAAATAATGTGGTATCTCTCTCTCCCAAATTCTTTTATATCTTGTGTTGTAATTGCTCTTCTTGATTTTTTCCATTCTTTCCTGTTGCTGTATCTCTCTTGTCTCTTCTCCTTAGCTCCTCTTCCACAATTGCGCCTTCTTCTATTCTTCTCTCTGCCTCCTCTGTCGCCATTCCATGCCATTCGTAATACTCCTTTCTCTTTTTGGGGCAAAAAGAGAACTGCTTTTATAGTTTTAAATATTTAAAAACTCATAAAATATTATTCTGGGTATAATTTTCACGGTAGTGATAAGTATCATAAAATAAAAAATATTTTAAAAGTGTATGTTAAACCTGTCCGGATGCTCCTGTAGATAAAAATTAGAAATTGACTCAAAAATAACTTGTAACGGAAATAAATGAAACAGGATAATCTTTAACTTAAATATTATAATTAAATAATAATATTTGAGTGTAGCTATTTAAAGCTACTAAGCTTTTTTATAAAGAAAGAACAATTCTATCTTTTATTTCATTTAAAATGGTTTAAATCCGAAGAAAATCTGTCAGCTTGTTTGTACAGCAGGCGCTGAACCTGCAAGTCCCCGACAAAGGTAAACATCTGAGACGAAGAAATTGTAAACAGGGTTTGGAATTAGGGTGAGGAAGGAGGATCACGTGGTAAGCAGTGTGAGAATTCTGTGGGGATGTTTTATCGTGTTAATTATATTAATATAGATGGGGATTATTCTGATACACTTCCCCGTTAAATAGCAGGACTCCCTCCCTCACTCCTACACAACCTCCTCACCCCTCGTCAACTCTACAAGTTTCACTTCAACTTCGACAACATTTTAAGTTGTGTAACTAGGGGCAAAATGTGTGACATTTCACTGTATGACTCCACAAGTTTGTAATATGTAAATTGGGCATACTCGTATTCATTTAACTTGTAATCTGATTTTAAGAGATGCGAGATACTTTTTTAAGGGGCTATTCTCACCTACTGAGTTTTGTTTTAATCACGGATTGAAAAATTAACAATTCAATTTATATTTGTTAATAACTTAACGGTATTTATTATTTAGTTAGACGTCATAGTTCTAGAAGAAACCTTTTTTATTTATATTAAATAAAACGAAAACGTATGTGGGAATTAGGTTTAACAGTTCTTAAAGTAATATGATTAAATAATCTCATGTCTTGTAATTTCATTCGAATAATTTGTAACAATTTTCTAAACAAATTAATCGGGAGTTAGGGTAAGTACTTGAGTTAAGCACAAGTGTTTAAGTTGCGACATTAGAAAATCGGGAAACTTATCAAATAAATTATTATATTCTAATATTTTACTAAGATAATATTTCTTTATTATCAGAATAACTAGTAAAACATAATTTATGTTTTATTTATGCGACAGCATACCTTCTTTTTTAAAAAAGCGCGCCATTCAGTCGGTTGATGTTGTAGCGGAGCGCTAGTGGTCTCGTTCAAGAGGCGGGACAATAAAGTTTTTTCCAGACGACACAATAGCGGAGAGTATGTGCCTACATTATAAAAAACAAATAAGAAATTTCTAATTCAAACAATAGACTTTATTAAGTTTTGAAAAAAGGAACCTATGCTCCCGCATCCTCTACAATATATTTTACAACACATGTAGTAAATTAACAATATTTGCTGTCACTTCAACGGGTTGCCTCTATCGTGGTTTACGTGCACTCGTTTCACAGCTAAGTTAAGGGTACTTAGAATAATAACATATTTAAATGTTATTAAAAGCTTAAAAAAGTGGTTTTACGATAATTTAAAAACAAACTACTCCTTAAGAGATTGAAATAATAATAAGTATTGCTGATGAAATTCCTAATGGAAATATTAATCGAATATAAATATTTCATGATCTGAAAATAAATTATGAGTCTATAAAGCAACCCACGTATATTTTATTATATACAGATGTAAAGCTATATTGAACTAATTGAGCATGCAATATTAATATTTCTATATTGAACACAGTGGCGTACTGGGGGAGTGGATACGTATTTCGGTGTAAGCCTAACTTATAAATAAACCTTATACTTAATTAAGATTAAATGAATTAGTTGCGTGAAATCTATAGAAGGCCCCTCAAAACGGTAAAGGTACAATTCATTTCGCGTGTGAGCTACTGCGATAGAAAATTGTCTTGCAGTGCTCGCTAATTTCAATATTCATTTCCTACCTCTTACAGTGTGGAAGCGTTACATTTCTACCTGGGTAAAAAAAGGTAATTTCAGACACGCAGGCAAAAAAAAGAAAATTTTAGATCGAATGGAATCTACTAGATACATTTGATTTCGCATGTGAACAATAAATCATGTTAAACACAAAAACAGGAAGTACTATACTGACTCAACTAAAACTTCTACACACTGTTTTTTAATTAAAATTATTAGAAAATATAAGAACGATTAAGATAAAACAAAAATGTAAATTCAATAAATCATTTAATCTTATCAAGATGTTATTGTGTAAGTTTTTGTTTTAAATTATATAGCGGTGTTCTTTTAGAATTACTAGAATTATTAGATAACTTGTAAAGCAGTTTCCTGCAGTTTCTGCTTATTTCCAATTCTACAAGCAGACTAAAGATAAAACAAATGATAAATCCTTAGAGCTGGAGAGACAAAGACTACAAAGTGCTACACACAAAGAAACAAATAGTATTTGCAGAACTAAACTATCTTGTAACGAATCGATGCGGATGGAAGGATTATGTAAGAAGCTCGCTGTAAGAAGATAGATACTTGTACATTAGCAATTAGACAAAGGAAAATAACAGCTTCCAGAATAATCCGTATAAAGAACAATGCTTTGTAGGTTTAATTGATGTGTTAGTCCGTAGATGACGCAGCTTACTCTGTAAATATGTAACGATGTTGTATTAAAATGTAACGCAATCTAAAACGAGCTAATCTAATTTGACGGGCTTGTAGTTAGCTAACAAGTTGACCTGCAAGATAGTCTAAATATGAGAAATAGAATGTTGGAATGCTGTTCTTGGAATTAGCTTGTGGAAAGTTAACAAATGTCAAACTTGAATTGCAAGACATTTTTCTGCTGATACTAATAGAAAATTATCTTGCAGTGCAACTTAGAAGCTTGGTAGCTTGCTACTAGCTAATTCAATTTAGCTAGCAATTTTAGTAGTCTATTGAATTTAATTTCGTAGTTTTCGTTGTATTGTAGTGACACTGTTGTACTGCAATTTGTTTTGTTTTGTAACTAACAATATTTTCATTTTTTTAAGTTAGCAATTCATCTTCTTTTCTCCTTTAGTATTCACAACTCCTGCCTATCAGCACCAAGCATTGCATTTTCACCAACTATAGTGCATACAGTGCACTCACAATGCAAGTAATAATAGAGCAGAATTTTTTGTGCTATTTGTTGTGTATAGATAGATAGAGTTCCACGTTGCTGTAGTCTTCTTCCGCTTTATTAAATTCTATCTGCTCTAGTAACAACAAAACTAATATTTAATAAAAACAATAACATTTCGAACCCTAATGCAATCATAACAATGTTTACTTTTGTTTTATTTATAAATAATGAACTTTGTTTTAAATTATATATTGTATTTAAATGAGTATGGTTAAACGTGGTACAGCCCAGTAAAGAATTCGTATTCCATTTCTAATTTCATGCAGAAACGAAATAATTAATTTTCGAGGAAGGTCGTGGAGCCTCGCACAAGACGTTCGTGTATACATATTTATAAATATTTTTTAAGAAGACACACTCTATAAGAAATCAAAATTAGAAAATCTTCACTCCTTTTCCAGGAATAATTTTACGAAAACTTCCTTTGTCGTCACTCAACAATTAAAATAAATGTGTGTTTTATTATTTGATCTTCCGTGATATAAATAATATAAATAATTTGCGAGGAAAAATTTGTCAGGGTTTTTATTGTTTGCATTGATATAAAACGGCTTTGTCCATCCTTCCATCTGTTTAACTGTCCAAATGTCTAAGTTAGGTGATTGTCACAATAAACTCTAAACAAGCCTAGTATTAGAATAAACAGGTGAAAATAAATTATGTCATGTCAAACAAGGTATTTATAAATCGTGGAGTATTAAAACGGTGATGGAAATAATTTTACAAGGGTTTAGGTAAAGTGATCCCACTAAACATAGTTACATATATTTCAAGTTTATATAACATAAAACTTTGCTAAATAACAAAACGTAACGTTACGTAAAAAATAATATGTTACATAATACTTGTGTCCTCATTTTTTAGTGGTCGATTTTTCAATTGTTGATTGAAATTGATGTTAATAAATGTGTATTGGCGTGTCTATTTTATTAAATATCTAAATGTTGACAGAGATATAGCAATTAAAAGTTTGAATTGTAGTTTTAGCGCTAGAAATGGTCGGCCATATTTGTATGATGTGAAATCATTTTAACGTCAGTTATTTGTTGAGTAGGTCAGTGCTGTGGTAATCTTCTGTAGCTGTTGGTAGTCGAATAATCAAGTCAAATCAAAGAATAATAGGTTTATATTTTATTTAACACTGCTAAGGCAGACATAATATTGAAATTTGATTGTTCCTTGAAATAGCTGTAAATAATATTTGAAATTTTGATATATAAATACATATAGCAAAGATTTATGAGCTGTAAGGTTGGTAACCTTACACAAGGATTGTGATGTCACATGCACAACGTTGAATCCCTTTAATAATTAAAGAGACAAAATAACTTTTTTAATTGTTAATATCTCTTAACATATAAGAAGTTATTAAAGAATAGTTGAACATTTAAGGTTCTAGTAACCCACTTTATCAATATATAGTACACTTTTATAGAAATTAAGACATAGGACACAGGCCCACTCACAAGGTTAGAAAAAAAGGTTAGGGTTCGGAAACAACCAGATGTGAGTGAGGAAGCGCAGATTAATATTCTTTGCACTCTGGGCCCTATCCGATATAAACCCAGCTCTGACAGAAATTCTAACAGTTGGCGCAAAAACTTTGTCAATAAAATGATACACGGTATTATCTAAGTTGCTATTCTCGTTCATCTTTTTGTTTTTCATTTGCTATAAAAAAAGTTGTAAAAATATAATAGCTATAATATATGAAGCTTTAAAATCTAAGCACTAAAAGGAATCATTTTTATTTTATCTTAAATCTGTCAATGCTAACAGAGTAACCCGATATTTTATAATCATAAAGCAAACAACAGTATTTGACAGATTGTATAACCTAAAATATATTTCAAAATCAGTGGGGATTGTGAATTATGTCTTCATTTATAATAACTATATTATCTATCTATATTTTACACCAGGGAGACAGTTTTGAAAACAGTTTTGTTGTCAAAAAACCGAACAAATATATGTTTTGTTTTATTTTAAAACAGTTCTGTTTTTCGAAAACAGATTGTTCACACGGAACAGAGGGTTTTGTTTTTAGTGTTTTTCTGTGTGTTCCATGCTCACAAAAAACAAATGATTAAACCAAGTAGACTAAAAATCAACAACAAACGTGTTTTCCTTTGATCTTACCAACTCCAGATGGGAATGTGTTTTGTTTACTAACGCAGTTTCTTAAGAACTGTATCTTTGGTGTAAACATTGGTGATTTTGTTCAGAAAAAACAGTTTTTGTTCGTGTTTTATTGAACTGTCTCTCTGGTGTAGAACCGGCATAAGAGATTCATAAAAGTGCATACTCAAACATGTGACACTTCTTACAACTGTTTGGAGGAACACATTTACAGTGAAATACAGAAAATAAATTTATTAAACGAATTAAAATCAGTTATTTCCCAAACCTTTGTTCACCAAAACTTCAAACATACCAGCTAATTTCAATGATTCACATAATTTAATTAATTTCATTTGTTACAAATATAATTATGTTTTATAGGTAAAAATATAACAACCACTACAGAGTAGAATGCCTGTAAACTATGAGTATCTACTGTAGTTAATTACCTTAGGCTTCTTCCTGGAACTGCTAATATTTAGTTACCGTGATTTAACACTACACCAATTAATTTATAATGACTATAATGTTTGGTGAACAACTCAATCAATGCGTTTAATTAAATAAATTAACGATATAATACGCATATACATGTCTATATGTGTGTGTTGTATTTCTAGGTTAGAAAATACTCCGCTGTAGGGTCTCTGCTTTCATGATAGGGTGGAATCATAAAGTGATATTTATCAGGAAACATTAAATGATTATGAATATATTTGTTATGCGAAAATGTATATTAATATACAAACAAAGTAATTATATTTAAGACAAGGCAGAGACGCAGACAGGATGGATGGTTAGTTATGCCGAAGAATTATATCTCTTTTCTGTAAAAGCTGGTCTCTTTTTTAACAATAGAGAACGTGGAAAATTTTAGAATAAAAAGTGTTTTTTATAAACATTTATTTATTTAATGTGTGTGTCGTTAGACATTACATTCATTCAATATTAAATCACGTAATTACATGTCTTTGCCAACCTAAACTAAAAACTATTCTAACATTTTTAATAATTCCAACAGCAATGTTTGATTTTTATACTCTTGTTCCTATATTTTCTTGCTCCCTACTCCTCATTGTTTCTCTCCCTTTACTATTTATTTCTATTTTCTTTACTATTTTCTTCTTGGCTCTATCTCCGACATCCACCTCTTGTCTTCCTTATCTCCTCTCTGCAAATGCCCGATTTTCTGAACTGAATTGAACATTTAACTGTTTCTACTCTACGCATCCTTCTCTTTCATCGTTCCATCTCTCTATCTCCGCCACCCACCGCTTCCCTTCACTGCTTCCTTTTAATAGCTGCACAATCTTCTTTTTACTTTTTTATTTTTAGTTCTTTTATATTAAATATACACTGTCTGTTCAAAAAATAAGGTGAGGCAAAAATTTCGCGGGCTACGTACATTCGATTATCGATTTTTTTATTTTGTTATGTTGGTACACTCGTCTCGAACATATGTTCACAGTTTTAGCTATATAGCACATTTAGTTTGTTTATGAGAGGCATAAAAGTTAGAAGTGTTTTGCGTGTTCGGCGATTTTCTACTGTCGAAAAAACATAGATCAAAGAGTTTGCATTAAATTTTGTGTGAAAAATGGAATCAAGTGCTCCAAATAGTGCTCGTACATTGAAAATATAGGCAACATGCGGTTGCAATGGCTATAAGGCTACTTTACTTTCTTTTCAAAGAAATTTCTCCTGTCCTATGTACGCAACTGATTCAAATAGATTAATCTATTATATCTAGGTGATAATATTACAGAAATTTAACCTTAACTATTATAAGTAGTTGGCCATAATGGCTAACATTATCTAATACAATCCAATAACAAGGAATAATCAAGAAATATTATATTGTGGTGGTAATTTAATACAGCAAAACCTGCTGTTCAGAATTTCTAATAAATTTGAGAGTTTCCAAACTGATATAACTTAATATTGCTTTCTTGCGATTAAACTACCCATTGGAACAAATGGTTTTAGGTTATAGAATTAATATATCTATGTCAGTAGTGGGTTTAGGTTGGTTAAGGCCCCAGGCCAAGGAGAAATGTTGCCTCCTTCCCACTAAGAAAACTACAGGAAAAATAAAAATACATGTTAACAGTGCAGGATAAACCTAATTAATGATTTAATGTAAGAAACAATTTACTACTATTATTAGGTTTAATATTTTAAATTATTTCTTATAGTAAGTACGTAGTAAACGTAGAATGCTTAGCTCAGTCAGCTTTAATTAAATTAACTGTCAGATCATGTCTGATATTATTCAGCATCTACTTATTCAATAATGCAAAGTATTCACTCATTGAAATTTAATTATAATTGGAATTCAGAGCATCATTAATAAAACTGTAAAAACTGCAAAACGACAAGACAAATACCATGTTTACATAATAAATGACATTGACATTATCTCACGAATTTAATTATGCAAAAATATTTATATCGGGGCAAAGGTCAACCTACTCCCTAAATTCCTCTCACGGATTATATACGACAATTTATATACCTCAGTCCTCAGTCCTTTGTCCTCGGTTCTCTTTCTTGAGCCCAGCCACGCTGACTGCCCTAATACACTAGCCAAGGATAATAAAAACCATGACGAAAATATTGATTAAAATATTAAACAGTTGTCCTAAAATAAACCCATCAGGCGGATGCTACTACAAGCTGTTTGTACAACTCATTTGGATCTAGTTTGATAAGATTAACGTTATATTGCGTGTAAGTTTTTTCCTGCATCATAGATGGCAGCAGTCACTCTACTAAATCCATCCCGACAGTGAAGGCATGCAGAAATTGAAAAAAGAAATCGGCGAAAAAATATTTTCGCCGCGAAAAAAGTTTTCTGCGTCATAGATGGCAGCATTCACTCTACTAAATCTATCCCGACAATGAAGGCATGTAAAAATTGCAAAAAGAAATTGGCGAAAAAATATTTTCGCCGCGAAAAGAGGTTTTCTGCATCATAGTTGGCAACAGTCACTCTACTAGATCGATGTAAAAATCGAAAAAAAAACGCTATTGTACATTAAACATATAAATAGAAACCTAGTACATTATAGTGTAGAAAATGAACTGCAACGTGTATTTAACGTGTGTTTGTTTTGAAATTGTTCGTGTTAATAAAAAATTACTTAATTAATAAAATAACTTGTTAGCTTAGTTTTACTGCCCTATTTTATTTTATTTTATTTTTTTTTTTATTTAACGTCGGCCTATTTCCGATGCTGAGTCCTATCACCGACGACCTCCTTCAATGTTGGCAGTATTTATGGTGTCGTGGCCTCATATATGTGGGCTACACCACTGCCTAATAACTGTATGATTATGTATGACCATAATCAATATAAGTTCATAATAACCAAGCCCAGAAAATATATATCTGGTCCGGGGATCGAACCCGAAGACACAGCAGTCCCTATTTTATTAATAAGAAACATTTTTGCAGAATATAAGTAGTAGATATAGATATAAATATTCTTTAATGACTAAGCGATTAAGGTAATAGGGTAGTTCTTTAACAAACTTAGTTAATTAGTTATAAATTTATTATCCTTGCGCTCGCTATATTATCCATTAGGGTTAACTAACACGTTAAATGATGTGCTGAGCATCTGAGCTGATGGCATCTCACTTTTTAATAAATATATAACGAACTTTTTACTATCTTAATTATATATATTATACCTTTTATGGTATAATAAAATCATAAAACTTTTAAAATAATAATAAAATATTAAATAGCGAAATAAAATAAAAAATTAGGAAATAGCGAGTCTTCAGACAGTACATGATTGATTTTATATAAGTGACTATGTTTTGATATAAAGTAAATTTTAATAAAAGGGAAGTAATAATTAAAGTGTAATTCAAAAAGCAAGAATCTAATTAAATTAAGTATAGTAATTCCTTGCGCCTGGGTAACAGCTACAAGAATTACACGCACTAGTGATCACTTCATTTTTAGTAATCATTTTAAAGCAACCAGTTTAACTGGTATACATAATATGTATATTATCTTACTTAATCTGAATGTACATTTAAGTGGATTTAATTGCAGCAGTTGTAGTTTAGGAGAATTGAGTTAGAGTTAGTCTATGTTTAAGCAGCTCTCTGCAAATAACTGTGTTCAGAACAGCATGAAATTCTGTTACTTTGGATAGTCCTTCGTCCTTGTTTTGCGTTTGATGAAGTTACTTTAGCTGTTTAATAATTACAGTAATTGTAAATTGTAATACTAAATGTTATTAACTTAGAGCATAGTTCATTAAAATCACTTAGAATTATTTAAGTAAATTAAGAAGTAAAGATACAGAGGGTAATGAAATATTGTCCCGAGAATATTCTAGAGAATTATCCGTTGAATGCTTAATGGTTGGACGCATCGTGTGGCCGATGCTGGAACTTAGGGCATCCGCACATGAGGCGACTGATTGCAAACCTTAGCCTCGAATCTGCCCGAATGTGCGTGTATACGAGTGAGAGAAAACACACGGCACAAACAAACCTAATTTTCAGTGACTCTGTTTTTCGATCGCAGCGCATCCTTGGTTGCATGCTTTTGATAGTGACATCATGAACACAGATGTGCACAACTACTATTCAAAAGTATTTAAATACATACATACATACAAATACGACACAATAAAAGCCCCTATTATGCTATTGTTAAAAATTCTATAGAGTCACTTCTTTAGAGTTTGCAATCAGTCGCCTCATGTGCGGAGGGCCTTAGTCCAATGTTCGACGAATCGTCCAACAAATGAAGGTTTTATATTTGAAAGTTTCTTTATTTACTTGAAAGTTTTTGTTAAATAGTGTCACTGTTAGTAATATCAACAAATTAATAAAATAAATAAAGAAAATTCCAATATTTGACTCACACGTTGAATCAAACGTTCAATTTATCGTTTGGCGCCGGTTTTAGGGTCAACACAGGGTTTAGGTAATAATTTGTTACTATATGAAAAACAGTTGCATATTTTATTTATACAAAAGAAGAACTCATTTTTAAGGATTATAAGTCTTTCAGAATAGCTATAAAATAATATAACGAGAATCTGTTTTCACTTATTTTTCAGAATATTACATGAATGCAAAATAACATCCAGTTTTGTGTTCTGGTGATATTGTCCCAGTCGTAGTCACTGGTTTTAATGACAATTATAAACTGCCCTACTAGTTGCATGACACCCCTACGTAATCAATCTGTCTGCTGTTGTTCAAACAAAAATATATATGTGTCTATTTTCGCCACCCACATTGACAAACATTGAACCACCTGTTTCGCGTAAACAAAATCAGCCTACAAGCAAAGGTTCGTGTACGAACACATTCTAGGTGGAACATTTTCATGACAATAGTTCCATGCTTTGCATTAGGCTGATACATGTGCGATTTTTTTTTATTAACTGATAAAAATAATAATCACCTATTTTTCAATTCAATTTACTATCTATCGATAGTCTCTTATTATAAATGAAATTTAGTACATGTTGAGTTGTTGGGCTATTCAGGTCCGCATTTAAGGGAGGGCAGGCAGGGCTACTGTCCCGATAACTTCACAAGGAAGGGGGCCTCCACAATAAAGATAGAAGCAATACATTTTGGAAAGACTTGATGGAAAAAAATTGTTCCTTTTATTCGGAAAATAATTAGGGGCCTCGGCTCCTTTGTTGCTCCAGGGCCACCACACCTCTAAATTCGGCCCTGGGGCTATTGATCCACTCTTTCCTAAATAATCAAGTATGTGCTGGTACGCCGTTTTAATTTATTTTCAATTTATAAAAAATACGGATGAAGTACCTTATTTTTCTATACAGTTTTCTTTTACCACAGTCTTAGGAAGACCGCAGCGAAGTCTACAAATGTTTTTGTCTTCAAATATATGTATACAATGTCGAAGTTGCCTCCTATACTTTACACTGAGAATCACGTGTAAATGTGGCGTTATTAATAATGCCGATTTCACACCAGAGAGACAGTTTTGAAAACAGTTTTGTTGTTAAAAAACAAAACAAAAGCTTGTTTTGTTTTATTTTAAAACAGTTCTGTTTTTCGAAAACAGGCTATTCACATTGAACAGACTGATTTTCTGTGTGTCCCATAAAGATTATAAACGTGATAAACAACAACTGACAAGCGCAAATTATTAACAAAAAGCAAAACTGCGTGTTCAAACCAAGCAGATTAAAAAACAACAACAAACGTGTTTTCCTTGGATCTTAACGACTCCGGATGGGAAAGTGTTTTGTTTATTCAAACAGTTTTTTAAGATAAAAATGTTTTAAGAACTGGCCCAATCATTTAAGCTTAAATTAGGTAAGAATCTCGGAATTCGAGATACCCAGCTGTAAGTCTGTAAATACTTGTATATTGACACCCTAAAGTTGTCTCAAAACCTACATATGGTTTATACACCCTACCATATGTAGGTTTTGAGACAACTTTAGGGTGTCAATATACAAGTATTTACAGACTTACAGCTGGGTATCTCGAATTCCGAGGTGAACTTACTATAATGGCTGGGCTAAACTGTCTCTTTGGTGTAAGCATTGTTGTTTTTGATCAGAAAAACAAGTTTCTGTTGGGTTTTAATGAACTGTCTCTCTGGTTTGTGGAACCGTATAATGAAGTAACGGTATTTTTTTTTCATAATTATATTTAACGTCATCCTATTATCATAATGTATTCACCTGAATAAGCGATGTGAATTTTATTACGTTATAATTTTCTATAACCAGATAATATTCAAATAAGACGATTTTAATGAGTTTAAACAGTAACCTTCTAATCACTTCAGCGGATCACTAAATCCCAGAGCTTAACTTGGTAAATCTCAGTAAGCCATCTAATTCAAATACAGTTAATCCCTGTGACCTATAATTTACACAGACGGAGAACCGTAAAATGGTGCCACACATGCACCGCATAGCGCTTAAAGCACAGATCGGGGGCCGGGAGGACAGACATCTCGTAGTAAACGTAAAATGGGAACTGCTTTACCGATATGAAAAGATATGAAAAGATAACAGTTATAGTAAATGTAAGATGTAGAATAGAAGAAGTTTAGTAGAGAAAGGTACACTAGATAAGATTATTAGACTGTTATGACAGCAAAGTGTTTTCAATGATATTATTACCATTTGTAATAAAATATCGCTTTAATTGTATGAGGTGTGTTAAGAGAAAACGTGAATTTGTGTGTGTGTTTGTGGGGAGGGGGGTTAATTTGGTAGCATTATCTGATCTGACATCCCGTTTGTTTACAGCAGCTGATTGAATGAGTCTACTCCAGTAGTTCATGGCGATTTTTACAATGTACGAAATTATGGAACAGAGTTTGCCTTAAATTTGTGTTGCGAACGAAATTTCGTATGCTGGCTCGCTAAATGTGTTAAACGAATCAGTTTTATCAAAATCACGTACAAAGCTTTTAAACGAGGACATGAGTTTGTCACTCAAATGTCATACAGTCTCAACTTCTCATAAGATAACAATACTTATTCGTTTTGTGTTCAATAATTCTAATAATGTTATAAAAATAATTTCTTGGATTATACACATATATTTTTATTATCTCTCAGTGTATACATAGTTTTCAAAACAAACAAAAACAAAATATAAGCATCTAACATAAATCTGTAACATATAAATCTTTATCCTTGACCTAAAAACTAATCCCTACTCTATAACAACGCCTGGTTTGCTGGTTACCACTTACACTCCGTCTGTTTCAAGTTTCAACTTGCTCTTAATTCGTGACGTTCCTCAGAACATAGTCCATTACACCCTGCATCCTTCTCAGTGGCTAGTGGAAAAGTAATTCTGAAATGTTCTAGTGTTTCTGCGAAAACAGGACGCTTGCGAATTGGCGAATATCCATTTTATAGCACTGCAGAGAAAGTATAGTAATAAAGATTGCAATAGCTAGCAAGTCGCTTTATTAAAATGTTAGATATAATAGGCTTGTGTCCTCATTTTTTAGTGGTAGATTTTTCAATTGTTGATTGAAATTGATGTTAATAAATGTGTATTGGCGTGTCTATTTTATTAAATATCTAAATATTGACGGAGATATAGCAATTAAAAGTTTGAATCGTAGTTTTAGCGCTAGAAATGGTCTGCCATATTTGTATGACGTGAAATGCATTTTAACGTCAGTTATTTGTTGAGTAGTTCAGTACTGTGGTAATGTTCTGTAGCTGTTGGTAGTCAAATAATCAAGTCAAATCAAAGAATAATAAGTTTTTATTTTATTTAACCCTGCTAAGGCAGACATAATATTGAAATTTGATTGTTCCTTGAAATAGCTGTAAATAATATTTGATATTTTGATATATAAATACATATAGTAGAGATTGATGAGCTGTAAGGTTGGTAACCCTACACAAGGATTGTGATGTCACATGCACTTGGAATGTGTACTACGTTGAATCCCTTTAATAATTAAAAGAGACAAAATGACTTTTTTAATTGTTAATATCTCTTAAATATAAGGAGTTATTAAAAAATAATTGAACATTTGAGGTTCTAGTAACCAACTTTATAAATATATAAAAATTAAGACATAGGACACCAGCCCATTTCTTAACTGTGTTCAACATGAAATGACGCAGTTTGCTCAAAATGCGGGAAATTCAAAAAATCATTGAAATATCAAATTACCCTTGTATAATAACCGCTGATCTTAGTTTTATTTTCCCTCTTTCAATTTGTTTTCGTTAGTAACAAAGCACGTCGATATAATATTCGTATATGAAAGATTCAATCCAAATAAAATAAATTTACTGCTGTATCGAATAAATCAAGTTATTTATTCACGATGCGAAATACGGCACCACTCGATTTCACAAATACATGCCACAGTCCTTATCATGTCTATCAATATCGGTCTCGCTTTTGACTCTTTTCCCCTGAACGATTGCCTTTCAGATTAATACGAGTTGGGATCATTACGCGCTACTCAATTTAAATTTCAACCAATTTGTAAAAGTATTCCAACATTCTTTGGCCTTAAGGGATATGTTTGAGGTTCAAGACCGTTGTACATAGGGAAATAAATATGTATATTTGCTTTTAGGGTTATTATACTATTGTAACAATTTTATTACATAGAAATATAAACTCATTGGAATATTTTGAACATTTTACGCTATTATAAATTTAACTTCAATTCACTATTTATAATATTTTCGTTTGTGTAACAGACTTTAAGATTAATACGTGTGAGGCGTAAGGACCATTCGATTTCATCTTCAATGAAAATGGAAATTGTTAGATCATTTTTCTTATACAATACCTTTTGTTGAAGTCTATAAGAAAACTATTACAGACATTTCAGAATACACACTAAAGTTATTCTATGAAAAAATACACCCTACAGACACACACATAAATAAAAAAGTGTATACATGTAAATCCACATATGTGTAAATATTAATAAAATATCAGCCATGTGTTTGGACAGTAGTTGCATAAGAAAAATGAAAAAAAAAGCACGTTATTATGTAGTTATTAAAACATTTGTCATACTTAAATATCGCGTGCCGTGTGGCTACGCCACGGCATATCGTCGTGCTACGCCGCAGCTCGCGGCATGTCGTAGTGCTACGCCAAAGGTTGGCTGCTGGGGCCGGTGACATTTTGATTTCAGTTTTATATAACTGTAGGCGATAGGCGAGCGAATAACGGAGCATAAATAATGGACGGGAAGTCATTACTAAAGCAAAATAATAGCTTTATTAAAAGTATTACAAATTCTGCAATCAATCATTTGTAATTCATTTTTTTATGTCTATAAATATTAAAACATTTTGCTTTGTAAATTAAATGAAAAAAGAACATAATCATTTAATTACGAAAGAGTCGTTAAGAGTCTAAAGTTATTTGTAATTACCCTTATTTACATGAAAGTTAAAAGAGGCATGTCTAGTAAAATATTCACTAGATAGAATGGAATTGGTAAAAAGCTGCACCAAACCGTTGCTTGCTGTGCTCTAAATTCGATTCCCAGACTTCCCATTTAGGCATTGCTTCCAGTTCGGCGGGGACTCATGCTTAAAAGAAGTTGTGCTGTATAAATCTCCAATACAAGTAAAAGAACTATCTTACTAATTTTTTATAATGTGTTTAGGAAAAGATAAAATTCATTATCGTATCGTTATAGACATATATATAGTATTACTCTAATAACGTCGTTTAAGCATGAATAACCGCCAAATTCTCGTAATTTGAACTATAATTATATAATATAAATTGATGTAGTAATATATCATGGTTTAGGGTCAATTTTTCAATAGTCAATTAAACTTTAGTTTTGTCAAAAACTCAAATTTGACCTAAAGACCGACAACAGTTAACTAACGAAAAATATAACTATAAATATATATGTTTGTTGGTATTTGGCTTAGTTAAACTACAGTTATGTTCGACTAGAACCAAAATTAAAGCTGGATACATTAGTATTAACCAAAATTTGTAATAAACAAGTTATTAGAGTATTGAAAAATAGCTCATAAATGCAAACAAAAAAAATTATAATGCTGATAGTAAATTTGTCGTAAATGCATACAATTCTAATATTGTTTTCGTTATCACAAATCCTATTTTTAAGGGTTGTCTCACCAATGAACTAAGCGATCAATACACCAGACAAATGCATTTTCAGTTGGAAGCCTCTGTAAATCTAGTTATATTAAATACCTGACGGCAACTGAAGCTTACGTATTTATTGAAATAGCTGTGACGCACGGAAATGAGATGCAGAATTGAAGATGGTAGATTTAGCGTTGGTTTTCTTAAAGATCCGGTAAACTACTTCATTGAGTTGTGATTCATAGACAGTGCCGCATTTACACATTTTAGTAACGTCTACGAAAAGACAAATGCTCGTTCTTGTTTTACAACGGGGCAACTATAACTTTAAAATTTTCCGTCGCATATAAGAAACGTATTAACACATATATTCTTTTTATTAACAAAATGAATATAAAAACAACACTACAAAAAGTAACACAAATAATACATATAATACATATGCTATAAAATAACGAACGATAATTATTATTGAAGAATCAAATTTTAATGAAACTAAAGTTTGGCGTTACTTTTTTGCAACGAATTGGTCTGTATTTGCAGATATAGACAACACATAAGTATTTTCTAATTTAACACATAGAAACATATTTTTAAAAAGTAAAAAGTAAAGTACTAGTAAGTCAACTACATGAAAAAGTGAGCCTTGCCTACACTGTTAAAACTGTAATTGATTTTAATACAAATTTAATAGACAAGTGCGTATTAAAATTAGGAACCATTATTAATTTTTTTCAGATGAATTTGTTAAAGAAATCTTTTAAAATGCATTGTATATGTTATGAAAATTAATATACGAGGGTCTGAATATTTTTTAATGACGGGGGCCCTAGTCCTGAGTCTTGCGGACAATGATCGTGATGGAACAGATTTGATTTATATGAGTGAAACATTTTACGAATCCTGAACTATAACAATAAGTAATAATTAAATTCAGGAATAGTACATGAATATTTTTTTAAAAGTAATTCGTAAAATGTTTTACTCATATAAATCAGTTCGATCACGATCATTGTTCGCAAGACTCAGTAATAGGGCCCCTGGTTCTAAAATATGTTTTAGAAACGTTCTAAAATTTATAAAGTTTTTTTTTAAGAGAGCACCTTTGCTCTAGAAGGAATATATTTCCAAATTATATATCCAAATCTATTTAGACGGAATTGATAATATGCATAGACGATCCTGAGATAAACTGGATTTAAATTAAATTAATCTTAGTTTTATCTTGCTGAAACATTCTGCTATTACCTAGGTACGTGCCTGTTATAGAAGTGAACACATATACGTCTAAATATATACATTGAATTATTGAATAAGACACAACTAGAAGCAGTTATAACGGATATTATCACAATCTGAGGTGAGACTTAAAAAAGACTTTCAATAAAGCTACGAAATGGGGTATTTTCCTCTAACAGCACCATCTAAAACCCATATACTCTGGTTACTGCAAGTGGCTTCATTTTCCAGCAACATTTACTACTTGCAAGGCTAGTTGCGATGCTGCAAGCAGCGCTCATCATTACTGCTATTATATGTAGAATGCAAGTAACAACTTGTTTTGATATAACCTCAGGTACCTGGTGTTTAAACAGAACGTGAAAATCGTGCTTAGTATAAATCATATGTATAGCAACTGCTTTTCAATATACCCACGTATACGTATAACCGTTGTATCAGACATGAAGGTAAACGGAATGGACTTGTGGGTGGAAAATGCCAGAGGCGTGCTAATATTATTCAACACTATAAACAAAATGTAGGAGAAAATGGAACAGGATATTACCAACTTAATCTTAAATATACAAAGAAATGCTTTAGAGATGAATTATTGTAGTGCTTCCCATTTTTACTTTTGAGAGTAACACAGTTATAGTGTTGGCCTTTATTTTGCAGATTTCCACTTGTTTAGTAATTAAATTAATAGTTAAACTGGTTCCTACAACGACCTAGAACAAAATAGATGGGTCAATTAAATACAAGTCAAAATTTTGAACAGACGAAACCCAATGCATTATCATTTGTTTTCTTGCCAATGAAGGTGAGAAATCGAGTGAAATGTTGAAGAGATTTGAAGCACAATTCGGAGATGACACTCTGGTAAATCTTAAGTATTTGATTGGGCTCAAAAGTTTCAAATATATAGTACACTACATATTCAAATCGCTACTGTGGGAGCCATCTAGAATTTTCCATAAAGAACTTGCTTTCCAATGGAGAAAACGTATTTCTGTTGAGGGAAATCTTTAGACTATCCTAGAAATACTTAATGAAAACTAGTTTGGCCTAACATTTTTTGAACTAATATTTCTAAACGAACATGATGATTCTTTTGATTCTTGAAAGATGTTTTATGAGTTGAATTAGTTCAAAAGAATATCATTTTATGATTCCTATGATGTTATATTTACTAATTACTAATAAACCTGTTATAAGATTTATACCAGGTATAAAGCCCGTCCGGACAGGCTTATTATCAGTTTATACCTGGTATAAATTTTATAACAGGTTTATTAGTAAAGAGAATAATGTTTATAGAAATTATAAATTTGAAAGTTCGTAGTGTTTTGAGAACTGAAGGGCTCTGAATGGAGCGCCTCTGAGTTAGGTGTATCGACTCCTGGACCTGTGTACCATTACCATCACAATTCGTACATTCCGCGGTGCCGTGGCTCACCCTGTACAGCGGCCGGTGGTCCAGCTGGTTCGGATTCTGTTAGTTTTCGTATGCCCCAACGCGCACCAAAGTGGTCGTGATGCAGTTTTTATTAAACATGTCTCGCATCAGATATTCAAAAGCTATTTACACAGTCAGTGCTGTTTCCATTTTACTGTAACTTTTTTCTACCTAAATAAAATGTATAAATTCACATGAGATTTTGACATTTAATTGTAAACTAATATGTGCTAAAAACCGGTCAGAATGATAAATCTAACTTTAATTATAATGGGCTTGTGTCCTCATTCTTTAGTGGTCGATTTTTCAATTGTTGATTGAAATTGATGTTAATAAATGTGTATTGGTGTGTCTTTTTTATTAAATATCTAAATATTGACGGAGATATAGCAATTAAAAGTTTGAATTGTAGTTTTAGCGCTAGAAATGGTCGGCCATATTTGTATGACGTGAAATGCATTTTAACGTCAGTTATTTGTTGAGTAGGTCAGTGCTGTAGCAGTGTAATGTTCTATAGCTGTTGGTAGTCAAATAATCGAGTCAAATCAAAGAATAATAAGTTTTTATTTTATTTAACCCTGCTAAGGCAGACATAATATTGAAATTTGATTGTTCCTTGAAATAGCTGTAAATAATTTTTGATATTTTGATATATAGCAGAGATTTATGATCTGTAAGGTTGGTAACCTTACACAAGGATTGTGATGTCACATGCACTTGAAATGTTTACAACGTTGAATCCCTTTAATAATTAAAGAGACAAAATGACTTTTTTAATTGTTAATATCTCTTAACATATAAAGTATTATTAAAAAATATTTGAACATTTGAGGTTCTAGTAACCCACTTTATGAATATATAGTACACTTTTATAGAAATTAAGACATAGGACACAAGCCCATTTATAGATGACCTCTAAGAAATTATGGAAATTATTATTTGAGAATGAAATATGGAATCCTCGCAAATGATTCGGCCATTTTATAATTAATTATTACTTTAGTTAAGTTTAATGTTATTAAAAAATAACTTACAAACTTTGTTTGTTGTTATGATAAATGGTTATAGCCTCTGGCAGAGTTTCAAAACAGTTTTCTGTAATAAAACTTACAAAACAGTAAGGTTTCTTTGAATGGTATTACTGTGTGAGAGTCACAGATGAGATTGTTAAGAGTTGTAATGTTCCCGCTCAGACAGAGAGGCACTTCTTTGGTAATATTTTATATCTTATCATTGAAAATGAGGTTTTCTTTCTCACGTTACTTTTAAATAAATTAAATTTTAAATCGCACATTTTATTTTATGTTGCTATTTATTTGAGATAACTTTTTCAGTTTCTTTGCAAGATATTACTTTGATATTAAATAGTTATTTTAAAGACGATTTAATCTTATAGTTTTTGGCATTTTCACTTTTTTCAAGTGTCATGTGACTTGGTAGTAATGAAGACAAATATAACTTTTTAAAATATTCTGCAAAAGATGAAGTCCTATAAAATCTTCAGGACAAAATGATGTACTGTACAGTCTTTATTCTCATTTATAGTTTGAATCATCAATTATTTTGCACAACAAACGTATGCATATAAATGCCTATGGAGCTTCTATAAAACATTAAATGAATACACTATATATTATTATTAATTGTTTATTGTTCGCCTTTCGGCTTTACAATCTACATTCTTAATACATTTCATTTACTTCAACTTACAATTAAATTTACATTATTCTAGACCTTTTTATTTCCAAAAGTACTTTCTGCTTCTTCTTCTACTATATATTATTTAAAGTCAGCAACAATCCATCCTAAATATATAATATATCTGATTCGTCAGTAGATGACATTAATGAATAATTTAAGAATATTTTTTTAGTCGTCGTAGTTAAAAGACTGATGAGAAAAGTATATTTTAATTTTTCAAAATGTTAAAATATGTTTCAGTTAAAATACCAACTGTTTTAAGATGCTTCGTGTTAATATATAATAGGGTACATGCACAAAGCAGCATATCTGCAAAAACCAACTTCATATTTATTTTTTTATTTTTTTTATTTACTTATTTGCCTTGACTTTCTTTCGTCAAACATTTTTTATACATCTTTTATAATTTATAATTCAATTTTACAAATTTCTAAATATTTCAATAATTCACTAATTAATTTTGAATCACTTAACAAAAATTTATTATTAACAGGAAAAGTTTTAATCACATCTAATATATCACTATTCAATTTGGATCTTTCTAAACTATAATTTATGCATTCAAATATAATATGATCCAAAGTTTCTTTTTCACCACATTGACATCTATCGTGGCTGGAGTTTTGCAATGATTACTTTTGATTCTAATTATAGTTGATATAATTTTGCATGACTCATTTCTAAACCATCTCTTCTTACTTAAATTTGGATGTAACATATAAAAATCTCTTCCTTTTAACTGACTTTTGTTAATGAAATCTGTGTTTCTCAAATTGAAGTTTAATTTTTTGATTATATTAAAAATTTCATATAAAGGTAATTTCACTTTCATCTCAATTACTAAATTTATTGATTCCTTTGCCAATTTATCCGCAATTTCGTTTCCTCTTCTTCCACAATGTCCTGGTATCCACATAAATTTTATGGTATTATTCTTATTTATTGTTTTTTATTATTTATTATTAAATTGATGCATTAGATTTAAAATTTTTTAATTATTTATCGCATTATTAAATTATTTTGACAATAATTTTGTGTTAATATATATATCCATAGGTTTAATTAATGATTCAAAAGGAATAGAGTATATAGGAGATTTGGAATTTCTTTGTATATTTAGAGACCAACTTTATTCGACATAAAATTAAACTTAAAAAAGCAAAATTAAAAAAATATATTTTTCTCATACGTATATATATGTACTATAAATAGAAAAAAGTTGTTATAGTTCAAAATAAGATATCATGCATTAAATAAGTACATAACAAATTCACAAATATAAGTTCAGGTTTATCTCCCCTGGTGCATGATATATTCATGCTACGATATATCTGACATTACTGTAGATACATATTGACGTTGTAACTGATTTGAAAATAATGTTTGAACTTTTGTAGCAATTTTGAATGATTTAACCTAAATAGAAGTTCTGACATGCCCGTACAACACAGTAATTCTCTTGTACACAAACATCTAGAATTTAAAGTTTAAAGTGGCATGTTGATATTCTTAGAAATAAAGTTTTATTATGTCACTCAGTTCTATGTTAAAGTTTGTAATTATAGACATGAGTAGATTACATTGAATGTCCGTTCTGAGGCTAACCGAGAGAATTTGTTTGCTTACGTAAACTTAATATTGATTGTGGAAGATAAGACATAGAAGTTAAAAATAGATCTTAAAAATAGACTTGAACTTATTTAAGTAATTTTACAATTATTTCGTGCGTGTAAAAAATGTACTCGTATCTAAACTATCACAATTCGAGTACTGTTATGTAATTCATTCTTTAGCTAGAGCATTTACATTTATATTTATCGGCTAAGGCAATTACGGTTTCCTATTAATGTCAGACTACGACAGCTCCAATTGCATAGCTAGTACGTGTACAACAAATATGATTAATATGCATGTTATATATTTTTTATTATATCTGTTTTACTCTCCCAGTAAACAATTTAATGAAGTGTCCTATTTTGTGACGTTTCTATCACTATTTCGCTTCAATTATAGTTCGCATCAACTTTATCTTCATTTGTATTCCGACAGGTGGACTGATTCCGTCATCTGTAGCCGATAAAACAGACATTTCATATGAACGATTGTGAGAAAATGAACTATAAATGAACTCTTTCATAACAAAAAAATCATACGCATCTCCAATATGATGTCAAAGTGACTCCAAAATGCTCCAAAATGTTTACTGGGCTGTCTGTTTTGGATTTATAGTACACATCGATTAGATGCAAATCCGTTGACATTGCATCCCTCGTGCCAGCGACGAACAGTATTCGATTAACCACCGGTATACTTCCTCCCCTTCGTAGGACACAGTTCAGTGATATTCATATTAGTGTGGGATCTATCTCCCCTTCTACATACCTAAGTTCCGTCTTCCGTGTACACATGCAGATGCAATTTTTGCACTCTAGGTGTAGATGGAAATCAAATCTTGATTTACTGCACACAGTGTAGTGTATAACTCGTACTATCTAAAGGTGGGGTTGCTTTTTGAACCTGCAACTATTTATAGATAAACTATCTATATTGGATTATTTTGTATGAATTCGTATATTGCTGTTACGCGACTGTTCAAGACTAAGAAGATTACACTGCGTATTATACAAAATCATCGGTTTTTTACCAATATTCTTTCTGTTGCCACGAGCCACTGTAATTTTTTACTATAGAACTAGTTAGTTACACGCTATGTGTTCTGATGTTTCCTTGAAAAGAAACACTGCGTGTAAGATGTTACTCTTCTCGGATTCCACTAAGCAAACAATCGCTTTTTTCTTAAAATTTTCACGCATTTTCACATGCTCTTGCAATTATACGAGTATGGATACTTTTTCATCAAAGGGAAATAAGATTTGTCAACTAAAATATAGTACATGTATCAAAGAAATTTAAACTTGAAAGTGTTGTACAATGATTGGAGTAAATGTACGTTTATTGTGAATTGTGACAGTCTAGACGCAAGTATTTTGAAGATGTAGAAAATATATGCAGTACGTTTGATATATTTCATAGTATTTAAATGTGGAGTACTTAAAAAGAGAATTTCTATTTTTTTAAACAAAAAAACACTTTAGGTACATTTACTTTTGGGTTTAGTGAAACCAGTATATGGTATGCGAATTTTGTGTATTTGTTTTGTACTCCGGTGTAAGCGCATGTGTGTAGTATCTACAGGGTGTTGCAGAAAAATATGAAGACAGAGTGTCTTGTAAGGTATGAACTGTGTGAAGATGAGAACAAGCAAATTGTTGTCTCTGTTTGTTCCATGTGTTTAGAAAGTTTTCTATCGCTTTTTTAACAATAAAGACACAAATACATTTCGCTAGAGGCCTCTGTATATGATTGTATATCAACCTCTGTATATCAACCATATTATATATGCTCTGTTGTTGTTGAACATACATTTGTGTTAGTCGAGTTTTGTGTTTCTCTTCAGATTGAAGAAATCGAATGTAGACCTGTCAATAAAAGATGGATGCTGTTTACGGGAACTCTACCTCATCATTTGCCAACGCGAAATTTTGGGTAGCTTAATTTGAACGTCAATTTAAATGTCAATAAATATCAACCTGAAAATCATCCTATATTATAAGTGTTTATTTATATTCTTATATGTTTATATGTTTGGTTCGAATTTTGTATGGCATTTCGAAAACGGCTCATGGGAAGTTTTGGAAAATTTCCTATTTCGTAGAGAAAAAAATTCTAAGACTTTTGGCGTACCCGGATTTTTCCCTGAATTTCCTGGAAACTCGTAATTTTGGAAAAACTGAAAATAAAGTGAGCCCTTTTTTGCTGTATTACTTTAAATTAGTGAAAGATAGAAAGTTGAAATTTTGCATGTGTATTAAGGTATTTAATACTGACATTTCTCTAAAATTAGAAATTCAAAAATTGAAAAAGGAGGGGTTGAAGAAATTCGGGGGTCCGGTAGAGAACTTTGGAGGAAGTTCATATTCTGGATTCTTGAATAATTAAGTATATTATTAATAAATAAAAATTCAAAATTTCAAAATTTTATTTGGGGGCACGGGAGCAGTATTTGCCGAGAGTAAAAATTGTGCTAGAATGTTGAAATTTTGTATATAGGCTAACCATGGTAACTTATTTACGAATCGAAAAAAAAATCCCAAATTTTGAAAAAAAGTTGGTCAAATAACGCATAAATTGAAAATATTTATTATTTTGATAAATAATATATTTTTTTAGTCAATTCATATGTGTCAATTGTATATGTGTGCGAGTTTATTATTTCAATTTAAAAATAAAGTTAAATATGAAATGTAATTACGAATTATTTTATTGGATTCAAATCATACACGCCAAAAAGACGTCGCATTGCGACGGGGGTAAACTATAGTTAAAATATAGTGTATAAGTTTAAGTTACGAGAGTTCGCCGGCGTCTCATGATTAAAAAAGGTTGTGCAGTATAAATCTGCGATACAATAGAAAAGAACTTTCTTACAGATTTTTTTAAAATGCATATTGTAACTAATAAAATAAAATTCACCATCGTATCACCATTTATGCGGCTCTTATAACCTCTTTCAGGCATAAGTCACCGCCGAACTCTCGCAATTTCGACTATATATAATTTTGTTGCGACACCCTGTATTTGAGAATGAGTAGAGGCAGTGGAGAAGGAGGTTCAGAATGAGGTGTGCTAACGTACATCAATTATATATTATTTGACATCGGGGTTCAAAGTCTTTTTGTATCTCTGTTATTGTAACGGATGTGTTTACATTAATTTAACCTTTTCTAACCTTATCCTCTGCTTTTCTTTGCTGTACACATTTTTTGTTGTTGCCAGCAGTGGTGTACTTCCTGTCTGAATTACTTAATGCAACCCTTTTATCCTACCACAATTGGGTATATTCATATTTCTTTCTAATGGATATTTTGAAGCTTTATTTAAAGTTACGATGGTTGTAATTTGAATTTTTAAATATTTTGTTTCAATATTAACACAGTAAACATTTTGGAGTCACTTTGACAACATATTGAAGATGTTTCAGTTAAGTTGCTCACAGTCGTTCATATGAAATGTCTATTTTATCGCCCACAAATAACGAAACCACTCCACCTGTCGGAATACAAATGAAGATAAATTTGATACGAACTATAATTGAAGTGCAATAGTGATAGAATTAATCAATGAGAATTATTATTTGCAGTGTTTTCTTTAAGTTTAAAATGCCTTCGTTTAACGCATTTGCCCCGTCTGGGAATAAGTATATAACTTCTTTGATAATCGTACGTAGTTTTAACGTGATAAGAGTGTTATATTAAAGGACTCAACAACTTTGATTACAGTGAAATTTTGTAATTATTTTTAGGTTCATATAATGTAAGATTACATAACAAAAATTATTAAAGATGCTAATGATTAGTAATGATACATAATAAATTAAAACATTAGTGAAAGATTTTTAATATATTGTTTAATGAATTTTTTCAAAATTTTGGTAAATGATGTTCATAATTTTTTGTTAAAGTGAATTGTTTTTATTTTTAATGTCTACTCTCCCCTATTTGACTCCTGAAAATTTCAAGGGTTAGTAGTTTTGATTGCCGGAATTTTTCGTAGCAGAAAATGGTCAGGATCGCAAGATTTTATTCTCCGGTAACGATATAACCTCACTTCAACGACATAAGTCCTCATTTTTTAGTGGTCGATTTTTCAATTGTTGATTGAAATTGATGTTGATAAATGTGTATTGGTGTGTCTATTTTAATAAATATCTAAATATCGACGGAGATATAGCAATTAAAAGTTTGAATTGTAGTTTTAGCGCTAGAAATAATCGGCCATATTTGTATAACGTGAAATGCATTTTAACGTCAGTTATTTGTTGAGTAGGTAATGGGAGCGGTGGTAATGTTCTGTAGCTGTTGGTAGTCAAATAATCAAGTAAAATCAAAGAATAATAAGTTTTTATTTTATTTAACCCTGCTAAGGCAGACATAATATTGAAATTTGATTGTTCCTTGAAATAGCTGTAAATAATATTTGATATTTTGATATATAAATACATATAGCAGAGATTTATGAGCTGTAAGGTTGATAACCTTACACAAGGATTGTGATGTCACATGCACTTGGAATGTGTACAACGTTGAATCCCTTTAATAATTAAAGAGCCAAATGACTTTTTTAATTGTTATCTCTTAACATATAAGGAGTTATTAAAAAATAATTGAACATTTGAGGTTCTAGTAACCCACTTTATCAATATATAGTACACTTTTGTAGAAATTAAGACATAACCTAATTCACACATTCAAAGTACCTTTGGTTACATTCTTGCTGTAAATTAGAACATTATTGATATCGACGTCCCAGGGTTTGTCGCCCTCGCATCAATACGTACTCCTAAGTCGAACAAGTACAAGTGTAAATTGCTTAGATGATAAATATTTAAAGCTACATGATTTTCTTTATGTATGTTTTGATGTTTCCTTTTTACGTCGAGTCGCGGCGCTAGTGTGCTGTAGCAGCAGATGACTGTAACTGGATTGCCTACAGATATTCCAGTTGCTTTTTTGAGGGGTAGTAGCACAACAATAAAAAAATATTTCTATGAACATATTGACACCATTTATAAATATATAACAAACATCTATAAAAAATGATTGCAGCACAACACACAAGAAGGTTAAGAAGCACTAGTAGTATGTTATTTGTATATAACCTATAAATATATTTATTGATTCTGTCACCTTTCTTACAATATTAAAAAAGAAGTGAAAAATACGTCGTTGACACTTCGTAGATAAATAATATAATGCCTTAGAGATTACGAGGTTATCACCGAAATCGATTTTAAACTGGAATACATTCTTGGGAGAATGTGGGAGGTGCAGCTATTTCTTTACTCCCTTAGGTCTTAAAGCAAGAGTACCCTGGTCATTGGCTATAAACAATAAATTCTAGGATTAGAAATATATATATATAAAATACATTCGTTATTTGTGATTTTAAACTTTGCTTTTAAAAATTTATAGCAACGCATATTTTGTTTACAAAAAATGTAAATTCAAGTAAATTAGATACGTAGTACATACGTCATAACTAAGTTGCTTCATTTTAACAAAATGCCACATTTGTCTGGATATAAACTGATGACATTAAAGATGTCTTTCTTATATTACGTGATACGACTTAAGAAACAATGTTACTAAAGTGTATCCAACAAATACTTAGTTTCAGTATAAAAAGCATATATATATATATATAGAGAGAGAGAGCTAACTCGTAGCTCGTGTAAAGCATTAGATCATTTTTCTTTTAGTTTCTTTATTTGTTATCAACGACAAGTACAATAAAGTTCTTTTTTGATCATAAAACTTTTACGTTTACACTAAAGTTGTGACCGATATGAAATGACTAGAATGCGTTTCTAAGTAATGATCCGATCTGGCAATAAAAACTTTTTACGATTAATGCTGAACTTGTGTTGTATACTGTACACATTCTTGACATTTGAATAATTGTTTTAAAATCTAAGATTTATAGCTCGTTTTGAAAGTATATGTTAAACGTATTCTTTATTAAAAGAGAGAACCTCGTAATAATAAGAAAATCAGCCTAAATAGTTTCCTAACTTTAACTTTAAAGTTTACCCAGATAGAAAGTATATATAGTTCTATATATGTCAAGACAATATTTTACACCCGAACGTAATTTACGCAGTTATCCACAACTTAGCTTCAAAATTTATACTACAAACTATCTCAATCTAGCTATAGTTAAATTTAACAATAAGTCGTATTACAATTTTGTGTTAAATATTGTGCTTTGTTTCATCATTTAATTACATATCATTGTGCTTAATTACCTACTATCTAACAATTCTCACTCCTTCCAAAAGGAAAAATAAAAATACAAACAAAACAGATTAGTTGAAACCCCTATGCTTCTCTCTTCCTGCTACTCTCCTTCCTGTTTCTACTCTGTCCTTCCTTCTCTTTCCTCGTTCTTTCTCTCTATCTCCGCCATTCACCGCTGCCCTTCATTGCCTCCCTTTAATAACTGCACAATCTTCTTTTCACTTTTTACTCTTTTCTCACATGAATACTTAATGTGCTTTTTATCTCTCTCCAGCACACCCTGCACCTTTCTCTCTATTTTCGCGGTATCTGCTGTCTTTCTCTTCGTTTCTTGTCTCTTTTTCTCGTATGTACCTTTCTCTCGCATATCCTCTTGTATCTTTCATTATATTTCCTGTTATCTCTCTGTCTCTGCTTCTCAGCTCCTCTTCCACATTTTTGTCTTCTTCTCTCTGCCTCATCTGTCGCCATTCCGTTCCTTTCAAAGTACTCCTTTCCCCTTTTCGTTCCTCCGCTTTATTTTTTATTATTACAGCAATTATTAACAATTAATATAGTCTATTTTGACCCTTTAACCATTAAAGGGATAGAAAGTTATAAAAAATAAAATCTGCGGGTGAAGTTGTTATGTCATTTACAACTTACAACTTAATCGTGTATCCCATCAAGTTTTATATTATGATTGTTGTGATAGAAGAAAAATAATCTGGCCTAACTGATTTTGTTACCTTTGTTTTTATTATTTTCAGCATATATAGGATTGCTTACAAGATTTCCATAGACAAAATAATTGTGCCATGCACCGAATTAGCAAAATTTGATCAGAAAAAACTTTAATTAATCAATTTTATTGATTTTGTAATTCCTTTAATATAGTTTCCAAATACATGGTACACATCCCAATTACAAATGTGCATATAGTATAGGAGTATCTATGACATGGACTGAAATACATATTTAAAGTAGTAGTTTGCAACATTTTAATGAATAAGAAATATATGCTTGAAGTAATACGAGTATATTCCATCAAGTAGCCTGAAAGCTAGTCATTGTTCTGGTCTCTGGTCGTCGTACTGGTCTCTGGTCGTTTACGTTGGAGTTAACACAGCGAATCACATAACCTCACAATTCGTTGAGCAAAGGGCAAAAGAGAACAAATACTGTCCTAGTACCCAACGATGAACGTAGAATGGGCAGGGTAGCTAACTCATGTCGTGATATAGAGCTTGGCCACATGCTGGTTTATTTAAATAGAAATTTATGTTATTAAATGAATAAAATACCCATTCAAGATATTTAGCAAATGGATTACTGTTGAAAGATATCAAGATTAATTGTTTATGAATATATTTAATGGAGTAATAATATATCTTTGTATAAAGGAAAGTTAAAAACAATACTTTTAAGGATGAAGGTTTTCTCACTCACAAATTTTAAATAAAACTAGATTGCAATTTAAATAAACACAGAGAAGATATCACCTTTTACTCGCATTTTCGATGGGTAACAAGTTTCAGTATGGTTGACTATTGTTTCAGTAAAGTATATAAAAAAATGAATGTATCTAGTTACAGTTAGTGGCCAGCTTATCTGTTTTTAGCTCCTACCTTGCGAACTGATAAAAAACTCAGGTAATGAGATATTTCTGGACATGAAAGAACCTAGTCGCCCAGGTGGCAATAAAAAAACCCAAATCTGGGTGGAAAAACGCAGTCGGGGGAGTAGTATTTATAAATTTACACAGCGAATGAATTTTTACTGAGGTTTATCCAAAAAGAATATTATGAAATGCTAAATTTGGATTATAAGTTACGACGAACCCCAAGTGGTCGGCAGAAATGCCAGACGTCCCAGAATGTTCCGCGTCCCACATTAACATTGAAATATCCTGCACCGGGTCGTATTATTTAATAGACAAGTAACAAAAGCGTCTAGGCACATAATTTCAGATTTTGCAAGCAACAATTAGAAGTAGATGCAAGTAAGTTCTTGCTTGACTTTAAAAGAAATGTTAAAGACTTTTTGGCACGTCAGATAACGATAACGGGTTGACTAGATACAATTTGTTCTGTGTGGGATCCTAAGAAATAAATATTTTCGTGATACTAGACCTAATTTAAAATCTGGTAACTCTCGTCATCAGTGAAAGGACTAATATCGGAAATAGGCTAGTCCTAAATCCTAAATAAGGTGAAGCATATAAGAGTGCCCCTTAGGTCAGCTGCCACTGGTAATAAAGTTACCTTGATATTATGTTTCAGGATCATTAATTATACCTTTAAGAAACAAAATCATGTAACTCAAACAAAGCTAGGAAACAAAACTTGAATGGAATCCATTTCTATTGTTTAACCTTTTAAATAAAAGATGTTCAACAAGTTGCTCAAACACTACATCAGGTGCTACGTCTCATGCTACGTCGTGGGCCCATTGTTGTCTTGTTGGTGTTTAAATGTCAACAACTGTTTAGCTGAGAATATAATGACAAGAGCACGTTATATCCATCACAGCCGCAATTATTGGAAAAACATTTTTCAATACGAATTTTATTTTATATATATATACACATTAAATTACATGGTTATTATAACGAAACCTCAAATCTTATTTTATGTTAATATATTATTCTATTATTTCCCTTCTCTACAAATAATTGTATGTATTAAATCTAATTTAGTATTCAATAATTAGAATCATAATTACTATTAATTATACAGCGTGTATGCGTGGTGTTAAATACACCGCAATAATCAATAAATAATTAATGTCTATGTATTAAATGTTGTGTATCGATATATTAAAAAGACAGTAGCGTACTGGGGATTGTAAAGTATAAGCGGAGTTTACAATATTTATGAAAGATGTATTATTGTAGTAAATCCGGCATCGAACCCTGTATTTTGGATAGAGAGTAATTTTCTTTTCGCATATAAAACGAACAAATCTGAATGCCTTATTAACTGAAAGTCTTATTGACTTTATCAATAAAACTAATTTAATCTCTTTATTTTAAGTGTATTGTAAATGTTTATAAATGTATATATTCTTTTAACTTCTTATAACTTTTGAAAGTTAATGCACTCAAATATTTAAAAAGGAATCTGAATATAATTTAGAATTTACCGTGCTCTCCTTATAAATAATGAAAATAAGAGAGTAATTATTTTCTTTTGTTTATCTTAAAAACTATAATCAGTTGTGTACCGGTGGGCCGGGAAGAGGTATTAGTCCACTCTCGGCTCACTCGCAAATATGTCTTCAAAAACTATCAGTTATGACCATAGAGATATAAGAATAGAGTGCGCAAGAGGCTGAATACTGTAATATAAGCAAAGAGAGAGAGATAGCTGACGAGTGTCCTGTGTGTCTCTTTCGAGCGGAGTATTGTGATTGAACGCCGCGCTAACGAAAATATAGCTATAATAGTTGGGGGCTGTCGGTGTTTTTATTCATTATCTGGACGTTAAAATGCTTTGAATATATTATTTAAAATTTACTGTATTCTATTTTAACTATTTACAAATATTTTTATCTTTATTTTTATTTTAACAATAGCGTCTGCTTGCTTGTTTACCCTCTACCATATCACCAATCAACCAAGCTAGCAGCAGAGGTTCGGTTAGGAAGAAACAGATAGGACACTCGGTAGGCTATCTCTCTCTTTGCATCTATCGCTTCCTCTTACACGCGGCCGTACACTTTGCGTACTGTATTCTTATATCTCTATGGTTATGACAATATCAATAAAAGTAAAAAAGAGTTATTTTAAAGATTTCGCATTTGATCTAAGAAAACTGAACTAAGAAAACTTTGACCATCAAAACGGTTCAGTTACAATTGATTTTTCGTGAAACTAATTGTGACTAAATACAATTTATTTCGTGTAATTTCGGATAAGCTGGAAGCTATTTGTGACTAGATAAAATTGATTTTACGTGGAAGGTATAAACAAGGTAATTTCAGACAGCTTGGAAGGTACTAATTTTGTTGTTGTAATTCATATGATAAAAAATTTATAAACCAAAAGTGGTGTAATCAAAAGTCTCTACTACAAAAATAATTCACTATATTAGATCTTCATGTGTACATTTGCTGCGTGATAACTGCATGAAAATTTTGTTCTATTTATTAAATCTGTTGCTTAGATTCCATTCTAACCCGTGTAATTTTGATTAAGGCTAATTTAGCCACCCTCGTAAATAACTAGTAGAAAGTTCCCCCATTGAAAAATTGGATAATTAATTTAGGTTGTATCTAAACATAAGTGTTAACATCAATTAGTATCTTTATCTTTCTAATAAATATTTTATATTCAAGTAATTCAAAAACGATAATGGATTTTCATTAAAACTTTGTTTCTAAAGCAGTTCAAATATTTTAATTAATAAGTTTCTTTGGGATATTTCATTAGTATTTTGATTTAATTACTCGTTTTAATTTTAATGTTATTTAATATAACAAAAATTTACGAAACATTGAACAGCAAGAGTTTACTCTTACTAGAGTAGTCACAGAGTTCTACTTCCGGATGAAAATAACTTTATTAAATAAACCAATTTCCAATATAGTGTCCATGCCCATACCCATACCCATTCGAACATTTCTTGCGATCATACTGGTCGGTTGCGACTTCTTTGTACACTTTGTTTATGTTCTTCGCATGCGGTTGACGCTTGGAAGTTAAATGAGACTTTTCAATTTTTGCGTCTGCGCGTTATATTAGTTTCATATTCTATATCTGCTCCCAACCCTCTTCAAGCTATATCACTAGGGGTTTATCATGAGTTTTGGCGCGATGTACAACTAGTTCACCCCTCTCTTTGCTAGGACAAACAGCAACCCTTTAGCATCGTCTAAATATTCACATCTTAATTACAGAGAGGTACTCAATTAACATTAATTCAATTCAACTAATTGTATATGTTGTAATTAATAATTAACTATTTTAAATTTAAGTGATTTATTACGGTTTACTTTTATTTATGAATTGGATATTTTATATATTAAATTATGTTTTTATTTTTAAATAAAAAAATGTGATTTTATTTAATAATTTTTTGTAATAAATTTCTTTTACGATATAGCTCTTAAAAAATATAGCGACATTAAAAATAAAAATATTTACAATTTTCTACAAGGTAATAAAAAAAGTATTCAAACAATTTTGTTTTACATCCAATAAACAGTGAAACTATTGTGCGATATTTTAATTAATTATTCAATAACAATTAATAAATATTGTGGTTTTCAAATTTCATTACTCGCTAAATGTTTAAATTAAAAAACTAAAACTATTAAAATAGATGGTAAAGATGAGAATGTTTATTTGTGAAAATAGATGTTAGATAAATGTATTTTGCTACGTGTATTGTTCTTGTATATGTTAATATTGCTGCGTTATTTTAAAAATAAAACTGTAGAATACGTGTGTTATTTAAATGAAGTAATATAATCACCGCTAGTGAACTTAATGTGAGTGTAGTGCTGTGTTGTATCCACTTAACAGAAAAGTAAGCCAAGCTTTGTTTTTTTATGTATAACTTATAACTATATATGTAATATTTGAAATAACATGTTTCGAAATATTTATATTTACTGTATTATAAAATTCATTTGCGCGTGATAAAGGTTTATTTAACGTAAAAAATGTTCCTTTTACCTTAAAAATGTATTACATGTTATGCGATATTTTATTAATCGCAGAGTCACCTATTTCGGATTAAAAGATTATAACGGATAAAAGAATTATAAAATTAAACGATTTAGGGTAGATTAAATATTACTAAGTTTCGTCCAAATAAAATTTTAAATGTATTTAAGGTAGTATCCATGTTTAGTGTTTAACGGGAAAAAACACATTTTCTATTTATAATCCAAATATCTCAGAGGGGTTGTTACAATATATTAATTAGTGAATTAATAAATATATATTTTTTGTTCTTAAGTTTATATATTTATACAAACTTACCGTTTAGTTCGTAGATGTTGTGTAGTTTTTCGGTGGTCGTCCATTTGTCGTTCCGTCGATAATTTGCTTTCGTTAACATGAAGACACGGTACGACGCATATTTTTTATTCTGGTTTAGAAATATTTTTTGCAAAGTTGCGTAAAACTGGTCAATTATTATTACATTGTGGTATGTATATTTTATATAACAGTAACCATTTATAAAGTAAGAGATTCTTTAATATTTGTAATAATAAGTACTAAAAAAGCTCATAATTTTTATTTTATAAATTCATCATTATGTTTTCTATTAATATTGGACATGCCTTTTTTTAAAACATTCCATGAAGTGCATTACTTTTTGTGTCCCATTGTAAAATGAGTGGTGCCCTCAAAATGTCATAAGTTTCTTATTAAGTCCTATGTACCTGTACTAATTATATTTTTCATAAAATAAAACGTCCTTAATCTTAAATTTCAATTAATAAATTATTAGTTGGTCAAAATTAAGATTGATTAATAAAAATGAGTGACGGCACCGTAGCTGAAAGCATTATTGCTTGATGTCAGATTACTGTGTCTTTGGGTTTCTATATTAATTACTGTAGTAATAAAAGTGCTGTTGTTAAAATGGAAGAAATTTCAGCTAAGTGAAGAGAAAAAATACTTAAAGTAATTGAAGCTCTAGCATAAGTAATAGGAGATGATAAAGGACTTAGCATCGGAAATAGGCCGACGTGAAATAAATTAAATAAAGAGAATAATAAAAACGAACTAAACCTAATAATTTAAATTTTCACAGTAGAAATATAAAAACAAAAACGAAATAATTTGTTTACTCCAAATGGACATCGGCTGGTTTTCTTTTTATAAAATACAAAAAATTTCTCTCTCTCTCTCTCAGTGCAATAAATAGCATATTTTCATGTTACTCTTTTAAATTTAATTATCAAAACATTAATTATATTAATAACGCTACAAAATGCATAAAAGTTGTCCACTTTTCATCTGTTGATGACACCACTTTCAAACTGAAAGAAAGCGACAACTAATTAATTTCATATTTGTAGAAACTCAGTGTGGGTGTACAAAATATTCCATTTTATGGAAAATATTTACTAAATGTTTGTAATATCAAACTATTTGAATCCTTTTATAACACAACTACATTAAAAGTACACCCTGAATGTTTCTATTTATTTTTTCTTTTTTAATTTGTTTATGTTCCATATACTAATGTTATTTCTGATTTTTAATGGTTGGTCCGTAATATTATGTTTGTATTTTATACTAATTACTTTAATAACCAAATAAAAATAAACAAATTATGTATTTGTATTGTATGGTTTTAACGATGTTTCAGAAAAATATAATTAAACTTTTTATTATCATAGTGCTGGTAAAATGTTGTTATCGATTATATTAAACTTCTTTTTTAAATTTATTACCTGACGTGGTAATAATAGGAAGTTTCTTTACTGTGTCCATAATTAAATTTAAAAGAACAACATGAGAATATATGTACTACGAGTATATAACGCGGCAGCCATATTTGACGGATTTGCTTCACAAAAAGTGAACAAACACCTGCTAAACGCAAAAAGTAAATTTATGTATTATTTTATATAATATATTTAATTCATCGTTACTTTTACAAAAACTTGACTTGAAAATACTGACATTTTTAAATCGTATTTCTTTTTATATGTAAAGAATAGTTTTTATTTTTTTTATAGCTTAGTTTATTGGCCTATTTTCAATGAGTCCTATCACCCAAAACTTCCTACTACGTTGACAGCTTTTGTGGTATCGTGGCCTCATATAAGTGAGCTACATAGTTTTAAATTAATTCATGTGAAATGTTAAAAAAGAACAAAATTTTCTAAACAATATTAATGATAACACAAGAAAGAAACCTTTAATAGTACATGTTATATAATTAATTTTTTTAGTTTTGTAATCTCTTGTTGATTAGTATTCCTGGACTGCCTGGGGCCGCAATCAGTACTGATTTAGGTAGTAGTAGCACACACTTCACTTGCACTATTTATTTGCTATTTCCACCAAGATCAAGGCAAGAACAAATATATAAACAATTTGTGTCATTTCCTCAGTGACCTTGTACTTATTACTCAAACATTACCTCATTTCTATTTATACATTATTTATTTTAAAACAATAAACAAATTTAAAATTCTTTGTGACAATTTAATAAAAAAATAAACTAAAATACATTTGAAGACAAAGAATTTAAAACTAAGTTTAAAAGTAAAAATAAGAAACATGTAACTTAAAAAGTTTTTAAGTTGGTTTTAATGGAATAAACTGGAATACAAACGTACCACATAAAGAAACCACAAGTCTATATGGTAATTAAACTTTTATTCACATTTCCTTTGTCTTTTACGTGTTTTAAAGGTTTGTTTAATATAGCAAAAGTTACGTTTTGTGACCTATATTTCTGGATTAAAAAAAAAAAATCCACCGTGTTAATATATATTTTTTTTATTATAATTTGATGAGCTTCTTAGGGCCATGACAGTTTTTGTGCCTGCACATTACAATATCATCTTAAGCAAGATCGTTTTAAACATTTCCTCCCTTGTTCCCTAAGGAAAAAAATATGTATGTAAAAATTCCGTTTGAGTTTCGTTGAATTTTTTAGAAACCTAATCCGGACTTGCTGTTTACACATTAAAGCTGAAATCAAAAGGTATGGGTGAATATTTGATAAGATACTCGTATATACAAATACCACTTATTATGAATTTAAATTGAATATATCATAAAACAATATTTATTTTCCTAATAGTTGCAAATATATTCCGGCCAAATTTTCAGTTAATTGCGTTATGAATTATACATATGTTTATTTTAATATCGAGAGCCTTCTATCTTCGTATACAATCAACAACAACAAACCCTTTCCGATACTCAGGAAGCTACGAGTTTTGTTTATAAATATAAATATTGCATTCATTTTCTAGTCCAGTAGAACCTCGACTTGTTAATTAACATAAATTAACAATAAAAAAAAAGAAATATAATAATTTAAAAATAACTAAGTCTGATCTATATATCTATATAATCTAAGTAAAATTTATAAGTAAAGATTGTAAAGTAATTTTGTTTTTAACTTTCAATTTAATTTTAATTGTATAGCATTTGAAAATGTACGTAATAATTCTGTGCACCAATTTTAATTTAAAATTTCATTTAAGTTAACTGTATATGGAAAACAACACTTATAAATGTTAACAAGATGCAAATAAACGAGAATTGTCAAGAATTGTATTACTAACAACGCATGCGCATCAACGAAATTAATACAGTAACCTGTGAAAATCTAAAATCTAGATTAAAATATTAAATTAAAACAGTGAGGGGATTGAAGATTAAGTAGCTCATAGCTTGTAGCTTCAAATCATTAATCCATTATCTACCTCAAAAAAAGATGAACCAATATTAATTTCTTGACAGATTAGTACTCCAAGAAGACTGGAGTTAAAAGTTAAGGTTTTCTGAAAAACTACTGTTTGATTTTTCATATGAAATTTAAATAAATGTACCTATTTTATAAGAGAATTATCAAAAACCAACATAATATTAATTACAATTTAAAATAATTAACAATCTTCTAATTATTGTTGTAAATTAAGTATATAAGTTTTTAAAACACTCATTAAATCGAACTCAAGTAAATGTACCATTGAGTCAAGTGAATTGTTAAAGCAGTATTATTATCAGATGTTTTTGGTAATAAATTTGCATTATTGAATTGAAAAAATTAATTGAAAAATTAGAAAAAAATTATAAATTGATTTTAAATTGTTTTTTACGCCTAACATAATATTTTATATCGTCTTTCAATAAACCGCAGTCTATGTGTAATCAATATTTCTGAAAATAATTTATTATAATTGATAGAATTTAACCGACGTAGAAATAATATATTCATTATTTCACATTCCAAGAAAACATGACGTGTTCATTAGTCTCTGGAACGAAGACGCTCACGCTATACTATAATAAATTACTAATTAAAAGCTTGAAAACCAACTAGCTTATAATTACTATTTCTAGACAGATTATAATATCAATTAATTACGTCATATGTACGTCATAAAATATATTTGCTTTTATTTTTGTATTAGGTTGGCGGGTATATGAATTGTTTTTCGTCACATGTAATGTTCCATGACAATTCATCTGCACATTTGCATAGAAAAGAAATAGTCCGACGATAAATAAATTAAATTAATATATGTCCTTAAAAGATTTTTAATGTCTTTTGCATTTATTTATTAACAGAATTAAATTAACATTTCCTTAATTTTCACGTTGGTAGAGGTTAAAAATGGAAAGTAGAAGAGAAAATTTTAGGAAATGTGTAATATATTCTATTAGGTCTAGAAATTTTTTTGTTTGATTTTATACAGCAAACTTAAACTATAATATTTTTAACTTCATATTTTGTATCATTTTTATTATTGTACATAAAATAAGATAAATTAAAAATATAATATTTCTTAAATCAGTTTAACTTTAATTTACAAAAAAATATTCAAATAATATTTGCAAAATTAATGAACACAAAAAGAAACGAAAGTCCCTAGAGAATCTCCCATTGTATTATTTCTAACAACTTTCATTTTTGATTGAATTTTATACAAGCTTTAAAGTTTGAAGACTTTTAACTGTAAGCTATTATTCAGTTATTTATAAAATGTTTTTCAGCAGCTTCTAATAAAAATACAAGCGAACATTTATCAGCGTAGACAGAGTAATTAACAGTAAGCATTTTTTTTAGATTGATTATTGAAAATGTAGACCTAAGTAAAAAAAATATTCATGAAAAAAGAACAGATCAAAAATAAAAGCAAAATCCAATTAAAGGTTAAAAAGTGAAAGCTTCTTCGGTGTATTTTTTATATGTAAAGAAAATATTGAATAAAAATCTCATTAACAAAATTATTATAATTATATAACATCAAAATACATTAGAGAAATTATTAGTAAATATATCTTACAAGGTTATTAAATGAAATATAATTATACTATTATTATTATTATGTAGTTTAAATGTAATTTGTAATAATAGGTTTAGTATTTTAATTGTAAAGTAATTTAATGTATGTGTGTATCAATTTACGTATGAAACATTTATTAGTAATTAGACTAAATATGCCATAGCCTAAAAAAATGAAAAGGAATAAAAGATACTTTCAATGCAGATATATATATAGCACCACAATAAAATAATTGTCTTGCAATGCCTAGCTTTTCACTAGCTAATTCAAAATTTTTTTTCTACTTCTCATAATGAAATTGTCTTGCAGTGAAGTTTTATACTTACTAGTTTACTACAAGGTAACTTAAGCATTACAGTGATATAAACACAAAAAATTATATGCAAAACGTATGTCTTGCAAGACAACAAACTTTAAAATTTAAAAAGAAATTAAAAACAGAGACGTTTTTCAATGGGATTGCCTTATTTTTACTACGGTACAGAAGCCAAAACCGAATGGGCTTGTGTTCTATGTCTTAATTTCTATAAAAGTGTACTATATATCGATAAAGTGGGTTACTAGAACCTCAAATGTTCAATTATTTTTTAATAACCTTATATGTTAAGAGATATTAACAATTAAAAAAGTCATTTTGTCTCTTTAATTACTAAAGGGATTCAACGTTGTACACATTCCAAGTGCATGTGACATCACAATCCTTGTGTAAGGTTACCAACCTTACAGCTCATAAATCTCTGCTATATGTATTTATATATCAAAATATCAAATATTATTTACAACTATTTCAAGGAACAATCAAATTTCAATACTATGTCTGCCTTAGCAGGGTTAAATAAAATAAGAACTTATTATTCTTTGATTTGACTTGATTATTTGACTACCAACAGCTACAAAACATTACCACAGCACTGACCTACTCAACAAATAACTGACGTTAAAATGCATTTCACGTCATAAAAATATGGCCGACCATTTCTAGCGCTAAAAGTACAATTGAAACTTTTAATTGCTATATCTCCGTCAACATTTAGATATTTAATAAAATAGACACGCCAATACACATTTATTAACATCAATTTCAATTTCAACAATTGAAAAATCAACCTCTAAAAAATGAGGACACAAGCCAATTTGATTAAGTTATTTATTTTAGATTTTCTGGTATTTAAAAAATTATTTATTTAAGTGCTTGAAACTTTGGGTTGTTATTTGCACTAAAATAACTTTTCTTTTCACTTATTATGCTATGATCCAATCAGATCATTATTTATGAACACAAAAACTTTTAATATAGTAGGAGGGCGCCAACGTTAAATAAATTTATTAATATATATATAAGTAAATTTATTTATTAACCGTTTTGTAATAACAGGAACGTCTAAATTGGTTCTTATGTAAATCTCTTATAAATCCGTTGATTTCTGAACGTGCATTTACTGCTTATGTAAATCATTTCCATCCGATAAACTGATTTTCAGCTACACGCGAACGGAATACATTTTAGTTCCGTTGTATCCGCATCTGAGTGGGTGGCAAACAGGATGGAGTATGGGGGGAGGGGATTAGGTTGGAGAGAGCTAGTCAATTTTATTATGTATTTTATTTCTACATAATAAGAAAGTATAGATAATAAATATATAATATATTTCAAAATGATATTTTTATGAAAATGGTAAAAATAACTACATTGTTAGTTTATTCAAATTATATCAATAGGAATAAATATTATTTTTATATTTTGTAACAAAACAATTTTACACCTTACAAAGTTATTTTAATTGTTTTTAATGATGTTATTGTTGTTGCTTGATAGATACCCGTAGGAGTTCACTATTATTTGCATTCAGTTTAAATTTCTATTATATCATTTGTTATCTTTTCTTTTATTCTATTTCTAGGTAATAATAATAAATTGAGAATTATTCTTTAATTGGTTTAAAGTTTTTATATTGTTATTTCTTTTGTATATTTAATTCAGAAAATCAAAGAAAAGAAATTGATTTGTATTAAAGAAATTTGTTTTATATTTTATTGTCGCCACGACACAGTGGGCGAAGAAATTTATTCTTGACACTGACTCTTTGGGTTAGATCACCGGTCTAGAGTTATATCTTATGATTCACAACTAACTAAAACAAAACTGTATGTGTGTGCCTACATTATAAAAAACAAATTAAAAATTTTCTGATTCATACAATAGGTTTTGTTAAGTTTTGAAAAAAAAAATTACGCACCCTGGATATTAACCTGCTACCTACTGGTCTCTCTTACCATATTACGAGGTATGAATTACTGACATTACTCATCTCTTTGAATTGCAGAAACTCAAACTAAAATAAACCTGCAGCTTACGTGTTCTCAAACAAATACTGGAGACTAAAATGGTTATTGGAAAAATATATAACACAAATAATTCGCACGAAAGAATAAGATTCCAATCCTCCTAGTATTGTATTTTCTATATTAAATGCATTTTCTTCAGAAAGAAAAAAAATATTTTTATTTTAGTTGGAAAAAGAGCAGCATTACAAATAAATTGCTGCATTCTTTAGAATTCAACTCTTGAAGCTATTTAGATCATATATTTATTTTAAAATATTTGTATGACTTATTATTTTATTAAATGTAACACACATAATGTGCATGTGTTTTAAGCATGTTTGAGTTCTTTTGTCCAATTTTCACTGCTTCTTTAAAATTAATAATAAGTAATTAGTTATGTCATATGCTAATTCGAAATATGCCACTACATCGAATGACTCAAGATCTTTGAAATCGATTACTTGCATTTCTTTGTACGACTAACGGTTCTGACGATACAGTAGTTTAAATGTTCGTGCGACTGACATTTATTGTGATTTGTGGAAAATTATAACTGTGCATATCTTCATAAAAATCGCGTTTATTCCCATTATTTAATGTGTAGAATGCGTCTGCGAATTATGCGAATGTTTACTAAATGTTTGTCATGGAATAAGCGATTTCTAATAAGTAAATGTAAAAAGTTAAAAACAGGACGCCAATCAATTTATTTTGAACAGAAATATTACGAACATGGAACGTTTACGTTTATAAAGTATGATCTATTAAAAATATTCTTATTTTACTTTAATATTATATATCAACGTACCCTTACTATCCAGGGTCGTAGTGAGGTAATTGTAAGCCTCAATCTCTCCATACCTGTTACATTTTTCTTAATTCTTCAAACCTCTTTGATCGCCACCCAGAAAACTTTAAGGTCTCTAGGCAAAATCAATTGTTAGCCACGCGAATTCATTTCTAGCTCTCATTCAAAATAAATCTTAATATATATAAATTACGTGTCACGTTGTTTGTCCGAGTTTGTCTGCGATGGACTCCTAAACTACTTAACCGATTTTAATCAAATTTGTACACCGTGTGCTGTTTGATCCAACTGGAAAGATAGGATAGCTTACATCTCAATTTATGATTGCAATATTATCTTATTGCAAATTAATTAATTATCTGTTAGCTCCAAACGATTTTAAAAGATGGCGACATCTGTTGACTAGATTGAGTAAATATTCTGTTGACTAGATTGAGTAAATATTCAATAGATGGCGCTATGTAATGTAATATGACAAAAACGTTAGTCACAGCAACGCGTGGCCGGGACAGCTAGTTGTTTAATAAGTTTAATAATTGTTTATTAATCCTTCTTACCAGTGCCCTCTCGGAACGGTCCTGACAATACCAGTATAAGTTTTAATCCTAACAACGGGTAGTAAATGAGGAGTACCTTTAACTAAGCTTAAGTGATTTTAAACTAAGATAATATGCTTCGTATACTTGCAGAATGTAAAATATAAAGAACTCTTGACTGCTCTCAGCATAATAACCTTGTAAACAGAATAATTATAAAATACAAGTAGCTTAATTAAGATTTTAAACAAAAAATAATCTAAAACATTTACCAAACGTCTTATTATTTATTTTCTTACTTGCGGATAAATCTTGCAGAGGTTTTCTTAGAATGAAAATATACAGCAAACATTTATTCAGCGATAATGTGAAAATGGTACAATATAATAACACTTAAAATCAATGTTTATTTTGCGAATCGACTTGTGGATAAAGCTTAGGACAGTGATGGCGAACCTATGACCCACGGATTGATTTTTATAACTTTACTTTTGATATCATAAAAAAAAACCTTAACACAACACAAGCTTAAAAGAAAAATAGTCCCACTTCTGAAATAGGTGCACAACCACTGGCTTAGGCTGTACTGTTGTCTGCTACTTCTATTTTTCACAAATAAAAATATATACAAATCGAGAATTTTATCGGATGATGACTTAACGTTTAAATTCAACATTTTAAAGCGCTTCCGATATCGTATTTAATACAAAAGATGTTTTCTAATATTCGTATTGAAAAGATGGCGGCTTACTGTCGCTGAAACAAGAAGATTACGCATAAAGAATTGACATAATCCTATTCAATGCAAGATATTTGGGATATCGGTCGCCCTTTAAATGATTTTATATTATTAAGACAAGATTTTATAATGTAAAGGAATCAGTAAATTATTTTTAACATCTTTTGTATTTTTTTAATAACAATGTAACAGAAATAGGTTAAAATACGTTAAATATTAAAATGTTATGTTAAATTTTAGAGTTTAAATTTTGTGTTTTACTTTAATTAGCTTGTGACAAGCTAGCAAGTGTGAAACTGAACATAAAGAAGATAATTTTCTACTTGTGGTTAGTGAAAAAGTTTAGGTCTCAATGTATCTCGTGTAAATTTCACACACACTCTATTTTATACTTTAAAATGTAAGCTAATCCGCTGTGTCTAAACTGGCTTAGTATATTTGTAAGAAGATATTAACATTAACTTTAAGGGAAGATCGTGTTTATGTTAGTTTCTATGTAATTCGATTCCCTATTCTATTTTATTCTTAACTTAGTTGTGATATAGTTTTAATTCAGTTTATTAATCATGCAATCAAAAATACGTTTTATGAAACATGTATTGAAAATTTAATTCGTTATGGTTTTACAAAATTATAACTAAATAATTAGCTTTAAAGTGACTTACCTGGACCTAATAATGTTGGTGCTCAAATTTCACTTCCGGTTCCACCTTGCGGACGAGTTGTATTTAGAAATTACTGGAGAAACTGCAAGAAAATAAAAGTAGAAATTATGATAAAAGAAAAAGATAAAAAAATAGTTAAAAAAATGGTGGGGCAGTGATATTTAAATGTAGTCTCTGCTAGTTCAATTGTCAAGAAAGCTGCATTATATCAGGTAATGGCGTATGGAGACTAACAGGGGTGTGGGGAAGTACCCAATTATATCTAAAACACAATTACAGTACAGTACAGTATAAATACAGTACAATTATATCTACTCACAATTTCTTTTCAGCAATTTGAAATAACATTTCTTTTTACTTCAGACACAAAATCAGGCCTGTCACGGATCGCACCGTTAACCCCTTATGTTCCCCATCAGGGATATAATGTGTTTGTAATATACCATTCAAAACATGGTAATATTCCTGCTAAATACAAGTAGTTTATTTTACTAAAAATATGTAAAAACCTATAAATATTTTACGTATTATTTAAATAAAAATGTTTATCTATAATAAATGTAATACGATGGATAAGAAATGTATGAAGATAAATATATTTTCACCTACCCAGAAAAGTAATTTTATATTCTTAACACTTAATAATTTTTTATTAGTATAGCTCTTGGAAAATCTCTTTATTACATTTTCGGAAAATTTTCCCCTTCGTAAAGCTCCGAACAGATTTATACCCGTAAAACAGGATTATTTTTGTACCGCAAACAGTTAAAGTCAACAACCTTGTACTAGAGCATTCCTATCAACCGTATAATAAAGACATAAATTATATCTGCAGATGAGGGGGTAGATCCAAGAACGGTATGTGGTGGAATAGGCGGCAGTTACACGGAGAATGTGGACTATGAAGGGCACTATATCATGTATTTTGTACATGTCGGTATGTGGAAATGTTGGGGTTTTCTCAATATGAAATTATAATCGTCCTTTTCGTCATATAAAAAAGATATAAATTTTAAAAACGATTAGGTGAGGATATACCAAACCATCAGGATCAGAATCAATCCTATCTAACGCTTTAAGTAGATATCAAATTTATTTAGTTGTAAATATTTTACATTATGCATCTCATAAAACAATATATCGCTGTTACGTTGTAATTGTATTGCAGTTTTATATAAGGTAATGAATTCTTATTAAAATATGGCAATATTTATTATTTTATTGCAATGTTTTTGGAATTAGGCACTACATCCTTCCGCAATAAATCATTAAATTACATATCATCTTAATTACATACTATCTACTCATTCTCACTCTTTCTAAAACAAAAGAGGAAAAAAAAAATACAAACGAAGCAGATACATTTAAACCCCCACTACTTTTCTCTTCTTGCTATTCTGCCTCCTGTTTCTACTTTGCTCTTCCTTCTCTTTCCTCGCATTTTCTCTCTATCTCCATCATCCATCGCTCCCCTTCACTGCCTCCCTTTAATAACTGCACAATCTTCTTTTCAATTTTAACTCTTTTCTCACATGAATATCTCTCTCCAGCTTTTCGTATGTATTCTGATATCTCTCTCTCTCTCTCTCAATTCCTCATGTATCTTTCATTATATTTTCTCTTATCAATTTTTTCCATTCTTTCCTGTTGCTGTATCTCTCTGTCCTTTCTCCTTAGCTATTTTTACACACTTGTGCCTTTTTCTATCTGCCTCTCCTGTCGCCATTCCGTTCCTTTCAAAGTACTCCTTTCTTCTTTTCGTTCTTCCTCTATTACCCTCCCTGATTACGTCATTCATTGATCGTTAGTATTCATTAGTGAGAATCTTCGAAAAATCGAAATTTGAGTTCAATAAGCAATTATCTACATTTTAAGTAACTTGTATTTATGAATCAATTCCTAAGTTTCTTGGTTACTTTGATATATTTATATTTTCATTTATCAAATTGGGGAAGTGGGGCTAATTCTCTATCCAATACTACCTAAAAGCCGTCGTACTCATATATAATTAGTATTTTAGTGCATCGTAGATGACAGAATATTGTCATAAAGGGATGCATATTGCTTATTACAATCTCCCGCAGTTAGATTGATGCCATTACTCCAGTGATAGTCCTACGCTAATGCATATCATAAGCCTTCAGGGCAAGTGCATGCGCTAATATTATTTGTGTATAGAACTTATGAACAAAACCTTGATTACCGCCCACCTCCCGAGTCGTCTCAATTTAATGAGAACTGAAATAGCTGGAAAATGCATGGAAATTATAATAAAGCTAATGATGTGCAATTAATTTTCTTATGACACGAAATATGCTCGTGTTTTAAGTTATAATTTTATTGATTAATCCAGGTGACAGAACATTTCTCTGTAGAATAGTTATCAAGCCGCAAAATACTAAACATAGATGTTACCTTACACTAAACGAAACATCATTATTAATTACAATTAAATTTATTTCATTGTTCAACATGGATATGTTAAAAGTGGCCTGGTCATCTAATGCTTCATTTATTTTGTTTCTACGGTGACATTCCTGAGTACGAGTATACATCTAACAACTCTAAAACATGAGGAAAACTTTAAAATCACCCCAATTATACTAAGAAGGGTCGTTCTATGAAACATGAGTATCGTTCGCAGTTAGTAATTCGTACAATGCAAAACGGAATTTCGAGTATGTTAAACATTTACATTATAATTTTATTAAACAGTGTTATAATTTTAAGGGAAAACACATTACTCTTTCGTTGTGTGTTTAAATAATTTATAAAATTAATCTTCTGGGAACATTTGAATACTAATTGTTAGGTTATTATAAAACGAAACTTTGCTCTGTAAGAGGATGTAACAGACATATAAAATAACGCGGTTATAGTCATTGTATATACCTACTATGTCAATTACATACTTAAACTATTTTGTTTATTTTATTTCCCTACTTTGATCAATTTAAAACATTAATATGAATAAAAATAAAATTATTATTTCATCGACAAAAGTCCCCATTTAGGGGTTCCATTTTTCTCCGGAGGGCAACCATTTTATTTTTCTTTTGTTGGTATATTACAGGTCTGGAAACTGAAGCTGACATAAGAGTGCTACAGACGCACAAAAAATATTTTGAAATAGGTAAAAATATGCTCTACTAACAGTTTACTTAAAATATTATTTCTTTTTTATAGAAATAATTTTTAAAAAAATATTTTAGATGAAAATTATTGTTTTTTAGTTTATCAAATCTACTACTAAAACTTAGATTTTAATTAAATTTTTTTGTCCTTTATTAGAAGCTATTCAGTTGTTTTACAAGAACATTACCCCACTCATACCTATATGTCAAATACTTTAAAAGCTTAACAAGTAAAAAGTAATACCAATTGAGGGGCTTTTGGGGATGCTAATGAAATTAGGTGTAGTTTGCGCACTTAAGAAAATTAAAACTTTAATATCAGATCTTGCATACATATATCGATCATTCAGTTCATTCAATCAGAAAAGTCGATATTTGAATTGAGCATACCAGTGACATGTTTGTAACACTAAGGGCGTCCATACATGAGGCGAATGATTGCAAACTTTAGGCCCGAATCTGCCCAAACAAAATGAGAATGAAAGTGTGTTGTTACTGAGAGAACGAACGTGTATACGAGTGAGAGAAAACAAACTGGTTTTAAGCACATTTTGAGGGATTATGTTTCTCAGTTGTAGGGAATGCTTAATTGCATGCTTTTGATGGTGACATCATGAACAGAGATGTTCAAAAGTATTTAAATACATACATACATACAAATACGACACAATGAAATCCCTATTATGCTATTGTTAAAAATTCTATAGAGTCCCGAAACACGGCTCGACTAGTTTGCAATCAGTCGCCTCATGTGCGGAGAGCCTAAGTCCCCTTATGCTGGTTCACTTATTCGTGTTATTTGCCGATTATTAGATTCGTACCCTTTGATGTGTGTTAATTACCGCTACTAGAACATAAACGTTCGTGTTCGTATACGGAAAGAAGAATTTTTGCACTGTGAACACGAAACATGTGTGCAACCATGCCTATTCGTATCACTACTTTTGAATATTCGGACCTTAACACTCGAATATTGTTTTCGTAGTTTTCTCAAAACTGTAATGTCTCGCTAATGAACTAGACGGTCGATATCTTGTAATAGTTGTTAGCCGATTTAATAATGTCATGTCTAGTATAATACAAACCATCCTATAGGCTACATCAGTTATTTTAAACGAACCCCTAAGTGTTTTAACAACGCATTACGAGACCTGTCATAACATGTATGTACAATGTACATTGCCAGCACCTTTACGAACACGAATTTATAAGGATTACTCTCACATTATTATATGTAATTACCTTACCGATGTTTATTTTGTGACTGTTTATTTGAACCTACCGCTGTTATTGGAACGTGAACGAGAACGGTGAACGTGCTGGAATTACACGTTCACATAATGTAATCCACCCAGGATAGGCACAAGCATTCTAAACCTGAGCAAATATATTAATTTATATATTAAAACGTTTATTTGTTCAACACAATCCTGCCATATATAGCAAACAGAGACATAGTGATACTGAAATTCAAAGCAAGAAAATATATATTGCCTTCAGTCGCTCCTAAAGTTTCGAATGAACTTGTCAAGCATTTTTATTAAAACAGAAATTAAAAGAAAAGCTAGTGTGATACATAATCAAAGATACAGGGTTTCCCAAAATTCAACGATAAGCGGGCACCAGAGGGTGGTCCTGCTCATGACTACACGAGAAAAAAAGAAAAATATTATGTCATTTTGTTTAAAAATTACAAAAAATAAATAAAAATCTTTCTAAAATTGAAACACCTTAAGATGTTTTTAACTACCATGACCACAATTTTTCAATTATTTCCGATTTTTTCTTTGTATCGGAAACCTAAATAGCGCTGCTATCCACCACAATCATTAAAAGTCCCAGAATGCTAGTAGTTTTTACACAAGAATCAATCGAAATTATTTTTTTCCCTAAATTTTTTAAAGATTTTTACTTTCAGCCCACTTTAACTCATCGTGGTGTAAAAAAAAGTATGAACACTACTATGGTAAATTTTTTTAAAAGTTGGCGTGACTCTTCAGGATTCCAAAATGGTATAATACTCCAGGAAAACTAGCAATAAAAAAAAATTATACATACTAATTCTAAACAAGAACCATATTTCATAAATTGTTGTTGTTGATAGTTATTACTTTTACAATACCCAAAAGAGGTTTTTTATTGTTGAATGAATTAAAACAAATGGTTGTGATGGATAGCAGTGCTATTTAGGTTGCCGATACAAAAAAAAATTCGAAATATTTGAAAAATTGTGGTTTTGGTAGTTAAAAAGATCTTAAGGTGTTTCGATTTTCAAATAAAAAATATTTTTTTTTGTAATTTCTAAACAAAATGGGATAATTTATTTTTTCTCGTGTAGTCATGAGCAGGACGACCCTCTGGTACCCGCTTATCGTTGAATATCGGGACACCCTGTACATATAGTGCTCAGAGATACAACTGTATTAAGACACCCCTCCTCCCTACAAACATACGACCTTGAAATATTGAGTCATTTGTAGCTGGATAAAATCTAATTTTGAAATGTCTCTAAAGTACAGTACACTTTGACCAGAACACTTTTTACGCATTAGTGTGTGTATTTTCCCTATGGAATTCATGGATCTAAATCTGAGATCATTACTCTCTATCTGATCCGTCCGTTGCTTTGCACAAACCAATGTTTAACGGTCTAGTAGATATTTTTAAATTAGATTTATCTTTCTTTGTTCCAGTTAGTAGACCTGCAAAGTAAAACCATTTAACGTGTACTAATTGGTAGGGATTGTTACATACATGGAAAGTAGAATTATTCAAAGAATTATCCAGAATTCCACATAATGAATGAATTACATGTCTAGACCATCACAGTGTACTTGTTTAAGAAGCTCATCTCCTCATCTCCATAAATGTTAATACTGGTATATTGTGTAGAGTCGAGACGCATAAAGCTTCACAAAAGCTGGACTTTAAGTTGCAAGAGCTGGACTTTATCTTTCCAATATTCTAAATTATTGTATTTCATCAGACATTTTTATGTTTAAATAAAGCAATGAGTTCAAAGACATCTTCTGTAGTAAAATATTTCGATAAAAAATAAATGCTTTCAGACTTTCGAGTAATGAACTTTCGTTTTCACTAATATGCTAGTATATATACTTATAGTAATATACTTCTGTCACACTGGAGCAGACTATGAAGTGTTAATGTCAATAGGTTGTGTTGGAGGTATTTTGGATTATCCGATTATTATGTCGTACTATTTATTTTTATATTTAAGCTTTCTCCTCTATGATGCAAGTTTGTTTAACATTTTGTACAATAGATTGTAGCTTGTAAACGTTCAGTCGCAACGTTCGCGACGTGTTGTACAGTTACTCTAATAATGAAATGAATATCATCTTTCTTCAATCACAGCTTTTTTAAATTACTACAAGAAATAGACCTTCTATGCAATTCCACTTAGGATCTACCATTGTCGTAATTGTTGCGTACAAATCAACCATCCCTATTAAAAACGACGCCGTGACTAATCTCTCTACTTTTATCTCTCTAGTACAATTCCGTACAGAATAAACAAGGTTCGAATTCTACACAGTGTGAGATCAGTCTAATGTGTTCGCATGTGTTATACTCCATTCTTCAATATCTCTATTATCGTCATATGACTGACAGAGTTTCTGACGTCACTATGTAGATCATTCACAGCCAATGCACATAGCTGTGTGCGGCGGTCCGAAAAGTGTAAAATATAGTATACAAGGACAAAACAGAGAACATCTATAAAACGTCTATGTAGAAACAACACTGTATAATATACAGGCTCAGGACTCAGACAGTGTAACACCCACTCCCCACTTCTCTTCTCTTTCCCACTATAGAGACCGAGCAAGAGCCGAAACAATGTTAAAAATAGGATAACACAATATAATATCCACGGGAACCTATAACCTATATCGATATCATAAACGTAATAAGTATATGTTCAATTATTAATAGAAAATATATTTCACTTGTGGTTTTGATGTAAAAGTGTTATTATTATGTACATTTTTTATATATTTAATTATTCGTTGTTGTCAGAACCTAATAATTACGATAGAATAGAAAATTTTTTTAAGGTACATTCATATTTAGTTTGAGCACTAACAAGAGATAATAATATTTTAAATATTAAGCTAAAAACTAGGCCATGTTCAATTATTTTAGTATAACCCCTCCGTCCCCGACACATTTGGTCCCCTCCCCACTCCAATTCATTTAATAAAATTTTTATAGTTATAGTATTATTATTTTATTTTTTTTTAATGTTTTTGCCATTTGGCGCTACATTCTTGTGCCTTAACTCATTTATATACATGTCATTAAGCTTAATTCAATTTTGATCGTTATTAAATCTAAACATTCTCTTTTTTTTTTAAACGGAACAAAATTATATAAAATTCCCTATAAAAATAAAAACAAAACTGCTACTGCTACTGCTTCGCTCCTCCTGCTACTGTCCCTCTTGTTTCTACTCTGCCATTCCTTCTCTTTAATAGTTTTTTTTTCTCTATCTCCGCCATCCACCTCTTCCCTTCACTTTCGGCATTACATTCTTCTGCTTTCTGTTTCTTCTTTTCTTGATCCTCTCTCTTCATGTCCCCTACTCCTCCTTTATTCACACCGTTTCCTGCTTCTCCTTCCTTATTGCCTGTATCTTCATCTATCACCTCTTACCTTCCTTGTCTCCTCTCGACAAACCCTCTATTATCCTTTCACTATCCTTATAGTTTTCACAGTTTTTAGAATAAATGACTTATGGAAATATCTCTTTTTTTCAATTTTTTTTTAAACTTGCAATATTCTTCGGGGCTTCTATATTTTGTACTGCATGTGACGTCATTGTGGTAAAAACCGGCGCCAAGCAAATTTAGTTGTCATTTCGAAAATTCTTTATTGCGCTTGTATACTAATAAGATTTACGACGGACTCGGTTTTCCGACTAACATGCCCAAATTTCACGACCTATAAATCTCGGCTACGTTGCTCATCATTAATATCTTTTAAATAAGTCAATTTATTATCGTCAACACCATAAATAGATTATTTTTGTAACAACTCTGAATGATAAATGTAAATATTAATATTGAATAATTATATGAAATACATTTTTAATTAAACGTGGCATTTATATAACCTCTGATATTTCACTAAATATTTCAAATGAAATATAATAATGAATATTTATAAAACGGTTATAAAAATAGCTTCACTTTATTCTACCATTACGTAATATGATACTCATACTTTTTCCATGAATATTATTGCATAATTATTTACTTTTTGATCTGCAAGTACGAGTTTAATACTGTAATCAAAATTCTTTTCAACAAGTTAAATTCTCTTTCAATGCTAATATAATTTCAGTTGGGATAGCGTCTGTAAAAAGTAAAGGATAACAATTGTAGTAGTATAAAAACCTTTGACCTTTTAACTTAACCAGGTCAAGTAGCTCCATCTACATAACTACTAATTTATGTGTAGCATTATCTTTTCAGTTTAAAAATAAAATCATTTTCTTTTAACAGTTAACATAGTATTATGTTCTATTTGGATATCTAAATGCATGTATTATTTTATTAAATAATTTATTATTTTCCAGTTATTCTATAACTGGATTTAAATTATGTTTACTATGTCAATACACGCTTTTTTAGGGGGGAGCCTACCTCGTCTTAAGCCCGTATTTTAAGCTCGCATTTAAGATCGTCTCTTAACTCTTGGGAATGATTTATAAGGTTTATATTTTAATTGTAAAAGAGTGTATAACATATTATCACTGGAACTTCCAAACAGTTATTCCAATTTTCAACTTTCAGCAATCTTATGTATAAGTGTAGAGATCTTTCTGAAAAACTTTTAAAATCCATATTCTAGATATATATAATTTTATTCGTCATTTTTTCGAACATTTTTTATATGTATTTAACTAAAAATTTATAATTCTATTTTATAATTTTTTAAATATCTAAATGATTCACTAATTAATTTTGAATCACTTAACAAACATTTAGTATTAACAGAGAAAGTTTTAATCACATCTAATATTTCACTATTGAATTTTGATCTTTGTAGACAATAACCATATTCTAGATAATAAAATAAATACACTCTAATTCAAAATTTGAGATGCAAGTTTGAAAGAATCGCATTGAAAGTTTTTATCTAATAAAAGATATTTCAACTACAATTATCATTTTAAATTTCGCTCCATTTTTTAACTGTCAACAAACAACCGTCATTGCGGTGACATTTGGCAGATATTGTGTTTCATTACTAACTTTAGAGTTTTTGCTTTGGATTATTATAAAAATATCACTACTTTTCTCAAAATATTTTGTTTTTCTGTTGAGAATGACGCATAAGTTGTGATAACTGTCGGTTAAACCGTTGATAACATCATGTGTTGAAAAATTTAATATTTTAAAGAGAAAAAGAACATTGGCACATTTTGCACCAAGCCACATGCAATTTGATGTAAAATCAGAATTCTTGCAGGAAACAGAACTAGTAAAATGTTAAAAATCGAAAAAAAAGTAACGTAAAAAATAACTTAATAAAAAAGTGCGAGCTTCACTATCAAAAATACTTCGAATACCGATCTAAAACTTTACAAGCAGGTTTTCCTAGATACTATACCATTCGTTTAAAGCTCCCCTCACCGCCCAATATATTTTTGATAGAATGAAGGTTAACAATATAAAACGAAACTATTTATATTACATATTAAATAACAGTTATTTTTAGATCTTTTGTGATCAAACAAGAATATGTCTAAGGTCAACAGAAAATCGTTTATATATTTATAACAAACTTAAACATATAAAGCTATTTATAAATAATACCAGCAAAGAAAGCAAAGCTGTGCTTAACTAACTTGAAAGAGCTTTTTTTGGGTGATGAAATAATATACTATAAGTTACAAATATTAATTTATTAATGAGTACAAGTTGTTATTTCTTTTTAATTCTCTTTTAAAACAAATTCAATATTCTGTTTGAAATGTCGTCATTCTGAAATATATATTTTATATATCACATTTTTGTAAACACAAAAACAAAATTACTCCTTATTAATAATATTTTTAAAATAAAATAATGATAGCAGAAACTTGTTTTATTTATGCTATTCAACAAAGATTGCATGCATTTGATGACATATTCCTAATTGATATTAAAAATTAAAACAAAAATAAAGGGGATACATTTACCGTACAAGACATACCGCCAAAGTAAACGTACGTGTTAAGTTTGATATATATGAATCTAATTTTCATTTATTCTTCTACTAGCGTACCATAATAAACTTGTTAACCTGTAACTGATTTATAATTTACAAATTTAATGTGATGTAACTTTTATACACGTACAGTGTGGAGTCTAGTAAAATCAATTCCGTACATAATGGTCATGTAGTACAGCAACCCACGTTCGCGAGGTGAATGAATTCCAAGTCCATTCTTGTCCTGTACCTCAGTTTGAAGGACGTGTTTACCTGGACTAATGTTTGGGAAAAGCGTTTTGTATGTTTAATGGTATAGGGTAGTAACTAGGGTAATTATTATATCGATGTTTATCATCATTGATGATAATTGAATAGAAATAAATTAATTCTGATATATGGTGCCTTGCTTGATACATTTTTAAAGAACCGCTCTATATGAGTACGAACAATAGATTGTAATTAGAGTAGAATACCTTTGGGTAGAGCGTATATTATTCTGAATTGAAGGCTATAGTGAATATATTGTCCTAGCCTACTTATTACACTTACCCACATGTTACTATGAGTGGTAGAATTTGTGGTAAAATTTTTGCGTTTCATTTTATAAGTTAGTTTTAAATGGTTGTGAACCATGATTTAATTGCTATAAAACTGAACTGTAATTGATAAAGGTGACTATCTTAAATGTCCACTTAACTTAAAATAAGTCGCAAGGTAATGTTTACAACTAAAATAGTCATTTTTGGCACTTTAATCTTTAAATGGATCCTAAGTTATAAAAATTAAATCTGCGTGTGATGACATTCGACGATTTGCCATCACTTTTAAACAATAGAAATGTGTGTAATACCCCATTTACTACATCTACCTTTGTTTTGCATTTCATTAAATTTTATATTATAATTGCGGTGAAACAATCTCGATTACTTGTACTTCTGTGACATCATACACAGAATGTATCGATGTATCGATTTCACAAAATGAAAACCATTATATAAAATTATGAAAATGTTTGCACGGCACTAGTTTAGAAAATCCAGAACAGGTAACTTACTCTATTTACAGAGTGTTGGGGTCCAGAAGCAAGCAACCTACGTGTTTGTTAACACCGGGACCGGACATACAAACATTGTTTACGGAGCTATGCAAATTAACAAGCTCAGAATGTTAATATAGCGCCCGATCACTGATAGAATAACATAGAAATTAATATAAATTATCTATAAGATCTCGACGAAAGATAGGAATTAGAACTTAGTTAAATACATATATTCAATATTAAATTTACTTCTTATGAAAGAATTTTATAATGGTTTTGGTTAAGTGAAATAAAACATAAAGTTTAGTGCCCGTTCATGGTTACAGTCATGTCAAAATTTCGGCCAATGCTGCTACATTAGGGTCCTGATTTGTTAATAGGGAAGACGCAACTTTTGTAATAGTCCAAGATCCCAGGACCGGCAGACATCACTTATTTTCTGATAAACAAAATGTGTAAGATTGAGTAGTGGTAGTATGTACAATGATCGTATGCCTACCTGTTAACTTGACCAGATATCAGGTAATCAAGGTTTATGTCTCACTCACACCCATGCGCACGGATAATGCCCTTTTGCTCCTACTCATAGCGGAATTAAAATTGGGTCATGGGGATGTTTGGCCCCTTGGATCGGTTTGTCCTCTTGTAAAACGTTTTAAAACAGTTGTCTTGTAATACATTGTATTACCTTGCAGACGCTTTAAAGCTGACAAAAGAATTACTTAAACTTACTTATTTTCTAATGATCCATTTTTATACATGTTAGCGAGACAACTGTTTTAAAACGTTTTACAAGAGGATAGACCGATCCAAGTGGCCAGACATCCCCTAGACCTAATTTTTATTCCGCTATGAGTAGGAGCGAGAGGGCATTATCCGTGCGCGTGAGAGTGAGTGAGACATAAACCTTAATTACCTGATACCTGGAAAATGGCCGCCTGGTCAAGTTAGCAGCTAGATATACGAAGATTGTACATACTAACAATATTCAATCTTACACATATTAATCATCAGAAAATAAGTGATGTCTGCCGGTTCTGGGATCTCACTCTTTAACAATGTACATTCAACAAGTGTTTAGTTAATTGGTACCGGAATGAACTACATATTAGTCCTAATGCTAAGTTCTACTGTCGACGACATCCTGTAATACTAGCAATTTGTGAACTACATTGCTGCCTCATAACTTTTATGATTATGATGGGCACAATTATTCAAATTAATTTAGATAACAACCCAACCCAGAAAATATAAAGTTGATCGAAACAAACAAACATAAATGCTTCCTGTCACTATGCCGTCAAAAACGTTTCCATTTCTTGTTTGAAATAAACTTTTACGGAGGTTAATACGAGTATACTTTCTAGACTTTCTGAAGAATATTATTACACGGTACATTAATCAAAACTTGCTATGTAAAACATATATTCAGTATAGTAACATATTATTTTCTATTTTTTCTTTAATATATTATTACTGAATTTAATTCCATATGATTGATTAGTTTGAATGTCTGTAATTCATCATACAATTGATCACTGTCCGAACTTGTCTTTCCATCGTAATATCCAAGAATTTCGTTCTGCTGATAACTAATTATTATTCAATCAGTTTCGTAGTAGTTTTATAGAAAATGAAAACACTTTTTTATCTGTAATTAGTGTAGTTCATGGTGTGGTATGAGAAGACTATTTTTTAGATTCTGCAAACACCGATAGTTAGAAAGCTATTACACTTTCCATAAATCATTTATTATATAAAATAAGTTTCCTTTGAACACCCTTTCATTTTTTTAGACATTGAGTTTTATGTATCTGCGTAATGTAATTATTATTTACACAATGTGTGGTGTAATAATGGAATACCCTGTAAAATGTAATTACAATATAAATAATAAATATACAGCCAAAGCAATTACATTAAAATTGCAGTAACATTGCAAGTAAAAAAATATAAAAATAATGGTATATAGAACAATATATGTTATCAGTAGTGTAAGACCATCCGCACACGAGGCGACTGGTTGCAAACCTTAGCCCCGAATCTAACCGAAGCGAATGTGATTACAACTGTTGTTAGTGAAAGATCGAGATATGACATAAAACACGAGAAAGGCACACGAATCGGCTGATTGCAAACTAAACGCGAAACGAAGTTTTCAACGAAAACGAGCACGAGCCATGTCGAGTCGTGTATCGTGACTCTATAGAATTTTTAACAATAGCAAAACACGGGATTTTCTTGTGTTATATTTGATTGTATGTATGTATTTAAATACTTTTCGTAAACATCTCTGTTGATGATGTCATCATGAAACCAACAGTGCCCTGCGACCGAGAAATCTAGTTGCTGAATATATGGTTAAAACCTGTTTAAAATCACTTTAGTTACGTTCGTCCGTGTGTTTTATGTCACTCGTAAACACTTTCGTTCTTTTACTAACAACACAGTTGTAATGACATTCGGTTCGGGCAGATTCGGAGCTAAGGTTTGCAACCAGTCACGTCGTGTGCTAAGGGCCTAACATGTTTACAATTTAGAAGTGGGAAAAATAAATAAGAACTTTTGTGCGATTATGCCATTCATTTAAACGCAGATACTGTATTGTAATATTAACTTAAAAAAAACAAAATCTTTATTTTTTAATCTTAAACATTTACTTATAAAAAATACTATTAAAATATACCCGGTAACCCAGTCAAGTAAACGATTCTATCTAATATACAATGTTTTGTGACCTACTTTAATGCTTTTCAAAAAAATAAAAATCTATTCTTTTGCACAAAACTCATAAATTTTTTAAGACCACCTCCTTAAAGATCAAAGGCTTTTAGAATAATTGTAAAATCTAAACCTTATTAGATTATACTCGTACATTCTAGATTTTGTTTAAGTCACATATTATATGAACGTATTATAACATCATTTTTTGCGAGTATATTTATCTATTTGCTCCTGAGCCTTTATTATGTTCAGTCCAGATCCCTTTCAAGATTTGGGAGGTGATCCACTCTGTTCTCAGTCTTTATTTGTACTCGATGTTTGTTTAACAGATTCAATATTTTTTCTAACTTCAAAACACTTTATTTACAAACTCTTTAAAATCCTTGTATGTTGTCTTTATTTGATATGAAATATCTGTAAGAAACCATTAAGAATTTGTAGATAAAGAAAAAGAATAATACTATTATATAGGGTCATCAATTTTTGCACTTTTTTTGAAAATGCTACGAGAATTTTTCAATCACAGTTGCTGTGTTTCGTTAGATACAACAATAAGACTTCGATGAAGCAAGAGTGTCAAAGAAGTGTTCCCTGACAAACTGATCTCGCGCAGAGGATATTATTTTTAAGAAAGAATTTTATTTTCGTTCTTATAAATAAACATTTATTAGTATACAAATCTATTTTTGTTTCCTTGGTTATTTGAATAGTGCAAAAATGTGTTGCCCACGTAATACTCATTACCATCTGAACTCAGACCAAAATAGTTTCATACAGTGGATCGAATTAGTGAGCTTTTCACACATTGGTAATAAGAGTATTAGTATAATAGTATTCAGTTCATCACGTGGTATCGCCACAGGCGTCCAACATTCAGCATGTTAGCTGCCAGCATCCAGATACAAACCAACGTGAACCAACGTAGGGATTGTTAGAATACCGTACCGCTCGTTAACATCTCTAAAGTTCCACCCCTCCAATAACAAGGATGAAGGACCACTGGGGATTGTGGCGAGAGGGATGAGATGGGAGGTTGTAGTAGAGGAAATGGTAGATGAATTCATTCACGTGGTTAATATCATCAAATACATGTAACAAGTGCCCATATCGTTGTGATAATCCCTATGTGGCAGTTGTGAGTGGTAGGCAGTGGGTAGGTGAGTGGTAGAAGAGAGAGTCACAACTAAAGAGCGCTGGTGGGTGTGTACACTCCTAAATATAATTTACCACGTTGATAAGTAGATTTCATATGATTCCTTAAGGACTTGTATTGATAGAATGTGGGGTGAATTCTTGGAAACTAATGCCACGTGACAAGTTACGTAACAAAATTGGAGTTTCGCTCGACAGGTATTGGATGCTGGGGCTGGACCTTAATTGCAATTCTAATTAAAGTTAAAGAACGAAGGAAACCAACCTTGCATAGATATGTCCAAACATGTTTTTCGTATTCCAATAGCACTGAATCCTTTATACTCTGAATTGTTATGTTAAAACAACGCCGGAGAATTATTACTAACTAACGCTCACCGCCATTTCCATTTTGTATAAACAAATATTTACGGAACTTGTAAAATAGCAAAAATTGGTATCAAGCACTTGGCACTTTCAATTACGCAAGTAATCTACAAACAGGATAAGCCTCTCACTAGTTCAAATGCAACATTAATTCAAATTAACATGGTCGAGTTATTTAACGATATCAAATTTCAAATCTTCTGTAGAACAATAATTCACTATCACTTTCTTAAATTATGTTAACATTATTTTAATTCTATAATTATTTCGATGTAATATAAGCTGAATTACCCCTTTTATTTTTGCAGAATTCCTGGAATATTCATCAAATGCTCTGGAGCGCGAATGTTGCAGCGAACATTGCAAAGTCGACCTCAAGGAATTCTAATTATATTTTAAATTGGATAAATTTCATACAAAGTAAGTGAAAAATATAAAACAAAAAATTAAAAAATGTGAATACTAAAAAAAATGTTACATAATAATGTGAAATAGTGTCTCAATTAAAAAAAAAAAGAAATTAAAAATTATCCAATTATATTATGTTGATGAAAAGGAATCAAGAATGTCTCTGCCTCATTCAACAAAGTCATAAAAGTTCCTGACATTATCCCTAATAATAATTACTGTAATTAATATAAAATGTTTTTGTGAGATTTTACTGTTGATGAACAATAGAGATGAATACCACAGAGCCGTTATTAGCGGCGTGGGAGAACTTAGAGGTCATCTCCACCGAACTGGGCTTCCTGGATCCAAATGTATTAAATTTTACAAACAAGAGCTTCCCTGATAACACTACTGATCCGAATCTGGCAAGATGGCTCCGTTGGGTGGCACTGGCGCACGATCGTGCTGGACTGCTGTTCTTTCTGCTTCTGTTTTGTGTTGCCACGGTGTTTGGCAACACGCTGGTGATCCTGGCTGTTATACGGGAACGTTATTTGCACACGGCCACTAATTACTTCGTGACTTCCCTTGCGGTAGCGGATTGCTTAGTTGGTCTAGTGGTGATGCCATTCAGTGCTCTGTATGAAGTATTGGACAACACCTGGTTCTTTGGCACAGATCTATGCGATGTTTGGAGATCTCTTGATGTATTATTTAGTACAGCGTCCATATTAAATCTATGTGTTATTAGTTTAGATCGATATTGGGCCATTACCGATCCCTTCACTTATCCCATGCGAATGAGTAGACGCAGAGCAGCCATTTTGATTGCAGCTGTTTGGATTTGCTCGGGAACTATTTCATTTCCAGCGATTCTTTGGTGGAGAGCAGTTCGAACCGAAGAAGTACCAGCTTACAAGTGTCCTTTTACAGAACATTTGGGATATCTAGTTTTCTCTTCCACGATATCCTTCTATCTCCCTCTCTTCGTAATGGTGTTTACTTATTATCGAATATATCGAGCAGCTGTCATACAGACGCGATCTTTGAAGCTAGGAACAAAGCAAGTGATGATGGCATCTGGGGAGCTAGAACTAACTCTCCGAATACATCGTGGAGGCACCACTAGAGAGCATGCAGGAGCTGTTTACCATTCTGCGACAGCTACATCGACCCCAGAAGAACAACCAGACATTGATGAGCCATTGACTGCTCTGCATAATAACGGATTGTCAAGAATGAACACCAGAATGATGAATACCACGCATAACAAACATCTCAGCAAGAATTTTTCACTAAGCAGAAAATTAGCCAAATTCGCAAAAGAGAAAAAAGCTGCAAAAACTTTGGGTATTGTTATGGGGGTTTTCATCGTATGCTGGTTGCCCTTTTTTGTGGTGAACCTGTTGTCCGGATTCTGCATTCAGTGTATTGCGCATGAGGAACTTGTCTCCGCTATTGTGACGTGGCTGGGATGGATTAACTCGAGCATGAATCCTGTTATTTACGCCTGCTGGAGTAGGGATTTCAGAAGGTAAGTGACAGAGTTTAATATCTTTTCTATGTCTTTTCTCATGTCATGTATTTCATGAATATCATCATTTTCCTATATTTAAATTTAGCACAACCCAAGTTATATCTAAAAATAACATACACCTTCTAACTCTACGTGATCCCAGAATTACTTTCGGATCTGTAGTAAATATCGGTAGTTTTTAATGTTAAATCAATGCACATCGATTCACAATATTAATTAAAATAAAACACAGTTTCTAATATAGACAAATTAGCTTTCGATCTACCACTAAACAAAAAACGTAAACTTATCTATTATTTAACGTATAATTTTTTACATAACATTAACTTTTATGATTTATAGAAGTTTAATATAATTCGGTTACATTGTCATTAAATAAACGAAAGAGACATTTTCCAATATTACATAATTTAGCAAAAAAGCTTTATTGATATCAAACAACATATTTATATGTATATCAAAAGATAACTTTTTATGTAAAAGGCAAAGTTTTTGCTGTTAGATAAATCTTAAATGTACGTAACTGTATTTAGCGCAGGTTGTTATCTCTGCTAAATTGTTGTTGATAAACAATATAAGTTAGTTTGATAATTATTTTAGGAATAGGAATTTTACTATAACATGTAGTCAACAAATTGTCACAATCGTGTCTTACTATTTTCAAATTAATAATGTATTCATATTTTATACAATGTTTAATTTCAGTTCCTTAAGGTAACACTTTTGAAAACATTGTAATTATATTAAATTAAATATTAAATATGTTTATATAACTAATTTAAAAAAAAACTCTATTATTATTGCGTGCCCTTATTTTCTACTCTAAAAACGAATTAATATTTTATTAGTCGGTTCCTGTAGTTAGGGTCACGCATAGACAATGGCTGACTTTATTTTTCCTAAACTATTTTAAGTATATATATTTTAATACTTTATAGATATTGATTGAGTAATACTTGTATTTAAATTCGTTGTCATTAAATCCTTTGTTATATTTTACATTGTAAAATATATTCATGGTAATAATATAACTATTTATATTAGATATATGACCTTGACTTATATAGTGAATCAGTTATACTAAATATCCCATAAGTTATGGTGTTTTTAGTTTTTATAGATCAGCAGATTAATTTAATGTAACTTTGTTATGTTAAATAGACCATAAATATACGTAACTGTGTAACAAAGTTTTGTTGAGGCAAATGCTGTTCCCTACAAATAAATAAATTGCATTTACCAAATATTGTAGTGCTTTCAATTCAGATGATACAGATATAATATTGATAAAAGTTACAAAGAAATTTCTGACAAATCTGGATATATTGAAAAATTATATAATATCGCAAACGCTGGTGCTTAGGTTTTTATGTTTTACAATTTTATTTGCAATTTTATAGTTTTCCTATCATTAGTAGAGCGCGGATCATAAATATATTCAGACGGCACAATGGTTGAGAGTATGCTGATCGTCCAGTTGATTAGTGAGACATTTATGAATAATCAAAGTTGGAGTTGAATATACAGTTTTATAAACTTTTTTATCCTCGGTCTGGTGCAACATTATAGATTCTTTAAATTACTGAATACATGTTTTAAAATAAAATCATGTCATATAAATAGTCTACATGGAAACTAAAATATCCAAGCAGAGTAACTAATGAATAAAACTTAGTCAAAAACTCCGTGGGAAGTATTTTAGATGAAATGAAATGTAGTTTTCTTCCTGACTTCCAATAAATCTCTTTCCTTTTCGACTTATAAATTTATGTCTAATTTATTAAACAGTCACTTACTTTAAAACTTGTTGTTCGACCTAGTTTTGTGTTCTTTAATATTAAGGCGACGTTTAAAGTTCAATTGTAATATTTTAAACAAAGAAAAATTCATTTCAAGTCGTTTTAGAAAATAATTTGTGATCAAACAAAAACAGGGATAATTGTCACTCTTTTCAAAATATCGGTGCTTGGTTAAATTAAATTAGATTTTTAGTGTAAGAATAGGGAATAGAAAAGAAGAACGAATATAAATATACAGATTTTCTTTTTGTCGTCTGGTTTTTACAAACGTTGAGGATTTTAGATTAGATACATATGCACCATTTTTACACTTTATTTTGAATTCAAATAAGAAATTATTTAACAATCTTTAATATTATTAATAATTTAATTAAGAACCCTTCAACCTCTCACATAGAAATAGTAATGCAATATGTAAGATTCAACTTATTAGCGTGCTGATCAAATACTACTTTTTCTACAAGGTCATAAAAAGGTCGAAAATAAATGAAATATTACTTTAAACATTTTAATTTAAATCACACTATTTAGTGAATATATTGTTTAATCCTTCCTCAGCGTATTGTAAGTAATACGAGCTTGGAATACTAGAACTACAAATTAGTATATATTTCATAATTTATGCATTGTCTCAAAAGCGTTATCTTAACTACGTCCAATTAATTACTACAGTGCATTATAAATGTTAACTTATTAAAATAATCATTATGCATCTCCGCATGCAAGAATATTAAGTAGCTGCCAACTTTGTAACTTATTTGAGAAGTTTATAGCTTGTTTAAATTATTTAGACTTGTAGTATAATCCAATAAGAATTAAAACAAAAATGATGTAAGTTTATTATTAAAATACTAAATACTAGACCATTTGCAATTTAGGAATTTTGTAAATATTTTTAGTTAAAATGTTAATGCAAGCCTAATTCAGGGGCATTAAAATATAAACCATAATACTTTTTTTCATCTGATAGGAAGCTCTTTTATCCCTTAAACAAAACGGAATAAGTTTGGAGTGTAAGGTCATTTAGTAAGTTTGTCACGAGTTACTGCATGCGGTTGTCGTCAGAAGGAGGACGTCTCTAATACGTTATAAAAATCTTATATTACCTTAAGTCTATGATCTTAATATTTAATTAATAAAAAGTAATTTTTTATGTTAGATAAGCATAAATCTCTGTACTTGCAATTTAAATTTTGGTTTTCAAATAAATATTTCATAAAATGCAACAAGTAGATCAATATTCAATTAACCACCAATTGAATTTCAGTTGTACATTCCTAGATAGCTTTATTTATTTCTTAGATTCCTCTGTCTTAATTTATATTACCAATTCCAGAAAGCCAACTGACAGTGACAGACAAATGGCGTTATTTTACTATGTTGCTTGCGGTGTTGTATATTTAGTGAATAATTTGCCGCTTTATTTCGGTTAATAAATCACTAAAATAACACCACTTTAATGAGCTCATTTCTATTCAACCATCAAAAGATTTTCTTAATTTGCAATAAAATATTTTATATACAAGAATCATTTTTTAACTTACGCAATTTGACTTTGTCGTGAAATACCCCCAGGGAAATCGTATGATAATGAATCAAAATTTGGTAAAATCATCTCGTTAACAGATTTTATATTACGGCAAGTAGAATGGGTACCCCACCCCTCATCTTTTAATATAATAAATCACAATCCCCTACCACCACACTTTCAGAACCTTCAAACAAATGCATTTCAGCCTTCTGGCTTTCAACAGCTCTCCAAGTGCTTTTACTTTCGTTTCTCATCGTTCAAATAAACAGGTTCTTCTTTAAAGGTGGAAATAATTTGGGCAATTGGTTCTATTAGAATATATCCGAATCCTTTTTGAGCCAGTTATTGCACATATAAAAAATTTATTTTCATTTCCTTCGCAAGATCGTAAATACGAAGGGCGCTATAAAACGGAAGATTTTATACTTGAAAATATCTTTTTATCATAAAATTGATGCGCACTAAAGTTTTAGGGGCCATTCGCAGTAATTGTTATATCGCTTAATTAAAATATAAATTACAGTGAAACTTGTTGGAGAGTTAGCACTAATTTGTACGCTGTAAAATTAAATAATGAGCACTACTTAAATAATCGTGTCATTTCTAGCGTTTTCCATTAAATTGTATTTGAATCAAAGTTGTAATAAAATGAATTTAAATAAAATCATTTTACGTCTTTATGGCTTCAACTTCATATTATTTTATAACAACTTGGACAATATTTAACAGCAAGTTTTTCATTTGTAATCAAAACTTTAAACCTACATATTATTTTTTTTAAGAAAACTGTTCCTTCATTTAATATGCAAATAGGGGAATTATAAAATCCATAGATATTATTTTAACCTTGACAAAGTCTGAAGTTAAATTTATATTCTAAAAATAACCTAAAAGTTGATTAAATTATATGAAAAACTTATGAATAAATAAATTAAGTATTTAATGAAACGAAATATCTACCTAAAAACTAATTACAATTACTTTTAGATTAATGACGCATTATCTTCTCATTAATTATTCAAGTAGTAACGTAGTAAAGAAGTTTTCTCATTCCCAGACTTTTCATTTTCATTGTTTGTACAAATAACATTGTACTTTTATTCAGCTCTTCAATTTAACTTAAGTGAGATTTTCATTCAATTATTTAGGCGTTTATAGAAGGAACACTGTTTAACTTAAGTTGTTACGTCAAGTGTTTTTTTAATATTACCGACAACCAGCAACCAGCAACTGAACTGAAGCAAAGTAGAAACCTGTATATATTTAGATCTCATCAAAATAAGATTACTGAAAGTGTTTTTCAACTAAGTCTCCTTGGGTTTTTCCTCTTTCTGAATTTCCATAATGTGTTTGTCGCAAAAATTCTAAATAAATTAAACGATTATTAGCTTATGTTTTTCTATTAGTTAGTCTTGCCGCTTAGGTCCTTAAGTGATTTATCAAGTGAAGATTATAACTTAAAAAGTTGTCTATATGGCAGATACCATTACTGAGATATCGTCATGAAATGATGGTGTAAGGTTTCTCTCACACTGCAATCATTTTCTTACGACATTGCCGGTGTAAAAAAAAAAAAAAATTAAAGTAGAAAATTCATCTCATGATAAAGTGCGAAACAACAACACTAAAAGTCTATGTTGCAAGTAGTCGTTTCCAGTCAAGTTTGTACCTGCTTTACTGGTTGCTTTTCACACATCTGAACCTTTTTTTAGGAATATTTCTAATAATATCCACTGGTATATATCATATATATCATAATGTTTAGAATGTATAGGATGAATTGTTGTATCTAGAATATCCGTATTATGGAAAATTCCTAACGAACTGATATGAAATATCCTGGGGCCATATGTTATATTGTTTTCTTCTTTATTTGCCCGTAAATTTGTTAGTTGCGTAATTAAATTTATTCTCAACACATAACTGTATGATTTACCTTGTTATCCTTAACTACACAAACGAAATAAAGTATTTTACGAGTACATTATTACTGCTCTTTTAAATTTATATTATTTCAATAGATTAACCTTTCAACAATCGAGGTAGCTCACTGGAAGAGCACTAGAGTACTACGGAGCTGGAGAACAGAATTCGCATCCGAATATATGTTTTCAAAATTTAGAAAGTTTTTAAAATTTTAAAATAGAATTAATTTTAATTAATTTATTGTAAAATTTCTAACTTTTAAAACTCAATGTTTGGCGTTGTCTCACTAATGAACTGGACTATCGATATATATACTCATTCGTTTTCATCTTTTCTACTCGACCCCTGATTTCCGTTTACTTCTTCGCCGTATGGTATACATGATCACGTATTGTAACAGTAAAAGGTAAAGTTAGAATAGCCAACACATTGAAGGCATGTCACGAAGTACGAAAATGTGGTTTTTACATTGTCATTCTATCGCCGTCATTGATGTCATTTGTACAGCTATCGTACACCGTAGCTCTCGAGGGTCACCTCAATTTAATTAAAACTTTGCAAATACTAATGTCCCTCCATTGGTGTGACATGCGACTGTTACACTGAGTCAAGGTATTGGCTTTATGAATAACAAAAAATTTGATACTTATTGTGCGAAAAAATTTGGAAAGAAGTTTTGTTGAGTACTTTATTGGGTATCAAACGAATAGTTAAAGCATCCTAAGTCGCAGGGCCGAATTTAGAGTTGTGGAGACACTAATTATTTTCCGAATAAGAGGAACAATTTTTTTCCGTCAAATCTTTCAAAAATTTATTGCTTTTATCTCTATTGTGGAGGCCCCTCCTTTGTGGATGTCGCCTGGCAGTAGCCCCGTCTGCCCTCCCTCAAATCCGGGCCTGCTAAGTCGTATGCTATGTATACTGTGAAATTTCTGCACTTTTTCTTTCAAATAACCATTTTTTTATTTGTAACTTTAGTCCCATATTGTTACTAAAATTAGTACCAAAATTTAAGGTTACGAAAAGTCAATTTTTTAACCAAATGCAGTACATATATTACTACTATATATACTACTTCGAGCCTACAGTAAAGTAGTCATGCGCCTGGTTTTTCAAAAATTTTATTTATTCACATATTCTCATATTTTTGGATTTTGAGTTTGAATAACCTGTGAGCTACTTTCTAAAATCAGAACGCTAGAATTTTTTAATCTGGAATTAATAGAAACCGTACCTTACTTCAGAGTGATTCATGTATTACAAAGAAGCTCAGTCCAGATGGAAATTATCTTCCAGTGAAGTTTTATACTAATTCCAAGGCTCATTTAATACTTTTCATATAGAAAATTGTCTTACACTTCTTAGCTTACTACTAGCTTACTTACTACATCTTTTACAGAAGATCATGTCTATTTTAGCATCAAACGCATTCTATTTATCCTAAAAAATCTGAAGGATAAGAGAAACGAAGGAGCGACCGTATGCAGTGAGTATTACGGCATTTTCAACGAAGTTGCTTCGAGTCGTTCTCAAAGACTTTATCGGGACTAAATTTCAGTTCTTGTCTCAGTAGACCAGTGTGGCCATGTGTACACCTTTCGCTGTAGAGTTTACATAATTATCCTAATTTAGCAGAACTTCTACCCATATTTCAAGATCTAAATCTAACAACTACGTTACAAAAAGTTTTTTATTTCTTTTGGAGATTTTTTCAAGATGATATAAAAAATACATATCTTTAGTTCTCATACATCTGCTAAAGTAATCCACCTTGCCAATATTAAATGCAACTAAATTCAAATTTAAAGTTTCTATATGGTGTGTACATCAGTCTACACCGATTGCGAGAGCATTTTCCCGTTTCGCTTCACTCGAGAAAGATTTCCATAGAATAGATTTAAAACAGTTTTAGTAGATTTGACGATGAAAGTAAAGACAAATATAGATCTCCATAGCTGATGCTTTGCAGCACCAACACTCAGCACGATAGCAGTGAGGGGTGTACACAGAAAGACACAAGCGGATAAGTATTACGGTTTAACCCTTTTTACAGGCGCGACCTATAAATAATGCAGGAAACGAAGGGAATTAGGACACCGGATAAAGCAAAGTAACTACTTTAATAATAGGTGTAGGATGAATCCCGGAGCTTGGAGTAAAAGCATCATCCAGCTTGGAAACCACAAAGAGACAATTTAAATTCCGCACATTATTTTATTTAAGCACTATATATTTCCAGTGGGGTTATTAGATGCTATTTATTAAAACTTTATTGAAATAGTAAATACATTATAAATGAAGTACTTTGTATTCAGTAGATGAGTTCTTGGGGAGGAGAAGGAGCGCGTCTACTTTCATGGAATAACAAAAAAATATACAAAAAAGCAAAGCAAAGGAAAACACAAAGGAATTCAGAATTAATAAAATATACAAGTTGTAGACACTGATCGAATATTAATTAAGTCAGTTTTCGTTAGATTTTAAAGTCTGTAAATTACGTAATCAGTAGTCTTCTAATTGAATTTACATCCTTTTCTTCTTTTTATTTTCACTTTTTGGTTTAACAATTTTTCAAATATTCCTTTGGTGGTAATTAAATATTTGTCACAGTAAATTTTTATTTTAAAGCTAAAATAATGTTTCTATTATATACAAAGCAAGGTTTGTTTACCATGTTGACAGTATTTGTTGATTTATGTATCTACATAATCAATACCACTTGATAAGAAAATATAAATTTGGTCCGAGGAATGAACCCGAAGGTACAACATTTAGCATCAAGCATCAATACTCCAATTAATTCCATTTTTAAATTCAATCTTAAAGATTTCATTTCGACTAAAAAATATAACCAACATTTTAATTTTTTTAAATTTTATGTTTCGTTAACATTTTAGATTAATATAATATCTGATTACATACATAAATTTACGTTTGCTGATATTAATAAATCTTTTTGTGCAAGATCATATAATGTTACATATTAAATTAATACAATAGTGAAAGATTTTTATTAAGATGTACTTTGCATTTATTTAATAGCAATGTAACAAAATTATGTTAAACTCCATTATAGTTTAGAAAGATCAAAATTCAATAGTGAAATATTAGATGTGATTAAAACTTTTCCAGTTAATACTAAATTTTGTTAAGTGATTCAAAATTAAATTTAAATATTTAGAAATATGTTAAATAGAATTATAAAATGTTAAATATATATAAAAAATGTTAGATGGTGGTTATGATGAATAAAAGTCAAGGCAAATAAATTAAAAAATAAAAATATGTTAAACTTCGGTAAATAACAAACGTTAACGTAAAGTTAAGTAAAATTACGATTTACGTTTAGAAAGCACAATTCTATTTTCTAGCAAAATTTTTTCTACGTTTAAATTACTACAATTAAAAATTCTTTAGTGTTCGATTAGGAATTGTGGCTTCATCATATCTCAATCTGTATTATAACAAATCCCTACATTTCATATTCTAAATATATTAACTCTGTTATAATATAACTCTGCTAGCATTTTTTATAACAATGAATAATAGATAAAAAAAATTCTTTGTGTAAAATAAAAATCTTATTTATAATAGAATAGAAATGGTATTGTCAATAACATATTTCTTTCTTTATTGGTTTTATTTTCTTCAATATTTTCAGTTTTTCTAGTATGTTAAAGAATATAATGTAATTTTTTTGTGGATGCTGCTTATCTGGAAAGTTATATCAATAGAATTGTTTTTCTTCAATTCCTAATTCACTAACCATGACGCAGATATTTTCTCGTTGGTTCAATCAAGTATAAAGCATCAAAATACACTATTCATAAGTTTATACCCAGTGGTAAAACGCTGATCAACTCGATATTTCTATAACATGAAATATACATTCCTCATAATTACGAGGTTATATTCGTAGTGAACGAAAAAGCAGGGCTGCAGTAGGGTGATTAAACTTTACGGACTCTAAGAATGAATATTGACAGTTAATCATCGGTAATACATGGACATTAAATAGATTGAAATATGATTATTCATATTTTATAACACTCTATTTAAATCTGCATGTGTTATAGTTCTAATGGATGCTAAGGGCGTCCGCAGACAGGGCGACTGGTTGCAAACCTTAGCCCCGCATCTGCCCGAACCGAATATGATTACAACTGTGTTGTTAGTTAAGGATCGAACGTGTTTACGAGTGAGATAAAACACACGGCACGAACGTAACTAAACTGATTTTAAACTGGTTTTGAGCATATATTCAGCGACTAGATTTCTCGGTCGCAGGGCACTGTTTTTGTCACATTTCATGATGACATCATCAACAGAGATGTTTACGAAAAATATTTAAATACATACATTCAATCGAATATAACACAAAAGAATCCCCTGTTTTGCTATTGTTAAAAATTCTATAGAGTCACAATAAATTCGTTTTCATTGAAAACTTCGTTTCTCGTTTAGTTTGCAATCAGTCAATTCGTATGCCTTTCCTCGTGTTTTATCTCACTCGCATACACGTTCGATCTTTTACTAACAACATAGTTGTAATCACATTCGCTTCGGGCAGATTCGGGCTAAGGTTTGCAACCAGTCGCGTCATATGCGGAGGGCCTAATTCTTATCACCGACGACGTTTACAGTTCTTATGGTGCCGTGGCCTTATTTATATGTACTCAACCGGTGCCCAATAATATTAATAATTCAATTTTGTTAACAAGTAAACCCAGAAAATATAGCGCTAGTCCCGGTGTCCGCCACTGTACCGTTTTAAAATATATACATATTAAATTCGGTTAATATGTAATTAAAAAAAAATATTTAAATAAAATTTATAAAATAAATAAATTTCGTTCATTATTAACTAAAAATAAATGTAGATAAATCAATATTCACAAAACTATCAAATATTTCCGTTCTAAATATTAAAACAAAAACTATTTACAGAACTTTTTCGAATGGAAATTTCAACATATGTGTATGTTTTATTTATGTTAAATTGTATTATAGAACTGTGTATATGAAAAACGAATTGAAAATTTAATAAGTTTGAGTGTTGAACTCAATATCCGCAATCTGGAAAATAGATTTTGAAACTGCTGTATATCCAAAGGCGTAGATGTACAGCAACAAAATTATATGTTGTTACTTTAAATTTTCAAGTTAATATGCTTTCAAATTCGATTTCCGGATCCACCCTAAGACATTCCGTTCGATTGCCTAATCATTGGCTGTTGGAGAAAACAGAAGAATATTGTTTCCAGATCTATCTAACAAAATAATTAGCAACTACATTTAAAGTCGTTTAAAATAACGCCAAATTCAAAGTCAAAGCAATTAAATTCAAAATTGTATCGAGAGCGTAGGATGCATATTGTATAGTGTAAGTGCAGTGAACATAATTAATTAGGGGGAGGGGAACAAAATTGAAATGCGCTTTGGGCCTCTTTAGTACTAAATCCGCCACTGGGGACTAGTATATATATGTCAAAGTTTTTCAAAATCAATTTTTGTAAGAGAAATATGCTAGCAAAAATATCAATACATAAACTTACCTTTCTAGTTAACAGCAACGTTGAAGAAAAATGTTGGATATTGCAAGACAAGTGACACTGCTCAAAGCTAAACTTTTTGAACATGAATTTATATTTATACTCGTAATACCCAGGCAAAAAATGTAACGTAATGTAACAGTTATAGTAGCTTATAGTAAGCTAGTACGTGTGAACTTGCATATTAAATTATTCTTAAGCAATTAAACTTAGTGTCAATTTTCATCCAAGAATATTTTTTCAAACACCATTTTTCTTTTTTAAGATTTATTATTTGTAAAATTATTTATGTGAATGTACGTTTTTTAAAAAGGATTTTTATTTTAAAAAACTCAAGGTCAACTAATTGAAATCTAAAACTATGGAATGTGCCAGATGTCAAAGTTTTAAAAACAATTTGATTTATGTAATAAATTATCTCTGATTTTATTTGTGGTAAATGTGTTATGAGTTAGGAAAAATATTAGCAGGGTTCAATGAACTGCGAGTATTAATACAAAATAAAATGATATTTAATTTTTTTTTGCACTGTATTTGCAATGCCTTGCAGAGGGACGGACAGACGGGCGCTGGTGTAGAGTTTAGAAACGAAGGAAGGGTGTGGGTAATGACTGCAAAATTTGAGACTTGTTAAAACTTGTTCAAATAAATAGTGTATATTAAATAATACATTTGAAAATAATATTAGTTGTCATTCGTGTTTTTAACCGATCGGTCGTTTCGCAGGTTTTGTTACAGGAATATTTTAGACTTTTGCACAGTGCGTTACATATTAGTGTAAATTGGATTGTTGCTGTTAACTAGAAAGGTAAGTTTACGTTTTGATATTTTTGTTTAGATATTTTCTTACGTAATTTGATTTTTGAAAAAGGTTTGACATAAATTATATATATACCGGGTTTCTCAAATACAGTATGGTATTGTATATGGCTGTATATGTGTGTTATTAAATTTGACCTAATAAGAGTTTAACGTGAATCCGGAATTGAATCTGAAACCATAACAGAAGGCGTAAACGATTTTACTTAATATTCAACGATTTGTGACCTATTTTATTGCTTTATTTAGGTTTTTTTTTTTAGGAATTAAAGGGTTTTAGAATACCAATAAAATAACACGGTGTTACCCTAAGCATTATTAGGTCTGGGTAAAGTAAAATATTACAGAAATGTTTTGTTTTATATACTATATGTTGTGATAAACTCTTTTACTTTAAATTTCATTAAATTTGTGGATAAATGAAAAGTAATTTTAAATTTCTTTATGTTATTTAAATATAACTATGAATAAGAAAATAAAAAAGAAAATCAATTTTCTTGCTTTTAAGTTTATACGAGTAGGAACAAAAACTTTTTACTTGCTTTTAGTTATTTGTAGAAGGTTAACTTTACTTGAGTCATGTTCAACAATAAAAGAAACCTGTCACCTCCAGATATACTCAGCTGGTTCACACTGATGTAACATAAAACTTTTAACTTAAAACTATGAAAGTATAAGTATAACCAAAAAGTCTATTATATTACCGCAAAGAAAATAGGGTTTTTTATAGGGTGTTTGATAATTTAATATTGTCATAAGTTTAAAAAATCGTACACTGCAGGCACGACAGTCTTAAGATAGTTGTTTGACAATCGCAGGTATACAAATGTCTTGCAATGCTGGCTAGCTTCCGACAAGCTAATTTCAAGATTCATTTAATAGTTTCATATAGAAATTGTCTTGCAGTGTACATTACGTTATATTTGGTGTATTCCAATCACAGAGTATAATACAAGTTAATGCCGCACTGTGTCGGATTGTGCAAATGTTTAATTGTAACATACACTAGTTTTTAAATCTGTATCTTCATCCATACTTACTTATTTTTATTCTCAAAAATTGTTTATGTTTTGTACCTCAATTTTATAAATTTAATTTAACTAGAGTTTACCCCCGTCGCAAGCGATGACTGTCTTTTATGTGTGAATTTAAATTCATTTCAAATTTTAATTCCATTTTTAAATTAAAAAATATTAAACTCTTTCCATATTTATTTTACATATAAAAACAAATAATTTTTCATACAAACCGATTAAAAAAATAAAAAATATTTTCAATTTATTTGTTATTTGTCCAACTTTTTTTTGAAAATTTGAGATTTTTTTTTCGATTTGCAAATTAGGTACCAAAGTTAGCCTATATAAAAAATTTCAACTTTCTAGCACAATTTTTACCCTCGACAAAAACCGCCCTCGTGCCTGCAAATAAAATTTTGAATTCTTTTTTTTTAATTATAACACAATCTAAAATTTGAGCTTTCTCCAAAGTTTCTTACATGGCCCCTTTTAATAAATTTTAAAATTCTATGTACAATTCTATTAGCATACACGTGCAAAATTTCACCTTTCTATGTTATACGGAGACAAAGTTATACAGCAAAAAAGAGCCCACTTTTTTCCAGTTTTTCCAAAATAACGGGTTTCCAGGAAATTCAGGAAAAAATCCGGGGACGCCAAAAGTCTTAGAATTTTTTTCTCTACGAAATAGGAAATTTTCAAAAACTTCCCTGTAGTCGTGTTCGAGCTACCATACAAAATTCGAACCAAACATAGAAACATATAAGAATATAAGATTTTTTTGTGATTTTAATAAAATAAGGATTAAGATTAAATTAATGATATTAAATCAGTTCTTACAATGGTATTGGGAATAGTAATTGTCAACAATATCAAGATTTTCTACATTTTATGCTAATTAGTCGATCAACTTCGCAGAACCTTTTTAATGTATTTTTTATCTTTAATAATTCTATATGATTTGATTTCGAGATAATCAATATGTATAATCCAAAGATAGCTTTGTTAAAAAGCAATTCTCATAAATAAAAATTGAAAGATGAATGATTCCAAATCCTTATAGGATAACATTTATAAGGTTGTTATAATTCCCAAAATCTAAAATTCCAAAGGTTTCCTTTCCTTATTGAAAAGATATATTATTATTATGTATTGCCTTTTGACCAACCGGACAAATGAAGATAGAAAAAATAAAAATCAATTGAGTGTGTTCAATGGTAGATGTTAAAGAAACCCTTCTAAATAAGATTGGTTAAAAGGCTTTGTGAAAGTAATAATACATGAATTTTACAAAAAAATATTTATAAATGTTATTTGCCCTTTTTGTATTGAATATTATATGCAATGAGATTATATTTCCAGTACGGGTTTTTATGCGTAGTAAAAATATTTACGAAAAGAAAGAAGTTACTTCCCATGATATACTCGTAAACAGATATTACACTCAAAATAATTAAATGAAGAATAAGAGTCATTCATGCAAAAACTAATGAAAAGTTTTTTTTTTATTAAATACTTTGGCAACCTTGTTTTTAATAAAGATCTAAAAGTTCTTTAATAATTAATAAGACAAAGATTACAAAGTTAAAGCTTAATTAATTTTGTAAAACAGCTGTTACTTGTTCAAAAGTTTTTGGTATAAAACTTCCAAAAAATATAGTTCTAAAATGTGAAATTCTTAAAAACTTTCAAGTTTTATTTTAGTTTATTTTATGATGTACAAATCGTGATCAACAGTACTGGTCTAGGTACAACTATCGAGAAATATTTCAATAAAACTTGTAGGACGTTAAAAATCATTATTATTTAATTATACTAAAAATTTGATTCGATTTACCATCTTAAACTCGAGATAAATTTAATCAATGTAATAATTTGCAATGAGGGCTAGATGAAAGATATTTTTAACAGAAGAGAAATTTTATGTATATATAATACTGCACCAGTTTTAATTTAAAACTTAAATTAAGTTTTAGATGACCTATGTGCAAGGTTTCTAAATTAAAGAAACACAAAAACTGTTCATTTTTTCAGAATATATCAACAAAATGCGAATAATCGAGAACTGTCACAATAATGTTATTAACAATGCATGCGCACCAACTAAACAAAACTCAAATTAAAACACATAGAAATGTGACAAGGAATGACTCTTTTGAAAACTGAAATTCTAGATTAAAATATTAAATTAAAACGCAATGAGACTTAATATGTATAAGAAATGCAGTAAGCTTATGTATTAGAATTCTATTTCATTAAAGCTTTCATTTACAGCAATGCAGCTCTATATCTACTAGATATAGAAAAGAAATGTTTTATGGCGGTATTAGAAAAGTATATTTGTAGCTTACTTTGCTCGTCATAGACAATTGTTTCCAATATAAAGTTTTCATAGCTACTTAATGATTTTCTTTCGACTGAGACAGTTATCATCTGATTGTATTTGTACACAACATTTTGTTAAGTGATTCAAAATTAATTAGTGTATTATTTAAATATTTAGAAATTTGTAAAATTGAATTATAAATTGGAAAATATGTATAAGAAATGTTTGATGGTGGCTATGACGTGAATAAATAAATACATATTTAAAAAAAAACAACATAAATCTGCTATTAATGAGATACACTCGGTCAAAGAAATACAAGTAATTTTATTTTTAAAATATGTACTGGTTGTACTACATACTCGAAAATACAATGTTTTCCTATGGAAGAAAATACATCTAGCGGTCAATTATAATAATATATTTACGAACACCCTGTACTATTATATTCTAATTCACTTCTATTATTATTATATATTTATAAATTATACATAAAATTACACAGGGAGTCCAAGTGCATTCAACTGATACCAAGGCATTGTATAATATTATTATATACAGAATAATTGTTTAGATATGTATTTTCATATTTATCTGCTGTTGATGTATTTATTAAATTTTCCATAAACATCTTTTCTTTATTTATCTTTAATTGTAAATGCAAATTAACTTTTTTTCATTTTATTGTTTTTCTCTACAAACTGTTTTTGATAAAAGGATTAAACAACAACAATAAATAATAGCTCGCTAATTACAATTGTTTGTAGATATATGAAATGTATCTGAATGAATAATACCACAAATGTTTTTTTTTGATTAGGGAGCAACCACGACTACTTAAATAGCATGTATAATAACAAGATCTATAACAGATTTAATTAAAGACTTTTTTGAATGAATGAACGTAAATCCGCGAAACACAATTACTTATACTTACAGTTTATTCAAGATAAACAAGTTCAAACTATTGCATAATAATTTTTAGATTATTATAGTATAACTTAATTAGTTTACATAACGAAAATTTTCTTTTGACATAAATTTACAGTTTCTTAATAACTAAAGTTCATATTTATTCAGGATTACGATTATATTTATGTTTTGTGTTTAGCGGGGTACTTCAGTATATAAAACAAGATTAATTCGTATTATAAACATCTTCCCAAAACTGCAACCTTTCAGATTCCGGATTTTGTATTAAACTCAGATTCTTGTCGATATCAAAACAGTTTAACTCTCCTGGAGCAGCGGGTTTCCATTGTTTTGTGCCTGGCGATGGGTTTCTAAAAACAAAATGTTATATAAATAATACAAAAAAAAAATAATGATAACCAAAAAGTAATATATTTAACATTTACCCAATTTTGGCAAAGTTTGTCCACATCTTCACCATTATTTCCCTGTTTTTTATCATTTCAAGATCATTCAAGGGAAATCCTTTAATTTTGAAAAAGTAACATAATTCATCTCCATGACAAACTCCAGGAATCTTCAATCCCATCAAAGCTTTAAAAAGACCTATTTTATCCAGCGATAATCGATAGTAGTAAACAGGATTCGTTAAATCGTTAACATGTAATTCCACAGCTCTATTGATTCCATAAACAATGATCAAATCACCTTTCAATTGTATATAACGCTGTAATGTTGTTAAAGAGATAGGCTTGTCGCCAAAATAATACTCCCTTATTTTGGGAGCCAATCTTGTAATTTTATTTGTCTCAATGTTCGTGATCTCAATATAATCTCTAAAGTTCTTGTTAATGCACTCCATGAATTTCGAACTGATACAATCTGTGTTAGCCCTTAGAGACAAGATTCCTTCACCTTTGTTGTATCCAAATATACACGGCACGTGAATGTATCTTCCTTCACTTAAAATCGTCATTGGATGCTCTGTTATGGCAGCTTCTTCATTTGGGAAAATATTTTCAATAACAGGAGCAAATATTACTAGTAAATTTCCATATTCTTTGGGTTCCAATATTTTTTCGTGTCCTTCTATTAGTCTTCTAGCCGGCTGAGACTTAAGAAAATGAAACGCATCGTCAACGTCGTCGGTAGTGTAACCAAGAGCGGAACACAATTTGAAAGCATTCTAAAAATACAATTAAAATACATGGCATGTACTACTGATGAACTTGCAGAACCAAATTTAAAAGTAATATTCACTATTAATTTGACTTACATCAAGAGGTGATACTTGCAGTGCCCATGAATGAATTGCATTACCACTGGAGCAAATAGCTTTATGAAAAAGTCCTTTGTTATTTTCATTAAGTAACAAGTAATGTACACAGGAGGCACCTGCTGAGCTGCCAAAAATTGTTACATTATTTGGATCACCACCAAAGGCACTAATATGGTCATGAACCCACCGCAGTGCAGCCAACTGAAATTTAAAAAAAATTTAATAAATTTTTTAAGAAAATTAGGGATATCTATAACTGATCTCTTTTAGCAGTACCAAATCCTTTAATCCAGCATTTCCAGGAACATTTTTATTTTCTAAAGATAAAAATCCTAATACTCCTAGTCGGTAGTTACATGTTACCAAAACCACATTCTGTTCCACTAGATAATCTGGCCCATAGACATCAGGATTCCCAGATCCCATCTTAAATCCACCACCATGTATACTAAACATTACAGGTAGTTTCCTTGCTCCAGGAGATGGAATTTTTGGAGTATATACATTGAGGTACAAGCAATCCTCTACACCTAATTCAATAAAGTTCAATAAAACCAGGAATTTTAGGCACAACAAAAATTTCCAATGTACGAATATTATACTAGATATAAATTGTTACCAACTACATACCTTGATAAATATTGGAGAACAAATTTATCTGGCAACATATTTTTGCATCTTTGGTGGCATCTAGAACACCTGTCCATGGTTCTACTGGCTGTGGGGCCTACAGAGTACAGAGAAAGAGGGGAGTTTTAGTTTTATGATCCAAAACTGGTACAGTCCGATATATTTTCCACATTGTTCGACGCACAAACAACGATCAAGAAACTTAATTAAATCAATTGTTAATTTATCTTTTCGGTTATTATTACACATTACATTTCTACATTTTTTCTAGCTACATTTCTAGCTACATTTCTATTAAATATAGAAATGTAGCTAGATTATAATTTTTAAAGTATTGCACTAGAGATGTGTGAAACTTTATTTTAACTATATTAATGATATTATAAATTACCTTAAATCTGAGATCACCAACAGGTGGTTTCGCATAAGGAATTCCTTGAAAACTATAGTATATGAAATTTGTATCAGTTCTAAGTTTGGAACCGTTTAATTGGCCAGACGGCGTAATTAAGAAAACATCTCCAGAATCCATTATTTTGTACCAAACCTGCTAAACACTAAACGGATGTTATCTTACATTCATGTATTAATTTAATTAATGATTTATGAGACAATATAAATAATAAGAAGTGATCTTTAAGGTATTCAACCCGATTTATTATAATTTTGAATATGTCACAAAATATTCAAAAATCAGTATTTAATTTTAAAAATAATATATTTTAGTTTTAAGTAGAAGTTAGGAAAATCTAAAACAAAAATTAAATATAATTTACAAGCAAATTTTACTAATATTTAATTTAAATATAGTGCTTTACCAAACGCTGACTTTACATATAGCATAGAGGTTCGAAGATTGTTCAATTTCGGTTCAATTTTGGAAATGATATTTCTCTCGACCTTGCACAATTATAAAGGATATCATAATCTAATCATTCTGTTAATTTCATTCGTTTTAAACTAAATTTAACAAATTTATATAACTGTTGAAAGAAAACACTTTTATCCCTGATTCACCCTTTTTGGCTGGAACTAAATAAATCTTTCCTCGAACTAAATAATGCAAATTGATCTTTCTTTCTCAAGTATTCAGGCAGATGGCAGCACTACTTTACAGAACACATGGATTCACATACGCCTCCTAATACAATAAACATCCCACCAAACCACTACTAGAACAATCACACGATATCAAACGTATAGTTTAATCCGCATTACTGTGATCCTGATACTTTGCAATTCCTTGGTTGTCTCATAAATTGCTGACGGGTGTGTTCGTTTCCTTAATAATACCCACATACTCGCATACCCTCATAACCATCCCTCTTGCCACTTGAATTCCCAACGAATCGAATGAGGTCATTGAAATATGATTCGGTTATACGCCTTCTCAAACATCTCCCTCTCCCTCTTCTAATCCTCCTACGAAGCTGATTTTCAGTTAAAGATAGGAAATAACTAAACTGCGTACCTATTTCCTGACTATAATGCATACATTAGTTTGAAACAAATATAACGGCAACTAGGAAATGTAGAAGAGTTACGGAAGAAAACCTGTGAACGACAACCAGTGGCGTATTAAGGACTCACAAAGACGCCTTTATTATCACGTCTTGTTATACTTTGAGGATCCCCTCCTCACCATTTGCATGTGATTTAATTAATGAATTGTCACTAAGGGTAATAACTTATGACTAGATAGAATATAATTTGAAAATACATTTTTTTTTTTGACAAAACTATACGACAGAAATACGACATTTAGAAACGTTATTTCAAATGTTTCGACTCAATATTTAAGTCTATATGAAGCTTACTCTACCTAACGTTTACATAAACTAACATTTACTGAAGATAGTTGTGAATTATGACTAATTACCAATTTATGAAATATATCCGTATTACAAAAAGTTCAAAAGTAATTCAAAATTACAATCGAGTAGTCATTCGATACGTGATAGACGTGTTTTGTTTGTTTCCTTAAAATAATTTAATTGAACTAATATTATTAAATATACATATATATAAATTAATTAAAAAGTAAATTTAAATTTAAAGTAAAATTGCATTATCTAAAATATTATTATTTTAATATTCAAATTTTCTGAATTTAAAAAATGAATTTGAATTCTGAGGGGAAAGTGGGAGTTGACCCCAATATAAATTTATACAATGAAGATAATTTAACTTTATCTTCTTATAAAATTATGATTCAGAAAGAAGATATTCTAAATGAAAAATATGGGATCAGTACATTAAAAACAGCAAAAATGCTATATAATTCAGAATATGGAAAAGATATTACAGAAATAAAGAAAATAGGGAAAAATAGAATAATGGCGGTATGTAAAAATCCTAAATCAGCTAATATGTTAGTGAAATTAAATAACAAGAAAACATCAGGAGTTGATATGTTTATACCAATGTTTTGGATTACAAGAATTGGAATTATCAAAAATGTAGATATTGAATTTTCGGAGGAAGAATTAAAAGAAAACATTTATAGTGACCCGTATAAAATCCACTCCATAAGGAGATTAAAAAGGAGAGTGAAAGTTGAAGATGAAATTAAATATGAGGACTCTAGAAATATTATCATTTTCTTTGAAGGCCAAAATTTACCTCAATATATTTATATTTGGAATGCTAAATTACCCTGTGAACCATTTATTAAAAATACGAGACAATGTTATAAATGTTTAAGATATAACCATACGGCCAATCAATGTAAAGGAAAGAGTAGATGTAGCAAATGTGGTTCAAATGAACATACGCTAAATTTATGTAAAAATGAAATTATAAAATGTGTAAATTGTGATGAAGAACATGATGCGACTGATAAAAATTGCAAAGAAAGAAAAAGGCAACAAGAAATAAAAATTTTAATGGGAAACAGAAATCTTAGTTATCAAGAAGCCGCTATTGAAATACCTCAAATTTGGAAAGACAAAAATTCGTATGCTGTAACTACAAAAAATAGATTTGATATATTATCTAATTATGAAAAGGACTTTCCTCAAAATTTAACAAGTCGTGAAAATAGTATACCATCATATAAGCCAGCACCCATTAGAAAAAGAACATATTTAGATAGAAACTGTAAAAAGGAAAATATTAAAAAACAAAATAATATAAATGATAATAAAATTGAAACTAAACAGAATGAGAAAGAACAAAGTTTCATTAATTATATTACAAATTCTACACCTAGAACTTATAATACAAGGAACAATTACAGAAAAAATGAACAAGATAATGTCGAGGAACAAACAGAAAATAATTCTCAGAGGTCCATAAAAGTACCAAAAATTCAATCCAACTCTAAATTATTAGTATCACAAAATTTTAGTGAAAATAAAAATGAAGAAAGAAATAAATTCATGACGGATTCAAATAAATTTTCTATATTTGAAAATATAGAAAGAGGAAGAAAAAAATAGCGAAATTATAAAAATAATATAATATAAGAGCATACATATTAGAGTAACATATAAAATTATAATTATTAAATAGCGTCTATTCGTAAATAAGGTTTCTAGAAATTGATATTATACAGTGGAACGGACGGAAATTAATTAGTGAAATATTAAAATATTTATAAATTTGTAAAATTAAATTATAAATTATAAAAGATGTATTTAAAAAAGATTGTTGGTGGCTATGACGAAAGAAAGTCAAGGCAAATAAGTGAATAAATATAAAAAAAAATAATTCAAAATTTTAGGTGTCACAGGCATAGATAGCGTATATTTATAATAACATGAACAATATTTAGAAAAAATAATATAAATTTTTTCAATCTATTTTTTTACCAACATTTATCTGCCTTAAAAATGTTCAAAAAATCTGCCGTAAGTAAAAAAAAGATTCACTTTAATAATAGAAAATAATCAAATAATAATTTACCTTAAAAGTAGCGAGTAACAAATGTATATTAGGAGTACCGTCTGTACTCTAGTACTATTTTATCAGAAATGACTTAAACACAAAAACTTGCTTACATTGTTGTTTCAGTGTCCTTGCTTTGACTTCACAACATTGCAAAGAATACTCATTATCTCAGGCCAAGTGCAAAACTACATTATCGCTATCACTAACAATAAATCTAAAATGCAAATTACCTGAGACAGTGACGTCACAGCTTAAAAAAATGTAAACACAATTTAATATTCAGGTTAGGCGGTTAAGCGGCACGGTAATTTAAATACTAGGAATATTTCAATACAGATTTGCTGATGATTTATAAAACACAAATGCCGAGTGCCTAGTTTTTCTACGTGGTTTCATTCAACAGAAATTTTCTGTCCATCGGATAGGAAGCTTTTTGATCACTTTATGGAAAAAGATAGATGGCCCCCTTTTTTAAATCTTTGAGCCAAACATATGCAAGTTTATCACAAGTTAGAGTTGCTGTATAAGAAGGACTTTGAAAATCGATTGCCAGCTTTGTTTTTTGCGAGCAGACTTAACCTTAAAAGGGGACGCAGAAGTTTTAAGCCAAATAATCATCTCGCATCTATAAATTCTTTCAACAAGAACTGTCATTTTAAATCAATAGAAAAACGCAATTTTTTATTGACATTTGGCAGATATTGTATTTCATTATTAACCTCAGAGTTTGTACTTTCGATTAAAATAATAATATTACCATTTTTCACAAATTTTTCGAAAATATTACGTTTTTCTAATAATTAAATATGACCGCTCTTATTGAAAGACCCTATACTATAAGTTTCGCTCGTTCCAGCCCTGTGCCCGTATTCCTAAGTCTTACGAGCAATGATCGTAATCGAACAGATCTGATTTATAGGACTGAAACATTTTACTAATCACTTTTAAAAAGTATTCCTGAATTATTCCTAAATTTGTTTATTATTTATTATTATAGTTCAGAAATACTCGTTTAAAAATGATTCGTAAAATGTTTCACTCATATAAATCATATCTGTTCGATCACGACCATTGCTCGCAAGACATTGCAGGAATAAGGCCCCTGGTCACAATTAGTATTACCGCCATTGAACTGTCACATTGTAGGTCAAAGTTTTACCGTGAGAATGTTTTTAGACAGCAAGATAACTACTGCAATTGTTACAGCAACTTTGTAAGTACATTGTGTTAAACACGTCAATAAAAAAAAATCCTTTGTTTGGTAATTTCATTGTTTTTTTTATAGTCAATAATAATTGTGTATGTCGATATTTGATTAAAACTAATGAATAATGTGCATACAAATTAATATCTATACAATTATATACATATATGAAACCAAATAAGCATTGAGTTTTGTTTAGCATAACATTATTGCAATAAATATCACCAATTTCTCCTATTGTATAATTTTCTCTCATCTAGAATCATCGTCAGTAGGGTGTATTGGAGATGTTTCACATTTTCAAACTTTATCATGAAAGAAAACTTCTATTTTAATGTTGATCGATACACCACTGTTTTGAAATAGTTGAAATAGCAAAAAATGAATAGAAAATTGTGCAGTTATTGATGGGGGGGGATGGGGGGGGCAGGAAGGGAAGAGATGGATAGTGGAAATAGAGAGAAGCAGCGAGGAAAGAGAAGGAATGGCATAGTAGAGTAAGGGGGAAAGTAACAAGAAGAGAGCAGCAGTAGAGGTTTAATTTTATTTATTTTGTTTTTTCTTTAAGGAGAGAGAATGATTTAAGACGAAAGAATGAAATAATTAAAATGAATATAGATAATATTAAAAACCGTAGCTTTCGCTTCATATGCCTTCTCTCCTGCTTTCTCCTCCAACGATAAAACTATGTAGAAGGAAATAATTGTGAATAGTTTTAATACATTTACTTTAAGAGGGGCAAAGGGACATTTTTATAGCTCGTGTTTGCCGCAAGTAAGAGTTGATTAATATCATACATATGTAGAGCAATTGTCATGTTAAATTAGGCGCTGTGTAAGTATCAAGTTAGCAACTTGATAACTGAGTTTACTAAATGAAGAAACAAGTAATCAAAAGGTTTACGATCTGTCCCAAAATAAAATGGTGGGTAGCAATAAGAGCGTAATAAACTAAGCGCAAATGTCGCTGTAAACAAATTACATAGCAATAAACAACCACCATTCAGAAAGATAGCAATTTGCTGTATGCCTATGAAAACAAAATCATGTTTTGTAATATGCAGTAAAATTATATTAGTCGTCAGTCGTAAACAAGTTCATTAAAATGTTATACTTAAGATTATAATTTGATAATTTTATTTTTAAAAAAGTCTGTTACCATTGAAGTCAGACATATGATATTTGAATTAGAATATAATTTTGTAATAATACAGGGCCTTTTTTAGATTAGATTACTATTAGCTACTTTCACCTTATCTGACATTTATAAATGTTCATGAGATAAATGACCTCTTCTTTGTTTTTATGCCAAATTCTATTATATCCAGTTACAACTTACCTACTTCGAAAGCTTCCGAATCTGATTACGGGTAAATACATTTAAACGGTTATTTGCAATTTAAATTTTCTTTCAGTTCAAATTCTGCAGAACTTAAAATATATTGCGCTCTCGTTTAAAACACATAAATACACCTAGAGGTCATCCATAAATTACGGCACGTCCTTGTCACATTCTTCGGATCCCCTCCACTCCCTTCTCGGTGTGATGTCACACATTTTGATTAATAAATTGTGACTTAATTTATGGATAATAAATTATTCTCCAAAAAAAATACACGCCTTTACAAATATATTCCAATGCAAATTTTATCACTTTTATCATTTTCAACGGTTGAGTCGGTGACTGCAAGAGTCGGCAATGTGTTTATTGCGAGACTGGAAAACCTAACAACCGTTACAATTAGGAATCTGTTGTAGATTCAGTTTGTAGTAATAGTAGCTTGGAAATATGCGAACTGCGCAGAATTCTACCAATTAATTTATGGTTTACTGGAGACATCAGTGCGTCGTCACTAGAGTCGCCACAGCAAGAAAACTGATTATACATATTGCGTGTTAAAATCATGTTGTCTCCAGACAACCCAAGTTTGTTCTTAAGATTTATTCAATGCTGTATACCAGCATACTGTAATACATGACTACAACGAAAAGTAATATGAGTTTAACTTTGTACAGACATAAACTTTATAAGTAAAAACTCATTAGACTCTTCTGACAGTATATCATGAAACTTTATTTAACGTGTTACAAATTTATGATGTTTACAAAAAAGTATTAATTTTTAATTTGAATTTAAATTGCTATTATTACAAAGATATATATTTCTTTTTTATAATAATATACTACGATTCAACAGCTAGGTTATAATCTCGCATCAATTGTAATATAATAATTGTGTGTTTTTTTAATTTATTTATTTAGATGGTTGGTATATTTGTTTATTTTTTATTTGTTTATCATTTGATGAGTTAATTCTTTTCCCAGTCGTAGAATACATTTACTCAATCTCCGGAAAATCAAACCCGGATTTAAGCGTAGCTGAGTGTTAGTTGATTTTCCCTCAACTCCTAGAGGTTTGCGATGCCAGCCCATATTAACCATAAACTAGCAAAGTTTGTGCAGAAATTGTGCAGAAATTTGTGCTTTCAATTACGTGTTATATCCTGGATATATTTAATGCTAGAAGAGAATGATTTTCACATGAGTATACTAATAAATCTGCAATGTTATGAGTATCCTAATAAACCTGCAAAGTATTACGTCTAGGTTTAAGTTCCCAATGCACTTATCTACTGATAAGTCAAGTGTTCAAGTCAGTCTATTAATTTCATATATGAGAGCTGACTTATGTAAACATTCCCAGCTAGTTGTGTGGGCCTGTATCTTTTAAATCAACCCTTGGAACTTTAGATAACAAAAGCTAGACGTAACAAGTCAGGACATGTTTTGTCTCACGCACTAAAGTTACCTATAAGAAAATCTTGTACTGAAGATCATTCACAGTCTATCCTTCAAACTATTAACACTGAATAACTAATAGACTAATTGTTGATTAAATTACTTATTATAACTTAATGTGAATCACTAATTCTAGTAGAACTTTTATATATCAATAAAGTTAAAGTATATTAATAATATTTGTTTTATTATCCTGCAATAGAAAAACTAAACTAACTTACAAGCTCTAAACGATATACCAAACTTTAAGAAAATTCAATAGATCTGTTCGGCAATAATGAGCTAAAAATGAAAGAGGTTAATGAGTTAATAACATTTAAATATTTCCTATTTCTATTCCTTTTCCTATTTTATGTACGATTTAAAAGGACGGCCACTATGGGACCGGTTAACACATTTTAATTATTTTTACGCTGATTAAATAACGTAAAATTTAGTGCGTATGTTAAAAATGCAAATTTTATCCAAATATTTAGTACCACAAGGAGTGATTTTATTGGGAACATGCTTAAAAAGTTACAAAATAAGGATCTTAGACTAAGAAAATAAAATAATACATATTTAACTACTCGTAGCTTTGTGGAAAGGAAAACATAATTAATTTTAATTTATCCTACTTCACTCTTTCATTCTAAAAACAAGTAGATTTTTTCATTATTCCTTATACACGTACACAGATGTACGAGTATACCTATGATTCTGTTGATGCATAATTTACATATTCCTAATCATATAATATTAATCTAAAATATAAAATATGATGAGATCAGTTTTCAGCACATACTCGTACTCGTACTCGTATAATAAATTCAGACCGAGGAGAGATTTACGGCCTTAACATAAAGGCCGTTTGATGACTTCGCTAAGCAGAAGTAATGCTAATTTATGTAAAATCCATAACGTGTTTATCTGTGTGCTTTATTGGTGGCATTAAACAACGTCGTATACTCCGGATAAATAAATAATCCGGTCATTATTAATTTAAATACTTTTAGAGCTAGGCAACATGTTGATTGCTGTTGTACCCGTAATTACTGTCAAAAACATGTAGCTGCGATATGTAAATTAATAATCATATTAAGGATGTGTTTTTAATGTTTAATTTAAGAGAGAAAAAAGGACCGAGGTACTAAGAAGCCCAGCAAACTATAAATAAAGATTAAAAAAAAAAAGTAAAATTTATTTTAAGCAAAAAGAGTAACATATAAAAAATATTAATAAAGAGTAAAAAATGAAACGAAAATTGTGCAACAAAAGGAGGCAGTGAAGGGAAGCGATGGATGGCGGAGATAGAGAGAAGGAAGGATAGAGTAAAAAGAGTTAAACGTCAGTTCAGAAAATAGAGGATTTGCAGAGAGGAGATAAGAAAGACAAGAGGTGGATGACGGAGATAAATCCAAGAAGAAAATAGTAAAGGAAATAGAAATAATAAAGGAAGAGAGCCAATAAGAAATAGTAAAAGGTGAGAAACAATGAAGATTAGGGAGCAAGAAAATATAGAAATAAAAGTATAAAAATTAAACATTCCGGTTGAAATTATTTGAATTATTAAAAGGTTGACAATGAGCCGTAATTACGTGAAAAAAATTCACTAGCCAAGGGTTAATCGAGGAATTTCTATCGATACAAAATTGCGTATTACGTAAAAAATGTAATTCCAATCGTAAAATAATTATTTTTCCAACCAATTGAAGGTTTAAAACATCTTTAAAAGATCTGTGAAAGATAAAATATCTACTCTCGTTTTTTTTAAATATATACCATTTCCAACTAACAGAACAGGTAAAACAGAACTGTAAACAATTCACAGATTTACAATTGTAACGAATTCTCTCGCGCTATTTCACATCTGGAACTAAATAACAGAAGTTTACCTTTACATGTACTTGTTATAATGAACAAAGTTTTGTTCGACAACTACGAAACGTCATTCCTTCATTTTTCATATCAGGTGGGGTCTTCTTTCACGGTGTAAGGACTCTTCAACTGCTACTACATTCAGTGTGGTTACAGACCATAGAAGCTAACGAATATAGTTACGAGACCGTAGCAAACGCAGAGAAAAGAAACTACAACAACCGTGATATCTGGAGTACGAGGATGAATGGATTGTTGTAGGAGTACTAGTAATTCAAACATTTCAGCTAAACTTATGACTGAAGTTATGAAATAGAGATAATGTATAAAGTTTTAAATGTCAATTACAGAATTATTTACATATGTTTCTATATACTTGTTTAACCTACATTTCTAGATATGACATACCTATCTATATGTGCCATTTTTTTGATATTACGGTTGACATATCGATCATCCAGTTTATTAGCGAATCAACGACGAAAACAATACATTGATTACATTTATGAAATATCTGAGTATTGAATCAGATAGAGGATACAATTTTAGATAAAAATGCATCATTACCTAGTAAACAATTAAGTGAAGTATCCCGTTTTGTGACGTTTCTATCACTATTGCACTTCAATTATAGTTCGCATCAACTTTATCTTTATTTGTATTCGGACAGAAGAAGTGGATTCGCCATTTGTAGCCGATAAAATAGACATTTCATATGAACGACTGTGAGAAACTGAGCTGCCAATCAACTCCTTCATGACAAAAAAAATCATACGCCTCAATATGATGGCAAAGTGACTCCAAAATGTTTACTGGGTATAATCTAGGCGCTACATACCGCGAAGAGTACTAGCCTCCTTTAAGATTTTTTTCATACTCTTTAAGTTCTTCTTCACTTGTTCTCCCAATTTCAGTTAATGATTCTCCATTCGTTATTCATATCCTAACCATTAGATCCTTCTTCTAATTTTTACCACTATATCTATTTCTCAATATTTGATCTTCCAATGTACAGCAGCAGAAATAATTTGTACAGAGTTTTGGTAAAAAATGGAATGGAGTGAACTACTAAAATATTCGAGGTGGCCAGTGTGCTTAGTCATAGACAGGATATGGCATAAAGCGGGGTTAAAAGTTTAGGTAGTAATAATAATAATAATGAAATGTAAATATGTAAAATGTAAATAAAATGAAGTAAGAATTTCGCCCTTCTTACTTTTAGGACTTACTTTAGGACCGTGGTCCTAAGAAGCCCGTGAAGTATTAATAAAAAATAAAATCTATTCCTCGATATCTTCCAGATATTTTCATATTTGTTTCGTTTTCACAAAATTTTCCACAAAATATTCTTTACCAAATCCGCAATTTTGTGAAATAATCTTTATTCAATTGGAACTTCATTTGAATTTTAAGCTTGTTTATTATTAGTATAAATTCAGTCCTGATTATCATCATGATTAGGGCTCTTTAGAAACACAGTTTACGGTTCTTGATAAGCTGTTCTTGTTATTCTGTTATCCGCAGAACATTAGTAATTACACATGTCTCTCGACATCCCACATTACGTCATTGTGGAAATGATTACCATGATTACTCAGTTTGAAGAGAATCTCAATTAATCTGTCTGCTATTTTCATACGATACAAACTATTGAATTAATTTAAATACCCATCTTTGGTAACGGTATTCTCTAATATTACATCGTATAGCTACAGTGAACGATTGAAAGATGTGCAATGAAGCATTTTCAGTTGTCTGTTTAATTAACCAGTTGAAAATACAAGCAAGTCTGCTGGGTTATATACAGTGACGTCAAATATTTCGGCCCTGTTTTGCTCGACTAAACACATAGTTTATTTTAATTAAACAAGTGAAACACAACTTCAAAATTTTGTCACTATCACTTTTGGGAATCAGAAATACGTATACAATTTTTTTGTAAATTCTAGTTTGCGCTTTTAATATATGATTACTCTATTACCAAACATGATGTATATTTTTAAAAACCAGAATTTTGAAATGTTCGCGAACTTTTCAACACTAGAACTTTGGAAAAAGTTCTACTTTCGTGGCGCTACAACGCGCTTGTTATTAGGTTTAAAGAAAAGTTGTTAAAGTAAAATTTGTTCAAAATTTTGTTTTCTTTAAGACTGTAAAAAATTAATAAAGGCTTAGAACAAATCAATGACGAAATATTTGATAGAAACCAAAAAATTCGTACTTTTTACGGCACAGAAAGTTTTCCCAACTTATGAAATTGGACAACATGGTTTTTAATCTAAAAAGATAGTCACAATTATTTGTATTGCTATATTTTAAGAACATCTCCATTACGTTCTAAATGTTGTGTCGCTTACGATATCAATGTTTAAAATGCGTTTAATCAACTATGGCACATGCATACATTTTCGTATATTTATAGACGATGAACCTAAAACACAGAACATGGATTTTCTCAATCTAGTTAAATGAATATAAAGCTCAACATGTTTTGCACAACAATTTCGAACAAGTAAAGCTCAGTGAACCAGATGCTTGAATCGATCTCAGACTTCACTCAGACTTTTCTAACAAACTTATGCACTGCGATGCCAAACACTTGATGTTACATCCCTCTGTAAACCCCTTGGTGAACATCCCTCTGTTTTACCTCATTGTTTTCAAAACATGAGTTACTCGGCGGTACACGCCAAGGAAGTTTTATACCATATACATAAAATATTGCTTGATATTTATTAACAAATTCCCCCATGCATTCTTATCATATCCAAAGGTATACTTGTTGAAAATGAGATACGTTGTTGAATCTATCATAATTTAAGTTTATAACACTTGTTTGTTGAAATAACTAAAGAGTAACACTCTTGAAATACATTGATATATAAATTTTGATTGAATTTGAAAAACTATATAAATAAAAATTAAATTCTGTTCGTTGGTAAGCGCCTTACTTGACCGGTTTGGCTCAATTTTCTTTTTAAGTTTTCGTAATAGTCTGAATAAAGTTTTTAGGGAAAGAAATAATGGAAAATTGGCCCGAAAAGGCTAAAAAGTTCTGTTAAAACGGAAAGTGATTTTTTCTATATGGTTTTACTACTTTGTGCCCAAATGTCAGTTGACAGCTGATTGTCAAATTTTAAATCAAGCTAATAGTGAAGACAATTTACTTTTTCTAACGCACAGAGTTGAATTTTGGGGTCAGAATCGGTGCATTTATATCTGAGTGCACTGATTAGAAACTTCTCCCGACCCCTCGATTGATTTCTTACGCAACACTTGTAGTTTCTTTGAATGAATATTATACCCTGTTCTTAAAAAAGTGTTATAATCCAACTGCAGCATTTGTATCCTTATGCCGGTTACACACCAGAGAAACAGTTCAATAAAACACGAACAAAAACACCAAAGAGACTGTTCTTAAAACATTTTTGTCCTTAATAACTGTTTACTGTCCGTAAATCAAAAGAAAACACGTTTGTTGTTGTTTTTTAGTATGTTTAGTTTGAACACGCAGTTTGCTTTTTTGTGAACATTTGCGCTTGTCAGTTGTTGTTTATCATGTTTATAATTTTTATGAGACACACAGAAAAGCACTAAGAACAAAACCAGTCTATTCAGTGTGAACAGTCTGTTTTAGAAAAATAAAACTGTTTTAAAATAAAACAAAATATGTTTTTCTTTTGTTTTTTCACAATAAAACTGTTTTCATAACTGTCTCTGGTGTGAAACCGTCATTATTAATACATACTTGTAAATAGGTTATTTAAAAATGTTGCAGTAAATAGTACAATTTAGTTAAAAGCTATTTTAGAGAGTTCTCTTGAAAGGACTTTGCTTTTGGAAAATACTCGTGCATATTATTCAAGAGGATTCAATAAATAGAGTAAAATGTATTTATGCTATACGGGTATATTTTTGAACAGTGCTTGAGTAAAATTGTTATGAAAATATGCTGAATAAAATAAAATGCATGATGAACGAGCGTGAAGTTAGCCACTATGACACAACGTGGCCATCGAGTGTAGAGTTTACAGTGTTGAGAGCCATGCATATGTGACATGACGTGGCGGAAGTAGATAAAATTGAAATGAACATATTTATAAAGTGTTATCGTCAAGTGTATAGAAAATGGAATAGAGTACTTGAAAGTTTCGACACTATTCAAGAGATTCATAAGGTAAATTATTTTGTATAGCCAGTACGGTACGCTACTAGTTCATCGTATGCAATTCATCGTGTTCCTGCAATACTAATCTAATCACCGTGACAAAACCAGAAACGAGACTTCGTAAAAATATTTTTTGGTAAAACAACCTACAATTTTTACAGCATTTACAAGAAAAAAATTATTTAATTTTATGCACATCCGATTTATTAATAGTTTTGTTAAAATTCACATATTATATATTAATATATACAATATGTAAATAATTAATTATGTATACAATGAATATGACAATATATGTATAAAATATTACATTCGATAAATAATTTTACAATACTTTACATAGAAACTGCAACATTTTAATTAGATTGTTGTAGGCTAGCAGGTGTGCATCTTGCCCTGCAAGACGCGTCCTCATCTTTTAGTGGTCGATTTTTCAATTGTTGATTGAAATTGATGTTAATAAATGTGTATTTGCGTGTCTATTTTATTACATATCTAAATATTGACGGAGATATAGCAATTGAAAGTTTGAATTGTAGTTTTAGCGCTAGAAATGGACGGCCATATTTGTATGACGTGAAATGCATTTTAACGTCAGTTATTTGTTGAGTAGGTCAGTGCTGTGGTAATATTTTGTAGCTGTTGGTAGTCAAATAATCAAGTCAAATCAAAGAATAAGAAGATTTTATTTTATTTAACCCTGCTAAGGCAGAAATAATATTGAAATTTTATTGTTCCTTGAAATAGCTGTAAATAATATTTGATATTTTGATATATAAATACATACAGCATAGATTTATGAGGTGTAAGATTGGTAACCTTACACAAGGATTGTGATGTCACATGTACTTGGAATGTGTACAACGTTGAATCCCTTTAATAATTAAAGAGACAAAATGACTTTTTTAATTGTTAATATCTCCTAACATACAAGGAGTTATTAAAAAATAATTGGACATTTGAGGTTCTAGTAACCCACTTTATCAATATATAGTACAGTTTTATAGAAATTAAGACATAGGACACAAGCCCATTTTGTACCAGAGATATTATATCCTCCTCTATCTGATTTAATACTCAAATAACTCATAATTGCCAACAAATAAAGTTATTATGCAGAGGAACTTATCGAATACCGCTTGTAATCACATAATGTTAATGTACTCGCGTCAAACATTAACACCATGGGCTGGATGGGGATACAACGAAATTTATTGAGAAATAACAACTAAAAATCATCCATGTTTTATAATATAACTTCAGAAATAAAATGCTTCGAAAATACCCAACTCAAATAAGAAATATTCAAAACGAAACATATTTGATAAGGTACGTTATTGGTTTTTCTACATTAAAATGACATGACATAGTAAAAAAGAGAATAAGATAAAACAAAAAATATCTGAGCATTTGTTCATATATAAAAATATCATTCAAGTCGAGCGTCATACTGCTAGAATATGGAATACGTGTGAAGGAAGCGCTAGGTGGTCGTTTGGATATAACAAGGACGGCCACTGTGTCAGTTTCGGTTAAATTGATGATATCTGAGATAACAATAAGGTATATCTCTCAAATACTGAACCTTCTATTTCAATGTTTCATGTGCGATTAACTTTTCTGCGTCCAGTTTGTCGTTGACGGTACCGGTGCCATATGCAATGGACTAGCTGACAGGTCAACACTATGTGACACTTGGTCCATTTTTTATTTTATATATTAATATAAAAATGTTATGTAACTTGACATGATCAATGACACGTAGGGAAAAGATGTTCGATGAAAAGTATATAATATACAAATAAATTCAAATATACAGAAACAGAAAAAAGGAAACGAAATGGGAATAGATAGTACGAAGGAAGAGTAATAAGAGTGGAGGGGACGGAAAGGCTGAGAGAGAATGGGAGGGACGATTAGCTAGCCTAGATAGTGCACGATTATGTAACTAGACACATTACTGTATTAGGTTAGCGCCGTCCATTGTGAGTGGTGATTCAAAAAATGTCCCAAATACAGTGGCATAGCTACCACCGTATCAGCCGTATCAATGGGGCCCCGGGCTACAAGAGCCCCAAATTTGTCCTTTGTTCCTTTTGTGAAAAATCTTTACCCATCATTTGGGCCCCCCAACAAATTTTGATAGGGGCCCGTCTAAGGCACGCTACGCCACTGCCCAAATACCTAAAGTAATAATAATAACGTATAAAGAATAGTAGAAAAGTGCTACAACAGGAAAGACTGAAGAACATGGATAAAGCTAAGTACAACACTAAACCGAAGTACCTGAAAAAACAGGAAAATGAAGAAACGAGAATAACCGCTAGGTTCAAATTAGGTAACGAAGAAAGATACAGCAGGTATTGGAGGAAAGAGGACGAGAAAAAGAAAAACGTCTCTACTGAATGTTATAAATATTTAGCTAAATAATGTTCCAACACTCAAATGCATACATAGAAACAATTCCACAATCGTTTTAAATAAAATATTAGAAATTAATTATCATAACTCCAAACGCATAATTTATTCATCAGCTCTGTCACTTGTGATGTTCAACCGCAATGAATAAATATGATGTGAAATAAATTTATACATAATTCATCTAAATTCAGTGGCGCATCGTAACATGTTTTATACAGCGCATAGGTATACTTGTGTAAGTATAAACAACACATATCAAATTTACTTATGTAATGACAATGCGTGGGTATCCGCGCACCACGAGTATTTTAAGATAGTTTGCTTATTCGACACAAGGTATAAGAATGGGATACAAATTTGTTGTCGTTGCCTCTATTTCTTCAATGATCAGTAAACAATTTGGAGAAGTGTCCTGTTTTGTGACGTTTTTATCACTATTGCACTTCAATTATAGTTCGCATCAACTTTATCTTCATTTGTATTTCGACAGGTGGAGTGGTTTCGCTATATGTAGCCGATAAAATAGGCATTTCATATAAACGATTGTGTAAATGAACTCTTTCATGACAAAACAGTCATACGTATCTTCAATACGATGGCAAAGTGACTCCAAAATGTTTACTGGGTGTGTTCATTTGGTATTGTCTCTATCTCGTTACGATGGGCCGTAAGACGGTTATGTGACCTGTATACTGAGATAATTGTACAAAGAGTTATGTAAATATATATTATGATTACATAATAAATGTTATATATACACCGCAACACTGTCATGTGCTCTTGAAACTGAATTTATACCACTCGTTTATACTTTTCAGATTCATGAATCTATTTGTATTATCTAGATGGAGTCTTTAGTTTTATACGTACGTTATGAGTCACGTACACCGGCTATGGCATTTACAATTTATATTTTACGTCCAACTGTGGTTAGTGACCCTGTTTCTACACCAGAATATAATCACAAGAATAATATATAAATTATTTTTTAACAATTTTTGACATTTCAAACAATTGACAACATATTTGCGTATGCCCCTTATTAACGTATGACACTGCTATGATTCATGATTCATATCTAACGAACGATGGAGTTATGCTATGAATTGTGTTCAAGTGTTGTGTCAAATCGACGTTTTATTGCTCATAAAATTGTACACAACAAATATTGGTATACTCGCTTCACGAGAAATATAACACATACCACAAACGCGTATTTATAATTTATCTGTTGAGTTTTCTAAACAATTGAATACACATGAGTTTTAAGTTTTGAATGTTGACAGAAAATATGTTTAAGAATAATATGTTGTTATACCAGGTGTTAAGGTCTTCGGTATAGGAATCAACATAAGAAATATACCGACGTTAAATAAAATAAATTTAAAAAATTAGGTGCTTTTACTATTCAAGGAATAATATATCAAAGACGCAAACTAGGCCTAACTTTCTTTCTGAAAAACTTCTCATATACAAGATCTTTCTAAATAGCAACCATTTTAACTTGAAAATAAAACTATTGTTGTATTGTGGTTTCATTTTAGCCTTTTTGGAACTCATCCCCCTCTATCTCTTCATGAAAAATCTTTAAAAAATTTGAATTTGAATTTGTCTAATATATAATAAAATCTCGTAATGCGGAGAATAAATGAACTAATGGGGGCATTACAAAATAATTTAATAGCTGCTACCAATAAATGGTTTGTTATACAAACCAACTACTAATTATTTGATTGCAGTAAAATATACGAGTATAGTGTATATACGAGTTGTGTGTCTATATGTCGATTTATTTAAACACAAACAACAATTGAATGAAACCATTGCAACGCCAAGTGGTCAGCTAAATGAATTATTCAATGTAATGCGATTAAATAAATCGAATTAATTCACACTTCACATTAATATAATTCAATTGTATTTTATTTTGATTAAACACTGTCCACCATTTCCCGATAATCATTATTCAATAATTACAAGTTTATTTTAGCTTTATTGTTTACCAAATATAGCGAATAATTTGGTTTCTACTACATATATTTCAAATTGTTTATAATCATTTGATTCTAGATTAAATTTGTCAACTATTAATATATGTGGTTAAACAATATACAATCAAAATTAACTAAAAAACGTATTTTATTGATACTTTACCTGCGAACTTTTTGTGTAGTAGCTAAAGTATCGCTCTTTCAGGTATGAGACTATTTTATTTCACACAACACGTGATAGTTTCGTAGGTTTAATTGTTACTCTTGAATACAACTCAGAACCGTTGTACTCCACCTGCACTCATATAATGAATTTAATTATTTTATAAAAATGTTGTAAGATTATAAAATTAAAAGTGAACTTAACCTCTATAGACCTTGACTGAAACTCAAATCTAAAACACATTTTTAAGTAGGTGTTGTATTGTTGTTTTTATTACAAACATCTGGTTGGTTATGTGGAGTGGTGGTGAATACCTTCTGCAACCACATAGCCATTCCTAAATCAAGTAAATGCTAATTTTAATGATAACACTAAAAGTGACAATTTAATACGTTGTTTATAGGCTTAATCGATGATAAAGTATCATAAAATACAAGTGGAGAAAATAAAATAAAAATTTTATTGCTCAGCACCAAATGAAAATAGACAGCAGTCTAGACTCAATTTGTCTAAAGGTTTGCTCATTTGTGGAAATAAATTCTACACCCTTTTTGTTTGTTGATCGCTAGGGTCAAAACGTTGCAATCGACTTTAAATTATCTCGTAATAAGCTATCGAACTCAAAATTTGCGTCCACTATCTTGAAAATAAAGGTGTGTAATCAGTTTTTTTCGGTTATCTTGAAAACTATAACTCTCACAAATATATAGTTAAGAACTTTATTGCAGATAATAATATTCTCTACAACTTTTCTTAACAACCTTTTGTTGTAACTTTTGCAATTAAAAAGTTATACGCAAAAATAAGTGGTGTAATAAACAGACTGTACTACTGCAGTATTTGATAGAGATTCAGAAAGTTGATAGTAGCCCATTTACAATTTCTATATTATTCTTATTTATTTTATATACTTTAAACGCAAACTATCTTGAAGCCTTGAGAAGGAACCACACAGAACTTCTAACTTTAAGAGAAACCTATTAGATGTAAACCTTATTCGCCTATTTAACAGATATAAATCTAAATGACGTTGTAAGTTATTTCGTTCAATACAACGATATAAAACAGTTAAATTGTTCTTTTTATTGTGGTTTGTCGCTAACTTCATGTACAAACGCGCTGGGTAATAGCCGTTTAATGTCACTTTAAGTTTTCTGTTTAGTTTTATCAGTTAGTTAATTTGTGCTGTAGAAATATTATACCAAGATTAAGTAACATAAATATATTTCAATAAATGAGTTTCTTAAATTTAAAGGCTACTTTATTTTAATTATTAGCTTTCCAAATCAAACCTTATAATTAATTTTTGTTGATTAATTGGTAATCACAACCACAGATTTCGGGTATTCATTGGAAACATTAAATTTGTCAATTGTATATGCATTTATATTTTTTTAATGCCTCCATAAGTTTATCGCCACTGGTTCTTTTAAGGGGTTATATAAAATTATTAGGCCCAAAAAAAGCAATTTTTTAAGAACTTTTCCTGAAAAGAATTTTAAATGTATTAAAGTAAAAATTTGTACACATATTACGGTAACTTTTAATTGTATTTTAACATTTTTATATTTGTAAAAAGAATAATTTTAAAGCTGCTATAGCTGATCTCCCGGAGTTTCTCTCAAAAAAAGCATCTTGCGGTAACCACGATATCTCTGGACTGAATAATCTAAAATGAAAAAACTAAACGAATTTCGTTAAAGTAATGTATAATCTAGTAATTAATCGAAGGAATAAGCAAAATAATTCCTTTTGACAAAATAACGGCTTTTCAAAAAGAAATCGATTTTCGACCAAAATTTTGGCCTTAAATTGTTTATAAAAAAAATATTTATCGGTGAGAAAAAATCTTCGATTAATGACTAAAAAATATAATTAAGAAACTTGTGTTAAAATTTGAAACTGATCGATGCAGCCGTTTCTGAGAAATCTTGGTCACCGATTTTAAAAAAACAGTTTTCAGAAAAACGTGTTTAAAATTTCAAAAGCACTATACATAGATTAAAGAAATTGTTTTTTCAACTTATATAACTTCAAAAATAATAGCCGGATTTACTTGAAATTTTCTGTATGTGTACATAAATATATGTACATTATGAAAATGAAATAATTTTTTTTTTTTTTAAATATTAACTGGATTTAGTCTCTTAATACACCCCTGTTCAGTATTACTGGAAATAATCCTAAACACTGGCTAACAGACTCAATGTTCGTTGCACTCGGTTCAGAGTTCGCATTACTTCTTTAATGCAAAGTGCAGGGTTCAGTGTACAGGGTGTACAGCGTTCAGTGCTACTACACACATTGCACTGTGCAGTGATACGAATATCATCCCACGCTTACAGACGTCTCTAACATCAAGAAGACAAGAGCAGGACAAGTAACATCTCCTTATGATCCCCTTATCACATTTATGGTATAAGAGAAGGAAAGAAACTGACTCCAGTAACTCCAGTCATTTCTATTCCAGTTCCCACGTGACATGGACTTGAGACGTGATCTGTAATCCGGGAATTGCCCCTTCTCCGTGTCACATATTCGTAATATTTAGCTTACTCACAAATGTGTTTTAAGCTAGCTTAGAAAAATTATATTCACTCATTCTGTCATTCTTATATACCTTTCATAACATTAATTTGAGTTAAATTCTATCACGTCAATGATAACCAAATGAATAAAATATTATATACATTTTTTAAATCATATTTCTTCAGAGCGTTATTGTGATGAAATATTATTAATAAAGGACCAAATTCCTTTGTTCACTCTTCATATTTGAAGTGAGTTTAATGTATGTTACAGGATTTCGATTAATAAAAACGCTGGCTAATTCCAAAAGATTAATTTTCTATCTGGGCATGTAATAAATATAGTAATAACATATTTAGTTTTCTACTTAAGAGAAAAAGACACAAAAATCATGAGAAGGTTTGCCAGATTTAGATTGGGAAACGAGGAGAAAGGAAACATATACTCGGGAAATAACGAGGAAAGGATGCGTAGAGTGTGCAGAACGGAGATTGAAACATTGGAGCACATTAGGTTTTCACGTCAAAAAAAAGTAATAAGCGAGAAAAATATTGTGCAGTTATTAAAGGGAGACAGTGAAGGGAAGAGGTGGATGGCGGAAATAGAGAAAAGGAACGTGAAAAGAGAAGGAACGCCAGAGCAGAAGTGATGTCTAATAAAACCATGTGAACATCTAGTTGCTATTCCAAACCACAACGTGAATGTGGAGGGAATATTTTTCCTAGTATCAACTCAGTGGTCGGACAAAAGAAACAGGGTGATAGACGTAAAAGACGGGAGAAGTGAAAATGAAGACAGAAGGGAAGAAGTATAGTGAAAATATAATAGAGGATGTGTCGAGAGGAGACAAAGAAGACAAGAGGTGAGGAAACGGTGAGAATCAAGGAGTACTAAGGAAAATGAAGGGAGAGGGTCAAGAGAAGAAGAAGCAGAAAGTACTTTTGGAAATAGAAAGCTCTATAATAATTTAAGTTTAATTTCAGGTTGAAGATTGTAAACCCGAAAGGCACACAATTAATATAATATAATAATAATAAATAATATTTAGTTTAAAGAGGAGTAGTAAGATCGCTCTTATGTAATATCTAAAATGGTATTTTACTTTAAGAATGAAGGATCCAGGACCTTACCAATAGGGCGCGTTCCGCATTGGCCTTCTCCTTAACGTAGACTCCAAAATACTCGCTAAATTATCACTAAATGTAATGGATCTAAGAAACGTAACCATATGCTACTACAACGATCACTCTTATAAATTAATCACGTTATTAAAATGCTTTGGCGATTAAATGGCTTATATGTATTGGCTAATAAAACTAATGGACATCATAACAGTGGGCGAATATTTACTTTTTCAGAAATAGGACAATCACAATAAGACCCTGAGACTAATTTAGGAAGGCCATATATTTACGTAAATATATAAATGCTAAATGCAGAAATGATCTTGCAATTCCATTTAAAATTAATTAACTTTGAAGTCATAAGCGCCGAGCGGTACAAATAGTGGGTTGTAATTGCCTAACAATCAATATTAAAAATGAACGCCGTTATAGGAAAAACGAAAAAAAAAAACTAAAAACGCAATTGCCGTTTAAGCTGTTTCTGACAAGCTAATGACAACCAATCATTGATGGTTCACATCAGTTGGAGGGGTGTACATGGAAAGCGGGTGTGTGATAGTGAGGGTAAGGGTGATTTGCAACCTTTTCACTGTATAATATAGAAATATATTATCGTTCTTCGTAGTACACTAGTAGTTGCAACAGAAGCTTCTATTTTGTCGATTTCCGTTTATGCTCTAAAAATAGGTTTTAAAAATCCATATGTCCAAATATAATCTAATGGAAATTGTAGCGTGGAATTATTCAACACGTCACGATCTTTATGGGTGAGATAGAGGTGATGATAGATCGATGTAAAAGGATGAAGGGGGAATGGGGAAAGGGTTAAGCAAAGAGAAGATGTAAGCCGATAGTACACCACAGGGATAGATGCAAAGTACAGCAAATCTTGTGGGTAATAAAATTGTGTTTATAAATTGTAGTTGTGAATATAGATCAGACATGTCTGGAATTCAATTTGAAATGACACACATCTAATCAAAAATCGCCTCCAAAGAAAAAGAAAAATTAAGATCAAAGAACAAAAAAAAACTTTAAAAAAATTTATCTTTTTTCAAATATTTAACGTCGCAATTGGGGTTGTTCGGCAATGTGTGACAAGACGTGACAATGTGAACAGGGTGGTTCTTATATGAGAAATAGCTTGGACGAATATCAGTCACCGTAATATTTTTTTCGATGTAGACGGATCCTACTCTAATTATAATTTTACCACTGAATATATTTAAAACATACTAGCTTTTACCCCCGTCGCAAGCGTCGACTGTCTTTTGTGTGTGAATTGAATTTCATTTCAAATTTTAATTCCATTTTTGAATTGAAATATTTAACTCGTTCTATATTAATTTTATATATATAACAACAAATAAACTGATAAAATATTTTTAATTTTTTCGTTAATTGACCGATTTTTTTTACCAAAAATTTCTCGGCGCCCCTTTTATAAAATTTTAAATGTATAAATTTTGAAACATGTTCGCATTTAATAGCGTAATACACATGCAAAATTTCTCCTTTCTACCTTTTAGAAATAAAAAGTTACACAGTAAGAAAGAGCACACTTTTTTTTTCAGTTTTTCTAAAATTACGGGTTTCCAGGAATTTCAGGGAAAAATCCGAGGACGCCAAAAGTCTTAGAATTTTTTTCTCTGCGAAATAGGCAATTTTCAAAAACAAAACCGTTTTCGAGCTACCATACAAAATTCAGTACCAAACATATAAACAAGTCAGATACACCTGGAACATTATAATAAAGGATTACAAAGGCAGAATATTTGGTTTAGAATTATTCAAGATCAAAGAGTGTAACACATAGCTGTTAATTATTATTTTTGTACAAAGCTATCACAAACAGTACCTACGTGTGGACTTCAAATGAATAAAAGCCTTATTTTATTGCGATATTAACATGCTTTTAAAAAATTAAATAACCAAAATAATTACTATCATTAAAACCATATAAATTTTTCTCATTGTTTTCAATATGTGTGGAACACTGGTACAAGTATTCAAATGCTTGTTCACAAGCTGGAATTTTTAATTAGAATAAACTAAGGCATGAATGCGTAAAATATTCAACTTGCGTGCTATTCCGTAACCAAAACATTTAACAATAAGTTGTATAAATATTAAATAATTTGAATATCTACATATTTAGTACTCAGAGAACACAATATTTTTAGGGTTGAATTTCACGCATGATATTAACGCATTAACACTAAATTAAAACCTAACTTGATTTTATTTATAATATGAAATCTGTAAGAGCGAGCGGGAAATTTATTTAAGTAAACTGGTTTTCCTTTGTTGTTGAGGGATCATGAATAAATAACTATATACGTATACGAGTATATACATGAGAAAAATTTATATTTAGAACTAGTGCTTATGTATGAACGTGACATGTAACTATTTAATATGATACAGCGCCTCTTTCGGCGAAAAGTTCAACTTTTTGTTATGAGAGTGCTCCACGAGCTTCATTAGTACTTCATACAATTAGAGTGAGTAGCTAATTATATCCTTTTAGTTAATTCGTTTTATAATTCCTGTCATCTCATTTTGAAATAATGCTTGTTGTGTATTATTCAGATTTTCTAGCACTTATTCCGGAAATTTTAAAAATTGACATTATTTCAAAGAATGATGAAAGGTTTTTCATTACACCTTTACTCTATACTGTATCATCCCTCAATTGAAAATAAAACAACACATTTTTTAGTCTTAATTTCTTCTTTTGGTATTGTTTTTATTTTTTCTAACTCACGAAACTTATAACTTCTTGCCTCCCCTATTGTCACCTCTAAAAACCGCTCTAATATAAATATCTAAAATGGTATTCTGACTTAAAAATCAAGGATCTCCCTTTTATATCTTTGCGCTCTTAAACTTAATCGATCATTACCACACATTGCACAACAAAATGGCGCATAATATATATTTTACTGTCACTTCTTTATACATCACATTTATAAACTACAACAAACTTGAACTCTTTAGGCCTATGGTGCACTACAAATAAAAATAGTGCGAATTTCTTCCGTTGCAAAACTTTAAAGTTTAAAGAATATTTAATATGGCAGTGTAGAAATACTTATACACTTTTGACGAGAATTACCTTGCTAGGGCTTTTGGACATTGGATGAATCCATCTGATTTTAATGAGCTATTGAGATCCCTTATAAAAGAACTACCCTACTTCCTATTCTAAGAGTTTTGTGAGATCCTACAACGTGGGATGTTTCACAAGATATTCTATTAATATTGAATTATAAAGGAGCGAAATAGAGTTACACAACGAATTTCTTAGAAATCTACATTTGGTCTCTCTATATTCATATACCTGATCTACATATGTTCTACATTCATATGTAATAAGTCAAAATGAATCTTCTACATACAAAAAACGCTATCTTGTTTGTTTCCAAAGGTTTGGCAGTAATGAAACATTTGTACAAACAAAAGCAAAGAAAAATAACTCTATAGTGCGCCCAATTTTCTCACTAATTTTCGAATTAAAATGTATTCAATTACAATTAGGTTTTTCATCGACACTTCTAAGCTAATCGAGGCTAACAATCTCTACTAATGCTTTATTAATATAGTTCAAATTACGAGAGTTAGACAGTGACTCATCATGCTAAAACAAGTAGGCTAAATCTATAATACGAAAAAGTTCTGCATCACTAATTTTTCTTTAACGTATATAAATACGAATAAGATCAAATATAAGGTTCTTATAATCTCTTTCAAACATAACTCACCTTTGATCTCTCGTAATTTAAACTATAGTAACTGTGTTTGTAACATTCTATAGTCTTATACTAAATAAACCGATCTAAAAAATCAGATTCTGTTATAGTTTTCCTTATTGATTTTCTATCCTATGGAATTATGAAATATTGTTACCCTCTGCATCAGGGGCGCCTTAGCCATTGCGAGGCCCCGGGCAGCAGATATTTGCGAGGCCCGGGGCGGCAGATCTTTGCGAGGCACTTGTTCTTTATATAATTTATGTAAATTTTAAGTAAATATTTTTAACGATAATTGACGAGAAATACAATTTTATATTGGAAGTTTTATAAAAGGTAACAAGCACAAAGACGACAAATATTAATGATGATAAACTAAGGTATATGAATACCTTAAAAGATATACGTAGTGATTCTTGCGGGATTTCTAAAGATCGGGGCGCGACATTCAAATACATATATAGTAATGAATTTTTGTACTTGGATTGTTGCCTGAGAATGTGAGGCTATACGGTTGCCCTGCTTGCCACCCCCTAAGGCCGCCTCTGGTCTGCATTAGTTTCAGTATCTCGGCAAGTGATCTTACAAGGAATAAAGTTCACGGATCATATCGTTGAAACTATTCCGTTCTATCCGTGAAATGCAGTCATATTTTTGTCATACTTCAAGAAGACTTGTTAAATATGCATGAAACACTCCGTAAACGTCATAACCGCGGTAATATTTGTGTTCTTATTTCCTGTATATATGGTAATATATGATAAAATATGTGGTTGACTTTGTTTTGTTATGTATATACTCGAATAATAAATTACGATATGAGATTTTAAACAGAAAATAAAACTACCAATTTTATTACATTGTGAAATCCATCTTGAAATCTGCATACATAATATTTCTGATTTCAGGAAAGAAATTCGCATAAAACTAACAGGTAATAACAATGTTTTTACTGGCTTTTAACCGTAGCTAAAATCAAAATTTATTACTGATTGTTTTTGTGGTAAATGTGTTATATCCAAATTTTTATTTTAACATTTTACTACAGCAACAACCATTACCAAGAATAATTTGTTTTTTAACATTATTGAAAGATTTTCGGAATTTTTGTTCTAATTATTTGTAACCCACAAAAGTACCATAAGAAAAACGTGACAAAAGTAACGTATAAGTTTAATTGAATTAATTTAATTATAAATAGTCCAAGGTTGAAAATGTAACACTTTAATTAACTTGAAGTAAGCTAGCATATGCGAAACTACAATGCGAGACAATTTCTATATAGATGTAGAAAATATACTGTGAACTGTGTGAACTTTATTACACAATATATTTACAACTAGCTAAACCCGGCCACGCATTTTTGTGGCTCAGTCTGATATGAAATGGGAAAGTAAATAAAAAGTACACATAAAAAAAACACATACACGATGATTAACTGGAAAGAAATGAGAAAACACGCGCGTATTCGAATGCAACGTTGTGTCAAAACTTTCTGAGTTTTGGGAACACGAACATAAGAGGTTGATTTTTTAGCAGTGGGATAAAAAGTATCCTATGTCCGTCTCCTGGTTCTAAGCTACCTCCCCACCAATTTTCAGCCAAATCGGTTCAGCCGTTCTTGAGTTATAAATAGTGTAACTAACACGACTTTCTTTTATATATACTCGTATAATATTGAATGCGAACACATACTTCAAAATTTAGAAATTCAAAATTTTATAAAAGAGGCGCCGAGAAAATTAGGGCGGCCCGGTAGGAAACTTTAAAGAAAGCTCAAATTTTGGATTTTGTAATAATTGAATATTATATTAAAAAAGAAATTCTAAATTTCAAAATTTTATTTGGGGGCACGAGGGCAGTTTTTATCGTGACAAGATTTTTGTACCGTGAAGAGATTTTTTTTATCGTGACGAGATTTACATCCGATTTGCTTTTAATTTAGAATAGAAATTTAGAATTGATGTTTTAGTATGCTAGAATGATATTACAGTGGTAAACCATGGCATGATTCTTAAAGTACCTGATACTAGTTGTAACTTTTATGAAAATATAATAATTTTAAAATGTTACTTAAATTTAAATTACCCACAAAATCTTTCCATTACCGCTTCGAGGGTTAATTTATCCCCTTAGCAGCTTATTGTTTTCTTTTTACTAGTATAGTATGGTAAATCAGTATTAATTTAACCAATTAACCAAAATGAATTACCTTGTGGTAAGCTAGCACTGCAAAACAATTTTCTACTTGGGCCCTTGTAGAAATTTCTCTTCCTTGTCAGTTGAGTAATCCGGACCTGATTCTCCGAATACTGTGCCCTCCAATCACCAATATTTATTTAATCTAGTTTTTATTTAACGTTTACGACTACAGAAGTGTTGCGTTTTACCATACAACATCCGATCTAAAACAAAGTTTTATTAAACGGGTAAAGTTTAGTTTAACATTAGAAGTAATTAGTGTTAAGTAAATGTTTATTTAAGTCCTGTGTAACTAATTCTAATTCAAATACTGCGAATAGAAGATTCTAGATAACGGATAACAAACTTGGTGAAACAGCCTTTATTGACAAAATTATCTTATGAACTCTAGTTAAATATATACTATAACAAGGGTCTTGAAACTAGCGGAGGATAAGGTTATTTTACATATATATAGGTATATATGGGAAAGCGGAATATGCGTAAGTTGCATCAATATACAAAATAGGGTACATGCGATATTGATTCTGCGAACAGTGTCGTGTGAAGGTAATTTGGCGAAAGGATCAAATTGTGAGAGTTATATGAATTTTAAGTAAATGTACTAATCATCCATTAATTAGGTCACACACAAGCAAGGGGGAAGGCTATACGACTATTTATATACAATCTACGAGCTGAAAAAGTCGTTACTAATTTTGATGTCAGTACGAATATATATTATTTGTAGCATTTCAAATGAAGAATCCGAAGTTAAATGCTGAATTACTTTTTTTTTAAAAACAATCTCATAAAAAGATAACGACTTTCAATAGGTCTGTAGTACGTACATATACTCGTCTATCAAATTGAAATGCTGTGCTATAGACTTATGATATAAAACTTATATTTTTCGACGTAATGATGTTTGCACAAAGCTGCATTGCACTTACTCGAGTAGTCGTTTATTTTAACTGTTTCACGAGAAGTAGTTTCACAAGTATTTAAACTTAATAGCTTTTTTATCCATGTTATATGTATATTTACGACTCTTTGTGACATATGGCATTTTTCTAATGCGAACTACATTTTGCCAGTTGGTTTAGTTGGAGTATGAATAGTGACTAAGTTCAGCTCAATGTTTGTTTATCGCCTGATTTAAAAAACGTACTGTATTACGAGTATATGAATGTTTTACTTTAGAAATAAATTTTAATAAGTATTTGCTTAATATTGTATATATAGATGAATCATTTGAGACAGAAGCATATCAGTAACTGTGTGAATTTTTAAAAGCAAAAAAGTTTAGGGTTACCAAAAACTCAAAACAGATAGATTCTGTTCGCTTTTGTACAGTTAAAAAACATTCCTTATTCTACACATTTACACATTTCTGGCTGTTATGCAATTTTCTTTAAATTACCAAAGCACAATAACACCTGGACCGACCACAACCATGACTACACTACTTCACATGCGAAGTCTTCCAAGTCCCTAATATCTCTAAAAACAATTTTTCCTATCGTAGTAATGTCGAATATGTCTGATTAGCCTTTGCGTAAGATTTTTCGAAGCAGTTTCTAGGCCATCGTTCGAAATATATTTGGTTAATATTTGTTTACAATCAGGAAGAGAAATTTCGTATTTTAAAGTAACTTCATAAATAGTGTGGCCTTTTTACATGATTTGAAATATCTCCGAGATAAAGGTCCGAACATTTCCGACTCGACTTTTTGTTCTCCGTAAATCACCTAGATATATCGCACAGATGTCGATTCAGATAATAGGTCATATCTGAGAATATCCTATTCAATTTTTATACGTTTCTGATACATATTGTTTGTAGGGATGTAAAGTTTCTACTCGATAATTTTTATATAAATTAAAACGTTCGCAAAAAGCTTAATTATTATAAATAGAGAAGTAAGTCCTCTTATTAAGCCATGGACATTTTTTAATAACTCATATTTCGAATTTGTTTAATTCTTTGATGGGGTTACATCCTCAACACGTTTTATTGATAAACTGTTCATCTAAATTCAAAGAATCAGGCCTAAAATTTTTACCGTTGCCATTGTTGTACGCAATGGAAGTATGTGATCAAATCTTAACTTATGGTCACTATTCTTCTGTTTTTTTCAGTTTGTTTTCACCAGTGTGAACATATATAACTATTATCGTTCAACAAGGAAAGACCTTTGCAACCCAGTTAAGAAATGAAATTGTACGAGAGCGTCTGTGTATTGCGTCAAAGACCCTTAAGCAGAAATATCTTCTTCATTCTCTTATATTATTGTTATTTATGCTGATATTTGTTTAGCAGCATGGCGTCAGCTATATAAAAACTATTTAATATCCTCCCAACACGAAGTTCCAACACGTTGAACTATAACTTTAGGAAAGTCTTTGTGAAGAAACATTTGCTATGTTACAATAAGAGTATGTTAAGAAATATCAGGGCGTATGCAAATGCAGTAGTACAAAGTATAAAACTTTGTCATTTAAAGACTATGAGAACATTTAATGAAATTAAACCTCAGTTAATTGTTGTTCCGTAATTTATATTGTCTTACACGATTACGCTATTATTCTTGTTGCAACGAAATTATGAAATTGTTTACGTTGACTAATTAGAAGGATTACACAATTGTTTTATGAGTTGTGCACATTTATTTAACTGCATAACTTGGTAAAACACTTTCGTTATCTATTAAGGACAGTCTTGCTCGATCTACAGAAAGATCCACTATGTAAACTAACATTTTTATAACATTTCTACAGTAAGAAGAAATTTGACGAAAATAGAAAGAAAAGTCGAGGGACGTTTTAGAAAATGGTGAAAATTAGATCAAATTCAACATATTTTATGTAGAAGCTACCATTTCCTGCAACAATTTATATTGATTACCCTTAGAACATATATATAAATGGAGAGAGAATGCTGGACCTGAAAGTGTGTCAAAAATGTATGGAAGAGAGAAAGGTATATGTTCCTATTTGTCTCTATGGGCATGCGTCGAAAGTAACAGTTGTCAAGTCAGAGCTGTCTAGATATAATATGTGACAGTTGCTAAATATGACATTATATTGATGTAGATATGTATAAATATAAATAAACTATATATAAATATAACTAAAAACGTGACTTCTGTCTGCTCCAAATATCAACAATGACATCTATAGCGTTCATGAGTATATGTTTTCACTGAACGGTCACTGTTTTACCGAGAGACAAGCTTTGTACCAACTAAAGAAATATAATTTCTTTACATGTTTAAAAATAGAATATTAATATTTATTACATCTAGACAGCTGTCACTTTCGACACATGTGCAAAGAGAACAAATAGGAACATATACCTTTCTCCCTCGCACACATTTTGGACACACTTTTAATCTATAGGAAACATAGGCTATTCACATTACATATATATATTATATATGCTCTAAGTGAATACCGCTCTGAAATCGTATACAGTACACGCTTAATCGCAAGAAGAAAATTTATGAGTATGTATATATGGCATAATCATTATTATTGCTTGACTAAATTATAATTTTAAAGTTCATTTAATCCTAAGAATATTATTTCAAGTTATTAAATGAACCAAAAGTACAACAAAATCCACCGAGAACTGAGAACGTAGCACAGAGCATTCACCATCACTAAGGATTCATGCGACAGTGCCTTAATCGACCACTGCTTCTCCCACAAAGCGCTTTAATATAGGTTTACCTTTTTGCGAGTCGGAATACAGAAGTAAAACCAGATTCGTGGAATGTTTAATGACTCGTGTGGATATTTCACTTCACGCGGATCAGTTTTGTGAGTTTCATTTGCTAGCTATAGTAGGAGTAATGTAGAAATGTAGCTCTCTACAATGCACTGTATGCTCCTATAGAAGATTTAACTTCATGCATATGTAACGAAGATTAGAATGTTGAATAGTGTAAAACCATTCGCAGGATGTACACTGTATTGTGCATGGTACTGCCATTACCATCCTTGTGCAAAGGTTAAAGTGAATACATTATATTAAAAAATCATATAATTATACACTTTGTGCACATAATTACACCACAACCACATAATTACTCTCACGTTGCGAGGCGAGTGTTGCAGGCAGATCTGGCGGGAAGGCGGGTAAGATAGAGTAAAAATCCCCTGGGTGAGACCATTGATAAAATGGAATCAGTTAGAAATTCATACCAGATAGCATAGAACCTGTATTGTTTTTCTCATGGGCTGGCAGTTTTACTCCAGTTGCAGTCAGGGAGTAAAACCGAAAAGGAAATGAATAGCCGAATGTGTGAAGTGCGCATATAATATTAACGATTGTTAGTTGCATTGTTTTTGTTAGTTGATTGATTGTTACAAACTCGATGTATTTTCGGTGGATACTTTAATAATGGGCTGCCAGCCGTCATCTTTCAGGAAAAAGTCTGGCATTTGTTCAGTGTTCTTCCTTGAAGTCTAGAAGAATGTGAAATTTTACGTCAGAGAATTAATGTTCCATTTTTTATGCTCTTTTAACATTCAGTTACAATTCATGATTTAAGTCTTTCAAAAAACATTAACCACTGGAAAATAAGCAGTTTTTTTCAAAATTAGTCTATATCACTGTAAAGGACTACATTTACAGACATGTTCCTCATCTCTATTGTTAATGACAGTATAAATCTTTATACAATAAAGATCCTAGGAAGAATATTGTCTTAAAGTGCAAGTTTTAAGCTTGCAACAAACTAATTCCAAGGTTCAATGTTAATCTCTCACATAGAAATTTTAGCGCCGTGCGCAATATTGAAATTTCTACCTGTGCCTATTTAATAATTCAGTCAAATAAAATTGCAACTGAAACTTGGCGTAGTACAGAGTGCTAGATTAAGAAAATAGTATTTTTAGGACTAATTATATAAAATAAATGTTTTTGGCATAATTCTATCTTGCCCCTTGCTACCCAAAGTCTATCCATTGTGACATCTCCATAATTTTTTACTAATAATTTAAAATTAATTTATAATAAATAAATGATACAACTATTCCAAAGAAATGAATAATTTCATCAGTTCTTCAATTTTCTCTATTCATGCCAACCAATTCTTTATAACTATTTCAGTTTCAAATATTAAAATGGTATGATTTTCCAATATACGACCTTGACAGCAAACGAAGTTTCGATTTTAAAATCATTGAGCTTCGATAGACTTGTAACAGGAAGCCTCAAATGCCGTAGGGCTGTTCAACACGAACATTGAATAGCTATAACGTAGTCATGTTTACTCGTGAATCGTGATATGTTTTAAAGTATCGAAATACAGCGTGTAAGTGCATGGCTAACCGAACATGATTTTTGAAAGCTAATGCATCGTCCATATAGGTGCGACTCCAACATGTTACATTCAGCATTTGTTGCAAGAAGTTGTACAACACGTCCAGAGCTAAATAACATGTAACTTAATACATCCGCATCTTTATCGGTATTATCTATTAACTTAGACTGTTTTATATGTTTACAAGTTCGATGAATTCTTTCATTTGGGTTTGGGTTCACAAAAGAGACAAAATATATTACTTATTTAAGGACCGTGGTCCTAAGAAGCCTTCGTGAAGTATTAATAAAAAAAAAATATTACTTCGTTCTAGTCTACGAAGGATTCTGCCATTTTATGTGTCGAAGTAGGTAAAACGATATAATAAAAAACACATTTAGTAATAGATGTAGGAACAGAATAACATCAACGTATGATTGTCGCATGTTGGAGTCGAACTAGTTTGGACAAGACTTAACATACTTTTGAAACTTTATGTTTATTGAATTTGAATAATAATATTACTCTCAGTAACCGTACCCTCGTATATATATTTTTGATATACATTTTATATCTATGATTGATATTGCTGAATACGTTTTCAACTGTAAACTTTATTTATCTATAGTTTATACTCGTATGTATAATAAAATCACAATGTAGTGCGTAACGCAATTTCAAAATCACAATAAAAGAAATATCAAATTTAGAGCTCTGCAATATATGTATCCTCATTGCCTAGATTTCGTTTGAAAGTCTTTAAACCATAAGAATAATACCGGAACAAAGAAAATTTGAACAAAGAAATATCTTGAATGTTATACTGAGACAATGAGTCTATTATTATAATTCCATTTATCTTTACAGCTTCTAATAAATCATATTTTTATTCTAAATTATATAAAAACCTTTTGATAGATGTGATGCCTCATGTATTTACTGCAAACATTAATCAGGGAACACAGTGGCGTCTTTAGAAGTTATGAAACGTTTTTTTTTAATTGCAAGTCTATAATTACGAGATTGTTGGAAATTTTCAAGCAACATAGAGATGGTTGCTTGATTTCATCTTTAATAACTTCAAATTTGACGTTATAAGCTTTCTATACGTTGTTTGGTACGAGTACGTTTTTGCGTGTCGTCTAATATAATAAGATAATTGTTTATTGTAATAAACTTGTAAAAAAAACTTTCAAACGAGGTTCGATTTAAAAGTAGGAAAAAGGTTTAGGTTTAATTAATGATAAGTAATATTATTTTACAACTTTTATCGAAAATAAGAAACATTCAAATTCGTTTTCTTTTCTTATTCTCTGCATTTTAATTATCAGAATAACAGGACCTTGTACAAATAATGTCGCAAATTATTTGTTTCTTTCGTGGTTGTGTTCTTCCTTCACAACGTAGCCGAATTCTGCTAACTTTTAACAAAAGATGAGTCTACAATGTTAGAGGTTCCCTCTGATTACACATAAATATCCAAAGCTCCTATAAACAGTGAAACCTTTGACAAATCTCTTAACAATTTTGGAATTCTTGGCAAGACTTGGAAATCGAATGAAAAAAAAGAAAGATTCCAAAAGAATTGTTTATATTTTACTACATTAAAAATATTGAAATTAGATTTTAAGAGCTCTTAATTTAAAATTGGCTAGGGGCCAAATATGCATACGACATTTGAGATAGGGCATCTGATATTTGAAGCAAGATGCCTTGACGTTCGGACAGGTTTTTAATCTATTTTAGGTAGGGCATGGACGTTCTACAGTACTGCATTTCCTCTCTATGTCTCTCCCACTATTCCTAGCCCTATGAAGTTATGATCTTTATGTAAATAAGCATATTGATAGTATATTTTTTGTTTAACCATTTTAACAATTAATTTAAAAAAACAAATTACGCTGTGAGTTGGCGTCGAACTTCTTGCCGTGATTGAGTTGTTTTTTACTTGATCTACTAATAATATGTCTAGACGAACAGCCTCATCATCCATAAATCAGTGTAGAAGCTAAAGTTCGTCACATTATACACCATATGTTGTTTACAAGACACACGTAATGATACTGATACTGTAATGATATTCTTTTTCCGAAAAAATATTTCTATAAAATACCTAATACATGTTGGCACTACAATTTATATTTATCGGGCACTGACCCTCTAATTGCACTGTGATAATTTTTCTTTTATTTCTTTATATCTGTTTACACTGAATTAAAATCATTTGTTGTGTTTTTGATGGTTTACACCAACATTCGACAGTTCGCCACACCTCCTCGGCGTCAGTACTGCAACTAATTTCTGTAAATTCTAGAGTATTCAAACGATTTGAATATTTTACAAGACTTTGTATTTATTTTATACTAAACTACAATTTAAAATATTGAATAGCAAAAAAAGACCCCATTTATTTCACTCCATTGATGCGGCCCTGTTTCTCAACCCACGCCTTTTTCCTATATTAAATGAACGACGAACGGTTTGGTCAAGAATATTATTTCGATAGAATCTTATAAGTAAGAGAAACCATAGTAGCAATTTTGAACAAATTGATCCATTTCAAAGGTAATTTGAGGGATGTTTGACATCTTTTGAAGCGAAAGAAATTGAACTAATATTAAATTTTTTCCTTTTATTTAAAAAAAAAGTTGAAGTGCTTTTATTATAAAGGAGGAATAATATAGGTTTTATAATTATGATGTTGCTATCCGGGTCTTTATTATTAATATGATACTATTGATTTTATGTGAAATCTAAAAGAAAGGTAATTGCAGATAAGCTGGAAATAAATTGTGGCTGTATACAATTAATTTCGTATGGGAACTAACAAAGAAAGGCCCCGATTAATCCCGATACGCCACTACATGATTTCTTAATGCATCTATCGTTCTTAAGCTGTATTCTCGAATATTTAAATAGTAATATTTCATGTATTTCGTTTGGGGAGATGAGGGGCGCCACACTATGAAAAGGGGTGCCTTTTGTAAATTAATTTCGCAGTGGTTATTCTAAGGAAGAAGAAAAAGTACAGGTAACCTTTGAAATAGAGTGAGAGTTGCGCCAAATCTTCATTTTGGATCTTCAATAAGTATATCTTGTTTCAATCCGTCTCAGAGCTATTGGTCTATAGCTTTTCAATTACATTATTGTCAGGAACAGAAATTTCCTTAACAAAGTTTTTTCCAATAGAGAGCTTTGTAAACTTTTGAAATTCGTTTTTGGAAGTCTTAACTTCAGAAATATATCAATAACCCAATTTTCTGAGAATATTGGGATCAATTGGCGGGTTGAAGACGAAGGAGGAATAAACTTGATATATTCATATATACCTACATTTATTTTCAAGTATACCCACTAATCAAAAATCATGTTAAGCTAGACAGTTACTAACCCGACATTTTTTCATTCGCTACATCATAAGTAACCAAACTTCATGTTAATAGCACAAACGCAGAATGCTCTAGCATTTATTTGGCTAATCTGTTCCATTATATATTAGTTTAATATGTAACATTATAATTATCTTACAGAAAAAGTTAAATTTTCGTTAAAGTTAATATAATGTAAAAGTAATAAGTAAGCCAAAGTGTAGAAATAATTGTAATCAAGCCAAATATACATAGATAATGTACAGATATGTGACCTCTAATATTTAGAAATGTTGTTACATCAATTTTAAAATTAACTTCAAAACACAAAAATAAAATCAAAACATTTTAACAGCGTTATGTGAATAAATAAAAAAATCAAACTTCCCAGAAGCATTTCAAAGCGAAATAACTCCCTGTTCACAAAACAAAAATGCTTTGAAATCAAAAAACAAATTATTATTGTGCAAAGTTAAGGGAGATTAAATTTGTATGAAGTGTTTTTTATTACAATTGAATCCGGGAAATAATAAAAAATTTATTTAAAAATTAATTAATGTATATGACCCGGCTGACAAACTAACTAAAACTAAACTAACTAAAATCAAACTATAATTTAAATATTTTAAAAGAGCGAAGCACCCTTCTTATCTCTAAAATCTTACCTTTACATACCTTTAAACGTGTATTCGTTGTAGGTGTAAAGTGCTGCTTCGTTAATATTTCTGTTCTGTCAGAAAGTGTTGAGGCGCCATTCATCATGCACACCAAATTAACTTCGCGCATCAAATTTATACCAAGGCAAAGTTACATCTTGAAAGATGTCCATTAGTGTGCTGTGCTGTAAATGTAACTGTTACGGGAAGTGTATAGTCTACCGGAAGTGTAGGTATTCGTGATTCATTTGAGTGTTTGATGGAAACAGTAGAAATAACTCTTCACCACCGTTAAACACTCCCAAAGTTTCCTCTAGTTCTGGTATCGTTCCATGTTCCATGTTAGGGACTCATATTCAGAACTTTTGAATTATTACTGGTAAGTTATTTTATTAATTTCATTTTGAAATTATGTATTCAATAATCAGTGAGATGAGTTTTGTGAAAGACGGACGGACGTGTCCTGTTGCTTTATTTACATCCGTATAGTCCGTTAAGGACAACATTGTGAAGTCACGTGTAGCATATAATATATCATTTTCTTTGCAATAAAATATAGTTAAAAAAAGCGTTTTAAATTTCCATGGGATCTACAAAAACAAAGAAAAGATCATTTATTCTAAGAACAATAAACTATATATTTAAAAAAATGAATTATTATTTATTTTATTTTTATATTTAATGTTTTTGCCATTTGGCGCTACATTTTTGTGTCTTAACTCTTTTATTTACATGTCATTGTGCTTAATTCAATTTTGATCCTTATTAAATTTAAACGAAAAAAAAAAATATAAATTTATCCTTCCCTCCTGTTTCTACTCTGCCTTTCTTTCTCTTTCCTCGTTCCTTTTCTCTATCTCCGCCATCCACCTCTTCCCTTCACTGCCTCCCTTTAATAACTGCCCTATATTCTTTTCGCTTATTACCTTTTTCACACATGAAAACTTAATGTGCTCCAATGTTTCTTTCTCCTCTCCGCACACCCTACACATCCTTTTCTCACTATTTGCCCAGTATCTGTTTCCTTTCTCCTCATTTCCTAATCTGGCAATCCTTCTCATATTTTTTGTGTCTTTTTCTCTTAAGTATTGTTGTATCTTTAAAATTTGTGACAACACACCAGGGGGGAAAGGGAGAGGGGTCATTGTTGCAGAAAATTTATGTGACATAATTTGTAGATGACTCCTAAATAATCACTGTTAAAAATGTTAATTAATTATTAGTAAGGGTATATTAATTATTTTTAAGATACATTATTTTATATATATTATAAGCCATGTTTCGTCAGTAATCGATAATTGGAATTGTTAAAATTTTCTATAATATTGAACTTTCCCATTCTACACCATCTATTATTTAATAAAAAAAATATTCTAGTTTATTTAAATCTATATATTTAATATCGGAAGCCATATTGTCCTAATGACAAGCATTCACCGAATGTTTAAAACTTGTGTTATTTATTCGTATTTCTTCCTTTTTCATTATGTTAAAATATTAAAGAGTTTTCCTCATAAAAATAAACGATTTTCTTTATTAAATTTACTCTCTGATGGTTTTTCCTTTTAATTTATTTACTTATTTGACAACTCAGAAAAGTTCTTGAAATATTTGAACTTTTAAAAGATTAAAGGAAGATTTAGAATTTAAAATAATGATTTATATTTTATATTAAATAACGTTGATCATTATATTATAGAAAATATAAGTAAATTAGTAGAATATACTTTAAAATATTTTGGTACACTCTCTCTAACTGATTTTTATTTTTATTTCATTTAATCTAATTTTAATTTAAAATTAATTAACGATTTAGTTTATAACAAAGTTTAATTGCATTCCGATACTAACTTTTGATTAATTAAAATTCAAAGTGTCCCTATTGTGCAAAGCAGAGAAAAAAGGAACGCAATTTTAAATCTAGAGATTTGGCCAAACATTTACCACGTTGGATAATAGCTAAATTCTTTTATAAGGTCAAATTAAAGCTTGGTATGGGGATAGATGCAGTGTCGAATTAATTTGTTGAAGGCCAGGCGCAACCAGAGAAAAAAGAAATTACGATTTTGTTTTAATTATTTTGTTAGTTCCCATGCGTAATCAATTGTATCTAATCACAACTAATTTCAGTCAGTTTAATTCGAAACTGAATAGATGTACTTATATATTTACGAAGTTGATATGATATACTCAATCTGCTTGGTTTATAGATTATAAAAAACCATGTAAAATAAAAAACTTTGATAATTATTCGATACAGCTACACCTTTCTTTTTGAATCTTGAAAAAAAACTACTGTATTTTATTATGTTTTATGGCAAGTTTTGTATACTTAAAATTTGTACAAATTACAAAGTAATATACATTATATCTCTTTTCATTTATAAATAAACAATATTAACGATTAAAGTTGAAATTTCCAATTTGAGGTTAGAAATAATATGACATTGTTCCATATGTAAGAGATGTCATATTTCACATTTCTTGGTCAACTTTACCCATAAATACTATCCATTTTTGTCATAAGAAGTAGTATAACGAATATTACCAAAAAATTTGTACATGTTTTAGCTATACTAAAGGTGCCATAAAATATGTAAAAGTGCAGCAGTTTTTCTATAAGATTTAAAACAAAAGGTGTAGCTCTATCGAATAATTAGCAAAACTTATTAAATATATTTTGCTATTGCTTTATACGAATTCCGTGTACTGTATTACAAAATACAACCGAAATTTATCATTTATAATACAAAATCCAATAAAACACAATAATTATTTCTTATTGAACAAAAAATAAGTTTATTGAACCCAAGTCGTTTATTTTTTGGTTTAGTTGAAGCTTTACAAAAAAGAAAAAAAAAACAATATTTACAAAACTCATCTAACTGTTCACACCCCATTTTAACTTTCCAAAAAGCACTCTTCATTCTCTATTTTTGGATAACACAAGTGGAGGGTCCCATCCCTTTCCGGGGGTGGTATGGGTTGTCTATCTATAACCTCATTCTACCCCTAGTACCCCTTTAGACGCTTCAGCAGGTTATCCGTCGTACAACGAAAGCAACGGGCCTGTTACTCAGGTGTAGTAATGGTTACCAGGGCAACAAGCCAACACCTCGACTTCCTTCCTTCCTTCACGATTTTGGGTTGTTATCAGTCAACGTTAGCGGTTACGAAAGTGTATAAGAATATAAGTGTTGTATGTATAGGGTGTAGGGATGTAAGGCTAAGGGTGTATGTTTGTATATCCTTATAAATAAAAATATTATTGTGTATGGGTTTGAAATAACTATATAATAATGTAATATAGATTTTTTGGAATATATTTGAGATTTCTTTTCACGATTTTTTAGATATACAAGCCATTTTTATGTTACGCAGGCTATTACTTTGGATAAAGTTGTGGAGAAGAACTAAAAGCGGCCTCACAATATCTCAAGACAGTCAGGATACTTGGCATGTTTATATTTAAGAACGAACAGTTGCGCCAAGTCTTATACCGCATTTACATGAGCAACTTTCTGCACCGCAAAACCGTTGAAAAGTTGCGCCAAATGGGCTTTGTGTCCTCATTTTTTAGTGGTCGATTTTTCAATTGTTGATTGAAATTGATGTTAATAAATGTGTATTGGCATGTCTATTTTATTAAATATCTAAATATTGACGGAGATATAGTAATTAAAAATTTGAATTGTAGTTTTAGTGCTAGAAATGGTTGGCCATATTTGTATGACGTGAAATGCATTTTAACGACAGTTATTTGTTGAGTAGGTCAGTGCTGTGGTAATGTTCTGTAGCTGTTGGTAGTCGAAATAATCAAGTCAAATCAAAGAATAATACGTTTTTATTTTATTTAATCCTGCTAAGGCAGACATAATATTGAAATTTGATTGTTCCTTGAAATAGCTGTAAATAATATTTGATATTTTGATATATAAATACATATAGCAGAGATTTATGATCTGTAAATTTGGTAACCTTACACAAGGATTGTGATGTCACATGCACCTGGAATGTGTACAACGTTGAATCCCTTTAATAATTAAAGAGACAAAATGACTTTTTTAATTGTTAATATCTCTTAACATATAAGGAGTTATTAAAAAATAATTGAACATTTGAAGTTCTCGTAACCTACTTTATCAATATATGGTACACTTTTGTAGAAATTAAGACATAGGACACAAACCCATTGCTCGGTAATTTACACTTATGCCTGTCGCACACTCCAAGTGTTTTTTGACTGGACGTATACGCGCTACTATTCTGTAAATGTAATGAACCCTCGCACACTGCAAGCGACAGAGCCGTCCGAAAACGGGCGTTACGTAGCTTTCATACTGGAAACGTATTTCAACGAATTTTAACCAAGCGTATATATTGCTACAACGCTTAACCTATCCCTATCTTGAAAATGCAATCAGCAGTCTCTTAAGTGAAGGTAGAACGAAATGCAATAGTCTCTTTCATAACAGTGGTGTATCCATAAAAATTAAAGTTAAAGTTTGCTCTCATGATAAATTTTGTTAGTGCATAACAACTACAATACACCCTACAGTACACAAGTTTGACTTGGCGTACTGTTGTATCCATTGAGATATAAGAATAGAGTGCGCAAGAGGCTGAATACTGTGATAAAGGCAAGAGAGATAGCCGCGAAAGTCCTCTGTGTCTCTTTCGAGCCGAGTACTGTGATTGACTGCCGCGCTAACGAAAATATAGCTATACTAGAGTCATCGGTGTCTTTACTCATTTTAAAATTTACTGTATGCTGCACTCACTATTACAAATATTTTTATTTTAACAATAGCGTCTGCTTGCTTGTTTACCCCTACCAATCGCCAATCAACCAAGCCAGCAGCAGCGGTTCGGCTAAGAAGAAACAGATAGGACTCTCGGTAGGCTATCTCTCTCTTTGCCTATATCGCTTTCTCTTACACGCGGCCGTACACTTCGCATACTCTATTCTTATATCTCTATGTTCGTATCGGTACGTGCTATGCATGTATTGTTTCAAATTCAGTTATATCCAGTGACAATTAACTGTTGTCTCTAGGCTCTCGAGGTCACTAATCCAATACTAGCAACTATAATAAATCTAAAGTTTTCTGCAACAAATGACAAAGTAGGTGAGAATACGAAAATGCTGAGATATACTTTATTCTCACATACTACCATTTTCCTGGCAGTTGAACTACAATGGGAAAGCACATGTGACACTAACAAAAGACACATTAAGCCCAGCTTATACTTGTCACATGAACATCTTATTATTGTCGCTTTTGTGGAATGCGTTCCTTTTTAAATCTTATAAAAAATAACCATTTCTTATAAATATAAGAGCCATATAAATGACACAAATTTGTTTAAAATATCTTAAGTATGTAATGCATATGGATGGAACGAATTGTAAACGTCTATAATTGTATCCTTCCTACTTAAATATTCACTATAATAATAATTAGATAAAAAATATTTTTGAATAAGATCTTAAATATTAATCTATAATAATCGATCATTATAATTATATAATAAATTCATAGATGTCGCCTGTGTATACTCTGTAATTTGATTATAGTTTAGAAAGAAAATGACAGATGGCGTAGCATTTTATTAACTGAGTGTAGTGTCAAATAAGTATGATTTAAATTGATTGTGCTGTGTGTGTGCTTCTCCTTTTCGACAAAAAACAATTCGTTTTATTTAATTACATATTAAATATATAATATTAAAATTAATTAAAACGATTGTTGCTGTCTTACAAAGTGAATATTATACTTCGGTAGAAGATACATATCAAAAATGCAGTATAACCTAACCTAACAGTTTGGCATGAGAGTGATTGATATTTTATTAAAGTGGTTTGATATAATAAAACATTAATTAGTAATTAGTTCAGTTTCACATGTGTAAGTGTTTGATTTAGTGTGTCTTAAAAAGTGCGAACAAATCTGTGTTACATTATTACTGTTTGTGATTAGAATTTTCTATAGGTGTGTACTCGTACAGATAGAATTGACAACAGTACTTCAATAGTGTATTTAAACTGTAGAATTTTAACTGAGTGTTTTGCCTTAGATTCTTTTTAATATGAACAAAAAGGTTTATTGTACTTTAAAGTGTTTTATAAATGCACAATACAGTGTTTTGACAGTAGTGAAATAAGTGGTGCAAGGTCATACTTCGAAACGTCAAAATGTAAGTTATTTTAAATAATATTTTTCTTTATGTTCGCAAGTAACAACTGTCAGTGACATATATATTACTATTAATTATTAATTGATAATACTACCTAAAGTTTAATGTTAATTTCGCATTGTAAATATCTTTGTTATTTCAAAATTGTATAACTCCAGTACATATTATCGTAGTACTAAGTTGCGTGAGTGACATATTTTGGTCGATAGGGCACTGAGCATATTTACCTTAATTCCGATTACGATATTCTCACTACAATAATAAGTTTAGGGACCCCTTAGTGATGAATTAATATCAGACATCCTCAAAATATCAGACTCCATTCCATCCCGGGTCGTTGATAAGAGATTCGGCTATTTGCTTATTTTACATGTTTGATAAACGAAAATGTACAAGGGAGTACATAAAGATAAATAGAATAATAAACTAATTAGTATCAATGTACGATTACGATTTTACTCGAAATAGGTAAATACAAGTGCAACATTTAAAACATGCTATTCAAATTATATACAGTGTATGCGGTTTTCATAACAATAAAATAATTGATACAAATCTATTTAAATTATAATTTAAATTCAGTATCATAAAACGCCTGACTAATATGCAACTGCAATAACTGTATAATTTAAATAACGATTCAATTAATAAAATAATTTTGTATTTAATAAAATAGTACCACGAGTAATTAAAAATATAAATAATAATAATCTGCAGTGTGATATAATGACCTGTGACCTCAACGTGTGCTTATAGCAAATAAAAATGGTTTATAGCTTTATGTAGCATAATGTATAGTAAAAAATATGTATAATATTTATTTTTTAATTTAGATTTATTTATTACACCGCTATAAATTATGTCACTGAGATTTTATTTATTGGGTTTTTATATTATGTGGTTGACATGTAATAATTTCCATGCTTATTATGGGATAAGCACGTATTTAATGAAATATGAAATACAAGCTTTATTCCTAAGGTATAAACGAGATTCAACATGCAATGGGAAATTAGTGCCTTGTTATAAAAAGCCGGGAAAGTTACACTATAAGGCTGAGTTCATACGGCATACGTTTTTTTGCAGTATAAATATTATCCAATTAATAGTGGCGCATACATATTATATTGAACTGTTCACACGTTTGTACTGCAAAAAAACGTGCAGTACAAACGTCGTGTGAACCCAGCATAAATGTACGCATACACTTTAAAAGCATCCTCCTATATTATAATGTTCCAGGTGTATATTTCTATTCTTATATGTTTGGTACTGAATTTTGTATGGTACCTCGAAAACGGCTCCGACCAATGTCTTTGAACTATTTGCCTATTTCGTAGAGAATAAAATTCTAAGAATTTTGGCGTCCCCGGATTTTCCCCTGAATTTCCTGAAAATCCGAAATTTTGGAAAAACTGCAAAAAAAGTGGGTTTTTTTTTGCTGTATAAATTTATATTCGTAAAAGATAGAAAGGAGGAATTTTGCACGTGTATTACGCTATTAAATGCGAACATATTTCAAAACATAGAAATTCAAAATTTAATAAAAGGGGTCTTGAGAAAGCCCGATAGGAAACTTTGGAGAAAGTTAAAATTTTGAAGTGTGTAATAATTGAATACAATATTTTAAAAAAATTCAAAATTTTATTTGTGGCACGGGGGGCGGTTTTGCCGAGGGTAAAAATTGTGCTAGAAATTTGAAATTTTTTATGTAGACTAACTTTGGTACCTAATTTACAAATCGAAAAAAAAAATCCCATATTTAAAAAAAAGGTGGTCAAATATTTTTTATTTTGTTGAAAAAAGTATATTTTTTTAGTCGGTTTATATGATTTGTTATTGAAATATTTGTTTCAATATGTGACATTTATATAGAACGAGTTAAATATTACAATTTAAAAATGTAACCAATATTTGAAACGAAATTCAATTCACACATAAAAGACAGTCGTCGCTTACGACGGGGTAAACTCTAGTTTATGTATATTTTACTTCAAAATATTATAGATGACAAAATTAAAATTATATATTTCAATTTATTGCCCTATCGACGAAAGATTTTTAAGATTTTAATTCGCTGGTCTAAATAATGTTTATTAGTTTGACACTGCGTTATGAAACAACTTAATTTTAAATCTATATATTTTAGCACACTAGAATCATTTATTATAACAAACTTAACATATTAACTCTATTCATCTCATGACACTTTTAAAGATGTCAGCAGTACCGTCAGAGTGTCGTTACATTCATGTCTTCATAATGAACCAAATATATTCTCATAGAATGCAAGGTAAGGTGGTTATTAACGTTATACGTATTATACAACGTGTCATAAACGACAGTTTTATAGTGATAAGGTAAAATTGTCAACATGTCGTTACAAGTATGAGTTTGGAATTGCTTCGTGAAGCTGATCTTCCCTTTAAACTCCTAAAGTTTTCTTCGTCGCAGCAGAGAGACGAATAAGTATGTTTTGAGGTGTCGCAGATGATGTGTTTGCAGAACGTCACACCGTGTCAGCTTAATAACACTAGTGCCTGCGCCTGAGGATACAAAAACACAACGGAGATGTTGTGAAGAGGCTCGGAACAACATCGTTAGTGTCAGCACATCATTCTACGCGTGTACCATGTACCACAGCCTCTTAAATGCTGCAACACATTCACATTCAAATTTAGTAGATGGTAGGGAGACAGTTCAATAAAACACGGAGAAAAACATCAATGTTTACACCAAAGAGACAGTTCTTAAAACATTTTTGTTTTTTGTTGCTGTTTTAGTAAACAAACACATTCCCATTTGAAGTCGGTAAGATCAAAGGAAAACACGTTTGTTGTTGTTTTTTAGTCTGCTTGGTTTGAACACGCAGTTTTGTTTTTTGTGAACATTTGCGCTTGTCAGTTGTTGTTTATCATGTTTATAATTTTTATGGGACACACAGAAAACCACTAAAAACAAAGCCAGTCTGTTCAATGTAAACAGTCTGTTTTCGAAAAACAGATCTGTTTTAAAATAAAACAACACATGTTTTTGTTTTGCTTTTTGACAACAAAAGTGTTTTCAAAACTGTCTTTCTAGTGTGAAACCGGCAAAACGCGACAATCCCTTCAAAATATATACTTACAAAATAGGCTTGTGAAGTATGTCTTAATTTTTATAAAACTGTACCACACATTGATAAAGTTGGCAACCAGAAACTCAAATATTTCAATTACTTGTAATAAGTCTTCCTTTCAGCCTTCTGTTAACCATATTATAGAAGATATTAACATCTAATCTTTTTGACCCTTTAATCATTAAACATCCATTGATTTGCTTTCTCTTTTATGCAACAGAGATACATATGAGTGAGTTATTACTACTAGAGGGTTCTTTATTCTGTGACGTCATATGTTTAGCTAACTGAATCGGCAAAAATTTAAATTTTAAACAGCTTTATTTCCGTCAACTTTTGGATATTTAAATAAAAGGAAACGTTAATATACTTATATTAACTTATATTTAATCAAGAATTAAAAAAATGTATATACATATATCTCATCACTCAATAAGTGCGTAGGATGAGATATAAATGGCGCCAATATTGACAAACCGATATGATAGTTAGATAGTATCAATCTTCAAACGATATGTGTCAAAAGTTCATAACATTCCGACCATTAATTTACGAGTTATGGTGGTTTTAGTGATGCTACTTTTTGTAATTTTCAAATGGTAAAATCTGAATTTCGTTGTTTTTTTGAGTGAATTAATATCTGTTGAGAACCTTTGGTTAAAAAGTCACATCAAACAGGATGTATTCGAATACTGAATATGTGGTGAACTTTATATATAGATGCAAAGAAAATAGAATAGGTAAAACATAATAAACACCACCGGCATTCCACAAATACACCGCCCCCTAAGTCTACAGTCAACAGCTTTAACACACCTGCAGATTAACTCGATGGGGGTTCGTGCTGGGATTGTACCACCACTCGAAGAACCGTAGAAAGTATACGGTATACGGTTCGCGCAACATCCGAATTAAATTATTTTTAGGTTAACTTCAGATATTAAATTGTTATTTCTCTTTTCGTATTTTAATGTACTGTAAACCTTTTTAGTAACGTTGCAAATTCTTGCTTTTTGCAGAAGCTGTTTAAATAAATATGTTTCGAAATCTGTAACTGTTTTCATTTCTTGATTTCTTGTACAATTGTACAAGTTAAAGTTAACTTTAAATTCTTAATCGTCAACGATCTATATTAACCGTGTATTTTATATAGGTGTGTAACATTTATTACGAGTATTAATAAAATATCATTCAAATTATAATTGGCATTTTATCTAATACAGGGTTTCCCAAACTATAGCCAAGTGAGTCGGATTCGAACTCCTATGACTCTTTAAATATAATTGAATTGAATTGAGAAAAAAAAATAAAACACATAAGAAGGACAGCAAGGTTTAGATTGTGAAATGAGGAAAAAGGAAACAGATACTGGGAAAGTAGTGAGGAAAGAAAGTGTAGAGTGTGGGGAGCGGAGGACGAAACACTGGAGCACATTAAGTTTGAGTGTAAGGAAAAAGTAGCGAGCGAAAGGAATATTGGCCAGCTATTAAAGGGAGGCAGTGAAGGAAAGAGGTGGATGGCAGAAATAGTAAAAAGGAAAGGAAAAACAGGACAATAAATAAGCTGGTGGCTGGGTTGCACAAGGAACAGGAAGAGAGAGGAAGTACTGAAAGAGGCAGTGAAAGGAAGCAGGAGAAAGAAAGAAGTAGCGAGGAAACAGTTAAACTTCAGTCCAGAAAAATAGACTAGGGAATAGACCAGTCCAGAAGGAAGACTATGGAAAATGAAGGAAGAGGGTCAAGAGAAGAAGAAGCAGAAAGTACTTTTGGAAATAAAAAAGTCTAGAATAGTTTAAATTTAATTGTAAGTTGAAGTATATGAAATGTATTAAGAATGTAGATTGTAAAGCCGAAAGGCGAACAATAAACAAACAATTAATTAATATAATTGAATCTTGCATATGTGCAATCGTCACTTAAAATAAGTAAGCTAATCCCCTTTTCTTCCACGCTTTATTCAATAAAAGCAATGCTTTTGATGCTAGCATTACGGACCTGTAGACGCTTAACTTAAGGGATTATATACAGTTAATATTTTGAAAAAATGTTTTTTTTTAATTTTATTTTGGTAATGTACATATATTTAAAAGTGCTTTTGAAACTTCAAGTCGGTGACCATGATTTCTCGAAAACGGTTGAACCGATCACTCTCAAATTTTAACACAAGCTTCTTAAGTATATTTTTTAGTAATTAATCGAAGGTTTTTCTCACCGATAAATATTTTTTTTTTATAAACAATTTAAAGCCAAAATATAGGTCAAAAATCGATTTTTTTCTTGAGAAGCCGCCATTTTGTCAAAAAAATGTATTTTGCCTATTCCTTCGATTAATTACCAGATTATACATATAATTATACTTTAACGAAATACGTTTGGTTTTTTCATTTTAGATGATTCAGTCTAGAGATATCGAGGTCACCGTAAGAGGTCTTTTTTGAAATCAGCCATTGCAGCTTCCAAATTATTATTTCTGCAAAAATAAAAATATTAAAATACAGTTAAAAGTTACCGTAATATGTGTACAAATTTTTACATTAATACAATTAAAAGTCTTCTAAGGATTTTTTTTTTTTTGAAAAATCGTCTTTTTTTGGGCCCCCTTTATAACCGCTTAACACTTGACTATGCTGAATTCGGTTTCACACTCGTAACTGGATTCTTCGATACAATTCATCGTATAGCAGTTCATCGTTGAAACAATTTATAATACAGTTCCACCATTACGTTTGAAATTTTTAACAATAAAAAATCTCATTAAAATGTTTATTCTCCATAAGAACTCGTGTTAAAATTACCAAATTTTGATTTCGTTTGTTTATAAAAACGGCATTGTTAATTATAAAATAATTAGGCTAATATGATTTTATTTTGTCGTAGAATGGTTAAGCAAAGTTTTATTAAAATCCTGCATTAAATGCATCCAGTGAATCAGCACCATTGTCAGACAAATATATTTCTCTCTAGACGTGCAAATGCATAAATTTCCACATCAACTAAATATTCTCAACAAAACCAGTAAATAATAGAGATAAGAATACGACAGGACTACTCGTAGATTACAATCGTTAAGCACATAATCTAATCCATATATTACGAGAATATTATATGTGGTAAGATAACACACACTGGAGATAAAGACAGCGTCTCAACTAAGCAACTCAGCAGTTCAGCAGCTCATCTTCCAAGGACCGTTTTAGTTTGCTCCGTGGAAATGTTCTATACGTATATGGCGGGACTCATATTGTTTTCATTCGTATAATTTGTACGTTTAAAGACGTTGAAGCAAGACGTCATTTGTATTCGTAAAACAATAGCCCCACCAAATATGTATGTGGCCTCGTATTCGTATCGCTATGCCTAGCTTAGACATACAAATTGAAATTTAGAGGCGCTATGGATGATTCACAATGTTCAAATGCTTATAATAATATTAGCCACGATGTTTTAAAAGTTTATACAGTCATTGAATTGTGAACTTATTTTAAAGTAAGGTTTTTTACATATATTTCCGCTTTTATTTTTTTAAATATCCGAAAATTGACGGAGGTCTGGATTTCTTTTTACCACTTAATGTTTAGCCTGTAGAATAAAGACCACAATCGATTTTATTTATTATGGTTCAGATTGAACAGACTGATTTTATTTTTAGTGTTTTTCTGTGTGTACCATAAAAATTTAGTATCCCAAAAATTATTGTGTTGGCAATACATTTCTATTAAATTGTTGGTCTTATCTTTTGTCCACTGCATTCTGCACTTACTTATAATCTCTCTTGGAACTAGCGCAAATGTTCACAAAAACAAAACTGCGTGTTCAAACCAAGCAGACTAAAAATCAACAACAAACATGTTTTCATGAATATGTTTTGTTTACTAAAACAGTTTATAAAGACAAAAATGTTTTAAGAACTGTCTCTTTAGTGTAAACATTGGTGTTTTTGTTCAGAAAAACAGTTTTTGTTCGCGATTTTGTTTTGACTCTCTAATGTGCACCCGGCATAACACATTTGCTTTATTGTTGAAGTGGGACGCAAGATGTATTCACCGACAACTACGGTTTTAGTGATATCTGTATGGTTTAGTCGTAGAACTCGTCCACATTGTCTAACAAGGTTGCTTGTAAGAATATGACGACATCAGTTGTTATCAGAATAAACCGGTAGCTGTTGTATATTTCCACGTTTTTTTGAAATATTTGTGTATAAACTTTTGGTAGTTTAACACCTAAAACAATATATACATTTGTAATACATAATTTATAAATACGAATATAGATATTTAAAATATAAAGATTAAATTTAATTCATTGGTAAAGCCAGTAGAGTTTTTTAGACCTTCTCTGCTTTCTAATATCTGCTTATAATTTTCAGGCATATTATAGTTTTTTTTTGTGTGATGAATACTAGTAACATTGAAGAATAATATGCTTTAGCGAGCTAGTACATTGTTCACAGTTCTTTTCTGAATAAGTAGATATGAGTAAGAATTGTATGACTTATCATAAGTCTACATACTTCCACGTTTTAACCTGAAGGAGTTGATGGACCCTGTAGCTATCTATTTTCTGAAAATATTTTTCTACCAGTAACAATTTATCCCAATCTTGTTCCTTCCTTTTTCCTCACAATTGACCGAGTTCTAGACTTCAGAGTAGTCAGTCAAAGACTATTAGATGATTGTGAATCCAGCATCTATTTGTTCGCAGCTTTAATTGTGAATGGGAAAATATATCTATCTGTATGTGTGTACAAACTGTCGTATTTAACGGGATTCCCTCAGCTCCGCCTAAGGGAACGAAACAACACCAGGGAGATGGTAAACGGAAACAAGCTTGACACTAAACAATACTCTAGTACTACCATAGTTCGTTCTAGCAGTGAAAGGCTAAAGCTGACTGTATAAATATACGAGAGAAGTAAAAGATAACATTACTGAAATAGTAAGTTGGAATTGCTAACACCAGCACTATTGTTTGTCGTGGAAATAACAACACCCATTCATGTTAAGTGTTAATAAAGTTAATTAGAAAAAATATATTATAAAATGAGTGCAGAGAAGACATTTGTAAATGTAGATACATTGTATAAATTTAATGACTAATAATTGATTCAGCCCCCTTGATTTCGCATTCAAACTTCTACATCTGAACAGGAAGCATCTAAGATTAACCGCCTTTTTTATCGTTATTGTCTTGAGCGACAAAATTAGTGATATTAAAGATTCTTCTGCTTTTTGAGCATTTCGTTTAAATTAAATTAATATAAGTTCAATACAATATTTATAACCTCAGTTTAGTCATCAATAAGTCTTTCTAGATTTGACGAAACGTAGAAATAATGTATTCTTTAAAATAACGATTTTTTTTTAAACCAGGGTCGTTCAAGCTCTTAACAAATATAACTTCTTAATAATAATGAATCTATATACTACCAGCCTTGATGAAATCAATCATAAAGCATAGAATTTGTCAGGTATCTCTCTGTTAGACAGTGGTACAGTATTGTTAGCATCTGCTTGAATGAACTTGTTCAAAACTAATTGAGACCTTGTTAGTCACTTCACGAATTTCTGTGCATAATCAAATGGAGCTGGAATACTAATTGATTTAATTTAGCTCATTGTTTCGATTTAATCACAACTTGTAATTTAGTTTGTTAAACACATCTCGACAGTTGATAACTTTCAAATATCAAGACGTTTTGAGGTTAAATTTAAACTTCCGATTTGCATTTATAATATGACTATATTATAAAAATAATATTGCAAAATAAATTTCGAATAATATTTAAATTAGTTCACAATACCTTTAATCGCCACAGCGAAGATTTTTAGTACCTTACGACACCACAGAATGTATGTTCTTTAAAAATTCACATAATAACGGTATTTTATTTAATTTCCATTTCGTTTTTAGTTCTCCTTTGAAATTGTCTTCTAAAAATACTAAATTCAAATATTATATGAATTCTAAAACAAGTATTATCAGAAATTTCATCTGTAAGAAATATATCAGATAAAAATTTATTGAAAATAGAAATTTATTGGCATACAAATATTTGATAAGAAAATAGCAATTTATAAAAAGGTTAACAATGTTATACGTTATAGATATAAATTCCCTTTAGCCTTCTCTATCCTCTAATATTTGTAGACGGTGGATGTAAACCCAATTTCTATTATCTCAAGCTACGACTACACAGTATGATCCTCACTTAGTTTATTCGTATCCTGCAGGACTATTCTTTGAGACATGCTGGTAATTTAAAATGAAAACAGTGTTAACTGGATATATTCTCCTGTACTTACCGCATAGCGTACAGGGTATATTTAAACATTATTTGAAATATATAATGTTCCAAGTGTATATTTATATGTTTATATGTTTACGCAATTCGTACGGTGGCTCGAAAACGGCTCCTTGGATTTTCTTGAAAATTGGAAAGTCTATATCGTAGAGAAAAAAATTGTAAGACTTTTGGCGTCCTCCGATTTTCCCCTGAATTTCCTGGAAACCCGTAATTTTGGAAAAACTAAAAAAAAAATTTTTATTTTTTGCTCTATAACGTTTAATTCGTAACGGTATTACGGTATTCAATGCTAACATTTTATGAAAATTAGAAAATGAAAAATTGAAAAAGGAGGCGTTGAGAGAATTAGGGGGCCTGGTAGGAAGCTTTGGAGAAAACTCAAATTTTGGATTACATAATAATGAAATATGTTATTCAATTCAAAATTCAAAAATTTTATGGGGGCACGGAGGCGTTTTTTGCCGATAGTAAAAATTGGGCTAGAAAGTTAAAATTTTGTATATAGGCTAGCCTTGGTAACTTATTTACGAATCGAAAAAAAATCCCCAAATTTTGAAAAAAAGTTAGTCAAATAACGCATAAATTGAAAATATTTTTTATTTTGTTAAAAGAATTTATTTCTTAAGTCAGTTTATATGAAAAATTATTTGTTTTTATATGTAAAATTTATATAGAATGAGTTAAATATTTCAATTGAAAAATGGAATGAAAATTTAAAATGAAATTCAATTCACGCACAAAAGACAGTCGTCGCTTGCGACGGGGGTAACTCTAGTTTGAAATATATGTGCAATAGCAGAATTATTAAACATATTTTCTATACTAGTCTATTATTTATGGTTACAAAATTTAAAAAAGTAATAAATATTATGGTCCGTCCAGGTGCCTTATTCATGACTCTCGGTCATTAGTAATGCCATGAAAACTCTACTTCTTTTTCGAAAAAAAATCATATGAAATTTGGTGAAAAGAAGAAGAGATTTACGTTTTTTGTTTAACTTATTTTATTACTATGAGTGTGAATGAACACATAAAACTAAGTATCGGATGTTGATGTTGCACTAGTCTGGGCGGACTATATCTATAAAGTTCATATCTCATACAAATAATATTCACATTTTAAAACCACATTAAGACATTAAGGTAAATTGAAAGATTTCGTTTATTAGATTACATTATTACCCTCAACTTTAATTAAAAATGAAATTAGTTTGACGCAACCAAAACGTAATAGGTATGATAAAGTAAAAAATAATTTCATACCAGGATGTATATCTTCCAAGAGATTTAATAAAATAAACTAATTTATTCCATAACTTTATCGTTGGATTACAGCTAACCTTCCAGAAGACCGGTTTTTATAATTTAACAGTGGGTTATCACAGAATCAATGGCTCTTATGTAGTTCCGTACTTCTCAACCCCACTCGTCTTTCCCTCTTTTACCCTCTCTAAGACGTACGATTGTACGCTTAGGGATGTAAATTCAGCTAAGCGGAGGCATTTCATGTTTTGGCAATATGAGACATTTTGTCCCGTCTTATAGTCGCCAGTCAGGCTGGGGAGTCAGTTGATATTATTCGAAAAATATCAAGGTCATGAAACTAGAAATATCGCGCTATCGTAGCATATATTCATAAAGGGAGGGTAAAGTTCATATGATAAATATATCACGACCACAAATAAATAGAAATGTATAAGTCAAATCCTATTTATAATTTATGTGTAAAGTAATGTAAAATGTAGAATAAGTTTGTTGTAGGTCAGCCGTCAACGGATAAGTTTTCAATATACAAAATAGTATAAATGTTATAAGGAAGCGTAAACTTATATTAAAATATTGTGTTTTTTAATCTAGATTCTAGAAATTTTTCTCTAGACTCTAGAAAGAATTCTAGAAATGTCAAGTAAAAACAAATCTTTAATTTTATTCAACAGATAAAATGAAATTGACGATCGAATGTGTCAATCTCTGAATATTTACATAAATCAAATTTGCATGAAGTACAAACTCATTGAACTGTGAATATAATTACATATTAATGACTAGATACTTTTAAAATTCACAATTCACTATCCCCTTTAAAGATATCGTTGAGTAATAAGAAAAGAAAAAAACACAATCTTAGATTGGATATTATATTTAATATTAGAGGCGATATCCTATAATAATATACTAAGAGGACTATTCATTTCTGCAGTACCAGAGTAACATTAACAAAAATTTTACTATTTAGATATTACAAATGTTTTATTCGACTTCCATTTTTTTAATAATAAATCTATTTATATTTTTAATTACGAATCAACATAATACAATACTGAAAAGCCAACAACATTCCCATCGTTAACTGATTCTACATTCATTAGACTTATAACAACCTCATAAATGCATCCACTACAAAAACTCCCACTTCTGATATGTACCATAGAACCTAACAACGAATCCTTCAATCGAATTCATTCACTCAGCGCAATGCGGAATTTTCCATTATTTATTTCTGAAAATAAAGTTTCTAAAAGAAATGCATAACCAATGAACCACTTTGTTAGAATATGTTTAAATCGAAGATAGTTTTTATTTCGTTTACAAAAAGACATTTTTGGTTTATCAAATTATCACAATGAAGTCTTAAGACGTGCGCGGTGAGCCGTGCGCGCTATTGAATCGAATGTTAAACAAATCGAGAGAAATGTCAAAGAGCGTTTGCCAAATGGGATGAGTTTCTGAAAACTTTGTATAATATTGTATTTAATGGCTCAAGAAACAACCGCAATAAATATCGAATTATATACGAGTATAGTTCCTTTTATATTTAAATTTGTTTTACTAGGGTTTGGCAGAAAGCTTTTTATTTAAAAGGATATACCAGTATCATAAAATATATCAGTATAAATTTTTTTTTTATTACTAAAATATTCTTATGGTCATTCCCCTAATTTATTTCCTGTTAACTTATTGTAAATCAATTCTTATGTCTTCAGCAAATTATTTTTTTTGTAAAAGTTCCTATTTTATATTCACCATCATCAACATAACGCTAACGTTTTTGCCGTATCCATTCTCATTAGAATAGTCTAATGTTTAATAAGTATATTTTTCAATACCACATTTAATATTTAATTAATTTAATAGTCTACCAAAAGAATGAATTCATCATACGTTAAATAATATTAAAAAGGAACTAAAATATTAAAAATTACATGTACTTCAAAAATGTTTTATTTCAGCTCCATTTTAATCTCAGGAAAATAACAAATCATGAAATCCCTTTGCATGCATTTCTGACTTATTTTACGATTTGTTTTTTCTTTTCTTTCTTTTTTTTATGCAAATCTATTCGCTGTGTTTTCATTTCCGCTTGCGTTTACAGTTTCTCAACACAAGGTTTTTAACTCCGTCGTATATTTAGCAATATCATAAAAAGCGTAGTTAAATGTAGCAAACGATTAAAAAATTCAGGGGTACGAAGAAAAGACCGAACATGTTATGTGAATACAGGGCCGTGTGGAAAGTATGTATGCCCTTCGGAAAAACAATATTTCGTGCATGTCTCAACAGATGTCATAAGTTTAATTATATCGCAAATTTGAACAATACTTTTTTTATAGTAAGAGCTAACTTTCGAGATAGAATAAGAATCAGAGAAACTTGAAGTCTGGAATTTCTAGAGAAGAATTAGGAATAAAAAATGAGAATGAAAGAGAATAATTGGCTAACTTCATGGTGAAGTGATTAAAGATGAACACCTAAATTAAAGAAAGAAGTGAAACAAATTAAATGTATAAAATAGTGTAAATTACGAGAGTTTGGCAGTGTAACCCTACCCCCAAATATCTACTATCTATATATGGTGGTAGTTACTTATTTTATGAGAGCGATACTACAATCGTCTCATGCGAAAGTTCGTTTATGAGGATCTGGTTCCCCTTGAGTCGGATGACCAAGCTAATGCTAATTGTGGAGGCTTCTTTATTATTCAGGACTTATTACCTCATCTAATTATATTTCATAAATATATTAGGTTTTACTTACTTTTTGTACTTTCTCTGCAGGCAGCTTCCTCTGCTTTGGACAATCACTTTATTTAACGCGACACGACCGTTAATTCTAAGTACTTTTACAATTAAAACAAGGGATTCATTAACACTATTTTCTTTATTATTCAAAAACTTAATTAATACAAATCTTAGTAATTTTAATAATCTTTATGTCAAAGCGACTGACTAATACCCGAACCACCGACTAAGGGGCGCTACTCCCTTATTAGACGGGGCTGATTAGACAGACCTTTCGATTGACGTCTCGACGTACTAACTGGCTGATTGATCTTGATGGACTGACCCCCTCTACTCTCTTAAACTAAGCTTATATAGATTAAAGCTCTTTGTTTGAATATATGAACTCGTTTGAACTCAAATGTTATTTCGTCATCACTACTAAAATCAGATGACATTCCGTCATCAGTTCTTTGGACTTTTCATATTTGGTTCCAACATAAACATTAATTAAAACTCCACGTGCTTCACGCCCAAAAGCTACACGTGCCTTCAACAAACGAAGTTAATTAATATTTCTCTTAAATGTTATTGTAAATATTATGTCAGCAATTTTGAATATTATACTAATATACGAACATGGTTCTATCGATAAAGCTATACTTAATTTAAACAAAGTTCGCGACATTTAGACGCCTAAAACTATTAAAACTACTTTGTATTTGAACCATCCAATGGTTCCTAAATAGTTAATTAAAATATATTATCAATAATTAATGAATCTATATGGGACTGTTACATTGCTTCCCGTTTTTAAATTAAAATCTATAATCCAATGATTATAATTTTATTAGTCTTTCCCGTATTTCTAGATTCATTCATAATTGAAACCTTAATAAAATAAATGTAATTTAAAATTTAAATCAATAAATCAATCATATATAGTCGTTGATAATCAAAATAATTCTTCTTTATCTGCTTTATGTAGGTAGATTTCATTCTCATAGTTTCATTACAACATGCGAGTAACTTTGATAAATAAGTGAATACTTTTCTTCGTTTCGAATACGCTCTGCCTCGGTTTATTTTCGAATACGTCCTTGTCCTACTGCTTCGCATCTGGCTTCATATTTCCGTAGGTTGCATAAACAATACTGATATTTTTAATGGTCCATTACATTTGTAAATTCTCGTTCTGTTTACAATACTTGTAGATTAATACACATATGATATATGTTTTCTTCTTAAGTGATAACTGCTTCACTTAGACCCTTAATTTCTTCTGGATTATTCACGGACTTCGTCATTTCGTATTGTTTTCTTCATCTTTTTCAATTTACATCGATTTCATCGGAATCTTCATCTCATAACGTCTTGCATTCTGGTAGTTTCTCTCGTACATTCGATCATTGACTCGTTCAAGTATTCACACTTATTACCTTAGTCTTACGCATTATGAAAATCAACTACTAGTCTCATCCTTCAGTTCTTCGTTGTGGTAAATGCTGCAATTTATACCCTTACGTAATTATTATAATTATAAATTCATTTTCTGTCTTCTTTTCTATAATTTCTTACAATTGACATAACAAATTTGGCTCTTGTATAGCTCTTTTACTAATAATTCGATTAACTTTACTTAGAAGTTATAGTCATTACAAAATATGAATTTATTTCATAGCATATCTTAATTTCTAGTTATTTTAATTATATTTTAAACATAACATGTAAATATCTTACGGCATGTGTTTCTTTTTTAAATATCATCAATATCTTATTACTTTTTTTTTCTTTGATTGTTGTATATATGTTTTCCAACTTTGCAATATTTATGCCATAAATTATTTTCATACCTCTTACCAACTACTTGTTAATTCTACATAATAATGAAATTTAATGTAAACATATTTTTCTTTTCTTTAATTAAAATACAAATTTAACTTTTCTCTTAAATTTAGAATCAATATTTCATACTTTAGTTTATACTTTTATTAACGAATATTTTAATGAACTTATTCTCATTTACTGTATTTTTTCCCATAACAAATTTATTATATTTATTTTTTTCCAAATCAAAACATTATTCTAAACATGGTTATATCAAAAATTATTCTTAAATCTATTTATTATTTTTCAAAAAACAAAATCTTAACTTTATAGATACTTTACTCAAATACTATAGTCAAGGTAAACATATTTATTAAACTTCAACACTTGTTACTTGAATTTAAAACAACTTTTTATATTCGCATGTAGTTTTACATGTGCTTCACAAAATAAAATTTCTTTTTCTCTATATTATATCTCAATGCAATTTAACATTACAAGTGTTCAAATTTTCAATGAATACCTCTTATCAATTTTCAAATCTTCTTCTTTCCCTATTAAAGTTTTCAAAACAATCTGTGAACAGAAAAACATTTTAATTTATTCAATATTTATGATATAAAATCTTCAATTAAGGCATCTTATTCTGCTTGCTGTATTCATCATATATCCTGTCATCTGAAATTATATAGCATTAGTATATCTCAATAAAAACATAAAAATAATAATTATTCTTTAAACGTTATTGTTACTCATGTTTCGTACATCTGTAATTTCTGGTCTAGCTTGTTTATTATTGTACCCTTATCTAATTTATGTTCTCAAATCCTTCTGTTAAAAATCAAATTTATTATCACTTATATACTCAAATGTTAATTTCTTCTGTGACCTTTCTGACTCGAATTTCAATACATCTGTTACAAATAACTTTAGTGCCTAATTATATGTTTATTTTCTCAACTCATGACCTTTCTGTTTTTATGTTTCTTTTACTCGTAAAATATTAAAGTACTATATTAGTTCTCATTTAACAACTAATTTAACGATAATCCCTTTTTTAAATTGACCTCAAACTAATTTATGTTTGTAACAAAAGTTTATATTTTTATTCCAATTCTATACTCTTACACATTATTCAAATTGTGCTGTTCATTTATTATGTTTCTTAACCCTTTGATATCGTTATCTACCGTTCTATTTAAATCTCAAGATTTCTTTAAACTTTAACCCATTATTTACTTTTTTTGTTTTAAATTTCTTAAAATCAAAATCTAATTATATATTTAACCATATCATAATTAATTGTTAATCCTACATCTTAATGTATCATAATATATTACTAGAGTGTGAAAATGTCTACTTTTACTTGTATCTGTACTCATTATGTTAATGTTTGTTTTGCTAAACGTATGCTCTATTACTTTTCGAATTGTTTAACTTCATTCAAATTTGAGTGTTCTTTATTTCATCAACGTCGATTTGCAACTAATCATTATTACATATTCAATAAATATCTACTTATCCGTAGCTCATTGTACACCTTTAGTACTTCATAACTTTTTCTTATTCAATTTCCTGGTTTCCTTTAAACCGTTCATCTGGGTTTCCTATAAACCGTTCATCTGGGTTTCCTATTACCCGTTCATACCGATTTCCATTTTCGGCGATAACTCAATAGTTCCATACTTCTTGGTTTCCTTTAAACCGTTCATACCGATTTCCATTTTCGGCGATAACTCAATAGTTCCATATACTTCTTGGTTTCCTTTAAACCGTTCATACCGATTTCCATTTTCGGCGATAACTCAATAGTTCCATATACTTTATTTTCATCATTATTTCAGTATTCAAATATCTCATAATCAATAAATAACTCATAGCAAATCAATTGTGTTCTCTTTAATTCCTAGCTAGCACTCATATCAAATCTTTTTAAAATCATACGTCTATAACAACAATGCTACAATACTTTCTGTTCAGAAAAATAATCTTTTTAATAGCTCAACTGTGTAACTCTTAAACAAAACTATCTTGACACCCTAGAATACGTTTACTGTTAAAATTATCCTTCCTATTTCCAAAATCTCTTATTGTTACTTTATAAAATGATACTTATGATCTATTCTAACATTTAAATGTTCTATGCAACTTTAGTTCAATTAACAATCATCTTTATCCGATTTTTCTAGTTAAAATACTCTCTGTTATTCTCTAATGTCTAACGGCAAATTAATCTGTTTAACGCTTACTACTAATGTTTCCTTGAACATCGTCTTAATTAGAATCATGAAATAAATGCTTAATTTAATAAGTGCGACAATTTCTAAAATTAATCTTTTAAAATTACTCATCATTAATAAATCAATCAATTTACTCTGCAAATTATCCTTTTCTTTTCTTAGACCAATAGCAATATTTTCTCTCTCAACATGTATATTTTCTTCTAGGCTTAAGCTCATAGTGTTCGTAACTATTCTGTCTGTTACAGATTCCTTTACATTTTTTCCAATTCTCTTTTCATCAATAATTATTTCGTTTATAGTGCCCTCACTGAATAAAACTTTATCATCGCGGCTAGAATCTATTTTTTCTAACTCTTTATCAATTATACTTTCGTGTATATTCTCACATAGTTTATCTACTTCTATTCTATCCTTATTTAAGCCATTAATATCCCAACATGTTTCTACTAACCCGTTAACAATGCTATCTTGTTCAAATTCTACTTTAATATCATTATTTGCATGTAAATTATTTTCTTCGGTAACTAATTCTTTCGTACCCTTTTTATGGACTAAATCTGTCCTGTCACTGTATAATTCTATCGATGTATTTACGTCATCTGTATCAATTTTAATTACTGTTGAACTTTCGTTTAGTTCGTCTAGTCCTATACTAAACTTATTAGAGTTTGTATCCTCGCTTTCAACATTATCAAATCTTTCAAAATTTACGCTGTCTTGTACATATCTGTTACTTAAAGTACTTCGGTTTTCTTTTAATTCTATATATTCTGCTAAAGCTAAGGCTTCGACCAATGTTTTTGGATTTTCGTAATCAACAAATCTAGAATAGCTGTTACGTAAGCCCAATATAAATCTGTTTAAAATCTTATGCTGTAATTCCTCTAATTGTAAATCCCGTTTATTTTGTTCAAAACTGATATTAATTGTTTTTCTAGCTAATTCTGCTACTCTTTCTGAAAAATTAAAAACAGACTCTCCATGGTTTTGTTTACAAGAATTAAAATCAAATTCTGCTTTCATTAACTCTGCCGGTCTACGACAATTATATTTGTTAAGTAATTCTATCTTAATTTTTTCATAATCTTTTAATTCTGTTCGAGTTAAAACAATATGTAGAAATTCTAGAACCTTTGCGTTCAACTTTACAGATAATGCAAAAACCCTTTCTTTATTATTCCAAATAAAAGCATCTGATATTCCCTCTAACTGATTCAAAAATAACGTAATACTATCTTTTTCTTCAAATACCCGTAAGAACTGTAAACCTTCTTCCAACTTTTTAAATCTATCTATTAAATTATCCATTTTTTAATACCCGTAAATCAATCTATTATTTCTCATTACATTTAATTACCATTTTACAAAAATCGTTTCAAAATATTACCCTTTTTATAATAATCATGTTAAATTCATTCATTACTCATTAATTACTTTATTTACGTTCCAAGTCTTTATATAAACAACGTTGTCAAAATCTATTTCTTTCTACAACATACTCGTACTATTCATAATCTTTGTTATATTTCTGTAGCTATAACCAACTGAACCTTTACTATGTGACCCTAATAAATCACACACATTTATTACTCTCTTAAATGTTATACAACACTGATATCTTTCTCCGAAATTTAAATACATAACTGCAGTACTATTTGACATTTTAAAATCTTTCCTTTTTCTTTAATAAACTTGTACAAATCTCTTAGACCCTTGTTAAATTATTCCCTTTGCAATTATTTCAACTTTTCCTTGTCCAATTATTCTCTTTCTATAGGCATACTATTTCTATTACATATATGAGGCATACGTTCACTACATATATGTCCATAAACAATATAAGCTAATAATTACCAAACTCCTATATATTACACATGAATATAAACTGATTCAGGAATCGAACCTGAAGACACAGAAACCAGCATCAAGCTTTCATATACTGTATCGTCACAATTATTCTTATATCTGTTCTTTTCTAATTATTAATATGCAGTTGCTAGTTGCAATTAATAAACTATATCTCTTTTTTTAATTATTAATATGCAGTTGCTAGTTGCAATTAATAACCTATATTTCTTTATCCCAGTTAATACAATTTTATCCTTTTTTTCCAGTTACTACAATTTATTCCTTTTTCCACAATATTTCTTTTTCCCAGTTACTACAATTTATTCCTTTTTTCATAATATTTCTTTTTCCCAGTTACTACAATTTATTCCTTTTTTCATAATATTTCTTTTTCCCCGTTACTAAGATTATCCCTTTATTTTCTCAAATTAAATTTTCCACTTAATGCCTTTTTTCCCAATTACTCAAATTTCTGCCTTTTTTAACATCCCCACAATTTTAATACCTTTTTTACCGTATCTCTCTTTTAATATATCTCTCTTTTAAAATACCTTACAATTTCTATACCCTTTTTCTTTTAAATGACCCCACAATTTCAATACCTCTCTTTTAATATATCCCACAATTTTCGTATCCCACGTATTTTCGTATTTTAACGTATCTCTCTTTTAATGCACCTCTTTTTAAACGACCCCACAAATTTCAATACCTCTCTTTTACAACACCTTTCTTTTTTTTAATTGACCCCACACCTGACACCAAAATGTAACCCTACCCCTTATATCTTTCTAATCTATATAGGGTGGTAGTTACTTATTTTATGAGAGCGATACTACAATCGTCTCATGCGAAAGTTCGTTTATGAGGATCTGGTTCCCCTTGAGTCGGATGACCAAGCTAATGCTAATTGTGGAGGCTTCTTTATTATTCAGGACTTATTACCTCATCTAATTATATTTCATAAATATATTAGGTTTTACTTACTTTTTGTACTTTCTCTGCAGGCAGCTTCCTCTGCTTTGGACAATCACTTTATTTAACGCGACACGACCGTTAATTCTAAGTACTTTTACAATTAAAACAAGGGATTCATTAACACTATTTTCTTTATTATTCAAAAACTTAATTAATACAAATCTTAGTAATTTTAATAATCTTTATGTCAAAGCGACTGACTAATACCCGAACCACCGACTAAGGGGCGCTACTCCCTTATTAGACGGGGCTGATTAGACAGACCTTTCGATTGACGTCTCGACGTACTAACTGGCTGATTGATCTTGATGGACTGACCCCCTCTACTCTCTTAAACTAAGCTTATATAGATTAAAGCTCTTTGTTTGAATATATGAACTCGTTTGAACTCAAATGTTATTTCGTCATCACTACTAAAATCAGATGACATTCCGTCATCAGTTCTTTGGACTTTTCATATTTGGTTCCAACATAAACATTAATTAAAACTCCACGTGCTTCACGCCCAAAAGCTACACGTGCCTTCAACAAACGAAGTTAATTAATATTTCTCTTAAATGTTATTGTAAATATTATGTCAGCAATTTTGAATATTATACTAATATACGAACATGGTTCTATCGATAAAGCTATACTTAATTTAAACAAAGTTCGCGACATTTAGACGCCTAAAACTATTAAAACTACTTTGTATTTGAACCATCCAATGGTTCCTAAATAGTTAATTAAAATATATTATCAATAATTAATGAATCTATATGGGACTGTTACAGCAGCGACTCATGCTCAAAACAAGTCGTGCCGATTAAATCTACGAACCAATGAAAATCAATGTGAAATGAATAAGATAATATTCACCATTCTTATAATCGTTTTTCAGCATGAATCGCCTTTTTTATATTTAATTTCTCGGGCTTCCTAGGCACGTAGCCTATTATTGCCCCTAATAATGTTCAATTTTAACTTTAACTCAAACTTCATATCCCGACAACAAGAATGATCTATTCATGGCCTTATGTAATACGTCCTTTTGTAATTTGAACTACATCTAAGAAGTATAGACAAAGGAACACATATGGGTCGAAACTGACAAAGACAGAATTATGTATAGTTTCTATGGACAGAAATTAATAATTAAAAGTGGAGGGCTATAAATACATACAACACTGTAGGGGATCGTCGGTAATAGGACTCAGCACAGGAAATAGCCGACTTTAATACCGACATAATTCTGAATCTGAGAAACAAAATTTCTCTAAACAGAAAGTGTAGACTGCTGAATGAATGAAAGTCAACAGTTTTTTCAAATTTCACATTTTTTAGTAGATTCTGTGGTTTTTACTCGAGTGTACTTGCTCGTACTCATAAATTCATTCATTGTTCCATTGGGAATAATACAAAAACACATGTATTTTTATTTAATCACCGACTGTAATTCTCTGACAGTGAAATTTACAAAAATATCAATATTATGAGCATTCTCGTGCACCAAAGCTATATAACACTTGTATATGATTATTTGGCCAAAAATGTAATACATATGAGGATACTATGTAGTTCTTCGTTAGATAAAAAGTGATTGCTGAAAAAGGAAGCAGGGAAAAAATGAACTCTCGTTTATATGTGCCAGAAGGGGCCGACTCCATCTGTCCTTCTTCTGTCAACGTTTTTATTGGTCTCGGACATTTCACAAGCAGTCAGCAAAAAGTCTACTTAAGGTAAGCGTCAACTTATCCGCGAGGAAAGGTATTTGACGCATCGTATTAAGAAATTCAATAACAATTGTGCGTGATTAGTGGTATGTGTACATATGCCGCATTTTCGACGTGTAGGATAGTGAACTTAGCATACTTAATACGATGCGTCCAATGATTTACATGCGAACAAGTGGCCGCTTAGCTTTAAGGTAGTCACCGCACGTACCCTCTTAATAATAAATATCACCAGCCGCTACTGATATCCGTTACTGGTTTTAATTAAAATTTAAATATCATAACGCATTTCTAAACCAAAGAAAAATAATTTTTAAATGGATCAAATATCTTTAGAAATTTATCTTTCTTCAGCTATTGTCTTCATTCTATCTCTACTGTACCATTAATTAAATTACCAAACGCTTACAAAGAACATTATCTAAATTTAATTAAAGTAAATCAATTAAATTTTATTCAGTAATACTTAACCCTTATAAGATTTTTCATTATATATTTTTAAAATATTTTTATATTGAATAATACTCCCTCATTGTATTTTCAAGTTGATCCATGGTACTTTTCTTTTGTCCTAAATTTTCTCTGGTACTTTCTATTTTATTTTTTTTTTTTCACTTTTCTTTATAATTTCTATGTATTCACTGTAAAGAACAACACAATACACACGTTTTAAAACAAAAGCATTTCATTTTTAGGTTTTCATTCAAATTTTACTTTACAACAGTTTTCCAACTTCTCTAATATAAAATCTTTTCTATTGTACATGGGATTTGTCCCGTATAAAACAACTGCTAAACAGTGCTTTATTTTATATTTATTTTCTAAAGGTGTAAACCTGGAACAACAATACAATTTGCCATAGTTTAAAAATAGAAGAAATAATGTGGATATAATAATTAAAATATTGTTTAAGTTGCATGTGCTGTTATATCTTTAGAATCTTATATTACATACATTAATAGTTTTTGGTACCGATCGTAAATCATTCGAACTAAAATTGCGGCCAAATTTCTCGATCGTTTACATTCACATTCTTGTTTGCTGTTTCACATTCGCTTCTAAGAAGAGAATTAAAAATTTGCTTGCAAATACTTATTTCGTAAAATGCGGCGGCAAATAATAGCGCAGATCCTATAAAATGTAAGACCAAACAAGTCTGGTTGTCACTTACACAAAAAGTAACTCTCCTATATTTAAGTCTCAGTATTTAATTAAAGAAGCTACATTTTCGTAAACTCTCAAAAGAAAACTGTACAAATTTTAGATCAGTTCTAAAGCATATTTTAGAACCAGGTAAAATTCAGATCCCAGAATATTAATTTTTATAATATAGATATTCATAATATATATATAGAATTGTTAAACAAATTCAGATAAAAATACATCTAAAAAAAAAATTAATAACCTAATTTTAATACGCATTTGTCTAGTAAATTTGTATTAACATTAAAAACATTTTTCAGTGTAGTCAATACATTTGAAGTAAGATTTACAAAGTAGCTATTTATAAAAAAATTTGACTTTCGTTCTACAGTAATTGACTTTAAATCACTGGCGTAGCTAGGTATGGGCGAGTCGGTGCAGTGCACCGGGGCCCCCAAGCTCAGGGGGCCCTCGGACTTTTATAACTTATATTTATATTTTAACGATTTCACAGTGAAGTAATACTCTTAGTAAATAGACAATAGACAATGCTTACAAAACTTTTATAACATAAACATAAACAATAACAAAAATTCTAAATAGGAATGATTTTTTTTTATTGATGGTTTTTCATACTCACTTGTGTACAAGAGGTCTAGAGTTGTTTATGTTGAGATTAAGCTGAAACAAAAGTAGCTGCAGGATTGTACTTAGAGTCTTAGAGCGTAATATCGCTAACAATATACAGAAAAGGCAGATGTTTATTTTCTTTGGTCTACTATTAACACATCATAATAATTGATCTGTATAAGATAGACGGAGTGACATAAGTGCACATAATTTGGTGCAAAATAGTCTTACTTTCTTCCCTCGGTGTGTAATATACTATTAATGTTTTATGTACAATAAATGTTTTACATACATACCTGCATACATCTTTTGATTTACTTCGTTTTATTGATTAATACCAATAATATACGATAACACGATAAAGAGCTGATAATAAACTAATAGCTTTGTACCTTTAAAGTATTTATATATATTTATATCTGACTTGAAAAACCTAAACAGTTTAGTTAGGAGCCCAGATTTTTTTTTTTTGCACCGGGGCCCTTGGTTACCTATAGCTATGCCACTGCTTTAAATATAGTAATTCCATTTTTAGTTTATTAAGTTATTTAAATACTATTTTTTATTTTATATAATACGTTTATTAAAAACGTAAAAGCCACTTTAAACATTCAAAACTTCGTCGTAGGACCTACGTAATGAAATTTAAGATAACGCAATATCTAGCACGGATTTATGGTAAACTGATTTAATTATTCATAGACAGTTCATAAGATTCTACTTGCGTATAAAAACAAAAATAAAGAAATAACTTTTAAATTTAACGTAAAACAATTTTATCTGCATATTTATAAACATAAAACCACTATAAAAATATTCCATAATAATTAATGAAGTTAAAAGTAAAACAAACATTAAAATAAACAAAAGAGTATAAAATATTTATAAAAGCATAGAAAACTTAGTTATTATAAATAACAAAAGTTGTACAAATTATTTTTAATTAAAATACTAAAACAGCAGTACAAAGTATTTATATTGTTGAATTAAATAATATTAAACAATTTGTTCCTTTTTCTATCGTACAACAGATGACAGCACCATAAATAAAATAAGCATAAAATGTAATAAATGCCAGAAGTAGAGTAAAAAAAAAGATTTGTGTTATTATTTATATGTAAATAAAACAACATGATGAAAATTGAAGAAAAGAAAAGGATAACCCCAAATATAATAAGATAATTAATATGCACAATAAAATAGGGCACTTTGTTAGCTCAAATAACATTTTCTTTGAACATAAACATAACAATTTTCTTTTTGAAATGGGTCAATTTTATACTTGTTTCGTAGCGACAGATACTAGAATTTTTTAGGTTATTTGGATATTATGTACTAAATGTATAGTAGGGTTGCACATAAGATAGAATAAAGGAAAAGTTTAGGACTTTATTGATCAAATTTATGTATATGCTTGAAGATAAACCGGGACCTTTTTAAATACATGTGGAAAGCCGACATACACTCGTATACATATATATATATATATATATATATATATATATATATATATATATATATATATATATATATATATATATATATATATATATATTTATTTGTTATTATCTACTAACTTTTATTTATAATTTTTTATTGTAATAAATAAATCTATCAATTTATAGTTATTTATTTCATTTTCTGATGTAAATGATGCTAAAGATGCTAAAATGTTATATTTTTCACTCTACTACTAACACTCTAATATCAGTCAATTTAAATTAAAAAAAATTCAGATAAGAACTTTCAGTGCGATATTTTCCGATTTTCAACTTGATCCTAAATTTGAAAAGAAGTAATTCAAAAATTTCTTATACAAATTTCGATACATCGTAACTATTCCTTGTTTAACAACTATAAGTACAGAACAAACTAGACCAAAACCATCGAGAGGATTATACAACATACCACACATTCCTCTATTAAATATTTAAAATTCTTTACTATTTATAGTTTTAACACTTAAAAAATATTATAAGTTGAATTTAAAGCTTAATATATTGTTAAACTTTCAAAGTATTTTAAACTAAGAAAGTACGAGTATACTTTTTAAACTTTTAACTTTATGTTTGCATGTACTGCAATAGTATGCACTATAAAAGCTCTTGAAAGAAGAAGAGAATTTAAAATGCATATAAAGTAAAGTTTAGTGTTAAGAAACGTTAATCTATTAAGCTTGATGAACTTGAAGCTATTTAAGAAAGCTCTTTGTTTGAATAGAGCTTTTTTAAGTTTACTAACAGATTAACTTAAATTACCACCAATTAACTCCACGAATAATAGGAGGAAGAGGCGGAGTAGAAAAACTAAGTGAAGGGTTGGAAAGATAAGATAAAACTAACTACTAATCAATAAAGTTCTTGAAGAAGTTGAGCTTTATGAAGTTTTTAATGTATTCATATTGTGTAGGAGACGACTGATAACATTTATAACAAAACACAACAAACTTTCTGGGTTTTATTTTAGTTTCAGGTTGGAAAATAATTTCAATAAAACGTAACTTCATAAAGTTAAATGAATTGTATAATGTTAGATTTTATGCTTGAAAGCAGAGCCGGATTAAGGCAATTGTCGAATGCCTGAAATATGAATTATTAGTAGGATATGAATTTTATATCTATAGCTTCTTAATAATAATGACGCTTATAATAATATTAACGTTTTAATATTATCGTCCTAGTGACGATACGATTGTCTTGAGGGACTTATAGCCAGGCAGAAAATTATTTTACAGTGCAACCTTAAACTTGTTACTTGCTTCAAGCTATTTCCAAGGTTAATTTTCTACCTCTCATGTAGAAAATTAAAATTGTCTTACAAAACAAGCAAAATAAGTTTCAAACTTGCTAGGTTACTAGCTAATATGCTAATACCAAGATTTATTTTGAACCTGGGTTCTAGGCACTAGGATATTAACTAGTATTACTAGTATATAGTATCGAAATTACTAATATTTCATGCATTATTTACTGTACATTTTTTATCTAATATTACATTTTATTATTTATCAAAATTAATTAATAATTAATGTTTAACCGAATTATTGTTTGAATTGATACAGTTTTATTCTATTATAGCATAGATTATTTTTACTTAATCTTAAGACCTATAGTATTTTATTTTTTTTATTTTCAGTAAATGAGAAATAAAATAATAAAACAGAAATGACAACCCTCTCTTAAGTTTTGTGGGTTCTATAATGGGTTAAATTTTTCAATTCTAAGGCGTGATAATAAACATTTATCTCACTTTTTTATAAAATATATTAAGAGCGCTTTTATATCATCCGACGTAACACTTTATCAGCGAGCGCTAACGGCAAAAGAACATTCAAAAGCGTTTGGAAGATAAAGTAAATTCTAAAATGTATGACTATATTATCTTAAATAATATTACTCTAATTCTATGTATATACAAGTATTATCTTAATAGAACCAAACGATAAGAGGATTGATTATTTACATTATTATTATTACTTTAAAAAGTGTATACATCAAGAGACTACAAGAAAATATCATCTATTGTATTTAGATATTTATACAATACTAAAAAATGAATTTTAAAAAGAGTTTAAACGTTTACGTAAATTAAATAACGGCGCAATGACTGAAAGAAATAAAAATAATTGTAATAAATTATAAAAAAATAAAGATAAATTTGTAATAATTTGTATTGATTTCGTTTCCCCACCGCCTCGCGATTATTGTTAAAAATATTTATTATACAATATTATTTTCTAATTTCTTTTAAGTATTTCCAATTTATTATGGTAATTAGGATCTAAACAAGAGATAAATCATAAAGTAACGTATAAAATACTACATTAAATATAATATTCTTTATCAAATACCCAGTAGGAACATATATTCAGTAAAGTACCTCCTGAATTGATATAAATAGACGTTGGGTCCATGGACTGGTACCTCTCGGCAACGGTCCGTTACTCGTTGTTAATGTTCCAGTATCTCAGGAACATAAATGTCCCGTAATATTGCCCTCTTCCTTCTACGGATAGATGCCTCCTTGTGGCCATGCAGCTGTGGCTATGATATGTGAACAGACTAAGGAAGACCCCCACAAAAAGGTCTATTGTAATGGTATAGCATATAACTTCAAGATTTCATTTTCTCTTTCTTTTATTTGGACGTTCCACGAACCTCAATTACTCCTACTTACCTATTGTAATATTTAATTAGTTTCTGATATTTCTAAGTTTTCTGGATTATTATACCAGTTGATTTTGCATCTATATAAATTATTAATTAGACGTCTTGTTCTATTTATTTCTTGATACTAATTACAAAAAATGCGTAACCACATTTTAGGTTAGGTCTCATTGAAATACAACTTGATAAAACAAATAATTTAAAGAGTGAAATACAACAACTTCACATGAAACTTTTATCCAAAGTAACTTTCTTTTTCTATTCTATTATCTAGTTCTAATTCTTCCTCTTGTTGTTCGACTTGTATTAAGTATAAACGTATCTTCTGTTTCTTCGGGTGACCCCGAGTTACTTCGGCTTATTCCGAATTGTATATTTTTATAAAGTAATAGCATTTAGCAACTGAACTTCTATTTGCTGAATACTTAATTTTATATCTTTCGTCTTGTCTACATTTATACGTCAATGCTTTCAATGGCCAAAAACGTTGCTCCATGAAGTCATTACCTCGTCGGTTAGACTTTGATTTTTAAGTTTTTGAGTACTGTTTCTTCCAAGCAAGTACCCCATGAGTCATACACATTTATTAGCATCCTACTCAATAATTTGTTACTTGAAAGAAAGAAATATGGTGTGATACTCAAAAAAGGCCATTTAAGGGAGGGGTTAGGGTTTTCACTTTCGAAAAATCCAATTTTTTTTTGTTTTATCTTATTGTTTAACATTTCAAGAATATGTCCTTAAAATTTTAAGCCGATCTAAGCAATATTGTTGAAGTTATTGTCTTATTAATCCGGTATATTATATCGTATTATATGTTAATCAGGTATCCAGTTTATTCATTGCTATTGTCCTGAAGCGTTTTTCTCAAAACTACTTTTTCAAAGTCCGTGTTCACTGCCATTTAAAAACTAATTGACCGATTCATTTCAAACTTCGTACACATTTTCTACATATAAAATACCTCCCCCCACGTTTAGATAAAAAAAACCCACCAACAAAATGGCGGAATTTTTCTTGCAAAATAACAGTTTACACTTTAGATGGCCGCCAAAAAATTTTAAATGAAAAAAAGAATTATCAGAGGCCGTTTGGGGAAAGATTTGATTATAATTTAACTAAATTTTAATGGTTTTTCATTTTCAAATAATTTCTGGCCGAGTTATAGTGAACACCGCAAATTGTCTGTTTCCCAAGACCTTCTCCAGAAAGCTTTGTTACCGGCTTATGCTTCAATATTGCTGCATGATAAAATTATACAACATAGTCAAAAGTATGCTCAATAATGTACAAAAGATTCGAATAAAATTGCTCAATCTATACTTGAGAAAAAAAATCGCAAAACAGTGTTATTTTTACGCTGAAACCCTAAACCCTCCCTTAAAATTTCCGCATTTACTCTCAAAAACTCCAATTTCATATATAATAAAATAGTAAACATATGTTATATAAAATATATGTTATTAAAGAACCGTAAATTCAATAATGTAATCTTTATAACGTAACCAAATCCAATATAAATATAGCGAATCAATATTAAGTATTGTCATTTAAATATATTAAAAAGTTTATATAGTAGAGCAGTCAATTTTATTTCTTAATATTTAAAATCGCTTGTCAAACTCCAAATCAAATTATTTCGTTGAAAGACAACCAATTTAAAATGTTTCCACAATATTCCCGTATCTCCTTCCTGAAATAATTACGACAATAAATGAGATTTATTTGCCCTCATTTTAGTATTAATACAAGTCTTCTTTTCACGTTATCTCAGGTTTTTTTATATTTTTAACAAAAAATCTAGTTACATTACATTATTATTAGAATAAATGACTCGGAATCACTAGAATTACTTCATCCACTACAAAAAAATCTTTACTTATACCACATCTTTATATACGAGTACTAGTATGGATGATTAGTACTACTAACAAAGTAAGATAGATGGCAGCATTAACTAAAATAGCTTGGAGACTTAAAGCTTGTTTCTTGTGCAATCTAAAATACCTAATAACGTTGATGAAATCCGAGCTACGACGGCGACAGCGACGCAACGTTTTTAGTTTATTTTTAAAGATTAAGTTTAATGGAAAAAATAATGTAAACAATATATTTTGTATCTTTATAATTGGAATGTGCTCTAATGAATAAAAATTATAAACAAATAATTATTAGAAGGAATATTTCAAAAAATTAGTATCATGTTGAGCTAATCCGTGAAGCCAGAAAAAAAAAAGAAAAACTAAACAAAAGTAATTTGTAAAATAAAAAGATATTTTTAAATATAAGTTCCTTGTGGATATTGTGTTATATGTCATAAAATTATTTGATCACATAATTAATTTGACCTATAATATAATGCTTTACGAAGTCTCAGAAGATTGGCGTGAAGCATAAATTCTCCGTGCCGTTTTCTAGAAAGTTAAAGAAAATATTTTAAGGACAAATATTAAACACAAATATAGAATAAACTAATTTCAACACTGAATTCTTCACTCTATTAACTAAGACATATTAATTATAACACAATTCGTATAAGCAAAGGTTGTACTATTTAAATAAATTTAATTAATTTTAAATGTTCTACAACAAATTATACAATCCTTATATATCAGGGAAATTGAAATTAACAGTTTTTTCACAGTGTGTGTTAAAACTAATTTAAATTCAGCCCATGAATTCTCGAATCGTTTCGGATGATTCTCATATAAATTCAATTATCAGTAACTGCTATTTATGCAGTGCTCTTGATTTGAACTAGATTACAAACTGGTGGAAACCAGAATTCTGCAGAGCTAACATTCTTTTATTAGCGAAAAGTATTGTGCAAGATAATTTGCTGAGTTCACTGGATTTTTAAGAGACGCAGATCGTATTTTTTTATAGATTCATTTCAATTTGTTTAAATTTCTGTAAAAGTATAATCAGTGTGAAATTGCCATTAAAATTTGTATAAACTGAGAAATGATAGACATGAGATGGTCAAATTAATTTCTACATTTAACAACAAAATATTCACCTGAATTTTATTACTTTTTTTTATAAATTTATATATGAAACTGCCTGAGTAAATACATAGTACCGATAAATGTGCGGATAGAATGTAGATTAGTACGTCGTATGTTAGAATCGCTCTCGATTGGACGATACATACAATTGTTTAAGGGATTTAATCTTTACGGGGCCTGAGAAGGCTATAAATAAGTCCACCAATGACCACAGCATCTTTTTCAACAACCATAAACATTATTATTTACATATAAGTACGATAAAGTATAATTTATATTTATATTTCATTGTTTCTAAAAACATTATGCAATAATATATAAAATTTGTCATTTTCCAAACCATAAATACTTTACTATCGGATATGTGTGTGTGTCCTAATAATTTTATCTTAAATATTTATGAACGCCACTATGTCGGACAAAACGCCAGAGACAAAGACAAAGGTCAGTATGGAAGTACTCATATTGTAGATTAAACAACACAATATTCAGATAAATTCTCAGTTTCTAGATTGTTGGCAGTCCTGTTTTCACTGTTTCCTGCGACAAAGCGGATATCACATTGAAACGAAACAAAACGAATAAAGGGAACTGAACTGTCCACTCAGCGAATAAAAACTGATGTCCCTCATTCCATGTACCAAGAGCTTTGCTTTGTTATTTTCATTTGGTTGCTTTTTCGTAATATCTAAGTTGTCTATTGGTTTTATTATAAAATCAATCACGGAATGTTTCATTTCTTGATTCCTAGACAAACATTGGATTTACATCAGTTAAGGTACACATTCACTCTGATATCTCTAAAACATATTAGCAAAAGAGAGATAGAACATATACAATACTGATTAAACTCGTTATTTTTATGTCTGCGAAAGCTATGAGCAAAGTTAAACTTGTAGTTGAACAATGCGATTAGTAATGGATAACATGACGTACTACAAGTCAAGACAATGTAATAAAGCAAAAACAGTTCAAGAAATTGGTTAACACAATAAATAGATTGGCATTACAAATTAGATTTAGCGTGCAATGGAGACTGCTTAAAAAATAGTATTGTATTTCTTGAAACAAAGTGTATTTGTGAGACATAGAAGATAACCCGAATTATGATTCGTAATTTTCGCAGTAGCAACCATTTTCAATATCAAGTCGCTAACCTTTTTATTACTTTCGTCTGGTCAAATATCATCCGTTTTTTTATAAAACTTATTTCAGAGTTTCAGAATATATTTAACTTAATGTGCCGTATTTAATGTGTGGTTTCAATGTAACGGTTAATGTGTTTAATGTGGACACACTGTTAAATTTGAAATATTATATTTAAAATTATTTGATGGTTTGTAAAACATATAATAAAACATAAATAAATTTGGTTTAGATTGTTTTGTTTAGATCTGTTGGAAAAATAGTTAAAGAAGTCTAAGACCAAGTTACAAATCAGCCTCCTTTAATGTTCGATTTATTCGCAGTGTGCGCTGGCATCGGTTTTATTCCGCAATACATTAATATAATGTATTAATTGCGTATTTTATAGAGTTTGTTTATAGTGTACATTTGTTGATTTTATAAATTGTTTATCGTGGTATATCTTTGGCAGTCATGGAATAAATTTTTGTCATCTTCGAGAATCGAACCTAGATGCAAGCATAGCTGAATATCAGAATCTACAACATAGCTACCTCGGTCACAGAAAGTACAAAGTGAAATGGATCGTCCGGTTCATTAATGAGACAATTCCAGTTGAATGCTTTGCAGCGATATTCGATATGTTTATCTGCATTTATTTTTAGTTGTCTCAGTAATGACCTGGAGGATAGATATGGTACTGTTAGGACCTGGGCCCGTATTCCTGATTCTCAAACATTTTACTATTATTCCTGAATTTTATTATTAATTATTATTATAGTTCAGATATACTCTTTTAAAAGTGATTCGTAAAATATTTCACTCATATAAATCAAATCTGTTCCATAACGATCATTGCTAGCAAAACTCAGGAATTTGGGCCCCTGAAAGCACAGAACATGGCATCAACTATAAAGAACTATTTCAAATATATTTCCATTACTATTGGACTTATCTCAAATCCTGAAAACAAATTTCCAAAGAAAGCATATTGTCTTTGTGTAAACATTTACATTTTAATATACAAGTAGATGTCAAAGAAAACATATTTATAGGCGAATTTAGAATTACAATACAACGAAACGAGTAATCGCCTAGAATCAGTATGTGTGTGTGTACAAATACAACTTGCAATTCCATAAACTTAACAAAATGTGAATGCAATTTTCTTAAAAGCACTTTTAAATTTATTTTTTTCTGGGTTTGATAACTTTACGAGATTTTATAAAATATATACGAATATCCTATAAAACTTATACAAGATAAAGTGTCATGTTCTTAAACCTTGTTCATTCGCCTGGAGACATTGTATCCGAACATTTCTGTATTTAAAGATCGTTCTTCTTTTCAGTAAAGCCCATAAGTCGGTTCAACGATCCACCGTTTTATTGCGTCTTTTAATTTCTCTCTTCCTCTCTCTGTACTTTAGTATTTTCAATGAACAATGAACTTACGTTAAAACTTTAGCGAAATATAACTTATTACTTAATGGATAATCTTACTTCAGACGTTGAATTCATTTTCCAAAATAATTTTTACTTTTATAACGAATTTTCGCTTCCAATGAACCTTTTCTGCTGTTACACCGAACATAATTCTATTCATTTAAAATATTCTTAACAATATTGTTCGAAATTGCATTATCTAAAAATATAATTCATTCAAATAATGTTTTTTAACGTGAATTTACTATATTAGTTTTTAGAAAACAATTTATTCGTTTGCATGTTGAAATTTCTACGTCAAAATTTAGCTGTATGCAGTAGATGATATTGATAGTGATTAGTAGTAATAGTAGATATTAGTAATTAAAGTGACTGCATACGTCATACACAAATGTCAAGTAGGGTTGTTTAGCTATTTTCCACTTTACTAACCCACAAGACAAAAATTTAGCACACGACATCGACTAAAAATATCGACATCTATATAATTAGGCAAAACTTTGTTACCATAAAACTAAGAATATATGCATGCTAAAATTAATGTGCAAATTATAAAATTAAAGTAGACAGAATCTGTTTTAAGTACCCAGCAGTTGTTAGCTCATTAATTTGATGAAACCAAGTTAGGTCATTATCGATAAGCCGATACTTTATTATAGTCCTGCCGGTACAGAATTAGATCTAATACAGATAAATTGATTAATTGCACCTACCTGACTAGATAATGGTATTTTAACTACGTGAACGGTCAATTAACCCTTTTGACCTTGTTATTCTGCGCATAAATCTGCGCATAAATCAAATACTGTATTTGTAATTGAACACAGTCTGTAATTGAACTGATAGAACTGAAGCAAAATTATTTAAGGCGCTAATGTTTAAATAAAAATAATTGCGTACAACTTTGACAAATAATTACGCATTTGCTAGCTAATTACCTTATATTCTGGATTTAGGTGATAAGCTAAAACCAAATATGTTTTTATATTTATTAAATTTATCCACAGTTTATTTCTGGCAAAAAATTATACGACGCGGTTTTATTAGTACGAGACCGCTGTGACAGAATTCGACCATTTCTATTGATTGTGCCGTGCCACCAATGTAATTTGTAATTCCATACTTACTCTACTGGCTCCACGCGTAAATCAGAAGCTGATATAAAGCTACGCCTCCATAGAGATATGAGTGCTACGAGTATAACGACGCACAGGCACACGATAACGTTCTGCCTACCAGTAAATACCAAAAGGTCTAACCGATAAATGTTGTCATAGCTCATGTAAGGTCTTGAACTGTGCGGAAAATGACGTAGTAAAACATGAAGACTATCTATTCTTACATACTCAGCAAAATACGAACACAACCACAAATGAAGTGTCTCATAATGTGAGAACATTGTTGGAAATCATGTTTTATGGGAAAAGTCCCGAAGCCATGATGACTAAACGAGAAAATAGTTTATTTGACATATTCTTTGTTAATTTCATAAAACGGATCAACATAAACGACTCCAAAACTACTTGATTTAAAAAATCATTTTCATTTTTTATTCCATCCGAAACGAACATTTTTTAACTTCATCCAATTCTTGTAAAATGAATTTCAGCAGATATAAGCTTTACGCAAGTGTGATTTTATTAAAGAAATTGAAAATGAAAAAATAAGAAAAGTATAAGATAATTATTTACTATATGTACAGGAACACCCATCTATGGTGATAATAGCTAATAGGTTATGAGCAGCTAATGTTTTAATTTTAAATTGTACGTTTTTAGAATAGATACAATGGACGTATATTAATTTAATTTTTAACTGCTTAGCTTGCTTCATTTATAAACATATTGACAGTTTGTTTAGCAAGACGTTTGTTGTTTTAGTCAAAAATAGTCAGACAGTAATTTTACTTTGACAAAGGGTGTGACCCTTAATTAATTGTTCAGTTTATTTAAAAAAAACTCATATCATTTCTGAAGCACATATATTTGTTTTAATATTTATTTGAGTGCATCAATTTTCGATAGTTATTAGCATTTGAAATAATATATACATTTATAATACATAATTTACGAGTAGAACTGACTTTCGTTTTCCAATTTCTCAGCTTTTTCCAATCTATTTTCAATTTTTCTATCGTTGTTTCGAAGCATTATATAATCTGTGCATTTGAAAAGAATTCAAATTCGTTATATTAATTTTCATAACATACAGTGCATGTTAACAGAATTGTTTTGTAAAATTATAGTAATTTTAATAAATTTAGAAAAAAATTCAAAATAATGTATCTTAAAAAAAATAATTAATATACCCATATATTCTTATTTTTATTAGTCTATAAAATTTGTATTAAATCTTAACAATATTTATGTATCACTAAAGATTTTTTATTTATATTAAGTTTTAAATTTAAATTAAATGTTGCAAGAAGTGCTTACGCAAATTTCCATTTGCTCTTGAATTAAAATTAAAATAGTAGCTAGAAATAAAACTTAAGAAGTTGTAACTTAAAACCTATCTGATATAAACATCTAAATAACTAACAATATTATTAATTCGGCACAAAGTGAAGTGCACTTAACTATAAAGACGATATTCTGAATTATATTTTACATTACCTTATTATTTTTATCTTAAATTATATATAGTACATAAAAGCATTTTGAAATATTCGCAGAAGCGCATTAATACACGTACGTATATATCAGAAAACTCAGACATGAAATAAAACGATAAATCATCGTAATACCTTTAAATTCCTCGAACATTTTACGTTAAACTACATAGTGCGGTTTATAGAAGCTAGAGAAATTTATTTCTAACCCTTCAAACTGACTGCATGCCATAACATTCAAAATAAGCTCCTTATATTACCCTCCTTCCTTTACTCGTTTTTCACCTACTAAATCTTCAACAGTTTTCAATAGGTTTTTCGATAAATTCTTTTTTAAAACCATTTCATCAAAATTTAATAAGAGTTATAGTGTCTAGTCTCAGATAGCAATTAAGCCCTTCCCTTCCCCACTTCATGTCGTATCCTCACTGCCGTCATGTATCAGGCTGGTATCTTCGAAAGCTTCATAATATCAAATCTAATGGCAATTTACTTATCGTTGAGAAATATTGAGCGCATATTCGGAACAGTGGGCCTTATTTTGTGACTTTTTCTCTGACGTAAGGCGTCATGAATTGGAATTTGTTTGTTAATAGTGCCAATTAAAATTGATGCTTGACTCTGAAACAGATGAGTATATTGAAAGATGGATGAACCTTACGTTCGATATATAAATATTTTTAAATGACGCTGTTAACAAATCGAAGAGGTATAACAAGACCCTGCAGGTCAAGATTCTCGTAAACACTTTTACGGTGAACTGAAGGCAATAAATTTGTGTTTGGAGTACACCGTCAGACACACTCTCCTACGATCTGTGTATTTTATTTATTTTTTGTCAAATTAAATTTTTATTATTTTATTGAGTCTTTTGATGGCGACGAAAAGTTTATGATTGAAAATCTAATTCAATTCAGTACTTATCTGAAGTCTAAAACTTTCAATCTATCTGATTCTGAACGCTTACCAGAAATTCAATTACGCTTCAACATAGAATATATATAAACACATTTCAATTTAAGAGATTTTCAAAAGTCATCTGAAACTTAAAAAAACTGAGAAAGAGCTTTCCTTATTTCAAATTATATCAATATTAAGAAGTAGCTATACATCACTTAAATAATAGATTACTTAAAAATATTAGTGGTTGCTTTAGTTTTTTTGTTGATGGCAATCGAAAGAGAAGGGTTCTCGCTACACAGCAGTCGGTCATACAACTTTCACGCATACGTAGTTCGTCTGTAGCAGCATCAGTTTCGTTTAAAAATAACATACTTATTAAACTTACAATCGAAAAATTAATACTAGGCTCATTGTGAAACCAAATAATTTCTCATTAAAAATTACATTATAGTTTATATAAAATATGTTGTATCATATTTTTATTTTATTAATATAAAGAATTTTACGTTACATAAAAGAAATTTACATAAAAAATTCAATATGAAATTTCCCCAATATTAAACTTAGAAAATTTTCATAAATATTTTTAAGTAATACGAGTGTTTGTGTTAAGAGGTTACATTTGGGCAGCGTTATGATTTATATATAGATTTATAATAAGTCTATTAAATATTTCAAAATGTCTAATGCCTTACGTGCTTCATGAGAACAAAGAGATTCCCACTTCTGAACTGGAATATTGCGCACAAACAAACAATTCTTTTTTTGAAAACCATTTCACTGATATTGATAGCTAACTGAATACACTAAGTGAACCGAAAAGTGTTATTTCAGTTTCCAGATCTTTTTACTTTCCCCTTTAAATAGCCTTTGACCTAATAACATTTTTTATATTATATTTTTCTAAACTTTCTAAGCTAAAATCTTATAATAGTGTCTTAACAAATCCACTCTTCTGTGATAAAGGTTTTGTTTTTTTTTCGATTACCAGTTTCCCCTTACATTAAGTCGCACGATTCTTTAAGAACAAAGATGCATTATCAGGTTTCTCAATCATTCTGGAAGAGAATAAATCTACTCTGTTACAGACATTAAATACATTTCATGGTCAGTGATGGATGTATTCGAGATTTTCGTTTACAATATAAACAAGTTTGGAGGATTTAGAATGTAATACGGATACAAGCTTTATAATTTATTACATGTATTTGTTTTTTCGTCGGTTATCAAAGAAACACAACAAATAAGAAAAAAATATTTAGTATTAGAAGTTGCTATGCGAGATTTCCCGTTAAACACATTGATTTTTAGTTCGCGTTTCCCGGAAAAAAATCAAATATAATCAAACAAATTATATATAACATAACATAATAAAAAATAACAAATAACACTTACAAACAACAACATATTTTCGTTATCTATATCAAATAATATTGTAATATGGTGTAATGAGGTTTTGTAAAATACATGTCAGATTTGCCTAATGACTATCAACTATTATATTATTATTATAAAATAAGGGAAGAGAGTAGAAAGAAGGGTGGGGGAGGCCCCAAAGAGAGAAAGGAGTATTTTGAAAGGAATGGAATGGCTATCGAGGACGCAAAGGGAAGAAGAGAAGGCCGCAAGTGTGAAAGAGGAGCTAAGGAGAAGGGACAAGGAAATACAGCAACAGGAAAGAATAAAAAAAATCGAGAAGAACAATTACAACACAAGATATAAAAGGATTTGGGAGAGAGAGATACCACAGTACTTAATAGAAAAAGACATAAAAAACATGAGAAGGATTGCAAGGTTTAGATTGGGAAACGAGGAGAAAGGAAACAGATACAGGGCAAATAGGGAGGAAAGAATGTGTAGTGTGCGGAACGGAGATTGAAAAACTGGAGCACATTAAGTTTGATTGTCAGGAAAAGTAGTGAACGAGAAGAATATTGGGCAGCTATTAAAGGGAGGCAGTGAAGGAAAAAGGTGGATGGCGGGAATAGAAAAAAGAACAAAAAACATTACAATAAATAATCTCTGTATCTGGTTTGCATGGGGAACATGAAAAGAGAGGAAGTACTAAAAGTATAGAATATTTTTTTTTTAGTTTTTTTTAGTAAAATTTAGTTTTTTAAGTAAATAATTAGTTTTAAAAAAATTTATTAAAGTTTAGTTTTAAGGTTGAATTGTTAAGATAGGAATGAAATGTAATAAGAAATAGAATACGGTAGATTGTACAGCCGAAAAGCACACACAATTAATAATAAATAATAATAATATTAATATTATCGAGGAATTTCTGCTCTATTTAGTTTAAAGCCATTATCGCTGTTTAAACTACCTATTTTATTTCTATCAGCTTATTTGCATCTTTATTAGCTTATTTTACAGTACTGTGCAACTAAATCATTTTGATAAATAAAAAAATTTAAATATTTTCAAAATTTCCACTTTTTTTTAACAAACGAAATGATGAAATCATCATCATTTTTACTTGTACTTACATTTTATCATACAATTTAACGGAACTGTAATTTAACTTTTTTTTATATTTTCCCGGATTTTAAATTTCCTTCCTTTCCTTTGAAGTCGTAAAAAAGCTCTCTCTATCTAGTATCAAATAAAATTAATTTTAAAATTGGTTTATACACATTTAATAAAAATTATATGTTGCCAAATATGTAAATGAATATTTATTTGGGGTCAGGTCTACGATATCTCGAAGTTTAGTTAGTCAAATTGCCTCCTGATTTGCAACAAGTGTTCCGCTAGTCTTGTAGCAACATACAAGGATCACCTATATATTACCTCGGGTTAATAAAATGACTACGATCTAAAATTAAACACAAAACCCTAGTGGCCATCTCGTGGTCACTTGGTCGTATTAATTCGCATCTATTTATAACTGGGTATGGTGAGATAACCAGCATTCTATTATTATCAGTAATTTGTATCATCCACTAATAATACATGGATAATATAGTTAATTATCAGCTTGGTACTATAATATTGTATGACAATACTAAAGACACTCCATATCAGTGATGGACAATATTTTAAGGTTTAAGGTTTGGTTTTATTGAAATAGTTCAGGCGCTAAGAGACAAAACCCGCTCAAAATACATTCTGATTGATAATTTGAGTTAAGAAAGACTTGCAAATCCAACCTGAAGACACAACTGTCTGTCATCAAGTATCAACGTCCTCAACCAAATGACGAATCTCGGTAACTTCAGTCAAATGACTAAAAGAAACTAATAATACGTCTAGCTGAAAAACTACATCTGTGACGCAACCGAATGAAGAAACGTTTGATCTTTCTCTAATTTTCTTTTCTTATTCGTTTCTGTATCTAATTAAGAAGCAACTTGATATTGTCCTCATTGATAATAAGGTATTTAAGGAGTTGTAATCTACCTAATTGCCGAGTAGCTCCATTATCATATAATTTTCCGAATATTCTCGGGGAAGACTTATCCAACCGTTGTCTTCAGTTGTCCATCTCTGACTTACGCGATCTTGCAAAGAACATGAAATTCAATATTTCCGATAAAACTAACTCAATATGCCCACAACTACACAGACAAAGAGCAGTGGGGAATGGGCATTGAAGGATGGTTGTGTTGTATATCCAACGCCGACGTTATATGATCCCTTTGCCCAGTGAATAGTGTGAGAATAACGCGTGAATAACCAAACGCAAACCATCCCATCTCCAATTATATTCCCAAATCTCAATTCCCTTAGTGAACCAACGGCCGAGCCGGCCAATGCCGACTTAACCAAGAACTTTATTACAAGACGAGAGGAATTACGAAATCGTATTATGAATAGTTATGTGCTAAATATTTATGACAGCAATATTGAGTTAAAAGGGAAGTAATAATGACCATTTCTGCCAGTCATGCTACGTAATTAACCTTTAATTACAAAGCGTTGATCCCTTCGAATGTGAAATGCTACATACTTGTATTGCCAGAGTCGAGAGAGTCAAGTTACCAGTATGTAATGTAAATTGCGCGCGATTAACGGGCACCCCCATTAAATTATACCCCCAGTAACGATTGCAAATGGGTTCCTGATAAAAGGGATACTTTAGTGATACCAATTGCTTTTAAACTAATATTTTTAGACCCAGAAGAGTGGCGAAACGGAATGTAGTTTATCTACAAGAAATAAATATACATTTTCTGATGTTGTCTTTCTTTTTATTTAATTACTACACCGCTGCCTGATAAGTTTATGATTATTTAGGTACATAATCAATTTAACTTTATTAAAACCAAACCCAGAAATATATAACTATGGTCCGGAGATCGAACAAGAAGATACAGCAGTCAGAATCAAGCCTCAATGCTCCTGCCCACTGCGTCGTCTGATGTTGTCTTGAAAATAACTGTAGAATACGAGTATATATTAAAAAATAACAGTGCAATAGATCTCCTTAAAGTGCGGCTAAGATGTACAGTACAGCATGAAAAACCATTTTAGGAAATGTGTAGAATATTTCTCACATATACGCCTTTTGTCACAGCCAGGATTAATAAAGAGGGATAATAGACGTTTCTATGCGTCGACTGCTTTCTGCACTGAACTGTAGATGTTTACAACTACAGCGAACGAATGAGATATCTAATTAATATCAGTATAAAGCCTCATTTCCACTCACTGTTTTTGTTATTTTTTTTTTTTATTAATACGTCACGGGCTTCTTAGGACCACGGTCCTTTTTTTGCACTTCTTACTTTATTTTATGTTTTTGTTATTTAATTTACTGTTTTTATTTAATATTGTAATCTAGATTTCAGGTTTTCGTTTATGCATTCCTTTTCACATTTGTGTTTTAATTTAAGTTTAGTTAATTTAGTTGGTGTGTATGCATGCATCGTTAGTAATATACATTTTGACAGTTCAACAAAATTGTATGTGAAATAAATAAAATTGCCATTTTTAATAACAATTGGTAATAGAAATTGTGTTCACTTCTATATTTTTCAAAAACTGACATTAAACTTCTTTTAAAAGTAAATCCTACTGCATTTTGACATAATGTCACATTTTGGAGGTTATAATATAATATAGTTTTTCTTAATTTAATATTTTTAATTTAAGACATTGGATCTTGTAATTAAATTTAAGCATTGAGTGAGAATGATACTTTATATACTTCAATTATAAATTTCATTAGAATATGTTGAACTAAACGCGCAATTGAAAAATACATTTTGCCGATATCATATTCTAGAGTAAATCGAATTTGTTGTTTCGTCAATACGTACAAAAAAATTTAATTAGAAGTTATATAAAGTTACTTCAAAACAAAAGGTTGCCATTACGTAAAAGATACTCAAATTTTTTAAAAAGTAATTTTCTTCTAACTCTGCAATAACGTAAGTTGTTATCTAAAATAAGTAATATGACTTAACTGATACAACCTTGACATCAGGGATTTACAATTATCTGATTGGCATTATCAGCGAAGTAATCTAACTTTCTGTGTACCATTAACCTAAAACGTCGTTTCTTCCATTCTATTCGTAAAAGGCGAAGGCGTATTGGATTTTGAATGCTGGGATTTTCGGTGTTAACTCATATTACGAGTATCTAAAAATCTGAACCCGCATGGATCATAGATCTACTTCCATCAGAGCTCTATACAGCTACGGCTACATAAACCAGAGGCGAACTTAGGAGTAACTTGAACATAAGAAACTGATCCACTCTTTTATGGAAGACCAACCATTTTGTAATCAGGTTATACTACTTTCCATTTGTTTTCAAATGTAAATGTGACACCATCGCAAAATGGCGATAATTTTACAACTATTGATCTCAAACTGTAATTCCGCTTTGGGCCTTACAATACAATGTATGAGTGTGGCACTGTATCCAACCCACCACAAGTCAAATACTCTACTTCCAATGTCTACATTGTCTTCGAAATAAAGACGATAAATACGTATTTATAGCAGAATCGGATTTTTCACATTTCTTTCCTTGGTCTTTATTGTTGCTTGATTTGTCACGTCTTTTACGACTTACTATATCCCAAGCGATAAAATGTAATACGCTTTTAAAGATACCTACGTGTATATAGGCCAGGGTGCCCTCCTGCTAAACTTAGACAATGACAATAGGCATTTCTTATCATATTTATGTCATATGAGTGAGAGATATGAAGTTAATAACTTTTTGATATACATTTAGACTTAATACTCATCTAATGATATTGAACAAGAACTTATTTCCTAAAAAATCTTTTTGTTTCGGCTCATTTACCGCTAACCCAAATAGAGATTGGGATTTATATTGATACCTGCCATTGTCTCTCTCTCTTTCTCTCTGGTTGTTCAATGTGTTCATACGGTGTCGAAAATTATCTTTAGTGGGAGATAGGGTTTCAACTTTTTCATCATTTTTATTTATTTATATTAATGTACAACACATTAAGTTTATTGTGTGAAAATTTGAAATCGATTGGAGTAAAACTGTCGTAGATATAGAGTTTTAAGTCTTCACCTCTCTGGTTTGGTTTCGTCTTCTTTGAAACTTTTAAACGCGTTTGTCTCACACATAACTTTTTCAGAATCGGTGCCCTTTCTAGCTCAAAATCTACTAGACCGATCTTTTTGAAATTTTGTACACTCTTTCTTTACCTAAATGCCGAGGTAACTCTATTGAGTTTTTTTTTTAATTTTAAAGTATTTTAAAATAACAAAGTTTCTGATTTCTTTCATGAAAAATCGGTATTTTAACTTCTAAATGCTGTAAAAAATTGAAAAATCAATAAAAAAAAAACTCGACAAGATTACCTGCAGAAACTTATCAACTAAAGAACATTTTGGTTTTTCGATTTCAGAAAATCCAGTGATGTGTGGCACCGCAATGTTACTTTTTTTTGTGACGTCTGCGGAGATTCTCTTTCAATGCCTCATTTCTTGATATTTATTTATGAAAATTTCACAAAGTATTCTTCAAATGTTATTTTATCATGTAGTAATTATATATCGAAAATATGCTTTTTTTATATGCCCCTAATGATACTTAAAATGTTAAAAAAGAAGAGTTTTTTTTACATTTATTTCAATGTTTTAATGATCTCCATTTTATTTTCAAATGCCCTTTAGACTTGAAAGCTAAGTTTTTAACATAAGTTTTATTTAAGTTTTTAATTTTTTATTGCCTTTAAAGGTTTTATACGATATTATATTAAGTAATCATTGTAGAATAAAAGAAAAGTAAAATAAACGTAAAAAGTTTAGTTCTAGATTAACCCGGATTAAAAGATGCCTCCACCAGAGTAAGGAAATATTTATGTATCGTAATATTTATGTCATTTTTCAATATATTAACCTGAAAAGAATTATGTCAAAGGTAAACTTTTTGTGTAAACCTTACATAAACGATACTCTATTTATAGCAGTTAATCATTTTCAATTTTTTATAGATGGTTTAATGGATAGTTGCTACTTGCTTTGTTTCATTACATTTACATTAATATTACTGCAAACGCAAACATTTATTTTTATTCTTGACAGCTATCTCTTAACTTTTTGGTTAATGGCATTGCTTTTAAACTTTACCTTTAGTTAATTAGTATTTATAAACTTCATTAAATGAATAAGTTAAGAAGAGACAAACACTCTATCTTAAAGTATAAATCTTAAAACAATTTCGTAGAATACATTTTAAAAATTTTAATTGTTAATTATAAATGGAAAGTTAAATAAAAACCAGACATGATTAAAACAAGAACAATTTTCTCACTTTAATTCCCTTGTTACTTTTTTTATATACAAGTTACTTCTTTAAGACGAGTAAAACCTTTTTTCTTTGGATATTTTATTACTTTACAAATAAACTTTGAAGTAACAGAAATAACTTAATTAAATTAAAATTCTATTTTTAGATCAAATATAAAATAATATTTTAACATCATTTATATAAATTCTTTAACATTTTGTAATTTTAAAATAACTCCTTTATGTTAACTGGAAAAGGTAAGAAAGTTAAGTTTAAGGTTAAATAAGATGTTCTTTGTTCTAACTCGTGAAATACATATAACAAACAAATACAACTTTTTATATAAATGACGAGAAATTGACTGCCTTTTTTTCCTGTATTCTCTCACGCACAACAGCGATGTTTTCAGCAGATCTTGCGTTTTGATGACGTACTAATGTTGGCTGATTATTTAAAAAACTGGTTGACTCAAATTTGAACACCAAATGTCGAATAGTCGAATCGGGAGGACGATGATAAAGAATCGAGTATTGGACGGAAGGTTTCTTGAACGGAGCAGTGACTTTGATAATAAAATTTGATGATTTGCCATTCACTACTAAACAATATATTTCTCATACAACAAACCACATCGACTATATCTATACATACAATTATAAGGTCTGGGAAAAGTCCATTTATTCCGCAGAGTGTTCCGAGTTCATTTCCAGTATCAGATTGTTGAGGTCCTCGCCTGAGAGTATTATATTCTCCAGGGACTAATTCCAGAGACCAATGTCCTGTACATCAATACAAAAAGTCCGAGCTAAGAACGTTCCAGAAATAATAGCTGCACAACCACAATAAACTTGAATACATGTTTAAAATAAAATCCGATGACAACAAAATGTTGAAAACTGATTTTGTAATCTTCTTTATTTAATTTTAGATACTGAATTTTTATTGTTTTGAGCACAGAATATTGTTTCTATAAATTATTATTTTCATGAGCTGAAAATTTGGTGGGATTTTCGATCTAATGTCAGATTTAATTAAAGATGTTCTGCTGATCTAGACTTACTTATACATGAAACTAATTAAGAAACCAAATCCCAAGTAAAAATGATCTTGCAATATAAGTTTCACAGTTGCTGAATTACCGCAAGTTTAATGAGTTTAACAAGATTAATTTTCTATTTTTCATGTAGAAATTGAGTTGAAGTACAGTTTCGCACTTGCCACCACCAGTGCTTTTCCATTGAGCTACCTTGGTTGATAAAATTTATCTGCCTATCATCAAACATAGCAAGACTATATTCTTCCTGAATTGCTACGATGAGAGATGGCTACACATCTTAATAATAATTCTGTTTGGGCGAATGTTGGTGCCCGGGTGTTTCACCGTAAAGAGTCAGAAAGTCTTTGAAATTCGTGAACTCAATATGAATTTAAACATATATTTATTTCATACAAAGTTACACATCGTGGTCGTAAATCCTAACAGAATTACACAATTAAACACTTATCCTAATAATTAATAATAATGAATGTATATGAATGTCTTTATGTATATAATTTAATATTAAAGTTATTTAATAGTTGTTATCTCGTTCAGAGCTGAGGTTAAAAGGGGTGATTTGAGTACAATATATTTAACATTTTAAAATAGCAAAGAGTGGGGATGAACCCAATAGTACACTTTGTTGACACAGCTGACCGTAAATATGTAATAAAAATATTGGTAGTAACAAGAAATGTAAGGGCAGTTTTACACATCACACATCAAAATGTTCAGGCGACACTCACTAAAGTACATTTACACTTTTGCCTTAAAAACATGTAAAATTAAGTTATATTATAATTTTATTTTGATGCATGTTTTTCTCCAAATTCTGTTACATTGAAAATTACTGAGAAACACTGACGAATCAAAAATATAGATAATACAAGAAAAACAACACATGCCAGCAATTCTTGGAAAACATTTACTCGTTCTCATAAGATTCAACGGTTTGGAGATCTATAAATATATATAGTCCACCATTAATATGCCAGCAATAACTATAACATTAACATTTCTTCTACACTAGCAATAGACTATGCGAAGAATATATAGTTTTTCTTTGTGGACTGTATTGGTCAGCCCTTACGATGATAGCACCCTTGGGAATGGCGTGGTAACAACTACCCTCAGACCAAGTCCAAGCCAGGAAAGTGAAGATGTGTCAAAGATGTCTATGCTCGAGTGGTTACAAGTATGGACTTGCTTGAGCTCATGGTAGCAACCTAAAAGAAATTCTGAAATAGGAAATGAGGTCATAATTCTAACATATTCGTGCAATAAAATATTTTTCACTATTAGGTATTACTACCAGCTACTGTTTTAGTTTAAGGTTAGGCCGCACTTCGGAAATAAACCCGAATCATATAAACGTACTACATTTTCTGACGATTTTCTGTATATATGTTTTAGTTTTTATAAAGTATGTAAACTCCAAACTTTCAAAAACTTAAAACTTAGCACATCATAGTACAATGTTCTTATTTATTAAATTATGGTTTGATATTTGACGCTGACTGTAGTGTCTTCGGGTTCCATTCCCCATGTAGGAAGTCATCGATGATAGGACCCAGCATTGGAAATACGCCGATGTAAAATAAACAAAATTTAAAAAAAATAAAGATAATAATTATTATTATATAAAGTATTTTACTGACGCACGATATCTGTGTATTAAGTGTATAATATTAAAAATTAAAACTAAAATACTGCAAAAATACATACTCTGTGCTGTGATTAAAACATACGATTTACCGTTAAAGCATAAAATTGAAACTGTAGGTTGATATTATTCTTAGACGCTATGTTTTGTGGAAATCTCTATTATTTGCTTTATGCAATGTTAAATATCGCAACTTGTAGCGGTGTTAGCACTAACTACTGCGCTATGCAAGACACCCATTTCTCTTCTCTTTAATAAACATTAAACATTTATTTCTTTACTTTTCTCAAATATCATATAAAATACTGGTTTTAAATGGGCTTGTGTCCTATGTCTTAATTTCTAGAAAAGTGTACTATATATTGATAAAGTGGGTTACTAGAACCTCAAATGTTCAATTATTTTTTAATAATTCCTTATATGTTAAGAGATATTAACAATTAAAAAAGTCATTTTGTCTCTTAAATTATTAAAGGGATTCAACGTTGTACACATTCCAAGTGCATGTGACATCACAATCCTTGTGTAAGGTTACCAACCTTACAGATCATAAATCTCTGCTATATGTATTTATATATCAAAATTTCAAATATTATTTACAGTTATTTCAAGGAACAATAAAATTTCAATATTATGTCTGCCTTAACAGGGTTAAATAAAATAGAATCTTATTATTCTTTGATTTGACTTGATTATTTGATTACCAACAGCTACAAAGCATTACCACAACACTGTCCTAATCAACAAATAACTGACGTTAAAATGCATTTCACGTCATAAAAATATGGCCGACCATTTCTAGCGCTAAAACTACAATTCAAATTTTTAATTGCTATATCTCCGTCAATATTTAGATATTTAATAAAATAAACACGCCAATACACATTTATTAACATCAATTTCAATCAACAATTGAAAAATCCACCACGAAAGAATGAGGACACAAGCCCATTATCACTAATACTGTGTATTCTGAGACTATTGTAATCTAAGAAATTAAGTATTTGCAGAGACATTTACATCCTCACACGTTTACAAATCTCCAATCACTTTGTAACTAGATACAATTGGGTTTATGTTTTAGTGGGGGTCAAAAATATCAATTGCCTACCAGAGTCTCTCAGTATATAATATATATATCGAAATAGACCTAAATTCTTATGCGAATTTAATTAAATAATAAATCTTAAACTGATTTTTGTTGAATGAATATATCTGGAAAGTTAAGAATATTATTTCGGTATATTTATAAAAGTTTAATATTTTTTAAAAGAAATATGAAAAAGTTGAAGTTTAATCAATTTTAAATCAAGTTGACTATAAATTGTGGAATTAAATATATTACAGAAAAATCAGCCTATACACAATGAATTCTATTAAATTGACTCCATTAAATTGAAATCACTGCCAGAACTGTCGAAAATGCAACTCATGGGTTAACGTCAGTCGATAGTCGATCGAACTAGTGTACACTATCGAGCGTGTAACACATTGTACAGCTGTTGTGCTGCAGGAATAAAAACATCAGCTGATTGCTCAATAAATGAATATAAACTATCAGGGATAGATATAGTGAGCAATAGAAATTTGATGGATACCAAACAATATACCAAATAATTGCCTCTTGGAAAATATGTTAGTTAAAACGTTAACCAAACGTTCTTGAAAACTAGAAGAAAATGCAAAAATTAATTACTGTTTAAGAACAAATATCACCCAAAAAAAGATACAGGATTTGGTGAGACAGAATAAAATTAAGAACACTTATATTAACAACATATTTAAATTTTATCAAATTCTGTTGAAAAGTGATTTAAATGAAGTGAAAATATACTCTTAATAAAAATATTATATTTTCTTAAATCTGTCGGGTGCCACTTGACTGTGCCTGTAATAAGTTGCGTAATTAGGCAGGATGTCTCCGTTGGGGGTCGAGTTATGAGACTAGCGTCGCGGGGCGTCCTAGAAATAATGATTACTTGTCTGGGAATGAAATCCCTGTTTTTTTGACATCTCGCCATTCGCGTCGTGTAGAAGATTGATTTTTATTTCATTTACGATATATTCAACTAGCTATTTTAAATTTTCATTTAAAAAATATAATAATTGTTAAAGAGTGCAAATTTCGCTCAATGAATTTAAGGAAAGAAATAATGGATTGAACAAATGGAGAACGTGGATTTTCAACATAATATTTATAAGTCATTTAACTGCAATTTCATTAATATTGTAATTAGAATTTTTTTGTTTTTATTCCAAACGTAATGCAGAAACTATGTGAAGATTTGAATCGAGATATTATTATATAAAATGTAATTTTTTTAATTAACTAATACGTTAAATAATTCTAAAAAAATGGCAGTTGTTTATAATTGTACCAGAAAGGCTTCGTCCAAATTTTTACCGCCTCCTCCAAACTAATTACAGCTCTCGGTGTTGCCCACGGATAGGAGAATTTAACTCTAATGAAGTAAAAGAACAACACTTAATTTAAAAAGCAAAATTTATATTTCTGATATAGAGTCTTTAAGATTAGCTTAGCCATAGGATTTTTCTATTTATTTTCTCTATAAAGTTTTCTAAGAACCCTTTATTTTATCGAAATCTTCTTCTAAAAATTATTATACCATAACCCCAACTTCCATTTTCAATGGTATCTTTCCAAACATCAATTTCTTTTCACTCAATATTCATCTCATTTCAAGCACACTTGGTCCATTTTCTATACCATTGTTCATTCTTCCAAAATACTCGTATATTATATGATATCGACCACAACCTGACCATTCCCAGTTCTCGTGTGCCCTGTATTCTGTTTTCGTTCTACATTTTGGCAAGCTTCCTAAACTATGCACGCTGGTAGAATCGTTTGTTCGCGTTTCGTGCTCGCGCTTTAGTGACCTAGACCTTGCGACCCTGCACTAGTAGTTTGGGGGTTACCAGGACACTGGGGTGAGCCAGCTGGCGCACCAGGGGGTGTGATAGAGCAGCTCCTGGGGCTTGTGGGGAAGCACACGTTACACAAACAGGCCAACGTTACATATGCAAACAAAAACATATAACTCCTCTGCTTGTGACTGAAATCTAGATGCACGACGAATGTAATAGATTAAATTAAAAAGTTTTAACGACTTTTACATTTAATGTATCTATTATTCTTGCTTAAAATTGTTTGGATTTTTATTACAGCTCTATACCAAATATTATACTACTCCCTTCGTAATTAATTTCGTAAATCAAGGACAAAGCAGCATTTATATTGATAGAGTAATGTAACATTTACATTTTTTGTTTTTGGCAAGAAGAAAGCACAGTTATGTTACACAACCTTCGTCAAATCATATCTGACACATAAAAGTTACGTACATACTATGTTAGTAATTTTCTGGATGTCTATGGATGGAGAATAAAATGTCTTCCAGATAATTAAAGCAATCAAGACAAAGTCTTCTTCAGACAAAAGTTTAAAGCACTATTAATTATTCCAAGATCTAAACAACAGTTTAAAAGCAAATGAATTAAAATCTTCAATTATTCAAAGTAGCGAACAGAAATCTTCTAAATTATTTATTAGTTGTTTTTGTGAGCACGATGAATAATTGCGATGGAAATAGATTACTTCCTATTTGTATTAAGTCTTTAAACTAAATTTACAGTAATTTGATAAGGTTGAAAAGTTTAAATTTATAGTCAAAGTAGAGTGAAGACACTAACACTAACAAATTCTGTGTTTATATATACACACATATAAGAATGTATCATTTTCAAGTACCTATTAATTTATCTGATCTTGAAATAAAGTTTTGTACTCTGTTGAAAATAACCTTGAACTAAAACAATGTCAAAGTGCTTTTACAACAGGTCGTATCTTCATTAGTTGTATCTTAATTTGTCAAAGTAAGATTTAAAATATGTTAATACTATTAGTGCCGACCCAACATGGGTTTATGGTTTTTATTCTATTTACAGCTCTGCTAATACTTAATCTGAGTCTTCTTCTTTTTTCTCTGCAATTTCAATAGTTAATTGTAATATAACAACAGGTTAAACAAATTAACTACAAAATTATTTTTCTTCTTAAACACATTGTACTGTTACTTTATATATTTGATTTTGTTACTTTACCTGCGAACTATTTTTAACACAAAATTTGTGATATTTGTTTGCTATCTATACAAATAATTATCCCTGTTCTAGATAATGGATTATAAGTCACAAAAGATTGTCTCCGATATTTCACTCCCTTACCTTACACTTCTTAGTTTATGCAAATAATATTAGTACCAAATATTCACACCGTGGCGCTAGTTATTTCACAATCGTGATAGATTTATTAAATATTTTTTAAGCACACAGTCAAACTGTTATCAATACCTGTACTTATACTCATATCAGAAGTCAAAGCAATTAAGGAGGTACAGGAGTTAAACGTAAATGATGAAAACGTCGTGAAATTTGGAGGGTCGATAAAAATAGATGAAACACAAACTGTCTCAAAATTTTAGAGACCTAGGTTGCATAGTTTTCTTTTTATATATGATTGAAAATAGTCATTTTCCATACAAATCATAATTTTTACCTCAATTTCACCACATAATATAACTTTTAACTATGAAAAAATGGTGACACGACTTTCAAAAACTAGGTGTATATAGAAAAAAAATTCTGAAACTATTGCAAAAAGAAAATTATCAAAAGGATACCTATATACGAAAATAATTAAAGAAAACCATTAAAAAACAGTACATGTGGGTTATGAGCCGGCAACGTTGCAAATGGCAAATCGAGCGGAAAATTCAAAATATAAAAAAATAGTGACACGAGTTTCAAAAACTACTTGTATGTAACACTCTATTGTAAATAATATTTTAAATATTTGCACAGTATATAATATAATATAATATTTAATATATCTATAAATATTATATAAAATTATTATTATTATAACAATTTGGCTGTCAAAAAAAAACAAAACACGCATGGGTCAACATACGAAAAATTTACAGCGTTGCCAAATTCTTTATTAATTTTTCTAAATATTTAATTTGAATTTAAATGGAATTAATATAAATTTGATATTAATTATAGGTAATTTTTCATTTATTAAACTATTATATGTATAAAAAAATCATTTTAGCAGGCAAGAAGCAGTTTAATAGGGAATTGAAAAATTTATTTTCAAAGGTACAGTCCCAATATTTGCTCGTCCCTCGCATACTCCGAAATTCGTATTTCATATTACCGAGAGATAAAATTTTTATATTGACGCCACCTCCTGTACCTCCTTAAATAGAAATATTGTAAACTTAAGAAGAATTAAATAAAAGTGAAATTAGCAAAAATTTACCAGTATTCATAAAATAACTTCTTCTTTGACTAAAATTAAATGTACAACAAAACAATAATCAGTTTATTTGTCATTTGGTGACGATTCTTTGCCATTTATCGAATTCATTTTATCCTTCTCCGGAAATCGTACCTAGACCCTGTGTTAGAGTCTACGATCTAACTATCTCATCAATTCAGACGACAGAACATTTTCTTCTGATTTTAATAATCCCAGGATACGTTAAAGTTGAATATTAATCAAGTGATAAAAGGTTGGTAAAATAAATACAATATTTTGCAAATGAATTTTCACAACCATGTTTTCTTAACTTTTCCATCTTGTTTTCTTACATCTTAGCGTCTTAAATCTTATCTTACTATTACATAATATTATAAAGAAAATATTTATTCAGTTGATTATAAAATTCAAAAAAAGTTATTATCTCAAACCACCTTATAAATGTACAAACAATATCTCGACATTGTGTTAATAAATTAAGGTATATTATAATCTGTAAAGCACTAGTTACTCTAAAGCTTTGAGAACTTCATAATTCATCATAATCCTGAAAATGAATAAAAGCTTTATAGTTCAAGTTCAAGCTATTAATAAAGCTTTTTATAATACGACAAACTGCACAGTACCGCTTACTAATGGCAGAGCTTTACTTTAAGCTCCGTCCACTTAGTGAAAAGTCGGTGTTCGAGAATTAAGCGCTACGTCAACTAAGGAATGCACTGGTATGGAATGAAGCCTACCAAGTACTGGTGCTCGGAGCTTTAATGTTGAACATACATTGTGGTAATATTTGCTAGTCAACGCATTGTGACGTCAAAATTGTGTATCCAATCAGGAATCGTTTTAAGTTGTTGTTAAATTTAAATTTATTTGTATTTTCATTTTTAATATTAAAAACTGTTTTTTTTAATACATTTAAAGAGATTTCATGCATGTTCCTCAGTCTAACATTGTAAAGACTAATTTGTTTTTTGTTAGGAAATTTGTTGATGTTACGTGCTGTAAAAAGCGACACTTCAAAAAAGTGACCCTGATTGTTAATACGCACTTTTGGCAGTAAGTTTCAAGTCATTGATTTTGATATACATTGGAGTTAGAATATATGGTACATTAATCGGTAGCATCATTCAGTAATAGCGCCATCACTGTCATACAGCGACATCATTTGCGATTTTTTATTACCATTCTAATGTATTTTCAAATGCCACATTAAAAATCATCAATAACAGTCAATTTACGACAAGGTCTTCTCAGACAACCAACACCAACAACAACAACATCACCACTAGGGAGATCTGTTAGAATGACACGAGAGAAAAAAATCAGGAAAAGGAAAAACAAATAACGCAAGTGCTACTACTTGTACAAATAAATGTTTTCCATATAAGCCCAGTGACACAGTTGGCGTCTGGCAATCCCCGGGGACGCCGGTGCAGGCTTTTCACCCGGCAGGAGGCTCCAGGATATGTAGAGTTATGGAAAGCTGCAGGAGGATAGACAGGACATAGGATATGGGATACGGGATACGGGAGGAACACCAGATCTTGTTTTTGGCGTTTGTCCACAATACCGCATTATCATAATATATTTTACCCGCTGCCGTTGGTGAAATTTTATGGCAGATTCTGCATTATACACACACAGCGTTCTTTGTTGTCCAAGTTAAACTAGAGTGAAGTTCACTGCCAATGCAGAGTTTATTGATTTCCAAGAGTGAAGACCGTTTCTTAAAGTAAAAAACTGTTTGGTAAAGTAATTATTTACTTAGTTTGATCATATCAATAGATCAATTACCATCCGAACTAAGTGGGAGTAGGGTGTATTGAATTACCAATTCGTTCAGATTACTAAACATACTAGGTAATACATATATATACTGGTTGATATATGTATCCTACGCATCTAAATCTATACTGCATAGATAGTTTAGACTTGACGAAAAACGAAAAATAGAAATGAATCCATTTTATTTTATTTAAGAAGTGCTAGTATGTGGTCTACTTTAAAGCATAAAGTACTTGTGCATTGGTTACAACCTTCATTCATTTTCAATTAATCATTTTTAAGTAGATTAAAAGACGACTTAGAGTCCGAAAGCGTGATGCTTGTCGCCAGATTGTTGTGTCCACTGGCGTAGCTAGGTATGGGCCAATCGGTGCTGGGCACCGGGGCCCTCAAGCTCAGGGGGCCATCAGACCCTGACCAGCAAACCTCGTATTGAACGAGCTAAAAATTCTTCCACCTTTGGAAAGTAAATAAAAAAGGTTAAGGTAGTACTGTCGGTCAGAGAGTTACCGTTTAATATTTTCTAAAATTTGGCATTTTAGTAGATTATAATAAGATAATGATCTCGTTAAATTTTAGAAAAACTGCAGAGAAGCAGTAAAAATTAAACTTTGCATTTAACATTGAGGCTTATGAGAAATCATAGTTTTTGTTTCATTTTATAAAAAGAACAGTTTAGATTTAGATTTATCGAAGATAGACCATTGTTGTGAGGTATGCAGTAATAACCGGTGGCCGCATTGCTGAGTCTTGCGAACAATGATCGTGATCGAACAGATCTGATTTACATGAGTGAAACATTTTATGAATTACTTTTGCAGAAATTTAAAATTTCGATTACAAATATGATGAAAAATGGTTGTGGTTGGCCACTGGTTGTGTCTTCGAGTTTGACCACTGGATAAAAAATGTCTATCTTATAGTGATAATTATAAAAGATGTCGACGCATTTTTTTTGGCTTGCTTAATTCAGCTGATATTCTAGAACGATGAGATACAACGATTCTCAATTAAGAATTTGAGACAAATGAAGGACCCATTAGTCAAAAGAAGTGGCTGTACAAACTTTTCCTAAACGTCAAGGATCACTTATGGTCACAATCAGCAGTGAAAAATTAAAGCTGATCAAAAACAGAGTTCAAACCTCTTTGGTACAAAACAGACTCATTTAAATTACCAACTATTCTTGCAACGTCTACTGCAAAATACATTTTCCATAGCAGACAACTGAGCTAAAACAGAGAACGAGTGCTTAATTATACCAACACTGCCTTCCATCTCCCCTGTCCCTCACACACACACACATACACATAGCAGTTGTATTTAAGGGGGATTATTGCGGTCTGCGGTGTGACAAACAATTCACTTGAGCTGCTAGGAAAATGATTGCAAGTGTTTGTTTTCCACATGGCGCTGCTGGGTCTCATGTGCAATAGAAATTCAACATCTGTTCATTACAATCTGTTAAGTACACACATATAAATAAGCACAGATTCAGTATGTGTTACATATCGAACGAGTGTATCAATAACAGCAGACTGATTTAAATTAAGCGGTATTTTGTGCATGTGTTGCTAACTTTTTGTACTTATCGGATTAAATTTTTCAGAAAATAGAACACTTTTTTTGAAATTAAAAAAATTGGTTTTAATTTTTTTAAATATCTAAAAGTTAACGGAGTTATAGTTGTTATCAAATTTCATTTTAGCTGTTTGTTTTGCTCTACATATGACGTCACTAAAGAAATAGTAATCGAGATTATTTTTCCTTTTGCACAATCATCAAACTTGATGGTTACCGTGATTTTTCACATACACATTGGTATGTATCTCTGTTGCGTGAAAGAGATGGCAAATTATCGATTGTGACATCAGAAGCAGATTTATTTTTTATAACTTTAGATCCCTTTAATATTTCCTATAATATTATGACAATAAAATAAAAAATAATTGAACATTTGATGTCTTGATAGCTAACTTTATCAATATATTGTACAGTTTTATAAAAATGAAGTCATGGTACAGAGTACTATTGCACTACCTTAAAAGTAAGTGTTTCTTTGCTGATGTTACGTAAACAGTGTTTTCATTGCTTCCATGAACCTGCTACGGATATACTCATATATATTGAAATCGATTTTATTTACAATATAAAACTTGAATAGGATTTTAGAAATAATTCAAATATTTTTCTAGGGGCTTTTTATTATAAGTGTGTATATTTTTCAAATATCTTTGCACAAATACCAGACGGCGAATACTGATATGACTACATACGCTTGAGGCTTCAAAAATTTATAAGAGTTTTATCTATAGTACATATTACTAAGAAAAATTTGAATAAAGGAATTTATTTGATATTGCATATCACAAAACCTATTGAAGTTAGAATCACAATGCATATTATAATTTATTCGAATATCGAGGTTTATATAAAAACATGAAATATGGGTTTTAGAAGTAAAATGTAGGGAAAAATAAACTCTCAAAGCAAGAAATATTGAACTACCATTCATGTTTTATTTGATTAATAAAAACCAACTTTGATAAAACTTTGCAATGTCTTTTTAAATCTTTTCGGCTATATCATCGATTCATCATTGGTTTGCAATTTTCTTTTTCTTTTATAAAACCGTTTTTAACTTAAATAATTAGTTTTACGAAAAAATGTAGTTCTTCATAAACATTTTTACTATTGCAACCTTTATTTTTAATTCCTCCAGAGATTTTCCCTCAAATGTTTATAATAAAAAATACACTCTTCGTTTGAAACCATTAATCCTCTATGGATTTCAACTTGATGTAATGAAACCTGCGCTTTTCTTTCTTTTAATCTCTTTTCATTGCACCAGTTTTGGTTCCTGCTTTAATTTCATTCTTTTATCTCCTGTGCTTTTGTTACAGCTTTTACATCTTTTGATACACGTTGCATTGTATCTGAAAATTCCGATATATATAAATAAATAGTTACACAGGATAATTAAAAATAATATATATAATAGTTATCTATAGGATATTATCCTTTACTATTTTATTTTTTTGTATTTATAAAATTCAACCGTATAAAGCAAAAAGTCAATACAATGAAAAATACTTACTTTTATTTTATTTTTTTTAAACTACTGTAGAAATCTGGTGCAAAATTGAATGGTTTGAACTTCAAACTATTTTAATATGTTGTGAAATGCACTCATTCCATGAAGACAACAAGTTAAAGAAGCTGCATCTGTAAAACTCATTCAGACTTGTTATTTCAAAGATATTATACATCTTGTATTATATAGTATCATTCCCACTCACTGCTTTAATTTTAATTTAATTTTATAGTTTTCTGAAATAAACCAAGAAAAAACACAACACTCTTTACTCCCAGGTTCTCTTTGGCTATAAATTACTTGCTTTTTAGCTCCAACACAAAATCCAACTATGTTTAGCCACAACTACCTATTTCACTTCAAAAACCTGTAACTCACTCATTTTTTTACAATTACCATAATATTTTTATTCATTATTTTTAAGATATGATTATTTAAAAAATGCAAAAATAAATATTTTTGCGAAATTTCCTGTACACTCATAATACTATGCGCGTCAACGCTGTTGCTCTTGTACTAGAACCTGGGCCCTAATTAGCTTAAAAATAAATTTCCTATTCATATTAAACAATATCCCTAATACATAATTAGGGGCGATAAAAGGCTACGTGCCTATGAAGCCCGAGAAATTATAAATAAAAAAAATTAAAAAACGTCCTTAATGTAACCTAAGGTAGAAAATCTGGCAGTGTATGTTTAAGCTGCTACAAGCTAATTCCGCGGTTCATTTTCTTACTGCAGATTGTCTTGTATTGCAAAGTTACCTTGACACAAGCTAATTAGCTGTGCCTGGGTTCATTTTCTACCTGTAAATTTAGTTCAGTGAGTAAATAAAATTAAGAATAATGCAACGGCATCTTCAATCAGATTATTTTCATATAATTAAATTTTCAAAATGATATTTGAATGATATACGATATTCAGAAAGTCTTTATGTCAAAAGAAAATGCTTTCAAACGTTCTGTGAAACACGAAAGCAGAATTTAAAGAATGTAATTAAATGTGCTGTCAAAGTTAAAAAAAATCTGATCTAAAAAAATAACACCGGTCAGCGTTTATTTGAAAAGATGTATATGACATAGATTAATGGCGGAAATTTAACAGCACAGGGACGGACTTAAGTTGAGAGAAGAACATCTGAAGAAAGTATGTATATATAGTGTATTATATATGAATCTGGGAAATACAGAAATAAAACCATTAGTACTTTACCGCCGAGAGGGTGTACTCGGTCTAATGCGGCTCTGATTTACCAGTACATGAATTTATTATTAATACATAACATTTGTCTGTGACCTTTTAATTCTGATAAGTGTTCAATCAATTATTCAACCATTAGATACAATTTTTTTTTTTTGTATGTATTCATAAAATCGGATAATTCTGATTTATTTCAAAGCTAATAAATCCAACAAGCGCCATTGATTCTGCTCGACCCCTGCTAACGATTACTGAAGCTTGAATACCGCAGGTCAATCCTGGAAAATATTATTTTTTGCCCTTTTACATAAATTGTCTCTGGTTACATCAACGCAGTGGCGGAGAGTTAGCACGAATGTTGTGACAATGTACGTGTCGCGGATAATCGTGTCACGCAAATATTCGTACGCTTCATTTAATAATATATTCGTGGTCGTGTCGATTGTCTGCCCTGCGAGCACGTGCTATATTCGTACGCGAACATGCACGCGTGGTGTTTTATATAAAAGAGACTTTATAAAACCTCTTTTAAATAGATACAGCCTAATTAATCTTGTTACTAAATGCCCGTAACAGCTATATAATAAAAAAGAATTGTTTACAAATAAATTTGTATTCTTAGTAGAAATAATGTAAGTAATTATCGAATATGACGTAGCATTTATAAAAACTTCGTTAATTTAATAAAAATTAAAACAAAACACAAGTTGCAACAGCTTAATTATATTTTCATGATTTATAGAAACAGCTGCTAATATTCGTACATTTTAATTACAAAGTCGTGTTACAAAATTATCTTTAAAAAGTTTTGAACGAAAGTCAGAAACAGGCGAATTCCATATGGTGTAATGATCATTCAGAAAAGTCATTAACGGTTCGTTTTTTGTACACAAAATCATTCAACCCTTCACAGTCTGAATTTAATCTACAATTCCTGTTAATCAACCAAATGGTGGGTTATATGTCAAGTTTTTGTTTAATCAGAAAAAGATTCATTTGCAATACGGGTTCGAGTTTCCACTTTCCCGTTTGGTGTTAGCAGTATTTCGGGGGTTTAACTTTCGTTTCAAAAGCTTCTGCAAGTCAGTTAACTGCTAGTGAGGGTTGGCTGTCAACAAATAGCTAGGGAGCAGGAAGGGTAAGAATTGCTTTAACAATGATGGTGACGGTAATGGCGACGTACCACCAACAACACAAGGGTTTTTTATCGCATTGTGGATATTAAAATTAAACTGAGTCGTAAATCTTAAGGGCGGACGCAGTGTTAGCTTCTTTTCTTTATACCAAATTTTGTACTATTGTATTATAAAAATATATAAGTCGAAAGAGAATATTTATGATCTGGGAAGAATTTATGGGGAAGTAAAAAGGAGAATACAAATAAGACGTTGTCCAGCGCTTCTAATTAACTCGCCTTGTAAAAACGATTTGATTATGACCATGTGGCATCCCTCAGCGATGACAAATCATAGGATTTATATTGTGTTTCGGATATTTTCATAGTTGGACAAGGCAACCGGGATCTTATGAGTACCAGATTAAGACCCTCTAAAAAAGGCTACCCTATCGGGGCATTAAATAATAGTTTTGCAAGCCCTATGAGTACCCAATTAGATATTTTTTTAGTTGAGCAAACCCGAATAAGGAATGCCTTGACAAAACTTGATCAGGAACTCATACATCTCTTGCAAAATTTGTAATCGAGTTACAAAGGAACATATTGATACAATTAACAATATTGTTGAACATTAAATTTGGCACGTTGGAGACAGAATTGCGTTTAGAGAAAGGTGATAGTGTTGTCTCTGTTTGTTCCACGAGTTTAAATGGTGTTGTTTCAATCTTTCGGTAAATATTGTATTTTTCAATGGCAAGTGTATCATTCATATCTGTGAGTGTGTTATGAGAACAAATTATTTTCTGAAAATGTATGTAAATTATGTTCTGTAATGAATGTAAATATTTTTATGCTATTTATTTTTAGCACTTAAATGTGGTCACCATCATTAACATATTAAGGTTAAATACAAGTTCTAAATTTAAAATATTACGTAACAAAATCATTTTCTGCATATATAGCAATTTCTAATTTAGACAGAGACTCCCACACATGAATAATTCTACACATACTGTTCTATTTTACAACATATAAATTTATATGTAAATAACACAATATATATATTACTGTATATGTACTATATAGATCAAAGACGGTTCGTAGAAAATTACTAACATTGGGGTAGCATTGATATATCCACTTCATCATATACTTCTTAGAATTAATTCATTCTCAAGAGTTGATTTTGAGATAATATATGAGTCTTAGATGAAATAAAATGTTCTATATAATACATAGTAACAGTTCCGGGAATTTCGGATAGAAATTGAAAACTAAAGCCACAATACTACATCTGCACGTTCAAATACAAATCTCAACTATCGTTGAAAACCAAAATAGTTCTCTGCTAAGCTATAGCAATAATAAGCTATAGAAATGAGGAAAACCACAAGAAGCTTCAACACTTTTGAGTGTGTACTTGAAATATTTGGATTGAAAGTATTACATGTTTCACTTTGTTCATCAGAACTTCCATTTACCAAATATTAACCAGTGTCGTCATGGTTGAAGAGAGAGAACGTATTGGAGGGTGTATGGGAGTGTATGTAGTATATGAGGAGAGGAGTAAGAAAGGTAGGAGCATATAATAATATATACTCGTATGTAACGAGAAGGTGGAAAGTGAAACAAGCGTAGAGGAACGTAGAAGATGAATGCCATAATAAAGGAGGAGGGAAAGAGAGAAGGAGGAAGCGGAGGGCATAGATCAAACTATAGCAACGGACGAAAGAGAGTATAAAAGAAATACATGAAAATTGTTTATTTTAAATTATTATTTTTTGATATTAGCAAGTAAGGAATTTAACGCCTAAGTGCAAGAAATATTTAAAAAAATGTTGTTTACGCTTTTATCCTTAGCATACTCTTTACAAATGATTATGTTGTTTGGTACTTAGACATTAGAAACGTTGAAATTTCTTGTATTTAATCCCAAGTTGATTTTTACTAATACCATCCAGTTTAATTCTATTTCTTTCAATAGGACTTAAAAAATAACGTGAATATAAATTGTAATTGAAGTTACCTGCTGATTTAAATCAAATAAAAAACACAGCGAATAGAAGAAGAAGAAACTCCGAGAAAATAACACAACCATAAAAAACGAGTTTCGTAAGCGTTGGCTAGTAATATAAGGGATGGGAAAAGAGTGTGAGGTAAATGCGAAATAAATGCCAATGATTCCAGAAACGTACCGCAAATTAATAGGGTAATCTTAATATCATTGCCGCCTTCGTCTCGTACTCCGCGATGGACTTGAGCTCCTAGCTTCGGGTTCCTGAATGTAAGGAGTTAACTTCGTTTTAATAACCTACAAAAATCTATACAACATGGAATAAGAAAACGAAGAAATCTTGAAAGTGACTATATTATTATGATATACTAATTTAAAGAGAGGGATTGAAATAAATTGATTCTATAATTCAGTTATTTGCATAATAATTATTTTCTTTTGTGTATTAATTATTTATTTTTTATTATTAAATTTCTTTTAAATTCGCTGTTTGCAAGAGGCAGGGGGGGGGGCGACAATGTCAAGTTTTTGTCCCGGTTCGAAAAAATCGTAAATCCGTTACTGATGATTATACAAATTATTAGAGTTTCTACATTTTTAAAATTATAATTAGCTTATAAATTTTATAATGTTAAATTGTATAATGTATCATTTAGGCCAGCGGTTCTCAAACTTTTTACTTCAAGCCCCCTGCATAACCCAGCTCTTAAGCCGGGCCCCCCTACATGTAAGTGTACTATATATTATAAGGGAGTCGCATTTGACATTTTACAGTCAATGTTTATTTAGTTAAGTTTTGCACATCCTATGCATACCCTAATGGGGCAATAGGTTCAATCGTAATCAAACAACAAATTCTATACAAACAATTATAATTTATGTAGGTATTTTAGCTGCTATAGTACATAATTGTTATTTGTAACTCAAAGCAATAATAATAAAAAGAGCTTCAGTGTGAAGGATGTGCTTGTACAACAACCAGGCATGCTAGGTGTAAGCTACCACGACAGTCATCTCCCGCGCTGTACTGAAAACATGTCGGTGTACACGCACATTATTTTACTGCCGGTAAACTAAAAAAATAAAATGTTCGGCACTCTTACGACGTTGACTAAAAATTAGACACTTGTAGTAATTTTAAAAATAAAAAGTTTGTTTTATTATTTTGTAAGTAAATTTAATTAATTTTTCAACCAAGCTTAGGCCCCCCCGAAGACTTCATTGCGCCCCCCTTAGGGGTCGCGCCCCACACTTTGAGAACCGCTGATTTAGGCCATGCTTTAGACGCTTCTAAAGTACTTTATTTCTCGGCTACTCTGCCGTTTTAAATATAAAGTCTTTCAACATGAGGTGTCGTTTTAAATTTCACACCATTTTTGAACTGTTAACATACAACCATTATTGCAGTGACATTTAAAAGATATTGTGTTTGATTACTAACTTCACAGTTTGTACTTTAGATTAAAATTAAAATATCACAACTTTTCACGAAAGTATTGCGTTTTTCTATTGATTTAAAATGTCACCTCTTGTTGGAATATCTTATATATACTACATATTACTAGAACAGCAAAGTAATTGCTGTATATAAACCTAATGATTAAATATCATACATGAGCAAGCCTAAACTCTGTAAAAGCATCGATTTATTTTTTCTGAGTATTTGTCACTCTCTTTACAGAACGATTTCTTCTATTCTTAACATTTTTTGTGCGAACTTGGAATAAATCGAATAAATGAAATGTTTTATTGGAGAACATTAATAAAATTACACGTACACTGCGTCCTGTGCTGTAGAGAAATAGAAAATCAATTTATATGATGACAAAAAAATGACTCAAACATTGATTTAGGTAATTTGTTGAAATATAACAATTTACGGGAATAATACACGGAGTAGTATTAGAAGATCCGGAGACATTTTGTGGGATAAACGATGTAATCAATCGTTAGTTTTTGCACCCTCGTAGTCATTTTTTTGCACCCTTTCTGTAAGTCGGCCTCTTTTCCTCTGGAATTATATTTATATATATGTTAAGAGCACTGGATTTTGTAGCAGAAAAGATTTAAAAATTGTCGCATGAGCTCGAAGGAAAGCAGATGTTGCAGTAAGGAGCACTCTTAAATAATTGACGAATCCATCTAATACAATATGTTTTTCGTAATTACTACGGTGTACGAAAAGGATATTAAGTAATAAATACATAAAAATACATAACTGACTTAAGCATTATATTGCGTTTGTTGCAATTGTTACTAATTTTTTTTTTTAGTTCTGACATTTTGATTTCAAAATAACTGTATTATAATATTACGAACTCTAAATCTAATAGCTATTTACAATTTGATTTTAAAAATGTATTTTTAAAGTCCAATTAAAATAAGAAGTAAATTTTATCAAATAATTCTTATCAATATTCCATCCACCAATTCCCAGTTTATCCCTAAGGAATAACAGGACAAAGTATAATAAAGAAAATCATACAAAATAAAATCAGAAGTAAAAGCACTCAAACAACTTAAACTCCTGAGGAAAACTTTGTCAATTACTATGGAAAATAAGATCTAATATTGTTAAAAATGATTTTGTAACCCATAAATAAACAATAACACGATGGAACCCCACCCCCTCCATTACTGCTCCCGCCTGACTAAATCAATTACAGTTTAACTTCCACTTTGATTATATTGATTGCTTATTCGTTCTTCTGTTTGCGAATTTAATTTGTTTTCATTCTATCTACTTTGTTTAGACTGTTAAATAATAAATAAGACAGTAAAAGTTTTCTCCCACTCTCGAAGTATCCGACACTTTGCAGCTATTAGAAGTTAGAAGCCCTGGTGGCTCAATCTAGGGATTTGATTTAATGAAAATAAAGAAATTGTATTTTGTAGGTGGAAGAAAATTTATGAGGAAATATTTTAGTTTACCTTAACTAAATAGAGAAAATCACTTTTATACTTCTATGTACTTTATTTAAATTTAAAATATATCACCTTGGTTTAGCCACTCGTATTATTAGACAGGATTTATTTCAGCGCAGTATTCTACATTAGATTTTGTAATTAAAGAAAGGTGTCACTGAAAAATGTTAAGTTTCAAAATATAAAATCATTCCCATCTACTGTTTTCGTTTTTTGCTGCTCTCACTTTGGAAGAAACTACATGCGGCGCAGACTATCGTCTGTAGGATGTATTGAACTTGTTCCACATTAGCACACTTTATCCTGAGCAAGCTTCTAATCTTCTGTGTGCTATCTCTTACGCACGACTCTCAACACAATTGTGTATTCACGAGTCGACACTTTAGTCCTATCCTGATCCTAAAATGGATCGTTGCCCCTTTTTTCAGCCTGAAAACAGTAAAGTGAACCTCGTCTCACACTAAACATTCAATTGATATGCATTAAAGTAGAAGTGTACTCTTATGATAAAGTGTGTTAATCCGAAACAACTTTAATACACCCTACTGACAATAGTCCTCCATAATCGATGGTTAGACGTAATCTGAAGTGTGTAAGACGCTTTATGTTGAATTTGAAATACTGCAAATATTTTTTAATTTCATTATTTTAGTTGAATAAAATGCATGCATCAAACTTTCTAAACCTTGATCACTACCAGTATCAAACAAGATCAAACAAAGTTGAAAATAATAATCAAGACATAAAGTATAAGGCACCAAAACTTATAAATAAAGTTATTTCTTCTCTTACGAATACACGTAACAATAAAGTGATAAAAAGATTCGCTTAATATTTAATATGTATTTCTTACATTAAACTGTCTCGGAACAGAAAAGATTTTTTTATATTTTCCTTAGAGTATATGTTTTGCTTACATAAAGTTGACGGTTTTTTTTATGTACACAGTGAGAACGACTGCAAACGGGAAACCAGTAAAGGGCCAATTCTGCTTAAGATTTGAATAAGTCACAAGTTACTGTTATAAGAGTTGCTCGTTCTATCTCTCTCTTTCTCTTTATACGTATCTCAACATTCTATTTATCGCCAGGTCCCCAGATCGCCTGGGTTACAATATTTTACATACAACATTCAAACATAGGGTGAAGGCAAATATCTACTATATTAACTGTAAATCTGAAGGATTATATATAATCCTATCAGGTTGGCCCGACTGGAACCCTATCGGGTTTGCCCTGTAAGATCCTCGTAAGGCGCCTTATCAGGTTTGGTTGACAATGATTTCGTAAAGACATTTGCAACACCTATGGCTAAATTTTACTCGGTAGATGCACATAAATAAAATTGTTCATCGTTCGGTTACTTAAAACATTTTCAAAGTTATTTAAAACGAAGAGCAAAGTAAAGTATTTTTCTACCCCATTCTGCGAAGGTATCTAATAAAATATATTTTGCTTTCGCATTAGCATTAGTGCTAATCAAGAAAGGTCGGTGAATTTTGTCATTAGCTATCAAGAAATATTAGTCTGATAATAAGCAAGGGTTGTTAGGGTCTATCAGTAATTTGCAAACACCCTGTTTTACTGTCTAGTCTAGCAGAGCTGTTATACAAATATGATATGTAAATCATGGAGCGACTTTTTGTTTTCTCCTTGTTTATATATAAAAGCGAATACATTTGGGTTTGTGTGGGCCGCAGAATGCTCTATATCTGTTTGCATTTTACTCTGCTAGAAGTATCACTATGTTATATTTTCTGTGTATAAACAAATATTTATTTATCAGCATATATCACTATTGTTATAGATGTTCTATTTGAACATTATATACAAACTAGCTTTTACCCCCGTCGCAAGCGACGTTTGTTTTTTGTGAGTGGCTTGAATTTCAAGTCAAAATTTAATTCCATTTTTAAATTGAAATAATAAATAAACTCGTCCTATATTGATTTAACATTTAATAACAATTAATTTTTCATACAAACTGACTAAGAAAATACATTTTTTATATCAAAATAGAAAATATTTTGAATTTATGCGATATTTGAACAACTTTTTTTCAAAATTTGGGAATTTCTTTTTGATTCGTAAATAAGTTGCCAAGGTTACCCTATATACAAAATTTCAACTTTCTAGCACAATTTTTACTCTCGGCAAATACTGCCCCCGTGCCCCCCAATAAAATTTTGAAATTTTGAATTTTTTTTTTTTTAATAATATACTTAATTATTCTAGAATCCAGAAAATGAAGTTTCTCCAAAGTTCCCTACCGGGCCCCCGAATTTCTTTAACCCCCCCTTTTTCAATTTTAGAATTTCTAATTTTTGAGAAATGTCAGCATTGAATACTTTAATACACATGCAAAATTTCAACTTTCTATCTTATACGAATTAAAAGTAATACAGCAAAGAAGGGATCACTTTTTTCCAGTTTTTCCAAAATTACGGGTTTCCAGGAAATTCAGGGAAAAATCCGGGGACGCCAAAAGTCTTAGAATGTTTTTCTCTACGAAATAGGAAATTTTTAAAAACTTCCCTGGAGCCGTTTTCGAGATGCCATACAAAATTCGAACCAAACATATAAACACTTAAACATATAAGAATATAAATATACACTTGGGACATTATAATATACTTGAGTTTACCCCCGTCGCAATGCGACGTCTTTTTGGCGTGTATCATTTGAATTCAATAAAATAATTCGTAATTAAATTTCATATTTAACTGTTCTATTTTTAAATTGAAATAATAAATAAACTCGCGCACATATACACACATATAAATTGACTAAAAAAATATTATTTTTTGATCAAAATAAAAAATATTTTCAATTTATGCGTTATTTGACCAACTTTTTTTCAAAATTTGGGATTTTTTTTTTCGATTCGTAAATAAGTTACCAAGGTTAGCCTATATACAAAATTTCAACTTTCTAGCACAATTTTTACTCTCGGAAAATACTGCCCCCGTGCCCCCAAATAAAATTTTGAAATTTTGAATTTTTTTTTATTAATAATATACTTAATTATTCTACAATCCAGAATATGAACTTTCTCCAAAGTTCCCTACCGGGCCCCCGAATTTCTTCAACCCCCCCTTTTTCTATTTTTGAAATTCTAATTTTTGAGAAATGTCAGCATTAAATAGCTTAATACACATGCAAAATTTCAACTTTCTATCTTTTACGACTTGAAAGTAATACAGCAAAAAAGGGATCACTTTTTTTCCAGTTTTTCCAAAATAACGGGTTTCCAGGAAATTCAGGGGAAAATTCGGGGACGCCAAAAGTCTTAGAATTTTTTTCTCTACGAAATAGGAAATTTTTAAAAACTTCCATGGAGCCGTTTTCGAGCTACCATACGAATCGCGTAAACATATAAACATATAAGAAAACAAACATACACCTCGGACATTATAATATAGGATGAAAACTTTATTCAAAAACATTTCATAAAAAAAGTAAAATTTGAAAAATCTAAATATAGTATTGTAGTCAATGAAGGCCGTAGTAAGGGCCATAATTATTTAGTCACAAATTTGATAATAATTAGTAACGCAATTAAAGCAGTCGTATTTTTAGCAATATGAGTAAAATGAAGGGCTATTTCCACCTACTGTTTTCATTGTAAATTTGAATGTACGTCATTTGTTATTAATTCAATATTATTTAATGTAAATTATTATATTTAATATTCCAAAACCAATTTTATGTTATGAGTTTTAGAAAGTATGGAGCTTGCATTCTTATTAAGTTAAAATTATTAATTTCGTGTTTCTCGCATGAAAGACATTAGTTTTATTGAATAAATCTTTGAAGAAAAGAGAAGAGAAAGATAGTGTTTATGCAACGACAACAAATGGTCTATTATAAGAAAACTGAGATCGATTGTTGAAGCAATCAATGCCGACGCTAGCATAAACTCGTACGTAGCTGTCGCTTCCTTCCTCTTCCACATTTGATTCAATAAACTCAATGCGTTTGTTATCACTTACCTTTATTAGCCATTTTTTTCTTTTAATATTCTATATGGCGTTCTAGAAGCACAGTCCCTTTTTTGCCATAGAATCTGGACTGCTACTTACTGTACCATATATTTCATGACTACTACCACATCTCCTACTTCCTTAACTTGTTCTTCAGAGATTGCTTTTTCCTTATTACTCCACCTCAAACCCTTAAACTTTGTAGCCTTCCATCTGCCAGATCCTATCAATGGCAAGCCATGCAGACGAGTCAGAAATCAGGCTTATTATCAGCGTCTGTGCATTCGTTAATATTACAAGCCACTTAATTTTGTATTTTTTAAATTTAAGCTGCTCTATCTCTCAACGTTGTGCAAAGGTCCGTTGAAAAATAAATCGATTTTAAACCAGTATTTACTTATACAGCTTATGTATCAACCACTTAAGTGAACCGTCTCAATATCCCGAACGTATTTAATCAGTGGTCTTGCAGTATCCCCTATTTATCTCAATTCAATTAACTATATATGAAAATTTCAATTATATTTTCCTTAACCTCTTCTGTTTTGTGGGTAGCTTCCTGGAGGAGAAGAAGAAGAAGGAGAGGTTAAATTGAAGTAAACACTTAGAGCACTGTTTTTGTTCTTCAGATGAGCATTTACAAACCTCACCGAACGAAATGAGGTCATTGAAGACGACGAAGTTGCTGACCAGTCATTTGTGATAAAGCAGATCCAAATATAGTTCCCGAGCTCCCTAAATATATATATTACGCAGGTACTCCCACCCCCCGCAGTATTTTTGAAAGTCAGGGGTAGTAACCACTTACACTCCGTGATGCGAAACAAAACTACGTCCGAGAGTTTTATTAAAGACTTCATTTTTTCTTATGCAGATTCAAAAAAATGGACTTAAATTAATAGAGTTACTGTTACAATGCCCCACATTTTATTTTTAAATAAATAATATAGGCTACAAAAACCTAACTGACATTTTATTCTACGACTCATAAATGTTACAGTTGTTATTCTTTCAAACTTAAAATATATATATAGATTAAAATGAAAAAGTATGTTTTTATACAAAAAGAAAATGTGTTTTTCTAATTTAATACAATACATATTTATTTATTTTGCTCTATTTTATGATAGTCCAAGATCTCAGGACCGGCAGACATCACTTATTTTCTGATGTACAATATGTATGTATATGTACATATATGTATATGTATGTACAATGATCGTATGCCTACCTGCTAACTTGACCAGGCGGCCATTTTCCAGGTATCAGGTAATCAAGGTTTATGTCTCACTCACTCTCATGCGCACGGATAATGCCCTCTCGCTCCTACTCATAGCGGAATTAAAATTGGGTCTAGGGGATGTTTGGCCCCTTGGATCAATCTGTCCTCTTGTAAAACGTTTAATAGAATGAATTATTTACATAAGTAGTATAAAATAAACATAACTGTGTTATGCGGGAAGTTATAATTCCAATGAAATGGGCATGTAGTGTATTTTACAATAAGTGATAAAGAATTTGTTGTTATTTTTATTATCTTAACCGAGTCCTCTTAAAACTTTAAATCCTCGTGTAAAGTTTTATTTCACGGATGTTGACAATAGATTTTTTTACGTTTCGAGTAAAGCCGGTTACGGTTTTGTAGTAGACCTTATCATGCTACGAATAAATAAAGTCCCTAGGACTACGTTCCGTCCATACTCATATATAGTTGTTTAGAACCCCATTGGCCAATACATTTTGTCGATCTTAGCATCTACCGTCTAACCCTCTTCATGTCATCATTTCTTCCATTCGGTAAAGTGATATTTACGACGTTGTTTGGTTACTTCACGAGAGTCAGAGCAAGGTGTCGGTCAAAAGATCACGGTAGTACCAACCCAACCGAAAACAACAAATTATACGTCCCATGCCAACGTTTCCTTTGCTTCTGGAACTGGGAAAAGGCGAAGACGCTAACCACGTCCATTAAGGAGTAAGAGCCACGTACACCACTACGCCATAAATAATTCTGGCCAATTCCTTGTCCATTGTACACCCAGTTCTAATAAAATCTTCACGGTGGTCTACTTGAAGAACCGTAGAATTAATCCGTTGCGAATCTGTGCTTTAAATAAGACGTACTATGATTATGCCAAGTTAATTTACTTTAAGAAAGGTGAAAAATGATGTAATTTTACGAATCTCATGTCAGGTCCATATATCTGTCAATCATAAACATGAAGCCATAACAACTTTTTGAACATAACCAATATTCCCACTTAAGCATTCATAAATTCATACGGCTGCTTACCTCCTGGATCCTAATCACCTGGAGCTCTTATATCAATTGCTTCATTTTTATTCTCACTCTACAATTTTAGATAAGCTGTTTAATTTAAGAAGGTTGTGTTGCTACCTCGGAATTATCAACTTTTATATAAGTTAGTATCTAGACTAGAATATGCGTCTGTCTTATTATTTATTTAATTAAAATTTAGAAATTCTTTGCACTATACACTATAATCATTTTTGAATTAGTAAGAAAAATTGGTTAAAATCTGGGTTACTTTGCAAAAGAAGAAATTATCCAAAATTTAAGAAATATTTCAGCAAGTGTAATACCATTTTGGAATCCTTATTAAATGCGCCAACTTTTATTGTTACTTGCCAAACTCGCATAGTACATTTTTTTACAGTAGTCACTCAAAATTGGGAGAAGAATTAATTTTGAATATTTGGTTGGAAAAAAGTGTGTAAAATCTTCCAAGCTGGAGCAGTTGGCTTTACATTTTAAGCAAGAGTTTATAGAAACATTATTCAGGATCACATAACAAATAATTTTTTTTCAAAAGTTAAGATTTGTAGCTACAGGAGTGAAAAGACTGTCACAGTGTGCAGATTTTCTCGATTTTTTTTAAATGACAATAATTTTTAAAATATTCAACTTAGAATTTTTAAAATATTTTTCTGATAACTGTTATGACCCACTTCCGGCTTGACATCGATTTCTGGACCACCCTGCATAATGTATTTTGAACCAAATTTTAAAGATTCCCGATATCGGTTTTCATTTTGTAACCGTAATTCGTATAACTTTAATTTTAGAAATTTGTGTTTTGCTTCAATTTATTCAATGTACTTTTTAAAATCAAACTTCATTCTATCGGTATGTATTATTTCGGCACATACCGTTTTTTGAAACCCGTATTTTAATCCCTGATTGTAAGTGATCATATGAGTACTACCACATAAAAATTGAAATCACTAAATGGAATTATACGTATTGGATACACATAGAATTATCAGACTTGTATTTCATATTTCGGGGAAACAGCAACCTTAAATTAAAACGTCTCGTTCAAGACCCTCTAAGTACTCTGTAAACAGATTTGTTGTCACTGAACACACATTGGTTTTATAAACGGAAGCGGAAGGTTATACACATCACAAGCAAAAGCAGTACTCATATAAAATAATATAGTCGTATACTTAAATATGAAATCAACTCATACGTATCTTCCATCCGTTATATTCACATCAAGATTATGTCAAGACCAACTAAAATCAACAGTATTATATCGTTATCCTTGTCTAACTTCAGATATATTTAATTTGGTATCTCATTGATTTATACAATACTATTGTAGATTATATAGAACTCGATTTGACGTTCACAACGTAAGATTTTAACGTCTTGAAGAGTGTAAGATGGGAATTATAAAGTTTATTCACTTTTTATCGTTCTGTTTTTATAATTAATATAAATGTGAAATGTGTGTCATATATATCAAATTCATTCAAACAATTTTAATTACCATTACTGTTGGAATGCTCGTAATTAATTTAAATGAAAATTAAATTAGAGTAAATTGAATTATTATGTTATAACGAGTGGAAATATACGTTCTCTAAAACCTTTGTGGTATCAAAACATTTATTTTACTATGTCATTAATGTGTATATACTCGTATATATACTAGAGTTTACAACCGTCGCAAGCGACGATTGTCTTTTGTATATAAACTGAATTTCATTTCAAATTTTAATTCCATTTTTAAATTGAAATATTAAACTCGTTTCATATTTATTTTACATATAAAAACAAATAATTTTTCATATAAACTGACTAAAGAAATATTTTTTTTTCAATTTGTTCATTATTTGACCAACTTTTTTTCAAAATTTGGGATTTTTTTTTTTTGATTTGTAAATTAGGTACCAAAGCTAGTCCATTTATAAAATTTCAACTTTCTAGCCCTATTTTTACAGTCAGCAAAAACCGCCCCAGTGCCCCCAAATAAAATTTTTGAATTTTGATTTTTTTTTTCTTAATAACATATTTCATTATTGTGTAATCCATAATTTGAGTTTTCTCCAAAGTTTCGTACCGCGCCCTCTAATTATCTCAACGCCCCCTTTTCCAATTTTTAAATTTCTAATTTTTAAGAAATGTTAGCATTGAACTATAGAGCAAAAAGTTTTTTTTGTACAGTTATATATTTTTTCGAAATTATTTTGTGATGTAGGATATTTAAACCCAATTGTGCACTGTCAATTTTATTAATCTTCAAGTGTTGATTTTTTTGTAAAATTTCACATGGAATTTTATTCAACAAATACACTGCTACTTTGACAGCACGGCTCTCTTTATACGCAACCACAAGTATTACACAAAATTAACCAACGTACAAACATTAACTAAACAAACCATTAGTATGGAAGCAAAATATATTCTGGAAATTTTAAAAATAATTTGAAATAAATAAAAATAAATGTTTTTTATATCATATAAAAATGAATAATAAAAGAAGTCACTCCCAAAAAATGATTTATTTTAAATATATTTTATCCCCTTAGCAAGACCGACAATTTTCATCTTCAGCAGTGATAAGTCTTTTGTTTTCCATCCCTTCTCCGTACACTGTAATACACGTAACCCGTCCCTTTTTATCCCTTTTCATGATACATTTTAGGGGTTTTTACACCTAAATATTCATATTAAATTTTAAAGGAGATTATAAAAGTTATTAAAATTTATATCACCTTAAAGCGACCCATAAATAAAAAATAAGATGAAAATTTTACATATTATCAATATTATCGTATGTTGAAACTTATTTACTTATGTACTATGTGTATACAGTATAGTATGCTGTTGTTGATATTTGTGTAGTATAAATTTACAATTTTATATGTATCTTGTTTGCAGAGCTTTCGTGCGCATCCTATGCGTGTGCTGCCCCCGTAGAGTGCGGCGGAGATATCAACCAGCGTTGAGATCAAAGGCTTCTCAGGTAAATAATAAATATAAATCACTAGATCAAAAAAAAAGGGTTGTCGTTGTGATATTAAAATAAGCCGTGGAAACATGAAAAGCTGATTTCATTGAAAGCTAAAATTAACAATTTACGTTTTAGGGGTTCTTTAATTAACGTTTTACTCTTCTTTAATCAAAATTAGGGTAAAACATGAATGGAAAAACGTTATTTAAATAATTCAAAAAAAGCTAAAATGTTTTAACGAAAATTATTATTCAAATAAACTGTCTTTTTAACTTATTACAAATTAATTATAGAAGTAGGGTGTTCAGTTAATCGATGTTAATCTTAAATGCTATGCTTATGACGTCAAAAAGAAAGTGTTACGGTTTTTGAGGTATCGGTTACTGATGTTAAATTGTATTTTAATTTATCTTATTTTAAATTTTATAGTTTGTAGCTCAATGCAATATAAAATTTCGTAACGCAATTAAGAAAACTACAAAAAGGAGGGATATAATGTAATATCAATCATCAAGTTAATCAATGAGATATCTCCGAATATTGAGTTTTGAGATGGTTGCTTTGGTTTGGATGCGTCGAATCTCAAAATATAGATTCCCAAACACAGTTGTTGAGGTAGGCGTTATTCAATTTAGTAGCTTAGAGAAGTCAGGTGTTCCTTCCAGTTACCTGTCTAGAGTTGTATAATCATATAAGAGTAACATATGCGGTAATACATCAAAACGAAATCCAAGTCAAATCAGAATGCTGGCAATTAAACACAACCGACAGCGACAGCCTCTGGTATATCCATACCACCTCCTTTTCTCTTCTCTCCCTATATTGTAACGCATACCTACCACGCATCAAGAACATCTTGAAATGAACTTCTTGGGAAAACACTTTAGAGTTATATGCCACCTGAAACGAGTGAAGATGTTTATTTTGTCAAGAATTGGGGGCGGTATTTTACGTAATTTAATTACAATGTTTGTCAACAATCTATCCGAAATAGTTAAAGCATTTCTTATGATGTTATATTTAGAAGAATGTTCAACATTTTTGTTTCTCATGTTTGTTTCTGAATTTTGTATGATGGAGCAAAAAATTTCCTAATTTTGTTGATATAATAGTTCTAAGACTTTTGCCAGCCTCAGATTTTTCTCTCAATTTCCTGGAAATTCTTTTTTTTTTATATATATATATATATATATATATATATTATTTCTCTAGACACGTAGCCTTTTATCGCCCCTAAAAATGTTCTGCTTTTTCTTATACTTTATATCCCAACAACAAGAATGATCTATTCATGGCTACTGCTTTTATAAATTTCGGTTTCTCAATGAAAAAGGCGCTGTTAACAGGAAGCGTCTGCGAATTCTACTAGCACCCCCCTTTGAAGTCCATTTCTTGCCATTGCTGTATTTTTACATTGCTACAGAATATGGTCAGGATCTGCCTCCTCTTCACCACATTCGCTTTTAGGGTTTGGAATGATTTTATTTCTTGCTAGATGCTGGAAATTCTTTATTTTAAATTTTTTAGAAAAACTGAAACTAGAAAAAATGTATAAATTTTAATCAGTAATAGATAGAAAGTTGAAGTTTTGTATATGTATTCGCTATTGAATATGAAAATATTTCGAAATTTAGAAATTAAAAAATTAAAAATTGAATATTGAGATAATTAGAGAATTAATTTTTTTTTTTCATCATTTAAAAAGTTCAAACCTGAATTTATGTATGGATTTTCAGGGTTTGGGGCTCGCACCGGGGAAATGTGTGTTTATAAATTTGAATTTTACTTATATGGAAGTACCAACAAAAATGTATCTCTTTATTAGAACCGGTGTATCAAAAACCATGATACAAGCTCATTCAATTATGTTTCTTTTTCTTTCTGACCATTCCAATCTCCATTACAGATTAGCGTTGATTTACCTAACACACTGTAATCTCATATAGTATATATGTAACTTCTCCAAAATACTCGTATATAGCTAAAAAGATAATAAAACAGACTTAGGAAGTAGAACCCTAAAACCGGGTTTTTCTTTACCACAAAATGTTTCCTAGTTTTATGTTTGTCCGTAAACATTGTTACGATTTGATATTATAAAAATATTTACAAAGCTAAACCACTAAACCAGCGAAATAACAAAACTACAAACAAAGTTATCTCTTCTCCTTCCCTCCTTCACTCCTTCCCTCATTTCCGTCTCTAGAAAAACACAGAAACTTCAATAAACCAAATAATCAACTTTTACTTTAATAAAGTAACTTGTTCTGTCCAAACACCACCAGAAGTCGACGACACTCAGTATTTGGCGCTTGGTCAGTTGGTTATTTCCTCAAAAGTAGATGGAGCTAAAAGTTACATGCTTATTATAAAAGTCACAAGACTCAATAATCTTAATAATCAGTCGCTGTTCTTATTGTCATCATATATTATTGATCCAATTATGGCATTAGGGTTACTAACTTTCAGACGTTTTGTCCTGTGTCCTTTATTAGGGTCAGGTTGGGTGCGTTCTATTCTTCTTTTGATCTAACAATGGTCCTTTTTTAACTGGGGTAACTTACAATCTCTCAAAATCAAAGATATTGAATTATTGGTGGATGCAGAGATTCATTTTCTCCTAATTGTCGGAATTCTTAATCTAATGCATTTTTGAATGTTCAGCAAATTTGTGGCCAGAGCCGTATCGAGGCAATGGTGGTTAGGGCCTAATTGAGCCAAGTTTGCCTTCCAATCTATCCCAAATTACTTCTCTTTGCTAAAAAGCCAAAGTATTTTAACTCTATTTATAAAAAGACACTACAGAACTATTAACAACTGTAAAATTTTACATTTTAGTATTAGAAAGTTTGGAGTATACATACTTCTAAAACTAAAATCAAAATTAAAACTAAAATTCTGTAACACCTTAATGTAACTTTCACATGTACCTCATATTTTCTTTGTTTAATTATTTTCATCTATATGTTTCATTTATATTTTTAATCTCACATAAATATTAAAAGTTTCTTTAACTTAACTGGATCATGACGTCAGGGGTTTTAGCCCCAAGATCCGAACCCGTCTATTTCTAGTAAGATAAATCGCCACGGTGTCGTAAGTTGTTGCGTTCACGATAACTCCACTAGAAATATTAAAAGCTATAAATAACATCGTTATCTTCATCTCTACCATGAAATAAATCAAAAAATAAAACAATACAATTTATAGGTTAAAACTAATATGGCGGCACTTGAACTGTTTAACACGGAAACAGTTACAAACTGACAAACAGGGCCGCATTGGTCGTGTACTTAAATTAAATTGTTCATTACTATTTTAATTAAAATAATTTTTCCAGAGATTTTCATCCCGGCGATATTACTCATCATGTTCGCTCCACGGCATCCAACAAGTTCGCCAAAACTCATGCGAGCAGACATATATATAGCATAAGAAGCGTTCAAAGACATTAAAAAAATCCGCGTCTGCCGAATACTTATAATCCAGTAGTGTTGTAATAAAATAATAAGTTTAGTAAATTTAAGTAACAACCTTCGATAGCTCAGTTGGTAGAGCGGTGGACTGTAGTTGGGATCAAATCTAGATAGAAATCCATAGGTCGCTGGTTCAAATCCGGCTCGAAGGATCTTTTTTTTTATTTGTAAAATAAATATTACATTTTACATATATAAAAGAATATTAAAATAAGTGTACTTTGTTTTTGAAAATAAGAAAACCTTCCGTACCTTTTTTTAATTTATAGTTACTATATATAAATGTATACCAAAATTTAATAACGTGACATAAAATTAAAAATTCTGACTTCGTATCTCCAGAGAGGCAAAATGAGACCGCATTAATTTCATCAAAAAGGTATTTTAATAATGTTGCGGTTATAGCACTTGTATTTTACGACCCCCATTTGCACTGAATTATTTTTTTGTGCAAAAGAAACAGTTGTCCTTTTATATTTATTGTGTGTATTATATTATACTATTGTACATATGTATGTAGTTAACTTGCACTATCGTATTGTATGGTATTTGAGCACCTGTATTTTACCTGTCGACAACGAACATTGTACAATCCTCTATTCCATCGTCATTATAAATAGAACCTGTATATATATATTCGTTGTTTTGTTTTTGTAACCCAACTATTATATACATATTTGTACATATATTATCCGTTTAACGTTTATAATACTTCTACATGTTATTTGTGTCCATTTCATTCCTGTTGTATTTATGGCGTCCATAGTTGTGTCATTATTATGTGTTTACCTTTTACAGATCTCAATGTCACTGTGTTACTGCTTCTAACATAACCTTACTTTTCAGTGTTTACAAACTATAAAATAACGCTAAACACAGTTGAATATATTTTACATAAAAATATTATATTTCGTCAAACAAAAAACGTAAACTCATGTATTATTTAACGTAATATTTTTTATATAACGATACCAGTATTTACCGAAGCTTAACATATGTCTGTTACATAATTATTAAATTATTGCAAAAGACATATTTCACTTACGTTATGTAATTTTACATAAAAAGCTCAAAAAACATAAATGTATGTCGGACAGGACCGCATTTATGTTATGTAATCTTACATTACATTAACCTAAAAAAGTTAATGTTAAATAAACCTTTCATATATGTAACTGTTTTTAGCGCGATAGTAGTTTCCATAAAAAAATATGTAAAATCACCGTATAATTTATGTTATTAATTTGACACTACTTTATTTACAAAAAATATTTTACAACATAAAACAAATACGTAAAATAAATTTAAGGGCCACTTACACTAGAACCGAATACTTGGGACATCCAACTTTTTCGGTAGTGTGTATCCGAGTTGCTCATCATTAGTACACTTTATCATAAGATGAAGTTTCTACTTCAATGTTTATCAATACACCATTGTTGCGAAGATATCTAAATCCAAATTCCCATTCACTGTTTTTAGTTTTAATTTATGGTTTTAACCATAAATGTATTTTTGAACTTGAGAAATCATACGCCATGCGTCAGTAATATACATTATTTTGTAATAACTACTATCTTTATCTAATATAAATTATTGTATTTAATATAATTAATTTTATTTCTTTTTATTTCACAAGCTGAAACTTATATTTTAGGTTAAAACCTTAAATGGGCTTGTGTCCTATGTTACTAGAACCGCAAATGTTCAATTTTTTTTTAATAACTCCTTATATTTCAGGAGATATTAACGATTAAAAAAAACAATTTTTCTCTTTAATTATTAAAGGGATTCAACGTTGTACACATTCAAACTGCATGTGACATTACAAGCATTACCAACCTTACAGCTCATAAATTTCTGCTATATGTATTTATATATCAAAATATCAAATGTTATTTACAGCTATTTCAATGAACAATAAAATTCCAATATAATGTCTGCCGTAACAGGGTTAGATATAATAAAAACTTATTATTCTTTGACTTGACTTGATTATTTCGACTACCAACAGCTACAAAACATTACCACAGCACTGACCTATTCAACAAATAATTGATGTTAAAATGCATCATGTCATACAAATAAAGCCGACCATTTCTAGCGCTAAAACTACATTTCAAATTTTTAATTACTATATCTGCGTCAACATTTGATATTCAATAAAATCGACCACTAAGAAATGAGGACACAAGCCCATTGACATAAAACGCAGAATGGGAATAGGACTTTAGTTCATAAGCTACACCCTTCTATAAAAATCGGATGTCGCAAGTAGTCGGTTGCAGTGTGAGAGAACCCAATTTATCTTATTTTTGTTAAAATTACGACGCTTGGGTTTAAAAATGTAATTGTTATTTAATAATTTTCTTTATAAAAAACAAACATCAATACTATTTTTCATAATATTTTGATATGAAGATAAATAACTGAGCATATTATTTTTCTAGTATCCAGTGTCAGCTATGGTAGCAACTTCTAGCAACGTTAGTTATTCTTCCGTAAGCCAGCATGAGTTGTACACCATGTGACGACACGCTCGTAGCCGAGGATCTACAATGGCGGGTAGCAGCGGAAGTAGCGCCTCTGGAAGTCACTGTACAACTCCTCAGGCTCCACGAAGAGTTCGACACCAAACAACGTCCACTCTGCGATTAGCATGATCTCAAGCCCCAGTCCCTGAACAAATTACTCAATCCAAATATCCTAACTATAATATATGTATTGTAACAGTTAATAAATGAATTTCAAAAATTCCTTTCACTGTTCACTAAATGTTTTCCAACATACTATAAATTTTTCCGTCTAGTTCCCACTACCAATAAAATCGGCGCATTTTTAATTAATACTTAATTACTGTTAAATTACATGTACAATAAATAGCTTACACGAAAGTAAAGAAAGAAATACAATATATGTAGCGCCTTACGTGTAGGCTACATTTACATCAGCAAAATTTAATTAAGATCTAAAATAGTAGAAAAATATGATATGATATATAATTTAGACTTTCATAAAATAGTATTAACATTGACTGAAATATAATTTCAAATACATAAAGCAATCATAATGATAATATTATATAAAAAATAGAATAATTTATTTAAAAGACATGTCTATTGTATATAGTACGTTAATCCTTTTTCAAATGTGATTATTATTATATAATAAAATGTACAAATTAAATTATTGAAAGTATTTTCATTTTATTTTGTATTTATTAATTATGGTGGATAATAATATAGAAGTAATGAAATAATTTCTAAACAGAATTATTAAGATTAGAATATTAAAAGAACCGCGTTTCCATTTTAAGTTAACTAGTTATACAGTCACAATAGATGGCATTGCTAGCCACAATGTTCGTATTAATAAGAATAAGAATAGACGCAGGTTACATTGGCAAACGGTGTAAAATTGCTATCATATTTTGATGTTTATTTTTAAGCTTTCGTTAACTGTGTTTATATTTACATAAATATACACATTTATTGTTATATATTTTAAATTGTAAGTACCAGTAGCAGATATTTCCATATTGTAGTAATACACAATTATACAATTTCTATGATTTTTAGGTACTGAAACAGCATAACCTACAAAAGTCAAAATGACTTACATAGAGTCAAGAACAGAATTTAAACTAAAGAATCCTCCTGAAGATGTTATCTCAAGCATAAAATTTGGTCCCAGTTCTAATCAGTTCCTTTTAGTATCATCTTGGGATTGTTCTGTTAGGCTTTATGATGTACAAGCGAATAATATGCGCCAAAAATATAACCATAGCTTGGCAGTATTAGATGTTTGTTTCAGCGTAAGTACTGTTTGTATTTTTACTAGTGGAGAAGATATATTAATAATTTTCAATAATATTCCTATTTTCTATGCAGGACGCGGTGCATTCTTATAGCGGCGGCTTAGACAACACGTTAACACAATATGATTTTAATAGTAATACGGAAACTGTGATAGGGGGTCATGATAAAGCGATACGTTGTGTGGAGTACACTTCAGATATGAACTGTATTCTTACTGGCAGTTGGGATGGTACAGTGAAAATCTGGGATGTCCGTGCACCCCAATGTGCTGGTACATATACACAATGCGAAAAAGTAAGTCAGAACACTACAGACACTTACGTCTATTTAAGATTTAACTAACATAAACTTCTTAACTTAATCAATGTTATCAAAATACAACGTTCTGTGATATTTTACTGAAATAAATCTACTAAATCATTAACATAATTACAAAACTTACTTATTACGTAACATATATGTGTAGGTCTTATACAGACAATTATTTATTTATTGTTTGAAATTATTAACGTAGGACGAAAGCATTTACTTCATTTTATTTTATATTTTAGGTGTATACCATGAGCATAGTTGGTGAGAAATTTGTGGTTGGAACAAGTGGTCGCAAAATATTAGTATGGGATCTTAGAAATATGTCTCATCCTAATTATAAAAGAGAATCTTCCTTGAAATATCAAACTAGAGCAATAAAGTGTTTCCCTAACAAACAAGGCTACGTAATCAGTTCTATTGAAGGACGTGTAGCAGTAGAATACTTAGACAGTAATCCAGAAGTTCAAAAAAAGAAATTTGCATTTAAATGTCACAGAATTAAAGAAAATGGAATTGAACGCATTTATCCTGTGAACGCTATTAGTTTCCACACAGGATATAACACATTTGCAACTGGAGGCTCTGATGGTTATGTTAACATATGGGATGGCTTTAATAAAAAACGTTTGTGTCAATTCCATGAATATAATACATCAATCGCATCTCTTAGTTTTAGCCCTGACAGTACAACACTTGCTATTGGATGTTCATATCTTGGAGAATTGCAAACTGAACCTGATCCACTGCCGGAACCAACAATATATATTCGTCATGTCAATGACCAGGAGACCAAACCTAAAATAGTTAACAAAGACGTTTAAACTTTTATATAAACTTAATAAACTCTACATATTCATTTTGTAATAACAACATAGGTTAACATAACTGCATGTTAATTTTTACGTAATAAAACGAAATCTAAATTAATACATATGTTGAAAAACCATATATTATTATCATCTTGCGTTTTGATTCATATATAGAAACTTTGCATTTGGAGACTACCAGAATCTGGTACTCAAAAATTGATATGGTGTATTTTAAATGTGGTTTAATTCTTATTTTTTAGTAAATGATAACCGAGTTCACAGGAATTGGGCCAAATTGAAGTAGTAATGTAACTCATAGTATTTTTTAAATACATTTTATGTTGTAGCTTTTTTGTCACACATCCACCATTGAATATTGCAGTTGACTACGAATTTACTAGCGAATACTGTAAAATTATGAAAATAATATGCAATACACCAAAAAATTATTATCTTTTACTTATATATCTATCTATATACATACATAAAATACTATTGTTATTGGTATTGCTATTATTTGTAATTACTATTGGTTATAATTGCATTATCGTTGTTATTTCTTTGAGGAAGAAATGGTCGCAATAATTAAAAGTTTGTTTATTTACACATTCTGCATCTTTAATATATTATAAGAATCTAATATTTCTTCTCATCTTTTAATGGTTACGATTTTCAAAAAATTGTTTGTTGCTATAGATAAAATTCTGTACTTTTTTTATAAGTTTTAATTAATCTTGTTCATGGCGTTTGTTTATCGCTGTGGTTAAAAGAATTTCCTGGAAAGTTAATGATCTCAACTACAAACCACTTCATGTTTAACTCCAATAATATATAGTTATATTTTTATAATAATTTTATGGCAAACAATATGAGTTTTACTAAAATACTTCACCAGTAATAGTAAATTGGCCTGTGTATAAGTAGTAGCATGAATGCAGGCGTTGTAATTTATAAATTAATAGTGCCATCTGTTAAGCTAATTTTGAATTGTATTTGCTTTACCTACTGTTTAATAGATGGCGTAATTTAAGTTTACCTTACTAAAAGAAATTACTTATTAATTTAAGTACTAATTCATACATTTTATATGAAAAATAACATAACAAATACCTATTAGATTTAATTCTTGTATATCGTATGTTTCTTTAAGTAAATGTTTTCGGCATTGATAGTATATACATGTGTTTGCATATATAGTAGCATGCGGACTAGGCGTTGTAAAATTAAGCGCTAGTAGAATCTGGAAAACTAATATTTATTTGTACATGTGGTGCTTTGTGTATTGTGTAGTAGTTGGAGCACTTTTGCTTTAACTATTTGGTAAATAATAAATGTTTCAAAACAATTAACAATATAAATACTAATTAATATAGATTAATTACAAAAAATATATTATTACAAAATACAAAATTTAAAGTAACATTTAACATTTAAAAATCTCCGATTATTATTAAATTTATGCAGTGTCCTAAAATAAAGAAACAAATCAAAGATTGTTGAATATTATCCAGGCGTCCCTCAATTTCAATTTTCATTGCATTGCTTCAAACATCATGAAATGGAATGCCAGATTGGATAAGCAAAAAAAAAAATGATTAAAATGTGGAATTTTTAACTTTATCAAAAATAAGATTTTCTATATTCCTTGAGATGAAAGAAGGTTATACTCTTGTTAAAAATGATAAAAATGTTGAATTTTCAACTTTATCAAAAATGAGATTTTCTTCATTCCTCGAGATGTAAGAAGGTTATACTCTTGTTAAAAATGATAAAAATGTTAAACTTTTTACTTTATCAAAAATGAGATTTTCTTCATTTCTCGAGATGAAAGAAGGTTATACTCTTGTTAAAGATGATAAAAAAGTTGAATTTTTAACTCTATCAACAATGAGATTTTCTTCATTCCTCGAGATGAAAGAAGGTTATACTCTTGTTAAAATTGATAAAAAATTAATATTTTCAATTTAAGCAAAAATAGGATTTTCTTCATTTCTTCGGATGAAAGAAGGTTATACTCTTGTTGAAATTGATAAAAATTTAATATTTCTAATTTTAACAAAAATAGGATTTGCTCTATTTCTTCGGATGTAAGAAGGTTATACTCTTGTTAAAATTGATAAAAATTGAATATTTCTAATTTTAGCAAAAATAGAATTTTCTCCATTTCTTCAGATGTAAGAAGGTTATACTCTTGTTAAAATTGATAAAAATTGAATATTTCTAATTTTAGCAAAAATAGAATTTTATCCATTTCTTCAGATGTAAGAAGGTTATACTCCTGTTGTTAAAATTGATAAAAATTGAATATTTCTAATTTTAGCAAAAATAGGATTTTCTCCATTTCTTCAAATGTAAGAAGGTTATACTCTTGTTAAAATTGATAAAAATTGAATATTTCTAATTTTAGCAAAAATAGGATTTTCTCCATTTCTTCAAATGTAAGAAGGTTATACTCTTGTTAAAATTGATAAAAATTGAATATTTCTAATTTTAGCAAAAATAGGATTTTCTCCATTTCTTCAAATGTATGAAGGTTATACTCTTGTTAAAATTGATAAAAATTGAATATTTCTAATTTTAGCAAAAATAGGATTTTCTCCATTTCTTCAAATGTACGAAGGTTATACTCTTGTTAAAATTGATAAAAATTGAATATTTCTAATTTTAGCAAAAATAGGATTTTCTCCAATTCTTCGAATGTAAGAAGGTTATACTCTTGTTAAAATTAATAAAAATATAATATTTCTAATTTTAGCAAAAATAGGATTTTCTCCATTTCTTCAAATGTAAGAAGGTTATACTCTTGCTAAAATTGATAAAAATTGAATATTTCTAATTTTAGCAAAAATAGGATTTTCTCCAATTCTTCGAATGTAAGAAGGTTATACTCTTGTTAAAATTGATAAAAATATAATATTTCTAATTTTAGCAAAAATAGGATTTTCTCCAATTCTTCGAATGTAAGAAGGTTATACTCTTGTTAAAATTGATAAAAATTGAATATTTCTAATTTTAGCAAAAATAGGATTTTCTCCATTTCTTCAAATGTAAGAAGGTTATACTCTTGTTAAAATTGATAAAAATTGAATATTTCTAATTTTAGCAAAAATAGAATTTTATCCATTTCTTCAGATGTAAGAAGGTTATACTCCTGTTGTTAAAATTGATAAAAATTGAATATTTCTAATTTTAGCAAAAATAGGATTTTCTCCATTTCTTCAAATGTAAGAAGGTTATACTCTTGTTAAAATTGATAAAAATTGAATATTTCTAATTTTAGCAAAAATAGGATTTTCTCCAATTCTTCGAATGTAAGAAGGTTATACTCTTGTTAAAATTGATAAAAATATAATATTTCTAATTTTAGCAAAAATAGGATTTTCTCCATTTCTTCAAATGTAAGAAGGTTATACTCTTGTTAAAATTGATAAAAATATAATATTTCTAATTTTAGCAAAAATAGGATTTTCTCCATTTCTTCGAATGTAAGAAGGTTATACTCTTGTTAAAATTGATAAAAATTGAATATTTCTAATTTTAGCAAAAATAGGATTTTCTCCATTTCTTCAAATGTAAGAAGGTTATACTCTTGTTAAAATTGATAAAAATTGAATATTTCTAATTTTAGCAAAAATAGAATTTTGTCCATTTCTTCAGATGTAAGAAGGTTATACTCTTGTTAAAATTGATAAAAATTTAATAGAATTTTCTCCATTTCTTCGGATGTAAGAAGGTTATACTCTTGTTAAAATTGATAAAAATTGAATATTTCTAATTTTAGCAAAAATAGGATATACTCTTGTTAAAATTGATAAAAATGTTAAATTTTTAACTCTATCAACAATGAGATTTTATTCATTCCTCGAGATGAAAGAAGGTTATACTCTTGTTAAAAATGATAAAAATGTTGAATTTTCAACTTTATCAAAAATGAGATTTTCCTCATTCCTCGAGATGTAAGAAGGTTATATTCTTGTTAAAAATGATAAAAATGTTAAATTTTTAACTTTATCAAAAATGAGATTTTCTTCATTTCTCGAGATGAAAGAAGGTTATACTCTTGTTAAAAATGATAAAAATGTTAAATTTTTAACTCTATCAAAAATGAGATCTTCTTCATTACTCGAGATGAAAGAAGGTTATACTCTTGTTAAAAATGATAAAAATGTTAAATTTTTAACTTTATCAAAAATGAGATTTTCTTCATTTCTCGAGATGTAAGAAGGTTATACTCTTGTTAAAAATGATAAAAATGTTAAATTTTTAACTCTATCAACAATGAGATCTTCTTCATTCCTCGAGATGAAAGAAGGTTATACTCTTGTTAAAAATGATAAAAATGTTAAATTTTTAACTTTATCAACAATGAGATTTCCTTCATTCCTCGAGATGAAAGAAGGTTATACTCTTGTTAAAATTGATAAAAATGTTTAATTTTTAACTTTATCAATAATAAGATTTTATTCATTCCTCAAGATGTAAGAAGGTTACACTCTTTTTAAAAATGATACAAATGTGTTAGTTTTAACTTTAGCTAAAATAATATTTCTTAAGAAAATTAGATTAATGTGTATTTTTTATTATTAAATGTTTTTGGCTTAAGTAGTATATTTACATGTGTATATATAGTAGTATATTGATTAGGCGTTGTAAAATTTGCTACTTGTGTCACCTGTAAAAGGAATATTTACCAGTGGCTGCTTTATCTACTGCACAGTAGATAAGCAGTTGGTTAATAATTTACTGAGAATGTCTGATATTCCCATAAGAAAATTAATATGCCGAAATTAAATAAATGAAGAATTAAGTTACAATTTAAATACGGATTGTGCTTCAAGTGCTGCTAAGTGCTTCTGTCAATCGCAGAAAGTCGTGTATATAATAAATTATGTGTATATATAAATGTTTTGATTAAAATATATTTCTTAACTTAGTAATACTGCTAATGTTGTTTTTAGTATCTGAATTTACTCTTTATCTGAACACCTAATCCCATTTCAATTAATTATAATTATCAGCAGAGCTTCCAACCAACAGACAGACGACCTTTATTACCGACAGAGAAGAACTAGTCGTTAGTGGTACCACTTTAGTAACTATCTTATGGAACTACTTGCTAGTAGATGGCGCGGGTGATCTATATTATTAATAGGATTTTGACCACCGCGGTGTTTTTAATTTTTTTACACAACGCTTGAAGCACAATATATAACGCTTCATAAAAGAATAAATTGTTAATTCTATTTAAATTAAAACTAATATTAAAAATAAAAACTCTTTGTATTTTTTCCAAGACTTTTTTTATCAGTTTTTATAGTTTATTATGAAAGTTTATTATGAAATGATCGTTATACTTTTTAAACAAAATAACAAGTGAAAATACAAAAATGTTCAAATGTTTACAGTTTGGCGTAAATTTAAAGTGTTCAGTTTATAAGCCATGAGCTGTCATCGAAAATGTAATACAACTTGTAAAAAAAAGAATAAAATATGTAACTATTGCTGCAAAAAATTTGATTTTATAGTTCCTCCTCGAGTTATCCCAGTTGTTTCATCTGCTTTAAAATGGAAGAAAAATACTCCTTGTCCATGTGCGAAATGTTGGCAAGAAAATTTTGTTGATAATGCAAATGACATCCTGACTTTGGATACTTCACCCTGCACAATTCCTCTTGATACCGATGTTGATGAAAACATATTGGACAGAAAATGTTTATTTAAACCAGTTTTGAAAAATGCATGCCGTCGAAAGGTTCGTTTTGGTTCTCCTATATCTAACGTGGAATCTTCCACTTATTGTTCAAATGCATATGCATTAAACTATGACTCGGACCATTTTTGTCAAGATGTGTTCAAACCATGTCATTGTGGATCATCGAAGACCAAAGAATGCCGAAGACATCAAACCCGAGTTGACAAATCTAGTTTAAAGCAAAACAAAACAGTTGAATGTAGATCTTTTAACCATACACCATCTTATGTTTCATCAGATCAATCGGAAAGTAACGGAACTGCTAATTACGATCCAAACGCTCATATCCATGATAACTCTAAAGCAGATATTATTATTAATGCAGATACCATATCAAAATATTCATTATACACTGGAGATAAATGTGTTAAGACATTTAATAATCAATTACATAATGTACATGTATCAGAGAAGCCTCTTTCTAAATCCAATTCGTATCACTACTGTTCTCCAAAGGATTCAGTTCACTTTAATAAGAATTATGATGCAACGAGGGATATGGACTGTTCTCCGCATGGTAAATGTAAAGTAAGAAGGGTTGCTTATTTTCCATTGTACAAAAGTTAATTTTTTCATAATTTCGTATACATTTCCCTTTTTAGGTTCATGAATATGAGAATATTGGATCAAACATGAGTAGAAATGACAAACAAACAATATGCAATCTTCATAATAATAAAATAAATGCAAGCACCACATGTCTTGACAAAAAATCATCAGATTGTCGTTTAGAATATGATTTGTATATTCCTTCAGCACACACAAATATGAAGTCAAAATCTTCATGTGCTGTTATTAGAACTCCTCCGCATACAATATATCATAATGAAGAATCTATTTATAGGAAATGCAATAAGCCTAATGAACATTCAATTGAGGATATGTTATCTGGAACTTTGCGAAGCCATAAATTATTTTATAACAAACAAGGCAATAAAGACGTTTGTCGTTGTTCACCACTCCAATGCAAATGTTGCAGATATCAAAATAGTGAAAAAAATATTACAATGTCTGACTTCTTGCATGACTTAAATAATTTGCCAAATGAATTATTATCATCAATTTCGCCATGTGGTAATAAACAAGACGAGTTGCCAACATCAGATAATTGTTCAATAAATGGCCCTAATTTGGAATATTTGAAATATTGTAATTGCAACGAGACCTCTTCAAACACATCTCTGAGTACCTGTTCGAAATATATTGATAAACAGAAAGTATTAGGTAAAGACTTGGTAAATGTAAATAAAAACATATCAGATGTTACAATTCCAACAAAAGAGACACATTCTGTAAATATTAGCATAAAGTCTATTAAACCAATTAAATATTCTAATTGCGATAATTCGGGCGCAAACGTCAGCAATAACAATTTTCCCAACAAGATTTCAAATTCAACGCAGAGTTTAACCAGATTAAGTCCTCAGACTGATCCAATTTCCTCGGACATTCAAGGCGATACAACAGAAAATTTTAACACTAATAATGCATCAAATTTAAATGAGCATGAGAAAAGTGACATAAATTTCGGCCCTATAATTGAAAAAGCACTTTTAAATATAAGTTCCCAACTAGCTAATATTGAAAAAACTATGCAAAGTATTAGTAGAAAAAAACACATAACACTTCAAGAATCTAAATCTGCAAATACTATTATATCATCATCTTGTTATAAAAAAAATAAAAAATATAATCGACTTGAATGTTCAGAAAATTGTAAATATAAATCTAATTCTATTCCCATAGAGTTTCCTGAAAAACTAGAATCTTCTAGAAAACATGAGTCACAACCAAAATTACCTTCCGGAACATATATCCCTCCGTTATTTAGTGGCAAGAAATTTAACATGAATTTGCTTCCGGTATTGGAAAGTAATTCTATAAAGAAGTATTTTAGAAGAAAAACAAGAGATGCACAGGAATCCCCAGGCAAAGCGTCGTTAAAGAAGAATGTAGTTCAGGATTCGAATCCAAATGATGTTGAGAAAGTTGCATATCAGACAATAAATTCAAACTTTCCACAGTTTAATGATGTAAACACACTGAAAGGTAGCACAAAATCGGATGTAAATTCCAAAATGTCTAGTATTGAGTTATTTGAGTCAGTAAATGCTGAAAAATTAGGTGTGATCTATAATGTGCCTTTACCAGATTTCAAAGAATAAATGTTTTTTTGTACGTATAATTTGAATAAATCAAAATTTTTGTAGCTGTAATTCAAATATAAAACGGATTAGGGTTAAAATAAATAAATAAACTTTAATCTTCATTTTGAGTACTTCTTATGTACATTTATTTATTTCTCAGTATTCAGACATATATAAAGCATTTGCACAAGTAATACCAAACATGAAATGAGAGGCTTCCGCGTGCCCCGATGAGGTTAAATAGTATACAGTGGGCCCATGCCTCTGCTGCCATACAGAATGCTATGCGGTTGTATGTCGATGCGGTTGTTCGGTTTGAGTCACTATTTTTAGAGAATCTAATCTTATTTATAGTTTCGGGCTATCACTTAAAAACCATTAAGAATTAACTGTCTTATGATATAAGTCTAGCATGCCGTCCTTGCCAGTGTCGTACCGTACTTGTATATCACTGCTCACGATCTATAGATTTTACATATATATTTCTTAAAAATTTTGAACAGATCGTGGTTATCTTATTAAAATCAACATGCATTACTTTTTTAGTCAGTCAGTTTCGAGAACTTACATCACACTTACTCACTCTCATTCAACCTACACTACTATTTATATCTGCAAAATTGTCCAAAAGGCAAGGCAAGTCAATATTATCCTTCCCTGCACTCTACATACGACTTAATTCGAGACTTGCAAGTGGTTCCAGTTCCCGACTGCGAGTCCACTCATTGGAGATATATCTACATTTTTTTAAGTTCTAAGACAATAATCATTGTTTACAATTTATAAATTAGTTGTTTGTGCCAACAACTAGTTCAATATATTTAATAACACTCGTGCTACAATAGTAATATTCTACAATTATCATTATCTGGTACTTGCATGTCCACATCACTTGAAAAATGTCAGATCTGAACATGAATGGTTAACACCAAGTCCACTAAATTTTATATAAATATAAAGTTCACTTTTAATATCCGAGATACTCGCACTACGTGGACACTGGTCCCCGTGAGCACTGATATAACACACGCGATATGATAGCCGCCACCTGTTGGTCCAAAATTTGGCTCATAACTAATCCCAAGAGACGTTGTTCTTGCTGTAGAAATAGAGGTCTATTCTCCGGATGTCGCGATAGATGAAGAAGTGTGCCTGCTGCTCGCCTCAGCATATCTAAACTAGTTCCCATTGAATCAGGATTATCTCTTAATGCTCCAATTCCATGTTGATTGGCTACACCTAGAGCACTTTGCTCTGCTTGTTCTATAAAAGCTACCAGAAGGGACACACATGGACTTTGAGCAGCCACTGCTCTAGACATTGCGCTATCTGCTGCAGCTAAGTAATGTAATAAATTTACAGAAAACTCTCGTAATACTTGATCTTCACTGCGGCATAAATGCCGAGTTAAAACTGCACACAATCGTTCAAGTCTAGAAAATGGTGGTGTAGCAATAACAAGATCTACATTGGCATCAGTAACACATAATTTACAAAGTGCTTCTAAAGCTAGTCTCTGTGGAGAGAGTAATGAAGATGTTCCAACAGTGGGAAACGGATCTTGTCCTTGTGCAGATGGACATACAGCCCAATGCAGTAAGCCGTCTAAAACCGGTCTGGATATTTCTTCCGAATGATTACCAAGATCCATATGACCAGCAATATTAGAAGCAGCTACTAGTACATTTTCTCGTATGTTAACTAAAAAATCCCACCACCATTCACCTTCTCCTTGCAAACTGCTACAAGAATCTGTAAAATCTGCATCTTCTTCTCTATCATAGTTCTTAGTTTTATGTGTCCGAACTGGATGTTCATGGTGTAATAATAATAATTTACCAAGCAATGATAAGAATGTGCAATTCTTGGCAAATTCAATTTCGTTGCCGGGTACAAATGTTAAGTTACGCAATATCGTTGATATGCAAACACACCGTCGTGCTAAAGAATCTTGACTTTCAGTTACAAGATATAAACTAGATTCATCTCTTGTATAACATTCATCCTCATAATCACTCATTCTTCTTCGCTTCAATGTCCCTGCTGGATCTTTTATCTCCAAATCAAATTTGTTATTATTACAATGTGTTTCACGTTTAACTTCGGAAACAATCTCATCACATTCCATTGTTTCTTCCTTAATTCTACTTTCCGCACTCAAATCTACAGTAATATGTTCATTATTATCCATCACAGATTCACTCACATTAGTTGGCTCTGTTTTAATAACACATGAGAGTTCACCATTTGTTTTAGTCCTTTTATTTATGTCACAATCACTATTTACTGATTTAATAAGTCGTGCAAAGGGAATGTTGGCGAACTCTGCTTGAAAACAGTTCATAATATATTTCTTTTGACTTATATCAGTCTGTCCAGCTTGCCATGGATCAATTCCTACAGCTACACGAGTACGATATTGCTCATCACCATCTAAATCCCATGGCTTGTGATGATCTGTTACGAAAATATCCTCTTCTTTGGGAACTACTTTTACAGGGAGACCTTTTCTCGAACTGTCGGTGTAATTAGTAGTACTAGAAAGCATTATGATTCTATCTTCTGGATCAACGTTATTTTCTACGTCTCCAAGATCTACTTCTTTCGTGTCAATTGTTGAAAAATTATAACATAAAAAGTCATCGTCTTCTGATTCAGGGTCAAACATGTCTTTCAGACTTTTTTGAAAATGTTCTAATAATAAATCTAATAATCCTGGTAAATGAATAAGTCCAAAATAGGGTATCGTTGAGTCATCATATAAAAGCACATTTAAAACATCCAGGGCCCAACAACTTTCAGCCAATAACCCTGATCGAAGAGCCATGAAAATTTTCCATGCATCAACTGGAGCAACATCACTACGGCATATCTTCTTCCGTCGATATAGCACTGGTTGTACGGCTTCAACACTATCTGGAGGGAAGACCAATTCTCTTTTAGGTGGAGGTTGTGAAGGATATACAGCATTTTGTACTCCTGCTTTGTTTCCTTGAGGAGGAGGCATTGAAAACGGTTTTCCATCAGGCCTAAATTGTGGACGTGCAGGTCGCAGTGGAGATCCTTGACCCACCCCAGGTGGTGTTGACATCGGCGCCCATTGTTGACCCTATAAGAAATATCCCCACATAAGTAACAAATATACAAATTTTAAGTTCATAATATTATAGCATATAATAATAGCATACCTGTTGTGGAGGTTGATAAGGTGGTTGTGCTCCTGGTGGATATCTGTGTTGATCCCATTGTCCGGGTGCACCTTGTGGTGGTCCTGGAGGACCCGGTGGTCCAGGTGCTCTATTATTGCCACTCCATTGTTGTGGAGGTCCTCCTTGTGGTGGATATTGTCCACGAAATTGGCCTGTATTATTTGGCCAGCCTGGAATAACATGTTAATAAATTTTGAGTACCCAATTGAAGACAATTAACATATTATTGGTATGATTGTCGATCGTTTGTAAATGAATATACATATAACGTAAAAATTATAATGTACGTACCATACATTTGTGGACGATTTTGATATGGTGGATACTGTTGTGGTTCTTTTGTAAAATCGGGATGCCTTCGTGGTTGAGTTGCCGGAGGGGGCATAGTTTTACTTCCAGGAGCTCCAGCAGGCTGACCACCATAACCCTTCGTTATAATTTTTTACAATTAAATCGGTATTAAATAAATTGATAAAAAATATAAACCAATAGCTACACTTCTAATAAAAAAATGTAATAAAAATAAAACAGAAAAGGAAAAATACTTAAAATGCACAACAATTATAATAAAAGAAAACAGTTTAAATAATAACATACGTGATAGGACGATTTAGCTGGAGACAAAGGCGCAATCAGTTGTCTCGCAAGTTGAGAGCTGAGGTTTACAGAGGGCTGAGAGATCTACAACGACATCACAATACAAGCAACATGGCAAATGAAAGATACCAACAAACAACAAATACATAGGAGGCATAATAAAATAATAATAAGAATGCATGTATTTTAAGCCACTACGGAAAAGAATGCAAGCATACAGGAGTATTTTTTTTTAGATAATACTGTAATAATAGTATTAAGTTCAAATCGCTGTAGAGTCTACAAGAAGCTGAATCAAATATTTCGTCTACAATTAATTATTCTCAAATGATTACTTTGTAATAAGAACTAAAATAAAAAATTTCTTCCACAATCAATATCAAGAAACATAATAAAAATATTCAATAATTTGAATTGTTTAAGCTACTTTAAGACTATTTTTCTAAGCAACAATCTGTTAGTATTCTAATAATGCACAAAATAGTAGTTTAATCTATCAAAATAACTGCAATTCAACATTCAGCAACATATACCTGATCCGGCTGCGGTGGCGGCGGTTGTTGTCTATAATAATCGGGTTGCGGTGCTGCTGGATAATTAGCCGGTCCAGCTGGTTGCTGTGGAGGAGCTGCTGGAGGACCAGATGGTGTTGCAGGAGGAGCACTTGTTGGTGGTTGGGTATATGGTCTTGGAGGGGGATATGCATTTGGTGCCGTTCCATATGGTCTATATGGATCACTTGGCGCAGGGGGTGGTGCCCCCGAAGTTGTTGGAGGTGTTGAATTTCCGGACGGCGGAGGTGCATTATATGTGCCTCTATAAAATAAAAATTACTTCATGAACTGATTTATTCAAATAAATACATTTTTATTACAAAATATTAAAATCGAACCTTTCTCCTCCCTCAGCGCCGTATGGTGGATACATAGGCCTGCTGTTTGGTGGAAATTGTCCTGGTGGACCAGGAGGATATTGACCGGTTGGTCCCGGAGGAGGTGGTGGTCCGTATTGCTCAGGTGCACCATACTGATTGTAAGGAGCAGGTCCAGGTTGTCCTTGATAAGGAGGATTTTGTTGCATGCCTAAAAATATAATAATAATGAATATGGTTTGATCAATTTTACAATTGAATTTTTTTAATATTTATGCTAATAATTATATAATGAAACCAAAACATGAGATAAAGTAAAAAATGAGAAAGCATTCCAAATAAAATAAACGTACAGAAAAAAATGATTTATTTACAAAAATACATACACACAGCAAATCACACCTTTAGACAAACTTATGTTGAAAATTGAATTATGAATTAATTCCTTTAATTGCAGGATATAAAAATAAAATTTTAGACAGTTTTATATACATAACATATATGTTTAAAATTTACATAAACATAGCTAAACATCTTAATAAAGAAGCAGAAAGAGCAAAACGGAAAATACAATAAAAAGAAATAAAAATATGTGATAAAAACACTTATTAAAACCGAATAAAAAATGTATTTTGTCAAACAAAAGCAAAACCATAGCGAGTGCGTGTCTTTTTGTTTTGACGTTACCTTGAGGCCGGGGTGGAGGTGGAGGTGGATAAGGACCCCCTTGCTGATACGGTGGACGTGGAGGTCCCACTGGATCATCAAATGGGTTGCTCACAGCGATGTTGTCCCCGGCCACAGGGGGCGCCCCACCTGACACAAGCACACCTCATATTGTGACTCACTTAACAAGCTTCACATATGCATATCACAATCATACATTTTTTGCATATAAACAAATAATTGAATAATATTGTTTATAAATACTGAAGAACATCATCATATATGCTACTTCATTAAAAACAAATGTCACTTTAATTATTATATTAAAACTGTATAAACTAAATTGAAATGTCTAATAGACATAAATATTCGAATTGAGTGAAATATTTCCAAAGAACTAAATAACTTAAACATACAATATCAATCAAATACTTGGTATGCAAAATATGACCATTTATACTGCTTTAATTCTTACAAAGAATTACACAATGAATATTGAAAAATAAATGTGAAATGTGAATATGATAATTATATATTAGGCAACTGAAATGTGTTTGTAAATTAAATAATAAGAATGTTCTTTATACATAATTGTTTTTATGATATGATGTAGTGGAAATAGTTTTAAATGTGAAATATATTTTAAGCTTTAATGCGTAAAGCATATTTTTCAGCAGACAATAGCAAACTAAAATGCATGCGTTTTGATGGCTATGTAAAAAAAAAATAACCTAATGTAAAATTTTCTAAAAATTAAAAATAATTCGTATTTTATTCGTAAGTGTCGTCATTATTAGAGAAAATCGCGACTTTTAAATATACAGCGAACAATGCACAATTACCGCCAATAACTAAATGCACGATTGAACCATTTTCGAAGATTTTAAGTGTGATTTATTGTTAGTAATATCTTTTGTAATATGGTACCAGTGGTTGTGATCTTGGTTTAAATTCATAAAAAAAACCAAAACAAGTTCATTTTGAATATAACAGAAATTAAAGAAAATCTCTACAATTATAATAAAAACAGCTTCAATAAGTAAGATATGCCAACTAAGCCAAAAACAACATCAGAGCTTAAAAAATATTAAATAACATTTGAAACAATCTCTCTATTTTAGTATTTTTGAATATTATTTATAATACAGTGCACACACCGGTTATTATAATCTCGGATAATATTATAGAACGGTTAATGTTATCAGTTTTGTGCATTGTTCCAATTTTTTATGTCACGGAATACTGAAAATATGTCGGTTATTATTATCAGCCAACTCTCTTAAATTACGACCATGTCAAAATTTGTTTATCGACTTTCAAAACGGATTGTAAAGTATGTTGGATACAAATTAAAAAAAAAATATATCACGACTTTGGTTACTGTTATTCTTTTATGAGCCGACAATTAATAAGAACTTTGAAAGAGGATGGTTGTGCGTATGTTTGACCGAAGAGTTGTCGTCGTACATTTTACTGATGAATTGGCATGCAAGACGATCTTTAGAAAATTCAAAGTCACGCAGTTCAACCCAAGTCTATGGATTTTCTAAAGAATTACAAATTTGACAGATTCATTACGTCAAAATGAAAAAAGGAAAAAGAATTTAGAAGATTTTTTTAAAGAGTGCGGTGCCGTAAAATACTATAGAATGTATAAAAACTTATTTATTGCAGACAATGGAACCGATAATGCACCGATAAAATACATAATAGCTACTTATTTTTTAATGCAAAATTGGGAGCGGAAGAGCAATTTGAATTCGATCCGATGTGATCGAAATAGCCAGCGTGCACTGTATACACAGATATAATAAATAGAATCTCAATAGATTCTAATTCTAAACAAAGTCCACAACCACACAATTTCTATAATAAATTCATCATGAAAATATGAATTGCTTAAACCTATTTTAACAATCTGTATTAAAATGAAACTATTAATGAACGATTCTTTAATTACTGGGATCTATATTTATTATTGCCCGTATATTAAATTACAATAAATATTCATACCTGGATGAGGTGACTGTGCATTACTCTGCGATGGCGGCCTCTGCATTGGTGCCGAATTATAATCAGGTGTGGAACCAGGAGGATATCCTGACCCATAACCACTATAACCATCCAATGAAGCTCCACCACTTGAACCAGGAGCGGGAAACGAATCTTGAGAATTTGATGAACCTACTGTAAATATAAATTTCTGTAAGGTCTACGTAAAAAATAACACAAATATTATCGATATTTGCTATCTTAAATACCATTGTCATATTTTATGATACACATTTTAAACAAATATCAAAATGATACGTGTTTTGGTAACATAACCTAAAATTTTTGAATTTATTATTATTCTTACCAGGTGATGGAACTGATGCTGCTTTTGCTCCTTTTTTCTTTGAGCCAGCTTCGACTTGTTGAATAATGGGACCAGGATCAATTCCTCCTCGATCAAAATGACATTCAAATGTCAATAAATTTTTTGTGTAATGTTTACGCAATGTGTACGCTGCGCTGCTACTAGCTCCAATGCCTAGCATTCCGGCAATATCTTTCCATGTTTTGTTTTTGGTAACCTAATTTTATATGTCAAACATAAATAAAATACTGATTGGACTTATTTACTTATACTATATGATTCTATTTCTATATATCAAGAATGTTCAAATAATATTTAAAATTTCAGATACGGAATATTAAATAAATTGCAAAACTAGTATATATTTTTTAATTATTTTCGTCGATAACCAATTAAAATGTCTAAAGTTGATAAATTATTCTTACTTCTCTTTTAATCTAATAATTATATAAAAAACAAAATTGTGCGTTGAAGTTCCATTTGTATATTCGTTAAAACTACTTGTAATGCTTGTGTTATTAGGTTCATGCTTGCAAAATGCATTGTTATTTGTTAGGGGTTAAATTTTATAGTTAGTTAATATCAGATCACTTTAGTAATTTACTATGCGTTAATGTTTAAGCCATTCTTGTATAAATTTTGTTATTTGTATTAATTTTTTGTTTTAAATCAACTTGGGCGAAATGTTACTAGCAGTTGCTTATAGGTTATTATCTTATATACTAAATATACATATTGATGAATAAATAAATCGTAATCATAGATCTATCATATTTATTTATATCAATCTGCATATGTTTAAAAGCCAAGCAAGCTTTAGGAACGAACTTAGTAAATATGTATAATAATACTGGAGTAGCACCATAGTTTTAATGTATATATACACTGCACTTACTAAGTTCGTTTTCGTTATCAAATTGCGTATGAAAGTTGTCGTTTTAAATCAGATATGAATGTACAATTAAATAAAATTTGCCAAAAACTGTAAAATCCCTGTAGAATTTATTCCAGTTTGAATAACAAGTATTGTACTTTTCTCCTTTCAAATGCAAATCAATCGTATAAGTAAGTAAAAGCTCTAAACTAGTAAACTATGGAACTACACGGCACCTTGCATACCTCGACGAAGCCCCCTCGCTCTCGTACAAGCAAATAAAGTTTATAAAGGTCGAGGGGCTGTTTCGATATTGTTGGACAAGCAGTAATAGGTGTTCTTCTTTCCTCCATAAATCCTAAAAGTTTGTCCAGCCAACCTCGACGGTCTGGACAGTCATCCATATCGTAAAGTTTACTTAGGCTATCAGATTTCTGTAAATTTATTAGAAATAGATTGTCAAATATTGTTAAGAAAATTAAAATTATTTTATATGTTATGATAAAAGTAATGTTTATGGAAATATAAAGGGTAGGTAATATATATAAAAACAAACCACTAAGAGGTGTCATGCACTTAATTTTATAAAATAACCCAGTAAACACATTAATGTATGTTGTACGTATACAATACGTTCAAACGTTTTGTGGTTACTGAGTAAATTATTCCAAGGAAAAAAGAAGCTTATTTTTTATTATTAATTTGCTATATGTCAAGCAAGAACATATTACAAATTGATATATGGTTAATTGATAAATGAAAATAATATAATGAATGTTACATATTGTTAAAAAAAATAATAGCAAATGATAAGATACAAAATACATGCAGGATCATAAAAAGAAAGATGTTACAGAAGAAACGAAATCTACGAGTATGTTAGTCAAGCATTTGTAGAATAGTATAAGTGATTAACAATAACAACCTTCGATCTGAACGTCTCCTGTGGCACGTGACTGTTAAATACCTGTAATAATACGTGTAAACCAATTTAGAATTAAAAGAAAAATTAAAACACAAAATATATAAAATGTAATTTAGTATTATATAATTCTGATTGAAATCTAATTCGTTATAACTTCTCTGAAACAACTAAATATAACTTTTGCACAGGAAAATATCGTATGATTTATAAAACACCATTACATTTTATAACGGTATATTATAAATAAAAATAAAATTTATGAAAAAGAAGTAGCACCTATATAGTAAGTACATTTGTTTACGAAAGATATTAAAAAATTGTAATATCAAGAAAAATATTTTGTTCTTATTTAAGGTAATTACATTTTTAAATATTCAATATACGAATATAGTTTGCAATAAAGAAACATTTATACATAGTGGAAAGATGTGCTATGAAAATAATAGTGCGTTCATAGTTTGTACAACATTAAAAACAATTTAATCCCACAGATAATACATACTTGGAATTTACGATATATAAATTATATATATGGTATATGAATTATATATATTTAGATATATTTTAATGAGACATAGGTAAAAAAAATCGCACTTATTCATCAAGAAAAATACTTACTGGACTTGCAGGAGTTCTTGGCCATGATGGTGAATTCATATCATAATCATCATGTTGTTGTTGAGCTCCAGGAGACGCACTTGCAGGAGTCATAGGATGTGAATATTGTGAGTCACCTTTTCGTGATTTTGGAGTCGAACACTGAGGATCTTCACCGGATGCTAGAAAAGTTTTAACGAATAGTGTTTATCAAGAACATATTCTTGGAATTTTATATCAGAATAAGTATAAATCTCACCAGCCGAAGCATTAGAAAGTGTACTTTGTTGACTGGCTTCATCCATGGATGCACCATCTGGACCAGTTGTAACTAGGGAAGTAACAGGATGAGGACCTGAGGAACTAACACCGTTATCCTGAGGGCCTTCAGTTGGTGGAGGCATTGGACCTTCGTGGTGACTATTTGTACCAGCAGAAGGACTTGGTGCAGTTGGTGGTGCTGATGCTGGAGGTCCCATATTAGGTGGAACCATTGGAGGTCCCATATGATGAGGTGGAGCCATTGGAGGATGATGCGCACCTGGTGGACCCATTCCAGGACCGTTTGTTCCAGGGCCGGGACCAGGTCCTGGTCCATAACCTTATAGTTATAAAATTAAATATTAATAAAAGTAATTAAACGATAAAAACATCGATTAAACATTCAAATAAATAAAACAAACATAAACAAGGTTTAGTTTTGTAGTTATTTTAGTTAACATACCTTGTTGAGGTCCTTGTTGAGGGCTTGGTGCTGCAATGTAGCCTAACTTATGATGTAAGTGTGTTTTGAGGTAGTTTGGACGTATTGAACCTCCTGATGGAGGAGGCTGTGCACCTTTGCCTGCAGATACATGATTTCCTAAAATACTGGGTGGGGGTGCTTGTGTCATTCCTGACTGACCCCAATTTTGCTGTAAACGAGACTGAATTATAACGTGTAAGTACATTAGGGAAAATATATGTAAAATTCATATAAATTATTATTAATATTATAGATAATTATAAAAAGTATATTTTACTTGATATCCAGGAAACTGTCCATGAGGTTGGACATGATTTGGCATAGGGCGACCAGGGTATTGTCCAGGTCCTGGACCTGGGCCCATATTATTACTAGGTGGTGGTGGTTGTCCCACGGGTCCACCTCCATAATTTGGAGCATATTGTGGACGAGGAGAATAATTACCTAAACAAATTAATAGCATGATATTTCAAGATTATTAATAAGTAGATTTCTTTTGGTTAGTTTCTTACCCGGTGGATATTGTTGTGATTGTGGCGGATATGGTGGCATATTTTGTGGTGCTGGTGGATGGACAGCCATTTTGTAACCACCATGCATGTGTGGGGGAGGTTGAGAATATCCTTGATGACTTTGGGCAGCCATGGGAATAGGAGTACGAGTGGGACCGTCTGATTGGCTGCTAGACGGCCGTGGAGGCATCGGAATGTTCTGCTGGCCTGAAATTTAAAAAAAAATTACAATCTAATTGTTTGTTCAATTGTATTTATGAAACAGAGGATAACTGTAAAAGACAATGAGAAAAGACTTCTATAAATAACAGGCTAACAAATAACAAAATATTAAAATTGAAAAATTAGAGACTATGAAAATGCACACCGGATAAAACGGAATAGTTTCGCCACAATTTCTGAAGGAGACAGCTGGCAACACTTGTAAGACGTCGATAATAAATACCATCATAACTTGATTTATCTATGAATGAATGAAGTTTACTACCAAAAGAATAATGAACTTCCTAATACATAACTCTAACACAAACACGTAAGCAATTATATATAATTTAATGTGACAAATAAAGAAGCATGTTTAACACTAGACCGAATTAACTAAATTGAAATGAAAGTGAAATGAACCGCGGAAGTCAAAGTGAGTTTGTCACGTGTATGCAGTGACCTTGTTTGAAGGTAGGTCAGGGTTAGTATGTCACGCTTTTCTATGTATGTATAAATATATATGTGTTTGGATATATACATAAATATATATATACAATGTATACACATACATTCATATGTATGTTAGAGGTTATATAATATATAGTAGAGTATACACATCGCATCTCAATGGCACGCCGCCGGTGCAATCCCACTTTATTTCCCCAAATAATCCGTCAAAGAATGATCTTACAGCTGATAAATAATCTTTACACATAAATGAGTTACATATATCCTATTTTCAGTAAAGCTCTGGTAAATTTTTTACATTGCATAATGTTGTACAGATCGTAATGAAACTGACATAACCTTATCCGATAGTATGATAATATGTGCTTCATCAACCGGATCTGCTTTATAGAGTCAGTGTTATAAGACAATTACGTCAAGCACGTTTAATGGGTAATAAATATAAATACTTAGATAACTGTAATGGTATATACTAAATGTACGAGTATATGTTTCAAATAAACACAATCAAATATCACTTTCTGTTAGTGTTGTATAAATTAATCTAAAATAGAAAAAAACACATATTTGAACGTGGTATTTCCTGAATAACAAATCCCGATAATTCCCTATCATTACCTCAAAATTACCGTATGAATAAAATGCACTAAATAAAATTTATAAAAGATAACTTATAAATACTCATATTGCTTGAATTTCTATTTTCCTTCTTTTTCTATTCATCTATTTCAAAACTAGTACACCTATTTATTTATTTGCAGTTTTACTGTTAAATTGATGTACAATATTTATTGAAAAATATATAATCATTATTACAGAGAAAGAAATATTTGCTGTAATCTAATAGTGTGACGGTTATCTAAACCACCCTATGCCACCCAGGATTCAGTATACTACAGTAGAAGCTATAATGTAGGCCACAGACCCACAGACAAATCTACCGTATTTCCAATCCTCAGATTCAACACTCATCACCCATGTTCCATCAGACCCATATAGTTTCACTGTATCAATGTCAGAGAAGGATCATATTCATAATAACATGGCAATAACGTGTTAACAACCTTTTTCAGTTCCCAGCAACCGATAATAAATGCTTTGTTTATAAATGAACTTGACAAATATTAAAACTATTATCTAAAACTCAAGTACAAAGTATTTGAGTCTGATTTATTCTAAAAAAAAAATTTAAAAGAAATTATAATTTTTCCCTAATTGAAATCTTTATAATGGGCTTGTGTCCTCATTTTATAGTGGTCGATTTTTCAATTGTTGATTGAAATTGATGTTAATAAATGTGTATTAGAGTGTCTATTTTATTAAATATCTAAATGTTGACGGAGATATAGCAATTAAAAGTTTGAATTGTAGTTTTAGCGCTGCATTTTAACGTCAGTTATTTCTTGAGTAGGTCAGTGCTGAGGTAATGTTTTGTAGCTGTTGGTAGTTAAATAATCAAGTCAAGTCAAAGAATAATAAGTTGTTATTTTATTTAACCCCTGTTAGAGCAGACATAATATTGAAATTTTATTGTTCCTTGAAATAGCTGTAAATAATATTTGATATATAAATACATATAGCAGAGATTTATGAGCTGTAAGGTTGGCAGCGGTTGTGATGTCACATGCATTTGGAATGTGTACATCGTTGAATCCCTTTAATAATTAAAGAGACAAAATGACTTTTTTAATTGTTAATATCTCTTAACATATAAGGAGTTATTAAAAAATAATTGAATTATAATAATTTCATCAATATATAGTACACTTTTATAGAAATTAAGACATAGGACACAAGCCTATTCTAACAATTCTTGAAATACACTTCACGATCGTAATAACCTGCGCGAATTTATGAATATCTATGTCTTAAGATTCCCGATTTGAAAAGTATAAAACTTTTTTAATACTTTTTAACCCAAAAAATTATATTTCTGTATAAAGAATAAATAAAAAGTGAGTTATATTAAACACAAAAACACACAAAATAATTTTATTTCTCATAATTTATTACTTTACATTGTTTTGTAAAAAATAACTCTCATAATATATTTATACACAAAAAAATTCAATATAGTTATTTCAACAAAGTTTTTGTTGGTAACGCAGTCTCTGGTTTTAAGTAATAAAATATAAATTTGATTTGATATACTTTCATGCAAATAAAAATATTTTATTTCATTTTATGTATAACAGAATTCTCCATTTTCTTTACTACAAGTAACAACAAGCCTTCAAGACCAACCGGTTGTCAGTTGTGCTTGTGGCATATTTGCAATTACACAAGTCTTACGAGTATGGTATATGTAATTTATGTATAGCAATTATATACTAAAAGCTCCACGTTAGTTTGTTATTAAATAATCAAATCCAGAAGCCGTGGAACTAGAGAGCCGATTTAAACTACAACAACCAGCTCTATACGAGTCTGAAGTCACGCCGTCTCTCGTCTCTTAACAAACACGTCATATGCCTGAACGCCTGAAGAAGTTCGTTAATTTATTTTCAATGCTGCTTGCATAAATACAAGTACACTTGCACTGATCTTAAACACATATTTATATATAAATTAAAATCTTATTTATGCAAATACTTGTGTTCATATATATTCAAAGTAGAAATAATAATCTATTATTATTTAAAATCAACTAATATCATTTGGAATGAAACTACATTTTAACAAATAAATTGGATATTGCATACACTAATGAAGAAAGACTCACTCTTAACATGAGTCCCGCAAAATTATATCAACTATAATCATAATCAAAAGTAATCATTGTAAAACTCCAGCTCACCTGTACAAAATTAATATTAAATCTGACGATAGATGTCAATGTAGTGAAAAAGGAACTTTGGATCATATTATATTTAAATGCATAAATTATAGTTTAGAAAGATCAAAATTCAATAGTGAAATATTAGATGTGATTAAAACTTTTCCTGTTAATACTAAATTTTTGTTAAGTGATTCAAAATTAATTAGTGAGTTATTGAAATATTTAGAAATTTGTAAAATTGAATTATAAACTATAAAAAATGTTTGATGGTGGCTGTGACGAATAAAAGTCAAGGCAAATAAATATAAAAAAAAAAACAGGAAAGAGCAACTTAAGGCACGCTGTCCAACTCACATTTTGAGAAATTTTGAGTCCTAATTTTTTATTCCTACGTTTTATTACTAAAAACGAATTGTCTGTGGTGACTGGTTAGAATTGAATCTCAGAGTTGAAGTGAGTTGCTTATCTTTAGAATACAAATTAATAATCCTAATTTAATTCTTATCTTCTTCTATCTGTCTATTTAATAATGCATTTTCTTAAAATGAATTAAAAATATTTCTTATTAAATAAGATAAGTACTAAAGATTATCAAATTTAATTTCAATTCAAAGATTTTTATCCCGGCATAATACAATCAAAACACGATTTACTTTACGATTCAGATGTAAGCCCAATAAATCACTAATAAAAATCACATGATCATATCTTACGGCTCATCAAGTCATCGGCAGAACACAGAATAATCTATTCCACGTTCACCCAGTTTTTAATATAAATTAAGGCGCCGATCAGTCTAATGGCTTTAACAGATTAGACAGAGAGGCAGACATATGTATACATAATAAACAAAATATAGAACCTCTGGGTATTTATATACAGTATTTAAATGTGTTTATATAAACATATATACATAAAATACGTTTTTTTATATATGTACATTATTGTAGCGGTGTGTGCGTTTTGATAAATATCTATATAATGTTATCTTTTATATAATATTATGTAAACTTTATATACTTGTGTATGTATATCGGTTTCATTCATAAATTTCTTATATTTGATAAATATCACGTTTATTACAATATAATGAAATAGTATTTTTTTTATTATTATCATAATTATACAAAACATGTATCATGTAATATTTTGTTGACATTTACATTTTGCAATAATTATTATGAATTAATTACTATTGTTTTTGTTTAAATACAATCACAGAAAAATTCAAAGATGCAATCAAATAAATATGAGACAAATTTAAAAAACGGTCTGTTTGATACCGTCTATATAATAAAGAAAAATTGTTTGGAACGATTGTACTGATAGTAACATAACTGCAGTTTAACCAAGCAAAAAACCTGTGTTACAGTTTTCTTTAGTTGACTGTGATCGGTCTTTGATAAAAATTTGGAATTGAAAAATCTATTTTTTAGTCTGATTTTAGTCTTTAACTGATTTTTGAAAATTCGGCTTTAAGTTCAATAAATAACTTTACAGTCTAATCCTTCAGTAACTAATGGGGTATTATTGTAAATGCTTCAAATTACTGTCATCTTAGATACGTATCTAGTGAGTTACTCACACCTAATACTTTTAAAATTTAAATGGAATAGTTTTGGCATCATCAACATTATGTTATACTATAATATACAGTATGCTAATAAAATTCATCTATAAATTTATTTCAGGGTGTGTGTTGTAAATTTAAGTTTTATGGTTGCTAATAAAAATATTATTAAGACTTTTATTACAAATACTTATTTTTATTTACACTGGTATTCACGAAACAAGCCAGAGTTATAAAAAGTAGTCTGCTGGTAAGTTTTGTTTATTTTATTAGTATATAATAATTAAATCTCTGTCTAATGAAGCTGTCTGTTCTTCTTGAGTCGTCGAGTTTTCAATCAATCTCAAATAGATTTATTTTGTAGTTTCAAATCAACTTGTCATTATAGTTATACTAAATAAAGATAGGTTTAATAGTTATTTTCGTTTTCAAATATATTTTTTTGAGTAATTTATGTTGATATTATATATATGTATCAAAGTTACAGCCAGTAGAGATATTCGTGTCTACTATTTAATATATTTGTTAAAATGTATGCGTATAATATTACATAAAAAATTTATCACGAATTTAAAACGACAGTAATGAATGAAAAATATTTTGCAGTGATCAACCAAACGATAAAAATATATTCTAATTGCCCTTGTACAATTTTCATAAAGAATGTTAAAATACAAACCAGGAGTTGTTATAACTTTGGGAATGGGTTTCCTGAAATTGGTGTGAGGTTAAAAAGGGGGAGGTTTTCTTCCTCTCCCATTCAGTCTGTCGTTTGTGGGTGACGTGCCAGTGGTATGAGGTAGATGTTATGGGAAGTTACGAGAGACGAAGAGAGAAAAGGGTGGCAGTGGTTTGAGGATGTAAAGAATGTAGGTCAATGTCGGGGGAATCCCCACAGACACAGACGTGTCTACCCTCTACCCCTAAAGCCCACCCAACCCTTATTCACCATCACCATAGCCATTCCCCATTCCCCATGACTCATACCAACAAGTTCAGAAAGGATATGCGGGATACGACTATGCGAGGCAACCGATGATCACAAAATGCTCTGGTTCTACTCACAACTATATTATCTTTGCGGATATCAAACTACTGGGAGCAGTCGATCGTAAATAGTGGAACCTACACACTTTTATTGTAATAAAAAAAGTTCAATCACTATAATACGTATTATAACATTCAACGAAATAAGTATTTTGTTAAAATACGCGCGTATTCGAATGTGACATTGTGTCAAAATTTTAAGTCAATCGACATCTAACTTTTCGAGTTTTGCGAGGTGAATTTTTATATATAAACATAAAGATGAACATTCTAGTTTCAGTGAAGACCTTTCCTTTAGCTCTAATTCTAGTTTAATACTACTAAATTAGTAATCCGTGGCAAAAACTGTTTTTTTATAACATATTTCTTCCTAGCATAATTTTTCTAGACAAATTGATGAGACAATTGCCATGCCATTTGTACAGAGTTTTGAAGAAAAATGAAGTGGAGTTGCCTACTGTATGGAGGAAATACTAAAATATCCGAGGTGGCCAGTGTGCCTAGTTATAGACAGGTTATGACATAAAGCGGGGTTAAAAGTTTAGGTAGTAATAATAATAATGAAATGTAAATAGATAAAATGTAAGTAAAATAAAGTAAGAAGGCGAAAAAAGGACCGTGGTCCAAAGAAGCCCGTGAAGTATTAATAAAAAAAAAAAAATTGTCATGCCTAGATGGTGTAAAACTTTCTTTAAAAAAAATTAAAATAATCCAGTTTACAACACTATTAAGTGATAATATTTATCGAAAAAACATAACCAACTAAAAAATCAGCGCTTACTGTAATGTATAATATTGATAATGATAATCATACATCTACCTTGAATTTAAATAAACCAAAAAACATAACTTTTTTTTAGTTATCAACAGGTTAAAATTCATTTTTCACCAGTCCAGTATATCCATGGTTTTTTAACTTTAAAACGTACAAAAATAATTGATTTGTTACTGACCTACAGCCGGAGACATAGACCGGGAGCCGGATGATCCAGTAGGTGAGGGTGTAGGCCTCATCCCCTGGGAGTTGGGTGTACCAGGGGCGGCACCACCACCGCCACCACTGTTGCTATCATTGCTATTTTGACCCGTCGGATCCTGTAAATAAAAAAGAACATTTTAGAAAAATTGAAATAATTAATAAACATAATAAATCTCCTGCTGTTTTAGTTTTAAGTTTTAGTTTTTTGAATGTACTTAAATGTCGTGTAAATTATTATTTTTAGGTAGGTGGGAATGTCATTCAAGAATTAAAATAAATAAAATCAGACATAAAAATACAGCAAAAGTAAATGAATCAAAAAAAAGTCAATTCAATTAAAAATCAACTTAATCTTTTTTTGTATAATCCTTCATTATTCAAATATTCCCAACGAATGTATATATCTAGAAATGAAATAAAGTTTTAATATTCTAATACCTATTACTTTTCTAATTAATGGCATATCAGCATAAAAAATTATTATAACAGTGTTCAGAAAAAAAAACCTTAATTCTGCATATACAGCACATTATTAAAAAATGTTGTTTATAAATAAATTATACGAAAAAAAAAAACATAATGAAAAAAACATGTATAACGGATATGTATTAATGTAATAAATTAAACTGAAATTAAACTTTCGTTCGTGAAGAAAAATTTACATTACGGGATGGAGTACAGTCATGAGAAATATGTTTTAAAAGTACTACCTTTTCATCAATTTCAAAAATCATAAATCTTTTAACAAAATCCTAATTTTAGTTACAACTAAAGTATGTTTTCCCAAGTGGCAATAAATCATGTAATAAGTCAACAATTTAAAAAATGACTGAACAATAAGATGCAATCTGTCAATAAAGAATAAAATGCACATTAAGAATTTATATATACGAGTATATCATTCAAATACAAAAATGCATTGTGGTACGGAATTACAAAAATTTATTCTACATAACTTGGTTGTGTAGTTAATTTAAAATTCTATAAAAGAGTACTTTATATTTATAGGTATAACCAGTCACGGTATTATTAAAATATGTTATTAACTAGAAGTGTATTTAAAAGTGACATGAAAAATAAAGAGATAAACAAATAGAGTATACAATTTTACAAATAACTCGATTCAAATTTCGATTCATTTTCAGATGTATCACTAAAGAAGTGGTCTATCGATATAAGATTGCTTATTTCCAAAATGGTATAGGTTATAATTTGGCTAAATATTACCAAACCAACACAGACATAGTTTTGAAGATTTAAATAAAATATTCTCACGGCTTAAACAAATTAAAATTCATTGCACAAGAAAATGACTAAACAATGTCAAAATCTTAACAATTCACCATCAAAATAATTATAATATATTTTATAAGAATATATACGAGTATGTAATAATAATTAAATAAAAATCCAGATTGTGAAGTGTTAACAATAGTTAGAGAAAGTTTGAAATTACGGGCATACAGAATAATTCAATTTCACTACAAGAATTGATAAAGATTTATTTTTTAATGAATTAAAAAAAACCATAATATTGATATAAAAACATTATAACAGATGAGAGCATTATTTACAATTGTATCTTTTTGTTTATTTGTATTTAAATATTACTCCAGAGTAAACATTTGATAAACGTAAATATTTCAATAGTTACAAATTATTACATATTACGTAAATACGTATGAGTCATATACAGATTACGTTTGAGTATTTAATAAAACCAGATGACATATTAATAACATAACCTGTAAATTTTACTATCGTCTCAAAACAACGCATATAGCTATATACATTTTTTATAAATTTTATTAACTTTATATTTATCTTATTTTAAAAGCTTTTAGTAAATACTCGTATATAGTAGCGGGATCGAGCTCTAAGGTATTAAGACTTTTTTTTAATTATAATTATTATACCGAAATTAAACCTTATTTTGTGTCAGTTGTGAAAATTTACTTATTATTCTATAATACATTTCGAATCTGCGAATTTGATATGTGTTTATAGTACAGAAAAGGTGAGAAAAGAACCTTATACACCAGTTCCATGAATTACACACACATTTATAGCTACTAAAAATGAAGGTGTGTTGACTATGTCGAAAAGAATTCCAAGTAATTTCATAACACGAGATCCAATAAAAATAAAAAAAAAGTCTATTTTGTTATTTGTTACGCATACACAGCGAAAATAAAATATTTGTTTATCTTATTTAGATATTTATATGACATATCATGTAAAAGAGAGGACTGTACAGTGGTCCAAAGCGTTAAGACATTGAACTATTTCTTTTACGCAAATGCTTTTAAATGAATTACTTGCAAATGTTCGTTTATTGAATTTAAATAAATGAAATTTTTAACAGAATATTCATTGATGCCAGTCATCCAAATTTGTTACAAAGAATAAAAAAAAAACGCATTACATTAACGCGTTAAAAATTTAAAACCACGATGACTTTTTAATTTGAGATTAAATGCATTTTATATATTCGAGTATAGTAAGTCGTTTTCGATCAAAAGGCACTCATGATTGAAGTGTTTGAAAAAGTTGTACCAACACAATAGGTAAAATTAAGTGTAATAATATTTTCATTCAACAGGTAATAAATAATAACTTTGCAAGAACATGAATTATGACGTATACATTCGTTGTTGCCTTTTTTACCGTCTATTTCAGATTTTATCAAATTTGTAATAATTAAACAATATAGAAATTTGGTTGTAATCATGTTTGATTAATTCTTTTGTTAGTGCATTTTTTTTAATGTTTTCGTTGTCGTAAAAAATGTGTTTTTTCCCTTAAGGTGTATTTTTGTATTAAGTATTAATTGAGGTTATGTAGTCTAGCTGATTTATATTTTTTGGTTTTATAATAGAGAAAAATTAATAAAGAATAATATTTAACGACAGCAAATTAAACTTAATGTAAAACAACTAAATCTAATTTCCCCCTAAGCGTCCATGGACCGTAGTTTAAAGATGATGTCAAGTGTAATGGATGAACGGAATATTTGTTGCTAAAAGATATGACAAAATAAGTGTGTTTCCAATACCGCTTAACCGTCAGTGTAATAATTATACAAAATATAATATAATTGACATAATTACAAAATGGATGCATACATTGTTAATACATTAATACAAATATGTTAAATAATATGTCAAAAATTCCTGTACCTACTAATCTAATAAAAAATAAATAAAATATACAAAAAACATTAATATGTAAATTGTTATCTTATTATTATACTAGTATGTAAAACATTTAACTTTATATACTTTATAATTGAATAAACGACGCGCTTATTAACGTTGAAAGGAAAACTTGTGAACTAACTAGCTCAAAATAGTCACGCTTTTACCTCAAGTTATCGCAATTACATTCCGTAGCGTACACAAAACACCAACTTGTAGAATACGTACGTATACGTTCATTGTGTTTCTTATGCAAAATAGAAATAAACGAGATAAACCCAAAGGTAAAACATATTTACAAACTTTATTCAAACAGAACTTGAAATTAATGAAAAAAAGTATTATATACACTAATACTTTATCTGGTATATTAGACCTGAATTCATTAATTTGTAACTACATATGATGGAACTTTAAAGTATCGCCATCCGCAAAGGCCACAAATGGTTACTACATAAAATTAAACTTGTGAGATAAATTTTAATGGATAAGTATTAAACTCAAAGTTAAAATTGAACCTTTTCTAATGTGGCTGTTTGATCCAATAATTTAATCTCTGTTTCGCATTATTATCTATCGCATTTTACTTTATTTTTACAAAGGAACGTTATCAAATCTTATAAAAACTAAATGTCTTATAGATCCTTTAGATAATTGTTTATTTCTCTATTCCTCTCGTACATACCATAAACTTTGAAATAACAAAGATGATATCTTCGTCTCAAATTTTGAACAAGCAAAAAAAACTAGGCGTTAATAATAGTTTCTGATATACATGTTTTTGTATTTAGTTGTAAATATAAAAACAATTTTTAAAAACTCGGATCTCAGATATTGATTATCTACCTTTTTTAGTTAGTGAAGGTCGTGGAAAGACCAATATAATAATATCTAATAAAACACTTATGTATATAATAATTTTAATAATATAACGAAACAGATTTGCTATCGCGAGCTGTCCATTGCTATTGAAAGTTAACCAGCTGTTTCAGTAACTCCGCAAAAAATATACGTAAGCACGAGTAACTTATAAAAAATGTATAGATAAATCTTCGATTCTAATAAAAGAACCTATGTAAAGATAAAACACATATGTATATCTTTTATAACTAAAATATCTTTTAAGTAATATACTGCGTAATATATAGCATAAAAGATAAAATGTATTTACTAGATGATTATAAAGTCATAAGCTTTTCCTTTGATAATGTTAAAACTAAATCTAAAATTATTGCCTTCCATAATCATTTCCTGCTTAGGTTTTTATATACATACATACGTAATTTATAACATATTAAGGAGAAACATCAAAATTGCATAATGGATACCTTTGAGTATCATTAAATAAACATTTAAATTAAAAACATATTTTCCTAATCTCTGTATGACTTGTATTACGTTTAAGTTGAATGATAATGATGCCATATTTATGCAAAGGTTGACTATTTACTAAATCAAGACGCAGAACACAAGAAATGAATTCCATATGTACATAAAGTGCGTGTTACAATATTTAGAATTTAGATCTAAAAAATGAATTCTACAAAGTTACATCACAAAGGTTCATAAACACATGATTTCTCATATCTAGAAGGAACACGCTCGACGCGCAAGACATGCGGTTAATCGCTTTATATTGTCTCCAATAGTTAAGGAATAAAGCCCTCGTACTATTGCGCGCCTTATTTGCTCGAATATAGCGAGACTCCCCTTGCTTTTCATATTGGATTTGTCTACATGAGTCTCTTGTATTCTCAACTAACCTCGCTACGGCTGGGGCTCGTGAAGCCGATATACTGTACCGCTGTTGTGCTGTACAACTGAGTACCGGCTGTACTGAACGTTGCTGGGGCCAGGACAGGACAGGGGCCGGAGCTGGAGCCGAGCGAGACCAACTGGGCAAACGAACCAAACTTAATATTGTATAGAAAATGTTGAACCGCTCGCTCAACACAGAAACACACAACTTTAGATATACTGATATTCTCGCATAGCAAAGGATCGTGTTTTATGATATTCGCGTAAAATCTGAGAAATAATCGTGTCGCGCGCATAGTATGTTATGTGCAAACTGTGTAGGTTGGGAAAGACCACGAGGTCAAGAACAAATGTAATGAGCCTGTTGGACGTAGAGAGGATATAGACATCGTCCTCAGCGAGTTACATTCAGTATTTGCACAAATTTATTGTCACCGCAAACATGTAGTGACCATAATAACATCTACGTAGATACACAATACAACTTTATATACATATCATTACACCCACATGTAATTTCAATTCTAATTGAATGCGATGACGGTTCGTACATTTAACTGTTTATCTGGTATTCTATTGCCCCAGGTCATGACTGATGATTGAAACATTGAATTATATTTACTATAAAAGCTTTAACCGTTATTAAGAACATAATTACTACGCGCTTTTACTTCCTTTCAAATAACGGATTATTATAATTATCGAGAACCCATGTGCGCTTCGCTTTCCATAACATTTCTGTATCGCATATATAAATATACTTGATACTCAGAGCACATGTTTCGAGAAATAGCTAGCAGCATTGCAATACTTATGTATATACATATGTACATGGCGCCAATACTTCGCACATTACCATTTTATTCATGGTATATGAGTATATAAACCGTTGCGCATTTAGTAAAAAGATACAGAAATATTCTCTGTTTTGTTACTCGCTGCTAACTGATCAGTGATCACAAAACAGCTGATTTTAAACGAGAATATGCGGTGGTGTGGAAGTGGGGTAGGTAGGTGACCTGGTATTTAAAACTAGAACGAACAGGGGCAAAACATATCGTAAAAAAGTACAAACATCTTTATCCATCACGTGGGTTGAAACTCAAAACGATCTCCGAGTACGAACGAAATGAATGAATGAAATGTATGAAAAAGTAAAAAAAAAAACATCAAATTATAGCGTACTTTTCTACTGAAATGGAAAATATAATGAAAGGGATAATCATGTTTGCTTGTAAGGATTTGTTTGCAATTTATTAACAAAACCTGATTAAGTTCTATTGACTAATGTAGTATACTCGGCAAATCCATACGGAAAAATAACTGGATGTTTGATAAGATTAATGTATTGTTTAGTAAATCATAGATTAAATTCTTGTTGGAATTATAACAGTAATACAATGGTCATAATTAGTAGCAACTTAAAATAGGGTTCGTGTGTAGGTCAATTGAAATGTCTTAACAATAAATATTAAGGTGAACATTACCTCTTATTTATGCACAAAAAAATTTGCATTTGCTATTCTGAATAATATTCCGTATACGCCAAAATGTACTTGCTATAACATTTTATACTATGTACATCTTTAGAATTTTAATCTAAATTTCAAATCAACCCCATCAGTGTCATTAGCAAACAAATTTCATTTTGCCGGATATTTCGACTGTCTAATTATCCATTCTGAATGTTTAATAATTTAAAGTAAATGTTCGTGATTATAAGTAATTAAGTTACAAATTGGTAATTAACTAAATAATTATAATTTTAGGTCCAAAAAGTTTATTAGGCAAGCAAAAATTATAACGATCCTATGTCATTTTTCTTGTATATTAAATTAGAATATATATTTGTTATAAAATCTGGGAAACTTGGGAAAAATCTGAAAGAAGCATACAAAAGAATAAATATATTTTTTTATTGAATTTAGGCAACCACATCCAAGCATTGAAACAGCAACAACCTTTAGTAGAAAAACGTATTCAGTTGCAACAATTGATAAGAGCTAAAGATCTCAGTAAAGGATTATATACAAAACTGACTATATACTATATAAAATGAAGCAGACCACGTGGTTAAAATAGCAGAATATATAATAGGAAAACTTTACTATAGAGAAGCACGATACTACATACAAGAATCTTAAAGCTTAAGAAGTCAGTGGAGTTTATGTATTTTATATACTATGTATATAATATCTTTGTGTATTATATATAAATGTATATTAAAGGTGTATATGTATTCGTTCAGTGTCACGAGGTCTTTTACTGATAAACATAGTCTGTCAAAAGGATACGAACACACATGTATGTGCATACGTCTTTATTTAGAATTCTATATCATGCCTGACACGCTAACCTAGTGGATAAAGGAATAAAATATTACTATTTGCAAATAAAGTGAAAATAAAATTTTAGTTTTATGTAAAACTTTATTTCATAAATAAAAATGTAATGAAATTAAACTATGTTACCCATTAGGAATTGATTCAGACATGGGCGCCCGCAGGATATTTGACAGGGTTAGAAAGAAAACAATCACATTCTTCATTCATTCATAATTTGTCACAGACTTTGATTTTCTCAAAATACTTGCAAAATATTTTACATAATATAAGCACGTGTTTTAATAAACCATGTGGTCGGTTTATTACAGAATAGTAGTAATATATACTCATTCGAATGCAAATATATAATATGTTAATATTATGTATAGTTACTTATTACGATATCAAATACATTTCAATCAAAACCAACATATGACAAAAAAAGACTGTTTTTGAATATAAAAACGACTTAAAAATCTAAGTAATCATCTTTTTAATGTTATTTACTGTTAAACAAGACAATAGCAGGAAAGAAGATCTTCGGCCCATCAATGACATCGACTAACAAATACAAGTGTATAATACACTGCACACAACGAAACTTTAAAATAATTCAAGATAAAACAAGCATGTTTTTTTAATGCTCCCTGCAAAGGACGAGTAAAAATAATGACTTCCTAATGTGGAAGGGGGATAGATATATACATATAAAAAAAACCACCTGTCTCGTAATTCCGGACATAATATAAACTGAAAAGTATCACATGTTACAATTTCCACATGTTAAAGCGATGTAAACAAAAACAGTCATAAATTTACATAAAGTGGTGTTGAATTTGTTTTAAATTGAAAATAATTTATTAATTTATGTTTAATTTACATACTAGAATTAGATTTACAAAATATTCAATACATATTTATAATACGAGTATAGTGTACGACATGCATATATGTTAACTGTGATTAGAAAAGACAGCAAAATACACTTAAGACAGCGGATTGTAAGTAAAAAATTCGTAGTATAATTTTTATGTACATATTTAATTAAAATCAAGCAATTTTATTAATCACAAATCCCTATGTAATCTAGTTAGGTAAAATTTTCTATAATAAAATAACAATTTAAATATTTTGAAACGATTCTGAATAATATGCATCGTTATTTGTATAATAACGAAATAACAAAAATTATTACTGTATTAATTTTTATTATATAATGAAATTTTTCTAAATTGCTTATATACTTAATTAATTAAAAAATTTACTCATTATCATAATTTACTTGGAAAAGATAACGTATTAATCGCAGTGCATGTATTTCAACACAGGATATGAGTGTGACACGTTATATACGTGTTCTTATTATTTATAAGCAAAATAGCTTATTTGACAAAAATACCACAATCACATTCAAAACGCAATAATTTACAAAGCATATATTAAATAGTACATATAAAGAAAAACGGTCAATATAAAAAAAAACAAAAATGAATTTTATGCTCATTAAAAATTATCTGAATAAAACATTAACTGCATCTATAAGTGTATAGATGTATTATTATGTATTGGAAAAACTGCTAAATTTAGCATTCAAAACGTTGTAACAGCCTGCATAAAGCCACCCGTATTATGTCTGTACTAGCTTGTTCAAAATAATAAAAAAAAACCATCTGAAATTAATATATTCGATTCCATATGATTAAATATTAATAATATTTATCTTTTTCCTAACATAAAAATGATTAATCAACATTTTGGCAGTTTGTTGAACTCTACAACAATTTCAACAACCTTCTAAACCTCTGCGTTAGTTAAATAAAATGGAAAGTATGCTATAAAAACATAACGAAATGAATAAACACATTACTAAAACTTATAGCAACACTAAGTTATGAAATGTTACGTCATAGCATTTTAGCCGATAAATCAAACTAAAACTCGTGTAACAGTTATGTATATGTATTTAGATTTACTTGTGTGATGTTTACTACAATTATAAATTGCATCAAGTAAAAGCGCGGTAAAAAAAATTAAGTGTTTCTATCAGTACGATAAATAATTAAAATGAGTGATAAGATTATTTATAAGACACCTATATGTCTCAAGATATGAGCACTTCGCAGTTATAATAAGTTGATAAGAGAATTTGAAAAACATATAAATTTTAGTTGTAACTTAAGGGTATACACCACCAAAAAATATGATACAGGCAATGACATGAAAAGGTTGTAATGAATGTGGTTGTGAAAAATGTTAAACATTTTGAAATATTTTAACAAATTCTAACCACTTGGAATGGGAAAGATTTACATATGGATAGACTTTCCATGAAGCGACGACTCGACGAGATCGACTTGTATACATTATATATATAAATACAGTAGAATCATATATTTTTACATGTCTTCAGTTATGACATCGATTCATTGTTAGGTACTAATTGCTACCAGTAAAGAGTTATTTTAATTGAAATTCAATCAAATGCAATATTACATTTTTGACATCTAGGCTTGTGAATAGTTAGGAATAAATTTAATACAGCAGAAATCTAGTTATTTAACTTCAACATATTTTTATATATATAAACTAAGACAGATCAAATTAGTTCTAGTTAATTACAATAATTAACTCTGTAAAGTCGAGTAATAAAATAAACTTAAAAAAGGAGAGCTGTTATCATCTTTCTCAAGGAGTATTTATATACTTGCAACAGCTGAATCAAAACAAGAAATAATTACATAATTGTTTATTTTAAACGTAAAGTCAATTTATTTTGTAATTGTTAGTTAATAATCGTTTGCTTACAAATATTGTTACGCCCATTACAAACTAAACTATTATATATTATAGATATAATAAAGCATTGTATTTATATAAATAAATACTACAAAACATATATTGTTGTATTTTTATACAAACAAGAATAGCAAATAAGTATAAATAACATTTATAGAGCGAAACTGAGTTCATTCATAAATGTAACACCATCTTATACATTTGCCGATTTAATACTTGTTCAGAATACGTAATTATATCTCGGATGGGATATTGATACGAACGCCGCATGAAACAGAAACAATCCAATTGAACCAGTTTTTACGTTAAATTTTACACTTGATTAAAAGCTGATGTGTTATGTCATAGAAAAACATGACATACCCTATTTTAGAGAAGAGCGTTTGAAAGAAATGACTTTATTATTAATCTCTGGTAATTGTAACTTAATGAACTGATTAAGGGATTAAAATTAGACAAAGTAATAGATATCTGAAACGTTCCTGCAAGTCAAATAGGACTTCCATATTGTAGCCATATTGAACCAATACTCGCATAACGCTTTGTTAACGACTAATCATGATAAGAGATTCAGGATACATATTGAGTAAAAAGTTAAATTGTAAAATAAACGTCAATGCAATGACGAGCACGTGTTCTCGCCCACACAATTCATTCCACAGCTGATCTGAATAATAAACGATAATAAAACAGAAACAGGCTAGTTAATACAATACGAACTTTGTATAATAATACAGTATTCAAGTTTGAACGCTAGATGTCCCTCACGCGCACATATTCCCCGTCCCTTCACCTCTCCTTAGAACATAAAAACTGTTTGTCTTGATAGTCAGTTGCTCATTTGAAATCAGCTGATTGCAGAATGTTTTAACCGACTATAGAAATACCGGACACGTGCATTTGACACGTAAATATGTATAAAACTAAAATTGCGATGAAAGCGTTATACTTAGCTGTATAACGGCTGCCATAGTGTGAGCTGGCAACTAAGAAAAAACGATTCTTGTTACGTGGCTACGAGTTAGCATTAAAGTAGAATATTTGTTCTTAAAAGTGGAAGGAAAATGTAAAATTTTAATTAAATAAAAAAAACTTACAAGTGAAAAGTCAATTATGATTATCCTTTGATTGTTTGGTCACACTAATCGTAAAAGCACTGACGTACACTCATCCACAAACACTTTTGTACACCATTCAAGACTTATAATATATATGTATAAACTTGTTTTCACATAGAATAAGGAAAACACAAAGTCCTTCTAAATTCTATCGCTAGTACACTCTGATTATTATTGCGCTATTTCAAACTTTTCGCCGACAAATCAGTTGGCGTTCAACACAGAACTCTGGCGCGTATATGCTGTGCTGTCTTTAGAACTGAACACCAAAAACACTACACTACATTGAATACTGTAATATCGCTTGGATTGTGTGTTCAACGTTCGTTACTTCGCTGGTGTGTTGTGCTGTTACTGCATATACACAGCAGAGGTAAAGGCTAAACACGATACGAATACAGTCACAAGCGTACTAGAATCAACGTTACCATACAGGCAGGCATACAACGGCCTGAGCCAGCAGGCAACCAGCGAACGAACCAGCGTCGAACGACCCATATGCCGAGAGGGAACGGCGTACGGCGCAAATAGCTGGGGCTCGGGAGGCCGAAATGTGGTACCGATCGAGAGTATGGCCGTACCGAGCTATGCCAGCAACTATGTACGCCAAGCGTTATCATCGAATGAAACGACATACAAAAGAAAACCTGTAAACTAAAATGTTTTTTACATTTGTGCTATCATATTATTGTGACTGAACTTTATATAGGGATTATGTCAACATAAAATGGGCTATTTACTTTTACTTTATCCACTACCACTTGCTCACATGGGTTGTTTGGAAAAAATACAGAAAAATTTACTGACCAACTCGCTATTTTCCAAAAATTACGACCACTTTTCCTAAAATAAACAATTTAAAAATGCTATACCAATAAAACTTTAAGTTATATACACACAGAGTGTTATTAATTCTATCAATTACAATTTACTTGACGCGTAAGTACATATGTGTAACAACGACTTGATATCAGAATGCAAGAGTTATCAGTTGTACGATTACATCTACTTCATCGTTACATTTAAAATCTATAAGAATTGATACATGCCCCCACGCTCTTATTATCCAATCTATATAAAATGAAATATTAAGAATCTATATAGTTTTCAAGTTATCACTCTTTCAAAATCCCAAAATTTCAGGCTCAAACTAACTCCTGTTTAAATTTGTTACAGATTCCATTGTATCCGGTGTAAATTATAAATGACAGATTCCATATTATGACTAGAATTATAAATTTTGGTACTACATTAATAAAATAGAGTTTTTATTATTACTTCATTTTTAGATATAACAATAATCAACAAAGATTATTTCTTCATATTATATTATTTATTTATTAGATGAATAAATATTATATGTATGCTCTTCAACATAAATTTAAAATGTGTAAATAGATTAATCATTATAATATTAAAGACTATAATAATATTGGATTAAGACATTGGTCAAAACTAGTGTTCAGTAAAGCTGGAAGAAGTAGAATTCTAAAAGACAGATTAAATTCGAGATGAAACCTAAAAATCGGGTCAGAAATAAAAACAAATAAGAAACATAATAAAAGAGACACACTTTCGCCAAGTGTGTCATTGACTTATCCACCGAAAATACAATTTCATAACGTTAGCATACATTATGCAAATCAACTTGTAAACAACATTTGTAATGCAGCAGGTAAATATGAAATAGATATAGTCGTACATATAAAACGATAGTTCCCACCAATGGATAAAACACATATGTGTTTGTCTTCTTATAACATAAAACGCCATAAATTATCAACCACTGTTTAATAGCTACACCATAAGACCCAGTTCTTACATGAATTACAACAGAAACGCCCCTTAATATCCACTATTTATATTTTCAACATTTATTTCAAATGACCGAGTTTTATAATTAGTGGGTAAACTGGCAACAGTTACATGTACCATATGTATGTATGTATTTAATTTCTTATTCTTACGTATAAGATTTAGTACAAGAGAACGCATTATTTCTCAGGAAACATCAAGGAAAGGAAACCTGTTTGGATCCGGGCTTTGCGGACACCAACAGCTTAATGAATCAATCACATATAAAATACTAAAATAACAGAAAGCTTCAACTTTTAGTTTGAATATCAAAATTTTATACAATGTTAAACCAATGACAAATGTCAATGTCAAACCATAAAATAAAAAAAATAATTTACAACTTAACTCAAAATCTAAAATCCAGCAAGTAAATGTACTTTTTATAATGTAATTATGATTTTCTTGCAGTAACAGCAGGTAAATTAGATTATTACTTAACCAAAATGCAGTTCAGGGTCAATAAACATATAAAAAAAAATTTCAATGCAATTCGATAACACAAATTCATATTCTCTACCTCCACAATGAGTTTTTTTAAATTTTAACTTTTCATTTAAGTATTGGACATTGGTATTTTTCAAATCTGTGATTCAGTATAATCTAAGAAATAACTTCCTCCTTTTTAAATACATAAACAAGCAAGTTAAACTGCTTCGAACAAGGTAAGTATAAAAACATTTCATTTATTTAGTTTTAATTATGTTTGATTCAAATCAGATTTGAATTTACCGCGTTCTTTTGACTTAATGAGATTTATAATTAGAAGTACTAAATAATATTTATCTAGTAATTTAACTATTAATTAGAAATATAATTTAACTGATTCAACATAATAATGGAAAATTAATTATTTCCCTTTCTTTTCTGGCTGGTCAATCTAAATCAGAAGAGTACTTAACAAATTATCGTGAAACAGATATATTTAATTTTGGATTATTATTATCATCATCAAATGTTCCGGTTTTTTCTATCAACTTTTTGTATGATTTATATAAAACGTTTGGCAATATCAAAATTTATAGAAATCATAAATTAAAAAAAACAAAATGTCCTATGTATGCGAATATTGATATCTATATTTGTTTCCTTTGAATCAAATGCCGTAATTTTTTTTGTAGATTACAACTCGCTCTTTGATCTATTTGTTGGCGACTTGTCACCGACCCGACGTCGACTTTCTCTGTCAAGCATATCTTGTTAATAGATTTGCCCTATTTAAAATTACTGTAATGTGACAGTCAAAATGTGCCGTAATTTTTATGGTGACCAAAATTAATATTAACACATTCAAAGACTTATATATATACTACACATACGTAATTAAATTTTTTTGAAGTAGATACTACTGAAATCAAAATTTGAGCAGAACAATATTTGCTTAACTTATGCCATTGCATGCAACAGTATTTTGTAAGATGTAGTGTAAGAAGTACTATATTTCAGAAATGTGTAACCTACAAAACATCGCGTAATATTAAGTAACACATTAAATAATTTACGTGCAACATTTCCTATGTACCAGCTGTTATAACTACCCGTGATATGATTATGCAACTACTTCTAAATTACTTTGGGGGTTACCACTTAAGTGAATTGTTTAAATTCAGTGAAACCTTCAAAACTTTATACTATGATACTATACTTCAAAGTATAGAGAGTAAAACTGACTTTCTTGTTCATGCATACTGCATTATATGCATATACATATTATATACATACATATATATATTTAAATATATACCCTACATATAACAATACTTAGATATTTCAACTGTACTCATAGGTGTATGTACTCAGCTTCATTCATGTTTCATACCAGAGGCTTTGACAATACAAAACTCCACGTGCACTGATTTCCACGTGTCCTGGAAACTACCACAGTATATAATCTCCCTTTCTCCTTTCACCACTTGAATTTATCACCCACTTACCACCCATTTGAATCACCCACAAACCTCCTATCTCAGTTCGTACTCTTTCAATTGAAAATCCTACTGATTTTACCTCCACATTTCCCATTCCAGATAATACCTCCTCCCCGTACCCTTTTGTGGTATGTTTATACTCTTTACTATGAACACAACCAACATCAAAAGCAATTACTCGCGTGACGTCATGTATTGCTGTGCGATGTAAGGAATAAATACATTGGTTAACACACATTTAGTAATATAATACATTAATCGAATTAAAATGATAAATTATATTATCTTTAATTATAAATGATCAAATAATCGTTAAATGTATTTTCTTAAATAAACACATTTAATTTAGTTACTTTGTAATTCGAAGTATACAAATTGTATGTATAACTTTAATAACATACCATTTCAATGAATTCACAAAGTAATCTTTATTTTACATTTAAAAAGCTTATCAAAGACGTCAAAAATTGAAATCAACAAACAACAAAAATACTTGCAAAAACAAATTAGGACCAGATGGTTTCTAAAGTTTCAAATTTTATTATTATTACATTGTAAAAATAAATGGTCGAAAAAATGCTTAGATACTGATAAAGTCCAATTGATTTTTAAGACTGTATAAAGATAGTCAAATTGCTTTTTTTTCATTTCAAAAATATTAATAGCGGTGCCATATAATGTCTGTTGTCCGAAGCCCCCGAAATTCTTATTTCGGCACTGCAGGTATAACAAATAGAGTATGATTTTATACATGAAAAAATAAAATTAAGCAAAATTTTGTTTATAACTAAACACCCGTATAACAAAACTTTATCATTAAGATTTGTATGGTAACCTGTAGCATTTATAAAATGAAAATAAAGCAGCATTCACGACATTAATAAATTCTATAAAATAAAACATAACTCGCATCAATGGTTGCCCTGAGTATAGCTGAACTGACAGCAATGTTCGAGCAACTTGAAACATTCTTTTGTTATTATGGACTCAATCAAGCTCGACTGTAACGCATACCTGACGAATATAATCTGCTTTGTGTTGGGTATATGTCGAAATAGCCAGGTAACGCAGGTAAAAGATATATAAATGACATTGGAACATTAGAAGGTTTTTAAGTATTTATAAGGGTATGGATTATTTAGGACAGAAATATTTTTATTTCTAAATGTAGTCGTAGGAAAGGGGACTTTTCATCCTATTAAATGTTTTTTTTATTTTAATATTCTACGATAGGATTTTTAGGTAATTTTGAAATGGTTTTATATTATATTTTTATGTATATATTCCACTCAGGATTAGGACTATAAAATGACAACAATAAATAATAAAACATTCTTTACAAAATTTCGACAAATTGAAAAAATTATATAAATTTTTCCAAAACATAAAGAATGATCTTTCCTTTGCTTACTAATTACAACAAATATTTCTCTTTTAATTGAATTCAGTATACAAACTATGTGCTATAGGTAGGTATTATTAAAATTAGTATTTATAGAAATTAGTCAGTGAAGAAGTAATCATAAAACTTATGAAGCAGCGGTGTTTTTCACATATATGAGGCCATGACACCATAAATACTCTTAAAAATGTACAAGGTTGTTTGAGGTAGAACTCAGGATCGAAAACAGGCAAACGTTAAAAAAAATTTCTGCAAATATATTGTTTTGGTATAAACATTTTGAAGTTTGAAAATATATAAGAAGTCAATCACGTGATTGAGTATTATTCAATGGAATAGTTACATTTTGCTGTCAAATCATAAAACGGAAATAAAATTACCATGCAAAAGTTGTAATACAGTATACTATAAAAGAAAAATAATGTTCAACAATGAAGTATAAATATATACAAAAATACACATGTTTATATACTATCATACATACATACATACATAACATAACAATACCTGTTTTGTTTTGATTTCGGTTTCACACAATGTGTATGGAACGAAGCAGTCTTTTTATATGGCTATTTCAGATAACCCATAAATATAAAACATCTGATGCAACTATATACATCTGTATTCTGTATTATATAATATATATGTGTGTTAGGTTATGTTATATAAATGTGGTAGTTATATACAATATATAGTATACATGTCAACGACCTTACATAAAGGCAAGGCCGATGGAGAAAAGCACGTGTTACGAAAACAAAAACCCATCAGTGGGATTTAATGACAAGGGGTGACATAAACACCATACAAGATGCAGCGGGATTTGAATCAAATCAAGGACGATTATTAACATTATGAAATGCATATGTATACATGTTTTAGAGTATAATTCAATGTTTATTGAAATATAAATTACTAGTGCATTATAATGATTAAGTTTGCCCATTCTAAACGATTGAAACTTATTATATTTTGTGACATTAACAGCAAATGGCTTCTTATGGAAATTTATGTGAGTTCTAAAAACTTAAAACATGTTTTTCTCGATGCCAATTTTTTCAAGCAGATAGTTTTTATGATTTTTTGCTTAGGGTCGCTTTTTCAATTCTCATAAGCATAAAACTAAGAAAATGAAGTTATGAACAAATGAAGTTATATTTGTACAGTTGCTCACTATTGTTCTCAATTGAATAATTATTGTAATTAGAAATTTCTATGGTATCGAAGCTTCATATATATAAACTACACCGCTACCCTTAATAAGTTTTTGCTATTATATTGTATATAGCTCAAATTACTAGAGTTCGGTGGAAACTCATACTTAAAACAAGTTGTGGGGTATAAACTGCCGATATAACTAAAAAGCACTGACTTACTTATTTTTCTATAATGTATATAGAAACGAATAAGATAAAATTCATTATTGTATTATAGATTTATACCGCTCTTATAACTTCTTTTAAGTATAAGTCGCCGCCGAACTATCGTGATTTGGACTATACCAAAGAATAACTAAATCCAGAGAAAATAGCGCTGGTCTGATAATCGAACCCGAAGACACAACAACTTAGTGTTTAAATTTAGCTAGTCTAGGCTAATGTCTATAGTTCTAAAAAATTTAAAATAAAGGAATCACCGAATTCAGAAACTTATCATAAGAAATAGCGCTTATCGGTATTCATCTTTTATGTGATTGATTTTGAATTAGCAAGGTTATCAAAAGGGATTACACCATACAAATAAACCAGTTAAAAAGATAAATAACAAGTTGGTAATATACTGCAAGCCGACGGACGATGGACGACGGATGACGGTCAGTGGGTCGACGTAGATGCGGAATGTCCAATGGACCGGTCAAATGAATCACGCATTCCTCCATTACTCGTGTGTAGATACTGATAATGCAGTTGTATGCTAATACATGCAGCGGGATTTCGTGTTTAATCAATTAGACTTGTTCGATACGATATACGATGTATGGTGAACAGTGTTGGCGATGCCAGTGCACTTACGAAGTGTGTTACTTGTTGTATAGTGTGGATAGAGAGGTTGTCAGGTTGTCCCGCGAGAGACATTACGAAGCTTACAAAACAACAACACTGGCCTATATCCAATGTGTTATATGCTATGTGGTATGTCTTCAATAAGGGATGAACGACCATTCGGGTCAAAAGAGGGTGAGACACCCTTAACCCCCACCTCCCTGTACCACGGTATAGGCAGTCGAGGGGGCATACCGTTGACTGTACAAAACATAATAAATTCCTTCCAAGTAGTTGCGAACATTGAAAGCAACAGGTAGCTCCGCACGAATTGAATTTAATTTACATAATTAGTAGTACCTAAACGTTTTGCTGGTGCATCTAGCATGCATATAATATTATCAATTCATATTAGGTACAGATATATCTCTATTGATATTATAACTACTAAATGCAAGTGCTATAACTCATATGTAACCCGTATGTATCTATGAATCACGAGTGAACTGACGCTTCAAAACTCCTATGAGGATTCGGTATTTATTAAAAATAATGCTTTTGGTCAGATATGCGTTCTACGTATTTCCACGTTCATATAGAATACGCGCGGTAAAGGCATACAGGCACAAGCAGGGGCTGGGTCGAGCGCGGGCATCCTGCCAGAGTGAGCCAGGCACAATCAATACTCTATGCTGCGGCCCCAACGTGGCAACCCTGCGCTGTATAGTTCAACTGGCAACGTTGCTAGCAGCCAAGTCGCATTGTGCTGCTGCTGCTGCCACCAGTACCGGTCGCAAAATGTAATACCAGAATGAAATAGCAATATGTATAGATATATTGTAAAACGAAACAGATATAAAGGGGACGACGTCCCCTTCCTTCTCGACGTCGAATATCAGATTACAATAAACTATTTGATATCAGAATAAAGCCGAGCCTGTCAGAAGATACTTCAGGCAAAATGATCTAATCTAATTCATTTAGCGAATGTAGAAAATGTAAAATCTAATAATAACGGCTTTCAACAAAGTAACTTCAACTACTCGTACGTAAAACGTAAAACGTATTACGAAAGCGAGGAGTTAGATGGTTTAACTTCATGTACTATTTCACAATTAATAATTCAAGTTTTAGGAAAGCTATTATAATGTGTGGCACGCAATTCGATGCTAGTTGTCGAAGGGGTGTTCATTTGGGGTTCAATGGGATGTCTAGAGAAATTACGAGTGACCTTTCTTACTCGCTTACCCCTAAAACACTTTCCTTAGCTCAGTTTGCCACCGTTCCATGAAAACGGATATCGGGGTTTCCCAAGTTCCGTAAACTACCAGGCTGTGCCGATATGTTAATGCGGTGGTAACAAGGATAAGAAATCCTTTGAGTTCAAAGGATGCTGTGTTAAATATAAATACCGCCGAATGAAAAACCGTAACGTCTGTTATTTGGTATAGGGTTCTCTTCCCAGTTCTAAGACGGAACATTCTAAGCCATATCCAAGTACGAGTATTTCAGCATTCAAGCACACGGTACAATTGCAGACACAAGCCAGACAATCTGAGAGTGATTTATAATCACCAACAAGAGCAGTGGGGTCGGGTGATGACGCCTGTCGAGTGGTATGAGATCAAAGGGGGTTCAGAGGGGGTCAGGGAGATTGGCAACGACTGTTTAGCCTGGAGGCGGAGGAGATCCCAACAAACACGGAACTGGGTACATCGTACACCGGCTCTCACATTGTGATGGGTTAAATGTGGGCAAGGTCAGTGCCAGCCAGAGTAAGGGGGGTAAAGGGAAGAATGGAGAATACACAGAACGACTTGATAGGAACAGCATGGGACATGTGGACTGATACGATGTACTACAATTTATTATGACAACAATGTACAAACTGGATTATAGTGCCAATAGGAAGTGCATTAATGAAAGTGTTACACTAGCTGTTATTGTCTGTAACTTGCATACTTCAAATAGATTGGATATAAACACAAGCCGCACTACTCCGCATGGTTCTTACTATAGAAGCTCCATAATGGAATCTCTCTTCAATTGACAACTGTCACTCTCTATGGTATTTTTACTATGCACTATATTAGTAACCGAGTGCATTACATGTTGTATTGGATAACGGTGTGTCAGGTAATCAATAAATTCCTAAGTTAAACTGCATACTATTGCTTCGAAATAGGTGAAACTCTGTCAATAATTTACACATATTTGTAACTACCTATGGAAGTAATTGAATGTGATACGTTGAGGAATGGATAAACTTATTTTACAAATTTCACACAACGTTCAACGTTTCATTTAACTCAAATTCACATCAATTTACATCAATAGTATCTAATTTTCTCGGGTTTTGTTGTTAAAAGTATAATACATACCGTCGGTTGCTGCAGTTATAGTTATCGCAAAAGTTAGTTAACATGGCCAGTTACGAAGAACTGGTTGAGACCGTTTTTATAAATATTTGAACTTTACGTAATATTATCTAATTATTTAGGTTTCTTAGATAATGACCATCATAATTGTTCAATATTTCCTGTTACAATATTACAAAATGCAGTGTTGCATTAATGCCATGGACAGTCTGTTAGACGAAGTAAAATGGAACAAGAAGTGGAAAGGGCTTCACAGAGAACTCACAGTATTGATAGAGCAGAGGCCTCCAATATCTCAGCGCAGTAATGGTGAGGCATGATACGTTTTACAATTTCTATCCGCCTTTGAAGTATATTTGTAATGTATTCTATTTAAGGACACTGAAAAGAACATCACTCTCACTAATCAATAGTTGAACGACAAATGAATATATTTCAATCTTTCACCATTGTGTCAGTTATATAACAAGGCGAATCACTTCTGCTTCACAAATCACCCCAAGTGGTTTCCGAATCAATTTTGTTTATAGCACCTGCGAGTTTTGCAATGCAATCTTAGTAACGCTTAGCGTGTAATTTAATTAGAAAAGACTGTTATTAATAATATATTATTAGCTACATAATTATTAATATTACATTTACATTAGATTCGTATAATTAAATTGACTAACAACTTACTATATATAAACGTGTGATTGCAAGTTTGTGTTAGGTTTGCTGTGTAGGTATTTTGATTGTTACATTTCACCACAAGAATTGTCGGTCAGACCACAATAGCTCATCAGAGGTATTATGTATACACAGTTGTAGTGGTGTTACTACTGAGCACGATATTGTAACTTACAATATTACGTGTACAATGCGTCTATAATTGCCGAGGGCCAATTAGTTGGTATTCGCTTGATTGTAGCTGGTTGTACTATATATACATAGTTATATAGTAACACAAACTAACATTACGGAACTCCCACGCGACTAATATTAGTAGAATGTAGTAAATATATGCACCGAAGAGGAGAGAACATGTATGTTTATTATATATTTTATGTAGTATAGATATATGTATGTGTGTGTTTATATATTGTGTGTAAGTATGTGTTATACCCCACTTATATTCAGCCTTGGCAATGACCTAGATAAAGTATGCTTATAAATAATATGGTATGCATAAAAATATGTGAGAGTATTTTCTTTTTTTTTTATATGACTTCCGATTTCATAAATACATTTTATCACATTTTGATGACAGAGATGAATATCTGTGATGATGTATAAATATTGTAAACAATTTTAATATTTATGTAAATGATGTGGTTCTTAAATTTAATGGAGCAACAGGCTTTATTTTAGTAAATACTCTCCAGTAAACTCTTTAACTCTTTAGTAAATCCAAAATGGTAGTGAATAAAAAAGAGCCGATTAAATATTTTATTTGTTCGGGTCAAAACATCGTTCAAATGACATTCGGTGAGACAACGTAATCCGTACCTCCAATCAGTGACTACTATCCATCTAATAAAATACTCACAAAATATAGTGGTGTATATATATTTTGATGTATTACATTATGTATTACATTCTTTTGATGTTCATTATAAGTTTTTTTGAAAATGAGAAAAGGTCCAGGAAGGGCAGAACGTATATCTAAAGAACATTGTTTTACTTAATCTCATATTTCGAAGTTAATGAATTGCACAAACAACATTAAAAATGAAAGTTTAAAACCATCTTATAGTTTTAATTTATTCGTTCATGATTTAACCTTGAACTTATTTATTAAGTTCATTGACTAACTTCACACAAAGTTGCTAGTAATATTAAGCAGCTAATAAAAATTATTTATAACCCATTGTAAGTATGCATTTATATAACAGTTGTACATTTTGTTTGATAGACGGATAATAAATAACCTGAGTTGTAAAGACCACAAATTGATTTTATATATGGAAGTACATATGCATAAAAGTGAGGTTATATTTTTAACTTTTTATAGTTTATACTTTGCCATTTAAATGAATTTGGAATAAAGCGTGATCAATTTAATTCTTTAAAAACTGATCGAATCGAGAGTTTTTTCAAGTAGGATATTATTTTCTTGTTCATGAGTTCAGGCGAAATAATTGAACGAAATTTTTGATCAAAAGACAAAAAGAACGAACAAGAGCACTAGTTGACTAATAAGAAATAAATTGCCTTTTGAGATCGAAATTACTTGTTCTGATTAATGATACTGCTGCTGTTAAAAAATATATTGATGCGTAAAATTGAAGTGAAAATATACGTAAAATTTTATAGGTAATAATTATAATCTATAATCATGTAACTATTATTTAAATTTTAAAACTTGACATCTTTTCAATTTCATCAGCATATCATCCCCATTGGATATTATAATAATTAATAACAGTTGTATGTGTTCTAATTGTAACACGAATTATAAAGTTTAAGGGATTAAAATAAAATAATTAACTCATACATAATACATACTAAACGAACATAATGATTATAAAATTTAATTATTAATGAATGATATAGAAAAATCAATTAATGTTGTATAATTAAAATGAATATTTAATCACTTAATTTTGTATGATATATTTCCAACTTAAAAACATATGTGACCAAACTAATTAAAATAACTAATTTGATATTGATTCTTGTTTGATGTTAGTATTGTTATTATTATATAATACATTACATTGTTTAATTGCAAAGTTGTTTTAGTACATACTTGTATATGTTGAATATTACTGTAGGCGCTCAAGGCTGTAGGGCAATTGCCTTAATTTTATTATACAATACATTTGAAACACATATACTCATATAAAAAGCTTGTGTGCATTTTGTGCCAGCTGTAAAATGCAGCTGACTTACTGCATTCCATTTACCCATGCTCCTTTGTGTCAGTGTAATTCAGGCAAGCCAACAAGCATGCACGAAAATATTAAATAATATCTACCATATTATAGCTGGTGGTTTTTGGGTGCCTATTGAAACAGAGAGCTTTTAGTTTCAGTTGGATATCAAATATAAATAAGTTTCATAAATATAATGAATACATTTAATTTAAGTTCGCAATTTCGTAAGGGTTGTTTCTAATGTTTACCGTTTATATTTAAGTTAAACTGATAAATATAATTGAAAATAATTTTGATTAACATTTACATTGGTTAGATCTTATAGGAATTTCTATATTTCAATTTCAAATATAGTTTGTATAGACTTAGATCACTTTTATAACTACTCGTACATGTGTACTTATTGCGTACTGGTACACTTTTTGATTCAGTACTGATTCATTCATATCAAGTATAAACGCTCTGAATACTTATCTAGATTGATATCATAGACTTCGATTCAAAATTCAACTTTCATGATAATATAACAACAAGTATTTACAATATGTAATATTGTCTATAGGTTTGTCATATAATAAGGTGATTCATTATAGCGACAGTCTCGTGTATTATATATTGCCATAGGTCATAGGACATGGATTATAATCAAGATTGATAACACGAAATAATTCTTCATTTACTCTCATAATATTTTGTTGATTTATTGATAGGTTAACGTACCTAATATCTTTAGATGAAAACGACGATTTCAACAGTAGTTGAAAGTGTCGTAAAACAACATTTATAATACGACAATTTTGGGTACGATTCTCAGGCCAACTTTGGTCATCTACTTCTTATATATAGTTATTACATTTTCTATTATCAGATTGTTATTCATTATTTCTATTCCGTTTACTATTATCAGATTGTTATTCATTACTTTCCTAAAATAATCGCTGGTTACATGGTTGTGAAATTAGTTCTTCCCTATTAATACAGTTATATTTTGTATGCAGTTTACAATTTCACCAGTTTATGAATAAAAAATTAGTAATTATTATAGTGCAGGTCTTTTGTTTATTTTTAGTTTTAGACACAATTCACAGCGGAATAGCAGACAATAACATTTAGTAATGGGAAATAAATGAAATATAAATCAAATGTATCGTAGTTCTATATCACTTTAGTTTCTTATTAAATGTTGTTAAGTTCATTAAAATAATTGAAACTTTTCATATTTATGACTTGAAAAAACTTAAGTTTTTTGTTCTCTGTATAATATTTACAGGTGACATAGTAATAAAGTAGTTGTAAACAATATAATTTGAGGTAATAATAATTATAAAAATCACTGTAAAGGTAATTATAACCTCTATTTAAAATGACGACATTTGCAAGTTTGAAGTTTAATAGGGCAATGCAAATTTCATGATTATAGAGAAAGTGCACTAGACAATGAACTTTTATTGGTAGCATATATTTGTACATGGTATTACACACACATTATATATATGGTATACGAGTATAGAATATGCACGATTGTTGAAGACTGCACTTGAAGTCATAAATCCGATTAGATGAAGTGTACATTATTCGCTCGTTATACGGAATATAGGTTGATTGGTATATTCAATGGTAGTCATTCAGATGTAGAGGCTCAATTCTAGTATGTTGAATTTAACTTTCCGTGGTGCGGTTCTTCTCTCTCTTTTTCTCTCGTTATCGTATCTATATCACTATATCCATATACTCTCCCTGAAGCAGCACTTCCATCCATAATGCTATTCAGTGCATTCAGGCGAGAAATACAATTATAATGATAGAGATATGATGTGATAGGTTATGAAAATATACTGTGTCATATATATTTATATGAAGATGTCATTAATTATAAAATTACAGATATAAATTACTGCAAATTGTTCAGTTCATTGAGCTAAAATAATATTTGTTGATTCTGAGTTACTATCGTTCTAAACGAGTACTCACGAGTGTAATAATGGTTAGATAAATAAATGAATGAAGCTCGTTTTTATTTGTAATATGAAAAATAAATAAACTAGATGAGACCACGTGCTTTTTATGTCTCGTGTTACGACCGTGACGTTAATAAAACATGACGTCATTTATTAGGCACATCAAAAGGTACGACTACAAACATTTATAGAGGGAAAGTTTGGTGTCACATGTGCATATTGTTACCACGAAATATTTGGGTAGATGATTCTGAGAAAAACAGCATTATATGATCATGGATTCGATACTCAGACAAGTGTTAAATTTAAAACTAGTTTTCGATGTTTTGCGGTGAAACGATACTTGGCCATTTTTTCTAGCGAAATCTAGATGGCGATACTATACATACTATTATTGTTTAAATACTATTGTTTAGATACTATTTATGTTTAAATCGTTTTATGTAAGTAACTATAAACGCGAATCAGAATCTAAAGCTGCAATTAGTTAGATGAATAACGTATCTATATTATAAGCTTTCTTTCACTGACTTTTAATGAGTTGGAACCGCAAAAATAAGTTTTGAAATTGAATAGTGCTATATTTAACAAGACCGCTGAGGTTTAAATCGCAGTGTGATCTAGGTCTAAATGGTATAAAAACAGAATCACTCACACTATCATAAAAATGACATAGTACTGTTGTGTCAGTTTCAAAATTAAATTAGTTACCACTGGTCGTTCAAAGCTACTTTGGATTTCTAAGGTAAAAGTTGTTTATACCTTATAAATACATCGTTCCCGAAATCTACATGTCAAAGTTGATCGTCAGTTTGAATATTGATTATCCTTTAACATTAATTTATTTATTGCTTATTTAAAAAGTGTGGTTATAAATTATCTTCTATTAATTGGGCATGTAAAGGTAGATGTCAAAATTTAGTTGATTCATATAACTTATCAATCAAATAATATTTTGATTATCATAAAAATGTTTTAAATTGGTGTTTTATTTTAAATGCAATTTGGCCTGCACATGTAAATGTCATGGGTATTATTCTTATAAAATTAAAAATGTATCCCATGTAGTGCACATCGAATCATAAAGAAACGAGGGGGATTTTAATTTGTTAACTTTCAGCATGTAGGGACGGTTATAAAAGCCGAAGGGGTGTTTTTATCCCTTTAGAACTCAATGTTTTCTTTGCGTTTTGAATGAAAATGTTTTTTTACATTATAAAAATGTTTTTATGGCACTTTCTTTATTAAATTTTTTTACGTTACGCATTTATACGTTAAACTTCGAAATCAGATTAACAACATATAGTATAATGAAATGACCTTAAATTATCTGCAATATTGATAAAACGTAATGCAAAACGTGTCGCAAAATTTCAATAAATTTATATTTATTGCAAGAAAATTCCCTCATTTTCGTTAAAACACGTACTTTTGTGATTATAAAAAGTTTTCTTTTGGTTCGGCGTAAATCATGTTGTATAAAGTCACGCGATTACTATTACTTATGAATTGAGTTTAATTCATGATTCCAGCTTTGGAGCAAAATAAATTTCATGTCGTTTATCAGGAAAAGCAGACGGCCGTTTCCAGACCTTTATATTCTAACTTCTAAATTCCATAACAGTAACGAAAGTTGACAGGCACGTTCTGCGAACCTCATACAACCTGCACAATGTGGTTATTTTGAGGTTATCTCGTCAAATAAGTTTCCTCATGCCACTTGTCTTATCATGCACGTTAAAACACCGTACATGGGTATGAGCTACGACTTATGGGGGAGAACCAAGAGCAATTTGGTTGGAAGACCTACTAACTCTCGTGATTCCTTCACGAGTATTGTTCCAACGTATTTGTGACAGTAAACCATCCCCCAATGGAAGAGTCTCGATCAGAGAGAAGGGTAAAAACATCATATGTAGAAGAAATTCAGGCAAAAAAGTAAAAGTGACATGGTCTTCTGTTTTAGGTTGTGTACGGTGTTACAGTGAAGCATCTGAAGCACAAGTCCCTACCAACAAATCGGCTTAGCCTGTCAGGCAGATCGTAGGATCGCAGAGCCAGCACTTTTTAGGGGGTTCGAATTTGAATGTAGGGGCCCAATGCTCGACACTCGAGTGTTATGTGCTATGGGACGCGACGCGGCGCATGACGTCAGCGTTGCTAGGCAACGATCGTATTAGTTGAACTTAGTTTAGTCGACTCGGTTCTGGCCATATACTGTATATACTGTATACAGTGTATAGTATGGAGTAGACTGTAGGATGTAGATAGTGATGTGCTAGTAAAAACGACACAAAACACACGGTCGCGCATGCTCTCCTCTCTTATATTCGTACAGTTTTAGGTTATCAACCATAGACTATAGTCTGCAATAAATTCCCTCTGGTATTTTTGTAGAACAGCCATCGAGTTTGGTGGCTCGAATTAAACAGAAGGGCATTGGCGGGGGTAGATTCGTTGGTTGGTTGGTACGAGTAGAGCGTTATCATTTATAATACAGAAAGGACCGGGAACGCTAGTATTCTAGAACGCGGGAAAACGGGGGTTCATACTGCTATATGCTATAGGAACTGACTAGAGCGGGAATGGGATCACACTCTGTGGATATGTTGAAAATCAATAGCGAAAGCGAACATGGCGCGCGCTGTGGCTGCGACGCAGCGGACAGCGTTGTCATGGACACGGCTCCCACCGGCCGGACGCCGACAAAGTTTTTGCGGGAATTAGTTGATGTAGTGGAACGGACTGGTAGAGTTTCGCACAACTGGCAACCCCCTTGTAAGCCACATGCATGAAGCGAAGTCACCTATGTTATGTACTATGTCTCATATAGCAATACTGAGTTGGAGATACCACGCGGTGAGTCTTCGACAGTGTCACTACCCTCCAGCAAAGTCTAAACCATCTCAATCACTTTAGCATACACACACACACACACTAGATGTATCGCCATGCGATTTATACATAGTATACATCGTCCAACTTATGACTAGCACTGAAACTTTATTCTCGGCGTTCCGTGCAATTAGGCATTCAAGTTTATATCAAATCCCACACCAAAACATTTTGATGACAATCAGAATTAACGCTAATTTATCGAAATTTTGAAAGGACACGAACGAAGTTTATTTTAACTGTAATTCTAGACAACTATTTTATAAACCATTTTTCAAAAAAGATTTTTGGATGGATTTTATTGAAGCCTTCGGCCTAATTTTTCTATACTCTTCTTCAAATCGCTGTTAAATTGCATGTTTGAACATAAGTACTATTTTTGGCCTGCAGTTTCCACTTATTCGTTACACACTTCAAGTCGTTATGCACCTGAAATCTCTAACTTGCCAGAAGTTATCCTAGAGCTATAACTATACGCTAGGATGATATATTTGTTATGAAGCTTTAAAAGTTTGTTTTCACAGTAAATCTAGTCAAAAATTTAACTTGAAAAACGCTTTTATCGTTAAAGCAAACGCCCAAACGAAAGCACATATAGATGTATTATAAGCTTTATTAAAATTGTTTACTATTGATAGTCGTATAATAATTTATGATGACATTTTAGTAGATAGATGAAATGAAAAATACCCATCAAGCTAAGAAACATGGCATAATAACAGTCCCTTTTAACAAAATAATTTGTGTATTCAAATATACCCGTTAAAGAAATATCGTTCAAGCAAAGCAATGGCTTAACATGTGTTATTCGGACGGTATTATTTCACACACGAAATTCAGATTTTTCCATTGTTTTGAAAATTACAAAAGTAGCGTAACTAAAACCATTGTAATTCGTAACCTAATGTTCGGAATGTCATGAAATTTTGACACATATTGTTTAAAGGATTCTTGTATGTGACCTTTGCAAATAATCAAAAATTCCACATAAAGGGCCCTATTCCTGAGTTTCGCTCGCTAGTAATATGACTAAAACCCTTTTTCTTTTTTTAAAAAATCGTATTGGAGAATTCGAAAGGAATGGAGCCCCAGAACGTGGAAATTCGGCAGCCTTGAAAACTCTTACACAAAATGTGTTTGTATAACTGAGAGGATATATGCCTCTATATTTACTATTCATCAAATTCCTAAACATCCTCACCAAACGAACCAAAAATGCGTGTAAGGGAAGTTAGTGGGGTTGTTTGAACTTTAAAGTAATTATGTGCACGTAAATTCTAAAGCTCGCTTGATACACATGTTAATGTATGTTATTCTATATGCATATTCATCATATATTTTCTCGCGTAGTTGGTTTCTAACTTTGTAGGCAACCTAACAGGACCCACTTAGAGCAGTTCTCGACAAAGTGATTTACATTACTTGACAAACAGTTATTTCAACCATAACATCCATACATACTAAATGTAATTGCAACAAACCGACATAAAACGATTCAAACCTAAATTTAAAATGTATAAAATCATTTGTAAAATAATGGAAGATAAAGATGAAATAACCCAGTTGTACCCACATGGAATTATATTTTCTCAGTCAGTAGCGTACAGTTCAGTGGTGCAAGAATATTCTATTTAATTGCTCGTAATTCAATTATGGAGAACTACATATTTACGAGTGTTTCTTGAAAATTTTAAGCTTCAGATGGTGCTAACTCTCAAAAATGTTTTCCACGATTTTCAATACGTTATTCGGTATGACAGTTAGGTAACATATACGAAATATCGTAATTACTAGAAACCAATTTTTACAAGTTTTACAATTGTCAATGCACCTCTGATGTTACGCTACTGGTTTCAGCGTGTGCATTATTGTGTTATTGTTGAGGATGTAAGATACAATGCAATTCTGTTATATGTCTTATATAGGTTCATTACACCTAGGTGCTACTGCTACTAGTACTATATATACAATGCATAATAGAAACTTGGATACCTCCTCCGAGTATTGCAGTAGAATTGGATTGGACATGTCCAAGGGATACTGTAATATAGATATATTAAACTTAAAGCCCTATATGCTCTATTCTATATATAAACGCCTTATGTACATATATAGTTTCATATAACCTATACATGCATACGTGGATATACTAGTAATAACTATTGTAACTGATGACCAAGGAGGAGGAGTGTAAAACAACGTATTCAAAATGTAATTAAAACGTACAAGTTATGTAATTAATTATAATTGCGATTACATTGTATTTTATAGTTCAATTAAAATGATGTTTTTATCGTCGAAGAGGTCATAAAAGTTCTTCCAGAAAATTCATAAATTTTCACATAAAATTCTTTAAAAAAAATGATAAATTACAGTTCAAAAAAAATTTTATTTACTAAAATGAAAAAAATATATATTACGAAAATATATTACAGTAAGTAAAATATAAGATTATCGCCAAGGGAAAATTAAATGAAAAGGAAAGTATCTATAGTATTATATGAAAGAAGGGGATGAATATATTTATACAGGTAGGTCATATATCTTTTAAGAGATTTGATTGTATTTTTTATGATGCCATTACTATGCATAATGTTATTTTTGTATAATGCTATTAAATTTGCAGGTACAATGTGTTTAAGGTACCGATTTCTGTTTAAAAATATAAATAATATGCCGGTGAAAATTTGTTAAAAATAAAAATTGTGTTCATATATAATTTCTTGTTCTAGACTCAGTCGCTAAACCGCTAGTTTAAAGGCAGCAGCGATGTTCACAAATTTGAGACCCGTTACCATAAATATATCCAACTTTGTATAATGTCGTCGATGATAGGACTAACCATAGAAAATAGTGGATGTTAAATAAATTAAATAAACAAAGAAATGAATAAAGCAATATTGTAAACATTTTCTTCAACGCCAAATTATTTTCGATATTAGCCCTATCAACGACGACTTAGTATATTGGATTTCTTTTTATGATGTTGAGGATTCATATTTGTGTATAGTTACATGTAAGAGTGTATCCTGTTATCTAATTCATTATTCAGATAAGTCATAAATGCAACCAACAAAATTATTTTGCAGATAAACTCGAATATTGTTTTTGTCGTTATCTTAAAACTTAATATTCGGAGATGACTTAATGCGATCGATATGTCCAATACCCTGTACTTAGTAACCAAATACAGAACGGGTACACATTATTAATGAAATAAAAAACAAATTTTAATTGAAAGCGACATAAATAACGTAGTCTAATACTAACTACAAATATGAGTACTGTATTATTTTTAATTAAGAGTACACATGGACTAACATGTAAAAGACTCATTATAAAAAGGAATTCATCCATTTCTTTTATACCATACACCCTGTTTCACATCCTATGAATACGATACACAATATCCATGCATTATAAAGCAATATACTTGTAAAACAGAAAACTTGAACCTAGGCATTGCGCGTGGTGTTTTAATGACGATAACGTCGTATAACGGACAACGGCTATAGCGGATAACGGGCAACGGGTAAACGCGACCCCTTGGCTTGGAACCAATGACAATTTAATGCTCTGCAATCGTGCACATTTGTATACATATACTACATTATCCCTACGGTACGCTATTCTCGGTCCTGCGAGCATCGCATTGTATCTTTAGATGGAGGCATATGAAAACAAAATAGTATATGATGACTGGGACTTAGCTGTAGATGGAATAAATATTCCTCCTTCATCTCACTCCGTCCCTCTCCCTAAATCAGCTTTCAGTAAAATTCGTCAAAAAAGAATTAAAGGCTAATGGCTTTGTTTTATATAAACCCCAATAATTGATAGATTAGATTTTTCAATTCTGTCTACCTACTATATAATAATTTATTCATATTACTGTTTTATTACGTAATCGATGTATACCTGGCTTCGCCCGGTTTATCATTATTTATAATTAGATATATTAAAAATAAATTCTTACGTATATTAAACATTATAAAGCTCTTTGGGAACTAAAATGTTATTTTAAGTTAGGCCGTCCGCACACGTGTAGACTGATTGAAAATTAGTCGCGCAACGAAGCTTCTAACGAAAACGAAAAACGAGCCATGTTGAGCAGTGTTTCGTGACTCTATAGAATTTCTAACAATAGCGGATAGGGGATTTTATTGTGTCGATTTCTGAGGCTAAGTATTTAAATACTTTTGAATAGTATTTATTCACATCTCTGCTCATGATGTCACCATCAAAAACATGCAACGTAATTGCCCTGCAATTACTAAAGAAACATAGTCGCTCAAAACGTGCTCAAAACCAATATCAAATCAGTTTAGTTTCGTTCGTGTCGTGTGTGTTCTCTCACTCGTATACATATGCGTTCTCTCACTAACAACACAGTTTCATTCTCAATCCGTTTGGGCAGATTCGGGGCTAAGGTTTGCAATCAGTCGACCCGTGTGTGGACGTATTTATAGTTGGATCTCAAATCGAAATGCAACTTATTATAGTGAAGCTTCATACTTTTGAAATTATATACGTAGAAAAATTTTAAAATATATGCATATTATATTTAGATTTTGCCAAATTTTTAATGCAAAAACGATATTGCACTCTTTTTGCACTGTTTTTAGATTTTCGATAGCGTGCAAGAATTTCTCTGTTCTGTATTATAAAGAAATATTGCTTTTTAAAACCATTTAAACTCGTTTCAGGAGAACTTGGCTGCGTTCACTCTTGGTAAGGCTTATTATTCATTATCAACTAAAAATGTGATAATGTGAAATTTAATAAGAAGTGATTTGAAACTGGATTGTAAAAGAAATCATTTTTAGTGACAAACAATTCTACCAACATTTAAAAATAAGAAAATATCTTTCTGACTGCTATAAAAAGAGTAACATTATAAAATGCTGGTTAAAAGACAACAAAATGAAATCGTAAAAACGAGATAAGTTGAGAACTATATATTTCTTCTTTGTATATTGTTTTCAATGTTTGAGAAGCTTTTTTATATTGCTTGATACACCCCCTCATCAAACAATATAGCTGTACACTGTACAGTTGTAGTGTAGTGAAAATACAGGGGGGGAAATACTCCGACCTCCGGACTACACAAACATAAAACCCAGACATTATATCCAGAATATACAATCCAAAATGTTAGTATATCACAAACATGGATCACAATTCCTGCTCGTAGTACCGTTATGTGCCCATACAGTGTTACAGTGTAGGAGTGTATGCATTGTACGCTGTATGGCGTACGGTACGATGAATGCTTCGAACAAAAAAATATTCAAATGAACTGATAATAACAGTACATTAAGGTTTACTCAAATCTATAATTTAAATTCTATACTTTTTTATGTTTGGATTTGATTGCATTCATACTCTGAATCTATTATTATTTAATTTCTTATAAAAAATTACTTATCGAATATATAATTATCGGGTTTAGCCCATATTTATTGGGACGTATCCCTATTCATTATTGGATGAATACATTATTATCTAAGAGAATTAAGAACATTTCGATCTTATTTATGTATACGTTTAATATATGTTTAATACTGTTACGGTAAAAGAGAACAAGTTTCTTTTTTGTTGATGAAATAACATCAGAAATATTTTGAAGTTAAAGTTTACCGGATTGTGTTATGAAAGCATCTTCTGACAAAAGCTAATTCCTTGAAAGGTTTCTTTAGTTTTAAAATAATTCCTTAATATTATCAAACCTAGCATGTTTGTGGACCATAATAGTTTTATATAAAATAATTTACTATAGACTTACGATGTTATATTGAACAGCGGTGATATAGAAAAGTAGAGTTGTGACTCACCTGAAAAAAAAGAGAAAAACATTAATATTTTTTACATTTTGAATTTTATACATAGTTTCTAAAAATTGATCGTATGAGCAATAAAATGAAGATGAATTCTGTATTAGTAAGTAATCGATTTAAATATATTTGTTCATCACATTAATAATATCAAAACTTTATGTGTTGCTTAAGTCAGCTGTAAATTGACTACCACCTGGATAGGTTTTTAAACTATAATAAAGTAGAAATATTATTTAAATGTAACCTATGTTTTACATAACAAAAGTTATGGTTATACCAAAATGTTAACAAAGAAATAATTTCAACTATGAAGGGCATCTATAAATAAAACAAAATTGTTCTTTTATTACGAAACAATCTATAATATATTAAGGATAATTTGTAGACGGGGATTCCCGCGATTCTGTTCGAAGTATGTATGAAGCAAGGAACGCGAAGGATGTAACAAGGACGTGAAGGGTTTTAAAATGGGTGGAATGATAGATGCGACGATGCAGAGGAAGAGAGTAGGGTATACGAGGTACATTGTAGATGTGTGATACATTGATATAAAACGTGAGGAGGAGTATCGGGGCCGTAAAGTCTAGCGGAGATGATTAAATGCTGCAATCAAATGATAAATGTCCACATCGTTTATTTTGGTTTTTGTATAATACACATTTTGGTACGAATAGAAGACTAAACGACTATAAGAGTAAACAACTGCTTCATTGTATGCGTTATTATATTTTATTTACATAAATATACATAAGATATTAAAATACTCGTATTTTAAGTTTGTATATACATTTTTGCTAGCCTCTGCAACAATAATACTTCTACCAAAATAAACAATGCTTATATAATTTCACGGTTCTAAATCGTTAAATATTTTTATTCATTTCGGAGTACTTTGTATGAATGATGCATAAATTAAGATTGACAATGTACCATTATTACTCGCAAAAATAATTCTTTTAGAAATGTATACAATGTGTATATATCGAGCAAGCACTAGTAAATAGGCGCCCAAAAACTGAGTTTAGTGACAATGTTAAGCCTGAGCCGCACTGTAGAAAAAACGCGAATTCTGTAACACATGGAATCATATGAAAATACACGCGGAATTCTTCCGCTGCGCGACATATGCCTTATGTCCGACTTAAACAAAAATGAGAGCTAACAAACCAAATAACAACAGACAGCTGAGCTTTCGATTCTTAGGCTGTCCGCACATGAGTCCCGAATGAGAATGCAACTGTGTTGTTAGTGAGAGAACGCATGTGTATACGAATGAGAGAATACACACAGCACGAACGAAACTAAACAGATTTCAAATTGGTTTTGAGCGACTGTGTTACTTGGTTGCAGGGCAATTACGTTGCATGCTTTTGATGGTGACATCATGAGCAGAGATGTGCACAAATACTATTCAAAAGTATTTAAAAACATACAAATACCTCATAATACGACACAATAAAATCCCCTATTATGCTATTACTAAAAATTCTATACAGTCGCGAAACACGGCTCGACATGGCTGGTTTTTCGTTTTCGTTGGAAACTTCGCTCGCGACTAGTTTGCAATTAGTCGACCCGTGTGTATTTATTTTATGGTTTATTTCATTTATATACCGGTGCCTTTACTATTAAACATGCTATTAATATTTTAAACGGATTTTAAAACAAAGAATAATATTCGCCCATATATAACCATTACTAGATTACATATAAATTAAAGATAGATAACGTTTAATAAGTTGTAGAGATACTTTTGCTTTATAAATGAGAATACTATGGTGGGAGTAAAATCTTCTCGATTTTCTCACTTACCAAGTCAATGGAGAAGCCGAGAAACAGCTAGGACCTATACTATTCATGAATGTATGTGTATGTATATAAAGTTAAAAGTTCAAAACCATTTGTGAGTGCCATAACGTTAGTGCGATAAAAATCAAACATGCATACCATATTAACGTAAAGTGACAGCAGCTATTAGTGGACTGTGTCTGTGCGTTGTAGTATTGTACGTACGTACATTGTTCAATCTACACACACATTCATCTTGTTGAACTTTTAATGATATGAATTTAATAAATTCAAACAAAAAATATTTTTATAAATTATTTTAACAAAATAATAATGAAGTTCTATTAAAGTAATAAATCATTTAAATGAAATGTAATAAACGGGAAATATTGTTAGAATGAAGTAACAGAATTTTTGAGCAATTTAAATTTTAACAACAAAAAAGTGTAGGCGGATTTTGTCGAGGTGAAAAATTGGGCTAGAAAGTTGAAATTTTATATATAGGCTAACTTTAGTACCTAATTTACGAATCGAAAAAGAAAATCCCAAATTTGGAAAAAAAAGTTAATCAAATAACGAATAAATTGAAAATATTTTATATTTTGTTGAAAAAAATATATTTTTTTAGTCAATTTATATGAAAAATTATTTTAATATTGAACGAGTTAAATACTTCAATTTGAAAATAGAATAAAAATTTGAAATGAAATTACGAATGGTTCAAATCCTACACATCAAAAAGACGTCGCCTTTTTTTTTTTTATTTAATTTATTTAACGTCGGCCTATTTCCGATGCTGAGTCCTATCACCGACGACCTCCTTCAATGTTGGCAGTATTTATGGTGTCGTGGCCTCATATATGTGGGCTACACCACTGCCTAATAAGTGTACGATTATGTATGACCATAATCAATATAAGTTCATAATAACCAAACCCAGAAAATATATATCTGGTCCGGGGATCGAACCCGAAGACACAGCAGTCGGCGTCAAGCATCAATGCTCTCGCCCACTGTGTCGTCAAGACGTCGCCTTGCGGGGGTAAACTCTAGTTTAAATTATAAAATTATATTCATAAAACAATTCAGAAATAAACGATTAATTAGCACTAAATTCTGTTTTAAACTCTGTATGAAATTACAATTTAATATTTAGCTGAGTCTTTTAATGAGTCTTGTAAAAGGCTTCATTTATAAATAAATAAATTAGTGAAAGAACTAACTCAAACGTGTTTCCTTGAATTTTTAAATGCACTTATAAAGGTGGAACTGTCAATTTTTAATTATAGTCGCTAAACACAGCAGGCTGCCACTCAGTATTAAAATTGTCATCATTTATGCAAAGCGTATCGATCACTCGGTTCCAACTCCAACGTTCAGCGTTGTACGATGAGAGTGTTGGATAGGTACAGCAGCGATCTGTTAAAAATTAAACCCATCAAAAGCAGAACGAAGTGAACTATATTTGGAAACGGACAACACTAGCATATAACAGCGACATGTAGGTCACTATTTGCACTGCATTTTGTTCAATTTATTTTTGGATTAATTATACATTCAAATAAAGCAGGTATGATTATAAGCTGATGTCAAACTTGTCATAGCTTAAACCAAAAATAAATAAAAGTTGCATGTCCATTACTATCAGTCACAGAAATAAAGTTTATAAAGGTTTATAAAATATTTGTACTGATTTCTATAACAATGTATTTTATTTCATAAAAATCGGACAAACTTATTTTTTATGTATCACTAAATATATCTGTTATATATATATTTCATAATTGCTACGGATTTGTTAGAGAAATATAGAAATAGAAGAGACTGTGTGAGGTTGTGACTTGGATATTGAATTATAGACTAATAAAAATAATTATAGCTAAAATTTGTTGCACATTTACAATTGTTAAGGAGGTACAGGACGTACCGTCAATGCAAAAAGTTTATCTCTCGGTAATACGAAATGCAAAATACGAAGTACATGAGGGACGAGCAAATAATGGGACTGTACCTTTGAAAATGAATTTTTCAATTCCCTATTAAACTGCTTTTTGCTTGGTAAAATTATTTTTATATGCATATAATAGTTTAATAAATGAAAAATTACCTATAATTAATATCAAATTTATATTAATTCAATTTAAATACAAATTAAATATTTTGAAAATGGAATAATAAATTTTGCAACGCTGCAAATTTACGTGTGTTGACGCATGCGTGATTTGATTCTTTGACCAATAAATTGTTATATTTTATATAATATTTATTCCGATTTTGAATTTCCTGCTCAAATTGGCATTTGCAACGTTGCCGGCTTATAACCTACATTTACTGTTTCTTACTGGTTTTATTTAAATATTTTCGTAAATAGGTATCCTTTTGATAATTTTCTTTTTGCAATAGTTAAAGAAAAGATTCTTTTATATACACCTAGTTTTTGAAAGCCGTGTCACCATTTTTTTATAGTTAAAAGTTTTATTATGTGGTGAAATTGAGCTAAAAATTATGATTTGTATGGAAAATTACTATTTTTAATCATGTATAAAAAGAAAACTATGAACCCTAGGTCTTGAGACAGCATGTGTTTTAACAATTTGTATCGACCCTCCAAATTTCACAACGTTACGTTATCATTTACGTTAACGTCCTGTACCTCCTTAAAATGAAAAAAAAAATGGAATGTGACTATAATTTCTTGCGGACACCAATGGATATTATACCAAACCGACGGTCTACAGTGAACGTTCAATGAATAGAATATTTTTGTATGCAGAAATCACTATATACAAAACTTTACCATTTTAAGGAAATACTTAAAAATCATTGAAAACAATAAAAACTTCACCGATTTATATTTTCTGTAAAACAATGGAGTAAAAGCGACGGAAGTCTAGATCTTACAGAATAAACAACCGTTCTAAAACAGAAGATCTTATTTAAAATGAAAATTAAAAAAAGAAAGACAAAATGTTGAATGACAAAACCCAAAACCTTTGTGCATGAAATTAAAAGGAATTAAATAAATGAAGTTAATAATTATGTTATTAAACTGAATAACAATGAAAAATAATTCAAATATTTCTTAGATTACAAGAGGGTTTAAAAGGGTAATATAAACGTATAGTAAAGGGATGTAGGGGGTCTATTCAGGACAAGGGTATACAATAGGGAGGTAAGCAGCCTGTTGCTTACATTCTCTAACTCTTTTAGGTGGATCATATACGAGTATACACCCTTATACATTATACATCCATATACACATTATGTAAGTGTATATTTTCTAAACATTTTGATATTTTTTTGCAATTGAATTGTGTAGCCATTTTCTTTTATTTGTATATTTTGAGCCTTTAATAAGACTGGAACCAGCACATTAACAAGTCTTGAGACATTCTTTGTATTGAATACAGCTAACGGAAATATTTTTCTAAGCTAAAAGATAAAGTCTTTTTTCTTAATAACATTTTTCTTTTAATTTCGAAAGATACTGTTATTTAAAAATGGAAATAATTTGTTCGCAATTAAGTACTGCCTATTGTCATTTTCTCGTAAATATCCTATGCGTTAGGATAGGTTGTTTAACAGGTCTGCTGTCAAAGTCTTTTAATTTCATTGTTTGCTAAATGTAAACAAAATGAATCATCAATTTATGAACCGTAGTAGCATGTGGTGTGGATAGATTTTTAATTAAAAATGTATGTGAAATTTAAATATTTATAACTTGTTTATAATCATAATAAAGCCTCAATGAATAGGGTCGTGGTGGTGTGAGCAAAAGGGTGTGGTCGTAAGACGGTCTGGCCCCGCCATCGATGCAAATCTTGGTGGTATGCGCAGATTTCTACATGTACTGTACACAATCGCACAAAGTGTAGAAATTTCCAAACATGACTTTACCAGACTAGAAAAATGATGCTTCTCTTTTAATATTAGTGTCCTTTTAAATTGATCTTTTATTAGATTGTAAAAATAATACGACACCTAAGATCCTGATTGATAGTAGTAAGTATGATCAGTTATTTTTAAATTTATCAGTAGATAGTTATTTGAAGATAACAATTCGTTTATATTGTCTAAAAATGTAAATATAGATTTTAGGTCGGCTATTTTTAGTTAAATACATATCAATCATAATCTAAGTCCATCTTATTTATATCACGTTTCAATTTAACGCAAGTGTATTTATAAACAGTGCCAGATTAATCCAATTATAATGAAAAGGTCATAAGTTCATAAGCTATTGGTTAAAAATTGATATATAACCGATTTAATGTCAACCATTAAAGAGCAGGACAATGTATATTCGTACTAGTACATTAAATGATCCCTAAATGTCCCTTCGGCACTCAGATTACCACCAACTCACCCCACTTTTATGACCCACACAATCGCTAGTTTGCGTAATTGTCCCTTTGCGACTTGTAATTGAATTGAAACGAGTATTTAAACTAATTGATATTAATTTAATTTTATGTTTACGTTTAATTGAAACAGTAAAATAATATTACTGTTGAATAAAAGAGTTATATGAGTCTTACGGTTAAAATTAAATAGTTTTATTGCTAGAACATATGGTCAGTTGTTTTATGAACACCTTGTAATTAAATATGTTTATAATTGAAATGAAATACACACATATACATATATGAGTACAGCCTGTAATTATACGTTATACAATGTGTTTATTTTCTTTTATTTTATTTTGTAGAATGATAATCTTAATAAGCATACACAAAATATCATAAAGATTCATTCACCTTTTACACTTGGGTTATGTCATATAAACAATACCCTTACTAAGTTTGTTATCTTTATTGCTTTAGTAATTATAATATTTTATTAATAAAAACATATATGTGTAGTATATATACGAAAAAACTTGAAAAATTATAATTTTAAAAACCCACTGCCGCTGCTGCTGGTATGTCGAGCGAGACAACATCTCCAGAGTGTAATTTACATTTGTGTTTTTAATTGAGGTTTTTTAAATAAAATTATATAAAAAGTGTTAAAATATACGCAATTAACGTGAATTTATACAACGAAAAAATGACAGCGTGTGATTTGAAGCAGTGCAAAAATTAAAAAAAAAACTTTTGTAAAGGGAAATATAATATTAGAGTAAGATTATTAGGGTAAGAGTAAGTGATATAATAAAGGTGATATAAATTGAATTCGCTATTACTACTTTAACTGAAATAATAATTAATTTAAAACTTCTTAGTAGCCGTTACTTTGATATGTTGGACCAGTAGATAATTATAAAAATATTACTGAACGCAACAATTTTATATATTTTTCATGTAGTCGAGATTAATAAAAACTTGATGTTATGTTACAATCAATAAGCTATAAATTGTTTTTGTGAAAATATTGTTTTTATTTATCAAATTAATAAAAATTATAACTAAGTTGAAGTTTACGGGGTCGTTATATTGTATATACAATTTATGATTAATATTAAAGATTTAAACTCCTGAAACTAGTTACAAAAATAAAACTATAAATCAAATAATTCCGACATTTTCAAAGTAAATTGCATCCAGGAAAACTGTTCCAGTATACTTTGTATAAGTCATATATTCGGTCGGTTTACGGCAGTCGTGTGCTTCGTTGCTTCCGGTTCGGTGATAAGGGGGACGACGGGAACAAAAAAGGGGATATTTCCCCCTTATCATGGAGCCTTTGGGGACGTTTTATAACGGTACATCAATCGCAAAAATCGCAAAATGGATTCGGAATGTCTACTGAGTCGAAAAAAACTTTAACGGTTTCTATATATTTTACATATTTCATGATTCATATAAAAAATTTTATGTCGAAGAATCAATGCAATAAATTACTTATTTTGTGCGCTTACGAGAATAAGTAAAATATAAATGGCGTTATTAAAATTTCTGAATATTGACAAATCGAAACTGGTGACTGATTTTTATCTTAAAATCCCGTGCTTCCCGTCATTATACAGTCTAATTATTAATTGAAACACTCGAATTATTTTGATATTTCAAGAAATATGCAAGACGAGTTTTGAGACGACAATGCAATGAGTTTCGTAGAAGTAACGAAAGAAACAGAAACTAATATCTATCACCTTTTAGTTGTTTAATATCTAATCAACACTATTATGTCTTAGACGCTATTCTACCAATACAATCTGCATACTAATTTCAGATTCAATTAGCATATAGAATTTTTAACAATGGATAATACGCCTGACACTATAATTTTATTCCAAATTAACTAAATTTTAATAGAAGTCTAATAAGAAAAATGGCTGAAATAAAGAGGAGGCGTAGAAAAAGAAAAGAAGAAAAGTACGAAAACTAAACAAGGCAGTGGGGAGAAGCAGATGAAGGAGTTAGAAGAAGAAAACGAATGAATGTAACATCTGAACAATCAAATATAAACCAAACAATTATTATATTGTGGTGTAGTAAACATATATGAAGCGTAAAAGAACATATGAAGTTTTAACCTGCTAAAATTTCTAGAAATGTCTAATTTATGATACGAACAATATCATACATACGAATAGTATGCATGTATAATTTTGAAACATTTGACAAACGAATTTTTAATGTATCTGTTATTATGGACAACTATTCTTTAAAGACTATTTAACCAGCAATTATGTAGGACATATGTTTAGACGTAAATTATAAGTAAATGTTACATAAACGAGCGAGATTTATATGTGCCTTGTAAAGACGATAGTTGATATTCGTTCATTGCATCTGCACCTTGAGGGGTGCATTTCGGTTCCAACATCCTCTTTCTACCACTACAGAGCATTAAACAAGGTGTAGGTGTAGAGTAGCTTGAAATACGGGGTTAAAAGTTAAGATAAAGAAAATAAAAGGGTTACAAACGCCCTGGATGCCTTAAGCGCTGTATTGCAATAGATGTTTATTGTTTTCTGTAAGAAAGATGTACAAAGTCGTTTATAGTTTATATTGATGACAAATAACAGTATTTGCCAATAATAATGTTTTTCTTTAAAGTAAGATCTTTTTAAAACTTGATTACATTTGTTCGGATTGTCTTTTTTCTTTTTGCAAAGTAACATAATTACGTAACATAATAAAAAAAAATTAGTCTCCGATTTTATTCTTAGTTAAAGCCACACTTGTAAATATTAAAAAGAACAAACGATACAAAGAAGTTACATTACATAAGCATGTAAAACTCTCACAAAGAAATAAATGAATGTTATGATTTTTTAATGTTAAATTTAATTGCGTTTGTTTGTATGTATAAACAAATACTATAAACTATAAATAAGTTTATAATTTATTATACTATGTTATATATGTGATAAACCAAGCGGCTGTTAAATGTTATACTTTGTTGTGTATGTATTTATATAGAATAACATATGAGAAAAGATGTAATCACAAATAAATCGTTTTAAATTTGCATTTCTTAATTATTTATGAATAATAAATATACAAAAACTAAATGATGTAATGTTCAATTCACAATAGATTCATAATGATGTATACAGTTTGAAATCGTAAAGATCGTACAATCATTTTGCGGCTCTTTCTGTTTCGGTGCTTAGAGCGATTGCTCAACTTGTTGTACCTTTCATCCGGCGAAGATAGGCTCTCCGCACACGAGTCGACTGATTGCAAACTAGCCGAGCAACAAATTTTCCAACGAAAACGAAAAACGAGCCGTGTTTTGTGACTCTATAGAAATTTTAACAATAACATAATAGAGGATTTTATTGTGTCGAATTTGTATGTATGTATGTAAACTTTTGAATAGTATTTGTACACATCTCTGTTCATGATGTCACCATTAAAAGCATGCCCTGCGACATAGAAACACACTCGCCCAAAACCAGTTTGAAATCAGTTTTCTTTCATTCATACCGTGTGTTTTGTCTCACTCGTATACACGTGAGTTCTCTTACTAACAACACAGTTACATTCTCATTCGGTTCGGGCAGATTCGGGGCTAAGTTTTGCAATCAGTCGACTCGTGTGCGGAGAGCCTTAATATTGCATTTATTATTGGATTATCGTTCAGTTAGTCCTATGCTGCATTGTGACTCTTTAATACATCAATTCATATAACAAATGAGCATGTATGTCCATATGATTCCATGTGTTACAGAATTTGCGTTTTTTCCGCGGTTGTTTGTTGATTACAAGAGCACGCATGCTATACTTTTGCGCGGGAGTTGAAAACACGTTGTAAGACAACAAAACGCTGACAGAAACAGCATGGACGCACAAACTGACGAACCGGTATCTGTGCTGTGGGCTGACTTGCTGTTCTAACCAATATTTGTTTCCCTCCATAATGGAATATGCATGTAGAAAGAAATAGATGAATACCAATTTAAATCTACGCTGCTCCCCATGTAGGGATTTTAATCAATTAACGTATAAAATTCAATCAGAAAATGAAAAAAATAATCAAATAAAATATGTAAGGTAAAAATAAATTACAGGCATATGTTTTATATGCAAATTAATTTGTTTTGCATCATAGTGCAGTGCAGTGTTTCTCAACCGAGATTCGGGCGCTTAAATTTTTAAATACGTTCTGTAGTGTATGGCATAAGGTTAAAGATATAACTTCCTAAATAGTAGATAGATATAAGATCGTTATAAGACGAGGTGTGATTATAAAAACGGGATTTTCTTTGCGGATTATATCTCTGCGTTGTTTTATTCAAGTCAAACTATTTTATCAAACCGAAGTGTTCTCGAACATATACATAACCAACAGTGGTGTAAAATGGGATCAGTCAACAAATGAATAACGTGAAAATACAAAAATACTTTCATCACATTAATTTTACAGTTATAATTTGAATTGGTTTGAAGTATGTCCAAATGGGTGTAATAGAAGCGCTTGTGGAAATAAACCAGCGCAACCCTGTGGCGTTGTTTGTTTTATACAGATAAATTTTGATTAATGAATAAATGTTTAATACAAATTTCTACTATAATATTGCTACATTATATTCATAAATTATGTAACGAAAACAAATTCACAATTTTATCAGTAAGGAAATCAAATCCATTAATAAAACCTAAATTAACATCAACCTCATAACTATATAGCAAAGATAATAAAATTATAACTTTAAAAAAATATACATGTTCAAATAATGAATAATCCACTTTCCAAATATAAGCAATCTGCAGTTGGTTATGGATCTTCGTGCAAATAACAAAGTAAATATTTTAGGATCTCGATGGGTTTTGATTAATGGTACCATTATTGCAATGACAAGCAGGCAAGGTACAGAAACAGACGTCGAGAAAGACTAGAAATCCAACTCAAAACACAAACAAGCAAAATCCGAGTGACCCTAGATTTAGTCGTTCTGTAGAATATAACTTGCAACAAAGCATGGAAGATATTATTTCTCATGGCTTAGCAAAATCTCTTGAAATTGAAATTGTAATGTAAAAATGTTTAAAACTAAAAAACGTTTATTTTCAGTCATGACCAAAACACTATGATCAACTTTAGCTAACTGAAAATTGATTCCATAGTTAAAAATATTTATTAAGCATTGGTGTAGGTTTCATATAAATCTAATATTAATAAGTCTTATGACAGATATACTATTTTTATTTTCTAATAATATTTGTTTCACTTCAGATAAGAGCGCTGGAAACAACAAGTTAGATTCACACTTTTACATTTAAAATAAATTAAATTTTTAGATTTGAAACTTGAAAACTTCAGTGACAATATAGTGCTTCACGAGGTTTTATGAAGTAAGAAAGACAGCAGGCAATGGCAGGCCAACAGACCTAGGTGGCCAACAACAAGCAAATGGCAAGGTTATCTGACAAGACTTGCCATGCTGGTTGTTTATCTGCAAATCGCTATACATATTTTTAACAATAGCATAGTAGAACCCAAGAGGTATGGAAGTACCTTTCCTCTACCTACCATACCTGATTATAGGTAATATTACAAAACGTTAAAATGAATCAAGGTGTAAATCATACAAAAAGGGAACTAAATATAGTATACCTACTCGGTTTGAAGAACTATAAAAACGAAGTTTTGTTGTCAGGATGTGAATTAATTTTTTTTTAAATGTAATTTAAAAAATATCAAATTTAAATATAATAGGCGAGATTTATGTGCAATGGAAAAAAACCACATACATATTTTCTTATTATAATATTAATAGAATAATATTCTATCTAAAGATGCACTGTGATACAATAACACAGTATTTTAAACAATAAAAAATACAAGGTTACTATTTTAAAAGTGTTTGTGTTAGTTTGCATTGAAAATGTGTACTAAAAAAAGTTGTTTATGAAAATGAAATTACTAGCTCTGAATAGAATTTTATTTTATTGATTTAATTCGTTATGATTATTACTTTTTAAAGCTTTTTGTCGTTAAAAATATAATTGGTTGTGTAACTAAACTCTATGTTAATTTAAATTGTTAATAAAAACTGTGAAACGTAACATTTTTAATAAAAATTTTATATAGTAATTATAATTAGAAAAATAATGTATGAATATGTCAAAGCAACAAAATCAATGTTTTTATAAATACATTTAATGAATAATTTCAGTAGCACAGTTCACTTTCGAGTAAGTATATTTATAACACAATTTTATAAATTCTGCATTTAACATCTAGCATTTTTCTTATTGAATACTTCACATATTTATAAAAGTGCTTTTAAAAGTAAAAATAATGAAGAATTAAAGATTTTTATAATAAAATTTTCTTATCTTTATCTTAGCTATTATATAGTATTACAAAAATGTATATCGTATACAAAAATAATTAAATTAAAAAAAGCTTTTAAGTAATTACAGTATTATTAGTTCATTAATTATTAATATATTTAATTAGAAATGCGAACCCTCTTAAGTATTAAATGCTTCTATCTTCTATAAAAAAATAATCTTAAAAAAAAGAACAGAAATTTAATCATGACTAATATCATCTGAGATTTAATAAAACACGTTTTAAAGATTAAGCACATACTAAAAATAAAAAGAGGAGCACAAAAAAGATTTAAAAATATTCCCTTGTTCCTAATTCATAAACGACGTTAAAGGAATGCACAAACGGTATATACTGTATATACAAGTACGAGTATATATAGCACATGGGCTGAAAAGTCCCGGGCCTAACACATAGATGGCGCTAGTTTTATTGCAGTCACCTTTTTTTTCAGTTAATACTAACCTTCAAAGAAAAACTGTTAAAATTTCATGATATTCTATTCAGTAGTTTGTGAGTTATTGTGCTAAGAGTGACGCTACTTTTGTTATTTTCAAAACAATGGATCAAAACCAATTTCGTGTTTTAATTTTACACTGCTTCTTGATGGGAAAAAATACCGTTCAAGCGAAGCAATGGCTTGAAAAGTGTTATGGGGACTCCGCTCCATCAGAAACAACAATAAAACGTTGGTTTACTGACTTCAAACGTGGTCGTAGAGACACCGATGATGCAGAACGCAGTGGACGTCCAAATGAGGCGGTAACACCAGAAAACATAAAAAAGATCCACAAAATCGTTTTGAATGAATGTTATATATATAATGTTAATTTATTGTAAAATAGCTGCAAAAAATCTTAAAAATTAGGTGTAGATAAAATAGATATATGTATGTACTTATAGAATTTAAATTGTTTATTTTATTTACGATTACGTTATTTTACATTTAATTATTGAATTAATTATTTAGTTATTCAAAATAACCAATATTGGTAATGAATTAATGCTCTAATAATGGCAAGACTCAATAATGTACAGAATTACATAAATGCTCTGTTTACAGTTTTGATCTACTCGTAACGGACTTCTACTTCTTTTGTTCAACCTTGTCTGTACTTTCTATAATAGGTATTTTTTGTCATGAAATGACCTTTTCGTAAAAATAAGATTAACGTAATCCTGTTAAAGTAAGTAACGCAAATTACTAGGAAGACCTTAAGTGTGCTCCATTAATGTCTGGTGGCAATAGGTGCGGTAAAGGGAAGAAGCAGAGATATCCTTATCCTCACATCATATGCAAGATCACTCACTGTTAGATGTGCTGTGTGTAAATCCCTAAATATAGTCTCCAGTATGTACTAAAGGGATTATATATTTAAGAATGAAAACTTAAATACTTCCAAATAATCTGACTTGTTCTCTATTTTAAGAAATAAGAGGATTTTAATTTATTTATTCTAGCGTACTGCAGAACTTTGCACTTTTGCTTCTTTCAAGTAATACATTATTATCATTGTCTTATTTGATAACGAAAGACATATTTGATAACTTGTAACGTATTCATTCATAAATTAAAAATCAAATTGTTTAGTAAATAAAATCACAGAACATGTAACTTTTATTCAATTGAAATAACATTTTTGTTTACGTAATAGTAGGTATGTACGAGTACATTATATCAGTTTTATTTGAAATATATGTAAATGTTTGTCTCACTGTTATAAAGAGTTTGTATTCTCTGAGTCATCGTTTAGGAAAACAGAAAACACATCGTAGCTACTACATCTATGAGAATGAAACAAGTACACATCCGTGATTTTAATGCATAATGCAGGAATACGGTACACTGAACGAGATCATATATTTACTTGTATTTAAAAACAAACAACAAATGCTCTCTGAACACGGTTATGTTTATTTCAGATAAAAAATTTACTTATAACATAACATTTTTTATGTTAATATAATATAGGGTTACATAACAAAAGTTCGACATAATTTTACATTTTCTGATGTAAGTAAAGTTTTTTTTGCAAGATTATAACATATGATTTTTTTGTCTTTTGCATTTTTTTAATGAGAATTTGGTAAATAACCAAGAAACTAAATGACATAACGTAGCGTAGCGCTGAATAATACGTAACGTTATGTAAAGAAATATTAAGGTGTTGACGAGAAACTTTACTTTTTAATTTAATCCTGAAATTAAAAAACATGGAAATTTTAAAAAAATTTACCACGCTGCTGCCTAATAAGATTATACGTTTATCTGATCAAATACTTAGGTAAAATAGAATACAGACGTATGGCATCAAGCTTAAATACTCTTGGCCAATGTATCACTGATATGATATTATAATAAAATATAATTAGACCAACAGAGAAGCTGAAAACGAAATTAAATTGTGAAACAGTATTGCGTCTTCAAAAACACATTGAATTATTCCATTAAAAAAATGTAATGTTAAGTTATAATCAAATTTAGCGCACATCAAATTAAATACGCGAACTCGTAATCGTACAAACCCATAAAATCCCTTACATGTAATACTCCGGTCTATTTTCCTTTATCTCTACGAAGACAAGGAGATACTGTAAAACTTGTTTTAGCTATTAAATTGAATTTTCGAAATTTCATGAAATAAAACAAAGAAGACGAAGAAGAAGAAAATAAAGAAAGTAATAAGGAGGTGGGGAAATTGAGATACTTGAAGAAAATTGATAACGATAATAATTACAACGTTAGAGTATAATAGTACTATAGCAATAGATACAACAATGGCTTCTGATTAAAAGTATATATACGAGTATTATATTCGTACGGAATCGTTTGTGGTACGTTATCATGTTCACAGAATATTAAAGTATGACAAAAGCGTCGTTAATTAGACGACTTGTTAGATTAAATTTATAATTGATGAATTTGTTCAGTATAGGAAAGTTTTACTTAGAAAGTATTTGGTATATATAACTTACGATATTAAAGGATTCGTTGAGTTGAAAAATTGTACCACCAATTGAAGTTTGGAAGTACGGGTAATACTGGCCACTGGAATTAGGCACGGATATGGCATTCCAATCGCTTACGGATTACAGTGGTTACAGTGACACTACTTTTATAATGAGAAAACATACCGTTCAAGCAAACTAATGACTTGACAAATGTTATTCGAATTCGGTATTTTTTCCCATTAAAAAGTAATACTAAAAATACTGTAACTCGTTAAGTACTGGTCGGAATGTTACAAAATTTTGGCACATATCGTTTATACTATTTGGTACTACCTAAATATCATATTGATTTGCTAATAGTGGCGCCATTTATATGTCATCATAACGAACTTATAAAGTGATGTTTTAGCCTAGTATACATGCTTTTTCACATCACTTTTTAATTTTATTGATGGCAAACTACATGTGTACCCTTCATTTAAAAAAATGTACCATAAATATTTTGAAAATGCTTTAAACCTAACAGCACAAGTTACTAGCCAATTTAGTTATGGAAAATTTTCGCAGTAACTTAACATGTGGAGTATAGTGTGTAAATATTAAACAACAATTAGTTAAAGTAAAAGAAAATGATTGACCTTCTATCGGTCTTCAATGCATTGCTAGTCAATACTATCACATTGAACATAAATTTTGATAAATTATTAATAATTTAAAAGCTGCAAATATTACATATCACATTTATGTCTAAACTGTAAACAGTAAACATCAGTTTTTAGAGCTCACATGTATAAAATATACATTTCCGTATCTTGGAGTATCTTATACAGTACATATATATGTATATGTAGTCTTACTTTGTGTACACACTTTATATAACGTTTTGGAGATGTGTATTGAATGCATGTATGTCAGGATTTGAATCTAAAGTCAAGCTCTCACGAAAATAGAACAACTTCAACGATATGTAACACGGTGGAAAAGCACTATGGTATATACATACTATGAGTAGTTTACTTTCTGTATGCTGTACTACTTTCTGCACTATAGCATAATGTAGTGTTGTATGGTATTCTTCAGCTGCAGTATATGCAGACATAGTGTACTTTACTCTATATTTTAGAAAATATATATAAAACGGTTCTTTTACTGCATGTTCGCTCTAAATGATTTGTACAGATGTTTTAAACATTTTAAAAGTAGAGAAAACACAAGAATATTAAAAAACATGTGAATGGATTTTTAAATATGTTTATAATTTTTAAACTAACGTTATAAGTGTTCACTTCACTATTCACAGCTTTTTGAATATTTAATGCACTATTCTTTTTTCAGAATTCTTTTGAGGTCAAGGGTTATAAGAGATTTATACTAAAACAATAATATGTGTTTTAGGATATAAAGTTTAAATATTTATATATCTACTTCATGAGTTAATGTTGGATATATGTTTAAGTATCTATTAACACGATAAAAAAAATGGCAACAGTGATGAGAAAAGGTCAAAATAAAAAATGTTAAACACTTTACATTTTAACTTTTATTATTATTAGGATTAAAGGATTATAAAGTATCTTAAGTTTCGTTTGAGTAAAATATTATGAATGAAACGTAATCTCCTATATGGATTATGTTTAGCGGTAACATTATTAAAAGGATATAGATTACTATTAAAATAAATATTTATTTATTCATTTATATTATTTTATAGTTAATAACTGAAACTGTATACGAAAATAAAGAATATGACAATATTTGTGCTTCAACGTATTTTAACTATGCTAAAATATATCAAAAAGACTATTTTCTAATCGGATTAAAATTTTATAATATTTTAAATAATCCTCAAACTCTGTGAGCTTGAAAACTATTAAGAATCTTCACGGATCTAATTCTGAGACCGAACTAAGGGCGACTAGTTCTCGGTGCTCCCAGTGCATGGAAGTGCAATGCAGTGGAGAACATACTGACAAAGAAATGTATTGTGCAATGTCAAAAGCGCGGGAACTGTGGAATGCAGACAGAGTCGGATTTGAATTAAATGTCTATACATTTTAATAAGTAAAAAAATATGTGTTAAATAATAGTTTTATTTTATATATGCTTTGAGATTGATATAATAAAATACGATTGCACAAATATAATGAATACAATCTTATTAATATAAGATATACTTTCATGAATTGTCATTAAATGATAATAACAAATACTCTTCATTATTAATTTGATCAAAATATTACTTTTGTTCAAACTTGTCGAAGTAGAAAATAAAGAACTTATTTGATTAAAATCTGAACATAAAAACAATATAAATTCTCACAAAATGAAACATGTTAACAAAAAAATTTACAATATATGAAATAGAGTTACATGTTTTCTGCAATTTTCTAAATAAATTATGTCTAATTAAAATGAAACAAGCAAAGTAATGTTTGTGACAAACATTGTTCTACACATAAACAGAACTAATGAAAATTCTGACAGAAATATATTTTATGTAACTAATTGGGAGTAATTAGTTGTAGGGATAAATTTTATCTACACTCGCTCATATTAAATTCTATAAAACATGTACTAAATTAGAATAATTGGCACAAAGTAAAATTACTGCATGAAAACGAATATTCTGGTTGTGAAAATATATCGTAGTGTATAGGTTAATACACGACAACAGAAATGTCTATTTTTTATAACGTCTATTCGCGATTCAAACTCTAGACATATAATAATCCAAAAAAAAACACATTTCAAACTCTGTGACATTTGAAAATTCTACACCGCAAACTCTCTCAAAAATTAAAAAGACACAGTGGGAATAAAAAAAGGGAAAACGTAAAAAGTCTTTCAGAAGAATGTCTGGGAAATTATCATCTATTCTTAATGTTCCTTGAGGTGCGAAATATAAATTCTGGATGTTCCCTATTCCCCCACTGTGTACTGCTATACGTGACGAAGCATTCATTTCTTATTCATATGTAATGTTTATTTGAACTTATTGGACGTTGAGAAATTTTCTTTCACTGACTTCAAAAAATATTTTTAAAGACGATTATATCCTATTCTAATACGATCTGCAACATTTTATGATGTCGACGTAGTTATGTTTGTTTGTTAATAGTTTATGAATTACTATTTGTCTTAACAATGTAATGCTAATAGTAGTAAAACAGTCAATTAAATTGATAACTCACCCCTGTATCGGCATCATGTGTATTTGGTGTCGACGCTTGACTTGGTCTATTTGGAAATGTCTGAAAAAGAAAACGTCATATTTTAATAATCATATAATTTCCATGGAATCATGTTGAAAATGAAAACACTGTTATGTAATAATTGCCGTCGAGGTCAGTAAGGAATAATTAGTCAGTTTCTTAAGAATCTAGATTTCGGTGACGACGATTTAAATAAGAATTCGATACAAATAGATACTATGACTAGTAGCTGGTAAATATTTATTGAAGATAAAATTACAAAAATGTTTTATTATTGTTGATTTTATGTGTTTTTATTCTGTTTAAAAACTGACGCCGGTATTCAAAGTTCTCTCTATGGTACCTATACAAATATATATTTATTTAGGTTATATTTTCTTTTCTGATTTGCGACATAGGGCTATATGCGTGAACAGTCAATTTAACATGATATTATGAGCCTTAAAGAAAGTTCATTATGTAACAAAGAATTATCCATAATGATGATATGAAAACTTAGGAGATTTAAGTGCGATTTATGTAATAATAAATAAAGACATCAATATTATTAATTCAGTGTTTAATTATTTAACATTACCCAACCTATTTCCAATAATTATATTTGACAAATATCGAATGAAAAAATATTTTATCTTCTAATAGTTTATATTGTTTATAAATATTAATTTTACCTAATTTAGGTATGTTGATTGGAAAATCTACATCCACATACAAACAAAATGTAAAAAATAGAACACAATGATACATTTAATTAAAACCGATAATAACCACATCGAATCGAATTTAAATAATTCTATTTGATTTGTGTTTTAATATGAATTTTGATAATAGCTGTATGTGACATGTTGTTAAATAGACTGTTTTATATAAACCATTAATTTTTTGAGTGATACAACAATATTTTATTAGATAATGAAAAATGTATGTATCGTATCAGTAGTTGACGTTTCGAATCGACAGTACATATAAACAATAAATACAAAAAGTTATTTGATTGACATATAAATAGAATATATCGAGTATAAAAATTAATAATTAATTTTATAAATAATTCATTTTATGTTAGTGTCTCTTGCAAAACACAATTCAAGTATATTTTTATATTTATAGAAGTGGAATCTGTCACACATATTTTGATTAAAATGTTTTACTTATAAAACAATTAAAACATTTTGAAGTAAATTAAATGATTAATTGTGAACCGTCAGAAGTAAATTGGAAATCTATGACAGAAAGGAGGTAAGGGAATGTAATTTTTTATTTATCATAACTTACTAAATTTTAAATTTCAAGACATATTAACTGAAAAACGTACCTTCAAATGTCTATTTCAATAAAATCAATGAGCTTGTGTCCTCATTTTTTAGTGGTCGATTTTTCAATTGTTGATTGAAATTGATGTTAATAAATGTGTATTGGCGTGTCTATTTTATTAAATATCTAAATATTGACGGAGATATAGCAATTAAAAGTTTGAATTGTAGTTTTAGCGCTAGAAATGATCGGCCATATTTGTATGACGTGAAATGCATTTTAATGTCAGTTATTTGTTGAGTAGGTCAGTGCTGAGGTAATGTTTTGTAGCTGTTGGTAGTCAAATAATCAAGTCAAGTCAAGCTAAGGTAGACACAATATTGAAATTGAAATTTTATTGTTCCTGAAATAGCTATAAATAATATTTGATATTTTGATATATAAATACATATAGCAGAGATTTATGAGCTGTAAGGTTGGCAGCGGTTGTGATGTCACATGCATTTGGAATGTGTACAACGTTGAATCCCTTTAATAATTAAAAAGACAAAATGACTTTTTTAATTGTGAATATCTCTAAACATATAAGGAGGTATATAAAAACATTGAACATTTGAGGTTCTGGTTATCAATATATAGTACACTTTTATAGAAATTAAGACATAGGACACAAGCCCATTAGAAATGAATAATACAAATAACTCCACCTGTCTGACTGAAGTTGGTCTGTTAATTTTAGTCGCGTGTTTCCTGCAAATGACATTATTACACTTGTGTACCAGACCAGCTGTGTGTATGTGTGTGTGTGTGTGTGTGCATATCGTGTCCCTAATTTAATAATACAATAACAACACTAATACATATAAAAGTGCATATACTAATTATGTTTAATGGAGTAGTACCGAAGTACCGAACTCGCGTCTGACCGTCTGGCATTGTCTTGCATTGTGATTGTGTGCTCTGGTAGAAGCGCAGGCAGAGGTATTACATTATTGTTTAATGTGCATTGTCGAGTGTCGAGTGTCGAGTCAGCTGATTGCTTTGCACTTTACATCACTCTACTACTCACTCTCCGCTAAACCAATCCTCTGTCTCTGTATTATAATAATGTGTTTGTAGGTGCTACAGACCTATCACAGGTTACACTAATTTCTTTATTAGTAAAAATTTCAAAAAATGTATTTTTAAATTTGTATGTATCACGGTTACATATTAGTTCTGCATCCCTGGCAACACCATCCTTTGTTGTTATTCAGACTGATCACACTTCTGTAGAGCATCGTATCTGGCAATATATTAGTATGATATGTATTGGTGTGAACGTGAATGAGATAATATATAATTGTTTACGACACGTCAATTCTTAAGTTTATTGATTGTTTGAATTAGGTCACTGACGTGCTAATGAGATCTATAAATTGATAATTAATTTCGTATCTTTAAAATGCAGGTTAATTTCTATAATTAACTAATAATTAGCAAGTTATAGGAGCAATAATTAATCTATATCTTTTTGGCATGAGATATAATGCCGGTTTCACATCAGAGAGACAGCTTGTTGACAGTTTTGACAGTTTGAGACAGTTTTGTTGTCAAAAAACATGTTTTGTTTTATTTTAAAATAGTTCTGTTTTTCGAAAACAGACTGTTCACACTCAACAGACTGGTTTTGTTTTTAGTATTTTTCTGTGTGTCCCATAAAAATTATAAACATGATAAACAACATGAAACTGCGTGTTCAAACCAAGGAGACTAAAAAACAACAACAAACCTGTTTTCCTATGATCTTATCGACTCCAGATGGGAATGTGTTTTGTTCACTAAAACAATTTTTAAAGACAAAAATGTTTTAAGAACTGTCTCTTTGGTGTAAACCTTGGTGTTTTTGTTCAGAAAAACAAGTTTTGGTTCGAGTTTTATTGAACTCTCTGTCTGGTGTGAAACCGACATAATATACCAAATAGAATGATCTGTTTTTTACCATATTGTATGAAAGTGATTTTAACACTACAAATTACAGTTTTATCTAAATATTATTTAAAGTTCAAAAGTTTTAAATTACACCCTTTTTAACCCTTCTGTTGTAGAGAGAGTGGCTAAAATAGTAGCAGATCTCGTGACTAAGTTACGAAATCTAAATGTTCTAATTGGAACAGAATAGTCTTGTCTCGTTAATATGTGTTTTAAAATAGGATCCATCAATGAACGTAAACGTATAATTAATCTTTGGTTTAAGTACATTTTAAAATTTATGTTGAATAATTCCCATAATTCAAAACGCTACTGTTGCAATATAAAATAATGCAATTCCAGTATTCAGACACTTAGATATAAAGCAAGGTCATATATGATAAGATTAATTAATGTAATATGTTTATAATGATATAATTACATAATATTTATTACATATGCAGCATATCTACGATATACTCCTATAATATCGTTTATGTCAATTATAAATGCAAACCTGATAAAGATATGAAATAGTTAGACCATAACTTTGTAAGTAAATAAATTAAATGAAATATACGAGTATACCTACATGTGGAGATACAGCTTTCCCGTTTGCAGCGAATTATCAATGTAAACATGCACTCTACGGGTCGGATCATAGATCATAGATAAAATATGTGCGATTTTGATTATAAAAAGTGGCGAATTATTCCAACGTGTACTACTGGTTGGAGCGGCGGTCTTAAAATTGGATTCATATACGGCGCAACTAAATATTTAAAGAATTTGGGATTTTTAATTATTAAGTAGATAGTATAAGGAGCCATCCATAAATTACGTCACACAGCTCTATGGCTCTAAAGACGTATACTAAAATGAACATTTATAATACAATTTATGTTCAATTAGATATTTGAGAAAGGATTTATGCAGACCATTGGCCTCAAATATCTTAAATTTAGTCTAATGTGGCCCTGTTCTACGGAATGTGAATGCCCGCATAGATCGCCTATGTGTAAATGCGGCACTGGTTGTTGATTTGCTTTATGGTCTGTAAATGCAAACTGAATATGTTCTGGAAAGCGTAAGCCCGTTATGAAAGCTAGTAAACTTAATCACTCTAACAAAAAATATAATAAAGCCAGCTTTATGTACATTGAATTACAACTTCCTATACTTGTTTAATTACAGTGTGAATTTAAAACTGAATCACGAGTAATATGGTTTTAACAAATTAAATTTACTTTAAATATTCATGTCAAACTTCCTGCTGCAATAATGCTCGTTTCATAGCACGGATATGAAAATTGTTGTCTATGTTTATTAAATAAAAACTTAATGGTGAATGCATTTTATATAAAAGTTAAATGTTCTTTGTGGAAGTTTATTTGTGGGGTACAAGTCGCAAGAACCGTAAAAACAGTTGAAACTTTCATACAAATGGTAAATGAAATTTATTTTATAACTACAGTTAGGCTCTTCACGCAATTGTTTGACAATTTGCTGGATATGTAAGTAAAATATGAAAATTTATCTTACTAAAGCACGCGGAAGTTGTAAAAAAAATGTTATATTTTACTTTTCTTTTTAATAAATGAAAAAATTAGCAATTATATAGAAATTTAGTCAGTTTCTTTGCGGTATTACCTCAAAATATATGTATTTACTTTAACGATATTAGATAGAAAATTCTAAACACTAAACACAGTTACATATATTTATTACCAAGCGAAGATTATTCTTTACATAAAAAGTATTAAGTAAATTGTAAATATAATGTCAGATTATGTAACAAAAGTTATCTTTTGACATAAATTTATGTTTTATATTACATTTAGATATTTGCAAAAGAATTTATATGTAGTTCGCATTTATTAATGACAATGGTACAAAATTATCTTTAAATATATCTCGTTAAAATATAATATACGAGGCAGCAAACATAGGTATACTGATAAAGAAAGATCGTTTTTGAATATACAATTAGTGCTTATTACTTATATTCTTTTACCTGAACTACCTGGAAAAAAGGTTAATGGAAATGGGAACGAGATAAAAGATAATTTTTAACGCAACAAATTGTGCGTTAATTGTAAGGTAAAACTAATGAGAAATTTCAAAATAATTTTTCATTAAAATCAAATTACATTTAATAATATGAATATTTTAATGAGAAATATTAATGAAGAGATTAATTTAAATTTGTTCTATATGAATTATGTTTCCTTTAAATTTCAAGGAAATATGACTAATGGAAAGAGAGAATATTCAAGAGCAAAATGAAATAATTAATCCATTAAATTGAAACGAAATCAGTGGAGTATCTGAAGTATTACACATATAATTTTGGTAAAGGGAAGCTACCGTATATTACTCGCAAGGCATTTGACATTCTTTGAAATTCATTTATTAAATATAAACTAGAACTGGTTGGTATATTACGTTTCGAAGGGTCCATTTAATTCGGGTCAAGTGAACATGAGACAAGGGACAGGGTACAACGGATGGGGACAGGGAAGAGGGGATTGTGAACTAAGGGTTAATAATACATCTCAGATATCTGACGAATACCGACATCCAACATATCCATCCTGTCTCTGTCCTCCTAGTGGTTAGAATTGAGGGTGGGTGGTGGACTCGTGTTATTGTCCACCCTATTATCGGACATCAAACATCTGAGAAGTGAGGAAAGGGGAGATGAAGATCTAACATGTTCCTTGCTACGAGGATGCTTGTTATCGAAATAGATGTGTTCATGTTTAACGTGCTGTGATTATGTGCTAATTATTGTAGACGTAGTGGGATAAATAAATATCAGCGGGATATATATACCTAATAGAATTACTGATTAAAATGCGTTGTAGCACAATTCATTCACTCTACATCAGGTTTTAACTAGTTTTATAAAATATAAAAGAATAAATATAAAATTAATAGGAACAATAGTAATAGGATGAAATCGTATGTTTGATAAATCGACAATTTTGTCTATTGCTCCGAAATATTTAGGGTTTTGCGTTTCTTTGATTACATAATAAACCACTGTTACGTATTTTATTGTCTAATACGCGAGTTATTTTTATTTAGTAATAACTTCAGATTTAAAAAAGGGTTCCACTTTTAAAATAAATAGCTCACATTAAGTTCAATCTTTACATTAAGCACTACAACAGACTTAGACGTTTGAATCTTAGTCGAACATAAAAGTTGATGTAGAAAATTTTGCAAAAGTAAGAACAGCAGTGTAACCCGTAAATCTAACGAAATGGTAATTAATAACACTTGCTTCCAATTACGAGTAGGTTTAATTTAAATTTAAAATAACGTTATTACTGAATACTGTTGTAACATACAAAAGAATCTATTAATTAAAACGTCACACTTGTTTTAAACAATTCAATCATGTTTCAATTAGCGCGCAAATGTTCAGTTGTTTTTACTAATTTAATGAATGAATACTCCACTAGTTTTACACTTAAACATATGTATAAAAATGTTCACTGAAAATCACATTTATTTTGGCTATCTACAATGGATACAAAGATCGTTTTCCAATATTTTTTTGCTTAAATTCTTGATTAAATAAAAATTGTAAACGAAATCATTCTCAATGGTACAAGAAAGAAGAAATATTTTAAATATTTCTCTATTATGGTGAACGAAAACAAAAAACCTTTTTTTCAAAAGAAAACAAAAAGACAAAACCAGAATAACCGTTTATGATCGTGATAAGAAAACTGGGGTGTGTAAATAGAAATGTCTTGTACACTGGAACAGACTACTTGCGACGCGGATTAGCGTCCGTAGGGTGTATTGGAGTTGTTTCGCATTCCCAAACCATCGTTTAATGAATGTTGTTGAGAGATCAAAACTAACAGATTTATATTATTCGATACAGTAATACATATTGATTAATATTCAAGTAGAAGCTAGCTGTCATACTGTGGTAATGCAAAACACGCTACTAATGATAGATACCTTCGCAAGTAGTCTGTTTCAGCGGGAGAGCAGTTTTGCCTGATTACACTTAATCAACGCAGTACAAGCTTGACTTTTGTGGACTTGATATTTGTCTATAGGTGCCTAAATAATTAAATACTAATAGCTAACACTTCTCTACAAAAGTATCATTGTTTTATTCATATTACCGAATAGATCTACATCATAACTATGCTAATGAAATCATCCATTAAATAATTTATAACTATGGTAATATATTTATATTCCGGATATAGAGCGGTTGTCTGACACACTCATTGCGTATGGCTAACTAGCGGGTGGTTGTTTTACGCAGAACCAGAGCACCGCACCATATTAGTAAGCCCCAGGAGGTTATGTGCCTAACTATATTACGACAACGAGTACATATAACATAGCTATATACAGCGGTTCTTAACCTGTTTCATGTGTACTAGTGTTTTACAAAAGTTATAAAAACTGGTTGATCATAACTAGCTAGGAAACTACACTTGAACAAAATGTTATTGCATATTTTCAAACCATTAAGGCATACTGCCCACGTAGCGTCACTTCATACGCACAGTTGTTCTAAGGTTTTTTGTAGATTGCATTTACACAAAAGAGACTTTGTCCACGGAGCTTCAAAGTCGCATTTGCTTAGCATTGCAACCGTCATGCAGCCTGGGCTACAACATTATTGGACAATAGTCATTCCTTATACTGATTGAAATACTGAATCATCCTGTGAAACTCTCTTGCAGCAACAAATAATCTGCGGTTAATGTTCTGTTCTACGTCTGATTCGTCGTCGTCTTTCACACCAGAGAGACAGTTCGAACGAAAAGCACGAACGAAAAGTTGCTTTTCAAAAACATAAACACCCGTGTTTACACCAAAGAGACAGTTCTTAAAATATTATTGTCTTTTGTTGCTGGTTTAGTAAACAAAACACATTTCTATCTGGAGTCGTTAAGATCAAAGGAAAACACTTTTGTTGTTGTTTTTTAGTCTGCTTGGTTTGAACACGCAGTTTTTGTTTTTTGTGAACATTTACGCTTGTCAGTTGTTGTTTATCATGTGTTATATGCTAATTCTTATGGGACACACAGAAAAACACTAAAAACAAAACAAAAATGATTTTGTTTTGCTTTTTGACAACAAAACTGTCTCTCTGGTGTGAAAGCGGCATAATAAAAGCGTATGCTACAATCATATCTTCTTTATCACTTGACATTTTCCTAATGAAAAAACGTGCTTTCTCAATGCTAATCTTCAGAGAAATGACCCAATTTGCAGCTTGTATGACGTTACGTGGACGAAACTGAGATGCAGAAAATATCTGGCTTCATTGCAACCTACAAATGTAGCTGTAGTGGACAGTAGCTGTGAATTAGAATAGATTTAGAACCAGTGGCATATAGATGCACAACGGTAAAGGCCTATGGTATATATTCATACGTGACATGCAGCGATGCATTAGATAGGTAGATAGGTTGTGTCCACGGCTAAAGCGTATATAGCACACATAAACAGTTATACTCGTATGTATACCTCTTTATATATAGGTTCAATATATAATACATGAATACAAGTTATTAGGTACATGCTGCATACAGTAGGTGTAGCACATAACCGTAAAATAGGTATGCGTTAGCGTTACATTATATAAATACTGTAAAACAATATAATAAACGGCAATAAAATATTCATATAAATTTTATTGATAGTTTTAAATATATTGCAATAAAAATAGCGTGAATTACGTTTTAGACGCTGTTCCCTTAATGACCATATATCTGATTAATTCCTTAACTGTCGCCACTATCTATTAGCGTAGAGATGTGCAAACAATCGATCGCGTGATGGGAGAAATTCAAATATAGATTCATCATACCCCTAGTTAGATTAAGTTCCGATTCGTTAAAGGGATTTGCCTACTTATACAAGACTGAATGCTCGTCTAATTTATATTTATACAAGAGCATAAAATTATATAAACCAGAAGTAGTAATATATATTTAGTGTTAATTTGTTACAGATTCCATTCTTTCTAGACGAGCAAGAGAGCCCGATTGATGTCCATTTATGAGTATAAAAGCTTAGATCAATATTCGCTAAAAATACTTGCAAAAGGACGTATATTTATGAATATATATTCATAACTCTACTCCAAGAGCGACAATAGACAAAATTCCTAGAAATCCAGTACAATGACTATTTTACTGTTTTATTATTCAATGACGTACCGTACATACTCATACAATATCAACTTGGTTAATAATTTGTACGCATGCAAGTTATTTACATATGAATTATGTATATATGGTAGGTATACATGTATATATCAGGTATGTATATGTATATATATTATTTTTACCTAACAATTATCAATTATTGACAATTACTATAAATTTTTATTATGTGCATATAAAGCTCAATTAAACAGTACTAAATTATTGAGTAATTCGCCACTGAATTGTACATAAAATCAAACACGTTTTTACCACTCAACGTAGTAAATATAATAGAACTAAAAAATAAACAAAGTATAAATAATTATAAATGTAAACACCAACAGATGGAGCGGGCCGACGAACTGAAACTATTGTAAAAATATTAATCAATAATTTAAAACTTTGAAGTTATATACGCACAATTTTAGCACGAATTATATTACATTATAAAATTTTTATTTTGCTAATGTAAACAAATTTACACGAATAAGCGTAACGTATTATTCTCTTTACGTAAAGGCAGTCACAACCAAATGGCCGGCCCTGAATAAGCCAACACTGCTGCTTTCTATTTCAATACAATATTCTATACATTCTATATACAAATAAAGGGTTTGTAATCGAAATGAAGCAATACTCGTAGCATTGAATTGAATTTAGTATCCTTTGTTTGCAAAATGGGCACCGTACTACTGTAGCTGAAACAGACATATGAGGATAAATTGCTATCTACTGCACTAATCGGATACACAATGACATCAAATAACGATTGATAGGCAATTACTTAGGTTTTTATTTATATATATACATTTATATCTATATAAAAAGAGTGAATGTATTTTTAAAATGACTTTATATACTCGTATAACCTAACTTACTAACTGGAATATACAGTTGTGACTTTACTCTATTTAACTTTAGAAAAGAGATAATAAAAAAAAGGTAAACAAAGTTTTAGACTGGTTTGTTTTTAATTGAATTGAACTCGTTTGTAAATACAGCATACAATATAGATTTAGTGGACGGTCCATAACAGTAAATTGATATACTTTGTTAAACTGTGTTTTAGTTTTGTTTTCTACACTGTAAAAAATATTTTGCTGAATTTTTTTTTATAAAGATATCAATTTTAAAAAAATGCGAACTATAATTATTTTAAACTTAAATCGGTGTATTTGCTGGAAATATTCTATGCAATATCTGATACGAAATTTGTTACGAGTAGGTATACGTACAATAAAAATTATACAACTATTATTAAAGTAACTTTATGCAAAACAATTCTCCATTATACACTACTGTATATATATAAGTTATATCTGTTATCGCATAGTTATTATTGTGGTACAAAAATACAAGATAATAAAAATATAAATAAGATACTGCTGCAATTTTTATTATTTTCATTCTTCACATAACAAACACCATTGTTTATGATAGATTAAAAAGTTTTATATTGAAAACCCGTGTTCACAATTATTTAAATGATAATGTGAATACGAATATTAAATTACCTAAATCCCTAAGGATTGTATTACTTGTATTCTATGAAAAGAATATCTAGAGGATTTAACATTAGAATAGATTATTTATTAATCTCTATTAAGTACCGTGCACACTGATATAAACATCAATATTTAGACGATATTTTAGATTCTTGGAATTTAGCAAAATTGTTATTTAATTACTAAATATTCCGTCGCAAAGCCTCTGTTTTGTGTGTATGTTTTGAAATCAATTCGTAATTTAATTTCAAAGCACAATTCCATTTTTAAATTTACTAATATTTACTCTTACAATAATTACAGCGAGTATAGATGTTCCAATACATGTTCCATATTATTTTTTATATTAGCTAAATTCAGTGTGAACATAAAACATATCAAAGAACAACAGTTTTACTATCTCAATAACGTAATTCTTTTCCATTCATAAAAACGAAAATTTATTTATAAAAACATGTCAACACCTTCGGATTAGCTTATAATTTATGGGGTATGTATTTCTCAAAGGCTTCTAGCCGACTTGGCTATCATTTCTCAAAGGCCCCTAACCGACTTTGCAAATGCATTGTCGGTCTGCTCATAATTTATTAAGAAAACGTAGCAAACACTGAAGGTAAGACAAATACAATAATTTATTGTTCCAATGTTTTTTAACTACTCAGTGGCATAGTGGGCATTCCAGTTGCACGTGTTCATGACCCGAGTAAAATTATGTGTTGGTTTTTTTTGCATCTTTTTACGATTTGTTTTTATTTTTTTCTTTACGTAATATATATTCTTCTTTTATAGACTTAAGGATCGTCTTCACTGATGACAATTTTCGCTATTACAAAACATAAAACATTGATGTTACCTAAAATATGATTACGACATATGAACCATATTATGAATACGGACTAAACTTAAATTTGCCGCGGAACAATGAAGCTGGAATCCGTTCATACCATAAATTATAAATACGACTTTCATGATTAAAAATTATCAGCAGTGTGTATTGATTTAGCTCTTCGGAGGACTCCTTTTAAAAATATTTAAATTTTGAATGAAATATGCATGCAAAATATTTGTGTAATATATTATTCCCTGCATAATTATTTCAATATATATATATATGTACTTCGTCGTCCTTAGTGTGTATAGTCTCTGCAGTCTGCAGATGATTGTTATAAAAAAACTATGAGCAAGATTAATCTACGCGAACACATATGCACAGCACAAGTAACAAATTGGAATAAAAAGTACTCTAGGAGAGAAAATACGGTTCTCATAGAAATGCTAATGCAGTAGAATAGCTGCAATGCAATCAGGGTAGTTTCCTATCACCCTTTTCTATTTGAAATCCCCTGTGCTCTTGCATATCGCGCCACGCGTTTCGTAAGGGTAAAAACATAGAATATATATGTATATCCTAGGGGAAACTACCCCAAAATACTTGGAAAATATGTATTCGAATATCTAGGGTAACACTAAAGGGTAGTATGCTTGTTAATGTAATATATATGGAAGTAGAAATGTTGATGAATTCACGTTCTATTCTACCCCTAGTAATTATTATTGAGATGGTTATAAAAAAATATTTTTATAAATGATTGATTTTTTATAGTAATCACATGCGAGGCGTAGAGAGAATTTTTAATATGTGAATCTTTTATTCTTTGCGTGTGTAAATTGATTTAATTAAAAAGAAACTGCATAGCCCAGTAGTCAATTTTTCAAGTTCAAGTTCTTTTCGTCGTCGGTCATCCTCGGGCGCGGCCATATTGAAAAAATGGTGACTATATTATTAGATTACATACATCCTGATCTTCTGAGGGATTCTCAAGAAGTATTCAAATTATCAATGAAATATCAGTTCCTAAAGAATATACAACCTGTGAGATGTTCATTTAACAATTAAAAACAGGAAGAGAGAGGAAGTACTAAAAGAGGCAGTGAAGGGAAGCAGGAGAAAGAAAGAAGTAGCGAGGAAACAGTTAAACTTCAGTCCAGAAAAATAGAGGATTTTCGGAAAGGAGATAAGGACAAGAGGTGATAGATGAAAATATAGGCTATAAGAAAGGAGAAGCAGGAAACGGTTTGCCGAGAGGAGACAAAGAAGACAAGAGGTGAGGAAACGGTGAGAATGAAGGAAGACTAGGGAAAATGAAGGAAGAGGGTCAAGAGAAGAAGAAGCAGAAAGTACTTTTGGAAATAAAAAGATCTAGAATAGTTTAAGTTTAATTTTAAGTTGAAGTTCTATGAAATGTATTAAGAATGTAGATTGTAAAGCCGAAAGGCGAACAATTAATTAATAAAATAATAATAACAATTAAAAACAAAAAAACAGGTGAAGGGAATCCATAAAATTATCTAATTGTTTTATTCCCTTTAATGTCCAGAGACAACTAAATGAACATGAACCTTGTCGATTACTGACCTCTAAATCCTATAACTGTGAAAAATAAATGCAGGCAGGCATATACGAGTATATATGTTAACTTAAATATATGTATATACGTATACATAAAGCTATCAAAAGAATATGCGGTACGTTATATACTTTAACATTGTGTATATTACAGCATGTTTGATAGCCCGGAGCCAATGTGGTTCACAAGGATATATGCCCTATATAATTCAACCAGCTTTATATATAAAATGTACATGTTATGTCCTACATACACGTTTTTTACTTTCACTTGGGTTTTTTTTATTATTTTTATTGAATTGACGGACGGCTATATGGTTTTTATATTATGCTGCGTTATTTAAAGCAATGACTTTTTTAAACCGAAATAAAAGTTAGAACTTAGTTTTGAAATATGTACAGAGATCAAGGATCATGTAATTACACGTTGCCAGGTTTGTAATTCATTAAAACGGAGTATAAATATATTTAGGGTAAATTTAGGGTTTTTTGTGTTCTTATTTTACAATAAAAACTTTGTTGAAGTGTTTCCTTGAAACTTTTTGATTGTTAAAATAAATATTTAATTTGACAAATGTGTGTGGAAATATTTGAAACTAGTACCGTTAAACGTTGCTTGTTAAAAACAAAGTTTAGGGTAATTATATTTCGTGGAAAACATGAACTATGATCTATGTCTTTTTAATCCAAAATTATGAAATATATTACAACAAACAATTATTAAATATTGCAAACAACTGGTGGTAAAAGATACGTAAAAATAACATATAAAAAAGTGTTAATTCAAATTAGGCGAGTATATATGTATACTAGAGTTTACCCCCGTCGCAAGCGACGACTGTTATTTGTGTGTGAATTGAATTTCATTTCAAATTTTAATTTCATTTTTAAATTGAAATATTTAACTTGTTCTATATTAACTTTACATATAACAATAAATAATTTTTCATATAAACTGAATTAAAAATTTTGTTTTTATTTGACGAATTTTTCAAAATTTGGGAAGTTAGCCCATATACAAAATTTCAACATTCTAGCACAATAACCCCCGTGCCCCCAAATAAAATTTTGCATTTTTTTTTAATAACATTAACATTAAGTAATACAAAATTTGAGTTTTCTCCCAAGTTTTCTACCGGGCCCCCTAATTTCTTCAATGCCCCCTTTTCCAATTTATCAATTTCTTATTTTCAAAAAATGTTAGCATTGATCACTGTAATACACATACCAAATATAAACAACACATATAAACAAGTCAGATACACCTGGAACATTATAATATAGGATACGACCTTTATAATAGGTAGATAATACAATAGATAAATGAATGAATGAATGAATAGTAAACGGTTTTCCTATTTGTGAAAGTCAACAAATGCAGTTTTAAAGTTAAAAGATACATTGAAGAAGTTATTTTAATAAAACGTGATCTTTCCATTCAGATCACGATGTCTTTTACTAGTTCACATTGTAAATGTAAATACGTGCCCTGCACCTTGCATTTTGAGATATGCACTACGTTCCTTCATTTACTACAGAACTTACTGTTATAGAGTAGTACACCGGTACTAGGTACTAGGTACAAGGTTTCCGTGCACTACAGCTCCATGGTACATTAATGCAGTCCCCGCAATGCATGCTGGAAGGTTGGGTACTTAATCTTAATGCCGGGTGGAAACAAGATAATTAATCGCATTCCATTTCTATTTCTTATTAAGATAAATCAAGTATGTACTAATATATCCGCGTCATATATGATACGGCAGACGATGTATTACAACTACAACTATAATATAACCCCAGGAATACTAATTAAAAATGTTGTCATTTAAAGTTGAAGACCACCCATATTAAATAATGTAAAGGTACAAAAAAACAATGTCCTTAAGGTATTAAATCATATTTTTTTGTAATTAGTATGTAAACTAGTAGAGAAATGAAATATTCATTGTAGTAAATCTTTCTTCATTTACGCTGTAAGTTAGTTTTATGCAAAACGAATTAATTTTAAATATTTAAAGAGGAATTAGATGTCTTATAGTATACTACCTCTTACTATAGTTATAATATCAGACTTTATAAAATAAAAGAAAAAGTGTTATACATATATATAAATCTCGTCTTTGCATTTTTTCATAAAAACAATTAATTTGTATTAGTTTTATAAGATAGTAATAATTTTTATGGATTTTGTTTGCTGATTTATAGAGGATGCGAGAGAACAATTCTCTTCTCGCAAAATATTTATACTCGCCAACTTTAGTTTATCGATCAAAATAATATATTTTTCTTATAATAATACGAGTAATATTACATTAATAAAAGAAACTGATTCACTGATTTTTACACTATTGCAGTATGTATTCTTATTCTTGCTTAATATGTATTCTTGTTTCATTCTAATTTTTGCGCCTACAAAGTGTGTGATGCTACCCTAATAACACGTATAGCATTAAATCGATTTGGTAACGTTAAGTTGAAAAATGCACTGAAAACTGACTATTTCCGTAGCTCATTATCAGTTACTCTTTTAATAAAATTAAATTGTTTGATCTTTTTTATTATTTATTTAGGCAATGAAATTTAAAATTGAAATTGTTGGTTAGAATATATAGTATATATGTATACTATTTATCCTGTATAATATATATAGGATAGATAGTAGGTAATTGAGCACAATGACATGTAATTTACTGATTTAAGGCGGAAGAATGTAGTGCCTAATGGCAAAAACATTACAATAAAATAATAATAATATATACATAAAAAACATATTGCTTTATGTAATGTAAATGCTATATATGTTATTTATTATATTTCACGTTTTCATTAACGAAAGCAGATTTGGATTTGCTAGTGCGCTTGCGCAGGTTGCTTGGTTTGATTTCATGAAGTGAAAATATGAACGTCTAAGAAGCGCTTGTTTATAATTTCACAGTAATAATGTTTCCATAAATATAAAGTTTCTTATTGCATATATGCGTTCATACACCGATATATAATCAGTTATTATTTTATTAAACAATAAAAATGAATAAAAACAAAGAAACACAATGGCCATTGATTCAAATAAAATATATTATACAACGTACGTTGTATATTGTAATTTTATTAGAAAAGTAATATTTATTAGAAGTCCTAACGTGTTGATGAATAAAGAAAATTAAAATCAAATGTGTTACTCTCGCAATAATACATTAACGTTTATTACATTCTAACAATACTAAATTATTTCAATTTTTTTATTTAAAATTACATTTATATATAAACAAAACAAATAAAACTAAATTAATAAATGCAAATAAAACATTTTCATATATAAATATAAAATTTGTATAAAAGTATGTAAAAATTGAAAAACCACACACATTGTGGAACATGCTATGTAATTGAACGAGATGAAATATTTTATTTAATCAATCAAAAATATAAAACATAAAATGTAATCTACACACATACACAGCCTCGCATAGTGTTTCATAAATATGTAATGCATGTATGGATATAAAAACACACACAAACACAGAAAGATCGTTGAGTTGGTTGGGATAGCATAAACATTTCAGGCATTATAAATTAATTAACTCTACTAGCTGCAATGCCGTGCCGTGTTTAAACTCGTTTTCACTTTGACGGATGCGGGCTTATTAATACCTACATGTTAATTCCAAAAACGAAATATAAACATATATTTTTTTGCATGTTTTGCTATTAATGAGATGTTTGCAAATTAGAATTGGAAAACCAATGAAAATGAAATAAAATGTTACATTTTTATTTTTAATTGATGAATTGTATATAGTATATATAATTTCATAAATAATTTAATATTCTCACTTGCGTTAGTGTGAAAACCATGTACATATTTGTAATGGGACTAATTGAAATTTCGATTAGAATTAGATGTTGTTAATATTTGTGTGTATAGTTCAAATCTTATACCAGACTTATACTTAAAAGAGGTTATAAAAGCGGTATAAATCTATAATACGATAATGAATTTTATCTTATTCGTTTCTATATATATTATAGAAAAATAAGTGAGTCAGTGCTTTTTAGTTATATCGGCAGTTTATAATCCACAACTTGTTTTAAGTATGAGTCGCTGCCGAACTCTCGCAATTTGAACTATACTTCTTTTCTCAAAATCTCTCATGTGCAATAGAAGTTTTGACCCTGTAGAAGTCGCATCCTGCAGACACGACCATCTTAAGACAATTTTATCTTTGTCGTTTAATGATATAACTAACACTATATGAATACATAAAGAAAAAGCCAGAGTGTTTTAAAACAGTCGTATAAAGGCGGCTACCCTAAAAATATTAAGAATTATAACATAACTGAAGTTTAACCTAAAAAATTACTTTTTCGATTCCAGATTCGTCAAGACAGTTAACTAACGAAAAATGTAATAAGTAATTTGCTCGGTTAAAGTATGGTTATATTCCACTTGAACAAAAATGAGACCTAGTTAACTGAAAATTGAAAAATAGGCCATAAGTTGAATAAACCAAATTTGGTTTATATATATAAATATTTTTGAAAAAGATATATTTTTTAAATTTTAATTTAATTGCGCATTATAATTATGTGCATGTGTAGGATCAATAAAAAATATTTATTATTTCAAAATAGAAGCAAAATAATTACTAAGAATAATAATTAAATAAATACACTGTAGCCCTGCCTAGTTTAATTACATTCAAAACTAATTAATTTTATAATACGAGTATGTACTCATATTGATAATTGCATATGTTTTAAAACATAATTTATTGAGCTTTAATTATTGAATTCGCCATTCGGATTATATTACTTAAAATGCTTTGATATTTAACGAATACATAGTACATAATAAAATGATATAAATGTGTAAATAAACAAATTCGTGGAATTATGAAACTTTTTTGCTATATTTTAATCAAAATATTTTGCAAATATTGTAATATAACAAACTATATTCGAGTAAATAGAGAAAAAGTATTTGTTTTAAAAACTGTGTAATCATAAAAGTTATTTATAGTTTCATTAGTTTTACCACATTTTCAATTTAAAATTCCAATGGCAGGAATTGTTATAAAGTGATCTAAATTTCATAACGGAAATATTCAAACTGTGTTTAACTGATTTGTGATGTTAATTTTTATTTAGAATAAAGTAAAATATTATTTTTACAAGTAATGAATTATCTTAAATTTCGTATTCGTATTCCTTAATATCGTATTCATATAGTTTATCTTTCAATGGTAAAGATAAAATTATTTTAATACAGCCATATCTCTAGTGTGTGGTCGTCCTTAGTATTATAGTAAACCGTTACAAAAAACCTACAATTCTGGATATAAAAATTTAAATATTTTGTATAAACTTTTGATAGAAAAATAAAGTATAGATGGTTAAATGTTTTAGTCTTTCAGAGAATTCATAATGAAAAACCTTTCAATTCGGAATTGGACTTTACCTTGTGTTTCTTCGTTCACAAGATTTTTTGTATCATCTCGTCGATTCTGTTCGTACTGGCAACTCGGCGCTTAAAGCATGTAAGTTTAATGCGATTTCCTATATGCAGCCAAGCGAGATCGACTAAGCCAAGCATACAGCAGACGTACAGAAGAAAATATCGATTAAAACTGTTTCCGTTCTTACATTACGAAAAGCAAAAACTATTTTTAGTTTTTGTGTGGTTACATGTAGTAAAATAAAGGAAACCAAATTATCTGTATCCAACGTTACCAAATTTAAACTATATAGATAGAGGGACATTAAAACTTTAAATATAAATTGGTCAATACTAATTCTTTTTAATTTCTTTATGATTTCTGAACCGATTCGTTTTATAAATGTAGATTCACTTCACTCAAAGATTGCAAATTTATACTGGATAGAATGAATTAGAGATTTAATCACTTGGAAGTTATAAAAATGTATAGAGATGGAATAAAGTTCTGAAAGTTTCCAACATGAACATAAAATAATATAGTGAGATCCCAGAGCCCGCAGACATCACTTATTTTCTGATGAACAAAATCTGTAAGATTGAGTAGTGTTAGTATGTACAATATGCCTACCTGCTAACTTGACCAGGTATCAGATAATCAAGGTTTATGTCTCACTCACTCCCATGCGCACGGATAATGCTCTCTTGCTCCTACTCATAGCGGAATTAAAATTGGGTTTAGGGGATGTTTGGCCCCTTGGATCAATCTGTCCTCTTGTAAAACGTTTTAAAACAGTTGTCTTGTAATACCTTGTATTATCTTGCAGACGCTTTAAAGCTGACAAAAAAATTACTCTTACTTATAGTCTGATGGTCCATTTTTATATATGTTAGCGAGACAACTGTTTTAAAACGTTTTACAAGAGGATAGACCTATCCAAGGGACCAAACATCCCCTACACCCAATTTTAATTCCGCTATGAGTAGGAGCGAGAGGGCATTATCCCTACGCATGACAGTGAGTGAGACATAAACCTTGATTACCTGATACCTGGAAAATGGCCGCCTGGTCAAGTTAGCAGGTAGGCATACGATCATTGTACATACTAACACTACTCAATCTTACACATTTTGTTCATCAGAAAATAAGTGATGTCTGCCGGCTCTGGGATCTTGAACTAAACAAATATTACACTACTTTACGACACATAATGCATACATCGAACTCTCCATACTTGTAACAATACTGATACAGTGTTACATGAATTTTTTTTATTTAAAAGTAGTGTACAGTGATATAATAATGAAGTTAAAACATGAATAAAATGTAATTACACAACAAAGGGTCCACAGAGGGGACGAAGGGGCAAGAGAGGAACCAGGGACAATCAGTTGTTGTTGGGCGACTAGACTAATGATTTCCAAAGCTCGAGACAGGGTGGTGAGAGTTTCTGTTCCAGATCAGTGCGGATTGCAACTAGTGGGAGAATAGAAATGAGAAGGGGGAGAAAATGGTTGTCTTTACGACCCTTTGCCGGAAATTACCTGTAGGTCGTAAACCAGGAAGTCTGCCCTTCAAACCACTGATTCTATGAAATTGTCCAACAGCTCAAGCGGAACGTGAGGTAGACTTGGCTCTGTATTCTAAGATGTAGTAATGCCATGTTTTGGATTTATAGGTGTATTGGTGTAGATGAATATACGCCATACGGAATTGCATGCAATACGTACATAAATAAATAATTTATAATATAATGTTATGCATAACATTGTGTGAAATCATATATAAGTATATATATTAGTCATATATATAATTATGTCTCATATGGCGGCAGTCTATCATATAGTAGATTGACAGTGGTAAGAAGAATAACGGCATAATGCACCCAATGAAAATGCAACTATGTAATAATATAAGAAAAGTTAACGAAATGTAAGTACCAAAAGGATTAATTTATAAGCAAAATGAGCAATCGTTTCAAGAAACACTGCTTTAAAATGCCAGAGTTTGAAAGCGACTCTTCAAATTAATCTTTCAACAAATTTACACTAGATAACACAAAATCTTTCATTTAGAAAATTATAATGGAATTTATTATAACCCGCATTAGCATGAGTGAAGTTTCTAATTTTAACCTTTTTGCAAATACCCAAACAATAATTGGCCAAGGTATTTCTAACACTCTCTTACCAACAAATGGTTATCATTTCCGATATATAAGTGCGATAAATTTTCATTTCTTTCATCACTAAAGTCTTCGTAGGGATTCTTCTATAGAAGATCAAATTCATAGATATAGTCTGACGACAATATCTGTATAGTCTGACTGCTATACTTTCGGATTAGATCCCTGGACCAGAGTTATATTTTCTGGGTTTGCTTGTTGTTATGCTAAATTGATCATATACATACATAAGCATAAACTTGTTAGGCAGCGGTGTAGTTCATCGAAAATAGATGGATGTTAAATAAATACAAATAAAAAAAAACAAAAAAGAAATAGAGAAATATTCCCGTCTTTCAATAAAAAGAAATTAAATAGTTGTAGAGAAATGTTGCACCAGTGGAGATGCTCCAGAAGTTATGAATACAATACTACTAGTTATTGTACATATACATACACAAATGCAAATAGAAAATACAATGTCCGTTGTTTATGCAATTATAATCCCGTATTCAACCAACAAAAGCTATAAACTTCGAAAACAATTAAAACCATTTGGGAATTTATTTTAATATATGACATTTTCATAAGGCTTATGATATATCATTTGAAACCACGAGATATATACAAATGTCAAATAATATGCATATGTCACCTATACCACTGCACCAGACCAATCAACCCTTACTATACAATCAGTACTAAAATTCACTTACATGTGTGTGTAGAGAACAAATACAATTGACCACAAGTAAACTCAAGGGAGAGAGAGATTTGATCTCGAAATTAATTTCCGAATGTAGAGTTATCTTGAACGTTTTGAAAAAATCACTGTTTTGTGTGTGAGTTTTGTATTGGCAATGTATTTAAAACCTATTTCTTTCACAGCATTGTGGTAGGTATTTTGTTAGTACCGGTGGTTTTTTATTTGTTTATATTAGTCTCTCCCCAGTTTAAATTCTATCACATTCTATATTATCCAATTCAAATTATCACAATCGTCCTTTCTAATCCGCAGCTCTATTTCAAGATCTCTCCAATTCTGAATCAATATTTTTATGCAATTTATTTATAATCGAAATTATAATGCATCTTAATATATGATATTTATTAGACACTCATGAAACAAATATTTCAGTGAAAAATCTACAACAGTAAAAAAAAAAAATATTTACACAATTTTACACTTTCACTTTCATTCATTTAACTCTTTTTGATATAGTAAAACTGATTGAACATAAAATCGAAACCAAATTCTTCACAACATGTATATAATAAAAAATCTATAAATATAAAAATAATATTATGTCCTGTATACAACACACTTGTAAAATATAAAAAAAAGTGCAATGAATTGTATAGTATGATCGAAAAAGGTGTATTAATAACCGATTCAATCAAAAATTTATGTTGAATAAAATTTTTATATGTATATCATATGTTGTAAGCTCATAAACTTCTATGGTATTACTTGTTTACATATAATATTTAAAAAAATATATTTAGATACTTTTTATGTTAAAATGAAAAGAAAAAAAATTGAAATTGTATAATAAAAATTATTAATGGAAAGAAATAAATTTGGGAAGAAGACTGAAGAAAAAAAGACACATATCACTGGAAAGAATTGACTTGAAAATTGTGATGAAAGTCAAAATGTATCTTTAATTACATTAAATATTTAAAATAAGTTTAGCGATAATTGTAAGCATTATATAATTTTAGAAATCGATAGTGGGAGGCGCATTTTTACTTTTTATAAAACAAACTTACATCCTGATAAAAAATTTTAGATCGATGAACTTTGTTTTATTAATATTACAGATAGAAGTATCATATATCTTCCTTTTGCAGTGAAATAAATTCAGTCGTAAAAATACTGTAGAAATATTTTTATAAATTCCTTTTTATGCTACTCTATATGAAATAATAATAGCAGTTTTTTTTTTATTTTCCGGCTACACATGTTCGATTGCTTCGTAACTGTCTTCCGTTCTGAAGTTAGGCAAGGCAGCCCAGAAGCAACAGCAGCGGCAGGAGTACCACGTGCAGATATTCCATTCTTTTTTTTTTTTTTTTGTTTTTTTTTTTATATAAAACAATGTTACAATGATTTATGTATGAGAATTTTATAATCTTGCTTTATAAGGAAACTTGATTAATTTATCTCCGGTGTTTTTATAGAATAAAATTATTGAAATTAATAAGAGTATTATATTTCTATATATTGATTATTATATCAGGGTTTCAAGAGGGAGATTTTTATTTGTTTTAAAAAGTATTTCTGCATTAAAATATATCGCATTTCATCAAATGAATATCATAATATACATTTCTGAAATTATAGCATTATTATTGCTTATTTTATTTATTTGGCTTATTCTTATAGATAGCTTTTATATAAAATATAAATTTTCCTGTATGAATATCATACATACTCAATGTAATGCATTTTTGATGCAATCGATTTATAAATATTTTCCACTATAATATGACTGTCGATCAGTTATTCGATGCATTAATCTGTATGTATTATACTTGAATTTATTTAAAAGAAAAACTTTTATTTAATATCGAACTTAGGCGTTTAAACAAACGTTTGCATTATTTCAAGAATAATTGTAAAAATATTTAAGCTAAAGTACTAAAATTAGGCGCCACATTGAATAAAACAAATTACCACTTTATGACTGAGAGCAATAATATATACTTATTTTAAAAACAGTTAAAAACCTCTTAAGGGGGTTCTCCCGTGTGACGGCCAGTTTTTTTTTAGCATTTTTTGAGAATCTTTTTTGACGTCCAATGAAAAGATAGAACTTTGGTATTTTTATCAGTTATTTTTTACTATTTCAAAAGTATATAAAACAAATTTCATGTAAAAATTTTCATTAGGCGCTGACTTCCTCCACGATTTTGGCTTATTGGCTTATCAGAAAGAAAGAAAAAAAACGGCGTTTTTATCTATAGACCAAAATGCATGGAATGAACTAGAAATTTAGAAATTTAGAATTTTGAAATTTTTTAAAATTTTGAAAATTGGGTTTTTGGCAGACTTCTGCATATTTCATGACTATTTTTACTTTTTCGTTTCGAATTAATTAGAAATACTCGGAATTTTTGGAAGTTTATTCTGTGCGCCTACATGTGCTGAGTCTATCCTCTAAATTTTAAGTGAATCGGTAAAACCGTCCTCGAGATATGATGGAGGAAACTTTGAAAAACAGTTTTCAGATTCAAAAAAACGCGTTTAAAGTTCCTACCACTCAACTACGCGCTCCGAATCTGTTTCTTATAACTGCTGTGTCTTTATAACGACTTCGAATTTTAAAAAATCACTTTACCTGCATATTCTACAAATGTTAAGGAATAAATTTAAGCAAAACAAAAATCAATTTTTTGGACTCATCACACGGCAGAACCCTCTGAATTGAAATGTACTTTTCTTAGAGTTAATTATTTTAACTCATTATTCAAATTTTATATTTTCTGGTGTTCGTCTAGTGTTTAAAATTAATTCTTTCAAAATCACAATTTATCTCATGTGAACGCTTTTAGTGATTGCTTCCATAAACAGTTACAAATCAACAGTTGAAAATCAGTTAGTCTAATTACTACTGACTGCGAGTGTGTATGAAGTTTATCTATTTATGAACAATTTGTTCGTTTGTGAATAACACATCAACCATTATCGAATTTCGATATCAAAATGAATTTACTGAAAATGCAAACGATAACGTGAGTACATGTTTCTAAAAGCTAAATAACTGGAAATTTCCAAATCAATAGCAAATTCTAAAGGTAAAACAAAAGACATGATAATAATCAATGAACATTACAAACACATTGTATGCATAAGTAAGTTTGAAGTATAAGAGGAACATAATTAAGGGTTACAGGTGTACTACTATCACCCCATTAAATATTAAATGTATTTGCACAATGCATAGTACCAACCTATGAAAGAAGTAACCAACCACCTGTTCCAATTCACAGAAAACAGAATTTCGTTTCGTTTCAAATTGTAATTGTGTTAGAGTGTGAAACAAAATGCAGAGTCTTGACTTTATCTATTCAGACCTCTGTAACCCCATTAAAACTGAATACTCGTAGGTATTGTATTCTGAAGGTACAAGATGAAAAACTTTCATCATTAATTTAATTATAAAGGTACGATTCGCGATGTACTGTGCCGTGAGGTTGTGACTATATGGGTTTTTGTTATATGTAACGAAAGAAAGAAGAAGAGAATAAATACGAAGAGAACCGTAACAAATGCACAAGCACGAACTAATATTCTTCTCACAATATATCAAGGTCGTTGTGAGATTGTAATATGAACGAGGCACAGTGAAGAAGCAGCGATAACTTGTCTTTTATACTTTACTTACACAATTATTATTTAATTGGTAGATCTTTCATTATTTACCTGTGTGCAATCTTAACTGAAGTATGTTTTTGAATAAGGTTCCGATTTTTAAAAATGATAAACTTTTTTTTATCGTCATCAATATTGATTTAGCTATCTTACTCTAAAGCTTTCTTACGCGAGAGCGACCCCGCTTTTTGATTTGAATGTATATCGAATACTATAACTAATTGCTTATAGTAATTATTGTAATTAGTTTGATAATACATTCATTAGATATGCTAAATGTACATATAATTAAAATAATTTGTAATTACTTTTATAAATATGTAATAATATAAAGTATTTATTAATGCTAATTATATTATGTGTGTGGTCTCAGCAAAATCGATAGAAATTGCCCAGCCCGTGAAAAATTGCATGGGTCCTTTGCGGTGTAAATTAGCATGTTAAAAATGAAAAAATGCCCGAAATGAAAATAGTATGTATACAGGAAATATGGCTTTTGCATCTCCATACTAAACTACGACAATTATCATTATTTAACAATATTATGTTTAGTATTTCATTTAATTCTTTTTCAATTTCATTATTTAATGATTCAGTTTCCATTGTAGGGTACAAACTTTCAAAACCAACTAATTAAAATAAACGCAAATAACGTATATTTAACCAAAATGATAATTACAATGTAGGCCGCGCCGCTCGCCCGCCCATCGTGTTATCTGGTTTATCAATTTGCAGTACGTTTGCAGAGGGGACACAAACGGTACAAGTACGTTGCAGATACTGTTTGATTGCACAAATGATTACAGTAGAATAGATAAATAATAAATTATTCTATTGTAACTGGAAATTGATAAATAAAGCGCTATCATTATATTCATTTAGTCCCTTTTGTGCTGTTTTTTTTATCAAAATATAATTAATTTCTAATTATGCATATTTTTTACATGAGATACTTTAATTTTATTTTAAATGATTGAAAATTACATATTAAATAGATTGAGATGAAACAGTTGGCTGGAGAATCATGCTTGATGCGAAAGATTTGATTCTCGGAGCTATAGGTACTATATTTTTTGGGTTTGGTTGCTATCAAAGTTTAATTGTGTATATTCTTACATAATACATATTTGGAAGTCGTTTCTGATAGAACTCATAGTTAGACGTTAAAAGAAATAAAATAAAATCGTTGGATTGACATTGAGTCACATTTTTTCTTAAATATTAAAACGCGTTTAAAAATGTGTACAAAAGTAAAACGTCTTTCATTAACGGTATTTGGCTTTCATCACAAAGCCATTCAACGTCTCTTTGTTACTTTGAACGTTATGAAGAATTCGACAGTCATTATCGACCCGTCATTCCCGTTCCCTCATAATATCTCTTCCACCATTTTGGCAGGTGTAAATTTTTTTAATGAACTATTGGAATTGTTTTCCCAATATTAATAAGAACAAATAAATACATATATTTTAATAGTATTAGATAATGTCTTACCTGGTGCGGCGACTGGCTAGGTTGTGGAGGTTGAGGTGACGGACTGGGTGCATGACCAGGGCTTTGAGGAGGGCCCTGTTGAGGTGAAGGAGGTGGTAATCCTGGTCCAGGACTTGCTGCCGGTGATGGACCCCCAGGTGGCCAACCTGACCTTTGTGGTGGTTCACCGTACTGAAAAATTACAAAAATATGTTATTAAAATATTGATAATACAGTAGTGTATAATGTAAATACAATGAGGTAAGTGAAAAAATAAGTGTTAAATTTTATAAAAATGTTTCAAATGTTGCAAAGTAAATTTCTGTTAACTGCATTCACATATGTATAGGAAAAATAAAAGTTCTATGACAAATATAATTCAAAGGAGATTTAAAATGAAATTATATCATACCAGAAATAAAACTGCTGGCAGTATGAAATTGACAGTTACAAATATCGACTATGTATGTACGTTAGTAGTAAGTACGTATAAATAAGGAAACAGCTGCAGAATATTGACTCAGATGTCAGAAACAGATTACTTTTATTTCAAGTAACGAAAATTTGTTGCATACATCTTTCTGGGTACTTTCACGCTGTTATCTTCAAAAACAGATAAAAATAATAATAGCATCATAGCTGATTATGTTAGATATAACTTTTGAAAAGGAAAATTTTATATTTAAAGAACGTGGTTATTGAAATTACATCGAAATATTAGAACTAAATTGAAAGATCTTAAAATGTGATGTGATTTGTCATAATTACACAAATTATTGTGGAGTTTCGAAAGTGTACCATTTCCAAATTGGTGTAAAAAGCACCGGGTAAGGCTGTTCCCACATTCATAGTTATCCCAAAAATTATACAGTAAGACCGTCTGCACATCGGTCAACTGATTATAAACCTTAGCCCCGAATCTGCCCGAACCGAATGAGAATACAACTGTGTTGTTAGTGAGAACGCAGTGTATACGAGTGAGAGAAAACACGGAGCACAAACGAAACTAAACTGATTTGATATTGGTTTTGAGCGACTATGTTCCTTAGTCGCGGGGCAATGACGTTGCATGCTTTTGATGGTGACATCATGAGCAGAGATGTGCCAAAGACTATTCAAAAGTATTGAAATACATACATACATACAAATACCTCATAATACAACATAATAAATCCCCTATTATTCTATAGTCACGAAACACGGCTCGACATGGCTCGTTTTTCGTTTTCGTTGAGAACTTAGTTGCGCGACTAGTTTGCAATCAATCGAGCCATGTGCAGACGACCTAAAAGAGCAATAAGATTCGGCTCGTTTGGCCGATCTAGGACATGCTACAAGATTGGCTCTATGTATGTCTTTTTATGATTGTGTAAATCCGGAAAAGTCCGACATATAGTGGCAAAGATTAGCGCGTCAATGATACGCGCGTATACATATGTGTTCTACTTATTCGGTGTTGCCACCAGTGTGCTCACAGGCGTACATTGAGATGAAAAAGTATGATGAATTAAATTTACGATTGAATAGTGGAATGAAAGAAAGAGTTGATGTTCATTAACATATATTGTTATATCTTCTATCGCCTATTGTAAAACGCCATGTCGTAAACAAATAAACAATTTGCAATGACTAATATCTTATGTAGACTAAACTACAGGATTTATTGATAAAAAGAAATACATAAAAATCAAACCAAAAGCTTAGCGACAATAGTATACAAAACAAACAACAAAGCGTCTAATGGTAGATAAAACGTTAAACGAGTGAACGACTGACGACTGACGACTGACTACTGTACATTGTGTATAGAACTTGTTTTGTTTATTTATATTCTAAAAAAAAACCACCTGCTCTCTAAATAGAACTTAGAGCACAAGGTTGTGTATAAATAAACTTGGACAATATTATTTGTAAAGTGGTATTATTGTATCTATCTTCTTTTAACATTAAAGTTTAAGAATATAGTACATAGTGAATGAAAGAGATAAAAAAAATATATTAAAGAGTATATAGAAAACCAAAACAGTCATTAAAACAGGCGCTCAGACAGTGAGGTGGTGTTTATAGAAAATATGGGATGAGAAGGGATTCCCCAGTCAAGGCTTACAACACAAATACATAGGAATACATACAAATTATATATATGTATATATAAAAGCTATAAACATAATACTTTGCCACTTTGGTCTCTTACAAGAGGGTGCAAAAGTACAGTCAACTTTTTATATTACCATTATTTATTTATGGTTTGTTTATTATTGTTTTCACTAGGATACTAAATATTGCTGTAATAATAAACTAGTAGACTTTAATGTTTAGGTGATGACAATACTTGAGTCTTGAACTTCAAAACTAAATGTACGAGTATGTACTAAATTTATAGTTGAAATAGTGCAATCTATTTTCATCAAATGGTGTCAAGTATTCAGACTTCATAAATTAGGAGAGTTTAAACACATGTTGATTTCTTTAATGTCAAATATGAAACACACATTTTACTTGGAATGCAAATGAATGGACGCTTCATTAACTTAAGAGATGTTTACAGCTTTTCAACGATTAGACACTTTGAAGCACCAACTCGTATAGTTGTGCATTGCATTTTCTTATGCAATATATCAAGCATTATTATCTATCGAATCACTTAGTATGCATAAGCAAACATTTTCTCCAGATATGTCAATGATCAGAAATCAATCAATATTTGTTAACATCAGTTAACATTTGTCAGTGTTCTAATTGAAGGTAATACATGAATATTCTCTACTATGTGTTACACCTTTTGTTATTTGCACTATGATAAGGGAGACCTATGATAGTAATAGACCGTCCTGCTAATATTACTAATTTTAGGCATGACACCTTAGGAGTTGTTCATAAATTAAGTCACACGAATTTCATAGTTGTCCGACGGTCCCGCTTCCCTTTTCACGCGTTGTCACACATTGTGAACCCCACTTGTAGCGACTTGATCTTGTTCCTTAGCCTCCCCCAACCCCTCCTTGACACATTTTGTTGATCACCCCCTTTGTGTATAACGTAATTAAGAAATGAATATTGTGTAAACTGGTAGCAAAATTTTCAAAATTTCTTATTTATTCATTGCTGCATAATAAGTGCGTCAGTGGGGACGCTTCATAAGATTTAAGTAAAAAATTGCAGTCTAAACAAGAATATTAAGATATTAAAACTAGTTTTATATAAAATTGAATATGTATGATGTAAATAAATGAATCGATTTGAACGATTTTTCACGGTAAAAAGAACTTCATGATAACATTCTCCATACTCGCCCACTATATAATACGATGGGGTTGTTTTTTTATTTCAAATGTATATATATTTCTTTGGAACAACTTATTCGATATTGTTTTTAAAGCAAACAAAGCAATAATACTATTTGTCTTAGTTCAGAAACTTAAATCTATCAGACGCACAAAATCCGTAAAGCTTCTCCCACCCTTTCTCGGCACCCGACTTTTCGAGATCCGATCTAGAATAAAGAGTATAAGAAATTTATAAGAGATCAACGTTGATAAGATTTATCAAAACAAACTTGACTTGAAATTCATAATACGAGTATGAAGTTGTTTTCCAGAATCAACTTTTACCATATTACCACATGTTCCATCTGATGCCGATGCTGATGCCATTCAACTCAGCTGAGCGCGAAAGTAAACACAACTCGGTCAAAGGGAAACCTCACACCAAACCCATCTAATTCCACCTAAAACCCTCCTAAAAACCTCCCAAACGCGCCATGTGATCCCATTTCTACATGAAGGGATGAGAGGGGTAAAGTAAAAGCAATGGAGTATGGAAGGGAATGGAATATGGAAAGAGAAATCATGGTGTTACAGTTACGTTATGGTGTGGGGTAAGGTGTCTAGCTAGAACGTGGTTCTGTTAGCTCAATGCTTGCCAACATACGGAAAAGGCTACAGTTACAATGACACCTGTATGACATGAAATACACACGTGTATGCGTACTATATGACACGCGTACAATATTTGTGAAACTGAATAAATCACAGGTGATACATGTTTACGATGTACATTTTCAAGGTTTTTACAGATATCATGTGTCAATTATTCAAAAACTTTTTTTTAGGAAAGTTTAATATATTTCAACGACGAAAACTGGTAATAATTACAAAATGACACATACGATATATTTTCTCTATGTACATAAATACTGGTACATGATGAAATTCTAGTACTTCATTAATAATTCATTGGCATTATTACGAGATACGTTTGTATTCTACTTCTACGACAGTTTTTTACGTAACTTGGAACTTATTACAAATGAATAAATTTTATCAAAATGTAACAAGAAGTATAAAGGGCATCCCTCTCTAGAGCATTCAATGTCTTAATTAACTCTTGCGTACAAAATATGATTACGAAATTATTACACATAGTTGAAATTGTATTATATATGCAGTAAGAAATTTAGGGTTGTTTTATCAATGCTCTGTTAACTGAGGTTTATTGTAAACCTTTGAATTCAGCTCTCATTTTTATTGTAGTCTAGATTTTTCGTTAGTTAACTGTGGTCGGTCTTTGAGAAAAATAGAATTGGAAAACCCATTTTTTGTGAATTAATTAGTAAAAAATAAGTAAATTAAAAAGTCTAAATGTGGAGAAATTCAATATGAAGTGGACTTATTGGCAAAGAGCAAAAATTAAGTGAAAGAGAAGTGGCAGGGTATGTGGAATAATTCAGAGAAAGGAAGAAAATTTTTCAGTTTACAGTCTTCGGTGTACGGACGTCGTTGGTGGTGGAAGCCCAAGGTCCGAGAAGAGTTATCACTTATCTCGAGACTGAGGGTAGACCATACAGGGGCATTGCACATGTTAAAAGAAATCCCTTGGTGGAACAAGATATGTGCAATTGTGGAGAAGGGGTAGCAGATCCTAAACATTTGATCTTCCAATGTACAGAAACGGAGGCCTTCAGAAATAATTTTTACAGAGTTTTGGTAAAAAATTGAGTGGTGTTGCCAACGAGTATGCAGGAACTACTGAGATATCCGAGGTAACCAGTGTGCTTAGTCATAGACAGGATATTTAAGATAGCGGGTTTAAAAGTATAGATGTATTAATAAATGAAATGTAAATATGTGTAAATGTTAATAAAACGAATTAAGAAGGGCGAAAAAGAACCGTGGTCATAGGAAGCCTGTGAATTATCATTAAAGAAAAAGAAAGATGAAATCATCATCAAGCAATTTGTTTTGATTTCTACTATAAACCAATTTAACATCGATGACTCTAATACCCTGTCTTTATACGAGTATATATATTTCATGGGAGGATGGCTATAAAATTTGTGAAACATGAACAAACAGAGAACAAACGCCGAGTGTACCGAGAGCACTGATATCACCTTTGGGAATTTACTAGTATAATAGTCGTAATACTCAAACGTTGTGTTTGTTTTTACTATTTTATGTACATTATATGGACTTGCAACGTTAGAGCCTCTTAAGTTCTGTGTGAGCGTGAGCGTGAGAGTGAGGTATGAGAACATGGAACCGTACTGTTTTATGTGATGTTAAAGTTTATGTGTATAGTATTTCCTGAAAACCTATATTGTCTGTGTACAAAACAAATCTACCTATAAACAGTTCCAATTTCTTGTATTTTACGAATAGTTTTCGACTCGGGAATTCTTCCTCAATAAGTATAATTTTCGAAAAAAAAATCATTCTTTAGTTTCATTATAAAAATTAGACTGTATCAGTATCAGTGCCGTACCGAGACTAATGGAGGCCCTGTGTGGTAGGAATTGCGATCTGAGATCGATTCAGAATCGATTTTTTGAGTCAAAATCTCGTGAACCTATTTCAAACACGAGATTTGAAAGAAAATCGAGATTTGATTATTTTTTTTTTGTAAAAATGCAACTTTACAATTATTTTCATTATTTATTATAAGCTTGGACATGAAAAATTGGAAATTCTAATTATTTTATTCTATAATAAATAACCTACATGATTTTATTGATTAATCAAAAATCAGTCTTAACTTATTCTTTAATTGTAAGAAAAGCTTGTATTTTTTTTACAAATTTAATAAAAATAAAATCAATAAAATATCGTTTTCTTTTCTTTTTCTCTTAGTTAGTGCTGATGTTTTAGACTTCGATTCGAATCGATTAAAAAATCGATCTTTTTATAAATAAATGTAAAATAAATGTTGTATTTAGTCGTAATTGAATAGAGTTTTAGAGAGCCTATATTAGGTCGAGGCCTGTGTCGGTCCTCTGCATTGCATAAAGCTTATTTTACATAAATCTAGTTTAGAAACTTAACAACTAACATCAGTAACAATATGAATTCAAAGAATTGTGATTTTGCGTGCAACACGTGAGTCATAAGTATTATATCAATTTCGCTGTGGTCTACAATGTAACATGTTATTTTTGAATTAATAAATAAATCATATCATAAATGGTACATGACAATAAAATAATATATCATTTGTTTTAAATATTTTAAGTTATTTTTAGTGTTTTTGGTGGCGTAGGGATTACTATGATTAAAGATAATTTGAGTATGTGAGAAATGTTCTTTGCACTAGATTTTTACAAGTTTTTGTAAAACATTAAATCAACAGCTTAAAAACTACTAGTCCGTCTAGGACTAAATTACAGTAAATAAAATTAGTTTCTTGAAAATATGAATTTAAATTTACCATGCAAAACAACGTGGATCAACATTAATAAATAATATACAGCAGCTAATAAAAAGCACGACAGTAACATATAGCAAGAAGAAATATAAAATAAAGTAAACACTGTTATTCTCCTTATGTGACACGTTATCCTGAATACATAATGTCAATAATGTCTGTATTTATAGCGTGGAGATATTTTTCATTTAATAGATATGTAGGTAACACTAACAATTCTTGTAAACTGGTATTAAAATAGTTGTATATCACAGTCCAAGCGTTACAATGAGATACTATTTTATTCATAGTCTGTATAACTGGACTTAAAGTCTAGTGTAGAGTGTAGACTATATGGTAGAGGCTCAACTTGATTAATTATTAGGCGCATTAGACAACGGCCTTACTTAAAGCATTAATTATAGGTATAAAATATTAAAGATAATACATACCGTAGTAAATCAGTTTTGGCATTGAATTTTTAATATGGTTTAGTTAAAAGGTAAATTACGGCATAATTATTATAAATAATATAACGGATAATGTGATTTATTTGATTAAAGGAATGAATTTTGATATATTTAAATAATAATACTAGTGCGTTGCGTAGATGAAAGCAGTTATTTTGTTATGTATTAAAAGTATTAAGTAAAAACGGTATATTGGTCGCAAAATTTTAAATTTCAGTTAATATTACATGATCAATATTGTAACATAAACAAATTGGAACTATCCCTAATCAAACATTGAAACATATATCCACTATCCAGACGTATTTTAGGTGTTCGTTATTATTAAAGATAAAAGTTTTCACTAAAATAATAAATAAAAGTAACAAAACGATAAAAAACCATAATATGAGACAGATTTACATAAAAATAATTTTATTACACTGAAATATAAAAACACTAACATGAAACTGTATTTATTACAGAAGATATACATAAAAATAATTGTAAGCTCATATAGTACGAAAAATAATGTGTAGATAAAAAAAGACTATATTATAATCCATATATCGTTATATATGTGAAAATCATTGGCTTTTAAAAAGTTGTTAGTCATGTTTCACTTTCACGTGATAAACTTTATTAACAATAAAATTCAATCGATGTATCAAACAGAGGTCAATAGTAGTAAACATACAGGCCGAATAACAACGAAGCACATTTAAATAATCCACGTTACGTTAAAGCAGGTATGAACAAACTTAAAACTCGCTCGTCAAATTATTATTTTCGATTCTAGAAATAACTAACAACTGAGTGCATAAAAAATTATTGTTTTTGATTAATTTATACTTTAACCGCTTTACAAATAAACCTGTTATAAAATTTATACTAGGTATAAACTATCTATTCAAATTGGATTTATTAAAATTGACTATTGAATCGATGGGTACATCCCGCGTAAGACACTTTATTTACATAACTATCATTGAATGTCCTCTAAGCAGGACAGATTGTAATAATCTTTAGTAATCAAATAAAAAAATTTACAAAAAGGGTATAAACTGAGAATAAGCCTGTCCGGAAGGGCTTTATATCTGTTATAAATTATAACAGGTTTATTTGTAAAGCGGTAAGTATTTAAAAGTGCACATATCTTTTAAAATTGTTATAGATTCTGTTATGTAAATTACAAGTGGTTTATAACTAAAGCTGTAAGACATGGCCGTGTCTTTTGAAAATATGTGTAATTCCGTACGGACTTGGGAACATATTAGCCTAAGAGCACACTTGCTACAAGATTGCTTTATAAACAAAATAGCTTAGGTGTGTGACAATTATGAAGAGAGATAAAAATAACATAACTCTAAAGTAGGCAAACATGTAGCAAATAAATTTTTAATAACAACTTGTACATGAAATCCATTGTACTTAATTATTTTCTATAAAATGTGTAAAAACATTGAGGATACTTTTCTTATAAATTAATTTAAGAGCGGCCTAAATTTGAGATATAATTTTATAAAAAAATTGTTAATGTTATTTCTGATGTTTAAAAAATCAGAGAGTGTTGTGTTAATCTTTCTACTACAAAAGCAAATCTGTCTAAGGCGCTTCTTAAAGTTGTTTTATACTATACGCTATAGAACCGTCTCCATTTCTATTTGTGGTTCCTATTTTAGTGTTACACATACTAAAGATCATCTAAAAACGTCTGCGAGACACTTTTGTGTTCAACAATTTAATTAATTTTAATTTTATATCTTTTATTTGGCCCAATACTAAAAAATGTTGTACACCTTTGCCTTACAATAATTTAGTTTTAAAAATAAAAAAAAAAACTATTTAATAAATAAATTATCTTGTCTCTGTTGATGATTGATGCATATATGAATGAACTTTATTATTTTATTTGGTTTATTAATTCTCATATTTTTAATGCAATGTACTTTTATTTATGCACATATATTTCATATAAATGTAAATGGACATTTACATTTGATTTTAGCTGTAGAACTGCTTGCAACTTGTTACTGTCACAGGTTTGTAGCTGGCAAGTCAAATCCGACATTTACATGTGCATTCGATTTACTCTTACCCAAGTACATACTCGTACTAGTACATTGCACTACATTTATGATGATTCAGTTTACGTGAATTGTTACAAACATCACTCAATAAACGTCCAGGTACATTTGAAATATTCTATTCCAGTTAATTAGCATACATTGCTTCTAATAGACAACAATAAAATAGATTTAGGGAGTTGCTAGTAATACTACGGCAGTTAAACTAATGTTTGTTTAATGTATTCATAGTTACGTCTTTAAAAGCGAACGACAGCCGTGTCTCATATAAAATGTGCAAAAAGATGCATACTGCTTCCAAAACGATATGCCGACAACAACATATGGCATTTGCAGAATTAATTCCGTAGTGCGTGTGTCCACATTCAACTTTATGTTCTACAAAAAAAAGATATGTAGAGATCTACAGATTTTTTTCCACGCAGAATTAAAGACGATGGTGTGTGCATGTTCATGTGTTTTATTTCCACGCGGAATTATTTCTCAGTGTGATCTAGGCCTTCAACAGTGCGTATTATAGTCACGTGCAAACAATAGTACGTGCCTAAAGCTTCCTCACATGTTGTATTCCCAATAATCTTGCGGCAAAGAGGATGAAGTTTTGTGATATGATCAACAAATATTTTCGAAAAATTAATTGAATTAAAAGTCAGTAATATTACAAAATATCAAACCTAGGTTATTGTTATAAACTATTTAAAATAAATCTAGTTATAACAAAACTGTTATTTATATAAATTCATCATATGTGTATAATTAAAATGATTTTAATTTAAATTCTATACAAAACATTATTCAAAATAGTTATCATATAATAGATAAATTTTGAACTACAAAACTAAAATATAACGTAACACAGATAATTTATAACTGTCCCGCTGAATCCATTATTTAAAACAAAGTTCTCTCCCTCTCCATCACCTTTTCTATCTCTCTCTACCTTCAATGGACTACAGAACTGTATCTGAACGAACACAGTTTTTATGGATTGGATATATTGTATAAACTATATAAGCGCTTCTCAAACTTTTTATTGTGGTTCGATGTTCTACATATAGCTACATCGAGGTACACACAAAAGTAATATAAGTAGTATTGTGAAGACGGATGACAGAAAAAATTAGGAAGGGCAAAACTTTAATGTGTAAAAATAATAAACAACATATTTGTTAAATGTTTTTACATAATTAATATTAAGTATCATTCCCACTCACTGTTTTCATTTTGTATTTATTTTAAATTGTATAGCATATAAGAATATGCGTTCTTTGTTTTTTTTAGAAGATTTCAAGGTTTAATATTTCTAAATTTAAAATACTAAATTTAAAGAAAAAACTATAATATATTATAACCTCTAAAATGTGACAATCTGTCAAAATGTAATAGGATTTATTTTTAAAAGAAGTTTGTTTAATAAGTTTGTAAAAAGAAACTCAAATTAAAACGTGAATGTCACACGGAATGCCTATTCTGAAAACCCGAAATGTAGATTAAAATCTTAATATATATAAATTACGTGTCACGTTGTTCCTCCGCGATGGACTCCTAAACTACTTAACCGATTTTAATCAAATTTGTACACCGTGTGCAGTTTGATCCAACTGGAAAGATAGGATAGCTTACATCTCAATTTATGATTGCAATATTATCTTATTGCAAATTATTTGTCTATTAATTATCTGTTAGCTCCAAACGATGACATCTGACGACGATGATGGCGACATCTGTTGACTAGATTGAGTAAATATTCTGTTGACTAGATTGAGTAAATATTCAATAGATGGCGCTATGTAATGTAATATGACAAAAACGTTAGTCACAGCAACGCGTGGCCGGGACAGCTAGTATTATATAAAATAAAAACGTAAATTAAATATCATAACAGTGACTGAGAATGAGGCTTTTTTTTTAGATTTCGGAAAATTTTCCTATTATATTTAGTAACATTTACGTTTAACGATATAAGTTTCCAGAATCTTGAAAACTCTCACCGTAAGAACGTAATTTTTGATATTGATTCAGAAACACTGACATGTATACATTGTAGTTACGCTATACAAGATACGGTAGATACATAACAAATATCGAGCTCGGCACGTAATGTACACTTATTTATTACATGTTTGTACGGTAAGGTTGTGATTTATGACTTAGTTCAAGTTTATTAGATATATGTGCTCAAAAATCCATTCATACTTTCAAAGTACTTTAATTGCCAAAGAAAATAAACTAAAACTAAGTGTTATGTAGTATAATAGATAATGCTCGCAGCTTTCTTTCAGTGCTTTATACTCGTATAAAAGAAAACTAGAAAAAGATATATTATATACAAAAGGAATCTGTCATAAAGAATTATAAAGATATGTTTAAGCATAGACGGAAAAAAAATATTTGTGCAGAATAAGATTGTAGGTAATGTAGGTAATTTTAAGTAATGGTTGAAATGTAATCATTTGATATTAATATCTGAGTTGTACAATGTATTATATAAAGATCACAACACGGTTATTCGTCATCACCTAAATTTCATGCATCAGAAATTACAAGAACTAATTATTCTTGTTAACTAATACGAGTATAATGAATCATACCTGATGAGGTGGAAATGGTGGCCTTTGATTTGGACCCGCCCCCGCTCCTGGAGGTGTAGGATATCTTTGTGGATACGGTGAATATTGTGGACCACCTGGGGGCCCTTGTTGTGGAGGCCCTTGAGGTGGAAAACCACCAGGACCCGGTCCAGGCCCAGGGCCAGGATTTGGATAAGGAGATTGTCCACCCCGCGACGCATTGTTCTGAAATAAAAACATACAACATTAATATAAATTGAAAATATTTATTTTTCACAATATATTACTTATCGAAAGTATTTTCTTATTCAAATTACTAAAGAATAAATGAATACATTTAAAAAGTAAATTCATATTTTTCTTTGAATAATTTTTTTCCGTCTTTTAATGATGTGGAGAAAATAATGACTTTTCTAATAAAGTAAATATGAAGAAATAAATTACAAGTAGTAATAAATAAAACATAAGACAAATATAAGTCTAAGCTTTGTTTACGTAAGCAGGTTTTTGTTTATACAGCGCTTTTTATATTGAGTGATTTAATTAAGAAATATTACAGAAACGTCTTTCTCAACATAAATTAATTAATTCATATCACAGTCTCAGTTCAATGAAAGGAACTGAAAAACAAATGTTATGATGTTTCGATATATTTAGTTATTATGATTTTTTTTTTTAAATATACCTCAATACCAGCCAATTCAGATGCGCTATTGACTTCATAAAACGTAGCAAACATTATCAATATTTAAATATCTTATCTATAAATAATTTAGCAGCAAAAAATTTTGCGGTTAAAGGAAGAGACAGATGGATAGACATACGAAGAGCACATACCAAAAAGAAAATCAATATTTTTAATGAACGTAACGTAAAACATTCCACCATGTTCTATTTATACATAAAAGCAGACATCTTTATCGATCAAAGGAACAGAAATATCACAGCAGTCTCTAAGAAGAAGGACAGACATGTTTCTTACTAAAGAAAAAAAATATATGAAGCTGATCTCGTAATGACATATTTAGTGAAGTAAATTTACAATATAGCATGTTCGATTAATACAATAAAATATACTTATTTGATATTAGGAGTAATAAATAGTCTGACATAACATAAATAAGAATTCTATCAATCTATTTCTGGACTAAAAGGTTTTTGTTGTTCGGACCGGCCTTACACAACTTTATATGTGTCAAAATGTCTTGAAACATATGAGGTTCTGTCAAATGTTTTTACTGGAAATTGAAAATTAATATCAACTATAAATATTACACTGTAAATGTATATACTGATAATAAATACTTGTACAAGAGTTAAGTTTATGCTCATAAAAATTATTAATAGAAAAGAAATAAGAAACAATACTACATGAGGTAATATTTTAGTTCCAATGTTTCTATTATGATTTGAAAAGTAAATACTTAATGGTAAATAATAGAAAACATTAAAGAGGAAATGAGTTAATATCAATTATCACTTGTTCTTTTATAGTAAGTAATCTGACCTAACATTTAAATATTGAGTTGAGTTTCTATTTGCCCCGTTAACAGATAGTAAATAGTTTATTCTTTTATAACGGAATACATAATTGATACCACGTGACATTAATCAGTTAGTTACATTACATAATACGTACTAGCAAACTATACTACAGCTACTTTTAATCTCTTTCTACATTTCTGTCATTATCATAAAACCAATATTACCAACATAATACATAAGAAATACAATATAAACTGTTGCAAATCGATATCTAAACTGTACTACATAACTTTTTATTAATAAAAAAAAACTTTTACTTCTTGTTGTAAAACTGTTATATTTTTTTCATATTTGTAGGGTGTAATAATGACTTTTAACGGAGACAAGAAGACAAGACATTGACGGTTCGTTAGGCGAACATTCTGCATTTGATGAATGAAGGTACATTAGTGTACGGACATGTAACGAACGGGCATCAGACGGGGAGAAAGGGGGAACCAAGAGGAAAGGGACAACTTATTATTGAAGTTGAAAGTTGTCATAAATATAGTATTGGAATATCGATTTCACTATGTCTTTCAGTTTCTGTAGAATTTAATGTATTAGTAATGAAATGAGTAGCAGAATACTTGAAAGGAAAATGTATCTGAAGGTGCATCTGATGAGTATCTGTGTTAAAAGGATAATGATGAAGTTTAACCGTATAAATCTACGACACGATAGTGAATACTATATCCTTTTCGCTCTTATTACAGTAAATAACTGAGACAGTGTTTTTCATTGTATCGTAGATTTAGCTATATATACAATTAAGACAATTGTACGGATAAAAAATTTCTATAAAATAAAAATACGAGTATATACGAAAGATAAATTTATTACTGAGGTTAATCCCATAGATTATACATTCAATCAAATTTGTATGTGTAATTAGAAAAGAAAGTAAAAATTAGATTTGAAACAGATAACCAAAATGAATATTATGCTAGCTTAAAACATCATCCTACATTAATTGCAAATTAAGTTTGACGTTATAAGCTTCTATCTAACAAGTTTAAGTTTAAAGTAAAACAGCTTAAATTTAACTTTAGAGTAGAAACTGACTCACAGAGCAGCTCACATGGTTTTCCTAAACTATATAAAGAGAGACTATTTCTCTCAGTTCATACAGTTTAGGGAGAAATTTCTAACTATTATTTGAAGAGTAATTATTTGCAAACTCTTCTCGACAGGGTTATTACCAAAAACTTGACATTTGTTTTTTTTTAGTGGACCATATTTTCTTACTTATTTTCCAGTTCGAATGTTTCGATCCGTTATTAGGAAATTATAAAAAACTATTTTTAAAATTAACAATTTTTTCTAAAAATTGGGGGAGTTTGTTGGTATGCAGGTAGAAACGGGAAAAGGCTTCGTCTGTGACAGTATACGTTCGACTGATGCCTCATTAAATACGCACCGTCATTGCATGAACTACTATAAATGTAGATGTTGCTTTAGTGGAGACGGTACTGTATACCATTACATCAAATTATATATCCCTTATATGTATATACTTCTTGTTTTGTATACAACATGATAACTTCAACGATTTGAATAACTCGCAATTGAGCTCATCTGTGTTTTGTTGCTAAAAGACAGGGGTCTCCATCTCTGTCTCCGTCTCTAAGTGCCTCAGGGCCTATGGATGTACACAACCGTACGCCATACACCATTGTGACTTCCTACATGGTCATTAATATTAGTTCAGCCCTAGTTCTGTGACTAATTGTCAATCAGAGGACGAAACGGCAGCCGCGCACGGATAGCATGGAGCACGAACCACAGTAGCACGGCCACTGGCCCACACAACAGTCGTTTACTCACAATACCTTTAAGTTTTGTACTACTACATATGGGTTGGATTGTTTCTAATTTGTTATATATAAATTGAAAATTAATGTATAACATTCTATCAGTAGTATGTATCTCTCCTAATTAGAACAGAAGTAGAAGATGATATTTTAATAAATCGAGAACGAAAACGTTTTCAACACAGACAAATATTTTGCTTATGAAGGTATGTATTGTGCAAAGTTTGCCTACATATGTTCTGTCAATATACTCCTGATAAACACAATTATGTGTATTTAACGGTTATCTAAAATAACAAAAGTTACTTGTTATATAAGCATTGTTACCTAATACACAACGTTTTGTGACCAACTTTTCTCCGTTTTTAAAAATAGGTCCATTTTTTGCTATTAACATAATCATGCTAGTTTTTATGATTACGTTAATCATAACAGTTCTTAAAAAGTTCCTTTTAAGGATTACAGAATTATAAGAAGTCCTATTTAAAGATTAAAGGCTTTTAAAATAGCTGTAAAATAAGACCCTTTTGGATTAAACATTTCTAGGCTTCGTTTAAGTAAAATATTACATAAATGTACGATGACAATATAATTTTGTTTAAAAAAAATATTTCTTAATAGTGTGGGCCGAATTAAATTCAGTGTCATAATTAACTTCAATTATTTTGTCTTTATGTCAAACATAAATATTTTTAATAACTCTCATTTTTCCAAAATTACTCCATGAAAATAAAGGTGCATATGAAAGGTACTCAAATAATAAAATGAGCATACATTGAGCCTCATACTCATCTAATTTCATACCCCAAAAACATTCAAAATTTCCGCTTTAGTACCGGTTTTACAAGAAGAATTTTGAACGGAAAGAATGCAATTCGGATGAGATAACTTTTCAATGGAAAAATTAAGGAAGAGAAATAATGTCATTGAAAAGAATATGAATGAATTGAATTTGAGAAGAGAACTAAAAAGAAATACAGAGAACAGAAGTTCACTTGTCCTTCAAAATAGAGTTCTTATTTATTAAGTCTTGTTTTTACTGTTTTTGAAAGTGTTCGTTAAAGGAAAAGAATTTATTTATACGCGCTGCTTTTGTTCCGCTACTGAGCATAAATATTACAGAACACCAGTTTCACCAAGAAAATATTTCTATTTAGATTCCTACAGTGAAATAAGAACACAGTAGGACGTAGCGTCAATATATTATAAATAATTATGTACGAAGCGAAAGATATTAAATTCCATTAAATTATTTTTAATTATAATTATAAGTTTTAATAATTCTTTTCTTTTCAAAATTGTTAGTCTCACAGCTCTAATTACACAGTATTGTAATTGTTTAATTAAAAGTATATAGAGTATACAAGTAATTTTATAAGGAGAATGATAATTAAAAAAATATACTCGTACATTTACGTAGAAAATAAAATAAAAAAAATTGAAATATAATTTTCTTTTTCAATTAAAACATTTCTTGAGTACTTAGAGAATAAAATCAATAATCCAAGTAGTCTTTATCCGTGTGTTATATGAAATGTAATATTTATGTGTTTTTTCTAAAATACGTGGTTTTAAACAGCTAGCAATAAAATACAAAATATAGTTACATAGATATGTATGTACGAATGCAGAAAACAAACCAGTGAAATAAAATGTTGCAGAACGACAAACGATTTCAAATATACATTCTGTAAAACGAAGCGTGCTACATCAGCATCACTATTTGTACCAATACGTCGCGTGTTTTTATTTTTATCACTTTGTTTTGCGTATAATCCGCCGTTTTTACAATTCATTGATGTGACACTGCTGTATATTTTTGATGGACATTTACATAAGTGATAAGTTTCCAGCAATATTAACACAATGTATGTATATAAAGACGTAATTTCTTTCTAAAGGATTTATAATCAATTACAATGGAAACATAATTGAGATAATTACGTTTGTATTGTTTTACACTTTATTCCATGCTACAAAATTTCGAAGAAGCGCTTTTAATTGCGAGTAGAGCAAATATGGAACGCGATTTGATTGTATTATAGAAATTAAGGAACGTATTGCAGTCACATTTGCCATTAAGTTTATTTCTGTGGCCAGTAGTATTAATTAATTTCCCACCGCTTTTCTACTTTATTATTTTAATAATAGATTCAAATTCTATCTTCAAATATAAAATACTTTCCGTTGTGTTTAGGATAAGGATTCAGCACGATAATCTTTGGGGAAGAGATTTGTTCAATTCATTCATTGATTTCTTCAAAGGCAGTATACTCATGACACTTCAATTGTAATAGTTATAGCCACAGTAGTTGAACAACGTGACTACGATATTCATTCTATTAGTGACCACCTAAGGAAACATTTAACGTTCAACTTAATGTCGCACGTATAATTTTATTCGATTGAAGTTTTTCTTCGTTTTATTCTACACTAAGCTTTCAACAACATAACGAACAAACTGAATCAACAAAGTCAACAAAATTTAATTATTTATAAATAAATATTAGATTCAACTTGCAAGCGTGCTACAAGCTAATTAAAGCGTTACATTTCTATCTGAGCTATAGTTGTTAAATGACTGCTATGATAAAATAACCATACGAAAAATCTAACAGGTACTATTAAAAAGAAAATGAAACAATTTGTCCTAAAGATAAAAATATTAGAGTAGTTTATAAGAAAACTGCTATATTAAATGACAATTATTACTAAGTAGTGGTATACAGAACATCAAAAGAACTCTTTATGTTTAGTAAAGAGATAACTAATATACATTTTTAAACCTAGTAACCATTCATGAATAAAAATGAGATTGAGTTTCCGGGTAGAGTTGATTATGCATGAGAACATCGTTAAGAAAGCACGTATTCATGTAAATGAACCAAATTAATTAAAAAAAATAAAAACCCAATCAAATCTTCCAATTATATTTATATTATTCATAAAAACAAGATAACTACATCATTAAACACTTATATTTAATAAAATAAAAGCGGGTTATTAAGTATTTTATTTCAAAAACTCTTAAAAGTGGTTTTTTCTAAGTTAAAACATAAAAACAATATAATAATGTTCTATGAACGAACCAGAAACAAAAAACATAGAATACCCAATGATATTTTGTATATATAACAGTCCAACGAGTAATAGTATAGTAACATTCTGCATGTAGTGGATGTTGTGAAGGAGCCTAAGCTAGGGCCTGGGGCATATCTCTCGTGTCAGATATAGAGCTCCGCCCCCGGGCGCCCCGACGGCAGCGGGCATCGATCCAAGCGCCTCCAATGAGAACATTTCTCGTATATAAAGAGGCGTGGCACGCCATGTTATTTTCTACAAAAGCGTAGCTACCAGTAACTATATAGAATAGCACTATGGTCGTGTGGCGTAGAACCGTAGAGCCGTAGAGAGCGTAGTCCCGTAGACCATGTTCATATATAACTATATAATAAATATATAACGAATGTCAAACTGAGTTCTACGGACTTGTGTGTGGGGTTGGCTACGTGGCTCTATATGGGCTACGGGCTACGAGCTACGGACTACAGCTATGCCGTATATTTTTGTTTGTTCATGTATTTGTGGTTATTAATATTTGTTTGACACCAGTTATAAATTTTTGTTTTCAGCTTTATTCATTTTACATGTACATGTACTATAATATATAGCTAGCTAGTATATATCAAATGTATAAAATACTCAACATCGAGACAGTTTAATTCCAATAAATGAGGTCGTTCTATTTTTAATGAGTATCCTTTAATGAATTACATTTTTATTTATAATTACACGTACTATACATTTAATTAATTATGTGTATATTAAAACCATAATAAGCCATCCAAGCTATCGGTGCAGTGCACTCATTTCAAAGAGTAATCGAACTTGATAAATTTTATTCAATTTGTTGGGTAGAATATTACGAGTATATTTACCCTGGTAACATAATTGTAACGATTATATAGCAGATATGCTTAGACCTAAATTAAACATGGAGTACGAAGTATAAACTAATTTAAAAAATTGATCCAAAAAACCACGAAATTTTATAGGATTTATTCTTTTACTATCAGATATTAGCAAAATGAAGGTTTAAAGCCTGGCTATCGTATATGATTATTGTCTAGATATACAAAATGAGAACATTGTCGCGCTTAAAGCTACCGCATGATTACAAACCCACATATATTGTCAATAATAATAAAATATTTAAAATAAGAAAGAAGTGAAACTGACATAAGAATACAAAAACATTCCAAACACACTGTTGGATATGACAAAAACAGTTTACCACATAATATACCATATATAAAAGCCATAAAGTGACAGAAATAAGAAACTAGGAACGAAAAGAGAACCGTCATCAAATATATGTCAAAGTCGTATTGCTGTATTATACATGACAGAACCAAAAAAAAGAAAAAACTTATTTACCAGTTTTATACTTTCTTCTATGATTTAATTTTACAGTAATAAAATATTATAAAAGGATCTTTCAAATAAAAGTGAAAATGTTTGATTCATTTTTATATTTCTGAGAAATATTGTAATCTAAAACTGGAATAAAATTGAACCATACGACTACTTCCCGTATATGCCAGATTGCGACATTTCAGATTTGGAGTTGTTTAAAAAACCATTTCCTGCGGATTTAATTAGTGGTTTTTTTAGCTAGTATATTGTTGCGAAAGTTACGCAAAAATATAAATGTTTGTGCCATCCACAATGCCTTTTCAAATATTAAAGTTAAATATTTTAGGATACACAATTATCGTCGATTAGTTATTATCGCTGAGATTTTGTTATATGAACATAGAAGAGATGTGAAGCGGGATGGAAAACGTGCGCAGGATCGTATCATGTCTTGTAAGGGCCTCCGCACATTTGGCCGACTGTGTTTGTATGTTGCAGGGCATGCTTTTGATGGTGATATCATGAGCAGAGATGTGCACAAATCCTACTACACATACAAATGCGACACAATAAAATCCCCTGTTATGCTATTGTTAAAAATTCTATAGGGTCACGAAACACAGCTCGACTACCAATTTAGTTTCATTCGTACCTTGTGTTTTCTCTCACTCGTATACACGTTCGTTCTCTCACTAACAACACAATTGCATTCTCATTCGGTTCGAGCAGATTCGGGGCTAAGGTTTGCAACCAGTCGCCTCATGTGTTACCACCAACTAAGTTCCGCTATCTAAAGCAACTATCGTAGAAACAAAACAATAACACATTTATACAAATAAACACAAAAATTCAATGCGTTTCGTGATGAATAGATGGCGATAGAACCCTGAGAATGCAATTTAACGGGAAAATTGTATATCAATCACTGCGACAGAGTTATACTTTAGTTATGTCTCATCGTGCGATTATAATCAATCTGTTTTAGTGCGTAATTGATGTTTTCATTGTATTTAGATATTTATAGAACATCTTCATGCTTGTCAGTTATATGATGTTTATGAATTTCATGTTTTCAAATGTAGAGAACCACTGATCTAAGTAATGCGACTGGGTAGTATTAATTTTTACTACACTCATTATTAGTTTTTAACATTTGAATATAAAAATTTCATCTCGATACTAAATACCACTTTATATAAATAATTATTATAAAAATAAAACTTTATATATACAATATTTGGAATACCAACATATTTTTTATAAAAAATGACAAAATTCAGCGTTTTTTTTTTAAGTTTATACCCCTTTTATCCTCGTACTTAGTCATAAAAACAATTTGGATGTTATGCACAGAGAACATTTAAAGTAATGACGGGGATAGGGAGTAGGAATAGCTGGAAGAGCTGGCAGAACTCGAGTTGAGAGGCAGTGCAGTTAACCGTTAGAGTTTATCTACCATGAACACTGCCAGTGAGACCAGTGAGAGAGAAAGGAAATCTCAAGCGAACAAAAACGTTAAAGCAGGGCTGCATCATGGTGATGGTAATGTGGTTATGGCCCACGGATGCCCAACGTGTCTGAAGAGATCACATACACACACTTGAATTATACTCTTGCCTTTGAGTTTTATGTACGAGTATAACTCGAGCACGATATAAATAAGAGCGATCATGAAGTGCTTTTGTCTTCAAATTCAGATATTTTAAGAACAGAAATATGTAGCAATTTTTTTTGATTGGATATTATGAAAGTGTATTACAAATAATGAATATTGCTTTTTGAGCAAAACCACTTTTAATTGCTAATATCTTTAATATGTGTGAGATTATATAACTTTAATTATAAGCGCGGTTTTTAAATTTAATTTAGGAAAGAAGATTTCAATTCAAAAGAATTTATTAGGTAGGAAACCAGTTTCATTGTGTCTATAAATTACCCTTTTTTATCTCTCTCGCGGAGACTAACTCTATCTAGTCAAAACTGGCTCCTTATAACTCCTTAACTTATCTGAAATTACCTTTTCTTAGCAGCACATTTGTCAATTTCAATCAATTGACAAATTGCCGTAATGTTTCATTTTTACTTTGCTAGTCAATCCTTGTGATAAAGAAATATAATTTTTAGATGCATAAATATTATACAAAATTTTGAAATAATAATTATTATTTTCTTTTTATTTTAAAGATGTAATTTAGTGTACTTTAAAAATGTGGTTATTAAAAGAAATCAAATACAGAAATCAAAATAAAGTAAAAACAATGCACATATTTTGATGTTTCATTCCCAAGTGGTTCCGGAGCGGCTTTAGAAAGCAAAATAATTGAAAATTCAATAGAAGTATGACAGTTGGAGAACAAGCAGAGGTGGAGGGGAGCAGTTTATAATGAGTTGCAGGAAAAGAGTTGATTAAAACATGGATAGAAAAATATTATATTGAAAACAATATAAGAGGGTTCAAAATTTAATAATTAAATGGTATATTCATACCAAGGCCGTCAACAGGGTGGATTCAGGATGATCAAACCATCCCCTAATCTACATATAACATATTAGCAAGGTTTTTGTTTGGTTTTCTTGTTCATTTCAACGTTCTAAAACAAGTAGCCAAAAGTTCATACCGATCACAGTTTCAAAATATGCACTTTTTTCTATTTTTGGTAATCTCTCATTTTCTATCGGTTTTGCGACCGCAAAAGTTACATAACAAAAGAAAGATAAGAACGTTTACCACAAAAACAAGGAGCAAGTCAAATTTAACTGTATCATAAATTAAAATAAAAACACATGTTTATCTCCAAAATCATTTTCGACGTTACAATTATAAAATCTTTGTTTTCAGAAAATACCATGATACAAAGATATAAATATTTTCAAATTTGATACTTTTAATTGACTTATGCATAGCATTAATTCATCATCTGCATATAAATGCACTTTGCGTTTTAAAATCCACAATATAAATTCTTATTAAATGCAAATTAAAAATTTCAGTGAACGGACTAAAAGCATATCATTTTTCTATTACTATATTTGTCGAAACACTCATCAATTCATTTAAAACGTATTTACACATACTGATAAAACATATATAACATTGAACAATTCTACTCCATCTCCATCTACTACAATGAGAGTATGTATAACAGAATAGTGTAATAATAAACTTTTACCATTTAATTATATTTCTATTAAATCATATTCACATTTATCGTAAAACATTTTCACATAAAGTTTTAATATAAACCCTTATTCTAAAGCAGGAATGCATTACTAACAAACACATCAAATAAAATCATCACGAGGTTTCTCCTTTCCTGGAATCAGATGAAACCTCTTCAATATCCAACTACGTTTCAGCTTTAGTTCTAGCTTTTCCAGCATGTGTTTGTGGCGTATTTTGTTCGTTACACTGTACTGTTTCACTGTTTTCTGAGTGTTTGTAATTCATTTATAAGTACAGCTATATTCAAAAACTATATCTACTAATTAGAAATATGTTTTATAATCCTAGACTACGACTGTAACAAAGCGTTAAATTAATTATAACATTTTACGTAAAAGCCTAGTTTTTGTAATTTTAGTGTACATATTGTTTTAAGTGTAACTAAAACACTCAGTATAAAAAAATCTATTTCATTCAAAATTTCCAATCACTCATAATTCAGTACACGTATTGAGTACATTTTAAGTACATACCGTTCAAGACAGTTACATGTATTATCAAAGTTTTGTCATCTATTTAATGCTTTTTATAAAATAAATCTTTTTTTTTACGCATTATCCAAATACTCAAGAAACTGATTAAGAACGCGTTTTAAGGATTGTAAAATCCTAGAATAAAATATTACTTTGTAACATTCATGTTTTGTATTATGCACGCAATTTGGTAGTATAAAATAATATAATAAAAAGTTGATATTAATAATATTTAAATGAATTGAAGTAATTAGAAACTACAATATACAACTTAGTTCAAGAAACTAAATTAATATATTGATTACATCATATCATGTTAAAATATATATATAGAATATAATCATAAAATTGTTATCACAGTGCTAAAAATTACACGTTAATATAATAATAAAAAACACATGCATACAATGAAAATTAATATGTGTTAATCCATGACCTTCTCAAGGTAAAATCATTGAAGTAGCACAAACATACTTTTAAATATTAAATACATACACATATATGTAATTAATATATTCTATATACAAGACATATACTTTTTATTATCTACAGTACATAATGAATGAGTACATATATAATATAATGTTAATAGGTAGATAAATAAGGCATAACCGGAAATTAAACGATATAGTAAAAGCAAGGAGTGAGAGTACAAACAATAAAGACTGAGTTTTATTTTATCAGTTTTGCGACGTTAGATTCACAATTATCAGAAGATAAGAAATCAATAAGTATTTTAAATTAGAAATCAACCCACTGTAGACAATCTTATCATGTACAGATATTTATAAAATGCAATGTTGTTATAATAGTTAATTGTTGAAAAAAAAACAGTAATGCACATTATAACACTCTTTGCAGATGCTATTATCGGTGGCTTAATTTAAAGAAAATTAATTTGTATACGGTGATAAGATCGTCCATAAATTTATGTTTTCAGACGTTAATAAAGCTTTTTATTTAACATTATATCATGTTACATATTAAATTAATAGATATTACATATTAAAGCAAAAGATTTTAGTGTCTTTTGCATTTATTTAATGGCGATGTAACTTCGGTAAATAAAGTCAGATAAAAATATTACGTGAGATTATGTTTTGTGTTTAGAAGATAGTTTTAAAATAACATTTTGTCTTCATTTGTCTTCAAATAACATCAGTCTTGATATCAGAGATAGTGGTATAAATAACACAAAAAGTTTTAGGTATTATTTATATTTAATAGAAAATGAAAAACAGGAAAATAGTAGTAGTAAATCGGTGAGAGAGGGCAATAGAAATATAAAATATACATTTTTATAGCCCACAGTACTATGGTGTATTAAAAAGCAAAATAACGAATATGCCCCACTGCAAATATAATGAAAGATACAAGAGGATTTCGGAGAGAGAGATGCCGGAATATATACGAGAAAAAGAGGCAAGGAACATAAGAAAAATCACGAGATTTAGATTGGGAAACGAAGAGATATGCAGCAGATACTGGGAAAATAAAAAGGAAAGGATGTGCAAGGTGTGCTGCAGTGATGGAAGTATTAATGTGAGAAAAGAGTACAAAAGCGAAAAGAAGATTGTGCAGTTATTAAAAGGAAACGGTGGATGGCGGAGATAGAGAGAAGTAGCAAGAAAAGAGAAGGAGGGGCAATGTAAAAACAAGAGAGAGAGAGAGTAGCAGGAAGATAGAAGTAATAGGGGTTTAAATTTATCCGTTTTGTATGTATTCTTTTTTTGGAAGAAGTGATAATGGGCAGTTAGAATAAGGATTATAAAATGTAATTAAGCACAATGATATGTAATTTATTGATTTAGAGCGGAAGAGTGCTTAACGGCAAAAACATAAAAATAATAATAATAATAAACCCCACTGCGAAAGTGGGTCCCGTAAATAGTCGATTGTAGTGTGAGAGAGAGCCCTAAGAATCTTATGAAAAGTTATGTAATTGACCTACTACATTTGCATATGCATATAACATTGAGAGCAAGACCTACAATATCGAATAATATCGAACATATTCAATCAATCAAGTATAGAAACATTACTACACAAAAAAAAAAGATCATTTATCTTTCAATGTGCCATAGACATGCTACTGGAGCACTCATAGATAATGATGATTTAAATGAAATTGTTTTTTAACAAGTAATCCGAACCCGGACACACTACTTTGTGTTATCACATTGTGTACCAGACATTAACGCATTCTTGTTGAATGTTGGGGATAGCCACGCGACTATTTTACTCGTACAACTAATGAATGAGTCACAGAGCACGCGACAACGACCTTGTTACGTCATTAACACAAACAATACAATTAACAATAATAATATTATGAATCTAATTCAAGAAATATCAAGTTACGAGTACTATGGTATACTCTTAATATTCTTATTGTTTATATGAATCAAATTTATTTATAAATTCCATATTTAAATGACTAAATACGGGTCACATATTTCTTTGCAATAATTAGTACATTGAACTCAAATAATTCATTCATTAAATATTTCATATTTCAAGTGTAACAAGGTCAAAACTGCGATAATAATCTGTAAGAAATTCCAATTCATAATATTTGAATATAGTATTTATATGTGTAAATTACGAGTCCATAGTGATTAGCTACCGGTTTATTTTCATTGATTAAAGTAATTGAATGGAGCAATTACTATCAGAAGTCACGTGGAGTAATTAAAATGTGAAACATGTATCTTTATTAAGGATTAGTGAAGTTTATTAGCGTAAGAAGTATCGCAGTTTATCTAAATCAGAAAAATAGACTAGTATATGAGTCACTCAAGATAAAAACCAATGGGTTAAGTAAAAACAAACAAAATCGAGAAAATTCATGTGTTTCAATACATCAGAGAACATTATCATATTCAAAAACTATAAAAGAACAAGTAAATACTTTCATAACTAAAAAGAATGGTAAAATTTAGAAAATATCAAAACATTGGCAAATGATAACCGGATTGGCATATACATATCTTACACCTACACGTATATATCGATCGTCTAGTTCATTAGCGAGATTTCTTCTATTATAATACAGATAAACTTGTCAAATACCGAAAACAACTCGAATATTGTTTTCGTCGTTGTCTGACTAGTGAACTGGAGAACACCGATGATAATATTTTACACTGAAACCCTAAAAGTACATATATGTAAAAAAAAAAATGAGGTGTTACCACCCGCAGCAACCTTGCGTCAACAACTTTCAAAGTTACTGTGTCGTTTATAGTCTATTAAATTTTTTATTTCAATTTTGGCTAATTATATTAATTCTAACATTATTTAAGAAGCAGCTATTGGTTATGTCCACACTGTGAAAAAAACACGTCGAATAAATCTAATGTTATTTCTTAATTGCTTAGGAGAGACTATTAAGCCAAACACCAACCGAAAAGCACTATATATTCATTAGTTTGGAAGACTTGACGTATGAAATAGACCCAAAATAAATAAAAATAAATAAATTAATTAAAAATGAAATATATTTAAATTGTTAATGTATATAGAACTAAAAAACACATGAAATAACAAAAATTAGTGGAAATTTCAAATAACAAAATATTATTTTTATGAATAACATCAAAATTTGATTTCATTAACTCTATTTATCTTTCTCATAGAAAAACACATATATTTATTTATCACTTAAGAGAAACAGTCTTCCTCATAACGGTATAGTAAATATACAACTTGTGTAAACATAGTCATACTATATGAGTGTTATATACTTGAAACGCAATTTAATGGTTGATGTATAATGGAGCTATGTTACTTGTATACTCTCAGTACATATTTAGTATAAAATCATTGTAAAGGAGCGAACCCACTGGCGCAACATTCAACGTTATTAAAATGAAGGTGATCTAAGTGTAACTAATAAGTTTTATTACTACATTTTTTAAATCTACGTAAGTTATCAAATGCATACTAAACAGTACGTAACGTTGTAATTTCGGTGGATAAATCAATGAAGCGTAATTAGACAATATTTCTGTGCATCAGGTAACACTTATCACGGTTCTCATTAGAGAAAACATTTCAAAGAGATTTAGTGCTTTCTTACTAGTAGATGCGCTAGTCACTAAAACACAAACCGCTTTACAAATAAACCTGTTATAAAATTTATACCAGGTATAAAGTCCGTTCAAACAGGCTTATTATCAGTTTATACCTGATATACATTTTATAACAGGTTTATTTGTAAGGCGGATAATGTATATACGCACTAAACACAGTTACGTATAAGTAAGATTTATGTAGCATTTTAAATAATTTAGTTTAGGTTAATATATTGTAAAATTACATAACAGCGAAACGAACGTCATCATTCGAAATAAATGTATTAGACCGGCAGACATCACTTATTTTCTGATGAACAAAATGTGTAAGATTGAGTAGTGTTAGTATGTACAATGATCGTATTTTCCAGGTATCAGGTAATCAAGGTTTATGTCTCACTCACTCTCATGCGCACGGATAATTCCCTCTACATCCTACTCATAGCGGAATTAAAATTGGGTCTAGGGGATGTTTGGTCCCTTGGATCAATCTGTCCTCTTGTAAAACGTTTTAAAACAGTTGTCTTGTAATATCTTGTATTACTTTGCAGACGCTTTAAAGCGGACAAAAAATTACTTAAACTTACTTACAGTCTGATGGTTCATTTTTCTATATGTTAGCGAGACAACTATTTTTAAAACGTTTTACAAGAGGACAGACCGATTCCACCACTGAGTATGTTTATAATTAATAAAAAATAAAGAAATCGAACGAAAGGTGTAACAATTACTCATTTGTAACGATAATAGAGTAATAAAATAAGAGTTATTGTTATAGAAGTAAAACAATACAAATAAACTAAAGTTCAAGCCTTACATAATAAAGACCGTAACAATGCCAAGGTTGATGCCAAGTAAAACAGTATAATATAGTACTATTGAAAATACTACATTACAAAATGTGTTATATATTTACTAGATGTTTGAATTTGAGTAACGTACCTATACTGAATATTATATTATACGTGATTATATTATACCCAACTGTAGAGAGTACGTCTACATAAAGAGGGTATATAATGTATGTACTTGTAATATATATCAATATAATGTAAATGACTCAAATGAAAGTGAAATCTTCGAATGTTTATTCTCAGTTTTATAGTAGTAGTAGTAAGTAGTAATAGTATAGTAGTACAAGTTCAATAACCAAGTCATGACGTACGTCGTACACAATGATATGGTAGTGTCAATGACGTAGTTGTACATTTATAAGAAATCTATAAATAAAATAAAAACAAAACAAAAATAGTATTTGAATAAAGATAATGTATAAATATACACCGTGGGTGTGTTTATATATATGTCTATATATTTAGTTCATAGTATTTATAATATTAATTATCATATGAATTATTGAAACATACTGTACGATGAAAGAGAATTATGTTAATAAGATAGACCGTGTCTTTCAACGCATAATTGTAAAGAAATATGTGTTTCTATATTAAAAGTAGAACACAGTAGCGGGTATAATTTTATGTCTTTACAGACAACTTTATGATCACAAGTTTTCAACTATTTTAAGAAATAATGGTTATGTGAGAAACATATGTGAAAACTAGTCAAAAAAGTCTTTGAAACATAGATTAATCATGTAATTATGTATTCGATTTTCTATGTGACTACTATTGTAAAAGTTTGCAAAGTTTCGTACCATTGTGACTGAGTTAAGACTACTCGAAAAACTTTCTACTGATACTAGTTTCCCAGACCCATCTTTTGTAATATGCCTGCAATTTATACTGTATCCTGTTAAACACAGTTACGCGTAATCAATTTTACATAATCTACAACGTTTTGTGTCTTATATCACTAATCCTTGAAAAAAAATCTACCCCTTTTGCGTATTAGTATACTTTAAAACTTTGCGAATTCTTTAAAATGATTTGTACATATTTGGGGAATATCTTTGAATATTGTACAATATAAAACGATTCCTCGGTGATGAAATTCAACATCGAACATAGGCCGTCGTTAAATAAAATATGTATTGATTTATAAACATGGTATTAGATCAAATAGCTTTGAAAGTAAAAACTATAGTACTTTTACTCCCTTGAATAGACTGCTTCCTCTTTCTCTATTATACATACATGTTAGGTAAACTATTACGTAGAATGAAATATCATGACAAAGAAAAACCAACAAACATTTTAAATAAAATTGGTCCTTATAGTGACCACTTACTATAGCCTATACCTAAAGAAGGCAGCTGTGTATAACGAATATGTTATTACAAATACTTAACACACATTTTATTTTACCAGTGATATTTGTGACTGGGAAATGCCGGCTGTAATAACAACATAAGTAAAATAATAATACATTGAAACGAAATAACGCGTTTTCCAACCATGAAACATATTTTCGTATAATGGCATATCATTAAAGTAACAAGAAACAATCTTCATTCACAAATATAGAAACTGAGTAATGAAAGAAAATAAGGCATGATAGCTACACCCACTCCCCTCCCCCCACTTTGTTTGCTTGTCCTTCGTAACATTTAATGAATGTATGTCACAGGTCACTACTTCTTTTTAGATAATATACAAAAATAAATATAGAAAAGTGCAAGGAAATATTACCACATTTAAAACTTCACCTTATTGTAAAATAATGTAATATTTGATGATCATAAATATCTTTATTTTAATTTTAGTTTATAAATTATTATAACATGACAAATTTAAAATACAGCCCTAAAAAGTAGCCCGTTAAATAGAGATATTAGGGATTATATTTGAGGATGAAAATATGACATCACAAAAACTGTGAACATAGCAGTAGGTCGCAGGTGATAGGATTCAGTAATGAAAATTGGTCAACGTTCAAAAATTCAAATAGTAATATCATATTTCCTAAATTATCCTATATTATAATGTCCCAGGTGTATATTTATATGTTTATATGTTTATATGTTTATATGTTTGTTTGTTGCTGAAATTCGTATGGTAGAATGAAAACGGCTCCGTCAATGTTTTTGAAAGTTTGCTATTTCGTAGAGAAAAAAATTCTAAGACTTTTGGCGTCCCCGGATTTTTCCCTGAATTTCCTGGAAACCCGTAATTTTGGAAAAACTGGAAAAAAAGTGAACCCTTTTTTGCTGTATTACTTTTAATTCGTAAAAGATAGAAAGTTGAAATTTTGCATGTGTATTAAGATATTCAATTCTGACATTTCTCAAAAATTAGAAATTCAAAAAGTGAAAAAGGGGGGGTTGAAGAAATTCGGGGGCCCAGTAGGAAACTTTGGAGAAAGTTCATATTCAGAATTCTAGAATAATTAAGTATATTATTAATGAAAAAAAATTCAAAATTTCAAAATTTTATTTGGGGGCACGGGGGCAGTGTTTGCCAAGAGTAAAAATTGTGCTAGAAAGTTGAAATTTTGTATATAGGCTAACCTTGGTAACTTATTTACGAATCGAAAAAAAAAATCGCAAATTTTGAAAAAAAGTTGGTCAAATAACGCATAAATTGAAAATATTTTTTATTTTGATAAAAAAAAAATATTTTTTTTGTCAATTTATTATTGAGCGAGTTTATTATTTCAATTTAAAAATAGAGTTAAATATGAAATATAATTACGAATTATTTTATTGGTTTCAAATCATACACGCCAAAAAGACGTCCCTTTGCGACGGGGATAAACGTTCCTGGAATTTAAATTTTTACATGAAGTTCAAGCCACACACAAAAAGCAAACGTCGCTTGCGACGGGGGCAAAAGCTAGTTAGTTGATATAAAGTTATTTTACAGTGACTAGATCTTTATCTATTATTAGTGTATAACTTTACAATGCATGCTTAAACATTAACAGATCAAACAGAATACATCTTCTTCATAAATAAATAATGAGAAAAGTTAGTCCCATGGCATATTATCCCACGAAAATGAGGTCAACACAAAAACACTTAGTACAAACAGCAATTTCGTGTACTGTACTATAATCAACCATACTACATACATTTTATAGTACTGCTTATGAAGTACACGCTATATACACTACTGTTATTCTAACTACCAAACATCAATACCACTAAAAATTTCAATTCTAGAAACGTTAGCATGGGGCAGTAACAGACATATTAAGTATTAATGTGAAAAGTAGTTTACATTAATGACTAGTTGAAAATAGTTTTTGTTAATTATAAAGGGTATTCCAAAATTAACTTTATAGACCTATTTTAAAATAAAAAAATATTCTTCAAGTTGCTTATGTCCTTGGTATAAATTTTATAAAACACTAATTTTATTTATAATAACCTACTACACGGGAATCATCTATATCTTTATTAATTGTAGATTTTCTCAAATTAATCTGAAATTTATGAGTATATTATAGTTCACCAGTTAATATATATCATATGTAATTAGAAAAATAAGATGATTTATAAGGTAAATCTTATGTTTCAGAACCAGTTTTTTTTTTTGCAGATTTTAAATGTGAATGTCTCACATAATACGCAATAAATATTACATAATAAAATATATATCTCTCGTTTAGATGAACAGCAAGTTCAAGAGTCTAGTGTACTTAAGACACGTAACAGCGGGTATATATAGTAGCATGGGCGTCCGAAGTTTGACAAAAGATTTTATCATTGATTTTATTTTATCTAGTGTTTAATTGAGGGTAAAAATGCTGTTTCTCTCTATATACGGACGCCTATGTATAGTTGGCACTTTTATCGCTTATTGTTTATGTTTTTAGTTACCATAAAATGAATGTACTTACTAAATTTGGTATCTTGTTTATTTTTTATGGTGTATATTACAAACACATAGATAGATTTTAATTTGTATTAATACAAACTTAATATCTTGCTGGTTTATTACAAAATCAAACCTCCTTATATTTCACTACAGCGCTTTTTTAACCTTTCTAGTTCAATAACACTCCTTACGTCTGTTTAATTTAACATTCTGAACTTTGTAACATTTACTTATTATTAGTTACAATTTATTAATTTCTAATTCGTTTCTATCCGATTCTAATTCTCTACTTGCTTCGATTCCACTTGTTTTACCATTGGATCGGCACTGTTACCTGTTATGTAATTCTGAATATTCATAATTCTGGGGATTATTATTTTGTATAACATTTTAAATCGTTTTGTTACAAAGAAATCTATATATTATGCGATCTTTATACAATTTTAATATTATACAATCTGTAGGCGTTTTTAAATGTTAAAAATCGTTTGCAACTTATTCGAAAGGTTATTGATTCCATTAATATTGCTTTAATGTATGTGTGTGTGTGTATTTGTTTGTGAATCAGTCCTTATATAATAAGTGTTTTTTTGATACTTTTAATTGTGTTTGTTTGTTAACCACTCATGGTATGAAATATGTTTGAATCATTATTAGAAGAGAAAGTAAAGTAATTGTCTAGAACTTTTTGCAGATTCATTCTAGTAATGCAAACATATGCTGTGCGCACACTTACAAAATGTAATCCTTTACATTTCTACGAAACATAGATCTCGAAATATCTCAACGCGAATTGAAAAAGCTGTCATTTTAAAAACAATGAGTTAAAATGCGATATTTTATTTTATCTAGTGTCAATTTGTCATAGTTTTTTTCTTTATTTACTAAGGACGTAATAAGCATCCTATAAAGACTAAAATATTACATAAAATTGAAAGTGATGAATGTAATGTACCTACTTAACATTCTTGTAACAATTTAAACATATAACAGATTAAAAAAAACACATAACATACAACACACTTTAAATTTATTTACACATACATTTTACACATGGCATGTGCTGGTTTAGAAGGATTGCGTTGAACCTCATAGTGGTGGTATATTCGTATAGGATTTACCCATACCCTTACTCACACCACAAAACCATGGGGTAGACATTCCACCTTGGCTACCACCTTCTAGCCACCCTTGTTAGTTTTATGAATGACTCTGGTTTCTGTATGTATGTATATATACCTTCTATATAACGTCTGGATATCTACTATATATGTGGATTGCATATCTATAGTATACTGAACAGTGAAAAAGTGAGTCACGTGTATTTCAATCTACATACTCGTACATCGTACAATAAAATGGATGTAAAACAAAAAAAATTAACATATGTATATAAAAACAATAATACGTCTACTTGCAACTTTTGTTATATTCACATAAAATTCTAAGATTTATTATTTGTGTTATCAGCAGACATTACTTCTAATACATTATTTTGTATTGGCACTATGAGGGTAGGCGCACAATAGAAATAAGATTGACTTTTCACAGTTTGTGTATTCGCTCTGGACCTTAAATACTAAGAATTCAAATTATAAATCATTATGTTCTTTAATTAATAATTTGACGAACTTCTTAGGGACGCGGTCCTTTTTTCACACTGAATATTACAGTATCAATATCTACAATACATTACATCAAAATCCTTTGTTATCATCAAGCACAAGAATCAGTTTATTTTCTTTTTGATTTCAGATAAACACAGATTTTCTGTATCAGACTTCTTTTATTAACTAATTTACTTACATAAATATTGTAAGTTTCAGTTGCAATCTCCTAACAGTTTCTTTCCTAAATATTTCTTCAAAATGGTCTATGTTTTATAAACAACAAAATAAATCCCTTTATAAAAAAAAACATGCTAAATATAAAGAAAAATCTTCGGTTAAAAAAGAAGTTTTGCAGTTCATTTTTAACATACTTATTTTAAGAAACTATTTGCATGCATTTATTTATCACAAAGGTGTACGTGGAATAAAGACAAAATGGAATTCTTTTAAATTTTCAATGGAAACAATTGCGTTTTTTTTGTCTGTTAAGTCTTTGGCTTACTATCTTCATTATTAAGATAATATGTAAGTATGTTAAATATCTCTAAAGAAGATCACGAAAAAATAAAATGTGACAACATATGTTTTACATTATACGTATATACTGAAGAATTCCTTCTTCTCTTTCAAATCTCTATCAACTCTGTAACCAGACTAATTTTAAGAAATTGTTTTGTAAGAAAGTATCTGTATATATTAATAAATTCACGTACCCTAAACAAAGATTATGTTCCATAATACGTACCAAGCACTTTAATTAAATTGCTTCAATATTACCGATATTATTAAATAATTATTATAAATTAGTTTGAAGACTATCAACGTCAAATTAAAGCAACACCGGAAGCTATTAGATACCATCGTTATTTCAAATATATCTGTTACCTAATTAACTACAGTTTGAGGCGGCTTTGCCTAGATCAGAGTAAAGCCTATATCAATTTCAATCAAATGCCTGAGGATATTACTAATAAGTAAATAAACGATTGTCTGTTAATAACAGAATAATTAGCTGCTGTATTCAATATAATGAGAACGGGGAATTGGAATACAACAATAATAGAAGCAATAAAAGATGATTAATAAAAAAAAATTGTTTTAGTTTTAATACAACACTTAAGCCAGTTATACCACAAAAAAGCAAAAGTTTTAGTACTATCGCTATTCAACTACCTTAATAAATTTTCAGAATCTTATAAAGACAATATAAGCTTTATTGACGTATCTCTCTTGCATGTTAGGCCTGTCTCAGCATGGCACCGTATTTAAGCGAATTTCTGCCGGACGTATACGGGCTACTACGCTTTACCTATCCGAACCCTGTAAATGTAATGAGAACTCTCTGGACCTCTCAGACTGCACGCTACAAAGCCGTCCGAATACGGGCGGCACTACCTCGCACATTAGAACCGTATAAACGCGAATTTTATCCAAGCGTTACCACTACTACAACGATATCCTATCCAAACCTTTGTAAATGCAAACAGCCGCCTCAGACTGGAGGGGATACCTAAGATCGCTTGTTGTTACGCTGCAATACGGATCTTTTCGGTTCTATCGGCGACATCGCTTGTAACGAGTATGTTCTGCATGCAGTTTATGTTTGTATTTTAGTGAATCACGTACACCGATACCGATACGATAGAACTAAATTTAAATTCACGACAACCAGAACTCAGATATATAATAAATGCTAAAGTCCCTTTAATACCAGTAGTGTATCGATAAAAATTAAAGGTAAAGTTTGCTCTCATGATAAATTATATAAGTGCTAAAGAACTCCAATACTCCCCCTAATACACGACTACAGACATCTGTGACACACATAGGCGGTTTGCTTTGTAGCTCATCCAATCCGCTGATTTACGTCCGAATACGCCGTCGCTTAAATACGGTCCCATACTGAGACAGGCCTTAAAGGTTACTAGATAAAGTAATAATTGACAAATTGGAATCCCGTCGCGTCGTTTTGATAGTGTCGTAGTAGTTTTCTATTCAAAATGTTGGCATATATCCAACTGACAATTTTTAATGTCTCTATGTTAATGGTAACCAACACAAGTGCAATGGTTAAGGTTAAGGTCACATTTAATTCATTGTGAAATATTTACTCTACAAAAATTCTTATATACATGTTGTATACATTCAGAATGCGAGGCCAGACCAACAGGCAGGAGAACAGTTGTTTTTTGTTGGTTGTGTTATAAATATGTAAATGCAAGAACATATAAATGTTTCCTTTATGCCTTGGGAAGACATTAAGCATTCTGGAGCCTCCAAAATAAGAAAACTAACTCTAAAAATATGTATGAGTCATGGCAAATGTTAAAGAATATATTTTTTTTAGAGTAGAACTAGATTTTTCGTTTAAAATTCTTCAATTTTGTTTTCTTTCCGTTAAATTTAAGAGTTAAATAAAAAATTAGTTAGAAAAATGTTATATTAAAGTATAAAAGGAAATATAAAATATTTAAATCAATGAACAGAAAAACATATATATTTTATTTATTAGATTTTTTTTATTTATTTTTTTACAAATAGAAGTACTGTTGTACTCTCACGATAAACATATGTAACATGTTTTAAACAAATACACTTAAAGAGAAGATCGACTTTTGCAAACATTTTCTAGTTATAATATTCTAATTATTCATATTATAATTAAAGAGCACAATAATCCATATACTATTTTTTAGTATAGTATTGATTTTTAGTTCTCGTTTCCCGGGAACATAAATAATCAGGGAAACAGCTCGTTTTTAATATAAATACAAAATACAAATGTAATAATTAGATAATTATTAAGTAAATAATAAAAAATCAAACGTGCAGTTAAGTGTAACATCTAAATGCATTATGTATAATAAAATGAAATATATTATACAACTAAAAAAAACGTATGACTACAGTACTGGCTACATTATATTATAAAACACTTTATTGCAAACATTTTCTATACTATACGTGTTAGGTTATGACTAGGCACAAGATATGTTAGTTCATGACGTCATCAGCTGAGTATATTCTAAGAAATCCATAAAAAGTTGTGCAATAAGAACCGGTGAAGTGCTCGAAGCAAGAATACTCGTGGAGAGCCATGTCATCATTCGAACATTGGAAGAACGGTTTGATGTAACATTGAAAAAGTTTGTATATTATTATATGTACATAATAAAAGTTATTTACACAATCATGACTATTACTCTATACATTATTTGATTTTTGAAGTAGATGTATTACTATACGAAATATTCTTAATATCTAATAATAAATATACCTTATAAAAAAAATATTTTACATAAATAATACATAAAATATAAGTATAATTGAAGTACGTGTTTCAATTGATATTTAATATACAAAAAGTGTTAACAACAAGAATACATTTATTTTTCTTGTATATCTGCTTCTGATAATAACATTCGACATCTTATAATGTATGTTAATATAAAAATAATAAATTATACAACTTGTCAATAATATTTGAAATCGATTAATTTCTTGAAGTTATCTATATTTTTTTACGAAACATTTGTCATATTTGTTTATTTAATACATTCAAAATAACGTCAAAAGAATTTATTTCGGAGGCTATATAATCTTTCTGCATCTAAGGTATAAGTCATATTTAAATTTGAACTAAAAACAAAACAAATTGTTATATTTAAGACATTTAACAAATTATATGTAATTTGAAGAGACATAATTACAAGTTTAAGTCGTTCTCTTTCAAACCTACTGATCATTTACTACATTTGCGGAGTAGTTGCGACATTATCATGCATTTACTATATCAGTAAAAAAAATAATATGGTAAGTTTGCAAATAAAAATACAGAACTAATTTTCTACAATATAAAGAACTCCATTAAGTAAAATAAAAATGTATATCATTTATGAATAAATACATATATTTTAACACAATATATAAAAACTTACTTTAAAAGTACAATATATATTTTATTTATGCAAGTAAACGTAATTTACTTACATATCTTTAGCAATCATGTTTCACGAATACTATTTTTTAAGTGTAACAACAACAACAAAAAAAGTAGTAAAATATATAATCTACAGAAAATAATGCAGAAGTCTTGTTTTTGTGATGGGAATTTTGTTCACAACATCACGCTATATGCTCATCATATCTACAAGACATAATTCTAACTTTATAGGATTATAATACCTTGTCCAATAAACTATATATCCAATAAACTTTATTACTCAAAGTATCGTAACTTTTACTGCAACGAATTCATGCCAGAGAAAACTAGAAATACGTTAAAAATATTAATTATCGAACTAAGAACAGTAATCGTACATAGGAAGAAAATCTTATACAAACTGTGTGATATGTGAAACTAGCCCAGAAGCATTGCAGTATTTTTTACCAATGTCTTATTCAATTTTATTTTTATCCAGTGTAAAATTCTAGAATCCATATTCATTTATATTCCTATGTTAATTTCTAATCTGGTTTAATGTGGGACAGTTTTCATTGTGGGACATCTGGTCACCTTTCCGTTGTTGTAATATTCATAATTGTTGACTAGAGTATAATATTCTCTTTGATTCTGTACTAGCAAGATGCACATTGCACATGTATGTGTGAGATGCCGTGACATGAATAACACACTCAAATTATTCATATAAATAAAACACAACTGGTTATAAAGTCACGCTACAAATGCATTTTATGCAACATACTATTCCATTTACAACAGAATAACTAACTACATAGTCTCACACAAATTCTTTCAGTTCACATCAATAAAAACAGTAACATATATAAAAGAATGTTGATTTAAAAAAAAAAACACAACATAGAAACTCGTTTAAAAACCACGTGTTTCTATTTACAACAAATATATAGGTGGGTTAAAGTATATAATATAAAACAGAATAATATAGATTCCCTTTTGCCCTTAGCCTTCGTTTTGCTTTCCTTTTACTATACCCGTCACAACAATATGACGTCACGACGAGATTTCCCTAAAACACCCTCAACTCCTACAAAACAGCTGATGTGCTGAAACCTCTTTCTACTCAATAGTATCACCCCAACCCACAACCCACACCCCTTTGAACCACTCGTGGACCACCCCATCACCCAAACACCCATACCCTCATACCACCATATCTCACACCACCTTACAAACACAAAACCCCGTTAAATAAACCCACAGTACCAGACCATTCCTTTAAAAGGACTTTTACCCTCACAATTCTTTCTAGGCCAGTTCAAATGATAATACGAGTATGCCAAAGTGTGGGTTTATTCTCTCGGTTTTTCTCATAACCTAAATTAAATAAATCTTATACTTTAAATTATAAGTTTGTTTCTTTATATGAATGGTGCAGAATTCAATGTGATCCTAACCCTACCCGAGACCAACTCATAATCTAGCATATTGATTGAAGTGGATTTTTTCATCTATAAATACATTTAAAAAAAACCTAATCTTTTGGAAATGGAAATTCTGATGACAAACGGCATTACATAAGATAAACAAAGTACGATTTTCAATATAAGCGTAGAATGCATAATAACATTAGCAAAAAATAATTTCGATGTCTCAGAAGAGGCTTTAACTTCAAAAGTATAATTTATTTATTGTTCGTCACTGTTTTTAACAATAGATCAGTTAAATGTACAAGAAATTTGTTTTGTTAGTCAATGTGGTTACTAAAATCATGTTGAATAAAATAAATCATCATCTCAATTACATCCCAAAGTTACAAATAAACAATAAGCAACAACAGAAGTAGAACTAATGTGTTTTCGCAAAAAAGTAAATTTTGTAGACCTAACGTTAAGATCTCATTAAGCTCTCATTTTTATAGAATCAAATAAATAGCTCTTTTTAGTCATTATGTAGCAATAATCATAACAGAGCAATTTGGAAAGAAATATTACTTAAGTTTAAGCAATTTATCAGAAATATTACTTATACGGCTAAGTTTAGTCGTTTGAGAGTGAAATATATGAAATATGAAATGTTAGAAAATTTATCCAATCCCAAATATCTATTTATAAAAAAATGAGAATAAATAAGGAAATATTTTTTGTAAAATAAAATTAATAATGAGTAAAGTAAAGAAAAATTAAATAATAATTAATTAAAACCAAAACGGAAATGTTACATAAAACAATGGTAAAGATTTGCGAAAAAAAAACCTACTAATATTTTACGTATTATTTATATCTTTTTACATAAATAAAATGGAAATATTTGTGTCAATTAATTTATGTAAAAAATATATATACAAAGAAATACATATAAAAAAGTTATTTTCTAAGTATTCTGTTAACTTGAAAAAACCAGCTGCATAGTTCTAACGAAGTAGTTATTATTACTTATAGTATATTCTTTATTATTATACAACACTACGTGATATAATGATAGATAGGGGAGTTCTCCATTATTATTTACAATAAGCTGTCTGTCTACATTTGTATATTTTAATGTTATGTACACGAAGATGATGTTTTTACTATTTCTCGGAATTGATATACCAGCATTTGTATACTAATAAAACGAAACAGTATTCAAAATTAATCACAAAAAAATATTTTTTGGAATTATGTAAAAAAAAAAAGTACGTTTCTCACACCCAGTGAGGTGAAATACACTAAATTATTAGGTAGCAGTGTGGTTCATACATAAAAACTACCACAACATTGTCCGTCAATCAAGAGATTATCAAAACTACTTTCTTCTTAAAAGGTTATTAAAATTCTAATTTCTTGAATAGAAAATTACTTCAATAGAATTTAAATAACCGGTTGTTTACAACTAGAAACTAAATAAATTTGGTAGACGATTCAAAAAATGAGAAATATCATTATTTACAAAAATTTTAAATATTTCGTTACTAAATTCAAGAGTATGCGGTTTCATATTTCAGAAAATACAAACTATTCCTTGGAATTCAACAAAATAAACGTGTTCCAACATGGCTACATCCGTCCACAAGAAATAACTAACATTCTTTCACAAAACATTTAAATTTAACTCCCAATTTAACATAGGCTATAAAAACTTTTTATTATTTACCTAGCAGCAACTGAATAAATTATATCTGTTAAACTTACATATTAAAAAACAAAACTAAAAAATAATTAAAATAAGATTTAGTAAAAGAGGTTTTTTTTTAATTTAATAGTGCTTATAAAGTGCGCAACTACAATAAGATTACAACTACGAGTAATTATAATTTCTTCATCAAAGTACAAGTATCCTCTCTAAATGGTGATGCAAAATCTCAAATACCATTGTATTCCGTATAAATTTGAATAATCTATAAACGATATTCCATTTTATCTAAATTTTCAACTAGACCCTCTCGCCTTCTTTGTGAGCCCCACTTAGAATATACTACACATGTTAAACATATATAAGAGTTGCCAAAACAATGAGATACAGCTTAAGGAATTTCATATAACGGGTATATAGGTATATAACAAAGAAATTGTGTCAAAGTATACGTAAATAAATATATAAGAGTATATAACAACAAAAAAAACGTATTGAACAATGGGTTTAGTATATAAAACAGTATATTATAAAATAAGGATATAGTATATAGCTCACTTGTTAAAAAAGATATCTATAAATAAAACATTTAAACATATACATATATATATATTTATATACGAAAATAGCATATAGTACATGTTAGTTCGATTTATCAAATGATGCAAAGAGAATATTTTTATCAGATGTTCTTGACACTGACCTACGCAATTTATACCTACTTAACTTTATTAATACATGAGTAAAACCATATTGTATAAGTATATACAATATAGTAATATGTATATATGTACTAAAAATAATACACATATAAAAAAGGTTAGATGACCTCAAGGTTCAAAATATTTTTACTTCATGTTTACCATGTGTAAATTAGAATTTAACAGTTATGTTTTATATTTTAATCTATAATTTTAAATGACTTAATAATATTATATTTCATCATTTATTTATGTTTTGTATATAAAAAATCATAACCGCCAAGTTATTGGTAATCTTTTAGAAACAGCTGGGTAAATATTAATAAACAACAGAACTTTCCAATTTGACTTTATTTTATAAGAAAATAAGATGTGTTTTTCTTAGGTATTCAGATGGACAAACGAAACCGTTCCTCTAGCAAATACCTTCTCAAATGAAAAAGTAATTTGTATTAAGTTTCCCATCTTAATTCTATCATTTCAGTAAATTGATAAATTGTCAAAACAATAAATTAATTATAAATATAATTCAGTCTAAAGCATGTGCATGTAAATGTATATGCATACAACATACAAAGTCATATATATTAGTTAATATTTCACCATGCACAAGAGTTGCATCATTTTAATTAACTGAAGTATATAAATTGCAATGTAAACACACAATTTTTCGTTTTGTTTCTGTCAGCTTTTCATCCTGAAGGTATACAAAACATTTTTGATGTTGATATGTTTCACTTTGTGTATTCATATTTTTTTATTTTTATTTTTTTGAAACATTTCTATTTAGTAGATAACATTTGTTCAATATCAATTAATTAAACGATACACCAGAATATTCTGTTTGATATACAACGAAAGCCATGACATAAACTAAAGCGAAAATAACATGAGACTACGTTTCAGAATTGTTTCACAATAATATTTTAGTTTAATAATAAAAAACATATGTAAAATGTTGAAATATATTTACGCTTGTCCGTCTACCATATACATCACAAGTATATTAAGTAAATGTGTAACTTTGGGGTCTGGACAGACCCTGTATGCAAAACTAACACTTTTAATAGATAGACTAAGAACAGTTAAAAGCAATTTTGATTCAAATTCTAAAATAACACATTTACGACAAAAATCACGTTTTTTTTTATGGTAGTTCAAATTACGGCAAATAAGATGAGTCAGGTGTGTCAGAACCATGACGTGCTAAATAATGAAAAGTCTACATGTAATTATATCCGCTTGCAGAAACTAATTAACTAATGTTTGTAAAACAATTACAAAATTATTTAATTAGAGAAATAATAAACAAAGAATATAGTTCATTAACAAAAATAAAGTACATATACCATTAGAAAAGAGAAATATAAGTAAAAGGTAGAGATTTTGGACACAAACAACATGAAGAGAGTATAAGAGAGTTGCTTGTATTTCGTAGTAAACAAACAGAATTGAAGGACCACAAATATTTGTCGAAGAGAATAATAAAATGGAGCAAGTTGTGATTAAAAAATTATTTTATAGCAATATTGTGTTTCAGACCCTTATTTTGTAATTTTGTTAGGGTTGCGTTAAATTTACACGATCTAGATTCTAAATTAGACTTATTTTGCACTTTATTTAAGGTCGATTGATAGCTTAGGGTGAGATAAGTTTCTTAGTTTTTTCATAAATTTGAAAAACAGTCTTTTATCAACGGGAGCCCTTGAAAAGTTACAAACTAGGGATCTTAGTTTGGTTTGTATATATTTAATCATGTTAATAATTAAGAACTAAAAGTCATCGTTGCTAAAATCCAAATCACATACAAAAATATTAACACAAAATTACGATATTAAAAAAAAAATACATTGATGTGATGCTAGAAACAGAAACATACCCTTTTGTAGCATCTACACACACTTATGTAAAATATATTTATATGACTAAAGTTAAACAGAAATATATGGCACATATGCAATAAACAAATTCGAATATATATTCCTCTATTTTTGAACGCATATAATTTAATCTATCTTTTTTCATCAGTCATATATTATTATATTGTGAAATTACCGTAAAACGCGATCCCCATCTCCCATCACTCTGTGTTTATTCATTAGTCCTTCGCCCTCCCCAACGCTCCACAACATATGCAATGCAGACAAAGCCACTCGCTGTCTATATTATTTTTATTGTACATACTAGTTCAAATGAATATACAATATATTCAGAAAAAGTACCCTACCAACACGTGGCACAGGTGAAAAACTAAAATCGGCAATGACAATTCATTTGTATGATGGACAGCATAGCGAGTCAGTACAAACTGACAATGAGAGGGAAGGCAGGACAGCATACAACCAAAGCAAAGGGTATAAAAATATTTGAAATTCATTGTTACGTGAATTAATTGAATGATGTTTTATTTGTACATGGAGTGGGTAGTTTCATTTTTAATTTCTTTTATGTAATATTAATAACTCATTAAATATATAAAAGCTATAAAAATAAAAAAAACATATGTACATTTTTCTGTGTTATGTAGATTCAAGCAAAATAGCAATTCAAGATTTGAATGAAAATAACTGCAAGTTTGGTACCCATTTAACTTTCTAGTAAAATTATATTTTGAATTACAAAATCACAATTTAAATGTTGCTAAGTTGAATTGATCCGTAAACAGCTCTGCATCAATAAATTTCTTTCAATATATATTTCATCAATATATTTCTTTTAGCTTTAATACCTTCCATAATTTTGTTTCTTACACGGCAATGCATTAAATAATACAAACGAATTAGCATCTCTAATCATTAATTGTTCCATCGAAAAGCTCCGCAGACAGCAGTGTGATAATGTGGCCCAGTTGCCCCAATATTTTAGAAGTCCCCGATTCAAGTGAGCTATACATTTAAAAAAAATATTTAACAACTACATTTTCGTAAACAAAACTTAAAACTTCCCATCACTTATTTTTTTAAAACGAAGCCATGTTTTTTACTTCACGCGATTTGAACATTTTATATACTTTATAAATACAAAAATAACAATATCATAACATATAACGGTGGAAGTAAAAAATAATTGAAGTTATAAAAAAGATCATTATAGGTGACCAACCGTAGACCATAGAAGAGGGACTCGGCCGGTAAAACGATAAGCTAACTTAGAGTATAGTTGTAGTTAGGTGAAACTACAGGTTTACATTGATAGGAAATTAATGGATTTTTAAATGATCTAATATATAATACATTAACTACATGTATATACAAATATCTATCTTATATTGCAAAATAGATACAAGTATGTAAATGGAACGCTTTAAAAAAAATTGCAAAAATTCCACTCAACAGATTTACAAAATGGGTCAGGAAATAGCCAAATCTAAAAAAAAATTGTAAAACTAAATTCAATGATAATAAAAGACTTTCGATAAAAATATAGTAACAATACGTTAATAGAAACAAATTTAAATACAAGAAAAAGAATAAATCTTATAGTGATCCCATTGATACTGGTAACTATTATAAAACCTACTACCCATCCTACTAAATTGGTAGTTTTTAAGGAGCTGAGCTTTATACATATTTCTGAACAATTTGTTTCAGAAAAAAGTATAATACATATTTTTTCTTTTGTGTATGGCAAGGAGACCTGATGTCCCGTATTGGAAACCATCTCTACATTAAATTAAAAATGTATTATACCGAATAGAAATGAATTCTTACGAAAGAGAGCCAAAAAAAAGTGATCGAACGAAAGAGAAAATGATCACTGAAATAAATCAGTTATGCTCCCGATATACAGTGTAGGAATTATTTAGATACATTAAATTTATGCAGAATAATTAAACAATTTATTTCTCATCTTAAATATTCCCAAAAGTTGTAACAATAGGTTGAATTCAGAATGTATTAAAACATTCTAAACAAAATTTAAATATATGTGAAAATAATCGTAAATAAATACATAATGTTTATATTATTTTACAATCTAATGTAACATAATAACTCATAACAAAGAATATTAATGATGTAATTTCAGTGATTAAAGTAATAAAAATTGTTTTCAATTAGTTACTCACGATTCATTCATGATTATCGGTAATGGACTTCGAATAATATAATGAACTAAGGTCTACGATGCTTTTCGAGGCGTGGGGGCTGACTGAAGTCTTAGCGATTCAGTATAAAATAACATTCAGAACAGAACTCACGAAGTCACGAATAAACAAATCAGTAATGTCTCGGGTCAATTAAATATTACAGACGCTTTATAATATAGACATTAGCGTGTAATGAAAACAAACACTAGAAACACATGCAAATAAAGCCGCTTGAATTTCTATCGTTGAAATCTTTAGATAAGGTTTAATGACAAAAATGTAAATATTTACAATTGTTAAATATATATTTATCAGTGTGTAATATGCAGTGAAAGAAGTATGTTATATTTATATTTACGTTTGATGATTGTAACACAAAGAAAGTTAACAACATAAAAGTATTCAATGATATACCGTGAACGTACTATCCGACGGAATATGATTTTGTATATATTGTAGTTACATATAAAGATGATTGTTTAAAATCATGCAGGAGGTAAAATACATTACAAACTTTCAAATGAATCACTGACGATGGTAAAACCAACAGACGACAGACCAACAATGACGTCACAACCGGCTCAGCTGTGGCGAGTAGACGTTAAATCACAATTATACAACATTCAGAACAAAATAAATTTATGTAGACATGCAGCTACAGGTAGTCGTGTAATTTTCAGTAGTATTAAAAGGGCTCGTTAACTCACCGGTGGTGGATTACGGTATGGTTGCGCGGGCCCCATCTGTTGAGGGCTGTAAGGTCGTGGAGGTGGCGGAGCCCAACCCTGCCCAGCGTATGGTGGTTGTTCATAACTATTTGGATATCGATGTGGAGGAGGTGCTCCTGGATGCGATTGTAAAAGTGAATTCAATGTAGGGGTTGGCCCCGTTTGTTGTGAAATACTTTGGCCCGAAAGATATCGCGGTGGTCGTGGAGGTATCATAGCCGGCTTACCGGGTCTACCACCATAAGGACCATAGGGATCCGCACCAGGTTCATGATAACGCGGGAATTGTGCGTATCCCGGGTCCTCCTTGTCAGTGCCCAGAGGGCCAGGCGCTGGCGGTTCTCCGCTATACTGACTCATATCAGCGCCGACCGGCGATTTGCCTTTTGTGTTCACTACACTGTCACTCACTTGACCACGAACACTGTTTTTATCTGTCCCATTTTGTAGTAACGTATTTCTGGAGTCAGGACGTTGATCAGGAGGCACTTGCTCATTATTCACGTCATTTTGTTGGCTCTCGGCTTGCGTTGCAGCCATGTTAGCAGAGCCGCGGCTCTTGCTGCCAACACCCCGCCGCTAAACCAGCCAGACGGGCTTTATGTTATATCAAAACTCCGCGAAAGGAAGTTCACTGAATAGCGTAATCTTTCCATCACTTGTTAAAACACATCACTACCACTAAACGCGCCTGTAAATTTATAAAAACTCTAATTTAACACAAGTCTCCCGTTCAGCACACTACATTATTCGCACATCTACACCAATAGCGCGAAAGGAGGTTATGGGGAAAAGGTTATATATTACTCCGCGCCGAATGAAGAATCTAACCAATACTTTTAATTACATATATTTTACAAATTATATATAGAACAGAAATTGTAACACATCACTGATATTTTGATATTTATATACACAATTAACTAACAATAAAATGTCAAATCGGAACTATTTTCTGTAAATAGAACTACCAAGCGGACGCACACAGCTTTTCTGGTGGTGACGCGACCTGTAATGGCGTCTTCCTTTATTTACCAATCGTTGAACATGGTAGCCATGTTGGTAGCAGAAATCTAAATGCATAAGAGCGGGAGCTTTAAATAACCACTGAGGGAACAAATCAAAAACCAACTGCTAGAATTTAATAAGTAACACAATATAATTTCGATAATACAATTTGTGGCAAGTATCTATTTCTAATAAGTACACTTTAAATAAAAATTAAATAGATCATGATTAAAATAATATTCTTACATTCAATTAACAACTCAATTAAAATTCGACAAACAAAAATTGTAAAATATATATATAAAAAAAATCTTATCGTTATTGGGTAGTTATGCATGTGAATCAATTTATATTTCCACTGATAAGAAATCTCATGTAAAAATCAATATAAATTTAATATAAAAAAATCTAAAACCTAATAGTCATCAGGAAGATCCAAACTCATTCATCCACCTATCATACTTTACGAGGTCATCTTTTGAAACACTCTTATTACATTTATTGACAGCTTCAAGAAAATCTTGCGTTGATACTGGAAGATCTAGTTCTTCTTTAGGCAACTGTCTAATTTGTTCAGGTCGCAAACCAGCTATCTTGCGACGCATTGACATCATACTTGCATCGCTATAATTACATTAATTTGTCATTATAATTCATAAAACAAATTATTTAGTAAAAATATAAATATACGTTAATAAACTAACCGACAAACATTAGTTATATCAGCACCAGAATAACCTTCAAGCCGTTTTGCGATATCATGTAAATCCACAGAAGAATCTACTTTAACTTCACGAAGATTTATCTTTAACAGAGACTCTCTACCTTCACCGTTCGGTAAAGGAATATATATTCTCTTTTCTAAACGTCTACGTAACGCCTCATCAATATCCCATGGAAAATTTGTAGCTGCTAAAACCATAACAACCTGCAAAATACAGTTTCATTTTTATTTCTTTACTTATAATGTTCTGTAAAATAATCATTTGTCTTAAGCCGAGATCGGTAAAATATTCGAAGTTTGATGCACTCAGAGACAACTACTGGCTATTATTACCCAGCCACGACTGACGTGGATATGTAACATAATTATAAACCAATATATAATTTGAAACTAAATTATTGTAACTAAACAATATATAATTTGAGTCTATATTCACCTTACTTGCTTCATCTGAGTTCGAGCTAATTCCATCCATTTGTACAAGTAACTCAGATTTTACTCTTCTAGAAGCTTCATGCTCAGATTCAGAACCTCGTCGGGAACATAAAGAATCTATTTCATCTATAAATATAGTGCTAGGTGCATAAAATCTTGCCATCTCAAATAATAACCGGACAAGTTTTTCAGATTCTCCTCGATATTTAGATGTTAACGTTGAAGATGATACATTAAAAAATGTAGTTCCACACTCAGTTGCAACTGCTTTTGCCAACATTGTTTTCCCAGTTCCAGGAGGTCCAACCATTAATACACCTTTCCAAGGTCTTCTGATACCCTAGAAAAAATGTTACGTCATATACAAAAGATGTTTTATTTGTCTACATGACTTAATATCAATTGTCTAATACAAAAAGATACTTTTAAAGTATCTAAGAATGAACTGAACGAATTGAAGGAAAATACCTACTTTAAAAAAATCGGGCATCCACATAGGAAGCACAACAGCTTCTTCTAGTAATCGTTTAGCTTCATGTAAGTCAGCTATATCATCCCAGCGAATGTTTGGATTCTTTTGAACAATATCTCTTTCTAAAACATAAGACATGTTATAAATAAATTTAATTTTCACATTTAATATTTATAGTATACATACCTAACATTTCAACTAACTCGCTGTCTATCCCACTATTTGGTTCAAACTTTTTTTCTTCTTCCTGCTCTTCTTCTTTGCGTTCTTCTTCCTTCTCTTTATCTGATTTTTCCTTTTCTTTATGAGATGCAGATTCTTTTTTGTTATCATACTTGCTATTTGGTTTAATAGGTACTGATCTGTTATTTGTTGTAGGCCTATTAATTTCTGTCTTTTTATTAGTTGCTGTATTTTTTGCCTTCGAATTTTTTCTCATGACTTCACTTCGCCTGACTTGTCCTCTCGTAGGTTTTATTGGCGGTGCTGGTCTGTATACCAAAAAGACTAAAATTAATAACAAAAGTAGATTACTATTGTATTAAATATTTTAATTAGTGGTATTAACATAGAATCTATATTCAAATGCGTCAAACTAGAGTATTTGTTAGTACTATGGTTTTAATATTTTCCCGAAATCTATGCAACAACACTAACAACCTGACCAAACCATACCTATGTTCTAATAATATAAGAATTTGTAGATGCACTTGTAAGCAAATAGATATTATACATAAATTAAGCAAATATATGAAAAAAATTGTATTGAGTACAAGGACAATTGACTGAAAAGATTAATATCTACCTATTCTATATCTATTAAGCATACTGAAATAAATTCAGTAGCAGATGAACTAAGCACATTTTTAATAACTTTTAAGAATCACAGTGAAATCAACATGCAAAACATCAAATCTGTTTATCTTTACTAAAAGAGGAACTTTTATATCATAGCACGTTGTATACTTTTAATAATTTTCTTACAGTTGAAAACTTAAATAAAAACAAACTTGTGTTCAACTGGTGTTGGAGCTGGCCAAACATCAGGATCCCTATCCGGAGCAGGAAGCCATACATCAGGATCTTGATTTGTCCAATGAATAGGTTCTTTACTGAGATCATCAAATGTTGGACTTCTAAGCTTAAGGGCACGATCGTTATGGGGATCTACTTTGAACATGCTCACAGAGTTGTGGAGAGACTGCAACTGTTCATATTCACGAGACATTTGTTTCTGTACCTTTAACAACCAATTTTGAATCAATTCCTGTATGTCATTTAAAATAGAATATTACTTATAAATAAATACAGACCAGTGTCCATTTAGCTTTACGAGTTGGATCTCCTATTGTCGGCAGAAGCCTGTGAATCATTTGTACAACCCCTTGGTAATAAACCCCCGCAGAATCATAATTTCCTAAAAGGGCCATCTCTCTGGCTAATTTGGTGTTTTCACATATCTCACTGATGGAAACTGCCATAATTGTCATTCCTGTAGGCGGTGTAAGCCACTGAACAAATGAGTGACTGTAAATGACATATTGTGTTGATGTTAGAACAAGTGAAAAGTACATATATTTCTAATTCGATTTATATTCTAAATTACGATTAGGATTATAATAGGGATTGACTTAATAATATGTAAAAATTATAATTATAAAACATAATTGGAAGCCTGTAGATAATTGTTGTGACTCTAAATGACAGATTGTGTTGAGGTTAGAACATGTGAAAAGGAAAGTACATATAATCCTAATTTGTTTCATGAATTGACTTATAATCCGGATTAGAAAATATATCGACTTAGGCAAATTTGAATCTAATAAGATTCTATCTGACATCATGAACTTACAACATGCGACTGAAATGTGCTGATAAATCTGACATAACAGCTGCAGGTGAAAATTAATTATTTTAAAATAAATGATAACCAGAAAATATAATTGGAGTCATGTAGAAAATTGTTAATTTATATATAAAATTTGGTATACTTTGACATTTAGACTCACCAAAGTTAATCACAGTGGCCTCCACACACTTTCTTGTTGGCGGATAGGAATGAACCGAATTAACTTCTATGAAACGCCTCAAAACAGTCTGTCAGAATTATTCCCGATTATAAACGAACTAGAGGCATACGAGTAACGACAGTGTACGAATAGACTGGTTTTACATTTCCATTAAAAACTTACCTTGGATTGAAACCATTTTGAAATACATGTCAGTGTTGCCACATTGACAAAAAAGATAAACACATAAAAGATGCGTAGGGGTTGCCATCACAACCATATATGACTCGATAACAATTTAATGAATATTTAAAATACATATAAAACCTTTCTTACATTATTTATAATAATTTACATAATATAATAAATATATGACTGCATCGCCAAATAATTGCATTGTAGGCGTATTATGTACATTACTTAAATCACAGGCATTAATTTATATATTGATTGCTACCCCTTAGACGATTAGAAAACAGATTAAGGGTTTCTAACCAATTATTGAAAAAATTGCATACTAAATACATAAATATGGGTCAATATATTCTGACTGTTACGGCCTATCACGGAATATATATAATAGGAACATACCCATACATAAATACCTATAGTAACAACATTTCTATAGCAAAGTTCTTTGTTTACTATTGAGGTTTAGTTTTATACGATAATAGTAGAACAATATAGTAGTTTTTCTCGTATATTTCCGGTGTTTTTAACATCTAAATATGGGTATATACAATAAGATTACTTAGATTATATATCTCAGATACGACCTTAATGCATACATGGTAATTAAATACCATACATGTAATGTGTGTTTATCCTGGGTTATCCTTAAGTGCTAAAAGACTAATAAATATAAATCATGATAAGGAAGTGTTTTTTTTAATTAGCCATTGTCAATGTTAACCACGTGTGTGTTCATGAATTATAGACATATATTTGCACAACATACGTATATTCCTAAATTTACTATAATATTTATAGTATTTTATAAAGTTAAGTTTTCTAAAATAGACATTATAATTATACGAAATTTAACGAGGCTGATGTACTCAGACTGAAAACTAATATATACTATTGTATATAAAAATTAAAGTAAATTTTTATAATTAATAATGAAAATTTTATATATATAGTGTTAATTAAGAAACTTTAAAAATGTGTGTAATACAATCCTTAACTTCTAACGCTATACGATAATTCTTTATTTTCAAATAACTTAAATGTAAAAAATCAATTAAACAAAAATAATAACGAAAAATGAAGCCTAATACTACAAGTTCTTCAAGTTCAGATTCAAATCAGGTAACATGTTTTCATTTTCATTATATTTAGGCACCTATTTTGTATCTTTTTAAGTGCAGGCGCAGTTTTGCTAAGGTCTATTACTGTAGAAACTAGGTAACTTAAGTTTACCCAAAGTTATCAATCAATTAAAAAAGGAGTAAACAAAAATGATGTAATAACAAGAACGTGGTACCTTATCTATTAAATTTATTTTGATGTATATGAGTGCCATCTGTTCATTACTTTGTAATATACAAATAGCAAAGATTTGAACAACTTTTTATCGAAAATAATATGTATAAAACCCATTTACATTAGCAGTTTTGCATGCCGGTTTTACGGCGCCGGTCCTAAGTCAAAATTAGTGCCTATATGCTGTAATGAATTTATCACGTTACCATCTAAACAAATTCGTTACTGCACAAGCGCACAAATCATACAAAGAAAGACAAAACCTTTCAAAAGTTGAACAAACAGAAACTTTTTTTAAAATATTGTATAAATTGCCAACTGTGGACATATGCCTGTGCGAATACAGTTTGGTTTTCAGTGAGACATTTTTGCTTCACTGTGTTCGAGACGAAGTAATTAATATATTACTATCTTCAAACAAGTCAAAACCTGTAATAGATTACATAAAAACAAATTAGGAATTCTCTTGTCAGTGTTCAACGCAGTCAGCGACGATTGTTGTTGTCGCTCACTTGAATGACTTGTCAAGTGAATTAAATATTTGAATATATAATTACAATGATAACAACGTACAAAGCAAAGTCACGGTGTTATTTAAGGTCATGTTTTTTGTTTCACTCACACTCCCTACAATAAAATGGGTGTAAAAATATTCATATTTTGAAATAAACAATGGGCTTGTGTCCTATGTCTTAATTTCTGTAAAAGTGTATTGATAAAGTGGGTTACTAGAACCTCAAATGTTCAATTATTTTTTAATAACTCCTTATATGTTAAGAGATATTAACAATTAAAAAAGTTATTTTGTCTCTTTAATTATTAAAGGGATTCAACGTTGTACACATTCCAAATGTATGTGATATCACAACCGCTGTCAACCTTACAGCTCATAAATCTCTGCTATATGTATTTATATATCAAAATATCAAATATTATTTACAGCTATTTCAAGGCACAATAAAATTTCAATATTATGTCTGCTTTAGCAGGGTTAAATAAAATAAAAACTTATTATTCTTTGACTTGACTTGATTATTTGACTACCAACAGCTACAAAACATTACCACAGCACTGACCTACTCAACAAATAACTGACGTTAAAATGCATTTCATATGTCATATAAATATAGCCGACCATTTCTAGCGCTAAAACTACAATTCAAACTTTTAATTGTTATATCTCCGTCAACATTTAGATATTTAATAAAATAGACACGTCAATACGCATTGAATCGACCACTTAAAAATGAGGACACAAGCCCATTCTTCTCTTCCCGCCATTTTGTAACATTTTTAAACTTAAAAATTGGTCATGTCAGAAACTATTCCTCTAGTAGGGACGCTCCTTAAGGAAGGATAATAAAACAAAACGAAAGTAAAAGCTACATAATAATAAATAAGTGAATAGAAAACAACAGTGAGTTTTGTTTGGCTAAACATTGCTTTAAAGGCTTGAACTTGTACACGTGTAAAAAATTCAGCGGATTCGAACAGGGTCGATAGTGCGTCGGGACGTTAGGACGTCGGATCGGGACTTGTAAACAATTTATATCACGCAGTTAGATGTTTGCGTGGAACATAGAGTTTCCAACTTGTAGGAAGTGGAGTTGGGGGACAAAGAAGCAGTGGAGCCATGGAGGAGGTCGATTTAATAAGAACCAAAATTCTAACAAACAACAAACAAAGGATTATGTTACTAGAGCAAGCTGTGAATGTTGTTATTCAAATAGTTGGTTCATTTATTTTCAATAATAAATTTAATTAAATTATAAATCGATTGATTGCTTAAATTGACGTTTCAAATTATTGATATACCTATAACATCTGCATTATATATATTTGCCTTTATAGCGTGTTGGAGTGCTTCTATTAGTTCAACAATTATCCACAATTTTGTTTCCTTTACAGTTGTTTTCACAGGCGCCAGCAGGATTACTTTCAGTGTTCATATGAAAAGGGTAGAGGATGATAATGAACTCATTGACAATGTGTTGAAGAAATTTGCACAACAAGTTAGACGCCTTACTAAATGGGTCTTATTCTGTAACTTTTCAAAAAATCGACCGGGAAATATTTAATTTTCTCACCGCTCGAATAAAGTCGCTGTATTAAAAATATCTAAAGTGGTATTCTGTATGCAAAATTTTCCATCGCCCTTATAATATACAGCGGTGAAAAAGTATAGTGACGTATTTTAAGACGTCATCAATTTTAAAAATATTTGATCAATCACGGAATTCAAAATATTCAAATATTAAAAAATTCAAACACTTGACAAGTACAAATACATGTCAATTGTTCAAGTCAATTGACAAGCAACATAACTTCACTTTCTGATATATTTATATTTGTATATTCATATGACTATGCATATACTGTGTATTAAAAAATTTGTACCGCTAAAGGCGACCTTATAATTTGGTCGATTTTTTCCCAGCGACAAAAATAAAATCGATGGAAATTTCTTACAGAATACCAAATAAAAAATTATCGCTTTTATGACGTCATTTTACAGTGATGAAGTATTTTCACCGGTAGAAATACTTAACAGAATTTTAGTCTGCTTGGTTTGAACACGCAGTTTTGTTTTGTGTGAACTTTGGGGTTGTCAGTTGTGGTTTGTCATGTTTATAATTTTTATGAGAGACACAGAAAAATACTAAAAACTCTGTTTTCGAAAAATAGAACTGTTTTAAAATAAAACAAAACATGATTTTGTTTTGTTTTTTGACTACAAAATTTTTTTCAAAACTGTCTCTCTGGTGTGAAACCGGCATAACTTAGTAAAAATAGTCGACGTTGCAAGTACTCTGTTCTACAATAAGATAACCTTACAAATATGCTCGTATTTCTATTACTTAGCAGACTTAGCACGTCACTGCCAGTGTCGTATTTTAAAAGAAATACAATATAGCAAAACAAATACCAAACAAATATCTAATAAAAACCTTTTATTCGTAAATTCATCCATATCAAATATTTTTCTCAATTGGAAAACTAGAATACGTTTCCCAGGCGGTTTGTTACCAATTTATATTGTCATTAATTTAGTTGCCGTCTACTTTAGTTATGTTCGTATACGTAAAACATTTTATTGATACTTTTGTTATGTGAAGTTATTTATAATTCAGTTTCAAGGAATTGCCGCTAGGGTGAAACAGTGACAGTGATGAACTAAGCTTACCTATTATTTTGTTATACGATGTTTTTTCCTGAAATTGGTAATATTTTATATGACTCTAAAGTAGAATAATAAAACTAGGTTTTATTATTAAAAAAATGCAAACGTTGGTCGCAGGATTCAGGTCAGATTCGTGTGCTTGTACTTAAAAAATGGATTTCTGGAATGGATAACTGCTTCTTAAGAAAACCTGAAGAAAAAGTACAAATCTGACAGACTAAGATTTAATGCTTTTAAAAAGTTTGCTAAAAAACAAAAAATATATATTTTTCAGAAAATCTATAGAAGAATGTAATGGAAAACAAATCGGATCTGATGGAATATAAATTCATTGAAATCTTATGCTTTTAACATTATACTTTTAACTATAAACATTTTTACACCCTGTGCCCACTGCTTTACATGTTGTCATTACTTCACAGATCGTAAGTAAAATAATTTTTTAGTAAAATTTTATCCTAGATGTTGCAAGGATCCTGATGAGGCCCTTGCCAGGCATTCCTCACTTTCTGAGAAGGTAGGGATTATAACGCGACTGCCTCATGAGGACCATGCCGGGCAAATCTGAGAGAGTTCTAGGCAAAATCTTAATGGAATATAATTTATCAATGTTATTAAAAATAAAATTTAATATAGATGAACAGTTCACTTTATTAACCCTATTCCCTCACTCATTTTACTACTTGCAAATATTTAGTTTATTTAGTATAACAAAGATTATTTGGTTACGTAACAAAAGTTATGTTTCGACATAAACTTACGTTTTCTTACGTTATTTTTTTTTATATTTATTTTCTTCTTTGCCTTGACTTTCTTTCGTCATAGCCACCATCAAACATTTTTTATACATCTTTTATAATTTATAATTCAATTTTACACATTTCTAAATATTTCAATAATTCACTAATTAATTTTGAATCACTTAACAAAAATTTAGTATTAACAGGAAATTTCTTACGTTAATATAACTTATTATTATGCAAGGTAATGTAATGCTACATATTAAAGTATTAAATATAATAAAAGATTGTTAATGTCTTTTGCTTTTATTTTAACTTTAAACGATTTTTGAAAAGCCTATATTTTATCCAAAGGTACAAGCCAACCTTATAAAGTGCAAAATAAGCATTAGAGCGGCTATGACTACACTGTAAAAAAAATTGGTCGAAAAAATGCTTTAGACGCCTCTTTCTTACGCTAAGGCTGCATTGCGAAAAAGAATAGAACCAGGAGACATAGCAGTCTTGCGTCAAGCATCAATGATCTCGCCCAAATAGTATACAATAAATCAAAATCCCAGTAAACAATTTGGTGAAGTGCCCTATTTAGTGACGTTTCTATCACTATTTCACTTCAATTATAGTTCGCATCAACTTTATCTTCATTTGTATTCCGACAGGTGGAGTAATTTCGCCATCTGTAGCCGATAAAGTAGACATTTTATATGAAGAATGTGAGAAACTGAACTATAAATGAACTCTTTTATGACAAAAAAATCATGACGCATCTTCAATATGATGTCAAAGTGATTCCAAAATGTTTAGTAGAACAATTTTTGTTTCTGTGATTCGCCTTTAGTTCAGCGTTATGTAAAATGAAACACAACATACAAGGAAAGCACTACACGAGATTGTTTTTTGTCATAAGTTGAAAAAGGAATGCCACATTACCATATTACATACATAATGGTATCCATGGTATACGAATACGTTACAAAACTGTTTTAATAAAAAGTATAACGTCTTTGTTTTTATTATTTTTATTGAATTTTCCTTTTTGCACCAGCAAAGATTTAAAAAAAATGTTTGTGATATTTATTCTGAAAACTGAAGTTATTTTAATATTTTCAGATCCCAACGCGAGCTCCAAACACACCACTATGTGTGTTCTATTTTTCGCATCCCTTCGGTATACGGTCTCCTAGTGTACGTAAAACACCAACGCAGACTTCAAGCCGTAAGGAACCTCCCTGGCTACAACCACGATGGCCCCGTAGTGGAGTTAAACACCCCGCCACGTGTCTCCTCAAACACAGACATCAAGGTATGAGCTATCATTGAAGTTGACAAATGTATTTTGGTTTGTTCTTTTTTATCCAACATCATATGAACCTCATATGAAAAGTTTCAGATTTCACATACAGATGGTATTAATGTATTAAAAAATATAATGGTATTGTACAAATGTATCTGTAGGCTATTGATGTTTAAGATAATATTTTTTAATTATTAGTGTGTTTATTAAAACATATTGTATATTTTAATACATTTTCCGTGTATCATATACATAAAACTTATAAAAAACATATAAAATACGTCTCATTTTTATATTTTATTGATGTTTTTTGATTTCTCCCTAATCAAACACACTCCATTTTATCTAACTATAGGGGCCTATTTTGTAATTGCTTACCTGACGTCTGTGAACTTTTGACGATTTTTCAAAGCCCTCTAATTTAAAAATTAGGCTACTTATGTCAGTTTCGTATCTTATTTAAGGTCTTCTGATAGTTTTGTGTAAACTTACGTAGCTCAGTTTAGAAAATATAGTCCTTTGAAGAATCATCAAAAGTTAACAGACGTCAGGTAAGCAGTTACAAAATAGGCCCCATAATTTAAAAAAATAATGGTTCAAAAATTCGATAAACAGAATTATTGTTAACCGAAATATGTTAAAAAATGATTTCTTACGTATTTTTGGAAATTATTTTAGTGCATGTAGCTGGAATCTTTAACTTTATTTATAAATTAACTATATTATTAACGAGCAAAAGTGTTGTCAGATGTAGTGATTGTTAATAACTTTTATTTTGTAACATATTGAAAAGTAACAATATCGTTTATCTGATTTATCTGTTTATGATTAAAACAGGTAGTGAATTTTGCGACTTTTAAAAACACACTCAAAATATTTTACATTTTCCTACATTAGTATTTGGAAGCATTATAATTTCAATGATTACAGCGCTGGTAATAGAATTTTTTGTTTGCAAAATGCATCTGTCCTATATCAGACCGCGTTTGCAGACATCTGCTAGAGATATGTTTTTGTAATATTTTAACAAAGTAAGAGAGTGTAAATTTTATGAGATATGATACTCGTATGACCCTGTCCCTGGGTCTCGAACTTCAATGAAGACCGCTTTTGCTTCTGCATCTAAACGCGTGAGTCAATGGACCATGAGCAAGTTGCAAGAATCAAGGATGACTCATTCATGGTAAGACTTAATAATGTTTAATATGGTTCTTGATACTTTGAATAAAAAGTTTAAACAAGACCATTGCAATGTTACAAAAATATAATAACATGATTGAAACTACCAGAGGCAAACTGGGACAAATCGGCTGAGGAATATAAAAATTAAAAGCAACAAAATACGACGTATTGATAAATTTGGTTGTCTCTTATTTCGTTTTTGGATTTTTTGATCATTTATTAAAAGATAATCTCGTTTTATGAATTTTTTTAAATTACAAAAGTTGATGAAATTACATTTACTTATCTGAAATTAGTTTTTCATTTACAATCGCTGTTGTTTGTCACTTGTCTTGCAATTTCTTAGTTGGAATAGTTGAATTAACTATTATCGGAATAGAAAGTCCACTTTTTGATATTTTCTGATCATTCTAAACTTTAATGGAATAAATAACATTCTTTTTAATTATAACACGAGTAACGCGATGTTTTTATATTGTTAAAGGATTTACTTCTTCTTTATATAGCTTCTGAATAATATTATGTATTATGTACTTAATCATATTGACTTTTAAGCGATTTATACATAATAATAATTAGAAAGTATACTCCTATATTACATATATTGTAATATTACAGTCTATAAATTCTTCTTCAAAATATGTCGCATAATTTCTTATAGCAGATATATATTTTCCCATGGTATATAACTTTCCCATGTGAATATTTTGAAAATATGGAGTATTTCATATTGAATTTAAAATAGGGTGAGTTATATGAAAAGAAAGCAGCTTCTAAATTAAGGGTTGGAGGGTTGAAACTGAATGGTCTGTGATTTAAATATAATAAAATAAATTTAGTATAAATATCTATTGAAATAAATAAAATATCTATTGACACAATTACTTGAAATTTTTAAAATCATTTTAGACCGCTTTTAATCCTACCACAAAAACTGCGTAAATCGGAAATAGGCCAACGTAAAATAAAATAAATAACTAAAAAAAACAAACATAATAATAATATAATTAATATACCCGATTATACGCAAAGATGCATTTGTCCATACATAAAATTTAAGACTATTTTTAACAGTGTAGATGACAATTTAGCCCACGCTAAAAGAACCTTCATCTCCAGTATTTGAATTTTAAAGTTCACGTTTTACTGAAGTTCTGTACTAATCCCAATACACATAAACGTACAGGCGTACATCATCAATACACGTCATACGTCATAAAGTCTCGTCCTTTTGAATGTATCTTTGCTCCGAAACTACGAGACACATAGCGTGGGTTGAGATTATGAAATGACGTCACTAGATTTTCATTTACGTCATAACCTGTGACGTAAAACTCAGTCCCAGCCTCAATGAATGTAATGTTAACACAAAATAAATAAACATTGCATCGTTGCTATATTTATTCAGGAGTTAGATTTCTCAATGCCATTAACATAATTTGCTAATGATGAAAATAACTTCGTAATTATAATAATATTAATTACATTTTAATTATATTTGCTATAATAATTTATCGGAGTATATTTTACCAAATGAACATATTACTACACCTAAAAAGTGAGTTCACAAGCCCAATGCCAAGAGGGCAACTAATCCTAGTCTTAAGCCGGCTCCAACGTTAGACGCTTGATGGTTGGACGCATCGTGTGGTCGATGCTGGAACTAAGTGTGTCCAATGTCATATGTCCAACGTTCACGTTGGAACAAGTTCGGACTGTTCTACCCCCACCACACACTTGATTCACATGTCATGCACTATTGCACGAATCGTTCAACATTGGAAGGTTTTATATTTGAAAGTTTCTTTATTTACTTGAAAAGTTTTTTTAAACAGTGTCAGTGTCAAAAAATAAATAAATCATTCGGATCAAACATTTGTTCCACCGTGTAGTAAGAAACTTGTTATGTTAGGTCCTCCGCACATGAGGCGTCTGATTGCAAACCTTAGCCCCGAATCTGCTCGAACCGATTGAGAATGGAACTGTGTTGTTAATGAAAGAACGAACGTGTATACGAGTGAGAGAAAACACGCGGCACGAACGAAACTAAACTGGTTTTGAGCACGTTTTCAGCGACTCTCTTTCTCGGTCGCAGGGATTGATTGGTTTCATGCTTTTGATGGTGACATCTTGAGCAGAGATGTGCACAAATACTATTCAAAAGTATTTAAATACATACATACATACAAATACAACAGAATAAAATCCCCTAATATGCTATTGTTAAAAATGTTATAGAGATATTTGAATCAAACGTTCACTGCATCATCTGGAGCCGGCTTAATAGGCAACTTTTGTGATGCGTGGCGATTACGTCATTCGAGTGCAAAGGAGTTGCGTCGAAAATCCGAATACTGCGGATAAGTTAACGCTCACGTGTCAGCATCGGATGGAACGTATCCAGTCCCCAGTGAACTCTGTGAATTTCTCTCCCCCTCAAACTCCGTGGGTAAAGTGTTAAACGTTTTTATACAAGTTTCACAGATTCGAGTAAGTAATAAATGCCGTTCTACATCAACGTTGAAGTTATTTTATCTACAGCATCAGTTTTGAGAATGTAATACTAAAACATTTTGATATATGTTCTAAATATATGTAAATTAATTTTTTCTGCAGTCCATTAATTCAGTTTCCATAGATTTATCGCTTGAATAAGTTATATACATACAAATTGTACGAATTTATAAATGTAGATACAAAAAACTTGCTCCTATTTCCTTTTATTATTCTATGCAAATGAAATCATAAATTATGCTGCTTATAAACTTTATTAAACGTAATTTATTTATTAAATTGACTGCGTAATTTTACAGAAATTTTCTTTGGGATTTTATTTTTACAATAAAAAAAACGTATTGTGCAGTAATTAGGTCAAAAGAGTTTTTTTTTGAAATTATTTAAATTCAAAAAGTGTTTCAAACGCAGACGTATCATATTGTTAAGTTAGATTTCTTATAAAGTAAAAGACGGTACAGTGGCCGAGAGTACAATGAATTAGATATATATTTTTGGGGCAAAATGTTGATATTGTGATATGTTTTCTAGGTGGGACTCAAATGAATGTATCAGAAGGTACAAACAAAAAATATTCTTAAGTCAATATCTAAATGCATAATATATACCAACAAATGTATGGTAATACTATAAAATTGAACAATCCTTCTCCACCAGCAATTACTTCCGTTATATTTGCATATAGCTTCACACAAATATGCAAAACAGAAGATTACACGGGTCATATACAGGTCAGACAGGTAACAGTAACGGCTATCATTATTTTCTTTGTTTTATAATTAACATTAACATAAAATATAGGTATCCATTTTATGTATAAAGTAAGCTACTTTGTATAAGTTATGTAAATAGATCGTACTATCAGGGGTGAAAGTTCGCTGGAAAGTTTAAGAATACGTTTGGCTTTTGACCAAAAATAATTTAAGGAAATTGTTTTCTAGATATTTACCCGCTAAACACAACACATAAACTAATGTTTTATTTAACGTAATAATATTTATATAACGTTACGTTCTATTTACCAAAGTTTCACATAATTCTGTTATTTTGCCATTAAATAAATGCAAGAGACATTAAAAATATTTTAGTAATATGTAATATTGCATAATCATGCATAAAAGTTTTATTGTCGTCAGAAAACATAAATTTATGTCGAAAGGTAACATTTCTTATGTAATCGTTATATTAGAATAAAAGGTAAAATCTTTTATGTTAAATAAACGTTAAAAACAATTGCAGACTTCTTCTTTCTTAAAATTCGAATTTTTATAAATTTTATTCTTTCTAGTTTTCTAATTTCTAGACACATCATGGTTAATTTATATTCAGTCACAATTATAATCGTGAACTTTAGCACTGGCTAGCAGCCACTTTGCTTGTCAGTTATTTCTTTATTTAATGCTTTATTCTTTTAATATTAACCTATTCGTGTAGTAGTTAAAATACGAGAATATATTATTTTCTGCATAAATATCTAAACACTTGGAACACATGTAATGTGGATAGCATGCCTTTCAGGCGTAATCATTCTTTGGTGATTTACTTATTCTCAAGAATAAATTACACTTATTTTAAGAATGTATTAGGTGTCAGCAGCTTTATTAAAATGTATTTGAATAGGAAATAAAACTATATAATAATAATTTTTGAATTTTGGAAAAGACTGTGTAATTTGTGGAAAAGACATTGATGTCTCGTTTGAGTACCTTAAATATTCTCACTACATATTCTATTAGACTAGACACACGTGGATGATGTACAGAACGTAAAAAAACAAGCCGTTGGTAGTGAGATGAGACTAAGAAGTGAAAGCGAATATTGTTATGTACTACATCTGTTGTAAAATAAATAAGATATTAAAACATAAAATATGTTTTAATAAATTCCACATCAATAGCCTATATTTTAAGTAATTTTAATACCAAATAAGCGTTAAATATTTTCAAATGCTCAACAACAAATAACACAACGTTACCCGACATTTACATAGTAGTAACCATCAGCTCCTTTCATTTGATACCAACACCATTTTTATAGGCCACTCTTTTTGGGTATTAAATCAATTCTACCGGGCTATTAATGATAAAATCTCTGGCTTACGAGTGGTTTCACGAGTGGATTACATAGCGTAAAATAATTTATTCAACTTTAACAAATTAATAAATCTATATTTTGCTTCCATATATTAATTTTCAATGTCAGCGACCTTGACATATGAAATATATACGATGTACGTGTCCTGTGCGAGTACTTCTGTCGGACGTTCGGGTTCTTAATTACTAAATCACTAGTTATAGGATATGTCAACGTTGATATATTATTTTTAGACATGTAAAATAAATCTGAAGGATTTTATGACCATCAATTACCCGTTTGCTAGCACAGTTCAATAGAAATATTTATAGATGGACATTTGTAATTTTATAAGCAAAGTGTGTGGGTTTCTAACCTGTCCCAACATGTTTTATTTCTTTAGTTCGCCTCTGTGTATGGCAATACAGATAAAAGCATTATATGTACAAGTACGTATGCGTCAGAGAGATGTAAAATAACATTAGCATTATTATTAGATTGTCAAAATTAGTTTCATAGTTTTAGTCTAATAATAACTGCATACAGAACATGACGCAGACGTCGCTTTAATTGTCAGATCCATAATTGGATCCAAAATGGTGTTTAAGTTATAATGATATTTATAATTATAAATGTTGATTGCATGTTAATGAATCAGATATTAGTTTAGAGGCAAATGTCCAGTTAATTTATAGAATATTTGCATAATACATTGATATTAGTTAATATGATCTATAATTAGCATATTATTATCATCACATAATAATTGGTATTGTTAAATATGCTTGTATGTTCATTTCTCTTGGTTTTTATAGCCTGAATTATAAGGTGGAACATATATACGTAGTTATTATTAACTATAATAATAATATTGAATGTGTTGGCGATATTGGACCTAATAATAAACCCTAATACTTCAAGCTATGCTAGCAATAACATTAATGAGAGCCACAAAGGTGTTTATATGCAGAAATGACGACGGTTTCGAGAACCGTATTCCAGAACAGGGCACGTGACGCTAGAATTCGTACTTGCACGTGTGTAAGTGTGTAAGAAACTACTAAGAGTAAGAGGCACTTCGGCTACTCTTGTACACACGGTACTTGCATCTTCGACACATACAAATCGAGTAAGAGAATTGACCTTATACATATTCAATTCGAATTAAATATTAAAAAATGAATGTTAAAGTAATTATTGATTTTTAATTGAGAGAACCTAACAGATGTTTGAAAGTTCTTTTTTATTAAACATGCCGTCTCTATGCCACGATTACCGTGAAGCCCTTCTTTTCCCCCAGTGCCCAATGAACTTCTTTCTTAAGACATATTTTCGGGTAAAACTATTTAACGGACGTGTGTCATTGTTTGGGAAACACTGGTCTAGTTTAACATGTTACAGATTTTTCATTGTGTCATTTGTTTCCAGCATGCATTGTACCTATTTGTATTTGAACCGGTTTATAAAAAGCGGTAGTAATAAAATTCAGAAACAGCTTCAGAACAGGAAATTTTATTGCTTCCTGCAAGTTCAACTAATTCTTGTGACCTTGACTATCAGGAAAACAAATTCTGGTTCATTCATATGCGTGCGAGTTTTTTGAACTGATTTCTTTTTAAATACAAGAAAAAGTACCACAACTAGTTAGTTCAATATTTTATATAGGCCCTTCTTTAGTAAAACTTGGCTTTATCAATATATAGTATAGGTTATAAAAATTAAGTCATGGTTTAGAAGCACATTCGAAGGAAGTGAAGAGTATATATCAAAAACTTATAGAATCAATAAATGTAAATATTACTTATAATATACATACATACAATATATATATATTACATTATAATTTTAAAGAAATATTTTATGACAAAAGTTATATAATGAAATTACTTTGTTGTTTTGGTAAACTACTAATATTTTTATAACTCTTACAAGTTTGAAATTATTGTTTTGTTATTGTTTACAAATACATTAGAATGTTAGATATTTTTTATTCTATTAATATTAAACTTATTGATAATATTCACTGTTTGAGTAAACAATTACACATAGTTTTATGGTAAGAAAAATGATGGTATTTATCCCAGATATCTGCAGATGCAGTCCAACTCGGGACACGAATATGTAGATTCGGTTTTGGAACTTCGAGATATACAGATAGGTTGCACAAATAACCATATAGCAGTTCTGTTCAGAATTAATTATTAATATTTTATTATTATATTAATTGTGTGCCTTTCGGCTTTACAATCTACATTATTATATTTCTTAATACATTTGATATAACTTCAAACTTCAAACCAGGGATCTTTAGATTATTAATAAAGGAATGTTAAATTAAATTTTAATTGAGGGAACCTTCAGAGTTTAAATCAAAAAGAAAACTATAAATACACGAGTAGAAAACTGCATGAAATAGTGGGGTATAAATATATTTTTTAAGGCTCACATTCAAGAACCTGTAACTAGTGTTTAGTCGCTCAGTAAGTTTGTTTTAAATATTACCTACATGTATGCCTATATCCTTAATGTTTCTATAGTGATTGTGACTCATAAGCAGACTACTTAGCACTTTAATTTACTCATAAACTATCTCTCGCAGACTGTAGTACTTTAATTAGTATAATTGTGTTAGTCAAATACTGACCTAAGTGCTTCATACTTCATATACTCATCTGAAAACACCAGGTATCGACCAAGGTAAGTCGACACTCGACGAAACACAAGCGTATCAAAACAAAACCCTGCTGAGACTTTGGTAGATCGCTGTATCTACCCGATCTACGTACTCATTTTATAACACGATATCCCATTCCAAATACACCTTTTACCTTTATTGTGTACATGAACCTACAGTGCGAAAGGACCTTTTAACGATCGAGGTTTAAATTAGAACGCTGACCATTAACTTATATTAGGCTGGTCTTATTTGTGGCTCCCCAGTAAAGTCATGTCATGAAAGTAAAGTCAAGTCATGAAAGAGTTCAATTACTGTTCAATTTCTCACAGTCGGTCATATGAAATGTCTATTTCATCGGCTACAGATCGCGAAATCAATCCACCTGTCGAAATACAAATGAATATAAAGTTGATGCGAACTATAATTCAAGTGCAATAGTGATAGAAACGTCACAAAATAAGACACTTCACCAAATTGTTTACTGGGTCATTATACCAAATTTTTAACAGTTATGACTAAAATAAGATTACGTATATTTTTTTCTAAAATGTGTAATTACACGTAGCCTTTACCAACAAGATGCTTCCAAGCTGATCTTTAATTAATTTATACTTATTTGCCTGAGGTTCTATGATTTTACACCAAAGCCTCGTAATTTTTTCCAATATGTAACAATGTGCCCAAATAAAATACATATTTCATGAAAAAATCCAAATTAATAAAAACATACATGTTTGTATATTAAAAATATAAACTCTTAGAATCACATACAACAAAAATGGATATCAAAAAAGTTATGTATAGTTCAAATTGCGAGAGTTCGGCGGCGACTCATACTTAAAACAAATTGTGTTGTGGGGTATAAACTGTAGATATAACTAAAAAGCACTGACTCACTTATTTTTCTATAATGTATATAGAAACGAATAAGATAAAATTCATTATCGTATTATAGATTTATATCGCTCTTATAACCTCTTTTAAGTATAAGTCGCCGCCGAACTATCGTGATTTGGACTATAGCTCTCTTTCTAATTTAACGCTAATACAAATAGTTCATTTTGCCTCAGCAGATCAGTTATCATTGTGGTTAGACCCAAATCAACCGCTTCATATCAGTGACAAAGTTTTTGAAAAGATAAAGTTACACTAGTAAATAAAACTTTAAAAGCAGCAACAGGTAAAAATAAATAATCGTATGTGTTACTAACGTATAACTTGATCATGTACGTATTACGTATCATTATTACATATAATTTTTTTCATCGATTACTCCATATAACAGACGATTGCAAATTATCTTGGCGTGTCATTATTAATTGAGAAACTCTCTCCGTAAAAGCTGTTAGTCATTTATAAATTCTGCATAAGTGCTCATAATTTTTCTAAAGATTTTTATGTAAAATTACGTTAAATACATGTAACTGTGTATAACGGGATGACACATTCTGTTAAAATTTCGTTTTAAACTTTTCCTGCTACTGAATCCATAAAAGAATTACGTAATATTTTTTAAACAAACATTTTTCAACAAAAAACTACAATATATGATGCATAGAATGTATACATATTCAGTATTATTTTAAACTGGTTTAAATCAATATTGTGATATGGATTGACCACACGAATGGTATATGCCAGTACATATTTTTAAATACACCAACCGTTCATAGTAACTTTAAACAACTACATGTCTCTTTGTAACCGATGTAACTATAAGTTCAGCTGTAGTTTACCGGTCTGGCATCAACTCAGCTACCAGCCCGTCCTCTGGTGCTGGCTATACCAAGCTGAGAGCCATGCAATGCCATGCTTTGTGCCATTCAGTCGGTTTGAAATTTCACCAGCAATCAGTCTGAGTTGATCCTATAAGCAATAAGGATCAAGCAGAACATAAGCTATGCGGCAAGAAGGATTGTCTATATCCTTTAATAGAGTATAGAAAAGTTCTTTTAATAACTGTGTTTTATTTGTGATATTTATTTTTATTGTTGATCTCTAATATTATTTAAGAAGTGTAACTTAAAAAACTATCAACTGGAATTATTTTTTAAATTAAGGTAATAATTGTTTTATGTGCTTGTGAATAATTATTCTATTAAGTATTTTATTTAAATAAATATATTTTGACACCTTTGCAAATTATTATTTATGTATCTCACGCGAATTTGAATTCAACGGTTTTCCTGTTGTTTAAATTTCAAACATAGCGGTATTGATGCTCTCTTTGAGGTTATAGAAATATCGATGCTATCTGTTTCAAATGCATTATGCATTGTTTACTTTGATATCATAATATTTTCAAATTGATTTTGCAAATATTTATTTATTTATTCTTATACTTTATTTCTTTTTATCTAAGTAGTTTCTTAATAATGTATTATATGTATAATTAATATCAGGAACAGATTTAATTAGAAATAATAATTATTTCTTCTGAAAATGTTTGAAACTGGGAGTATCTTATATACAGAGAGATCTTTTTATAATGTTACCGTTTTTTTTAAACAATTATTTGTTAATCTAATAGCCTTAAATAGTTATCTGTATTTAAGATTTATCTAACATAACATGCATTACCTATTACATTAATGATTTTACTTAATATAGACCATTTTATGACCTAGTATAGAAGTTCTTTCTAGGTTTTGCTTACGTAAAATATTGCATGAATGTAAGGTAACATCTATCCAATGGTTTCGTGTTTTGCGAAATGTTTCGAGCCCGGTGACATAATTAAATGGTTTCCTTTTAATTACTCTGTTTATTAATTAAAGTCAATAGCGTTATTAATCAAATTTATTGCATAGCTGTCATTTTCTTTTTGCAATACATTTTCATACAGATTTTATTAGTAATCAAATTAATGGAAAAACGTTCAATATCTCGAACGTTGGTAAAAATTAGAAAAATAAATGAGTTGCACTCAACCTTGCAACTGCCTTTTACATGATTGGATAGGATCTCCAATTTGTTTTAGATTTAGACGAACTGTCCGAACAGAATTTGAAAGTACGGGCATATGGTTCTGCCAGATATCAAATCGAATCTGAATCATTATCTAGTCGTTTAAAAGGAACTTAATTCTCTTCACAGTGTAGAAAAATGACCACGAAACCACAGTTGAAATTTAAAAAAATTACTATATAAAAGACTCACATTTTTTTCAAATAAAAACGTAATCAGTTTGCAATTCAATTCTCATTTTAAAAATATTTACTACAACTAATGAAATAGAACTTACAATTGATAGATAATTATATAAATAATTAATTAAGAAATTATCCAGCTTACCTATATATTAAGTATGTAATTATTAATAACATAATATGCATGGATAATATTTCTATTGCAAATATTCCTCCAACTTCTAGTAAATATTAAATTTGTATTGAACACAAATCATATGTTAGCGTGTAGTAATGTCAGCAGGCAACGGAGAGATAGCAAACATACACTCCTACTTTTGCAATTGGTTTTCAGCAGAAATTAAATTGAATGAAATCTGACAAAAAGCTTCATAAAATTGATTAATATTTTTTAAAGTGTTTTGTATTAGCTAATATCGTGCTCCATTGAAATTATTTTCCGTGCACTTGGCGTAGTCCTCCACCCACACCTTAATCCATAAATTTATCACAACCTCTAATCAGTTCTATGTAATTTAATAACCATCAATCATGTCACAGGTATTTTACGAGTGTATGCTGCACTATAAGGTCAATTTGTACCGTTATCTGTATGACATATGGCCTATGAACATTTTTTAAGGTTGTTATAATTGCAGTGTAATTACTAAACTGATAATTATATAATTTACTAGAGTAAGTAACTAAAATACCTTATAAGTAATCAGGGCCGGGTTATTTTAGTGCATTTGTGCCCTGAACTCAGCCTGCGACTAAGGAAATATTCCGCTAAACACGGTTACATATATGTATAACTTTTTACATAACTTTAATGAAGCTTTCTGCGCAACTATTAATTTTATGTAAATAAATTAACGTAATGTTAGGTAAAAAAAATTATGTTAAGTAATACTTGACGTTTAATATTACGTTTTGTGTTCAGCGGGAAGTGGTTGAACATTTGTAAGAAAAACATTTCCGATCATGAACGTCAGCAGATAGTTAAACTAAATAATTAAACAACAATGACATATTGAAACCTTCATCGAATGCAATTATTTATTAATGTGATTTGTTTAATATTAGTCAACCATATAGGAAGTAGGTTTACGTGTACAACAGGCACGTAGCAAGGTGATCCTGTGTTCTTGACAAAACGCGAAATATGCGCCCCCCTCTTATACCTGCTATATTTTACGCCCCTCACAAAAATATAATTGCTTCTAGTCACAATTGGTTTAAAGTTTATCTAAAAGTAATTGTATTTAATCACAATTGTAGTCCACGACCGGCAGACATCACTTATTTTCTGATGAACAAAATGTGAACAACTGTTTTAAAACGTTTTACAATTGGATAGACCGATCCAAGTGGCCAGACATTCCCTAGACCCAATTTTAATTCCGCTATGAGTAGGAGCGAGAGAGCATTATCCGTGCGCATGAGACTGAGTGAGACATAAACCTTGATTACCTGATACCTAGAAAATGGCCGCCTGGTTAAGTTAGCAGGTAGGCATACGATCATTGTACATACTAACACTACTCAATATTACACATTTTGTTCATCAGAAAATAAGTGATGTCTCTCGGCTCTGGGATCTCACTATATTGCATTTAAGTCTTATTAAGAGACCTTTTTGTAGCTTATTTTCGTGTCTCGAGGACAATCTAGTCATCACCTCACTACGGTCCTGGCGTACAATAACAAAACAAGACTCTAAAAGTCGTGCCACTTAGGATATTGCATGAAGAAATAATTGCATGCAGTTGTTGAATTAAATAGAAATAAAAACAACGCTGAATTATAATCAATTAACTGCGAATCAGGTCATATCGATCTGTGTGTAAATAAATTGTGTACTTAAAAATCTTATTAGCAACTAATATTAAATTAATAACAGTCAGGTAGTTGCAATTAATCATAGAGTTAATTTGTTGCAGAAGTAATTCATTGTTTCATTCATTTCACCAGTTTTATCTTAGGTAGAAAATTGACTTGCAACATTCGCTAGCTTCTTACAAACTAGTTATAAGTTAATACTGTTCTTCTCATATTCGTTATACACAGTGCGTATTTTGTTCCATTAGTTAACGTCGGCCTACAGCAAACAAAACAAAAGCAAAAACTACCTGAAATATATATTAAGCGTAACCGGTATCATCGAACAAAGACTTACCCAACAAAAATATGCGTTTTTCAAAAACATGGGTTTCTTTTTCGAAAACCTTTATTTAATCTATCGTAAATTTAAGAAAATACCAGTTATTTAAACCATTAATATTTTAGTTAACCTGAACCGTAAAATAATATTTTGTTTCCATTTACGGTTACGTTTATGTCACAATTACTTTACCGTTTCATTATCTGAAATCTAACAAATAAGTAACATTATTTAAAGTGCACGATTTGACGCATTCGCATAGTAACAAAACCGATATAAACATTTTCTATCTTCTACAAAATTCTTCTTTGTTTATTTTGTAGTAAGTATGAGTATGAAATGTTGGTTTAGTTTTGAACTATGTAACATGTTATATAAAGACGTTTGAACTTGGAACGTTGGAACTTAGAACTTCTTACTAAAAATATTTGCTAAATACCATACTTAATTTATTCTGGAGTTCTACTGTTTAACGTGTCTCAAGCTTCATATATCTTCGAGTGTCTTAGATATTCTATTGTAAGAACTCCTGGAATTACGTTATTTATATACATCTATATCTACTATGTAGTTTATCTAGCGGCTTAGTTTTTGTCATATGTCTTCTAGCAGGCGATCAAAATACTACGTCATTTGGGGTTTTACTAGTTGAGTAAATTTAAATTGTTTATAAATAGATTTTAATATGTACTTCATTGTACAAAATATTGATAACAGTTCTATAGTTAGATTGCTGATAAGAATATAAAACAAATAAAAATATTTGTTTTTATTTTTCAATAGGAAAATTTCAAGTCCTAAGAAATAAAGCGCTCTATGTTTCATAAGTACTTAATTTATAAGATAAAGCCCCATTCCCACTCACTGTATTTAGTTTTGATTTTAAAGTTTTAACCTTAAATGTAACTTTGAACTTACATTATCTTTATTTAATATAAATTATTGTATTTAATATAATTAATTTTATTTCAGTATATTTTACAAGCTGAAACTTACATTTTTGGTTAAAACCTTAAGTTAACACTAAAACTCAGTGCTTAAAGTGAATTTCATAAATGGTTGGACCCCGGACTTTAAAAGTTTAGAGACCTCTAACTCAGTAATTTGCAACTTGTGATATGAAGCTTCTCTTTTAATGTTTATCAATGCACCGCTATATTTAAGGCAATAAAAGTACATATTATATATCTCTATCAATTTCCTCTCAACGATCCGTTGTCCATATTATGTACGTACGTATAAACCATATTATGAATATAGACATATGAACTACATGCCTTTTCGACATACAGTGGTGTGAAATTATTGATAAATATTAAACTTGAAACTTCCTTTAATGATAAAGTGTGTTTATGCGAAACAACGTACCAGTACAACTGCATTATAGCGTAGTGTCTAATCAATGCATCATGCATCATACATGTAACCCTCATTCTGTCACGATTATTTAAATATTAATTTATACGAACGAATCTCAATTGAATTTTCAATTAAATATTGTTGGGTTTATAACAGTTCAGATGAATGGGACATTTAATTAAAATTTAAGCTTCCTTGGCGTTATATTGTCACGTACTACGGCTACAAATGATTAACGCAATGGGAAGGTTACATTTGATATATTTGTTTTATTGGAAATGTTTCATATTTTCATATTCTCTGAATTATTGTGGAATGGAATTGTACAATTCATATTTCCATGGACTTTTTATACATACAATAAATGAAGAAAGTAAAAAACATTTTTTTTTTTGTCTTATATCATTTTTGTGGCTATGATAGATCTGATAGTATAGATAGAAGAATGACTGAACTGTGAGCAAATTCTTTCATGACAAAAATTCTTCGTTTACCGCAATGTGTTGATGACACACTCTGTTAAAATTTCGTTTTAAATTCTTCCTGCTTCTTAATCCATAAAAGAATTACTTAATACTTTTAAAATGTTAAAACCATTATTTTTCAGAGAGATAATCAACATTTCTTCTTTGTATGTATTGCTAAATCATTGTAATATTATCATGTATCTTCATTTGCATATATTATCTGATAATGGCAAGAATATCTCTGAATTAGTTTCCATAAAATACTGCTCTTAATAACTTTGTACATTTCCTAAATTCTTAAGAGCATTGTTTCAACAATTGGTATAATTACAAAAGGCATTGTATTAAATTCCCACCAGAAGTGTCATATAATTTCATTATTATTAAATGTATAATTGAGTTCATTATTATAATGCAAATGAACTTCGCTTTGTTATTGTAATTTGAATCTGGCGTCAGGAAGTTTTATCGACTCTCGTATCCCGCTTTTATTCATAGTTTCCAGATTCCAGTGATCGAACCAGCCTTGAAGTTGGAGAACAGCATTGTAAAGGTCGCTGCTGTCAAACTGTGCTGTGCAACAGCAGGCTGCAGTGCACCTGGCTTTTATTCTGGTTTTCTCTGAATTGCCTTAGACTTTTTTGACATTGAAGAAGTTGTTTATCAACATTAATGTCTGCACTAGTTGTCCACATTCTACATGACTAAATATGAAGTAGAACTTCGCTCACTTTTCATTGAATATAATGGCCGGTATTTTACTCTTATTTACGTACGAGTATTATCGTTTAAGGCCCTCCGTACACGACGCGACTGGTTGCAAACCTTAGCCCCGAAGTTTGTTAGTGAGAGATCGAGATATGATATGTGAGATAAAACACGAGGAAAGGCCCACGAGTCGGCTAATTGCAAACTAAACGAGAAACGAAGTTTTCAATGAAAACTAGCACGAGCCATATCGAGCCGTCTATAGACGTGACTCTATAGAATTTTTAACAACAGCAAAACAAGGGATTCTATTGTATTATATTTGATTGTATGTATGTATTAAAATACTTTTCAATAGTATTCGTAAACATCTCTGTTGATGAAACCAGCAAAGCCCTGCGACCGAGAAATCCTAGTCGCTGAATATATGCTCAAAACCAGTTTCAAATCAGTTTAGTTAAGTTCGTGCCGTGTCTTATTTCATTCGTAAACACGTTCCTTCTTTTACTAACAACACAGTTGTAATGACATTCGGTTCGGGCAGATTCGGGGCTAAGGTTTGCAACCGGTCGCGTCGTGTACGGAGGGCCTAAGGCAGTTGTCAAGAAAATATTGTCTTAAATGTTTTTTTTTAATGAAATTGGCAGATGATTTTATTAAATTATTGGAGTTTTTTTTTAAATATATTTGTTTGAGTGCATCAACTTTCAATAGTTATTAGCACTTAACAATATATACATTTTGCATTACATAATGTATATTTCTTTAATAACTATGCTATACTATAATTTCGATTTTACATTTCATTTTGCAATAACTATCTTCAATAACTTCACGTAGGAGTTTATTTCTTATACTTTAGAGCACAGGTGTTCCATTCACCCGCGCAATGAGTCGTTTTATTTGGCCCGCGAACTTCTTTTTTTTTAATAGGAAATATAATAGAATACCTGTACTATAAGGCATTTACATTAATTAAAAATTCTTTATTTACAGAGAATTTTATTCATAAAAATGGATTTAGATCGTCAGTTGTAAAGTTTAACAACAATGTTCTACAGCCTACAGTGTGACTGTCTTTAGGTGAACTTTTTTTTGGTTGTATAAAGGATAGATGTAACATCATTTAACAATGTTGAACAAACTAAACCGCTAAACATAGTTACATATATTGAAGGTTTACATAACAAAAGTTATCTCTTAATATAAATTTACATTTTATTATATAAATAAAGCAAGATTATATAATGTTACAATATTAGTAACAAAATTTGAATGTCTTTATTAATGGCTATGATTTGCATTTATTTAAAGACTATATGTAACAGAATTGTGTTAAACTTTTATAAGTAAATAAACCATAATGTTATGAAGAAAATAAATAACATGAGTTTACGTTTTGTGCTTAGGGGGTATATTGTCATATCCCATAGCAATTAACTTAATAAATTTAATTAGACTACACTTCCATATTTTTGGTCACTATGCTAAATTAAATTATTAAATAGATTACATTACTGCGTTACATTTATAGAATTAAAAAAAATCTGCACTACTTTTCCATAATTGGGATTTTCCATAACATTTCAGAATATCCTAACTCGTAAGCGTAACTTGTACGTAAGAAAAAAGGCAAGCAAACAAAGTTATCGGTACCTAAGATAGCACTAATACATAAATATACTCTTATATTCGTTATCCTCCGTCTTCTTTCGATACCATCTTGATAAGAAAATCAAGCCATGAATAAAACCATCTCCATTCCCAACAATTTCAGTTTCGTTCAATGGTTCAAGATTGAACGGCGAACCAGAACGTCGCCGGAATACTTAAATCGTTTTCATTTTATATGTTGTTAAACGTTACATTCAGAACCAAACAAGTTTTTCTAGATATAATATTGGTTATTTGTTACACATATATAAATATATTATACGTCTGAATACTATGTGTATATATGTATATATAAAATAGTGAATCTTTTTTATCGTAGGTCAGAATCTTCCAGATTTGTCTACCGTAATAAAAACAGTTCAAGAAGTTTGGGTTACTCCGAAGTCGAAGACGAAGACGAAAACGAAGACGCACTCTGTGGATTACGCGTAAGTGGATTACTCTTCTCTATTAAATAAATTGAAATCATTTGGAGGAAACTGTTTTTTTTTGGAAATTACGTTTTGCTCCATTTGAAAATCTAATGCGAACGATTTCTGTTAAAATTGAAGTCATCAATAATGGTTAAACTACTTTATTGATTTATTGAGAGTTATACCGATTGACAATTGTAGAATTGACTATATTGAGTCCTAGTCAAGTAGAAAGCGAAAATGGTAATTCATTTCGTTTATTCCATTTTAAATTAAAGAGGTACAGGACGTTAACGTATATGATGAAAACGTTGTGAAATTTAAAGGGTCGATACAAATAGTTAAAATACATGCTGTCTCAAAATTTTAGAGACCTAGGGTTCCTAGTTTTCTTTTTATACATGATTAAAAATAGTCATTTTCCATATAAATCATAATTTTTAGCTCAATTTCACCACATAATATAACTTTTAACAATAAAAAAATGGTGACACGGCTTTCAAAAACTAGGTGTATATAAAATAATTTTTTCTGTAACTATTGCAAAAAGAAAATTATGAAAAGGATACCTATTTACCAAAATATTTAAATAAAACCTTTAAGAAACAGTAAATGTAGGTTATAAGCCGGCAACGTTGCAAATGCCAATTTGAGCGGGAAATTCAATTTGCAGCGTTGCAAAATTTATTATTCCTTTTTCAAAATATTTAATTTGTATTTAAATTGAATTAATATAAATTTAATATTAATTATAGGTAATTTTTAATTTATTAAACTATTATATGCATAAAAAATCATTTTAACAAGCAAAAAGCAGTTTAATAGGGAATTGAAAAATTCATTTTCAAAGGTACAGTCCCAATATTTGCTAGTCCCTCATGTACTTCGTATTTTGCATTTCGTATTACCGAGAGATAAACTTTTTGGATTGACGGTACGTCCTGTACCTCCTTAACGAATTATAAGTTTAACACAACTAAGCCAAATGTAAATATTGCACAATATTGTAACCCATATGGTAATGCGCTTTAAAAACATATATTTTTTAGGAACAGTTTTGACATTATTTTAATTCGATTACAGACTGTGACATTAAAGTATTTCATACAGAAAGCAATGAGTCAGATGTTCGTCAATAGTTCGTTTTTGTATTATATCTATTATAAAATAAATTACACATTAAACATAAAAAATGTTTTAATAAACACTAACCGCAAAAACTGGTAAACTGTATTAGAGATATTTTTTCAGTTGATTATCACTACAATAAATCCCTAGACAGGCTAATAAGTATACTTCTGACAGTTTGCATTTGAATCATAATCAAAGTGAAAATGTTAAACAAGTTGGAAATCTTTATGCTTAGTTTACTAACAGTACTTGAGACGCTTAATGTACAATGTACTCGACAAATAATCCTTGTTTACATATGAGCATGCGACAATCGCTTTTGCTTGAAGTACTCATACGCTTGGGGCCTCATGGAAACACAAGGACTGTAGTAATTTAAAAAAATGGAGGTAATTTAATAAATATTATATGAATTCAAATTATTTAAGCTTCTGTTATTTTTACCTTACACATTTTTCTCTGTTGTTAACATTCCATTTTTCTTTTTTTAATTTTTCATAAAAGAATTTCAAAGTAGCCATAGAAAAACCTTTATATATTCGTTCATTATTTTTCTCAATATAATATTTAAAGAAATCTCAGTAATCAATTTAAATAATTTCAAATAGCACGTTGGGTGAAGTTTTAGCTAACACACAAGAAGTCTATTATGATTCGTATCAACTTTTCCATGGTTTTGATTCTAAAAGGTGAAGCGGTTTCGCCATCAAATTGTTGCAAGTTCAAATTCTTTACTGGGTTATGCACGATTAAATATAATTACATATTTATTAAGCAGCGATATGGCCAACATGTATGAAAAATCTTATGGCCAGGACCATATTAAACAAAAAGATTTGTATCCACTCACATTATTATAGTGTTTGCCTTATTTTCCTCTGAGTTTTATTTTAGTCAACTAAGGAATTAATCTCGTAGGAGTTCAATCAGTGATAGCACTATTATCAAAAACAAATTGACTTTGGATAGTAAGTAAACATAAATACAGCATAAGAAATGTCAACAAAGAACAAAACAGTTTATTACATTACATACCACGCGCATACTTGAGAAGTACTGCTCCAACTTACAAATTCGTTGTTTTATTGCATGTTGTATTTTATAAATATATTATTCGGCATTCGTAAACTGTAAAATAGAACGTATTACAGCAAACATGCATTTATTTTCATAGTAATCAGAACTTTTAATCAACGATGCAATAAATTGCCACCGCAGCGCTAAATTTCGCTTATTCCGTTACAAATAGAAATACAGAATAGAAATACATTTATAGAAATAAACACAATGCAGATTCATACAACAAAGAGCCCTGAAAAAGACGCACGTATGAAAATAACCTCGTATGAGTTGCACAAATATTTCACAGGAATAAGTTTCAGCACATGCTCTGACGTTGGTGGTTTTCAGTAAACGTAGGAACAAGCCAACGTTAAGCAATAATAAGTAAATAAATGATTTATTAATATAACAAATAATTAGGTAATTAATATATTAAAAATAATTAGTTCAGAATTGGCATTAAGGTATAATTTTCCATCTATATCCTGTAAAATGAAATATGTATGATATGATTTTTTCTTCTAAAGTTTTAGCTAAAATTTTCGCCCCTTTTAATAATTATCGCCGATAATTTTAGTTATTTTATAGCATTGATTTAATATATAAACTAATTTCATATTAAATGCATATATTTAAACAATATTATTCATCTAATATAAAAATAACTGCTTAGGCACTTAAAATTAATGGGCTGCCCGAAGATTCGAACCCGAACACACAGCTCTCGGTTATTGTGTCGTCTCACTAAATTATTATTATTTTTCATTTGTTAAACAAAATATTTTTAGCTCAATAATTAGCAAAATCACGTGAGCAATGCGGGATTCCTATTTGTCCTACTCAAATCTATTTACTGTTAATATTTATCAAGAAATATTGCCCAATAACATTTGAACAATTATTTACATTCTATTAGATACTAAATTAAAATAATGAAACTGTTTTCAGGAGTACAATAGTTCAGTGTATTGGACTATTCAGCTCTTATTTAGTCAATTAAATTCAAGCGCACGACCATCGTCCTCACCAAATTGTTGTAAACACAACAACAATTGCATGTGACTTACATAAATTTACTTTCTTTGTATAAATCCATTGACACGGCCACGACTGACTGACACAGCCTGTACTTGTGAAATACGACGTTTAGAACGTGACTGTATATCTATGTGTAACGTGAGGTGTTAAATGTGATAATTGATGCGTCTATTCTAAACGAGTTTAAGTCATATACCTACTTTGAAAATTATTGTTTCTAATTAAGCTCAGTGTCTGAATTTTTAATTTGTGGTACCAATCGAAAATGGCGTATGAGAGTTTTCACGGTTTTTCAAAAAGTTTTTTGTATCTAAATTTGAATGATGCGAAAGTGTAAACATGTATACACTATACTACCTTACAAATATTTATCTAAAATAGTATTTGAATATTTTTACAAGAACCACACAAACCTCCAGTCCATTCCGCTTTATCTGAGATTAAAGTCAGAGGTACCTTTTTTTAAATAACATAATTATTACTTTGGGTGGAAACCGAAATATAAAAGTCAGGTATAATATTAATGCTTTTTCTTTTAATCTTTATTTTTGATCTCCTGGTATACAAGGCATCTCTTCTTGATAGAATAGAATAAAATTTAGAGGAGAACATTAATTTGGAACATAATACAAAAATAACTAAACCTAATCCAGTGCCGGTCTGAGAAAAATTTATAGTAGATCTTAGATGATGAATTGGCGCACTTAGATTAGTATACTGCGAACTTAACTTACTCTAGGCGCCTCTTTTTTTATAGAATTTTGGGCGAATTGTGGGCGGTGCGATCGCACCGCCCACATTCCTCTAGAACCTGCTTTGACTTTATCAAAAGGTAAAAAATAACGCAAAACGAGGGCAATATTTCTTTTTAATTGAAATCGCCATAAATTGTTACCGTTGCCCCCATTTGTATTGAAAAATGCAAAATTGCCTTAAGTCAATTCAGAAGTAGGTGTTCTTGTGACCGTCCTAAAGCGAATTAAGCGTAGAATTAGAGGAGGGCGTCAAAATTTAAAGATTGAAAAGTAAAGATCATTTGATGCCATCTACAATTTTCAAGCTAACTAAGCTTCTAACTAAGCAAGCTAACTAAGTTCTAACTAATAATCTTTCAAAAAGTGACTTATCCCTCTTTTGTAACACAACACACTTGACATTAAATAGAAAAATACTTGAACGATTTCTACATGAGTATATACTTGCAGCACTCATATTTCTTAATTATTAAAACATGAGGCACCCATGACACAAATCAGCTGTTGCCATACGTACTTCTGTAGCTACATGAAAACACTGATTACAATACTTTGCACCATGTAATAGCCATATTTTTTTCTATTAGTTATTGATAAGTTTGTTTAGATCTACAAGTTGATTGTAAGTCGTAGTGAGTTGGTGATAAATGATAACGTTTCTATATGATCATGTGCAACTGCGGTTCTCTGTTTAATATATGTACCGAATGAACTGGATTTGTACCGAATTATAAGAGGTGCACTGTTTCAATTTATTTTTTGTAACGGTGTTGTTGCTAATTCAAAAATAGTATATTATTTACGTGCTCCAATAACCAGATAATTATTATACATTTACAATATCAATGACTGTACTTGTATACCAGAAGCTGGTAAACTTAGAAGTAATAGACCGATTTCTATCGTGAGCTACTGTTTCTTCTCAAGGTCTGAATGTACCAATAGTAAGTTATACTACGTATATTAGCTTGATTTAATTTCAGAAAGATTGAGGACACACAATCATAAATTGTATCTAAGTAAAGAAGACACGAAATCAAAATATCATTGCATATTCCAATATACAATTTACATCAAAATAAATATGCTATCTAAATTTTATTTGCTTAACATCCGTTTACTATTTTGGCTAAAAAGTAAATGATAATATAAGGAATAGGTAATGTAAGGTATAGTCAAAAGAAACTTTATAAAAACGAAACTCAGAATATATAGCGCTGGTCCGAAGATCTAACTCGAAGACACAACAGTCTTACGTCCATATTTTCATTCTTCAAATTTCTAAAATTGAAATAATTCCATTCAGATGTTTATTTGTATTTATTTAACGTTTTTGCCGTTAGGAATTACATTCTTCAACATTAATTCTTCCAATTACATTGTATTTTGTTATCTTAGTCCTTATCAGTTAGTTCTTATTTTCAAAAACGTTTCTGTTTTTCTATTTTAGCTCCGTTACATTCACACAGTTATGTAAAAATATCGGTAAATAACATTTTTCAGCGTTACCGATTCTGCACGTGGATTTAGTATGTAACTACTGCCCAAATCAAACCCTGACTACATTTACGTTCAAGATAAATATTCTTAAATCACACTCATAAATTCATCCTGTCAGATATGTCATTTTCTGATGTATTCTCAGATTCTACTTATAACTTAGATAATATAAAGCTTCTGTAATAAGGTAAATTCTATTTTATATCTCGGTTTTATACGTTTACTTTAAAAATATTCATGGGTATTTTCCAAGGAGGTTTACTCATAAACCTTTATGAGATTTTCATTATTCCTGGTACAGTCCACATTATTTTTTCTATTACCTATATGTTATATATTTATTGTTAGAAGTTACATTAATAATTTATCTCAAATCAAACATTGTTTATTTATATTCTAATATTGTATATAAATTAATATTTGAACATAAAGGTGTGTAAGAGCTATTAATTAAACGTTATTACTTGATTCATTACCGAACTGGTGATTTACATTCGAATAACATAATGATTAAGGCCACGATGACCATGCAAAGCCATTCAGGGTCTTTGCTGTAGCCCAAGATTTAGTTTAAACAAACATAAATATCAATTCGTATTTACATATTATTTTTCATAATTTATTGTTATTTATTACTGAATTAAATTCAGGTACTCGTATATCGGAGAAGTAGAACACAAGAACAATTTAGAAAATGAATCTACAAAATGTTGATCTGGGACAACCTGTTGATGAAGGGCGCAGGCATTTAATACTTTTGTACATAAGATTTCTTTCTATCTTTCTATTAGCTATTTAGAATTATTGAAATCATTAATAACCATTTAAATTAAAATATAATTGTAATTATAATTTGTTTCCGTTAAATATATTTGAATTTATTTACTACACGGATTAATAAAGCATCTACGGATATCTTTCAAGATGTGTAAGTGATCCGAGAAGATGCTGGAACTTAGGAGAGTGAATTGTAAATTTAAGAGAAGATGAAGAGCAGGGAGAAAAAGGTGAGTAGAAGACACAAAGAGTGGACAAAAAGAGAAGAAGGAAAAGGAGTAAATTAATTTTAAGTAATGAAATGTAAGTTAGAAGATTTAATGTAAAGAAAAAACGTAAGGCCTTGTGGCAGGCATTAAATAAATATATCTAATGTTGCAATATTTCTGAAACCATCCGAGAAAATATACATAACCCTAACCGTAACAACTTCAGCAAACCATGATAGGTGAACTGGAGGATTACCTTTTAAAAAAGTTCTAAAATAAGATATCTCAGCAAAAGCGACCTTATTTGAATCTTTATTTAATTCTATCATTTCACTTATCGGTTTATTAATATTTACTTCACTTCCGTTGAAATATTACTTCCAGCGCCATCCATAAAAAAATGTTATTTCAAAAATATTAATTATTTAACAAACAATGGTCTTTCTTTTATAAAAAAAAAACATAGTACAAATTAAAACTATGTTATTTACCTAGTACAATGACTTCCATATTTTCATTGTTTTGCAACACATTGTAAAAGTTTTTCTTTTATTACTTTTTGCGATTCTACATTTAACAATATAAAATATGTGTTCTCTATTTTGTAATTTATTAATAAATGTAATTTCCTTCATTTTATTTTTGCTTAAATTTCCTACTACTATACTATGAAACCTCTTTTTAATTTACAAAAGCCTTGAAATATTTTCCGCAGTCAATTAATTACATGATATTCCTCTGTGTAATGCTTTGAAACTCGTTGGCACGATTGCTTTCACTACCTTCACCTCCGTCACCGTCACCACCAGAATGCCTTTATATTTCAATGTCCGGCTGTATCAAAACGTTGACAGTTATAAGTTACAACAATGAACAGGGCAGTAGCTGTCATCATGGCGAGGATTCTCGAATTACTTTTACTCGTTTTTGCAAAAATATACTTAGTGCCCCGACGCAACATCAAAGGACAATTACAAGATGCTAAAAAATGTATTCGAAACTGTAAGAACGATTAATATGTACATTGTACACATATTAAATGAAAGGAAAAGTTAATATCATAAATCAATCAATAGAATATTGATATAAAAATAATAATTTAACTGAGAAAATAGCACCTGGCTTATAGCGATTAGTGATAAATAACAGAACATATTCGTAACAATAGGAATCCGAGTTCTACGTTCCACTATTTCAAGCAATGTGCGTCAAAGCTCCGCTCCGCTACGCGAGGGTCGTAGCGTACTCCTTCTCCCGGTTCCCTCCATCGCTCTACCGCACGCTCTACGATCAAATCATCAGAGCTTTCATACGAGTATGTGATGTGTAGGTACGTACAAGTGTATGGAAATAAAAGCTTCGGAAACAATACTAGGAAAATTTAAATGAATTCTAATATAATCACAATAATAAATCTAACTTTAATTGCGTATTATAAACTCATGCTACATGTACGAGTATACTATTTTAACAGTGTTGGAGAATATGCAAATTTAAATAAACTGTTTATTTCAAACACGTACTACAGCTTTTCCAATAATTTATAGACCCTGGATTTAAACAGAACAGAAAACAGAGCAGCTTTAATTCTTTTATATTTTTTGTTATAAACGTTATAATATTCATTCTGAAATTCATGACACTTAATAAAATGAAAGGCTTAGAGAAACGACATTGAAGACATGTTTATATAGTACCAATGTCGGCTGGATGTTTCGTGGCTTCGTTCGTTCGTTCTTCAACAATGAATGCTCTCTTTAGTTAATGTATATTTTCCATGTAGTGAAAGTTTTGACTGAATCACCTAACTAATTATCTGAACCGGCCCTTAGCTTTATCTAATATAACAAAAAGCACTTGTTACGTAAACAATTTTACATGATATTTTGTGATCTATTTTAGTGGTTTTTGAACCTTTTTGCGCATTAGCATACTTATAACACTTGCTAAAAATAACTTTTTAAAAATTATAAAATCTTGAGAATTAATATTAAATATTAAAATAAGACTTCTTTAAATTAAAAGTTACTTATTTAGATTAAACAAAATATTACATGAATGTAAGGTAACCTTATTAAACTCTCAAAATATCAAAAATAAAATACAGGGCACAACCCAATTTACAGTCTTACAGTGTCATTATTTTTAGCCCAACAATGTTGACCTCCCAGTAGTAGTAAATTCATATTTAAAGCCAGACTTACTGGCCCCCCACATATGAGTTATGACATGTAATGTAAATAACACGCTAATCCCTGTATTAGGCGGAGCACGCACTGACATACGCTACGTTGTTGGCTTCTTCTAGACATTCGCAGATTCCCCGCACACGTTACTAAAACACGTTGCTAAATCTCAAGCGTGATAACAACGATTAGTATTGTTGATTTGGGCAGGTAGAAAAAGGAACGTGGATACAACTCCTAAAAATACATGACGCTGCATTATCAACATTTTATGTAAGATACAAGAGTATTACATGGTTTGGTCAAAGAATTACAAGCGCTGCAAAAAACTGTAGTGGATAAAGACTCCCAAACTGTGGGACAAGATTTTTATGATCGACAGGATATGGGTTGGAGGTTGGAGGATATACAGTTTAAGTTGTATTGAAGGGGGAAAAGTGTATATGGCGAAAAAAGGACTGCGATCCTGGGAACGCTATATATATATATATATATATATATATATATATATATATATATATTTATATATAAAAAGAAGAATTTTATAAAATTTAATTCTGCAATAGTAACTATTTAAAAAAATGTCAAATTATTTAGGATCATGTGCAATCCTTGTGAAATTAGAAGGAAAATACTTTAATGGTTAAGACGGAATAAGTAGGGATGAACTAAAACAGAACTTGTAAGAACCTTCTGAATGGAAGCTCAGGTAGTGCAAGTGGGAAACACCTTGGTCGAGATGTAATAGGGCAAGTGAAAGAAAGAGATTTATTGCGAAATGAAAGAGGAAGGTGTCAAGGGTACAATAGGAAAGAATGCTGAGAAGTCTTAACCCATTATTTACTGCTAAGAAAAAATTATGCGCAAGTAAATTCAATGCTATTTTTAGGCTAATTAGTACCTATTTAGCAAATGTTTTCTCCTATGGCAAATAAGAAAAAGGTACTTTTTTATATTGGAATATAATGAAAAATGATGATTTTATGAAAATATCATTAATTACAAAATTAATTAACTTTATAACTACACCTGGTGTCATGTAAATTAACAAGTTCTACTGTTAAAGTAGTTTTCTTGACAGATTACGTTTTATGCTCCATTCCCACTCACTGTTTTTAGTTTTAATTTCAAGTTTTAACCTTAAATGTAATTTTGAACTTGTAAAATCATGCGGCAGTATTTTGTAATAATTACTATGTTGTGAATTGGTATTGGATTATCGCCGGGACGTTACTTCTGATAATCAATTATATTATTGATTAACATATGCTCGTTCTAAGGGAAGATTCTCAGCTGGGCTAGTGCACCACGTTGTGTTGTTAGCTTCTGAATGTAGTTCTTCTTATGACGATTTTCCAATGGACAATTACGGTAGATAAGAATTAAGTCTCTTAAGATGATTAACAGGATTCTTGTTAAAACGGAGTATTGTTGCAATTTGAGAATACTTGAGCGGTCTAAAGTATAACCTCGTTGCGACATACGACGGTTGAAACAATTAGTATCTTTTAAATACTATTAATACAAACACTTTTATTAAAATATATCATTTATTCGTTGTAATATTATATCTGCATACTTAATTACAATAGTATTTTATTAGATTAATAAAGATGTCAGATATAAAACAAAATGTAATTCTTAGTGTTATAATTTGATTAATAGTGAAAACGTGCTTACATTAGTACACTTGATGTTACAATTGGAGTTATTGTACGAACGAAGTTACAATTCGTAAACACTTGAGGCTCAGTTTAAGACTGGCGTTCTGAGTGTCGTACAGTTTAATATATAATGATTTATTTCACATCAAATAACGCCAATACTGGGTTACCAGTATTAAAACAATATAAATCTCCACAGACCAGAGACAATATTTACAAGCGCTAAACTTAAACAATTATTCATTACAATATTAATACTAATACAAAAACTGTTGACATAATATAATTCTTATGTAATAATTAACATTTAATATTATTAAAATAAAAGGTAAGTGCGACATATGCGTACTTACAACAACTATCTTTATTTAATATAAATTATTGTATTTTATATATTAATTTTATTTCTTTCTATTTCAAAAGCTGGAACTTATATTTTAGGTTAAAACCTTAAATTGGTACTAAAACTCAGTGAGTGGGAATGGGGATTTAGATAACATGTAAAATTAAAAATGAATTTAAAAAAGTTGAATATGTGTATTAAATTTCTTCTATAAATAACGCTTGAAAGTTTCAGAATCCCAGATATATTGTATATTGCATTAGTTGAATATAAAAAGTGAGCAGTTCTTATAAGGTTTCCGATGAATCACTGAATAAGCTGTTTATATTATGCCATACTCTTCAATAGGACAAGAATTGAATCATGGTCATGTTCTACAGCAACAGTACATGCTGTGTAACAAAGTAATGTAATACTCGTACACAGTTGAAACTTGGAACTAATGTCATGACAATTGACAATACAATACTGTCCTAAAACCCCTCACAATGGATTTCGTACGTTTGTAGTCTTATTCTTATCTCTTACAGCCTAGTGATTTAAGAGATTGTTGTCGCCAGTTTCTTGGTGCGATGTATTTCCTACTAACAGCTATACAACAGGGTACAGCTGTCTAATCTTCCATCGTTTGTTTCTCTCAACATTTTGGTACTTACTTCAGTAACTCCATTCAGTTACTAACCTCGACTTCTCAGTTCTCGGGGTGTTTGCTTGTTTATAGATATAGAAATATAGTCGTAAGATAGCGAGATTAAAAATTTTAAATGTACATTTTTTAACAGATGCTTTTTTATTTCTATTTCTACACTAGATGAAAATAAAGATGCTGTAAGTACATTATACTAGAAAATTTTAGATATGGACGTAAAACCTCTAGTCAACAAAATTAAAAATTTTGAATTATAATTTATATATTAAAGAATACAAACATTAGAAAAATTCATTTAAATTAATTTTATTTAAATTTGAAGTAAGTCGTGAGTAGATACAATTAGTTTATATGTGAGAGCTAAAAAAAGAAGAAAAGGTCATTTAAGGAGGTACAGGATATATTTTATATAACATTTATTTCGATTTTAAATTTCCCGCTCAAATTGGCATTTGCAACGTTGCCAGCTTATAACCTACATTTACTGTTTCTTGCTGGTTTTATTTAAATATTTTCATAAATAGGTATCCTTTTGATAATTTTCTTTTTGCAATAGCTACAGAAAAGATTATTTTATATACACTTAGTTTTTGAAAGCCGTGTCACCATTTTTTAATAGTTAAAAGTTATATTATGTGGTGAAATTGAGCTAAAAATTATGATTTGTATGGAAAATGACTATTTTTAATCATGTGTAAAAAGAAAACTATGAACCCTAGGTATCTAAAATTTTGAGACAGCATGTATTTTAACTATTTGTATCGACCCTCCAAATTTCACAACGTTTTCATCATTTACGTTAACGTCCTATACCTCCTTAAGATAGGTCCCACTTTGGATCCACTGCAGCTCTGATTTATATTATTGTAAATATAATCGTAAAATTACCTTTTTCAGAATAATGAGGGTTAAGCCCTTTTTCAGATTAATAAAATATCGAACTCTCTTCATAACACATTCCAGTTCTGATTATTATTGGATAGAATAGAATTCTCAAAGGAATACTTTTCTTTTTGTACTAATGTAGTTCGCTTGTTCCAAAAGTTCAGGAATGTCTGTTTTATATAGATAGTACAGTATATAGATTTGTGAGAGTTTTATTGTTGTATGTCATATAAAACATAAACTTAAAATGCAATAAAATCCAGAAATATCTCAAAATCCTTTATTATTCAAACTTGCACCGTAGCAAATATCACAGACCCGCGGTTTCACACTATATTGCCGACGGATATTTAAAGAAATTCTTCGCGGTTTGGTTTATAATTAGTCGTAGTTAGCTGCAGCCTGCAGTATCAAGTTCAACAATTTCTATTCCAAGTTTATGAATATAGAATTCTAGGCTACCTGGACCCGTATAATATACTCGCGTAGTGCCATTTTACCAGTTTCTCTATATCTAGTTATAATTTGCTGTGACAATAACTTATAATAACATAGTTACTATGAGTATTTTATATTGTTATACGGTATACTTAATCTTAATGTGGATTGCATTATTTTATAGCTTTTTGTACTCAATAGAAAATGCTTAGCTTTAAACAGGGCACCTGCATATTAATGTTAAATATAGACATTAAACATTTCAACACTTAATTGAGCTATTAATTGTGTATTAGTAGGAGTGGCGCGCGTAATAATAATAGTGGAGCACTCCCAGTTAGATACTCGTGTGATACAGGGTGTTTTTATATAAGGGCAGCATTTATTTAGGACTTTTAAATGAAAACTTTAATTTATTATTTATTTGTATATGATATTGCCTCACAGGTACTTTTACTTAAATGTAACCAAGCATAAAATGCTCTATTCCACTGACTATTAAAATTCAAACAAATATGCATTAAGTCTAAGGTCTTTACAGATTTTACGAATATTTTGGAAATGCGACGTTATATTTCGATTAAGAAACCATTTTTACTTTTTATGTATAAAGTAAATAATTTATTAAGTTGTTCTCCGGTCCTATAGAGTCGTGCTGGAGCATTTCTAGAAAGTGAATTGGGAATTTGGGACTGCATTTTATTTAACTATTACGTCTGAAACATGGTGTATATGTCTATTTCCTGGAGGAATAGAAAACCCTTCATCATTTTAAGATATTGTAAGCAATGGAATTACGAAAAACCACATACTAAAACACAGAAAACGTAAATAATAATACCTAACTGTATTAATACTATTCTATACTACAATAATTGTATGGTTCCACTAAACATGGATGTTACCTCACATTTATGTTATATTTTAGTAGTAACATTTCATCTAATATTTTCCTTTTATTCTTTTTCAAAATGTCGATATATATAATGGTTTATAATTATGTAAATAGGCAGAAAGCAAAGGAGAGAAGTAGATTTATTTTTCATAAAGCAGTAAAATAGATTACAAAATTTTGTATTTTATTTAACATTGTTTGAGTTACAGGTTATGTTAGATAATGTTTAAATACATGTAACTGTATTTCGCTGGTTTCTTTCACTATCGATTCAATATTGATTTGTTACTAACTCAATTTGATTAAACCATGTAAATCTTAAAAATCTTAAAATGTTTAGAATCGCTGTGAAAGATGATGATAACAATAAATAATAGAACGAAATATAACCTTGAGAGATTTATAAAATAGTTATTTTGCACTGTTATTTATAATTTATTATTAATGTAAAATAAATCTAATAATATACCTACTAAATATAAAAATAGACGTATTCTTTATTTTATATGTTAATTTAATAGATCAAGGCAAATTTATAAAAAAGTTGAGTAATGAAATAGAGTGGGAATTCTATTCCTACTACTAAATCACTGGACCATTAAATATTTCATCAAATAAATTTCATTCGATCAATAGATAAGAAATCTGTATCGCATATGACAAATGACTAAATTAATTGATTAATAGTGTATAAGAAATCGTGTACATTTTTTTCTATTCAATTTTTAATTCGTTTTCTATAATATTGTAACACAAAAAACATAAGTTTAAAAACAAGCACAAAAATTCATTGCCGCTTACCTTACAACTTACAAATATACGTACATAAAAATAATACATTAGTAATAAAGGTGGATTAGGCCGGTAGCAAGCCTTTTGCTGTAAAATTTACGAGTCCCTTGAAAGAAATTTATATATGCATCCATGGGCGTCCTCGGAAGGAGCAAACGGTTTTCTTAGTTGTCATCCGCAGACTTATATACCACATTATGTAGCTGATAGTTTGTATGTGAAGTTAAAAAGGTGCTTTTACATAAAAAAGGCAATGCAGTATTTAAAGAATAATAAAATAATAGAAAAAATGCACATTTATTTTATTTATTTATTTTGTGTAAATATTCCACTCTTTTTCGATAAACATAAGTCATCATATTTATATTCCATCAAATGGAATAAATTTCGTAACATTGGTTTTTAATTTATATGCTAATTACCTTTTTCGACTATTTTGTTAATGAAAAAGTATTTATTATTTCATTATCTTTATCCAATTATGAAATAAACATGCATTGCTAAAATTTCTCAATAATTATTGTGATAATTAAAGGTTAAAATACCCAAGGTGACAATTAGACAATGAAATAGGAAAATACGAGTTATGCTGATTATAATTTATCTTATTATATATTTCGTTATTAATTTAATACTATTTTTTTCACAATTTAAAATGTGTGTGTTACAAGTGTTATAAAATAGTAAGATGCTATTCTATTTAAGGTAAGAATTCACTGCATGGAAGTATGAAATGTGGAAGAGAAGACAGCTTGCGCGATCGTATTTTTTCCACTCGATTTCTTCTCGTCCATGTTTATAATATACCGATAAATAAAATGCGTTTGACACGGCATAGTGTATGCTTACCTTTAGGCGGACATATTCGATATACTCTCGTGAACATCAAGCACTAGATATCTGTGTCAAAATTCGTATCAAATATAATGTAGTGTCCTTTAAATATTTATATAGTGAATAAAATGTGGAATCAGTGTTTTGCAAAACATAAAAGCAAATTAAGAAATATTATATCAAGTAGCGAGTCCATAAGTATACTTAATCTATAAAGCAAACCAAAAACTTAGAAACCAACCTAGAGAAAACGCTACAAAAAAAATAGTCTGTGTCAAATTAAACTGCAAAGAAAGATTTAGGATTGCTTTGCCATCTCCTGTAACGATTGATAGTATTTCAGGAGTCGTAGTTATTCACATTTTATTATCATGTACTAGCTGATTCGACAGGCATTGTCTTGTCCAAATTTCAATAAATTTTTTCACAATTTAACTTAATAAAAACAACTGAATCAATTTTTTCCAGCTGTCAAACGACATTTGCGCATATAGTAACAAAAGTCCCATAGATAAAACCACTTTCAGTTTTTCTAATTTTTCCTAAGAATCTTATGTAGACTATTACGAACCTTTAATAAATTTGAAAAACTTTTAAGAAATTAGGCAAATCAGTTCAGCCATTCTCTAGTGATGCGCTTACCAACGGACAGCATTTAATTTATATAGATTAATTTTTTTTGAGAAAGTACCCAATATCATCCAAGAAGGCCATGTTTTGTGAGAACTAAACACAGCGACTATCCTATTATCACGACATTTATTCAATCAAGATTCACTCTGTGTGTTATGTTCAAGATGTTTCCAAGTAGTATTGTAATTAATCACGATCATTTTTATTATTGAAGTGCTTTATCATTTCTTTTAATATTACTTCAACATGTTCACAAGGTAAATTTTCTACGAAATATAATCCATTATGTAGCTTGTCCATTATACTCGTATTATACCTGGGTATGATTAGAATGGTTTTAAGAAACTTGTATTAAATTTCAGAGTTCTTGGAGTTATTAAAGACGCTTTTTGCTTACCTATAGCTGATGAGCAATGTGACAAAAACCTCTTCTTATTTCCCTGTTTTAAAAAATTTTTGAAACAGAAGAAAATGTTTCTGTCACCGAAAGTTAGGAATAGGGCTCTTGATGCTAATAACACAGAGACCTTATACTAGGTTGATGTACTTATATGTAATAAAGAACATTTTTAATTTTAACTAGATACTATTGCTTTTGTGTGGGGCCTAAAATATGTGGCATGTTTTAAAAAAGGTAATAGTTTTACTAGACACAATTGCTTCAAGCAAGGAGGGCAGAAAAAATTAAAATGCGCTGCTGGTGAACTAATGGCTCGCATGATCGCTATTGATATATTCAGACCCCGTAGAATTTTACCATCATCCCTGTTTAGTCAAGCCTGTATATATATTTACATTTAAATACATGTATACATACATTTATAAATATAAACAATTTTAGACTGATTATTTCCAGACAATACTGACTCATTTGCTTAGAATGTACTTCTTCTTTCTAAAGCAGCATTACTATGTTAATTAATAAAAATTAATTACGATAAAATAAACAAAATAGCTACTGGTGCCTTACTGCTTCGTCGCAATACAATATATCTGCTATCTTTCTCTTTCTTTCAATCCCTATCCCCTCCACCACTACTTTAGAATAGCCGCACATAATTTTTGAACCGCAGTCCACCACATGACTCACAAATCCTTAAATGTGTTTTAATATCGTTCGCGTCTGCTTCTAGGACTCACAAACTGACAGTCAGTCAGTCGGTTTTACCAGTTGCTGTCGGTTATAGAATCGTTACACATCATTTGCGACAAATACCATCACTAGAAAAATCAGTGATAGTCATCATGTGTTTCATTTATTTCAATATACACTTTTGTATAAACCAAGATGTTCTAAGTTAAAAGTAACACTAACAATTTCGTTCGTTATTTAGAGAACCGAGATCAACTGAAGATACAATAACAGTTAGCAGTGAAGCACCAAGTCTTGCCGTAATGGGTTCAGGAGCATATATGACGGTATCTGGTGTTAAAGGTCCACGGGCCGCACCTGGATTACTCAGAAGACGTTATTCCGTACCTGAGATTATTATGAGAAAGTAAGTGATGCTTTTTTTTTGTTTTTAGTTTAAGGTTATAGTTTTTTTTTATATTAATTTATTAATGGAAGTTACATTTAGAAGAAATGTTATTTGTTTGTATTGTGTGTTTTGATTGGTTAGAAAAAGTATGTTGGTTAATGAATGTCAACTTATTAATAAAGCAATACCATGTAAGGCGAAGTTATAAATGTAGAATAGTTTAATATGATCTTTATTTGATTTCTCCCATATATATGTTTTAAACCATATTTGGAATGGTTATAATTTATATGTACATGTACGAGAATTTAATTCATATTTTATACAAACGAGTATATATTCTTACTTGTGTATGTGTATGATTTTAAGCAATTGCTTGACAGAGTGAGATAAATTGCCCCAAGTAAAATCTTCGCTTGATACACAGATAAATAAAATAATGCTAAATGCTAAATAATTCTCTCTACTAGAAGCAGTAATATCATTACTAGTAGACACGCTTTGAAAAATGAAATATTTTATAAATATAATTGTTAAATTTAGAATAAAAAAAGAAATGATAGTATGTTCTTGCTAAGCGACAAAGGCTGTTTTTTAGGTAAGATATTTAAAAAAACGATCATTACAAAATATTATTTTAGTTTCGTTACATTAGGCATGAAATATATATTTTACAGTTAAATTTTAAACTTTAGTCAATTTGAAAACCATGTAATAAAATCAGGTACCAGCACTTCGCAGCTAAATATAAATCATCCCAAAAATGTATTGTATACAGATGTTTATATACTTGTACAGTCATTCTTAAAAAGGACTGTTTGTAAATATATCATTTCGTGCCAAATAAAACTATATAATTTTAGAAAAGCAACAGGTTGTAGCATAGAAGATCTTTCCGCTTAAAAATATAAAATGTCAACAGATGGCAGACGGATAAAAATGAAACTTTTGAGCAGTATTGATGGCAATTTCATCAATTTTTGTCATTTCGTTTCCTATTAGTTTTTTTAAGTTTTATTTTATTTTAAACATAATTTATCTTTACGTATATAAAATATACGGATCAATTTGATAATATCGAGCCAGTACAGTTCGGGACGTGTTTAAAATTTTTGAACATGAAAATAGTGAGTCGCAAGTGAGAGCTCTCTCTCTCTCTCTAAATTGAATTCCATGTTGACTAAAATGATCTCTTTTTTTTGTTCTTTAAGTTCTTAATTGCAATACCCTTTTTTCATGGTTTTTCTTAAATTATACTTAATCTAGCGCACATGTATTGTACTTAATTCATTTAGATCCCAGTGTAAAATCATTGAGCACCTCTGATATATACTATCATATAAACTGTCACTGTTTTCAAAATATCCGTACTTATTGACAATTTGTTTAATAACGGGAATTATTGCAGTTGGATGGTAATAAATCACTGACTGATATTTCAGTTTACCTAATTAATCAGAATTGATTTCTAACCAAAATAAGCAACTAAACCCATTATCACTGTTTAGTGACTTCAATGACGTAACAATACTCCGTAATTTGGTCGGCGTATATTGGAATTTTAATGTATTATAAATGGCAATTAAACAATTTTTATAATAATACCCATCATAAGCCTTTACTGCAGGCTGACCCCATTTGTATTCAGTTATAGTCGGCTGTTAAGTTGCTTAAATGACTATTTGTTTAAAAAATAAACAATAATAAAGATGGATTTCATTTGAAAAAAATTTAAGAACCTATATTTATAATCCAGCTCGGATTAAATAAAATATGTGTTACAAGGATTTCTTTAATCTTTCAAATTTAAATTTCTAAATTATCACCAACCTTATTATTGATAATATTATATTTTAAATTTATAATATTTTAATACCATAATAAGAAATACTGACAGCATAAATTAAAATCTAAACAAGATTAAGTTTTTCTAGAACCAATATGTACTACATAAATATTTAGTTAATAGTATTATTTTTGGGATAAAGATTATTTTACACTGTAAGTTCGACGTCTTTCAAAACACGCGATGTCATTGATTTTTTATAGAGAAAATTAAATATTTAATACTCTTTTTTTATACGTACTTCACTTCTTTATTGGTATACATACATATATTGGTATATACTTACATCAGATTCAAATATATTTACTTAGAACTTAATATTAGATCTGTATTAATTCCAGTCTTATTTAAAATTAATAATGTAGCTATTAAAAAGAATTAATCCTGCCCTACAAACAATTTTGATCGAAATCCAATTAGATGCGAATCGTATCATTCTGAATGATGATTGGAATCCTATTAGACATTAGTAAGACATTACATGAAGCTTTGGACAGCATGTCTCTACCGGTCGGAACGCTCCGTACCCCCTCTGACGGCCTTCATAATACTTTCCAAACGACGTTTGCCGAGGTGCAAGTCGTGGTACTACCTAGCACTACCACATATCTTCTCCCGAACACTGTGTGACTCCTGTCTAACCGCTCTCTGATACGAGATTGCTAAGATACGACAAATTGTTTGTATAAAGCGGATATTATAATGTGGACATGGAAGTCCTCATAAAATTTTACAAGGTTGCAAACCTAGTTAGAAGTTTTAACACTTGAATTACTTTATAGTAAGCCAGCAAGTGTGTAATTTGCATTGCAGGACAATTTCTAGATAAGAAGTGTAAAAAATAAAAGAAGTGTAAAATTGGAGGAGTTGTATTCCGATTTGAGTTTTTCATTACTATGTTCGATTACTCTGGTTTCTTTTCTATTAAAAATCTACATCATGTTATAAACCATGAAGTGGGTGTTGGGAGCTCAATTTACTCTGTTTAGTTGTCAAGAAGCATCAGAAGCTGCTTTTAAATGCTAGAACGATAAACCAGATGTAGTAGTGATGGCTGCTGCTGCGTTATTTATCTTAACGAAAACAGTTTCTTAGATACATCTTTCTAGCTCGTATACACTAGTCAACAGAAGTCAGAAATAACACATTTACTCGATTATCAAAAATTTGGTTTAACAACAAAAAACGGTAAACATAGAAATTCATATTTGGATACATTTACTTATATTACAATAAAAATTTAAAAGTCCAACTGTAAAAAATTAGTTAATAAATCAATTGTTAAATTTGGAAGAAGTGTATTCTGAAATGATAAGATACAATTGCAACAAATGATAATAACGTCCATTATCATTTTGGGTATTAAAGTAACGTGAGATTGCTGTTTGTTTAAGTGATTAACTTTATGGAGTACGCAATAATAATCAGTTCCACATGTTCCAAGAAACTTGTTGTCGAAGATCAATAATATTGATAAAAAATGTATATTGTGGTGACCAGAGCCATATGCCTGGCTTTTGCTCGCTAGTAATGCGACTGAAACTCATCTACTTCTTTAAAAATTCGTATGAAATTTGGAGAAAAAAAGAAAAGGTGTCCTACACATTATTGACGAACGAAACTCAGAATTAAAGCTCAAGGAGCGAACATCTAAAAGATGCTTTGGATGGAAAAGAAGAACAACTACCCTAATAGAATTCCATTTCACTTCTTTCCACCTACAGTTTTCTATTACTGATAAAAAGTTTTATTTCCGGAACTGTAACGAAAACAAGTAAATAATTTTATAGTTATATCTGAAGAAATTTTATTTGAATTATTTTTAAATTTAATTTGAAGTTAAATTTGCAACGAGTGTCAGGATATCTTTTATATGAGTAACTGATTACAACCTAACCGGAATACACAGCGGTTTGCACCAAGCATAAATGCTGTCGACCACTATATCATCTAGTTTATTCCAAAAATATTTCATGTTCACGTTAATTCTAAAGCACATTCGAGGAAATGATTTTATTCATTTAAATATAAATAAAAACGTAGAGCAAAACCAACCTCACTATAAAAAATATATGTAGGTACAAAAAAAACTATCAAACACTATTTAAATTGCCGAAAGCCATTTGTCCGCTAATAAAAATTCAAACCCTGAGCCCTAAGTGTTTATCTATCTATATGTCGGACCCTAATAATTTGTATGTGTTACCCTCTGCCAATACGGTCGAAGTAATATAACGCCTAAAAGGTAGTCAACTACTATTACTTTGACTGAAATAGATCTAAAATAAAAACCGGAACTTTTACATATTGTACAACCATATATCAACATTTTTAGTGCAATGTTTTTCAGTATAACAACTAATAAGATAATTTTATCTTCAATTATCAATTTAAAGATTTAATAATTCGCATTACTATCACGCTCACCTCATGTGTTAGTGCCAGAACTGAAAACCACGTAGGCCCCAGTTTGTTTAAGCTGACGAGTAAGTCTACGGCCGCACTGAAAATAAAAATCGCGCAGAAATGAATTCGCACCGCAAATTTGTATCAAACTTAATTGCCAATTCGTCAATGCGTGTACGTTCAGATGATATAAAATTGTTTACGTAACAGGTAACTTTTACTATAAGATAAACCTTAAATAGACGTAACTGTGATTATTATTTGATGTATTTAAATTTAAATAAGAAAAAAATCTTCAGAAATGAGATTCGCAAAATTATATCATCTATAATAATCAAAAGAAATCTCTGCAAATTTCCAGCTCACCTGTACAAAATTTGTATTTAAATCTGACGATAAAGGACAATGTGAAGAAAGCAAAATCTATAGTTTACAAAGATCTAAATTGAATAATTAAATTAAAACTTTTCTTATTAATACTAAATTTTGTAAGTTCTATATTAATTAGTAGTTTATTAGAAGTAGTTTTCTAAAAATTCATTAAATTTCTACAAAATTCCAAAATAGATCTATAATTTTTTTAAATTTGAATTATAATTTTATGGTGGTGGCTATGATAATCAATGTCAAAGCAAAATTAAATAAATAAAAAGAATGAATTCTTCAAAATCATTTTCTGTAAATACACATTTAGAGCCCCGTAAGTTCTAAAAAATGGGCACCCATTAAACACAATATGTCTCTGATATAAACATAGAGCTATTTTACCAAATACGAATATAACCACTTTGCCTATAACAAAACGTAAGGGGCAATCGAGTATAGTATACATTACAGCTTTATGTAAACAGATAGTGTTACGTAATAATATCGAATTACTAACAAGACTGTCCAACGCAAATATAACATAACCTGCTTGTTAGTTGTTAATTAGTCATGACACGTAATTGTAAATGGAGACGAACCCTTGACCTCAATCCTTGTTGCAATTTATATGATTTATTAATTTAATCAAGCGAATAAATACAATTCAGTAATATATAACATACACTGATATTAATATGCCTAAACTCCATCAACGGATAATTAAAAAAATAAATCGTTCAATAAGATAAACTGATACGAGATATTATTATTTTGCCTAATAAATCATTTTGATAAATGATAAAGTTGTTCAGTAGATCAGGGGTGCATAACCTTTTTATTATTAATATTTTAATAATTTACTAAATAAAAGTTGTGGATAATCTTTAAATTTGGCAACACTTTTTGTTGTTAATGTTAATATTTGCGCAAAATGTTTCATAAATGTTTGAATTTCAAAACTTATTCAACTATGATAGTGCGAAAACCTTTATATAATTACACAAGTGCGTCATACCTTGCCGTTAATGAAACATGTGTTTTTTGAAACGTTTTGCAATTCTTATCATTCAAAAGGTGAATAACATAAACACTGATACCGTTATCTATTATCAGTGTTTGTTTGTGAACATAAAATAGTAAACATGGGCATTAAATATATTAAATTATTATATAAATTATTAAAAAAGAAATTTAAATCTCTTGTATTCTCTATCTTTGATTGTAGTAAAACACAGGTGAATTCATTTTAGGTTGTAAAAGTGGAATGACTTTCTATGTCTACAGACCCTTTTTTTCACAACATATAATATGTATTTACTATCGGAAAACATAATATTTATGTATACCTATTACAGATTATTATGCAAACGATTTTACAAAATATACAACATTTTGTGCCCTTTTTGCAAAATAAATATACACGTTTATGCATTAGTATAATAAATTCATTTTTCAAACAGTAAAATAAACGTTATATATTTAGTGAAATCATTTATGTTACAGGAAACTTTTGTTATGTTACATAAATCTTACGTTTAGTGAGAAATGTACATGTACATACAAATCTACTATTTACTTTACTATTTATTATTATTATTATTTATTTTAATGTTTTTGCCATTTTATTTACATGTCATTGTGCTTAATTCAATTTTGATCCTTATTAAATTTAAACATTCTCACTCTTTCCAAATGAAAAAGAGAATATATAAAATTATCCATATAAAAATAAAAACAAAACTGCTACTGCTACTGCTTCGACCTTTCCTGTTTCCTTTTATCCATCTCCGCCATCCACCTCTTCCCTTCACTGCATCCCTTTAATAACTGCCCACTATTCTTTTCGTTTATTAACTTTTTCTCACATGAAAACTGAATGTGCTCCAATGTTTCTATCTCAGTTCCACACACTCTGCACATCCTTTCCTCGCTATTTACCCAGTATCTGTTTCCTTTCTCCACGTTTCCCAATCTAAATCTGGCAATCCTTCTCATGTTTTTGTGTCTTTTTCTCTTAGTTATTGTTGTATCTCTTTCCCAAATCCTTTTACATCTTTTGTTGCAAATGCTCTTCTCAATTTTTTCCATTCTTTCCTGTTGTTGTATCTCTTCTCCTTAGCTCCTCTTCCACACTTGTACCTTCTTCTCTTCTTCTCTCTGCCTCCTCTGTCACCATTCCATTGCTTTCGTAATACTTCTTTCTCTTTTTCGGGCCTCGTCCTACACCATTTTCTTTAAGATTTCGCCACTACTAAAAATATTTACACGTTTGGGATAGAAAATATCTGGGCCCTGAGCTAATTCGATTATTACAATATTATTAACCAACATCAACCGCTTAATAATCTGTTCCATCGACCCGTGTAAAATATTTTACGTTCATTATTTTTCATATTTCTATTAATATTCAAACTTTACGTATTACTATTCCAATGCATTAGTGATTACATAAAAAGTCCATTATCTTACATAGATTCAAAATATTAGATATATAATACATTTTATAGTGTGAGTAATATTTTAAACGATATTTTACATCAGATTTAGATAATGATAAATATTTTTTTACGTTCCATTTTTCCTATCACAAAATCTGATAAATCGTACTGAAAGAACTAAACAAATTACAGTAATACGTTGGGAAGGGTTGTTTGTGGTAATCTAATTTTGATTTGGAGGTTAATATATTGTTTTCTGGTACATGTACAATATATACACCACTAACTCTTTGGCTCAGTGGTTCAGCAGCTATGCCATTGACCTCAGGGGTCACAGCAGTCCTACATTACTATTTGATAATCAATAATCATTAATACTTAATGGGTTTAGTAATAGTCGTACAATATGTACTCGTATCATACTTGTTTTCTTTCTTTAATTATATTTCCTTATTACACTACATTCAACACGGCATAAATAGTTAAGTCAATAAAAAGAAATCAATATTTTATCTAATTGTTTCAACTTGGTGAAAAGTTAGAATTTGTTTCTTTACTGTTTACCAAAACCAACCGTTTACCGTTTTTTCAACTTTCAGTTTAGTGTGGTGAGGTTATATTTGTTTATGATTAGGTTTTATTTGTTCTCTGCGATTGTTTAATAGCTACTACATTTTATAATATTCATAAACTTTGTAATTTAGTATTTTTTAATTCTACATACATTTTATTAAGTATATTACTTTAAATTCAGCTCATAAAGTAAATACTCGTTCACTCAACTTCTCACACCGGTGTGTACTGGTACTTATTTACTTAATTTATATTGCTCAATTGTGTGACAAAGAACATTTTTTATTTTTTTAAATTACTTTTTGGACAATGTAAATATTCAGCAAAAGTAAACTAGAATCATTACTTACTTATACAGTTACGTAGGTCATAACACGCACTGCCTGTAACTGTAATAAAAAAACGACGCAGATGGGGTTTATATTTTTTGTGTGTCCACCATTAAAAAATGTATAATAAGCGAGATTACTATGTTTTGTTAGAATTTGAAGTAGGCAAAGATTTGTCTTGGGAATTTATTGTAGAAATTTAAAGTTATTCCTCATATTATATATTGAAAAGGGGAGAGAGGGGTGGGGTCTTAGGTCAAATCGATACAAAAAAAGCATGTTTTCGATAATGTTTTTTGACACAGTTAATATATAATTATTTCTATAACTACTACATGATAAAATAACATTTAAAGAATGCTTGGTGAAATTTTCATAAATAAATATCAAGAAATGAGTTAACAGCGAATCTCCGCAGACGTTACAAAAGAAAGTCTCATTGCGGTGTGCAATCAAAAAACCAAAATAATTTCATTAGTTGATAAGTTTCTGCAAAATTAATTTAAGTAAAGAAAGAGTGTGCAAAATTTCTAAAAGATCTGTACAGTAGATTTTAAGCTAGAGAGAGCACCGATTCTAAAAAAGCTAACTGTGAGAAAAACGCGTTTGAAAGTTTAAAAGAAAGAAGAAACCAGACCAGAGAGGTCAAGACTTAAAACTCTATATCTCCGACAGTTTTGCTCCAATCGACTTCAAATTTTCACACAATTAACTTAATATGCTCTACATTAATATAAATTTATTAAAAAATTGAAACCTTTGCCCCCCCCCCCCCTCCTTTCATCAACGTTTTGAAAATAGAAAATTTACGAAGATATTAAAATAAATACAGAAACTAAAGTAAATAACTTTTTATGATGAATAAAACATAGAGAAATTAGGCTAACTAAACTGTTTAACAAATCATCCGCCAATGTTAATTAACTTTAAAATCATCCAAATTATTTTGTTATTAATATAACTTTGTTAAGATTATTGATTACTTTTTTAATTAGTTATTTCAAGCGAATTAATTGTGTTTGACGCTTTCATGTTTCCATTGTAAAGCATTCCACTATGATGAAAACATAATTAAACCAGTATTATTAATTTTAAAAGGCTAAATAATCTAACCTATTTTCATTGTGTTACTTTAATCACCCCGTATCAGCTACGAGTGCATAATATTATACAAAATCATTTCGCTTATTATTAGTACTACATATACTGTGTAAAATATCATTAATAACCACTATTATTATAATTATCGATCGCCCTGCTCTACTGGTGTGTTGTGTAGTGGAAATAAAAGTTTCATTTATTAGCACAATAGTTTCAGACTGTAAATGGAAAACGTAACCCATGAAAATACTTTGTCACAGTCTTATAGCACACACACACACACTTCTACGTATATGTGAACATAAGAACGGTCAAACTGGCGTCTAAAAGACTCAGGTTTTCTTTATAAAACTTTATTAGACTTTCAGATAAAAAAAGAATTCACGAGAGCTCAGTAATAGGAAATGGAAAAGGGTAAAATGTCACACAAACTGTTGTATTTTATTAAATTTAAATTTATTATTTTTAGTAGAACAAATACAAAAGAAAGTTATATCAAAAAAAGACACGTAGAAATTTTGTTGATATTGATATTATAAAAAAAAGTTTTTTTTGTAAGTTTGGATTCGATTTCCGCAAAAAACTGTTCTCTAAATTTTATATTATTTAATGTTACTATATATAAAAAGTTTATGTAATATTTAATATAAGTCTTATGTAGCAAAACAATAATACATTGGAAAACATCTAATTCATATTTAAAATCAGGTAAATTTATTATCTCAAGCATTATATGTATGATTAGAAGGTACCCCCTTCGCAAAGCGACGTTTTTTTGCGGTGTATGATTTGAATCCAATAAAATAATTCGTAATTTCATTTGAAAATATAATTCTATTTTTAAATTGAAATATTTAACTCGCTCAATAATAAAATAATTTTTCATGCTTTTTTCAACTTTCTAGCCCAACTTTTACTCTCGACAAAAACCACCCCCGTGCCCCCAAATAAAATTTTATAATTTTGAATTTTTTTTTTAATAACATATTTATTTTATTACTAAATAATCTAAAATTTGAATTTTCTACAAAGTTTTATACCGGGCCCCCTCTCAACTCTCCCCTCTATTTTCTCAACGCCCCCGTTTCCAATTTTTTAATTTCTAATTTTTGATGAATGTTAGCATTGAACACCGTAATACACATGCCGAATAAAAAGTTACGAATTACACATACGAATTAAAAGTTATAGAGCAAAAAGTAAAAAAAAATATTTTTGTTTTTTCAAAATTACGGTTTTCCAGGAAATTCAGGGGGAAATCCGAGGACGCCAAAAGTCTTAGAATTTTTTTCTCTACGAAATAGGAAACTTTGAAAAAATTCCCAGGAGCCGTTTTCGAGCTACCATACGAATCGCGTAAACATATAAACATACAGTTGGAACATTATAATATAGGAGGATTAAAAAAGAAATATACCGCGCCTGATAATCAGGCAACAACTATAACATATAATTCACCTATTACATTTGAATATATTAACACACACACCTTGTACGTATGTGCATGCATATAAATAATGCTGTTAATATAAATACGCGTTATTTAAGCGTCTATATGATTTAACGTGGAATGATTTACAGTCACGCTACATGTTTGTTTTGAAAAGGTCTTAAATCCCAATCAACACATTCGTATGATGAGGATAAGTTATAACGAAATGAAATGTTTTCATTAGAGCGTATTTATGTAGTTTAACTGATTCATGAGCCAAAAATACTACATAAATTTAAACAAGCTTAAGTTATTTTAGGTACATTATTTAGGCTAATCGTTTCCACTCTTACCTTTGAGGTAACTATAACTGCTAGTGTCATGTTATAAATAATTTAAAATGTTTCAACTATGTTCACAGTGGCGAAATAAATAATACGGACGGCCTTAATTTCTATAAAAGTGTACTATATATTGATAAAGTGAGTTACTAGAACCTCAAATGTTCAATTATTTTTTAATAACTCCTTATATGTTAAGAGATATTAACAATTAAAAAAGTCATTTTGTCTCTTTAATCATTAAAGGGATTCAACGTTGTACACATTCCAAATGCATGTGACATTACAATCGCTGCCAACCTTACAGCTCATAAATCTCTGCTATATGTATTTATATATCAAATATTATTTACTGCTATTTCAAGGAACAATAAAATTTCAATATTATGTCTGCCGTAACCGGGTTAAATTAAATAAAAACTTATTATTCTTTGACTTGACTTGATTATTTGACTACCAACATCTACAAGACATTACCACAGCACTGACTTACTCAACAAATAACTGACGTTAAAATGCATTTCACGTCATACAAATATGGCCGACCATTTCTATCGCTAAAACTATAATTCAAACTTTTAATTGCTACATCTCCGTCAACATAGATATTTAATAAAATAGACACGTCAATACACATTTATTAACATCAACTTCAATCAACAATTGAAAAATCGACCACTAAAAAATGAGGACACAAGCCCATTTCATTCCATTTTAGCCAGTGCAAATTTATCTAGAGTTGAGTTAATTAAACAAAATACAGTAGTCTACATAATTTGACATAGTTTATGAGACAAAAATAGCGGTTTCTGTTATTGAAACCTTTTCAAAAAATACACATTTGCTAGTTTATTTTTCATTAATATATTGTATATATTAATATATGTTCTTTATTACAGATATACTCTGGCACAACAAAAATCAGAGTCTGATGACAGTGAGGCTGCAACCGTACCAACACCAAGAAGCCGACGATCTCCTGAACGATATGCTTATCAAGGACAATCATCCGGAAGTGAAACAAATCTATCATATGCAAGTACTCACCAAACAATGCGCAAATCAACATTACTTAGAAGAATGTGGAACAAAGAACTAAGAAAACAAGACAATAGATCAGGTAGCTGGTCACCTCCACTGCGTCGATCACAAAGAAGGTTAAATGTTGAACCACAAGATCATACTTGTGAAACATGTCGAAGATTATCAGAAGAAATGTCACAATCAGAAACTATAACTGTTACTAGTTCTACTTCAGGTTCACCAAAACGGCCACGACTAACAACAGGAGAATTGACTTCAACCTCAGAAAGTACTAGCACATATACGTCAGAAGCATCATCATCGATGAATGAATCAACGATCACACAAACATCAACTTACACAACCGTGTCAACAGATCGGGTAACAGCACAATGTGATTCTACCGCAGACGTGACGTCATCAACGACAACAACAGACCAAAGTGACTACTCCCAGCAGCAAACTCCATCAACACCTGAACATCCCGCACGAAGAAAAAATGTCTACATCTATATGAATCCAGGTGATAACCAAACATCCAATATTACAACTCATAGTATAGAAATCACAGAAGAAACTACCCTACCTCCTGAATCTGACACGAGTCTAAGAACATTCCAAACGCCGATATCAGATTCAACTGTGTCTACTAGTGAATCCATTGTAGACGTGGGGGCTTCAACAGTATTAACATCTAAAGAAACATCTAGTGATAAAAGATCAGAAGATGCTATCAATCAATATATTTCTAATTTATTAATAGACAATTTAAATAATGTTGTGGAATCAGTTACGGAACAAGCTACAGATCCTTATGATTATATTGTGGAGAGTACTAGTCAGGAGATCAAAAATGCCAATGAAATTTCCACCGTATATTTAAGTGCAGAGAGATTGCAGGAGATTGTAAATAAACAAATCGAAGAATTGTATAGTGATACTAACCTTGTCCCAACTGTTACATCTACCAATCCGGACAGTCCAACGCATATTTCAGAAACTAACATAAATATTAAAGAGGAATCACTAAATAAAAAAAATCTAATTTCTCAAACCATGGAAACTCTTGCTGTGTTTTCGCCAGACTCTGAACAAACACAAAATAATCTTGCCATGCCATTAAGTACGGTAGGAACAGGAAGTACGTATCAAAAACCAAACTCAAATCAACACTTGGTCGTACCAAGATATTCCGCCATGCCCCGAACAGAGTCGATGGAAGTGAACGCTTCTTCAGTTAATCCATCTGGTGAAGACTCGGATTGTGAAAGTTTAGTAGACAGTCTCGATGATCCAACATCGCCGAGAAATGCAGCTATACCTCAACCAAATTCAGCAGCAAGTGCACAATCTTTGGTGCTTCCTGATAATAGTGATTACTTCAAACGTGAGAAAGCAGAAGCTTTTTTCGTTCCAATCAAAGATTCAGATAAAGTAAAAGAAAATGTTGTCGTAGCTGAACATTTACCTGACAGAGTGAGGGAAAAATTAATAAGAAGACAAAGAAAACGAGATTTGAGAAAAGAACATGCATTACGAAAGAAATTTAAAAAAGTTCAAAAATGTGTGGATGAGAAACATAGGAGACGTGAAGCTAATGATAGAAGAAATCAAGGGAAGAAAGAGATAGCTTCTATTAGTGCAGCTGCTTCTGAACAAATCTATGTAAATAAAGATGAAACGTCCACAATGGAGTCAGCTGGCGAGCCAAAAATATTTAAGAAGCCTCAAACTAAGTCATTCGTTTCGAAACCACAGAAACGGAGAAATAAAGCTCGTGACGATATTTTAAAATTAGAGTCTTTTAAAATTGATGCCCAAGGAAATATGCAAATGAATACCCCAACAAATCCGGAAGTAATTAGTAAGACACGTGAGAAAGTAATACGAAATGTAATAATGCAATCTCAAAATATAGAATCGTCTACTAAAAGTAATTCGAAACCGGCAAATACACCAAAGATAATCGATGTTCGTAAGAAGCAACAGGTCTTATCTGACGTCAGACACATGTCACTTTATAGATCTCAAACATCTCAAGATCTACACTCTGATGGACCAAGACGTTTGTATCAAAAGACTGAAATACACGATGGTGATAAACGAATTGAAATTTTAGAAATCGTCGAATGCGTTGACAGTTCTCCGGAAACATCTCCAGTGCGGACTGTATATCGTGGTCATAAATTTTATACTAGAAAATCTAAAATACCCGTGCCTATATACAAAATGGGGAAATCATGTGGTTATCAAAAATGTACTAGAATTGGTACAGCTGATGACGTTCCACTAAATGTAGCATTGGCTAAATCGCAAAGATATTCAATAACTCCAAATAATTCAAAAGTTGATAAATTAATTGCTGATTTATTGATTGAAGCGTTAAATAATCCAGAAGGTGTGGATTTCATAAAGTCACCCCGTGATGCTGCTCAACAAAATGATAAGAAAAGTGAGTTATCTGTTAAAAGACTTCCTCAACCAGGGTCTTTTCCTGGAAGACGAGCATCTTTACCTCAAACAAGTAGACGCTCAGCAAATATACGCTATCGACAAAAGTTTGAGGTCATACCAGAGGAAAGAAGTAGTATGTCAATCGAGTCCTCCAACGAGGAACAGAGCAGTGCATCTCGTCGAGCATCACTCCCAAATGTCACTGCAATTGAAAATGAAAATGATGACCAGGAAGCTTCGGTTGAAAATGATTCTCCTAGAATTGAAATGACAAGAAATAATACATCAGAAACAAATTGCGATTCATCTGAAACCGTTACACCTTTGACAACACGCGAGACTTCTGAAGTAGGATCTCCGACAAAGACAGTGGAAACATCTGAAACGTGTACACCAAATTATTTGCGGTCAGAAACTAGCTCTTCAATGACTCCTTGCATTATTACAAGAGAAACATCAGGAACTGATACATATTTAGCAACTCCAGAACCTTCCGAATATGGCACAGTATCAACACAACAAACACCGGAAATGAATGAATGTCATAGTTATAGTAAAAGCTCAATATTCACATCTGGTCATTCTGAGAGTAGTCAAAGAATACAAGGTATTTCACAGTCTGATTCAATCTCAGAAAACGAAAAATCTGCCATACAAAATGATATTGAAACGTCAAAGGAACAGTCAATTTCCAAGGACACATCAAATCTTTCTGCTAATTGGTCCGATATAAGCAAAACAACACCCATTTATTCGAAGAACCATACAACTTCCAATCTAAGTCCGGAAAATCCTTCTATAAACCAAGCAACTTCAAAAACTGATTTTACCAGCGATCAAATATCCGAAACAGAAGAATCAATTGTAAAATCAACATATGAGACATCAGAAACAGACAACACACAAGATTCATGTTTGCCTAAAACATCTATCTATCAAAATGATATATCAGAAACTACACAATCTGAAAATTATGTTTCTTCTGGAACATGCATATCGTCTGATAAGGATTCATCCATAATTGAAAGCAATTCTCAAAATAAAATCATTACAGATGATCAATATACAAATACTACATTGAATGGTACAAGTTCCTATTCCAAACAGAATTCTTCACTTAAGCAAAATTCAGAAAACAGTACGGTAGAGTCACGGGAATCATTGAAGAATAACTCAAATAATCATGAACCTAAAGTTGTTTATCCAACGTCATCGAACCTTAACGGAAATCTGAAATCAAAACAAAAATCTTCTACTAACATAAAATCAGGAACTTCACAGAATAATAGTAAAAATAGTATGCATATCGAAAGCGACAATCAGTCAAGTTCGGATAATCTGTCAACAATTAAAGAAGTTAGTACGGCTAGTTCTCGTGAAACTTGTGAAGCTTCTACTTCTCCAGCTCCTGATACATCTATAATACAAGAATCATCTTCTTCAGAACAGGAAACTTCTCGTTCAAATATCATAAAATCACACACTTCACAAAATGGTGTGCATATTAAATGTGTTAATTATGAAAACGATAAACAGTCAGTAAATCGATTATCAACAGTTACCGAAGTTACTACAGCCAGTTCTCGTCAAACTTGTGAAGTTGCTACTTCCCCAATTCCTGAAATATCTATCATTCAACCTTCATCTTCGTCAGAACGGGAAAGTTCTCAAGTTAGTTCACCAATTTCAAGACAGAACACTTTCCAAAACGGCAGTTCTAAGAATACTAAAACATTTGAAATATTGAAAGTTGACAGTTTTACTGAAACAGATACTGTTGCTCCGAATACATCGGTGTCCGAATGCTCACTTCAGAGCGATTTCACCGACACTACCGTGGAGAGTTTACCTTTGAAAAATATTATGGAAAAAATAAATAACATAGAAAAAGAATTACCAAATGAAAGAGTATATCCAGCAAAGAAGAAAATGATTGGTAGATTGAAAAGTGTACCTGAAATTATTATTAACGATCGTGAATTAAATGGTAATAAGAAGGATTTAAGAAAAAGGAGAAATGTAAGCAGTTCAGATAATTTCATTGAAGAATCTTTTAAGCAACAAATTGTCTCAGAAAATAATAATCCAATAACAAAAATAACGGAGTCAAGAACTGTCCAAACTTCTCCTGATATCAGTCAATGTGAACAAAATAACTGCAATGGCAATTTGCATAACCACTGCAAACCACATCGAGGAAGAGCAGCTCTCGATGGCACGCAAGCTGTTTCTTCAAATAATGGTGGATGGCTTGGATTTTGCAGACCAGTTCGTGGTAGCATCGCAGAAGATAGCATTATTATTCTAGAAGAAGGTACAAACGTTTAAAGTTGACTCACGCACGAAAGCACGGTTTGGGCTTACAGAATGCACTAACACTGTATAATAGATAATGTTAAATAGTATCTGCATATTTATTTTGTTTAATTTTTAATATATCTATTAAATTTAAAAGAAATAAATTGTTACAGTTACTTAGAGAATACATTGAATTAATTGTTATTAATTTAAAAAATTGTAAATATATATTATATATATTATTTTTATTTTAAATATTTTTTTTTATTTGTTAAATTTAATCTAACATATTTTATATACATATATTTAGATGTTTAGAAAGCAAAAATTATAGTGCCAAAAAATATTCGTGTCAATTTCATTATTAAATGTAATAAGAGGATATATTAATTAGTTATAAATTGTATATCAAGTTTCACAATATTTGAATGCAGAATGTCGTAAACTATTTCTGACTAAGATATTATGTACTCATTTAAAACGTTATGTTTTTAAAGAGGGATTTACAAATATAAAAATTATCAAACATTTATTTGTATATAATTTAGACGTGAAAGTTAGCAAAGATGTTATTTATCTTCAATTCAAAATTATATTTTTAAAACCAATAATATCTTGCATTAGTTTTAATAATATTATTTATTCATTTGACTGATTTCTTTATAATATTTAACCACTGCTTATATAAATGTGATCACGCTATTATTATTATTATTATTATTATTGTTCCTTTATTATAATTTTTCACTTATATGAAATAAAAAAGAACTTTAATACACAAATGCAATGTATTTTTATTGAAGGTAAAAATGTTGATAAAAACAAAAATTTGGAATCAGTTATAACTTCACCATCCGTACAAAAAACCGTAAGAGTTGTTGGAATTCAGTCAAACGACAATAAACAAAATTCTAATAAAAAGAAAAAACCTGCATCCAAATTTGGAACAGAAAATAGTGCCCAAGCAGAAAGAACGAATGCAAATGAAACAATTAATAAAACGGCGGTATTGCAACCACAAACAAAACCTCAAAGGGCGTTAATTTCTTCGAATTCTAAAACGGAATTTGATTATATATCTTCAAACCCTAGATCAGTTGGCTTAAACGGAAATTATTTAACAAGGTCTCGAACAACTGAACCAAGAATTACACCATCGACGGAAAATGTTCAAATAACAACTCAGCATGAAATAAAAACAAATAAAAATGGTAAGAAACAGTTACAGTTGCAAGTTGTAAGACCACAAAGCGCAAGTGCTGCGAGCAGTTCAAGTAGTTGCCATGATCTGCGCTTGCCAAATCCATTTACACATAAAGGAGGTACAGTATCATCTGACAGTGATCTAATAACTAGTAGTGATTCGGGTTCAGATCCGCACAGGACTCCTGTTTTACCAGTTGGTCGATGGCAAGGTGGTAATAATAGACAGAGAAGAAAAACTCTGAGACAAGATGCAACAACTGGAAGCTATCCACCACACTCAACAGGTACGTAGGTTGCAGCACTTCAGACGTATAGTTAAACTTTAATCAAATTATGTGTATATCAGGTTGTGGACTTGCAGGCGTATAATTAATATTTTTAATGAATTATAGGTTGGTCTGTTACTGTGGCTGGAAATTATTACCCGGAAATGCCTCCGGACGTGGAGATGCGACTTAGTTTTCCTAAACCACCGCGACATCCTCCTCATAGTCAATCAGATTCTGGGCTTGGCGAAGATCCTTGTACACACTGCACACATTGTAATAAGCACTTACTTGGCCACTGTAATGTGAAAGCAGGTTTGTCAAGAAATAACTCATTCCTCCCACCTGCTTCTCAACTGACACCCCAAAGTAGAAGAGGGACTGGTGTAACAGTTACATTGAAAAATCAAGGCATGATTTTTTTACTAATTAAATATTAATTAATATCAAATACTATTCAGGTATTATATTTAATAAAATAATTATTTATATTTTGAATTATTAGGTGGAACAACACCAAGAGTGGCACAACGTAATTTTAATATATTACCAAGTGTAAACACAGCTCCAAGTAAAACAAATACCAAAAAATCTATAAAGGTACTGAAAAGGATTACGTTAATGTAATAGGTAAATTTGGAACAGTATCACAAGAATTTTCAAAAATACTTTAATTACATCTCTTATCTAAATTACTATAATTACTTAATAAAACGTTTCTTGTGATATTTCAAAATTAAATTATATCCTACTAGAGGATCCTAATTTACATTATGTATTCATTTTAGAGAGTTGAGTGTATAACTGCAATGTCTTCCACAACTGGGGAAGGGATCCAAACAGCACACACTCGTAGCTTATCTATTCACGGAAATCATCCTCCAGAAATGGGGTAACAAAACATTATAAAATATTTATTAATTAGAATTAGAATTATATGTAGTCGTATGTATCTAAGATGCAAACCGCAACTGTAAGTCAAACAAGACTAACGAAAAACCAACACATTTTCGTGATAAATAAAGAATTAATCAGAATTATGATTATCATGTAAAGACATTTAAATATCTTAAACCGTACAATAAGAGGCAAATTTTTTATCGTAAAGAGAAGGGATTGAATCAAAAGTAATTAAACAAACTAAATGAAATATTTTAATCGAAAATAGTTAAAAGGTTTGTTAACAGCATAAAAGTTTCACAATTTGTGTTCACATGCAAAAAATTAAAATATCTGACCTTATAGTGCTTTACATCAGAAGTGTTTTCACTCGTGATAAGTTTCACCACTGCACTTTAGGTTAGGGTATAGTTTAAAAAAATACTTTTTTATGGAAAGCGAACATTTAAATTAAATTAGAAGCTAATTATAATACTAAATACACCAATTTCACAAAAGTTTGTAAAAGATAATAGATACAAATTTGTAACAAGTTTGTAACCGTGCGAGTCTTAACCATAAAACACATTAGGATACAACTACCACGTAAAAAATGTTACCAGAAAAAAAAACATTTTAAGTTAAACTTTAGATATTTATTTAGAAATAAAATTACTTTTTACGATTTGCAAACCACTTTCTTAACACAATAATTTTCTTTAAAATCACACAAATATTTTTAAATGTAACACGACGCAATAGAGGCAGTACTGCCAACTTCAGCGAAAGAAAATGTATTTAAAGAAATTCAAAACTTCGTATTTCCGGAAAATAATATATTTTTGCAATTTGAATTGTATCTCGGATATTACTCAGTAATTGACGATGTATTCTTTACCTTATTTTTAGACAACTTTTGGAACATAAAATATGTCATCATTTATCGGAGGATCGAAATGGAAACTCTAATAATTCACCAAGACCTGGTTTAAGTGTAATGGGATCTGCAATTGCGCCTGAAAAGAAACCACGTGTCCCAACAATGAGTGAACGAGATCTCACAAGGGCACCCACAACGTGTTTCACGAGGAATAGGCCTTTTCAATGAATAGTTTATTAAGTAAATTATAAAATTAAATATGGCAGCATTCTCTAAAATTGCTCTACTATCATAACTGTAAATAAAAAACAAAAGTTTATTACTCTGTGTATTAAAAGACCTTTTTTTAAATATATACATTACATTAAATAATATTAAACATTAAAATAAATATAAATGTTACATGTTAATCATTTATTTTATAAGTAATTTTATTATGAGGAACTTATGACTATATATCTAAAGCACAAATAAAACAATACTTTACAATTATAAATACGAATTTCATATATTATCTCTATAAGTTCAATACCTTTTTTTTTAAGTTTCTATTTTAGTTTATTTGTTTACAATAGAATTAGTATTAATTCTTTAGTTCTAAGAACTGATCAGACATTATAATAAAAAAAAGTCCATCAACTATTAAAAAGTTTTAATTGTATTTGATTTTTGAAATTGATAAAGTATTTGTAAATATGATTTTTTTTTTTGTAGCAACAAGAATAAGTGCAAGAAGTTTTTTATCTAGGTCTACAAAATTAACGAATTAAACATTGCGCAGCAGTGTATGTAATAGCAATGTTTAAATTGTAAATGTACATTCATTATTGGGAGGGAATAACTTCCCATAAACTTTTTATAGAATATCCATCCCGTGGCGTCTCAATAGCAAGTCCCAAATTTTTGTCGTATATTGGCGCCCTATCTACCGTATGTGAACCCTCCGCCAAATATGCACTAAGAGTTGGTGGTACATCTTTAGAAGTCTGATCAACCTCCTGAATATTTTCAAACTCCGGTTCAGGCTCAGATGCCAAAGCAGGCTAAAGATTATTTTCAAATTTTACTGACATATTTATCCTAAATTCAAAATATATGTTTCTTGATTTTAAGTGCTACCTGATCCCTCCAAGAGTATTCAACACCAAATACTGGAGTTTGACCATATACTGTATGCAATGACGAAAGTTCTTTAAAAAGTGATCCCAATCTGTCTTGTGGATCTATTCGAAAACCTAAAACGTAGCCACCACTCTCTTCAACAGTGCTGATCACTAATGCTGGACCAAATTTACTTTCTCTTACTTGAATCTGTAATAAATATGAATAGACTTTTATGCTAATTATATTCTTATGTTTCACTTTTGACATTTTGTAAAAGAATTGTTACAACTAAATATATACTCACTCCTGCGATTTGTAAATATGGCAAAGATATATTAAAACTTTCATTCATGTCTGCAAACCAAACTACTCTAACATTGGTTACAAGGAAAGTTCCTAAATTTCCTTGGTCGCTAGAAAGATTCCAAACTCCGCTTACTGTACTATATAATTGCTCATTTCGAAGAACTTGTAAAGTCCCTTCTTTAACTATGGAACTTCGCAATTTCAGATCTCTGTAGAGGCGAGATGAAGAATAAGCTCTAAAAAATATACAACATAAAAATATGTTTAATTAAAACAGATAAAACAAATAATAAACCATACTTGTGTACGCCCATAACAGATGTAAAATGCCGCATATTTCCTGCTATAAGGTTCGTAAAAATGAATTCAAACCGTGATGTTTGGTTAAGTGTTAGTATGTGTAAAGCTTGAGTAGTACCTCGTAACTTGGACACAACTGTCTTGGTGTTTGTACTTATAATACAATTAAACCCAATAGCTAAAAATAAATTTGTATCAAGTTATGTTAATAAATTTACAAATAATAAATATGATAAACATTAATTAAAAACATACTTCTGAATAGGGTGCTTTAAAAATAAAGTGCTAGGAATGTGAAGTTTTGCAACAGAATCTTACACAGATTAACCCTTGGGGATGCTATGGAATGCCACATTACTCTTAAATTTGTAACCATCATTCGTCCTTTGTCTCCACTGTTACCTTTAGTATCTTCTATAGAATCTAATCTATCTAAAAGCCTTTCTCCAGCCCTTAACCTCATATTCCTAAAAGTTGAATACATTATGACACATATTAGACTAAAAAAATATTACAAAACACACGATATTTATGTCTATTTTATGTATTTTAATTGGATACTTACGATATTGGCATATCAAAACGAACTTCTCTGTCTTGCCAAATTGTAATAGACATCGTGTAAATTCTTGCAATTTAAGGAGGATAACGAATTCTGGAATTCTTAACGAAGTGCTGTAGTAAATCACAAATTAAGAAACTACGAACTTGAGAAAGTACAATAACAAACAAATGCTTATCTCTTTACCATATATACTATTAATTTGTAACACTTGACAGCTGGTTTACAGGTTGCTGTCAACTGTACAAAACTTTTACAATCTTTACGTTGTCACAACTGGTTTTAAAAAGCATGCATCTTTGATATGATATCTTTTATAGATATAAATTCTTTTAGAACTTTTCGTCTATTTATAAATAATATAGAAATAACATATCCCTTTTCAAAAATATATATTTTAATTCATTTGATTAGAAGTTAAACAAGATAATGAGATAAACAAATAATGTATAAACTATTTATCAACTAAACGTAAAGTATAGTATTACATGACCGTGTGGCCTAATGGATAAGGCGTCGGACTTCGGATCCGAAGATTGCAGGTTCGAGTCCTGTCACGGTCGAAATTATCTTTTTGATATTTTTACTAATTACATAATTAATTAATTAGATGCACGGAAAACTTCTACTCCAAGTGGAAAGCACTTATCATCTGGAACTTCTTGCCCAACAGTTATAGAAACATCACCTGTGAATTTAATTCATTTTTGTTTAAAGCAAAATAATTTTGGACAAATATATTTGTCTTTTAATTATTATTCATTAAATGTTAAAGTACCATGTGGACATGCACTTAGGGCAACCAATAAGTTCATATCTGCAATGAATTCAATGTAGTCTCCCTTTCGAGCAGGGCTAGCTTTGCAGAAATATTGGTGGGTATCCTGAAATTTGGATAATCGTAGAATGGTGTATACATGTATTTTACCATTAAAATAACTAAATGTTTACTTTTGTAAAGCCTGTGCACATGAAGATATTCCAAACATCGTGGACATCGCTTTCTTTCAGACCATGCTCCTTGATTGCTTCTGTCAGGTAAGTATGGCAAGACCCAGAGCGTTGCTTACCTGTGATGAGACTGTACGTGTAATCATCGCAACGGGTTCCTGTAATTCATTTAAATAAATACTATATCCTGATCCAGCTTAAACTAAGAAGAGAATTGATGTTCTAAATGATTTTTTTTTAGCTCTCACGCCAAATTTCATTCTTTTCTGTCTTGCAGGTACTAATCACTTTAGGCACTGCGCAATTATTTTTGTACTCTATTGTAAAATGTGTGTGATCTTTAAAACGATATCGTGGTCTATATTGAAAAATATAATTTATTCCTAATAGTTTTAAGTGCTCTTAAATAAATGTTACTTTGGTCAATAGCAGACCAGGCGCTTTGTTAACATGAACTGAAACTTCTTTTATTACATCTACTGTTCAAAAGATGGAGCGTTTGGTTAGAGCTTTTGCTATTAATCTTTATTATTGATAATTCAAATTTAATTGGTTGTCTCCAGTGTTAGATCAACGTGTAACGTGCATAATCTTAATTGACTGGGTCTTCCAAAAGCTTCTACAAGCACTATTGCATATCATCAATCGTTTTTCATCAAAACTAGTTCCATCAGCTAGGGCATTTACAAGACATTATGATGAAAGAAAATTTATCCATTATCCAAACCTATGACATCATGAAGACTGCCTCCATCTTCGTCAATCCCATAACTCTTCAGTGAATCAGCAACTACAGTCGCCATGGGACGCAAATAAGGCAAACAGGTCCACAACCTGTCGTAGACAGTTAGGTGGGCGGAATGCAGTTGTCTGGTCTTGCCGGAATAGAAACGCTCTTCAGTATTGTCTAAATTCCAAAAATTCATATCTCCCACCTATAATTGAAAATTAAAATACATTCATTCAATACATTCATACATTCATTGTTAATTTTCTAATATTGAAGGTAGTGAAGTAGCTAACAGAAAAGTAAATAAGATTAAGGAACCAACAATGGGCTTGTGTCCTATGTCTTAATTTCTACAAAAGTGTACTATATATTGATAATGTGGGTTACTAGAGCCTCAAATGTTCAATTATTTTTTAATAACTCCTTACATGTTAAGAGATATTAACAATTAAAAAGTAATTTTGTCTCTTTAATTATTAAAGGGATTCAACCTTGTACACATTCCAAGTGCATGTGACATCACAATCCTTGTGTAAGGTTACCAACCTTACAGCTCATAAATCTCTGCTATATGTATTTATATATCAAAATATCAAATATTATTTACAGCTATTTCAAGGAACAATAAAATTTAAATATTATGTCTGCCTTAGCAAGGTTAAATAAAATAAAAAGTTATTATTCTTTGATTTGACCTCTTTGATTATTTCAACTACCAACAACGCCAAAACATTACCACAGCACTGACCTACTCAACAAATAACTGACGTTAAAATGCATTTCACGTCATACAAATATGGCCTACCATTGCTAGCGCTAAAACTACAATTCAAACTTTGAATTGCTATATCACCGTCAATATTTAAATATGTAATAAGACACACCAGTACACATTTATTAACATCAATTTCAATCAACGATAACTATGAATAATAAATATGAAATAAATGTGGTCGAGTATCTTATTTTATACACAGTTAAACATTCTCCTAAAGTGGCTAAATATTTAATAGAAAAAGCATTATAAAATAATAACCGAGTATATTATTTTTCATTAATGTAAACAGTGGTACCCCGGCTTATGAAGTCCTATAGTGACAAACAAATCAGGTTACGAACGTACTCAAAGAATAAATTATGTTCGTAAGCCGAGGTATCACTGTAATATAAGAATTTTGAAAACATAGTGAATTATATTTAAGGTTTTACTTTTACTTATTCAGTAAAATAATACATTTTACCTGTGACCCTTCGGTGACAGTAATTCTACATAAATCTCCTTTTTGCATGGTCCATGTTCCAGCTGATTTCTTCTGCACCGTTAGTGAAAGTACAGTAGTCCCAGTAAGTGCTGCAAACCTTTTGTCATCGTATTCTTGTTTTGATACTCTGGCTGCAGGCGGAGAGTCATAACAAATGACAGGTTTCAATTTCTCAAAAGTACGAGGTTTGTCGTCTTTGCCACACCAGCCTCCACTCATTTCTATTGGATAATTAATTGGATAGTTAATTAGCAAAAAGATATGCGCCCCCGGGTGGGCTTGAACCACCAACCTTTCGGTTAACAGCCGAACGCGCTAGCCAATTGCGCCACGGAGGCAGATACTACGCAGTAAAAATCGTAAATTGGTAACTACAGCACACTCAAATTGTTATCGACATAGCTCAAGTGGTTGTTATTAAATTAAAAAAATCTAAGCTATCTCAATAATGGTGTGATTACATAATTGAAAAGAGAATTGCTTTATATAACAAATATTTATTATTATTTTAGAAATTACCATATAGTTTGAGGTTAGACTTACTTGATTATCTTTATAAATATTTTAAGCGTAAATGAATGTGTTATAAAAATTATTGTGTTTTATTAATGCACAGAACTATACACTATACACATAAGTTATGCAATATATGTGTCTGTCTACATCAATGATAATATTACTATAATACTTTCAAAAAGATATGAGTATTCAATTAGAAAATGAAAATAATATGAGGTGGGGGAAATTTTTAAATTGTTGCATGCGCCTTTGAAGTATGCAATCATTTCAATTTGTAAATTAATTTTAATAAGTAATAATCCAGTTGTATGTTTATTTTCTTATAGTTTTATTTGTTTGATAACGAAACCTTATATATGAACGATACCAAATGTTTTATATATTTATAAACATTCTAAATTTGAACTTATGGAAGAGCTATTAGTGTTGCTGTTGCTCAGGCGCCCAATTTATTTATAAAATAGAGTTTCATATATGCCACGGTGTGGTGAAACGAATATTATTATAATATGTTGAACTTGTAATAAAATCTAACTCTGTGTGTGCGTTCTGTAGCTTTATGTGAATTATTTCAGGCATTCGTAACAATAATAGTAAAGAATTAACTGATTGTTCATTGTTTAATAAACATAACATTTTTAATGGACAATAAAAAACGAATAACACTTGTTATATATAATACTAGTACTTAATGTTAACAACTTCTATAATTTTTACAATTTAATAGCGTTTCTTATTTCGTTTGTTGGCCATGATTATCTCTTTTAACCGAATTTCCCGTTTTTCTTTTAATTTATTTTCTAATTCAACAATGTCATCATTGACAACATCTTTTGACACTGGTGCTTTAGCTCCTTCCTTCAATTTACGCGTAATCAATTTTCTTGTTTGATAATTCTCAAGTTTTTCTTGAGTTTCTTTTACAAATCGTTTTTGTTCTTCCCTTTTTTCTTTTACTGCTTTTTGACGCCTTTCCACTTCTTCTCTCGTTTCAACACGCATAATGAATAGTCTTTCCTTTAACTGAAATGCAAAATATTGTGGAGATAAATTCTTTATGCTACTAACATAATATATTTTTAGGTTAGGTTACTCTTATTGTTACATGAGCGTCTGGAAACGAGAATTCCTTCTATTATTCGTAATTATATCGAATTAAGTTTGTTGATAATGAGGAGAATATTTAGTGCAATAATCCTTACGCAAATAAATAAACAGTGAAATAATAATATTGTTTCAAAACTTCATTTAAATCCAATAAAAAACGCCAATTAAATTTAGAAGAACCATTTTGCAAAGGAAGTATAACAGTTTCTATTAACATATTTAAATAAATAATTGTAAATACCTCAGCTAAAGACATTTCCGTTAAGAGACCCAATCCAGAAACAGCAGTGTCATCAATTTCTTTAACAGTGGGTTCTTTTATTGCCTGCAAAGCTCGTAGTTCTTTGATCATTTGAATTTTTTGGTCAAGTTCGGCTTTTCGTTCAGCCATTGCCTTTACCAAAAGTTGTTTCGATTCTTCGGCAAGATCTCTAGCTACACACATAAAATTATAAATTACATACTGCAGAATATACAGACCCGCTAAACACGGGTTTGTTTCTTCATTGGTTGGACACGTATGTTACCTACCAAGTTGATATTTTTCGTCCTTCATATATTCCACGGCTTCCCTAGCATTCAAACTAGCAAGTTGGACTTTCCCTACCTTATCCCGAATAATTTCCTCTTCCCTCTTTTTCCATTCTTCGATTCTCTTCTCAAATTCCAGCTTTTCTTCATCAAATTCCTGTCTTTTAACTTTGTTTGCTTCAATAACTTTTCTTTTAGCAGATGCAGCTTCTTCGAAGGTCAATAACCCTTGGATGTGTCTTTTCTTTATATTTAGTAACTCCGCTTCTTCATTTTCGCGCCGCCTTTCAGCTTCATAGTACTCAATTTGGAACACATCCGAACATCCACTTACCATCTCTTCAATCCGTTTCATTTCTTCATCTTCCTCTTTTTGGAGCCGAGCTCCTTCGCGTAACATTGTAGCTAAATTAGTTTTCACAGGAGGTGGAGGTCCTCTCATACTTACTTTCCTTACACTATCACAAGGACCTATTTCCTTCTTTTCAGGGACTTCCGGTTCTGCCTGTATAACACTAGATGAAAATGTTTTGCTTTTAGATTTATATTTATAATTAGCGCAGTTGAAGGCCAATCTGTTTGCGTCTTCTTGCAGCTGTATACCCTTCAGCCTGTTTTCCTCTTTCAGTTTCTCTAATTCGCACTGCGTGTTATCGCCCTCATAGGTCGACCGCGGAACCGCTGCTCCTCTAAACAGCTCCATGAGCGATGGCGTTGTCGGAGGAGGCCTCGGCACTTTACGAATGTGTTTCATACAACCTGGAGTTATCGGTACAGTTAACGGTTTTATTTTACTTAGATTTAACGCTTCAAAATATTTATTCGTCTCTTCTAGCATGTTGCGAAGCAGCGGGATATACATCTTAAAATTCTCAATGAAATCTTTAACAAAATCTATGTCGAACAACTTTGTCGCTTCTTCCGTGAGCAATGGTAAGGTACATTTTCTTATCATGAATTTCAGAATGACCTTTGTAATTTTCTGGCTGTACTCAACTAAGGCTTTGTAAAAATCATCTGCTGTTTTTTCATTTAATTTGAAAAGTAATAAATATATAATAACTGGAAAAAAGAAACATTGCTTTATATATGAATTTCTTGTTTTATTTTTAAAATTTTCGTTAAAAAATGAATACCTTTAAAATATGGCTCATCTTCTGTGTATAATATATGATTTAACACTTTACTAAGAAATTCATCGAATCTATAAATATCGAGTAACAAATGGGTGCATGTTTCGGAGTTCTCATCCAAGCACAAATTCTGCAAAACAAATCTTTACCTAAGGTTATTATTCCTTACTAAATAGACGACGTAGTAGCCGAAAGCATATATCTGTGACGGCAGAATGCTGTCTTCGGGTTCCATTACCAGACCAACGCTATATTGGGTTTGGTAGTTATTATTTTATTTTAATGGTTTAGGCCATTTGGCACACCATTCTTGTGCCTTAACTCATTTATTTACATGTCATTGTGATTAATTCAATTTTGATCCTTATTAAATCTAAACATTCTCGAAAAAAGTTTGGTAGTTATCAAACTTAAATTCATTATGTGTTGACATCATGATAAAACTTATTAGGCAGTAATGTAGTTATATTTGATCCAAAAAGGCGTAAATTTTGAATACAATAGTTTTATTTTATAATTTTATAGATACTTTATAATCCTTTAATACTTAAAAAGATTTTCTTATGTTTAACAATCAAGTAGTTCAACAAATGGTCAAATTTCAATAATGGATATGCAGGACACTTCGGGAATTAGAAAAATGAAGAACTGTTTCAAAATTCTCTATCATTCCATTATTAATAATCACATAACATTTTATAGCTACTGCCATCTACATTCTAAATCCAACAACAAATCATAATTTTACCTCAGTATCCATTACATGTCTTATATATTCTATGGGTGCTAATGACTTATCTGATGCTTCATATTTTTCTAAAATTTCTATGACGATTTTAATAATTGATAAATTAATTTTGTTAGCCATTTTTGACTACGAGTTAAAACAATATGAATAATACTTATTCTAAAATGTGTGAAATTATTCTCTGTTAATAATTCTAAATAATATATTTTCAGATGTTTTAAAAATAAAATATCTAGTACTTATTAAATAAATGCATAAAGATCTGTAAAAGATTTTTTTTTCTTTTAGTTATGCAATCTTGACCGAATCATCTACTATAACACCTGATAACACCGAACAATTTATTATTTATTATATTAATTGTGTGCCTTTCGGCTTTACAATTTACATTATTATATTTCTTAATGCATTTCATATAAATTCAAAGTTAAAACTAAACTTAAACTATTCTAGACTATTACTACTTCGAGTAGTACTTTCTGTTTCTTCTTTTCTTGATTCTCTCTCTTCATGTCCCCTACTCCTCCTTTATTCACACCGTTTCCTGCTTCTCCTTCCTTATTGCCTGTATCTTCATCTATCACGTCTTGCCTTCCTTGTCTCCTCTCGACAAACCCTCTATTATCTTTTCACTATCCTTCCTGCCTTCTCTCTTCGTTTTCACTTCTCCACTTATGTCTATTACAGGCATAAACACTCTATCTTTACTATTTCCTCTTGACTCTCTTACTTTACTTTTTCTTCTTGACTCTCTTCCTTTACTATTTTATTATTGTCTCTATCTCCGTCATCCACCTCTTGTCCTTATCTCCTTTCCGCAAATCCTCTATTTTTCTGGGCTGAAGTTTAACTGTTTCCTCGCTACTTCTTTCTTTCTTCTGCTTCCCTTCACTGCCTCTTTTAGTACCTCCTCTTTCTTCATGTTCCTTATGCAACCCAGCTACGAGCTTATTTATTGTCCTGTTTTTTCTTTCCTTTTTTCTATTTCCGCCATCCACCTCTTTCCTTCACTGCCTCCCTTTAATAGCTAGCCATAATTGTTCGTTCCGAACAATTTATGCTTTGATGTTTGTCTTTCTTGGTGCTTTTGTGTTTTATCAACAAGCTATAAAAAAGGTACATTCCTCGGAAAATATGACCTCTGTAGTTGAAATTGCAGTAAAAGATCAATTATCATTAAACAGCATCTTCCTACGAGGTTAAAACCTACAGTCTGTTAAATGTGTTTATCTTAACCTATAATTTTACCCTCACAGTTTGCAAATGTATAAAATATTACACATATGTTTACAGTTATAGAGGAAGGCATTATACTGAAATATACTGAGCATAAAACAAAAACAAATATTTTATATACTATTTCTATATCATGTTATACATTTATACATCCTTTTGGTATTTTATTTTGGTCTTGCAATTCCGAATAAAAAAAAAACTGGACCATGTTGATGAACCTTGTTGTGGTCGTCTGCTGCCTTGCCACTACACTGGTGACAACTTGATCTTGCGGAGTACGAGTTTGTACAGAACGTGTGAACTTGTGTGTGGGGGCCGTACATGCAGTATAAGCGTCTCAAGACAAAATTTATAACGTTGTATCTCTTTGTTCAATGTGTTCATATGGTGTTGTCTCTATCTTTGTACGACAGTTTCTGATATGGTTTTCCGATTACCCTACAAACATTTTTTCATATCGTAGTAATGTCGAATAGCCTGATTATGATTTGAGTAAGATTTTTCGAAGCACGTTCTAAGCCACAGATAGAAAATATATTTGGGTACGTTCAGGAAAAGAAAATTTGTATTTTAAAGCTTAAGTTTATGGGGTGGGGCAATGTATTTTTGCTTCTGAAACTGTCGCCTCCGTTTATGATCCAAATTGCCTTCGAAATGGATATCGGCCTAATGTCGATTCGTATACTAGGTCGAGTTCTAGAATATGGTATTCGAATTTTATACGCTCCGGATCCAAATTGTTTGTAGGGTAGCTGTGGACGATGCTGACAATGACACATTTGTATGAGTAAACATACAGATACTACTAGTCTAGAACTATATATGCCAGCTTGTGGCAGATCACTTTTATACGCATTTCTTAGGTACACTTTATTTCATATTCCATTTGACCGCATTTTAGCGGCTTTTGTAAGTCAATCTTTTCGGCTTACTGGCTTTGGCAATATCTTTTCATCAGACCTCTGAGCCAAGCATATAATTCTGAGTGTCGCGTAAAATAACTTTCCGTAGGTGTCAGGCGTAAAATCTTGCCACAGTATACGACACCAATAACAAAAAATGAATGTCTTTTAAGTTTAACTCTATTTGTAGAAAACTGAGAGTTCTATTTATGAATATCTTTTGCATATACTACTCGTATTTTACTTTGCGGTATGAATCTAGTCTGATATGTTTGATTTTGTAAATCCAGAAACTTGCTGACTTTGAAAATAGAGATCTTCCCAAAAGTTACAGAGCAACTTCATGCGCGTCTTCATATACTTCCATGGCTTGTACTATCTAAAGACAGTCGTATCCCTAATCCATGTCTGCACTTACTACTAGTACTTCAAAATGCTACAGTTCTATCTGACCCAATTTTCAAACATTCACTTTGCAGGGAAATGGCAGACAAAAACGGTTTTATGCATTGTCACTTTACCAGTGTCGCCAAGCTAAAAATAATAACACTATAATAAACTTCTGTCAACAACATTACTTAAAATTTTGAAGCTAAACGAACTCTGTTGTTTTTTCCTTGCAAACAATATGTCGTATCGTAGGATATTATATGTCGCTCAAAACACATTCTAGCCACATTGCAACTTTCGGATTGTGTATCGAAGATAGTTCGATAGTCTTTCTACATTGGAACTGCATTCTTAATGGGGTGTAGACTATTCTAGAGTGGTCTAGTTAGGATTTGATTTAGTAATTACTAAAACAATTACTTGTAGTTTTCTTTCTCAAAATACATGAATGACATAGAAATAAGTAATATACAACAATATTCTACAAACACACACTACGTACTCTTCAATGGGCTAGTGTCCTCATTTTTTAGTGGTCGATTTTTTAATTGTTGATTGAAATTGATGTTAATAAATGTGTATTGGCGTGTCTATTTTATTAAATATCTAAATATTGACGGAGATATAGCAATTAAAAGTTTGAATTGTAGTTTTAGCGCTAGAATGGTCGGCCATATTTGTATGACGTGAAATGCATTTTAACGTCAGTTATTTGTTGAGTAGGTCAGTGTTGTGGTAATGTTCTTTAGCTGTTGGTAGTCAAATAATCAAGTCAAATCAAAGAATAATAAGTTTTTATTTTATTTAACCCTGCTAAGGCAGACATAATATTGAAATTTGATTGTTCCTTGAAATAGCTGTAAATAATATTTGATATTTTGATATATAAATACATATAGCAGAGAGTTATGAGCTGTAAGGTTGGTAACCTTACACAAGGATTGTGATGTCACATGCACTTGGAATGTTTACAACGTTGAATCCCTTTAATAATTAAAGAGACAAAATGACTTTTTTAATTGTTAATATCTCTTAACATATAAGGAGTTATTAAAAAATAATTGGACATTTGAGGTTCTAGTAACCAACTTTATCAATATATAGTACACTTTTATAGAAATTAGGACATAGTGCAAAAGCCCATTGAGGAGAAACTAATAGGTTTTACACTACGCAGTATACAAATAATAATATATGATAAAAGTTTGAGGTTAAGTTTCATTAATATATTTGGTATACTTGATAACACAAATTCAGAATCAAAAAATGTTAATATTTCTTACGCAAGTTATATATATCGTTTTTTATAATTATATATTATCATCGTTTACATAATCAGCGTGGTTATTTATTGGTCTGATATCTAAAAATAAGTTTGTATATATTTTATTTATAAATAATAACTGTTAACTTCATTCTCAAGAGTGGTCTGTAGTAAAAGTCAACTTGCTCAAGACAAGATATTGGCCGTTGGTTTCTCGGTTGTGAAATGTGAATGCTGTTTGCTATATGTACTATAATTGTGGAACAGCGTCTCCCAATGCTCTGGCAAGTCTTGAGATATTTTTGTTCATGTCACCTTTTCTTTAGGAACTTTGTAGACTTGTAGCATAATCTTAACATAGTAGTCTGCAACAAGCATCAGGAATGTAGTGATCTCTTGTTATCGGTCCATCCGAAATCATTAACTAAATATCAAATTTAACCTAAATTTAATTAAACAAATATTTTACAAGTTTTTATTTGTTTTAATATATATATTGTGAAATAAATATGAGTGAAGAAAATACAAGTGCCGCTGACGAAAGAAGAAAAAGTTTCGCTAGACGAGCTGAATCATTAGTGGAAAGGGTGAGAATTTTGAACACTATATTTGAGGTATTTTATTTTAATTAGGGGTTACTCATTACGCATTTGACTTGCGTTCTATTTGATCTCATTGCATCCGGATTATAAAGTTCAATCAAAGTATACTGCAAATAGGACTGCAATATACTTTATCAGAAATTATCAGCTAGTGATTCAAATCCTCAGTAAACATAAACGTAGCATTTATGTAATGTTAACGTAGTAGATACGTAGTGATACTATGTTTACCGAGTCTCTAAATTCTAAGCAGTAGCTGCATTTTATGCTAAACATCAGATCCATAGTAACAAAATAACTATTTCATTTTTAGAATCACGAGTGTGTTTTACATATTATTTTAAATGTGCTAGAACATTACTTAAAATTGCAAAACTCATAAAACAGAAGCACGTACTTAGTAATTTATTAGCTATTAATTTTAAATATTATTTTTAAAAGCATACGGTATGAATTGGAGTTTGATAAACATGGTTATAGAAAATACACGTCTTTATACTTAAAACGCTGATAAAACTTACATAAAAATAAAGTAATACCTTAAGTACATTAAGACACAAAATTTTATTTGCTTTTTTAAATAATTTTACTTTTTAGTTCAATCACTTGTAGAAGAAATTTAAAAATCAATTGTATCTTAGTCAAACTGTTTTGTTTTTTTATCCGTAATCAAATGTTTACAGTTTTAGATTTTTTTGAGACATAAATTTAAATACTACGTAAAATATAATTGCGTTATATACCGACCTTCATGACCTTATTATATTTTGTACACAACATGCACAAAAAAACATAAGTACGTATTGTGTCGTATATATATATATATATATATATTAGGCTAGATAAAGTTACAGAGATGTAAATCACATTTTCTATATTTTCCAGAAATTTACATATAACAAACTGATTAACTTATTTGTTCTTCCTCATTACAAACTTAAGATTTATATAAGAGGTAGAGTCTTTAAACTCAACTACACTTTTGCCTGATAACTTCACTGCTGCATAATTAATTACATTCAAAACAAATAATTATTTTATTGTAGATAATAATAGGTAAATATTCTTAATTAATTTCTTATTTATTAATTAATTTGTTTGTTATTGTTTTGCGATTAACTATGCGATAATTCCGTTAAATCTACATATAATAAAAACTTATATATTATTAGAAATATCTGTGCTTTTGTCATATAATTATAACACAATATAATAGCAATGTTTCTTTATTGAAATGTATAGTCGGAATAGATACAGTATAGAGTGCGATCCATTCCACAACTAGGTAGCGAAGAACTCGTCTGGCTGCTAAGTAGACAAGAGCGTTGGTATTCCTGTAATATCCTCTGTTAAGTCACTTGTTATTTAGGTAAAATTTCTAATGCTAGTCCAATCATCAGAATCTTATATAGTGTCAGTAGTTTTTATGGTGTAGAGAACTACACCTCTGCTTAAGGAGGTACAGGACGTACCGTCAATGGAAAAAGTTTATCTCTCGGTAATACGAAATGCAAAATACGAAGTACATGAGGGGCGAGCAAATATTAGGACTGTACCTTTGAAAATGAATTTTTCAATTCCCTATTAAACTGCTGTTAAAATAATTTTTTTATGCATATAATAGTTTAATAAATGAAAAATTGCCAACGCAGTAAATTTACGTGTGTTAACGCATGCGTGATTTGGTTCTTCGACAAATAAATTGTTATATTTTATAAAATATTTATTCCGATTTTGAATTTCCCGCTCAAATTGGTATTTGCAACGTTGCCGGCTCATAACCCACAATTACTGTTCCTTAAAGGTTTTATTCAAATATTTTCGTATATTTGAGGTATCCTTTTGATAATTTTCTTTTTGCGATAGTTACAGAAAAGATTCTTTTACATACACCTAGTTTTTGAAAGCCGTGTCACCATTTTTTTATAATTAAAAGTTATAGTATGTGGTGAAATTGAGCTAAAAATTATGATTTGTATGGAAAATGACTATTTTTAATCATATAGAAAAAGAAAGCTATGAACCCTAAGTCTCTAAAATTTTGAGACAGCATGTATTTTAACTATTTGTATAGACCCTCCAAATTTCACAACGTTTTCATCATTTACGTTTACGTCCTATACCTCCTTAATATTTGCGTAAATATATTTTGTGTATAATCGATCATACGAAACAAAATATAACCTAGAAAAATACATCGCTAGTTCGCTAATCAAGTCCAAAAGTATATATAAAAGTATAACTGCACTGTTATACTTTCGTGGGGTTCCAATCCAATTTAAATTTCGAGGCCCCACTATTAAAATTTCGATATTCTTATTACTATATTGAAATGAAATTAAAAGATTTGGACATGTATTTTGTCCGTTAATTTTTGACGATTTTTGTAGGTACTATATTTTCTAAATTAGGGTATGTAACTTTACCTAAAATTATCAGCCGACCTTAAATAAGTAGCCAAATGAAACCTATATTTTGAATCGGGCATATATATCCTAACCCAGTAAACACTCCAAGTCACTTTGACGTCATATTGAAGATGCGTCATGATTTTTTTGTCATAAAAGAGTTCATTTATAGTTCAGTTTCTCACATTTTTTCATATAAAATGTCTTCTTTATCGGCTACAAATGGCGAAATTACTCCACTTGTCGGAATACAAATGAAGATAAAGTTGATGCGAACTATAATTGAAGTGAAATAGTGATCGAAACGTCACTAAATAGGGCACTTCACCAAATTGTTTACTGGGAATTTAGAAATTATAGGCTTTTGAAAACGTAAGTTAAACTGTTATAAACTAGAAGTCTTACTTTGAGACCTCAAACCAATATTTTCCATTACATTCCATTTTATTAAGTGGTAATTTGATGTGGATCTCACAATGGCTACCATAAGAATTTGTCCGCTCTTTTAGAAAGAAGAAAGCATCCATATAGATATAGAGAGTCTATAATCTCCCTTTGTATGAATCTAAACCAATTAAAACAAAAGGAATTTTAAATAAAATATGAAAGGTTAAATTAGTAATTTAGCAATTAAATGAACGCAGTTAGTTGAAGAATGAGATCATAAGATCATACAACGCTTCATATAACGCTTGTTTAAACGCGTAACGTCAAAATGTAATGAGTACACTCTAGTAAAATAACATTCCATGTCTGTCATTTATGAGCTGAGCATATGCGTTTAACAGTCGATGTGTTTTATTTATATTAAGTTTATTATCTGTTTAATTGTTGCATGTTTCATATGTGTCATACGTTTAATGTCATGTATTCACTGGTAAACAATGTTGACCAGCATTGCATGAAACAAAACATGTTAAAGCATTGCGTCGCGGACAACGCATGTGGATGTTGCGCAGCATTACTTACTAATGAATACATAACCTAACATTTAATTTGTTATTTGTTTTGTTTTGTACCATACATGGTAGTGTGAAATGAAGTAGCAAAAACAATAACATAAATCAATTAAAAGGGTGGTAGGGCATTTTGAATGTCAATTAAACTTAACAGTCTTACAAGTACATGAGATGGTCGCATTCATATATAAATGAACATTCGCCGAGGTGGTACGTCCTTCCGGTGATTAGAAAAATCAGCTAGGTTGCTAAGAGCAATCAGAGCATATAATAAATAATGAAGAACCACAAATGTAAATATTACATACAATAAAATTAATGAAAATATTCACTCATGTTTTATATATTATATTTATGTAAATTTATTACACTAATTAAGTATAAATTTTACATCAAATTTTACGAATTAATGGTTAAATAAAACTTTATGTAAAAAACGAACTAATTTTTAATGTATTATTTATGCAAATATCTTAAGTAAATTTAACGTAATGTAAACTACAAATTTATGTAAACTATATTATATTTTTATGTAAAGTATTTTAGTGTAAAGTATATCTTAAATATTTACTACATTATCTAGCCCTCACAAATAATTGTACGTGAAAAAAACATTCAAAAATATAGTAATAAATTAGCCATTTCTAGGCAATAAATAACAATCTCCTCTTCTTGGAGTGAACTCCTTCATGACTAAAATTTATAGAGTTTAATAAATATGATTTCGAATGGAGTCAAAATTGTTTACTGGATTACATTGGAATGCCTTAGTTGTTTAAATAATTAAACTAAAATAAAAATAAAGTGCAATAAAGTAGTTCTCGATAAATCTTTTCAAACGCAATTAATTTTGAAGCACAAGGGTATGTTTTACAAATAAATCTAAATCTGTTTTAAATTTGGCACTTGCACATACCAGCTTGTTGATGTTGTTATGATTATTTTATTTCAGATATAATGAATAAAATGTAATTATTTCATTACGACCGGATATATAAAAAAGATAGTCACACTACATCAACAAGTTCATGAAGCTGTTCGAGTCACAAATGTATACAGTATATAACCAGTTCCGTATTAGTCATATAGCAGAAGTTGAAATAGAAATATTTCTTTACTAATGTACAATGTTGTGTCACTTTCTTCACATTACAAGAGCATATCATTTGTACTCTAAATGAAAGAAATCTGTAAATAAACCACAGTCGTTACCAGCTCACTTTAATAAACAGACAATTTTCACACAGCATCTGTATAAACATACCATCTAACAAACGTTACTACGACAAGTCTAAATCACATGGTAGATTAATTTAATTGATTTCGTCTGCGTGCTGTAGCACTAATTACTCAGTACATTTGAGTGATACAACGCTTTTAAAAATAGACGCAGAACACACGTTTAATATATTCTTTTATGGCTGTTATTATTTTTTAGGTAGATAGAGATAATGACTTTTTAGGTGAAATGCTGAAATGTAGAATCACTATATCATAAAGACCGCATACTGAATAAGCAGACTGTCTTGGTCTTGGTGTACGTCTAGTTTTATAAAAAATCTGTATTATTTATTATTTTATTTTAATGTTTTTGCCATTTGGCACTACATTCTTGTGCCCTAACTCATTTATTTACATGTCATTGTGCTTAATTCAATTTTGATCCTTATTAAATCTAAACATTCTCACTCCTTCCAAACGAAAATATATGAAAATATATTAAATTATCATTATAAAAATAAAACTGCTACTGCTTCGCTCCTCCTGCTACTCTCCCTCCTGTTTCTACTCTGCGATTCCGTCTCTTTACTCGTTCTTTTTCTCTATCTCCGCCATCCACCCTTCACTGCCTCCCTTTAATATTTAGCCAATATTATTTTCGCTTATTACCTTTTTCTGACATGAAAACTTAATGTGCTTCAATGTTTCTATCTCCGTTCCCTGCACATTCTAGCCTCGCTATTTATCCAGTATCTGTTTCCTTTCTCCTTGTTTCCCTTTCTAAATCTGGCAATTCTTCTTATGTTTTTTTTGTCTTTTTCTCTTAAATATTGTGGTATCTCTCTCCCAAATCCTTTTATATCTTTTGTGTTATTGTATCTCCCTGTCTCTTCTCCTTAGCTCCTCTTCCTCATTTTTGCCATCTTCTCTTCTTCTCTATGCCATCTCTGTCGCCACCTCCATAATAATCTGTAATTGGAAGTTGCAGAAACCGAAGCATCCTTAAAGTTAGGCTTAACCCGATAAACACAGTTACTTATATGTAAGGTGTAACATAAAAAAGTTTACCTTTTACATAAAATATTTTAGCTTTAATTTAATGTAAGATTATATAACAAAAGTTAACTGGTTAGAAAGAAACATATATTCTGATGTTAATTTTGTTTGTCATGTTAATATGTTTCATATGTTTCAATGTTTCATATTAAATTAATACTCTTATATTAATAACAAATGTTAATGTCTTTTGCATTTATTTAATGATAATATAAGGAATTATATTAAACTTCGGTAAATAATAAAACCTATTACGATAAATAATATATAATGTTACGTTTTCTGTTTAGCGAAAATCAATGTACCGGTATTAACATCTTAATGGCTTAAGTATTTAATCCGGGATCGATTCGATGCCAGCAACAATTTTATTGGACTATTGCGAAGTCTAATTATCCGTTACAATTGCCAGGTTAAACTTCTGTGATTGTCAACTTTAGTTTAATAAGATTATAAAAATAAAAACTTAAAACTTATTTATCAAGTTGAGCTTTTGCATTGAAATCAGAACATTTCTCGGAAACGTTTTTAATTACATCTAAATATTTTTGAATGCAAGTGAGAGCTATAGGATTAGATTATTTTTTAATTGAACTAATGTCTGATTACAAATGACCTGGTGTTAAAAATCTGACACCAGTGGACAGTAGGCCAGTGGTATCCCGTACCGCCTAGAGATCTATTTATAGCGCCCTCCGCTTCTATTAACTATCATTTGACCGTTTAACTGATTATAGCCACAAATAGCACAGCACGCTGATTGTCGGTGACTTTTATCTAATAATTACAAGATAATTCAAGTGTTACATTTATTATTAAGTTTTTATGTTTCACTCACACTCATTTTGTTTCAAGGGGAGCAAGTGAGACATAAAATATACTAGCAGAGTACTATTTCTTGAAAAAATCTCATCAAATATAAAAATACATTATTCATATAAGAATGATATTCAAATGTGTGCTAGAGTCGTCATTGGAATTCATTACGTCAAAACACAACTCACAACACAGGCTCAGACATAGTGTGTTATACGATTGTATAACTCTATGACGAATAGATGAAACTGCTTAGCGATTAAAGCAACCCACACAAGTCCACCCACGCATCGCGAACGATGTAAAGAAGAAGAAATGGTACAAGATATGTAGAACCCAACACAAGCTCCAAAGCACAAAGCTCACTAGTAAGCCGTTCCCACTCCAGCTTCAAGTGGCAGTCGTCTTTATTCATATTACCAATAAAAGTTTATATTCAACTTTTCAAAAAAGTTTCTGCTTTTTTTGAACACGTTAAGAGCACACTTCAAAGATACGCGTCTAGCTTCACACGTAATCGTTTTATTAAAATTCGTACAAATAATGTGAATAACTCGAGACCAACTTAATCAAATTTGTTTAAATTTGATAACATACACTCTTTGAACGACGGTTTAAATATAATAATCTTTACATGCTTGTAGTGGTGTACCACAAGTTATAGCGGCCTGGGACGATATTCAATTCGAGGGGCCTATCATAATTATATAGTCAAACCTTTACCTTATTTAGACATCAGGAAAAATCAACTGTTACCTTACAAATTCAATTGAATCTAGTCATAATTAAACTCTTTTTGGGGGCATGCTCGATATACAAAGTTCCTACTAATTTACAAGACCTTTACGAGGTCATTAGGGCAATTATCCGTATCTATTATACTTTCTTTTTAAAATTGTGCCTAAGATTGTGGGTAATAAATCAAAAAAAAATAACAGAATGTCGTTGCATAAAATGATATAATCTCAATTCTTTAGAAAACAGGCTTTTGATAAATTATTCCTCTGGATTTATTGTCTGACCCGAGGCTACACAGCCGACACGGCCCTCTTATAAAGATTATCATGGGGCAATCCATAAACCGAAGATATTTGCTCAGTTGCGCGTAACTCATGCGCTTATTCCAAAAACACCAAATAATCTTATCAGCGACTGTTAGCGGAAAATATTAAAGCAATACGTTATGATAAAAAAATAAGCAAAACATATTTAAAGAAAAAAATACGAAATGTAGATATTTTATACAAAAAGTGTTTAGGTTAATTTGGTCTTATGTATATTGAAAACTATAAAAGAACATACTGAATATAAACTTTATCAAGCAGTTTTTACATTACCAATAAGTGACTTTAAGTAGCAGTTATCCGTCGTCCAAATAAGGAAAGAAATTAGATATTATTTGTGATTCTTGCTTAGGCTAAATCTTGATTACCCAACAAATGGGTGTCAAAAGTTCTGAAACTTAAAAAAACTTAATTCTATCTTGAAGCCTTACAAATCGAGAGGCTGAGATTCTATTCTATATAAAGTCCTAACTCCTACACAGAATCTATCTAATATAAAGCTAGTTATTCGAAAGAGAACAAGCTTGCTTTATACTCTAAATATTGTGGCAATCCCGCTAAACACAATTACATATATTTAAATTCTACTTTAAAAGTTTACCTGATACATAACAGTTTTAATGTTAAAATAATTTTAATGTTAACAGGTTAATGTAATGTAATGTCCAAATTATTACGAATATGGAACGTTCTACTCTATATCCATAATCACTGGCAAATCCATAGAGGTAAATATTAATGAAACGCAATTTACATAAAGTGATATAACCTCAACCTCTAATAATTTCAAATACTTTAAACAGAGCTGCATTACATTACATTAGAAGTAATTATAAAATGCAGTACTTTAACTATTTTAACCTTGATATTATTAATGACAAATTATCCTTGGCATGAAATTATAAGAACATTAATGCGTTCAAATATGTACAAAATAATATTTGTATCTTGAATTTGTGTCCTTATGTAACATATTTCAACAAGTCTAACAAAATCGTTATTTTATAGCGATAGCGAAACTTCTTTAATATATTTTATATATAAACTTTACTACTTTATGTGTTACTATCATTATACACACTCCCAATTTATGTCATGACGAAATTTTGGTTATCTGCCAAGTACAACGTTTAACGGAAAACCTAACCTACAAATCTACAACTCAGTTAATATAAGAATATTACATTTGTACTTGATTTATGATACAAGTATTGCAGCTTTAAAAACTTTCATTTTTATAATAACCTGTTGATGATCATTCAATAATTTCAAGTACGTAATTCATATTACTGAAGGTTTTTCTTTGGTGATTATTTTGTAGCATGTAGCTTAGACGTAAGACGATTATAAGTAATTCTAGTTTTCGACATTTTTGTTGGTTCATTATGTTTTCTGAAAGACATAGCTTAGTACGATATAAGCGCTAAATACTAACGCCGTTCGATTAAGATGTTTACGTTGTTTTTCCTCTGATAGATTTGTTCTATTTGTATTAACGGTTACATAATGTATCTTTTTTTAATCCACTTCATATAATCATGAGGCTGTAAACAGAGACCTCGGCCAGAGAGGGACGGGATGGACTTTTTTAGTGAGTTTAATTTAATTAGGACACTTCTATTGTTTCTTCAGAATGTTTTTTAAAGAATAAATATCACTTTTGCGGATCAATAAGTCATAAAAAGTCTTAAGAAGATCTTTGCAAAGATTTATAACTCTTAAAAATACTATTAAAGGAATATAAAGTATATGTTTCACACAAAATTCAGAACTTTTTAGATATTGACATTTAAGGTAATATCTATGTTTTATGTATAGTATAGTTGCATACTTATTTAATGTTTCTTGCCGTTAAGGTTTTCATTCTTTGATTATTATTCATTTCCTTACTTACTAATATCAAAATAACAAAAAACCAAAACATTTCTCGCTCTTACTGTTAATCTTTCTTGCATTTTTATAATCAGCAAGCACTTTCGTTTCTTGCCTTACTTTGTTCTATACCCTTCTCCACGCTTCTTCCACTTTTTATCTAATAATTTACTCCAGCCTTTCTTTCTCTACCCTAAACCTTGCGAATAGTGTAGAATAGTTTTAATAGTTAGTAACGAATAATATATAAATTTTTATAAAGATCTTATCCTTTTTGTCGGGATATAAAGTTTAAAAACAAAGCGGAACTTTATTAGGGGCGATAAAAGGCTACGTGCCTAGGAAGCCCGAGAATTCATAAATGAAAGAAAAAAGGTCTTATCAAAAACATAATTTGTATATAGAAGGATATTGTGATCACTCCATGCTGAGTTCATATTTAAGGCGTCTAGATGCAAAGGGATATAAGTGACAAAAGTAAAATTCTTCAGAAAACGGATTTAAAGTTAAGATCGTAAAAGACGTTTTCGTTCAGTAGGTTTTAGAATACGCGGTCTATAGTTAAATCTGTCCAAGTTTTCGATTATATCTCTGAGCCGTTTTGTTTGTGTTTGCGCTGGTTATCTCAAATTCTCAAAGTTTGTCATTTACATCCCCTTGCTTCTGTGATAGAAACCACATGTTGCGTAGTTACAGTTTAGGTAAGGGCCCTAGCTAATCGGCTTCGTATTTAATTACACTTAAGGTAGCAACAAGAAATCAATAACGTATCTCTAGGGATATCTATGACATATAGCAAAGATGATCAAATAATTTGCATACCTAGCTGGAACTAATACCTAATAAGGAAGTCTTAATTTGTATCAACTCGTAAAGTTAATGGATCAACAGACTTGCAATAAACCAATCTATTGTTGTTAACAAGAAATAAAAATTTAATTGATGAATATAATTGCTAACTAATTACGTCTAATTGGTATAAATTTACACTAAATTAACCAGCATCAGTCACATCGCATCGCAGCAGGTTTTCTCATGGTCAGCTGAGTAGAATAATTTAATAGGGTTTCCTTTCCTTATTTGCTAGCTTGAAACCTTTTTATTCAAATTTTATGTTCTCGTTTTCTTACAATAACAAATATATTCGAAAAGTTTTTGACAACTCTTCAATTTTCTTGTTGACTGGTGAGATTATTATATGTACAAATTTAAATAACACTTAGAAAGTGAAATTCACGTTAAGAAACTTAAGGCATTATACACTGTGTGCAAAAGACAGCTGTCAACCGCAGAATAAATGCTTGATAAGCGCGCTGTTAGTGGCTCTTCTATTTATATCGGTCTACCTGTGTCTTCCATTAAATATTTATACTTGTAATGTATTAATAAATGGAGAGCCAAATTTGGAACTACTATACCTCACAAAATAAGGGGCTTATGTCCTATGTCTTAATTTCTATAAAAGTGTACTATATATTGATAAAATGGGTTACTAGAACCTCAAATGTTCAATTATTTTTTAATAACTCCTTATATGTTAAAAGATATTAACAATTAAAAAAGTCATTTTGTCTCTTTAATTATTAAAGGGATTCAACGTTGTACACATTCGAAGTGCATGTGACATCACAATCCTTGTGTAAGGTTACCAACTTTACAGATCATAAATCTCTGCTATATGTATTTATATATCAAAATATCAAATATTATTTACAGCTATTTCAAGGAACAATCAAATTTCAATATTATATCTGCCTTAGCAGAGTTAAATAAAATAAAAACGTATTATTCTTTGACTTGACTTGATTATTTTACTACCAACAGCTACAAAACATTACCACAGCACTGACCTACTCAACAAATAACTGACGTTAAAATGCATTTCACGTCATACAAATATGGCCGACAATTTCTAGCGTTAAAACTACAATTCAAACTTTTAATTGCTATATCTCCGTCAACATTTAGATATTTAATAAAATAGACACGCCAATACACATTTATTAACATCAATTTCAATCAACAATTGAAAAATCGGCCACTAAAAAATGAGGACACACGCTCATTGCCGTTTAAGTTACTTAATAACTAGGTTCGATTCCAGGAAAAGTGCTATGTATTCGGGGTTGTTTTTCGTTGTCTATTTATTTAATTAATAAATATGCATTCAATAACTTACACTACAATTCACAAAGTATCACTAACAAATAAAACAACAGTAGAACGTCTACAATCTACGATATTTTGCAATATTTATACAGCCAGCTGAGAAAAAACACAACATCAAACAACAATTGATCAATAAGACAAGTGCAACAAATTTTAATTGCAACACCTTCATATAAAATTCATAATTAAATATAATAATTATTATTTTTTAAGTATTTATATAATTAAAAAGGAACTATGCTCGATACGACACAACAACTTGTTGAATACTGAAATAGTAAACAAATATCAATTACAATGTACAAAACATGTTTTTTTAATAATAAGTTCATAATATTTGTTTTCAAATATTACATTGTTTTTGTAATATAAAACTCACTTGACATATGTACTAACATAACTACATTTCAAAAAAATAATAATTTGTCACAATCAGATGGAAAGAAGTTATTTATTATGTTTATAACGCGTATCTCATATGCAAATAAACTACGCAGATTTAATGCAACAATCGTATTGAAAAAACACATACACCTACATTGAAATTCAGAAATTTTTTATCACACCGTAAACGAATTTGTAGATATTTTGTCGAATGCTACACAATTTTAATATGACGTTCTAAAGAAAGAGAGCACACATTTGTATAGTGACGTACTAGGAGTGATAAGGGCTGGGGCTGTACGAAATATGGGGACATATAAAAATTATTTAGTCAAAGCGTCACCCTATTAGATCTCACATTTCGTTTTTTAGGTCCGACTCAAAATAAGATGTATCTAGTTAAACCTTCATTCTATTTTAGATTTCTAGCAAATGGACTTGTGTCCTATGTCTTAATTTCTATAAAAGTGTACTATATATTGATAAAGTGGGTTACCAGAACCTCAAATGTTCAATTATTTTTTAATAACCCCTTATATGTTAAGAGATATTAACAATTAAAAAAGTCATTTTGTCTCTTTAATTATTAAAGGATTCAACGTTGTACACATTCCAAGTGCATGTGACATCACAATCCTTGTGTAAGGTTACCAACCTTACAGCTCATTAATCTCTGCTATATGTATTTATATATCAAAATATCAAATATTATTTACAGCTATTTCAAGGAACAATAAAATTTCAATACTATGTCTGCCGTAGCAGGGTTAAATAAAATAAAAACTTATTATTCTTTGATTTGACTTTATTATTTGACTACAGAACATTACCACAGCACTGACCTACTCAACAAATAACTGACGTTAAAATGCATTTCACGTCATACAAATATGGCCGACCATTTCTAGCGCTAAAACTACAATTCGAACTTTTAATTGCTATATCTCCGTCAACATTTAGATATTTAATAAAATAGACACGCCAATACACATTTATTAACATCAATTTCAATCAACAATTGAAAAATCGACCACTTAAAAATGAGGACACAAGCCCATTCAATAGCAATTAATCCACCGTTACTTTTATAAGACCCTATACAAAATTAATTGCATCTAGTCATAATTCAAACAAGTTATAAGACCCCATTTGCTCTTTCAACAAGAGTCATTTTAAATCAACAGAAAAACGTAATATTTTCCTGAAAAGTGGTAATATTCGTATTTTAATCTAAAGTAAAAACTTTGAGCTTAGGAATGGAATACAATATCTGCCAAATGTCACCGCAATGATGGTTGTGTGTTGACATTTAAAAAATGGTGCCGTTACCGTTTTATTTCCACATCCTGTGGAGCAAGTACAACTGAAAAGAGACACGTTGTGTACACCAGCGAGAAAATATTTAGCGCTTGTTTCGTAGACAGCGGAATATTCCTATAGTTATTTTAATCTTTTTTTTTACTTTATTCAAGGATACAGCCAAAGTGATTAGCCTTAAGTATGTGTTAAATTATTATCAAAACAAATATATCAAAATGAATAAAAACAAAACGCCTACAGAATATTTTTGCATTTAATCTTATCATGTTGTAATTAGATTTTATAATTAGACTGAATAATTTTAGAACATTAATTAATAACGGAGTTACGATTGTACATATACTTATATTAACGAGTTCAATGATTTTGCACCATCGTAAACTGAAAATCAGAGGTCCTTAACTCGTACTAAGCGAAATTCTAAAAACTAATCAAACTTAACCTTAAATTTCATATAAAAAGTTTAGAACCACTACTGTAGAGAATTGCTACAGACTGCCAACAACAAGTATGGACTTGTTTGTCTGTTGGTTTTTAGACTTTGGAATCAAAACATGACTAAAGTCACGTACGAGTGTATATACTGTCTTCCTATTGGCTGTTGAGGTGACGGGCCCGCTACGCTTTAATAAGCTGGCGCAAAGAAGTATTTAATTAAAGATAATAATCAACAGTGGAATTACACTTTATGGTGTTGAATAAAAAATGAAAGTTAACGGTTGTTGTTGTTGACTGGGATGCTCACATAAACTCGATACGTGACAACAACATGGAGATGACTAATTGCTACACAAATTTGCATTCTAATGTTCATGTAAAACGTGCTTAGAAACATGTACATTATTAGATTGCAATACTTGGTATTAAAAAGAGTCGTTGTTGTATTATATGTAGCTAAATATGTTAACAGTTAGATACTTTTTATATATTTAAAAACGTAGCTAGATAAAGTATCATTCCCACTCACTGCTTTAATTTTATTTTGTATTTTGTTTTTTATTTAAATTGTTTAGCATATGGCAATACGCGTAGTAATTCACAGTACCATTTAATTTAATTTATTTTTTTTAGTTTTCTTAGTTTTTTTTAGAACCTTACAATGTCCAATGTTTTAAATTAAAAATATTAAATTAAGAAAAACTATATTATATTATAACCTCCAAAATGTGACAATCTGTCAAAATGCAGTAGAATTTACTTTTAAGAGAAGTTTGTTTTTGAAAAATATAGAAGAGAAAACAATTTTTGTTACTAATTGTTATTAAAAATAAGAATTTTAATTATTTCACCAACTAAATTAACTAAACTTAAATTAAAACACAAATGTGAAAAGGAATGCATAAACGAGAACCTGAAATCTAGATTACAATATTAAATAAAAACAGTAAATTAAATATAAAAACAGTGAGTGGGAATGAGGCTTTATAGTATATGTAACTAGATAAAAAATGTTACGAGACTGATTATTTTGAAACACACATTATAGTTTTTTTTTAAATTAATAATATTTGAAATTTAATCAATTGCTTAACAGCTGCTATAATTATAATTAATTTAATCACTTTGATAAAACATAGTCAATTAAATTATGCAATAAAACTATGTAATTGATACCAGTATATTTATTATAAAATCATTCACACCCATTTCTGCTAAACTTTTTAGGACCTGCATTCCTCAGATAATTTTCCAAGGAGGAGCTGTGGTCACGGTGATATACGGAAAGCACAGCCGGCACTGGTTTGTTTTCAGGGTAGAGCGTAATTACCCATAGAGGTATTAGAATAGAGTGCAGTGCACAAGAAGCTCAATACTGCGATAAAGGCAAAGAGAGAGATAGCTGACGAGTGTCCTCTGTGTCTCCTTCTAGCCGAGCACTGCGTCTGCTTGCTTGCTTACTCTCTACCCTCTCTATCTCTAGTTATCTCTTTCTTTGCCTTTATCGTTTCCTCTTACACGCGGCCGGACCCTTTGCGCACTCTATTCTTATATCTGTATGGTAATTACTACTTGATGCTGATTGACCTAGATGACTTATAAGACTTTATTTGTATGTAATCACTACTACAAGACAAACATTCTACCCCAGCTAGAACACGGCTGGTCAAAAATCATCAATGTGTAGATAAAATGATCCACACAAAATATTACATATAAACTAAACTTTTAAGGAAAGTTTTGTAGTTGTGTGTCATTAATTTTCTTTTAAAGGATATCAGTGGCGGAGCAGAGAGCAGGGAAGATGTTCATAATATAGTTGTAAATACATAAATGATATTCTAAAATATCTGGTCTGGAAACGGAATTACCTGGTCTACATGTTTATTTGTATCTGGCTTTTAAAAAAGCCACGAACCGCTACTGATATCATCTCTATTTACAAATGCTGACTATTTCTTCAAGCATTTGAATACTAAACTAGTCTTTTGAAAGGGACTTGTCATTTCAACAAAATACACCACGAAACGGAAGATCAAAAAGTAACATCAAGAAAGTTTATACGAGTATCTTTACTAAGAAAGTTTGAAACTGTGCCAGTGTTATTTGGCTTCCTAGGTTCGTTATTTCAGTCACCCTCTTTCAACGCTCTTCTATCTTAACTGCAAAAGTATATGTATTGTTGTGAGTAAGATTCGAGGGCGGATGTTACACCTGACATCAATGTTGTAAAAAGAGGTCGGATTGTCGTTCTAAAAGGAGATTACTCAGCTTGCTAATACATCACGCAGTGTTGCTAGTTTCTGGAAGTAGATTCTTCAGTTTGACGATCATCCACCTTCTTGAATTACTCACGTTGATAAGAATTAAGTCTCTTCAGATGATTAATAGGATTCTTGTTAAGACGGTGTATTGTTGCAATTAGAGAATACTTGAGCGGTCTAAAGTAACCTCGTTGCAACATACGACGGTTGAACAATTAGTATCTTTTTATTACTATTAATACAAACACTTTTATTAAAATATATCATTTATTCGTTGTAATATTATATCTACGTACTTAATTACAATAGTATTTTATTGGATTAATAAAGATGCCAGATATAAAACAAAATGTAATTCTAGTGTTATAATTTGATTAATAGTTAAAATGTGCTCACTATTGAATACTTAGATGTTACAATTGGAGTATTGTACGAACGAAGTACAATTAGTAAACACTTGGTTGAGACTCAGGAGAAGACTGACTTTCTGACTAGCGTGCAGATTAATATATAATGATTTATTTCACATCACAATGTGCCAATACTGAGTTACCAGCATTAAAACAATATAAAATCTCCACAGACCAGAGTCAATGTTTACAAGCGCTAAATACAAATAATTATTTATTACAATATTAATACTAAAATTAAAGATAACATAATATAATTCTTATAAAATAAATAACATTTATATTAAAAATAGGAAGGATAAGTACGACTTATGCGTACTTACAACACCCTTCAACCCTAAAAAAGGAACGCATATTAAACAAACATATGCGTTTCTTTCCAAGAAAAAGAAAAAGGAAGATAGGACGATGTCGTACTATCGCAACACCCCCTTCCAAAAAAAAAGGGACACGTATAAAAACAAAATATACGAGTTACAATTCTGGAAAAAAAACAAAAAGAGAAGCAAAGTGTCGACAACGATTCTGATCCCATCGTATAGAGTTAACACTGCTCCACAAAACAATCATCCCTGACAAAATCCATCTAACACGTCAAGGTTTTGTTCATTGGTACAAAATCTCTTCAATCTATTCCTATTAACTACCGTATACTTTCTAGGTGAAAAAAAGAATTGACCCTTCTATCAAAATTTAATTTAAATTTTGGTTTATTACTAGTAAATTTATTTGTAACTAAATCAATCGTAGAAGAATATTCTGCACCACTAAATTGGTCTAGTATGTCATGTACGAGAGGCAAAGTATAAACATCACTTGTCGTCTGTTCATTAAGTTTACGATAGTCGATTACAACGCAAAATTGTTTGTTCCCCGACACATCTGCTTTTTTAGGTACCATTAACAGAGGTGCGTTAAACTGTGAGTCGCATTTTTCAATAATGTTGTTAGCCAACAGTTCTTGAATATGCTTCTCAACAATTTCTTTATGCGCATGAGATAATCTATGCGGCTTAATGTTTACAGGGTTAGGTGAGTTACTCAGTGCACTCGCACAAGATAACTTATCTACCGGGAAAAAAAATATGTTATTAAAATTATTACAGATTTCCATTAAATCTGTTAAGTATTTTGAATTAACATTTGAAAAATCTATATTATTAAATAAAAGATGTCGTAAGGATCTTTTAGGATCGTTAGGATTTCTTTTCAAAAAATGGTAAAAATTAAATTTATTTATTGGAATAATATCTGGTTTAAAATTGTCAAGTATTACATCTTTTGCTGAGGAATTAGTTATTGATATATAAAAAGTATTATTAACAGGATTAATTAATGCGTTGGCTAAAAAAACTTCAGGTAGCAATTCCTTGGCTACACAAACTCCTACCGTAGAACCCGACATAGGAATTAATTTCCTAGTACGTGCTGGAACTATGATAATACTGTTTATGTTCAATAATGGGAATTCAAATATTTTGCCATGTTGTGAGAATTGTACGCTGTTTGTTTCCAAATTAATTACTGCTTTAAATGTACGTAAAATATCTAATCCTATGATTCCATCATGCTTAATGGGGAAATCCTCTGACACAACCTGAAAAGTATGTTTCGACCTAGAACTATCTAAAATTATAGAAGTTTTTAGTGAACCTAAAGTATAAGGCGTGCCTTCAGAGATTCCCTTTAATAACACTTTAGATGTACTATCTATTTTGATATTATTTTTTAAAATATTTTGTTTAATTAAAGAAATTTGAGAACCAGTGTCCAATAAAAATGATACAGTCTTTGCTTTGGCTGCGACTATTCTGAATTGAACAGTGTCAGCTGTTTGCTTGTCAATAACATTTTCATTGTTACAGTTAAAATTTGTTATATCATTGGTATTTTGTATTTCTTTAATCTCAATATTTTTATTTAAACTATTAAATTTACGTAAATGGTGATTATAAAAAGAACGTGAATTTTGTTTTGTATTTTTAGTAAAAGATACTTGAGGACCATCAGATTCAAGATGTCTCGATCTTTTACAATAAACAGAAGGTTTTGAAAATACCGTATCTCTCCTACAAATATTAATTTGCGCGACAGGATATACCGTATCCGCATTTTCCTTCTTGATAAAACAATATTTCTCTAAATGACCATTTTTTTTACAATAGTTACAAAAAAAAGTTTTAAATTTTGTTTCGACTTCGTTAGCAAATTGTTCACTTGAAACTGGTTCACTACTAGAAATAGAATGACTTGAATCTGTTTTAAATTCAACATGCCTTCTTCTTTCTAGAGTGCGCCACCGTGTTTCAAGAAAATTCGTAAAATCATTTAGGGTTGGTAATTCAGAAGTATTTCTGTTTTCCCATTCCTTTAATGTGTTAAAATCTAACTTGGTCTTTAAAAAATGTATAAAAATAAAATCTGAATGATTAGAATATATTCCCAACTCGGTTAATGCTCTAATCGATTCATTAATTTCGTCTAAAAAATTTTTGATATTAGTTTCTGATTCTAAACGTATAACATTGTAGTTTATCAAATTGTTTAAATAGGTTTCAATAAGTGCTACCTTGTTATCATAACGTTTACAAAGGATGTTCCAAACAATTTCATAATTATCGTTTGTTAAAGGATAATTCTTTATGAGTTTGAGTGGTTCTCCTGTCAAATTTAATTTTAAATAATGCATTTTTTCAATGTTTGATAGTTTGCTATTATTACGAATTAAATTTGTAAATAATTCCATGAAACTTTGCCAATTAGTATATTCTCCATCAAAAACGGTTAGTTGCATTGGACTTAAGTTTAAATTTCTTATTGAATCTATGCTTTTTGAGTCATCCACAATATGTGTATCATTCTCAAATGTTTGCTTATAATTCAACAAGGAAATAAGAGTGTCGTCATAAATACTTTCAACTTCCATAGACTTACTAACGATAGCCGTAGCTTCTTCATTTTTTAGAGTTGGAAGCAGTGCTTCTACGATACTATTATATTTGACCCAAGCCTTTTCTAAGTTTTTGATTTTTAATTCAACTATTGTTAAGGATGTTGATTGGACTTCTAAATTTTTTGAAAACTCATTAATTAGATTGATTGTATTCTCAACTAATGTGAGGGAATGAACGTTCGGTGCCATTGTACTTAATTAAAGTTATATATAATATACAGACTAAAGATTATTTTGTACCAATAAACGACTCTCCGAAAAATAGGATTCTGACAAGGAAAAATTGTTAGCGAAAACAGTAACTCACAGGAAATTTCCGATGGGGCTCAGACACCGCAGTTGTAACAGGAAGGTAGTCTCTCTGATTGAACAGACTGCTATCTAACTGCTTCAGCTCTTTACTTCTCCTTTTCAAAATTCCCTCTCGTTCAAAAAAAGATGTTGTTCTAAAAAAATATTAACATAAATTAGTATAATTGCGGAAACAATTATAAAAAATATTATAGTAAATATGCAAAAGTATTGGATATAATACTATAAAAAAATTAATAGCTTCAATGATGGACAAGGATGCTACAAAAAAATACTTGGATTATAGCAAATATTCAAAAGTATTGAATATAATACTAAAAAAAAATATCAATAGCCTCATTAACAACGTTGCTACTAAAAAAATGCTTGGATTATAGTAAATATTCAAAAGTACTGAATATAATACTAAAAAAAATGATAGCCTCGTTAAAAATAATGCTATTAATAAAAAAAATACAATTATCAATTTATAATAATAATTATATACAAAAAGAAAGATACTGTCTTATTATACTTAAAGATTTTCTTATCAGTGATTATGATCTATACACAGCTGTGTGCAGTGTTTTGGAAACGATTAACATCGATTTAGATTATTCCATGTGTTCTAGAAGCATCCATCCATTCGCTGGGGGCAAAAGATTTCTTTTTTTTCTGGTTCAGCGGGCTGTAGTTTTGCATCCACCGGACTTGTAGAAAAATTATGTGAAATACAGATGAATTGACGTTCTATCTCGTACTCTTCGGCAATTTTTGGAAATAATCCATCGGCGTAGTGGCATCCAGATTAATTGATCTGCATCCAGGTGTAGAATATATAGAAAAAAAATTTTTGGGCGTACCTCTTGGATATTTATGTGTAGGAATATCTCTTCGAGACCCCACCTGACACCATTTGTTGTGAGTAAGATTCGAGGGCGGATGTTACACCTGACATCAATGTTGTAAAAAGAGGTCGGATTGTCGTTCTAAAAGGAGATTACTCAGCTTGCTAATACATCACGCAGTGTTGCTAGTTTCTGGAAGTAGATTCTTCAGTTTGACGATCATCCACCTTCTTGAATTACTCACGTTGATAAGAATTAAGTCTCTTCAGATGATTAATAGGATTCTTGTTAAGACGGTGTATTGTTGCAATTAGAGAATACTTGAGCGGTCTAAAGTAACCTCGTTGCAACATACGACGGTTGAACAATTAGTATCTTTTTATTACTATTAATACAAACACTTTTATTAAAATATATCATTTATTCGTTGTAATATTATATCTACGTACTTAATTACAATAGTATTTTATTGGATTAATAAAGATGCCAGATATAAAACAAAATGTAATTCTAGTGTTATAATTTGATTAATAGTTAAAATGTGCTCACTATTGAATACTTAGATGTTACAATTGGAGTATTGTACGAACGAAGTACAATTAGTAAACACTTGGTTGAGACTCAGGAGAAGACTGACTTTCTGACTAGCGTGCAGATTAATATATAATGATTTATTTCACATCACAATGTGCCAATACTGAGTTACCAGCATTAAAACAATATAAAATCTCCACAGACCAGAGTCAATGTTTACAAGCGCTAAATACAAATAATTATTTATTACAATATTAATACTAAAATTAAAGATAACATAATATAATTCTTATAAAATAAATAACATTTATATTAAAAATAGGAAGGATAAGTACGACTTATGCGTACTTACAACAGTATATATACTCTAATATTTATGAAATGTTAAACCTATAAGGTAAATACTAATATATTTATATTTATATAACTGAAGTGAAATCGAGTTGAAAAACTCTGTTGACTTTAATTAGTTAAAATGTAAATCTAAATGCTGCAGGCGTTTGTTTGGTTTCCGCGTATAAGTTAACTTATCTGGTGAACTGAATTGAACACAAAATCTTAATAAGTAAACTTTAAATGGGCTTCTACCAGAGATGGCGGATCCACCAAAGATGAATCACTGAAGCAAGCATTAATTATTCTCATTTATTTATTAATTATTAAAAAATTTCTGTTTTCTTTCTACGAAGAAAATTACGCCCAGAATTTATTATCTACGGTTTTAAATATTTAAATCTATAAAAACAGTCCTAACCGGAACTAGATTCATTGTAGGCAAGAGGCTCTCAGCAGAACGCGTTCAGTAGAATACGTACGTGATAAAGCTAGTAACGAAGTTAGAAACTTGTTAGTTATTCAAAAGTTTATTTATGGAAATAAACTATATCGGTTCACACACCGCCTCTGAATTTATGTGACCTATTTTTTAAAGCGAATTTATCAGATTCTATTTCCGACGTATCTGTTAAATAATTTAACTAGCTAAAATTAAAATCAATGGATAACCTTTAAAGCTACTATGTTATTTATAGTTAAATTTTAAAACAGTCAACTCAGAGTTAATGTCAAGTGGCGTTGAAATAAAATTATTTTATCTTTGGGCAGATACATTTATCCATTGGGTCTCAGTTGCTTAATTATTCCTTAATTAGTCACTGACTTTTTAGGCATGTGAACTACATCTAACTATATCTAATTTGCCTGTTACGAGTCATTTATTTGTTGTCTAAAAGGAAATTTAAATAATGTACGTGTACTAATGCTTGCCTAAGTATATAACATAAAATGTATAATAGACTATGTGCCCTGGATACTTATTGGACGAATTTAAAGCTTGGAAATATAAGTGCGCTACGCCTTTGAATGTACATTATACCTTTGCACGTGCATTGGAAGAACAAATCACTACCAATAAAACCTTTGCTGTATTTTATACATTCTTCTTTGTAATAAAGTACCATTTTCCAATAATAGTAGGCAGAGTCACGAGCTCATAATAAATCAATCAAACGCACACTGTCTACATACTTACACACACAAGCAGACGGATGTATATGTGTCTGTGTTAATAGGCAGTTAAATGCATCAACGTAATCTCAAAATAGAAGACGGATCAAATCAATAAGAACAAATTTAATAGTATACGAGTGTATTGAAGGTGTATAACCTTTTGACTTAAGCGGACTGTGTTAGTTTACGCTTCTGTCCAGTAATAATTTGTCACTTCAGCTTCTAGTGTCATTTTCTGATTGTGTTACTTGTATGAATGCGACAAAAAGAAAGCAGCGAAGTCTTAAGGAGGTACAGGATGTACCGTCAATGCAAAAAGTTTATCTCTCGGTAATACGAAATGCAAAATACGAAGTACATGAGGGACGAGCAAATATTGGGACTGTACTTTTGAAAATGAATTTTTCAATTCCCTATTAAACTGCTTTTTGCTTGTTAAAATGATTTTTTAAGCATATAATAGTTTAATAAATTAAAAATTACCTATAAATAATATCAAATTTATATTAATTCAATTTAAATACAAATTAAATATTTTGAAAAAGGAATAATAAATTTGCAATAAGGAATTTGCAACGCTGCAAATTTACGTGTGTTGACGCATGCGTGATTTAGTTCTTTGACATTTTGACTTTGATAGTTTATATAACATTTATTCCGATTTTGAATTTCCCGCTCAAATTGGCATTTGCAACGTTGCCGGCTTATAACCTACATTTACTGTTTCTTAAAGGTTTTATTTAAATATTTTCGTATATAGGTATCCTTTTGATAATTTTCTTTTTGCAATAGTTACAGAAAAGATTATTTTATATACACCTAGTTTTTGAAAGCCGTGTCACCATTTTTTTATAGTTAAAAGTTATATTATGTGGTGAAATTGAGCTAAAAATTATGATTTGTATGGAAAATGACTATTTTTAATTATGTATAAAAAGAAAAGTATGAACCGTAGGTCTCTAAAATTTTGAGACAGCATGTATTTTAACTATTTGTATCGACCCTCCAAATTTCACAACGTTTTCATCATTTACGTTAACGTCCTGTACCTCCTTAAATCCCTTAATAATAATATTTATAACTAAAAAAAGATTCATATGTAAAACCATTAAAGATAAGGTTAGTAATTGGCCTCCCCTTGAATATTTTTATATCCTGCTAATATTCTACTAAAGCGAAACCTAGTAAAATTTTATTTATAAAGATCGGAATTTTGTCTGAAGCTGTTTTGTATTACAATGGGCTGGTGTAGTAATTTTTTAGAGGTTTTAATTGTTCATTGAAATATATATTAATAAAAGTATATTGGCGTATTTATTTTATTAAATATCTAAATTTTGACGGAGATATAACAATTAAAAATTTAAATTGAAGTTTTAGCGCTACAGATGTCGGCCATGTTTATGACGTAACATGTCGCACTATTAAGGGTTAAACAGTTATATTTTATATGGATAAGAGTTCTGTGTTAAGTATGCTACATATCTCTTTTACGTTGTATAAAAGAGATAGCAACTTAGCGGAAATGATTTTAATAATTAATTTTAATAATTAAAGGGAAAAAATGATTATATTAATTGTTATTCTCTCTTAAAATATAGCGAGGTATTAAAAATAAATGAACATTTCAGGTCCTGGTAGCCAACATTATCAATATATTGCACAGTTTTATAGAAATTAAGACATGAGTCACAAGACCATTTTAAAGATACTTGTATATGTTTTATTGTATAAACAAAAAGATCTGCTTATGATTTTACTAATTTAATAAGGAAGTTTAACGATTCTATTAATTCAGAATAAGGTCATTTTATAGTAATAATAACAATAACATTTTTATAATAAATAAACCGAATAATAAATAGCGAGATGTATATACTATAGCATTTAATATAGGTCTATGTATTTACATGAGAAAAAATAATTTCAGAGGTATACGGCAATACAAATACATGTTTATGAGATATTATCCCTCGTTGAATTCGTTTCAAAATAGTCCTAATTGAATCCTCACGAAGAATAGCAGGTTGATTTTTGCAACTCATCCTTGATTCGATTTGGGAGCATCTACTCCATGGCTATATCCGTCTAAGGTTATGTATTTATTTATTCAGTACAACTCAGATTGTACCCAGAAAATTGAAAATATGTTTACGTTTTACTGAGTGAAGAAGGATAAGCTGCTTGTGTCGATAACATTTTAGGCTATGTACGAGTATGTATACATTTTAGTAGTATATTGAGCTTAATGCCTGGGCAACAGCATAAGCGCTTACAAAGCGTTATAAAGGGAGGTTTCTGCTTTGTTAGATATAACAATTTAATAATATTTGACAATTTTTTGGAACTAAATCATTAAAGATAAAATATTGAAAATTAGTACACGTTAAACTGTATATAAAACAAGCACTCATAGAGTTCTTTAAAGCTTAGGTATAAGTGTGTAGTAGCCTCGATCCATTTATAGATGGTGTTACAACTGATCCCCAAAAATTATTTACAACAAATATTCGCCAGGCCCAAGGTCCGAGAAAAGCGCTATCACTTATCTCGAGACTAAGGGTAGACCATACAGGGGCATTGGCACATCTGAAAAGAAATCACTTGGTAGAAGAAGATATGTGAAATTGTGGAGAAGGGGTAGCAGATCCAGAACATTTGATCTTCCAATGTACAGAAACGGAGGTCTGCAGAAGTAATTTGTACAGAGTTTTGGTGAAAAATGGAGTGGAGTTGCCTACGAGTATGGAGGAAATACTAAAATATCCGAGGTGGCCAGTATGCTTGGTCATAGACAGGTTATGGCATAAAGCGGAGTTAAAAGTTTAGGTAGTAATAATAATAATGAAATGTAAATAGATAAAATGTAGTAAGAAGGGCGAAAAAAGGACCGTGGTCCTAAGAAGCCCGTGAAGTATTAATAAAAAAAAAATATCCGCCAGTTTTATAATCTAAAGATATTAGCACATAAAATTATAAATATTTATAATATTTAAATATCTCTTTTTAGAAAGAAAAATATTAACAGAAAATAGAAATTTGATTTTCAACACGCTATATGTTTCTAAATAATTGATATACTAACTAATGATCTATTTATAAACAAAGCTTGAACATTTATCTGACTCTTAAAGTTTATATGGTTTAAATAGCTCAATCATGTGCAAAGTTATTAACGTTTTCAAATTTGAAAACATGCGAGTACAAATTTGTAAATCGATTGTCATTTTAGTACACTGTCGCCATCTATATCTAACTATATAATCATGAAGTAATGTTTCACCTTAAACAGAGTATTTATTATTCTTATGATTTTGAAAGGTGATGTGGTTTGGCTATTTTCATTCCATAACAAAGACATTTGGCTATTGAGCGACTGAACTCAAGCTTTCAAGATAAAAATTCACAGATTTTAGTAAATATGATTTCGAATGGAATCTGAATTGTTTACTGGAAAATGCTTCAGCTTTCTTTGATGAAGCATCTCATTTTCTTGTTGCCTAGACTGTTATTAGTACCGGTATTGGTTTAGCTGCACTAATGTTGCACTAAGATCGTAGCAAATAGAACGTGGAATTGCCTAGATGCCAACTATTATTAACATCGTTGCCAAAAAGCAGCAGTAGAGCTAGGAAGCATCTTAATTGTACACCAAGAGATCTGCTATTTATACTAATAACATATCATTTGCATGAGTAGTATAGCATTTTTATATTTTTACTAGCGTTTACTCCCGTCGCAAAGTGACGTCTATTTTTGTGTGTGAATTTAATTTCAATTCTATTCTAATCTATTTTAATTTCTTCAAATATTTATCTCATTCTATATTAATTTTACATATAACAAGAAATAATTTTTATTAATAATATTTAATAATTTAATATTTAATATTTTAATAATTTTAATAGGAAAGTAAGTATTAAGTAAGGACCACGATATCGTGATGACGATTTTATCGTTACTACCATCGATAGTTATCGATGGTAACGAGCGTCATCTAATTTATCAACTTACGGACCCCACTAAAAGCCGGCACTGTGTGGCCAATCTATATCTATTACAGAGCTAAAAAAGGGATTTTTAATTTGCTTATAAAATCCCTAGAGTGTAGTGTTCTGTAAACAAAATAACATCTGGAGAATGCTGATTCATGGAAGCCGACAGACTTCACAAACTATTTTATAATAAATTATAACAAATCGATCTTTAACATGGACAAATGTAAATTGATGATCTGTGCAGTTGTGTAGTAAACAATAAACAAAACAGTTTAACAATTAGTTGAAAAAAAAATTCAACTTAGACGCAGTTTGTTTTGTTTGTTAGAAAACAAAATTTAATTCTTGCAAAAGATTTTGAGGTTAGACTTCGTAATGGCCGAGAGCGTTGATGCTGATGGCAGAAATCCGTGTTCATAACCCAATTTATATAAATAGATGATTCCTAATCAATAATGCAATTTATGAGTAAACAAAGAAACCCATTACTCCACCAGAAAATAATTTTGTAACTTCGTTTTAAACAAATGTTAAATTAATATTAGTAAAGTCATAATATTTACTCATATTACTAATATTTAATTTGGTATAGTAATGAAGTACACCAAATGAAGGAAAAAAAAGATTTTTGTAAAATATATCCTTTTTAAAAACAAATTCCAGTTACTTTTTGAATGCACCTCATATATATAGCGTGATATTCGCATATCATTTTTATCACTTTTAGAAAAGGCCTTTTTTGAGATTCAATAAAGTAATATTCATTAACCATAATGGAAAATCGGTAAAACGTACTACAAATCAAAATTCTGTTTGTTCAATACAGTCATACGATGTTGGTTCAACATTTCTACGACGAAGACAAAATTGTGTTACTCCAGTTGTGTCTGCAGTGTAACTGTGCTCTAAGGCGAACAAAAAGAGAATTTTATTGTTATATACGAGTATGAGTATATGTACATTACTTCTATAACGATATTGATCTCTAAATATCGTCACTCATTGCCGTCCGCAAAAAATCAGACAGGGGAAGTTTATGCTTCAGATTCTATTACATTTAATGTAATTTGCCATATCCTCCTTATCTAATATAGTATAAAACTTAACATCCGTGAAGAACGGACAAATGCCCAGTTTTCTTCAACCCGCGGACGTCCATGCCCTCAGTGTTTGACTGACAATTGTTGAAGCAAAGAATAAAAGGGTTCATAACACTCGTATCAAGAAAATATTTTGGGAAACTTTGGATCTGTTTTAAGTACCTGTATGATTTTCACAAGTTTGTGTGTGCGTGGGGCTTTGTGTAGAGTACATGTGTAAGTATCCTTCACAGTTCAGACAACCACTTAAACGTGAAGCCATAGTCCACACCGACTACTGAGTACTTGTCCTACACTACTTCATCTACTTCATCCAACATGGCGGTCTATTCATCAAATGATAGGGTGTCATGGAAACGATACAATTACAAATAATTCTAAAGATCTTTGTTTAATTTATGTCCCACATGTAATTAATTATTAATACAGATCGTATTTTGTTACTAAACTAATAATTTCTGATCAGATCAGAACAGTTTCCCAAAAATATTCAGTTTCAATATATTACTCTTCAAATTTTCGGACTACCTCATTGCACTTTCTTCTTAGCTTGACTTCTTCTGAAGTACACTTTCAATAGAACGTATCGGAGCATTTGCTACACATCAGATTGTATTGCAATCCGACAGAATGATTAAATCAATCGGATCTTCGTTTCTGTATTAAGCCGTTGTTCATTAGTGAAATTTAAAATGAATTCTTACTAGTGGCGTTGGCAAATTTATTCTTTCTTCAGTTGAGTCTTAGTACGAAGATTTTAAATCATCAGGAAGTGTTGAAACTCATTGGAATCTTCCATTGTATATTCCAACTCAATATTTCCTTATATAATTTCCATTTCATCTAATACCGATTTGAATTCAATCTCAATAATGTTATTTCATATTGATTAAAACAACTTAAACTAATTAATATTAAATAATAAGCCATAAATATCAATTTCAATTTAATCAGTAAGTTACCAATTACTTCATTCTGACGTCATTTCAAGTCATAAATAATTCGCGCTGTTGTTTTAAAATCAATCAAATTAATGAAAGTGTTAGTAGAGTAATATGCGTTGACGTTTCAACAAAATTGTAGGTCAAAAAGTTATATTGTCTATTGGTTTATTATGTCACGTGATACGCTATACATATACATATAGAACCAAAATGGAACTAATATTGAAGCTATAGTCATGTCAGATACTCTGTGTTATTCTATTTAAATTCGCAGTTGGAAGATGAATTATTATTCAGAATCTCATTTCCGTGTCGGTTTCAATTTTAGACAATAACTTAATTGTACAAAATTTTGCATTTAATTTTTCTTTTATATATTCATCGAAAATTGTGACTAGTTATAAGCTTTTGTAATTTGTAAGTAGTTTTAAGATTGTAAAATAGTTTACGTCATAAAATGAAATGTAGTCTGTAAATTTAAGGCGGAAGAATGTAATGCGTAACGGCACATATATTAAATTGATAAAAACAAATACAATACTTTAACCGCCTTACAAATAAACCTGTTATAAAATTTATACCCGGTATAAAGCCCGTCCGGACAGGATTATTATCAGTTTATACCTAGTATAAGTTTTGTACCATTATATATTAATTTATTAACTCTATTCCAGTGAAAGAGAACCCTTAGGATACATCAATGTATCTATGCATTCAGGTAGTGTCTATTATAAAACTTTTGTTTAATAGAATATATCAACAACATCCAATTCATTAGTGAGACATCTCTGAATATTGTGTTTTAAGGTAACGACGAAGTAAACTTGAGTATTCGACAAGTTTATCTGCGTTATTAGTTTGTTTAGTTGCATTTATAAGTTATCTTAGTATTAAATCAGATACCGTGATATACTTTTACATATAAGATGTCTCACTAATCTACTGGACGATCGATATACCCTTAACAATAAATTGAATATACAAAAATATTAATGGAAATTTTAACAAGAGTAAAATGTACACCCCCCATTGTCTAAGGTTGGACTGGCAAACTTTGTTTCAGAACTATCAATCCTTATTCTATAGACCAGTGCTCCGCAACCTTTTCTCACCTACGACACACCAAAATTTTTCCTAGAATTACGCGGCACACCAAAAGTTAAGATATATAGGTATTAAATTGATACAAAATTTTACAAAAATTTATAGTTTTTTATTTAGAAAGTATACATACATAATATGTATTACATATAACTATAACATATTTTTTTACGAAATTTTTAAATTTTACCGCAGTTTTGGAACATTTCCAGTGGAGAAATTTTCAAAACTCAGTCAAACCAATTAAAAAATAGCTATAAAACCAGTTAAAAATAGAAGCTAACTAAACTAATGTGATACCTGCGCTTGTTTAAATACATTGTAAAATACATTGAATTTGACCGCGGCACACCTGTATCCAGCTCACGGCACACCAGTGTGCCGCGGCACACCGGTTGCGGAGCACTGCTATAGACTGTCTCAAGCTTTGTAAGAGAACAATGAATGCAGTGAATTGGTCTAAAAACAAAGAAGTCTCTGAATTAAGGGATGGATCTAGCTAGACAAATACTTTGCAACAAAAAGATATTATTCTTATTTCATGTTTGGGTTCTTCTATACATTAGTATCTTAACTAGTGTTAGTGTTTTTACTGACTTAACTGAATACTAAAAATAAATCGACACAATTTCTAATTTTGTAAATTCCTAAGTACGCGTATATTTATTTACATATGCATAACAAATTAGTTTGTCAGACAAGTTCAAATAAACCTATTCAAGAATTAAACGTAAACTTCTGAGTCAAATAAACCATCGCAGTATGAAAAAGTAGTACAAAGAAATTTACATAATTGCGGAGTTGACAACTATGTATGAAAAATGAAATGAAGTTTTTAAATAATGTGACTCTTTCCTGCCCCCTATCCTCCACCTCCCGCGAATCGAAGTACCGCGTCTGTTCATAAATACAAGAAGAGACGTAAAATGGAAACGCGAAGAAACGTAAAGGGGAGGATTGGTACTGGTACCATGGAATATTGCCAGGACGCATTTACTATCGCTACTGCTTACTGCTCGGTCTGTGTCCAGTGGTATTCGTATTCCAGCTGAATCCAGCCGCGTATCACTTCAAAATAAAAATCAAGTAATAACAAGTAAAGATAATTCAACAAAATAAACAAAAGAATACGTGCCAAAAGTAAACAACGCTCTTCTATTACGGTAAAAAATCAGTTTTAAAGTAAAGCAGTAACTCGCAATCGCAAAGAAAAGCAGTTTGGTTTTTTGCGTCATTTAAAAAGCAAATCAGTTGGTTAAGTTTTGTGTTTACTTCTAATAATGGGTGACATTGGAGAGAAAGGACCAGCAGATCCGATGAAAGAAATAGTAAAACATTTCATTTTATTTGCTATTAGTTTTAGTTATTAAATACACACAGGCACGCAAATGTATATATCTATATATATTAAGTATAAGTGTGTATATTGAATAATGCGTAATTTCTCTCGTTTTAAACGTAATATTCCCTGTTTGTGTAATATATTTTGAAATCTGCTTTGTTTAAATTTTTGCATATGTCTGTCTATAGTTTTGTGCTTGTAAATACACTGTCATGCATGATTCCTTTGTGTTGTACTATGTATATACTTAGCATATGTACAGTGAGTCATTAATACATTGTTTATATTTTTTTAGGTAAACAACATAATTTTATACAGTATATTATCGTGTTATATTGTATTTGAAATGTAATTTTTATTTTTAGTTTTGACATTTATATGTTCTGTGTTCGAGGAGTGATACAAAATATTTTTTAAGTTTATTTTAAGAAATTATGTTACACTTATACTTACTTTTTTAAATTCCGTAAGATTACCTAAAGAAACTTTCTAATACATATTTTAAATACATAATATGTGTCACAAATTTTGTATAAAAATGTTTATGTAATTTTTACATACAGTTACAGTTTAAACTTCTTTAGTGAAATAAAATGTATTTTTCCAGACATAAATATCCAAAAATTGACTACGGATGTTATTATTTTTGTTAGACACAGTTTTAAAATTGAGTAATTTAAAAAAGTAACTTTTGAATATTTAAAATATATACTGAATATATAATATATAAATATATACTGAAATTCAATTTCTTTTGTATTTAACCCTCATGTATTATTTAATGTAATATTTAGCTATTTCCCAGTAAACATTTTGGAGTCACTTTGACGTCATATTGAAGATGCGTCATGATTTTTTTGTCATGAAAGAGTTCATATATAGTTCAGTTTCTCACATTTTTTCATATAAAATGTCTACTTTATCGCCTACAAATGGCAAAATTACTCCACTTGTCGGAGTACAAATGAAGATAAAGTTGATGCGAACTATAATTGAAGTGAAATAGTGATAGGAACGTCACTAAATAGTGCACTTCACCAAATTGTTTACTGGGTTATAACCTCGACGAAATTATTATAAAATTTTTCATAAGTTTCATACATTTATAAGCTAAGGCTACGAAGGAGTGGAGGCCCCTACTTATTTTCCAATTGACCCTAAGTCTTTCAAAAATTTATTGCTTTTATCTCTATTGTGGAGGCCCCTTTTTTGTTGAGGCCCTGGTGCAGTAGCCCTGCCTACCCTCCATCAAATCCGGGCTTGTTTATAAGGTTAAATACAATTTAAATTTGAACGCCTGCAATATTATTATTGTCTTATCTTTCTATATGGAGTAAACGAATGATGCGTTAATAAATAAATTGTGTAATGGTACAAGCTAATTACCATACATCACAAATATGATTTAAAACTTGTAAATTTCACTGATAAGACCTCTTAATATAGTAGCTTCTAAATATAGAACGAGCGATTTTATTTAATGGATAAATGATATATTAGAGTAATCATAATGTCATGTCACTGTTGTGTGTAAGAGTGATAACCTTTCATATTAATAAAATCAAAATTAATGACTACTGTTATTTGTTATTGATTAAATAACAAGCGTTACAATTCTTGAGTATGATACTCGTAGTACAGGATTAAACACGCACTGAAGAATAATTGTTTTAGTATACCACTAGAAGTCACTAGAAAAAACAAAGATGAATGGATTCATTCAAAAATGACATGTGCTTGAATATTTTAACGCAAATAAAATCAGTGGTGTATTTAGCAGACTGGGCTGCATTGTATTAAAATATAAAAAAAATAATTTTTATTTTAAAACAGTCTTACCCAGTTCTTAGAAGTTACTCAGAAGTAATAATTACGCATTCCAATCAGAATTTTTTATTACATAATACTGTACTTCTCTTAATGTATTTTTTTTATTTTCATAGTGTGTACTGTATTACTGGTATATATAGAGAAAGTAACGGAGAGGCTTAGCGGAAGATGGCTGCGAAGTCAGGGGGGGATTCTTATCGATAAATTACACGCCGGAGGTTTTTTATTATGTGGTGTGCTTCGCCAATTCAGCCAATATTTAATCATTTTATAAAAAACTACCTTTTTATGTGTATTACCATTTTATAGCCTCCACCGGTTCAATAGCTGTTAATTTTAATGTCTCCTTTTACGATTTACTCATTATAATAGTGGTTCCTAAACTATGGACTGTGAACGTTTTGTTACTAAGTTGAGAAAATACTAATTGCCTAAATACTAAAAACTGTAAAAACAAATTATGTAATTTATAACATATTTTTTTATAAGTTTCTATGCTATGCTTTTCTATGCTACTGCGTTCCACACTTTTTAAACATCCATAAGTTGGACATTATTTTTAAATTTATATTTATTAATTTGATTAATTTTTTATTTTAATTTCAAGATGATTTTTTTTTTTAATTTAATTATTTTAACGTTAGACTATTTCCAATTATGAGTCCTATCCCTGACAACCTGTACTCTGTTACTAAAAAATATAGTGGTACTGGTCCGGGGATCGAACCCGAAGACACACTATGCCACTTAAAAACAATTCATTAAATTTGAAAATTCAAATATTTTTTTGATGCAGTAAATATTACAGTTGATGTTTTCCAGCAGTTTTAAACTAATGTTACTGTTAGGCAGGCCGCACTCGCTTTTCTTCAATTCTTTTAATACTCGTAACAAAACAGTTGCTTTTGATACGTAACATTGCAGTTAAAATCAATGACCTTGTCTGACCTGCACAACATTCATGAAACGCTTTCAAAAAAGAAATGTTTGTAAATATTGACTAAACGTCTCTGCTAGTCCCTCTAAGCCCCGCAGCTTATTTTACAATGTTTTTTTTAATGACTCCAATGAAAGGAAGGGTTGGTTTCTTCACTCTTAAAGCATGAAGTGTGCTCGTAGCATAGTTTAGAAATGGATCCAAGCATTGAACGAAACATATCTCTTACACATGTAAGTAGATAAGACAAAGTAAATATTAGTATTAACTCTGTGATTAAACATACAATAAAGCTTGTACAGTATCAAGGTTTGTTTGTGTTTCTGTAGACTGTAGAGCATGAGCATGAACATGAACTGATAAACTACACCATTTTAAGTTAATTTCTAAGGAAAGCGCCCATAGGTTCTCATGGCTCGCATCAAACGCATTAGATTTATCTTCTTAGAGAGGCGTGCGAAGTAGGTTTTAATGGGCTTGTGTCCTATGTCTTAATTTCTACAAAAGTGTACTATATATTGATAAAGTGGGTTACTAGAACCTCAAATGTTCAATTATTTTTTAATAACTCCTTATATGTTAAGAGATATTAACAATTAAATAAGTAATTTTGTCTCTTTAATTATTAAAGTGATTCAACGTTGTACACATTCCAAGTGCATGTGATATCACAATCCTTGTGTAAGGTTACCAACCTTACATAAATCTCTGCTATATGTATTTATATATCAAAATATCAAATAAAATTTCAATATTATGTCTGCCTTAGCAGAGTTAAATAAAATAAAAACTTATTATTCTTTGACTTGACTTGATTGTTTGACTACCAACAGCTACAGAACATTACCAAAGCACTGACCTACTCAACAAATAACTGACGTTAAAATGCATTTCACATCATACAAATATGGCCGACCATTTCTAGCGCTAAAACTACAATTCAAACTTTTAATTGCTATATCTCCGTCAACATTTAGATATTTAATAAAATAGACACGCCAAAACACATTTATTAACATCAATTTCAATCAACAATTGAAAAATCGACCACTAAAAAAAGAGTACAAGCCCATTGGAATGAATATATAAACGTAAATACATAATATGGTAGTTATTCGATATAGCTACACCTTTTGTTTTAAATCTCATAAAAAAACTAGTGCATTTTTGTATGTTTTATGGCATTTGCTGTATACTTAAAACATGTACAAATCATTACGCAATATACATTATACCTCTATTTATTTAGAAATACACAATATTAATGGTTAAAATTGAATTTTCAAATTTGAGGTTAGAAATAAAATGACAATGTACCATATATAAGTAAAAATGGCGTCATATTTCACAATTATTAGTCAACTTTAAGCATAAATTCTGTCTATTTTTTAATAAAAAAATTGTATAAGGTATATTACGTGTGATTTGTACATGTTTTCACTATAATAAAAGCATCATAAAATATATGAAAGTGCAATAGTTTTTTTATAAGGTTCAAAGCAAAAGTCCTACAAACAATTTCTCTAAATCTCGTACGAATCTTATAGGATTCTAATGCGATTCGGTTCAATCCGTTCGAATCTAATACAAATCCTATACGAATCTTGTTAACATTGTTTGTAGGGAGGTGTATCTATATCTAATAAGACTGAGAATTATATACTTGGGCGGTATACGCACAAGTAACTCGAATATTCCATAAAAAGAAAAAATACCTAAAGAAAATCATGTGATAAGAAAAGAACGATATATCACCAAAATAATCTGACAACTCTTGAATGTTATTCAATGGTGTCAGTATACTACGTCGTATATATCTTTTATAAAGAATCCCTTTGCGCTCAATATGTAATGCGTCAATAGAGCTATATAATCCGTACCTAAGCTGCAATATAAGGATAATAAGGAAATGATCTACTTTCTACTATCCCACATGTTTCCAATAAGCACTGGAGACTGACTGGAGTAGGGATGCAGGATCGTAGGCAGACATCCACATCAGATATCGATTTCCGGTTTATTGTCATTACGGCGACCATCACGTTATCTATTATAGTAATTGTACTGATAAGCTGTAAAAGTTAAGGCTCATTTTATAACATTATATGAACAGTTAATACATACTAAAGATTATTTATTAATAATCTTAAAGTGTTGTTGGACTGATAAAGCTGATATATCTGCTAAAGGTGATATTACAAAACCTATAGAGCGAATAGGATAATATTAGTATTAAAAATTTGTTTTTTATTCGTCAGATAACTAAAGGCAATATTTCTCGATGTCCTGTTATAAGGAGAGTTACGTCACATTTAATTTTTCATTGATCCAGTATATGAAGCGTTATTTTTAAATTATCACTAGATAGAATCAAAATCGTTTCCGAAATTTACGCAGAGAATTTTTTTAATACAGAACAGAAAGTTATTTCATGGCTGGATAATTTTAACTCGTGCAGCTATCTGATTAAAATCGTTTTTTTATGAATTTATAAGTTGTTGTGTCTTGTGATAATAACTGATATAAGTTGACGGACTCAAATAAATGTTTCATGTCAAATTTATGTTTCATCTGAAAACGAACGAAAAGAATAACTCTCATTTATTTAGCAGTTTCAGTGTGTGTATCTGTATATATATGTATGCAGGTACTAGATATTTAACCTTGATCATGTGCCTATAGTATGATGTTCATACAACATCTGTATCATCACGATCAGGAAAATAACAGTGTCGCATGCAGACAATACAATGAATAACACACAAATGCCACAACATCACATCAACTGATCAATTACATCAACATCAAGTGTGTAATAACAATAATAATTTAATAACCAACAATCACTTTGTATTATGAGATAATGACATACTTCTTGTACCAGACAAGCCGAGGTTTAAAGCAAACAAATTAATGATGTTGAATTAGTTGTTGTTATGAACAACGTTTTAGCTACTCACTAGAGTTTAAGACTGCCTCTAGAATTAAATTAAATATTTTTAAAAATATTTCTATAAAAAGAAATTCTGTATCGGCTTTATCCTTATACTGTGTGCAGTTGTGGGATGAAACAAAAGATACGATAATAAAATAATGAATATTATAGTAATACACGAATATATAAAGTCTACTTTTTCAACCCACGTAACAGAGATGCAAATAATCAGTCAAAGTAAGATCATATATATGTATGATATACATATCCCGGCAGTGAAAACCATTGATATATGTATATGAGTAATACGCATAATGAACTTGAAATACCTGTATTCTAAATTTAGAACATAACCTTGAAATTTTTATTAAAACATATTTTGCTATATTTATCTTTTTTTACATGTTCCATTTAATCATTAGCCAGTTTATAAATATCACTGTTGCAATTCGAAAAAGATAAATATATTAATATGGGCATTAGAAAACCGGTTTTACAAGACGTAATATTAGAATATGATGTTGTCAACAGGAAGCTGGACACCAAAACTAGTTAATATTTATAGTATACTCGTATATACACAGTTATTGAAGGTTATGAATGTAAAAAATCCGATAGCAACAATTTTAGAGAAGTTCATAAATGTGAAGTCTGCGCTAAAACTTATTGCTAAAACTGAATGGTTTGGCTTAGCGGAGTTCAGTTGTCTGTAGCCAGAGTGAAGTGGTTACGAATTCGTTTATAGTGTTATATATAGTTTGGGGTGCAGGTATACATGAATGTTTGCTCTGTGAGCTTGTGTACGGATATTCGCTTTAGTCATTCATACACAAATTAAATCACTAATAAATTTTTTTTAAAGTTTTTTGTTTATTGATATTCTAATTTAATTTTGAAAAAGTTGCTTGAAATTTAACTTTAGTTTAAAGTCAAATAATATTAACAGTGTATTCACATTTTATGGGATATTAATTTAACTTCTTATCAAACACAGGGTGTGAAAACAACTGAAGTTTCTTTGTTTTGTTATAGAATTGATTCTTTTGTTTAACGCAATTGTAAATTATCAAAGCAGAGTAATCTCGTGTCTACACTAAAAAATAATGAATAGAATGTTTATTGTACATGTCAATATTTGTATAAGGAATGATTGTCTAAAGTGCCATTCTGACCTACTGTTCTTGCAGTATTTTAATCTACACCTATATTAAATGTTATGTTTAATATTATTACTTTTATTTCTTTATTATTCATAATTCGAAAATTAATTAATTATACTTATGACAGATTGTATGTATGTGCCGTTAAGTTTTAATTTTACATACTTCTGCATATAAAACATAAAAGTATAATTAAAATTAAAACTAAAACATATGTATGAAATGATTACGCACATTGCCATATGTTATACTCTTCTTGCAACTGAAAAATATAATTAAAACTAAAAGAACAGGTTGCAATGATACTTAACACTTTAAAAGCACATTAAAACATTAAAAGCCTGTTTGTTTCCTGAAACGTCTGCGTGACGTGCGTAACATGTTTCGCAATATTCTCTATCAATGAATACGTAGCAAGCTGAGAATATAAACGAACATATTTATCTTAAAACATATTTCTTTATTAAACATAGTGGTATAAGTGCAGTGCTTTAATACCGGAAACATTCATGGTTCGCGTACCTATATTCACTTTAGTCAATCGTACACGAATACGCATGTATGTACACCGCATAAGATTTTGTATTTGTACAAACATTAAACAGTACTATAGTTATGTAATAATAATTTTATTTTTATAAATGAAATCCAAGTAACGGAGCAAGTATTCAAATGAAAGGTTTTTCTATACAAATTTATCTAAGACAAAGTACACCACCATGTGTACACAATCTTTTTAACGGTTTGCTCCCTGTGTTATAAATAACTTTGAATATATTTGTCAGGCAACTAATGCTTCCGATTTATTATCTCCGCTGAGCTCGTGAATTGTTGTAAAACACTGAAATATAACGGAAGCTATTATCTTTCTAGGAGAGAATCTCATTATACTAAAAAATTACTTTCCACCACATGTATTTATATTGTATGTTTTGCTTACTATTCTAATGAAACCTCGTTTTTTACATCTGTTACTTTGTATACTCAAAACCCACGCAGAAAATTGTGGTTTTGTATTATACAAAATGGCAAGCATGAAACGTTACGATAAAATAATTTTTTCAAAATAATTTGAATTCCCGTTTACATACATAATTAGTTTTTATTATTTGAATTGTACAGCCCAGGTTCTTCCGTTGTTGAAGATTAAATTCAATAAGAGAAAGTAAATTAAGTGGAGCTTACAAAAACTTAATGTGGGTGGTCTAATTTGATCTTGTGCTCAAAAAGTTTGCGGGTAAAACAATAAAGATTTTATTAAAATATTTGCTTTTCCGTTTCTTTTTTTTTGAAATTCTAAAATTTCAATTATAAAGATAACAATTTACATTAGATTGCCGTCACATTAAAAGCAATATTTATCTATATATTATTAGCGTTAAATTAAATAATTAAATTGAATTGAATCATTTAATACTATCTTTAACTAGTAATACTCGTACATAAAGTTTCTTATGACAATTATATATTAACAGCACAAGATTGGAATATTCCTCATAAGAATGTCACTCATCATTATTATTTTCAAACATAAAATTTGTATCATAAAGCTTACTATATTCTGTATTAAATATATAAGTTGTATTTACCTCAGTTTGAAATACAATGAAGTTAGCAGACTATTGTCGCAGTCTGTGGCATTAATGTATTATTTACTATTGAATATCAATTCGTATACTCGTTCTGTAGATAACAAAATGTCATTTATCGGATATTCATACAACACTATATGAAGTTTTCGTAATGAAATAATATTGTTTTGAATTTATATTATTGTTTTTCAATGATTCTATTTTATGAATCTATGGAACCACCGCGTTCTGCTATAATACCCATCACGTTCCATACATGCAGCTGCTCTGTCGATCTTCAATCGGAAACAATCCAATCATCAGATGCAAATAAATGTTTGTTTGATCAATCTTAAGTGCTTTAATTGTAATATATGGGCATCAGTTACATTATGTAGAAGGGCGGTTATGAAATATAGCATTTAAGTATATCGATCGATTAAGAACTTAATATCAATTTGTTAATTAATTTATACGGCGATTTTAACAACTTGAGTCATACTCGACAAGCCCTTTTTTGATCTGTCATTTTCATCTGTAATGGAAACTAAGGCCGTCTGCACACGGGTCGACTGATTGCAAACTAGCAGCGAACGAAGTTTCCAACGAAAACGAAAAACGAGCCATGTCGAGCCGTGTTTCGTGACTCTATAAATTTTTTAACAATAGCATAATATGAGGTATTTGTATGTTTGTATGTTTTTAAACACTTTTGAATAATATTTGTGCACATCTCTGCTCATGATGTCACCGTCTAAAGCATTGCTCTGCGACCAAGAAACACAGTCGCTCAAAATGTGCTCAAAACCAATTTCAAATCAGTTTAGTTTCGTTCGTGCCGTGTGTGTTCTCTCACTCGTATACACGTGCGTTCTCTCACTAACAACTCAGTTGCATTCTCATTCGCGTTTGCAATCAGTATTAAGTATTTTAAAAAAGTACATTCTATAATTCTAATAGCAATACCATTCGAAAGATAATGTTTTAATTAGATTTATTTTTAAATTTAAAGGTTATTTTTGTATGTTAAATAAACCTTAAATGCACATAACTGTGTTTAGCGAGTAATGAACAATGTACACTGCTCTAACAAGCACTAGCGTAATATTAGATGATTCTATTCGAAACCATTTGAAGTAAATATTCAAATAAAGTACTCATAATACTATTTCGAATACTATCTTTTGGAGTTATCGTAATAAGTTGCAAAGAATCACATCTGATACATTGAATCTAATTCGTATGATTTAGTCTAATATTAAGTGTCATACTAGATAGATACGAATCTAAAATGGTAGAGTATCTTTATTGTCTAACTAACAACTAATTAAATAATTGCAATAACTAATTACAGCTAATTTAATTATTACGTAGAAACTAGCATGTGTGGTTAACCATCAACATTTCTGTTTCAGAAATATGTCGTCAACACGGACCGCAGCGGGGAGATTCATGTCCACGTACAGGTAATTTGATATTTTCTAAAACACATAAAACATTAAAACATGATCACACAACTAATTTCTTTTTACTTTGAAAACATCAAACACCAAAACAAAACGGAATGAAAAATTCTCTGTGTAGTACAATTCCCAACAGTGAGTGTAAACTTAATAAAAAGTCAAAAGAAAACTGTATTAAGAAAAACATGATACCCACTTGTGTGAACAATATATCTATAAATAGCATCAAACTACAAACAGATTTAGTGTGTAGTAAATGGATTTGGATTGAAGTTTTTCTCCCGTTTTTCTTCATTCGTTCAAAGTATTGGTAATCAGAGAAGGAGAAGTTGAGTCTAGGGATTGTAAGCCACGCAATTAAATAAATAGTATTAGTAAGTTTTCTTTTATTGTTAACCAGAAATTCGATTTTATGTTTCGTAGAAATAGGTTTACGATAGATGTATTTAGAGAAATTTATTTTTCGGTCTGTATTCTGAATGAAATAGTTAGGAGGTCCGATTAGATTTCGATAAGTCGTCTCATAAACTATTTATTGATTTGAAGTTGTGAATGTTTTTAGACTTACAAACGCAAAGTTTTTATTAAATATAACAATGAGTACCCGCAAAATACAAAACATAGATGTTACCTTACATTCATGTAATATTTTACTTAAGCAATACTTAGTAATATTTAATCAAAAGTCGTATTTCTTAGCTGTTTAAGCCGTTAATCCTAAGAAAGGGATCTTAAGATTTTTTAATCTTTAAAAGCAAGTTCTTAAGAAGTTTTATAAGCGCAAAAGGTAGATATATTTTCCGTATATTAGGTAATATTGTTTATGTAACAAGTCACTTTTGTTCAGCTGTGTTTAGTGGGTATTTAGAGATATTATAATAATGTACGAAAATGTATACAAAGTCAACATATACCAGTACATATCTAATTTAACTTTTGTTGAATTGTTTGTAACAATATTTACAACTTTTACTTTTAATAATTGCAAATTATTTTACCAAAGTTGTTAAAAGTTTGAACAACTTTGTAACAAAAACCTATACAAGTTTTAAAAACATGAAAAGTTCTTGAAACAAGTGATTTCATCATAGCTTAATTTATATTAAAAATAAAAATTATATTTTCTTTTGTATTTTAAAAATCTTCTCTAATAAAAGTTCAAAAACAGAATTCATAAGCTTGGGATATGTCGTATACTTGGACACATACAGGCTTGTAATTAGATATTTTAGCTTCTATTGTTAAAAATATTAGGGCCCCCTAATTTACAAGTTATTTTAACGTACTTAGTTAGGCCTATTTTTGGTGTGCGCTTTTTTCCCTATACATGTTTTTTGTTTTTAAATATATAAGTTGAATTATTTAAATAAGTTAAAATATTTGTATTAAGTTTACTAAATATTCTGTATACCAACTCATTTCGCCAGCATCCTCCCCCCCTCTCCCTCAAGCTGATTCTCAAGTGCAGCGTAGATAATGTGTTTATTCTGAATAAAAACACTTTCACATTCTAACCTGTGCAAATATAGCAAGGGCAATAACACGTTCAAGTGACAGTCCGACACTCCACGCCGTACGGCGTCTACGACTCGAGTCACGACTGTCTCAAGGTTTATAATTAACTTATGAGATTAATAGAGTATTATATTTCTCTGTTTTCCTTACATATTGTAATTTACTACTTCGTTGATTTTTATCAGTACGGAAATATTGTATTACTAATATAAAAACGTTAACTTAATTTAATTAAGAAATCCGAAACAGGAATTAAAAAGTGACATCGAACATTCATATATTTTCATTCATAAGTCGACGTATTTTCCAGATATGAGTGCCCAGTAAACATTTTGGAGTAAATTCTACTTAATTTCTATTACATATCATGAGTTTTTTGTCTGGAACGTGTTCGTTTTCTATTCAGTCGTTCATAGGAAAGGCCCTTTTTATGACCTACAGAGATCGCAACGACGGTTCACTGCTGAATTAAAAGCGGAGTCGGTTTATGATTTATGACCGGAGTTATAAAGTTGACACTAGCAGGGATGGCAGGGGTATAAAACTTAATGGAATTCTACTTTTTAGAGTCTGCAAAATATAAATATTTAAATGAAGAAATAAATAGATGTAATCTTTAGTACGGATCGTGATTTTTTTAATGAATATTATTCATCTTCAACAATACTCGTTATATTAGTTTTTTACATTGTTTTGGTGATTCAAAAATCCACGATCGGCAGGTCTGCGTTAGGTTTAAAACCTCTGTCTTACCCTCGCTGCTTAGAGTATTCGTTTAAACACATTATATTCGGAGATTGAGGGAGACAGCGTGTGCCTATTACCATTAAAGAAATATTTGTTGAAAAAGGATAGCATATACTTTAAACATACTGTACTGAACGAAATACTATACAAGTATACAAGTGTAACGGTGAAAAATATATTTTACTTGTCTAACCGTATCTCGTTTCTCTCTCACTTTGGAATGAAAATGAACTAAACAAATATATATCCTAGTGTGAAAGAAACAACTGCTACTTAATGAATGATGTTGGAAAAAGAAAGAATATTATTATGAAAAAATTCTAACAACTAACACAAAATCTGTGACAGGTAGAGAACTTGTAAAGCGTTAGAATTGAATTGTACGAGTGACTCGAACGTCACTAAATAGGGCACTTCACCAAATTGTTTACTGGGTGTACTTAATTTGTTGAACTTTTCTGGTCTACATCAATGCAACATTTATATAAATATATGCTATTCTTTAACACTTTGAGTCAAGAAAACATAAATAAATAATTTCGGTTTTATGCCCCTGTTCACTTTATCTATAGGCTTTATTAACTTACAAATAAATTGTAATGGACTTTTTTATGACTTAGGGTATTGTCCTTATTGAATCGGAGTCAAATCGATAGCACTTGTTCTTTGACACAACACACACGCGCGTATTAATTGTGACGAAGGCAGAGAAATGTACGTAATACATGATCAAAGACTTCAGATTAATTACTCTCTCTAGTTAAATATTTAATGTACTTCAGATGGGTATTTATTCGAGGAGGTGGCTCGGGCCTAATGAGGCAGTGCCTTCTCACACATATATAATCTAATATCTGCTATTATATACGAATATTATTTTGTTGACATGTTCTTTCTAATCCGATGAATTTAGGCCGTCATATTCCATCTGTCTACTTTCGGTTTCTCGTCGGTTTCCGGTATTAAACGAACACCAAATATCAGCAAAGAACTATTAGTAGATCTTTTTGTTTTAGATTTAGGTTATAAAATTACACCATTGGAGACGTACCATAAAGAAAACGGACTGTTCTTAACATTGATCGATATAATATTTTCTCTGTGTGACAAAATACCTAATTGCCACTTAAATTTATAATTACGAAAGTAGACAATTGCAAAACGACGCACCCTTTTGTACATAAGCATATACGAAACACATACTTACATAAACACACAGTTGTCAATTAATTATTGCTCTAATTACAGTAATTTCTCATTTAGGGAGACCTGAGTCAACAAGAGAAGCGGGCGGTTTTCCTAACTGTTCACGATCTGGGTTGTAACCGTAAGTATACTTCCTTTGTTAAAAATTGAACTCACAAAAGAACACCCTAAAATAATAATAGATTCATTAACACTTTGACACCTAAGCTGGCAAAAACATTCATGGTGTGTTTGAAAAGGAGTTAACGATGGGGAAAGTGTGGTAAATTACCCAAATGGAGTAATAATGAACTTCTTGGAGCTATATATGTATTAATACAGATACCAGACTCTGATTCTGGTGCGATGCACTTTTTTGAAAGTGAGGTTAAAACGAGCAGACCTGTTGACACTCTTTCATTACACCATCTAACCAATGACTTTACGACTTTAATTTGATTGTTCGAACGTTAATTTTAACATATGTTTTTTTTATTAATATTTCACAGATACTTCCTTTCATGATTTTGTCAACAGTCTCTGCATGAGTGAGATCAAGGAGAGATCATGCTTTATTCATATTGATGTTCCCGGGCACGACGACAATGCCCCAACCTTACCTGATTCGTAAGTCTAAATATTTACTATTCTTTATTTCTCTCGGCTTAAAATGGCGATGATCGGAATCATTCGGGATTCGAAGTTTTTACAACTTTAACAGTAACAACAAACTTCATATTTTTTAATCTAAATAAGTAACATTTTTTATTAGAATTTAATGTTTATTGACCAAAAGAACATTGACTTGTTATCTGTATTCTGCATTCAATATGATAAGAACATATAAACGCTCTTGTGAGTGATTATGCGTCACATAGATTCTATTAGGGCAATGTAACGTGACCGACACAGATAAAGTCAACCGTCTACCGTCATAAATTTAAAATGCGCTTTATGTCACATTAAGGGTTCGATATGTACTAGCTGTCTTTGCAAACGTGCGTGTTCAAAGACAAACCTGTATTAGACAAATAAAAACTGCGTAGTTCTTTGTCAATCTACAACGTTTATTACTTGAGTATTATAACCTAAAAATAAATGCATAATGGGCTTGTGTCCTATGTCTTAATTTCTATAAAACTGTACTATATATTGATAAAGTGGGTTACTAGAACCTCAAATGTTCAATTATTTTTTAATAACTCCTTATAAATTAACAATTAAAAAAGTCATTTTGTCTCTTTAATTATTAAAGGGATTCAACGTAGTAAACATTCCAAATGCATGTGACATCATAACCGCTACCAACCTTACTGCTCATAAATCTCTGCTATATGTATTTATATATCAAAATATCGAATATTATTTACAGCTATTTCAAGGCACAATAAAATTTCAATATTATGTCTGCCTTAGCAGGGTTAAATAAAATAGAAACTTATTATTCTTTGACTTGACTTGATTATTTGACTATCAACAGTTACAAAATGCGCCACAGCACTGACCTACTCAACAAATAACTGACGTTAAAATGCATTTCACGTCATACAAATATGGCGGACCATTTCTAGCGCTAAAACTACAATTCAAACTTTTAATTGCTGTATCTCCGTCAACATTTAGATATTTAATAAAATAGACACGCCAATACACATTTACTAACATCAATTTCAATCAACAATTAAAAAATCGACCACTTAAAAATGAGGACACAAGCCCATTGTGCTGCGATCATTAATTTGGGTCAAGAAATAAATTCACACGGATAGAATGCAACCTATGATAAATTTACTCTACATAGAACGGAATCTGAGATTTTCAAAAGCGTCGTCACTTAAAAATGATAAATATTTATTATAGGTTTAGCAAAGGAAGGATAAAAGTGACGCTTTTAATTTGATCGCGTCAAATTTTGGTCTCCTTTTACAAAAGCCGAAGTTTTAATAAAAGTGTCAAACAAAACTGCTCAGTAAAGTAATATTAAAAATTGTATTTAAACTTTATTTTCCATGCGCACTTTTATGAGCAGAATGTCCCGCTATTTTCATGAAAATCGTTCTGTCGTTGTTAGGCTTATGTACATGACCATGATTTTGACAATACGCTCTCGATATGACGTCATAACTATTATACAAATAGGACAGAAATATTTTATTATTGCTAATAATCATTGCATGATATTATTGAATCTGATTACAAACTAAATCAACGATTTATGAATTGATTTATTTCGGCCTTGAACTATGAGTATGTATAAATAACACTGTGATATTATCCTTGATATTCCTGTTAAACTAATTAAAGTAAATTAAGGAACCAATAACATTTATTTAGTATTATAGAGATGTGTGCATTATAAAATTATCCATAATATTTTTCAGATTTACGTTTCCATCACTTCAAACTCTTGGCGAAGATTTGATAACAGTGCTTGATTTTCTGCATGTCAAATATGTCATTGGTCTAGGAGAAGGCGCTGGAGCCAATGTACTTGCTCGTTTCGGATTGGCCAATCCAGGCAGGACTCTTGGATTGATCCTCATCAACTGCACTGGCAGTGCAGCTTCAGTTTTGGACGTTTTCAAAAACAAAGTAAGTTTATCTTTATATTTCACAAGCTGAAACTTACATATAAATTTAAAACATAATATTAAACTAAAACTATGCAAATGAAACTGGGGATTTATATTACAAAACTATTCAACCAAGACTCAAACCATTTTCTTTTTCTAGAACCTATTTTAGTTAATACTACCATATATTATTTTTCAATTATAAAACTTTATTTTCCAGTTTTTGAGCTGGAAAGGAGCTGAAGTCAGTCAATCCGCTGAAGACTTTTTAATCTATCATAAATTTGGGCATGTAAGTATAACAATATTCATTTTCCTAAATAATATTTATAATACATTTTTCGAATAACATATTTTATAATATTGCAAACTGGAGATATTTTATGAGGTAAACTTAGCAACATTAAATAATAGCGTGTTAATGGTGGTAGCTTTTCAAAAGTGTGTTAGTCGCAGAATACTCGTTTTCGATTTGTCTTTGTGACTTCACAATCATATGAATAACGAAATTTAAATTACCTAGACACTTTCGCACTATTAAAAGCAACCACTAAATTTGTTTGTAATATATTAAATTACATCTGTCAATTCTTTATAAATTAGCAACTAGTCAGCGAAAACAGTCCCGATAAGGAAAAGGTTGTGCAGGAATTTCAGAATAAACTGCGAAGATCCTTAAACTACAAGAATTTGAAACAATACGTAAAGGCATTTACAACGTAAGAACTTGAAAGGAAATCAGATTTATATATAGTTTAACAAACTAACTAATATTTCTAATAAATATTTACAGCCGCAAAGATTTGACCCTAAAAACTACAAAAGTGGATATTTTGTTGATCACTGGAATGCTGAGCCCTTATGCGAGCGTTGTTGAAAAATTACACAAAGATGTCAACAAGGAGAAAGTTACAATGTTGAAGATCGAACGCGCTGGGGATGTTTTGGCAGATGCGGTATGTATAACGCATGATAAGACTGGACCATCTTTTATATATTGCATATGTTATTAGAGTTGCATATACTTTAGGAGTTCTATTTGTTCAATATAATTTTAATCGTAATCTTATCCATATTTATACATATTTCACTTTTGTAATTTTAGCCAGCCAAAGTCGCACAAACAATTCTGTTATTCTGCAAAGGTCAAGGACTTTTGACGTCGGTAGCTTTACCAGGGGTTGATAGATCCCGAGCATTTTCTGGATCATCTGGAGGGGGTTCCATTGACTTAGGAACAGGCGGAAATGGTGACCGGCCGAGACGTCTTTCTCGAGGAATGAGCATGGAAGAATATGACAAACCCAACATCAGACGGCTATCAATCACAATAAACGACGCTCAATCGAAGAGGAACTGAACTCAATATTCATAAACCAACCATACAATGTTACTTAGAAAATAAATATTTGTATGCATGATTCTTATGTATTAGAATCGTATATTTATTTGAATCATGTATTATATTAGGTTCTTTATCTTTAGGTTATAAAAAGTTGTCTTTATTTAATGATTTATGTGAATGACATAATAATATAAGTAGAAAAGTAAAAGGAATATTTTACAGGGAGCTCGAAGAAATTATTGACACACAGATTTTCGCTTATTTTTCTACTTATTTTATATTAAACTTTTGTATTAAATTTAAAAATATGTGTTAAAATAAAGTAATAACCTACTTATAACAATTTTTTCTTTTATAAAACACTATTCAAATATAAATGGCACCGTTTGAAAATAAACTTAAAATAATCTTTAATTATTTTGTATATTAGTAAAACTAAATATTATATGCATTAGAGTTAATTGCCCTAATTTTCTCATTACTCCTGCTGTTTAGGATAATTCTAATCAGATACAAATTCATCTAAATAAATACACTCATTAATAGAACTATGTTTATTAACTACAAAACCTTATAACAAAAACTCATTACGAATTTAATATCTGGTATAAAAAAGACATCTTCAGTGAATGTGACCTTATATTAAGTTTTCAATAAATTAGTTGCGCTTATTTTTAAATGTGACAAACGTTCCTATTTTAACAATAATTTTTTTTAACAATAATCCACTATATTTACTAGTTTACATAATAAAAGTTAATGATTTTTTGAATGATTATTTAAATATTTTTTTTCCTTTAGAACATCCCCTATAATTGTGCATTTTCGAACCTAAATATTAAATATTCAACCATTACCAGTGTTGTTTCTCAATAATACATGAAGAAATAGTTAGTGAGTGAATAAAATGTACAATTTACATAAACGAAAGTAACATGCGTGGTTTAATACATCACAGTTCGTCGCCTGATGCTTCACACTCTATTTTAACATCTCCTGCTTCGACTACTGTTTCAGTTGATACTTCTTCGTAATCCCGTTCTAATGCAGCTAAATCTTCGCGCGCTTCTGTAAATTCTCCCTCCTCCATACCTTCACTAACATACCAATGAACAAATGCACGTTTACTATACATCAAGTCAAATTTGTGGTCAAGTCTTCCCCAAGCTTCTGCGATTGCAGTTGTATTCGATAGCATCGACACAGCCCTTTGAACCTTAGCTAAATCTCCTCCAGGAACTACAGTTGGTGGTTGATAATTAATCCCAACTTTAAAGCCAGTGGGACACCAATCAACAAACTTTATAGAACTTTTTGCTTTCATGATCGCAATAGCTGCATTCACATCTTTAGGAACAACATCCCCGCGGTATAGCATACAACACGCCATATACTTTCCAAGTCTCGGATCACATTTAACCATTTGGTTGGAAGTTTCAAACAGTTCTGCGGTTATCTCAGCAACAGACATTCCTTCGTGAAAAGCTTTATCAGCAGAAACAACAGGAGCGTATGATGCCAAAGGGAAATGGATTCTAGGATATGGAACGAGATTAGTTTGGAACTCTGTTAAATCGACATTGAGGGCACCGTCAAATCGCAATGATGCTGTAATGGAGGATACGACTTGACTGATCAATCTGTTCAAATTAGCATAAGTTGGTCTTTCAATATTCAATTTTCGTCTACAAATGTCGTAGATTGCTTCGTTGTCCACCATGAACGCACAATCTGAATTCGTGATGGTGGAATGAGTAGTGAGAATTGCGTTGTATGGTTCCACGACAGCTGTTGATACTTGTGGCGCTGGATAAACAGCGAATTCCAGTTTACATTTCTTGATGTAATCATCATTTAAATTCTGCATTAATAAGGAAGTAAATCCCGATCCAGTTCCTCCACCAAATGAGTGAAATACAAAGAAACCTTGTAACCCAGTACAAGTATCTGAAAGCTTGCGCAATCTATCCATGACTGTTTCAATGATCTCACTGCCAATTGAATAGTGTCCCCTAGCGTAATTATTTGCAGCATCTTCCTTTCCAGTGATAAGCTGATCAGGATGGTAAAGGGCCTTATATCTACCGCTTCGAACTTCATCTATAATAAATCATTCATTAATATTAATTGAAATTCATGTTACAAAGCGCCTGAACTACATGCTATTACTATTACACAAACATTTGTTACTGTAAATAAATATTGTTCTACTCATTAATTACTTAAGGTATTATTTTAAAGATTGAGAATATCGTATTTTTTTTCCTCAAAAACAAATAATGAAAACTATATTACTTTCAGAAGCTCCAGATAATTGGATGCTTCAAGTGCTCGCTTCTTCACAATGTATAACATTAACCCACCTTTTATGTTTAGTGAGACAATTTAGTAAGTAAATAATCCATATTTAAAAAATATATTTACCAACAACTGTTGGCTCCAAATCAACCATAATCGATCTTGGCACAATACGACCGGAGCTTGTTTCACTAAAGAATGTGCCAAAGCAATTATCGGTGCAAGTAGGTTCTTTCTCTCGAGTAATATTGTCAGTTAAACCTCCATCAACATTAATTCCATGTTCTAAGCAATATAGTTCCCATGTCGAATTCCCTATCTGAACACCAGCCTGTCCCACATGTATAGAAATGCATTCCCTCTGGAACAATCACAATCATGTCATTATTAGAATATCAATAATCATATCTTATCTGATTTAAAATAACTAACCATTATGATTTATTTTTGTAACTTAGAAAAAAAAATTAACAATTTAAATTTTGAATTTATTATCTAAAATAAGAACCCGGGAATTTGAAACGGTACTGTTAATTTTGAATTCTAAACTATATACAAATTTTGTTTTAGTAGGAATGCACTAGTAACTAAAATAAATGAATGATGAAATTGTGTTTTATTTGTATCATTGTTGGATTTAATGATACCTTGATAACAATTAATAAAACTAGTGTGCAGAAAATGAAATAAAAATTAAATCATTTTCTATTAGATAATACCAGTTAATACCTTAGAGTGTATTGTACATTCTCATAAAGTAGAACAAATCAATATAATAAAAGATCAGTTACTTTTTAGTTTTTTAAAAAAGAATATTTAGAAAATTCGCTTTCTAAGTAATACAGGTTATTCTTCTCCAAATCCATTGCTTGTTGATATTTTAGAAACAAAATATTACGACGACAAAGGATCACTGCAATGTAGAAAATAATTAAAGGATTTAAGATGCAGGCACTTTATGAGGTATTAACAAAAAAGGACATTTTTATTTATAGATTTTTCTAATGCAGGATTAAACCAATTTTTCTGCTTTTGAAAAATAAAGCTACCCATCTTTACTTAAGGATATAAGGCTTATATGCAATAAAATAAGATTCATTTGTATTAAAAAATTACTAGGTATGGTTTATGTAAATTATTTCTTGAATGAATGTAAATTCATGTTTTGAGTTTTGATAGATAAGGTTTAAATTATGAATATAAATTTTATCTGCTATGAGATTTTAAACGTAAACATATTGAATAACATATCAGTATTATTTAAATTAAAAATATTTGTTTTAAGGGCTTCCGTTTAAATGCTCTATATTTCCTTGTTACTAATTTGGACCAAGTTATTTGGTTCAAATTAATTTAATTTTTCTGGATTCGTATGTGTCAGTTTTGTGTTGGTATGGCTACATAAAGATGGCGGCGTCACCTCCCATTAAACCACCGCGAGGAGTCAAACATGTCAAAGAAACGGTAATAATATTAATTTCATCATTAGATCAATTGTCACTAAATCTCTAACGTATCAATAACTTATTTGTCACTTCTAGGTGCATTTTTGTTTATTAGTTCAAAATGTCAGAGTTCAAATGCAAAGGTAGAGTGGGTGTACATGAAACGTCAAGTTTTTCCAGTGGTGGAGTTGATAATAACAATAGATTATTGTGTTTTATATTTATTATATCTTTGCAGAGTGGGCTGCTTATGTCAGTGATAAGAACTTTATCTGCTAGTGAAAACAATGAGCAAAGAGACCGAGAGAAAGCAAAACTAGAAAAAGAATATAAACGTAGTGATCAACGCCTTGATGAGCTTGTGTCAGGTCATGATGGGGAACTCACACAAGTTATGCAGTTGTTCGGAAAATTGTCGACACAAGTTACAACATCGAGGGAGAGAATTCATGCCGTAAAAGAAAATCTACATGCCTGTAAACATTTGTTGAGATGTCGGCGTGATGAGCTCAAGAAATTATGGCTAGAAGGCATTGAACATAAACATGTATTGCAGTTGCTGGAAGAAATGTACATACTATTACCTTTTATATTATCGTTTTTTTTATTGAATAGTGCACAACTGTGATCAAAATTATATCTTTTGCAGAGATCAACTACGGAAAGTACCATCGCAATTGAATTCTTTATTATCAAAGAAACATTACTTGCATGCAACAAAAATGTTGGTTTCTGCAATTGCTCTAGGACAAGGTAATTTAAAAGATGTGGAAGCTTTAAGAGAAGTACGGCAAGATCTAGAGACAAAGAAGCAAAATTTACGTACAAAACTACTAGAAGATCTCAGCAGGCACGTATATGTACAATCAACACAAGATGTATTTACATTACGAAGGCAGGGCTCTGGAAGGGAGTTGTTTGGCTCTCCATTCCAGAGAAGTGAAATTCGACGGTCTTTTAATGAACGAGTTGAATCAAAAGCAAAAAAGAATTTATTAGATGCTATGCGAGCTAGTGAAGGATTATTTGTTAAATCTAGTTCACCAGATGACGTAATTGAAGATTTAAGAGTTATGGATCCTGAAGGAAATTCGCAACATTTCATTGCCATTATTGTAGAATGCCTTGCTCTCTTAAACAAAGTGCCTGAATCTGTAGAGGTAAGGTTTGATTTTTTAAATACATATCCAGGACAAATATTCACACAATATTCTTGTTTTTTTTATTAGTTACACGTTATGTTTATAGAATGTTTCGAACTGATATATATAGACAGCAACTTTTTAATAAACTACAAGTTTTAAAAACAATTAGTTATTATACTTTATTAATTATTGTTTCAGTATATGAAAGTTCAAATGCAAACAGAGTTGTTATCTATTATTACACGTACAACGCAACAAGTCATGGAATCTCCACCATTACTACCGCAAACCAATGCTCCTGCTATTAATCAGACCGTTTTAGATGGATTAATGAACACAACAAATTTGAAATTAAATAACCTAGATGAAGCCACGAAACATGGGTTGTTATATGATCTGTTGGAGACAATATTTGAACAATTTAGATTAGTAGCTGCTGCACATTCAACAGTTTTGAAATGCTTACAAAAAACAGTACAAAAACATAAGATTAATATTAAATTATACGAAATATCAGATTTTTGGTCCAGAGCACAAGCTGTGGTAAGTAATATTTTTTTTAATATTTAGTACCTCAATTAATATATCCAACACGATTGTGTTGTATGAATCAATAAGTAAAATTAAATCATATATTTTAGATTATCTTTATAAAGTAATTTCATACCACAATGAAAAGTTAGTTCCAGTCCGTTGGTATAAATTGAAATTTTATAATTTATTTTTTTATAAATAGCTTCCGATATTTTATCAATATGAATGTTTTTGTAGATAATGATTACAAAATATTGTGTTTAGTAACATAAATTAGTCATAATATAAATAACTTTATTATCTTTGTAACATTTCAGATGCAACTCTTATTGACAGATTATTTAGATATCCAAAATATCTCTGAACCTCAACCTTCTTCTACCTTCATAGAACAAACAAATGATATAAACTCCTTCTTCAGTAGGCGTAAAGTTCAAAGGTTAATTATTTTTCATATATATTTAGTACATCCTCATTTTTAATCTACATATTTTATAAAATTATCCACTTTGTTCTTAATACCATTTCATTATTTTCTTACAGCAAGAAGAGAACGTCGTTGTTTAAGTTTGATAACTCTTCGCATGCTATATCAATAAATAATTATTTAAAAGAGAAGAGTCAAGATATGATAGATTCAACAAACGGTACTGACGAAACGGGTAAACCTCGACAACAGAAACGCGAAAAGTTGTTGGTATGTGCTCCAACTCCAAACAACATAACGTTAATATTTCTTCCTCTCAATAAATTTATTGAAGAAATTGAACGAGAGTTGGGATATAAGTCTGGGTAAGTAGTAATCATTTTAAAATATGTTCATAGTTTTACAACATTCTAATTTTATCCATTTATTTTAGAGCTCAATGTACATTAAATGCATTTTTGGCGGATTATATAAAAGAAGTATATCTCGGACGTCATCACAGTTCAATAGCTGCAAACGTTGATGTTGTTACAAAGTCACATGATGCATGGAGATGTATTATATCCTCAGAAACTATGAAAGAAATGTCTTTAACTCGTCCACTGTTGCAATCTACAGTAACAGTAGATAATTGTATCTTTGAAACTGGGAAACTTATGTTTGCTTTACCTCTATATGCAGATGATTTTTTTTCTGTTGTATGCATGGTTTTAAAGCAGTATAGAGAAACATGCCAAGCCGCATACAGAGGAATTGTGCAACCCGATACTGAAGATAAAAGAATTTGTAGCGCCGCATGGCTAAAAGATGAAGATATTAGTCGATTTTTAAAGTAATTCTTATTATAAAATTTGAATTTGAATTGTATTGTCAAAGTAACTGATAATTTTTAATTGAAATATTTAGAACGTTGCCTAACTGGATAGATTTAAAGTCTCAACAACTAAGCGACTTGCGTGTGAATGTTAATAGAAGATCTGGTCGCCAACATGAACCAACTGAGGAAGAAAGCCCTGCTGAAATCCGACAACGAAATCTCCGAGAAGCTGAAATTCTTGCTAGTAACCTTGGTGAAGGTGGTATAAATGCTCATGAAATTTTAAGTGATGTTATGGTATTAAAGGGATTAGCAATTCTCCAGGAGAGTATGGTAATTAAACAAAGATTCTTCACTCGTTATTAATATTAGAAAACCTATTTTAAACACAATCTTATCACACAGGAATGGTTTTCGGCACGGATGATACAATTTGGCAATAATTTAAGACGATCTCCAACTTTATCACCTAATGTTAGTAATGGTGTGATAATGAATGGACCCGAAACTCCGATTGTAAAAGAAAATTCCATAAAGTGTCTTATAAATTTAGCACAAGAGTTTGATGAATTAGCAAACACATGTTTGTTAGTATTACATTTAGAGGTACATTAGTTGATTAACTACTTCAAATTGCAATATATTTTCAAGTAAAGCACTTGCTTTTTGTTTCATTTAAACTATTTTAAAAAATTGACTTCAGGTTCGCGTTCAATGTTTTCATTATTTGTTACCACGAGGTGATTCATATAGTCGATACTACGGTATGGAATCTCGAGACTCTCATGAACCAGATAATAAAGTGTTGGAACTTACTAAAGTATTAGTTTCTGTTGATGAGGCAATGACTGCTACTTTACACCCCAGAAAAACGAAGGTAATTTAGGAATAAATATAAGTTTGGTAGTTGTTTTGCACGTCTTACTATTCCATCTTTTTTTCTTCTAGTATATTTTTGAGGGATTAGGCCACCTTACTGCAAAAATATTAATAAGTGCATCACAGTATATGGATCGTATCGATGAAGCTGGCATTCAACGTATGTGTCGAAATGTGTTTCGACTTCAACAAACGTTGACCAATATTACAATGACGAGAGAAGTTGCTTTAGATTATGCAAAACATTATTATGAAATGCTTCATTTAGAACCTGAGGTAAATATTTTTTAAAAATACATTAAATAATTGTCGTAATTATTGCTGAGGATCCTGTATGTTAATTTGGTTTATTTTATTTTACAGGAAATATTGAATGGCATAATAGAAAAAGGTGCACAATTTTCTGAATTAGAATATATGAATGCATTTCAGCTAATTCATCGAAGCAGGAATGCGGGAAAAGATCCAATTGCAATTAATGGCCACCTTCAGAGGTTATCAGATATTTTAGGAGATGTTGGAGTTACAGTCTAAAATTTACAAGTCAATATGAAAGCGTCACGTTAAACAATTACATAATTATTTAGTATAATTTCGACATGAGTAAACATTTTGTAAAAATGATAATTTCATTATATATTTATTTAATACTTCCATCATAAAACAAAATTATTATATTTTTATTTTTATATTATTTATATAGTTTCTTTTATACAAAATACTAGAACCCCCAAACTTCCTTAATTTTTAACAAACATACGTTCAACTAGTTATTATATTTTGTTCAAAACATGCGCCATTGTTAATAATAATAATATATAACATTTTAGGTATAAGTTCACTTTTGTCTTAATAACGTTATCATCAGAGATGTCTCTAGCCTTATTAGTGTTCAGTTTTGAACTGTTGATATAATCCAAATAATATTTTATTTATAATCTGCATAATACAACAAACAAAATCTATATTAAAATATGTATATAAAATAAGTTATTGTATATATAGACAAAGCTAAAAATTTACAATATATTTAAAACGTTAGTTACAATAAAAATAATGTTAACTCTGAAATATGTATTATTTATTTGTTATTTATATTATACTAAGATTATAATATTCCCAGGTAGAGAATTAGCTTATATACCAAGCTAGTAAGTGTGAAACGCACTGCTATGCAATTTTTTTAGCTTGTGGCAAGTAGCAAGTATGAAAGCAAGACAATTTTTGTGGCTGAGAGCGTTGATACTAGACAACAGTGTGTTTAGGTTCGATCCCCGGACCGGAGTTATGTTTTCCGAGTTTGGAAGTATCAAAGTTTAATTGATGAGTAACAATTGTTTACAATTATTTTACTATCAGTAAATAATAGCTCCAGGATTTCAAAACCAACGAATTAAATCTACTAAGTATACTGCTCTGCCATCGCACTCTTTTTAAAGTAGGAAATTTTGTAAATGTAACGTAACATTTATGTAACAAAGTTTGTTGGTAAATATATGGAAATGCTACATATAATATGTTTAATAAGGCTGAATTGATATGAATTAGGGCAAGAGATGAAGAATCAGTTAAGGTTTTATAGGCAATAATATAGTGAACATTTTTATGTATGTTTGTCACATAAGTGAAGCCATCGTATGTACGCATGCATCGTTGAGGCAACCGAATTTAGCAACCTATATCTGTATAATTGTAAAAGAAACGAACGTAAATGGTTCCAATGTGTGTGTGTGTGTGTGTGAGAGAGAGAGAGAAAAAGAGCGGAACTAAGGTTCTTAAATGTGTGAAATTGTGATAAGTACAGAGCCACTTGAAGAATATTCGTGTTCACTTGAAGAGGATATAAATACATATTGTATATACTCGTACTACATATATGCGATAAAATTATAAGCGTTTGGCTGGACCACTTTGAAAAAAAAATTCTGTGAGCGCTCCTGCAATGATGTAATAAGTCACCATTGCGCCGAATTTTGCGAAGCTCATATATAGTTTATAAAGTTATAAAATAAGTAATGCTGAAATAAGCAATAAGTCATTATTTTACTATATTAAATTTGCTTACATATGTGTTAGACTTTCGCTTCTTTATAGAGTTCATATATTTTTAAAAAAAATAACTGTTCATACAAATGGTAGCGATTGGTAGAAGTGTATATATTATATTTATTAAACTGTTACACCTGTAACCGCCTGTAACATCGGCAACATATGTGTTGTAATATTTCTGCGTTGGTCGTTTAAATTGTGCTGAGTAAAATTTTAATTAAAACATTAAATTTTAAAAGTTGTGTAGAATTAATATAATTATTACGTTCAATTTTTACTATAATTTACGATGACTACAAATAATAAGAAAAAATTTGTTGCTCCTATTAGAAGTAAGGAGCCAAGTGATATAGAAGCGGCAAAGAACAATGAAGACAAAGCGAGTCCCGGTGTTGGTGTGTAAACATATTTAATATTAAACGAGCTTGTCTAAATAACTTAATAATCACAATTATTATTTTTAGATACTGTTCTCAATAATTCAGCGGCTCCTAATTTGCCAAGGTCATCAGGGAATATTGATGTATGTAATATATGTCTTATGCATCTCTTGCTTACTTACAATGATATGCCGACATTCGTAATTAAATTTAAAATATACATAATTTTAGGATGCTGATTATTTGCCTTCATCTCAAAGTTCAAACATAGTTAGCTTAACTCAAGCAAGTCTTCAGAGGAAAAAAAGGCACAGAAAAAATAAAGATGAAGCTTCCGACAACGCGGTTTCAGAGATGACCAAAGAAGTTGGTGATGGAACAAAGTCGTTGAAGGAAAATACAAGTGTGAAAAAGTCTTCCAAAAAAAAGTTTTTCGAAATGTGTGATATTATCAAACAACCCAATAAAAAAAAGAAACGTCTTGATCATTCAAAAGATGATATTTCCATTAACAAACGCAAAGAATCAAAGTCTGATAAAAAAGTATCTCAAAGCAGTAGTTCGGTAAAACAATCTTCAAACCCAAACAATATTCTTAGGTAAAGTTTTTTATTAATCAATTAATATTAAATTTCATTATACTTAAAAATATCATTAAGTAGAGTAGAAATATATATAAAAAATGAATTTAGATCACAAAGAAATACTCAACCTCCTCATAACGTGAGTCATCGTGAACGTCTTCTTTGGCTTCAAAACCGTCGAGGTGATGGTCTATGGGTTCAATGTGATAAACCAGAATGCAACAAGTGGCGCTATTTAGCGGATGTTGCAGATCCAACCACCATTCCTCATCAATGGTTTTGTAGCATGAATTCTGGTAATACAATTTTGATTATATAACTAATTTTCTCTTATATCTCTCGATTATATTACTCGATTTCTCTGCTCAATTTTGAAGGCCGACACCAGCCGACACTTTTCCTAATGGTTTATTGAGAAATTCACAAAGTAAATATTTCGAAGATTATATATGTTTCTTTTAGATGAGAATCAGAGTGATTGCTCTGCACCACAAAAACTAGCAACTCCTTATGAAGAAGAAGATTTGATCTATAACAAATTTACTGCGGGTTCCTTAGTTTGGGCTCGATTTGGAGGATATCCATGGTGGCCTGCTATGGTTGATGATTGTCCAGATACAGAGATGTTCTACTGGTTGAATGGATTTTCTGATATCCCAGTATGTTATTAATTTATATTAAAAAAATAATATCCATGTAGTATTTATATACTATATATTAACAAAAATTTAGATTTTTATAGGTTTCTAGAATTTTAGACTGGTTTTTAGTTCTTGCATGAATAACATTTAATTTGAACTTATTGTATACATATTAGGTTCTTTAAAGAAAATATTAATATGATACTCCTAAAGTTATTGAGAATTTACGTAATATTTACATAAATGTATCGGTTCTATATATGCTAACTAAATGTTTTATTTGTGTTTGCTGGGATAGCACATACTTAATAATTAATACTTATTTTAGACACATTACCACGTGGTTTTCTTTGATATTAAGGAAGTAACTCGCGCTTGGGTTACTCCATCAAACTTACATTCTTTCTTGGATAAAAGATCATTTATTGAACGAAACATCCACTACAAAAAAAGAATTACATATGCATTCGAATGTGGTTATAAAGCAAGTAAACTACCAATTAAAGAAAGATTGAAACAATACAGGTATTTACTAGTTTCAAAACATAATTATGTAAAAAATTGAATTTAGTATTAATTGTTTGTATTTTTAGTTTTCTGGCTCTGTATAAGGGCCCCATTATAAGTCCTTTGCCTTCTCTCTCAGACTCAGAAGATGATACAGAATTTAGTGTAACGCACACAAGCATTTTAAAGAAAACACTTTCTGGTAAATCTACTACTGCTTCTTTACTTATAACTGAAGATGTTCAGGACGTGATTAGCTCATTAGAGAATCTGATGAACAATGATACGTCAATTAATAGTTCTCGAACCGAGCGTAGATCAAAGCGTATTAAAGTAATAGAAAATGGAAATAATAATAAACATTCTGATACATCACAATCTCAAAAGAATAGCTCTTCGTATTCAGTTTCAGAAAATCCTGATTGTCGCAAAATTTCTAATATTGTTGATGAAAACGATAGTAATAGTACTAACATGGATTCAAACGATATAGATGAAAATGCTATTAATTGTTCGCCCGATTTATTCGGTTCTCAAAATTCAAAGAAGCAAGCTATTGTAAAACCCTTCAATACTGTTTCTTTGAATAAAACCACTAAATTGAGTAAGTTGGTTGACACTAAGCGTATTTATCAGAGGAACAGAAAGTGTGCTGGACGAATATCATTGTCTCAACCAACAATGAGTATTTTTGCTGAAACAAGAACCAGGTTAGATGTAAAAAGATTTAAATCTTACGAAAAGTTAGTTACGGTTGATAACAACATTAATTTCAATCGTAGTGCTAGAGAAAGTTCTCGTTCCCTGTCTCCCGATTTTGAAATTGATGACTAAAAATGAAATCAATTTGATTAATATTAAGAAATTAATAAGAATTTAATTGCACTATAACGTCCCATATTCAAGATTTACGGTTTTGTTTAAAAACACGAGCAATTATTATGTTCAAAATGAAATAATCGATACCCCATGGTATTATTTTTATTTAAAAAAGAAGAAAAGTATTTTTTAAATTTATTTATAAAATGTTGAACTTTTATTATTTATTTTTATAGCTTTTATTTTGTCAGTTAAGTTTTATTTAGTTTATACAATTAAACATATGAAATATCAAAATGTGAATTAAAGAACTTTAAAAGTTTCTTACACTTCTATACCTTAATTTTTGTGATTTGTTATTTTATAAAAGTTAAAATATTTTTATATTTTGTAACTACGAATTTCGTAATGTATAAGCGTTTTGTTTTATCTGTGTAGAAGATGTTCATTGTTATTTAATATTTAATGAAGTTTTTCTTTAGCATATTCTTTTTATTTAAGAATATTATAAAAAGATATAATAAAATAATTATTAACACAATCAAAATCGTATTCTTCTTATTATAAATAGATATGTTTCAGTAGTTTTAATGTTAGTTGATTTGAAGTGAAGGATTTCGTTTCTTTAAATATTTGGTGACTTCAACGTCATGATGAGCAATCAGCAACATGTTTTAATTCATACCGTTTGGTTTCAAATAGATAAATAATATGATTTATTGGTTTATAACGCATAATTGTAAGAGACAGATTAAACGACATGATTACAGAATGTTATGACTTTTAAACATTAACTATAGTAAGCATATATTATTTAATATTTGTTAAATTTATAAACTGTATATTATATTTGATTTCAGAGAGAGAATCTCTAAATTAAATTTCATCTTCTGTTGTATTATTACTATTAATATTCAAACTGTTTTCAACAATTAAATCGTCAATAAAAATAGCTATAGTATTCTTAATAGCTTTTGTAAATTCTAATTAAATCAAATACAATTTGCAAGTTTTTTTAAATACATTAGAAATTTTATTCTTATTTATACATATCACAATCGGCGAGGCTTTTTTAAAAATACATTATACCTCTAAAATACTAAACTGTTGTAATTGATTATGTATTAGAGGTTTAATATGCTTTAAATATATATCTAATAAATGTATTATATAAGGTGTGCATAAAATTATGCAGATATACCACCAATAAGGTATTGGACTTGTACTTCCAAATGGCCAGAACCATAACCCTCTCCTTGTTCCATCTCGGATATGGTGTGAAAAAAAAGCAGTAAATATAATCCAAGAAAATGTATGTAAACCTTCATAGAAGTTGCAAAGTGAAATTATATAGACTACTCCTATTAAAAGCCAAATACTCGAACAGTGTAAAAATGGACGATTCTGTAAATGAGTTGCATCCTGAAACAAAAATCAAATAGTTTAATTATCTTCTTACACAATGTATGACCATATAATTTCAAATATTATTTAGAAACTTACATTTATATTCCACGATTTTGCCATTATAAAATGATCAATATCTATTCCAGAAGAAAACACGAAACACAGAATTACTTCTATATACAAAGCAGCATCCTTCATTTTTACTCTGTAACCCAAAGATAGTAAATACCAAGTTAAAGCCCCAATGGTGCCGTGGGTAAATGAATCAGCCCCTGCTCTCATAATGGAGCTTATGTTACTGCTAATTAAATAATCTCCCACATAAGCTACACAGAACAATAACATTGTGATAAATGTCCGAAAAATAAATAAAATATACATAATATTTAGGTTATGTTGGATATAATATTGTATAAAGCACTTTATATCTTTTATACATATAGAACACGTAATCTATATTTAAAATAATACTGTTTAGCATAGTTTAAAAGTTAATTGCTATCTAATAAACTGGAAAGATAAAACAAAACAAAAACATTAAACAAAGAATTCATAAATTGAAAACATCACAACTTGACAGCTGTCATCACCGATTGGTTGTCATCACAAACCACGTTGTCATAGGTATAATGTTACCAGTTCAGGTTCATTGCTACCATTCAATTTAGTTTACTATAGAAAAATTCAAATTATTCATTTGAAATTGATTACTTTCATTATCATTTATTTATCTTATCTATAAATGAAATTGTGCTGTTTATGTTTATAAAGGACGGTAAAGGTAAGCATTCACTTATCAGCATGGAAGTCATGAAGTGCGTTCACTTATCTGTACCGCATTGTCCCATTGTATTTAGTCTCAATTGTCTTCAACCGAAATCAGTTATATCCGGTCACAGTTCATTTCGATAAAATCAATTTCCTAGCACTAATAATTGAAATGAATAATAGAATAATAATAAATAAAAAGCAACAATTCTTTCAATAAGAGATAAGATAAAGAGGGTAACATTCATTTTCTTATTTTGAACTACATTGTACCAAATGTAAAAAGAGCTAACATTTTCTAAATAGATAAAACAAAGAATGCCTATAGAAATATAAATGACTATTACAATTTCGTGATATAGAAGCCGTAAGTTATGTTGCAGACGGATCAGGCGTAATGATCTAGCTCTCTGTTCAGATAACTACTTAAAAATATTAAAATATTTAAACACGATAAATATTTAAATAAACTGTTAAATACTTTTATAATATTTCCACCAATATGATAGACGTTTGTAACATCTTTATAAAGTCACAAAGTAGTAGTGTTCTGACTGTACAGAGTTCCGGTTTGTTCCGTAGTGCTTTCCGGTAAACAACTGTGCTACAAAAGTAAAAAAGAAACCAATTTACCTGTGGTAGAATAAGAAGTATGGGATCTGCTTTAGTAAGGAATATGCTGGTATGAAAGATATATTTTATATACGTAGTTACAAGGGTAATAATTTTGCCATTTCACATCATTAATTTTTCATAAAAAAAATTATTAAACAATAATTGAGTTTTCTTACTTTTTAGGCCCGGCACAACTGTATTTTTTTGGTTCCATTTCTTTTATGATATTAGTTGTTTATATTATAACTCTGTTACGTCTTACTATAATATTTTTCAAAATCAACCGTTTTGTTTTTTATACAAAGACCAATAGATGTCGCCGGCAATAATATCTTTACAGTCCAAAAGATGTCTCTCTTAGCGAAGTTAACAACCGCGCAATTTAAATGATTTAAGCGAAGAACTTTTCCGATTGACAAGTTTTTAATAAAAAATATCTGTACATTTTTTAATTATGTAACTTTTTAACAATGCTAATTACTTCTTAATCGCGTTTTAAAAACGAAAAACTTCCCGTTGTCATTAATCGAAATTTCTTTCATATTAAATTAATCATGATTTATACATTTGATATATAGCTTCCTTCAGTAAGACAAAATTTGCTTTTAGAAATGTTGAATTATTTAAAACTTTTTGACTTCAATTTAATATTTAAACTGAAACAATTGCGGTTGTTATATTTGACATATGACATTTTCATATATTCTTCAATGCCTTCAATTTGCATTTCAAGAAAACTGGGTTTGTTCCATTACATTTCCCAATCGGCGTGGCACAAACTTCTTTAAAGGGTATTTACAGATTTAGAAAAGAAAATCCTATCAAAATAAACCAAGTAGGTTTTTACTTGTATAAAAAACTACTTTAACACTTACTTGAGTTCTATCCAAAGATGTTTTTTTCAATTTCAAATCTAAAACTACATGTACGAGTATTCAATAATAGTTAAGGTAAATTGATTCTCCTTTCACGCATTCCTTTGAAGCGGTTTACAGATTTATTCTAATTTAAAATCATTAGAGAGACGCTTAGATAAAGTGAAGGAGGGAATAAAAGAGAATGGTTTAAGCTGGGTTAATAAATGTCTGTACAGGGTATTCCGCGAGAAAGCTTTAAATGTCAATTTATATACATTAGTTGTGCTCAGGAAGTTTTCTCTTTTATTGGAAAAAAAATAAAAAATTGATGTATTGTAATTGTATTCAAAACTGTAAATATGTGGGTACATCCGGGGAATATTAAAAGTCAATCACGGGATCTCGAGACCTGTCACACGGGATTATCCATACAAAATTTAAATTGATAGTTGCAATAATAGTTGTTATAATAGAATAGTGTAATAATAGTTAAAATTATTGCTTATTTTTAATGATATTGTTTTACATAACCATCATTATCCTTCTCTCTAAACGAAAAACTTAAATTAATGTAAAATATTTACCTTAATGTTATGTTTTATAAATTTACCGAAGTTAACCTCTGCTAGCATATTAGTTTCCATATTAGTTCCATAATAGGGAATATGGTGCAATCTTGCATAAAAAGCTTTATTGCCGCCAGAAAATGTAAATCTATATCGAATGGTAACTTTTGTTTACGTAATCTTACATTCCATTAACCTAAAACATTTTATGTAACATTTGTTTAACAGAATTTTTATAAACTTTGTTAATAATGTGAAATAAACATTAATTATTATTTTTTAAATTTACTTTGGCTTTAACTTTTTCAGTCTTCTTGCCTAAGTGTGTCAATTACAAAATATTAAATTACATTACACATAATTAACATTTACTACCATTTTAACTGGGTTTAACTTATTTGTTCTTCATATCTCACATGTGCAATCAAAAACAAAATATTTACAGGTAGATTGGTGTATTATACTCACTTTCTAAAAATATTGAGTAATGCATCTATCTGACTCTTTCTATTTTTGCATCCTACGATAGAGAAACATCTTAAGATAAAAGAATTTGTAGATCCCAGTAAATTTCCTTTCTCTCCACAAATACAGATAAGAGATTGTAATAATTTGATTTTATATAAATGTGAAGCTCTTTTACAGTGTCCAGATTTTAATCGACAAATAGTGACATATGTCACTTATTTAATAGACAAATAAATCTTAAATATATGTAACAGTATTAACATATATCCAAGAGCATAAAACTATATGATAAGTACGACCATTAAATCAAATCTCTTAAACACAATTGCTAAAATATAAGAATGAAAAATCATGTCCTATATCAAGTTTTAGAATCTCTGGATGAACTTCTAACTCAAAAAGTCTAATTTTCGGCACGAAGTTTGTCAAGATTTAATTGAATGAAACTTATAACACTAAAAATAAATGTGGATGAAGTCAGACATTAAATCAAATCGTCAGGGAACCTGCTAAATGACAGACGAAGTTACAAATAGTTGAGACAAAGTTTTACGGGACACAAAATCATCATTAATGGATATGTGGCTATAGCTGTATTTAACATGGACCCTATTTAATTATTTTATAAATTTATTTAAAATTATACCTCCAATTATTAAATAAATTTTTTGCAATTTTTATTTAGTTTTATTTTGTAACTTTTATCTGACGCATTCACTTGTTTCTTAATATTGCATTACTTACAGTATATTTTTATTACATAATAAAGCATTATTAACTGAGTATTATTTATAATTTTCTATCATTAATATGCAGTGTGTGAATTTCAACGATATCTAATACAATAGACTGGATATGCATATAACTTTATAAATTTTCTCTTAAATGTACCCCTAATGTGGTAAATATTGGGTGAGGTTTTGCGAAAAATTGTTTCGAAGAAAGGCAAGTCTTTGTAATATTGTCGTGTTGTATAAATTCGCATTGTATAAACCCGTATTATAGAGGATCTATTGTATACGATGTATATGATCTGCAGTTGTAAACATTATTTTTTTATACGGTTATAATGTGTTTATTTCAACATTCGTTTCATAACTAATATTATTTGGGAAGGTGAGTGCCTCCATTTTATTTCCCGAGTGTTTATATAGGTCCTCTCATACACTTGATCCATCAACAATTCATCCAACATGTTTTTATAACAAAATATAATATTTAACTAAAATCTTGAAAATGTCAAGGATATATTTGTCATACCCAAAAGCCATTCGTCAATGTAGAAATAGTGGATAAAGATAGTGTCGACGTAGAGGAAATCATGAGTTTCCCGCACAACTCCACGGGCTCCGACATCGCAGCGTCCAACGTCTCTAGTTTGATCTCCTTTCTGACATCAACTCGATCCCACTTCTGAGTCCGGGATTCAAGAAGCCTATCGCGTGTTGTGTGAGCTATCAATTCCATTCGCGACTTTTTATAGGCTGGTTTAATAGTCCTTTGGGTCATCTACAAACGGAAGGGATAAACTTTTTATTTTTTTATTAGATTGATGTCTCTAGCGTAAAAAGAACCATGAACCAAGAACCAGCTGATCTAAAGATTTTAAATAAAAGATTACTTTAAATGTATTATTTATATCAGGTTTAGAAATGTCAAGGATGCTTCTCTTCAATACAAAATATGGAAATCTGAATTTTAGAAAGACATATACATAACTCGCATAGCTGCAAACGTGATTTATATAATCAACGTAATTAAGGTTGCCTGCTCATCAGGCTTATAAATTTAGTAAATATTTACTTAAATTGAATGCGCCATCTATTAAGCAGTAGTACATAATGATTTGTTTAACAGGTATGCAATATAACCGCATTCTATTCTATGCAGTTTTATCTAACTAATATATTTGACATCAACACTTTTTATTAAGTCAAACGTCAAATAATAATTGTATTCACTGACGATCTTTATATAAGCTTAAGATAAGTGGATTTTATTCCACAATCATTGAGATGATTTAATTCGAATATAATTAAGTCAATGCGCTCTTTAAATGTCATAAACCTTCTAGAAAGTTCATTTTCTGCATGATAAAACCAGCTTAGATGTGGGATTAAGTAAAAAATAATAAAAAAAGAACATCAAAAAGTCAATATAAAGAAATGAAAATTCAGGACAATGATGGAAGGAGATGATTGTAAAATTTATTTTTATGTTTTTTTCTTTTTATTTTATAAAAAGTGCTTTGTAAGAAATTTTTAAAATACTCGCCATTCTAAATCATGCAGTTATTATTTTTATGCAACCTTTAATTCTCCGCTTAATTTGATATTGAATAATATTTCATTATTTTCAAATACATGCCTAATCGTTCCTCGAAACAGTTCAGAATAAACCGCTACTGAGCAACTAACAAGAATAACAAAATAATACACGAACTAAAAACTAATGTGCTTGAAACAATTTTTTGCCCTTTTTTAGTCATGGTTCTGCTAATGATCACTACTGAAACACATTTGTTACTCTGTTTGTAATATATAACAGAAATAGTTGAAGTTTTCTCAAAGTATGAAACCTTTTTTTTGTTAAACTTTTATAACGTGAAATCGAATCTGATCTATAAGTAAGATTTTACCACAGTGAAATAAGATGAAATAAGCAATACCGTACTCTGAAGCAAACAGCATGTTTACACACACATACTAACTCATCCATAGATGTTCATATAAATCTGTAGGGTGTTTAACAATTGTATTATGACGTATATGGTCTATAAAACGTAAAATATATATCTTACCATATAAAGCTGTTATAGTAGTTGCGCTCCAAAACTTGAAGGCGTTGAAAATATGTTAAAGAATTTTATGAATAAATGCGACGCAAATCAACAGAAATTAAAAGAATTCTGCGTTCGTATTATTTTCGGCTTGTGAAACCATGTTGTCCTTAAGACGATACCCATACCATTACGAAACACCTTATGAAGATATTCCATATATAACGGTACAGGGTAACGTAGCTCCTGAAGTGTGTATGCCTTATGGAGTGGATAGTCATACAGAAATAGTAAACGTAGCGAGTGTGGTAGCGTAGAACTATAGCGCTGTTCTACGAGACGTAGCTTGTAGCCCGTAGCCCGTAGCCTGTAGATCGTAGAGCTCGTGGCCTGCTTGTAGTCCGCTTCGTAGCCCGTAAAGCTGTAAAATCTCTACTGTTGTATATTCGTATCTATATACATCGGCTACATATGCGCTGAGTGTTACGTCTCGTAAAAAGTATATGAGATCGATGGCTGATGCCTTCACGGCACCAGTGAGTGTACCACACTGGATGTTTGAAGTTGGGTGCTGTACTGGGCCCTACAGAATGCTGAGTGTTTGTGGGAATACTGGAATACTAGAATATGAGAATGCGAGGATACACTGCCAATATTTAGTTTTTTGGTTCATTAAATATTTGATTTACATATGTTGTTTCAAGTTAATTTTGATTGTTCTTGATGTTCGTTCGTTGAGTCATTTCGACTCACAGTAGACAGTATGGGATAAATTAATTTGAAAGAAAACTTTGTGCAAAGTTAGAAATTATCAATGATGAAAATCAAGAAGTTGTTGGAAAGACCATCCTGTTAGATGTTTCTTTGCAATGGGCTTGTGTCCTCATTTTTTAGTGGTCGATTTTTTAATTGTTTATTGAAATTGATGTTAATAAATGTGTATTGGCGTGTTTATTTTATTAAATATCTAAATGTTGACGGAGATATAGCAATTAAAAGTTTGAATTGTAGTTTCAGCGCTAAAAATGGTCGGCCATATTTTTATGACGTGAAATGCATTTTAATGTCAGTTATTTGTTGAGTAGGTCAGTGCTGTGGTAATATTCTGTAGCTGTTGGTAGTCGAATAATTAAGTCAAATCAAAGAATAATAAGTCTTTATTTTATTTAACCCTGCTAAGGCAGACATAATATTGGAATTTGAGTGTTCCTTGAAATAGCTGTAAATAATATTTAATATTTTGATATATATATTAATATAGCAGAGATTTATGAGCCCTTACACAAGGATTGTGATGTCACATGCACTTGGAATGTTTACAACGTTGAATCCCTTTAATAATTAAAGAGACAAAATGACTTTTTTAATTGTTAATATCTCTTAACATATTTAATTATAGTAAACATTTTGGAGTCACTTTGCTATCATATTGAAGATGCGTATGATTCTTTTGTCATGAAAGAGTTCAGTTTCTCACACTCGTTCATATGAAATGTGTTTTTTATCGGCTACAAGTGAAACCACTCCACCTGTCCGAATACAAATGAAGATAAGGTTAATGCGAACTGTAATTGCAGCGCAATAGTGATAGAAACGTCAGAAAACAGGACACTACACCAAATTGTTTACTGGGAACACACGCACCGATAAAGCAAATCGTTCACCGTTAGTTTTCTATACAACTGTCAAGACAGTCTTCATGAAATATTTCCGGAAATATGAAAAATCATAGTTTAAAAAAAATTAACATTGAATTTAATTCTTTCTAGTTACAATTTTCCAAAGTGCCCTTTGTTTTATTCTCGTTCTGGCATTACTAATCGAATTCGAAGCTTTCTGACTTACATAAGTCGGGAAAACGACTCTGAGAATTTAACTATTTATTATTAATTGATCATAAATTATACGCCATCCATTAGAATGTTATAAATGTAGCAAGCAAATCTCTTAATACACTTAATGAACTAGCTATTGTACAATTCATGAGAACGACTACATTTTTAATGAAATAGAACTTTAATATATTCCTGTTTTCTAAATTCTAACCAATGTTTCTTTGACGTTAATCCAATCGTAGGAAATTTAAAACCGGAAGATATTAAATAAGTAATGTTGATACAGGTGTAGGGATCCATCCCCATTGCTATATATTTATGGTTTGCAGTGAAATATGAGATATTCCCAATTAGGTATATACTGCGGGCAACTTCAATTTATACAAATATATCTAATATTTTTTTAAACTATGAATATTTTTGCAGCCAAAAGTGACCTAAAATAACATTCAAAAAATAACATCTGATAAAAAAAAATAATGGAAATCCAATGAATTTATTTTATTATTTATTGCTGTGTCTTCGGGTTCGATCCCGGGTTTCGTTGTTATTAATGTTATTATTGCATTGTTCGCAAAGTTGTGATAACTGTGTACCACAGCACTAACTATAGCGCTAGCAATATACTCCGTACAACAAAATAGATAAAATCAAACCATAAAGATAAAATTCAGGCTGACGTAATCGACGTTATAAAACGGTAGTGTGATTTTTGCGTAAAATGACCCCTCTTCTTTTAGTTTTCATTTAGAAAGTTTATTTTTATTACTAGTTGAATTTATTTGAACAGAGCTTACAACACGTTTCATTTAATTTAACACCTTTTGGTATTTTAATCCAAATATTGAAAGAATTGCATGGATGAGTGAAGAATCTATTACGCTTTCAACCCTCAGTGTTCCACCCTCGCTGATATTTATTAAGAGATGGGGTTGTTTATATAAATGATATAAGGGGGCGTCCATAAATTACGTGAGGTGTTTTTTTAAATTTTCTGTCCCTCCCTCTCCCCTTGGTGAGATGTCGTGAGATTTTATTCAACTCCCTCCCCCATCCCCCAATCTCACGTGAGATTTTTCAAAATGTGGGTTTCTTACGTAAACGCGTTGGATTGTTATTGTAAAAAGAAAAGAAAAATTTGCTTCGTGCTTTTATTTACGACTAGTTAAGACTAGTAATCAATATTGTTGAGAGTTTGCAGTCTGCAGTCTGCAGTCTGAGAGCTCCAGAGCGATCTCATTACATTTACATGGTTCGGATAGGTAAAGCGTAGTAGCCCGTATACGTCCGGCAGAAATTCGCTTAAATACGGTCCCATACTGAGACAGGCCTTAAGCATGTACAATCTATATTAAATGGACCAAAATAGTATAATTTTTTTTTGTTTCAATCAGAAAAAATATTGCGTGATATTTGCCGAGACCCCTCCTCTCTCCAACGGAAGATTAGATGAGATTTGACTCGACCCCCTCCCCCCCTTAAGCATCTCACGTAATTTATGGACGCCCCCTAACCATTGAAGATAGACGTGTCTATTGGTTATTTTTAAATTTACTCAATTTTTGATATCTGTTTTTGTTAAGGGGGTCTTCTATTTTGGTTGGAACATAACATTTCCCGGTTATTTTTAAAAAGGAATGAATTAAAAAGAGAAAAATAAATCTTGAACATATTTATCAATATTATTGACTACAACTGCGTAAACTATATCTGCCTAATGAACAAGAACTGTCAGTTATCGATACCTAGTTCTTAAACCGATATGGACGTCAGCCAATTCAAACCTTAAGATCTTACAAAGATTTCAAGCAAAAACCGTGGTATACTACAAACGAAAGACTGCACCACGATCTTGCCATACCAACAGTGAGACAAGAAATTAAAATTCGAACGGTGAAATATAAAGACAGTGCATTGAGCAACCTAATGGAAGGCTTGACACATACCGACTTATATTCACAAAGAGACTGCAAAGTTGACCTCACCACCTGCTTAATGTGTTGTAGCTATATCAATACTATGAGCTTGAAATTTACCACTAATTTACATATATCCATAAAAAAATTCAAGAAAAGACAATCGACTTTTTCGATCTAAATAAGTAAAAGACGCCTGTAGAAGTATTTCTTCAAAATCATAGGACACAAGCGAAATAGGCATGAATAATGTATGTTACAGAAACAAATAAATATATATTATTCATACGGTGTGTTATTAGTACTGCAATATGAGTCGTCATTTGAATAATTTGACATCTTTTGTTTCATCGTTTCATTTTCTTCTTGGGGTATGTATGTAAACTCTAAATAAAATATTTAAATGTAAAGTATATTATAATTTATATAAGAGTAGCTTTAATGTGTATTGCGCTTCAAGAAGTGAGCTAAGTGTACAATTGTAGAAGTACACTCGTACTAGCTACCAGTTCTTCTAAGAAATATATTAATTAGTTTTATGAAAACATGCATTTTGAATTATGTTTACATTAAATTTAATTACATTCATTGCCATATACTTCTTTCAATAAATTATAAGTTTCAGTAGCGGTTTTTTAAAGTTTCATTTGAAATTTCACAACATTTCGTTGCTCTATTGTTACATTTAACATTTTTTCGGTGAAACTTAAAAATACTGTAATTCGAACGAAGATTCTGATTCTTTTATAGAAGTGAGAGGCACTGCATTCGAAAGAGAAAGCATACACACTTGTTCTATAGCAGCGTCAGTCTCGTTATTTAATAGTCGCATCTCATATATCGTACATGTAAAATTTTGCCAATACCATATAATTTAGTATACATTTACTTTAGAATTTGAATTCTATTATATATAACGCAAATTTCTATAAATACCAAGTGATTGAAAAATATCACACTCTATTGTATCCAGAGCAAATTTAAGGCACTTTCGATTTTTTCACGCGCTGTAACATATAACCGTACCAAAGTGTTGTAAATTCTGACTAATATTAAAAACCTAAAAAACTGATATTTATTGATTTTTATAGAATTTATTATATTTGTTTGACAAAGTAAAATTTACTATAAATATAATTTATACAAGTCAGGGGAATAGTAAACGTAGCATTACTAAAACAAATATGTGAACAATACAACACGGTTGTTGTTTAGAGTATGAGTGAGGGTGGTGAGTGTTAGGAAGAGGTAGGTCGGGAAAGGTTGCATTTGATCCAGACTCCTGCGACGTAATACTGAAATGGTACATGGGACATGAGGCTTTCAACCCTACTCGGTGACCGGGAATACATTACCTCCCAACACCCTCTCCCCTTCCCCTGCCCCTGCCTACCTAGTCACCATCCCGTCTTCGTTTTCGTCTCCCACGCAGTTCAAACTGATGTGTAACACTATAGCTACAGGCTGCGTGACTGTCTCCCCTTTAGACCTTAGTAACCTTTAAGAAATTCTAAGAAAAAATTCTGGAAAAATAAATTTAATTGAGTTTAATGCCATCTGCTTATCTTTAAAGTTATTACAAGGTTATATTTCTGCATCTAAATAGGATGACAACTATTCAAAACTGCTGCAGTGATTTAAATTAGGGACAGGACACTTTGCCATCATATTGAAGATGCGTATGATTTTCATAACAGTCGTTCATATAGAATGTCTATTTTATCGGCCACATATGACGAAACAACTCTGCCAGTCGGAATTCAAGTGATGATAAAGTTGATGCGAACTGTAATGGGCTTGTGTCCCACAAAAAGTCACAGCTCATAAATCTCTGCTATATGTATTTATGAATCAAACTATCAAATATTATTTACAGCTATTTCAGGGAACAATCAAATTTCAATATTATGTCTGCCTTAGCAGGGTTAAATAATATAAAAACTTATTATTCTTTGACTTGACTTGACTATTTGACTACCAACAGCTACAGAACATTACTACAGCACTGACTACTTACTCAACAAATAACTGACGTTAAAATGCATTTCACGTCATACAAATATGGCCGACTATTTCTAGCGTTAAAACTGCAATTGAAACTTTTTATTGCTATATCTCCGTCAATATTTAGATATTTAATAAAATAGACACGCCAATACACATTTATTAACATCAATTTCAATCAACAATTGAAAAACCGACCACTAAAAAATGAGGACACAAGCCCATTGAAGTGCAATAGTGATAGAAACGTCACAAATAGGACACATTACCAAATTGTTTACTGGGTGTTTCTAAAGTCTGAAATGTACAATGTCTGCACTAGTACAATTCATGACGCATGACGTCAAAGAAAAGTATTAGCAAAGACGCCTTTACTAGATCGAATTAAATACGTATTTGCATACAAAATAATAAATGTCAATATCTTACGAGTATTCTGCTTCTTAGAGTGTATTTAAATAAAGCAAGGAACACATTAACGCACTTATATATCTAGATTATGTTATAAATGTGTTAATTTATCGTACAAGTAAATGTCAGAACCACACAAGATAATTATGAAGCAATATTCGCTAAACGAGCACATGACGATATTGATTAAAACAACTTAACTGTAATTGGTAAAGAGAGAGGGGAGGAGAGACACATTTTGTTATAAATTACAAATATCCTATACAGTTACGCTTATACACTGTAAGAAATGTTCAGTAAAAATTACTAAGTGTTATAGTACCTGGATGCTAGTTTATTAGTGACAACGGTCTTACAATCACCTTACATTTATTTTATATTTCATTTAGAAATTTTTAACATGTTTTAAATTCTTTCCCTTTTCAGTGTTCGTCTCTATCTTACCTTCCTACTCTGCCTTCATTCTTTAAACATCAATGCATTTTAGGTTTCTTTCCCAGTAAACAATTTGGTGAAGTGCCCTATTTAGTGACGTTTCTCTCACTATTTCACTTCAACTTTATCTTCATTTGTATTCCGACAGGTGGAGTAATTTCGCCATCTGTATCCGATAAAGTAGACATTTTATATGAAAAAATGTGAGAAACTGAACTATAAATGAATGACAAAAAAATCATGACGCATCTTCAATATGATGTCAAAGTGACTCCAAAATGTTTACTGGGATGCGACCTTTTTTAAATTCATGCACATTTTTTCTGGAAAAAATGTTGGATGCTTGAAAACTTTTGATACAGTTATATCCACTAAACTTTAAGAAGACGAACTGGGTTAATAAATTTGAAATATATTAATTTTTCTGGTTTTTATAAGCGGTTCGTAAAATTCATGGACTTTTTTTTTAAAAACGGAAATTACTGATTTCTTAATATTTTTTTATGCAGTTATATCCATTTATGTTTAAGAAGACGAACTGCGTTAGAAAATTTAAAATATCTTAACTATATTGAATTTTATAAGGGGTTCTAAAAATTCATGGATTTTTTTTCAAAAAGAAAAATTATTGATTTCTTTATATTTTTTGATGCAGTTATTTCTTATTTCTTTAAGTTACCATTAATATTTATCGGGTTTATTACTTTTGGTACTCGGAAGATGTAAAAAATGAAACTACCGAAAAGAAGGCTCACAAATACATTCTATTTCTCAGCCTCCTTTTTTCTAAGAACAAACGTCCGAACGGAAGAGAGAAGGAAAGGTGTTAATATTAGTTTCGGTCTCTTGGAAACGCTGGCCAATTACCCGGGCCATGCTGAGGACCATTACGAATCATGATTGTAAATAAAATACGGAGAGACTATCAATTGAAGTAAAAGTAGCATTCTTTGAATACCCCATTGTATTGGCACTCAAAAGTCAAAGACTTGAAGACTTGAAGACAGCTACTAAAAGAAAGCCAATGCCAATGGTGCAAATAATATTTTGGTAAAAAGTTTCAACTATTTTCTAAAGACTTATGAGGAGTATAATGTAAGAAGCCTGAGTGGAGTCGAAGGTTCACGTATTACATTGTCAGATCATTGAAATCTTACCGAGTGTACATCCATTTGTGTCTGTTAGATATAAGCTGATGTTTTCCAAACTTCTTCCTTGGAGTGCTATAAAAACTGAGTTACAATAGGAAACAAATATAGAACGTGATGGAGCTGAAGAGCTAAAGTAGGATGCGATGTAAGTGTATACAGGGTCTCTCAATAGGGGACAAGGCTGGCTTCGCAAGTTTAGGGGTCTCAAACTCAGTAAATTGTTTTTGGATGGAAACCAAAAAAAGGTAATTTTTCACAAAGTGTAAATATTTTAAAATATTATTACGTTTGAAGTAATGTTTTCTTTTAAAACGATTCTCTTTATTCGGTTTGTTCCGTGAACGTTCGGGATTACCATCAGTCAGTTTAACATAATACATCTCTGACACTACAGCAGAATACGACCGATGACCGCCGACTATGTGCGATTATAATCGAGTAATTTCGCAAACGTTTTGAGAATTACCTACATAAATATATAATTTTGTTGTTTAATCATATTTTATTATCACGGTGCTCTTTTCACATCACATTTTGTTATTCAAATGTAAATCTATCACTGATCCCATTCTGTCTGGCGTAAACGCGTACAAAAATCATTTCTACCCAGTGTTAATTTGTGTTTAACACCATTCCCTTCAGTGTAAGCTATGGACTCTCTGAATAACTGAGAGGAAAAACTTCCAAATGTAATTTTAACTTTAACTTTACTTACTGACGTAAACGTGTGCGCAATTGGGAAATAGTAATAAGATACCACGCATCTAGTTAAACTTCTTTAAGATAAATAAAATATAAATGAGTGACTCACACAATATCCTTGCCTTTAGAAACTTTTGATGAATTTAGTTTTAATTATAATTAGAGAAGCGGAAATAAAGTTAGATGTTTGATTTTTCTTTGAAGTCCTATCAAAAGGTGAAGCAGTAAAGGAGTTTGTTTTAACTAAGGAAGTTAATAAGAGAAAAGAGTTTTTTTTCAACTGATTATAATTTTTATATTTAGCTGAAAGGGCTATTAGAATAATCCATTTAATTAATTCAATTTAAGCGAAATATTTAATGTGAGTTGAAAATATACTTTATTTACCGTCCACAGGTCGACATTACCGCATCAGATTTATCGTGCTAACATGGAAGAGAAGGAAAGCGGGAGGGGGGGTATAATTATTCAGATACCACTACAGTTGCTAGTGGTATCTGAATAATTCATCGTATAAATGTGATACTTCCGGTTTCAAATGTAAATGGTTGAAAGAACAACTCGGAACTAGGGGGGAGAGAGCTCCGAGCGGCAAATTCTAGTTTGAAATATTGCACAGTATCATATTCAATTCATATATATTCAAATTCTCGAAAAAAAACATGTAATATGTATTAAAAAATGCTTGTAAAATAATTAAAATTATTGGCAGCAGTTATTAAAAAGGGCGTCATAATAAAGTATGTTTATGCGAAAGAACTCCAACACACTCTATTGAAAAAGTCGGAGATTGCAAGCAGTCTGTTCCAGTACAAATACATACCAGTGTAATGCCTTTTCCTTCACTCCTATTCATTTTGTATAAGTGTGACTGAAACAAAAGATTGGTTTAATTCAAAAGCTGCTGTAGAACCACTGCATTTTATTAACACTAATATTTTGAATGTAAAAGAAATGTGTAGCTAGATTACTAGATGGAAGTTGTGGTTTCGCATTGTTGCGATAGTAGAATTACAGTAGAACATAGACCAGACCAAAATTGAATAATTATGCTCTTTGATTTTACACAAATGCATTTACATAACTACATGTGATGTATTTATTGAAAATACAGATTGCATAAATATGTTTTGTTTATGCCGTACTCATATAATGTATAGAAATGTGGCTCATATTCATGAGATTATTATAAACTAATGTTTTCATATCAATAGGGTTTATTAACATCATGTTGTGGACTAATCCATTACAACTTTATTTTTAATTAATTTGGGTTTAGTCACTGTCGACCGTCGGCTATTGGCGAGGGTCTCTCTCTATATATCAAAGTATTTCTATTGGTGTAGTGGCTCAGTTTAAACATATATTTTTAAAAGTTAATTATGAAAATGGAAACTAATGGTGATTTGTACGTCATTACTAATTATTACACATTATTAATTTTATTTCATTAAAATATTCGTAAAATGTCGGTAATGCAGAAGCACTGTAAAATTCTCCAGTGCATTGTCTTCAGTTGCTAATTAACTGTGAACGGGAAGGTGTCGTCTACAAATAAGTCAAATTAAAACATTTTACATCCTAAAAAATTCTAAACTAATTCGCGTATAAAGTGTTTTAAATCGATTATAAACATATTAATTAAATTATGAATAAGTTTTATGGTAATTACTGCAGTATAAATAGTTTCTTTTTGTGAAAATATAACCCAATTTTTATTACGCAACAAGTGCATCGGCGGCATCTTCAATGCCCTAACTGTGTTGTTATAAAGTAGAAAATTAATTAATAGTGATTAATAAAAAGTGTTGCATTGTAGAACAGTAATTATATATTCATAAATAATAAAACTGTGAATATATTCCTTCATGCTAGTTTTTTTGTTAGACTTGCATGTAAGATTTGTTTTAAAAATTTAACCTCACTTTTTGACACATACGTATAAAATAAAGAACTAAGAATAGTATTTTCGCTAAAGATAAATTCTGTGGACTATAAATGTAACTTATTTTCTATGTTAACATATAAATAATAGTGCTTATAAATTGGTATAGGTTTTAGTTTGTGTGAAGTTTAAAATGTAAACAAAGTATCAACCCGATTTCAAATACAAATGTCATGTGTATTCTTTATTTCTATATGTGTAAAACCAGTTTCTTTTTTTGCTGAACTCCTGGAGCTGCCAAGGTCGTTGTGTTTCCTGTTCAAAGGTAAGTACCCTTTATTTTCTTCTCTGGAATGTGGTTCTAGTTTTGACATATGCTTGTGTGGTACCGTATTATTGTTGTACACATTTAATTCTGTTGAATGTAACACTTTATGTATGCATTTTTATTGCAATGTTTTTAGTTATATAGTAACTATAGACTGGCATTGAGTATTCGTAATGTAAATATAGTGTTGATTGGATTATAAACAATAGCAGTGAATAGTGAATTAGGACTAAATGATTTTTTGGAATGTTTTGTTTCTTTCGTTTTGATATAAATGTAAGTGCCTAGTTTTGACTAAGTTTCTTGTCATAATTGTACTATTTTTCTTGAGTGAAAACCAAAGACAGAGCTCAAACGCACAACTCTGGGCCCTGAAGTGACTGGTTCAGGAGACTTTATTAACGATTGCTCACTATTCACAATCCAATTGTAGGTTAACTGAGAATTTGTAAAACAAGTTCGGAAAGAAACAAAGTGATATCTGTCTAACCTATTCTCTAATTATTCTACGTAACGAAATACAAATGCTGTTTTATTTTGTAAATATGAAGAGATATAGTGAGCAAATGCAATTAAATTTTGAGAATAATTTACATATATACATCATGTAAAAGATAATAAATTTTTAAACGATCTACTAAAAATAGAATTTTGTTTAATTGACCTTGTTAATTTATGTCAAGGGTTGTAATCTTGTAGGCTTGATAATGTGTTGGTTAAATATGTATAACATTGTTTATTATGTTTATGCATAATTTCATCATTAAGATAATAACGTGATACAGTGGAATATAACCTTTATTACTCACCCGTCATGTCTGACTAAAGATGCTAGAAAATGTGGAAATGTGAGGAATGTCTTACTGAAGTCAAAAAAATAATCACGGCTTATGTGTAACGCTATCAAGAAGTCGGAAAACTATCAAAATGTGAACCGTAGGGTTTTTAAACAAGAGCTGTCATTTTAAATCAATTGGAAATGCAATATTTCGGTGATATTTGGCAGATATTATGTTTTATTACTAACCTTAAAGATTTTACTTTAGATTAAAATAAAAATATCACCACTTTTCACGGAAGTACTGCGTTTTACCTAAATATCGATGTCTTCTGGGCTCTCCCATTAAAGTCCCAGCTGTAATGTTTATAGCTATCTTCACTCACGGTGAAACATAATGCAAACACCTTAGTACTTCACTACATTGTTGGCTAACTTAACACATTAGTCATGTTACTCGTTTAGCCGTATTATCCCCTATGTAAAACCAACTAAATTACCGCACATTAACTAACCTAGAATTAGTGTCATCATAGGATAACTAAAAACAAACTAGTTTGCTTGAAGTGACCTTGAGGTCTTCAAGTCGTAAGGGATAATAGTTTGTAAGAGAACTGAGAGTATTCTTGCTTAGTTGTTTCCTTAGTATGAGTACGTCTGCATAGGGTGCTCACAAATGACTGTTGCATCAATTATATAAGATTGTATTCAATTCCCCAAATGTCTTACGGGGTCTTACGTCAAATTGCAATTATAATTTTAAAATAAACCTTATGCATATTTGTCGGAAGATTCATAACTTATTTATCGCATAGAAATAATCATCATTATCATTATTATGGTGCTACAGCCTATATCGCATCTACATGAGATATCGTATCTACCTCCGATATCGTTTCTACCTGCGATATCGTTTCTACCTGCGATATTGTATCTACGTGCGATATGGTATCTATCCACGATACAGGGCCGGATTTTGAGGTGTGGAGGCTCTGAGGCCACGAAGGAGTGGAAGCCCCTAATTATCTTCCGAATAAAAGGAACAATTTTTTTCCATCAAGTTTTTCAAAAATTTAGTGCTTTGATCTCTATTGTGGAGACCCCGGGGCAGTAGCCCCGCCTGCTCTCTCTCAAATCCGGGCCTGCCACGATTTATAACTATTATTACTCTGTAAATATCTACAGCCTAACCTATACCGGCACTTTATCTTAAACCTCTCATGCTTCTTGACCTTTTCATGCTTCTCGGATTGCGCTGTATATATTTAGTTAATTCGTTGTAATTCCTTTGATTGAATGTAAAAGAAGATCAAAGACAGGAATGAATTATCCAGGCAATTCCCGGAAACAAACTTCTGGATAAGTAGCTTGAGCCAAATGACTAACTTAATGTTATGAACAAATGATATATAATGTAAACAAAGAGAACTAATAAAGATTTTCATGTAAAAAATGCAGGATGAAACGATTTCTTTTGTACACATCATGTTCAAATTATGATTTCTTCCATTAGATTATAAGACATAAGACATTTATCATATTATCTTATTTTAACCCTCTTATTGATTTTCTATCCATATTCTTCCTATCAATATGTGTTTTAATCTATTTCCATGAATTGTTTTTTAGACTTCAGAGATTGAAAGCTTTATCTTGGATGTTGTTATTAATATAATATCCCTTTTTTGTTTTTTTTTGAACGGGTTCTTTTTATAAGCTCAGCGTAGATTTTATCCAAATAAACATAGTCCTATGATATTATTAAATGAAATTTAACAAAACAATAAATAATTTTGAATAATATAAAATAAAAAAAAAGGTTTTTGAAAAAATAAATTATAACAACATAAGTCAAAGAGATTCTCTGGCCGTAGTAGTTAGGTCGTACACTGCGCAACAAATCTACCAAATTAACAATAACATAATGAAAAGGAAATGAACCCAAGTGCTTTATTCTGACTTCAGTAATTTTATATCATTACATTATTAACCATATCTATATTCGAGATTCCAAGAAATAAGTTACGACCAAGAGAACAAGATTTCTTCTTCTCTTTTTATATCAATGAGTCAAATAAATAACTTTATAATTACAAAGATTTGAAGTATGTTTTTAATTAATGAATTATTTAATTATACCATTAGTCAGTTTACAAGAACATAACAATATTTCTTTGAATGTTGTAAAAAGGAATACATTTATATTTTATTTCTTTTATATTTAATTTTAGTCTTAGTTATTCAGTTGGCTTCTTCCCTAATTTATTGCAATATATATTTCCATTTCCATTTCATTTTCTTCATATATCATATTCATATTTCATTGAATTAAAAATTACCATTCATTAACATACATTTTTTAAATTTAATAAGAAGTTGTTTCTACGTTCTTTAATTTCGTTATAATTCATTAACTTTCCTTGGTATCCTTCGGGGGTGATGACCTGTACACCCCTAATTCAGCCCTATCAACACGGCATGTGATTCTGACGAGTCCATCACGGTTATTTCACACGCCCTATAATGCCTCAAATAACAACTTCACCCGATCTCAAATTATAGAGTCCCTCCACACTTATCAGTGACGTGTACAGAAGTTTTAGTGGGTTCACAACTCAAACACACTGCGATTACACAGTTCATAGTACCCTGAACACGTTATTGAATACTATTATACATACGATGAATTATAAATCAAAACTATTAATTAAAAAGCACCCCGCTGATTTGCTTTAGAGTTATTCAATAGAACTTCAAAATCAATATCTTTATGTGTGATGCTATCTCGGTTTGTGTTTTCACTCAATTACGACCTGCAATATTTAATTGAATTGTGATTTTTTTTTTTTGAAACTATTTTCAATATAGTTGGCACTAATTTAACGCGAAGGTTGCGTTCTATACAAACACAGCGTTATAAAAATCGCGTTATACTAAATCCATTCCATATATACGTTTCGAATTTTTTATTTTTTACATATAAAAACCATGCCATGACGTGAGAGTTGGTAGATAATTCAAATTAATCTTTAAAAAATGTTACTTTATTATGACACTGCTAAAAACATTAACCGCCTTACAAATAAACCTGTTATAAAATTTATACCAGGTATAAATCCCGTCCGGACGGAGTTATTATCAGTTTATACCTGGTATAAATTTTATAACAGGCTTATTTGTAAGGCGGTATGAGATTTTTCGGTATCTTTATTTCTGAGAATTAGAAAATCCCTAGAAAGGGAAAATCGGAAAACAAACAACCATTAATAATCACTAATAGATATTAAATTAATTTGGATCCTTTTCTGTCTTTTTACTCTACATGAGAGCTGGAAATTTCAGGTTGGAATGAGAGGCTTATTTTTTTATTATTAAAACATGAGGTTCATAAGATTCATCATTTATTGTCTAGAAATATCGTAAATGTAATTCATACGAGTGACACATTTTGACTTGCTTATTTGATGTAGAGAGAAACAAATATTATTTTAAAATGAACCTTAGGTATACTTATTATAAGATTCGTAACTTTAATTATTTCTTGTCAAACATAAATATTACCTAGACGTTGTCAAATGGGTATGCAGATTCTGTGAATTAATTGACATACTTTTAAAATAATTATTTGAATGATACGTCATATTTTGTAATGGATAAAAATTATTAGATATTTTAATATGTAAATTCAAGGTTATAATATTTGCTTGTTGATGAACTAATTAATGAAAATGAGATGAAATAATTATACTAGTAAGTACAATTTAACGTGTTCACATATGCACTTCATAAGATTTACAGATCTCATATAAAACTTTTTATATTTATTGTGAACCATCATAGCACTTGACTTTAATGACCAAAGTGCGCATGATCCACATTACACCGCATAGAGAACACCGGTAGTGGGGATGAATATACCCTAGAAGTGTGAGTGAGATAAAAGACAAGAATGATGTCCCTTTCAGCCTACTAATCCTAAAAAGAAAGTAAAAGATACATTTTAAAGTACAAAGTAATTATGAGTATAAAAATATAATCTATTTGAATCGTCATTATTAAAGAATGCTCTTATTCAGATAATTCTTTTAATTTGAAGGTTGATTTGTTTTCAGCTTGTGTAAATAATATAAATGGAATGCAATTTATTCAAGTATTATTTAAACATTAATTCAAACTTTTCAATTTGTATTTGTTGTTTTATAATTGGCTGGTAGTACATGGGTCTGGTTTCCGGGATTCGCGGTTCTGGCTCGAATAGAACTAGTTTTCTACAACTTTAGCAATTAAAGTTGAACTTTCTAGATTTTTTTTATGTAATCCTAGAAACAGATAATATAATGAGCAAAATTAAATTAACATACCACATTAGTATATTGAGTATATTACAAATATTATAGACATAATACAGAGTGTAATATAGATTTATAATTAGCGGCCAAGTAAATTAATTAAATTAAGAGCCGACAAAACTTAATTAAAATATAAATGAGAATTAAACCAAATTTTCTAATTAAAACATTTAGCCCACATGATTATCACGCGCGCGAACTTATAATTTGACAAATTTCGCGTATAAATTATACGCGAAGTAACTAAAGAATATATTAATGTTATTCAAAGAAACTAATGGGTAAATAAGTAGTAAGAAAAAAGAAAAGCGACCATCTCGATATTGTGAGCTTAAGCCTTATATTTTTAATGTGAAGATAGAGTAGAACAAGAAATTATAAAGCTCACTGCGAGATAGAGTAGGTGAGATGAAAGCTCCAAAAGCTCTGGTAGAGAAAAATACTAAAGAGAGGGAGGAGGTAAAAGCAGGGAAAACAAGAATTGTAGAGCAGCGGTATACAGGAGACGGTGGGAGAGGGGGAGTTGTAGTAGCATCCGCGGCGTCAGGCTTCAGTGGTAAAGGAATTGTGAAGCTGGTCTGACGTAGGGCCGCAGTTCTGTTTCGAAAGCCATATTGAATAAGATGCGAACTACTGTCAATTTAAATATGTTATGTACATTATGTTAATACGCAAACGTGTTCAGTGACGGTTTAATTATATCGGAGTATGTGAACTTTGTAGTACATATGTTTGTTCCATTATATATAATATTGACTAAGAATAATTATCTTAATATGGTAGTGACATTTAGTAATTAGGAAGACAATATGTTTAATTTAGTATCAAATATTTCTAACGAATGTGTGTTTGACATTTCACGCTTATTTACATAACGGTAAGTTATTTTATGTAAAATATTCATAAATAAAATGTATCCGGTAAACATAGTTATGTATATTTTACATATAAAACATTTAATGTTTACAAAAACATCATGTTAAAATTACTATTTCTGCATTTTAAAATTCTATTAAATAAATTTATCAAAAATTAAATTTTACACAAAAAAGTTTACGTAAAATTTTCGTAAATAACTTACATAAAATAGTATATAAAAATATAAGTAGTTATGTAAAATATACATATAGTGTTTAGCTAATAATAATTCAAACTCATTTACCTATGTATTATAAATATTTTTTTAATTATCTGAAATTAATCAAATAATATTTTTAACAAAAAAAAGAAGAAGGGGTAATGAAGTTTGAAGCTGTGATGGTGAACTGATTCTTATAAAATTATATTTTAATTACACCATTCGTTTCTCGCAGATATAATTACTCTAATTTATGTTTAACATTGAGTAATTAATACCTCAGCAATTAATTATAGAAATAAACACGTCAATGTTTTTCTACGCGAACGAAACATAAAATAATAATTTGTAAATTTAAATTAAACAGCTATTATCACGTGCCGCACAACATAATTAGTATGTAAAATTATTACAAAACATATTTCGAAAAGATACCCATTCCCTGATTATAAAAACGAATTTATGTCTGAGATTTAAATTTTTAATAACTTTGTCCAATTTAAATGAGGTTTTCTTTCTAAATTTATGTTAAAATAGCGTGGATTTTTAGTAGTTATATATACCTAAAGTATAACCGTTTAATTTTCAACGTTATCATCAAAACTTTGCCAAAGAAGCTGTACCTTTCTTATCGCTAATTTAGGAGAGGCTCAAGCTGTTATCGTCAAGATTTTCTAAGAGCTCACCATGAATTGATGAGCGAGAGATGGAGAGTATAAGCTCAATTAGAAAATCATGGAAAATTATACTGCTGGAAATTGTTTGCGTGTGCGTAAATACTTTCTTAGACCAATGTAATTAGGGTGTTTCATGCTTCTAAGGGTAGTAATTTGTATCAAAATAGTTATTATGTTATCGCAATGGTTATTCATGGTAATTTAAAAGCTGATACATTATTTGTTATTATACTTTAATAAAATTAATGTTTGACATATTATACCTTTGATACTTGGTTAAATAACAACTTAATTTAGTTATAATAATTCATCTTCATCATTATTACTGATTGAAATGTAGATTACAAACTTATAAGGTCGATCAATATTTTATTTATTTATTTTCTCATTTTGTATGGTAATAAACTCAATTATAATTTTACTTTGTATAGAATATTTTTTCAGTACCTAGGTAGAATTTGTCTTACAGTGTAGTTTCAAATTTACTAGCTTGCCCAAGATTCATTTTCTATCTAGTTAACTTTTCATTTTATACAAAGCATTCCATTTTGAAACGTTTTTCTTTTGATTGCTTTATCGATCTCCCAGTTCATTAGTAAGATATCCCCGATTATTGAGTAATGACAACAACTATATTCGAGCGGAATTTGACAAGTTTTTTTTTTCAAGTTTGGATGCATTCAGGAGTTATCTGACTGTTGAAGCAGATAGAGGGTACAGGTTTACAAATAACTCGATAAATCTCTGGCTATAATGTAGGATAAGAAATTAAATATAAAGAAAATAAAATATATATGATTTTTGTTAAAAGAGAATGGAATCGTATTAATGTAATATTCTATATATAATATGTAATCCTTCTAATGAAGCTTAATGTCTTTTGAACCAGACAGTGGCCACATTTCTATATTATTTATACCTACAGCTATCCCATTGTTTCGTGTAACAGATAAAAGTGTAGATGTATTAGTTAACAGTTTTAAAAATCAATAACGGAATTAGTTTTAAAGCCAAGCAATAAATCATTTAATAAATTTGTTTTTGTTAAATTTATTTAAAATATCGACAATACTCTATTTATATGCAGTAGAGGAATAAATTTTATAGAACAGACATTTTAATATCCTGTAGGAACACGACGGTAGAGTTTATGGCTAATGTAAAACAGGAAAATCTTTAGTTGAATCTGAAATTGAACATCATCTGGTATATCTAGAAAAAAGTCAAATCAATTTTTTTTTGAACCAGATGTATATAAAATTCTTATAGTATTATTTTACAGAAAAATTTGGCAAAGATATAGAGAGCAACGTTTTTTACGGTATTTTACAGGTCCGCACGGGTCGCATTAAATTTATCGTATCAAAGGTGAAAGGAAATGAAAGCGGGAGGAAAACCGTATGCAGGTGAAAGCGACGGTTTTTAGTGTAATCTGTAAATGAGGTATACAAATGTGCTATTGGAAACGAGATTGCTTCGAAGAGCAACTCTTGCAATGCATACCGATCAGAGTAGATCCATAGGAGTCATCTTTTTGTTTCCCTTTTTTACATATTTGATACGTTAAATGTGGACGCTTAGCTTTAGAGGAAGAGTTAAAATTCCCACGAATCATTTAGGGACAGCGTTTTCATATGTTTTATATTGCTTTGTTTTGTTTTACAATAGTTCAGTCACAGTTTTTATTTAAAATCTTTCTATGAGTTACAACAGAAATATTTCCTGGAAATTTTGTTCTTGCTCTGTTTTCTTCATCATAACTTTACATTTCATATTTTGTAAGATCTTTTAGAAACATGACATGTGTTGTGTAAGGTAGAATATGTTTACTTTCAAAGAATTAACAAATAGCAACACCCGCCAAACATAATTACAAGTATTGAAGGTTAATTTAACATAATAAATTAAATTTTACATAAAATATGTTCCATTAATGACGACTGAAGAGTGTAAAACAAAAATAACTTTTAAAAATACATGTTTTTCAATTTTTATGTTTGTAAATATAATTAATGGATTTTTTGGGCCCCAAATAATCGCCATTTTCCTTCTTGAGTGATTGCAGTCTTCCAATAAACCCCATGTGCAAAATATTTTAACATTACATTAGATTTATTTATAAAACAGAAATATGTAAAAATATTATCTCCATTTCAATTTCAGTCAGATATTGACTAAGCTTTTCCTGCGCTCCAACCACAAAAACTCAGCTTCCATTTAATCCAGGCTAATAATCCAACTTAATCTTGAAATAAACGATACATCTGCAACCTGCATTAACTCTTATCGTTTTGTAATTTTCTTTTATGGTTTTTGTTTCAAAATGATGTAATTTTAGTTAAGTAACATATAATTTTTGTGGTGTACGTAATTAAGAAAAGAGTACTTAAAATATGAGATGCAAGTATAATATATTCCACATAGAGTTTGCAGAAGGAGGTTAATTAGTATCCGAAGAGCGTTGTCATCACCTACACTTACATCTCTGCAGCAACAGTAAGTTACATTGTCTGCGGGAGGTGTGCTATGTACTGTATCCCAAACACTGTTGAATTACCATTTCAGTAACATGTTCTAGCGAATATTAGATACATATCATTGAAAGGGGGTGGATACGTTGGAGATGAAGATACTTGTACTTAAATATATACTTTGTATTGTCTACTAGTGGAAAGGATAGAATCGGTTTATTTACAAATAATACAAAAGTTGATTAATTTCATATACACAGTCTTGCAGTGCGAATTCACACCTGATAGCTTGCCGCATTTTAATTCCAAGGTTCATTAACTTCTTTGTATATTGAAATTGTCTTGCAATGTAAATTTGGCTTACTTGTTGGCTTACAAGTGTTACATTGCCTCACATTTTCTACCTGAGTACTGGTCAAGAACTTTGCTAATCAAGAACCTATATGTAATATTCTACAGAGCTAAAGAAAATTGGAACAAAGGGGAGAAGTATGGTGTCTAAATATAAATTATTATTATTAATAATTCATGGGCTTCCTAGGACCATTCTTCTTAATTCATTTTATTAACATTTTACATTTCATTTATTATTACAGCTAAACTTTTAAACCCGCTATATTCCATAGCCTGTTTATCATTAAGCATACTGGCCACCTCGTATATCTTAGTAGTTCCTGCATACTCGTTGGCAACACCACTCCATTTTTCACCAAAACTATGTACAAATTATTTCTGCAGGCCTCCGTTTCTGTACATTGGAAGATCAAATGTTCTGGATCTGCTACCCCTTCTCCACAATTGCACATATCTTCTTCTACCAAGTGATTTCTTTTAAGATGTACCAATGCCCCTGTATGGTCTACCCTCAGTCTCGAGATAAGTGATAACACTCTTCTCGGACCTTGGGCTTTCCACCACCAACGACGTCCGCACACCAAAGACTGTAAACTGAAAAATTTTCTTTCTTTCTCTGAATTGTTCCACATACCCTGCCACTTCTCTTTCACTTCATTTTTGCTCTTTGCCAATAAGTCCACTGTTCTAGCTGTCTAAATATAAATGAATAAAGTTTGTAGTAGTTGTGGCTGAATAAAAGTGATTAGATTGCATAGAACTGTAACCATTAAAAATTGGTTAGAATGAATGGTGAATATTATAGGTATAATAATTAAGGTATTAATATTAATTAGATAAAATAATAGGTATATAGCAAAATATAGATGCACTAATTTTAATACTTTTCACGCGATAAACAAGTAATATGATTTGATTTAGTAGAACATACAAAAAGAACAAGAACGATTTTGAAACATTAACTAGGATTAGTTGGGGATTGCTACATCCTTAATTAAATGTACATTGACATATTTTAATTATAAAATAAGGAAACTCATTCCAACAGTAAGTAAATTTATGTTTTCAACATAAAATCAGTGTATGCATATGCATAAGCACAATTTAATTTTTTATTCAAAAGTAAGTAAGCAGAATAGGACACCTTCCTTAAGACACCTTCTACAAAGACCTGACGATTAATCCTTTTGTATTTGAGTTGTGATTATGCTAAACCTAGTTAGATACAAAAAAGTTCTTAGTTTCTTTTGTGTTAATTTTTATTACCTTTTACTTTAAGGGATTTTCGAACCATAATATTACGATAAACTTTTTAAAAGTCGGCCATTTTGAAGACATTTAATTGTCCAAAGACTGTAGCAGAACTTTAATTCGTTTATTTTTTAATTTAAATGCAAATAACAGCCTGTTAATTAAAAAATATCTGCTTGTGATAATGATTTCATTAGCATAGTGGTTTAAGTACTTGTTCAGTACAAAATTAGTACAGAACATAAGAAGATGTCTCTGTTGGCATTCCAACATTATAATGTATTGTTGTCTCTAATAGAAGTAATGCGCATGACTACAATACGACGACTGCTGTACGCTACAGCGATATGGCATTCGTGTCAGTTGTGTTTTGGGCTTCTACACTGTCAAGATCATAATTCCCAACCATCTTGTTATTATAAGAATGTTGGTTCAAAGTTATTAAAAAGTGTAAAATTATTTTATCATTAAACAATTGAATAATTATTCAATCTACAAATACTCGCATGGTTTTATTTCGTACATGCGAAGCTGGTCCTTCGAGTCTTACAAAGCCGATCCTTCGAGTTTATTAACCGCGTGTGTTTTTCATTGTATTTTTGGCGTTTTATTACATTTGCCCCTTGGCGATTGCCATTGATTGGGTAAATGGGACGCTCTATTTTGGCGGATTCACGGAGGATTTGGATATTTTACAATTACATTTCCAGAAGCCTTACAAGCGAAGCTGGATATTTTACAATTACATTTCAAGAAGGTTTTAAATCCTACAAAAAAAAAACTGGCCTTACAAGCCATTGGTACCCGCGTGTGATTTCGTGGTGTTTTGCGGTTACATCTGTATAGTAACCAGCACAAGTGCAAGCTATTTTGTTACATTTACCCTATGGCGGCCTGGCAAGTCATCAATTGCCATTGATTGGGTAATGCAACGTTTGATTTAAGCGGATTCGCATATAATTTGGATTACTACACGTTTATATTTTAAGAAAAATTATTCATTACGGAAGAGGATACATGGATGCTGGAGGAGAGTAAAATACTTCTTTACTCATGAAGGTACAAAGTTATTATTACTATCTGCAAGTACCAATCTATTAAAAACTTCTCATGTTGCTGGATTAACCTGGATTAGTTTGTCATCCACGTTTCATCTATCATATAAGTACGAATCTATCACCTAAGCAAGATGGAGGGATTGAAAAGGCTTAGATCGGCGCGGACGGCTGCAAAAAGTGCAATATCACGGATGGACAATTACGTCAGCGACCCAAGGGCTCTCGACTCCGCTACAGTGGAGGTGCTGCAGGTGAAAAAAGAAAAGATGATGACTACATTCCAATCGTACGAGCTCACGCAGTACAGCATTTTAGAAATTGATGATCAAGATGAGGAAGACATTGAAGAAGTTGAAGAGAAGTATTTTAACATTATTGCAAAATTAAATGCTAGCATCAATAAGTTAAAAGAAGTTAATAGGCCTGAATTAGTTCCATTGAAGCTCCCAGCGGTGGAAATTCCAACCTTCGATGGCAAGGATATAACCAGGTTTAAGCCCTTTTATGAGCTCTTCCAAGCAGTGGTTCACAATAATGCATCATTGTCCGATGTTCAAAGACTTTTTTATTTGAGAAAGTATCTCGTTGATGAGGCTCTCTCAATAATTATAAATCTGCCGCTTGTGAACAGCTCATACAAAGAGGCTATTGATTTATTGTTAGCGCGGTATGAAAATAAGGCGAGATTAATCTTTTATCACATTAATATAATACTTGATATTCCCAACATGCAGAAAGGTACTGCAGTCGATATAAGGGCTTTTTTATGTCAAGTAAAACAGCAATTACAAGCGTTAAAAAATCTTGATGAGCCTGTAGACAAGTGGGATATGATTTTAATCTCGGCCTTAAGTAGAAAATTAGATATCGTTACTAACCGCACTTTCCACATGGAAAGAAATTTAGAAGAACTGCCTACTATGGCAGAATTTATTTCATTTTTAGAAAGACGTGCAATTGCAATTGAGTATAGTTTAGATTATAAAAATATGTCACATGACAATAATAATAATAAAGGAAATGTGGTTCCAAGAAAATTGTATAATAAAAATAAGTATTCACATAATAATATTGTATGTAATCTTGCTATTTGTGAATATACAAACCTTGAGAATGTTATGAAACAATCTTGGACAACTGAGAAAGTCCCAGAGGAATCAGATAAGTTTTCTGAGGATTACTTAAAGGCTGAACATAAATTTCAAAATTCAGTAGCACTTAAAAATAATTTAACTGTTGATTTGCCATTACTCAGCCTAGTAAATAAAATAGAATTGGAGGATTCTTTCTCAGTTGCCCCGCAAAGATTTAATGTGTTGGAAAAAAGATTTAGACGCAATCCTTCAGTATTGGAGGTTTATAAAACATTATTAAACAGATCAACCAGTATCATGACATTAGGTTTAAAACACAATATTATTTTTATAAATATTAAGTTAAAAACAAATTTAATTTGCTACAAGTCCAGTGTAGCTCCATCAAGTAAGGTACTTACAATACCCCAGCTTGAGATTATTAGCGCAGTGTTGCTGGTGCGAATCAAACAAGCAACAAATAAAATTTTTGATTCAAATACAATACTTCCATCAGATATTAATTGCAATGTTTACAACATTGATGTAAAACAAACATCTGTACTGTTGGAATTGTTAAAAGATAATTGTTTCAATAACATTGTAACTATTGAGTTGATGATTGTTGTGTACATTATGCAATTGATAATGTATGCTACATTGATAATTATGGTTTCTGTTATATTTAGGATAGTAATTAATTTGTTTTATATTATTTTCACAAAATTATGTAGACTACCATAGAGTTAAGAAGTTTATGTTATTTTGTGTAATTTTGTTTATAATAGTTTTAAGAAGTTCACATTATTTTTTGTAAATTGGTTTATAATAATTTTATGTAACATTGTATAATTTGATATTAGTTGTGAGCTTATCTACTTCTGCTGGCTGGCAATTTATGTTCAGTACAAAATTAGTACAGAACATAAGAAGATGTCTCTGTTGGCATTCCAACATTATAATGTATTGTTGTCTCTAATAGAAGTAATGCGCATGACTACAATACGACGACTGCTGTACGCTACAGCGATATGGCATTCGTGTCAGTTGTGTTTTGGGCTTCTACACTGTCAAGATCATAATTCCCAACCATCTTGTTATTATAAGAATGTTGGTTCAAAGTTATTAAAAAGTGTAAAATTATTTTATCATTAAACAATTGAATAATTATTCAATCTACAAATACTCGCATGGTTTTATTTCGTACAGTACTTCAATTTAATTTTAATAATCAACTTTAAGTTATCCATAGCTCTAATACTACTTAAGTTAAGAGAAGTTATCACTACAATATTGATCTGTAAGACGAGTAACATTTTGTTTGTGCGGAATGGCTAAATATCACACAAAGATCTGGCAAACGTCCAAATATTATTTGTTACTTCTGAATGGTCAGGTCAGGGACGAATTGGATATCATAACATTAAGATAGCTCAATTATTCTGCATTATTATGCTCATCATGGATACTAAAATAAAAATGTTATGTTTTGTTTAACGATTATGTACTATGTAATTTAAAACGAAATCTCTGACGAATCTTAACAAGTTTTCTTTCTCTTAATAATAGAAATACCGCAGGAAATATTTAGAATACGAGAAAGAAGAAGACTTATTACTAAGATCATTAAAAATATAAAAAATAACATCAAAGAGATTTTTTAGAATTTGATTTAAATATAAATATCGTCATACCAAGATATAAAATTATTTCTCAATAAAAGAAGACTTTAATTTTTTACTAAGAAATTTTTAAAGAGAATTTGTAGAGAGTTGACTTGAGAGAAAAAAATGTATTAAAAATAAAACAATTAATATGCAATATTAATTTCCATTTAATATTAACGATTTCATAGAACGTCTTCTCAGTAGCCAAGTGAATTAGGTTTCTAACACAGGGTATGGGTTCGTTTCCTGTTTACAAATTAAGATACAAAATTAAATACCATTATAATTTATAATGCAAGATACAACGTTGAAATTGCAGTAATAGTATGAACATAAATATTTCATAGGTTTTCAGTTTCCAGTTTGCTTCTGCGTACCACATTTATTTGTAAAGGCTAGAACATTCTTGTAATTTTCCAAATAGTTCTAAACATGACGTATTCTGCATGTTTTATGCAAACACATATAATCTGCATACTCGTACTCTGTATACGGATGTTTCTCTAGTTGCTAGGAAAAGTCTAGTAGGAACTAGTCGAACTTTATATTCATAAAGAATATTTCGAAATTGTACTGAGATAAATTATAATAAGGTGCGACGTTGCTTCACCGTGCGATTTGGAATATATTTCCAGAAGCCTCTTGACGTGACACAATCCACGTTGTCATACTTCCAGGTTTAGTTATGAAGACCATGTATAGTATACGTGTGTTGAAACTTTCCTGTGTTTATCTAGAGAGAGACAGAGAGGGAGATGTTTTAAAAGTACTATTTACTATTACTCTAAAAATGTAGAAAATCGAAAATTTATTAATTTATAAATAACAGCATTTTGTTGAAAAATTGAACCAATGATAAATGAAACATCAGACAATAAATTTATTTTATAAAAACAAAACAACTTTCTTTCAAGTAGATATTGTTTAAAAGAAAGCTGGCAATACTTATTCCAAAAGGTTTAAATTTTGCCAAATATCGTTCTTAACATAGAGTAAGCTCACACTTGCTACTTAGGCTGGGTTCACACTACATTAAACTGTACGTTCTTTACAGTATTCGATTTTAAACGTATAATTAGCGGGATATTCCGACAGTAAATTTTTATTAGTAAAAATGTACAGCCGCAGTTTTCATACGGAAAAATAAATGTACTGAAAGGAAATTTGCTACATGTTTAAGATAAGTAAAGGTATTATTTAAGTTTTATTAATTTCATTTACTAAAGTCACGCCGTGTGAAAGATACCGTATAATACTATAAGCCTTTGCATGCCGAATACGTTAAAGTTCATTCGATTTGCTTGACAAGTCCGGTGAATATTCGATAAACGTGCTTAGCTGCGTACGTTTTCTTGCAGTACAAACGTCGTGTGAATGGTTCTATAAGAATGTATGCGCCACTGTTTATTCGATAAGATTTATACTGCAAGAAACGTGCAGTACAAGCCGTGTGAACCCAGCCTTATTGTAAGCGTTCTCTGGTTATTATCCATGTATTTCAATAATGTTTTTTCAATATTTCTACAACGAATACAAAATTGTTTTAAGACAATTGTGTCCCCGTGTCTGCCGTAGGATTGCAATAGTCGAGCTAGTTAGAATAAGTTTCCCGACACACCGTTTGACAACCGGTGGACCGTTGTTACTGTACAATGCATAGTCTTGTAAAAAGAATAATCTTTTACAAAGTTGATGTTTAATATTGATTACAGTTTTACGAATAAGCTGATAGACGAAACTATTGATAACGAGTTTTTAAGATCTTACATCAACCGGCAGACTCCGTCGGTGGTGGTTGTCGGTACTATAACCGTTACCAAAGACCGGATGCTGTAAAAGTATACACCAGTCTAGAAAGTACACCTACACAAAGTAAGAAAGTTATGAATTCAGGATCTAGATATAAAATATAATTTCAAATAAAATGCGTTTTATTTTTATAAAAAGAAATATCTTTTGTAATGCAACTGAAAAATAGGTTTTTGTATTTATCTATTTGAAATATTGATAATGCTTTTTGTTTGAAATATCAATTATGAAATCAAAGAGAATTTGATGAGAATTGGTTATCAAATAAATACATTTAAATTGGTTATTTATAAGTATTGAAATTTATGAAATTGAGGTGATTGAAACAGTTGAATTAAAAACTCAAATTTATGTATTTGTTTATTGAATTTATTTTATTTGCGATGATCAGTCCTATCACTGACGACTTCCTACTGTGTTGACAGTTTTTTTACTGATCGTGTAAAAGCCCAATGGTAAGACTCATACCTCAGACACGCTCCTGACAAGAAAAGATTACGTTTCTGGGAATATTCTACTATAAAAGTAATTACTCAATGTTGTGGACAAGGTATACCCCATTCTAAAATTGTACTCTACATCTAACGTTACTTGAATATTGCAGTAAACAAAGGTGTTTAGAACTTTCATAATCTTGTATTGTTATTATACAGTAACAATTAAAGATCTTTCATTTCTTACTTTTGTACTTTTGTTTTTACTAGATTTATATCAAAGAAGGCGCAGAAATATATTTTATTCTCTCAAACTTGGCTGATTTATATATCCTTTTCATATAAATAACTGGCTTTTATAGCATCGGTTTCTTTTTATGGTGTTTTTAGCATAAAACATATCCTAGGGAACCTCACTTTAAAAACGTTTTCTTATAAATACTACGATCTTTTCGAAAACCTAACTTTTATGAGTTATTCACTATTTAAGTTATGAATTTAAAAATGTAAATTATTTCTTAAGACCAAAATTGTTTAATTTATTTTTAATTATTAATAAACGTTTATTAGAATTGGTTTTTAGATTTGGTTAGAGATAACTTGTTCAACGACTGACGAAAGTAGCGCCACGTGCAGTCGTTATTTTCAACTCGGTTATTGACATACATATGTGTGTATTTCGGAATGAGTAGTCTCATATTAAACTCATAAATTATATATATTTAAAAAGTCACTCATGCTAAAACAATGTTAATCTTCGGGCCGGATTATAAAGAGACGGAGTCCCATATTTAGCCCACTGCCCGCGGACTAATTTGGGTTAATTAAATGAAATTAAATTTCTCTGTCTTGGTTACCAGCATACCAAAAAATTAGCTGTAAAAAATATAATTTTAAAAATAGTAATAATTTTGCTACCAAAACGCGGCATAATTAAGCAATTTCCAAAATAAAACATTTTAATTCAGTCACTGCAATTGATTTTAGAGATAACGCATTAAAATTCCGTTCACATATCAGTAAAAGCATAACAGGGATGTACAGGTGCTCCGGTCAATTTATAAATGTACATAACATATGTGGAATAAACTCACATGGGCATAGGTTAAGGGTAACGGGTAGATTCCCATGGTCCATGGTTCATCGTCCTATCCAGTACCATCGCATCCAGAGGAATGACAAGTAGAATTCATTTGCATTTGTTTTAAATATGTTCATTAATAAACACAGAGTGAATGTTGTCCTATAATCAACGTTTGTATGAATATGAGCCAGGGCAGGGGTCAGATGAACAAATGCGATCATTTATATACAAAAGGCAAGCTGATATTATATTGGCAAACGTGCTTTGTACCGTTCATGTAGCATTGTCCTATGTACACAAACAAACAGTGAGCAAAAGTTCATTGCAACTCAATACGAGTAAATTTGTTATAAATTATCTCTTTTGCAGTAAACACGAAAGTAATTTTTGTGTATCTCTTAGGAACAAAAACATGTTTTTGTTTTATTTTAAAACAGTTCCGTTTTTCGAAAACAGACTGTTCAAACTGAATAAAATTTATAAACATGATAAACAACAACTGACAAGCGCAAATGTTCACAAAAAACAAAAACTGCGTATTCAAACCAAGCAGACTAAAAAACAACAACAAACGTGTTCTCTTTGATCTTATCGATTCCAGATGGGAATGTGTTTTGTTTACTAAAACAGCAACAAAAGACAAAAATGTTTAAGAACTGTCTCTTTGGTGTAAGCATTTGTTCAGAAAACCAAGTTTTTGTTCGTGTTTTATTGAACTGTCTCTCTGGTATGAAACTGGCATTACATTTCAAATATCCATACAAAGAATACTTAATGCGATGATTGCAATGATGTCTATGCTGATCTGTTGACGCATACCTTTCGTTTGCATTCTTAAAACTAACACATATCAATAAATTAAATGATGAAAATTCTGGATATAGTACATAAGATGATAGTTGCTTGTAATAGCGTCTGTTGGTGGTTTTATTATGAACACGTGTAGCTGTTCTTTCGCTGGCGATGTTATATATTGAGCGGTGCACTCCGTAGTAGTATAAATTGATATTATGTACTATTACTTACTGATTTATATACCCAACGAAGTTGTAATTGTGATTATATTTGATTATCAGTTGTATTAATTTTAATAAAATAATAAATTTACCAGTACCGCATGCTATCGGCCAGTTCTATTTATTATAGGAAATACATTATGTAAAATATTTCTATTTAATATTGCAATACATCACGTAATACGTTTATCCCAAGAGAAGCTCTATGAAGACGTAGTAGTCCGTGTCGTGACATCCAGGAAACTCAGTTTCTAACATTTAACTGACAAATGAGCCATCCCCAGTGAATAATTTTGTGCTTTATATGCGGTTGCTACTCAGTGCGGCACGAAGTATGAACATTTGTAAAAAAAGAGAAATACAACAAGGGAAGATATTATTACACTAATGATGGCGCTACGGTAAATTGTCCGCATACGGAATAAGGTTATAGTGACTATTTTAAAAGCGGAATATTTTCAAACCCAAAATGAGATACTTTAGAGAAAAATGTTATATTGCAAAAAATTGAATGGCATTTTTGATTAGATTTTTATAAAAAGTTTTTTTTTCTGTTGTTGTTGTTTAAGGAATAGATAACCGGTTTTGGTGTTTAGATACAATCTTATTCCAAGCTTGTCATACATTGTCAAAAGTTAATTTGAAATTTCTAATAATGTTTAAGAAGCTAAGAAATTTAAACATCTCGAATTTATGGAAACTATTTTACTATTTTAGTGAGACTCGTCACTAAACAGGTGGCATCCCAGAAGTATACTTCTGAGGAGAAGAATACCAGTAAACATTTTGGAGTCACTTTGCCATCCTATTGAATACGCGTATGATTTTTTATCATGAAAGAGTTCATTTACAATTCAGTTTCTCAAAGTCGTTCATATGAAATGTTTATTTTATCTGCTACAAATAGCAAAACCACTCCACCCGTTGGAATACAAATGAAGATAAAGTTGATGCGAACTATAATTGAAGTGCAATAGTGATAGAAACGTCAAATTATTTACTAAGATGTTTGGACACATACTATTTAACCGTTGTCTTTAAATTAGATTCTCGGACAGGATCAGTTTTCGACATTGTAGCACCTTGGTAGTTCTTTGTACCACCTGCAGGTAGTTCTCGACCTACGATCGAGAGAGATGCCTATACATCGGTTGTAAGTCGAGTTTCATAGAAGAAAAAAGATTAAGGAAGGTCGAAGTTTCGAGCAATTACTTAATCTAGAAATTAGATAGATAGCGGCAAGAAAATGATGCTGACTGGTATTATAAGCTATAATTTCAAGGTTATTGAACCGCCATCCTATGTACGCCTCTGTTCTGAACGTGTTTTATTTTTAATTAAAAATATTTCGTTTTGTTTCACATCGGGTAACTATCTGTACGTATTTGTCGAGCAGTATTATTTGCCGGAAATAACTGCAACTAGAAACTGCATTTTTACTGCATTGTAAAGACAGCCGTATAAAATGTCATGATAAAAATCTATTTAATATTATTCCTTATGGGAATATTGAAGTAATGAACAATGTTGTGTATGACGTCATTAACTTAGTGAGTAATAACAGTGCACAATGTTTTACATGCATCTTGCCAACATCAATGCAGCTGTGATACTTCTGTTTGTGTTTTTACATAACCTTCTCATAGAAAATTTATTCATATCGTAAATTTTTTATTGTTATAATATAACGAAAATACTACTTTGAATGTAAATGTGTTATTTGTTATACTTTTAGATAAAAACTGACATTACATTGCTAGTTGGCAGGTCGTAAGGTCCCTGGGTCATAAGGTCTGTTTTACAATGCAACTTATAACTTTAATATAAACATTATCTGCAGGTAGGAGTAGGTACTTGTTTCTGTGAATCTAGTTATAATGAGTTTTACATTATTTTGCTGGGACATAAAGGTAGAAAATATAATGCATATACTTAGAATATAAAGCTTAAAAATATCATCCTAGATTGCAACTTAAATAAACCCAGAAAAAAACTAGGCTATTTTGTTCTGGAAACAAGTTTTAATATGTCTATAAATTCCAAATAATTACCAAAAAAATTCAGATTATGAAATATTTTCATGAGAGAAACTGTCCAGTAAGATGATAATAAATAACCCAGACCTTGGTTGAAAACCCCAGGCAGTGACAGCTACAGCTTTACTATGACAAAACTGAGATTGGCATAAATACTACCTTTGTACACAAGGGTTGCATTTCGAATCAACCTTGTGATATCACATTTGATTACTAAACCATAACATATTGTTGTGAATGTTACTGCATATGTCTTTTCTTCTGCTTCCCTCTTCCCTGTTTTATTAAATTGTGTTTAATGCAAGCATTGGGGACTGTGGACGCTTTGCTTTATCTATTATAATAATTTATGTATCTGTATTTGCAAATTAGTGGATTTGAAAAAGCGTGCCTATGCATACCTTTCACATATTCGCCCGATTCATAAATGAAACATCTCTAAAATTTGGGGTTGCAAATATACTCGTATATAAACATCTATACACATTTATTTCTCATATAACTCTTCAATGCAGCCTAATAAAATAATACTGCAGACTTGTCGAATACCTCTGGAATGCTTGAAACTATGTATAATATTTATATTTCGTTATAAAAAAATTTATATCTAGAGATGTCTCGCTAATGAACTGAAATTCATGGAATATTGATGAAAACAAACACACCAAATTTTGTAATATTTTTTATTTACATCTGCCATTATCATTAAATTTCTATGATTATACATTAATAATTTCGAAATAAAGTTCATTTCTATTAATATTGCAATATTTTAATTAAAACAAAAACAAATATGTATTTATATTAACTGGATGAAACATGATGTACTACTATTCATGTTTTAAATATTTATTAACAAAAATAGACAAATATTTACTCTGTTATTATTTATGTAGCTTAATGAACAACAACAATCGGGTAAACTTTAATATTCTAAATGAGTATTTGTTCTGAGAATAGTATTGAATGTTGTATGCAGTTTTAAATTAGCAAATAGATTTTAATATACAAAGATAACTAATTTGTTTTTAACTACTAATTTAAAAATTTAAATCAAGTTTAAATAAGAAATAATTAAATTAAATAAATCAAACATTTAAATCAAGCAGTGAAATAATTTTTACATAGCAACAATAAAAATAATATTTCTTTCTGTGTGGAAAAATATTATAATAATATTTTGTTTTAAGGTAAATCTAATTGTTATTATCAAATCAATGAGATTAGGGATTCAATGTTAACTTTAGCGTATGTTTTCTGATCACATCTCTACAAATACAGCTGAAATTGTAAGAAATCGTTAGAGGTAGGACTCAGCATCGGAAATAGTCCCACGGTAAATAAAATAAAATTAAAAAAAAAACAATAGTGGAATAGACTACTAATTTATCATCATCTTAATATGTCTTTTATCCAAAAGCGAAAAAGAGCATATAAAAAACATAAGCCTACTATTAAAATTTCTCTCATGTAAGACTTAGGACTTGACTTTCTTTTCCTTTATTAGTACAGTTTTCATATTCGTCCAGAATTTCATTTAGTATAATACCAGCACATGAATATAATGGAAAAGGGATTTTAATTAATCCATAAAGTTAACAAACAAACTAAACTAAATCACATATTAACACGAACCGTATTGCACATATCACGAAGAGTGTTGATCCGTCGATGTGGTGAACACCTCCCCCCTCTCCCCCATTACTGCTAATTCCCCATAAAATTGTGCAAAGTTTCTACGTGGGCATATTTGTACGCGTATATAACAGAATGGTTTTAAAAACATCCATGTTAACTAAAATAAACAGACTGGTACATTAATTGATGGTATTAAGATTGTTTGTTCGGAAAGTTGTGTAGACTAGCATTAAGTAGGACTATCATAGTAGGCGTAGGTGCCAAATTCACACTCATCGTCGCATCGTTATGTGCGAAGGTTTCAACGTTGGATTGCTAGATTGCAATTAAGGTAGAGACTTGTTAGTGGAAATGCTGCGTTGCGGAATATGTGTACTTGTTAAAGCAGATGTATATTATTTTATGTTTTAGGGTCAGTATCAGTTAGTTTAGTAAATATGTAGGGTCTTTTAACAAAAGCTGTCATTTTAAGGGTGTTCCAACAAGAGGTGTTATTTTAAATTAACAGAAAAACGCAATATATTGGTGAAAAGTGATGATATTTTTATTTTAATCCAAAGTACAAACTCTGAAGATAGTAACGCAATCTGCTAAATGTCACCACAATTAAGGTTGTATGATGACAGTTAAAAAATGGTGCGAAATTTAAAATGTCTTTCGTGTTTGCACTTTCCATTATAATTCATGTAACCTTAAGCCTCATTCCCACTCACTGTTTTGATTTTTAATTTACTGTTTTTATTTAATATTGTAATTTAGATTTCAGGTTTTCGTTTAAGCATTCCTTTTCACATTTGTGTTTTAATTTAAGTTTAGTTAATTTAGTTGGTTCGTTAGTAATATAAATTTTGACAGTTTGACAGTTCGACAAAATTGTATGTGAAATAATTAAAATTGCTATTTCTAATAACAATTACTAATAGAAATTGTCACATGATAGATTGTCACATTTTGGAGGTTATAATATAATATAGTTTTTCTTAATTTAATATTTATAATTTAAAACATTGAACCTTGTAAGGTTCTAAAAAAACTAAGAAATCTTAAAAAATATTTTAAATAAAAAATATGCTAAACAATTTAAATTAAATCGGTGAGTGGGAATGATACTTTACTCTAACATAATTAAAAATAAAATTAACTAAACTTACAAATAATTCTTCAACAATTATTTATTCTAAGAATGCTTCAGTTTTTCTGTAAACCTCTTCTGTCTACTTCGACCTTCCACTACAAACTTCTTTTTCCGTGTTCCTCTCTCCTGCCTTTTCTTCTTCTCATCGTTCTCACACATCCTGTATGTTCTCTCTTCCTCTTCTTCCTAATTCTTTGTATATCGTGCTGTGAATAAGTTATTTGAAAATACATTTAATCTAAAATATTTATATGATTTGAATTTAATATGCTTTCTGTTTTATATAAAATTAGAAAAAATAGTTTTGGTAAAATCCCAACTAGAAATATTTACTACATAATACAGTATTTAAGAGTGCCAAAAATTTAAAAGGAAAATAAAGTCTAAAACTCGGAAAACAAATGCATAATGCTGATCCTTCTACACTGTTGCCAACAAACAATAACATTCTTAGACGTTTTATGTTGAGAACAATGAATTGTCTCACCTATTGTCTGGCATATTTAAATTGTTCTCCCATAATTCACGTCAATATCTCTACAAAAAAAAAACAAAGATTTTGTCATATTACGTAAGTACAATGTTATATAATAATCACTGATTTGGTTCAACGAACAAATTAACCCCTCATCTCCATTATTTTAGCCAAACAAAAACCCTTTGTTCAATTAATCCACCTAATCTGTTCAACACGGTATGTACCCATTCAAGTTTGACACGTTATGGTTATACTTATGATGCTATCCTATACTAATTTATTCTTTTTGAAAGAATTTCAGATTTTCTATTTTTAGAAGCTATACATATTTTTTAACTAGCATGATATATAGAGCTTTCGCATGATCCTTTATCATTGTGTATGTAGGAGTGTATTAGAGTTACGTAAGCTCCTTGTTCAAATATTTAGATGTTTGTTTAATATTTTACTAGGATAGAGCTAGAACTTAGAAACTTTCATTTATTATATAACATGCATTAGTTAGTCCATTGTTTTCTTAAGCTGTGAACACGACGGCTAAGTGGAATGAAAGTACACTCTATAAAATACTACTAATAGAAGGGACGCAGGGTGCGCCACCTTTTTGGGTCGATTGGTACACCCATTTCTGATAGGGGGTGCATTGTGGTACAGATGAGTAAGTGCATTAGTAAATTGTGGAGCTACTTAAAATTCTCCCAATAGGTTTCATGATATACATATGAATATATACATATTATATATGCATATATATAAATTCAAAATTCGCATATTGTTTCAATGCAGTTGGCTAAATATATCTTGTTATAATATTATATATATAAGTGTTTAATACTGTTGAAAAATAATTTGAAAAGAATCAATGATCTGATTGGGAATCGAAATCCAGATCTCTTAAATATTCTTACTACTGATGATGACCGAATCTCGGTCGAAAGATTTGTAGGAAAATAATTTAAAATTAATTTAAAAAGTAATTTAAATATTATTAGGATTAGTACTCATTTAATTAGTTTTAGAGCAAATGGAAGCATAAATAATTAAAAAGAATTAATTGTCTCAAAATATTATTAGCATAGTGTCTGTTACTTATAACTAAAAATTATAAATATGTTATAGATAATATATAAATGAAATTTATCATGAAGTAGAAAAACAAAATTAATAAAGGTCACACAATTTTTAAATAAACTTTTGACTCAAATTTAAATAATTGACATGCGTTACAAAACTAAAGAACTTCTGCGCTGATACACTTTGTAATTTATTCAGTTTTTAAAAGTTTGCTATAAATATTAACGAGACGAAGCGGAGTGAGGCGAAGCAAGGACGAGTGAGTATATTTAATGCAGTACTAACGGATGCATTAATACCGTTAAATTATACAAACTTAGTAATATTGTTGTAAAACGCTGTGTGAACTTTACTATTAATAAGAACTTTCTTGGAACAAAATTTTGTATCAACACAAACACACATACACACAGAGACTCATGCTAGGTTGTTTTAGTCTGCGGTTTACAAAATTCTAATGAAGTTTCTATTTTATTGCGTCGTTTGTTTGAAGTTGTCAGCTATACGTATAAGAGATAAAGTTAAATATTTATGAGTACATCAAGGACGGAGAGCTTTAAATATGAGCTTAAAGCTGATTGTCACCGCCGTAAAAAGAAAAACGATAAACTCAACACATTAATGATGTGTGTACAATTTAATTGTTAATCAATACTTTCTAAAAAAACAAAACGTAAACTCGTGTATTATTAAAGTAATATTTTTTACCTTCTTTTCACGTTACTTTTTTATTATTCTTTTATCAATATATTAGTTTAAAATGTAAAATATTGTAGAAAGCTCTTTTAACGTAAGAAATTATAAATTTACTAGAGTTTACCCCGTCGCAATGCGACGTCCTTTTGGCGTGTATGATTTGAATCCAACAAAATAATTCGTAATTTCATTTTAAATTTTAATTCTATTTTCAAATTGAAATATTTAACTCGCGCTAAAAATATATTTTTTTTTCAACAAAATATAAAATATTTTCAATTTATTCCTTATTTGACCACCTTTTTTTTTCAAAATTTGTGTTTTTTTTCGATTCGTAAATCAGGTACCATCAGGTAGCCCATTTATCAAATTTAAACTTTCTAGCCCAATTTTTACCCTCGGCAAAAATCGCCCCCGTGTCCCCAAATAAAATTTTTGAATTTTGAATTATTTTTTTTTAATAACATGTTTTATTATTAAGTAATCCAAAATTTGAGTTTTTCCAAAGTTTCCTACCGGGCCCTCTAATTTTCTCAACGCCCCTGTTTCCAATTTTTCAATTCTTTTCTTCGTTTCTAAATTTCAAAAAAATGTTAGAATTGAACTCCGTAATACACATACCAAATTTCAACTTTCTATCTTTTACGAATTAATAGTTATAGAGTAAAAAGTAAGAAAAATTTTTCTGAATGAATGTTAAATAAACCTTAACATAAAGCTAAACATTTACTTGACATTTACTAATAATTACTGATTACACAATTTCACAAGACAACTTCTAGTTATCCTGTATTTTGCAAGATGCGTAATATTCTATGATTATAAAAGCATAACTATATTTATTTTTACAACAACTTTATTCAGAAAATATAGCACTTTATGTAGCCCATGGAAACCGAAGACACAGCAGTCTAGCGTCACCCATAAGTGTCGTACTATTTTAGACACTTTAATAAATTTAATAAGACTGTTTTGTTTCAATGCTCCCGATTTAATTTTCAAATGGTTTGTTTCAATTTGTAGATTAACTTCAAAATCTACAATATTTCTTCATTTTAAATTTACATTTGATTTTTCTGAATTTTTTGTTTAAGAGATGCAAAGATTTAATTATGTTGTATCATGTTTGTATAAAGACAAATTCTTATTTGAAGAAGACAAAATAAAAGACGTTTCTTTTTCGATAATAATATTGTAGTAGTTTAATATTAAAATCGTGAACATAAGAATCATAAATATTCTTGCAAAATAAAAAGGTTTTATTTGAAAATTCATAAAGATACTTTGTTCAAAGACTCTTCTATGGAATTCAATCATCATTGATTTTAAAAGTAGTTCAATCTCACAACATATACCACTTTTGTTTATGTAATATTTAGACAGAAACCATAATAATATTATATCAAAAACTAACAGGAAAACATTCCAACTATTTAATATTATAATGTCACTGTTATGAAAATCCGTCGTTAGTAGCACATTCTAATTGGATTTATAATGAAGTGGGACCTCAGTGCGACCTTTGCGCTGAAGAGGACATTATTTTGACACCTAAATTATACCAGAATTAATTATGCAGATGGCTTAATATATATGAGTACGAGAGTATGTTTGTTGGTTCCCCGCATAAGCACAATTTATGTCACCTCTATATAGATGTTTATATATTTATGTTTATGCGTTATACAGCATTATATATGCGTATTCTATGGCAACACTGTTAGTAACAGTTATAGCACATACACTAACATTTACGTTTACCAGAAACTAACTCCATGTACGATAATGTAGGTTAGTTATACGAATGAAATCCTATTACTGCACAGAATGTAGAGTACTTAGTTTGTAATTCATTTTACAGTTTGTAGCCCCACTACTAGATGTCGTTGTAGTGCTGGTTAATGATTTAATAAGTAGGAGGTGTCCTGGTAATGGATTTTTAAATATTTTACAGCTTCAGCAGCCTTGAGTTGTAAATAAATGGGCGATCCTTCTCAGGCTCCGGTCCAACATAAGGCCCAAAAAACTAGGTCGATTATGACAATACATAATTGATGTTGCGTGTTAGCTAAAAAATGTAATTTCAAATAGTCTGCAAAGAAATTCTGACTAGATATAATTAATTTTGCGTAGGACAGGCTTAACGTAGACCCCCAAAAACTCAGTTTAATTGTGATCAGATATAATTGATTTTCCGTGACAGCTTAGAGGAAAGCTAATTTCAGATAGACTAGAGAGCAATTTTGGAAGAGCTAAAAAGGGCTTACATGTTGAGTACCACCACAGGTCCTGATTAGTCTGGATACGCCACTGATGTGTGCCAAATTTTAAATAGTATTTCCATCTTTTAAAAAATAATTTTGTGTTATATTTTCAAAATTTTGTCGTTCATTGTATAGTTCATCAGTTTCTGGATTTAAAGAATAAAATAAGTGGAAATCTTTTGTTTATCTTTTTAATTTTGTATGTGTATAAGGAGACTATAAAATATTATTGAGAGAAAGCATGTTTCATATTAAAAAAAATTAATAATATCAGCATGATAAAGTCATTTAGCAATAATTTATCAAAATTGAGTGTTCATAACATAATAACGCAGCTAAGCTAATTCGATTACGATATTGTAAGTGTATAACGATATTGTAGTGTGATTTGCTGTGTATTACAATAGACGGTTTTATAGCTTAGCCCCGAAGGCAACGAAAGCTAATATGCAATACAGGGATATTCATGGTCCTATGTAAATTTTCGTAATGGATATGTAAATGTTCTCTACATACACATAACTATTTCATTAATTAGATCTACATAAAATTAAAATCTAACAATTATTGAATTCTTTAAATTATAAGACAGCGCTGTACTTAGTGCTAGGCGAATAACACTAAAGCCTAACGTCTTACTTAGGTAGAAGTCCGTTTTTTCTTAAAACAAATACCAATGTATCGCTAATTAGCTTATTGTAAGCTAGCAAGTCGTTGCACTACGTTATATTTTATATATGAAAAGTAGATAATTAACCTTAGAATTATCTTGCACCAAGTTTGCAAACTTTTTTAATTTAAATTCATAAATTTATTGAAATGAGGTTTAATTTTTCTTGTTCTTTTGGTTTCTTCTTGTCTGAGGTAGTAAACCATTTTTTCATATTTTCAAAAAAACCATACTTTGTGCTTAGCGGAAAACAGAATGTTAAATTGTAGACTTTCTGTAGAAAGAAGTACATTTTGTAGTACTCTAAATTGAATCCGATTCTGTTCTATGAATTTAGCTTTTTCCCTAAAGCATCTATGGAATATAACGCATATGTTAATTAACCATTTCATGTAAATAATTTATTATACAATGTATACATAAATGGTGAAATATTTTAACAGTGTGAATGAGTTCGCAATATGTTTCTATATTCTATTGGAATATTTGATGTTCGTGCACGTCTATGAATGTAGGATTGAGGGAGCAGAACGTTGTGTGTGCTAAACTTCCGGTTACGGCATGGAACGAGTATGGCATCATTTCAAAGAACGGCCTCACAGCCCTCGCCTTCTATTTACAAATAAGCTTGAGGCCCAGTGTTACAACAGTAACACGTTTACATCAATACATAATCCATATTTGCAGATTAATATTCTAATAATATTTCTTGGAATTAAATACATGTTGGTACTCGTGTAAACATTTATTTTAATAGCTTATGTTTGTTGTAAGAATTAAGATAGAAATTTGAGATTTTAGTTGTTCTTGATTAGTAATGAAACTTGTACAAAAACTTGTTTACATCATCTATGTATCTGAGCATTTATTATGGTAGTATGTGTGAAATTGTGTTATAGGAAATGTCCAGCAGATTTACCCAAATTAAAATTTCATGTATAAATTGTCTTCTTCAGCGGACTTTATTTTCATAGCTAGCAAACCCTTTGAAAAGTTTTCAGAAACCATTTAAAACTATAAATCATTGCTGAAAACATAAAATATATGTGTTACTATAAAAGCTATTAGCATCGCTCGAAATCTCCTACAACACACTTTTCACTTTAATAAATTGTTAGTGATAATAAATAAATAAAGTTTTTGATATAAAATAAAAGTTTTGCATGTGAAAACACCGTTATAAAAGAATCAAATAAACATATATTTTCTTTTATATTGCTACTTATCTTACGGCTGTAGCAATTTAATTCTTTCAAATGTATAACTCTACAAACTATACTTAGATTATAAATTTCAAACTAATGCATCACGAAATTCTGACGTGATATCGTAAAAATATAGCATAACAACTATTTTAGTAGACCAGTTTCCATCTTCTATGCATATGATATTTGCAAGATGAAGAAGATTTTGTGCCGTACGTGCTAGTGGCGGTGATAAAACAATTCTTTCTCATTCTCATGTTCAGTTTTCTCTGTTTCCTGTTTTTTTAATAAAGAAATTGATCAAATTCTGCTATTGTACATTGTAAACAGAAAATTTACACCTTACATTGAAGTTTAATTTCTTACATCTAATATTTAGATAGACAATTATACTTTAAAGAAATTAAGATATTGTAAACATTCATAAAATGAGATAATTTGCAATAAAATTGCATGGAAGATTTCTTATGAATTTCTTACATATGTAAAGAAATTCTGGTCAAAGCATTCTGGTCACATGAGCTAATGATATACAGGGTGTTTGGTAGCAAAGTGCAAAGCCTTAAGGGGATGATAGTTGACACCGTTTAGAATATTTTGAGCCATAAACCTTGTACCCCAGTACCGTAAAAAAGTTATTTTCTATCTAAAAGCATTGTTTTCCACATAATAATCAAGTACTGTGGTTTTAAAGTGTTGTTAAAATTCTAAAAAATATTCAGTTCTATAGTTCTAGTTCTAACTCTAATTCTGAGAATTGGTAAGATATCAGCTTAAATGATACCTTAAAAGAAAGGTCAATAACCGAGCATATTTTTAAAAAGGTTTGAACGATCAAGGCTATTTTATTTATTCTTCTAAATACCATAAACTGCAGCAGCATTTTTTAATTTTAAAAGTTTTTACAACTTCAAAAGCGTCTAGTACTTTTTTTTTAAATAACGCAGATGCTTAAAACTTGATTTATTAGATTAGGTACACATCTGACAAACGCCAAAAAATAAAACAATTAACATACCAACTTAAATTGGGGCACTGTTGGCATTTAAATGTCAGAATTTGAGTTTTTACAAAAATAGCATAAAAATAGCAGTAAAAAATGCCTCAAAATGTTCTAAATGGTATCAACTATCATCCGCTTGAGGCTTTGCACCTTGCTACCAAACACTCTGTATATTAGTTAAATTAGTGATATTTGAAGTAGAGTTATTATAAAATTAGATAAAAAGGAATTGACAATTTAAATAATAAACTTTAAATGTCGATTCTTTGATTTCAGGTAAGATAGTATGATTTAAGTTAAACAGTTTAATTATTATAATATGTATGTAAATTATAAAAATAAAAGACTTTGATTTCAAAAAGCAACTATGTGTTGATTGATTAAAAATTTAAAATTCTTAAAATGTCTTATATATATTTTACCAGTAATAGAACTAGGACAATTTTGAAAAGAAAAAGCAATACATATGTTAATAATATGATCTGAAATATGAAATAGTATAATCAAACATTATTCACAACACATTACACAAACGAATAAATAGTTATGTGTACATATATAACACTTATACACTAAAACATTCATAACTGAAGAAACTAGGTGAATTTTCATGCTTTGTTTCCCATTTCCAACATGCAATAACTCGATTCAAGGAAACTTCCACTATAGTTTATTTTTAGATTAACGAAAACTTAATGCATATAAAAAAAATCTGTAGGGGTGAACTGCCATAGAATAATAATTTACAGACCTTTCTGCGATATATTCGTATTATTTTTAGATATAGAAGTGTGTATGCAAGTTATGAATCAGTAAGCAGCTAGGTTTGTATATAGCTCTGCATACGAGTATATTGAATAACAAGCAATATCGTAAAACTACCTTATAAGTAACAGAGTTAATTTCTTTATCATTATTATATTTTTATTTATTTATTCAGTTATATTTAATAAAAAAAATGTTTGCTGTGTTTCAATTCAACCACTCATACAAAATTTTGTAGCAGTATATTTATTATTATGAATATGTTACAGCATCTCTACAGGAACGAAAATGAGGCATTTCTCCTTTTAATACAGTATCTGTATACTAATATAAGATTACCTTTATCGATAATAACTACCATAATTTATGCGAAATATTGAAAAAAAGAACAAAGAAACTCAAAAAATTTCATAGTTTAATGCCAGAAAACTTTCCCAAGGTCTTTTGAATTGAATAGAAAAAAAGAAATGTAATCCCCGACCTTTTGCGCTGTAAAATGTATATAACTATTGCTTATTGCAAGGAAAAAAACAAATTTGCACAAGTTAAAATATAATCCGAAATTTTGCTAGGTAAATTTAGTAGACAACATGTGAACATTTTTTTAACACACATTGATTTTACTGAAATGTAGGCTGCTTGATAGATATATATTTAGTTGCAATATTTTTATACAAACAAAATTTCGGTTTAAATCGGTTACGAACATTTCCATTATAAGCTTTTATTAACCTTATTCATTGGGGGTCTCAAGGGCGTCCCACGCTTTTATTTAATAAGGAAAGGTTTTTTTTATATATATTAATTTTTGTTTTTAACTTTAACAAAAAATACTTCGTTCTCATTTCAAAAATATTGATTAATAATGTTTTCATTTCGGTAGCTTAAAGTGTGTGTTATACTCGTATATAAATTTATTTAAGCTGAACTTTTTTTTAGTATTATAATTTAAAAGTAAGCTCAAACACATTATACGAAAGAATTATTATTGAAGCGGAAATTGCTTTTGGTAACAAAATTTAAATACCCGTTAATTTAAATAGCAAAATAAAACGTTATAATTTACATATGTACTGGTTATACACGAGCATGTTCGACTGTACGTATCATTTAAATTAAAAGAGTTAGACACCATTCCCACGTACAGTTTTAATTACACGAATAGTAAAGCATTATCTGTCTATTTTTTAATAAATCTTAAAACTAAAACACTCCAAAAATAGCATACGTTGTCCTGTGATTAAAACATAATTAAAACAATAGGTGGGAATAGCCCTTTGCGTTTAAACTCATGCAGTGTATGACCTGATGAGTTCAAGCCACAGATCAAAGTCCGGCGTATTTATTTGACAGCAATTTCTGTATAGATTCACCCGGTCCTTTATTTCGTGGGTGGACACACTACGTACGTACGTAATCCGGGGTATGCCAAACCTAATATTAGTTCAACAATAATTCACCACATCAAGCTATATTTGTGTTTAAAACGGTTACTGGGAATTAAACACATGTGCTTTCCAAAATAAAAAGGTGATTTCAACAGACTCGTTCAACTCTTATGAATGATATTAAAAACACGGTATTTAAAATAAAAAGCGATTTGAAAAGAGGTAATGAGGCGGCAACAACTTAGACCATTGTCTGGTGCTTCCATGAATTTTTCAGATTCCAGGCGAAACTCTTTATCCTTCTTCTTGTTTTATTCAGGTGATTGTTTATGTACCATTATAAATTGCTATAAAAAACTTTGCAAATGTAGAATGAATACCATTCGTGGTAGTCTTTGATCCCACATTCTACACCCCCACAATTCCGTTGGCTTTCTGAATTAAATGTTGTGTGTTATATTTTATTTATGTTTATGAACTTGAAACCGGATCATGTATTTAATATTTTTATTGTTTTTGTGCTGTATTGTATTGATTTTGTATTTATTTATGATGCATTAAGTTTTTAAAATTGGTACTGCTCACGTTATTTATCGATATGCAAACTTCCAAGATTGTTCGGATTTTTCCGGCATGAAGTAGTTGTGTTTGCGGTACTTTGATGTCAAGACGAATTGTGAACAGAACCTTACTGTTATATAAACAATAAACTGAGATACTCGTATTTATAGAATTATTGAATAACAAAACCATTCACTTGTAAATAAAAATGATCAAAGAAAAATATACTACTATATTGAAGACAAAGGAAAGATAATTGTTAGTAAAGTGTACAAATATTTAAGCAAAACAAGTAAAACGAAAATAAATAAAAGCAGTAAAAGATGAAATATCTTTTTTTATCAATTTTCTATCTGTACTTCTGCAGATTTCGCAAAATAAAATCAATTCAACTGTTAAAAGAATAAATACATTTACGTGTTAACTCGTATTTTTCTAGCACTGCTTTATTTTCATTTTCTAAGAGGTATTGAAACGTTCAACTTTAAATGTCACTATTCAATAATATTATATTTATTGGTAAAATATAGAACGTTGAACCCCTTTGGCTTTTATCTATAGTTATCAATACATATTCGTATATTCATAGCAGACATCATGTTTCATAAACACAACCCTTGTTTTCTATAATTATAAAACTGATGTAGGTACCTATTCGTTGAAAATGTGCGGTTCAATTTTCCGCTGCTAGTAAATTTTGATTATGTTATGTTGTATGTGTGTTTATGTCATTAACAATGTTGCAGTTTGACATAGTTACATGCTATATATCATTTATGTGTATTCTATATGCTATATGCTGTAGTCAGTATTGATTGCCAACAGAACGAATGTGCCATGTGAGGTTGATGCTTATTTTTAAAATCAAAAGAGAGGGGAGAATAATAATTCATTTTTCAATTAATTACTAGTGAATACGAAATTGCTGAGTATTGAATATTTATGCAAAAACTAACTCTAAAATATTAAAGCAAAAACTATGGAACAATCATATTAAAAAACGATTTTTCTATTTGATTTGAAAATTTGAACATACGAATATATAATGGTGCACAAATAAGAAATTAATGACTCTTACACTTACCATATACTCGTAGTTTCATTTAGACTTGCTACAAATTATTATAGAAAATTGCATTCACAATGTAGTTTTAAAGATGCTAGCTTGCTACCAGCATATTTCAATGTCAATTTCTTTGTTCAAAAGTTGGTTCATATTTTTGGATAGTATTCAGTATTCTTTTTTACTCTATGAAGACGATAGTGCACCTAGAGGTTACATTTAGGCCACAGTTCTAACCAAGATTTAACAGAGAATATTATGCTGCTATCACATCGAATTGTATGGACGAGTATATTTATTGCACGTCTATATCTGTCCTTTTTTAACTTTGTGAATCTGAAAAGGACTGACATACGAATACCTCTCGGGTTTCAAATTAAAATGCGCATTTATGAAAGTTGAGATATGTAACCACACATATCCTCGATTCGTATTTTGATGTCTGAGTAATTGGTAATAATAATGGTAGTATATATATAAATAAGGGCATCCGCACATGAAGCGACTGACTGCAAACCTTAAGCCCAAATCTGCCTGAACCGAATGAGAATGAAATTGTGTTGCTAGTGAGTTAGTGAGATAACGTGTATACTAGTGAGAGAAAACACACGGCACGAACGAAACTAAATTGGTTTTGTGCACATCTCTGTTCATGATGTCACCATCAAATGCAATCAACCAAGGATGCCCTGCGACCGAGAAACAGAGTCGCTGAAAACGTGCTCAAAACCAGTTTAGTTTTGTTCGTGCCGTGTGTTTTCTCTCACTAGTATACACGTTCGTTTCTCACTAACAACACTGTTCCATTCTCATTCGTTTCGGGCAGATTCGGTTTGCAATAAAACGCCTTATGTGCGGAAGGCCTTAGAGTGCGTTATAATCAAGGAAATTCGGTAATTAAAAGTAGAATATAATAAGTAAGAAGTTAGAGCAAGTTCATTTACGACCCGTTAAACATTACCTCAACATCATCTTATTCTGCCGGTACTTAAATATTGTGATATAACCATAATTCGTGGTTCGAAATATTCCGCATAGATCCTCTAATTCATAAAATCTAAAAATATATTTTTTGACTTGGACTGTATCGCTCCAGATTCAAATATGTATACTTATATGCTATATGCATTCAATACAAGAGCACTTTAAGAAAATGGAAACTGAAGTAACGACGGTTTCGTATAACGTGTGGACCCAGGCTCCGCTTCTCCCATTTCCCCTCACTCCCCACCCGTCCGCTACTGACTGATAGTCTGGAGTGTTTTATCATTATAAACGATTCCTCGTATTACACGGGCTAACCTATTTCAATGTCGTTAATCTTGTTCTTGTTTGTTCCTCTGTCTGCCAACGTTTGTTTGCATGTTTGCTTGTTTTCTTATCAATAGATTTGTCATAATACTGAAAAAGTATGTTTTTATTAATTCTGATAAAATGCTTTGTAATTTTTGCACATAAATTTACGTATTAATTAATTAATCATCTGCTTGTTTGAGTAATTAGTTTGATGATAAATTAGCGCTATGTAAATATCAATTAATGACGATAAATTAGAGCAAAAAGAATAAACGAATGATACTAAAACGTTTTAAGCTAATATTGATAATTGGGGTTATTTGTTTTTCACAGTTGAATTTGGAATTGATTTGCATGCAATTGAAATAATAAAATTAATTTCGAGTGGACGTAAAGTGTAAAATATTTAGACATTTGTATCTTGAAAAGAGACAATAAGATTGTAACTACAACAAAGAAATGTTAACAAATGCGTAACTAATTACAACAATAATTGCTTAATACCCAGTAAACATTTTGGAGCATTTTGGAGTCACTTTGACATCATATTGGAGACGCGTATGATTTTTTTGTCATGAAAGACTTCATTTATAGTTCAGTTTCTCACAATCGTTCATATGAAATGTCTGTTTTATCGGCTATAGATGACAGAACCACTCCACCTGTCGGAATACAAATGAAGACAAAGTTGATGCGAACTATAATTGAAGTGAAATACTGATAGAAACGTCACAAAATAGGACACTTCACTAAATGTTTGTACTGGGTTAATTGTGTAGTATAACATTTCTAATTTAAACAAAAATATAAAAGACTCGTTTTGTAGACTCGTAATAGTAGAAATATCAAAATATTGTTTACATATTTAAAAATTGATTAAATGTGATTTATAGGAATTGATTAAATGTGTTGATTTTTGTTTCTATTTATGTAATATTTTGCATAACCAAAACCTAGTAATATTTTATTGAAAAGGATCTTCTTTTACTACTTTATAACTATTCTAAAAGTCTTAAATCTTTGAGATTTTATAATCCTTAAAAGGTGTTCTTGAGGTATGGATTTATTTTTCAAAAAGCGGTATAATAGGTTGGAAACCGTTATTCATTAGGTTGAATGATTAACGTAACAGGTAACGCCTGTTATGTTAGATAAATATCAAATACATATAACTGTGTTTAGCGAATCTTTTGTATTGTACAATCACCTATATTTCTTCCTTTTCTGAAATCATACTTTTCAAGGTTTCAAGAATTTATATTTACTCAAATTAATTATCTTATTGTAGATCAATCGCTTTATTTTATTTCATTTAATTTAATTTTCTGAATCTGCTACACCCGTTTCATTCAAATTCATTAACCACCACTATAGAGCATCATAATCCAAACATAAAATATTTAATGGAACACCGTAAAAAGCTAATTTAAATCTAGTAATCAATTATTTAATTTCCGGGCCAATAAATAAAGGCAATAAACATCAACATTAATGGGATCATCGAATTGTCCATTTATCTTTGTTTCTACACTACTACATCAGCAATTAATTATTCCAAACATTATGTTTTGCAGAATTTATTTTAATTCTTAATTTAAATATTTCGAATATATTCTTTCTTTCTCTTTCACACACATTCTCTGTGTCTTTTAGACATATAATTGCCATCCCAATATATTGATGGTGAGTCCTATCGACACCATTAAAACCAGTGACGTAGCTACCGCGGTATCAGCCGTATGAATGACACGGGGCCCCGGGCTACAAGAGCCCCAAAGGTGTGTCTTTGCTTCTTTTGTGAAAAATCTTTACCCATCATTTAGGCCCCCCAACAAATTTTGATACGGGGCCCGTCTAAGGCACGCTACGCCACTGATTAAAACTCTAAATAGCATATCAAGTATAGCCTATAGTTAAATAAATTTATTAGGCAAAATTAAAAAAAAAATAAATATAATTACTGAAAATGTTGTTTCATCGTAATTACGTATTGCATTATAATAAAAAACCTCTTGCGTAAGAAGTTTAAACTAAAAAATATGAAAAGTCTAAGTTTTTAATGAAAAGTTTTTGACTTATAAAGACTGAAATCAAAGCTTATGTTTCATAGTAACTTTTTATAGCTCATAGTTTATTAAACATTAGAGTGTTAGTTTTTATTCTCGTTAAAATCTTTTCATTCTTAAATTATTTAGTGCTTTTAAATTCAACTTTTGTTTATGAGAGTATAAACTTTTTTGCTGTTTGATTATTGGAATCAGTGAAGGAGGGGGCGGGATTTTATTACTGGTAAGATCAAAGAAAGTAAAGTATTAATTATAAAATATAAAAGAATATTACAGCAACATGATTTATTAAATCATATTCCTTTGTTTACCAGTTTGTATTTAATATTTTAAACCAATATACTTGTATAGTTAAGACTTGTATAGTATATTAAAAGTTAAATTAAAATAGAATAGAATTAAAAAAAAAGTTTAAGAGTAAATTTATTTTATAATAAAATTTTGCTCTATAAATTTAAATCCGTAATAGATAATACGTATATGTATATTTACAAATATAATTTATATGTATTTCACATATAAAATTTTTGAAATGGGTCGTTGAAAATTGACAGAAAGTTGAAATTTAGATTATCTAAGAATTGAGTACTTAATTATTGAACAAAACTATAATTTAAAAAATTTTATTCGAAGGCATGGCTGCAGTTTTTGACAAGCATAAAAATTGTGATAGAAAGTTGAAATTTGGTTTGAGATCTATTTGTACAATCTCCGATTTAAATTTGTGATTTACATTTACCGTTGTACATTTATTATAGGTCTTTGAACATTGACAAGATATCTTAGAAGACTTTGTATAGATACTATTTGTACCTAGTCTGACCCTCTTGCTCTAATATTGCAGAAGTTTCCTCTTCTAGTTGTAATTATAGTTACAATTAACATAAATATAAACAGTAATTGTACTTTGTATTGGGTGCAAAGGGTTTAATAAGCCCTGTATTACATTTTAATTAAACACATAGACACATAGAGACGCTTACACATAAATGTTGCTCCAACAGTTGCAGATGCCAGCGCCTACAACATTTCGACACACAGACCTAATCCCCCGTGTTAATTAATTACCTTGACGTTCCACATGGTAATTTTCTGTAGAAAATATTGCAACTTAAAAACTGTTTTTTCTATTTTAATTGGTTAAATAAATTCTTTGGAAAAGTTAGTTTGGTTTTCGAAACCTCTAAAAGTTGCTTTATGTTATGTTTAGTTGTTTAATTGTCTGTTGGATTAGTCAACATTTACTTGTACAAACGGAGAATAATGCAGACAAAACAAGTAATATAATACAATATTTACTTTATAAGTTTGTAGTGTATTTTACTATTTTCCAGTTGGAGATTTTGAGACTTTTCTTTATTTTTCTATTAAATTAATGTTTACTTGTGAATGTTTATTTGTGACGGACAATAATAGTCTTAATAATATTTATAAACTTATTGATAGATTTTCGAGCAAGTAATGAGTAAGAAACGATTATGTTTAATTATTAATTAATTAATATATGCGTTTGTTTTGATGGGTGCTCCAAGTAGAGTAAAATTGGAAACCTTAAGTGGTGATGAATGCTCAAAACAAATATAAATTACATTTTATTTTTATAAAGCATAACATTATTGGATGCGATAAAAGGCTATGTGCCTAGGAAGCCCGAGAAATCATAAATAAAGAAATATTTTATTAGAAATATCAAAATTTATTATGTTCTACAATTCGTACGTCCTTAAGTTGAAAAATGTAAATTGTTCACAATAAAAATATTCCATAATATCGCTGGAAATTTTAAATCAGAATAAGGCCCTCAGCACACGACGCGACTGGTTGCAAACCTTAGCCCCGAATTTACCCGAATCGAATATGATTACAGCTGTGTTGTTAGTAAAAGAACGAACGTCTTTACGAGTGAGATAAAACACACGGCACGAACGTAACTAAACTGGTTTTGAGCATATATTCAGCGACTATATTTCTCGGTCGCAGGGCATTGTTGGTTTCATCAACAGAGAAGTTTACGAATACTATTAAGAAGTATTTAAATACATACATACAATCATAAATATAACATAATAGAATCCCCTGTTTTGCTGTTGTTAAAAATTCTATAGTTTTCGTTTGTTTCGTTTAGTTTGCAATCAGTCGACTCGTGTGCCTTTCCTCGTGTTTTATCTCACTCGCATACACGTTCGATCTCTCACTATCAACAGTTATAATCACATTTGCTTCGGGTAGATTCGGGATAACGTTTGCAACCAGTCGCTTCGTGTGCGGAGGGCCTAGCTCCCTAAGTTTGTAGTATAACTAATAAGCTATTTGTCAAAATGTAACGCAAATAAACACACAATAAGAAAACATGACATAAGTATAAGTAAAACATCTAATAAAAAAATTACGCAATGTTTGTGAATAGAATAAATGTAATAAAATATGTCCTCAAAGAAGTGCTAAATCTAATTTTTTGTACGTCCCATACTCGTACATCGACATTAAAGGAACCCACGTCCTCCATATAATACGACTCTGAATAGTTGTATGAAACCAAACCACTATAGCTATAGATATAGATGGGGCTACATATCTCAAGATAAATATATCGTAAGACACATATCGTATTGATTTATTTATCCATGTCTTTTTATATTTATCTAGATATAACTACTTTTGCTGAAAACGCGAATTTTGTTCCCAAGCGGTGTTCATTTATTTATTTATTTTCCTCAACGTATTTTTTTGTTCGGTGTTGAGGATGAAGCGTTTTTGTAGTTGAAACACGTCCGATTTTCTATAGGCTGATTCTGTATTCGACTTGCCTATTTCCTCTTACGTTTGAAACGTTTGTGAATTATTCACAGTGGGCATTATTATGCGTTTTTTTAGTTGCCTGATAAATTGAATGCATTTATTTAAATTGCAAACGCATTGTGAAAAAATTACTGTACTTTTTTTTATATAGCACTAGATGGAAATAGTCGTAATTTAAACGTTTTATTTTTTAAAAATGATCCGAACTATACAGATGAAAGCCAGACGTAGATAAAATGATTATTGTAGTGGTACTGTTATTTGGACCTTATTTTTATTTATAACGCCATAACTTTAACGATCGCTTCTGAACAATAACGGAAAGCTATATAACTACTAACCGAGTGTTATAGCGAAGTGGTGGGGATTGAAACAATATTGGGATTCCGATAGCCAGTGACTACCTCGTCTTAACTGAAATGTTAAACTTGGAGATTAGACTATTGAATCTACTTGCACGAGTATATAGATTTTATTGTTATTTCTGGTAATATGGTTATATGGCATACAGTTAAGCTACTGTGTTCCAAAAGCAAATTCTAAGAATGAACTATTATGAATATTGATACATAAATGAAACCTAAATGATGTAGCTACATGCAAGCTATTTACTTTTTATATTTTAATTTTGTAGTTACAATTTTCTAGTTACAATATTATTGCTTGTATCAATGTACAGCATTTATTATTTTATACCAACGGTATTCGCACAAGACAACTCTTCTTAGGTTGCCCTAGGTTTTTCTTAGGTACGGTTTTTTATAACAAGGTCTACCGACGGTTATACTTGAACGAATATTGTAAACTGAGTGTATCTAACAATGTTAGGAAATTATCAGTTTTGGAATAATCAGTAGCGCAAAGTAAATTCGATTTTTACAAGTTGAACCAGTGATAACAAAACGTGAAAATATTATGAAGTAGTTTAATTAAAAAAGTTTTGAGACGATAGATGTACCGGGGAACCACGAGTTGATGAATACTTCAAGTTTAGTCTTTACTTGATTCCCCAAACAGGAAGTCAGTGGCGCATCCACGTATAGTAAACTACTGCTAAAGTAATTCTACATCCATTCACTTTTTGTTAATAAATTAATTTCATTTATAACCACATTTACTCCAATTAAAAATTTGCTATTCTTCCCTGAAACTTTACAAATAGTTGCGCACTATTCCTTTAAAAATCTTACTTGTCACGACTTCTAATACAAACATAATTTATTAGAATCGGACTTATTCTATGAAAAACAAAACATAACAATATTGCGCGTATAATTTTTAACAAAGAAAACGAAGCGCTATTTCTCATCTCTAAAATGTTTTATCTTCGTACTAAAAAAGTTTATAAAACTGAGTCACTAAATTGGCTTACATTCCGTTGCTGACTTCAAGAAAATTGTTATTACATAAATGTTTACATCAAAGTACTAAAGTACATACAGAACATGTCTTGGGTACATAAGCAAAGTATTTTGCTACTATAGGTATATATATTTTTAACTTGTAGTATTCACAAACATTTTTTCATGTACATATGTATTTATTTGTAATTTGAAATGAGTCTTTTAAAATTTAGGAATGGTTATGAATTTTATTTGTTGGAATACATGCAGTGAAAATCGCGCGTGTAAGTTATGTTTGAGTTTGTATTTGTCGTACAAACAGACAGAGAAATTTGATGTTTATTAGTATAAACCACTAGATCAGTAGTTTTCGAACTTTTTATACATGCGGGCCTAGGAAAGTAGAAGAAAGTATTAAAAAAGAATGTAGAAAATTATCTCGCAGTGCAGTTTCAAGGTTGCTACCTTGCTAAAAATTGATTGCAAGGGTTATTTATGAATTAAAACAAATGGTACAAACAATTTTTCATTTATTTTATAAATTTTAACTTATATAAAATATATAACTATATAAAATTGTTTGTACCATTTGTTTTAATTCATTCAACAATAAAAAACCTCTTTTAAAATAGTATGCATAATTATTTTTTATTGCTAGTTTTCCTGAAGTATTATACCATTTTGGAATCCAGAAGAGTTGCGCCAATTTTTAAAAAAAAACTTGCCATAGCAGTGTTTATACTTTTTTGTACACCACGATGAGTGGTGATCTTTAAAAATTTTAGGGAAAAAAATTATTTCGATTGATGTTTGTGTAAAACCTACTAGCATTCTTTGATTTTTAATAGTTGTGGTGGATATAAGTGCTATTTAGGTTGCTGATACAAAAAAAAACTTTTTTTTTTTTAATTCCTAAACAAAATGAGATAATTTTTTTTTTTTCTTGTGCAGTCATGAGCCCTGGTACCCGTTTATCGTTGAATATTGGGACACCCTATACTAATACTGAATATTTTGTTTTGAGACTGGGCTAGAGAGTGCAGAAACATTCTACACTATAGTAAGATATTTCTCCTGGTTCCAAGAAATACTCTAAACGAATCATCTTCTTGTTGTTTTTAATAATTGAAAAGTAATCTTTAAAGAGCAACGCTGAACGCTCAACACTCAACGGCGAGCGATGAACGCCTCACATCTAAATTTCAATCACTAAAAGTATATGATCAATTTTACGCTACCTTTATATTTTACGTGCCTGGTATTTGAAACTAGCTACCTTCATACCTCTATAGCACAACGTTGGTCGTTATCACAGCTTGATAAATAAGTTCAGGTATGCATACTTCTACGGAAAGTAACTCGTAGCAGTAGAGAACGTATTACGTGTACATGTGAAATGGGAAACTTAAAGAACTTGAAGAATTTATAATGAATGTTTTACAAATGTAACGCAAATGACATTTTAAACAAAGAAAATTAAATATTTTAATACAAAATGTAAAAATAACATTAAAACAGTTTAGAACGATGTATGGTATTATTCTTGTTTCATTAGAACAAACAAAGAATAATTAAGAATGGAAGCGAACAATTCTGCATGCTTGCATAATTTGTAGTAATGTTAAAAAAACATAGATTGTTTAAATGTACGACTAGTTATGAAAACTAGTTTTTGTATTATATTTAATTATAAAGTATATTATTTTTACATTTATTTCAAATGTAGGTACGTTTTAAATGTACGAGTATATGTAAATGTTTTAAAAGTTAATATATTCAGTTAAGATCCATTCTCAGCTACTGAGTTTTAATTTTAATTTTACATTTTAACCTTAACTTTAAATAAAAAAACATTTTTTTAATATTTTCTAATTATTCTGTGGTTTGTTTTTAAAAGGAAAGTGAATAAATTAATTTACCTGCAATTATTTTTAAATAGGTTTTTTTGTTGAATGTACAGAAGTATGAAATCTAGAGAAATGGTTTTTACAATAGAAGTATTGAAACAAAAAAAAAAACACAAGACACAAAGTAATATTTTAAAAGGCTGAAAAGGTTTGAAAACAAAAATATATATACATATACTAGTATATGTCACAAAAGCATAACTTAGCCAGATGTATAGAGACACTCTCCTATTCGTTTAGTATTCTTTTCTTAGTACGATTATACAATATATAGAAACCGTACTGTTTCCAAACTTTTTGAGATAAATAACATGTAGCCGATGTCGGGAAGTGGAAAACAGAGAGAGAAAGAGAAGAGGAAAGGGAAGTGGTAGTGTGAACCCCGTTCCAACAGAGTTCGTGCTATTTATAAACAACTAAGAGAGGTTTTAAATGTTGTCAGAAAGAAAAGATAATTCTATAGAAAATGTAGGAAACCATTTCAAACAAAACGAAGGAAAACGTTCTTTATTTACCACAATGATTTAATTCCGCGGGAGTGACATATTTCCCACTTAGTGCTAACTAATTTATTTTCTATTTCTTATGTGTGCCTCAGTACTGCTTTAAATTGAAGGAACCATTTCGAGTATTATGGAGTTTTATATTTATTGAAATTTAAAAATGTGCAACGCAGTTAGAAAATAAAGCTTGGAATTAGCTTGTGCTAAGCTAAGCACAACATGACAATTTCTATATGACAAGTAGAAAATGAATCTTGGAATTAGGTTATAGCAAGCTAGAAAGACCTGTACTGCAAGACAATTTTTTACCTGGGTAATATTTATTCATTTTTATTATATTTTCATTTTTATTTATTATCTTAGGGTTGTGAAAAAATATTTAGGTATATAATTATACACTATCTAAAGTTACTTTTTAATAACACGCCAATCCAATATACGAGTAGGTATGTGTCACTAGACTATTGCAATAAGGGTGAACAAACGAAACAAAAGTTTTAGTCTGATTCTCACTCTCTCTCATCTGTTTGCCAATAAATAGGTTATCCCATCTGCATATTAATTAAACCCCTAAGGTAATTAAGGATTCGCTTCCCTTTTGATCCGCATCTTTTATTGAGCAGGTTCCACCTTCAAGACTCAATTAACAGGGATTCCATGTTCTGTTCTGATTTCACGTAGAAAGGTTTTTGTTACTTCATATACTCGTTCTTAGCAGTGGCGGATTAGGTCGGTTATCATTGTCTATAGATAAATCCGCCTCTGGTCTTTCTCCCAACGTAACAACAACAACATGAGATAGAGTTTTACCGGTGCGTCAAATCATATTTAGAACTGTCATAAATCTGGAACGGTAACTCGGGTAAACAGGAACCGGAAGCCTTTGCATGCAAGAGAAGGTTACTCAACAGTGTTTCATGCCACATAGAATTACCTGCCATAACGAAGAGATAGTTTTAAACAATATACTGTAAGTGTTATTATTATATTATGTTACTATATATTTTCAATTTAAGACAAGTATAGCTTCACGTGTGGAGAACTTGATCGTTTTATTTTTATTTTATTTCCTAGTGTAGTGTTCATATAATAAAGTTTTCGTATCAGACGCTTTTGAAGCATCTTTGTTTTCTACAGGCGTTGATTACGATTACAAGTTGCACGTAAGGAAACACTTGAAGAAAAGATTAATAGTTTTTATTGGTAGTTTATTTTATGGTAGTGAAATATTTATTTGTAGTATTTTTATAAGATTATTGCATTCAAAATGTTTTACAAGAGGATAGACCTATCCAAGGGGCCAAACATCCCCATGACCCAATTTTAATTCCGCTATGAGTAGGAGCGAGAGGGCATTATCCGTGCGCATGAGAGTAACTGAGACATAAACTTTGATTACCTGATACCTGGAAAATGGCCGCCTGGTCAAGTTAGCAGGTCAAAATCTTACACATTTTGTTCATCAGAAAATAAGTGATGTCTGTCGGCTCTGGGATCTCACTCTATTACATTTATACGACGAAACATTCACGCTAAATTACCTATACAAAGCGTTATATGTGTAATTGATTTTAAAGAATTTTCTTTAAGAAGAATTTTATCATAAAATTGAATTCGTCATATTTCTATACTACGTCTAACAATGGATTATAACTAAAACTTTATACAAAAGTATTGTTAGAAGTGTAAACAATACTCACGGTTTATTTAACTAGGTGTTGTATGTATATTGAATTCCTTGTTTGCTCAACAAAATGGGACTGCCCTAGTTTTGCTTGTAAAGTACTCTGTAAACACGTACATACGAAATATACTGCTACCCAGTGACAGCCGATTTTAAGGGCGCACATTTACTCTTTAAAATAAAAAGTATTAAAATATAATTCAAATAATATTGTTAGACTATGTTTATATTTAAAAATTTGCACTTTTTTATAAGACATATTCAAAATATATTTTGAAATGATTATCGTTATACCAAACGTTCCTTTCAGTAGTGGGACAATTTACATGACGAGTTATATGTGAAATTTTATCTTCCATCCGATTGAGCACTCAGATATCTTATAAATGCAACCCCGAAATGAAAATGCATATAAATCGAATATATATTTTTTTAAATTTTAATTTTTAGGATATTCTAATTACTAAGATCATCTGTATTAAGGGGATCTGTAATCCTGTATTACATCTATTCAATTATATCTATTTTATTGCTATAATTATTCTGTTGAATTGTACTTTGATTCTTTAGTGTTCTAAATTGTTGTACAGTAAGCTTAACATGTTACCAATTTTTTTAGTATCATCAGTATGTAATTCGAATATTGTTTCGTTGTTATCTCAGAACTCAATATTTGGAGATGTCTTACTAACAACTGGGGATTGATACAATTGTTAACCACGTAATATGTACAAAAATATTTAATATAAGTTTCAGCATGCTCTTCACTGAGCACTGCTCAGTAAGTTTCTGATGAAAAGAAAATAACTGAAAAACCCTTCACGAGCCGCCGCTGCTTTCAATATATACTACGAGCAGAGTATATTTATGCCCTTCTTTTTATTGACACTTGGTTGACACTTGGATAACAATAAACCTCATAATTTAGGCGGTGAAATACTAAAACAACCCGCGTGTGGTTTAACAGAGAAAATGTTAAACCCAAACCGAGCTTACAGGAATTTTGGAAGTTAATACCAATTTCCACAGGATATGTATTTCAGGGCAGAATGTATCTACTTAAATTTCGGGTCAGTTATTTCGAGAGATTCTTTTTTAGATACAGAAAGTTTGTGTCTTTTCTTAACTTGTAAATGATTTGAAAATCATTTTTTTATTTTATTACAAATAGTATATATATATTTATTTAACGTCGGTTGTTCTCGTGGCGTCATTTATGTAAGCTACACCGTCACCTAATAAGTTTTTGACTATGTATATATATATAACCAATTTAACTTGATAACAATCGAACCCAGAAAATATCGCTCTAGTCCGTGGATTGAACCCAAAGACACAGCAGTCAGCGTCAAGTTCAATGCTCTCGCCAACTGTGTTGTCACTAATACTATAAGAAAACCTATAGAAAGTACATTTAAAAAAAATTAATACGAGTGTATGAGTAATTTCGTATAATCAAATTTACATGATATTATTGACCCTAGAGCGTATAGCTTGATTGAAAATATTAAATATTTGTATTTTATTAAAAATTGAATAACGAAATTTATATTTTGTAACTATATATAAATGAATCGTCAGTTATATGAACAATGTAACCTTTGGGCATAATCAATACATATATTTGATTTCTTATTTAATTAAAAAAGGAAAATTTTAAATATAGATTTTCATATATGGAATCAGAATTGATTTGCTTACCAAACATGTTCTATTTTACGTGATTAACCCCATGAAATTTTTATTTAACAAATAATTTAAACAAATAAATTTAAACTCCTACTGCTTCTCTCTTTCTGCTACTCTCCCTCTTGTTTCTACTCTGCCATTTCTTCTCTTTCTTCGCTCCTTCTCTCTATGTCTGCCATCCACCTTTTCACTTCAAAAGTTGATTTGTTGCTTAATATTTGTTAGATTTATATAATGTAAGGTTGCATAACGATAGTTACCTTTCTACAAAAATGTATATTATGTTACAAATTAAATTATAATATTATGTTATTTATTTGCCTTGAGTTTTATTCATCATAGCCACCATTAAACATTTTTTATACATATTTCACATTTTATAATTCTATTTTACAAATTTCTAAATATTTAAATAATTCACTTTGAATCACTTAATAAAAATTTAGTATTAACAGGAAAAATTTTAATCACATCTAATATTTCACTATTGAATTTTGATCTTTCTAAACTAGTTATTATATAAGTAAAATATTTTATAAGTATATAATTAAAAAAAAAAGAAAATCTAAAAGAAAATTAAATAAATATTTAAATCTCTCTGGTTTATTGATCTCGTGTGGTTTGTTATCACATATTTCGGTTGAGATGGGTCAACCCGAAGCTACGTTCCAACTGACTCATTTAACGAGGGATAGATTTCATTTGATATGGATAATAACATGTAAAACTTTTTTAATTTCGAATAACAAATGTGAAAATTTAAATAAAAAATCCGCAGCACTACCTAAAGTGTATGTAAAGTACCGCCAAGGTAAGATAGTTAGTGATTTCATTTCACCTCTTCACCACATATTCTGCTAACTCTCTCCGCCTCATTCCTGCAATAATTGTTTCTGTCATCCTCCTCCTGCATTCATTCTTTCCTGCTGTTGCACTTCTATATCGCTTTCCCGCCTTATTCCCCCAACCTCACTTCTTTCTTCTTTCTGTCTCATTCATCTAATGAATTTTATTTTAGAGTTTGTAGACGGATCTTGTCGCGTTTTGGACTCGCTTATTAATCTATTACACAAATATGACGACGAGGATGGGAGGTCTTAACTGCGAGATTGGGTTAACTGGTTAGTAGCTGGTTTCATGGAATGAAAGAGAGGAAGAATATGAGCTGTGTGTGTGGGGTGAAGGGTGTTACATTGTTGGAGTAAGTGTAAATAAAGCAAGGTAGAACATGAAGCAATTTTAAATGGAAAAGTATTATATAGATACAACAAGTATGTTTTAAAAATAAACGTCGTCGTATGTTGTGCATCCGTCCTTGTATTATTAATGGGCTACCTTCATTTTAAATTTATTTTAAGTAGAACTTTTCAGAATAGGGAACTGAAAAATACATTACGCCATGTCCAGCAAGAGAAACCGTGGGGTAAAGATACAATATCTACTTAAGGGCTGCCAACCGTCCTTACTAGTGAAGAATCCTTTTTCTTTTATAGGTTTTGTTCTTTGTCCTTCTTTGGGATCACTAAGGACACCAATTGTACGTCTGTAGTACTTAACTTTATTTTTTTGTCTTGTCTTTGTTTGAACTTAAATGCTAATAAGCAGGACGGTGCAAGGATAGTTGAGAGAAGTATAACTAGCACTACATTCCACGTCTATCGGTTTTACTTGAGTTTTCCTGGAAAATTTGCATGTTCTTCACGCATTTTTAGCATACAGGATTTCTAGAGTTGCGACTGTTACATTTTCACATTAAAAGCACATTATTAAAAAAAACTTAAAAACCTATTTGATTTGTTATCATTTAAAGGATTAAGTGTAACATTGCACTATTGTAAGACTAAGTAAATACAACTAAGTACAAATAATTACAACTTTAACAAGACATGGAGAAAATTCAATTGCGCAAAAAATTATGAACGAAGTAATAAAGATGCCATTGAATTAAAAAAACAAATTTTTCCTGTGCAGTTTTCTTGTTGTTGTTGGCAGTTTGTAAAATTTTTGTAAATTACGCGGGCCGTTTAAAATATTTAGTAATACCCTTCTTTAGCACCGCAGAAAGTTGGCAACCCTCTTATATTTTCATTGTACATGATAATATACAATTAAAATATCAAGTTTTAAAATGATATGGGAATAATATATAACAACATACCGAGCAGCAGCAGGTGTGGATTTGGTTCTGGTTTCTGCTTTACTTGAACAGTGCTATATTTTGTTGAAAGAGTAAAATCGTGTTTAATGTGCACTATGCTGTGTTTAATTAGTTTTGTAAAATTAATCAAAGCTTGTTTGATAAACTAGTTTTTGTATTAAATAAATCAATGTATTTTCTAAACTTCAGACAGATGAGAAGTAGGTCAGTTATATTTGAAATTTACTGCAGTCTGTCATTTGTTGTTTTCAGCGAGAAATTTATTGCAGGTCTTGTAGTTTATGTGTTACACAAAGAAAGTTATTACAGTAGCCATTAATTGAACTATTCTTAAAAAAGATTTAGCTTGTAGTGTTGGCTAATATAAAAATGGATATTTAATAGTTAGAATATCTAATGTTATATAAATATAGAAAACGCAATGTTTTCAGATTTCATTTCATATTTAAATCGAATTAAAAGTTTATTATTAATATCATAATATACAATAGTTACAAGACTCTGTACAACAGACACTTAATTCTACTTAATTATTAGAAAAAGTTCAAGACAACAAGTAAAATATAACCCTAAACAAATAAATCTAATAGTTATTTCTATATATACATTTTTTTTTAAAATTAAATTTTCTTAAAGTTTCTTAATAAGTAACAGATAGTACATTTCTAAAGTTGTGATAAATACGAAATAGATTAATGTGATACTGAACTTAAAGTATCACGATAATAGCCTTAAACTGATTTTAAACGGTTCCGTGTCATCATATTCATTCTAACAGTTTATATAAATAGACTTTTACTGCAAAATAAGAATCAGTCTGCTTTTAAACATCATGCAAGCCACCATCGATCCGTTCCGAGCCGGAAAAACTTTAAATTAGAATATCGAATAATAAATGATACAAAAGAGCATTTATGCAAATTTAAATAACTCTTAGTTAAACGCTTTCGTAGTGTTGAAAAAATAAGCGGAAGTTGCTTATATTAATATTGATATGAGCAGTGACGAATTAGAGATTGTAATGAAAATGAATGATTGATTGAATGAATGAATGAAAAAAAATAATGATTGTAAGTCGTTTTGGGGAATAGATTAGTATAGATTAGTAAAAATTTAAATTCTATAGAAATAAGCCTTTTACCATAGTCTCTGTAAAACTTCTAATTGTCTGTAAATTCGATTCGGCAATGAAATATTAAATGATTTAAATATAGAAAAAAAATTCGTTGTTAGGCCTTGCATCTAGGTGGTGTTGGTACAACTGCCGCGCCTGACTACAACCTGTTATTTAAACACAGCGTTTTATTTAATGTTTTTGTAATGTTGAAGCATTTGTCAATAGTGTTGGTACATATAGAATTGGTAGTTCCGCATGCAGTAACTTTAAATTGATGCAATGCAATGCTATGCTATGCACTTCCTACATTTATAATTCAGGGATTTGAATGCCTTGAAAACTCTAAATTATTCACATATTCTGAACCACAGCTGCCGGTATTTTCCGTATATATTCGTAAATGTTAATATATATATGACCATGTACATATTGGGGTGCCACAATGTAATATGACTCCTCTCCAAACAAAATTAAGCCGTAGAAACTCATGTACTTCTGCTGTAGGTTTCGAAATATCTAATAGGGAAAAAACGGAAAGGAAACTAAAGTGCACAGTTAAAATTGCAAAGGATTAGTGGATTTCCGAGCGGATAGGATGTTTATTAGGTTCCTTTTTCATGAAGAGAGAAAATCTGCTATGGTAAATCTGTTCAGGAATTATGCAGGAATCTCTTGATTAGACAAATATAGTGGTAATATCTTTCTTCCGTTTTAATGAATTGTTGAACTATAATAAAGAAAAGGCAATTAATAAATAGATTTTGGTTTTGCTTTTCACACCAGTTGAAAATGGCCTTAAGCGAAGCTGTAACCTATTTAAAATGACCTTCTGAAAATTTCAGCGTTATATTTTCTGAGATAATCGACACGTCGATGATAGGACTCAACAGAGGAAACAAATATATGCAGTCTACTTATAAATGAATTCAGCAAAATTTATTATCTTCATAGACAAATATAGCAGAAATTTCATCTGACGGAGATTTATATCTAACATTTTTAAGTATTCAAATTTAATTGTAAATCAAAGCTATTGCCAAGTAGATTCGTTGAGCTTTGAATATTAATAATTAATTTATTATTGAACGAATTAATAGTTCGTTGTTGCAAGATGTAGTCATAATTTCTGTACAAACATTTGCTTTGCTTGTATAAATTGAAGCGATAGTTTTTAGCGGTACTTAGTTAGTTATTTATTTACTTAAAAACTTTTTTATCGTTTCTCATTCTAAAGCAAGTAATAAAACTGAGAGGTATATCCTGATGGGTTTCATTATTTATATCCGCAATAAAGATTCTAAAATGTTACATTTGAAAATATACGGCATGTTCGGATGTTGGTTGCATTTGTAGCTAACTGTTGGAAACGTGCGGTGTTACACTAATAAAAAATACGTGTTTTAATATATTTCTTAGAACTGCTTTTCTTTGGTTAAGTTATTCTAAAAGTATAACTAAAAAAATGACATATTAATAATTGTGTTAACGTTTTTAAATTTGTTATAAATCAGAATAATTTTGATTTGTGCATATTATTATTTGTAAATTTCAAATGTGACAACTACGTTTAAGATCGTATTATTGGGTGTGTTCTGAGCACTGAATAGTTGTGCGATTGTGTGACTAATGGGCTTGTGTCCTATGTCTTAATTTCTATAAAAGTGTACTATATATTGATAAAGTAGGTTACTAGAACCTCAAATGTTTAATTATTTTTAATAACTCCTTATATGTTAAGAGATATTAACAATTAAAAAAGTCATTTTTTCCGTTTAATTATTAAAGGGATTCAACGTTGTACACATTCCAAGTGCATGTGACATCACAATCCTTGTGTAAGGTTACCAACCTTACAGCTCATAAATCTCTGCTATACGAGTATGTATTTATATAACAAAATATCAAATATTATTTACAGCTATTTCAAGAAACAATCAAATTTCAATATTATGTCTGCTTTAGCAGGGTTAAATAAAATAAAAACTTATTATTCTTTGATTTGACTTGATTATTTGACTACCAACAGCTACAGATCATTACCACAGCACTGACCTACTTAACAAATAACTGACGTTAAAATGCGTTTCACATCATACAAATATGGCCGACCATTTCTAGCGCTAAAACTATAATTCAAACTTTTAATTGCTATATCTCCATGAATATTTAGATGTTTAATAAAATAGACATGCCAATACACATTTATTAACATCAATTTCAATCAACAATTGAAAAATCGACCACTAAAAAATGAGGACACAAGCCCATTTCTCTCTGATTACTACTTTTGGTCAATAAATATGTTGATTGAGCAGGCGCCTCCTTTTCCATAAAATAATTCATCGCTACTTTCCCGCGTTTAATTTAAATATGGATAAAAATAAAGAAAATACGGAAATATATAGAAAAATACCAAATAGGTACCGTTTTTTTTTATTATTAAACAATTTGTATATTTAGCAATGATTTTGCAATTTTATTTTGTTTCAATATTGTTTTACTTTTTTTTTGTGGTGTACTTCAATATTCGCATAACAAAATCGCTTGCTATAAAGCTATACGAAGTAAGAAATAAACAAATAATTATATCACACAAAATATTTTAAATACTGATAATTAACTTACAAAGCACACTATAAAATGTCCTATGTTTCCAAGTTATTTTCCTAGTAACACTTAAAACTATATTAAACTTAATGTTTCAACTATCAAACGTCATGAAAAGTGTAATTCAAGTAGAGTAATTCATAATGATCATCGTATGTGAATAATGGTGAAATAAACTGATCTTAATGACCGTCGCGTCGTTCAGCATTCTGATTGTAGAGAAGCTCTACCTCTAATGAATCATTTACTACACATTAATCAATTTGTGGATTACTTTGTTCATTTAACAAAAAGCACAACGTTTAACGATCGAAATAAAGCACGAGTACAGAGCTTCAGAAGTTTGAATTTGATTTATTAAGACTTGTTCAGCGTGTTCTTGGAAAAAAGAAATATTTTATTGGGAAAACTTTTATTATGATCCTTGAGACTAATGCTTTTAAATACGGTATTGTTGGAACGTTTTTAGAATGAAGATGTAAAAGTAAATATGTATTGTGTAGTTAATTGATATATGTAGTGGATGCATCATGGAAGGGTAATAATCAAGTTAGATACTTAAATAAAACTTAGTAAATAGTTTATTAAATATTTTACACTTGCATTAAAAGAAAGGATATTATGCACTTAGTACTTGTGGAACCCAATGGAGTACTTTAGTCAACAAAGTATTAGAGTGAGTTCCCAGAGCCGGCAGACATCACTTATTTTCTGATGAACAAAATGTGTAAGATTGAGTAGTGTTAGTATGTACATTTTCCAGCTATCAGGTAATCAATGTTTATGTCTCACTCACTCTCATGCGCACGGATAATGCCCTTTTGCTCTTACTCATAGCGAAATTAAAATTGAGTCTAGGGGATGGTTGGCCACTTGGATCGGTATGTTCGCTAACATGTATAAAAATGGATCATCAGAAAATAAGTAAATTTAAGTAACTTTTTTGTCAGCTTTAAAGCGTCTGCAAGGTAATACAAAGTATTACAAGGCAACTGTTTTAAAACGTTTTACAAGAGGATAGATTGATCCAAGAGACCTAACATCCCCTAGACCCAATTTTAATTCCGCTATGAGTAAGAACGAGAGGGCATTATCCGTGCGCATGAGAGTGAGTGAGATATAAACCTTGATTACCTGATACCAGGAAAATGGCCACCTGGTCAAGTTAGCAGGTAGGCATACGATCATTGTACATACTAACACCACTCAATCTTACACATTTAGTTCATCAGAAAATAAGTGATGTCTGCCGGTCCTGGGATCTTGGACTATATATGCTGTACTGAGGAATTGTACGATATACAGTTGTATATGTAGTTTATTCATATTACCATATTTTAAATGAATTTCTAATAGGTAATATGAAATATTATCATGATAAACAGCAAAATATAGACAAATATGTTTTTTTCTTCAAAACTTAGTAAAAGAATAACGCTACCTACGACGTATCTTTTTTTTTGCAAAGTCCATTTATTCGTGTATGTTAGAAAAAGTAGATAGGAACACACAAAGTTTGTAGTTGTGGGTGTCTACCACGTCTAATCCAATACACACACATATGTGCAAAACACACATGTGTTAGTTATCCCAGGCAATCCGTCTTGCTCCAAGTAGACATATCTTTAGAAGCACATATATTGGCTACAACACAAAGCACATGGTGTACAAAAAACCAAGTCTACCGTCTGTCCATACTAGTACAGCTTCCATTGTATACAAAGAAACATTACTTTTGTGAGAAAAGTATTAGACTAGCAAGGTCTGACTCCTGCATGTAAAATATTTTAGTGATATTTTCAAATTTATCAGAATAACGATGGCAGAACAGACCACGGTACTGCAATGAAATATAACTTGGAAATCGATAAAAAATGAGAAGAAATGAGATTTCTAAGATAACTCATGAAATGAAATGTCTGATTGTTTGGAACAAAAAAAGCTATCTAAAGAAGAAGAAAATCCAATCCATGATTTGAAAGTCTGTGTAATTGTTCTTTCTTGAATTTGTGTTTTTCAGCGTCTCGACAAAGCTTTGGTTGGATATTTTCTTAGTGGCAGATTTATTTATGTAACAAATCAATATTTGATGTTTACATTTTACTTTTAAACATTATAGTTCCTCAGATTTTAGTTCATCGTATAGCAAATCATCGTTGCCATACCGTTTTCTATGCTACTTTACTTTCCTATTACTACTCTACTTAAGTTTATAGATTTTATCTCGATAGTTAGTTAGTTGTATTTATTTTATACAGAAATACTTCCTGTACGAGCTATATATAAGATTTAGAAGTTATATATAACTCTAGACGTAGTTTCAATCCCTTAAATTTGTTTATTACTTTATCTTTCGCAGAAAATATACAAAAAGTTTTTTGTTTTATATGAGCTCATATGATACTTCTTATATTTATAGCAAAGCACTTTCAAAGTTTTTAAAACTTGTAAAAACTTTAATCCCGCATAATATATTATTTTTCTAATAAACTTATTTTCAACTTTATTGTCATTTTCATCAATATCAATATATAAAAGTTCTATTACTCCTACATGTAGTGCAAAGTAAATATAAAGGATTACAGATTAGAATGTTACAGATCTTATTTATGAATAAGTTTATTTACTTTGAATGTTGCAACAAGTGTACGAACTAATTCTATACACGAGTGTTGCGTTAGCTGTTTATTCTTAATAACGGCAACTAATCTAAAAACAATTACAGAACAGTATTTATTATTGCCAAGTGTTTCACATAATTGTTTTCCATCTCCAGTCCATTCTCCAGGCGATTGAGTAATCGCAGGATGGGCTTTGTACGAGTATATTTAATCCCTTGACTTGAAATATTCAGCCATTTTGTAATTTCCGGCAATAATTTCGCAGTACAGGATTTATGAATTACTCGACGGAAATTTAAGTAATTTGTTTTCAAAGTTCGACGTCCATGCACAAAGTAGATGATGATGGCGATGACGTTAAATGTTTTGAGTTCAGGTATGTTGTAAGTTATTCAATAAGTTCAAAGAATATATAAATTGAGATGTCAGTCACAGAACTTGGAAGGTATTGACGCATAAAGAAAGTATGTATTTCTTTATTCTTTATTGTGTTTTAAAACTTCTTGATTAAAATGTTTAAGATTTTATAAATAGCAATTTATTGAAATACAGTATTTATTTATTTGGCATATTAACTTTGAAGGCAATTTATAAATCAAATTATCTATTTTTCTTCTCTCTTCTTCGTTCAATACAATTTTTTTATTTTGCATCCGTGCAACATATGTTTCGCTGAAAATAAGTGCCTGTGTTCTCACGTAGATTGTCATACACAACTAATATATTCTGTTACTTTCTTTCGGCTATATTTATTCATCAATGAAAAATGTTTTTTTTGTTACATTCCCAGTCTAGATTGTCTTATAATACAATCAATATAAAGAGTTAATTAGAATTTCAATATTTCAGCAATTACAGTTTACAACACTTTTAATTATTTTGAAAATATTTTTGTAATTGCTTTTAAAAGGCTTTACAGTCAATTATCGTGTTATGAGATACATAGTACCAACTATAAAAATAATTAAATTTTATTAAAATCCATAAAAAATTGAATTATTTGAAATATTCGTTTTTTAAATTCATCAAACTCGTAACGTAACTTTTATCAATTATAATTGTTGTAATGGTTTGAAAATGATCATTTTACATTTTGAAATGTTAAATACAATTTACAAAATGTATTTTAAAAAAATATGATAGATATAAAGTGAATATATTTATTATTTAAAATACATCATACATTTTAATTAAGAGTAATCTAGAAATATTTTATTCAAAGAGATTTTAATTATGATTATTTCGTTACAAATGTCTCTTGCAATTTAACATTTTTTTTACCACCTTAATCTGTTTTTTAAATGACTCGAGATAAACACAATTCCTGTTGAAATAAAAACTTAAACTATAAATTTATTGCAAGAGTTGTTCTCTATTTTCTTTTTAGCGAGCGAATTGATGATTGAAATATAATAAATATAACTTATAACTAATTAAATTTAATATAACAATTGCATATTTTGTACAGTCTGGTAATATTATAATGTCTATATTTGCTGATTTTATAATTTGTTTATCGGTATGAATAATTTATTTCAATCTCCGGGAATCAAACCCGGACCTATGCATAATTGAGTTTTAGAATCGTATATATATATATATATAAAGGAAGTTAAGTAATTAATACGCTTTAACAAGTATACAACTGCAAACACCTTCAAGCAAAACAATGAATAAAAATGCAATCAATTATTCGTTTACTTTTAAACGTGGGCTTAAGACGATTATCCCCGGATTATTTAAATATTTTTCAAGATGTTTAGTGGACGTATATTTTTCCAAACCCCAGTGTAATAAATAGTGTTTATATTCCTGGATAATCCGCGGTTAGCATTTACTGAATACGGGATGTGACAAAAGTGGGAAACCGTTGGTTGGGAAATATTTAAGTGTAAAGTATAACGAACCTTCTAAATAAATTAAATTTATATTGTAGGCGTAAAATGAAATCATTGAAATGGTAATAAGATGCCTTTTGAAAAACTGATAATTTTTATTTGTTTTTAACTATCAGATATTTCGTTTTTATTTCTAATTATATTTAAGTGACTATTGACTAAACAAACATTCTACCTCGATAACAGCGGGACTGGTCTGATATTTCATTGATATAAATTATCAAAATTTTAAAATAATACTGCCTGAACGACTATCGCTTATATTACGATATACAATATTTAAACGTTAATTAAAGGTTTTGTTTAAATAAAATATTATACGAATGTACGATAAGATTCATCAAACTATCCAACAAATGTGTGATTATATTTGCAATATAATCAATTTAACAACACCCAAACTCATCTAAAATGAAGTAATCGTTTGAAAATGAAACCCGAATAACTCTAAAGTTGTTCTGCAAAACCATACAATGTTCTGCAAAACCATACAATATTCTGCAATAACCTTCACTATGAATTTGTATACTGAAAAATAGAAACCTTATATTAGTGCAACATTTAGTAGAGTCATAACTTTTGTTTATAAAAATGTATAGCAATACTAAAATTGTGTTTTCTATTTGCAGATATAAATGAATGCTTGAGTTGTTTGCTACAAATGCATAATTTGTACACTAGACTTAACCTAACGCTCTTTCAGGATTTACAGGAGCTTAAGATCTCCCATCAGCATTGCAACAGTAAGTAAAATACTTAAATATCTACTTAATATAATCAAAAGTCTAAAATAGTATGTATTGTTCCACTTTCAATATGGAATAATCAGAAAGGCATTGGAATCTTATCTAAATCTTATATAACAGAATGTATTTAACGTCACAACATTCATAAAATTAACATGATGTTCTTTCGACTAACTGCATTTCATAAATATTATTAAACGCAATAAAATCATTAATTATTATTTGATAGTATAAAGTTTTTATGAAGTTTTTTATGATCATCTAATTTAATCTGAAACTCTCAGATGATTTCAATTATAATAGTTTTTTATAACTTCACCAATCATTTATTTCAATTCCATTATTTATTACTTAATATACTTTAGCAAGCACGAGTTACTATTACTATTTGATAAAACATTTTCAAGTAGCCGTTTCAATCAATTAAGAGTACGAAAATATTAGTTACTTTGAAACAATATGATACATTGTAAAATAAAACTTTTTTAATGGATTAATTCAGTTATAAGATTGATCAAAGTTACAATTGCAATAAAATTTATCTTCTTTTTACAAACCTTTTTACAAATTTATCTTCGTTTTAAAATATCATAATTGAACAAATAAATCTATTTTGCTTCTGTATTTATTATTTCTTTATTAGTTTTATTGAATTATTTTTAAGTTAAAGTTTTTTTTTTCTATAAAAGTTCTTATGATTTTTTAAATAATTAGCCACAATAAAAAAATTAACTTTCATGTCGAATGATTACTGATAAGTTTTTATATTATGTTTTTTACTACAGTATTGTACATTTTATTTAAATACTGCAAGTGGGTTTAGTTTAGAGAAATAGTGCTTGAAGTTGAATATAAGTTTTCTTGAATTCTAATTTTTAATTTTTGAAATGAAAAATCAATTCTTGATTCTATCAATAAATTATCTTTCACCGTTTATTTCAAATATACATAACAATAAATTTTCATGGTCAAAAACTGATTAGCACAAAATATTGAAAGCTCTTATTTACTCTTGGATATTTTTATATTCTTACTTTTTGTACTATTTTTCCTACTTGACTATACTTTGAGGTTCATAAGATCACAGTTTGAATGACCCCATATTACGCGCGAAGAACTAAAAGCATAAACTTCTTAAAGTGTGGGCTAACAAAATACATAAACGTAAATGATGTGCTAGCTATGATAAAAGTGTGTTTCCACGTGAGAACGTAGCACATTCCAACTAACAACAAGTTTTTATACTGGCATAAAGAAAATACAGGTCCGGCTGAAACAGCTAAACCGTTGGATACATTAAATTAATGTTTAAGTCTTATTTTTTTTATTATATTACTGCGATTTCAGCTAATTTATATCTTGCATTAATTGTAAGATAATGATATTGTGTTGATACGAATTTAAATAACAACCCTTCTTTTAAATTTAAAAGATAGTTAATGCAGAGAATCTTATTTATTAACAATCTGAATAAGACAAAGAGGGTAATTAATTCTATTGTAATGAAGATACGAGTATGTTCGTTAATTGTCACCAGGTAATATTCATCTGCCTAGTATCGTAATACAAACATATAGAGAGCTATTATAATTTGACCTACATAATTAATACGTAGAACAGAACCATTTTGCTCACCAAATGTTATTAGCTCAAGCAAACCCACAACTTTGTTGTTAACATTGTCAACAACTAACACAAAACTAATATTACAGTTCCCCGTCTCGGGTCTAATGCTAACCCTATGTAGCTGGTAAACATTAGGAACTATCACTCGCTTAATTCATTCCAAAACATTACACTTATTTCAGTTCCAATAGAGTTGAAATCCATTTGTACAGGCTTTAGGGTGTTTTACTCTCTTAACAATGTAGTGGCCTAACAATATGTAACAAAGGTTGCCCTCTATTGATCATAAATTGAATATAAACCACGTAAAGGACATTGCATTATGTAGGTGTAGGTATTATTACACGGGTTAAAACAATCATTTAGTATTACATGGTTTCAGTGACAACGTGAATGACTGGACAATGTGAAAATGTTACAATAAATTTAAAACCACAGTCACATTTAGTAACCAAATGTTGTACAGGTTTGTTGAGATAACATTTACGAGAATTTATGAAAACATTGTTTTGTAATATTGTATTCTGTTTATTTTCTCTACTTTTGTATAAGTTACATAGTGTATTTTTTCGTACCGGTACCTTTATTTTGATTTTATTTAAATTTAACACATTTTTGTATAGTTGATTCTAATATTTATATTACCAAACGCTTCTTGTATATTTAGATATTGTTCTCTATGACACGAAGAGTGTTCATGAAGGATCACGTGCTATTTAGCTAATTCATGCCATAATCAACACCATTCATTCTTACGCGCTTTTCTTCGTCTTCGAAATGAACATCGTTTAATATTAGTTAGAATCACAGTTCACAGCTAAAAACAAGGTCATCATTAGAGAATCGATTAATAACCAACAACAGTCAAACTGTCACTATTTATACTTCATCGAGTGCACAACTCAATCTACGCGTGCATAGTGAAGTATACATATTACGAGATACTTACTAGCATCTGCATCGAATAATAACCTCCATATTGTACTTATTTTATACTATGTTACTTTTAATTCTGTTAGCTTTAATAATATATATATATATTTATTTTCGTATTATTTATTTTGCGAACAAAAATTCATTTATATTAATGAGCAAAATTTGTTACACGTAAAAACATCTATAAAATGAGTAAGCAAATTTTAATATGAAAATATTTTTGTCATTTTTTAATATTTAAATTGTCATCATAATATATTAATTACTAGGCTCATATAATTTCCACGTTTATAATTAATTAATGAGATTTTATCTCTGGCTTGCTTAATGAAGGTCAAAAATAAATAAATTTATTTAACAGAATTTTTTTTATAACTGCTTTAAAATTCCCCTGAGTTAAGTATTTTTGTTAAATATTTTATGTAGAAGAGATTCTCATACTGTGGGTTGGAGACTAAATGGGTTGTAAAGAGTTTCACATCATAAAGACTTTGCAAAATAATGAATTTGGGCAGCATTTTTTGTAGTGCATATATGTAAAATATAACCAGTATAATAGTTTTTATAAATCAAAGATTAAAAAATATATTAGTTAAATTGGTAATTTGGCCAGCAAACATGCTTGTATTTTATAATTATACTAGAGTTTACCCTCGTCGCAATGACGTCTTTTTGGCGTGTATGATTTGAATCCAATAAAATAATTCGTAATTACATTTCATATTTGATTCTATTTTTAAATTGAAATAATAAACTCGCACAATAATAAAATAATTTTTCAATTTATCAAAATAAAAAATATTTTCAATTTATGCGTTATTTGACCAACTTTTTTTCAAAATTTGGGATTTTTTTTTTGATTCGTAAATAAGTTACCAAGGTTAGCCTATATACAAAATTTCAACTTTCTAGCACAATTTTTACTCTCGGTAAATACTGCCCCCGCGCCCCCAAATAAAATTTTGAATTTTTTTTTATTAATAATAATTAATAGTATTACTAGTAATAAAAGAATTTCCCTTAGAAAGCTATGATAAATGCCTTCTGTAAGCAAGCTAATTGTTCATATTTAAATTTCTTTCCCACTTCTGACTTCTTATAAATTGAGGACCTTTAGATTTACGATGCTATAAAGCTTTTTGATTGTTGGGTGCTATTAAAGCTGGTTATAGAGTATAGTATAAATGCACTCCCACCTCTTTATAACACTGTAAACAGTGTGTGAGGGAGCAACAGAGACAGGCATGGTTCTTTGGCGCCCTAGGCTGTAATTTACAAAGTCCGACGTTTTTATTGTTTATAACGCGAATGCCCAGCCATAAGTCCCATATTCTCGCAGCCGAGTATTATGTACTGTAGACAATTTGTTTGAAATTTCAAAGATATATATCACTACACACTGTTAAGTATTCAAATAATGGTCGTAAAAAGTTCTAAGTTAGAGATAATTGTAATAATAAATCGTTGTTTTGTGTTACTGGCTATACAACAAAATATTTACGCTTTCTAGGTAAAAAACTTTAATTAGATAAAAGTTTAATTGCGAGAGAATTATGAGAAAATATTATATTTTGCTTGGAGAATAAACATTTACATAGAGTTTTAATCATATTCTATTTAAATAAAAAATTACAACAAAAGCTTGCAACAAGCTCGGCTTTATTTCATAAAGTTATATGAAATTAATTATTTACTGTTTTTGTTGGGTTAAATGTTTAGAGAGTAGAACTACTTTGTACTACGTTCGTTGATTCTTTTTTGAAAAGTGGCTTTAGTTGGTTCCCTATTAAATAGATAAAACTACATAATATTAGTTTTTCGCTCTGTTATATGGAAAATGCATGGTAACATAATTAAAAGGAAAGTTTATTGAATTTGTAAATATATATGCATTATAATTTAATACAACTCCTTTAAACCTGCTAAAACACAAAACGTGAACTTATATATTAAATATTTTACCTAAGGTTACGTTTTGTTATTTATCGGAAAGCAACATGATTTTGTTACATTTATTTATTGTTAATTGTGTGTACTTTCTGCTTCTTCTTCTCTTGACCCTCTTCCTTCATTTTCCCTAGTCTTCCTTCTGTACTGGTCTATTCCCTAGTCTATTTTTCTGGGCTGAAGTTTAACTGTTTCCTCGCTACTTCTTTCTTTCTTCTGCTTCCCTTCATTGCCTCTTTTAGTACTTCCTTTCTCTTCCTGTTCCTTGTGCAACCCAGCCATCAGCTTTGATACATTATTTGATATTATAAACTTGGATACAAAGCTTTATTAAATAAGTATGTAAAACATACTACAGTTCATATGGAATGTATGTAAAACATAAACTTTTTTACTTTAAATAAATCTTGAATATATGTGACTGTGTTTAGCAGGCGTCACAGTTCAACCATCAATCACTTTCTATAGTAACGACCGTTACATTTCAACAAATCAATAACAATTATTTCCATAACAAATAAATTAAATTAAATTATGTCAATAAGTGGAATTGGATTGTGTGCTCCAGCCTTACTGAAAATAAAGTATGACCTTCTCGAAATACAAATTAACAATACATTTGAATGTATTGCCAATGATATTTTCATCGACCATTTGATTAACTGTATTAGTTGTTACCTTACAATATATCGGAAAGTTTTGAAACCAAAACTACCTAAAATGTACTCATATGTGTTACAAGGGATAATTATTAGTAAAATGGAGAAAATTGTTTTTCCATTTTTATAAAATTTATATAAATCAATTATACATACAATTATAATTTAAAGTAGGAGGAAGTGGATCACTGGATTCCCTACTCATAAGCCACTAGTTCAGTATCACAAAATTTACTCAATATCATTAGGTTTGATAGTATGTAAATTCTAATAGCTCTAATTATTCATAAAATTATTTTTTATAAAATTTAAACTCAAAAAGGTATTCAATTAATAAATTCAAGTAGTGTGAGACATACACTCATAAATTCCAAGCTATAATCTTATTGAATATTATAGAATACTTTATATTTATGTGTATTAATCCATCAATGATTTTCATTTCAATCCATTTATGTAATTGACCCCACTTGGCCAGTTTTACTGCTTGTAAAATGCTTCGATTGCAAGAACAAGGCCTGTCTTCTTCAACATCTCATTACGATTGAAAAACCGCACTTCGAATTAGGTTCACTTACTTACTTGTACCCAATCTGCAAAACATATAATATAACTTTACAAGTTTAAAAATTTTCCGTTGGACACTCTGTAAATATACATATAATAGTATATACTATACCGTATACATGCAATATATAATATTGTATATTATATATAATAGTTACCAGTAAAGATATAAAGGTCGCACAAGACAAACGTGCCTGAAAAAAGATAACACAGAAAAGATTAATTACGGTAGTTTTTAAAGACAAAATCCTAGCAGAAAATGAAGATCAGCGCCGCACAACGAAAGCTACATGTACTACTAACGTGACCTCCTATTCGTTGTATGGTAGATTCGACGTATAACTTAGTTGTCTGAACTGAACATTGAAAGTATATCGTAACAACGTAATCCTACGTCGTGATAAAGTCTAAAATACGTACTAAGTTGTTCATGTTTTGGTTTTTATACTTTTAAATCATGTATTTTGCGACGGTTTTTTACAGTATCTATATTAGAATATACAGCTATATGACAGTAAATTTCTGGGTTCTTATTTATAGCTTCTCCAACTTTTTATCAAAAAAAAGTTTAACTTATACATATTACGTAAACTTGTTTCAGTTTTTCAATATTTGATGGTCCATGTTTTTAACCAATGGTAGATGACTGTTTACGTTATAATTTGAATCTATTTTAAGAATCGTTACATTTTTACGAAAAAAATAATTGAATAATATTTCAATTTATAACAAATATAATGAATTGAATTATATCATTTTTTTTTCACCTAATCCCAGGTAGAGATGAATCTTGAAATTAGATTTTATAAAGCTATCTTAGTGTATCAAATTATTTGACGTTTATTTGTATCTCAGGTTTTGGCATTAATTATAAATAATAAATACTTGTAATTTAGAACGAAAGACACAGATAACTTTTGATTGCTTGTATAAACAATCCATGAATGACGCACTGTGCTCCCTTTGCTTCTTCATCTTAGTGTTGTGCTTCCAACGCTTTAGCAAACTGAATATTTTAGGGAAATAAATAATTCCGTTGACGCTCCTTCCAACCAAATTGTATAGCATTGTGCGATAAAAGATTGGTTTCCTCTGTGCAATTCACAGCAATATAAGATAAATATCTAATATTTTTTTCTGATCGGTATGAACATAGCTCAATACGAATATATATGGCTACTTCATTTACATTTTTAGAATATACTGAAATTTGGTATACGAAAATGTTATGAATATCATACGGCTTCGTAAATATCGAAATATAGTTCTTTGTATGAAAACTCTGGATTATTCAAGGACTGCAATTTTACCTTTATAGTCAATACGTTTTTGTTTATAGTAAGGAAACGAAATATTTCAAAAAATAAATTCTGTTTAGAGTACATACGTATATAAAATACGTATAATAAAATATAGTTGCTGGATTTGTTCCATAGTGCGACAGCTGGCCTTTCTCCTTTTGCATGTTTTACTTATTTCCAATTTTATAAAATTTGGTTTAAATTTATTTAGATATTAATAGTTTTAATAAATCAGGCTTTTCCACGTATTTATAATTATACTTTTGAGTCTCAATTTGCCTAAAGTTAATTAATGAAAACTCGTCCTATGTTTAATTCAGTATCTAATTCTAAGTTACTATCTAGTTTTTACTATCGGGCTCTTGCGAGGATTTTACGTTCTTTATATAGAGATTATAGTTATTTCAATAAGAGGTGTTATTTTAAATCAACAGAAAAACACAATATTTCCGTGAAAAGTGGTGATATTTTTAATTTAATTTAAAGTACAAACTCTGAGGTTAGTAATGGAGTATAATATCTGCTTAATGTTACCGCAACGACAGTTGTTTCTTGACAGTTAAAAAATGGTGTGAAATTTTAAATTACAGTTCTTGTTGAAAGTACCTAAAGTAATCGATTTAACCGCCATTTAGCATTTTTAACAAAATTTGTACAACTGTCATTGCAGAACACAAATGAATTGAAGCGTTAGGTGAAAATCTCATTCCATCCCTTAAACGCACAATGCTTTGCTTGCCATTTTTGTGTCTTTTTAAACAGCTCTTATAAACACGTAATAATCGAGGCTCCAGATGGCAACTATTTATTAATTTCCTTATAGTGTACAGTAGTTTATAGAATATTGAATTATGTGCCTAATTTTGTAGCTTTTTCTGTGACGTCATGAATAGGACTAATGTGATACTTATTCGGGAAAGAATTTAAATGTTTCCTAATTAAATCTAACAGTACATAATATGTTGGAAGTATGAGTAAAATATATTTTAAATTGTTTATTGTTGTGGTGAAATGTCATAAATTTGTAACGAGATGAAAAGTACTTCATAAACTTTTAATTACTTTAAATATATTCATACATACACATAAATACGAGCTGAAGGACAACATAATTGTGGGCAGTGTGTGTCGAATATTATATATGTGTTTTTCCACGTTTATATATATATTTGTATGTTGTGTGTGTGTGTGGGTATTATTTAATTATATAGGATGTTTGCCGCGATTGTTTACGACATGTGTTATTTTACAGGGTAAGAAGATATAGATACAATAGAGAGATAGAGATATAAACACATGTTAGTGGCCATGTCGTTGTATGTAGATTCATGTAATTGCTGGGTTCAACTTACATATGTATGAGTACATACCTATATATGTATATATATACACTGTATATTGCAGTATAATATATGATACCTTATATGGGGACCAGCTTCAAGCTCAGGACCAAGGACGCATATGCTCATATGTGCTTATTTCATTTAGAAGTTTAAGGTATTACATGTGAATTTTAAATAATGTGTATACGAGGTATAACAAAAGCGTTATAAAGTTGTAAAATTTAAAATTTATTTTTTGTGAAGTTTGAAAAGCTTATACTAAATATTTTTATTTGTTTTAATACTCTAATTATTAACGATATAATAAGTATGTTATAAATATTTAAAAACAATTTAATTACAAGCTAATTCAAAAGTTAATTTTCTACCTCGCAAATAGAAGATTATAGTAACCATGTTAGTTTCAACGTTGCTAGTTTGCTACAGGTTAATGCCAAGGTTTATTCTCTACCTGGGTATTGTTATTAAACTGCTTTTTTTAGTATTTATGTAAAAAAAAATCAATATATTGCGTCATGATATTTAAAAACATGTACATCGCTTTATAATTTTTTTTTAAACTTTTCCTAATTTGATGAAAATATAACTATTTGAAATTATAAATTGTTTTCACAATAATCAAAATAAATCTAACGTTATACTTATTTTAGATATCATATTTTTAGTATACGAGTACAATGAATTAAACATTTTTAAGGTTTTTTGTACTAGTTACTGGTAAAGTTTTCATTGTAAAACATTCTTTTTAGACAATACAGATCTTAATGTTCAACTATCTTCATCATTTCTTTCTTAGAAGTTATAAGCAAATATTTTATAAGTTTCTTAAGGAAATAATTCTGCATAAACGTAGTAATTCCTATATTCAGGTTCGAATATAAGGGGGTAGAGGAGAGAGGGTTAAATCGGGGTACTTGCACCTGACGCGCTATAGTTTATGAAGGCACTAAATTCAAAAGACATTGCGAACGCATTTAGTTTTTGGCAAAAATTTTTTTTTAGGGAAATGACCTTTTGTTTTTTAGTCCTCACGGATTGTCAGGGACAACTAATCTATTCTGTTTCTTTTTCACCAATGAAAGCCGAAACATTAAAATTTTGTAGCAGCTTGTACGGGATAGGGACAGGGGCGTCAATGTAAATTCTTGCCCCGGTTCGAAAAAATCGTATATCCGTGCTGCCTATACTTTCAGCAATTTGTAAGTTAGAAATCAATGCAATTGCATGAAGATATCCTCATAAGCAAGACTGTGTCAAGTATGCTAAATAATAGCTTGCGATAATCCTCTCGTATCAGCTTTTCAATCAAGCTAAATGATGTTATCCTGCTTTTCATACATCCCTGCAAACAGTGTAGATTCATAATTTTATTATACTATGATTGTATATGTGGTATACTTGGTAAATCCTCAAACTCAAAGAGAGAGGAGTGAAGAGTTCTACCCTAGTTTTAGCTCTACGTTATACGTGATGCTAACAAAAGAGGATTGGATACTCTACTCCATTCTCGAGCGAGCGAATGTAGACAAATACAGCGAATTCGAATTGTGTAACAATCGTGCCAACGAGCCGAGGAGCCGAGGAGCGACTCAACCATTCTATGAGAAAACTGGTTGGACTAAACAATCCCCAATTACAAGAGCATGTTGGTTAAGTCAATATGAAATAACGATATGAGAATGAGAGACCGGCTATTTATATCAGTGTGTGTGAGAGAGGGAGGAGGGTGGATGGGGGTTATGAGGGGCGGTCTAGGTACTCGTACACGTACTACGAGCATATTATAATGCGGTTTGTGTCGTAAATTTAAAAGCTGACATAGCTTGATTACATCTTATTTTGTTGTTTTACACCTTCACCTCCACCCCAGGGTGAGAGTGAGAGTGAGCTTTCGGTTGATTTCATTCACGATTGAATGTACTAAATACAAGGGGAGAAATGTAATCAAACTAATTATGATTTTAATGTAATAACGCGAAACTGTATTAAAATTTGAATTAATATTAAAATGTTCACTTAAATGATATTTAAGTTCATCAATTTAATTAATCTCACTTTGCAATTTAGATTTATATAAAAAGTGTTACTACCTTCTAAACATACTTACATACATTTAAGTATTATTTGACAAAAAGAAGTTTACCTCTAATATAATGTAAGATTACATAACGAAAGTTATCTTTCGACATAAATTTACATATTCTGACGATAATATATTAGTAAAAATTATAACGTTAATTATTTACAGTGTAATTATACTAGATATATTATATGATTTGAAAAATATTTTTATATTTAACCGAACTTTGCACCCGCATTTTGTAATCCTTTTTATCGCGCTTACAAATATCTTGTTCTCAGCATATTTAAGCACATGTTACAGCAGCAAGCTTTTACAAATCATACAGGGTGTTTAAAAATATGTTTAACAACAAATGTATGAAATGTATTTGATCAGAATTTGAACTGTGTTTTGGGTAGTACACCTACGGGTATATTAGCCTAGAAATAATAAGAGCTTAAACCTAATTAAAGTTTAATATCCATGGCTAATAGTTATTTAAAAAACTAACTTAATAAAGTTAACACAATTTCTTTAATAACATAAAAATGCACCAATATTAAATAGTTTTTAATAATATTTCTTACTATATTAAAATTACTATTTCTTTTTTTTTTACATAAAAGAACTTCATTAATTTTTAGTTTTTAATTAAAATATATTGCAACCATTTTTTACCTGGAGTTATTAGAAGTAGTTTTGATATTTCATGGCGCGATATAAAAATAAATATAAGTTTTTTCTTTGTTATTAAATGAAAGAAGAAGCATGCATGTTAGTTACAAACAGCTGCGACTGAGGCGACGTCAAAATCTCTCTGTTATATTTATTCTCAACAAAATGTGCTCAATTAGTTATGGATGAAAGTTAATTTAACAATATTTTCCCGAAATTTCTTGTGTTTAAAATCAGTAATACAATAACTGCACAAGCTGTTAATTCATTTCTCATTTATATATGAAGATATAATTACATATTTAAATCAATCAGTGGTGTAACTTACATTATAGATCACTATTAATAACACCTATACCATATCCCACGTAATGTACTTAAATAATATAATGTTTCTTTAAATTAGATAGAAAACAAAAGGATAATTAATAATGAAGAACATTAAACACTTTTAGATATTATGCTGGTAATATGCTACGGGCCATATTTGTACATACGACACCTAACAAAACAATGATGTTTACAATAGGCTTGAACATTACCCAGGTAGATAATTTTCTTTCAATGCAACTTTCGCTACCTTGCCACAAACTAATTTAAAGATCAATTTTTAATTTTCATATAGTAATTGTCTTGCAGTACAAGGTTTATATTTGCTAGCTTATCACAAGGTAATTCTAACGTTCATTTTCCACCTGGGTATGCGAAATCTATTGTGGGAAGACGTTTAAGTAGAAGGGTTTACGATTTAAATATGTACACCTCAAATAACTGTCTCTTATTTAAAATAAGATTATTATTGATGACACCTCTGGGATACCCTATACATAAAAAAGTGACACCAATACATAAATAAGATGCTGACAACGTCTAAACTTAATACAATGTATAACACAATGATGTATTACGTTCATGTTATTATAATGTGGAGGCATCTGTCTCCGACCTGACGTTATGCATACTTGTATGAAATATCTGTCATACAATGTGTTGATACTGTAGAACATGTCGTCACGGATGTACAAACTTTTGAGGCAAGGGTGCTATATTAGAAAATGAGCAGTGAGACGTTTGATTCTATTATATCCATTGCCAATTTGTCTCGAAATTTCAGTTACACACAGGTTGACAAGAATAATTAGGATTTACAAATCATATTACTAATTACAAATCATAAGGCGGATATAATATTGGTACAATATTATTTTTAACAAACGTAAGAACTGTATAGAAAGCAAGATGTCTTGGGAATGGCTTGTATCAGATGCAAAATGGCTACATGTCAGGTTACATCACTCTCCTCGAGTTCTGATCTGAACCACGTTCAACCAAACTCTATCGATTAGCTGGAATACAGAGCTATGTCCATTTAAGGGTTGCTTATGTTAAGATAAGACTTAAACAGAGCCAGAGTAGCACTAGGTTTGTTCTGGGTGTCTTAGAGCGAAATATCGCGTACAGTGTTAATTTATGTTTTTCTAAATTACAATTATATTCAGCAAGAAATTCCTTAGAAGTCGTTTTAGGCCCGCTAGCTGTAGTTTGAGCACCACTGCACTACCAAGAAACTCGAATATAAGAAAATATGAATAGTGGTAGTATTACGAATGTTTGATTTAATAAAAGGATGACGAGGGTTAATTTAACTTCGGGTTTTCTTCCCTTTAAACATAAGACAGGAATGTTTAACGAATGTTGAACTTTATTTAAGTAAAATTTTACTTAAACAAAACCTAGTAATAATTAATCTAAAAGGGTTTTATTTTGTTATTTTATAGCTCTGTTATATACCTTTAATCCTTGTTCTTAATATTTTATAAGCCTTAAAGGGTTTTTTTTATTGATTATGTGATTATGTTAATTGGGAAAAAGATAAATTTATATTTCAAAAACCAGTAAAATATATCACAAAACGGTCTGTTTTAGGTAAAATTGTTTACGTAACAGATAACTTTTTTATGTTAGATAAACCTTAAGTACACATAACTGTGTTTTGGAGGTTAAAGCTAATTTTATTATAAAAATAAAATTATTATAAATATTTAATTAATTCTTTGTAGAAAATTTCGAAATGTTATCAGCGTTTTTTGATTTATAGTTAAGAAATAACAATTTAAAATTGTTTTTACGTAGAATAATAAGTTCCAACGTCATAGCTGGTAACTATATTTTGAAATTATTTGCTGACTATATACTCGTAAATTTTATTTCAATGTTTAATCACAAAAATAATCATAACTATATTTTATCTTACTCGAGTTATAATTCTTGAATAATATTCTCTTATTCATCTCATTGCTATTCGCTATGCAAAGTAAACAATTTACGCTTTAGTTTCCTCACAATGTGCAAACTTATTATACAAATATTTAGACAGCGCTTATATTACAGAGAGCTCTTTTAATGGAAAAGTATTAAACTACTAGTCATTAGAAAAACATCTTGTATAAATACATCGTACAGTGTTTGAGAAGCAAACTGCAAAAATGGTTTCATTGTCAAATACATTTTCTTTAAATTATAATTTGCCAGGCTTCTTAGGACCTCGGTCTTTTTTCGCCCTTTGCATTACTCTATCATCTACAATACATTAGAAAATATATCTTAAACTAAACCTCGCCACGCTGGGGTTCCAGAAAAAACAGTGGCCTCTATGTAGAAAATTGTTTCCAGTCTTAACTTGTTTTGGTTCTTAAAGTGATTTTAAAGTGAAGTCCCGTCCCGCCAAACAAAGTTTCATATATTTAAGGTTTAATTAACATAAAAAATATATCTGTTACTTTCTTTGCATTTACATTTTTTAAATAAAGTAAGGTTATATTTTATGTATCCGATGTTATGTGAATTTCGGTAAATAACAACCCAGGTAGAATATTGTCTTGGAGTGCAGGTTTGAAACTTGAAAGTAGCTTATTTATGCTTCGTATACAAGCTAACTGAAAGGTTGCTACTAGAATAATATACAACACAACTCTAAACGAATAATTAAGCATTTAAATTAGCTATCTACTAGCTTATTTTCCAAGCGTTCTATGAAATTTGGTATGCTCATTTTATAAGCGTAGCGCAAACTTGCTGAAAGAGTAAAATACATGCGTTTTCCAATTGGTACTACTTAATCCTGCAAGGTTATTCAGCTTGGTTACATTTAATTTTGCACCGACCTAAATTAATAAGCTTAAAACTAGCTAATGCCTTGCTAAGATAGCTTTATAAAATCTAATTTCAAGATTCATTTCTACCTGTGAAAATGTGATGTTAAGTAAAAAATATTACGTTAAATATTACATGAGTTTACGTTTTGTGGTTAAGGGGGAAATATATTTTGTTCTTATTATATTAAAACATGTTACTTGTCAGAAGGTAGGTGATAAATGTTAAAAATATTATATGGCATACATACGTATGAAGTTTCGTGTAAACTATGTGAATAAAACTTGTGAACTTTCACCCTCACTTAACCACTACATTGAGTGTTTATAACTCGACCTATTACTATTCTAACCATGTTTAAGGGTCTAATATTATTATACCACAAAACTAAGTAGCTACAACGTTAGGACGACATTCTTAAAGGGAACATAATCAAGTGAAACTACAAATGATTTTTATACTAATTATAAGCAGTATATTTTATTTAATTTTATTGAGATCAAACGTCTTGTTGTACGCTATTCTTGAAGATATTCACATTAGGATTGTATTGTCACATAAGTACACTTTAATGTTTATCAATGCACCCCATTTCAAGTATGTATATCAAAGGACCGTCCTACGTACTATACACAGCCGTATATTTCCAAAATTGGAATCATACAGTTTCATACAGAACGACCGCGGTATTCTTTGTATTTACGATTTCATGGTCAGCGAATCGATGAGAGGGGATAATGATACAGTTACATGACATGCAAAGTGTGCTATTGATACAATTCTGCTGAAAAAGTGGACTTCACAAGTAGTCGATGCAGCCTTAAACGTGTTCGTCTTATAGATCCAGTACTTTACACTTATAGGGGCCCCAATTCTTAATTTCTGATTTTGAGTGGCTTTGAAAATATCAGTAGTTTGAGAAACAGTTGAAGAATATTCTAGTAAAAGCAGCCTCTAAATATACCATAAATTATTTTAAAGGGTTATTAATTTATTACGAAACCAAAGATTGCGGCTTTATAAGATTAATTATGAAAAGGTCAAAAGCCAAATTCCTTTATAACAATTCTCTAGTAATATGTTTAACAGTGCTTATGGTTCCAAAAGGTCATGGTCGTTGAAGGTTGCTTACCGTCTCTATTCAATATGTCTACGAAAAGTCTATTAAAGTTTAAAAATTTTCAATGGCTACGAAGGGAATTGCATTATTTTCATTATTACACTTGCGGATGTATGTGTTACCCACATTCATATATTTATGTAATACTTTACTTCAACGAAACCTAAAAATATTTAATCCAAAATAGTTTAAATATAGAAAGATACTTCATAATCCTTTAATCCCAAAAACTTACTTACTAAGATAACGTAATCGTTAGAAAGGTCTCTTCTTTTTAAAAAGTTTTATGATTTTTTTAATGTCCAAATGTTTCATTCATTTTTTTAAAATCAGTACAACAGATCAAGAAACGTTATATTTTAGGTAATTATGTTTACGTAAGAGGTAATTTGTGTTATGTTAGATAAACCTTAAATACATGTAACTGTGTTAAACAAATGTAGGTAGATATTACTTTCCAAATATAAATTCTACAACTAAAAAGAATTATTTTAAAGTTCTTATAAATACAACTTTTTATGTATTGAATGCATGAATTTTATGAAAAAATTTTTACGGAAATACAATGAAAATTTTAGATAAATGTTGTTGTTGACACTGTCATTTTTTTATAATAAAATTTTCATTAGTGTTTTTAGCAATTTACTTGTGCCTGATATTAGAGTCTAAGTCTAACCCTGTACTTTACGTTATTATCTTTGAAATATTTTAAATTCTCCAAACAATCTAAACTACAACTGGTAATATCAAATGGATACGATGTAATTGGTTTATTGTTCCCTTGCACTTGTTCAATAATTATTAATTTTATTCCAGCTAATTACTAATATATAGCAAATGAAACTTAAATTGAATTTACTGCAGTTCTTACTGCGATTTCAATTACCGGATACATGCAGCTGGAAAATCTCCATTGCACTTGCTATTCATGTAGGGAACTACACGGGCAAGTTATGTTATATACAGAGTCCGTAGTTACGAAAATAGAGTACAAAAGCTTTGAAACAAAACACGGAGGGAAAAGAGGAGTGTAACAAATCTATAGGTGGCATTGTGGTAAAGATAACCATATAATGTCTCTATGTCTCTCTGCATATCTCTACATCTCTCTAGTCCCTACTAGTCGACTAGAGTTAAATATTGAACACGTTTTGTCTTTTGTATGCTGTATAGCAGTGATAGCCAACCTGGCTATTTGAAGTCAACTTAGAACAGTTCCAAAGATTTTTTCCATCTATTTCACTTTGAACCGTTTAGCAATTACATGTTTGACCTGGTAGAACTTTTTAGTGTCACTCACTGCTACGTCTGAGTAAGCAAACTAAAGCCTCATTCCCACTCACTGTTTTGATAATTAATTTACTGTTTTTATTTAATATTGTAATCTAGATATCAGGTTTTCGTTTAACCATTCCATTTCACATTTATGTTTTAATTTAAGTTTAGTTAATTTAGTTGGTGCGTATGCATCGTTAGTAATATAAATTTTGACAGTTCGACAAATTTGTATGTGAAATAATTAAAATTGTTATTTTTAATAACAATTAGTAATATAAATTGTTTTAATTTCTATATTTTTTAAAATTTGTCATTGAACTTCTTTTAAAAGTAAATCCTACTGCATTTTGAAAGATTATCACATTTTGGAGGTTATAATATAATAAAGTTTATCTTAATTTAAAACATTGGACCTTGTAAGGTCCTAAAAAAACTAAGAAACCTTAAAAAATAAATTAAATTGAAAATGGTACTGTGAATGACAAAATAAAATTGAAGCAGTGAGTGGAAATGATACTTAATACAACACACACTTTATACTAATTTAATTTATCATTTAATTTAGTTTACAATCAATCTTTACAATACTCATTTTCTAATCAAGCTAACTGAAAGTGTTGAAACACTTTAAAATCTGTGATATTGGATATCACTGCTACAAGGTGTCGGTACACTATACCTACTTGGCATTATGTAGGTATTGGTAGACGTTTTGCATGTTCTTCGTTCGTTTCTACATCTGGATCTGCTGCATTTGAAATATCAGTGATACATTATTGGAACGGGAATCGCATGAGACACACAAGGACTTTGAAATATATTGCTGTAAATAAGTTTTGCATTCTCTATGACTATGCAATGGGAACTGTAACGAGAATTATACAAGTGTGTAATTCTTTGAATTTTAAATGTTCAACAGAGATTCAGTAATTAAACTTAGTAAACTAGATTTTATACATTATTCTAAGTTAATTTAAATTTACATATGCATCTGGCTTAATTGTTAAACTTAATTAATGGAAGTAAGACCGTGATTTGTAGAAAATGAATTCCTCTCTTCATTTAACTAGGAAACTTTCAACAAGATTAAAATTTGTTTTTAATAATTTTTAAAATTGTGTTTTTAGTAATTATAACTACGGTACACTTTTCGTAATGTCAAATCTATTCTAAAATTCCACTCTTCTTAAAAAAATTTGTGACGTCACTATGTGAAAATGGGAACGCGAATTATTAAATTTTGTATGATATAATTTATTCATGACCCTTAAATACATACCAAAGAAAGCATTACTCTAAATTTTAATTCTTGAATATATTACAGATCTGAAATAAAGGTATAGTATTTTTCCTAATAGAGCTAGATCTCAGGGCCGCCAGATTTCACTTATTTTCTGATGAACAAAATGTGTAAAATTAAGTAGTGTTAGTACACTGATCGTATGCCTACCTGCTAACTTGACCATGCAGCCATTTTCCAGGTATCAGGTAATCAAGGTTTATGTACTCTCATGCGCACGGATAGCGGAATTAAAATTGGTCTCTTGTAAAACGTTTTAAAACAGTTGAGATGTCTGATAAGAGACATCACATAACTGATGTCTAGCGACACTGGGATCTTGAACTATAATAAAACATCACAATTCAACATCATGATGTGATATTTAAAAATTATTTGAATTATTTGCAAAATGTTTTTAATGATAGCACGTAGTATTTGATTAAGCGCTGTATTTATTTACCCATACAGAAGTTTGCTCTGCTATTAATTATTTGCTTTGGTAATTCTAATTTATCCTATACACATTTACGTAGTTGAAAAAATAAAATATTCCATACCGTAAAAATGAAAAATATATGTAACAAAATTAAATTGAAAAAATATATAAACATCAGACATGACTGAACAAGAACCGCTGGTAATATTCATATTAAACACACATGTTAAAATAACGTGGAAGCATTTGCTTTAGGATTCATATTTACAAAATATAAAAATCAATCATAGTAATAACGCTAGCAATGTGTAAATATATTAATAACAAACAAACGGGCAAAAATGGTTTTAAATGAACGTTTTTATTTAAAAAGTAGATGAGAGTTTAAAAATTTAATTATAACATCAAATGTGCTACACATGTATGCAAACTCCAAAATTACAATAATATTTCTTTAAATACATATACCATTTTAATATAACGAAACTTAAAATCTTTTTAAGCTCAAATAGAAAATGGCCTAATTAATGCGTTATATTTTCTTCAGAAAAACAAACTAGATGCGAAGTTTTATGATATACTTTAAATATACATTGGTAATAATATTACATTTTTATTTTGATTTAAATGTCAGCTATTAACGTATTTTTTTTGACAGTGTATTATCGATTTTGCATCGCAGAACGACTTGCTATTATTACCAATATAGGTAACTCATTTTCTAGAACTTTATAATCATAAAAAAACAAAACTCAATGGCATAAGCTCAACTGTACATACATATGTTCGTGCAATATGAACTTTGAAGGAGCTTTAAGCACAGGCATTTTGTAACGGACCGTTATAACGATTTATGAAGTTAATTAAAAGCTACTCCTTACAAATATCGCATTAAAACTTAACGAGCTTTTTATTTACAATGCATAATAATTACTTTATAGTTCTTATTTGCCATATCGATCGCATGTAGTTTATTAATTCTTATGATGATAGAAATTATTTATTATTTGAAAGTAGAAAGAAAATGTATCTGCTGCAACTCAGCAAAAGAACAACAGTAACAAAGTTAATTAAACTTATAATACAATTTAAACTTCCTGAAAGCTATATGGTGAGCTTATTTTTTGTTTGTTTTTGTAGTAAATTGGTTTAACAATAGTGCATAGTTGTATCTAAGAAAAAATTACTGAATCTGAAACAACATCATCTAAGTTTGTTGTATAAGTGGTTAAGAATATTTATGCTTAACGTCAATGTTATGTGTTTTCTGATTCGATAACTAGATCAGCACTACATGTTCTCAAATTGAGATGTATTTTACATATATGAGGCTGCAACACCATAAAAACTACCGACATAGTAGGATGGACTTACTTGACACACTTGACGTTAATTAAATGAAGTTAGAGATTTGCATAACCGGATTTTGTTTTATATATCTTCATACTCTAATAGCACAAATATTGCAGATTGGTTTAAACGTAAGTTATATATAAATACCGCTCTAATCACAAAGTGTAAACTAATGTGGTATTTAACGTAATATATTTTACATAACGGTATGTTTTAGAATATGGTATTATTATAAAGAAACGTTACATATATGTAACTGTGTTTAGCGGGACTAAATAATTGAATAGTTGAAATAAGTAATTAAAAAACTGTATTCAATTATTGTTAACTAGTTTTTGTTGTAAAAAATGTAATAGTTACAGCAACAGGAATAATTTCAAGCCTCTCATAGAGATAACGATAATAGTAAGCTACAGTTTAATAACCTTAGAATCTTAAATTGGCCTCCTGCTCAGCAATTTATAACTAGATACAACTAAATTTGGCATGAGAACAAAGAGAAAGCCATTTGGAGTATTAACTGGTAAAAGTTATTAGTCCTTTCCAAGCTAAATTTGGAACTGCTTGTACACATATAAGCATAGAGATATAAGACTAGAGTGCGCAAGAGGCTGAATACTGTAATATAGGCAAAGAGACAGATAGCCATGAATGTCTCTTTCGAGCAGAGTACTGTGATTGAATGCCGCGCTAACGAAAATACAGCTATAAAAGTTGAAGCTGTCGGTGTCTTTATTCATTATCTGGACGTTAAAATGCTTTGAATATATTATTTAAAATTTACTGAATGTTACACTAACTATTTACAAATATTTTTATCTTTATTTTAATTTTAACTATAGTGTCTGCTTGCTTGTTTACCCTCTACCATACCGCCAATCAACCAACCAAGCCAGCAGCAGCGGTTCGGTTAGGAAGAAACAGATAGTACACTCTTCCTCTTACACGCGGCCGTACACTTCGCGTACTCTATTCTTATATCTCTATGCATATAAGTGATACAAGATACGTTTACAGTTCTGTAATAATAGAACTGTAAAATCATTTAATTTTGGAAGGATAAGATTAAATAAAACGCTTACACGCTATGTAGACTTCTTAATTGAACTGTCATAAATAAAATCTAAAATCCCTAGGTATTAATCCCCTTAAAATCGTGGCTGTATAATAGTCAGTAATAATTAAAACAAAGTTTAAAATAAAGCTTTTTAGTTTTCATTTAATGTAAACTAACATTTTCTATAATCCAGGATCAAAATGTTTCACTTTAAATCTTTTAGCCAAGAGTGATATTGTATTTTGTGTCAACCATTATAGCTTTTGTCATATATACAATATAACATAATATTATTCGCTCATGGCCGTGAGTTTGAGTGTGGTGTGAGTCTGAGCCTCAGCGTGAGTTTGAGCGTTAGTTTTGAGCCGTGAGCCGTGACAAGGATTATATGTTTCTGTTCAGCATAATAATAATCTGTCATCGTCATGTTATAATCAATACTTTGTCATCAATAGTGTTTTTTAATGGAATCTACATGTTATAAAGTTTTGACAAGTGACAAATGCACAATATGTAAACAAGATGTTTTGTATGCTTATCTTGTTGACATTTTTCATATCGCATGTGTTTACTATGTCTTCCGTAATTTTATATTAAAGAATGAATACAAACCAAGAAATAAGTTCTATTTCTTCAACAGAATTTTATCAAACATTCCAGCCTACTTAACATATAAATTGTTTACTGATATTTGAGTATTATTTTTTTTTAGAATTTTTCGTTTTTTCTTCTATGATATACAACGCTTAAAAATCGGAATCTTGTTCAAAAAAAATATTGTTCTCAACTATTAAGTTGAAACATTAAATAAAAAATGAACGAAGCATTTAATCGTATAAATCATATTCGACTCGATAGATAATATTATAAAGAAGATATGATGTATTTTTTATTAAAATCGGATTAGGCATTTTCGAGTTATCGTGACAACCAGTTCAACACAAATAGTTACGAGATAAACGCAAAAGAAAAAAAATACCGCCGCGCTCAATTCAAATTGTATTACTTAGGTAATATTGTGAAAAATATAGTTAATAAACCTAAGCGAAAAGGTGTGCTAAAATATATGTTTATTACGAGGGTTAATAAAGTATAAGATCCAATAGGTACTTTACATTATAATTTTCAAAGTTAATGACTGATGAAGTTGAACACTTAAGACAGTATTTAATTAAACAGATTAGTAGCAATATATAATCTCTTCTTATATATAAATAAAATGAATAACACTTAATAAATTATCCCTTCATATAATATCATAAAGAGTGACGCTTTGAATTCTAGAATATCCAGTGCTAGGACCTTTGACCTTTTACAGGATAAGAGTACTAAAAAGCAAGACAAGGATACTAGTTACAACTGTAGCGTGCCCATGTTGCTTTTCACTGAAATTGTGTCGCAATTTAAAATTCTCCTTATGCTGAATAATAAACAACATCACTAAGTATACCCTCGAGTCCAGAGATTCTCAAATAACGTTTTAATTTTTAATTTGAGAGTTGTAACTACAATTCTCAATACTTTTTATACAGTTAGAGTATAATAAAGCTATAGTAAAGCTTTAATAGCCTTAAAATTCATTAATACTTTAGAAAGCATTAGGTCGCTCAAACATCGCTGTTTACTATATGCGACGAGACGACGATTTATTTAGTAGAGTGTATTCGAATTTGTTCGCAATTGTACACCATAATATACCTTCTGTTCATTTCATCTTTTTTAATATGTATGAATACACCACTGTCTATACTATATTGTACTGTACTGTTCGCACCTAATGAAATAATAAACACAAACTATAGCATTGGCGTTGCTTTGTATATGCAAGTATCACGGAAGGTTCGGAAAAATTGTTCTACTACTTTGTTATATATATGCAAATATATAGAATAATAACTTCTATATACTACATATAACTCTTAGTTGGCTTTGATATTAAGACGAATGAAACATATTAATAAACATTAAAATAGAGATTTCCTTTCATGATAAAGTGTGCCAATGCAACTACACCCTATTGAAAAAATTACAAGTTGCAAGAAAACTGCAGCAATGTGACACAGCAGCAGATCTTCACGAGGCACTTGTTTTTTGTATAATTTATGCAAATTGTAAATATGTATTTTTGATGAAAATTGACAAGAAATAAAATTTTATATTGGAAGATTTATAACAGTTAACAAGCACAAAGACGACAAATATTAATGATGATAAACTAAGGCAAATGAATGCCTTAAAAGATATACGCAGTGATTCTAGTGGGATTTCTGAACAGCGAGGCGCGAGATTCAAATACATACGTATATAGTAATGAATTTTTCTATTTGGCTTGTTGCGCGAAAATGCGAGGCCCCAGCGGGTTGCCCTGCTTGCTATCCCCTAAGGCCGCCTCTGGTAGTAAGCTAGAAAGTATTAAATTGCATGCAAGACAATTTCTATATGAGAAGTAGAAGAATAACCTTGGAACTAGCTTGCTGGAAGTTACCAACTGTAAACTTAGTACTGCAAGACAATTTTCTACCTGTGTTTATATTCTACGACTATCTTTCTACTTTGTAGCACGTACTGGATCGACCGAACGAATATTTTTCTTTAACGGCAACGATAGTAGCTTAGGTGTAGTGGATATACCACTCCGATATCAAAGTCAGAAATTCAACCCCTACGTAAAATATTCTCCGGACGCCCATGGATCAAATATGAAAAGTAAACAAGTTAATTGGCAACACGTTATGCTTACCGAAGTTTATTTATAAGTATTGATTCCTTACACGACCCGTAACATGAATATTTTAAAATACACACATATATAATTTGTAAGGCAAATATTTACGCGTAGAAACGTGGAGTAACAATTTTACCTTCCAACATCTATAACAGTCAATAACATCCCCATACAGTCATGAAAAGTTTACGTGAAACCAATTTAAAAATTCAAACCTTTAAAAAACCAATTATATCTCAATTCGTGAATAGATCTATCACCCCGTTAGATGGCAGCACTGTACAAGGTACCTGTACTATGTAACCATGTACCATGTACCGGGGACTGATAATAAATAAAAATAATCCCACTTCGTGTGCCGCTATATATATAATAGGTGATACACCGTACCCCACAGAGAGAATTTTGTACGTGGGCCGTAGAAAAAATCCCATTAATGTAGAACATGACACGTGCTCAGTTTGTGAAAGTGCAGCTGTAGTGACCTGTGACCTAACCCAACACCTTTTTTTTTTAAATATAGTGAATAAAACACAACACTTCGTAACGGACATGGTCTGGTCTCATCGCATGTAGTTCCGTGTCCTGTACATAGAGTGCAGTAGTACACTAGTGTACAGAGCTTGTGAATATATTAAAAACACTTTGAATTTACAGGAAATTCATTAGCTATGAATATGGTGCTCGTACATTGCGAGTTAAATAGACTAGAATGTGAACGTAGTAGCACTTTAACTGAAAAAAGAATTGACCGAGTTTTTCGATCGATTTTAGAAACTCTCTATATGTTTTAAATTATGTATACATAAAGCGTAGAACATCTTACGGGATTTTTATACGATCTGATCAGATGTTTAATTAGATTCAGATTCAGATGAACTGTCCGAATGTCGTATGTGTGAACACTACAATCTGAATCTGAAAGTACGGGTAGGGCATTCTCTCAGGTTTAAAATCTGATTGAAGATTTGATCGTTTAAGAAAATCTTTATTGTGTAATGCCGACTCTCTATTTTACACACTCTTTATTTGTAATGATTTTCGTTCCTTTACTCTATTTCCGCTATCCACCTCTTTCCTTCACTGCCTCCCTTTAATAACTGCACAATATTCTTCTCGCTCATTACTTTTTTCTGACAAGAAAACTTAATGTGCTTCAGTGTTTCAATCTCCGTTCCGCACACTCTACATATTCTTTCCTCGCTATTTGCCAGTATCTGTTTCCTTTCTCCTCGTTTTCCAATCTAAATCTGGCAATTCTTCTCATGTTTTTTGTGTCTTTTTCTCTTAAGTAATGTGGTATCTCTCTCTCTCCCAAATCCTTTTATATCTTGTGTAGTAATTGCTCTTTTCGATTTTTTCCATTGTTTCCTGTTGCTGTATCTCCTTGTCCCTTCTCCTTAGCTCATCTTCCAGACTTGCGCCTCCTTCTCTTCTTCTCTCTGCATCCTCGATTGCCATTCTATTCCTTTTATAATACTCCTTTCTCTTTTTCGGGCCTCTTCTCTCCCCTCGCTTCTTTCTACTCTCCTCCCTTATTTTCTTTAAAATTTTGCTTTTAGCGCTGCTCATTTTCTCCTCATATTTTACTGTTCCCTTACCTGCTACAATTCTTATCTTATTTTAGCACACCCTTTATTATTTTGTTCCAAAAGCAATCATTCATTTTAAATAAAGTAATATGTTACATATGACAATTTTTATAAAAATAATCAATATCACTGTTTTTAAATATATTGTGCAGTAAATATTTTTATTCCAATATTTTCCTCTATTTCATATTTATTTATGTTTTATACAAGCAGAATATTCATACGATTAGATACGAGTGAATGCAGCAGTTATTGTTTAAACTGGATGTAAAGTTTTTATGTCAAAGTGTATAGAGAGTTCAAATACCTTCACCTCAAATTATCGGTCAGACATGGATAAACATAAAGTTGCAGTTGAACACCGAAAACAACAACCACAACATACAGCTATGACGATGTAGTTCGAAACGTTAACGGCCTTGGGTCACCAGCATTGGCAACTGCAGTAGCCATTGGCCAACTGGGTGTAGTTTAGCTTTTTCATTTCAAACAGTGACGAATGTATGAACATTGAACAATTCCGCAGTCAGTATCAAACAACGCTGCAGTGCACTAACAATAAGTTTTGAAATGAGGGGTATTCGATCCAGTGGCGTATTGTTACCAGTGTGGGTAGTTGTACTAAGTCTGTGAATTGGCCCATAACATGACTTAATTCTAGAACAAGTGAGATTTACCATTTGTCTTTCCTGGTGTGTTCAGTGGCTCCTTCTTAACGAGGCTGATGTAATTCGTCATGAGCATGTTTGACCATAACCTGTGCAACCTGCATGATAAACCATCGATTTGATCTGGATAAATTCTACAATTGTTACACGTATTACACTTCCCAGTAAACACAAGTTTAGCATTTATGAAATTTTTAAGTAGCGTACACGTTTAGAGGTATGTATTACATATATGTCTTAATAGCGTTTATTTAGAAACAGAAAAAGTTCGGTTGTTGTTTTATATAACTTTTATATTTGTAATAATTTTGTAACATTATGAAAGAGTGCAATTATCTATTAATAATACATCACATCTTCGATGGCGTAGTGGTTAATATTGTGTGCATTTAACGCCGAAATTGATCAAACATGTGCAGTGGACCTTTTACCACTATTTCAAAATCAAAATCCAATTTAACATTATGGAGCATTCATGTTCTTTTTTGCATTGAAGTTATTTAATACCGCTTGCAAATTAATAATTATTTAGTACGTAACCAAAATCGTCCTCAATAAAGCACAGAATTTGTAAAAAGAAATGTCTAAATTTAAATCCAAAATTTCATCAAAATCCGAGAACAACACCATCTACAGGATCGGATAAATTTTGCTTCTACAGCTTAATAACTGTTATCAAGTTAGTTATTCAGAAATGAAACTACGAGTTATGTTATAGTAAAATTTAAATGAAGTTTCAGTTGTATAGAAGGGTACAAAAAGGGTTCGCAAAAGTGTCTATTATTAATTCCGTAACGCTGGTATTTGCGTATTTTGCTTAAGGAATCAAATCTTTTGTACGAAAATTATATCTATCACTGTATCATAATTTATATTCAGATCACGAGGGTTCGAAGCATAAGACCAGATGAGGGAGGGAAACGTTCAGGAAGTTTATCCTGTCACAGCAGAAGGAGTTTATATATAGGGAAATGCTAAATCTAACAATATCAACGCCACAATAGTCTTAGTTGATATGTGTATCTGAATATCAGAGTTCACACGATGACGACGACGACGTTCTGAGGTTTCCCATTTCCGATACTATTCATCCATGTGGATACTACATTATGTGAATGTATGTGTGTGCAATTGTACTGCGGTCTACGGTTAAAGCAGAACAATGTCCCTAACGTAGATGTTAACTACGTTAGCGATAAATTAGAAAAGTTAACTCGCTTTAGTGATAATGGTTAGGGCAAGGCAATGTTAAGTTACAGTTCAACAAAATGTTAAATACGTACTAGAAATGGATTAAGAGTGACGCCTTTTGGGGGTTTTGACAGATTCTCAGAACTTTGTTTCTAAATTGTAATATTTGGTTAGTGTTGAATAAAGTTAGGTTACAATTTACAATACATTCTGTTAAATAGAAATTGTTAGAAAAATACAGTCAGTTAAATAGAAAAGTCATGATTTAGAAAACCATTACTTGCTGCGGCTAAAAGGAAGCGCGCAGTGGAAGCGTGTTGGGCCCATAAACCTATTAATGCATAAACATTTATAATTTAGAATTAATAATAGAAAAAGAAAAATGACCGCATTGTGTAAAGCGTTATCTGGAATGTACAAACAATTACTGTCTCTTCTAATATTTCTGAAAAAACCAGTTCTATACACAACGCTATTCCGGTCAATTTTATTTTCCTATTAATTCTAAATTTTAAATGCTTATACATCAATATGACTAACTAGATTCTTGAGTGCAAGTTACAACAATGTATGAACTATAAATATAGAAAGAATTTGAGGATAAGTGTATAATATAAAAACTGGATCACAAAGAATCAGGATGAGTAAAAGAGACCACGAGTGCATAAATTACAAGAACGGGATAGGAAAGAAGAAGTTGGAATGAAAATGTATGAATAAAAAGAAAACAAATATAAAATAGATAGAAAGGGAAATGTAAGAATCGTAAAGTAAGTAGGAGAATAAGTAAAACTTTTCACTTGCTTCTAAGAGCGTTATAAATTATAAGTTTCTTATCAAATTTATTTGAAAGAGCTTATACTTTTAAGAAATTCCACTAACAGTATTTAAACTATCAGGTAATCGTTTCTTCATCATTTCCGTGTCAAGAAACTATCTACGCCACTGTATATGAAAAGGAAATCCATAAACAATTTTCAATTACGTGTAATCTGAAACTTATTCATTCATTATAATGAAATCAATTCGAAATTTGTATCCAGTAGTTGGATCCAATATAGGATGTGTATTACAAAATACAGATGCGTATTTATAGAGAGTTAAAAGGGGATTTATTAAATAGAGGGGAGAGTGTTTTAAGGGGTTACATGGGTTTCGTCGGGTAAAAAAAGGCCTATTTTCAATATTTTTTTTTCTATGTAAAAAATTATTTATTTAATTCAAACTTTTTTGTGTCTTATTGATACATATTTAAAGAATAAGTTCTGAAATTTTCAAAAAAAAAAAATTAAAACTCCTCTATTGTGACGTCATTTCCGGTGACGCCTCGAAAAAAAGGTGCGTCCGCGTTGTCAGCATAACTCCTGACAGGATTATCTAAAGTGAAAAAACAAAAATAAGTGTTTTAGGTAAGACCATAAACTCGTGCTTAACAGAAGGAATGAAAAAAAAAAGTAAAAATTGGAATTTTGGCAGACATTTTTCCAAAAAAATGAAAATTTCGGTAAATTTGCTTGACATTTTGTTTTTTTTAAAATAGTTGCAATTGAAAAAAAAAAAATCCTTCTGTTAAGCACGAGTAAATTGTATCTCAAACACCTGTGTAAAATTTCATCAAGATCGGCTGAGTAGTTTTCGAGAAAATTTGACAACCGACTTTGAAAACACGGTTCCCAGAAAAACGCGTTTAAACTTTTGAGTAACAATGAAACTGACTTGGAGCGCACACCTTCCAAAGGCTGTATCTCCGAAACTATTATTCGGATCGACTTGAAAATTTAGTATAATATTCTTGAGATGTTGTAGAAATTAATAAGCCAAAAAAAAAAAAAAAAAATTTTGAAGACACGAAACCCATGTAACCCCTTAATATGCAGCACGAACGGACAATGAGCCCCGAAGGATAATAGAAATAGTAGAGCAGGAGAACTCTAGGACTCCATTGCGAATACGCCAACTGCAGCGACCAAGCATAACTTGTGTTGCCAGCAACCATCAAACGAAACACCACCTCACTCCGCAACAAGGTAGCCAGCCGTTTGCTGTCAATGTCCACCAGCTCTACATTTTGTAGTGTGGTCATGTAAATTGTAGAGTCACTTTGACTGTACAGCTATTTACTTATACATGTATGATTTTACACTTCTGTAAGTCAATAATTGTAGCAAAGTTTATTGAATTATAATTTTACCAACGGCTTTTATCATAGTTCATTATTACGATGTTTAATCAATTAGAGAGAACTTTGATTTCTCTTACTGCACTTATTATTTAATGTTAAATGTAATCCAGACACCATAACGTCTATTTTTTCATTAAAGTTTCAATAAAATAAGTATAGCCTCACATTTTTTCAATTGTTTTCCCCTGTTTAAAACACCTAGAACCAGTGATGCATAGTGTTAAGTCGGTAGTAAATTTAAAACCAAATTGGCTGATATATCGGATGGCAGTAAATATCGTTAAAACAGGGAATGTAATAGGACGTAAATATGCACCATAGGGAAAAAACGTGGACTTATTTTAAATTTGTCGCTATAAAAAATATAAGGAGTGGGTTGGTTTTCTAGAACCCTCCCTTGGTAATACATCTTAGAATTATTCTCCATGTGCTTTTACGGAAATTAAGCTCTGAATATTATATGTCAAGCTGTAGTGCGAGTAAGCTATGCTAGGCTGAGTTAGCTGACTGTACCATATTCACCCCAACCCTTAACAGGTTACAGTTACAACTTGAAACTAAGTAATAAACATGGCTAAGAAAAATGTTAAAAGGTTTAGCATCTTAGAAAATTTCACATACCAGAAGTAGGTATTCAAAATGTTTAAATATTAAAAAATATATTGCAGCTTCTTACGATAACGATTTATCCTTAATTGTTATGTCCTTAAGCTTAAAGTTAACTTATTTTTGATGGAAATATACGCAATATCAAAGCGTTAGATAGAACTGGGAAAGAACTCTGGTCCTACGCACCCATTCAAAATTTCAATTCAGTCAATATTTGTAGACCTATTAAATAAATATATTATACAAATTAAAAATATATAAATGACTTGTAAAATGGAACATATATTTAAAAATCAGGTCTCATTAAGTATTTAAATGATTCATTTGAACTTTAGCTTGTTCTACTTATTTATTTGTTTCGTACTCTTACTAATACTAAATGCATTTAAGAGGATTATACTCTTAAGAGACAGTTAAAAACAAACACAAGGCCTGCAGGGCTTCAGATCACTATTTTAAATCTTCATTGATTATTTATTTCTCTTCTTATTTATACTATTGAAAGAAAATACATGAAAAAGTCTTTAAATAAAATTAAACTTACTAAGCAAATTCTATTATTTGCACCTAAATGTTTTACTTTCTTTTTGTTGGCAACTAAGTACCTTTTTATAAATAAATATGACATTTTTGATGTTTTCACTTTTTCGATATACATATTTTGCATTTTTTTTCCATAATGGCAAGTAGGCTGCTGAAGCTCAGAAAGAGCAGTTTAACAAATTCCCCTCTAGAGATTTTTCACTTAAAAATGACCAATGAAAATGGTCAACCTGTCCAATTTTATGATGATCAAATCAAAGTTATATTAGATTCTATTGTATTGTATTTTCTTATAATTATTTTGAATACCTTACAATTCAAAGTACCTTTAACCTAATTTTGGCTTAAAATTTATTACCCTCTCTTCTGTCTTCCTTCACTATTCTCTTTCTTCTTACTTTTGCCATCCATTTTCTTTCACCTTCTCTCGACATCCTCTCATAATGTGCTTCAATTTTTCTTTCTCCTTCCTACACATCCTGCATACTTTCTCTTTCTCTTTTCCCCAATACTTGCTTCTTCTTTTTTCGACCCCTTCACGTTTTCTTAATGTTACTTTTATTTCATAATTTTATAATTACAAAATTGATTCGTTGTATACAAAAATAAGTTTTATTTCACTCTACGAAACCTAAATTATGTTGTAGGCAACAAATAGAACAAAGTTTTTAATATTACCAAGTTTAACAATTCCGTGTAGCTTGACTGTACTCCAGTGCTTGCATTAAGCGACGTATCTGTGTTATTTCTGGTATACAAGTTTTGTATACGATATATAATGCGATAAATATCCGGAGAGTGGTAAAATTCAAAATTCACATTTTCACAAAATAGATATACAAGTATACATATATACAATACCCATACACTTGCACATATACATACATGTATTATATATGGTTTTACATAGTTACACTTTTAGTAAGAGTTTTCCTTTTTCACTGCTTAAATAATTTACTTTACTGTTCTTATTTAACTTGGTTTTTGCTTTAGATTTATGTCTCAAGTTAAGAAATCAAATTTCCACTATTCCATATTGGAAAGTTATACGTCACTAATATTTGATTGATATTTAATACGCTCGCCTTTTTTTAAACAAAAAACAATGCACGATAAACATAGTTACGTATATTTAAGGTTTATTTAATATAAAAGGTGTTATGTATCATATAAAAAATGTTACCTAAATATATTTTGCAATTTTATCGATTGCTAAAACCTTAAAAGAAAACCTTTATAAGGATTAATAGAGATATAATTTAATCTAATCTAGATTTTTTTTGATTCTACAAAACCAAAACAGTCTTATTGTAATACTACAAATCCAAAATAGATATGAGTGTAATATTGAGATTAATTTTTATTTATAGATACTAATGCTTTTATGTTAAATTAATAAGAAATACATAAAACAAACAACCGAACAAGAAAGCTTTTTACTAAATCATAAAAAAAAAACTATTTTGAATAACACAACAAATATAAGAACTAGGTTTCGATATTTTACAAACTCATAAAAACATTGCTTTGATAAACATTCTCAATAATTCAGAAGATTAAACAGAAATATGAAAATCGATTTTAGCAAACTTGGCACAGACTCCTGTACAGTGATCCAACCACCCACTATAAACTATATATTACTTTAAACCAGACTTTGTAGTTAATGCTTGTATACTTGTACGGCTCTGTTTGGCCGTTATTCCGGTTTGTCGATATTTGAATATTTTCTGCTATAGAATATAGAATAAGGAAATATTGAATATATGTCATACAAAATTTGATTAAATTGTACATGATTTCTGATGAAATTAAATTTGATTAAATGCTGCAAATATTTGGATAAAACATTCATAAATACTATCAAATTTGGGATCTAAATTTTCGTTTTAAGCTTACTAAAAATCATAAGCAAACTCATTACTAACGTTTAACATTTATTAAAAATTAAATTTTGCAGAACGAAAACTTAAACAACTAATTTAAAATAAAATGTAAAATGTGTGATTTATATATATTTTTTATTGGTGCACATTTTTTAATTGTAAAAGTAATGCTTCACTTCACTTCAGTTTTACAGACTAGTTATTTTCGTCTTATTTCAATGATAAAGCGACAACTGCGATTGACAGTTTTACTTTTTCATATGTTTGTAAAAGTTGATTAAAACTTTTCAGACACTTTACAAAAAAGAACTGTATATAGCTTTCTACAATATATGTTCAAAAATTCAACTTCTAAGAAGTATAAAACACGTTATATAAATATGTATATTATATATTATCATTTTAATTATGTATAAATATTTGTTTCAGTTTTGTCGTCCGTTCTATGTACAAAATAAGCAGTGGCTGTGAATTCAGCTAAAGATGAACCGGAGTGATAATATTATATCCGGTTTATAATTTATTCCGATGCGATTACAGGTGAGTTACTTTATAAATTAATTAAAAATATTAAATCTACATCCAGTGAACTGCAAAATAAAGTATAAAGAGTAAAATATCGTCAAATGTATTTATTTATTCGTAGAGAAAATTATAGTCATGATCGTATTTCACTGTGTGCTTGATTGCGTAACTAATTAATTAAGCTTTTCATTGTGTTAAAACAAAATATTAATTTTACTAAAAAGAATTACGTATCGCCCCGAATTCAATTCTTCCCAGTCAATACTATCTTCAATATTTTTCTCGTTTATCTCACGAATTATTAAAAAAACACTGCTGTCGACGCCTAAAATGACAAATCAATGTGTTATACGTATCTAAAACCTAATCAATTTGATTAATATTTACTTATTTTATTAGAATTATAGTTGTTTCCAATGATATCATCTATTCTACTTCACTTAAAATGTATTAAATAAATCCAATTTTATAAAATGATTGCACAGACCAAGAAGGATTTAATATTATTAGAGGGTGCCGAATTCAGCTCACAACTAAAGGAAGCCTCTACTATCAATTGTCTAAATTTATATCTGTATTAACCAGCCAGTATTAAAAAAAAATCTTCATTATAGTCGGAGTATACAGGGTGTCCCAATATTCAACGATAAGCGGGCACCAGAGGGTGGTCCTGCTCAAGACTACACTACAATTTTGGAATCCTGAAGAGTTGCGCCAATTTTTAAAAAAACTTGCCATAGTAGTGTTCATACTTTTTTTTTACACCACGATGAGTTAAAGTGGACTGAAAGTAAAAATCTTTAAAAATTTTAGGGAAAGAAATAATTTCGATTGATTTTTGTGTAAAAACTACTAGCATTCTGGGATTTTTAATGGTTGTGGTGGATAGCAGTGCTATTTAGGTTGCCGATACAAAATAAAAATCCGAAATATTTGAAAAATTGTGGTCTTGGTAGTTAAAAACATCTTAAGGTGTTTCAATTTTCTAAAGATTTTTATTTTTTTTTTTGGAATTTCTAAACAAAATGAGATAAATTCTTTTTTTCTTTTTTTCTCGTGTAGTCATGAGCAGGACCACTCTCTGGTGCCCGCTTATCGTTGAATTTTGGGACACCCTGTATATGAAAAAATAAACATATTATATATAAGAAATAATGCTCCTTCCCATGAGATAACCACATCTTAATTTATTCATAGATTTCCATTTGAGTAACAATCTTAGAAGAATTAATTTCAAATATATCCTTGATGTTCTTGCATACAAATTTTGTTATACATATATATTTTTTGTGCGGTTTTTATCGCTAATTTTGATGAGTTATTTGGGTTGGTACAGAAACCGTTAGCTTATGCTGTTTTCTCTCATAAATATATAATACTCGTACTCAACTTGTGGTTCGAGTAAGATGCTATCGGTGCTTGAAGGATTGTTGGTAATAAATTACGGCTGAAGATGTATATTAGACATGGAATAAAATAAAAGTTAAATGAATTTGTTAGATGTACAACAATAAATTAATGTGTTATCTTAGTTTTGTTGGATTCTTCTTTTTATTAAATGGGAAATCCGTTTTGTAAAATTACATTTGTTTGTGATATGTATAATAAATAATTATGGATAGAATATTTGGTGGATGGCGTTAATTTTAGTTTATTTCATAGTTAAACACAGTTAGATATATTTAAGGTTAATTTCATAGCACACTTGCTAACTTGTCATAAGCTAATTTAAGGTTTTTTAAAAAGTTGCTCTTTTGCATTTATTTAATGACAATGTAACAAAATTTCGGTAAATAGTAAAACGTAAATAATATTACGTTAAATATCTTTATGCGTTTTCGTTTTGTGTTTAGCAGGCTATTCTTCTGCTTAATGAATAGTGACGATTCTAATATTTGCAAATAGAAACATATTTTGCCTCAAAATTCTTCGTTAAATAGAGACCAACCGTATATTTTGGATAGTGCCGTCATTTAAAAATATCAAACCTAAATTTAAATTTAAGATAAATAAAAAAAACTCTTCTTTTTAATATAGCGGCTGAATAGGGGCGCCTTCCATTCCGAAAATTAAAATTTGCATTCAGATTTGTTTCCTTTACATATTGAAAAAATAAAATTGCTGCATGTCCAGAAAGCACGATTCAATTGTAAATTTTTCCCGCTATTACCGACCTCACAAAAGTGTAGCTTTCCAAAAACCGCTTATATGTTAGGCACTGTAATAAAAACCAGACATTTTTTAATAACAAAATAATAAATATTTCCCATGGTAACATAATATTACACGTCCTGAAGGTGGGGGGTGGGGTTGGAGGATCGCGGGTGTACAGCAGCAGCCTCAAGATGTGGGGTATGTGGTAATCAACAGTACGCTAGGGAACCAGGGAATGGATAGTATAAGCCGTAAGCGATCGGGCTAGATCGAGGTCGAATCCAGGAAACCGAGTAATTGATGTCGGTGTATCCGCGTGTGAGCGGAATAAGTTACATCGAACAAGATTGTAGAAGAAAATGAAACGTAAAAAGTATTTAAATGATGAAACAACAAAGTGTAAGAAAATTTTAGTGATAGATTATTATCACAATGTGTAATATATAATGAATAATGATGATTTATGAAGGACATTTTCGTTGAAGGATTTGTAAAGGGTTAATAAATGTGATTTTGGGAAGTACGAAATCAAATCTGGAACTATAAGGTTAACAACATATAATGCACCAGCTGCAAGCATAGGCGTCAGAAGTTTACAATGATACATGAAGAAACTGCGAAATATGAGTGGAATATTTTATTTCTGGAGCAAACATTCTAGGAAAGGTCTCGAATACTCTTTCTGCGAACGCTCATGGTTGCTAGTATCTGTTATCATGCTCTACTTTAATATCTCACGAACATTGGTAGCGTGGGTGATTTCCTCAAGTTCCCACTGTTTATTGGAGTTCTACAGCACTTTGTTACGAAACAAAGAGCTTTTTATATATTTCATCTTGTAATAAGTATATTCTAAGGTTAAGTTAATATAAAATACAATCGTTATATAGTCGAAATTGCGAGAGTTCGGTGGTGACTTATGCCTGAAAGAGGTTATAAGAGCCGCATAAATGGTGATACGATGGTGAATTTTATTTTATTAGGTACAATATGCATTATAAAAAAATGTGTGAAAATGTGCTTTTCTATTGTATCGCAGATTTATACAGCACAACCTGTTTTAACCATGAGTCACCGGCGAATTCTCGTAACTTAAACTATACCTTTGTTTCTATGTGTAATAATGACTGAACTAGAAATCCAAAAAGCCAGAAATCAGATATTTCAACATAAGTAACATTTGAAGAATATTGTGCAATTTTTCCATGTAAATTAATTTCTTTATAAGCAAGTTTCTTTAATGGCGTATTATAGCTTTATGAAGACGAAGAATAAAAGAATTTGACTTTCGATATTCTTATTATACTAAAGACGATGCGCAAAAGGGTAGATTTGTTAATAAAAGAGGCCACAGAAAGTTGTACACTTAGTAAAATCATTTACAAAAGTAGTAGTCTTCCAATAATTAATAATCAATAATTATGTCACACGCAAAGCGAATGGGAAGGAGGGGGTAGAAAGTAGAATCCTGTTATCTTCATACGAAACCACTTTTCGTTACTATTCTTATTATTTTTATAGAATTTGCATCAACTATGATTTGAATACAGCATACTAAATCATCTAAGTATTTTGTTGATTAAGCTATTGAAGAATCTCAAAAATAACAACACTACTTTTTTACTTTGCTTCATGCGCCTTTACCATTTACGTCGTGTTTTCAAAAATGTACAACAATGTATATTTAATCTGCACTATAAATTATTATAACCAGCTACGTATGCACAAGTATTTGCAACACACAATCAATATCATTATCATGACAGCAGATCCACAGATCCAGGCCACGTTACACGTTACATTATTCTGCAGTGTAATCAGTAATCTGTGGTTTAATTTATCAAACCCGTGCACAACGTTTGACATGTGTTTACTAATATTTAAAATGTTTGATGTATAATATTTAAATTTAATATTACAGTTGTTATATCATTAAAGATTTATTTAATGAAACAGGAATATTGCATTTCAATTATAATCTGAATATTCATATTTAATAAACTAGTTTGTTGTGATTTGTTATTTATTTTTGATTGACGTTATTCGAATTTGTTTATTTTAACATTCGATTATGTTGGTTTTTGGTAACTAGTTCCGCCAACATGCTCGATCATTTATGGGTGGTATGCACATCCAATAGCCAACTAGAGCAGAGCGGCAACATTCAAGTATGAACCGGAATATTTTAATGTAAATTTATTGGTGATTTTTAAAAATATAAATGAAGTGCTTTATTTTTCTACATAATGGAAATATAAATATGGGATAAGAAGCTTTTTGATCCCTTTGACCGCAACGTCATCTTCAAATCTTTCCTAATGTCTCCTTGAGTGAACCAAGTTGTAAGCTATAGTTATATATGTTATAGCCATATGAATATTTGGTTTGATGTCAATGCATACTTTATAAAATTATAAGTAAAACAGAAATCTTATCAACAAAATCTTATATATTATAATTGGTTTACAAATTTAATATAATGAACTTCTTCTTCTTTAAGAGCGTAACAACCTATTACAGGTCTTAGCTGCCTCAGCAGCACGCTTGTTCCAACTCAATCGGTCCAAAGCAACTCTTTACCAGTTTTTTACTTTCAAAGTTTTGGTTTCTTCTACTGTGTCGTCCAACCATCTTGTTGGTGGTCGTCCTCGGGTACGGGATCCCGCAGGGTTGTTCAAGGTGTTCTAGTAAGGTTGTCTTCAGGGGATCTCCAGACGTGGCCAAGCCATCCCAACCTGTTACTTCGGATGACCTGTGTAACCTGAGATTGTTTATAAAGTCCATATAATTCAAAATTATATCTGGTTCGCCAGCACCCTTGTTCTTTAATGAATATAGTTCTTAATACTTTTCTTTCAAAAGTTTCCAGAGCTCGCTGGGTGTCTAGGTTTAATGTCCAGGTTTCGGTAGCATACAGCAGCACAGGTAGTATAAGTGTCTTGTATAGTTTAGATTTTCTGCTGATAAATTTGGACCTTAATTGTTTTTTTAGTCCAAAGAAACATTTATTAGCTAATTTGATTCTGCTGTTCATTTCGGCATTTAGCTTGTTTTGATCGTGAATAATAATGCAGTGAACATTATTGTAAAATAATATACCAATATGGCGGGCAATTTAAATAATTAATATATATAGTTACTGTACTAACTTTATGGGTGTAGTTTCAAAACTTAATTGTAATAATTAAACGGTACCAAAGTTTATTACAACACCAAGCGTCAAAATAGTTTGGTCCAGAATATACTGTTGCATAATATTAAATGTTTGGCTCGTAAAATGTGATGACGCTGTAGATAGCGTTATAAAAGTGAGGTTAGAAACATTATTTTATAACATACTCGTATAACAAATATATTTTTAGAAATTGAAGTTAGATTTACACAAACACAATTGCGTTGGATTAACCTACTATACCATCTTACAACTCATCAAGTACGTTAACAATATTCACTGTCACTTCTTAACCTGTTACTCTGAATACTGTCGTAGTTTTCGTTTCTACACGTCAAATACTCATCTCTGATAAAATATGGAAAGAGATTATTTAAGGCGAGATTACTTAAATTTAAAATCTCATTTAACGCAACGATGGGTATAAATGATCATAAAATAACTATTTTACTTTTAAATCTTACTCAATTATTAATCCATTATGATCAGTAATTATGTTTACTAAAGTTAAACAACTTAATCATTATCAAGTTTCACCGAGAAATAAAATTTACGACATTTTTACATGACAAACAGATAAATATATGTTTAGACAGTTTACACAGTGTGGGGTGTTATTTATATTAGTTCGGGTTACGTTTTGTTATTTTTTAAAAAGATTATCCTATTTGTAGAGTCTCTGAAAAATAAAATATAACAAAAATAACATAAATACGTAACAAACACAAAGGTTATTTTATTTGTATAACGTATGTAATAAATAATGTAACATATTTTAATGTCATCGCACATAATAGTATAATTTGTATCGTATAGTCTGTGATGAAAATATTGTTCGTTCTGTAATAAAATATATTACTACAAAATAAATAAGAAAGTACTGAATAACAAACTATTGGCAGTTCACCGAGAAATACATATTTTTAATACTCTAATAACAGTGAAAATAGTTTATTACAAAAATTAAATTTACGAAGAAAGTAATACCTATCTTTTAATTGAACTAACAAGTCTCTCTTAAATTTTATAAAATTGTATTTTATATTGATAAAGCAAAGTTCTGTAAATGTACAAATAATGTTATAGTAGTTACTATACGTTAGAGATAGTTACGTGTATTTAAGGTTTATCTAACCCTGTTACATAAACGATGTTACCTAATATACAACGTTTAGGGATCTATTTTACAGCAGTTTGAAAAATAAATGTATCTTTTTGTCTATTAGTACATTTAAAAATTACAATTTCTTAATGATTAATTGCTTTTAGAGTGAACGAAAAATAATATAATAAAACCTTAGTAATATTACTAGGTCTTACCTAATAACAATTTAAATAGTCATCAAAATTAAATGGATCTGCGCTACTTTTTGAACGGCTGGTACTCGTATTATATATAGATAGGGATTATTACAGATGACTGATCTATCCAATCATAATGCAATCACAAGCATTTCATTGTAGCAGTCACCAGGAGAAGTATAAGCCGTAAACAGTTTCTATATCGTTATATATTTTTAAATGTTTCAAAATAAAATGTCAAAATATTCCCGAATATAAAACAAATTCTTACATTAGTTTTTGAAGTTATGGATTTCGAACATCATCATTATCATCTTACACTGCAGCCTTTGTAGAGCATTGGCCTCCTTACAATTTCAATTCATTTTTTTACATTGACCAACTGCTTTTCCAAATATCCTTTTTACAATACCATGTTCCTTAGTTTTCTCTCTACTTGCTCGGCCGTTCTGTTTAGGTGCATTCGTTCTACATCTCCTAACGATTGCCATATTTAATCTTATTCTCCACTGTCTCTTTTTACATACTGCTCTTCACCCCATTCAACAAATTTGCAAAATAAAGAATATCGAAATTTTTACACGCGAATTATTGATAAAACTACAATTGATAGTACATATTTTGCTCTAAAGAAAATTAACCTTAACAATACATAACCTCTAAATGTAATTCCCGTAATATTAGCGTTTTGGAGTTATGAATAGTTCACAGGATTGCCCCGACTTCAGTGAAGAGCCCCACATGGTCCCACTGAAGATGTATTTACCATTCATCGTTGACAATAAGTAGTAGCACCACATTTGTCGCCATTACGAAATAACTCATGTAACCAGAAGTGATTAACGACTTGTTATTCGCTACTCAAACTCACCACAAAATTAATTATAACACGTACAAAGTAATTATTGCATTATGACGTCATAAATGTAGTTATGTCGTCATTAATTGTACTTGTGAGGATTCAAATGTGCACGTCTTTTATATGTTGACGTAAAAATATGATGTTCAAGTTTATTTACCTGTTTTATGGGTTAAATGTTTTTATATTCCGTTTATATGATTATAAGGAAATCTATTTACTACTGTAATTTCTAATCGTGTTAGTGTTTATGATTTGGAGAGCCTAGGTTTGATTGTATTGTTTAGCTATTATAATATTTAGAAAACATATTTTTTTTAAATGCGTTGGATGCTTCATCAGTTATATTAATTAATGCTTATAATTAAACTAAATTAGTTTACAATTTAATAATTAGATTTGTTTTTACGACTAAACGTATATACTGGTACAACATTTAAAACATTGTATCACAAATCGTTTCGATTTAAATTGTATATTTGTTGTTTTAATATATTTGTACTACTAAATAATTTTGAGTCCTTAGGCGGTGATACACTCGTATATTGTTTGTGACATGAGTTGAATTTAAATTATGAAAATAAATGTAATGTTTGTTGCTAAATTATACCCAAATATTATTACTCATCATATCATTTGAAATCTAATTCATAGAATCTGCAGCATACTGGGGTGCGGTGTTTGTAACAGTGATGCGCAATCTTGAACTAACTGGGTCATGTTACCATTTATAATTTGAGAAATTAAGATTTTGGGTATAATATTTTTTAAATCATTACTTAACATTAATCTTTTGCGAGGGAATTTGCTATTGCCTATGACCTCCTAGTGAAATACAGCACTATGGTGTAGGTACGTGGTAAATACAGTTACCTGTACGAAAGGTTTATTTAACATTAAAAAAGTTACCTTTTTCGTAGAACTAGTTACGCATTTTATAGCTTTTTTTTGGAAAATAAACATACCTTTTTTCAGGTTAACAGAATCATGAAACTTCTTAAAAAAATTCTTTCAAAGATTAAAGAATCATAATAAATCGTTTGTCGGGATTATACAGTATTGATTTTGGACAAAATTTATGAAATATTTATTTAATTTACATAACGTTAACCCATTTTCAATTTGTGACTATGAACAGATCATTCTTGTGGTCGGGATATAAAGTTTAGTTATAGTAAAGTTAAAGTTATAGTAGAACATTATTAGGGGCGATAAAAGGCTACGTGTCTAGGAAGCTGAGTCTTATTACCAACGCTGCCTGAGTTATGATTATGAGAGTATGTATTCAAATTAATTGTGATGGCAATCAAACACAGAGCAGTCTTGCATAAAGCATAATTTCTATCAGTCGTCTTAGATGAAATATTACTAGGTTTTGTTTAAGTACAATCAATGTTACATCTATTTACAGTAGTAGCCATATTTGTTTTAAAGAGACATTTATTAGAGTAATGTAGTCAACAAACTTTTAAAAATAGTATGGAAAATATGTCGACGTTGTGTTCTAAAAAAGATTCAACCCAAAGTTAGAAAGCGGTTTTCCTTCCCTGCTAAACAACATATTGAGCGTAATATTATGATATAATTATAATTCAAAAACATTATTCAATTAAGTTGTACGCTGGTTAATTGTTACATTTAACTGTGACATCAACAACGTATAAAATGAGACCTAACTTTATTACAATGAATAGTAGGTATGAGTACCTACATCCGGTTTAAATACGGAAGTAAATAGTATTTTATTGTGAATTATTTTTGAAATAGTTTGTTAGATTTTATATTATACAATTAAGTTAAATTATATTTGCAACTTTACTGTGAATTTAATTATTTTTACACGAGTTTTAAACACGGGAAAATAACTTTATTTGCAAGAAGTTATATAAATAGCTTTATTTTGTGAGATTGATTTCCTTGTTTAATTTCATTTTATTATGATGACGTAGTCGAGAAGTGCTTCATGTGGAAAATTGTGTTCCCATTTACCACTTGATACGCGAGGTATATAATAAGACTTTATATAAGTTTTAATGTAATTTCTTAAATATGTAAGACACGAGAAAAAAATAAAGTACTATTTTTCAGGTGGTTGAATATATTTCTTATATTTTCTTCTCATTATTTTGTGCCGATTTCAACTGCTAAGTTATATTTGTCCTTTTATAGCTTGTTGCTACGGTACATATCAATTTGAAAATCTCACAGTGCACAATCTGCCATAATGTCGTGCAATTGTCCTTTGATGTTGTTTTTTTCTCGGATGCCTTCGTATGTTTTGCAACTACTACTATTACCTACCAATTCTTCAGAAGATATTGATGTGCTATCTTAGTGTGTCAAATTCTTAATCAAATCAGTACTTTCTAGATTATTCTTTCTAAGTTCTAAATAATATAAAATTGTATCGATCTTAAAATCAAATTAATTAATTAAATCCTGTTTATGTCAGTATCGGGGACGAATTTAGCATACTCCCAACCCTAGTCTGGAGGTCATCTGTAGTGACCTCCTTTTTTAGTTCCTCATTGCAACTAATCACAAACTGTTTGTTGCGCGGACCCATCATAGGTGCAGCCTATGCTTAACTCCGATACTGGTATGCATAGTAAATTGTAATTGGAATAGAATAGAAACACGTATGTAATTAACACAGAATTTAATTGCTCATAAACGTGTTCCAAATTAACTCTATTTATTAATTGTAAATACGTGCACATTACTAAGATCTGTGAGCTTAAAATATTTCTTAAAATATGGTATAAATCGAAATATTTATTATAAAATTAGATTAATAAATTTATCAGGATATAAACATCGTAATTCAATTTCTTTAAGTGTAAGTTTTATCTCCTTTTATGATGGCTGTATTTATGGTGTCATGGGTAAGTTGTATTATTAAGTGTTAGCATATAAACAATTTGACTTTGATAATCAAACTCATAAAATATAGCGATATATAAAATGGCGATCAATTGAAATTATTATAAATTAAAATAATAATCTTGTTTTTTTTTTTAACGGGGTACACGTTAGTAGTTCTAAGAAACTTAAACAATTGTCTTGCAGTGTTAGGTTCACACTTTTCTAATTTCTACTTCTTTTATTGAACAAATTTGCTAGCTTATTACTAGCTAATTAAGGTTTTACATTTCTATTTGGGACCGCTAGCAAAATATTTTAAACTCTTAAAAAGAATATAAAGAATACCCGTTTAACTCTTTCACAGAGTGAAATTCTCCTGCAAGATTATAAAGTATTTTATTTGTGGTTTTTTAAATTGGTGACCATTTTTACAATTTATATTTTCCAACTATTTGAAAGCTTTATATCAAATGTAATTGTAATGAAACTTTGTACACATTTAATTCAAGAGTAGAACCCACCGGTGAACGTAATGGCGGTGTTGTGTGGCAACCACACAATACTCGTATATAACAATAGTATACAAATTCTGATAACTTCAACCATTCTATTTATTTTTCACAACCACAAAAAAAAAACACGTACTGTAAAATTCAAAACGAAATGGTTTGTATTTTTTATTATATTTTTCTTTAACCAAAAAAGTGTTGCTGTCCTGTTAAAATAGTTTTAAACAAAGGATGTTTGTGTTGGCTGTTGTATGGTGGCGGTATACGTTAGCGGCGGATTAAAGCATGTTGACAACCTTCACAAAAAATACCCCAGGGTAAAAATATAATACAAAAAAGATCATCTATGTACAATAGTAACAGCAAATACATACAACATTATTTGTTGTGACATACATTTTAATTTTGTTATTAAATAACACTATTTATTGATATTGAATTATTTTTACATTTAAAATAAATATTTGGTCAGAAATGTAAAAGTTGTTAAGGCATTTTCTAACAAAATCACTTTTCATATTATTCTGAAAATGTAAATTTAATATATACTCGTATATTATTGTCATTTATACGTAGAAAAAGTTTAAATACTCCTTGTGGTACTAAATTTAATAAGTGAGATAAGTGAGAGAGAGAAAAAATAATTATTTATCCAGTAACAATTTCTGTTTGTGGCGGTGTCCACTAGGCACTTGCCTATGTTTCAAAATATGGCTTTTTTAATACTTCGTAGCATTTATTTCAATAGAAAATATGTCCTGACGCTTACAAATAAAATTAATTTCTAAAAGTAATCAAACAAGAACCAGGGGTTATTAATTAATTGCTTTGAAACTTAAATAAATTTCCATTGTGTGTATTCGTATTGGTGTAGACCCCCCCCCCCTCTCCCCTTGCCACAATATACGAGTATAACGACATGCTGAACTGTGTAAAAGTTTTAATTACGAGCTGTTCAGAAACTTCGACGTCTGGAACAAGATCGTTGCATTTGTACGAAATAAAACCATGCGAGTATTTGTAGATTGAATAATTATTCAATTGTTTAATGATAAAATAATTTTACACTTTTTAATTACTTTGAACCAACATTCTTATAATAACAAGATGGTTGGGAATTATGATCTTGACAGTGTAGAAGCCCAAAACACAACTGACACGAATGCCATATCGCTGTAGCGTACAGCAGTCGTTGTATTGTAGTCATGCGCATTACTTCTATTAGAGACAACAATACATTATAATGTTGGAATGCCAACAGAGACATCTTCTTATGTTCTGTACTAATTTTGTACTGAACATAAATTGCCAGCCAGCAGAAGTAGATAAGCTCACAACCAATATCAAATTATACAATGTTACATAAAATTATTATAAACCAATTTACAAAAAATAATGTGAACTTCTTAAAACTATTATAAACAAAATTACACAAAATAACATAAACTTCTTAACTCTATGGTAGTCTACATAATTTTGTGAAAATAATATAAAACAAATTAATTACTATCCTAAATATAACAGAAACCATAATTATCAATGTAGCATACATTATCAATTGCATAATGTACACAACAATCATCAACTCAATAGTTACAATGTTATTGAAACAATTATCTTTTAACAATTCCAACAGTACAGATGTTTGTTTTACATCAATGTTGTAAACATTGCAATTAATATCTGATGGAAGTATTGTATTTGAATCAAAAATTTTATTTGTTGCTTGTTTGATTCGCACCAGCAACACTGCGCTAATAATCTCAAGCTGGGGTATTGTAAGTACCTTACTTGATGGAGCTACACTGGACTTGTAGCAAATTAAATTTGTTTTTATTTTAATATTTATAAAAATAATATTGTGTTTTAAACCTAATGTCATGATACTGGTTGATCTGTTTAATAATGTTTTATAAACCTCCAATACTGAAGGATTGCGTCTAAATCTTTTTTCCAACACATTAAATCTTTGCGGGGCAACTGAGAAAGAATCCTCCAATTCTATTTTATTTACTAGGCTGAGTAATGGCAAATCAACAGTTAAATTATTTTTAAGTGCTACTGAATTCTGAAATTTATGTTCAGCCTTTAAGTAATCCTCAGAAAACTTATCTGATTCCTCTGGGACTTTCTCAGTTGTCCAAGATTGTTCCATAACATTTTTAAGGTTTGTATATTCACAAATAGCAAGATTACATACAATATTATTATGTGAATACTTATTTTGATTATACAATTTTCTTGGAACCACATTTCCTTTATTATTATTGTCATGTGACATATTTTTATAATCTAAACTATACTCAATTGCAATTGCACGTCTTTCTAAAAATGAAATAAATTCTGCCATAGTAGGCAGTTCTTCTAAATTTCTTTCCATGTGGAAAGTGCGGTTAGTAACGATATCTAATTTTCTACTTAAGGCCGAGATTAAAATCATATCCCACTTGTCTACAGGCTCATCAAGATTTTTTAACGCTTGTAATTGCTGTTTTACTTGACATAAAAAAGCCCTTATATCGACTGCAGTACCTTTCTGCATGTTGGGAATATCAAGTATTATATTAATGTGATAAAAGATTAATCTTGCCTTATTTTCATACCGCGCTAACAATAAATCAATAGCCTCTTTGTATGAACTGTTCACAAGCGGCAGATTTATAATTATTGAGAGAGCCTCATCAACGAGATACTTTCTCAAATAAAAAAGTCTTTGAACATCGGACAATGATGCATTATTGTGAACCACTGCTTGGAAGAGCTCATAAAAGGGCTTAAACCTGGTTATATCCTTGCCATCGAAGGTTGGAATTTCCACCGCTGGGAGCTTCAATGGAACTAATTCAGGCCTATTAACTTCTTTTAACTTATTGATGCTAGCATTTAATTTTGCAATAATGTTAAAATACTTCTCTTCAACTTCTTCAATGTCTTCCTCATCTTGATCATCAATTTCTAAAATGCTGTACTGCGTGAGCTCGTACGATTGGAATGTAGTCATCATTTTTTCTTTTTTCACCTGCAGCACCTCCACTGTAGCGGAGTCGAGAGCCCTTGGGTCGCTGACGTAATTTTCCATCCGTGATATTGCACTTTTTGCAGTCGTCCGCGCCGTTCTGAGCCTTTTCAATCCCTCCATCTTGCTTAGGTGATAAATTCGTACTTGTATGATAGACGAAACGTGGATGACAAAACTAATCCAGGTTAATCCAGCAACATAAGAAGTTTTTAATAAATCGGTACTTGTAGATAGTAATAATAGCTTTGTACCTTCATGAGTAAAGAAGTATTTTACTCTCTTCCAGCATCCATGTATCCTCTTCCGTAATGAATAATTTTTCTTAAAATATAAATGTGTAGTAATCCAAATTATATGCGAATCCGCTTAAATCAAACGTTGCATTACCCAATCAATGGCAATTGATGACTTGCCAGGCCGCCATAGGGTAAATGTAACAAACAGCTTGCACTTGTGCCGGTTACTATACAGACGTAACCTCAAAACACCACGAAATCACACGCGGGTACCAATGGCTTGTAAGACCAGTTTTTTTTTGTAGGAATTAAAACCTTCTTGAAATGTAATCGTAAAATATCCAGCTTCGCTTGTAAGGCTTCTGGAAATGTAATTGTAAAATATCCAGCTTCGCTTGTAAGGCTTCTGGAAATGTAATTGTAAAACATCCAAATCCTCCGTGAATCCGCCAAAATAGAGCGTCCCAATTACCCAATCAATGGCAATCGCCAAGGGGCAAATGTAAAAAAACGCCAAAAACACAATGTAAAACACACGCGGATAATAAACTCGAAGGATCGGCTTTGTAAGGCATCGAAGGACCAGCTTCGCATGTACGAAATAAAACCATGCGAGTATTTGTAGATTGAATAATTATTCAATTGTTTAATGATAAAATAATTTTACACTTTTTAATTACTTTGAACCAACATTCTTATAATAACAAGATGGTTGGGAATTATGATCTTGACAGTGTAGAAGCCCAAAACACAACTGACACGAATGCCATATCGCTGTAGCGTACAGCAGTCGTTGTATTGTAGTCATGCGCATTACTTCTATTAGAGACAACAATACATTATAATGTTGGAATGCCAACAGAGACATCTTCTTATGTTCTGTACTAATTTTGTACTGAACAGCATTAATTGCCGATAGTAAGACATTTGACTTTCCACCGTAACTATGAGTACATGAATGTAATCTGAAATGTTTAAATGCATTACGTTTATTAACAAGGGGTAGTCCATTGTAACAGTTTGTAATTGAATAGCTGTATGTATTTATAAAAGAACGAAAAATTGTTTAAGAGATATATTCAACAACTTAGCATGTTTAAATTAAACTAATTTAGCTATTGAAAGGTTTCTTACCATTCCCGCTGATTGTTTTTAGTTTTTATTTAAGGTTTTAAACTTAAATGTAATTTTAAGATTATGAAATCATGCGCCATGCGTCAGTAATATACATTTTGTTGTAATAATTACTATCTATATTTAATATAAATTTTTGTATTTAATATAATTAATTTTATTTATATATATTTCACAAGCAGAAATCGTTAGGTTAAAACCTTAAATTACCACTAAAAGTCAGTGAATGGGAATGAGGCTTTACTTTTAAAAGGATAAATTTAAAAACATAAGGCCTGTCTCAGTATGGGACCGTATTTAAGCGACGGCGTATTCGGACGTAAATCGGCGGTTTGAATGAGCTACAAAGCAAACCGCCTATGTGTGGCACAGATGTCTGTGTCGTGTATTAGGGGGTGTATTGGAGTTCTTTAACACTTATATAATTTATCATGAGAGCAAACTTTAACTTTAATTTTTATCGATACACTACTGGTATTAAAGGGACTTTAGCATTTATTATATATCTGAGTTCTGGTGGGCGTGAATTTAAATTTAGTTCTATCCTATTGGTATGGGCATCAGTGCCCATGATTCACTGAAATACAAACATAAATTGCATGCAGAACATACCCATGTCGCCGATAGATTTCATTTGACCGCGTATTGCAGCGTAACAAAAGGCGATCTTAGGTATCCCCTCCAGTCTGACGCGGCTTTTTGCATTTACAAAGGTTCATATAGGGTATCGTTGTAGTAGTGGTAACGCTTGGATAAAATTCGCCTTTATACGCTTCTAATGTGCGAGGTAGTGCCGCCCGTATTCGGACTGCTTTGTAGCGTGCAGTCTGAGAGCTCCAGAGCGATCTCATTACATTTACATGGTTCCGATAGGTAAAGCGTAGTAGCCCGTATACGTCCGGCAGAAATTCGCTTAAATACGGTCCCATACTGAGACAGACCTAAGTGTTCTCACGCTTGAACACGGTACTTGCGATGTCTACTATCGTTGGTAAGGCATATTAGAGTTGTTTGAGTAGAGCATTAGCTCGGGTAATCATGAGAGCAATGTTTATCAATACACAATTTTGTTGAAGACATAAAAATACGTTCCTAGTACCTTGGATATGCATGACTCAGTACAGAAACTCAATCTGTGCATCAAACTAATTCCTAACACAAATCTACGTAATATTTTATTAATTCCTAATATATTTTAAAAGACTGTGACTAATTGAAAAATATTAAGGCCCTGATTATCAACTTCATAAATAAGTATCCATTGTATAGATTTAAGTTTACCATAAAGCGGGAAATATGTTTTAAATTTATTTACATAATTTGTTAAAAGTAAAATGACATTTTAAAGTGTATTTTGATTGAGTCTATTTTACTGAAGTTGAATGATGTTTTTGGCGGGAAATCAATACAAAATAACTTTGTATTTGTGAGTAATATACATTGAAAATGAATCAGCTTCAACAAACTATCTACGTATATAATTCGTTGAACGTCATCCGCAGACTTAAAGTTATGTACTTAGTAAAACTATGTCATTCATCTTTTGAAAATTTCTTTAAAAAGAAAATACGACTAAACAATTTAAAAGTTTCCGTTGTCGTTTAGTTTAGTTTATTTGACAATACTTGTAGTTAGTGAACATGAAATTAATGCATACAGTGTATCCACTTCACCAAGTTTGTAAACTGCAACTTATAATAATTCTTTATTCTTAAGTGCAACTCATTAGCATTCGTGGCTCACGCATACAAATAATACTAAAATCATAGTTCATTAATAAGATATCGCAAGCTTATCTTCATTATTATTGTTTAGTTGCACTTATGATTTGCTTGACTATTGTTTCAGAAAGAGGGTACAAGTTTACTTATCGGAGTTGTCTCACTAATGAACTTGACGATGTAAAGTTATATACATAAATGAATTAGTCATCCTGGACATTTATTTAAATGCGCTTAAATTACCAAATTGGGAATATCCAAAGAAACCTCAAACAACGACTTGGCATACGAATTAATGAAATGACTAATTCAATTTACGCTGTGTATACTCTAGGTCTGGTATATCTCCGCGAAACGAGTACAAGCGGATTTCGTTTTGTATAAATAAGTTCTACAAAATCTTAAAACAGTTTTGAATCCTCTTAATCAAATTGAAATTAATGCATTTAAGATACGTTATTAGTAAAAAAGAAAACCGAATCATTCTTTTGCAGAAAATTGAAGTAACAGAGTTAAGACTTAGAAAAAAAGGGAAAGACTAACGCAATGTGAAAACAAAAATGTCGCGATTTGTTAAAATTGAAAAGCGGTCGTCTTAGCTGTGCGAGATTTTGCTAGAGTCTACCCATAGCCATGAGAAGGAGATGCTGAAAAGATGTAGAGAGAAGGAGTGGGAGTTCTACCACCTTTTTCTTCTCTATACTCCTCCGGATCTCTGTCGACTTCCATCCTTCGATGTGTTGGTAGTAGTGGGGCTCTGTAAGGGTAAAACAGGGGATGGGGTTGAGAGGATCGATAGGCGGTGACCGTGAGATATTCGCGGGAGATATCTAGAGCTGCACAACCCAACAGCAGCCCAACAACCCAACTGCCTAACCCCGAACTAAGCCATAACACTATACATATATTATATATTTATTATGCTCTCTCTCTCTCTCTCTCTTTGCCATACAGTGTGTGCACATTACAGGGTGTTTGTGTTATATTTTACTCTAATGAAATATGTATTTTGTGTTATAGTAGGTGTCACCCTTATTACATGATGGCACTTTGAATATTATCATATTCAATCGGTACACTATACTCGTATGTCAAGACGACGAGACCACATCTAAAAATCATATGTTTATATCGATGGTATTAGCATTATAATTCATTTACATGCATCGTGTATATTATTATCATTCTTTTTTATTTAATTTATTTAACGTCAGCCTATTTCCGTTACTGAGTCCTATCACCGACGACCTAATAAATTAATTTTTATGTATATATAGGACAATATCTCTAATTTCATTAGAAATTGTAAATTTTAAAATGTGTTGCTTCTGAAATTTAAAGTTTATTTTGGTAATTTACATACATATTTTGATAATTACAATGTGTAACTTAAATTATACTATTATATCTGAAATTTAAAGAAGCGACATTTAAAGTTTATTATTTACAATACGTTGTCAATTCTTTTCTGTCTAATTTTATTATAATCTTACTATATATAACACCCAATATAACTAACTGACTAAAAATGTGAGTTCTGTCGAGTCCAGATATCAACTGTGTTTTGCTGTTATTTCTACAGCGCAATCTATGGCGTTCATGAGTATATGTTTTCACTGAACCTACCGACAGACGAGCTTTGTACTAACTAAAGAAATATAATTTCTTTCAATCAAATCTAGAAAATATAATTCTGCTCCAAAGGTCGAACCCGAATACTTAGCCGTTAGCGTCAAGCATTAGCTCTCTCCCACTTTAATAATTATTATAGACCAATAGATATTGAAATAACAGTGTACATTACCATTTCATTAACGAAATACAATATAACTAACTATATAGCACTTTGTAAATTTAACAAAAAGATAAACATTCAATTTATTCCACCATTTAAATCAATAGTTATAGTTTGCAAGCCGCAGTTTAATATTATTTAAGTTATTTCGAAAACTGTTATTACTATTCTTAGTTTACTTAAATATTTCCTTAACAAAAGTAATCTGATGTTAACCTTATAACTCTTTAGATAGTACTTCTTTAGTACTTTACAAATGCAACAATGTTTCTGGTTTTCGAAAACAACCTCAACTTAAACAAAATATTAATTAAATTAATACTTAGTTTAACTTCTGATAAGGTAAAGTTTATTTTCAATATATAATTTATAAATAGATAAGCGTAACAAAACTTTGTGTAAGTGGATGTTTTAAGGTCTGCTCTAGTTAGATGCCCTCGTATCGTACAAGCATGGAAAATTAGCTAAAAGAATACTCGTATAACAGAATAATAACAGGAAGAACGGAAACATGAATAAAGAAAACATTATAATAATATAATCATAAAAACTTTTTCCATTATAACTCAAAGAATAATTCATTAGATCTCATAGAGCTTAACATATATGACAGTAGCTTTCTTTATAAGTATATTTTAAATTTTTTTTTATGTATTTATTATTATTTTATGTTAATTTTTTATATTTTAAATTTTTTTTCATCCGGGTACTTGATTGTTTAAAATAGTACTTGACCGTTTTTATTACATTAAATAAAATCTTTTATTATTATCTACTCAGCTAGGCATTTTTTGTGCCCTACATATATATATATATATATATATATATATATATATATATATATATATATATATATATATATATATATATATATATATATATACATATACAGGGTGTTTGGTAGCAAGGTGCAAAGCCTTAAGGGGATGATAGTTGATATTTTGGACATTTTGAGCCATACATGTCTTAGCCGAAGTCTGATTATTTCTATTTTACTCCTATTTTTATAAAAACACAATTTCTGACAATTAAATGCCAACAGTGGTTCAGTTTAAGTTGGTATGTTAATTGTTTTACTTTTTGGCGTTTGTCAGATGTTTTCCTAAACTAATAAACCAAGTTTAAGCTTCTGTGTTATTTTAAAAAAATACTAGACGCCTTTTAAGTCGTAAAAACTTTTAAAATTAAAAAATAAAACTCCGCAGTTTATGGCATTTAGAAAAATAAATAAAATAGTCTCGTTTGTTTAAACCTTTTCAAAAATATGGTTAGTTATTCTTCTTTCTTGTAAGGTATCATTTAATCTGTAATAAATATCTACCCTTAAGGCTTTGCACCTTGCTATCAAACACCCTGTATATTGCTTCTATCGTATGTCCTAGTTGCCTTCAACTAAATAATTCTGATAATAAATAGTTTCTTTAATAAAAATTCGTCCGACAAATACATATTTTAAATAACTATGATATACTAGTTCATTAATGTAACCCTTTTCCACCTGGTTCTCATTTAATGACACCACAGCCATGTTTGAAGTTGTTGATCTGTCATTGTCAACATTCTTATAGGCGCGGACAGACTTAAATAACTCTACAGCTTCAGATACTTCATCGCACGCTACCGGTGCTACATACCTCTGTCGGAAACTATTTTCCACAGGCATTACAAATATTTTCACTAGACAGTTGCTAGAAAATGATTGACACATTATATCCGTCTCTTTTCTCAGGATAATATTGATTTTGTACAGTATTATTCTAAAGCATCTCTTCAAGATTATCGTACATCTTGAGATTTATTTTAAACGCAGTACCATGCCTGTAAATCAATGAAGTTGTACCTTTTGTAGAACATACAAATTAATGAGTATAGTTTGTCTATGCCGCAGGCTTGTGTTGTGGATAACCTCAAACAATTCAGGTACAGAATTGAACTGACATATTGTATTTATCATACTGGCATTTAATGCAAGTACTCGACGTATCAGTAGATTACATGTAGGACTACGTATCAAAAGCATAATTAATCCAGTACTTAACCCATGCTAGATTTAATCGATTTATGAAGTGGCACTTTCATATTAAGTCGGTAAAGCGTAAAGGCACGACAGCGTTCTGGATAACTTACTGGAGATATAGGTTAATGCTGATTTACATCGCGAGGTTGGCTGTTAAAGCAAGTGAAACGCAGTTTATTGCAGCTATAATGATACATTTAGGACAATATAGTACGTAACAAGCTAAATACAGTACTTATCCAACGTAATAAATTAATGTTACATCATATTTTCACTATAAATAATAAATTTAATTTTGGATGATTTTCGAGTACCATAATAATATTCTCAATATCATTTTATATAAAAAACTTTACGTGAAAAGTATTTTTTTATGTTAAACACTTGTAACTGTTTATACCGGGTATCTATTTCTAAGAAATAGCGTTACTAATTCTTAAAACTTTGTAAGCTGTTTAAGGTATCCCATAAATCTACCTCAAGGAAAGCAAACTTAGAAAAAATCATTTACACATTTTATATTAAACAGCAGTAGTCCCATCTGGTGCTTGATTCTAACATTTTCAACAGCAAGTTACCGAGAAAAATGATAGGCTTTTAGATTCAAGAATTTTAAAACATATAACATTTAAAAATTCTTAATCATTGGTTTATATATCTAGATACATAAGGACGAAGTTATGTAATATCTGAAATCTAAAACATAAATTGTTATAAAATTTGTGTAATAAAATAAATCCTCAGGGTTATCGTTTCATTATTTGTGTCATATAAAAAATAGAGCCATGGTAAAATGTGTGTTGGGAGTGGAGAGAGCCTCATAGCTTCAGTTAAGGCGGGCTTTCTGTTCCACAACCTAATCAATCAAATCAATCACACTGATTTGTATGGCTTATATCAGAAATCCAATGAATAATATTGCTGAACGAAAAGTTAAAGCATACAATACGAAATATTATTGTTGATATATTATTTAATTAAAATCATTATTTCTTGTTAAATATTTCTCAAATTTTCAAAATAAATATTTGTAATATGGTATTGCATTTTCTTAATATAAATATACAAATATTTTTTAATATATTTTAGATGTTTTCCTAAGACTCTGATCCTTAATTACTTATTAGTCTACACTGTCCTTACTCTATCATATTTGTCATACCAGCTACCCAATTCCTACTCCCATAACTTAACTTAATTAGTGACTTTATTTCATTCCTTCGCTCAAACCAATAAATATATATTTGTTTGCTTTAACACAAAACCGTAATATTTTTAACAACCGTTACGTTTTATTATTTATCGAAGTTTTATATAATTTTGTTACAATGTTTAATGTCAAAACATAACTTTGTTATATAATCTTACGTTATATTAACCTAAGAAATGTTATATAACAGGTAAACTTTTTTTTGTTAATAAATCTAGCGGGTTCATTTTTCTCAAAAAGTAATTTTTACCCGTCAAAAGTAATCTACTACTATTTCATGTGTCTCACACTCACATTCAAATATATTACTAGTTTGGAAATCGAACTCTAAAGCAAGGTGGTGTGACTTCAACGCTTTAAGAAACCGTTTCATTTATTTCTTGTTACAAGAAAACATATTTAGCGGAGCTTGTTCCATCTTGATATGTAAATTTCTTGTATAGTGTATATATACAATATACATACATAACTAACACATATTCATACACAAATACTAATAAGCAATGTGTATTTAGTATTCCGTTAATTATTAGTATTAGTGTATTACATTTCAGACCCTTTGAGGTTGTAACAGCTTTATGGTTTGCTTAAGAATATTAATGTGAAGATAAAATAATTAAATATTGAAAACAGAGGATTAAATTATTAGGTGTCGGTAAATTTGGGCGCCTTGATACAATTATTGAATTAGATCATCAACATTCCGTAAACGTAACATGTACTACGCTTATGAAATAAAAAGAATACTACTAATCCAGAAGTCAGCATTCAGCATTCATCAAAACGTTTAAGCTTTAAAGTATCTACACAATTTAGAACTATGGTGAATATTATAAAGGAAAGAATAGGAATATTAGTAATAGAATACTTAGTATATCCTTTAAAAATACCTTTAAACATTAAGCGGAAAGTTTTATTGAAATCGTTTTCCTCAATATCTTTATCTACAGTCCAATAAAGGTAAAGCGACAGATCATTTGCTTCCATTACCCTATGAAAAACAAGTTAAGAAGCATTCTATCCAGACATGTGTTATATTTCTAGTATGCATAGTGCTTTATTCCTTTATACTTGTTTAGCCCTCTGCTATTGGTACACATTATTAGCATAGATTCTCCGAGTACAAGTTGAGGAGGTTTATTACGTCAGATGGGTTGGACAGATTAGATCGGCTTCTATTACGTGGGATTACAATAGCTTTCTATATTGCAAAACGAGGGAGCGAGATCGAGGTAGCTTATCTGAACTATCAGACTATCTTCCTTTTATAAGGTCTATCCTGGCTAATAAAGGATATCCTTACGTTCGTATCATCAAACCAACGTTAATTTTATTTGAAAGAGAATTTTATAACAACCACATTTAGACGATTCTTTTCTCTTACAGTCTGGAAATTGTTAGTAAATTATTTCTCTATTTTCTTTGAAATGAAATGATGCTACAAAATCACGTATTTTCTAAATGGCTGTCTGTTAACACTGGTCCACGGTGCCAGATGCAATCTTGAAGTGTTCTCGTGGCTTCTGTTTGTAAATTATGATGTTTTATTAATAAAAGTTTCCTTATTAACAATAATAAACAGATTGTGCAATGTTATTTTTTAGGTATTTTTTATTTAACGATAGTCTTTATATGCGATGCTATTTAATTGAATATTATTTTAACTTTATGCTAAACATAATATTTTTCAATAAATAGTCATTCATATTTCTTACATAGTCATATTAACCCGGTCAAAATAAACATTTCAATTAGCTGTATTTCGCATAGAGCTGAAAGTTGGTACAAACCTTAAGTACACTATTACAAATAAAATACTAAAAGTTCTCACCGATCGCACATCTGCAAAAAAAGTTATTCAAGATCAAAGGTTAACAAAAATGGTTTTTCCAATTTTTACGGTAAACGGTAAATTTTATCATAAAAATAGATCAGACAAAAGTTGTAGATCATGAAATTATCTACAATAATTGTTCTTATACTTTTTTCTAAGAATCACCATTCCTGTGACGACGCAGTGAGCGAGTGCATTGTCGTTGTAGTTAGTTCACCGGACCAGAGTTATATTTTCTGTGTTTGGTTATTATCAAGTTACATTGGTTATGTATGTACATAACCATATTTGAGTGATTGATACATTAAACATCAATGAACTTACACCTAAATTATATTTCATTAATGAATAGTAGCACTATTTCGATATAGTTCTACAAACACTCTATAAAGTAGAATAGCAGAAGAAGAAGAAGAAACCGCAAATAACATTAACCAAATGGATTGATTCTCATATCCAATGCAGTGCTGGAGATGCTGAATGAGCAGTACTCAATGAGCAAGAAATGTCCATCAATGTGACTTTATGTGCAATTAAAATCTACAAACAGAAATAAAAGAACTAAGTAACATGGCAAAAGAGAACAGTTTTCAAAACTAATACAATTACAAATGTATCGTTGTTGTTTTTCTTTATTATATGGATTTAAAGTGATGCCATTTCATTCACATTTTTCTTTTCGTATTTGTAATACGTAAATTCACTTTAATTTAAATATTAAACTCTTATTTCTCATTCTGTTAAGTAAATGGATTAGAAAATAAATAATACGTACGTTTATTTAGACCATACCTCTTAAATATTGTTTGAATCTCTTAGAAATTAATTATTTAAAATAATTTTGAGCCTCACCGATAGTAATCATGTAAAAGTAAAACTGTACGTCTTTCAGTTCACCTTGTCGAAGGAAGAAGTAGATAAATTAGTACCTTTTAATTAGTAGATGATTAGTGTTATTTTAGTTGTGAAGTATTAGTGTTATTTATTGATGTTTTAACTATAATTAAACAGCAATAGCAACTTGTTCATAATCATTCTTTTTCAAGAAGGAGCGTTCTTTTTTCAAAGATTTTAGAATATCTTCTTGACACAATATTTATTTAAGTTTTTATGTAAGAGATTTTATTATTACATAATAAATTATTAAATTTGTAAAAAGAATTTGCATTTATTTCATGACTATGTAGCAGAATTATTTTAAACTTGGGTAAATAATAAAATGTAATGTTAGGTAATCAATATTACGTTAAATAATACATCACATTTTGTGTTTAGAGGGTATACATTTCAAACTTTATGTTTAAATTCCCTGGTTTAATTTTTATCAGTATGTAATTTCGTAATTGCAGGAATTTTTTTATCAGATTTATTTTCTGTTTACAGACTAGACAGTTTAAAAAATTGTTATAAAATAAGATTACATTCTATTCATTTCAAATGTATTTTTAGAATATGCACGCATTCTAGTAATGGCTTGTAATATGTAATAATTATATTTTACATTTTCTTTGCTTTACAACTATTCCTCACAGTAAATCTTTAACATATATAACATCTCTGTAAGATATATCAGTGAATATTACATTATAACATATCTATAAGACATAATGTTTGTACAAACAGTATTTTTCTTGAACAACAAACACATACCCATACGTATACCCCCCTCCCTCCTGATTCCCCCTGATGCCAGTTTATACAAACTCATACAAACACTAGCATAGTCATATTTTTTTGTTTATTCCAACAAATATAACTTTTCCTTTTATATTGAATAGGACAATATTTTTATAAACGAATAAAAACAGAATCTCTTGGGGAATGAAAAATAAAAAAAAGTTTTAATGTAAAAAATATTTTTTTAACAAATTTAAGACTTATGACATTTTTATAAAATAATACGATGGTGTAGGTATAATAGCATTTGGATAAGTCAAGGATATTTTTACCAATTGAACAATTGTGTTGTACTAGAGCAGAGCATGTAAGGTATTTTATTATGAAAGTTTTAGAAGGCTACCCGTAAGAATAAAATGTTATTAAGAGAAGATTACTATATTTTGATTTTAAATGTTATATAATATAAATAAGAACAACTGTAACGATATTTATTTATTAGGTTTATTGTAGGTATTACTAATAATAAATGAAAATTCTGCATTAAAATAATAGAATTAAGTAAGTTTACAAACTATTGTTACTATAGAAAATATCAATAGATATATATATATATATATATATATATATATATATATATATATATATATATATATATATATATATATATATATATATATTTAATATATGCCGCTAGACTTTACATTCTTCCCACATTACTTTGCATAATTACATTTCATTGTACAACTTTAATTTGCCAGAATTCATAATATGAGTCATAAGCATGTATATCAAAGTGCTACACCATATTTCACTCGAAGTTGCATATATCCGGATTATGTTGTGATCAATGCATATTCGTAAACAACATGAGAAGTTGTCTTAGTGTTTATAATGTCATTGGGAGTGGATTGATGAGAGGGGAAAACGATACACTTATATAAGAAATACTTTTATTACCTTTGGTACAGTGGTGTATTAATAAAGTTTAAAGCAGAAGCTTTTTATTAGGATAAAGTTTACCAATGTGAAACAACTCTAATATTGAAAAAGTCAGCATCCCAAGTTGTCAATTGTTTGTAAGACAGCTCTTTTTGTTCGTCCTAACTTGAGAAGTAACACACATTTCCAAGTGAATATGCTTAAAGTGTAAAGAGCGTAATTTATTTTATAATTTAACAATTGGACATTCAGCTGTAATAATTTTAATAATACTGTAGTATTTAATTGTGATTATTTATATATGTATAGATAACAAAAGATTGTGAAACAAATTTTAAAGTAAAAATATATATGAATAAATAAATATAATTGTGCTAATACTTTATTTACTTTTATTCATTATTTGGTTTAGTAAAATAATACGGGTAAATTTCCTTTATTCTATAGCCATACATAAGGTACGAATACATGAGTATGTTTTATTTGAAATAAAATAAAAAGTACATGTGTTTCACCTGCAATGCAGGTTGCACAGTAAAAACGGAATTACAAAAAAGTTTAAATTGAATAAACCTATACATTTCCCAAATGATCCTGCTGACAGCAGTTTCATTCAAAAGCGCGTAATTAATAACAGTTCCAATCAAACGTATATTTCATTTGAGACTTTTTAATACGGAGCTTAGTATGACAAAGTATATCCACTAATATTTTTATTGCAATAGAGTTGTTTTATAACCGAATTATTTATTTAATAATTCGGTTATACTCGTACCTGTATTTCCAGAGTTGTTAACAATTATGAAAACTCATGAATGCAGCAAATGCATGCATGCATCCGGAAATCTGTACCACTATGAGTATGCGCATTACAAAAGCTTTTTTATTTGTGGTATTGGAATATTTATTAGAATGGATGCAATGAAAATACTCTTTGATGTTTTAAAAACTTATAAATCTGATAATACGAACGATGGCTTAAGCATCCATTTGCTAAATTGAATTTTTTTTTATTTTATGCATAGTTTAGCTCAAAATCGCCAAAGGTATTATATGATATTGCCATTACTTAACGTAGGTTTTAAGACGAATGCAGTCAATTTAAAATAGTTACTGCAGTAATGTTACATTATTTTGACGCTAAGGGGTTTTCAGTGTCGTTACAACTACATGTTAACCCTGGCGTAAAGTTCGCTGATACATTTTTGAATGAAGAGAAATTCGTGTATATCCGGTTACATTACTTACAGCGAAGAGTTGTCCTCAAGGACTGTTCCACTTGCTGCTTCTTAACCAAACTTCTTAAGAACACCTCTTTTAAGATTAGCATATATAATCTTATGAATTCCTTTTTAAAGATTGCAGACTTAGAATTGCTATAAAAGAAGGCCTTTTTGATTAAATATTAATAATTTTTCTTAAATAAAATATTATATGAATGTAGGTTAACATCCATGTTTCGTGTTTGTTGAGCAAATGTGTTAATATAGAGAAAGCGATAATCTAAATAATTGCTTTTTAACGTTGAGGCTGATTATAGTGAAGTATGAAAGACTCTAAGCAAAGTTTTTAAAATGCAGTACACCCTGCAACTTTGATAATAATAATTGCACTTTATATTAAATTTAAAATTCGATAAAATTGTATATATGCGCTAAAAACAAAACGTAAATATTTAACTACTAATTAGTTATTTAAAGGAAAAGAAATAACTTACTTTTTTTTCGAAGTTTAACATAATTCTTTTGCTATTAAATAAATGCAAAACATTATCAATCTTATTCTAATACTTATATTAATTTAATCTTGCATAATCCGTCTTATTGAAGTCAGAAAACATAAATGTATGTCGAAATTTATCTTTTGCATATATGAAAAAATTGTATAAAAGGTAAACTTTGTTATGGCAAATAAACCTTACATATACGTACATGTGTTTAATGGGTATTGACAAGATGAAGTTGGTTTATCCAGCAATGCTATAGAATCTAAGAGGTCTTTAAAAGAATCATATGTTATTTGTGAAACCAGTTGACATTGTGATTTTAATTTTTACATCTTTAAGAGATAGGGATCACTACTAGACAACTCTTATCCAATCACAATGCGTTGCTGTAATGACATCACATAGCTATTGGCTAAATAGTTAACAATCCATTGTTCCTTACATATAACCAAACATTAAAAATATTCTATTCTGCCTTGATTTTTGCTTGTACTACCCACCCACGTACATTCCACGTCATTCAAGTGAAGTCAGGTAATCTTCAAGAATTGCTCTCAATGCGGATGTCGATCTCCTCCACCTCGTGGAACGAACAACACAGCACAACACAGCACAGCATATCCTCTTACTTTATTTACCAGTCTTCTTGCTCACGTAATCGCTGCTTTGTGTACGGCATGCCTTGTTGGCTATTATGCTACAGAAATTAATTATGTATTACAAAGTCCATTGACGGATCGTGGGTCAATAGCGAACAGCTTTTAGGCTTCCATAAAGCCCTTTGTGTACATTTTAAAATATAGACCGTGTTTAACATTTAAAGAGTAAGTAAATATATGAAAAGGTAATGTGGACGTAAACAAACCACTCAATTCCGGATGTACCGCTTTTTTGCATTTACATTTTCTATTTTATTCTTTTATATCTATTTCCTTTTTAAATCAAATATTTATTATGTACAATATAAGAAGAAAATCTTTATTTCTTCGGACCGTTTAAAATATCATTTTCCTTGTTTATTATTGTGATGTTACTGAAGTTATAAGATAAATAAATAAATATATATACTTTCTTTTAATAAGAAATATAAACATAGTTCTTTCATTCTATTTTCAGTACGAATTGTTCCTTTGATATTCAACTATATTGTACACCACTTGGTAAATTAATTCCGATACTTTCCGAAAACTTAGATACTTTTTGAAGTAGAACTAGAAGTACCCAACATTTAACATTCAATCTTGCTGCAAGCGAATTCCAAGATTAATTTTCCCAAAGTTAAGAAACAATGTTTTTGTGAGTTATGATCATTAAGTTGATAGCGAGTAATTTCTCATAGTTAATTAAAACAAATTATATTTATTGGGTCTAGTCTATGCTTTATATATATATATATATATATATATATATTTTATTAATAATTCACGGGCTTCTTAGGACCACGGTCCTTTTTTCGCACTTCTTAACTCATTTTATTAGCATTTTACATATTTATATTTCATTTATTATTACACCTATACTATTTTTTTTTTATATATAATTTCTCTGGCTTCCTAGGCACGTAGCATTTTATCGCCCCAAATATTGTTCAGCTCCTTCTTATACTTGATATCCCAACAACAAGAATGATCTATTCATGGCTACTGCTGGTATAAATTTCGGTTTCTTAATCAAAAGGATGGTGTTAACAGGAAGCGTCTATGAAGTCTGTAGCACCGCCCTTTGGAGTCCATTTCTTCCCATTGTTGTACTTTTACATTGCCACAGAATGTGATCAGGATCTGCCTCCTCTTCACCAGATTCGCATTTAGGGTTTGGAATGATTTTGTTTCTTGCTAGATGTTTCGGAGCTCCAGTATGATTCATTCTTAGTCTTGAGGTCATTGTTATTAATCTTCTTGGCCATTTTAGTTTGGCAAACCATGGCTTACGTTTCCGTATTCGTTGTATTTTATAAAATTCTCGACTTTTATCTGAATTATCCCACTTGTGTTGTCAATTTTTCATTTCATTTTTTTCTAATTCAGCTTTCATATCTGATTTTATAAAATATGAAATATAGTTATCACAGGAAGCAGCTAGCTTGACCATTTGGTCAGCTTTTTTATTTCCCTTAATTACACCTATACTATGCTTTATATATATATTTGTATAAATAAACAAAAACAACAATTTTTTAAATTAAAAATAAATAAAGCATTAAATATTTAAAAGTTTTACAATTATAATTTTCCAGTTACACAACTATTTTGTATTTTGTATTTTGTATGTTCTCCCATAATTCAATTATTTATTAACGAGTTTGTTAAATGTTATGTTTGTTTCAGTGCTCTGAATAAATATTTGCTACGACATATTTGAAAGTTTATTTCATTAATTTTATTAAATATTCATTTATGAGAACAGAACATGAATGAACAAACAGTATGTATTCATGAAAAATCTTATTAGATCAAAATACCCAAAACTTTATTAGATTGTTCTTCTGGAATACGTGACGTATCCCGGTACACAGTACCCGTTACTCGTTACCCGTTACCCGTTACCCGTTACGGAAGTTGGGAAAACGGGAAACCTTGTGGAAGTCACATTCTATTTATATTATCTGTTGATGACGCAATGAGAATTACTCCTTGGTTCGATGAGCAGAAAAGAGAGAAATATCTGTGTGTTTGGGTTGTGCTTATTAATAAATAAAATCTATCTTATCAACGAGGTTGGTTTACTAGATCCACACATTTAAAACAACGTTACTTATATACGAAAACATATATGTAAACTCGAAAATTAGCAGCTATCATATTCAATAGAAAATTAATAACCCTCTTTTGTCACTTTATCTCAAACTGCTATTATTTCCATATCGTATCGTGTCATTGTGACGACTTAGACATCAAATTAGGCTTGGTGCCATTTTAATTACGAACATATTTACTACGAAATTTACATAAAAGAAGCATAATAACGTTTTATATGGGTATATAAGGAAAACTTTGTAGACTAAGCTTAACAGCGCAACACGTCTTATTTTTTTTTCTGAGCCTGTGTTGTAGTCAAGCTACACTTTTTAGCAATTAGTAAATTCGTTTCTCCTGAATTGTTTGTAATTGTACTCTGTAGAACTTCCTTTTAGGACCTTCTAAACCATTTTCAAATACTTTTCAATTTAGTTCCAGTATTATTAAAAATATTACCAACTCAACGTTAAATGATTGATATGAAAAATCAAGTTCACCATAATTCTTGTAAAGATGAAGTTATATTATATGTATAAGAGGTAAAGTGTACTTACTTTTATTATCTCAAACGTAATTCAGACGTCGTTTTACTATTAGTATAATGACATAATTAAATAGCGATATCTTCTTCAAAACATCATTCCTAAGTAACGTAAAAATTTCACCCTTTAGAGCACAAAAATTCTATACCATGTGCATAACTCTATATGTTAATAAAATGTAATTATTTCCCATTTAAAAAATGAAAACCCCTAGCCACAAAACAAGAACCCTTATTTCGTATTTCCATTAGTCCGGTATTAGTATAATTGTTATCTCGTGTTGTATGTATCCTAACGTAATCTGGTTGAAATGTGGAAATTCACCTTAACATATCCCCATGTGTTAAATGCAAACATTTTTTCTTAACATCCTCCACTTTTTACGTTATACCTTTAACTCTTTCCGGTATTCCTTCGGGAGCTTTCTCAAACCTACCCTTTCTATTTTGTTATACCTACTATAACTTTTGTATAGGTCAAACCAAAAGAGAATGCTATTCAGATGAGGGATCAAACGTACCTCTGAAACCTGGTTAAATTATCAAAAACACCAAGCATAAATAAATATATTTCAAAATTTATTCTCCTTTCGTTTTTTGTATCAAATAAGTTGAGATCTTTCGATTTGTTATTTTGACAACAGAAACAAAGATATAAAACTTTATTTTTTAGGTGTCCGAATATTCAAATGTCAAATACATCAAAGTTATCAAAAATCAAAACACCCACATACTAAAATCATAGACGAGTACGTATATATTATTATATATAAATAAAACAACAAATACATATATATGTATATAGCATGCTATATACTACACACAGAAGATTATATAATGTTGTGGCTACTGGATTTTAAAATAATAGCTTTTACATTCGTTTTGGATTATTTTTTACAATCTCTAACAACGATATTTGATAAGAATCGAGAAAACAAGGTAAAGAAAGAAAATTATATTACGATCTTCTTTTTCATTATTATATTAACTGTAATCACAATTTATTTAAAAAGCTAGTAGCCCACTATAGCAATCATGTAATATTAATATAGCAAAAACCTCTACAATTTTTTTTTTAATAATAACTCACGGGCTTCTTAGGACCACGGTCCTTTTTTCGCCCTTCTTAATTACTTTTATTAACATTTAACATATTCACATTTCATTTATTATTACACCTAAACTTTTAAACCCGCTATATACCATATCCTGTCTATCACTAAGCACACTGGCCACCTCGGATATCTTAGTAGTTCCAGGGTACTCCTTGGCAACACCACTCCATTTATTACCAAAATTCTGCACAAATTATTTCTGCAGAACTCCGTTTCTGTAATCAAATGTTCTGGATCTGCTACCCCTTCTCCACAATTGCACATATCTTCTTGCACCAAGTGATTTCTTTTAAGATGTGCCAATGTCACTGAACCTCTACAAATGTTACGCAAGTATTTAAAAAACATAGCTGTGATTAACATGTATATTACTTTAATCATTAATTAAAATGTATATATTGTAAAACAATCGATATTTGTTATCTATAACGATAATCCATATAATTACATACATTGTACATATAGTATATCTTTTGTTTGATCTTAGTGTATTATTATATCACAGACGCTTCAACCCTTTACACTGTATGGTTGGATATACGTGTATTATATCCAACATTTGACATTGCTGATTCACTCCTGCGGTTCTGATGTTAGCTATAAGCTGTGGTGATGTCCAATCACATAACGTAGTATTACTGACGCAAACAAAAACACGACTCACACACATTCACAACACACATATATATCCTGTACTTCTATAGATAACAGGACTAGCTAATAAAAAGTAATGCTTGTGTTCATCCCAATATTTTTAATAACCATTTGAACCGTTTATTTTGAAAGAGGAGTAAGTCATTTTTGAAAGAAAGGAAATGAAGTCAAGTATCTTGCTTATAAAGTATACTTTTACTTACATATTTTCTATTTACTCCGTAGATTAAATCCTGTTGATATGTAGCAATAACGAAGTAGTTGACTTACCCCTCTTTGTAAATCAACTGCTCATTTGTCGTTATTTATATTTACAAAAGGGAGTTGAATTTTTTTTTGTTTCATTAATGGAGTTTCTAGCAAAAGCCACTTTAGTTGATGCGAGTGGATACATAAATATTTCATACATTTTAAGCGGTTAATGTTAAAAAGTGCTTTCAAAGCATTATGCATATACTTTTATTAACTCATTTTATTATTTATTAAATTATCTAGCTTTCGTGAATAAATTATATTTGCTTGTACTTGTATTTGTTTGCATTTTGAGCTGCATTATTACTTACGGTTTAAATAATAAAATTCACACACTTGTAGACACAGTGGCCGAGATTATTAAGCGTTAATTCCGGGCTGGTATACTTCCGGTTCAATTCCCTGATCATCACTATATTTTCTAGATTTCATTGTTGCTTTATTTAATATACATATATATCATAAACATTATTAGTGAAGCAATGCAGTTCATATATATTAGCCCTCGACAAAAGTTGATATTCGGCGAAAATGACAAAGTAGTTGAAATCCCTGATAATCAAGAGGAAGATATTTAGAAAAATGTATTTTGTAATGCTATGACAGAATAAGAAGTAGGTGCCAAAAACCGGTACATTTTAAGTAAATTCTAGTTCAAATTCGTTGAAATATATATTTATTAATATGAGTATGTAATTCACAGACTCACTGATGCATGGGTTCATTAATTTTATGAATTTTTGTTTGTTTATACAGTTCAGTAGTTTGCAACCTATGACTGTTCCCTTGTGAAGTGTAATGTGACTAGAAACAATTAATTTCGCTCGAGTTAATAGACAATTTCAGTTGGGCTGAAAGGCACTTGTGACCAATTACAATTGAATTCGTGTGGGATGTAATAAAGATTTGGTTCTTCCTCTATGTATCTAAGAAGGTTGTCGACCACTGGTTTAGTTCACTCCTTTTACTATATATTCAAATATATATACGACTATAAGCGTATATTATTTTTCGATTTAGAAAAGTTATTTTATTAAACCCATTGTTGCGTAAAATGTAGTAGAGTTGCCTAAATAAACACCAAAGGTAAGAATTAGGTTACAACCTTTCGACCTTTTGTGCACCCACCCTCTTTTTGCAATGTATGCGAATATTTTTACGAGTTTTCTGAAATTGCCAAGTTCATGATTGCTTTTCAGAAGTATTTTATTTTGCTAATAAAATACAGAAACAAACAGTGCGAAAACAATCTGCGGAAAAATACTGCACCCGTAACAATTTGTGGTTAGTTAGCTTTTCTTAAAAACAACCATTGATTGACGTTAAATAAGAAGTACCTACGCATTGTTTAGAAGAATGCTGAATTAAGTTATAAAAGATAAAAGTATTCGTATTATAGATAAACAGTGAATTTCAAATATTCAAAGAATTTCTACGTTTAATGACTTTCACATATACATGTTTAAAACCCATACACATAAAACAATTTATTGTATATTATATCAACAGCATAAAGTAAGTGCGTTCGTTGACCTAGTATACGAGCTTTCTGGATTTAATGATATTGAGCTTTGAGCAGTATTAAAGCTTTTAACTTTTACCAGTACAGTAAGTAATATTACACTTTTAGAACTTTCCACTTTACAAATGTAATTCAATGGGTTGGTTTATGTTATTTATTTTTAGAAAAACGTATATAAAAATCATCTTCAATTCCCTTTACGGTTTTGTTGTAAAGATAAAGTTGCAGTTTTACTTGCATCAATGTATTGAAGATTAGTTACTATCACTATCTTATGTGGACAATTGCAGGCTGCATTCGGCCTTAAAAATATTCGCATACGACCATCATAACTTAATCAATTAATCAATTTTTAACTGCATATTCAAACCCTAATTATGTTGTGAAATACCTTAATGCTCTTAGTCACTTATATAAGGGTAAACGTTCATAGGTCAGCAGTGTTCGCATCAAACGCATTGGCTTGATTGAACAAAACGTGGAAGAGTAGAGACACGACAGTTTGGCTTAGTCTTCAAATGTGCTATCGTTTACATTCAATAGCGAAATTGATTAGAAAACTACTTTTGCAATGCATATCGCTTTCAGTTGTTGTCACAGTGGACGTGTAGCTGTCATGCATACGCTTTCTTGCCGCATAAATGATATGAATAATGCTATTCATTCTTCAGAAAAGAATATTTAAGAAAGTGTATCGTATTATTAGTGACTTCTGGGGTAAATTTCTTTTAGCTTAAAATCTAGTAAATAAATAAATGATTATGTATAGCTTTATACTTATCTATTTGAGGTATACTTTGCAAAAGATATATTATAGGTTCTGTAAATTCTTTTATATCTTATTTTTGTTTTATTACCGCAAAATTTATTTACGATTACATTATTTCAGTAATACTTCAGTAGGCTCTATAAACTTAGTTACGAACCTGTAAGGTTTATTTAACATAAATTAGTATACCTTTTCCATAATGTTCTGGACATAAATTTATATTTTATGTCGTCAACAAAACTATTTATTCAAAATTATATAAAGTTACATATTAAATTAAATTAGTAACAAATTTTTAATGTGTTTTGCACTTATTTAAAGACAATGTAACAGAATGATGTAAAACTTCGGTAAATAATAAAACATAACGTTCTGTAAAGCATATTATGTTGTATTTAATCGGTATTATTACATCCTGCAAAACAGTGTAAGTAATATAAGGGTTGATTATTCGAAAAAGTGAAATTAATTTAGTCAAGCATAACAAGATCTAATGCTGTGTGACAAAAAATGTATTTACTTGTCACATTAAAACCTTTTAGAATACTTAGTAAAATAAACACTGTACCGCAGCTTACCCCACCTCACTTCACCTCACCTTACCGCACCACAGTGCGATTCCACAGGAAATTAATTCTACTTTGATAACTTAACAACCAAAGGTTTTTTTATTATCTCATGACGTGTTGTCACGTTACGTTTTATACAGGAATACAAAAATTTACCTTTTTCATAAAAGTAATCACCGCTTGAGTAACTGACTAATTAATAAAAGTGGTTGTATTTGATCTTAAATACTGTTTTTTTTTAAATGTCGTAAGTGTTTATTAAATTTATGAAAACTTTTAGCTTCAAAGAGAATTAATAAATATGCTGTAATTTAAGTAAAATATAAGACGTCATAGTTAATTTTTTCACGATAATGTAAACGGAAATAATGTTTCAAGTTCTGGTTACAAGGCATTGTATTTTTACCGACAGACGGTCGGTTAGGCTGATTGTGTTTAAAATATCCTTAAATATTGCATATATCTCTATATCAATGCCGCATTGGTTTGGACTCATATCTAAAGAACGTCAACTTTTGAATGAAAATAAATGTTGCCGAATGTCACACACTGGTTTGGCCGATACGTAATATTACATAAAATATTATGATGTTCATGATTTACTTATCTTTACTATCTCTCGAACAAATCTATATGATTTTTATGTATCAACTTTTATACAAACTTCGTTGCCGAAGCAAATCAAAGATCTAAATTTATAATTAGTTTTTCTGATGAGACTTCTAACTTTTAAACTTTGTTTTTACGGAAGAAAGAGGTTACCTCTACTCATCATTCTCCTCCTCCTTCTCTTTTTGAAGAATAAGTACTTTGGTATAAGTATATGGTTTTTATAGAAAGTCATTCGATATACATAATTGTACAGGATCATATAAAAGCTGAATAAAATAAAATATAAAATTCATAAAGTAATAATTGATCCATATTTCTTTATTCTTGTAACTCTGCAAGCTACGATGTCCCAATAGTTCTCTCCCAGTCCGTTATATAATGCATAATTCAGAATACATGAATACGTAAGGGATTAAGTTAAATATTAAACGGAGCACAGAAACGAGACAGAAAACTCTACATTTATTTTTAATTTTACCATCTGATTATCGCCACTGAGAATCGAAATTTAGCGAAATATTATAAGGTAGAAGAGCTAATGATTTTAGCATCACAGTATTGCAGTACCATTATTTCAATTTGTTTCAATGAAAAGTTTTCAGCCAAACAATATTTCATGGATGTCGAAACCTTTAACGGTTACCACTAGTGCTGATGATATGGAGTTAGTGGAGCAACTACTCTTAGCATGGAAATAGAAGGCGGTGGCAAATAGAATTTTAATTGTAATAGGTAAATTGTGAAATACCAATTGGTACTGTACTCGGACAAGGCTCAAAAGAGACTGGCATTAATAATTTCAGTATTTCCTTTATTTGTCTTTTATAAAGAATTCTTTTGATATAATTCCACAAATATTTGAAATTCATATAAAATGCTGGCCAATACATGAATTTACATCTACCAAACCTATGGTATAGTATCGCGTACCATATTTTTCAATAACAAAGCAATTGTGTTGAAATATCACAAATATTTTCTTTATTAATAACGGAACAATGTCGTATACTAGTATGATTAATTAATATCGATAATTCTTGAACAATAAATAAAGAATCTCTATTGGTTTTCCAGATGCTGGCACCCTGGGTCGTGGTAGCCCTTTTGGCCGAGTTGATAACATGGCTACCAGTAGTGTCCCCGGTTCCGGCATGTCGCATCTCGGAATTTCCGTGTCGAAACAATCAGTGTGTTCGACTGGACGGATATTGCGACGGTAAAGACGACTGCGGGGACAATAGTGATGAACCGAAGTATTGCACAGGTAAGAATACAATCTACTACATACAAATCAATGCAGTTTATGAATTTACCATCGAGAGTTTTACAATTACAAATAAACAAACGGTTAACTACACTCAAATGATGTTAAGTTAAATAAACGTGCTGAGTAAGACGTGCTGGAGCTTTACTTAATGTCGAAGCTTTAAGCTCAGTGTGTGTTCGTTAGGATTTGTTTTGTACAAGGAACCGTATGAGTACGAGTTTATCCTGAATTTACGGTGTTATTTAGGAGCTATGTTGATATGTAAACAGAAATGTTGCTATCTAAATATTAGTTTATATTAAACTTTATAATATTCAGCTGATGTAAATTCACCCTAAATGTTTTAGTGTTTAGAATATAGAATTGTTAGGTACAGCTTTTAGAAAATAGTTTACCCGCTGAAAACGTAAATATTACATAATATAACAGTGATGGTTTACATAATTTAGTATTATAATTTATGTTCAGTATAAAATGACTGAAGGAAGTGCAGGCAGGATATAAATTAATTTTTTTTTTGTAAAATAATTCTGTGAGAAGTAATTTATATTATGTACTTTTTACATAAACGTGTATTATATTAAATTAACATTCGACGAAATATATATTCATACAAATTTTATGAAATATTTTCAAAAACATTAATACGTGAAATATACTTTGCAAATAAAATGTAACATTTGTATAATTTTATGCCTCTTTCTTATCCCTATAAATATGTTGTCTTTGTTTTGCACTTATTTTTGAGAACGCAGTACGTTATTTTTATCAATGAAACAGAATAACATTCTCAAGTTAGTTTACAGTAGAACACAAAAGAAACATAACTAATTTACTTTATCATTTTTTGTTAAATAAAAGACGTCATCAGAAAAAGTTTTAATAGGTTGTGTAGATTAGCATTTTAACATAATTACTCGTATATTATATTTACAGGTTTATCAGGAAAGAATAATTTTAAATTTTATAAAATAATATTACGTTACTTGCGTATGCGTCTGAAAATTTGTAATCTACCATCAATAAAAGTAGAGCTCTGGATCAAATTACGATTGTTATTTCGAATTTTTAAATTAATTCTAAATTAGCATTTTGGTTATAAGATAAAAACATGAGTAGCTACGAGTATATGATAACAAACAACTTATAAAGAAAACAAAACTGAGAATTTTTTAATATTGTAAATGACTCAATAGTATCTAGACTCGCTTTTCATTTCTAGTAATATTCTTTAACTAGAATTGGTAAAAAATATGACGTCTTATAATGGTTATAGCTACAATAAATAAGAAAAATTAAGACATAGCTATAGTTACAATAAATAAAGAAAATATTCAAAAATACCATAATAAAATGTTTGCTCAAGCAAAATCTTCCGTCCAATATCTGTAATAACAAAAATAATAAATACATGGAATAGTTTTCTATCTTCTCGTCGTTTCCATTCATATTCATAGTCTACAACAAACTACAGCACTTTTATACATATGTCTGCATAGTCTACAATGTTACCCTCATTCAAAGAGTTCTCTGTAGATATTACAATAATTACTTTTAACAACATGTAAAGAAATATTGTCCACTAAAATAAATCGTGCCAAACTAGCGGCATACACTTCTATTCGTTGCTCACATAAAAACTGTATTTAGTTATGGTTTATACGAGATACTAAAATATAATTTGATTATATGGTTCGAGTATCTTTACGTATAACTAATAAACTACGAATATGAGGAATAAAAATCTTATATCGTTATTTTTAATTACGTTGTTAGGATTAAAAATCATATAACCGGAAAATAGGATGCTTTAAATGGTTATATTAGACTTACACATTTATGTTACATATTATGTTAATACATAATATTTAGCGATATAAAATATAATTAAACCTATATTGCAGAATAATGGTCGTAATTAACATTTGGAGAACGTTTTATAATTTTGCGTTTGACATGTGTGGGTGTATTTTTAAATTAAATTTTTAGGAGGATAATGTTAATCCGTTTACGAAAATTACGTGTATTTAAGGTTTATTTAACATAATAAAAGTTGCCTGTTACGTTACTAAGATAATATAGCTAAATTTTTTAAATTGCCATTGCTGTTTTCTTATAGAAATATTACATGTTTTATTTGTGTGACTTTTTGTAGGATTGTTTTCTATATTTTTTTTTACTGTGTTAAACACTTTATTTTTAAAAAAAGAAATTTCCTAATAATACTTCACGGGCTTCTTAGGACCACGGTCCTTTTTTCGCCCTTCTTACTTCATTTTATTTACATTTTATCTATTTACATTTCATTATTATTATTACTACCTAAACTTTTAAACCCGCTTTATGCCATAACCTGTCTATGACTAGGCACACTGGCCACCTCGGATATTTTAGTAGTTCCTGCATATTCATTGGCAACACCACTCCATTTTTCACCAAAGTCTGTACAAATTATTTCTGCAGGCCTTCGTTTCTGTACATTGAAAGATCAAATGTTCTGAATCTGCTACCCAAACACTTTATTTCAATGTTTTTTCAATGGATACATTTTTTACACTTACAAAATCAACGCTATAATACAATTAAGAAATTATTGTTTACAATATAGAAAAAGTTAATTAAAATTGAAGCCAACAACATATAATTGAGATTCATAGATATAGAATAGGCCAGTCATACGTTTCTTTTTTCTGTTGATGCGCGAAAAGACTCTTCACATTTGCTTCTCCAAGTGACTTATGGATGACTACATTTAAAATCTAATTAATTTCTTGAATTCAGGTGTTATGATTGAGATGGTAAACATTTTATGTCCTTCTCATCTCAAAAAAATGTCAAATTTGTCTTACCCGTGAAGTGTACAACTCGTACAACATTTTGTTACCTATTTTTATACTTTTTGAAAAATAATAAAAAGAAGATGATAAAATCTTAAGCAAGTCTTTTTTAAGGATTCTTTGGAAAACGGCTTTTAGAATAAGTATAAAATAGGACACTACTTGATTAAATATTACTAGGTTTTGTTTAAGTAAAATGTTACATGTAGGTAATGTGCTTTGTGGGAAGGTTTCATCCCTAATTTAAGTTCACTTAAGATGGAATTACCCGTTACCCATGTATTATATACATGAACTATATATCTTAACGTATATACACGAATTTATCCTTGTTTCTTTATTTCCTTGCAGTATGTAACCGCACATACTATGGCGACATCGGTAAAACGTACTCCCTGCAGTTGCCACCCCCTCAGTGGAACCGATTGCCGTTTCTGTGTCACCTGACGTTCACGGCGAATGGACACAGTCACGGTGACATCGTCCAGGTGAGTTCATAATTTATTATCGTTATTTCCTCTAGGTACTACTTCACTTCGAAAACACTTATTGAATCGTTCGATCATGATTCTTTATTGGTTAAAACATTTCCTATTGATTCGTACCACATCCGCAGGAAGAAAATAAATGTTCGGTAATAAAATTAAATGTCAATATATTCTATTGGTATGTGCAGTCGATTTATTACGAGATAAATACTGTCTTACAAATTAAACCATTATCTGAACTCTTTCACTGAGACCAGCGTTAGTGGATTAGATCGGAAAATACTTTTAAAAGTGGGACAGTTGCTGTAGGATTACTTTCATGACAATAAAATCGATTCTGGTTTCAAAGTATGTCAGTGCAATTAATTAAAGAACATATATTTAACAAGTATGACCTTAGCAGTTGAAATCGCTGTAAAATAGTAATTTAAAGAAGCTATTCAAAGAAACGTTTCTATTTTCTGGTACCCTAATGGAAAACTGATAATAAACATTTTTCGTTGATGCTTTTGCAAACTGAAAATCGGTATATTCTCAAAATATACGAAAAGTAACATTATGTTCTTGTTTACGGTTATCATGTCGACATTTCTGTAAATAACATTATTTGGAAATCGTATATGGAACTGTGAGACTATGGTTTCCAATCACGATTTTATAATTTTTTAAAACATAATCTAACTTTATTTATTTCTATGTTTATGTTAAGAAATGCGATTATATTTTAAAATGATGAAAGATTGCGGTTCTACACGAATTTCGGTACTGTAATAAACTGAAAAATGAATCTAGGTATTAAAACGGGTTATAACTAAGACTGTAAGAAGACTAACTGAGACCAAACTTTGCACTAAAACGTTTAACATTTGTAATTTTACAAATTCATAGTGAAGAAATTTTACTTGTTGATTTAATTATCTCTTATCATACACAACCTCGTAAAATGTTGGCAGTTTTTGGTGTCTAGGTCTCATATGTGTACTCCATCGTGATTCTAAGTGATTCCTTACATAAGCACATCAAATAAACTTGATTACAATAAAATAAAGAAAATATAACACTGGTTCGAAAATAGAATCCGAAAAGACAGAAGTCTGTTTTCACATTATCACTGTCGTGTCAATTTGGTAAACCTTTGTATGGCTAATTACATACAGTAATAATAAAACGAATAAATTCTTATCAACATTTGGAATTATAACTGATTAAATTGAGGTGTAATTACATTTGTATAACAGGTGCGTTGATCTCATACTCGTAAATGCAGCTTTCATTTTAAGCTGATATTACGAGTATCATTATATATAATTTAAACTGTTTTATATGAATTCAACAAGAAATAACTGAACCAAATAGTTTTGCTTTAATGTAATTGAATGATAAACATTACTAAATAGCATTATATATATGTTATGTAATGCTATTACATATTATAGAGCTTTGAAGTATGCATTAAACATTCTATTCATCATATCAAATATTAATTTCAATTGATATAAAGTAATGTTGCTATGTTAAGACTATTATATTTTATATTATTTATGTACTATAGTTTATTATTCATTATAAAATAATTTATAGATGTACGTATACATAACGGAGTAAGTTATGATTGACTAGACTTATGATTAAAAAAAAAAATGTTGCTCTCGTTTTGCACTTTTTTTTTAATGTTAAATTATTAAATTTTTTTGTGTTCTATAGCAAAATGACTGTTGTCTCGTGAATGTTGTTCTTATTTTATTAATAAAAATAACGTCATTGTGATCAAAAGGGAGTGCAAAAATAGAGCGATTTTTTATGAAAAGAAAACGCTATTGGAAAGGTTATTCGAAGCAAAAGTTAAATTGTAAAAATTGTGCAAATACATTTTTATAAATTAGTAACAAAATTATTACATCGATTCAGCTATACTATTGTTACGGATGATATATGGCTAGCGAAAGATTAAGTACTCATCGAAATTACCTTGTGAAACCGCTTGTCAAATAAACAAAATAAAAATAGTTGAATTAAATGACATATTACTTCTCTCTATTTCGATACGATAAATCCAAAGCGTTTGATGAAAGCTATGTGCATTTACAAACGTTTATCTTAAATCTTTTATAAAAGCATACATTGAATTGCTAGAAATAGTTGTCTGTCGTTACACAAAAGAACTGGCGCCGATATATGAATAAAAAGAAAATATAGCCATTGGTCATTTCTAACAAGCTCGTTAAATCTAAAACAACTATAATTAATGTCGATATTAAACAAATGTCGTATAAAGAAGATATGAAGCTATAAAGGAGCCATTTGAATCATATTTCCTAAGTTTAAGTTAGGTCAGTTGAAACATAATATTTTATTAGGTACGAGTTTGTACTAACATGTGAATCTCTTCCTTTATTATAATATAAAACAAAGTGTTAAGGAGGTACCGTCAATGCAAAAAGTTTATCTCTCGGTAATACGAAATGCAAAATACGAAGTACATGAGGGATGAGCAAATATTGGGACTGTATCTTTGAAAATGAATTTTTCAATTTCCTATTAAACTGCTATTTGCTAGTTAAAATGATTTTTTTATGCATATAATAGTTTAATAAATGAAAAATTCAAATTTATATTAATTCAATTTTAATACAAATTAAATATTTTGAAAAAGTAATAATAAATTTTGTAACGCTGCAAATTAACGTGTTTTGACGCATGCGTCATTTGGTTTTTTGACCAATAAATTGTTATATTTTATATAACATTTATTCCGATTTTGAATTTCCCGCTCAAATTGGCATTTGCAACTTTGCTGGTTTATAACCTACATTTACTGTTTCTTAAAGGTTTTATTTAAATATTTTTGTAAATAGGTATCCTTTTGATAATTTTCTTTTTGCAATAGTTACAGAAAAGATTATTTTATATACATACACCTAGTTTTTGAAAGCCGTGTCACCATTTTTTTATAGTTAAAAGTTATATTATGTTGTGAAATTGAGCTAAAAATTATGATTCGTATGGAAAATGACTGTTTTTAATCATGTATAAAAAGAAAACTATGAACCCTAGGTATCTAAAATTTTGAGACATGGCATGAATTTTAACTATTTGAATCGACCCTCCAAATTTCACAACGTTTTCATCATTTACGTTAACGTCCTATACCACCTTAATATTAAACAAGTTAAAAATTTATATTAAATAATTAATTTAAGGAGAAATCCTTGTAGATGAAGGAAACATACGTTAAAAGATAGTGAAGTCAAGTGGATGGAAAGAAGTTGCGCGATTTAAGTTTCAACTGTAACTGGAAAGAGATGAATTTGATATATAATTTTTTTTTAATATTTATTAGAGTTCATCAACTTTCAACATTTATTAGCACTTCAAACAATATATTCATTTATAGTAATTTACAATACATGATGTGGTTTAAAATAATTGAAATCTATACTTAATGAGTAGTTTTTGCAACCACGTTTAATTTAACAACAAATATTTCCTACAGTAATTTAGCTGATTCCTAATATTAACATAATACTCGTGCATTCAGAGAAACAAAACGCTTTATGTTTCATAGAACGCATTAAACACAAAGTTATGTATGCAAAGTTCCAAATGTAGAAACATAAAATTGTAAGCTTTGTAATAACAAACTTTATATGCAAATAAGTTGTAACGAATAAGTGAATATTATATAACATTATGATAAATAATAAAAACCATGGCTAGATACCATGGTTACATAATATAACATTGCATGATAATCTACAAAGTAATATTCAACAAAGTAAAGTTAGTTCTAGTTCCTAACCTCAAATTTATGAACTATTTCTAAAACTAAATTAATTATATAAATGTATAATCATTTACTAACCTTTTGTTATTAGCTGTTATATATATATCTCAGAAATTCATAATATTAAATAATATAATAAATCACCGCCACTAATAAAATTTGATACTAATGATCCTCTAAAATTGATTTGAGTAAAGATTACATTCTTAATTAAGTGGTCAATTAAAATTAATTGATAAGGTTTATGTATCTCCTCTTTGTTTAAATGTATTGTATCTATCAAAATGGAAATGGACAAGGACAAACGATGCGGACGCTATTTGAACCCAAATGTACGAACTGGTACAATTTAAACCTTTTTTGTTGTTTCTCTAAACAGGAAGAAGATGATTTATTGTTAACTTGGTTCTTGTATTTTTTGCCCATTAGTAAAATAGCTTGCAGATAAGGTATATAAATATTCTTTGTCTTTGCCCACTGTTGACCCTTAGCTTGTAAATAAGGGCACTTTCAGAGAAGGGATCAAAACCCTTTCTACATCATTCTCTTCGTTTGCTGTAAGAATAATTAACTGTATTTACTTTTTAGTCAATGTTATAAAATACGGATATAGCTTTTACAGGGCTACAGTCGTATAACATGCTGTAAAACATAAATGATTATTTCAGACGTGAAATACAAATTAGTAGAATAGCCTCATTAGTATAAAAATATATTAAAATTAAATTTTTGGAATATACAGTAATAACCAATAACTGCGTCGCATAAATAAAATATTTAGTTTTATTAAAATTTTTTTGTTGACACTCTCTCGTATATTCTCCATTATAAACACCAAGAAAGCCTATTTATTCTTGTTCAAAGTTTTACATAAATATATAAATTCAGTTTTTCCAAATAACGACTTCCAAGAAAATTTAATGTAAAATTTAACAATGCAAAAATTTTTAGAAAAAGTTTCTCTATAAAATAATTTTTGATGTGGTTGTTTAGGGCCAATTATTACAATCATTCTTTAAAATATATTCTACATAGCAAAAATTACGAAATATAATTTTAACATTAAAATATATGAAATGAACTCACACTATGAGTTCAGCAACCGGTCCTATGAATAAGTTCAGTACTAAAATTATTAGAATAAAAAACTGATGTACTAAATTTTAACAAAAAAAAAGTGTTACCACATCAAATTTTTATGATGTTATTTCAAAAATTTCAACACTTTTTCTTTTTTACCTAGTTTATTCTATAAAATATAGTTAACAGAAGTCAATTCATAACTTTATGATTATAGTTATGTAATATTGCTAGTAGGTAAATATCTATCTAAAAAAATTTATAGCATTTTTGTTACCTTCGGTTTATATTTCTACTATGCTATAACTATGGATTATTGTCCATAAAAAAAGCGTAAAACATATGATTTTTTGTGCTCTCATCATTTTTGATATACTTTTGATTTCAAAAATGTGAAGGTATCTTAATAAATAATAAAATAAAAATAAGCAAAAATGATATAAAAATTCTACAGTTAATAGTAAATTGAAATACTATATCGAAACAGAAATCACAATTTATGCTGTACATTACTTGCTAGTAACGACAAGTTACATTATCACAGGTCACAGTATCATTGTATTCGAAAAAATATTGTATTATGCTAAGTACACTAAAATTCTATGATACATTTTTAAACATTCAAAGTTAATTAATTTCGATAATGACCTACATACTCGTACAAGAATGATCTATGATGCGTGCAATGGAGATTTATACTATGTATTTAGCCTTTATTAAAATATACTTAGCAGAAAATAATGAGAAATTTCCCTTTTCTATCTACATCTTATAAATTGCTAATATTTAAAACTGTGTAAGTGAATATTAATTTAAGAGTCAAACTGTAAAAGATAAAGCACGAAATCATTAAACAAGGAGAAAAATATGAGAAAAAGAGAAGAAAAAAAAAATATTAATAGTCTGATATTTAAATCTAAAATATTTTTTATTCATTTTTTATTGAATATTTTTTTTATTTTTGTGGTTTAAGATGTAAGCAAATTTGAATATCCACTTCAGCCTCTGTCAGGAACATTAGAGATTGTTAAAATATGCACCCTTATTTTAATTTGAGTCTTTCTCTTCTCAATTTACTTAAGGTTTATACAAAATACACTTTATATTTTTTAAAGTAAATTTTTTTTTAAACGTTGTCGTTACAGAATCGATGATGAAAATTGAACCACCATTTAACGAAAAATAAAATGATGTACATCGGTGCTCATAAGAAAATAGAATCCGCGATACATTTGCACTAGAGACTGTAACTATAGGATTACTACCCACTTTAAAATATTCTACGGACGCCTATGATAATGTAATGTAACATAAATGAAAACATAAGTGCAAAATTAAAGATTTGAAATAGAAACCTTTAAAATTTCTTTCGTGTACATTAAGTAACCATAATAACCTGATGAAACATAGTTTAATTTTATTTAAAGTATACTATGTCCAATACAAAATCCTCACCAAAAGATTTTGTAAAAATGGCATCTCTATCCTAGTCATATTTTTCATGAAAATAACTTGGTTTGTTGAAACTTAATCAGATTATGTAAAACTTAATTAAAAATGTAAATTAAAAATTAATTCGCGTCCAGATTGTTCACGAGAAGTCCTTTAATTTGTATTTGTGAAGTATACGAGTGGTACGATGTGGTACAGCGAGTACCTATTTGAAAATCCAACATTTTAATTAGATAAAATATCTAATTTAGAAAATTAGTTCAATTATAAAATATTGTAATTTATATTTCTACGGGGTAAAAGATATATAAATTACATAAATTTATTTACATAATTTATTACATAACGTAATGTAATACTCTTACATATAATACTCGTATTCCTTAAGTGTGTAAGTGTCAAGTAATATATACATATCTGCTATATTTAACCTTATGTAATACTTAGCACTATAACTTATTTTGTGCCTTAGTCTCGCTTTGTTCTTACTTTTCAAAGTTTTTATACGGAACGAATTAATTATTATTGTAAAGAAACATATAAATACGATGCATTATGCAGGAATATTTCACACCCCATTAAACTTATACTTCTTCTAAAGAGCAAGATTATCAACCTCGGTGTGTATTAATTGCGACAGATAAAGGTAAACGTCCAGTAATCCTCTCTACTCGTATGCATTTATAAAATAAAACGTGTAACAGAATAGAACCGGGAGAGAAGGCGTATACAGCGACAGCTACGATCTAATAGGAACAACTAACATCAACTGAGATGAAATTCATTGCCAGGGTTACTTTCAAGCAACTTGCAACTTTGCAGCAACTTTGTTGGGGTACTTAGACAATACTAAAAATAGTATGTGTCGCTGCTCGCATCTTACTCATTTGATACGAACAGTTCCGACCTGTGGACACTTACGTTTATCTGCCGCAGTTACTATTTTTTTCTTTAATCGAACGAGTTCCTCATATAAATCGTACGAAACCATTGCTCGCTGAACGAAAATAATGTTTTCTCACAATAAAAATTACAGTGTCTTTTAATTCGTTGTCTTAGTTGTTAAAGGTAGCCATACTAATTATTCTGCCACCTAAGACTCTGATACACATGCAATTTAAACTAATGGTTCTACTATGTAGCAATCTTATATACACAACTAATACAATCTCTATAAACTAAACTGCATTATAACGAATTGTATATTTTGTATTACATGTTCAAAACACCATTAGGTCACGTACTGCAATATTTGAATTTATTCAGTTATTTCTTATCATTTTGTACTTTGCTCGTATACAGTACTCACTACTATCCTTCGAGACTTCTGTATCGTATATTATTGCACGCGTTTATTCTTATAACATGGAAATGGTCTTTCAGTTTCAAGTCAACGGGCATAGTTTTATTGTAAGTAACGTTCAGTCCACTATAAAAGCTAAAACACTGAATACTTTGGTAACTATAAAGTGTAGTCAAGTTCTGTAAACTTTTTGATATAAAATAAACATTGCAAGAACAGTCTTTTAAGACAATGTAGCTAACTTCATGTATGTTTAGTGCATGACTCACTCAATGTAATGTCTTATTTTGTTACACATATTTGAACAAGTACCATTATCTGAAATGAAAGACAAATAACCAAGAGATGGACGCTTTTACAGCTGACGAAATTGCACAAATGATCAGTCATCGAACATTCTACAATATTATTTATATTTCTCTGACACTTATATACTACACAATGGGCTTGTGTCCTCATTTTTTAGTGGTCGATTTTTCAATTGTTGATTGAAATTGATGGTAATAAATGTGTATTGGCGTGTCTATTTTATTAAATATCTAAATATGAACGGAGATATAGCAATTAAAAATATTTTTATGCCGTGAAATGCATTTTAACGTCAGTTATTTGTTGAGTAGGTCAGTGCTGTGGTAATGTTTTGTAGCTGTTAGTACTCAAACAATCAAGTCAAGCCAAAGAATAATAACTTTTTATTTTATTTAACCCTGTTACGGTAGACATAATATTGAAATTTTATTGTTCCTTGAAATAGCTGTAAATAATATTTGATATTTTGATATATAATACATATAGCAGAGATTTATGAGCTGTAAGGTTGGTAACCTTACACAAGGATTGTGATGTCACATGCACTTGGAATGTGTACAACGTTGAATCCCTTTAATAATTAAAGAGACAAAATTACTTTTTTAATTGTTAATTGTTGTCTAGTAACCCACTTTATCAATGTATAGTACACTTTTTTAGAAATGAAGACATAGGACACAAGCCCATTTAATAACATATGTTGTAGATAGATAAGTTTTATTAATAGAGTCGCTTTAGCGAGCAAGTACCTACAGAGATAGTTGTTAAGACTCTTAAACATGATTATACCATATCCACATCATAATCATGCCTTAAAGCTACCCATGTTTCTTGTATCAGCTGCTCAAACAGTTACTTAAGTTGTCGTAACAAGGTAATATTACGTACTTACTACCAAGATTCAATAGACCTGCGGTAAACGAGACATGGCATCAGATCGGACACGACACACAATAGTTTATGAATTATTGAACTACATTCAAAGTTTAACAACTTTATCGCTCCAGCAATATTTCACTACTATCATATTCAACTGCAGGTGCATCCGTTCGATTTGTCACTGTTATCTATATTTATCAATCTACTACCATTCCTGCAACATTGCAATAGTGTATATAGATGATTTGTGGTATTTAATCCGGAAGCTTATAAATTAATCTCTCTTCAATAAGCTTGTCTAAATAACCAATCAAATATATGTATTACCCAGTGCCGCTTTATACATTAAGTTAATTGGGCAAAATACATATGGGGTACGAACCTTTAAGATCTGTAATATTTTACTTTAAGGAGGTACAGGACGTACCGTCAATGCAAAAAGTTTATCTCTCGGTAATACGAAATGCAAAATACGAAGTACATGAGGGACGAGCAAATATTGGGACTGTACCTTTGAAAATGAATTTTTCAATTCCCTATTAAACTGCTTTTTGCTTGTTAAAATGATTTTTTTATGCATATAATAGTTTAATAAATTAAAAATTAACTATAATTAATATCAAATTTATATTAATTCAATTTAAATACAAATTAAATATTTTGAAAAAGGAATAATAAATTTGGCAACGCTGCAAATTTACGTGTGTTGACGCATGCGTGATTTGGTTCTTTGACCAATAAATTGTTATATTTTACATAACATTTATTCCGATTTTAAATTTCCCGCTCAAATTGGCATTTGCAACGTTGCCGGCTTATAACCTACATTTACTGTTTCTGATGCATAACCCAAAAGAAAAACTGTCCCTAATGTCTCTTTTTCTATAAATAATAGAAAATATATACTTTTAATAATTTGCATTCTTACGTGCAAATTAACCAGCTTTTTTCTCATTAAACATACATTCTTCTCTGAGCCCGAGTACATCATTTGTCATTTCTGTTCTAACTAGTGGAACTATGGTTCAAATCAAGCTATTTCCGCTTCAGTTTCGATAACTGACTTACTCGTACCATGTAATTAATTATAATTATTCAACATAAAGTGTTTTATGCAGCTGTGAACAAATAACTCACTGAAATTTACATATCAAATAAAATTATGCAAAAGCGTCGACAATGCACATCCATCCTGCGTCCGAGTGTGGTCAAGCTTATAATTATGTTGCGGTTCAAAACATATTCAGATTTTAAATAAAACGTATATGACTTAAAATTGGTTGAATATTATTGTAAAACATACAGGTACATTATCAATATTAAAATGTTTCGATTTACATATAAAGTACTGTATTAGTAACTGTTTGTGTGTGTTATATTGTGTTAGTAAAATATATGTAACATAAAAAAATATTTATTTTACCAATTAAAAGTTTGTTTATTAAATTATAATATTTAACAGCTACAAAAACATGTATTTATTTTATGACAGACAAACTATTAAGAGAGTACGCTTCTAGAAATCGTTATGCTTTTATACCATATTGGTAATTCAGTTTTAAATGTAATTACTAATACGACAGTAATCCTAAACAATTATTGTTAACCAAAAATATACTAGACATTAATCACCTTTTAACCTTGAGTGGTTTTGCCTACTGACTAATCCTTTTTTAATACTGGAAGTATTGTCTACCTAATGATAATTCCTTAAACAACCATTAAGTGAATTATAAAAGAGCAAAGTTCGCTAACTAAAAAACTCTTAAGACTCCTGACATATTCGGTCCTTTGCCTTTTTATTTTTCACGAATGAAAAACAAAAAATGTCATATAAGATTCCCCGGAGGACCGATTTTATTACCAAGGAAAGCCTGGAGTGCATACTGACCCAAGTTAAAAGTTTGAAGGATCTAATTGTTAAATAAAAACAATAAAATCTGAAACATCATTGATGCATGATTTATAAAATCTTTAACATGAAAAAAATATACTTCTTTCTATAAGATTTTTCCTAACATTGTAGATTTATTGATTTATGAAAATTAATATATTTTTTTAATAAATCATTTAAGACTGTAAGTGGAATCTGAGACCATTAAAGGGGTGCTTAGCTTAGCACGCTCACATAATAAAATAAATCATAGGAGGTGGGTGTATGGGGTGAAAGAAAGAGTATTATTAGGGTTCAAGTTCTATTTTAAGGTACCCCAGGCATATTAATATTAAAGAACGTACACAAAGATGCGAATCGTTGCGATATCAAATATGAGTTTTCAAAATTGTGAGAGCTGGTGGTTGTTTAAATATATTAAAATTTAAATCAAATAAAATAGCTTTTTCACTTACAGAAAAAATCAGTTAGGTTAAAAAAATGTTTTATTTTTATCCTCTTCAACATAAAATAAAAAGTAGATATTTTAAAATCCGTGAATTTTAAGCAGTGTAATTTAAAAACTATATATATATATATATATATATATATATATATATATATATATATATATATGTAACTAGCGAATATTTCGTATATTAAAGAATCTAATATAAAGAATGATTCGTCAGACAGTCTGACGATAAAATTTCTTAAATGCTGAACATGCAGCAAACGAAGAAAACCATTTCTAGTTTACTATTTTCAAAAATCTATTTATTTTATATTGGCAGTCAATTTAGATATTTGAGTTATTTAACTTTTATTTACGGACATTTCTTTTGGATCTGCTCGTATATAAACCAAACGCTGATAGAGTCAAGAACTACTTCTATGACATCTCCGAGATTCAAATGCGACAAGTCATTTTACAATAAGATATTTATAAGTACAACGCTGTGTTTGTTCAATTTCCAATAAATCGAAATGCAAAACTAACCGTTACATTCCATCCTAATAAAAGCTCGATAGAGCTTTTGATTTATGACTAAAACTCAAAACTTTTAAAGCTCACAAAGCTAGATATTTTTTATATTTATTTTTTACTAAAAAAAGTTTTCTTCTTTTTATAATAGAGTGTCGGCTTTATGAAAACCGTAAATTGTAAAAGAAAAATAGCCGATGAAAATGTAGTAAATCCGTGCAATTCAAAACGATTTTTCTTTTGGTTATAGACAGATAACTTATATTGAAAGCTTTCATCTGATTGAAATTACAAAATATTATTTAAATGAAAGTTTTTCTTATTTTAGCAAATAGTCGACGAATAGCAAATATTTTATTTTAATTAAAAGGAACTAGATCTCAAGATTTGGATTCGAATATCTATAGAATTTAAGTTTACTTTTAACTATTACTGGATTTTATATCATAAAATGATTTTTAATTCACTTTATGCTTTAACATTTCTTTTAGAGAGAGTTATTTTTTTTATTATTTTCAACCTACGTTATGAAATATATGTTATTTAAATCAATTGGAGTTACTTTGTTCTTGTATTCTACATATAGATACGAACCACTAGTTTGCCAACTGTTTACTTAATTTGAAATTTGAAGTGCTATATTTATATTCAACTTTTTAATTAAAGTTCTCAGGCTTGCACCGATATATGCTGCGACTTTCAGGGAAACGTAAGTTTTAATATTTTTCAGACTATTTAAATTTAAACTGCCTCCAAATATTATTACATTCCGAGGAAGAAAATGATTCCAAGCACATTCCAAGACAAAACTTGCGATACTTCCTGTGAAATAATCTACATATACATAATATATCCTTGTTTAAAATATAATATATTAAATGACAAAAAAATTCTTTACAGTTTATTGAACCCTGTTAACATAGCAATTATAAATATTCGTTCCACAAAAATAATTTTAACGAAATTAGAGATAATTTAATACATAAATCAAATTTAAAAAATTATTGTTTTTAAAATAATGATCTGCAACATTTCATTTGCAACCTGACTTTGAATTTGTTTATATTAACAGTGAAAGTTATTTTTTAAATAAACACTCGCATAATTAATTCACTATTTGCTAAATTATTTTTGAGTTATTGAAATAAAACGTTTAAATGGAATTGTATGAAAATTGACACTTATTTATATAATTATTTAATAATTATCACTTTGTTGTTCATATATATTTTAATTTAAATATTCATTATGCCGATGTACATGTTTTAAAATTTAGAAGTGCACGTGCAGTCTAAATATTGTTTACTATTCGCTGATTGGTTGATTCGTTTTCATTTGCAAGTTCTAGATCACCGAAATGGTGGGGATAATGAACTTGTTGAGACTTGTTAAAACTTGTTGAAAATGAATAGTGTATATTAAATAATACTTTTGAAAATAATATTTAGTTGTGATTCGCGTTTCTAACCGATCGGTCGATTCGTGTACGTGTCGCGTAGTGTAGTGAATAGAAATATTTACATTGGATTACAGCTGTTAATTAAAATGTAAGTTTATTTTCTAGTAAATAACATTATATTTTTGTCTCATGTCAAATTGTATCCAGTCACAGTTTACTAAATTAGAGTGCGCTTCATAAGACACATATTAATTTTCCCGTTTACCGGTTGAGCAATCTAAAATTAAAAAAGAGATGGATTCGTACCCTATTTCCAAGCTTAATTCAGCTGAAAACAAACCTGACTGCTCACTAGTCAGAACGACCTATACATATCCCTTTTCTGATTGATGAAATAGGCCCGCGGCTTGAATTATTATTACGTATTCATCCAGTACTATGTAAACGAGTATTTCAATACACACATGTAGTGGTATTAAATGTTTGCTATGTTGGAAGGAATTGTTTCACCTGTCTTTTAAAATCAAACGCAGGTACAGTTCTTGTAACAGGTTAATATGTTTATTGATTTTTTACTTTTATTTTACATTTATTTAGAATCCCAAACTAACAATATAAATGAAAACTAGTACGAGTATAACACAAGTTAACAATTTTAAATTTTTTAAACAAATGTCACCTTTAATATCATTGTACACGATCAGATCAGACTCAGATTGTGATTCAGATTCAGACGATCTGTCGGCTTACCATATCTGTAAACACTACAATCGTACGCTAAATATAAAAGGAGGCGGAGGTTAGATCTGATCGAAAAGCTCTCTGATCGGATTGTATAAAGTGAAAATCGAGTCTGAATCTGAAACGTATCTGATTGTCTAAAAATTATTTATATAAGAAAGGCTCCAACTTTTATTTGCATGCCTACGATTCGAACTGCTTCATGAAAACGATATTGAAAAATAAGTTTCAGATACTTTGCATATTGTAAGAAAGATTTCAATTTGTTGACGTTTACTATATTATGTAACAGGGATATACTAATATTTCATGTATTTTTGATGTAATGTGTTTTACTAATATGTAACGTTACATAAACTTGCATTAAAGTTTAATTGTAGAATGATAATGTCTTTTTTGAAATATGAAATGATATATATCAACAAAAGGTCATGTAAATAAATCGTGTATTTACTTGATACATCAAACTTTAACTTATGAAGGACGAATTTTCTAATATTTCTAACCACCCTTGTCTTGATTTTAATTAATAATAATATAGAAATAATTCATTACGAAAACCACTACAGTTTTTCATTAGCATCATATCGAAAATCATCGCAGTTTCCTTGGATACAGAACATGTTATCCGTAATCAATATCAATTTACTTAATTGACAACAACAAATAATAATTTGTAGCGCTTGAGCTGCATTAAGGTATCTAGGGTATAAATTAGTTCATTCACCCTTAAATTATCAAGTACACATGTACTAAAATATAGGTGTATATATGTGTGTGTGTCTATTTATTACGTTATTCAGTTGAGATATTTCATAGGAGCATTCATTTATCAATGTGAAATGGCTCAGCGTATAACAGATTTTCTTAGCAATCAAGCTGGAAATTGTATCATTACTGAAAGCAATCAATAAAGTAAATACGAGTGTGTAATATGCATTAAGAGTTGTAACTTTACCATGTTTAATATCCAAAGAGAACCTAGTTTAAGGGTAAGAGTTAAAATTGGACCAGCCCAATATCATTATATCGCAATATGATTGATTGAAGTCAAATGTAAATGCAAATTCTAACAGTACGGGTATGCCAAATATAGATAGAGTCATGGGCGTACGTAGGGTGGGGGGAAACGGAACGTATAAATATCTGCTAAAATTAACACTAGGTAGAATGTGGTCCCGATAAACAATTTGGTCACTTGCCTCCTCGTTATGAGATGTTAGTTATAGTTTTTCATTTCAGTTGTAGTTTGCATGAACTTTTTATAGCTTGGCTTCTGAAAGAATTTCATATGAATGACTGTGAGCAATCTCTTTCATGGCAAAAATTCTTAGATTTTAATAAATATGGTTTCGAATGGAGTCCAAATTCATTACTAAGATATGTGACAAACTATAAAATTTAAACTCTTTAATCTAAACCATGTCAGAGTAAGTAAATGTGGGTAAAAGTAGAAAATTGAATGGGAATGGCATGAGAAGAAGAATAGGTTAGAGGTAGAAGAAGTCGATAATGAGAGAATGAAGAATTAGACGATAGAGATAAAAAGTACAGGGAACGAAATAAACAGGGATAAAATACAGAACATGAAAACAAAACACAAATGTAATGAATGAAGAAGAATAAAAGAGAAGATATATAAAATGAGAGAGACGGAGAATAACGCATAGAGAAGTAAAAGCGCATTATAAATAGTGGGTGACAAACAGTTTGTTTAATTTTTTAATTTGTTTCAATTAAGAAAACAGAATAGGAATAAATAAAGGGAATATCACTGACAAATTCTTTTCTTTTTTAAATACTTAATTAAACTTCAGCTAAGTAACGATAAATGTAACCGAAGTATTTTTTTTGGTTAAACTACAGTTATGTTACACACAAACAAAAGGGAATTTTAGAAACAACAATTTCAGTTCAACATGCTAAGGATTGTCACGAATGCACCATGGTTTGTACCTAATCACATAATACATCAGGATCTGGATGTACCTACACTAAATGAAGAAATAGTGCTTAGAATTAAAGCATACAAAGAGAGAATACTTGAACATACAAACAATTTGGCCAGCTGTTTAATGTCCAATAATTCGGTAGTACGCAGACTAAAAAAGAAAGTACCTTAAGAACCAAGTAAACAGAATCTAGGATCTATTAAAATTGAGGGATGAGTCGATGGGCACATCCCGAGCAAGACACTTTATTTACATACCTATCGCTGAATATCCTCTAAGCAGGACAGATTGTAATAATCTTTAGTAATCAAATAAAAAATAGAAACAACAGTTCTTAATAGATTTAAAATTACATCACCCCAGTTCACTCGAGAAATAAGTACAAATAAAAAAATATTTTCCCTCTTTTGTCAAATTTTCTGTGAACGCCTATGATAACCGCATGCTACCATATATGTATACGTGCTGGTTCTTCTATACGGTGGAATATGTAGACGAACTCAGTACAACAACACATTTTGTGTAAGTACCGGTATTTGCTCTCCGCAGGCGAATTGACTTAGCTTTGAGTTTGTACTTTATAGACGAATTGCAACCCATGGGTAGGGGTAAACGAATAACATTTAGTTTGATATAAATTTCAAATTTAGATATAATTTAGTTTAATAACAGAATTAAACACATTTCACATATTACATTACACGTCAAATTTAATATTTATTTCATGTAGTGTTTAGTTTTTACATAGGATATATATATTCCAGTGTCAAATTCTTAATATAGCGTGTTAATATAATGCTTTACAATATATTTTTTACTTATTTGTATATAATTTAATCACTAAACTAAAATTATTAAGTGAGTATAATGATTTTTGCAATCTGTATGAGTTCTTTTATTTGTATTACTGTATTCAACTAGATCAAAACTAATTTTATTACGTATACATTATCATAATAGTTTGCATAATTAGTCCGACATGTCATCATCCTTCGCATCAGTTTTCTTGTATAAATATTCTGAATATTCAGATGGTGTCCTAGACCTATTACTGAAGTTAAGGCATCCTCTTTTATACATTACAAATAGTGCCAGCATAATTGGACTCGCTATTGAACATCCTGGAAAACATAATTTTTATTGTATGTAAATAACTATTTTAGCAGATATTAACATAAGGAATAAAAATGGATTACGGAAGCTGCTTCTAAATAGAAAAAACTTTTCTCACGCTTAAGGATCATTACAAAGTTCTGCTGGCTTACCTAGCAGTAGCACAATAAGTACAGTATTGTCTTCATTTTTATCTACATATTTATATTCATCTTCGTCATCAGTCAGTTCTTCTATATTTGTTTGCCCATCAGTCATCATCTTTATGCATGATCTCTCATAATCATTGTAATCATCGTTTAAAATAGTTTGTATGTTTTGACCCATCATTTCCGCAGGCTCATAACATCTAGAGCATATAAATTACTAAGTAAAAAAAACGTTGTTTTCGAACGCATTTCTTTGGTACAATATTACTTATCTTACTTATCTACATATTTTAAATTTAGTAATGCCTCTATACTTACAGAATATCTGTAGCAATCGTTGGATCAGCTTCATAAATAGAAAGCATCACTGGGTCAGTTAGCCAGCGGTCCTCACAATAGCAAGTCCATGGATTCTCTCTAAGATCTAATTTTGTTAACTGGTTCCAATTTTGAACTGTATACGAATTTAATGTTTTTAAGTTGCCATTACGCAGATATAACTGAAACAAACAATTGTGAACAAATGAAAGAGTATAATTTCGTGTAATAAGGAAGACAGCATTAACAAATTAAGAAATCGGCAGAAGATTAAGAAGACGAAGAAACAAGGATTGAATAAAACCTTCAACATACCTCTTTGAGTGAATGCATTCCAGACTGTTCTAACCCTAGTTGATTAATACGTGACAGCAACAGATTATTCGTTAAATAAAGTTTTTCAAGTGCTGTTAAATTGTAGATGGCATAGCGTTCAATGGACGTTAATCTGCTCATAGATGACATATGCAATTCTTTAAGGGATTTCATTAGCGGAAAGCTGAAAAATAACAAAGTATTATGCGAAATTACCTTTAAATCAGTAATAATATATTCTATGTGTACGAAATATCATAGTTAAATGCTACATCATTGTTCTTAACAGCCATTCAAATCAGACATGAAAGCTGAATTAGAAAAAAATGAAATGAAAAATTGGCAAGACAAGTGGGATAATTCTGATAAAGGTAGAGAATTTTATAAAATACAACCAATACTGAAACATAAGCCATGGTTTGCCAAATTAAATAAAAGGAAATGTATTTTTCACATGTGTGAGATCACAACAGAGAGAAGGATTCGCAATAGAAACAAGGGCGTTAAAAACGATGAAAATTGTGTGACGTAATTTATGGACAGTTAAATAATAAATAATCATTTACCTTCCAGATACAAGTGTTTCAATTGGATTGTCATCTAGGATTAGTACCTCCAACTCTTTAACATTGTTAATTTCATATGGGATGGCAGTAAATAAGTTTCCTTTTAGATTTAATGTATTCAGTGTATTAAAACCCGTTATAAATGTAATCTTTGATAAATCACTCGTTTGTGTATAGCTTAGATCTAAATGCATTAAGCTTATCTGAAATAATTGTCAAAAGTGATAAAATATATAATATATTTTTTCTATTAATTGCCATATTTCCAAACCAAGGCATATTGTATAACCCATGGTCCTGCACGCAGGTAAGGAAACGTCGGAACGATTTTGATGAAAAAAGTAACGATCTTAACGACACATTTTGTCACAAAACTATTTGTCAATAATAACGACAATACAGAAAAATTATTGGCATTTTTCAAATCGCTGTATGTAAGAAAATTTTAAAAACTTTAAAATATCAATTTTAAAAATACTTCGGTTTGACACTAACGTTAGGTTAGAAATCGCAAGCATTGTCATGTCGAGTTAAAAACGCAGAATGCGATCGAATTTCCTTAAGAGCGTTACCTTTGACCTTCCCTTTGCCAGACTTGTGAACAGAACCATGGTAAAGCCTAATGAAATGCTAATGCCTAATGATAAACTTCACTAATTTATTTGATACCTGGAAGTAATACAAGTACGCATCGTTCCAAGACACAGATTTTAGAGGATTATTATTAAGTTTTAATTCTCTCAAGTGTAACATATTTTGGAAAATATCTTCCTGCAGAGTAGTTAAGAAATTGTTACCCAATAGTAGCGTCTTCAATGATGCAAAAGATAGGTTTGATTTCTGACCCTGAAAAATAAAACTTTATTATTATAATAAAATTACATGCACTAAAGTTAAAAAGTACTGCATCCAACTATATTCAGTTTTAATGCTTTTTTGTATTGTTTTCCTTCAAGAAAGAGAAATAGTTTTCCGTGTGGAATTAATCATTTAAATGCAGTTACATAAGCACACAATAAATTAAAATTATAGAACAATGGCTTAGACAATTACAAGTATACAATTGTAATATTACTTATACTGACCTGAAACACTTCTGCATTTAAAGATTGCAACTGATTATAGCTCAGATCCAGGGTTTCCATTTGTTTAAGATTCTCGAATGCGTAATTCGCTATTTGGTGAATTCCATTGTGACTTAAATCCAATGTCTAAAATTTAAATAAATATTACCGAATATCTAAAATGAAATTTTGCAAAATTTGTTCATAACTTATTTCGACACAATTCCAATTGCAGTTACCTTCAATTCTATTTCAGGAAACGGAAGTACGGTTTCAATTCGATTTCCACTAAAATTGGCGATCGTAATATTAAAATCAGCCGTCTTCAAAATAATCCAGTCTGCGTTTCGGAAATGGCTATCCTTATCTCGTTGACCGCATTCTAAAATTTGTGATTTGTACATACAGCTGCAGACTTTACAGATATACGTTGGATGCAGATTAGATCGGTCTTCAAGATCATCAAGGTATGATGTTACTTTTTCGGAGACGTCATTTCGTTGACAGACAACAAAATTTATTGACACGGCTATAAAAACTATTCCAAACACTACGGGACACCTGAGCACCATATTTATTTTTTGTTATAATTATCTATTAATTATTTTATTTGAAACTTTAATCACTCAATGAAAATATTTTTTAATGAATATCGTTGCACTATTCACTATTTAGTGGTTGACTAATTTGCGCATGTTTTATAGCACTTTCTGAGGAATACATACAGTAATAGGTCAAGTTATAACGTGTACTAACTTGTACTTACACTGCTGTTATCATTCGCTTTAATCCGTTATCACTCGCTGTCAATTATAAGATAAAAAATGCTCTTATAGAAAGATTAGTTAATATATTGTAATCTAATAACAAAGGTATTTTGTGTTTTTGATAAATATATGAAAATAAATAATGTTTCAAAATTAATGAGACTATAATATTATTTTAAAAACGTAGTACATTTCTTTCACAGCAATAGTATATAACTACTTTACACCATGAGTAATAATATGCATATTATTTAGGTAAATTTTACACATATTTACATAAAATTTCATTAGTAGCATATTTATATAACATTTCTGTAGCAGCTTGAATTATTTTTTAAAGTTTTTTTTTCTTTCAAAATTATTTTATTTAACGGTGGTTTATTTACAATGTTAAGGATGTTCTATATCCGACGAACTCTAGCAACGTTGACAGTATTTATGGTGTCATATCATCATACGTGTGAGCTACACGTTTCCCTCATAACTTTTATAATTATGAGTACATAATTAAATTAAGTCTAATACAAGCGCTGGTTTAGAGAGCATGATACTCTCGACCGCTGTGCCACCCTTTTACTCTTCATTTTATATTCTCTTACAAACATTTTTATATATACAGCTAGTCTTCCATTTCATATACCGCATTTCTAGGAATTTTCATAAGACTTATAAAATCATCTCTATACTTTAAAGATCAAGAATATTGATTTTAGCTTTTAATATCTACAAATCTAGAACCTAATCAAAAAAATGATGCTCCACTTTTTTGCTTTAATAGTTCTTTTAGCGGTAATCCGGTCATGGATTTGAACTTCGTCAAGCTTAACGGCCTCCTAGTGATCCTTCAATCGTTGGGCAATGGCCGTGTGATTTTTTACGCTTCTATGCGTGGTATTATATTTTATAAATAAAAACTCATAACTCTCTTGTTCACTTGATTATATATATACAAAATACATCCTTTGTAAAATTGGAAAACTATCATGGTTTGTAATAGAAAAGATTTATTTACTTTTATATTACATCATGAAGTTACCCATGGACTATAGTCCTACGTATTTGTCAACTTCAATTAGTCTAAAAACTAATCAAAGTGAATAAGGACTGACTCAGGTACAAATGTAACGCTTAAGTTAATTTCTGGGAAGTTAGCAATTTGAATGTTGCACACGGCGTTACAATTTCTACTTGAAAGATAGAAATTAACTGTATAAATAGCTTACAGCAAGCTTGAAACTGTACTGCAATATTCTAACTGAGAAGCAATACCTGAATTTTGTTCAATTTGCATGAAATTTTAACCTTAATGAGTCTGTGTGCATGCAAACTTGCAATCTGAAGCAAGATTTTAAAAAAAATTCTCTAGAGTTACGGAGAAATTCTAATTATAGTGGCAGAAAAACAACTTAAAGAAAAAGAAATCTTAAAGAAAAATATATTTACTCCGTCTGATACAGTTTCATCATTTATGAGTAATGTTATCTCAAACTTTGTCCAAGACAGTTTCGGTTTCTATCCTCAAAAAAACAAGATCTAATGAGAGTGGTTTGTAATTGTCTGAATTGTACACTAAGCAAATAGTCTGTTATTAAAAATAACTTATTTAAATAAAATTAGCATAAAAATTAAAAATAATCATCAATAAAGATATTACTAGAGTTTGTTCAAGAAGTTTAAGAGAAAAATATTCTAGATTCAGATCCCAGTGGTATATAAACTTTCTCTATTAATCCAGCTTGGATACCCCCCCCCCCCAACCCCTTTACACTCACACGCAACTACCATATTTCATTTCCCCTAACACTGTGAAGCACCACAACACACTTTGCAGCGCAAGTGAAGCCTCTGGAGCCGAATAAATCTCAAATAATAGAACGGAGACGAGAATCCATTATGTGGAATAACCACCACTGACTGTCGTTGCCATCGCTGTTACCATTTCCATTTCCATGGCCGTTGCCGTTGTCACCCTTAATATAATACTGCACTCTGTAAGTTAACATTACCAGCTGAAATGATCTAGCACTAATTAATGCATTTACTAAATATAATAATAACAGTAAAAGCTGTAACCCTTTTAGTGTTAGGGTGCTCCCACACTGACACCAATTACTTGCGACATCCGATTATTTCAGTAGGGTATAGTCGCACTTGCACACTTTATCATGAGAGGAAATTTCTAGTTTATGAACACATAAATGTATGTAATGTATTCATAATGTGGTTCATACGTATGTAGATCAAAGCGCCGCCGATTATACGGGTTTTCGTCAATTACAGAAATAGGACCTTAAATAAAAAGTCTAGAAAATTACCAAAAAAATTTTTACACGCGAATGCGATGTTGACTAATTAAGTTCTAAGAATGTATTATCTAATTAATTTCAAGATAATTTAAAAATAAAATAGGGTACCACCCTTCTTCGTTAAATACATTAAAAAGTATTTATAAAAATAATATTTAATATAATAAAAGTTGAGCTGTCAAATATTTGTGTAAAGCAGTTAGGTTATTAAAAAGTATTTTTTTTATTATTAAAAGCAAAATAACTCGACGAAAAAATGTTTTACGAGAGAAAACAAATTATGAAATGAAAGGCTGGAAAGGGAATCAAACTGAAAATTGAAATAGGTTTATTAATAATTATGATTATCAAAAAGCGTGAAATATGATTTCTACATCAAAGAATAATGTAGATTCAATACTCGATTCAACAATTTATTTATTATTTTATGAAAATTAACATCGCAAAAGTAATTGATTTTAGATTTTATTTTTCGATTTTCTATCAAAAGTTGTTAAAGTATTTTAATTACTAAATTAATTAGAAAGGGTAAAAATTAATATTGACATAAAAATGAAATTTCTATATGAGTTAAAATAATTTATAGAATTGAATTTAAAATATTAAATTCGTTAACAAATCAAAGGTTTCATTTGTAATTATACGATGTAATTAACCAGTATTCAAGCGGAGTTTAAGAAATTATGTAATTAAAAAAAAAATTTTTAGTCAGGTAAATCTGTGGTTAAAAAGAAGCGAACCGTGCATTTTGAGTAAGCAGTATTTTTTTTATTTATTACGTACACAGGTTCTTTTTAAATTTGTTTTATTGTTATAAGTATATTGTAATCTACTAACACTACTGAATCTTACACATTTTATTCATCAGAAAATAAGTGATGTCTGCCGACTCTGGGATCTTGGACTATAATGAAATAGACATTAAACTGTTTACGTAATAACTTTTTATACATTTAAAAGTTTTTCATTACTTCGAATATGTAGACATAAAGTGCATATTAAAAGCAATACGTAAACTTTAAGAAATGCTTCTCGTTTCCCCGTTCTTATCTTGTACTTTTTCTACTTAATTATTGCAAACACGATTTCTATCTAAGTTTAATGTTTACATTTTATCTTCCACCATTTTTATTTAACGTCAATAAAGTAAAAATAAAGTTTAAATTGGGGTCAAATTGAAAGCAATATTTGAACAGAAAACAAACAGAAAAAAAAACGGTGGTACATTTTATTACATGGGTGGATAACTCAACTGACAGAGTACATGCGCCTTCACTCACGTTGGACAACCAATTATTTTGGTGTAATTCGGGGGAAATTGTAAGGTAGATAAAGTAGTTGTTACAATACTAACGGCAGATTTTGCACTTTGGATTAACATATAAAAATCAATTTTTAAACATTCACTTAAGATTTATCTAACATAATAAAAGTGATCTGTTATGTTTACAATTTTACCTAATATACAACGTGTTGTAATTAATTTTACAGCTTTCTGAAAAACTTACGCATTAGGAAACTCATAAAACTTCCAAAACCCCTTTTTAAGGATTATACAAACTTAAGAATTCATTTTTAAGGATGACAGACTTTTAGAATAGATATAAAACAACTAAAATATATTATACTCTAGTTTGACTGTACTTAAATAAACTCTGTGGGTGGTCACATGTAGAAAACAATATCAACAGCACAAGAAAAAGTGCAAAAACGATTTACTTTTATAAATATAAAAAATGTGAACAAATGTAACATAAACTTAACATGAAAAATCCCGCATAGGAGTGGCTATAAGCGGTATATAAAGCTGCTACATTTTTTATTTAATGAAATAAGTTACATTTAGTGACATAGAAAGCAATCATTCTCATTCTTTTTCCTTTTCTCTCTTTAGCACAAATACACACAAGAAGAGAAAGACTCGCATACATATAGAGCACATATTCTTCTCATAAAATTCAGACTTCAAAGTCACCGCAGAAAGGAAAGACACGTTTTGCAGCAACTAGAGCTACGTAATATTTTTTTAGTGTTGGAAAATAACACAAAAAAATATTTGCTAAGAATGAGAACAATAAATAGACAGTGCAGTAGCCGAGAATGTTGAGGCATGCCTTCGGTTATGTTTTTATTGGTTTTGGGTGGTGTTTAGTTAATAATGATATATGACACGTGTCAATATTAGTATACTCGTAAGATCGTCGGTGATGGGACTACTAAAAGTTCAATTTGTATATGCAAATTTTACTTTTAGTTTATTAGGTAATTTTTTACATAATACCAAGTGCTGTAGTAACTATTAATATAACTTTGGATCTGTTGTTGGCACGTATTCCGATCAAGAATCTAAATGTGTGGGAAATATAAAGTATACTAGTATATAATACGTATAAGTAATAAGTATACAGTATCTTTGATACATTTATTGTAGGTAGTGTACTTCTGGTATATTTAGTTCCTTCCGTATTATTCACTCTGATATTACACACAAACCCCTACACATATGTTCTGCATCACATGAAGTAGTTCTATGATTTTCACTAGTTTCCGTAGTTACAGTAGTTGCCGCTAGTAGCGCACCCTTCATCGTAAAGCACACAAACGAACACACCAACCGCAAACATCAAAGATAATTCATACGATTTAGCTGGAATGTGCTATTTTATTTCGAAACATATTTTAAAATAGTTCTATTTATTTTCTTTAAAGATAAAATGGGCTTGTGTCCTCATTTTTTAGTGGTCGATTTTTCAATTGTTGATTGAAATTGATGTTAATAAATGTGTATTGGTGTGTCTATTTTATTAAATATCTAAATGTTGACGGAGTTATAGCAATTAAATATTTGAATTGTAGTTTTAGCGCTAGAAATTGTCGGCATTTTAACGTCAGTTATTTGTTGAGTAGGTCAGTGCTGTGGTAATGTTTTGTAGCCGTTGGTAGTCGAAATAATCAAATCAAGTCAAAGAATAATAAGTTTTTATTTTATTTAATAATATTTGATATTTTGATATATAAATATATATAGCATGAGCTGTAATGTTTTTAACCTGTAAACTTGCCAGAGTTCTATCTTGAATATGCTATCTCTTTTACGCTCTGTTGTATAAAAGAGATAGCAACTAGCGTCACATGCAGTTAGAATGTTTTTCAACGTTGAATCCCTTTAATAATTAAAGAGAAAAAATTTAATTTTAATTGTTAATATCTCCTGAAATATAAGGAGTTATTAAAAAATAATTGGACATTTGAGGTTCTAGTAACTTTATTTAACCTTATCAATATATAGTACAGTTTTATAGAAATTAAGACATAGGGCACAAGCCCATTGTTCATGTAATATATACATCCATGGTAGTATTTACATAATCACGAACACCTACCCTGTAGATTTAAAGATTAATTTATCTACCATCAAGATGTGCACCGATCGTGGCTCCAGACAGTCTCATGGTTAGACCCTTCAACACATTGAGGATTTATAATATATATAACGCAAGGTTTTATTTTATTTATTGTTTTTACGGCTGTACGTTATACGTTTTATAATAATTAAATATTTGTTTTTAATTTCATCGTTTTTGCTTAACAGTATTTATTGAGACATCACAAATAAAATAAATTTTACTAAGAACTCGAAATAAATATAAGAATGTACCTTTTCCTTTCTTACTTCCATAGAAGCTTTTCTTTGAAACATAAATTGTTCACAAAACACAAGGGTGTCGTATACTACACGGACGAGTATAGCAAATATTAGGAATTCATAATATATTGTGTATAGATTTTCAACCTTTAGATGTGGTGGAAAATAACTAAATGATATATACTTGTGAAAATACGAAAAATTGAAAAGTGAAACCCCGTGACGAATCGTAAAAACTTATAAAAAAAAATGATTGAAGAAAAAGCTTTTTATCAAAGTCTTAAAATCAATGTAAATGATTTAGATTTCTTTAAAGTATATACAAGCATATCTTTGTATGTTTTTGTTTTTATATACTTTATTTGTAGTTTATTTACATAAAAATAAAAGCTTTTTCGAACTATTTAGGAAGTTTTTAATATTCTCTTTTATTTCTCATAGGCCTATAAACATAAAGGCTGTTGGCTTGTGTTTGTGATTTCTTTAAATAATATATAGGAGTACTGTAGACATTTTGTAAATAATATAAGAATTTCTAAAACAAAACCGTGCGAGTCAAACGTCGTATTATACTCGTAGATAGATTAAACAATTCTGCAATTTATTTGTGACAAAGTAACAGAATTTTTGCGAAAATTTGTCATCGTACGCTGCTGCGTGTGACAACTTATTTAACAAAAGAGAAACTTGCATTGGAAATAACAGATTGAAAATTACTAGCTTTGACTAAAAAATAACGCTTCAACCTTTCTTTATGTGAGCAAAACTATCGTTTGCCGTATTAGAAAAATTTTGCACTTATCCTGGTCTTTAGTTAGAAGTAGTATATGTTTCCCATTATATATTTATATAGTGTTGGTTCATTGCGATTCTAATCTACTAATCGAATCATTCACGAGTTCCTTATATCAGTGGCTTTAAGATAAAAAGAGCTAATATCAAAATTTCAAAATTGCCCCTGAGTCGTTGTTCTGTTAGTAATTGTATATGGGCGAATTAAAATATCAGTCGAATCGAAATATAATACATATGTAACCAATTTCTATAATGACAGAGCCAAATATCATATGAAAAAGGTTAGTAATATTGTGATGTTTTTATTGTATTTTATATTAAAAATATTTCAAATAGTTAGTCTGAGCAATTTTAAAAAGTTAGTTCTTAAAGAAAAATTTAAAAGAAAATGAAATTTCTTTGACAGCGTCTTTAAATACAACTGTGGGTACGGATAATATTTTTTAACAGCGCAATATCATGGTATGTCGTAGTCTTGATCTATGTTCCGTTTCCACCCCTTTGGTTCATGTCCACGGTCGAACGACCTACCTTCTATCTCCAAATCTGTAACCACAGAGGAGTTCTTAGGAACCGAAGAGGGTTTCAGTTGACTTGTCAGTTGGAAAGGAGGTGGAGAAGACGAAGGAGGGGAGAGGGGTTAATGGTACGGGTGATTCCAGTCAGTTGAAAGCTCTGGAACTAAAAAAAGATCATTTACATACAAACTTAAAAGTCATTCATAAGACCGCAGAAAGTTTTCATAGTCGTGATTTATTTAAGAATTTAGGTAACGCTTCATTCGTTGTTCTCCCTCACTCTTTAAACTCAACCTCTCTTTTTCTTACTAAAACATTAAAGCAACCTATCAGACTTTAATACCCAGTTTAAAGTTTAGTACAAAAAATATTTAAATTCTTTCCCATTTCTAGTAAATATACTTTTTTAAATTTCGTGAATTATCAGATCTATATTGTATCTAGTTAACATTACATCCTTTTAAAAAGCTTATGTTGTATTAACCGCCATTATACTCATAGAACACGTGACTGCCAGATGTTTATGATATTAGTTATTTCATACAATATTTCTAGAATTATTTATAAATAATTATTTATAACAGAAATGTTATATTCATAGTGTTTAAAACCAAACTATTACTACAAATTTTTAATTTTAAAAGAAAAAAAGTTTAAACTTTATGTAAGTTAAACCTCTACATGCTTTAATTTGTAAAACTAATGTACAAACGACTGTAGAAAAATGGTCGTGAATTAAATTAATTAACAGCACACCCAAAACTTTAGTTAAATATTACTTTTGTTAACTGTACGGTATAATGGATCATAGTTTTCCAGAAACTTATTTAGTAACGTAGTAGAAATGTATGTAGTTACTAGAATATTAAAGTTTTTTGAATCAACTTTACTTTATGTAATTTATTATTGATAATTTCAAAGTCTAGACACATTCGTTTACAAAAAGATTTAAAAATTTACGAAACGAAAAAAAATATTTCAGTAAATATATATATTACATTAGAATGCAGAAATAATTCATGAGTTTACGTTAAAAGTCTTTAGTTAAGAAATTTTATATTTTGAACTTTATATTTATTTGTAATAGGTATGTATCTGGCATTAGATTAATTCATTTTTCGAGCCCTTAATTATGCATTATGCATAACAATTTTTTAAATGTATTTATAGTATTTGTCGAATTGAATTATTAAACAGTAAAATTATAAAAAGGAGTATATGAAAAAATATTTGCATTCATAACATCAAAATTGTATTTTAAAGTTCGACAGCCGCAGCAATAATGTAAAACGGTTTAAAACAACTCTGACTATTTATAATTAACTGACAAGAGCAATACCATGTATCACTCACTGTCAATCATGTTATTGATTTATATTATATTCATATTTACAGTACTCATTTGGACCAATCATATTTCTGTTAAAATCATTGACATGTATTTTGTTCATACTTGATATTCCTTATGTATAAGTACATCAAAATGCTTTTACGAATATTATTATTTTATAATATAAACACAGTTACATGCATTTAAGGTTTATTTAACATAGCAAATTTATCTAGAATGTGTCGGTTTGACAACATTCTTCATTTCACGTTTAGAAACAAATAAAAGGTTTCAAGAAGGAGGAATTTTAACGAATTAAAATATGGGAAGTTACGAGTATACTAGTTTCTAAAATTCAAAATGCATACTGGTGCGCACTCATTCAAAAACACAATTGCGTTTATATTATTCCTGCAGTGAAATATGAATGTTTTATCAGTAGAGACGCTACTTTACATATTTATACCGGTATATACATTCATAAGTTCCTTTGTAATAATATTATAACATTGTTTACTTAGAAATTAGAAGCAGAATATGTATTTTATGCTAATTAGTTGTTTGACATACTCTCAACAAATAAATAAATTGCGGATATCTTTGACAGTAACCAGAGAATGTAGCATATAGTACTTGTAATGTAATTTAATTTAAGTTCTCGACAGATCCAACATTTAAGATAGAACTAATTTAACATTATAACATATTACCCTTTCAAATAAACTTATCTGCACATTTACATTTAGTTTTACGTTGGTTTGACTCTCACGACTCAGAGATGCATGCAACTCTGTCACTTATTTAACGTTAGTATGAACTGATTTTACTGGAAATGACGTTTCAAAGCTCTACGAAAGCTTCATGATAATCAGACTAATGAGGGCGACACCATTAAGCCAATTAGATAACTAAAATTAATCCCATTGTTCCATTTATTCGGTTCTTTATTCAAGTATTTCAATGGAGCTTTTATACTTGTACTTTTGGAATGTATATCAAGTTGAGCTTTTACATATACTCTATAGAGGAACGTACTACCTACTACCTTTTATATCATGACCATTTTATTAAGAATTAATATTCTAATCTGAATATTAAACTAACTATATAAGTTTTGTAATTTCATATCATATATTTAATCTACAATTAAAACTGACTTGAACTTTTCCTTTGGAAGTTTCCACACAATTTCTAAGGTTAAGTTAAAAAGTTTATATAAATTTCCTTTTGTAAATTTTAAGTAGTTAAAAGAAGTATTTAGGTTATTTACAATTTAATACTTAATAAGAAATGTAATTATATACAATACGTTAATAAATTAAAAATGTTAAATTAAAAATTAAAGTCTCTCATGGCATTATCTAGGGTAGGAAATGGAGGGTGGAATAGCGGAAGGGTATAGAAATGGGAATGTAAACAAAATGAGTCATAAAGGAGAATAATGAAAGAGTAGGATAGCACAATATAAAAAGAGAAACATAATGTGTAGTTAAGAATAATAATTAGACTATATAATGAGGAATTAGGACAAAGCATAAAATACCATTAAAAAAATATTGTTTATTAAAAGAAATTAACAAGTACGTGGGGTTTGAAAATACTCATAGAAATGTTAGAAAAAGAGAAAGGAGAAGAGTATAAGGCATTAGTTAAATTATAGTAACAAAATTTATGAATGAATATTTGAATTTTTTAGTAATTGTATTCATTAAAATCTTTGCATAAAATAATTTCTTATACCTTTAAAAGTCAACTTCCTAAAATAATAGTAAAGTCACAAATATACACAGATATGTTATTGCAGAAAAAACTGGCTGTAATGGAAACAATCCTTTTACAGTATTTTCTTTATTTCAAAAGTTATTTCTATTGTAACTTTCTATATTACTTTTAAAATATGAATAAGATTATCAGCGAAATAGCGGAGCTTTACACAGAACATTGTAGTAGCATACTGATAACGTTTTAAAACGTAATATTCATTAGTATTACACAGAAACGTTATTTATTGCTGCGAAGCTTACTGAAATAAAGCTAGCATTCACAAGTCATAAATTAGCTCGATTCATGAACATTCTCTTGGCTCTTACTTTCGAGATTTATTTTACGATGTAACGATACAGATGCCTTAATTATTGTTTATTACTAATTATTTTATTACCAGGGAACTCATTAATGAAATAAATTTCCAATCGCTGACCAGAGACATTTTTATCACATCTAGTATTTAACGCATTATTTCTCTAACGTCCGTTATATAATTTTCTCCCTTTATTTATTTTAACGAGACATTTTATTATGCTTTAAGGTTTAAGCACTAAGTACTTGTACTAGGAAGTAGAGAGGGAGCAGCAATGTGAATCGTTAACTTTGCTGAACTCCGCGTGAATTACACAACTAATAAAACACACATTCCTGTGTCATTGCAAAATAGTTTGCATATTTAAAGACAGTTGTCTCGGACATAGAACTCTGGAATGTTAAGGCGATATTTATAATGATCAAATTAGCTTGTTTTAAGCAATGTAGTAGTAGTTTGGAAGGTCTGTGTCTAGTTTCAAGGGTTGATATACGAAGTGAGGTTATAAAATAACGAGTCCTTAGATATACACCCCTCCCCTATTGCAGACGCGGATGTATCAACATTTTTCTATTTGCCCATGCAAGTCCCATTTTCCCACAAGCACTAGAATGGAAAAAAATCGGCACCAGATGGATGAATAATCTGTTCAACTCGATCTTGCATATTCATTTGAATTAAGCACTAAGCGACCCAAGGTAAAAGAGGTCTCTGCAGTCGCCCTTAAAACCTGAGTATTCTTTAGTCACAAAACATAACATCTGATACCAATATCCACTTTATTTACAACAAATACGAATTACAAATGTTTCTCTAACATAAAAATATTTCTTTTTATAAGAAAAAAAGTTATGTTCTGATAAAATTTCCGGTGTTGTATTGAATTTAGCTATATCTTTTGACAGGTATTTTTCAAGTCTTTTACAACTTTTAGTCTCACTGTATACAGTAGTTAGGAATATGAAATTGAGTTTCAAAATAACATCATACTATCACCGGTACTATCTCAAAACAGGAAAACAGCTGAAGCAACAATCTCAAACACAGTCGAAAAAACTTCAATGGCGCGAGGAAATTCTGAATTGAATTTAAAGATATTTTGCTAGAATATGTATAATATGTATACGAAGATAGTCTGAAAACTTTCCAGCCTAATACAGACATAAGTATTTTTGTTGTCTTTTTCATAGTGATGAAAATTGTTGTCTTTTTCATAATAGTTAATGAAAATTAACTCTGTCCTGTGAGTGAGAGTCTAAGAAAGAAAAAAGATCTATGGGGATCAGTACCAACTTTCAAACGATATGTGTCAAAATTTTACAATATTTCGACTGTACGAGTTATAGTAGTTGTATACATACCATATAACAATGTATAAATCTGAGTTTCGTGTGCTGGTAAAGCATTGCTTTTTAATAGAAAAAAATTATTATACTGTACTATAAATTTTATTAATATTATTAATTTTAATTTTATTAATATTGACTCCAATATTTTAATTTAAACTAATAAGCGTGCCTTTTATAGATCTTACTAAAGATTACCCCCGTCTTTTTGGCGTGTATGATTTGAAACCAATAAAATAATTCGTAATTACATTTCATATTTAATTCTATTTTTAAATTGAAATAATAAATAAACTCGCACAAATATAGATCTTATATATTGACATGAAACTCAAAAAAAGCAAAACCTAAGAAGAAAAAGAAGTTTTGATAGAAATCTCATGTCCTTCAATAAGTTGAATATGAGTTTATGATATATACAACGTTAATTAGAAGCAAAAACCAAGAAATCATTAATTAACGTAATTAAAACTTTGTACAACACAGCAATTAATTAATTATTTTAATTGTGGGAACCATTCTTAAATTAGATTTAATTTTAATTAAACCAATTTGGGGAAAGTTGAGTTGGCTTGTGCTCTTACTGTTAAATCATATAAAATTGTACAATGATAAATTGATTAAATTACGTATCAAACTTGTAAAAAAACATAACCAAGTTACCGTTACGTAAACGATTTTACGTTGTATAGAACTTTTAGTGATCACTGTTTTTTGAAAAATAAATTTACCCTGTTGATTGGCATTTTAAAGATTATAAAATCTTAAGAAGTCCTTTTCCAGGATTAAAAACTTTTAGAAATGCTGTAAAATAATAAAAGGCGTACTAAGCTTGGAGCATCTCGGCCTCGACGTTGATTTTTTCTCTCACTTATCATCGACATATAATAGGCATCTGCGTCCATACAGATAAGGTACCTTAAATGTTCAATTATTGTTTATTTACTCACATACTCAAACAATTTAGAGATTTTTATAATACATTTATGAAATCATTAATAAATTTCAACATTTCATTTTGATGTGGCGCTGATTTTTCGACAATTAAAAACGGTTTCAGTACGACTTAGGTGTTCATAAAGTAAGTGAAGCTGATAATTATACCTGTTACAACAAGAAGAATAAAGATGTAGTTAAAAGTTTTTAGTAGTTTAAAGAAATTAATTGCAAACGCCTGAAATGAATGGAGAAAATTAACATGAAATTTTATTTTATTTTATTTTTACTATTTTTTCAGTGATGTAAAATAAGATGAGATATTCAAATGGATAACGTTTTCTTTCAACTTGGAAAGTCTTTTGAGTTATACGAGTACGAGTATTTTTTTGTTTGTTTTCAGTCCAATGAGATAGAAATTTACATAAATGTAAAGTGGCGTTCAAATCAAGCTACAAATGTTTATACAGGCGCGAACTTCATGGACCTGACTTCACACAGTAGGAAATAAATACCAGTATGTAGCAAAATAAAGTGGGTGTATTAAAATATAGAGTTGTACTTATATAATAATATATTTTTTTTGTAGTTCCTTTTTAAACTAAATTACAATATAAGCAGTTAAGGTTTTATGTGGGTAAAATAATAATAACATTTTGTGTGTTTCAAAAACATTTTTGTGGTACGCATTTTTGTGGTTGCTGTAATTGTTTTGTTTGGTTTTGTCAGGTTTTGTCAATATAAATTCGCTTTTTGTTTTTGAATTTAAAATTTTTTTTTTATCTTATTGTTTTAAAATTAAACGTACTTAGTAAACACACGTTTACTACTAATAGTAAACTACTATTTTCACTTCGTTTCTCCTCCTTCTCCATACTTTTCTTTCACTCTTTCTTGCAATATATCCTCCGTTTTCCATTTTCTATAGACTCTGTACCTCTCTTCCTTCGTCCCTGAACCATTCTGTCTGTTCCACAGCTATATCTCTTCCTTCGTAATACCTTTTCCTCTCCTCTACCCATTTTGTGTTCACTCTTTTCCTGATTACTTCTTCCACCACTCTCAAAAGTCCAATCTCTGCCTTTTTCATTTTTTCTTCCCACCTTATCGCCCTCATCCCTCCATCTATCCTCAAATTGTTCCTCTTCACCTCTTCCTTTATCAGGTATCCTGCAGAGCATTTATCTACGTGGCCTAGTTATTATAAATGTTTTGCTTAAGTAAAATATTACATGGAAATATGTTTTGCGTTTTACGGGTAGTAAGATTTTTTACATAAAATTGTATTTTATTTTAAGTACATTGTGTCAAATATACTAACACAATACTTAGCTTAGATTATGTTAATTTACATATTTAATAATATAGCTTTCATGAGCAAACTAACTCAACATGTTTTAAACTTAATATAAATTATACAAAGTTTAATTCATCTTATTCAAAACGCAACATCATAGTAAATTATAAATTATAGAGTAAAAATAACAGGCTAATTTAAACTTGTATGAAACTCTAACTAATGTATTCAGCAGGATAAAGAAGCATATGATTAAATAGTGGTTTAACAGTTAGGTCTACAATTACAAGTGGACAAAGGACTGAATTAAACAATGAGACCTCTTTTGAGATGAACTATGTGTATAGGAGAGCCTTTCTCATCTAAAATATGTAAATGACATATTACTGGTCTTTATTTAAATCAGAATATGTAACTTGTTTCGACAAGTAAAAGAATATCATGGTCTACTAAACGTTCATTAAAATCAAGACTTAAAACCTAAACAGACTCGTAATTCTATCTCGGATTGCTTTTGTTTTTTTAGTTGCACACAAAAAGTTACGATATTTTTTTCGTATTGCATTTTCTTTTAGAATCCTTAACCTTTCTTTAGATATCTTTAACAGTTTTGATTTGGATCTGATTTTAGCAAAACAGAAAGAAATTTATTTTAGTTGAATTTAATTTCATGTTATTGATTAAATAAGTTTAAAAGAGTAACAATATACTCGAAAAATGGAATGTTATGAATATTATATAGACTGCATAATGAACCAACCTCCAAGCGAATATTTAGATAGTATTTTATGTAGTACGAGCTCCAAAATGTAACGTTTTTGTTTTAAATCAGATATGAACTGAAAAACAATACGCGATCAATCAAAAACCAATTTCATTTTAAATCAGTCACATATATGTATGATTGTTTGGCTGGAATGCACATGCAAGTTGACATTGGTACATTCGATCTATTCATATTTATTGACTACGAGTTACAAACCGAATGCAGTACAATTATACTAACCACGACTGTAAAACGGTTATATACGAATATACTTACATCTGTATCAGTGACGTAGCTACCGCCGTATCTGCCGTATCAATGATACGGGGCCCCGAGCTACAAGGGCTCCAAATTTTGTATAAGGAAAAATTCGAAATATGCTATCCACAATCTCACTTAAACTCTTAGGCCGTACTTAGCTTAGTTCCTAGGAGTATTAATTGTAAGTAATAATGTATACTCAATATGTAATTATTTTAATTCAATTCTAGCCATTAATCTTTCAATCTTTACCCATCATTTGGGCCCCCAACAAATTTTGATACGGCCACTGATTTAAATTTTACGGTCAATTGATATTTGCCACTGATCTGTATACTCTTATGCCAGCTAAATAAGTCACTTTTTTAAAGGTAAACTTACCTATGTTTCTGGAAAAAAGTTCAGTTATATGAATAGGCATTACTTGTAATAGTTATTTGTTTATTTTGTTAATTTGTTTATCAATTTTGTAAGATTATTTCGTCTATCTCCGCGAATCGAACCCGAATCGAATCAGAATCCAACCATCTACGTCTGCTATTGGGATGGTGTCCTCATTTTTTAGTGGTCGATTTTTCAATTGTTGATTGAAATTGATGTTAATAAATGTGTATTGGCGTGTCTATTTTATTAAATATCTAAATATTGACGGAGATTAAAAGTTTGAATTGTAGTTTTAGCGCTAGAAATGGTCGGCCATATTTGTATGACGTGAAATGTATTTTAACGTCAGTTATTTGTTGAGTAGGTGAGTGCTGTGGTAATGTTTTGCAACTGTTGGTAGTCAAATAATCAAGTCAAGTCAAAGAATGATAAGTTTCTATTTTATTTAACCCTGCTAAGGCAGACATAATATTGACTGTAAATAATATTTGATATTTTGATATATAAATGCATATAGCAGAGATTTATGAGCTGTAAGGTTGATAACCTTACAGAAGGATTGTGATGTCACATGCACTTGTAATGTGTACAACGTTGAATCCCTTTAATAATTAAAGAGACAAAATGACTTTTTTAATTGTTAATATCTCTTAAGATATAAGGAGTTATTAAAAAATAATTGGACATTTGAGGTTCTAGTAACCCACTTTATCAATATATAGTACACTTTTATAGAAATTAAGACATAGGACACCAGCCCATTATGACCAAACTACGAGTATCTCGATCACACAGAGAACTAAGACAGTTTTTGATTTCGATAGGTTTCAAACATTGAACTCACCGTTATTATACCACCGCTCGTTTTGTTAAATTTAACAAAGGTTAGCAACCCAATACACAATTATCAGATAAAAATGTCCGCTTTTTAAAAGGATATTTATAATAGAAGACTGAATGATATAAAAAGGTCTATAAAATGTATTTATAAAATTATTGATTTTAATACATTTTTATAGCCAACATTGAGTTGCACGAAAAATAAAATATTTAACATAAAGAAATATATTATATGGTTGACGTTCATCATCGAAGTGATAAAAGTATAAAGACGATCAAAACCAATCATCTGAAAGATTTTTACGAGTTTCTTTTTACATTTTCTCAGAAAGAATTCTTAATACGTTACATTTTTAGATTTCTTCCAAAAAATAAATAAATGTATAAATACAAATACATGTATCTAAAGAAACATCTATTTGAAAATAAAAAATAAATAAGAATAAGAAAAGAATAAGGAAATATAAAAATAATAACTACAGTAAAGAAGTCTTTTGACTTCGAGAACTATGAAAAAACTACAGGTATGCGATGGTACGATTTGCAGATGCTACCATGAAAACAGTGCTTTGTACTTCACAAAGAACACAAAATATAAATATTATTAAGTATTAAAATAAATATATGTTTGTTAATTTATGTTTTGTGACCATAACAATATTTGTACATTCATACAAGTCATAAATTATTCGAAATGAAATAATTTAAAAATCATTTATTAAAACTTCAATCAAAACAAAAAAAAAATTAAATAGCCATGAAACACACAAATTGAAAATAGATTACGTCATTAATTTGCATCAAGCTATAAATAATTATGCATCATTGAACTGACTTAATTGTTTTTAACCGCAATATATAAAATATTAAATGAATAAAAATTAAATGATTGGAAAATTAAATATTTATTTAAACATGTGTGCACTTTTAATGAAATTGATTAAAAATGCAATTTTGTAAAGTACTATTGTATGTGTTAATCGCGTATATTATCCGCTAAATATAAAACATGTGTAATACGTTACACGTGAGTTGTATTTAACTCACCATATGGAGCGTGAGTTAAATACATATTGTACAACGATGAATTTGCCGTCCCTGGCCGTGTAAGTAAACTAAAACATTTTTAACCTGAGATATACCGGAAATATACATACCTGTTTAGCTATATATTATATGTATGTGTACCAATGTAACTATACAGGTATAAGGAGGAGCTTAAGAATTAGGCACTAATAGTCGTGGAGACAATCTCCTCCGGCTCTATCAGTATCAAAGATGCTGCTAATCTACTTACAATCCACTTAGTCGTTTAGTTTAGTTTGAGTAGAAGGAGAAGCCTTCTGGCTGCACCTCTAATCTTTCTGATTCCATATATATTGCATGTAAATCCGTTTGTTGTGATATTTACTCAGACAATGTAGTTCCTTCTACGTCTTACGTGCCTACACTGTGATAGAAACAAACAATAAAAATGTTATGTGATGTATTACAAAACTTTCTATGAAAAATGTAAAAATGTACTATGACTGCGTAATTTTTATTTGATTCTATAGGCATTTTTGTCATAAAACCATTAAACATAAAGCATCTTTGTGATTTGCCACGTAGTAATTTTACTGTATATTTATCACAGTGTACGATCTGTATAATGATGGTATTATTGTTTATGCAAGTACTTTACAATTAATCTTACATTACACTGTATATTCGAGGAATCTTTGAAAAGTAACCGTCTTTGTTGAGTAGCACTAGAAACAGTGGACCAGAGACCTTCATTTTCATATCCGCGCAATCTATGACTCAGTAAGCTTCCAGCTATAAAAGTGGGAGCATTGTACTGTCGTACGTTTCTCGTAATACCCTCACAAAATGAGTTGCAATCGAAAATCCCGCGAAATGTAAGATAAGAGCGATAAGATTTCTTTATGTAAAAATCATCGTGGATTACTTTATTAGTCATAAAGTTGTGCGGCAGCGGATTCGATTGGATAAAAATAGAAGAGCAAACATTCATGATGAACTACCTCCTGTATTCGGTGATGATCTCACCAAGAAAATTGACGAGAAAGTTCGAGAGAACTGCCGATGTTGACGCTGTTGGAACTTACTCAATTCTTCCCGAAAATTTCTCGGATGCTACCGAAACTGTGCAGTCGAACAACTTGTATACAGGAGGAACTTGTAAGTCGAATAAGCGACTATAAATGGCGACTATGTTTACTTTATTTATATGCAAACAGATGTTACTTTTTGAACAACCCTCTTACTCATATACGTATATTTATTTAAAACAATTTAAAGGAATACAGCAATTACCACGGATTATAATATCCTTTATGTCTAATAACTCAGAGTAATTAAACTAATTGATAATTACCATATAATCATCTTAATCCTAAGTATGTCGCATTAAACGGTTGAACTAGTTCTGTGAATTGTTCATCACAATCATCCCCCGCCGTTGATTGAGCCGCTCTGTTAATGTACCGTACCGTACCGTCCAATACACCTCATCATAGAATGTACCTACCTACATACATACATACCTCACCATACCTACCCTAGATACACCCCATGATTGTGTCGATGCCATAATGTCGCGATGTGCACAGACTATTTAAAACGTTCACCGATAATCCGATTATTTTATTAGATATTAATACAGCAATTATCTGGGTCAACTTTATATAGAATTATTATCAAAGTTCACCTCTGATAAATGTGAACTGCGGGCAACATCCTAATCGCATTAAGCTACAAGTTTAATCAACCTAAAGAAATAATTCATTTAAAATATTCATTAAATTGTGTTAATATTTAAATCAATATTTTAATAATTAATATGATAATTAATACTACGTTAGTTTAAGGTCCTTGTTAATAATACTATTTGCATTATTAATTATCAGTTAGTTCCCTTGTGATGTCCTTAATGGAATATGTAAACAGCAAGAGTGAAGGACTGCTTGTTCTTAGGTACGAATGCCATCTTATCATTTGCAGCAATGTTGTAACTACATATTTTTGAATAATACCATGTTTAAAATGCATGGTAGATGAATAAGTATAGTAACAATGTGTAATTATGTAAGAAATGCATTATAAAAGTAGCACAAAAGTAGTCTTTTTCATCAATTAAAACACAACGTAACATAATCATGTTCGGTAAATATTAATAAGTAACGTTATGTAAATAATATTACATAAACTAATTAATTAGTTTACATTTTGTAACTAGCGCGAATTGAACATTATATAAACTCTTGTAAATACAGTATACCAGTATACTTTCAACATGTAGGTCAACATTAACTAGAAAATAAATAAAGTTCGAGTATCTAATGCTTATATTTTTACTTAGAAACAAATGTATCTGAAGATAACTCAGTACAACGCTAATATCGCACCATTATAAAGAACAACACATCTAGACTAGCATACAACGGTCTTTAGAAGTTACAGTCGAATTTTTCTATAAAACCCTTACTCAGTAGGACGTATGTAATTTACGAACTTTTGTTAATTAAAGCTATAGCAGTTTGACGTAAACTTTTAGAAGAGAAAAGTATAGTACACTTTACGGTTTAGATATACGTATATATAGGGTACTACTTTTAAACTTGATGAAATTTATGAACCGTTGAGGTGGTAGTTCGCCAACCGTTACCAACAGCTAAACCTAATCCCACCAATGTTCTATACAGAGAGCTTTTGGTGACTTAGAACGAAGAGAGGGGGAAAGAGATGGAGAAGTCGTAGAAGTGAAACAGCTAACAGAGCTGAATTAAACGTTGTGCTCAATTTAACACCGAAGAAAAATATTGCCTCTTTAGTTGAAAAGTAATACTTAAAAGTCATTACTAGCTAAAAACAATGTGTTACACCACTTTCATTGCTTCCGTTATGACGCAGATCTAATCTGTACCAAAAGTTAGTATTGAGTAAGTAAATAAGGGTTTTCATTCATTTATTTTCATTCAAGTAGCTAGACTGTCTTAGGACAGTCCTGCCTTTAATGTGCGTCCACTCTAATGTAACTGATATTATTTTTCATTAAATGAAACACAACCACTTAACTAAAATGTGCAGTTACATGCTAATCTGTTTTTATATTTGCATTCATATTTTCTGCATTAAATCGCACTCGTTTTTTATACCTTCGCATTCATTATTTGCATGCAAGGTTACTGCTTGTACCGCCCTGCGTATTTATCTACATTTTAGATATCGAAAGTACAAAATATTGCATTGCTTTCACACATTGTCAGCTTTGGAATAACCCAGCAGTAAACCCAAACAATTTTTAAGCAACAACAACAAACGGGTAGATATAATGAAGCAGTTTTAATTAAAGACGATATCAAGAGATGTTATTACATCCATTTACCAAGTGTCACCAGTCTATATTTATGAAGAAAACTTCATGATTTACTAAAATTTCCAGAAGTCATACCAAAATTATAAATTTCTTTCAAATATAATACACAAAGTAAGAACTATCCAATTCTAAAAGCGCTATACAGAAGACAGTAGTCTATATAATACCCTTCTGTTTATTCAGATTGAATTTCTTTTTATTTCTGATCGAGACAATTTAACACATGAGTTTGTCTCGTAAACTAAATAAGAGCATCTATTTTTCTACGTCTTACTATAAGCTAATACGGCTCTGATATTGACTGGGTGGTGAAGAGGCGTTGAGCTATAAAATGGAGCTAACGTGACGTAAGAATCTACTATACAATAAACACTGTTAAAGATTGACGGACCGCATTTATTTGTTGGACAGTATTATTATGAGATGAAAGGATTTCAAAGTCACTCACATTCAACATTTAAAATAATTCGACCCTACGAGGAAGGAAATTTATATAAATATAATTATTTATATAAATTGTCTAGATATATATAAAAGCGTTGATCAAAATCGCCCGCAACAAATAATATCGAGAAAACCGCTTATTTTGTAATAACAAATTCTACTTAAAGGGCTGCTACTCGAAGTTCTGTAGCTCTAATAATTTTACAATTATTGACCTAAAGAATCAGCCACATATCTTTGAGAAACCACAGAAATTAAACGTAAACTTAATTGGGAAAATCTAACTTTGGTCTTCACTAACTAAACAAATGTAGAATCACTGTAAAATTAACAGTTTCATATTATTGGCCTATATCCGAGGTGGCCAGTGTGCCTAGTCATAGACAGCTTATGGCATAAAGCGGGGTTAAAAGTTTAGGTAGTAATAATAATAATGAAATGAAAATAGTTAAAATGTAAATAAAATAAAGTAAGAAGGGCGAAAAAGAGGACCGTGATCCTAAGAAGCCCGTAAAATATTAATAAAAAAATATATGTATTATTGGCCAAATAGTATTTCATTTAAAAATTGTAACAATATTGTCAATTTCATAAAAAGTAAAAATACCCTATTATACGTTTATCACCCCATTTTTCTTTTTTAATTTCAGTTGATATTCGATGCTTTCCACGTGGGTCGCTATGAAGAGGGTGCCCTGGACGGGTGTCCCGAAGGTTTTATGCAGATGTCAGAACTGGGTCGACCTTTTACCGGGGGCTCCTGGTGTGGCCACTCTTCTGGCTTCGCTGTCTACTACAGTGAAACGTCCACAATTACTGTGTCAGTCAAGGTAAGGTTCAGCAAGATTACTCTCTACTCCTTAAAATCATAAAATATGTATAACAGTGTATAGTGTATACTACGAGAAGATGTAAAGACATATTTAACAAAACAATAAAACAATGGAGTTATTTGTTTTACCTACATACAGATAGAGGGTTAAGTGTAATCTGAAAGGCTTAACCTGTGAGAGACAAATAAACTAGTTAGAATATATGAGCCAAATGGAAAAGCATTATCCTTAAGCAAGTCTGATTTAAATGGTAATCACTATGCCCTATATCTCCCTCTCCCGCTATGTGAAATAACCTGAATTAACTTGTGGTATTAGCAGGCAATATTGGTTGGATAAAGTACAATAAGCTGGTTGTACTCCGTGTTCTACGTTATCTTAATAGTTTAATGCTAGGCAGAAGCGCATAAGAGATGTAATACCTACTTTAGGTAGTTCATGACTCACTTAATGTCAAAATTTTTGTTTTGGTTTGTGTATATTTGATAGTAATTAGTAATCTTTTATTGTAAATATAATACATTTGCAAATATATTGATTTTAAAATTCAATTTGATCTTTTTACCAGAAATTACTGCACTCAGCATCAATTATCAATGCTCTTGCCCACTGTGTCGTCTAGTTTTCATTCATTTATGATGAGCTTAATGAAAATACAATTTGTTTCTAAGACTCTTATCTTTAATTCACTTTAGTTTTGATAAATTACGTTAATGATGTACCTTGGTTATAATTTTCATCAAATTAAGGTGGCAGTTTATTATAAAAATATTTCCTAATTTCATTTAAGAGATGCTATTGTTTCCCATCCTATTGTTCGTTAGATATAGGAATGCATTCAAGACAAACTATGAATATCATTTAGTTATAAAGACCTCCAGTGAATCTTTCCGGAAAACCTTTGCTAATGATATTCTATGAATCTTTTTCTAATCATTTTCATAATCCTAAAGTATCATTCCCACTCACTGCTTTAATTTATTTTATTTTGTATTTAATTTAAATTGTTTAGCATATGACAATAGGCGTAGTCATTCACAGTACCATTTTTTATTTCATTTATTTTTTAATTTTTCTTAGTTTTTTTAGGTTCAATGTTTTAAATTAAAAATATTAAATTAAGAAAAACTATATTATATTATAACCTCCAGAATGTGACAATCTGTCAAAATGCAGTAGAATTTATATTTAAAAGAAATGACTAAGTTAGTTTATCAATTTCTGTTCTAAGCTATTTTAATTATTTCACCTTCAATTTTGTTCAACTGTCAAAATTTATATTACTAAAAACGCATGCGCGCCAATTAAATTATCTAAACTCAAATTAACACACGAATGTGACTAGGAATACCCATTCTGAAAACCTGAAATCTAGATTAAAATATTATATACAGACAGTAAATTAAATATCAAAACAGTGAGTGGGAATGAGGCTTTATTCAAAGTATTTTCAAATTTTACAGTGATATTAAAATTAAGATTAACAAATCGTATTAGGCGTATTTCAGCCCAGGTAGAAACGAATCTTGAAATTAGATTTTATTAAGCTATCTTTGCAAGGCATTAGCTAATTTTAAGCTTATTAATTTAGGTTGGTGCAAAATTAATTGTAACTAAGCTGAATAACCTTGCAGGATTAGCTAGTTCCAATTGGAAAACCCATGTATTTTACTCTTTCAGAAAACTACTACTACTACGTTTATAAAATGGGCATACCAAATTTCATAAAACGCTTGGATAATAAGCTACTATATAGCTAATTTTAATACTTAATTATTCATTTAGAGATGTGTGTTGTATATTATTCTAATAGCAACCTTGCAGTTAGCTTGTATACCAAGCCTTGTACACCAAGCATAAATAACGTTACTTTCAAGTTTCAAACCTGCACTCCAAGACAATTTTCTACCTGGGAGGTTTAAAAATGAATTCCCTGAATTGAAATTAAATAATGGATCATATATTTGTATCTATATATATGTATTTTATGTATATCCACGTAAACACACAACAATATATTTCAAGCAACAATAAAATGAACTTTCCATTGAACTGGTCGACCTGTGACAACACGACCCTTTCAAAGAGTACTCTAAAAGGTTACTTCAATATTAAATGTATGCACCCTTCTACTGCTGTATCCATTGAAGAGGCAATAGTTGTCTATTGGATATCGAAAGAGAGAATGCTGTATTGTAAAAGGAACCATCATATAAAAGTTTAATATATTTATAATGTCTATTTTAAAATAACATTTTGTTAGAAAATCGATTTCGATATTTCATAGGCTGTTTCAATTATCAAATTGAATACCTCTTCTTATGCATGTAGCACTGCCTTGGCCGATTTCTAGATATCTAAAGCATGGTTCTTGATATTGCTAATAGCACTTCTTAAGAGAATAAGAAAAACACTGGCACATTCCGCAGATGTTTCAAATAGGTTTCGTAGCATAATCAAAACACAATTCTAGCAACGTCCAACTGTTCAAATATTTTTGTGAAGTGTATCGATTATCATCAGAGGCAATTATCAGCATCCCTTATCGATACCATCATTCCATTCCACTCACTTTATGCGTGAGAACCGATTGACATGATCCAAAACACATCCCAATCCCAATACGTTCGTTTCAAAGCTCTTCAGAGTCTCGGCTTGACTCGGCTTCCTGTCATGCATTCCCGTGGGAATTGTAATGTAGTGGTTTTTCACCACATCTCCCATCTGCTAATAACTTCCGAAATACCTACCACATTAATGCACTGGGTGGGGTCTTACAACCACAAGGTTTGGTTAACTGTACAAATAGTACCACATCACGTCACGTGACGTCACAGCGCGGCCGTCGTCAACGCACAAGTCTGTTTTTTATTTATAAGCAATTAGACCTTTAGAAGTTCTTCACTTAAAAAAACCTTAGTTCTACTAACGAGAAGTAAGGAAAAATATGTTGGAAAAAGTTGGATACTTTGTATGTTCAAATTTAAGCAGAGGCGGATTGTTTCGTAATTCAATATTTTATATCACTGTTATGGCCACTGTTTAAATATTTACTCCGTAAATTTCTTCTGCGGGAAGCGAGATAGAAAATTGTCTTCAAATGCAAGTTTCAGACATGTTAGCTGGTCACAAGCTAATTCCAATGTTCATTTACTACCTGGGCATGTAGATATTTAGGGAACATGTTATGTATCAAAGATTGCACACTTACGTCTTTTATCTATGAAAATTTTATCACAAATTACTTGCACTAAAAGTAAAACATGCATATCTTAGGTAGAAAATTGTCTTGCAACTTGCAAGTTCACAATTGCTAGCTTACCACAAGCTAAGTCCAAAATTAATTTTCTACTTTTCATATAGAGAAATTAAAAGCAACTAAGTCTACTAAGATTGTAAGTCACTCTTCTATGGGCATCGAAATTATAACAGGTTCAAAAATCCCACTCTTCTTGGTCTCGCTTGGATCGCTGTATTTTTTGTCTGGATATAATACAAACAACATGCAAGCGACATGTACATGTGCTAACATCTTATATACACGGTCATCAACATCTCGCTGATGTCATTTATCATACGAATATATTGTGTCACACATTTGTGCTCCATATGATTTTCTTCTGCAGACCGAACTGTGCTTATGGGGAAAGCTACGCGGAAAACATTATATTATTCAGTTGATGTTAAAATGTATCAATAATATTTCATATTGACAACCGATTTGTTTTTTTATTATTTGGATATCATGTTCAAAACCGAATCATTTTTTATCGCATATCGATACCATAAAATATGTTCGAGTAAAGGCTATAAACTATATTTCATAGTGTTTCTTATTTCACAAACTTACATTTCTTTTTACACTACATTAATCATGTTAATATAACGCGAGTACCTATGTACTTGTTAAAATAAATAATTAAATTTTAATTTTAAATCTGTATCAGAATGCATTCTGTTTAATTAATGAAACGTAGCAGAGAAGTGAAGTGAATTCCAATACGCAACGATATCTTTATGTTTACACGTATAAATGCGTTGTGACACCCATCACCTGCGTTTCAATGTGCATTGGTCCGACTTCATTCTCTTCTACGTTTCTTTTATTAAATAATGCGTTGCCTGATTTCCGTGCTGGTATATATAAACGCTTACCATAAAAGAGTGAAAATATTACTTTGTTTATTTGACCAAATATTAAATACAATTATGCAACTACTGTAGAGGTTCTCGGTTGTGCCGTATTAGTGATTTTGACATTATCTTAGATGAGAATATCAAAGATGAAAGACTACATAAAAGTCTTAATGATTAAAACATGTCTTAACATGATAATGATTCTCATGATACACACTGAGTGAAATAAAAAGCAATAAACGCTCGAATTCATCCGAAAGAAACCAAACGCAATAGAATAGAATACCGATTCGAACAAATTTCTACTGTATTACCTTTCTAAAACTTTAAATTTCATTGAAGAATGTTGAAAATAAAAATGTTCTAAGATTTGTTTATTGCAATCTCTAATCATATGTATAATCATATCTATAATTATGTATGTTATGTTAATCCTCTTTTTTTTTATTCATTCTTTATTTTATTCATTTTCAACTGATATAATGACCAACCAGCAATTTATCCATGACCAATACATTTCCTTGTGTCCTATGTCTTAATTTCTATAAAAGTGTACTATATATTGATAAAGTGGGTTACTAGAACCTCAAATGTTCAATTATTTTTTAATAACTCCTTATATGTTGGGAGATATTAACAATTAAAAAAGTCATTTTGTCTCTTTAATTATTAAAGGGATTCAACGTTGTACACATTCCAAGTGCATCTGACATCACAATCCTTGTGTAAGGTTACCAACCTTACAGATCATAAATCTCTGCTATATGTATTTATATATCAAAATATCAAATATTATTTACAGCTATTTCAAGGAACAATCAAATTTCAATATTATGTCTGCCTTAGCAGAGTTAAATAAAATAAAAACTTATTATTCTTTGATTTGACTTGATTATTTGACTACCACCAGCTACAAAACATTACCACAGCACTGACCTACTCAACAAATAACTGACGTTAAAATGCATTTCACGTCATACAAATATGGCCGACCATTTCTAGCACTAAAACTACAATTGAAACTTTTAATTGCTATATCTCCGTCAATATTTAGATACTTAATAAAATAGACTTGCCAATACACATTTATTAACATCAATTTCAATCAACAATTGAAAAATCGACCACTAAAAAATGAGGACACAAGCCCATTTATACTATTTATATTTTTGTTTTTACACTACTTTTACAATTGTCATTGTAGTTTGTAAGGTTTCTTCCCTTAAATATTCTAGTGAACGCTTGGTTGTCCAACAGTTGGAGTACCTTGGTATCCGGATGACAGTACAGTCTGCCGTGATACAAGTTAAGCATGGTACATTTATTCTCAAAAACATATTTTCTGCATAAATATTACGTAACTACAACGATTCTGTTTGCGGAGTAGATAACTGTCAAAGGCATATGTTAAAGTCTTAGGAAATATTCTATAATATAACAATAAGTAGTTTTTTATCCACAAAACTGCTACTACGAGTAAGTATAAGGGACAATATATGATGGTTATAGATGTGCAGTACATTAAGTATATTTTCCGGTGTATCTAAGCTTAAACTTTTTGTTTTCATAAAAAAATATATAATTCCTTTAAGTCTACTTTAAGAACTTCGCATAAAGAAAGTAAATACATACTTAACTGTAAGAAAACTTACATATTTTACTCGATATAATGTTACAGAATGAATAGTAATGTAATAAAAATGACAAAAAGTTAAGTTTGTTCCTTAAAGTCTGTAATTGTAAAAGAATGTACGAGTAAGTTGCAGGGGTAGTTTTTGAGAGTTGTATTGAGGTTTATGGAAGGAAAACTTATAGAAAGTTAGCTTCCAACTATTACAGAATAAGTAGAATGATAAACTTGGCAATAAATACGAATTATGAAAATCTTCTTTTGTAATAATCAATTTGTTATTCAACATATGTCAACATTTTATAGAAGTCTGAACATGTTAAAATGCTCAGTCGTTAGTGTACTGTAATCTCCTCTTTGTCACAAGAGACACAATCCATTAAATTACTTTTACCTTTAGGCAAAATTAATTTTAAAATGTCGTAAACACTAAGTAAATAAAATGCTTACTAAATATATTTTTTTCATATTGGATCTCATAGGAGTTTTAAAAATGTAATAATAAAAGAATTACAAATGGACTGAAACATTTTTGCCCTGGGCTGGAATTAGATGAAATGTTAGAATATGTATTTCTGACAGTGACACACTAATTGTATAGGTTAGAGGTATGCAGGTCTATACTACCTTAGTAAAAGCTTTGAAGGTATAAACCCTCTCTCTCGGGTGACATAAATAACCTTGACGCAATTATAAAGCATACCTTATGCTATTGTAAAAGTTAAAATAAAAAAAATTCTCTGTTACATACAGAGAATGAATGAATGAATGAATTTATTTAATATGCAACATCTTGTGACCTATTTTACAGGTGTTGAAAAAATAAATCTGTCATTTTTGCATTGGCGTCCTCATAATACTTCTTAAGAACACATTTAAGGATTATAAAAACCTTTAGGATTTTAGAATAACTATGAAATAATAACATTTAGATAAAATAATACTAGATTTTGCTTAAATAAAATATTACATGAATGTAAGGTAACATCCATTTGTGTTTTGCGAGTACAAATTAAGATTGAAAATATTATACCTCAAACACCTTTGGACTGACTCTGTTAAAGGATTAAATGATATGTAACTAAAATTAATTTGACATAAAAATGTATAAGTTTTTTATAACTAAATTTTTGTTAAGTGATTCAAAATTAATTAGTGAATTATTTAAATATTTAAAAAAAATTAAAATAGAATTATAAAATGTTAAATATATATATAAAAAATGTTTGATGGTGGCTATGAAGAATAAAAGTAAAAAAAAACATAAAAAATTATGTTTGCTGTAAAATTACGTTTTCTGGCGCAAGATATAAAATGATGATGAGGTTTTTATATAGTAATGGTTTCTTCTCGACATGGGTAGCTAACTGTGTTTTTAATTACGTTCTATTTACAGATTGGAAATTTTTGAATCACTAAAATTCATTTTGTGTATTCTAATATTAAGTTGCATTGTTTTGTCTTCAGGTATTCCACGCTCCTCTTCAAGCTGCCACTCCGTTTGAGTTCAAAATGCGGTACAAGTTCATAGCTCAAAGTGAAGCTGTTGTCAGGTGAGTTCTAAAGTCACATTACCATAGTTAATCTTAAAGCTTGTTAACTTAGCGTATTGCTAAACCGCAGACTACACGAGAATAGAGACACTCGTAAACAGAGAAGCGAGTTTGACTTAACTATTGGTCGGGTAAACACTGTAATGAAGAGGTTAAGTTTCTAGAAGCTACAAAGCTGAATTAATACAGAATACTGTTCGAATTCTGCAGTAAAATACTACAGAAATTGAAAAGATCAATCTGAATTTTTTAAATTGACTTATATTTCGATATTGTAACGTTATATATCATTATTATAACGTTATATTTCGTTATTATAACGTTATACTCTGTTATTATTATTTAGTTAATTGTCATTATTATAATGTTATATGATATTAGTATAACGGTATATATATATATATATATATATATATATATACCGTTATTTATTATTATTTTTTTATAACGTTATTATTCCTATATATCTTTAAAGTATTATACCCACCTGAATTTTATTTCTTACTTGTAACAATAATATAGCATATGACAATATGCGTACCTACTTCTAGCATATGTTCTCATTTTAATATTAGTTTTATGCTTTCATAGCAGAAGTATGCATTCTTCATAAAAACATAAATACTTTTATTTAATTTAAAGTCTTACTTTTTTTTTGGAACACCGTGTTTATTATCCGGAGGAAGAGATAAACTCGCAATAAACTATATTCAAAATAACAAATCAAGTAAACAGAGCATTGTGTATATGGAACGTCATTTTACTGAAATTAGAGTGTAAAACTCTTTATGTATCTCCGTCAAGCTTAAAATAGAATCTCTAATAAAGTTCATTGCACGCAAAAGTTTTCAGTTTTCGTTACTTTTTTTCAATGTTGTAAAAGCTTTTCTTTTGTATTCTACTTCACTCTTTAAACTTGACATTCTAAGGATGTAATGCGCGTACTTGATAACATCGTTTTATTTCCTTTAGGACCTTATTCTGTAAAGTATTTCCACCGGTGAAAAAATTTCATCGCTGTAAAATGACGTCACAACAGCGATGATTTTTTATTTGGTACTCTGTAAGAAATTTCCATCGATTTAAAAAAAAATTTAAAATCGACCAAATTATAAGGTCGCCTTTAGCAGTGACTAAAATTTTAGTCTTAAAATACGTCATCAATACCAGTTTATACTTTTTCACCGCTGCATATTATAAGGGCGATGGAAAATTTTGCATACAGAATACCACTTTAGATATTTTAAATGCAGCGACTTTATTCGAGCGGTGAAAAAATTAAATGTTTCCACCGCTGAAAAAATAAGGTCGATTTTTTTAAGAGTTACAGAATAAGGCCCTTAATCTCTAGTAGCGTTGTTTAGTCTTTAGTCTCTGTAGTTGTATGAGTACATACTAATGCTTCTACACATGTCGTAAATGAACGTGCTGGTCATCCGAGAAAGTAGTCTATTTTCAAGACATTGTATTTACGATCGTGCTTTACACTTATTATATACCTGATATAATCAAACACTTATTAAAAGCACTAGTTCTAAGCACTTAAGTTTAGTGACTTTATTTTATTCTACTAATAAATACATTGAGATACCTTTCACCCAAGCTATTATTGTTCATTTATTATACATCTATTTTTGTGTAATTTGTGGTTTCACCCCTTATCAAGATTTATTAAACTAAATTATCAAGGGGCAACGGTCGTCAAGCTGAACTTGTTCAAGCACACAGAAACCATCGAACAAGTTGGCCGAGCGTGTTACCAACCCAACATATTTCACGAGCCGTTTACGTAATACACAGCGATCATATTACACTTATGCAAGATTTATCTGCGATAAAATCAAATCATCTTTTCTTACAGAACCAATAACTTAAGAATTCATACTTTCATCGATCTATGTAATTTAATTCTGACAGCTATTCCTGAAAAAGCTTCAGTTTTATCTTCCAATGTATGAAGTTTAATAAAACATCAGTTGCATTTGCTTCTCATCAAAATCATTCTTACAATTACTAAGTTATTTCGATGTTATCACTTCAATTTACAATGTTACAGACATTTAAATGTGAGCTTTTAAACTTTGCAGAGAATGTTGAAACTTTACTGAAATGTAGAAAATTACAATTACAACTCATTTCGAAAATATCTCAAAGAGAAAATAACAAAGGCTTACGCTTTATAAAATAAGAGAAAATCATTTCTGTAGAGGAATGTTTTAATAAAATTTGTTATCTACTAATGGGAGATGCATATCAGTCGATGAGGGTTTACTTATAATAATTGATTTTCAATTAAGCCTTCACAAATTTATTCACTGTATTTGAAAAGCTTTTAACAACAAAATATAGCGAATATTGCGGAACGTACGTAATATTATTATAATTTGAAATTATTGAATCGTTCATGTATATAAGCTTAGTATGTATTGAATTTATTGAAATTAAATGGTAGGTCAACTATATCAAAATTTGTTTTATAAATAGTTGTGATACGCAATTATAGTTCATAATACGTCGGCTTACATTAAGGGAAAAACAAGGCAACACATAAAGCTTAACGGTGTATACATTATATAAATGATATCATATGTACCCAGGTAGAAAAGTATCTTGGAGTGCAAGTTTAAAACTTGAAAGTAGCGTTATTTATGCTTGGTGAACAAGGCTTGGTATACAAGCTAACTGCAACGTTGCTACTAGAATAATATACAACACAACTCTAAACGAATAATTAAGCATTAAAATTAGCTATCTAGTAGCTTATTTTCCAAGCGTTCTATGAAATTTGGTATGCTCATTTTAAAGCGTAGCGCAAAATTGCTGAAAGAGTAACATACATGCGTTTTCCAATAGGTACTAGCTAATCCTGCAAGGTTATTCAGCTTGATTACATTTGATTTTGCACCAATCTAAATTAATAAGCTTAAAACTAGCTAATGTCTTGCAAAGATAGCTTTATAAAATCTAATTTCAAGATTCATTTCTACCTGGGTATATTCATGTATAAAAAGTATAGAACGCTCTAGTTAAAACTTTTCCACCTCAAGTAATATAATAAAAGTTACATATTTTTAGACTTTAGAGTCTGGAGTGTTTAGTACTTCTAATGCCGATTTCACATCAGAGTTCAATAAAACACGAACAAAAACACCAATGCTTACACCAAAGACAGTTTTTAAAACATTTTTGTCTTTTGTTGGTGTTTTAGTAAACAAAACACAGTCCCATGTGGAGTTGGTAAGATTAAAGGAAAACTCGTTTGTTGTTGTTTTTTAGTCTCCTTGGTTTAAACACGCAGTTTTGTTTTTTGTAAACATTTTCGCTTGTCAGTTGTTGTTTATCATGTTTATAATTTTTATGGGACACACAGAAAAACACTAATACAAAACCAGTCTGTTCAGTATGAACAAAACATGTTTTTGTTTTATTTTTTGACAACAAAATTGTCTCTCTGGTGTAAAACCGGCATAGCGGTACCTTATATTATAAACATAAACAGTTACCATTGATATCTATGGTTTTGACAGATTTGGCTCAGTGACGTCACCTCTAGAACGTGGTCAGGTGTCCCCAGGTACATACTGCACCCGTCAGTTTGAAGAGTGCTACCGGAAACCATGCCGTTTACAATCACCGAACTTCCCAGGGATGTACCCTCGGAATGTGACCTGCTACTGGAGCTTGAGGCAAAGAACTGTTCCAACTTGTAAACATGCTATGGTAGCAGTACGCCAGGATTCAGAGCAAAAGGTAATCTAAAGGGCATTGAACCTACTGTAACTTTTGTTTATATTTTCAAAAGTTAAAAGTAAATAAATTATTTGTTATTGTTGTTTTGTATTTTGTGATGATATAGAATGAAATCTAAAATTTTATTTCCTCTTGTACAATTTTGTGCAGACGGCCGTGCAGTATTGTAAGCTGACACTATTTTTGTTTGTTAATATATATATAGCATGCTGGGTGATTATCTTTAGTATTTTTCCGAGAGAAAATATTTTTCCAAGATGATATATGAGACAACTTTATACAAAGCCTTGCTGTGATAATCATAACTACGGACACTACTTGAGTTAAAGAAAATAATAATAATATATCAATAACAATGATGTATAAGGAAATAAAACTAAGCCTTATTATCATAAAGAGTGTAATAATTAAAAGACATCATTGTAAAATATTTCTTTATTATCTGATGTCATATTAGGAACTATAAATACAACACTGTGAAACTAATGAACCCTCTCTTTTTACAAAGTTATATATGTGTGTAAAATTCTATATTTCAGTAAAAAAGATCAGTTTGTGCTACATATGAATTTTGCAAAAACATCCCAAATTGAAACGAAACTATATATTTTTTTAAGTTTTTATTTCACATGAGAGCGAAATGCTGAATATAAATTGAACATTCACATGGTACGAGATTTTAACTAGTAACAAAAACCAATTAAAGTAAAGCAGACACTGCATACTAATTAAGTTTGCAACAACACACATTTAATTAACCGCTTACTAAATATTACTATTATCATTAACATTTAAATTTTCTTGTGCACTAAATATAAAACCGTATAAACACAAAATGGTACCTTGAATGTAATACTTTTTACCATTTTATTACTTATTATGTGTAACATAACTATGTTACATTGTCAACTAATAAATGCAAAAGACATCACAAATCTTTTAGGTTATGTTAGGTGAGAGTATATAAAGTTAGGTTATGTTTCATTTAATCTATGAAATCATATGACAGAACAAGATATGGCATTGAAAATCAATACACTGTTTTAATCTTTCAATAAATTACGACTTTTGCATTATCTACATTACGGATGACAGAGTGGCACCTTTAGATAATCTATCATTTAAAACTTTACTTATGAAATTTTAAAATAGCTTACTGATAGTTTTTTCATCACATGGTTCATTTTTTCACTTTTATGAATAATAAATGATTATAGAAGAAAAGTTTTAAAAGACTTACAAAGTTTTATATTGTGAAAAGCTCAAGCTCTGGAGCTTTATAATAAACCTTGAATACTCGCGTTATTTGTGTATTAATATAAATTAATGTATACTTTTGTACCAATTAGGGGTCGGTGTTTTTCATAACACACATAGAAATACAAATTTATTCTAGTTTGATAGAAAACGAGAAGAAGGTACGGTATCATTTGTTTTTTTGTTTTACTGAATTTTGACCGTTTATTTGTTTGCTATGTAATATTCAGTGTGGGCTCCTTTAAATATTTTATCAACAGAATAATTGATATTTAAATTTTCTTTCAATATAACATGGGAACGAAATGTATTTCGCACTTATTTTTTAAAAACTTAACTCCTGTGCATTGTGTTGAACTCTTATATTTATGCAACAAATTTGAAGCTACATTATTTAAGTATATTTTAACTGAATTACTTACTTTAACTTTATGCTATTTTATTTTATCTATTGATAAAAGTCATCTCAAAAGAGAGTAATTTCTGACTGATGCAGCTATTTATTTTTGTTAAGGTAATATCATGAGTCTTTAATGTATTCTACTAAAAATAAATTTACTCTACTTTTAATAGAAGCTTATTAGTACTGATAACAAGCATTCTAAAAGGAGTCAGATCTTTGTAAAAGACTTTTGTTCAAAATCTTGTTAAAATATATATTATGTTTTCATCAGAACATAAAAGACAAATTCAAAAGCACAACTGTGTGCTACAGCTTCACGTAACATAAACATCTATAAAATACATCAGGTTTTTACGATAGGGCTCGATTGACAATAATAATGCTGTCGTAAACCCCTGATGACGAGCACCTGAAGAGAATATTTTATTTTAACAAGATGCTGCTGCTTTAAAGTGATGACATACTCGTACATCTTATGTGCGATCCAACTCTATTACATAAATGATTACATTCATAGGTTCAAATGAAACGTTCCATCACCGCCAGCCTGAACAGAACGGGCCGCGTGCTGCGCGCCTGGCAGGACTGTACTGGGGAAAGAGATCATCTCATCTTCTACGATGGGGGCTCAACGAATGACCCCGTCCTCGTAAAGTATTGTGGGGGGGATTGGCTCCCTCGCGTGGTATCACGCGGCCCAGAGATGCTCGTTGCATTTCATTCTTCACCCTTCAGTGTTCCTCTCCATACTTCAACGCCATTAAGGGGGTTTGAACTAGATGTCGATATTGTTTTTGCTGATTCAGATTCTCTAGACTTCTCACGTGATTCCAGGAAGTGTGAATTCGATGTAAACGCTACGAATCCTGATGATGAGTTGTATATTCGACCACGTGGGCGTTCTGGTAGGCTTGTTAGTCCGCGACACACTCTTCCCCCTGATACAACGTGTATTTATCGGTTTCACGGGAGGCCTAACGACCTGGTTTGGATATATTTTACAAGTTACAACTATCATCCATTAATAGTTCCGGATCCGCCGGAAAACGCCACGCTTAGATTATCACATAAAAACACAAACACGTGTCTCACAAGACTGCGAATATGGGACGGTGGTGGGGGTGATGCCGAAATGTCTAGTAGACTAATTGCAGATCATTGCGAGAATGATCTACCGCGACTTTGTGACCACACGTCACTGAGCAACCAGACGAGAGTGACGAGACCGTGTACTAATGAGGAGAGCTACGTGAGTACGGCCAGCAAGTTGATGATACAACACCACTCGGTGGAGGGTACAGCACTGCACCCCAGTTCCTTTAGGCTAATGTATGAGTTTATCGATACCAGACAGCCTGGTGAACCATGGATAGGAAGAAAAGGAGAGGATCCTCCTCCGCCAAGCTGCTCGAGAGTGTTCCGGAAACAAAAAAGAGGAGACTTTTCATCCCCTCGGAATGTTTTTCTTTATGGAAGAGGCGGTGCTAGTAATCTATCGTGTGTATACAGATTTGAGGGTTCTGCAGGAGAACGTGTTCGAGTCCTTTTGCATAACATATCTTTAGGGGACAATTCAAACTGTTTCACAGATTCTGATTCTCATACCAATCGACCTCGTTGCACCACCATCGATGAATCTGATGGCCGAATGGCTGAATTAAAACTGTTTGATATTCACTGGAAAGATGTCCGCATTCCTAAAGCATGTATTTGTGATAATACATCTTTCACAAGTGTGAGTGGATCTCCTTTAACATTTCAATCCTCCTCCAAAGTGCTGGAGCTACATTTCACAATATCTAAGATGAACATTTCGGAAGACTTTACTGATATTTTCTTTTATGCATCGTTTGAAATGATCAGAATGCCCGATTGTCCTCGAAAGCTCAGACTCCGAGGATCTGGAGGAGAGGAGGAGTCCACATGGCCCGCAAGATCGCGACAGGAAGTGTATTGTGAAGGTGAGGCTTTTAAAACATATTACATCCGGTAATATTCCATAAAATTTAATATCAACTAAAAAGAGGTATTATTTACAGGGCTCCCATGGATGATAGAAGCACAACCTAATAGAAGCATATTCATATTAACGTGGGGCACGTTTTTACCGATTGAACCCAATCCTGAAGATCCTAATCGGTGCCTAACTAAGAACCGAATGATTATTTACTCCGGAAAACCTTGGAGGTAAAGAGCTGCATGTTTTGTCATTTATGTATTGTCACACACAAAAATAATTATGTTGTATTTATTTCCAGACCTGTTCGCATTATTTGCCCAGCTGAGCCTAACACGAGACCCTTTTCCTTACACATTTTCTCCGACGAGTTCCGAACGACTGAAGTGCAGGGTCCACCTGGAGCTCCAAGACCACCTAGCCTCCTAATAGAGGTGATAAACCGCGAAGCAGGATCAGCAGCTTTCAGTTGGCTGGAAATTTCCCGAACTAAAAGTTCTCTACTTCAACAACTTGACTTACCAGTGAACGCAACCGGAAACGACAGTTTAAATTTGTATCCACGCGAGTTTGAGTGCTTGTATAAATGCCCGGAGTTAAACGCTTGTATAAGTCCTACGTTGTGGTGCGACGGGCACAATAATTGTCCATCGGGATTCGATGAAATGGAATCACATTGTGGAAAGACGAACCGAATGTTTATTCATTTTCCCGGTGGCTTATATGCCGTTATGGGATGTGCAGCTGCTGCAATGGCTGTGTGTGTTTTATTCTTAGTGTTTGCACTTGCAAGAAGGGATCGTGGAGAGAAGAAAAAGTTAGGTAAAGTGCCGAAGAGGGCGCCCACGGAAGAACGTTTACTCGCACCTAATTCCTGACACCCACCGCAGTCTGTGGAATATATTCATGTTGACAGAGAAACAACGGTTTAGGTACTCGGTGCTGCTCTCACTTGCTATGAACATGTCTTGGTTGGTCGAGGCGTGAATTTCATTACAGTTCAAGTAAGTTTTCAGAACTATTAACTATGTCTTTGGTATCACTATATTAGTTTGCATATATCTTATTCACAAGTGAGCTATTTCCACACCATGTTTAAGTTTTGATATTCCTGTTCATTCTATTACAAGCAGTGCAGGTTCTATTCCACGCTATTCTCGATTCGGATCATTTTATTAAACTTGTATACTGTTTAGTTTAACATAACCTAATTCTAATAGATGTCGCTTGAACCAAGTTTTAAAATACAAATATTATTTTATTGTTTATTTGATTATTATTATTGTCAATCAAGAGATAAACTTTTGTACAGTGAATCTTTTAAAGTATCACATTGATTAACTTTATCCTGACAATTCTTTTTACTTAAAATTTAAGAAGTTTAAATTTTAGCAAACAATAACAATGGATATTTTTTTCTCTGTGAATGATGAACTAATACTTAAATTGTACTAAACATCCGACGAGCAAAAATATAATTAATCGATCTAATTATTCTTACATATAGTCAATCTGGTTTTCATTTGTGAAGTATTAAATTTATAAAGTACATTAGTAAATTTTTAAAGTCCTCATTATATTTCTTTTACCGTTTTCAAATTACATAATATATATGATTCAGATTTAATTTGAAAAAAGCGCTCTAAGCGCTGATTAAATTGACCACAATCAATGTGAAACTATTGGCTTTATACTAACTTGGAATTTCCATCGCTCTTATGTGTGGTGAAACAAATATTGTTACAGAATGAATCTTATATCCACTTGTCATAAGATTAATGTCATATTTACATTCAAATTAGAACAATTATAGTGTTGTATTGTCTACCACAGATGACTCTGCAACACTCGGCTGAATTAACGCCTTAAGAATAACTAGCATTAACGCTATAAGAATAACACTTGCAACAGCAAAAAAATACAAACATGGTTTGGGAATAACTTTTTTCTTTCTTGTAATCTACATTTTATATTTCCTGTAAATACTTAAATTAGAAGAAGTTTTCTTACAAAATATACGCTTATTTAAAGTATATTTTTATTGAATGCTAAACTCTATTCAAGGGAGTCTCACAAACTGAATTGAAACTCAAGCTTTGTACTGTTCAGTGTTCAGTACATGCACAATCATGAGTTATTGTATTACAACAGGGATGGCGAACCTATGGCATCCAAATTAAAAATAAATGGATAATACAAATAGAAATTTCAGTACAAATATATAGAAAGTTTCACCATCCCTGTATTACAATCATACATTATTAAATTCCCTGTTTACAAAGAAGAGAAACTTTTTTTTGTGTTTACAATTCTGAACTAAAAGAAATACGAATAATGTTTTGAAGGTTTGTAGACGTGGCATTGTAAAACGAGAGCTTGTCTGCATTCCTTTTCTACTACAATATGAATCAATCGTTTTGTATACAAATTTCCAGTTATGTGAATTAAGTTTTTGAAATATAAAACTGTTTTTCCTTTCTTATGATTGTGTACAACTTTTTGTGAACACAAAGACCATGATGACGACATAGACATAGCAAGTTAAAAAGCTGCAACGTTCATATATTTTTGAGGTTACAATTTTTTCGATTATTGTAGTTCATTTTCTACATTTCATATAGAAGTTGTATTGCAGTGCAAGGTTTACACATGATACCTTTCCCCAAGCTAATTCCAACTCATTTCTACATGCATTTTACTATCTAATTATTATCAAAGATATCTAAATTTTCAAATATACTGTTGACGTTTATATTATTATTTTTTTAAATTTATTTATTTATTTGCTTTGACTTTTGTTCGTCATAACCACCATCAAACATTTTTTTACATATTTCACATTTTATAATTCAATATTACAAATTTCTAAATATTCAAATAATTCACTAATTAATTTTGAATCACTTAACAAAAATTTAGTATTAACAGGAAAAGTTTTAACCATATCTAATACGTTTATATTAAATTTTTATACTTTTCACTAAACACAGTAAGTTTGACATAAAAAAGTTTACCTTTAACATAATTGTGTATACGTTAATATAATATAAATTACTAGGTAATATAAATTATTACGTAAAAAATAACACGTTAAATAATACATGAAATTACGTTTTGTGTTTAATAAATCGTAACTTAAAATTAACAACAGATAAGGATAACTGAACAGTTTCATTTTTAAACGAAAACAAGTATATTGTACATTCTATATAAAAACTTGAGTACTATTTAAAAATATCGTTTAAGGAGGTACAGGACGTACCGTCAATGCAAAAAGTTTATCTCTCGGTAATACGAAATGCAAAATACGAAGTACATGAAGGACGAGCATATATTGGGACTGCAGCTTTGAAAATGAATTTTTCAATTCCCTATTAAACTGCTTTTTGCTTGTTAAAATGATTTTTTATGCATATAATAGTTTAATAAATTAAAAATTACCTATAATTAATATCAAATTTATATTAATTCAATTTAAATACAAATTAAATATTTTGAAAAAGGAATAATAAATTTTGCAACGCTGCAAATTTACGTGTGTTGACGCATGCGTGATTTGGATCTTTGACCAATAAATTGTTATATTTTATATAACATTTATTCTGATTTTGAATTTCCCGCTCAAATTGGCATTTGCAACGTTGCCGGCTTATAACCTATACATTTACTGTTTCTTAAAGGTTTTATTTAAATATTTTCGTAAATAGGTATCCTTTTGATAATTTTCTTTTTGCGAAAAGATTATTTTATATACACCTAGTTTTTGAAAGCCGTGTCACCATTTTTTTATAGTTAAAAGTTATATTATGTGGTGAAATTATGATTTGTATGGAAAATGACTATTTTTAATCATGTATAAAAAGAAAACTATGAATCCTAGGTCTCTAAAATGTTGAGACAGCATGTATTTTAACTATTTGTATCGACCATCCAAAATTCACAGCGTTTTCATCATTTACGTTAACGTCCTGTACCTCTTTAAAATTTGCCACAAAAACTTCTCGTGATAACAGTTGGATATGTTAAAACTAAAAGTATATAAAGTCACTAATAATAATAATAAACATTATCATAAAGGCGTTATATGATAAGTTCAGTTACTTCATAGTTGAGTAAGCGCATCGTATTTTATTTAATACAATAGAATAAAATATAAAAAAGTAAACAATGAAAGAAATTCATTCAGAATCATTTCATCCAGTTCTATTCCCATTCGTGTTGCCTGCATTCAGCTTGTTAGGCAACTCAACTAACACGTGTGTATAGTCGACTAGCCGTGTCCCCAGGCGCATTTCATTTTTATTGCATACTATTGTTAGTGAACTCTGTTTTTATTTTTCTGCATTATTATTACAGCACATTATTGTTGCTTCGTGAAAATTCTGTGAGGACTGTTGTATGGTATGTCCTGTTTTTAACAATGTTCTATTTTTTAATTGATCTAGTTTAATTTGTACAACAGTGTAACAATATTTACTTTAAGTATAGTTTTTCAAGTACCAAAGGTAACAGTTGTAAAAGATATTAATAGGAAATGAATAAGAAAATAAGCGGTACAGCTAAATATCTTTCATATTCACAAACAAGAGACTTCTACTACTACTTTTAGAAAATCTTGTCTCATTTTGATTTTTCCTTTGGATTTATTTCATCAATTAATTTTGATTTTAATTTGGTTCCAGTAAATATATTCAAAGATTTCTCTGATAATAAAGAAACTTTTTCAATTACTAATTTAAATTACAATTTAATCGAAAAAGAATTAACCTCAAAATATATTTGAAATCTGTCATTCACAGACTGCATTAAAAATATTTAAAATAAAAAATAACTCGCGAAATAAATTAAAGATCAAAACACAACCACAAGACTTAAAAAACTGTTAGAATTAATATGTAATATAAGAAACGAGACGAGTAAAATAATAAATAATAATGTAAAATAATAAGAAATTTATATTTATTAACTTGTATATTAACCAATTGTGATTAATTTTATTCATTTATTAGAAATAAGGTATAATTAATATATGTAAATGAATACAGACATGAAGAAGACAAGAATGTATAGTATTTTAAAGAAAATGCCTAGAGAAATATTAATTAGTGACTTGTTACTAATTACATTAGTTTTGAAGTGTGTAACACGCAGATGAGAGAGCTTTAACGTTAAGATAAATTATATTGTAAGTTTAATGATACTTAATTATTGATTTTAATTTTATTAGACTCACTTAATCTTCTAATTATTATTTACATGAAACAATCCCACTGGCAAAGCTAATAACTAATTTTTTATAACAGAAATACTAGTACTCCTGTAACGCAACGCGAGTTTTTATAAAAGTAAGCATCCTCCGCATCGAATTTATCATTTTAACATAGAAGAGAAGTGTACGTTTAATTGTATAAACGTGTTGCGTATAAACCAAACTTACTTCAAAAACCTGGCACGACCATGCGTACATCCTACAGCTTCGCTTATCTTCCATGGTCGAATGATAAATGCGATGCTGTCGATGCTGCTAGTGGAAATACGACGGCGATTGTTCAACGAACAATTCACATTTATATAATTCAACTCTTTCTATTAGTAACAGAGAGTAATTTGTATGTCTCACTCACTCTTATTGCTAAACGTTTTACAAAACTTAAGTTAGCTACAAATAGTTTTATAATCTGTCATAAATTTACCCGAATCGCTTGTACAAGTGTTTATGACTTGATTAACGTATCGAAGTTAAAATTGCTTACAGAAACTTTTTCAACTCTCACTCAAAATAAATTGTATCTAGTCATATGTGATCCGAGTCATTGGAGCTTTGAAGCAATCTGTAGAACTATATATTGCAAGTAAAATGTAATAAATTTAAAATGAACCGTTTTTTATGTATGTTTTGTAGATATATACATATACATACTCGTATATATGGGTTGCAAAAATCGTTGTAGTTGTATTTATCCTTACCGCGGCGAATCCCTATGAATTGTACATTTAATAAACATTACAGTTCTGTTCACTCAGCGCGACATTTGCGTCATGCATTTGTGGTGTCAGATGCCATTTTGTAGGATATTCAGAGCGCGAAAAAAAGATTTATGTCGTCAAGGGCTGCTGTGTCTTACATTTATATCAAGCGTTCTTACACATAGAATAACTCATCTTAACGTGTACTGTTCAATGCAATAACTTCTTTCGCAATATTTCTATTTTTAAGTTTTTTAGGTGTTGAAAATATTATGTTATAAAATTAAAAAAACCGGAATACGTATAAGTATATAGTTACATACAAGTATATTTTACATAAAACTATTTGTGTAAAATTTCCGTATTATTAATATAAAAAAATAACATAAAATATAAGTATCTATAAATTTTACTCTATCATAAATGGTAACATGAAAATCATTGCCTGCCTATTTTTTAACAAATACGAAAATATTTTTAATGCCTACTATAATTACGCAAAGCATTTATCTTTATTTTCTAAGTATTTTCAGTAAATATATATATATATATATATATATATATATATATATATATATATATATATATATATATATATATATATATATAATACTAAATTAAAGTGGTTCTATATTTTAGACATTAGCTGTAAAAGCAAAGTTCAGAAGCTGTAACATCCATCATGTTTTTAGTAAATAAAAATAAATTGAAAAAGGACGATTTAAAGAAATGAAAGTAATTAATTAAGCAATGTTTTATCTCACTTTGAAGTACGTTGACTCGGAATTGAATTTATACTTTTTGTACAAAGAGCTGCTCGACGAATCTTGAATAGCCTGCTAACTCTAAAGTAAATAAAATCAAATAATATGTGGTACATTTTCTTTATATTTAAGGATAAAAAATAATTAAATAAAAAATTCTTTTAACTCTAAATAAGTTCTTCTACTTTGATTATTTATATAAATATTTGTAGAGATTTTTAAATCAAGTTATACACAAAAATTGTAGCGCTGTGTGGAAAATTCAATTTACAATTCAAGGGTTATATATTTATCTTGATAATTATTATTATTCGCACATATCTTCGTTAAATTAAGGAAGTTAGTCAACTTATGGGTTAGAAACGTTTTAGGAAAAAGCGATGAAAAACACTGAATATTGATACATAAATATTTATTAGGTAGTCGTGTCATAAACAGCAAACCATCTAAAGAAAGCATTGAAAGAACATCTCTAATTCAAACTAATTTTTCTATTTTATTGAATTAATTTTTTTTTGTTAAAGGTCATCTATAAATTACGTCACAAATTTTCTGCAATTGTGATCCCCCTCTCTTGTTATGATGTCACACATTCTTCACCCCCTCTTCACAACGCGTATGACATAATTTATATATATCCTCCTAGTAGTATTCTTATTACTTATTCATTTTTCTTATATTACAAAAATTTCTAAAATTAAAATATAAATATAATTTAAAATCTGTTGATGTGGCATAGATGGGGATATGTCCTTAAAGTGAGCTGTTTATTACCTCAATTTACTCAATGTTACATTATATTAAAGTACCAAACCATTATTTATTAAGAAGCCAACTTACTAAACATTATTTACATTCTCTGCTTTTATTATATGGATACATAATAATAAAATTTCGAATTACCTGCATATATGATTTACATGTAATATACTTAGCAAAAAAACGACACTTTCTATTAAAAACTGGGGTGTAATTTTATTATACATCAAATTTTGCGGAATAAAATATTATATTATAAAAAATGTAATAAAGTAGCGTATAAACGGGATATATAAAGCGATATTTCCATAGAGATCTGTAATTACATTGAAAAGTAAATACAAGCTCACATCGCCATCTTTCTTTACTCGTCGGCGTCGCCTACCTCATCTTCGTATGAAATCCTCATGTAATATAAAATGTTCTTTAATATATATTATAATGTATGCTTAGACTTGTGTGCTTTAGAAAAAGAACTTTTTTGTTGTTGTTTTGTATATTCAACAAGATTAAACCCTAGCGAATATCATATATACTTTAAATGCATTATAAGTGGAAGCTATGCCCTACCGTGCCGTGTCACAGTGCTATCAAAAACATTATAATAAACATCACGTCAATTAGCGTTAGCGCACCGAGAAGCAACAAGACGTTCTTGATATCATTAGTGAGACTCAGACTTTGCAATTAACGTAAAACGTTCGCTCATTAGAGAAAAACGAAGTTAAGAACTCACCCCAAAGCACAGGCCCTGTGACTAAAGAAAAGGATTATCGGATAAAGCAAAGAAAAACATTTTCCACTTTATTTAGCCGTAATTAGTATAACGTACATTTATTTTTCCGGGAAAAGAATCCGGGAATCAATAGAAAATGAGAAGAGGAAAATAAATAAGGTAAAGACAGAATTATGTAAGCAAATATCTTTTATATAAAAATAAATTTTATGCTCTGGAAAAAACAAGGGCTTGAAGTTTAAAGCAAAATTTACATATTATAATATTTGATTAACATTCAGGAAATGTGTATTTTGGGTCAAATTTGGTCTTAAATTTGAATTCTGAATAATACTTCCCTTTGGTCACCATTTTGAAAATAGGGGTTTAATTAGGTTTTCTTGTTTATCTTAAAAAAAATTTGACGAACTTTTTTGTGGATAATAAATTTATCAACAACTTTAGTAATATCTTTTAAAAAACGCGCCGAGTACACTACCTCACAGGTGGCGTGGAAATGCATATCATGTATAATGCGATATCCCAGGAATGGTAACTCTTAGGAAAAAAATCATAAGAACCATTTTTGTAGAGAATTTTAAGATCTACAACTTTGGTTTGAGATTTTTTTTTTGATAAAACTTACCAATTTCGAGAAAAATCCAAAAAACCTCAAATTTTGACCTTTGACCTTTAAATTAACCGGATTATAATATACTTTCATAAGATTTACTTTGCTTATACCATTTTATGTCTGTTACTTGAACATAGCCAAGATCATTAGGATCAAGTAACTCTTTATTCCCGAATTGGGTTTTCAATGTAATAACAATATAGAATTACTTTCTTTAATTAACGATCTTTCAATAAGAGCTGTTGTTTTAAGGGTATTTCAACAAGATGAAAACTCAATATTATCGTAAAAAGTGGTGATATTTTTATTTTAATCCAAAGTACACACTATGAGGTTAGTAATGAACAACAATATCTTACAAACGTCACCATAATAACAGTCGTATGTCAGCTCTTGTTGAAAAACCATTCATGGAATTTACAAAAGGATTTCAAACATTTATAATGTGATAATTCAATTTTGTAATATTTTGTGTTTATTAAATTAATAGCGAAACACAATTTTACGGATTACGGAAAAACCAATGTATGTAACTTTCATGTTACGATCTCGTATGAACTTATAAAATACTTAATACTTCGAAGATTGACATGGCAAGGTTCCTACTACACGGTGGAACGACTGTTTGATCCGAATGATTTATTTATTTTACTAATTTGTTGATATTATTGACACTGATACTGTTTAACAAAAACTTTCAAGTATAAAACCTTCCAATGTTGAACGATTCGTGCAGTAGTGCATGACATGTGGATCAAGTGTGTGGTGGGGGTAAAAAAATCCCTTTTGATGGGGTTCAAAAGACCGACAACAGCCCGAACTTCTTCCAACATTAATGTTGAACACATGACATTAGACACAGTTAGTTCCAGCATCGGCCACACGATACGTCCAACCATTAAACGTGTTTGTAGCATTGTTTGGCGCCGGCTTTATAAACCTATGGATGACAAAGATAGGTTATTGGAAACCTTGATCTCATGAATAATACATAAATTATGTTTTGAATAATTGTGGGGCCGCCACACGAAGTGAGACCAATTACATTTTTTTTTGTTTCGTTAATTATGAATTATTTTATATAATATTTTAAGACAATGTTAAAAAACATTAAATTTCATAAAAAGATGTCGCTTCCGATATTCCATTTTATCGAAATTGATGGCATCCTCCGAACCAGAGGTAGCCATATGAACAGTGATATCATTCGAATGAGCATTTACGTAAATCAGTTATTTATGGCGAATAAATATATATAAATATTTAGTTAATATACACAGAGTTAATAAAAACTTTCCCCTGTTATAAAGTTTTACATTAAAAATAAAATAAGTTGAACCCAGGCGATCGATGTTAATTAACGGCGAACCGAAAATGAAACTGTACCACCCCTTCGACTCCCTCGACTCCCTCGACCCCTGACCCATGGCCTATAGCCCATCGTGCTGTAAAATTGAAATCACATCGCTCGAAAGCGTTTTGGCACTCTCCATGGTAATTAGCATGTAGCTAACTACCTACTGCTAGGCTCTTCGAATTATAAAAGTTATTGATTTGAAGTTAGCCGATTACGTACACTTTGGTGAATAAACAACGTTTTGCTTTACTCTCATAACAATATTTTTATAATATTTTATTAAAAAGTTTTTATTTAATTTATATTTACAATCAGAGATTTAAAGTAGAAATTATTTTGTTTTAGTCTCTTTTGTTATTTATTGAGAAAATGTTTTTGTTTTCGTGGCTAGGCTCTTGAAACGTTTTTCGCTATGAAAATATTAAAAATATACCAAATATTCATAACTGAGAATATAAGTAGATTAAAAAGAAAGAAGAATCGCAATTAATTTTTTCAGGACTTCATTTTATGCAGTGGTAATTTCTAAATTCAAATTTCTAACAAGTAATAATGTTTTCCATTCTCCCAAAGCACAGAAAATCAATTTTACTTAACATTCATGTAATATTTTACTTAAGCAAAATCTAAAAAGTGTCTTTTTTATTATTATATAGCTATTCTAAAAACCTTTAATTGTTACACAGGATTTACAATTTTTAAAATGCGTAAAATGGTAAATTTATTTTTTAAAAAGTAGTAAAAAAGGTCACAAAACGTTGTATATTAGGTAAAGTTATTTTTATTCGGCTTTTAATAAACACACATGAATAATCCGATTATTTGACTTTTTGCCATTGGGATTGATTTAAAATATGACGTGTTCTAAACTAATTTTATGTAAATAATAAAATATATTTTGTCTTTTTGTATGTTTAAACTATGTATTCATTTGAATGTTATATAAAATATAAAGTGTAAGTGAAAATACCACCGTTGGCACGAATTTAGTAGAAACTGCACAAAGATACTAAGTAATAACTATACATATAGATACTAATATAGATAGATCTACTACGAGATGTTATAGTCGCCTTAGATTATATTATAAGTAACTTAATGTGTTTCCGTAGCTATAAGAAAATATTATTTTTATTATTAAAAATTAAATTATTTAAAAGTAAAAATATTTAGGTTTTAAATAGTTTTATCTGGTAATTAACATTTATTATTAATATTATGCAGTTGTAAATATAATGATGACAAAAGAGTAAAACGAATTATTTTACAGTAAACATTTTCCATGTATGTTCAAGTCATCTTATTATGCTGGCGGCACTATTTATAGATGGTATATCAATTATTCTATTATTAGTCTAAAAAACCATACTAGGAAGTAAAGTGTAAACTATTTTCTTTCAACCGTTGCTCAGAGAATCAATTGTGGATCAGATGAAATGAATGTTATTGATTAACCATGTTTACCAGAAAATTATCACAAGAAATTAATTCAAGATATCCTTTTTATTGAGACTTTAAAGCATTGAGCAACATTGTCAAATGTTTAAAATACGTAAACATTACATTCTTAAATATAGTTAATACATAAAAATTATTATACCACTTCAACAAAGAAAGCAATGTTTTATAAAATTTTTTTTATTTCTTTGAAAGAAAATTATGAAAAGGACGAAAGTCTCACATGCATGTTCAAATACAGCGGACCCTGTTTCTTTCCTCAGCTGAATATTATATATTTTAAAAATAAATGGAATTTAATACAGAATGAGACATCCAATGGAATTAATAAAAAATAAAAATTAAAGCTATAAAACTAAATAAAAGATACAAATTTCTATTATAATACATGGCTATTATAATAAATATTAAATATGAAATATAATAGAGTAATAGACGAAACTAATTTAAAAATGTTCACAATGTAAAAAATCGATAGATTTCATTAATTAAAATTCTGATTAAAACCTTCTATGATTATTTCGTATAACTAGATACATTTATCATTATACAAAAAACATGTCAAAACTAATTTATAATGAATAGGTTTTTAATGTTACAACCAAATTTAGCGTTGCTCTAAATAAAAATCAGAATCAAATTGGAAGACGCCCTAGAAAGAAAATTGATGGGTTCATTTACCAATGCTTTTAGTTTGTTGTTCACACTTTATTGTTCTTAAACTTACGAATGCACTTCTTTAAGTGACAATTCTTTTATATTAATATTTGGTGACTAGTGGAGGTCTTTATAGCTAATTTTGCACATGGCATTGTTATTGGTATTGATCGAAAATTTTAATCCTTGCTTCAAATATATATAAGCCAAAATGTGATTAATTTAAAAAATCCTTTTAGAGATCTGTTCATTTTTGGAGTCTAATAACAGTTAATACGCAAAGCAGATTTATTCTAGTTATTGCCTTTTATTCTAGCTATTGGAAAAGCTTGTAATTCTTAAAAGCGTTAATTTATTTTTTAAATCACAAAACAAAAATCAAAGTAAATCACAAAACATTTTGTAGTAGGTAAAATCATTTACGTAACAGGTAACTTGTGTTTTATTAATAAGTATTAAAAAAGGGTTGCCCGATTCGTACTAATTTCTAGCACTCTGGGAATTAATATTCTATAGTGTTGACGTATACGAATTTAACTTCCAAGGTGTCTTGAACATAAATTAAAAATGCTACTTGTAGTAAACACAAAAAATAGAGAAAGTTATTATAAATATTATTTAAATAATTGTAATTAAGATTTTGTAAAAATTAGTAAAGAAATAAAACTCAAAATCAGAGCCCAATGATGATAAGAAAATAGTCTCAAAATAATGTTAATTGAATGCACTAAAACAAACACTAGGCAGTGAAATGTAAAATAGAATTTGCACTTTTAATTGTAAAAGAAATCTTCAAAAATAAAAACATTTCAAATTATAAAGATGTTAAGTGTAAATTGTAACAAGAACGTTGCTTGAATTACATTTAACGGTAGTGTAATTGTAATAAACTTAATATTAAGAAGTAAATGGAAATATATTGACGTAACTTCAGCGTCGGTGCACTATTAATTTCATTAACACTATAAATTACAATGCTCAGAAATGACAGTGTTCATATTTATAAAAAGAATAGTTTTATTGAATAAATATAACAATAAATTGTTAATCGTTATAATTATGTTATAAATTTATGATGGTTTTAATAATAACTATTTTACACAACTATCTCTAATTTCAATTGCGATACTTTGCTATTGTTTTTATTAATAAATTTTAACTAAAGAATTTATATGCAAATAAGAAATAGATAATAAATAAAGAATTTGTTAAATAGAAGAAAATAAATATAAATATACTACAAATAGTTACAAGTTGAAATATTTTTGCTTTGTTTTAAATATGATTCCTTTAATCAGGCAAAAGAAATTTATTTTGCGGGATTTATAAATAATCCATTGTTTGCAGTTAAATTTGTACTCTTGTTAGACTACCACAACCTAATTTCAAGATTCATGATCTACTTCCCATACAGAAATTAGCTTATAGTACAGTTTCACACTTGCTACCTTACTACAAGCTAATTAAAGTGGTATATTGCGTTACATTTTCTTCCTGGTTATTGACAGATTTCTTTATAATAAATATATAACATATATTAACGACTTGTAATATATTTTATTTATTAAACGTTGTAAAATATCGCGTATAATATGTAATGCAATAAGAAAAGATCTCGTAATAATAGATGGCAGATTATGCAACTAAAATTAATTTTTAGTTAATCTATGTTTCACTAAATATATTTGTTAATGAACAAACATTTATTGCAGGTGTTTAAGCAATGCCAACACAATTAAAGCGATATTATAATTTGAATAGTAATAGATGTATATTTGTTTCACTCTTGTGATATAAATTTCATAATCACCTCTTAAACTAAACCATCAGATTGTAAAAAGTAACATTTTCACCTAAAATACATAATATATTAAATCATAAAAAATGAATTACTAATATAAAACTTTTAAAACTGCCATTAGTATATAAAGTTATACTAAATACTAATTGGTATTATAACTCATGCGTCTAGTGCGCAAATAATACCACAAAAAGTGTAAATACTTTATAAATTAGAATTAGTTTAAATTGTATTAATTAACATATAATTAATTAAGCTAAAATTGATAATCATACGTATGTAGGTACCTAATTACTATATAGAAAATGAAGTATATAAATATTAATATTTGTTTGGTTAAAAATACGAGTATTAAACACAACTAAAATTAATATATAATGTTCAATATAAATTATATATTAATAATACATAATATAAATGAATATAATATAAATAAATTGCACTTATAATAAACAAATATTAATTATTCATTCTATATAGTTATATACTTTTGGCTGTCATATATTGTTTTAACATTTATTAAATAATTTTAAATAATAACAAAGATATATTCTTTTAATATGCCCTTTTCCTTTTGTAATATTCCGCTAAATACCAATCGTAAATTTTGCATAAAATTATAGTAAAAAGTACAGCGTATGCAAAAAAGTACTTATATGCAAGAATATGTTCATAGGTACTGGCCATGTACAAGTAAGTGTGAAGGCCTTGCTCACAATTCTTGATATTGAAATTTAGACCTCTATTTCTAAGTTTCTAAGTGCGCTGTTAACATTAAATGACTTTTCAAAGATCTATATTTTCTAAATTTGGCTACTTATTCCGCTCCAAGTTTCGAACTTATTTTAAGGTCGGTTTTAGATCAGAATTAACATAAGTTGCCCGTGCTTTTTCAGAAACAGTCATTTGAAAAATTAAAATTTTCTAAAGATGCCACTGTTTCTGATTTTATAAGATAAGTTCATTATTTAAATTCGTTTATGTGTTTTATATTTGTTTTATATAATATGTTATGTTTTGTTTATTAATATAATAAAATTGGAACGCAAACCAAAAAAAGCATAAAAATAAATTTCTACAACAACTTTATAGGAAGTCGAACAAAATACCTCTTCTCTCGCCTTTTAAGTTGGACATCATCATGGACAGAGTTCCGGCAGGGAAGTGCAAACAACCGTGAAAAGATGATACCACCCAATGGTAAGTGCTTATTTAATTAATTGTATTGATCAGCTATTTTGTTATCAGTATTATCTGTTCGAAGAAAAGAATTCATTGAAAAATAAATAACTTTCGTCAATGAGTCGTCAATGTTTAAAGTCGGATTTTTTCTTCACTAACTTTTATTGAAATGTATGCTAATACGCGCATATACATATTTATTGGCTTTTAATTGTTATATTTCCAAAAAATGACAGAGATTTGTCACGTAACTGTGTTTAACGAGTAATTTGTTTTTTACTCTCTCCCTGTACTCTATAAACTAATTTCATTATCTTATAATTTCATTATTAGTTTCTCTCTAAACTGAAACAAATCTGTACCAATCATTTATATTAGAATTACACCTTTCCTTTGATAAGCGTACTGTAGCAAATGCGCACGCAGGAATACTAAGTATTGTAGTACATAATGTGTTTGTAATTAAACTATTCCATTAATTATAATTATTATTTAATTAAAGATTGTTACAGTTAATACATATGTTCATTTATATTATGTGCTTAGAGTACGGATTAAATAATTAAATCTAATTAAATTATATAACAAATAAGATTACTTAAAATTATTAACCGAATATAGAGCAATAACCTTTGTTAGATTGTAATATGCGAGTATTTTAAAAAAAGAATAAGAAATAAAGCGAACTAAAAAAGTATGTTACTTCTCTGCAAGAAAACCCGTTGGCAAAAATGTAAACCTGAAACCCGGTCTTCGTTTGTTAACATAATTATTTAATAATTCTAAATTAATCGTATAATTTGCTCTAGGTCATATTCTGTTATGTTGATAATTTATTTTTGGGTATACATACTGGTTTTTTATATTAGATTAAAATGTTTTTATATCTACTTTAGTCATCGGTACAAAGCAGTTGGGCAGCCCTGACCTAGCTCGAAGAATACCGCTATGTGCTTCCATTACCTATACACACATATATAACAGTGTAACGCGTGTGGAAACGTAACTAAAATAATGTACGTATAAAGTAATTCATTGAATACTCCAGAAGACTTTATTTACACTCTAAAAAATATTATATCATTAATATTTCTTTTTTGTTTAGTTGTTATTTATATACAGTTAGCTTCTGTGTATACCGCAAATAATGCATATTAATAAGGTTTTTTTAGTTCATTAATAGTGCATTCTTTATACAGTAATCTATTAAGTTATAACAACAAATTTCGCATTGAATAACTCTCGACCCGTTTTTGGTTTAAAACGCAGATTGAAATTGTACGTATATCTTGATAACAATGGGAACTGCAGTAAAGTTAATGATTATAATTCCTGGTAATGTCTACAGGTATAAAATTGTCTTGTAATGCAACGTTCACACTTGCTAGTTTGCCACAATCTAATTACAAGGTTCATATTCTATTTCTCATATAGAAATTGTCTTCTATTGATAATTCAAGTGTTACATTTTCTACCTGTGTTTCTTTTTTAATTCTTTTGTGGTTTTTATATATTGTTACGTTTTATAATATAGTTTTTTCTCTATTCTTCTCTACTCGTAATAGAAATTTGGGAAAGGGAGACTATTTCGTTTACTTCTACCAGCTCTGGCATTTATGTTTATGCCCAGTATATGTGGACGAGTATATGAAAATTGATAAATTTATAAAATTGAATTTGTCACAAATTCGCGAAATGTAGTTGTTTTTCCATCCTCTGTCAAATATTATGCGGACTCCCATGGTTTGCACTTATTAGGTAATTCACGATTCGTTATCCGAATTGTTATTTAAAGTTTAATCAATTTCTAAATTAATAATTATTTCCAATTAGCATAATATGTTTGTTTAGAATCCTACTACTATTTGCTTCACCTATGTAATGCAAACCAACTAATTATATAAATATTTAAACCTCAAATAATAAAAGAAGAAATCGTATAAATCAAGGACTAGAAAACAAATATTTGAAGTGTTGAATCTAAAATTAATTAACCTAATAAAACTCCAAATAACCACGTAAAATACACAAAAATTATTATTCAACAATTTTGAAATATATAAGAAAAGTGGAGAAATTGAAAGAAAGCGTTTAACAGTGTACCTCTTCCTATCACTCAACCGACAACACGACTTCACCAGACAACCGTTTACACTGGTGTACACTGTAGTGAATAGAGTCAACAGTTTGGGAGTTGCAATGTGCTATCTATACACTCACTACGTTTAGTAAGTTCTTAGTCGTTTGGAATGGTTTAGTTTTGTCGGACAGTTCGCGCGAGTGGTTACCTTTTCAAACGGCTTGTAAATAAAAGACCCTTCCGCGTTATTTAAATATATATAGACGGTAAATACATAATTTGAATACTATACAATCTGATTCCATAGTAATAGCAACGGTGGAACAATTAACATATAATGTAAACATTGATCCAAACGAAATTAAAGTTTTATTTCATTGAAACGTCAACTTTTTGAGGTTAGAATATTAGTAAATATTAATATCGGTTCAAAGTTATTGTAAAACAAAGTTTTGTGGTAAATATTTTGACATTTCTAAACTTTTAATTCGTTGTGTTCGTTCATTTGTATTCATCAGACTGAATCAAGTGCAACTAATTGATTTGCATAAACATGGATATATTTTTCCGGAGAAGACTGCCAAAACGGTGAGTGAAATTACTTGTATTTATTTTTAATTATTGGGATTCATGCTTCAATACAATACATGATGGATATTAAAGCAACTAATTTATATTTTATTGTTGTTTATGTAACCTTAAATTTAGTAGCTTTATTGCATTGGCTTTATTAATAAACGTAATATTAATTTTCGCTAAGTGCAATTTGTAATATTTACTGCGTTTTTTTTCATCGTTTTGTTTATTTGATGGATGTAGTTTTCATTAACTTTTATCAACGTATCGATTTTGTTTATCGATAAAATATACAATTAAATCACAAAATAAACCTTTCAAGTATTTTATCGTGAAATTCTGTAATGGGAAACGTATGTAATATGTTGATATTTGTGTTTCATCTCGTTATAAATTGATTTAGTTTATTCGTTAAAACTATTTTATACAAAATTCACATATCTAGGCGAGATATATTTCTTTATTTTTAAAATTAACACTAAAAATTAACTTATTTAAAATTGAAGGTTATCATTATGACAACGACCTATGATTATATTTATTTTTCATATGAGAATAAACGGTCGGCTTTTGGTAATGTTACAATTCTATTTCTATAAAATAGAGTAAATAAAAGAGGAATTGACAGGTGCACAGATATTCTGATGGTCGATTATGTTAGTGGAGAAAACCAAATACAAATTCATACTTAATGTTTGTCAGATTCAGTTCAGATTTGTCAAAAATATTTTTTAATACATTCCATTTTGCATTGTCTCTTTTATATTGCAAAATACAAACAGAGATTTTACAAAGCGGTCATCACTTGGGGCTTATATAAAAGTATATGATATGTAAGATATGATAGTAACTGTATCTATGACAATGGTCACAATATTGAAATTATAAAAATGACGACGTTAAAGCCCCGAAGTAAAGTTACATAAATCAATAACTCAGATATAAAACATACTTAACTGTAAATTTATTTGTAAATTTGGAGATGAGTTCAATTGCCAATAAGTATGAGAGGTTTATAAAGAGATAAATAGTCAATTTATTTATTTAATCATTAAAGGGTTATTATACGAGTATATAAGAAATCTAATTCTTTAACATCATGGATTTTCTCTCTTTCTTTCTAAATAATTGTCATTTCTTTAATATGCATATAAGATAATGTAATAAAGATGCACATGAATGCATATAAAGTTTTAATATAATAAAGGCAATACTAATTATCTGACGTCAAAAATATGATTAAAAATTTAGTTATAAAATAAAAATTTAAGTATTAATTTTTAATATTGGCATATATGTATTTCAATGAAAATCCATCCTAAAAAAAGTATTCACAAGCTCTTTGTGTATTAATTAAGTAATTGGCTTCAAATTGTTGCTAGATAAAGATTTTCCAAAGCATAGCATGTTTTTGCTAACATGAATAATATGAAAAGCATAGGTCGTTTAAATGCGACACTGGTAGTTGTTCAGATAAACAATTACTTGCGATTTATTATTCAGTTTGTTACGCAAATCGTGTAATTGCATATCATATTTGATATCTATTAAGTCATTAGAAATAATTATTTGTTTATTCTCTTTAACATTACAATCCTTCAACACTCAATTAACCTAGTCAAACAGTATAACGCTCAAAGTATTTCCACTGTACCATGTCATGCTCCACTGCACTGACAATCGATTCAATACGTTACGACGTTCATGTCAAACAATTATGATTTGTGTGGCATGCGACTGTTATTAAGTTTAATTCAGCTTGTGTCATAGGTCGTGACTAGCCAATTGGTTTGATTGCAAAATCTTAAATTTAACAACAGAAAGACATAGATTTTGAAACAAGAATAATCGCGACAAACGTTTTAACGTAATGTAACGTAAATAGTCGTGACTAATGATTATAAATTATATAATTCATTAAATATTTATATTCTAAGAACTGTTATTGTTTTCTATGTAATGTCTCAGACTTGTATTTGCAATAGTCGTATGTGAGCTGGTACGTCCAGGTCCTTAGATTTTTCGTAGTGTTGCTATTAGATTTTGTTGTAAGACGGAAATTGTAAACACCGTTAAGATTCTTAATATTTTAACACCATCTCTGTTTAAGGCCTGGAAATTGTTACCAATCTACAACTTATTAATACTCTAATGTGATTAGTTTCTTTGTTACTTGTACGCTTCATTCTTATCAAATTTCACTTTGAAATAATTTTTAATAATAATAATAATACCTTGGTTTAAATTTTTTGATTTTTGTTTAAGGGGATCCTCGTGAATTAGTATAGAATAGAGAACTTGCTGAAACTTTGTAAATTTGTTCTACGATAGTCAATAATTAATAATAAAACAATTATTCCCATACTTTTGAGGAAATAATCAGTTCAGTATTTAATTTAATTTAGAAAATTATTATTTCAATTGAATATGGTTCAGAAAACATCAAGCTTTCGATTAAAATAATAAAAATAGTATGTTTCCGAACTTTTTTGACATTTTTATAAAAAATATTATCACAATCATCCGTAACTTCCGCTATTCCGTTTAGCAACGTCGTAGTTAACCGCCGCATGAGTAATCGCGAATATTCGAAAGATATTTTGTCTAAGTTTTCAGGTTATGTACTCTAGCGGTGTTGTCAAATGTATCTAAGTGATTTAGAGTATCATATTTTTTATATGCATTAAAAAAGTAATAAGTAATATAATATTGTTACAAATATTAAAATACCTATATAATGTAATAATTTTAAAGAGAATTACAATCAGCGATTAATACAAGTATATACTTTCTACTATACTCGTTCTTTATACTAATATACAACAATACTTTCCGATATTAATTTTAATATCTTTAATATACTAAGATGACCTTGTGAAATCCAAACGTCATGCTGATTTTAATGTACAATTTTACCAGATTAATTTTATGTCCGGGATTGAGAAATACGACCATGTCGTGAACAAAATAAAACTAATACAATGGATCTAAATTACCTGCTGTGTTTGTTACATTAAACTAATTAAACTAATAATTAAGAAAAACATAATTAATTATCAATTAATTTGAAATCGAATTAATTTTTATAATGAGTTATATATTTTATTTCAGATTTTACAAAAAGTACTGACTTTGGTTGATTCGATTTATTTTTTAAATATTTTATTATCTAGCAAAACTGGAGGTGGCTTATCAGGCGCATCTTTATAAATTACTAATTTACATACTGTTAAAGTATATTGAAGGAGATCTAAATCTCAAAACCGTTAATTTAATTTTCTATTGGCAATATCTTGCAAATATTTCGAGGAGTTTAACACGTAGCCGTCGCTTATAGCACCTGTATATAAAGAACGTATAAAAAAACAATTTACAAAGATTAATGACATTTGGAAATCAGTCAATATATCAAATAAAATGATGACAATAATGTTTTGAACATTATGCGTTATTAAATGTTATTTATGTTTACAATGCTATAAACCTAATTTTACAGAACACTTAGGTGGTTCTAAATATGTGTGGCTTGAGTACAGTACTCTTGAATTTGAATGCAGAACTTTGTTTTTTATATTCTGAGAGAGTGTAATTTCTTTTTCTCGCTAGGTCCTCTATGTTTTACACGTGTTCTTCCCTGATATGTTTTATTGTTAAATTGATAATTCTAATAACAATATAACACTAATAATAATATTTAAATAATGTAATATTTAAAGTTCTTTATTTAACAACTTAGTAAATCTAGTGGGAAGCGTCAGCTTGTCGTTCGAAGGGTTAATGGGATGTAATAATGATTATTAAAGACAAACACAAGAAATAAACTGAACCCTCGCGTTCTCACAAGATCAAAGGATGCTACAAACAGCGAAACATTCCCCCTTCTCTTCGGTTGCTTTTGAAAACACAACACAATTAAACCAAATTCAAAATAATTCTATTTCCATATAAATTAATAATAAAATTGTCCTTAATTAACACGTATTTCTAAATTCACAAATAAATAAATAAACAAGGTTCTGTTTCATGTGCGATACTAAGCAAATGTTATAAATAAAGAATATTTGCCGCACCTTCCGCGAATGCTATACTGACTGGTGTATTCAATTCACGTAAATGCTTGTTTGTAGAAATGATGTCGTGCTGGTTGACCAGCTGGCCGGTTGGTGTTCGTGAAACAGTTGTAGGTCTAGAACACAGTGTCAGAAAATCGAATGATTTGTGTGTTTAGATTTGTGTCTGGCTTGCACTATTATACCCTACTTTCTTCGTTGAAAACAGCGCGGGCGTTTTCAATATTAAGACAAATTTCTTTACTTCAGATGGTGATATGTTTAATTCAAATTGTGTCACATAAGATTTTTATAAAACTAGTCATTCTATTCCTAAAACAGTTCTTCTAGCCTTCAATTCAGTAAATTATGATCAAATTCAATTTAATCTAGCGTGAAACCAAAAAGGAAAGGTTATTTGCTACTCAGTAAATTGTGTCTAGATAAAATGTTCACATATATGAGGCATCGACGCTGGTGATAGGACTCATCATTGGAAATATGTCGACAATAAATAAATTAAATAAAACGGAAAATAAAACTTGTACAGCATATAAATTATTTAATTACTGAAAAGTATTATAACATCTGTTTCTAGGGTCCATCAAGTACTGTTCAATTAATTTGACATGAACGACCCCCCCTAACGCGTACTTTGAATCATAACGACTCCGGAAATGTTATACAGAATAATTACATTCATTTTTCATTTAACCCTTTAAATTATAATTACGATAAAACAGATTAGTATAACGCCTATTTAAAATCTACTCGTGAACTATCTTAAAGCGAATTATTTCATTTAATCGCAATGTCAAATTGTTCTTAAGTGAATTTTATTATATTTTTCTGCTGTCTGCAAATATGAAATTAGTAGACCATGGCGATGAAGACAAAGCGTTTCATCTGGAAAACCTCAAAAGAGAAAATAAAACACTAGCTTTGTTATTAATTTCTCTTGCAGCTGAATCATAACGCTGAAGTGAATACATTATGGATCGTTGCATCGAGTTTAATTCGTTTTTCAAAGCAAATATCTCAATGACATACAAATATACTGATAAACAATTATTTGTCTAATCAAGGTGCACACTAAAAGAAAAAACATTTTACAAAATTGGACGAAAATATCGATAAGGATGTTGTGTTAAAACTGTCTTGTTTCTAGTATCCAGCACGGAGCAAGGCCTACATGAAAAATGTGGCCATGTATTGCTTCATGCCGGTTTCACACCAGAGAGACAGTGCAATAAAACACGAACAAAAACACCAATGTTTACACCAAAGAGACAGTTCTTAAAACATTTTTGTCTTTAAAAACTGTTTTAGTAAACAAAACACATTACCATCTGGAGTCGGTAAGATCAAAGGGAAACACGTTTATTGTTGTTTTTTAATCTACTTGGTTAGAAGACGCAGTTTCGTTTTTTGTGAACATTTGTGCTTATCAGTTGTTGTTTATCATGTTTTTAATTTTTATAGGACACACAGAAAAATACTAAAAACAAAACCAGTCTGTTCAGTTTGTTTTCGAAAAACAAAACTGTTTTAAAATAAACAAAACATGTATTTGTTTTGTTTTTTGACAACAAAACTGTTTTCTCTGGTGTGAAACCGGCATAAGCAGTACTTATTTTTGGAACAAATCGGACAAAATTAATATTATTCATTGCATAATAAAAATATACATAATATCATAAGAATATTAAAATATAAATCTGTTCCGTCAATAAAATTAAATAAACTGTTTTAAACAATAAATCAAATTATATATTAAACAATTCATAATGTAAAGAAAAAATAGAAACATAAACAACTAAACGTAACATTTGCTTTTAAAACAAGGGGGTATAATGAGATCTGAAAATACAAAGAGAAATGACTATAAAGACAAAATAGACGGTAAACAGAAGACATGAGACAATAGACAAGACATTAGAGACAGTGAAGACTTGAAAGAAGATATATAGTATGACACCATGACATACTGACATCAAGTAAAAGCAAAGTAAAGTGGTTCGATGTTTGAACGCAGCCCTTCTTGTCTTGTAATTATACTAAAATATCACTTTATTAGTTACTGAGCTTGGAAAAGAGCGATTTACAGTAAGCGGGTCATATAATGAACTGAACTCTTTCGAAAAATTGTAAACTTGTATTAAGAAGCCTTTGTGGTAAAAGGTAGAGACAAATATATATATGAGTATGTTGAACAAACAGAGACAACGCTAAAAATATTACCTTAATACAGGTTAGAATCTTATAGGTATCGGTATAGATTTGTTATTATTTTAAATAATGTTTGATGTAATTTTTTTTAAATAACTAAAACGGAAATCATATTAGTTTTGTAAAATATACGTTTAAAATTCATAGCTTAAAATAAATATCATAATATTTTCTATTTGACTGTATTTTCACTGATTTCTTGTAGTCTGCTTCTGCTAAAAATTTTGTTCGCACTAAATATTGATAGAATATCCTATTTTGAAATATCGCATAATGATTTCAAATTCTATTTCCTTAAGTAATATATATTTTCAAATAATCTTTTCATGTTTTCCAAATATCCTTTTTTGCCGCACAAAATCAATGTATACATTTTTTTCAATCATATAAAGTATTATATAATAATATTTTTTTGAAAGTAAATGCAATATTACGAAAAATACGGGTGTATAAGATTTTTTGTATGCTATAGTGGTTGGTCTTCTATTTGAATATCATCTTTGAGTACTTGGGTGTTTAACTTTTGCGGTCGAATGAAAAGTGGTTCTCATAATAAGGTATTATACGTTAACTTTAGGAGTAAATAAATTTTAATTACTTCCGATGATAAATGTGATTTATTAGATGCGCTTGTAATGATTTATAATTGCAAATGACCTCGGTGCAGCGAAACCTAAGCAAAAAACTAAGGAGGAGTAAATAATAATAACTAGTTAAAAGAAGAAGCATTCACAGCTGATTTTGATAGCATAAATTATAAACGTACATTTGTAAATTATATTTAGAATAACCCTAACGATATTATTTGAACTATAACAAAATATACCATATACTTTACTATTTAGCATACTCGTACAGTAGTTAACATTATGAAGTACCTGAAAACGTTCTACATATTTTTTTATCGGATTAACGTATATCAACTAGTTTAATCAAACGAGCTATAAAAGTTAAATGTAATTTAGTATTAATTTCCTCACACAGCTTTTTATGCTTTACTACAGTTTTTATTCTTCCGTTGTTACAACATGAGGTACATTCACGTAATATTAATCCCATATAATTTTTATAGATACTGCCAGTAGCTATAGTTCAAGTAATACAACTTACTTATAAAGTTAACTTGTAAGTAGTTGACACTATAAACTGCAGGTTTGAAAAAATATGTATTGCAAATCAGAAGTGGGACTAGAATAAGTCTTAAGAAATATGTTTTTGTAAACTAAATATCATAGATCTAACTTAACCCCTCAATTGTTTTGTGAAACAAATAGCGCTAGAATCGTGAGTGTAATGTCAGAGTGATAAATAAAGAACAACCACGAAGAATGGATTGAATGCGTGAATTCATGAAGACTGAACTGTCAGAAGAAGTGAACAATATAAATGACGTCACCAGCAGAATGCAGGAATATAGAGTTGTTAAATTTTTTTTGATGAATTAACTCTTGTAAAGGAATTGAAAACAGAGACGAACTGGAGTCATAAATCAAAAGTAACAATGAAAATAGAATAGAAATAATTTTGTTATTGAATTATTATGGGAGACGTAGGGGGAGTGTACGCATTTTACTTTAACCTTTAGATCGGTATTTTTTAATTATATAATTTTAAAAAAATTCTAACACTTTACAGTAAACTACAAAAACATATAAGATCTGATTGCCGCATGTAACTTAATACAAAGTATTTGTATCACATTTTACAAAAGGAATTGTACGCGCTAAATAGACATCCGCAAATGATACAATTTCTTTAAATTCCAGCATTAAAGCTACGAGTTATCAAAGACAAATTTATGTATTTCCCGGTCGGGCACTGATTAGTTTGCCCCTGAAGTAAAATATACACTACGATTTAACATAAGCAATAATCATAAAAAAAGACTTAAACGGAAATAAAAATAACAATACAAAAAGGGAAGTCTATGCAGTCTTGTCAACTTACTATATTAACGAAACTAATAAAAAAAAACAATTTTCTTTTCTTGAGAATATTCAAACGTACTAGCACATTTTCTATATTATAAATTAGGTAATTAGAAACAATTATTTAAATGAGAATCTTTACGAATAATTAATTTATTATAGAAAAGCAGTGATTACATAATGAGTCCTGGTGTGAGAAAAACTTCCCAGGGATTCGTGTAAGATTCGTCTTCAGAAAAAGAAAACTAAAAAATAACAAGTAAATATTAAACTGCGCTACAAGCTCGTTTTTAATGAATAATATATCATGTTCGTGAAGGTATTGTTGTACACTGTCAACATTATTTAATGTTATATTTACACGTATTTCTCACGATCTAATTTTAAACTGCTTACATTGTTTGACATTTTCTAAGTACAAATTTGGCATTTAAGTATCCATTATCTCATTATAATAAATACACTCCATAATTAATGCAATAACTTTATAACAGTATAACAAGTTAATTATATACTTGTCAAAAATTGAAATTAACTTAACAGGAAAAGTGTATATTGCAGAATATGTTTCTATCAGCAGCCAGAGAAGAGAAATTTTACTTTTATTTAAAGATTTTTGTTACTATCAGAATCATTTCATTTGTCAGAATACTATCAACACTATTTCACCGAGTGATGAACACGGTCCTGTTACTACAACCAGTAACCAGTAAGTTTGATTTCAATCTGATTTGATTTGACGTCAATGTCATTTCGTTTAAATGTTGAATATCTGCTGCAAAAATAAAATAAGCGAAATTCATTTTGTATTGTAAAACATAAGTTGAAGTAATGTCAATAGTGCACTCATTGTCTTCATCATTCCTGTCACTCAATTGTCCGCCTTGTTGGCTGTCTTAGACATCCTTTGTTTCAAATGTCAAATAAGGAACAACATCGTCGTTACAACGTTTTCACTTTTTACAAAAACGTCTGTTGTATTGTTGACTTGTCTCCGAGGTATGCACACACGTCTAATTCAATCAGAACAATGCAAAGCAGTTACAAGACATTACTGAACCTATAATTTATTCATTTCATGAATCAGGTGTCAAAAGAGAAATCCTAGACCTAGACAATGTTGTTATTTGATTTTATATATTTAGACTTATATCCGAACACTCTCTCGAGATAAATTAAGCATTAAATGAAATTGAAAATATAGCAAAATTGTTTTTTTTTCTGCGGATTTTTCATTTACTTCTCTGATAGCAGATAATATATCGTCTATAGGTGTATATTAATACTTTAAAATAAAATCATTAAATTTTAATTCAAGATTTCTAATTAGATTCAGTTGTTTATAGCCTTGTATCTAAATACCCTATCTTCATTTACTTCAATACTAATTTATATTGACATATTTACTTTCTTTAAATCATGATTTATTACACATAAAACTTATTGACTTATAGAGGTTTTATTGATTTTTTAAGTTTAATGTTATTTAAGTTGTAATTGTTGTAATAACAAATTATTCGTTCGGCAAGCTTATAACTTGTTATTATGAAAGTACAGTTTCTAACCTACTAGCTGATTAAAACGTTTTTTTTTTGTATATATAGTTTCTCAGGCTTCCTAGGCATGTAGCCTTTTATCGCCCCTAATATTTTTCTGCTTCTTATTCTTTATATCCTGACAACAAGAATGATCTATTCAAGGCTACTGTTGTTATAAATTTCGGTTTCTCAATCAAAAAGGCGGTGTTAACAGGAACCGTCTGCGAAGTCTGTAGCACAGCACTTTGGAGTCCATTTCTTGCCATTGCTGTGATTAAAACGTTATATTTTCTATTTTCACAATGAGTTTAAAAGTGTATAATCGAAGTCATTTCGTTCTGAAGCTTGAAGAGAATCTGTGTAAGTAAATCGTACGTTGTTATTAATTCTAATGACTCTTCCATCTTTTATCTTATCTATTTTAAATTCCAATCATATTTTCTTCCAATCATTTCTTTGTTTAAAATTCTCATACTGCAGCTATACATATATAGACATATATACATTAGATTAGACGAAATAGATTACTTCCTCGTTCAGATTTCCGATTTACATAACTTTAATGAATTTAATAATATTTAAATATCATTATCTTCAAATAATGTTGTCTTTATTATGCCGTAGGACCTGTTTTATGATTTTTGTAAGCTTCCCAATTAATATTGCACGAATATGACGATGAGTAGTTGAAATCATCATGCCATGATTAAAAAAATGTTATTGAGTCCGATTCGGCGAGCATCTGAATAACGAAAGTTCCGTATGTAATATACCCTTTATAAGTAGAAAAATATTCTCTTCATATATTAAAAATTCTTGATATGCATGGAAATAATAATTGCGCATTTCAAATACATAATCTACGAAATTAATTTAATACGCTATATAATATTAATGATTCAAATTATAAAATAATAAATTAAAACAGTTATATAACAGTTAATTAAACGGATTAATTATTTTATTACACGTTAATTAATAAAAAAGTAATAATAATTAAAAGTGTGCAAAACGGCAAAATTTTTCAATGATAAAATAATTTTATTACTTATTTCCGATCCTTACAATCTCTTGCTTATGTCATTCTTCTTATGTAAATGAATGATGATTTTAGATATATCTGTGCAAGTACATATATACGCTGGCTGGCCATGTTAACTAACTTTTGTGATAACATGATTAAGTCGCAAAGAAGTCTTTGGTTTGTTCAACCTTCACTCAATTTTAATCACAACTTCAATTCCTTTCCCCACAACTTTTTTGTTCATGATGAAGCATCCTTTATTAAATTAATATTTAAATGGGAAACCATTTCTTAAATATGTATAAAGGTGTACCACCATTATTTATATTATATTCATTATTTGATTTTTGATATTTACTGAAACAAATTATTATAAAATGTTAGTACCTGGTCGTACCTATAGTAATAATTCAGGCGAATCAGATACCTTCCATTTTAGTATTCCCATGTTATTTTCCGAGTTGGATTTTTCGTTGTTTATTGGTATCAGATAATTTATTTATGGGTGTTTTATCCTTCTGTCACATACCCTTGAATTATGTTCTGAAAGAGAGCAAAAAGTCAACAGATATATATTGCGTGAAAGGTGAAGAAGAGGGATGGATAGATTGAGAGATACAGAAATTATCAGAATTATGGTTCGAGTCGTATAATTTATAATAAATTTACCTTTAAAAGATATAATTACGTATTATAAAGTAGATTTACCTTTATATGGATAATATGAGTAATATTATCTGTATTTATATGTCTCATATTTGCAACGTTTGTGAATGAACCGTAAGAAATGTATTAGAGAAGATGTGTACCCGGTAACGTACCTCTAAAACTGATGTCTCTAAATCATGGTCTCGTTTTAGTCTCTCAGGAATTAAAGATGCTACAGGTAGATTATATGTTTAAATGATCAATAGGTTGATTTATATGTTACTTCTAAAGATAAGGATAATATCGTTGCTTAAGATTGACTGACATATTTACCAATACTGTCTTTACTAATTAATAAAAAAGGTAAAGTATAGTCGAAATTGCGAGAGTTCGGTGTCGACTCATACTTAAAACAAGTTGTGGGGTATAAACTGTCGTTATAACTAAAAAGCACTGATTCACTTATTTTTCTATAATGTATATAGAAACGAATAAGATAAAATTCATTATCGTATTATAGATTTATACCGCTCTTATAACCTCTATTAAGTAAACGTCGCCGCCGAACTCTCGTGATTTGGACTATACATATGTTCATGTACAGAATTGTTTTGCAGCATTGTTCAGTATTGCGTTGGTCGAAGCAAACATATGTTTAAACGCATTTTTACATAGTTTTTAATTTAAATGTTTCTCATAGAAAGTGTCCGCAAATTTTATTGAATTGAAAATTGAATATTGAACACTGTTTACATAATATTCAATTATTCAAATATTTTATTGTTATATTGAACCTTCTCCGCCTAAGAGAAAGGAATTTCTTGTTATATAGTTATCCTCTTCCATTGTACATTATTTTAAAATTAGATTTTTTGTTGGTTTTAAGTTACTTTTTAAAATAGAAACTGTAATTATACGTTTATGCTGTAACCGTTTAAAATATATTGTATTAAGCTGACATTCGTTATTTTCTTCGTTATTATTTATTTACTTTATTCGTAATATATAATTAAATTAAATAAACAATCAATTAATAAATTCGCGCTCGATTAAGTTCTTACGCGACGTCCCTTATAGAAAACCACAGGTTTTTTATAAAACTTAACAAGCATACTTGCTAGCTTACTACAAGCTACAGTGCGTTACATATAAATCAATTGAGCTACACAATTCTAGATTCAATTCCGACATTATTAATTTAGTTTTTGCTTTGGTTCTTTTTGTTCTCCGCTAGACAAAACATTTACAGCAAACGTTAAATTTTTTACTTTATTAAAATGTTAATCATATATTTATTAAACAGAATTTTACCTACGTATTTTGTCCAATTTCTTTTTTGAACTAAAAATTTAAGAATTTCAAGACCATTCCCTATATTTATTAAGAGTGACTTATCAGTGCGGCAAATGATTTACGCCCTACCCTCTGTGTTCAACGCTTTGTAACGATCCCTTCTACATATTAGTACATATCACAGAAACCTTCAAGCCCAAAACAAGAGTTTCCTAACAGTGTTTATTAGTTCCAAATAGTCTAAACAAAAGTACACATAGCAGTTGTATGTATTTAGATAATTGGTATGATGTAGATATTATCAACCCTCCACAGAGGGCGTATTAAGCTTTAAACAACGTACAACACACACCAAACAGTTTGTTCAATGATCATTAGATTTGTCTATCATTAAATCTCTGATAACAGTTGTAATTAATATTAGTTATCTGTTATTCCACTAACTAACTAATTATTAATTAAACAAATAATTACTATCAGTAATAATAATTATATTCTATGTATGATGATAAAATATATTTATTTACATCTATTTAATGTAATAATAAACAATTATGTTAATTAAAACTACTGGTTTCTGTTTTGACTGTTTTCTGTATTGCCATTGTTACAATATAATTAGCCACTTAAATTTCTAATGCAGATAAAACTATATTAGATTCATATTCTGTATTATGCAGTGATTAGGTTATGCTCATGCATAAGTAGAAATTATTTTAAATATTCTTCGTCTTTCTTTGTATGTATCTTCTGAAAGTGTTAATATTATTTCTGGTTATTAAAGTTTCAGATTCCTTTTTATTAAGAGATGAATTTCTATTTAATGAACACTGTTTGTAGCAGAAAATTGTCTTTCACACTTACTAGCTTACCCCAGGTTATTTACAAGGTTCATTTTCTACCTCTCATGTAGAAAATTGTCTTGCTAGCTTACTAGAAGCTAATTAAACAGTTGCATTTTCTAGATCTTTTATAATTGTACAAAAATTTATAACATTATTGAATGCATTTTACAGTGTAGATAATTGGTTTTAAGAAACCTTAGACGCCTCTTTCTTAATGCTGTAACTTTTTACAGTGTATGATTTATTCGCCCCAGTTTGTCAAATAGAATTGCCTATACATAATTTTTATTCAGCGTAAAAACTATATTTTATAAAACATGACCAAGTTTTCATATTTCTTGCATCTATATTGCAAAACCAGTTACTGAGCAAGAAAGCAGGGCTAAGAAGTAGTCAAGATGCAATCTTTACGCAAATTATATACATTGCAACAAACGAGTTTCAAGTCTGAACAATTTTAGTCTACTTCGTATGTCTTGATACACTTACAATAATTGAATACCTACTTGTGGAAGATGTCAGTTCTGCATTTCAATAAATTATTGACAGATTCAAGCAACAACAGAGAATCATGAACATTAAAATGATCATGACATGGCAATCATTGTTGGTTAATCGTTTTCGTTTTATTCCTTTCATAGATATTATTAGATTTTATCTTATTTTAATATCTGTTTTTGTTACAGCTACTCTTTTATTAGTTCCAATATTAAATAATCTTAAACAATGTCTTTAGTGTTGTTTTATTGCCTTTCTAAACTTCGAAGTTCACATCTCTGGATCAATGAACCTGCCTCCCGCAGTCTAATTTCGTATTTATAACAGTGATCCATCTCAGAGCAGTGGCGGCAAGGCGCACCTTAAAAAAGACTGTTCAAAAATTAATTATATAATTATTTTTGATTAATTAATTTTGAATAGACTAAAACAAAAAGTGAAGAAATGCAACGATTTTCAAAAATCTAATGAGGAAAATGAAAAAGTTATTAGTCAGGAAATGTGGATGTACAAATTACCTAATATCAAGGTTGCTCTTAGAATGTATCTGTCACTTATGGTCACAAACAACAGTGAAGACAGGTCATTTTCAAAATTAAAGTTAAATCTCTATGGTGCAAGACAAACTCAATGTTTTGGCTTTGTTAAGCATGCTATTTTAAGACAATTAAGTTATGAAAATATTGTAAGTAGGTACATTACTATTAAACTAAATTTATTTGACACTTTCATTTTAAGACTAAGACTATCTGCATACGGGTCGACTGATTGCAAACTAGCCGCGAACGGACTTTTCAACGAAAACGAAAAACGAACCATGTCGAGCCGTGTTTCGTGACTCTATAAAAATTTTAACAATAGCATAATAAAGGATTTTATTGTGTCGTATTGTGAGGTATTTGTATGCATGTATGTATTTAAATACTTTTAAATAGTATTTGTGCACATCTCTGCTCATGATGTCACCATGCAACGTAATTGCCCTGCGACCAAGAAACATAGTCGCTCAAATCAGTTTAGTTTCATTCGTGCCGTGTGTGTTCTTTCACTCGTATACACGTTCGTTCTCTCACTAACAACACAGTTGCATTCTCATTCGGCGTTTGCAATCAGTCGACCCATCTGCGGACGGTCTAATTGTTTGGGCAGACTAGGAGCCTATAGATCCTAATAGCGGCACTGAGTGGCGAATTAATCAGCCGAGGTCTCTAAGCGGTATTAATAAAAAGAGCCCCTTGAATTATTTTATGTTTCTTTGTCTTGTGCAAACGAATTCTATCCAGTCGTTTACGCCACCACTGTCTAAGCTGATGGTGATATCAAACTGTTATTTGGATCAAACTTAATATTACCTTTAAACTAGAAAGGTACTCGGTTTATAACAGTGCAACATGAAGTATAATAAGTTTGATGATACATAATTATTTTCGACACGTACGCTACGTTTCAAAGTACACAGGCAAAGACACGTTCTACAATACAAGTTCAAACCTTTAGTTATATGTAGGTGTATATAGGTTGTATCTAACCACTATCAAACTCTGTATAATTTATCTTGGAAATTCTTACAAAACTTTTATTCATTTCACAAACATTCAGTTATAAAGTTTACCAGTTTGTGAAGTATTCATCATTAAAACTTATAACTGCATGCGTTTTCTCGTGTATGCTACTTTAAATTTTCAGTAGATGCTTTTTTGCTATTGTTAAATTAAAAACTAAATATAAACTATATATAATATACGTATTACTTTTACCTACCGAGATAACTATAAGTAAAAAATTTACGGTTATCAAAGACCGACTACAGTTAACTAACCGATATATTTTGCTTAGTTGAGCTGCAGTTATGTTCGACTCGAACAAAAATAAGAACTAAGAAACAAAAGTATTAACCAAGGAATAAATCTCAATTAACTAAGGGTTGAAAAACGGCAACTTCATTGGGCAATGTCAACGGTAGCACATTTATATGATTAAACCATATAGATAATACTAAACACCACAGCTGTGGACACATACCTTTATGTTTCACATAAACACAAAGGTATACACAAAATAATATCCGAGGAATGGAGGGCATGAACTTTCATCTTTATTTGTGACATGTTATATGAGAAGATATATTTTCAACATAAATTTCACTTGCAAAATACCGCCACGCCGCGCCGCGCCGCACGCATATTGCCCGTGTCATATTATTGTACTTTCTTGCGAAACAATAAGATATTACATTACATAGCGTTTATAATTCAATTTCATTTGTAATTCTTGAATAACATAGTTATAAACTCGTACATGATAAATCCATTTGCATATAGACACAATTGTATCTAAGTATTTGCGCCGTGTTGTAGGCACCCCTTAAACCAATTAACCTTGAATCTTACCCAAAAATTCATCACATTCACTATAGTTTGTTAGAGTTACCTTTCTTTTTATTAAGTTGTATTCAGACCAATGCCCTGTACATTAATAATCCAATATCATAATTACGAAAGTAATATCTACCGAAAAGTAGGTTTACATTCATAAAATCGTGGGTGTTAGCCATTCGATATACATACTATATTACAATTCATAACTTTCACAATGTTTAAAATAATGTCCCATACCGATTGCGTCCTGGAACGTTGAATTTAATTTGCGTTTACCACTACTTGTGATATTTTAGGTTTATTTGAATCGTGTTATATGTATACCAACAACTTTTTTTCTTCTATTTTTCTAAATGTGGATGACTCTATAAATAAAATACCATCGCACTGAACACAGTTACGTGTATTTAAGGTTTATCTATCATAACAAACGTTACCTTACATAAAATTGCAACGTTTTGTGGCACGTAGAAATTCTTACCTAAAATTGTTTTAATTTTAATTGAATTTGGAACACTTGTTTCAAATACTCGTATGTTTGCATAGATTATGTATTTCAGGGTTTGAAATATGTAATATTTCAATGAGAAAAAAAAGACATTGTTTCTATACATATAAATGTTTATCTAAAATTAAAAATGGTCAATTCTGTTTATTTCAATATTTAAATGAGTAGCAGCACAAACCGGCCGCAATGATATGGTTCAATAACAAATAATGTTTTATTTATTTGTTTAACATGTTCAAACAAGTACACACTATGCATATTAGTTGCCAATTAGCTTGTATTTTTGAACTGTTTACATTTACAATTATTTTATTATTTTTCTCCCACTTTTTACAATGCGGACGTTTTTATCGCTTTATTGCAGTATAAATTCATTAACTTTGTGCCAATGACCGCAAATAATTTTATTTGTTTTTTCTTTATTGTTTTGTATTAATAAAACAACTTGGTGTTACGATATTTTATGTAATTGCTGTGTTCCTTTTGCTTTAGTTATTGTTAGTAAATTACTTCTTTATATTTATGCTCTAATTATAGCTACATTAACTAATACTCATGTACGGTACAAATCAGGGACTCAGAACCGATAGTATTCTGCAATATCATTGTTCAGAGCAACTTCTCTGACTTGTTCTCTTCTACCTATATATTAATTATACACTTTTTTATAAAAAAAGAATTAATAACCAAATTATGGTTTTAAGGTTACATATTATTAAAGAGTGTTGCAGAGAATTCCCGGGAAATATTTGTATTTCTATTAAGGTATTTTTAACTTTAAATATAGCTAACTGCGCGAATTAAGCACAAATATAATAGTCATTCCTATATGTATTTCGCGAAACAATTCACTGAAAAGATTGTTAAGAAAATAAAAATAATGATAATTTTTACAAAAATATACGTAACAGTGTTTAGACGGTGTTATACTCTGTACGTTCTCTGTTCATGTTACTTTTAAATAATTTGGTCATGTCATTAGATTAGTTAGCCAGATATCTTCTATATCTTTCGACTGGATGGACAGAGAAAGTGAACAAATACTTTTATTTTAAGCAAATACTAAATACGTTTCAAACTGTCTAGCAACCAGACATTTTTGAGCTCATGACCATTGCATGAGACAGTGATTAAATTAATTAAAGAACCTAACGGTGCTTTACGTTAGAAGTGAAGTTAAATTATTACGAAACTCTAACACTTCAATCTCAAAACTTAACGCAGTTACAAATATTTATAATATTAATTTCATTCATTAAGACAACAAAGTTATTTTATGAGCAGAATTTCAGATTCAGATTTGACTGATAAATAATGTAAATTGTGTAAGAAATTTAATTGACAATACTAGAAAGTTTTAAAACAAGATTTAAATATTACAATTAGCAAGTTTTAAAGCTATACGCAAATGGGCGTATCATGTACTGTAATAAGTTATATACTTGTATGTTTATTTAATGTTTATCAAGAATTACAGATGAAATTGAATTATGTACGCCATTTACTTTAAAATCTTATTGTTTCGCAAGAAAGTACAATAAGATGACAGTCAGTGGGGTGAACAATACGCGTGCGGTATTCGTTTGTAAGTGAAATTTAATGGCAAGATATCTGGTCATATAACATATCTTAAATAAAGATGAAAGTGCATTTACTCGTACATATTATCATGCAGTTATGTTTTTTATTTATATTTTTGAATTGATTATATTTTAGGCGGTTTATTTTAATTTATTGAATATCGTAAAGAGAAATTTAAATTCAACATTCAATGTAACATATGTACACCTACAACTTTGGGCAAGCGCACATTAAACATAAGATAAGGCTGTCTTTAGATAGTTCTGTAAAAAAGAAAAACACGTATACGTCAAAGCATTTCATATATTCAAAATAAATAATTTTTTATATTTATTAAATTCTTTCTTCTTAATACGCTGGCAGTTTTTCTGATGTCGTATACTCTCATATGTGTATAATACTCTATAATCCAATATTTTTTTTACATTTATGTTTTAATTAATTTAATTTTGATAAAACTAAATCCAAAAATATGTTGCTGGACCGGTACTGCCAACCCGAAGATACAACAAGCTTGCATCAATTCATTGAAACTTTTTTTTCATAATCTTATTTATGTTTATTTTTTATTTATTATAATTTTTCTTTATAATAATATCTTTTCTTTCTATCAATAATATATATTTGTCTATCTTGACTGTTTAATTTTCGTAAATCCGAGAAGAACCGACGTAGTCGTCAAAGATTGATGCATTGAAAGATACACGCATATACAATTGCAATGTAAGTCCAACATTACATATGAAACATGTAAACAAGAGTAATTACGAACTAGTTATCTATGAATATAACGTATAAAGAAATTATAATTGGAGTATACGTACAATGCGATAGCAAAAGCCTCAACGATAGCAAAAATTTCATCTATAAGCCAGCACAAAGCTGTCAGTATCTTATTAAAATGATTTACGGTATATTGTGAACCGACTGTTACACGATGTAAAAAGTATGACATTGAGGAGGGCCAACTTTAATAAATAACATCTTGACGTGTTAGAAGATAAAAATATTTAAAAATTATTCCACTTTCAAGCCTATATATTTTTACAGAGAAAAACTGAGAAATGGGTACTTCTTTTTATTTTCTTCAATTAGTATTCAATAAGCCAGTATCCATCTCTGGTACTGTTTGTGAAGATATTAAGCCATGAAAATCGTTATAAGAAAAATAAATAGCATCTAATTATAAATAAACGTTTTTTTAATGAATTATCTTAAGATTGTTAATTACTTCATTCAAATTAACCATGAACTAAGTACTTTCAATTAGTGAATTGGTAGCGCTGCATTCCTTTTAATACATAAGTGTATTAGTAATCTTCCATCCATTTAATAATCTCCGTTAAAACATCACTAACAGTTATATCATATACGTGTTTAAATAATACGACGCTGAAATCTGTCAGACTGTGACATTAATTACAAGTTTGAACAAGTCCAGCAACGGACAACGGATATTTTTCATTTATATTATCCCAGGTTTTTTTATTGCATATTTGATAGATGAATAAGGCTTCAATATGTTTTTGACAGAATATTTTTAAACCAGTTATTACGACCTTTCGTGTTTTCTTAGTTTTGTTTTTATTTTTCTAATACCGTTAAATTTTAAATGAATGCACGTATTATAATAGCTAGATTATACAATTAAGTTATCTTATAATTACACTAATAATAGAGTATTTTTCATGCTGTTTTATCGAGCGTGTAATATTGAACGATATTATTTTTTATAAAGATAAATATAAAATGTCAACCTCAATTATTTAAACCATTGCTTCCTAAATAATTACTCCTTAACTCTAAGTAAAAATGTGCTAAGTTAGATTACTACTTCTTGATAGAATGCAGATTGAAATAGACGAGATAAGATCCAAACATAGGTCATTTAAAATACTTTGTTGTGACACCAACTCATCCACACTAGTCACATGTTTAACATGTGCTGTAATGCTAAACTAATAAATTAGCAGAACAAAAAAATCATTAAGTGGTATAGTATTATTACCTTCATAAAAATAGAATTGTTTCTTGTCGACATCATAAAAATGTACTTTTTATCACCGGGTTTACTGGAGTGATTAAAAAAATAGAAATCGCATCGTTGACAAGACAATGAGATGGACAGACGACTCTCCATCGTAAAAAGTTCAATGAATCATCGATTACAAACATTTTGCATAACTGTCTGAAGAGACAATGACTGCAAAATTTAAATATTATAATATTAAAGACATGTAAACTTGTTGTACTTGAATTTCACAAAAATATACAGAGAAGTTGAATGATTAAAGTACAGATAAAGTTTTAATTATACGGTTAGCTGTAATACATGACAATAAATACTTAAGGTAACCATAAACGGCGAACAAAGAAGATTTCCCAGATGTGCAAAAATGTCTGCTTTCTTATAAAGAACAAAGCACAAATAAAAAATATAACTAACTTCTCAAGAATTATGAATTATATCATGTGTGATGCGGTGGGCTTATGTGCGTTGATAAATTTTTATGTCAGGGTTAGTTTTATGTTGGTTAAGGGCACGGGCGTCCGTAGATAATTTTCCTGGTGGGAAAACATAGAGATTTCATCCTGTTCAGGTTAAGATAATGTAATCTCCAAACGGAGTAAGATCCAGAGTGCCCTTTCCAATATAATCTTAGATTCTCTTTTATTCCATTCCTTAATCACATTCTCGATCCCAATTTACTTAATCCGGGAAGAAGGACCAATCATCCTTTTACCTCCTTTGCGGACGTCCATGGCTTGTAGAGTAGGAAAGGGGTGACTTATTTTCCGACAGATTTGTCACACATACAGATGACAAGGGGCTCATATGGGATACGTACTCTAAATGAAATAAGGTTTCGACATGTTTCCTTTAGATTCCCTTCAGTTTTTTCTTATCAAGAAGAAATTACTGATATATTTTTTCTCATGACATTCGATGAATTAGTGTCAGAATTTAATAAAATATGAAATATAAAACTTGTAGAAATCGGAGATTAAAACAACGGATCGTGGCGCGGCGTTCCCAATATTTTACTAGAATGATGGTCTCACATTTGTGATAAAATGCAGCGCAGTGGAATGGATTGCCTTAGGGCAACATCTAATAACTGTTCTCTTTGTTTGAAAAATAAAAAAAACTGATTTAAAATTCGCGACATACCTAGCGGCTATCTGTCTGGAATCGAATCGATGCCGCTTTTAGAATTTCTTACACATTTTATGATGAATAACTTCATTGTACAGTATTAGAATCATTCTTCCTCTAACTGTTTTAATTACTTATACAAATATGCAAACTTTTAATTAAAGTATAGTAATGTTTTAGAAAGAATAAACAAAAAGTTTGGTAGTGCGATACTTTGGGAGGAATGTTCTTTTAGATGAATAGTAATATACCTATGTTAAATAGCAAATTTCAACTTTGCTAGTTTGCTACAATCTAATTATAAGGTTATGTTTCTAACTCTCAAATAGAAATTGTAATTTGTGTGCTGAATTCTACTTGCTAGCGTATTACAAGCTAATTCAAACGTTGCATTTTTACATAGTAGCACATGGGCTGAAAAGTCCCGGGCCTAACACATAGATTATATGTGTTATATGTAAATAAATTTCTGTGTAACATTATCGTAAAAATATAATTATGATACATTTAATAGGTGATTAATGAAATATTAATTTAATTAATCACCCATTCCGTACTACAATTTATAGTCACATATAATTATTAGTCACAAGGTTACTGTGTCACTATAACTCGGAGATTAGGCTGAACTGTTAGTTCAGAGGATCATATAGCGATAAACAAATTGTAAATAATTTACATATTTCAAACGTAAAAACAGTGACCCGTTAGTTGGACTTTAAAAACTCTGCAACATTAATTTTGCATTTAGCTATTGGGTTAATAAAATAAATAAATTATTATGATAATTTTTTACAGTTTTTGACGTCAAACATAAAACACTTTTGACTGGCAATGTTAATAATTTCATGCTAAATGCTGATAAAAAACATCTACAAACCTAGCTTCAATATTCGCCATTAATGAACTAGATCTATAGTTTCCTACCATCCCCACCCAACGTTTGCTGGTCTCGAATAAATCACGGGATATACAGATCCGACATAATCCCATCTAAGACTATCGCTACCTGGCACACTGGTGTACGGATGTTGCTAATAATAGCCAAGATTTTGACAATCGTGTCGGACACCAACCAACATTGTGGTCAACCAAAGTCCGAGATCGCCAGTCTATGTAGGTCCAGCGGATGACGAAGCTGACCCATTTCCTCTGTGGTAGGGTATTCCTCGTACAAAGACTTACCTTGATCACACGTTAACCATATTAGATGATGGTTCATACGGGTAGCGTAAATGAATTTGCACAAGACATTTCTACAGAAACATTGACTTTTGTTGTTAATTGCGTATTGCTAATTAGCACTGTTAAATCGATAGAACGGTTTTTTTGTTAGATTTACACAATTACTGTAATGAATGACTTATGTTTCTTTAAATACTTATGAAGATATATCTTTAAAGGAAAGTCTTTATTTACAGTAAAATAAATAGTCTTCTGTGTTTTCGAAATACAGTTTTTTCTGACCAAGTACCAATTGATTAAATGAGTAACCAGGTTTCAAACTTGCTAGCTTTCCACAAGGTAATTCTAATGTTCATTTCTACCTACCCTATAAGCGTTTCTAAACTCGGCTCCTTACGTTTACACTCTCTATGTTTTTATAAATTTGCAATGATTTTAAAATGGACGCGTACATTCGAAGCAATTCTGAAACTAACCCATGAATATTTCTAGAAACTTGAAGCCAGACCGAACAGATGTCTTGAAATGCCCACTTCAAATAATTATTATTTTCTAATAACACTTTTCTGATATTGTTTTCATGTATAAAAATGTTGATTTCAACCTACATATTCTATTTCATTTATTAATTACTCAATGTATTGTTAAGTAGTACAGCTTAAACCTACATAAACAAACTATTAGCATAATAATCTTTACATCTTAATAGGCTACATTTTCACATAACAAATTAGCCATTAGACATTCTAAAACGCAAACACGAGATGTTCAACAAAACGTCATGTGATTTCGCTGTACTACGGTGTACGATACACACGGCCACGGACCGATCAGTCTCTGCTCTTCGCTCACGGCATTTTAATTGACCACGTGAGGCAACCTTACCTGACGTCACGAGCATCGTCACTCATACATAGACAACAAGCACGTAATGAGCATTAAAGCGATTCGAGTTCAAAGTCATGGCTCATTTTCTATTTTTTATGTTTTTTTTATTAATAATACAAATTAAACGAATCAAATATTTTAAGTGTTGCTCATAGAATTTATTTATTAATTTATTTATATTTCAAAGTTATGTTTGACAACGTTTTGTGAAAGTAACCGAAAACAATTCGGAAATATGTTGTATTTATTAGCATAAATATAAAATTTAGAAAAGTTGAAACAGTCCTTATAAGATATTACCAAAAAATATCAGATTAACAAATTCAGATCAGATAATAAGTATATGTTTCTTCTTTTAAAATAGAAAGCTTTTGTATATCTACAATGGCAGGCCTAGAACTGGTGTGCCTGATAGGTATGACTGACCGGTAGGAGGAGGGGATGTTGGGGTAAAATGCTCCGAACCCCTTATTCTCAGTAGATCAGTCATCATCATTTATTTTGTATAGATAAACACATATGGACATATATACAGAAAACGTATATGCGATATTTTATTTGGTATACCGCCTTGTATGGTAAATGTATCCCCTATATTAATAAAATACCATCATATTTGATCTCAAAACAAAGGAATTAGTAATATATGTTAGAAAGACGACACGGTGCACGGAGGTCCATCTCACTGGGTTTAGACCTTAACTATACGCAATAATTATCTATATGCAGAGCCACACATAAAGTACGCGGCAGGATGCTGTTTTCTATCAAGTGAAGTAGGACGCTGTTTGGCGACTCCTGAACCAAAAAATTCTTCCTTCTAAACATAAAGTCTAATCTCATGTATTATTTAACGTAACAATTTTTACTTACCTAAAATTACGTTGTTATTTAATGAAATTTTGTTTTGTAATATTAATATTGTCTGTATTCTGTTACAAGTAAACTTTTTATGTTAAGTAAATCTTAAATACATGTAACTATGTTTACCGGGTTAACTGTGAACATTGCATTGATTATTACATTAGTTCTTATTATATCTGCACCTTAGTCTTTTAACAGCTAATAATACTATTCATGTTCGAGCAATATTTTCTCTTAAACTTGTATATATTTTTCTCCTTTTTCCCATTTTTCTTCTAGGTTTTAATCTGCTGTTTTCCGCACAGCAATATCAATATGTTACATTTATAACATTATATAACATAATTGCAGTTTGTTAACATACATTTTCATTGCATTGTTATTTGTTTACAATAAAGTAGTTTACTAAAGCACTTGTTAGTTGTTACATCCAATGGCGTCCCAGATATTTTTCCAAGTGTAATTTTTTCAAACAGTAAATTAGTAAATACGCTAAGTGTAACGTTTCTACACAATGCTAGCTTCTACTACATTCAGTGTTAATCTGTTTCCGCAGGATGGGTAGTACCAGTACCCAGTTCTCTGTACGCTTATGGTTGCAACGTATTGTCCTAGAAAATAACTTGCATTAAATGAGTCATTGTCAAGTGCAACATAGCATGAACCATTCTCACAAAAACGATCCCATTAACAACATAAATCTATCAATTCATTTACACAATGAACACGAACTCTATCATTAATTAAACACTTCCATTATATTTTATATAGTCTACAATGATAATATCAACAAAATAAAAAAACATGAAATAAAGTATTCATGGTCTAGGTCGCCAAAGTGCAATAACCTAGTAAAACGCATATAGCGTAAAAAATTCTATTCAATCAAAAATACAACCAATTTTTTTTAACTGTTACATATTTATAACTAGTTTTTTTTATTTCACATACCTGTTATTACTAAAATATTCATAGCTGTGTGACGTTTTAATATTGGGTTATATGTTTTTATAATAACTTCACATGGACGTCCGCATAAGGTCGTAGAATTTAAATTCGAATAATATAACTTTTACAGTGTACATATTTACCCTATATTCTCAAAATTATAGACTTTACAGACAATTTTTCCATTTCCCACTAAGTATTTTCATAAGTAATTGTATTTGTGACTTAAGATATAAGGTTGCCTCGCAATCATGCTTTCTATACCATAGTAGAAATGTTGTCCGATATCCTTTTTAAAGCTTACCTTATTAGAGATTGCTCGACAGTATCCTAGTCTGACTCTGACAAGGTATGCCTTGTCAGGATTAGCTCGACAGTATCCTAGTCTGACTCTGACAAGGTATGCCTTATCAGGATTAGCCCGACAGTATCCTAGTCTGACTCTGACAAGGTATGCCTTATCAGGATTAGCCTGACAGCATCCTAGTCTGACTCTGACAAGGTATGCCTTATCAGGATTAGCTCGACAGTATCCTAGTCTGTCTCTGACAAGGTATGCCTTATCAGGATTAGCCTGACAGTATCCTAGTCTGACTCTAACAAGGTATGCCTTATCAGAATTAGCTCGTCAGTATCCCTAGTCTGACTCTGACAAGGTATGCCTTATCAGGATTAGCTCGACAGGGTTCTAGTCAGGCACACGTGACGCTGGTCCGATCAGGTACTTGTGATTTTAGTTCAAAACGTGCTAACAGTGTCCTAGTCATGCGCATGACAAGGCATGCCTTATCAAAACTAGCCCGACATGATCTTAATTAGGCAGTTATAAGGCTGGTCCGATCAGGTAGCCATGTACTCACATGGCAATGTCATTTTATTGAAAAGTAAATTATTTTCAGTTAATAAGTTTTATGCGAAATTACAAAATTTGAATGTTTTTAATCGAATTGTAATTTATACAATAATGTGTAATAATAAAGTGAGTCTTACAACATAAAATAAAACATATAAACATACAATACAAGAAAATTAATGGTTAATATAACCATAAAATATAATTTATTTACATTACTCTGTACAGAACTCAAACTAAATTCAAACCCCGACCTGCGAATACATATTTCAATAATTTCAATTTACAACTTAACTACTATTCATCAGCAATTTACAGAAAATATAAAGTTTGTATTACAAGTAAATAAACGACAACGAAAACTTCAACTTTATAATTGCACACTTGCAAAAGGAATGTTTCACAAGAAATGTAACATAAATTTGTGTCAATTGTCATCATAAGCTGAAACAACAATGTCTGCTTCCCGTCTGATGTTCAAACAATACATAAAGAAGGTATTCTTGCGATGTGTACATGTTTTATTTTTATTCTGTTTGTCTCTAAAGTATGCTTACACACAGGGTTACCAGAATTTAAGAAAGATAAGACAATTATAGAAAGAAAGATAAGAAAATGAAATGTTATTGTTTTTATTTTTATAAAAATAGTTTTAGTAGAATGTGCAAGTGATAACTTCGACACGTTTCCTATATCGGTATTTACTGGACAGTGCACGCCTTATGCTAATCTATGCACGTGTACTTATAATTCACAAGACATGCGCAGTTCTTTATCACGTCTCTGGCTCGACGCTGGGAGCTGGTTCGTAAACCTTCCTCTGATTCTGTGTTCACTTCGCCCTAATACAATCTCAAAAATAATGTTCTTGTGTCTTAATTTTTTAGTGGTCGATTTTTCAATTGTTGATTGAAATTAATGTTAATAAATGTGCATTGGCGTGTCTATTTTATTAAATATCTAAATATTGACGGAGATATAGCAATTAAAAGTTTGAATTGTAGTTTTAGCGCTAGAAATGGTCGGCCATATTTGTATGACGTGAAATGCATTTTAACGTCAGTTATTTGTTGAGTAGGTCAGTGCTGTGGTAATGTTCAGTAGCTGTTGGTAGTCAAATAATCAAGTCAAATCAAAGAATAATAAGTTTTTATTTTATTTAACCCCGTTAAGACAGACATAATATTGAAATTTGATTGTTCCTTGAAATAGCTGTAAATAATATTTGATATTTTGGTATATAAATACATATAGCAGAGATTTATGATCTGTAAGGTTGGTAACCTTACACAAGGATTGTGATGTCACATGCACTTGGAATGTGTACAACGTTGAATCCTTTTAATAATTAAAAAGACAAAATGACTTTTTTAATTGTTAATATCTCTTAACATATAAGGAGTTGTTAAAAAATAATTGAACATTTGAGGTTCTAGTAACCCACTTTATCAATATATAGTACACTTTTATAGAAATTAAGACATAGGACACAAGCCCATTGCTCATCCTGTATTGAGTTTTATACTTAATATTCGGTTATACTTGTTCTTCAACTGCGACTTCACCGTAAAACGTGAAAATATAGACTTTTACACATTGTCCGTATTATACGGGGTTTTATATATTTTAACAGTGGTGTTGTACGAGAGAACGTTTTAAAAAAGTCACTTACTGTTATCCTATTGCATGAATTCACACTTCTGGAACATATATAATTTTTCATAATCATATAAGAGGCCGACTGTATAATTATTCAAAGTTTTGCGGAGTTTCAAAAAAATTAAAGCTAATATCTGAAAATTTTCTTGCAATACAAGGTTCACAGTTGTTAACTTGCCACAAGCTAATGTTAATGTTCATTTTCTATTTCTCATACAGAAAGGTTAATTTTCGTTAGATTTCGGTCATTTTTGGTATTTTATTCGGTTTGTAAAATTTTGGTAAAATATATTTAATAGCGCATTTCTACACAATTTCTACGCGTTATATAAGGGTTCACTATATTTCGCTCTTATAAATATTATACTTGTATAACATTAAACCAACTTTGTTTCCATCAAGTCCTAACATTTGACACGTCGTCTTTGTTCTCGTATTTCTACAAGAGCCTTTTGTAGTACAACACTTCTGTTCCGCATTCCGTTTTGTTCGTTTTTACTTGTGTCGGTACTTTGTTATATTTTTATTTTGATATAATTTTCTCAGTTCATAAGATTTACGATCAAGGTATGCTTCAGAGTTTAGAGTTTGGAGGTTACACTTACAACAAATTTCTTAAGAAAACTTTTTCTTTTATTTTAACTTGAATTGAACTTTCTTTTATCTCGTTTTGTTGTTTTTACTTAATAATCATTTTCATTAAATAAATTATATTGCAATAATTTATGTTGTTAATTTTTATCAAGACACAATGTGAAATTAAGAGCTTTATAAAAGTTATTATATATAATCAATGTTAAATATTTCTAAATAATCATGATTCAACAGAGTAATATATTACGATCTATTAAGAAATACAGTGAGTGTAAAAAGTATTCGTACACCTCGGTATGCAGAAAGAAAAACGAATTTTCTAGGCTTCCTGGTATATATTTTCTAAAAAACAAAATAGTATCAAACACTTCAAGGTTACAGCATTGTATTTATTAAAAAAAAAAAAGATCAAAAGAAAGACTGAGTGCGTGGTAAAAATAAATACGCACAATATATTCGAAATCACAAACAAAAAGTATTCGTACATTTCATAAATTAGTGATAAAATATAAAGAATTAGTGATGAAATAACAAAAAAATATAGTAATTAATATTTTGTTGGGCCACCTCTTGCATTAATAATAGCTTGGAGTCTTCGTGGCATAGAATCAACTAGTTTAGAAGTGTAAGAAGACGGTATCAGAGCCCATTCCTCGCGAAGCGCGATTTTTAATGTTTCTTTATTCGAAATGTGTCGTGTTCGAATTTTTTTATCAAGATAATCCCACACATGCTCTATAACATTAATATCGGGTGATTGAGGAGGTATTTCAAGGTGTTTTGAAGTGTTAAAAGGATCCACATCTTGGTATTCCATGCTGTGTGCTTTGGATAATCATTATTAAAACCCATTTCTGTTACACTTGCGGGAAGATTCTCTTTTAAGATATTAATATACACTTTTTGATCCATGATTCCATCAATAAATGCAAGTTTCCCCACTCCAGTAGCACTCATACAACCCCAAACCAAAACAGAACCACCGTATTTCAACCATCAGTGTAAATATAATAGTGTATAACAGTGTCTAAATATAATATTGTTAAATACGGTTTGGGTTGGGGTTGTATGAGTGCTACTGGAGTGGGGAAACTTGCATTTATTGATGGAATCATGGATCAAAAAGTGTATATTAATATCTTAAAAGAGAATCTTCCCGCAAGTGTAACAGAAATGGGTTTTAATAATGATTATCCAAAGCACACAGCATGGAATACCAAGATGTGGATCCTTTTAACACTTCAAAACACCTTGAAATACCTCCTCAATCACCCGATATTAATGTTATAGAGCATGTGTGGGATTATCTTGATAAAAAAATTCGAACACGACACATTTCGAATAAAGAAACATTAAAAATCGCGCTTCGCGAGGAATGGGCTCTGATACCGTCTTCTTACACTTCTAAACTAGTTGATTCTATGCCACGAAGACTCCAAGCTATTATTAATGCAAGAGGTGGCCCAACAAAATATTAATTACTATTTTTTTTTGTTATTTCATCACTAATTATTTATATTTTATCACTAATTTATGAAATGTACGAATACTTTTTGTTTGTGATTTCGAATATATTGTGCGTATTTATTTTTACCACGCACTCAGTCTTTCTTTTAATCTTTTTTTTTTTTAATAAATACAATGCTGTAACCTTGAAGTGTTTGATACTATTTTGTTTTTTAGAAAATATATACCAGGAAGCCTAGAAAATTCGTTTTTCTTTCTGCATACCGAGGTGTACGAATACTTTTTACACTCACTGTATTTATCTCACTTTTATAAGGCGTAATACGAGTGTAAAAATATATGGCGTTTCTATTTAATCAAATTTCGAATTTCGGAGTTGTCTCAGTAATATACGTGATGTGTATTTAATACACATTATAATTTCTATTATTAACATGGACCATTAAATAAAAATAAAAGAATACCATTGAATTTATTTCATGTGAAAAATATTTACTTCAAGAAATTCTTATATCTATCAGTTTTACATATTTGTTCATTCTTCTTCGCGAACCCAACGTTAAATTATAGGTAAGGATACAATGCTTTCAATAATAAAATCTTTATCTCAGCTGTGTCCATTGTCTTTGGTAATAAATGCAGAAGCGGCAACTTTATATTATGGCTATATTATAAGACAGATATCAGACCAATTATTTTATCATTATTACTGTTTTAATTTCATTAAATACAAAACAAATTTTAATCATAATGAAGCCTCTTGTTACATGTTAATTTCTCATAGAACAAAACATTGCATTTATCTTATCTAAACTAATTTAATAGCAATTGTGTAACCATAAAATATATATGTAACTTTTAATTAATGACTTTAGAGAATGGAACGGTAGCGTTAACGTTACCCTAGCTATAATTAAGATAACAAGTTTACTGCATATTGGTACCACGGCACCGCACCGCACCGACGTGTTTATCACAAGTATTGTTTTGTGTCACTGTAAGATTTCTTCACATTTGCTTATTTTCTTGTTTTATTCATGCAATGAAGAATGTTGTTGAACTTATTAAATATAATTATTACAAACATATCACATTGATTTTACACTCAAAACTTTTTACAAGTTCATTGCTATGAAATGATTGAAATTTTTAACTAAGGATAACTCTTAAGACCGCTAGAAATTCGATTTAGAACTTTTAAATATTTTTGAACAATGTTTAATATATTGTTTTCCAACACATATATTTTATTTAATTTAAAGAAATGCTTATTCAACATTAACATATAACGTTAAACATATTAACGTTTTGAAAAAGCAGTTACTTTTATTTTTATTCTTGTGGTTAGATAGAAATAGACGATATTAAAAAATAAGATAAATTTCAAATGTAGCTATGCAATTATTAAGTAAATTTAAATACATTAAAATCAATTTAAAATTAACAACAAATAAATACATAAACAATTCTCCAACAACACCTATCAATAAGTAGTCCATCTAATAATAGTAATAACTTCAGCAGCTCGTGATTACCGACCGTGTCATTAATCAAATTTATTTCCATTTCTTCTTCAGCAATTAAATAAATATACGGCAAACATTCTCTTGGTTACATTGTCGAAGTAGACAAGGGCGTGCTTGCTTATAATTCTTTAATTCTCAAAGTATTGCTTTCAACGACAAATCTGCAATTCTGAGAGATTATAAACAAATATTTGAAAGCAGAGAAAGTCTGAAAAATGTAATTTATTTTATCGAACAATCTGGTGTAATGTCCTTATTTTAAATATATTTGTAAATATAAACTGTAAGTGCTTTAGTGCTAATTATTATCCAAAGTTGATGCACTGGAATAAATATTAAAAAAAGAACAGGCATGTTCAAACATACATATAATATACTTTATCTTATAATTGATTTTTCAAATAGAAATAAAATAGGTCACAAAACGTTGTATATTAGCTAGCATTGTTTACGTAACAAGTAGCATTTGTTTTGTTGGATAAACATTAAATACTCATAACTATGTTTCGCGTGTAAAAACATTTTTATAAGAAAAGGTACTATTCTTTTTGGAAAATCATACTTTTTCTTTCACTTACCATAGCTGACAGATTTTCTTATATTTGTAGTTCTAATTCAATAAATCACCTCGCCTTGGAATACATACAATTTGCGTATCACAGTACTTTAATTTTTCTTTTATTAGTAAATATATATTTCTAAAAATTGCTTATGTTTTAAGCGTATCAAAATAGAAACATTTTTTAACAAAATTCTTAATGATCTCTTCAGTACGCCACTGATTTAAATAATTGGACCCCATTATTACTATTTATATTAATGACTTTAAATGGTTAGTTTCATATACGTATTGTTACATTTGATTTTTTCTCTTTTGAGCATAACAATTTATAAGTTTTTATTTTTATTTTTATAATCTCCTCTCAACTGAAAACAAGATTCGCCATTTCCTTTCATACAACTCTTACAACAACTTAAGATACGACCTCCGTAATTATTTTCTGTCTTCATTTAATGTATCTTTTATTTTTGGTTTTATTTTTTTATTCAGACTTAAAAGAAAGTTTTCTCACGTCTCTTTAATGATACATTTAGTTTAAATTGAACATCATAAAATTATGAACACTAGTTTAATGGTTTCAAATGAAAATCTACCTACCTAATTATATTTTGAACGATTTCCTGGTAGTTTGGATTTACTTAAATAGCTTTTAAATTGTTAATAGCTGCAATTAATTTTGTGCGCGCTGTGAACGTATATTAAAACTATTTATTGATTTTCTTTTCTAGCAATATTTTTTAATATTGTTTAATAACTTTATTTACTTAACTATTATAAACGTTGCTTCTTGTTTCAATCATTAATTTAATTGTGTCAAATTATCTTACTATCTTTGAGAAACGTTTTTAACATGCACAAGATATTTGTCAAACTTTTATTACTTTCTTTATTTATGGGTATAAATCTTGATTATCAGATTCTTTACAACTCGTATACAATGTAGTGATACTAGTGATAAGGTTTTGTGTCATAACCTCTGTTAATAAATGCATGCAATATTTATATTTGTATATCAATATCTTGCTTTTATTTTTAATTAATGTTAGAATTAAGATTTCTTTGTCTCAATTCATTTATATTTTATACCTAGTTGTTTTTATATACTGCTCTCTGTGGGAAAACCATAATATTTCTTATGTAAACATCTTTTGTTTTACGATTCACTTCTACTAGGCTTTGACACTACGCATTTGGTCTTAATTCGGTCTTATCGCTTCAACACTCAAACCTACAGCACGTTTAACCTTTTGGTGCATAAACATAAAATAATAATTACACATATTTTTATTTATAAATTAAACCGTGAGTTACATCTAGATAGTGTCGTAACTAGTATTCTTATTAACTAAAATATTTAATCAATTTATATGTAATTCAATAGTGTAGTTTAAAATAAATGTAATCTAAAAAAGTTCTGATGTTTTGCTGTGTCTTTTGATATAAATAAAAAATTGTTATTAATTACTTAATAGCTAAAAGGTCCTTCATAATCAAATTGTGCGCCCACTAAGCTATTGAAAGGAACTGAGCGACATTTGCCGTTCGAGAATTTGAATACCGCCGACAGATCGCAGATACGCCGTAGCAGCTTATAGATCTCTATAAGGTCCAAACTCCACAACCAACCTCAAATGTCCAAACCCTTTTAAATTAGCACAATGTTTATAAATCGTAAGCAACTAATAGCATAATTTAAAGGGACAAACTCTACGTTATTTTTACAGTTTAGCCAACGTTAATATAGTTCACAAATATACTCTTAAAAATAATTATAATGAAGAACAAATAGAGACGACACATTTATGAGGCAACGAGACCACAAAAACTGTCAACATAGTAGTGATAGGACCATCATCGGAAATAGTTTCATATAGTACATCAATTTATTGTTATTGGAAAGATCTAAATAACTTTTCATGTTAAACATTTTACTGACATTAATTTTAAGTTCAAATACCTTAGAATTTTTATATAAAAAAAATTAAATTAAAAAAATGTATGTACTAATAAGGTTACTAGCCCACACTTATTTATTTGCAACTTGTCGGGACATGATATATGTAATAGTTCATTAAACATATTTATAAAACTAAATCCTATGTAAATCTTAAAATAAACCGCAAAATATGAATATATTTCATTTAATATTTCTACCTATTCTCATTTACATATTTGATCTTAGTGTTTACCTATTTTATGACTAAACGGGTTCTATAAAATCTTGTAGTAATATGTTGTTCCTTATATAAATAATTTGAAGTGTATTGACTTTATAAGCATGTGGTCCGTCGGTTGTTTGAAGTGTCCTCCAATGAATTCACTATATGGTATATCTATATAGGTTTATGTGAACACTCGCATGAATAAGAGAACATATAACTAAAACTCCATGCGCCTTGTCTCTGATTCGTACAGCCGGACTCTCTAACCCAGATAAACAAAACTGGTTTCACTGAAATGCTAATAACGTATACTTAATAAAATATCGTCTAAATGATGTCACAACTCATACAAAGTGTGATTTAATTTAGACATATTTATAATATTCTTCAAGACCTTGAGTACCTTGAGTCATGTATGATTTAATAGAAAATATAGATTATTACACTATATTCACTGGTCTATTTATCATAAAATGATGTGTAGTCTCGGAAAAGTATAAGGATGCTCTCGCACAACTCGTAAGGCTCGTACGACTGGGTCTCTCCTTTTTGATTCATTTGAATCAAAGAAATATCGACATAGACGATATTCGGTTTCAATATGCGAGAGCCTAAGCAAATTTGAATGATTATTCAATTCATTTCTTCGTTCCAAATACGGCGCCGCAAACTTCATAAGATTTCGTTGTACGCATATTTTTTTACAGGCTTAAGAAGGGTTGATTATATTAGCTGTTTTCACTAATTTTACAACTATATAAGTTATATAACAATAGAAAATACCACAATATATGTTTAAAATCTGCTAGAAAACTATTACCTCAACCTCCAATATCAAAGAGTATTTAAATTCAAAACTATGTTAAAGAAGAATATATTCTTCTGCGCTAGTAGCACTCCACAGCTTGGTAAAGCTGGTCATTCCTTACCAGAGCCTTATCAAGAAGTGAGAAATTCCTAACAAGGGCATTATCAGGATCCTTACAACATCTGGGGTGAAATACTATTCGGGTACAGCTATAAATATATATATATATATATATATATATATATATATATATATATATATATATATATATATATATATATATATATATATATATATATATATATATATATATTGAATTGAACGACCAATTGAAAAAAAATTGACCAAATTATTCGGCAATTGTCAAAATTAATAAAAATTTCATTGTGCATCTAAATAACTTGTCATTGAAAGAATAGAATATTTCATTTATATGTGTAAATTCATAGCTATATCATATTGTTTGTTCAATTTCATAGCTATTGCATTTAATGTTTTCAATTGAATGAATTCTAAAATGGTGCATTTGAAACAGTAAGTCATGCCCTGTATTATGATCATTGAGCAACCAGTAAACACAACAGGGCAAGTTAACAAACGTTGGTAGAATTGTTAGTGTCCTTATTGTTTATTTACATTTTATATCGCGCTATTTGGAGTTGATAATTTGTTTATGAAATATGTGTTAATTGTTCTAACACTGACCGTTTCTATTTGATTAGCAGTATTAAATTATTTTACCAATAGTATAGTACGTATTTGTATAAGGAATATTAAAAGAAATATGTTATAAAAACCAAATTCTTTTTATCTAGTTTTTAAATCGGAACGTCACCCACAAAATCGTACCAGGGTTTAGACCTGTTAGTTACAAAACGACCTTGAGGACCATAACACAGAATTAATTATGTAAATTCAATTTAACAGTAAATATAAGTAATTCTGTAGATAAATCAAGTAATAAATCAAATCCAACAATAGTTTAACCTCAAAACATTTGTCAATAAAGTCACTATCTGTTTTATCTATAATATTCATGCACATGCCCGCAAAATATAAATATACATAGCCGTTCATATAACAAAAAAGAAAATAAGTATGAGAAATTGACATGGCCCGCGACTTGCAAAACTCAGCGTATTCAGTTCCGACCGTTGACCCAGTGTGAAGCCAAACAATATGACTGTGTGTTCATTGGAAATAGGGCATTGAGGCAAAGATGCTGTCAAAATACTACTAAAACATGGAGGAGGCGCAGAGAATGTGGCCGGAAATGAAACTATTCACTCATTTTAGGTTAAATGTTTTCAGTCAAACATTATATTGTTAAATTTATTGTTTAAAATATATCAATAAATATATTTGTGTGATTTCCAAATTGAATAAATTGTATCCTCCGATGCATAACTAATTAGGAAAGGGAAGGAGTGGCAAAGTATTCAATATTTACTCTTACTTTATAAAGACTAAAGGTAAAACATTTAATATGGTCAACTTTTATTTCAGACATAGTAGGAAGCACAAATGAATGAGAATAAATGATATTCGTGAACTTTTTTTATATTTTTATTATGTTAAGACGATATTAAAATTTGCGCAACAAGACCTGTCTCACACTAAGTCCGACGTACATCTATACTGTAAATATGTATAGTTTTTCCTCTCACCGTTTCGCACTCAAAGAAATAATAAACACAAACAATATGTAAAACTTTTTCTTAAGGATTAAAATTTGTTTTTGTTATGTTGCTATTTTATATAATGCTTCACAGATTTTCATTAATAAGGGTTGTATCAAACTGTTCCATACTACTATATTCATGTAATAGTTCTTCTTTTTTGTCTTTCAGAACGAGTGAGTTGGTAGCACTGGTTGGCATCTCTTTGACATTCATACTGTTCATTCACACCAGAGATCTGAGCACCCGTCTTCAAGAAATGCAAGGAAAACTTAACACGGGTCTTGATAATCAGCTTACGTCAGGTAAATTATTAGCATAATAAATTATAAAGGAATTATCGTAGTTAGACTGCAGTTTCAGCTTAGCTTAAGCTTCTAGCGTTAATTGTTAAGGAATACAATGTGCATGACCTAAAAACAACATTCATAAATAAAAGTTATTTCTGCATTTGTTACTTAGCAAAATAAGCGCTATGAGTACAAAACATTTGAGACAGATGCGAAGCGTTATTTTAGAAATTTATTGTTGGTTTTTTAAGAGTGATTTAAACTTAGGATTAGTTTTAGTCTATTTTGAAATATGTAAAGTAAATTCCTGGATTAAAAGATTAAATCAACGATCGTCATTAAATGATGAAGTACTTTTAGCTGTATACTTTGTCGATTTGGTTATTCTTTATTTTAATTAGCTCATACACTTATTAGGCAACGATGTTAATCGGTAAGAATCGTATGAATTGAAACAAATCGTATTAAATTTGTATGATTCGTAGAAAAATTGTTTGTAGGGTTATGTCTGAAATAATATGAAACTTAATTTGAAATATTAAAATAGATCTTCAGTTTTTTGTCCAGTCGAGCTTATAATTGATCGTCTTCTATAATTTTACCGGTACAATTCCTAATATAACAAAGAAAAAATAGAGATAAAACATTTGCTCATGATATTTAATACATGTAACTAAAGAATGGTTCAGTGCTCTTATAACATTTTATATTCGTTGATATATGCAAATTGAGTTTAAATTTGTGGTAAGAATTACTTATTTCTAAAACAAATTTCGAGCAGGTCAACCATGTGGCGTGCCCCAGAAACGTCAAACCGCAATTGAATATGCAAACAGTGAACGATAGGACATTGTCTAAAGCCCAGAGATCAAATGTCTGGTCCAAAATGGTGCAGACAGTTACATCTCATTTACATTATATAGATTAAATTACTTATATTTATATATAGTATATATAGATATTATACACTATATATACTCGTAGTATAGATTTGAATGTAGTATTCTTTCCTTTATCAACTATCATTACCGCAAATTAACTGTTTCATTTCAATAGCTCCCTTTTGTAATACATGCGGACCATCGTATTCATCTTTCTGTTCATATTGATGCATAATTAGTGCATTCATGATTATTTAGAGTCTCTATTCAAGCAATTTATTTGAACATTATGGTCACAGTATTTATAGTAACTTGCAGATAATGAAACATGTTTATCACTGAATGACTGGCTTTATTATTTTGCAGTAATATTTTCTATTTACTGGAACTATTCACTGCTGATTATAAATAAATACATTCATAAAATAGTAGTGCAGTATTTAAAATTTGTTCCGCTGCTGAATTTTCGGAACACAAATACAGCTGCTTGTCTTTGTTCCTCGTTAATTTTCTACAAATTAAGCATTTCAACGATTTATTTGCTTCTGCAGGTATTGTCGAAATCTAAAAAGGTTTCAGCATTAATTTAAAAATTGATTTTGTAATTATCATAAAAATTTAAAACATATATAGATAGACCTCCAAATGACTTAATAGTATTTTTACAAACTAACCAAGATTGTTTATCTTACTATTTTTTTTTATAACATTCTTAATGTACCTGAAGAATTGTAGTAGAAACAATAGCCTTTGTGACTTCAATTTTCTTTTTCAGAAAAATTACAAAATCATTAATTCTTGATTTGGTATGCAAGTCAATTAAAACTAAATGAATTTAATGAACACAGTATAGTGTTATTTTGAACAATTAAGAATTCATTTCACTTTCTGCTTATCTTGGACATCCAATTAATTTTTTTTGAAAGCTCATCATTACGATCTGTACAATCAAGCGAGCACGATCACAAACAGACCACATTAAGTGAAAGGTGCTTAGTAGTTTTTCTGTCTCAGCTCGGACGCTCCCAAACGTGATTATTATTTGTGTTTGTATGAGTATTTTATTGCACTTCAGTTAAATATCTAGAATGTAAATCATTAGTTTTTTTTGTTAATCAGAAGTCTTAGGTATGTGAAAACCTTAGAAGTAATAATACATCAACTAATCTATGAATAATATGAAAAACATGAACGCTTTTTATATTTTTGATTACTCTTTATACAGTTTTTCTTAATATAAAATTATTACACATAATTTTGTTATAATGAAGAAGAGCCTGTTCATTATAGTCAAAACATTTTGTTTTCTCAATATGTTCTTCATTGTCCTTGTGCGCTATAGCATTCGCAATGTAGGCTTCTTCTTAATAATTAGCATTATGTACACCTCTGTAGGCCAATTTCCTAATTGGTTTAATAACAAACATTGACACTATGGTTCTCAGAAATATGAATTTTCAATTTGTACATCGATCTGTACACTGTCTGAAATATACAGTAAAAATTAATATGTAAACATAGTACCTGTACTAATTTTATTTTCATATTTATTAAAAATCACGCGTGCTATAAAAAGGAATAAGCAAAATTACGTAACATGAAATAATATTTCTTTTAAAAATAAAGTTATAAATTTTTGTTTGTCGTAAGCGGTTCTTTTAATTTCTTGTCCGGATATATAATATTAGGGAAACCTAGTAATATTTATCTTCTAAAGAAGATAAAGACAGTTTTTCTGTATTATTAATCCAAAAAGGTAATTTTATGATTGTAATCAATTCCATTGCTGAAGATACGTATGTAGTTTTAAATCAAACGCATCAAATTTACATATGTTTTTGCTAATATCAATAGGACTTATGTCAGTTGACATAATTGGTATAATAATTAATCAACATACACGAGTAATATTTACTAGCTGGCTGATATAAAATGATGATTGATCATGCAGAGCCGAGCACTGAGTCTCATTACTGTAATAATATGTTTATATTATTGTATATAATAATATGTAATATGTAATGTTGTTACAACTGAATTATACATCTCCTAGTCGACAAACAACACCAACAATTAACCAGAGGGCTCTGCAGAGGGTCAGTAACACACATGCTGACAGACATGCTAATGTTAATAAATGAACTGCCATGTAAACACCACCATTTTGTTAAATATTGTCACAGGTTTAATCGATTGTATTTTTAAAACAATTACAAAGTATATTTTAGTACTTTTTGTTGTCCACCATTAAGTTCTCTTGTTTTAACATATATTTTGCCATACATAGAATTATTTTTGTTGACTGTCCTATTACCTATTTGAAGCTGAAAAATTATATTCTGTATTTCTTCATTGTCTGTTTCTGTTAAAAATTGTGGCCGTTGCTTTGCATTTGTTCTTTTATGTCATACAGAGAATCAATTTTTCTTTTCTATAAACACGATGTATTTTGAAAACAAAATATATATTTTAAATAGAATACAAAAATAACTAAGCTGTTATAAAAATACGACACAAAAGGAATATGTAAGGTAGAAAATGTAACGTTATATAACACTTTAATTAGCTTGTAGTAAGTTAGCAAGAGAATGTATGAAAGAGGAGTAGAAAATGAACTTTAGAATTGCTGTAAAGATACAATATCTAGTCATGTTCGTCGGTTGGTTTTTATTTGGACTTGTCATTGTAATATATCAGGTTTTTCTTTTCAATCTGCAATAGTAATTCTATTGAACTACTCTTTATGAGCAAGTACAAAACTGTACTGCAAGACAATTTTCTTCCTGACTTAGTTAGATTCTTTTAGTTTGGTAGCACACCCATAATTTAATTTGAATTCATCCTAAGTCTAAATTTACTAAATTAATATACTACGAAACATATGTTATAGAAGTCCATGAAATATGTGAATTTATTATATATTTTTTGGGAATAAACGCCACTTACAACATACTTACAATGGAATATTAGGAATATGAAAACTGTGATGGCTATCTTAGAATGGAGGCTTTATAAAATGGCAACTATTTAATGATGGCGGCGAATTACAGTACATAAACGAACAAAATTAGATTAGAGTGTGATTTAGAGTTGAGTTTATCTAATTTCATGTACTGCGATGTACTTTAAGTAATTTGCACATAAAATATACATTTACCTATCATAATTAAATGGAAAAGATGACTTTAAGTGCAATATTGCTTAAGTCAATATCATTATATTAAGTGAAAGGAATCTGCTGCAATAGAAATCAATAACAGACGGCTAATACAATAACAAATCAAAGCCGTTGATCATTTCTAACTAAGTCACGTCATTTATTTGTTTTATTCAAGTAAGAACAACGACCTTTTCACATCTCCTATATTATTTATAATGAAATATAAATAACTCACCCTCTCGTAGACCTGCACTCGGTAAGTGTTTACGTTCATACATTTCGATATCAAGATTCCATTTACAGCGGGAATAACAGACGTAAATCTAAATATACATTTGTAAAAGAGTTATAAATTCGTTATATATAAATATATTATTTTGAGGTATAAAACATCAAACATAAATCATATTTATATGAAAAGTTTATATTTATGGTTTGAAGGGATTTTTTATGATGCATCCGAACCGTATAAAAATATAACTACCACATTTCTTTTAAGATTTGTTTAACGAAATATCCATGTGGGGTAGTTTCACGAAAACAAAATGAAAATAAAGTTTTCGATCTAAAAAAGATGGGTAGAAATACTAGACAAGGTCACATTGATATACGTTTGAATATGTATATTTATGTCTGTATGTGATACGATATTTTGTGAAATATTTATGCATTTTAGGTAGCACTCACATTTAAACAAAACGTCTTGTTAAAACTCTCGGCAGTCTCATTTTTTTTAATGTTGAACTTCATAGAAAGTTCGAGTAGAAATGGCAACTGAATTTTCTTGCTCTTTGCCTCTAAATCTGACTGCTTCTCTACAAATAATTATATACATACATATACATTTTTCAGAGAAATATAATCTGTATATAATTACATACAGATTTTCAAAAATATAGTTTTATGTTCTGTCTAGGTGATGTACAAATAATATCACATTGTTGCCAATGTAATATTGAAACTGTAGGCAGTAAATTTTAAAATTACTATTATACTTTTTTCCTTTTCTCCTATTTAAATGAAAGTAGGAATACATTCTAATATAGGTGACATTTAAGGTACTTAAACAGTTAATATTTGGAAAGCAAAGTTTATTACAAAGTTTATATAGTAATTTGTACAAAATACATAAATCTAAAATCGTATTTTACATATATTAGACAAACGACCTGAATTCTTAATAAATATATTATAATTTGTATGCTTTTGAAAAATCTTTTCTTAATTGATATTACAAATAAAAGTAATCCAGAGCATCAAATATTAAATCTAGATATTAGCTTAACTTACCTGACTAACTTGGACACATCTCTCAGTCAAAATTATTTTAACCGTCGACTTAATTAATAATCTTAGTTTGCAAATAAACGTTATTGCCGTATAACGGCATAAAAACTATCACCAGGAACCGACCAGATGCTGCAACTTTATCGTTTCGTCTTATTTAAGTCAAATTTGTAGTGTTAGAAACAAGAACTATGTAAAATGTTGATATTATATTCCAAGAACATTATTTTAAAATATAACCAAATGAATTCACTCCATTATACTACTTACATACGCTTTCTAAACTCGGAAGCTTCATTGTTATATTACAGTACATAGCTTTATCAGTCTTACCACTAAAATTTCAACATGGTTCAGCAAATCTAGTAGTCAAGTTGTAGTAATTCTCAATTCCGCATATAAGTTCATTGTAGTAAGTGTTTCAATCTCGTACTTTAAGCTACAATATGAGCTAAACTGTAGCTTAAAGCTTCATGAACTTCACTCTGATATAACCTAACACTAGAAGTAAATGTTTTACACATAATAAATGTCAACCATATGACAATGTGGAAAATCCAGTTTTGTTATTAAATGTTTTATTTATTTTATGTGTTTATTAGTGTGGGAACATACTAGACGCATTTAAACGGGCATTAAATGGGCATTTAAATATTATCAGGTCATTTTCGTACTAGTTTGGATGAAACAATAAGTATTCTCTTATGCCGGTTTTAGTTACACCAAAAAGACAGTTTTGAAAACAGTTTTGTTGTCTAAAAACACAACAAAAACATGTTTTGTTTTATTTTAAGACAGTTCTGTTTTTCGCAAACAGACTGGTTTTGTTTTTAGTGTTTTTCTGTGTGCCCCATAAAAATTTAGTATTCCCCAAATTATTGTGTTGGCGATAAATTTCTATTAAATTATCTTTTGTGTTATCTTTTGTCCACAGCATTCTGCACTTATTTATAACTGCTCTTGGAACTAGATGCTAGCTAAATGAAAAAAAACAACTGCAAGCGCAAATGTTCATAAAAAACAAAACTGCGTGTTCAAACGAAGCAGACCAAAAAGCAGATAGGAATGTGTTTTGTTTACTAAAACAGTTTTTAAAGACAAAAATGTTTTAAGAGCTGTTCAGTTTTTACAAAACATTGGTGTTTTTGTTCGTGTTTTGTTGTTTTGTCTCTCTGGTGTGAAACCGGTATTCTATATTAAAATAATTTTCCTTTTTTAATAACATAGGTAAAATAAAGACTATAAATGTAATATTCTTAAATTAAAACAATATATAATTATTAGTTATATTCCATCTTCATACATTCTCTCGAAACCAACAATCCGTATAAAACTTTGCGTGATTTGTTAAATTTCTCCACAAACATTTGAGTGTTTTTTCTTCTTTTTTTACTCCACATTCTATTCAATGGACTCTGACCTCTAGAAAGGTTCATCTACATTAAAGAAACTCGGTTGAATTTTGTGGGGTGACAGCCTACAAGAGAAACAAGATAAGTGCAGACATAAGTCAAAGCAGATGACCATGCCCTTAGGTTATTTATTTGTATTGGGCTCAACTAAAATCACTTTAGACATTGGGTTTAAATAGAATTGCTTTGGTCATGTTCTGGCACTGGCACAGTAACATTAAGTCGTCTTCACTTTCCAATAAAGAGCAAAAAAAGAATACATTAACAATCTAATTTTGTTTGAGTGAATACAAACATCTTAATTGTTCGACAATGTTTGTTGTTGTGTAAAAAATAACCACAAAATTGAACAAAACAAACACGAAGAAAACATAAAGGTTGTTCAGCGTAATTGAATACAGGCAATTAGAAAACCTTTTACGGATTTGTATGAACGTTGCATATTAATTTGCATGGAGCTTAAGTATATACAAACTATGTGGCGAATAGTACTCTAAATGAAATGTATACATATACTGTTTAAGATTATGAAAAGGGAATTTTAAACTATCGATGGTCTAGACTTCTATTATCAAGTTATATTAGTTGTACTACTACTAACAAGTTGATAGCAAAATTTACTTTAGTATTTATATAGTGACAGAAACAATGAAATCCTATATTATAATGTTCCAACTGTATGTTTATATTCTTATATTTTTATATGTTTGGTACTGAATTTTGTATGGTAGCTCGAAAACAGCTCCATCAATGTTTTTGAAAATTTCCTATTTCGTAGAGAAAAAAAGTTTTATGGCGTCTCCGGATTTTTTTCTGAATTTTCTGGAAACCCGTAATTTTGGAAAAAAAGTGAGCCCTTTTTTGCTGTATTGCTTTTAATTCGTAAAAGATAAAAAGTTGAAATTTTGCATGTGTATTAAGGTATTCAATGCTGACATTTCTCAAAAATTAGAAATTCAAAAATTGAAAAAGGGGGGGGTTGAAGAAATTCGGGGGCCCGGTAGGGAACTTTGGAGAAAGTTCATATTCTGGATTCTAGAATAATTAAGTATATTATTATTAAAAGAAAATTCAAAATTTCAAATTTTTTTTTGGGGGCACGGGGGCAGTATTTGCCGAGAGTAAAAAATTGTGCTAGAAAGTTGAAATTTTATATATAGGCAACGAGTTAGGCTAAAAAGTTGGTCAAATAACGCATAAATTGAAAATATTTTTTATTTTGATAAAAAAATATATTTTTTTAGTCAATTTATATGAAAAATTATTTCAGCGAGTTATTATTTCAATTTAAAAATAGAGTTAAATATGAAATGTAATTACGAATTATTTTATTGGATTCAAATCATACACGTCAAAAAGACGTCGCATTGCGACGGGGGTATACTCTAGTTAAATTATATTGTTACACAAACTCGATAAATTAGACGTCGATATTAAGACTATATCAAATATATTCTTCTTCATTTTCCAGTGTGTGATAGCCCTAAACATAAACATATCCTATTCAAAAACATTCATCAGATAAACGTATAAGATAATTTTAAATATTTCCTGGTTGGAACTCTTAGGTTATTTTTCTTTTTTAAATTAAATCAAAGAAACTATTTTATTTATTTTTTTATTTTTATTCTTTCTTTAAAATTTTTATAAAATTAAAACACTGTGACATTTTAATGCTACATTTTCTACAATCTTCGTCTCCGGCCCTACCCCGCCTCAGCCTCCGCCTTATGTTTCAAGTCTTTCGTCTCTCGTTAACAGCGCCTAAGCCATTTTATAGAGCTGTGCTCTTTGACCTGTTGTTAATAAATTCACAATATTTAGCAAAGGATGTTGGCTGCAGTGGAGTGAATCTTTGCGGAATGTAGAAGTCAACTCGTTTCAAAGAAGAAATGTTTTTATTTCTTGGAATGGATATAGTGCTGAAACTGTTTTTCAAATTATATTTATTTTATAACATACAGAACATTAAATGCTCTTTTAGAATAAGATTTCTTTTGAGATATTTTATACAATTATTTATTTACAAATTAATTATAGAGGGAAAAAATGTAACGCTTTAATTAGCTTGTAGTAGCTAGCAAATGTAAACCTCACTGCAAACATATGCGTATATAAGAAATAGAAAATGAACCTTGGAATCAGATTATGACAAGCTAACAAGTGTGAAACTGCTCTGCAAGACAATTTTTTATTTGAGTACAAATGTAAACCAAATGTAGATAAAATGTAGAAAAAAAAATGTAGACTACAAAATTTAATTAGAGTTATTTTTATTTCAATGTTAGGAGTCGAATATTAATTTCAATTTTTGTATTTTATGCTTCCTTGAAAAACAACCCTTCATAAAATCTCTCACAACTACCCCACCTCTTCTTTAATTCGGTTTTGAATGTTTTGATAGCATAGCACGTTTAACCATTGAGAAAGACGATCCGAAAAATAAGGTATATATTTAATACGTTATTTATTGATTTTGACATCTCACGATTTAATTATTTACTACCTAAAGTAACAGGTCCTTGGTTTGTTTTACTGCGTAGATTAATTTTTAAGATCACCCCATATCCCTCATAAAGACTCCCTTGTCGCCTGTCGATGAAGGGTAGTATCCCCTCAGAACTGTCAACATTAGTTTATTCTTTTCAAGAAAAGTTTTTTTTAATAAAAATTCTGTAGTTTTATATTTAAGTTTAACATTATAACTTTATTCGTATGGAATGAATAAATAACTAGAACATTTTATAGTTTTAAATAGAGTTTGCTGTCCATTTATTTATCTAGTGGAAAAGCTTTCTGAACCAAATCGGTGCTTCTTTTATTAAGAGATTAATTTTGAGGTTATTTTCCCTTAAAATCGAAAGTAAGTGGTTAGTCTTATATGAAATTTGCAGCAATCTTTTATGAACTTACTAAAATCTGTCAACGCTTACCTTATATGTCAATATATCTTATGCTAAGAGTGTTAAGTCGATATTATTTATGATGAGTCTCGTATTCTCGTTTAATCGCTTTAAAACTATAAAACAAAATGTTACTACTATATATGTACATTCTAAACTCATTCTAAAATAGATTGTTAGCTGTCATCCTTTCGCTAAAGCTAATCCAATTAAGGCAACTATTTCTACAAAACATAGTCATAAAAACTAACAACAAAGTATGCTTAGTTACGACATCACAAATACAGATTCAGACTCTTCAAACCATGTGTTATTTATTATTTGTTATTAGTTACATAACTATATCATCCGTTTTATGATATCTTACAAGTAGTCATAAATAAAAAAAAACCCTGTCTGTGGTGTAAATTATATATACGAGTACCACACCTATTAAATTAGATGTACAACATATAATAAAATAAAACATTTCATCCTCGTAACCAATTTACTAAAGTAAAAGTGTTTTGCGAGATGTAATACAGTGAACATCTGATGTCTGATTCTCAGAACATACATTTAATGAACGTAACGTACTTGTCATCTCGTTGTGTGAGAAGATAATTTCCCTATTTTTTGCGCTCCAATGTTGCAATAATGATCTCGTTTCTATATATTCACGTCTGCTGACCCCACATTCACTACAGCAAATCACACGTCTAATTGTAAACCGTTTATCGTAAATTAGATCAGCATCTTACATCTACATAAAAGCTTACGGCTATTACAGCTGTACAGATTTACAATTATTTTATTATGATGTATAATATAAATCTTAATGGAGCTACCACTTATATTAATTTCATTTTATGCTTTATAATATTCTAATTAATTTAATAAAAGTAATATTATTGGGAATCCATTAAATTAATATATTAATTTAGATGATATTTCTTATACGATAAATTAAGTTTCTTGGGGAAATTAAATTTTATGAGGTATTTCCAAAGCAATTAGGACTTAAATTTAAATTCAATTATATTTATAATCTGGTAAGCGGAGCTGATTGTCAGAGGAAAGGGAAGGGAGTTAGACTGCCTAAATTTCGGGTACGTAAATTGTTTCTCAAGAAGGTAAGGAACGCTCTATGATCTAGATCTTTTATAATTTCCCAACTGAATTTTTCTGAAAATAGAATATCGCGAGAGAATCAAAAAGAAAATAGATTTTATGTAAAAAAGTAGTAAAAATGCTTATTAGATTTATTGGAACTCATGCATCACTTGAATCCAAAAATATCTGACAACACTACATATTACTGTATAGTTTGTGATATTACTTACAATTATATATAAAGATATGTATATTACTCATAATCCGGTCAAAATAAACAATAAAATATGGGTAAATTAGCTATATTTCGCATAGAGCTGAAAGTTGGTATACACCTCGGGGACATTATTACAAATAAAATACTAAAAGTCCTCACCGATCGCACATCTGCATAAAAAGTTATTCAAAATTTCTGTTGACCTTAAATCTTGAGTGACTTTTTTTGTAGATGTACGATCAGTGAGGACTTTTTGTATTTTATTTGTAATAGTGTACCCAAGGTCTGTACCAGCTTTCAGCTCTATGCGAAATATAGCTAATTCAAATGTTCATTTTGTCCGGGTTATTAAAGTTAAACAATATATTTTTTTTATATAATTAGTCTTTAATAAAATCTATAATAAGCACGTAATTAATTAACCAAAAATCGAAGTGAAGTTATACAAAGGTTTGGTTCTGCAACTCGAATCAAATTACACAAACATCAAGATCAAAAATCGTTCACTTGCTCGATCGTTTATTTAACTTTTTGTATCTTCAAAACGAATCCGAGTTTCTTCAAATACAGTTAAGAATCAAATGGTCTAATTGTTTCTGCTAATAATTGCTTCATACCTATCTTCTGTGTTACTTAATAACTTCCTTAAAATAGAATAGAAAGAAACGTTCCAGACGTAATCAGTGACCAAGGGTCAGTATCTAAATGCAATATTTTTAAATAAATGTAAAATAAGTGTTCCTGGGTTACGTAGATCATTCCACAAAGTCGGACTAGTGAATCCATTACATCTACAACGACGATTTATATACATTACGATTATTATTACATCTACAACGACGATAATAGGTACATACACCTATTAACATCAAGATGGATTAATTTAATTTCTTTTGAGCGTTACTAATTCAGAGAAAGTTACCGTGATCCGCTTGATGGAAGTTAACCGCAAATTAATGGCAGATTCATTGCTCAGCCCAATGACACTTGATATGCGCGAATAATGACTGGTTCGAATCTTCACTCTTCATTAATAAAGGGTAAAATACAACAATATACCATTAATCGTTCCCTAGCGGTCACTAATGAAGTATTATTTGATAAATTATAATAATGGTAATGATATTGTGGTCAGATTGATCTGTCAATCATACGGACATGACTGTCAGATTGATAAATATGACTACACGAGTAACTTGTTACTCTATTGTGTCCGATATTTTACATATATTTCTTTTGAAAATAAACTCTATAATTCAGATAATTATTTTATTAACCTGTCTAAATACAGTAATAGTTACTCGCGTTATAAAAACAGTAATTGGTAATAGGTTGTCCTTATAATAAATTACTCAATATTTAATTGTAAAATTCTTTAAATTTCAAACAATTACTTTAAGTAATTGTTGCAATTTGCAGCTCAGAATTCACTAAATTTCTCACATAGTTTGCTAAAGGTATGTGCAATGAAGACAGTAACAAATACAGAGTTAAATTAAATGTCCTTTTTGTGGGTTTTATAAGTCCTTTTTTAACATGTCCGACTACATTTTTTGTTGTTGTTGTAGGATACAATATTAAATGTTTGTACTCTTTTTGTTGACTTATTGATGTATAACAAACTTTAAAATTTGAGTAGAGTAACACAAAAACAGTGTAGGTTCTGTTACTAAGTCTGTAATTAAGACTATTTTTAGCACATCCGAATTTAGTTTTATTCGGTTTTATTACTGAACAAGATCGCCAGCAAATCTAGGTAATGTAGCCCAATTCCCTAACCGTTTAATTAAGTTAATAATATTGTTGCCAGTAGTATGGCTCCTCAATATTTTACAGAATAAAAGATATTGATACTCCTTACTAATTGCTTACATATTATAAGTGATAATTGTCCATTATATGTCGTATAATCTTGTGAACAATAAGTTAAAGAAAAAAATCAACATCGTGAACGGGATGCGAACCCGATTTTTCAGCTTAATAACTAGTGCTCTTCCATTGATCTACCTCATGTGACGAGTGCGAGTAGTACACTACACTGGGTGTAGTATAATCTAGATTGATCTCCCTCCACTCCAGGAGCCTTTGCGATACCAGCCTATATTGGCCATAACTCACGAAATAAAGTACAGAAGTTTCATCCGTATGTGTAACACGGAACGTATATCGGAAGTCAGGTATCTAGAAAGGGGAGAATTCCCTTACTAGATATTATTCACTCAAGTGTGCTCGCCGGGGGAATTAAGGTAAGCGGTGACACCGAACACTGTACACCATTGGCAGAGGGAGTGCAATGTCAACGGAAACCCTCATACGCATGCCTTCGCAGCCACAATTCGTCCGAGCGCATCCCCATGAACATTCATCTCTGAACTTTGACTGCGGCCACCACAATCACAACTTGTCCGGGTGTCCCACATTACCTCATTTGACGACATTTATTTTGGTTATCATTCATGAAATATAACATCATGAACTATATGTTGCTTTCTATAATGATAAAGTATACGTAGTATCAAAGGTGAATCTAGCTTCTAGATGAATTATGTATATGGTTTATTAAAGGAAGGAATTAAAATGTTTTTTAATGTTGCTTCTTTTGTCGATAGGCGAAAAGATACATTCAAAATAAGTACCAACACTTATATTGTATATTTTTAAGATAACTACAAATATTAACAGAAATTAAGTCAATATAGAACCACAAGTAATTGACATACTACAATATACCCGGTTGAAATATTTACCTGCGTACAATAGCATATTAAACACAAGTACACTTTGAGGTATTAAATTTTGTACCGTATTATGATCTCTTTGATCTTTAACACTCTCTCTCTCTCTTTTTAGAACATAAGTGTGTTAAATAAAATTGCGTGAGAATTGTAACTGCTAAATGGTAGATGAGAATCTTCAATTATTTTGAAGTTCACATCCATTAACCTGTTGATAACTAGGCTCTGTTTAAAATTATTTGAAGTTCTTTTCACCAATTGACTACACCAGTAAATACAAGTCGTTTTCAGTAGAATACTTTAAAATATAAAACGTTTAGACTGTGCTGGAAATCCAGAGAAACTGCACGGAAAAGTGCAACACTCCTTTAAGTTGATATTTTGTGTCTCATATTCCTTTTTTCTTTGAAACAATTTTTGTATTTCGAAATAAGTTTTTAAAATATGTGTTCAAAGAGTTTTCAATTCAAACCCTACAATTTTATTTTCTTAATGTTTGATGTAAAATTTAAAACAATTTAAACAAGTTCTGTTACTATCAGTTATTATTATTAACGAGTAACAACGGTAATTAATTTTTGTGGCACTTTTTTAAAATTGTTAATATGTGCGCTTCTACATAATATTCTTATTACCTTAATAAAAGAAAATTTAAAACGTTTTATTAAATTAACTTGTTAGCATTACTTTCTGTCTATTAACTGAAATACAGTTCTTGAATAATTACTGAAGTGACATTATTTTTAATTAGTTTCATCAACCACAACTGGTTTATCTTCTTTCTCATTGAGGGCAAACCCTGTCTTATTTTTTAGGATTACCGTATGCATTAACATGTCAAATAATAAGACTATATATATACTTTATTTTCACAAAACCTAAAAAATGAATAAAGTTAATGACCGAGAATAATAAATGGCAAACGAAACAACTGTAAATGTCTGCAAATTATTATTCCTGTTTTTTACTCATAAACATATGATTTATTTTTGGGGTTAATCTTATGTAATCAAAAATCTTGGAAATATTATACACTCGAGTATTATTTTACGTCAGAAATACGTGCTTTTATATCTAAAGAGCCCACGCAAAATAATATTATACATTTATTATGTATACCGAGGTTATTGTATAATGCTCTATAAAAATGCTATTTGAAACATAAATAAAAAAGATTAAAATTTTACTTAATTTTATTACAAAATCAATTTTTATTTAGTTCCGATTGAAATTAACTGATACAATATTTACCCTTTTTGGAATTTACTATTTTTATTAAAATTTATTATGTTGTTATAATTATATTAACATTAATTTACACAGCGTATCGTACTTGCAAGAACGTTAAAAACATTTCGTCACTTTCCAGTAAACAATTTGGTGAAGTGCCCTATTTAGTGACGTTTCTATCACTATTTCATTTCAATTATAGTTCGCATCAACTTTATCTTCATTTGTATTCCGACATGTGAAGTAATTTCGCCATTTGTAGCCGATAAAGTAGACATTTTATATGAAAAAATGTGAGAAACTGAACTATAAATGAACTCTTTTATGACAAAAAAATCATGACGCATCTTCATTATGATGTCAAAGTGACTCCAAAATGTTTACTGGGTTGATTCTTTCTACCAATTTCGTTCTCTACTTCTTTTCTAGTTTTTTGTATTTACAATGCATCAAACTGCGCCTCAATCACCGTCTTTCCGTAATTCTCCTTGCCTACTCCATTTTCTTTTTTCTCCTTGTCTTTCATCCTGTGATTCCTCTTCGTCATCATCGTTTTCATCATCTTCTAGATCTTCTTTATCTTTCTCTTGACGTTCTACGTCTTCCTCATTTCCTTCTCCATCCTTTTCTCCATTTTCTTTTTTAGACTCTGTCGTTGGCACTTTCATATAATTGAACTGACATAAGTCTTTCTCTGCCCTTTGCATTTTACAATCTGTTATAATGTGCCCCGATTCCTCTCACTTGAAGCATCCTCTTTCCTTACTTTTTTCTATCACTATAGTCCAATTTTTATTTAAAACCGGACCTGTGAATGCTTTCCTTTATTATTATATTTTTATTATTATTGCGTTTAAAGAAGAATGACAGCTGGAAATCAAAGTAATTATAGTAGAATCTTGTTAGTTCTACATTACAGGAAATAGACCAATAACAAAGTGTTAATAATTAATCCCAGTCTAAGGTAATACATATCACGGAATGATAAACATAATTCGAAAACAAAAGGTCAAAATGTTTTGTAGTTGCTAGTACGAGAATATCATCTTTCAAATGACGTCTGTTACAATAACATGAAGTAAAAGTTAACAATTAATATTAAATGCAAGTAATCAATAAAAGTAAGTACAGTACAGCTACGAGCTATTCAATAAACAGCTTGTGTTCACGTAATGTTTTTATTATAGGCAGGCAAATGAAAGCTACACCAATCTATGTGTCTATCGACCACGCCTATTGGTTTAATAATTTAGTTTCATTCCCTGCTGTGGCTATACGTTTACGTATGATACCCGAGATTTCTAAAACAGAGTTTAGTTTAGTGCCGTCTCTAGCATATCGTCTAGTTATCGTTTTTGGCGTCCCCTAACTCTTTTTTACTGACAATATTTTACGTCACGTCCGATTCCTACTGCTCTACCCTTCTATGAGTTGCTATCCTTTTTATACAACACGGTGTAAAAGAGATGCATGAATGATATACGTCAGATACTACTTACAGCTGTCTCGAAACTGCACATAAAGTTTTAATATTATGAACGTGGCGAATGAGGTAAAATAAAATCGATTGTTTACTATTCCCACGTGAAAATATGGCTGGCAATTAAGCAGTAAATCAGAAATTCAAATGTTCAATATCTGTTTCATTACATTTTGTTAATAATTAATTTATTTAGTTAATAGTTAATTTTACAATAATTTTCTTGAATACATTTTGTTGTTTGTTACATTTTACAATGGTATTTTACAATGGGAGTGTTTATAACTGTGTTTTCAAGTATGCAATATACACAATATTATTCAAAATATTTCAACCAGTTCAATGATATGTAACTACTCTCACTAAATCTTACACAGATTTCATGTAATTGATAATTAAATACAAATGGAGTGTACTAAAATCATTGAAATAAATTATAATGCAATATTTATTGTATATGGTTAATTAAATTATTAAAATATATCTAGTGGAGCACCCTCATAATCATTATCATTATCTACAAAACTCATACATTAAACAAAACTATTGTACTTGTATATTTTAATTCTAAAATAACATTAATTATATTAATAAAATCAATAATCATAACGGAATGGGCTTGTGTCCTATGTCTTAATTTCTATAACAGTGTACTACATATTGATAAAGTGGGTTACTAGAACCTCAAATGTTCAATTATTTTTTAATAACTCCTTATATGTTAGGAGATATTAACAATTAAAAAAGTCATTTTGTCTCTTTAATTATTATAGGGATTCAAGGTTGTACACATTCCAAATGCATGTGACATCACAACAGCTGCCAACTTTACAGCTCATAAATCTCTGCTATATGTATTTATATATCAAAATATCAAAAATTATTTACAGCTATTTCAAGAAACAATAAAATCCCAATATTATGTCTGCTTTAACAGGGTAAAATAAAATAAAAACGTATTATTCTTTGATTTGACTTGATTATTTGACTACCAACAGCTGCAAAACATTACCACAATTCAAACTTTTAATTGCTATATCTCCGTCAATATTTAGATATTTAATAAAATAGACACGCCAATACACATTTATTAACATCAATTTCAATCAAAAATTTAAAAATCGACCACTAAAAAATGAGGACACAAGCCCATTATTTGTTGCAACATAAAAACCAAATATTTAACACCTTTATTGTTTTCCACCTTATATTTGAAGCTGCGTGCGCACCAAAAAACAGTTTTTAAATAAAAGCTATCTTTTGCGAACAATTTATTTACAAAAATATATTGTGAATCGTTATTTTTCGGATTTCTGCTCAGAACACATAATGAAGCCTTTGCAGAAAGTGCTGCACACAATGATGCATAATGATTTCCACGTTAAGGTACGGATCACACTTTGAGCTATATGCATATCTGTTTATGTGCTTTCCTATTCCACATTATTAGGGTACCACCGATTAGTAACATATGTTAAAAAGACCTTTATACATACTTAGTGAGTACTGTGCTAAACAATAATGCATTGCAACAAACATTATCTAACACTTAACCTAATTTTGTTACTGGTTCAATTAATAATTGTAATTCATTGTCATTTGCAGGCACCCACATTAATAACATAGGTGATATAATACGTTTAAATGAGTTTTCCACGTCAATAACGGTGTTATTGTATTAATAGATTAATTAATATAAAATATAAAAAGTATTTGAACGAAATGAAATATGGTTTTATGTTACATAACCTCAAAATATACTGCAATATTTTTATAAGATCGTAGTGCTTCATTATTCAACTAGATAGAGTTTAATAATACGTTATGTATATTAAATGTGTTTGTCTAACATAGAAAGATTTAACGTAAAAAAATTTAGTTATTACATAAGGTTTTAAGACCTATATTCATGCTATTATAATCATAAAATTATCTTTTTTCGGTAAAATCTCAGGACTACTGGATTATCTCTTGTGTCTGTCCCTTTTGTAGAATATTTCTCGTTTAAAATTGATAAAATTGCTTATGCACTACTTTTGATTTCATAATTATGAGAGTGTTAAAATAATTACAACATATTTGTGATACGGGCCCGTAGGTTGAGCGGCCCTGTTCGTACACGTCTGTTTATTTAACTTCTCGTGCTGAAGGTTAGTAATGCAAGAAAATTTATTGTTTGTATACTAAGCGTATAAGTAGCAAGCACAAAATGTAATTTACTATAAAATAATGTTGTTTTGCACTTTGACCTTTTTGTTCCACTTACCCTAATAGCAATTGTGCATGCTAATAATAGAGACGATCAATTATTTCTTATTATTTTCATCATTTCGATTGATAAAACTGTAAATATTTTATAATTGAATATCTCTGGTCATGTTGTGTAAGAGTGAATTGTTGTTTTTCAAGTTCACATACACAAAATGTGAAAAAAAATTTATGGGACATGAAATGTTACGTCGGTGGAAACATACTGCATCTATTTTTTAACTTGGGTTACATTTATCAGTATAAGTTGCAATATAAAATATTCAAATTAATACAAATGTATTATAGAAAAACCAATTCAATATTTTTTCATATTAACATATAGGGATTATAATGATGGAGCAAACAATCAGAATTCATAAAATAATTTCGGAATAATTTTATAACGAAAAGTAAATATGATGTAGTAGAGGTAGATACTTTTAAATGAATTTAGGAATAATAAAATGTCTTAGTGAAGAAATTATCATAAAATATGGAATAGAAATGGATTTAGAAGAGAATGAGAATGGTATGGTTATCAGTCTGTAGGGCTAAGAACGGACCTAATGTCAAAGGTGTAAAGACAAGAGAACGAAGGGCCAGATCCGTCATAGCTGAAAATAGACCCCAAAAACTTTGTTTAGATTCAGTTATAAAAAGATGAAATTAATTTATTATTTAAAATTAATTAAGTTCTAAAAAAAGGATGCGCCTCAAACAAATTGATTTAGCGTAAGATAATAACGATTTTACTAGACAATTTATACAAAAAAAAGTAACAGTTTGACTAGATATTTGTGGTAGGCCTCCATATTAGGCAGCGTCACAGTCCCATGCAACACAAAATTACAACTAGAAACAATGCCACGTGAACAAGTGAATTTTACACTGGATGAAATACAGTATGTGACAACATTTACAGTTGTTGTGTTTTGGATCCTATTTTCAAACATGTAATTAAATTAATTAACACAAAAATTCCTTATTTAGCATAGTCAACATAATAACTAGTAGCTTGCAATGATGTAACATACCAGTAACGTATAAACTACATTATGTCCAACACATGTTTTCAAATATACGACTATGTTTACCATGCTCCAATTTCAACATACCTTTCCATTACTAATATGTTGTTTTTATAACAATGACATTGCTGCTAAACAGTTATCTATATGTACTTGTAATTTACGGAAACATAAAAAAGTACAACACATACAAATTCTTTTATTACATATGTTTTTTATGATTAGTAAGCAATAATTAAAAAATTGATTAGTACATATAAATTCTATCAAATAATATTGTAATTACTTCATTTATTACCGTTTAATTTGTAATAATACAAAAGCAAACATTTTGGTTTCATTTTGTTTTCTCATTATTTCCAACAACCACCATGCAGTAACATTTTTTTAATCCATGTTTTTTTACAGTGTAGGTAATCAAATTGATTTGCATGATGAGCAATATAGTTTGCTTGTAAGTAATTCAAGATTGTCGCCTATCACATTAGTTTATAATTAGAAAAGTAGCTTTCACTGTCAAAGATATTACTATAATTATGAATAATGCGCAGTATACTGGATATTAACAACAGTAAAAATAGATTATTTTATATAGTGGCTTCAAAAACTCATTTAATAAATAAATAGGTGCTATTAGTTATACGATGCTGAGTTGAAATTTCACACAGCTTGTGAGTATGGTTACTGACAGCGAGGCCTGTTTCTTCGCTAAGCTACGGTACAAGTACATAGTAATTGCAATGGGCTTGTGTCCTCATTTTTTAGTGGTCGATTTTTTAATTGTTGATTGAAATTGATGTTAATAAATGTGTATTGGCGTGTCTATTTTATTAAATATTGACAGAGATATAGCAATTAAAAGTTTGAATTGTAGTTTTAGCGCTAGAAATGGTCGGCCATATTTGTATGACGTGAAAAGCATTTTATCGTCAGTTATTTGTTGAGTAGGTCAGTGCTGTGGTAATGTTCTGTAGCTGTTGGTAGTCAAATAAGCAAGTCAAATCAAAGAATAATAAGTTTTATTTTATTTAACCCTGCTAAGGCAGACATAGTATTGAAATTTGATTGTTCCTTGAAATAGCTGTAAATAATATTTGGTATTTTGATATATAAATACATATAGCAGAGATTTATGAGCTGTAAGTTTGGTAACCTTACACAAGGATTGTGATGTCACATGCACTTGGAATGTGTACAACGTTGAATCCCTTTAATAATTAAAGACTTTTTTAATTGTTAATATCTCCTAACATATAAGGAGTTATTAAACAATAATTGAATATTTGAGGTTCTAGTAACCCACTTTATCAATATTTAGTACACTTTTATAGAAATTAAGACATAGGACACAAGCCCATTACTATTTCAGCTGCTATAATTTATTTCGCGGTTTAGTTCCATGCTAAATAGATGACAGACGACATGCTAAACATACTCATACTCGATCAATATTCTTGCATTATGCTGTGTGCAAAATTACTGAGAAACAAACTATTATAACTTAAATAGCACACTCAAAAGTAGACCACTCAAAATATTAGATTAACACAAATACATTGTAAACAATAAACAGAAGTAGTACCTGTATAATTAATTGAGTCGTTTAGTTAGCATTTCATTTAACAATCACTTTCTTTTCTAGATGATTCTCACAATGCTGATTTTGAAGAAATGGTTCAAGCTCTTAAAAGCACAGGAGAGGTAAGTTTCTTTTAATATTGAATTAAAATAATGATGATAAAAATACGTCGTTGAAATTAGCGACAAATTCGAAAATGAGATAGTGTTAGTGTATCATAACAAATAGAATAAAACTAATTTTAAAATAAGACAGAATATTAATTAAAACTTACAACCTCCCAAAGTTCACTAACTATAGCTACAAAGCACTATTCGCACTATTTGCACTATTCGCACCATTTGCACTCTTCGCACAATTTGTACTATTTGTACTATTCACACTATTTCCACTATTCGCACTATTTGCACTACTCGCACAATTCGCACTATTTCCACTACTCGCACTATTTGCACAATTCGCTCTATTTCCACTACTCGCACTATTTGCACAATTCGCTCTATTTGCACTATTCGCACTATTTGCACTTTTCGCACAATTTGTACTATTCGCACTATTCACACAATTCGCACAATTTGCACTATTCGCACAATTCGGACTATTTGCACTTTTCGCTCTATTCGCACTATTTGCACTTTTTGTATTATTCGCACTATTTGCACTTTTTGTATTATTCGCACTATTTGCACTTTTCGCACAATTTGTACTATTCGCACAATTCGCACTATTCACACAATTCGCACAATTTGCACTATTCGCACAATTCGTACTATTTGCACTTTTCGCTCTATTCGCACTATTCGCACTATTTGCACTATTCGCACTATTCGCATTGTTCGCACAGTTTGCACTGTTCCTACTTATATGATTTACTCTTATAATTCTCGCAATAACGAAAAATTGACTTACTCCATTTATAAAATAAACGACTCATATATTAGAACTTTACCACTGACACAATATTCATACATAAATACTTGTTCAATAACCTATTAAAATATCTATAAGCAATTTCCATAAATTAGAAAACTCACGTTTACACGCATTCCGTAATAAAACCATGTTATAGTTACCCAATTACGTAAAATAAATCAAATCACATCTGTTACACTCGTACTTCCGGTAAGATTCATTTTCCAGATATAATCGTCGCAGTTACGACCATAGCTCTCGTAATAATTTATCTGTATAGATTTCAAACCAGAACCTGTTGGTATACTATTTAGAAAAGACAAGTATGAAAGCAACTTAGTATTAGGGTTGTCAACTATCTTAGGTAAAACAGATCCAAACGCTGACACTAATATAAAAGAGTTATATAAAATCGTTGTTTAAAAAATCTAATGTACAAAGAAAGAATAATATTTTTTTAACTAAATAAATAGTCCAAAAGAAGAACAATCCTTCTCATAGGAGTTGGTAACCCTACGCTGTATATATAACGCTCTCACAAATAAATCTGCAGCTACTTGCATATCTTATAAGGAACTACATTGCACCTTAGCAATTTCTAATGCAGTTTCCGTAGAAACCTGATCATGTGAACAATTTTAATTTAATATATGGTCGTTAAATCTTTCTCGTCGTATTTATTATTTTCTTCATAAATATTTTCAATGTTATAGAAGTTTACCCAATGCTTGTTTGTAATATATTGGTGTGTTATAGAGTTTATGGAAGTGGAAAATTAAACCATTATACCTTATGATAAAGGTAGCACTTAAGCTATCACCTATAATGTTATATAATTTGTATAGCTGTCAATCAATTCGCCACGCTTGCTTGAGATATTACCTTATAGATATAGATACAAGAATTCTTGCTGAAAATATAGAATAACGTAGCATATAAGTAAGATATTATTAATTGTGAGGTGTCTCAAATTTGGTTTTTTCTCTGGCATTTAACCAAAGTTTTGTGACTTACGCTAGGCAGTTGTATCTTCGGATTCGATTCTCGTGCCTGCACTTTATTTTTTAAATTTAAAGTTTAATGCATTTTATCCCGCTAAACATAGGGACAGATATTTAAAATATATTTAATATAATTTTTTTTACAAAGTTTACTCTTGCATAATCAACATAAATTTACATTTTCTGATGTTAATACAGCTTATATATAATGTAACATATTAGTAAAATGCCTTTAAGGTGAAACGATACTTGGTCATTTTTTCTCGCGAAATATAGATGGCGATACTATACAACAGGTTAAATATTATCAAAAAAACCATTCTTTTATGTTTATGTCACAAATTTTAGAAATGTTAGAAAATATAGCAATATTTATTTTCAAATCTTTCCAACGGTTCCAACTCATTAAAAGTCAGTGGGAGAAAGCTTAAAATGTAGATACGTTATTCATCTAACTAATTGCAGCTTTAGATTTTGATTCGCGTTAATAGTTACTTTCATAAAACGATTTAAATATAAAAAAACATGGTTTTTTTGATGATATTTAACCTGCTGTATAGTATCGCCATCTATATTTCGCGAGAAAAAATGGCCAAGTATCGTTTCACCTTAAAGTCTTTTACATTTATTTAATTACAGTAATTCTGTTTTTGTGTTAAAGTTCGTAAAAAATAAAGCGTAACATCAGGTAAAAAACATGAGATTACGTTTTGTGTTTGGACGAATGCTACATTGAGACTTTCGTTCTCAACTTGAAAACAGGTTAGGACCAGCATTGATCAATAGTTTATTGAGCTATTTAAAACAATAGTTAACGAAATATTTAGGGTGCTGTATGTTTTGATGTTAAACCTCCGCTCCCCGTCTCCCTTTCTCCATTAATTAAGAAACAGTGAGGTATTACTACAAGCATAAACATAACCTTTAATTCCGTTTCAATTTCCACACACAAAGAACATTTTTTTGTCGTAATGATGTTCACAACTATGTCATTATTTTTTGAATAAAATACAGTTCCCATTACTGTTGTGTGTACAGTTTTTTTTACACAGAAAAAATAACAATAAGCAAGTCACGAGTAATTTAAAACGAGATCCTCAAAAAGGTCATGATTTTATTAATTACGTTTCGTTACTGTTGTTCCCGTTTGTGTGGCAGTTACAGTTTTGTGTTTAAACATACCTGGTTCTTTTGGCATCTAATTAACGAGCAAGCCGTTTAATTGGAGTATTTATTACCAGATATTTTGCATTTAAGATAATGACCTTGAGAAACGTTTTGTATTGTGTCTCTATGTTTTCTTACTGTGAGAATAAATCGTAAGATTCACCTACATTAGTGCGTACAAATAATTATAATGTTTAAATAATTGCTGAGATCTTTTGATCCGGGTTAAACGGTGATTTAAGCACTATAAATGTAATTAGTTACAAGTAGAACTGTCAGAACTAGAACGTTAAATATAATAATAATTTTTATGTTACAAAAAACTTTTATGTGTGTTTTGATGCGTAATCTATGTTCTAGTATTGTATTTGCCTTTATGGCCTCCTTACATTCATTTTACATTTCATTTACAATTTATTAACATTTTGTAACTTCTCTTTTTCCTTTTTCACTGTTCGTCTCCTTCTTATCTTCCTCTTCTGCCTCCTCCTTACTTCCACCACCTACCTACTTTCTTCTCTTCTCTTAAAATCGTTCCTCCGCACTCACTTTGCTTACAATGTTTCTTCTCATTCTCCTCTCTTTTTTTTCTCCTTATTCTCGCCATCCTTCATTCTCCCCGTTTCTTCCTTCCCCTTTCTTCTTGCCTGTACCTCCGTCTCTCACTTCTCACCTCTGGCCTTTCTTGTCTTCTCTCGGCAAACCCTGTATTATTTTTTCACTATCCTTCCTAACATAGCTTTTGTCTTTTTATTATTTATATATTATCAGGGTTTCTAAGAGTGGGTCTGCATTTCTCCAGTGCCTATATATTCTAGGTTCATTTGCTATCAAGTTATATTGATTAAGCCTTACTAATCAACTAAACGATTGATGTGTTTCCTTACAAAAGTGTAACTACTAATTTAATTAAATGAGGTATAGAACTTAGGAAAGAACATATAAGGACAATCAAATCACTATCCATTGTTAAGTCAGCTCCAATAGGTGTTATCATAACTCATTTCTAATAGAACGATTGGCTGCTTTTCCACACTATAAAGGATATTGATAAAATAAAGTATTGAAATTTAAAATTATTGAAAATTATTATAGGCATTGCTTTTTCAAGCTCATACTTTAAAGGGAGAGAGAGAGAGAGAGTACTTTCAGTTTCAATTTGGTTTTTACAGTATAAAACTATCACCTTTCAATAAGGATCATATAAATCACGAGCAGGAGAACCGCGCCGAACTTTAATAGCCTCCAATAAATGTCAACGGGTGTTCTCTTCATATGGCTTCATCGTAAAAATTGTTTTATGGTCTTATAGTCAAACTTTATTGGGCTGCAATATGCACTTGTTTGATATGATTGAATAACGATTACAATAACAATCTGTCAATCAATATTTTCATGAGGTATATCTTCCAATATTTCATTATTAGTTTTAGCTCTCACGCAACTCAATTTTATCCATTCTACATTTACGAGAAATAAAACTATCGATCAGAAGTGGGTGGAAACTCAATCTCTACCTTATTGAGCTATTCCGAAGATAAGAATAGTTTGTTTGTAGGTGTATTTGTCTAGAAGTCTTAAGCCAGTTGACTATCACACAACATTACAACCGATTTAAAAAAATATTTCTAGAAATCTTCGTTATAGTTTGTATAACTGTATGCTATATATGGACTGCATTTAGTTAAAAGTACTGTACCGTTCTCTAAATTTACAATTTCGCCATAATATTTAAGTAAGTATTCTTCAAACATGAGTCTGAGAAAATTGGCATAATATTAAAAAAAAAATTTAGCATTTTATTACATATTTCGTTATTTATCTATGTGTCTTGTTTTCCTATTGGTTGTGCCAATCATATAAAGAAAGCAACAACGTCTAAGTTAATTATCTTCTAAGAAATAAGTACACGTGACATATCACCATCAACTGTCGCTGTCGTTGAGCTCGCTAACACGTCCAACGGCCGTCAAGCTTAATTCTATAGCCGTTACCATAATTAGTTCCGTTTCAAATAGTTTAAATAATAAGTGTATGTAATGGATTTGTTTTAAAATTAATATTAATTATGTAATGGAAAATTAATGCACTGTTATTACTGTTATAATTCCATTTCATTGTACTACTGTAATTAATTAATATTACGTAATTTATAATATCAGTATTATATACGAGTATTTTGTTATACTTCGAAAATATGATATATTTTTAGTAATATATTTAGATCTATTGTTTACTGTATACTATAGATCATGGGCGCCGGCTGGTTTACTTTCAGGAAGGTGCTGAATTCATTGCCAAGGTGTTGAACAAATTTGGAGAACCTTAAGTTTTTATTCAAACATTGTTTTTATTAATAGAAAATTTTTTTTTAACCTTTTTCTGTATAGATCCTTTCATAACAGGGGAAAGTGCACCCTGTGGCACCCCCTTCTCGTTATAGATTCTATAATATAGAACTGTAGAGTATTGTATATATATATTTAACATGTATATATATATTTATATATATATATATATATATATATATATATATATATATATATATATATATATTCTCGTATTTCCAAAATACATCTAAGCATATGGTAATGAAATTCCATTATAATCGCTTTACTGTATAGAATTAACATATCTCTGCAGTCTCCAGAAGAGAATCCTTTAGACCACCGATTCAAGCATCTGTCAAATATTTTGTATCCCACAAACATCCTTGGAATAAAGCTATTCAGGATCAATATTCCGATATGATACCCTTGCCTATATTGCCCTAGCCTAGGATCATTAATATCCTGGGCGATTAAACCAACAAGCTTATTATTCGAATTCCGATTATCCGGCAATCCGATTATTCGCGGTTTCTACCAAATGTTGCATGTATCTCACTAAACCAAGTGAATATTCATATTACACATTTTATGATTGCAACAATAGAATAGTATAATCAAACTTAAATAATATTTAAACAACGTCTGTTTAAGTTCATGACGTATGTCACGATTTTCGAATACTACGTTTGAAGGCTTCAAGAATTAAAGGCTGAAAGTTGCAGTCTGCTGCTCTCGCGCTCCTGCAAAACCACGTACGAATTCCGTGCAACCGTAGATCGTAGATGGCTTGTCATGTGTACCAGGGTGATTTAATTTGCTTCAGTAATTTTCACGTACTAGTACGTCAGCTTCAGCGTCAGCCAGGTATTAACATGTTTTGCAGAAGTCATCTGCAGTTTCCATCACGGTTTATGGCTTATTGTGTTGTCTATGTTTTGCGCTTCAAAGTTTTTCTTAATAATAAGCACTGTTTACATTAGAAGGTTTTATTTAGTATACAGATTTATTGAGTTCCATAAAAAATTTATAACATTCTTAATACATGGTGTGTTAAAAAGTAACGGGAACTTGTAGAGGGTTTTTTAACATTTTTTTCCTGTAAGTTGATAGATATTACTACGCCAAATTTGAGCAAGATCTGTCAGCCAATTTGTTTAGAACGGCTGGTTGAATCAGTCATTTTTTGTAACTATAATGTCAGTAAAAGGTAACACTTTTAATATCTAAAGTAAATAGTACAGCTATAAGGTTGATAAGGTTCATAAGACTCAAATATAGATTGTAGTTTCGTTTCAAGGTAAAGTTCAAATTACGAGAGTTCGGCGTCGACTCATACTTAAAACAAGTTGTGGAGTATAAACTGCCGATATAACTAAAGAACACTGACTCACTTATTTTTCTATAATGTATACAGAAACGAATAAGATAAAATTCATTATCGTATTATAGATTTATACCGCTATTAAAACCTCTTTTAAGTATAAGTCGCCGCTAAAATATTACAGCACTGTACTTTAAGAAAATAATTATCATTTCAAAAAATAACATATTACTTTTTATATCATACGTAATTCTTTCTATATATAAAAATGATACAAAGTCTATAAATTCTAATAGTATAAAATGTGTAGTTGGACTCCTTCGCTACCGATTTTTAGAAAAGTACTGTTTTTAACTTAATAGAAATTTGAATGTATTGTAATTTTATTTTTAGTTTCTATTTTATTCTATTTGGTCACAATTCATAAAAATATGTATAGTGTCAAAAGATGTAATTGAATTAACTAATTTTTAAACATGATAAATGTGTTATTAGGTCCAAGAGCTCAGTTTATTTTTAAGCTAGAATATGAATTCATCTTAATTTACAATATTTCTTTTTAAGTGAACTTTATAATGCTTAATATAATCACTAATAAATAACTATAAATTATCTATTTTTACCATTCACCATTCTCTAAGGTATCACAGTTGCAAACCTGAAGAACTCTAGTTCCACCCATGGGTACCTTCTATTTGCTTGTTGAAGTTACTTCGAACTGGCGTGAAGTATTTGTAGACTTCCGGGAATAATGAAAGCTCTCTAAATGTTTTGCACCTTAAATTAGAACGCGAAGAGCAAACTATTTAACGTTAACTTTATCAAACTCCGCTTTAAAAAACACGTATTTATCACGTTTTAAATTACAAATACTATTGAATTTGTATATTTATCGTTTAAGTTTTTAATCAATATTCTACATTCTATATATATGTAAGTAAACACTATTAGGCTTGCTAATGCAAATTGTCCTTACTCTCAAAGCATGCATATCATACAACAAGAAAGTGTAAATAAGGTTTACCGTTTAAAATAATTTAATTCATAAAAACTAGTGTAAACACTTAAGACTAAATTACTAAAATAGCATTTTGATTTTGCAAAACTTTGTCAAATTGCAGAATTACTTTTTATTGTTGATATTATGCTCTGATAATAATTATACATTTGTGTTACAAAATAATAGTTATTGTTAAATATAGCAACATTTAATGTGTTACAAATTTATAATAATTAAAGTCATTAACTTAAATATTCAAATTAGTTCCAGTACAGTTGAAGAATGGTTTATGACAACATTTCTGAAAGTATTAGATTTATTATATTAGTCAGAACCCAGAACGATTTCACAGCAAATGTTTGAACTTTAATTTTTAGTTAAATTAATTAAATTGCTCTGTGATTTAGTTGGGAGTAACGAACGCTAATCCAAGGCCACGCTAATTTAGAATTGTTGTGATTAGTAGTGTCGTTGCAACGTCTAAAATTTGTTGCAAGTCCAATTCTAACAATACAGATGTATCGTTGAAATATCTTTACATTTTTATTCATAAATTTTCATATCAAGTTATACAGCTTTACAAAACGAATATTCAATATCTTTTCAATTTTGATATAAATCGAACACTATAACAAAGTATCGCACCACACATACACATTGCTCCTCTATTGGGTCAATTTATTTGCCCCTTCGGTTATTCTGAGTGCATCAACTTCTACACGGCTACGTTTCCTTCGCCGTAGCGCAGCGTGTACAATTGTTACAGCAGAAAAATTGCTTACCACTTGTATTGTCACGACTGAATGCATTTGCTGTTTTGCTACAGAATTATTTAATGCTCTTGCAGCATGAACCATCTGTATTTCTAGTTTAATCTCACTCGTTCATTGTTTTTTCTACATTTATCATTGCTTTATTTTGCGCTGACCTATATTTTAGCATCAACTTTGTCTTAACGTATGTAATGGAAGTACTACATAAGGAAATGTAGCTTTTACAAAGTGAAAAGAAATTGATTGATATCAGTATCTAACTGGAAATGTATATGTCATAACTACTGATATATTTTACATGTGAAATTTTGAAATATTGAGAATTTATTTTTTAAATCATCAATTTTAAAATGTCTCAGTGGTAAAAATTACTCCAAGCCTTACAATTTCTGATTTCACGGAAAAAATAATTAATTAATTTTGCTGTAGGAAATGGAGATACATAAAACTTAACCTTCAACATTAATGTTGCTGTAAATCTGTACAAAATTTAATTAATAATATTAAAAAATTCAATTAAATGGTTTATTATATTTTTAGAATCGAAATCTATTTTACTTTGTCTTTCACTTTTTAATTATAAACATAACCTCAAATTCTTCATTAGATTAGTACATACGAGTATTTTGTAAAAGTGAGATCAGATAAAATAAATTTATATATTCAGACTGCAGTTGCTGCTACTCTATTAGTCGTAACTTTTGTTTACGATAAAAATAAAACTCACTTAGAAATCGTTCTCCACATTTACTTAATTTGCTCAATAACCAAGCTGCTCCAGATAAACTAATGTTACTGAATTCTTCAACAAGTACTCGTCTTTGCCTACTGCTCTTGAGTCATGATACACATTTGATGCCCTGGTTTCAGTTCTTATTTTATTCAGTCGTTTTACTTGATCATAATATGAATTATGTAATTATATATTTTACATAAATTAAACCGAAATTTTACAAAGAAATTTGATGTAAAACTTTTACATTTATTATAATATATTGTGTATACTATATTGCGACAATTAGTATTTACTCTTAAAGTATATCCGCGCACCTGTCAACCATAATTATTAACAGTACCTAATCTTTGCAGATGAATTTCCTGAATGCCAGAGAACTGAACAACACTAGACGTGCGGGGCGTGATGTAATGTTCTTCAACAGAGTACCCAAGGTGAGTGGACCGTGGTCATCCTCATAGCGTAACAATTGCATGTTTTTAAGAAAAATAAAACCATTTCAAACACAATTAATAAGATGAATAAATACATACAATAAGTAAAATTCAGGTTCCCTTCAGGAAACAGTTATGCTTAAATAGCAAGCAAATATCTTTTTATTACAGTATTTATATATTAATATTAAAAATAAAACATTCAAATGATTCATACGCCTGTAATACAGCAACCATATAAACACCAATAATAGATTAAAACAGCAACAGGTTTCACTTACCTTAGTGTTAGATAAAACCTTAAAAGTATTTATAACAAATTGAACTGTAATTTACCAAAAAAGAATTGAGAAATTTATTTAAGTACATGTCTTAAACTTCTGAAATTTAAAATTTGCCTTCTGTAAGCCGAGAAGCCCAAACTTAGAAATGACTCTAGTCAAATAAATTGTTGTGATAAAACACAAGATCATATATTATGTATAGGCATCAATATATTTCTAGAACATGCAAACGAAACATTCACGTGACATTTGCAAAGCATCGTACGATTACAACAAGAACTATATTGAACGAAAAATCTTATATTTATAACTTAATATCGAAATTAATTAATTGAAATTCAATTCAAATTTCTTACAGGTTGGAAGTCAAACATTCATGGAACTTATAAGACGTTTGAGTGTACGAAATGGATTCGTTTTTAATAGAGATCAGGTACAACGTGTAGAAACCATTCGACTTGCTCCTGACGATCAACTACAAATGGCCAGGATGATTGCCAACTTCCAGGAGCCGTCTGTTTATGTCAAACACGTGTGCTTTACTAACTTTACGAAGTAAGCTATGCATTATTTATTTAATATTCATCTCTGTCCCTTTAACGTTCTTGTTCCATGAACTCCATTTATAACATTAATTAAAGATTGTATTACATTTCACAAAATTGTATGCTTGATTGGCATTCTGATATAATTAACAACTGCCATTGTTATCATAATTCGAGCTTCTAAGCATTAAGTTTAAATCCACTGTATAAACAACGATCAACAGCATTATACAGAATTCCTTTAATTATTATTGTAACTTTACAGATATAAGCTGCCAGAACCAATTTACATAAACGTTGTTCGGGATCCAATAGAGCGTGTGATATCCTGGTACTACTATGTTCGGGCCCCTTGGTATTATGTTGAAAGGAAACAAGTATTCCCTGATTTAGCACTTCCAGATCCAGCGTGGTTGAAGAAGGTAAGTAATATGTAAATTAATAGACAACAACAGTTCAATACACACTTATAAATATGTAAAACCTTCTCTAACACTATTTTAGGATTTTGAAACATGTGTTTTGCGTGGCGATAGAGAATGTCGCTATCTGGAAGGAGAAACTCATGAAGGAATTGGCGACCATAGACGACAGACCTTATTCTTTTGTGGGCATGAAAATGAATGCACGTAAGTTTTGTAACAATATAAAAAAAACTATTTCTTAAAAACTTATCAGACTTATCAATGCATGTGTCTATCATGTTTGATAACTAAGATTCCTGTAATATATTTGTATTCTTCTTTGCTACAGCCCTTTCAACACAGTCGAAGCGTTGCAGAAAGCTAAACGTGCTGTAGAACAACATTATGCTGTTGTTGGAGTTCTAGAAGATTTAAATTCAACATTGACTGTACTAGAACGTTATATTCCAAAGTTCTTCCATGGTGCTTCGCATGTATACTGGGGTAAGAACAACAGCGAATTCTTTTGGTATAGTAACTTATATATTCTTAAGCATGCAAATCTAATTTTTGTTTTATTTTTCAGACGAAGTAGCTCGATTCAACAAGATAAATAGAAATATGTATAAACCTCCCGTTAGCGAAGAAGTCAAGGACTTGGTCAGAAAAAACTTTACTAGAGAAATCGAATTTTATCAGTTTTGTAGGCAGAGGTTACACAAACAATTAGTAGCTCTAAAATTACCTTCAAATAAATTAAATTAAATTAGAATATAGCTCATTTTAATACCAAGATCACATAAATAAATTATTTTCGCTAGAAATTCATTTTAATTTTAAAATATATCATATTTTACATACGAGTGTAATTGCAATATTTAAAAATGCACATTAACTTAAAATTAATTTTAACTAAATATAAATTTAAATTATATTTTAATAACGTCCAAATTTCTTATGTAATTATATATTTATAAAACAATCTTTGATAGGACAATTAGTTAAATTGAAATAAATTCCTTCAATTTCGTGCATCAACATCTTAAAAAAGCAATAGTATTTAATTTTAAATATACAATGCCGGTCTGATTATTGGGGTAAAGAAGTACCACCAAGTAGGACATGTTGAAATTTTAATTAATTGTGTCGAATTTGAGTGAAATCTAAACCAATTTGAATTGATTCTTAGCAATATTTTAAACCATTTTTTAGTCTTTGCATTAAAAATTATATTAAATACTAAAGCAATTAAACCTTGAAATGTTTAAATGTTATTTTCTTACCATACAAATAAATGAGCTATATTCAATATAATAAAATTGATAAAACATATCGACAACGCTGCTGTAATTGTATAAGAAAATTTCTCGAAAAAGATTGTGATATTATTCACATTTGTGTTGTGTACTTTTAGATAAAACTATTTTTATACGATATGTAAATGTTACAAAATCTGTGTTACCAATAATTATTTATGTATAAATTTACAAATCTACTTACTATTTTTATTTTATTGATTTTCAAAATACCAACAAGCCATTTTATTAGCAGGTTTAAATCTCGGATAAAAATAATTATACGAAATTGCATTTTTATTATTATATAATATTAATAAAAAATAGTATGTTGGTTTACATTATCGGAAAAAGTATTTTTAATGTGATTAATAAAACGTAGAGGGTTTACAAAAAGTATTTTCTAACAACTCTCTGTAAATATTAGAACTTTAATTGCTTAAAATATGTTTATAAGTAGTTATTAAAAAATTATTATTCTATCATGTCATTATTATTGTTTCATTCATCTATATAAGATGCATTTTATTATGTTAATGTATTTTTCATGTTATCATAAATAAATACTCTAAAGTTAAAATTGTTTTCTTCTTCATTAACATTTTCTTTGTAAATATATCTAATTACAATCTATTAAAAATATTTGTTTCATCAGCTTCCATCTATTAGAATATACCATAACGTATTGGTTCAAATATTTGCTTTGCTTTATGCGCCATCTACTAAGCAATAGCGAAAAATAAACATCATGATTCATTACTTACTCAGTAGATGGCTCACTAATTTCTGGGCGCCTAAACAGTATGCAGCATCTTATACACCAACTTTTAAATTAATTTCTTCAATTTAATTATTTTTTGTCTTTCATTAGTATGTTCATCTATACGTTTGTGAAATGTAAAATTCCTCCGCTGCTTCCGCTTTATTCTTCAACAATGCTATAAGCTTTGCTTTTAATAAGACACTTCTTAAAAATCTTGAAAGAGACTCATTTTTAAAGTAATAATATATGTACTTTAATAATAAAAGCATGAGGCCTATATTATCTTTAATAAATTTGGTTGGTATTATTGTGCCTTACCTCTCTATTATTAACTATGTCAAATTTATGTTCTCTTATTCTTTTTTTGTTTTTTGTTACATTAATTAGTTTTAAATTACATTCAATTTTTGGAAATATTTTCATCAGTGGACCAACACCACTTGAGGGTCTGATGCAGTTATGTTCGTAATGTTCTAAAAGAGAGCCCTGTTTTATTACATTTGAAATATCTACGTTATTATGGCATTTAAGACACTCTTTTTATTTTCATGGACATTTTCTTTGTCATTTTTTTCTTTGATTCTTTGGAATCATTTAATGCAGTTATGTTCGTTATGCTCTAAAATAGAAACCTGCGTCATTATATTTTAAATACCTACGCGATTTTGGCTTTTATGCGACCTTTTTTAAATCCATGGACATTTTTTTCTAAATTTTTTTTTTGATTGTTTGGAATAATTTGATGCTGTTATGTTCGTTATGCTTTAAAATAAATAACTGCATTATTAGATTTTAAATACCTACGCGAATTTGGCTTTTAAGCGACCTTTTTTATTTTCATAGACACTTTCTTGAAAAAGAAAAAAACACATTTTCTTGCATTTTTTTCATGCAGTTATGTTCGCTAGGCTTTAAAATAAAGAACTGCTTCATTACGTTTTAGATATCTACGCGATTCTGGCTTTTATGCAACTTTTTTTATTTTCATGGACTTTTTTTTCAAAAGAAAAACTTACATTTTCTTGAAATATTTTGATGTAGTTACATTCATTAGTCTCTAAAATAAAGAGCTGCTTCATTACATTTTAAATATTTACGCGATTCTGGCTTTTATGCGACCTTTTTTAAAATCATGGACATTTTTTTTCTAAAAAATTTTTTCGGATTTCTTAAATTTTTTTGATGCAGTTATGTTCGTAATGTTTTAAATTAAAGAACTGCTTCATTAGATTTTAAATATCTAAGCAGAAACTCAAAAAATTGCATTGCTCTTAAAATCATAAAAGTGAACCTTTTCATCATTTTTAACAAGATTATAGTCTTCTTTCATTACATACTCCGATAAAGAGATATATATTATAAGTTATAAGATATCTTATAGATATAAGAGATATATTGATATATCATAAACTAAAATACTTATTTAAAAATGAATTATAAATATAAAATCAGCATTCAAAATTAAGTTAAAATCCGTTATAAAATGAGATATATTTCTCTTAAATTTTTATGAAAAGTAAGAAGAGTATAGTCTTCTTACTTTTTATAAAAATTGTTCGACTGTTTATGGCGATATTTCGTAAACCAAAAGACTTATCTAAAAATGAATTACAAATTTGAAATCAGCATTCAAAATTATATAAAAAACCGTTATTAAAATAACATATTTTCTTCTTCAGTTTTTCAATGAAAGAAGACTATAATCTTGTTAAAAATGATGAAAAGGTTCACTTTTATGATTTTAAGAGCAATGCAATTTTTTGAGTTTCTGCGTAGATATTTAAAATCTAATGAAGCAGTTCTTCAATTTAAAACATTACGAACATAACTGCATCAAAAAAAATTAAGAAATCCAAAAAATATTTTTAGAAAAAAAATGTCCATGAATTTAAAAAAAGGTCGCATAAAAGCCAGAATCGCTTAGATATTTAAAATGTAATGAAGCAGTTATTTACTTTAAAGCCTAGTGAACATAACTACATCAAAAAATTTCAAGAAATCCAAAAAAAAATTTTAGAAAAAAAAGTCCATGAATTTAAAAAAGGTCGCATAAAAGCCAGAATCGCAAAGATATTTAAAATATAATGAAGCAGTTATTTACGTTAAAGCCTAGTGAACATAACTAGATCAAAAAATTTCAAGAAATCCAAAAAAAAATTTTAGAAAAAAAAGTCCATGAATTTAAAAAAGGTCGCATAAAAGCCAGAATCGCATAGATATTAAAAATGTAATGAAGCAGTTTTTTATTTTAAATCATAAGGAACATAACTGCATTAAATTATTCCAAAGAATCAAAAAAAAAATTTAGAAAAAGAAATGTCCATGAAAATAAAAAAGGTCGCATTAAAACCAAAATTGCATAGATATTTAAAATGTAATGAAGCAGTTTTTTATTTTAGAGCATAAGGAACTTTAAAGCACTTTAAATTGATAAACTGTTTAACTAAATTTCCAATATCTACGCTTTTCTGACTTTTTTGCAATCTTCTCTCAATTCATAGGATTTTTTTTAGAAACCAAGTTTGTTTTTCAATTTCTTTGATACAGTTACCTTCGGTATGCTCAAATATAAATAAATCCTTGATTAAATTTTAAATAACTAAGCGTGTCCGTCTTTTATGCGAGCTTTTTTAAATTCATGGACAATTTTGAGAAAAGATTTTTTTTAGTTTATTTAAAAAATTTTGAAGCAGTTATATTCGCTATGCTCTAAAATAAAGAACTGATTCACTAGATTTTAAATATCTACGCGAATTTGGTTTTTATGCGTCCTCTTTTATTTCCATGGACATTTTTTAAAAAAGAATAAAATCCATTTTCTTGAAATTTTTTAATGCAGTTATGTTCCTTATGCTCTAAAATAAAAAACTGTATCATTAGATTTTAAATATCTACTCGATTTTGTGTTTTATGCGACTTTTTTTAAATTCATGGACTTTTTTTCTAAAAATTTTTTTTGGATTTCTTGAAATTTTTTGATGCAGTTATGTTCACTAGACTTTAAAGTGCATAACTGCTTCATTACATTTTGAATATCTACGCGATTCTGACTTTTATGCGATTTTTTTTAAATTCATGGACTTTTTTTCTAAAATTTTTTTTTTGATTTCTTGAAATTTTTTGATGTAGTTATGTTCACTAGGCTTTAAAGTAAATAACTGCTTCATTACATTTTAAATATCTTCGCGATTCTGACTTTTATGCGACCTTTTTTAAATTCATGGACTTTTTTTTCTTAAATTTCTTTTTTGGATTCCTTGAAATTTTTTGATGCAGTTATGTTCGCTAGGCTTTAAAGTAAGTAACTGCTTCATTACACTTTAAATATTCACGCGATTCTGGCTTTTATGCGACCTTTTTTAAATTCATGGACTTTTTTTCTAAATTTCTTTTTTGGATTCCTTGAAATTTTTTGATGCAGTTATGTTCGCTAGGCTTTAAAGTAAGTAACTGCTTCATTACACTTTAAATATTCACGCGATTCTGGCTTTTATGCGACCTTTTATAAATTCATGGACTTTTTTTTCTTAAATTTCTTTTTTGGATTCCTCGAAATTTTTTGATGCAGTTATGTTCGCTAGGCTTTAAAGTAAGTAACTGCTTTATTACATTTTAAATATTCACGCGATTCTGGCTTTTATACGACCTTTTATAAATTCATGGACTTTTTTTTCTTAAATTTTTTTTTGGATTTCTTAAAATTTTTTGATGCAGTTATGTTCGCTAGGCTTTAAAGTAAGTAACTGCTTCATTACATTTTAAATATTCACGCGATTCTGGCTTTTATGCAACCTTTATTAAATTCATGGACTTTTCTTTCCAAAAATTTTTTTTGGATTTCTTGAAATTTTTTGATGCAGTTATGTTCGTAATATTTTAAATTAAAGAACTGCATCATTAGATTTTAAATATCTATGCAGGAACTCAAAAAATTGCATTGCTCTTAAAATCATAAAAGTGAACCTTTTCATCATTTTTAACAAGATTATAGTCTTCTTTCATTGCATACTTCCATAAAGATTTAATATATTGATATATCATAAACTAAAATACTTATTTAAAAATGAATTATAAATTTGAAATCAGCATTCAAAATTAAGTTAAAATCCGTTATAAAATGACATATATTTTTCCTAATTTTTTATGAAAAGTAAGAAGAGTCTTCTTACTTTTCATAAAAATTGTTCGTCTTTTTATGGCTATATCTCGTAAACCAAAAGACTTAACTAAAAATTAATTACAAATTTGAAATCAGCATTCAAAATTATATAAAAAACCATTATAAAAATAACATATTTTCTTCTTCAGTTTTTCAATGAAAGAAGACTATAATCTTGTTAAAAATGATGAAAAGGTTCACTTTTATGATTTTAAGAGCAATGCAATTTTTTGAGATTCTGCGTAGATATTTAAAAACTAGTGAAGCAGTTCTTTAATTTAAAACATTACGAACATAACTGCATCAAAAAAATTTAAGAAATCCAAAAAAAAAATTTAGATAAAAAAGTAATGAAAGAAGACTATAATCTTGTTAAAAATGATGAAAAGGTTCACTTTTATGATTCGAAGAGAAATGCAATTTTTTGAGTTTCTGCGTAGATATTTAAAATCTAAACAAGCAGATTTTTATTGTAAAGCATAGAGAACATAACTGCATCAAAAAAATTAAAGAAAATGTAATTTTTTCTTTTCGAAGAAAATGTCCATGAAAATAAAAAAGATCGATTAAAAGACAAAATCGCGTAGGTATTTAAAATCTAATAATGCAGTTTTTTATTTTAAAGTATAACGAACATAACTGCATCAAATTATACCAAAGAATCTAAAAATTATTTTAGAAAAAAATGTCCATGGATTTAAAAAAAGTCGCATAAAAGCCAAAATCGCGTAGGTATTTAAAATCTAATGATGCAGTTTTTTATTTCAGAGCATAACGAACATAACTGCATCAAATTATTCCAAAGAATCAAAAAAAAATTTTAGAAGAAAAATGTCCATGGATTTAAAAACGGTCGCATAAAAGTTAAAATTGCGTAGATATTTAAAATCTAATGATGCAGTTTTTTATTTTAGAGCAAAAGGAACATAACTGCATTAAAAAATTTCAAGAAAATGAATTTTAATCTTTTTTTAAAAATGTCCATGAAAATAAAAAAGGTCGCATAAAAACCAAAATCGCGTAGGTATTTATAATGTAATGAAGTAGTTTTTTATTTTAGAGCATGAGGAACATACCTGTATCAAAATATTTCAAAGAATTAAAAAAGAAATTAGAAAAGAATGTCCATGAATTTAATTTAAAAGTTAAACATCATTGCGCCTGACAGAGCGGCAACATTACTTACAAAGAATCAAAATAAATAGAAAAAAAATATCAATGACATTAAAAAAGGTCGCATAAAAGCCAAATTCGCGTAGATATTCAAAATCTAATGAATCAGTTCTTTATTTTAGAGCATGGCGAACATAACTGCTTCAAAATTTTTCAAATAAACTGAAAAAAAATCTTTTCATTAACATAACCGCATCAAAGAAATGTATTTTTCTATGCTAAAATTATAGCGACATCTATTGAAGAGTAGCTTAAACTATACATGGTTCTTAATTTCTTCAATAGATGACACCCAGATCTTTTTGCTCCAAGATTATATGCAACCTAAATAACACTGTTAGGATATTCACATTTAAAGTAATGAAACATGTATTTATCAGCAACGGATATGATTGTTCAATTGATCAATTTTTGAAGTTGTTTAACGGGTTTAAAATGAAGCTATCGTCGTTATAGTTCAAGTAAATTTAACTATACACAGCCTTTCAAAACGACTTGTCGACAAAACGACATCCACCATGTACTTTATTGTTTTTATAACGAACTCAAGAAAAAAAAATTATAAATGTTAAATTAAAATACACACATTTAAGTATAATCATTATTTTATTAAATTATAACATTGAAACAAGAACATTTGACATAATTTTATCTTTTATACTCTTATAATATTGTGAAAGTCTTATTATACGATACCAAATTTCTTTTCTTCATAAGTTCGTAAGGCCCTCTACAATTACTCTTGTTAATTAATTTATAACATTAAATATCTATTAATGAAAATGCAACAGTCTATAATTTGGATTAAATTTGATTTGTTTCAATTCTTAACTTATGTTTTATATTTGTTCAATAGGTATAAACTTATTATTTAAAATAAAATACAATTAAGCAATTAAAAATCTACATGTATTCTAAGTAAAAAAAAAATAACAAAAATAATAGAACCTTACACAAAGCAATATTTAAAATGATTATTAATTCAATAATATTAATTAAAAACTCTTAAATATTTCACTGTAAATTTATAAACTCCAATTGCCAATCAGTCAGGTACAGTTTTTCTGTTTCATCTTTCAAAACATTTTATTTTAGAAATTTTACAATAAATTAATAACAATATTGGATGAAAATTTTAAATTTTTTAATATTGTTATAAACAACTGATTTTAAATATAGGTTAACCACATTTTGTTGACGACTTCTCTATCTGCTCTATATTCTGAATGGTTAGAATCGAATAACATTAATGTTATTATACATTAAATATTAATTTTTATGCATTCGTTTTGAATTTACTATTAGGGATCTCAACCACTGCAACTATATTCCACGCCGCAGAAGCGAATTAAATTGGAAGCGGCGTCCAAGGTCTATTCACGTAGCAAAAGAACCCTCCATGTACCTTTAGAAAACTAGCATTACAGTTACAGTGAAAGAGACCCCTAATAGCTAAAGCTATTCGTTTGCCAAACATAGTACATGTTTATGGCACAATTTCTACAAGTTTATGGCACAATTTTTTATAAAGATCTGAACTGATCCTGGTTTATAAAGATCAATTATTATAGTTTATTGTGTAATGTTACACACATGTTTATGTTTTTAAATAATATCAGAATTAGTTCTTTGAAATTTATTATCTTTATATAAAATACTTTAATTATAAAGATGCTCAATACATAAATAGTGCCGTAGGTTGGAGCATATTATTTTTTATTAAATTCTACACTAGAAGAAACATTTCAGTCAGTACATTATTTTTTATAATGACAACTATATTTTTAATTAAAAAAATCTTACATCCAAAGAAATACCTTAGACAAAAACCTGTTACTTCTATACTATGTATTTAAAATGTGAAATAATAACTTTTCAATTGAATTAAAGTATAAAAAATATATATTGTCAATAAATATAATTGAAAAAAGAATCTACTATAAAATATAAAGCGTGAGTATGGCACAATACTGTGATTAATGTCTCTAAAGAAAATGATATATTTTTTTTCTTTTTAACACTATGTTACGTTTTGTATTTTCATGTTACTATTTCTTTAAATAATTAAAATATTGAAACTCTATATTAATTAGCAACAACATGTATAGTTTCTTAATTCACAACAATTGTTTAACATATAATCGTAAATTTAAGATTTTCATCCAAAATATCACTCCTTTTATAACACATTGATATAATATTCTAATTACTAGTACATATCATTAACACATAATATATATCTGTTTAACAGAAACTATACATATTTTATACGTTGATAAAATATTTATATAATTTTTATTTAGGAACACTTTCCTTACATAATTTTAGGTCATTTCGTTTTTCGTTTAAATATACCACGCTATACAAAATATATGGTCTGAATTTTATTTGAATATAATATTTTCTATATGAGTATATATATGTATATTGTATAATATGACATTTATAATCAAGACATATAACGTCTGGATGACATGTTTCGGATATTGCCATTTGTATTGTTTTTTATTTCTTAACACTAAAGCGCATTACAGTATATTATATTAATTGTGAAGACCCCAAAGAAAATAACTTTCAGACATGACACTTGAATGAATGAATTTTTATGTATAAAACTATATGGCACAAATGAACCCTCTTATAAAATTGTATTTATTGATAAGTGATAAAATATTGACAATCTATTTAAGTAGAGAACTATTACCATTAGAAACTTGAGTTCACTTTTTACGAGAAGCAGATCCGTTATCAAAAACTGTATGCTATGAAAACATAATTCAAATGTATTAATAATCTGAAAAATATGAGACATGAAATTAGTATGAAACGTATAAGCTTTTCAATAAAATGAAGCATTCCAATTTCCCCCGGGTTCAGACCTACATGAAATCGGTGAGTAGGAGGGTGTCGTAGAGGGAAGACACTGGAAGCAATAGTTCGCCCCCATATTATTGTCCCAATACTGACAACCCTTGCAATGAAACCGCACAGCAAACTCTAAGCGTTGTCCTATTGTCATTGTGTGAACGAACAAAATGAATGTAAATTTATCTGAAAATCCATCGCAAGAGTTCAAAACATAGGACGCTTGCAGATCGGCATACGTTTTCCAAGAATCTAATGTGTAACGGATATAAACAGATTTGTGAAAATCCAGATTTCTAACTCTGACGCATCCAATAATGGACAGCATAACAGGGTCTTGAACAACTGCATTTTCCAAGCAAACTTGCCGCTCCCTCACTTTATCAAAGAAATTAGGCAGACCTCCAGGTTGTTGAAACATAGGTAGCAGACATTTATCCGGTTTTTGTCTAAGAAATAAACTACACGTGGCAGTATTCCCATCGGAGAAATCAGCGTCCTGAAGGTCTTCATATGCCGATTTAGGAATCTTCGGAATATCATCTAAGAAGGTTCTAATATCAGCGAGATCTAAACCGAGTGCATCTGCAAATCGTACAATTTTCTTGTTGCTTGGATTTCCTGGCGTTCCAGGAGGTGTCTTCCCACACTTGAGTGAAGAACACCTACGAACTCGAGGTTGCCCTTCGGTTTCATTATGCTCATAGTTTTCTATTGATACTGATTCTGATTCACATTGCACTATCAGATGAACGTTGTCTGGTACATCAATCGTCATTTGTGTTATTGAAGCTGCCGACTCATCAGGCGTTGCTTCCCGTTGTTCAATTACGGGGACGTCGCCATTTCTTATAAAATTTAAATCACATTTCATTTCAAAACCATTACATAAATCATTAATATGATTAAATCCGTTTGTTAAAGTTACTTTTTCTTCTAATACAATGTCTGTTATCACGTCTTTTAGTGTATTTGTGTTTTCTTTGGTATCTAATTCATATTCTGTTTCTAATGTTTCGACGGTGTGCTTCCCATTTATTTCCGGTTCCTTTCGAAGTAGGGAATTCGAATTCGATATTACTTCCACAGAGCAGTCTTCTGGTAAATTTGTTGAACTATCATCATCCTCTAATGTCCAGCTACTGTGAGATTCAACTGAGTTTGGGGTTAGTGAAGGAATTGTTGTGCTTGATTGACTTAATGGAGTTACGTCATCGGAAGTTTGCGACGGGGGTAAAGAATCTGAACTGAGCTCTATATCCGTTTGTGTATTATAACTGGCAGATTTGATTAATTTTGAAATTTTAGTATTTATTCCAATATCGAGAGACGGAGAACTATGAAATCCATTGCGTATTAAATTAGCGGCGTTTTTCTTGTGCGTGTCTTCATTATCACTGATTAAACAACTTTTAAATTCTGAATCCGAACTCGCTGGATCATAATACTGGCCATCACTGCTTTCGCTGTCAGGTGTATTTTCAGATAAAGGAGATGCACAAACATATCCTGTCTCTAAATCGGAAGACTGTTTCGCAGAGTTATGTCGTTCATCGACGTTATGTGCGGTTGTGCCATTGACTGCAACCAAACGAGCAATTTCGGATTCTGTCAAACCGTCAACAGGACTTCCAGGACTCTCAATGTCAAAATCATAAAAAGAATCTGATTCATGTGTCGGTTGTTGATTTGTAACGCCGTTATGCACGCCATTTTGAGAATTTCCTGCTAACCACGTGTTTTCGTCTTCCTCGGCATCTTCTACTGATCCTGGTGTTCCCATCTTTCGTAGAATTGAATTTAGATTGCGCGCAAATGCCTGAGTTCGTTCCTGGCAAGACATAGGCAACAAGGATGACAGGCCACACTGTCGATCTGCGCTCATAGGAGAACTGGGTTTAATTTCTGAAACAAAAGAAACTGAAATTAGAAATGTCCTTGATATACGAGTGTAATACATGCGAAACTTTTTACATTAGCATCATTATTCTCCAGTTAAATATACTATATTTGCTTTTAATAATTTTTATTTAATGTAATTCTATTTTAGTTTCAGGTTTGGATAGGTTATTTAAATACTACAAGTGGATTATCTGAGTTCAATATAAATAGCGCTTGTAGTTGATTTTTTTTAAATTCTAATAAACGACAGTTTTAAACCAATCACAGTCTATTAAGAAAACAACATTCGATTTCTGCGATGACCCTATAAGTATTGTGTAATGTGTATAATCACATTCTAAATTAAAATTATTTTTTTATTTCATACACTTTGTACCACGAACATCCCAAGACAAATATCGTGGATTACATGTGATGAGGTGGTGACCCCGCGTGGGCACCCCTGATATGATACGAAGCAGTTATTAGCCGGATTATGGCAATATTTGTTAATTCTGTTATGCATTACGTCGTTCAAATATCGGTATGACTCACCGAATAATACATTTTAAAGAACTGATTAGGAGACAGTGTGACCTTGATTTATCAACGACCCCAGTAATCTTTTCCAATTTGAACGAAGTACTGGAAAGATAATAAAAACTAGAGACAAACTAGTGTACACTGGGGATAGCTAGAATATTGGTTTCAGAAGTTCTTTCCAGTCGCATGGGCCATCCTTGTCATCAGCTAACTTATAATACCTACTCTTAAACCCATTTTAAACTTTATCCCATTTAACTTTATTATATCCCAGTAAACATTTTGAAGCATTTTGGAGTCACTTTGACATCATATTGGAGATGCGTATGATTTTTTTGTCATGAAAGAGTTCATTTATAGTTCAGTTTCTCACAATCGTTCATATGAAATGTCTGTTTTATCGGCTACAGATGACGGAACCACTCCACCTGTCGGAATACAAATGAAGATAAAGTTGATGCGAACTATAATTGAAGTGAAATAGTGATAGAAACGTCACAAAACAGGACACTTCACCAAATGTTTACTGGGATTATACTATTTACAGGAATTTATTATGCGAAATAAATATAAAAATATATAATTTATTCAAAAATATTATTATTATTAAACTCTATTACTTCTGGTTTAAATATTGCACCTTATCTGCTGAAATTTTGTAACAGATAATTTTTAGTACAATACGTATAATACAATCGATAAGTTCTATTTAAAAACAGTGTAAAATGTGACATATTTTTAAAATTATTTTATTGCACTTTAGATATAGAATTTTTACCATATATTATTGGTCACATCTACCTGCTGTTTGTAAAGTATACCACGTGGTATAAATTCAATAACATACTCGTATATCGTTGCTGAAATGCTGACTTCATGAATTGAAGTCAGTGTGTGCCCTTGGCTTCATTACTGATACAACTCAGACAGAATTTGTCCTTGCTATACAACTTAATTCAACTGCTATATAACTTAACATGGAAACTAACCTAAAACTTAATGAAAAGATATTGATTGGTAAAGAAAACAAAATAACCCTTGATCAAGGACAACCATGTCATCAAATGGTAATGGTATCGCTAATTACTGTCAATATACTGAGTTTTATTTGCAATTAATTAAAGTTTAATTGGGATATCATCGCAGGATATTGGCTGCATACAAGACGTACATAAAAACAGATGGTTCAATCAATATTTAAGACAGGCAGACCTGATCAATAAATGTAAAATTAATCGGTGAATATAACAAACGTTAATAGAATAACCGTAAAACTAGACAGAACAGAAATATTTTAGTTTTTTGTTGGTTAGATTAGGGTCTAGAATCTTAATAAATATAAATACTAAAAGTACAGTCTTAATTTACATATAATAATCTTCAAATTCTTTTGGCGTATACTGAATAAACCTAGGCATGAGGGTAGGGGCAATCACGACAATAGGTGGTGAAAAGAATCACATTTTAGATAACGTAACATTTATATATAAAAGTATAAACACTATTGAATTTATTTCCTTCGATTTCTATATAACATTGACATTTATTTACCCAATACCCTGATAAAATATAATTCGCAATTTATATTAAAATTAAGTGTATGCACAACAGTAATACGTACGAATTTAGACAGTATCTTTTGTTAGCATGAATACTTAAAAGATTTTCATTTTTTCAAAATGCGATTTTTACAATATTTATTTAAGAACAGCAATAAAATAAATAATACATAATATAAAACTATAAGTCAGACGTCAAATCAAAAATTATTAATATATTTATTAGTCAAGTTTTATTTTAAGTCAGTCGATTAGCGGATGTAATAAAATATAATAATAATTTAAATATTAAAATCACCGTCTCTGGTCTTCATCTACTTCTCCATATCATCCAACCCACACACAACTGTTACTTTCAATTGGATTATGCATTTGTTTGATCGTTATTATCCATTACTGTTTCAAATTATAAGAACGCGCTGTATTATTTATGGAACAGCAATTTGTACGCTTGATAGAATAACCTCCACGACCTCTATACATATGTAACAAGAAGAAGGTGTAATTGTAATTCTCTACCACAATTAAATTACAAAAAAAACGTTATAATCAGATAATATAGAAATATATATGATAGAAATGTTCTCGTTATACACAAGATATAATAATTAAATTATATTTTTAAAAAATACATAAAATCAGGAATTCTTTTCTTGTCAGTGACATATTTCACCATACGAAAATCGTATCTTTCTATCTTAAAACAGACTCTTGCATTACTTGTCATAAATTTAAGGTAAGTAATAGCGAAATATATATCAATCATTAGTGAGATATCTCCAATAATCAAAATTTATATGTAAAATTGTACCCTCTATCTGTTTTAATCTCAGATAACTCTGATGATACAATGGGCGTCCTCATTTTTTAGTGGTCGATTTTTCAATTGTTGATTGAAATTGATGTTAATAAATGTGTATTGGCGTGTCTGTTTTATTAAACATCTAAACGTTGACGGAGATATAGCAATTAAAAATTTGAATTGTAGTTTTAGCGCTAGAATAATAAGTTTTTATGTTATTTAACCCTGCTAAGGCAGACATAATATTGCAATTTTATTGTTCCTTGAAATAGCTGTAATAGAGATTTATGAGCTGTAAGGTTAGCAGCGGTTGTGATGTCACATGCATTTGGAATGTATACAACATTGAATCCCTTTAATAATTAAAGAGACAAAATGACTTTTTTAATTGTTAATATCTCTTAACATATAAGGAGTTATTAAAAAATAATTGAACATTTGAGGTTCTAGTAACCCACTTTATCAATATATAGTACAGTTTTATAGAAATTAAGACATAGGACACAAGCCCGTAATAATGAAGATAAACTAGTCAAATACCGTTGGAATGAGCTAATGAATGAATTATCTTGAACCTAAGATTCAAACCCTAAATATCATTTTTTGGAATAAGGAAATGCTGATAAACATTTCACATTATAACAACCGAAAGCAACTATTTAAAATTTAAATGTTAGTACCTTAAATTTTATGAGACTGTGGCAACACTTATCTTGTAAGACATAGATGATATATAGAACATAAACCAGGCCAGAACTAAGTTTCACATATTAACATGTGACCGTGAATATACTACCTGTGTTATAAAATAAATTAGAGATATTACCATCCACATGAATACCCTACATACTATTATTACAGTATTATAATTTACCTTATAAATGTCAGATTCACAAATAATCAGTTGCCTAAACCATTTTCACTTTATTTATTCCTTCGCTTATTAACAAAGTACAATTAAAATGACACTAAAGGCGATTTAAGTAGATCATAACTCCGTTTAATATGCACAAACCACATAAAAACTTGATCCGTAAACAATGACTTATTTCCATGCATAACTAATTGCTGTCTGCAAACTAATATTTCAAATAATTGACATTGGTATAATACTCGTATAAAAAAAATTACAGCGATTGTCGATTTACATACGGGTATGTATGAATAAAACAGAAATGTAGCAGCAACTTATATGTTTAAATGCTTTTGATAAAATGATGTTAGTAGACTCCGATTGTGTACGGAGTCTGCTGTTTGCATGTGTACAAGTCAGCTCAGCGCCTATCAGACGATTGTTACTGTGAAAGAAGTTATATTGGAGTTTAACACGGTCGAAGCGCGTGATGCCTGTCGCAAGAACCAGAGTTGACAGCTGGGGTATTCAGTGTTGAAAACATTCAATTTATATTATGCAAATAAGATTCCAATAAACAATAATAAACCTCTAGTTAAATATCTACTAAGAAGCTATAAATTGGGGAGAGTCCTAAAACCTAACCTCAACTCCAAAGCAACAAGAAAAAATTAAAAAAATTAATTCGAGAAATCCTTTTCGACTTTAGAGCTATGCGATACAAAGTAGAATTATACCTTAGGTGTTATAAGGATGCCGATGAGATTTTTGTCAGGCATAACCTCACTTTCCTCATAAAGTTCGACTAGGAAAAGTAACGCGGCTACCTCACAAGAACCTTACCGGGTTCTAGTCAGGAAAATCTTATACAATTTATTAATGCATTAGACACTATTGTACGCTATAATGCAATTATTCACCCAGACAATTTAATAATCTCTCATTATTATGTACAAACCAAGTATGTTTTACATACAGAAAAGTATGTCTAATTTTCGTTTAACTACGGTTAAGTATATTATGCAAATTTTCGATTTATTTATGTAAAAAAAATACCTCACAAATTTTAAGTGACATACACATTAAATATATTTGTGTGTATCTATAAGTTGGTCTTGACCGTAACCTTATTCATTGGCAAATAAAATATCACTTTAGTTTTTCATGGTTCAATCTAAATATACATTAAGTTGTAAACACTAATTGACTTTTGACTTATTCTATTTTATCAGTTCAACTGTCGACTCCTACTAGAATGCTACCACTGGATTTCAGCAACAATACAAGAATAACAGCGGTACGCTATTATGTGGTAAAATAATGAATGCAACAAATTTACACATAAATAACCTAATAATATTTTTGGACGGACTTTTATTGTGTTGTGTGGAAAATTCAAACTCGATAGCTTATCAGGAAATCGTTTGCATACTTTTGAACAAATAACATAAAAACTTACACAGGAAATTTAATTTTTCAGAAAACATTATACATAGTTTTCTGTATAACAAGCATTATGGTGCATATGAGTACTGTTTTTGAAAACATATCTCTGTTGATAAATAAAAACAAACAATGTCAATTTATTATTGCATTGTTTTGTTAACATTATGATTAATTAACCTTAAAGTTGCAAGTTTATTAGGTTAACAATCTACGCAAGAGACTGGAAACCCGATAAATAATGAAATATATGAGGAAAGATTCTTGAACTTATTTAAATCTTTCTTATTAAATATTATTCAATTTTACTTGGTGGTTAAACCAATAAAAAAGCAGGTCACCGCACGACTTGTCGCGACATAATTAAAATAATATGCGTTATGAACTGTAAATATAAGTACCTACTTCTGTTATTGAACAGTATATTGCACATTGATTTCTTTTTTGGTGCTTAATTTATTAATTAAACTGTCTGACACTCGAATTTATTTGTTATTGTAAACAGTGGTTTTACGCGGTAAAATTTAAAATGAGCGTAGAAATATAATACGTTTATTATGTAATGTTGAATAATTAGAATACGTATATAAAAGCAAATGAAATTGACCTATGGCCTCAAATTCAGTTGTTTCCAGTACCAATTGACTCTCTAAAAACCGCTTTTCGAGTTGTAATCCGGTCAATTTAAACATAAAAATAGTGGTCAAATAACAAAAATTCCCGGAGAGCCAAATATTGGTGGAGAGCTGGGGTTTATCATTACAAATAAAGTTTTAAAAATCCCCATCGATTCTATGTGTGCTTCAAAAGTTATTCGGAGTCAAAGGTCAAAATTTGAGGTTTTTTTGATTTTTCTCGAAAACGGTGTGTTTTATCAAAAAAAAACCTCAAACCAAAGTTGTAGATCTTAAAATTTTCTACAAAAATGGTTCTTATGATTTTTTTCCTAAGAGTTACCATTCCTGAGATATCGCGATTCTAAGAGTCACATTATACATGATATGCACACATTTCCACGCTACCTGTGAGGTAGGTTATCGCATGTAAAAATAAAATATAGTTTTGGCATTTGGGATCCAGCTCTCTACTAATATTTGGCTCTCCGGGAATTTTTGTTATTTCAAATGTCTATCTTGACCGGGCTATTGTGGCATTTTAAGATATGCAAATAGATGTCAAATAAAGTGAAATTGCAGATCAGTTTCACTTAAACGTAGCATGCATAATATTAAGAAGTAACTGGAATTAATTTCGAATTTAAAAAAAAATTATTAAGTATCTTTTGATTCTAGATAAAGAGGAGAATGAAGTCTTTCTCTTGCAATGTGTAATGCTCTTATTAATTACAAATTACTAATTAGATAAAACAGCACATTGAATGATAAGCGAATATTCGTGATGTACGAGTATATTATCTTTAATAACCTAGTCATTATTTTATGACACATTGTAACATTTAATTTATTATTTCTACACGAGTATAGAATGTACACAAGAAATACAATTTATTTTACGCTGCATCGGACGCCTATAAATAAATGCCTATGAAGATTAATCGCACCTCAGGTTAATCCACATAATAACCTACGATGCACGCTATTCAAGATTGAAGTTATGTATTTTTTTAACAGTGTATATAAAGTATAAACTCGCGAACCTGATTTTACCGCCATGATATCATAAACAGGTTCATTTTTAACATAGCAATTTATATTTTCGATTAAAACACACTGATTAATCTACTTAGTACTCAGTTCATGTTTCAACTTGTTTCCTTCTATACTTGTAATATTCCTTCAAGTCAAATTACAAACAATAATTACAATGCGCCTTTGCAAAGCGACACCCAATTACATGCGCAAATGTCTTTTTAATTTTCATGTTTTTAAATAAATGCAGATTCAATTTAATATAATGATGTTAAAATTATGTGGTGATTACTTTGTATTTGTTATTTTTAACTAACAGGTTATTTATTGATATATTAAATAATTTGTTCTTTTAACCAATTCAAGGTAAGTTAGAATATTATTGAGAGATTTATAATTAATAAGATAATTATTATTTGGAAAGATCTTCTCGAGAATACAATCTGATTAATATTATATAGAGGTTAGACTGCAGATAAAATATACACGCAGTGATATTTATACGTTACAAATTCACTATGGTGAAGAGAAAAAATATATTTGAAAAGATGTTACACAGTAAACAAGTTGACCATAAAGAGCATAGCTGGTAATTAGTGTGACTAATAGATACTACATCAATTAATATAAAAGTACAAGTATAGTTCACTCCGATTATATTGTATATACATTACATGAATAAATAGATACACAAAGTTTTATATAACAAACACTTTTGTAATATATTTCTGTAATTATATTTTCGTAACAAAACAAGAACCGTGCATTCCATGTACTAGTTGCAAATTTTGGTGCTATACTTTGATATAATTATACTACGATTGCCAAAAGTTCACCGTGCTGAAACTAGGTCATGAACTGCAGTAATGTACTATGACAAAAACATTTTACGTCGACTACTGCAGAAGAAAAACAAAACCAAAATATTTTTAAAATATTTATTTAAAGAATAAATACAATGGGCTTGTGAATCATGTCTTCATTTCTATAAAACTGCGTAATTTATTGATAAAGTTGGCCACCAAGACCTTAATTATTAAAGGTTATAGAAAATGTTACGTCATAAATATGGCCGACATCTCTAGCGCTAAAACTAAAATACAAATTTTTAATTGCTATATCTCAGTCAACATTTAGATATTTAATAAAACAAAAACGCCAATATACATTTATCAACATTAATTACAAGCAACAATTATAAAATCGACCCCTAAAAAATGAATACAATCGTAAAAAATCTTACAATCGTAAATCATATTCGCGCTCAATATAATTATATAATATGGTGTTAATGAAAATTAATAAATTCTGACATATACAGTGAGCTTGATTTATTAATGGAATTTGAAAGTTGTATTAATTATTCAGTTAGCTTTTTAGTTATGTTTTAATGTAAGTCTCTGCCCAGTAAACATTTTGGAGTCACTTTGACATCATATTGAAGATGCGTCATGATTTTTTTGTCATAAAAGAGTTCATTTATAGTTCAGTGTCTCACATTTTGTCATATAAAATGTCTACTTTATCGGCTACAGATGGCGAAATTACTCCACCTGTCGGAATACAAATGAAGATAAAGTTGATGCGAACTATAATTGAAGTAAAATAGTGAGACAAACGTCACTAAATAGGGCACTTCACCAAATTGTTTACTGGGTGCAAACCATTTGATAAAATGTAACGCTGGTGGTCGTCTAATTTGTCCTCCCCGCCCCCCTCGATACGTCACTGCGAACTACGTCCGGCAGAATACCGTTTGTCCGGGTAGAATTAATTTCAAAATTGAAATAGCAAAATCCTCGTATATTCTTTGTAATATTTCTATTACACCCCCCGGCTGCAGTAGCATGTACTTCCTGTGCGTGAACAACTTTTGCTAGTCCTGCAGGTTTATCAACTTAAAAAGGAATTCTGTTCAATTTCACTAAATACCATCCCAGTAAACAATTTGGTGAAGTGCCCTAGTTAGTGACGTTTCTCTCACTATTTCACTTCAATAATAGTTCGCATCAACTTTATCTTCATTTGTATTCCGACAGGTGGAGTAATTTCGTCATCTGTAGCCGATAAAGTAGACATTTTATATGAAAAAATGTGAGAAACTGCACTATAAATGAACTCTTTTATGACAAAAAAATCATGACGCATCTTCAATATGATGTCAAAGTGACTCCAAAATGTTTACTGGGATATTCGTAATTTAATTTCTTTAATTAAAGTACAGCGTATACTGTATACTGTAATAATAAACCAACTTGACACACTAGAACCAAACAAATATCGCGTAAGGTTAAACTAATAAAATGCCAGCAGTGAGTACAATAACCGTCTGGTGCTTGTCTAGATGAACATAATATCATGTTGTAATTATAAACATTTATGATTATAACCTGATATATTAATGTTGTTATCATGTGTTGTAATACACGGTAGCTTGTGGTAATTCATGAAACTCGATAATTCTCAATTGGAATTACTGTATCAGATCTCACAAATGCAAAATATTTTTTTATGGGTAAAATTTTTTATTAAACTTTTCTTTGGTCTATTAATAATTTTCCAGTTATATCTTGCAGCCCACTAATAATGAGATCAGTTTTAGGCAGCCTTCGAAAATACAAAAAGTAGAATTGTAGAATATAATTAAAGTACATCAGATATATAGATTTAGTAAATGTTGCTACTGTTATATTTTTAGCATCACTTTCAAAGTAAATAATTTTAAACTTTCTCACAGCTTAATCGAGTTTGACAGTAAGATATTAAATATACAAATGATATCGTCCAGATGTTAATGGAAATTTTGAAGATATAAGAAGTTACACAATGATATTTAAAACATCACATCTGAGTGTATTGATATTACAAGCTTCATAAATAAAATTTTAAATATAAACCACAAAAACAAATATCTTTTAAAAAGAGACTCAAGGCAAGTTTGTATCAGCAAATATAATGCATGCATGTGCCCAACATCAGTTAATTTTAGCATTTCCATTTATATTTTTACAGTCCCCACAAATATTTTGCATAACACAGTTAAATAAAACGTTTATTAAAGTTTGAATAAGCTCCAAGAAAGGTCGAAGACCTCCACCAACGGATTTAGCTCAGTAATTGAAGATTATTTATTAGAATCACGGTCATCTGTGTAGTTTAAAACTCGGACACACTCGCCTTTAATGCTTGCGCAATGTCTAGTATACCGCTAAGTATAGAAGAATACAAACTGCAATACAACACACTACAAAATTTGTAAAAATCATAAGATACGAATGTAAGCAACACTCAAGCTCGAGCAGCGCATGTCACGTACCAACAGATCCGCACAAGGTTCGCTTAACTAAGAGCTTCTTCTTAAAATTATGTTTTATATGTTCCATGAAATTATTTAAAACAATATTACTTTGGAAAAGCGATATCAATGAAAGTTAGAAATAAATTCTAAAAAGAAACGGTTAAAGAAATATATGTAATAAAGGCATACGAAAAATATTGAGGACTAATATTGGGGCCCCTGTGCTCAGGCTATCCCTGGGTTTACTGCAAGTGCTATGTCTCAAATACTACTTTCCAACTAAACTGAGTTATGTATATTTTGCATAAAAAACATTCGAGTTCGCTAAAAATATTTATCTACATCAAATCTACGTTTTATTTAAGTAGATTTCTTTTACTGTTTCTGTGGTAATTATCATACGCTGGTCCTGTGTACGAGGACGTAATAAGACGGCAAGGTACTTAGCTAAACGTTTAATGGATTATTTATGCATACTACAAACTGCATAAATAATCGTGCATCGTGCAGAACTACGGTGGAATCTACGAACTTCACTAAATAACAACTTTGATAAGAAACGACAATAATATCGCGAAACTAAATACCACATGAAATACTATCTTTTGCATTAAATAGTGGCATAATCATTACCATTTCTGGTCCAGCATATATAGAGCCAGATTAACAATGTACGACGCTGAAGGCATAGCAGCTAAAGTGCCTCTTACAGCTGAGGAACTTCGTGAACATAAATTGTGTGAAAAAAAATCATTTGAAACTAAGAATGAGAATTAGAAAGATAGTTTTAATGCAGGTCTGACGATCAACGATTCTTTTTTTCCTTTAAGTGATTATGAGGTATAAGACTTAACGACGGCTCAAGAGATTTACGAATATTATATTATGCATATAATGTATTTAAATAAAAATACAGCAGAGCGTAGTTTCGATCTACGGACCTCTGGGACATGCAGCCCCAACACGCTTCCACTGCGCCACTCTGCTACAATTAATTACAATTTATAATTTTAATATTAATTATAATAATAATAATATTGTATTTTATAACCAATTGTTATTTGGTTAATCGGACCGTGTGCGACTGGAACGGCAAATAATTTTGGTACTAAAGGTTGGTTCTAACATTAAAGCAATAAAGTTAATGTAATTTTATTTTTAGAGATGTTTATCTTTTGTATAAAGTTATTTTGTTTGTATAAATATATAACAAAACTAAATAAATTTAGTTTTGATTGTTTCTTCGATCAGCTGAAGAAGGTCTAAAATTATATAAAGTTAGAAAATATTTCCGATCAATTATCTACAATATTCTAATGTTAGATTTATCCGCGCGCGTAGGATAGCATCGGTTTTATCATAATTAAAATTAAAATAATGGTATGGGTTACGAATTAAATGTTGTTGTTAAATAAGTAATTTACATGGCAAACTAATGCAAATTATACATGCGAAGAAGTTATGAAACGCCTGCTATATATGCAAATATTATTACATTCAACATAACCTGAAATTAGTCACGAGATTTCAGCCTAAAGCTTACAAAATCAGAAACTCAGAAAAAAATTATTTGATTGTTTATAAAAACTAGATTCTAGCACTTAACTACCTTTATTATTATATGTTTCAGAAATAATGCTTTACCCTCGTAAAGCATTTGTAATAAACTTAAACTATAAATTACCATAGCAACAAAAAAATGAATCAAGTAAATAAAACGTATTATTTGTGTTTATTCTTGTGTACATAAGTACAGCGCTCGTATTATATTTATTGATAGCATACGATTGACTTTACAATACTAAATATACAAAACATATATAAGTGTTTTCTCTCAGCTTTCACAAATGCATTGCATTTTATGAATCATGATGTAATTGTACACTACCTAGGTGGTATACGCTTGCAGCGGTGCAGCGTTGTCGCGTCGTAGACGTCGTACAGAGCATCGTACCCAACTCGCAAGTCCCCTGCAGCTTCTTGGTCTCCCTAGTGATAATCTCGTTTGTAAGTAGTTCCGAACAACCTCTGGCGACAATCCTTTTTATTATTGTTCAATATGCAGTATCTTACCATATCGGTAATGTCATATTCATATATAAGATGATCGTATCGAATAATTTATGTAAGAAAATTATAGAGTAATATCTGATTTCTCGTAATAGAGATTAGGATGCCGCGTCCAATGATTAAGCTAAAGGTAATTGCATATGTAACAAGCTATAAACCTCTACAGAATAATCGTCAGCGTTTACAATACATGGAAACTAAGGTATTATTGTAATTTATGTAGACGTAGACAGGGTAGGCCATCTGGGGTAATGGTTACCGAACCGAATAAATTATTTCAACTCGAGAAATTGAAACATTTATAGTTATATACGGTCAATAGACAATGGCCAGTAAACAGAAAAAATGATATAGTTAGTTAAAAGTTAATTATTACTTTAAGATTCAGTTAGTAATAATTAATTCGAATCGAATATGTCAATTTTATTAGCCGATCTGTATATGTAGAAGTTCCAAAGTCGATTCTCAAGTGTCCAATGTGTACAAGAGTCGCTCGGAAAGTGTAGTCCGTTACACCCGTGCAATTGTAAAACCGAAATAGTCCCAAACCGTTGCATCGTCAACATTTCTGAATGAAAGGACCTTTATAGTACTGAATGATGGATGTATCTAACAGCCTGTATCATATATTATTAATTCTGATCCCCAAAACTAAGAGATAAACAATACGGTCATGTCAATTGACACCAATTGATAAAAATTAATCTAAATGTCAATGGCCAATGCAAGAAGAGTCACATTGGTAATGTTTATACCAATAACAACAAATTAAAAAGTATTAATTACGTACATTGTCGCCTTAAGATAATGGAGGCCCTCATAATAAACTGGTTATTGTTTTTTTTACTGACATAATAAAATAAAAAAATATTCAATACCAACTTAAAAATTTAATAAATTTTTGCAGACCACAAATATTTATAGAAATATGAAAGAAAAATCTATAAATATGAATCTCACATAAAATAAAATGACCTTGAACATTGTAGCTGTGCCGCAGGATTAAAATAGCAACACTTTCGCAGCGATCAATGACGACTTTCGAGTTTCGACAACAACGACTCATTCACGTGGTTTGCAGATGCTACCGACTATGTACAGATCGCATCGGAGCATCGGAGGTATTGTATTGTATACTGATGGCAATGGAATGCTGACCTATGCCAACATGACTATGCCAGAGTAACAAAACGGTGTCAAATACTGTCACGGCATTACGTAACACCTGCTAAATTTATGACGTTTGATTGTATATGTATGTGTAAGATAATGAGCTGCCACTTTAAAGATCATTAATCGTATTAATAGCTGTTAATAGTGATTTAATATGAGGTTATGTTACGTTACGTTTAATTAGAAATCAACTTCTCAAACCGGAAGTGAGATAGTTGCACTGTAATTTACAGCCGATATGATCTTGTTATACAATATTCTATAACAGGGAAGAAAAACATTTTAATTAGTTAATGTAGCGCAATGAAGTTTTGCACCTACCAAACACAGTTAAATATATTTAAAGTTTATTTAATTTAACAAAGTTTACTATTAGACATTTAATATATTTAGGACTTTCAGTTTATCGAAAATTCAGATTACCAAAGTTCGAATTAGTAAGTTGCAACTTTATTAAAAAAAACCTTTAGTAGATGATATAGTTTTTTTTTTAATTCGAATAAAAATATTAGTGGACGTAAAATGTATAAAATATTGTATAAAAATCATAACAATTCAAGCATCAAACGTCAAACTTATATTTTCTGGGTTTGTTTGTTATCAAGTTTAATTAATTATTTGTAATTGGGCTGCTGTGAAGCCCAAATTTACGAGGCCACGACATCACAATAACTGTAAACGTAGTAGGAGGTTGTCGGTGTGGACTCAGCATCGAAAATAAGCCGACGTTAAATAAATTAAATTTAAAAAAGATACCAAATTCCATTTATTTTATTGATTTACTTTCATTTGGAATTAAACCAGTTCAGTTTGACTGCAGCTATCGCTACAGCGCGATATATAAGCAGCAATCTATTTCCATGCTGTAAAAACGAGCCGAGTTTAAAGTACTCGCATATCCCTTATTAGCATTTATAAAGCAGCTCTTGAAGAACCAATCAAAAACTAAAGAAATGCAGAAACACGGCGCTGCCAATATTAATTGTTGTTTAATGATACACTGAAAACCCTTGGGCAATATAAGGTGCGGTGGGGTGGGATACGGTAAGATAAAGCAGTGCCACTGTTTGCAATTCAATTACTCGTATGTATTCATTATTTATTAAAAGAGATTTATTTTTACATGTACTCATGTCTATCTTATAGCTAGCTATATTAAACATAGCAAGATCATTGAACTGCCAATTAAAACTTTATAGATACAATCTATACATTATTACACAGTATATTTACTCTTAGGCAAGGTCCACCCACGTCCGTATAACATAAAATAGTTGCTGTACGTACACTTGATTTATTACTCCGATGTTTCGGCGAGCTGCATTATATAAGCCGCTCAGAAACCAAGTCAATTAAATCTAAATCCACTTCTTTTTAATTTCTTTTCCGATTTATTTTTGTTAAATCTTCACAAGGAATGACATTATTTAGTTATCGAATGATTTCGATTAACATTTTCAGACACCATTACAATTTAATATCTTTTTATTATGTACTTATACTATTGAAGCAGATATTATATGCACAGTTATATATTAAATATTTTATTAATCAATAAGTCCTCAGACTAAAATTATACAGAAAGAAATCAGTAAAAATTTCTTATAGACATAAAACAATTGAATTTAATATAATAGTTTTATATAAACAAAAAAAAAAACCAGTTTCAGTAATTTAATTTAAGAATGAATGTATTGTAATTCCAACACACCCCCTCAAGACATTCATTTCAACAATTTAAATAATTTGAAGTCCCAATCCTTCAGTGAATTTTTCATGTAACTCTCTTGGCAGTGCTTTTGTTAAAATATCCGCAACCATTTCATTAGTTGATACATGACGTAATTTAATAATTCCTTCATCAACTACATCACGAACAAAATAATGACGAATATCTATATGTTTTGTACGTGCATGATAAATCGAGTTCATTGCCAGTTGTTCAGCTCCACGATTGTCAATTAATATTTTAATTTTCAAAAATTTTTCTTGCTCTAGTTCAGTCAATAAATCATTTAAATATATTGCTTCTTTTACAGCTTCTGATAAACTAACATATTCTGATTCAGTAGATGAAAGTGCCACAGTTCTTTGTTTTTGAGATTTCCAGCTCACAGCACCCCCTGCCAACATAAATACATATCCAGAATATGATCTTCGATCTTCAAGACAACCTCCTTCTTCAATACATTTTAACATTTTTGTAGCTTTATTTTTTAATTCTTCAGACACCTGACTATCATCAATTATCCACATCAAAATTTCATGTAGCATATCCGGTATTTCCATATAAACATTTTCTTCTAATATTCCATTTAAATAGGCAGTTACAACATCAAATTGTCTTATTACAAGTTTTAATTCCACAGACAATGCAATTAAAAGTCTCATTGATTCCATTCTTGCAACTGGAGCAAAAGTTTGATCATAATCAATACCATATTTCTGACTATAACCTTTTGCAACAATACGAGCTTTTCTTTTTTCAATAAGCCCATCTGATCCAAATTTATTTGTTAAAATCATTCGACTTCCCACAACACTTTGACCTTCAGGTAATTTTACAATATTCCAAGTATCATTTTTTAATAAACTTATGACTTCTGATTTAATTGCTCTCTTCCACTCAGCACACTCTTGAGAATTAATAGCATCTTCCAATTTAACTTCAGCTACTCCAACAAATATATTATCATTATCATTATCATCTTCATTAGAATCAGATTCAATCCTTTCTTTAACTTCACAATTATTAACTTTTGAAGATAATTTTCTGGGACGTCCTTTCAAACCTGTTTTAATTAATTTTGGTCTTCCTGGTCCTCTTCTTTCTTCTCTAGTATATTCTCTTGAGTTTCTTCTAGGAGTTTTTTGAATAGATGATTGAATACCAGATGAATTTTCATTTTCTTCATTATCTTCTAAATTTTCTTCTGGAATTCCATCTAAAGTTTCTGTCTCATTACTATTTTTAAATCCTGTTATCAATTCAATCCATGGTTTATCCTTGTTTTCAAAATCATTAATAATCAGCTGTTTAATCTCTTGGTTCTTTAAAACTGTAGTAACATTATCTTCAATAAATTTCACATCACGAGCAACAATAAATTTTCTCTTTTCTGGTAACCAAATTCTGTATCCTTTTGATTCACGTGGATAACCTACAAAAATTCCTTTCATTGATCTATCAGATAATTTGCCTTTTGTTGGATCTTTATCTAAGACATATACAGTTGATCCAAATGCTCGTAAATAATTTAAATGAACTTTATCCCTGTTGAACCATCTCTGATAAGGAGTATCTCCATTAATACTTCTTGAAGGACATCTGTTTCTCAAATGACATGCTGTAGCTACAGCATCAGTCCAAAACATATCCGATAAATTTGATTGAAGTAATAAACATCGTCCCATTTCAACTAATGTTCGATTTAAACGTTCAGCAACACCATTTTGCTGAGGTGTTCTTACAACACTTAATCGACGTTGAATACCTTGATTACGCAGGAAAGAATCCATCTCAGTATTACAATACTCTTTACCATTATCACTTTGAAGATACTTAATCTTCTTCCCTGTCATACGTTCAGCTTGATTTTGATACATTTTGAAAGCTTCTAGTGCACCACTCTTCTGTTTAAGAAAGTATACTTCACACCATCGAGAATAATCATCAATAAATGTAATAAAATATTTTGCTCCATTCACTGATTGTGTCCTAAACGGTCCAACAATATCTGTATGAACTATTTCAAGAAGTTCTTCACTCTGTCGTTCACTTCCTGAAAACGGTAACCCTGTCATCTTGCCTCGTAGACACACTTCACATCTTGACAAACATTTCAATTGTTCAGAGGTTACTTTACTTGTAGTATTCTGATTAATCACCCGAAATAAATCCTTAGCATTTAAATGACCCATACGACAATGCCACATCAATAACTCAGAATTAGCTTTATCTTCTCCAATACAAGCTTCTTCATTACCTTCTTGTAAATAATAGAGATCACCACGCCTTTCAGCAACAAATTTAACATTTCCAGTCATATCCATAATTACAGCTGAATCCTTTTTAAATAGAATTTCATGATCCTTATTAGTAATTTTAGCAACTGATACTAGATTTGACCTTAAATCTGGTACAAATAATGTGTTTGAAAAATCTACTGACCTCAGCTGTTTACCATTACTAATCGACAAATTAACAGTACCTTTTCCTTTGATTTCACTATTTGCTTGATTAGCCAAATTTATTTTCCCACTAATTTCTTCATTTAAAGACTTAAATAATTGTTTATCACCACATAAATGTGTTGTACAGCCACTATCAAGAATCCAAGGTCGACAACTTGGAACACTACCAGCAAATTCAACATTAAATACTGCAAAAGTATCATCATCCGCTTGAGAACATTGGTTTTCTTGTGTGTATCTATTCTGTCTATCTGGTCTATTTCTTCTGAAATTTGGTTTCAATTGAGTTGGACATTCAGGAGACTTATGTCCTTGTTTTCCACATTTAAAACAATATCCTTTAAAAATATTTTTGTAACTCGGTTGATTTTCAGCCCTTACATTTCCAGCTAACTCAACAACTGAATTTGAACCAATTTCACTCTTCTCAAGTATCTTAACCTTAAGAGCTTCAACCTCCAAGAGTTCATCACGTGATTCCATAGCACATTTAAAGCCTTCATAGCTATCTGGTAGACTATATAATAACATTACAGACAATAAATCTTTATTCACTTCAATATCCATAGCTCCAAGTCGATCAACTATATCCGAAAACTTGTTTACATGATCCCTGACATCACCACATTCAGACATCTTGTGAAGCATAAGTTGCTTAAGTAATAAAGCTTTTCTTGCAGGTCCTTTGGAAGCATAAACTGAGGCAAGTTTTTGCCAAACTTCATGAGAAGTATTACAACCTCGGACATGCTGCAATTCCGTTGAACTAATTGCTAATATTACTTCTGACTTAGCTTTACGATCAATTTTTATCCATCCATTTCTTTCTTCTTGATTATTTTCCGCAGCAACAGGAATCGGTTTTTCACCACTGACATATTCCCACAAGTCATTTTTGATCAATAGCGCCTCAACATAAATTTTCCAGGCTTCATAATTGTCCTTACTCAACAGCTCAAATCTTGTAGCACTCACTGATGTCGTCATATTAATTGCCTGGGCCCATAACCTATTGAAGCAGATATTATATGCACAGTTATATATTAAATATTTTATTAATCAATAAGTCCTCAGACTAAAATTATACAGAAAGAAATCAGTAAAAATTTCTTATAGACATAAAACAATTGAATTTAATATAATAGTTTTATATAAACAAAAAAAAAAACCAGTTTCAGTAATTTAATTTAAGAATGAATGTATTGTAATTCCAACATATACTTTGAAATAAGGACGCAGTACAAAATATTAAAATCAACAACGTTGAATAAATATTTAAAAAAATATAGTTACATTCTCACTGTCGTATATAATTAAAGGAAAAATAGTACTAAACATAGACTGTGCCTGAAACGGATAATTTCAAACTAAACTAATCAAAAACTAATAAAAAATGTAAAACATAAATTTCTAATTAATATCATTCATATAAAAATAATCTTACTTAATTAGTTATAATACATTTTTTGTTATAATTGTACGTTGATTTTTATGAACTGTCATTAATTATCTCGACACAACTACTTCTTATCTCCACCTAGCAACTGGCATGAAACGACTCCACAGGTTGAAATTCTTTCTCTCCGTCGTGCTCTTTCTTCTAAGGTTCTCCTAGGCTACTAACTAATAGGTAAACAAAAAATGAATGCAAAATAAAACGACTAAATACTTGAACAAGCAAACAGAAAACCGGCAAACACGACGTTAGTCGTTGGATGCTAACAAAACGAGAACCGGTATGCGAAAATAAATTATTGTTGGTTTCGAATTCTACGTACAATCGCAGAACCAAATTTAGGAATCTAACTTTAAGTTATTCATTGCTTATTGGTATTGGAGTGGAATCTTGCAAAAAACTTATGCGGATAATAGATAAAAGATGATAGGTTGGCTTCTTTTTAAGTGACGTATTTCCACGGCTAATAATATAATGGTGGTACATTTTTTAGTGGTAAATTTTTCAATTGTTGATTGAAATTGATGTTAATAAATGGGTATTGGCGTGTTTATTTTATTAAATATCTAAATATTGACGGAGATATAGTAATTAAAAGTTTGAATTGTAGTTTTAGCGCTAGAAATGGTCGACCATATTTGTATGACGTGAAATGCATTTTAACGTCAGTTATTTGTTAAGTAGGTCAGTGCTGTGGTAATGTTTTTTAGCTGTTGGTAGTCGAAATAATCAAGTCAAGTCAAAGAATAATAAGTTTTTATTTTATTTAACCCTGTTACGGCAGACATAATATTGGAATTTTATAGTTCCTTGAAATAGTTGTAAATAATATTTGATATTTTGATATATAAATACATATAGCAGAAATTTATGAGCTGTAAGGTTGGTAACCTGTAAACTTGCCAGAGTTCTATCTTAAATATGCTATCTCTTTTACGCTCTGTTGTATAAAAGAGATAGCAACTAGTGGTTGTGATGTCACATGCAGTTGGAATGTGTACAACGTTGAATCCTTTTAATAATTAAAGAAAAAAAATGACTTTTTTAATTGTTAATATTTCCTGAAATATAAGGAGTTATTAAAAAATAACTGGACATTTGAGGTTCTAGTAACCAACTTTATCAATATATAGTACAGTTTTATAGAAATTAAGACATAGGACACAAGCCCATTGTAACAACTTCAGTTGCATGAAAAAAGTATTTAATGACACAAATATAGAATTGACGTAAAAAATAAACATAAGATAAGATATAAAAATGTAAATATATTAATAATTATTGTAGAAAGACCCATAAGATAAACATTGTTCACGAGGTCGGGGACTGCACGCCTGTCGTAGTGTCGTCTCGTTTTTATATAGCGCTAGACAGTGTATTATAAATATACCAAATAACTACTGGGAGCTACTGAATCATCTTATCATTTCTTAGCGTATAGAGATAACGCTAAGGTCAAATACAGGTGAATGCATAATAAATAAAATGGATAATTGGGTTTAATGAATTAACATGTATTAAGTAATACTAAGATAATTATAATTAATGGTATTTTAATGAGATATTTAACATTGCTGCCTGATAATACATCGTGTAACCTTTACTTTCACCATAACTACCCTCCCTCTCACGATAATTTCTTTTTAATATCGATTGCATAGTTTATTTTAATTCAGTTATTTTTATAATTCGTACAATTGATCTTTATAAAAATAAATGAATGAACTCCCTATAGGAAAAACAAATATTTAATCAGAAGAATAAATGTAAACAATTTAATTGTGGATATTATAGAGTTATCACAAAAGCCGATACCAATACGATGTTGGACACGAACTAGTCGCAATATACGCGACCGCTTTGATAAAGGTTACCTTCAAACATGATTCCACAAAATATAATGTTATTCTTTAATCAACAAAAACAAATGCAGTTAAAATGAGCTGATTATGAACTAATCAATAATAACTTAATTGGTCAATGAAAAAATTCGTGAGATTACAATAATGTATAACAAATAAACTCCTCAAGTTTCTTTAAAATATAAGCTTAAATGAATATTTATTATGCAAAGAATTATTTTTAAGAAATTATGAGAGTCAAATAATGTTTTTAAAATCATAAATCAAACAAAGTATTCCACATAAATTAAATATTGATTATATTTATGAACTTTATCCAAGTATTTGTACCACAACGAGTTTATTGAACCCTTTGTTATTATTATCTCATGTTTGTTTAAATGTAAACTCAATTGTTCTTGTATTAAAACAAATACAAATATTTGATAGTGTTTCAAATATACTTAATTATTTTTCTTTTGTCTGAAATGAATGTACAAGTATACTACATATGTATAATTTCAGTCATCGAAAGATATTTATTATTTTGAATTACTTACAGCGAGAAATGAAATATATTTAAACTATTTAATCTTAGTAAAATTATACTTGTTGGTTAATATGATTGATAGCTATCATACGTCATCATTTGAAAAACATTTTAATGCAAGTCATTTCATGTAATATAAATCATCTAAAAGTAAAAGTAGCAATAAGACGATGATGCAGTTGTATCATGATACAATGTTTATAGTCCAAGATCCCAGAGCCGGCGGACATCACTTATTTTCTGATGAATGAGGATAGACCGATCCAAGTGGCCAGACATCCCCTAGCCCCAATTTTAATTCCGCTATGAGTAGGAGCGAGAGGGTATTATCCGTGCGCATGAGAATTAGTGAGACATAAACCTTGATTACCTGGGTCCTGGAAAATGGCCGCCTGGTCAAGTTAGCAGGTAGGCATACGATCATTGTACATACTAATACTACTCAATCTTACACATTTTGTTCATCAGAAAATAAGTGATATCTGCCGGCTCTGGGATCTCACTCTATTAGAGGTGCTGTAGAGCACCGCTATAACGCGATTCCTGCGAATGAATACCATACAAAAATATTACGGCTATATACACAAAAATTATGAGGCTACTTATAGAAAATGTGACTACAGTAGAACCACCCACTTATTATATTATCTAATAAGAACAAAACCTGTTAAGCATTGAACCTAATAAAAATAAAAACCACTTAGAAAATTAAATTTAATTGAATGATGTTCAATGACATTTGAAGGGTACAAAAATCAGAGCTGGGCCATTAATTCTAAATTTATTGATGCGAGATTACAGCTTATGTTTAAAGTAAGTATTTTTAGATTTCTTTTTCTTTTCAGATATACTCGTACGTATGTACTGCATGCTATATTCTTACATTTAATTGAACGCAAATAAAATTTACTGCACAGTATTAATGTTATTTTTAGGAACTGATCCAAAATATGACGTACTTTAGGCAGACATATGGCAAAATATCATTTGAATAAACAAATATCAATTTTAATTATTTTTAAAACAATGACAATATATAAAATATAACTAAAATCAGCCAGCTACACCGGCGCCTGTTGGAAAGGATTCCGGGACTCACAGTGGATTTTTATTTAAAATTTCCAGTCGCACTTATAAATTATAAAAAAAAATACGCATATATACCTGCGCCAAGACTCACAAGTTTTTCTATTCTATTGTGTATCCGTCATAGTCATTTAAGAGGTTATGTTACATAAGTATTTAATATAAAAAATACAAGTATTTAAGACGCCAGTATGTATCACTTTGAATGCAACTACATATTTAGTTTTATTCATTTCTAATATTACCTCAATCCATTGAAAACTCAAGTTTCATTCACGGTAGCAGTTTGTGGAATAATCCGATATTATGCAAAATATCGCATGTCTAACAATTTAACACTTAAGTATATATTAAGTATCATACAAGGCAGTGATAATAAGAAAATATACATACAACCTGCAGTCTTCTAGTAATAACATAGTAACCATGTAAGAAAAAAGATGTAAAATAAATATTAACAAGAAACTTATTTCTTAAACAACTTGGAGATATCGAAATATCTGCTGAATATAGTTTATAATTTTTATGCATTTCTTCTCTGTAATAAAATACCAATTAATTACAACCGGTTCGGTTTGTGTCATTGATTATATTTCTTTTAATTAAGCTGCAGTAAGATGGCCTCGATAAGCGTCTGATTACAAGCGAAGGTGATAATTTAAGATTTTGGTAATTATATTTTGTGGATTAAAAGATTGTTATTGAAGTTAAACTATATGAAAGGACACTTACATTGGTTAAGAAATTATAAAGTAGCCTCAGTTAAATATAGTTTTGATGAAGTTTGTAACTTAAAAAATTGGATGACGGATCGATACAGAATTTTTCTGAATAGAGAAAATGGTTTGCTTTTAAATACAGTGCACTGCACATACATAACTGCTTTAACACAAGTTAGTCGTCGTGAGACACAACTCGATATGAACCCATTGAACAAATAGAGACAACGCTAATAATGTTGACGCGTTCTTACGAGTATATGTCCCTTCCAAACAGAGTGCCACACACTTTTATTAAAAAACTATATGATTAGATTTATCTTTGTTAATGCATTAATTATTTATGCTTCTTTTATGTAAAAAATTTTTAATAAGTACTTGTCGATCAGAAATACTCAAACGCGAAGAGTGTCTAGGTACTAAACAGAAGATCTGTGGTCGAATCCAGTTTCTGATAGATATTTTAATAATCATTTAATTGTTGATAAGAACTCATAACAAGAATATAGAAAAACAAAACATATTATGAAAATAACCTGAAAAATATTTTTTGTAAATAATAGGCACGTTGTGCAACTAAACAATTATTATGATAAAATTTTCTAGAACCATTATAATTAATAACAAAAATAAGTATTATGCATAAAGTAAATATAATATTTTCATATACATATGTTCGTTGTCTATCATAAGCAGTATTAATAGTATACTTTGTAATGTTATTAACACACTGACTACAAAACAATGAGTACACAACGTTTATAGATAGAATATATAAATACTATACAAGAATTACTACTAAAATTACCAGAATTGAAACAAGAGGACTAAAACAGCTAGCAAATAAAGGAAATTAGTTTGTATGTATTATAATTATGTATTGTTTTCATATGATGTGTTATTAAGGTAGCATGGTACAGAATTGCGGGCGTTTGAGAATAAAAGTGATGTAAATTAAAATATAATTTAAGTTTTGTTTGAACCGTAAGATTGCGTAAGTATAATAATCTCTTTAATGAACTTTTCTATCATTGACAATTAAAAATGTGCAACAAAAATCTTATAACAATAATACTAGTGATGGGTATTTAAAAAATCAATAATTCTAAAGATGTTTTAGTTTTCTAAGGGGGCGTCCATAAATTACGTGAGATGTTTAAGGGAGGGAGGGGGTCGAGTCAAATCTCATCTAATCTTCCGTTGGAGAGAGGGGGGGGTCTCGGCAAATATCACGCAATTTTTTTTCTGATTGAAACAAAAAAAAATTATACTATTTTGGTCCATTTAATCTAGATTGTACATGCTTAAGGCCTGTCTCAGTATGGGACCGTATTTAAGCGAATTTCTGCCGGACGTATACGGGCTACTACGCTTTACCTATCCGAACCATGTAAATGTAATGAGATCGCTCTGGAGCTCTCAGACTGCACGCTACAAAGCAGTCCGAATACGGGCGGCACTACCTCGCACAGTAGAACCGAATAAAGGCGAATTTTATCCAAGCGTTACCACTACTACAACGATACCCTATCCGAACCTTTGTAAATGCAAAAATTGTATTCTATTGTTAAATTTTTATTACACTTATAATTAAACTCTCAGCAATATTGATTACTAGTCTTAACTAGTCGTAAATAAAAGCACGAAGCAAATTTTTTTTTTCTTTTTACAATAACAATCCAACGCGTTTACGTAAGAAACCCACATTTTGAAAAATCTCACGTGAGATTGGGGGATGGGAGAGGGGGTTGAATAAAATCTCACGACATCTCACCAGGGGGGGAGGAAGGGACAGAAAATTTAAAAAAACACCTCACGTAATTTATGGACGCCCCCTAATTAGTAGTTTTCTAAATGCGTAGTTTAACTTTAGATAATTTTAATGTGCTCTATTTAAAAAATGTTAGGTTATATATTTTAAAGTCAAGTCAGTAGTACAAGTATATAATTCAGTAACGGGACAAATATAAAACTACAAATGATTATTATACAAATTCCAAAACTTATCAATAAATTATAATAGGTATTTTACTGTGTAGGGCAAACCCAACAACATATTTTGGTCAATACAGGTTTTGTGTTATATACCATAGAATAATCTAACTGTATCTTTTAGTTCCAAGTAGTATACTCGTAGATGCACAAAAACATAGCCAGTAACATTCGCTCATATAGATTTAAAAATACATCATTAATTTTTTATTATAGAACGCATGAGTATTTGAATTTGTAGGTTATAAAAAACAGTCTAGAAAATTTAGTTGAGATAAACCGCATGTAGGTCACATATGGATGTACTGCATCAACAAGATTGTAAAAGAATTTGAAAAACATCGTTGCAATCAAGAACTGTGACAGTAGAACTTATAGTGAGTATCAATTAGAGGTCATGGTATCTAAATTGATGATAAATTCTACAACTATTTTTATTTTATAAGAAATAAAACGATAAAGAAAATCTATAAATATAAAGTAATGAATGATGCAAATATTTTTGTCGTTTCTAATCTATAAATTCCTGCCAACCTTAAAAAACAAATAAATCAAACCTAAATTTTAAAGTCTAAAATTCGAAACTCGACATTACTTTTGTTTAATAACATAATTTTTGTATGTACTTTAAAGTATTTTGTAAACTGTTTGAACACTACGCTATTCAAAGAAATGCATATTAATGGCATTTTAAAATTTTTTTAAGAACTACTTTAGAAAAAGTAAAGTTATTTTTTAAAATTCGTCCCAGTAGAGTGTTATCGCACTCACATAAATAGTCAAAACCATATCTATTTGAGTATACCCAGTAAACAATTTGGTGAAGTTCGAGTCACTCGTACAATTCTATTCTAACGCTTTACAAGTTCTCTACCCGTCACAGATTTTGTGTTAGTTGTTAGAATTTTTTCATAATAATATTCTTTCTTTTTCCAACATCATTCATTAAGTATTTCTGTGTCTTTCCCACATGGATATATTTTTTTAAGTTCACTTTCATCTCATTTATTCCAAAGTGAGAGAGAAACGAGATGCGGTTAGACAAGTAAAATATATTTTTCACCGTTACACTTGTATAATATTTCGTTCAGTACAGTATGTTTAAAGTATATGCTATCCTTTTTCAACAAATATTTCTTTAATGGTAATAGACAGACGCTATCTCCCTCAATCCCCGAATATAATGTATTTAAACGAAGATAGTATCCAGCGATAGTAAGACAGAGGTTTTAAACTTTCCTATGAACGACTGAATAGAAAACGAACACGTTCCAGACAAAAAACTCATGATATGTAATAGAAATTAAGTAGAATTTACTCCGAAATGTTTACTGGGTACATGCTTTTAAAATAACGTCGTAAATATTATTAAACATTTGATTTACAAATACGTAGATAACTTAATCAACAGTATATTAATTGAACTAAAGATGATATAGGACATCAAATAAGCCAAAGTTGATAAACAATTACGTATAAAAAGTAAATTTATAAATAAAAATATTAAAAGCACAATTTATCATTCTATTTCTGTATGCCAATGCATTTTATTTCAGTTATTATCAACATGATGGCATCCGTCCAAATTATACTGATAATATAGCAAGATAACGACATACACACACACGCACGCAACACATACACACATATATTATATGCAAACGTAAACATATGTTATATGCAAATTATGTTATTAAAATTTGTGGCTCATATTAAGCTTTAAAAAAAACTTGGTTGTCATTTATTTGAAATAAGAACTACCAACTTAAAAAGGTAATTTTGTTGTTGTTGTGCTAAATATAATATAACTTTGTTTTGTCCTACAGAAATATTCCAATAAATATAAAAAGTGTTATGAATAACGAGTTCGTAGAATATGCAGTCATAATAAGACGCAGTGTTTCAACTTGAGGAAAAAATATATTGTTTCAAATTTGTTGGTAAACTCACATACATAATCAAATTTCAAACACAAATGTGTATAGCCGTATCCACTCAAATTTATGAAATCATTTTAATTATGAACACAAAGCAACAAATAAATTGGAAACTCATGGTTTCCTTTTTCCTTTTTTAAAAGTTATGTTGCTGAATCCATACAGGAACGGCAAAACCTCAATCTGTTTCCGAATTGAAGAAAAACGATTACGATTTACGATTATGTATCTACATAAATTTAATTTGATAACAACCAAACTCAGAAAATATAGCCCTGCTAATCGAACCCGAAGACACATCAATCAAGCATCATTGCTCTCACCTACTGTCTCGTCTTTTCTGTAATTTCGACCTTAAGCCCCTGAATATGATACAGCAAATTTATGTGCATTGCCACGTGGTATTTCTGTTACCAAATTCTTTCTGTAATTAAATTAACAAACACTAAAAATGTACACTATTTTCCAATCGTTAGTCAAAATACATGTTGAGTAAAAACAGTTGTTATTACACATATAACACATAGTAGTAGTAAATAAAAGAGTTGTAGACCAACGGAATGAAGCCTTTCTTATCTGACAACACTGCTTCGTCTAAGACGCATTTAACAAAACAAATGTGCATTTGCGTACAATTTCTATGATTCATTTATTTATTTTTTAATGATTGCTTTTTACATCGTATATTTTTTTACCTGGGAATGTACCTCAAGATATTTAACATACTAATTACATTCACTAATTAACTTAGGAGCTTAGTTGAACTCATTTATATTTTAATTTTAGAACACAATGCATTCTTTCATGCAACACGTTTCTATATTAAGAAAATATGTAAAAAATTTAACTTAGTATTTATTATGTAGTAGAAGGAATCGAAAATAATTGCTGATGACAATAAAGTTATTTCGTACTTATCTTAGCGTGAACTCAAAGATCATTTACAAATAAAATAATTTATAGTATACAGTCATAAATATAAAAAGTATATATTGTGCTACACGTGGAACATTATTATTAATTTCCAAAAAAATTTCTTCGCAAATTAAATTCTATCCACAATTTTACTTTTTCTTTGAAATTTTTTTCATAAACTTCCTTTTCAGGTCTGACCACAAATTCTATTCTTTCCTGTCAAAAATACATGGATTTCCACATGACTAAAGATACGAATACAAGTCGCATATATAGAGTCGTCAAAGCATGTACACTATTTAATTAAACGTTAAATACTTTTTATACTGAAATTTCTTTAGTAAATTTTGCACAGTTTATTCAAATGAGTGATATTTATGTAAATAATAATATTAATAATATATGTATGTAGGAAAGAAGTCGTCTGTCTGGTAATACGCATATTTTTAAAGCGAAATTATATTTGCAAATTAAATAAACCATAAGACTTGTTAAAATACATATACAAAAATATCAATACCCAGTAAACAATTTTGTGAATTGTCCTGTTTTGTGACGTTTCTATCACTATTGCACTTCATTTCTAGTTCGCATTAACTTTATCTTCATTTGTATTCCGACAGGTGGAGTTGTTTCGCCATTTGTAGCCGATAAAATAGACATTTCATATGAACGACTGTGAGAAACTGAACTGTAAATGAACTCTTTCATGACAAAAAAATCATGTGCAACTTCAATACGATGTCAAAAGTGACTCCAAAATGTTTACTGGGTAATGTGTTTTATATATATAAACAAGTAATAGTTTTAACATTTTTAGACAGATGATTGATTATCTTTAATCACTGATTATTATAAACACGTATGTTCATAATAAAATTAACTGAAAATTGACATTAATACATAATTGAAAACATAATACAGAAAATGGTATATAAAAAACTAGCAAGTCGCACTTCAATTTAAAATGTGTCAGTAAAATGTTTTTCAGGTATTTCCCATAAAAGATAAGCAACTCTTGATATAAAGTTTTGTTAGACAACTTTATTAGTACTATTATGTAATTTAAGAGTAAATAAACATATTTAAACTAATAAATAAACCTTAGAGATAATAACATGTATTTAACACGGTATCTACAATAATTAGAGCTTTCTATATAATCGATTAACATTCATCAATATTTCGGCAACTTGAATTAAATCATACTCGTATGTGTAAAACTGCACGTAATATTCTTCGCTATTACTGTACGCTAAATATATGATTTCAGTTTGTTTTTAGCGTGACGATATTACATACTTTACATTACTACATATATACATGTGCTATACGTCTTACTAACCACACTCAACTATTGCGCGCCGAGACATTAGAGATTAACTTATTATTTAATTACATTATCTTTTATCTGTGATTACTCTATGACGTTTGATAACAAAACAATCTATCAGTTTACAAAAAAATAATAATTTATAACAATTAAGCCATTTAAATTTTTATAAAAATAAATTTATAACTTTAAATTTGATTCACCAAATTACGCGATTTATACTAATAAAGCATGACTTACACAGATGCTGACTTGCATGTAAAGTAATATACTGTATGAATGAAAAACAAAATTCGCCCTTGACCTTGACTACAAGATGCGTTTCATTTAACTGTTTACAAGGATGGGTACAGTGAAGAACTTATTACAAAAATAATTACATACAAGTCATTTAGTAATATAAAATAAATATACACGTGATATACTTATTATTACTTCTGAAAGTAAAGAAAGTGAAAACTCTGTTGGAAATACATGAGTGTTATTTATAAACATGCACAAAAGTCGAATGACCTTTTAATTACATTTTCAAATAAAACAAAATATCTATTAATAAAGAACAAATGATTCTGACAAACATCTAGGTGAAGATTTTAACAACAATCTTATTTGACATTTCGCAGAAGCGTAAGAATTCAATGTAAACAATATGAATACGTTTGTAACCTATTTAATGTAAAATGACCTTAATAACATAATAAATCAATAATTAGCCTACCTTTTTTTAAAATAGATATCAACAAATATTTAGCAGATTTTTCGTATAACAGTTTAGTTGTTTATTATATACTTTTTAACACAAACAATTGTTTTTTATGAATTTATTAGAGCCGGTGAATATAAAGCCGACTACTCGTTATCAAGCCGAGAAGCACACTACGTATACGAAGGACGTGACAAGGTCGACTAAAGCGCAGGCGCAACCCGCGACTCTACCAACTGCTACAGAGCTACTGTCATATACAATGGAACATATGTGTAATTAAGGGGGGAGCCTAGTGTAAGATGCTGAAATAACGTGATTTTCGGATTTTTTAAATGAAAAGTCATTTTATCAGACAGTAGAAATCAATTTTTCATAGGTATGCCCAAGCCTGACGAGGTATGAAAGGAGTTTAAGATGGAATACATTTTTTCGAGCTCGGGCTTTTTAGGAGCCCGTACAATAGATAAATTACACTGGAAAGAATTGATATTGTGAGAAATTTACACGGAATACCCGTACACTGAATTTTGCACATTCCAGGTTCGATTCTTGGATAAACATTTAAAAAAATACAAAACTACAAAAATTGTTGAAAAAGTTGAAAAGAAAACTTATGAAAACTACAAAAAAAATTGTTTCTTGTTTCTTAATTATTTTATAAAATGTTTAGACTTATAGATGATAGGTATTTACTTTACATTTATGTCGTTTTTTTTTTAAATGTTACACTCGTTTTGTACATTTTGTAGTTTGTCCAATAGTTTGTTCCCTATCTTTTACGCAAATAACAAAACATTGCTTTTCATGAAATCCTGTACAACTTCTAGAGTTGTACTTTCAAAATTACTTGAATTAACCGGTCTGAAATATTAATAGCATGTTTTCCAAAAAACAAGAAAAATTAAAATATTTTTTGAAACTAACACATAGGCTGCCCCCTTAAGCTTAGAAGACACATAGTGTGGACAATGATATTCAACGTTCAACTCTAGAGCTTCGGTTTAAGATGTACCAAGCAATAGCTCCAATTAAAAGTACTGACAATATATTTACAGAAAAATAATAATTGTGATAATAATAAAAGGTATGAATATCTTTTATACCCCGTTTCATACCATTTACCAACCACCGAAAGAAAATCACGGAAAATTGTGTTTACATGCAAAGAATTGATGTTCAAAATTAATACTAAATGTGATAGAATGAGTTTTGACAAAATTAATCAAATAAAACGAAAAATGATACTAGAAAAATTTACTTCAGTGTGTACATTTATCAAAAAATAAAAAACATGTTGTAATTGAAACATATATATAGAGGGCGAGCCTTAATATTACAATGGTATATTTCTAATTGATTAAATCGTTAATTTATTTCTTGTTTCTTATCAGGTGGTTTGTGAATTGTGTAGACAATTGTTTCTTATCATTTCAAGTTTTCGTAATTAAAGTTTTCAAAGAACGCGTAAATAAATCAGATGATAAATTTGTTTTACATAACCTTACTTTTAAAATTCAGATAAAATATTAATTACCGGCAAGTGATTACACAACTTTCAAGTATTTCATACTCAGTAAGTATACTGGGCGGTTACACATTGACGATACGTCTGATTATTGCCTAAAGACAGTTGTGTCTTGTGTACTAATTTATTAAAAGTCTACTAGCTTTCTTATTTTTTTAAATATTCAAAAGTTGACGGATATATATTTATTTAAACGTAAATTTCTGTTTTGCTGTTTAATTTTTAATTATATTATAATACGATTAGTATTAAAGTCATAATAAGTAATCGATTTTATTTATTTTTTTCACCACATCATAATATCAAAACTTTATGTGTTGCTTGGAGACATCTGTTAGTAGTATCTAGTATCTGTTGTATAAAAGAGATAGCAATTCATACATGGTAGAGGGTAGCAATTGGAAAAGAGAGATTGGACAAGAATTTATAAATGCTATATCATTAGCACATTGTTCATATCTTATCCAACAAATCACCTCCTTAAAGATAGATAATAAATATATTTATTAAAATACTCCTATCTCGCAAGTGACATATTTTTATCAACATAAACTCAGTTCAACGAACTTAGCAGTACGAGAAAAAATTTACAGAACAGATAAAAATAACTTATTTAAATTTCATCCTGATATTATGCATAAATTTAATTAAATTCTATAAAACATATATAATTTAATAACCATTTAGAAAACTGTATTAAAAGTTATGTAATTAAAACTGAGACGGATGTATATTTATAGTATCTTTAATAACGGTATGTGATACAATCCAGCTGTTCAAAAGTACGATTACTTCCGACTCACCTATATTCTAAATAATCTATTCTAAAAGTTACATTTTTTATCTTCAACTAAATCTTTAAATCCTTGTATGTTTACTTCAGTGGCATCGTTTTGAATTACCCAGTCAACATTTTGGAGTCACTTTGACATCATATTGAAGATGCTTCATGATTTTTTTGTCATAAAAGAGTTCATTTATAGTTCAGTTTCTCACATTTTTTCATATAAAATGTCTACTTTATCGGCTACAGATGGCGAAATTACTCCACCTGTCGGAATACAAATGAAGATAAAGTTGATGCGAACTATAATTAAAGTGAAATAGTGAGAGAAACGTCACTAAATAGGGCACTTCACCAAATTGTTTACTGGGTAGCGATTTCGATTTTGAAAGGCCTCAACTGTATCAGCTAATTCGAGCATCATATTTTCTCCGTGAGACTATATCATATGCATGTGCGAGAAGTAATTAACGAAAGCAAGGCAATGGTGAATAGTGTTGACGTTATACCTGTATTTATTTAGTTCAATAACACTATTACATCACAATACAATGTCAACTAGGTGACTAAACAGATTCCACAAAACAGAAAGAAAATCATATGACTTTAAAGGTAAGCATCCACAGATCCGCACAGCTCGCATCAGAGGCATTAGATTGGTTTTATCGTATTGGGAGTGGAAGGTAAAGAAAGTGAGAAGAATGGGAACTACGGGGTCCAAATGACGTCATCAATATGCATGGCAACAGGGTACCCTCACTTAGTGTACAATTCATCAATGTCTCTTTAGGCGCCATAACTCGCCAATTTTGGAATAGTGAACTAAGATGCTCGGCGACTCAACATTTGAAGGGAATGAAGGGTGAAGGGAGTGCACTGAGCTAAAGTTCAGTGCAGTTCAGTGATACCACATATTAAAACATAATATTTATATATATACATAAATATATATTAATATTGTAGTTTTATTTTGTATTATGCTTTGTATCACTGTGTATACAATTATTTGCATTTGTTTAGTACTATACAAAAATATTATGTTCTCTATTCCAAATGGATTGGTTTTATCGTATTGGAAGTGGAAGGTAAAGAAAGTGAAAAGAATGCGAACTACGGGGTCCAAATGACGTCATCAATATGCATGACAACAGTTGCGCTCAAAGCAACACCGTGCCACTGTCCCGAGACCACATATCAGTGGCGGGACTGGGTTTTAAAATATTGCTTTCCAAGGGTCAAAGGTATGAAAGAAAACACAAATAATATTCGTTCAATATTCCACCACTAACGGCTAACTTCACCAATTAGCTAATTGCAAGCTGCCATTTCGCCACTACACACATAGACGGCAATGATATGACGTCACAGTTTCTTTTGAGATTACCAACTCAATAAAAACATAACTAGAAACTGAAGTGATACTGCAGGCAGTCTTCGCATGCGCCCTGTGCTCTGACTTTTGACGTTGGTTTGACCTTCACTTGTTGGTAATGCAATTTAAGCATAGACAGTACGAAGTACAAATAAAAACGCTAAGAAACGAGTTGCTAAAAAAATAAATATTACTCGTACAGCACTTGACTAAGACTAAAACAAAAAAAAAACTCATTACGGAGAGTGTAATTCTGTTTATGAAGTGCACTATACAATCAGTTTCTTAAATATTATTAAATATTTACTTTCAACTTAATATTCAAATTAAAGAAACCACATTGAATTATAATATGGAAAGTGATTTTAATAAAAGTATATTCAAATAAATTTCAAATTATAATGGGCTTGTGTCCTCATTTTTTAGTGGTCGATTTTTCAATTGTTGATTGAAATTGTTGTTAATAAATGTGTATTGGCGTGTTTTTTTTATTAAATATCTAAATGTTGACGGAGATATAGCAATTAAAAGTTTTAATTGTAGTTTTAGCGCTAGAAATGGTCGGACATATTTGTGTGACGTAAAAGGCATTTTAACGTCAGTTATTTGTTGAGTAGGTCAGTGCTGTGGTAATGTTCTGTAGCTGTTGGTAGTCAAATAATCAAGTCAAATCAAAGAATAATAAGTTTTTAATTTATTTAACCCTGCTAAGGCAGACATAATATTGAAATTTGATTGTTCCTTGAAATAGCTGTAAATAATATTTGATATTTTGATATATAAATACATATAGCAGAGATTTATGATCTGTAAGGTTGGTAACCGTACACAAGGATTGTGATGTCACATGCACTTGGAATGTGTACAACGTTGAATCCCTTTAATAATTAAAGAGACAAAATGACTTTTTTAATTGTTAATATCTCTTAACATATAAGGAGTTATTAAAAAAATAATTGAACATTTGAGGTTCTAGTAACCCACTTTATTAATATATAGTATACTTTTATAGAAATTAAGACATAGGACACAAGCCCATTATAAAGAAAATATATATAAAACGTTAAAAAACTGATTTTGCGCCTCAGCTTATGCAACACCTTCTTCACCATTATATAAGTTATGTTAAGGTATAAGGTATAAACTGTTTGCTATATACTCCACGAACGATTGTATAGATTAGTAATAACACGGAACAACGTAACGGAAATAAATAAAAACATTATTACCTAACTTTGTACATGTCTACAACTATTGCATACAAAAAATGATCGTAAAATATCTTCTGTAAACATACGTGAGAAATAACAAAGATCATACATACTCTTACGTTGATTCACTTGGATGTTTGTATACAATATAATTGCTGTTATATACTGTAGTGTACTTTTACATGATTACAAATATTATGATGTTATTAAATATTATGACCTTACTGCAGTAAGGTTGACAAAATTAAAATTATGATTCTCAAAAATGAAGAAATATTGTTTTGTACAAAAATTCTAGAAACTATAAGAATCTCCGCAAGTTTTGTCGTAATCTTCATTGCAGAAGCAGCCAAGGGTTCAATCTCAATAACTACAATGTAATATGTAACTATTACTACCAGAATATACAAATTAATATTTAAAAAGTAATTAGTCAGATTAAGAGCAATGCCTATCTCAAAATAATTGTTTTAACCTTAGATTAATTTGATATCTGTATGTACTCGTATAAGATTAAACAGTGCTGACAACGTTTCGAAATATAAAACTAAATGCACATTACATGTTTCAATACCAAAGCGTAGAAAATGGTTTTAACTTTATTTACCGCAATTTAAACATGAACGTTTGTTTCGTTTCATCAATAGATTGAACATGTTTTAATATGTATTTAGGATTACATTCAAGTTTGGTGTGAAACGTGTTAATATTTGTAATTTTGAATAGTGTAGAATTCCTAATGTTATGTTTGTATAGATTATTATCATTTTTCCATATATAACTGCCAGTCACGAAATAAATATATTGCGTCAAACATAACACAGTGTTAGAGATGATGACCTAACTTTCTCGACCACGGCGAGGACTAAAATATTATTACATACGTCGTATATTATAGTTTGTTTTGATTAATCAATATTTTGATTAACGTAATGATTATATTGACGTGCTACGTACTACAAAATCTACATATACCATGTCAATATTACGTAACAGATGTTATTAGTACATAACGCTATCAAACATTAACTATCCGATAAAATGATACAGTCTGTAAATGTTAATCAATGAATCTATTACAAATCCGAATAATCATAACATAAATAAATTAATAAACACAGTTTTTTATGTACTATAATAATATATGTATATACTATATCTTGGTGCCGTATCAAAATCGTTGAGGCAATGATACTTAAATGCTTAGCTGCGCCTTACATTAGAATTTTTTTTAATCTTAAAAACGTAAAACATGTTTTTAAAAAATATTACACCTAAACGTATTTATAGTCTCGTGGTCTGATATGGGCCTCTTAAATTTTATAATTAATTGTGATGGCAACAAAAGGTTGAAAATATAACGCCTGACGTTAACTATAAAAGTCCTCGAGCACCGTGCCTTTGAAAGAATCTATTATCGGCTAAAATAATTAACAACACTGCTCTCTAACTCTTAGAAATAATTAAAACAATAAATATAAATGACAGTGGGGTTCTGGATAATTTAAGTTGATTGAATTAGCAGAGTATGCAGCTCAGCAACACTCCGTTCCGTGTAATATTTCTCTATACTCTAGTATTCAGTTGACTGTTCTACAGCCACAGACGATGCGCATACGTTACATTCAACACAGTCAAAGAAAGAACAAACAAGCATGCGCGCACCGCAAACTAGGCGTCGTTTCTTCGTTTGCCTATTTATACGGCGTCGCCATCGATACATGTGTGTTAAAATTGTGTCCATTAACAAAAAAAAAGTAAATACAAAGTTATAAAATAACTAAAAGCTACCAGACTTTGTGGTTTTACAGTTGATTGTAAAAGGAAAAATATATTAAACAAGTTTATATATAAAATGTGAAACTTCCTTCCTTTTTAAGCAGTTGAAGCAGTATAGCCTTAAAACATGTTCAATAAAAGACGTTTACCAGGATTACTTTATAAATGCAGATACATTTTTACAGCTATAATATCTTTAGGTTTGATACTTACATACATTTTGATCCAGTGGGGCATCGTGTGTTTTAACTCTGATTCACTAAAATACATATCAGATGCGGTAAGAGTTTATAAATTTGTTACATTGAGGTAAACCAACACTATTTTTTTAGATTACAATTTTTATAAATAATATCACAACACAATTTTATTATATTTAGTTAAAATTTCACTTGATTTATAATAAAACTTAAGGTAACTAATTAAATAGTAAAATATTCACACATAAATTAAAATGGATTAAAAATAGAATATAAAAAACATTACCGCACAACATTTCCTGTAACGAAAAATATAATATAAAATAGTTTTATCATTAACAGAGTTATGACAAAGCAAAATTAGTATTATGTAGTCGTAAAATATTTGCCAATCCGATGTCGTTTTATCTAAAAATGCAAGAGGAGGGGATCCCTATTGTACTAAAAAATACCAGATCTGTTGTGAATTACACAATAGTTTTTTCAATGTCAATATTTCTTTTGTAACAAATTTACAGTAATATGCAGCAGTTGATAATAAAATTAATATAACCATTTATTAATTAATTAATAATATCTTTTCATATCGTTTTTTTTCATATTTCAATTTTGTCTTTCGTAAAAAAACATTTATCTCAATCAAGTTATTATTTTTTAAATAATTTATGTATAAAATGAGATGCATGTGTTATATATCTACACACAACTCACCGTTTACTTAAAAAATATTATCTAAATACAAATTTTTCCACTATTTTGAATTTTTCTTTCGAAATCGTAAAATTGACAATAATATTTGGCAGTGCAATTTCATTTTGAAAAATTTCCTCACATATCTTTCTGTTTATACGAATGTTGCACGCTTATGTGCTAGGCTAACCCGTATAAAGACAAAGCGGCACTTTGATCTACATACGTATGAATCATAAAATGAACACAACATTCCTGTATTGATAAACATTAAAGTAGAAACTTGATCTTATGATAAAGTGTACTATTAAGAAACAACTCGAATAGAGCCTACTGAAATGTGAGAGAACACTTACTTATTAACATTATTTAACTCTTTCACTCTGACACGATCGCAGTGGACGGAGTATGTCGATTCTAATATTAGCAAATTTCCTTATTCTTTTAGGGGACTATTTATTATCTACAAAAATTCTATCAAAGTTTGATAAGGTATTAAATATAACATAATTTGTTTCAGTGCCATGAATATGAAAGAGGAGTCGCAGTCGGTGAACTATGTCACTCTCTCTGCAACGAAGGAATCCCTCCAGAGTCAGTGAGTTGCCATTCATTTCACATGGGTAAAGAAGCTGTGTTCAGCGCGAATTTAAAAAACTATCGTGTTATTTTCAAAGTCGCACACACACACAAAGAAGAAATAGAAAGTTTATATTGGTTAGATCATAATAACAAAAAACATTACCCATCAGAAAATGAGTTTGACAAAATGATAAGAGATGTAGTTAGTTACAAATTAAATCTTTCGATAACTAGAGAGCAAGTAAAGAAATTAGGAACCCTACGCTATGGATATATTGAAGCAGACAATAACAAACGACGTATGGATATGCAGAACGTGTGGCCATTGATTCAAGACAATGAGTACTTAAGCGCTAAGATCTATTCAGAGCGGGAAATATTTCCCCAACTTACAGGAACATGTGGAAAATTATTTTCAATGGAATATTTGGAACCTGTTGGAATATCAAATGGCCTAACTTTAACGGATGACAGCAAAGTTGAGTGGGGAAATCGATTAAAACTCGCTGTACAAATAATAGATTATCTAGAAGAATTGGATATTGATTTTCCAGAACCATTTTCTTTGTGTGACGTTAAGCTAGCTCATTTTGGGTATGCTAAAGGCAAACAACGCTTAAAATATTTAGATTTAGATTCCGTCTATCCAAGAAGCGTTATAAATCAAATGACTTCAGATGGCACCACATGTTCTGAGGATTCACATTGTGATTATTTTGATTGTAGATCAAGATGTAATAAAGATATAAATAGATGTAACAATCCAGTTACAAATAACAATCTACAGGTTGTCTGTGAAAAGATATTCCTGGGTTGGACTATGTCTAACACGTTTATTGTATCTGGATTATTAGTTACAAGTCATACACCATCTAGTTTAACAGTTTTGCTTCGGCAATGCGCTAATCCGCATAATGAAGAATTAACACCTAGAGCAGCTACTAGTGAATATGTCAAAAAGAGGCTTTATAATATTTTAATTGAAATGGAACAAGAAATAAATAATGATTATAAATAAATTATAATTAAATGTGTCTTATAAATACTTTATGTATTATTGATGTGATATTTGTATGTAAAAATGCATTGTATACCTTCTTAGCTTTTTATATGTGATTTACCTCATGAGATGTTTAAGGCTGCTTTCCTATTATAAATGTATAACACCTATATGTACTTGAATTTTAATTAGCATTGTATTTGAATCCACAAAAGAATAATGTAAATAGCTAAATTATATTAGTATTGTGTTATGTGTTATAAAAAATAAAATTATACATAAATTAATATATTTATTAATATATTTTATTTATTATAAAGACAAATACTAATATTTACTTAAAAAGATTATCAAAAAACGGTAATTATCTCATTTAAGAATGAAAGGTTAGTAGTGTTGCATTCCTTAATTAGGCAGGGGCATCAAATAAATATTTAATTACTATTGTAAATGTTACTCCCGATTCCCGAATACCAAGTGCAAGTGACAAAACTGTTACTTTTTGACAAAATTAACCAAATCTGCAATTCAGCGTTTAACATCATAGTCACAATCACACATTATTTTATTTAATTCGTATTGTGGACTTAAAAACAAATTATAAACAATTTGAATTTCAATGTCATGTGATGTGATTGAAATGTACTATAGTCAAAATCACGATAGATCGGCGGTGACTTATACTTAAAAGAGGTTATAAGAGCGGTATAAATTTATAATACGTTAATGAATTTTGTCTTATTCGTTTCTATATACATTATAGAAAAATAAATGAGTCAGTGATTTTTAGTTATATCAGCAGTTTATACCCCACAACTTGTTTTAAATATGAGTCACCGCCGAACTCTCGTAACTTCAACCATACAATCATTTTATTTATATTTTGTTATATTTTTCTAACTGTTTCATATATCAGGGTTGGCGAACCTTTTTATGAATCGTATCGAAAATGTATAAATAATAATTTCGAAATTGCTGGCGTGCCACAAATTTTTCAATTAACTTTTTTTTAGCTCTCACGGGAGCGAAATCAATTGTATTCATTTCGAATCATTAATTTCGAAATTCATTAACGAATCGCCTGTGATACGTGTGGTTTATGTATTTCTCGATGAAAACACATACAATGTAATCTGCTATTATATAATATGCGTCTGTAAGAGATAATAATAAAAATACGGATTAAATATAAACTATATTTACAATTTCTTGTTAACAAAAATTAGAGTTTTGCAAATATTATAATAAATTTATTATCACTGAGATCTAGTTAAATGTACTACACCCAAAGCTTGTCTGCTTTTATCAATTACAGCCGTTTCACCACAAATTTCTTGCCATAAATCAAATAAAGTGTTTAATTTCGAAGAATTATCATCATTATTAGTATTAATACTTAAGAATATAGATTCTGGGTAAGAATTTAAAACTACAGATGGTTGTTTAGAAGGTGTTAGAAATTGCAGAATATTTTTACACCCCTCTAAACTTACTGATTTAATGCTAGGTTGATGGAATATTATTCTCCTGAGAGATATAGATGTTAAATTATTATTATATCTTAAAATAAGTTTTTCTAATTTATTTGTTTTAGTTAAAAACCTCATAATATTTCCAATATCTGAATCAGACATGTTGCATCTTGATAAATTTAATTCACTTAAATTTTCAAGGGTTCCACTATCAAAAAAATCATGTAAATTTCTACTCAAATCTGTCCAATCTTTAGCTACATTTTCAAAGTTAATCGATTTAATAATATTAGCATCAAGACAACTCACTATTTTAACAAATGTATTACGATCTAAGGCATTGTAGCTCAAATCTAAAACTTCAATGTAGTCAAATTTTAGTGAAATACAATCTTCACAATAAGTCAAATTGCAAGATTGCAAATATAATTTTTTAATATTAGTATTCTGCAAAATAACTCCTAAATATTTCCAACCTTCATTTCCAATTGGATTGAAACCAAAATGTAATTCTTCAAGGTTTTGAACACAAGTTTTTGATGAAATAAGTTCAGCTATTTGTATTAAAGATTCATGTGTTAAATTATTTCCACTGATATCCAATACTTTTAAACTTTTAAGTGTGTGAAGTGACTGGCAAAGCATCTTAACACCAGAGTCCATTAAAACACAATCTGATATACACAATACCTGAAGATAACTCTGATGAATTAAGCTTCTGAACAGTGATTGTATCTGTCCAGGCGACATGTATAGTTCACTTAAATTTAACGCCTGTGTAGCTTGGCATATGTCTAGACAGGAATATATGTAATTATCCACATCTGAAATTAAAAATGAATTATGTTAAAATTGTAAGGTTGATGCCAATTTTATAGTTGGAACTTTTTCAAGATAATCAATAATAAAAGAAGCAAGATGATACTACAAATAATATTTTATTATAGACTATATTATAATTACTTGTTTTAAGATGACTACAGGCTTCTATATATCTTTCATGTAACGGAGGTTGATTCCATGAAGTGACATTAGTTAATAATTCTGGCATTGTCAGAACGAGACTTAGAGGATCATCTGCAGATAATAATGCTCCATCAGGCGTGAGTAAATTTAAGGAGGGATCCAACCCTTCATAGCTATAAATACATTTGTCAATATCATATTTATCATAACAAATACATATTTCATTTAATTTAATCAAAGTAACTAATTACAAATACTAACTTATAATATCGTCTTGCAGCTTCTTTCGCAAGCCACCCGATACTTAATGTATCTACTACATCGACTGACACTGGAACAACTAACAACCTATCTTCAACTCTTACTTTAACAGGTATAGGTAATGCAGCTTGAGGAATTGGTTGAGTAACCGTAAAGTTTGAAGAATTTAAGTAGGGTGAACCTGCTGGAGAAATTCTTTCCGTTGTTGAATCAGCTTCCATAGATCTTTTAGATTTTGTTCTACTTTTCTGGCTTTGCTTATTTCCTTGATTTAAACTTAACTTATTGATGAAATCCGTGGGAGATGAACTTCTTTCTCTGCTAAAACCTGCATCTAATAAGGAAGCTTGTTTTTTCCTAGTACTCCTTTGCGATGTACTTTTTCTTTTGGTGTTATCCGTATTTAATATATTGTCGAAATTAACTATTTCTATTGATTTATCCATAATATTTTCCGTAAATATGGAGTCCACGCTATCTGAATCATAAATATCACTTGAAAATTCCAAATTGTTGTACCTTGGTACTTCCGCTACATTCATGATATTTGATATTGGAATCGCTTTTTTAGACGTTGATGTTATACACTTCCTTCGTTTTAACGAGCGACCAGATTCTAGATCATTTTCTAACCAATCATCACCGACTTCATTTGGATCCATTAAAGCTGAGCGCTTTTTATTTTTATCTACAATGGGCTCTACAGTGGGTTCTTGATTACGATTTCTCAAATTGTTCATAACATTCTGATATTCAAGTCTAGCATTTTTTTCAATCTGGGACTCACTGGGATTTGAATCATCGCTTAAAAAATTATCCTGACTGCTGTTGTCAATATTAACAATGCTATTATTAATTGTAGTCTCCAAAATCAAATTGTTAATTTCGTTATCTGAACTATTATATATTATTCTACCATTTTGTGCATCAGTGTTTTCTATATCACTTAAATCATCAATTGTATTCCGTAAATTACCAATTACACCTCCGCTCAAAACAGATTTTCTTTTCTTGCTTTTATTTAGTTCATTAAAATGATGTCTAGGCTTTGATCGCACTCTTTTTCCTAAGACAGTATTTTCCTTTTGGCTGCTGGACTCTCCGTTATTATCAATTATGCCTGCTTTTAGTAAAGCTTGTTGCAACTTATTTTGAATGTCATCATAAAATATTTGTTCAGTTGTATCCAGATGTACTGTAGCCCGCCATTTTTTTAAAATATATAAAGCAGAATCACCATCATCGGTTAGAACTGTTGGAGAAGCACCTCTCTCCAATAACAGTTCTATAACTTCTAAATGTCCGTTGCTAGCAGCATCATATAAAGGTGTAATTCCTAGAAGGAAAATGTAACAAGTTATTAATATTTATGTAATAATAATTAATACAAAGCACAAACTGATATCAACGTTACGTGTTGAATATTTAAGTAGTACTAAGATTAACAAAATTTGTATCGAAAACATACCATCACATTTTGTACCACCCCTATCATTAATAGCAGCGCCATTGTCTAATAACAGTTCTACTATTTCTTTATATCCGCAAATGCAAGCCTACGAAAAATGAAGATAATTTTTATCAAAAGATATTTATAGCGATCCTGTACCTCTACAAATTCATAAATAATTCTCTACCTCATGAAGTGGCAACCATCCAGCGTGGTCTCGAATATTAACAGGATGATTTTGATAGAGTAATTTTCTTACTAAAGTGGTATTTCCAGATATACATGCTTGATGTAATTGTGTCTCTCCTTTAGTGTTTTTCTTTACAGTCAAGATATTGTTACGCGGTCGACTTGTACGAGGTTGATCCAATTCTTCACTCTCCTCTGTGTCTGATATATCTATTAAATTAATTTGAAAGATTTATTAACAACACTAAATAAAGTAAAAAAATTAAACAATGTATGTAGTAAAAATAATAAGATTTTACCTGATAAATCCTCAATACAAATATCGTCGCCAATATTGGGCGTATTTCCACTTTGAAAATCGGAATCGCTTTCTGTATCACTATCTGAGTCATATCTGTTACCCATAAGTGATAATTCTTTTACTAGTAAATTTGCTGAGGCGTTCATGTTATGAAATTTTTGTAGATTGATTAGTTTTTTAATGCATAATATTTCACATGATGGATTTCCCGTCTTTTTAGCCTTAAAAGGATCCAATGAAATTATAAACTGAGTGATAAAAAATAAATCTATAAAAGAGAGAAATCATACCTCCGCCCTAGCTCTCATGAACACATCTTCTATATCGCAATATTCTTTTTCAGCTAATCGTTGAACGTCTGTTATATTGAGAAGTGTGTTGAAAGCTTCTTTGGGGCTATCCTTACTTAATTCATATTCCATCCAGAAATATTTTAAGGACATGTCGTATTCTTTATTGTCCTTATATGTCTGATATAAACTAACATAAATAGGTATCAGATCTTTTCCAGTTTCTCCTCCCATTTCAGCATTTTCTAGCATTTTTAAGTAATATACAATAGCTTTTGAATAATTTTTAATTAAACAAGAACCATCACCCATGCGTTCAAATAACTTTTTCTTATTTAGATAATCTGTTTCTTTTGTCGTTATCAATGACTCTTCAGTATAACACATTGCTGCAACTAAAAAATATTTTATATATATTATTACGTTATATATACATAGATATAAAAATATTACAAAATAAATGATATACTTGTACCTATTTTAAGATGACGTTCAATATTATCTTGCTCATTTTTATCAGGCGATTTTAGTTTCCAAGCTTTAATAAGAACCTGTTTTGCACTTTGTAAATCATTTTGTCGGATAAAAACTTCTGCTTTCCACCACAAAGTTTCACACATATGCGGTACTTTGTCTGATAAACTGCAAATATAATTGAAGAAAAAAAATTGAAACAGATTAAGAGTATAATAGGTTTGTTTTCTTTTACTCTACTAATTTAGAAAAAAACTTTTTACATTTTAATACAAATAATACAGTTTTATTTTAAATTAATATTGTTTCTTAAGGAAGTAATTGAATAAGAAAATATATACATACTATTAAAAATTTAAATTTATCACTTCCTTTATATTAATGTTAAAAGCGTACCGATTTGCAACTTCATAAGCTTTATTAAAATATCCCAAAGCTTTTGCAAAATCTCCATGTCTATGAAAAAAAAGCAATCCTTCAGTCATATAACACTGGTGTAAAAGTTCGTACAGCTGTTGAGATTTGCATATAGCAATAGCTTTCTCCATAAATTCTAGAGATCGTTCATAAGATCCAAGATGTTCCAAAACTACGCCAAGATTTAGAAGTAAACGGGCTCTCATGTCCATTAATTCATAATTAGGAACTTTTCCTTTTAAACTGGAATAATAATACTTTTCAAACAAAGTAAAAATCAAGTAAAAAACACTACAATAAAACTAACCTTTCGCAAAGTAATAGACTTCGCATAAATGCTTTTTCTGCTAATTTTAACGGGACACTTGCAGTTGCTTGGTCAACTATACTTTGACCATGCAGTAAATGAGTTCGCCCAATTGTTGCCAAAGCTCTTTGTTCCTCTAATTTATTTGAAAGTTCACGAGCTACACCTTAAAAATATGTAAAACGTCTTTAAAACTATACTTTACAGAAAATAGAAGATGTTAATATGAATATGTTATACTAACTTAAATATATTTCTTCATGTTTGAGTGCTTTGCTAAATTCTGCAAGTAGCATGTAAACCTCACCGACCATTCTATGCGCCTTTGCATTCTCTAATCGTAATCCCAAGTCTTTATATGCATTTGCTTGCGCTTTATATTCCTGTAAAGCACTTTCATATTGTCCTTGTCTATTATACAAATGTCCCAATTCGCCACAGATTGTTGCAAGAGCTTTGACATTATTATCTTGTACAGATTTCTTTTTTCTTTTCTGTAACTCTAAAAAGTACAATAGTATATTGAAACCTATGAATAAATAATTAAATTTTCACTTATTATTACTTTGCTCCTCCATTTAAAAGTATATGGTACTTGACAACTTGTTATAACTTTATTGTCAACTAAAATTATTTGACCATTTGAATCAATTTGAATTTTAGTTAATAGTTTGACATCTCTAATCTTGTTTTCCCTCAATTTTTGAATGCATTGAAATTAAAGATAAATATTAACATAGCATTGTACAACATTCAAACAATGCTTTTATAACCATGATCTGTGAACATATATAAAATTAAAGTATTAACACTCCACAAAAACCAAGAGAAAGTATTAAATTGTGAAATGCTGAATGATGTTTTAGGTTATGGTTGTTTACAATGAAGCACAATGAACAAAGACAACGACCATGAAGATTGGTAGCCGATAAAATAATTTTAAACATGTGTTTAGCTGTTTTGACAGTGAATTTATTGTTTGAGATCGGCAAGTAGTTGTATTGAGTTGTATTTTATTATATTTTATGACTCTCTGTTATTATTGCTTTTGTTATATTGACATTCGCAGCTGTTAAAAACTGTTATGTATATATAATTGTATATAATACAAAATGACGTTTTTTAATATCAACGCAGCGAAATATGTTTTCCAAAATAATAGCAGTTTGAGGTATTTAGTGACCACTGTGCGCCAATATTTACATCACACGAATTTAAATGGAAAAACATTTGTAAGTAAAGAATTAAAATGTTATGCTGTATCTGCAAGTAGTCACTTTTCAAGTAACAATAATCAGACAAATGCAAGAGATTCCAAACATAATAATATTAAAGAAATATCACCAAAATCAAATGATAAATATTTACAAAATGAAAGTATTCGACCTCGTAAATTGAAATATAATGGCACTAGTGGTCAGAAAGAAAATATTAATGTAGAAAACACTAATACGAAATTACTCATTGCAAAAAATGATCCAGATACTTTTGGTTTGCTGTCGAAATCTAACTTGCCATATACGAAAAAATTTGACCATGATGAAGATGATGCGAAAGAGGAAGAGTTTTTAAATAATCCACCAACAGCCAAACAGAAACTCAGTACAAAACAATATGCAGATTCAATTAAAGAACATTTACGACACAAACGATTAAAAGAAGCACTTGATGTTTTAGAAATCAGAATGATAACTGAAGATCGGGTAAAACCAGAAAATTATATTTACAATTTATTAATTGGAGCTTGTGGAAGAGTTGGATATACAAAAAAAGTGTTCCACTTATTTAATGATATGAAAAAACGTGACCTAAAAGTAACTGGAGGAACATATACTGGTTTATTTAATGCCTGCGCTAATAGCCCATGGCTTGAAGACGGATTGCAAAGAGCAAAAGGTCTAAAAGAATTGATGTTTGAAAAAGGATATGATCCTAATGATACAAACTATAACTCTATGATTAAGGCATTTGGTAGATGTGGTGATATAACGACCGCATTTCAGCTAGTAGATGAAATGGATTCTAAAAACATGAGAATTCAGAACGGAACCTTTAACTTTTTATTACAAGCTTGTGTATCAGATAAAAACGCTGGTTTCAGACATGCTTTGCTTGTTTGGAGGAAAATGTTGAGTCGAAATGTTCAACCAGATATATTTAGTTATAATTTAATTTTAAGAATAATTCGAGATTGTGGAATAGGAGATATAGATGTAACTAAAGAATTATTTGAAAAAATTATGAGTGGAACCAAACAACTCAATACGAATACGAACTCTACAAATTTATATATAACAGAAGGTGAACAAGAAATCGTTTCTAATAATTTAATTCCTACTGAAAACTCAACATTAATTTCAAAATCAAATGAAGAACTCGATACTCGCCCAAATCTTCTCAGCAAAAATCCTCATTTTGGAAGTATAATAAGTTTAAATGAAATTACGAGACCTCAGGATCGATTACTATTAGCAGGAGGAACATCTGGACTTATAAAACAAATGTTAGTCGATGGTGTATCCCCGGATATAAAAACATACACTCAGTTGATGGATGTAATACCATCAACCCATGTAGCAGAAAAAGCTCTTATTGTTGCAATGAAAAAAAGTGGCGTAAAAGTAGATATTGATTTTTTTAATACACTTATGAAAAAGCGAAGTATGAGGTTTGATTACGCTAGTGCAAAGGTATTGTATTCTTTATATAATACTTTATATTTCAACTATTAATAATCTACGAAATAATGTATTTTATATATTTTAGGAAGTACTACCTATGATAAGAACAGCTAAATTAAAACCAGATATAATTACTTATGGAATTCTAGCTTTAGGTTGCAAAACGGAAGCCGAAGCTATAGAAATTATTTCGCAAATGAATGAAAATGGATATAGGTTTGCCATTGAACTAGTTAATATGTAAAAAAAAAAATTAACAATATTAAATTATTAATCTTTCTAGGCCTAATGTTCAAATACTTGGTGCCATGCTTCACCAAGCCTGCTTTCGTTATAATTTTGGATATGTATTGGAAATGATAGAAACATTAAGAAGGGAAAAAATAAAACCTAATGTCGATTTTATAACCCATCTTGAGAAATTTCAGAAACAATGTTCAGCTATGATAAAGGATAGAGTAAGTAATAAAATAAGTAATACCTCTATCACATAAAAGTTAAACCAAATATTAATTATAGTAAAATTACTTATGAAAAAATGTTTTGTATTAGAAACATGGTGGAACTAAATATGGAAAGTTCGTAGACGACGACTATTTTCGAAAAGGATTTGAACTATTCTGTTTACGTTATAAAGTTTGGATCGAAGAAATTAACAAGACATACCCGAACCTAAATCAGCATCCCTGGGAACAATTTAGAGTTAATCAGAACCCAGGATTTGAAGATGAAAAAGTTTCCAAAAGAAAATATAAAAGGAAGAAATTTCTTAGAAAAGTTGTATAATTATTGTTCTGTGTTATTAGTATTTAAACACCAAATAATTTTCATAATTTGTCGCAATGATCTTAAATATTGTTTACGTTTATAAATAAATAAAATGTATGAATATTATAAAATTTTATTAATTCTTCCGTAAAGGACATCATAGTTAAAATAGAATAATATTTAACCACATCATTGATAATAATCAAATATTTTTAAATCTTGATATGGTGTAATTTACGGTTTAAGTCTTCAAACTTCAAAATTTTTCTAATGAAGAAGTCTCCATAACGATGAGCAACTTTCGTATCAGCAATATGGATCATTTCAGAATCGATATAAAAGTCCAGCTGTAAAATAAATATTCACTTAGAAATTAATTACTAAAAATGTTTTACAAGGTTTTAATTAAGTTTACCTCTGATCCTGATTGGAATTTGCCATCAAGCCCACTAGCTCCCTTAGTCCACACTAAATTCTTCATTTTATGCTTAAAGCATAGTAAATGAATATTCAAACCAGCGATTTCTTTATCCAAATCCCACTTAGCATTTTCATTGTTACGTTGAGATTGGCTCATAAATGTTGCCAACTTACTCAGAGGCAAAGTAGTATACAACTTCAAATAAGATCTTATAGTAGGCAGCATTTTTTGTTGACGAACCTCATCCATAAATACCTAATAATAAATCGATACAACATATTATCATTTCAGATATTATATGAACATTGTTATAAACAGATAAAATATTAACTCATATACCTTCGTTTGATGTTTAATAGCATCTTTAACGTAATCCTCAACAGCAGCATCAGGTGCAGGTGGACAAGGAGACAAAAACTTCGGGCATGCAAATAAAAAGCAACTTTCAAATTCAGCTAAATCTCCGTATTGCATTTTATACATTTTTTCATGATAGTTTTTATCTCGCAATACTTGTTGAATAGATTCATCGATACACTGAGGATGCAGAACCAAGCAAATAGCGAGCAAGTTGTACATTTGGTCAGTCTGTTTATTAATCTGATCATTCTGATAACTCCTGGAGCTAAACAATTGCTTTGTGCGCTGAATGTACAGCAAAATAGAACTGAATGTACGAATAGCATCAGAATAACGTCTCATCATCATGTATGCAAATCCAACGTAATAAGAAGTTGATATTTGGCAAGCTGGTACATGCGAGTACTGGGACTTCTTATGAAGTTCTATGTTCTCCAATACTTTAATTGCTTGGTAATAGTCACCCAACAATGAATGAAGACGTAAGAGTCCAACAAGAGAGAAATAGCCCAACATTTTGTATAGAGAATGTCTTCCAAAGTCTCCAGCTACAGATTCGGGATCTCCTCCGCTCGTGTAAACTTCTAGTTGTCTTTTAATATTAGACTTATCTACTAGTGAATGAAGTACGTTTAACACACAAAGCACATTCCAAACTTTGTTGTTGGCATTCAACATTTCTATTTCATCTTCTGACTTCTTTGTAAGACGTGCGCGATATTGTGCGAAAGACTGAAATTGATAGACAAATTCATCTACCAACTCCCAAAGCCAAACGTCCGGTAATTCTAAAGGCACAGGCCCCTCAGCGGAAAGAATGTAGTTGAAAAGGTCACAATAATTGTAGAAAGAATTGAAACGTTGCTCAAGTGTTGGACCTCCGGGAATACGGGCATAAATGTGCCTGAAGTATAATTCTTTATACAAGATCATGAAAACCTAAAAAAAAAACAGTTGTAGTGTTTACACTATATATCTGCTACAACATGATCTAATTAAATAAACAACTTACTGGATCATTATCTACAATACTGGCTATTTCTTGTTCATCCGGCCAAGCTCTCTTCTCAAAATACTGCTCTGTTAGTTTTGGGAACGTATTTTCATACAAATTCTGAATTTCAAACATCATTCCCTCATTAATTACATTGCGGAAATAAATAAGGAATTTCTTCACCATGTCGGGCATTTTATAATATTGCCTATCATATTCCAGATCAAGATGGGGATCTCCAGTATGAGATCCATCGTAATCCCCATAGGACTCATAGCCCGCCTGGTAAATGTAACGAAATATAATAACATATTTATATCGAAATGTAAAACATATTTAGAAAGCATGCATTAGAGGTTAAGAAGCATTTTTTAGGTACTGTCACAAACAGTTATAGAACATAAATTCTACAGCAATGTATTATAAATTTAAAATATAAATATGTGGACTACTCACCGGGTCGACGTATTCATCACCCGAATACATAATTAATTTAAGTTTTTATTTCCAAACTACAAAATTACAAGACCACGAGCAAAACTAGTTTATTAAAAGATGGGATTTGGCAAAAAGTGAACAAGACAGGCGACCATGTTGCATTTAGTAAAACCGTATGCCAGCGACATCTATTAAAATATTCTTATTTTAGTCTTGTTACAAACCTTATTTGTACAATTAATTTTGGTAGTAAAAATATCACAGTACAATTTATAGATGGCTCTCTTAACTTTTATCTTAAATTATTAAAAAATAAGAAACTAATTAATATCTTAGTTTATGAACTTAGTATAAAAATAGAACAGAGATTAACACACAAGAAAAGCTGAATAATGACTGCTTTAAAAGATTCTAGTTTTGTGGACTAATACATTGTTTTTACTTTGTAATATTTAATTGATTATGAACTTTGTCTGTTATTAAAATTAATATATAAATATTTATAAGTTATTAGTTACCACTTTAAATATTTTGTTTTATTATGTATACACTGTAAAAGAAAGACTTTAGTAACAATACATAATGCGTACGATATGTAATAGTAATATGTATTTACATATATGTGTATATTATATAAGGAAAGGAGATATATTTTTATATGTATATAATCACAGCATTGATTCCCAATCGATATAAAAATGCACACCCTCTATATTTGTGGGGAAAACACATCAAGCAGAAATATTTTTAGCGAATGAGCGTGCAGCCGCGCCCTTAGGTAAACACAGAGTATAAATAGAGGGTGGGGACACCAATATGGCCGGGAAAAAATCCTAACACATGCTAATGCAGAATTTTTGTGTTATATAAAAATATATGAGGTACGAGTATTAACAGCATAACAACAAAATAATTGCAAAATTAAATATGATATATTATTTAATAACAAATATAAAATTATTGCAATGTTGGTATCACCTTTTTAGTGTGTTTGACTATATTTTTTATTACAAAATATATATTACGTTGACATCTTGCATGCTGTCCTGTGAACAACACCGCTGTCTAATAAATGGGTGTATAACTAATTAAGCGAAACAACACGATTGGAAATCGAACTCGAAACATGATAGTTGAACTACCATACTAAAATATAGGTGTAAGATTTAAACTGCAGTTCCGCCATTTTATTATTTTAAATCTAAAACGAATTAAGCTTGGAAAAGTATCATCAAATTACATCAAAATACTGAAAACCTGAAAATAAAAACTATATCGATACTGTTCTACATCGTACTTGAAAAGAAATATTCCAAATAGAATTAAAACACGAACTGCAAAAGAATCACCTGGGTATTTCACCAAATGATTTGCTGTGAATATGGAAGGCCACTAACTTACAAATACTATTAAGACTTTTCTACTTCTGTGCTTCTTGTTCCAAACTATTTTTCTTTTGTTCTTACGCCAAAATCAACTGTATCTGGTTAGAGTTACCTTGGCCTACACACTACCCAGTAAACATTTAGTGAAGTGTCTCTATTTGTGACGTTTCTATGACTATTTCACTTCAATTATAGTTCGTATCAACTTTATCTTCATTTGTATTCCGACAGGTGGAGTGGTTCCGTCATCTGTAGCCGATAATACAGACATTTCATATGAACGATTGTGAGAAACTGAACTATAAATGAACTCTTTCATGACAAAAAAATAATACGCATCTCCAATATGATGTCAAAGTGACTCCAAAATGCTTCAAAATGTTTACTGGGTATATAGTCCACGGAGTTAATCACCGCTTTACAAATAAACCAGTTATAAAATTTATACCAGGTATAAAGCCTGTCCCGACCTGGTATACATTTTATAACAGGTTTATTTGTAAGACGGTAATGCTTTAATAAGGATTGTACGTTTTCGATCGAGAAAATGAAGTTGCTTCATATTTTCAGACCAGAATATATTTATACGTGTGAGTTCATATATATATTACATTCATGTGAAATAAAAAGACATAAAAAAATATGCTTATTGTGTGACAGTTAAATCTCTGATTTCATCTTTGTTTTGAAGCTGGGTACCTGCATGATATTTGCATATATATGTTCTCGTAAAGCTTAAACCACAGACCCGCTACCTCAGCTCAAAGTGGACCCCTTCCTTGTTTTTAACCCTATCTTAATTCGATATGCGTGTTGTATGCAAATGTCAGAGATGATTCTGAAACAAAGTTTTTTTTTATGAGAAATAACTGCTTTTATATCATTTTTTTTATAACTAGTTACTGAAGTGACAATTGATGTCGGTATTTGTACGTATTTTCATGTTTGACATATCCTTATACACTGTTAAATATAATTTAGTTGGAATAATATATAAATTAATAGCAAAAATATATCTTTGGTTGTTATCAGATATGTGCATAGAAATTTATTAGGTAGTGGTGTAATTCACGTATATGAGGTAAAGGTGCTATACTAACAAAACTGTCAACATAGTAGAAGGTCGTCGGTGATAGAACTCAGTATTCGAAATAGGTTGACGTTAAACAAATTAAATATATAACCAAAATGTTATTACATTTATAGATTTATAGAGTGCATATATATATCAGTTCAAACACAGGTAACATTTTTTACGCGTATATAATGTCAGATAACATAAAAATTATTACTCGCAAATCTGAAAATTTGAATGTTACCTTATATTTTACTAAAGCGAATAATATTTTGTCTAAAAGGTCACTGTATTTATTATTATATAACTAGTCTAAAAGTAACTTAAAAGGTGGTTTTACAAGTTCAAGTCACTTGCTAGCTTGTCAGAAGCTGATTTCGAAGTTAATTTTCTACCTGTGGTAAGTTGATGAGATTTATGAAATATGAAAATGTAGATTTATTTTTCTTAAATCAATAAAATGGGTCACAAAACTTTGTATGTTATGTAACATTATTTACGTAACAGATAGCTTATTTTATGGTAAATAAACCTTCAATCCACTTATCCTGTCACTTATCATATTTCGTTGTCTGACGTAAATGAATTCTTATACAAAATTACATAATATTACATCTTAAAATAATATATTACTATAAAAATTAAGTGTAATTTGTATTTATTTAATGACAATAAATAAGGAAAGGTAAAGTTAAGTAAAAATCTTTTACATTTAGTCTCACTTTCATAATATTTTACATAAATATTTACATAAAATATCCATGTTTGCGTTTAACAGGAATTATATTTACCGGCAAATAACCAAAATTGCTTTTTGGTTATTAGCGGAAACAGAAAAACAAAATTTAACAAATAATAATTTTGTTTAGTCGTATTCTCATTTTTCATAGCGCAACATAACAGTTAATAATTTATATTTCAATTATCTTTTTAACAGTGTCGCGATGAAATGGTATACATGCATATAATAAAAGGCAGCTATATAAAATATGCAGACAGTTATTCAAAGTGATATGAAACTTTTAATTGTAACTTTAACGGGAACAATTTACAATTTGATTTAGTATGTATTTTTTTTTTTGGGATATATTTTAGGTTATATGTGTAAAAAAAACGACATGTACTTTTATTTCAAAACGCAGCAATAATTCATTTGATTTGTATTATTCCATTTTACAATAGAAATGAATAAAAAGGATAGGAAAACAATAATCTGGGGCTTGGTCGTTCTACTCTAGTTTCAGCTGAAATGATACTAGTACATATGTATATTCTATGTAATCTGTACAGTACTCCTATATGTTAATGTTTCAATCAAGCAAATACTTTGTGCAGATTTTTACAGAACAATAATATTTAAATTAACTGATATTTCTACTAACAGTATTGTGTATAGAGTTGTATTTACGGATCAGCTACGTCCGTGAAGTTTGCAGTCAATTTGACAGCGGGAAATTCAATTCAACTTTTTAATAGTCAATGGGCTTGTGTCTTATGTCTTAATTTCTATAAAAGTGTACTATATATTGATAAAATTGGTTACTAGAACCGCATATGTTCAATTATTTTTTAATAACTCCTTATATGTTAAGAGATATTAACAATTAAAAAAGTCATTTTGTCTCTTTAATTATTAAAGGGATTCAACGTTGTACACATTCCAAGTGCATGTGACATCACAATCCTTGTGTAAGGTTACCAACCTTACAGATCATAAATCTCTGCTATATGTATTTATATAACAAAATATCAAATATTATTTAAGCTATTTCAAGGAACAATCAAATTTCAATATTATGTCTGCCTTAGCAGGGTTAAATAAAATAAAAACTTATTATTCTTTCATTTGACTTGATTATTTGACTACCAACAGCTACAGAACATTACCACAGCACTGACCTACTCAACAAATAACTGACGTTAAAATGCATTTCACGTCATACAAATATGGCCGACCATTTCTAGCGCTAAAAGTACAATTCAAACTTTTAATTGCTATATCTCCGTCAATATTTAGATATTTAATAAAATAGACACGCCAATACACATTTATTAACATCAATTTCAATCAAGAATTGAAAAATCGACCACAAGCCCATTAACAGTGGTTTATTATAAACCTTGGTTGGTAACTTATATATCTTAGTTATCATTTTTGTTCTAATAGAATATTACTCAAGCAAAATACCTAGGTCACATGTTTCGTTACTTAACTAATATATCGTAATCACGATAATATCGTCGTCACAATATCGTAGTCACGATTCGTATTATCGTATTCGGACCCGAGTTGATGCACTAAAATAAATATTAAAAAAATAATCGATTACTTATTATTCCATAGTCTTATTAATCGCGTGACGTCAAAATTCCGGCTGAAGATTTAGAAACAAAATAAATTCAAGTTTTAAATAGCTATATCTCCGTCAACCTTTGCATATTAAAAATATTTCAATAAAAATAAAAAAAATAATTTATTCTTTGTGTATTACGATTAAAAAATGAAGGTTAAGAAGAAATTACAATGCAATTTAAAAACATTACTCCATTGGTTTTACATTTATACTCAGGCTCATTTTTTACCTGTAGTATAACTTATGGATAAATATTTACTTATACATCCATAATTATAGTCCACCCGTGGTAGGTGCTGTACAGTGTAAAATGTATACTTAATATAATTATACATTTTACGAATTTTAAGCATATAATTTACTTTGTTGCATTATCGCAGACGTGGTTTAACATTTTCTAACATTCGTGCGTGATTATAAAGTCATTAAGGCTTTTAAAATAATTATATTGAGAGAGAGAGAGACCACCTACCTAGGTGTTTATTTGATTTGTGCTCTATGAGGTCTGCTCTATGTATTTAGCTAGCTGCTAGCCCGCCCAATTGTAATCTATAAATTAATCGTTTAACAAATAGTTGAAAATTAACGTTTATTCAAATTAAAAACATTTCTCTAAGGTTTATAAAACAAAAAAAAGTTTACCTCTTACTTCATCATCAATTGTTTGTACCATTTGTTTTAAATCATTCAACAATAAAAAACCTATTTTGGGTATTGTAAAAGTGATAACTATCAACAACAATTTATGAAATTTGGTTCTTGTTTAGAAATAGTATGCATAATTTTTTTTTATTGTTAGTTTTCCTGGAGTATTATACCTTTTTGGAATCCTGAAGAGTTGCCCCAATTTTTAAAAAAACTTGCCATAGTAGTGTTCATACTTTTTTTTTACACCACGATGAGTTAAAGTGGACTGAAAGTAAAAATCTTTAAAACAATTTAGGGAAAAAAATAATTTTGATTGATTTTTGTGTAAAAACTACTAGCATTCTGAGATTTTTAATGGTTGTGGTGGATAGCAGTGCTATTTAGGTTACCGATACAAAAAAAAAATCAGAAATATTTGAAAAATTGTGGTCATGGTAGTTAAAAACATCGTAAGGTGTTTCAATTTTCGGCTTTTTTTTTTTTCTAATTTCTAAACAAAATGAGATAAATTTTTTTTTTTTTTTTCTCGTGTAGTCATGAGATCGTTGAATATTGGGACACCCTGTATAATGTAATGCAATGCTCGTCGGTACTACGTATTCACGAAGGCAGTTTTATATGTTTACAATGCATCATCAATGCTTTACATTCGAGTCTGATCATCAAAAGCGAGATAGTATTTTATTTATTTAATTTCTTAACCCTCAGTTTCATATACTCGTATCTCAGTTGCCATAATGCAAACGCAAGTAGTGAATTCGTTCTAATCAACAAATATTGTTCAATTTACCGACAGCTAGTGGAAACATTCATATGTTTACATTCTTCATAAGCTTAAGCTTCACGTTTCCAATAGACACATTCGGTGTATGTTAAATATGTATAAAATTTTCAAATGATGCTAAAATTTTAGAGCAGATTTTAGTTTATTTTTCTTAATTTTATTTCTTCTCATAGTATATTAGGCAGATTAAAAGTACCCAGATTTGATCCTGTATATAATATACATAATTTATTAAAAATCCCGCTAGTATCTGTCAAATCAATTTTACAAAAAAAAAAATTATATATATAATTGAATATTTATATGTATAAGTGGGAAATAAACGAATTAAAAAACAATACATTTAAAATTACATCCCTATCTATGTACGAATACAGGAATACGGGAATACCTTTCGTGGTCAATGACCCTTTCAACTGATCCACGCGTGTCGCGGTCCATTCAGTTGACACTCACTCGGTCCCACGTTGATATGCCAACATTATCTCCTGAATCTCCAAATCACGTGGATCCATCAACGCACCCGATCAGTGAATCGAGAACGGGTCATATCCAGGTCCAGTGGCGCACTGAGATGGTCAGACACCTGGAATTTCAAGAGCGACAGTGAAATATTTAGGTAGTGAATCAATTTTTGCATTAGATATTTTAAATCTTCATTTATCAAGATGTAGTAGCTGTAGTAGCTTATTATGTCAGGAATTAAACAATAGTATATTTAATAATTATTAATTTACACTTTCTCGTAACACATAGCTTTCAGTAAGATAACGATGTGCTAGACCTCGTATTCATTCTATGGTGGTATTACTGCTAACGTACAGGGTAGCTAACATACTCTACTATTTATGGCGCTGATATTCAAAGCAAAATAAATTGCTTACAATATACTCGTATATTTAAAAATTTGAATATGGTTACTTTCTGACGTCATTCGTCTGTAGCTATCTTCTTTGCGATGTTGTGAGGTACACAAATAGTATTAAATATGTATTATAGTTTAAGTTACGAGAGAGCGCCGGCGATTCATCGTTAAAACAAGTTATGCTGTATAAATCTGCGGTACAATAGAAAAGCACTTTCTTACATATTTTTTTATAATGCATATTGTAACTAATAAAATAAAATTTACCATCGTATCACCATTTATGCGGCTCTTATCAGGCAGAAGTAACTGCCGAACTCTCGCAATTTCGACTATACCATCTCTATTGTAGAAGAGAAAACACATTTTGGAGTAAATTCTATTTCATTTCTATTACATTTTATAAGGCTTTTGTCATGAAGGCGTTTGATTTCTATTCAGTCGTTCATAGGGAATGTCTCTTTTATGAACTACAGACGGCGCGACGACTGCTCACTGTTCACTAAAAGCGACTCTTGTGACAGATAAGAAATCAATTTAAACTAAAATTGATTTTTTGTGTGTTGCTCCAACTTGTAAAACGTTAGAATTGAAATGTACGAGTGACTAGAACTTCACCTAGCCATTCTGTTTCACCAAATGTTTACTGAGAACTTTTTAATTAAATTACATGTTGCTACAATAGAGCCGTAGCCGAGCGTAAATAATAAACAATAGGAGAGGTTAAGTTATAACTAAAATGTTTTTCTCCTCTATCCCCAGAAGCATCTTTTGATAGTACGTCACTGTGCCATCACATCCCGTGTACCTTACGTATCTAGAATAACCTTTTCATTCTCTTTATTTAAATAACAGAACAGTCCGGTGAGATGAACACAGTAGGTACATAATGAGGTCCAATCCAGCAGGCTGTAAAGGCAGCCCTTCAGCAAAAACCCTCAGATGTATAAAGAACGATGGTCTCGTGGTCTGGGGTTTTGGGGACGTGGACGTGGACATCTGCTTGCCAACACACAATCTCCCGTTACTTTCGAACGGGATGTCCGGAACTTGGGATAGAAGGGCTGAAGGCAGTAAGTAGTGACAGTCACTTAGACAGCAGACATACAGACAGACTGACTGACGATTGTACAAAATACAAAAGTACCTTTTAGGTAGAATCTGACAATTATGTATTACGTCAACTACATGAGATGTTTCGAGTGTAATAAAATCGGTTCAATACGACTTTAATTAGACATTAAATTGTTTTGAATTGATCTTTATTAGAATTAAGTATGGTTATGTTAATAACTTCAAGTATTTATCCTTATTATTTCTTTTTGGAGTAAGTGAGTGCTCATGGCGGTAAATTTGATTCCATTCGAAATCGTATTTATTAAAATCCTGGATTATTTAGACGATCTTGTCCCATGATGTTCCTTTACTCATTTTTTGTACGTTTTCCGCTACAGTTTTTAATTGGTAACTATTTCTACTTTTGGGAAACACGGCTCTAAAGAATTTTCCATTATTAGTTTATAAAATCGAGATTCAAAGACCTCATGCTTTTCGTTGTTAATAGCGTCCGTATTAAAACAGACGCATCTTCAGTATGTGGTTCACTTACTTAAAGAAACCCAGCCAAAAAAAAGGTTTTTATGTTTTTGGAATGACCATAGCTGATATTTGAATTAAATTTTTTAATTGACTGTACGTAAAAATGCATTCATCACGTATGAGGGTATAAGAGATATCCTCACATCCTCCCATTGTTTAAAAAGTACCCTTTCCCTCTCTTCATTAGGAAAAGCCTGTCCTTAACCCCTACCCCCTACCAGACTACTTCAAATTAATTTAGGAGATCATATCCATGTCAGTGCTTTGACAATTTATGAGTAGGTTCACGTACGACTATAGAATGTTCCATAATTTTATTAAAACAATTTTTATATATGGCTTATTTTATCACACTGTTTTTTACAACGTTTACCCCGTCGTAAAGCGACGTCTGTTTTATATTAAGGGGTAGGCGTTCGAAGGGTTACCAATTAAAAATGCTGTAATTATGTCAATTTGGATTTATTTAATTTAAATACTTTAGTCAGAGGCGGCTTTAGGGGATGGCAAGCAGGGCACCCGCTCGGGGCCTCGCATTCTCGCGCAACAACCCAAGTACAAAAATTCATTACTATATATGTATTTGAATCTCGCGCCTCGCTCTTTATAAATCCCACTAGAATCACTGCGTATATCTTTTAAGGCATCCATGTACCTTAGTTTATCATCATTAATATTTGTTGTCTTTGTGCTTGTTAACTTTTATAAACTTCCAATATAAAATTTTATTTCTTGTCAATTATTATCAAAAATACTTACTTACAATTTACATAATGCATACAAAGAACAAGTTCTCGCAAAGTTCTGCCGCCCGGGGCATCGCAAAGATCTGCTGCCCAGGGCCTCGCAATGGCTAAGGCCGCCCCTGAATTTACTATATATTTTTCAGATTATTCAGTTTTATATTTTCTTTTCATTGCTGTCATTATTACATCTACAACGAATGTGTGTTTTTTTAACTTCTATAATATTTCTGCAAATAGTTTAAATGCGATTGCAAAGTTTTGACCATAAGGGCAAACACCATGAGGGAGTTATTTAAAAGTTTATATAGGTATAAAATATTTTAGAGTGTATTCTCACATAGTTATCAAGCGCTGAAACATTAATCACGTGTGGGCTCGTACGTTGTACGTTATACATTGTCAGTGTGTACATAGCTTTGACATCAAACCTATCCCATAATGCATCTCATTTCGAATCTCCTATTACCGAAAACAATGGACCATGACCTAATCTCTATGCATCTACTTATATAACCACACAAACCGTAGGATAATGACTGGTACTGGTAGAGATGGTAGATGGTATACCGTGGATGCTGTGGACCGATGAACGACGGTGTTTATTGTTAACCCCTTGGTTTTATAATCACCCTGAAGTTGAACCAAACTCTGGTTACTAGCGGTGGATAAAAACAGATACATCCACTTTATAAGTCCGCCATTAAAATATCATTTAAAGATAGAATATATAATTATAACAAGCGTGAAAATTTAATGAAGATACAAACAACTGACAGGGATTATACACAGACATTAAAAAGTGAAATTTTATTTTTTTTAATTAGAAGTATCAAATATTCATGGAATTAATATTTTATGCATGAAGTAACTCAAAATTTAGAGATGGTTTTCACGAGTAACATTTCTACGTTATAATTATATTTGTTAGTAGAAAATAATCTAAATATCTGTTTCTATTTACTATAGTATAAGGATGATGTAACTTTTTTCTTACAATTTGTGCATTAGATGATAAACAATAATTATCGGTTTATTTACAAAATGAACGCAAGAACAACTCTTCCGTAAAAACACCGAAAGGTAATTATTATGGGAGAAAAAAAAATACTTAAAAAGTTAAAAAGTAAAAAGTAAAAGTTATCGGGCCACAGGAACAAGTGAAACAGACTGTATGCGACCTGCGTATAAGTTTTTGCTCATCCCTGTTGTAGTATATCTATTTAAGGTAAGCGTCTATAGCGTTCGTATGGCTGTCATCAAACGCATTGAGAAGCTACTGAGACAACAACTGAGATCGGTTACCTGATTTATAGTTGCCCTTTACCTTCCTTCCTACATCTTGTTCCTTACAATTTCCTTAAAAATACCGACTATAACACGCTTGTACGACTAAACATATAGAGATACTACTAAAAGCCATAGTGGTCGTATGCAGCATACGAATTCCCTCACGCGTTCCTTGTCTTGCATGTTTCATATGATAAATCTAATGCAAAAGCATGCAACCAATCTTAAATTTTAATAAAAAAATAATCTATTTATATTAATAATAAAAAAAGAAAATATTAAAGTTAAAATACCAAAATACCCTATTTTTGTTTTTTAAGTTCTCCTTAAAAAAACGTTTTGTTTGCTTTTCTTGAACCTTCTCACAAATGAAAGTTCACCTTACTAAGCTCACTATTTTGAAGTTCATAAATACGTTAACCACAATTATGTCTAATTTTTATTTCCATTTAAATCTAAAAAAACGAAAATAGTAATTTAGAGTTAAATGACGGTTACGTTCTTGTCAAAATTTTAGCAAAGAGAATAATTTGGAAACTATTTTTGGTCCTTGCTTTAGAGTTATTAAACGTGTTTAGTTACCTTGAGTTGCCTAATCCAGTCTGAAGTTGTCCACAGTGTAAGAATTAAGCAAAATAAGGGTCCTACTAATATAGTAATTAGACTTATCTTTCTAAAACAATAATACAAGATTACGAAGCATGTAATTCAAGTATCTACGCAGAATTATTTTTATGTAAGTATAAACAGTCAAACAGTAGTAGTATACGATTTGTTCTTCAGATGTAATGTAACCATTTGCTCAATAAATTCTCTACTTCCGAGATAACAACTTCCGCCACTCTTCTTCATAAATATTAAATACGAAGATAAATGCTCCGGAATGGAACGTTTGCGTTCTGATAACTACATGAAGCCCGTTCTTATGCGTTCCGGACATCCGACCCATTTCAACTACTGCGAATGCATTTTAGTGGTTGTGTGAATTGCAATCATTGTAACATAGAGATAGAATTCTAAATTTGTGTCTGATTTATATTTTAATAGCATACATGATTAAGAATTATGACTATATACTTCAATAAGGGTTTGTGCAGTGGTAGATTTAAGGACATTTTCATATTGGATCTATTTTAAACTAGCAAAGAGGTAACATCAGATCTGGCTAATGTAATCTCTTGCTATGGACGGTAAGCATTCTTAAATATGAGAGTGTTTTTTTAAAACGTATTTCATATTTCAATTTCTAATATATTCCGCAACACATTGACAATAGTCACTTGTTAATCTGTTACTCGTTAAATAAAAATTTTGCGTACCCTACGTTTGTCTACAAGATAAAATATTGTTTTGACACAGTCTGATATAACTGAAGTGACAATATTTAAGGCGCTAATTTAAACTAAAATAATTACTTACACAATTTTTGTAATATTTTTTTGTTAACAGTAATTAGAGGCGTGGCATAAAGCCTAGACCTCTATCAGAAGTAGATACCCTTGCTATTATACGTAAAATATAAGTGGGTAGGTAGCTATGAAGCTTATAAATATGTAATATATATATTTCATGTTTTTATACAATATATTTGTTATAAATAAAGAGTATTAATTGGCAAAACAACTCAATTAAAATACAATAAAACTTTTGATACTTTGTATGATGGTTGATAGTTAAACAAAATGTTGCAGTTTTATTTATACATTTTTATTGTTTTTATATTTATTCTGTCCTAATTGGTTGCGAAAATCAATAAAGGTCATTTATATTACATTTACTGAAACCTTTTTATTATTTATGTGTAATGAAATGCAAATATCAAATAAATTGAAAATATAAAAGTATATTTCCTGTACTTTAGTATAATCCGGTGTATAACAGTTTATTACTGAATGTACAGAGGTGTACTTGAATAAAATTGTGGTATTATTTTATATATATATTATAATATTGTTTTGTTGCAACCCAAAGAATTACATAGAATTATGTAGTAGTTCTTACTTGAACCCAATATGCGTCCATAAGCAAAATGATCTACTAAAAATACTAGTGCTCAAATTTGCTTAAACAAATCTCTTCACTTTGCTAAATTACATTTTTAATAGATTATTTTACTAAGTTTGACATTGACCTCACAATATTCTCGTGGTCTTCCCGCTAAACACAGTTTGTTGTATTTAAGGTTTATCTAACATAATAAAAGTTATCTGTTATGTAAACGGTTTTTCCTAATACAGAATGTTTCGTGACCTGTTTTATATGTTTTTATAAATAAATTATACTCATAAAACTTTTTAAGAACACCTTCTTATGGATTAATGGATTAAAGGATTTTAGAATAGCTAATTTGATTATGTACATATATGAAATTACTAAGCAGCGGTGAAGCTCATAGAAATAAAGCCACGACATCACAATAGTGCCAACATAGTCGTTGATGATTATTGATGATAGGACTGAGATTCGGAAATAGACCAAAGTTAAATAAATTAAATTAAAAATAGAAAAAAGTAGCTAAAAAATTAGATTAAACCGTTTTGAATTAAATATTACTAATAAGTAAGGAAAATATTACATGTTTTGTTGGTAATATTACAGTTTTGTATAATGTTTCAAGAAGAGGACTTAGTAGTTATTCGTACCTAGTTTTTATTGTGTAGTTTGATGTCTCTGAATATGCCATAACCAGTGTTGGACCAAGCCAAAGGGTTCAGAGCGCTGCACATGAAAAGTGCTACTTCTCCATTTCTCCATTTGGTTTCTTGGTAACTTTTGTTTTATTACGTCACATATAATTTTTCAGGTGGCCTTTCATGCGTTCTTGTGCCCTGATGAAGATTTATTATTGTTTTGCATTTGTATTCTATTTATATATCAGTGATAGTAATGTATCAAAGTTGAGAATTGCATAAAAGACAAAAATCTTTTACAGAAAAAAGTCATCCAGAAAACTGATTAATTTTAAAATTTTTTATATTAATATTTTCTTTTTTTTATTAATATATAAAATGTGTAAGTTGCATTAGTAGAAAGTTCGTCTCTGGTAACAAGTACAAATTTATAGGAACAAGTTTTTAATGATAGGACATAAATATATGACCACAAGTACAGGTCCTATTGCTTTCATTACTACATAAACCATAAATTTTATAGACTTCTTATGCAATGGAGGATGGTTGGCACTGCATCGCAAACACGGGGCACTACACTCTCATACTGCGCACTGGGCACTGTGTAGTCTCACCTGGCACTTGGATGGTGCCCTCGATTTATGAAATATTGTCCGTAATTACCAATAATACATTAATTAGCCAAAAACGTTTATACGCTGTTTACAAGTTTTATATTTAGTGCAGTGTCTCAGTGGGTAAGAAATAATTTCAATGGGCTTGTGTCCTATGCCTTAATTTCTATAAAAGTGTACTATATATTGATAAAGTGGGTTACTAGAACCTCAAATGTTCAATTATTTCTTAATAACTCCTTGTATGTTAGGAAATATTAACGATTAAAAAAGTCATTTTGTCTCTTTAATTATTAAAGGGATTCAACGTTGTACACATTCCAAATGCATGTGACATCACAACCGCTGCTAACCTTACAGCTCATAAATCTCTGCTATATGTATTTATATATCAAAATATCAAATATTATTTACAGCTATTTCAAGGAACAATAAAATTTCAATATTATGTATGCCGTAGCAGGGTTAAATAAAATAAAAACTTATTATTCTTTGACATGACTTGATTATTTGACTACCAACAGCTACAATACTTTACCACAGCACTGACCTACTCAACAAATAACTGATGTTAAAATGCATTTCACGTCATACAAATATGGTCGACCATTTCTAGCGCTAAAACTACAATTCAAATTTTTAATTGCTATATCTCCGTCAACAATTAGATATTTAATAAAATAGACACGCCAATATACATTTATTAACATCAATTTCAATAAACAATTGAAAAATCAACCACTAAAAAATGAGGACACAATCCCATTTATTTTAAAAAATTGTCAAATAACTAACGTCATATCCTATAAATATGTAGTTTATGATATGCATGGAGAATCCTTGACCTGCACTGTGGAAATATAATATATTGTGACATAGTACTAGAAAAAATATTAGTAATTTTTTTTTGCAGAATTTGATTTATCTCCGTATATTTCAACTGCACCAGGGTATCAATATTTAAAATGAAAAGTTCTACAAATATTCACCAAGTAAAATAAAAAAAATATATTATAGCGGTATATTTTACAACAAAATTATACATTCCGTTTATCACATAACTACACGCAGATACATCTACGCTGATACACAATAAAATTGAAAAAAATAAACCGCAAACACACCCATTGAAACCACCGTTATATCAAAACGGAGCTCAGCACAGCGTTCTAATTATTGTTATTTGCATAATAGGACCACAACTACGTAAAACACATTCATTTTTAACAATAAATAATACAAATATTTAAACAGGATTTGTTTTTCATTTTTTATGGGTGATCATTTGTTATATAATATAATATTGAATAGGAAAGGGACACTGTACGAGTGGAACAAAATATATAGGGATTTAGGGAAGGACCCTCTGGCCTAATCTGACCCTTTATGGACCTAACGTATCCCTTTCAAATTGAATATGTACGGATACAGTGAATAACGTATATGGAACATACATGCTATGCTATATGTATTATTAGTTGATAAATATTGCAGTTGTATGAATTTTTTTTTATTATTCTAAACGCGTGAAAGGGTTTGTTTGGTTGTAACGGTCCCATTTTTGCTGGACATAATCTCAGGGACGTAGTCAGGACATCATGAACAATTAAAAAAAATATTTAACGAATGAAATGAACTACAAATTTCTTACATTGTGAAATCAGATATTGATACAAAAATCTCTGCAAAATTTTCAGTAAAAAAAACTTTGATTTATACAAAACCTGTTAAATACAGTCACATATATTTAATTTTTATTAACCATTTAAAGGTGCCCTAGGGCAACGAAGTAGTGGAGCCCTAATTATTTTCCGAATAAAAGTATAATTTTTTTCCGTCAAGTCTTTATCTCAAAATTTAAAAATTAAAAATTTCCGTCAAAATGTATCTCTATTGTGGAAGCCCTGGGGCAGTAGCCCTGCCTGCCCTCCCTCAAATTCGGGCCTGTTTACCATAGAGAATTACATGCTACATAAAAATTTTTAGGTAAATATAATGTAAGGTTACATAACAAAATTATTTTTCGACATAGATTTACATCTTCTACCGTCAATAATACTTTCTATGCCAGATTTTATACTATTACATATTAAATTAATATTTTAGTAAAAGATTTATAATATCTTTTGGTTTTCTTTAATGACAATGTAATATAATTATGTTAAACTTCGATAAATAATAAAACGTAACGTTATGTAAAAAATATTACGTTTTGAGATTAGGGGGAAATTACTAGATAAGTCAGATTAGCTGTAGTATTCTTTATGAATAAAAACTAAATATATAAACCTTTCTAAGTTAAATTTAGGCTAGAATAAGACTATTGTTGTCGTGATATGTAGGCGTTGTTGAAACTAAACACTGATTACGTCAGTGGCATTTTGTCCTATGATAAGAAGGTGCCCCCACTAACAAGGGCAACATTTTAATCTTTTATAAATTTGGAAATTCAATATATTTTTTTTAATTCTTGCTATACATGTCCTGGCAACTTGTGCGGTCAAGAACGCTGGTATTCGAAAGAGCACCACTTCTCATTGGAACACTCGAGATTAATTAAGTATAATCAGTACTTGGATTTAGATGTGTAACCGACGGAGAACAATACTGTTGACATAGACAGTAGTGTAGTTATTACCAAGAACTGCCAAAGAACGAAAGAAAGTTACTCGAAATCTGTAGTCGAAATTTGCGTCTCATTATATAATCTTGCATAAAAAGCTTTATTAAAGCTTAAAGTCAGAAAACGTAAATTTATGTCAAAAAATAACTTCAGTCATGTATTCATACATTAAGTTAACCTAAAAAATATTGTGTCACTGGTAAACATTTTTATGTTAAGTAAACTTTAGATATATTAAATGTAACTAAGTTTAGCGGTAATATTATGAAACTTTAATGTAGCATATGTGTTTAAAGATACATATCATGTAAATGCTACACAACTTTATTTAGTAGTAGCTTGGTAATTATGTATACTAGTATATCCATAACCTCAAAATTAAATTCTCTAAAAATAAAACGTTTATTATATGTCAGAAGATTAAAAATAAATGAACAACTAAAATAAATGTTTAATGCGCACTTTTAAATTATAATTTAGATACCGGATATAAAAAAGTATTCCGGTATAATTTGCATGTAGAGATATTCGTAATCTGAGGACCTGGGCTAACAATACAAGTACAAAAACATATCTCACTCGTCATGAGTTTTATAATTATTTCCCACACATAACAAACTAGTTTTGCTTTTGCTCATAATGTTGGATTAAAACCAGGCATCAGCATCCAACATTCAACATCTACTACTAGTTTGTTTTGCTTTTGCTTTTGACAATTCTCCTCTCTCAGTTACGTACTTGTTTTTATGATATGATAAACATAACCCTTTTATAAAAGATTTTTTTTTTACTTATTATTTATGTATTTAAAGTTTTTCTTTTTCGTTTACTACCTACTTTGCATATACTCGGGGTGCTTGGGTATTGTTCAACGCATACACTGACGCATATGAGTACACATATGCAGATTAATATGGGATGTTGTGTTCTGTTGTCTTGATTTTACACTGTCAAAAGATTTTAATAATTTAATTTAATATGACGTGTTCAAGTAGAATATATTAAGTTGCTTTTATACTCGTCTAAATTTTAATGCTATGAGGTAATCATATTACTTTACGTATTACATATATGTGCAATATTACCAAAAGATATACATATACAGTATGTACAATGAGTAATAAAATTTCTGATATATATGAGTATATATATATAGTACATTCATGGACGTCCGCAGAAAAGGGAACTGAATATCTCCAAGTGCTCACTTTTCTTTTATAAATCGTTTTTAGAGTAGCCACACATTAAAGACACGACTGTCTTAAGATTATAAAAACAATTCTGTATAAAAAAAAAACTGCCGCAGTATTTCTACTTGAAAAATTTTTAGACAAAAATATTTAGTGTAAATTTGTTGCTCCAATTAAGTAAATTGTGACTTAAGTGAGACTCTAATTTTGTGACGAATGGTACGGGCATTCTCAAAAGAGTATTCCTGAACAATGATAATATTTAATAATAGAATTCATTAATACTTCATAAATACTGTTCAAAAAGTGATTCGTATAATGTTTCAAACATATAAATCAAATGCGGGCCGATTCCAGAAATATATTTTCTGATATTTAGGTATTGTTTCGTTTAATGGTTAAAGCGGTGTTGTTTCATATAAGAGAAATACATCGATGTTAAAAGGTGAATAAAAGAGGAATTAAATAGAGTTCTTATTTTAAAGAAAAAATAATTATTGTTGTTTGGAATTTTTCGATTTTGACAAATATTAAAAAGCAAATTTTTACAAAGCTAAATTCAATTGCTAAATTAACACTTTTTCTATTTAACGAATTACAGTAAGTATATATATGGAAATACACATACATTATTATAATATTAAAAGAATTATGTATTTTGAATAACGTTTTTGAGTTTAACATTTCTTTTTCATATTTGTAGCGTTATGAAAGAAAAAAGAATACGTACTTAATAAGTAAAGTACTAAGCAGACAAGAGCATCCGCTTAAAATTTAGACAGTGAAGGACAAAATTACAGATCATATTCTTTATTATTTATTACAGAATCCATTCATTCCCTAGTAAAACTCAAAATCCAGGAAAGGGGGCAAGTGTTCCTTTTGCCCTCAACTGCAGACGCCCATGGAAACAGTCATATTTCTGTACAACATTTTAATAAGGTATACAACGAGTGAACGAGTGGTGTAAATATAAATTATAACTGCATACATTTTTAATTACTAAGCACATTTAATGCAAATAAATACTTACTTTGTAACTTTTGATGATGGTAGTTCAACCTGGTATATGTTTCCAATTAATTTTTAATAAAGTTAATTAATAAAAATATATAATATTTATAATTACAACTGCATTGAAATGTATTTTTAATTTAACTAATAAAATATAATTACAGTATAAACTTTTAACAATAAAATAAAAAAAGAATGAATATTATCCAAGAGTTGCAATGTACAAAAAAATGAAGTGCAAATGGAGGCTGGTAAATTAATTAAAACAGACATTAGCTTGGAGATTTATTTTAATTAAGATCTTTTATTGTTTGAGTAAGTTTCTGGTTCCCATAACAGACTGATTGTAACATCATTTCTTTGCTTCAGGTTTTGTCTTTAATAGTTTGTGTGTATTGTCTGTAGCATCCGTTTGAAGTTGTTATATTTTTGATTATCATCGTCAAAGTAATTATTTCACGCGGCTTATCGAAGTAATTTCCTAATTCGTAATAAATGTCGAAGAGGTTGTTTCTTTGCTTCATTAATTAAGATGTTGGGCGTTCTCTTTTAATTTTCACATAAACTATTCTATTACGAGTGTATGTTATCAGTGGCGATCGAAATTTAAGATACATGTAACATGTAAGAACAGTCTACTGTGTAATTAAATTACAGTGCCTTTTTCACTTTGGCGCCTCACTTATCTTAGCCCGAAAAGATTCTGTATCTAATGTATAGAAATATTTTTTTATATAAATTTTCAAACCACTGCTATATTTTTTGAGTTTGCTCGCAGAAAAAATGGCAATGGTGCCCTGCATATATAAGAGGCCACGGCAATCCAAAAACTGCTACCATAGGAGGAAGTCGTCAGTGATAGCACACAGCATCAGAAATAGGCTGACGTTAAATAAAGTAAAAAAATTAAAAAAATATTTAACAAATTTAAAACTATTTATTAAGTTATTCAAATATACTAAACTCTCTCCTACTACTCCTCTACTTAGGTGGGACCTAGATGGTTCGTAAGTCGAGTTCATAAAAAAAGCTCTTGGAAGTTTTAGATAGCTCAAGCTGTCTTAAATCTGCTTCTGTACTCTCGTCATCCGAACGTATTACATTATCAGTGTTAGTTTTAAAAAACTATTTTCCTGAATTAGCGTAGATACGAATCGTCGTAAGCCGAATCGTCGTAATTCGATTTAATATTTAAGAAATATTGGCAAAAAGAAAGACACAGCGAATAAAATCGTCTTTAGCCGTTATTTTTTCAAGATGGAGCCCAAAATCATCAAAAATAAGGATGGCACACAAAATAATCAGGATCAGTACTCTCAAATTAATCAGATCAGTCTATTTACCAGGTTTTCCACCAATTTTCACTGTTCTAGTCTTTTGAGACTGCGCAATAAGTGCATTATTTACAACAGTGTAGATTATCATACGGTCATACAATGGGTGAAAAGAAGGACAAACTTTGACCGGTATACCGACCGATACAAGCGGGTAATACTCATACAATATATAATAATACATCTATGGCCACCGTCATTGGTGCATGGGATTGGGATTGGGATTCCAGTCCGCAGCAAGAGCATACGGGATACAGCTGCTGGTTTCTGTATGAGTACAAGTATATTCACGAGGTCATCCGCTGTTGTATGAGTTTATTATCCTAAATCAGTGGTATGCAGATGATGCCCATGGCCACCATATCCCTAATGTACTCCATGGGGTCCGCCAAGTCCAATACTCAGGCCAGTTTACGAAGGGATCTTGTATATGCGACATACTTATTTTAAGTCGCATGCAAATTATTATATTTTTAATGTAATTACTTTCATTACTTCTTAATTAAGTTGTTTGAGTTTATATATGTGTTTCATTCATTTACTTTTATTTATCAAGAGCAAAACGCATGTATAAGTGTTGTCAAGGTTTTTGTGCAGACTGGAATGAAATTGTGCGAACTTATGGTGTTTTCATTAAATGTATGTATTAAAAATCACAATCAATTAATATTATTAATAAAGTTTTCTCAGAATCCTTTGTATCCCGTGTAAATATCTAATAGATTCCTTTCTATTCAGTATTAATTTGTCTCTCTCTAGTGTAAATTGTTTACTGACTCCTTAATATTCCCTGTACATTTGCCAGAGGATTCCTTATATCCAGGGATTAACTTTCTACAAAAATTTTGATACTCTAACGTATTGTTTTGGAAGTATTTAAATGTTCCTACTTAATGAAATGAAGTATTATGTGAAAATTTACATAAAATGTTGGTTGAAGCCTGGACGCCTCTCTTATATACACAGAAATAAATGTGCCTTAATTTTATATCATACCTCCTTATTTTAACTTGTCATTTATAGCATTCTTATATGAAAGGTTTGGCAGATGAGGTCTGAAAATTGTGAATCAGAATAATATTCAAGTAAAGTCCAAAAACAAAAGAAAACTAATTCTCCTAAAATAATGAATATTAAATTTGCTAATAAATAACCGTCGATGATAGGACTCAGCTTCGGAAATAGGCTGACATAGTTATAAACCGGATGTCTGGAAATATTTTCAACAACAACAGAAGACTAGCAATGGCGTCACATTTAATAATCATAAACATAATGCATTTTTAACAACAATCGTGTTGTAAATTTTAATTTATTACATGTTATACTAAAGCTGTGCGCATGCGTCATAACTGATAGATTTATTACTAAAATCTTTAAAGTTTTCAATTTGCAAAGTTATTATTAGATATTATGTATGAAGGAAACATGTGTACATATTTGAGCATCCATTACCATTGAACATTTAATTAATGACATCACTAAAAGCCTATTATTATTATTACACGTTTTATCCAGCGCGAAAACACCTATAGGAGGGATGGCGAACCTTTTCTTTAATGTCCAGATAAGAAGTCACTAAGTAAACTCAGTTTGCAGAAATTTAATTCGCTGAATTCAGGTGATGTTCTCAATGTGTCCAAACTAGTTTAATATTGCTTGGGTTTGATTCTTAGAGATGGGATAAATTTGTTACATGACTGACAATGAAATAACTCTTTTTTTTAAATTCAGATATTTGCCCTTGACTTTTGTTCGTCATAGCCGCCACCAAATATCTTTTATATATATTTAATATGACATTTATGATTATATTTTAGTATTATCTAAATGTTTAAATAATTCACTAATTAATTTTCAATCACCTAACGAAAATTTAATATTAACAAGGAAAGTTTTAATCACATCCAATATTTCACCATTGAATTTTGATATTTGTATATTATAATTTATGCATTCAAATATAATATGATCTAAAGTTCCTAATTCGCCACATTGGCATCTATCATCCAATTTAATATTAACTTATGAATAACTCACAATGAATAAATTAAAAAGATTAAGAAAGTAAAATCTTTCTTCTTTCTTTCTTAAAGTTAAAATCAGTAAATCTTTTCAATGTAATTTTTTTATATTACAATTCATATGAGATATATTTATAGTTGTTGAACCGGCCTAATATAATTAAAGAAATAAAATCTGGTTATACAGAAATGAAATTAATTTACAGACCAGATTTACCCAGAGTTAGATTTGCCACAAGCTAATTTCAAAGTTAATTTTCTACCAGAACGTCTGTTAAATTAAGATCTTTGTAAACTATAATGTATGCAAGTATAATATAAAGGAAACCTTAAGTTACAGGTTTTCTACATTGGAACTGGAATTTTCCAATGATTACTTTAGTTATAATTATAGTTGATATAACGTTGCGGAGCTCGTCTTTAAAATATTGTTAAATTTAGACGCATCAAAAAATATTCATTTTGTCTTTCTATATACCTATAAATAAAACTAATGAATATAGTTTATTTTCTGCATAACTATAAAAGAAATGCTGCATGAAGCCGATTAACCTCGTAAAAAGGTTTTCTATCGCTGAGTCCTATAGCAACCAATAACGGTGATTTATTATAAGATTACCTGAAAATTGACTTATAATTATATACGACGAACTGAGACCGTAAATTAATACAACGATATAATTATTTTAAATCATATCAAATATATAATCATGGGCAATCATTGTTAGTTTAAAAGATCAACCAGCATTCAGGCCTGGCCGTTTGACTTATGAGTCAGACACAAATCCAGTCCTGCCTTCAAGAGCACAGAACGTGCGAACTTTAAAGTGTTGAAATGCCTGTAGTTTGATAATTATATAAGAAATTATTGAGATTGGTATGGGCATGTGCAGATATTGTAATAAAAAAATATAATGAAGTATCGCAACTAATAATAAATCATTTATAATGAAAGCTCTTAGAAAATTACGAGTAAGTGGAAAAAGCGTAGACAAGTAGTTGCATTATCAGGTACGAAGAAATCGAACGTTTTGGAATCCGAGGCTGAAGCTTCGTTGAAGAAAACACCATAAACATAAATCCAATATCCAATAAAAATTAAAGTTATGTGTAATTTCATTCTTACAAAACATGGATGATACATTCATGTAATACTTTACTTAATCAAAAAATAGTAATATTTAATTTAAACAACCTATTCCTCTCGCTGTTTATATTTACCAAATTTGAACCTTCTATCTTATTACAATTTACTCAAGTTTTTGGGTTTTTTTATATCTCATTTGTATGTTCAGTAGCGTTATAAATTTACGTTTTCTGACGTTAATAAAGTTTTTTTTATGTAAGATTATATAATGTTTCGTATTAAATTAATATATTATTAGTACAAGATTTTTAATGTCCTTTGCGTTTATTTAATGAAAATGAAACAAAATTTTGTTTAATTTATTCGGTACTCAACAAAACATAACGTATGGTAGAAAATATTACATTAAATAATTCATGAAATTACTTTTTGTGTTTAGAATTAAGGTACTACTAAAAACTTCATAAATTTTCGACACTTTACTAAGTACATACAATATGAAGTTTTTAGAATTTTCTTCTTTAGAGGAAGGCATTTTTATGGTGGTAAATGGTTCAAATCCACTAATCAATGAATCAATGAATTATCCACACTTTTTGGATAATCGTTGCAACAAAGGGAATGTTGGAAAGTTGGAACGCTACATAAGACTTCTTATTATAAATGAATTAAAAATAAAACATATTAACAATTAAAGCTTTATAAATTGATAAACGTCTTCAATTAGCCGCGATCAGTGGAGATACTCTGTAAGATAAGCTGATAATATTGTAAGTACAAGCTAATAATTATTTCATAGTAATCGTAACCTTTAAGAATAATTTAAATTTCTAATAAATACTAATAAAAAACCAGTTATTTCCTTAAGTTTATCCATAAATTAAACGATGTATTTATAAGTTATTTACAAAGTATCTACATATGTTAAAGTAATAATATTTAAGAGTAAGCTTTGCAGTGCATAAAATCATGGTAATTATTGTAGTACAACATAAATACAAAATTCCTCCAACGTTTAGTTGAAACAAGATCATTAAAAGATTATTATTTAAAAATGTATGGACTTAGTTGCATTTTGCTTGTAGATTGAAAGAGAAAATTTTACCAGTACTGACTTGGAAATAGGAACAGCAAATCTCAAATACCCAATATTATTCTAATAAGTCTCACTATTAAAGATAAGATCGATAAGATAATATTGTAGAAATTAATAGTAGATGAAATGGAATTTGTTCGGCGAATTCTACGCGACTGATCACGTGGAAACAAATAGTGTAAGTACATGTGACCGATGTATTTATGTAAGTCGTAGATGTGCGTATTAACGCGTTGCCTGCTTTCAGCTTTTCACAAACAAGAACATTTATCTTTCCTCAATTTCTACTGCGCGATGCTATCATCTCCAATGCCCTGTAGCAATCGCATCGCCTCATTATTATATTGATGACACACCACTGAGCGATAGCGATATAATAAATAATTTTATTAACCTCACGTTATTTGACGAATACGTTACGATTCAGTCGTGATATATGTAAATCCACAACAAAACGAAAAGTTTTTTCACTTTATTTTAAAAACATTAAAATCCTCTTATGACCACCCCGCAAGTAGTCCACAAATATGTATAACCTATAAGTATATAAACTCTTCTAGAGGTCTTATTAAATCGGAACGAATTATAATTTTATGACCTAAATGCAAATTAGTTCTCAGCGAAAATAACATTATGTAAATCGGAGTGTTAAAATAACAAACTCATAACAAATAATTTAAGACGAATAAATTCTCCTTTAAACCGGAAAAGGAATCCCGACAACAAAGTTGACTGCAACCCCGTTTCTATATCTGTGAAACAAAATTTATTAATATCGTATAATAAATTGTTTTGTAACATTGTAAGATAGCTATTTTTTATAGCGTTATGCTTTAGGTAAAAGGGAACTTGCAAGAAAACAACCCAACTTTAGGAAAAAATAACGTGCAGCTATTAAATATTTTTATATCAATAAACTTTGGAAAAACTGGAAAAATAGTGGGCCCTTTTTTGTTGTATAACTTTGTATTCGTAAAAGATAGAAAGGTGAAATTTTGCATATGTATTATGCTATTGAATACTAACATACTTCAAAATTTATAAATTCAAAATTTTATAAAAGGGGCACCGAGAAAATTAAGGGTGACGAGATTTTTGTACCGTGAAGAGATTTTCTTTATCGTGACGAAATTTTTATACCGCGACGAGATTTTTTTTTTTCAAAATGGAAAAAATATATTTTTTTAGTCAGCTTATATGAAAAATTATTTGCTTTTATATGTAAAATAAATATGGAACGAGTTTAATATTTCAATTTAAAAATGGAATTAAAATTTGAAATGAAATTCAATTCACACACAAAAGACAGTCGTCGCTTGCGACGGGAGTAAACTCTAGTTATTATTATATTATTGTTGTAGAATATATGAGTATTCTATACTACAAGTGTGTTCAATTCGATATAAATTTTCTAAATTCTACATGTATATGGATTTTTTCGATATTTGAAGATATTGATTATCATGAATGGTATTATTCTATAATTAGAATTAAAATATAACAGGGGTAGAACTTTATATCATTAAATAAGTTTAGAAAGTTCTTTTAAAAAAGAATTATTTAAATTTCAACTCAAAGTGACACATTCTTTATTAAAAAAAATGAAACTTTTTATCGCTTCCCTTCGATTTACTGCTTGTAATATTATCTTAGAACAAAAAAGAAACACCACCGCATAAATTAATCCCCGTTAAATATAAATTAAAAGCTTTTTTTCTCTCCCTTTTTATTTCTTGATCTAAATTAAAAGTAAAAGTGTTTTACTTTACATTGCTCCAGTGCTTTCATAGTGTTCAGCCTCATTTGAACTTTGAACGGTTGAACCTTGTGCTCTTTGCTTACAAAATGACAATAACAAGCTTCCTGAACACTCCCCTCTCTCTCCCCTACTCCTATCTTTACTCTTTCCACAGTTACCACCCTCTTGTGACACCTCATACACCCCTGCATGTTTTACAGTACTGGCGACACTACATTGCCGCTTTTTTAATAGTTCTTATTATATTGTCCTAACTAAATGAAGACAAACTCCGTTCTGTCGAATTAACGCTATACATAAAACCGTCAAACGTTTAAGGTTATTTTTTGCCCTGCTTTTTCAAACAGGGGTTATATGGTATGCTCTAATATTCGTTTCTTTACAGCGGCTGGTTCATTTGATAAATTGTTCAGTTGTCCAAGCTACATAGAGTATTTACACGTAGTACAGCTTGTACATACCCAGTTCTTACAAGTATTTAAGGTGTTTCTTAATTTATAGATGTTAATTTAGATGTTCCATAATTTTAAGATTTAATTCTTTTAGAGATTAAGACGCCGTATTATACACTTCTTAATGACTACTTTGTAGTGCGTACTAAGATACTAGCAATCTACAGAACTCATACACTAAAAATAAATAAAAAATCAATAATATGCCTATATACTTTTTTTTTTAAAATTAAATATGGTCATAACTATAAGCGCAAGCACTTGTTGAATGTCAACCGCTGTTTCGATCGATTACCAATTTAAAGTGAAATGGTCCACTTTAGTGAGAAACTTCTTATCAGAGCAACAGACAATTTTAAAAAGGTATCTTTAGACTACGAACAGGACATACGAGGTTGACGCATCAACACTTAATGAGTAAAACAACAGCTCCGCAGTGCAGCAACTGTCAGACGCAAATAACAGCTCATCATCTACTAGTAACCTGCTCAAAATATCAAACTCAACGAACAAAACACAGCATCAGTGGTGATCTAAAACATATGCTTTCAGACAATCCAAAAGAAATTCAAAAAGTGCTCGAATTCCTAACAGATATATACTTAATAAACCAAATAGGCTTGTGTCCTATGTCTTAATTTCTATAAAAGTGTACTATATATTGATAAAGTGGGTTACTAGAACCTCAAATGTTCAATTATTTTTTAATAACTCCTTATATGTTAAGAGATATTAACAATTAAAAAAGTCATTCTGTCTCTTTAATTAGTAAAGGGATTCAACGATGTATACATTCCAAGTGCATGTGACATCACAATCATTGTGTAAGGTTACCAATCTTACAGCACATAAATCTCTGCTATATGTAATTATATATCAAATATTATTTACAGCTATTTTAAGGAACAATCAAATTTCAATACTATGTCTGCCTTAGCAGGGTTAAATAAAATAAAAACTTATTATTCTTTGATTTGACTTGATTATTTGACAACCAACAGCTACAAAACATTACCACAGCACTGACGTCTTCACGTCATAAAAATATGGCCGACCATTTCTAGCGCTAAAACTACAATTCAAACTTGTAATTGCTATATCTCCGTCAACATTTAGATATTTAATAAAATAGACACGCCAATACACATTTATTAACATCAATTTCAATCAACAATTGAAAAATCAACCACTAAAAAATGAGGACACAAGCCCATTTAACTAAAATAAAATGCTCTACTTTACAGCGGTGCAGCTCAATATCTATCAGATATCCAAAATAATGATTGTAGGAAATTTAGTCCTCTATAAAGTTGATCATAACTATTGTTATCTTAAGGTCCACTGGCAAGAATATATTGCAAAACAAACATTTAGGTCGTCAAAGAAACGCAACATGGGTTTTATTTTTAAATATTACCTCAAGCAAAACACATCCCAATATTATTACGTTTTACTATTTCAAATGTTGTACTTCATCTTGCACATACCCTACCCTTGTAGAACAAGTTTTATTTATTTAACATCGGTTTGTCATTGACGACGTTCAACTATGCTGGCAATTTTTGGTGGTGTCGTGGCCTCCTATATATGTACTACACCACTGACCAATAAGTTTATGATTAAGTATGTACATAAACAACTTAACTTGATTATAATAACAAATCTGATTCTGGGATCAAACCCAAAGACATAACACCAATGTGCACTGTGTCGTCTGTAGAATAATACAAGTTTATTATCATGACATGACATAAATTATTTTCTAACTAGAAAATTAAAACCATAATTTTTAATTAAGCTAAACTATTTTTATAATTAGACATACATAATCCTACATTGCGATAATTTATTAATGAGTTGTTGAAGTAATTACCGAGACAATGAGTAATAAATCAAATTGAAATATTGTTACTACAATTAAACAACGTGCCCAACGATATAGTCTGTGATCTTATGATTGATGTCGTCTTAATAATTTTTTTTTTTTTCAAACTTAACATCACTTCCGCTGTATTTGTAGTATTCTTCTATGTTTAATATTTCTTAACAAATTATTTTAATTACACGGCATTGTTCTTTTTCCCGCGTGGGTGATTGCACCAATAATTTTTTATGTTATAGCGTTTCCTCACCCTATTCTCTTCTTCGTTTCCTCGTCCCCCTCTTCTCCAGGTTCTGAAACGTGTTGATGCTGTTTCCGTGTTGAATACTTTCTAACAATTTTCATAACTGGTTTTCCTTTTTTTTAATAGGAAATTGTAGATAAGTTAAGAGATATAAGATGTTGGTCGCTTTTGGTGTTATCAAAAAAATTAAATTTCTCTATTGTTGGGGAAGTAATCATTGCTATCTAGATTAACCCATACCCCGACCTACAAAGTAAATTGTGGAAGAATTTTTGCCACAACTTAGTCCACCTCTGCTACCATCAAAATAACATATTCCTCATACAGTTATGTGATAACTCTTCTAAGCTTTATTTAGTGGAACCGCGATCCACCTATAAGATGTAAATAATCAGTTACTTTATTACATTCAAATAGTTATTATATTATATACATCACTTTAATAGTACAAGATTTATTGACCTTATGTATAGTATAATATTAGACTGTACCATATGATGTTAAAGGGCTATTAATCATAGAGCATAAAATACTCCTCTTTTGTGTGGTTACGCAACGTCTAAACTCTACGTGGTATGTACTAGTAACTAAATTGTTTTGAAGATAAAACCACCCAGAAAGTAGGTGGTTCTTCTTCTTGTATTTTACAGGTCAAACTCATTAGTACTAAAACTATTAAAACATACTTTTATTTTATTACAGTAAAAGTCATGGCTTTAAACCACCCATGAGATATTAAACATTAATTTACCCAGATAGAAAAATGTATTGCAGTAGTTGCAGAGCAAACTTCACACTTGTTAGCTTGCCACAATCTAATTACAAAGTTCATTTTCTTCCTGGGTATTCAATTGGTCTATTTCGAAATTTCGAATATCACTGAAGATGTATCTAGCACTGCAAATAATAATTATAAAAAAGCATGTTTTCTGTTCACTTAGGCCCTCCGCACACGATGCGACTGGTTGTAAACCTTAGCCCGAATCTGCCCGAAGCGAATGTGATTACAACAATGTTATTAGTAAGAGATCGAACATGTATGCGAGTGAGATAAAATACGAGGAAAGGCATACGAGTCGACTGATTGCAAACTAAACGAGAAAAGAAATTTTCAACGAAAACGAGCACGAGCCATGTATCGTGACTCTATAGAATTTTTAACAAGAGCAAAACAGGGGATTCTATTGTGTTATATTTGATTGTATGTATGTATTTAAATACTTTTCAATAGTATTCGTAACCATCTCTGGATGATACCACCAATGCCCTACGACCGATAAATCTAGTCGCTGAATATATGCTCAAAACCAGTTTAAAATCAGTTTAGTTACGTTCGTACCGTGTGTTTTATCTCACTCGTAAACACGTTCGTTCTTTTACAAACAACACAGTTGTAATCACATTCGGTTCGGGCAGATTCGGGGCTAAGGTTTGCAACCAGTCGCCCTGTCAGCGGACGCCCTTAGTAATCCGTTACTTCGACTGACCTCAAGTAACTTCGATTAATCCCGTGCAAGTCCGACTGACTCTGAGTTACTGGTAAATCGTATAAAACACAAAAAAATTACAAAATTGTCTTACAGTATTTGTTTCAAACTTGCTAGTTTACTATAATCTAATTCCAAGTTTACCATTATACCCTATTGTTCATGTAGCACATACAGAAACTATACACCAATACAACTCAACTGAAAATGCAAGTTTGCAATGTTTCACACAAATTAAAATCTACTTAACGCAATTAAAAATCACTTAATTCGATCAAAAAAATTAAAACAAAACTACACGGACTTAATAACTTGATTATACCATTATAAATGGTCGAACTGTCCGACAGGTAATCCCTAATATTTAGGGGATACGCTGAAAGGACGACTTAGCTTTTTAAACTACATTTACTCCATAACAGATTCATTTCTTTGACATGTCATTTGAGGCCTGAAATGTCAATTTAAAGATTGACAAACAACATATTAAAAATCAACATATCTGAATTAGCCGTGAAAGCAACCAAGGGCCACCACTGACTCTATTTTACCATCTTATCTGCCTGAGTCTGTTGGTATGTACATAAAAAAGTCTTATGTTTAATTTTTTAGCCATTATTTTATCTTGTTTTATAAGCAAATATTACTTTATGCGAGTATACTTGTGTGCTGCAACCCGTATCATAAAACAGTAAAATAATCCAGCTTTTTCTTTGTTTTACGTTTGTTTTAATGAACTTTATTCACTGGGTATACATTGTATAATCAAATATTGGAGAATGTTTGGTGTTCCGAATCCTTTATATTAAATAAATTCAAAATGTTAATTTTAATTCAATTATTGTTCAATCTACAGCCTCGAGCTGATTCCATGTATTGTAAAATTATTGATTTGGTTATCAACAACAAACATAAACAAAAACTATTTAATACTGATAATTATTTAATAGTATAATTATGTATAAGAAGACTCTGTTTTAGGAAAAGGAAATACGTTTTCTATTGATATGATGTTGATAAATTAATAGCGTTTCATCAAAATAAATAAGACCATAAAAAAATTGACCCTAACGAATATTAATAAAAACTTACAACATACATACATATGACACAGTAGTTAAAATTGCCGTAAAACAATAAAGAAAAATTGTAATACTTCAATCCTTAAGAAAAAGCCTACTTAAGATAATTTAGTTCTTAAGAGGTCTATAAATCCCAGAAATAGGCATTTTACGTTTGTAATGACAAAGAAATAGGTCACTAAATGTTATTTATTAAATTTACAACATTTTGTGACCTGTTTTGCTAATTTTTTAAAAATAAATCTACTCTTTTGCGCCCTTTTTCGAATCATAAAACTTCTTAACAACAACTTTTAAGGGTTATAAAATTTTAAGAAGTCCTCTTTAAGTACCAAATGATTTTAGAATAGTTAGAAAATAATAAAACATGACTCTTTTAATAAGCAATATTAGTGTGAGAGAAATAGTTATACGCAAATTTAGATGTGTTTAATTTTAGAACAGGGTCAGAGTACATTATCAAAAATATTAGATAATTATTAAATTAGATTAGAGATATTATTGCTATTTATGTTATATGCAATAATTTCTGAGATTGTTCGCTGGCAGTTTACAGTCACGAGTGTATACAATTGAGTTACGCAGACTGCACATTATTACTTAGTTAGTGAAAGATTTATTAAATCATGGCAATTACAAGCGCGTATAATAAAATGCAGTTGACTTGAAACACATAATGAAACACAAGTTTAATTTAAATCCCGTGACGTCATCAGATTGTCAAGCATAATAAAAAATATTAACATAAATTCATTAAACAGTAATAAACATGTATTTATTAAAATTGAATAGAAAATTTAATGAAGTGAATCACTTTCCATATAAAAATCTAAGATGGTGGAATAGGGCGTTGGTTTTTCCTTTACATTTTACAACAGTTCTATCGTATTCAATGTTCCTCTTCTTGTTTGCACCCGGACCCCCACCCCCACCTCCTCTCACCCCTACCCTTATTCAGCCATTCGCCTATCCGCTATACTTTTAATGCTGTGTTCGCGACCTCGGTCCTGGTCCTCTTTGCCCACCCCTGCTCTGCTAAACTCCCCCTCTTCTATATAAAATTCAATATCGCTAGCTGGTTGCCATGGTAAATTCTTTCGTAGCGTCGCGACGTCGAGCCTCGGCCTATCAGGCCGGGAGCTATCACCAGTGGGAAGGGGGACGTGAAGAGGTGAACGAATAAAAAAATACACATGGGTGATGTGATATAAGTATGTACATATACTATATACGTATGCATGTGATGTTGATACACATTTGTATGTATTGGTTTGTCATATAACAAGGATAGTCCGTGACATGTTTGACATCGTCATAAAAATAATGAAAAATAAATTCGGGTACAAAATCTGTACATGTGTAAAGGTCCGCATTAGGATTTACTATAGCCAAACAACAAATTCATTGTTTTTATTTAATATTGGTACATTACGACTTTCTAGTATTGGGCCAATAGCATTTTAAATAAACAGGAAATGATGAGTATGTGTCATTCTATATATCAATTTTAGACAACATTTAGTTTGTTAGTAATATGTTGTAATTCGAAAAATTGCCTGCAGCTGCGTTAATATTGTATCCTGACATCGTTGAAAATGCTTTTTAATTTCATTTTTTTAAGTTTATTTACATTAATGTACAACATATTAAGTTTATTGTGAGAAAATTTGAAATCGATTGAAGTAAAACTGTCGGAGATATAGAGTTTTAAGTCTTTATCTCTCTGGTCTGGTTTCGTCCTAAATGCGTTTTTCTCACACATAGCTTTTTCAGAGACGGTGTCCTCTCTAGCTCAAAATCTACTGGACCGAACCTTTTGAAATTTTGCACACTCTTTCTTTACATAAATGCCGAGGTAACGATATCAAGTTTTTTTTTATTTTTTAATTTTAACGTAATTTAAAATAACAAGTGAAAGTGTTGTAAAAAATTGAAAAATAAATTTAAAAAAAAACTCGACAGCGTTACCTGCAGAAACTTATCAACTAATGAAATTATTTTGCTTTTTCGATTCCGAAATCCAATGATGAGTTACGAGTGACACCGCAATGTTACTTTTTTTTGTGACGTGTGCGGAGATTCGCTGTCAATGCCTCATTTCTTGACATTTATTTATGAAAACTTCACATAGTATTCTTCAAATATCATTTTATCATGTTGTAATTATAGAAATAATAATATATTAACTGTGTCGTCAAAAAACATTATCGAAAATATGCCTTTTCTATCTTTTTGACCTTACTCCCCCCTTAAGATTGCATAACATTCAGGTAGAATTTTACAAAATAAAACCTACCCCTAAATCACAAGTAGAAAATGTAACGCAATATAATATTGTAATTAGTTTGTAGTAAGCTAGCAAGTGTGAAATAGCAAGGCAATTTCGTTATGAGAAGTAGAAAATAACTTAAACGTCTTTAAAAGCAAAATTACTTTTTTTACCAGGTTTTCTTTTAAGACTTAATTTTCTTTTAGGTATAATCTGTAACACTTTAGATTTGAACCTAACCTACAAAAATATTTGCTACTTATCACAAAAGCTTAACTTTATGAAAATATAATTATCGTTATATAAATATAATTAATTATTTAATGTAGTTTTAAAATATAACGACTTGAATTTGCTTTTAAATATCGTGACGGTAGTCAGATTTCGAAACGACATACAGACTCTACATATAAACGTGTTGTGTTCTTTCTAACTTAATTGCAATGTCAACGTTATAAAATATTCATGCTTAAATAACTAAATCAGCCAGAAGCAATTCGATGTAGTTAATTTCAACTAATTACTGCAGCAAATGAGGTGGAAGTAAAATGGAATATACTGACGTATTTCTAGAAGTAACTGCGCAAAAGAGAACCGTGCAGGAGTTGATACAAATATTATAGTCAGTAGGGAAAACATTTGAACATTTTATACGAAATTTATGCACGGAATGTTCCAGATCATTGAATCCGATAATTGATTGTCATTATGTTATAACTTGAATAGTTAGTTTGTACTTGTTATCTCCATTCAGTGAATTTAAAGGTATAACAATTATTGACATTAAAATTACTCGTGCTAGGTAAAAATGGAATTTCAATGTAACATTAAGAAAAACATATTCAGAAACATTCTTAAAATTGACTACTCAGATAAAAAATTATCTTTCAGTGTCAGTTTAAATCTTGCTACAAGTTAATTCCAACCTCTCACATAGAAATTGTAACACAAAGTAAATCAAGCGTTACATTTCTATCTGAGTATCGTAACACAAAATATAAAATGCATAACATAAAAGTAATATTACGTACATAAAAAGTACATTTTTGCCTCAAATGTATGCTTCATTTTGCCAATATATTATTATTAGGCAATTAACAATCTTCCAGCGTCAGTTTTGAAAATCCGAGTCGAAATTTTAGACCTATCCTGATCCTAAAATGGATCTTTGCTTTATTTTCATCCTAAAAACAGTAAAATGAGCCTCCTTTCAACCTAAACTTTAATATATGACCCTCGCCTGATCCTAAATGCAACCATGATCCTCGTCTTATTTTAACTCAAACTGGGTGAATGTGTCAACACATTATTTTAGCGGTTTTGAATATATGAAAAAACGGTTATGAACAAATATTTTGAACGCCGTTCAAAACTGTTAATTCAAATTACTAACTTGCTAAACTTAATTACACCAGCTCCCAATTTGCCTTCTTATCTGACCACTAAACACTAACCAGAACAATTGGTATGTTGTACTTTAAGATATAACATAATATGTAACCTTATTAAGTGATTTGCAATTAAGTAAGATCACTTTTTAAAATTATTAAATGAAGCTTATACATACTTGTTGCTACAAATTGCAAATCAAAATAATCACCTGAATTAAGTACCCACAGAAGACATTACATAACTAATATTACATTAACTACAGGGACCATAAATCAACTAGTTTTTTTAATTCGATAATTTCATTTTAATCCGGCACTGGAACCGTTACACCCTTTCATAGAATATCCCTGAAATGCCATTGCATATAACATAGCTATAGATTTTTTAGCTATTTGCAAACATCTATATAAATAACTAAATGTATTAATGGTCAGTGGCTTGTATTTCGAATAGATTTGTATACAATGTCCGTAGCACTTGGCAGGATTTGCATACCTACTTTTGTAATACAGCTATAATAAATAAATGCGTGTACTAATATGTTCAAAATCATGTGAAACGAATTTAGATGCAAGCTACGTATATGCAGCTTGAAATTAGGAGTTCACCAACTGAAATGTCTTGTTACATTAATGACCAAAATTGGTTTACTAATATATTTATAATGTTCTTAGATTGCAAAATATTTGTTGATATTCTTATCTATTATGCTTTTATAATAATTACAAACAACTTATAAATATTTCACTTGACCCAACGAATGAGCATAAGCATAAAACTTTCATGGCATTCATTTTTCTATTCATTTTAAAAGTGGATAGCAACAGCAGATTACAGAAGATAGCAAGACCAAGTTCTGTACGAAGCTGTTCACTTACAATTAAATTTCCTTTACGAATTAACAATTTGTATTCACTTAAATCAAATTACAATTAAGCTAACTGATTTAGATTCTTATTTATTTATTTTCTAACTGATGAAAGTTTTAAAAAAGTAATTTATTGCAGTGTACTCGTATATTCAAAATGGCTTCCCTTTTTGAAATACTTCACTGACTCCATTACACTTGAAAATATAAGAGTGAATAAAACCATTTCATAAGTAGGAACATATAACAAGCATAATGGATGTTGAATATGTATATAACGTATACTATATAGTGCATATACTCTTGTATTTATGTCTGTAAGTATATGTATCTTATTAAGCGTATAGTTTTATATAAATTTTATTATATTACATGGTGTTACACATGCAAACATTTTTAATAAGTATATTAATAGGAATATACGTAATTATAAAGTTTGGAAACCATTATAACTTATAATTTAACAGGGATGTGTAAAACTACAAGTAATTGGTTTTATTCATATATAATTCAAAATTCTGTTTCTTTTATAGATGGCCCATTGTTTTTTTAGTTACTTATATATGACAAATACTAAATGGTCATTACTTGTCGTGTCACGGTGTGGATATTAACTGGAAAAAATCAACGAATCTGGATGCGAACTTGAATCTCTAACCTAATACGTTAGTGCTCTTATATTGAGCTACCCGGTTGCTGATACTTCTTGGTTATTTAAAATTTGGACTTTTGATGGACAGCGTGTGTTTAATTAGCCATATTTAGCATATTTATGATAAATATGTAAGTGAATATATTTCATAAATATTATATTATATAGTGACTAGCTTGCCACAAGCTAATACCAAGTATTTTCTACTCCTTATATAGAAATTGTCTTGCAACACTAATGCTGGCTTACTAGATGCCAATGAAAGTGTTACACTGCTTTATTTTTCTAGTTGAGGTATTTATATCAATTTATTTTCTGCAATTTTAACAGTGTCCCATTTTCACTCATTTTTATATATATATATATTTGCTCTCTGGAGTCCGGGGTTTGCAGTACACAGATCGTGTTCAGGATCCTCATCAACTGGAGGCGACGTTTAAATAAGTGAACGACAGACATTAAGGCAGTAAATTGAAAAACATTTTATATTCCCTGTAGCATAAATGTTAGATGTTTAAGGCTAACATCACATTGATTACGTAAAAAGGAACCAGGCTTTTATATTTAAATTTTATATTTTGATGTAATTTTAATTTAAAAGTTATCTAAACATTTATCTGCAGCTTTCGAGAAAATAAAATAAATATTCATTCAAATAGGTTAGATTTGTTATCATTTAGGAGCATTTATTTATGTCGAAGGTTTCGGTAAAAAAGAGAAAAAGGTAGACAGGTCTACAATGTCTGAAAAATTAAAGAAAATTTCAAATACATATATAAAAGTATTTTGAAAGTTGAAGGGCAAGTACAGTTTTGAAAAATAGGGAAGTAAAGGAAATGTTGACATGAATTTTGTAGTGGTAAATGGGAACGATATTATTGTTCGTTTTTACCGGTTTTCTATTATAATACAGAAATAAAAATATATTTTTTTAAATGGAGAATAAAAATGGAAACTCTATTTTAGATCTGAACGAAAATGAATAGTGTAATTTATGTTTTCAGTCTCCTCTTTTAACGACTTGTGAGTCTTATGACAAGTACACATAAAGTTCAATTTATAATGGTATTGAGAAATTATAAATTACAATTCAAATTTGATTTTAAATGGGACAGAATGGTCTGCCCATTCTTTCAGATTCAGATCCGCCGTTCTGATTTAGTGTTACACATACGAAAAACGGACAGTTCGCCTAAATCTGAAACAAATCGAAGATCTGAGCTGATCGTGTAAAATAACCATTAGTAAATATAAATCCTAATCAGCTTACTGATAAAAAATTGATATAAAAATCACTAGAAACCAATTTTTTAAATTTGGCTCCATCGCTAATAAAATACCTGTAAAATTTCCGTGTGGTTTTTAATTAATTGTATTTATAGTTTGCTGTAAAGGATTTGCGGTTATTTCATTCTTTATGTTCATATTTCACCACTTTAGCTTAACCAACCACCGAGAAAATATAAAAACCCTTTTCGCAATATTAGCAGAGTAATATTTTGTGGTTGCGGTTTTTCATATTTCACTTTGTTTTTATTAAACGAAATTTTACCGGAATACAAGAAGAATTTTAATATAAAAGTATGATAACATTTTTCTTCATAAGCTTTATATGTACACTGTTAAATGGTAACAATGTTTTTCAAAGTCATCAAATGGTAGTGTTCATAAATTAAATATTATACATAATTTTGTTCATACATTTCTAAAGTTATTATAAGATTTACATACCTTGTTTTCTGGTAATTCGATTGTTACTCAACTCAAAATGATTTTACCTATTGATGTCTAAAATATTTATTTTAGATAAATAGGAAAACTAATCAGAGAATGTAAGCATTAGTTTTCAATATTACTTTATCTTTTATTAAAAAAACTAAGAAAATACAGATAGTAACTTTACTCGAGACTGGTGTATCTTAAGTTATTTCGTCTTTGATATAGTAACATAGAGATAGCATAATGTGAATATGTTAAATAGAAACAACTCGAAAAAATTTGACTTAAGGCAGGTGCATCGTAATATAATTAGTAATAGGTAGACTATGTTAAAAGTTTAGCGTAACTATTCTACAATCTCCTTAGTAGACTTTGGTAATTGGATTTTTCAATTCTCAATTAACTGAGGTTTATTATAAACCTTGGTGAATACTGTTGTTTCTCTACTCATCATAACTGTAGTTTAATTTCCATTTTATAGGTTAACTTTACTTATAACTGCGGAATGTGAATAATTGTGAAAATATAAATAAAGTCGTAAATCCTACATCATAAAAAAAGTATAAGTAAGGAATGAATACCTAACAGCAGTCACTGATTTAAGTATTTCTCCATATATTTGCTTTTTAATAATCAATGAGTTACATCAATAAATTTTTGTACACTTTTATTTTATTGTACATTACTTGGCAGTGTACGGTGCTAACTACAATGTTCAGGCTTCTGATTGAGCTACAAATTGCTATTTCTTTTCATCACAAATTGCTTCATTTAGTCTCCGAGCTGAAATGAAAACGTTTTACTTGGATATCTCTTTAGCTGTGGTATGCTGTGGAGTCATAGTCAAGTCTTGTTATAGGCGTAGGTATGGGTATTATACATTTACATATAATAAGTCTTGCTATGTATTTAACGTACTCCGTGACGTCACATTTGAAATTAGAGTCATGTGAAAATACTACTTCTAAAAAACGTAGATGCGATGAATAGATATTTTCAAAATTTTCTTTTGATTTTAAAAAGTCGTTATAAATAAAAAATTTAATAGGAATAATATAAAAGGGTTGATAGATATACATTAATCAAAATTCTACTTCCTCTTTAGTGGTAACCGTCTTCTAATCTCAGCTTTCAATTTAGTACCTTTTTTAAGGCGCTATTTCAAATTAAATATTTTAAAGTTTTATATTTAACAAACTTAGGATTGATTTAAAGTATCGAACCAATTTTGCAACTTATTTATGGTCAGCTGATAGGTATAGATAGCCAAAAAAAGCGTTTGAATAACTTCTAATTCTGAAGGGAACTCATAAAAGTTGCAAAGTACAGGGCTTCATATTACAGGTTCATTTTTAAAAAACTTTATTTAATTTTCAATAAACATTTTCTCCGATTCCAAAATAAATTTATTTCTTAAAGATTTCTTAGTAAGGAATTGAAATATTCAAGTGATGAAACATTGTCAATGAGATTTTCTTAGAAATCAGTTCCATTACGAACAAGAGGCCTATTGAAAATAGATTAAAGAATCATTACTGTATTTAATGTAGCGAAAGTAAACACTTGACGTTTTTTTAAATGTACTCAATGTTAATCTTTTTATCCATTTATATTAATTAAAGATGTTGCTATAGATTTATATTCGTTCACAGCTAATGGAGCAATTGTAATTTTACTCAATTATACGCTTAATTGCGTTACAAGATTAATGTGAAAAAGTTCAAAGTTGTACTTTACAGATTATGTTGTTTGCTATGTTTTGTAACAAAAAATAATTAATAGGAGTTGCAGTTATCAATACATACACATATATATGTATATATATATATATATATATATATATATATATATATATATATATATATATATATATATATATATATATATACAGGGTCTCCCAAAATTCAACGATAAGTGCGCACCAGATGGTGGTCCTGCTCATGACTACACGAGAAAAAAAGAAAAAAAATTATCTCATTTTGTTTTGAAATTACAAAAAACTACCATGACCACAATTTTTCAAATATTTCTAAATTTTTATCCACTTTTATTTATACATAAGAAACATTGCAAATCAGAATAAACACAAAATGTCTCCTGTTATAGTGGAGCTGTATCAAAGAATATATATATATATATATATATATATATATATATATATTTATTTATTTATTTATATATTAATTGTGTATGCCTTTCGGCTTTACAATCTACAGTATTATATTTCTAATACATTTCATTCCTATATACATTCCAAACTTAAAAACTAAACTTAAAATAAACTTAAAATCTTTTCGAATTTTACTACTTCCAAAAGTGCTTTCTGCTTCTTCTTCTTTTGACCCTCTCTATTATTCTCCACCATCTTATTTATTCTCCTGTTTTTCCTTTCCTTCTTACCTTTTCCGCCATCCACCTCTTTCCTTCACTGCCTCCCTTTAATAGCTGGCCAATATTCCTTTCGCTTGCTACTTTTTCCTTACACTCAAACTTAATGTGCTCCAGTGTTTCGTCCTCCGCTCCACACCTTCTACACTTTCTTTCCTCACTCTTTTCCCAGTATCTGTTTCCTTTTTCCTCATTTCCCAATCTAAACCTTGCTGTTCTTCTTATGTGTTTTATGTCTTTTTCTATAAGGTACTGAGGCACATTATTTTCCCATAACCTCTTATATCTTTTATTGTAGTTACTTTTTTCTATTTTTCCCATTCTCTCCTGCTGTTTTGTCTCCTTATCCCTTCTCCTTAGCTCCTCTGCCACACTTGCGCCACCTTCTCTTCTCCTCTCTGCCTCCTCGATCGCCATTCCATTCCTTTCAAAGTATTCTTTTCTCTTTTTTGGACTTCCTCCCCCCCCATTCTTTATGTAATCCTCTCTTATTTTCTTTAAGATTTTGCTTTCCGCTCTGTTCAATTTCTCCTCGTATTTTACCGCTCTTTCCCCTGTTTTAATTCGTATCTTATCCCTCTTTAGCTCCTCCATCACCATGTATCCTGGCGTGCACCTGTCCAGCCCTAGTACCCATTTCATATATCTCACATATATATATATATACTAGCTGTCCCGGCCACGCGTATGTGTGTGTGTGTGTGTGTGTGTGTGTGTGTGTATATTTTGAAATAAATATAATTCAAACAATGAGCAGTACAAATATAAAACTCTGCTCAGAATGTTTGCAAATTAATTAATTAATAATCATATACATGGCTTGTTTTAAAATTCATAAATGAAAATTTATAAGAATTCTGATTAACAAAGGGTGGGAGTGGGAGAAGTGAACACCGTACTCCGTGCTCAGTACTCCTTGTGCTGCACATTGGAACACGAAGGCTTCCCGCTCCGCGTTGTATAAAACGGGTACATTCCAAAATTATTTCGTGTTTTCAGCAATGAATTATTTTAATTAAAAAATTATTAGCAACTTTATTAAATATACTGTTAAAAGTTCATTAAAAAATATTAAAAACATTAAAATTATTTTTCATTCAATTAAAAATCAATAACATGGTTGATGTATTAATTAGAATATGTTTTAATTTCAGGGTAATATAGATGTTATTTAAATTATATTATAGAGATAAAGTAAAAAACTACCCATTCATTTATTTTTATTAGAATAATTATGAAAGTATATTTAACAATTAACGACACCAACATGCGACATTCAATCTTTGTTGGAAGAGTTAAACAACACGTCCAAACTGAAGTAACACATAATTGAATACTATATTATATATAAACTAATGTAATAACTTAATAAAAGGTTATCCAAAAAAGAATTTGGCAATTTACAAAAATATTATTTCAAAATATTTGGTGAGTAAACACAAAAAGTTCGCCATCCCTAGATAATTTTCTCTCCCTAATAATATGTACGATAATAGGCATGTTTAATAATTATTAGTGGTTGTACAAATTATGTTTAAATCGAAAAAGATAATTTCAATCGGGTTATCAAATTCAAAAATAAAACATCAGGATATCTCTTTGTGTATATATTTCTCAAGTAATAAGTTTCCTAATTATTTTTATAGAATATTAAATATTAATTAATATTTCCTTAATGACTGTACTTGAAAACATAAGCTCATACAATTTTTACCTATAGAAACGGTACCTTGGTCTTCGGTAGTCTGTTCTGATGTCGTCCATGCGTATATAAATGTGACTTTATTACGTAGCGTCGGTTAATTAAATATGCATGACGCGCAAATAGCCTCGGGCGACGTTCAAAGAAGTAAAAATATTCAAGAAAAAAATACAGGACCGAAACAGGCAAATAATCTTCTTCTAATATACTTTATTTGCTGTATTCTTCTTGCAATATGTCTCTTTAGAGTTGCAATTCGGTTGGGAACTGGCTCGACCAACATGCTTGATCGTTTATGAATGGGATGAAGGTAGTTGGTGGTTGCCGTGCTGTGCTCGAAGTTCGGTTTGACAATAAATACATGTATAATGCCGGTTTCACACCAGAGAGACAGTTTTGAAAACAGTTTTGTTGTCAAAAAACAAAATCATGTTTAGTTTTATTTAAAAACAGTTTTCGAAAAAGGACTGTTCATAATGAACAGACTGGTTTTGTTTTTAGTGTTTTTCTATGTGTCCCATAAAAATTATAAACATACACTGACAAGCGCAAATATTCACAAAAGAACCAAACTGCGTGTTCAAACCAAGCAGACTAAAAAGCAATAACAAAAGTGTATTATTTTGGTCTTACCGACTCCAGATGGGAATGTGTTTTGTTTACTAAAACAGCAACAAAAGACAAAAATGTTTTAAGAATTGGTGTAAACATTGATGTTTTTGTTCAGAAAAACAAGTTTTTGTTCTTGTTTTATTGAACTGTCTTTCTGATGTGAAACCGGCATAAGAAAACTGCAAGTACTTGTAGGAAGCAAAGGTAATTTTAGGACAAATTATTAAAATTAATTTAACTATAATGTTAAGGTTGTGACATTTGCTTGTGAAGGTACAGTTGTATGTAATGAAAATAAAATCATGTATTAGTAAGAGGAAGTGGCACATATTCCTAAAAACTTATCGGACATCGGAAATAGCTCGACGTTAAATAAATTAAATAGAAAAAGTAAGTAAATTAAAAATCGCTTGACTGTTACTTAATCATATTATAGCTCCAGTAATTAGGATATTATAAACAACAACTTTAAATTTTTTTTTAACATCGTCTTGAGTGTTATACAAGTCTTTCTTAAATCAATACAATTGTCTTCGGCGTGTTTACTTTCAAATAAATGAATTCATCCCTTTAGCTGTTTGTTTCCCGATTTGGCTCTGCATCCTGCGAACGTCCAACGCCCGACCATCGCATCGGAACAGTTCATTCAGTCAATATGATTCGATTAATTTTAATTGCGCTAATTGCACTATGGTGGTATTCAGACTTTATTCTTTCCAGCTTTATGCAGCCTGAGGGCTGGAGTCTGAGTGCTGGAACTAGAGCTGGAGCAGCTACGATCCGACAAACAACGAAATTAATTATTCAACTTTGTGAATGACAATTACAATTTTTAGAATAATTCTTTTACTTTTTATATCAACTGAAGTATAACAATTTTTTAAGAAAATAATTTTTATGTATTCAAATAAAATTTGAGAACTCTTGAGAAATATTATTCAATGTCTCCTTACTCTATATGGCATACTTACTAGAGTACATTGAATTGTAAATGCCCAGCCGGAATATTTTCAAGCTTAAATTTTTTAGCGTTGATCAAATTCGCTCACAAAGTTAATACGAGTGAATTAGTGGTTTTATAAAATCTCTCTCCCGTAGTACAATTACACCATGTTTCAAAGAATTCTGCCAAGAATCAATCACTGAAATAAGATTTGCGTAAACTTGTAAGGGCATCAAGATTGTATATGATAAAATAACAGTGTAAAATGTTTTTTAAGAAAATAATATAATATTTTTCAAGACAAAAGTTACGTAATCTACAACATTAATGACTTCTTAAAAGAGATGAAAGAATTAAAAAGAAAATTTGAAATTCTCCTCTCAATGTAAATCCTATCTCAAGTTCCGTTACGTCATTCCATCGCATCGCTTCATTCTGTTCCTCTGTTCTTCAGTCGTTCTGTTCAGCAGTTGGTAGTTGGCAGTTGCCACTCGGCTTGTATTCTCACCATTAGAAGATTGTCATTTAAAGAACATGTTTTATGTTTTATTTTTGTATCCCTTTTTTTCGGCACGTTTTTTTCCTTCTCTTAAACACGACATTTCAATTTAAAGTACTCTGTGAGCTTTCGTTTAGTCCTGTCAGTACGGCGAACAGAGCTTTGTGCTTTTTACTTAAAAATGAAACAGTAAACCGCTTATGGTACACTCAAGAATTACAATTAATTAATAATAAACAATGTTTTTATTTAAGAGGAATTATTTATTTAGGCAATGATATCAAGAGATTAATTAAAGAAGAATATGTGGACGAGCCTCTTTTGTTTAGTTAAATTTAGAAAAACATTATGGCACAATTTTTCTTAAAAATCGTTTCTAAATAAAATAACATATTGTTATTAAAAGCGCATTGGATTATTATTATGATTAGAGCCCCTGATTAAGCAAATAGTGATTGGATAAAACGGAATTTGGCCTGAGAGTGATTTCAATAGTGACACATTTAGGTTCTACACGATAATTTTGTGCATATTCCTAGTTAGATTGAAATTGCTTGGGTTAGCGCATGGTAAGGTTACTAAATAAGGTTGGTACAAGGTTAATTGTAACACTCAAGTTAACCAATTAGTAATTGACTTTATTTAGATATACTTACTGAAAAAATAAAATTTATGAAGTATATAGTCTATACAGTCGAAGTAATATAATTCACAGTTGTTAGCTTGCAACAAGCTAATTCAGATTCAGGTTGTACGTCTTATATAGAAATTGTCTAGCAAGCGTAGCATTGTCTAGCAAATTTCACACTTGCTAGCTTAATACAAGAAATCTACATTAGCTTAGCTAGCGAGCTTAATACAAGAATACTACATTTTCTACTTGGAATTTATCATATTCCATCAAGCGATATGAAGCTTCGACAGTCAACATCATTTTCCTATTAAGAGTTTGTTTGTGAAAAAAGTAGCATAAGCAACAGACAGACGTTAAATAAAATAAATATTAAAAGAAAAAAAACTGGTTTATAACATTTTTTGATAAAATGAAGAAATGACTGAGCCTGTAAAACCCGCCCCTCATTTTCATTGTTGAATTACGATGAAACACTTTAATATTATGCAAGTAAAAAATAATACAAAAACATTTCCCGTTTTATTTCATCTAGTCAGCCTATTTGCACTTACTCGTATATGTACTTTTATTCATTATTTTAATTCAAACAAATTTACCCTCTAAGACAGAAAGATCTCCCGTTCTATGTATATATCTTTTTACCATTAGGTACTCTGGTTAGCTCTCATAAATCTATTGTGATCGCAAAGAAATAAATAATGAACCCAAGCTCTTTCGAATTCACCCCAAGATACCGTGAGATAAGAACAGACTCAAGAGCATATCGTTTTATTTTAAACATTTTTTTTTTGTTGGAAACACTCAACGGATTATAAATACGTTTTTTATGAAGATCTCTCTCTCTCTTTCTAGTTTATAATACAGATATAGATAAATATCTAGAGATAAAATATCATCCCAACAAGGACCAAAAGAGTTTAATCAAAATATCATTTTTCATATCTTATAATCTCTCAAATACAGATTAATTATTTACAGAGTTTTGAATATTTCGGTTGGTTGAGTAATGGCTCCAAGTTTTATTCTAATCTCTATCAAATTTGACTATTTGATTGACTAGTTATTTAAAAAAGTTTACAAAATAATAAAACTACCCGCAAAACACAAAACAAACATTATTATTATTTATTTATTTATTTGATGTTTTACCTTTCGGCATTACATTCTTCTGCCTTAGTACAATACATTTTTAATCCTTACATATATATATATATATATATATATATATATATATATATATATATATATATATATATATTTCCTTCTACCAGAACCAAAAAACAAAAACCTCAATATCTACAAGACAATAAATGGTTTTGTACATTTTAAAAGGATTTAAATAGATTCAGCCTTCCTTCTTCTAGTTATTTCTGCCATCCATCTGTTCCCTTCCTTGCCCCCTTTTAAGAGCTGCCCAATATTCATCTCACTCTCTACTTTTTCTTTACAATCAAACTTAATGTGCTCCAGTGTTTCGTCCTCCGTTCCGCACACTCTACACATTCTTTCCTCTCTACTTTCCCAGTATCTGTTTCCTTTTTCCTCATTTCCCAATCTAAACCTTGCTGTCCTTATGTTTTTTATGTATTTTTCTATTAAGTACTGTGGTATATTACTTTACATTCACCTTTAAAAAGTAGTTCTTAATATTTTAAAATTATTCGAAAAGCATTGTTAAGATATATGATTTATTGCTATACTGATGCACAAAAGGGCACAAAACGTTGTGTATTAGGTAAAATGGTCTACATAGTACGTAACTTTTGTTATGTTAGATAAACCTAAGAGATTATATACCCGTTGTATACAAGGGTAAGGAATAATTCCTGCCAAACCAGTGCCGAATTAAGATATTGGAGGCCCGTGTGGTGTGGTTACTATAAGAGTTGTGTGAATCCTTTACTATTTCTTGTTTCAAGTTAAATCCAGATGGTTGGGACCTCTGGTCTACACTACAGGTTCCACATAGCACTAATACGGCACTGCTTTTACAGTCAACTCAACCACCACAGTCACATTCTAAATCTTAATTTATTTTAATAATATTTCTTTTTAACCGATTTAAAAGAAACTGTTTGATGTTAAGAAATCGCTCTTTTCGTGTTCTGCTTTTGTGTCGTCTACGTTCATCTTAAGAAGTTAATTTTTATATAATATTTTTCATTATAGAATCAGAAAAGGGTCGGAGCCTTATAGATTTTTGTAAAAGTTTTTATATTAACTAAAAAACATGTTCGAAAATTACCAAAATCTGAGACCAATTTAAATGAATATATATATATATATATATATATATATATATATATATATATATATATATATATATGTATATATAAATATACATACAAACATATATGATTGTGTGGGGGTGTGGTTCTATTTCCTTTAATTTGCATACTTTCTAAAACATTCTTTTTGGTATTGATTTATTCACAAGTTCATTAAAAAATAAAACTAAAGATAGGTTTTTAACCCTTTCTAGTGTTGCTATGTTGTTCAATGCAAGCACTACGTTGAGTACAAAAACCCTTTTTTGAAAGGGTTGATTCACCACGAAAGAAACATGAGGGTGAAAATATCTTGTCAAGACTTATCATCATCTAGCACCCTGAAAGTTAAGGTTCAAGTCCAGAGCTTCAAATTTATGCCAGGAGATGAACAGGGATGGAAATAGATACACGATGCGTAGATCAAGCTTTAGTATTACTAGATTCAGTAATATTTATCAGCTGGTTAAATTATTGATAAATTTATTTAACAGTTTTTTTTAACACTAATATATATATATTAGTGGCCTATAGTGGCCGAGAGCGTTAATGCTTGAACAGCACCATATCTTTTTAGTTTTCTTTTGTATATTAAATATAGTTTTCGAAGGCATTTTAGGCACTTACCCTTTTTTCGTCTAATATATGTGTATATTTATTCTTATACTGTAAGATTTTTGTCAACTTTTCATCTCTTTTCTGAGGAACTCTGGAAAATAGGTACAAGTTTCACGAAACAATCGAAGAAAAACCTTGTTTCTTCACGACCTTTTTACACCACTTGTTGGCCCCCAGTCTCTCTGCCCACTTGCTACGGTCCTGCTTCTATGCATACACAATAGTAATATTTATATATTAGCCAATAATCGCAAAAAAGAGCGATACTCTTTAAAACACAAAAACAAAAATGTGTTAAATCTTGTAAATACTGAATTACAAACTAAAAAATAATATTTCAAATTTATCATGAAATAATAAAATTTTAATGTGTTTGAACTCACAAAGCGAAAATAACAAACCCAATGTTTTTTTGCATTGCTCTTTATAGTGCTTAGTAAATTTTTAATTTATAAAGTTGTCCGCATTGTCATATTACATTTGTTTAAAAGTTTTGAACAGTTAATGAGCTAAGAAAAATTTCCATAATAATAATATATATTTTAAAACGAAAAATCCATTTCACTCACTGATGTCCACCCCTTTTATTTGATCAAGGCATCGCGTCTGAAGTTGACATTTACGTCCCCTATAATATTCTCCCCTAACTAATGCAATTTTTTCTTATTCCCCTTAGTTTTACAAAGTAAAATAAAAATTCTCTCTTCACCAAGAAATATATTTTATATATATATATATATATATATATATATATATATATATATTTTTAGATTTCCCGAGCATTTTCCAACCCACTCCTATATTGCCATACCAACACACCCACTCTTCATTCTAACCCTTAGTTTTATTTTTTATATTTTTGTTGGAAAGCTTTTTTCTCCCCTTGTTTGAACTGAAGGCGAGTCACACTTTTTTTTTTATAGATATATAGAGAGTCAAAAAGGGTTTGAAGTGGAATCACATTCATAGACTTTGTTTAAAATTTAATCGACTGTACGTACCTACCCTTATACAAAATATAAAAAAAAATTGTGTAACAATAAAAAAAAAATAAAAATAAAAAAAATATGTGAAAAACTGTTGAAGGTAAATCAAATCCAATTTGAAGCCTCAGGGTGAATCTTGTGTACTGCTAAAAAAATGTATTAAAAAGTCAAAACCAAACTTGTGGAGAGGTCCAATCATGCGGAACTGACAGAACCACATAAGTTAATAGACATGCGATTTAATAACAACGATTGTCTGCTATTCATTAAAATTTTAGAAATATTTAATTTTGTGTCAGTAACCCAAGTATGATGAGATATCCTTCATAAATAAGGTTACACAAATTTCACCTCGTCCTTATTGTCACGCCTTGTCACACATTGCGGACGCTCCCGCCCCCCTGTTGTGACGTCATATACATTGAAAAAAAATTGTTTTTTGATCATATTTATTTTCCTTTCTTAAACGATGAATTTTGAGATCCTTATTAAACTTATTTTAGTTTGAGATAATAATATATTATCTCATATTGTATATATAAACTTAAAACATTCTTTCAGCCATGTTATTTTCCAAGTTCTATTTTTACTTCGTAAACCGTTTCGGTGTCTATGCAAAACATTCGTGTCCTCTTCGTCTAGGGATGCAGGATATGGGGGTGGATCGATAAAAGAGCTTCTCTGTAACCCTTTACTTTTTAATAGTTTGCTAGTTGTAATCATAAATGGTGTTTACCCTGAGTCATCAGCTCTGCGGTACAGTTATTAAAGAAATTATCTTTTTAAATATGGAGCACATACGAATAAATTATTATTTATAGCTTAAGCAATGTTATTCGCGCCCAACACTTATTGAACTCAGCCAGTAACTTTATCGAGACCTACTTATAACTAGCTTCACGGTAATAAACAACAATTATTGACTCGGCAGCGTTGCGTTACAATGCGGTTCAAATAGATTTCGATTTTATAATGGTTTTAAACGGAAACAGTAATTGTCTTTAATAAAAACGCCCATTAAATTGTACTTCCGTTATTTGTGAGTACAACTACTCATTTGTAATAAATTATTCAGTGATATACTTTATGTACGTAATGTTTAGATGTACCGTACCGTAAAGACCAGGGCAATTTAGGCCCACTATATTTTATTTGACAAAAATATTAACATGAAAATATATTTAATATGGGGTATTAATGATAACAAGCCAATTTTGTTTTTGAATATTTTTTTTTACTTAATTTGTCTCTGTGAATCAATTATTCAACTCTTAATATCATTCCCACCTAATGTTTTAGTTGCTGGCACTGGTACTGACAATACTAGACTAGCTTCCTATAAAGTCAAATTTAGTAGGAAGTCTAAAAGATGTCTAAAATAATTTAAAGTTGATACGAGTATTTGTTATAATTGTTGTACCAAACTCATGCAGCTACTTAAATTTTATTACCGTCATACTGCATTTACTTTAAATACAGAAAGGCCGTCCACACATGGGTCGACTGATTGCAAACCTTAGCTCTGAATCTGCCCGAACCGAATGAGAATGCAACTGTGTTGTTAGTGAGAGAGCGCACGTGTATACGAGTGAGAGAACACACACTGCACGAACGAAACTAAACTGATTTGATATTGGTTTTGAGCGGGTATGTTTCTTGGTTGCAGGGCAATTACGTTGCATGCTATAGATGGTGACATCATGAGCAGAGATGTGCACAAATATTATTCAAAAGTATTTAATTACATACATGCATACAAATACCTCATAATACGACATAATAAAATTTCCTATTATGCTATTGTTAAAAATTCTATAGGAAACTTCGTTGTGCGACTAGTTTGCAATCAGTTGAACTGTGTGCGAGACGGACAAATACTAATATGTAACATGTAAATAAAATCCAAAATTATGCAATAAATAAATCAAATATAAAGTTAAAATTTCAATAAAGTTATAAAATAATATTAGAACATGTTGATGAAGTATAAAATGGTAATTAATTTTTAATTACTGTAATTTTAATTGTAATTACTACAAATTAAACACTAACTCGTACTCACTGAGTGAATGTTTGATTTAGTTGGCTCCAGTGGCCCTTAACAGTTTCATTACTTTATAGTAATACTCGTAAAACAAACAAAAAACTTTTTAAATGAAATAGTTCTCGATTAATATGAAAACCTCTGAAGCGTTAACATTTCTTGAACGTAACAAACGAGTCTGGAAGTAAACAGAAAAATTGTGAAAAATAAAGAAGAAAAAACATACACAGTTGTAGTAGTACCTTGTAATTATATCTGCAATGGAACTTGACTCTCGACTTTTCTATTTGTTTCATTGAATTGTTCATTAATAAAGTTCTTTTTATTGTTTTGTTATGAACATTTTTGCTAAATATTTAATTCTTTTGTTTTCAAATACTAATGATTTATATTATTCTACAAAAAGCTTGATGAAAATCTCAGTAAAGTTAAACAATGCAGTACTGAAGAAGTGGAAGTACTGCAGAACAGTGGCGCCCCGTTTTCATTATAAAATAAAAACAGATTGAAAATAAATAAGTAAAAATAAATTATTATATACACATTTTAATAAGTCTAGGTAGAACATTAGACGGTTTTATTAGTAAGTTAACTTTGTTTAAAATATCTTTCAATAAAAAAATTTCTATTTTAAATCAATAGAAAAACGAAATATTTCCGGGAAAAGTGGTGGTATTTTTATTTTAATCTAAAGTACAAACATTCAGGTTAGTAATAAAACACAATATTTGCTAAATGTCACTGAAATATACTGATTTTGTATTGATTTAAAATGACTGCTCTTATTGAAAGACCCTATAGTACCAATGTTAGATTTTTTTAGCAAAAGAAATTATAAGCCAAAAAAAATTTTCATTGTAACATTTTGGGGAGTTTTATATATATATAATTAATAGTTAACCCCTTATAGTTACTTCAAAATTTAAATAAACAACGTTATTTTGATATCGTTATCCTGTACCTTTTAGTCCTTTCGTTTGAAAACTATAATAATGTGTTATAAAATTATGTATATTAAAAATTTGTATATATAAATCAAAATTTGAGAAGTATTCCTGATTAAAATTTAACGCTCCTTTTCACAACAAAACGCAATCTATTGACATTTTATACAAAAACAAATTTGTGTTTTTTTGTAACCTCGCTCTACCAATTTTTGGAACAAGTTTTACCACCGACTTGACATTGCTTAAAAATACATGATTACATTTTGAATATGATGAACTTAATAGCACAATATCTAAATTGTACATCGCATCGAAATGTTACCGGGCCCCGGAAAAAATTTCACCCTATTTTCATCTAGAGAGGTTATAGTCAAAAACAGAGTAAAGGCATTGACACCAGTCAATTTCCCTAATATCCTGGTTAATTTCCCATTATGTTCTTTTAAACTTGAGACAAAAAATATATACTATTCAACATATCGTGCACAATTTGCGTCTGGTACCGAATCTGCAACACTGCCGCTGCTGCTGTTGCTGTATGCTGCTCATAGTGATGTGATCTGATCCCCACAGAGTTTGCAGTTGCCAGTTGCCTGTTGTTTCCGCAATTTCCGTAAGGTCCGTCGGCCGTACAGCCGGGTGAAGCGAGGCGGTCGGACCCAATCGCGTGGGTTTCCGCTTCAGCGAGGGAAACACCACATAGGGTGGCAACAGGATATCAGAGAAGGGAGGTGGAGGGCGGAGTCAGAAAGGGCCCCCGCGCAATTTATTCCGCTGTTTTAATAACGCAACGCAACGGTCGACGCTAAAGAGGAGGGGCTATACAATAATTCTGCATGCTAATTCTAAATTTATTTTATGTTTATTTTATACAATTTTTATAGCATACAATATATAAAACAATATAAAATATTTATATCGAAACTATGAAATATTTCTCTTAATAACTGTTTATAGAATTCATTTTAATATTATGTGCCGTTTTATTATTGAGAGCTTACTAGGAAAATGTTTTTGAAAGATTTATGAAAAAATCGTAATTGTAGCTACTGTTTAAATTTGATACAATCTTTTATAATTGAATAAATTTGCGTACACTGTATTTTAATAAAAAATATAGGGAAGTATACGAGATTTGTGAAATAAAATTAAAATAAAAGGGTTGTTTCAAAACTTACTTGCTCGATCCAGTCGTGCCGAATGAGATTGGAGTATTCTATTCCTGTGGACGAGAATAGTAACGGCCATCGATTTCCGCGAAAACATTCCCTCTGGGCAATCTAGCAATCCAACAATCGTACCGAGTCCTTGAAGGGTTGAATAGCCACTGAACCACAACTCTCTAAGCACTGTGATAATACACAAATGTTTCTAACGATAATGACACGAAGTAATGCACACAAAGTGGCAAATGTTAAACGCTACGAGTAACGACCTGGTTACCTAGCTTCCTCTTAACATTAATGGAAGAGGAACAGAAAAACCAACAAGACAACAACAAAGATTTAAGGGGTTACATCACCCTGAAATCATCCTTATAAAAAATGTTTTCATTGTCAACATGTTAAGCCTTTCTAGATGTATATGATTACAAAATTTACAAAAATATGAATTACTTTCTATAATTTAAAAAAACTCAAAATATTAAGCGAGAATTTGCGGGAACCGTAATTATTTTCTTCGTCTTTGTAAATCAATTTGTGTTTGATTGCGTATACTTTAATTAAATACCGATAAAAAAGATATTTCTTAAATACATTATGTATTAAACATATACAACTCTGGTTTATACATACTTAAATTATAGAAATTTAGAGAAAAATTAATAAACAATTCAAAATAACTTCTTTTTAATTGTTTACCCAAAACTTCAAACAAAACACTTTGGTAATAAAACTGTAACCAAAACGGTTAACCAAATTAATCGTTTCATTATTCAATTGTTTCCCTTTTCGATGCTAACAAACAGCTTTTGTTTTTCTCTAAATATTTCATAACTTGACTCCAATAACCTTATCGTATCTTCTGATGAGAAAAAGGAAAGTTTGAATATAATCAAACCCAGAGAATCTGTGGATTGAACCGGAAAACACAGCAGACTGCTGTCAATTATTAATGCTTAAAGAATCAAAAAAGTGTACTCGAATAGAATTTTCAGAAAAATGTTCAATTTTGTAGTGATACAGATCCGTATCTGATAGACATAGAAAAAAGTATGATAAACAAAGTTGTAGCAAATCATGTCCTCTAAAAAATTGATAATATCAATTTTTTTCGTAAGACTCACAAGTAAAGAGATATTTCCAATAAACTGTGGCGGTGCAAACTTGGGTGGCTTCGGAATAACTAGCTCCAACTTTAAAACATATTCAAGAATCTAAACTCTTTATTCATAACCAATGAACTCTTTACTCATAACCCAGAAAACGTGTACCAATATAAATACAAGCATCTCTTAGTTTAGTTTCTCAGGGTTCTGATGCATCCCCTTAATATTCAAATTATATAATATAAATGAGAACAATCCCTTGCAATTATTTACGTTAGTTGCAGGTATATTATTTCAAAGTGTTTTCTTATTTCTATTTAGAACCCGTTCTTAGTAAGTAGCACCACGTAAGGAGGGGACGTAAACTGGCAACCAGGACCAGGAAGACCCCAGACCGTTATATGACGAGTAAATGTAAATAAGATGAGATTTTGTTCAAGATGAAATTGTTTTTTTAATTAGATACATAAATTATTTTAACTATCTCAAATGTAATAAAATATTATGGGAAGACCTACTTTAAGTTTTTAGATTATTTTGAGTGACTTTTTTTTTTGGAACATTCATGGTAATTATTTTTGCTGAGATTATTTTATTTAGAAATGCCAGAAGAATAATATCAAAAATAGAAATAATTAAGGCAACGGAGGGTTTTCACTTACATAAAAATTATTTTAATATGGATGAGAATTTGAAGTGCATTAAATTCAAATACTTTGACAACTATACAAAAAATTATAGTTAAAGTTATTTTCGCAAATATTTCCAGACTATATTGACATCTTAGATAGCAAATCTCGTCAATAATTAAAACGCAGTAGCCACTCAACTCAAGTTTATACACTTATATAATGCAGTTACAGCTAATTTTGTCATTTCATGTTTTCATCTTTTATTGTGTCTAATCTAAAATTTATTTCTATTTGGATAATTATCACTATCTATTTTTCACGATTATATTTGGCATCATTAACGTTGTAGCCCGTAAGTTGCACTCATATCCTTAATTCGCTTCTGCATATGATAAAGATTTTAGTTTGATTGAAGTATACCCATAAAGAATATATTATTTAAAATTGTAACCTACCAAACTCAAGCTTATACACTTATATAATCTTATAAACTTTAATATTATATTTACTTTTCAGATAACTGACATCCCCACTTCGACCACCAACTTCAACCCTCAGTTTTCAACAATATGGATAGAATCTGTGAATATCTTCATAAGAAAAAGAAGAAGAATATCCAAGGACTGCGTTACAACTCAATAAATTCACCTCCGAAAAATGAAGTAATATAAGTCATTGCGAATGGAAATTAAATTTGTCGTATTAGAAAATTCAGTAATTATATTCCATTTCTCCTTCGAATTACGACTTTATTTTTGATTCAATAAAGAATAAATCTTAATTATACAGAACGGAATATAAAGTTGAAAAATATAGAAAAAACAGCGTCGTTGACTACAACTAAGTTATAGTCTTTTCCTGGTTATACTATTTATTTGTTGTAATTGTAATTAATAATATTGTAATTTCTGTAATAGTGGTGTCTGAAACAATGTTGCAATAACATTGTGGAGTGTCTGGCCGATAGACAGTTGGGTAACGAATATTTAAAATATTTGATTTCACAGTTTCTTAATTGATTAAAATTAGATGTGCTCTTACCGTCCTTGAAAGAAAGACATATCTCTTTTCGAAATTGTTCCAATTATATTTCATTGTTTTAAAATGTACAAGTAACATTTAAAATACTTTCAAGAAGCAATTTAACAGTCCATGTAGATGATAGGCCTCCAATAACTCACATCACAGGGAAATGAAGCAGAGGGCCTTTCAAAGGATAAAGCTTGACATGAGGGGGGAGGGGAAAAGACATAAACTTCTTGACATTACATCTAATCCAAAACTCGACGTCAAAAAATAAATAAAAACAAGACCAAAAAGCAAAATAAGACTGTCGCTACAGGAGAGTGGGGCTCCATAATGTGTAAAAAAAATTCGTAAAAAATTATGAAATTTGTGTGACGTAATTTATGGATTTGATGGAATTAATTTGATACTAAAATTTGTAAAGATATCATTACATAAATGTAATTTATTTCTATATTTGAATAACAATAAATGTACGAACCTAAATTGAATTGATAGGTAGCAATAATAATATAATTACAACGTGTGTTGTACAATCCATATTTATTGCAGTTAACTGTTGTAACAATGATTTCAATAAAACCAATAACACTCGAACCATTGATATTCTATAAATATCTACCCACCTCAATCCTCGATCCTCGAACCCTCCAAAATAAACAACCCTCTGGATAACCAATAATAAATAGGTGTTTAATATGTTAAAGCTATTGCCACGTGCCAGAACTATCTATAGCCAATCTGTCTTCGGGTCAGGTACATCAGTATGTTTATAACACTGATGGTCAAACAGTAAAATAGTTATACTAAATTTAAACAAAAATGTAAATAAAATGAAAGGAAACCTAATGTGTAATTTGTCTTGTAAGTCAACTTTATTAAAAGTAAAAAAAAATATGTTGTCTTAAATTATGAATTTTAGGTTAAATATATATAAAAAATGTTTGGTGGTGGCTATGACGAATAAAAGTTAAGGCCAAATAAATAAATTAAAAACAATATATATAAGTTGTCTTAAACAAAAGGAAAACTAAGTTGTACTTATGTGATCAACATGATATCAGATGGCTATTCTTCTTGTGAGGACTATTATTGAAGACAGTGTAAAAAGATAGTTAAATACATTTAAAAATTCATTAATAAACTCAAGATCTTAATATCGCATCTTCGAATGATTAAATAAAATAACACTTCAAAGACAATGTACTATTACAATTAATAAGAGACAATATAATTTAATAAGAGTTGTTTGTTATTAAATACAAGAAAATAAATCATTTTGTTTTTTAAATAAAAAGATGATTTCAAACGTCTAAACATTTAAATGTATTGAAAAGCATTATAATCTTACAGAAGAATATGCCAGTTTCTATTAGTCAAAAACAAAGAAGTTAAAAATGTATGAAAGTCAAACTTGTTGACAATTGTTTTAAGATAATTTGACGTCTTATCCTATTATAATACAATTTGAAGTCTTTGTGGTATAAAGATGTTCTGTAAGTTCTTTATAAAAGTTGAAAATTATGTAAATTGTTGTAATCTATAATAGTAGTAGGTATGTATGAAATTTATAAAAATTATTTCAATAAATTTTGTACTTTGTGCATACAAAAACAAAACTATCAATGTACCGCACTTTTTCCACAGCTGATATTGGTTCTGTGAATCAGGTAGAGGTGTGGAGCTATGAGTATAGGTATTGACAGCATTAACCTATAATAAATAAAGCAAAGTGTTTATTGATAGAAACCCATAATGACTTTAGTCGTAAACCGCTTCAATCACAGCGCCACTGTGCATCGTAAATGCCGTTGTGTTATAGTGTTGTACCCTTATAATACAGGTATTGGTATAGGTATAGGGATGGAATATAAAGGTAGATTATTTATAAGGGATATTGGATAGGGGAGTACGTTCAATTGTACAATAATTATCATAAACACATTATTTATATGGAGCATTCTATTTGTATTCAATTGAATTTTTTTACCTGTTGGTGTTGGTAGTGATTTTGTTGTATAATATTGTTTCGGTCTTTACACATTCATTCAAGCTAAATAACATTATTAAAATTATGAAATGCGTGCAAGTAGATTTCACTCACATGAAGATGCAGCAATCCATGCAATTTATGTTCTAGTTCTTCCTCTCTTTCTGTTTTTCTCTTTTCTATTTCATTTTCTTTACCACATTGCATATAAACTTTGCTTTTTTATTATTACTCAACAAATAAATACGAAATATAAATCATCGTAGTTCCTATAGACGTAACTTTCACTGTATAATGTTTTATGTTTCATTATCTTGAAAGTAGTGGCATAAGTAAATAACCGAAGTAAGTAAGATATACCGTCGCATAGAGTTTGTAGCGACAGGTACCATACAAACAATTTTGATCGGAATCCAATTAGATGCAAATCGTATCACTCTGAATGGTGATTGGAATCCTATTAGCCATTAGTGAGACATTACATGAAGCTTTGGACAGCATGTCTGTACCGGATGGAACGCTCCGTACCCCCTATGATGCCCTTCCTAATACTTTCCAAACGAGGAACACTGTGTGACTACTGTCTAACCGCTCTCTGATATGAGATTGCTAAGATACGACAAATTGTTTGTAGGGTAATTGCCTACTGCGACAACAAGACATTCCAAGTGAAGAGTGGGGTGGTCAGAAAACCACGATATTTGTGTGACGTAATTTATAGATGACCCCTATTTAAACAAAGTATATCAAAATACCTAAAGCTATAATAAGACTCATATAAATTTCTAAGTACGCATAATGTCAAAAGATAAAATAATATTTCATAAGGAAATTTAAAGTTATACAAATATAATGAATATCATTTAAAAGCTACGGCAAAGATAAGATCTATCTATATTTATGTTGAATAAAACTTCACCAGACTTACAGTCAGACACAGTTGTATAATAAATATGAATAAAAGGTATATCAGGTTGTTTTCCAACAAAAACAGTCTTTTGTGAGAGTTACATCGAAACCCAGACCGGGACCGAGACCGGGACCGAGACCGAACCGAATTGAACAAAGCTGTAAGAATCGATTTATTGGAACGTGACAAAAATACAAACTTGTAATAGAAACCACTCAAAATACCAGACAGATTTAAATATAAATAATACCCAATGCAGAGCCGGATCAATATAGAGTATTTACATAACCACCGTAGGTAGTCCATTTTTCGAGGTGCACTTTTTGAAAAATAATTAAGATAAAAGAAAAAAGTTTACATTCGATTGAATAGATAAAACAGATGACCAATAGATAAACAATTAACAGTGAATAGAATAGGGTTTCTGATCGTTTTACACTGGATAGAATAGACTGTGAGAATGTAATAAAGCTTAGGAATTTCTAAAAAGATCACTAAACATAGAGATATAGGAATAGAGAGCGCGAAGGTCGCATGAACGGCCGCGTATAAAATAAAGCGATAAAGGCAAAGAGAGAGATTGTTGCCGAGTGTCCTATCTGTCTCTTTCTGACCGAATCGCTGCTGCTGGCTTAGTTGATTGGCGGTGAGATAGGGAGTAAGTAAGCAAGCAGACGCAGTGCTCGGCTAGAAAGAGACACAGAGGACTTTCGTCAGATGTCTCTCTTTTTGCCTTTATCGGAGTATTTAGCCTCTTGCGCTGGTTTGCGATGGTTTTAACCAAAGTAGAAATTTCTCTGGTTTGCTCCTCTGCCCGATACACTTCTATATGAAATATTTTTAATTGTTATGTTTCACATCAATCGTTAATTATATTATACTTTCTTTAGGGTGCTGAAAAATAAAATTTCTTACTGGCACCCGTATGCCTAGACCCGCCACTGGCTCAATGTATACGAATAATGTACATATTGTAAAGTTATTGTGAAAATATATTGGATTAGTTGGATATTCATTTATTTTATATGTGATACGATACGAAACGAAACGAATACTGGTACAATGCTATTTTATTGGAATATGTCTGTGACAGCGACAGGCGTCTAAAGACCCAAGGGGATGAAACGTGGATTGTAAAATGTACGAACAGATACTTTTGTTTATATTTTAACCACGTTCTTCGATGAGAATTACGTACGTATCTATTATTTGTGTATGTGTATGTAAAGAAGATATTGTAAAATAATTATTGTAAAGTTGAAATATGTACAGCGAGCCAGAACTTGGTTAAAAGTTACTAGTATATTGTAGTAATTTTATGTTATATTCTGTATGTTATTTTCAGTGGTGATAATTTTTTTTCGCTGAAATTTGACGCCATTTGTTCCGTGAATAAAGTGGAAATGGCAGAAAATGGGAGGACTACATATCAACCATGTTTCTTTTTTTTTTTTAAACTATAATACTACAACTAGGTATAGATATACTTATCTAGTGGCACATTTCTATAATTACACGGTGTGGTAGATATTGTTCCAATGAACAATTCTACATGATTAGGTTTGATCCTGCGTAGTCTTCAACCAACATTACTATCAAGCAACATTTACGTCACGGCGATGTTTTCGTGTTTACGAACATCAGTGTTGATTTCTTCTCCGACTGTGTTAATCTTCAGGTCGTCATTGCTTATATGCATTAACTATTCCTCGCAGAACTTTATTTTGGAACGTTTGTATTTCTTTAATGTTCGACTTCTTGGTGCAACTCCAGAGTTGCACTCCGTACGTCCACACTGGCTTTAGCACTTGTTTATATATAAGAAGCTTGTTTTCAGTGTTTAGTTCAGAGCGTCGTCCAATTAGCGAATACATATTCCTGTATTTTATGTTATCAACCATATTAGGAATGTTAAGTTTTAGAAGAAGTTTTTGAGGCCCGGGGCCTTGCATTCTCGTGCAGCAACCCAAGTAGAAAATTCATTACTATATATCTATTCGAATCTCGCGCCTCGCCCTTTAGAAATCCCACTTGAATCACTGCGTCTTCTTTTATAAAACTTCCAATATAACATTTTATTTCTAGTCAATTATCATCAAAAACACTTACTTACAATTTACATTAATTAAATGGCTAAGGCAATGTAATATACATTATACAGGTAATAGAATATGCCCTCTATACAATCCAATGATTGCTTTTTGTTAAAGGGTCATTAGGGCCGCAAAAAATATACATATATTAATTAGCGATAGAATTAAAATTGAAAATGTAACGTTACAGTAAATTCAGAGCCATATTTAGGATCGGATTAACACATGAAAAAAGGAAGCAAGGAAAGTAATTTTCACTATTGAAAAAAAAATTCATTCTGAAATAATTTCTTTTAGTGGCATGGATTCTCTTTGTGGTGCGGGCCCATAAGTATTATGCTTATAAGCGGCCCTGCAAACATTCGTAACTTAGCACGTTTATGAAATCGAGATTCAGCAGATGTTCGATTCGAAACTCCACGCAGTGTAAACTGTGCTTCACGATAATTCTGTTTTTATAGTTACAGCTAACAAGCACTCGCTTGCACCTTTAAATCGTTAAGTTGTGGTTAAGGTGTCAGCTAAGATGAAGAGTATAATTATTACACCAAAGAGAAGAATATGGTACAACCATCGACCTACAGCCCGAGGAATTTTATACGCGTTATAAATTATTTGTAATTAATGGAGTGTTATTGCAATTTTATTATTAATTTATATTTGATCAAAACTATATTCTATAATGCATCCCGGAAATCAAAAGTTAAAGTAGAAGACGAACAAACTGAAGAAGATCATCTGTCCTGTATCATCTGTCTCAATTTAAAAAGTTTTTAAAGTTTGACAGGACGTGACAATATGGAAAAAAATATTTCTAAATTATAATCTAAATTTTATTCTAAATTATAGTCTAAATGTTTGTGTTTGTAGAATGGAATCTAACAAAAGTAACTATTTTCTAAATAATGACGTTATATATTTAACTTATTGATATTCTAAAATCATAAATATATTTAAAAAAATACAAAATCAATACCCATACCGCCCATTTACTTATTCAGTTATCAATCTTATATTCTGCTCGATAAAGCATAAAACCATATTAATAAATCTTAGCTTTATCAGATATTTAATAAAAGAGACCCAAGATATAACTCGAAGTGCTATTACAAAAATATTCGAAATATTCAAAGTGATAAATATTTAAGAATTTTTGAAAAGAATTCTTCATAAAGCACTATAAAATACCTAAAAAGAATTCTTCTCGAAGAATGATAAAAAGTTCAATCTATAAATAACTTGGTAATTAAGTCTACAGTCCTTGTAGTTCGAAATTCTTGTGCCACACGCACACTATTGCCACACATGTGTTAACAGAAATAATTTGCTCTTGATTTAAAAAAGTTCATAAGAAAACTTAGCTAATAATTTATTCTCTTGGGGTGATATTTTTTCTTTGGATACCCTTTCCTATAAAACAACGCCATTTTTCAATTTTCTACCCTTTGAGGGCTTCTTCTTTTTACTTTTTATTCGCCCTCTTTCTACCATCCTCCCCCACAATGAATATATTTAAAACTATTAGAATTTTTGTACAGTATTCAAAAAAGTAAAAAAAAATTAAAATAATTTCCATGAGTTCAATATTTCTTACGATACATCTTTTTGAAATATACAACAGCATTTAATAAATTAAAATTATTTGAACATTCTTTTTATGGACATACTAGTTTCAATAATTTTTTATATGCTATGCTAAAAATCTATAAAATCGTCAGAAAACGCTAAGCGTAAAAATGTTTACGTAACAGATAATTTTTCTTAAGTAAAATGAACCTTATACTCGTATATACAAGCTTATTTAGCTAATGGTAAATAATATATAAAATTAATACATGAAGTTTTAAACTACAAATAAAAAAATTACCTCCTTCAAAGTAATTTGCTAATAATAATCTCAACGATAACTTTACTTGATATCAATTAGTGTCCCACTAATTAAATTCCCAATTAATTTCTAAAAAATAATAAGAAGAATAATGTAAAAGTTATAAAAATATATTTTAAAAATAACTTGAAGTTTGAAATGAACTGTATGTATACGTATATTTCAAACACCCTCCCCTTCTTTCGCCACCACACCCGAGGCTGTCGTCATTATAATGATCTTATATATAGAGGTACCCCTCAGCTTCCCGTATGGTCCTTTGCACCATGCTATCTTTAGTTGTTCCGTACCCTGTGCCTGTGCCCCCCATTACCACTGCCCCATTCCCCATTCCCCATTCTACCCAACCCAATGTTAACTGTACACACCAAGTAACTTGAACTTTTTTAATCATCCGAAAGTTTAATTATGAAAACGCTGCTAGTCTCGTCGAGTACTTCAGAGTCTTTGAGATGCTGCTGCTGATGCTGATGCTGGTGCTGGAGTTGGAAACCATCATTGAACTACGCGACGTGATAGAGTGTAATCCCACACAGGCCCCCACATCCATAGCACGTAGGAGAAGTGTTGAAGTACTTCGTTAGAAAAAAATAATAATCTAACTGCTTCTAAGACGTGATCATAATGGTTATTCTTATTACTAAATTCACCAATGCTTATGTTTCGTAAATAATAAATGAACAGCTATAGAAAGGTGCTTAATAATTAATGAATTTCAGAATTTTGTAGGTTAACTTTGATTTTCAGCTGCGAAAATGTTTTTAAGTGACCTTAAGTTCTTTTTATATTTAAGGGTTTATATACAGTTATTAGGTCCAAAAAATGCGATTTTTTAAGAATTTTTCCAGAAAAAGAAGAAGACTTTTAAATGTATGAATGTAAAAACTAATATAAACAAATATTTTTTTTTTTTTTATATTTATTTACTTATTTGCCTTGACTTTCTTTCATCATAGCCACCATCAAACATTTTTTATACATCTTTTATAATTTATAATTCAATTTTACAAATTTCTATTTATTTCAATAATTCACTAAATAATTTTGAGTCACTTAACAAATATTAGTACAAATATTATGGTAACTTTTAACTGTATTTTAACATTTTTATATTTGTAAAAATAAGAATTTTAATGCTGCTATAGCTAATCTCCCGGAGCTCCTCTCAAACAGGGCATCTTACGGTTATCACGATATCTTTGGACAGGATCATTTAAAATGAAAAAAACAAACGGATTTCGTTAAAGTAATGTATAATCTAGTAATTAATCGAAGGAATAAACAAAATAATTTTTTTTTGACAAAATGGCGGCTTCTCAAAAAAAATCGATTTTTGACCAAAATTGTTTATAAAAATAAAATATTTATCGGTGAGAAAAAACCTTTGATTAATTACTAAAAAATATACTTAAGAAATTAATAAATATTAGTTTAAATAAAAATAAAATAAATATTAAATTCAATTTAAAAAAATATTAAACTATTAAATATATGTACATTAAGAAAATGAAATAAACTAAATAATTTTTTTTTGAAAATATATAAACCGTTAAAATGCTGATGATGTTCACTTGGTCTGAGCGCACACTCAATTGACCTATTCAGCATAGACTAGCATAGAAGCATAAAGCTGAAACAAACCTGTATTCAAATTGATTCATATTAGTACACTTTATCATGAGATGAACCGATTAACATAGCAAAGTTTAACTTTTAGATAAAGTTCCGTGAATAACATAATGTCAAGTTACACAATTGGTTGACATAAAAATACATTTTCTAACATTTTATGTAAGATTATGTAATGGTGCATATTAAACTAATATAATAGTAAAAGATTTTAAGAGTATTTTACATTTATTTAATGACAATGTATATTTTACAGTTCTGTAAATAATAAAATAAATGACAAGAGTAAAAAATTGACGTTAAATAATATATTTTCTGTTTAGCGGGTAAATTGAATATCAGCTTTTGAAAAATAAAAAAATAAAAATACTTATATTATCTATAATAATTAATATTAACTAAAATACATTATTGAAAGACGACGTGTGCGAACTAAGTACATTAAAAATAAAAATTAAAACCTGAAATACTGCAAGACACGTTAAGATTAAAACTAAAACAGTTTTTACGGCAATCAAATTCAAAAGGCACAATAAAATTAGATTTTATAACAGGAAATTATAACATTGCATTAATCAAAATAATTCCAGTTATAAAGTGAAGCGCGCCGAAACCAAATAACAGTATCCATTTATTTTTTAAATTAATTGACAGCATTATTTATTTGTGGAGTCCTTACTTCATGTAATTACAATAAATTGGATTGGTCAACCGAACTTAATGACTAATAAATTAACAGATATAGGATATAGGCGTTGTGTTATCAAGATATGGAGCCGTTCGAGTATGAATAAAGAAAGAAGAAGACCGGTTATATTTGTTTTAAGAAATATGTTCGATACTTAATTATATTTACATATGTTTATTCCACACATGCTGCTGTGACATTTTATAACATTTATTATAAAACTATACATTGTATTTTTTAATCAATTTTTATTGTATAGAACTACTTATTAGAGCCGGTATGGAATTGGAAATTAAATTTATGGTGTTCTTAGTTGGTTAAGCATGTAACATCTGGATCTAAGACACGTAGAGCACCTGAGGGCATTTAAATAGCTATTGTGTACAGATTTGAATTAATTATATACATTTTAATAGGTAATTAACGAGATTTATTATTCCGCATACAACTCTTAAAAAATACAATAATTTTACCTAAACTTTGATACAAATATTAAATTATTAACTTTCAATAATTATTAAGTTTAATGTAAGTATGTAATTTATTTGCGTAATAAATAATAATTAATTACACAAACCATTTCAGCGTTAAGCCAATGAATGATAATGATTTCCTATCTACAACGGTATTAAAATATGCTATCAACAACAGGACTGTGAATAAAGTGACAAATAAAACTCAATTTTAACGAAGATTATACATTTGAAATAAATTGGGCATTGTGGAAAAAAAAGAAGCCAGAATAGGTATGATAGTAAGCAGATTATAACATAGGTAGAAAATTGTATTGCAGTGCAGTTTTACAGCGTAGCTTGCCTTAGAGGGGTCCTGTATCAAAATTTGTTAGGGGACCCAAATGATGGGTAAAAATTTTCCACAAAAGGAACAAAAATGCTCGCATTTAATTAAAATAATTATATATTGTTTGTACGTTATTACTTACAATTAATACTCCTAGGAACTAAGCTAGCCAAACAATTCAAATCAATTATACACTTTTTTAGCCTTTTGTTCGGCGAAATTATTTATTAAATCATTCGTAGTTGAAGACAATTTAAGTTTTTCAAATTTTTTGCCTCTATAGACAATAGTGACAAGTCTGACAGCCTTTCCTGTCCCATAGATGTGTTTAGATAATTTTTTATCAGCTTTAATTTCGAAAAACGTAACTGTTTCGAAAACGTAACTTTAACTGTTGCACTTGTAACCGGAAGGTTCAAGAATAGAAAGCATGCTGTTACTACCTCCGGAAAATTGGATGCAAGGCTATTGAATTTTATCAGCAATAATTCTATGAGTTCCTTAATGAAATGAATTTTCTGAATTTCAGATTTTAAGCATGTTTTCAAAGCAATGAATTGTTCATAAAGATCAACTGACATATCCTTACTGTATTTAGCTCATCAAAAAAACGCTTCGTTATCTTCTTTCTTTTATTTTTGAAAACAGTTGTTACTCCCCACTCTTTCGCTAGATCTCTGGACTCCTTTATGCAAACCATGGAATGAATTTTGATTTCTTATTTCACTCAGTCAATTCAAAAGATTACTTAGTAAAATGCTAGCTTTCTGTTAGTCATTAATTTCATGCTGTAATGTTTTAGAAACAGGATTAATGATTTCAAATAGTGAAGAAAAAAAATGAATATTTGCTTACACACGTTTGGGGCCCCTATAGCCCGGGGCCCCGTATCATTGATACGGCGGTAGCAACGCCACTGTTTGCTAACTTACTACTAACTTGCTAATTTGACACAGATGTAAATGTTATAATGCAATTTATCGTCGGCCTATTTCCGATGCAGAGTCTAATCAGAGACAACCTCTTACTATGTTAACAAATTTTATGGTTTCCTAGTCTCACATATAAGATCCAGTTCATTAGTGAGACATCTCCGAATAATACTTTCGACTAATTGTATGCAGTTCAACGATTTCGACAAGTTTATTTGCATTATTTGCATTATTTGCAATTGTTTGGTTTCATTTATGAATCAGAGTATTGAATCACATAATAAATTAAACTTTTATAAGAAACTAATGCAGAAAATATAACGCTTGCCCGGAGATAAAACCGGAAGACCCTGCGTCGGTTACTTTTACGGGATAGTAAGAATATAAAATTCAATTTCCAACTATCTTACATAATAAGATCGTTTTTGTAGATTATAAAATGAACCTTATGTACTCGCCATAACATTCATAAATTTGTTTTTGTCTGCTTTTATTTTAAATTTTCATTTGTACTGAAAATCATTGAAAAACTAATTAAGAATAAATACATTTAAGGTTCACTCCGATAGACCGTATTTAATATATTTGCTACCCCCTCGTACAGCAACTGTAAGCATTTGATGTAAGTGTACTAATGAATCCGCTTGTGTTTATAAAAGAAAAGTTCCATCAGACAGAAAAATCAAATATGCGATTTATAAATGTATTACGTTTTTTCCCTTTTATAAAAAGAAATACAATAAAAAATACTGCCTTTTGTTTTAAAAATCCTTGTTATTTGAGTGAAGCCACCCCTATTCCCCATCCCTGGGGGCTAAACTCTCTGCCATTCTGCAGCTTCGTATATCCCAGCTTCTCATTAGCTAATTAATGTTCGTTCAATAATACACCAAGCTGTTTGTTTGGTAGCATAGTCATGAATCTCAGGCGTAGTTCACGGAACGCGGGAGTCGAATTATCGAGATCTGTATTTGAAATGGTGCACATTTTGTAAATATCTCGTGTATTGTATGAGTAGATAATCACATTTATATGGGAGGAATAATGAAAAATTCGTTGGAAACATAGAAAAAGATATACGAGTTTTGCATTTACAGAACATTTATATAGATTAATTAAAATACCGTGGGTTAAACTACATCAATATTAAATAATTATTTAAAAAACATTTCCGAATACATCAATCAATTCTATCTAATTACAATCTGGCTGAGTAAATTTTGATTGAATAGAATTCAATTTTGTGTGAAAGCAAGATACAAATATTTTTCGGAAAATGAATATCAAATGATTCCTATAAATCTTTAGGTCAAGGGCTATCTCAATGCTTAATCTATATCTGCAAGTCATAAGGACTTCAAACTTATACAAAAATCTATTCTGCTGGTAACCTTAGAGAACATGTTAAATACATATCCAACAAAAACAATACTTCTATAACGTTACTTAGCTGGCAATTCCAAATAAAGTATATGGATCAGTAAAAGTTTAACATTTCTAATTAAAAATAGTAAATAATAGTTATACAATGAACACCGCAGCGATAATTGGAGTCTCACACCTTGTTAACTAGCTGCCACCAATACACTGTTAGTTTTAAGCTCATTAAAAGACTGCTGCGCGACCGCTGTGCCTCTAATAAAAGTAATTTTATTTAATAGTCTTCTAGGCACTAAAAATGTTAATGATAAATTTGATATAAACTTTATTTTAAAGATTTATGCATATTAAAATTTTCGATTAAAAAACTGATATATTATTTTTATTGACGTATTAAAATTATATCGCTAACTAACATTACCTTCAGAAATATGATATAGAATACATAAATATTTTCTAATTTTATTCTAGTTTGTACCTTCATGCTACAAATTACGAGTATATTAGTGCTACAATATATAGGTATAATTTTACTCCAGGTAGAATACAATCAATATGAAATTTGATTTCTTTGAAACCAAAGTCAAGATAACGCTGTTTTAAGTAGTTTAATTCGTCTACATAAACAATGTTTTCTAAACAAGAACACTTTTAATGCACCAGCCCTGGTGTTAGCTATAGACATCTACACAAAAACCAGTTGAATGCTTCTTTAACAACATTTAAAATGATTTTATTTTCTAAAAGTCTACTAATGACAGTACTGTAATAAGTATAAGTGAAAAGTGTGCTTCTATTTATTTTGTCTTGACAAAATTGTATAAAAACATTCATATTTCAAGTGTGTGCTGAAGCAATCTTGCAGAAATGTCCGTGTGGGAATAGCACACAACAGCAAAAGAACAAAAGGTTCTTGATTTGCTTTTACAATTATATACAAATATTATTCTACTACAAAACAAAACTAGTGACAACAATATTCAATAATATGGATGTGTAGTGTACACAACGCTATTGTAATGAATATGACACATGCATTACTAACCTTTATTTGAAACAGGTAGTGGCACTTCAATCTTGCAACAGGTTGCTAAAATATCACATAGTTCTCGCTAAATCACTGATAATCACTACGACACTAGTCACAACTAATATTAAAATCAGTGATACATTTTACATTGCAGTAAGTTCTAATTTGCACGTCAATATGTGGTTTTGAATAAATTTTACACTACTGTTTTTATATCTAAATTATCGACTGACATTTAGAAATGCACTGCACAGTATTGCTAAGTCAAGTTAAAAATATACACTTAGGTTAAGATAAAAATACAGGCAAAAAAGCTAATCAATCAGCTAAATAACACACATTAAACAGGAGCCCATTCTAATTATGGTTTATTATTATGAAGAGTATAACCTAACAAAATTAATTTCACTATTATGTTTATAATGTCTTACACTCCACTCACACATAATCATTGTTTGTAGCATAGTTAAAAGAAAGGCTTACAATTATTTAAACATACATCGCTATAAACTACAATACTGATTGATTCTAAAACATATTGTTCTCTTTATTTTAGTTGATGACAGAAATGACACGAACTTGACACTGACATATGTGACAGGTGCGTTATTATGAAGTTGTTACTTAGCAAATTTGAATACCAATTCTTTTCAATAGATGTCTCGTCAAGCAAGTGTGAAATAGATTATTTAAGAGGGCTCATTAATAAAAATATTGGAACTATTTAAAAATAGAAATTAACTTTTAATTTTGGCATTATTATTTAAATCTTTTAAACAGTGACAATTTGCTAGCTCGAACTGGTATACTGGAATTTGCTATACTGAACCTGGTTGCAATTCTTGGGTACACATTCTACCACATTATACTATTTTATTATAAGGCAGGATAATAATAGGAAGAGAATTATGGAAAGTAGATCATTAATTTGAGTGTCCTAAATATTTAAGACTATCCCAAGCGTGTCGGATTATTGTTTAACTTCAACAGAAACTTTTCTTACAGAGCACTGATACATATACAAATTCTTTTAAACAAAATCTTTTAATTCTAAGTATATTTATACAATTTTTCTTATATATACGAGTATATAATTATATTATATGAAGTGTACGAATGAAGCAAGAGCTGGGGTATATTACATAACCCTTGGTTCTTCCCAATTCGTATCAACAGTACTCGGAATCAAAACCCATGAGAAACGAAAACGAAAAATCAGACATCCTTTAAAACTTTAGTTCGAAATGAAAGTTTGCCTTTCACGCTTCAAAAAACACGAGTTGTATTAGAAAAGACAAAGACAAAATAAGATAGAAATTCAGTACTCTTAATCTGTTCTATATCCAGTTGATTATATTTAGTACTAATATAACAATATTATAAATAAGAAGAAATTAATTAAAACAATATTATTCCAGAAATAAAACTTCCAGGACGTATTAAATAAATCAAATGGAATGTTGATAGAATTGTGCAGACTTCAAAGCATTTGTAAGCAATGTCTCTTTGAATATCATGTTGTTTTTTGAGCTTCTGCTTGACTGATTTTGTAGAATGTACTATATTCCAGAGAAGAGACTTCCAAGGAAGAATTGTTCAAGTTTTAACAGAAAATCACATTATAAGCTAAATCTACAGATATAGAAATATTTACAATATTTCGTATATGCAGGGGACACTATTATATACAATAAGAAAAACGTATCATTGAAAATGTGCCAGGCTTAATGGAAGCTCGTTCTCTTTGTGCCCAAAGTAGTTAGGTCGTGATCTCTAACACCCAGCTACGTTTAAGCTTGAGTCAGAATTTTAATCTAAATATAATGACAACATAAATACTGGCAACATTGTAGGAGGTCCTCATACTCAGCTCCGGCTCAACTAATCTTAAATCAAATTACCTAGTAATAAAAATAAATATATCTATTTTAAATTAAGTTGGTTCGAAATAGTAAATGAACTAGACGGGTTATAACCTGCCGCATTTGTATAAAATAATTACAAGTAGATCCCAAATATAAAAAATGTACATACACTATGCAACGATTATCAACGTTTCATAACATATATTATTTAAAAAGATTTTAAATAATTATCTCTGAGAATATGTATGTACCTCCCGCCTCGTCATTTCGTTTACATTGTAGGTAGACTGAAGGGGAAACAATATTCTTTTTAACTACACTTAGGGGTGGTCCCTTCAAGATGGTTTCGTTTAGTGTCTTGGATAATGGAATATGTCTCGCTTGAAGTTTACATGAAAGAAGTAAAGTACATGACTTTCAACGAGGAACATTTACTTTGTATAAAGATTCCCAAGGGAACAGTAAGCGACATTATTGTCCATATAAAATTGTCTCTTACAATCTGAGATAAAGACATGCCACAGTTTAAAGAGGGTAATGCTAATGATATATGACTTACTAGCTTCTAGAATATAAGAAATAATGAACGGGAATATTTGTTTTATATATCTTATTTATATAAAGGGGCTGATTGTTAAAATTAAATGGCCCTCTTAAATAATCTATTTCAATTGTTTGCTTAACGAGACATCTATTGGCAAATATTAGCATTAAAATTTGTTAAGTGTCAACTTTTAATAACACACCTGATATGTCAGTGTTATTTTCGGCATCAACTTACCTCGTCTCGTAAGAACACGGTTTAAAAGAAGATTATGTTTTAGAATCAAACACTAATGTAATTTATGGTATTGTGTTTGTTTATATATAACTATATAATTATAAGCTAAACTATAACTGTGTATCAGTGAAGTGTAAGACATTGTAAACATAATAGTGAAATAAATTTTGTTAGGTTATACTCTTCTTAACCCATAATTAGAAGGCTTAAAGACTATTACTTCAATGGTTTAATAGTTCTGCTTCTGTGACTGTATTTCTGTCTTAGCCTAAGTATATATAATTAACTTGATTTTGCAATACTTTGTGGCCGTGCATTTCTAACCTGTTGCAATATTGAAGTACCACTACCTGTTTTAAATAAAGGTTAGTAATGCATGTGTCATATTAATTACATTTGCGTTGCCTGCACATCCATATTCTTGAATATTGCTTTCAGTAGTTTTGTTGTATAATATTTGTGGTTTATTTTTCATATTGGTTCACAATATAATAAACATGTCATATCATTATTTATTCTGTAATAATTTCAAAGTATTGCTGGGTACCTAATGACTAAGGTCACTTGAGTCACGAAGATGGTTTCCATTATCTGGACTAAGTGTTGATTTTGCAGTTTGTATATGTTATTCATGCTCATAATGTTTAGAGGTTAACTCTAGTGCCAATAGTGTTTAATTAAAAGTCATGAAATATTTTAAAGAGATACAATTAATTTTTTTCATTGTATACACTTTAGAGGCTTCTGACCTTTTTAAGCCGTAGTGTTTGTAATACTTTATTGAATTCAATTCAGGTTTTCTTAATTCCAATGCCAATTTATTGGATCTATTGCCTTTGTCATGGAAGGAGCCGCACTCAGGTAGGCCAAGTGTCTAGAGTATTGCAGCGTTGTCGTCAGATTGCCAGTACCAAAGTTCGATTATCTAACCGGTTTTACCATATTTGAATTGTCTTACTATGTAGTTAAAACATTAATGAGTCTTTGACACCATAAAAAATACCAAATAAGTACATGGACATTTCAATATAAGTACATTTCAAATTTTTCAAGAACATTAAAGAATCTCCTTGAAAACTTGGAATCTTTAAAATAGTTAAATTTTCTATAATTTCGTCTCGATTTATTCTCGAGAGAAGAATAAAATTTTGGTTGTTTAGTATTTCAATTAATGGACATCCTCTTGATAAATTCACTGGCACATTGGGGAGGCGCCTACAGTATCAAGCAAGGTTCAAGTGAAAGGGTATTGAACGATGTACGTGTTGTTTGTGTATATGTATTAGTAGAAGCAATTTCAATTATAAAAAGTGATTTATTTGTTAATTTGAGTGTCCGTTATCCCATTCTACTGCTCTTCATAAATGTTCAAGTATCATGCTCCGAAACTGCGATACACTAAAATGCCATTTTAAAAAAATAAATAAGTACAATACGTAACAGTAAAAATTTAATATAAATTTTTGTATTATTTATTATCAATATTTACTATTTATTTTTTAAAATATAATGTCTTTGTGAGAAGCCGTGTGTTACACGCAGTTTAAAAGAAAAATTAAATAACACTATGAATATTCCCTTCACTCTTCCCTTCTATGAATTGCTATCTCTTTTATACAACAGAATGTAAACAAAAATAATTAATTACTAATTAAAATTAAAATTACCGTTAATGAAATTTATTGTAATTATTTTTTAAAAATATTTTGATCGTGCAACATTGTAAATTTAATTAAACATTGCTTCCATTTTAATTATGTAAATGTGGCAACAACGCATCGACATTTGTTTATATTTGAACGCACACCTGCACCGAGATCAATGATCAGTAAGTCATATCAAGTTCTATTATTATTGCGCAATGTTTCGTTTTAGAGAAAAAATATAATAATGTGTTAGAGCAGTGCATCGTTTTATTTAAGATTTTTATATGTAAAAGAAAGAGACAGCAATATTATTTTAAAAATATTTATAAAGTTAAATAATTGAATTTAATGTTAGAGTTATGTGGATGGATGTGTTACAGATAAAGACGACGTTGAGACATTCCGTTCGATTGCCTAATGATTGTCAGTTGAAGAAAAGAGATAGATATACTTTCCAGATCAATTTAAACAAATAACCTATTTGAATTTAGAAAATATTTGCTCGGTTTGCAAGTTGAAACTTGAAATTCAACGATTCGATGGAACGTACTAGGTGTGTGGGTGTTGGGTGGTACTGATACTTTGAAAAGTGGGATGGGGGTTCGATGTCAGGGGCATCGACGGGAGATGCAGTTTTATTATTTTATGTCTTGCGTCAGATTCTTTTATAAACATACAGGCACCAAATTCAAAATCAAAATTAATTAAATTTACAATTTATATTGACTTCACCTTTCAAAGGAAATTTAAATATGATGTTAGTATAAGTGTCCTTAACTTAATTACAAAATGTTTTATGTGCGGGGAGGGGGAAGCTAATACAAATCTTGGTACCGTTAATACGGAAGGGTCCGATATCAAATTTCATTTAGAATATACGTTTAAGATTTAAATTGATAGTTTTATAAAATCGCGCTCATAAATAAATTCGTTACAAATGAACAAAACAATTTCTGTCAGTTAAATTTTTTTTATTAACGAATTAACAATCTGGGAATTATATTCTCTCAATGAATCTCTTCTATTTTTTTCAAATATTATTTCATAAACAATTGAAGCAGGTATGCAAATGTATTTATCATTTTTATATAAGTTTATTTCATTGTTTTTTTTCATTTTGTCAGAAATACTTTTGAAACAAGTAACATGGGTAGGTAGCATTTTATGCAAATGTTCTCTGGACCCTTTTAAGACAAATACTGTAACAATACTCTGGATTCGCTTGTCTCAATTTTCAATTATTTTCGGGAGACATTTAGTTAAAACAGGTATGCAAATGTATTTATAATTTTAATAATAGGGGAATGTATTGTTTTTTACACCTAAAAAAATAACACACATTGAACCCATAGTTGTATACCATACTTCCTCTTCATACGAATATGTTTTTATTTAATAGTTTTATTAGGAAGGGAACCTTTTATGTAAATGATTTTTTTTCTAAGGCAACTTCTATAGAGTCTTCTTGTTTCAATTTTCACACACTAGGTTACCCCCGATTGAGATTCCTTTGTTTTTTCTATTACTGTTATAGTTAAAATAACGCTAACAGGGAACAATAATTTATAGTTTTATGAAATTATTTTCTATGCAAATGAATGAAACTAACATACTTGTATTCATATAGTAACATACGACAGTTGCAAAGAGAAACTCTTACTTCAATGTTTTTTTTAGACTCTGCGATTGTAACGATAGAAATAATAAATTTCATTTAAATTAGTTACATATTACCAGTGCCGGATTAAGATTTCATTCATTGGGTCCATTTAATATCGTTGTGTAAAATATTTACAGTCACTGTTTGTAGTGAATAACTTTTATTTTGATCTGGCGTTAAGTGTTTTATAATTTATATGGCTTAACAACATTTTGTCTACTCAATTACCCAGTAAACAATTTGGTGAAGTGCCCTATTTAGTGACGTTTCTATCACTATTTCACTTCAATTATAGTTCGCATCAACTTTATCTTCATTTGTATTCCGACAGGTGGAGTAAATTCGCCATTTCTAGCTGATTAAGTAGACATTTTACTCGTATATGAAAAAATGTAAGAAACTGAACTATAAATGAACTCTTTAATGACAAAAAAATCATGACGCATCTTCAATATGATGTCAAAGTGACTCTAAAATGTTTACTGCGTAGGCTAATCATACGGCAACTACCTGTAGAACAGTTTGAAAAATAACGTGTGCGCCAGTGCATATGTTAATATTAGTTACCTGTCAACTTTGAATCCAGTTTATACCAGTTTATTATTTTCAGAGGGTTCTGTAACATTCTATTTTATATTGATGTCCCTTGTATATATTATCGTCTTTCATCTTGCCCTTCTTCTGTGCCCGTCTTCAGACTGAACTAGTTTAAACAAAGGATCAACTGGGTTTCTTCCTCTTTTCATAATTAAAATCAGGAAATGGTACATGCATATGTAATTTCACTGTTTTTTAATTTTAAACTCACCTTAATTTGCATCCTCGCTCATACCGTTGAACCACGGCTTATATGTGTCCCTACTCATTAAAGTATATATTTAAATAATCTCCAACCTTCCACTTGCTAGAGATAGTTTTATTTCGTTGTGACGTCGTTGTCAAATTTGTTAAATATAAACAAGTTAAACGAAACGAAAGAGTTTTTAATCATCACTAAACTAACCCTTTTATTTTGTACTTCAACTTTAACCCTTAACCTACCTAAAATTTAGTATTTCGTATATGACATACCCTCAAGCAATGCAAATAATTAAACTCTCACGGAAACGGAAAATCTGTGGCTGAAATAATTAAGAAATATACGACGATCCAGAGATACATCATCTATCAAGTTATACTCGTATAAAATTTGTGCTTTTCTACCCTTTTAGTAAAGATTTTTCTGCAAATTACGTTATAAATTCAGGTGATCACGTAATATGTTTAACGAGGAACGTAATTACGAACTTCAGGCGTATTTGATCATAGGGATCTGTTTTACCGACTTAATGAACAAATCTCATTACATGATGAAACGAAAATAGTCTGAAAGCTTTTACCAAAGATTTATTTCATATTTTTGTCATAGATTGTATTGTATGAACCATACATGTGGGTTCGAGTCCAAATATTCGTGTTTTGTGTACGCATATGACGACACAAAGTTTATACTTATTATATATGAGGCATGTCTTCGAATTTATTTAGTTGATTGAATTTTAATGTATATAAATATATAGATATATATAACTAGGCGTGACTAGAACGTGGCTAAGTTTATATGAGGTTAAAACCTGAGCCTAAACATCGTAATTTGTCCGATAACTGCCACATGTAGGCTCAAAGGAGGAGCAAAATTCCCATGTAAAGAAACCAGAAACGGGTTCTTTTAGGTCGGCAATATGGTCAAAATTTCAACTCGGGAAAACAGAAAATATTTAATGTAATTTTTGTATATGCATATTTAAAAAGAAAAGTAATCTCTAAACATTATGTCCATGTTATAAAACATATGAAATAAGTATATAGTTTAAGTATATAAAATAACAAGTGAGAAAGAGATGCTACATTCAAAGTGAATTAATATTCGTGTAGCGTCGTACCCAATTATTTTTCAATTTATCACCCGCACCCGCAAAGAGGAGCGCCATTTTCTACGGAGCGGCGCGTCGCGGCGTACTCATAATAACGTGCCCTATTATCCAGACCCTAACCGTTGGGTTTTACGATAAGGAATTACTGGAATAAGGTTCGCAACACAAATGGAGAAAAAGAACACGAACTGTTACTGGCACTGGAACTGGAACTGGAACTTGTACAACGACTTATTTGTATGTTGTGTAAACGGATTTTAAGTACTTTTACATTTGTACATTTGTAATTGCAAATTATTTACTTTTTGCGGATTCCCCGTTTAAGAAAAAAAAAACTAAAAATTTAAACACGTATTCCTCTAAACACAGATCGTACTCGTGTAGTATTTAAAGAAATACATGTAAGTTTAACAAAATTATGTCATTTAAAATAGAATAAGAAAAACTGAGAAATAGGAAAACAAATCTATCAGTTCTACCCATACTCGTATTTATAAATTGTGTAATGCAAATGTTTGTAAATGTATATATTGATTTAAGTGGTAATAATTATCGAAACTTGATGCTTAAATTGATTGATTGATGAAAGTTGAATGTATAGTTTTCGTCTAATTATTTGAGATAGTTACATAATCATTATGCAGCAATTAGAAAAAAGAAAAAACTTTTTCAAGACTATTAAACATATTACATAATATTATTATACTAAAAATGTTTTACTGTTTTATTAATGCACCCTATGTTATGATTACGTTATTTAAATTTTGTGTTTGTTGTTATTTTGTATAAAGTTGAAACAACATAGTTCAAATTACGAGAGTTCGGCTGCGACTCACACTTATAACAAGTTGTGGTGTATAAACAGCCGATATAACTAAAAACCACTGACTTACTTATTTTTCTACAATGTATATAGAAACGAATAAGATAAAATTCATTATCGTATTATAGATTTATACAGCTCTTATAACCTCTTTTAAGTATAAGTCGGCGCCGAACTATCGTGATTTGGACTATATCAACAAATTTTCCGGCGTCTATCAGGTTGGGTCATAATGACATAATTGGTGATGTTGGAGATTTCTCGTAAATACATAACAAGTTCCTAATATGACTCGTTTTCATTGTTTTTCACATTAGTTTTTCCATTAGATATATCCTTAAATTTCCTTGAAACGGTAGAAATCAGATACCGTTCACTATCCGGGTCATTCTGCCGCACCGGATCCGACAGATACCGGGTTAAATTTGGTATCATTGTAAAATTATTATTTATAAAATTTTATTTAGTAGATACGATAGTAACGACCGTTATATTATCACGTATTAGAAGACCTAAAGTAATTATATAAAAATAAATAAAAAATATGAATTATAAATAATTAAAACGTCGGTGAAGTACGCAGCCGATTCGATAGCAGTCGATTCGGACTAGTGGGGTAAATTAAAATTAATTCGGTGTTAAATCGAACTTTAAATTACATGGCTAATCGGAACATTTAAGCAAATATTTAAGTGAAAATAGACTGTAGAAGTATTAAGTAACTTAAATATTATTATATAATATATAAATTCACCAGTTAGTGTCTTATATTGCTGTTTTAATATAGGAAAATAAAACGCAAACGAACATCTAAAACCTCATTATTTAATGAAATTATTTTTTTATAAATAGGTTAACTAATATGTCCCTTAGGTAATTACAAAATTTCAGCCTTAACTTATTCTTATTTTCTTCAAAAATTACAATTTAGTGAATCGACTGCTATCGAATCGGCTGCGTACTTCACCGACATATAATTAAATGGAAATGGCATTTAGTACTGAGGAGTATTTAAGTTATATAATGTTATTATAATAAAATGAAACTTTATGCAGCAACCGATATGCTGCTTTATTGACTGGCATGTGATTAAAAAGGCCTCCTTATGTAAATTATGACTGTCAATAAATTTGAAGTATTACAAAATAATAGAGAATTGCGGATAAAGAAGTAAAATTTCCGCAAAACACAAAACATGGATGTTAGTATACATTCATGTAATATTTTACTTAAGCAAAACTTAGTAATATTTAATCTATGGACCTTAAAGCCTTTAATCAAGAATTAATCATAGCTGGTGTGTTTTGTACATTTAGTTTACACTTGTAAAGTATCTCTTTTAAGTGACAGCACAGGTTTGAATTCTTGTTTGTACGTATTGAGAGTTAATGATTGACAGAACAATTAATTCCACTGATCAAAAATTTCCTACGATTATATTACATATACAAACTATACGAGTGTATGCTTATGTACATCTGAAGCTAATTTTCCTAACGAACGTACAATATAATATCATTTTGAATTTTCATTGTAAAAATAAAATACGAGTATAAAGTTTTCATATATAAAGACTGATTTTCTAAAGCGCTGTAGGCTATCAAATTCAATTAAATTTAAAATTTCTATTTTTTGTACGTTTTTTAAAACAATGAAATGCAATTAATATTCTGTCAATGTATTTCTACTTCTACAATTCGCGAGAGTTCTAATTTTTTGTTTAAATAAGCATCAGATAATTAGATATTTTTTAAATTTATTTTTACCCTTCTTTTGTAATAATAAGTAAGTACTGTATGTCCTTGTTCACTGTATTATAATGCATGATTATTATAACACATGATTTCTGCTGTATAAAATAGATGGATTCATAGAAAGGAAGAGGATACTTTTTTTCTAAACTTTTGATCTCTTTAATTTTAAAAGTTAAAGAATTTATGATTATTGTTTACAGTTTTAATTCGACAAAAAAAATCCGTTTGATATTTTTAGGTTAGGGCGCTTAAATGTGTTAGTATTCTCTGTGTTAATCTCAAGCTGATAACTAATTAAAATTTTGTGTTATTAATTATTAAATTAACCTAGATATTTCTCGACATACACTCCGGGAGATCTAACACTGTGTTCACGTGTTCACATTTATAATTTTCCACTAGTGCACTAAATGATTATATGAACGTGATTACTGAAAATTAATTCATAGTTTCACGGGCCGCGGTTCTACGGACTCGACCAGCTTCTTCTTGGTGAACGTAAAGTTCCGACGGCGGGAGCATTGCCACATGGCGATATTGGCGTCGTTCAACAGTACAGTAAATATAAAGATTGTAATAAAACAATAAAGAATACCCGCTGTTACAAGCAAGTACGTTCGTGCTGATGCTGTGTTTCGTTGTGCGATAAAATTTAATAAAAATAACAGTTGCTGTAATAAATGAATATTTAATAAATATCTTGTGTTACTAAATTCAAGTCGTATATTATTTTAATTAAAACGTTATTCAAAGAAAGGGAGTACAATGGATACATCTGTAGCTGCTTGGAAATATGTACCAGTGCATACTGTACTGTTTTCATTCATGTTTTGAATACATATCATATGTACCAATCGAGCTGTGTGTGCAAATCGACATTTATTTGCAAATGTTTAAATCAAATTTGTTTCCATTTTTTTTATAAATGGTTATATTCCAGTTGAATAAAACGGTAACAAAATCTCTCAGATATATTTTACGTTAGTTGTCTCTAGTAGTACTAACTAGTTTTGGACAAATCAGTTATGGCATAACTGTTATGCCATAACTGAAGTTTAACTTTTTTCTTTCTTCAACAGATGTGTAACACCGCTAAAACAGCGTGGTTATATAGATTTATAGGACATATAAATGGCCACTATTGACAAATCCATATAATGGGCTTGTGCCCTATGTCTTAATTTCTATAAAAGTGTACTATATATTGATAAAGTGGGTTACTAGAACCTCAAATGTTCAATTACTTTTTAATAACTCCTTATATGTTAAGAGATATTAACAATTAAAAAAGTCATTTTGTTTCTTTAATTATTAAAGGGATTCAACGTTGTACACATTCCAAGTGCATGTGACATCACAATCGTTGTGTAAGGTTACCAACCTTACAGATCATAAATCTCTGCTATATGTATTTATATATCAAAATATCAAATATTATTTACAGCTATTTCAAGGAACAATCAAATTTCAATATTATGTCTGCCTTAGCAGGGTTATAAAATAAAAACTTATTATTCTTTGATTTGATTTGATTATTTGACTACCAACAACTAAAAAACATTACCACAGCACTGACCTACTCAACAAAGTTAAAATGCATTTCACGTCATACAAATATGGACGATCATTTCTGACTACAATTCAAACTTTTAATTGCTATATCTCCGTCAATATTTAGATATTTATTAAAATAGACACGCCAATACACATTTATTAACATCAATTTCAATCAACAATTGAAAAATCGACCACTAAAAAATGAGAACACAAGCCCATTATTAGATAGTACCAACCTTTAAAAAAATGTTAAAGCATTGCTTTTATAATGGAAAAAATACTAAGTCTGAATAACACTTGCTTTGCTTGAAGAGTATTTTTTCCCATTAAAAATTAATGCTTAATCAACTCACGAAATTCATATATTTCTATGCTTTTGAAAATTATGAAAATAGCGTCACTAAAACCAGTGAAACTTGTAAACTTATGGTCCGAATGTCATGAAATTTTGATACTTATCGCTTGAAGCTTAGTACTATCTAATAAAACAAAATTATTATCTATTAACATTAATCAGGTTAGGAAAATCAACAAAATGATTGTATGTACTAATAAATACGAAAAATGAATAACGACTGTCGTGCAAAAACAAATTTAAAACTCACTGTACATAAAATAGCAGTACAAAATAATCTGACATAAATTCACCAACAATAAGATTTCATAAACAAGTATTATTTGTTATTTATACCTTATCTTATATCTTATAGTATGGCAAAAGTTTTCGAAAACTTTTCTTACATTATACTCATAGTGTTTAAAGTTGTAAATGCCAAATGACTGTCGCTTAAAATTATTTTCCGGAGTCTACCAGTTACCAGGATTCAATGTGAGTCGACTATTAAGTACCAAGTATTTTGGCTATTGTTCAACTGACTAAAAGCCAAAAATACGAGTATGGGCTTGAATTTCATGACCCCTAAACATTTATATTATACGTTTAAATTTACAACATTTCACTTTATATTACTAAAATGTATGCTCAAAGTGTTGCGTGGTGTCAGGCGTGGTAAGAGGGAAGTACAGCTATGATAATATCATTTATGGGTTCTTGCTGTGTTGTTACGCTTCGTAACAAAGTTAGGAAAAGTTCGCTGTGCTGCAGAAAATATTAAATATCCTAACTCTCATACTTAAGTCAGATTTATTTGATTTTATTTTATAATAAGATATATAGGTAGTAATAGGTAGGACGGATCGATTGCTGATGCTTTGGGTTCGATTCCCTGACCACCGCTATAATATCTGGCATTGATTATTGTTTCGTTCAACTAATTTAATTCATTGTATCATAAATGTATATAATGGTCTATTATTTATTAAACTTTGCTTAAAATATCAGATATATATCCGATAGAAAATATAATGCAAAATAACACTTGAATTAGCTTGTAGTAAGCTAGCAATTGTGTAACAACATTGCAAGACAATTTCTATATAAGAAAGAATGTGGAACGTACGAAAAATTAGATCATTATATTTATAAGACATTTTAGGAATTGAAATTTTTTAAACAAACTCAGGAGTTGCTTTTGAAATCAAAGACTTTTATTTTAGTAATTTACATAAACATGATAATAATAACTGTTTAACTTAAATCATACTACTTTACCTGAAATCAAAGAAACGACATTTAAAGTTTATTATTTAAATAAACTTTACTTGCCTGCACTTGTAATAGTACAAGTGCAGACTTACTGCAAGCTAATTCAAGCATTTCATTTTCTACTTGGAACATTCAAAATCTTTTATTTACATTATATAATTTTACACAAATAAGTCAGAAAATGTAAATTTAGACCGAAAGATAAGGATAACTTTGTTAAGTAACCTTACAGTATATATACCTTAAAAAACGTTTAGCGGGTATTTTTTCATAAGAGTATAAAATTGGATTTTATTTTAATTAAATATGTTTATTCTAAAACACGTTCCTTCGCAACGGGTAAAATGCAGTAATCATTCATTACACTATAATTATAATTTATGTAATAATGATCTCTTTATATTCCGGTGTAGCGATTGAATTTTAAAAAAATGTCGTTTATTTTAATACAGTCAGAATAAAAGCTATTATAATTTTCTCATAATAAACACTAGTAGAGTCTAATAAAAGTTTTTACGTTTAATACCATTGTAAGAAGAAACCGCCGCTAAATTAGCGGTTGTCAGTGGCACAAAAAAGCTAAGTGATGTGACATGAATTGACAATTTTTTGCTCGGTAGTAATTTGCAAGCAGCACGTTCTCGATCCTGCTCCAGCTCTTCCTCCAGGTCCCAGCAATTCATATAATAATTTTTATCTCTTGAAATGCAATATTTACTCAGATGATAAATTATAGACATTTATTTTAACATTAAATTAATAAATGTTTTCAATTATATAGGATTATTTATTACAGTAATTATTTAAGTATCATTAATTATGTATTATTTTGTTCCTTTTGGTCGTTGTACGGTCCTACGGTTTGATTAAGCTCGGTTCACTCATATTTTAAGCTCTAGACAAATATTAGCAATTCTAAAATCATCATTTCATTAATTAAAAATTATGTGGACGGAGAGGGGATAGGCTAGCACGTGAGTGGTTACGTTTCAAGTTTATACCGTGAAAATATAATATAGACGATGAAATTGTATACTGTAAAATTGTAAATTGTATAAAAGATAATGTTATCCTTAGTACAATAGCAATATCGAGTTAAATGTTACGTATGCAGCAGTAGATTCCTGTACAGTGCGAAGATTGTGTCAAAACATCTTAGGAAATGTATGGAATATTTCAAATCAGGCTTTGTACCATCTAACTATGAAGCTATACTGATTGATTCGCAAATAATATAAATCATGTAAACATTTCGATTGTTGTTGTTGGTTTGAAGTTTGTTATGCTGATTTCACACCAGAGAGACAGTTCAATAGAACACGAACAAAAACTTGTTTTTCTGATCAAAAACACCAAAGAGACAGTTCTTAAAACATTTTTGTCTTTTGTTGCTGTTTTAATGAACAAAACACATTCCCATCTGCAGTCAGTAAGATCAAAGGAAAACACGTTTGTCGTTGTTTTTTATTCTGCTTGGTTTGAATACGCAGTTTTCTTTTTTCTGAACATTTGCGCTTGTCAGTTGTTGTTTATCATGTTTTTAATTTTTATGGGAGAGAAAAACACTAAAATCAAAATCAGTCTGTTGAAAGTGAACAGTTCTGTTTTCGTAAAACAGAACTGTTTTAAACTAAAACAAAACATGATTATGTTTTGTTTTTTGACAACAAAACTATTTTCAAAAGTGTCTCTCTGGTGTGAAACCGGCATTACATAATCCCTTTACAGCAAAAGAATGAGATATCTTATAAATATCTAAATTATTGGCATTCAATATAACAACACATATTAAATATGTGATCTAAATATAACTTCATAAACCAAAAAGAGATTTTTCCTGATTTGGATAGTATGACGAGAATTCAATAATGCACTCTAAGAATGATCAAAAGATAAATATCTCTAAGAATAAATATTGAATTCACTACTTTTTTCATACTGACTGCGTATTTCGGATGCTACTTTTTGTGACACTACCCTGTTTTTTTTTTATTATTTTCTAAACGAAAGTTTTTAATGAACAGAAATAAAATTCTTGACACTTAAAAAAATATTATAGTAACAGTGCAAACCTGTACACATGATATGATTTATTAAATTTGAAATTCATTTTTGTTGTTAAATAGAAAAAGCAAAAACGACAAAATAAATAAAAAAATCATTTTTGAATTTACTAGATTTGTACATTAAGCTCTTGTTTATTCGCTGATCTGGCACGAAATGAAAGTACCTCTATATACTTATAAAACAACCGCTGTCTACAATCCGTACCAGCGCTGTCCAACTTCTATAAAACCGTGGGCTTCATCGTACTTATTTAAACGTTTAAACTTTTAGTTATCAATGTTAATATTCTTTACTTATTATATGTTCCATTTAATAATTCACATTTTACTTTCAATTGTATCCAGTGTAAAATCTATTCAACGTAAATTCGTTTATAGTTGGTTTTTTATAAGTTGTGGTGTATTATTATTAAGTGGACCGCATGTGTTCCACGGCCCTGTATTTGGACAGCGCTGATTTACACAAATATGTACTCAATTCACAACGTAATGTATGCTCGCTGCAGACGACCCAGCGAATTAATTATAAAACATTATAAATATTTATATAAAAATTGAAATGCTGGATTTTTAGTCTTATTTAAGTAATAGATATGTACAAAATTAATCGCATGCACATATTTTTCGATTGGCCTGTGCAACTGCTTTCCATACGTCAGTTTATTCTGCACAAATCTGATGTATAAAGAAGCTGACCAAATGTCTCGTTTGGAATTATTGTTTCCGTTAAAGTATCGTTATGTTTATTTGTTTTTCTATTTAATTTATATAACGATGACCTACTACGTTGATAGTTTTTGTGCTGTCGTGGCAAATAAGTGTTTGATTATTGTTTATGAGCATAATCGATTTAACTAAAAATATAACTCTGACCCGGGGATCGAATCCGAATCTACAACAGTCAGCCTCTAGCACATATGCCCACTGTTTCGTAAAAACAAGTTACATATATATTATTTTTATTAATATTAATTATTATAATATTTTTTTATATAATATGTTATTATTTCTGTGGTCCAATTTAAAATAAGAAAAAAATATATATTTATTTATATGCATATATACATATTTACAACACATAAATTTATATTTGTGTAATTAGAGGTGTATTATAAAACAATTTAATGAATGTCAAATAAAATAATCACAATTATACGCATTTATAATTTATAAGAAATAAATGTTATTAAAAGTTAATATTAAATAGCGACCATTCATCAATATATTTAAAGATTACATAGTTGTAATATTGTATAAGTAGGTATCCAAACATTCGTGTAATGAAAATCTACTTTAGAAAAAAATTACTTTGTGTTTACTTTAGAAATATACTTTACAATATATTTATTTTTGGTTGAATTTATTACATATTAATATTCTTGTACTTTCGGATTGTTTTCAATTTAGAAAATGAAATTTTTTATATTCATTATTAGCTTTAGACGCTGGGTGTACTAAGACTAATAGGGGCGGTACTCAATATGGGAGCCTTTCTTTAGCTCTCACGCGAAATCAATTGTATCTATTCACAATTGCCTTCTAGTCTATCTGATATTACCCTTTTTCTAGCTCACACGCTAAATAAATTGTATCGAACCGAATTTTTGGGATCCATTTTATTTATATATTATATAATGTATTACAATTTTAGTCATTTCACTTTTAATTTCAGATATTAGCTATAATATATTGCTGATCCTTCTTCATTGCAAAAACAAGTTCAGAAATGTTATAATTTTTATTTAATAATTTGACTAAAGGCAAAAAAGTTTTATTCAAAATTTCACCACAGCTTGTACCACCAACTCAAAGTAAAATTTTGTAAAACTTAATTTTTTTTATACAATATCTTTATCTTTTATAATTATTTTCATCTTATAAATGGTTTAATACACTCATACACGAAATTCTTATAAGAATCTAGAAGACTACATGTAGTGTCAATTAGTCAATCCTATCCATTCTCGTTGTTAATGTTGTTAGGATCCATTATGTTTCTCAAAAGCTCGTTGTTCATGTCGTCTGTGCTTTATTAATCCATTCAGGCATTTTATTTTAAAAGGTTCTATAGCTAGTAGCAGTAGAAAGTAAATATTACGATATTATATAATGTAATGTAATGTAAACAAGACTTATAAAAAAGTTTATTATTAAATTATAAATTGTTCGCTCATAAAAAAATCTGATATCTTTTACTTTATTAATCATGGCTTCCCTCTGGTTTTATTTACTTTACCTTTACCTTAATAATGTTATATGTAACAGAAAATTGTTTTAAATATTTTTTTGTGTTTCTTAATTAGGAAATAATTCGAGCGTGCTCCGTAATTTTTTAGAAATATGATCAGATTGAAAGAATGTGAAAATTAGTGGGTGTTCTAGGAAGCAACATTCTCAGTAATACATCGCAATCACATCCCTATATTCAGAAACCCAAAAATAAAAGCAAAAAAAAAATTATGACGTTTTTATTAAAATTTACATTTATTTTTTATCTCTTCCAATCATTTCTGCACAATAATATTTATTTATTTAATTATTATTATTTATTTAATATGAATTCTCAAAACGTCGTTATTGATTCTGTGTTTGGTTATTATTTCATTTAGTTAATTTGAACAACAATTTATAGAAAATAATTTAATAATAATTTAAACATCAATTATAAATGCTATTAAAATAATTACCCAACATTTAATATATAAATATGCTAAACTCATATATTCATTTTTAGTTTCTGCAAATATTATTTATCTAAAAAATAGGGGATGCAAGCTTTGGACAACCCTGAAAATATCCGTTTAGTTATTATTCCTTTTTTATTATAATTTGATCTGCTTTACCGACAGCATTTTATTATGTCTACCATCCGCTAGGTACTGTTACGTAGTACATGGATATGAAAAATAGATGGCGACACATGGATTGTTTTTGAATTATTTGGTTTTAATAAAAATAAATAAATTAAGCATATACTAATAATTATTATTATAATATTATACAATTATTTGTATTATTAATATCACATTAATATTAATTCGACTTTATATTGTTTATAGTTTTTGTTTCTAATAATTGATAAAAGTATCTTACTTTTTTAATTATGTTGTTAATTATGATACAATATATTATATAATATTTTTTATATATGTAAAAAATAAAAGGCTATATGAAAGTTATATACGTACGTTTTATCGTGTTTATTGACAAGTGGTGCCACTTTATATATTAGGTGGTAACATTGTGAACTATATAATGGTGATAAGCGAGAACGTTCTTTGGAATACGTGATTCAACTTGAAATTACTCGATCGGTGGTAAAATTAGAAAAAATACATCTTATTTTCCATCCTCAATGCATTGGTAATTTATCGAATAGCTGTGGGAAGGCTTACAAATGTTTGCGTTGGAATACTAGTGTCGCAATTATAAGAGAAATATATTTATAGAGCCGACAGAATTCTGTAGATATACAAGAATATAGTCAACAATATTCTTAGACTGTTAAATGTAAATATCATTATGTGAATGTGAATTGAATAATTATTTGTATTGCTTCTATTGTCTTCCTTTATTGTATTATTGTTTTATTTAGAAAGAAATATGTTTGGTTTGTTTTAATAAAATAATGGAAATTAACTTGGCATTGACTATAGATACCAATATTATGTCTGTGTTTGCTGTGTAAAAGGTGTTAAGTTAAAAATCGTAGTTTTGAGTTTATAAGGCGCCTTAAACTGTTGTTGTAAACTTAAATGTTTTAACACTTTGTTGTCTTCTGGGTAAAATTACGACGTTTTTCTTATATATTGCCAACTGATTTTTTAAATAATAACTTTTATATATATCGCCAAAGAATTTTTATGATTTTTTCCGTTGGAAACCAACCGTTTGAAAAAGGACTGGGTCCATTTGACACAGAGTAACAATCTTGGTCTTCCAGGGATCTCTGACAACGGAAGGTTAAATTATTCATCAAAGTATTCACTACAAAGTGTTATAAATAAGTTTTTCAGTGTCCATTTAGATTAAGAAAAAAAATTGTATTAATAAAGTAAGTCACTGTTTGAATAAAAAGTTAGGTTTTTGCACAAATTTGTTCAACACCTTGCGAATGAATTCAGTGTCTTCTTTTACCCTTTCCCTATGAACATTGAGCATATACCTTTCTGATGCAGATGCACAGGGCTGCATTTGGAGATGTAGAGTCGATGACGAAGGAGCGGACCCATTAAACATTTTGGAGTCACTTTTACATCATATTAAAGATGCGTCATGATTTTTTTGTCATGAAAGAGTTCATTTATAGTTCAGTTTCTCACATTTTATCATATAAAATGTCTACTTTATCGCCTACAAATGGCGAAATTACTCCACTTGTCGGAGTACAAATGAAGATAAAGTTGATGCGAACTATAATTGAAGTGAAATAGTGATAGAAACGTCACTAAATAGGGCACTTCACCAAATTGTTTACTGGGGAGATTCCTTATTATTTTTCGAATAAAAGGAACAATTTTTTGCCGTCAAGTATTTAAAAAATGTATTGATTTTATCTATAGTGTGGACCCCTCTCTTTTAGCCCCGCCTGCTCTTCCTCAAATTCGGGCCTGCAGAAGCATGTCTGTAAGCGTTCGGGTATTGTATGACATCATTTAGAAGCGTCTGAGATTTTTCAAAAGAAGTGATTTTTGACTTTAGTTTTCGTATAACTCAAGTAATGCAAATTTGTCGTAGATTTTATTATATGTGATAGAAAAATGACGAGTGTTGCGAATAGGGTTGGGGGGGGGGGGTGAAGCGAGGCAACCTCCCAGTTTGCCTCTACAAGTGGATGCTTATTGTACCAGTTTATAAATAATTATTTCATAATAAATATGCATGGATAGACGTTGAAGTTAAATGTCACATTTAAATTACAAGACTATTACTAATATCTGGACGTGATATAAATTTTCTTACAATCCAATACCCAGCATCAGCATCGGCATCCAGTCTTCAGTACTCAATAAGGATGATTTATACCACTATTGCAGTTAGCATACTGCCTCAACCGGTAGCTGCGAATAAAAACATACGCGAGTACTCGTTGTTTTTTAAATGTTACAAGTACCAAAAGAACTGAGAACTGAATGTGAATGTCACTTTACCAGTAGGAAATATTTTATGGCGCATGCATGGGTTTCGTTTAATTTGTTATTTTTATTCGTAAAACATAAATTTATATTAATCAAGAACTGAAAAAAAAAAACGGTAACCAATTAAAGATATTTACTGAGATTTTTAAATGAATGTAACTATAAAAGGCCTTTTACAAGATCAGATCAGTTTTAGGTTCAAACAATTCTTCGCTTTGCACCAAATGGTAAACAAAATTATAAGTCAGCAAACATACGTGTATACCACTAAAAAAATGAATGAAAATGTAAGACACGGCATTGTACTACACGTTTTTTGCAGTATAAATATTATCGAATAAACAGTGACGCATAACGTGTTTAGTTGTGTACGTTTTTTTGCAGTACAAACGTCGTGTAACTTATGCTTTATTAACAGCTACTTTGGTACTTTTATGGTACTTTTAATGACAATTTTATCCCAACATTGTCGTTTAAATGTCCTTTTCATATGCGAGAATATAAACAAGTTACAGAACACATTACTAATGAAACTATTATCTTTTAGCTACATAACTTTTATGATAAAATGATTTATCATCGGTAAATGATAGCTTAGAGTTAATTAAAACTACGTCTACGCATTTTGTTAATTACTAACCATTAAGTCCAAGTCATAATATTTAAGTTTTTTAAACAAGTAAAATGCTAAGTATTTACAAAAACTATAAAAATATAATTTACAACTTTTTACAACAAAGAAGCATTTACTTCCTCGATTTCTTAAAACCAAGGTCCATACTGATAATAGAAATTTCCTGTATATAATAAATCCTCACGGTTCTAGTAATCCATGATCCTTTAACATCTTAATCGGCACTGCGTGCTTGGCCAACTCTAGTTGCTACAAGAATATAGGTGTATATATATCTACCAATTTTTTCTTCTTCTTAGTTTATAGATGTTATTTTAGATTCTTACATTTTACTTAAGACAAATTTGGTTAAATCAAAAACATCTAAATTTTGTTTAAATGGGATCCATTAATTTCGTCACACGTAAAGTAGTGGGGGTCAATTAAGAATATAGAATAAAGAATAACAAATTGAGGGGGGTCATAAGCTTTCGAGATCATCTTTGCTCAAATTCTACTTCCAAGAGAAAAACAATACCAAATAAAAAAGACATAAGTAATATTTTTTTTCAAAAAAGTATCGCCACAACTGGAGCGGTCGATAATGTGCTTTAAAAATACTTTAATCCTGTAAAGAACTTCATAGGATTATATATATAATCTTTAGAAAGGTCTACTTCAATAGTTTTAGAAATATGTTACTGCAAAAATGAATAAGTTTTTTTTTCTTTAAAAAGCAGTAAAATAGGTACCTAAACGTTATATTTCATTCGTAGGTTATATTCCTAAATGTGGCATTTAACTGTGTTCAGCGGGAAATTATAAAATGTGAGTTTAACTTCGAGGGAAGAAAAACGTTGAGAAAACAAAAATCTTTCAAAAGCAAGAATTTTTTTAATTAATAAAAATAATCAATGAAACAAATTATGCAAAAATAACTTATAGCATTTAGCCTAAGATTTTTTCTAGTAGCCTAAAAATGTAATTATCATTTGCCATAGTCAACTTAATCCGCTACAAACTGTTCTTTAAAACGAATCATAAGTTTTTTCTTTAAAGTTTGTTGTTATGCGATTGACGTCTTCTTGGTGCTCAGTCATTTGTCTTGTCGCGGCAACATGACAGCCGTTTCCATATCGGACATGGTGAAGCGGAGTCTTAATTAGTTGCAAATTCAACTCTTTGTTAAACTGATATTAATTAATTATTTATTAATTCAATATTATGTACAGAATATCATTTATAAAACTTACATTAAATTTGCTCGGTTCGTTATACAATGTACAACAGGCCTCGGCAGTAGCAGCCGCTGCTAACTTTCTTTAATAAATATAAATAGTATTTTAGTCATACCAATAAAAAACTTGATTTTTTTTTTTAACTGTTTGGTCTTTATTAAATGATTCTTTTTGATAAATTAATTAAACTGCTTAATAGATATAGGTATCTCAAACCTGTCGAAAAATGTTTCGTTGGTTTTTGATCGTGCTCCTAATTCTACAGGGTGAGCATTGGATGACTAAACAATGTAAAACGGGAATAAATTTTACAAACACGTAATTAATTTTTCATTTTTTTATTGTAAATAGAAATAATTGATTTTTTCATATAGCACCATTTTTCTACTCGTACGCAACTTTAGGTCCTCATCGTCGAAATTTGGGTCGAATGTTCCACTTAAGTTCTTGTTTGAGGTTTATTTGTAAACATAAAAATAAGTCTGGCGTCGTCGTCGGGTCTGATTTTGAATAATTGATATTTTATTGAAATAGAAACACTCAATAAGTTTTTTTAGTGGTTGCTGGACACCATCATACATTCACGACCTTTTTAAACTCCGAGGAATAATCAAAAATGAACAAGTTATTATTTTTTTAATTTAAATTTATTTAACAAGTTAAATGCTAATTATTTACAAAAACTTTAAAAATTTAATTTACAATTTTTTACAATAAAGATGTGTTTAATTCATACTGATAATAGAAATTTCTATTATATAATAAATATAAAACTAATTCAAGGAATAATCAATAATGAACAAGCTATCATTTTTTTAATTTAAATTTATTTAACGTCGGCTTATCACCGTCGAGCTCTTACTATATTAACAATGTTTATAATGTCGTGGTCTCATAAATTTTCACTACATTGTGGCCTAGATAAGTTTACGAATATGTATCTTCATAATCAATTTAATTTGATAAGTGCTCTAGTGCTGGGATCTAACCCGAAGACATCAAGCCTCAATGCTCTCGACCACTGTGTCGTCCAAATAAAGATATAGTAATTACATATTATTCAAAAAATATTTAATTATGTAAAAGATAGAAATCTTACGAAATTTTTAAATGTCCGTTCCTCAAGTATAAAAATGAATATGCAAATGAATTCAAATAGATAGTAATAAAAAATTATTAAAAATTTGTGTATTCAAAAGTTCCTAATGTAGGCGGACAAAGAATCGGGCATGTGAATCGAATTTTAAATATCATAATTTTCATATTTTATTACTGCATTATAGTAATAAATAAAAAATAAAATATTGAATATGATTATTATGTTACTAGGTAGACGTTACCAGAGTCCGTATAAGGAGTTGTTGATTGAAAACTTTCAATTCAGGTTGTTTAGCTGTAAATATATTGTTGGTAAACACTGTTGTATAACGACAGAGGCGGACTTACTCACAATCGTATTATCGCCTCGGGGCTCGCAATACAAAGAGCGAATACTACAAGAAAATTTGTGTTACATATTATTTTACTTTATAATTTAATATTGTGTTAAGGATTTGTGAAAATTTGTTTCTTACCTTGTATAGGTCCTCACTAAGGTTACTCAACTGTACCATATCATAACCAAGACACATTAGTCATCAAGTTGATATTGATTTAGTTTTCATCAATTTTAAATTTACAATTTGACAAAGTTCAAATTTGACACTGAATAGAATTGAATCGAAATTTGTTCACTGCCCTCCCTCGATGCTCCTGCTTATCTCTGATGATCTCCGAGCATCGGAAATAATGGTCTAGATAGCGAGCTTGCTTAAAATCCATAATCCAGATTTAGCACTCGAAATTATAGGACGGCGTTAAATAAATAAATTAAAAAAACTAAAATAATAAAATAAATTAATATGATCCGACACTGGATATAAATGAGTTTGACATTGAAAAGTACGTTGTGCAATAATGCTAGCCTGTTGTATATTTATTTTACTAGTATGTGTGAACGACTACATGGTGCATTGAAGTAAACATTGCTAATGGCTAACGTGCATATATGAACGTAGGCAGCTACCGTCACCTTTACGTCAAGAGTAGTTTCCAATAAGGAGTCATTTAGACCAGTTATGGTATACTAACAGAATATTAATATGTATTCAACAGGATACCAAATAATTAATTTTTGGTAATTTTCGCAAATGAGTATTTTTAATAAATAGTAACATTACTTCTGTATTCATTTATACCCGCACTAAGTTATTTTACCTGTTGATTGTTACTCTGGTCTTAGAAGGTGGATTGGGCTGCCTTAATTTCTAATCAGAATGCGGGAGCCATGAGAGTTCATATATCTCATGTTTCTGTTTATAATTACGTTTTTGTTTATTGAAAAGAATAATGTGAATCACTTTCCAATGAAATTATTTTGTTATTAAAAATGTAATTTTCCATGAAATATAATCACGTGTTATTTGTTGATAAAGATTTCTTTGAAAACAGTATTTAACATATAGCAACAATAGCATTTTATTATTTACTTCTGAAGCGATTAATGTTTATGTCTATCACTTGCTCAGGAAATGCATATTTCTTAAAAATACTAACACGTTTTGACAATGAATAAATACAGAGGTCATCAACCAAAGTGATATAAATTTAAAATACTGTAGTTTTGTTAATTATGAATTTTAAGGTTTAATATTTTAAAACAATATAGAAAAAATATTAAATTACATGAAAAATATGGCTATCATCTGTGTCTTTTTATTATATTTATTTATTTATTTGCCTTGATTTTTATTCATCATAGCCACCATCAAACATTTTTTATATATATTTAACATTTTATAATTCTATTTTACAAATTTCTAAATATTTAAATAATTCAATGCTTAATTTTGAATCACTTAACAAAAATTTAGTGTTTTTTAAAGAGTTTTAAAATTTTAATGAATTTTGATCTTGTAACTTTTAAAAAAACTAACTTCTAAAAACCAAGTCAATCCAAACATGTGTTTAATATTACTAATCATGGTCCAAGATAAAATATTTTTTATTCCTGTAATGATTTTTACTTTTTACCATTTAACCAACTTTTAGAACTTTTTTGACGCGTGTTTACGTCGTAAGCTGAGATACATGTACCCTATTTCGCGAATCATTAATCCACAAATATTTATAGTAGAGTTAGTTAATGATAAAATGAATAACGAAAACACAGCGGTAATCAAAACTCTGCGCCTGCAATTAATGGCTAATTAGCATATGACGAACAGTAAAACAACTTATAAATCACAAGTTGCTGAAACACCACACAAATCTGTCAAACCACATTAGTTTACTGCTGAGAACAGGGTCATAAACTCATGACATTATTTGGACAAGCGCAAATCTAATAGTTTATGATACAATCAAATTTATATCAGGAATACGATTATGAAGCAATAAATAAGTAGACAGGACAAGACAAGACAGAACAGGATATGGAAAGAGAGAAACATAGTCAATAGAATAGACCAGGGGTGGATAGACTTTTGTAAGTTCTACATTTATATACAGAGGTACTTCGGGCTACGAACTTAATTTGTTCTTAATTCGTAAGTCAAAGTGTTCGCAACCTGAAACCAATAATGTAAATCCAATTAATCCGTTTCATCATTTTTATTCGGCGTTTCAAAGGTAAAACCTTCTCACATATTTAGACGTAGCTAATAAACCTCTGCTTTTCATTAATCCATACTATCAATAATTTTTCTACATCTTCTTGACGTGGCGATCTTAATGTGGACCTCGATTGACGTCTTGCACACCCCTGACATAGACAATAGTGTCATAAATATCTTATTTATTTATAGTTCAGGGTTTGTCAAGTAATGTCGCCGTGTGTGAGTGTGTTGTCAAATACTTCAGTTTTATTGTCAAACTGATATTTAAATTTGACTATAAAAGTTAGCGCTAGTCACATAAAACTCAGGTCATAAAGTGTTGTTGTTGTATCTTGAACAGCCGAATAAACTCATTACTTCATTATATTAATTTGAATGGAATGGAACAAGAGCGAACAGAAGCACCAATAATAGAAAGTGACAGTAATCCAGTTCTATAAATTATAGCCTCGTTTGAGCAAGGATAGGTACATGTTTTAATATTACTGTAGGATAATAATATCTTATTACCAGTGTCCTATAAATAAGTCAGTTGTATATTTTAATTCGTTTCGAGTAGGGATTAGAGTTTGTAATCGAATTAAATAGTAAAATTCGTGATTACACTTGTCATCAAAGTTTTAGAACAAATTAAAACAGTATTTATATTTTTGTTTTTAGTTTAGTCGAGAATTCGAGATCCTTTAGACTTTGATGTTCGACTAATTGTAGGTCGCTTATGGCTTAATTCTCCTGTCATTCCCCTTAGAAGTCGTAAGGAACGGTATACGCACATTTATTTGTCGGTTCTTTTCTGACATTGTGAATCCCAAAAGGACCGCTGCCTAATAAGTTTGTAATTATATTTGTATATAATTAATTTGATATGATAACAAACAATCTCAGAATATAAGAAAGAAGCCCAAGGATCGAACCTGAATACAGCAGTTGGAGTACGAGTTATACACTACATTGTGTGCAGTAAATCATGGTTGATTTTTCCTCTACTCCTAAAGGTGTGCGATGTCAGTCTTTATAAACTCTAAACTCACAAAGTTAGTGCAACAAATTCATCTGCATGTGTACGAGGAAGATGCAACTTAAGGTATGAGCTGTGGGAGAAACATCCCAAACTAATATGATCATTGAAGTGTGTTCGTCCGAAAGGAAAAGGAAGTATGGTAGTGAACCGCGCACTGTTCACCGTTGGCACGAGGGGTGCACTGTCATCGGAAATACCCGCATTCGCATACCACCACGATCACAATCTAAACGGGTCAAGCATCATTACTCTCGCCCACTGTGTCATCAGTATTTATATACAATAACATTAATATCAACGAAGGCGCCATATTTAAAACGGAACCCGTGCTCTCATACTCATCTGTAAGCAATTGTGTCTTGACTTTAACATAAGCTAACCTTGACTTGACTTATTCCTTGATTATTTTTGTTATATTGACATGCACCACAGCAAATTGATTGGTACTTCTTCTTTGGAACTTTTTTTCAATATTGCACATTTTAGTTTGGTATTTCTGTGTTCAGAATATCTAATGATTTCAACTATAATAAGAGATGTTATCATTTAATCAAACATTCTAGAAGTCTAGTATATAACAATGTTTATGGCAAACAGTATTTTTATTAAATACATTTTTTTTTTCAATTTCCTGGCATCACTTAACAGATTATATCAAAATAACGTTCAAGGAAATGTACGTTAGCTGGTGAAGAGAGTGCCTGCAATACAAATCAATAGCCATTCACCATTCGCCGGTCACCACCGTTCACGATTTACCGTGTATGGTGTATGCCGATGAGAAGAAAAAAATCTAAATATCAAAACCTGACTACTCATAAAAAATAACATGAGAACATTGAAACTGAGATGAGAGTATTCGAAATGTTTAAATCTTAAAGAACCGGTTTGGCAGCTGCGCTATGGTGATGGTGATGGCCAGTGCAGGAGATGTCCAAAACGCGGGACAAACCGCGGTACATACGAGTGCGAGTGGATTACACTAGAACCCTGAACTTACAACGAAAATCTTATATAAGATTGATAAGCGATGCTGGAAGGGTCATCTCAGATTGTATAAAATCATGAATTGATTTCTTCTCATGGAAAGGACATCTGGTGCTGGGTTATTTATTGATATGTATATCGTTATACGGTTATCTAATTACAATCCATCAAAACTCAAATAATGTTGAATGTTTTAAACATACTCTTAACTATTTCGAAGTACAATTTATGTTACTAATTTTTGGTTTAAATTTAGAGCAAAATTTGTAAAAAGAAAATCTGCTAATGCCAGCCAACTTCGGATTAGTTCTTATGCAGATTTGTTATTCTGCAAATTGTCATTAGTTAAAAAAGTATCCCATATTTAAAGTAAGGATTCAAAGTTGGAAGGATTGTAAGGACCGCTAACTATGAGACATGGATATTACCTTACATTCATGCAAAATTTTATATAAAGGACACTCAGTAATATATCATGTTTTATTTAATGTAATTTCTATATACGTTTGATTATTTACAGAAATTAAGCATAATATTGTTACATTGTCTATAAATAAATATAAAATAAACGTAAATCATTTACTAGCATAACGGTCTAACATCTAGCATTATATAATCTTGCATAAAAAATGTAATTTACGTCAGATCAATGAAATATGTGGAAAAAAATATTTTTTTATGTAATTTCGCAATACACGTACACTAGCGTGTACTCCGTTGGAAAGCGATGTTTGTTTTATATGTATATGATTTAAATTCAATAAAATAATTTGTAATTTCATGTCAAATTTTAATTAAATATTTTTTCATTACAGATTTCTTACCGAGTTTTGCGCCGTTCTTATTGCAGTAGAAGACAATTCAATTGGACAATTGATTCTTGTGCAAGTGTCGCGTTTGCATAGACTTTGAGTAGTGTTTAGTAAAAGTGCAGTGTGTTAAATTATTTAAATCAGGAAGGATATAACAGTTTCTGATCACGCATAGAGGCGTCCGGCTTTAGGATATTAAAAAAAGGTAATATTCTAAATTAATCTCATATATGAATGATTAAAATTTAATTTATTTCTATGGTGATAAACTTATTGTAATCTTAACAGTTTTTTCTTCATATTTCAGGCTCACATCAGGTTTCTACAGCTGTAACAATGAGCTCCAAGTAAGTGGAACTTATTTCTAAGCATGACCCGCCCCATTAACTGAAAAATCACTTACCTTTCAGAAGTTATAACAATATTTAACATGAAAATGATTATTAATCTTAAACAAATATTGGAGTCTATTTCAGATATGTGTTGGAGGTCCAGGATTTCTTGTTGCTGCTTCATACTTCAGATGACTGAGACTAAAATAAAGGTAATAATTTTACGAATTAATTTATAATCGATTTATTTTCGTTAATATTATAATGTTAGGTCCTGAGAAATTATTTAAGCTTTTTTTTTGTTAAAAAATGTGGAAATTTTAAGCTTTTGCTGCCCCTTGAAAAAATTAAATATCCAGGAATGTTTCTAGCTTAACTTAGGCACTACTTTGCTTTATAAATAGCGACTATAGAAACTAATACCTACCTATAACAATTTGGGCAATTCGTTTATCTTCAGTTATATTGTATGTCAAACGCTTATAAAAAATTAGTTATGTATCAACTCGTACTTATAAATGATCGTTTTAATTTACTATATTACTTCGAGTACCTCATTATATAAAACATCCAACAAATTTATCTATATACATTTATCGCGGTTATCTTTCTTAATAAATTAATATATACAGTTATGTTACACACATGAATGCGATTCAACCTGTAAGAACTTGTAAGGTGGAACCAAACAACCAACCCTTTACATAAATGTATATATGTATAGTGATTACCTGTATAATACATACAGCATGTACATAAAACATTTGAAACTGGACGCCATTAATCCACAACATGTGATAGTCGGTTTCAATTTCGGTTTCGGTTTATTTGTTGAAGTGTGTCCGGTGTCCAGAATAGGGTTGCCAACTTCCTGAGATTCTAGGAAATGTCACTAATCGAAATATTGAGATCTCTGTGAAATTAAATAAATACATGGCTCACAATCAGAACGTTTAACTTCGGGCCTATTTCGGATACCGGATTCTATCACTAACGACCTCTTACTATATGCCAGTAGTTTTTGTGATGTCGATGCCTTATATATGCAAACTACAATGCTGTCCAATAAGTTTTTATGATTATGTTAACACATAATATATCAATTTTTAATTACAATCAAACACAGAAAATATAGCTCTGGTCCGGGATAGAAACCGAAGACAAAACTGTCTGACATCAAGCATAAATGCACTGAGACATTGTGGCGTTCTGTAGACTGAATAAAATTAAACGTTTTATTCATAACAAAAACAATATTCTATTCTAATCTAATCTATTTACTTATTTTAGCATTTTGTCATATTTCAAAAATTTTCTGTTAGACGAAGTAAATTATAAAGTAGTACTGGGTTAAGATTTGAATCTTTGAAAATTTGAAAATATTTAAGAATCCTTACATTACTAAAATATTATGCATTTTTGTTTCTTTCAATTAGGTATTTGGTAATTTCCTAATTAAATTTAATTTTAAAAGTAATCATATACCATATAATATACTTTTCATCTTTTTAAATTATTTTAACAGTAAGTAAAAGTCAAATTCTTAAAATCGTCAATTAAAAAAGTCATTTTGTCTTTTTAATTATTAAAGGGATTCAACGTTGTACACATTCCAAGTGCATGTGCTCAATCCTTGTGTAAGGTTACCAACCTTACAGATCATAAATCTCTGCTATATGTATTTATATATCAAAATATCAAATATTATTTACAGCTATTTGAAGGAACAATCATATTTCAATACTATGTCTGCCTTAGCAGGGTTAAATAAAATAAAAACTTATTATTCTTTGATTTGACTTGATTACTTGACTACCAACAGCTACAGAACATTACCACAGCACTGACCTACTCAACAAATAACTGACGTTAAAATGTATTTCACGTCATACAAATATAGCCGACCATTTCTAGCGCTAAAACTACAATTCAAACTTTTAATTGCTAGACCTCCGTCAATATTTAGATATTTAATAAAATAGACACGCCAATACACATTTATTAACATCAATTTCAATCAACAATTGAAAAATCGACCACAAAAAAATGAGGACACAAGCCCATTTCAAGGAAGAACGGTTGGTATCCCTACTTTAGAGTGTTCTAGCTTACAAGGACCGCGAAGAACATATGAACATATGTATAAAGTATCACGCAGAGCTGTGTCCTCCACGTCTGCGACCACGTCCACATCCACGACGTCTTCCATGCTGGTGCTGACCAATGCGCACTGAATCATCAACTCGACAACTTTTTTTTAAAAATAACTTAAAACTTTTTACGGTAAAATAACAAGAAATAAAAGAAATCAAATAAAAAATAGAATTGATAATGATTCAACAGCTGGACTCTAACAATCTTGTATGTTGTTTGTTTAATTTTATTGATTAGGGGAGAAGTACGAGTATGTTCTGTTACTTGGTACTATCAGACGGTATCAGATAGATTTCTTTTAGTAATTAATCATTGCTTAACGTTACAAACGCTTTCTAGCTGTAGATCGAATGTTCCTTCAATATGTGTGTCTTTTTTGTCGAAGTAGTTAAAATAGTGTCTCTCACAATTGCTCTCCATATGGGACTCTATGTAGACCTAGGAAACAATGCAAATAATATATCTAACAGACGTAACAAACTTACTTTCATCATCACAATTCCATCTCATTACTACGTCATAAATTAGTGTCACATTACGTTAATTTAAAGTCAAAAAATTAGTATTTATAAATATTTAATCTTTAAATCAAAAGATATCGATCTTTATCATAAAGTTTATGAGTTGATTAATTTAATTTACGCTTCATACTACAAATCTATCGATGGATTAAAAGATAACTAACTGTCTACCCACGCTGTAGACACCCACATATTGATACTATACTATATACAGATTTCATAAGATGTTTTAATGTCATACAATATGAAACGAAGAAGTGTTTGCAATGTGTGAAGTACATCGGAGCAAGTCACGGACAAATTTATAGTAGGTGCGAGATGATTTGGCGGCTCACCCTTTTACTTTAAAATAATCTACTGTGATTAAATAATCTGCGTAATACTTAATAGGATACACAACTCTGCTGTTAATAGTAAATAACATATCACACACACACTCGTATGTGTCTTTGATGTATAAAAGAGATGGCAAATCTGCGGACGTGACGTACCATGCGTTGAAATTTTCTAGGTAACTTTATCAATATATAGAGTTCCGTTTTATAGAAAGTAAGTCATAGTTCACAAGCCTATTCTATCATCCAATAAAACAACTATGTAACATATATACAATAAGTGCATTTATTCATTTTCCACTTGATTCTTGATAACTGACAGAGTAAGTAATATCTTCATAACAGTGCACATTATTTATAAACTGCATAACTGCCTGCGTATGACGGTTGCAGTAGTTTCAAATATCAGTATTTGCATTTTAATTTATATAAAATAAGTCCTAATTGTGTCCGGTATTATTAATTGCATCCATTAATAATACTTGCCAATAATTTATCAGTAGCCTTCATACGATGTTAAAGAATGCCGCTTTGCCTCTGTGTCGGTATCGGAGGTGGTGCTGGTGCCGCCATCTACTAGAGATTAATATCAAAGCAAAAGAACAAGAATAAGGCGTGTTAGAATACTCTGTCTTGTCAAGTTAGATTCTCAATAGAATTCTAAACGATTTTTTTGTTGTTTTATGCAGAAATAAATCATACAAGACGTTGAATACTTTATTGCATAAATAAAAAAAAAATATTCAAAAAGTTCTGCGGTCCAGTTACTAATATTAGCATAACATTCTCTAAAAGGCCTTTTTTAAACGATCAGATCAGTTTTTGAATCAGACTCTGATTCTATTTTAAATTAAAATGGTCTGACTATATTTTCAGATCCTTGTTCATATTTCAGCTCTTATACATACGGATATATCATAAACGGAAAGTTCCTTTGAATCTGAAACAAATTGAGAGTCGAATCTGAACATATTAGGGGCCTATAATTGTTTTCAAAATCTTCCTCAAAGTTTGAGGCAATAAAAACTGACAACACAGTAGAGGATCATCGTCGAAATAAAGCGAAGTTAAATAAATTAAATCAAGAAAAACATTTACTTACAGTCAGAGGCGGCCTTAGCTATTGCGAGGCCCCGGGCAGCAAAAAAATATTATATTTTCTCCGCGAAAAATATTATATTTCCGCCGCGAAAAAAATTACATTTTCAATTATAATTCTATCGCTAATTAATATATGTATATTTTTTGCGCCCCTGATGATCCTTGAACAAAAAGCAGTCATTAGATTAAATATTAGGGCATATTCTATTACCTGCAATGTACATTGTAAGCAGGGGCGGCCTGAGCCATTTCATTTATGTAAATTGTAATTAAGTATTCTTTATGATAATTGACGAGAAATAAAATTTGATATTGGAAGTTTTACAAAAGTTAACAAGCACAAAGATGACAAATATTAATGATGATAAACTAAGGTACATGAATACCTTAAAAGAAGACGCAGTGATTCAAGTGAGATTTCTAAAGGGCGAGGCGCGAGATTCATATAGATATATAGTAATGAATTTTTCTACTTGGGTTGTTGCGCGAGAATGCGAGGCCCCGTGCGGTTGCCCTGCTTGCCACCCCCTAAGGCCGCCTCTGCTTAAAGTTAGTTAGACTGCAGACTAGAAGGATGCGTTTTTTCAAAAACTGAAATATCCGACGGGCACTTTTTTGTTAAAAAAAATCATCATAAAAAAGAAAACAACTACTTACAGTCGGTCAATGCATAACTGAAATTTAACCTTTTTCTAGTTCAAGTTTTGTCAAAAATTGACCATAGGACGAAAAATCAACTTGTGCTCGACTTGCACAAAAATAAGAAATGAGCAATAAAACTATCAACCATGATTTATAATAAACCTCAGTTATTTATAAATCTGAATAAATGGCTCTTAATCTACAACCCATTAAAGTTCCTCTGCAAAGAAATATATATCAATGGAGACAATCTTTTTTTTACAATTCTTAAGACAATTCTTAATGCAACATATCACAAATGAAATTGCATAAATACAAAAAAAAAATGATTACGTTACCACGAGCACTATGGGAGTATGTAGTACAGTTCCTGCACCAAGCACAGCAAACGATATCTAATCTCCATCTATCTCGTACATCTACATTAATACATATTTATAATTTCTTTGTATGCATCTCAACAAAGCAACGGCTTTACTTGTTTTATTTCAACTCTGTACAAGTATTTGTCGGTTCTGTACTTGTAAATGTAAATGACTATCTTGTATGCCGACCTCGGATGCCACTTTTATAAACTGTTTCACTATGTACAGTGCACAGTTATTAGAGAGCTGTCACTGCTTCATTCAGTGATTAATTCCCATAAGTATTCATTAAAATTGCATTAGTGTTCTAAAGCTGCTACAGGGCGTTCCTAAAATACTTGTATTTATTTTTTAGTTTGTGATCTTAATTATGAATTAATTAACTTCAAATTACAATTCAGTTTATTTTATAATAATAGTAAATTGTATATATTTAGCGTTCATTTTATTATGAAATTACTAATTGTTGCACACATTTTGAAATGTGGTGTTTAGGGCCCAATTATATTAATAATAATTAATAATGCATTACTTATTATAATTTATGTGTTCACTTTTTACACATACATGTGTGAAAGACTGTCGGCAGAAAACATAACAGGGGTGGTAATGCAATTACACCGTATTTAATACAGTGTATATTATTATTATTTATTGTTTATTGTTCGCCTTTCGGCTTTACAATCTACATTCTTAATACATACTTCAAATTACAATTAAATTTACATTATTCTCCACCAGCTTATTTATTCTCCTGTTCTTCCTTTCCTTCTTACTATTTCCGCCATCCACCTCTTTCCTTCACTGCCTCCCTTTAGTAGCTGGCCAACATTCCTTTCGCTCGCTACTTTTTCCTTACACTCAAACTTAATGTGCTCCAGTGTTTCGTCCTCCGCTCCGCACATTCTACCTTTCTTTCCTCACTCTTTTCCCAGTATATGTTTCCTTTTTCCTCATTTCCCAATCTAAACCTTGCTGTTCTTCTTATGTGTTTTATGTCTTTTTCTATAAGGTACTGAGGCACATTATTTTCCCATAACCTTTTATATCTTTTATTGTAGTTACTTTTTTCTATTTTTCCCATTCTCTCCTGCTGTTGTATCTCCTTATCCCTTCTCCTTAGCTCCTCTTCCACACTTGCGCCACCTTCTCTTCTCCTCTCTGCCTCCTCGATCGCCATTCCATTCCTTTGAAAGTACTCCGTTCTCTTTTTTGGACCTCCTCCCCCCCCATTCTTTATGGTATCCTCTCTTTGATCAATAAATGGAGCCGAGATGTAGCCTAATGCAGAGGGAGCCCTAACGTTACTGAGATACATTAGACGCCCAGTGTATATATTTTTTAAATATTTATTTGAGTGCATCTACTTGATAAGTTATTAGCACTAAATCGATATTTACATTTACCAATATGTAGTCTCTGTTATAGGCTACAAATGACGAAAAAGTTGTTCGGTACTGAAAAAACTACTGTAGACTACTTTTGTTGTTGTCAAGCTTGTGAAGCGGTAGAATTGAACTAAAAAAATTACTTAAATTCACCAAATTATTTACTGGATTTATTTCTTCTATTTTATTTAATGCGATTGTCTCAAAATTGATGTCTTCATTTCTTCCAAAACCTTTTAGAAATAGAATATTAAAAACGAAATGTTTTCTAATATATTTTGTCCAGTTGAGTGACTTTAGCACTTTTCAATTCAATTTTTACTTTTTATTTTTAGGCCTGTCTCAGTATGGGACCGTATTTAAGCGAACGGGCTACTACGCTTTACCTATCGGAACCATGTAAATGTAATGAGATCGCTCTGGAGCTCTCAGACTGCACGCTACAAAGCAGTCCGAATACGGGCGGCACTACCTCGCACATTAGAAGCGTATAAAGGCGAATCTTATCCAAGCGTTACCACTACTACAACGATACCCTATATGAACCTTTGTAAATGCAAAAAGCCGCGTCAGACTGGAGGGGATACCTAAGATCGCCTTTTGTTACGCTGCAATACGCGGTCAAATGAAATCTATCGGCGACATGGGTATGTTCTGCATGCAATTTATGTTTGTATTTCAGTGAATCATGGACACGGATGCCCATACCAATAGGATAGAACTAAATTTAAATTCACGCCCACCAGAACTCAGATATATAATAAATGCTAAAGTCCCTTTAATACCAGTAGTGTATCGATAAAAATTAAAGTTAAAGTTTGCTCTCATGATAAATTATATAAGTGTTAAAGAACTCCAATACACCCCCTAATACACGACTACAGACATCTGAGACACACATAGGCGGTTTGCTTTGTAGCTCATTCAAACCGCCGATTTACGTCCGAATACGCCGTCGCTTAAATACGGTCCCATACTGAGACAGGCCTTAATGTACTTAGTGCGTTTGCGTCAGTAATATACTTTATTTAATATGCATATTATATATATATAGAAGGTTAAAACATATAAATAAATATAATAACAATAATAAAAACAATAAAAACTAAAACTCAGAAGTGGGAAATGCTCGTACAAATTTAGTAAAAAGTATGAACATAATTGTAGAGACACCCTGTGTTATATACGAACAGTTAATAAACTTAGAAAGAGCATAAAATATTAAAATTAAAACGTTAGTGGTGAATGTTACGTATTCTGTGTGCTAGCACCACTCGGAAGTAATTGATTTTATTAAGGGAGCTGAGTAAAATGTATATTTAATATAAACGACGGGTAATTAAGATTAAATGAGATGATTAATTTAACTTTTCGGAACACCTTATGATAACTTAATGCGAACTAAGTGCTAATCCCCATCTAGCTCTAGAGATGTGCGTTTACGTCAATGTTTACATTAAAATTTATCAGGCGAAATATATTAAAATAATTACAGCGTATTTAGAAGATAAATGAAATTAATGCCACGTTGGTTAGATTGTTTATTTTTAACTAATGTTTGTTTTTATTTTGTGCGGTAGATTTTTATTTATTAATAAAAAATAATTATACTGTTTTTGAAAGTATTTAGAATTTTATTGTTTTTAAATGTAATGGCGGTATTTATTATGTTTTATAGCACGGGTGGTCATGCTTACTGAATATTAGAACCAGTTATCTAAAAATCTATCACAAATAGTTTAAATACTTATTAAAAATAGATGTGTAATAAATTAATTAGGCAGTAAACACTTTTGTTGTTTTAGTTGTCTCTGACTGCCTATTTCTTGATAATTAAATATAACGGAAATTTATATATTAAGTGAAGTATCTGACCCTATAGGAATTTATTCATAATTTAGCCATATAGAAAATGCAAATAATGTAAATGCCGTAGCGGATACCACCTACTTATGTAATGGTGTACAGCGTTGTTAATAGAATGGTTTAAAAACTTATCGCCAAATAGGCATAATATTTACGCGGAAAGAAAATTCCCAAGTAGATAGATGTTACAAAATTTTGATGAGGTTTTTGTCATGTATCCTTCACGTCCTCCTAAGAAAAGTAACTTTGTTTGCCATGCCTAGTCAGGATAATCTTAGGACGTCCTAACCGGGGTAATATTTACCCGATTAATACCACTAATCGGGGCTTCATCCATTTCGTACAAAATTTCTACCTACCCGGGTAAAGCAGAAGAAAAGAGATTAGATTAGATTTATATAACATGACTTTGGCTACTTGTTCAGGTTGTATCTGATGTTCTTGGAGCGTCATTTGTCAGATTGATCAGAGGAATGCGTTTTATCTTGATAAAGCTTAAGCTCTAGATAATGGTTTTGGGCCACACTTTTAGTAAGTACGATCCAAGGAATGTTATCGCATTATCAGTTGATATCAGAACATAAATCTACATAAGCTAATATTACAAGTCAGCGTATTTGCCACAATTAAAATGCATTGACCAAAATTTAAGATTCTTTGGTAGATAAGTTGATGGTAACACTTTACGGATACACACTTCGATATGATAAGAATTAATTTAATGTTTGTCAGTGGCATCTGACATTAAATATTTACCATTTGTCTTTCTTTAGTTTGGTATGCATATTTATCATTTTTCCTTTCTCGACGATTTAAAAGTTTTTTGTTGTACATTTTCATGAAAATAAATTTGCATCATAGAGTAATAAATTTACTTAACTGATTGTACAGTTGCGGTATTGTAAGTGATTGGGGGTGGAACCGCGAAATGTATAGTTTTTTTCTTCTTTAACGAGCGGACAGACGCGCTGTCTCACTGTCTGTCAAGGAAAACTAATGACCAGGCATCTCTAATGAGGACGTTAAGATAGTATGCTATATGTACGGTATGGTGGTATATAGTATTACAGGAGATTTAAAGTGGAGGGGGGTTTTGTCATCTCCTTTCAGAATCCTATTCTACTTTAACTTTATTCTACTCATCACTTTATATTCCACCACAGAAGAGATATACTGGTATAGAATTGGAGAGAGAAGAGGAATAGGCTTTTAACAAAATACAAGGATGCGATGTGTGGATGGATAAGATAAAGTTACTTTTACCCGCCATGACAGCGTGACGAATTTACATCATTAAGGGATACCGATAACCATGTACAATGACATTTTCATTTATTTAATTTTTCAAAATAAAGTCTTCATTGAAAGTAATGTATTAATCTTGAGGTATTTTACTTATTGAAATTGATTCAGTGATCACTTCATCTGTATAAAATTTGAACATGATTTTTTTTTATTAATAGATATAGTGTTATCGCCGGAGCAAGGATAGAACTTGTCAATCAAAGGTTTATATGTTGGTGTTACCGCACAGGATATATTTCAAACATAGAAGAGAATGGAAGCGGGAGTGGTATTTGTATGTTAACTCGTATAAATACGTTATTGTCAGCACCGTCCGCATTTCAACGATACATGCTTCAAAAGCAACGTCCACTTCATATAACTGGTTGAAAAACAATCTCGAAAACGAAGCGGAGGATGTAAAAAGAGGTCCACCATATTCAGTACTGGTCCAGGTCCCATTAGGTGCCTTTCCTCGTGATTCATCTCACTCCCATACACGTTCGATCTCTCACTAACAACACAGTTGTAATCATATTCGCTTCGGGCAGATTCGGGCGATACATGCTTCAAAAGCAACGTCGACCTTACATAGCTGATCGGAAAACGATCTCGAAAACGAAGCGGAGGATTTAAAAACAGGAGCACCATATTGAGTACTGCTCCAAGTCCCATTAATTTCACTGCGATATTACTTAACACACAATACATAAATAACAATTAAATAAAATTAATTACGTATTTGAAATGTTAAAAATATTTTTCATTTGTTTCCAAATATATTTTATCTCAGCTAAAATCTGAGTAAAGTACCCCATTAATTTAGTTTTAATAAATGACATAATAATATTCAAATGATAAAGTTTTGAAATATTGTGAAGTGGCATTACCAGCCATTCAGTTCAGGCTTCTACAATTACCGTTTCGTACTTAATTTTATTTTTATTTTTCCAAGCATTTTTCTTACCCCATAATTTTAACTTAATAATTTATAAAAGTATTTATATAATTTACCTCGTAATTAATTGTATAAAATTATAAATAAAAAATAAATAAAAAAAATAATCATTTGAGATATTAAAAGTGAAGAAATAAAAATTCTATTTGAATTCAAAATATTAAATTAAAAATATTTTATAATGTAGTTATTTCTGTATAAGTATTTCGAATAATGTACAACAGAACAGATCCCCTAAAAACCTTTGTGGTTGTTGGACTGGTTGCCGAAGGGCTAGGATTTATAGGGAGAGATTTCCGGTTTGGGGTTGAATAATTGGGTTAGTTTACTTAACTGTGTCATAAGGAGGTTGTCCACGAATATTTGAAAAATAATTTCAAAGGAAGCTTGGTCTTCTGGATCCTGAAGACATTATCAAGCGAGACGTATTATTGCTGAAATGGTATGCTCATAGAATACAATGAATGATGATTATATATGCAGGGTCTCTTAGAGGAAGAAAGATTAGGGATATGTAAACTATGACTGGACATATGTAAAACCTTTCGCAATTTTCGATTTTCGATCGAGGTGCTACAAAGAAGACAGTTTGCGTTAATTATGTTTGTTTAATTGTAATAATCACAAAAACTAAACCCATTGCTTTGAAGCATTTGCATGAACTACTTGAGACATCCGCAAATTGCTCATTTAAAATTTCCAGTGGAGGCGGAAGTTGAGACGGTAAAAGCCAGAACTTTTGAATAAAGAAATTGAAACTTGAAATATGCATTGAGATACTAATTGTGCATATTTGCAAATAATTGGAACAGCAAATTTTTTATTCGGTAGTGACTTTTTGGGGCAAAAGTAAATAAACAATGAAATATGTTCAACAATTAGGATATAAATAATCAAACATTGTGTTAATTATAAATAACTTTACATAAAACGATGTTGAGGGCGATGTTAACTTATCCGAATGGACTAAATTGTAATTTTTCAAATAAGAGTATTTAGTTTTTGCTATATTGAATGTTATAGAAACAAAGACCTCATTCTCTCGAACTGGTTACTTACTAAATCATCAATTTATACGATAGAAGAATCGATAGAGCTTAAAAGTTTATCTATCATTTTTCATCGTCAGTCGGTGAAGTGTAAACTAGTAGATAAACTTGTCTTGTTTTAATTTGCTTTCGAAAATGAATTATTACTGTAACTTAATACCTTAGGCAGGACTCAGGGGTTAGAGAAGGTGTGCAGTGTGCGGTGGGCGGTGGGTGTAAGTGTACAATTTGCAAGCGTCAACTTTTTATTGTTTTTAAATCTATTAATTACTCGTAGAAGTTTATGAATGTTTAAGTTTTATTATCTGCTTTCTAACATCGGTTAGTCTTTGTTTTCGCATTATATGTGAAAAAATGTTAATTTAATGCCCTCGTTGCCCTCAAAAGCATGCACAGGTAACACTAAATAGCAACAAATTATAACTGCGTTACACCATAGTATTAATCGGCTCTGATTGTACACAATTCGCAAATAACATTAATAGCTAGTTGTAAATACGTGTTACTATTGTTGCCTACATTTTAGGCGAAAACTACATCTGTAATATTTAAATTATTTTAATATTTAAATATACTTCCGTTTTAAGAGAGGCATTCAAACACTAGCATATTATTAATTATAAACAAGGTAAAGTGTTATATATGTAATAATTATTAATGTTAGAGCTAATTTTTCCGAAAGAATCTACCCAATGCAAAATATAAATGTGTGGTGTTTTATTTCAGTTTGAAATAAACATAAATATTTACTTCTATGAGCGTTTGTCCTCACAGGTAAAAAACTCTATGGGTAGGTAGGTACTATTCTTTCTACATGCCAGTGTTTTCATCTATTATAATATAATACATATACGTTCATATAAATATATGGTGGCAATAGTACAATGTACATATACTTAAAAGCACCCTCTTTATATCCCCCACCCTTATTAAGGTAACAATAGCGAGGGGCGTTCTATTTTTTACCCACTAACTCTCCCTGTATATATATATGTTAGTATATATGCATATAACTTTAGAATATATTTGTCTCCCTCTCACGAAAAAGTACGTCTTATTTCAAACATACACATATACCGTATAGTATTTTACTCATATATATGTCGCACTTATACGTATACGAATATAGTAGAGTTGAAGGAAATTTTTGTGTGGTGTAATTTGCATACATTGATCGGAAAAGAGTGCGCATATGCTGGAACTGGCAGTGTGTATACAACCAGAAAACAGTGCGTGTTTCAATATAATATATTATAGCGTAATACGAGTTTTATAAAGCGTACAGTTCCTATTACAAATATTTAGAAGAGAAAAAACCTAAGCTATTAGTAAGACGAGATGTAGGAGAAGTCATTAGACTTATTAGACTTGGGTGTCACAATTTTCTATTTGATTTATAAGCATGGGAAAGAAAAGATAATCGATTTTAAAAACACTTTACCATTGAAATATATTTATATTTTTACTCACACTCACACAATTGGATTTTTCCACCCAGATCTGGGTTTATTATTGTCATCAGAGTGTCGACGAAAATGTCTTATTAGATGGGAAGACAATTTTGATTAGATACAATTGATCTTCACGCGAGAGTTAGGCCCTCCACACACGACGCGACTGGCTGCAAACCTTAGCCTCGAATCTATACAAATGACATTCGGTTCGGGCAGATTCGGGGCTAAGGTTTACAACCAGTCGCGTCGTGTGCTGAGGGCCTTAGGAAATTTACAATTATAAACAAGAAAAAGATAACTAAAGAAACTTATATTCTACCAAAAAAAAGTATTATGTTTTTTCTGGGTTTATTTAAGTTATAATCTATGTTTATTATTATTAATTACTTGCACTTTAGTTAAGTATTAAAACGCGTTGTAGAGATCATGTTGTTTCCAGGGGTAATATCACCCATTAAACATAAATTGAATTATAAAAAAAAATTATATAAACAACTATTACCAATATGTTACGTAAATTTTACGGTTCTTAGTGTTACGACAGCTACGGCTTTGAATGCATTAGTCAATAATAGAAATGTGTACACGCTTTCTTTTCCGCTTCTCTTCCCATCCACGTTTTACTTTATAAAACCAATGCGTTTGAGCGAACTTGCGAGATCTGATGACGCTTACATTGATTAATAATTTATTTTAAATTTAACTTGTTATGCTTTGCTGATTTTTCTTGCTATGTTGGCATGTATGTACATAATCAATTTAACTTGATAACAACAAAACTCAGAATATATAACTGTGCTCTCTCCCACTGTGTCATCATATATTGATTAATAATATTTATAATTTATTAATCATTTACGGCATAGCTTTATTTTACCTAATTTATTTTATAACACATCGTAAAACCAATGAATAAATGAAACCATTAGAGGAACGCTACATATTATAAGCTACAATCGTGTAATATATTAATTCTCGTTTTACGGTTCACGTTTAATTTAAGAATTTAAGGAATTCGCCTACAATAAATTCCAATGCTGATTACGTTTCAGATACGCTAAATGTTATTATATAAGGTGCGTGGTTTCCATTTTAATAATTATTAAATAAAACAGCGATAAAATTCTAAAACTATTTCATAATTTTTAAATAAAGTTAAAGAATGTAAAGAAGGTATTTCAAAGAAGAAATCAAAATATATTTTATAGCAGTAAAATAATAAAATTATTTCTGAAGGATTAAAATACCTATTGTTTTATTATCATTGTTATCGTAAACTGGTAGTCCTCTTTTCAATACAATGAACATTATTCAAATTCTTTATTAATTGGTGTCATCAAAAAAGAATCCTGAGGGGCGTTTGGAATACTAATTACTACTTAAGTTCAGATTAGAATATCGCGGGAGACCGAATGTCAACGTACTTCGTATTTACTTACTGCTAAACAATTGCTGCAAATGTTTAATAGTTGGACTTTGTTCAGAATCTATAAATTAAAGGAATTGTAGCTATAGAGCAAATTACGAGAGTTCGGCGGCGACCCATACTTAAAGCAAGTTTTGGGGTATAAACTGTCGATATAAGCACTGACTCAACTAAATTTTCTATAATGTATCTTGAAACGAATAAGATAAAATTCATTCTCGTATTATAGATTTATACCGCTCTTATAACCTCTTTTAAGTATAAGTCGCTGCCGTACTAGCGTGATTTGGACTATAATTTTTATTAAGGTACTTTTTCTATGTATGCGATTATCAACATTGCAAGACATCATAAAATATATTTTAATTATTATATAGATTGTAGAGTCCGTATGACTCGCATCAAATGCATTGAATTTGTCGTATCAAACATTGAATAGATGAGAATAAGTGGAGGGAGAGGGGTAAGATGGTAAGCGTCTACAAATCTACACGGAATACCATCACCGCATACTGTTTAATATACGAAATGAAGGAGAGAAGGGAATCGGTATCGGTGTAAGCGGTATCGTAGTATTAAGTCGTATAAATGTGTTCTGCCAGCTACCAGATACGCTTCAGGGTTAGTGGATCTATAAAGCATCTCTTGTGTTAATGCTGACGGTACCAACAGTATACCAATGCGTTCGCTTTTCTCTTCCTTCTCTTCTCTCTGACGTCCCTTCGTGCTTCACCGCTCTTACGAGTTAGTATCTGGACGCATACACCTTCCTTCCTGCTCCCTTCTGCTTCATGTTCCACACGATAAATCTAATGCGTGTGGTTACCGTTAGAGTTGTAGTCTGAAGCTATAATATTTTTCGAAATAATTAATAATTAATATTAACATTTTTTTTAGTTCTCATTCCGATCTTAATTAATATTTTTTTGTAATTCAAATATTTAAAAACCATGGTGGACTGAATTATTCGACTCAAGTTTTGCAAGTAAATAAAAAAAAACATAGAATTTACAACAGTGCTCTTAAAAGCTTGCAGATATTACTGCATAATTAAGAAAAAAGGTTTTTCAATCAACTCTGTTAGGCAAAACAGTTGATTACATTTTTGTGTTATTATTCCATTGAAGTGATACGCTCAATATAAAAATGGAAACACATTTTATGACGATTAAAATAAAAACATACTTTTCTGTATACGACATATAGTTGAGTGTTTCGGAATGTACATACTCGTAATATGGATCTACAATAATGGATCAGGCATCAGCCATCAGTGCCATCACCATTCACCATCCGGCAGGCAGTAGCTTTTGGATGATGGAGCTTTCAGAATTCTGGTATTCTAGAACGCGAATCCACGCACGTTTTGTACGTGCCTAATATCTTATATTATACACATAGTAGTGAAACTGGGTAGCGGGTTGGACTCGACTATATATTCCACATACTATACACCATACCCCACCTATGCCCATGCCCATACGGATACGGACGGAGTATAGATTTTTCACAAGGGTATTGTGAATATGGGGGTGCCTGAAATGGGAGAGTGACAAGTGGAATGGTGAAAGTACTAGGAAGTACCAGAAAGAGAAAAGAGAGGGTGGAGGAGTCGAATAAAACACTGTTTGTGTTCTCATAGAGTGGTTATGTAGATGTGAAGAAATAAATATGGCTGCAGTATTATACAAGGAATATATTGTTTTCTTGTGTATTTCTTTTAAGGCTGCTTTCTTAATGATATTTGCAAAAGCTTTGTAGGAATTCCAGGAATTATATTTTAGGAAATTCTTAGATCTGTATATATTTGTTTGTTTCAGTGAAATGTTGTATTTAATAAAATGATAATGGAATTGTTTTACATTAATTGACTGAATTAACAAAGGTGGTTTTGCTACACGTGGATTTGGGTTCGCCTCATTCCCTTGGACCGTCCCTGTGAGCCTAGTAAATGCTCATTGTACAGTAAATGTAAATTAAAACTTAATGAAACATATGATTATAAAACGCAGTTAATATATATTTTAATTAGTTTCACCACAAACGGTTAATTTAACAGCTTTTGTTTTTAGTACTTTGTATCAGCATTAATATCTTAAAATTTTTATAAGTTCACTTGTACGCATACACTCAAAAGCAAATTCAATTCTCATATGCAGTCTAATGAGCTGAATGAATTTTAAATTTATACATTTTAGTAAACATAATAAAAATTATATAAACGTGTTAATTAAGTACCTTAGAATGTTAAGGTGCAAAATAAGAAGGTGTAAGTAAATTGCGTACCGCTAAATATGTTAATTTAATTAACTTTACTTATCAGATGTTTTTACTTTTATTAGTTTCATTAAAACGCTCTCGTGTACTCTCAATGAGCGTGTACCAAACGCAAATTTAATACTGGTAACGAATTCAATTACTGCAGTGGCTGATTAGATATGCTGTATGTACGCTGTAATAAGTATCGAGTCTTATATGGAGATGGCGCTAGTCATGAGTGTCCGCTGAAAATTTAACTACAAATTGATCTACATCGTCAATAAACAATCATCAATTAGATACTTAGAATATTAGATAGAACTAACGATAAAAAACTAGAATTTAGAGCGTTTCAGACTCTAAAAACAATGCTATAGGTACATCTAAGCTGGCCAAAACAATAGACTGTCTTCGTCGCGTTCTACTTGAATTTAGAAAATCGTAACGCAAAAGTTGTAACAAAATGTATTATTACTAATTGTAAATAGATTAGGCAATAATAAAGTTCACATATATGAGATCTCGAGACCATATAAAACAGCCAACGTAGCAGGTGGTCTTCTGTAATAAGATTCCGCATTGGAAATAGGCCAATGTTAATAAATAATAACAAAAAAGTTATATGACTATTTAATTTTTTTAATTCGTGTGTGTGTACTAAAATGATATTTGATATAAATACATGTGTGATTGCTGCATTCATCTGTTATACGTGAATTACGGTATTTGTGTAATGTGCAGTATTCCTAGGACGAATATTATTGCATATTAGCAAATATTTGTTGTTTTTATATGCAACAAACTAGATTTTATTGAATTTTGATATAACACAAGTATTTTATAATTAAATGTAATTTCTGAAATGCATTTGGAAGAGTTAAACATTTAATTGAAATATTTAATTTGTTTCAATTTATTTTGATAATAACTTGGAAAGTTATTTTAAACAATTCATGTTTAATTTGTGATATTGCATTAATTAATTAGATGGTTTTAACAACAATGTGGAATATTAATTCTACATTTCTTTGTAATGCATGCCAGTTGAAAATTACGGGTTTTAATAATTTTGATAAATATATATATTTTAATAAAAAAAAAAATCGAAAAAAAGAGTTAGGTATTTTGAAGGGTTGACTTAAAATCCAACCCATATAATATTGTTACAGGGTGTCAAACGAGAACGTTTAAATTTTAATTGAATATAAAGTAAATAATAAATGTTTTAATCTTATCGCCATCCCCACTTCTTGATTCATATTCAAGAACTTTCAGTTTTTGTAATTTGTAGTCCGATCATACTGAAATAAAATTTGAAGTATAATTATCACATTAAACTTATTTATTAAAATAAAATAAAAACGCCAATTAACGAGACTCCCCTTGGATCGCCTCTGAAGCGTTATTACGACGCACGCTGTTTATCGTATTCGGGTCGCATACAAAAATATTTGCTCAAACAGTCGTAAATCTAATCTTACCATGATTACAATTTAAAATATTGTTAATTAAAGCAGTGAGAACGATATTCGTGAGACGGCTGTCCTAAATATATTCGTAAACGCAATCTCCTTCATATTGTAAACAGTTTTGATATACTCGTACGTACAGAAGTTAATATAAATAATGAGATTTTAGTGAAACACTATAAAACACTTAATTAATGTTTATTTATTGTAAGCATAAAAATGCAAATGTAGTCGTAGTAGATATGCTTCTCTGAACGCATGCGCAATTACTGCCGTATTTAGTCTTAGTTTGTTAATAGACTCTAAATCAGGGATGAGCAACACGCAGCTGAGATCACTTTTACGTGTGGCACGTCAAAACTACATCTCTTGGCTTTTTAAATATATATTTTTATGAAATAATTTAGAAAAGCCTATAGTAAATACCTATGGTGTTGGAACAACGTTTTCTTCATTAATTTTAATTCACAAACTTGAACTCCTTAATGTAAAGACCACTTTTTTGTTTGCTTTAAGACCAATGTATTAAAATATGTTAAGTAAGTTTAAGTTCTCAAAAAAAAAAGAAAACACAGAGAGCGAGGTTTTTGAATTGGTTTAACTCGGTTATAACGGCTAGAACAATTTTACTTATGCAAAGTGCATTATACTTAAAATGTTTTGGTAGAAATTGCATTTAGTATAATTAAAAAAGGTTATAATAATTAAAGTTGCTTCTTAATTAATATCTACACGAACCTCTAATTACCATTTAGCGATAAATACATATAATTGATAAAATTTAATAGGTATCGTAAATGTCAAGCAAAATGTCTCTATTAAGCTTAATTTATTATTTGGAATAACTCTTAATTTTATTACACTTTGGAATCGTTGCATAAATAACAATTGCAGTTAATATTTCTCAGCATACGTTGCACATATGCTTTCAACGTGAATGAGGACATAAATGAATATCGTTCTCTTTGTAATGAACATCGATACTTTAACGTATAACGTTTAATTGTGCAGTAAAGGAGAGTAGTCATGTTGCTTTGAAATAAACCTTTTGTAATACTGTCCAATGATATTATTATTGTTCAAAAACATTAGACGTGGCTCTAGCTTTAGTTGAGAATTTTGTGTTTCATTTTACTTCTAACATAGATTTCAAAAAAGATAAATTATGCTAATTAATTCCTTTTTGTTTCAGTGTGCCTGCAATAAGTATTGGTCACTTTGGGGCAAAGAATCAGAATGTAAGTAATTTAACAATAAATTTAACGTCTTGTATAATTGTTATGAATTTACTGATAAAATTTTATAGAGGTTTAATTGTTCTAATGTTTGGCAAATATTTCGCTTGCTGAATACAATAGTGCTCAAACATCCCAAAAAATTTCAATTGATTATATTTTATTATACTTATTTTCTTTTTTTTAAAATACATTCTTTTTACAAACCTTTTTTATAAGTGCCACCCAATTTAATTCAATTTATATTTATATAAATACTCTCATATTCAGTACAAATTATCCTGAATGATCCAAAATTATTCTAAATGGATCGATTTCTGGAATATATTATATACATATAGTCGTATGCTCGTTATTAGCTATATTAAAAAAATAATTAAAACGTAATCATTAGAGTTTCTAATTCATTTATATCTAAATATAATTCAAATTCTACTTTTCCGTACTAAAAAGAACTATATTTGTGTGTGTATATATTTTATGTTTGCAAACGGTATCTTTTGGTAAAAACGTAGCTTAACATTTCACAACAAATGCAATTATATTCAACACAGATATTATGAAAATCAGTTCTATGCATTGTTGCATCAAATGCATCCATGCATGCGTGTATATTTCAATTAAATTCTTTAAAACATTGCAATATTATGCATAAGATAGGTGTCATGTCCTGCCACCATAACTTGTCTCTGATACAGTTTTTATTGTTACTTATTATTTCATTATTTAAAGCTCATTGTGTTTTAAATAATTAAAAAAATCTTCGTGATAATGTCACTGTTTTTTAATTTGCATTATTTTTTCACTTCATTTACATTTTCTAATTGTTACATTTAGATTTAATAATACACTAACGTAATAAATGACTAACATATAAATATTTATGTGTTAGATTATCCCAATTGTTATAATTGTGTTGTGAACCACAGCTTAATTTTGATTAATCTGCTATAGTCACTATCAGAATCGCACTATAAAATAAAATATTATTTTAATATTATTTTTTTCGCGGCGAAAGTATTATTTATTTTATTATCCTTGGAACTTGGTTTATTAGTTTAGTTACACTTCTGACAAACCATAAATTTTTTGAAAATTGAAAAAATAATTTTGCAGTGGCGAAAAATTCGTTTTAATAAAGTATTTGAATTAAGTAGTACGTAGAATTTCCCGCAGATTCCATATCTGGCAACCATTTTAAAATTGGTTCATAATTTGACCTATAAAATGCCGATATCTCAAAAACCGGAAGTCCAAAGAAAATATAAATTGCAGATTTGGAATCAGCGTTGAATTTTACCTATATATCTATTTGAATGCGTCTTCTTTTAAGTTATTCATGTGCCTTACTTTATCATCATTAATATTTGTCATCTTTGTGCTTGTTAACTTTTATAAAACTTCCAATATAAAATGTTATTTCTCGTCAATTATCATCAAAAATACTTACTTACAATTTACATTAATTATACAAAGAACTAGTGTCTCGCAAAGATCTGCTACCCGGGGCCTCGCAATGGCCAAGGCCGCCCCTGCCTACATTCTTAATTTTTTAAGAAAACATATCAGATAGTTTAACACGTGAGTGTACGGAATCACATGGCATCTTTCCTAGCGAGTGAACCGCCATGTCGTGAGATAAATTGTTGGATAAGATGTCATATAGTGCTAGTTGGGGCTGCTGTGGGTAATGGTCCGAGAAACCGGAAGGAAGTCGCTTCTGTGCTCGTACATACAACTACATAGTTTGAAGCCATTTTATACAAAAAACAAAAACCAAAACAATGTTGGTTACTTTGGAAAACAACTGATAATTAGAAACTGTACTTTATTTGTGATTAGAATTGTGAACCCTAATTATCTACTACTACAGCTAGGACCAATCTCCATGTAAAATCATTCTCTTCGCACTTTTTTTCAGATGGGGATCATCAGAATCATCTAACCATGCATATTGGATTTAAATATGAATTGAATTCGGTTGCCATCTTAAAAATATAATTGTAATCAGTTTTCATTGTAGTTATTGAGTGGCAAGTTCTTAAAATTAGGTTATAAATACCTAACATTTAAAAATAATTTTAAAACTAACAAAATAATTTTTTACGTAACAAAAAATTCAATAAAATGAATACCATCATATAAATAAAATAAATCCAAGTCTACTCATACAGTTTCTGCATTTTAAACTGATATTTCATTTCAGTATATTTCTTTAGTTGAAATAAGCGTGGTTTTAAGAATATTAATGGACCGTCGTTTAATGGCGACGCGGAAGATTAGTAAGATGAATATCTCTCGATTAACATAGTGGGGCGTGGACAACTAAATGCAGAGAAAAATGTACCCTGTATAATGTTGAAAGATGTCGCACATATTTTTGCGTTAAATTGTGCATATCTCTTTTATTGCAAATAATTGTATGTTAATGATTCAGAAAAACCTTACTAAACAGCATAAATTATTCTTTGTTTTATACGCTTATTAAAATGTATTCGTTCCCGTAAGATCTCTCTGTAATTTATAGCATTTTGTTGAGTAATTGCATAACTATTTATTTTTCCATACATTTACTCATCACATTAAATATAATTAGAAGAATAAATGTAGTAGTGAATGAAGACAAGATAGCGGATGAGACGACACAGTTGGGTGAGAGCATTGACAATTGACTCTGACTACTGTGTTCTCGGGTTCGATCCCCGGGCCAGAGTTATATTTTCTGGGTTTGATAAAATAAGATTTAATTGGTTGTGTCATAGTGCAAAAATGAATATTGACAAAAAAAATGATCACAAAAAGAAAAATTCGAGAACGAAAATAGAAAAAGGGAAAAAATAAAAGAAAAGAAGAAGAAAAAGAACAGCAGAGGATGAGGAAGAGATTGGATGGAAATGGGAACATATAGTTAAGACAATTTCTGTAGCATATCGAGATGCTGACATAGGAAAAAGAATAAGGTATATATAAGGTACAGATAAGAATAAGAAGGAAAGGAACGTTGAACGAGGAGGTGATTGATGAAGCACCGATGGAGTACTTTGAAATAGAATAAGGAAAGAAGCTGAAACATAGAAAAAGAAAGAATTATATTATATTGTATAAGTTATATGTTATAAGAAATATGTAAATAAAATGTAATATTGATTTAAAAGTGCTAATAACTACTAATAGTTGATGCACTGAAAAATAAATATTAAAAAAAAAAAAAAAAGATAGCGGATGAAATATTCCATATATGCGCTGTTATTTAAATCTATTTAGATGTTTTTGAACATGCTTATTTCTAAATATTCGTTAATACTTAAAAATCACTTTATATTATTAATTTAAAAAAGGCTTATTCATCGGTTTTTCAATTAAATCCACAGCTGTTCAGTATCTAATAGACCTAGAGAATTGAGTTCTGTACCATATTGATAATAATTATTTCTCTAATAGGACTCACTGCTAAGGAAATATTGCAAATAAAGCTTTTCAGTGAACTATTTTTTCGATATAATGACGCGTATAGTAGCCCGACATTTTTTCATTTACTACACTACAAATAGCTTACGTGCAAAGTGCCGTATGCTAACATTTATTGGCACAAGCGCCTCTTTATTTTATTTATTGTCTTACCCATTCTGACTCGACTGGTTACGTTACTTGGTACAGTTATATTTATTTTAATTGTTTTTTTTAAATTATGCAGCAACTCCATATTTACCACAATGAAGATTATTTACACATGAAACACATAAAAAGTTTCTTTCCTCACTTGTCTAACGTGGTGCTATAATATATAATTTGTGTAAAAATATGCATTTCACACAATGTAATTAACAAATACAGAATGCAACATAAATGATAACATCTGCATCTACTACGTGTGATACATTTTCCTGAGGAAATTGCATCTTTTCTTATTTAATAATTAATTCTATTTACATCTTGCATATTAAAATGAAATTACTACATATTCTGAAATAGTTACGTACACTATATTTTAATTATTTATTGTATTACATGGGACTTTATTGTGCAAAGTATTTAGTTGTATAACAAGGTGTTAGGTACAGCAATGTCAATCTTCAAAGAGATTAGGTGTTTGAATACCTAAAGAGTCTACAAATATTTATGTAGTATACTTCCCTTTTTCGTTTTAGGTAAAACTATTTATGTTTATCATACGTAACTATCATGAATCATACACTGCTAGTTATTTATACAGGCAACTTCATAATGTTCGAGTGTTTAATTGCATAGCATATATAAGATCACTAATCAATCAATCTCTCAAGGAAATAAAAGATTCCGTTAGTTCCATAATGGGATAATTTGTTTTATAAACACCATATAATTAAGTAAGTGGTATTTGTAAGCTCTCAGATTCCTAAGGTCCTTATTACACTATACTATTTATCTCACGTTTTAATACTACATATTGTGACTCACAATTTGCTTTTTATGAACATATGCTTAACATACAAGTATATTTAGATTTTGATATTATAAGTAATGCATACAATTAAAAAAAATTAAATATAGATTTACTTTCTTGATTTTATAGATTCCTGTATTTAAAGAAGTGGAAACTAATGTTTGTGTCACTTGCTATGTAAACTAATAAATAAAATAAATGTAGTATCTTATAAAATATTTTCACAATGATAATTTTAAATGATTTTTAAATATATTTTTATTTTGAATTCCGTTTCCTAATTAAAAGCCCACTCCCACTCACCGTTTTTAGTTTTAATTTAAAGTTTTAACCTTAAATGCAATTTTGAACTTGTGAAATCATACGTCATGCGTTAGTAATATACACTATTTTGTAATAATTCTATCATTCTATCATTATTTATTATAAATTATTGTATTTAATATAATTAATTTTATTTCTTTATATTGCATTAGCTGAAATTTACATTGTAGGTTAAAACCTTAAATTACGGTCGAGTTGGAACGAGGCTTAACTAATTTACAAACTATCAACTTAATGATATTAAGTAAATTTAATTACTCCGTGGTCGGTGTGCGTGATTATTGACAGGATATGGATCGTGGCGTGACTTAAAGTGTGAGATATATTTTGTAATATGTATAGTATTGTAGATAATAAAGTATTATAAAGTGCGAGAATAGAACAGAGGTCATAAGAAGCCCGCATATTATATATAAATAAAATTAGAAAAAAGGAAATTTAATACCGCCAATTATTACCGGCGATTGGCAATATTTTTATCGCCGTTTTGCGAGTAGTGGATCCTTTGACCCACTTCCTCCAATTTTAAACTATAATTTGTCTGTATTTTCAGTGGGAATAAGTGTGAGTCTAATACATATTTGAAACATAAGAAAACTGGTAACAGGTGAAGATATACATCTTAACATTATCGTTTTTGATATTGGCAGAAATACTTTACAAAAACCCCGCGAAACTCAGTTACGTGTATTTAAGGTTTATCAAGCAAGGCAACAGTTAGTTACCTATTACGTAAACGGTTTTACTTGTTTTCTAATTTATTTTACAATAAAAGTAGTGCAATAAATTGCAGGTGTAATACAGGCTTTAGCATCCTTGTTATCAGTCACTTGTGAGTGGAAACCATAGGACAGATAAAATGGAATGTTCAATAAATATAATTATAATTATTAAATGTCTGTAAAATATTTAAGAAACGACAAACAACACGACACGGCACGACAAGAGGCGAAAGTAAAAGAAACTTCAAGGTAAAAGCGATTAAAATAGTTGTGAAGAAAAAAATCTAATTAATAATCAATAATGAACGTTATAAATGAGAGGAGAATAGAAAAATGTTTATTTTATAAATAAAAACATACATCATTTACTAGAATTACAATATATAATTAATGGTAATCAATTTTAGAAGGATGTATGAATCTTATGAATTATTTACCAGTTCAATTTGTATTAATTACATGTTGAATGCAGTTATACAGTTTGAATAATGATTGAAACGCAGTGGGTGCTATTATGGTTATTAAAAAATTGACGAAATAAATAAAAACATCACTGTTGGATAACAAATTATGTTACTCTTTCACGAGCCAGAAGTTGAAACATTCCTCAGTGAAGAAGTTGAAATTTTGCATAATTTTTTAACTGTCAACATTCAACCGTCATTGCGGTGACATTTGGCAGATATCGTATACCGTTGTTGTTGACAACTTTATATTATTAATTTTTCTATGTGATATTATTTTATAATTTCTATCTAATTTCTATATTAGTACATTTATCATAGATATATCATTGCATTTGCATCAGTTAGAAAATATTAATCTTCTGGATGCTAAGAAGAATCTACGTGTTTATTTTTCCATTCTTTATGAGTCATACAATATTTTTGTGTGTTTCATGCTACAATATTTTCAATTTTTTCATTAACAATGTAAACTACAAATTACCCCATTCAATAAAAAAATCGACAAACTCGTATACCAGCCTGCGAGTTTTGCATATATTCGTACTACTTTATTTCTGAACTGTCTTATCTATGGTTTCATATTTCACAGTGAAGTTAGCTCAACATCGTAAACAACACTACAGATACAGTTTCATCATAACTTTATTTTACGTAGCCGATTTAATCAGTTTACTTACTCGTACGTCTGTAGCTGTAGCTGTAGCTGTAGTGTAGTATATTTAGCATAGCCCTGCCATGGCGATATATTGTTGTGTGTTGCACCCCGACAGTAGTATAGGGTAGGGGTAGTAAAGTTATAATTTGTATACTAGTAAACAAAGAAGAAGAATACAACGGCACACAGCAATACTTATATAAAGCTAAATGTACGTAGATTAAAACTTTCTGACAAGTTAAGCGAGCAATAAATTATTTCATTAAACTAATTTGTTAAAATACTCTATAAATTAATAGGTTTTTAAATAATTAAGTATTAAGAAAATTTATTACATCTTTTATGATAAAATCCATTTATAAATTATTATGTAAAACTCCGCGCCGCGCGTTGTTTTGTGTATTTATTTTAAAAAATACTTTTATTTATATATGTATATTTTTTTAACAAAATCGTTCGAAAAAAGCTTACATTAAATTATTTAAATTGCCTACTTTTAAGAAATCCCTATTTGAATACCAAAATAAACCAATTTCGTATTTCATATCTACATGATCCCTATGCTGCCCGGAACATTGAAGCGTTGTATGAGAAAATGTAGTCACACTGTGTACTTGAAAGGGTAAAAAGATTTACTTTTGCATTAAGCGTTATTACATGCTAAGCATTGGAGGATATATATTTTAAAATTCACATTTCTTATGTACCATGATATATTTTATTGTTAGTTAAACGTAAAATATACGTAACGGTAGTGTTTATGCCCTATTGTAGATAATAGAATTTATTAGCTTCTTCAGTTGCACTGGCAATTTATCTTTGCTACAGATTGTAGAGTTATTTTATGATAGTATTTGGTTAAAAGAATTACAAAAATGGGTTACATCGAATTAACAATTTCATGTTTATTTAGAGACTGTACTAATGTCACAGTCATTTGTTTTTTCGTGGAATAAACATCCTTTCCGCGCATTTAAAAATAAATGTATTTAATAATTATTTAAATAATTTAAATAAATTATCATAAATTAATAAATAGGTGTAAGAATTTGATTTGATTAAAAAAAAAAAAAAAAAAAATGGAAAATAATAATAGGAAAAACACCTTAAGTGTAGACTTCGTCGAAGTGATTTATAGAATGACGTTTACCGAATTACACTTATTTTTAAAAAACGATTTAAAATTATCAGTGGAAGATGTGATGGCAATTCAAGTGAATGGAAACAAGATGATTGTGAAAATTGCAGAACATTTAATAATTGATAACATTATTGAAATGACAAATGGGAAAATAATTTACAAAGGTACGGATGACAATAATTATAATGTGTATATAGAAAGAGCCGATAAATTCACAATTGTAAGAATGCACAATATAGAATATGAAATTCAAGATATAACGATACAACACGCACTACAAGGATATGGTACAGTTATTAGCATCAAAAAAGAAACATGGGGTAGAGATATGCCTTTCCCAGTTTATAACGGAACAAGAGCAATAAAGATGATTTTAAAGAAAGAAATCCCATCGTATATACCAATGATTGGCAGAAAGGTTTGGGTTAGCTATGCTACCCAAAAGAAAACTTGTAGGTTTTGTGATAGAGAAGACCATTTAGGACAAGATTGCCCTACTAAAATTAGCAACAGAATAAATTCAAATGGTTTCGCACGCAGCTATGCAGCCATTGCGGGGAATACAATGAATGACAAAGCGGTAACTGATTGTGTTGTTCCAACTGAATCAAAAAATGAAGAATTAAGTTTTGTCAATAATTCAATTTTTCCACCCTTAATGCCAAAGAATACGCAAAATGAAACAAAAATCATTTCAACAGCTATTAAGGATGATACTATTGCGATTCTAAATAATAATGATAATTTGTCCAAAATTCCTACAGCACACAAAGAAATTAAGAGAAAAATTGTAGAATCATCGTCAAATGAAGATACTTTGGCAAATTCTGAAATTGAAGATTGCTCAGATAATTCCGCTGCATCCAAAATGGATATAGGATTGGAAAAAAAAGATAAGAAAAATAACAAAAGACCAAAGAAACAAAAAAAAGTGACAGGAAAAGCAATGGATATAAAAGATAAAACAATTGAATAACCTTTATTTATTCAATATCTTATTAATATGGTACTAAGAACATTTGCAACATTTAATATCAATAGATTATTCTCTGCAACATCTAAAATTATGCTGAAACAATTTATTATAGACCACGATTTGGACATAATTTTATTACAAGAAGTTAATATAGTAAATTTAAGTTTCTTCAAACCTTATTCCTATATCTCGAACATTGGCATAAATAATAGAGGAACTGCAATTTTGTTAAGGCCTGGAATAGAAGCTACAGATTGCATATGTGAAGAAGATGGACGTATCCTATCGATAACTGTTGAAGATTAACTTTAGACTACCTCTAATCATTGCTGGCGATTTTAACTGTGTGCTGAACCAGAGAGACCAACTTGGGAATCTAAACTTCTGTTCTGGATTAAATAGGTTAATAACTGAACGAATTCTATCTGATATTTGGATCCTCAAGAATAAAACTCAACAGGGCTTCACTTACTTTAGGGGAATGAACATAGCATCAAGAATTGATAGAGTTTATGTTTCTGAAGATAGCTCACTGTAGAATACTCCTACTATAAAATGTTTTACTAAGATCCTTGTTTTGTAGTTGTAATATTAAGAAATAAATGAATATCAATAAAAAAAAAAAAATGTCTTATGCCTGTCTAATTATTGTTTAATAAGTCGCAATAGTATTGCAGATAGTAACAATAAAAATAGTAACTTTAGTTCTTTAATCATTATAGAGATTAGAACTAATAAACAAACCATCGTGATCCTTTTCTAACATCTTCCATTCTATGAATTGCTATCTCTTTTATACAACATAAGGTAAAAGAGATACAGTAATACTACTTGTTTTGATTACAAGACACAAAGTTTTGATATTATGAATGTGTATAACAATGAAAAATAAAATCGATTACATATAACCGTTATTCTACAGATTTGAATAATAATCGCGTGTGGTTAAAATATAACAAAATGAGAAAATTAAATGGCAATACAGAAATTCAAATTTGAAATAGGTATATTTCCATCAAATTTTGTATATTACAAAATGCGTTGTCCCATTTAAAAGCGATGTATAATTAAATAAAGCGATTATAATTCGGGTTAGGTTACCCATTCAACGTTTCGTTTTCTGAGTTTTTATGTTTTTCGTTTAAATATTTTTTATGTATATGCAACGTATAAGTTGGCACAGGTGCTTTACGCACTACCAACATGGCAAGAGGACGTGCTGGACAATGTTATTACCGGAAATAGATTGACTATAATTAATATGCAAATTATATTCAGTCAATCAATTTTTGTGTTAATTACATTTAATCAAATATTCCTTTATTTCCTATTTTCTTTGGTTATTCAGAATCGTTGACTATCAGTAATATTGGCGGTTCGAGTATTGGATAAATTTTTTGTAAAATTTCTGTAAATTTATATTTTGTTTTGTTTTTGATTTTACATATATTTTTTAACTGTGTACCTTACAGGTCTTGCCTTGATTTATATTCCAAATTACTTGCGCACACTGTGTTCCAACGATCGCACTAGTGACTAGCGAGGAGCATTACTCTGTATGGGATTTTCATTAGCGATTTCACAGCGAATGCTGAACACAGGTCTGAACGATGAAGATTATAGATTTCTCTTTGTAACATAAATTACATTTAAATGTCATAAGAATATGAATACATAAGTAAGTCAAAATTGAAATACAATGAGTATTATATTAATGCCTTAAGTATTTGACGAAGTTATAAAAAAATAATAGAATCAATATGTTTTATTATTTACTTAAATAATAAAAGAACATTTGGTTTAAATATTGGATTTCGTAGAGAAATAAAGTTAGATAATAATTCAGATTAAGAATAATTTAAAATTAAAAGATTTTAAAACGTATGTTGATATCAGTGTTGTAATGTATCTAGATACGATTACTATATTTAAAAACGGATTTATTACTCTGAATATGTATCTGAAACAACATCTATGTACAATATGGTTAGAACAAAAAAAGTTTATAGTTTTACCAAATAAACAATTTTTTTTAAATATGCCGCCAAATTAAATTGTATCTAGTCACATTTTCTCTTGAGTAAGCCGTTCCTCTTCCCCTACTTTGGTCTTCCAGCTGACCGTGGCACTCCGATTTATAGTTATATTAATAATTAAATATATGAATAATAAATTTAGCTTCACTAAAAACAAATGAAGTTTTTAATAATTTTCAAGAATTCGTTATTGAATATATTTACAATTATTTTTCCAATGTTTAAAATATAAATAAATTCTTAATAAATCTCCAATAAATCACACCTTTTCCAATAAACACTTCAATAACCGAAGTCAACAAGAAATGATGGCCTGCGTCATATATTACCAATAGTTTAACTATTGGAAATCATTGAGGCGTAGCTAAAGTGCTTTGTAAATTTTTTTTTATTATTTATTTGTATACTCATACACTATACGTTGTTCAAAGAAAGTATTACATTTCTTTATTTATTCAGTAAATAATAAATATAAAATAAAAATCAATACTTTTTAAGATTGTATCTTCACCTCTATGAATAAAAGGTTATGAATTCATCCCTTTAACTGTGACACCCGATCTTTATGCTATTTTATTTTCTTATAATATCAACCCTTTCATATTTAAATTTATAGGATTTTCTGTATGAGAACTGATTATAGACAGACAAAATTATATATAAGATTTTTGTATCTGTTCATTCACCCTTAACAAATATATTTAAATAAACTTAAGTTAACCCCTTCTACGGTATTTTAGTTAAATATTTTTCTTCCGATACTTGAATTTCATTTGAATATCATCAATATGCAAAGAACGGAGTGAGGGAAACTGTTGCCGTTTAAGATGCATACTTAAAACTTGGAAGCTGTCACATTTATTGAACAACGCGCTGCGCGGATCGGGCAAGGGATGATTTTGTACGTTGAGTGATGGTATATGACCCATATACAGTGACTGACATGGCTTTAGAGCAGTTATTATGCTTGTTATTAATTTTGTTAAATTTCTTCACACTCTGAAATCACACCCAGACCCAATGTTTTTTAGTAAGCGTTCACATTTCCGCATGGATCGCATTAAATCTATTACTCTCACACTACAAATCGATCATCAGAGCAATTTGATCTCAGATAGCCAAACAAATATCAATTTTAACGGATCTTTGTTTAATACGCATTTTTATTTTGTTAAAAAATCAATTCTTAATACTAAAAAATACTTGTGCATAAGTGGAGAAGTGAAAACGAAGAGAGAAGGCAGGAAGGATAGTGAAAAGATAATAGAGGGTTTGTCGAGAGGAGACAAGGAAGGCAAGAGGTGATAGATGAAGATACAGGTAATAAGGAAGGAAAAGCAGGAAACGGTGTGAATAAAGGAGGAGTAGGGGACATGAAAAGAGAGGATCAAGAAAAGAAGAAACAGAAAGTACTATTCGAAGTAATAATAGTCTAGAATAGTTTAAGTTTAGTTTTTAACTTTGAATTTATATGAAATGCATTTAGAAATATAATAATGTAGATTGTAAAGCCGAAAGGTACACAATTAATATAATAAATAAATAATAATACTAAAAAATACTTTATTTTTCCTGTTTATACGTAAAACAAAATGTCTTCTAACAAACTATTCCTCTTCGTTTTATACAGAGCTTTATTATTATATTAATACTTTGAGGTCCGCTCTGCCCTAATTTCTATTTTTGTAATAAATGTTCAAATGTCGAGTGTATTTTTACCCAATATCACTGTTTTTTCTTACATTAAAAAGACCCTTTCTTTGGATAAAACTTAAAAAGAAAGATAAAGAATATTTTTAGAATAATTTCGACGAACTGAATGTTTCAATGCATAATTTCTAATAACCATATTCATGTGTATAACAATATGTATGTTATCACAATATTTATTTATGAAAAATTCCCATACACTTCTTTTAAAATATTTATCTTAACATCGCACCCTTTCGTACCCCTTACCCCTTCATGAATCTCACCCTGTAAGCTTATATCCATTTAATCACGGTGTGGATGCATCCATAAAGCAGTGCATATGCGACATAAATTTGCATAATATATATTCTCACGTATTACAAATATGCAGGCAGATTCCTTAACTAAAAATAAAAATAAATAGTGTTTATAATAGGAATACGAAGTCTGAAGCAATCGGTATACATGCGAGCCGAAAAAGCAGGTGAGACTGTGATATGAGTATTTATGTGTATAGAAATTTGCATTTCACTGTGAAATCGAATTACAGAACTATACAACTATAACCTTAAGTTAAATCATAACTTACTGAATGATACATTTTATGAAATATTGATGCAGATTTCTGTACCCATATTTTTAGGGATTACGTTTTGCGTATCTGTTTGTTTATTAACGGATTTTTGTTACACGCATTTGTAGAGCAAAATAGTTGCAGCTCATTACCTTATTACGTTACTTAACAAACAATTACGTTACTTAACAAATATGTCTAAAAAAAATATTGTTAAAATTTTGTTAACAATTGTTAATTTTAGAGAAAACATTTTATTCTAACCGTAATCTATTATACTACTTCATATATCATATATCATAAATATTAGTAGATAATGTAATATTTATGTTAAATGTTTGGAGATATATTCCGCTATATGTATTTAAGGGTTATCTAACATAATATTATTTATCCGAAGATTATAAAAATTTAAGAATACCTTCTTCAGAGATAAGGATTATACAATCTTAAGAGCATCAGTTTTAGGATTGAAGATTTAAGAAATAAATATAGAATAATAAAGAATGACCCTCTTAGATTAATTATTATTAGGTTTTGTTTAAATAATAAGTTTGTTATATAAATATAAGGTGCATTTATAAAACCTATTATATTTTATATAATAATAATATTTACACTTCGGCGAAACTGGACTCGTACTAATGCAGTCTGGTTTTAAATGGGCGTAAATGGACATGCTGCCTTGTCCTTAAAGTAAGTCAGTTTTTAATGTTAGATAGCTCAGAAGTACAGAGTAGTATCACACAATGATAAAGGTATGGAGGTCGATTTATGTATATATATATATATATATATATATATATATATATATATATATATATATATATATATATATATATATATATATCAATATTCATCCTTCAAATTGATTTATAGTTGTTTAATTTAGTCATATATCACATTATAATAGCCTTATTATTGCGTATTGACTTGGCAGTGTGTCTGTGTGTATGTGTATATATGAGTAAGTGGGTGGGGATTGAGATTGGGATGAAGTTGCCTCGTAAGCAAGTCCTTATTTCTCTGCTGAACTAAACGAATGATGATGACTACAGTCTATACTATACATAGGAAATAGGAATAGAAGGATAACAATATATGCTATAGACTACATATATACTCGTACGTATATAGATAGTACATGGCATTAATATATAGAAAGCAGCCCATCCATCACCGGTAACGACTTTTGGGAGGCGCGTCTTCAGTGTAAGGAACACTCGCTGTAGTACTTTCTTTCATACGAAATGAATCTGTTATATTTATGAAAATTTATTACTTTTAAATTCGTAAATTTTATATAACTTCCATTCGTCTACGATGGTTAAATACTATAAATGATCACTGGATATAATATAACCTGAGATACATTTGAAGTAGCACATCTAACATGCCATATATCTCAATATGGTAAACACAGCTTCAGTACTTTGTGCATAAAGTATATGTTATACGTATAACGTATATGTTATACGTTATTTTGACTAAACTTCGCTCCCTTGTGAAATCAATGGGCTTGTGTCCTATGTCTTAATTTCTATAAAAGTGTACTATATATTGATAAAGTGGGTTACTAGAACCTCAAATGTTCAATTATTTTTTAATAACTCCTTATATGTTAAGAGATATTAACAATTAAAAAAGTCATTTTGTCTCTTTAATTATTAAAGGGATTCAACGTTGTACACATTCCAAGTGCATGTGACATCACAATCCTTGTGTAAGGTTACCAACCTTACAGCTCATAAATCTCTGCTATATGTATTTATATATCAAAATATTAAATATTATTTACAGCTATTTTAAGGAACAATAAAATTTCAATATTATGTCTGCCGTAACAGGGTTATATAAAATAAAAACTTATTATTCTTTGACTTGACTTGATTATTTGACGACCAACAGCTAACTACTGACGATCAACAAATAACTAACGTTAAAATGCATTTCACGTCATACAAATATGGCCGACCATTTCTAGCGCTAAAACTACAATTCAAACTTTTAATTGCTATATCTCCGTCAATATTTAGATATTTAATAAAATAGACACGCTAATCAATTTCAATCAACAATTGAAAAATCGATCACTAAAAAATGAGGACACAAGCCCATTCCATCGATGGTCCTTCGAGCCGGATTAATTATTAATAAAGTTTAATAATTTTTTTTTTTAATATATCATAGATTGTATAAAATTGCACAAAGTATTGTACATATATTTATATTCAGTTTCTGTTACATATCCTGTTTTCCTTGTTTTGATAATAATTGTCGATTTGCATATCATTTAAATTGTAAAATTCATTGAGATGGTGTATATAAACATAGTATAGTATAGCACTGTTGAAGTTCGCAATGTTCAAACCTGCCAAACGCATACCAACATAATTTGGAATAGATGATGGATATTAGAGTACGCCATCGAGAAAAGTGAAGCCAAAATATTAACGTCAGCAAAAATATTTATTTTCATAAAATGCATTATTATTTTGCCTTCGTATCGGCTGCTAACGAGGGTGGCTGTTGCTTGGAGGAGGAGCCTGGTGCTGCTGGAGGAGCTGAAGCTGGAGCTGGAGCTCGTGCTGGTGCTTCTCGTGATGTCTGATACTTGAAATGTTTTATAAAATATGAGACACATAGTGCTGTGACAAAGATCAACTGAAACTCCAGGGAATATTGTTAATACAATTATACAACTTTATAAATGTTGGTACAATATATCAGTGATGTATCGTATGTAGCGGAAATATCCCAAACCTAATTAAAACTGAAAGCTTTCATCACGGTAATTACCTGACTAGAGTCCACTTAATTTAAACTGGAAGCCTTCATCACGGTATTACCTGGCTACTTCACTCTACATCTATGTTTATTACACAGTATACGACCACAAGCACAAAATCAAAAGTATAATAAATTGTTCATGGCAAAAAGAATGGAGTGAAGAAAGTGATAACAAATTAAGGGAAGTAAAGCCATTAATTTGCAAACAACAATTACCGGATGGAATAAATAGAAGGCTGGAAGTAGTAATATGTAGAATCATATTGGCCATACAAATTATACTCATACTTACTTATTTAAAAAAGAACCACAACCAATATGTGAACAATACAATAACCTACTAACGATAAAGTATATTATTTTCCATTGCTCAAAATACTCGTCGATCACACAAGAATATAGGCTGATATATAAAAACAAAGAAAATTTGAAAAACCTTATTGAGTTTATAAACAAAACAAACTTAATTTCTTTATTTTAAATATATTTATAAATTGTAAATTATGAATTATAAATTACGAATTATGTATTATAAATAATTGTATATGTGCTAATATAAGTGCTAATAACTTCTAAAAGTTGATGCACAAATAAAATAAATAGTAAAAAAAAAAAAAGATTTAACTGTATGTAAAGTAATGGGAATTTGAAATTTAAGTTTGTACACAGCACACAGTGTAAAATCGTCATACATTACTGAATTATATCGGTTCAATCAGCTGCTGTAAACAAACGGGTTGACTGATCTTGCTCATATTTGATATAGTAATTGACTAGTAGTGCTACCAACTTACAGAAAAATATATTTTACAAAATAATTAGTGGGTTCCTTTTAACCTTTACAAATTCCCGTTACTTTTAGAATACTTTAGTAACAAGTTTATAAAAGATGGCTTTGACTAAATACCACCCTTCCCCGCACCCCCGCATACCTCGACCGAATTTGGAGCCTGATAAATATGTCGCAGATTCCATTTCATTAAGTATAAGTTTGTATGAGTTTTTAAGTGCGAAGCTTTTTGCAAAATTCTCGGACCCAGCAATCTGGAAGCTCCGGTAATTGACCTCTTTAGCTATAGAATAACATTAGAAACCGTGATATGAATTTCTCATTAAGTTACTATTTTGTTTCTACCATGTATCCGCATACAAGTACAGGTCAATTTTAAACATTAATTACGTAAAATGACCTTCACCTATATTTACATATTTTTCTTTCATAAATCTGCAGAACAATGGTATCTTACGTGTGCCTTGTTTCTGTAATATAATGTACAATTTATTGGTATCGAGTGGCAAATGTCAAGAAGGTAACCTTCTTTTTGAGAAATACGTTTGCATTATTATTATAGAAATATAATACAACATAGGGCTGATTATGAACTAAGTATTCTTCCGTAGTCCGATACACTTAGTTTAGCAATTACATTCTGCAATTACATTACTGTCTGCATTTAACTAGATACTTTATATAAGAATCAAATTTATCTGTCATTACCAGTTATTTCATTTATTTCATTTTCCACGAAAGTACAATTACATTTTCACGTAACCGATTATAAATTTCTGCGTACGTCACTAAATATTATGTAACTTATCATGTCCAATGAATTTAGTTTAACAATTACATTCTGCTTCTTCTCATTTAAGTTTAACTAGAAACTTTATATAAAAATCAAATTATCTGTCATTACCAGATATTTCATTTATTTCATTTTCCACGAAAGTACAATTACGTTTTTACGTAACCGATTATAAATTTCTGCGTACATCACTAAATATTATGTAAATGTAGAAGTTTCGTTACAAAAAAATAACCCACGATAAATTATTGCGCTGTGTTTTTGACACCAAGTAAATAGAATTTTGTTTCAATTTACCAAGAAAAATTATTATCTTAATATTTTATATATGTAATAGAAATATAATTACATACGAGTATAGCATGTACATGAGCATTATATATATACTTCGTTATATGTATAACTATACTTCAGCAGAGGTTTAGATAATACGTAGAAGTTACTGTGTATATGATTTTATTATTTCCTAAATATCATTTTGTTAACAATATAAAAACAAATATTGAAGTAATCTACAAGTAAAAGATATTTAACTCAAAACTAACTGTTCAGGTGTATTACTTGCATCAAACGCATTGGCTTTATTGAATAAAACGGTATTCAAAGGTCTCTTTATCTGCAGAGCAAGATAATACTATAGAGCTACAATATTTTCAAGTTCTCTGTCAATATTAAGCTGCGACCATCTTAAGTTTTTCAGTCATAAAGCAATATGATTGATTATAAAGAAATTGCTGTTACAAAATAAAAAAAATTATACACAAAAAAAAGTTCAAGAACTTAAGAAAATATTTAAGTTCTTTTATATAATAGAAAAATCTGCAAAGTATGTAATACATATTTATTTTCAATTTTCCTACATTATAAAATTCAATTTCAATCTGTAATATTAAAAAAGGATTAATATTTGTCATCAAAAAACCTATTAAGTTGTACAGCAATATATTACTCGTTTCGTTTAAGGTAGTACGATGAAGAAACATGACGAAATATTAAAGTGTAACAGCATAGGTAAAATGTATATTGAAATATATGATGAGTGAGATAGCCTTAAGGCTAGTTACGCTCATATACTTATATAAGTATACCTTAGATTCCATATACTTTAAGAGAAACCAATTTCTTTTCTGAAGCAAATCCCAAAGCCACTGTGGAGGCATTATAGATGTTATATACACTCGTGTCATTAATTTAACAAGTAATTTGATGTCTACACGACACTAAGGTTACTTACTTAACCTACATTCAATTCCTATTGTGTACCACGTAATTGTAGTAATAAAGGTAATGGATTCAATAAAGTATAGTAGGGTAATTAATATGTAGAACGTACTATAATATAATTCAGAGTAAACAAAAATATTTTTATTGGCAATTTAAAAGTTCTGGTACCAACTCTTCTTGGAGCTTAAGGATTGGTTACAAGGTGCGAGTTACTGACCTGACAGTAGACAGTTATTGTCTCTGTATACTGTATGGTTAGTCGCTCTACTATGATCATAAGTATCTGTCAGAACACAGGCGAGTTATGAGTTGTGTTGACATCGAGGTGGAGAAAGGCCATTGTCAATAAAACCTAAAATATGTTCAGGCTAAGACTAACCAATTCACACATGATAGTTACTCGCATAGTTGAGTCACTCGGTGCAAGTAACAGTACTGCTATAGTGTATCCAATAGTCTGTAGATTCTAAAATTCAAAACCATCAGAACATTGTTATCTATTGGTTGAGTATACATCAAGAAAACATAAAATAGAGTTGCTACAATCCAAATGCTTCTTTCTCCATATTAAATTCTGTTTCATTTCTTCCAAAGCAACGAAGCGACGACTCTGAGGTGATCAATACAAAACAGTGAACCCAGGGCTTCTCTGGCAGCTCTTAGAACATCCTATACACGAGGTTCTAGCACACTACACCACCCACTACACATTACAAAACACACTGGTATAACGTAGAAGCACCCTGCCCTGGTGGAGTACTGGTGGAGAAGAAGAACCTGGAGTTGGAACTGGAAACACTCCTAGAGGGTGGAGATTGAAATTATTACTTATAAAAATGGAGCGGGTTGGATATGGGAATATATGGAAATACGTTGAAATATTATAAAATCCATATATATGGATGTATGTTCGAGAATATCCGTAGTGTTCCAAGTCTGAATACTTCTTTATTGACTTCGTTATACTGAAGTTTACGTTCTAGCACGTTATATATGCTCCATCAGAGAAGTTCTGAAATTTTAAATTCATCATCAGAATTTATAAAGTACTTATCGATTATTTATATAAACAATATTGTTACTGCTGAGTTATCATTATGATCGTTATTATTTGAAGAAATACGTGTCAGGTTTTTCTAAATAATATACAGTACAAATAAAGATTATCATCTTATATACATTCCAGGTATATGCGAGAAACAAATACATTTGTTTTAATTTTTTGTGTACGATGATGCTTTTATTTTTCACCAATATTTTCTAATTTTTATTTCTATTTAGTTATTTAATTGTCTGGGTCCAAATACACGGACCACTTCTGAAAAACTATCTTCAAAAAGATCTTTTCTTTTCTGCATTACGAGTTCCACGTTTATTTTTCTAGTAAATGATCTAGTTCGTCATAGAACCGTGCCTTTTGAGTAGGCATCAATTTTTTCTTAAAACATGTAAAAGAACCAAATCTGGATTAAAATTTAAATTTTAGGGTTTTGTTTTTGTATATCTATAACTTCCACAAAACTCCACATTTTGAAAAGAGCTTTGTGGTGTCGTGGCCTCATATATGTGTGCTACACTGCTGCATTATGTACTTACATAATCTATTTAACTTGATAACAACAAAACCTAGAAAACACAGCAGTCAGCGTTCCGTATCAATAGACTCTACAAATTTTCTTAAGACCTTTTTGCTGACCTGATTATAAGTTCTACTGTACTCTGACAAGTTTGACTCATTCACATGAAGAAGAAACTGTTGTCTACACCCAGTTGCTCTCTTTGGATTTCTCAGACGGTAGTAATCTGTATATTAAGAAAATACATTACGTATTATCTTTAATATAAAATACAAAAACCAAATTAACAGAAATCTACGTGTTGCAAATTTAAAGTTACTATGACAATATTATGTAATACGAAGTTTTCAATAGAAACAGTTAACAGATTCTCTCAAACAGGTTTGAACTTATCAAAACACCAATCTCTGTGAATATATTATTATAACATAATTTTCATTGCAGCAGAACCGTGATCTTACTAGTACCAGCATCCGTAACCCTTAACAAAATTAAGTTTTATGGATATTGTTGGTTCTATGACGTTAAATTAAATTTAATAACAAACTTTATACAAAACTGAATTAATAATATTTAAGATAACATTTTCCAGGAATAAAGATACACGAACCATGTTTTTAAAATACTCCTAAGGTAAAGTGATCTAGAAGGAGAGGAAAAGAAAGAGAAGGAACTTGTTGACATTATTAGCGATTTAAATTTTCAATCAGTTTTTAATAAAATTATTGCTTCTTACTTGCAGCAATATGTACGAATACATTAAGACAGTAATCCAACGAACAAATTGTTTTAAATTTCGTTATAGCGAGATGAGTATCTGAGATTGCTGTACTCTTTGTGCAAGGATGATACGATATAATGAGATCGATAGAAATCTTGTCTTGTATGCAAATGGCTTGTTCCTGTAAATCCTTATCTCGATAATTATATTAATGTTACCTTAATATCATATGGTGGTTTTAAGATCTGCATAGTAATTAGTTTTGATATTTTTTAAGTGTTTTATGTCCTCATATACATTTTAGATTGCATTTAAAATCACAGATTCCAAAGACAACATATTGTTTTTAATTTTGGATTTTGAATTTCCCGCGAAGCTCCCGTGAACTGCCCTCTATTAATAGACCACTGTCAAATGTTTGTCATTTAGCTAGTTTAGCGATTGCGATTGAATGTATAGTCACCATGTATAGTACTAAAAGAGGCAGTGAAGGGAAGCAGGAGAAAGAAAGAAGTAGCGAGGAAACAGTTAAACTTCAGTCCAGAAAAATAGAGGATTTGCGGAAAGGAGATAAGGACAAGAGGTGGATGACGGAGATAGAGACAATAATAAAATAGTAAAGGAAGATAGTCAAGAAGAATTAGTAAAGTAAGAGAGTCAAGAGGAAATAGTAAAGATAGAGTGTTTATGCCTGTAATAGACATAAGTGGAGAAGTAAAAACGAAGAGAGAAGGCAGGAAGGATAGTGAAAAGATAATAGAATAATAATAAAAAAATTTGTAAAACGCTGGACTAAATGTATCGAGCTTAAAGAAAACTGTGTTAAAAAAAAAGTCACTGAAATATCCAACTACCCTCGTAATATATAAATAATAAAGTATATACATATATTTCAATCCTTTTGAAAAGTGAATAAGGTATTCCAAGTCGTACAAACCAAAAACTTTTGTACACAGGATCAATACAAAAGCTTCTTCGTAATGTACGAGTGTATTCCAACACCAAGCAAGACAGTTCACAAGAAAGAGCTAACTGATACGAGTTAGCATTCTCTCAGATTTAAAATTTACATCCCAAGACTTTCTATACAAGTCTGACACCCTATTACAATAAATAACAATAAAAGTAAGAATAGCGAAGACATATATAGGGACAGGAAGAGGGATAGGGACATACATACATCTACATCTTATGAAGGAAGAATTTACAAGTATACTGGTATATGTATGTATGTATGTATTTAAGTATAGAACGAACAAGAGGAAAATGCCATTGCGTCAAACGGGTCACGATCCTAGACATTTGATTAAACTTTGTTAAATTTATAGTTTTGTAGAAGTACGAGCACAATACGTTTCTATTTGGCTTTTATGTATGGAAATATCTTGCTTCAGCTTTCCAGTAATTTCAACTTATAGAAGACACATTTTAAAGAGTTGTTCAATGGAAAACTATTTCCTTAATGGAAATTTTTGTGTTTCTGTGAAAAACGATAAGTTTGCTCGATGAATAATAGACACTGTATTTTATTTGATTTGAGAAAAATTCTTGTAGTCTTTAACACTTCTAAAATAGCTATACGTCTCACAAAATATAAAGGTAGGGGGGAGAGTGGATGGGTTCATAAGCCTCGTGACGTTTCATCTAATCTAAACTTTGACTCTAGAAACAGAAATTTATGTGACGCCTTTATAGCTCTTAAACATAGAAGCAAGCCTAAATTTTAAATATGTTGTTTTGGGTAGGTACTATTTCATTAATTACTTTCCCTAATTTTTTAAAGAGCATAAAAGCATCTGGCGGCTCAAGCGAATAGTTCGGGAATTGTGAGTTTTCAATTATATTCTGTAAAACATAGTATACGAGGTGAGGCTATTTTTAAACGAAACTGATGCTGCTACAAATGAACTACGCATGCGCCAAACTTGTATAACCGTCTGGTGTGTAGCTTAAACCCTTCTCGTTCGATTGCCGACTCTGCTTGGTTGGAAACTGTGCTGAAAATCTTTCTGGGAGCTCGTTCAATTTTTTCAACAACTATTATATATTTTCTTGTATATTATACCACTAAAATATTACGATAAAGTACAATCAATAATATCTTTTTATATTTGGTTATAAAATACAAACTATAAAAAAGTTATAGCCATTTTAAAAAGTATGTATGTGTGTGTGTTTATATGTATACGTGTATACATCTATTATAAAAAACTGTTTTAAAAATAAATCGAAAATAAATAATTAAGTGTAAATACAATTAATGCCTCGCGAACGCGACCTTGAACCGTTATAAATCACGTCTTGAAAACAGAAAACAAGATCCAAGGGGAAGTACAACGAACGCCGAAAACAGCGGCGTAAATCAGAAGTGCAATGAATGAATGAATGAACCCGCTATGACCTAGTCAACTAATAGAGAGGAGGATGCGCGTCTTAATTTTCATTAGAGAGAGATGCTAATATACAATCAGCTGTTAAGCACTCATTTGCATACTACTACCGACTACGGCAGACATTTTAGTAGTGAACGTACACTGTACAAGAAACAGTGGTTGAAAACAAGGGGAAGGGGAAGGGGGATGTCGCGGTTACGTCAGCAAACCGTTAGACAATACAATGGTGGGGATGATACAGGGGTACATTAATAAGGCTACAATAGTAGAAGCCAAGCCAAGGTATAAAGAAACGTAAGTATTCGTAATAAGGCTTAGTAATTATTCAACTGTGCGACTTGAATGTTTGTGTAGAAATAACATAATAATTTAAGGGCGTGTTGGGTGGTTTTATAGTAGGGAGACTCACCGATCGATGCAACTTTCAATGCTAGTGGGGGTGCTCACGGTTGTTGCGCAGAGAGCAAACAAATAAATGTATGTCGCGCAAGAATGGCAGGCGAGTGTTTTCACTTTATATGTACATAAAAATGGCGCGAATTTTGAATTATTATAGCATTATAAAATAATAGGATATTATAATTACAAAGATCATTTATAGGTTTACATTTTTGATCTTACACATTTGCTTAAACTTATTTGTGCTTTTTAGATATTTTAGTAACTTTTATAATAGTCTCTTGAGTTCTCTTTTATAAAAATTTAGCCTAGTGCGCACTGTGACTGAATAGAATATTGTATTTGGCTTTGGATTAAAAAAAAAGGTTTTTTGTCACAAGAAATAGAATTCTGAATAGTTCATTGTTTTTTTTATATATATATATATATATATATATATACAGGGTGTTTGGTAGCAAGGTGCAAAGCCTTAAGGGAATAATTGTTGACACCATTTAGAACATTTTAAACCATACATAAATGGTAAGATATCAGCTTAAATGATACCTTAAAAGAAAGGCCAATAACCTAGCATGTTTTTAAAAAGGTTTGAACGATCGAGGCTTTTTTATTTATTTTTCGAAATGGCATAAACTGCAGCAGCCTTTTTTAATTTTAAAATATTTTACAATTTCACAAGCGTCTAGTATTTTTTTTAAATAACGGAGATGCTTGAAACTTGGTTTATTAGATAAAGTACACATCTGACAAACGCCAAAAAATAAAACAATTAACATACAAACTTAAATTAGGCCACTGTTGGCATTTAAATGTCAGAATTTGTGGTTTTATAAAAATAACATAAAAATAGTAGTAAAAAATAAGTAAGCAGACTTCGGCAAAGACATGTATGGCTCAAAATGCTCTAAATGGTGTCAACTATTAACCCCTTAAGGCTTAATTAGGCCCCTTATCATCCTGCTACCAAACACCCTGTATATATATTTATATATATACCGAGTTTGTATGTTACAATGTAGCATTTTAATAGAATGCACTTGTCTTTTATAATCAAAACATACTCGCACTTCACAAGAAAAAAATAATTAATATTTTGTCAAAACATTCTTACACAATTTGACACTGTAAATTAAATCTGCGTTATCGTCACTATTTAAAATAAATAGTTTCTCTATAGAATAACAATATATTTCTCTCCACAGTCCAGTTTTATTATAGTTCTATTATTTTTGTATATAACACAACAATTATACTTTAAAATATAATAACTATAGTTTATTTTTCTTCATATCAAATAAAGTAATAAAATAACAACAAAATATTAATTACATGCACCTTCTATATACCAATACGGGTATATTACTGTATAAAATTCCTGTGTTTATTTTTATTATCTCTTTAATTACCCAGGCATTAGTTTTTATGCCCTCATTAATTGCTTATAATATAAAAGAATAACCTAACATCATGCAAGTTTGTATATAATGTTCTAAAGATTATTATTTTCTTTCTTCCCTTCCACATAGATATTTTATTGTTATTATTATTTTTATATAATATTTTATAGAACCTTATATAGGTAGAAGTAACACTGAGGAATAAAATATTACGCCATCTTGTTGTAATAAAAGTTGCTGCATTAATAAAATAATTATTCAGGATCCAGTAAAAATTTAATTAGTTTTTATGTAAATAATGGTCACACATTAACGAATGATGTAATTAAAATATCAGTTAAAATGTATCAGGTAAAAAATTAGCTTGCTACAAGCTGGATTCAAGCGTATTCACTATTTCATCAATGTCACCTAATATGTAAATATTGTTTATTTTGATGTAGTATGTATTTTGATGTAAATACAAAATGGTAAGAAAATTACAAGGTTATGCAAATGAAGCTACAAAATGCAACAGCTATGATTACACTGAGTTTAATATCAGATATTATAAAATCCTTAATAATTGACCATGCACAAAGCTGAGGAACACCTGCACCTCAGTGTTAACTGACACTTTGACATATTATGCGTAATTATTCAAGAGAAATAAAAATTAGTTTTGGGAGAAACAAAAGAATGTTAAAATTTAAATAAAGATTATTAAAAACCACAAACCAATCTGTAACAAGTTTACAATAATAATTAAAAAATTTAGTGCAGATTAGTTGTATTGGGTAAAATAATTGAAAAATATGTCACAGTATTCCATAGTTTCTACATGCACTTTTAATCGAAAATAATCGAAGATAATAAAGTATTAAAGCCCGTGAAGTATTAATAAAATAAAATTTTAAAGTATAAGGTTAAAATATAAATTGTGCAGGTTCTAATTTTTGATATTCGAATCTTAAGACACGATGAAATATTCTCAATATTGCAAAAAAATTGTATAATTTTGCATACAACAGAAGTTAATCGTTCTATTTATTTATGAGTATTCTATACAATTTACTTTATTGATCTATGATCTAATAATCTAATAAAAGTTTCTTATCGTAAAAGTTTCAAATCGTAAACTCCTTAAAGGCACTACAGGCACATGTTTTATTTTCAGGTTGATATATATCCTTAGTAATTAATAATTTTTTTAATAAGATATGTACTAGTACATCACTAGAAATATTCCTTCACCTGCTCCAGGTATAAGTATAGGAACCCCAATCGACCATCGACATACTGGACACTCGACACTGGACATAGAGCCCTAAACACGTTCATTATTCCAATACCTTAAAGCCAAGTAACTCATAAATAATTATAATTTCTATAAAATGTATGTTTAATACGTTGTATATTTTATCAACAGATTCACCTGTATATTTGGAAAGTATAATTTTCGATTCTGTTCCTCCCATTAAATTATTATTAATAATTACATGTCGACTGGACAGTGGCAGACATAAATAACACAAGACTGTGGACAAAATAACACATTCGTGTCACGCGGTCATGTAATTACTCGCTGAATAAACTGAACTGCATTTGCATATTTTATTGAAAACGAACTTAAAACAAGATTGGCTTATATTTGCATAAGTTTTTGCTTACAAATATTTTGTCAAATTAATCTTAATTGTGTTTCCTTATAAACTAATAAGTTGAGAGTGGCTTTGAGTTTGATTCTTCAAACAGGGTTATATTTAGATTTTTAGTTTTGTTGTTGTTTTGTGTAACAAATAAGAAACTCATTGTATGCGAGATTTTGATAACATCGAGCTAATATAATGTAAGTAAATAGACTATGGTCATTTAAAATATTAAAACACATATAGAATATTGTCTTACATTGCAGTGTGCGTAGGAATTACCTTACTATAAGCTGATAATTGCCTTTCTCTTGTATATAACATTTTAACGCAATTCAGATTCAAACGTGCTATCTTGTTACAAGTTAATTCGTAGGATAACCCTCTACCGCTTGAATGTAACATTGCAACGCAGTGTAGATTCAAACGTGCTAGCTTGTTACAAGTTAATTCGTAGGATAACCCTTTACCGCTTGAATACAACATTGCAACGCAGTGTAGATTCAAACGTGCTAGCTTGTTACAAGTTAATTCGTGGGATAACCCTCTGCCGCTAGAATATAACATTGCAACGCAGTGTAGATTCAAACGTGCTAGCTTGCTACAAGGTAATCTATCCTTGAAAATTGTATACACAATTATTTTTTACACCTTTAGAGGCTCTCTCTTTATAGAATTTATAAATAAGCGCACGTTTGAGACAAAACTTCCAAGATAAGATTGCCTATTATTAAGTTTGTTTGCACATTATTTTCAATTGGTGATGTTTAAATCTTTCCAAGACAATGAAACGGAAGCGCTAATGAAGTGCTAAAAGACGGCAATGTTTATTATGTTAGAGCGCAATAATTTTTGAAATTTCAAGGTTTTTAGGATGACGGTTTCAATTCACATCAAACGAAGATGAGACTTCATTTAAATTTGGGTTACTTAATACATCAAATGAAACCGTGTGACGTTTTGGAAGACGCCTGAAGCAATATCTTCAGGAAGCAATGTTCTATATATTCTGTTCTATAGAATCTTTTATAAAATTAAATATTTAATAATGCTACTTCAGTTTCTTTTGCTAGTAGCTTAACAAGAAATATATTTTTTTCAGATACTAGCTTAAAGATATATTTCTTAGTATTCTTTTCTGATTTTTTGTTTGATCTTCAATTTATTTTTGACGTTTTGTAATTATATAATGATTAATTATATCCGCTACTTAATTATTTCAAACACTTAAACTCATTACAAGGTGTTATAAATTCAGTTCTTTCATTAGTGCTGATGGTAATTAAAAATACACATTTGTTTTTAATTATATTTTGGAATTATGTTTCTTTTTTTAACTAGCCTGCCACTGCTTGATTTATGTAGAATTTTTCACATAAAACCAAATTAGAATTCTCACCATAAAAATAGAGCAAAATTTTACTTTTACGTAAGCAATTGCTTTAGTTTGAACGATAGCGTCCTAAACTGTAGTAACACCGTGGCTTATGCGAAGAAGCAAGCAATGTGACAGCGAATATTGTTAGTATTCTACATGAGTACTATATCTGCCTGTAAGGCTTTACAAATTATTTACATTTGCTTTACATTTCATTTCAATGTTCTTTGTTTCCTTTTCCTCGTCTTACTTCTGCCATCCATCTTGTTACTCCTCTCTTCTTCCCTGTTTATCTAAATACTTCGGAAACGTTGTACCTCTATTCCTCCATCTTCTTCATCTTCTCCTGCTGCTGCACCTTCACAATAAATAGGTTTTAAAGAAACAGCATGATAATTAAAATAAAATACCATACACATCAATAGCATGTTGCTTCTAATATTATTAGAACAGCGCTCATTTATATATTCCAAATGAAGGGGCAAGTTCATAAATATCTTTAACACAAATTCTGAACCAATATTTGTACTTACAACCCGTTGAAATGTCCCGAGCATAGCAATATCTAAAATACACGGAAATCACATATAAAACCAATTTAAATATTTTAATTTTAATCCAACCCTTTTACATAAATCAATATATACTCGTATATATACAAAAGTATCATAAATATAATATTTAATATACAAACCATTTAAAAAAATCTTAAACACATGTGAATCTATACGGAAATGTAATAAAAATAATGTTTAACTAAATATTACATTTAGGGGAATTGGATTTCATCGGTAGACGGTAAGGGTATGTGGCACACCTGCAAGATATTCATTTTTCTCACCCTATAACGCTGGGTTTGATTATACTGGTAATGCAAGAACATTAGGGTTGTTGGAAGAACTATTTTTGTACCTGACGCACAGATTTTGAAGTATTCTTTAACCCTTTCTCTTTTTATATGAACATAGGAGTATATCATATTTATGTATTATTAAAATTCACATCAAATATTACTACGTTTGTTTTACTACGTTTTGTTTGAGAAACTTTTTATTAAATAATAAATATAGAGACAGTGTGCGATTGCACACACAACATTAAAGTTATTAAATTATTATGCACATGTAGACATTTTGTACAAAATGAATGAAACAATAATACGAGTATGTTACATTTTACTTCGTTTATTGTGTGTGTATGTCAAACAATTAGAATAAAGGCAGGGGCGGCCTTTGCCATCGCGAGGCCCGGGCAGCAGATTTTTGCGAGGCTAAAAGATATGGAATCTGCGGAAAATTCTACGTACAAATACTTCACGAGAAATAAAATTTTATATTGGAAGTTTTATAAAAGTTAACAAGCACAAAGATGACAAATATTGATGATGATAAACTAAGGTACATGAATACCTTAACAGAAGACGCAGTGATTCAAGTGATACATACAAATGAATTTTTCTACTTGGGTTGTTGCACGAGACCCCTACAAGAGCGAGGCCCCGGGCGGTTGCCCTGCTTGCCACCCACTAAGGCCGCCTCTGTATAGAGGTATTCCATATAATACCTCACAATTATCGTTTTATACCGGCAAGATCAAGTATAGCTTTACTCAAACCTCATTAGAAGACGGTTTTATCAATGTAATTAAATTTTATCTACGTTTTTCCATTTCCTGAATAATATAAAATTTTTACCTACGAGATTTGGCATCTTCGCCGTCAAAATGCAGAAGATACAATAAATGTCGAAAGATACTTCTTTGTAACTTTCTTTTTAGAACGGATAACTGGTTTTGCACGTATATTTTTTTGATTTCATGTAATTTATGAGATATTTAAAATATTTAAGGTTTTACTAGTTTTATCAAATTGTTGCAGTTGAGGATTTTAATAGCGCAGATACTAATGTATTTTAGTGGTTGGAGTTTCTGCAATAAAAGAACAAATAAACCATTTATTACATGCAGAACCGAATTAGGCTTCTGTTTTTTAATAATAACACATTCGTGAAGAACAGCTCGAGACTGAATCGGTAATTTAGGAATCAACTAAATGAATATTCTCGAACAAATTAAAGAATTCAATGAAAAAGTATAAAACGCTGAGATGAAGTATTTACTTTTAATATAACCTAACGCGGTATTATATTCATGAACATATTAAAAATTTGATAATATATTTCATAATTTGAGAAATGAAAAATCATTAGTTAAATTTCTTAGAACCGTTAGACGAGTTTAAAAGAAACAAGTTCAAATTAAAATTATTATTTTAATACAAATTATTTTTAAATGTTGACTGACGCGGACCATATTCTACGATTTATTCATAGAATGCACGAAAGATGCATATTGAACTATAACTTCGATAAACTTTACATATCCCATCGAACCAGTACGCCCCTGTTTATATCCCTTGTATATTAAAGACAACACAAATCAAAACTAACGTAAAACAAAAATAAATCACTTTTATCTGTGAGTAGTACTGCATCATGATGCGCAATGCATCAACAATTCCGTGATATAAACTATAAGAAGATTTATTTTAAGACTTTACAAACATTAAATATTCAATAAAAATCCTTATAAATTCATATACGAGTTATACGCGATTGTGTTTTCATATTTTTCTAATTCTATGTGAGGACATAAAATATTTTAATGCGATATTTCAGTGAACAACAAGTCCCAACTTGTCAGACTATGTCTGAGACTGAGTTGAATGCAATTTTATTTATTTAACGTCGACCTATTTCCAATGCATGAACTGTCTTATAATCAAATAAATTTGATAACTTCCTAACCCAGAAAACATAGCTCTGGTTTGGGGATTGAACCCGAAGACACAGCAGTATTTTATATTATTTGTAATACTTCAATAGAATAATTTAATTATTTGTTGGACCGACTGGTTTTCTTGTCTGGTTGTTTCAGTCTGATGCGTACACTTTTACGAAGATTTTATCTCAACAATTATTCTTGTTTATCATATTTTTCTACGAAAGAAATTCTTTACATGTTGTGTTACACTTACAAATAATTTATGCTAAATATGCATTTAAAATTATGAATTTATTAAAACGTTGTACCAAATTCTCCGGCATGGCTTTTCAATTTCATAGGAAAAGAAATTTAACTAGTTTTGCAGTTGTTATTAAATATTAATTACATTACAAATTTTTAAATCTGATACGCGTCCGAAAGCAGCTCTAGTAAACTTATAAAACTTGAATTTTTGTATATACTTTATGTATTTTTACACCGACTGACGGTTGGCACAATCCTTTCCAGACTAGAACAAACACATTATTAGCGTTTGCATTCCTACACGGCATTTGAAAATGAATCACGGAAAAATTAAATAAATATAATGTGACCTCTACTTCTTTTCATCAAAATTCATATAATTCCTTAAAAAAGAAAAAGAATGACCGTGACACAACTAGTGAGAGAGAGACAACAATAGATACCATTTTGAATGTGATTTACTAGTTTTTTTTAAATAGAAATTTAACAAAGATGTGTATGCTACTAGCTGTATATTTTATTTTGTGATTAATAACATATTATTAATATCATACGTATATACTAATTATTAATAATAACGAATCTATTCATTATTAAAGTTGTCGAATATTTTTATTAATCAAAATCTGATTACAACATATCACATGATATTCGAAATACTAAAGCCTTGCTCTATTAGTTATGATGTTTTTGTATAATGTGTCCAGACCAGACAGCCTAATGAAGTATTGTACGATTGATTGACAGGTGGCATTACCTGTATCTATGTACACTTCACCAATCGCATAATAGATCGACGTCTCGCTGACGTAAACAAACACATAATTATCAACAATATGTAATCGATATTTTATTTACTAAATGAAGTCGACTTCATGACAAGTGTACGAGTATTGTATATACAATTGTGATTGTACTCAAATTATTATAGTCAATTGAAATGTATCGATATCTATGTAAACCACACGGCATACGAGAGTGTATAGGAGTAGTGGTAGAGAGGTAGAGAGGTAGAGAGGTATAGTACACATGCCACACAGGGCTTTTGTGCTCGTATCAATAGCGTATTGATTGAATGTGCGCGTACACACATTTATATACGATTGCCTATGCGGTCTGTTGGGTAATTTCATCCCTATAGATAGGGACAGGTATTTATTATAAAAAAAGGTACTACTCCAGTCAAATAAGGATATACCTGACTTCGGAATAATAGTTAGGAAGCTGCATATTTGCGTATATCTTTGTTTTGATGTTCTAAGTAGTTGCTAAAGAGTATCACATATTACGGTGCTCGCGTTTCAAGATATTCGAAGTCAAACGTAACGGAATTCGTTTTCTTAAAGATATCTCGTTTTCTATACGTCATATGTCATTAAAGGTTATTATAAAACTTGTAAATCTATAAATTATCTACAAATTTGGTCTTAAGTATTTTTTAGAACGATCAACTATTCCCCAAATATAATGCATTATAAAACAACATTTAACTTTTAAATAATTACTTTTTTAATAATGTGTTATATTTTATACATTTTGTGTAATTTATTCAGTTTTCATTTGCCGTGTTAATAATTAAAATATATGTAGCAGCTACTTAGATATCATGCGATTAGTTAGACATTCATGCGATTTTGGTGGCGGCCATTTTTAATCCTCCAGGGTGAAATTTTAAGTGGATTCACTTCTAAAAATTATCTACATTTCTTCTTTGCTTCATTGCATTGCTTCTTTATTATTAAATCCCGAAATATCACTTATTTTATCTTATTCAACTGGACTATAAAGGTACCAAATATAAAACGTCAATTTGATTCCCTAAAAATAAAATCGGCACACAAAAAAAAAAACATACACACACAAATCAAAATGGCACTTTTTATAAACTCATAAATATTGATAAACACTCCGCTACGTAATAAAAAAATTCGATTTTGAAATTTGAGAAATTGTTACTAATACAAATTGATCTGAATTAAATAAGGGTGTGAATTTTGTAAAGGTATGAATTTAAATTTATTGTTCCATTTGTTAAATAATATATTAAAATATTTATATAGGTGCTTGAGAAATACTTTTACGTCAATAGAGCGTGTAACAAATTAATTCAACCCTCTTTTATCCCCCCCCCTTTCCCCCTCTTCTTGAAACCTCCTTCATGCTATTAATAAAAACGTGTTCAAAACGTTAAACCAAAATAAAAGGACGAGGAAAAATAATGAAATAATCACAAAAAGGAGTACGACAGCCGTCACTTGTATCCTGTCAGTCACAATGTGAAAATATTAAGCTCTTTAAGTTCAAAGTTCTGTTCGTAGCATCTGAAGAGAGCTGTATCATTGTATGTCCTCCATCTTGTCGTCTGTTAATACCAGCTGCGAACTTATGTAGGCGGCTGAAATAAATTTATTACTTTTTTGCTAAAGTCATTAGTATTTTATGTTTTTATTTTATAAAATTGTTAAGAAGATTTTTCATCAAATTCAATTTCTGTTAATTTACTATTTATTATATTAGAACTTACTATTTAGTTATTGTAATAGCTATCATTTTTGTAATTTAATTTCATTCTTAGAGGTATTATTATTATTAGTATTTTATATTTATTTGCCTGACTTTTATTCGTCATAGGCACCATCAAACATTTTTTATACATATTTTACAATTTATAATTCTATTTTACAAATTTCTAAATATTTAAATAATTCACTAATTAATTTTGAATCACTTAACAAAAATCTAGTATTAACAGGAAAAGTTTTAATCACATTTAATATTTCACTATTGAATTTTGATCTTGCTGAACTATAATTTATGCATTCAAATATAACATGATCCAAAGTTCTTTCTTCACCACATTGACATCTATCGTCAGATTTAATATTAATTTTGTAGAGGTGAGCTAGAGTTTTACAATGATTACTTTTGATTCTGATTATAGTTGATATAATTTTGCGGGATTCATTTCTAAACCATCTTTTCTTACTTAAATTTAGATGTAACATATCTCTTCCTTTTAACTGACTTTTGTTAATGAAATCTTGGTTTCTCAAATTAAAGTTTAATTTTTTGATTATATTAAAAAATTTATATGAACGAAATTTCACTTTCATCTCAATTTCCAAATTTATTTCCAATTATTATTATTATATACATATATTTAAGATGTATTTAACATCATAGAGTTTACCTGTTATTTAAGTTTCTTTAGATTAATAAAATGTAAGGTGGCAACGCAAGTTATCCATAAAGCCATAAACTTAAATTTGTTGACGCTAATTAATCTAAAATTTTCATGCCAATATAAGAAAATAATGTTCAGTTTTAGAAAATAAGTTAGGTAAAAAATATTACGTTAGGTAATACATGAATTCATGTTTTGTTCATACTTTTAAAAAAGTCTAGTAATATTTAATCTTTAAGAACTCTGCTGTATCATTTTAAAACTATTCTAAAAGTTCTTATTATCTTTAAAAAGGGGTCCTTAAAAATTGCTTATTTAATTAAAATAAAAAGTAAATTGAAGTAAAATAATTCACGTAAAATCATTTCCGTAACAGGTAACTTTTGTGTTTAACATCTTGCGTCTTCAAAAATGACATTTTTCTTATCTCACTTTCAAGATTGACATATCTAATACAAACAATAATGATGATAAAAGTATTATAGTATGTATTAATACTATTCTAAGTTTACTACCATACGTACAAATGAATACGTAACGCCTTCATAATATCCGCTAAAACATAATTAACTCTTAAATGTATATCTTGTTTCCTTAATATAACAAAATTTTCTCTTTAAATAGAAACCAGCATTCTTTTAATTTAATATTCGTTAAATAAACTTAAATACAAGCTATAAAGCTCCAGCACAGTTAAGCGAACCATTTATATACCAGTTAACAAATTACATAGTCAATAAAATTGTATAAGCAAAATGTAACAACCGTTCCAGTAAATGGAGTAAATAGGGAAGCTGTTAGCAGTAGCAATACGGTGCAGCGATCTTCTCGTAAATTTAATTAATTAGGGTTTCAACAGGTGGCGTTGAGGTGGATTAGACGTGGTCACTGTACACACCAACAATCCACTGGTGTAGAGGTTTTATGTGTAGTCTCGTAGCTCGTAGCCCGTAGCCCGTAACCCGTAGCCCGTAGAACGTAGTCTTGTAGAGCTGTAGAGGGTTATTATAATATAGATCTAGATATTATATACTCTGTTAACATTAAATACATTTTATGTTAGGAAGTACATAATAATGACCCCTAAAACGTTTACCACCACAATAACTAGCAGCAGTAACGACTCATTATCTTCGTCGACGTTGTTAAATTCTTTACCAGGGTAAGGCGGGAAAAATAAAGAAAGAGTTTTTACTCTTAAAACACAACCCCCAACCCAAACTCACACCCTGTATAATGAACTTTCTTCTTGTACACTGCAATAAAAAAAATTATGTTTAAGATTAATTATTAAATTATTTAAGTAGTAGATTATATAGTTTGTCTAAGAAGTTCTTCTTTAAATCTAAAATTAAAATCATCATTACTCTCTTCTTAAATCACATTTAAAATTACATAAGAGCAAGCTGGTAAAATGGAAATCGATTAGTTAGCAGAGGAGGGAAGCAGGTAGGAAAACGTACTCATGATCGTGCAAACCTTGTAATACAGCAAAGAAGTCAGCTGGTACTGCTGACAGTAACACATTTATACGAATAACATAACCGATACCACTGTTCCTTGCTGCGTATATTTTACTCCTTTGTAGTCAATCAATTACTGTAATCATGTTATAAACTATTTCGTTAAAATTGTTTAATTTTGTATTGTGTTGCATGCATGAGCATCTTTAGAGGAGGCGAACAAAACACTGGCCACTCTTGCCTCTGAGAGTACAAATATACAGTACATAGAAAAAAAAAATTTCACTTGAAATTCTCTTGGAAAAATATTAAAACTTAATCAACATGATTTTATAATTATGCATTTTATCTGAACAACATATTTAACAGTTATTGACTTTAATTACCTATTTGTTACGTAATTACTTCCACTTAATTATTCTATAGCATTTATTTTGACAGTGTTTCACAGTCCACCCCCTCAAACCTCCACACAACCATCCCTTGCTCCAGCGTCGAGACGAGGGGTTAATTGAACAATCTCGTTCTCTGAAAAGACTTTTTATTTAACGAAAGAAAACACTTGTTACTTGTTAAGCAAGTTATAAGTAAATTGTGACTAATTTCATTCATTGTTTCCCTAATTGAGTAAATTGTTCATTGAAGTTTTCTTTAAATATATAAAAAGAAATGAAACTTTTAATTGTGTATACTTTACGTTTACGCAAATATTTACCCTCTGTTTTTCTATTATAATGAAATTAAAACATTCATTTAAAAGATAATTGTTTGTCAGGTGTGGTAATTGTTTTTTCGAAGTGATAAAAGTGTGAGGGGGAAGGGGGATATAATGAAATGTTTGTTTTAGAAGCATATCTTAGTACCTCAGGCGAGTACTTTATTTGTCTTGAAAATATTAATTTATACTGAAATAATTAAATAAAGCTGTTGTGTTTACTCAAGTTGTTTAAATTATATACAAATTGCTACGAGTTGATAATGTGCGTAATAATAATATAGAACAATGTGTAGAACAGTGGATAGGTACTTCAGAAATATAGTATATTAGTTCAATTGGTATATTATAATATATTTAGATTCATTTTACAATTAAGTCAGAATTGATTGATAGCTTCGTGTAGCCTGTAATATTAATTAGTAATATGTAATATTAATTAGTTTAATTTTGTTCTAAACTAGCACATTAAAAAGCTCTTATCATCATAGTTTGAAAATATATAGTTTCGTAGTGCATTTTCACACTTGCTAGCTTACTACAAGCTAATTAAGATGTTTTATTTCTATCTAGTCTTTATTTTTATCCACGTGCGCATATCCAAATTACCTAAAACATTACTTAGTAACGGATTGTTAAAATGGGACTGCAAAATATCTGTGACACTTATCTCGAGACTGAGGGTAGACCATACAGGGGCATTGGCACATCTTAAAAGAAATCACTTGATGGAAGAAGATATGTGCAATTGTTAAGAAGGGGTAGCAGATCTAGAACATTTGATCTTCCAATGTAAAGAAACGGAGGCCTGCAGAAATAATTTGTACAGAATTTTGGTAAAAAATGGCGTGTTGTTGCCAATGAGTATGCAGGAACTACTAAGATATACGAGGTGGCCAGTGTGTTTAGTGATAGACAGGATATGGAATATAGCGGGTTTAACAGTATAGGTGTAATAATAAATTAAATGTAAATATGTAAAATGTTAATAAAATGAATTAAGAAGGGCGAATAAAGGACCGTGGTCCTTGGAAGCCCGTGAATTAATATTAAAAAAAAGAAGAATATGTGTGATAAATGTTTATGTTTAATATTTACTGATGATATCAACTAATACTTTTCTTATAAACATAAAGAAATTGATACGTTGCAACCAAAATACGAACCTAAGTCTATGACTTTAATACGATGCTGTACTGACCGCTGAGCCAGCACAAATTCATTTATATTTTTATATATACGTGTTGGTGTATATATAAAAGTGTTTTATTATTTAATATCAGAGATAGTGAAGTATTCTAGGAAGACTAATGCAATAATAATCCCGGCTGGAAACTGTGATGTCTGTAATTTCATTTTATTATATTTTACCTCAGTTAGTGCATAAGGGAATGAAAGAGCCAGACAGGCAGCCTCACCGCAGAGGATAACAAGAGCAACCTACAGCCGTTCAGACTCCAGCAGTTTCCATCTCCAGCTTTACTGAATTCGTTCATTTAAATTTACTTTAGTCATATAGTTGGTATAAATAGTTAAATAACAAGAGCACACCTTTACATATTTTATGTTTCAACAATTTTAACTCTTGGGTAGATTAAAGTTATGTAGTTAAAAAGTATGATTCTATTTTCCTCCTAAAGAGAGTATTTCCAGAGTATTATCTCAAAGAGATTTTTATTTTCTTTGTTCTACTATTCTATCTCTAAATTTTAATAAGCAAGAAATATTTAACATTTTAATTAATCTCTAATTCAAAATTCATATTTGTAACATTAACAAGTCGAGATAGGAAAAGGAAAGAAGATGTATTATGAAGGAAGAGGAAGAGCGATGGAAGAAATGCAAAGGAGAGAAGAGAGATGGACAAGGGAAACGTACGCTGTAGAAGAAGAGGAAAAAGATGGAGGAATTACTTTGCAACGAAAGATACAGACAGTTAGAAGAGGAGGAGAATGCCGAGAAACAAAGAAAAAAAGAAATTAGAATGATCGCAAAATTCACGCTAGGAATCGAAGAAAGAGGAAGCAACTATTGAAGTAGAGATGAACAGAGAATCTTTAGGATATAAAAGTAGGAGCAGGAAATGATGGAGCACATGAGGAGCAAAGGTAAAGCGAAAAGGCTATGAGTCTGGAGGAGCTGTTTCTTGAGAAGAGAGAAAGAAGAATATGGCTGGCAGAAGAAAAGACGTATACAAACAATAGAAAATTACATTTACAAGTAAAAAGTTGGTTGTTTTATTCAAATATTGTGTGTATGTATATATTTTGGAAAATTTCGAGTTAAATTAAATTAAATGTATACATATTCGACACCCTTTATTCTTAATACAATTAAAAGCAAGTTCAAAAGATTAGGAAGGTTATAGCACTTTAAAAACCAAGAAAATATTTACCGCTACTTGGTTTCAAAAGGGTTAAATAAAACTTAAATAACTAATTATAATTTTTTCTATTATAAGATACTTATTTTAATTCGGTATGGGAAACTTTATACACCAATTTCTACCCTTGTTATATCAACCCTTATTCAAAATAAAAATAAATTCCTTTTATACGTAGTGTTAAATGATTAAACTGATTTATTCAATCGTCGTGTATTAAATCAATTAAAAAATTAAATCTTTTTAAATATTATGCAAATATATAATGAGAAAAGGTGAGAATTTAAAACGACCTTTAAGATATTTACTGTGTTCCCTTCCTTTTCATTCTTCTTCTTTCTATTTCCCTCAGCTCCATCAAGAACCAAAGGACCCTAACGAGTATTTAAAAACGGATTTATGCTAATGAGGTTTGCATATATTATTAGTGCTATAACACGTTGTAAATGACTGCTGCTGTAAGGGTGGTTGTTTAAATACACTGTTAGGAATATAAATATATACTTTGTTATTTACAGTGTAAGAAGTTGAGGGATTATTAATTATTTAAAAGGAAAATGAGTTAACTCTAAATAATGAATGTATAACTGAACGTCAAACATTTGTGTAATTTCTATCTTTAATCTTTACTAGTTTGAGAAAGTTCATTACTTGGGGTGTTCAGAACAAAAACGGATTAAGTCCACTTTTAGGATTTTTACATACTCGTATCATGTATATAATTTAAGTCAGCGCAGGAGTAATTCAACTCAAACTTTTAAAGGTGTTTGGTTTTTCTTGATTTCTTAGTAAACTTTACGATTCACATAATCAAACTAACTTTGATAAGAACCAAACCAAGAAGATATAGAATCGGATATCGGGATATTAAGCATAAATATTCACTTCCACTGTGTCTCCTTACTATTACATACCGTTGTCATCATACAAAATAATTTTATAAAGTTAAAAACTCAAAAATGTTCCCAATTGACACTTATTTTCTCATATCAACATAAAAGATAACACATTATGTTAACCATAAATTATATTCAGTGACATTTTTAAAGGTTTGTGATAAAAATAAAGAGTTTAAACTTCAGCGACACTATAAATATTAAATAAATATATATATATTATTAACAGTGTAATATTTTATAGTGATGGTATTTTTAAAGCTATACTTTCCAGCATCGAAATAACGAAGTACAGTGTACCGGGCATACCGGGAACATCTACGATACAACATAGAACATAGAACACATCCAAGGATTCAGTGAACAGCCCAACAACGAACGACTCGTGGCTCCGACATTAAAATTATATTAGGAGAAAAAATGAAGAAGAAATAAATGGTTCAGCGTTATGGTTATACAAGTATACTTTAATGTATAGAGGTGTTTCATATAATGTTATCTCGCTCTCTCTGTAAACAAAATAATGTTAAGTTCGTAAATAAATACTCGTTATGAGGTAAACTGTTCACCAAGCAGAGAACGGAGAACGGAGGATGCAGATCCAAATCATAATGGCACTAGAGCGTCTAGCTGTCTAGTGTCTAGGATACCAAGTGTTTGCTGTTGCTATGCTACTTGACTATATTTCTGGGAGTTCATGTATGAATTCATATAAAAGTTATACAAAGGTTTTGTATGTATTGCATTTATAATGATATGTATGAGACTCTAAATATTATATGAAATACGGTTTTGTTTTGATAATGTGACATGAGCACCAGATGTAGAAATGGCTGATTATATAGAGAACAGTTTATTCTCAACAATTTTCCGGTTATTAATATAACGTTAAATCAACCGATGTTTAACCTTAGATGCTTCTCGTTGTGATGTCTTTTCATGTTTTTCTAAATATGAAAAAAAAATGTAAATGATCTTTTTCTTAGTTCTCACGGAAACGTCAATGGGCTTGTGTCCTATGTCTTAATTTCTATAAAAGTGTACTATATATTGATAAAGTGGGTTACTAAAACCTCAAATGTCCAATTATTTTTTAATAACTCTTTATATGTTAAGAGATATTAACAATTAAAAAAGTCATTTTGTCTCTTTAATTATTAAAGGGATTCAACGTTGTACACATTCCAAGTGCATGTGACATCACAATCCTTGTGTAAGGTTACCAACCTTACAGATCATAAATCTCTGCTATATGTATTTATATATCAAAATATCAAATATTATTTACAGCTATTTCAAGGAAGAATCAAACTTCAATAATATGTTTGCCTTAGCAAGGTTAAATAAAATAAAAACTTATTATTCTTTGATTTGACTTGGTTATTTGACTACCAACAGCCACAAAACATTACCACGCACTGACCTACTCAACAAATAACTGACGTTAAAATGCATTTCACGTCATACAAAGATGGCCGACCATTTCTAGCGCTAAAACTAGAATTCAAACTTTTAATTGCTACATCTCCGTCAATAGTTAGATATTTAATAAAATAGACACACCAATACACATTTATTAACATCAATTTCAATCAACAATTGAAAAATCGACCACTAAAAAATGAGGACACAAGCCCATTGGCCTGTGATTATAAAACATTCATTCTCCGATATTCTTTTTATTTTATAACATCAAATCTGGCAACTTTAGTTAGAAATAAGGTTTATTTTGTAATATTAATGCAATTAGGTCTTAAAAATTCGCAGAAAATGTGGGATGGACAAATATTCGTAGAATGTTTGTATGAACCTTGAAATCCTTTAGTATATAATTAATACATAAAACTACTCCTATGTACTTCAAAATTTCTTACTCTTTCTTTGTGTGACAGTGAGAATAAGTTAAACAGAGACCTATTGGTTAGTCAGACAATAATGACTGTATTTTTTAAAGTAACAGAAATCAATACAAAGTGTTATTAAAATGTATAGTTATAATATATACATTTTTCTTGTTTTCAGAATATATATTTAAATAAAAACCATTACCGAAAATCATCAATCAGTTCCACGCATACAAAAAGTAGAAAAAAAAGATTTACAATAAAAAATGATTTATTTCCATATGTTTTTCATTATACAAACACAATACATATATGAAAGCAATATATTATACTTTTCTTTATAAACCTAAATATCTATGTGTATAAAATAATAAAAATAAGAGTAGCATAAAGAAAGAAGAATAAGAAGAAGAAGCCAGAAGTATAAAAACTAATTTAGTAAACATGAGCATCGAGTCGTATTTCAATTTGAAAATGTTTGCATCGCAACTTGAACCGAAGCATAAGTAATGTCGGGTAGGAGAATATAAATGTATACACAATCTAGCTAGAAACATCTTATTTTTGTTGGCTCGTTGCCTGAATTGTATTCTTTAAACTCCCCTAGTCCCGTAGTGGCGTAGTAGCGTAGCCCCGTAGTCCGTAGTCCGTAGTCCGTAGCCCGTAAACTCGTAGACCCGTAGACCCGTAGCTGTATTCTGTGTGCTTTAGATTGCACCATTTCAAGACGGAGTCAACTATTTCGAATGGGGGAGAATTGAGGGATTGAGGATTGAGGAGTGAGGAGTGGTACATGTAAAAAGTTTTTAACAGGGAGAATCAACATATAGATGGAATATATGTAAAAATATATATTGATTAGAAGAACTGTTGTAAGTAATATAAATTGGGTATTTTACTCGAAAAGTATTACCATTTCTATGCAAATACATGAACAAGTATTCAGACATATCACTACACATCCTCCTTGGAATACTTTATATTGTGAGATTACGTTTGGTGGGTTAGATACCCCACAGTCGAAAAATGAACACTCATAAACAAAAAGTGAAAATGAAAGTATACGCTCTATTTAATTATCTTGTTACTATTACCGCAGCACAGAGTTGTAAAACATATATCTTAAAACTATTTAAATTTTATTTTGTGTACACCCAGGTAGAAAACTATTACAAGCTAATTACAAGGTCCATTTTCTACCACCCACTTAAAAATTGTAACACTGTGTGAAGATCCTTAAGGTAACTCAAGCGTTTCATTTTTACGTGAACAGTTTTACAATGCTTTTAATTATTATTTTATGATACTGTTCATAATATAAATGAATTATTTTCTCATTGTAATATTTAGAAATTTGTAAACCTTGATTATGATCGACAGTACACTGTTAAACTACACTATACTGTATCTTCGACTTGAAAGTTATTAGTAAGTAAACTAAGAAACTATTCTATGCAAAGAGAGAGATCCACTAAATTTAAACTCATGAAGATTTAACGTAACAATTTTTACCTAACGTAACGTTTTATTATTTACCGAAGTAACATTATCATTAAGTACTTAGTATACAATTCAAACATTAATAATGACATTCAATTTTTCTTTTACTAATATATTAAATAAATATGTATTATATGTATAATCTTGCATAACTTTAGAAAACATAAATTTATGTCAAAAGATACTTTTCGTTATGTGCTTTTACATAATTATTAAACTAAAAAAATACATATTAATTTAGATGCCAATCAAATATATTTATATATTTGGTTATTATATTCTACAATAATCTTTGTTTATTTAATTTTCTAATTCGCAATCGAGTAGTCATTCGATACGTGATAGACGTGTTTTGTCTGTTTCCTAAAAATAATTTAATTGAATTAATATTTTTAAATACATATATATATATATATATATATATAAAAATTATTTAAAAAGTAAATTTAAAGTAAAAGTAAAATTGTATTATTTAAATTATTATCATTTTAATATTCAAATTTTTTCTGAATTTTTAAAATGAATTTGAACTCTGAGGGGAAAGTGGGAGTTGACCCCAATATAAATTTATATAATGAAGATAATTTATCATTATCTTCTTATAAAATTATGATTCAAAAAGAAGATATAACAAACGAAAAATTTGGGATCAGTACACTAAAAACTGCAAAAATGTTATATCATTCAGAATTTGGAAAGGATATTTCAGAAATAAAAAAAATAGGGAAAAATAGAATAATGGCTGAATGCAAAAATGCAAAATCAGCTAATATGTTAGTGAAATTGAATAATAAGATAACATCAGGAGTTGATATGTTTATACCAATGTTCTGGACTACAAGAATTGGAATTGTAAAAAATGTAGATATTGAATTTTCGGAGAAAGAATTAAAAGAAAATATATATAGTTACCCTTATAAAATTCACTCCATAAGGAGATTAAAAAGAAGAATGAAATTTGAAGATGAAATTAAGTATGAGGACTCTAGAAATATAATCATTTTCTTTGAAGGGCAAAATTTACCCCAATATATTTATATTTGGAATGCTAAATTACCCTGTGAACCATTTATTAAAAATACGAAACAATGTTATAAATGTTTAAGATATAACCATACGGCCAATCAATGCAAAGGAAAAAGTAGATGTAGCAAATGTGGTTCAAATGAACATACGCTAAATTTATGTAAAAATGAAATTATAAAATGTGTAAATTGTGATGAAGAACATGATGCGACTGATAAAAATTGCAAAGAAAGAAAAAGGCAACAAGAAATAAAAATTTTAATGGGAAACAGAAATCTTAGTTATCAAGAAGCCGCTATTGAAATACCTCAAATTTGGAAAGACAAAAATTCGTATGCGGTAACTACAAAAAATAGATTTGATATATTATCTAATTATGACAAGGACTTTCCTCAAAATTTAACAAGTTGTGAAAATAGTATACCATCATATAAGCCAGCACCCATTAGGAAAAGAACATATTTAGATAGAAACTGTAAAACGAAAAATATGAAAAAACAAAATAATATAAATGATAATAAAATTGAAAATAAACAGAATGAGAAAGAACAAAGATTCATTAATTATATTACAAATTCTACACCTAGAACTTATAATACAAGGAACAATTACAGAAAAAATGAACAAGATAATGAAGAAGAACAAACAGAAAACAATTCTCAGAGGTCCATAAAAGTACCAAAAATTCAACACAACACTGAATTATTGGTAAACCAAAATTTTAATGAAAATAAAAATGATGACAGGAATAAATTCATGACGGATTCAAATAAATTTTCTATATTTGAAGATATAGATAGAGGAAAAACATAGCGAAATTATAAATATAAAATAATACAGCAGCATACATATTAGAGGATCAGATAAAAATATAATTTCTAAGTAGCGTTTATTTGTTAAAAAGTTCTTGTAGAAATTGATATCTTCCACAACAAAATTAAAGAAGTAAATATTATACAGTGGAACGGACAGAGCATTAGACACAAAAAAGACGATCTACAAAATTTATTAAAAACGCAAAATATTCATATAGCTTTGATTTCAGAAACATTTTTGGGAGAAAATATAAATTTTAATATAAGAGGATATAATTTAGAAAGGGATGATAGAATTCAAATTGGAAGAGCAAATCCTCATGGGGGTACAGCCATTATTATACATAAAAGTATAAGATATAAAAGATTACATATAACTAAACCAGTAAATAATATGGAACTCACTGCAATTAGTACAAAATTAAATAATATTGAAATATGTATTACATCAATATACGTTCCTCCAGGACACAAAATTGACAGTTTAAAATGGAAACAAATGTACAGACAAATGAAATTACCAGTGATACTAACGGGAGATTTTAATTCACTTCATCCATCATGGAATATAAACAACTTAATAAATTACGAAGGACAAGAATTGAATAAATTTATTGATGAAGAACTTCTACATATAGCTAACAATGATTGTCCTACAAGAGTACACCATCCTTATAGAAGAGATAGTATCTTGGATTTAACCCTTATTAATCCTAGAATAATGCACATGTTAATAGACTGGAAGGTATTAAGTGACAGCATGGGGAGTGATCATTATCCCATACTTTTTAATTTAACAAATTCAAATAATGTTGACATAGGTAGAACAAGGAATTATATCACTAGAAGAAATTTTAAAAAAGCTGACTGGAATGAATATCAAAATATTATATCCAATAAACTTGATAATGGTTCAAATTTATATATCAGCTATGAGCATTTAATTAATACCATGAATGAGTCAGCGGAGGAAAGTATTCCATGCACTAAAATTTATAATAAGAACCCAAAACATGAAAAACCCATATGGTGGGACAGCAATTGTAATAAAATGGTTGCTAAAAGAAGATTAGCTTTAACTAAATTTAATAGAAATTCTAATATGGAAAATTATCTAAATTTTAAAAAGGAACAAGCAAACACACAAAAGTATTTTAGGATAAGAAGGAAGGAGGAATACAAGAAATTTTGTGAAAATATTAAGCCAAAAACTCCAGCTAAATTAATTTGGGGAGTAGTGCATAAATTATCAAGACCGAATATAAATCAGAACACCAGAAGTATGAATAATGATTGGATTGAAGAGTTTGCTAGAAATTATTGTGGTAACTACAATATCATTTCAAGGCCGTATATTCAAAATTTTAAAGTAGTAGAATTTTTAGATAAATCAATAGAGTTAGAAGAATTAAATTACAGTTTAAATCATAACAAGAAAACAAGTACTGGTATTGACAGAATCTCATATGAAATGATCCAAAATTTACCTAAAAGCGCCAAAATTGCCCTAATTAACAATTTTAATAATATATTTAATACCAGAATAATTCCTAGTGATTGGAAAAATCATATTATTGTCCCTATTTTAAAATCTGGAAAGAATCCTGAAGTAGCATCATCATATCGACCAATTACTTTAATATCATGCGTAGCCAAAACAATGGAAAATATTTTGAAAAACAGATTAGAATGGTATTTAGAACACAACAATAAATTACCAGATTCACAATTTGGATTTAGAAAAAATCGAAGTGTGCATGACAGCTTAAATATATTCAATCTGGACATTCAAAAAACGTACAGCTCTAATAAATACATGCTAGCTGTGTTCTTAGATATTAAGGGAGCTTATGATGCAGTTACATATCCTAACCTACAACTGAAATTAAGAGAAATTGGAATAACCAGCAAAATTACAAATTGGTTAATGTCATATTTTAAATTGAGATCCATTTATGTAAGAAATGAAGAAAATTTAATAGGACCATTTACCTGCAATAAAGGCCTACCTCAAGGATCTATTCTTAGTCCACTTTTATACACAATATATTCTAAAGACATTTCTAAATTAAAAGACGATCACACATTTATTTTACAATTTGCAGATGATATTGTTTTATATAGTATTGGCCCATCCATAGAATGTTTAAGGAAGAGAATTAACAAGAAATTATGCAAATTAAGAGATATATTAGACAAAATTGAATTAGAAATCTCAGTAGAAAAATCTCAAGCTGTCATTTTTACTAGACACAAAATTATATCAAGTCCGAGGATAATATATAATAACAAAAATATTATTATATCAAATAGAGCAAAATTTTTAGGTATTTGGTTTGATTGTAAATCTACTTGGAGCTTCGAAATTGATAAAATAATACTTAAATGCAACAGAGGAATAAATGTTTTAAGAAGTCTAGCAGGAAGTAAATGGGGAGCTCATCCTATCTCTTTACTACAAATTTATCAAGCAATTATAAGTTCACATTTAGACTATTCAAGTATATTAATTAGTACAGCTTCCAAATCAAGATTATTAAAATTGGATAGAATACAATATAGAAGCTTAAGAATAGCTTTAGGTTGCATGACTTCAACTCCAACTCATATACTTCAAGCTGAATCTAATATAGCTCCATTACAATTTAGAAACCAACTGCTTAGTGATAAATTTTATGTTAAATGTGAAACATTATCGAAATTCCAAATTATTGATAAAATTAAATTATTAACTACATATATTCAAAACTCTTCTTACTGGATCAAAAAGAATAAACCTATTTTAATAAATAGTTACATGAAATTAAAGGATCTAAATATACAAAGAAATTCGAAATCGCCTATATACTCTATTCCTTTTGAATCATTAATTAAACCTATGGATATATATATTAACACAAAATTATTGTCAAAATCTTTTAATAATGCGATAAATAATGAAAATTTTTTAAATATAATGCATCAATTTAATATAAATTTTACAAAAATAATATATACAGATGCATCCATTGATTTAGAAAGAAATGAAGCAGGATTTGCTATATATGAACAGATAAATTTAAGATATTATAAATATAAATTAAATAACAAAGTTTGCTCTTACACTGGAGAAAAATTAGCATTATTAAAAGCATTGGAAATTAATGAAAATATCAACAACAATAAAATTATAATAATAACGGATTCTTTAAGTGTTTTAAAAAATTTAAATTCAAATGATAACAAATCAAATAATAATATTTTAACATGCAAAATTAAGGAGATGTATTTCAATATAATAAATAGGAATAATACCATAAAATTTATGTGGATACCAGGACATTGTGGAATAAGAGGAAACGAAATTGCGGATAAATTGGCAAAGGAATCAATAAATTTGGAAATTGAGATGAGAGTGAAATTACCTTCATATGAAATTTTTAATATAATCAAAAAATTTAACTTCAATTTAAGAAACACAGATTTCATTAACAAAAGTCAGTTAAAAGGAAGAGATTATTATATGTTGCATCCAAATTTAAGTAAGAAGAGATGGTTTAGAAATGAGTCCCGCAAAATTATATCAACTATAATCAGAATCAAAAGTAATCATTGCAAAACTCCAGCTCATCTGTACAAAATTAATATTAAATCTGACGATAGATGTCAATGTGGTGAAGAAGGAACTTTGGATCATATTATATTTGAATGCATAAATTATAGTTTAGAAAGATCAAAATTGAATAGTGGTATATTAGATGTGATTAAAACTTTTCCTGTTAATACTAAATTTTTGTTAAGTGATTCAAAATTAATTAGTGAATTATTGAAATATTTAGAAATGTGTAAAATTGAATTATAAATTATAAAAGATGTTAAAAAATTATTTGATGGTGGCTATGACTAAAGAAAGTCAAGGCAAAGAAGAAAATAAATATAAAAAAAAATAATTTTCTAATTATTAATTCTCATTTATTATATCCTAATTTGGAATAATTTCTGAATTTTGTATACGGAAATATCATTTAAATTCACGTAATAACTTAAACACACGTCTAAGTTTTTTATTTCATTTTAAATTCAATTAATTTAATTCCTAAATGAATTCAAAGACGCTCTAATGACCCAGTAACACAGTTTTAGGATATTCCCCATTTAATTGTTCTTTAAACAGTTTAATTACTTCAACAAACAATTTTAGTCATCACCCTGTTCATGTATTTATAAGAGATCTCATATATTATATCAAAATTAAACCTAAAGTAAGAAAGAGATGAATATATATTTATAAGGATTGTAAGTTGTTTGAGGTAATATAAGGCACAGCAGAAGTTACCATATAGGGGAAAATAGACCACCCTAAGTATTTTGCGAATACGAACATAACTCTTGAACTGAAAATTCTTTCTTTATCTTTTCTTTACTTCAAGGATTCGACTTCAAAAACTTGTACTGTCATTATGTCTTATTCAAAAAACAAATTTTAAAGTTATTTCAAATTTAAACTTTACAAATAATCAATAAGGAAAACAAACTTGGGGCTTGGTAGAACACTTTAAACGTAAGATGTATGGTGTATAAGAAATATGTATTTTGTAATGTGAAGACAAGTCATGACTATAAATTATCAAGGAAATTATATTTCAATACCATTCCCACATACTGATTTAATATTTCATATTTTTATTATTAAATAAACTAACAATTGACTGAATATTGGTAACTCATTTTTACGTTACGTTACGTAACGTAAATTGTGCGATAAGATTGCTTACTTTTTCTTGACTATTTCCCAAATCCTAATTTAAAATTGAATTATTGAAACATATTTCTAAGATGTTGGAATCTGTAGTTAAATACATAGCACATGGGCTGAAAAGTCCCGGGCCTAACACATAGATGGCGCTAGTTTTATTGCAGTCACCTTTTTTCAGTTAATACTAACCTTCAAAAGACAGCTGTTAAAATTTCATGATATTCTATTCAGTAGTTTGTGAGTTATTGTGCTAAGAGTGACGCTACTTTTGTTATTTTCAAAACAATGGATCAAAAACAATTTCGTGTTTTAATTTTACACTGCTTCTTGATGGGAAAAAATACCGTTCAAGCGAATCAATGGCTTGAAAAGTGTTATGGGGACTCCGCTCCATCAGAAACAACAATAAAACGTTGGTTTGCTGACTTCAAACGTGGTCGTAGAGACACCGATGATGCAGAACGCAGTGGACGTCCAAATGAGGCGGTAACACCAGAAAACATTAAAAAGATCCACAAAATCGTTTTGAATGATCGAAAAGTGAAGTTGCGTGAATTAGCTGACATCGTAAAGATATGTTACTTTTTTTTTTTTTTTTAAATTTGAGGCGATTCCAACAACATGGTAAATTTGGTTTATTATATTTGTATCATTAAAGAATTCCAGCACTTTTTGAATTTTTTCTGTATTGTTTGAAAGTATGTCCTTTAATTCACCACTGATGTTGTGTTTTGTTCTTTGCGTTTGATATTGTGGGCAGGTTACTAGTAGATGATGGACTGTTATTTGTGTCTGACAGTTACATTTTAATTACAAATAGTATCACCTCATTTAGAACACTCTGTGATCCATACTATCAAAATAATACTTCATGAGTCACAGTTATTTTACCATACTCGTTAGACTGCCTCCATGATTCATTTTCATATTAAATGTGTGTTTTCAATTTTAGTATAAGATTTATTTTGTTCCCCGAGCGAAGCTTAAATTCTATAATAAAATGTGTCCGTAAAAAAATGAAAAAAAAAAAAAAACCACAATACAATGGAAACAAAACTAAGCTTTCAGCTTTCAACATATTCTCGAACAACGGGTGGAACTTTTACGTACAGACTCACTCGTATATTTTTAAATCTTTATTTTGTTTTTCTCTTACGTAAGTATATGAAGGTTTTATAAGTATGTTGTTATAATATAAATTATATATAGGTAGGTACGGGTATAGGACAAGAGTCTCAGGATTTTTGGAGATTATATATATATATATATATATATATATATATATATATATATATATATATATATATATATATATATATATATATATATATGCATTTCGTAAATTCGATCAAGAAGACATTTTCATCTATCTTACTTTTATGCTTACTTACGTACTTCCCAGAGGTTGTTAATCTTTAAAGTATGGCAGCGTATAAATTTTTTTTAGAAAAACCATCAAATTAATTAGAATAAACATTACAAAATATGTACAAAAATGTTTGATGGTAGCTATGACGAATAAAAGTCAAGGCAAATAAATATAAGAAGAAAAAGAAGAAAAATTAGTCCAACTTATAATTTATGTGTCATCAACTTCTCTTACTCCTAGAGACAGTTTACGTGTCCCAACAAGTCGCTTTCTTGAACTCTTATTTCAATTCGCGCAGTTAGCTATCTGTTTTTCATCAGGCCTGAGGATTGATATTGTTTTTATATGAAAGTGTTTTTAATAAATGATATTATACCTATAATATTCAATTTTAATACACATAGTACTCCTTCCAAAACATATACATACATATAGAAGTACTTCTCTCCCTTTTTTGACCTCTTGTAATATTGCGAATCCCATCCCACTTGTTGTAAGATCACGTCTTGTCACACTTTGAGGACATACGCCTCCTAGTTTTCGTGTGATTTAATTAATGGACTTAGGAATTACGATTATCGTTTAGAAATATTAAATCGTCAAAACTATAAATCAGAATAAGTACCAAAATTCGTAAGACATTCGTTATCAATATTAATTGGATCGCTTGTGATTGAAATAACAATAGAAATAATTCTCAAAAGTTTTAGAATCACTGTTACAAGAATAAGGCTTCAGCTTCGGCTGAGCGCTGAGCTCGTTCCCCTGATGGCTTCTTTGCCATTTTCTGCTCGCGCTGTTTTTTCCACTTTTCCTCCCTCAACTTGGCAGCCGCACTGCCGCACATCCATCTCAATCCGCGCCGTTGTAGAGTAAGGATGGAACCCATAACCCAATGGAACCACGCGGGCGACGGGTGACGGGCAACGGTAACGGTAACGGGTGACGGGATACAAACCTCCAAAACCACCCCCAAACCTACAATCCCCTAGTCGTGGAACTACAGAGGGGTGACGGGTGCAGAATGTTATGGAGAGGGAGAGTGGGGGTGTATAGTCGTATAGAGTTGATGGAATGATGCGATGAAGCAACCCTCCCACCCTCCTATATGAAACTCATGGTGTGTGTTGTGTTATGTGGTATACGGGAAATGAAGGTATGCTTTCAAACTCTTCACATTTTGCACCTGACTAAATATTTAATTCATTATTAAATCATTGTGACAAAATGATTCAGCTATGTTTAAATTCAAGATTAGTGTTAATGGATGAACGGTCTAAAGATTAATTAATTATTAGGACCCCTCGTTTCTTTATTTGCAATTAAATAGGGTTTTTAACTTACAATCAATTTTGAAATATATGTGTATAATCAGATATGTTTACAATATTTTTTTACACTCTCAGTTTAACATCGCGCCCTGTATTTCACAACTTACACCAGATTTGTCCTTTAGAATAGAACGCAAAACAGCATTATAATTACACACAAAATATCCGAAATATATATATAGAGTTATATATTAAAGTATACCACCCTGTCTGATTCAATAGTCAAACAATTCATAAATGCAATCAAACAAAATAATAATATAGAAAATATTGCTTAAATGGTGAACTGCATTAACTCGAATATTGGTTTTGTACTTATCTCAAAAGTATTCGGTGTTGGCTTGGTAATGAGTAAATCAAAATGCACAATTATTATATTACTATACGAGAATAACCTAGTGTAAAAATCGCAGTAATAAAATTAAAAATTAAAAAGAAAACGTGTTGAATAAATATCCTCTCCGGGAATCGAATCGCCAAGATAGTTGAAAGTTGTTCTCAATAATTATAACAATCTGTGATAGTATTGCTACTTCTACTACCTTTCTGACTATAAAGTGTAATTAATAAATCTAACGTTGCTTGCAAATCATCTCATCTGATAAGAAGAATTTGTTATTTATAAAATGTATAATTTATCTGGAATGTCAGACAGCGTAGTGGCTGAAAGAAATAATATTTTAAGCTTGATTGCTTTGTCTTCGGGTTCGAAACCAGTGCAAGAGAGTCAACATAGGAGGTCGTCGTCGATAAGAGCGACATTAAATAAACTAAATAAACAAATATCTTACTAACAAAACACAAAAACAAAAAACGAACAGAATTTGGCGTTGACAAATTGTTAAAGAATAATCATTAGAAAATTTCATGTTTCGTTTATTTTCACTGATTTCTTTTTTATTTTATTACAATTACATTACTTATAAAGTGATGTGCATTTTTATTTTTATACTATATTTCAGATCATACTTTATCCACTTATATCATGTTGAACGAAGCTTTCTGGAGCTACACTTCGCTCCGCACGTTAGTTTCCTATTCTCCCAATCCCACGCGGTGCTGCCGCGGCTAAGCCGGTGGGAGGCTTGGGTTGGTTTCTGGCTCAACCGGAAAGTGTATAAGGGTGTTAGGGGGGACAGAAGGGAAGGGGGTTGAAACAGTTTCCCATTCCAATATATATTAAGGGTAGAACGACACACTACGTTGAAATGTTTTCTGTACAGGGCGGGATGTGTATACATACATACATACATACAGTCTATAGGAGTATAAAGGATAGAGAATCCCTTCAAGACTCCATGCTGAGATGTTTATTGTTAAAAATATTACATTTTATTCATTATTTAAAATTATATGTTCATGACTGATGGAATACGTGGGCTGCTATTATTTATTACTTATTCATAAATTCGCATTTGTGTTAATTCAATTAGAATCAAATAACTATACGATTTGTTTTAATTTAAATAGTTCGTTTTTATTTTTATTATTTGCAGGTGTACAAATTTACAGCCAGCCGAATTCATACAAATTTCAATTAAATTGTTTTGTTTAATATTTTAGTATGCGTTAGTCCATGATGTAAAGCCGGCTCCAAAAGACGCTACGAACAACGTTGGACATTTGATGGTTGGACGTAGCGTGTTGTCGATGCTAAAACTAAATGTATCCAATGTCATGTGACCAACGTTCATGTTGGAAGAAGTTCGGGCTGTTATCGGTTTTTCGATCCGCATCAAATGCGATTTTTTTACCCCCACTACACACTTGATCCACATGTCATGTACTGCTGCAAGAATCCTCCAACAAAGGAAGGTTTTATACTTGAAAGTTTCTTTATTTACTTGAAAGATTTTGTTAGACAGTGTCAGTGTCAATAATAACAACAAATTAATAAAATATACAAATCATTTTGATAAAACATTCGTTCCACCGTGTAGCAGAAAACTTGTCATGTCAATCTTCCAATATTTGACAATCATTTGAATAAAATGTTCACAGCATCGTCTGGAGCTGGCTTATGGAATTCATTATTGTGTTTACCCGGCTAACTATTTGTTAATTAATTCTAACTGTAACAATTCTGATAAATCATTTAAATAAATCTAGGGTAACATTATGTTGCAAAAGGCAATAAGATATTCATAATATATGACACATTTATTTGATATTGACTAGTATTTTACCCAGTATTTAAAACGTGTATTCTGTTAAATTATTTAAATTTCGAACTGTGGTTAATAACTATTCAATCCTATCAACTTTATTGCATTAATTTTCGTAAACAGTAAACAGATTTCATTGGTTGTTTTGTTATTGAAAGAGTTAAGATTTAGTAATAGAAATATTCAACAAATATAAAAGTATATATGGATATAATAAATACCGAAAAATACCTATAATAAATTCCAAACTACGGAAATAAAAATAAGTAAAAAAAAGTTTTCCGTTATAAATAAAAAAACATTAATAAAAATAAATTGTATCTGGCAATTACGGTAACTTATTAAACGTAAAAGTAAAATAAAATTCTAACTACCACAACAAGTTTAAACTCCAGGAAATCAAGCAAGTTATAACGAACAAATTATTTTACAATATTATTATATATTTAGTTATTTATATAGAGGTAAAATAATATATTATATAACAAAAAATTGTAAAACAAACTTTTTTTTATATAAATATAGGTATGTATAATATAAAATATAGAATACAAAAATATAACATTTCAGTTAAAAGTTATTTTAGTCTAACACAAAGGGGGAGTGGGTGTAAAGGGATGGGGAGGTGGGTTGGGTAGTAGTATGGAGGGAGGAAGAAGAAGAACATGTTGGGTATGAGTATTGAAGGGCGAAAAATGCGCGAGGGAGAGAAAGGAAAGATGGGGAAAACGAGTAGGGTACCCGTCACGTGTGCCTCGCTGCCATTTTGTATTACAGAAAAATATATTAAAGTGTACAAAGAGAAATATTATATTACCTAGCTGTAGCTTTGGATGTGGATGTGGATGAGGATGAGGGGGGGGGGGGGGGCTGTGTATAGCACAAGTTCTGGTTTAATACATGATGAAATATACAACGATGTAGAAATGGAATTTTTAAAGGTACGAGTATAATCTAGATATTTCAAAAAGCTTTACCTTTCTAAAAGCCCTACATTTATAATATTTTAGAATGAATTTTTAAGACATAATAAAAATAATAATATTTAATATTAACGCATGACTCTGCGGTTTCCTTTAATTATGTTGTATTCTTATGTATTTAGCTTTAAATATTTCGAGGTTCTCTTCATAATTTAAATGCCATACATTTTAATACGTACCTACTTGAAAAAACTTCAAAATCCATCTCTCAAAAGCTGCTTAACTCCTAATTGAATCATTCTACAAGATAATGAAACAAATAGATTAAAGTCTTCATAGAAGAAATTATTAAATATTTATCTCATGGTCTTTCTTCCTTCAACGAGAAGCTGCAGATGATATTACAAACCTTTCACAATATTACGCTGTCACATAAAACCTTATTATTTATATGAGTCGTGCGTTGATATTGGGGGCAATAATGAGGCCCTAGTAATAGTGTTAAAGAGCAGACCAAGGCAGAGGGTAATAATGCAAAGAAATAGATAATTTAGAGTTCGGGTGAAACCGCGTGATGTGAGATAAGTTTACGTTGAAATATGGAAAACGATTCGCTCCCCATGTACTGTAAGACATTTGTTCCATCAGTGTTGATGATGGTATGAAGCAGAAAATTTACCTCCCCATTGGAGATGCACCCTATAACAAAACGTTCTGGTTTGAGGTTTGGGGGTACGTGTGAAGCATACACTGGAAATATTTTAATCATAAATTAAATTAAAAATCTATGTAGAAAATTGCATTCATTAGACTAATGCTATCAATATTTTATGTAATAATAGCAGATTTTTATAATTCTGTATAAGAATATTTAAAATTTGAGATATATCTGTTATTGTCATGAACACTTAGTAAATTAAAAATTAAAATGTTATAATTTTGATATTCAGATTCAGATATTCAGGTCAACATAAATCTTATCTAATCTTATATATACATATTGTGTGATTTGTTTATTACAAAGTGTCTTAGTAGCGTAATTATAAGTACAACTTTGTTAATTCATATCTGTTTTTGATAAATTGTCATTTTATCAATAGATATTACACAAACTGTTGTAGTCCAGCTAAAATTTAGCTAGTCTGATATTTAGTCTCAAGAGGAATTATAGTTATTGCCAAATCAACGGTACTGGCGTTAAATTAGATCAGCCAAATTAAAAAATTATCTTATCAATGTAAGTTTTAAACCTGAAGGTTTACTACAAACTAACTCTATTCACTGTTTACCTCCTGGATAGAAGATTGTCTATAGAGCAATTTCAAACTTGCTAGCTTGCTAAAATGTATTTTATAGGTAAATTATTTATAAATATTACATAACTGTGTCAACCTGAATTTTGTATAACACATACGATTAGATTCAAAGGTCCTAATACTATTGATACAAAATAATTATACAGTTAATCAAAATTTGTTAATGATTTTTTTAGCAGTGTATAAGCATCAGTAATATATATTATAAGATATTAACAACGAGGCAACAGTGTGTGATGTCGTAAGTGTCATGGCGTCTAATTTAGCGTCAACACCGCGGGCTATCGTTCATGGTTCTCGTATAAGTTGCAACATTGAAAGTATGAGGAGGACGAGTGACTTTAAAACCACCCACGCGCTTTACCAGCTTTTCTGAGCTTGATCCTCAGTAGAACTCAGACCTAGAACATCCTATACTCCCTCTGCCCCACTCCGTTTCACAACGCTCGATGTGATCGTTTATCAGGATTATAAATTATGGATCGTTAGCAAGAGAGGAAAATTGAAAAGTTTTCTGTTTACCATCACATCATGAAAAATATTATTAGGGTAAAATATTGATGCATTGTTTTTTGTTAACATTATATTTATAAATATTTTGTAAAATGAAACTTTGTAACACATGTAACACTTTATATAAGTTTATTATTTTTTAATATAAAATTGAATCTACGGTTAATTTGAAAAATGTTTTATTAATTTGATAGGTACTTGTACAATATCCTGAAGCACGGTCGTCACAATACAAGATATGTATAAATACACTACATATACATATGTATACGTATACATATGTATACATACACACAATACAATGAATATCGTGAAATTATTAACTTAGAATTACTGCCAGTTTTATTATATGAATATGATGGAATATTATTTTCTAGTTAGAAATTTGGCTTGCCAGCTTGCTACAACCTAGTTCCAAGGTTTATTCTATATCTCTCACATAGAAAATATAATGCAATGTATAAAATTCAACTTGCTAGCATATTACAAGCCTACAAGCTAACTCAAGTATATGCCAGAAAATGTCAGATTTGTGAAAAAAGCACGATAAGTATCGTTTCAAAAAAGTTAATTCTTGCAACAGATTTTTTGCCGAAAAACTCTACAAATCGTATTTTCTAGATACAGTTCCGTATAGAATTTTGCTGTATTCCATTTATCTACTAGAATACTAGAACAATTGAAATAAACTACCATTAACAGCTGTAGTAAACAAACCGATTGACATATTTGACCCGAAATATGCGTGGGTGTTGAGTATAGCTCTTACAAATTACACATAAATGGTTGAAGTTACGAGAGTTCGGCGGTGACTCATATTTAAAACAAGTTGTGGGGTATAAACTGCTGATATAACTAAAAAGCACTGACTCATTTATTTTTCTATAATGTATATAGAAACGAATAAGACAAAATTCATTATCGTTTTAAAAATTTATACCGCTCTTATAACCTCTTTTAAGAATAAGTCACCGCCGATCTATCGTGATTTTGACTATATCATTAAATTTTCATTATTTTCAAGATAATTTAAATTATCTATATGCCGAATTTGCTCTAATAGAAACTGCGATTCTGCGATTTTCTAACTTTAATAACTCCAATGTATTAGGCTGGATTTGAATAAATCGTCCTCAGCATTACACACAATCATACTAACCACTACGCCACCGAAGATCACTAAATCAAGCTAATCATATATATGTATTTATTTATTTATGCATGCATAATATATCCTAATGTATAAACTTATCACATACAATGAAAGTGATACCTACATAGTGATTCCATAAAGCTCTTGTGTTATTCTAATAAACGGGATTACGCCGGCGTTATAATACGTCGAGTGTCCTAGTGACCGAGTTAATAATTGCGGAAGGCGAAAGTAAATTAAAACAGAAAGGAAAGGGGTGGGGTTAGGAGCTGTTCGAGGGTAACTTAGAGTCAAGGTGAAGTTTAAGAAAGAAAAACACAGCGTGGTGGGCGATGAACAGTGGGTGGTGGCTGCATAGAGCGGTAGAAAATGAGAAAGCGAGGGGGTTGAATTAAAAGGCAAGTCTACGTGGCGTTGTTTAATTTTATATAACGACAATGAACAATTAGTGTAAGAGAGATAGAGATAATGTTAAGGGCTTGTTCACAACTTAATAAGTGGGTTAATGAAGTATAGTTAATTTTGTAAAAAGGAAAAACTGTGAACAGTTGCTTTACTTGTGTTTTATTTTATGTATTGTTATATACGAGTAGATAACGGTTTTAGTACACAAAAGTTAGAATTGTAAAATATATCATACTTTAAGAAAAAATTATAAATGTAAATCAAAATAAATCGATTGCAATGAACTACCCTCTCTCCCCCATCATCATCCTTACTATATTTATTTAACTATATAGATATTATTAAAATTACTAATTATTAATTTAATAAAATTTCTTTTTATACCGAACACCTGTATTCGTATTTCAATACTTTAACTAGTTCGATAAAAATGAAAATTTAATAGAAACCTTAATTCTAAAAAATTATCTTCTTAAGATTCTATAATCCTTATATGTTAATAATAAATATATAGATTTGTCTTTCAACGAGAAATGAGTCACAAAACATTGCATTTTAAGTAATATTGTTAACGTAATAGATAATTTTTGTTATGTTAGATAGTCCTTGATGTTTACTTCAAAATAAATTAATTACAATTCAAAGTATAAAAGATTTATATAATTTCTGTGAGCAACAAATTTAATGTACAAAATGGTTTAAATATTATTGAATTGTATTAGTTAAAATTCGTGCTTTTTATAAACAATTAATTCTCAAACTGTTACGCTCTTTGAAATATACATACATTTAATATTTTTTTAAATTATTATTTTCCCAATCAAAAATAATATTTGATGAAAAATTATTCACTATAGAATTTCTCAACAACAAAATTTTCGAATTATTTTTTATTTATTTTTTTGTTATTGAAAATAATTGTAATTTAAAATAAAACTAAGCGATTACATATGTGTTAGTATTTTTAAAAAGGATAAGAAATACTAAAACTGTTAACTGCAAGTAGTATAACTTATATACTAATTAAAACACAAGCTAAAATATAATTGTGAATAAGCCTTGATTAACTAACAAGTTAAAAAGGGATGGAGATATAATCTTAGTAAAGTACCAAAGACGAACAAACTGTGCTAATGAGAAAAAGCGAGACGGAAATAATTACGAAGTTTTAGACATTAGGGGGTTGTTTGTTTGATGAGGACTATGAACTGTAAAATGTAAAATGTAAAATGGGTGAATGTTAAATTTGTTGAGTTAGGTCATGTCTGGAGACGGAAAAGGGGGAGAAAGGGGAGAGCGTCGTGGATTTTAATTACACCAGTAAACTTTATAAAGAACCGTAGCTCCAGCGTCTAGGTTGTTGTAGCGTCGCGCTGTCACGTTCTGTGGGATTTGTTTTAGGTACCTGACACTGGTTCACCAGACCAGACCTATGTTAACTTCTGGACACGAAGTCAAATAAACACTCACGCTTAAAACTTTCAAATAATTATAAAAATCGAAGTTAATTAATATTTTGAAATTTGTGCTAATTAGATAATTTTACAGACTAGTTTGTGTTAGTTTTTTACTAAGGGCTGTCCACTTTCATTTTACTGATACTTCACAATATATATAACATTATTAATGGAAATTAAAAATAATGGAATAATAATAGAATTTTGACTGCATTTAACAAATTAATGATAATGTATATGTTTTAATTTTTTTTTAATAGATAAAATGTATTAGAAATTGTATTGAAATATCTGATCGTCTAATTAATAATTGATAAAAAAGTGTTTATATGTTTGTAATACACAGTATTCCAAGCAAACTGTAAAGCAGCGTCTTATCTCCAGCCGTCGGATATCTTATCCGCGTTGCACAGTTTCTTATACTCACTCACTCTCGGGATTTTAAAGGTTTATAATGTATCTTATATTATAAACAGTTTGTTTAAAATATAGTTTGTATGTATGTATGTAAAGTTTTGTAAAAACAATTGGTGTTAGAAAATAATGGGTAAAGATTTTTCAAAAAAAGGAACAAAAACGCTCGCATTGAATTAAAATAATTATATATTGAATATACGTTATTACTAACAATTAATACTCCTAAGAATTTTTGCTTACACACGTTTGGGTCTGTAGCCCGGGGGCCCCGTATCGGCTGACACGGTGGCAGCTACGGCACTGCATTTAACACACTAAAAACACTAAACGAAAATAATGTTTTTTTTTACTGTATTTTAACAAAACTTTTACATAGTTAATAAATAAAATTAAAAGACATCAAAAACATTTTACTAATATATTAATTTAAAACTAATTTAATATGTAACATTATGTAATCTTACATAAAAAGCTTTATTAATTTAAAAAATAAATATATGTATAATTTCGTTTTGTTATATAATCTTACAATTTATAAACCTTTCTATGTTAAATAAATCTTACATATACCTAACTGCGTTTAACGGGAAAATGTATGTCTTACGAGTATGTGCAAGTCGGTCTAATTAATTTTGTACTGAAGTAGATTAGTTGATAGATCTTACTTATGTTTGGCCTAGTAATTAAGTACAGTGCTACCAACTTAAGGATACGGAAGTATTTTTATAAAAAAAAATTGGCACGGTCATTTTTAAATTTCAAATTCCCGTTGCTTTTTGAACACACCTCGCACACTTCTGGTTTATACGGCGTTAGCATTTAATTCACTTACTCCTCATTAATTGATAAACACATAACACAACAAGAATTAAAGAATTCATTTTTACGGATCTTACACCAAGGTAAACGTTCAACCAGTTATCCTTCTTCAATTAAAACAATCTTATAAACATTACAATTCACCAAAAACAAATTATTAAGTGATGGCAATAACATTGTCACCATAAACTGCTCACTAGACAGAATCAAATATAGAACTGACTTAAATTTAAAATTAAAGAAAAGCAACCCTCCAACCCCTTAGGACATATCGTACATCAGGCATCAGCCATCAGCCATCAAACAAACGTGTTTTATTCCAAACATTTTTTTAATAGCGTTACAAATTAAAATCATCGTAACCGTTGCATATGAACAATGTCACTTTGCATAATAACTCAACTTATCTGTTTTTTCATACATTCTCATGATCATAGCCATACAGATGTGGAAGCTACTCGTACTAGTACCTACAAACCATATGAGATTTTAACCCTTCTTTTTCTATCAACTATAATATATACATATACATAATATATAACTACTGTCTTTTTTGTATTGAATATAATATATAAATAGGTATCTATTGTTCCGAAGGCGTAAGGGCTGAAAATATTTTTTGTACCCTTTGAGTACCTCATTTTTATTAAATATATGCATAGAAAGAATCTTGTCCGTCACACCTATGCTTGTGTTTATATTTAGATACTTATTTAAATGTACACTGCTAAAAATAATTGGGCGAGATTTCTATAATCAATATTAGATGTTTCTCATTTGGCTTTTTAAAATTATTCTGTAACAATGTACCTACTTGTAACTTGTCACGTCACGGAGGTCGAGAGCATTTTTGTTTGGTGCCAGATTGCTGTGTCGAGTTTGAATAAGTAATCACATAATCTGGGGTTGTACCAAGAAATCGAACATTAAAGAAATACAACCGTTCCGAAATAAAGTTCTGCGAGGAATAGCTAATGCACCGTGGTATATCCGCAATGACAACATACATAGAGACCTGAAGATTAACACAGTCGGAAAAGAAATCAAAACCATAGCAGCGAAGCACGAGTTGAGATTTCGTAACCTCGAAAACATTGCCGTGACGCAAATGTTGCTTGATAGTAATGATGTTCAAAGATTTCGCAGGACTAAACTCTCGGGGCTAGTAATCTAATCAGGTAGAATTGTTCATTACAGCAATCTCTACCACACCGTGTAATTATAGAAATGTAAGCCACTAGATAAGTATATCTATACTTAGTTGTAGTATTATAGAAAAAAAAACATAATCATAAAAATTTATTATGCAGCGATGTAGTTCGCATATAGCCACGACCACCACCGATAAAAGTGCCGACATGAGATAGTATAATAAATTAAATAAACTAAATAATTTATTCTTTTAGTCAGAATTCTGCTTTTTTGTTGTGTGATAAATTAAGTTGTGGACAGTTAGTAGTCGGCGAACATATGCGCGGTAGAAAGTTTTGGTGTAAAACCTGTAAATGGGCACTGAATATTATAAATTTTCTAAAAAAAAGTAGTTTTTAAGTATATGTAATTAAAGTATAGATTTTAAAGAAGAAAGAAGTATTACTGTGAGAATATCCATCGTAAAACTAATTAAAATAATTTTATACAAAAATAAAACAAAATTTTGCTCAAATTTAATTATGGATTACCTAATAAATCTTTAGTAACTTAAAATAATTTAGATCTTTTAAAAATATATTATTTACAAGTTATATTTTTTAATATTTCTAGCTGCAGATTTTTCAATAATAAAATATTTTTACAAACCAAAAAATAACAGTGTCAAAACCATGCATATGATTATTCAGTTTGTATATTTCTATAATGCATGCATGCTTGAATCTGTACATGTAATTTGCATATGATCTCCGATAGATTCATTCCGTACCGTACAAATGTTTCTACCTGTGCATTGCTGTAGCATAGCACTAAGCACAGTACAGAGAGGAGAGTGACAGGCAGAGTGCAACAACAAATGGTAATGCTTAGAATGAATATTATGATTTAGAGAAAGGTTCATTTACATACTGTCTCATAGGCTGTGCATATAATTATATTTATTAATAGAAACGGTTATACTCATACCTACGTTATATTGTAACAAAAAAAAGATTTTTTCTTCGATATTGTGTCATAAGTAGTTCGTCAAGGAATGTAACGGTTTTACAACTGAAGATCGTGGTTCGGGTATTTAACATAAATGTAATTTATGGAAAAAGAAACATAGCATGTATATAACATATACGTTTAGACGTAAATTAAACGTATGGCCGGTCCGAGAGAAGTTTATTGTAGATGCGAAATGATGATTTGGCGCCTCACCCATATTCCATTCCATTTCTAATCTGCTTTAAATATGTAACTAATTATACGATAGTAATCGTTTGTACCAGTGTTAGAGTATTCTAATATAAGAGAAATTCCAATAATTTAGATCAGCGGTTCTCAAAGTGTGGGGCGCGACCCCCAAGGGGGGGGGGCGCAATAAAGGCTCAGGGGAGGCCCAAAGCTGGATTGAAAAATTAATTAAATTTACTTACAAAATAATAAAGCAAACTTCGCCACCACTTATTATTGTGAAACTGGGTTTTCTGCTCTAGCTGCCATGAAGAGTAAATATCGCTCAAGACTGGATGTGATCAAGGAACTCAGAGTATAGTTATCAGAACTGACACCGCGTTTCAAGAAACTATGCGCAGAAAAAAAAACAAGCACATCCTTCACACTGAAGCTCTTTTTATTATTATTGCTTTGAGTTACAAATAACAGTTATGTACTATAGTAGCTAAAATAATTAAATAAATTGTAATTGTTTGTATAGAATTTGTTGTTTGATTACGATTAAACCTATTGCCCCATTAGAGTATGCATAGAATGTGCAAAACTTAACTAAATAAAAAGTGACTGTAAAATGTCAAATGTGACTCCCTTATACGCTTACATGTAGGGGGGGGGGGGGGCGGTTTACAGCTGGATTATGCAGGGGGCTCGAAGTAAAAAGTTTGAGAACTGCTGATTTAGATAATAATATTCTTCATACACACAATGGACAAATATCGTATAATTAATTAACTACGAGTACTACTATATTTTCTCACATACAAATCACAAGGCGTTCTTTCGTTCATTAGTGTTCAATAGACGCAGATCATTAACAGATACGACTATATTGTTTCATTATTTAAATTAAACAACAAAGTAAAAACGAATACATACAAAAAAGAAATCATAAGTAATATTTTATCAGACATTTTTTTTTCAACATATTTTACAAAAGCGGTGTTCAACAAAAGATTTGAACTATTCAACCTTAAAGCATAAATATTCTTCTACAATAACACTTCAAATATATAATTAAATATATTTAATATTACTTTTACAATTCAATACAAATGTAGTATAATAAGAAAGAACAATTAATAGAAAATAAAATGGAATAACATAGCATGGTATTGTACGCACTTTGAGCAGTTATAAAAGCAGTAGTACACAACCTTCTGGCTAAGCACGTGTATTTAAGGTTTATCTAATATAATAAAATCTATCTGTTATGTAAATAATTTTGCCTAAAGTAAAACGTCTTAATTTATTTTGCTGCTGTTTAAAAAATAAATCTACCTTTTTATTCATTAGCATAACTTTTTAAGAATAAACAATTTTAAAATCTTAAGTAGTCCTTTTTATGGTTTAAATGGTTATAAAGTATTTTGTATTAAATATTATTGGGTAAAGCTTTAGTAAAATGCTTCATGAATGTAACTTTAGCACCGGTTGTTATTTCATTTTTACAAATGGTATTTTGATTACTAGTACGTAATAACTATAACAGAACTGTAACATTTTGTATTTAGATGCAGAATGTTTGATACAAATACAAAAAAGTATCTAAATGCTTGACGTATCTATAGATACATTAGATATTGATCTATACTATGTTGATACTATACAAATTATATAGTTCATCAACTAGTAGTTTGATTAAATTGCTGTGAAATTGTAGAATTCAAAACAATTTCCATTGTACGCCTGTACGCAATGTTGCATTATCGATTTCTTACCATATGTGTTTGCTCTGTGTTCTGAACATTTCGTTGAACTATTCCGTAAGCATTTGGTTGTGCATCCCTGTCTTACGCTAATAAAACTAGCTGGTTATGCTAAGCCTATGTAAACTGTACGTAAATGACAGCACAAGAATTGTATTTAACACGTGTTGTGAGCAAGCAGAGGAGATTGCTAACGAACCGTTTATAATGTAGTAGATAATTAACTGCTAGAAATATTAAATAATTTATAATTACATATGCTAAAGAATGTTATCTATGAATGAATTTTATCTATGAATGCACATTAGGCAGTTTTTTTCACTATTCTCTTAATTCTCTTAACTCTTTATAAAATATTTCACAACATATTAAAAAAGGAGCATTTTCTAACTATAATGTGGTATTAAAATTTCATTTATTTATGTGTTTCACACATTTATGTGTTTACCTAATCATAAACTTATTAGGTGTTATATATTCATATAAATTACTGCCAGCTAGACATACCTAGTTTCATTCTATTTTTAAAGGCTAGTACTATTCTAAATTCTAAACTGACAGTCATTCTATTTTCGTCTTCTGAAGTATCAACTTCAATTTTAAAATCAATACTATATTTTATTCTAAGTTTGTAATTTTATATATTATTCTAAATTAAAAAGTACCAAATACCAAAACATGATATACTGTATTTCTTTCAACAAGAAAGAATTTAAAACTATTCAAATTCAAAGGAAAGAAAAAACAGGACAATAAATAAGCTCGTAGCTGGGTTGCATAAGGAACATGAAGAGAGAGGAAGTACTAAAAGAGGCAGTGAAGGGAAGCAGGAGAAAGAAAGAAGTAGCGAAGAAACAGTTAAACTCAGGAGGTGATAGATGAAGATACAGGCAATAAGGAAGGAGAAGCAGGAAACGGTGTGCATAAAGGAGGAGTAGAGGACATGAAGAGAAAGGATCAAGAAAAGAAGAAACAGAAAGTACTATTGAAGTAGTAATAGTCTAGAATAGTTTAAGTTTAGTTTTAAGTTTGAATTTATATGAAATGCATTAAGAATTGCACAATTAATATAATAAATATAACTATTCAAATTGTCTTTGCTATAACAAGATCCATAACATAGGCAACGAAAAAGAAAATATATTCCAAACAGATACATCATCTGAATCATTCTATAACACATGTGACGTCACCGTAGAAGTGTAAAACAATCTCTTCACGGCAAATTGATTAGTCGCAACCATTTTACAATACGAGTGAGCATATTCATCATCTAAAACACAACGCACAGTGAGCAGAACCCTTTACAACGTTAAAATATTGGTCGAGTGAGAAGCGCAACCCGGTGTGACCCGGTGTGCAGTGCCTGTGTTGGAACAATTGAACATTTTTTTATTTATTTATTCATTTACACCTTTACTCAGCTGGCTCATTTGAATATTTTAAGTAGGTTTGTGCACGTAACGTCGCCATCACAAAAAAAAAACTGTTCTGTTGTTGGAATATGAGTAAATATAATATATTGGTTTTACGTTTATTACGTATAGTTTATTTTTAGAGTTACGAGCAGCGAAAAATAACGAGCACGAATCTTGTTTGCTGCGCTGTACAGTTGTCTGTCCTGTCTATTATAACGGAAGTAATTTATTATTTGAAATGTACTTTGTATTAGTACTTTGAAGTATATAGTAACGCTTGGTGACACCTACTGAATATGTGTCAAATTCATGTTCAATTAGTTCGAATTTTAATAATAATATGTACTTGTTAATATTAAAGATATATTGACAGGACATGTAGATGGTGTTTGTAACATAGTTGACTTTCTTATTTATTTACCAAAATTATTAACACTTTGTATACATTGATTTTAAAAGCCCCTGCGTGATGATCGACCTCTCTAAAGAAATATATATTGTTTTGAATAACAATCCATCTAATCCGCCATGTTCATATTACTTACCCAGCTGTAACGGAGAAATATAAGAATTTCCCACTTAGTACGAGGAGCTCTAACCAGTGAGCTATATCGGTCGGTGCCTAATTCCCAGTTATAGTACAAGACATGATCGTTTTGAATAGGTTTATGGAAGATAGGCGGTATTTGTAGAGCATCCTTAACTTAGTTTTCTTTATTCTTTAATTCTGATTATTTCAATTCAAAACTGTTTATAGAATATATTGAAATATCCCAATTAGCCAACTTCTGTGCTGGAAAAAAGATGCGCTTGTTTAAGATTGCATTGTTTTGGACGTCCTACTCGTAACTAGATCAAATTAGGGGCTCTTTGGACTCGGCGCTTGGCTTTCTCAGATTTGTTTTTCTGAAAATTGAATGATGATTTGAAAGTTTCAGAAAAAAAGAATTTTTCTGAAATTGTCACCCTGGACAGTACGGTACTAAATATGATCTCCACAGAATTATTACCAACTCTATTATTATCATTCCTGTCAACGGCACTAGCCACCAAATTAAGAAAACATGTCAAAATCAGAAGTGGGCTTAATATCATTACATTGCAAATTTTAAGAAATATATGTACTCAATTTAATTTAAGCATCTAATTTAAAATTATAAAACTAAGGTAAAATAAAAAATGAATTGAATGAGAGTTTGTGATAACTATACCAAAAAAAATAGAAAATTTGTTAAAATTAGCCACAAATTTAATTTAAAAAAAAATTATAAAATTAAAAGTTTCATATTATTCAAATGAACCAAACAAAACCAAGCAATTTATTGCCCCAATTATAATCAAATAAAAAGTATTAAAACAATTATGAAATTCTTTTTAGAGATCTAGAAAAAGTATACAACTGCCATCTGTTAAAGATAACCTTAACTATAACATTGACTCCACCCCTTTAATATCATACACCCCTTGATAAAACCCAACCCCCTTCAAGCCCCACATCACCATTATTCCCACCCCTTGCGTAATAACGCGTAACGTGGTAGTTTATCCCCACTCTTGATCTCAATACGTGAAGTCCTTAAATTGTTACTGTATAAAAATAATAACATATTGGTATATTGCTATACCTTGTACGTGCGTTATTGATTGTCTAAATAATTGTTATGCTTTCAGCATTTCCGGAAATTTTATTTCCGAAAACTTTTTACTTATGGCACAATTACTAAATTCTCTGCTAAGAAATGTTTATACTATGGTCTATACTCTTTATATATCAATATCCATAATCTTGTTGTCACTTATAGGTTGCCATTTGCTTGCATATAGTGTTATCAGTGAAAATACCGGTTATCAAATTGTAGAACTTAAAAAATCCGTTTTCAAAATTGAAAACATTTATTAAAATAATAACAATAAATTTTTTCTTTTTAAGTTTATTTAATATTTATCAAATAGTACAGTGGCCAAGAGTATTTATTCCTGTCGTCACATTACTATGTCTTCGAGCTCGCTCTCTAGACCAGCGCTATATTTTATGGGAATAATTATTAAGAAGGGTTAATTAAATATATACTAACATAATCATGCAAGTTTATTAAGCCATGATGCTATAGTATTCTTCATTTAAAAATGAAAATAATTTTTGCATTTAGTTCAATATATTCCCAAAATAAAGAAATCTATTATATATCTCCAGGCCCGGATTTGAGAGAGGCAGGCGGTGCTACTACTTCGGGAACTCCACAAGAGAGGGGCCCCCACAATAGAGATAAAAGCAATAAATTTTTGAAAGACTTGGTGGAAAAAAATTGTCCCTCTTATTCGGAAAATAATTAAGGGCCTCCGCTTCTTCGTTGTCACAGGGCCTTCACGCCTCCAAATCTGGACCTGTATAACTTACTTATTTCAAAATTATTTATAATTACTAAAATCCCTTTTTTTAAATTGACCCTACTTGACAATACAAGAAGTTCAGTTTAGCAGTACCGAGATTCACATAACGATGGCGCTAATACATTTGAAAATGATGCTGCACAATTCCATCCCCGACTAATATGCCTCAGCACCTTTGTCAAAATACAAATAACATGTAACTGAAAGACGCTGCAGTAGTCAAGAATATTATTCGTGTTTCCGTGTTCAATCTCTGATATTGAATTCTGTGTTTGATTGTTAACAACTTTAATGAATTATCTAAGCATATCACAAAACTTTTTTAAAATATATGAAACCTAGACATCATAAAAACTGCCAACATTGTAAGAATTCGTCGTGATAGGACTCAGCATAGGGAATAGGTCATCATTAAATAAATTAAATTAAAAAAAGAAGAAATTGGAGGCCTGTTTTTAAAACGCTCACATTATTACTATAATATCTGGGCTCAAACCCAATTATAAAATGAAACATAAATATCAATGAAAAAATAATACTGGTAACCTTATTAGCAAAATTTTTTTATCAGATATTAAAAAAAAATTATTGACTGTACAGTACATGAGGGTGGACTGGCAGTCGGTAGTCGACAGTCGGCAGCGGCAGTAAGACGTCGAATTAACTCGATTAGAGCGAGACACCACGCCGCCTAATTAGATTACTGAACATCTTAGCATGTTGTCAGGTCGTTGGAAAGGGGTGGGGAGGTAGGAGATCCCGAAGTCTTTAGACTCATTCCACCACCAATGACTAGAGTCCCAATGAGTCTGAACATGAGAATAATACTGCTAAAGACTGTAAAACGGTAACGAACTGCGATGGAACACACTCTGGTGTGAGATCTTGTGGACCAAAGCCACAATCATTTATACAAGTAGTATAAAGATAAATTCATAGCTACATGTTCTCAATCTGTGAGTATTGCTTTCAAAATATTCAATTCTTTGTATGAATAACGATTGGAATGCTTACTTAGTTGTAAATCATTGTATTCTTACTACCAACACCAATTTAAACTATTTTGGAAAGGCTCTTTAGGAAAAAAATCAGCTAGGTATAAGTACGTGACAACAACATGTCGGAGACTCCTTTTTTTCCTTTTTTATTTTATTTTCTACGTAAAATAAATCATATCTAGTCATAATTGACTTCAAACCTATCTTAAATGACATTTTATTTTAGCTCATACGCAAAATTAATTGTATCTAATCAAACCGTTATCTTTTTTGGCGGGCCACTATCTTTTTATATTTATCTATATAGCTATATGGTTGTAGCACGAACCTTGAATCATATTGTAGCACGACAACATCTTTAATAGTTATGCAATATTTTGTGACATTAAACAAAGCAATGTGGGTAGCAATTGGAAGCCTTTTTAAAAACTTATGAAGTAACAGATCTTTAGAACAGTTAAAGAGCTGGTGCTTCTTACGACTCCTAGTTTTACAGCCACTATTTGATTGAAATGTGTAGTACAGTCCATGAGTAAACTATACGCAGACAGTTCATTAGTTGATTGGAAAATAATGAATATTTTATAACATTATGCCGACATATTTTAACGATTTTCTTTACGTATATATTTATATAAATTGTTCTGACGTTTATAATCAATTTAATCTAATAACTTTCTGTTTTCGTGTTGTAAAATTGAAATGTGTAATAAAGTTTGTCACAAATAAACCTAGTGGCTATAGTTAATTAGATATAGCGAAGCTGCTATGTATAGTCTGTTACATAAATATTACATAGTTGATATATCGTAATACGAAAATATGTTTTTCAATTTTATATATAGGTATAGATATTTTTTATGTAATCCCAAGTTTAATTAATTCCACCCACGATTTGTCAAGTATGAATTTGAACTATATATTTATGAATTTTTGCACAATGTATTCTGAAAATGCTAAAAAATAAGTGCAAACAAGGTAATTATAATTATCCGGGAACTAGTTATAATAAGGATCTGTAAAGACATCGAATTTGAATGACTTTTATATTATATGTACTTTATTTCTACGAATATAACCAAGTTCACGATAATTTGGAATCCTTGGACTGGTAAATTCATCTCATTATCTTTTACCTTTCATTCTTCAAAAATATCCAAAATACCACACCACTCATTTAGCTCTACTTTAAATAATATTTCGACTCAACAAAATTTCAATTTAACGAACTGTACACCGTCGTATAATAAAGCAATTACAAGCAGTAAAAATGAGTCCGTTACTGGTAGAAAACATAAGAAAGTTAAGACGGCTCTAGTACAGGCCGAGTGTACTCCATGCTGTGGGCTATGGCTTTGTCAGAGACAAGTCTCTGGTCTGTTTAACCAAAAATACACCGCGAGTACGAAGGAGAATTATAAAGGAAGATCAGGAAGAAAGAAATGGGAAGATGTGTTTAACGATCCCATTTAGTAATCCATGGAGATAACGCAACACTTGCAAAGCTCTTTGTGAATTAGGTAATTATTGATGGCCTACCTTTACCATTATACATTACAGTTTATACCACAAAGAAGGAAGACAAGAGACTGGCTTAATTCTCCGATTAAAGACGTCGTCTTTTATAATCTCTTTGTCATCATCTTTTAACTTTTTTATAATACATTTTTTTTTTTTGAAATACTTTATTAAACATATTTAATTAGATTTTTAAGCATTATAAAATTGCTGTTATAATGGTCGTTTAATTACATTGAACTGATAAGATTAAGACATTTTAATATTAATTACTTTATTATTAAATGAAGTAATATTAATTCAGTTTAAAACGGAACAGAAACTTTTATATTTATCTTGATGTATTATGTTAATGTTAATGGGATTAATATGTGTTTTCTCAGGATATTTAATTTATGGTTATTAGATTTGTGAAAGAGTAACAGTGCTGGCAGCTACTTATTAAACTTTTTAACAGCTTACAAATATGTACTAGCGCCTGTTGGTAATCTAGTTTCACCTTAAATTTGATAAACACTTTTAGGGACCATAAAATAATAGATAAAAAATTTACGGAACGACCGTATCGCAATATACACGAATCTAATTTATAGTTATTATTTTTACCTGTTTAAATCTATATCATTAACAATTAATGTCAAATCTTCCAAACAATCTATTTTTAAGAAATCGTAAAATCTTATCATTTAGTTTTATAATTATTTTGTTTTTATATACATACACTGTAGTATGAGGAACTTGTAATATCCAGATTATTACAGAAAGAATCTGTACGCTCCCCAGGTAGAAACCCAGTAAACAATTTGGTGAAGTGCCCTATTTAGTGACGTTTCTCTCACTATTTCACTTCAATAATAGTTCGCATTAACTTTATCTTCATTTGTATTCCGACAGGTGGAGTAATTTCGCCATTTGTAGGCGATAAAGTAGACATTTTATATGAAAAAATGTGAGAAACTGAACTATAAATGAACTCTTTTATGACAAAAAAATCATGACGCATCTTCAATATGATGTCAAAGTGACTCCAAAATGTTTACTGGGAAATTAATGTTGGAACTAGCTTGCGGTAAGCTAGAAAGTGTGACCTTGCACTGCAAAACATTTTCGATATGAATAGTAGAAATTAACCTTGTAATTAGCTCTTACCACAAGCTGTCTAAAAGGTTTACGAATATGTAAACCTATAAAAAATGACACTTAATAACGGCACAGCAAATATAGCGCCACCATCGTCTTAAATTAATTTTAAAAACAAAACTAAATAGCAGAGAACACCGATACTATTATAGAATATTTTTTTAATTTAATATTTTTAATGGAACTTTTACAAGGCAAATAGAAAATCAAGAAAACTATACAATAAGAAGAGGTGTAAGCTTACCTGAACCATTTTTATGTTCCAAACATGTTTACGTTTTATCTTTTACCACTAACACTATTTAAAGCTACAATACTTTGTTTTGTTTATTATTATATCACACTCCTACAACGCGGACTAGTTTAACAAATAATAATAAAGTAATTCATATTAACAAATTAAAGCACCGCTTACTTGCTCATATTACTTGTAAAACATAAAAACAAGACCATGTTGTTAATTTGCAACATGATGCAAAAATCACCATAACGAGACTTCAATATGGTTTAAACTGATGCGGGTCATTATTTGTTTTAAAATTATAGTACGAGCAGCAAGACAAAATATGAAATGCATGTTATCCATACACTCGTACTCCATATGTCGTATGCATTACGTAGTGGTTAGTTTGTATAAGCCTAGACATTGTGCCAGACGCCTGGTCAATCATGCCAAGTGCGGGTATGCGTACACTGTGCTAAATATTTCATCATTATTTGTGCACTTATATTGAAAAAAATCAAATAACAGTTCAAAATTAATTACTACTTTACCTGCAAACTATTTTTAACCCAAAATTGGAATATTTGTTTAGTACATGAACAAATAAATATTCATTTTCCAGAAAATATTTTATAACTTAAGTCTCTGATACTCTAATCACGCTCTTCATTTTCTACTTCGTGTAAATAACATTAGTATCAAATATCTACTCGGTGGCTCGAGTATATTTCACAGAAGAAGTTCTCTCACTTCTCAGTTCTTTCACTTAAGTAGATCTCTCATTACTCTTAAATATATACTGGAGCAGTTAACAACACTCGTACATTTGCTGATATTACAAATTAAAATTAGTAAATAAAAGTGAAATTAACCAAAAATAACCAATATTTATTAAACCATTTCTTCGTTCATTAAAAACAATTCAGCATCGAATATATAAGTGGACGTTAAATAAGTTAAATTAAAAAATAATAATATCTGATTTTCTCCATGTTTTTACATTTATTTTGCATAGCAGTGTATCTTTAAAGACCTCGATTAGAAAAAGGATTCATGCATGAATATAACATAATATAGGTACTTTATAATTACATTTATAAAACATATAATAATAAAGTGATAATAACTAAATAATTCTATATTGAATGGATATGCAATTTCAACAGACAATAGGAAATTATATTTAGAAAAAAAATCATTACCAAGGTTTACATACAGTTTATACTGTTGCATAGAAAATGCACTTAAAAGGGGTGTAGCTTAAACAAACTGTAACATGTAAATATGTTTAATTTTTGACATTATTTTTATGGGATTATATTATGGGTTTGTTATATAAAATTTATATATTATATATTATAAATTTATATATACCCAGTAAACATTGAAAGCTTTTCATAATTCCGTTATTTTCATCGAAAATATTTATATCTTCCCTGTAAACACAGTTACATTACATATTAGCTGTAACAGATTACCTGTTACATAACATTTCTGTAAGTTAATATAAAGTAAGACTAATATATTGGTAAAAGATTTTTAATGTCTTTTGCATTTATTTAATCAGAAATATTACGTTAAATAATATATGAGTTTAACTTTTGTTTTTATAAAGTTATGTACCAATTTTATATTTATAAAATTCATTCTATTCAGTGGCAATTTTTTCATTCTTCTTTTTTCTATTTCATTTCTATCAAGTTACAAATATATTCATCTAAACTTCCTTTATCTTCTATATTTTTAGAAAACAAAATAAGTCTAAAAGAAATATATTTTTGTCAAATGTGTGACAACACAATGTGTGACAATCTGGCTTAAAAAATCATGAAGTTTGTCTGATGACCTAGAGTTAAATACAATGAACGAAATACAAAAATTGGAACTTCTACAAAGTAAAATCAAGTATTAGGTTAATGAACTAATACTAGCACATAAAACTCCACCCCTGCATCAAATGTAATTTACAAAAAAAACCCCACAACCCTTTTTAGATACAGCAGACCATATGTTATATCTATATAATATAATACCTCCCACACTAATATGACAATAACAATACGACTATTAATTATAAACAAATAAAACAGCTCACAAACAAACTACCATACATACTCGAACATTTATAAGTACCTAAGCACTACAAAAACAAAACACTTGGGCTTGTAGATGGATCAACGTGTATTCTTACTTTGCTGACAATCCGCCCCGGCCCACTAGTAATTATTATTTTGAACAAAAAATAAAATAGAAAAAAATAAACAAACAACAAAAGAGTGCGGCCGCAGTTCCAGTACCACTCGCGGTCGCGGCCGTAATGCGTTCATTGTTTTTAAGTGACAATAGGTGCAGTGCAATGTCAGGTTTTCTGTATTGTTTGTTTTCTATTTGTTATACATTTTTTTTGGTTTGTTCACAATCATTATTGTGTTCTGCAACAGTTGACGTCATTTTAATTGTTGTATTTTCATTTTATATTATCAATTAGAACTGTCAGATTGTCGATCTGCAATATGTTGTAACAGCTTTTGTTTTTTCTTCTCATTGTTTTTATGTAAAATATAACATACTTGTAAAATACACCTACCTATTGTTGGTTATGCAAAAAATATGTATTATATCTATTTGTTTATTATGCTGGTTTTAAATATCAGAAAAAGGTAAGTCACTTATACAGAAATCAGAATTTCTAAGATATTTCTATCACTTCCACCAGAAATTTTTGTCTCTGGTGTCTTCACTTCTTCAATGGGCTTGTGTCCTATGTCTTAATTTCTATAAAAGTGTACTATATATTGATAAAGTGGGTTACTAGAACCTCAATTGTTCAATTATTTTTTAATAACTCCTTATATGTTAAGAGATATTAACAATTAAAAAAGTCATTTTGTCTCTTTAATTATTAAAGGGATTCAACGTTGTACACATTCCAAGTTCATGTGACATCACAATCCTTGTGTAAGGTTACCAATCTTACAGCTCATAAATCTCTGCTATATGTATTTATATATCAAATATTATTTACAGCTATTTCAAGGAACAATCAAATTTCAATATTATGTCTGCCTTAGCAAGGTTAAATAAAATAAAAATTTATTATTCTTTGATTTGACTTCATTGTTTGACTACCAACAGCTACAAAACATTACCACAGCACTGACCTCCTCAACAAATAACTGACGTTAAAATGCATTTCCTGTTATACAGATATGGCATACCATCTCACAGCGCTAAAACTACAATTCAAATTTTTAATTGCTATATCTCCGTCAGTATTTAGATATTTAATAAAATAGACACGCCAATACACATTTATTAACATCAATTTCAATCAACAATTGAAATATCGACGACTAAGAAATGAGGACACAAGCCCATTTTGTGTTTGTCTAATATTGAGTAAACAGAGCATACCAAAATTCTGTATCTTCGTGTTCGATTCCAACAGTGTTGTACACTTATATGAGGTCACAACACCATAAACTCTGACAACATTGCACGAGATCGGTGATAGCACTCAGCATCGGAAATATAGACCTTTATTAAACAAATTAAACTAAAAAAAATGATATGGTAGCCGTAAATTTTTTAATGATTTCTAAAAATGCTACATAAACTTTATCCACACAAATAATATAAAGTAATAATTACTGAAATATATTGAAAACGCAAGGTAATAATTATATAAATGTTACATAATTTGTATTGAATAAATTAAATGTAAATAATTACAGTCAAACTAGTATTTCTTGATCCGCAAATTATGTTTATAATTTTAAACGATTTTAATTGTATGCTATCTACATTATTGTTAAGATTAAATTTAATGTTATCACAAATTACACAATTATTTAAACATTATTTAAGTTGCACGTAATAAGTAGTTTAATATTCGTAAACCTGTATTACTTATAAAATACTTGTAATATAAACACAATTACAACCTACCGTTAAACAAATAGCTTTAATTTTAATAATAAATTTCAGTTATGTGCATTTTTGAGTTATTACAGAATGCCGTTCAAACAGTATCAGTTATTACGATAATTAAATATTTTGCATTATAGTGTACCCTTTTTTAATTTTGAACTTTTAACATTTTGTTATGGTATTATTCCCAGAATTCAGTTGACCATGTTAGTATGCTCAATGAGTATGTAGTGAGGGCTGTTTCTTTTGAAGATGTTGTTAATTTAAGCATAAAAGCAGTGGGGGCAATGGAATCGATGAGAGGATTACACTGGTTAAATTGGACAAAGAATACATTGGGTTCCGATAAATGTATATTAAATAAATTAGAGCCTATTTGTACAAGATATACTGTATGGAATCTGCTACATAAGACATCTCTCTAAGATTACACAAGCCACAGAGAATACCGCCCGGAGGATTTTATCCTATGTTTTACTCCTCTATCCACTGGATAAACAGAAATCTAAGAGTTTATAAATTTATACTAGATAGAATTGAATTGCTCTAAATATGAAAGTGGTTATCGAATTTTCAAAAAAAAAAACTATTTAGGTATTTGTAACTTCTGTGTATTTTCTTGTGTAAATTTGCATAACAATTAAGAAATAACTTTTTTTACAATAAATAAAATTTCACTTTTGACCTTTTGGTAGATCTCACCTAACCTGAATTCTACCCGTCGCCAGTTTCTGTTCTGTTTATTTTTACCGCCTGCATTAAGCACATCTTTTATTCAAATCCACCATATCCAAAAGAACCTACAACAGATGGATTCGAAATAGAAATACCAATATTCAAGAATACATCAAACATATCCTCGTCTAGGGTGAGGTCAATGAACTACAAAAAAATCATTCAAGAAATCGTAAATAAAAAAAAAATCGTTAGAATGACGCAGGTTCAAATAACCCTACAGTCTTGTATTGATGGTATAATTATTTAAAAATATACAATTCCCAGGCATAGTGCTGCATCACGCCTATTGAATATAATTTTATTAGGGGATGCCAGACATTTACCTGATTTTTTGAGGGTTTAATATATTTGACCCTAAACTTTTTTTTTACCCTTATTAAAATATATAAAATCCGACTGAATAAAACGTATGTCGATTCTAATATCATATTAGATATACTCAGGTATGAAACCCAAATCTCGTATTATTGTTATTAAATACACAATGTATTTATCAATGGAATAATACAGTTTAACACCGTTTGTCGGTCCTCTTGTTGTATGTGATTTATTTGTGATTAATTCAGAATCGATTTGGGGCATAATGCGCCGCACAAAACGTAACAGTATTAACTAACACTGACACTTGTTGCTATTTCTATTGACTGTTATTGATTGTTGATCGATCGGTTCAAGTATACATACACACACACTTGTATAATGTGGCTATTGTGTGCAAATAAAAGGTTCAACAGCTTCACAAATGGTTAATTTGTAGTGTCGTCACATGTCATATTGATGTATTTTTAGATATAAAGGAACATTTTAATCTCTATCGTCACTTTGCTGTGAGTCAAGTTGTTGTTTATGTCACTTATTAAAAAATAAATAATTAATTCTTAGGCCGGCGGTTTACTCTCGGCGAGACATTTGTCAAAACATTTGTCGATGTGCCGAGAATGAACAACGCAAGTACACACTCGATAGCACCTGTCTTGGCGAGAGTGAACTGCCGACATTTTTTTTTTGGCACACAGAGGACGAGGAATTTTCAGTAAATTTCATTTCCATAAAGTGTTACTTGTATTTACCTTAATATTAATGTTTTGTGTTAGCAGGTTAATTTTGCCTCTCTAAATTAGATAATTTAATTTATAATCTGATGACTACTGTAATTCGAAGAATTCAAACCAATTAAACGATCTATGTAATTAATTATCATTCAGGATCACACGACGATGGAATTCAACGCATTTGATTCAAACCTCTCAACACGTTTAAATAATTATCTCAAAATTAATTACAGTACATGGACCCATGTTAAATGTACCATTATAACATCAGAGACACCCTTGCTATTTACCAGCGCAACTACAAGGTTTATTTTTTCACAAATGACTGACTTTGTGTAAATTATCTTACCACTTAGATACGTGAACGTCCCGTACAAATTGTACTGTAATTAATGATCTTTCCAGACTCTACTTTCACGGTGATGTTGACGTCGACGTCTGCGTCCATGTCCACGTCTACGTCAACGGACATATGCGTGTGTCACACCAGTCCTTTACATCTTCGCATGTCGGCAACACATTATGCAGGCAGCAGCGCTATCTCACTGACAAATGTTAGCCAGACATTGCGCCACGTCGCTGAATTTATTAAATAGACCTACTTTTGTAAAGCATAACCACCACATAGGGTGTCAAGAAAATTTCTACATACCACTTCATTATTCAAAATAGAAATTACTTTTGTTTAAATAGGAAATCCAAATCAAATTTCGGATAACCAAAAATAATTGTTCCTATTTCATAGCTTGAAATTCTATGTTCGACTCGGTAGAATCATCAATAGTTGGTAGGTGAAAAGAAATCTTCATCAATGGATCCGGCTCGAAGGACCATGGTGAATTTTATGCATTTAAATGAAGTTGTTCTTTTTAATAATCACCTTGTCCAAGTTAAAATGAAACAAATTTATAATAAAAAAGATGTACTTATAATAGTTATAATTATATGTAATCTTTTAGGAACATTAAATTTTATGACATAATTTACCAATTACACTACTTGTGTACACGGTAGCCATGATGTATGAGTACTTGCTGCAAATTCATCAGAGTCTAAAAGCAGCGTATCAAATATAGGTAATCATGTTAAAGTTTATGAATAATCTAAATAAAGTTAAAATATGGTTGAATAGTAATCAATTCTTTTGATTAAAATTTAATCTAGAATATATTAGATTGAAGAGATTTGATTACATAGAGTCAACGGTATCAAGAGACATTACCGGTGTAAATTTGTCCCAGATTTCTCTCCCAGGACTCTATGCAGTCTGAGCGTTGAAAATTTTATCCTCTCCCGTCAGCCTTAAAAACAATATGTAACTTAATTTGTGTTACAAGATATCTTGACGAAATTCTCCTATAAGTTTATTTTGCTATAAGTCATAATTCGATTCTATTTATTCCACTGACATAATCAAGTTTCAAAAAAATTCATGTAATGAAAACAGTTGTGCAAGTGAATGCTCTACCTTGATAACCCGGTCATCATTTGAAACTAGAAGAAGTAAATTTCGAAGTTAGATCAATCTCCTTCTGTCAATTCCTTCTTTTTAAAACACCCACTTCTGACACAATTTCATTGTTTGCCTTCTTACTGTTAAAGTTTCTAAGATTGTTTGATAATTAACTGTAACAAGTATTATTAAATGATTGTGATTATTACCAATAACTCAAAACTATTTGCTATATAAAAATGTAAACACAAAATCTAGAATCGAACTACCTGTAATGTACGAGTACTATATTTGTGAGGTAATGATTTATTTACCTGAGTTTCAGTCTGTCGTTATAACAGACTAGACTTAGTAGTATTTACACAATGCGGTTTTGTCAAATATTGTGGTTACAATAATTGGCCATGTCATGTCAGTGGCCTTTTACAAAGTCTGTTGTTGGAGATTAACTACAACTATTCAACTACAAATAAATACATAATATAATAGATGACTTATTTATTGTAAAAGATAAAGAAAAGTTAGTTCAAGCAAGGTGGGATGAATTTAATATGTGGGTAATAAAATTATATAAATAAAATACACAAGCCTTGTCACTTAATGGCATTTACTATAATAAATATAATGTTATTTAGTATTTACTTACTATTATATGACATTACTTGTACAATGTTGTAACAAGGCTTAAGCAAATAAAATACAGTAATTGACAGATATGTTTATTGAGAGTTTATATTTTATGTTTTATGTTGTACGCATATAACATAACTCATTCTTGTAACCAATATAAGTAATTATTTTAATTAAGAAACTTTTTCTTGTAATAAGATATGTTACATTTATTTTAGTTTTAATTGATCGTAGTGCATTGTGTAAATAAGGGCAAGTTTGTAATCAGAGGCGGATCGAGTTCGATCTCTCAGAAACCCCGCTGTTTCCAGGGCTCTGCTCTGTACTCGGAATATTCCAGCGGTATTCCACAAGTTTATCTGCATTATAATTTCGTCTAGTTGCATTTATAAGTTATTCGATTGTTGAAATCAGATAGAGGGTACTTACATTTAACTTCAACTTAACTTTACTACTTTAACTTTAACTTAAATGTCGAGTTTTCGAAATGCTGTGTTAATATTATGCTTTTTTAAATATTCAAAAGATAATCTCTTAATTTTAGACATATTTTTGATGTAACCAATTAAGGTCTTGTCCGTGAAATAATAAGTAATTGGTTTTTTATTCATAAAACCAAAACTTTATATGTTACTCCAGACAGCATGAAGAAGTCTAACGTTTTAAGAAGACAGTCTTATGTATTTATTTTTTGTCTAAATGTTGTATAACATAAATGACCATTCGTAGAAGAGGATACAAATATGAAATCGAAGAATTACTCATTTTTTAAATAATTTTTTTTTCCTTTAATCTTTCTTTTCATTCCTTTTAACCAAATTGATTTTCATCAAAATATTGTTGTAAATTTGTGTCGTATTGTCGTTCTGGAGGAGATTACTCAGCTTACTAGTACATTCTGCAGGGATGCTAGCTTCTGGTAGTAGATTCTTCAGTTGACGACTTCCAACACCAATTACAGTAGTAATCGAATATCTTTCTTAAGATGATTAATAAGGATTCTTGTTCAGACGGTGTATTGTTGCAATTAGAGAATACTTGAGCGGTCTAAAGTAACCTCGTTGCGACATGCGACGGTTGAACAATTAGTATCTTTTTATTACTATTAATACAAACACTTTTATTAAAATATATCATTTATTCGTTGTAATATTATATCTGCTTACTTAATTACAATAGTATTTTATTAGATTAACGAAGATGACAGATATAAAACAAAATGTAATTCTATAGTGTTATAATTTAATTAATAGTTGAAATGTGCTCACTATTCAATACGTACGAAGTTGCGAATAGTAATGCTTGCTTTGAGACTCAGGAGAAGACTGGCTTTCAGCGTCTTGTGCAATTTAATATATAATAATTTATTTCACATCACAGAACGCCAATACTGAATTACCAGCATTAAATCAATATTAATCTCCACAAACCAGAGACAATATTTATAAGCGCTAAACTTAAATAATTATTCTTTACAATCTTAATACTAATACAAAAACTGTTTACATAATATAATTCTATTACATAATTAACATTTAATATCATTAAAAATAAAAGGTAAGTGCGACATATGCGTACTTACAACACTCCTCAACCAAAGAAAAGGAACGCATATAAAACAAAACATATGCGTTTCTGCTCTAAGGAAAAGAAAAAGGAAAAATTGTGATAGGGGAGATGTCGTACATATCACAACACCCCCTTTCAAAAAAAAAAGGGACACGTATAAAAACAAAATATACGAGTTACAATTCTAGAAAAAAACAAAAAGAGAAGCAAAGTGTCGACAACGATTCTGATCCCATCGTATAGAGTTAACACTGCTCCACAAAACAATCATCCCTGACAAAATCCATTTCATTCGTCAAGTTTTTATTCATTGGTACAAAATCTCTTCAACCTATTATTATGAACTACCGTATGTTTTTTACCAATTAGTATTTCTGTATTAACAGGGGATATAATTTTAGTAACTTTATACGGTCCTACGTATAAGGGTAAAAGTTTTTTTGACTGTCCTTTAGTTGGTAACTGTTCATTTCTTAATAAAACTAGTTCGTTTACTTCAGGTGTGAAAAGAGAATTGACCCTTTTATCAAAATATAATTTTGTTTTTTCTTTGCTTTTAACCAAGTTATTTATAGCAAGTTCCCTCGCTACTTGTAACCTGTGTTTGAGTTCTACTATAAAATTATTATAAGTATTTACCTCAATTGGTTCTTTATAAAAAATTGAAGGCAGATTTGCCTTATGTCCATAAATTAGTTCGAAAGGAGTAAAACCGGTCGCTGTATGCGGAGTTGTGTTATACACGAACATTGCATAGGGAATCCAATTTATCCAATCATCCTGCTTTTTACAAAAATTCCTTAGATACTCGGCAAGGGTTCTATGAACTCTTTCTAAGGCACCGTTGGTTGCTGGTCTAAATGCTGTTGTTTTTAATTGTTTAATTTTTAACAATTTGCATATATCTTTAAAAATTTTTGACATGAAATTTGTTCCTTGGTCTGTTAAGATCATATTAGGAACTCCGTACCTACAAATAACGTTAGTTACTAATGCTTTCGCGACAGTATTTGCCTCCTGGTTTATAATAGGAATAGCTTCCGTAAATTTAGTAAGGTCATCCTGTATTGTTAGTAAGTATTTGTATTTGTCGTTGTCGTCTTTCTTGGGAAGATATACTATGTCCAAAGCCAACCTTTCGAAACTATGTTTCGAAGTCGATGTAATTGTTAATGGGCATTTATTTAATTTGCACACTTTATTCTTTTGACATGATACACATTGTCTAATAAAATTTTTAACTTTTCTAATCATACTTGGAAATTTAAAGTGTGATTTTAATCGTTTAATTGTTTTAGAAACTCCTAAGTGGCCTGCTGTGGGATTAACATGAAATTCCGAAATTACATTGTTTATTAACTCAGGGTCACTAATTTTAAGTATATTGTCATTATAAATGTGTACTATTATATTTGTTTTATCAAAGATATGTCTGATCATAGTTCGTAACTGGGCAAAATCTAATTTACTTAGTTCAGACTCGAACCTGTTCATAGCTATGTTAGTAATTTTGTGTAAAGTACAAAAGTTTTTCAGATTCACTAATGCCAAAAATATTTCTTTATAATTTGGTAGATTAAAATGAAATTCCTTAATTATTAAACAGATAATAAATCTAGTATCAATTTCAACATATGCAATTTCTGATACTTCTTTTTCTTGTATTAGAAATGCATTGATACTACTAAATTTATTGATTAATTCAGGAGAATTTCCAATTGAATTTTTAAAATCTTTTGATACAAAATCTACTAATGAAAATGACGTCGGTGCGTCATATAAACTTTTATCATGTTCAATTACTTTATTGTTTATGATAATTTTATTTTTAATTATTTCTAAATAATTTTCGTATGTGACATCCATTGTTTCAACCTGAAGTGAGTATACGCGACTTAGGGCATCTACGTGTGGAATCGAACTACCTGGTCTATATATTACTTCGTAATTATATTCCTCTAGTTTTATCCGCCAACGCATAAGTCTAGAACTCGGGTCCTTAATACTCATTAACCAAGTCAAGGCTTGATGGTCTGTTACGATACTAAAAAACTTTCCATAGAGATAGGGTCTAAAATGAGCCACAGCCCATACTACTGCTAATAACTCACGTTCAGTAGTTGTGTAATTTTGTTGTGCCTTATTTAGAGTTCTTGAAGCATATGCTATTGGGTGGCTTTCCTTAATAGTACCTTGTGAAAGGACTGCACCTATAGCATATTTACTTGCATCCGTGGTTACAACGAAATTTTTACTAAAGTCCGGGTATTGCAAAACAGGTGATATGGTTAATTTATTTTTTAAAGTTTTAAATGATTCGTCGCATTGGTCTGACCATTCTAATACTTTAACATTACTGTTTGCTGCATTATATAGTGGTTTGGCTATCTCTGCGTAATGCGGTATATGTCGGCGATAATAACCGGACATACCCAAAAATGTTTTAATTTGTTTAGGACTGTTTGGAATGGGGAAATTCTTTATTGCTTCTACTTTAGAAGGATCTGGTAGAATACCTGTTTCATTAATAACGTGACCTAAATAAATCAAATCTTTATGTAGAAAGTTACATTTGGATGGTTGGAGCTTCAAATTATGTTCCCGTAATTTAGAAAAAACGTTTTTTAATCTTTGGTTGTGCTCAGAAATGTTTTTTCCAAAAATGACTACATCGTCCAGATAGATTAAGCAATCTATTCCTTGCAAACCTGTGAGAACGTGAGACATAAGTCTCTGAAACATGGGGGGGGCTCCTTTAAGTCCGAATGGCATTCTTACAAATTGATAGTGTTTAAAGTTCGCACTAAATGCTGTTTTCTCTTTATCTTCGGGAAGCATAGGGACCTGGTGAAAACCGCTTGCTAAGTCAAGGGTAGAGAAAAATTTTGCACCACTAAGTTGGTCCAGTATATCATGTATAAGAGGCAAAGGATAGGCGTCACTTGTTGTCTGCTCGTTAAGTTTACGGAAATCGACTACTACGCGGAATTGTTTATTACCTAACGCATCTGGTTTTTTTGGTACTACTAATAAAGGTGCGTTATAGGGTGAGTCGCTTTCTTCAATTATGTTGTTGACCAACAGTTCCTGAATATGCTTTTCCACAATCTCTTTTTGCGCATGGGGCAATCGATACGGTTTAACGTTAACGGGTTTAGAAGAATTAATCTTTATCTTATGACTTAATGCGCTCGTACAAGATAACTTGTCTCCCGGTAAAAAAAATATGTCATTAAAGCTGTCACAGATTTCTATTAATTCTGTTACTAATTCTGAATTGACATGTGAAAGATTTAAATTGTTTAATAAAAGTTCCTTACGGTTGTTAGGACTTGATTTTGAAAAATGGTAAATACTAAATTGATCTATCGGTATGATATTCGGTTTGAAATTACTAAGTATTATATTTTTTATTGAAGAATTTATTATTGAAATATAGAAAATATTTTTGACGGGCTTGATTAATGCATTAGCTAAAAAAACTTCAGGTAACAATTCCCTGGCTACACAAACTCCTACTGTAGAACCTGACATAGGAATTATCTTCCTCGTACGTGCTGGTAAAACGATATTGTTTATATTTATAAGTGGGAGCTCAATTACTTTGCCACATTCTGAGAATTGTACACTGTTCATTTTTAGATTAATTACTGCATTTAGTTTCCGTAAAATATCTAACCCTATAATTCCATCGTGTTTAATGGGGAAATTTTCTGACACAACCTGTAAAGTTTGTTTCGACTTATTACTATCTAAAATTATAGAAGTTTTCAGTGAACCTAAGGTATAAGGCGTGCCTTCAGAAATACCCTTCAATAGAATTTTAGATTTATTATTAATTCTGACATTGTTATTTAAAATATTTTGTTTAATCAAGGAGATTTGAGAACCAGTATCTAATAAAAATGATACGGTTTTAGCTTTGGCTGCGACCATCTTGAATTGGATAGTGTCAACTGTTTGCTTAGCCTTAACATTTTTATTTTTACTGTCAAAACTTAGAATATCATTATTATTTTGTAAATTACCCGTATTGATCTCATCAAAATCATAAAAAAAACATAATTCATTATTTGAATTGTGTTGTGTCTTGTTAGTAAAAGATACTTGAGAACCATCAGATATAAGATGTTTCGATCTTTCACAACAAGTAGAAGGTTCTGATAAAATTGTGGCCTCCCTACAAGTATTAACTTGAGCAATAGGGTTACCCGTATCTAGATTTTCCTTCTTAATAAAACAATACTTTTCTGTATGACCACTTTTCTTACAATGGTTACAGAACAAATTTTTAGTTTTTGTTTCGACCTTATTAGGAATTTGCTTGCTTGAAACTGGTTTACTATTAGAATTAGGAACGCTTGGATATGTTTTGACTTTAATATGCCTTCTTCTTTCTAGATTGCGCCACCGTCTCTCCAGAAACTCTGTAAATTCATTTAAGGTTGGTAATTCAGAATTATTTCTGTTTTCCCATTCCTTTGACGAATTAAAATCTAATTTGGTCTTTAAAATATGTATTAACATAAAATCTGAATGATTAGAATATATCCCCAATTCGGTTAATGCTCTAATCGATTCATTAATTTCATCTAGTAGTTTTTTGATATTGATTTCGGACTCTAAACGTATAACATTGTAGTTTATTAAATTGTTTAAACAGGTTTCAATAAGTGCTACCTTGTTATCATAACGTTTACAAAGGATGTTCCAAACAATTTCGTAATTATCATTTGTTAAAGGATAATTCTTTATGAGTTTGAGTGGTTCTCCTGACAAATTTAACTTTAAATAATGCATTTTTTCAATGCTTGATAGTTTACTATTATTACGAATTAAATTTGTAAATAATTCCATAAAACTTTGCCAATTAATATATTCTCCATCAAAAACGGTTAGTTGCATTGGACTTAAGTTCAGATTTTTTATTGAATCTATACTTTTTGAGTCGTCTACAATATGTGTATCATTCTCAAATGTTTGCTTATAATTCAACAAGTAAATAAGAGTGTCGTCATAAATACTTTCAACTTCCATAGACTTACTAACGATAGCCGAAGCTTCTTCATTTTTTAGAGTTGGAAGCAATGCTTCTACGATACTACTATATTTAACCCAAGCTTTGTCTAAGTTTTTGATTTTTAATTCAACTATTGTTAAGGATGTTGATTGGACTTCTAGATTTTTTGAAAACTCATTAATTAGATTGATTGTATTCTCAACTAGTGTGAGTGAATGAACGTTCGGTGCCATAGTACTTAATTAAAGTTATATATAATATACAGACTAAAGATTATTTTGTACCAATAAACGACTCTCCGAAAAATAGGATTCTGACAAGGAAAAATTGTTAGCGAAAACAGTAACTCACTGGAAATTTCCGATGGGGCTCAGACACCGCAGTTGTAACAGGAAGGTAGTCTCTCTGATTGAACAGACTGCTATCTAACTGCTTCAGCTCTTTACTTCTCCTTTTCAAAATTCTTTCTCGTTCATAAAGATGTTCTAAAAATATTAAACATGAATTAATATAATTGTAGAAACAATTATAGGAAATATTATAGTAGATATTCAAAAGTATTGGATATAATACTAAAAATATTGAACAATGATGCTACAAAATTGTTATTTTATAACAAATATTCAAAAGTATTGAATATAATACTAAAAAATAATAGCTTCAATGAATTACAAGGATGCTACTAATAGATAGGTTATAGCAAATATTCAAAAGTATTGAATATAATACTAAAAAAATAATAGCTTCAATGAACTACAAGGATGCTACTAATAGAAAAAAATACAATTATCAATTTATGATAATAATTGTATACAAGATAAAAAGATACTGTCTTATTATACTTAACAAAAAAAACTTTCGATTTTGATCTATGTACAGCTGTGTGCAGGGTTCTGGAAACGATTAACATCAGTTTAGATTATTCCATTTGTTCTAGAAGCATCCATCCATTCGCTGGGGGCAAAAGATTTCTTTTTTTCTGGTTCAGCGGGCTGTTGTTTTACATCCACCGGACTTGTAGAAAAATTATGTGAAATACAGATGAATTGACGTTCTATCTCGTACTCTTCGGCAATCTTGGAAATAATCGATCGACGTAGTGGTATCCAGAATAATTGATCTGCATCCAGGTGTAGAATATATAGAAAAAAATTTTGGGCGTACCTCTTGGATATTTATGTGTAGGAATATCTCTTCGAGACCCCACCTGACACCAATGTTGTAAATTTGTGTCGTATTGTCGTTCTGGAGGAGATTACTCAGCTTACTAGTACATTCTGCAGGGATGCTAGCTTCTGGTAGTAGATTCTTCAGTTGACGACTTCCAACACCAATTACAGTAGTAATCGAATATCTTTCTTAAGATGATTAATAAGGATTCTTGTTCAGACGGTGTATTGTTGCAATTAGAGAATACTTGAGCGGTCTAAAGTAACCTCGTTGCGACATGCGACGGTTGAACAATTAGTATCTTTTTATTACTATTAATACAAACACTTTTATTAAAATATATCATTTATTCGTTGTAATATTATATCTGCTTACTTAATTACAATAGTATTTTATTAGATTAACGAAGATGACAGATATAAAACAAAATGTAATTCTATAGTGTTATAATTTAATTAATAGTTGAAATGTGCTCACTATTCAATACGTACGAAGTTGCGAATAGTAATGCTTGCTTTGAGACTCAGGAGAAGACTGGCTTTCAGCGTCTTGTGCAATTTAATATATAATAATTTATTTCACATCACAGAACGCCAATACTGAATTACCAGCATTAAATCAATATTAATCTCCACAAACCAGAGACAATATTTATAAGCGCTAAACTTAAATAATTATTCTTTACAATCTTAATACTAATACAAAAACTGTTTACATAATATAATTCTATTACATAATTAACATTTAATATCATTAAAAATAAAAGGTAAGTGCGACATATGCGTACTTACAACAATATATTTGATTGTGTATAGCGTGCTGTAGGTTTGAGAGTTGAAGCAATAAGAACGAATTAGGACCAAATACGTAGTGTCGGATCCTAGAGAAATGACTCATATAAACAAAGAAGACATCCACAATAAGCTTGGTCATTCGACTCAAGGTCAGTCAGATACAGTTCACTTAAAGAATCCCTCGTTAGAGAGGATTGTATAATCGCTCTCTTAAAATAAGTAAACTATCACCATATATAAGTGGTAGGGTTACACTTTTTTCACTTTTTATATTAGAATACATGCAATTCCCTTCAACATATTGAATACATATTTAAATTTGATTGATTTTATTGTCATGCATGCAGATTGCATTATACTGGATATTACAGAAGCGATATTAGTTACTAGTAATTATTTTAAAATGTTTTGTAATAACGAGTACATGTCGTGCCGAGTACCGCGAGAACAGCGCCAACTCTGAGGATGTAATGATGCCAAATGAATTAGTAATGAAAACACATTGATGTTGTTCTGCAAAACGCTGCTGGTTCTACGTTGCTTTCGTTGTATTGCACCCGTGTCTCCATGGGCGTCCGGACGTAGGTCAAATTTAACAGGAGAGTTTTAATCTTTAGATTCTATTCTATTCAAAGTAAATGCAAAGTCTGTATATAGTCTGTAAACTACTTGCAACGATAAGTTTTTACTTTAATGTGTATTAAAATACTAATGTACATCTAGCACTCTATATCTGTACCTTTTGCCATGACAACTTTGGCATCCCTGCATTATCCGGTTCTCTGCAATATAAAGCAGAACCTATTACGGCATTTTACTGTTCAGACGTATAAACCATATTATGAGTGGTGTATTAAAAAGAATAAAATAGAAGCTTCTTCTCATGATTAACTAACATGATTATTAAAAAAATAGCAAGTTGCAAAACAGTTGCAGTGTGATAGAGCTTATATGTAGAGACCCCCCTTTGTCCTTACTGGCGGACGTCAATGCGTATATTGATAGAACATCTGAATGCAGAGAATACACGGGGCTTTGTTAATTTATAATTTGTGTCGTTATGCCGAACACGCTGTACCAATTACTGCTATAACTGATTGAATTAACCGATAGTGAAGCTGCAAAGTCAAAGCAAACAGACGATGCAACTTCTGGGAGGAATTACTGCTTTAATAGGATACTAGATCATGTATGTACATCGTTTCATACCTGAATGCACACAGCACAAATAATATAGATGAAATACATATATACAGTTCAACATAAAACGATATGATAACGATGTAGTTCTTGCTACAAGACTACAAGATGACTACAAGAAGATAAGACGCATGTAAAAGTCAATTCATTACTTAGAATGATTTGTTTACATCTAATTTGAATGAATCAAATAGATTATATACAGGCCCCGTCTTCTTTTCGCATTTTTTGTAGTTTTAACACTTTCTAGAAGCAGGTGTCCCAAACTATAGATATCTGGCTGAAAACAGTTATATATATTTAAGGTTTATCTCTCATAACTAAAGTCATATGTTATGTAAACGATTTTATCTAATGTACAGCATTTTGTGACGTATTTGAATAGTTCTTTCTAAAAGTAATCCTACCTTCTTGCATATTAGCATACTCAAAAACCATCATAAAGATTATAAAATGTAGGATGTAATGAAAAAAGACTGTTAGAGTAGTTATAAAATCAGACTATTTTAGATTATATATACTAGGTTTGGCTTAAGTAAAATATTAAATGATCTAAATAATATTAAGTCAATGTTAAATATCTAAAAAAGATTAACAAGTTAGTTATTAAAAAGACAATTCAGACCTTAAATATTTCCTGCTTATTTTTTCTGAAGATACAAGAGTCATCTGTAAATTACGGTTAGATATTATGTGATCTACACTACACATTATAGTTTACTACACTTTGCCGAATTTTCTATAAAACGTTATGTATTCATTTTCTGTGATATTTGTTCATGCTAATTTTTTTTTTGTGATTTCAGTCATGATTCGATGTTCTCTCTGATCCTGACGAATATCGAGCTCATCACCGGAACTTAGTCAGCCTAAGTACAACTCCTGTTAGTAAATGTAAGTTACACTTTTTCTAATTTAATCCTTAGTTATAAGTAATAGAACATAAGGAGAATAATTCAGAAGATTAGTCACCTTTCTTTTGAAACTATCATCGCGCTTATGTTAAAAAAAGATGAGTTTAATATTGATTGATATATTTTCAAAATAAACAAACACACAAAACCTAATGAATGGTATAATGGTCTTTCGAACTAACAATCAGTACATTATACTTTACAAACATTAAAAAACAAAACCTTACATATGTTACGGCTGCAAAGTGTATTTTTGAACCAAAAAGAAATAAAAAAAAAGAACACAGTTTTCACAAAACAACATTATAACCTGAAAAACAGCTGCTCTATTTAATGTTATACGTCAAATTATTTCTTACTTTAATTTGACTTAAATTAAATGTGTCTTCCTTTAAAACTTAGGCCCAATCTCCTTCCCTAGTTCAAACATTATTTTATTTTGGGTTTAAATTACTCTAAATTAATATGCTTTTTTTAAGTCTTTTTTCGGGGTGCACATACGAGTCAGTATATTAATAGCAATGTGTATTTAATGACCTCTGTGGTGTAAATTAAATTTATCACGCAATTTATTCACTTAGAAGTATATATGTATGTATTTATAAATTATCGTAGTGTTTGTGTGTGGGTATTAAAAAATTGTTAATTTAAACGGCTTTATTACTAGACAAGCAATTTAAAACGGGAGTCGTATGAACGGGAGAAGAATGGGAAGAGACAATTACATTATGAACTATGATTTAGACTAACTACTTAACTACTTTGTTTTAGGATCACTGTTTTTCACAATTATAAATGGATATAATAAGTGTAGTAAATTGTATTTTTTAATTAACAGATTTCATCTCTAAGATCGTCGAGACTTCCCGTTTAACAAATAATATAAACATTATATAGACAAACCCGTGTTTTTTATCTAAATTGTTGTATACCCTTGTTTTTATCATTTTATCTAAAATGACACATTCACTGTTGTAAAAAGTACAATTTGTTATTCTATTACTTTAAAAGATGGCCATTTAATAATTCTAATAACAATAAAATAAGTCACAGAACATTATATTTAGATAACATATTTTATGTAGAAAGTACAAATAATTCTTGTTGTAAAATGTTAAATAAACCTATTATATACGTAACTTGGTTCAGTGAGATAGTTGAAAGTTTCATTATTATATTTTCTTACCTCTGAATTCAATTCTAAAGTCAGTCATACTATATGTGTGTATTTCTATTCCACAATACTTGCGCAGTATTTGAATACCGCACATTTTTTCTTTGATCTCGTGCCGGACGAATCACGTGTTGACGACACTGTTCGGAAATGTTTACATGCAGAGAATCTTAAATCAGTCTCCCTCCATACCATTGGTTCTGTATTTATTCCGTCTAGATGTCTTAAAAATTACTTATCCGCATTTAGTACATGTAACATTTTGTCCTTAACATCGGGATATACTTTTCCTACGATTGAAAAAATTTACTATATATTGATAAAGTGGGTTACTAGAACTTCAAATGTTCAATTATTTTTTAATAACTCCTTATATGTTAAGAAATATTAACAATTAAAAAAGTCATTTTGTCTCTTTAATTATTAAAGGGATTCAACGTTGTACACATTTCAAGTGCATGTGAAATCACAATCCTTGTGTAAGGTTACCAACCTTACAGCTTATAAATCTATGCTATATGTATTTATATATCAAAATATCAATACAATATAATTTCAATATTATGTCTGCCTTAGCAGGGTTAAATAAAATAAGAACTTATTATTCTTTGATTTGACTTGATTATTTGACTACCAACAGCTACAGAACATTACCACAGCACTGACCTACTCAACCAATAACTGACGTTAAAATGCATTTCACGTCATACAAATATGGCCGAACATTTCTAACGCTAAAACTACAATTCAAACTTTTAATTGCTATATCTCCGTCAATATTTAGATATTTAATAAAATAGACACGCCAATACACACATTTATTAACATCAATTTCAATCAACAATTGAAAAATCGACCAATAAAAAATGAGAACACAAGCCCATTCAAGTTTCAAATAGTACAATTTCGTATTTAATATTAATGATGTGAAACATAAAAAAATATGTTTAAAAATAAAAACATAGTACAGCAAAAATGTTCGTTGATCTAATGAATAAAACAAATATATGTTACCTATACGATTCAAAGGCAAGATACCTGATTAATTGAACCCATTAAAGGAACTCCGATCTCTACATGGGCATATGAACAACATTTCTACCTGCCTTGAATAAACGTATGGAACTTAAAGAAATAAATGACATAATGATATGTCAGGACATGCATACCATTAAAACGGATCTAAATTTAAAAGAGTTCCGTGTATGCAAATGAAGAAACCTTTATATTTCCCATAAAACCTTTTTATTCATAGACAAGGCCTGTATTTGTTTCTTACTGTATTACATACAAAAAGGATAAGGTTTGAATGTGATCTACAATACATATAGGATCACACAATACCCTGAACTGTTTTAATGCATGGATATTTATATAATATAAAAATAATAATAATAAAAAAAATCCAACATGTGTGGATGTTTTTGCTTAGAGATAATTTGAATATTTTCTCATGCACGTCATAAGAAGTTTACGAGTAAAACTATGCCAACCAAAGCAACAAGCAAGATGATTGCTCGAGGTCGTGAGATTATTTTCTCGTTAGGACTCGGTCACCCCTTTAGCTATAGTTTTTTTTATATTCTAAATTGATGACGGAAATTAGAAAAAAATGTATATCATAAAAAATATTTGTCTATTTTAACGTCTCTTTTTTTTCTTTGGTTGTTGTCAGGAAAATGGTACTCAGATTTTAATATAAAACACTCGTTTTAATTGTCGTCAATCTGTGCCGGTAGTAGAGGATGAATATTCCCACCGTTTTAGTTTTTAATGAATTTTTTTGTTTATTACGTTGAATATATTATAAGTACAATAGTTCATAGTGAACATGTAAGTTCACATTCTAAATAATGATATGTCAACTTCAGTTCTTCTCCTGTTGCAAACCTTATTCTTTTCAGTGACAACTGTTATCATCTTCTAATTTCTATTTTTTATAAGAATGTTTGATCTGAGAAAAAAATCTAGTGACAATTGTACAACACTTAACACATGGGCTGAAAAGTCCCAGGCGTAACAAAGAAAACATAGTTTTTTTTGGTTCAAAATTAGCTTTATTCATCAACGTAATCTCCATCAAGAGCAACGCAATCATTCCAGCGCCGCTCTAACATTTCAATACCACTTTTGTAGAACGATTTATCTTTTGCCTCAAAATAGGCCTCAGTTTCAGCGATAACCTCTTCATTCGTGCGAAATTACCGGCGAGCATTTTTTTCAGGTCTGCGAACAGGCAGTAGTCGCTGGGAGCCAAATCTGGCGAATACGGTGGATGTAGGAGCAATTCGAAGTTCAATTCATGTAGTTTTGCCATTGTTTTTATTGACTTGTGACACGGTGCGTTGTCTTGATGAAACAAAAATTTTTTCTTTGCCATATGCGGTCGTTTCTTTGCAATTTCGGCCTTCAAACGCTATATAATATTCACTGTTAATGGTACTTCCTTTCTCAAGATAGTCGATGAATATTACACCACGCTTCCCAAAATGCTACTTCCTGATAATTTCAGTTCTCATCAGTGATATTAGATACAAGATTTAGCAAATTTTGCAAAAAGAAAAAGTCAGATTAGGCTATAACGGGATTACTGTTTTGTGAAATTTTGGTAAAAATTCAATTTTTGTGCCTATTTTAGAGAAAAAGCAATTTTTGCATTTCATCTCGTTATCGCATATTTTTACTGTTTGCATATTTTGATTTACCTGTTTTATTTCCAATGTTAACTACTCGATTCTACATAATTCCCAAAAATAAGTGCTTGTTTTATGCAAATATTTAGGGATGTTTATTGCAAACAAATCCAGGCTCTACTAATGACCTATTCTTTTTAGTCGCATTCTGAACTCCATTATTTTCTGTAAAAACTACTTAAAGTGGGGCCTTTTTAAGGCCGATGTACTAAACTTCAGTTTAGCGTACACATAGTCATAGACATATTTTTAAAGTTGGCAAATCACAAAATTATGAAAAATCTTTAAATTCTATAAATTGACAATGATACTTACGTATTCCATTTCTTTTTATCACACTAGATTTTTCATTGAAAATGTTTACGTGCCTAAACGTGTATCAGCACTCAACAACTGCAATTCCAAAAACGATTTTTAATGAAATAGAATTTTTGAATATAGAACATTTGTTCCACACATCATGCTGGGGTTAAACATATTAAATCTTCAATGATTATGCATTGTCACATACGCATATATTATAACTTATTTATTATTTTAATTCAAATACTAAAAATTAAAATAATAAAAAAAATCCTTTTATGCAACATATATCGGTATCAAAGTATAAGTTACCTCTAGTTTGCATATGTCCCAGTATGCATACATTAGAACTTATGTAGGGCAAAGGTCCAAATGAGAAAATATGTTTATAAAAAGATATATGCAACGGACGATTCTAAATTTTATACTCCAATAAAAAAGTATAACCCCTTTCATCAAATATGTGTAAAGAAAATAAATATGAAGATGTGTAATTGATGCAGGAAGTATAATATAAATTTTTTTGTTTCTGAGTGTTTGAAAAAATCACGGAAATAAGGGTTCATCCCTATTAGACCGGGTTTGTTATATTGTATTGTTTGGTTTTAGAAAAAAAATAATGGGGGCAATCTTTTATTATAAAACTTGTTTTTAGTTTTTTGATATTTAGACTCATGCTAAATTATGTATGCATATGCATATATTATTTTATTTTCACATGCTAACATACCCGTACTTGGCTCTTGATGGATGTTTCGGAAATCCCATTCACGATGCATTGTGTTATTTTTTTTATTTCAACCCAAATATATAATTAGTTATATCAAAATGATAACGTATTTTTAGGATGCTGCGTAGAAAGTGCAGATGCGCCAATTAAAATACAAAAAAAAAAAGAAACCGGTATTATGTTTTAAATTATTGTGAAATTTCTAAACATTATTTGGTTAATGGTAACTCCTATTTGCTTATACTAAATTAGTCCTACTAATAATTAATAACTATAACAGAATGTAACACTATCCTAAAGTAATTATGTAATTAACAATATCTTATTGTCGAAATATATATTCTAACACGCATAAGTGTAAATTTTTACGTGTTGTGCTAAATTAAACCCTCATCGAATAATTTATATAAATTAGCTTTGCAGTTGCGTTATATATGCTACATACTCATGCATATACATATAGGTATAGAACGTGATAGAACGTGCAGCGCTCATTGCGGTGAAATAACTTACCAACTCTGACAAACTTGTGATTTGTTTTAATAACTATTTAGCCGATTTGCGTGACGCTGGGCAATTAAATTTAGCAAGTAATACTGATGCTCCGTTTCCTTTCTCGTTAATATATTTCATTTCTAAACGTAGTGTTGTTGCTTGTTATTTTCAAATGTAAATTATTTTCAAAGTATATGCTGTAAAATTAATGTGACCGTAACTTGTGTCTTTAGAAGTTCAATCTTTTGCAAAAGTTAAGTAGTTTTACGCTCTACTATTGCAAATGAGAAGGAGCACTTGTCAAAAATTTATTGCTTTTACATAATTATAATTAAAACGTATTATGTAAAATAAAAAGAAATAGTAACATATTTTTATTAAGTATACAGTCGATTTTTCGCCATGGCAACGCTAGATTTTACGGTTTTACACGCAAGTTCTTTATGAAAACAGCATAATTAGCATACATAGATTCTAATTTCGAAACATTCTTTAATGAAGCTTATACCATTTTTCTTTCACTTGAATTACACTTATTAATATCTTTCTTATTTGTCTTCTGGAAATTTCTTCACGTCACACAACAGGTAAATCAAGGAACGAAGTCCACGTTGACCTCATTTCGTTTTTGTCGATATTCTGCACAATGTAGAAAGCAAGGTCAAATCGGCTTTATTTCACAACCTATACTTAAAATAATTTGTTTTATTTTTTATAGGAGAATATCAAAATTGCAGTGGTAGACTTAGTACAACGGTCGGAGAAATAGGAAGAGGCTTAAAATACATAAATATAAAAAGTATTATTTTGATGTAAGAATAATACTAAACATTTTAGGATGAAAACAAGTAAATGGTAATTTAGCTATTTATCTATACCGAAGATTTTATTAGTTACAATCAGGTACTGAAAGCGATTTAAAAAATAAATAAAAAATGACAACAAAATATTTTATGTTTTTCACAATATATATGTTTCAATATTAGATAGTTACATTGAAAAAATTTAGAAAAAGCTTCAAAAGAAAACATTAAAAAACAAAATTAATAAAAAATGTGATTATATATTTTTAAAATGTGAAAAATTATAAAGTCAATAGCGTTAAAGAAATTTTTTTAAACTGATTCCTGTTTTGATTTACATCATTTCTTTTTATTGATATTTTAGAACTTTACAATCTATGGGACAAAATGTTGATAACGTTTTGTTTAGGACAATAGTTTTGACAAAACTAAAGTCCCAAATAATTATGACATAAAATGTGATTAGTAAGAATTGAACTTGATATAAGAGTAAAAAGAAAGAGAAAATTTAATAAGATCGTAAATCCAAACTTAAATTAAACATATTTTGTCTAAAACCTAATTAAAAAACAAAGCTGCATTTATATAAAAAAAACACTATTTTATATTTCAATTTTTTTATACGGTTTCGAAATTAAATTTCTATAATATTTTTTGTTATTTAATAGAAACTGAACTTACTCGTAAAAACTGTTGCATTTTTGTACAGCCAATTTAATTTTAATCTAAAACTATCCTAGACAATGTCAGTTAGATATGCTTATTTGCATATCTATCCCGTAGTGCCGGCTCTAGGCGTAAGGCGTGAACCAAACCCTTCACGGTGCCTCCAGATGCATTATACGTCACACTATACCTTCGTGTTCATGTGGGGCCCAGTTAATTCACACTAAATCACAGTATGCAAATTACCTGACTGTCTTGCAAGCCAGACCTAAGGCAGTTGCTACACACACAATATTCGTTAACATATTAAAATAAAACGGGGTTACTTTTTTATTAATTCATTTTAATTCATAATAATCGTAATTATATATTCTTTTTAAATATTTTATAACTTGTCTTATTCTTCTACAGCTAACTGTTAGAAATTAAGGAGGGTCGTAATGTAGGACAAATGATACATTTTTTATTTACACAGGGGCTGGGTTTATTTAATTTTTCTTAATATGTAAATTAGGTAGTAAGACGCCGAGTATATTTGTGTTTATTTTTAAAGTAAGCTGCAACTTGTAACCATAATTGTAGCTCCCTGTCATTTGTGAGACAAATATTGTGTGATTATAGAGCAAAACCGTTGGTGAATTAGATTAACAAAACTAATCATTAAATTAGAAAAGTTTGGAACATTTTTAATATTTTACACATTTTGAATTAAAGCGTACTAACAATAATGAAATGTAGATGTGAACAAGACGTTGTTGGTGGTCTACACGGGACATTATTTCTGTTCAATTGCATGTATTTATATTAATTAAAAACCGGGAATCGAAAAAGCAACATAAATATAACATAAACAGTTTTGTTTAATATTTCCAATAATAAATATCGCTTTATGTTTTGGGTTTGGTTGTTGACTATACATTTGTTATTCTACACTTAATGCAATATAATGCAATACATCATCTACTGCGATATCTTGCAAAATATATGAAGTCGTCCAAGAGAAAAACATAACATTGAAGGACCAAAGATTTCAATACTGCGAGATGGATCATTGAAACAGACGTGATGAACAAAATATTGAAGTACTTGGCGAAAGAAAAATGAAATAGTTAAGAGATTGAACAACAAAATTTTAACTTATGTCTAATAATATATTATTTATACAGCATGTTATTTATAAACCTTATTAAAAACTAGTTTTTCAATTTTTGATTGTTTTACGAAAGTAATGGAGATCTAGAAAAAGTCTTTAAAAATGATCATGGTTCATCGCAATCCAAAATACACACAGACTGATTTATTGAAAATTAAAAGTAGTTTTATTCGTCTGAAAAAGAAATAACAACACGACTTCTTCAAAACTACAAGTAAAGCGGAATTCCATCGATGCAGAAAAAGTTGTTCCTGTAGATTAAATTCGACCGATTCAATCCAATTCCAGCGCTGAGATTTGTTTCATTTTATTTTGCTCGAGTTTTAAGTTGGTGATTAAAAATATCTGGAACAAGTTTGTTGCATGAACGAGAACATTTCTTTATAAGCAAAACTTTTTATAGGAGCTGTATAATGTACAACGTAATGAGTATTCAGATTTGTTAAAAAAAGAATTAAAAGGGTTAAGTAGAGACTCCTCCTCCCCACCATGTGCATGCAAGAACAAAACACAAGAGCAAATATAAAAAAAAGTTTTACAAGCAAGCCCTGAATATTGTAAAGGTATATTAACAACATTCAAAATTTGTTGAAATCATATTGAAAAATGAAACAAAACTATTTTATTTTAATTGGATAGGTGTCCTTATATAGTAACAATCAGAATGTTGAGAGATGCACGTGTGGATGATATAGTAAAATAAATAGAGTAAGTGATGAGGAACTGGTCCATGTTAAAGCTGGCCAATAAACTGGTACACTTTGTACGTAGTAGTGAGTTGCATTCACCACCAAGAAATCAAGAGCACTCGCTGTGTTTTTGGCGATAGGGTTATTTTCAATGTGAGAGTTCAGTGTTTGTGGTAGACCGGCCCGGCCCGTGTTGATGCAGCCGTTGAACGTGATTTAGTTTTAGTAACAAATACTTGTAATTTTTGTTTCGAGTGTCATTATCAGGATCGTTAGTGGGGCTAGTGTACTTGTACCACTCACCTATAGTGGGTGGGTGGGGTGGTTCAAGTGATGTGTTTATTCTTAATGTGTGTTTAGTTCAACTAAGTGGGTGTGTGTATGTGTGTGGGTGGCTTAAGAGTCTGTAAACAATCACGACATATTGGTGTGTGAAGCATACATTATTTTAATAACTTAATATATGATAAGATATACAACTCATTGTTATCGCTGTTTTTATTATCAAGTAGTAATCAGAGCCGGTTGGGTGGCCTTAGAAAAAAGTTCATTCATAATTAGGAATAAGAATATCGTAATTCAGTACTGATATTGGTGCATGTTGCAGTAATGTAACATTAGTGACTAACTATCGAAGATTATCATTGCATAGTGACGTCTATTAAGGTCTCAGAGCACAAAAATAAGTTTGTGTGAAAGTGCGGTATTATACTCTTGTCAAGCGCTGCGAAAATTTGAATTTGTAGGTTTTATGTTTTTTTAATACCCAGAAAATAAATACAATGCTTTCTTGGGGGACTTCTTCTAACCCTTTTGTCTGTGACGCAATTAATAGATGATCCCTTCTTATTAATTTGTGTAATTCCAGTCTATTCCATAATCTATCATAAGTGTAAAAAGCCCGCAAAACACAAAACCTGGATGTTAGCTTACATTCATATAATATTTTATTTAAGCAAAATCTAATTTTTAATCTAAATGATTCTTATGTTATAATTTTACAGCCATTCTAAAAGCATTTAATACTTAGAAGAAACTTTTTAAGATTCTGTCCTAAAAAGGAGTTCTTAATAATTTTATTGAGTATGCTAATTTGTAAAATAGGTCACAAAACTTATATAGTACTATAGTTCAAATTGTGAGAGCTTGGTGGCAAATCATACTTAAAAGAAGTTATAAGAGCCACAAATCCATGACACAATAATGAATTGTATCTTATTTCTTCCTACATACATTATAGAGAAATCCGTGAGTCAAATCCGGTAGTTTATACGGCACAACTTGTTTTAAGTATGAGTCGCCGGCGAACTCTCGTAATTTGGACTATAGTTACATTTTCAAATATAGCAGAAGTATCTAGATACTTAAAATAAATAATTAGATTATAGGACAGAATATAGAATAGAATGTTTCGGCAACCCTGTTTTGAATCCAAAAGTCGTGAAGGTAATTTTCTATATCACAGACTTTATACGTAGGAGCACCACAAAGTCTGATTATTTTTCATCATTTCTTTGTAAATCCAGAGCAGAGTACTCGTATAGTACAGCTATGTATAGTATAGCCCGGTACAGTATAGTCAACGCACAGTGCCTATCAGTTAGACAAGTTTATCGGCCATATATAATGCATTAGAATGACAAGCAGAGTGGTGAAATACTTTCTGGTTAGATTAGAGATTGAGTGGGAGGGACAAGAAAAAGGGAACATATATATTAAAGGAGACAGAGAAATTAGGGAGAATAGGGAAAAGAAATAGGCAGCTTATAGAACTCCCCTTTTTTTCTCTACTGATCACAGGCTTCCGTCTTTCTGTTTTCATTTATTCCCCGAGCACTGAGCAGGTTAATACTCAACGATGAACGTGGGTGTGAGAGAGGGTGGTGGGTAGGGGTACAGGTCGGGTACAAACATATATTCGTGTATAGCGAAATATAAATGTACGAGATATTATTTATTGTGATGTATGCTTGCTCTCGTAAAACGAATGTGTTTTGCTCTTATGTAATATAACATCGATATGTTTTATGCAAATAATTATTTATTCTAGTATAAAATATACATGTTAGAATTAAGGGCAATTCCTAGCTACTTATAGTTTTCGTTTTAGTTTATGTTTTAACCTTAAATGTAAGTTTCACCTTAAGAAATATAAAAAGCAATAAATTAATTATACAGGCACCACTAAAATCTTAGTGATCAATGCGTGCTCCTTTGCTTCTCTTTCACTTTTCATTCGATATATGTGGGGTAAAGTCGTGTTTCTTAGACGGGCCCCGTATCAAAATTTGTTGAGAGGCCCAAATGATGGGTAAAGATTGTTCACAAAAGGAACAAAGACGCTCGCATTGAATTAAAATAATTATATATTGATTATGCGTTATTACTAACAATTAATACTTCTAAGAACTAAGCTAAATACGGTCTAAGAGTTTAAGTGAGATTGTGGATAACATTTTTCGAATTTTTGCTTACATAAGTTTGGGGCCCTTGTAGCCCGGAGGCCCCGTTACGGCGGTAGCTACGCCACTGATGGGAATGCAATGTGTTTTGTGCGAGCCATGTGGACCCTAACAAGCCTTTGTGTTTAGAAGAAGAATCCATTCTCTATATTAAAAATATCATTAAAATTGCTAAGTACTGAAATCTACATCTACTCGTATATCACAAAAACTTCAATTAATTTTAAGAATATGATTATGGAAGATTAAAAATTATTTATTTTTTGTATATTATAATGATTTATGATCTCATCCTTCTTTTCTTCCTCTTGAATATAATCAAAATATAAAATATATTACAATATTAGATCACATTTTTGTATCCTCGTTTATGCCACTTCCCGCGATAACTTGAAATGTTTATGAAGGTGTATATGCAGATTTCAGAATCCAAGTTTCTCAGAATCTGCCATACCGAGGGGAAATATACTATATAAAAAAAGTTTTCCCTTACGAAAATGAAGCGAAAAGCGAAAACACACAAATTTAAAATCCACAAAAATAAAATGAAGAATACGGGTTATGGGTTTTAGAGAGGGGAGTGATGGGGTAGGGGTTTTACGTTTACGTTGACGTAAACGAGAAAGAATGAGGTTGTGTAGTCCATTTTAATATTATATAAAATATCATATGAACTATTGGAATAATAGTGTTATGAAATTTTAAAAATTGGCTAAAGCATTCAACGTTATTTTAAAGAATTCTACGCAAACGTGCCAATTTATTAGACTTTTGTATACCTATACGATATTTACAAATTTCATATATGAGGTTATCAGAATAAAAATATTTTTCTACAATCTAAATCACCATAATTTGCAAAATATTCCGTTTTACTAATTAATCAATCTTTTCTTAATCGGTTCATTTTTTTAAATTATATTCAAATATTCTGCTAAACCAAGATAAGTTTATTTTCGGTACACTTTACTTAGAAAATGATTTCAAAGAAGTATGTCATATAATTACTTATCCTCATATGTCAACTTCATTTAATATGTTAACATAAATGAACGCAATATTCCATAAACTTTAAAAAATATAACAACAAGAAATGGTATTCATTAAAATAACATTGTACTGAACTGACATTTTCAATTTGAACTTCTCAACCTTTCTGTAAAGCATTAGACATATAAAAGAGATCCAGTTCACATTCCACCCCTACTATAAGATAATATTCAATATGAAAAGAATGAAAGCTCTGTGTTCAAAGCAATAATATATAAACACTAATACTTACACAAGAATGTGATGTGGCATGAGCAGGTCCAAGAAAATAAATAAATAAATAATTACGAAGTCGTTATTCTTTCTTCTGACATATTATGTAATATATACATAGGGTTGTTTGGACTTTTATCAATAGAATGCAAAATGTCGTCATAAATAGTTAAATACGTGTGCAAAATTTACAGTTGCAATCTCTACCATCATAAATTATTTTTACAATTTACAACATTTATTTTCTCTAGGCTACTTCCACTTGAACTTTCATCTAACACTGAATCTTCCTCGCATCTCCTGGGTTCCTTTCCAAAGTTTCTGTCACTATATCAATTTTTCGTATATATCTTTCTATTTGTTTTTATTCTTCATTGTCCGTTTTCTCATACTGTTCTAAAAAATGTCCCCAAAATTTTCGTTTCCCAAATCCGCAAGAGATCCAACCAATATATAGTACAACTGAGTGTATTATATATAAGAATTAAACAGGCAGAGTTAAACGAGATCTGCAATGGAGATAAGTTTATAACATCGCTTTTATTACAACTTTTTATTAAATTTCTAATAATTTTCATTTAAAAAATATTTCTTTGATGATTTTATCTTCATGAACATTACTTGGGTCACCCAAATATCCATCATATTTCTGTTTAAACAATAATTTGTCATATAACTACGAAAGTATAGCTTTTTGTAAAGGAAAGTTTATTAGCAGTAAGAAATACATTAAAAAACGATGTAAATGAAGAATATATCAAACAGTCTCCAAATTTAATATAATACTATAATTTTAATACTCGTATTATATCTTTTTATTCAGTATTAAAAAAGAATTTATACGAAATTACAAAATATTATTTTCAATATCGTACCAACAATATATAATACTCCCACAACAGATACTCATATAATTTCATATTTATTATACATATAAAAATAAAGCGATGTAAATAAATTCCAAGTTTTTCATACACATAGAAAACAGAATGGAAGGGGTCGGGGGCGGGGGCGGGGGCATTGGGGCACAAACACGGGGGGCACATGGCAATATAACATTATAACGAGCACATTGAGCGCATTGTGGAACTCTGTATATTGCTTTTATAAACGTTATTATTATTTGCTACCAAAATGAATGAAAATATACGACGTTAGGTGTCCTGTGTCCCGCGTCTCGCGTCCCGCATTGGGTGAAAATAACAAATAAAAAAGAAACGTTCAAATATCTGCTTCAAAGAGATTAATATTAAAAGAGTTCAAAAGGAGATCTGATATATGTGTTGTATTAGGGATAGGAAGAAGAAGATTTTAGAGCCTTCAAGATACTCGCGTCGTATAACATTTAGATGTAATTTTATTATGTATACACATTTTCTTTTGACTTATAGTAGTCAAATAAGATAAATTAAAGGGTAAACTCGGAATGAAACTTAGAAAACTGAATATTTGTATAAACCTTTATTTTGACGTTCTAAGGACTGATGACTCTTTGCAAATCTAATTTTAATACCAACTGAACTAATACAGAATTCAACCCGGAATCGAATCTGAAAGCACCGTATTCAGAGACAACTGTACTTGTAAAACTTACTTTAAATATTAGTATATTTTGTAATATTTAATTGAACTTTTACTTTACTTAAATTCCGGTTTATATTTGAATGGCTGTCGTACTTACTTTTCTTAGCAGGTAAAACATTAGATTTTTTAATTAAAAAGACCACAAAAAAATTAAATGAAAAAATATGTAGGGTATTAGAAATGATCAATTAATTCTAAGAATTTTTATTTTGAAATTAGACAATGAATAAACCATAATTTCATGTCAGAATTAGATTTTCTTTCAAGTTTTCTGAAAGCTTTCTTAGAACTGTACGCGTATAATAGCTCTTGAACTTTATTTTCTTGTAGGTATATATTTTATGTATAAATATTTAATTCTAATATCTCAAACAACGTATATTTCTTTCTTTGTTTTAAATTGGTTAAGAAATAATTGCAGGTTTTAGTAGCTTATTATTCCATTCTGTATGTTTTCCATACATTTTCTATTTCATATAAAATGTAGTCGTATTATTTCCATGTTCCACCCTCTGTGAAATTTGACCGGTGTCTTTTTCCTTGTTGATTTCATCAGAGTGAAATTATTTGTTTTAAAGAGAGCAATTTATTTCTATATAATTATATCAAATAGGTTTAGTAATATCCCAGTTGAGAAACGGATATAATTAAGCGTACGATATTGAAATTAAAATTGTATTTTCTTTATATATTTTTTTGTATTTTAGATTAGAATTATATAATACTCTTATTAATTGTGAAATGTCAAACCAGTCAGCAAATCGGTTTATAAGACATTGCGAAATAACTTATTTCTACTGATATTAAAATTAATTGGTTCCTTTATTTTAATTTAATAAATTATATGAAATTAATCTCCCCTTTTTTTGATATTGTAGAGCATTAATAAGAAAGAATAATTATATAATACTCGTATTAATACGTTAAAGATCATGGGCGTCCGCTAAAAGTTTGCCATGGTGAAGAACGACATAAAGACTGCATATGGGATTGTATCTGAAAGTTATAAATATTATTCATTTTCAAAAAGTATTAGAACCCGTTAAACACGTAAACTTATGTATTTATTTATTATATTAATTGTGTGCCTTTCGGCTTTACAATCTACATTTCATATAAATTCAAAGTTAAAAACTAAACTTAAACTATTCTAGACTATTACTACTTTGAATAGTACTTTCTGTTTCTTCTTTTCTTGATCCTCTCTCTTCATGTCCCCTACTCCTCCTTTATTCACACCGTTTCCTGCTTCTCCTTCCTTATTGCCTGTATCTTCATCTATCACCTCTTGCCTTCCTTGTCTCCTCTCGACAAACCCTCTATTGTCTTTTCACTATCCTTCCTGCCTTCTCTCATCGTTTTCACTTCTCCACTTATGTCTATTACAGGCATAAACACTCTATCTTTACTATTTCCTCTTGACTCTCTTACTTTACCTTTTCTTCTTGACTCTCTTCCTTTACTATTTTATTATTGTCTCTATCTCCGTCATCCACCTCTTGTCTTTATCTCCTTTCTCCTTACGTAAACTTACGTATTATTTAACATAATATTTTACACTTAACGTTACGTTTCATTATTTACCGAAGTTTCATATAATTCTATTACTTTCTCATTAAATAAATACAAAAGACATTAAAATTCTTTCACTATTATATTAATTTCATATGTTACAATATTTAAATTTATTAACGTCATAAAACATAAATTTGTGGCATTGAATATGTTGTTACGTAATGTTGCATTATATTAAAAAAAAATGTAAACTTCTGTATGTTAAATAAACTTTACATATCTGTAAGTCTATTATATTTGAAACGTTCCGATTAACAAGATCTCACTGTATTTGACAGAGACACTCTAGTGATGCACACTACTTATAAAATCTGCTTAGCTAATTAGTGAAGTAACTCTAAACAACAAAAGTTTTTTTTCGATAAAAATTTAACAAACACCATACAAATCTAAACCTAAAAAGTAAATACATATAACAAATCGTATGAAATAAACACCCGCCATTACAAAAATAAATATTTAAATAGATGTTTAACACTATATATGCAATAGGAGCGCCATATTTACAAATCATATGTGGTATGTATAGGGCCACCCACGTTTGCACAATAAATAATTATATTATTTTACATTTTAAACTATAATATACATTTGAGTACTTTATATATTTTTGCACCCTTGCGAAATATATTTTTTATGTGTCGACTTGCGCAGTATAATATTGTATGTAATATGAAATCAATCTATCCCCCAATACACTAGGATTCTTCACCCTTAATATTTCTCTTAGTTCTTAATTTTTATCAAATAAGTCACCCCTGATTTATACTGTCATTATCTTATTATATATATTAAAAAATGAAATCTGTGTACTATGCGTTATCAAAGAAAGTTTCCCCTGGTAATTATTGTATTTAACGTCATTAAACAAACAACTTAGATAGACTATAAAGTAATTAAGTTCATGATGGTAACTCTTTTAGTACTGAAAGTGATTCGCCAGAGCCTTAATTAGTTAAAAAGAAATTTATTCCAAAATGGGGCCCATTTCGAAAAAAATTAATGTTTTACACAATTATGTAAGAAATGCATATCTCCACAATTTCAACATTTGTTTAATTATACAATTGCTTTCCTCTAAAGACGTCATATTTTGCCTAATATTACGTTATTAAATAATTAAAAATCTTTTACTAATATATTAATTTAATAGGTAACATATATTAAAGGTAAAACATTTTTGCAAAATACCATTTTTAAAGGGCATTCTTCTCGCTGTATAATTTAAAATAATTACATTTTTAATTTCATTATTTCTATTATTTCAAAAATGTAAGTCAAAAATATACTCAACCAGTTTCTCTCATTATTATTTCGAAACTTATTTGATGTTTTCCATTTCATTTTTACACTCTTTTCCAAAGAATAATACCTTTATTTCTGAATATAACTGAATATTTATTTTTATCATCAAATAAATTTAAATTTACTTTTTTTTCAAACGTTTTTTTTTTCTCGAATACTGATTTAAAGATTTTTTCCCATATTTACCTTTGCATGTATAATTTATTAGAGTTGAAGAATATACAATAGCTAAAAATAGTATGAAAAATGACATTCTGAATGATGTAACATTGGAAGGATAAAATATAGTCGTGCCATTAAAAAACAGACCTTTAACTTTTACGAATTTAAAACATAAATTTTAATAATTTTTGCTGTAAAATTATTTTGTAAAGGAGAAAATATAGTTTATTATATTATCTAACTGAACTAATCAATAAAGTAATTACAATTAATTATACAAATTGAATATTTAATTTTTAATTCTTTAATTTATGTTTGATTAATAGTTTTATTACCAGAAATCACTGACATTTTCAAAACTTTATTTTACAGGATTGAAATACTGCGGGTTATTTTCTAAGTATATATACAAATTTAATAAAATACCTAATTACAAAATTGTCTTGTAGTGGAAGTTTCTAGCTTGATACAAACCATTTCTAAGGTATAAGTAAAGATTCAACGTAATTCAAATGTTCAACATTTCTATTTGAGTAATGCAATATATTTAAATTTGATTTTGTAATTTTCTTAAAGTTGAGTAATATTTCATTATTTGTTATTATTACTTTTAATAATTATTGAATAAATAATTTTGTGTTAGAAGTATTATTTAATAATTCATATTAGTTCGTTATCATGGTCATTAGCTATATGCTTATACACATTTTGTCAATATATAATTTGTATGTTATTATGTACATTTCCTGTAATTAACAGTAATAATAATCTTTAAATGCACAAATTAAGAATATTATTGAAAATTTATTGCGCATACATAAATTTATTGCATCGATGTTTTGTTCTGTTAATAAGGTATATTTAAATATGAGCCGTTTACTTGGAAAGTGTGATAAGTCCAGTTTTTGTATCGCAAACTTTTCTCGATATTTAATCTAAAGAAATTGAAATTGTGCAATGCTCCCATCGAAAGGTACTTTAACAAATTTACTTAGATTATATATCCGTTTATTTCAAGTAGTAGGCCCTCAAATTCAAATTTTCTCAGAGATTGAAGTTTATCAGCAGGGCCCAGATTTATATGCAAATTTTTGCACATGGTAAAAGGTTCCTTTTTACATATTTTTGTTGCTTATTTTAATTTAATTGTATTATTTTAGGTGTTCACGTCTGGATTTTTATTTATATATACGTATAACTATATTTTATTATAAATATTTAGGGATTTTAATAGATATAAATCCGGACCCTGTTTATAGAGGAAAATGGAGACATGTAATGCTGTCAATCGTTACTTAAACATTGGAAGTTTTGAATTACTTTGATTATAAATTGAGAATTAAAGAGTTTATATTGAGGTCTTTGAATAACTATATTTTTAACTCAAAAATGGACTTGCCCCACTTTCCAAATAAAGTACTTAAATAATAAAGAAAGTTGTATCTTTAATATAAATAATTCCCAAAAGCATTCATTATTATCGTGTTAATAAATAAATATTAAAAAATAATAATTTGGAAGTACGAGTATTTGAAAACAGTAATATAATATTTGATATGCACAAACCATGTCTAATTTCTCTGAACTGTCAATTTCAATTAAATTCTTTTTTAAAATGGTCACAGTACATACACTCGCACTCACCTCGTTTCCAGGGTGATATGCGCTGTCACCCCAAAAAGCTCAGCGGGGTGAACGCGAAAGAAATGTGCCGTACAAGTATAGTCGTATCCGCGACCAGCGAGCCGCGAGTTGGAGCTCGAGGGTGGTTTAACAGGATAAAGGGTATGGTGGGGATAGAAGGGGAGAATTCAGCTCTAACCCAATACACCCTCTCTATGCTGACTACCCTATACGATATGAACACGTGACGTACTATACCAATATGGCCGCCGGAGGTTTTCTATATTACTCGTATACTTAAAATACAAAATAATATAATTTCGCATGAGAGAAGATATATTTATAAAAAAAAAAGAAATTATTAATTGGACGATAACAATGTGTATTTATTCGGTATACGTTTGAATTGAATGTCATTTTGCTTTCGAATGTATTCGTCGTATTCATACAATTATTACTGAAATAGAATAATAATATTTTGAATCAATTTTTTTTAGAGTTTGTTTTGATCGCATGTTTGTAAAATAATGATGTATACTCAGTACAGCAAGTTTTAAACTTATTAAATTAGATAATTCTTTTATGAAAATCGTAGGGTCTAATTGGCGATAGCATTTTTGCTTGACGGAGAACGTTTGATTCAAATTTGTTGATTTAAATTTGCCTCCAACGCGTGAGTCAAATATTGGAAGATTGACATGGCAAGTTTCCTACTACACGGTGGAACGAATGTTTGATCTGAATGATTTATTTATTTTATTAATTTGTTAATATTATTGACACTGACACTGTTTAACAAAAACTTTCAAGTAAATAAATAAACTTTCAAGTATAAAACCTTCCTTTGTTGGACGATTCGTGCAACAGTGCATAACATGTGGATCAAGTGTGTGGTGAAAATAGAAAAATCCCTTTTGACACGGATCAAAAGACCGACAACAGTCCGAACTTCTTCCAACATGAACGTTGGATACACGATGGACACGATGCGTCCAATCATCAAGCGTACAACGTTAGAATCGTTTGGAGCCGGTATTAGCGTTGGTAATAAATAAATAAAAATTAATATATAATTATCTTTCTTCATTGACATCACTATCGCAATGTCACTCATCTGAGCAAAAACAATACAGTATTAAATTATGTGAAAAAAACGTAATTAAAAATTGCTAAAAATACACTATTATTACAATACAAATAATATTAAAGTAACAAATCTGTAAACAAAATTATTTTTAGAACTAATTGATATAAATACAAGAGCAGTGTACGTACGGAAAAGTTGAACGTAATTATAAAATAATTACTGACCCAGTATTTAAATCGTTTCATTAACTTTGAATAAAGTTTTGAAGTTCAAGTTCAGTGTCACCGCTTTCATAATTAATGTTGATTTTTTTTATCTTCTTTTCTTTTGAGATTCGTACTTTTACTCTACAACGACCGGAGTTAATTTCATTTTTATTTCTTTCAATTAATTTCTTTAAAGTTTTCTTAACTGATATCTTTTAAGTTTATTTTTATTAATTGCTTCTTAAATGTGTTGATAAACATTAAGTGTAGATAGTTAATGATAGTTGTATTTTATATAGTTTCTGTATAGTTTATCAGATGTTAGGTTATGTACCTACCTAATACACACTATACATAATACTCTTTAAAATCAAATACAGACTACCGAAACACATAATTCTCTTGCTATTTTCAAATTATTTCTAAAAAGTCTGTTCCCTAAATTTCTGCCACAGTGGTGGTACTTCGTACCCATTCTAAGTCTGGAAATAATAAATCTACGATTTAGTTTTTAATAACTTATTATTTTCAAATTAATGATGTTCTTCGTTTCATATATTTAGTGTCAAAAATCTTTGTATTTATTTATGTATGCATATTAAATTAATGAATGAGTACTACGCTTATATACCACCATATTCGACACACACACAATCACAAACATACAATCATACAGTTTACAAGTACGGTATACTCGTACATTCATTTATATGATTTCATTTTTTAATAATTCACTTGAACCGCACCGTGATGGGTATAAAAATAAGCAATCTTTTAAAGGATTATTATGACTGAATATTTTAGCAAGGGAATTAAACCAAACGAATTACTGAACCGATTTAATTGGGGGAGTCTTGTGTATAACCACAATTCGCGAACCGGGTGGAGTTGTTAAACATAAATATCCTCAGTTAATTAGGAAAGGAAATGTGAATTTTAAAAAATATATATTTTTATGTAAAAATGTTTTATTATTTAAATAAATTTCATTTTGTCATTTTATACACTTTTTATTTGAATTATTTACTACCTTAATTATTTGAGTTTTTCCTTTCTTTAAGAAAATTATTTTAATTTATATAAATAACTATTAAAAGCATTCAGGTAAGATTTTTGTTATGAACTCTTCAAATGCATACAAAAGAATTAATAACTGGAGAGCTTATTCACTAAAATTAAATATGGTTGATAAATTACTTGTGCAATTTTTTTCTAGAAGTTGAAATATGAAGATGGCACTTGATGGAGCACTTTTGCTATTGTTGTGGATGCAAATATTTCTTAATTATCAGGGTGTTTATTAAAACATATTTTACATTTTAGTTTCTAAATAATTTTGTAAAATATGTTGGGTAATTTTGGAACACACATTTTGCTCTTTTAAGCAGCAAAATGTTGCCAAACTCATTTATTTCAACATATTTGTCAAATTACAAATTATTTATTGTTTTGTGACAAATTCATTTATATTTGCGGCACCAGAGACCTCTTTTATCAACCAGATTACAGCTGGTCACAATCCCTTCTCCTTTTTCTAGCCTATATAAGTGACTGCGCTGTTATCAGTGCTAGCTACTTTATTACTACTTTTTTACTATTCAGTGCTACTTTATTATTAGCTACTTTGCTACTTTATTACTACTTTTTTACTATTCAGTGCTACTTTGTTACTATTTACTTACTACTTTGCTACTTTGTTATATTTTTAGTGTTAATCATCGTTATTGTTATTAAAACGTGTGATTTATATTTGATCAACTAAACAAGTGAATTGTTATATTAAAATTAATTGAAAATCTTTAATTCCTGTGCTTGCACCTCAAAAATTCGCAACCTAAGCGCAGTGCTGAAAATACGCACGATCCTGCTTTTTAACATATGTAATAGATAAACAATATTCGCTGTCACCTGTTACTTGTAAAAACAATGGCTTGCTTCTTCTCTCGTGTTGTCTGCGTATAAGTCAAATACGGCGTTGTTTATAACTGATTAGAAACAAATTATTATGGAGAGAGCATTATTTTATTATTTCTACGTCAAATCGGACCTTGTACACCTAAGAAATCAAATATTGTATTTCCTTTCATATACACCTAAGAAAATTTTCTAGTACACATATTTATGTTGACTAATAAAGTAATACCAAATAATATTCATGGATAATGAATAATAAAATGTCTAAAGCTACACCCGTGTACATAAGAAAAGAATAAGACGACATTAAAAATGTCGCCCTTAGAATTTCCCTTTCGAGGAAAAAAACTAAATATAAAAAGAGCACACATCATTAATCTTTTCTAACTGAATTACCACCGTCCTCGTCCTCATCCTCATCCTCGTTGCTGTTCTTCGTGTTCCACAACGACAAACCTCTCCTGCACGACCGTGAGTTGAGCGCTTTTGGTTTCAATCAGGAAATTAAAAAAACATCACTGGTTTATTATCTTTGTATATTTATTATTTAACGAAAGTAATGAATGATTAAACCTAAGCAGCCTTTGTTATTTAAAACTTATAGAATTCTGGTTGAATAGAAAGTATAGCAATTGGTTTTTTAAATAAGAGTTCATAAAATTTATATACTTTCTTCGTTACAGGACAGTGTGTTTTTTGTATATTTCTTTTATCATTTAAAATTAAGTATTCTACTATGATTCAATAATATATATCTAGCAGAAATTTTTTCACACTTGCTTGTTTGCCATAAGCTAATCCTAAGCTTTATTTTCTATTTCTTATATAGAAAATTGTCCTGCAATGTTAATTTCACACTTACTAGCTTACAAGAAGCTAATTAAAGTGTTATATTATATAGTGTCTCATTTTCTTTAGATCTTCCTTCACTTTTGCTGAAGTTTCTTAGACCCTCAGCACACGACGCGACTGGTTGCAAACCTTATCCCCGAATCTGCCCGAACCGAATGTGATTACAACTGTGTTGTTAGTAAAAAAACGAACGTGTTTACGAGTGAAATAAAACACATGGCAGGAACGTAACTAAACTGATTTTAAACTGGTTTTGAGCATATATTCAGCGACTAGATTTCTCTGTCGTAAGGTATTGTTGCTTTCATGATGACATTATCAACAGAGATGTTTACGAATACTATTAAAAAGTATTTAAATACATACATACAATCAAATATAACACAAAAGAATCCCCTGTTTTGCTATTGTTCAAAATTCTATAGAGTCACGATACACGGCTCGTGCTCGTTTTCGTTGAAAACTTTGTTTCTCGTTTAGTTTGCAACCAGTCGCGTCGTATGTGGAGAGCCTTAGTCGTCCTATTTCTGTCCATTCGTTCCAAATCTCCTGACCACTGGTGTTTTTTCCTTCTAATTTCCGTCATAATGTCGTTTTATCGATTTCTGCCATATATTTCTATATTTCTTCTTATTCTCCTCCGCTCGTTCTTACATACTGCACATTGAAATTATTTACAGTTTCGTATTTGAAACAGTTTCAGTTCTTAGATATCATAACATTAGATATAAATTAATTAGACATCTAATTCTTAGTACCAAAACTAATAACAAACAAATATTTAAATAAAAACGCTAAGTTTTTTATTTAATTTTAATTAAACATTGCAGGATTTTTAATAATTCTTTTAAATAGCTATATGAACTAATACCAATCGTGAAAGATCAAGGAATGGTGAACCAATCTAATAAATGAATAAAATGTTTTAGATAACAATTACCTAAAAAGAAAAGTATAAACTCAAACAAACCGCATTTTAATATAAGTTTAATGATGTGTAGATTTGATGGTATGATAGATCAACCGGATAATGGTTTAATGCCGTCGATAAAAAGCCATGTTTATAGGAGATTAGTGAAGAATTAAAACTCCACGAAAGGAATTAGTGAAAGTTAAAGCAGACTGAAGCCTATTTATACCTCCACAAAGATAATACCGCGAACAGAGTCAAGATGGGATGTAAAGGAGTCTGAGGGGAGCAGGGAGTAAGGACTAGGAGTGCTGTGTTCTGTCTTAAAAGAATATTATGTCCCATTATCTGTAATGTAGTTTTAATACCCTGGAGAATCCATCAGATATAATCTGGAGGCTATAATACAAGGAGAACTCTACTTACTATATAGGGTGTTTTACACGGTTAAAAAATTGTGTTTTTATTTGTTGAAATATTGTTAACTTAGTAAATATGATTTTTTTTTTTGCATTGCATTTTTATTTCAAAGAAAAATGAAAATATAGAGAATATTGCCAGTTTTTATTTATTATTATTGTATTCCTGACAACTATTTCAAAATGAATAAATCTATATAACAAAATACTAGGGCAAGGAAGAGAACAGATGGATGGCAGAAAGGAGGGCTGAAGCTATTTAAATCTTTTTAAAATGTGCGAAACCATTTATTTTCTTTCAGATATTAGGAGAATTTATGTTTTTGTTTTTGGTTTTGGTAGAAGGAAATAGATATAAATTTAAGGAATAAAATGTATTGTACTAAAGCAGAAGAATGTAATGCCGAAAGGTAAACATTAAATAAATAAATAAAAATATAACAAAATACTGTATTTACTAAATTCTGATAATAGTCCGAAATAGTGGGAGTATAAACTGGGCTGATGTGAGTGGGGCTTTTCATAAAGTGATAGAATGCTATTCATGATAAATAATTGCTAAATAGAACGAAACCTGAATTTTTTCTCAGACCCGTTTCTCATCAACTTTAGCCTCCTTTAAGATTTTTCTGCATTTCTTCCTATTAACTGCTCCTTTACTCCATCCCATCTTAGGTATAAAGATACCTGTAAATCGTTCATGGATAAAGGTACCCCCTGTACTCCACCATAGTTACATACCATTTTGAATTTCCCGCCGTTATACCTTCTATGTTCGTGTATAGTAATTTGCATCCTGTTTATTACCTTATTCTTAATACATATACGTTAGTACAGCTATTGTCAGCTGAATATTTCCTTTCTCCAAACAATATCATAACTTTATAGTTTATTTTGTAATATAAGTTCTACTACACAAACTTTTTTGACAGTATATGAGAAATAACGAATAAACCATAGCGTAAGAGTAAGCAATATCTACGATATTAAACAGCCCGAAGCGGTTACCAACGTAACGCTAAAAAATCGGCTTAATGTGGAAAAGCAATACCCTACGTTTAGCTTCGTGTGTAGAACTTGTTTATAAAAAAATGCAAATCCATATAACATGCAACATTAAATTTACTTTTAAGTTAACGGCAACTTTAGATAACGTAATATTAATTAATATTATGTAAATTATATTATATTTAACTGCTGTAATATAATTTTTATATTGGGCAGCGGTGGAGTTACTGGCATAATACCAAAAAGTTAATCTGGCACTGAAGCTAATGAATATTTTTCATCAATAAAGCACTTGACAACTACATTGTGCCAGAAGTCTAGAAAACTCTATAAGTTAAGTGAAAGTGTTCTATTCTGTTTTTCTTCATGATTTAAATGAGTGTAAAGTTAAGTAAACACGGAATCCTAACAAAATTATATTTAAAAATGTAAAGTTAGTTAAAAATGTTTAAAATGAAATATATTTATTTCTCGACTGTCTAACAAGGCTCTAGTTACATTGTATATGTATATGTATCTATAGGTAATAAAATATTTCAATGGCATTACAAAAAATATCGTTACACGACCTTATATATCGAAACTGCAGTGCTGCCATCTATTGTTCTTTTACCGGTGGTATTTAGTAGAACATACTCGAGTATTAACCTTAAAATAAAACATGTTCTCGTTGTAAAATTCGAACTTTGGAAGATTTAAAATTAGCTTTTATTATAATATAACATGATCCTATAGAAAGTCAGGCAGGCATTGAGGCACAGAACAGAACAGAACCTATAAGGTACATAAGGGGTGCTCGTACACTTGTACTCCTATTCGTATTTTCGTATTTTTGTGAAGGTATGGTTAGAGGCCATTACGAGCACGCGGTCCAAACAACAATTCGCGATATCGGATCACGATTTTTCAGTCCACAAGGGAAATGGCGGCTCAGTATTTTTTTTCATATTATTTCTCCCCTTTTCCGATATGGGTGGTGTGTTTTTTTGTTTGCCTGATCCCTAATTCGGTTTGCACCCTCCTCGGGCCAGGATAGGCCGCCCTCTCCCGCTCACGTTCCCTCGTCCTCTCTTCTCTTTTTGCACCCCACGCAGGAGTGGAACAGAGGTTTTTATTCTACATTTCTCGTGATATGTTGTAATGAATGATTCGTAAGGGGAATGCCACCCTGACTGGTTCCTGACTCTCCTACACTCACACTACTTATCCTCTCACTCTCCCACTGATTGCTATTCCATCTATGACGGGCTGCCGTCTCGTACATTGGACGTCTGATCAATAATTTGACTTGACTCAGAGGTATAGATGGTATTATACTTTTATATAGGTATGTTAAGTGTTGTCAAAGACACAATTTATTCACTTTATTACAATTATTGATTTTCAATTTTCATTAATATTTGATCACTAAGTAATGACAGCTACAGTTGTTTGGTCAATAAACCTTAAACTTAAGAAAACTTGCTTTACCGATTGTTTGAATTTCTGTAAGACTTAAGTTAATTCGCATAATAGAAGTTCAGTTCAGTTAATTCGCATAATAGAAGATAGCAGAAAGTAAAAGTACGCAAATTAAATGTAACAAGCAAGTATGAAACTTACATTGCAAGACAAATTATATATAAACTGTATTTATGCTATATATAAATATTATTTCAGCGTTCATGCAACATGAATTCATAATAATAATTAAATAAACTTAAAAATTAATTTTAAATAAAAAAGAAACAAACAAAATGTATCACAAAAATATAAAAGTGAACTTATTCACAACACTGCACCCATGTGTACACAACTACACACATACTCATATAAAAATACATTTATATTTTATTCACACAGCTATATTGAGAGTAGTACAACGTGTACGGTTCACTATAAGGGCAAGAGGTAGGTATACGAGTACGATACGTAGTATGAAAGTAGGTAGAGAACGTGGTATAGCTGATTTCCGCAAACTAAGGGAGAGAAAGAAGCTTTCAGAGCTTTTCGAAGCTTTCGAATATCCAATTCAGAGGCTTTTTGCATGTGTTTATTCTAGATTTTATAAAATCACGTTCGTTCCCTGAACATAGTTGTTTGTCAAAGCTGGGATTTGAATTAGGGGATTAGCAGAAAGAAATTCAATAATGCAGTCACATCTCGCTCGCTACACGTTGCCGTTGAGACTTGAGAGATAGATGGATTGGCAGTGGCAGTGGCAATGGCATTGGAGTATTTGTGTTATTTGTTGATTATATTAAAAATATGGAAGCAGAAAAGCGTATTCATTTTATATAAAAATATTTGCGTGTACGTTTAAATAAGGAAATATTAAGGCGAAATACCATCGAAAATATTTAAATGTGAGACGCTCCAAAATAAGTGTTTCAAACACCAAATAATGCTTTAATTGGTACCCCACTGCGCATTATTAATATTTGATTCACTCAAGAGCCAAAGCGGTTAAGTCCATTTTTTATATTTTCTGATTTGTAGATGGAAACTTTTAGAAATTTGAATGGAATTATCTTCAATGCCACTCCTGTAAAGTAGGTTTTAGGAAGGCTTAGGTGAGTTACTGACTGTAATTCTATATGACTATCTACCTAGATTTTAAGTCATTTTAGCGCTTCAGTACGAGTTATGAGAACATATGGGAACGCACACTCTTGGTAGTTTTGTTTGGACAAAATTGGTAGCACTGTTTGTTCAATATGTGCCTATCTTTCTTCACACAATACAGCGACAAACACAACGTTGTTTTAAGACTGGTATGTCTCAAGTTTTCCGTGCCCTGTAGATCTACCCTAAAAGATGTAACCCCAAATTTTCAAGCTTTCTTGTAGAACACTGCGTACCTAAACAAATAGCTCAAAACACGAATAAGTATAAAAATTTTCCGAAGGTTATAGACTTAAAAAGGTAACACATTTATGACAACGTGTTAGAAGGTCGTCAGTGATTGTGGAAGTATACTGACGTTAAATAAAACTGAATTTGAAAAAAAATTCAAATTATTTCGCATAAAACTTATTAAAATATGAAAGTTTTAAATCCTTTACTAAAATTTCAATATTTCTCAAGCATATGACGGACATAAAATAAGTCTTATAAAATATTCTGAAGTGTTAATAAGGAGATATCGAGATATGCATCTTTTTATATTTTAAGTCTCTGAGAACAATGAAGAGGCATCAGATATTCGGAGAGTCTTCAGCTTAGAGTGTCAGATGTTAAGATAGATGAATATTTAATATTTATTAGCTCGTAGTATAAGCTTTACACCGTTCACAAGAAAACTGGAATGCTATTCAGATATTGTACGTAAAATTATTATCTTACACAAGAATGAAAGTTTAAGATTACTCCTGTACGAGTTGAAATATTTTGTGTGAATTAAAATGATAATTTGTAATGTAACTTTTTTTTTGTTTAAATTTTTTTTTGCTCTCACTTTAGAAGGTATAGCCGCCACACATCACAATATTACTATTACAACATGATTTATAAGAGTATAAGATTCATAGTAGGTAATGTGGATGTTATGGATTTAAATTACTGTATTAAAAAAAAGGTTATTTCTTTACTGTATCAGTACAGAGTTATATAGAAGTTTATACGTATGGAAATATCTATAAATGGGCTTGTGTCCAATGTCTTAATTTATATAAAAGTGTACTATATATTGATAAAGTGGGTTACTAGAACCTCAAATATTCAATTATTTTTTAATAACTCCTTATATGTTAAGAGATATTAATAATTAAAAAAGGCATTTTGTCTCTTTAATTACAGCTCATAAATCTCTGCTATATGTATTTATCAAATCAAAATATCAAATATTATTTACAACTATTTCAAGGAACAATAAAATTCCAATATTATGTCTTTATGCCTTAGCAGGGTTAAAAAGATTAAAAACTTATTATTTTTTGACTTGACTTAATTATTTGACTACCCCCAGCTACAAAACATTACCACAGCACTGACCTACTCAACAAATAACTGACGTTAAAATGCATTTCACGTCATACAAATATGGCCGACCATTTCTAGCGCTCAAACTACTATCTCCGTCAACATTTAGATATTTAATAAAATTCGACCACTAAAAAATGAGGTCACAAGCGCATTACGTCATGGGGTGGTTACGTCTTGTGGTGACGTCACATTTAAAAAACAAAATTTTGTTAGTCCTTTATTCTTCTTTTTTGAAGTCGAATTTTAGATTACATATGACTTTACCAATCTTAAGAATCCTCTAATCTCCATAATCACGTCCTTGAGAACCCCTTTTCTTCCCCCTATTTGCGTGTGCCTTGCAATCATGGCTATTGAAGCTATCATTGTAAAATAAAAACCAATAATAATATTTTCTTAAACTTAAATATGTGTTTAACTGTAATTGAATCTTCCGCTGCTTTTATTCTACTCCTGAAAGAAATTCCAGAATATTTTGTTACTGGAACCTGGAGTGGCTTTACACATTAAAAAAAAAACAAATACATGCAACTATATTTAGCAGCTAATATTTCGCGTGATCGCGATTGGCATACAATTATCGAAAAATCTAGTAGCTACCGTGGTACTCTTTTGTTTTTAATTGTGATACTAAATATATGTAAATGTTTATTAGAATTTGAAAGTTGCTAATTATAAAATTATCTGATAATCTGAGTATCTTATCTATAAGCAGTTCTATTAAAATATTAGTAATGAACACCCGAGCTGCGCGGTTCTGAATTGTGTATTTTTGAAAGAAATTGTATAAAATAAAATTTGGTGATTAATCACTAAACAGCGTGCGACGTTGACTATTTGTGAAGATTGTATGGTGTAATAATTAATGCAGCAATGAATTATATGGATGTATTGAAAGTCGCCGCTTTGGTTGGCGTAGTCTATATTGCATACGTAACGTATCAGTCACGTTAAGACCAGTTGGTGAAGATATCTGCAAGACGAATATGAGTTCCCTGTACTATCCGGAAAAACATACATCACAATCAAAATTACAAGTGAAGATCCCTGCTGCAACTAGGTAGAGGGATAATGAATTACGCTCCTCTCAAGATCCTTTAAAAAAAATTAAGTATGTTATATTAATAAGCATTTTCACCTGTAAAATAATTTATGTTTGTACAAAATTTTTACTTAAAATATAATGTAATTCGTGTATTCATTGGAAAATAAAAGAGAGTTTGTTTGTTTTATAAAATAAAAATGGTTGTAACTTTAATATAAAAAGTTATTTGTATATAGAAAAAGAAAATTGATGTACCTTTTTTTCAAACGCAGTACGTGTTCTTAATTTATTAGTTAATCATATTTTGGCTCCTATTACAGGTATGTAGGACAGGAAATAGATAGTTTAGCGCTTGTACAACACTTTGAAAATACAGATTGACTAAATGTTCACTAAATTCTGCGTTCATTGCGCAGCTACGAGTTGGTAATATTGATGTGTACTAGTTTTTATTTTATGAAGAAATGTCAAGGACTGTTGTTACTCCAACTATCCACAAACAATTGACGTATTTGAGATAAATATTCATCGAGATTTTGCCATAATTTTCATAAGAGGATGCGCCATGAACTGAGCCGGATATTTAACTCAAATTGATTTTCATAATTAATTGGAAGATGTCCTCTCTTAAGTAAAGCAACAATTTTTTAAAAATATTCAACAATGTAGTTTTAATAGCCATTTGAAAAAGAAACCAACCGATGGCTCACCCTGTATAACTCGACATATAAGTAACTTTGTTGAATTAAGAGATTAATGACAATATGTAAATAAACTTCACAACTTTCAAATAATTCGAATAAGAATCATATTCCAGACAATCTTACGCCATTGAATTAATATGATGAATGTTTTTTTAATAAAACAACAAACTTAATATTATGTTTTTTAATGCCATTATAAAAATAGAACTTTTTAAAATTATGTATGTAGTTAAAATCATTTTAAAATATGAAATTTGTATGACTGCATACAACAATACTACTCGTAAAAGCTCACGATCAACAATTTAATTCATTATTGGTTTTGAGAGTTGTCGTTCGTTCTACGACGATGAATGGCTGAATGACTGAAATCCTGAACGCTGAAGCCTGAAGGGGTTAACTTCAGTATTGAAATTAAATTGAAGACTATTTTACAATGTTGAACTATATAACAGTATAAAAGTTTGTATTATATGTATATAAATGTACTTCTATAGAAAAGAAAATTTAACTGCAACTTTCAATCTGTGATGATGTTTCAAAAGTAATGTTTTCATAATTTTTTAGTGCTTAACAAATTGCCAATAGAAATAACTGATTATGAGAGAAAATTATATAAAATTATTATTATAGATCGACACTAGAACCGCTAGAATCAGTAGAATAGATTTAATTTTGAAGTTAAGTTTGAGTCTATTATTTTTTCTTCAAGTGACAATAATTGTATTTCGGTATAAGAAATCGTCAGTTTCAATTTATAGAAAACAGTTTGAAAACCACTGATCAAAAAAGGTATATGTTATATATCCACATCTATATTTTTATTTAAATGGTGTAAAACTGTCTCAATTAACAATCATAAAGTTAGAAAAGTTTTAAGCAGGGCGCAGGGCAACGAGATGGCTACGAGAACGACAATTTAATATACGTGTATAACTCTGTTTTCAATTGAAGTTTATTTCGGTAGAATCAGGATTCAGGGGATTCTATTCAAAATTTAGAATTATATTGCAAATAGAACTTTGAAGAATTACAATACGAGTACCAGTAGAGTATACTCCTATATTTGTGTATAGAGAACTTTGCTTACAAATACTACGAGTATTTCAAATGGGACGACAAAGTTTATATTTTTTGACAAAATTAATTTTAACAAAAACTTTTTATACAATAATAGTCAATGAGATAAATCATAGGGTGTACCGGAAGCATGTAGTGATGCACTACGGAAGTTAAAAATGTGTAATTAGTAGGGCATAAACAATTAACAAAGCATGTATACATTTAAATATATAGTGATGCGCGTTCACCTTGTAATTTATACGATCCTGCTATTATATTGCGTTTGTAGTTAATTTTTAAATATAACCAAACAAAAAATGATGGTCTAGCATTGCATTTATTTATTTAATGTTTCTTTTACAATTTAACTAATTTAATGTTTTGCTTCCGATCCTCTTTCTGTTTTCTCTCAACAATTCCTCTATCTACTTCTCGCTCCTAAATTCGTATTCCTTCCTCATATGTTCTTCCTTTCTTTTCTTTCCATTACGTAGTTTCCTTTTCCTCATTGCCCATTCTTATATATATATATATATATATATATATATAAAACTACATCGTTGAATATTTTTAAAAAAATATTACTTTACTTAAGAGAGGACATCTTCTGATTAATTATGAAAATCAATTTGAGTTAAATGTCCGGCTCAGTTCATGGCGCATTCTCTTATGAAAATTTTGGCAAAATCTCGATGAATATTTATCTCAAATACGTCAATTGTTTGTGGATAGTTGGAGTAACAACAGTCCTTGTCATTTATTCATAAAATAAAAACTAGTACACAGCAATATTACCAACTCGTAGAGCTGCGCAATGAACGCAGAATTTAGTGAACATTTAGTCAATCTGTATTTTCAAAGTGTTGTACAACCGCTAAACTATCTATTTCCTGTCCTACATACCTGTAATAGGAGCCAAAATATAATTGGCTGTTAAATTAAGAACACGTACTGCGTTTGAAAAAAAGGTACATCAATTTTCTTTTTCTATATACAAATAACTTTTTATATTAAAGTTACAACTATTTTTATTTTATAAAACGAACAAATTCTCTTTTATTTTCCAATGAATACACGAATTACATTACATTTTAAGTAAAAATTTTGTACAAACATAAATTATTTTACAGGTGAAAATGCTTATTAATATAACATACTTAATTTTTTTTAAAGGATCTTGAGAGGAGCGTAATTCATTATCCCTCTACCTAGTTGCAGCAGGGATCTTCACTTGTAATTTTGATTGTGATGTATGTTTTTCCGGATAGTACAGGGAACTCATATTCGTCTTGCAGATATCTTCACCAACTGGTCTTAACGTGACTGATACGTTACGTATGCAATATAGACTACGCCAACCAAAGCGGCGACTTTCAATACATCCATATAATTCATTGCTGCATTAATTATTACACCATACAATCTTCACAAATAGTCAACGTCGCACGCTGTTTAGTGATTAATCACCAAATTTTATTTTATACAATTTCTTTCAAAAATACACAATTCAGAACCGCGCAGCTCGGGTGTTATATATATATATATATATATAAAGTTGTTGATATCAATTTACATAATCTGTATAAAATATATATAAAATCCCATGATCATGTTTATTAAATTTTTATGACTTTTACATCTAATCAAATGGATTTTATGAACACTTTTAATTCAATTTAAATATGTAACATTAAAAATAACCGGCCATTAAAAAATGAAATTTAAATTAAAAATTAACACGTATAATTTATAACATTAAATAAAAAGTCAATAACTTGGTTACAATGTGCCCGTTATACACGCCCCTCCCTGCTCCTGCCCCCTGGCCATGGGGCCTAACTGTGCTCATTTATTTAGTTAGCGTTAGACTGTGTCTATACACAGTAGGGCATTCCACTAATTAGGAAGCAAGGAGCGTTCAATTATACTTTTTTCATACATTATAAGTTAGGTTATGTTATGCCGTTGGCCCCGGGGACATTCATAATTGTACTTTAAAATGTACCTATACCTACCTATATAGAACTACGTATAATAAATTTAAAAAACACAAGAGTACAATGCATAAGTCGGCCGCGGGAGATATTCATCACATGGCTTATACACTGCGCTGCGCCGTGTTTGCTATTAATAAAAGTAAGACAATTCCAAGAAAACAATATCATTTCATTAAACATACTTATAAATTTTACTACCACTGGTACTTAATCTGTCGCGAACGTCCCTTTTATATGTGTGATTTAAATTCAATTAAATATTTTGTAATTTCACATCAAATTTTAATTCCATTTTCAAATTAAAATATCTGGTTTGAAAATTTTATGTCACTAAGATATTGTTTTTTGCAGAATGTACGCTTACTAACAGTACATTACAAATATTTTTCATTTTCTACAATTTCTTCTAACTTCTAACTTTTGACCACAATTTTTCCCGCCTGCCCCAAATCAAATATTTGAAAGATTTGGCTTCCCATGTATTTACTACACAATTCAAAATTTCAACTTTCTCTATTTGCCTTTTTTTGCGCGAGAATGCGAGGCCCCCACAAGAGCGAGGCCCCGGGCGGTTGCCCTGCTTACCACCCCTTAAGGCCGTCTCTGTACGTACTAGTATATGAATCTGCAAGAAATGTATTTTCGTTCATTGAATAGCAAATTTACACATGTTAGATAAGTCCTTCACCCTCTTTTGTATACCGCTGTCCCTCTTCCACATATATACTCATAAATCTCTTATCTACTTATAGCATGCTATTAACAAATAACGCGCTTCGAACATTTATAATGATTTTTAATTAATTACGTTATCATTAATCACTGGATTTACAATTATATGATCATCCGATAATTTATTGCCGGGACAATTGTGGTAAGTAATAATGGAAATAATTCATGGATGGACCTGGACCTCCCTGTGTACAATGTACTCGCTGTACATGCTGGACTTGTACGTTGATTTATAACTAATTTGGTTCGTTTTTATTTATCAAAATTTGCATAAATTATTTATTAAGCATTTAGATGGTAAATAAAATGATGAATTGCTCGTATAATAGAAAAAAGCATAACGCAATGTTAAAAATAATCATGAATGAATAGTCGCTACGAGTACGTAAATTATTTACGCAGTGGTGGACTATGCACTGTGCGCTTTAATTTTGCGGGGCTCTTTAAAATGTGTTTACATATGCTGCAAATAAAGTTTTAACTAACTAAAGTATTATTTAATTACAACTAAACTTTAAATATTCACTGTAAGTAATGGTGAAGGCGTTTAAATTCGCCTCTGGTATACGTACTGATTTTTGATTTATTCATCTTTGGATACATGCAAGATTAAAGTGTAAAACGTGTTGCTATAAGTCATACATTAAGTACAGTAAAACGTGTGAAATTTTTTTAATTCATCATATTTTAGGTTATAAATCTTTATTCGTTGACGTATATTAATTTCATATTAAGTAAAACTTGAAACCAATAATTTTATAAATGTGCGGAAACGACACTTTTTAAATAATTACAAGAGAATTTATTACAACAGAATTTAAAAATTTATTAATCATTTATAACGGTATAAACTAGAAGTCATATTTTTAAATCTCCATTACATTTTACTTAATTGCTCTAAAATAATTTAAAATAAAACCAAACAAAGTTATGCTTTAGTTAAATACTTAAACTAGCCTTTTTTCTTTGAATTCTTCAGTTCTTCACTGAGCTTCCTCAATCTTTCACAAATTTCTCGCATTATATCAATTGCTTATTTTCTATTCCTTCGTCTCTTTTCCTGCATCGCTCCCTTCTATTTTTTCCTTCCTGCTCATTGTTCTATACTCACACTGCTACAAACCCACTCACCAAACCTACTCCTAATGTTCTTCAGCTTTTCCTCTTCGTTATCACACATCATACAAGTTCTCTCTTTCTCTCGTTCCAATATCTGCTTCCTCTTTCTTGGTTTCGTAATCTAAATCAGGCGATTTTAGTTTCATTACTTTCTTATTTTTCCTAATGTGTTTTCCTATTTATTTTGATTCAGTTTCATTTTATTACTCTTCGAGTTCCAAAGTCTGGTTGTTTACGCGATCGAATCGATTTCACAGTGTGTACATCGATGTATCATGTGTACATGTACACTGAATCGGAGAAATGACGGTGAGCGATCTACCGTATAGACGCATTTATTTACTCATTAAATATTTTAATAGCTATACGATTTCTAAGATTCTATTGTGGACAAAATTCTGCCAAAATGGTCTTCCCATACTATCAAATCTAATCAAATCTTGTCTCCTCTTATTAATTTATTATATATTATTTAATTTCTATTTTTTGTTGGTCACCATTTAAATCACATCGCTCATTTACTTCGCAGTATATAATCATGAACTCTGTGTGTACATTTCTGAATCTAGCTTCCATCTCCAATCTACATGATGAGAATCTAATGATATACATATTGCAATCATTTAAATGCTAAGCACGGTTACGCAGTTAACAACCCACACCAACGCAATGTAATTTGCAAAATGCATAAACACATTTCCTCTATTAACATAACGTATCTATTTTTATGCATCTTGATAATGCATTAAATGCAACTGCTCATCCCATAAGTCCTTTTTTATAATTTCTTTTTAGCAAAACAATGAATCAGATTACTGCGACCACTGTTTTCTGCTCATCACGGTGTAAACTCGCTGTCAGATTAAGAGATACCCTCATTACTCATTACCATATCGGACTGCATAAGTGTGACTATTACATATCCACTTTACCTCCACGGGCGCACTCGTAATTTAAATGGGGGACTGCTATTACAAATTAGAAGAAAAAAGTTTACTCAACCATTTCTGTTGTCGTATATTTAAAAATGACATTAGAGTCAGATATTTCTGTATGTTTTAAAATCATTATTATAGATTTGCCAATAATCTAACTACACCACTGACCTAAATCTAACCGTAGAATTCCTCATAAGACAAATGATACCTGACAGCAAGTTAACATTTTGAAATGTACGAGTAAGAGCTGTGCTCTCAGAGTCAGAGTAATTGGAACAAGATACCGTCTACTTGTTTACTTGCTTGCTTTGATGTGTAAAAAATAATAAGTACCTATCTTGATTAAATTATTAATTTTGCATTATTTATGAAAATTACAAAATCGCGATTAAATAAAATAGATTACGTTGAACGTAATTTCTTTAGATAATTTATGTATTATTATAATGTTATATAATAAATAATGATAATGATGATAATAACATGTATAATTTGAGAATAAATTTATTATAACACACATGTGCAGTATTTTATAATTATTTAATATTAAAAATATATGGAATTGTTGAACATTTAAAGCGAGATTTAACTAAACAAAAAATGGCGTTAAACCCTGATCGAGATTTTAACAATATTGAAAAATTCAACACGAAAATTAAAGGGACAAACCCTACGTCAGTTTTATTTTGAGTTTTGTTTTCCTAGACAATACTTAACGTTCTTCTTTCATTTAACCTTTTTTTACAAATTAGACACAGAGCATCGAATTTCATTATGCAAAGTTTAGTTTAACTATACTAAAAAGAAATAGTTATTTCACTGAATTTTAAAATATTTTGTAAATTCGTAAGCATTTAGTTTGTAAACTCAAATTAATATTCAAAGTATTCATGTTAGAAACTTGCGTGCATATATTAACTGTTAACATTAGCATTAGCATTAGTCAGAGCCGGTTGACGGTCGTAATACCGGTAGCTCGTCGTAAATCAAAGGGTCATATTGTTCTGTCACTTGGACAAAAGTATAAATAAATTCAAACTGCCAACAACAGTTCTAATATGCAAAAGAGAAGTGCGATATGAAACATTTATAAGAAGTAAAATCAGAAACAAGAATATAATGTGCTGGCCACACCAATGCGACACCAACATGCGACATTCAACATACAAGTATTTTCATTCATAACCATTTTTATACATTTTTTTTTTTTTTTATTATTATCTCAATGAGTTAACAGCAATCTGCCAGTGCAGGCAATAAGCTTATGATATGACTTAATATAAAACTGACATGTGAGAGAATCAATCCAATGACTGATCTCTGTAATTATTACATTCTATGTTGCAAGATATTCATTCACTGCTTATTTGAGCACTTATCTTAGGCCTAAAGCTAAGTCAGCTGGTTGACAACGCTTTAATCTACGGATTTTTATACATGAATTTACTAGATTTAGTAGACTATTAAGTTACATGTGAGGCGTCTAAATGCAAAGGCATTAATTAAAAGGGTAAAATTCTTCAGAAAATGAGTTTAAAGTTAAGATCGTATATGCGTTTTCGTTCAGTAGGTTTTAGAATTCACGCTATATAGTAAAATCTGTCCAAGTTTTCGCTTATATCTCTGTGCCACTAAATAGTTTAGTACATCTTCTATCGATTGCGCTGGTTATCTCAAATTTGTCACTTATATCCGTTTGTTACTTCGGTTTAGACGTGTTGTAATTTCTTTCAACAAATGTTGTTTCTCTACTGATATGGACGACGCTTAATATAATAGTTGATATCCATTTAGACAAGTCGTAGAAGAATAAGAAAGAAACAGCATTTTAAATAAAATGTGATTAAATAGATGTTAATTTATTTGATAAGATAAAAATTGTTAAACAGCTCCTTGTATTACGATTACAAATGCAAAAAAAAAACACCACGCTAATTTATGTAGATTTTAACTAAGTCACACTCCGTTTGGCAAAGCGCAAATAAAACGGGTAAATAAGGCGTTAAGATTAACCGGCAACGGAAAAACTGCTATAAGGGCGAGTCACTGTGCTACGGTATGGATCCTCCAGGATTTCAACATTGGAACATTTGGTTGGTAGAATTCGAGTATTCGCCTGCAATTTGCCAAACGTAAATGAGGTTTGATGTTGTTACGAGTTTAACATCCGGAGATGGAATGGCAGAAGACCAAAGTCCGTGTGAAATATATTTAACTTGAAAATTATCTTCACTTTTAATTTCTCGCTTTTTATAAATATAAAATTTTCTCGAAAAAAATTCATTTAAAATTGTGATCATAACTCCTTTGTGATAGTCCATCAATTACGTCACAAAAATCTTTAATGTAAAAGTGATAACTAACCTGTTTTCTGTTTTTGACCGCTCTACAAATAATTTAAATTCATTTCTTAATTGAATAAGATATTTCAAAAACAAATATTTAAATGCCAGGAATAATTAGAATTTACGAATTATAAATCATAAGCCGAACATAATATTAGTACAATAGTATTTATTAACAAATATAAGAACTGTATACAATGCTCATTGAATTTTTATATTAATAATATCGTCTGCAGTGTTGTGGACCGATGCAAAAGGTCTCACCCTCTCTAAAAGTCAGATTACGTTACTCTCTCAGGCAGAGCAAACCAATGTCCATTCCAGAGTTGTTTATGTTAAGATAAGGCTGATGCCAGAGTAGCACTAGCACTGTACGCAAATTAAAAATTAAAATTCGCAAATCTTTTCAGTTTCAAAAACACACTATATGTAATTAATAGTCTATGTTTAATTAACTGTTTAACAGAGTTAACAACTTACGAGCTCATTGAATCATTGAACAGAGACAACGCTAATATTACTAAGTAGTCAAATTTCGTTTTATTATTATTTTATTAAGCTTATTTTATGAAACTGTTAATAACTAATCCAAGATGAAAGCTATGCAATGTTATATGCACAAGCTAAATGCTAACTGCAAACTAAACATTTCTCAAACGAAACTTCTGATGTTGGTTTTTGAGATAAGCGAACCAGATAGTGGAAGACAAATTCAACATGGATAAAACAAGCAGTTAGCAGAAGCTCGTAAATATGTTCTATGAATACTGCAGGCAGACATGAGGCAGTACGGCACTCAGTTTAATCTAGATTACGATATTTGCATGCGGGAGTATTCAGTATAATTCAGAGACAATTTCAGCAATTAAAGCAAAGTGTTTTATATATAATTTGAGACATTAATGAATAATTAACGTGTTTATATCTTTTGCTAATGTTGTATGTATAATGCAGCCAAGCGAAATAAAGTGATACTCCTTATTTTATGACAGAACGAAATATCGTCACTACATAAAAGCAATTATATATATGTAATTAAAGAAATTATAAAATTGTAAATTTTGTACATCAGTAAAAGTGCCAAAAGAGTTTTGTAAAATGTAAAGTAGTAAAAAAAGTTTAAAGAACTTGTGTGTATGTTACATAATATGCAATATAATTTATGTAAAATTTAGTTTAATTTACGTAGTAAAATTTTACATAAAATATTTTTCATAAATAATTCTCTGTTTTTTAAGTAAAATTCCTTTTGTGTTCACGTTTAAATTGAAATAAATATAAAAAGGTTAGGTCTACATAAAAGAAGTACCATAAATACGACTTATATAGATCTTCCCATTGCATTCAAATTATTAGCGAGTGTACCCGGTTGGAAAAGTTGTCATTCGTCTCTTTAAATTGAATAAAATAAAGGGATGAGTAAGTCGCTTTGGCGTGGTACGACAATCTCAAGAAGATATAGTTGGGTGGCGTTGGCTTTAACATCGGGTGGCTGGCTGGCTTTAGCTGCTTGTCTTGTTGGTTATAATGTCGCCCTTGTAATCGTCAATTCACACAAACCATCGATGCAAAATGCCAGTACTAATCAAAGACAGATACTGAAAATAATCAAAGTGAAAATAAGATATTCATTCGTAACCATTTTGTAGAGAGAGAGAGAGGGAGAGATCGTCATCGTCTTAAAACGAGACAAATTATTTCATTTGTACGTATCTATCAGAGTCTGTGTTCTTTTGTACTGGAAATTCTTATTTAGGGTATAAGTCATATTATTCATATCATTAAAATTAAAATACCTCGCCTTTTTTTATAACTTCACTAGCTTTTCTCCCGCTACAAAGCAACGTAATATCCTATGTCAAAGCGCTCGTTATGCGTCATGAGTACCGGCTTGGGCATTTACATTTTATATTTAGAGTCCAATTGTGGTAACCTACAAAGAGGAGTGAAATTTCAGATTACATCTACTATAAATTTTTCGAAGAATTCATTCAATTGATAAGGGGGACAAGATGAGTTGTTCCTCGGAGCTCACTGATTTAGGGATTCTTTAAGCAATCGCGTAACAAGAGTGATGGAAGCTAGTGTGGTGCTCAATATGGGGCCTATAATAAGTATCAATTGTTTCTAGTTATTATTATAGTTCTAATGCGCTTTCTTTTATTGTCATGCTGTGTTCTTCGTCCTTCTCTTTCTCCTTTTCTATACTTCTCATCCTTAATCCAGTCATACATCTTCTTAGCAACAGTACTTCCGCTCTTTTCTTTCGCCTATAACAGATTTTATTGAAATCGTCTCAAATTCTAAAAAAAGAAAAAAAGATTTTAAATAATATTTTCATTTTCTTTACGTAAACTGTTTTACATAAATAATACAGGTCAACACTCTGAGTGTAAATATCACAAATACTTTTAGAAATAGTAATAGTTAAAGGACCCCATAAAATGTTCAGCTTCGTGCTCCCACTTCCCTTATTGCGGCTCTGCGTATATATCGTTAGCTTCGAATTATAATAAAAAAACTTTTTTTATATTCTGACAGACTATTATTACTAGCAAGTTAACACCATAATTCTTTACTAGCGCATGCGTAGATTTAATCATAGTATAACGCATTATACAAATAAACATATAGGTATAGGTCCATGTTCTCATTCACTTCAGCCTGACCATATTTCAAATGCGGTTTGGTAAATTACCTACACCTGTTTACACATTTTCAAGGATAATATTTCGAAAATTAGAAAATTACATATTGATAGGGATCACATGATATAGATTTAAAAGATAAGTAAACACACATATCATATTATGGTCGTAAGCAAAGGGGCTCTCTCGCTGTGGTGTTATTAAGTATATAATATACATATTTATATACTTCTTTATACATATACAAGAATATTTTGTACGCACATGTTATTATTATAATTATCGATAAAATAAGTAAATTTAAAACATTTTTTGACAAGTGCGTGCTATAAAAATATAAAAATTGTATTATCGTATTGTTTAAATATTTGATATCGGAATCCCGATCAAACGTTATCAAATTTCAATCTAAACTGCAGCCATAATTCATAAATAATTACATTATATACAACATGTTAAAAGGAAGTTAAATTATTTATTAAATTATTTTATGCAGGTAGGTACTAATTTCATTGTATTATGAAATTAACAGTTACATGAGATTCATTTAGGGAGCAGATATTAATAACTGAAGGAATGAGTTTACTTGACCGCTTGGGGATTTCGTTTTGAGTCATGCGAAAAATTGCAGGGATGCGATGCGATATGAGTCAATAAATACATTTAGAAGTGTCAAGAGAGTCAAGGACCTTTACTTTTAAAATTCGGAACAGGGATTGTTTACGGTAAATTATTTGAATGCGCTGATTTCGAATATTTTGTTTACCATTCTCAATCTTAATGATTTTATATCTTATCTGTGGATCATAAAATAAAAATAGTTATCATCAAGCTAATAAAACCTTAAAGATCGTACAATTTTTATACACTACTTTTTCTGTGTAACTGACCGCTGTAAATTACATCACCTTACTGAAATTAGTAATGATTGAAAACAGCAGATGACATTTAGTACTGAGTGCATGCGCTCATGCACAATTTTAACCTTATTTCTTACACACATTTATATGTGAGTTTTCAAATTTTAGCACCAGAGCGCATTATGCTTAGCATTAAATGTGTCAACTACAGCAGTGCCTTGCACAATTTAAAAAGTTCTGCTTTTGCATTATGTGCGCAATTGATATCAACTAATTAGCATAGAATGTTGAAATTCTTGATATTGTTGACAATTACTATTGACAACTATTTTCAATACCATTATACGAAATGATTTAATACTATTAATAATTATCTTTATTTTATTTAAATCATAATAATAAAATTAAAAGTAAAATTAAATTTATTAAACTGAAGAAAAGAATATAAACAGGTTTTGAGAATAAAAATGTATGAATGTAGGTATAAATTTAAAAACTAATGTATGTTTCAATTAAACCAATTTTTACCAAATAAACCATGTATTTTCCAATTAAGTTGCATTGTGATCTCTAATTAGAAAACACTTAAATATATAGCAGAAAAAAGTCTAAATATTTTACGAAAGATTTTTTATATAATAAATTTCAAAATTGTTACCACTAACCCAAAACTTAAGGAATTCAAGGGGCGACGTATGAAAACAAAAAAATATTTTTTTTTAATTTTTTGCCGGAAACCACTAGCGTGGCCAATGCATTCGTATGTGTAGTAAGGCATTTTAGAACAGTTTCTTTTTTAGATGTAAACAATCAAATTGTTTCCTATAGATAAATTAAAAAACAATTAGAATTACTTCTTTAATGCTAATGGACTTTATTTATCATACCAAAGTCGTTAAAGTAACACAAACTATAAATGTGTTATAAGACAACAAAATATTCTCAGTTATCAAAGTCAGTGTAGTTTAGTACACGATATTTAAAGCATTGATACTCTGACAGTTGATTGACTGTAAACACCTTCCAGTGTTAACAACTTCCAAGGTTTTCTGACAATAAAATTTATATAATTATTTATGTTATAAAAAATGATTGATATAATGTTTATGACGTACTATAACTATAACATCTAGCAATTAAAATCAAATCCAAGGTGTGGTGAGCCTCTGCATTGAAACATACATATATTCTACTTTTATTGGGTGCTGTTCCCAAATAAATTTCATGTTTCAAGACATTTAAATACTAGGCGCCTGATTCAAGGTGTATTACTGCTATAAAATTAGTAATTTTATATATAACTGATTGCTACAGAATGCGGTAGCAGGTGTATATATTTATTATCAACAAATGTGCTCTATTCTTATATTTGTATCGAATTAATACGACAATATGTAATTAGCAGTTGGAATAAAACTGTTAGAAGTGATTTATACTTAATAGCTTAACTATTAACACCATTGATTGTCAATATTATTTAACCTGTTACATTTGTTGCCTATAAGCAGAGGCGGCCTTAGGGAGTGGCAAGCAGGGGCAGGGGAGGGGCCTCGCATTCTCGCGCAACAACCCAAGTAGAAAAATTAATTACTATATATCTATTTGAATCTCGCGCTTTGAATCACTGCGTCTTCCTTTAAGGTATTAATGTAGTTTTAGTTTATAATCATTAATATTTGTCATCTTTGTGCTTGTTATATATAAAATTTTATTTCTCGTCAATTATCATCAAAAATACGTACTTATAATTTACATTAATTATTAAAAATAAAATATTTTTTGCGGAGAAAATATTTTTTTTTATTTTTATTATATTATATTATATTATTTATTTTATAAAAATGTTATAACTTGAAACTTGGTTTTTTAGTTTAGTTACACGTCTAACCATTTTTTTAGTAAAGTATTTGTACGTAGAATGTCCCGCAGATTCCATATCTGGCAACCATTTTAAAATCGGTTCCTAATTTGACCTATGAAATGCCGATATCTCAAAAACAGGTAGTCCAAAGAAAATATAAATTGCATATTTGGAATCAGCGTTGAATTTTACTTATATGTATATCTATTTGAATGCGTTTTCTTTTAAGGTATTCATGTATCTTAGTTTATCATCATTAATATTCGTCATCTTTGTGTTTGTAACTTATATAAATCTTCCAATATAAAATTTTATTTCTCGTTAATTATCATCAAAAATACTTACTTACGATTTACATTAATTATACAAAGAACAAGTGCCTCGCAATGGCTAAGGCAGCCCCTACCTATAAGCTACACAATTAATTGCCTGGTTAATGCGGCTCTGAAAGTGTTTCTTACAACAAAATAGATTTTGGGCCTTATAAACCTTTTTCAAAACAACTTTATGAGTATTTAACATATCTTATGTCTGCCGACTTATGTATAAATTGAATAAAGTAGATCTCCACAAATTGATAATTCTAAAAATATTCATATCTCCATCTATAATTTAGATAAAAGTAAATAACAGGCCTTGGAAGTATCGTTGATCAAACAGTAGCCGTAATTAAACCACCTAATAAACACAAAACCAATATGTATAGTAGCATTATGGCAGAACACGATCATTACGAATACTTGAACGTTTATTTGCAGGATGTGCATTAATGTACTAATCAAGTTTTGTAAATTGAAACGATTGTTAACATGAAGAATAAATGCCGATAAATATAGAGTACGAATATCTTGAATACAAACATGCACGCGTCTCTACTACGCATGCGCACTCTGCGCGTTGCATTGTGGTAAGTTTAAGTATACAAACACATCTCATCAAACAAAAGTTTCAAATTATGTTAATTTAATATTGTGGCGAAAAGAAAATTATATATACGAAATCAATAGAATTATATGTTTGTTGTATTTGCTATTCTGTTTGTATGCTGAAATTTCGTGTAGGTTTTTTAAATATTTGCGTGACCAACGTTAAAGATTAAATAATACAAGTTCGAAATGCTATTAACAGTGTGTTCCCTATGTCAGTTATTGCCAACGTTTCTTTACATTTAGGACTACTATATATAGTAGTCGTTCTATATTCGTAGTAGTAGATCTATATTCGTCCCTTAATAATAAAATCCATGTCGTACAGCCATAAACAGGTATAAATACATTTCACAACATTTCTTTGATCACCTGAGGTTCACACAGTTTGCATTAATATAAGACAACGATCATGATTTCATTTAGGATCAAGCGAGGGTCATATAATAACGTTTAGGATGAGACGAGGTTCACTTTACTGTCTTTAGGATGTAAAGAGGAGTAAAGATCCATTTTAGGATCAGGATAGGTCTAAAATTTCGATTCGGGTATTTATGTTAAATTCAGGCTAAGAGGAGGTAAACAGGAGAATGTATCCGATACCCACACAGATAAACCGTTATGTGTATGGCCTGTATAACTGTTTTTAATAATTGGTAACAATATTTTCCAATAAGCCTAATGGTTTTAACATAAATGAAGAACGAATTCCATAAAACGGAAGGATAATTACATGTTGTTCAAATAAACAAATAATCAATAAAAATAATAAAACTATTATCGTTGTTGATGGCGGATGGAAATTAGTTTTTTTATGGTTATGTAATTACAAACAACTATTTTGTAATTTACTTTATATACTTGTGTATTCTATACATAAGTAGTATGTAGTATATAGTACCGCCTGATGGTGTTTTTATTTAAAAGGGTTAATTTTATATTTTATAGTTTACTACCGTACCGTTTGAAAGTGTAACTCACCATGCTACTAAATTATAGCTCAATTCATATAAATGGTGCAAATTAAATTCAACACCAGCAGTATAAACTATATCCCATTTACTATAATTACAAAGCTTGTAAAATATTTTAGTATGGCATTACAAACACGAAACCCATTTTTATTTGTTTTGTGTTAGTTCGCTCATATATACCGTTTTTCTATGTATTTGTTCATCATATATAAGTAGATTACGAATGGCGTAATACGGTGAAATTAGCAATTAATTTAGTTATATCGTTAATGAGATATCAGTACTTAAAGGTTATGTACCGGAAAGTTACACCATTTTCAGTGGTAAAGAAAAGTACAAATTCTTTATATTTTTTAGTTATTTTCTTTAATAAATTACGCCTCATTATATAAATACTTACACGCCATTCATAGCGACTGAATTCTCGTAGCCGTACTTCCTATTAACATGTGCCCTGCGCCCCTGTGATTCGTTGCGTTGTCACAGTGAGTCATCGATCATTATTTACAAAAAAGCGAAACTAAAAGAAACGGTAAAGTAAAATTGATTTAACTATATTTTATTAACCATGCTTTCAGATTTTATGAAATCTTGAACGAATTCTTTTGCTATTTTTTATAAAATATTTATAATATAAAATTGTGTAAATAATGCGTTTTGAATAGCATTTTTATCACCAAGTTATCAGCGCACCGTACCGTTGATTTTCTCAGTAACGAACGCTGTACGAATATTTGTGTGAGGCCTGAATAACATTTTAAGATATGCATAATTAAGTACCCTTTCCCTATATTTACGTTCTCACTAAAGAAATATTTCTTATCATATTTTCATTTCCTTTAAGTTGTTCGAATCTAAACGATGCGATCCAAGGAGTTTTCATTCTCGTTTATTTTCATCAGTTTTCAAACCGTTTAATGGTTTGGGGTGAATTTTATTATAAAATGGCGTTCAAAATGTATCTAGTATATAAAATTGTTATCTTTACCACAGAACACGGATGTAATTTACTACTTTTGCTGAAATAATATTTTACATTGGTTTTTAACTCTTAGCGTGCCAAACTCCTATATCAAAATATATATTCGTATTTATTTTTAATAGAGAGGAGCAGAATAATTTATTATTTTCGATTACATCGATATATTTTATTCGATGCATCAGTATTTTAAAAAATCGTTCTTTACAAATATTAATTACAACGAGATCTCACGAAAAAATTTCGTCAAATTTTAAAATCAAATATCAGGATGAGAGATCTATTTTATAATAAAGAAAGAGGAAAAATATTACGAAATTAAAGTAATTATTAAATAAATTATTTATTATTGAATTTAGATTTTTAGATTTATAAATTTATGCAAAAAAATTATATTATATGCAATTAAATTATAGGCGAAAAAAGGACCATGGTCCTAAGAAGGTCGTGAAGTAAATAATAAAAAAAAAAAAAATTATATGCAAAATTATTATATTTTATAAAATGTAAATTATAATATTATGATGGTATTTATGACAGTACATGTCAAGGTAAAATTAAATAAATTTAAAAAATATGGTAAATAGTTTTAGTACACCAAAAAGGGATCGATAAAAACATCGATACTTTTTCATTAGACGCCCATCCCTAATTCAAACAAAAACCTAAAGTGTTTATAATGTGCTATGTACAATTCGGCCATATTTTATATATGCGCCATATTTGTATTATGGTACATGTGTTTATATATACATTAATTAAAATATATGAATAAATAAATAATAATAAAAATTAGAACCGCCTTATTTGTCTATTTGTATTTATACATTTATATCAGTTATTAATTACATAAAATGTGGGTGAATAAAATTACAATTATGTAATAATGTTTATTCATAAAGGTCTCTTAACACGGTGGCTACTCGTATTATTAGTGGTATTAATTAATATTCTTAAGGCTGCTTGTAGCGAATTCTCTATTTACACGTCGAGTTTCTCTCAACTTAATATTACTTTTATTTAAATTTTAAAAACGTTGTGTTCATTGTTTGAAATTTATTTTGAAACTTCCAGCGAAGCTGAACACATAAATTTAAGGGTGTTCTGACACTGGAACAAACTACTTGCGCTCTTTGATTTTTCCAGTAAGGAGTTAGATAGATCTCGCAAGCAGCCTGTTCCAATGTAAGAGCAGCAGTATCCATGAAACCCCTTTTTTGTTGTTGTCAAGTTTCAACTCGTTGAACTACTTTATTAAGATTTCAGTAATTCCTACTTTTAGATGATAAATTATGCTATTGTTACATTAATGTTTTTTATATTCAATTAGATAAAATTTAAACATTTTTCAGAAAAAGTTTATAAGATAAATCATAATTTCTGTACTTCATGACATATTTTATGAATTTATCATGGAAATCAGTATAATAAAATAATTTTTAAAAGGATAACAATGGCTTATAAAATGTAAAATATTTACATTTGTTTGTATTCTTAATTAGCCGGGAGAGCAAGACGCCGCAAGACTTTGTTCCGCGTTCCTTGAGACCACTAAAATTATAATTTATAACCTCAACTATAACCAAAGCAATGATTGAATATCTTAAGGATTGTCCCCACTATTGGAACTTGTTTTAATACTAAGTTTAACGTTTTTGTGATACAAGGCTGTTCTGTCATTTTTGGCTTAACTTTATATGGACACGGTTTTGTTAATAGAGATGATGCTTTACATAATTATATACTACTGTGTACTTAGTATGTAAATAAATAATTGAATTAAAATATTAATTAGTAATTTAAATTACTATAAACGTAATGTTCGTAAGGTTGAATAATTTTGTAAATTCAACTTCATTATTTTAATTTGTATATTATTTTAGAATAGTATAATTAGTTTTTAATTATGAGATTTTAATTTGTAGCATATTTTATTAATGTTAAATATGCCGCGCATTTATGAATATTCATTTGATGTAATAAATTAAATACAATATTTAATCTAATGTTTTGAATAGAAATATAAAATCACTCTAGAAAATGTACTTGCCACTTACTTTCAAAATTAACTCACTTACAAAATTAACGAGTCGTTAATAGAACTAAACATTGGCTAAAATAAATAAACGGCTATTGTAAAATAAATTAAAGAAGTAGTCATTGCTATAGACCGATTCACAGTCAGTAAAATGTAAAATCACGAAAGTTGTAATTAAAAACCCTACAAATCCAGACCCAAATGCTATATAATTGACCTAAAGTAATTCTAAAATTATTGCTTTTTTGCCTAAGTAAATACGTAGTACCGATAAAGGAAGATGTATTATGGTAAAAGTTACTTTGGTCTGGAATAGTTCTACAAGCTCTTTCAACAACTGTTGAATGGAGGAGTCGGTGTAATGTGGACAACGCATTAGAGTGCTGGAAATAGCTCAATTGCGGGGTTCCTTAGAAACCTTGAACACTACCCCCCTTCCCCTCTTTTAGGGTTAATCTCGGGCAATACCTATTCCTAAATTACAAATGAAAATTTGGTTGTAAAATAAATAAAATTCCCATTCTCTATAATTGATAACATTAAACTTTAAAAAAGCTTTTAAAGCTTTGACAGACAAGACAGCTGTGATAAATGTATCTACATTAAATTAACAAAATACAACAAAAAGAAAAACTATTTTAGTGAATGTACATAATCAGAACGTTAATATAATAATAAAAATCAATAAAACAAATAATGGTGGACCTCATGTGTGGCTGGTTGCCATTATAATTTCGGTGACATGAATAATGTGGGTGTATTTAGTATGTGTTTTGATGGGGTATCGTACACAGGTCACTGGGTGGGGGACGGAGGGGAAATCGGTGACGAGTGACGGTGTGCGGTGAGGAGTGAAGAGTAATGCGAGGGGTGAAGGGGGGGGGGAATGGATTCAGATAGAAGTATTGAAATGTTTCGTGAATACTTAACATGCGGCCATTAGACCATTAAGCCAACATAAAACGTTGAATGACCCTTTTATATGCCTGCTGTTTTAAATAAAGGTGGAGCTAAAAATCAAATGTGCTCGTATACCTTACAGAATATTCTTATTTGTATGATCAGAGTAGGTATGTGAATGAAATAATTGAAATATTAAAATTTTAGGGCAATTTTTATATGAAAACCTTTAAATATTCTTCAAAAACACACTTAACAAGTTCTAATCCATGGTGTCTAATAATCTGATTATATACAAATATAATATAGGTCACACAAAACGTTAAATATATTATTTTCGTAACAGGTAACATTTACGTTAGATAAACATTAAATACTGTCTCAATTATAGTATATTATTTTTATTGTAATGTTTTTGCCATTAGTAACTACATTCTTCCGCCTTAAGTCATTAAATTACATATCACTGTGCTCAATTACATTTTGTGATCCTTATTCTATCTACCCAAAAGAGGCTATAAATGTTTGATAACATCATGCTGTACTTAGCAGAGATATGGAGATGTAAAGAACAAAAGAAATTGGAAAAAATCCAGGAAAAATATGTAAAATTGGTATTAGGGATTTATGATAACGAAGGAGATGAAAAGAGACAAAATAAGGATTGAAGAAGGAAAGAGGGCACGTAACTAGTTTTCGTGAAAAATTATAATGATTAAGATTCAATTTTTACATTTGAAATTTCGGGTTATATATAATATTAAGACCCAGGTAGAAAATGAACCTTGAGAATCACCTTGTGGCAATCTAACATGTATAAAACTTGAATTGCAAGATAATTTCCTACCGTGGCTTTATTATATAGGTATTAGTAGTTTCTACGGTAGATGACGTACTCATCGATAGAGTGTAATAACATTTTATACAATTACAAAGAAAATCAACTTATTATCAGGAAAAATTTGAAGTCGATTGACCGTTTCGGACTCGAGATAAATGATTTTAAAGTTCGAATCATTGGATCGGAAGCAATGAGAGTCAATGAGGATATTTTTTGAGCATGTATAAAAAAACGAAAATGTTATTTAAATTATATGTCTATATATATATCTATATATATTCCTTTTATATGATTGTTTGTTATTCAATCAAATATTTGTTTAACGAGCAACAATGGTAATTAATCACACAATAAACTCCTCTAATGACTCTATAATAACCATGAAATTGCAATTCCATTATTTAAAGATTCGCTTCGCTACTAAACAATCACCATGACATTAATTAGTTATTGACGTTTGTTGGAGAATGACTTTTAAATTATTAACGTCTTATTTATGTCTACTGCAAAACGATATTATAAATAGAGTATTGTTTACCTCGTTGTAAAGCGACGTTTGTTAAATATATTTCATTTAAATTCAATAAAATAATTCGTAATTTTATTTCAAATTTTAATTCTATATATTTTTTAATTAAAATATTTGGATACGTGATTGTAATATTGAATTTTTTTTTTTTTTAATTTTAAAAAATGTAAGTGTGCAGAACTGTGAAATTTATATGAAAAAAGTAATAGTGCTGCGCACTTACAGTGTAAAACTCACTCTTAAAAAAAATTGTATACACATTAGAACACGTTCTAAAGAATATTGTAGAACCAGAGGCCCTATTCCTGTCCCGTCCCATTCCCGTCTAGTCGTTGTCGAACAGATCAAATTTATATGAGTGAAACATTTTACGAATAACTTTTAAAAGAGTAATAATGTACTACAAGAATAATTAGTAATAAAATTTAGGAATAGTACAGAAATATTCTTTGAAAAGGGATTCGTAAAATGTTTCGCTCATATAAATCAGATCTGTTCGATCACGATTAATGTTCGCAAGACTCAGAAATACGGGTTCAGATCGAGGTATATTAATTTTCATAACATATAGAGTGCATTTTCAAAGAATTCTTTAACATATTCAATCTAATGTATCTTAAAAAAATTATGAACTAGTTCTTAATTTTGAAAAGCATTTGTCTATTAAATTTTTTATCAACATTAAGAACATTTTTAACAGTGTGAATTAGAAATAGTTAGACTTTACCAATAAGACTCTAATAATGATTATACGAGTACACGCTTTCAACTGCATCTACACCTACAAAGTAAACATTAGACAATGGGCAGAGTTGTCGTTATTGATTACATAATACCTGTGTGCACTCAGCAGCACTCGGGAGTCGGCAGTCGGCAGTCGGCACTCGACTACACAGTCGGTAAATAAACAACAGGAAATAGAATAACTAACTAATCCGCACCTCCACCAAGATGCGTCACGTCACGTCACGTTCGGCGAGTTCACATGGTGATAGTGGTGTGGTAGTGATGGTCGTAAAACGGATTTAACATATTACAGAAGAAAGACATTGTTAGCGTAACGGGCTTAGTCACAATCACTCAGGTACCGTATAAAAGTAATAAAAGTCTATTGGTATCTCGGGATAATAGAATTAATTAACAGCTACAGGAAGAACCTTTTAAATTTATGTTCATTTGTATTCTATGTTGGATTTGTCATAAGCGTCATTATTTTATCTACTTACTTGTAGAATATTATATAGTCAATAGTATGTACATTGTTGTACACATATGCAAGGTCTTGAAGAAAGCATAAGGTAGCAACTAATGCCTTTTGAAAGTAAATTGTCGCCGAATTATCTGAAATTTAGACAAATTTATATAAGACAATATCTCTAGTTCTATTACGAATTGTAAATTTTTAATCAAACTCATGTGTTTTTTTATCATTCTTTCGCCTTAAATCCATAAATTACATATCATTGTGATTAATTACATTCCAAAAGATTTAATTACATTCCAATTCCAAAAGAAACCTACACCTCTTGTCTTCTTTGTCTCTTCGTCTCTTTGTCACTTCAGATTGAAATCACTTCTGCCCTGGCGTTACTTTTCTTTCCTCGTTCCTTTTCTCTATTTCCGCCATCCACCTCTTCACTTCACTGCCTCCCTTTAATAACTGCACAATATTCTTCTCGCTCATTACTTTTTTCTGACAAGAAAACTTTCCTCGCTATTTGCCCAGTATCTGTTCTCTATCTCATCGTTTCCCTATCTAAATCTGGCAGTCCTTCTCATGTTTTTTGTGTCTTTTTCTCTTAAGTAATGTGGTATCTCTCTCTCCCAAATTCTTTCATATCTTGTGTTGTAATTGCTCTTCTCGTTTTTTTTCATTCATTACTGTTGCTGTATCTCCTTATACCTTCTCCATAGCACCTCTTCCACACTTGTGCCTCCTTCTCTTCTTCTCTCTGCCTCCTCTGTCGCCATTCCATTCCTTTCATAATACTCCTTTCTCTTTTTCGTGCCTCTCCCCTTCTTTCTACTCTCCTCTCTTATTTTCTTTAAAATTTGCTTTCAGCTTAAATTAAATTTATATAACAACTGAATAGATCACTGCTAAGCTTGCCATTCCAGAGCAGCTTAGGAGTAAATTACAATTAGGAGGCTTTACTAAGAAATTATGTTAACTACTTCGCTCTGTATAGTTTGTATGAAAGAGATATGAAATGATTTTTCGTCTCTTAAAATTAGATGTGTTTTTATTCGAAATATTCAATGCTAGATAACTTGAATGACTGATAAGGCGTTGCTTGTATCTCTGGCTGAATTTGTTAATTTCTTCTTTAATAGTTTTCATATCGAAATCGTAATCGTAAATTATTTTCATTGGTTGATAAACTTTTATATTGTTTACTATAGAATTTAATATTTTAGTTATACAGAAATTTCTATAAGAAATTATAAATTACTTAAATGTTAAAAAAAATCAGCATAGACACCTTTCTATTATCAACCTTTATAAGTTCAAAGCTTTAAGAATATTTTTGTACCTTTCCTAAGCCAAAAGGTAATAAAGTTATAAATTTCTATTATTACAATATATTTTAACCTTTAAATAATTTACGATTCGAATAAATTTCATGACAAAGCTTCTAGAAATAAAGTTTAGCTATAATCCAGTAAAATACAACAACTTTAAGAGCTACCTAAACCTAAATAAATATATATTATAAATATTTCAAAATCAATAGTAACATTTAATGGTATAATATTACTGACTTAGTATCCGTTTGTCTGGGAGTCGGAGTCGGAGTCGGAGTCGTAGTCGGTATATCTGTGCTGTACAGAACGCAGAGACACCTGTACGTAGTAACTAACAATATTATCGTGTCCAAGCATTAATAAATTGTGATTAGCCGCGGGCGGGCAGATGCCGATATTTATATGTACTTGTTTTATGGACAGTGGACACTGGTCCCTGGTCCCTGGTCTCTGGTCACCAGTCCCTTGTCTCTGCTTGAACTTCTTGACTCTCTAGTTCAGAAGACAACTGTGGGCACAGTTTAACAGTTCTTTGCTTCTACATGGTTACTTGTTATTGGCTGCTGCACCCGATAAAACAAGTTGATCCTGCTTCCTGTTTTTATACCAGTATGACCCAGCCGGTAACTTATTTCTGTATCAGGGTGATTAACATTATATCGATAAATTGTTGATGGTGCATGACAGTGCTGGATTAATCTTTACGCAAGCCGCCAAAAAGTAAAAAAACTGCATTGCATCTAATCACAATTGCCAATGCATTGCATTTTCTTAAATGACCTTCTTTTGACGCTCCTGCGAATCAGCCCTGAATTTCCTGGAGATTCGTAAAAAGTGGGCCCTTTTTTGCTGTATAACTTTGTATTCGTAAAAGATAGAAAGGTGAAATTTCGCATGTGTATTACGCTATTAAATGCGAACATATTTCAAAACATATAAATTCAAAATTTAATAAAAGGGGCCCTGAGAAAATTAGGGGGCCCGGTAGGAAACTTTAGAGAAAGCTCAAATTTTGAATTGTGTAATAATTGAATATAATATTAAAAAAAAAAATTCAAAAATTTTATTTGGGAGCACGGGGGCGGTTTCTGCCGAGGGTAAAAATTGTGCTAGAAAGTTGAAATTTGGTAGGCTAACTTTGGTACTTAATTTACAAATCGAAAAGAAATCCCAAGTTTTGAAAAGAAGTTGCTCAAATATTTTTTAAGTTGGTTTATATAAAAAATTGTTTGTTTTTATATGTGAAATTTATATTAGTTAAATATTTCTATTTAAAAATAGAATTAAAATTTGAAATGAAAGTCAATTCACACGTAAAAGACTGTCGTCGCTTGCGACGGGGGTTAACACTAGTCATAATTATAATGCGTGGAATATTAAACTTCAAATTTATAACCTCACTTTCGTGAACCATATATACATGTACTTCTAATATATTCTGCCTCAGGACTCGTATATTGATTTAAGTATACACAACAAGGTGTAGAAAAGAAAATTATAGTTTACTTTTTCAAAAGAATTTCACCCTTTCGCTTTAATAATAGAATAAACAAAAAATCAATTTAAAAAATAATGACACCCTATTATACAAATAAATATTAAAGAAAAAAATTCAATTTAAAAATAAATAGACAATACATTTTATACAAAAAAATCAAAATATATTAAGTATAGGTTATATAACGAGAATTTCAACAAATTCGAGCCATGTGGCTGACGTCTTCAAGTAGGTAATTGCGGCTAGACCTCACCACCACCACCACGTGACCACTTTCCGTTCCAACTGGACCGTAACTAGTTTCCAACGTATCACGTATATTTGTACCATTAAATATGTCTGTCAAATCTCTATTTGATATGTATAATCCTTTTTAAATCGTTAAGTTTTCAAGCTGGACAATTTGTCATCTCGCATCTTCAGTAAATTTCGCTCAGATAAATTAATAATTAGTAAAACTTTATTATCATTAGAAGGACATAATGAAATAATCGAAACCTGTACTAACTGTAATGGCTCTAGTAATTCTAACACACTGTAATTCAACGTTACAGCTTGAGACAAGTCAACTCGGCATCTGTGCAACTGTTCACATTGTCTCAACTGTATAAATTATAACTTGACCAGAAGTCCAAGTGTGCGGCAGTCAGCGACTTACCACAATGCTTCAGCGCCACAATACAACAACAGTCCATTCGAATTGTTTCTTCCTCCTCTCTCTCTCTCTCTCTCTTTGTCGCTGTCGTTGCTGGTTTACCCCTTAATTTACCGTTCTCTCGCTCAGTTGATTGCTGGTCACTTTGCATAAGACTCTTACTTTGCATACTACGTTTTGTACGAGTATCTTGCGACAATCGCGTAATTAGAGACCTTCCAGTTCAGAATATGGGCGTTAATGATGTGGGCCGTCCACGTTCTTGTCCTCGTCGTCGTTCACGTTCAAGATGTCTTCTTGTAATTTCACCATTATGATAGATTGGCAACACTGATCGGTGTCAGAATTTAATTATTTATTTATGTATTTTAGTTTATATTAAAAATGATTTTATGTTTGTGTGTGTGTGCCTTGTGTTTTTGTTGTTAATTATAAGGGTTATAAAGAAATAAGTTTTTGGATGTTGAATTAAATGAACAGTTAATGACAGCGAAATAACTGCGTAATGGAGTAATAAAATGACATGTAATATATCTTGTGTTAAGGTTAATATGGAATTTAACGTTAATGCTGATCGATATTGGGTTTGAATCATAAATTATGATAAATTACCTAATGATTAAGTCATAAATACTTTGTTATATTACACGATTATTAAATTTAAAAGCAAGATACACAGTTTTAACTGGAATTATATTTATTCCTTTATAGAGTCCTTTTTCAGATGATCTACTAGTTTCACTCCATCGACATCATACGTTTGCATTCGAGTATTATTTTCAGTTGGAGCATTTACATTTATATTTTACAACCCAGTAAACATTTTGGAGTCACTTTGACATCATATTGAAGATGCGTCATGATTTTTTTGTCAAAAAAGAGTTCATTTATAGTTCAGTTTCTCACATTTTTTCATATAATGTCTTCTTTATCGGCTACAAATGGCGAAATTACTCCACCAGTCGGAATACAAATGAAGATAAAGTTGATGCGAACTATAATTGAAGTGAAATAATGATAGAAACGTCACTAAATAGGGCACTTCACCAAATTGTTTACTGTGAACTAACTTTTATTAATAATTTACCGGACTTCCAAGAACCACGGTCCTTTTATTAGGATGCATGTTACTTCTATTTTAATGTGTTAATGTTGCACTAGTCTGGACGGACCATCAGGCTACTCAAATTCCAACATTATTTTTCCTGTATCACCTGGAATTATTTTACATAAAACAATTTTTTTTTAATTATATAAACAAGTTACAAGTGATGGCAAACAACATTATAAAGTTCGAGTAATATATTTACTAAAACATAATATCTCATGAAACATACTTCATCATGACTGGTTTCTAGTGAGAAGTCACCTTATTAAGATACTTAAAAATACAAAATCCCACTGTGCGTGTACAAGGCCCACGTGTTTTAGACACACGTGTTAGACGCACCTGAAATATCTGTAATTCTTGTTTTTGTATATTATTTCATATTATAAGATTTATTCTATATTATCTGGTTAGTCTGGTCTGGTCTGGTAGTCCAAATGAATGAAAGATACATCAGTCATGCGCATGTTCAAACAGTTCAAGCATACTGGGATTGTGTACATCTCCTCCCGTTCTCCTCCGTACCCTTCGCTAGTCACTAAGCATGTCAATTGTCAACACAATGGAACGATGCCGGTTATATGTGCCGATTATACATATTACCTACACAAAATATATTCTATACACCAGACCAGGTCTCAGGTCCAGGGTTGACCGATGCTGTACTGGAATAAGTTCATGAACCACTTAATTTCCAGTTGTTTATCGCACCAGAGAGACAGTTCAATAAAACACGAACAAAAACACCAATGTTTACACTAAAGAAACAGTTCTTAAAACATTTTTGTCTTTTGTTGCTATTTTAATAAACAAAACACGTTCCCATCTGGAGTCGGTAAGATCAAAGGAAAACATGTTTCTTGTTGTTTGGTTTGAACAAAGAGTTTTGTTTTCTGTGAACATTTGCGCTTGTCAGTTGTTTTAGTCAGCAGTTTTATGGTACACACAGAAATACACTAAAAACAAAACCAGTTTGTTCAGTCTGAACAGTCTGTTTTCGAGAAACAGAACTGTTTTAAAATAAAACAAAACATGATTTTGTTTTGTTTTTTGACAACAAAATTGTTTTGAAAACTGTCTCTCTGGTGTGAAACCGGCATAAGAATCACATGATATACGGCAGCCGCCTGCTAATGTAAACGCGAAAAATATACACTTAATAAAGTATTTCGAGATACATATTTTTTTTTTAAAGAAGATGATTTTAATGTAAGAGTATTTTTTTAAGTTCATCAACTTTTGATAGTTATTAGCACTTAAATAAATATATACATTTACATACATTTCATAACACTTAATTTTAACGGTTTATAATTCTCCTATTTTTCAGTTTTTTTCCATTGTATTCCAAATTCTTCTATTGTTGCTTTCTTAATTCATCTTCCAACATCCCTTTCCTTGTATCTTGATGTTGATAAGAGAAGCAAATCTTCGAGTAATTTATAATATTAATAATTTGGCAACAGTGTCATATGTAGATACCGACAAATCACATTTGTTTTACATTGAATTCTACCAGTCTATTATCATAAAAATTAATCTAATTCTGAATATTTTTATATTTGAGTGCTGTTATTCATTTTAAAATTTCTATTTAATTTTCATTACATGGTACAAGTAGATTACATAAAACCTGAATAAAATTTGACATATTAATTACAATTTTATACGTAATCTATTACAGATCCCTTATCTATCACACATCCATTAATCATTCGTTTACAAAATTTATTTCAACTAAGTGGAAAATATAAAGTATATTCTAAAAAGGGTAATACTCTTAAATTAATTGGGAATTGAAGTCAGCCAGAGTGTGCTACAACCCTGTAATGGCCGTGGCCAGTAAAGTGGCTTACGGGCACGCCCAATACCTAGACCAATCTACAAATAGATTACATTATGTACATACACTGTTATAACGGGTATTATGTATGAATACATAATACATATATATTGTAATGGTTATATTGTCATATGTTCATTTTCTAATGTACCTACATAGCAAACGTATATTATTATTTATTTCTGAACATAATATAATATACATATCATATGTTAATATTATAAAAGTATTGCTCATTAGCAGTCCTGTAGAATTTAAAAAGTATGAGTATATTTCAAACCGAACACCTGCTCGACCGTCACTCAGTGTCAGTCAGAATGACGATCGCCTTGCGCAGCCTTCCTTGGTGTACTCGTACTTTGTGGATCAGACTTGGTCAACCCGTACTCGCGGTTGTTTGATTTCATTGATTTTGACCTATACCGACTAGCTTGAACTATATTTTACTTTTTATTAAGATTGATAAGAAATCAGTTTAATCATTCTGGTGCTCGTAAAAACGCAAAGTTTATGAGTTTGTATGTACATAATCAATTAAACTTTGCTCCTGGGATTGAACTCGAATACATAGAGCACTCAACGTCGTACATCATTGCTCTCGCCCATTGTGTCGTCTACTTTTTTTTTTAATTTTTATGAATTCCTTTAAAGTTCAAACGATTTTGAGGTTCACCACCCCTGCTACAGAGTAGAGATAATTTGGTGTTATTCCTAGTTTACAACAAAGGGTTAAATAATAAACTAGAAACGTTTCTATTTCACACATTAATATTTCAGATGAATGCATGCGTTATAAATTTCCGTCCGTTTCCTATCATACTTTTATCTATATAATATGCATGTAATATGTACAAGTATAATTAAAACTATATTTAATAACAGAGTGGTTTGTTATTATACGTATCTTATATTTAAATACATTTATATAAAAATGATTTCAATTTACATACAATTATTTGGTTCTAGGTTTGTGATAAAGTACTTGCAGTTGTTTAATAGATTCACTATTTAATTTTATGATAAGAATATACATATGTGTAGCGTTCTAAATAGAAATGGAGAACGTCTAGTTTAGCATTACTTATTAATATGATTAATAAGTATTACATATGGGATTCAAGTCATACTATTCGAATTAGTAGATCTGTAAGTTGTATGTTAATTACATTCTAATTTTTTTTTTTTTAATTTTTTTATTTCACAACTTACATAATTTAATCAATTTTTGGGAATATATATAAATATGACATGCGAGCTTGCCATCCATCGATGACTCACCCTTTGACTAAACCTATTACATTAATATTAAGTACATTTGGAAGCTATTCTACACCATATTTGGTAGGTCCATTGGATGTTTACGTTTCAGTCGTCTAATCGGTTTATGCTGGAAAAGTTGTACAGCTGATTCATTTGGATGAACTTCTAATCTTTGTGCGTACTTCTTGCTGATATCCTTAATTTCACTTCTTATGTATGGAACCCCAAGATCTTGATGTGTTAACCAGTTTGGAACGAATCGCAGCACGTTAAGGATTTGCTTTAGCAGTTTATTTTGAAACCTTTGTAGGATTTCTATATTAGAATTGCTGGCACTGCCGCATAACTCTATACCATATATATAATTGTCTAATAATATTTCTTGATTTAGTGCTCTGGTGGTCTTGAGATGGAATGATTAACTTACTCTTAAAACACAGAGGTAGCTACAAACCACTGAAATCCTAACTGATTGTCTAATTTTGTTGGACGACAAAAGTATCGGTTCCGCAGTTCCTGTATATCACCTTGCTATCACCTTCGTATATATGTGTGTTACAATTAACAGACACCACATTTCAAATTCAATTCTATCATCTTAATTTCTTATATCTCTAATTCAATTATATCCAATCATCTACTTTTCTTTGTTCTAATTGTTTCATTTGGTCGAGTAGAATTTTGCCCTAGTTATTTCAAGACCCTAATAAAATTCTAGTCAGACCTCACTTCACGTCTTGATAAGCCGGCAAGCAATATGTTTCAGGACCGTGTTTTTAATTATCGATTAACTGTAGTTTATTATAAACCTTGATTGATAATTTTGTTTCTCATCTCTCATTTTTGTTTCAGAGGAACAGCAGATTTTTGTTCATAACTGTAATCTTAAGCAAGCTAAATATCTCGGTTACATTTCTTCTTAGTTAATTGTGGTCGCTCTTTTACAAATGTAAAATTCAAATCTATTTTCTTATTTAAATTTTGCATATGCCATAACTAAACTTTAACCGATATGACCAAGTCCATATATGATATTTCGTTAGTTGGTCAAAGCTTTTGAGTACCCGATTATTATTCTTTCGGGTAAGCCTTAGTCAGATTAATCTCAGTGATAACTACCTGATTAGGTCACTCTCAGGAAAGCCCTAGGTAATACACGCCTAATCAGAACCTCATGCACCACGAACAAAATTTCTGCTCGGGTGTCGCTCAAGAAATAAAGAGTTATATCCATTCATTGGCCCTCCCGACACTTTAAACGTATTACCTTATAATTTTTGAATGATTCAATTTATTTATCACAACGCCGCTAATGCAAGTTTGTAATTACAAAGATTAGTACAATTTTAAAATAACTTTATTCAGTGACAAATACTAAGTTCAAGATTTCCAGATCGATAATAATTTCGTGTCCGTCATAAACGATGAAACGTATATTTAGATTAATCACGCACTGTAAAGTCAACAAGATAAACGCGCACTCGCACGTTAAGCGTACGACATAACATAAGATGTCAGCCATTAAGAGACCAAACCAAATTACTGTTAATTATTTTAAAATATTAAATTAATGATTTACGCATGGCAGGAATTAATCGTCTAGCAAGTTAAGGTTATGAACTACACAATTGAAAAGATAACCTAATTTCCTTATTTTAAACATATTGATAAATTGTAAATTATAAATTAGAAATTATATATTATAAATTATTGTATATGTAATAATATTAATAAGTGCTAATAACTTCTAAAAGTTGATGCACAAACAAAATAAATATAAAAAAAAAAAAAAAAAAATTGAAAAGATAATTCTTGTATACCCATACCTAGTGGCTTAACACCAAACTAATTCAATTTCAAAATTAAATTCTTTAACATTTAGTCTCTATTTCGAGTGCCAAGTGCAGCTCTAAATTTATTTCTATTGATGATACGTCACTGTGAAAAGTTTTCTTTACAGGGTCAAATAAATTCGCGTAAAAGAAAGAAGTGAACATTCTTTCTTTTCATTCTTCTTTACTTGCCCCAACCTCGTGATGGTTTCCAAAATTTACTTCTGACACAGAAATTACCCAATTTTCTTTTCCGTGCTCCACTTCATACACTCTGAAGAAGAAAAAGAATTACAATTGCGATAAAAGTTAACCATATATGCTACTGAGCACAGTACCAGATTTAGGAGGTGTCCAACGAAGGAGGAGAGGCTCCTAATATTTTTCCTTCAAGTCTTTTAAAAATTTAGTGCTTTCATCTCTATTGTGGAGACCCCTTTCTTATAGAGGCTTCGGGGCAGCAGCCCCGCATGTCCTCCCTCAAATTTGAGTCTTACTGAGCAGAAGTATGTTATTTGATTGAGAAATTTGTAAATTTGATCGGTGTTTGCATTATATCTAAAGTGTACTTTGATTTTTAAATACAAATTTAATACAATATTTATTTACTTCCTAAGATATATATTTTATGAAGTATAAATAATAAACTTAATTGTTAGTGTGAGTATATAACCTCCTTAATTTCAACACTGCTAAAGGCGTTGTTCTTGGACCGCTATTTGGCGCTGAGCCTGTGACACGTATGTAAATTAGAATCTTCAACATGGAACTTGAAGTTGAAGCACAAGGTGCGCTCATATTTATAAACATCAATTTTACAAATTACAATCATGATCATGCTGGCTTAATTTACTCGTATTAACCTGGACATTTAGTTCAAGACGCACGTGATATTCCATCAGCTTTGATCATGAATTATGCGTTAGGTATATGTAATTATGATTTGACATACTTATAAAAATATAAGAAGAATCTTTTTATAATGAAAAACAAATTAGGTTTTCAATCTAAATTAAATTTATTAACATTTTTGCCATGAAAGAGTTTGCTCACAGTTCAGTTGTTCATATGAAATGTTTCAAATGGGCTATAAATGGCGAAACCACTTCACCTTCCAGAAATCAAGTAAAGTTTTTTACTGTTAATATGTTCTATAACGCTGACCACAGTTATTTATAATATATTAGGTATATTTAACATAAAAATTTACCTTTTTCATATTTTTTAGGTTAATATTATGTAAGATTACATAACAAAACCCAGTAAACAATTTGGTGAAGTGGCTATGGGTAAACGAGTATAATATAACGAGTATTGTTGAAGATGAATAATATTCATTAAAGAAATCACGATCCGTACTAAAGATTACATCTATTTATTTCTTCATTTAAATATTTATATTTTGCAGACTCTAAAAAGTAGAATTCCATTAAGTTTTATACTCCTGTCAAGTTTATAACTCCGGTTATAAATCATAAACCGACTCCGCTTTTAATTCAGCAGTGAACCGTCGTTGCGATCTCTGTAGGTCATAAAAAGGGCCTTTCCTATGAACGACTGAATAGAAAAGGAACACGTTCCAGACAAAAAACTCATGATATGTAATAGAATTTAAGTAGAATTTACTCCAAAATGTTTACTGAGAAGTTATCTATCGACATATTTAATAAAACTTTTTATGTAAAATTATATAATGTTACATATGGAATTAATATATTACTGAAATATGTTTATTGTCTTTTCCATTTATCTAATGTAACAATTATTTGAATAAAACATAACGTTATGAAAAGAAATATTATCAAAAGTTAATAGTGAAGTTACGTTTTGTGTATAGCGAGATATATTCGAACGTATATTAAAGCAATGTCTCATTCTGCAGCAGGTCATTAAGATTATCTTAATTTTTCATTAACAAGAAATAATTAAAACCTTTAAACAATTTTTTTAATGATATGAATCATAATTGAAAATAAATGTTGTACAGATAGCTTGATACTCGAAAACGGTGTCATTTAGTGTCAATATCACATTTTAAAACGTACCCCAGACATACCAAAGTATTCAAAGATTACTAAATATTGATAACGTGAATCAGATAGTATCAATTTTAAAATTATGACATTATAAAAATGGTTTTTAATTTTATAAAAATTTGTAATGAAAAAGGATTAAAAATATATGTATGCATGCATGGTAGGTTATTTATATTGTAGATTGATATCGTAAAAACTAAATTATAAATGAAGAAAATGTCATGTATGTGCAGTGGCGAACTATCTCATGGTGCCGGTGGTGTAACTGCATCAAAACCCCAAGCCCTGGAGCTGAAGCAGAAATATAAAGAAATATTTTCTGTTTCTGTAAATAACATTATTTAATTTTGTGAATCATTACAATACATTTTTATTTTCACATCATTTTTTAGTTAGCTCTAACATCACAAAACTTATCTGTTACATAAAGAATTTTACCTAATATACAACCTTTTGTAACCTATTCTTCGAACTTTTTGATAAGTCTACGTTCTTAGCGCATTATCTTAAAACTCTTTAAAAACAGGATTAAAATATTTTAAGAGCATCAATTTAAGGATTAAATATTTTAAAAGAAACCTATAAAATAATAATATAAGGTTTTTTTATGTATTCAAATGCACCAAGAATTAGAGCAATAACTCCTCATTGAAATATTCACAAAATGTTTACAAATGGACTACAATTTGTATTATGCAAAACACATATAAGTTAAACGTTAGGTTTATATACATTTTCAATATTATATTATAGAAAAGACTGCCATCTAGTTTTCAATAGAACATATATTATACCATTAAAAAAATAATGGAATATAGACCAGGGGAATGTTATTTTTAGGGTAGATTTAAAGAAATAAATATTGAAATAAATAAATTGTTTGAAATGGTTATATTATTGCTAACCAAAACTTGAGTCGATTTTTACGTGTTAATAGTTTAAATACATATTAACCTATTGTTGTATTTTTTAATAAGTGAATTTGTTAATTTTTAAATTTTATATAGAATAAGCAGTTAGTGTTTGTGGTTAGAATCTTGGGTTATTGTTGTAGTAAACTATTAAAGTATATTGTTTAATTGTTATTATAAATTAAATGTACATTAAACTTCTTGCATTTACTTATACTTATTTCCCAGTTCAAAAAATATTGATCATTTAAATATTTTAATTATTTAAAATACTGATATCTTGAAAACCGTGATATTGCACAATAATATATAATATTAATGACGATTATTAATGTACCTGACATATGTTATTATTATTATTTAACTTACAATATTTATTTTGTTTATTTAGAAGATGAAATCGAATTTATTTTATATTTTCAGAATTATCAGCTCAAAATATATAAAACATATTCCAAGCTTTACTATAAGTATATAATTTAAATAATGCTTAATTAAAATTGAAGTTAATTAACGTATCTTTCTTTTTATTACCACCATACACCATATGCTGTTCGTTTTAACTACGTACACTAATTTAACATAAAAGTAAGTACATTAAAACACGAGTTTCGTTTGTATTAATACACCAGAAATACTTTTTACAGTAAAACTTACACGATTGCTAATTAGTGTTTAACTAACCCAAGGCAAATACCTTTCTTTAAAATAATTAGATTTCCTTGTTCTGTAAAAATACAAATGTCAAAAGTTGTGATAGTTGTGTGGCCTATAATTCAGGCGTATGAATTATAAGAAATCTAGAAAAATATTAGTTTTGTGAATAAAATTAACATGGTTGGATTCATTCATTCACATATACTAATGCGTTGGAAAACACTTGTCTGAACTTGTTGGAAATAAATAATTGTTTAGCTGTCAAGTTAAATCAATATCATAAATATAAAAAGAATGTCTAATAAGATATATTACTACCAAAGTATCGATTTTTGAACAAAATTTTAAGAAAATGTGGGCTAAATCTTAGCGAAAAATTTTGAGTACGTACATAACCTAAAAATAGTGTAACAGCAAGCAAGAGAAGTATAGAAAGAAATTATTTTCTTCGATAAATTCAAGAAAAAATCATTGGAAAGAATTAAATATGAGATTACAAGATTTATATACATATTAATTATATTATCGCGAGTTAAACTCAAACTTTCTGAACCTGAAACATAAAATTTGATAATACAGTGTTCTTACAGTGTTCAATCTGTCAAAGTAAAATTACTTTTTGTTCTGTAAAAAATAAAATAATAAAACTAATTATATTAAATAAAGTAAATTACTGACGCATATCAGTAAACTGTAGGTGCGAATGATAATTTATACTCGCGCATAGAATCGCTAAAACACTTTTTTTAAATTAAATTATGTCACACTGTAATAATAATGTTATGATTAATTTTCAATATTTGTGTCTTACTAAATAACAGTGTACACGATTAAATATCATGTTTACATAGACCTACCTAATTGCACACCTCTTATCTCATCTATTTCAGCTTCATTATAACATAAATAAAGTAATAAAAGGAAATAATTAATAATAAATAATAAATCCGCCAACATAATTAAACAAAACAAAAAGTTTTATCTGTAATATTTCTTTCATTAATATCCAATCATCAGGCTGCATCGATTTCAATCTTTGATTGCTATTATACTTTCAATATAATAAACAATTATTTACATTATACGATAGTATTAGTGATTTAATAACAAATCCTATCTTACAACAATCTTTTATGGCTTAATGTCTTTAACAAATTAAAGTCTAATAACATTTTTCTTTGTCACTTCCCGCCTTTAACATAATACAATACAAAAAAAACATTTTTAAATACCTAATTATAAATATTATCGATTATAACCAACCACAGCAATATAAAAATATCAATATTATGCTATAAATAACTAAAGTAATGTTTAAATTTACATACCACTTAATAAACGAAAGGAAATATTAAATATTTAATTATATTTAATTTACGATACAAAATTCTTTTAAATAATTCTTAATTTTTATTTTAGTGAATTCTGTTTTACCGACTACCCTTACCTACCCTTTATTTAGTACTATCTAACCGATAACAGATGGCTGCAGTAGACAAGCTATGTCGTCGCTTGAATTCTGTTAACTGGTATGGCTTTAAAATCATGTCATATGACTCTACGCAATAATGTAATTTATAATAATTAAATAATTAATAATGTATATAAGTTTAAGAGAAATATTTATTTAAAAAATGTTTATAAACCCTTTTTCTATTAAATAGTTTTAGTGTGATCTCTATTTGGAATAATTCTGTTTTTAATTTTATTTGCGAACGTTGCGAACCAAGTAGCGTTTGCAACATGGTTTTATTTAAGGTAATAGATGAATGTTATTGCCAAACGCCTGGGTTTATGCAACTATTATTACATTGAAATACAAAATAAAGATTGATGCGTATGCAACCGTTAAATCTATAGAAAACATTCACGACAAATATTACTAATACCAATTACCATCATAAGAAAATCGTTTTTAATTTCAGGTCTCTGCAACCCAAACTTCGCAGATCCATTTCAATGCAGCGATATGAACGTGATCAGAGGTAAGTTAAAATTTTGAATTTTGTTAAATTATTAAAATAATTACTTTCAAACGGTGACTTGTATTGTTGTTGCTTATTGTTGATGGCCGGTTATGAGGCAGCGGCACCATAAAAATTGTCAACATGATAAGAGGTCGCCAGGGTTAGAACTCAGCTTCGAAAATAGTCCATAAAAATTATTCCGAATTTTTTTTATGTAATTTTTAAGTAAAAGGCAAACTTTTTTATGCTTATAATAAGTATAATTGTGTTTTTAGGGGTAATCTATAAATTATGTCACAAAAATTTAATGGTTTTTAATCTCCCCTCCACTTTGTCTCGCCTTCTTACACATTGTGATTTGTCTTATTTTGTTTTTTGATCATGTATATTTTATATTCTTTTGGAAGACGTCCCTTGTCACGTCTGCTCACACTTTGCGACTTTATCCTCCGCCCCCTTTGACTATGACGTAATTAGCGGCACCTTATATAACTTTAAATTATTTATATTATAAAAACAAAAATATTTTTTAAAAATGAACCAACGCTGTTTATTTTATTTTCGCAACAATGTCCTGTTCCGACAACATTTTCTGAATTCATTTAGTACCTGTTTTTGTGGCGTAGTTTAACGTAATGGCGTTGTAATTTATCGTTCTTACAATTTGTTTTAATGGAATCTTTATAAATGAAGTAAATTGTCCAACGTAATATTTTTTACAAAAAAAAAAACCTTTAATACTTGTTGAATTTAATTATATTATCAAACATATTTACGATTATGGTTTTAAACAAACAGGATATAATTATTTAATTAAGGTGTTGACATATTTATAACTTTGAGTGCGGCAATTTAGAGAAGAGCAATTTACAGAACATATTTTCGAAGAGAGCTATTTCTTAATTTCTTGCAATAGTTTTTATTAGTATTTTTTATCTACTATACCTATCAAAATTTTGACAAATTTATAAATTATTTAACTCACTACTACTTAACATTTGCATAAAAGACAAACTTAACTTATAACACGAGGTGTATGGAACGCGCCATTTGAATATGGTCACTATTTTTGGAGGATTTTTTCATTTTTTCCATATCACTTTCTATAATATTATACAGCCTTTTGAAGTTAATGCCTAATGAGTTAAGAAGGGCGAAAAAAAGAACCGTGGTCCTAAGAAGCCCGTGAATTATTATTAAAAAAAAAAACATTTTTTAAGTACGTGTGAATGCCCAATTATTACAATTATTATTTATAAACAATTTATTATTAACATGAATTATTTTCGTAGGTGTAGTGAATGAGAGTGGGCATGCAGCCAGTAGGAGAGCAGCAGCAATATATGATCCGTCAGGGGTTGACAAATCGATTTTTTAAGCGAAGTTGATTTCCCATGTCACTGCCACATGACGTTACATTTTCTTTTTGCTGTAGAAATAGTCTAGCGGTCTAGAACTAGACTTCTATAATCAAAGCAGTACACTCAATACCGTAAATATGACTTTTGGAAGGGGGATTTCTTTTCCTCTCCAAACGGGAAACGAAACTGTGTTTTTTTATTTGGATTAACTGAAAAGTATAATATACTACTATTTTTGAAAATTGTGACAACTATTTTTTAGCCAGCTCATCTAAAATTAAACAAGATTCTTTCAGCCTCAAGAATTTGATCATGTCGGTTACGAATAGGCATACGTTTATAACAATATTACATTTCCATAAGTTCAGTCTATAAGATATAAAATAGTAAGTAGTACATCAACAGTGAAAAAAGATAACCAATTTTTCAGTGTAGGGTCTCATATTATCCAATTATGAGTGACAAAAGTAAAATTCTTCAGAAAACAAGTTTAAAGTTAAGATCGTATAGGCCTTTTCATTCAGTAGGTTTTAGAATTGACGCTATATAGTAAAATCTGTTTCAGTTTTCGCTTATATCTCTGTGCCATCTTCTATCGTTTGCGCTGGTTATCTCAAATTTATAAAATTTGTCACTTATATCCTTTTGCTTCTGGAGGCCTCATTCTATGGCTAGATAATATTTTATAAAAAGATTACGATTATATATATCTGAAAATATATATATATATATACTAGCTGTCCCGGCCACGCGTTGCTGTGCCTAACGTAGCGCCATCTATTGAATATTTACTCAATCTAGTCAACAGATTTCGATTTACTCAACAGAATATTTACTCAATCTAGTCAACAGATGTCGCCATCATCGTCGCCCGATGTCATATGTCATATACAGATAATTAATAGACAAATAATTAGCAATAAGATAAATAAATTGAGATTTAAGCTATCCTATCTTTCAAGTTGGACCAAACTGCACACGGTGTACAAATTTGATTAAAATCGGTTAAGTAGTTTAGGAGTCCATCGCGGAGAGATGCAGTGACACGTAATTTATATATATTAAGAAGATTAAGAAGATATATATAGATATTTCTTCAGATTCCAAGAAATTGATGTTAGAAAACCTCTGGGAAATATTCGTGTTCAACCAATTATCACAAAGAAAATATGTAGAAATATAGCGAGTCGTAGAAAAGAGTTTTTGAGTTTTGATATATATACGTATAATGAAACAAATTTCAAAATATGTGGCTTTCATAATATTTGTATAATCTATGTAATGCATAACCGTGTGGGCCGTTTTCTCAATTAAACTTTACTTAAGGTTGAAGTTTAACCTAAAAATGGATTTTCTAGTTTAACTTTTTTTTATGTAAAATGTAACAGAGGTAATTTGTTTGGTTACACTAAAGTTACATTCGCCTCGAACAAAAATAAGAGTTGAGAAGCAGAAGTACAAACAATTCATATACAAGATTCATAATAAACCTCAGTTAACTAATAACTGAAGAAACGACCCTTAATAGTATTCTACTATAAATATTTTCTTGAATTATATTAATTTAAATACAATAATAAAGCGTTTATTGTATTACGCCTAGCATGAAATAACGTTATAGGAAACGTAATAATTTAATGTAGGTGTCCATTACACAAAAGATTTTGTACAATACTTAATACTGGCATATGATAAAACAGCAAAAAGATGTAGGTTCCAAATCCCTGATCTTTACAATTTATTTCCCGATTTACATTGTATAAATTCGTACTATATAGGCAACTCGCGTTATAGAAAGGTTTACCTTTAAGTAAAGGTAACGCCTATGCAATTTTCAAATGTTCAAAACATATCAAATATTATTTGTATATCAAGCACATTTTATAAATTTATTTTACAAAGAATTCCAAATAAACATACAACTATATACATACAATATATTATTGAAAATAAGTTTTAAAATTTTACATATAACATTATATATTTTGAAAGTTGTTTACACTTCGATGGAAGAATGGTCGATGAAAATACTTTAGATGGTTTGGTACTGATGGTGATACTGATGCTGATGCTGTAATCTCATGCATTAGCATATCTTCCGGGTGATATGTTTCGTCAGGTAGTCCGCTTGACGATACTATGTGGCACTTCCAATCAGCCGAACTATCGCGTCGTGAAATCACTTGTTTTGGATCCAGGACGGATTCCGTGGTAGGATTCCTAAACTGTTTTAACGATTGCTTTAATATTTTTTTGATATTGTGTTTCATTATTAACCTCAGAGTTTGTACTTTAGATTAAAATTAAAATATCACCACTTTTCAATCAAATCAAAGACACAGCAGTCATCATAAGTTTAAATTAATCAAATCTTGTACACTCGATCATTTTCTTACGTACACCGAAATTGTCAGCCCTATTTTCATCTGATTCAACAGCATGTTTCTGTCTAACCGATGATGAAGAAGATTATATGCCCCATCAGTCGATAATACAAACCACTCAATATTGTCCGGGGTCGATAACTATAAAGAACATCAATGCATTTTACAAAAACGAACCTTTTAACTTTTACCTGTATATATTTTTGTATATTTATCTAACTTATTTTTTCGCGCCCTTGTGATCCATCGAGTGTTTGTCAAAGGGATTATTTAAGGGTTTTATACAAATATTTCAAACTGACATTAAATATAGTTAATATATAATAGGGGTATCAAAGATAAATTAGTATTATCGTTGAGTTCACGGATCTGGCTTTTTGAAAGTCTGTGTAATCACATAAAGGTCACACTGTTTTGATTGATAGAAAATTGTCTATTTGATAAATGGTTGTAATAACTTACTCTTATATTGTTTCGTAAGAATTCGTACATGCACTGGCACATATACTGTTATGCAAAGTCGGTACTGCTAGTTTATTACTTACCCTAGGTTTACACTTGCGACAATCTTAAATATCTTAAAACTGATTGCTAAGTCATTGTCTGCGAAAACTGTAACCTCTTTAGCGATTGTTCGTGGCCGAATGAAAACATGGCTAAAGCAAATATTCGTTCACTTATCATCTTTCTCAATTAATTCGTTGGAATTGCAAATGTATATGATTGTAGTAACCTTCAAACAATATGTGTTCATTATATTCTAATTATCAGTTTTCTCCCTACACACATTTTTTCGTATCGTAGTAATGTCGAATAGCCTGATTACAATTTGAGTAAGATTTTTCGAAGCACGTTCTAAGCCACAGGTAGAAAATATTTTAGGGTACGTTCAGAATTTTTTTTTTCGTATTTTAAAGTTTAAGTTTATGGGGTGGGGTAATGCATTTTGCTGCTGAAATTTTCGCCTTCGTTTTTGATCCGAAATGCCTTCGAAACGGATACTCTTTTTTTTCTTTGTTCTCCATAAGTCGCCCAAATGTCGATTCCTATACTAGCTCGAGTACTAGAATATCGTATTCGAATCTTATACCTTTCGGATCCAAATTTTTTGAAAAGAGTCCACAGACCAATTTTTTGAGGAAAATTTACACATTTAGAATTTTATAAATTATGTATGAGTCGATTTTTCAATTGTTGATTGAAGTTGATGTTAATAAATGTGTATTGGCGTGTCTATTTTATTAAATATCTAAATATTGACGAAGATATAGCAATTAAAAGTTTGAATTGTAGTTTTAGAAATGGCTAGAAATGGTCGGCCATATTTTTATGATTTAACGTCAGTTATTTGTTAAGTAGGTCAGTGCTGTGGTAATGTTTTGTAGCTGTTGGTAGTCGAAATAATGAAGTCAAATCAAAGAATAATAAGTTTTTATTTTATTTAACCCTGCTAAGGCAGACATAATATTGAAATTCTATTGTTCCTTGAAATAGCTGTATATAATATTTGATATTTTGATATGTAAATACATATACTAGAGATTTATGAGCTGTAAGGTTGGTAACTTTACACAAGAATTATGATGTAACATGCACTTGGAATGTGTACAACGTTGAATCCCTTTTATAATTAAAGAGAAAAAATGGCTTTTTTAATTGTTAATATCTCCTAACATATAAGGAGTTATTAAAAAATAATTGAACATTTGAGGTTCTAGTAACCCACTTTATCAATATATAGTACACTTTACATAGGACACAAGCCCATTTCTTTAATTACAAATATTTATTTGAAATACCAATACGAGTGATTGGCCACGTTAAGTTCTACACAGCTTGACAGCTACTTGCTTTTGGATGTGTACTCGGCATGAAATCATTGTGGTGTTTATATTTAGATGCAGAGATTATTGAGAATGATTTGTAAAGAAACACAATTTGTATTATAATATTGATTAATTTGTACACCTAATACAATATTGTTACCGAAATTCTAAACTATTTCTTTAGAAAATATGAATGTGTTTTGTTATGATTAATGAAAAAATAAATCAACGTTGATCTGAATGCTTATACCATTACCAAACCTATTATAGGTGTTGTCGTGTATTATGTTATTTATATCATAAAATAGATTAATTTAAATGTAGAAATAAGATGAAATATATTAAAGATAAGACTACAAGTTAAAAAGTTAAAGAAAAATATTAGAAAAGATTTATTTAAAATAAATTGATGTTTTCATATGATGAATTGATTATTTTAATGAGATATCAATATGCCAATACCAATGATTGTTAAATTGATATAGATACGTCAAAAATTAGTACTCATAAAACAAAAATAAACACTGATCTATTTAAAGTACAGTTCTTTAAAAAAAACGAGTTCTTTAATGTATGAGCAGAGCGAGAAATATCTCAAACTAATATGACCACTGAAGTGTGTTCGTCCGGAAGAGAAATGAAATATGGTAGTGAACCAAACACTGCTCACCGATGGCACGAGGAGTACAATGTCAGCGGAAATATCCTCATTCACATACCACGATCATAATCTAAACAGGTGCAGAGTATGACTTAAGTACCTCGGCCACCCAGTGGACGAAACAAAATATTATTATATTATTTTTTCACACAAATATAAAAAATAGTTTAATAATTATTTTATCTCAGTTGTGAAGCCCGACCACATGTGTTTTGGGAATCGCGAGCATGCTCGGTTTGTAGTGAAATTGTTATTTATGCCAACAACCTTTTTCTATACTATTTTAAATTTCTCATGTGCGCATAGTTAAAATAAAAATTTAGTTCAAGTGTCGAATCTACATAAAAAATTCTAAAATTTGTTTGTAATGCGACACTACTTTATGAATCTTATTCACGATATATTTAGTTTCCGTAAACCTTCCCTCTCTCTCTTTATGCTACCAATCCTCTCCAGCCCCCCGTGTCCTTATGCACGATCTTTAAGTCCTCTGGGTCCTACGAACTCCTCTTTTACTTTCATTAGCTGCTATTGTGAACCCTTGCTTGAGATGAATCTCCTTGACGAGTATGTGCTCTATACTTACACATGCATATGTGTATGTGTTTACATACACGTGTGGTTTACTGTAGATGTGTTTTTGAAAACGTCAGATGATGTACGAGTATGTATATCTGATACTCGTACACATAGAGAATTATTTTTCCTCAAGGCTTTATTCAAATATATAAATAGTTCTGCTTGGGGCAAACCGATAAAAGAAACCGGAAGAGTTGTATGTGAAATGAAGGAAGTAAACCAAAGCCATATGCAAAATAGGAAATCGTTCTTCAGATAATTTTATTCATTTTTATTTGACGTGAATAAAATACTTCAAGTAAATCGAGTGAATTGGACGTTAAATATTTAATATTAATAGGTAATAAGTTTTATTTAATTTTGTATTCGTTTTAAATCATTTTATAATATGTGACACTTAGGATACGGTCGTTAATTCTCTCGGATTTTAAGTTAAATCCGCTAATCAGAGTTACGTGTATTTAACATTTTTTAACATAACAAAACTTACCTGTTACGTAATGAATGTTGCCTCAGTACAACATTTTGTGACTCGTGAAATTTCTTAACAGATATTTTCAAGAATTACAAAATATTAGGGTTTCATTTTTCAGGATTAATGGATTATAAAATGCCTTTATTAAATCTTTTTAGGTGTACTATATATATATGTGTCCTTGACATCATAAAATCTGCCAACGTACTATGAGGTCGTCGGTGATAGGACTCGGCATCGGATATACGAGTATGTTAATACTAATTTTTTTAATTTTTTTTGAATTTTATTAGGCTTTGGCTTAAATATCATTCCCACTCACTGCTTTAATTTTATTTTGTATTTAATTTAAATTGTTTAGCAAATGGTAATACGCGTAGTCATTCGCAGTACCATTTTTAATTTAATTTATTTTTTAAGTTTTCTTAGTTTTTTTAGAACCTTACAAAGTCCAATGTCTTAAATTAAAAATATTAAGTTAAGAAAAAACTGTATTATATTATAACCTCCAAAATGTGTCAATCTGTCAAAATTCAGTAGGATTTACTTTTAAAAGAAGTTTAAAGTCAGTTTTAGGAAAATATAGAAGTGAAAACAATTTCTATTAGTTTAATTGTTATTAAAAATAGCAATTCTAATTATTTCACATACAATTTTGTCGAACTGTCAAAATTTATATTACTAACGATGCATACGCACAAACTAAATAAACTAAACTTAAATTAAAACACAAGTGAAAAGGAATGCTTAAACGCAAACCTGAAATCTAGATTATAATATCAAATGAAAACTGCATGAGGGTTTATTCAGCCTTCTTGCCTTTCTAAAATACATAGATATTACATTCTTGAATATTTAAAACTACTTAAAATTATACATAGTATATAAATCTATACAAATACTAGCTGTCCCGGCCACGCGTTGCTGTGCCTAACGTTTTTGTCATATTACATTACATAGTGCCATCTATTGAATATTTACTCAATCTATATTTACTCAATCTAGTCAACAGATGTCGCCATCATCGTCGCCAGATGTCATATGTTATATACAGATAATTAATTTGCAATAAGATAATATTGCAATTATAAATTGAGATGTAAGCTATCCTATTTTTCAAGTAGGATCAAACTGCACACGGTGTACAAATTTCATTAAAATCGGTTAAGTAGTTTAGGAGTCCATCGCGGACAAACTCGGACAAACATGTGACACGTAATTTATATATATCAATTTATATTAAATATATTATCTTATTTTAATTAAAAACCAAAATTACATGACAATTTTTAATCAAAAGTAATTTGCATAAGAAATTTTTTTTTGTAATATTTATTTGAGTGCATCAACTAGAAACAATAAGTATATACACTTTTAAACATTTACAACACATAATATACAACTTATAGACAACATAAGAACTTTATAGTAAGCTAGTATTATTTTTACTTGATATATTTCGACTTCCGACTCTCTGACTCGACACCAACATAAAAATGAATACTACAAAGAGATATTTAAAGTGTGATAAGTTACAGAACAATTAGTGGTACCGCTAGAAGTAACTAGTAGTATTTATATGTCACGACTTCACTTCTGACAGTTGGCAGGCAATAAATTGGCAGCAGACGACGAACAAATCACAAATCACGGCACAACGCAAAGTTGAATAGCTCATCTAATGATATTTCCAACGTTTTTTTTATATAAAGTAAGTCTTTTCAAAGGCTACAACTGTTGCAACAATAAATAATTTATGCATATGCATATGAACTAGAGCCGGAGCCGGAGAACGCATACAATCATGAGAAAATCACACACATACATAGTATTAAGTTTCCCTTTCAATTTAAATATAATAATATAAATATATTTTTTACGATGAGATTCGAAAGGTAAAGGCATTTTACCCCGCCGTGTATGCAGATGCTGCTTAAATTAAAATAAATAGTTTAACCAAATTATATATGGACCAGGAAAGGGGTTAGGATACGTATGTAAGGAAGTTATAGCTATCTCTTTCACACTAATTGAATTTCAATAAAGTAATTCGAATAATATATATACTACCTGCTTTAAAATATCCCTTTTCAAAGGTTTGTGGCATTACCTGTCATTCTTATATAATAAACCTTGCGTAATATTTTATCTGTGGAACATAAAAAATCTTTTTAACCCCTTTCGATTTCGTTTCAGATTAAAAGAAAGGTCTCGTTCTTATTATAAAATGCTGGGGACATTTCTTTACATTTAAATTATAATACAATATAATAATAAATAAGAATAAGAATGCCTAGACGATGCCTGAAGGATTCTCCACATAGTTTTGCATATGGTTTATACATAATTTAACAACCCTTTATTCAAAATTGAACCCTTGAATTGATTTATTACTTAAATTCAACGGTTGAATTTTGTGATATATTATTTATTTTTAATTTTCTAAAGACATCTTTCAAATCAGTGCAAGTATTATTCTGATTAGGATGCATAAAATCACAGGGTGTAATATATCATCTATCTTGATAATTGTACTGATTGTAATATTACAAAAATCATTTTAGTAAAAAGAAATCATCAAAAACAACACCGCTGCCTAATAAATTAATGGTTAAAATCCAGAACCGCTGAATATTATATGATGGCTTGAAACGGTTCCGTATGAAAATTATACAATACACAAAAAACAAACGTCGCTTTGCGATGGGGTAAACACTAGTGTTGCAGTATAATATGTATTGCAATTAATATTCAACAAGATATACATTTCTTCTAATCTCTACGTCAGAAGTCACCTGACCAAAATCCAAAATGGCGACAGTTAGTTTTATTTACATTTTGACAAGTGACTGCTAATTAATTTTTCTCCTAAAATTAATTGTTTTTCTCGGGTAGTAAGTGTGCTTGTGACTCATATTTTGCTTTTATATTAAATTTAAATGTGTACTGTTGTGATTGTAAAAGATGTCATGTGTGGTGGAATTTTTAAAACTTTGTTTGAAGTGAATTTTAATTACTTAACCTAAGTGACATTATATGATTTCTACACCTGTCATAAATGAAATAAAGTTACTAGATCATCGGAGATTGCAGTGAGATTCAGTTATCATGTTTACTGTTACAAATCCTATTTACAAGGTAAGAATTTTAATAAACACTAACACTCTCAAACACAATACATAATTGTCACAGTACCTATTGTATTATGATCCCTTTGCTTGGTTGAATCGTATACAAGTAATGTGTTTGTATTTTATACTATGTTGTTCGTTATATTTTAACATTACATTAGTCTGTACTAAAATATGTCTAAGCAGGTGAATAAGTTAGTTTTTAATAGATATGTTGTTAGTACAAATAAATAATTGATAAATATTTTTGTAAACTTCAAATAAAGCATTTAAAAATGGCTGCGCTCCATTCGACCAATCAGGTAGCGCGTAGAATAGCGCGATGTTTGAATGATATAAATACTAATATAATGAAAGAAACTATTTTGTAAGAAATTATAATTTTTAATGAATAGATAAAAATTCTAAAGTAAATAATAGTTTAGTGAATAATTATATTTTAGTTAAATATTTAAATTTAAGAACAAAAATTAAAATTTGAAATAAGATTATGAATTATTTTATTAAGTTTATACCATACAGAAAAAACTGAATACTCTAGTTATACATATAATTTAATAGTTAGTATATTAATATCACAGTTATAATATTCTCTGTATATACTTGTATGTGTGTATACATGTATATGATATATACGTATATTTTATATCTGCTTACTACATAAAATATAATCAACTATTTTAATATATTTTCTATCAGTATGTTCGACAGGTATGATAAATTGTATTTAGATTTTCACCCCCGTATTGCCGTGCCGTTCGTTTTACCGTTCGTCGTATTTTTATATTCGATATTGTGTTATCTCTGTTCGAGAGTTAAGCTGAGTAGAAATACTCGGGACTTGGTACTCGGCAGTGTGATGGCATACATTTTGGCGGTTGCAAATTGTATCAGGTAAATCATGGTTATATACGCTTCTGCGCCTCTATACGCCTTTATATAATGTAGCAGGGTGTTACGAAAATATCACACCAAAATATCGGTTCTGAATACTTCATGCAAACATTTCGTATCAATTGAAATAACCGTAGTTGAGTGTAGTGTATAATTTTGCAGATTTTATAAACTTGTTTTTTTATTTTATATTATTTTTACGGCAATTTCACCTGCTAGGTTCTTATTTTTAATTTATAACTTGTTCATAAGATATGTCTTAAAAGTTTATTTTCGGGAAAATATTCTAAAATTTTGAAGCGGTCACACTACCAACTAAGATCAAATTATAGCAAAAATGAGTTTCTTCCTCTAAACTTTTACGGAAGAAAGCAATATTCTTCCTACTATATGATTCAAAAGCTATTTTTATTAGATTTCAAAATTTGAATACAATTTTTAGCATAGTTAGATATAGAAATCTTTTATAACCGCCTTACAAATAAACCTGTTATAAAATTTATATCAGGTATAAACGGAGAAAAAAGTATCATTCCCACTCACTGTTTTAATTTTATTTTGTATTTTGTACTTAATTTAAATTGTTTAGCATATGGCAATACGCGTAATCATTCACAGTACCATTTTTAATTTAATTTATTTTTTAAGTTTTCTTAGTTTTTTTAGAACCTTACAAGCTTTAAATTAAAAATGCTAAATTAAAAAAAATTATATTATAACCTCCAAAATGTGACAATCTGTCAAAATGCAGTAGGATTTATATTTAAAAAAAGTTCAATGTCAGTTTGTCAAAAGTAAAGAAGTAAAAACAATTTCTATTAGTAGTTGTTATTAAAAACAGCACTTTTAATTATTCCACATTCCATTTTGTTCAACTGTCGAACTGTCAAAATTTATATTACTAACGACGCATGCTCACCAACTAAATTAACTAAACTCAAATTAAAACACGAATGTGACAAGAAATGCCTATTCTGAAAACCTGAAATTTAGATTAAAATATTATATAAAAACAGTAAATGAAATATCAAAGCCTAAGCCTGTCCGGTCGGACTTTATACCTGGTATAAATTTTATAACTGGTTTATTTGTAAGGTGGTAATTGTATAAAATTATTCTAATGTAAATTGAGAGCGTTAAAAATGGGAAACGTTGTTTTGTCACACTCTCCATTATACTCTATGCGCGCCTATGCCATATTGGATCCTATATGACGATGACGTCGACAATATGAGGTAGGTACCACGAATGTGGTTAACGCGGAGCTTCAGGAGTCAAGACAAGATAGAGGAGACAAACTCCTCTGCAGGCAGCAGTGATTTAGCTCATCTGCATTCAACACGAATGTGTTTACACTATAAGTCAAACAACTACCTACTCGTACTGTACTCGTATTCGTAGTACTAGAGGCCACGAACCGCTGTATACATAATTATGAATATTTTATATTTTGAAATATTTCTCGATCACAAAAGCAAAGAATGATTCAACGGGTTTGTGCTTTGAATATATTTCAGAAAATATACATATAATAAAACAAATATGCGGTGTGGCATAAGAAAATTTGTTATTGTTTAAATTTATGGCACACATAGATTTTTTCAAATAAATTTGAATCTTAGAAAGTAAAACTCCTTTTTTATATTAAGGGGTATCCATTTAATTTTATTTTTTAACTTAAAAAATATTATGTAAGATTATAAAACACAGGTTATCTTTCTACACAAAGTTATGTTTCTTTCTGTGGTTAATATAGTTTTATTTAAAAAAAAAAGAGAAGTTAGATAACAAATTGTCTTTGAAACCTTTCAGAAATTGGTTGCGAGCAATACTTTGTTATTAAGAAAAATATTTCTTTCTTAGAAAAAGATGTAAATTTATTTAAATTCTCATTCAATTTGCATACGGCACAGCACGTGTTAAGAGTTATCACCGCAATTATTATAATTCTAACGATAATTGTTTAATAATAAACTATTATTTTAATTATCATTGATAAATTCATGGCAGCATCATTGTGGTTCTGAACATAAAATATGTATTTCTTACAACATTTTATCAATTATAAAAATGTACAAGATATGAACAGGAATATTGAATTTATAATGAAATCACATGCTACTGGATTCCATATATACTTAAATTATGTACATGCCTCCAGTGATGCTAATTAATTGATAATTACAATCATTTCGTTAATCTTGTTACTCGCATAAGTGTGTATGTAATTTACTATTGGTTCCGATTTATTTTATTAGTTTCTTATACGTTATACTTAAAAAAACGAAGCCAAACTTTCGGGATCGATTTTTAGACCAAGGTTGTATTTTCTGTAAACATTATTTCGTACATCTCTATCGTTGATAAGGAAGATAAGAAATTAATAGCAGAGTAAGTATGGTAAAAATATCGGTAAACTCAGCTATATATCGTTAAGGTTTATTTAACATAAAAAAATTTAGCTGTTACGTAACAATTTTTAGATTGTTCTAATGTAAGCTTACATAACAAAAGTTATCTTTCGACATAAATTAACATTTTTTGTGCAAGATTTTATAATGATAAATGTATGTTAAATTTATATATAATTAAAATGGGTTTAACATCTTGTAATAGTATTTTGTATATTAAACTTCGGTAAATAACAAAACAGAACGTTAGAAAACAAGTTTTCGTTTAATACGTTTTGCGTTTAGAGGGATGTATAATTTTTATCAAAGCATTCCTGTTTAAAAGTACATGTTGTTCCTATTGTCCAATATCATTAAGGGGAAGCGTTTGTCTTGTTTATATAAATGATAAATATCATTTCAAGAACTTATACATCGTTGCATACAATAAAATAAAAAAATTAATTTTTGGTAGCAACCTTAAAAACTTATTGTTACTAATGCAGAGCTAATCCAGAAAAATTATTTAAAGAAATTTAGTCGACTGATAAAGAACAATAAATTGTTCTCATGTTTGCTGTTAACCTATTACATTATAGGGTTCTTTTCTTTCTTCTTTTTCATCTACCTTTGCGCTTGTCATTTTCAAATTATTCTAGTTGATATTATAGAAAAATACATTTTTTAAAATACCGCTTTGAATATAAATATATATGGTCTTTTAGAAGTAAACCTATTTTATATTTTTTAAACTTTTTTAAAGATTCTGTAAAAACACACGAAATGTTTAACTGCACACTGCTTGTTTTGTACACTAAATTATTTATCAAAATAGGACTTATTTTATTGCAACATTCTCAAAAATCAACAGAAGTAAAATGAAATATAAAATAACATTAAAATCAATTTAAACTGATTATTTCCAAATAGTTTGTCAGCTCACAACAGCAAATTAAATTAAAATATTTATTACCTAAGAAACAGATAACTCATTTACAATTACTCAACATCGGTATTCTCTAGTCCCTGTATGCTACACTCAACAGCGCCGCTATGTTTCACAGCATTTCGACGCTCCTTTTTCGAGAATCTCAGTGATCCCATCAGCCTGTTCCTAATATAATTTAACACTAATTCTCTAATGACTTAACTAACCAATGTCACAATATAAACTTGTTACTTAGGTTAGGAATTAACAGGCACCAAGGTTAGTTATTAATAAGGGCGTCTTTTTCGGCCATGTTGGATTCTGCGCAATGCGTTATATAATATAATAGTATATATATTGTATGAGGGTGGGGGAACTGCGAACGCTGTTCGAATGATCCGCGAGTGAAGTGGTTGTTGGAGGGAGAAGAGGGGATAGAAATCAGCAAAAGGGTGGAATTGTCAAACTTGAATATGTGGAATAGAAAACAGTATGACCATTTGGTTTTCGAAAAATCCGTTTTACATTCATTTTCTTTTTTTGTAATTTTTTTCATAATAATTTTAATTATGTTTAGGTATTTATTAAGAATGCTTAGGTATTTATTAAGAATTATAATTCAAAATTTACTTATTTCTTAATATAAAGTTCCAACTCATTACGACATAATTTTTTTTTTCTTTCAAACTTTTATCTTGGTCCCAAATTAGATGCTTTGAGATTTATTTTTTTCACCACCAAGTTTTTTTATTTAAGAAATCGTAATATAATTGTAAATGAATATAATTTTTGTAATGATCTTCTGTTAAATACAGGGTATTAGCTTAAATTAGCGCCACATTTTTGTCAGTCAATGTGTTGAAAAGAACCTGCTTTACTCTGTACAGAAGCGCTCTTTTAAGTAGACAAAAGTAATGTATATAGCCTCCACGCTGAAAAATTGCAACAAGTTGCTAATTAATATTCATTGAAGAAAACTGGGGAATGCTGCTCGTACTTCCCTTGATCTATATATTTATTATAGTTATTAGAGAAACGGTAAACTCTTTTAAATACTTTCTTTCATATTTCACTTTTTCTTTTACTTAGAATTAAATTATGTAAAATAAAGATTCAAATATGTAGGTAGCATTTAGTGTCTTTTGAGGTATCAATTTTGTCATGCATTATGTTATTCTATTGTTAAATTTTTGAAGTTATACCGGACTATCTTTAAAGGAGGTAGATTATAAACTTTTCTGACCCGTCAAAAATAGGCTTTCTAAACCTGATCAATTTTTGGAAATTACCAAAATACTGATAATTATTTTACTTAAGTCTTCTTTTTTTGTATATTTACTCCAGTGTTTCAAAATTTGTCGTTCCGAAATTCTTCGGTTTATAGAATTACAGTTTTTTGAAATCTCCAAGTAATCTGAACTAATAGATACCAAATTCAATTGTGTACTTGTTGTGGTGGAAGTATCTAATCAGCGAAATCTGAAAAAGTAAATGTTAATTTAATTTAAAGAATTTTGATAAACGAATTTTTGAGTCATACAGAACAATATGAAAATTATTATATCAATGTAACTTTCATATTTTCATTATATAAGATATCTTCTAAATTGTCTTGTAATTTGTAACCTGTCTATCACCAATTTTTGTAACAATATTTTTGGAATATTACAACATTTTGAAATGGTTTTCCATTCCATTGATTTTGAACACATTTCGGAATCTTATTTATTTTGTCTCAAACTGTAAATACTTTTGTAATGAGACTTATTTATTTACCAAAGTAATAAGATTATTATTTTTGGATAATACCCTTGTTACCCTTCATTATTCAGCCTTCATGTCAACTTGGATTCTCCAGTTCGTCACACACATTTGGAATTGGTATCTGCATCCACACATGGAGGAGCCTCCCTTAGCCCTTATTCGCGACGTTCATGCCAACATCACGGACACAGCAAAATGTGAACACACATGCATATTGTACTCGTGCCGGAAGCACTTGATATACTATATAGTGCGGGTGTGTGAGACACAAGATATTCAAATAGGATTTTCTATTTGTAAAACAAGGATGAATATATATAAAACAGTAGTTTTATATATTCAAAAAAGTATTTAAATTTTTATTCAAATAATTATTTAATATAAAATTTATATACTTTCTGTGTATTTACATATACATATTTATTTATAACACATACATTCAAATAATCTCAATACTGTTTGAATCGAAGTTTATATTCCAGTGTACGTCGAGATGTACGTTGAGTTTGACTCAGGCGTCGCGACGCTTGGTTCTTAATACGCATTCGCGGCGTCGCGTAGAGCTTTTAGCTTTTAAAACTTTCAACGATGTCTAAGCACATTCGTCAGCCGTCCTTCTTTGAATCCTGATACTCCTCACATAGTCCTTGTTCACAATAGAACACATAGCCCGCGCAAAGTTAAAAACAGATAGAATATTTTCAAACTGTAAGAAAAATAATTTGACAGTGTCGTTTAATTGAGGTAATTATACAGATTTCAATAATTTTTATTAGATTTATAAAAATGATTATCATTTTTTGAAGATTTAACAATTTATTTAGAATTTGCGTAAATAATTAAACCCGTACTAACAATTTCTAATTATTTCACAAAATATTAATTAAGACAAGAAATATTTTTTGTAATATATAAGTTATGAGATTTTTAAGTAACGTCAATCATTTTGAGCGCGGTTTAGTCTAAACTATCCCTAACTCTTTCCCCTCTGACCTGTGACCCCTCCATCGTTTGTGAAAGTTATTAAAATTCGTTTTTATTTAATCATTTAACGTAATTTATGACGTTGTATGAACCAAGAGTAGTTAAACGTTTTATAATCAAAGCCGCGCGCGATTTTAAGTGTTTGCTGTGACAGAGCGAAAGAGAACGACACAGAAAACATATAACGAAAGAAGAAGATAGACATATCTTCATAACCGGTAAGTGTAATATCTTTATATTTTTATTTATAATAACTTTGCATGGCGAAGGACTTATATGACAGTCATATAACATATCATAACTGTTGGCGCCATATACGTCGACAATTTTGGTTTTAAAATATTGAAATATTGCATTATTTTGTTTTATGATTTGAAGTTTTTATTTTCGGTATTGTTATATTAAAATAAAGAATTGTATAATTAAATAATTACATTTTTTATTGTCGTTTACTGTGAACGTATTTATGCATGTCTACCGCTAATTATCAACACTAAATACATTAATGTTTTCGTCTAAACATATCTGCTACATACATATTACTTTCGTGTATACTAGGTACCTAAAATTTGGCCAGAAATATTAGTATAATACATACTTTTTCGCCTTATATTATAATAATGTATGGTGTCTAAGGCTCATAAAACACTACAATTGCCTAACATATAGTTTATCAAGCACCTAGTTTTTTTTATATCTCCTCCAAACTAAGGGTTAATCTCAAAAACATCCCCAAAATACATTCAGGAGCTATTTATAAACGATTTTGTACTTTTTCAATGAAAACCAAGAACGTGTAATACAATTCGCACACTAGAAGTGAAACTTTTCCCGAAAGTCATCTACCTTCTCTTTTCACAACAATATAAAAGTGCTTTTAAATCTCACCGTCGCTTTGTTTAGGTATCTCTTCAAAAATGTTTAACTACACCAACATTTCTTAAAATGTAAACTGTCGCTTATTTGCTTATTATAAATTGGAGGGGTCCAATTTTGTTGAATAAATTTTATTAGTAGCCTCTCTCTTTCTAGTCATTTAACTTCTCTTTCTATCTGGGCGGCCACACATTGTAGACAAAACTACAGTAAATTTTTATCATTATTGTTTTTCCATTAAACTTTTCGTTCCCATTTACCAAATCGTGTCTAAAAAAGTTTCACTTCGAAAAATTAAAGTACGAATATTTGAGTACTTTTCTGTATACTTCCATCCATATACGGATTTAAGAACTTTATCCAGTTCCTACGTAATCCGTGTCAAATGTTTTGATATAACTCGGCAGCACGGCATGTGCTTTGCAAATTACTAATTGTTGGCCCAGGTCATGGCAAAAACGTAGTAAGAACGTCGCGTCCGTGCTCGTGGTGTAGATAAGACCTTAGCACATAACGCACTGAGACCTGGAGGTGGGAATTGGGGAGTCGTACAGTTAAACAAACTTGATGAGGTGGGATTGCGAGGGTGGAATGTGGGTCTTAACTAGAATACAACGTCATTGAACTACGTACACTGTAACCACCTATTACTTTACTGCTTCTAATTCGCTAATCGTAGCCCTGGATTCGGAATCACTGCATGTTTTCATTATTATCGCGGTCACGTATGTGTAGTTGCTTCAAAGTCTTACTAAGAGAAGTATTACTCTCACTTTTTAGTGAATTGAGCGAAAACAAGAAACAACCTTCCTAAAAATATGAAATTCATTTACGATTTTTGGCTGGAATTTAATTTAAGCTATGTTATTAAAACAAGCTGTAAATTGGCCTCGAAGTCAAGCTGCTGTCACCCTGAAACTACGTCCGAATGTCGACTATGATGACCGGCAGAGGCGTCCTTAAGGGGTGGCAAGCAGGGCCACGAATTCTCGCGCAACAACCCAAGTAGAAAAATTCATTACTATATATCTATTTGAATCTCGCGCCTTGAATCACTGCGTCTTCTTCTAAGGTATTCACCTTAGTTTTCATCATTAATATTTGTCATCTTTGTGCTTGTTAACTTTTATAAAACTTTCAATATAAAATTTTATTTCTGGTCAATTATCATCAAAAATACTTACTTACAATTTACATTAATTAAATGACTACCTCTTTGATATAGGCCGCTCAAAAATTCCGTGCCGTAGACATCTGTCTTACTTGTCTATTGGTTAATCCGGGCCTGGTTACATCTGTATATATATACATACTCGTACACATATTTATATATTACTACATATTATAATAATTGTTAGTTCCCATCACGTGTAAAGCACACAATCCGTGATAATATGCAAATATGCAGTGACGGGAGTCGCCCCCCGTCCCCCCTCAGTCGTTTGAATGGAGCCCTCGTGTGTAGAACGTCTCGCGTGTTAAGCCTTAGAGCTCAACTAGCTCTGGCTGCGTTTTTCTTCGTGGAAGGGTTATTACATTTATTCCTTACTAAATATATCACATACTCAATTAACTAAAGACTAATTTTGTATGGAATGGCTTTAAAATATCCTGCTTTTTAAAGGCGAGGAAATGAGCCGTCGCAATTAAATATTGTATCATGAGGATCAGATTGTTTATGTAAAAAATGTTAAAAAAATAATTTGTAAAAACCGTGAATAGTGTACCCCCTCCGGAAAATCACGTCTTGTCACACTTTGGAGACCTATTCCCCCCCGTAACTAAAGCCGTAGTCAAGCCGTGTATCGTGACTATAGAATTTTTTAACAATAGCATAATAGGGGATTTTTTTGTATCGTACTTGATTGTATGTATGTATTTAAATACTTTTGAATAGTATTCGTCCACATCTATGTTGATGATGTCATCATCAAAAGCATGCAACCAAGGATACTCTGCGACCGAGAAATAGACTCGCTGCAAACGTACTCAAAACCAGTTTGAAATCAGTTTAGTTTCATTCGTGCCTTGTGTTTTATCTCACTCGCATACACATGTGTTCGCTCACTAACAACACAGTTGCATTCTCATTCGGTTCGGGCAGATTGCAACCAGTCGCCTCGTGCGCGGACGCCCTTAGTGTTTCTTCAAAATAATTATTAGCATGTGTGCTTCTACTAATACTAACCCATTATTTTTATATCATATTGTACAACAAGGGGTTTATAAATGTATTTTGATTAATTTAAAAGATATTTACAGTAAGTAAAATTCTTAAAGACCTACCCTTGTTTCAACTGCTGGTTCATTGCATGTCCAGGTATACCAAACATATTGCATGTTTATGCAGTGCGTTTAACTTGAAAGAATAAATTAGCAATTGCGAAATTCTATATTAATTGGCCGACAAGATAAAAAGTAAACTTATTCCTAGTATGTTGATTCTAAAGAAGGATAATTCAACCGCGAACGCATATTTATGGTAGTACCATGTACAGAATTACACCGACCGACCGACCGACGTGAGCATCGTCTGCGCGATACGGCACGGTAGGGTATATGGTAGATAGCGGATGGCGGAACATTCAGAAAACAAAACCATTGCACATGCATTTAACCAATACGACTTCCAGTAGTAGTAGATGATTCTGATGATTTGTTGTACAAGAAAGGGGCGAGCAATCAGGCCCCAAAAACAAGGTAATTAAATCCATTAAAATGAGTTATATTCTATAAACATGCTTAGATTGCTGAACATATGATTTATCATCGAAAGTAAATTGCGGGCTAATTTTTAAATTATTACTTTTTAGAACGTTACAAAATGTCTACTAAAACGACTAAACAAAACTAAATATTTGTATGTGTATCACATAATTGCGTTTCATACATTATTTTAAGACAGTTTAATTATTACTTTGATTCATTACGGAGTCAGTCTTGCGGCTGACTGAACATTTGTTTGTCTTATCAAAATTCAGTATCACGTACGAGTCGTATTCCTACTACTTAAATATCAGTTTTATCTTGTGAAATCATGCGTTGTTCGTCAGTAATATAGTTTATTTAAGAATTATTATTATCTTTATTTAATATGTCAATGTTTAAAGTCAAAATATAATATTATAACTAATACTCAGTAATGGGAATAGCGCTTTGTTAGTTACATTTACATATACTTTTTATAGTGAAGTAACTAGATACAAATACAACTGAAATCTTATTTAGATACTAGATTTATCTAGATACTTAACAGACACTTGGGCGGCATTTTTACAGTAGATACAATGACAATATGTGTCAAATTTACGGTAGATGTTGTAACGTTGTCAAGAGTCGATTCGCTGATGATCTTGGTGCAATGTTCTTTTCAATTGGGTGTAAGCCAATTTGGACCGATTTTTTAAAGGAAACAGTACACTTCGTTTAATTTAATATCTTTTTATATTTTCTACAAATTATAATTACTACCAAGTTAAGTTTTGTGTTTTACAGCTCTTGTTATATTTTTAATACAAAATTAAATTTAGTTTTTTATTTTACTTGTTATATCTAAAACAATGTTGTTTTGTTTATAACAGGAAAGGAACGGGTTTTGCAAAGAATAACGGAATGAAAAATATTTGTAGGTTGTTGGACTAGATAAAGAAATGCATATTTGAATAGGATTGAAAGAAAAGGTTTTGGTTTGTGCGATTTCTTAAGATGAGGGAATAGAGGAGACAAGTACAACTATTTACATCAAACAATTTACAATGATTTTGAACATATAAGGTACTACTGTTGGATTTCGTCCAGATATAATAAAATATAAAGATTTGACATCATCTATCTAATTTTGCAAAGACGCCCATGTCAATTAATCTAATCTCGAATAGCAAACAAAGAAACATAACAACCTGAAAAAGGTATGCTGCCGTAATATCAAGTTAGATTTCCGGTTAATTGCATAATGCCGGCAATATTTTTTTAATTTAATTTATTTAACATTTTTCCGATACTGTCTTACTTATTAGATAGTGGTATTAAACATAAATATATGAGGCCATGTCACCATAAAAACTGCCTAAATCGGTGTGTCGTTGATGATAGAACTACTTTAATGTCAACTTTAAAATTAAAATAAATTACAAAAAACTATGTGATATGTAGATATCAGCAAATATGTTCATTTACTTTCAACAATTAAATAATAAGAGAAATGGCACGAAGTAACATATTAAATCGATGTAAATGTCATGCCATTCGAGAAAAACACAACATCAAAAGACAATTACTTAATTAAAATTGCAGCACTGCGAAAGACAGTTGAAAGCAGGAAAACGAAACACATTATCACATTTATTGAAAATATAATAAATTTAAAACCTAATTTCACTATTTACACTTTCTAAAACATAAATATTTAAATAAATACCAAAATATCTAAGCACCACAAGTATTACAAATGTTGTCAAGAAGTGACTTAATAAATACAAACGATATTGCAAACAAAATGATGTCTGATTCAAATAAAGCTGCTTGTCTGTGAAACCTGGAGCTTTTTTTTGGTGGGGATGTAAGTTGAAGCACGTGGGGATAACGGTTATGTTAATTTTTTTATTTAATGAGAATGCAGGGTATAAAGGGTTACTAACAAAAAAAAAAGGAAGAATATCAAATGTTGACTGGTTGCATCAGTGAATTTTAATTTTGGATTATAGAGGAACAGATTTATCAAACTTATGCTTTTCTTTAATAATTTTTTTTATGATTTATTTTACATACTCACTGTTTTGTATTGTCATTCAGTTTTTATTAATTCTATTAGATTTTATTCTTTATTCAATTTTTTTTAAGGTTACAAACAATGTATGATGGAAAAAACAACATTTCTTGAAGTGAAACTTTTTAGGTAGGATACAAAAACTTATGTTGCGTATAAGTGTTTACCAAAAGTATGTTGTATTATTATTTGAGAATATAGTACAAGGTAATGAATGTATATTTATAAATTGATAACAATCAAACCGAGAAAATATAGCACTGGTCCATGAATCGAACCCGTATCAAGCATCAACGCTCTCAGCTACTGTGCCGTTTCATGTAGTTTGATATTAAAGATTATATTATTGGAATTTATTAATTGAAAATGAAATCAGTCGATAAATCTTTATTACCCTCATTAGATTTCTATCTAAACTACCTGTCATTGTCCATATTTTAATTTCTTTTTATGTTCCCACATTATTTTGAAGCCTTTAGCAACATGGAAACTTTATCACTGTCTTACATCTTGATGGATATCTAATATGAATGTTTCTAAATATTTTTAAATCTCTAAATGTTCATACAATATTATATTTAATGAGCATTAATTTTAAAAATGAGTTGAGAACGCAGCCGGTTCACTGAGCACATTGAGAAGAGTACTAGCGTAGTACGAGTTCTGCTCCTCTTCAGGTTATAGATCCCGATCCCGATCCCGATCCCAGTTGAGTTGAATTCTACCACGTCATTAAAATACACAGGGCTGACAGCACATAAACACACATGGATAAAAAAATAAAAAAAAAATCTACATAAAAACTGGGAATAAATTTAAAAAAACACAAGCAGTTTAGACATCCAATATGTTCAAACAGATCCAAAGGCCATATGCATTACAAAACATACATATATCCCTAAAAACCGTCACATACTCTCTCTGCGCTGCCTATAAAGCCCTTCAACTCTGAGCCGAAGCACATATCATGTGTATAGAGGAGACTGATATCGCATAGGTAAAAAACTATAGAAGTACCATCCCTCTTCTACATACATCAAAATATATATATATGATATAAACCATGCTCTAGTGGAAAAGAAAAATGTATTTTATTATTAAAAATACAAAAGAAGGTTTGGATATGTATGCGGATGAGATTTCTATATAACATAATTTAAATACGTGTGTCAAAGGGGAAACAATTGTTGTATGTTTGTACCTGAAAGTCAGGTACGCTGTATAAATACCCTGATTGAAACTATAACCCGCGGGAGCATCTATCCGCCCTGGGCTTAGTAGTTGCCAAAGGGTTAAACAGACAAAAAAATATATGGTAAGAAGATATATTGCTGTGCTTTCAATATGAATACAGATAAAAAGAATCCTGGCAACAGCCTCATCAAGTATTCAATAACCCGTGAATGGGGCAACGGGTTTAAGAAACGCATTAGTTTTGCGAATATTTAAAAAATAGGTGGGACAACCGGATACCGGAGTTCAGAGTTTTTATACATGCCGTTTGCATATGATTAACTAAAACGTAAACATAATCTGATTTTTTGAGGTTAGAACGCAATCGGTTAGTTTGATTTTGCACGTCTCGGAAGTAACATCGCGATTCGTAAATGTGTTAAGCACGAGATAACACGATTGGTCCGGTACATCATAAAATATCAACATTACGATATGCATATATCAGATCAGACTGTCCGAGTCCGGTAGATTGCTATCAGGTGACCAAGCGCCGTTCACCTTATCGAGAACTTGAATCTGTGTTAAAAGTGTCTCCAACAAAACAAGATTGAAGATAATTGGTTGCAGTTGCAGATGACTGTGTGTTGGTTAACTGGATGGAAGATTCTGCAACGCGTCGAGGATGGCGTGGCGCCATGACCAAGAATTGTTTTAAATGTTATTACATTTGTTTGTGATAATCAGCGAAATGAATCTACAAGCAAATTAAATTACACACTGTGATAAATATTTGTTGTAAATAATAACGTAATATACGAGTAAAGCCGCTAAAAACAAAATGTGAATATTACCCTAAGTACTTTGAATATAATGTTTAATCTTACTAGGGTTACATTTTTCCTTATATTCTAATTTATCTTATTGTTTCTTCTTATGATGTCAATCATCTTAAAGAGTTTTCTTTTTTTTATTTATTTTAGAATTTGAGGCGATTCCAACAACATGGTCATATTCGCCCGAAGTTAATTTATTTTAATTAAATTTGGTTTATTATATTTATATAATTAAGGAATTGTTTTATTATTTTATCAATTCAAGAATAGTATTCTAATTTCAACAAAATATTACAAATAAATAACAGAAAAGCTAATTTATAAAAATTTTATATAAAATTTTTATTTTACGGTCTCTTCGTTTTACTTAAAAGTTTGCCAAAAAAAATTATGTGATTTATTTTGCTTGGTGTTTAATGTAGACATTATAAATATTTATGAAAAATAATTTCTTGCTACAAATACCTAAATTTTGAAATCAATAGTCTTTAGATAAGTCTTGTATATAATTTCTTTTCTAAATATAATTGCTTTCCTATTTCAGAATGATTTAAGGGTTTGTATGTTTAGTAAACATTTTTTAATTAATTCTGGCTGGTAAGTAGGGTGTCTTTTGTTGCTTTGACTAAATATTTGTTTCTTTGTTTTTTTGAGTTGCTTCCTTATAAATATTGCAACATCGTTGTTAATAATAAAGTTTTTCATTTACACTTAGTCATTATTCTACAAATTAGGTAGTTTATCACATTTATTATTTTATGTACTAATCATTATTTTGTAATTATTTTTGGACATGGTGTTGGTATAGTTTCTTAAAATTTGCATGATACGTCATCTTAAGTTTTCACGCTTAACTTTTATAATCAAAACAATCCTGAACTTTCTGGGTTTGGTCTTTGCTAAAGTTAAACTGACTAAGTGCTTTCAAAAACATAAATTTATTAGGCAATAATGTAGCCAACTTATATGAGGCAACGATACTGCAAAAATTGGCAACAGTACGGTAAATAAAATAAACAAATATATAAGATAGTTCACTATAAGAAATTTCTTAATAAAGCGAATTTTCTTTTAACTAAAACAAAATCACTTTAGGTAAATACGACCATTGAATTTTACATAAAATTTGGTATGTTTTTTAATTGAAATATCATAAATACTTTTCCCCTTTACTGTACTTTACCAGTCACAATTATCCATCACATGTAGTTCGCGTAATGATATGTTTAAACCAACCAATATTCGCAACAGACATGTAATTAACAGATTCTAGACGAAGTTTGACGTAATTATCATAATTACATTGTTGATGTGCAGCTTTCAACGTACGTACGAACATTAAACTCAAAGCGAATGACAAATGCACTGTAACTGTAATTGTCTGTGGTAATGAGATTTTGTACCGAGTAGCTTTGTATTGTATTAACAATATTATAAATGACGTGACGTAGAACTGTTTCAAAGAGGATGTCATTTGTAACTCCAATTAAAAGATTGCTCTATTATAAACTAATTTTTAGCGCAACTGATTGTTGTTAATGAACGTTTGTTATGTAATATAACGTTTTGTGACCCATTCCCGCTGCCCGAGTCCAAATTTAAGACCTATCCTGATCTTAAAAAGGATCTTTACTCCGTTTTTCATACTACATACAGTAAAATAAACCTCGTCTCATCCTAAACATTATTATATGACCCTCTCTTGGTCCTAAACGAAATCATGACCCTATCGTCTTATATGGAATTCAAACCCTGTAAACCTTTTTTAAACCTAAGATGGTCAAAGGGAATGTCTTAATACTTGCTATGGATGTAAGAAATAGATTCTATTGTTAAGAAATGAATATGAAATAATGAGTTAGAGTGAGATAGATAGATGCAATAATGAGTTAGATAGAGATAGATAGTGTTATATTTGTCGGTATTAATATTTTGCTTCACTCGGTATTTAACATGTTTAGTTAGTTTCCATGTTTTACAAATCTAAACGATATATTTCCATTAACTTCAGGTTCTTCTAAAGAAAAAGTATTATTCTTAGCCAATTTAACATTCAATTTCCAATAATTCAATTGTAAACAATAATCAAACAATCTATAAATATGTACCTCTAGGTAACCCCTCAAAAGTTGTCACTGTAACCCTTTATTGTATAAAAAAAACCCTTGAAATAATATCTGTAAAACTTCCGTAGATTACACACATGTTTTTTTGCATTAAAAGGGTTATTTAGCAATAAATCAATTATCATAAAAGAACGGAAAATTTTATATGAACAAATATGTTAAAATATCCCATACATAATTTAAAATATATATCAAGTATTATATAGCAATGTTTTGTTATTAAAATGAAAACTATTCAAAATTGTGTTTAATCGTCCGTAAACGTTTGCATATCGTGAAAAATGTTTTATGAAATTTAAAGGTTTATTGAAAAATACAAGTGGAACAGTCGAGCTAAATCAAAACGGTTCTTTTATATTAATACGCTAATAAAATATACGAGTTTCAAAACATTAAGCAATTGCAAAACATTTTACATGCATTACGTTACTTTGGTTGGTTTGGCATAACATTCGACTTAACCAACAAACAATATTGGTTGATTCTGTACTGGTACCCATATTTATAAACATTAATATATTACTTTACTCTGGTTTTTAGATTTCTAATGAGATGGTTTGTTTCTAAGTATGTTTACTTAATATGGTAATCTCTTAGGCACTTAAGACGGATATATTAGTCATCATAATATGTATTTCAACAAAACAGGCACTGGAAAGGTTAGAGGCTTAAGAAACGGGCTGTAAAAATAAAAATATTGACCAAGAAATCCTGTCAGCACCCTTTAATTCTGACATCTCTATTACGAAGGCATATAAATAAAGTACTCGAATAAATTACATACCATTAAAATCATTAACGTCATATATTTTACCTATCTTTACGTTTTATTATTTAACGAAGTTTAACATAATTTTGTTACATTGTCTATCGAAAAATACAACACGCATTAAACGAAGAAAACGTAAATTTATGTCAAAAAATAACTCTTGTTACGTAACATAACATTATCTTTACATAGAAACATTTATGTAAAAGATAATGTTATGTTAAATAAATCTTACATATATGTAACTATGTTTAGCAAGGAATCTTGTTTACTCACATTAAAATAACTTTTAGCATATATTCTTAAAGATCGGGTTGTTAGCAAGCAGGTTCTCTTTACACAATTTTCATTCTAAAAGCTTTCTCCAAGCAGACTGGGTCAAGGTTTCGTTTACACTTCCTACTAGCATACTTTAATTTTAAGATGGTTCAGGGCAGTTTATTAGTGAACAAATAATTTGGCATTAGAAAATATTGAAATTAGAATTCCTTTCATTTTTATACCTTTAATTGTTGTATTTACAAATAGTTTAAAACTTAATTGAAATAGAACTGGAAATATATTTAGAGAAATAAATTTTAAACTACGTCTTTAGTGATAGTCGGTAGTTGTCAGTTTGTTATGCAGTCTGTGCACTTTAATAATCTATCTTTAATAAACTTTATAAATCAAATTTGTCAAACAAAGGTTGAATTTGAAGTTTAAAAGGTTAAATTTGAAGTACTAAAAACTGTATATTTTCTTAGATCACTTTCTGATCAAGAAATATTAAATGAATAAAATATTGATCCGTTCCTTTTATTTAACTATCGTTGTTATTAAATTGCTAGAAAATTCTGCCACAAAAAAATTCTAGTTCAAATTCTTAGTCCAACATTTCTGTTACTTTTACTACTTTGATTCCATCTAATTCTTTTGATATATAAATCTACAAAAAAAAAAAATGATTATTGTAATTCAATGTAAAATTGTAATTTATAAAGTCTCTGGTAAAACTCTCATCTCAAGGAGAAAGTAAAGACGTTGAGTAGCAGTAGTACAAGAAAATAAAGAACACTTCGTTCAGCTTCGTGCAGACTGTAGATAATGTGAAAGAAGAAGAAAATGTTGTTGGAGAGAAAGGGTATAAAATAAAATGAGTGTTTCCTCTCTAGCAACATAGCAGGGTTGCTCTAGCAATTAGAAGGGTGTCTGACGTTACTTCATCCCTTATAACTTACTCGTACTCATACAATTTTCCAACCACCACGTCAATTATATTCAATTTAACTCATAATAACATTGTTTCGAACCCTCTTAATAAATACATACCATCATGATCTTTAATTGGCATTGATTAGATTCAAGATTACCGTTTATCTTAAAATGAAGTGGGGGATGTTGAAGGGGGATCATGTTGGCTTGTAATTCAAATGGTTAATTGTGGTTAAATTCAATTTGGTTGTAATTAAGTTGTAGATTTATTAGGTATGCACCAGGGATTTATTTTTATTAGTTGTGTTGTAGTAATTTTCTTCATTTTAGGATTACAGATAGAAAAACTAAGTTATAATTTGCATACATAATTTTATTTTCTTGTACTATGTGTATTTGTTACACTATTAATTGTTTATGCAACAGTTTTTTTTATGTCAACATTTTTATATGCGAGTAACAGAAAACTATTGCCTCAGAAATGTTAATTTAATTTATTAACGCCTATTTCCGATGCTTAATTCTATCACCGACGATCTCCTACTATGTGAACTATATTCCTGTAATATTATGAAAGACTTCTCGCGATGTTGCTCTAATACCACAGAAGATGATAATTTTCTGAACTTTTCACCTCCATTTGCCTATGTATATATATCACTATACATTGTTACAAATTTGTATAAAAAATTCATAACCATAATTTTCTTATGTTCAGACGCCCGCAACCAGTGGCAGAATTCCACATTTCCCGCCAGCAGACTATTCAAATTTTGCCACCCCTACAGACCTCTACAATGTCTCAGTTCTTAGATTATTTTTACAATCTATCAATTTACTTAAGATTGCACAAAAAATATTATATAAGAAAATAGTTATTTGGGTATATTTCTAAGCTTCCTAGTCAGTTCGGTCAGACACACTTAGCGAACGGTCATGCCACTCGTCCCTCGCCGCAAACAAACTGGTGGTGAAACATGTTGAATTGTTTGTGTGGACTGAATAAAATCTCTGTACAACAAAAAAAAAAATTGGTCTTAAATTTACCGCCCTTAAAATGTGCCGCTATACGCTCAAACCTAATCAGCCTTTTGGTAAATCCGCCACTGTCCGCAACAATATATATTTATAAGATGTATTTGTAGAAATTCATTGTCAATTAGCATTTACAATATTAATAACACGGAAACGTTTTTGCATTTAAGATTTTCTTATTAATATTTATATTTATCCACCACAACATATAATTCCTTTTATACGCAATACCTGAACAAAAGTATCTCTATATGTATTTTCCATAATATATGTTTGTGTATGTCTACTCACATACATACATCACATCTATACGTTTATATTTTTCTATTTATATTTATACAATAAGCATCAATCGATAGATGCCATGTTTTCCAAACCCTCAAGGCGAATTCGATTCCCAGTATTATTATACGATTCTACAACAACGTGTACCGTGTATTTGCTGAGCCCAGCCTATGCGAATGCAGTGCCGTATTTTGTATTGTGTATTTACATCAAGCTAGTACTACTGTAAAGGGGTGGGTGGGTGTCATTTTCCTACTACTTCTCCACTTCAACATATATACAAAAAAATCTACCCCCTAAAAAGTTCTCATGTATGGTAAATCCACTATGTATGGATACTGGAGGAATCAATACTTGCACGACGCTGACGGTCACATATCTATCATACTGGTGGAATGGAAATGGAACGGAAAAACGGAAACCTCTAAGTCAAACTAGTGTCGTTGTTTTCTTGAATTTATGTAAATATTACCTCTCTAAATTTCATTAAATTTGTAAATAAATATATTTATTAAATTATTGTTTCCCTTTTTTTCAACGAACAATTCTGTCTAACACTTTCGAAAAAGAGTTTCAACTAATGGTAATTTTTGTTTCAGTAAGCGTCACTAGCATTGTGATATCTTCTGCAGAGCCTTTACACCCTTGTGGGATCATAGACCAAAGACTTTAATGAAGTTCTTTTAGTATCCATATTCTGAAAAAAGTTTTAATACCAGTTTCAAATTTAACACTTGTTTTTCTTATTTCCAATGATCTATTTTTGTTCTCGTATCAAATTCTATTTTTAGAAGGGATTTCTAAATCAGTAGACTTCAACTTAGTCAGTCTAAAAGCCTTTTTAGTCCATTGGATCAGATCTTCAGTCGTATTCAGATTCGATTTTAGTTTCATTTGACTACTCTTCTGATTTCATTAGATCTGATCTTAGTTTCTAGCCCAATAAGTGTTCTCTTCAGTCTAGTTGCGATTTCTACTGGTGTTTCGCATTAAGTGTACAGCGTGTTATACATACAAGGATAGAAACTTTACCATTGCAGTAGTCTTAGCTTGACAGTTGTACATACATACTGAATCAGACTTTTAGAAGAACGCATGAGCGTGTTTATTTACATATCAGACATTTTTATTACCTATACAATTTGTAAGATTAGATTTCAAACAAAAATCTGACACAATAAACCGAATTTATTTTATTCAAATGCATATTTATTAACTTTTTTGTCAAAAAAAGAAAAACTTATTCCGATATTATTCCGATTTCGGACGGAATTGAGGGTGAACTTAGATTGCTTTCACATTAAGCTCTCCCGGTTATAGTTGAAAACATGATCTCTTTAATAGGTCGATTGAACAAGGCATCTATTTGTATAGAATTCTTAAGCGACACTATAAATGTGGTTTATTAAAAAAAGAAAAGTATTAGAAAAACATACCAGGTATGAATTGAAAAATAAAATCCCCTGATTTGTTATTTGCGAATTGAAGAAGATTCACAGAATTTGTTATAACAAATACGTTTGTAGTATGCCAAGATAAACATAAATATGTAGCACACATAAAAAAGTACAAAAGAATATATAAAAATTGTTATCGTTATCGGTATGTGCTGCGACAACGACAATTCCAGCTCCAGCTCTAGCTACAGCTCCAGCGACATACAGGGGATATGTGTTTACTCTGATATACGTGAAACTTGGGTAACATATATGCCACACGTGTGGGGTACCACTCTATATGGGGGAGGGATATTTTAAGGGTGGTTTTTATAGTAAGGATGGGGTGGTTTTGGATCTGATCGAGGGTGGTTGCTAGGCAACCACATCTCCCTTTTACAACCCCAGCTTCTCCTCATCCTATACTATCCTAGCTCCAACATGGCTGCTGCTGGATTGGGTGTCGACTGTCGTATTTCTATATATCACTCATATACCGAGTATAACTCTACTACACTTTACTTCCACATACGAAAGATACTCATACCAAACGATATATTCGAAAAATATATTATAATATGTTCAAAAATATACACGAAGTATGGATATATATATATACAGATACACACAAAAGAAACAGAAGTTTATTCAGGTGTGAGCCTATATAATTCTGTATTATCAGTCTATGATAATCATCTTGTATTGTGACGTACAACTAATGCCTTTCTACGAGCTATGTATATAGGTATTATAAGTATAGCTTCTTCTTTTTCTTCTTCTTGTGGATTCCATTGAATAAATGCATGATGTAGCACGCTAATAGCCATCGACTTATGTATGAATAGACCATAAATCTGAAGTCAACTTAATTGAATTGGATCTGTGTATAGAATGTATAGATACACAATGCATGCATGTATTAAAGATATTTGTTCATATTAACTAGTGAATCTATTGTAGCTATGTACCATAATCGTATTACGACTTTTATACATTTGAAATCACTTTTTTTTTGGTATTTCAGGTTAAGAATTAAATGGTTGCATCAATACTATTTTGTTTGATTGTGTTGTATTTTTTTTATTTATTTATAATTTGTCAGGCTTCTTAAGACCTCGGTCCTTTTTTGCCTTTTACGTTGTGTTTTGTCTTAATGTTATCTTAACGTTTCACAGCACATCAATGCATTTTAATTATAAATTAGTTTTTAATTTGAATGTACTTAGTATTCATGCGTCGTGCATCAGAAATATATTTCATTTTTTCATTATAAACTATTATATTTAACATAATTACTTTTATTTCACAAGCTGACAGATACATTTAAGGTTAAAACATAAACTTAAACTAAACTCAGAAGTGGGAATAGCCTTTAAGGAACTATAAATTATATCACACAGTTTTCATGGTCATCTCTTTCTCAGGTATTACCACACATTGTAAAACTAATCTATGAGCTGTATATGTGTATTCCTATTTGATATACACTCACTTTTTCTTTGATATTGTGCGATTCACGGCTCTGCCCCCCTCCTCCCGCTGCTTCAGTTTTCTGTGCGTTTTGATAATCATATTGAATATATTCTCAAAATATAATCCTCAAAATATTCATCCAATATTGATTGTACGTAACGTTTTGTATTTAATATCGGGATATACTTTTGTCTAGGACTGCGACTTTAGCGGCATCGTAGCGTCGTAAACTACTTGTCTTTGTCATTGCGGTTGTTGTTAGTTTAGAAAAACCTAAGCGCTAATTAATTTTACGTGAGACCAAAAGAATTATTAAGAATTTAGATTATTATAAAGCTATATATACGTGGGCCTCAAATTAGATATAACTTAAGGGTAATGAAAATTATGCATTTTCTTAATGGCTTATATGCAAATTTAATAAAAAAAGATCGTTACTTAACCATAACCACATAAGTGAAAATTGTTAAACTGTAAAAAACGACGGTTATACTCTACGCAATAGTTCCATAAGTACAAACACTTCCTGTTAACTAAATGGTCTGCAAGTACAACGTCAGTCTGCGATCTGCCTCTGCCTCTGCATATGCTTTACAATATGCAAATTAGTTTAATTGTACTCCTCATATAATTCCCGAAAAGGTGAGGTCCCAATATGCAAAATAGTATGATTCTTTTCATTTGCCAAATAAGCAGAACCCTTTTTTAAATAATAAAAAAAAAACTTACATGTCAAATAATCCATGGCATTGAATTGGCGCTGAATTCTACTTACCATAACAATTATGTCACAAACAACCATCACATGCGTTCTTATTATATACAAAATATGCAAATGTTACCCTTAATGTAAAGGTATTTGTAATTTGCATATGAGGCAGAACGTTCGCTGAAACAGCGCTAGGTACGTCTGTTGGTTCACGTATGGTTATGGGGAGATATTTAAATAGACGGACTGTAAGTTGAATTACACAAACAAGTTTTGATTTTTTAGTCATATTTGTTGCAATGCTGGGCTATCCCAATAAAGTATAGATGATTATTATCAATAGAACACGCATATGAAATATTATATTATTTATGGCGCGACGTCGCGTACGTAACGGATTTTTTTATAAAAATAATTAGACTGGATTTGCATATACATACTATAACTAATATATGAAATATTATTTTTTGATGTACAATAAAAATAATGATATTTTCTGCAGATAGAAAAATTTAAATTTCTTTCAACATTTGTAATTGGCTATTCACGATACTAGTCCTATTTAAAAAAAAGAAATATTAAAGGCAGGGCTTTGTATAGTATTGCAGTACACACCACACAGGCTCATTAAGGCAGTTAGCGCATTATGACAGAAATTTTAAAGGAGTCCTAACATTTTTTTATGTGTTACGAACTAGTAATTAATTTAAGGGCCTCGTACACTGTAACCTTTTTCTTGCGATTTGCGATTTTTTCAGTACGAAGTTTCTATTTTAATGTTTATTATTTTGTTATTGTATATATTTCCTTTCGTGTTTATAATATCGTTCGTATAGGATCTGCTTCATGTCGAAGAGCAAGCATATCCGTAAATAACGTGAGCTGTGCCATCATTAGGGACGAAACGGTGAGAGGGGATATCAATACAGATATACAAGTTTGACAAAGAAGTACAGATGTATATTAAATAGGTGTATTCACAAATATAAAAGTAGATTAGTTTAATCATAGGTTCATATCATGATAAAGCGTACTAATGCGAAACATCTCAAATACATTCTACCCAAAAACTCATTGTCGTAAGCCGCAGTGTGACTTTAAACACACTAGAAATATGGAATTTAATTACTTTTGTTTATCATTACGTAATAAAATTTTCTTATTAACAATAATATTATTTTTAATTTTCTTAATATTAATAATAACTTTAAATAAACATGTATGTAATCGTAAAGGACAATAATAATTTAAAAAAAATTTCTTCTTTCAAATTTCATACGTAACATCGCTATAGTATTCAAAATCATGTTTATAGATCACAACTCGGCTTACATGTTTTTCTACAAATTCAACAATTTCGCTAATTCTTGCTCAAAATAATTAATTTTGCACTGTAGAATTATAACCAATGCATAGGTGTAACCATATCATTTATATATATCAAACCATGTAAACAAATCAAGGTCATACATCTCCAGATGATACTTTATATCACCTTGCATATCGGAAGCATTGAGGCGACATGCTCCTCTTAAAATTCATATAAAAAATGTTTACCTGGTTTAACGTTAAGTATTTTCTTTCATAGTTAAATGAAGTTCTTTATATGTATTTCATTCAACATTTTACCTTTATAACAGGTAGCTAGTTATTCTAAGGGTTTTAATAGTTCATTTTTGAACCTAGGTCCTAACCCCTAGGGTTTGAGCTGTAAAAGGGTTGTACATGTATTGACATTTTGGTAGGGGGTAATTTTAACACAAAAGTTTTCGATTTGGAGTATTTAGCAAAATGTAAACCTTGTGTAAACATGTGACAATGCAGTCTACCAACAAAGTTTAGTTTGTCAGAGGAGTTGGAGATGAGTGGTTGTGTCTATTTCATACATTTCAATTTATTTGTTTATGTTTTTTTATTATTAAAACTATATTTATACAATTTCAATTATACTTAAAATAATGTGAAATAATATGCTGTTAATCATGTTGTATAACGATTTATTGTGACTATTATTTTTGGTATGTTTAAAATTTGTTGTTTTTTTTTAATTTTATTTATTTAAGACAACCTATTTCCGATGCTGTTCTATTACCGACGAACTCCTATTTTGTTGACAGTTTATATGGTATCGTGGCCTCAGATAGGTGAGCTATACTACTGAATAGTAAGTTTATCATCGAATCGAATGCGAAAACACAGCAGTCTGACATTGATTAAAACGGTTCTCGGCTACTGTACTCTATAAAAATTGTATTTCATTTGTTTCCAGTACATGTTGGTTCTAAACGTAACATTGTCTAGATTAACTTATCGTAGTAAATACGTAATTTGTCAATTTAAATTAAATTAATTACTACAATACATGAGATTTGCAAAGTATAGGAAGCCGTCTAAGAAAAAACATATTAAACGGCAATTGATGATCCGATCAAGATTTGGACAGATAGATCCAAACAAGATACAAGAGTCCAAAGTTGTGAATTCAATAGTTGCGTTATGTATTCCATCTCATTGAAGTTAATATTATTTGAAATGAAGGTTAATCATTTGAACAGAAGCTCCACAAATTATTCATCGATTTAACTGGTTTTACTTTAAATCCTTTATATTTCTGTAAGTGATTAATATCAAAAATATTCCAACGTATGTCATATAGAACGAACACGAATATGTACAAAACAAAAGCACAAGTAAATAAATGTAATTTTTTTATTTAAAAAAAAAAAAATCCAAACATTTTCCGTTACATAAAATCAGTAGCTTTATAAAAAATGTACAAAATTCATATGTCTGTAAAACATGTTGAATTATTAAATTGAAACGTCTGCATCAAAAATGTTTTTACATTTAAACAAGCACAACAAATGCGCTTTAAATATTTGCTGGTCTCTAGTTGAGTGGAAAAATGAAACAGCCCAGTTATTGCTGACAGAGCTGCCAGGAGTAATAGTGATGTTGTTTCCCATTTTCATGTAGGAATATGAGCCGGGTATAACACAATTCAGAATTATACATTCATGTGAATATGTTATTGGCACATTTAATAATATCAACATCAAAAAGAAAAAGTTATGTAAGCATTTAATCCTCACAAACATATCTAATGATATTAAAGATAGAAGCAAAGTCTCCAGGAAAAGTACAATTATTAATAGAACACTAGTTATACAAGGAACCTCTGAATGAGAGGTAACAAGCTAAATCTTGTATAAATCTGTGTTTTGATATTTTATAAGTTCTCTCAAGTTGTGTTTTTCAAAGGTCACAGGTCACAGAAATCGTTTTTTTAGATATGTTGTTTCCTATACTCTATTAGTACAGTTGTACCATAGTAAGAGGTTGTCGGTGATAGGACTCAGCATTCGAAAAAGGCCGTCGTTAAATAAATTGAATAAATAAATTTTTAATGCTGTATCGAAACGGAGGCCTGCAGAAATAATTTGTACAGAGTTTTGGTAAAAAATGGAGTGGTGTTGCCAACGAGCATGCTGGAACTACTAAGATATCCGAGGTGCCCGTGAATTATTATTAAAGAAAAAGAAATAATTATGCAGTCTATTTGAAGAATATGAAGCTTCGATACCATAGAGGTTATCAATAAAAAAAATTGTAAACAGATTTCGTTTATTATAGATCGAAATTTTTATCATTAATCTTAAAGATTCGGCTATAATCAGCATTGATTTAACCCTCAGGTTGATTCTGAGCCTGATTAAATTGTCTAATAAGGTTAAATGTGGGTTTGACTAGCTACACATTAATTAGTAATAGGAAAATCATATTTACGACACAAAACATGGATCTTACACCTAAAATACATGTAAATTTTACTTATGCAAACCTAGTAAGTAAAAAGTACTAATCAGTGATAGGATTTAGCATCGAAAATAGGCTGACGTTAAATAAATTAAATTAAAAAAATTAAAAAGTTTATGTTAAATAAACCTCAAATACATGTAACCGTGTTTAAATGGGTTACTAGTATTGTAATAATATTTGTCTTATTCTTTTCCGATACATATATGTATATTTTATCATGATTTCAAAAGTTTTGTTCACTGTATCGATTTTTTTTTATGCAACATTGCAACTTATCACATATGCTATATACCATTTAAAGTTACACATAAGAGCACAACGATGTCTGTCACATAGAAAGTTATAACTTTTCGTTTATATATTATAATTTTTCAACTTTTCCAACCACAATAATGTTTTGAATAACATTGAAAAATATAGAAGTAAAATCGGAAAGTTCGTGTTCGTGTGACACATATAAAACTTCTTACTTTTTATATAAAGTAAAAAAATATATCTGAGGGTTTAAAATTTACAACTTTATGCGTTGACTGAGCAAAGCTAATAGCCCTTAATAACAAGCTATAAAAACGACCGCCGCAGAGGAAAACTCGTCAAGTTAACGGGCTGGAAGCTCCTAACGGATTCTGTTACCATTACCACAATTTGCATGTTTATATATGTATCTGTGCTAATACCAAAATATACTCAAACATACCGAAATATATATATTAGTGAAACGAGAGCATGTAACACAAACACTGTACCATGCATTGAAATATTACACAGTCAAAAATAATTTACTTAAATTATGCGATTTACAAAGTACTACGTTCAAATATTTTGTGTTTTATTTGTAATCAAATAATATTCAAACAAAAGAATTGTTTAATATCTTTTCACAATATTAGTTAAATGTTTTTCAATGGGCTTGTGTCCTCATTTTTTAGTGGTCGATTTTTCAATTGTTGATTGAAATTGATGTTAATAAATGTGTATTGGCGTGTCTATTTTATTAAATATCTAAATATTGACGGAGATATAGCAATTAAAAGTTTAAATTGTAGTTTAGCGCTAGAAATGGTCGGCCATATTTGTATGACGTGAAATGCATTTTAACGTTAGTTATTTGTTGAGTAGGTCAGTGCTGTGGTAATGTTTTCTAGCCGTTGGTAGTCGAAATAATCAAGTCAAGTTCAAGAATAATAAGTTTTTATTTTATTTAACCCTGCTAAGGCAGACATGATATTGAAATTTTATTGTTCCTTGAAATAGCTGTAAATAATATTTGATATATAAATACATATAGCAGAGATTTATGATCTGTAAGGTTGGTAACCTTACACAAGGATTGTGATGTCACATGCACTTGAAATGTGTACAACGTTGAATCCCTTTAATAATTAAAGAGACAAAATGATTATTTTAATTGTTAATATCTCTTAACATATAAGGAGTTATTAAAAAATAATTGAGGTTCTAGTAACCCACTTTATCAATATATAGTACACTTTTATAGAAATTAAGACATAGGACACAAGCCCATTGTATTTATATATTTATTTACCGATTGATAAATTTAAAAATAATTCAAATACAATTTGCGATTAAATAATTTTTCGAATAAGAGTTATTTTGTATTTTATTTACATGCATAGTTTTGATTTGTTACCGTTATCAAGATACCAATACGACTCCTACATATATTTGGTGATTTGCGCCGAGGTATAAAATACAGTATGACTTGAAACTTTACCTCTAGTTTTCTTGCAATTTCAATTACATCTAGGAAGTCATCTATAAATTACGTCACACAAATTTTATGATATTTTTCCATTCCCATACTACGCCTCTTGTCACATTGTGAACTCCGCTCCTCTTGGTATGATAATGTTGACTTTAGTTAGACGTAACTGACGTAATTATTGGGTTACATGTAGTGCCAATTGCTAGATCTCATTAGATGATGTTCTCAAAGCTGCACGAGTAAAGAATAAAGAATCCGAATGACTAAATACAATTAATTTCTTGTGATATCTCCAAGAAGGTAGCAGTTTTACTAGATACGATACAATTGATTTTGCTTGAGTTGACGAAATATTGTAGTAGGCTTCCATATTGAGTAGCGCTCACTTTTGGTAAACTACTGGATATTTATATTGCTTTTGACATAAAATCGGGGCACTTCTAAACTACGAGCTTCTAAATACGTTCAAATACAAATAATATACAAGAATTGTTCTTCAAGTTATAATTGTAATTACATTTTTAACTGTGTAACTTTACATAATAATCACGCACGATATCTCTGCACACTCTACAAATTAATTATGCGCATGCTCATGCCTATTGTACCGTGTCATATTGTTAAACACATCTCATAATTATGGTTACGAATATATATCATGAATCCATCATAAATCGTGCAGTTTGTGTTTAACAGTACTAATTGTAATTTATTACACCAGAGAAATTCATAATTATTGTCTCTGGTCTAGTTTAAATATCCTAGTGAATATTTATATAATATAACAACAAAACAAAATAATAAATAGCAGAATATATTGGGATACGGTTCCCTTATCAATATTGGTCTCTATCAACGTAATAATATATAGGTAAAAAATATATAATATAATTAATATACATATAATTAGAGCTATAGAGACATCGGGTCACAAAGTCACTTTTAACCAGTGATTACTTACTGAGTGTAATGTTTCCACACGTATGATACATAGCCTGTTAATAAATGCATGCAATATTCATATTTGTTTATCAATATCTTGCTTTTATTTTTAATTAATGTTAGAATTAAGATTTCTTTGTCTTAATTCATTTATATTTTATACCAAGTTGTTTTATATACACTGCTCTCTGTGGGCAAACCATAATATTTCTTATGCCGCGAGTTACATCCTTTGTTATACGATTCACTTCTCTAGGGTTCGACACTACGCATTTGGTCCTAATTCGTTCTTATCGCTTCAACACTCAAACCTACAGCACGCTTAACCTTTTTGGTGCATTTATAACTTAAACCGCGAGTTACATTTACCTAGTGTCGTAACTAGTATTCTTATTAACTAAAATATTTAATCAATTTATATGTAATTCAATAGTGTAGTTTTAAAATAAATGTAATCTAAAAAATTCTGATGTTTTGCTGTTACTTTTGATATAAATAAAAAATTGCTATTATTTACTTAATAGCTAAAAGGTCCTTCATAATCAAATTGTGCGCTCACTAAGCTATTGAAAGGAACTGAGCGACATTTGCCGTTCGAGAATTTGGATACCGCCGACAGATCGCAGATACGCTCTAGCCAGCCTATAGATCTCTATAACGTCCAAACTCCTCAACCATAGCCTCTTTATAACGGATCTCTTTAAAACTATTTAATTCATGCTATGGTTTTAATGGAGTTTTACATTTTATATAACAATATACTCGTGTGCAGTATTGAATTTATAAAATCATCAAAGTTTCCAGGTTATAATAGTTTATATAAGTCGTCATATAAAGGAAATATAATAATATTATAAAAAGCGTAATACAAAATCGTTGTTTTAAACAATAAAACTCTTTTTAAAAGTTACGTTATACCTCTGCAGAATTAAATATAGATATTTTTATATCCCAGCCTCATCTTGGTTCTATCCTATTCCTGCGGCACAGCTACAGAGATGAACACATATACCTACCTACTCGGGATGTACGTACTCGTATAAGACGGTATGAGCTTACTCGACTGCAACTCGAGTATTTCTATTACAGCGACAGTGCTTGTACACAACCACTATTCAAACCGAGAAGTACAAGAAGAATCAACACAGGAACTACCCTTAAAGACAGAGGTGTACCATCACATGACAATTTTAAAATCAATAGGGCGACTGTATAAAATAAGTAGATGTAGAGTACGAAGCATAGAGGGAAAAGGTAGACAATTTTGTGAGGGTGGTGGAAAAGACATGAAAAATATTTGATTTTTTAAACAACATATCAAGTATATCAAAAATAAAATATTTTATGTGTATTTTCACTGCATGGTTAGGTGAATTTTTTTAAACTCTATTTTATTATAAGGGTGCAAGAGATGACTATTGCCTACTAAGAATTTTGCAAGCAATGTCACATAGGGGCTGATTAGGTACACTCTATTTTTATATTGAATTTATTTGCTTATGAAGTGTTTGAATACTGCAATTCTACAACTACAATAATTCAAAGCTTATATCAACAGATGCGAAACAATAATAATTTTTTGTATTGGAATTCTAATTATGTACTTAAGAACTTATGTATTTATATTGGACAAACTACCAATTATCTAATAACGCCGTTACCTTTTTTTAGATCCAACGTAAAAATTATTGATTCTAGTCCAACTCTTACCTTTTCTAGATCACTCGAAAAATCAATTTTATCTAGTCTAAATTGGACGAGTTTTTGGAGAGCTGTCTTAGGTCAGAACCTGGGTAATTATTTTTCCAATAGAATTGTCCACACGCTAGATTTTCCTTGATCCTGGAGCATCCTGCCAGTAACCTTTTTGTGGGGCCATGCATTTAGGGATAATAATTTTTGTAACCTCCATTTACTTAAATTTCTGTTAGTTATTTTGTTTAGAAACTAATGGAGCAAGGTCCCAGGACCGCCAGACATCACTTATTTTCTGATGAACAAAATGTGTAAGATAGGGTAGTGTTAGTATGTACAATGATCGTATCGATCAGACGTCTCACTCACTCTCATGCGTACGGATAATGCCCTCTCGCTCTTACTCATAGTGGAATTAAAAATGGGTCTAGGGGATGTTTGGCGCTCTGGATCGGTCTGTCATCTTGTAAAACGTTTTAAATCAGTTGTCTCGCTAACATATATAAAAATGGACCATCAGACTATAAGTAAGTTTAAGCAATTTTTTGTCAGCTTTAAAGCCTCTGCAAGGTAATACAAGGTATTACAAGACAACTGTTTTAAAACGTTTTACAAGAGGGCAGATTTTAATTCTGCTATGAGTAGGAGCGAGAGGGCATTATTCGTGCGTAGGAGAGTGAATGAGACATAAACCTTGATTACTTGATACCTTGAAAATGGCCGGCTGGTCAAGTTAGCAGTTACACATTTTGTTCATCAGAAAATAAGTGATGTCAGGGAAGGGTAATGCTTTTTATAGTAATTAGTTTTTGTAAAAACCAAAAAAAAATTCTTAAATATTAGGGTTTATTTTTAACTGTTTCATGACACAAAGTTATAGATATTCTTTAAAAAAATTATTATATTTAATAAACATAATTCACATAAAAAGATCCGAGGAAAACATTTCTCAAATACAATATATCTAGTAGAATAAAACATACTCAGTTCTCTCAGATATAAAATACATTTAAATATAAATGTGTATGTGTTACATGGTATGAGGTATGAGGCATGAGGCATGAGGCATGAGGCATGAGGTATTCCACCGCTCTCTTATTGGAAGATATATATTTGAATATATTTCTCAACATTTGCCATTCCATGGTTACTTCGCTTAATTTCCGCTGCAAGATTCTGGGTTTATGCCTTATTGCTTATTCGTTATGGGCGGCTTACAGTTCGCATCAGTGCTTATATTACACCTACACAAACCCGTACATGTATGCCATCGCCTATCGCCCATCGCCCATCGCACATCGCACATCGCACATCTCCCATCACCATGCCACACGGCATGACGTCACTTCGTCACATCACAAAACAGAAGTAGAATTCCTTACACCAACATAAATGGAAAATCAAGTCGTTTATAAAATCATTGCACATTAACTTTAACAATAAAATATATTAATCAAGTCTGTATTTGATGCACTTTAAAATATATTTTACATAATATATGAAATCTACTTTTATCTAGGATATAACAGTTTGAAATAAATATATTTTAAATCGTTTATTATGGAATCCTATCACTTCTCTTACTTGAAGACTTTACGTGATATAAAGGTGAATAAAAGAATTATGCAGGCATATATTAGGTTATTAGAATGCTTGTTAAAATTGTATCCATTCTATAAGAAAAAGGAATACTGTTGTCTCTTCGCGTTCAAAGGGTTTGTTTGTTATCAAAATAATTTAGAATACATATATGAGACCACGACACCATCAGTGATTGGATTCAGCATCGGGAATGGGCCGTTATATAAATGAAATTAATTTTTTTTAAGATATCGATGTTGTGGTATAAAAGATTGCACTCTAATAACCAATATATGCCTGCATAATTCTTTTATTCACCTTTATATGGTATTACGAATGGTATTACGAAAGAACAATCTTTTTCTACATTGAATTTTTTTTACTTAAAAGTAAGATTTGAGCTTGACTTATAAAGTTTTTAATTTGCTGTTGTGTCAATTTATTTTAAATATTTTTAATTGGTGCATAGGTTACATTATTCCTTTTTGAAGCTATCTGACCTTGAAGAAATCTGCACCAGTTCTAGCAAATGTAGAAGCAAAGGGAACAGCTACGGTTATAGAACCAGTATTATCTCTTGCAATGCTAACGAGATCCTTTCGAAGAGTAACTCAGTTGTTATCACAGTAGATCTATATCTTACCACATCTACATTTGATACGATAAATCTAATGCATCTGATGCGTGCCGTACCGATCTGTGAACATTTACCTTTGAACAACCCTTATAACATTTCCAAGTGTTGGAGTATAGGAACACGTTGCAAGTAGGTGTTTTAAATTCCCGCTGTGCCAAGCCAACACTCCATTTAGAAACTCAAACATGGTCGATCTAAATAATATCTATTTTACCAAAAATCGTGTTAAAGAGTCCCGCGCGTACTTAGAATTCCATTCACGAAGCAAACGTGTTAGCGGTACGGAGAACAAAGAGCAGCACTTTATTAGTGAACATTTGTATAATTCGTTAAAAAGAGTCCCGTAGGAATGACATACTCGTAGACGTAGATGTAGAGTTTACATAAGATTCAGAACTGATGTGACGTCACAGGAATACATGATGATCACTGTTCATGTTCACTGTTCACACATTTATATTCTAATATTATTTTATTTGTAAAGTTAATAAAAAATGAATATCTGTCATTTTTTAAGGAGAAGGTCGTAGAAATTTCTGATTTGAATAGTAAGAAAAGTTATAATAATTGGCTGGTTTAGACAAGTGCAGTAGTCGATAGACCGAGTCGTTGACGTTAGGGTGCTTTAGTTCCTGCTTTTACTCCCAGAAGTAATTCAATTTCATCATTCCAATCATAAAATTAATATATTTACTGAAAATAGAACACTAATATATATTTTTAATTTCATTTAACAAAAAATCAGCTCCTTCTGTCTTTAAACATAATTAAATATTAAATTTTCAAATTATTTTCCTCTCAAAAATAACAATTAAGTAAAGACACATTAAAAATTAAATAAAGTTATAAATGCTACAATATCTCAAATTTAGATTTGAGATTTCTGAAATATTGATTTGTATATCGCTTGCTGATTGCAATGTTGACACAACACATAACTCAATAATTCTTTATTTTAAAATTTCGCGAGAGTTGTATCTTTAATTGACTATATTTTATTATACTCTTTTTCCTTTTTCAAAATATCATTTATTTCTATAACTTTCTATATAGTACACCTAGAGGAAGAAGTCCGAATTGCAAGAGCGACTCGCACCGCCAATTAAGTCTGGTTAATCGAAACATTAATTATAAGCGTTATTATTTTGCAACTTTTATCAGTTATACATAACACATAATACGTAAGTCATACAACAATTGTAACTACATGCATTTAGTAATAAATTACTTGAAGTAACCTACAACAAAAAATGTCTGTAATAGAATAATATTTTTGTAGAATATTGCTCCCCATGATTTGCAAACCTCAGCTTGTTAATTAACGCCCCGCAGGGTTTAGTGTTCAGGGTTCTCGTTTTCGTTATCGTTTTGAACACTGGAAGCAGAGACACAATTTCACAGCCGACAAGCGAACACATTATTTTATTAGACGGTGCGGTGCAACTGTCAAGTCACGAAATAAAATGTAAAAGGTAAATTCCGACCATTCTACTAGCAGATATCTAAAGACCTTTGTATATTTTTAAGCCGACAAATTGGCTATAGCATCAAGAAGAAATATGTCATTGAAGTGTTTTTATTTTACCAAATTCACATAACAATCCTGATATATGTAACAGAATCAAAAGCAATTTGATGGTATATGGTTATCATGGATATTTTATCTCTTTAACTGCGAGAGATTCAGAATGGTATTTAGTGAATTTTTTTTTTCTTTAATAATAATTCACGAGATTCCTAGGACCACGGTCCTTTTTTCGCCTTTCCTAATTCATTTCATTAACATTTTACATATTTACATTTCATTTATTATTACTACCTAAAGTTTTAAACCCGCTATATTCCATATCCTGTCTATCACTAAGCACACTGGCCACCTCGGATATCTTAGTAGTTCGTACATACTCGTTGGCAACACCACTCCATTTTTTACCAAAACTCTGTACAAATTATTTCTGCAGGTCTCCGTTTCTGGATCTGCTACCCCTTCTTCACAATTGCACATATCTTCTTCTACCAAGGGATTTCTTTTAAAATGTGCCAATGCCCCTGTATGGTCTACCCTCTGTCTCGAGATAAGTGATAACACTCTTCTCGGACCTTGGGCTTATAGAGAAATTTTAATGTAAACATATTTGTGTGGACTTTTTGTTTTTGTAACCGTAAGAGGCTGAATACTGCGATAAAAGCAAAGAGAAAGATATCTGCCGAGTGTGCTCTGTGTCTCTTTCTAATCGAGCACTGCGTCTGGTTGCTTGCCATCATCACCCACTCGACAGCTATCTCTCTCTTTACCTTTATCGCTTGCTCTCATACGCGGCTGTACCCTTCACGCACTCTATTCTTATATCTCTATGGTTTTAATAAACATGTCAGTAATTAGTACAGCTAGATGCCTTCAAATAGAAGTGAACCTAAATGAAATTTTACATTTTGAAAATTAAGTTTTAATTAGTGAAGTGTGCAGCTAATTATTTCACTATGTACTGTGGTGTACAACTGTTTGTTAATTAACATGTTATATGAATATCCGGTAAACGCAAATACAATACACGATTCAAAACAAATACTCTCTGGTATCATACGAATAGAATACTCTACAAATATACACTACTAGTGAATCAACATATGGAAAATTACAAATATCTGATTATCTATCAACAGCAGATATTGTGTACCTTTGAGTACCAAACATACAAGTGCATCATACATCGACGAGATGTTCTTCCGGTGGTGGTGGTGGTGGGGGTGATGCTAGGGCTTATGTAGTTGTTGTAGTTGCAGCTGCAGCTGCATATGTAGCTGAGCACCAGTTCTGTAGATATTTCCACATTTATGTTTTCGTAGTTTGAATTTATATGGATTTATTTATTAATATATTATATGCTAGACGATGGAGAAAATATCTCTTTATATTTGAAATATATTTCTATGTAGTATTTTACTGAAATATTATGTAGTTTCGGTTTCTGGTTAGTTCTTGTGGTGTTTGCTTTTATACACTGTCAAACAAACACTCTTTTTTAATACTTAGCGAATACTTAGAAATAATTGTCGATTATCATCGTAAGTGATATTACTTTTTGAAGCTGTTATACTTCTTTCTGTGTATTTACATATAATCCAACAGGTTATGGGCCCAGTAATCTTGTCAAGGGTGAGAAATTGGAAATCTAACTTAATTTCACAATAATAAATAATGTATTACTTTATTTCGTAACGATGAATAATTGGAGCGTTCAGTTGATACAAAAAATCAGCATCTTAAGTCAATCAAGCTTACCTATCCGAAACAGGTATATAGCTAATATTATATCTTACTATTTACTTTAAAAGTACCATCTCCAAGAATTTAACTTGTGAATTCAACGTATGTAATAACCTCACATTCATTCGATATTATAAACCAAACAAGTTTTTGTAAAAGTTTGAACATTTCCTGCTGTCAGCCATAACAGAATTGTACTGGAGTCGGAGAATGGAAATGGTTTACATTGGTGGCTAGAACAGAATAGAAGGTATGGTATGGTATGGTATGGTAAAATATCACATGTGGAAACCGAAATACGTGAACGAATACGATCCACATACCTTCGTATCGCAAACACCAGCCATATTTCCATACGATGTAGAATTTCTACATCCCCTAGAATTCCTACAGAGCCATGCTGTATAGGTGCAAGAGGAATATGAATATCAAAATATACGACACATGAACAAAATAATATATAACCTAACATAAATATATGCACGGCAAGACCATATATAGGTTCTGAGTGTTATTGAAAAATATATGTTATTTTACTACTATATTTCTATCATAAAGTATTGTGTAATTTATATTTGTTTTGCTTTACAGTTTTTTATAGTAAAAAGTTCACTTTATCGATTGCTATATGCGAGTATTCGTATAGTTTAGTTTAGTTTAGTTTGCTTCTTACAAGAAACCTTTCACTACATTAATTAAATTGTTGTTCATAAAATATACTCAGGAAATAAACAAGACAGAATATTGCAAATATAAATACAAAATATGGTAGGAGTGCAGGTAATAAAGATAGTGATATGTGCAGCTCATAAATATGAAGGAATAGAAACCTTGATTGTGTCTAAGTATGAAGTGAAATAAAAGTAATTATCAATTATTAGTGAGGAAACATCCTTGAGGATACTCGAACATAAGAAATGAAATGTTACCCAAGATGTATGGCAAAGGAAACACAACTTGAAATGAAGGAAGTTTATTAATTTAAATAGAAAATGCTAAATAAATGTGATTCTACGAAATGAAGACCTTTAATTTGAGAAATTACACACACCGTACCGCAGACTTGTAGTGGAGCTACAGAAGTTGCACGAAAGTCGGAAATCAAAAAAGCAATTTTTTATAGATTGTAAAATGCTTACCCAATTAAAAAATCTACCAATTTTGTTGTAAAACCATTATTGCACCCAGAAACTTTATTTTTTACGTGTTTACGTATTTTAACTAAAATCCTGCTTTTGCGCTTCAGCATTACTCATAAAACTTTGAAGGAACACTTCTTCAAGGATTATAAAATTTTAGATTATACTTTTTAAACAATAAATGTTCCCAGAGTAGTTATAAAATTGGGCCTTATTAGATTACATATTACTTAGTTTTGGTTAAGTAAAATATCACATAAATGTGCATGTTTTGTGAGTAATTAAGACGCAGACTTGTTGATTAATTATATAGCATTTGTCGTCTCGGTAGCTGAGGTATTTAAGTCATAGAACATGACTGGCAGGGAATTAACTCATCAAATGATAAACAAATAAAAAATAAACAAGTATACCAATCATATAAATAAACAAATCTACAACAAAAAACACACAATTATTGCTGTTGAAATCGTAGTAATATAATAATAAAAAATTATATAACAAATTATCAAACAAACAGTTTCCCAAAGTTTTTCTCGCCTACAAGTATTCATGTATTCGATAGATATTAATTTACATCTTTCAATATATAAAATATTTAAGTAGAGCTTTAAGAAATACAGTAAATATATCTTCATGGAGTACTTTGTGTTATCCTAAACGCACATACGATACACGTACCCCGTGCCCCCCGCCCCGTGATGTAGGTTTGATCACTGATCCTGTACGATTATACATACAAAAATGGATCACATTGAAGCTGGAGGAGGGAATAGGGAATATTCAGTACACCGTATCGCGCCGCATAAGGGAGTAGGGGGTTTATGGGGTTGGGGTTTTTCACTATACTACTACACAAGGTTTTTTTTGGAGGGTGGATGGATCGGGCGGGACAAACGTGGATAAATGGATAAAGATAGGGCGATGACGTCACGGCACAGAATGTGATGTACAAAATAGATGAATGTGGAGTATATACGTGTGATATATGATGTATGTATTTTAAATTTGTGATATTTTCTTCTTCTTTTTCTTTTTTTTTTTGCACATTTTCTTTCGAGGGTTGAAGATAAAGTTACCTTAATGTATAGTTTTTATCATTTTTTCTGTCACACGCAAGGTACATGAAAAAGTGATAAGAAAAATATTGAAATATTTTACAAAATAGAAGTATTCTTTATATACATAACTAAGGAAACGTTCTTGTCAGGTTCAGAAAATGATAAAATACCGTATTCTATTTTTAATATGTGATTTGAATACATGACTTTGAAAATGTATTGCAAATTGTTACAAAGCCACACAAATCCTCTTATTATGAATCTACAAAACACATTGAAGCACAATATCGTACGTTGCCCTGTTATTACGGCACTAATTGCACCATACTTCTTGTTAGTGACGTAAGAAACATCACTTCCGGGTTTTTCATAATATAGCAAAGAAGGATACAAAGGATTTTACAAACATAAATACTTTCAATAGGAAACCTATATTGCTAATAAGTAGTTACGTAGAATCAGTATTAAATCATAGATAATTTCAATTAATACAAGAAATATTGACTAAAACATTTGCAACTTGTTCTGGTTTGTTAAATTTATTTTATTTAACGTCCGCCTTCTTCCAATAAACTAAGAATCATAACCCATACAAATGGGCTATCAGCGTAATGGGCTTGTGCCCTATGTCTTAATTTCTATAAAAGTGTACTATATATTGATAAAGTGGGTTACTAGAACCTCAAATGCTCAATTATTTTTTAATAACTCCTTATATGTTTGGAGATATTAACAATTAAAAAAGCCATTTTTTCTCTTTAATTATTAAAGGGATTCAACGTTGTACACATTCCAAGTGCATGTGACATCACAATCCTTGTGTAAGGTTACCAACCTTACACCTCATAAATCTCTGCTATATGTATTTATATATCAAAATATCAAATATTATTTACAGCTATTTCAAGGAATAATAAAATTTAAATATCTTGTCTGCCTTAGCTGGGTTAAATAAAACAAAAACTTATTATTCTTTGATTTGACTTGATTATTTGACTACCAACAGCTACAAAACATTACCACAGCACTGAAATACTCAACAAATAACTGACGTTAAAATGCATTTCAGGTCATACAAATATGGTCGACCATTTCTAGCGCTAAAACTACAATTCAAACTTTTAATTGCTATATCTCCGTCAGTATTTAGATATTTAATAAAATAGACACACCAATACACATTTATTAACATCAATTTCAATCAACAATTGAAAAATCGACCACTAAAAAATGAGGACACAAGCCCATTCTGCAATGAAAATCGACCCGCAACCGTCTAATTGCTTACACACGTTTGATACAATAAATTCAATGCGTCTGAAACGAATCGTGCGGACCTGTGAACGCTTATCTTACAGAATGTCAAATGTAAACTAACCAAAATATAAATAAATATAACTCAAATACGTAGAACACATATTTTGAATTCCTTCTCATTATTTTTAACAAAAAATGTAACACATTAGCCAATTATTCCTCGTTGTGGTTTTGATAAATCTCTTGATAAAACAAGTGTACTTTATTTTTTTTAAAAATACCGCCAATTTCCCAACATTCATTTCAAGCGTTATAAAACTTTCAATGTATTTAGTATTTACACTCTCTTTTACATAATTCAATTCAACGACTTTGCGATTAAAAGTAAAAAAAAAAGAACCTCAAGTATAAATAAAGAAGCAGCCACTTGTTAGGCAATCTCTTTATATCTCTACAGAGCAATTTAACAGCTCTCCTTCTTTAAACGTACATATATAAGAAGAAAAAAAAACATTCTCCCATGCTCGGAATGGGACTCCCGTAGCTGGCACGCTTCATCGTAGAGACGTAGCAGATACCGTCGTAGCAGTCAGCGTAGCCAGTGTTTAGCGGTGGCGCGAAGAGCTCATTACTACGTTTTTACAGAAATTCTTAAAGTAGAGAGAATGAAGACCAACAAGCGTGAGCTACCTCAAAACATATTTATTAGCATCAAGGATTTAGATTACCGATGAAATTTAGGGTCTCATTCTGTAAAGTATTTCCACCGGTGAAAAAATTTCATCGCTGTAAAATGACGTCACAGAAGCGATGATTTTTTATTTGGTATTCTATAAGAAATTTTCATCGATTTTATTTTTGTCGCTAGAAAAAATTCGACCAAATTATAAGGTCGCCTTCAGCGGTGACTTTAAAATTTTTCATCGCTGTATTTTTGAGAACTGTCAAACAATTTGAACTATAATTTGCTGTAGTTGGAGGATTCTACGAAGAAATACAAAATAAGTTAGTATTTGTATGTATACATATATATTTCTTTTTTTTTTTATGGACATCCCAGACTATTACAATCTATCCCTAGATATAATAATTTGTATACATATGAATATATAAATATATCAGAAAGTGAGGTTGTTTGTTTGTCAATTATTGCTTCAGGTGAATTAGGGATAACAAAAAAATTGCTTTTTTTGCATAAATTGTGCATGGCCATTTGAAATTCTTAAATACTTAAATACAGCGACCTTATTCTATCGATGAAAAAATTAAATATTTCCACCGCTAAAAAAAAATAAGGTCGATTTTTTGAAAAGATACAGAATAAGGCCCTTAGTCGTAATTATGTGTCGATGCAAATACTACCATCGGTATAGTATCCGAGATTTTCATGGTCTAAATTATATATTATCAAACAACATTATCATGTCAAGAAGTCATGATAATTCTTACTGTGATTATCAAACTAGTTCCACTAATAATAAAATTGAGTGAAAATCTGGCTTTTTTATTTTTTAAAGGATATTTCACTCAGTACGTGTATACAGGCGAATTGAACACTGAACCAAAAGGAGAGGGATTTATGCAAGCCACCAGTGCTGGGTTTTTACATCCAGATCTGTGTGGATATAAAAATTAGTCATTATGTAGGTTTGATAGATTTATTTTTGATGATTATTAAAGATGGTACATTGTCGAACATAACCGAACGTCCCGTGTGTCACGAACAGCTCTTTTTAATTTAACATCGGTCTATTTCGAACAGAAAAGTGATATTACCTTAAAGATTACTAATTCATAAGATATTTCTTTAAAAACCTAGAAACTCTTTAAACACAGTTTTTATTTACTCGAAATTGAGTGAATAATTTAATTTATTCATTACCCTTCAGATGAAACATAACCTAGGGCAATTATTAAAGTACTTAACCTATAAACGAGTATCTAAAACAACCCACGGGTAAATCAAGAATCGTTTACTTAATAAGCTTGTATACTTGGGTGGGGAATGAGATGTAAGGGTGGTAAACTCTCCCCCTAACCTTCTCATTGCTGCTTCACACAGCATTCCGGATGGTCCTGACCTTGTACAACGCTCTCAGCTTTATACAAACGATAATATTATTTAATTACTCACAAAAACATTAGGATAGGTCATGGACTTTTAATTTTGTGACTGTCATTTATCATTGGGACTTTTATTTTATATTTAGGAATAATATTTTTGTACATTCATTTATAAAGAACATTGAGTATGTTTACTCTCATATGAAACTTGAGATACCTGTAATGATAGATAATGTCGGCTTATTTCCGATTATAAGTTCTATCTTCGACAACCGCATACTATGTTCGCAGTTTTAAGGGAGCCTTTGTCTCATGTATGTTATGCGAGCACATAATTATTTAACCTGATAACAAAAAACGTTTAAATGTGTTTATACTTGTACAGAGGCAGTGGCGTATTTTGGCTTATGCCGGTGAGGCGTCAAAATTTTAAAGCTTGCCCCTGAAACAGGCCTACGTTTGCAGGTAAATTAAAGTTTCTCGAAAGAAAATTGTGACTCGTGTATCTCACAGTGCAGTAACTAGTCCAGTTAGTTATCTTTGAATATTAAATGAAATAAAAACTCTTTTACTGAATAAATAATTCATAAATATATTAGACTAAATGCATTTTCTATCTTATTAGATATTTACTAAAAAAAAAAAAATAATAATATAAGTTCTTCACTCGTAATAAGACCAAGATTTGCGACTTGGTGAAATGATGAATTCATTGAAATATTATATTAAATCTGAAATCTTCTCAGGGCTTCAATAACCCCCTTATAATTCCGTTTCTCGTCTTCGTGGTGATATGAAGGATATCATGTCGGTTTTATGACAAGATTTTCTGGTGAAGGGAGGGGAGGGTCGTAAGAGGAGCTCATATCATTCGGATATATAAAAAGATTAAACTGGGTACTATGTATAGCTCATGTATTATACAGAGTATCTACCATAAATGGAACTCGAAAAATGGCTCCATGATGTGTTTTAACTGCCAATATGTATAATCAAGTCAAAATTGAATCATATTATATACTCATATATATATATATATATATATATATATATATATATATATATATATATATATATATATATATATATATATGTGTGTGTGTGTATGTGTATATATACCTTATATATATACCACCGTTTACTAATGTACTAAGTGGATGCAGAATAATATACAAGTCTACGTACTATTACGTAACGTATTACTCACAAATGTCAGTGTTTGTCCCTTTAAATCGTCCTTTTAATTGTAAATATCTATTAGAAATTAATTGTTAGGTCAAGACAACTTTTGAGTTAAATACAAAACCCAATATAACGCTAAATAAAGTTGGATGTGTTTAAGATTTATTTAAAATAACAAAAGTTATCTGTTACGTAAATAATTCTGCCTAATATAAAACATGTGTGACCTTTTGATTGCGATTTTTGTGAGTGATTTTTCGACCTTTTGAGAAACAATTCAAAAACAAATATTTAAATAAAGAATAAATTTGTTTCTTCTTGTTATATGTTGGAGAAAACAATTTAAGGAATAATTCTAGCAACAGATGACATATTGATCCAAAAAGATACGCCAACATCAGCATATGGGTATTGCAGAATTAATGCCGTAGTGCGTATATCCACATCGCGTGTATCCACATTTAACTATATGTTCTACAAAAAAAAAGAGAAGGAAAAAGCCTCTCAATGCCGCGGTGATTTTTGCAGAAAGCTATAGATTTTTTCCTGGGTAGAATTAAAACCGGTGGTGCGTGCATGTTTATATGATTCCATGTGTTACAGAATTAAATAAATTATTCTAAGGGTCTAAGCCTAAATTATTTCTCAGTGAGGTCTAAGCCTAAATCAAAATTATGATAACAGTTTTTTTTTGGTTAATAACATATTTGAATTTAATACATAATTTTGAACTAAAGAATAAAATGTCTATTTCTAAAAAATCTTTTCATGTAGTAATATATGTATTTTCCATTATATAATACGATATTAGGTTGTATTACTATAAAATATTTGATACCCTGGAGACATAAGTAAAAATATCTCAACTTTGATGTATTGAATGTTTCGAATTCTAGTCAATTTTCTCATGTGTAGCTGAACTTTCTTACACACACATTATGTGTGTAAATGTCTATGTATTTGTACTATAGATACTCGTATGTGGCTGTCTGCTGACGGCGTAGTCGTATAGATAACACATCAAGCAGTAAAAACTAAAAGACGCCATACTTTCCCGTTGTCAGCTTCAAAAGGCCTTGCGCACATTCTCTTTGGAGTGTAGATAAAATAAGAATATATGAAAATTGGTTCAATCCTTAGCGTGCAATATTTCAATCTTCCTACTTCAGATCCTCGCCATGGGTGTACTACAGATCAACAAACTCTCACTGTATTTCGCGACACAAAATCCAACCTGGAAAATATAAGATAAGAAATGTAATACGTAGACATATTTGCGGGAATAAGAAACTATTATTTAGTCGATGCAGAACTACCTTAAGTTGTTTACTGGAAAATATGGCATATATTATAAACTAAGGTTTTTATCTAAGTTAAGCCGGTACCAAACGATGCGGTGAACGTTTGATTCAAATATTGGAAGATTGACAAGTTTCCTATGATACGGTGGAACGAATGTTTGATCCGAATGATTTGTTTATTTTATTAATTTATTGATATTATTGACAGTGACACTGTTTAACATTAATTGGACGATTCGTGCAGCAGTGCATGACATGTGAATCTAGTGTGTGATGGGGGTAGAAAAATCCCTTTTGAAGCGGGTCAAAAGACCGACAACAGCCTGCATTTCTTACAACATGAATCTTGGACATTAGACACCTTTAGTTCCAGCATCGACCACACAATGCGTCCGACGTTGTTACCGGCATTACAAGTATCTTAAGACACGGAGTAGTTTAATTCCACTAGATTATATTTTTGCAAATTTAAACATGCACAAAGTAATATTCAGGCCAGACAATGATCCCAAGTTCAAACCCAAAACTAATGGAATTATTTTTAGATGTAGTTGTTGTTTGCTTTAATTGATTGATTTATATAAGATTATACGTCACACAAATATCATGGTCTTTTAATCCCACCAGTAACCATTGTCACGTCTTGTAATATAATATGGAACGTTTTGTCCTCAAATATTTGAGAAGAAAAGAAAATTGTCTTATTTTGCATTTCATTTTTTTTGGATTAGTCAATTTTAGATTAGATGTGACGTCACCAAAGTTATGTCTTTCCTCCTCTCTTGTAACCACTTGATACGGTTGACTCCTCATATTAAAGCTTTTGCCTGAAAGCTTTCCAAAAATTTTATGTTTGTGTTACATTTGGTTCCTCTTAATTCAATGCTATAGTCAAAATCAAGATAGTTCGGCGGGGATTTATACTTAAAAGAGGTTATAAGAGCGGTTAAAATCTATAATACGATAATGAATTTTATCTTATTCGTTTCTATATATATTATAGAAAAATAAGTGAATCAATGCTTTTTAGTTATATCGGCAGTTTATACCCCACAACTTGTTTTAAGTATGAGTCGCCGCCGAACTCTCGTAATATGTGATCTGATTACTATTAGCTATATTTTGTTTTTTATTATTTTGATTATAGGAACGTAAAATAAATAAAGGATAAGTGTAACACTAACGTTGCACGTAACACTAAAGAAGTAATCTTGTATAAAATACTTATTGTGCGTAAGTAAAATGCGTGCTACAGTAAAATATGTGTTTCCTTTATCCATAGAATTTGTTGGGTAAATCTATAACTATTAATATGCAATTTGTTACCAACTCATCAATCCCCAGCTTAAGATATAAACACAATACATCCCTTTACACATCCCCAATTCCATATACGACGTTTCTTCTACTGCACACGGTAGCGAGTAGCGGGTCTAACAATCGAAACACATCTAACCACCAACTCGAATACCAGTCAAGAAGAGTAAGAAATACTCGAAGAAAGGTACGTCTATTTGATACGATGGATGTAGATGTAGTGTACAACCCAGAGAAGATCTTATTCTTCTCCTTTCTTTGCTGAAGGTTCGGCATCACGTCGCTACGATTCCGGTGTCTACGACGCCATAGACCTGTGTGTTGTATGGGTTTCTACGAACATGCATGGAATTGGTACGGTACAACAACTGACTTTTTCTAATACTGTCGTTTGCTCAAAGTCGTATTACAGGGTGTAGATAAAAATGGGTCACATTGAGTCAGAAGTGGGATACAAAAATCATTTGGGAAAATATATTATAGAAGAATTATTTATTAAATTCTATATGAAAGTAAATTATGATTCGTCGGACAAATTCCTATTTATAGTATGTCCAGTTTGGCATTGCACGTTCAACATTAGGCTATCTGGGCTTTAAACAATTACGCCAACATGGCTATATTGAATAATTCACTCATAGATACATTCGCGACTGAGGCCAACCTCATGTAATATCAAAAATAGTAGATGTGTATTAATATTTCCTCATAAGGTAAAAAGAAAATTTTCCTTCTTTACGGCAACTAGGAGAAATGAAGTTAATATAGACAGTGTCTTTTTAAGTTCATCCAAAAATATAAATCTATTAGTTAGATATTGTAGAATAAAGTGGGTCACCCTGTTGTGATTTCCAGCTAAAGAATAACGTGTGAGAGGGTGGGTTTGCTAGTGGGTGGACGCGGAAACATCTGATGAGGTACAAAAGGATATGGAATTGTACTCCCTAAAGACAACCAAGCGAGGACGAAGGGGATGATAAAGGAAACAAAATAACGAATATATGATGTGAAATATATGTAACTATGTTCTTCATAGTTTATGCAGATCCATACTCTGAAAATTGTTTATTTTATTTTTAGTTTCAGATTGAATTGAAAGAAAAGACAGCTATTTTCTTTAGTTTAATATTTAGTTTTGTTTTTAATGTTACTTTCTTGTAAAAAATTGCTTTTAGAAACAATATCAAATATTAAATTATTTTCGTAAATATATTAGTAGATATTTAACTACCCATTCAATTAAATTAATAACATAACTTAATATAAGAACTGTCAAATGCATCATCAACCGTATTAAGCTCATTAATAACTATCTTATAAAAGTAGTTGTGTAAATAGGGGTAGACCTCTCTTAAAGGGTGCGAAGCCCCACGGGGTCCTTAGGCGTTCTCCTTATTTGCATGTTTAAACTTTAAACAAAAAATAAAATAGAAATTGATTGTGCTCTTTTACTTTGTAAATCGGGGAAGGGCATAGTAAACTAAATGCTACTTAATTGTATTTAGTGGTAATAGGACCTAGTTGATTAGGAATCGTAATCAATAAAGGAAGCTGAGTTCAAAATAATGACTTCCACTACAAATGTTTCCACATAATGTGCCCCATAATAATTTAGGTTTCTTTTTTAGTCAAACGTTTCAAAGACATGTTATCGTAAAATGTTTTAACCCATCGTGAATTATATATGTGCATAGAAATGATAAAGAAATATACACATACACACACACGTATATATAAAAAGTCGTCGGTAATAAAGCCCCATGTCTAAGCCAGAGCTAAAGTGTATTGGGACGGAGAGATCAAATCCATGCTGAGATGTGTTCTGGATCAAAGGGAATCTGCAAACTATACTTCTAAAAAGAACGCCAATTCCGCATTGTTATTAGGGATAACATCCTCTGAATCTACATATAGATCAATCAGAGGACTTTTGGAAATTTGTATCGCTCTGTTACGAAAATGTTGTAATGTAAAAACCAGGCAAGAGGAAAACGCAGAGGTGGAATAGTTTTACTACATTTGTATTTTATGTAAATGGAATTGGACGTAACATAAGTTTATATAAGGTAAAAAGGTGCATAGTAAGCATATAGTAAAGGGGCCCTTTTAAATAATCAGATGGGCATTAAAATATAGGTTTCCAAAAATCTAAAATCAAATTTCATAAGGACAATGGCAATTTCGGGACCTTTTTGGGTACACCACCGCGACCCTCCATCTTACTGAGAATTCATAATAATTATAGTGCAAGTTATAATTACTTCACTTGTCCCAACGAATTCATTTTCAGGGTTAGTTATGATTTAGAAATTATTTAGTGGAAACTCTAAATATTTAAAATATAAACTCTGAGGGGGCGACTATATTTAATGTAATTTACATAATCAATTTAAAATAATATTGAAAACGTTTTTAATATTGGTAACCAAAAATTCATAAATCAAAATTTTCGATTTTACAATTTATAAGAAATGTATAAATAACAACATAAATAAATATATTCATGATATACTTGCATGAATACCGTATCAATAATATAGTTAGTTGGTTACTGAACAAGTGGCAGGCAGGCTGGAAAGAAGTCAGACTGTAAAGCACAGGCAGAGTTAATGCCCTAACTCGTGATGGAAAGCTTCAAAATATTCATTACCGGTGCTTTCCGCTCGTAAGCCATGTAGGAAATATAGAAAAATAAAATTTATTCAAAAATAAAATTTATCAATAATGTAAAGATAACTATATACCAAAGACGTTTGAAGATAGACATGGTTACCCTATAGCCATAGGTAAAATGTTATATACATATAGGAATATATAATACGTTACACTGTATATAAAGTATCTACATATATATGTATATGAATACATGTATATATGTTCAAACTACTACACAGTACGAATTTAAATTCAATTTTCGTTCACATTTCCTAGAGAAGGCATACTACACTCTCGGTAGAAATGTTGGAGTTCCAATATAAGGCCAAACTTATTTAATTTCAAAACGTCAAATAGTGAAATTGTTAACTTAGAAAAATAGATAAAATATCGTAAATATAAGAAATATGTTGAAGAATATCGAGATAGAAAAATCTAGGTATTTTATTGGTAGTTGAACAATTCATATCAAACAGCTTTTACTTGTTTTGATAATAAAATTGTAGATTTATGTTTGCTGAAGTTAAATTTATTTATTATTGATAATTACATACTCGTTCTTATTTCACTCGTTCACTGAATGCCGCTAATCATTAGGTAGTCAAAATTGTAGCTACAACGTAAAAATAATTATATCTAGTCATAACAGAACCGAGCTTTTGGAGACGGAATGGGCTAATAATATTGGTATGAAATACAGGTAACGAAATGTTAAATTCTATTAAAAATGTTGTTTAAATATTACAAAATTTCGGTAAGTTCTTTAACTTACAATTTTGTATTATTTCAAATAATATTTACATTATTTATTAAACGAAATGTATGCCTCAGGAAACTTCGCCGTAAATAACTCTAGCACGCCATAATTATATCTGTATTTGTGTATTTCTATTCCATAATTCATGCGCAGTTCTTTGATCTCTTACCGACCGTAGCAGGCTCTGGAGGATGTGTGTGTGACCTTTCATTGTTTGAATGGGACAACAATAAATAAATAACATAAAGAAAAATTATTCATAAGGAGAAAGAAAATCTTGTTTATAAGAAGTCATTTTATTATTATAAATTCCAATACTTATAATTTTAAAGGAAATTAAATTCTCATGAAAAGTTTTACGGCTATTGAAGCAGTAATCTTCTATTTTAATGCGATATATTTGCTGGCCTCGTATAATAGAAATTTATGTAAGACGTCATCTTTAGAATTACATTTAAATGAATACCTCCCTCGTACGAGCACAAGTATGGTTCTTACATACTTACAAATAGTGCATACATATGCAGAATATCTGTTCAAACTCAATGCTCTTATTCTCAAAGACTAGAGAGCCATAAAACTAATATAAAGAGACAAATTTGTCCTCAAGTTTTATTGGTAGTAAACAAAATAATATCCTCGACAACCAGTAGATGGTAGCTCATCTCATACGCGATCGAATTATAAAAATCTTCTAATATGAGAGAAGTAATGCCCATCATATAATGCTGGCTCGGTAAAAAATATATACTCTCATCATAATACTCCCAAGCTCTTCTAATACGTACGAGGATATATTTGAGTATATGGCTATTATAACTTTTTATGCTATAAGTCTAATATACGATGGTACTTCCAATATCCCAAAAGAATGGCCAGAGAATATGTACGAGTCTTTCAAGAGGTAAACGAAAATATCCGTAGAGAAAAATTGAAGCTCTTTTTCTGGAAATATATATATTTTTTCTCTTCTTTTGCAGACTATTATAAATTTGTTTCCAGCCATCCTTTTTGTCGTCGGGCTTCAGATATCGGGGTATGTATTAGGGTGCAACGGCATTAAACATCGTTTCTACGTACGTACGTTCGATAGCAAACGTATAACGAATGTAATATAACGAATGTATTGGAATTTGAGTGTATTATCAATCAACAAGTTGACGCAAACAGAGATAATTGAATTGATGGACTCCAGTACAGCTGCTGTAGCACGTAATGGTTAAATGTTGTTGTTCCTTTAAGTAATTGAATGTTTCTTTCTATAAAGGAAATTTGCTCTTGTGTAACATCATTTTGTAATACACTTTATGACATATCAAACAAAATGTGTTAACATTGTTTGACATTTTTAAAGTAGAATTTAAAGACATCATTATTGAAATATATTGTTTAGTAAGCAATTTAAAAAATTGAGCAATTGTTATGTAATATTAATGTCAATCAAAACAAGAATAATACCATCGTCCAGAACTGGCCTTGTCACTCTACTTTAATTAAAAAATAACCCTCTAAAGACAAAACGTACGCAACAGGAGAACTTTATTATGTTAACTAAACTTAACAAATACTTGTGTAAGAATAAATAATACTTATCAACATTATCTAATAAATTTTGTATGCGTTTGTTTTAAATAAGATAATATTATTTACCTAATGTTACGTTTTATTATTTACTGAAGTTTAACATAATTCTGTTATATTATGATTTAATAAATGCAAATGACCTTGAAAATCTTTACTGATATAATAATTTAATAAAGAACATTATATAATTTTGTAGAAGGAGCTTTATTTAACGTCTGAATTTATCTTAAAATAACGTAAAAACTCAACAATCTTATGTTAAATAAACCTTACATATACGTAATCGTGTTTAGCAAGTTTATATAAAAGTTTTATGTAAATTGTTTAATACTTATATGTTACTTATATATAAGTTAAAGTAAAATATAAATATTTACCCAGATAAAAATGTAATGCTTGAATTAGCTTGCAGTACACTAGCAACTTGAATCTTGCCCACTGAGTTATAATTTTTAAGTAGAAAATAAGCTTTGATATTAGCTTGTAGCAAGCTTGAGTTAGCACTGCAAGACAATTATAATACTTATCAATAATCGTAAAGAAAATTACATGTGGTATTTTTTTTTTTTTTTTAAAGAAGTTCATGTTAAACTTGAATACCACATTTAATGTATAAAACTGTTGAATTGATCGAATTAATCCAATAAAACAATTGTAAATAACACATGCAAGCAAGATAAGATATATTTCTCTTTAATAAAGTCCTTGACTCACCCCTATGGACTTCAATTTCGTGTAGAGCGCGGATCTGGGATCTGGATATGCAATGCAGGCAGCCTATACGTAAAGGGGAATTTCATTTTGTATCCTACATGTCGGCTGATGCCTGTAGTGTGTAGACTGTAGTGTATACTCTGTCCCCATTCCCTTTACCCTTCCCCTTCCCCTTAGCCTGTGGCACACATATAAAAATACATATATAGAATGTGTCTCCCTTTTACTGTACCACCATCCCTTTAACCCATTCCATTTCCACAGAATCCACTCCTACTACACATACTCCCCCTTTATCCTTTATCCCTCTTCCCTCCACCCCTCCCACATTTCACATACTCTTCAGTTCTTCACATATACGCCACCCTGTCACATACGAATATAACATATATATATTATAGCTATCACTCATATGTGAATATATATGGTACATGTGTGTGTGAATATATGCGATCACAAATATTTTGTAAAATGAAAATAATATGGACGGAAAGTCGTTCTGGAGATAGTCGTATGTAAAGTCCCATTGGGTTTACTCTTTCATTTATTTCGCATATCCAGGTATACTTGTAAATGTTGAAATACTGTTTTCTATTCGTATCTAATGTCTGATGAATATCTAACTTCATCCAATGATTTGTTTTTTATTTTGCGAACAGCATTTTCATTTTCATGAACGAACAGTAGATTGGTAATTTGACCCCTGCGGCAACTTCTTACAATAATATCAAATTGTACATTTTGTTACCTTTGCAAACCTAAGGTACGGTATATTATTTATAAATATCGTAGAAAATGATAACTTCGCCATTTATTTAATAATCTTTCGGCATCCATTTCTAACAATTACATGATCGATAGTAACGTACCAAGATAACAAATTTCCTCTTCAATTTAGAAAACATATAACGATTTTTACAATTTTTTCCAATTTTCCTTTTCTCTTGTCTTGCTACCATCCATTGTATTTCTTTTCTTGCTTTCTAATTCGTACTATACTGAATATTCTTATATCCCCTTCAGTTTTCATCGTCTTCTTTTCCATTTGTTCCAGTCTCATCTTATTGTAGCCTGTTTTAATCTTCTTCTAACATTTCCTTTATATACGAGTACATTACATACTTTAAAACCAGTAACGTTTTGTACTTTAAATATAGAATAATTCGTTTTCGTTTCCGGTATTGTTCTCTTAAAAATATCCTATCTAACGTTTACCACATTTCCGTTTTGTCTTTTGTATTCCCTTCCCTATATACACATACTCCGACAAGAAAAGAGTTATTTTTAATTATTTAATATCAAAAAACACTGAAGAATCCAGACATACTCACACGATACTACAAGTACAATACGCATGGTTTAAGTGACATAAGGGGTAAAGTGGAAGGGTAAAAGTGGGTGGTGGGTTTCCATATCATCTTACAGCTACTCCATCTTATCGTTTTCTCCCTCCTAAGACATTCTTTGTACACCCTAAAACCAAGTTATGTTGTAGTATATACAAAAACGATATATATTAAGTATATATGAGTATGAGATATCCAATCGTTTGATACAGTATTGAAATAAGTTTTAAGGATTGAAAAGTATAGATATGTGTGTGTGCGTGAGTGTGTGTAGATGCTTTTAATATCAAGACCTTATTTGAAAATGTACCTAGAAACTAAGAAGTTATTAATGTAGGCTATTTCAAATTTTTGAGGTCAGAAACAGGAAAGAGCATTCATTGTTATTTAAACATAGACATAAATATAGTTGCTCCACATGTGTAACAAGACGTTACGATTGAGACGGAGCGTGGTAAAATATTATGGATGACCCCTAACTATTTATAAATACTAATTCAATCATATTACTAAATTTTGAAACGTATATTGAATACAATTGATAAACAATTAAATATGTTTCGAGGTGTTAACATATTAAATAGTGTTAACACATTCTGCAGGCCTGTTTGTACAATTTGACAATTGAATTTGTTGTTTACCATTGGAATTCTTCCAATTAAATATATAAATATATATATTTATGTACCCATTCCCTTTACCCTTATATATATAAATATATATATTTAATTGGAAGATGCAAGATTGCAAGAGTGAACTGCTATTTTCTCTACTAGAATACATTGTTGTGTAACATGTTAATTTAGAGTCAGTTAAATAGTACTCTATGTAGAAGAAGTGATGACAATTTTTTCTCGTTCAGCTTTAAAACATGCAAATATACAAATAATGTTATCGTATGACATGTAATATCTGTCAACTTTAACTTCTTCTTCTTTCTAGTGACGTTTTCTAATTATTATCAATATTTATTGTTAATTATTTTCCATTTTATGATTATTGTTAAATTTAATAGTAGTGGTATATATCTTACATAATTAAGTGCTAATTATACATTCTCAAGTTACACGATGACTTTCAAAGACAATCAAAATAAATTACGCGAAAGTAATGTATTCATCAATCCTAAACTTCTGTTTGTTTACAAGTAAAATACATTGTTTCAACTAAAACGATGCAAATATGATCATGTTGTTAAAATAGCGTAGACTCTGAAGAGAACGATAGTTTATACTTCAGAGTTCAAAGTATGAATTAGAAGTAATTTACCTTTGAAAATATGCATTAAATATTTATTACTAGACTTGTGTCCATTCCAATTCTTTGTACCTAATCATTTTTGTTCCCCGGGTGCGTTTCAGCTAATATATGTACTGTAGGGATATTTTAATTTCAAAAATCATTTATCCTGTATTTTACATTTATATTTTATTTATTAATTTTGTGTCTCGGAAAAGTAGTAATAGTTTTTTAATATTAGAGTCATTGTCATAAAATAGTCAGTAATGTTGTCGTCTAGTTGTAAATTTTGTGTGTTCTGGTGAAATTTATTGCATTGTAGTAGTAGGTGTTCAATTGTAAATTATTGTTGATCTTAGTAATAAGTGTACTAATTTTTACATACATATACTACAAAAGTGCGTTATTTGAGAACCGGTCAACCCTACCCTGATTTCAATGGTTTTCTTTAAATAAAACTTTCCATAGACTGCATAACAATGGTATTTCACTTCTTCCAATTTAATATCGATGCATCATGGTTGAATCCAAATAGACGATAAATCCAATCATGTGAAGTGCACAGAACTGAAATGAACATAAATAAGATTTAAGATTGCTTGACAAATTCAAATCAATGATTGGCTAAAATTTGCAATCACTCCCTACAGATATCTGTCAGTGAAATGATAATATCCTCTTGCATATATCACTATCTTTATTCCACCATTACATCAACTATATGTAAGAGTGAGACAGACATATGAATTACCATATATTTTCAAAAAACGGAAAAAATAGAGTATCAGTAGTATACACACATATCTTCTATGAACCATAGAGTAGATATGTGAAATCACCCTCATATATATATGTCAATAAAATGTGTTATTTCTTGAAAAAATATTGTATTGTATTTCTACTTTTTTTTACGTATAAACTATATCTGTAGAAGAGAGATAGATAGATTATTTTATCTATTCTGGTCATGTGTATCTATCCCTTGCGATTAGAAAATATTGGAATGGGACTCCCTCGATATGTCAATTGCTTCAGCAAGTCCATCACCCTTTCCATTAGAGATGAAGCAGGATCGGCGCTAATATCAACACGCCACGAAAACTGAAAGTTTATCCTTGGTATACACAATACAAAGTCATATTAACAATACAAGAAAAAATGTTTACACTAGTGGCTTAGATTAGGTCGAAGAGATCGCCCACTGGCTTTTAAAATGCGTTTGGTGTTCATATTTCTATATTATATATTATATATTTAGTGAAATGTTACGCTATGCGAACCATCGTTTCGATTCCAAAAGATGAAGTAGTTTCGCCATTTATTATAGCCCATAACAGAGCCCAAATTGTGTACACTAAATTACTAGAACACTAGCCTTAGCAATTATTAAATGTATCTATTACTTAATGTTTACTAAAAAATATTTAAATAACTGTTGCAAAACCAGACATCTTTGATTTTAGGTTGCAAAACCCTACATCTCGAAACTTCGAAGTGAAATATAAAGTTACCAAAAAATTAAATGTATAAACAGACCTTTTAAGTTAAATACGATGATATTTAAACATTTAAAAAAAAAAATCGGAAAGTCCTAACATATAAAGTTTGACCCCTACGAGTTTTTGCCATTTTCCCAAATTTCACTTGACATCGAGATGTTAACTCATATGTTAAGTAAGTAAGTCCAAGTACGGGCCATCCTTCAACCCTCGCAGGAAACCATTTTGTCCAATCGTCGTAACTTTAGGGTCCATTTGTAATCAGATGTCTACTAATATCCCACAATATGACGTATTTCTGACTGACCCTTCATATATTGGAATCGTATCAGTCAGAAAGCTACCCACCCTCCAATCAAATCCTAAACACACATATACACACACACAAAGATAAGCACTCACATAATTTTACATACATACATACTTTTTCATACAAAGAGAGTTTCATTTCAACATTTCTTTCTTTCTTTTTTTTTCCATTTCGTGTATCTTTTTCCATGGATTCCATTACTCTTGCCTGTATCTGACAAGCATTTATCTAAAATACATTTGCATCACACCACATGACTAATGGTATGTTTTTCTCTTGATGTACTGTGACATGTTTGAGTTTTTAGGATATTGTATTATAATAGTTTTAGTATGAGTATATAAACTTCGAAATATCGTCATTTTGGTTTATAAACAAATTTCTGAACTTTTGATGTCTGTTTTTGATATGTATTTCCATCAATATTAAAAAAAAATTGGGTAATAAATCAAATTTGTGACAGATTCTAATAATTTTGTAATTATGTATCTTTGCCACCATGCGTAGCCGTAACATATTAATAAGATTGTTCACTTTTCTATTATTCATTCAAACACTGAGTAATAATATGTATGTTACACGATGCGAGTGATCGTGCGAGTTGGACTGGACAGTTACTCGCACATTGTGAGTAAGCTCTTCTCACCGTAGAACCGAATAAGCACATATTCTTGGAGCGAGAATCTTTGTCTAAGTCATATCTTTTCGGATTTACAAGGTAAAAGGGGACAGACATAGTTGTGCAACAAAGAAACAGTCTCAATGTGAGAATAGCTTTACTGTCATGTGCGATTGACCCAGTAGCTTACATGCGAGTTACTACAACATATTTTGTTTTCACATCAGCTACTCGCCTGTATAATGGCAGATACTCCCGATCGGTCAGTGGAGAGAGTAGCTGTCTATTGTCAGGTCAGTAGCTCGTATCATGCGACTAATCTTACTTAAAAAAATATTATATAAAAATATTTTTTTTAAATTTATTTATTTGCCTTGACTTTTATTCGTCATAGCCACCATCAATCCTTTTTTATACTATTTCACATTTAATAATTCTATTTTACAAATTTCTAAATATTTAAATAATTCACTAATTAATTTTGAATCACTTAACAAAAATTTAGTATTAACAGGAAAAGTGTTATTCACATCTAATATTTCACTATTGAATTTTGATTTTTCTAAACTTTAATTTATGCATTCAAATATAATACGATCCAAAGTTCCTTCTTCACCACATTAACATCTAAAATATTACTAATAAACATAATTCTTTGTAGAATTCTAACAAAAACAAACAAGTTTCTTGATTGCATTATATTATGGCTTGCTAAGTAATAACAAACAGCAAAATAATATTAACTAATGATTTGTAATACATAACACATAAATATTTCTGTGAAATAGAGCAATTATTCTCAATAACATCCAGATGGAATAATATGTTAACAACAATCAAACACCAAGGACGTTATTACATTACATTTCATATTTCAGTACAAAAAGTTTCTTGTTCATGGAGTTTAATAAAATAAAATGATAGACGACACAATCACATATATGAAATGAAAAGTTGCCTCCATATGTGTACGTCACTCTTTTACAATGGAATTGTGATTTTGACGTGTCTTGAAAATGTTAAAAATGATTGTGGGTGGTTCCAGAGAAATGGTCTACGTTATATATTACAATTTGTTTGCAATGATGATAAATACTGGTGTGAAAATTATTCCATAACACTTGTAGTAAAAGAACATTTTTCAAAACCAAATTATATGTTTTTAGTTCCATTTTATTCACACCTAGCTAATTATCATTTTATTTTGAAAATGTAAAACACATATTACGGGTAATAATAAACCGCGTGTTTAGCCCGTTTAGCTCTTCCCAAATCCAATTAACATTATGATGAACCCGAAAGAAATTTGATATTTTCTCAATATCAGATTTGATATTTTATATGTATACGAGTATATATTTATATTCACTGCAATATAATACTGATATTTTAAGATAGGGGTGGATTTTGAATATTGGAAACACCAGTAAATAGAATAAATAAAAAGAAGAAAGAAAAATAAGGGGATGTAAAATGCATACATGTATAAAATCGAAAATGATATATTGATACTTTCTTTAGTGATATATCAAAAACTTTTAAAACAAAGAAAATATATATATACATGTATATGTATATAGAAAAAAAAATTACTTTATACCCAGCATAATAAATCTATGTTAGAATATAGAATGATAGGTATTCCAGATCATAAGAGTATATACAACATTATGTTCACATACAATATGTATATCTTTATATGTAAAAATTAAGCCTACGTATGTTTGTGCTCGCAAAATTCGAGAAGTAGTCGGGCAATTGACTTAAAATTTTGACACAAAGTTGCACAAAATCAAATCCATTTTTTTTAAGTTGATCATCGTCTGTGTTTGTCTCTTTTATTTACTTTTCCATTCAATTCACATCAGACTGAGTCACAGCGATGCGTACATCGTATTTGCTTAACTTCGGTCGCACTGTGTTCAAATCTCAAATTAGTGTTGCATTTGGAACAAGCCACCATAAATTGTCTACAGAAATCTCATATGTACATGCTATTATATTTTTTACTCGAGAATATTACAGTTTTATATAATAACTTGTAAAATACTTTTCTAAATTACGTAAAGCTTCTGTATAAAAATTTTATGAAAATATTGTGTCATTTTTCCTTGTAAAACTTAATACTTTCAAATTGGTAGGTGTTCTTAAAATTACATAAACCTTAAGCGCAAAATAATAGAAAAAATTTCAAAAGTAACATTGTTTACGTAACAGAATGAATAAAAATTACTGTGTTAGCAGGTAAATATTATCCGTGTGCTAATGTTATATCATTAATAAGTAAAATAAATGTTAAAAATAAACTGTATTCATATTAATTAAAAAATGCAAATAAGTATTAACATAGATTAGATTAATTTACGTAAAATGTGTTTATAATGTTATGTAACATTTACGTTTCCTGTTTAGAGGTTTCACACTGTTATAATTGTTTATAACAGCTCATTGAAATTCGTTTTACAAAAAGCTCAGCTTTTGCATGTTCTGCAGTTGACTGTTACTCTTACAACTTATGGTAAACACAAACTGCAGCCATTTTTCTCCAGCATTAAAAGCACATGCATTACACGTACTGGAATATTTGTACTTCAAGAAAAAAGGGGTTAAAGGGTGTGCAAAGCGTTAGAGTATTAAGCAACGGAGTGGTGGTTTCATGCAGATATAGCGAAAACTCCTCAAAAAGTTTTCCTCGCGCCAAGAAAATAACTTGAACGATTTTGAAGGTTCATTTCTCATAAATTTCACCCTTGAGTTATACACAAGTATAGTCGAACAATTGTTTTAATTTGACACTCGAAAACCCTTATTTCAAGGTTCACTAGATGCGTGTAGTTGTTTAAAATAGGTGGTATAACACCCTTAGATGGTTGCCAATCGGATACTTTATAAGTCTGTTAGGAATAAGGATAGTCTCTTCACCACTCACCACCACAATATTCTGTTATAGAAAATAAATAAGTTGCGGGCGAAATTATGTTCCGCTTGATGCGATTTCGCATACTCATTCTTATTTGTTAGGAATAGATAAAAACCCAACTCACCATAAAATTCGGAACGAAATATGAGCAAATCTGATAGTCGTATTGAAACTGCTCTTTAGATATATTATAGGTGGCATTGCTATATCTTGTATGGTATGGTATGGTACATAGACTATGTACATGATTAGAGCAGGGATTAGCAAAATTTTTACTGATAGGTCCCACTCAGACCATCATTACTATAGAAATAATATTAATTTAAATTAATGTATTTTTTATTTTAGAATTTGAAGCGATTTCAACGTCAAGGTCATGTTATTTTATTTTAGTTAAATTTGATTTATTAAGTTTGTATGTATTTAATACACACATGTACATGAGTCCACACTGAAATTGTGCGAAAATAAATCCGCACTGCAACTGCACATTTTTCCATGCGACTTTTAAATCAGCGTATTGCAGAATTAAAGATTTATTTCTGTAATCTATGCAGTGCAACTTTAGCCTAAGTAAAAGGTGTCTAAAGTACTTTTTCGATTACTTTTTTTACAGTGCACGATATCATAAATACAGCCAACATTGTGAGAGTTCGCCGGTGATAGTACTGTGCATCGTAAATAGGCCAACGTTAAATAAATTAAATTTAAAAAATTAAATTAATTAAAATGCTATAAGTAGAGCATTTTCACAATATATAACTTTTTAGTCATTCATTAAATTTCTTTAAATTATATAGAGTATATTTTTAATGACATTACTTTTTATTTGTATTTAAATGTGAATTACTGCTTTATTTTCAAAATAGCATTTTTTCATATTAGCTCATTTAGAATTAAATGAAATATTTGAATAACCCCATCTTGTCCTTCACTGGCATGGACCATATCTGGTATAGGTAGCTATATAAAAATATTGGATTGGGTGAGTTTATTAAATCTCATCACTTAAGGCACTCGTATTATACGAACGCTTTACTAAATAAAAATATTTATGATAAATTTTATGATTATATCAAATGTAACTTATAGAATACGTAAACTCTCGTATAAAAACTCATTTTCAAGTACTAAATTCAAAGCGAGATATTTATTGATTTTATAGTAATAGTGCATCTCATATAAATTTATTAAATTTTAAATAATACTAACTTTGGCTCCGTCACAAAACGACGTTTGTTTTGTTTATTTGATTCAATAAAATAATTCATAATTTCTTTTCAAATTTGAATACCATTTTTAGATTAATATGATTCTTGATATGACTTCTATATTTAATTGTAATTTTTATTTTAAATATTATTTTTAACAGTGTGTATTGTTTTCTCTTAAAAATAACTTCTTCATTTCATTTACAAAATAAGAAAAATTTTCAATTTTAAAATTGATGCGTTATTTGACCAACTTTTTTTATAATGTTGTATTTTTTATTCAATTTTTAAGACAGGTATTACAATTTACCTACATACCAAATTTCAACTTTCTAGCACAATTTTTACCTTCATTAAAAACCTTTTCAGTATTACTATATACATTATCTAATTATAATGAAAATTTTGATTAAAAATTTATCAAATCAATCGATAATTATTACTAAGTAACATATCAATCTTTGGCAATGTAAGCTTTGTATATATTATGTATAACTACACTTATAGATATTTAATAACTGTGTGTGTGCAAGAAAATGTCAAAAATTCGTAGTTCAAATAAAACTACTACATGTACGACGAATTCTTTATTTTTGTTTTATATTAAAATATAAAAATACTCGTACTTTCCTCGTATCACAAAATGCTCTATCCATTTGCCTTGTCGTATCGCGAATAGAGTGGCCCGAGGTTACATATATCCCATCCTGAATTCAGGCATACCATTATACTGAGCACCATCGTCTTACACACATTCCCATATCTTTTAGAGAGATACTACGACAGCAATACTTATTTTCTAAATTCCTACTACACACACAAACATATGTGAAAGATCTTTTATGCTCATATATCGCTGTACCTCAGTGACAGAATCTAGAACTCAGATACGGGAAGAGTTACACATCTGTAAGGAGGAAGGACGAAAAATTGATCTCAAATTTACGATTTTACTTGCACTTTGTCTATAGAGTGTGTTAATGTAATGTATAACAGCGTCTCAAACATAGAATAATTGGAAAGATTCTAGTCTAATGCCGGTTTAACACCAAAGAGATAGTTTTGGAAACAGTTTTGTTTTCAAAAAGCAAAACAAAAACATGATTTGTTTTATTTTAAAACATTTCTGTTTTTCGAAACTACTGTTCACATTGAACAGACTGGTTTTGTTTTTAGTGGTTTTCTGTGTGCCCCATAACAATTTAATATCCCACAAATTATTGTGTCTTATCTTTTGTCCACTGCATTCTGCACTTATTTGTAACTGCTCTTGGAACTAGTTGCTAGCCAAATGATAAACAACAACTGACAAGCGCAAATGTTTACAAAAAACAAAACTGTGTGTTCAAACCAAGCAGACTAAAAATCAACAATAAACGTGTTTTTCTTCGATCTTACCGACTCCAGATGGGAATGTGTTTTGTTTTTCTAAAACAATTTTAAAAACTGTTTCTTTGGTGTAAACATTGATGTTTTTTTTCAAAAAAACAGTTTTTATACGTGTTTTATTATTTTGTTTCTATGGTGTGAAACCGGCATAGGACATTAGGAAGCTTCATTTTATACTTCCAATAGCAATAATAAACCGGCATAGGACATTAGGAAGCTTCATTTTATACTTCCAATAGCAATAATAAACCGGCATAGGACATTAGGAAGCTTCATTTTATACTTCCAATAGCAATAATAAACCGGCATAGGACATTAGGAAGCTTCATTTTATACTTCCAATAGCAATAATAAACCGGCATAGGACATTAGGAAGCTTCATTTTATACTTCCAATAGCAATAATAAACCGGCATAGGACATTAGGAAGCTTCATTTTATACTTCCAATAGCAATAATAAACCGGCATAGGACATTAGGAAGCTTCATTTTATACTTCCAATAGCAATAATAAACCGGCATAGGACATTAGGAAGCTTCATTTTATACTTCCAATAGCAATAATAAACCGGCATAGGACATTAGGAAGCTTCATTTTATACTTCCAATAGCAATAATAAACCGGCATAGGACATTAGGAAGCTTCATTTTATACTTCCAATAGCAATAATAAACCGGCATAGGACATTAGGAAGCTTCATTTTATACTTCCAATAGCAATAATAAACCGGCATAGGACATTAGGAAGCTTCATTTTATACTTCCAGTAGCAATAATATAAGTATTATTTATTAAATAACATTTTTCCTCAAAAAGGTAACTAAGCATTTTTTTAAAATTAATTATGAGAATTTACACGCTATCAACCTAATGATATTACATATATTTTATGTCACCCAAATACTGGCTTGTAAGTAGTGGATCCAGTAGTCCACTGCCTCCTACATACCTAAACATTAAATTACATTTAATGCAAAATTTGTTGTTGCATTCAAAATGTCGTATCATATTATGCTACATCCTGTATTACGAAAACAAAATTAGCTTCCGTTCACTGAAACGAGAATCGTAACTACTTATATTGTAATTTGAAATGTATTAACTAAAGATAACTCTTGAAAAATGTCTAAAATATACTCACCTATCCCTCACGCTGGATATACGCTAGATATTCTCTCCTTACATGTTATATATGTAGACCTGTCTTACCGTAGAGATGTAGCACGGTGTGCAGTGTAACATCAGTATGTAAAAATATGGGTTGAGTATCCCATATCCCGTGTGAGAAAAGGGGAAGAGAATGGCGTGTCAGCGTGACAGGTTCCACCGCAATGACCCCCTTTCTCATCCCATTCAGACTAAACCATCGACTGTCGTAGTCAACCACCCGATTTACCACCTTCACAATTCCAAACCCTTAGCGGATTCCACATCTCGAGTTCCTTGTTAGGGCCACATACAACCCTACCTACTACGCTACCTATATACCACCCTTCTACCATACGACGAACAACCATCTCATTTCATTTACAATATATCTGGATTTATATGTAAAGAAATTTAAGCTGAAAGTATATATTTTTTCATTTTATGTATTATATTATATTAAATTGTATAATATATTGCATATAAATATATAACTGATTTCCATTTACTCCTTTCATTTTACTTTGGTAATCATATCTTCATTGTTAATCGCTGCTTGTAGATGTTTCATAAGTCTTCTCTCACACTGGAATAGGCCACGTGCGACGCCGACTATCGCCAGTAGGAATTATTCAACTTATTAACACACTTTATCATGAGATGAAGCCGTTACGTTAATATTTATGTATTTCATTTGTAAACTTTACATACAGATTTCAAACTCTAATTTATCTTACTAAACACAGTTATGTTGCAGGTACGTTTAATTTACAGCCAAATGTATCTGCTACATAAATTTTCTGCAATTCTAAATCTATATATCACACTATTTTTTACAAATAGAAGCAAAGTCAATATTTTTAGGTTAGAATATTTTTTATAGTATTAGTTTCAATTTTTACAAAGAAAATATGTATTTGAAGAAATGATTTCGTTGTAAGTTTTATTCAAAAGACGGATCTTTCAAATCTATGTTAAAGATGTTGTATGTATTAAACTGCAACAAAATAAAGTTAAATTATGACATTGTCTTAAATATAGGCTAGATTTATGATTTTAGAATGTTGTAAAACAAATATAAGCTAAAACATTATTAGCTTGTGTTAACAGTTATTTATTATACCGTAACTAATGTACTACCTACTAATTGCTCATAACTTAAAGCTATGTTAATTACTGATTTTATATGGTGCAACAAAAGTGCATAATATCTAGAATAATTATTTTAAATATTTGTTAAAACTAAAGGTGTATGTTTTTAAATGTATGTATTGTGTGTATGTCTTAAATATATGATAAATTCCACAAAAGTATAATATAAATATCTACTATATATATAATATTAGCACACTTGCTAAGTCGACTTATCAGCGTGCGAGGTATAATAAATCACTGTATGAAGCTTGGCTCAGACTGCAAGAAGTCATCCATCTTCGGCATGATTCCAACCACAACGTACGACAAGCAGCACAGCAAAGCAAAGCGGAGCAGTGCAGGAACGGGTTAAATCCTGATGAAGAATCCAGGCTTGAAGCCTCAACGCTCCAGATTTCAGGTTCTCCTCGTCAGATGAATGTTCAAGACCAGCGAGCATCTAAGGGGCATTATTAAACAAAGTTATACACTTCAAAAACTTCTTATACATACTAAAAAAATATTTAATATTAATGGTAGTTAAAGATACAGGTTCAGATTTTGTCGATTAATATTTATTTTAGAATAAAAAAAAAGTTCGGTTATAATAGAACAACCCCATTATTATTTCAGTTATCTTATGTTTTAATCAGGATGAATGATTTTCTAATGTGGTTTTAATCTTATAGGCGATTATTACATGTCTAATCTTTTGTTATTTATGTTGCATTCTTTGGTGTTAACATGCCCATGCTCATGCCCGGAATATAATGCAATTAAACATGTAAGCGAGCTTTGTATAAGGTTATATAGATATCTGCTACATCTTAGAGGTATTATACCATCTTACAACAGAGTTATGACTTTGTTATGCACAGGTGTTTGTGTTATATATGTCTCTATAAACACCATTATGCAGGGTCGGTTACAGCTTCGAACCGGCCCTAGCTTAGGAAATACAAAATCAATTGTATGTAGTCACAATTTTTTGAGAAAATCAATTGCATCTAGTCACAATTTTTTAACTGCCTGCTTGTATTATGTGCGCTATTCGAGGTGGAGTGGGCTTTTTCTAGGTTATGCTTAAAAGCAACTTTATGATTTATCTAACATATAAAATTATATGACTATTAATTGCCCAAGTCCATTCAAAATAAAACTTATAACTTTAAAAACATTCATGTTCTGTTTTTACTAGATTATATTAAAAATGCGTTGCTTAGCCAACGGGTCGAAAAGCTAGTTACTTTAAAAATTCTTTAATAATTATTATTACATAGAGATTATAGTCTGTAGGAGATTGACTCGGTTTTTAAATACTTCCACGAAACTGAATGCATGCATGTACCAACAATTAAGCTAATAAATAACTGCATTTTGCTTGTAATCATTCTTCAAGAATTTCTTAGTAAAAGTTGTTATACGGAGTAAAATAATAGTACATAATTATGTTACATTAAACGGGAGATATAAACTAGTACTACTTGTAATTAAATATTTAACTGTTTTATGTTATTTTTTCATTTAAATCATCTATTTATTTGCCGCTTATATGTTACTGATAAAAGAAAAATATTAGCCATTGCTGTATCATTTAAAACAATATACTTGTACGAATAATTTTAGGTTCTTTTTAATCAAAGAAATATAGTTTTAACTTTGTGTTTTATTTCTTATTTTTTAAATATTTATTTGTGCGCATCAACTTCCAAAAGTTATTAGCACTTAAATCAATTTTACAATACATAACTTAAAACTTATAGATACGAGTATAAGTACTTAAAATAAAGAGATTAAATTAGTTTTATTGATCAAATCAATAAGGTTTTTCAGACTTTTCTGTATTCCTCAGGCATATTAAAGCCTTGTCTGCGCGAGGAGTACCTTAATAATGAAAGCTCCACGCATTTATTATCCGAAAAATTACAATTCTATTTCATTCATTACTGTATGTATAAAATATATTCAATTTGATTTTATTTGTAATTATTACGTGAAAAGAATATTAACTTATATAATAAATGCATTTATGAAAGGTTATTACTCTGCATGTAAAGGGTTTTTAAAGTATATATGAGTACGTACTACGTACATCCCATTTATAGTAAAGGTATATGAGATTAGATGGGTGCAAACAACATTCATTGAGATGCTGGTGTACATGAGTGTGCGGTGAAGATAAGCCTCGCGAACAATTTCATATGCGGCAAATATTGCACTAAATAAACAATGCATACAACCCTGTAATAACTTTGTCTATAAAATATGAATCTACATACTTGTATTCGGTGTTATTAAGTACATGAACATCCAGCAGTTTTTGCTGAAACCTTTATGCATAGATTTATAATTTCAATTTATATAAAACCATACCCTCGGACCAAGTCTAGAAATTTTGCCTGTCATCAAAAAGTTTAATAAATTTTCATTTTCTTATTTAAACGCTTGATTTTAAATAAGTGCTTTACTCTATAAGAAACATCCTTACAAGAGAGAACGATTCAAGGATCGATACGATCTAAGTTACTCATAACTGATATCCTAAACAATTATCAGTAACCAAATAAATCCAATAGTTATGTCTAGACATTAGTCTGACCCACATTAAACCTTGGTATTTCTACCTACGGTTTAATGTTTGTTTAAATACTTTATATATAAATTTTTAAATAAATTTAAGAATAGTTATAACAAAATTATAACTTTAAACATCATTCCACATGTATATATTGAGCTTTTTTGCTATTTCTAAGATTTATCAGGCCTCTCAGTATATTTTACTCACAGGTGTCGTTTTTTGTTACTTCATGAAGTTGGCAATCCTAGTTTTACTCTAGATAGAAAACAGTGTTAAAGATACTTATAAATTGCAATAACAGTTTTCTTTTACCAAAGTTTTCTTATTTTTAAAATTATAAATAATTTATTCTCATGATTAATTATTACTAAAAGCATACTTAGTATTACTCATTATATTTCAACATTCATAAATTACAACAAATAAGATCATTATAGTTCAAGTTCGTGAGAGCATAATTGCTGTAATAAATATAGTTTTCTGTTACGAAATCCATTTACTTTTATTGAATACAATAAATATATAACTGCAATCAATTATGCTTTAGCTGTCTGCCTATATCTGTATCATAAATTGAAAGCATTCAATTCACATGCACACAAATACGTACTGCTAAACAGGGAGAGTCTGTAATTATTCGCAATGTTGTTTCATTTTTTTAATTTAAGCTCCAGTAACTGTTACTTCAGTTTAATTGATCATTCTTTGGTTGCTACTTCTCGACATCAGCTTGCACTGTGAAAAATATTCAGTAAAAATTACTGTATGACATAGTACCAAGGTGTTTAACGGTTTATTACAAAAAGTTCTATAGTATCAAAGAATAATTACTATAGTTATAGTAGATACGATACGATGGTGAATTTTGCCTTATTCCTTGAAATATACATTACAAAAAAAATAATCATGTTCTACGGCACAACTTGTTTTAAGCATCAATACATTTACATGATTATAAAACAATAGATTTCGTAGTAGAGTCTGATTGGTGGTTATGCACAAGTAACTAAGCAACAGATTAAATCTTGAGCACCTATAGTAAAATAAAATTGAATTCACTCGTATATTTTAATATAAAAATCTTGTATGAGTAGTTTAGTTGGTACAAACCAATCCCATGCAGCAAATCTAATAAATAAACTCTGCAGCTGGCTTCCCAAGGCTCTGACAGTCTTCTGTGTGAGAGGAGTCACCTTCTGCTGTGTCGCGTCTTCCGCGGCTACAGAGTGGCAATAAAAATGTTTCAAGATGCGTTTATGAACGCAATATTTTATTAATTACATTATTAAATTACTAAAAGGATATAGTTATACTACGTGTAGTATGTATATTTAATTATTTTGCATAAAACTTTTAACTCTATAATTTCAACATTTATTATTTAATTTATAGTATTAGTAATCTATTTTAATGAAGATAAGTGTATTAATTATACTATATTGAATAAGTATTAAGGACGTTGTCGTGCTAAAATATAATTCAAATGTTGTTTTGCGTTTTTGAAGTAATATTTGAAAGGTTTATATCAAGCAAGCAATGACTTGGTCAATCATTTTTGTTCTCTCTACTCTATACCCTCTATACGCAGCAACTTTTATTAAAAAATTATTTTTTTATAGAAAAATACATAATGTGCATAGTTTTAACTACATGCCAAATATATTTGTATCTCATTTACCCTCATTACTTCTCATAAAAGAGATTCAATTTATCTCGAATTTATTTTTACAAGTTCGCTCGATAAATACCTTAAATATTAATTATATGCATATTTTACAGTGTCTAAAAGCTGTTACACTAAAGCATCATTCCCACTCACTGTTTTAATTTTGTTTTTAATCTTGTATTTAATTTAGAACCTTCCCAGTAAACATTTTGGAGTCACTTTGCCATCATATTGAAGAGGCGTATGATTTTTTTGTCATGAAAGAGTTCACTTACAGTTCAATTTGTCACAGTCGTTCATATAAAATGGCTATTTTATCGACTTATCTGAATAGAAATGAAGATAAAGTTGATGCGAACTATAATTGAAGTCCAATAGTAATAGAAACGTCACAAAATAGGACACTTCACCAAATTGTTTGCTGGTTTACATGGTTCAATGTTTCTAAATTAAAAAGATCTATATTATATTGTAACATCCAAAATGTAACAATCTGTCAAAATGCAGTAGGATTTATTTTTAATAAAAAGTTCAATGTCAGTTTGTTAAAAATAAAGAAGTAAAAACAATTTCTATTACTAATTGTTATTAAAACCAGCTATTTCAATTATTTATCATTCAATTTTGTCCTCATTCATTTTGACGACGCATGTGCACTAACTAAATTAACAAAACACAAATGTGACAAGAAATGCCTATTCTGAAAATTTGAAAACTAAATTAAAATATTAAATAGAAACATAAATTAAATATCAAAACAGTGAATGAGAACAAGACTTTATAGTTTTAAGAATCTTACCTTCCAGCGTTTAAATTCTCACAAAATGCAAAGTTTTTTTTAATATCCAAAACTTTACTATCTTATCGTATAATTCACACATTGAGCTGATAGAACAACAACCACAACCACAACCACCAACTACAACCGCAGCGATAGTTGTTTCATTCAGTAAACGATTTAACATATGTACATGAATCTAAACATGTTTTCTTTGTTTCAGGTGATCGAACATCTAAAGACTTCGGTAAGTTGGAGGCGATAAGAATTTACAACACAAATGTCCAATACTCCACCCAGATCACAACAGGAGGTTTGAAACAAAACATTTACTTGTACAATACATCGAACTCATACTAATACATGCCTCGAATAAATTATTCATGTGCTTAACACAATTTTAGGTGGACATGTTCATATTGAATAATACTTACTTAATAGCACGCACTTACATAATGAGGGTTTCATTTTCCATTATTTCATCCTCTATATACCCAGCAGTAAGCGTAAACATTCTTACAAATTGATTAGGATTTAGAATTTAAATTGCATAACTAGAAAACTCCTTGAAGAAAGCGTTTATTAGTAGCATGCTAATAAGCAAACACGTTCAGACATGTTGTAGAGCAGACCTACTCCCCCAGAAATATAGGCAGTATGCATACTCAACTAATCACGTGCTACTGACTAGCAACTTCTATTAAGTAGCTTTTGCTCGATATTGGCATGCTTACGTGCTACTTTTCAGCATGCGTATTCGTATCATAAGCACTTTACAGACTTGCAAATGACCTATACAACAACAAAAAAGAAGCAGTACGCGATAAAATCAATTTGAGAAGATTCACAGACAATTTCAAAACGATCGGAATGCCAAATATTGCAGCACCTCTGGTGGTAATACATTATAACATATAACATACATATTATACTCAATATTAAAAGTAAAATTGTCTTTTAAGTTATCGTAAAATATAATAAATAAATGTACGACTAAAAACATCCCTTATAATCAATGTTCCACTTTAAACAAGGGAGGAAGCTGTTTTTAACAAAGTTTGTCGGTGTCTCGCGGTTTCTCTTCCAGTTTATAATCGCTTAAATATACTCAACCAAGATAAATACTCCCGCGGGGTATTCTTTTCTCTCTCTCTCTCTCTTTCTCTCTCACTCCTCTTTCCACACCACCAATGTGTTTACTATTAATTTATTGCAGACCGTAATATTATACGAAACATTTAACTGTTTTTACTTTGTATTATATCCCAAGCTAAGAGCTAAATAGCTTGTACTTGATGGGTAAAGTATTGTACATATTATTAAAACATTATTGAGAGAAAATGCTTTCAAATTTATTGGAAAACAATTTTTCTTTGAGATTTTTCTTATTATTTGTTTACATTATCAGGTTCCCAAAAATGCAGTTCAATTATGACTAAATACAATTGATTTTGCGGGAAATCTTGAATAGGTATTTGTTTACATATATAATTATGATAGACTTCCATGTAAGCTTACTGTACAAACATAAGGAACACAAGGGAATAAAGACACAATTCACCAAATTAATAAAAGTTATAAAATAGATATAATAGAATAGATGTGATGATCCTAAAAACTAAATTAAAAAAATATATTATCGTACTATACAAATTTATATAGTACACTATAGTATTTATTAATTTCCCGCAAAAGTCAGTTTTATTATAACCTAATGTTATATTTTATTTTAAAGTTGTATGAAGATAATTTTCCATAACTGTCGGTTCAATAGAAAGTGTATATGCACAATTTGAAAAGTAAATATTTGTCCATCGTAAACATAATTTAAATTAGACATAGTTTGTGCATATTTTAATTATTTTCGATTAGAACTTGCAATGTAGATCTGCACTATACGAGTATATAAACACATCAGTTTTAAAAGGTTCGTGAAAGATCGTTATAAAAAGTATAACATTTATTTAAAATAATCAACGTAGGAACTATAATGTAAATATTAAATGTATGATGTGTTGACTCAGAAGGGGTTCGTTCGCAGTCGCTGATCCAATATAGTAAGTGTATGCCCAAAAAAATAGAAGAAGAAGAAGAAAAGAAAGGAAATGGGGACTTTGGGACCCTCATACATCGTTATCATGTATGGATAAATTCACAGTTGTTAGGTAGTCACATGGCAACGGAAAATGGAAAATATAACGAGGAAAAATATAAAGTACTGAAAATAATAATAGCATGTCACTATATTATATGTATTATATAAATAAAAATACAACATTTGCATTGAATAAAAACTCTTTGAGTTAAGTAAATATATAGTGTTATTTGAAGAAATAAAAAAATATATGGTATAAGAGAAAAGAATATTCTTTTACTGGAATATTTATAAATGTATATTATTATAACTCCTTAATTTAATCAAGAGTTCGAAAAACCAATCCCGCACCGAAGACAAACACGAAAATAGAAGCTTGATGTTAAGAACATATAGTGATGTCAATAAGAAATAAATACATGTTAAATAGCGCTTATTATTATCAACATCGAAATATATTTAATGTAAACAATCTTGTAGGAAACCCAAAGTTAATAAATACTACCTAATTCAATTTGCTCATGTACATTTTGTCGAATGTTAATAAAGAAAACATGATTAAAATCCAATCACAAAAAACAAACCTTTATAAAGATTATAAAGACTCCTACAAACATAATAACGTTCTTTTCATGAATATCATCAAGAAGTCTTCTTCATTCTTATACAAAATTCATCGGAAATTCGTGAAATTAATATCGGAGACGGACAGAGCGAGAGCCCAAAACTAATTAATTAAGTGTGCCTTATGTTTATTGATTTAAAGAAAATTGTTTTGTTTTTTTAATCAAGCAGTAAAAGCGCTACTTCTCCTTCGAATAGCTTTTTTTACTCTTATTTTCACTGAGCTGGAATCATTTTCAAAATTAATTCATATTGAGTAATTTCTAATTAGAAAAAGTATAAAGTTTTAATTCGTAAAGAATACATAAATACAGTACCGGTTCGAAAGGCATGCGGTTGCAATGAGGCGCCAAGATATTTGACATCGGCCTTGTTTTTGTCTTTATAATTCACGGTACTCAGAGTCGGCCAAAGATGGTGGACACCAAACCATCAAAAAAGTATAAATTGTAAATTAATTTCACAATAGGTTTATGAAAAAAATAACACTACAAATTAATTAAGAAATGCGTTAAAGTCAAAGCTTATCAATAGTTCTTCATTAACCCACATAAAAATACGATAATTTCATTAAATTAAATTTAATAATCCAGTTTCGTCATAAATTCAATTGAGAAAAACAACATTAGTACAGTGAACTAGAATGTCATCTATTTGGTAATCATTATTTCCTGATACATTTGATGATCCTTCAATACGAAAACATCACGTAATATGCATTTTCGAATAGTCATATGGTATATTGAATAAAAACTGATATGATTGAAAATTTTAATCTGTGATAGAAACTCAACGAACTGAAGATAAATTGAAACATCCAATTACATTATGCGACTAACGCAACAAAAAATTCTAATAACATTCTGCGGAATCAGTAAGATACGAGCTTATACTGCCGTTTGGAGAAAATATAATAAAATGTTGTTGTATTTAGATATTGAAAATATGTTGAAATGTAAATAAAATATATGTTACAATGATATTCATTTCGGAAAGTAGTTGTGACTTGAAATTTAATTTAAAAAAAACATAATCAATTTATGTTATAAAAGATGAATAAATTATGAAGTTATACATTACACCAAGTGTTGTTAATCAACTGTAACGCGAAAAAATTCACATCCTTGGTCATATATTAATACGTCAATTATCTTCATTTACAATATCCTTTCAGCTATGTAGAATTTACGAATCCAGTTTCGTAGAATTTATGTATAATTGGTGTGTAAACGTATCTGCTATAAAAATATTACGTAGTGTGAAAAACATGCTTATTATGGTAAGTCTCCACATACCAGCATGGAAAGCATTCAGAGAGGAAGCAAAGGATGCAAGTTTTCAACATTTATTATACCTTCTTTCTATAATAGATGACTTTACCTAGAAATATGTTAATAATAGAAAATAATGATCGTTTTACTGCTGAACTATGTTTCTGTAATTCTCGTACTTCTGGAAAATTTGTAATTGCCTTCATTATTTAAAATCTAGGAATTGTACAACATTCGCTATTTGTTAATTTCAATGTATGCTTTGAGTTTGTGTTTGATTTTTCTTTATTTATGTACATAACTCGATTCTAGAAAAGTCTAGCTTACAATGGAATATATTTCTTTGGAAACCAATACGCATCTGAAGAAAAAAGACAACACGCAATTTGCTAAACATAGTTACATGTATCTAACATAACAAAACTATCATTTATTAAGAAATGTTACCTAAAATACAACGTTTTATAATCCATTTTACTGGTATTTGAAAAACAAAGCAACTTTTATCGCCATTAACATAATCATAAATCTTCCTAATTAAACATTTTTAAGGATTTTAAGGAATTAAATTTGAGAAAGCGCTCCGTTTTTTAGGTTGGCGCCGCTTTACTTGTCATATCTCACATGCCCCTCGGATCGGCCCCGGTATTTATTTTAATTCAAGATTCACTTAACATAATAAAGTTTGTTTTACGTAAAAAATATTAGAAAGACTGTAATTGCAACTATAAGGTGACCATTTCTCGGATTAATATGATCATAAAAATTTAATTTTTTGATTACGATATTTTTAAGGATTATTGGATTAGATAAGTACATTTATAATCGTAAAATAAGTTAGATCTTTTCAGATTAAAGTATTACTCCGTAATATGCATGTTTTATATTTAACAGGTATAAATTAAATGTCAATATCAACTTTCACGTCCATGTGAAACAGGTATTAGTTAACTGCAGCTAAGACTACTACTACATAATAAAAATGACAAAAGCTGTCCAACAAACTGAATCAATTGCTGTGCCTGCCTATATCTATATATATATATACTCATACAACCTCGTATGAGTGCAATTTAGAATCTGTTCCAAGCACTATTACTTTATGTTTTGCTTTTAAAATAAAAATGAGTTACAATTTCACGCGGTCGTCGTTTTGTACATATTTTGTAATATATATTTTTTGAATTATTGTGTAGCTGTTAGAATGAATATGAAAAGAACGGGGTAAGGCGTCGAAGTTGTAAGTTACATTTATAAAAAGTCATATTTATTTTCAAGTCTAGATGGCAGCACTAAAGCTAAACATATATCATGAACACTACTTTACGCTGTTAATATTATTTAGATAAAAATTACACTGTCATTTATAAAGTCGATTTAAATATTATCAAAAAAGAAAATAATGAACAAATTACAAATTAATACAATACACATACATACGAAGAACATATGATCCTATGTGTATTACACACCACATATATATTTTGCGTAGGTAGTTCCATATTAATTGAACACAAATTGCGCCTCCTGGCGAGCACCGACACAAGACAGTGATCCACATCTGCAGTTTTAACAACTGTAAATTGAATATCATTAACAAACACTTTACATACGGAATTAAATTAAAATTAAAATGAACATTCAATAAATAAATCGTAACTCAAACTAAATGATAATGAATACATCAATTAATAATTAAAATTCAAATTAAATTCAGTAAACTGTTGGCAACTACTTACTCATTGAATAAATAATTTCTTATCACCTGTGAAAACTAAACAACACAAACAACCACATAAAACTTTTTATTATTAGTTATATGTATATTTATTATATGACAGATGTTAAACTAAAGATGTATGGTAATTTATTTTATTTTGTTTAATAAATTACCATCACTTGAAGTTGTATTACCTTTAGTTTACCCACACCTGAAATTATTTACGCGTAATTAATTCGTTACTTAGTCGAACATCCTTGGACTTGAGATTCCCTAGAAATAGATCTCAACCTACGTGTTAGCTTAACACCTGTGGGGTTCATGAATAATATCACGTAAAGAGACCATTCAGCTTAAGCCATGTACTCACTAAAAACTTTATTGTTTTTATCGGGTCTGTGGAGGCCTAGTTGGAAAAAATGCAGCACCTCCAATATCGGTTCCAACTTCCTATTAAATTAAATCACAGTTAACTTGTAGTTTTGTTGCTTTAATTATCGTGGTTCTTTAAATGACTATTTTAATTACTGAAAATCTTGAATAATATTATTATTATTATTTATTTGTTTAATGTTTTACCTTTCGGCATTACATTCTTCTGCCTTAGTACAATACATTTTTAATCCTTAAATATATATATATATTTCCTTCTACCAGAACCAAAAACAAAAACCTCAATTCTCCTAATATCTATAAGAAAATAAATAGTTTTGCACATTTTAAAAAGATTTAAATAGCTTCATCCTTCCTTCTTCTAGTTATTTCTGCCATCTATCTGTTCCCTTCCTTGCCCCCAAGCTGGCCAATATTCATGTCACTCCCTACTATTTCCTTACAATCAAACTTAATGTGCTTCAGTGTTTCGTTCTCCGCACACTCTACACATTCTTTCCTCTCTACTTTCCCAGTATCTGTTTCCTTTTTCCTCATTTCTCAATCTAAACCTTGCTGTCCTTCTTATGTCCTTGTTATCTTGAATAATATTGCGACTATTTAAAAAATCGCATTTGAGATCCTAATGGGTAAATTTATCAGTGATTATAATATACATTTCTAAAGTTTAAGATATTGTTCATAACCCTAGTTAAAGTATGTTGTCTTATGCGAAAAATAGACAATTTTACGTGGCCCACATTAATTGGGTAATCATAAACTAATGTCAAACAAATTGAACTACTGCAGATTTGTACTGAATTGAATGGAGTCTAATATAAATTTGTAATAAATCTAATGGAATCTGTTTTAACAAGACCGGTTATTTTAAATCAATAGAAAAACGCAATATTTCCGTGAAAAGTGGTGATATTTTTATTTTAATTTAAAGTACAAAGTCTGAGGTTAGTAATGAAATGCAATATCTGCCAAATTTCACTGAAATATTGCGTATAAAATGACCGCTCTTTTTGAGGGTCTAATGTAACCTGTGATAAATTTACATAGAATCTAAGATAAATAGTCTTTAAATGTGTATTTAACAAATTCGCACTGGTTATAATGTAATATAGAAATGTCGTCCGTGGTTTAGCATTTGTGTTTTTTATAGAATACAAATTCAGATTATTTATTATTTCTTTTTCAATTACTTAAATTATCCAGAGTTGGATGTATTTTTGCCGACTCTTCATCCCTGATATTTATATCGCTTGTTATTAATTTAAAAAATGATTTGGTAAATTTCATTCCATAAAAACATTAATGAAAAACAAAATTATATTGTCGAAATATTTACAAAATCTTTATGCAGTTGACTTGCTCTATTGAGTTTAAAATACGTAACATATGCAAAAATATTTGAAGTTTGCTGATGTTCACAAATACTGTTTTTGCGAAAATTGTGTACCACCGAAAATACATCGTGCTAGCTAACATTAGCTTGGTGACTACTCAGCTTTATAAGCATGTACGTCGTGAACAGGAGTTATGTAATTCAAAACTGCACAACATTCTATGCACGCTATTCAAGACGCCTGTGCACAGGATGCTGTATAATAGTCGAGATATTGTTGAACCTGTATCACCACACAATGCAGCCAGTATTTAATTATCTTACCTGTTCTTGTTTACTATAAACGTGTGAGTTTACTACATTTCTTTCTTTTGATCTATCATCTACTTTTAAACATAGTCTTAATGATGGTTTGTTAATTGTGTAATAAATTTATTTTGTTATTATTATTATTATTATTAAATATAATTAGCAATGTTCGTTAAGGAAATTATGAAAAACCGTAATAATGTGGTGAAATATTACTGTCAAAATAAATATGATTGCATATATCCTTCACATTTTTTATTTATTTTTTATTATTTCTGTTCTTGTTCAACAATTTACAAAAACAAGTACTACAGAACAAGTAATTCTAATTAAAAACAATAATACATTATTCACATATTAATTTCTTCGTGTTCTTATCACTTCAACTTATTCAGCTTTTCTTATTTTTCAATAATAATAAAATACGTAATTCAATACGTATAAGACAATATCTCCAATTTTATTAGGAATTAAAATTTTTTAATCAAATTTATGTGTTGCTCTGAAATCAAAGTCTTCAAAAATATGTTATTTTCGCCGCGAAAAAATATAATATTTCCACGCGTTTGCGCTGCTTGCCACCCCCTAAGGCCGCCTCTGATCATACTATCCTATTTGAAATCAAAGAAACGACATTTAAAGTTTATTATTCAAATAGTCAATCCTTTTTTATCTAATTTTATAATAACCTAACAATATGCACAAAGAATTCTGTCAATTCCGAATATCAATTGTGTTTGCCGTTATTCCTCACACGTCATCTATAGAGTCCATGAGTCACTGGTCACATGGTCACATGGTCAAGTCATATGGTCACTGTTTTACTGACAGGCGAGCTTTGTACCAACTAAAGAAATATAATTTTTTTAAACTAAAGCAAAGATCTCTAAAATCTACTCTCTTTGAATTAAGTTTACATTTAGCAGTTGTACTAAGGCGTGAGACTACCGTGAATCATATCGACGAGCTCATGTGGGGTCGTGGTCTCATACATATGATAACTATTACGCTGCCTAATAAATGTTTTCGTCCACTGTTACATTTATATAAATCTACATACGTTTCTCGTAAAACTATCCACGTTTTACGAGAAACGGTCACAATACGTAAAAATACTATTAATAAAACTACCACAAGGGGCGCTTCATTGTAAGTTTATTAGCAGATAACTTATTTCATTAAATGTAAATAAAACAGGATATTTTTATAGAAGGTAATAAAACTCTTCAGGTATTAAATATATTCCTAAAAGTTGCCACCGATTCCTCAACATCTGTGCAGCTGATTCACAGCTATGCAGACTAGACAGAAAATGTGTGAATACAATAAAGAAAAATTAATGATAATAATTAAAAAAAATTAAGATAATCATACTTGATAAAAAATGGTGTTTTATAAAAATTTTATGGTTGTCGTAAAACTATTTAGTAAGTAAAAGATAAAAATAAATATCCCAGTTGGGTCAAATATGACTGAATTTATTATTTAGACAGAATAATATTATTATTCATTCCTTTTTTTATTAATTTATTATTAATTTACTTTTAAATAGCTATTTATAAACAGAAATAATTAATTTGAAGTTAACTCTTTCATTCAGCTTGACACATCAGACTGTTTAGTGGTTTTGAAATTAATCGGCAGGTGGTGTTCTTCGCTAGTTTCGCAAGCGCATCTAATTAAAACTTTATCTAAATTTGAATAATATTTTCATATTAAGAAGTTGATTGATACTTAAAATACAATCAGCTCTTGTGTGTAGTGATAAGTATCTAACTTAATCATTCGTTATTTCCTTGATAAACATGTTCAAACTTGTTCTTTTTATCTAATTATATATTACTTTGATATGTCAACTTTTAAAATATTATCAACATAATAATTCATGTCTCCTGACTTATTAATTATAATATTGTAATCATATAACATGCAAATTGATGTAACTTGCTTGCAAATATTTGAAAAAACCTTATAAATTTTATGATGTAGAAATTCTCATTAACTGGGATTGTTAAAATTAGAATTAGAATTTTATAGGAATTATAGGAAGCCCGGCAAATTATACAAAAAAAAATTGTTGAAATAAAACATTTTGTTGTCATTTTTAGAAATTAAGAGACTGTTAGTAATAGTATCGATAGAAGATTTCACTTCATCACTGATAGATATATAATAGATTTTAAGGTATACTATACATCAAATATATTGCACGTGTCTATAGTCACACGTGTACATGTAATAATTACATATTGTGATAATATATGAGTTCAAGAAATGAAGTGACAATGCCCACAAAATGCTTATTGTAAATTAAGTGACACCCACCTGTTCCCGAGCCAGTGCTTTTGATTTGTGTAGGTAGCATTAGCTGTTTGAAATTATTGTAAATAGATTTTTATTTAAGTCAACATATAAAACTATTTTGATTTACAAGTACCACCATTACATACCATGATATGTGTTATGTATAGAACAAATAATGTATTAAGCCTTACGACATGACGATTGGCATTCGACGTATGCATTTGTAAACTTTGCTGTTGACTTACAGTACCCCTGATAGAAAAATGTTTTAAGAGATGCTTTATGGCAGAACCCTTATTTTGTATTATACGTGTAAATGCACATTTTGATGCAACTTAGATGTAAATTGATTTTCTTTACCTTTTTATTAAATATTTTTCAACAGTATTAAATGATCGAACCTTTCTCTCTTGATTTATATTTAAAACTAATGACACCACTTCCTTAATCACCTCTTACGCTTTTTGTCCTCTACTAATCTTTTTCTCATTCTCCTTTCATTTTCCTTCTTCTCTGTACCTCCGCTATCCACCTCTTTCCTCCTTTTCCTCCTTCCAACAATACCTCTATCTTATTTTCTTTATATATTTAATTAAATAGATAGTTTTAATTCCTATAAAATTCTAATTCTAATTTCAACAATCTCAATTAATGAGAATTTCTACATTATATGATTTATAAGCATATTTATAAGTTTCTTTACATATTAATAATATATAATTTCTTTTTAAAATAACGATTTATGAAAAAATGAATCATTACCATTATTATCAAAATATAAGAGAGTTGCTTATGTTTATTTTTAGGAGTTAGTTATTTAGAAATATAATAAATTGTTTTTTGAAAAAATAATTTTTAAAAACGCGCATAAGACAAATAATGATTGAAGTTGAACTAATGGTCGATTTGTACGAAGAGCACTGCGAATTAATGCATATATGCAGTTTGCTATTTGTCTTTGCTACCAACGCAGCTCATATTAACATTCATATATTTCATTTTATTTTAATTCTAATTCAATGTTTTTATTTATAATGACATACTGGAATCTGGTTATCGAAAAAAATTAAATTATCAAAGAAATAATTTTTATATATAAAGATTAAATGCATATAATTATTACAATGCAACTATTGAAATAAAAAATACAATATACACTAAATACAATACAATACAATACAAAATACAATACAATATAAACAGCAAGTGATTTGTAATTAAAGAAACACTTCATAAAATAATTATAATTATTATTTATATTAATATCTAATATCTAATAATATAAGATGTGACACCAACGAACGTCTATTCTAAATTAACATATAACTTAATATATCGGCATGCTTTGTCGGTACTACGTATTCACTAAGACAGCTTTACATTGTTTATAAAAAAATAACAAATTAAGTAATAAAATTTAAAATATTTTTTTAACACTTGGGTTGGAGTTAGAAAAGAGAGATGGAAATAATCAGTTCCTTCCGGTCTACGAAGGATTATACGTTTAACGACATTCATTGGAATTTTTTGAATTGTATATATTTATATGAATTCAGCGTTGGTTTAGGCCATGATATTTTAACAAGTACACTCGTATGTGAAAAGAAAAACGTCATCTTATGGATGAAAATATATCAATGTTGGAGCCGCACTGGTTTGGACGACGCCTTACGTTATGCAATATTTATGTCTAATACAGTGTTTGAAATCTTTGTTCAATAGAAGACCAATCTTCAATTGTTGAACCTGTCATCGCTTGACTTCAAGGCACAGGTACATGCAAAGGCACGGGCATCGATATTATTAAAACATTTTGCTTTTTAAAGGTACAAATATTTTTTTTTTTTTGATATTTTCTTCTGAAGTTAAAGAACTTGATTGTTTCATACATCATATTCACAAAGCATCGTATATGCAAAGAAAATAACAAATGACAACAAAAGAAATCTTTAAACACAAAAAAAGACACGTTGCACCTAATGAACCATTTTGTAGGCATGGTAACATCTGAATCAAGAAATCGCATACATAAAATCTATATTATATGTTCTATGTATGTGTGTATGGATGTGGGAGACGGGGTGGTAAGGTCTATGCTTGTATACTAGGAGTATTCTTTTGAATTACGAGTCAAATACATATACACATATACATGTATATAGGTGGATAAAGGGAGAAATATTCTGCATGTCATTACGTGTATGATACATAAAGAACATTGAATTGTATCTTTTGTGAATGTCAGTTTTAAATTAGACGGCATTTGACTCACAGAGGTACAAGCATAACTTATAGGGTTACGAATATACTGAAGAAAAGTTGTAACTGCAAAAATGAAAAATTTGTCGATATTTTGTACATTCTATAATGAACATTTTTCTCAGTTTATTTAAGTCAGGTTCTTAATTGGTGAAAACTGTAATAATAAATTATTCGTATCTTTTCGCACTTTTAGAAAAATTGAAGTTTTGAAATATAGTGTTTCTATTTCGAGCTAAAACTCTAAAAAAGAACAGTGCCTTTCAAACATAAATAAAAAATTTGCAGATGACTAAATAAGTTGTACAGGAAACTATATTCATTAATGGGCTTGTGTCCCATGTCTTAATTTCTATAAAAGTGTATTATATATTAATAAAGTGGGTTACTAGAACCTCAAATGTCCAATTATTTTTTAATAACTCATTATATGTTAAGAGATATTAACAATTAAAAAAGTCATTTTGTCTCTTTAATTATTAAAGGAATTTAACGTTGTACACATTCCAAATGCATGTGACGTCACAATCGCTGCCAACCTTACAGCTCATAAATCTCTGCTATATGTATTTAAATATCAAATATTATTTACAACTATTTCAAGGAACAATAAAATTTCAATATTATGTCTGCTTTAGCAGGGTTAAATAAAATAAAAACCTATTATTCTTTGACTTGACTTGATTATTTGAATACCAACAGCTACAGAACATTACCACAGTACTGACCTACTCAACAAATAACTGACGTTAAAATGCATTTCATGTCATACAAATATGGCCGACCATTTCTAGCGCTAAAACTACAATTCAAACTTTTAATTGCTATATCTCCGTCAATATTTATATATTTAATAAAATAGACACGCCAATACACATTTATTAACATCAATTTCAATCAACAATTGAAAAATCGACCACTAAAAAATGAGGACACAAGCCCATTCGGCGATTCTAAAGTATCATCTCCACTACTGTTTTAATTTTAATTTTATGTCTTAACCTTAATTTGCATATGTTACTCACACAGTAGAGCATGCATTTCTTGCAGTGTTGTTGCACCGTGCGTCTGTAATATACTTTTTCTAATATTAATTATTATCTTCTTTCTTTCATTGAACTCAGTTCACACCAAAGCGTAAATATTTTATCTCCTACCATCAATATATCATAAATTTCGTCAACTGATGTCGCAAGCAGAAATTATAAAATTAATAAATAAAAAAGTAGAGATAGAAAGAAAAGGAAATGCCAGAACGCATGCACGACCAGCAAAACTACCCGTAGAAAACACTGATGTGGCTTCGAGTTCGAATCCCGGAACATCGCTTTATTTTATTTTCTTTTATTATGAACTAATGCAAAACTTAGCAATATTTAATCTAAAAGGGTGTCATCTTATTATAACTTATAACTATTTTAATCCTTTAGAAGGAGTTCTAATACAGATTATAGTATACCAATGCACAAAACCGTTGATTTACTTTTTATGAAGCAGTGAAATAGGTCACAAAACGTTGTGTATCATATAAGATCGTTACGTAATAGATCACTATTTTTATGTTAGATAAACCTTAAGTACACGTAACTTTGTTTAGTATAATACCAAACTTATATATTTCAAAAATAATATATTCATTTTTATCAGCACTTCAACATATTCGTAGTCAGAGTAGACAGACAGCTTTACAGGCAACCAGACGAACAGACATATGCCCATTACGAGTACATACAGCTTTATTGTCTAAAGCCTATATTCACATTGGTTTGCTAGTGCTTTAACTCGGCCCTTTGTACGTATTGTACTGGCACAAAACTTAATACGCGTAAAAATTAATGTATTCATCACATATTATAGATTTTTGGGCCATAACGTACGCTCGAACAGTCTTCCATTATATGAGATCGTTATGGTATCCCATATCTTATGGCTCGGGATCATATTAAATCAGGACCGCATCGAGGGAGTTTGGCGAAAAAGTTTTTTTTTATTATATTTTTATTTTTTAACTTGTTTTGTATAAAATGCATTAGATGTAAATTAATGTCCTAAGTATAACTGAAATATAGTTCAAATTACTTAAATAAGTTATGGGATTCTATAATGTATATAGAAACGAATAAAACAAAATTCATTATCGTATTATAGATTTATACCGCTCTTATAACCTCTTTTAAGTATAAGTCGCCGCCGAACTCTCGTGATTTGGACTATAGTTAATCTATTTACATATTTACTTAAAGAATAGAGGTCAACTTAATAACATCCAACGTGAATTTAAATAAGTAATTTTTCTTAAAATTGGTTAAGAATCTACGCAGAGGTCTACCTTAGGCTTCCTAAAAAGTCAGTTACATCTATAAAATTCACTTATTCAAATTTTAATTATGACTCATGGGTTTTGCGTGAGAGTTAAAAAAGATAATAATAGATTAATTGGGAGAAATTTGTGCTCTGATACACCTCTCTTGACGCCGCAAGGCCTTACTACTCTCGATATGCCGCATTCACGTCCGAATTTTCGTTAATAAAGTAATTTCTATATTATTAGTCAAACGTGTTTGTCTCTCAGACTTTTTACGAATGTGTAGTTTTATATATACTGTTACATTACCTTCCTAATTCAACCCTGTACTAATATAATGGCTCTATAAGATTATGTTTTGTCAAAAACTGATATATGTTTGCACTTTACTAGAAAAATTTTAATAATAATGCATGAGTAATGTGCATATTCAAAAATAAGGCATGCACCAGTAATCATATTTAAAAGACAGTGCCCCCTCTGCCCCTAGCTTCATTTATTTATTTTTTATATTATTTTATGTTTTGTATAACCGATGTTCGTTACATGGAATCAGGTAGATATTAAAAACCCTTTCAAGGTACCTATCGTAATTTGATAGTACCGGTATTGTATCTATTTTGATAGAAGATGGGTTTTTTAGCCGCTGTATTATAATACAAGGTCAGGGGTTATAGTTAACCCTTTGGTTAGTTCCCAGACTTCTGGCATTTGCTTAACAATGGATGAGCAAAGTGATTTGTGGGCCATCTGCATATGTACTAAAATAAAATAATAAAAAAAATATATGATGATGCTACACACTAGAGATATCCCGGATGCTTTGAACACCTAGCGATAATATAATATTTCAGGAGTTTGTATGGGATGGAGTAAGAAATATCACATACTGGTACGGGCTGGTTGGCTTTTCAGGGACTAAAAATTCGTTTATGTAAATGATTCCTGATGTTTTGTGGGATGGCGACTTATTTAAGCTTTATTAATGATTTATTTTTATTTATTAACCAGTTAAAATACTACTACAAACAATTTGGATCACTGCCGCCGCGAAATTTATTTTTGGAGCGGCGAAAATATATTTTTTGCGCTATCAATGACCCTTGAACAAAAAGCAATCATTGGATTATATAGAGGGCATATTCTATTACCTGCATTTTCAATTCAACATTCTATCTTTTATAGTTCAGGAGATAATATACATTGTAAGGTGCGACAGTTACCGTGCGGATTACTGAACGTTGCAGCGATTAAAAGCTATATAATAAACATTAGAGAAGGGACCTTTAAAATTTTCAAAAAAATTTATGGTTTGTCAGACGTGTAACTAAACTAATCAACCAAGTTCCAAGCATAGCAAAAAAATAATATTTTCGCCGCGAAAAAAACAATATTTCCGTAGCGAAAAATAATTTTATGAAAAACATGGCACTGTTCAAAATTAAGACGTGCGATGAACTAATTTAAATTACATAATAATAAGAATAATTGGAAACTACTGAAAGAGTTATTAACAAAATATTTTGAAATTAATTTTTTAAAGTTGATCTTGAAGTTTTATTTGCTAATAAGAAAACTGTTGTCAACAACTGCATATGAGTGCAACCTGCATACATCAGTAAATAGTTTAAAGTTTATGTTAGTCTATACAACTAAAATGCAATAAGTAAAAAAGGTAATATTTTGTGGTCAGTATATTAAAACGCTAACGCAACAGATGGCGAATCGTGAAAATGATTCACTAAACTGAAACCATCCAGAAGGCATCGCACCGTTCAGTGGTAAATGTGCATTGTGCATTGTTCATGCTCTGACTGCTCTTCTTCTCGTGGTGTTGTGGTCCATCTTTCATGATCGTCACCTGTGCGGTTATTGGTTAATGGTCACCGATGAACTAACCTTTGTGGTTTGGGGTGCTAGGGGTGATTGACTGTGTTACACGCAATATTTTCATTTCGTGTATTTCATGTTTTTGAATATACCTATTTTACATTTTATATTATGTTTTGATATATATTATATGACGATATATTGTTACGATGTATTGTTACGATATATTGTTACGATAAATTGTAACGATATATTGTTACGATATTACGATTTTTGATTGGTGTAACTACAAAGTCAAATGTATACCCTGCATTGTTCCTTGTGCAAATGATTCAAACTTTGATGGACTTCAAATTTTCAGGATAATGGGCTTGAGTCCTTATCTTTTAGTGGTCGATTTTTCAAGTGTTGATTGACATTGATGTTAATAAATGTGTATTGGCGTGTCTATTTTATTAAATATCTAAATGTTGACGGAGATATAGCAATTAAAACTTTGAATTGTAGTTTTAGCGCTAGAAATGGTCGACCATATTTGTATGACGTGAAATACATTTTAACGTCAGTTATTTGTTGAGTGGGTCAGTGCTGTGGTAATGTTCTGTAGCTGTTGGTAGTCAAATAATCAAGTCAAATCAAAGAATAACAAGTTTTTATTTTATTTAACCCTGCTAAGACAGACATAATATTGAAATTTGATAATTCCTTGAAATAGCTGTAAATAATATTTGATATTTTGTTATATAAATACATATAGCAGAGATTTATGAGCTGTAAGGTTGGTAACCTTAGAAAAGGATTGTGATGTCACATGCACTTGGAATGTGTACAACGTTGAACCCCTTTAATAATTAAAGAGACAAAGTGACTTTTTTAATTGTTAATATCTCTTAACATATAAGGAGTTATTATAAAATAATTGAACATTTGAGGTTCTAGTAACCCACTTTATCAATATATAGTACACTTTTATAGAAATTAAATTAATAGTAAAACACTCTACCGATGAGCTAGCCTCCCGTAAAGCCGAAGCCGCATAAAACAAACTGTAGCAAACACAGAATAGACCTGTAATATGTGTAAATGTTTATATGTCCAAATGAAGTTTACGATCGGCGTCTTTCACATATCACAAAACACACAACATGACTGACATCTGTACGTTACGACCAAAACTATAAAAAATAAAAATTAACATAATTTAAGTAATGTGGGAACACCAAAAATTTAAATATTTTTAATAAATACATCGTTTATTTAATGAACATTCATCTAGTAAAATGTTATAAAATAAATAAACATCAAAATATAAGAATAACACACACATTGCCACATATAAACATATAAAAAAATATACATACGTGTTGAAATAACAAAAAAATATTATTTTTCTTATACAAATAGTATGTTTAATACATAGATATTCAACTCACATATACTACTGTATTAAGCTATAGGTGTTTAGTCATACACAGTGCATATGAAGCACATGAGCACACACGCCGATTGAATTTCCTATTTTATATTTCTTATAAAAATACACTTCATTTCCTGCATATTGTAGTCGTTGTATGGCTATGCTTACGGAGGCTTGCTTGCTTTTATATTCTACAACTTGCTTCGTCCTTAGCACATAGTTTGAATTTATATTTATTCTAGTAGCAGGAGTATTATGTGATGTACAAATTCGTCTGGCTTAGCAATCAACCCTCTTAGCAGCAAAAGGCGTGAATATGAATACGAGAAACTATAAAATATACTAGCTTTTTAGTAGTTGTACTTATTAATAATAGTAATAGATTTCAATTCTGAATTCAACAATCAGGTCTTATAGAAAATAATTTTTACAAACTTGTGTCCACTAATTAAATGTGAAAAGGTCAAAATTTTTCGAAACCATTTTAGATTTCGAAGATTTAGAAAATAGTAATAGTTTGTATATTAAATAGCGCACACGGTCTAAAAATTAAAATATTAAAATAACGTACAATCGCTATCAGATTACCCGTCTAGACCCAAGCATCTGCGGGCCGCGCTACGTATAAACGCAAATAAAGATTTAAATGAATGGTATGAATGAACTTCAGTTGCCTCATCCTCATCTTCATCTTCCTGCTTGTGTTCTTCAGATAGTGTTAGAACAGGGTGATTCTATAAGCGGATTTAATAATAAACGGAAAAGAAATTATTATCTGTTCCTTCAGTTTTTATTTCTGTATTTCAATAATTATGTTTTTTTTTTTTTACATTTTTTTTGATTTCTAACAAGATTAGAAATATGAAATCAATGATATAAAGAAAATCAGTATTCAATTATTTTAGAATAATATTCAACATCTGGAGTCTAGACTTATATCAATTTACATAATACTACCTGGCCCGGGAATCATGTATATTTAAAAAATATTTGTGTAACTTCAGATATTCCATTGCTAATTTTTGTATGTACATCTTGTCAACATATGAATTAATCTATTATTATAAATCTGTTAAGTGGTTGTGGTTTTTGTTTTCATCAACCAAATAGTTTACTATTCATTTTTTAATGCTTCTACGCTACATAATTTATTTTTAATAGTATCGCACATATATACGGTACAACTTTTTTTAAGCATGAAACACCGCTGAACTCTCGTAATTTGCATTATATATATTTTGATAAAACAACATCGTTTAGCTTAGCAACCTCATACTTAGCATTGGTTATAACGTACGTCCTTATATATAGAACATCTTTTTATGATAAATACATAATTGTCTTAAGACAGTCGTATCTTTAGCGTGCAATCACACTTGTCTACTATTATATATTAGTTTACAAATTATAGTTTCTTAATTGCATTGTATTGCATCGATGGAATGTTATAAAGTTTTGCACAATTATAAAGTATATCATTATTTAATTTAAAATCGATTTACCGTTTCGATATCAAGAGAAATGTAATCAAATTTCGAATCATTTGCAATTGGAACAATGAGAGGTTTTACTTTTATTAAAAAAAAAAACAAATCTATAGATTCTTTAATAAAATTATCTCTGAGTTCTAAATTTTCGTAATCTCAAATTTACATCTAGTAGTAGAAGTTGGTAGTAAGACAAGAAAAATCTTTCAGAACAACAGAAACAAATGAATTCAGCATATCTCTGAGTACTAGTTACTTAAAATAAAATTATCAACTAAGACTGAGCTACCTTGCTTGCCACGTGTTAATAATATAATGTCAGTTAACCTAAAAAAGATATAAAGTTGTTGTATATATTAAAAATGGGATTTCCTGTTCAAATTAGCATTAATTCCAGTAAACCAGACGATATTATTCTAGAATCACCCTTCCGACGCAACCGCACCCCGGACGAGGACGCGAACGCGAACTGACTGAGAAGAACGCATTCATTGTACTATAAAACACCATTACGCGCCATCATCAAATTATTTACGCGAGAGTGAAGATAACCGAGCTCGTAAATGTAATTAAACTGTGTCGCAATTAATAGTTATATTCTTGTGGATAAACAATATGTTATGTTGAATGTTAAACGGTGAATGGTGATGTATTACTGTTGTATTTAATAGCTTAGTATTTGTTATACACATATAAACATAAATATTTAACACTGTTAACAATGTAAATAAAATATACGTATCCCAGATCCAGCGTGAGAGATCCTTGAAGATCTACGTTTGTATTTTAATATTTGTACAGGTTATGGTTTCTAGCTTAGTACAACGTAATTCCAAGATTCATTTTCTACCTGGGGAGCTATTAAAGGATATACTTATTCTTTTTATAACTTCGGAATATCATTATGTCGTCTAATGTGTTAAGAGACATACATTTGCCTGATTTTTTTTCTTGTTACTTAACAGCATTGACTTCTGAGTGATTCAAATAGCACTAAGTGTTACATATTACATGTTAACTACATTAAATACTCCCCAGGTACGATGCAAGTTTTACACAAGCTAATTCCAAGGCTCATTTTCTAGTTTTCATATAGAAATTGTCGTTTTAGCTTACCACGTGCTAGCTAACCACAAGTTAATTCTAAAATCATTTTTTACCTGGTCGTAGATAAATATTTTATATACTCGTATATTAGACGTTCTACAACAGTTTACAAAATATTTATACTTTATTTATAGAGTTGAAGTATGCGACACGTGACACGTGTTTCTAAAATAATAACGAGAACTGTAATTAACAGAATACAGTTATACAACCTTTGCTGATGTACATATACTTGAACGTGTAGCTGTATTGGTACACTAATACAACCAGCGAAACACATGTCATTAATTAAATATTTAAAGCACATGTATTCGCAATGCATTTTTATATTTTCTTTATATCGTATAGTATAATTAAGTTAATGAATACTTAGAATTGATTCACGTGTCGAGCCAGGTGTTCTGGTCCATATATGGATTTGACTGATGGTCTGTAATACGTGCAACTTAACTTCAACTTGTATTACAAAATAAATTGATCATAATTGAACATCGTTAATGACTAATGAAAAATGTTAACATACATGATATCAAATTAAAGATTACTCGTAGGTAAGAAAACCATTCAAGCTATTTCGAAATTTGCCATAAATGGAAGTAGTTGGCTGTATAATTTCAAGTCACGCTTTGTACTTCAAGAAATTTGTCATTTTGTTTTGTAATTTTTATGCAAGAATTAATTGGCAACTTGCAAATATACCATAACAAAATATTTAATTGGTAATTAAGTAACATTATAACAAAATAATTAAAATTAATGGTTGTATCGATTCTGTCAATATAATTTTTTTAATTGTTTCTCATTGTCGCACATTCCAATGATGAACAATTTTTTTTTTGACGTAAATACATCTTTTAGCGGGCGGCGGTATTTTCCGGAATTTAACATAATTTTGTTACATTATCGTTAAATAAATGCAGAACACATTGAAAATCTTTTATTAATATATTAATTACTAATTACTAATACATACACCATAGAACCTTTCATAAAAAGTTTTATTAACGTCGAAAGATAACTTTTCTTACTTAACCTTACATTATATTAACCTAAAAAATGTTACGTAACAGGTAAACTTTTTTATAAACCTTAATTAAGGTAGTTTAAACGGTATTTAAGGTATTTTGTGGTACACAGTGAAAAAAAGTAGAGATTAGAACATAGAACAAGAATTAGAAATTGAATTGGGTTACACTTAAAAGAAAAAACTGTATTTTTTGCAAAATATAGTACAAATTATAGTCACAACGAGACGAAGCGCTAGTTTATGACATCTAAAAACAGAAACTAATTACTAAAATCATCAAGTTTGTTTCTTAGCATATTTAAATACGTCGAGTTTTGAAAGAGCAGTTTATATAAATTTATATTAATTAAAAATTTAATTTTAGTTATTTTCTCATTATTATTTTTATCAAGGGTAACATTTTTCAATGAAATTAAGCACGCATTTTTAATTACACTTTTAATTAGATTATTTAAATAGATTAACCAATTAAAAATAAAAAAATATAATGTTAAAAATTAATAACCAAAACAAAACACAAAACGCACAGGCACAGGGCGTCGCATAGTACGAACAATCGACGAACTTTGTTACATGTAACTGTCAAATTATAAACCAAAGCTATAATTTTATATTTAACCCTTATAATAACCTAAACGAAACATTATAAACTAACAAACCAACATCTATTGCACAACCCTTTAACTTGTAAACCCAACCCTTTTTAAAAAAATAGTGCAACCCTTGTTTAAAATAATATGCAAAATATGAAATTAGAATTCAACTTTAAAATCGAACAGATGTACACTTTGTGTAAAAGAGATAGTTGTTACATTATATATTACATATAAATTTCTATTTGTATGAAAGAGATGGTATTATATATTTTTGCATGTTTTAAAGTAATTTTAAGTGGTTATTCATTATCTAACAATGAATGCTTAATATTTAAGGTAAAAATTCCATTATGGCGGCTTAGTGAACTCCTCCCTACCTTACCATGTGTTGCGTGTGTAGGACTTACCCTTTTGCGAGGGATACTAATGAGATTATTGCCTATATATTGTACAGTAGCCACCACCCTCATGCAGGGTAGGAAACCCGCCCCTTGTGTTTACTTGCATGTTTGTGCATAGAACGATATGTGTCTGTGTCTGTGTGTGTGTGTGCGAATGGAAATTTTGTGTGGGAATCCACCTAGTTGCACATGTGTGTTTATTGCACATAAATTGCATTGCCTAAAGCTAGACGGTGTAGTTGCAGTCTAGCTCTAATGGATTTAATAGGTAAACAAAATGGAGTAGTCTAACGGACTGGTCAGTTCAAATTTACTTCGATTGATTGATTGGTATTACCACCGTTGTCGCACCTCAACACTACCACCACGTGACTATCCCACGAGATGTCAGTAGCTGACAATATCTGAGTCGACATTGAATGTTTTAAAATAAATTATTCATTATTAGCAATATAACCATTCACTCTTTAATGATTTAATATCACGTGGCATCCTAAGCCGATTTTCCTGGTGAAGCAAAGACATTTTTTTTATCCACTTGAGGAATTGCTTTAACTGCATCATTGATTACGCGACATTGAAAAACACCGAATTTAGGTTAAGAACAATAAAGAACAAACATGTAAAGCCTAGCGGCATATACATATAATTAATAAAGTTCAAATCATTAAAATTCAGCGGCGATTCATGCTTAAAACAATTTGCGTCATATAAATGTATTACACATAAAAAAGGCACTGTCTCTCTAATTTTTTTATAATGTATAAAGGAACTAATAATATAAAATATACCAACTTATATGCATTTATTTACATGGCTCTTATAAGTTCTTCTAAATACGAGTAACTACATACAATTAAGTGAATTAAAACTACAACGACATTGAATTTATTACTCCGGACTCTATTATTAACACAAAATTTCCACCTGATCTTGATTACCACTATTTTCGTAAATATAAACGTTCTTATCCTTTTTAATATATCTAAATGAAATAGTACAGTTCATAGCATCCAACATGTAATATACGTTATGAAATTAACATAAAATTAATAGAAAAGTTTTTGACGTAAACACCCCTTATAAGTAAATTTTCTGGTAAATTGTATAATAATTGTGTATTCCTGTTAAATAATATTAATTTTATTAATATAGATAAAAAACAAAAGAAAACGTGATCATTTTAAAATTGTTGTAACCCTTTAAGATAATTGCTATAATTTGAGAAGTAACAATTTGAATGTCAAGATTTCTTTTTTTTTTTGTAAAACATGTTATGATTAAAATTATTACGTTCAAATAAATTTACATATCACAAGCCAAGTAAAAGAAGATATGTAGTAGCTTATATTAAAATAATATAAATATTTTCGTAATAAATATTTATTATTATAAATAATGTTTACTGTGTATATTTAACTTATATAATAATCCTCCTAATCAATTTAACTATTTTGACTTTACATTCATTACAAAACCAAATAATAAAACTTTATCCATTGTATTACCTCCCTAGTTCAGTTTATCTGTTATGTGACAGGATTATATTTTCATCCCCTTCTCTTTTCAGTATACATTCACATATGACAACACTTCAGCTTTGATATCTATGCAAAAAAAAAATAGTTCAGCTACTCTTAGACAGATGGCGGGACTTACATCGGTAATACAGAATACTTTATATTACAAATTGTTCGAATAGTAATATACATATTATATTAAATTAATATCTAATATCATTTCTTAATTGTAATTCAGCTAAGTTTTCTTAAATATTTATTACATAAGTATATTTTACATTTAAAAAAGTATTGTGTTATCAAACTTAATATTATTAAACCAGGAATAGGGTTGTTGCCTTAGATTTAAATTCTATATAAAAGTTTTAAATCTTAGATTTAAATTCTATAAAAAATATTTGCGAAATGTTATTATATCTTGCAAATCTATCCTACAAATTTTAAATCAATAAATTATTATTCTAACTATTAAACTTCTTTCCAGATTTCTTGGATTAAGTGACAATCAAGCATGGACCTTCTAAATGCAACTACACCTGCTGTTAACTGGTGAGTTGAATTTATTTAACAAGGCTAAACAATATTAAAACATAATAATTTAATATTTAAATAAGTCGGTGACTTAATGTATAATGTAGTACAGATAATAAAATGAAGTAATGACAACAAATGTCAACCTTTCTATGAATATGCTTATTAGATCGTGAGCATCGTGATCTGAAACATGAAAGAGATATACTTATAAAACGTGTAGTGGTCGCTTTCTTTGTTAAACATATATTAAATATTTTAAACATATCAATACACCACAAATTGATTCCACGAATAATACAGCCACGCTTATCTGTGTGATACATATAGTAGCTTTACTGAGACCGAAAACCGCGAATTATAAAGGATCATTCTCATGTACGATTTTAATTTAATTGTTTAGTTGCAAAATTAGCAATGTGTGTAATTGTTTCTAGCTTGTGCTTTAATTTTTGTATTATGTTTTAGAGTTATAAGTATGCATACTCCCATGTAGAAAATTGTCTGATAGTTAGATTAACATAAGCTAATTTCAAGATTGATTTTCTATTTCTCACATAAAAAATGTTTTTCAATGCAGTCTCATAATTACTAGTTTACTACAAACTAATTAAAGTGTTACATTTTCTATCTGAGTTTAAAATTTAAACATTAAACTTGGCAGTACATTGTTTATTTTTATCTAATGACTTAATAATCTACAATTTGTCAAAGAAAAAAATCATTTAAAGTAAAACATGGATATTTATATTATATTTTTTCATGTTATATTTTATTTATAAAAAACCTAGTAATATTTAATCTAAAAGGGTCTTATTTTAAATATAAAAAGAATAGATTTATTTTTCAAAAAGAAAGAAAATAGCTCACAAAACGTTGTATATTTGATAACATTGTTTACGTTACAGGTAGCTTTTGCTATGTTAAGTAGGGTTTATATTATATTAAATTTTTCATTGAAATACAATAAATATATTACTGATGTACGACGCACATTTGAAATTTAAATTTAAAACTAAAACTACAAAAAACGCATACTTCGTTCTGTGATTAAAATATATAACTTAAGGTAAAACTGTAAGTGGGAATGACTCTTAACTATCGATTAATATGAATTCGCCAACGGTCACTGTCCAACAACCAGAGACATGTCGCATATGACGTTTAATTTACTGTTAGGTAAACTTCTAGTATCAGTATTCCTATACTCACAATATGCAGAAATCTAAATCATATTTAAATAGAAGATAGAAAATTGTCTTCCAATGCAAATTTGACACTTACTAGCTTACCACAAGCTTATACCAAGGTTAATTTTCTATTTCTCATATAAAAAGTGTCTTCCACTGCAATGTTCACGTTTGCTAAAGTGTTATATTGCGTCAGATTTTCTAAGTTCTACATAACCAATATTCTTAGCCAATGATAAATGTGATGACCTCATAAATCAATTTTACGTTTTTCCTGTAATTTAAACAACATTTATCTAGTATTAAGGTTGGCATTAGCCTATATCACATGGGTAATAATCCTATATGGAAATAATTACTAATAAGCATCCATTACTTTGATTAGTTTCGGTAGTGCTAATCCAATAATTATACCGCATGGTTATTTCTTTACAAGGTCATACTTCATAATATAATTCGTTATAGACCCAACACTCCTAATCAATTATTTATTGACTCATGTAAATTATGCATTTCTACACAGGCAAAGGGTAGTGTGATGCAAGCGTTCATTTTTACAACAAATAAAATAAACTGAGCACGTTTTATACAACCGCAATTATGTAAACTTACGAGAGTTGTTAGGCCTGTCTCACACTGCAACCGACTATTTAGTAGAACGTGTTCGAGTTGTTCTATTTTATCAAGTGGTCAACCTTATACTTTAATGTTTGTGAATACACCACTGTACAACTGTATTGCACTGCTCATCGTATCGGTCCCGATGAAATAATAAATACAATAAATACAGCTCTTGAGTTAACTCACGTTATATACGAATATGCATGTATTCCAGCAAGTAGAACGTATGTGAACCATAATATAAATACGAACGTATGAAATAAAGATCTTTCAATAAGAGATGTTATTTTAAATCAACAGAAAAACGCAATATTTCTTAAAAGTGGTAAAAGTGGTGATATTTTTATTTTTATCTAAAGTAAAAACTCTGAGGTTAATAATAGAACACAACATCTGCATAATGTCACCACAATGACGTATGCATATTGACTGTAAAGAAATAGTGCAAAATTTAACATGGTAGTTTTTGTTGAAAGAAGTTTTACATACAGTGGTGTATTAATAAACGTTAACGTAGAAACTCTCTCTCATGAGAAAGTTTGTTAATTTGACTACACCATACTGAAGAAGTCACAAGTCGCAAAAAAGCGATTGCAGTTTGAGGGAGCCTTTTAACAGATAATCACAAGAGCTGGAAATTTTGGATTGTCAAAGAATTTATTCAAATATTTTAACACACGTAGGAATAATCAAAAATTTGAGTAATGTGAAACGATTTCAGTCTTCACTTACTTTTGTATGTGCTTTTCAAACGACTTTTAAAATTTGATGTAGTATACAAGAGCATCCTCCTATATTATAATGTTCCAACTGTATGTTTATATTCTTATATGTTTGGTACTGAATTTTGTATGGTAGCTCGAAAACGGCTCCATCGGTTTTTGAAAATTGCCTATTTCGTAGAGAATAAAAATTCTAAGACTTTTGGCGTCCCCGGATTTTTCCCTGAATTTCCTGGAAACCCGTAATTTTGGAAAAACTGGAAAAAATGTGAGCCCTTTTTTGCTGTATTACTGTTAATTCGTAAAAGATAGAAAGTTGAAATTTTGCATGTTTATTAAGGCATTCAATGTTGACATTTCTCAAAAATTAGAAATCCAAAAATTAAAAAAGGGGGGGTTGAAGAAATTCGGGGGCCCGGTAGGGAACTTTGGAGAAAGTTCATATTCTGGATTCTAGAATAATTAAGTATATTATTAATAAAAAAAAATTCAAAATTTCAAAATTCTATTTGGGGGCACGGGGGCAGTATTTGCCGAGAGTAAAAATTGTGCTAGAAAGTTGAAATTTTGTATATAGGCTAACCTTGGTAACTTATTTACGAATCGAAAAGAAAAATCCTAAATTTTGAAAAAAAGTTGGTCAAATAACGCATAAATTGAAAATATTTTTTATTTTGATAAATTGGTGGGAGGGAATTGCGACGGAGGTAAACTCTAGTAGATGTAATAAATGGATATTAGGCTCGAAACCTCACATAGTACTGTAAAATACAATTAAATAATCTTTATTTTTAACCATGTAAGGCGCCCTGTTGACGGTAAAGCCGATGATCATGAAGGTATTCAGGGGGGCATCGGGTACTTCGGGGGGCCTAGCAACTGGCTATATGATCCCCAGGGCGTGACTTCCGCCCGGGAGACGTGCAGATCGTGACGCTCAATTAGAAACAGAATCACGTTGTGTGTAGTAGTTACACTGTGGATACGTTAATTCTAATATGCCTGCCGTACGCCTTTATTGTTTATCAAAATCCATATTGGTATTTACAAAGTGGTGTGTCACAACGCATTGCCAATGATAGCCTACTCGAATACGTCAAGCCGTGTGTATGTTAGCTCTAAGAACAATGTGGACGGCATCTACAGAAAAAACAATTTTAATTTATTATTTCATTTATGGTAATCTTTGTCGTATATATAAAAATGTGACGTGTAAAGAAATTGTAAGAAATTGAGTTCTCTATCTGATTGATAATAACTATTTTTATCTTAAGATCCACTGGTAATATGGAGAACTAAATCATCAAAATTAAGGGTTAATTATTTTATTTACTAGTTTACCTGTCCAGTTACATTTCTGAATAGTTCGTCATGTTAAGCCACGTTTTTTCGTCATCACTTTGTTCGTTTCATAATAATGTAAAGGTAAGGGTCCACAGATACGCATTGGCGTCATTGAATAATATGTGGAAAGGAAGAGTAGCGGGAGTGAAGGCGTAGTCGCACGCTTAGGAGTAACCTTATGCCGATTTCACACCAGAAAGACAGTTTTAAAAACAGTTTTGTTGCCAAAAAACAATACAAAAACATGTTTTGTTTTATTTGAAAACAGTTCTGTTTTTCGAAAACTGAACAGACTGGTTTTGTTTTTAGTGTTTTTCTGTGTGTTCCTTTAAAACTTATAAACATGATTCAAAGCAAACAGACTAAAAAAAAACAAAAAACGTGTTTTTCTTTGATCTTAGCGACTCTAAATGGGAATGTGTTTTGTTTACTAAAACAAGTTTTTAAAGACGAAATTGTTTTAAGAACTGTCTCTTTGGTGTAAATATTGGTGTTTTTGTTCAGAAAATAAAATTTTTGTTCGTGTTTTATTATGCTGTCTCTCTGGTGTGAAACCGGCATAATAATAACATCGTCTTCCGCTGTAAATAGAGCATTTTATGCAAGATTATATAATGGTACAGATTAAATTAATATATTACCCAGTAATCAATTTGGTGAAGTGCCTTATTTAGTGACGTTTCTATCACTATTTCACTTCAATTATAGTTCGCATCAACTTTATCTTCATTTGTATTCCGACAGGTGGAGTAATTTCGCCATTTGTAGCCGATAAAGTAGACATTTTATATGAAAAAATGTGAGAAACTGAACTATAAATGAACTCTTTCATGACAAAAAAATCATGACGCATCTTCAATATGATGTCAAAATGACTCCAAAATGTTTACTGGGTAGTAGATTATTTTTATTGTCTTTTGGATTTACTGAATGACAATGTAACAGAACTATGTTTAACTTCGATAAATAATACCTAAACCTACCTAAAAAATACCTAAAAAATATTACGAAAAAAGGATTAAATTCATGTACTTTCCAACAATTTTGATGTTTCGAAACTTCAAGTAACATTTATAATTTAGATATTAATAATACATACATTATAACGTAGAAAACTTTCATATACTTTGCAAAATTAGTTGATAAATAGGTAAATGTGACATTACTATTAATTAAGCTATAAAACTTCTATATAAGTACTATAAAATATAAAAAAGTCAATGCAAAAAAATCAAATTACTGATAAACAAGTCAGTGCATCATCGTTTTCTTAATTTCTTAATAACATGTTGAAGTTTATTTCCTAATGTCATTCGCTAATCTTTATGCAAGAGTTATTCCGCTGCAAGTTTCACTATACAAGGAGCTATGTGTCATAAATAATAGAATCACGATTTATTTTTTACATGATTCATAATTTTATAAATTATACAAATATTTATTATACGGTACTTCATATCTCACATATAAGGTATCGAGTGTGATTGTAATGGGATTTAACGTCACCGTCGCCGTCGCCGTCGCCCCAGAACATAAATAACCAAGAATCTTATACGAACGAGAGCGTAGAGTCTCAGCAAACTACCATATTTCATCATTTTAAGATAGGACCAAAGCAAGGACACGTCGTATATGTATATATACGACCAGTGACGTAGATGCCAGACCGGTGACAAAATATTGAAGGGGTCTTTACTGCGCTAAGAATAAATATGAATACACTGTTATCTATTTTGCAATAACAAAGGCAATTTGAGTAGCCTTAGCTTCTTCTTAATCAAAGAAATACAGTTGAATTTGTTTTTATTTTTCAGTTATATTCAATTTATAATATAAACTTAGAATTATGCATATAAAAATATAATGAAGAATTTAGAATTGATATTCTCTTGCTCAGAGCTCGAAACTGTAATGATTCTCAATTCAAAAATAAAATGAAGTTATTTACAGAAAGTACCTCCTTCTATAACTTACAGGTATCAACAAATCTAAAATTAGTTGTAATTTTTATGAATATTTAACTCTCAAGTCTCATTTAAGCTCTCAAGTTTGACGCTAGGGTCAAACATTTGTCATCAGATTTTAAGCAATTTCCTATTAAGCTATCGTTAATTCAGTTATGAAGTTGGTACACAAAATCCTTAGAAAACCAAGTTACAGATTACATCTGCAGATACAGATTGAATCAAAGAAGAAATTAAAAACGAAGAAGAGATTAAGAAATTAACTGGAAGACATACAACCCGGTAAATAAAAAAGTGTACGCTATTTTAATCTAAAACTTAATATAATGTAACATTAGATAGCTATAGTTATCTGTCGTCATAATTATTTTATTCCTGATGTAAAAAGTATGTCTTCATTTAATAGCACAATTATGTTAAGTTTTGGTAACTTACAGAAGATTACCTTTCATAATACATTGGTTTACGTTTTATGTTTAACCGGGAAGAAATTCGTTAATAATGTCGGTTTCGTTATTTTTATTTTGTCACATAGTTGCGACGCCACTGTGTAAAGAGTTCAAGAAATGAACGCATTGGCGCTAGTAACCATTTCAAGGGTTTAAAAAGCCTAAACGGATATTTCATCTCCATAACTCATATTAGAATATATATCGGCACAAAAGCAATAGCAAAACGCCTCTGATATGGTTCTTTGGATACGGGTTATAGAATATAGAGAGAGGGGTGTCTTGAAGGGGGTGTATAGGTTTCAACCTGTGGGTGTAGGTATACCTATTATAAAGCATTCACTAAATTTTACTCATGTTTATACAAAATAACACTCTCCTCGTTTTTATCTGTTCACACCAGACCTAGTTTATTTTCATATTTTATTCATATAAGAAACATGGAAAATATTTATATTGTTCAAATTTCATTGTTTGTTTTTATTGAAAATATTTTGACAATAGAGGTCATGACATGATACATATTGGTTAGCTTTCTTATAAGCAGCCATTGTAATCAACTTATGTGTAAATCCTGAATCATATTTTATTATAATAGAATTAAGGTGTAACAGGATAAGGTTTAAATTGTTTAATCATTTGAAAAACTCATTGACTTTGTTATAGAAAAAAATCGGAAGACTTTTTATTAAAAATATATACGAAATAAAACATATTGTAAGGCATATACATTTCACATGCGAGGAGACGGTCCCAAAAGTGAATGCTATGCCGTTATTAAGTATTAGGTGCATGGATAGATGAGTATTAAATAGCATTACTACAGTTATAGAATAATTAATATAGTTACATGTTTATAATGGGCTTGTGTCCTCATTTTTTAGTGGTCGATTTTTCAATTGTTGATTGAAATTGATGTTAATAAATGTGTATTGGCGTGTCTATTTTATTAAATATCTAAATATTGACGGAGATATAGCAATTAAAAGTTTGAATTTTAGTTTTAGCGCTAGAAATGGTCGGCCATATTTGTATGACGTGAAATGCATTTTAACGTCAGTTATTTGTTGAGTAGGTCAGTGCTGTGGTAATGTTCTGTAGCTGTTGGTAGTCAAATAATCAAGTCAAATCAAAGAATAATAAGTTTTTATTTTATTTAACCCTGCTAAGGCAGACATAATATTGGAATTTTATTGTTCCTTGAAATAACTGTAAATAATATTTGATATTTTGATATATAAATACATATAGCAGAGATTTATGATCTGTAAGGTTGGTAACCTTACACAAGGATTGTGATGTCACATGCACTTGGAATGTGTGCAACGTTGAATCCATTTAATAATTAAAGAGACAAAATGACTTTTTTAATTGTTAATATCTCTTAACATATAAGGAGTTATTAAAAAGTAATTGGACATTTGAGGTTCTAGTAACCCACTTTATCAATATATAGTACAGTTTTATAGAAATTAAGACATAGGACACAAGCCCATTGTTTTCTTTTAATCGCAAAAAACTATCATTATTTAAAAAAAAATACAGTGTGAAATTTTAAATGCAATGAGAATTAAAAAGGTCAAATAAAAGTAACATAATATTTTTAAATAACTTAACATTTATACTTAAATTAATTAGGCAGTATAACTAAGATACGCAACAAGTTTTCAATTTAAATCAAACACAGGACCCCATTAATGGCCAATTCGGCTCTGGTTTTATATGCAATCTATTTTTCCATTTGTTTTTCTTTATATATAACTTCCTTACATACAGCTTGACAAAGTATACGTAATTCGTATACGTCATCGTATAGTACATTTCTTAACTAAAGATCCATTGTTTTCTACTTTATTGTTATAAGTTATGAGTGGAATAGAAATTTGTAAAATAAATAATACATATTTTTGAAAAAGTAATAGAACAATATCTTTTAGCTTATCTAAAAGTGATGTTATTTATAGTTTGTCTTTAAACGAGATTCAGCAAAGAAATGCACGCGACATGTCAACTATAAATATTCAAGAAATTCAACTAAAGTTGAAGTAGGTACAGCAAACGCTTAATGTTTTACTTGTTAGTCGTTGGAAATACTTAACTTATTAGTTTAATTTTAAATTAAGTTGTTTAGGAAATTTTTAGAGATACATACGAACTTTATATTTATCAAACAAAAGATTTAAAACGATAAAACTATTGCGGTTACTTTCTACAAAAATGTCCAAATTTATATAATTACTAAATTACTTTTTTAATAATTATTACAATTTTTTTTACATAGAAACAAAATGTTTACATAGAAAAAAAATTTGTACAAACCCGCGAAAAACCTGTAACTTTTTTAACGCCAGAAAATATCGAAAGATACTTTTGTTATGTAACCCTTCGTTATAGTAACCTAAAACCTCATTTTCACTCACTCTTTTGATATTAAACTTACGTTTTCATTTAATATTTTAATCCAGATTTCACGTTTTCAGACATTTCTTGTTATATTCGTGTTTTAATTTAGTTGGTACGCATGCGTCGTTAGTAATATAAAAATTGAATGTAGAATAATTAAAATTGCTGTTTTTAATAACAATTGGAAAAAGAAATTGTTTTTATTTCTTTATTTTTGACATTGAACTTCTTTTAGAAATAAATCTTACTGGATTTTGACAGATTGTCACATTTTGGAGGTTTTATATTATAATTTTTTGTTTTTTTGAATTTAGTATTTTTAATTTAGAAACATTGGCATTTGCAAGGTTCTAAAAAAAAGAAAACGTAAACTAATTCTATATTAAAAATGGTGCATGGAATGACTACACATTATCCCGTATGCTAGACAATTTAATTGAAATATAAAATTAAAAACAAAATTAAAAACACTGAGTGGGAATTGTAAAAGAAAGTTTTTATGATGTCGAGGTACGTCATAGTCTAATAAGGTTATGTAAGCACATAATCCAGTAAATAAAACCCAGAAACTAAAGCGCTAATTCTGCGATCTAATCAGAAAGACACAGTAGTCTGTATAAAGTACCAATGCTCTTGGCCAGTGCGCTGTGTTAATATAATATTAAGACATGTTATTTAAAGCTGTTCACATTTCGACAAATATTTATTATCTATTACTTATTCACTGATGTTATAAATAGGCTGTCATCACGTGGTCTTCATCGCGTTGTATCTGCCAAGTGTCACGTCTGCTAAATCTATGTGACATAATATTTAATTTATTTTACTGCAATTACATTGTAACATAACGTAATAATTAACAACTGTCATCAAAGAAGCTTAGACCTTGACTGTCATAAGTAGAATTTGCACTTTTGTGTCATATAATTTTTGAATATATATAAAAAATAATTAATAATCACAATCCGCTTAATGGTGGTTTATTTTAATTCTTTTATCTACATTGGCTTTATACTAATATTATGCAATAAGTAAACGCTAATTAATTTTATCTATTACAAAAAAAACATTTATGCAATTTGAACTTTAACATTAGTCACTGTAATAAATATAAAATAAATAAATCAGTAGTTAGCAAGTATGTGTGACCCGTTGTTGCAGACTTATTGTGTATATTAGGGAACGTCCCCACTAAAGTGATATTCAATATTATTGTCAAGTAGCTGTTTAACACTAACTGAAAACAATACATCAAATTAGCGCATGTAATTCCAAATAGTGAAACATAAGTGGGTACGATTCTTTATATGCTGCAAATAACAAAACGTTTGTTCTAACTTGTATGCTACGTGGGATTAAATACTGTAATAAGAATATAAAAAAAAACATACAAAAATACTTAAGTAACACATGTTGCAACATCGGTAGTTTATGCTAATTTCCAATTGTTGACATAGCCATAAGTCTCTGGCCGTTAACAGCCTCCCCTTAGTTTAGTAAATGCACTTGGACATCTATATTTAGCTGTGGACATGTGTACAAGTGACAACAGACAACTTGACTGTACAACGCGTATGTATCAATACAATTGGCGCCGATTCCAGAGACGTCCTTAATATATTTGTGTTACTTTCAAATACCATAGGACCTTGATAATTCCAATGCCCCAGCAGCATATTATATTCTATCGATGCTAAAAAACGTACTGCTGCAATGTTTTATGCATGCAGTAGAAATTTAGTGATTTGTTTTTTCATAAACAATACCGATTAATTGTTACTTTTTTTTTTTTATTTCAAAATCCTAAGAGATTGGGGACCTTCACTTGATGTAAAATCTTTCGATATTGAAAAAACTGTTTTTGGCGACATAATATATTGGTGTATCTTCTATGAACTAAAACTAGAAGTCGCCGACTCAACATTCAAAATCACGACCAAAACCAAAACCTTGACTTTGTAGTTTACCCACTTTTAGCGACACCATTTATGTATGTATCTTTTATTAACTATGTCGTTAAAACTATAAATGTTGTCGCTAAAACCGGTTCGTGAAGTGTACCGCTTCTTATGTTGAGTCGCCGAGTAATTTTAGTATATAAAAGATGCATCAATATACGATGTCGCAAAAAATGGTTTTTTTAATATCAAAAGATTCAAATGATGATTTGGAGCATTCCTTGTACTTTAAAATATTCTACTATGATATTTGGTCTCCCTTATCTTGTCGGCGAATGAAACTGCTTATCTTGCTTGCCGCACGAATGCGTAGAAATAGTTTTAACTTAAAAAGCTAAGTTAGGTTTCATCTGGAATGTGCTTTACATTATGTTTGAATCATCTTATAAATAATTAACTAATATACAATAAACAACTAATAGTAACTTTTTATTATTTATGAACGGCTGTCGCTTGAATCTCGCTTCTCGTCAATTTCTAGTTTCGTCATAATATTTTTGAGAAATACTAGTCATGTCAAAAACAAAATGTACTTGGTCAAAATTTATTTAATGACACATAGAAAACACTTTTTCTACAGCCACAATTTCTGAATCAACCGTTGATTATTAAACTTTACGTATTTTAATACTTTTAAGGGCTTACACATATTATATAATGTGCCCCCTTATAAAATATAAGATATTCGGCGCTAATGACCTGTTTCTCCACAACTTCGCTAAAAACAAGTATTATTTAGTACACATATATGTTATTAGTTGAACTGCAATAAATACAAAATGTACAAGACCTTACACCATACGATGCGATGTGCCAAAGTCTTCAAGTTAGACCTCAAAGGCGCAAAGGGGTACCTAATACCTTCTACCTTCTTCACGTTAACTTTATGTTCAGTTTAGTCATTGAAGACACGATAAAGCCAGGTGGTAAAATCCTCGAACCTACTTGTTTAAATATAAACGCAACATATTTTACAGTTTATCTTGGTACTTGTTTTTTTTTTAGTTGGACGTAACATTGATGGTTCGTTAGAATTGTACGAGTACTAGTAGTATGATTAATTTAGATCGTAACAATAAACGAATAGAGATTACAATTCATTAGGTTTGGATGCAGCTGGTCAGTGTTGTTAATTTGGTGGTAAAATGGACAATCTACCGGTTGACGGACGGGACGAATGATTTATATTACAGGACACAGGTAGTTAGGCTTATCTAGTTATCGATGCATAATTTTGTACTAAAATATAATTACCTGTTATTAATTGTTGCTGTCATTTAAGCCTTTTCTACTTTATATAAAGAAAATAAATATATCCTATTATCATAATTTCTTCGTTAAATATTTATAATTTGCTAGATTTTTCTACGTTCCCGCTAGATTTATGGCTATTAGAATCATAAAACTATATTTTTTTATCAATTAAATCATAAAAATACCTTTCTATCATTACAAAGAATCTAATAATCTTTTAGCATCTTTTCAACTACAAAAAGCAAATCATCTTAGAAAAAATATAATTTTTTCACAGTAAGAAAATGTAACACAATGTAATTAGCTTGTGGTAAGCTAGCTAACTAATAGTGCAAATTCTTTTTTGATAGGTTACCCGCAACAAATAAAATGATTAACTGTTAATGTCAGATTAACAAACTTAGTTTAGAAATTACTCGCAAAATGTAAAGACAACTTCATGTAAAGAACCTAACCTAAAAATAGATGTGCTTACCAGAGATACAAATGTATCAAATTAAAATCTGTCGTCGTGTTGTGCACTTAGTCTAATGATTCATAAATTTAAATTAACTATATACACATAAATTAGTCTGATATTTTGAAGGTACCAACTATATCATGTCTTTAATCTATTTCTGTTTAAATTAAGATTTATGAACAAATTACTTGTTTTGATTACAAAGGAGCTGACATTATCTTCAGCATTTCTAACATATGTTTGAAGTTGCAAATTTTTTATAATTTTATTGTAAGTCAATGAGTTAGTTTTGCTAGATACTCCTTAATGTATCTAAAAACGTAACTAGTTTTCTTAAGAAAGTGTATATATTTGTATCTAGCTAGATACTCATTATTAGAACACTGTTCCTACAGCTTCCATTAGCAAATTACAACAGAAGATCGTACTCAACTTATTTAAAAACAACTTAACAAAAGTAAATTTGTTATTTCACTTAGTTTTGCATTCCATTTCATCGATTTATTGTTTTTTCAATTTAGTAATTGCAGATATTTTTGATTCTGTATAAAAACATAACATACGCGTTCAAAAACATTGTAGTTGTAATACCAATTACTAATATTACCAAAAAACAACCATTTGTATATCATGTTGATAAATAAATCGCTTAGATGCCATTGCCGTTAAGGTCATTTTGTGATATTTTCTAATTTTTGTAATTTGCAATGAAATAGACAAATCATTTTTAGTTATTAAAAGTTTTACTCTTTCTTTTTAAAACTATTCTATTTCTTGGATAGGAAAACATTAATTTTCTATACTGTTTATTTTTTTTTGACTTCTCGATGGAGTTAGAAGAAAGTTATATTTTAAAATTTATTATTTGTACAACGTTAGCGCATTATAAATATTTTTTGCTTCTTCTAATATCTCACGAAATTATATTATTTCACGTTGAGTAATTTTACGAAAATTTTTGCGAATTTCCAAGTAAATGTATCGGATTTAAGTGAATACATTTACATAATATTTATGCGGCAACTACGTTTGACGTAATTGTTAAATTCGTACTTAATTTGATGCTTTAATGAAATTAATATGTTTTATTAGAATTAATACCTATTTAAATGCCTAAGATTAGATTAATTTTTAATTTTGTTCAGGACCTAAATGACATAATAATGTAAATTTATATAATAACACATAATTAGTTAATATTAATATCTTGTATGTTAAGACCGACTTAATCATCAGCTGCTTGTGTTGTATAAAAACGGCGATAAATTAACACGTTCAATTTAAACCGATCAGCAGTACTTTTAACGCCGTAATGAGTGTAATGTGTTCTGCTTATTCAGGATTTCCAGGCGCTAAACACACCGAGCAAAAAAATACATTTCGCACTCGATGTAAAAACACTAACATATAATTAGTAGCGAAGAGAAATATCACTTGAATGTAATCGTACGAGTTATGTAAGATGCTCTCGTAACGAATCACGCGAGTTTGCGATTAAGCCCCATTCCCACCTATTGATCTAGTAGTTATTTTAAGTGCACTTAGTGTGCATTCGTCGTGCATCATTAATATACTTTATTTAATACAAATTACTACATTTAATATTATTATTTATATATTAATTGTGTATGCCTTTCGGCTTTACAATCTACAGTATTATATTTCTAATACATTTCATTCCTATATACATTCTAAACTTAAAACTACATTTAATATAATTTTTTTTATTTCTTTATATTTCACAGTTTAATTTACATTATAGTTTAAAATATAAAATTAAAAGGAAAGATTCATAGGTGGGATTGATTCTATATCTAAGCTACAATTAAATGGTATTTCAGCTGCGTGAAACTGAAATCCTAAAAGATAAAAGTTAGGAATTGCAGTGATGTCAAACTTGGGATAATTGCAAAATATTAATTTTAATCATTTATCGTTTTGGTCCTAAAAACATCACCAAAAAAATGACCAATTTTTAGAAAAGTTTTTAGAACGAGCTGGATGGAAAACTTAAGTACATTTAAATTTTTTAAAGAGACTCCTATTTGAAAAGCGACTGATTCTTCCAACACAAACTATCACATTCTGAACGTAAAACGATTGTTCATTTTACTCAAAACAATATTTTGCATTTTTGGAACATAAATTATATATAATGTATTAATATGAATTTATTAAAATATAATTACCAGTATAGTGAGATGCGTTACTTAGGGCCGAGGACGTGGACAGGGCATAGGATTAGGCATGGGATTGGTAGCCAACAGACTGTAACGTTCAACACAATTACGTTCTGTTTTAATTCAAATAAGAATCTTATTTCAAAATGAATGTTCCGTCCCGTCCCTTTCCTGCCCGCCCTTCTGTCTGTCTGTTTATACTGTAATGTACTTATTGTAATTAGTTTGGGAAATAGTTAAAAATAATTTATTGTTAATTAGGATTCTAATTAGTTTACTTATTCAAATCAACGAGTTAAATTTGTATAAAATAAATAATGCATATAATTCATTTCAATTAATACATAAGTAATTATAATAGTCATCATCATTTATAAATGTATTTTAATCATAATACGTTGGTCATTCAAATGTTAACTGAAATTTTGTTTATTTGGCTGATGTAGTGACGTCACGTGCACTTCGGGGGCATCTATGGAGAGCCATGTACACGGCCTTAATTTTAGTATCACTATGAGTGAACAGAAATTAGAACTAGCGCTATATTTTCCGAGTTTCGTTGTTATCAAAAGCTTTTGACTCTATTCTTCCATAAACATAAACTTATTAGGCTGCGATGTTGACATATAAACCCCACAAATGTTGACAACATATGCAGTAGAAGGCTGCTGGTGAAAGAACTCAGGATCGGAAATAGGCTGATGTTAAATAAATTGATATAACTAGATATCAAGACAATAAGTGATGAAAAAGTATAGTTTTCATTTAACTTAGTTTCATAAAATAAGGTTGAAATACAGTAATTTTAATAGATAAGATTTTTACAGTAAGTTATTTAAATATTTCCTCATTTCTGACAGATTGAATATAACTTAATAACAATGTAATACAATCGCTTAATGAGTTGTTTTATCTATCATCTTCAAGGTAATTCAATCTGTACCAGTATTAAACACACGCAGTAATTAATATATTAGCATTGACATCCATTTTGCAACTTGTAGTCTCATGTTCTGGCTTCATAAATCATAGCAACCCATGCTGCAGTAACCTGCACTGTTGATATTACTTTTACAAATCTTTTGTTCTATAAATAATTATATGTAAATAACAGTGCACACATTTATGGAAGTAGAATATTAAGTTGTTGAATGACCACGTTTTTCTTACCTTATCATATATCTATTTGACGTCCGCTCCCTGAGTTTACTACTGAGATATTTCTTACTTGATGCCGCATACGAACAGTATATATGTACTAACTACTTGCTTGTCGTTCCGCACTACCTATAAAGATCATAATTAATCTAATGCAGACAGATAACGCTAATTAGATATTACAATTAATTGGAATATATTGTACGTGATTCAAAAATGGTGTGAGAGAATTCCTGGAACTGGGCGTATCTTCTAATCAGCGCCTGACAACGGATACATTCTATTCTTGTTATGTTTTTCAACATGTAGCTTTGTTAAATAGACGAGTAAAGACCTAGAAACTTAACCTCGTCATAATAACTTAGTTTTTATATTCTTTCAACGGATGTAGTTTTACTATTATTATATTCTTGGAAAAGTTGAGATTCTCAATTGAGTTTTGCAACCTAAGAGACTCTTTTGTGTGTTTTATCTACAAAATAATTATATTTTTATTTCTTAATTTTCTCAAAAATCAATCTGAATGCCAAAGTTTTTTCCTCAAATTTCTGATGCTCTATCTCAAATTTCGGATACACTAGCTCAAATTTCGTTCCTTATTATAAATCAAAGATCCAATTGATGAAGTGTTGACACATTTAAGATACAAGTGTATATGAAAGTACAGCATACGTTCATCTAATTATATATAAGATGTAGGTCAAGATCAGGTGCGTGTTTAAATAGAGAAATAGGTGCGTGCAACACCCACTCTCATTGAATCTATTAAAGTCCCCTTTCTAAGCCAAGATTAACAAATAGATGAGGTTAGAACTGGGATTTACGCAGTTAATAGCTAATAATTTGAAAGGGTTATATAGGCTATAGTGATAAAAAAAAGAATAATGTGAAAGAGCAAATAAGTTACCAATTATTGAAAGACCTAAAAAAAAGTCTCGTGAGAAAGCGAAATATTACGAACGAAATAAAATGACGTCCTGACTATATACATAAGGACCCCTAAAAGGGAGCATCAAGGTTACTAAATCTCAGATATCCCACGAATGTAACACTTTAATTAGCTAGCAATAACCTAGCAAGTGTGTAACTACATTAGAAGACAATTTATATATGAGAAATAAAAAATGAACCTTGTAATTAGCTTGTGGCAATCTAGTAAATGTTGACCTTGCTCTACATGACAATTTTCTACCTTGGGAGTTGTTTTGTTTAAGTTAGCACTAGGAATAGGCAATAGGTAATTATCTTTAAAATATTTGCGGAACTCGAACAAATTAAAAACTGTTTATTGCCTTTCTTTGATATGTAAAATTGTTTGACAGCGAGAATGATGCTGGACGATGATTCCCGAACCAAAGATATATTTTTTTGTGTTTCATTATTAACAAGCTAAATTTATTATGGAAATATATAATCATAAAGGTATTAGGTAGCGGCGGACTTTACATATATTAATGCACGACACTACAAAAGCTGTCAATATAGGTATTAGACCGACATTAAATAAATTAATTTGTTTTAAAAACATGTATGAATATAGAATGGAAAATTTCGATCAATTTTGATACGTATTATCGGTACATATGCAACAGATATTCGTAATTGAAATATTTAGAACATAAAGCCCACATTACGTTTTTAATAGTACTTATTATTATCAAAATAAATAAAGAGATTTTGTTAAAATTAATCTTTGTTATATTTGTCACAAATATGTGAACTTTCCGGCCGGTCACGCTATATAAATGTCCTTTCTTTTATTCTTTTAAATTAATTTTTATTGGTAAATAATCTAAACAATGCAACAATATTTAACATTTCAATAATATTTAATAAAGTACTTAATAATAAATATCGTGCATTGATAACAATAGAATTTTAGAGTAACAACATGACAATAGGCACAACAATTGACTCAGGAATAGGTAAAGGAAACAAAGGAGCTCCAATTACTTTATTAGTTTGGATATTATTGATATGTTAACATAATGAAACCATTAAAAACATTTATATTGTATGACATAGATAATTATGATGTGAAATGTTCATTGTGTTATGAAATAGCGTGAAATTATAACGTAGAAACGCATTGTTTCGTTAATGATCGTTTAACGAATCAATTCACATACCAGTACGATGTACTCAATCCCATTAAGAGCGTCCGTCGTTTTAGGGAGCGGGAGCGGGAGCGTTCTACAAGTCATGGCGCATTGAGAAACTGTTCAAAAACCAATTAAAGTCTGATTTTAGAGATTTATAAAATTAAGTGTTCTTTAATTTTTGTGTTTTTAAAACATAGTGAGTACGCAGTGGGCGAGAGCATTGTCGCTTGACGCAGACTGCTGCGTTTTCGAGTTCAAACCTCGGACCAGAGTTATATTTTCTAGATTTAGTTGTTATTAAGTCAAATTGATTGGGTACATACATAATCGAACACTTATTAGACAACGGTAGTTTTAAGAAACTATTCTTAATATTATTAGGAAAATAAAAATACTTATGTAAAATATACAAAAGTCAACTTAATCATTAGGGCAAAAAAGTCTATGTTAAATCCAGATATTATTTATATATTCTGTATGAATTTATGTAAGAATGTAAATGCCTTGACTGTCTAGCCGAGTGACTGCGAGGAAAACCAAACCAGCATAGTTTTAGTTGCATGGAAGATAAAACTGGTGTAACAAATTCTGCACATAAATCTTGGCTATAGAATTAATACATAATAAATTATATTTCCTCTAGAATTAAAAATGTAGCCATATCTGGATTTTTAATCGCTACCTTTGCAATCTATTAATATTCATATATTCTTCTGATATGCATTGAATTATAGGCAGTGCTGTATTTAGTTTTTTATTGGGACACATGGCGTGACTTATATTTGAGACTCTTTCCAACGTTGTTGTAATTATAAGTCTCTAAATATCGGCCTGAAGTTCTTAAAGAAGTAAGATTATAACAGAAGTACGTCACTGATCACAACCTAGCAAAAGATAACGTTAGAAATGATGCATGTTTATTGCATGAATCATTGAATATAAAATGAAGATATTAATTATTTGTTTAAGATCGGAGGTCTCAATTCGTTCAATATTTATTCATTTTTTTAAGATGAATATCTTTATTTCTTCCACCTTTTTATCTACATATGCTGCTTTAAAAATAAATCTAGATTATTTTCGTAGGTAACTAATTTTATCAGACCTAAAAAGTGGTGGACTTAAAAGGCCTAAGTAGTGTTAGCTAAATTTAAAAAAAGAAACAAAAATTGTGTAAAAATAATTTGTTTTATATTTGTTCATAGCAAAAGGAGATAAAGCTGCTTATATCGTAAGCAATAAAAGATTGGGAATTTCTGTATTGGATCTAAAAACATAATAAAAAAGAATACAATTTTATTTTCATTGTTTAAATTTCATTATTTTTACATTTAAACAAGAACTCTACTTATCGGAATTTTTATCTCAAAATATTTTCTGCTATATTTGCCAAGTATGTTCAATTTAATATTGGTTCTCAATGATAGATTATACGTTTTATTCAATATAAAAATATATTTACAAACTTAAAGCTATGCGGTATAATATAAATTATATTTCTCTGAAGTATATGCAAGTCATTCAAAAAAAAAAAATAAAGAAAAGAAAAACAAAAAGAAAATATTCATATTTATTTTAAGAAACACGCAGAATCAAATAATGTTACTTCCACAACAACAAATCCCATTTAGATGCCAAATCAATTTTAAAGCCCCACGTCTTCTCGGATTCGAGAATCTTGCTGAATAAAAAACTTAAAACATATTACTGCTGGTGAATGTCATGTACGAGTACGGAGTACGGAAAACGGCGAATGGAGTACGAGCGCAGTGTATAGTCATAGCTACTTTAGTAGGGACACAAAACAACCTTTTTTACTCGTTTATTACACTTGATTAACACGATGAATGTCTTTATTGTAAGTTATTATCTGTTATAAAGAATCGTTTATAAAGAATACATTTTTCTTAAAAGCGTAATTTTTCTAAACCAACCAAAATAAATATTCAAATGAGAATTTATATGCCGAAATTTTAAAATTTTACAATTACTGAACTTTTTTAAGATTTTATTAAGCTGCCATTAATAAGAAAGAAGCAATATATATATTTTTTGTTTATCTTTCTCACTAATTACAATAACATTCTGGTTATCGGTTGGTCTACAAAACATCGCAGATATAACGAATTTTTTTATAAAAGTTAACACTGAAACATGCCTCTTAAAATATTTTTTTCAAAGATTTATGTTTATTATTCGAATAAATCTACGAGTATATTTAATTATGGCACAGAAAAAAAAATCGATAATCGGAATTCTAATCTTATTTTATCTGAGTAATTGATTTCTTACTGTATACGTTTACATTATAGTTCAAGAAAGTAGTTTTTTTATCATTCTAATTTATAGTTGTTAATCAATAGAAAAAGGTGAAACGTCTGATTTAGTTCAGGGCATGAATTTAAAACAGCAAAAATTAAAAGTTTTTTACACGTTAAGTATTTAATGGTTTACAAATTAATTTATTTGCTTTAAAAATACATAAAATATACTTAGATTCCTAAGATAATGCTGTATCTAATGGCAATGTCGTATCTACCAATCAATACTATTTGTCTACTACTTCACCAAACCAAATTACAAAATGCATTATGTAGCCGATTTGCGTGATTAAAACTTATCCTATCAATTATTAAACTACTGTTAATTATTTAAACTACTAGAAAATAAATAGATCTATAAATTATAATTATAAACTTTAAATTAATTAACTTTAAACTTCTGATGGTGGCTATAACAGTCAATCTCAAGGAAAAATGAAATTAATAAATAAAAAGTAGGTTTGCCTCACTACTAATAGTCATACTCGTAGTTACATCGGCTAGGATTCAATTCGCTGGAGAATGCAAAACTAAATGTACTTACTAATATATAATAATGTATGCTTTTAGACGAATGTTGAAATAACAAATAAAACATCAATTTCTGCATATAAAATGTTTATAAGGTTAACAAACATATGAGCATAAAGAAATAGAGTACAATGGCAAATGTAACATTTCAGTGTTTGTTTTTTCTTTTGCAGTTACATAAATCAGTTGTGTATTTTAATTTTAGACAACATAATCAATCACACATGCGAGTATGCTACTCTATAGCTTATATAGTTTATTTATATCTCAATCCATTGTCATTGATCAATTGGATTAATTTAAAATCCCAGGAGACAACGCATTTTTCTGCTGTTTGAATAAATAAAATCAGTGCACGAAAATTTTTGGTTAGTGAATGACACTCAATCGTTGTCAACACACATTCGTTTTGAGTTAAATGCAATAACTGTGCAGTAATCCAGTGTCTTACATGGTTTATTGTCATTGGTGTTGGTCTTGAATCAGATGTTTGAATTTAGTGTTATAGAACAATTTTGTGGTCTAATTTACACACGTGTATCCTATTTTAATCGTACATAATTAGGTAAATGTGCCAAAATGTTATACGTAATTAAATGTTACTCTAGACAGGTAGAGTTATGGTTAATGTGTGTGCCAAAAATTTTAGTAGTTAGCTTTCAAGAACAATATATTTTCTACAAATATATGATGTATACAACCTACCTGTAACCAGTGCCGGTGTTCTAGAGGATGTGACGGATTCAAGAGATTCACTTTAGCGGCCCATAATTAAATTTCTATATAACAGACGTTTTCTTACCATGTGTTTTTCTAAATGACAGTTCTGAAATAAGAAAAACTGGCCAACTGCAAAAAAAAACCATATTGATTACGTTCAAGGACGGTAAGAACACATGAAGTCGCTCGCATCCGCTTCCCCACTGCAGAAGGTCGGCTCCGTCTGTAGTTACCCTCGTCTATGTAGATGTTTCGATTATTCTATCGAATCGATTAATTTTTAAGCACCTATAACATCCAAGAACTTCCAAGCCGTGTTGACAGAGGTTGATTGAACCACCGGGCTTTCCCGGGTTCCGGAGCCTAATTTTCCCAATCCATCAATAACCATAAACACTTAAGCAACAATGTTGAATCACTCCAAAATACATCACACAAATGAAACAAAACATACCCGACTATAATAAATGAATTATACAACAAACTAAATCCAAATCCCTGCGAGAGATAGCTGTGCGAAATCCACTTGAATTGCTCTAAGTAAAACAAGCTAGAATCAAATACTAATACAAGGAGAATATATAGATAGTGGTACCATGAAAATGGAAGACATATGTCTCTCTTTTTCTTTAACTTAGCAAAATGTAACAAACGTCTTTTATCGTAAGACTTTGCCAGTGCAGAATCGTTCTATGTGGAACTTAAAGATAAGTCTATTTAAATTGAGTTGTAAATCTTAAATCCATACGTGTATATTGTGCTTTTATACTACCAGAACAAGAAGAGTGAAGTAGTAATAAAGAAATACTTATCAAAAAAAATCAGTGCAATATTGCAATATAGCTTTGTTTGACAAGTTATTGTATTCTACTATGTTTCAGACATATGGTAAATATTATGCAACATCTTTTTGAAAAATTTATTGTGTAGTTATATTTTAGAGACAAAATATGAACCTAATTGATCATAGTAAGAATCAAGTGATCCTTCAGACGATTGAGGTAGTTAGGTAGTACAATCTAACACTTAGCTAATTATAAAATATAATTACAAGTATGCTTTATTGTTACTTTGTCATTTTATGAAACTATATTCACTGTCTTAAAATATCTGCATAATTCACAAGTTGTTTTTATAGACTTCTTGCTCGTTACTTTGAAATTATTTGTGTACGTATTTACTTTGATGGTTTTTGACAAATACATTAAAAATATTTAAAATGAACGGTAAATTAGTAGCAAATTATCAAAGAAACTATTTACGCATACATTAAATGTTAAAGATCTCTTAGTAATAGTCTAATACAATATATAACCTGTCGTCTTTGACGATTTGTCCATCGGGCGGGACCCTGACTACTTCGAGTTTATAGGATATGGGACATCCACATCATAAACCGTGACAAACTGTCCGTGGCTGTGACTAAACGTGTATCGCCTTCAAAGAAACATACGACAAACATATGTCGACTGTCCTCTGATGATCATAATATTAATAATACAAATTATCACATGTAAGTATACTCATACATTTATTTTTGTAGACCGCTTAACTAAATCATACGGCGTTTTCGTTTCCATGTCTCATGGTAGTAGACGACTCGTTTCGGGGTTTGGCCGACATTCAACTACATTTCTCAATGTTTAAAGCATCATTAAGACAAGAGGGATTTCGTTGAACATGGTTGGAATGGAAAGAAAATAACTATACTCATATTTCTAATGATATTGAAGTTATTTGCAAACATACATGTCTGTGCTGTTACTTTCCCAAAATCAAAGTAATAATAGGAACACACATTTAGTGTGTAACATTTCCTTAAAATCCAGGGAGTGCTGATACGCAACATAGTTTGCATAATAAAGTGTTATTCGTGCTCTTTGCCGATTGTTTGTGAAAACCATTTGTTTACACATGTTTATGAAATCACAGGTAGAAATGTAACGTTTGAATTAGCTTGTAAAGTTGACTCTGGCATACTGCGTTACAATTTCTAGGTGAGAGATACAAAATTAACCTTCAAATAAGCTTTAAGCAAGCAAACGTTTTCTATCTGTAATATGGCAAAGATTCAATACTAGAATGTTCAATAAAAGTTTTGTTATTTATTTTCTCACATACACGAACACAAATAAAATAATCTAGTCTAACAAAGTGAGATACTGTAATGTCAGTAGAGTAATAGTTAATAAATACATTTGTCTGCTACACATTCAAAAACACGAAAAATGGTGTTCATCTACAAAATGGTTATAAAAAAAACCAGCGAAACCTACAATTACAAATACTAACGTTATACTTAATCCAATAAATACAAACGTAGCTTTTGCATAAGATTTACATAACAGATTTTTAAACGATATTAAATAAATTATATTTTAGTATATTTACTTTTAGTAGGAAGTTACTAGTATTATTAATAATCTAATATTCTTATTGTTTATTTTTATATTGTATTATAAATGTGCAGTGGACCATGTATTTATTAAAATATTTCCATTGCGAGAGGGATCAGTAAACAAAAGCATATTAAAAATTCTAAACTAAAAATTGAAAAATATTATCAAATAGATATTTATTAGGTTCTAAAATGTTTGACTATTTGTGAATAATAACATTGTTATTATATTTAGTCTGTCAACAAGACCTGTCATTTTAAATTACGCGCCATTTTTTAACTGCCAATGCATACCTTTCATTGCGGTCACATTTGGCAGATCTTTTGTTGAAATACCTTAAAAACGACAGCTTTTTTCACTTACGAGTTTTCCATATATTTTATCAAAATACTCATGCACAAGCCAATATTGCAAATATATATTTCGGTTTACAGCAAATTTCTTAATATAAAAGAATTATTTATAAAGAATGCGCGCATAAAATGTTTATAAAATAAATATTTATTGAATATTCTATATCCAAGAATGAAATATTTAAAGAAACAACCAATAAAACACAAAACATAGACTCCAGTAGACAAGTATTTGAAGAACGCGATCATATGTAATGTGCATTATGGCGCCAAGCGTCTTAATCCTGAACTATAAATGCCATAGCGTAAAAAAAAGCAAGCAGATTCATTACCAATATGTGCTTGTGTCTTATTTTTATAATATATTTCATACAAAGAAAACTATACTCAAAAATTCTTATAGAATAGAACTTGTGAGAGAAGGAAGCGGAGGAGAAAGTGTATACCGCAACGACAGCTTTACTCATTAAATTTGATATCTTCGCCATTAATTTAATTATTAATTCAATGCATTCCGATCTCTGTTATTATCACAATAGGTCCGTAGTTGTCGCTGCATACGCCTTCCTTTCCTCTTCTCTTCTCTTCCACGTTTACAAGTATTACAAACAACGAAATATTTTGCGAATTTATTAGGAAAACCTCAGATGAAAGGAAGTATTAACATTTAAAAAGTTGCGCAGGTTAAAATAGTCAATTTTTTTTTATTATGTATATGTATAATTACGCTGCAACCAAACTCCTGCACATGCCTTCTGGGACAAGTTTAGAATACAACATGTTAGTTACGTACAAACTGCAATTGTCCTGACCCGAGATATAAAGTATCTACATTCATTAGACGGCACTTGGCACGGATATGGGATTATTCAGGCCTGGGTCTTTTTATAGGAACAACAAATTCAAGGAAATTACACTTTTTTACAAAAGAGAACAAACCGTACAGTTTATTTAAATAAAACAAGATCAATTCTTAGCCATTTTAAGGCTAGAACTACACACTACCCACTAAACATAAAGTCATCGAAACTCATGAATAATACCAACTTCTATCTGTATATGAAATTGTCCTTACCGGATAATTTTAATACACATATTAAGTTTTAGGTTTTACTATACTACTCTGTATAAATCAGCGTGCACCTTTATCCTGTAGTTCAAATTGGCAAAGCACCAAATCGTAGTACGTATTTATATAATGACTACTGAAACCCTAATTAATCTACGAGTACACAGGACAACTTGCACACACACACACACAACAACAACAACCAGTGAGCCACTAGTAGTCGGTGTAAATAACATCAATGTATACGTTTTTAAACAACACCAGAGACAAGCAATTTTTTCATATAAAGTTCAATAACATCATTAAATAAATTTGAATTAATTTCCGACAGGACACCGTTTGCATTTTTATTGCAATTTAAAAACATTGAAGCAGTCGCCATTAACAGTACCAAAAACACTAACACCATTTCTACAAGGTTGTTTTCTACATCAACGACTTTACATCAGTTATACATCGTATGGACAAGAGATTACAGATGATACTAATAATGACCCAAAATGTAATGATGTAATCTTATATTTAAATGTAATTAAAAATTATTAAATATTTAAACATTACTCCTAATCGGGAAATCATTATTTTTTATTACTATTAAGTGATCGTGAATTATTATTGCTGCGATAAATAAAAATTATGCAAACACATTACAACATGGTGGTAATTACCAACGCGCATTATCTGAAAATAAAGCAAGAAAGTCATTTTCAACAATAATGCATATTAGCTAAGTCCACAAAAAGTACGATTACTGAATCTACCTTACCTAAGCAAAAGTTACTATTACTCAAGTGAAGTTAAAAAAAAGTGAGGTTTTCAGTTCTAGTTTACTCAAAGATCTATCACAGTGGGCTTGTGTCCTCATTTTTTAGTAGTCGATTTTTCAATTGTTGATTGAAATTGATGTTAATAAATGTGTATTGGCGTATCTATTTTATTAAATATCTAAATATTGACGGAGATATACCACTTGAATGTTTGAATTGTAGTTTTAGCGCTAGAAATGGTCGGCCATATTTGTATGACGTGAAATGCATTTTAACGTCAGTTATTTTTTGAGTAGGTCAGTGCTGTGGTAATGTTCTGTAGCTGTTGGTAGTCGAAATAATCAAGTCAAATCAAAGAATAATAAGTTTGTATTTTATTTAATCCTGCTAAGGCAGACATAATATTGAAATTTTATTGTTCCTTGAAATAGCTGTAAATAATATTTGATATTTTGATATATAAATACATATAGCAGAGATTTATGATCTGTAAGGTTGGTAACCTTACACAAGGATTGTGATGTCACATGCACTTGGAATGTGTACAACGTTGAATCCCTTTAATAATTAAATAGACAAAATGATTTTTTTAATTGTTAATATCTCTTAACATATAAGGAGTTATTAAGAAATAATTGAACATTTGAGGTTCTAGTAACCCACTTTATCAATATATAGTACACTTTTGTAGTAATTAAGACATAGGACACAAGCCCGGTAACTAACGAAAAATGTAACCTAGGTATTTTGCTTGGTTAAGCTACAGTAATGTTCGACTAGAACATAAAAATATCAACCAAGGTTTATAATAAATCTATTTTGTGCTTCTCAGCAGCAATAGAATCTTATAAACGTATTTGTACATTAAAATATCTCTATCACATCAATTTCCAAATATCCGTATGAAAACGAACAACGAGAACGTTAAAATATACTCCTGCAATGTGCCAACAGGTTCTGGTTGTTTATGGAATAGAATTACGTCTTAATTTACCAAGTTAACCATCAATTACCGTCCAAGTGCAAGTGCAGTGTGTAATATTATTAAGTTGATGTTTGGTATTAGTGTACGAGCCATATGTTGCTTGTCTCTGGTGCCCTGTTGGTACTCTGTTTTTGTCTTCAGCTTGTAACGTAATACCCAAAGGCTAAGGCACACTATTCAAAATCGCCTTTGGCGAATTAGCCATGTCTGCAGACGCAACAACAAGATGGATTGCAATGGGTTCAAGCGTAATGCATTAGGGTGTAATATGCAGAATATGCTTATGCAGTGCAGTACCTTGATTACCTGAGATCTTATACGTAGAGAATGTAACGGACATTTTAGTGTAATATGCATAGAGGTATAAGAATAGTAGTAGAATACTGCGATAAAGGCAAAGAAAGAGATATCTGCCGAAAGACTTCTATGTCTCTTTCTAGCCGTCTGTTTGCTTGGGTTGGCTGATTGGCGGTGAAATAGGGGGTAACTACTTTACCGTCAATCCGGCGGTTCGCCTAGAAAGAGACAGATAGGACACTCGGCAGCTATCTCTCTCTTTGCCTTTATCGCCTCCTCTTACACATGGCCGTACCCTTCGCGAACTCTATGTTTATATCTCTATGGTTGTATGTGTCCAGTATACAACATACACTGCAACTACATAAACATTTGATTTGTTGTATACTACAATGGAGAGCTTTGTATTTCTGAGGAAGATTGGCTGTGATGCATGCCACGAAAACGGTGCACCATATTTGGTCCTCTCAGTCCCACTTTATGCAACCTGACCATCCTAAAAGAAACCTCGGTAGTATACTTGTTTACACAAAATGTGACTGCATTATTTTTGCATGACTGCAACTTAACTTGTTTTAAATTAAGTATCCAATTACCAAAAAGTATTTATAAAAAGCATAAATTTCTATCTCACACCTTTGTAGTGGAATTACTGGAAAATAAGACTTGTTTTGCCGCTTGCTCTTATCGTATACAGTACGTAATGCATACCTCATGACTCATGGAATAAAGTATCTTTAAGATGTTCCCGCTGGTTTGCAAAAGAAAAAAGAAATAACATTCTTATTGGTGAAATAACTGCAGCTCCTAAAACGGGATTTGTAATTATCGTGTATTTTATCTAAATACAAAAATAAAACAAATTGTTATAGTAAAATTGACAAATCAAATATGTTCAAACATATACCCTACCAATAACCCTTTACAGAATCATCTAGAAATTCAACTGATAATTAAAACTTCTAAACAAGTCAAATACCATTATGTGTTGCAATTAAATATGTGATCAGTTGCACATAATATATAACTTGGACCTTGGTTCCATAATTGCCTGTCCCTGTTATAATAGCATGATATACAGAAGCCTTAATACAGATCGTGTAATATGACTTCACCTTGGATTTTGAACCGTGATTTTTTCTTGTTTTGGTTTGTTATAATGCTCGCCAGATGTTGTAAAAAGGTAGGGCGTTGATATGCGATGTGATACTATCATCAAACATGAATTGTTAGACTCTATGATACATACTTTAATACTGTGTTAGTGTTAGCAGTGATGGTCAATTGATCTTTTTGTACATTAACTAATTCTTCAAGCCTATAATTGTATCTATATTATGAGCTGAGGTAATGTTTTATTGTTGTAACCATAGCAACGCACATTGTTATATGCAAATTCCAACAGATCTAAGAAAAATCTTTTATTTAAAGACAATTAAATAGAATACTGCGGTAAGATAAAAGGGAAGCAGTTATACACGTATTGTGCAGTAACAAGAATGATAAGGGGAAGTAGCTGTACTCAAAATGAGAGCCTATCATGTTAAACTATTATGTTGTTTCTAGATCAAGCGCAAACTACTTTTTATAAACACTAAATTTGTGATCGTATCATTCTTATAGTTATTAATCTATTCTTATAGTTATCAAGACTATAATTATATCATTCTACAATTAAATCATTATATATGATTTTCTCTATAATGATGGTATGACACAGTTACGTATCATTATTTTTTTAGGCTCCTTGGCTGCGCAATATAGAAAGGAAATCATAATGCTTGATTTATCTATGTAAAATTTTGGCTGTTATGTGTTACTGCTGTGTGGAATATTTTAGCATTCCTATTTTAAATTTTACAACTACATATCGAATTACATAAAAGAATCTATTCGTGATATAAGTTACATTATCTATTTGAGTATCTAATAAGAAAAAGTAAATACCTAATTAAAGAATGGCAAAGTTAAAACAACTAACAACATAGTTGAAAGGTCTAGCTTTATTTAACCGACCAATTAGTATGGTGAAGGCGCCAATGTAAGCTTTATATTATGTAATTTATCCATATAATGGAACTTGTTGAGTAGATACAGTTAGTACCACCGACTTAGCCATTACGTCAAGTAATATTAATACCTCATCTTCAGAGGCGCATTAAGGCGAAACGGAAGAACCTAAATTGCCCGAAACTTTCTTTAATTCAGTTAGCAGTATGACTCAAAGTGATTATTAAAGTCACGCATAAATAAAAATACATAATCATAGGTTGAAAATTGTTTCACATTTACTACCTTGTTAAAAGCTGATTCCAAGGTTTATTTTCTACCTAGGATACATTTAAGACACTGTTCTTGCAGTATGTGCATTAGGAGCTAATAAACTTTTGTAAAGTAAGTTTCCTTTAACATCTACCTAACGACAAAATAAACGAGAAAGCCTAAATTTAAATCAGTGTCACTTCATATCTCATATTAGGCAACTTGGTTAATCCTGGTCGACATTTTGTTGTACTTATATGTACTTATATAAAATTACAGGTAGTGTTATTTAGGCACGAGTAGTCTCGATGCAGTCGCATCGAATACCAAAGGATGAAAGGTAATCTAAGGTAAAAGGAAGGCGCCAAATTTGGTATAAATTTCTCTCCACAACTCGTGTGCGTGAGAGATCACTATTCATCTGAATGCACTTCTGCTTATCCTCATGCCTATCCAATGCCGGCAGCGTGTGCATTATTTAATAGATATAATGTGTTAGTTTAAAATTGAATACAAAATATGATGTGAAATGGATGTGGGACGACACTACAGCAGACCAGACGATAATAATGTAATTAAGTTGTTTATTCATTTAGACACTTAGGTTGTTGCTCGCAAGTTATTAACATAATGAATTCGAAAACCGTTATAACATGAACTGTGCGTTACGAAATATGAATAAGTGTCAACATGTGTCCGATTGCTCAGCAAAACAGAAAACATTGTTTCTTTTAATGAAGTGCCGTACCGGGATCATGTGAAACTAGGAAGCATATGGTCAGATACCAAAGTTATTGTAATTATTATCAATATATGTTACATTTTAGAGATATACCTGTATATTTTGATAGACTAACTGTATGAAGCTGAGTTTTTAATAGCGTAAACATATTTTACTGCAGTCTTGTCCTATTATGAGTTATAATGTAATGAAGTATTTCCATATTGCTAACAGAAACTTAACCCAAGTTATAAAAGCGGGAGATTTAAATTTTGATTAACAATGAAACATATGGTAAGTGACATAAATTTGTAAATCTGATTCGTTTTACAAATATTAAACTATAAAACACAAAGGTGCAATGTTGTATTCATCATTTGTAAGAAATAGAGGACTTTTCTATTACAGGAATAATTATTATTCTTATCTTAGGATCCACAGGTAAGAGAATATTTGGAAAATAACTTTTCTAGTCGCCATTTTTTCAAGATGGAGGTCTAATCATCAAAATTCAGACGTATAAAGAACGTATTCCTAATCAGCACACTCACATTAATTAAGGCAAATTATTTCTAGCTTTTCCAGTAATTTACCGAATTCCAATATTGGATTTTAAGACTAGTATATCCACGAAATTTTAATAACTAATATAAGTGATTATATATATAAAAATTCAGTCAGCGTATATTTGTGTTTGCAGAACTCGAAAAGTAGCCGGTCGATTGACTTGAAATTTTGAGACAACGCGCGTGTTTTCAAAAATGGAATTCGTTTCTTCCGTTCCTTTCCAGTTGATCGTAGTGTGTTTTTTATCTGTGTTTGTGTGTGTGTGAGTTATATATTTTCTGAGAGCCGAAAATATTTAACAAATTTATATTTTAGTAGATTAATTTACTTTATAAATTTATTGAGTCGTAGTTTGAAGAACGTTTTGCTAGTTCATATATCGTGGTCGTCGTTGTTTATAGGTTGTTAGTATTTGTTGACATTAGTATTAGAATGAAAACATATATTTAAAAAAACTGTATTTTATTTAATAAAATTCAAATGCAAAGTTACACTTGTTGTTAGTTTTGATGATTATATAATTATGTATGATTAATATTAATTGTTAGTTGGTTGATTATTTTAATACACTTATTTCTAATTTATTTGTTAATCTTTATTTTACTTGTTTCGTTTGTTTGTTTGATTCGTTTTTGAATCTTTCTTGTTTTGTGAATTAACACTTTTGTTTCTTTTGCAATTTGTGCTTTTGTCTTTTTCGACTTTTGTTTCTTAAATCTAATTGGCAATGTCAATAGTATGCGATACAAATTGACTATTACTGAATCAAAATAACACGTACAGCTAATGTGGTGTTATTCTAGAGATTGATTGGAATGGTCTCACACAAATGTATTTATGTTGACTTTTTGTTTAGCTAAGCATTTTTTAAATAGGTCACAATGAACGCGTGGAAACGTTTATATTTCTGAGTAACACTTAAGGTTCTGATTTATAGTTATTTTTAATGGTCCTATTTTGTTTATAATGAAATGCGTTGCAAGTTATTTGTTATTTGAGTCAACATATATATTAGTTATTTAATATTTCAATTTATCATTCATAGTAGATGTGATTTCATTTCCTATATATTAAATAAATATAACAATGATGTAATGTATTACGTAATCATATGTTAACTTCTCCACCCTTAGAATGAAAATCGTATTTTAATTTATTGGAATTGATTTTCTTCCTAATTTATTGGCTGAGTTTAATTTATTAATAATTGTAAATTTTTTTCTTATCATTATTTTTAACATATGATAAAGCTTATAGCTATAATTAAACATAGTACAATAATAGTTAGTATGCTTATAATAGTTTTATATTTCTATGTTAGATTCTTTTCGAGATGTTAATTTATGATATTGTTTATTTTTGAATATCATTGAATTTGTCTAGTTTGATGTTAAATTCTAGATTTTTAAAATTCGTTGTTCTGTAAATAGTTCTCATTAGACAATAATAAATATTTCTTAGAAAGGATTATTGTTTGATGAAAGGAAAGGTGTTTTGCAAGTTTGATAGGGGATATCTTTTATTTAAATAGGATTTGTTGTTAAATCGTAGATTCATTATCTTCTGTAATAGTAAGATTTGTTTTAGTTTTTTCTAAGTCTCTGTAGACATATTCGAGATTTGTGATTTGTTTGTAGCTGTATTTTATCATGCAATATTTTCATATTACTATGGTAATCCTTTATTTTGTCTTGAACAACTTCAGTGTTGGTATTTAGATATTTGACCAAATATGTTTCTTCGATGTTGACTGCCATACAATGCTTCCATAGGAGTTAGTTCCGTTACAGAATGAATTGTATTGTTATAGGCTATAATACAAATCAACATTATTTTAGTAGGATCTTCTTTACTTTGTGTTTTTAATATTCGATAGTTTTCAATAAGTGTGCTATGTAGCCTTTCAACGGGACTGTTTCCTGTGTTTCTTTCCAATTGGACATTGGTGTTGTAAAATGCACATTTATTTTGTGTGTCCCTAGTAGTTGTTGGTACTAGATGGTTTTTGAATTCTAATCCATTATCCATAATTATAGTTTGCGGTATTCCGTGATGTTTAAATAGTTTCAGAATTCCTTCAGTTATTTCTAAGTTATTCTTTGCTTTGATGGGTTCTGCAATTGCAAACTTTGTTAATGGTAGATCCATTGTTAGAAAATCTTGTTTATCGATGGTAAAGGTATCTATATGTAATACTTGAAACGGCCTACTGGGTGTTTCAGTTAGATTCATAATAGTATACAGTGGCTTTCTATTGTATTTATTAGTTTTACAAAGAGTACAAGTATCTACGTAAGCTTCAATTTCTTTTTACGTATTATACCAATAATATTTTTCATTTAATCTTTTTATTAAATCTGTATAATAGTATTTTAATTTGAATTTGTTGGTTATGAGTTTCAAAAGGTCTTTCGCTTATGGGTATCCCTGTGTCGTCTTCTTGTATGTTATGTAGAGTAGATGTAAACAACATTCATTTCTTCGTTCGATAGAGATTCATTGTGTAAGCAGGGTTGTTATACAATGCGTCACTCTCTATTTCATAGTCGATCATATTATTTATATGTTTAATAGTTCAATTCTTTATAAGGTTTATATTTCTTTATAATGATTATATCTCTTTACTATATTCGTATATTATTTTAGATTTTTTTCGATTAATTTGAATTTAAGTTAAATATTTTAAATTTAGATTGAATGTTTTAAATTTAAGTTGATTATAAGATCAAAAGGTTTTTTACTTCTGTATTTTAAGTACAGCGTATTTCTGTATGCTAAGAGTTAAGCGTATGAACCGTGTTGGTATAGTCTTTCATATATTTAATTGTTTGTTTAATAATTATTTGTATTGATTATTTAGTTCAGAATTTTTTTTGTTTTTGTTTTATTTAAATAGTACGGTAATTATATAGTAGTTATTTAGGAGGTCAGTGTCATAGCTCATTTGTTGTCATAATTTTAATTTAATTCTAGATAAAGTAAACTTTATTTATTTTATTAAATTTTATATATTCGAGTGAGTATATATCTATACACTGTTATTTAGATATTATTTGAGTAAGGTTTTGGATGTTGGTTTTTACTCTAATTATTTCTATCTGATTGATGTTAAACATCATAGTCTATGCATTGTTGAGTTTCACCAGGTTGTTCGTAATATTTATAATATACGGCAGGTATTTTCTCAATTTTTCTCGATGTTATAATACCAGGTTGTTTGTGATGCGGATAAACATACTTTTGTTTAATTTTAGTATTTTTTATTCCAGCTTGTTGTCTGTATGGAATATAAGTACATTTATTTTCTGATACATATTTTATTTTTGGTTGTTGTTCTATGTATTCAAAATATTCTTCTGGTGCATCTTTTTTATCCTCTTCTTTTTGTTGTTGAAAATATTCATAATATTCTTCAGATATATTTTCTTTGTCAATATCGGGTATTTGTTTTTCTTTTCTCAGGTAATTCAGACGTGTCACTTCTGAAGTCTCCATGGGCTCAAAGTTTCGGATATCTTGGTTAATAGGTTGATATTGTGGTTTTGGAATAAATTGTGGTGGAAATGGTATAAATGATTGTCTTGGTGGAAAATTTTGTTGTTTTGGAATAAACAATTGTTTTGATTGGAAGGGTATATTTTGTGGTTTATATTGGTATGTTTTTAAACTTTGTATTGGTCTATCGGGTGTATGAGATGAGTAGTTTCTCCACTGCATGTGTTGCACGTTTTCTTCGTCTAACACATAAGCCCATGCCTGTTCCATTGAATTTGGCATTTTCGCTCTTATACTTTCTCCCATTTTTCCTCTCAAACCTCTGGTAAAAGCTTTTAGTATTACCGTTGTATATAGGTTTGACTTACCCTTAAAGAGAGTTTCACAATCTTTTTGACTGCTATTGGCTAATAGAGCTGCTAGATGATCTGAGCATCTGTTAAAAAAGTCTTGCGTACTTTCTTGCGATTTCTGCATCAGTTCACTAATTTCTACGATAAGCGTTGCTTCATCCCTTTGATCAGAGAAGTTAGAAATTAATATTTTTTTAAGTTCGTCCCATGTATCAATCCGTCTACCTAACGTTACTCTTTCGGCGGATCCCTCTAACTTAGATAAAATTACTTCAACTATCCACGTTTTGATTTCATTAACTGCATGTCTAAACATGTAAACTATATTGTCTACTTGTCTTATAAAAGAATTTAATTTTGTTGGTTCTCCGTAAAATGTTTTAACAGTTTCAAAATAAGAATTGCTATAAGTGATATTTTCTACATTTTGGAGTTGTTGTGATTCTGCTATGTCTTGCCTGAGTTGTATGAGTTGTCTTCTCTGCGATTCTAATTGATCTCGTAATTGTAATATTACGTTTTCCATTTTTAATTTTGTGGTATGTTAAATTTCCCTTAATTCATTATTATTATTTTTGTTATTTGTTTTAGTTCGTTATGACGTTTAAACATTATGGGGTTTATTATTATTATTTATTTTTTTTTTTTTTGAAAATGTAATAATTGGATATTAGGAATTTGTGAAAAGGAATTTCAGAAATATTTACTACTTACAGTTCGTATGATATTTGTAATCATTAATGTAGATTTTATGATCTCTGTTTTCAAGCTGTGATGGTTTTCTAGTTGTTCAGAGGTCAGTTGACATTGTCCATGGGGTTGTGCGATGGTCACCACTGCTTTTGCACTTTTAACAAAAAATACACTTATTTTTATTTTTATAAAACACTTTTTGTATTTTTTTTTAATTGCCCATTTGTACACTTCTTTTAATTATTTAAAAACTTTTAGTACACTTCTTTTTCTTTAAAAAAAAACTTTCTACACTTTTTTTTTAAATGCCTTTTTGTACACTGTTCACTTTCTTTTTAATACACTTTTTAAACAATTAAAATTTTAATACACTTTTGTAGATTTTTATTTTTCACTTTTGTAGATATTTATTTTTTCACTTTTGCAGGTTCTTTTTTTAATTTTTTCAAGAACTTGGTTCTACTTTTTTTTCAAAAAGCAAATTATCCTACCGACTGCGCCAGTTATATATTTTCTGAGAGCCGAAAATATTTAACAAATTTATATTTTAGTAGATTAATTTACTTTATAAATTTATTGAGTCGTAGTTTGAAGAACGTTTTGCTAGTTCATATATCGTGGTCGTCGTTGTTTATAGGTTGTTAGTATTTGTTGACATTAGTATTAGAATGAAAACATATATTTAAAAAAACTGTATTTTATTTAATAAAATTCAAATGCAAAGTTACACTTGTTGTTAGTTTTGATGATTATATAATTATGTATGATTAATATTAATTGTTAGTTGGTTGATTATTTTAATACACTTATTTCTAATTTATTTGTTAATCTTTATTTTACTTGTTTCGTTTGTTTGTTTGATTCGTTTTTGAATCTTTCTTGTTTTGTGAATTAACACTTTTGTTTCTTTTGCAATTTGTGCTTTTGTCTTTTTCGACTTTTGTTTCTTAAATCTAATTGGCAATGTCAATAGTATGCGATAAAAATTGACTATTACTGAATCAAAATAACACGTACAGCTAATGTGGTGTTATTCTAGAGATTGATTGGAATGGTCTCACACAAATGTATTTATGTTGACTTTTTGTTTAGCTAAGCATTTTTTAAATAGGTCACAATGAACGCGTGGAAACGTTTATATTTCTGAGTAACACTTAAGGTTCTGATTTATAGTTATTTTTAATGGTCCTATTTTGTTTATAATGAAATGCGTTGCAAGTTATTTGTTATTTGAGTCAACATATATATTAGTTATTTAATATTTCAATTTATCATTCATAGTAGATGTGATTTCATTTCCTATATATTAAATAAATATAACAATGATGTAATGTATTACGTAATCATATGTTAACTTGTGTATGTCTTGCACTTACTTTTCATATGTGAATATAACTATATAGGCTCTTTCAACATAAGCGGCCATTTTAAACCCATAAAAAACGCAATATTTCAGTGAAATTTGGCAGATATTGTGTTTCATTACTAACGTCAAAATTTGTACTTTAGATTGAAATAAAAATATCATCACTTTTTACGAAAATATTACGTTTTTCTATGGATTTAAAATGACACCTCTTGTTGAAAGACCCTATAGAACTCATGGAGTTTTGTTTTAAATATTATCAAGGCCTTTCGAACCATATTGCAAATTACTGCACTAATCAATCGATCATTAGTTATTGTCATTTCAATTGTTAAACAGTATATTCACGAAACTTCATGACAACGTCAACCGAGCCGAGAAACAGCTGCAGCTGCTTTTCAGCTGCAATCCCTCATTGCGTGATATACTGTAAATGTAGATTATGATATATTAGCCCAGTGGTCATACTTTCAACTTTATTAGCGGTAATGACGTTAAGTTTACAGCAAGCAATTACAGCTGCGTATCTTAACAATACAACCATATTGAGAAATGTCAGTGAATGCCTTAAGCGAATTAATAAAGGAATTCTAGCAGTCTTGCTTAATTGTTTTATAATGTAGTTTGATATATGCATGTGAAATTCATCAGCAGTGTAATATAACATTAAAGCAACTAATTATTACTTATGGCTGCAATATTTAACGGAGAAATCAGTTTACAATGATTAATTATTATTTATTAGTTAAATTAAAATCAATGCTAAAGTAACGATCTTATAGGTTAGAAAATCCATTGTAGTTTAATTATAGAAGGGCTTGGACATTTAATACGGCACGCTATACGGCACGTATATTTCATATTACGGATGATTTCCACAATCATTTTCGTTTTTTTATACATTTACATTAAATATTCCTCTAGATAAAAAACTAATAATAACTTAGTTTTTATACCTGCCAATATTTCCTTCACTTAGCGTTTTTTATCAAGTAGATACGTAAGCTTATTTTAAAGCGTCCTTCAGAATATCATCTTAAAGAGATTATAAATAATGATGTACAAAGATACGATTGTACTTATACAATATAATTATAGCCTCTGCTATAATATTAATAGTAAACTAACAATGCATAAAAATTATATTTAAACATTTTAAAAAACAAAAGTTAAATAGTATTTTATTACATAATGATACATTCAACAATGCAAACACAATAGAAAGTGCAACTGTTGTGGAATTCATGAGATGAGGAATTTATTAAATCTGAGCTGAGGTAATGTTTTATTGTTGTAACCATAGCAACACACATTGTTATATGCAAATTCCAACAGATCTAAGAAAAATCTTTTATTTAAAGACAATTAAATAGAATACTGCGGTAAGATAAAAGGGAAGCAGTTATACACGTATTGTGCAGTATCAAGAATGATAAGGGCAAGTGGCTGTACTCAAAATGGGAGCCTATCATGTTAAACTATTATGTTGTTTCTAGATCAAGCGCAAACTACTTTTTATAAATATCTTCCTGTCTAAATTTGTGATCGAATCATTCTTATAGTTATCAGTTGTATATTTTTTATAGTACTTAGATAAATACATTTTTAAGACCCAGTAAGTTTTACCACTTACTATTCCCCTCTAATTCCTAACAAACACTTAAGTTAATTTTACCATGACTTTGCAGAACATTTGCTTTCATATGACGATTAAATCGTTCAAACGCTAAATATGGATATGAATTCATCAAAAATCAAAACATACGCATCAATCTTAAAATAATAAAATTAAATATTGGAAAACATTTCTATTAAATTACATTGCAACCAAAGTTTAAAGATGACTGTCACAATTACACAGTGTTCATAAAATGATGACTCAAGACCATTCTTATATATATTTCAACTAAACAGATATAAATAAATGCAACCAACCTTTACACAACTACAATTTAAACTGTATATAATGAATTAAAACAAATATAGTACGTCGAGTTCAAATGCCAACCGGCTGAAAAAATGATAGCGTCTATCTAATAAGCCCAACTTACGCCAACAAGATAGTAACATACATTTTATTTTCAGTTACATTCGTTTACCATGGTTTTGATATATTTGGATATGTATCTAATTTATTACAAGTTATGCGATTTATTTCAGTTGTGTGTGTGTTTGTTACGTACAATATATTGCATCTAGCACATAAAATTGCGCCACTAGTTCGAAGCGGCATCATACAATATTCAGCCGTATTCAACTATTTTAGAAATGAAACAAAATAAACTATTTTAATCTAAAGAAGTTATTTTAACCATCATCTAAAGAACTACAGCCTTTCCTCAGCCCTGATCGAGCCGGATAGGAAGGAATTTTCCACGAAAAATACACTAATTATTCTAAGGCCCTTAGTTCACGCGATCAACTAACCAGAGTTTACCATCTTTCTATGGTAGCAAGTGTTTGAAGAAAACTTCAAGTTTTGTTCTTTACCTGATTCTTTAAAGCAAAAGTCTGTGTACACTTTCACCCCAATATGTTTGAATTGTTAAGAGCTTATTCTATATTATATTTATTTGTTCTTACATTTTATATTTATACTCTAATATTGTCTGTGTACACTACAACTGAACGCATATAAAATATTATTAGGAGCATAATCGATGCATTTTCCTTTTTCAATTCTCAATAATAATTATTGAATTTCATTAGTTATATTTTATAATACATTTTTTTTTTTTTATTTTAGTTAAATTTGGTTTATTATAAACTTAATAAATTAGTTAGAAATTCGACCACTTTTTGAATTTCTTCTGGATTGTCTGAAAGCATGTCCTTTAGTTCATCACTGATGTTATGTTTTGTTGGTTGATTTTGATATTGTGGGCAGGTTATTAGTAGACGATGAACTGTTATTTGCGTCTGACAGTTGCTGCTCTGCGGAGCTGTTGTTTTGCTCATTAAATGTTGATGCGTCAACCTCGTATGTCCTGTTCGTAGTCTGAAGATGGCTTTTCCGAATTGTCTGTTGCTCTGATACGAAATTTCACACTTTTTTCACTTAAATTCAGAGATTATTGGTAGAATCATATCCATTAGTAGAATTAAATCCATGGTACCCGTTCTTGTACATAGCATACGAGTACACCAGTGCCTAGAGTGTAAAGAAAGAACCATTGCTACATCCAAACTGCTCCTACAGAAACGCAATGCCCACGCTGATTACAATCTCTACAATTACTTGGCACTATTTTAATATAAGGGATAATGCGCTTAGTAAGAATGCTCCATTGTTTCCTGAACGTTACATTTCAACTAAGCCTGCTCAAACCGAGATGAATAGCTCCTGTTTATTACATGCCACTGTGAGGAAATGATCTTGATAATTCAGATTCCATCGAAATATTTATAAATGTATCTAGGACATGTCTAATTATAAATTCTTAAAAATATATAACAAGGTTCTGCATTAATATCAATTATTTATCGATTGCGATCTGGACATCATAAATATCTGCTGCTATTATATAAAATAAATGGCACTTAGGTGGAAAATTGTCTTGCACTGGAAGGTTCACACTTACTAGCTTACTACTAGCGAAATGAAAGAGTTACATTTCTTTACATTTTCCATCTGTAGAGAGGAAAGAATTATATAAACGGATGCTTTTCTAGAGACAGTATTTGAAGTTTTAATTACAATTTTTACAATTATGTTTTTAACATAACTATTTTTTTTTCTTCTTATAAATCAAAGGTAAGCAATGTGGGTGCAATCCCATAGTTACCAGTTGCAAGTCATCCATCAGCCGGGACTCGCAAAGAAATAAACATCAAACTTAACAAAAAATTAAAAGCAAAGTAACGTGTATGAGTAGCACACCTCATCGCCTAACAACTATCTTAACAAGTAGATTTTAACTTTGCCTTATGCTGACTTTCCCGTTCAATCATTAAAATAATGTTTATTATTAATAATAATAATAATAAGTGGTATGCAACAATTGAACATAAAGTTGCCTCTAGCAAATATAAGTGTGTGCAATGTAATGTGTGTGCTTCTAGGCAAAAGTGCGGATTACTGAACGTTGCAACGGTTATAGGCCAAATAATAAATATTAGACAAGCTTTAAAATCAATATTTAAGAAAAAATTAATATTCAAGAAAAAACATGATAATTTCGTCGCCAAAAAATAATATTTTCAATTTTAATTCTATCGCTAATTAATATATGTATATTTTTTTGCGCCCCTAATGACCCTTGAACAAAAAGAATTCATTGGATTATATAAGCATTTGTCCTTTGTATAATTAATGTAAATTGTAATTAAGTATTTTTTATGATAATTGACGAGAAATAAAATTTTATATTAGAAGTTTTATAAAAGTTAACAAGCACAAAGATGACAAATATTAATAATGATAAACTTAAAATTAGACGCCTTAAAAGAAGACGCAGTTTTTTGATTCAAAGGGGATTTCTAAAGAGCGAGGCGCGAGATTCAAATAGATATATAGTAATGAATTTCTCTACTTGGATTGTTGCGCGAGAATGGGCTCCTACAAGAGCGAAGCCCCGGTCTTTCCACCCCCTGCTTTCCACCCCCTAAAGCCGCCTCTGCTTCTAGGTATTATTGTTACTAAATCTACATAGGCAGTGCGAAATATTTGATAATATCCAAGACCGCATTTCTTGTATGCCTTTCTTCAAGTATGCCTTGATTTAAAATTTAGCGGGGCTTCTATTGTCGATTCCCAGAGATGGAATAAATGATTGACAATGAATTATAACTCACCAAATGATAAACCAATATACCAACCATATAAATAAATACATCCACAAAAACACGCAATTATTATATTACAATAATGGTGAGATATCACCTAAATTTTATGTATTTTAAAGTAATGTCTTAAAATCTTCTGTGTAATTATACTTATGTACTTATCTCGTAATAATATTTAGTGACATAAAAAACCAATACATCATTATAATAGGATTGATTTTAATCCTCTGATATTATCACTAATTGGTTGGTTTAATGATACAACTGACGGAACGTTATCCGATTGAGTTATAATCCTATTTTAGGTGCGAGTATTGCTGTTGATATTGATGTAGGTACACATTGGTAAATACTTAATAGGATAATATCTAATTTGATGATAATCTTATGATAATTGTTTGTATAGTAAACTTAAGAGGTATTTGTATGAATGTATTCCAAGTAATTTTAAATAGTAATTTCTTATCGCGTAAGATAACATTGCTCGTTATTTTAAACACAGCATCAGTTCTTCTCAATTCATATTTATTTAAAATATCAAGCACATAAAAAGCAAAAAAAAATTTAAGACTTCTATGTCTTCCGAGTTCAACCCACAAACCAGCGAATTTTCTGCGTTTAGTTGTTATCACAATTAATTTGATAATGTGGTTATAAAATATATGGCAGCGGTGTAGTTCATTCATTAAATTTTGTCTCTGAGTTGCGTGAGTTACATATAACTCTTTTTTTCTATAGTTTTACAGCGGTTTTAGATTACATATACCGAGCCTTTTTATATATTGTTGATCGGGTCTATCAGGCAGCTTGTGTTTTGTTTTTTTTAGATAACTGCGTATATTTTGCAAGATATTTGATATTTTGTTCTGTTATATATAACTCAATTACTATGGCAATTAATGTCCAAGATTTTATTATATCGGACTATTATTTTGACGTCAAGCATTTTAAAGTAACAGAACAACTTCAATCAATAAGACCTCAACCTTACTGTTATACTTTTGCCTGTATAATATTCGCTTCCTTATTGGTCAATAAAATAACGTTTCTATGACCGATGCGCTCCATGCTTGCATTGTACATTATGCATTTAACTGCATTTGTATGAAGCGCTGTCATCTGTGTTATGCACATACGTTTAAACAACCCGTTAAATGAAGTAAAACAAACGTGCTAAGCATTTATATTCGTTTTAATTTTTTATTTTTATTTCTTAGTTTATGTAGAAGCAAGACGAAGTATAGAAGTTGTTTTAAAAGTAGAAAAATATTTACTATAAAATGTATATTATCAATTTCTTCAACCCTCCCTTTTTCAATTTTTCAATTTCTAATTTTTGAGAAATGTCAGCATTGAATACCTTAATACACATGCAAAATTTCAACTTTCTATCTTTTACGAATTAAAAGTAATACAGCAATAAAAGGCTCACTTTTTTTTCCAGTTTTTCCAAAATTACGGTTTTCCAGAAAATTCAGGGAAAAATCCGGGGACGCCAAAAGTCTTAGAATTTTTTTCTCTACGAAATAGGAAATTTTCAAAAACATTGATAGAGCCGTTTTCGAGCTACCATACAAAATTCAGTACCAAACATATAAGAATATAAGATTATAAGAATATAAACATACAGTTGGAACATTATAATATAGGATAATTGTTATTATTAACGACATCTGTGATTGCACAAAGGGATAAGTTTACTCCTATGTATAGTATACTCATTATAATAAACAGTTTTTGCTCGTGAGTACATCTGGCGCAATAACATCCATACGAGCCGTTGCAATTTACAATCCTATCTAAGTTTATATCGGTTTATTTATGATATTGATGTTGAAAACCTAGCTACCATATAATTCTCTCAATATTCAATATAAATTAATTATTTATAGCATTATGAACCTTTGAACCCACTTTTACGAGCCTACCTATCTATGTAAAGTATTTAAATATTTAGCGGCGTCGAGTAATGTGTTGAGAAATTCGAAATATTTGTTGTTAATTCAACGCTTCAGTAGTAAGCAGGCCCGAAATTGAGGGAGGGCAGGGGCCTCCACAATAGAGATAAAAGCAATACATTTTTGAAAGACTTGACGGAAAAAAATTGTACCCTTTATTAGAAAAATAATTAGGAGCCTCCACACCTCTAAATCCGGCCCTGGTAGTAGGTACCTGTACTTTGTACCCGTCTTTAGCAAAACACCAGATCAGATATCAAAGACTTGTAGTCATTTTTATAAAAACATGCGTAATAAATATATACATTTAATTTAACTGATTCTACATTATTTACAAGCAAAGAGAATCTTTAAAATAATCATTAATTCCATACATGACGGAATCATTGAAAGTTTAATGACTGCAGTTAACTTTGCACAAACTTTTGGAGCGTTTTTCAAATTAAATGATAATTTTTTTAAAATAAAAATCTATTAAAAATAAATTTAAAAGATACAATTTTAATTCATTTTATTCTCTATAGTCACAATTTCCGAACCCTGTATGCGTCAAAATTCTGATATACTTACATAAAAGTTTCATATGTAAACATTGAAATTTGAGTATTTAAATTAATTAAAAAATTGTAGTAATTCTAAGTATCAACATTTTTAAAAAATTTTCGGATTTTTTCGCTATGATAAAAATTCTGCGAGCAAATTAAAATTATGTTTGTAACTTTCCTTTGCTACCTAATCTATAAATTGAATAAAGAATTCCAAATTTTGGAAAAACGTTGGTCAAATGACATATACAATTTGAAATTTAAAAATATTTGTTCTTCTTGTTAACGAAATAAAAAAGTTACTTTTGAGATTGAAGGGTTGGTAGACCCTTTTAAAAATTATATTTAATTTAACTTATTTAAAAGTTCATTAAAAATTTTAAAATATAATTAAGAATTGTTTTAGTAAATAAATCAAATACGCATACCAATGGGGCAAATGCTAGTATACACATATATTTATATAAAGAATAAGTTATTACAAATAACTTATATGTTTATATGCAATTTACATATATGTTAACACACAAGTTTAATTATCATTAATTTGTTTGCATATGCCCGTTACGATAATAAAAACCACGACCATAACTTTAGAGATAAAACTGGCGCCTGTAGTTTTACAGTGGTTGCAAGAATTTCTTACAAATGTTTCAATTAAACTTTTCATAACATGCATTTATGATTGATTCACTTATTACATTACTAGTATATTAATTATTGCTAATTAATCGTTTTTATGGAAAGAATTGCAAATATCATTCTTATTACAAAAGAATTTCAGTTATGATTTTATTTAGATAGATGAAAAACTGTATTGCACTAATAAAAATGTACTTTCTATATTTTATGAAGCCTTTATAGAGGCTAAAGCTCCATTCTCTATTACACATTAAAAGTACCAATTAATTTTGGAAATACAATTTACATAAAAGCTACACTAAAAAAACACTAATTACTAATACTAAAGCTTACCCCCGTCGCAAGGCGACGTCTTTTTAGTGTTCATTTCAAATTTTAATTCTATTCTGTTATTGAATTAATTAAATTCTATTATTAAATTGAAATATTTAAGTCGCCCAATAATAAAATAATTTTTCATATAAATTAACCAAAAAAATATTATTTTTTTTCAACAAAATATAAAATATTATCAATTTATTCCTTATTTGACCAACTTTTTTTCAAAATTTGGGATTTTTTTTTCGATTCGTAAATCAGGTACCAAAATTAGCCCATATATCAAATTTCAACTTTCTAGCCCAATTTTTACCCTCGGCAAAAAAAGTCTTAGAATTTTTTTCTTCACGAAATAGCAAACTTTCAAAAACATTGACGAGCCGTTTTCATTCTACCATATGAATTTCAGCAACAAACAAAGGAATAAAATAGTTCATTAAAAATTATAAAATAGTTCAATACACAAACAATTGTTATACATTCCTCTATGTTATGTTCGCTGTACAATCGATTAAGCATTCCATAATAGCAGATTATAATTAACACCTATAGCATCAAACTAATCATAAACATGTATTCGTATATTTATAATTTACAAACATTTCATAAGCAGTCACATTTTATGTTTTACCTGCGGTGTTTCAAAAAAGAAATTAAACTTATTAATTTTCATTTAATTGATGTAAAATCAGGTTTTATAACCCAACTACACCACTGCCTGTTCACAATCAAATAACCTAAATCAAATATTTCAATCAAAACTACAAAGGACATTTTAATTTATACATATAAAATAAAATGTAATGTATTAGAGGTATATAAAGTAAATTATGATTCAGAAAAAAATACATTTACGTTTTATATTATTAAAAATATATCTATCAGACATTTATATGCATTTATATTGATAAATATTAAATACAGTCACACACACACATATATATTAGTTACAATGTTAAAAAGTAACTTATGCTAAGATTAAGGAGCGCCCCCACTGCATACGGGTACAAGCTTAAGCATGTGTATATTTTATTTCTATTCATATCTGCGATTATACGTGTATATAAATTTAGTTTATGTTTAGAACAGTGTTTCTAAAACTTCGTAATAATGATTTAAAAAGTTTTACTATTTTTTTTATTAATTATATTAATTGTGTGCCTTTCGGCTTTACAATCTACATTATTATATTTCTTAATGCATTTCATATAAATTCAAAGTTAAAACTAAAATTAAACTATTCTAGACTATTACTACTTCGAATAGTACTTTCTGTTTCTTCTTTTCTTGGTCCTCTCTCTTCATGTCCCCTACTCCTCCTTTATTCACACCGTTTTCTGCTTCTCCTTCCTTATTGCCTGTATCTTCATCTATCACCTCTTGCCTTCCTTGCCTCCTCTAGACAAACCCTCTATTATCTTTTCACTATCCTTCCTGCCTTCTCTCTTCGTTTTCACTTCTCCACTTATGTCTATTACAGGCATAAACACTCTATCTTTACTATTTCCTCTTGATTCTCTTACTTTACTATTTCTTCTTGACTCTCTTCCTTTACTATTTTATTATTGTCTCTATCTCCGTCATCCACCTCTTGTCCTTATCTCCATTCCGCAAATCCACTATTTTTCTGGACTGAAGATTTACTGTTTCCTCGCTACTACTTTCTTTCTCCTGCTTCCCTTCACTGCCTCTTTTAGTACTTCCTCTCTCTTCATGTTCCTAATGCAACCCAGCTACGAGCTTATTTATGGTCCAGTTTTTTCTTTCCTTTTTTCTATTTCCGCCATCCACCTCTTTCCTTCACTGCCTCCCTTTAATAGCTGGCCAATAATTATAAAAAAAAATTAATAAATTTAAATTTATTTTAGTAGAGATAAAATTCCACATTGATTTCACCAAAATTTCACAGAAATAGAAACAAGATATATCTGTCTCTGTTACAATTTAATGTGTAGTGATTTTATAATTTGTAGTTCATATCATTGACATTTTCCTTGAACGACAAAAAATTATACGCATCTTCAATATAATGTCCAAAATGATTACTGTCTAAATAATTATATTTTCTTTAATTATTATTAAATTTTTGATGAGATATAAGGATGCTGCACTACTCAAGCAAACTAAAAGATTGAGAATCTTTTCTTAGAATATCTTATATCACTTATAGGTGTGTGGAACCATTATTATGAGCGATTATATAAATTGAGAAATAAATAGGTATGCATATTTTACATATGAAGGTCGCCTGTTGTGTGTGGAAATAGCTTTACATCAAGAGGACTGACTTTGTTTATATGCAAGTACATACATATATACATAAACCTATCTATAGCATACTTGTCTATATAGATTCTGTATAGATTATTTCTATTACAGTGTTATTGCAGTATCAAGAATACTTGTATTATAAAAGTCGATGTCTAAAAACCATCTTATAATAAATTATATTTTAAACATAATTTATAGTTAGTAAAGTTAGTTTTACATGGGACTTTCACATCTGTATTTTATACTTCAGCACATCTTTTACAACAGAAAACGTTGGACGATGATGATTGGCCAATGTCCTTAAAGAAGTGATTGATTTGTTTATTAATGCAACCAATATATCAGTAGCTATTTGTTCAACTTTTAATTATAAAATGTCATAAAACTTTTTATGGATATTAAATCATATTTTGCTTTCAGAGAAACTCTACTAAGTTTTGCTAAATGACGGATTTGATTTATTTTACATAGTACATTTTAAGACATGTATCTATTTTAAGAACTGGAAAGAACCTGTAAATGATACTTATTATGGGAAGAAATGTTTAACGAATTTTAGAAATTAAGAAGTTAATCATTGCTTCTTTGCAAGTAATAGCCAACTATAAGGTCTTTCAGCAAAAGCGGTCATTTTAAATCAATAAAAGTAAAGTGTTGACGTGCCGTACTAAAAAATAAGCTGTTCAGCATGCGGTGTTATTCATCGCTAAACGCAGTTCTAAATAATTAAAGCTTTTACAGACCTAAAAGTTTTGTACTGGCTTTTCAAAGTGCTCTAGTTTCGTTAATTCTGAATTGATTTATTTAAAACTTTAAGACAATGTCGAAAAAAGCATAAAGTCTTCATCATATGCAATATGTTGCCATGTCGGACAAAGCGCTAATTTCAACGTTCCCGTTCCTGCACTTTTTATTTACACCATAGCCTCTAAAATAGATCAAGTATGAAGGCTACAGCAGTGGAGCATCACTCAAAGATTTACCCTATGCGTGTTCGCCTATTTGTCCGATTCCTACTCTTTGATGTGTTTTCTTTAATGCGACTAAAGCGAAAACGTTCGTGATCGTGTACGAATACATGAATCTTTGCTCTGTGAACCCGAACAATGCGTATTCATAATACGAATGTTAAATATTAAAGTTAGTCTGTCAAATAACGTACAAACCTACGGAAGTGTAACGCAGTATATCATATTTAAAAGAAACTATTCCAAATGGAATTAAAACACATGGTCATCTTTGTCTAATGCTTAATTCGTTTCGGTTTAAATTGTTGCGTGTCTGTACTGGTATAGGAAAGATTTTCAATAATTTAATTGCGAAATTTTCCTTAGTATCACGTTGTATAAATATTTAAGCGACAAATATAATACACTTGTATACAAAACCTATGATAATTAACACAAATTCACATCTTTTATCATATTTGAAAGTATCCAGTTCATAAATGCTCGCTAAATATTAAAGGTGCAACTAAAATTACTTAGCGAGATATAGTTTTAGAACCCCTGTTGTACGACATTAACCAGAAAGTTCATATGACACCAAATCAACTGTTATCCATATGTGACAGCTTGTTAAGGTAATAGTTGTTTCTAATTAGATTTAAATGGACAACACCCACCATCAATTACTGTTTAAATATATGACTAAATTCATAAAAACATTGTTTACATTAATCTGCTACATGGTAATTTCATTATCATTTAAAAGTCAACTGACTATTAGTCATGTTAGTTGCAACGGTGTTTTTCCATTGTTATTAACAAAAAAAAATAGATAAGTCTTAAAATGAAAGTAAAATAAACTAATTTAACATAATGTCGTCATGCACTGAATTTAACTAAATTTTATGTGAGCTGTATATTTTGATAGTGGTGTAAGTCTTATATTTAAAATATCTTTGTAGAACTGTTAATCTTAAGAATTTTCTAAATGTTGTTTAAATTACAAGAGATCGGTGATAACTCATGCTACCACATCCGATGGAGAATTTTTCATCCTAATTTTCCATTGTTGCAGGAGTCACCGCCGAACTCTCCTTATTTGAACTATAAGTAGCCATAAGTATCTCAGTAGATGGCCAGTCACTGTGTCTGCCCTATTCCGACGTATATTGTAAAACCATCCACGTACAACGATAAGTTTAGAGTTTCAACTTTTTATGATACAACTTATAATAAAAATATTGTAATTTTTGTTTTATTCAAAACAGATCTATAATTTTGTATAAGCTTTTATTACTTATTTAAATTTAGAATTTTTATGTGCATATGTAAATGCATTAACAATATAAACTTTCAAAACTACATATTTGTTTTTATGATTATATTGTGTCTGTAATATACTGAAATTTAATTAAAAATTTATTGAAGTAAACAATAACGGCTGATAGTATTTATGCTTAACGCTGGACATCTGTATTTAATTGATTTTACCATCACGTAATTATAAATTTATTAACCTCCACATATATGAGGTCACGACGCCGTAATAACTGTCAACAGAGGTCGTCGGTAATATGATATATATATATATATGTAATTGGATTCACATTTAAAAAATAAACAAATATAATTTTAATCTGACTCGTATTTATTGCAAATAGAAGAAACTTAATGCGGCACAAAATTTGTAAATAATATTGAGTTTGACCTCTCATATTACACATTTTGTATTGTTCCCGTACATAAATTGCGGTTCCGCTAATCATCCTAACACTTATGTATACTATTATAGAATATAATTAATAAAACGTACTAAATATTTTGTATTTGTTTCAGAAATACATTTGACAAACCTGAATACTCGCATATTTGGTAAGTGTAAATTTTATTTAATATTATTCCAACAACATTTGTAAAAACACGAAATCTGTATACTGTATTCTGAAAGTTGGGTGTTTTTCATAATTTATTCACTTTATAAAAAAACTTAAGGCTTTAATTTTTAGTAAATGTTATAATCGATACCCTCCGCAAGGGTTACCTAAATTCCATGATTTTTTAAATGCGTACACATTGAGGGATCACTATCAAATTGTAAATAATTAAAAATAACGCCAGTCCGATATACTAGATGCGAGATGGGTATTTGGCACCTTCCTCCTACCTTACATTTCGTCTTATTTCATCTTTATACAAGTGTCATGTATTACAACATATTTTCTTCATGAATCACCACCGTAGTTTACCCCATACGTAACTTTATAGTTCAATTATAAGTAATTTTAAGTAAAAATCATTTAAACTGAATTAATAATTAATACCCTACACGTAGTCGTTTAAAACAAATCAGGCCAAACCGGACCAAACCAGAGACGTGACTATTCCAACACAGACACAATATATTATATTGATTAACTTCGATGATATTTAATTTGGGTGGGGGTGTAAATTATGTAAAGTGTTACAAGTCAATACTTGTTATTAAAAAATAACCAGCTATTGACTAAAACTTATAAGTCAGGGTTTGATTTATAATTAAGGGTACTATCGTCGTAGAAAAGTGTGGTCAATTACCTAAGTAAAATATGGCTCAACGTAACACTTTAATTAGCTTGTAGTAAGCTAGCAAGAGCGATACTGAATTATTTTTTTTTTTACACAAATATTGCGATAACTTTTGAACGTGACGTCGCAAAGACCTGTGATAACTTGCATTAAACTTGTAGGAACATAATCTACCAATTGCAATCATAAATGAAAAATGAATTAAAGTAACAAAAAAGTTATAAGCAAAATAAATCTTAAATATGTTATAAAACTGTATTGTATGAGTTTTATGATTATGAGAGCATATAATCAAATTGTTTTGATGACAACCGGAGCTTAAAAATATAGCACTTGTTCATGAATCGAACTTAAAGATACTGTAGTCTGATATTAAGCAGAAATGCGCTCTGCCAACAAATTTTTCCAATATACAAATCAATTTGCTGAACAAAAAGAAAAAAAACCAATTTAAACTTTCATATCTTTTTTTACTACTTTTATAGACATACTGATATTTAAAATTGTTGAATAATAAACCTAATATAATATAATTAATAGAGAAATATTTATAGATAAAAATAAAGTTAATTGCCACAAAGTACTAATTAACATCTTTCATATTATTTATTGCACTAATTATATCGGGACATATGAAATACAACTATTATTTATGACATTATTTAGATTTTTTGTAATCATAAACCATTTTCTATTCAGTAGTGTTGAGATAACCGATAGCGGTTGCTGACATTTCGATTCTCGTGTTATTTATGGCTTGTATCGTAATAGATAATTATTATAAATTGTTTATAGGCGAGAGTTTAATACATAGGTAAGCAAACTGCTTGAACATAAGCATATGTTTTGCAGTAGGTACTTACTTTAGCCTACCACAAACTGTAAATGTCCAAGCCGAATTGTTAAATATAATTGAAACTGAATGACGTCACTTGCCAGTACTCGTTTCTCATGACTGAGATTTTTTGTGCAATAAAATTGTATGGGACAAAGCGCGCTACAATATTTTTGCATTAATGGGTTCGTCTCATAGATGATTTCGAATTTCATATAAAATGTTTTCTACTTAAAATATATTTTATTAGTGAAATATATTAAATAAATCACCTCAATTAATATTTAGGATGATTTTTCGAGCGCTTAAGATTCGAATAGTTAAAATTTGAACATATAGATATAAAGATTAATTGGTTAAGTCTTTAAGACTTCATTACCTTTGTTTATATTCGAGTAAAATACAAACTAAAGAATACTGCACCATGTTTTTCAATTATTTTACTCAATAAAATCACTGACATACTCTGAAAATCTTAATTAAACTTAGACAGTTATTATTCTTCAGATAACACATATTAGCCACGCTTACAAATCATTCTGTATAACCTATATTTCTCTGAGTAGTGTTTAAATTGAGTTGGTCGTTAATTAGACAATCCTATTAGAATAATTTGTTTTTGCATTCATTAAATATTCCAGTTTCATTGATTCGGACTTTAGTCCGATAACTTATTATATAATATTAATATAATATAATTTACTTTAAGTTATAAATTATTTAAAGTGTTACAAATCAATAATTGGGATTAAAAATGAATAATTATTGACTAAAACTCAGGTCACACTCAAAGTCTAATTTATAATTAATAAAAATAACTGCGTAGTAAAGTGTAGTCAATTACTTTGCAATTAAAATTTTTGTTTTAAAGACAATATTAATATATTAATTTAATTTATCAGAAAGTAACCTAAAAATGGTCTTAGTCTTACTTAGTGATAACTTTTGACGATGTAAACTATAAAAACATTTCAAAATTTAGACATTTAAAATATTCGTCTAGAAATAAATAAAGCTAGAAGGTTAAAATTTGGTATCAATTTGCTAAAACTTCGTAAAATTGTTGTGCAAAAAATGTTACATTAAGTTTAATATTGAAATGAAATTACCTTTCATGTTTAACAGGTACATACAATATGTACGAGCTATGTAAACATGTTTACTCTTATATATTTATGCAAGTACGGGTGTACGAGAGCCCTATTTATCTAATAAATACCAGTAGATCGATGTAGTAATATTTAACAGATAGCCATTGGCCAGCAAGACATAGTAGTTGATTAGAATACAAAATTCACACGTGTGGGTGAGTCAACGAATAAATAAATCATGGCTTGTTCGTTGTCCTATAAACTATGGACTTGACTACACGTTACAGGCGTCATGCTTCACACGTGCCAAATGCCAAAAGTGCACTGTAAAACTGATGAAACTATGAAATAACTCTTTGTATAAAATAGACACTCCTTACAAACAACAATATATGCATGCGCGTTGTACTTATACTGACATAAATAAAAATTAAATTGACACTTAAATGATGTTGCAGGAGTACTAAACTATTAGCAACCGAAACCTAATATTGTTTGTCATGAGGGGGCCATCCACAAATATTATGATTATTTTTTTTTTAATTTTAGCCATATGGTCTGTTTTTCCATTTACTCTACAACAAATTTCAAGACAACTACCCCATTTCTACTATTATAATCCACAAGTTATGTCATATAATTTTTATGGTTCAAACCTCCCTCCTCTCTCTCGATAGCCACTTCTTGTCACAAACTTTGGACCATCCTGATGACTTCGTCAATTTTAAAAAAGATTTTAGTGTTACTTTGTTTTTTGATCTAATTTTTTTTCTTTTTTTGAAAACCGATTTTTAAATTATATGTGACGTCACTAAGCTTATGTCCGCTGTCCCTCCCCTGGTCGCATTTTGATGGGTATGTTGAAATAAAATGCATATATAAATAAAAAGAGACTACCAATTAGGAGTATTTCTTCATTTAATTTGAATAAGTAACCTTAGAAGGATTAAGCCCTAACACGGATTAAGAAAGAGTTATTCTAGCTACGTTAGATAAATTGTGAAAATAAATGCAAATTCTAAAGATATAAAAATACATACAATTACAATAGTTAATTTTAAAATATAAATAGAAAAAAAATTGAATTGCAATTATTTAAATGCAATAATTAAAATATATTTCATACATAATTAAACCAAAATAATCACGCAATGAGGCAAAAGTGTTATTTTAATTACTCTCAAAATAAAATCATAGACAAATATGTATTTAAAAATATTTTAATTGTAAATTATAATGAACCCATTATTAATTAAACTACATAATTATACTTAATGATTATTATGTATTATAATTATTTTTTATTCATAATTAATACTAATCATGTACGTAATCAATGTACTCTGCTTTATATTAAATAATATTTAAAAAAAAATTAATATAAAATCAAGCAACGGATTCTACACAACACAACACACCTGTATTTATATGATTTAATTTTAGAGTCTTATTATGTTTTGTTCTGTTCTGTTCCATTGATTTATGAATTTTATATTAGTTATACGTTCGCTCCATCCATTGGTCAACGTAATGTTTTAATATGACCTGTACACTATAATTATAACATCTTTTTATTTTATTTTTATATTTATTAGGGGAAATTATATTTATAATTAAAATTTTTCTTGGCCTAAAAGGAATTATAAATTATTGTAATAAATAATATATTATTAATGAATCAAAGTTCTCATTTAAGCTACTGTCTGTTTCAGCTTATATGTAACACTTACGCACACAAACAGACAAACAGACATATACACATGTATATGTAAAACCAAGTAAAATACAGTCAAGTCAATGGTTAGAATAGCTTGGACGTGCAACGCTTGACGCGTAATCCAAGACGTCATTTGCTTCACCTACAGTTGTTTAAAATATTAGACCTACCTATTTATACCACCTAATATTTTTTCAAAAAAATGTATATTATTATTAAAAACTATATGCATCAGATTCATATTTGATAAAATTAGGTCTTCGGATAGGCGGCGGATTATAAAGTATGCTGAATAAAGCCGGATTATAGGGAGGTTACAACATTATGTATTTTTCAAATTTCAATACGTGGTCAGTTCCGAATTTAGGCACAGGTAGGGTAATTTTTCAAATTGCTAATAAAAAACACAAAACTAAATGGAGATAGAAAAGAAACAGAAAATAGTTTTAGGGAATAATGGGAAAAGAGATAATGAAGTGAAGCAGCAGGAAAGAATGAAGAAGATGGAAGATGCAAGATCCAACGAGAGGTATACACGATTATAGACGAAGAGGATATCATAATACCTAGAAAATAAGCGAAATAGGGATATCAGGATTAGATTAGCTTAATTAGCTGCCTAATCTAAAGGAAGCAAATATGGAAGGGAGGAGGAGAGAGAATGGTGGATATGCGTTGAGGAGAAAGAATAGTTGGAGTTATGAGTAGATGTAAGAGGTGGATTGAAAGTAGAAGGAACATTACTTGAAGAGAGCGAAGAAGAAGATGGTGAATGATGAAGAACATAACAAGGCAAGAGACGAAACTAAATAGAGAAAACCGACAAGGATGATTAACAGCAATGGATGGAGATTTTTTTGTTTGTTTTTTCTAGTTTAGAATATTATTAAGCAAGCGGTAAAACAAATGATATGTCACAAAACGTTGTACATTACGTAACATTTTTATTTAAAGGTAATTGTTTTATGTTAAATAAACCTTAGATACACGTAATTATGGTTGTGTTGTACATTTATTATTACGCAAATTTGGCGTCAGATTGACTGTTTTTTAACAGTTAATAATATATTTTCTATTTAAATTATAATGAGTTATTCAAATGATTACTTTGCAATACACCTCCATGCTGCAAGTACATTCAACGTGCAGCGAAGTAAGCAGCAACAATCTGCTTGAAACTAATTAAACGCTGTCGCCTACGGATTAAAATTCTACATTTACTACAACTAAATTTATACACGTATTTTTGAAATATATCATTCAATTAAAATCATTTATTACAAGTATAAAATCTATAAAAACAATTAATATACTCTCGTTTCAATCTTACTTTATAGTTAATAGCTTAAATATTTTATTTGAAATAATTATTTAATATTAGATCTCGTAAGATAAAGTTGTGATATGTGTAATATTAATTAACAATCTGTTACGCAGAAAGAGAAATGATAATTACAAATTAGGTGGCACGTTGATAACTGTTCTGGAAGCTATTAACCCATGCCCACACAATTCCGTGTCTGTACTGGTCATAACTATCTTAAACTGAATTATATAATACGGGTGTGCAATTAGTTACCTTGCTTGCAATTAAATTTATTTTGATTTATTACTGCAATTTTAGTTTTTTACTATGGCTATTTCTTTAAAAAATATTTTCCTTTATATTTAAGTACGCTATTTATTTATTATCATTAGGTTGATAGCTTGTAAATTCTCGTAGCTAATTAAAAAAAAGAAGTCACTACAATTTTATTAGCAAATATTACCGAACAAACGAATATCATCCTAGTTCAATTCATGACGCATGACTTCATAGAAAAAGTTACAAAATAAGTCCTTTAGTTTTTAATATAATTACAAATTAATAATCGATAATTCATAATTCAATTAATATTTGAGAACCAATCCCTTTTAGATCTAAATTAATTATTGAAAAATCCAGGCTAAAGAATAGTGCTCTAAGCTTTTTAGGGGTCTCATTTCGCTGTAGTAATTATTACTAGATGTAAATAAATTGAATATATTTGTCACTTGTATTATTATTTATTATACTAATTGTGTGCCTTTCGGCTTTACAATCTACATTATTATATTTCTTAATGCATTTCATATAAATTCAAAGTTAAAACTAAACTTAAACTATTCTAGACTATTACTACTTCGAATAGTACTTTCTGTTTCTTCTTTTCTTGATCCTCTCTCTTCATGTCTCCTACTCCTTCTTTATTTACACTGTTTCCTGCGTCTCCTTCCTTATTGCCTGTATCTTCATCTAACACCTCTTGCCTTCCTTTTCTCCTCTCGACAAACCCTCTATTATCTTTTCACTATCCTTCCTGCCTTCTCTCTTCGTCACTTCTCTTTTCACTTCACCACTTATGTCTATTACAGGCATAAACGCTCTATCTTTACTATTTCCTCTTGACTCTCTTACTTTACTATTTCTTCTTGACTCTCTTCCTTTACTTTTTAATTATTGTCTCTTGTTCTTATCTCCTTTCCGAAAATCCTCTATTTTTCTTCACTGAAGTTTAACTGTTTCCTCGCTACTTCTTTCTTTCTCCTGCTATTTGTCACTTGTAAAAAATCATCATTCAATAAGAAGAAGGATAATTTTAATCTGGATTATAAAGCATACAACTATATTCAACGGTGTAGCATTTACAAAAATAATACTTTCATTGATAATGATAATTTAGTATCGGAAATAGGCCGACGTTAAATAAATTAAATATACAGTGCTATGGAGAGAGAAGCATGTGTCCACCTATCTGTCCAGTAAAATATGAATTCATTAAAATGCAAAGTGGTTGATGTTATATCAGAAACACGTCTTCGGAATCTGATAGCCCTCTAAGTTATTGTCCACAACTTTCCTGGAATGCATTTGTTTCCGCATCTGGGTTTGGTTTTCAGTCTGGGACACTTCGCTCTGATTATACGCCCCTTTTATTAAATTTACACCTGCTCCTTTCGTGATCATATTGGATTCAACTCATGCACCAGTTTGACATCTTTATGGAGCCGTGTACTTATCAAGTTGTTTATTTGGCCGTTTATATAAAAGGTGAAATAATGTTTCTTGTTGTTTATTAAAAATATTTTATCTTTAGTAACGAGACATGTCGACTTGCAATAATGCAATACAAAAAGTGCAAGCTGGTACACATTATTTGTACCACGGTTTGTTTTTGATGTATCACAAATTTATAATAAATACAAGTATGCCAGCTTTTTACTCCTTTACAGAGTGCTGTGTTTTTAAGGTGTTGAAATTAACCAATTTCACTGCCATAGTCCACCAACTCTCTTACTAAACAGATTCCTGCATACCAAATTATAGCATTCTATCTTTTACCTATGTTAATTTTTTTTCTTTTAAATTAATTAATTAATTTCTGATTCTATGCCTTAAAATTTAACTTATAACATAATTTTATCTTTCAGAAAAAATCCAAATCTAATAAACAATTTATTAGAAAACTTAAAAAATACATTTTGTACTGTACAACTTCAACAGTGTCTTCGGGTTCAATCGCCATACCTTGTTTCTATATTTCTTGTTTACGGATCGTTGTTTAAATACATTTTAAATAATTACATGCTTAATTAGTCCTAAACTTAATATATAATTCTTAACTCTATTATACGGCGCGAGATCAAGGAAAGAAATGTGCGGCATCCTAATACTATAAACACACATATTTATATGTGTATATGTATGATACTATTTTCCATAAACCTTTTTTGTTGTCCGGTCCTAGTCTAAGAAAAAGATATCTCAAGTTTTTTTTCGACTATTTCTTTTTACAGCATATATATAGTTTAGAGCTCGGTGCCAGGGCTATATACGGTGTAGTGTGTTTAGGCCTAAAGACAGTAGTGTCTTCAGTGAGCGGCCACCCTACCTGCTATAACGTTCGGGAACACACTATTTCTCCTTAAGAATTGTATAAGTGCAATAATAACATCAAATAAATTAATAATAATAATTAACATTTAATTATAAGTTAGTTTTCTTAATAAAATAGTAAATTCCAAAGAAAAAACTAAACTTTTTTTATAACATTTCAAGCACAGGTAAATTAAAAACCCGCGCGTGTTATGCGTCAACATATACATTTTTTAAACATTTTATTTTTTTAAATAATTACAACGTTGACTTCCAAACAATTTAGATCGTTATTTTCAACGGTTGCGATTATAATTATAACATGATATAACATAAATAATATTCAGTTAGGTATTTAATAATGATAATAAATAATTTATTAATATATAACTAAAAAAAAAAAGAATTAATAAAATAGTTAAATGAAAAAGCCGGCGTCAGGTGCGTTATATGTATACCCCTTAATAAAACATCACCATCCTTACATTAAACATATTATTTGTTTTTTTTTATCAGGTTAAATGCATTAAAAAATAAATATAATATATGACGTAGTCAATGGTGTTTTTTGATATTAAAACCTGTGGGATATTTCCGCTTAGGTTTCTAATTCTAATACTCATATGTTTGATTTAGTGTCTGTTGTACGCGAACGACGGCGACGGTGACGCGACCGCGACGTGGCGTACCTCATACTCCGTACGCGTTTTAATCCATTCGAATACAAATATACAATAGAGTGGTAGAGAAGGAGCCCGTAGAGACGGTTGGAAGAACTATGACATCTGGATGGAACTGTTTGTTTGCCTTGTTTCATTTAATAGTAGAAATCATAGGCCTCTCAACAACTGCTCGCAATATTATGTTATTCTGGAAACTTATGACTCTTATATTATTATACACCTAAGAGATCAACAAAGGAATTTATTTGTTATGTGAAATAAGTATAGTGACAAGGACCTTGCAGAGACAACGGCTACCGCCACAATTTCGGAAATGAATAATCTTCGTTAAAGCAATTACTATGCTTCACTCATAATCATATATTTTACAATAAACAATATCTACCACAAGTTCTTTCAAAATCTCTGGAAACGCATTAACAACATTAAGTAGACCAATTAACCTTACTAACTACTAACCTACCAACTAATCTTCCAAGGTTTGTTCCAAACTGGCTTATACATCAAGATCTACCCTTATCTAAAGAACGAAATTAAAGTCATCAGCAAGAAATATCTACGAAGATTACGAAATCATTCAAATGAATCAGCTGTACAAATCTACCACCACAAACCAATAAGACGGAGAAACACAAAAATCCAATGGACTTATCAACAACAGCAATCATATCAACTCTCGGGACAGATTGTGTATTATGAATTGTATAAAAAAAGGAGAAAAAAATTCACATTGGTCTCCTTAAAGACTTTTTTTCTCATCCACTTTACAGCATCCATTTTCGCTAGGTATTCCCCATTTCATCCGAATTTCCTTTTTTACTGTTGCATTCACTAGGATCTTTTCCAGAAGTTTAGAAAACTGTTCTGATCCCATTAATTTTTGCTATATATCCTAACTACTAAATCTTTCCTGATTTGTTCTTATTCTTCACTGGCGAATTAAAATATTTTGGGATTCTAACAACTACAAAAGAAAATAGTACTTAACCCAGTAAACATTTTGGAGTCACTTTGACATCATATTGGAGATGCGAATGATTTTTTTGTCATGAAAGAGTTCATTTATAGTTCAGTTTCTCACAATTGTTCATATGAAATGTCTGTTTTATCGGCTACAGATGACGGAACCACTCCACCTGTCGGAATACAAATGAAGATAAAGTTGATGCGAACTATAATTGAAGTGCAATAGTGATAGAAACAAAAAGGGACACTTCACCAAATGTTTACTGGAAAATGTCTTTCTTGTTTTTGTTCTCACGGCAAATACAATTGAATCTTATCTTAAAGAGTTGTGAAAAGGATCCTCTAACTTCGTGAGTCCTAAACGCGTCCATCGCATAATCCACCTCTGTAGTAAATACATACCAGTATTATATAAATAAATCACATACTTTTGCACGTATACCAACATAAATATAAATGACATATGATAAATGTTATTATTATTAAGTTAAATATTTAACAGTCAGTCGAGAGTGTACAATAAGTAGTTTTTTAATATTAAATTAAAAGAAAAAAAAAGTAGTGAATAGCAGATGGATTGCGTTTACAAGGTCTTTTACAATTCCCCAAGGCAAGTTTCAACTTCAACTTCTTTGTAATCTAATATATAGTGGGTGATGTAGATGGTATTTAAAATGACAGTCATTTCTTTCGTGTTTTTTTTATTCACCTTTGCATTCAGATAGAAAACGTTATATAAGTTAGACAAGTGACTAGGTATACGTTAATACGTCTGATTAGGTATAACCGGTTTCTAACACTGATGCATTGCGCACGGATTATTAATAATTAAACGTTACTTTTAACGATTGTCAATAATTTTTATTCATTAAATTTTTGACGATAACTTGTATCGTTGAAACAGATAGAGATCCACAGACTAGCACTGTATACATATATACATTTTATAAAATATTATAATTTATGCACTTTAATATCATGACATCATAGTAATCTCTACATAATGACACAATCAAATAATTATAAATCAATTTTAATCTTCGGAATTGCCACTCTTGGATATACTTGATGATTTACCGTCCCAATGGGGAACAAATTAATTAATATATCTATGAAAGATTCAATGGTTTAATAATTCACTCCCGCTAAATACAAAAGTAACTTCATTAAGTTTTATTATTTACCAAAATATAACATAATTTTTTACAATATCTTTAAATAAATGTAAAATACACGTAAAATGTTCATTTTAATATATTACTATTACATAAATTAGTATAAAAACTTTTAATTACCTTCAAAAATCCTGATCTGGTATTTAAAATACATAACAAATTTTGAAGTAAACATATATGTAACTATTCTTCGATCTCATTCGTCGATTAAAAATAACAGAATCTATAAATTGATAATAAACTGATATGGGAAAGTAAGAAAGTTTCTTAAAATCACTTACGTATTCTCTATAATTCCTGTCTTAATTATTAATAATCCTTTTTTTATGTAAAAGTTGACTAAAAGAATGCTTGTGTGACAAAAATAAGATACTTTAAAAATAAATATAAACGAAAGAAGACTAATTGTTACAGTAAAGTAAATTAAATAAATATTTTGTAAGTGAGTTGGAATTAGCTGAGAATCTGTTAATTTAATCATAAGATTAATATGAGTGCCACGTGTTCATTTAGGTCTATATTTAGTTATAGTTTACATCTGTATAAGCATCAAGGTTGAAGGGTGTAGGTACAATACCCAAACTTTATTGTCAACAACTTGTTAAAGAGTAGCGAGAGCAAAAAAGTAATTATTGATGATCATTAATTCTTGTTAGCGCTTTGTTTACCTGATTTACTAAGAATAAGAGGGAAAGGGAAGAAACATAGAAGAGGGAAGGGATGGAAAGGTACGCACTATCGGTAAGTACTGTTTGAAACAAATGTGTTGTTTGTTGAAATATTGGCGATGCTGGCAGTAACACATTTATACCACTAAACATACAAATACGACTAGTCCTCGTTGCGTAGATTTTCACTCTTGCCTCCCTTCTCTTCTACGTTTCATGCAATAAATTCTATAACTTTAATAAGGTCTACTAAACAGTACTGGCTTCCAACAAGCTAATTCCAAGATTTATTTTCTACTTTTTGTATAGAAATACAGTTGAAACTTGCTAGCTTGCTACCAGGTAATTCTTATCTTTCATATGTAGAATTGTAACGAAATGCCGGTTTCAAAGTTACCAGCTTTGTAGCAAATTTAATTAGTGTTCTTCTGTTCTTTGACTTTACATTGTAATAATGTATATGTTACGTAATATAGCTTGTCACTTAGTTATTATCCAATAACTTTGTCTAATCACGACTTTTGACTACTGATTTATTGCTCATATGACTACCGATGCATGAAATGTACACGGAGCCTGCAGCTACTTACACTTTATGGATTATTTTGTGAGAGAAAAACGTTTGACAACATTACGGTATATAAATGAACATCATTCGATTCAACTGATTCGTTATTTTGTTATGTAACTGCGATATAACACAATTATATAACAAGAAATCATAAATTAAAAAAAAAATTTATACTGGTGTTATATTCAGGTTCTATTACTAGACCTATGCCAACTATAGGCCTCATGAAAGTATATAGTTATGAATGAGAAAGCAGAAAGAGTCAAAAAAGCATCCAACTTTTTTATCAAAATATATGCTGCTTCATTTTTAATTAGTATCACAAAACATATATTAAATTACCCGAATATAAAATTCATAAATATTAAAACAATTGCAACTATTAATCATACTTATCTGGGATATGTCAAGTTCTCTCCCTCTCTTCCTGCTCGCCCTAGCTCCCCATTTAAATGCAATGTATAATACAATGATAGCGAACAAATTCAAACACTAAAACCGCAATGAACATCGACAATTTCTCGTCCATCCATAAACAAATTTTCAAATTTGCATACACCATGAGTGACAGCTAAATCCCGGATTACTATCGGTTTGGCTGTTGACTCTATACCGTACATATACGGCAAACTGCATCGAATCAGACCAATAAAGTATGGAGATTATTTCTTTAAACATTGTATCTAAAACGTTTAATAAATAAAAATACTTTATGATTAAAATAGCTTACATGGGACATCCACTAAAGTAACTTTTACGATTAGCATTTTTATCGCAATCTCCCGTGGTGCTTTGCGAATGAAAAGTAATTTATTTTAGGAGATTTGTATTTCATTGGCTACAGAATGTGATTAGAGGATATTTCATTAAGTTCACAGACATTGGAACTCATTGGAATTTATTTTGCATTAAACAAACATTTGTATGCAAAATACGATATTAATTGTTTTCTTTATTAAAGAAAAAAACCGCGACTATTCTAAATTACCTGTGGGTTTTGATAATGGTGTGGCTGTAAAAAAGTAAATAGTGTGGATAAGGAAACGGACAGACATGCTAGGTAGAAGATTCAGCAAACTGTTTGTTCCAATTATATATTTCAGTGCATTAATGTAGATTAATTATTAGTATAACATGCATTAATATGTAATTAATTTTCATGCAGTGTCCTGTTTTGTGACGTTTTTATCACTATTTCACTTCAATTATAGTTCGCATTAACTTTATCTTCATTTGTATTCCGAGAGATGGAGTAATTTCTCCATTTGTAGCCGATAAAATAGACATTTCATATATGAACGACTGTGAGAAAGTCTTTTGCTTAAAATAAACTCTTTCATGACAAAAAAAGTCACGAGCATGTCAATATGATGACAAAGTGACTCCAAAATGTTTACTGAGATATTTACGGAAATTAATTGTTTCATTTTATATTATAAGAACTCGATTTTATTTGCATATTTCCCAATTTTTGTTTTTTGAGAGATGAGGTAAAGTTAAATAATGGTGTAGTGTCAAAGTTGGACTACGTATCTGAATTTTATTAATATCATGTAATGGTATACCATTTACAACGCTTGTTTTAAGATAGTTTTGTTTTTATCGTAAAAATGTTGAGACAATACCATAGAACAAACAGATATTACGCTAATAATTTTGGTTTAAAACAACTCTGCTTCAATGGGCTTGTGTCCTCATTTTTTAGTGGTCGATTTTTCAATTGTTAATTGTAATTGATGTTAATAAATGTGTATTGGCGTGTCTATTTTATTAAATATCTAAATATTGACGGAGATATAGCAATTAAAAGTTTGAATTGTAGTTTTAGCGCTAGAAATGGTCGGCCATATTTGTATGACGTGAAATGCATTTTAACGTCAGTTATTTGTTGCCGTTGGTAGTCTAAATAATCAAGTGAAATCAAAGAATAATAAGTTTTTATTTTATTTAACCCTGTTAACGCAGACATAGTATTGAAATTTGATTATTCCTTGAAATAGCTGTAAATAATATTTGATATTTTGATATATAAATACATATAGCAGAGATTTATGAGCTGTAAGGTTGATAACCTTACACAAGGATCGTGATGTCACATGCACTTGGAATGTGTACAACGTTGAATCCCTTTTAATAATTAAAGAGACAAAATGACTTTTTTAATTGTTAATATCTGTTAACATATAAGGAGTTATTAAAAAATAATTGAACATTTGAGGTTCTAGGAACCCACTTTATCAATATATAGTACACTTTTATAGAAATTAAGACATAGGACACAAGCATATTGTGCACATCCCACATCACAGAAATAGTCAAGATCTAATGGTAAGCATCAAACGCATCGAGTTTTTAAAGAAAATATGAGAGAAAAATGTGTAGTAGGAAAACTCTTTTAAACATCCTTGGCAGTAATCCACAGCAGACAGATAATACTAAAAACCGTAACTGTCGTTGCATACGCCTCTTCTCCCGCTTTCCTTCTCTTTAATGCGTTCAGTGGACGTTTACCAATACAACTTTAGAATTAAACATTATTTAACTAGATTTCTTAAAACAATAATAAATAGACATGTTAAACCCTTTAAGCTACCAATAACAAAGCAATAACATTATCTAAACACGAAACAAATGGAACAAATATCTTACTAATGGTATAAAATAAATGGTATTAAAAAATAGTTGATTTATATCAAGAGAAAGTGAATTGCAACAATAAGATTAATATCAAAACACTTTTTTCGTTCGTACGTCGCCGGTTGTTTGTCTACCATAGATACAAACATACCTAGGTGTATGTAGTCGGGCTGGTCGACTCGCTAGGGCTTAACCGGACTAGCCATTTATTAATTAAATATTTTACATTGCTATTATAACACAGCGGCAATAGTAATTAGAATATTTCTCTTTGTAATGTAAGTTTTTGTTGTACTCGTTATACTACATTTTTCTTTAGTAAGACCCAGATAACTCAAAGGTTCATTTTCTACTACATATGTATATAGAAATTATCTTGCAGTTTCAAACTTGCTAGCTTATTGCAAGCTAATTAAAGTGTTACATTCTCCAAATACCGACCAAAATTTTTTTTTGAGTAATAAACCAAAATTTCGGTGGAGATCTCAGCAGCGCTGGATTACTATTAGATTGATGTCCCCTATAAGACTCATTTTAAGACTTTGCTTTGACTTGAAGAAGTCATCCGTAAATTATACCTCAATAGCCGCTTCCCAAATTATAAAAAATAATTTATTTCGCCTTGTTTCTTTTTATTCTTTTTTGCCCAATATATGACAAAAATGACCCAATATACATAATATTGATACGCTCTTAATTTCGACCAGAAATACACTTTTGCATTAATATACTATCTGTAGTTCTTAAGGCTGGACTCACATTGAAACCGTAAATGTGCGTCTGCTTCACGTGTGACCCATGTCGATTATTTTCGAATTCACAAGATCAAAAAAGGACAGACATAGTTGTGTGACAAAGATACATTCATATACTGAATTAAAAACTCCAAAAAGACTGTATTATATTTTACTTAAATAATTATACTCGTAAATAAAAAGAGCAACATAAAAAAAAAAAATAAACTACATATTATTTTTTGTTCATTAGTATACTGTATTGTCCTCTGAAATGTGTTTTAAATACTGTAAACACGGCTACACAACAAAACTAACCGCAAAAACGGTAGCTACAATATAACACAGTCTGTTACAATGCAAAAAAAAAACAACTTTACCCATTGTTAATATGATCGTAAAAGTCATAAACTTTTATTTATTTTAATACCTCCTGAATTGTCTGCAACTGCTGTGGCTTGAATTCAGGTAAACCACATCATAAAATGCTTAAATATTTCTTAAGGTATAGAAATACGAATATACTAGACGCCACGCCGCAGGGTATAAATTGCAGAAATTTTACAATAACTATTAATGCTCTTATACTGGAACGGGCTACGTTCGACCGCCAACTATACAGGACTTTTAAGGTTGTTTAAAACTTTCACTCAAAATAAAGTGGGTTAATTAGGTCGGACGTAGTCTGTTCCATTGTGAAAGAACCTTAGAGGTTCTCACTATGTAAGAAGGTGAAATAGAAATCGTTCTTTATGATTTTCCCGCAGGTTATGTAATGATTTGCTTTTATTTCTGCTTAAACAAATTTTTAGGTTATGTTTCTATCTTTTTAAAAAATAAAAATTGTAATAAACGGAAATACATACTTAAGCGACTCAGGAATCTACTGGTCATTTTTAAGAAATGCTGTCATTTTGTTAAAGAGGTTTGTTTTAAACCTTGATTGATACTTTTATTTCTCAGAATTTTCTGGTTGGTGTTTGATAAATCTAAAATAGAGAACCATATTTTTTATTTACATTTCAGTATTAAGCTGAAGTGTAAATGAGAATTAAAAAAACGGCGCTTAGTTCCATAACAGCATATTTATTTGATTTTTTTATTCTTAACTAACTGTTAATATCATTTTGTAGCTTTAGGCAATTATACATTTAATCATGCAAACATTTGCATATGATTATTTTAGCCATTCATTTCTGTTAATTATAATTAAAACTTCCTCAGGTTATATAATACAAATTTGATATTTAATTTATATTGACGTTGACACTATATAGTAGGCAATCTGTCAGTTTTCTGGGTGAGCATTCAAATTAGGAGAAGTGAGAAGAGGGGAGGTAATGGAATTGTATAACTTAAAATATTGTTGCTTCATTCATTCACTGCATATTTTTATTTTAAATTTTAGATACTTTTAAGTCATAATTAATAATAAATAGATTCTATCAGAATTCATTACGAATAAAAGTATAATCTGTAACTTTTTAAGGTTATGTGTAGCTTGCTCCTTTTTAAATATTTCACAAAAGTAGAGGTACACATCTAGCAGGAATGACTTAAGTGTCTAAAGTTAAATATACAATTTCCGAACAATACATAATTAATTAGTATCATCTAAATGCAAAACGTCATCTGACGTTCATCACATTTATTCAAGCCTTATCCAATACCAATGTAGTAGCTTCGTTGTAGAACTCCATGCACTTTGCAAGACCATGTTGCACGTCCTAAACCAGGCATGCAGGCACTGACGCGTCGTGTACAGCTGAGTTCTTGAGGCATGTATCAACTCTGACGAGGCTTAACATGACAATTGCCCCCTTGCCCACATCATTCTTAGAAAGAATGCGCTAAATGCTAAACACTGAGTTTAAGTTAGTTGTCCCGCCAATACGCAAACGAAAGTGTATATTTCAGATTTTAGTTCTATCATCGATGATCTCACAGATGTTGTTAATTTTTACGGTATGAGATGGCTTAATTCCTTGTGTCAATTTTCAGTATGACTCGTTCTAGCGGTACAACATCCTTAAGTTTAGTTAATCATACAGCGGCCTGTAGCTAACTTCAAGAAAGGAACGTGGGTGATACGTCATTGCACACTTATCTTGATTTATTTATTAAAATCGGAGGTTTTATTTGTCTTTATTAATTTACATATAGCTATTCTTATTAAGAATGTCGACTCCTATTACAATATAATATTTATCAACATCAGATACAAGTATGTTGAAGGTCGTTTTTTTTTAATTTAAAATAAAATTGACTTGCATATAAATCTTGACTTCTAACCATGCAAATTATTATTGTGTAAGATATCGTCCACTTGAACTTGATTACTTTTTAATTATCTATAAACTAGTTACTCTAGTTTTTTTAAGTTGGTAACCAAATGTAGTTTTTAATAACTTATATCTCCCACTTCTGATATGTTTATTAAATGTTTAAATCGGATGTATGCATTTTAAGTTAGGCAGTATTCTGATACTAAGGTATTTCTCTTTTTATATTATGCCACTTAAGTTTTAGTTTTAACCTTAAATTGTATGTTTTAATCACAAAACATAGTATGCACAATTATAGTGCTAAGATTTAGTTTGTGATATTTAATATTAATTATTAATTTTATTGAATACCCGGTAAACACAGTTATGTCTATTTAAGGTTATAAATCGCAAAACACTTAGAAGCAAAAATTAAATTAAATTTTCTAATTTACTTAGTCCACCATTGCTCACAAACATACGAGTACATTAAATTTTATAGAATGTAAAATTAAAATTTTCTTCGTTTAATTCCCTTCAACTAAACGAACTTCAAAAACTTATAGGTTAGTTTGACAACTACTAAGATGCTTATAGTTTACCGCAAGAGGCAGCACTATACGTGTATTTCTCTACTTATAAATCCGGATATTGTATTATAACCTAAAAATATTTCGTTCAAGAAATGGTCTATAATTCATTTTCTGTAGAATGTAAGAGTGATTTTCATTTGGGTCACCACTATATAAAAACAACATGTTTATAACATTGCTGCAGTCTCATTATAAAGTCATAATCTGGTGCAACAAGCTGCAGTTATTGTAATAATCAAATAAAATAAAGGTAATATAGCACAGGCAGGTAAAACATAGGAAATACGTTACTTCATTATAAATAATACGGATTTAACATTGTTGCAAAAGAAATGCAACAGTCAGTTATATTTTCTACATAATTTATATAATATTCAAATCGTAAAAATAAATCATGAGTATAAAATAACCGTGGCAGCTTTAGCATACAATTAAACTAATAAAAAGTGAAGAAAGTGGTTTTCGTTATAAACATTTATTATGTATGTTAAATTAACTGACAACCCTGTTAAATTATTGCTTAACAATTATTCTTCTTAATACGGTAATTCCAAAGATAATAATTACAGTAACATTTTTATATGAAACACATATTTATTTGCAAAGTAGAAGTCTTGTGGTAAAATAATTTTATTAAATACGCAAACCTATGTTATAAAAATAGTTCTCTAAAATTGTTACAGAGGGATGAAAGATAAGGGATGCTGCAAAGATTCAAATTCCAAGAAAAATCATCTCGGTTTCTATCCCCGCTACATTTTAATTCAGCTCTTCTCCGTAAAGTGTCGCATGTAACTTTTATTTTGCATATAGTAAAGAAACACACCTAATAAAGATTCCCCGCCATTATAATAGGCATAAAAAATAAAGGCGGAGCTTATTAAGTTTTCTCTTTTTTTATGAGGGGCGTACGACGTCAACGAGTACGACGCGTATGGCAGGGCGTCGGGGCGTTACTCATCATGACGAATGCTTATGAAGGGGACAGTAGGTAGACGCCGGAAGTATGCGTACTGAACATAGAGGTGGGGCTTGATGAAAGAGTAAGCTAAAATATATCAAATAGTAGTTATAAAAAAAGGGACGACAATTTAACAAACATCTTATAAAGAGTGAGGGAAAACAATCATAAATCAGTGAGGGAGGGGTAAACATATTTACGCGTTCGAAATGACGTCGGTAACGACGGCATCGGAACAGCAGTAGTCGTCGAGTCGTTGAACGAATATTGTCACATGTCTTCGAAGTAAGAAGGAAAACTTATACTTTATGTATACTTTTGTGGTGTGTTTTCAACGTGGTGTTCTAAACTTACAACATGTTGACCCGCAATGCATTGCACCGAGGCTTGTCCTCGTACTCGTGGACGTGGACGTGGACTTGTACGTTGGTAAATAATGTTTTGTGATGTGACTTAAAACAAAAACTAAACAAAAAACAGTGTTGATAAATTTATTTAAATTAAAATTATTTTCAAATAAAAACGTTTAAGTTCTTTATAAGACAAAAAAAAAAAATTCGAAAAAAAATTAAGTTACCTAATTTTTTCTAAAATTTAAATTTAATTAGTATACATTTATTTACGCATTTTATTTATTCACAAAAGTAAAAGTTAATTTATATTAAACTATAATTTTAAAACTGTACCTATTAAAATAGTCTTCTATATTAGCATAAAATAAGAATACCCGCAGAATTCGACAACCTAATTTTATTTTTAGATATACTATATCCATTTAAAACATTCAATAAACAACAAAAAGTTTCAGATTTGTCCGCAAACTGTATTAAAATATTGTCACGTAGACATATTAAAATGGGTGTAAAAGCTCAAAAGCTCGAAAGCTCAAGTTGTTCTTGAAAAAGAAAACAACGTAGAGGTTAGTTTGAAATTGCATTTGTTCTTCAAATTACACATTTATATTTATTAGAATTAATTCAAAATAGTTTATTCAAATATTTCTTAAGTTTCTAAAATTATACCTACAACAAAAGATTATTAAAATTTCAAACATGTCCAAAAATAAAAAGTAAAAAATTGAAATGGACACATACTCAAATTATATGTGAGTACATAGCCCTCTGGCCTATTATTTTTTACATCGCGCATTCTTCGAAACCTTCCATCTCTTTTCTTGTCTTCTTGGATAACTCTCTCCCTTCCCCCACTCTAGTCAGCCCTATCATCTCTTCATAGTGCCCATGTCTCCGCACTGTTCTTTCTAGAGTTCCTTTTTTATGTTTGAGTTCCCCGATCCTCATACTTCGCGTCCCCCCACCTAAACTCCGCGAGTCGCAGGCGCGCGCTGCGTTGTATTCCCGCCAGCCGCAGCCACGTCAGCGCACCACGGACACATCGTACAGTGCCAGTTCTGTGCCCATCTCATACCATGGTAGCCAGCAGTCAGGCAGCGAGCAATAACGAACGAACCAACAGGGCAAGCACACCGACCACACTGTATACTCCACTCTGTATTCAGTTTACAACATTTCCTCGCCGTTACACCATCGCAACGAATAGCTACTCTACAATTGACTTTGCCTGCCAGTACTAGCTCAGCCGTCGCTTATTACACACGTGTCTTTTATAAGATTAAGATATTGTTCTTTTTCTATTAAACTACAACAATAAAAAAAAGCAGCTTTTGTATAGTTTTTTTTATACATATTAGTGCGGTGTTTCTTCGGTACTTAAGAAATTATTTCGGCAATTAATAAGAAGCTCCTTCATCAACATAAATGTTTTCATCATTCATTATTAAATGTTATCTGCATTTAAACAAGAATCATAAGCTTTATGAAAAAGACTTTAAAAAAAGTGAGCTTAAAGTGCCGAGTGCTTTTCAAACTTTATAAATATAATTGTTCGTGCATCCCTGCAAGATTCTCAATACCACCACGCTGTTTTGTGTGTTCGTCCAAATAATGTAAGTAACTTGTTTATTTTTTATTTATTTTTAAAGTTGGTCTTGCAAACGAAGCAGGTGAATTTACCTGCAGGATTATCTTTTGGGAAAGGTACTTTCAATAGAAAACCAAGTAGTCAATATTTACAAGATTATTTTTTAAGAAACTACCGTAAATTACGGGATAATTTAATTAAGGGATTAAACAATGATTTTGTTTAAAAAAATAAAATAATAAAGCAATAAATATAGTCGACTTCTAATCTTTAAATTACTTGTGATTAAAGGTTTATTGTAGAACAAGATGTCTATTGTTGTTTTGTTCAATAAATATGCATAATACAATAAACAACGACAACGCTTTATTTCTAACCTACAAGTTGCCCGCTGTGCCGACGGCAAATGTTTTCGTTGTTTTTTTTATATATACATAGTTCTTTACAACAAAATAAATTTAAATTCATTTTTTATAGTCCGTTTTCTTCTATTATACTAAACCTTAATATAAAAACATTTTTTTTCTTACCCTTTAATCTTTTATTCGTATATCATTCTTTGAATACCTCTAAAAGACATGTTTAGATATAATACAAATCCAATAATACCGTCGGATGCAACATTACCGCAAAGCACAAAACCTTTCAGACCGAAGTCTGAAAAGAAAGGTCTACTTGTACAAATCAAAAAAAAACAAAAAAAAAGGGATAATGTTCTTAGGTAATAGTGCTTAGTAGAAATAGAAAAGGTGTTTGACAAAAAAAAAGTAGAGACGTTTAATTAAATAAAGGACTGGCAGTGACAAATAGTTTGATACTTTTATCCCTGTTAGGCTATTGATACCTTTTAAGTTATTGTGTGCCAAAGTGGCGTAAGATGTCTCACTTACATTAATAAAGTACACAAACCGCCTTTTAGCAGTTAATATATTTTTGTTATGTATCTGTTATATTTTGCAATACCTTATAGAACATGTCAATGTTTGATTAGAGTCAATATGTGTTTAGAAGAAAACTGAACAGAATAATAAAATGGAATGAAAGAATTTAATTATTTAAAAACAATGTTGAGTTGTATTTTTAGAAAAATAGTTTTTATTGCTGTTAAAAACTAAATGAAGTGGCAACAACGCTTCTGTTTTTTTATGAATATTATTTCAGGCGTAATTTTAACAAACACAGACTTAGGCTTAGTACAAAGTTCATGATTTGTAGGTTCAGGACACAATCACCGTCGCGCTACCAACGGCAACGCTAAGAAACGGGCGGAACTTTGAAAAACGCTAGTCATACAATTCGTATTAGTATTGTTAAAACACGATGCACTTCTGAAAACTTACTTCAAATTTATCTTAACAGTTTTAAAAGAAACTAAACATTTTTATCAAATAATACCTCTTAAAGTGCGAGTCGCTAATTAAGGTAGAAGATAAAGAAAGTTATTATACCCTACAACCACCTTTATTGCAAAATTAATTACGCCTGAATGTTTTTAAAGTCAACCGATATAACCTCAAATATTTTTTTACTCAATAACAAAAATTCTACAAATAATATTTTTTTCGTAGTGGAATTATCAATATAAATAATAAAATACATAACAATTTTGTTAGTTTCTTTAAAGCTGTCTATATTTGGAATAATTTTATGCCTACTACAATTGTGATCAATTGGGCGAGTATGTAAAATATTCAACATATTAATAAAATATGTATATAATATCAGTATCAATATCAAGATAACTAAATACATAGAAAATATACGGTGTCAATTATTATAAAAAATATTAGTTTGCATGTGTTCACAAACGCTTATTTATCTTAATAACAATTTAAACAATAATTAGTTGAAATATCTTAATACATATATTCTTACATCTCATAATTTAGATTTCAAAAACATAATTTTTAATCATCCCGCCAAAGAACAAATATATTAGATTTTGTATCAATTGTAATTTTATTTGTTTATCAATAATCTCTTTTTATGAATGTGGTTATAATATTTCATTTCTAATTACAAAATATTTTCTATAAATTGAAGATTTTCCGACATCTCTATGATAGTATTTCATTCCGAAAGTCACCGCAACGACACCAAAACCAATTTGAAAAATATTCGTTTTAACCAAATATGAAGTAATACATAATGTAAAACTAAACATACATATTATTATACAGATAGTAGTTATTCTTCAACACAAATATAAAATTACTTTATAGATAACAGTGTAGAGATATGTTTAAAATACTTATCAAAGTTTACTGTTTGTCTGCTAGTTTCCAGCTGTTGCTGAGAACATTCAGTTTAATTATATTTAAAACAACTCTGGTGTTTAAAAAAGGAACTAAAATCATTTAATAATTACATGTCGTGTTTGTAAAACTGAAATAACTAAACGACATATCTTTAGCGCTACCAGATTTCGAAAAAAAAAATAATATGCGAGTATATTTTACAAAATGTTATATAAAAAAAACCATGTGGTTCTTGCAAACCGCATTTATGAACATAACTATAATCAAGTCGACTTTTTTGTGGTTTTACAATCACTTGTAATCGTATATTTTTTTTAGGTTAGGTTTAATAATCATTGCATTATGTTTATTGCAATTCTCTTTCAATATAAGTACGTTTGTACATTTTCTAAGTATTTCCAACCAATTAACGATTTAAAATAGTTTTCTTTTTATTTTATTCTGTAATTTGAAAGATGTTTTATTCGAAATACATTTGAAAATTCTTTTAAAATTCCATTTTAAAATATTTTCACCACAGACAGTACCGCGCGACTTTGAGTTTGCTGACTTCATGGTTAAATTCACTTATCTATAACCATTTCCTTCAACGAACGGTTTTAAACCGACCAAGAGTTTTTTTTAACTCTCTTTTTATCCTCGTACTTCCACTATATAGTCAGCCAGTATATTTATTTAAAATATTTTAACTAGGTTTAACCAAACACTTTTTTTTTTAACTACACCTTTTTCTTATCTACAAATATTATTCGCTCTGTTTGATGTTTTACTTTATAAATACATTAGTATTTATTTTCAGAGCACAGTTATGTTTCTGTGTACTTTTCGATATTAAAAAGGAAAACATACTTCACTTATTTTATTTTTCCATAAAGAAAATTCATTTATAAGTTATTTAAGTAATATGATTTATTATATGAAATAAAATAAATTTTAATTTTTTTATAAAAATAATTTAATCTATTAGTTGTGTATTTATGATTTTTCTGTTATTTCTACATTATTTACTTGTTAAATAATCGGTTTATTTATAACTATTCATAATTTTGTTTGCTTTCTTAGAAGCACTCGATTTATGCCACATATGTTTTGTACCAATCTTAGCGGAATTAAAAATACGCAGGCAAATGGATAAGTCAGTTCATTCAATATTAAAACCTATGGGCCGAGCTTTTTTATTAATTTTAGCAGTTATTAATATTAAATCTGTTATACAATCTATTAAACAAAACACCCGACTTTAATTACGATATGGAATTGAATCCTAAAGCATAATAGTATGGCGTCGTTGCCTCAATACATATTTACTATTTGCCAAACAAAATAATAAGAAAGAAAATAATTTATCATCAATTAAATGTATAGTAAATAAGTAAAGAATAAATTCTTTAAAACACGATTGATTTTAGCTTTTAAATTACATTCTCGTATGTACATTTTTAATATATTATTAAAACATATACTAAATTATGATACGATAAATTATAATTCCATTAATTTTTTTAATTACATAACGAAATTCACAGTGCGCATAAATAATTCTCAACATGACTGACAAAATCAGGGTTTTATCACTGAATACTGAAACTTCCTGTTTAATAAATTAATAAGCAAAGAAGTTGCCGTAAAAATTAAATAAAAACATGTATAACACTCAAAAATATGATTATCAGTTTGTTTAATATACATGTACATTATTTTGTTATTTGCAGATTCTATTTATATAGATTTAATAATGCCATTGTAATTTTGTTGATTTTTACATTTGCACGTATGCAAAACACTTTTAGGTTATATGTTAAATATCAAATGTATTTATTATAGACGCATCAACCCTAGTTATAATGTAGACACACATACATACCTAGGTTCTTTATACATTTATTATATATGCAAATCATACGAAACACATACGAAATAATATACTAAAAGGTATTGTAATCTATACTAGGTATAGACAAATATGTAAAAATCGCTGTGTAAACGAAATAATAAATATTATATCATTTCTTCCACACCACAAAACGTAAAAGGGTTTAAATCATAAATGCATTTACCATTACTACCGTTTTCTTTTAGAATATTTTTAACCCCTTTCTCTCATTGAATATTACATCACCATACCATATACCAGCACCATTGAACCTTTTACGCATAATATTTATATTTTCACAGGTATAAGAATAGACTCCATTCAAGGTATTATAATACCAAATGGTATTATCTTTAAATATTTTAATATTATTTTCTTATGTGAGGTATTATAATTTATTGACCTTATCGGTTACGATATACTCAACTGTATTCAATGAAAATATCGTTCAGAAATTCCCATACATAAATAAATAAATTTATACGGAAATATTAACCTTTTTAACAACCGTACTGTCTACTGCTTGTTATTAATTTAATCGCTTAAATCGTGTGTTGCTTATGTAACTTTTATAAATTAGAAACATATGCCGTCTAACTAACTACTATTGATATCCGAACAGATTCAATTTAGGTATTTTGAGGTTAGAAAATTGTCAATGTGGAACCTAACCTCCAAATGCGAACTAAAAACACTGAAAATTTGTATTATACTATGTTCATTTTTCAAAAACAATAAATTCATTGTTAAAATCATAAAAATGTATTTTTATACTTTGTTTTGATGCATAGAGATTCAGACTATTGTATTTGTTATTTTGTGTATGTTATTAAATTTACTACAATAAATAAATTAATAAAGAATTAATTAAAAATTTGGCATTTGAAACAACACCTGGAGTTATAAATTTATACACTTCTAAATTTCCTTTCAAACACCACTTACAGTTGACAAAATATTATTAGTTTTGTTATTATTATTTGATCACTTTAGAATTTATTTGGAGGTTATAATTTTTATTCTAAACACTACATCTAGCACGTATACAAATTTATTCATTCGATTATTTAATTTATTTATAACGAACAGTATTTCAAAACGGTTGTGTGTTTTCTAAATTTAGATTTTTACAACCGCATTAATCTGAATAGCAATCAACTTCATCATCAACGTATAACGAACACTGTGTCTCTTGAAAATTAATATTCCACCTCATATTAAATTAATTTGCTACATAATAGTACAATTACATTAAAATAATTATATGGTAGTAAAATAGTAGGTATTATAGTTTGTAAAATATTTCGTGCTTCAAATTTAAACGACCTTAAAGATAATAAGTATTATTTTCTTATCAATTTTATATGTGATAATTTACCTGTGATACAATCTGATTCTGATAAGATATCAACTTACCCATAAAATATCTGGTAGTTATCAAAGTTACTGTAAATTAATTATAAATAACACTTTTAAAGTTTAGTTTATAATTGAACTTGTAATTAATCTATAAATAGTTTAAAAAGTACGTTTACATAACACATAGGCTTAAATAAATACTTTAGCAACCCAAACATCGTAATAAGTTAACTTAAAATGTTTTATTATTAAGCAATGTAATAACAAACTCGTTTGTAAGAAGTTTTACTTAATAAAGTACTAAATGTTACGATTTGTGTTAAATAATATCTAACTTGTCAACGTAGAGATTTTTAATTTATATTTATTCACCCAATAAAGTAGTTAACATATTACAGTTTATATATTTGTGATAACAAATCGACTTTACAGAAGCAAGAAATATTCCTTAAAGTCCTATTGTGAATCAAAATGTAATCTAATTTATTTTAATCTTATTTTAGTAGATTTCAAGCTTCATTAAATAGATTTTTTATTTGTTGTTTTTTATGTGCATTCTTTAACTTTTTTTCTAATTATTTATTTGTTTTTTACATTCGTTATGCTTGATTAAGCAAATAATATAAAAACACAATTTGAATAATAACTATTTGAGTTGCGTTATAAAATAGTCTATAATATTAAGTATACATTGTAATTATTGTGATAACAATGTATTCATTCCTTTTTATTTATTTTGTTGACCTGTCGTTTCGGTGATTAGCCGTAAATTTAAAAATACTGCATTAAAAATAATAAGTAGCTAATAGATAAACAAAAGAAATATTTGAATTTCCCGCTTTTTGACATAGCGGTAAAACTGGGAACTAATATGACATTAACCTAACCTAGAAATTAAATATGTATTTTGTGACAAAGAAATTAAAATTGCAGTAAATACGATATTAGTCATTTAACAGTACGTTACCATAATGACTATTATCAAATGATTTATGTATCTACATTCATATGCATATATACGTACATAGCACAAGCTGATTTAAAAGCAGTAAAAACAGTTAAAAGCTAAAGGCTATTGCCGATTATAATTTACAACTTCATATAATATAGTTGTACATGGGACATTAAAATGTTACACGGAAGATACTTAAGAATACACTCATCGTATCTTACTGGTGTTTGCATTAGTCGTGACTCTCTTTTGCTACTCTACTTTACCTCTTTTATTTAATGTTGGAATACTGTTACTGTACATCACATTCAACGCTCGACATTACTTCTTGAACAACTTGTAAATTTTAATACAATGAAATAGCTTTATGGACATAGAACATACCACATTATATTTACATATCATTGGATTATGAATTATGACTTAAGTTTATGCATTTATGCTGTAGATAGAATGGAACTAAGTACATAAGACTTTTTTTGCATAACAATAACGTCTTAGCGGAACAATAATACAGTTGAGATGGTACCAAATGAAGAGAGCGATACGAATATGTGTTACATCACTTTACCAAAGATATTGCAATAAAAAATGATGAATAGTAAAGAGTTTGTTCGAATGCTATCAACAATTTATCCAGTGGACTGTACTTCTGAAAGTGGATTGCAAAACGAAATGGTATTCTTACTTCAACCCATTTAGGATTTGCTTCTGTTTTCGCTGGTGCAACTTCAGACTGAAACTCATGCTTCTCAACAACTTCACCTTGCAGATCATTCACTTGTGATAATAACGAACTTATTTACAATTCATGGTCGGGTCATTACAGATACTGATTTATATCTTGACATCTTCATTCTTGTCTTAGCCGTATGGTTGCATTGAATGGCATACAGATAAATAGTATTATGTGCTGCAAGGTGCATAACATATAATATAGAATCGATTTACATACGGTAAAGTAGAAATTATTAAATAATCATCTTTATTTATGTCTGTATTTAAATAGAAACAGTTATTTCAAATACTAATGCCGGCCGATTTCATTAGGTCAACTACTTTAGCAATTATTATGAAATCAATTTGGTCTAATATGAAATTAATTTGATTTTAATCTATAGCATTTTGTTCCTTTCGAAGCTGGGTGAGTTAGTAAATTGCTGTTATTTATTTACCGCCATACTTATCGCGAGTTAACTGTTTCCCACTTCTGATGTTGATGAGTTAAGTATGTTTTTATTTTTTGTAAAGTGAACGTTTAATTATGTGCATTCAAAACAGTATACCGAATAACAGAACACTGCTACGGCTAGCAGATGTGATTGACTCAGCCTCATATTTAAATATAATCTCCATACAAGCTGTTATACTGTTGTACAAAGAATGTTACTCTTACATTGTATGCTCCTTAAATATTGTGTGTGTAATGAACGTACATGTATTGGTAAATGTGCAACTACCTACCAATCAGAAAATGAATAAAATGAAACTAAATTATACACCAAAAAATAACAAATCTGTTTTACCAAAATCAGATGTTAAAGGGGGTTCAACTCTTAAAATTCTTTAGGGTTATGATTCTAGTAATTAGGCTTATATGTTCTTAGGTATCTATTATACATATTATACCGGTTATGCAATACAGCGTTCCTATATTACTGCGGTATTTTTGTAAGTGTCTGTAGCTACGGCGTCATTTAATTCTGGTCCATACTTTGTTGCTTATACACATCGGGGGCTGATCCGCGGGAAGATACACGCCTGGGGTTAAAAAGTAAAAAAGTAACTAAAAGTTTAAATAATAATGGATGGATACCTTCTTCATTCTACCTAAAGGAAGAGCATAGAGGTCCCCACCCACTGCGAGCAGCTTGGCCGGCCCAACGGTTTTGGTAATCAACATTTTTTATTAAAAAACTGTCCGATGTTGCATTCTTTTATTATATAAACCATAAGATTTATATAAATTTTAAAATAGGAATGTTATAAAAACCTGAGTTTGATGCTCGCTGTGCTCATGCGTTTTAAGCCGTAAATTAGAGATTATAATATTACAAGCTTGTCATTTGATAACAAAATAAATTTTAGGTTATGTCGAGTTGAATTGGAAAAGCATTAGACCGGTTCTGTTGAGTATAGCGATAATTAATGTAAATTTAATATCTAACTTTAAAATGAGAATGAACCACCCTTGCTTGAAATGGGTGCGAATAATAAAATGATATTTAATAATATCATAACGTGAGTCACTTCGAGCGTAAAACATGGTTATAACCATGATCAAATCTCGTATGCAAATAAACACCATCATGATTCTGAAATGAAACAATTTTCATACTCATAACTCTTTAACCGTTTTGGCATATAGCGAGTAAGAAGTTAATCGAATTTAGAAAATTACACAGTAGGTTTTAGATCCAATAAAGATAGAACCAGAACACACCTAATACTAATACCAACGCAAAGTGAAGAATAGTGAACACTAACACAATTGGCAAACTGAATTACTAGAAGTATCACGAACGAACGAACGAAACGAACAAGCGAACGGTTTAAAGTATAAATATAAGGTAAACGCTAAACTATATAATATGTTAAATACACAAGCAACCAAAAAACTTGTTTCATACGATTTATATGTTTGATTTTAAGTGAAAGATAACGCTGAGGTGCTAATGCAATAGAAAATTCAAATGTTGTAAAATACACGGAATTATACTGCATCGTGATTCGCTAAAACATTTAAACGTGGATCACATAAATACCGCGACAGTTCATGCATATCAATAAATGCTTTTAATGTAATCACATGTATTGATATTGGAATGATAACATTAGTTGATTTGAAATCGCGATGATTGGAATTACTATGAAATGTATCGATTCATAAATGATTGATTGCGCTATGTTTTATATCTTGAATGGCACAATTGAATTGCTTATTGCTCGAACGATAAGCCATTGTTCAAACGAACGGAGGACAATGCAACATTTACCTACAAACAATTTGTTCATTAATGTACTTACATTCAGATCATTGGACAGCGCAGCCATGGGGTCTTCATGGGTTTCTTTATTAACTCTATAAGCAACAAGTCTTTCTTTTACGTTGAAATGAATCTGAAATTAATAACGTAACGGAAACGTTTAATGAGTACAGTTGTTTCTTCAATTCACGTCGTCTGCAGCCAGTTCTCACCGCTTCACGATTAAGCCAGAAAAACACGTTTGGATAAAATACGACAATATTTATTTTCCAGCCGTTAAATATTTTACATTTCTAATGTATTCATTTAGAATTTACAATATTTAATGCTTCAGAAAGGATGCAGGATATCTGTTAATATCATAAGGTTTTAATATATGACCCTTTCTATAAAATAAATATGAATTTAATATGGGAATCACATACTGCAGGCATGTACCATTAGTAAACTTACTGTTTACTGTTAAAATCTCTGATCTCGATGAAAAATTGATGCATCCTTTATCTCAACCCTTTTAAGATTCCAGCGTTTACCATATGTACTGCACCATATGTAGATTTTTTGGGGGTCTAGGTTCATGGGAAATATATATTTTATATCCTGTAGGCCGGTTGTTTGCATGTTTGCATAAAAAGAAGCCAAATATAAAAAGGGTTAATATAATAAAAGTTAAGGGTTAAACCTGAGTGCAGGTTGATAATAAAAAAAAGGAATAAGGGACCCGTGAAAGGATCCTACAGATTTATGAGTTAACCGAAGATATTAGGATAAAGTATATAATATACGTGTGTTGCGTCAAATTCCAAACACACCGCTCCCCCCATTCCCGCATGGGACCAGTCCCTAATTCTTCACCAATGAGATACCACCGCTGTCTTGTAAGATTTTGTTTTTAAAAAATACAACAACGTCTGGTGCGTGGTGCAGCAGTGTTTGAGAATCATGTTACTCGATGCGAGTCATTCCGAGTTCGTCTTCGAACGGAAGAGGACGTGCGCGCTGTGCTGCATCTAGGATGGAGACGCGTTTCGAACTAGTAGTGGTACATTAACCTCACAACTCACTGCTCATATCAATAAAACGCAGTTCACTCATCTTTCATTAATTTGTTGGTAGTACTGCGTCGTAGTTGGTCACTACGACGTACGCAGCAGCACATGTGCTTTATTTCATGTCTGTTATGTGAAACAAAACCTGTTATAACAGTGACGAAAAGTTCTAGTGCTTCATTCCCTTCTCCCATAGACTTTATAAGTGGCTTTCCATCGCTCGGGAGGTGACTCGGGGGGTGACTCATACTCGTAATGGTCCGAGTTCAATATTCGATTAAAGTATTCGACAATTCGGAGTACATCAGCAGCAATTCAAGCAACTTGTTTTCGGTATGTTTTTTTTTTCTTACATTTACTTGCAGTGACATGTTTATAGAGTTGTGTATAGCGAAGAAGCCTTCCAAGCAGAAACCTTCGCTTCAACGCTTTATTTCTTGTCTGCTTTTAAAAGAAACATAAAAATACTTGAATTCAATCCTTCGGACATAAATAACTTTTCGAATATTTCGAACGAAATCTTTAAAGTGAAGTTGAATCATTAGTGTTATAATCAAAATATAAAGAAAGTCATTTATTTGACACGAAATGAATAATGGTAAACATTTTAAAACAACCGTTAATTTGTTTTGGGTTCGACTTTAAATCTAAGATCTCCAAAAGCAACGTCTGCGGATGCATTTATAATATATGAGATGTAGCCACCATGCACAGAATCAGTGACTAATGGAGCCAATATGGCCGGCTGACTAAGATGGATTGTCTACAACTGTCTGCAATCTTGTATCTGGTTTAAACAACCCATAAGAAATCCTAACCTAACTTTTTGTTTTTGATTTACATGACCCAACTTCCAACAACATTCATAATGTTTTAACTAAAAAAGAAAGATAATAATTAAAAGTTGTAATAAATTAACGTTGAAATATATTTATAATTAACTGAATCTATACCTGAATTTTAGTTTTAACTGTTAAACTAATGTTGTTTTCTTGTTTGCAGGAAATGGTGTGACGTCACATGGAGAGAGAGAGGAGGATCGTATTCAGCCATACGATATGAGTACAACGAGAAGACGGAACATGTGTGAACATAGCTGCACTTGACGTGACATGTTGTGAGTATATCCTATGTAATGTGTACATAAGTTTTGTCATTTCACATAAAACATTTTCACAGCACATGGTCGGTCTACAACCTCAATAGTTAAACTCGACTCGCGTTAGTATTATGTCAGATAAACTATTTAGTTTCCCCAATCCAGCCCATCAGACATGCAGTCGGGCTTACATAATATATGACTTTTACCATCTTTTGTGAATATACTACACTACCTAGTCGGCTTGCCCTGTGTCCTGTGTCCTATGCCTTGTCCCGTGTGCTGTACATTTACTGTCGAAAGAACCACCTCGAAATACAATTTAAATCACTAGCTATTGAGATTTATAATACTCTTTGGCGAAACGAAAATTGTCGTCTTGATTACTTATACATGGATAATAATATATTAGGTATTTTCATACCAATTTAATATATGGTAGCAGTCAACTTTAATGGCGTATAACACAGCTTTTTAGTTCGTTCAGAAATCGTGCCATATGTATATCAAAGTTTTGTATCGATAAATATTTAGTTACGTATATTCAACCGATTGAAATATTTTATAGAAACGGAATGAAAATAACTTTTGTAATAATCAAGTATTTAACATGACGTGTTCTGTTAAATATAAAAATAAATAATACAGAAATGTCTTTAAGGACACGTGGACACGTGTATGTGTTTTACAGGGAATACATATGTGTATAATTACCAACGAAACAAAATGTAACTTTTGTAAAATAAGTGCAATTATGTAATGGGAAATAGTTTGCTTATTTGAAATAACATTTGATTTTAAAGTAGTGCAACCAACCCTTATATATGTTCCTGGATTTTATTTCTATTGTTGAAAACTTTCTTATCAGTAATGAATAGTTTGGGCGTACCACAAGCTCACAACTCACGCCAGGTTTCTGTAAAGTTGGGTACTCGTGTACTGCGAACTCAACACTACGTTTATATAGATATATGTTCGTTCCACACTGTATTCAACGTACAACATATGCATGCCACACGATGATGTTGAAGAAAATCTCACATATACATGTCTATATATATATATATATATATATATATATATAACAAAACAACACATAAAGGAAAATGTATTAGTATACCCACGAGTATATTATACGTTCCCGATTTTCGTTTGAAATTTGTGTATTATTATACCTACTAGATTTCACATTCGCTTCTAGTCGCGACTGCTAGATTTCTAAACCGGGTTGAATAAAGTTCGCTGTACATTTTCTGGGAATTCCAAATCACAACACATGGTGTTGTCCCATAGAGTAGAACATGATATGAATAACGATAAACTTTTTCTATTGGTCATATAACAGATTTAGAATATTACATGCGAATATTTTGTATGTTCGTCAACTTGGAATCCGTGGATCGACGTTATTTGAAGATTGAATGCTCGTAAAACTTCGCTAGTATCTAGATACATACATACTACAATATGTATGATATATTGAACATAAAATCTTGAATATTATGTATCTAACAAATTCTATTTGATAGCAAACTGTATATCGAGACGCTAATAACTATATATATGTATTTTTAGTAATTTCATATTGTGTTTCATGTGTAGTTTAACTGCTATCTTTTTTTTTTGAGGTTAGAAAGTCTTTAGGCTAAGCAGTTTGTTTTTTGTTTTACGTTAGAATATCAACCATCATTTTACGTATTATTTATGTATAACATACCAACGTTTGTTTTTGTAATTTTCATTTCATGTTTATTGATATTTCGTCAATATTTTTTCATTTTTAAAAGAGATGTCGTTTTAGAAAGAAATTCACTTTTTATTAGAGATTTATAAAACTCCGTCTGGCTGCCATTTTCAACTATTTAAATCATAATTTTTATTTTATTTATATACGTATACGCATATGTATACATATACATGTTAAATGTATATTCAAAGCGATGCAACACATGTTTTACTAACGACAAAATATAAACCAACGAACCAGCTATAACTTTACATATTTATAACTACTAAGGAAATTGAAAAAAAATCACCCCAGAAACATATTTTTCTTGGTATTTCATTATGGATCATATACTTGTCCATTAAAATATTATAAAAACATACATTAAAAATTTAAGGTTATGTTACTATCATTTGAAAGTAATGAAGTAATTATATATAATTTTATATTTTATATATTTTTTTTCTGTATTATATTATTAATACTTAAACACACATGCATGTATAATAAGTAAAATAACTACGACTATAAAGCAGATGATGACATTTTTATTTCTATTGCATTCACCATGTTTTATTTTTTTTGTTTTTAGAATATTTTATTTAGATTCTAGTTTTTCATGCAACTTTTCGTACCATCCCGCTAATCACAGATACATGTGCTATCTTACTCAATGTTTAATCCATAAATACCTTTTACATACATTTTTTTAGGTTAGAAAAATACCTTTACTAAAAATACTCAATCTCTACATGTAAAAGTTTTAAACAAGAAACTATTTAATTTTTGTTATGAGTTTTAAATTACCTGTAATTAAATATAACATTTTGAGGAACATTACGTAATATAATTTACGTTTAACACTTTGTACTAATAAATTTTAGTTCAAAGCAAACGTGGTTTTGTACACGTCAGTTTCTAAACTTCAACATACGATACGTACGAGTATAAATATTTGATTAGAATAATTTCTCCTGTTGAACGTCGTTCAATAGTTAGTAATTAAACCCTATAGCAGTTAAACCCTTTTGATCATTTACCGAAATAAATATACCTTGAAAGACCCGTATATTTTAATTAATATAAATTAATCGATTTAATGAGAATGTCTAATTAAAATATATTGTATTATGGATTTGTATTCGGATTTATTTTAATAGCAAGTTTAATATCTTCATAAATAATGTATTTGAAATAGCTCGTTACACTTCTGTTTTATTTACATAAAAGAATTTAAATAATAATGCGTAAAATTTCTAAAAACGTATGCTAATGTATATTATTCAATGTAATATTTTTTACCTAACGTTATATTTATTATTTGTTGAAGTTCTACCTAATTTTGTAACATTATCATTAAATAAATGTAAAATACATTTCTTTACAATACAAAATCTTTTCGTTCTACATTAACTTAATATGGAATATTATATACTTTTGCATTAAAAACTTTAGTAACGTTTGTTACATAATTTTACATTATATTAACATTAAAAAAATATGTAAAAGATAATTCTTTTTTAAGTTAAATAAACCTTACATAATTGTAACTATATTTAGCGGGGATATATTTAATAAAACATATAGTAGTTAAAATAAAGGAATTTCAATATTTAGAAACCAGGAAAGAGTAACATTTCAAAAATTTCTAGCCCATTTTATATTATTCTATAAATCTTTAATTTAGATTTTACTTATATAGAAACTTGTTCTAACATTTTTAAATCAGTTATAAAATATATTTTAAAAACTCTATTAATTACTAACTAACTAATTAAAATGATAATAAAATTATCTCAATCAGAGACAACGCAACGCAACGCAACGCACGGGTCCTGACGTAAACACATAAGAACTATGATTTATTATCACTAATTATACACTATGTAAGAAGCGAACATTTCTTTTCATTTTTTTTCAAGGACCTTTTTTATTTTACGAGTTAAGTTATTAGGTAACCTTTGTACAATGTGTACCGTTGGATAAAGACACCAGCAAACAACCAATTTGTCGTTGATATAATTGCGAAATGTTAATTAGTAAAGGGAATGTATTTATTTACAAAAAAATATTATAATTACTGTATTTAAATAAAGAATTAAAAATAAGGTAATGAATAATTGTATTTGCTTTTTAATTTTTTTAAATATACGAAATAATTTATTTTGACCTCAGGCTTCGTACTTGCGCGTCAACCACTTAAATATCTTGGCTACTGTGGAGACTGAGAATAATGTGCTTGTAATATTGCTATTCATGTTAAAGTTGTCGAAGAAATGTAACGTAATATTTTTTATGTAACATTTTATTATTTATCGTAGTTTAACATAATTCTGTTGCATTATCTTAATATATATAAATTACGTGTCACGTTGTTTGTCCGAGTTTGTCCGCGATGGACTCCTAAACTACTTAACCGATTTTAATCAAATTTGTACACCGTGTGCAGTTTGATCCAACTGGAAAGATAGGATAGCTTACATCTCAATTTATGATTGCAATATTATCTTATTGCAAATTATTTGTCTATTAATTATCTGTTAGCTCCAAACGATGACATCGGGCGACGATGATGGCGACATCTGTTGACTAGATTGAGTAAATATTCAATAGATGGCGCTATGTAATGTAATATGACAAAAACGTTAGTCACAGCAACGCGTGGCCGGGACAGCTAGTCAATATATAAATGCAAGAGTCATTAAAAATCTTTCACTAATATTTAGATTATTATGTAACATTGTATAATTGCATAAAAAGCTTTATTACCGAATAGAATATTTAAATTTATGTGTAGAGATAACTTTTGTTTTGTAACATTACATTTATATTACGTAACAGGTAAACTTCTTTATGCTAAATAAGCCTCATTGTGTTCAGTTCCACGGCCCAGAGTTCTTGAAGTAAATTAATTAATGATCACATACTGACGTCAGAAAATAACACAGGATTACAAAACAAAACATAAATTTATAGCTTATAAAATATTTCATGTTTGTGTTTACAGAAACCATAATATGGGCGTAGTGCCACACCTTTTGGCAATAAAAAAATGAATATCATAAATTCCATTCTCTACTAAATTTACCACCCTCAAAAAAAAAAAAAAGAAACATTAAACGTAACAAATTTCACCCTATAAAAATGTCCCAATATTTATCAATAAGTTAAACTGATGTCTGGCATAAACCAATCGAAAACAGAACGCGTGGTCGGGTGAATGGGATGGGTGAAGAAGGGGTTGGGGTTGAAGGAGAGGTAGAGTCATTATTAATAATAAATTTTGCATGTAGTTTGTTAGCATGGTTCATGTGATCCCTCGACCCCTCTTTTTACCACCCAAACAGTAGTAGGGTGGATCTAAATTCACGACTGACAAGTATACAAGGGTTGGGGTGATAACTGGATCACTGTTGGGGAGGGGGGTGTGGATGCGGGAAGCTGCGTGGTTTCATATGGAGACCATATAGTTTATACTTATTTAGAAGGGTGCGGTGGGACGACTCAAACGTTCGTTTGATAGGGAATGGTAAATCTCTGTACATATATGTATGTATGTACGTTGGGGGAGGCGTTTTTCCACTTTTTTTTTGTGTTTGAACCCCTCTGTGATTCTCAAGTGGTGTGTAACTATGTACATTCAATGTGAATTATGGTATTGAAGAAAAATTATATCGAATATAAAATGATGATGAAATTTATTACATTTTTTATGCGGAGATTAGAATCTTCTTTATCTTCTATTAGATTAGATTTATGATTAAAATTGAAAGATTTAGGGAAATACACATTTTTTTGATTGAATATTAAATCCGTACTAACTTTGTGTCTCAGAGCTGTATAGTAAACTCCCTTCATTCGTTATAACTATTAAAAATTGTTTTTAAAAGTATTTTAAATATTTTATCTTAAAAATCTCGTTTTGTACCATCTGTAATAGACATTTGCGATGAAATTAGTATCACAAATAGATTACCGTCAAAAATTGTACAAACAAGCTTGTAATTTCCTTAAATATATTCCTAAATATGAGGCGTTTACTGTACCACGTTATTTATTTTCTATATATTATCAGTAATACAGTTATACGAAACTATAAATTATTAATAAACGCTAATTATAGCAATTACTTTTATTACACACTGTACATGATTTAACTGTTGCTGTTGCAAATTACCTAACTGATGCAGACATTGTATTTAATTAATAACCCCTCTGTATATATCCATCTCACTCTAACACATTACATTTACTGTTTCATAATAACGGTTTAGTTGTTTTCGTAGTATTATCGTGAAATACTCATTTAATAAGTACTCAAGGTCAATTGATTGGCGGATAAGTATACCAAACCTAAAATTATATTCACACGTTCATAAAAATAGGTCGCTACTCGCTTATATAGAATATTGTACATGATTGTCTATAGCTCCCCTACTGTATATTGACTACAAGTGAATTTAATTACAAAACTGTGCTATACTTTACTATACTATTGTTGTTTACATTAAACTAGCAATGAAATGTAATTAAACATTTTGATTTAAATAGTCTATTGATATTTATATACTATGTCGTGTTATTATAGTAGTATAATAATTAGGAGCTATAATTAAGTCATTATTATTAACTCATACTTTTATTATTTTTTTCTGGAAACGGTGTCTGACGTCATTTTATCGATAAATGTGTTAGGATAGATTATTTGGTTGTTATCTGAGGGTTTTAATTTCGTATATTAATAGTAAATAATTGGTATAAATGGTATAATATTAATTTTGGATCACGTTGTATGAAGAGAGCTATTTTTAAACTTGCGCTGCGTTACAATTTTTTATATGAGAGGTAGAAAATAAACCCTATTATTAATTTTACTGGCAACTACCTCGCTAGGTTGTTGATACTCGTAAATAAAGATAGCAAATATAGATATATCAAAAGATGATGTCCAGAGATATCAAAAATGACGTAGAACTTGTCCCTTTAATTTTGTACTCTTTTTAATGGTCCGCTAATTTTTTAAAAAATATTATGACCAATTAAAAAATAATTGAGCAGCTGAGGAACTTTGATCAATTTAATAGAACACCAATTGTATTTTAAAGAATACATTTATTTATTTAGTCATTTCAAAATAACAGTTTACAATTATTACATAATCGTATAAAAATAAAACTGTTGACTACAAATTGTGGTGCATTTCACTATTTAGTTTGTTTTCACATGTTACTTTTGAAGTTTATCGTTATTTTTACGTGATTTGTTTTTAATTTTGTTATCTGATTGTATAATATATATTTAAAAGTTTATTTATAACTTTCTATTTAGATTTACGACACACATGCTGCTTTTGCTGCAGTACTAGTACCTATACCTATAGTATTCGTATTCGTATTCGTGCGAGAACGTACGATTTTGTTTTACATACATACGCGAGTGTATTAGACTACCAAAGTATTAAATAATTTATTAACACATTAACGGTGTTTCACGTTTATTTAAATTGTGTTTTTCAATTTTCGGTATCAATTTAGTTATTTTAATATATATTTTATATATATATAGCTTTATTTTTTTATCATTTTAACACATTAACACATGATTTTAACACTTCCGTTGATTCAACACACTATATAACACTCCCTTCTATTCAAAGCTGATGACGTCATTCTGACATTATATTCATACTTATAATGGCGGCCAGTTTTATATCATTGCATACGATTATAAGCTACATTTACAAGTATTAAATTATATTCTGTTTTAGCATTAAAATTTATACATAACATAGCAAATAATTTATTTATTTAACAAACTAATCAGGAGTTTTAAGGTTATGTTAAAAATATTAGGTATTATTTAGGGTGAACAAAAACTTTAAGACTATCAGTGCATACTATCTATCGTATTATTAATTATCTACATGGGTCAATAATAAATACATAACAAAATTGCTTTGGCCAAAGAAGTACATAAAATATACGACTACAGCTGCAGGTAAACTATGTTACTACAGTTTCGTGTTTTAACTCCGTATTGAACAACACACTTCATCAGATTAACACTTGCAAGGTGCAATTTTTTCCAAATCGATTAGCATCACAAATAACATGAAGATTATCTACCGATTCACTAATTTCCGACCTTGTTACCACCACGTTATTATTATCGAATAGAATCTCCGCTAATGTTGATATTTATCAATGAATAGTCACACACATTATTTATGTACTTATTTTACTTCTTGTAAGTTATTCTTAATAGTTTTTTCATTTAAATATAAGTACAGATATATGTAGTGTATAACAAGAAACCTAACCTCTAAAGCCAGCCACTCCTATTAACTGTTTCAAACTATGTATCATAAATATTGTCAACTAAAGATGTTTTTATAAAAAGTATTCTACAATTTATTAAACTAAAATCGTAAATTATAACCTTTCGAGTAGTATTAATATAATATTATTTTATATGGGCGACATTTTTTAAGTTTAACTACTACCTCAAAAAAAAAGAGTCTCTACGACTTTACGACTTTTATTAGAATCGGAACAGATTTTTGGGTGACATGGGGCGATTAGTGGACAACGAAAGAAACGTCTATAGGAATTCTAACCATAGTCTGTAGGAAAGCAGTACGATAGTACGAAAACATACCGATATTCTACAGATATATAGATATCAAATAGATATTCTGACAAATTGTTTGTAGGGCTCTGTCTTATTAGACCATACTATAGTTCTTAAAGGACTTTATAACAAATGCCAACTTAATAAGAAGTAGTGGGTGGTAGGAGCATCACAAATAGGCCGACGTTAAATAAATTAAAAATAAATAAACGTAATATAAATTACGGATAAATAAATTTTTTCATGAAGTTGATTTATTAGCTCTACACGGTTGTGGAAGTGAGAAATTGTGTTTTTGTTCCGCATTTGACTTTAAAATAAATTGTAAAGATTATTTTCTTTTATTCCAATGCAAATCTTGCATGCAATTGCTAATCTACTGTGACTAAAACTATATACAGTATTTTACACAAGACAGTTGAAAGAAATACATTCTTTATGCATAATTAGTATATGAAAAAATCAAATCTTTAAATTGCATGTTATTATTGTTTAAAAATAACATCGTTTTAAAACAATCATTTAAAATTCATATATTCTTAACAATTAAATGTCACACTAACAAGATATACTTATAACAATATAAAAATAGAAAATATTTAATTAAATAAATTGTAATTAATTTGAACTGCACATTTACATATCACCTCATTTCATTTAATAACTCGCGCTGTAACGTTACCGTAAGGTCAGCGGATGAAACAACTCCAGCTTGACAACCCGAACCCGATATAAATTGTTCATAAATCACACCACCAACTCGAGTGAAGTCTGCTACTAGTTACTGAATGCTGCCATATGCATTATCACATGCAAACAATTATATGTATTACTCCAACACAAATGGTTTATATTAAACGAGAGAGAGAGAGAGAGAAAGGAAAAACTATTTATAGCAGTTAAATTAACATGCACATTTTATGCAATCAGTATTTTTAGTTATGATTAAAATTGTTTTTGTATACAGCCATCAAGTCGAGTGAAGTTTGCTTCAGTTATTGAATACGCCATATTTAAAATATGCCGCCAAATTCAAATATGAACCACCATATATAAAAATATAGTCATAGGATTTGTTCAAGATTTCTTAATTCATATTTTTCTATTCATAGTTCCTTCAGGAAATAGGTTTTTATCACTTTTATGATGCTGTCACTATTTTGTAAGAGAGGAAACAATATAATAAAGTTGATCTAATTCACAGGTCGGGTCAATTCGTTGTTCCAGCATGATACAATCGATTTAGGGTAGATTAACTTCCCCTAAACCAATTTATAAATCAAATTCTATCTTATTTTTTTTTCTACCTGTTCTAAACATTTTTTTTTGTTCAAATAATTTATTTTCGATTTATAGATGACTTGTTGTTATGCTATAATATATCAAAATATAATTTCAGCTTAGAAAATAAAGCTGTCAGAAAAAAAAGAGTACAATAGATAAAATGTGAAGGCAATTTCAATAATTGGTTCATTATTATATATAGTAAACAAATTATGAGCATAAAATAATGTTATAAAAATATATTTTAGTCGCTGTGGTAGTAAGAATCTGTTATCTTCTTAAATTTAAATTTATCGGCGAAATGAAATGTCTAAAAAGCAGTTAACAGGGATCAATGGTTATAGTCTTTGAACTCTTAAGTTAAACAGATGCTTTAAGAACCACCCGGCGACCCCGCTAAACAAAAAAAAAACATGTGTACACTCGATGGATCAATTTAAATTTAAATAAGTTACAGCTAAAATATATTTAATGTACAACAAGAAAGTTAATTAAATATATTTTATAAAAGGATATCACCCTATTACCTTGTACACGGTTCAATAAATTTATCACAGGTATCACTGAATAACCCCCAAATGTATTGATACTCCCGATTGGTAGGGGAGGTTACATAGACACTGCGCTAAGGGTAAGTTACATGTACAAGACACCCACAATACTGTCATGGCGACCGATTAATTTAACGTTTCACGTATCACTTCACAAGGCGTACATGTAAGTAACTAGGTATACTCGTACGCAATTAGTAATGCAATAGCTTTGTACACATTGCCCCAGAACACTCAACTTATTAAGCATACATTTTTACCGAACAGTTTTATCTATTTTTTTTTTTTTTTTTTATTTAGATGCGATTTCAACCGCTATATCTCGGATTAATTGTAACATAATAATTGTCTGTATTTTTTAGGTGTTATGCTTTTCTTAGTGGTTTATTCATCAAAATATATAATATTTGTTGATTTATATTTTCGAGAATCAAACATGGACGCCAAGGAAACTAAACGTGTACTATCTTAGACAACCTGGGGATTTAAATAAATTTAATTTACTTTTTTTAATATTTTTTTTTACTTTTTGTTTTAGTTTTTAAAAGGGCGTTGTGGGCAAATAATTTAGACTAAAGCAATGTGCAAAACAGATATACTGTACGTTATACCATTCTGATTGTTTTCTAATCTAAATTCTATTTTCTAATCTTCATCTGTAGTTACTAAATAATTGTGGGATCTCGCAAGAATTGGATCGCGGTGTATATTTTTTATTAGAGTCACTGTACTCTAATCTATTTTGGTATCCAGTTTTATTGCTGTAATCGTAATACATAGTACCTAATTCAATAAATTGTATTTTTATATATCACTTCAAGTTTTGAGACGTTTGGGCAGATGTAACCTATTTTCAATATATGAAGCGGTTTAACTTAAGTTTTTTTATAAGATTATTTCTACAGCTGTTTTTAATTAGTGCTTTTCAAAGGAACAGCCGTTAATTGTCTATAATGTTGTTTTATACCAGGTGCTTTTATCTAATTTCAAATCTTTATAATTTTATAAAAAAAAATGGTTTCTAAAGGTTATATGTGCTAATTGATTCTACGAGTTATCCCGTCATTAAATCACATGGTGTAATGTTGTAATATTAGTTGTTCGAGAAGTATTATAGTTGGTAATAATAATAAATATGAACCTTTATTCTGGATTTTAGAAACAAGTTGTTAAAAAATGTTGTTATGTTATTGTGTAGGGCTTGGAAGTAGGGTGGGGGAATCAAAAGTGACTTATAAGGGAAACTTTATTAAAATAAATATAACAGAGTTTTTTTTCTTTATTTTTTTGAAGAGGGTCTGAACTCTAAAGCCGAGGGCGTGTAAGGTCCTCGTTCTTAATGTAGCTTTGTTGTGAAGCATACATGAACATGCCTACTCATACGTGATTAAAGAAATACATAGGGAAACCTTATTTATAAACCCAGACCCCGAGAAGTCAAGACGTACTAAACATAAGGATTTTTAGACTTTTTTTATTATATACATAGTATTACATAGTCGCGATATAGTTGATTCAGTATACGAGTATATAATAAAATAAAATATATACTCCTACATAAGATGTATTTATTTCTTGTATGAGTTTTGACTTAATATTATTTTGATCTCTTTACCCTAAGGACATCACCCTAGTTATTTCTTTATTATATTACATTTTTTATATTAATATGATATAAAAAATATTCAATTTGAAAATACCTATCAAAAGAGAGAAATAAAATAATATGCTTTATAATTGTTTGGCATTCTGTTAAAGCATCGACTGCAAAGTTGAAATTTGTTAATACATAGTAAAAAATAATGCAGGAATTATGATGTGATCTTATGATTTTGATAGTGTTCATTAATTAGATAAAAATTCATTATATTACTTTAAGCGAATAAGGCGGGCGAATAGGTGTTATAAAAGGGTTCATCCCTTTTACTGTTTATAAGCATAATTTGTTTCTGTGAAACTATTTAAGAAAAGAATCTGTCAAGTATTTCAATTTAGGTTAGTACTTTACCATTTTGAAATTTATAACAAACTGGTTTGACGTTTTTGTATAAATATTATTGGTCATTTGTCACTGGATATTTTCTTTCTAAATTGTTTTCAGGCGACATTTTAATTTCTGTTGTTTATATGCATTGGCACTGCCGCTGATGCAACATATAGCTTGTATTGCATAGCTGCTGGTATTATTCAATATCTACGAGTGTTTCAATAATAACATTTATTTCATGTTTACTACTTAACCAACTTTCATTTTTTTCGTATTTCCTGTTGAAATGATAATAATACACCATGAGGGCACCGGTACCCACTGCTCACTTATTTAATAAAATAATAATACGTAGATAAATTGAATTTCAAATATTTCATTTCTAAACATTTTTTTATTAGCGTTTAACAGAATTGTCTAGACATTTGGAAAGCGCATGCGGTTTGACCAAATTTTTTGAGTGGTTTGCAATACCACTTTCTCGACAGGATAATTGCAGATTTATAATCAGTTTCCGTACTTTGAAATGTACCTTTCCTTTCCTCTCCTTTCCCCTTGCTTGCTCCTGCTGTCACTCTTTCTTACCATATGATTATTTTAACGTTTTATTTTAAATTACAGAATACAAACTGTTATTTCCTTAGACCTGAGGCAATACTTATATAAATTCAGAATATTGTTATTTTTTTCTTTGTAATTGTTTATTAACTTTTGTTCCACACATGTTATTGATTCGAAACTAACAAGCTGAACGCACGCATGATGTCTTGCGTCTTGCTGATCAACAATTTTATTTATTTTCAAGATTCTTGGATTACTGGACGATCGATCTATCGATTGATTATTGGCAACTGACAAAGAAGAATAAGAAGACGCTTATACTATTGGTCTATGACCACTGGTGATTACCATCAGCGAGGTATAGAGTTCCTACGGGATATTTTAATGTAGGAACTTCATACCGTGCTCTTGGATTTGCCAAAATACAACAAAGCGTGAAGAGACAACATAACACGTCATTTGCAATGACAAGCGATCAAAATAACTTTGACCTTGTCTAGACATCTTACTTGTATTAAAAATGTTCATTTGTATTTCTGTGTGTGTGTGTGTACGTATACCTACATTAACCAGCTGTGTTTTTAATCACAATTTGTATGTGCGCGGTTTATTCTGTTTTTACTGTTAATATTTCGCTTGGTTTTTATCGTTTCAAAATAAACAAATAGAACTTAAACCGCGAATGTTATTCGTCATTTGTTTGTGCAAAGTATGGAGTGAAACAATTAACTTGTAGCATGTCCTTGTGAATGAATAATACAATGTGTTTTAAATGTGACTTTTCGTTGCATTTCCTGGGAAGGTTGATGACATGAGCAAACACAGTTTTTACCTCATCCTACTAGATATTTAAATTTTTATCAAACATAGATAGTCGACCGAACAGCGAACGGGTCTGATTTTTATAAAAGTAACAAGAGTTATAACCTTTAAAATGCTGATATCTCGAAAACCAAGATACATATTAAAAAATAAATTGCATATTTGGAATCGGTATACAAAACTACGCCAAGAACCATCAAAAATTGATCAAAACATATATATCATTTTTTATGAAATTAACTAGAGTATAACCTTTAAAATTTTCGAGATTTTTATAAAATTAACAAGAGTATAACCTTTAAAATTTTTAACAAAAAAATAACTTTTTTTATATATTTTAAATAAATTTTCTAACGTAGTTTTTTACGCTGATTTCAAAACTGAAAACCATTTTAAAATACATATATGTATTATGTACGTCTGAATATGGATTCAAGACACCTATCAAAACATAAATCGGAGATTTGAAATCAGCATAAAAAACTACGTCAAGAACCCTCAAAAATTGATCAAAACAAAAATATAATTTTTTATGAAATTAACAAGAGTATAACCTTTAAAATTTTCGAGAATTTTATAAAATGAACTAGAGTATAACCTTTAAAATTTTCGAGAATTTTATAAAATGAACAAAAGTATAACCTTTAAATTTTTTATAAAATGAACAAGAGTATAATCTTTAAAATTTCCGAGACTTTTACAAAATGAACAAGAGTATAACCTTTATAATTTTTATAAAATTACAAGAGTATAACCTTTACAATTTTTAAAATTTTTATAAAATGAACAAGAGTATAATAACCTTTAAAATTTTCACGATTTTTATAAAATTACAAGAGTATAACCTTTACAATTTTTAAAATTTTTATAAAATGAACAAGAGTATAACCTTTAAAATTTCCGAGATTTTTACAAAATGAACAAGAGTATAACCTTTATAATTTTTAAAATTTTTATAAAATTACAAGAGTATAACCTTTACAATTTTTAAAATTTTTATAAAATGAACAAGAGTATAACCTTTATAATTTTTAAAAAATTTATAAAATTACAAGAGTATAACTTTTGAAATTTTCACGATTTTTATAAAATGTATTTTATAAAAATCATCCCAGCTGTGACAAGGCTGGATCGTATGTAAATGCAATAATTACATTTATTCAACATATTCGTCAGATATAAACAACTGAACAGTAAATAAAAACACCTATAATTTAAACTTTTAACATGTTTCTTTATTTAATATAATGACAGTATACAGAACAAAATACAAAGTAAACAAATAAATTATCGATAATGACTGAGAGTTTATTTTACAATATAGATTTTGAACACTAATAATATGACTACGTATTAGACCTGATCAAATGAACATAATATATTATATATAATTTGTACGTGTCTTTTTTTCAGATAGTTATTTAATTTAATTTGGAGAAATTTACAATGAAACACATCATTTTTTTTCCATTTATTAAAAATTATATATTTCTCTTATTTGTGGCCATGAGCATTAAGCAGATTGCTGTGTTGACACCAAACCATCAAAATTATAAAAATCAATCAATTAAAATAATATTCTTACATATAGGTCTAATATTCTTCTGTTACAATATTAAATTTCCTAGTTTACCTTATTTACATTGTGATAAATACTCAGTAAAAATTACTATGTGTCATAGCACCAAGATGCTATAATGGATTTATATATAGCATCAAATACATTATATTTAAGTAGTTATATATTTCGCAGTGTGATTGATTCAGTCTCTATATGTATTGCGTACAGTCTCCGAAAATTATATCTCATAAAAAGTGTGTACGTAACTTTGTAATTAACACCCGACTATACTTTTGTCTACGATTGTCATCCTGAAACAAGTTTCAATAAAATTTATTTAAAAAACAAAGAATTTACTATCTCAATAACGTAATTCTTGTCCATTCATAAAAACGAAGAATTTAAAAGATTTATTTATTTAAATACATAAATACATGTCAACACCTTGGCATTAGCTCATAATTTATGGGGTATGTATTTCACAAAGGCCACTAGCCGACTTGGCTATCATTTCTCAAAGGCCCCTAACCGACTTTGCAAGTGCATTGCCGATCTGCTCATAAGGATTCAAAAAAATTGCAAGCACTGCAGGTAAGACAAATACAATAATTTATTGTTCCATTTTTTTGTAACTAACTCAGTGGCATAGTGGGCATTCTAGTTGCACGTGTTTATGATCCGGGTTTTTTGTATACTTTTACGATTTGTTTTTACCTTTTTTTTTAAGTAATTTATATTCTTTTATAGACTTAAGAGTTGTCTCCACTGATGAAACTTTTCGCTACTATAAAACAAAAAACATTACCTTACTTTGAAACTTAATGTTTTTTTTTTTTTTCAAAATTTGGAATAGTTTTTGTTGATATATTTATTAGGTACCAATGTTAGCCTATATACAAAATTCAACTTTGTAACTCAATTTTCACCATCAGCAAAAACAGCTCTATACTTTTTTTTATTGTGCTCGCAATGAATAGCGTAGTACACATGAGTACTGTGTATGTGAAATACCAACGCAGCATCTTGGTCATATTTTGAGGTTATGTTCACCATATGTCAAGTTGTGGCCTGTATGCCATCGCGTTTTACAGAAGCGTTTCAGAGCTGTTATATAGTTATTTACATAAATATAAGTACATACAATTTTAAGTTAAAAATTGTTTACTGATACTAATGCCATTTCGTATGCCAACGTTTACCAAAGGCATGTACATTACATTTTGTTTAGGTTATAACAATTACCATATGCTACGTATAACATTTTTGTTATTAAACCAATTAAAAAATAAATTGCAGATCTGGAATCAGTATACAAAACTACGTCAAGAACCATCAAAAATTGGTCAAAACATATATATCATTTTTTATGAAATTAACAAGAGTATATATAACCTTGAAATTTTTTACGATTTTTATAAAATGAACAAGAGTATAACCCTTAAAGTTTTCACGATTTTTATAAAATTAACAAGAGTATAACCTTTAAATTTTTTAAAATTATTATAAAATGAACAAGAGTATAACCTTTAAAATTTTCGAGATTTTTATAAAATGATCAAGAGTATAACATTTTTGTTTTTGGACCTTAAAACAGAATAACCTCTATCTAATACTACGGTTTTCTTTATTATAGGTCAATAATTAATTTCACATTTATTTATTTATAATTAAATTAAATATGGTTAATTCTCAAAACCGAATTTGCAATCGACTCATGATAAATTATGATTATAATTATGTAATTATCATATTGTTTGCTTATTGTATCAGCATAAAAAATAAATTACTTCTGAATAAATCCCAAATGAAACATAATCGATATCAAATATATGAGTATGTTTTAAGAGCGATAAAAAAGTACTTGATTTTTAATCTACAATCACATTTGAACAAGTAAAGTCAAATGATAATAGTAAATTATTCATACAAATTGAGATCTAAATACAACTGATTATTTATGTATGTGTGTATGTGCGTATGACAGAAATTATAGTATGTACAATTGTACATATTTGTTAAATTTTAATTTAATCTAGATTTATTGTCCTGTTAGTTTGGAAACCTGTTGAATAAAATAATATTTTAATGTATTGACTGAGCCTTCATTTTTCGTTTAGATTCAGATAATTTTTAATAGTTTATTATTCATGTTTTTCAATTAGAACAAAATATACAGGAACAGTTATGAAAATTAATAAATATGAGTTTAACAAATTTAAAATATCCAATAGAAAATTAATAAATATGAATTCAGCAAATTTTAAAAATTCAACGTTTCTTGAATTTTAAGAAGGTTTATAGCCTTCTTTCCATTTAGAAAATTAATAAATATGAATTCAGCAAATTTTAAAAATTCAACGTTTCTTGGATTTTAAGAAGCTTATAGTCTTTTTTCCATCTCAAAAATCAATGAATATGAGTTCTTTACAGTGGTATATTGATAAACATTAAAGTAGAAATTTTCTCTAAAGATAAAATGTGTTAATGATGGTGTATTGATAGTGGTGTATTGATAAACATTAAAGTAAAAATTTTCTCTAAAGATAAAGTGTGTTAATGTGATTACACTCTGCTAAGAAACTCGGAGGTTCCAATGTAAGACACTCTTGTAAGATATAACTTACACAGATGGATATATCATGTAAAATTCTAACAATTAAAAGTTTTAAAAGAACATTACTCTGTAAGAAGTTAAACATCACATATACACAGAATTATGCTGGTACATTATTTATATAATAACTACGAAACGAATATAAAATATATGTTATTTTTTATTACATATTTTTATAAAGTTGTCGAGTGACTTATACTCGTACTCATATGTAACAAAACCATATCTAATCTTTAGGGGCATATTTTATGTGTGGTGTATTTTATAAACATGTACTGTCCGAGCCATAATTATTTACTATAAAAATATATATTTCAAATCATATACAAACCCAGAATTATTTCTTATACCGTGTTTTTTTATTTCTTTTACACTGTAATTTATTTGTATGATAAAACTTTTATCATAAATTTGTTATGTAATCATAGCAATTTTTTTCATGTGACAATTATTAACCATATTATTATTATGTGATTTATATGCCTATATGTATACTTCGTACTTATCCTTGTCAATCATTATTACAAATAATAAGTAAACCGCATTATTATGTGAAATGTGTGGCAATGTGTGGCAATATCTGCAAATAAGTATGTATATGCTTTTTATGAATGAAGAATGTGATTAGTTGAGTTTATGTTATGAACAGGTATTATACTAACTAGTCTTGTTTATTAAGTAAACCATATTGCGAAGAAAAAATTAACTACAATCTACTGTTTTAATTTTATGTTTTAATCTTAAATATATATTTTTTTAAATATTTATTTGAGTGCTACTTTCGATAGCACTTAAAAGTATTTGTAATACTTAATTTATAATTTATAAATATGAGTACGGGTATTTAAAATATAGAGATTATTCTTAAACTGTATGTTCTTAGTTATAAAATAGAATATGTATTTCTTGCATTATTTCAGTATTAATTGTCAATGTACTTAGTGCGCCTGCATCAGTTCACTTATTATTATATTTAAATTAATTTCTTTACTTTTCACATCTTGAAAATATTTTCTCTTTGACTTATTTAAAAAAAAACACTACTGTCATGCTTTATGTTAGTAGTTTACATACTAAATTTGCAAATTAAAACTAAAACATATGAGAAACCGAAATTTATAACAGCAGTAGCCATGAATAGATCATTCTTATGGTCTGGATATAAAGTATAAGAAGAAGCAGAACAATATTGGGTGCGATAAAAGGCTACGTGCCCAGGAAGCCTGAGAAATTATATATAAAAAAAACTAAAACATATGCTGAATTACAATTATGCATATTGTCACTATTTTTACAATTAAAACATTAAATTAAAACTAAAACACTAGGTGGAAATGAAATTTTAAATAACGATAAATAAAGACAGTTATTTATAATTCTTCAAACTATTAAAACATTTAGTGGTGTAAAAGTAAATTCAATATTAAATAGCTATATCTCCGTTAATTTTTTGATATTCAAATAGAAAATTTTATAGACGTATAACAAAAAACATTCTAAAAAATGAATTTGATTAATATATGGTATATGGTCAGTCGATGACACACCAAATTTTTACATGACGAGTACCTATACTCGGGGGGCTCCTCCCCCTCTTATGCTGAATTACAATGGTAATCTTATTTATAAATACCGGATTAACCTCAACAATAAAGATTTGATTTATTTATTTAACGTGTGCTTATTTTTGATACTGAGTTTTATGCAGTATAATTTATATACTTTTACTCATTTGTTTTATGATTATGAGAACACATAATCAAAATAACTTTTACAACAACCAAACCCAGCTGGTCCGGGATCGAACCCGAAGACACAGCAGTCACCATCATGCATAAATGCTCTCGACCACTGTGCCGTTCTGTATCTAAGATATCTAGCAGTACTAAGACTGAGGAAGGACTTAAATGTGCTCAATGCTTACTCGCATAGGAGCGTTCAAGAATTCAACTGTTACATAATAAACACCAACCTGTTGCACTCGTACTGAAATACGACTACATACCTGACAAGGACACCTCAGCATAAATTAAATTTTACGATACTTATTTACACTTGGACGTTAAAAATTATACAATTTATTTGATAAATTTACATAAATATGTTAAAATTCATGTTCCATATTTATGTTGAACAACCACTTGAACGCGTGCTTTCAACCTTACTACATATATTCTAAAATATTCTAAATTCTAGAAGTCATGAGTGAGGTGTGTTAAGCGTGTTAACTGACCGAGTGTGTGTGTGTTGGTGTGAAATTTACTTCTGTGTTCAAGATTTTAAATCATGTAATTTAATTTAACGAATAACAAAAAATGAATTCTTTTAAATAGGGCTGTGTTTTATTTATTGTGGAGTATAGTATAAGTGTATATCTTCAATATGATTAATTATTTTTCGTTTCTATACATTCTTACATGAATAGAGGCGTTAACCGTTAATTTTGCGGGACCTGGTCTAATCGTGTTTAGAGAACTATCTATCAAATAAACATTGGTTTACCATTTGTCGAAAAAGTATTTTACCCAATTAGAAAATTGTCTTGCACTTGCTTGCTTACCTCAAGCTAATTACAAGATTTCATATTCAAAATATCGCACACACAGTAAAGTATCATTCCCACTCATTGTTTTAATGTTATTTTTAATTTTGTATTTAATTTAAATTGTTTAGAATATGGAAATATATATAATAATTCCGTGCACCATTTCTAATTTAGGTTTACTTATTTTTTTAGGTTTAATGTTTCTAAATTATTATAACCTCTAAAATGTGACAATCTGTCAAAATGCAGTAGGATTTATTTTTAAAAGAAGTTTAATGTCAGTTTGTCAAAAATAAAGAAGTAAAAACAATTTCTATTACTACTTGTTATTAAAAACAGCAATTTTAATTATTCCACATTCTCAAAATGTCAAAATTTTTATTTCCAACGATGTACTAAAATTAACTAAACTTTAATTAAAAAATGAATGTGACAAGGAATGTTTATTCTGTTTAAATTAAACGTAAATTAAATATCAAAACAGAGAGTGGAAATGAGGTTTTAAATATTTGCTAAGAGTCAGAAATACATGCTGATAACACAAATTCATGAGCAGACCGCAAACTTTAACTTTAATTTAAGCCGAGCTACCACTAACAATTAGAAACAACAATTTTACGCTATTACAGTTACAAAATTTTATTCCTTTTTTGTGTTAACTTATGAAAAATGAATCCTCTTATAACGCGGTTAGTAAGTTACGCGTTATATGAAATCGCGTTATAATAAACCAAAGACAGAACATGTCAAAAATTATACATACAATAGATTACTCTGCGTAAGACGTTACCTTGTTCTTGAGCTGAGGAAGGTGAGAAGGTCATCCTAAAATAATTTACTTTACTCGTTAGCATCTTTTTGCAACTCATTTTATAATTTCATAAACTTTGAATCACCAATTTTTCATGAAATTCAATTTCTCTAAGAATATTTTTTCAACACGTTGTCTTAATAATAAATGAATGGTGTTTTTATGTAAAATATTACGGTTGGAAGACACGCATCACAAAATTTACATATACTGTAAATACTTCCTACTTTGTATTACTTCATTTTTAATGTTTATAACATTTTCCTAATAATTTTTAGAGTGTATTTTAAGTATTAATATCATAATATATAAAAATGTTGTTATTTTATCCAAGGAATTTATATTTGACCAGGTATCCAAATATATCATGGCAATAATATAAATCATGCATATCGGCTTACGTATCAGTATTTTAACCTAACCACTTATATTTATACAGCAGGTGTAGGGATTCATTAGTCCTCGGTACGATGGCTAGTTGAGAAGTGACCAAACAAAACTACGTGTGCACACGACATTATACTGCACGTTTTTTACAGTATTTATCACGGTAAATTTTTAGTACTAAAAACGTATAGCCGCAGTTTTTATACGACAAAATAAATGTGTGACAAAATTTGCTATATGTTTAAGGTAAGTAAAGAACTAAACAAAAACGCTGTTCGATATTAATTTTCAATAGGACGAATCAATAGAGTTCGGACTTTGAAGCGAAGGTATTGTTGTTAGATTTGTACTGCTAAAATTTATAGTAGCCGAATTATTGTTGATTTAGAATTCTTGGATAAAATATTGCCTGTAATGTCGCTTGAGTTGCAACGCGATTTTGTTAATAATTCTTGCTCTACGTCTAATATCGATTGTCCATTTCATTAGTGAGACAACTCCGAAATCCAATGTAGATAAGTTGTCCAATATAGTTAAAATACAAGCAATACGAATATTGTTTACGTACTACCTCAAAACGATAGATACTGTTACAGAATCCGACTACTTAGAAATGAGAATTTAACTTATAACTGAAACTAACAAATAAATAGTCCGTTTACGACTTTTTCACAGGTGTGTTTTTCATAGTTCTCGAATTCCTAATCTTTATTTGACATTCAAATTATCAAGTTACAGTTTATCACATTTAGCCTAAAATTTTAAAAACAAATCAAAACTTTTCTACTTATGTACTTTAAGTAAAATTTATTAAAGATTCGATAGTTAAATTAAAATTCATAAAAGTTAAAAACATTATCTGATGAATGTCAAACGTATATAATCGGATATGACTTATACATTCTGGGTTTGGTTGTTATCAAATTAAATTGATTATTTACATACATATTCATAAACATATTAGGCAGTGGTGCGGTCCACACGGTAAGACATAGGTATGAAATAGGCCAACATTAAACAAATTAAATGAAAAAGGGAAAATACTATTTTGAAAGTATAAAAAGTATTTTTTTAAATATTAAACAATGATAAAATATTTCACAAAGATTTTATGAAAAAAAAAATACTCCACATGAAAATTTTGTAATTTGGTATTAAAGTTTTTTTTAAATGTTGCTTCAATGGGGACGGTGCCTTAACTAGTAAGAAGTGAACATAGCTACGACTGTCGGATTTCATTAATTTTATCTAGTTAATAAATTTATACTTATTATAACATTTACGAAATATTTAAAATTCATATGTGAACTAGACAATAACTTCCGATTAGCGGGGGGTCTCGGTTTTCTCAATTACGCGTCTGTATTTGTATTCATAAGCTAGAAATGATTAATGATGATTTTTAAGGTTTATAAACACAAAAATATAATCATTGTTCTAAAACAATAGCCTAATGTAAAATATACTCGTACTGTACCACAATCTGTAATTAATAAAATATTTATACATTATAAAGCATAAAACTCTAATATTGTTATTGTAAATATATAATTAAAGGTAATTAGTATGATTGATATTAGAATAAATATTTTTTTAACTAATTATTATATCTTTATTATTTTAATATTCTAGCGATAAATTATGATTATCGCGATTCGTAATTAATAGTTATTACTATATTAATAGTAGTTTCTGATTCAAAATTGGAGACCATTTTTAAATATCTGCGTGATTTACGTCTGAACGTACTGACATCTCAAAAACCGAGATAACTATTTCAAAATAAATTTCAGATCATCAAATATTCATTAAATATTAAATAAAAAAGAAAGAGAGGGAGATGGTAATCGACCCACTAAATTCACATAATTTTTAAATTTAAAAATATAAAAAGTTATTATTAATTATAGTATTAAAATTTTGTATTAATTTTAACTTTTACGATATTCCTTATTGTAATTTGTAATGATTAATAATTTTACATTATCCTTGTAAGAAAAAACAACTTAACAACAAAATATATAAAATAATTAAATTAAGTAAATGTTGACTTAACTACTAAATTTTACCTTACTTAAAAATACTTAATAATAAAAGTAAAATACTAAAATAAATAAATTTAGCAGATCTCTATTCAAGCCTGAATCAGTCTTGCAGTTTTGGAAATAAGGTCCTTTCTTATGTCCTCAATTAATCATTTGGCATTAGTCCTATGGTCTCCAGAGTAGTACAACGAAGATTCTTTATTGTTAGCTTCCGGATGATGATAAAATTTGCAGCGTCTTTCTGTAACATAGTATTTGATTTACTAATAAAATTCTATAACTTTGCAAGACTTGTGGCAAAATTGTTTTCACAATTATTATCATAAGCCCTCGTATTATGTTAAGTTTTTCATTAAAAGAGTTTTGTAGGCCGAACAGAACTGATTAAGCATATAGTTAACAAGACCTTTAAAATTGCAATTTTATTTTCATCTATTAGTTTTTTTTACTGATCCAATTACCTAAAACTTTCATAGATATCGAAGTAGGTGTTGTTCTTTAATAAGAGCAATTTCTTTAATAATTTAATAATAGGCATAACATAAATGTTTTCAAACAGACAATTGTTAATCAACTTAAAAATGATACATGGTCAAGAAACTTAAAAATAATACTGAATCGTAAAATTACAAATAAATTCAAATTACGAATCTTAAGTCCAATTTAGTACTGTCATAAAATAAGGTTATTGGCATATTAGTAGTTTTGTAAGAGCTATTAGAATCCATTAAAACGTTAACCATTCAAATTTATTGTAATTTTACAACAGTGTAGGATTGAAGTAAAAAGTTATTTTAGTAAAAATACAATATAAATATTTTAAAGTATAAATATTTTATTGACATATATCTATTTAAATAAAGGTTATTTCTGGAAACATTGTAATCATCAATAACGTTGTGTGTCGTTATTTTAAAGATCGAATTTATAGACATATTTGGACGGGTTAAAGTTATAGTGGTGTAAGTCTCAACAAGAATTAGACAAGGATAGAAGATCTAGATAAATTAATGTGTTTGTTATGTAAATTTCAGGTAAAGAAATTTGATTGACATCACTATAGTTTTAACTTGTCCATTTGTAAATATATATAGCAAAATAATTTTATTATAATTCAAATTGCGAGAGTTCGGCGGCGACTCGTACTTTAAACAAGTTGTGGGGTATAAACTGCCGATATAACTAAAAAGCACTGACTCACTTATTTTTCTATAATGTATATAGAAACGAATAAGATAAAATTCATTATCGTATTATAGATTTGTACCGTTCTTATAACCTCTTTTAAGTATAAGTCACCGCCGAACTATCGTGATTTGGACTATATTTATTATTTTATATTATTTAACATAGATAAGAGTCTTTTTAACCATGTCGCCAGATTCGCCATTCAGATTTTAGTATTTACATGAACCAAGCCATTGCTTTGCTTGAAGGTTATTTCTTCTCAATAAAACACAATGCTTTATCAACACACAAAATTAAGATTTTTGCATTGTCTTGAACATTACAAAAGTGGCTTCACTAAAACCTCTATAAATTGTAAACTAATAAATATATTGTCATTAAAGTTTGACACATATCTTTCGAAGGTTGGTCCTATCTAAACATCATATATATTTGTCAATGATGGCGCCATTTATACGTGGTTTTAATATAATAATAATTGAAGAAGAATACCGTAATTTTTGGTTTAAACTATAGCATTTAGATTTATGAAAGGGTTGAGTTCGCCTCTGGCTGATGTAACATTTGTAAAATTGCTTCTATATCATACAACACACGCACGGTCATGGAGCTAGTAGATATAAATGAGTGGTAATAATTCAAACACGTTTGGTTTGCGAGTTCTTTTGTATATATGCCATATAATTCATTTGAACAGGAATAAAAATGACTGAGATATCGGAATAACAGCGTTTTACGCGGAGTGCACAACACCCACCCAAATCAACTAGAAAGCAAACGATACATCATGGATCGTGGATCATGCACCTGATCGGGATTCCAAACGTAACTCTGACTTATACTTGGACTTGTATGTATCAATGTATGTGTATTCTTTCTAATTTAAAATTATTAGGTAATATATCATATTTTTTATACTGTCTCTCAAAACTTTATTTTTCTATTTACTATTATACTAGTAAGAGTCGGCCACACTAGTGACGCATGCGTATACTAGATTTGTTTAACTTTTATAGTACAAATTAATGCGACATTCATATAGATATATGATATCTTTAAAACTCTGCGACGCATTTTTATTATTTTTAAAAAATTTCACTCGCTGTCCTTAAATAAACGAATACAATCTATTGTAGACCCAAGCGAACCTACTATTTGTGTTTTTATTACCAAAAAAATTCAATAAATAAAATATTATCTTCCTTTTTAAATCAGACCTACATAATATTAAAAAATTGATCTGCTTTTCTTACTTTTCTTTATAAACTTATAAAACTGTGTGAGTTTATTTTTTATTTTAATTTATTTACCGTTAATTTCTGAGGCTAAGTTCTATCAAAGACGATCTCCTACTATGTTAGCAGCTTTCCACCCAAATTTCATGGTTTTTCTATTGCTTCCCTCTCTCACTTGTCACGTCTTGTGGATCCCTCTCCTCACCCTTTGCCTGCGATGAAATTAATGACCAATCTGTAATTTACACAAAAAATAACTAATTATTAAACAAAACGGGATTTGACTTATATTATGTAATTATAAGTAAATTTAGTTTATTATTTCAGTCGTATAGTATATTTTGTTGTATTCTAAAATAAATTAAAGCACAAAATATTCATTAATGAAATTAGCATGAATTTATTTATATTAACCGACTAAAATCAGGTTTTGGTTCATTTAAAAGAGAATTATATTTAATTTTCTCATTTAATCGCGCATATAATATGCATACTAACTATAGATTATATTCATAACTAGAAATACAACTTTTAGCTTGATTTTAAACGATGCTGCCTTCTTATGCTAAGAGAAAAATATATAATATGGGTATAGGCTCACTCGTATGTTCATTTAAAAAACCTTATTATAATAATATGTAAATTTATGCATGTTTTGTAATAATATATTTCTTGATTTTTAAATCGTTGTAATTTATAGATTGCGATTGACATTGATAAATACCCTACACGTTCATTTAATAGAATCTACGTGAAATTAACACTCTCCGAAACTCTCATATAGGAGATCATGGAAAAAATCAAGCGTTTGATTATTTCACTTTTTTTTTTTTTAAATAATAATTCACGGACTTTTTATTTAATTTACGTCTGTCTATTTCCGTGTCTTCCTATCTTATGTTTGCATTTTTAAGGTGCTGCGATGTACCCCACATATATATATCTGAAGAAATTTAATTTTGAAGAAAAATTAGCAAAAAAATTAATAAATTGTAATCCTAAAAAGAATTGTATAATATAGACGGTATTTTTAAAGTTTGATAAATACTCTGACATAAAAATAACAGTGTTTAAATATGTAATTAATAAGTTCTCTAATAAATACATATAAAGATACAAATCACATGGAAAAATAATTACATTCAAAAATAATAAGCGAATTTTTAAAGTGATGGCACATTTTAATGAAATAATTTCGTCATTATTATTCGTACCTCGCATGGGGCATGGCGTTCAGATCGCAGTGTGCTACTAATTAAAGTGTTCACCTGGTTATATAGTATATCAACGTCTTAAATGTAATGGCATAAGGCATAACCCCCTACTTTGTACATTGACTAACCCTACGTCCACACATGCACGTCGAGAACGAATGTTCAGTATTCACCCATGATTGCATACATAGCTCATGTTCACAAGGCGAGGAACGAGGTATGCGTACACGAACACGAACGCATGTGTGGACGTAGAGCAAGGTTTTCATCTTCGTTCCTTTACGTTGTATTCCGTTGTTTATAGCTTGTGCAATTTACAGGATGTAATAACAATAACAAAGGTGTAATACTGTGTACCTGGTTTTTGTATGCCTCCGAGGAGAGGATATTAAAATACCTTTATCAATGACAGTGTTAATCGCTATACCCCTACATGTTCATCCGCCATCGACGGCACGCTGCCACGTCTTCAATTCATTATAATTTACATATCATTTCAATTTATAAAGTAGTTTATATTGATGTAGAACTGTTATTCAATGGACAAGTTTCACACTAAATGCAAAACATAACTTTTGTATTATTTAACGTAATATTTTTTACCGAACTTTTATTATTTGTTAACGTTTAACATGATTCTGTTACATTGACATTAAATAAATGTAAAAGATTTTAAAATTATATTACACTTTTTGAATTTCTTCTGGATTGTGTGAAAGCATGTCCTTTAGTTCACCACTGATGTTGTGTTTGGTTCGTTGAGTTTGATATTGTGGGCAGGTTACTAGGAGATGACGGACTGTTATTTGCGTCTGACAGTTCCTGCACTGCGGAGCTGCTGTTTTACAAATTAAATGTTGATGCGTCAACCTCGTATATCCTGTTCGCAGTGGCTTTTAAGAATTGTCTGTTGCTCTGATTTCTTATTTTTTTGTAATTTCAATTTGTTGCTACTTATTTACGTCCAATATACTACTTTATTTATTCTGAAACTTCAGCTTTGTTAAAACGATCTGTGATCTTACTCTACTATGACCTACAACAGAACTTGGCTCTTTAGTAACACGTATCTTAAACGAAGTCGACTTGTAAGTATCAGAGCAGTGCAATACAAAACATTCTAAGTAAATTCAAAATGTTTCCATGTTGTTAATTTATCTACATACCTATTAGGTATAAGCAGCAATTAACAGTTCTATTCGATGCGGAACAAAGAAACGTTTTTCATCATTATTATTCCTACTTAACATATAATGCTACTTAAATTTAAACTACAATTTAACTTATTATAACAAATGTATCTAATTAATTAACAAAGTCGTGATACATGTCAGAAGAAAAAAAAATTAAAATTACATATAAGAATAATGAAGTACCTTAAATATTTGGTACGCTGAATAGATTTTGGTAAATTGTAGTCTTATGACTCCCTGAATGTATTCTTTAGATGATTTATTAGTTATAATTATTTCATTTCCTAGTACAACTCATGTTTTATTAAGTTGAGAAAAAAATATTCATCCCACGCTCTTCATAAATTAGCAGTAAGTTTTCTTAGTAATAAATTATAGAAATCAATTATTAAGGTGTTAAATTCATTAAAATAAAATGTTGAAATAACTTGAACAAATCAATCACCTTTTAACATTACAACTTACAAAACAGCGCCTTAATGTTTGTACGATTTTGTTGAATAGCGCATTATACATCGAAGTGGACGAAAGTGAAACGGAGGAGCTTACAATTTTTTCTTTCAATTTTGAAACTCCCACCCAAATCTGCTTTTTAATTGCGTAATTAAACAGTAGTACAAACAAGTCAACGAGAAGTTACTGTATATGCGTATATGCACCAAATTGGTCTGATTTTATCAGACCTAGCGCTTACCTCAATCTTATAAAAAATAACTATGGTAGAATCCTGCACTACTAGTAGAAAAATGCGAGTATCATGAACAAATACGAAGACCACTTATAGTTTTTCTATTCTTCTATTCTTCTTCATTCTTATCTCCATTACAATAGAAGACAAACGAGAACATTAAACGATCTGTTGTCGGATGAATAAAAAATTCGAACAGTAAATGCCGAAGCCGGTTTGATATATTTCATAAATTTCACCACAGATATCCAAGGTGGATAACAGTCTTTCTTTTATTGGAAATTAAATATAAAAATAACTACTACACATAGTGGGGATAAATTGAGCTAACGATATTATCGTTATACAATAGTAAAATGCACGAAAAGTAAATGCTCTAGCCGGCGAAACATGATTAGTAACTATTGTCATTAGAAATATCCAACGTGCAAGACAAAAACATTTCTTTCGGTGGATATTAAATATGAAAAAAACTCCTTCACCTAGCGAGGATAAATTGAGTCAAGGATATTATTGAATGCACGCGGTAACCAGAAAACAAATATTGTTAGTTACAGATACATTACGTAATTTATAATGTGTTATGTATTAAGGAAATGTCAGTTCAATTCAATACGATTGTTAAATCGATTTTAATATTGCTAATTTCACACCTGTTATAAACACATTATGTTTTTGCAGTCGGTTTGCAAAAACTAATATGAAATAATTTATAAAAATGCAGTATATCAGATAATTATGCCAGAAATCACTAAGAAAATATGTCATTTCTTATTGGTAATGCAAATATTTAATTCGTAGTGCGGCAGTACGTAGGGATAATATACATACAGTGATCCTATATTATAATGTTCCAACTGTATGTTTATTCTTATATGTTTATATGTTTCTATTCTTATATGTTTGGTACTGAATTTTTAATGGTAGCTCGAAAACGGCCCTATCAATGTTTTTGAAAATTTCCTATTTCGTAGAGAAAAAAATTCTAAGACTTTTGGCGTCCCCGAATTATTCCCTGAATTTCCAGGAAATCCGTAATTTTGGAAAAACTGGAAAAAAGTGAGCCATTTTTTGCTGTATTACTTTTAATTCGTAAAAGATAGAAAGTTGAAATTTTGCATGTGTATTAAGGTATTCAATGCTGACATTTCTCAAAAATTAGAAATTCAAAAATTGAAAAAGGGGTTGTCGAAGAAATTCGGGGGCTCGGTAGGGAACTTTGGAGAAAGTTCAGTATTCTGGATTCTAGAATAACTAAATATATTATTAATAAAAAAAAATTCAAAATTTCAAAATTTCATTTGGGGGCACGGGGGCAGTATTTGCCGAGAGTACAAATTGTGCTAGAAAGTTTAAATGTTGTATATAGGCTAACCTTGGTAACTTATTTACGAATCGAAAAAAAAATCCTAAATTTTGAAAAAAAGTTGGTCAAATAACGCATAAATTGAAAATATTTTTTATTTTGATAAAAAAAATATATTTTTGTAGTCAATTTATTATTGAGCGAGTTTATTATTTCAATTTAAAAATAGAGTTAAATATGAAATAAAATTACGAATTATTTTATTGGTTTCAAATCATACAAGCCAAAAAGATGTCGCTTTGCGACGGGGGTAAATCTGGTGTATTAATAAAACAATAAAATAGATACTTTCTCTCATAGATCTTACGTATTTTTATAGTGGAATATTCTTCGTATTCTCTCTCACAAGACTTGTGTGTTCGCTCTTAACAAATATGTACTCGTAATGCACCAGAAATAATCATTAATCCAATCAATAAAATCCCATTCAATCACGATTCACGTTTGGAGTTAATAATCATGTATTATAGCCGCATTAGTCACACGCCGTAAATGTAACTAATGACTTGTTGTAGTGTTTATTACATTTCAATTAAGTTATTAAGGAGTATTGTTATTTATCAGATTGTGCAATACTTCAAAAAGAAAACTTCAAATGTAAAACTTATTTCATTATGATTTATATTATATAATAAAACTAATTTTATACAAAATCGTTGCACGATATATATTTGACAGGCAGCAAAAAAAAAAAAATGTTTTCCAAACTATAGGTTCGAAACTTTGCAAGCGATTTTATAGCCCAACTACGAAAACTCGGTGGTACTCTAGAAAAATTTGACATCAAAATTTTAATATAAACTATAATATATTTTCTGTAATATATGAACATAAAATATAAGTGTTTTTTTACCCTCTTTCTTTAATGTTTTTTACTTTAATCTGTTTAAAATATTGCTTAAGGTAGTTCGATAGTAACAATCGCGAGCAAACGATCTCCGCTACTGTGCTGTTATATATGGTACATGTAATATAGAAAAAACTTATACGATATTTAAATCTTATTAACATTTGAACTGGGCATGCTTAGCTCTTTTCTAAAGACACTCGGACGCGCCTAATACAATACATTTTTTGTTTTTATGTAAATATTTCCGAATTCTATGTTAGAAACAAATAAATTCCATCGTGTTTATAATTATTTATGAAATACTTAATCTGTAATAACAATTTACAGTTAACTGACTTCTTACATTTGAAATCCATGCGTAATTCGTATTCTTAGGTACATATGTATACAAGTTACAAAATAATGCCGCTGTAATAATTCAAGTATTTTTTGTTGTTGTAATTTAACATTTTAACAAATTGAGTAATCATAATTTGTAGTTGTGAATGGCGCAATATATATAAGATGAATATTTTTTATGTATATTTTTGCTATTTGATATTTATAAAGCGAACACTTTATTAATAAAGGCGCTGGCGTTGTAAACAGTACACGTGTAGATCAGACACACCCATATGTGATCACTGAAGGTCGGATATTCTGGTTTACCAACAGAGTCGAACTAGCATTGGGTAAATTGAATGGATATTGATTGCTATGAGAGAAAATACGATTTTTGAAATATTCATTTTTGGTAGCACTTTAAAGTATACATATTTTAGCGTTCATCGTAGTTGCAAAATCGTAGCTTCGAGAAAATCGCATTCAAAGTTTTGCATCGTTGTAGAAACAATTTTGTAGCTCTCTTGAAATTATAGGTTCTGGCTACGTAATGGGTTTAACATTTTCTATCAGATGTAGGTAGAGTCACCCAGGAACCAGCGATAAAGTCCAAACAAAAATCTTTCTTTGATATATTGAAGAACATAATCATATTTTGAAGCTGTAAAAAGAATGAGAAAACCTCTAAATGATATAAAAGAAACGAATAAGTACTTAAATAACTAAAAAGAATATTATTTGTTCCATTCACTTCTTACTATAAAACAAAGAGTAATGATAAAAAAGAGTAAAATAGAACAACGTACTAAAAACGTATTTTTCCAATGTAAAATAACAGAATTTGAGAGAAAACAAAAGTGTTGTTGTTGCAATTTTTAAAAATAATGAATTATGAAAAAAGTGATGATGTAAATTTTTCAAAAATGTGCATTTTGCATTTGATAGGTAATTACATAAAATCATTATACCTTAAAATAAATGTTATTTTGTATTTACAAATAAATCATGTCAAATCATAAATTGGTTTAATTAATAAGTCTATTTTATATCAATTTTAATGTGCCCACTTCCAACTCGAGTCTGTAATAAAACATGAATATTCCATTGCTGGTGATCACATAGATACCATCTCGTGGATATTACATATAAGCTAGCTTTTGATTCACCTCGCAATAGCACTAAGTACACTGCTAAATAATTAACTAAAATTTCATTGATACATGATAAATTTGAACTTTAACAAATTTCACAAAATTAAATACCATTTTTGTAATTTAGATTCTTAAGACACAGCTATGCACAATAATCATTATATACTCGTATATTAAGAAAAAAACTTTATTTAAAAAAAATCTATTATGCAGTTTTGTTATTCTTAAAGCGTAGTTTATTCTATGTCCTTCAAAACATGTGCACGTTACTTTGTTAATTTATGTATTTTTATATTTATTTCTTTTTTTAAGTAATTCATTAATTTGTATTGTATCATGGAATAATCTATTCGAAATGGAAAAGACTTGCGAAATTCACATCAACGTTACACCTACGTTTCTTTTATTATTAATTAAATAATTGCGTTGATTTATAGAATATGAGATTGATAATAATGCTAATTGTAAATTAATTAAACAATGCAACAATATAACTTCTTTGTAAGGATAATTACAGTGGTGATAACATACAATGTAAAGTAAAAGTGTGATGTTTACGAATTTATTCATATTATTTTTTTATTATTTAATATTATGTTTATATGTATAGTTTTCTATTGAATTTATAGCTACTTATTTGTATAAAATACTGTATTTACGAAAAAAGCGACAACACTTTTCAAATATTTATTATTCTTTGAAATTGTAGCAACGAGATTTATGATTTTTGGGTTTACAAAAGATATACTTGCAGTATGCAGTATAAAACTAACAAGTACTTTTGAGTGTTATACAACAAAGATTGAATTACTTTTTAACAATATCTACAAACAAATATTAATCAATAAAATCGAAGTGAAATAACGCAAAGTTTGATTCTGCAACCCGGACTAAATTACACAAATATGTTGAAACCTTTCATCCAATATTTTACCAACCATATTTTTTTTTTTTTTTTTATTACAAGAATATTACAACTAAGCGTGGCTTAACTAGTAATTTATATATAAAAAAGTTAAATATAATTGTTCAGTTCTAGTCCACTGACTAGTTCCAAAATTTTAAAAACGTGTGTGGTTTGTAGTAGCAGAATCATAGGGTCAAGTCTTCCGGCTTGGTCCTCTTCAATCTGCGCAGATTCTCTCTGTTATTAAGCAGCTGCAGAATTTCTTCATTCTGGTGGTTCTGCAGTCGCAGTAGATGTTTGCTTGCTGCCTTCCTGACTTCTCCGTCTAAGGTGGGCATCTTTAGATCACGGTGTAAATTGTCATTCCGTATGTACCAGGGCGCATTTGTAATGCTCCGTAGTACTTTGTTTTGGAAAGTCTGAATTTTTGTTAAATTTGTTTTCTTAACCCCATAGTTGTATACCATAAGTCCATATGGGTTTCAGTATTTGCTTATACAAAAACAGTTTGTTGTGCACTGTAAGCTGAGAATGTTTTCCCATAAGCCAGTGCATTTTCCTGAATTTATTATTAAGCTGCTCTCTTTTTATCTTAACATGCTCCTTCCACTAAACTTACCAAACATATGAAATTGCTTAAAGTTTATAAAACTGGTAAACTTTACAAAGAAAAATCTAAATCCTTTCAGCAATGATTTCACAATTAATGAGCCCATTTTATAAACCAAAGATTCGTCTCTGGTTTTACATCTGCTGCAATTACCTCCAGTTTTAATGAGCGATTAAGTATATATCTTTTAAATTTATCAGACAAATATAAATCATTTATCTTCAGAATAATTACTTCAGTTCTAACTTTTTTTTAAATAATACAAATAAACAAAAAGATAGCGAACATATAATAATTTACAATCCACATAATTTTAAATACCGCTTGCCAGGGGCGCCGACAATAAGTTTAGCCTTGGAACCCCAGAGGGAGTTATAAATTATATAACAATAACTCATAATCAATACAACTGTGCGATGTGTCCAACGGGATGGATTTGAATTTGACCTTTGGGTATCAGCTGTAAATCTCTATTTTGTTTCAAATAATTGTTCTTTTATGAATACTAGCTTATAATGAATGAATAATTATTACTTTAAGACTTAGACGTTTTGAATTATGTTTAATTAACTTATAAGTTTTACGTTTAATGAGAATATTAAAATTCATCAGGTAAGAGCCAAACAAATTCAGTTAAACCAATAGTTTCTCCATCATTTATTAAGTACATAGAATTTATTTGATGCATTAACTAACTAGGATTTTATGTTCACCATAATAGTACAGTGCTTTTTATATTTCTATTTGCAGGATAATTACAAGATCTTTCAATTAATTTTATCGTCAAATTAAGTAAAACATTAATAATCAATTAATATTCAAAATAAATTAAAATTAATTATTTTCTTATATGCTTTACACATGCGATGAGTATGTAGTTAATTAATTCAAGTATTGGATTAATCATGCAGCCACTCCAGCTCCAGCTCCAGACTCCTATCCTCCACATAATCGTTGCTCTCATTAAGTTCTTGTTAAGCAGCATGTCCATACAACGATTAGTGAAGAAAGAAATAAAAACTTATTAGTTTATTTTATTTGCTATTTATTTTAACAAAACAAATCAATCCCGTTATAATAAAAATAAATAAAAACTAAGACTTATAATTAACGTAGTAATGCTAGATTATACTAATGAATAAGAAAATTGACAAATGATAGGAAAGCATTTGTCACAGTTTTCATTTTATCTTCTGAAGTCATCAATGTTAGATTTTATTCTATCCACGCTAAAATTTAGTATTAACTTGAAAAGATCTTTCCCTTATTTTAAGTGTGTTTCTTCTACGACTATGGCCTCAACCAATTTAAATCCGTCATTTTCCAAACAAAGTGCTAACTTCATTCCTTACATATTTTCATATATTTTTGTTGACGCAATGTTTCTTCTACATAGCGCGCGCACTTTAAATTTGTGTGCGCAAATAATTGTGTTTTTAATATGACATACACAAGGAAACATTTTGTACGCACATGGCGTGGATCAGCGGTTGTTTGTGCGCGTACGCTATGTCTGAACCCAGCTTAAGAAATTCTTTATCTAACATACTAAGATCATATTACGATTAATAAGCATTATCCTTGCTTAAATATAAAACTTTGTAATGTATTTAAACGACTTACAATTTAGCACCCACCTGAGTCACCCACACAGACTATAGTACACAACATATGGACTTATCTTGTACTTAACTTATAACAAACAAGTAATGAATTTGAAATATAATCACAATCACAACAATTTGTTTGGTTTATAAATATAACAGAATGTTTTAAATGTTGCTATAATGTTAACTCGCTTTCAAGAGCAGAGCGGCGCGGCGTTCCCTTACATTGAACATGACACATATGTATAAATAAAATAATACACATAATATAATATTACATTGCCAGCCCTGTCATGTTCAATGCTTGCATACATGAAAATCAAATCCTAATGTTTTGCATAAAGATAATGCAAACGCAGACGCAGAACGAATAATCATTTTGCTGTAATCTATGTGTCATGTTTTGGGATTTAGATCAAACCGTTTAGTAATTTCCAAACATGTACGGTAAATGTATCCCCTCTGCTAATAAAATATCATAATATTTGATCTCGAAAGAAAGGAATTAGTAACATATGTTAAAAGACGACAGTCTCTGTGCCTCTATTAATTTTTTTCTCTGGGTTTTATTACATTATAACGCAAAAAGAAGATAAGATGTATAAATGTTGCTAACTAAACTCCCTTATGAACTGACATTTTAATATCTTCAGAATATCTAGCATTACTTATTTGCCACCGGTTTTGTAGGATCAACTAGCGCAAGAGTCTATTGCTTTAAACAAAAAGAAATATCTTTTAAATTAATTATCCATCTTTTTCATAATGGCAGCTGATTCCTGTTATAAACTATGAACAAAAAGCGTTAATTATTTTATATTAATCAGGTGGAAAAATAATTAAAGGCGAAGCTTCCATCGCTTCCTTCATTTAATTCCTTTCTTCAACAGGTGTATAGATGAGAAAAGATAACAGTATATTTGTATTTTTCAGTTTTTATGGTTTTGTTAGCACTTAAATTTTAACACGCACAAATGTATTAGATTTTTAAGAAAGTTATACTTTTGTTTCATTTCAAAATCCGAAAAAATTCTACTTTTGTTAAAATAAAAAATAACAACATTTTCACTATTCTGAAGAAGATATACTCTTGTTTTAAGTAGCACCATCATGTCTTTTTCATATTTGAACTTTCAAGACACAAAGGTTCAAGAAGGATAGGAAGACGGTAGAGTCTTAGAAAAGAAATTGGAGCAGTAAAATGTTTTGATAATAACAGAAGCAAGATTAAACTATAACTATGCCAGTATGATGTCGTATGGAGCAGAGGTTTGGGGGTGGAAGGAACAAGAAAAGTTGGAAAGAATACAGGTGAGATACATGAAATGGGTACTAGGGCTGGACAGGTGCACGCCAGGATACATGGTGATGGAGGAGCTAAAGAGGGATAAGATACGAATTAAAACAGGGGAAAGAGCGGTAAAATACGAGGAGAAATTGAACAGAGCGGAAAGCAAAATCTTAAAGAAAATAAGAGAGGATTACATAAAGAATGGGGGGGAGGAGGTCCAAAAAAGAGAAAAGAATACTTTGAAAGGAATGGAATGGCGATCGAGGAGGCAGAGAGGAGAAGAGAAGGTGGCGCAAGTGTGGCAGAGGAGCTAAGGAGAAGGGATAAGGAGACACAGCAGCAGGAGAGAATGGGAAAAATAGAAAAAAGTAACTACAATAAAAGATATAAGAGGTTATGGGAAAATAATGTGCCTCAGTACCTTATAAAAAAAGACATAAAACACATAAGAAGAACAGCAAGGTTTAGATTGGGAAATGAGGAAAAAGGAAACAGATACTGGGAAAAGAGTGAGGAAAGAAAGTGTAGAATGTGTGGAGCGGAGGACGAAACACTGGAGCACATTAAGTTTGAGTGTAAGGAAAAAGTAGCAAGCGAAAGGAATATTGGCCAGCTATTAAAGGGAGGCAGTGAAGGAAAGAGGTGGATGGCGGAAATAGTAAGAAGGAAAGGAAAAACAGGAGAATAAATAAGATGGTGGAGAATAATAGAGAGGGTCAAAAGAAGAAGAAGCAGAAAGCACTTTTGGAAGTAGTAAAAGTCGAGAAGATTTTAAGTTTATTTTAAGTTTAGTTTTAAGTTTAGAATGTATATAGGAATGAAATGTATTAGAAATATAATACTGTAGATTGTAAAGCCGAAAGGCATACACAATTAATATATAAATACTATAACTATGCACTACGAACTAATCGCAACATTGCCAGATGTAACATATTTAGAGTTGCCAACTTTACAGAAAATATGGCGCGAAACTTAAATCCGGCTTTCTTATGTAAACACTCTTTTGGTTTTTTTTTGTTCAGTTTATAATTATTTAGGATTGTGAAAGTTTTATTGTTCATCAAATTAATTATTTAATCTTAACTAATATTTTAATCTCTTTTCCTAATTAAAAATGTGTTTTCTTAATTGTACGCGGCTGTGTGGTCTGTTCGCTAATTAATAATTACACGTAATTATTTTTTGCACTACTTCACATAACTGCCAATAAACAATCAACACAATATACTTGTATATATTTTAGTTTAACATTTCTTTGCAATCTGCTAATTTAATTTACCTTGAGGGGTTTTTAATATTGTGGTTGTTATTACGAACCCCTGTAATTTATAATGACTGTGACTAACTGTACTGGACATGTTAGTTAGATATCTTGTGCGTTTTAATTTGCAGGACAAGTGAAAGGAATGAAATGACCGGTGACACATTTATACTCAGAGGTTTGTCGACTTAAGTGTGCTCAAAGCTGGTTCGTGAATTGGATATATGATAACTACATAACCATAATAAAATAGATGTAAGACATTTATGCTACAGAATTTCTTAAAACTGTTACAAACTTGAAACCTTGTCACAAGCTAATTTCAAGATTCTTCTTCTGCCTGAAATGTTAATAATATGGTAGACAAATTAATAAACTTGCAGACAACAACGATTTATATCTGGTAAACTATTTTTATAACAGCAAATATGGAATAAGTGGAAACCCGTGGATGTAATATCAGAGATAGAAAATTGTCTTACAGTCTCACAAGCTAATTTCAAGGTTCATTTTCTAACTGGGTAAATTCATAGTTAGAGTCGGCATCTTGTTTGAATTCAAAACACACTTTGATAACTATGTCTAGCAGTGATTTTAATCATTAGAGAAAGTATCTAATTGTTTCACTTAATGCGTAAATATGAAGTAATAATAGAGTATACATATTCTAGATTTGACTTATGATTATACCATTTATTATGTACATGTTTGTTGCCTCTGTTCCGCTACCAAAACAAGAAAATTTCATTTAGATAATGCAGCACCAGAGGGCTTTAACATTTCTGTAATGCTGGCGCAGGTTTTCTGTATTTGTGTTATATGTTCAAAGCAAATAAACATATATATTTGACTGGCTTGTGACACGACCATACAAAATAACAAACTGAAACCAAATTGTCCCGCCTGGGGCAACTTTATATCATGTTTGTCGAACATACAGTATACTGAGAGACTCACACATGGATAGTAGGCATATGTGAATGTAATGTGTCACTCGTATATACATACAGAAACACATGTCACTGAATACATCTGTAAAAATATAATAAAGTAATGATTTATGCCTGAATGCAAAGATATAAAATGTATGTTAACTTAAGATTGTTATTTTATTATTTCAAACTAATAAAATGTTGCAGCAAATGTAGTTTTCTTACAGAGTTGCTGAAAATAAGAATGCGCATATTTTGGATAAGATTTCTTTTCATTTTACGATTGTAAACCTGTTTCTGATATAAACAACACTGAAATTTGATATCAAAAGGAATACTTATATATTTATATGAAGAAACTAATGCCGATTTCACACCAGAGAGACAGTTCAGTAAAACACGAACAAAAACTTGTCTTTGTCAAACACCAATGTCACATTGTCTTTTGTTGCTGTTTTAGTAAACTAAACACATTCCCATCTGGAGTTGGTAAGATCAAAGGAAAACACATTTGTTCTTGTTTTTTAGTCTGCTTGAACATTTGCGCTTGTCAGTTGTTGTTTATCATGTTTATAATTTTTATGGGACACAGAAAAACACTAAAAACAAAACGAAAAATGATTTTGTTTTGTTTTTTGACAACAAAACTGTTTTCAAAACTGTCTCTCTGGTGTGAAACGGGCATAATAAACATATTTAGTTTTTAAAGTAACATGTGCATCATTAGGAGATGCCTGTTTTAAATTAGCCGCCAATTTGAACGAGAATGATTTTGATATTTGAATATTTCTATACATTGTTTAAAATACATGGGAAATTAAAAGTTCTTACTTACTTATTCTACATAAGTAATCGCATTTTCAAGTAGGGTTTCTGGATTTTCTTTTCTGGAACCTGTATTTAATATTTTAGTACTTTCAACCAAGGATGCCATTAATTACAATTTCAATGTAGATGTAAGGTGTATGTAAGAGACTGCGGGCATATGAGTAATAAATAATCATTATGATACCATAAACAAATAATTAACAAATTATTAATTAATAGTATATCGTATTATGGAATCTCTAATATAAAATATTCTCTTAATTCCGAGTAATGGTTTTCTGTTATCTCTTTAGGCTAATGTAAATGCAAATAATTGCGTGGACACACCCATCTCGATAAAGGGGGTGTGTGTGCTGTGTATTCGTATTCAAAGGTAACAACGAACCGCACCGCACCGATGTGTGCGTGTCGTGTCACTCATTTGCTGTGTTGAGTTGCGTTTTGCGTTTATGTTTCGAATAATTGAAGTAAACGTAGTACATAGACTATATTTCAGTAGGCAATCATATGTCATGCACTGGGCCGCTATTCCTGAGTTCAATCGAATCGTAAACTCTTCTTCTTTTCGTAAAAATCACTCGATTTACTCAAAAGTGCTATTCCTGAAAATTTTACGAAAATTTACGAGCAAAGAAATCGAGCAAAAAACTAAACATTTGCTCGTTGACTATTTAGCTTGCGATTGTGCGATCGAACAGTAAATTTTAGTGATTTTTATTAGTTATCACTGTTTCAGGCAAGAGTGTTTAGTAAAATTTGTGTTGTTTGTTTTATTTTTCTAGAAATGTCAAAAAAATAAATATTTGTTGAAGTTAACCTAAAATTTTTCTATTACTTTTTATTGCGCTTTATATTAATTTAATAAAAATGACATCTCTAGGAAGTATGGCTTTTAATAATTTACCTATGCTTGAAGAAACGGAGTTAAATTATATAGAAAATGAAATACAGTTAAGAAAACTAGACGTAGCCAAAACACTTAATTAATAGATCTTATTTATAATAAAATATACTGTTTATTTATTAATAAAATTAGAAATAGTATATTGTGTTTATTCTTAAATATACTTATTAAAATAAGTGCTGTTTTTTTAATCTATCGTAATTTAACAAATATAATGTATTCTAATATTCTATTAATGCATATAATTTTTAAAATTCAATTGACAAATGATTAAAAGTTCTATAAAATTAATAAATAGGAGATTATATAAATTATTATAACACTATACAAACTCTGTATTAAATTTGTACTTTACTAAGATAAATGCTTCTTTTAAAATCCAGGAAAACAGTAGAAATAATAGTTTAACCAGATAATCATAACCAACTTACAAAAAATATTTAAATTAATTTAAATTTCCTGCATTTTGCTAGTCTACAAAACGTTCTACACAATATATTCAATCGAATGGAGAATGTTAGTTTCGATCGTATTCAAGAATGATGTTTACAATTGTGATCGAATCTTACTTCACTCGTTTCGATCGAATCTGTTCGATTGCGAGCATTGCTCGCAAAATTCAGGAATAGGGCCCATGATCTGCACCCTAGAAGGAGAAGGAAGCTGGAAACGTCACTGGAAGAAACTTTATTTTCCCGTCAGAAAGCTAAAATTTTACCTTACGCAAAATTCTATTCAGCTATCAAAAGCAAGAGTGACCTCCAAAGGGCAACAAACGTTTATGTAAGGCAATGTACAAATATACTAGTTTTAAATTGCTAATAAATAATATCTTTTCAAAACAATGTTAAAGTCTAATTGAAGTATCTAATAGAATATGAAAACTGCTGAATTATGTATCACCTTTGTAACCGGCAAATACAAAATCTTTTGAGAATTACTAAAAAAATATTTAAACAGGATTTTTATGTGACTTATGGTATTTCCGTACGTGGACGAAAACAACAACAGTATTGTTTTTGATAGTGTGTATGACTAAACATATTCGTCAAGCGTCATAACCTTCACCTCTGACCTATTTATATTGTTTCGTTAACAGTAAAATTTACTACTCCCCTAATGATTTATAATCAACTGCTATCTAGTAAAATTTTAAATATCTATAATACGAGTATGTCCCTCGTGTCTCATTTTGTATTATAGATTGAAATTAGAATATTGTTGCTTGTAATAATCGAGTTTACTTTAGTTTATATTTAGGTATTCACATATTATAGTAGGCGTATACATTATAAACGAATTCAAATTTTTTACGTAACAGCAAAATTCATTCAAAAATTTTCATTAAGGGACGATACGATATCATAATTACATCGTAGTCACGATATCGTAGTTACGATTATATCGTGGTTACGATATCGTAGTCACGATAATATCGAAGTTACGATATCGAGTGACATGAATATCGTAGTTACGTGTTCGTGAATACTCTCGGATACTTTATTGGTATTGCAATACTGCGCATGTATAGTAAAATATAAAAGATGTACGCTGGGACTGAATACGATGAAGTGTGTGAGTACCTTTACTCGTATGTAATTTAGCTGACATTAGATTACATAATTCCACCGTAATTTAAACCACAACCATTACATAATACAAAAAATTCAGTTTTTTTTTTACTCTTATTTATTGTAAATATTAATTAAATTAAATTCCCACATGCATTTGTTAATGTAGGACACATCAGCTACATCTACGTCCGCGTGCTCATCATCATTGGAATGATCTGTCGAGTATTCACGCCACAACCCATCCCCCCTCCCCTATCACCCCACATCACCCACCTCTGGCGGCACAACACAGTACTCAGTTGACTTAATGAAATGGAGCAAAGTTATTACATTCACTGTAGGCAAGTTATGATGATGGGCTGATATCATTGCTTTATCTACACGTATACAACGCTGATGTTTCTATATTTAACACTAGATGGGGCGCAATTTAATATACTTAATAATAGAGAGGCATAGCCATCAATCTATCATTCCCTACTTAGGAAAATGACATACTCGAACTCCTGATTTTTGTAAGTTTATTATTCAAGAACAATTGTATGATTCAACCTATGTGTATAATTATTATAGCGTTGAAAGTGTTAGGCTTAATTATATAAATAATAATTGTGGGTAGCAAAAGGCCGTCCAAAGCAATGGGGTTGCGAACCAAGTCTTACTTACGAGTATAGCTGGGTCATGCATCACTTAAAGTTTTGATATTATGAACGTTGAGAAAAAGAAAATTGATTATTTATTAGTCTAATTGTTCCGAGACGTTAAAGAGACGAACCATTTACAGATTTTGCAACAGGGCACACTATTGATATTACGTCACGAAGTTCTTGATACATTTTTTTTGCTAAATTATGTATGATATTCAGTATTCTTTGGAGCATAACAGTTACAGAAAATATGGTTGGTGGAAGTAAATGAATAAGATATTTGATAAGTTGCAAGTTTTATAGACCGAATCATGTTCTTAAATACCGCCATTTTATGTACAATAAAAAAATTCTCTGCTTTGAATTGAACGCTTAAAGGTTACATTTGAAATTCAAATATTCAATAAAATTAGCAGCATAAGTAAAAATAGGTTAGTATTGTAGATTTATATAAATTTACTGCTGTATGCTCTATAGCATGGCGAAAAAACTATTATTATGCCATTGCGTTATAACTTCGAAGAAATATTTCAAAATTCAAAGCGTGCAACTTTTTATTGTTTAGTTTTATACTTGCAAAATAGTTTAATGTAACTTTTGTAATTTGTAACATGCAAGTAATTTTTTAATAATCGGTATACATATTCGTTTATGTATAAGTATGTATACATGTGTGTAAAATCATACGTGAACATGAGCTTAATAATCCTAACATGGCGGTCATGCCTCGAATTGTAAATGGCAATGCAGTGGCAACATGAAGATGCAGCAACATCTGATGAATCTTATCGGATCACATCAGAGAGACTTATAGACATTGAAGTTATTGTGTTGTAGAAACAGATGATTTGGATTACTTAAATATTTCTTTAGTGTTCCAGAAGTTTTCACGATTTAAGGAATTATAGTTTCATGGATTATAGTTTCATTGTTTATTAAGCAATATGCGTGAAATCGCACACTTGCGACAAGTTTGCATTAAGATACAATTGCTCTATATTTCTACAACAAAGGCAAAATAGTCTTAAGACAGTCATGCCTTTAATGTAAGCTCTTTCTTAGAGTACCAATACCGTTAAGTACCAATAACTCGGAAAACGCAGTTGCTATAAGTATTTGTTTAAGATTTCTTTAAAATAAAAAAGTTTACCCGTTTAATAACTTTTTCAAATTAATATAATGTAAGGTTATATCACAAAAGTTATCTTTTGATATAAATTTACATTTTCCGTCGTTAATAAAACTTTTTATGCAAGATTATATGATGTTGAATGTTAAACTAATATATCAGTAAAAGACTTCAAATAATTTTTGCATTTCTTTAATGAAAGTGTATTAAGAATAAACGAAACAGGAGCTTAGAGTTTAAGTAATTGTCCATTTAGAATAAGGTATATAAAAATTTGACCAATTTTCGACAAGCAAAACATTATCAAACAGGGTGCCCGAAAAAGAGGGAGTTATAAAAAGACTAGAAAGACATTGGGAGAAATACTACTCTCACTGAACACTGTGTGGTACTAGGTCTGGATATTTAGACTTCACTACTCGCAGTAGGTTAGAAATAAGATGTATTACACGCTTGTTGGAACCTTGTCCTTTGCTTATAACCAGCATAATTTTGAAGTTCAGTTGGCAAGTCAAAACATAAATGAAATTGCACTTATGTAAAAATACCAATAAAATTATAATTATAAGTAAGTAGTCACAAAAAATTAAAGATAACTCTAAAAACTCTTGGGCATATTCAGCTAGAAATAAGAAAGGAGTAAACTACTTGGAAAGGTGGAAGTAACTCTTTCCTTCCATCTACAATACACTGCATTTCATTAAAGTTAATTGAAGTCTTCATACGCCAAATAACACATATCTAATTCTGTAAAACTAACTTTAAAAAATCAAAATACATTTTTAACCTTTTGATTAAATGTAATTGTTTTCTAACTAATAAGCTCAATGGATTATATGTAGGATACCTATTGTTGCGTTTGTTGTTTCCAGTTGTAAAGAGAAGGAAGGCCACCGACAAGAATAACACGGTACAGTACAGTCTTTATGAGTGCATCACATAAAAAGGGTACATACATTTAATGATATGAAGTGCTCCTGACTTCTGAGATTGACTGACATACACTGTGGGTGGCTTGGGGCTTCGACAGGCACGATGGTTGCATAATCTAACTGCATATAAGCTTATTCAATAACATAAAGCCAAAGTCTGTGTCTAATTCATAATTAAAACTTTAAAATATCACTCACAGAAGTTATTTCATATTTAAACCATAATATTAAATTACATATAAGATTAAATGTTGCGTATTACACTTCATAGTATGGGTGTGGTTATACGTTGCTTAATTACTTAGTGGTACTAGTTATATTTTGGTGCCAAACCACACTTACTTGTTTTACAATGCATATATAACTAAATTACATATTTTGAATTAAGTATGCATTGTGCTTAATGTTCCTTAGAATAAAGTATTTATATAGTTTTAATTTTACAAAGATAAATTTCCACTGTATGTGTTTTTATATTACTTCTTCCTCTCATATTTCGACAGATTGCCTAATAAATTGACCAACAACTCCGGGCGACCAATATTAAAAATGTGATACGTTGAATGTGATATGTTTCTAGGTCCCATCCTGAATTCAATACTTTCAATCACAGAGATAAATACGACAGTCTCTAATTTATTTATATGCAACCACAATTATAATTTCTTTGCAATTGTGCGCACTTTGTGTCAACCATAACTCCTGCAATTTGTACTTGGTCTTACGCAAATTTTCAAATGAACGACTAGTTGCCAGAAAGTGCGCTTGACTAGGTCTCATGATTTAAGACACACAAACTTTTCTAAAACGAGTTATCTAACAACTACAAAGGGAAGTCAGATATTTCCTCAAATTTAAATAGATAACAATTCGTTGAAGATCATTCCTACCCGTACTTGTTGAACACGCTGTTATTTTGTCCGTTATGAAATCATAAAATTTTATTGCATCGATCATGTTATTCTAATTCGGTTTACAAGTGTCAATATATACTTGTACATATTTATTACATGTTTCAAATCCCTCCAGGCTCGCTTATAAAAAGACACTTATAACGTACAACCATTATAATCGACGACCATAGTCTAAACTTGAAGGTATGTATTTAGAAACACCTCTGCAGCAAGTATAGCAAATACAGTGAGTCCAGCTCCAGTAGTCGTTACAAGATTGTAATAGAAACACTCGTAATTGAACCCTAGCAGGCATTTAAAAACTAAGATTAGAACAAGGTGGATAAAAAGTCGCTTTTCGATGGAAAAAATTAATAAATGTTTTATTTGTCGACATTTTATTTTGTTATTTTTATGGAATATATAATACAATATGAAATAATACGCCATATCTGTAAAAATATGTAATTCGATCGTAAAGATATGTTAATTCAGTGACTTTTTGAATTTCCCGCGCAGCTACCGCCACTGTTAATTAAAAGACTACTGTCAAATTTTAAAAACAATCAGAAACGCCATTAAATGCAGCTATCCGCGCGATGGGAGCCGCGATTGCGATTAAGTATGTAGTCACCATGGAAAAATTTATAAATTGGGCTACGAATTGCTACCCCTTGCAGCATCTTCTCCAAATTTAGCCCCCTGCGACTATTTCCTGTTTCAAAACCTGAAGAAATCGCTGGGCGGTTAGATATTTGGGTCTAACAAAGAGGTCATCACTGAAAAAACTCAAACAAACGCCAATTTTTAGAGCCTTGAGGAAATCTATTATTTGGAAGAAAGGAAGAAATAAAAAAATTGGAAAAACGCTGTATTAAATATGTAGAGCTTAAAGGGACTATGTTGATAAATAAAACGTTTTTTTGCTGAAACAAATATCTTTAATTGATAAATAAATAATATTGTAATATGATTTTTTCTTTTCAGTTCTCCTTTTCATATACTATTTGAAATGAAAGAACTTTTTCTTAACTCTTACAATATCCAGACCCTCGCATTTATTTCTTGTCATTGACAATTTTTTCTTTTGGTTTTTCCGAAATTGGAAACCTCAGGTAAAGTCATAAAAGTGATCTTTCAAATTTGGAAAATAGTTGAGCTATATACTCTTTAGGTTTAGCTTATATTAATATTCATATTGCATACTTTATATATATTCCCTAAAGTAAAAATTATAATGTATTATTACAACATAGCAATCGTAAACGGTAGTAATTAAATATGTTAATTTACTAGGTGAATTTTATCACCATGACATTGCTATACTGCAGTAAAATACTCGAACAGCTCACGCACGAAATTCACAGTAAATATCACCTTACCTGTTCAATCATGCGAGCCAAATAAACAATAATATGTAATTGAATTCGGAGGTGCATAGGAACTACCTGGCTGCCTGGCCTACCTGCCTGACAATTTATTTACCGGTACGCTAATATACCGGTAACACCTAGAGTGGAATATGCAGTGCACTGAATAAAACCCCGCAAACCAACAGAATGATGCTTAATAATTAATAGTGTCCGTCAATAATTTATTATTGCAAACAGTTTTTGTTTTTATTTTATTTATAAGTTTGAGCAGTTGATGCTTGATGTCAGACTACTTTGTCCTTACGTTCGATCCCCGCACCAGCGCTAAATATTCTGGGTTTGGTTGTTGTCAACGTTTTATTGATTATGTGTTCACAAAATCATAAACTTATTAGACAGTAGTGCATAATCTACACGCATAAGCCTACAGTTCCATAAAAACTGCCAAACATGGTTAAAAATGGTACTAGATGATAATACTCAGCATCGGAAAAACGGCGACTTTAAATAAAGAAATAAAATTAATTTTAATCTCTATTTTATTTATGTATAATAATAATTTTTCTATTTTATATATCAAATATTATAGTCATTATTATTTTCAAATTGTTTAGAGTTCAGTGAACAATGTTTGAGTTGAAAGTGAACTGCGTCAGAAAAAGGTTCTTCTTACACGACCTTCTGGCTCTCCTGCAGATGACGTCGTAAGTTTAAGAGGAGACCTTGAGATATAAGCAATTAGTGTTTCAAATCAACTGCATTTTTTGAACTCAGGTAATATGTTACAATGAGTAAATATTCTATGTCGTTCAACTATTATAAATATTTTAAATTTCTCCTCTCCGTGTATGAGGCTACAGAAGTAAGTCATATTTATTCAAAATCCATGAGGTCATATTTGCCTGCTAGAGCCAGTGCTGGTACTAGTTTATATGTTGTATATAAATTATAGAAATATCAATTAAATAGTTTTTCTGTTATAATGTGTAACATATATAGTATATTTCTTTTAACAATATTGAAAATTATAAACTATTGGTGTTAAATTAATACGCAATATTAGGATTATATATACATAACCTCAAAATTCTTACATTAACAATAATATTCAAGGAAATATTACTATAAAAAAGTGAAAATCAATATGAGTATAAATAACTCTAACTGCAAGCTTGTGCTAAGTTTATAAATCGAGCCTTACATTGCAGCATGTATGGAAAATAAGCTAGCAGATAAATAAAATATTCGAAGTGTAACAATGGGCTTATGTCCTATGTCTTAATTTCTATAAAAGTTTACTATATAAACTATATAAACTATATAAAGTGCGTTACTAGAACCTCAAATGTTTAATTATTTTTTAATAACTCCTTATATGTTAAGAGATATTAACAATTAAAAAAGTCATTTTGTCTCTTTAATTATTAAAGGGATTCAATGTTGTACACATTCCAAATACATATGACATCACAATCCTTGTGTAAGGTTACCAACCTTACAGCTCATAAATCTCTGCTATATGTATTTATATATCAAAATATCAAATATTATTTACAGCTATTTCAAGGAATAATAAAATTTCAATATTATGTCTGCCTTAGCAGGGTTAAGTCAAATAAAACTTATTATTCTTTGACCTAACTTGATTATTTGAATACCAACAGCTACAGAACATTACCACAGCACTGACCTACTCAACAAATAACTGATGTTAAAATACATTTCACGTCATTCAAATATGGCCGACCATTTCTAGCGCTAAAACTACAATTCAAACTTTTAATTGGTATATCTCCGTCAATATTTAGATATTTAATAAAATAGACACACGAATACACATTTATTAACATTAATTTCAATCAACAATTGAAAAAACGACCACTAAAAATGAGGACACTAGCCCATTTATCTCGTGTCCAGAACGGTCAATCGATTGCAGGAGAATAAGATAATGGTATTCTCTATTATTGTACTCAAGCTTATAAACATTCTGTCATAAAGCTTATAGCTCGACAACTACCTTAATAATATATGTGGAAACCCGCGCAAAGGCTGCTACAAACAAGTCTAAGTAAGATATATGTTCGTCCTTTGCTGGTATATGCGTGAATATGTTCCAGCATAAAAACGTAAAATTGTTAGCGAGATGTCTGTGGTCCTTAATCTTATGTATGTAAGTAAAGTGTAACTACGAGAATAAATGGTGTCATTTTATAAAAGACAAGACCGCTATAGCTATGTTCATCATTGACATAATTAGATTGTTAGTCATAAGACATCCATGTTGGATCATGGTGTCATGATGATATGAGTGTTGAACTACTTGACTTGAGTGTTGCTTTTTTTTAGATGTATGACAACAATTATTTGTTTGAATATTGTGTAACGATAATATTAAAAAAGAAATTACAAATTTCTATATTTAGATAAATATCTTCTAAAACAACGCCTAAAGGTTGATAGCAGAAATCTAAAATCGAAATTATTCTGTACGTTTTTACACAGGTTAAAAACAGGCAAATGTTAAAAAATATCGGCAAAAAAAAAATAGTAAATATGATCACATTGATGTGAAAATATTTAGTAAAATATATGAGTATTTTTTTTTTATTAATAATTTTTAAGGGCTGCTCCGAAATCGACCCTGAAGACACAGCAGTCTGGTATGAAGCTCAAATTTTTATGAGCCTTAGACATCATAAAAACTGCCAACGTAGAAGCTTGTTAGTGATGTAACTTATATCGGATATAGACCTATATTCCTAATGTAATTTTCTATTATTTGTTAATCCCTAAAACATCAAGCAAATTTGTAACCAATAGAATACCGGTATCCAAAACTTTATTTAAATATGTACAAGTAAACAAATTGGTTTGAATAAATTGACAGAACGAAAAAGATCAACTTTTATTCCACGTTTCAATTTTTTTTCTTAAGACAAAAGAATAAATTACAATGTCAGCCATATTGGCATTACGTTAGCATAATATGAATGCACATCCGGTGTATGTGATGAGTCGACAAAATATTCTCCTCTAGAACCGTGTCACACCTCTAAAAGTTGCGCGGGGAAGCAAATGTAGTTGACTAAAGCAGCGTATTCACTATAGCAACATCCAATAAGTATTAATAAAAAGTTGATGTTTATACCGAATTAACATATATCAACATATACACAGTTTTCTGATAATGTAGACGTACTTGGTTATGTAGACAGAGGAAGGCATCAAGGAAGGGTTTTTAAAACGGTCTGCAATATTATAATTATACTTACTTATATTTAACAAACTTATACTTAACTTATAACACATTGAATATTTTGTATTATATTTTTCTAATACTTGAACATCCAAACAAGTACGCAGACTAAAAAAGAATTAACCTTAAGATCTATTAACAATCTAATCAGATTTTGGGATCTATTGAAATTGAGGGATGAGTCGATAAGCACACCCCGGGTAAGACACTTACAATTTATATACCTATCACTGAATGTCCTCTAAACAGGATAGATCAAATTAAAAAAAATACTTTCTCTAATTCTCTAAAGATACAATTTTTTCCATATTTTTCAGTTTCTTTTTTAAAACAATAAGTTCAATTTATTATGTAATTTTTTTAACTCTATATAGCAAAATTCAATTTAAGTTATCCGAAATACTAATTCAATTTAAATTATCCTAATATATAGTTACAAAATCTTTATTTCTCTAACCTAGGTATTTATTTCTCAAATAGATATTTCTCATATTTTATGTTGTTTTAATTGTGTCAAGAGAGCCCCCTTCCACTCCCTCCATCAATGCAATGCTAAAGTAATATCCATCCCTATCGCATTCTCATCGTTGAACATATTTTCAAACTAGGTAAATTTGTTAATATTGCTTTAGTGGAGACGGTGCTTTACATAGCCGGTTACAATCTACTTATACGTGTGATAGTAGTTAGTGATAGTGTATGACAGTATGGGTATATTCTGTATGCATTTTTATTTGGTTGACTGTACGTGTTACTATAATATCTATGCATGTAGGATGTGTGACTTTATTTATTAAGTACACTCTTAATAAAAGGGGTTAAATATTTTTTTCAATTTTTCGGTTAACAAAAACTGTCTCAAATTTGAATTATTTTAGAATGTCGTATCTCGCTACCTCTGCATATAGAAAATTGAAATCCAATTTCACAAGTTAATTCTACTTATTGTAACGGTTGTAACTATGAAATAGCTGACTTTACAATTTCACTTTTCCGTGTGGAATATATTAAAAAGTAACTCAAAAATTAAATAGACCCAACTGAAAATGAAAAAAAATGAAAGTATAATTGTTACAACCTTGCTATTTTAGTCGCTGTAGTGATGTAAACATAGAGACATAAGAATAGAGTACAGTCGCGTGTAAGAAGAAGCGATAAAGGCAAAGAGAGAGATAGCTGCCAAGTGTCCTATCTGTCTCTTTCCAGCCGAACCGCTACTGCTGGCTTAGCTGATAGGCAGTGAGGTAAGTGCAAGCAAGCAGACGTTACAGTTAAATTAAAAATCTCAGTGCTCGGCTAGAAAGAGACATAGAGGACTTTCGGCGGCTATCTCTCTCTTTGCTTTTATCGCAGTATTCAGTCTCTTCCGCACTCTATTCTTATACCTCTATGGATGCAAATGAACCAAGGTGGGCTAACAGAAGGTTTGGCGGGAAATTTCTCCGGCCCATTCGTCTCTGCTTTATTATTTTCTTTTAAATCACACTAAACAATTTCTTTCGACGACTTACCAACGTGGTTGTTATAATTTTCTATATTTTAAACAGCTACAGTGTATTTAATTAGGATGTCTGTGAAAACGTGTATACTCGTATACGAGTACATTTGATGTCACTATTCAAACAAAATACCTCCAACGTCTGTTATGCATACAAACAAAACTAATACTAACTCAAAAATGCACGTGTGAGACAAACTAAGTCTTCAGTTGTGTTCGTATACAAATAATCAAAGCATAAGTGTTGAGTGTTGAGCGTTCAACCAATGCATCAATGTACTCAACAACCCTTCCTCGTTTATAGCCGGTTTTTTTTATTATTTTAAAGTTTTAGACCACGCACATCCCCTACTGCGCTTGGTACCTATTTCTGTTTTGAAAGTGATGTGACAGTTAATTTTAAACGGCTGCTTTTTAACGCTTGTAATTTCAAATTATTGTTCAATCATTCTCTTTTATTTTATGCCTGTTTTTAGTTTAATTCAACATAAGTTTGACACGGAAGAAGATTAATACATTCTAGGAAAATCTGTTGTATTGATAGAAAATGAATTAATTTAATATATAAGTTAGATTTTGATTGCATTTTGGATTAGGCATCACACATTAGCCTTAAGTATCATTCTCACTCACTGTTTTGATATTTAATTTACTCCTTTCCTTAAGCATTCCTTTTGGCATTCGTGTTTTAATTTAAGTTTAGTTAATTTGGTTGGTGCGTATGCATCGTTAGTAATATAAATTTTGACAGTTGACAAAATTGAATGTGGAATAATTAAAATTGCTATTTTTAATACCCATTAGTAAACGATTGTTTTCAGTTCTATATTTTTCAAAAACTGACATTAAACTTCTTTTAAAAGTAAACCCTCCTGCATTTGACTGATTGTCACATTTTGGAGGTTATACTATAATATAGTTTTTCTTAATTAAATATTTTTAATTTAAAATATGAAAACTTAAAAAATGAATTAAATTAAAAAATGATACTGTGAATGACTACGCGTATTGCCATATGCTAAACATTTTAAATTAAATACAAAATAAAATTAAAGCAGTGAGTGGGAATGATACTTTATACTATGTGATTTTTAAGCTAAAATGTCAAAATAAAGATTTGCACAAGTTTTTAGCTTATTATATTTCATTCTGAGATTTACCATTTTTTCAACTAACTTATCTAAAAAATATATATGAATAGAATGAAACCAAAATCAATCAATAAAAAGCGAACTAAACATGTTCCATACCTGCATCTACGCACATAATTAACACGCATTTTAAATAATTTATTTACACAAAACATAATTTAACCAGTTGATTCAACTGATGTTATTTAACCTCATTTCCGTTATGTAGTAAACGGAATACATTTGTTCTAATTTGCACATTTTTTTGTCTGGCCAAGTTATAGACAATGAATAATTTATTATATTCTATAGACATGTGACAACGAGGAAACCCACATGCCTACGAACAGACCTGATTAAAACCCGCAAGAGTTTACATTGTCCTTATTTGTAATTATTGCCAGTTTAATTACCTGCACACATTGTAAAGTGTATTGACCGTTTTCTACTAATTACTGTTTAAATTAAGAGTTTAATTTTTAGAGAACATGCCGGTTTTACACTAGAGAGACAAAACAATAAAACACAAAAACTGTTTTTCTGAACAAAAACACCAATGTTTTGTAAAAACTAAACAGTTCTTAAAATATGTTTGTCTTTACAAACTGTTTTAGTAAACAAAACACATTCCCAACACGTTCAAAGAAAAACACGTTAGTTGTTGCTCTTTAGTCTGTTTGGTTTAAACACGCACTTTTGTTTTTTGTGAACATTGTCAGTTGTTGTCAAATCATATTTATAATTTTTATGGGACACACAGAAAAACACTAAAAACAAAACCGTCTGTTAGTGTAAACAGTTTGTTTTCGAAAAACAGAACTGTCTTAAAAATTGTCTCTGTCACAAAAGCGGTAGCACAGTGCGTGGTTTCTTCTTTCGTAAAACTAGCTTTAAGTTCCATTCCCACTCATTGTTTTTGTTTTAATTTAAGGGTTTAACCTTAGATGTAATTTTGAACTCGTGAAACCATGCGTCAGTAATATACATTATTTTGTAATAATTCAATATAAATTATTGTATTTAATATATTTCATTTTCCTTCTCTATATTTCACAAACTGAAACTTACATTTTAGGTTAAAACCTTCTTAAATTAACACTAAAACTAAGTGAGTGAGAATGGAGATTTATCGTAATACAACAAACAAACAAAATATAATAGGGATTGAGAAACATGACTTTGACGCCAACTACCGAGAAAAATGTAAAGCACAGTGGTGGCAAGTGGTATAGAAAACAATAAGGAATTTGTTAAATTAATAATTTTTTTAATCTAATCGAAATAATTTTAAGTAATGTCTTCTTCAAAAGTATCGTGCTGTATCCGTGGCTGTTTCAATATGCCATATAAAAACAAAAACCAAAATACAAGTGTGAAATTTTATCGTTTCCCTGCGAGTACTCTGAATTCAGAATGGATAACCCTTAAACGTCAACAATGGATAAATGCAGTGAAAAACTATGTGTAAGTAAATTATTTTAATAAAAAAATTTAATTAATCACAATCAAATTTGAAAAGCTAAGTATTATAAAATAGAATATTAAACTATATAATAATTATTTTATGAAATAAATAAAATAGTAATAAGTAAAAGTAAAATTTAAAAAATTTGTGTTTCAGAAAATATCCAAAGGATTGGGAACCAACTACAAATACACGCATTTGTAGTGATCATTTTGTGAATAATCAAAAGTCAGAACATCCTTGGCATCCTTCATACACACCAACAATTTTTCCTGGTAAAGTAAATACCAAAAAATCCACTCAGTCATTTGAACGTTTCGAACGATTACGGCAACGGAATGTACGAAGTGAAATGAATATCATTAATAATAATAATAATAATAATAATAAAATTGAAATTCAAGAGGATAATTATGTAGATATTGAAACACAGAGCGTTGAAGATCATTATGCTTCTGATGCTACTCCACAAAAAACAACTCGTAGTATAACATGTCAAACTGATGAAATTGTTGATGAAAGTGTTTTAGATGAACATAAGTATTTTTTTTGTAACATAAATTCCCGTGATGGTGTAACTACTGCAGAAGTGCAAGTAAACATTCCAATTAAAAGGACAGCCGAAAAAATGTATGATGTTAATTTGCCGCTTTTACGAAAGAATGTTGAAGATGTTGGGTGTGATCCAATTACTTATAGTACTTATAGTATACTTATAGTATTTTTGACGGGCAAGAACCCGAATTTAATTATTTTTTGCATTATTTATTTATATACTATTCTATGCATATACTATTTCTACGCTGTTTACATCACAATCCTTTACATTTATGACACCAGAGCGCTCCACTTTCGGCAGTAGTGCTGCCTCTACAGTTCTTTCTCAATCCCTATACTTAATATATTAACCAAAATGTGTACATGTACTTCATATGAAATGTCTCTAGTAAAGGTTTCAAAGCGAAACTACTTCACCTTTCAGAATCCAAACGACAAAAAAGTTGATGCGAACTGCAATTGAATTCATAAGTGATGGAAACTTTACATAACAATAATATTTCACCTAATTGTTTACTGGGTTTGATACGATTAATCCAATGAGTCTGTTGCTATCTGTGCGGATCTGTGGACGCTTACCTTCAAAATATCTATAGTAATGTCAATATGTCGCTGTGATATATATTTCTTAATTAAAAACATCCAAAGCGAACTTCAAACACAACACGAATAAATACGATCTAAATAAAAACTTTCTATAAACGAACCCATATAAATGAAACGAGTTTTTAAAGCAATGCAATTTCATAGCATATAATTCTTTGTTTACATATTTTCAGCTTTGTTCATACGCTTAATGTCGTCTGCAAAATAAAACTATGGCTGCTGCTTCGGTTGGAGTTTGTCGTTTGACAACCGTAACCCATAACTAGGATCAAATGACGCGGCAACGTTTAGAGGAAAATGGATTGGACGTTTTTATTTGCCAAGTACAACTCACCCCACTGCAGCGCGACGCGTGGTTTACATCATGCGCAAACATCACAGTTAAGTCGACGTCGGCCGTCGCCATTACGGACTCCATTGCGCTTGCGTTGCGAATATTTTTATTGTAGTATTCGCGTAAAAATGTTTCACATTGTGGCTTTATATTTGAACAACATATGAAAGCTTGGAAAGTTAGCAGGAACGTAATTTCGACTTTTAAAAATAGTAAATATTATGCTCATTTTAATGTAGCTTGACAGATATCACTTTCACCGTATTTTGAAAGTTAGAGAATGAAGTGGAATAACGAACATTTTTAATTTTTTTAATCCGTAAACTCAGGCTCACCTTTTCAGATAAACCAAAGATAATCTGGTCGATCTACTGATTTAGTCAATGCATTGCGACCACACTGAAATTATAATATACTAATAATCAAGATTGTTAGCTTTCTACAAGCTAATTTCAAAGTTCATTTTTTATGTCAGGTCAAAACGATAAAAATGCATATATTCGATAATGTTTTTTGACGACACAGTTAGTATATAATTATGTCTATAAGTTATACATGTTAAAATAATATTTAAGGAATACTGTGTGAAATTTTCATAAATAAATATCAAGAAATGAGCCATTGACAGCGAATCTTTGCTAACGTCACAAGAAAAAGAGTGATTGCAGTGTCAATTATAACTCATCAGGGTTTATCAAAAAACCAAAATTATTTCAATAGTTAATAAGTTTATACAGGCAACGTTGTCGAGTTTTTTTTTATTTTATTGATTTTCCAATTTTTTATAGCACTTAGAAGTTAAAATATAAATATTTCATGAAAAAAATCAGAAACTTTGTTATTTTAAAATACTTTAAAATTAAAAACAGAAGAAAAAAACTCGACAGCGCTACCTCGGACGTTAAGTAAAGAAAGAGTGTGTAAAATTTCAAAACAATCGGAGCAGTATATTTTGAGTGAGAGGTGAAGACTTAAAACTCTATATCTCCCACAGTTTTACCCCAACCGACTTCAAATTTTCACACAATAAACTTAATATGTTCTACATTAATTAAAAAAAAAGTTAAAACCTTACTCCCCGCATAACTCTCAGTTATAAATTGAAACGTAGTGTGCTTGATATTAAAAAAATACAAAGTTTAAAATTTAAAAAAACAAACTATCAAACAAATATACTCATAAATTTCATTACGTAAGTTTTATTTGTTTTTTATGTAATATTTAACTTGTGTACCATTACCATTAAGGTAACGCAAATTAGAAATATATTTATTTATAATAAAAGTAATATTTCATAATTTAATATTTCTTGTTCATTAAATATAATTTACAGTTCACGTCAAATAAATCTAAAATTATATTTGCGCAAGTGTACATACTACATGCTTACCGTATTTTCAGTTCAACTAAAGCACGTGGACTGAACTATACAGTGTCGACGCCAAGCGTCGAGTTGCTGAACTATTGTTTTCTTTTTTTTTTTTAATTTTATATTTAATGCATTACAAACAGATGTGAGTTATAAATGAAGGTTATATACAAACAATATGCATAAAAAATATGAATATTAAAAACCCTTTCTACATTTACTTAAAACAATTGGTATCCTATGGCGATTCATTATCGTTTTCCATTGTTGCTTGATCACGGCATGGCATCTGTAGCTGTGACACTTTGAATGAGAACTGTGAATTCTGAACACAAAAGTAGGGCATGGGGAATAAGATTCAGTTACCCCGTTTCCTAACAATTTAAATTAAATATGTAGTAAAATTTCATTTAATTTTTTAACTAAATCTTACCATATTTGGTACGAATTTTGTATGGCAGGTCGAAAACGGCTACGCGCATTTTTTTGAAAGTGGTCTATTTCGTAGAGAAAAAAATTCTAAGACATTTGGCGTCCTCGAATTTTCCACTGAATTTCCTGGAAACCCGTAATTTTGGAAAAACTAAAAAAAATATTTTACTTTTTGCTCTATAACTTTTAATTTGTAAAAGATAGAAAGTTGAAATTTGGCATGTGTTATTACGGTATTCAATGCTAACATTTTTTGAAAATTAGAAATTAAAAAAATAGAAAAGGGGGTGTTGAGAAAATTAAGGGGTCCGGTACGAAACTTTGGAGAGAACTCAAATTTTGGAATACATAATAATGAAATATGGTATTAAGAAAAACAATTTCAAAATTCAAAAAAGTTATTTGGTGGTGGTTGAAATTTTATATATGGGCTAACTTTGGTACCTAATTTACAAATCGAAAAAAAAAACCCAAATTTTGAAAAAAAGTTGGACAAATAATGAACAATTTAGAAAAATATACTTTTTCAAGCAGTTTATATGAAAAATTATTTGTTGTTATATGTAAAACAAATATGGAACGAGTTTAATATTTTAATTTAAAAATGAAATCAAAATTTGAAATGAAATTCAATTCACACGCAAAAGATAGTCGTCGCTTGCGATGGGGGTAAACTCTAGTACATATATAATGAGGATTTAAATTAAGTTTTCACTATATCTGTGAAAGGGTTAGATTCTTAGCAACAAATTACGATGTATCCAGAAATTGTAATAAAATGATCTTTACTTTAGTTTGTGTTGTTTTTAACTATTTGTAATTTACATAATTATTAGAAATATTATTTGTCATCAGTGCCGCAATAACGATAAGACCTACAGAGCCAGTTCAGACCCTGGGCAATGAAATTTGGCGTAAAAAACTTTACCCACTGTAATGGGTTTGTGAAATCTTCATCCGACACTGCTTGCCACTTTAGCTGACCGCTCTATAAAACATTGAATTGTAGAACATTTAGCTTCTAGAAGAACAAACGGTGTCATGTTTAGAATGTACAGGTCAGTTGCATTTATAATTCATTCAATACTTTTATAACCTGTGTTTCAGTTCATAAATTTATTGATTTATAACTATATATATATATATTACATAGAATAATATATTACAAGTTTGAAACTGCTAGAAAATTCATAAAGTAATTACACAAAAACAGCTTGGAAAATAGTTTTTTTTCATTCAACTAAAACTGTAACGCAAACAAGAAAAACATGCAACATAAATATAAATATTTGATATAAAAATTTAATAATTGCATCCAAGCAGGATAAACTGACATGCATGGAACTAGAAAACAGAAATTTTTCAGAAACTTGTTTAACAATATGGACTTAACTATACAATATATTATTAAGCGGTTATCCAACCCTGGTACTTGGAAAAACTAGTCTAAAAAGATTATACTTTTTGACGCAATTAAAAAAGGAATTTATATCTTTGTTTGCGAGAAAATGATTCATAACGCGTTGTGCAACAGACGTGAGTGTGAATGCCGTGTACATGGTTATTTATTCACTATAAGTACTACAGATACTACAAATTTATATAAAAAAAAATCTGGTGAAATATAAATGAAATATTTATTAGACTGTACAAATCGACTTACATTTCAGTCTCTCTGATGTAGTCCCTTAATAACTAAAAAAAATATGTCAAATTTTTCTCATAGTGAATATTCAAATGAGAGAGATTTAATACGACAAATTCACCCTAGTTATGGACTATGCACTGAAAGCAGATGAGCAGCCTCTGTGGCACATTGTAGACCACTATACGTGAGAATATATCGTGTACGAGTATAACCGATATTTATCAATTTATGAGCACTTATAAATGGTCCCTTATGCGTATGCAAATGAACCAAAATATTCAAATCCCACCTGGATGCAAATTGTACAGATCCGAATTCCATCTTAACCATCAATCGACTCCGCCTTTAGAATTTAATGCATTTGCATATGGAAAAAGGGAAGGATGTGAATGGATTTAACGATTTTTTGTTGTTGAATTTGAATACATTAATAAAAAATAAACAAATTTTATGTTTCTTGCAGTGCTAAATAAGAAGTTCTACTAGTAGTTATAGATCATAATATATGTTTAGAAAAATATAATCATAAATCATATTATTATTAATTTTTATTTGTTTTTATTTTATTTTTTTATCGTCAACCTATTTTCGATGCTGAATTTCTAATTTGTAGGCAGTTTTAATGTTGTCGTGGCGTTTTATATGTGAATTGCACCACTGCCTAATAAGTTTATGATTATATATGAACTCGACGATACAGCAGTCAGCATCTAGCATCAATGGTTTCATCCACTGTATCGTCTACTATTTTAACTACTATGGTTTAGTTTTAATTTTATGTGTTAACCTTAAGTTATATGTTTTATTCACAGAACAGAGTATGCATTTCTTCCAGTGTTTTAGTTTTTATTTTGAATATAAATACTGCGCAAGCGTCGTGCGTCAGTGATATAATTTATTTAACATAAAATATTGTATATAACATAATTAAATTCACTTCTTTATTTCTTATAAGTGAAAAACTAATTTTATTTTGACGGATTGTGTATTGTCAAGTTTTATGTTTTAAATGTTAAAAAATTTGGAGAAAAGGTTAGAAAAAACAGTATTACTCTTTTTGAAGGTTATAAAAAATCAGAACACCAACGAAATAAGTGCTTTGAAGTAAGTAAAAAGAAAGTATGTTGAAATTTAGGAAGAAAGATTTCTTAAGTTGTCGAACTGACGATCCAAATCCATATCTTTGGTTATAAATTATTGTTGTACCTTCCATTCTTCATTTTCATCATTTTCTAGTTTCTTAAAAAAGAGTCCCCCATAGTTTCAGAGCCCCATTTTAAACGATATTATTTGAATTCAATACCTAAACGTAAGTTAATTTGTCGTCCTCAAATTTCTATGAAAACGGTCAGTGTCTTACTTCTAATAATATCATTTATTCAGCGTGTTGCCAAGAACTCCCTAATCATTAAGTATGGTACTAGTACATTCATAAAATCATCTACAAATTTATATTGAACACCTGTATTATTACTCTATATTCATGAGTTGTACGAAAGTTTGAAACGATTTAGATATTTAGACGTTCACAAAATGAAAGTCTTTGTTTTAAAAATAAACTACTAAATGTCAACATGTTTGATCTGACAAAGAATACTTAATAGTTTTATTATCAAGTCGTATTCGTCGTATTGTCTATCGAACTAAATGATATTGATGGGAACGATACCATATGAAATCTGTATTAAATGCGGTCGTATGGAAAACGTTCAATATTAATACCCTATCGATTTGTAGAACTAGACGTTGGAAGTGTCCAGCAATCGTGTCGCGTCCAAGTCTGTGTGTGTTGTTAGTTGTTACTGATAGTAAATGCACTTTTATGAATATTACGTTGTAACAGTTTAATGTACTTACTTTGATTCGTGTTTTGCATTTAAAGTTGCTTACTCTGTCTCGGTGCGAGCCTGTTCACCTGTCATAATTAGACCTCGATGATAGATAATAAATTTAACAAAGTTTTTATCGATGTTCACTAACTGATTTTAAGGTAGCAGAACCAATGTGAAACGTAGTCGATTATAAAAATTCTTTGCAAAAAAATAGGGCTTTTGAACCTGCCAGTAGAGAACTGAAACAACGGAGCCGTGGAGAGTCAAACTGAGTACTTCATGTTTCACTCTTTCTTTGCAATGTAATCTCGGTAATATTATTACGACTTCAAAAAATGTTGTCTCTTTCATCTGCCAACAAAACAATTCAACAATTATGCAAACATACCTATGTGTCAGTATTGTAATTATGTAGCGGTGTAAACTTATTACAATTTTTATCAAAGGAAACGAATTAAGTAACAGCTTCCAGTGTTAAACTATATGCCTTATTCACCGGGATCTTGCGCCGTGCGACTTCTATCTGTTTCCTAAGCAGAACTCTGCATTAAAAAGAACAAAATTTGAGTCCGTTAAAGCTGTGAAAAAGAAAGCTTCATGAAGGAGCTGACAGAAGAAGACTTCCAGCATTGTTTCGAAGAATGAAAAATTCACATGGAGCGTAGTAGAGATATAGGAGAGGTGTATATTGAAGGTGATAACAAGTAAATATGTATGAAATCAAAATAAAATATTTTCACCTTATGCCTCGTTATATTTTCAAGAAAACTTTAAGTTTCTTGTTAACCTGATTGCCCAAACCGTAATTAATTCTCTATTATTTCAATAATTTCACAAATGTTTTATATTTTCAATAATAAGCTGAAGTATTTAATTTGTTAATTTGAATATAATATATATGGTCTTTCAACAAGATGTGTCATTTCAAAGTTCGCATCACTCATTCGTAGACTTTAGAACTCAATTTGGGTTCGGAAACGTTTCACGGAGATGTAATAAATTTATTCCATGACTGATAATGAAATTAACTCACCCACAAATGATGAACAAATCAAAAATAAACATAAACAAATCTACAAAACACACAATTATTATAATACAATTAATGCGAGATATAACCTAGTTCTTGAAGTCGCGGTAATATAATAAAAAAAACATTCAACCATCATTGCAGTGACATTTTGCAGATGTTGTGTTTCATTACTAACCTCAGAGTTTGTACTTTGGATTAAAATAAAAATAACACCCCTTTTTAAGAAAATGTTGTGTGTTTCTGTTGATTTTAACCTTCACTTGACCCGCTGTGTTGCAACGATGATAAAAGCTAGTTTAATCATATTACTGTAGAATCATTAAAATCAATTGTTGCTATATAATTACTGAAATGGAATCCACATAAGTCATTTAATTTATGAATGACATTTCCATGCTACGTTCGTGCATTCTTAGTATTTTCCCATATAATGTTTTTACTACAAAAATAATATATAATATTAGAATACATAACTCTATAGTTAGCAATACCACTTATCATTCTTTTAATCAAAACAAATATTATCATGTACTGGAGTACTTATTCAGTTCATAAACTCATGCAGTAAATAAATGGTTATACGATTTATGAATGGGATGCGATTCTATTCAACAATTTTATTACTATAAAATTACTATAAACTAATAATTATTTATAACATTTTATTTGTTCGAAATTCATTGTGAATAAAACGTTAATGTTAGTCGTCAAGGAGACTACAACGCAACGCAAGACTACGCAGATAGTATTAGAACATACTTGTAGTCATAGTGTATCAAAGTATCACGCGAACATTCGCTATTGTTAATAACAAACTAAATAATTTCAAATTATATATGGAGGATAATAGTATACCTAGTAGAATGCGAGTATGTTTGAATGCACAATTTTATTCTGTTGGTACGTGTCGTGTATATATACGTGATTCAGGTGAGCCGGGGGGATGTGTTTGATGTAGTTGACATTTAATTTTAATTAGTAGCTGGTATAGAAATGCTAGCCATCTAAATACGATGTGCAGTACAACGTGCCATTTTATATTTCATTTTGTTGATTTGATTTATATGCTTTTTTATGTCTTAAGTGCAATACATAAATTACGTCACAAAAATGAGGGGTCCTGAAGTTGTGGCAAAAGGGGGGAGGGGACAGAAGTGTCCTGTTTTGTGACGTTTCTATCATTATTGCACTTCCATTATAGTTCGCATCAACTTTATCTTCATTTGTATTCCGACAGGTGGAGTGGTTTCGTCATTTGTAGCCGATAAAACAGACATTTCATATGAACGTATGTGAGAAACGGAACTGTAAATGAACTCTTGCATGACAAAAAATCATATGGATCTTCAATATAATGGCAAAGTGACTCCAAAATGTTTACTGGTTACTTTAGACAGAAGGTCTTCAACAGTATTGATATTATTTTTTCCGAAACACAAGATAGTTCTATCAGACGCATATTAAGATCTGAGCAAACTAGGACCAATCTAGTACTACTAACTAATGAACAAATCAATATAAAACAAATTCAAAATAATCAAATCAATATAAAACAAGAAATATAAACTATTGTGACATACTCGTATATCTGCTTTTAGTTTAGAATATTTCTGAGATATGATGGCAAAGTGATTCCAAAATGTTTACTAGGAAGCGTTGTGATGTCACATGCAGTATAAAGTACACTCTTAAAAAAACTTTATAAATTTTAGAACGTTTCTAAAGCATATTTTAGAACCGGGTATTAAAGAAAATTCAGTGCATTGTAATAGAAATGTTTAACAAACTCAGACGAAAATTCATTTAAAAAAAAAATTATTATTACTCATTTGTTTATTAAATTTGTATTAAAATTTAAAACATTTTTAACAGTGATATATAAAAAAATTAGTACAAGTAAGAGTTAAAGAAAAGGTAATTTTGTGGAAAAAGTATAAGTTTTCGCTAGAGACAATATAAAAAAATTGTGTAATGAGGTATTAATTGTTTATAATCTATTTAAATGCCGGCTTAGTCCTATGTCAGCTGTTGTCGACAACCTTCTACTATTTTGGCAGTATTTATAATGTCGAGGTTTACATATGTCAGCTGCACAACTGTTTCATAAGTTGATGGTAATGGAAATACATAATCAAATAAATTTGATAACCAAATCCAAAAAATATAGTGTTGATCCGGAGATCGAACTCGAAGACACAGAAGTCTGGTATCAAGTGTCAATACTCTCGGCCTCTGTGTCCTCTTCATCATAAATTAATTGTATTATCCTGAGTTTTGCAAAGCAACAACACTCCCCCATTGACATTTACTTATTCTCGTACATAAGAGTGTTTACGTTTGTATATTTTATAACAAATGCATAAATACAATATTTGCAAACGTATATAATATTTGTAGATTAGGAGGTACATTATACGTCTATGTGAACACGCATTCATGTGCACTGGACGTAACTGACTTTACTAATGCAAGAAGGAGTACGAGTGAACTGTCAACGTTTAAAAGAAAATAAACGTCTTTTCTCACGATTGTTCATACGTTTGTAGAAACTACTAATTATAATTTTATTCTTTTGCGGCAATGATAGTATTATACAGTATTATTACTTAAATGTCATTTTCTGGACGATGAATCACTGAATATCACGTGGCACGGAGTTAAACAACTTCAATATGTCAACATAACCTAAAAATTGTGTATAAAAATAAGAATGCGATATACATATAATAATTAGGGGTGTAAAAAGAGCAAACAGAAGGTACAGTGTGCGAGTGATATGGTAGTTCATATCATTATTAATTTTTTTTTTTTTAATTTTTACGACGATTTCGACGTAATCTGACCGTATATAATAAAAAGAGACATTGTGGAATAAGAAGAAACGAAATTGCGGGTAAATTGGCAAAGGAATCAATAAATTTAGAAATTGAGATGAAAGTGAAAAAACCTTTATATGAAATTTTTAATATAATCAAAAAATTAAACTTCAATTTGAGAAACACAGATTTCATTAACAAAAGTCGTTTAAAAGACAAAAGAGATTATTATATGTTACATCCAAATTTAAGTAAGAAGAGATGGTTTAGAAATGAGTCCCGCAAAATTATATCAACTATAATCAGAATCAAAAGTAATCATTGCAAAACTCCAACTCACCTGTACAAAATTAATATTAAATCTGACGATAGATGTCAATGTGGTGAAGAAGGAACATTGGATCATATTATATTTGAATGCATAAATTATAGTTTAGAAAGATCAAAATTGAATAGTTATATATAAGATGTGATTAAAACTTTTCATGTTAATACTAAATTTTTGTTAAGCGATTCAAAATTAATTAGTGAATTATTGAAATATTTAGAAATTTGTAAAATTGAATTATAAATTATAAAAGATGTATAAAAAATGTTTGATGATGGCTATGACGAAAGAAAGTCAAGGCAAAAAATTAATTACGTTGTATAAAAGCAACATATAAATATCAAAATTGCGACAACTTAATATTTAATATTAATAACTGCGTATATGTATATAGAATATATTTTTCATTCAAATTCGTTCTATTTTAAAACTCAAACATTTTCTCTTGGTTAACTAATACTACAGTACGAACATCTCTTCATATTGGTGCCATTCTACAGATCCCGATATCAAACAAATTTATCTATTAGCACATTAATCATCCACGCATGACTTTATTTTATTCATTTTAATTTAAATAAATTTAACAAATTAATATTTTTTAAAGTATTGACACACACAAACCTCTAATTATAAATAACTCAAAATCCCACTTCTGATATATCTAGCTATGAATGTTTCCTTACGTTTAGAACTTAAATGATTTATTTTTGTAAGTTTCCTTGAGTATTGCCATCTGATTTGTTTCAAGATATTTTTTCTTTTAAAAGCTGTCAGCATGGACCCGTCAACGTTAATTAGAGCAGACGACGGAAGTTATATTCAGAAAATTGGATTGAATCAAATTAAATTAGGTCAAAAGTTGTCAACATGTCAATCTTATTAACAATTTATGAAATATCTTGCAACGTATAATGTTACAGCTTACAGGAATATGCCTGTTGCTTGTAATTTGTAGTTATAATTGCCTTGGAATGATGCGATGGCGCAATTCGCTTTATCGTTTGTTGTATCTATGAATTATGTCATTCTGTTCAATGTTCGTAATATATCAGAATCTGTTCTTTTAAATGTTAAAGTGTGGCAAATACTGGCTGCTAAGAAAGTCAACGATATCAAAATAATATTTTCTTCATTTTTGCAAAATGAAACAAACTCAAAATAATTCATACAGCATTTGTCATTTTAAATTTCGCATCATTTTTAAACCGTCAAGATACAATCACTGCGATGACGTTTGGTAGATATTTTAGTCTATTACTAACCACAGAGTTTGTACTTTTTTATTATTAATTGTTTATTGTTCGCCTTTCGGCTTTACAATCTACATTCTTAATACATTTCATATACTTCAACTTACAATTAAATTTACATTATTCTAGACCATTTTATTTCCAAAAGAACTTTCTGCTTCTTCTTCACTTGACCCTCTTCCTTCATTTTCCCTAGTCTATTTTTCTGGGCTGAAGTTTAACTGTTTCCTCGCTACTTCTTTCTTTCTCCTGCTTCCCTTCACTGCCTCTTTTAGTACTTTCTTTCTCTTCCTGTTCCTTGTGCAACCCAGCCACCAGCTTATTTATTCTCCTGTTTTTTCTTTCCTTTTTACTATTTCCGCCATCCACCTCTTTCCTTCACTGCCTCCCTTTAATATTCCTTTCGCTCGCTACTTTTTCCTTACCCTCAAACTAAATGTGCTCCAGTGTTTCGTCCTCCGCTCCGCACACTCTACACTTTCTTTCCTCACTACTTTCCCAGTATCTGTTTCCTTTTTCCTCATTTCCCAATCTAAACCTTGCTGTTCTTCTTATGTGTTTTATGTCTTTTTCTATAAGGTACTGAGGCACATTATTTCCCATAACCTTTTATATCTTGTATTGTAGTTGCTTTTTTCGATTTCGAGTTTGTACTTTTTATTAATATAAAAATAACACTACTTTCCACGAAAGTATTGCATCTTTCTGTTGATTTAAAATTGTTACTCTTGCTCAAGACCCTATAATGTATTTTTAATAACTTTGTCTGATTTATTTATATAGACATATGAGAGGTAACTTTGTAGGGAACCGACACAATAACAATTAAAAAACATAAGAAAATTTCGAGTAAAAAATTATATTATTTTCAAATTTAATAGTGAACTTCTTCTTCTGTGTCTGGGTTCTAACTGACCTAAATACGCCACTGCATATATTATAATATTTCTATAAATATTTTTATGTGTACTGTATATATTTAACCAAAGTTAAAATAAATTATACACTTATCGTAATTTAAATAAATATTTTTGATTTTGATTTTGATTTAATCGGATCAGATGGAGTAATGTCACATAATAATCTCATTACATTAACAACATGTGGAACATACACACACACAGTCACACATACAATACAATGTATTCAACACAACATGAACTCTTTTTAAATAAATGTTATTATAATATTTGAATGATTAATCAAATATACATTTCTAACAATCGATTTTATCTGACTATAGAAAAGTGAAACGATTTTGTTTGCATGTGTGTGTATATGTAATAGTTTGGTAGTTTTTAATCATTTGTATTATTATAACGATGTTTTAATGGCAATTGACACGAGGTAGAATGTAATTTGCATTGAGTTGTATTAGTTAGCAGTAACGGACTGGACAGAGTGCAAAAGTGCCAGTTTGTTCTGTGGTAAATTGGCCCTGATAAGCAAACCGCTAGTTTCACCCACTAAAATAGATACTAGTGAATATTATTTCTGAACTCTGTAATCAATGGCAATCGCTAATTATCTGCCTAATTTGCTGAGGTAGATTGAGTCTATAAATAAAGTAATCAATTCAATCTTGAATCTTGAACTAAACTGCGCCCGAGTCGAAATTTTGGACCTATCCTGATCTTAAAATGAATCTTTGCCCCTCTTTTCGTCGTGAATACAGTCAAGTGAACCTCGTCTCATACTAAACATTATTATATGACTCTCGTTTGATCCTAAATGAAATCATGATTCTCGTCTTATTTTAAGTCTGTACTATTTTATTACTGTGTGAACCTCATTTAAACCTGAGATGGACTTGAATGTTAAGAAATGTATTTGTTCTGTGTAATTGCAGAAGAACCAAGCGAAAGAATATTAAGTGCAGTTTTTTCAGTTCTTAGTAAATTTGAGTTAGAGATTTTAACTGCAGTTTAATCTAAAATATGTTTCTTTTTTATTTCTAGTTACGTCAACGGCTGACCACAGTAAACTAATGAAAAATGTAACCGGGGTACTATGCTTGGTTAAGCTACAGTTATATAAAGGTTATAATAAACCTACTGCAGTTCTTTAGCAAAATATTATTATTTTACGTAATTTTTGTTTCATACAGAAATTTTCAAAGCCAATCTGCAATCTTTATCAAATTTACAGTTAATAGAAAGAAATCTTAGACAAACTTAACAGAACTGAATTTATAACATTGGTTTGGGCTCCCATATCCAGGAGGCTCTAGATCAATAGCTTAACATTTCTTTGCTGTTGTTAGAATATCAACATTATCAAATTCCAATTTGCTGATTTCAATTCTTAATTTTTATAAAATATATTATGTAGATAAAACAAAAATCTTAATATTTTTATGTAAAATACGCAGTGACCTCGCTGGTACGTAATTTAAGAAATCGTTTACGCCGTATAGTTAGCTAATTTATTAATAAATGTCGTAAATACAAGTCTGATTTATTTCCCAGGCACGTACAAAAATTTGACATTTTGTCCAACAGTGCATATCGCAGTCCTGCAACGTTTCTCAGAATTATTAAAGTGCAGGTATTAACATTAATTACATATATACGATTATGAACGAATATGCCATTTAATTACAGTACCCCCAGGCATTTTAATTACGTAAATATTTTACGCACAACATTAAATAATTATACCTCCTGAAAACAAAACAAAAAACAGAATGTGATTTTTGGTATTATCAAAGAAAGTGTAAATACGTTATATACGATATATTATAAAACTACTTCTTCAGTTATAAATAATATACAAGGGAATATAAAAAAATAAAGTTTAAGTTATTCATGAAATAAAAAAATATAATACTTTATATACATGGTCCATCAACATCAGTAACATGTATGCAAAACAGGAATGGTTGCCTCTAAATCCAGAAACAAGAAGAAGAATGCTGGGCGCTGTAGTAAAGCTGGGTCCTGTATCTACAGTGCACTGAATAAATGAGCCCCTCATGTGTAATTCATTTGTTAGGGTGATAAAGGTGCGGGGATGTGAACGGGGTAATTTCACTATATGCAAAACACGCATGGGTGCATATTTCTTTTGGATGTCTTTCATTATTATATCTTAAGACTTTTAACAATATGTATAACACAATATAAAAGGTTTTTAGTATTTACAAAGGTACTTTAACTGTGAGTAGTATAATTATACAAATTATTTAAAAAAATATTGAGTTTAAATAATGTAATGTCAGTGGTGTAGCAAATACTTTTATAGGCTTTAATGAGAAATGTTTTTCTTCTCATCAAAATAAAGCCATTGCGCCTTATAAAGAACCTTTCAACAGGAACCAGTGCCGTGCCAAGTCTTTCTTTTTAGCTCCAACGTGAAATAAATTATATCTAGTCACAATTACTTTCCAGCACTTTACTTTACAATTACTTTAGTTCATATCTGGTCGCAACAGCTTTTCAGCATATATGAAATAACCTTTTCTTTCAACTCCCAAGCAAAATCAATTGTACCTAGTCATAAATATACCGAGTTTAAAAAGTCTTTCAACAAGAATGGTCATTTTAAATCAGCAGAAAAACGCAATATTTTCGTAAAAAGTACTGATATTTTTATTTTAGTCTAAAGTACAAACTCTGAAGTTAATCAATAATGGAATATAATTTCTGTCAAATATTACCGCAAGTTGAAAAGTGGTGCGAAATTTAATTTATGACAGCTCTTGTTGGAAGATCCTTTACGAGTATATGAATATTATTATTTTTATTTTATCATACGTAAGATTGTAACGCGCTTTTTATAACAGTGCTAAGAGCTCAACTTAAAATGTAATCTTTAAAAATCACAATACTAATATCATTGTCAATTAAACGAAAAATAGTTAATAAATATTTGAGAAAATCGAGACCAATTTCTATCATAGTTTGGTAAAAGTAAGAATTTTGACAGATTTGTTATTGAATCTTGAACTAAACTGCGCCCGAGTCGAAATTTTGGACCTATCCTGATCCTAAAATAAATCTTTGCCCCTCTTTTCGTCCTCAATACAGTCAAGCGAACCTCGTCTCATACTAAACATTATTATATGACTCTCGCTTGATCCTAATACATTTAATGCAAATACATTTTATACCTTGCAATGGAACTAAGCCTACGTACTAAGATACTGAAATATAATTTATTTTTAATATGATTTATGAATTACTTCTATTATTACATAAGTGTAATAAATGAACCCGAAATAAAATATTTATATACGAAATTAAAATAACAAGAGAATAATATATAAAAAGATTTGCTATCTTTCGATTTTATCTTATTTTTCTCTAAGAAATGTAGAACTACCGTGGGGTGCTCTACACTAAGCAGTTTGAATACCTGTGCACAAAAGCAAAGTTTAGCTTATGAATGCCTCACATTCGATTTATAATAATACATAAAATTATATATAGAATATATTAAAGAAAAAATAATTCTGTTCGAAGGACCAATCTCACCCCTTTTATTAAAATAAAAACAGCATGTGCATTCGTAACCAAATCAACCTATAATCTGCATACATGGTTAGCCTGAGAAATATATTGTACCTCTAGTTATAATCAAAATATATAAAAATTATGCAAAAATACCAATAGAGTTTAATACGAGTGTGTGTAAGTCATATACAAATGTACGTGCGAATAATTCGGTAGCTGACAAAAATTATACAAATAAATGAACAAGAATAGAAGTATGTCGTATGCAAATGTGTAAGTACATATTACAGTTCGTTGTGCTACTGGAAATTAGTAAGGGAATGTGTGAGAAAGTTACACAAGATGTACACAAATAAATATATAAATAATTCAAAAAATAACGTCGGAGAGAGATTGTACAGATGCAATGGGATGAATTATATACAATAGCTTGATAAGAAATGTAGATGGAGAAATTTGATTTACTAAATCTGTGGTTCTTAGTACATTCTCTATCTAGCTCTACAGGCTTTTCAGTTTAAGTTAAAACCATTGTGTTAATTGCCAGTAAATAATTAAGTGAAATGACTTCGCTCAGTCTGTAGTCTAAGCGAACTAGATCAACACCACCTAGATACAAGGCCTAACAGTAGTCTACTATTTGACAAACTAGCCTACCCTATAGTTCAGTTGTAGTCTTAATTTAAAACAAAAATTAATGATGTGCTTTGTTAATTTGTAAACGTGACAATTTAATTGTGATTTTAGTAAATTAGTGAATTGTGAATTTAGTGAAATATAGTGTAATTAAAACTAATAAACAAAATGCCAACTGTTACAGAAGTTACAGAAACTTCAGAAACCCAAACTTAAATGTATCTAGGTGGTGTTGACTATATACGAATTCGTTTAAAACCTAATACCTCTATTTAGTATTCTTTCTCTTTCAACATCATACATTAAATGGACATAGAGATACTGTCCGTTTCCTTTCTTTTCAGACTTCACTACGAAGTTTCTGCAACTTAGATTAAATCGCTTGACAAAAAAAAAATATTTTTGTACACTTGCATACTGTCTTAGATTTATATTTAATAGGATTGTATAAAATGTACTGTCCCTTTTCAACAACCGTATATGATGGTACATAGTGTGTTGCCCAAGTTGAAGTAACATATAACTTAATACATGGGCATGTTTTGCCGGCACTACGTATTCACTCAGACAGTTTCATATTGTTTTCAACAAAAAGTAATGAAATTTAGGTTAATTATTTAAGACTTTTATCAGCTACAACGTCTCGAGAAGACAACTGCATACAATTTGACGTGACAGCAAGAGAAAAGGGCCTCCAATATCCAAATTCGGCATTGGTTTCGTTCTTTAACCATGGCTATGATACTCAAGCACAACTAGCGTGTAGAAAGAAAATACTGCATAATTCTGATTTAAATAAAACGTCAAATTGTCAACTGTTGCATTTCTTATTTAAAACTTTTGAAATAAGTCAGGCGTTCGCATTTTAAGTTTGTTGACATAAGCTCCGTATGGTAGTTTATAAATATCTACTTGTACAATACAAAAGAGAACACAAAAGAACAACAAGTCCAAAAATATCACAATAAAACAATGGATATTACAATACGTACATATTCTGTTCAATATTTACAATTTATAAATAAAAAGAACATACAATTTGTTTGTATTTATATATAAATAACTATAAATTATCTAAATTGTTTATAAGAATTTTGTTTTGTTGTCGTAGTCCGTATGACTCACTTAAATAGAGGTCACATTCGCTTAAACAATGAATACGTTTAGATAGATTCATCAAGCAGTGTGAGTAATTTGTATTTTCATTCATACTTTCTTACAATTTTCCCGGAACACGCAGAAAACTTTCTAAACAGGATGAGGAAAGTTTAAATTTGTGTGATGGAAGTTTGGTCAAAAGAATTTCTCTTTTAATCGAAATTGAATATATTTTTAACAGAGTCTTAAAATTACAGCATTTTTAATAGTATCACTTCAAGTGACGGATCCGTATATGTACAAAATATGAGAAATGAATCTTAGCTTATCCTGTTATTAAGATGTCAAACATAACCAAAACAAACATATTTGCACATTGATTATTGACAGACATTTTACAGCATTGGTAAACATATAGACACACAAACACACACATAAATTTTGTATATTTTTTCAAAATTAACAACAAATTGTTTCGTGGAATTGAGTATTGTGTAAATATTTTAAATAAAAAAAGAACAGAAAATAAAAATATGCAAAGCGATGCAATTGCACTCCGCGCCACAACAAAAACAGCGGACGATAAATATTTGCTCGAGCCACGAATTCGAAAACATCGGAGTATTTGTGTGTGCTTAAAACATCGAATGGATCGAAACATACCAGTGCATTTTATATACTCCTTATATGAATAAACAAATATTAAAATAAGCGAAAATAATATTATTAAAAATAAATTTGAAATGAGATATCAACAGAATTTAATCGTAAATTTAACAACTGTGGGTTTAAATTAAGACTTTTGAGCATCTAGGATTGTTGCGGAGTTGTAGCATTCTAACCCCCGATTACTCCTCTCCGTCAGAGCTGCGCTGTGGTGTAGTTATGAACATGGAATGACAAAAAACTTAAATTTAAAATGGCTGAAATGCGAGTAATCTGTATAAAGCTTAGACAGAATCAAAATGGATTTCTAGAAAAATGCTGTTGATGTGAATAAAATATATTTTAACAGTTAATTTATTTTATAACACATGTGGTACGTTACCACTATTCGTTGACACTTGTTACCCTGTTACTCTTAAAAACCAACGACTTTTTTCGTAGTAGCAAATACACTCGATATAGTCATATTTCAAGCGTTCAAATTAACAAAATTACTTACCATACATCTCAATCCATAACTATGAAATTAGAGAAGCAAAGCAGCATGTCTGCTGGATTGCATGGTGGTATACCGAATTGGAAATAAGTAAATAATGTATTTATGCTTAATCATAGAGATATAAGAATAGAGTGCGCGAAGGGTACGGCCGTGTATAAGAGGAAGCGATAAAAGCAAAGAGAAAGATAAAATAAAAATTGACAAATAGTAAAAAATGTGAAAAAAACGGAATATTGTTAAAAATATTCGTAACTTCATAACAAACCAATATTAAGAAAAACGGTTATAGAATTGTTTATCTTAGACTATAACCTTTCGAAAGAACGTAGTGTCTTAGGCGTAAACCAAATATGAATGGTAAAACGATTAAAAGGGTGAGAAAAGAACAATATACTTCCTTCCCGAACTTAAGCAAGGAAACAGGAGAAAACTGAAACTGAAAGAAGAACTGTTGTCTTATGTTTCAACCTCTTACAAGAAATTTAAGTACACATCAGCTTGACCCCTCAAAATATGATTTATACAATATCCCAGGAAGAAATGAATCTTGAAATTTGATTTTATAAAGCTAAAGCCAAAATTAAATGTAACCAAGCTGAATAACCTTGCAGGATTCACTAGTATCGATTGGTAAACGCATGTATTTTACTCTTTCAGCAAGTTTGCGCTACGCTTATAAAATGAGCATACCATACCATAGCTACTAGATAGCTAATTTTAATGCTAAATTATTCGTTTTGAGTTGTGTTGTATATTATTCTAGTAGCAACCTTGCAGTTAGCTTGTATACCAAGCATAAATAACGCTACTTTCAAGTTTCAAACCAGCACTCCAACAACAATTTTCTACCTGGAATACATATAAAAGTAAAGCTGTACTAATTCAGATGGGACAGAGGACGCTACAACGATGTATCTTCGGGTTCGATTACGAACCAGTGCTACATTTAATGTTATCAACGTTATATACCTACAGTCTGAATTTTAAATTCACATATGATGTACATATGTGTAATGTTTAACTGAGGTGGAATCTTAATAAGCGGTGACCTCACGATGACGTGATGGACAGGAATGGACAGCTGCAGAACGGAACGTTCGTCACGTCACGTCAGGGACACTTTGTGATGGGATGCGACGATTCGACGATTCGACGATCGTTGAGATGACAATAAAACGACACCGAGAATCACATCACTCACTATGAGTACTCTCGACTTGAACCGACTCGGTCCGGTCGATTTTCGTTGTCTGCTGTTTGCTACAATACACAAAAAATAATCATGGAAGAAATTCTACTTGTAACATTGTATATAATAAATAAAACGTAATTAATTAATTACTGCAGTTGGTTAACTGTACAGTCAACTTAAAAGATGATTTCAATTTAGTTGGTGAAATATGTCGAAACGCAATTTATCCGCTGTTTACATATTTGACAATTTCTTTATTCTACTAAAAAAACATTATGTTTAATCATAGCTAGGAATACAAAAATTAGTGGAGGAATTTTCGATATATATAATATATCCTCCTGTTGACACTTGTCACGTCTTGTCCCGCTATGAGGAGGCCACCCCCTGCACACCTTTGCGTGTGACGTGATTAATAAACGACGCCTACGTTCTCATGGCCCATGGTTGTTATTTAATTGCAGGTAGAAAATGGTTCTTGAAATTAGCTTGTAATAATTATTACTCATTATTTCATATCCATCCCTTCACAATAAAATCCATATCGCACACCCGTAATCAGTTATAAATACATTTCTTAACATTCCGTTTTGTCCATTTGAGGTTTAAATGAGGTTCAAATCATTAATAAAATAGTACAGACTTAAAATAAGACGACAATCATGATTTCATTTAGGATCAATCGAGGGTTATATAATACCGTTTAGTATGAGACGAGGTTCATTTTACTGTTTTCAGGATGAAAAGAGGGGCAAAGATCCGTTTTAGGATCAGGATATGTCTAAAATTTCGACTCGGGAAGCTAACACGTATGAAACTTGAAACGAACACTTAAAATCTGTTTGTAAACGTACATTTTTGTCAAGAGATACATTCTTTATAGAAAATTACATTATATTTACCTAAAAAATGTTATGTAACAGATAAACTTTTAACAGATAAGCAAGATAGACGCTTATATACACCGCATACATTTATATAACAATAGTACGTATTATATAATGTTGGTCCAACATATGACAAATAGATAGTTGCTTTTAAACCAGCTTTTATTTTAAGATGTATCCATCCATTAGTAACAACAATAACATGAGGAATTTTAATGCACTAATGACAACTCATTGTTAACCTTTTAAAACTATTATTTTAACCTTTACTCACAATCAGTGTTGGATTAATAGTCGACTTTTCGAAAAATGTTTATCACGTCCAACTTTATTACCAAAAACATTAAAAAAAACAATGTTATTTAGTGTTATAATAAAATGAGTGTTTTTTTTCTTTTTTAATTTATATGCACCCAAGTTATTGTTGTGTTCTTTTTAAGAACCTGATCAACGCTATTAAATTTTTATGTCAGTTTCGCTTTTATAATGGTCAATCGTTAAAATTTTAACATTTATTATACATCTTTTTGTGGACTATACTCCGTTCTCAATGGGACTGAGCTCGATTCGCAGGGTCAAAATGTATTTATTGCGAGACTGGATAAAATGCTAACGTTATCATTAAATAAATGCAAGAGACATTTAAAATCTTTTACAAATATATTAGATTAATATGTAACATTATAGAAACTAAAATAAAAAGTAAAAAATATCGTCAGAAAAACATAATTTATGTCTAAAGATAACTTACTTTATATAATAGTAACATAATAGAAATTATGTAAAAAGTTAACATTTTTGTGTTAAATAATTTTGCATATACGCACGCTTGAAACACTACTGTGTGTTCTTCATGTAAGTAGAAGTAGTGACCGAAATTTTCTTTCGCACTTTATAACTGCGCAATGTTAAATGCATATTAAAAACAAATGAGCACGCTTAAAACTGCATATAACAAATAATCTAAGAAAAGTTGTAACCAGAATACAAAAAAAATGATTTAAAAATTTTCTAAGTGAGTTGCGCGTCACGTGATATTATGGAGACCAAGATCGGAGACGCCGGCTTAGACTTAGCCGGCTGTGTATTTACAAATTTGATGCATTTTTGTTTCTGCAATAGTCACGGTACTCAGGACCAATCAGAGATGGGGTTCGGAAAATGTAAAAAGGGGCATATACTTTAAATTAGTTTTACAGTGATAATTCTAGGGAGAAGAGAAACAGTGCGGTAAATCCATGGAATAGAGTGGAAGAGGCGCTAAATTAACGTCTGTCGTCTACTATAAATATATATAAGACAGATATAATAAGACAGGGAATGAGCTCGGACCCAGTTTTGCACTAGCTGCAGATGTCCATGGACGATTTACTGCGGGAAACCAAATGATAATGATTCATAAAAAATATTCTACATAAAATATGAAATAACCGCTAATTAAACTTAGAAATTTTAATTTACTGCCATTTTAATACAATTCCTTGAGTAATACATACCAGAATATGAAGTAATTGTGTATTACCATTGCACATATTCTGTACAATGGTATAAAAATATATAATTGTGTATGTATTACTAATATTACATGCAATTATAAAAAATAACTTGTTCACTGCAAAAAGTGCGGTTAAATAAACTTCCGGTATATTTAATTAAATTAATCATCAGTGACTAAGCGCGGTTACAGTGCTAGGCAAGTACATCAGCTACTTTATAACTGACTTATGCATTGATGTGACTTTGCACGTGACGTTTTTAAAAATGGTTCCTCGAAACTACTATAGTTTTTTAGTAGTGGGGGTAGTTCGTTAACTGGGGACGTAAGGATTAATGCAGAAACTATTAAAATAAATAAGAATTTTCATAAAATTATCTGATTTTTTCAGCCAAGATCGCAAATGATCTTGTTTGATGATTTTAATTATTATATCAACTGATTCCATTATTAAAAACATTGGTTATGTTATATCTGTTACAGTGCCGGATTTGGATGTCTGGAGGCCCTGGGGCAACGAATTAGCGGAGGCCGCTAATTAATTTCCTCATTAGATAAAAATGCGAAAAAAGACTGTTTGGAAAAATAACGGAAAAGTTGCTGACCCGCGAAATTTAAATATTTCTTTTTGTCTCTATTGTGGAGGCCCCTTTCTGGCGGAGGTCCCGGGGTAGCAGCAGCGCCTGCCCTCCCTCAAATCCGGGCCTGATCTGTTAAGACTCTTCGTGGCGGTTTTCAAGGTCCTGTATGCACTCGAATATGTTTGGTTTATATCAGACTCGCCCAACATGTTTGTTTGATGTTGGTTGTTGTTACACGATCCGATCGCCAACATATATGTACACGTATGACAAAATGGCGAAGAGTAAATGGAACAGAGGCCATTTAAGATGTAAGAAGCAAAGAATACAGCAATAAGAATATAATAAAAGATAGAGTTACAATGAACTTGTGGAAAAACTTAACTAAATCAATTTTTGTATTGATGAAAAATACGCTAATGCTACAATATGGCCCTATTTTCACTAATATGATGACAACTGACATGTGAGGTTGGTGATACTTGCTTATTAAGTAAAATTGACCACATTTGGTTCGGTCATGTATTGAGAATCACGAGCATGCTCGTTTTGCAGTTGAGTCCATCCTATTTGAGTGTGTGTGATGCCATTTTTACTGAGTCTAAAGATATTTCATTATAAGAAACGCGCTATAAGCAAGGGTACACCGTTGCAAGCAAAATATTTCAAAATGAAATCATCCTCTGATATAATGCGAGACATATCATATAGCAGTCAGTTTAATCGTGCATACAAAATTGGATTTAAATTGGAAAAACAACAAATAAATTTAAATACGTATCATACATATAAATTCATACAACCCTGTAACAAGGAGACGTCATACGAGATTACGCAATCACTGATGCTAGATTAAATGAAAATTTCACGCATGAGTACAAAATGTTTGAAAAAAAGAAAAAAAAAATTAAAAGCATTATAGCTTCGCTGTCTGTAAAACGACAGTTGTAGAATTTTAATATTGAAATGGGATAGGATATATATATTAGAATAAAAAAAATTAAATAAAAAAATCTTTAAAAAAAAAACTTCTTATGTTCGTTCCCATTTAAATTGTTGGAATAAAGGGTGTCTGACTGGACCCTTATTGAAATAGGGTTGAATTAATTATTTGTACATATATTGTTAATTTTAATCTCAATCTGAATTATATTTAGATAATATGGAACACACACGGTATACAGCGATTGGAATTTTTTTTTAAAATTTTTTTTTTCTTTGCAAAAAAAAAGTTTGAATACTCTTGTATGAATTCTCCTCTTACACCCTGTATATATTCCAGTGAGATTTAATTTAATTCGGAGGTAGCTTTAAATTAATATATATATATAATTATAATTTTTTTTTTAATTACTAATTAAATTTATCGGATTATTAGCGATACTAAATTTATTTTCTGTATGTATAAGTATTGTAATTTAACATATGTGTGGTTTAAATTAACTTCGTTGGTGCCTAATAAATGTATGAGAATCTTTTGCAAAGTTTCGTACCTCTAATACATACTCAACAATGTATTTACTTGAGTATCTTAACCCTCTAGACACAATTACATATGTATATGTATGGTTTTTTTTTTATATATAGTTTCTCGGGCTTCCTAGGCACGTAGCTTTTTATCACCTCTAATATTGTTCTGCTTCTTCTTATACGTTATATCCAGACAACAAGAATGATTATATGTATGGTTTAGTTTACGTAAAACGGTTTACCTTTTACATATATTTTTTTACGATATTATAAAAACATATATACATGCTTTTCGCCTTTAACGAAGTTTTTTAAGCAAGAGTATATTAAGATTCATATTAAATTAATATAAAATTAAATACTTTAATGTGTTTTACATTTATTTACTGAGTAACGTAACAGAATTATGTAATTAACTTCGGTAATTAATAAAACGTAACGTAAGGTAAAAAATTTTACGTTAGTAATATATGAGATTAGATTTTACGATTAGTGAGAAGATTATAAAAGATTTTATAATCGTAAAGCTCCATTCTCACTTTCTGTTTTTAATTTTACGTCAGTTAAACAAGCTTAGTTCAGTTTGTGAAACTATGCGTAGTTCGTCAGTAAAATTTCCGTAGTTAATTTAATAATAATTTAGTTCTTAATAGTTTCATGTCTTTATATTAAGGTGAAAGGGTTATTTAATTTATTATCTCCGTCTATGTATACATTTTCAGAAACCTCCGATTTCAAGTCAGCAAATAAACATAAGTCAAAATGAAAGTTAGAAAAAAAAAAACAAAAAAAAAATAGTAGAAATAATAATTGTATAATGTTTTTTTGTATGAGTTTGAGTATAGTGCACATACGATGATGCATGATTTCTGACCCTTTTATTAAATATAAATAATCATTTAAATATCGAATGTCACTGTTACATATCAAATACGATACTTTCTGTTAATAAACAGATGCAGTAAACTTATACGTAACGAACGATCTGCATATGTCTGTCCTCAAATAGAAACTATTTTGATAATAAAAAAAAAAATCATTAAAAAAAGTGTAAAGCTGAACAAAAGATTTTTTGTAACACTGCAGAGTTTACACGCTGTACTTACGATATGAATGTTTTATGAGTATTGGCAGGACCGTATTTAGCATTGTAGAGGATATGGGCGAAAATGATTTATAGGGCTCTTTTATTATCGATATTCTATTGTTACTAGTGCATAAAAATGTCAGTTTTACACCAAAGAGACAAAACAATAAAAAGAAACTGTTTTTTCTTAACAAAAACACCAATTTTGTCAACATTTTTGTCTGCTTTTGTACTAAGTTCGAGAAACGCATGCCAGGTATGATGTTAATTTTTCTGTGCGTATATTATAATAATTATTTCATATTTAGTTTAATTATTATTGAGAATTTAATAATAGGTAATTTTAAATATCTCTTACCATCTTATTACATCTTAAACCATCTCTTCTTAGAAGAGATGGTTTAGAAATGAGTCCCGCAAAATTATATCAACTATAATCAGAATCAAAAGTAATCATTGTAAATCTCCAGCTCACCTGTACAAAATTAATATTAAATCTGATAGATGTCAATGTGGTGAAGAAGGAACTTTAGATCATATCATAATTGAATGCATAAATTATAGTTTAGAAAGATCAAAATTGTATAGTGATATATTAGATATGATTAAAACTTTTCCTGTTAATACTAAATTTTTGTTAAGTGATTCAAAATTAATTAGTGAATTATTGAAATATTTAGAAATTTGTAAAATTGAATTATAAATTATAAAAGATGTATAAACAAAGTTTGATGGTTGCTATGACGAAAGAAAGTCAAGGCAAATAAGTAAATAAATATAAAAAAAAAAAATAGATATTAAAGGCCGGATAGGTTACGAACTTCATCTCTAACTGAGTATCATTGAGCTACTCCAGTACTTGACAAATTTTGGTTACTATCGGATTTAACACAAATAATTTGTATTTGAATGAACAAGTATTTGTGTTTATCTATTAACTGAGTCCCCATATTGCACCACTAGTCAAAATCTACTCAGGTGAGAAGTTCTAGATTTCAGTCCATGGTTAATGCGGTCCTGTGTATTACCGAATATAGTATATATAGTACTATAACTCTTTGAATCTAGCTCCAGCTCCAGCTTCGGCTCATTTCTGCTTGTTGAAAACGTGTAAAAAACATGCAAAGGGTTTACCTATTGACTTATACTGGTATAACTAAAGCTTGGATGAAAAATAAAAAAAAAATGAAATTTTACTAAAGACTCAAAAGTATGTACTAAAACCCCTTTGTCTTAAAATTCTATTGTTTGACTAAAAACTCTGTTGAAGAAAAAAAGGAGTGAGGAAAGGGTAAGAGAGATTTGACTAGAGGATTATGTATAAGTATATGCAATATACAAGGACCGTCTCTCGAAGTGATACCAATTCAAAATTCTGTAGCTTTATGAATTATGAATGTTTTTATTTAATACTAGATAACCAATCAGGCTGTGCTATGGTTCAGTCTAATGTAAAATGAATGGGAAAGTAAATAAAAAAACACTCACAATTACACACGACGATCAACCGAAAAGAAACGATTTTTGAAAACAGTTGTGTTAAAATTTCAAGTCAATTGACCGACTACTTTTCGAGTTATCGAGCACAAACATACACAAGCTGAATTTTAATATATATAAAGATTGTGAGATAATATTGAAAATATATTAAATTTTTTGAAAAGCATGTCACTGTTTGATATGAATACGATATGGTTTAGTATAGATGGATACATTGCAGGGAAAGAAAGAATTGAAAGGATATTTTTTATGATTAGTCAATGTCAATCAGCCAGTTATGTCATAACTAAATTCTAATGATACCGACATAGATATAGAGACACTACTGTGAACTAGAGTTATATTTTCTGGGTTTGGTTGTTATAAAGTTAAATTAATTATGTACATAATCATAAACTTATTACGGATTATATATTTTACTAAAACATATTTATATTATTAATACCCAGAATATGTAGCTTTTACTGCATAAATTGCATTTACAAATATAGTGGAACCATGGATGCAAATATATGCTTGCTTGTGTGTTTTAAAGGTCATTGCAATGATAATGACGTCATGTAGTATATTAAATCAATACGATTATTTATAGGTATATCATGTTTTGCAACTGTCCAGGCAATATTTTTTGATATTGGCAATCACGTCAGTATCATTTATATTCAAATTATTACCAAACCAGCATATTAATAGAAGTCACAACCAGTGTTTCTTAAACTATTTTAGGTACAACAATTTTTGACAAGTTTTTACCGAATTTTTGCTCTGTGACCACGAATATTTTCGCTTTAAGTTTGTATACGTAAATTTGATGTAAGTTTCAGCTTGTCACAGGCGTGGACCAGGCATTAGAACTGTGAATGGGTATACATAAATTCAAATTGACACTGGAAACGACGAATTTGAGTACATAAAAAAATAAAAGATAGTTTTTATTCGCGTAAAATTTAACTCCAAAATTTGGAGACCAATTATATTTATAATAGCTTGAACCCCTCCGCTTAAATCAAGACAATTATGTCTAGATACAATTGATTTTTTACCTTTTGCACCTAGTATACAGATTAATCTGGCAATGTCGATACTTATTGATTTTGCGTGGTACTTAAAATTTAAAAAAATATATTTTTAAAAATATAATTTTGTTTTTATTATGCATTTGGGGGATTGAATTTTATATTTTGTCAAAAGTGACTGACTATAATTGTGCTCCATGAAATTAATTTCCGAATTAACATTGTACGACACTTAAGTAATCTACAGTGTAAGGAAAGTGTCCATAGGTCCGCATGGCACATATCCTACGCATTAGATTTATCATATCCAACGTGAAGAGAAGGCGTATGCAGTGACAGCTGATTTGTGATTTGAAACGAATGTCAATTTGTTAGCAAACATGTCCTATTAATTAAGATCGTTTGATCCGATACCTGTCGCTAAGTTATTGATCCTTGTTCTTCTCAGGCTTGTCTGAGCTTGCAAGTATTTTCTTTGAGTACCATCTTATTTATTATGCATGTAGGACTCGTCTTGTAATCGTATCGCATCCTATCTATATTAGCTAGTTAGCGTATAAACATTGCTCTCAGAGTCTCAGCATACCAACTTTTATAGCTATTCGAGTATTTGCACAATTCAACGCTAACAGCCTGCTGAATCCACGAGATTTTAGAGGTTCGTTTAATGTACATTCAACATAAAAACGAAGCAAGTGAAATTCTATGTACTTGTGCAAGAAAATGATTGAAAGCTTTGATTACTAAATTGACTAATATTTTAATATCAAATCGTTCAAATCCAATGCGAAAATTAAAATTTATTTTTCTAAAATGATTGATATTTAAAAAAAAAAACAACCAGCGGCAGGAGGTGCTTCTTTAATTTTTTATTACTAAAAATTTTATTATATCTAACATTTCTAAATATGAATAAATATGACACGTGTATTTAAGGTTTATCTCACAACGCAAAACTTAAGTAAACGATTCTACCTAATATATAACGTTGTGTGACCACTTTTACTAGTTTCTGGAAAATAATAGAATGGAAAATACCCTTTTGCGTATAAGTATACTAATAAAAATTCATATACATAATATCTTAAAAAGTGTTGAATCTTTTTCAGGATTAAATGTTTAAAAATAAGACCCTTAGTTTAAATATTACTAGGTTTTGTTTAAGTAAAATATTACATGAATGTAAAGTATCATTTATGTTTTGTGTTTTGCGTTGCTTATTAAAAATTAAACGTAGAAAAGGAAAGAATTAAAAAACAACCGTAAAGAAATTTCATTTTATAAAATAAAATGTAAGATTTTGCAAAAAGGGCCATTTTTTGTGATTTACACCTAATAAAATAGAGTCAGTGAATATTTTTTACTAGACATAATAGAGCGGTGTCTAATGCCACTACCAATAGCATCGACGTTTTATTAACTAGTAAAAATATAGAAATAAATGTTAAACGGTTCCGAAAACTGAAAGTTTCAAACATCGTTTGTACTGCACCCAAATTATGAAATGTTTTGTAAAGATAAAATATAAACTAGAAAAGTTATATTTAATAATTCAGAAGTGTGATAAAAGTTTCTCTTATGCAATGTACCTAATAAAAAGAAATTTTCAACATCTTGTAACTTTGTACGTTAACAAGAAATCGCTGTTTACTTTAGGTGCTTATTGTCGATTTAAAAAGTAAAGAAGAATTTTTAGAATGGTGTTATTATTCTAAATTTACTACATGGCGTATAAGACAGCATAGGTTTTTTTTACATTGTAATAGTTTGTATTTTATTTTGCTTATATAGATTTAACAAGGTATTTGTTCAGATGATGAAATGGAGTAAAAATGTTGGGCCCAAAAACATTTTTAAAAAAATAACTAAGTTTGAATAAACTATATTTTTTAATAAGCAAATAAACAGAGAATGTTTCGTCGTAACTTAAAGGTAATCGTACTTAGTTATTGCGAACTTATTTTCACATTCCTTTTTTCATTATTTTGCACTTGCACAAAATTTATTTAACTGGTGTGCATTTAACAGAGTGCAGAAAACAGCAGATGGAACTCCTATGTCCAACTGTAACTACGAAACGCACCATGTGGTTGGTATGGTGGAATGGTGAACGAATCTGAAATCTTACATCCTCGTAGTGCATTCGGACCACACGTCTTTGCTAATTCTGACCCCAGGGGGTGGATGTTGCGATGATTTGTTTATGTGGTAACATCTTGCTGGGTGCTTGAACTGCTCGCCTTACTAAGATCGTAAATGTAAGAACAGATAATAATCGCAATATATAACCGTAGTGTTAGTGTTACTGTTGATGCTGTTGATATATCGCATTTACAAATTTACAATGATCATATTTTTGATATATATGTGAAGAAATTATATTTCTTTAGTTGGTACAAAGCTCGTCTGTCGGTAAAACAGTGACCGCTCTGAGAAAACATATACTCATGAACGCAATAGATGACGTTGTAGGAATGACGGTTAATACAGTTGATATTTGGAGTCGACAGAACTACCTGTTAGTTAGTTAGTGCATATTGTTAGGTTATAATGAAATTAGATAAAAAGGAATTGACAATTTAAATAATTAACTAAGTATGATTTAAGTTAAGCAGTGTAATTATTATAATGTGTACGTACATTACTAAAATAAACTTTGATTTCAGAAGCAACACATGAGTTTGATTAAAAATTTACAATTCCTCATAAAACTGGAGATATCTTAATATATATAAATTACGTGTCACTGTGTTGTCCGCTATGGACTCCTAAACTACTTAACCGATTTTAATGAAATTTGTACACCGTGTGCAGTTTGACCCAACTTGAAAGATAGGATAGCTTACATCTCAATGTATTTATCTTATTGCTAATTATTTGTCTATTAATTATCTGTATATGACATATGACATCGGGCGACGATGATGGCGACATCTGTTGACTAGATTGAGTAAATATTCTGTTGAGTAAATCGAAATCTGTTGACTAGATGGAGTAAATATTCAATAGATGGCGCTACGTTAGGCACAGCAACGCGTGGCCGGGACAGCTAGTTGTCTTATATATATTCTAGTTAAATTGCTAGGTTTTTTTCTAGTAAAATTCTTTTGCCTTTAACATTAGCTGTGAAGAATTTTCTAAGTACATTCGGATTTAAGACTAGGTCATAATTTATGGATGATGCCTCACGATAAATTAAATTATATTGTTATCAGAATTAGAGATATAACACATACATGTGCTCTGTTATAAGTATCTATATAAGGGTACCCTTGGTCTGTAAAGTGGAACAAATAAGCAACCTACAAACATCAACAATCACTCGCGATGTTAAATGAAGCCATCAACTGCTCGGCACCCAGTAATTGATTTATTAGTTATTTTTACGATCGGAGTTAATTGGTGCTTTAAGTGCAACTGCACTTTGTTCGATATTTCTACGTTGAAATCAGTTACAAGTGAATTATTTTATAGTTCATAGCTAATTAGTATATCTAATTATCATTTATTGTATTATCATGCTGGTCATGTTCTTATTAAACAGATGTAGTTTACCATACTTAGTGTTTACCACCTGTGTAAAATGTATTGATTGATCAAAAACCAAATATGTAGACGCTTTTCTGTAATAGCTTTTCCGCTAAAGATAACGTAAAAGATTTTACCAAATAAAAAATGTTTTCTTACCATTTTTTAGCTTTTTGAAAACATGCGAGCTGTTTTCAAACATGCGACATGAATGTCGGCCTAGTGTCCTGGTCGATTTGGTGTTCCAAATTAATCTGAAACAGAAAAATTGTTTATTATAAATAAAACAGGCTATAGTTAAAATCGTTAAAAAAGAATTGCATATGTTTATTTTTTAAATATCTTTTTAAATCCACGTTATCAAATGTCAGTGTTAATAATGATGAGTACAATAATGAGTTACACACAAATGTTTTGATAGAGATTCACACAGATAGAAAATGTAACGCAATGTAAACTTGAATTAGCTGGTAATACGAAGATAAACATTTCAGATTCTATTTTATCCCGTGTACATTTGTAATGGATTTGCTTTTCATCCAGTGTACATTTGTCTAAGACTTCATTCTACCTAGTGTTGAATTCTCACTTTTCAAATGAATAATTCTTAAAAATAATCAAATCTTAAGTCTTAACCATATAAATGTTGTACAGTTTCTACAATTTCTAGGATATATTTTGGATATTACTACTCAGAAAACAGTCGGATATACATACTATATTCATGGTATATACATTCATGTACATTGCATATACTATGTATATACTGTTGTGATGTAAAACATACTCTGTATGTCATATGTATGTGCATATTGAAACATTGCTGCATGCACAATATATAAAGGATATTATTTTCACATTATGGAGCATATACATGGAATATCTTATTTGGGTATCCATACAACAAGCTTAATTATTTTTAAGTAAAGTTCATAGTTGAAATTAAGAATGGTTAGAGAAAATTGATGATAAAGTAAATGAGAAGAGGTAGAGAATTTCCACATCTAGCCGGACTACTGTGTTCAAATACTATAAAATTTTCCACTTTCCATGAGCATTATGCTACGCTACCGCATACCGATTACATTATGCAACAACCACAATGACGAACTGCAATAAAATAACCGCGTGTTATTATTTTAAATAACATACATAGTCACATTTCATGATTAATTATTAGTGACAGTGTTGAATTCCCGTGGTTTATTTATTTCTACATGATAGTTGTAAAAATGTCAGAGATGAGTGTTGTCACAAGTGGATAGTCAACTCGACTTGACTGTGTCTGTAGTGATAGCTGAAGAGTGTAGGGGATTCAAATGCAATGAGGATGAGAGGAAAGCGCGGCGCGGGGGTTATTGGGTATGATGTCATCTCAACTGACCCAGGGTCAAGCGGTGGGAGTATCACTAACAAGCGTAGGGCCACAGTGGTGCAGTCTGGAACTTGTGTGGAATCCTAGTCAAATAGTGCTGTTGAAAAGTATACAACAAATTAATATGGTTAAGACAAGTTTTAACTCGACTTTGGAAATAGATTATTGTTTTAGAAATATTCATGAATGAAATCTTAGACAAACGTACACTGGATGAAAAGCAATCAAGATAAAATAGAATCTGAAATGTTGCCGTTCTTGTCAAAGTTTCTGCGGGCACCCATGAATACTAGTATTGCAAGTACGTTAGTAATTTTGTAGAATGTATCGCATTGTATGAAAAGCTATATTCGTTTTACTTGCTTTTCAATTTATTGTACTGGTTTAACCAGAATACTTAAATAAAGATTCTAAATTGCATTCTACAATGTATTTTACTTTATAGAAATTCATAAATGTGAATAACCTAAAGTAAATGCCTCCATAAATAACCCCATAAACATAATGTTTCTCATGACTTCAAGGGCCATCTTCTGAAGATATTGTCACATCTGAGCAAGGTATGAAGGAAGCGAATGTAGTTAAGAATATGAGAGTTTAAACTGTCTTTTGATTCATAGTCATAGCTTTTATTTACCGAAACTATACGCCCAGCCGTCTTTCTTTTCGAAAAGTTGTTACTGGAAAGTATAATTTTGTGTATAATAGGTAAGGTGTTAAGGTAAGCGTAAACAGCTCGCATCAAACGCATTAGAATTATCGTATTAAACATAGAAGAACGGAAGCACTGTAAAAGAATACAATATTTAAAAATTATAGTTTGTGTAAACAATTTTTTGATTATGATTTTTTCAAAAGTGTTGTTCAAACCTATATTGTTAAATTTCAAATTACAAAACAATATTTGTTCATATAAAATTCCAATACGTGTTAGTGGTTTATAAGCCAATAAAATTTTTGTGGTTTTCAATGTTTTGCAAACGTATGCTATAGTCAGAGAGCTAGCTGTCACAGAAATTAATAGAAAAGGAGAGAATAAAGATAAGCTACCCAGTAAACATTTTGGAGTCACTTTGACATCATATTGAAGATGCGTAATGATTTTTTTGTCATAAAAGAGTTCATTTATAGTTCAGTTTCTCACATTTTTTTATATAAAATGTCTACTATATCGGCTACAGATAGTTATTAACTTATTAACAAATTACTCCACCTGTCGGAACACAAATGAAGATGAAGTTGATGCGAAGTATAATTGAAGTGAAATAGTGATAGAAACGTCACTAAATAGGGCACTTCACCAAATTGTTTACTGGGTAATGAAGCTTTAGTTTGAAAATATATTGAAATATATTTAGTTTTTAGATGATTAATAGTTAAAGTTTTGGTAATAATTTCTCCTACTAAAAAAAGAAGATTCTTACTCAAAAGTAGGAAATAAACAAAAATTGTACTGTACTTCATTCAATTTGTTTATGTAATTTAAGTATTTCGTATACAGCGAGGTGGTAAGCTATGATTTAAGTTGTGGCATACTTCAATCTAATATCCAAGAAAAGAAAACTTTTTTTTACACAAACACTAAAGATTATCCTTGGATACAATAACTACGCTTACGCGTAGGGTTCCTAATCCGGTTGCGAAGTTCATGATTGTTAAGATTACTTTCTGGATCGTGATATAATACATTAATGGGCTCTTGTACATATCATAATATAACTATGAATTATACTTATTGAAGGCTAATATAGTGACTAAACATTCTAATTCAAATGATATTTTTTTAGTTAACAATTTTTAGAGTTATGTAGTTTAGCGATATTTTTCTATACAACAAAATAACATTTTCATCGTAAAGTTGTCGAATAACATAACCATAATAATAACGGGTTCGATCACTGGTTGTAACAACTAACTATCTTTCATTTTTTGATATAATTATATAAGGATGTAATTGAAATGTAAGATGTAAGGGGCTCAGTAAACAATTTGGTAAAGTGTCCTGTTTTGTGACGTGTCTATCACTATTTCACTTCAATTATAGTTCGCATCAACTTTATCTTCATTTGTATTCCGACAGATGGAATGGTTTCGTCATTTGTAGCCGATATATTTTAACATTTCATATGAACTACTGTAAGAAACTAGACTATAAATTAACTCTTTCATGACAAAAAAAATCATATGCATCTTCAATATGATGTCAAAGTGATACCAAAATGTTTACTGGGGATAGAATAAGTGGACGAAACAGCACATATGGGCGGAAGCCTAGGAGGTGCTATAGAATTTAATAAATAAAAAAAATGTGACTTCTAACTTTAGTTTAAAATAATTCCTTCACTAGCTCTCAGTCTATAAGTAAGTCCCAATACATTGGGTATTGAACGTTGTATATTGAGCTGCCCATTGCTCAATACCTTCAAGGATTTTAAGTGTACACGTATTCTAAACGGCCACAGCGTGCAAAGGTAGAGGCCAAATGCATATATTTTGTGCTGGTCAGTGACTTCACTGGTTTAATGACAGCACTTTATATGTACTACAAACAAGGACGAAGAAAGAATAAAACCGTTTTATAACGACAACGATCGCGGTGGCCCTTGAACTGAACTGTCATTATAATGTTTTCCAAAGTCGTTTGTAATTGTCTACTTTATTATATTTAAATATATGTATTATACTGTTATGTAATAGAGTAACATTCTTCGTTTACATAATGGCGTTATATATGATTATATTCAAATTAAAATGTACGTACAGATGACATATCTCTCTGTATAATAACCCGTATGATAAAACGTTCTTGGACATTTCTATTAAGTAAAGTTTATATTCTTTACCACAGGGTGACCAGCAGTCAAGTCCAAGTTTTAGTATAGTAAATATTATGTATGAAATAGACTGCACCGTGTGTGAAAATTCTTCAAATTCCTATTTGAGCGCACGTATGTGTTTATAAGGCCTGAAAGAGCATTCCTAATGAATGGGCCTCTGTACCTCTGCATGATGTTATGGATATGTCTAGACTGAAGTTACAGAGATATAAATAATTTCTTACAGGGATACCTTCCCCTTAATTTTACATTATTCTAACAAGTTCAAACAGATACAATAAATCACACTCAGTTTTGCTTCATAATAAATCACTTTGCTATAACTTTAAGTAAATAATAACAATTTGTTATAACATATTATTTACTCTCGTATCTCTATGCAGAAAGGTTCAATAAATATTTCTCAACAAGAATATTCTAAACAATGAAGCTGTTATCAATTACATAACATTTACATCAACTAACTATTATTTAATTTCAAATATAAAAATGTAGTTATTTAGATTCATATCGCAATAAAATTATACACTTGGTGTATTATAAATCATATGAAAAGCGTGTGATATCCGATTACGTTTCGTATCATAATGTTTGTTTATACTTTATACAATATCCAACTGGAAACCAATTGGATGAAGGCTATGCTTACGTATAAATATAATACATTATTACCAACTAGAAGTAACGCTTGTGAAAATCAAATATTATGTATATAGTATGATATACAAACACCGATATTTCGATAAACATGACACGTTTGTTTACTAATATTGTTATTCTTTTTTACTCACTTATTCTTCTTCTTTATATCATGTTTGTGACAAATCATTATTTGGAATAATAAATTACTATAGTACATTGACTGAAGATGAGAGTCCATCAGTGTCAATGTCTACATGACAAAAAAAAATTATTTTGAAAAATAACTACTGAATTAATAAAACATTAAAGCTTCTCATCGCTAATTGTTGTTGCAGATGATTAAAAATAGAAGAAATAAATGAGTTATGTTTATTAAAACCTGTACAACAAGTAATTCAAGAATGACAGTCTATTAATTGCTTTGAATTTTAAATGATATTAAAGTAAAATGGTTATGTCTGTATTATATGGGTAGCAATATACAATTCTTATGCATCAGTTCCAGCAATAGCAGCAGCAGCAGCAGCAAGTTAGTACCATTACCATTACCACAGGACAGCAGTCAGTTCTCAAGTAGATGTACAAGTTCCACCACTTTGCTATGCAACTTATGCAAAACTGTTACATAAAGTAATAAATATTGCCAGACCCCAGTTAAGTTGGTACGGGCATCAGCTCGAGATAGATTGAGATGTCACTCGAATGACCTGAGTCACCTGAACCACCTGAACCACCTGAACACTGAACACTGGTCAGAGAAAGACTACCAGGCATATGCAATTGCAACTGCATCTGCAACTGCATGTGCAACATCGTCAAGAATCAAAACAACAAGTACATAACAGTATTTCTTCTACTTAGTTTTTCGACCAGCACTATTATTGCACGTCAGATGTTCTTCATAAGATATTATGGTTTTATTTCACTAATAAAATTGTTAATTTATTACTGTGTTTCACGTTGACCTCTTTCTGCGACTTAGAGACGTAATTAACAATAGAGAGCATTGAATCTGAGATTTTGAAAGATCTCCTAAAGATTTTATTCCATATACTGAACTAAAATCTGCGTTATTATTTATTTTCTCATCAACGAAGGTGTTAAATCGAATGAAATTTTTAAGATACTCCCAACACAGTTCATTGATAATACTCTGAGTACCACCGTTTGTTTTGAGTCCAATAGTTCAGAAATGGTTGTGATAAAGTGGAAAATCAAAGCCATAAACAGCGTCCGGCATCCAGCATCAATGAAGGCAAAGATTCTGGTCGTGCTTGAGCTTGTAAAAGACGGTCGTTGCATTACTGTTACTCAGCTTATCGTAACAAACGACGCCAGCAACCGATTTACAATGTTCTCCTTCTGTAAGATAACGCGCGGCCGATTATGGTAGCTCTACATCGTGATAAACTTACGAAATTACATTAGCAACCTCTTCAACACATAGGTTACAGTCCAGACGTATCCCTGAGACATTGGAAGGAGAGTGTATATAAGCCATCTTCCTATTTCATGAAAGTATGCGAAAATTATTAGTCATACTTGTGCAATAAATACCAATAACATTTTTTGGATTTAGTAACTAGTTTTTCTCGATGTTCCACTGTCTCAAAATAACTCTGTAAACGTTCTCTTTCCACTTCGGGCAACGTCGGGTGATATCGTTAATAAATGTGTTGCAAATAAATAAATCCTGTACTATAAATTATCTATCAAATTAATCAAATCACTGATACGAATATCATACCATTGTAATGTCTTGTTATTAGGTCAACTTTGAGTTATTCATATAATTATTAAACTAGAAGTTAGATATTTATGTGACTGGATAACAAAGCGAAGTTAAAATGTAATCACATTTGATATTTAAAGATCAAATGTCTTGTAAATTATACTAACAGGGCCGTAATTAGAACACTAACTCTGATCTAAAATATTTGCGTAAGTTTATATTAATTTTTGTATCGAATATTTCTTTTTAATAATGTCACATGCTTTTTAAAATTACTTGTTAATAAAAGGATAGTTACAGGATGTTGTGGTAGATTAGCCGGTTAGAATTGCAACATTACGAGCGTTTATCGAATTTTTAATAGAACAATGATCGGCGAATAAGACTTAGTTGTTAAACCTGCAATAAAACAAAAAAATAGTGGAAAAATCGAAAAGTAATGCACACAACTTTTAATAAAGTTATGAAATATTGAATAAAAATTTTTAAAAGTTAATCCACTTTTCCATAGTTTTAATTGTTGCATGTCTGTACTCGGCTTAAGAGTGGCTCTGTTTTCCATTGTTACGTCGTAATCAGCCATCAGCAAAGTTAACGTTCTTAGAATAATTTTATCAGTTATCATAGCAAAGTAACGTTTTACTATTTACAAACACTTGGACATTATTTGTATGAACCGGATGTTTTTCATTTTTAGCGTTTCAAGTATTTAGTACAGTACAGCGATAAAAGTTTACCTCCGTCGTCGTCGTCAGTCGTTCCCGTTCAACGTCCGCCAGGTCATGAACTGAAACAATGACGGTGCCCTGGGCCTGTACCTCTTTGACAGTCGTACTTCACCACTTACTTGACGAAAACAGTGACAAAGAATATTTTTTATTGCAAAAAAATAGTAATTAAAAAAATACTTTCTCATACAATATCTCACTAATTAAAGTGGTAGATGAATTGGTAGAAAAAAACAACCTTGCTGTAAATTTAATGAGGGTTTTTTTTAAATTCAGTACACAGTAAATTAATTTATCGTTTTGCTACAAAAAGTTGGTGGCATTATTCTGATTTCTCTCGTAATATTGATTTTAAATTTACAATGTTAGTTCAAGAACCTAGTTCAATGTTAGTTCTTTTTTTTTAAATGCTTGCAGTTTCTCGTATGCCTCAAAATCTGCAAAAATATGCTTGGATCAAACATTTCTGTGTTATGTTTTAATTGATTTTATGTTTTCCCAATGATTCACTGCTATTTGATTAAACTTACGTCATTTTACGTATACTTGTAAACGTAAACAGATCAGCATCATGCGGATTGTATAAAACGTAGAAAGAAAGTAGGATAACTTGATGAAGTGTCCTGTTTTGTGACGTTTCTGTCGCTATTGCACTTCAATTATAGTTTGCATCAACTTTATCTTCATTTTTATTCCGACAGGTGAAGTGGTTTCGTCATTTGTAGCCGATAACATAGACATTTGATATGAACGACTGTGAGAAACTAAACCGTAAATTAACTCTTTCATGACAAAAAAATCATACGCATCTTCAATGTGATGGCAAAGTGTCTCCAAAATGATTGACTTTTAATTGGATAACCTTAACACTGCAATAAATATGTAGTTATTTTTTGGAATAAATCAATACCGTCCCGATCATTGAAGCCTGCACCATCATAGTCGACCACCATGCAGGTGCTCAAACAAAAAACAGAATTAATTTTTAAGTCTCACCTGAACATAAATTCTCAATACGAATATGTTAAAACTAATCTATGTTTCATTTCTGTTTCCTAATGTAAGTCAGTTCAAAATAATTTCATATCAGTCACCTTACTACGAGTGTATAAACATGTTAATCTGAACATCAGAAACGTCATTTATTAATCTACATTACAATTCTACTAACAATCAAACAAGTTGGTGTCAGGAAGATATTGATTTATTACTTTCATGTCAAAGCCAACTTCAATCTTAATTTGTAAAGTGTTATACTTACATATGTAAGATGACATTATTGACCTTTAGCTTTGTTATAATATTTGATTTATTTATGTATATAAATAGAAAAGTATTTATTTAGTATACTTTGTTATTGTTAGATACAACTATGTCAGTTATTTAAAAAGATGGTCAGGGTCTTGTACTATCACATTTCTAAAACTCAATTGGTAATAGACTATTTGGTGTTTGAATTTAATGTCTCATTAGATGACATTCATGAATTGCGTCCCGAGAATTTAAACGTTTTTTAATCCCACTTCTCTTTTGTCACGTCATGTCACACATCTACCTTCACTTAGTAGTTACGTCACTCATTTGAAAATAAATTAGGTTTGTTTTTTCTTAAAGTCTAATTTTAAATTGTCATGAGCTTATGACCTCCTTCCCCTTTACGTGTAACGCAATTAATAGATAATTCATTAACATATTGTTACCGAAAATTTTATAATACAGAGTGTTTTAATTAGACTATATTTTAATTCATATCAATTAATTTTTTAAACAGGAAAACAAAATGATTTATATTTCTAGATTTAAATGGATAAGTCAGGAGTGGTGTAATCTAGGTAATGCATTTCCATTTGTTTTATGTACTTATTTAAAGTTAGTTTATTAATAGATATTTCAAATACCTTGTAATCTTTTGCCAAGTAATTATTTGTTGCAAAGATACAATGTAATATTCATAGCGATTGCGTTGTGATACGATTACTTTCATATTGCGACGTTCTTGGTTTATATAAAGCAACTAATTCTTTCTAGGTGCACTGCACACGTGTCAAAAATTAAAACTCATATGCTTCGCTAAAAATTTTCGACTCTGCTATTTGCAATTTTTCACAAAACCCATTGACATCTCTCACTGATTCCACATATTATTTCATAAGTTAAAACTCTTCGTACATTTTTTAAAATTTGATTTCCAAAGATTATTACAATCTCTCCTGTTTAGAGGACATTCAGCGCATACCTTGCGCGGGGTGTGTCCATCGACTCATTCCACAATTTCAATAGATCCTAAAATCTGATTAGGTTGTTAATAGGTCCTGAGGTACTTTCTTTTTTAGACTGCATACTACCAAATTATTGGACATTAGACAGCTGGCCAAATTGTTTGGATGTTCAAGTATTCTCTCTTTGTAGCTTTTGATTCTAAGCTCTATTTCTTCATTAACTGTGGGTATATTCAGATTCCGATGTATTATGTTATTAGGTACAAACCATGGTCCATTAGTGACAATCCTTAGCATTTTAGATTGTAATTTGACTACTATTTCAATTCTACATAATTAAATCTCAATATATTTTGATCACCACTAAAACTAAACCAATCTCTCTAATATAACTATTACCTGTACCTAAACTGGACAAGCTATCTTCTTATTACTTTCTTTCGTTGCCTTTTGTCCAATTCAAGCGTAGACATCCGTCCCTGGAATCATAGTTGCCTTATCTTCGTCTCTTGTATATTTCTGTAAATACAAGTTCATATATCTCACAAGAATTGAACACCAATTCTACAAAACTTGGAGAAGTTTTCTTTTTATCAAAACTAAAATATGAAAGATATGCTCTCCTTCGAATTTGACTCATAAATTGAAAAATCTAATTAGGTTACATAGTAGTCAAGTCGTAGTATTCAACCTCTAACTGGTTGGCCCTGACTTGCACTTTAGAATATGCAACGCAAACTAAAAGTTGCGGATAGTGGTCCACAAGTCACAACACAATAATAAAGTTAATAAGTATTATTCTTTATTAATAAACTGGAATGTCATACTATCATTTATATTTGAACAAGTTGCTTGGAGCATATACTTAAAACTACTGCGTCACCAGTCACAAATTATCCCGTCGACGATCACACAGATGTGGTTAGTTGGGTTGTGATGTTACGAGTACTTGAGAGTCTACAGGTTCGAGGTTCCAGGTTTCAGGCTTCAGGCTCCAAACGCTTGTAAAGTTGTGGAGTTGTAGCCTGGGTATGAGATGTAACGATTCTACACACTACACATATCACAGTACGCAGGGTTCTTTGAATGACCTACGAAGACATGGACCTGCAGAGGTTGCTGACTCCAAACTGCTGCTATACCTGGGGTATGTTGAGATGAAGAGAGCCGAGGATTTGAGGATTGTCATGAAACGTAAACAAGACTACCATACGACGTTTATAATGAACGAAATATTTCATGAAGATTTGAAAATATTGGACAACTTACTTGCGTAAAAAGTAATCTGAAATAATATTGTAATAAATGATGAAAGTCTGCTGGATGCATCTTTTGTAATTTTTATGAACTAAACTAACTGTTACTATTTGAAGTGATCATTTTTTGTATTTAATTTTATTATTACGCATTAGACCAAGTGATGCCTCGTTGATAACCCAAATTCTTTATGAAATCGGATACAATCTAATATGTTGAGCCCGGCTCTGCGTTCAATTCTTGGCTGCTTTTCTGTAAATCCATATGATGTTTGAACAGAATGAGAATTTTCGTCAAATTTCTAGTAAACGAAAGTTAGTTAACCCCTAGAATCAAGCATGCAGTTGCTCCCAAACACACGACCGAAGCATACGTGGTCAGCATCTATTAACGACCAAATGACATGTTAATTAAAATAATTTTTGAACAGATATAATAAAACTAACTTACATATTTACGTGAACAAAATAACACAATTATATTTTGTTTAATTCTAAATTTAATTGCTATTATCCTATTAGAGAAAATAAGGATACTATTTTAGATTTATCGTATTTTTCGTTGGTAGAAGAATTAATTTTCTTAAGGTTCTTCTCAAGTACATTGTAAGTGTCTCTTTGTATATACTTGTTGCTGTATTGTGTGTTTTAACATTTAAGAGTAATTTCTGTTCTTCAAGCAGACTTGCCGTTTTGTCGTTCATGTCCAATCTACGAAGCATGCAACATGTTTGCAGCTTTTGTAGCACTATTTAAAATTATATGAACAACCTAATTTTTCTCTGAGTTTAGTTTTTCTTCTCTTGGTTAGTTCAAAAAAACTTAAGGGTTGAGAGTTAAAAAATAACGAGGATGGAAAATAAGGACCACCGTAATGAACGTATATGTTGGCACACGGCTCGTGTTGACAGCGTGCGTCAAGCCGAACTTTAAAAATGTTGGCCGATCCTAAAATTTACATTGTAAATTCAAAGTCACTGGCATTCACAGTAGTTAGAAACCATTGGTCTAAATAATTGAGTTACACCTATTGAAGATCGTGGCAATGGTTACAAAACATCTTGTTTTCATCTTCCTTTATCTGTTAGGAAATAACAACGGCAATTTCATGTATGTGTTCAACAGATAATTGAGCTTACCAGAGACAATTATCATAATAACTTACAAAATAAAGCCATAACATAAAATCCATAACGAAATAAATATAAACAACGCAATTACTAGCCTTTAACAAAGGATAACAATTATCCTTTTGGTTAGAAAACCATTAAGGTAACATAAAGCAAAATATTATTAAGCAACTTCCTGACCTGTTATTATAAATATGTAACAATAAAGTTGACATGGACAAGCTAATGCTTGTTTAAAATTAATACAGCCTTGAGGCAAACCTTAACTTCGCTTTTTTTCTTCTTTTATTTTATATATGTACTAAGAAGAATAACCACATCTAAGAAAAAACGTGAACAATTATACTTAATAGGACATAATTTGCAACTTAATAATGTTAATCTGTTAGCCTATTGTATATTATTTTCTAAATGACAAATAAAAAGTATTTTGAATTCAGAGTTTAGACTGGCTGTTTAACAGCATAGGGGATATGGGGACAAATTGATAATAAATGTTATGTATTATATACACGATTAAGAATACGTTGAAAAATAATGTGACTATTATTATAATGACTACACTGTTAAAATTGTAGCAATGCATTACCTGCTAAATATAAAACTTGGATGTAATATTTTACTAAAGTAAATTTTTAGAAATATTTAATCTAAAAAGGATTTCAAAATATTTTGTAATCCTTAGAAAGATGTTCTTAAGAAGTTCTAAAAATATACTAATGCGCAAAGGATGGATTTCTTTTTCAAAAGGTAAAATCATTTACGTAACAGTTTACGTATGTTATGTAAGATAAACCTTAAGTACAAGTAACTGTGATTAGTGCATATGTCATTTTTCACTACTTTATCTTTTTATCTAATTAATAGTATACATCTTATGTTTGAACTTTCTAAAATCGAGGTAGCAGTTTTAATTAAAATGTAAAAAAATGTTGCGCATCGAAAATGTTATACCGATATAAAATATTCATATCAAGAAAAAACATTATTTCAGAAATGCCTTTAACGATCAACGTAAGGATCATTTTTTAATAACTGAATATAATTTTTATGGAAAATTGAGTTTTAGGAACGATGGTCTAATATATAAAACCGTTCGTGTTCGATCTCAAGAAAAAGTATTGACTATTTGCCATTTCTATTCCTAGCTTTAAATCGGTGTGTCCTATCATAAAATTGTTTTCATCTGTTGACAATCAGAGACAATCAGAGTCTTCCAAGCTACATTAATCCTCCAAATAGCTTAAAAGCTCCCATCTTAAACTATTTTCCAATACTTACATTTAAAAAATTTGGTATGCAGATGAATTTCAAACTGACAAACAAACCAGAAATACAAATTATGAGAGAAAGAATGAGTTTAATTAATGAAAAGTGTAGTTGAACTAAAAAAATCATTAAATCTTTAATAAATTCTTTAATCATTAATATTTTATACACTAGGTTTATCAATCAGCCCTATTCTCCCTTATTGCTTATTGCACAAACTAGCAAATAAGCTGAAAAACATAGACGTGCCCAAATTTTTTTAGAAGAGGCCAAGTTGTATATTTTTATATATATTTTTTTAAAAATGCCAAATTTAGTTCTACTCAATTCAGTATTTGTATCCCTGTTTTCTACTCTCCACAGACGCCAATGCTTGCAAGTATCAACACAGTAGAGTGTATTAGTAAATAGTATAAAGAAACAATAAGCATATTATAATAACAGTGTTCTTAAGGTGGTTGCATGTTGCGAGTCCTGCCCTCAAGGATAACCGCACTCTTATACTGTTTTACTTCGAATGTCGGACACTGAACGCTGCTGCAATTACAGAATGAGAAAAATATCGAAATATTTATACTACATTCATAAATGCAGCACAAACAGCAAATGAGATAATGAGCCAACTGACGAGTGTTTGTTATGTTAAGTACACAACGGTGTCACAGTGGTACACAAACTTTACAGGGCAATCATATTTTATATTGCTAAGATTTCTATAATGAGAGTGATAAAGAAAAATAGGAAATTGAACTACTTCAAATTTTATAGAGGTACTTATTTCTTATTTCGAATATCGAAACGAATGAGAGTTTATGATAAATAGATGAACCATATCACGATTTGGTTACATTACGTAAACGAACGATTTGAACACTTACGATCTATGTTCCCAACTAATATAATACCAATATCAGTTGTCATTCTAGCCATTAAGAATGTATAATGTGAGCTCATCTATAGATTATCTCACACAATTCATTTTTCTTTCTTTTCATGTCTTGTCTCACATGTCCCCCTTCCCATTATTCCTCCGTTTCTATTGCGAAGTCACTTATTTTGAAAAACAAAAATCTTTTTAGAATTAATTACTTAGTTTATGACACCACCATCGTTCTTGTCACAATTATATGGTACCACATGGTCAACACATTCAATAACGTAACGGTTGCATTAACTCGCAATGTAACGCGACCTAAGACGCTAAAATTTTGAACCAAATCCAAATTTGAAATCGTCGGTTTCATGTAATTTTTAACTAACTTAAGACCGCAGGTTAAGAGAGAATCGAAAAATATATTTAAATTTATGATGTTGGCGCTCTGATAAATCTCAAACACGGCCCATATTTTGAGCATCACTTATAAAAAAAGACCCTCACTCTAACAATAAGTAATTTCGCGTAACATTCTATTCGATGACAGACGAAGTCTTTAAGTTATGACAGACATTGAATAAAAACAACATTAAGCTAAATATTTGTAATTGTGAAATACTAGAAAATGCGCAAGACTGTGTAGTGGCAATGCAATGATGCTGATACTTTTAATTCTGCAAATAACTGACAATTACTAAGCATGGAGAAGTTAGCCAAGGACACTTTTGTGAGTTATGTAGTTTATTCTGATCTATTTGATTAGAATGTTTAGCGCATGGACAGATGCAGTTACTAATAATGTTACTTCAGAAGCAGTGCTGGTTTTAACAAATGTAGGCTAGAAATCATAATTAATTTGTCCTTATTCTAAATGTATGAAGATTATAAGATATTAATGGAGTATCATTTTCACCAACACTTTTAATTAAATAAGCAAAATTTTGCACTTAAATAAGTATTTTAAAAAATTAAATAAAATATAGAGCATTCTTTACTGGTTTCATTTAAAATATTACGTCATATCTAAAAAGAAAGATTGTTAAAGCGATTGTCTTAATTACACTACTCTCTAGGTTTGAATTTTGTAACTAAATAATCTACTGTATAAATTGCGCCTTAATTGGCGCCACATGCATTTAAACCAATTAAAAACTTGTACTAAAGGCATCTGACTGTCCTATTTAAGAACAAATAAATGAATTAGTTTTGTTCATTAACCCTTTTAAAATTATATTTTATATTTCAATGTATTTTTATATATGTGTTCTTATGTATATACAACTATATATGCATGTATTTGTATTCATTCACTTAAATATTTATAAAGACAGTTAATATTTGTTTATTCAGTTGTGGAGTTTTACAAAGGTCAATGCAAAATGGTATTTATGTTATTCGTAAGTTAAATAAATTACTACAATCGTTCGCTTAAATATATTTTTCAGATGAATTAATTAAAAAGAAATTATCTTTATTAGTGATTGAGAAATACACAATATTTTTATATACTAGTCAAAATTGAAATAGGTATGAAATATTTATTATGGAAAATGGAATTTATCACAATGAGGAAAGAGGATGTAGATATTGTGAAATGGAAGAGAAGGAAGTATGCAAGACATGTGTGAAGGAAGAGGAAAAATTAAACCACATTAAGAGTCAGGAGAATATTTAAAGTCGATTAGGTCCGGAGGAGATACTGACAGGAAAGATCCAAGGAGAAGTATGGAAATGAGAAGAAAGAGAAGAGAGAAGGAGGAGAAACGAGAGCAAGATAGATTTTAATAATAATTGCAAAGTATACATAAAGATATGAATTGAATTAGATCTTTAACATTTATTAGAAAATGGTTTGAAAAATAAATGTAAGAAGATTGTAAGTCCAAAAAGGCATATACAATAAAATAAGTACAATACATTATATATCTCTATATGAGCAAACCTCACGAGTAACTGATTAGGACCCTGTCGGGAAAACCCTATTACAACAAATTTCAATACGGCACTGTTAAATTTTTAACAATAACTGAAAAATACCATTTATAACTGAGTTATTCTAAAAAAGAGTTGCTTGCTCACTTGTGGTTTGGTTGAATACAACACAATACTATTTAAATGACAAATTGATAAACTGATTGTTGAATTGAACTTAACAGTATTCAGAGAATTATGCAACTGTTGGGATGCTGTGCGGATTCTTATATCATCTAAGTTGTTGTTTTGTATTTTTTTAGTGCATATTTTTTTTACAACAGTGTGGAAGTGCCTCTGCACGATGCCCCCAGGCTTTGTGTAAATGGAAATGATTACATCATGAATTCTGAACTGAGCCTAGAAACGATGATGCGCAGTGTTTGTACTTTGAACGTAGTTTTGTTTCTCTCTATATGATATCGTTGAATCGAGAGATGTACTCCAGTATCAGGAATTTAAAGTTGTGTTCTCTCAAAATATATGTCAAAACGTGTTTTTATTATGTTTTCATATTTACTTAAATAAAACCTGAAAATATGTAAAAACCCTTAAAATAAAATAGATTTACATTTAACAGAGACTTATAATTAAGTATATACATATATACTATTATGGTATTTAGCTAATCAAAGTTTATATAAAATAGACAAGGTTATAATAACAAAAACACCAAAATGTATAAATGAAGCGCAAGTACATCTATAAAGCAGTGATTGATTGTTTTAGCAAACATTTAAGAATGACTGGTTAAAACCAAAGCCGTAAACAACAGTTAGGACGTTTCACACAAATAAACGAGAATGGGTCAATGTTTGGAATTGGAATTGGTCGACTGTCGCGACGGGTTAATGAATTCTAATTATGCTAATTGTTGAATTTTAAAAGAGTTAAATGTACCTTAAAAAAAACAAAATAGAAAATTCTACTAAATTTATAATAAAGTGGATCATAGATTACAAACGGATTTACATATGATAACAAAATAACTGTACCATTTCATGAATTAAAGTTTCAGTTGAAGGTTTGTATGTTTTATTGTATTCATACCATTTCTATTAGAAATAGCAACGCATTTTCTTCTACCCTGACGAAGACGCAATTGAATGCGAAAAAAATGAGAAAATAAGTAGGAAACGATGTTAGCAGAAAAAATTAAGCGAGAAAACGTTTAAGACGATCATGCAAGTACGATGTAAATTGTTGTATTATAATTTAGAGTACGAAAAAAGCCCGTGGCATTAAAAAGCCCATCAAATTATATTACTAATAATAATAATAAAATCAAAAATACAATCCATAAATATATCCATATAATGGATGTTAACACGTGAGTTTCATCGTACAATGTTACGTGTAGCTATTAGAAATTATGCACCTTTAAGTACGTACTTGATTATTGCCCCCACAAGCCTATTGTAGTATCGTATCTACACCCCTGATTAATATAATAGATTATTTGTTAATTAAACTCGTATGAGTATATTACTATTTGTGAAAAAGTTTGATATTTTCATTTGTTACTTTTGTGAGAAGAACAACATTGAATAAATCAAAGGAATAAGACAAGGAATAGAAACACACTACACACCTAGTTAACCTCCTTATCGTTGAAAATAATACCACATCATTTTGAATTATCTTTAGCAACTTCATAGGAAAGAACGCTACAATTATGTACATATCTGTGCTTTCTATTTAGAATCGTATTTCAACATAAGTATCTATGAAATTGGTAATTCATATAAGAACGTAGCTGAAGTTAGCGAAAAGTAACAGCGAAAAGTTCGAAAATGAGTCTTGGTGGGGTAAAAGTAACAGCCATGTTAGTGGTGTAAAAGTAACAGCCATGCAAATGACTTTAAACTTGTTGAATTCAATATTTATCAGTGCCTTCGCATACTGCAAATAGTGCAAATAAGTTTATCATTTGTTGCATTTAACAGTTCGGAAATGACTTTAAGGATAACCTTAAAAATATAAAAAATAATTATTTAAATGTAAATTGCGCGTTTAAATATTTCGCTATGTTTAAAATAATGCATACTAATAATACACTGTAAATAATTTACCTGAATTATAACATTATATGGGTATCTTTAATTTTATGCTCTGAAAAAATAAGTTGTTGTTATACTTGTTAGGTGTGAACGAATACGTATTTGCTCGTATTTGTGGGACTACACATCTTGGGCGATTCTTGGACAAATGGGGAACACGGAAACTTCTGCTTAATTGTTCAAGGCGTTGCACGAATACCTATAGATTCAGTTTCGGAATTTGAACACAGTTACATATTCGATTCGAATTGATTATTAATATATAAATATTTTTTGCTTGATGTTATAAAGTTGCCTTTGTCGAGACTAATTCTTTTCGAAATTTAATTTTGATTTTACAATAATTAACAGTGTATATATTTCGATAAATTAAGGCGTATGCAAGGTCGATGGTTGATATTGTTTTACGTTTTTTAACAAACGTTAGTGCATATGCGATGACCTTGTCGGGGTTAACAGTAAACACATATTTCAACATATTGTTGTACGAGTATTTATAAACATGATAAGATGTTAAACGAATAAATGAGTAAGTGGGTTTTTTTATAAAAGCAAATATTGTCAGAGAAATAAAAAACGTCAATGTATCACAATCACAAATGAATTGATAACGCTTATCACGTAGTCTATGATTGCAACAGACTAACCATTTATACTTTTTGCTATTAATTACGCATAGTACAGATTAAAGCAGTGTTAATCAAACGTAGATCCTTGACCTTATACTTTGTTTTCTTTTTATCGTTTTCAGAGTTATTATTGTATTATCATTTTTCGTTTTCGTTTTATTATTTAGTTGCAAGAATACTATAGTATTTATAATTCTCTTTCGCAATTTAGGTTAGTAATGTATTGATTTTATTATAAATGTTTGTTTACTTTCTGTTATTTAGAATCTAAACAAATACGAATTTAAGGAGGTACAGGACGTACCGTCAGTGCAAAAAGTTTATCTCTCGGTAATACGAAATGCCAAATACGAAGTACATGAGGGACAAGCAAATATTGGGACTGTATCTTTGAAAATGAATTTTTCAATTCCCTATTAAACTGCTTTTTGCTTGTTAAAATGACTTTTTTATGCATATAATAGTTAAATAAATGGAAAATTACCAATAATTAATATCAAATTTATATTAATTTGGTTCTTTGACAAATAAATTGTTATATTTTATAAAATATTTATTCCGATTTTGAATTTCCCGCTCAAATTGGGATTTGCAACGTTGCCGGCTTATAACCTACACTTACTGTTTCTTACTGATTTTATTTAAATATTTTCGTATATAGGCATCCTTTTGATAATTTTTTTTTTGCAATAGTTACAGAAAAGATTCTTTTATATACACCTAGTTTTTGAAAGCCGTGTCACCATTTTTGCATAGTTAAAAGTTATATTATGTGGTGAAATTGAGCTAAAAATTATGATTTGTATGGAAAATGACTATTTTTAATCATGTTTAAAAAGAAAACTAGGAACCCTAGATCTCTAGAATTTTGAGACAGCATGTATTTTTACTATTTGTATTGACCCTCCAAATTTCACAACGTATTCATCATTTACATTAACGTCCTAAACATGAAATCATTTTCAGAAACATATTCGCTTAAGTTAAGAAACTGGTGGCCTAGAATAAACACGAAAATTAAAATCATACGAATTTTCAAAAAAAAAAAAAAAAAATCAATGAAAAATAATGTCATAATGTAAAAGAAACGGATGATATATTATTCAAATAAATTGAAAGCAAATTATTACATAAATTCATAAAATATTAATAAAAAAAACCATCATCAAATAAAATGTATGATTTATGAATAATAAACAGTAGCAGATGTGAAAATTGCATAACAATTTTTGTTTAATTATAAACATGCCATAAATAAATGACTAATTATACTAAAAGCGTGGCGTTATATGTTACGTATCCAAGGCAACTCCAAGATCACTGCGTCCTGCACCCATCGTTCAACACGCTTCAAAGAAACACCGATGAATACGCTAATCACATAGATGCAGAATGTAGTGATTCTGATTAATTCAATTTGCTACCACAATGCCTACACATAAGCTATGACTACACTATTTTATATCATTTATTTATGAGATTATTTTTATTATTCTCTAATCTCCATGGTAACAACTCCATACACCACTTCATAAATATGACCGTTTCTTTTCTTTCTGATGGATGTTTCTTATTTGTTAGTCCAAGAATTTTCTTTCTTAACTTGAATCTAGGCTGGTGGTTCTATGATTTCTTTTCAAATATGGGCTTATAATAAAATTTAAAAATTTTCATCTTTAAAAAATAACGGCCAAAACAGTTTTTTCAAGGTATCTTCTTACTAGTGGTTCCTACGATAAGAATGGTTATTATCAATCTTATAAAGGTTTAAGTTTCATACCACTTTTGTTCATAAGTGCTTATTAATCGTCCTTTAAAATGATTTCGTTCTTCTGTAAAATATAACTGATAGATGTAGTTTTGATGATATTTTTGATTCAGTTGAGAAAAGCAAGTATAAAGAAAAAAATTGGTAAAATCAGTTTTACTTGTGCAATTTGAACAGGAAGATTCCGTAGGATACCTAAACAAAAACTTTACACACGGCGGCTTTTTTTTATCTAGCTAAGCGGAAACGTTTAAGTTACATGGAATATATACAACATAGGGACTGCCCACGTAGATTTATTTCAGTAAACATTTTGGAGTCACTTTGACATCATATTGAAGAGGCGTATGATTTCTTTGTCATGAAAGAGTTCATTTATATTATTTATTGTTAATTGTGTGTGCCTTTCGGCTTTACAATCTACCGTATTCTATTTCTTATTACATTTCATTCCTATCTTAACAATTCAGCCTTAAAACTAAACTTACTAATTTTATTTAAAACTAATTTTTTTTCTAAAACTAAACTTAATTTATTTATTAAAACTAAAAAAATTATTTTAGACTTTTAGTACTTCCAAAAAGTGCTTTCTGCTTCTTCTTCTCTTGACCCTCTCTCTTTTCATGTTCCCCATGCAAACTAGATAACGAGCTGGACCAGATAACTGGATTTTATATATGGACGACGGTCACTTCGCAGACAATTAAATTTACATTATTCTAGACCATTTTATCTCCAAACGTACTTACTGCTTCTTCTTCTCTTGACCCTCTTCCTTCATTTTCCCTAGTCTTCCTTCTGTACTGGAGAGTTCATTTATATTTCAGTTTCTCACAGTCGTTCATATGAAATGTCCATTTTATCGGGTACAAATGAAGATATTGCAATAGTGATGGAAACATCACAATACAGAACACTTTACCAAATTGTTTACTGGAATATTATAAATATTTGTAATTATAAACATATATTTTTGCACATCAAGTTACTTTTATTATTTTCGAAATTTGTAAAGGAAGAAATTAAAGAAACAACTCTTTTTTTAACTATCTCTCTTTACAAACACATAAAATTTTGAAGGAGGTTACAGGAAATGAAAACAGTTAATCTGAACAGTATCTACTGATTAGTGTTCACCTAATAAAATAATAATAAAAATCATGTAAACTAGTAATATTATAGAAATAACAAATATTTAACTTTTAAATATTTAAATACATGTTTTTACGACTTTTTAATTGGAATCATTATTTGTGATTTATTATAATGTGATTATTATCTTATAAGAATAAAATGAAAGTAGTATACTGATTAGACATATGGTAATATTTACGGAAATGTTTTTTGCTGAACACACCGCTTTATATTGTGAATCACGCTAGTCAGTACTACGAAACCCAGGACCAGAAATTGTGCTGTTCTTACCTTTTGAATATTTGTACATGAATTTGTTCAGTTGATTTTGCTTTAGAACTGTGGCGTCTATAAAGGATTAGCAATGATAGTTCTAAGCTACAAAAAATATATAAAAAAACGTATTACTAACTTGTTTGTTTCGTCTGTGTCTAGAAAGGAAACACAACTTTAAGATTACTACTGTTATAAGTCAGGTAAAATACACGTAGTTGACGAGACAACATTAGAAAACAAGCTTAGGTTTTGTTTTAAAACAACTATCAATTCTAGATGTAATCCTTGATTCCAGTATATAATATAATAGTGTCTTATCCCTTATAGGGCTGTATTAAGTTTTTCATATAACAAGAAATTCAAGACTTACCATAATTTGATCTCCGTCTTTAATGTTGTTTGGAATATTACATAAAACGAGAGGTAACTAAAGAAATAAAAAAAACGTACTTTATTATTTTCTAAGATTCCTATGTTTCTATGCGTAGTTCTTTTTCTAATTCCATAGAGCCATCAATTACTACATAAAATTCCAATACTATCTAGGCAGAAATTAGCTTGTAGTAAGATAGCAAGTGTGAAACTGTACTGCTAGACAATGAGCTCGTGTCCTATGTCTTAATTTCTACAAAACTGAACTATATATTGATAAAGTGTGTTACTAGAACCTCAAATGTCCAGTTATTTTTTAATAACTCCTTATATGTTAAGATATATTAACAATTAAAAAAGTCATTTTGTCTCTTTAATTATTAAAGGGATCAACGTTGTACTCATTCCAAGTGCATGTGACATCACAATCCTTACAGCTCATAAATCTCTGCTATATGTATTTATATATCAAAATATCAAATATTATTTACAGCTATTTCAAGGAACACTCAAATTTCAATATTATGTCTGCCTTAGCAGGGTTAAATAAAATAAAAACTTATTATTCTTTGACTTAACTTGATTATTTGACTACCAACAGCTACAGAACATTACCACAGCACTGACCTACTCAACAAATAACTGACGTTAAAGTGCATTTCACGTCATACAAATATGGCCGACCACTGGTGTCGTCATCGGTGCAGATCTTGGTGGTAGCACAAGTTTTCCTACCCAAAATGCACCGTACAGCATTTAAATATCATTTATAAAGAATGAAATATCAGTGTTATTTTATTATGTTCTTGTTGACGTTTCTCTTCTTCTTCTTGTTGTTTCAAATAGCTCCAAGATCTAAGAATACAATTGAGACCGGTAGTGGACAGTTGTCAATAACCGCTCCCACTTCTGATGTCGGTATCCAACGAACTACGTGACTTCCTGGGGCAATTACAAATGCCATGCTGTCTGTTCTGTCTTTAGTTATATATTTTTATTGATAATAAAAGTTTATTCAGAAAATTTATTACGAAATAATTTTTTCATATAGACTTAAACAATAGCTGAACTGTAATTATATTTTTTTATTATCATTTTAAATAAGAGTGCATCGAGAAAGGGTATACGAGTATGGATACGAGTATAAGATGTTCACAAATATATAATTTATAATTTTAATTTTGTTTTTCAACGTCACAGTATCGGGGATAACCTCAATTTGTTATAAATCGACATTATTTTTTTCATACTAAATTAAAATCGCAAGCACGTTCATATGATTCCATGTGTTATAGATTCGTGGAATTTTTCGGCGCGATTTTTATTCACAGTGCAGCTTACGCCTTAAGACACGTGTGTTTCTTTGTGAAAGATTAATGTTTCTAATAATTACATTAAATAAATAATTTATATTGGATTCTATATTCTGATATTTTGTGAAATTTATTACCAAACACCCTATGCATTTGTGTACAAACAAGTACACCGAACATTCCCTTATAAGTGACGTACTAGGTAGTATAATTATGATGAACAATTTCTCGATTTGTATCAACATATAAGATATAATTGATTTATGTCAATTGTTACACGAATGAACAAGTTTGCTAACATGTCGCACAAACAAATGGCTGGTTGAATTAAAACAGTGTTGATGTGCTGCGGCCATTCACAATAATATCATGTTGAGAACAATATTTTGTTGAAGACTACACACTTATTTTTTGAAAATCTAGCTGTCATTGCAGAAATTTGTATATGCTTTATATAGTCCAAATCACGATAGTTCGGCGGTGACTCATACTTAAAAGAGGTTATAAGAGTTTCTATATACATTATAGAAAAATAAGTGAGTCAGTGCTTTTTAGTTATATCGGCAGTTTATACCACACAACTTGTTTTAAGTATTATTAAATGGTTATTGTCAAAATGTACTCCATTCTGCATATTGTTTTTTATAACTATCTTTCTTACTGAGCAGACTCACTGACACAATTCTGAGCAGACTCATAATACATAAAGTATCGTACACATACGTGCGACATCCAACATTTCTTGGAAGAAGTTGTGCAACACGTCCACACTAGTGCGACATGCAACTTAATACGAATTCTTTCAACCTGCTTTGGAAAAAAAATGTAATAAAACTTAGTTGTTTAACAAGGTCTCTGCTAACTCTTGATTACTTAATACAACTTAAAAAAACGGCAACACGCACTGAGATTATACTGGAGACTGAGTAGGAACTCGACCCTTTTGTTCGAGATTACATTCAAAACCACAATTCTTTTAGATGTTCCGCCTTACGATTGAAACATTGTTGTATCATAAAAATACTACTTAGAATTTTTAGAAATAGCATAAGTAAGGGGTTCATTAGTGTCGCATGTGGCTAGCAAGTGACAATTACTCTCAACTGAGCCAGATTCATTTGTTTTACGTCAGAAAACTAGCAGGCCTCGTTACGGCACCGACTATTGGTAAACAAATCATAAAATGAAGAAGTCAACGTTCGATCAATGACCATAATATCTGCAAAAGGGTTATACCATAACCACAAATATGCATACATTCATATAATTCAAAAATTATGTATAAACATACATTCTACATACGGATATATAATATGGAAGAGTTGTTTTGCTGGATATAAAATAATAAAAATAAATAACATGATCCTTTAAAAGGAATTCACATAAGCTAAATTATTAATGTCCAGTACTAAGAGACTAAAGAAGTTTTGTGAAACAGCTTTCACAGAGGTATTTATTAAGTACCAATAAATGTTTTCAAGTGGTCGTCCGCTATCCCTGTCACGTCCTTAATTAATGGCATCTGCAAATGTTAAATGCATCCTTAATCATCAACGTATACTGTTAGTCAACGAAGCAGAAAAGACAACGATGATCACAGTTGATGTCGGCACAGCGTTGAGACTGACACTGACACTGTCTCTGGTTACATATCACTTATTAGTTATAATAAGGAGTTTAATAATTCTTGCACAGGTGTAAGTTTAGAAGTCGCACGTTTGTGTATTAGGCGCGAGTTTTGAAATAGAACTCACAGGTGCAGATACGAATGCGTTAAGCTGAACGTTTTGCAGTACAAACGTCGTGTGAATGATTCTATATAAAACGTATGCGCTACTATTTATTCGATAATATTTATACTGCAAAAAAACGTGCAGTGGAATGCCATATACACTGTCTTCGAACATAAAACTGAAACCTTTATTTTTATAACTAAAGAATTGCATAGTGGAAAATTACTAGCACATGCGCAGCTTTAAATAAAATTAATAAGTAATAGATAGTTTTAATTACAAGTAAAATAATTTATGTGTAATATTAGGATTTAGTAATTAATTTATAATTATAATATTGGAATTGGAAGAAGATGAGAGGAAAAGGAGAGAGAAGAAAATACAGGAAGAAAGAACACACAAACAAAAAGGTAGAAGGTTGCATTATTCTTCCACTGTCACAATTTCACTATATTATGCTCGTCTTCTTCTGATATACAGGGTGTCCCAAAATTCAACGATAAGCCGGCAGCAGAAGGTGGTCCTGCTCATGACTACACAAGAAAAAAAGAAAAAAAGATTTTATCTCATTTTTTAAAAAGAAATTTTTTTTTTCGAAAATCGAAACACCTTAAGATGTTTTTAGCTACCATGACCACAATTTTTCAAATATTTCTGATTTTTTTTTTGTATCGGCAACCTAAATAGCACTGCTATCCACCACAACCATTAAAACTCCCAGAATGCTAGTAGTTTTTGCAACAACAATTTATGAAATTTGGTTTTTGTTTAGAAATAGTATGCATAATTTTTTTTTATTGCTAGTTTTCCTGGAGTATTATACCATTTTGGAATCCTGAAGAGTTGCGCCAATTTTTAAAAAAACTTGCCATAGTAGTCTTCATACTTTTTTTTTACACCACGATGAGTTAAAGTTGACTGAAAGTAAAAATCTTTAAAAAATTTAGGGAAAAAAATAATTTCGATTAAATTTTGTGTAAAATTGTACAAAAAGAAATTCAGAAATATTTGAAAAATTGTGGTCATGGTAGTTAAAAACATCTTAAGGTGTTTCAATTTTCGAAAAAAAAATTTTTTTTTTTTCTAATTCCTAAACAAAATGAGATAAAATTTTTTTTTCTTTTTTTCTTGTGTAGTCATGAGCAGAACCACCTTCTGGTGCCGGCTTATCGTTGAATTTTGGGACACCCTGTTTATAAAAAACAATTTCAATTATTTGTTGAGTAGATTATATGTATTTATATAGATAAAATGACATTTCATGCTTTAATGCCATCGAATTAAATGTCAAAATAATGATAAATAATTATCTTTACCCATTTCATAACATTTAATTATTCATTTCTGCTAATAACTGATATAGTATCACTTGTTTGTCATTTCTATAGATTATTAATTTCTTTTGTTTAATATCGTAGGAGTAATATTGTTTTCTATTTATATAGTATATTTCTCATCAACTGTTTTATTTTTTAGTTGCAACACAAGCCAGTATTATCACGTGGCAATATCGGCACGGCTGAGATAGTTAGGCCTCCAAATCACCTATACTTGGGTTCTGGTTCGAATCCCGGTTATGGAATGCGAATCATGTTGAACACATCAGTTCTCGTTCCATCTGGAGATTGTGATCGTGGTATTATGCGTTTGAGTGTATTTCCGTGGACATTGCACCCCTCATGCCAATGGTGAACAGTGTTCGGTTGACTTCCATATACTTCCTTCTGGGGATGTTTCTCCACCAGCTCATACCTTAAGTTACAGCTTCCTCGTACACATGCAGATGCTATTTCTGCACAAACTTCGCGAGTTTATGGTCTATAACAGACTGGCATCGCTCACCTCTAGGAGTAGAGGAAAAATCAACCATGATTTACTGCACACAGTGTAGTGCATAACTCGTACTCCGTCTGTTTTAGTTTTTGTTATAAGTTTATCAATGACGTAATAATCTACAATCTTTAATAATTAAAATGAAGTTTCAGTTTGCAATTGCATTGTATACTATGGAATGTGATTATTTTGTCCCGCGTATTTTGTCACTCTCTGTCAATTTTTGTGCATTCAATCTGACGGTGGGAAAATAAGTGGGGACAATTTTTATTTTACTAAAAGGTACAACTTTTGCTTTTACATTCATTAACGTAAATTATACGTAACGAAATTTAAATATGCTAATTATTAACGATATAATTTTGCTAATGTAACATAGTTACAACATATAAACACAGATTAATGATTTTTTAACGAATTTTGTCAATTTAATGTTTGTTTTTATCATCTATGTCAAAATGTGTTTGCATAATTATTAAATTTTATTGCTAACAGTAAATTGTAAATATCTAAAAGACCGACGAAACAGAATGCATATCTTACAAATTTATCAGCGATTTAAACAGGAAATAGATGGACCAGACCTCCAACAGTCAAACTTGTAAATTAGAAACATCACTATTTGTTCATAAAATGTTATTTTTATTAATCGTAATTTGCATTTTTTTGGAATAACTGGTGAGAACCGAAAACTTGTATTCATTATTTTATTTATGCAAATTAAATAATTTGAAACCATCATAAAGTTTATATAAAAAATATATCGTGTACAAAATTTAATGCAATCAGAAATTTTGTTAATTTACACTAGATAGAATTGTGTTAGACCTAGATAGAAAAATATCTCTGTATTTTAAAATTAATATTTTTTATTAATTTTTTGCACACTCCCATCATTAACATATTTAATTAAAATGATGATTTGAATAAAATAATAATTATACAAGATAATTTTAATAAAGACATCGAATAAAATTTAATCATATTGAAAAGTTCCTCTCAGCATGTGATTAAGACGTATAGACAGAGCCGAATTAAATTGGTGAGTGCCTCACTCTTTATAATTAAAAATTGGATGGCGTCCTAATTCTATTTTGTGAAGTTAGCAGATAGCGAGTGAAGTTAGGACCGAAAAAGCATTTATAAAATTATTACACAAAATATATGAAATCGAATAAACGATATGTTCGAATATGTAAGTAAGTTCGAAATAGATTTAACGATCTTCTACTTAAATTATTGCTTCTTTTATTAAACAGTGTATATTTTATAACGCAACTTTAATAAATCATATAAATATGTTAAACAAAAACCAATAATAATCAATTCTGAATGAAATTATCATTTGATGTTTAATATAAATTTTATAAAATAATTTAAAAATCAACATAAATAAAAATATATTATCTTTATTAATAATATAAAATAAAATATCGCCCACAATCCTGTTTTTGTATCTAATTTGTGGTACACAGGCACTGGAAACTTGTACAGACAGGATTATATGATGACTGGATGGTGAACCTATTGCTAGCGTACTGAAAATAATCATTAAAAATAAACCTAAACAAATCATTACGTTACTTACATTATTCTGTTACATTGTCATTAAAAAAATACAAAAAACTTTACAATTCTGTTGCTAATATATTAATTTAATATAAAACATTATATAATCTTACATAAAAGATTTATTAAAATCAAAAAAACATACATTTCTTTCGAAAGATAACTTTTGTTATGTAGTTTTACATTATATTAACCTAAACAAGTGTTATGTAACTGTAATGGCAAGAAATGGACTCCAAAGGGCGGTGCTACAGACTTCGCAGACGCTTCCTGTTAACATCGCCTTTTTGATTGAGAAACCGAAAATTATAATAGCAGTAGCCATGAATAGATCATTCTTGTTGTCTAGATATAACGTTGCATTGACAAAAGCATTGACAAACTGTTCTATGTTTTAACTTTTATCTAATATAAATGATCTAAGTAATGTACTACGTTTTAGGTTTCGCGCTTCTGTTATTATGTGTTGCTGCTCAAATTATGACCATATATTATTTCAAGTCGATATCCAATGTGTATGACAACCTCAAATAGCCTGCGCGCTCGCCACTCAGGCTCTCGTACCCATTAGGTACTTGTGGAGATTGGACTATACATTATTTTTATACTTCTTAGCTATTAATAGATTGACCTTATATAGACTCAATCGGAGTTCACCACGTAACTACTTCTATCCTGTAGGATTTGTATATGAGCACTTTTAAGAAAAAACATTATTCCAGATCATCATTTTTTAGTAAATTGCAATGCATATCGTTTTGAAATGTATTAATTCGAAACACATATAAATCATTTTAACACAATGTAATCAAATTTGTTTATATTTTTTATCTAATATACTTTGAATTCATTTTCGAATTTTTAAGATTCAGAGGTATCGGTTAAATATTATGCATAGTTACACTACCCTCTTTTATTATGAATATAATTTAGAAAAAGGTAATTTTGATTGATCAATTATTCTGAACAATGAATAGGATAATATTTACTTCACTTGCTACTTTTTATTTTATACAGTAAACTAAAAATAACTTGTAACTAAGACAAAATTGACATCTATCTGTAAATCAGTCAACTCATGCGCAAAATTAATATCAGTGTTCAATGAACAGCGTGTGTTTTCGCTGAAGTATAAGTTATTTTAAAATGTGTTATAAAAATAGTAACTCTTTTAAAGTTTTACAAACCATCGCTTTGTACATTAAATTTTTAACATAACCAAGATTGCGGCTAAAGATTTTCAGGCCCAGATGACCAGATTAGAAAATGCCTAGATTAGAAAATGTCACTTGAAAACTATAGTAGATTTAGTCAGGACCGATGTGCTTCTTCTTCTTCTTTAGTGGCTCGACTGCCCTGGGTGGGCCCTGGCCTTCACAAGAATTTTTTCCGAATGATTTAATTGCTTGAGATTTCGTAACAAGGTTTTTTCACGGGGTGGAATTGTTAGCACCACGCCCAACCCCCAGCTTGGAGGACCAGTCCCCTGATATAATCCCCAGGGGCAGGGTGCCCGGCTATACCCCCAGGCACTGGGTACCCATTTTAGTCGCCTCTTACGACATGCATGAGCAACATTAGGACTATTCTATCACACCCGGTCACCACTCGGGAATTATAACCAAAACCCAGATAATATCTGGCCCGGGGATCGAACCCGAGGACATAGTAGTCAGAGTCAAGCATCAATGCTCTCGCCTACTGTGCCGTTAGGACGTGCTTAGGATGTGCTCTAGGTTATAAAATGTGGTTACTACCCACTATATACTACGTAATTTTTTTTGAATTTTAGTTTTTCATGTTTGAAAAAAATTAAGTAATAAAAAAGAAGAAGGTAGGTTCCCGAAAATCTTTGTAGATGTATATACATGTGTATGAAGGATATTTATTTAATGTATAGCGCTATACTTTACATTCTTCCTATTTTAAATCATCTAATTACACTTCCTAAAAGTATTCATAGATTCCAATACATATTTGAACTCATTCTTCAATTAAACTTAAACAATAACATCTCTACCTGCTTCTGAAAAGTAGGCTGCAATTTGATTAATATTAGACAAATATGCTCAATCCTAGAAAAGGGGACCCAACCTGTTCATTTAAGAATACAAAATTGAATAGTAAAAGGTCCCCATAAAACATTTAAATCTAGTATCCTCATAGGCAAATTCGGTCCTGAATATCTTACACTTCGTGTACCGTGTAGGATATAACCAAGACTTTTCTTCGAACCGCACATAATTACCAACACAAAAAAATGAAACCTTTGTTTAGAAGATCACGACATAATACCGAATTCAAAGAAATGAGAATAGTAATTATCTATTCGCAATAAATTTAATCATGAGAAATGTTGGCCGGTACCAACTTTTGCTTCACATATGCCATGCTTGCATAAGTGCCGTATTTGTATAAGTATTTATATTTTAAATTTAAAACAAAAAGGGTTTTTTTCTTTTATTCTTCTTCTCGTGTTCCTAACTCTTTATATTCCCTATTCTTCCTTGTTTCGTTCCTTTTCTATATCTCCATCATCCACCGCCTTTCTTCCCAGTCTCCTCTGAATAGTTTCTCTATATTTATGCACTGTCTATCCCAGAAACTAGGGCACTGTTAGTAAACACTGCAATCTAGCATCAATGCCTAAACGATCTCGGATACTATGTTCTAAAAACTATTTACTTTGTTTTACTCAACTCATTGTTTTAAATCCATTCTTTCTCGTACATATTAGTACATCAGAAGTGAACAAACTAAAGATGAAATAAATTCCAAGTAATCATGCAGATAACAGATCACATTAGATATAATGGAAAAGGTTGCAGGTTATCTATTTACTTATTTACTTCTTCTATTGTGGGAGATTTCTTAGAAAAATTAACGTCTATTGTACAAACCTTATACTGAGTGAGTGTCTGCCGACAGTTGGAGACGTAAGAGATAAATTACTTAGGTGAATGAATGCCATTGTGATTTCAACCGCTCGTAATTAAAAATAAAAAAAAACCTTCTACACAAGTATCGTACTTTAATGAGAGATTATTTTTATTTTTCTTGATTTTTTTTTATATATATTTAATTTGAGTGCATCAACTTTTGACCGTTATTAGCACTTAAATCAATATACAAACATAATAAATAATTTTTATAATTTATAATTTTACTATTTCTCTAAAAAATATAATTTTGGTGTGGGGATTGAACCCCAAGACACAGTAGTCAGCGTCAAGCATTAATACTTCCGCCTACTGTGTTGTCTAATAACAGATTAGAAATGTTAAAAGTATGTAAGTATTTATAGAAAATAACGACAAGTTATTACCAACTAGATTAACAGATATCAAAAGTAATTTTGATTTGCATTGACTCTTTTTGTTTAATGTAATCATTTCTAAAGGGAAATTAAAAGAAGAGTTAATGCTTCATATCAAACAGCTGTGTCTTTAGTTTCGATTCCCAGCGGTATATATTTTCTCTTTGGCTGTTGTCAAGAAATTTTTTGGCGCACTAAAAATCCATTGTATTTACTCACAATTGCGTCTGAGGATAAGCCTGTTTCTGTGGTACTTGACCATTATTTTTAAATTTAACATCGGTCTACCTCCTAACACGCTGTATACACCAATACACACCAGGCAACTTTACTGGAGCTGTGTACGTAGTTTAACACCTTTATCCAAAACCATTCAGCATATGCTAAAATAATTGTTTTTGACAAATCATTTGCACAGAAGTTCACAGCGGGAGCCCCTTGTTCTAAGGTTAGTAAAACCGTTAAACAAATTAATCACACCCATTTATTTAAGCAATTCGCACAGTATCAGGTTTCTAATTATTCTAATAATGAATTAATCATAAAATCAGTTAGAAACAAGAATGTCTGTTCCAACTTCTAACATAAGCGCGTGTTAAATTTGTAAGAAATTTAAATAACCATGGCTAACATTAAATCATTATTTTTAACTAAATATTTTCATCATCTGTCATATCAATTACGAAGAACATAATTCAAGTTAAGAAATGTATGGAGTTGAATATCTTTCAAAATAATTCAACTAACATTAGTATGTATATACGTCTATACGTGTCCAAGCAGTCTAATCGACTTACAGAGGTCTTGACCTGATGCGTCAGTCCACCACCCAGGTTAAAATGCTGTACATCGATGCAGCATTGTACATTTGACGTATAGATGCCTTTGAATTCGTACTTTTATATTTACTATTTCTGTGTACAATGGTAATTATTATATGTTAGTGATGTTACCGTTCACAATGCACAGGGTGTTCCATGGGATCGTATAAAAAACCCATTTTGAGTTGAAAGGTTACATATGCTGTTCAGTACAAAATTAGTACAGAACATAAGAAGATGTCTCTGTTGGCATTCCAACATTATAATACATTGTTGTCTCTAATAGAAGTAATGCGCATGACAGCAATACGATGACTGCTGTGTACGACACGGCCGTATGGCAATCAGGTCAGTTGTGTTTTGGGCTTCTACACTGTCAAGATCATAATTCCCAACCATCTTGTTATTATAAGAATGTTGGTTCAAAGTAATTAAAAAGTGTAAAATTATTTTATCATTAAACAATTGAATAATTATTCAATCTACAAATACTCGCATGGTTTTATTTCGTACATGCGAAGCTGGTCCTTCGAGTCTTACAAAGCCGATCCTTCGAGTTTATTAACCGCGTGTGTTTTTCATTGTATTTTTGGCGTTTTATTACATTTGCCCCTTGGCGATTGCCATTGATTGGGTAAATGGGACGCTCTATTTTGGCGGATTCACGGAGGATTTGGATATTTTACAATTACATTTCCAGAAGCCTTACAAGCGAAGCTGGATATTTTACAATTACATTTCAAGAAGGTTTTAAATCCTACAAAAAAAAAAACTGGCCTTACAAGCCATTGGTACCCGCGTGTGATTTCGTGGTGTTTTGAGGTTACATCTGTATAGTAACCAGCACAAGTGCAAGCTATTTTGTTACATTTACCCTATGGCGGCCTGGCAAGTCATCAATTGCCATTGATTGGGTAATGCAACGTTTGATTTAAGCGGATTCGCATATAATTTGGATTACTACACGTTTATATTTTAAGAAAAATTATTCATTACGGAAGAGGATACATGGATGCTGGAGGAGAGTAAAATACTTCTTTACTCATGAAGGTACAAAGTTATTATTACTATCTGCAAGTACCAATCTATTAAAAACTTCTCATGTTGCTGGATTAACCTGGATTAGTTTGTCATCCACGTTTCATCTATCATATAAGTACGAATCTATCACCTAAGCAAGATGGAGGGATTGAAAAGGCTTAGATCGGCGCGGACGGCTGCAAAAAGTGCAATATCACGGATGGACAATTACGTCAGCGACCCAAGGGCTCTCGACTCCGCTACAGTGGAGGTGCTGCAGGTGAAAAAAGAAAAGATGATGACTACATTCCAATCGTACGAGCTCACGCAGTACAGCATTTTAGAAATTGATGATCAAGATGAGGAAGACATTGAAGAAGTTGAAGAGAAGTATTTTAACATTATTGCAAAATTAAATGCTAGCATCAATAAGTTAAAAGAAGTTAATAGGCCTGAATTAGTTCCATTGAAGCTCCCAGCGGTGGAAATTCCAACCTTCGATGGCAAGGATATAACCAGGTTTAAGCCCTTTTATGAGCTCTTCCAAGCAGTGGTTCACAATAATGCATCATTGTCCGATGTTCAAAGACTTTTTTATTTGAGAAAGTATCTCGTTGATGAGGCTCTCTCAATAATTATAAATCTGCCGCTTGTGAACAGTTCATACAAAGAGGCTATTGATTTATTGTTAGCGCGGTATGAAAATAAGGCGAGATTAATCTTTTATCACATTAATATAATACTTGATATTCCCAACATGCAGAAAGGTACTGCAGTCGATATAAGGGCTTTTTTATGTCAAGTAAAACAGCAATTACAAGCGTTAAAAAATCTTGATGAGCCTGTAGACAAGTGGGATATGATTTTAATCTCGGCCTTAAGTAGAAAATTAGATATCGTTACTAACCGCACTTTCCACATGGAAAGAAATTTAGAAGAACTGCCTACTATGGCAGAATTTATTTCATTTTTAGAAAGACGTGCAATTGCAATTGAGTATAGTTTAGATTATAAAAATATGTCACATGACAATAATAATAATAAAGGAAATGTGGTTCCAAGAAAATTGTATAATAAAAATAAGTATTCACATAATAATATTGTATGTAATCTTGCTATTTGTGAATATACAAACCTTGAGAATGTTATGAAACAATCTTGGACAACTGAGAAAGTCCCAGAGGAATCAGATAAGTTTTCTGAGGATTACTTAAAGGCTGAACATAAATTTCAAAATTCAGTAGCACTTAAAAATAATTTAACTGTTGATTTGCCATTACTCAGCCTAGTAAATAAAATAGAATTGGAGGATTCTTTCTCAGTTGCCCCGCAAAGATTTAATGTGTTGGAAAAAAGATTTAGACACAATCCTTCATTATTGGAGGTTTATAAAACATTATTAAACAGATCAACCAGTATTATGACATTAGGTTTAAAACACAATATTATTTTTATAAATATTAAAATAAAAACAAATTTAATTTGCTACAAGTCCAGTGTAGCTCCATCAAGTAAGGTACTTACAATACCCCAGCTTGAGATTATTAGCGCAGTGTTGCTGGTGCGAATCAAACAAGCAACAAATAAAATTTTTGATTCAAATACAATACTTCCATCAGATATTAATTGCAATGTTTACAACATTGATGTAAAACAAACATCTGTACTGTTGGAATTGTTAAAAGATAATTGTTTCAATAACATTGTAACTATTGAGTTGATGATTGTTGTGTACATTATGCAAATGATAATGTATGCTACATTGATAATTATGGTTTCTGTTATATTTAGGATAGTAATTAATTTGTTTTATATTATTTTCACAAAATTATGTAGACTACCATAGAGTTAAGAAGTTTATGTTATTTTGTGTAATTTTGTTTATAATAGTTTTAAGAAGTTCACATTATTTTTTGTAAATTGGTTTATAATAATTTTATGTAACATTGTATAATTTGATATTGGTTGTGAGCTTATCTACTTCTGCTGGCTGGCAATTTATGTTCAGTACAAAATTAGTACAGAACATAAGAAGATGTCTCTGTTGGCATTCCAACATTATAATACATTGTTGTCTCTAATAGAAGTAATGCGCATGACAGCAATACGATGACTGCTGTGTACGACACGGCCGTATGGCAATCAGGTCAGTTGTGTTTTGGGCTTCTACACTGTCAAGATCATAATTCCCAACCATCTTGTTATTATAAGAATGTTGGTTCAAAGTAATTAAAAAGTGTAAAATTATTTTATCATTAAACAATTGAATAATTATTCAATCTACAAATACTCGCATGGTTTTATTTCGTACATATGCAAAAGGACCGAATTGGTATTTTGATAGGAAATGTACCAAATTATGGTATATGCTAAAAATGTATAAGCATTACTTTTTAAATCCCAAGCGAAATGTATTATCTAATATATATAAATTACGTGTCACGTTGTGTGTCCGCGATGGACTCCTAAACTACTTAACCGATTTTAATCAAATTTGTACACCGTGTGCAGTTTGATCCAACTTGAAAGATAGGATAGCTTACATCTCAATTTATGATTGCAATATTATCTTATTGCAAATTATTTGTCTATTAATTATCTGTTAGCTCCAAACGATGACATCTGGCGACGATGATGGCGACATCTGTTGACTAGATTGAGTAAATATTCTGTTGACTAGATTGAGTAAATATTCAATAGATGGCGCTATGTAATGTAATATGACAAAAACGTTAGGCACAGCAACGCGTGGCCGGGACAGCTAGTATCTAATAAAAATTGATTTGAAGTCTCCAAGCAAAATCAATGGGCTTGTAAAGTCATTTTTTGTGGCCATTTTTTAAGGTTAAAGGTTATCAAATTTTAATTTAATTGCCGCTTGTTTTAGCTATACGTAAGACGTCGCAAAAGAAATAAGAAATGGAGATTATGTTTCTCTTTTTAATAACGATCTTAATATAAAACTTGATGAGATACACAACCAAGGTCACACACACACTCGTATATTTCTCTGTTGTATAAAAGAGATGAAATGATAGTTTGAATTTAAAAAAAATCACAGTTAATAATTTTAAAAATATTGTTGCTTCGTTTACCCGTTTGTCAGAATTTATTTCCAGACACCCTCTAAATTTACTAACGTGTAGGTGCCAGCTTAGAACATCTTACGTAAACATGGACATCACGACACCATTATGATTAAAGTTAACGTTGTATCCATGTTTGAATATTGTTTATTGTTATAATATGAATGTTATCTGTATGTAACATGTAACAACCTTTGTTAATTTGATATAACAATTTCCAATGTATGTTTAATCTCATTGTTAATATATCAATGGTCAAGATTTAGGAATTCTGTCGAATATAAACATTTGATTGTTATCAGAACCGATGTTTTACCATTACAATGTCTATTGTGTTACTCATATAGAAATGTTGTACTAATTTAATTTTAAATTAAAATATGATAGATGTTGCATTTGTCTATAATGTAATGTATAGGGTCTTTCAGCGGTCATTTAAAATCGATTAAAAATTATCCCAAAAATGCTTTTAGCGTTTCGCGTATATCTCGGAAATGATAAAAAGTATTTAGATAGGGGTCTTGCGAACAATGGTCGTGATCGAACAGATATGATTTAGATGAGTGAAACATTTTACGAATCACTTTTAAAAGAGTATTTCTGAACTATAATAATAATTAATAATAAAATTTAGGAATAGTAAAGGAATACTCTTTTAAAAGTGATTTCACTCAGTTCTATTCGATCCCGATCATTGTTCGCAAGACTCAGGAATAGGGCCCCAGGTTCGGATAAATTTTGTAGATCATAAAATTCTGCATAAAAAGTTTCTTACGACTTCTAACAAAATTCATTATAGTTTAGTTGCTAGAGCTGTGCAAACTTCAAATTTGTGGCCTTTACTGCTTGTAAATTAATTTTCAGACCATTTTTTATCTGATTGCTATTAAAACCTAACAAAAAAATAACGCAGTTCTTTTAGAAATTCTTTGTATTATAAATAATTAATCATTGTTTAATTCACGAGCTGTTGGGTACCTCAGTTAAAGCTAATTATATTTGACTAATTAGTTTCGTTCTTAGAAGAGCCACGCGTGTTCAAACGTTGCGGTTTCATAGTTTTAGTAATATTGGTTTCTGCTTTTAATTACATTTTATCTGTTAAAGATATTTAATAACTTTTGTACTAATACTAAAAAATAAAAACCCAACATTGAAGCTCATCACTAGAAAATGAAAAGAATTCAAATTACAAGTATCGAATGAAGGATCCTTTCACACTGAAGAAGTACTCAAGACTGAAGATGAACTAATGCTAAGTCAAAAGGGAAACACACACACATTGTTAAAATATTTGTGAGTGAGAACCAAATGGTATACTTATAAATAAAATGTTTTTATGAAGCTACAACATTTATATATGTATTAATAAATTTAAACACCTTTCGATTTTACAATTAGTTCCACATGTCAAATTTAACACTTGAAGCAATTAAAAATACAAGTTATCTTTATGAGTACAATGGCGTTACGTCTCAGTTTTTACGATGCAATTTAGAAAATAATACTGTAATATGCGTACTACACCAATTAGTTAATTTGTTCTAGTATAGTATTCTAGAAGTATATATTTATTATACGAGTATATGCTTTCAAACTTCTTACACCAATATGTATATATTATAACAGTCCGCTAACCGTAAAGCATATTATTCTTCAATGATCCAAGTACTTATCGCACGGAAAAATTTGTAATATGCCTGAAGTTCTATAAGCAGATATTTGAAAGCAGAGAAAATTTTAAAAACGTTATTGACTTTATCAATGAAACAAATTCAATCTCTTTATTTTAAATACTCATACTCGTATTTAAAGACTATAAATTATTTATTACAAATGTGTATAAATGTATATATTGTTTTAAATGCTAATAACTATCGAAAGTTGATGCACTCAAATAAATATTTAAAAAAAACTCTTTACAATTATATCCCATGCATTTTCAAATTAAGAAAGTATTAAAAAAAAGTTTAATTCTTTCCTTATGTTTGAATGTTATTCGCACAGTTTTTTTTTCTTTTTCTTCCTCGTCTTTATTAATTTCGCCATTCATATTCTTCCTTCTCACTTTCCTAGCATCACTCGTTCTCCCTATACCTGCTCCTCATGTACTACAGCTTTTCCTCTTCCTCCCCACAACCTTTATTGTCAGTATTTACTTCCTCTTTCTTCGTTTTTATTTTAAATCGTGCAATATATTTTTTATATAGATTTATTTTATTATAATACTAGAGTTTACCCCCGTCGCAAAGCGACGTCTTTTTGGCGTGTATGATTTAAAACCAATAAAATAATTCGTAATTACATTTCATATTTAACTCTATTTTTAAATTGAAATAATAAACTCGCTCAATAAAAAATTGACTAAAAAAATATATTTTTTTAACAAAATAAAAAATATTTTCAATTTATGCGTTATTTGACCAACTTTTTTTCAAAATTTGGGATTTTTTTTTTCGATTCGGATTAGCCTATATACAAAATTTCAACTTTCTAGCACAATTTTTACTCTCGGTAAATACCGCCCCTGTGCCCCCAAATAAAATTCTGAAATTTTGAATTTCCTTTTAAAAGTTCCAAAGTTCCCTACCGGGCCCCCGAATTTCTTCAACGCCCCCTTTTTCCATTTTTGAATTTCCAATTTTTGAAAAATGTCAGCATTGAACACCTTAATACACATGGAAAATTTCAACTTTCTATCTTTTACGAATAAGTAGTTATACACCAAAAAAGAGACCAACTTTTTCCCAGTTTTTCCAAAATTACGGGTTTTCAGGAAATTCAGGGAAAAACCCGGAGACGCCAAAAGTTTTAGAATTTTTTTCTCTACGAAATAGCAAACTTTCAAAAACATTGACGGAGCCGTTTTCATTCTACCATACGAATTTCAGCAACAAACATATAAATATACACTTGGAACATTATAATATAGGACTAGCTTTTACCCCCGTCGCAAGCGACGTCTGTCTTTTGTGTGTGGCTTGAACTTCATGTAAAAATTTTAATTCCACCAGAGTTTACCCCCGTCGTAAAGCGTCTTTCTGGCGTGTATGATTTGAATATAATAAAATAATTCGTAATTACATTTCATATTTAACTGTTCTATTTTTAAATTGAAATAATAAATAAACTCGCACATATACATTCACACATATAAATTGACTAAAAAAATATATTTTTTTTAACAAAATAAAAAATATTTTCAATTTATGCGTTATTTGACCAACTTTTTTTAAAAATTTGGGATTTTTTTTTTCGATTCGTAAATAAGTTACCAAGGTTAGCCTATATACAAAATTTCAACTTTCTAGCACAATTTTTACTCTCGGCAAATACTGCCCCCCGTGCCCCCAAATAAAATTTTGAAATTTTGAATTTTTTTTTATTAATAATATACTTAGTTATTTTAAAATCCAGAATATGAACTTTCTACAAAGTTCCATACCGGGCCCCCGAACTTTTTCAACCCCCCCTTTTTCAATATTTGAATTTTTAATTTTTGAGAAATGTCAGTTGAATACCTTAATACACATGCAAAATTTCAACTTTCTATCTTTTACGAATTTAAAGTAATACAGCATAGAAGAGCTCACTTTATTTCCAGTTTTTCCAAAATTACGGGTTTCCAGGAAATTCAGGGAAAAATCCGGGGACGCCAAAAGTCTTAGAATTTTTTTCTCTACTAAATAGGAAATTTTCAAAAACTTCCCTGGAGCCGTTTTCGAGATGCCATACAAAATTTGAACCAAACATATAAGAATATAAGATCATAAGAATATAAATATACACCTGGGACATTATAATATAGGACTAGCTTTTACCCCCGTCGCAAGCGACGTCTGTTTTTTGTGTGTGGCTTGAATTTCATGTCAAAATTTAATTCCATTTTTAAATTGAAATAATAAATAAACTCGACCTATATTAATTTTACATATAATAACAATTAATTTTTCATATAAACTGACCAAAAAAATATATTTTTTATATTAAAATAAAAAATATTTTCAATTTATGCGTTATTTGACCAACTTTTTTTCAAAATTTGGGATTTTTTTTGATTAGTAAATAAGTTACCAAGGTTAGCCTATATACAAAATTTCAACTTTCTAGCACAATTTTTACATTCGAAAAATATTGTCCCCCGTGCCCCCAAATAAAATTTTGAATTTTCTATTATTGATAATATACTTATTTATTCTAGAATTTAGAATATGAACTTTCTTTGACGTTTCCTACCGGGCCCCCGAATTTCTTCAACCCCCCCTTTTTTAATTTTTGAATTTCTAATTTTTGAGAAATGTCAGCATTGAATACCTTAATACACATGCAAAATTTCATCTTTCTATAATTTACGAATTAAAAGTAATACAGCAAAAAAGGGCTCACTTTTTTTCCATTTTTTCCCAAATTACGGGTTTCCAGGAAATTCAGGGAAAAATCCGGGGATGCTAGAAGTCTTAGATTTTTTTCTCTTTAAAGTCCCTTTTAAAGTCTAAGGTTTACCCCCGTCGCAGAGCGATGTCTTTGGCGTGTATCATTTAAATCCAATAAAATAATTCGTAATTAAATTTCATATTTAACTGTTCTATTTTTAAATTGAAATAATAAATAAACTCGCGCACATATACACACATATAAATTGATTAAAAAAATATTTTTTTTTTATCAAAATAAAAAATATTTTCAATTTATGCGTTAAATGACCAACTTTTTTTCAAAATTTGGGATTTTTTTTTTCGATTCGTAAATAAGTTACCAAGGTTAGCCTATATACAAAATTTTAACTTTCTAGCACAATTTTTACTCTCGAAAAATACTGCCCCCGTGCCCCCCAATAAAATTTTGAAATTTTGAATTTTTTTTTATTATTAATATACTTAATTATTCTAGAATCCAGAATATGAACTTTCTCCAAAGTTCCGTAACGAGCCCCCAAATTTCTGTAACCCCCCCTTTTTCAATTTTTGAATTTCTAATTTTTGAGAAATGTCAGCATTGAATACCTTAATACACACACCAAATTTCAGTTTTCTATCTTTTCTAGTTCGTCAGATATTTGCAAAAGTATTTTTTCGAATTTTCCAGTTTTTCCAGAATAATTTGTTCCAGGGAAATTCAGGGAAAAATTCAGGGACGTAGAAAGTCTTAGAAATTCGTCCTTTACATAATATCAAAATTTAAAAAACTTTGTAGGCGCCGTTTAGAAGATACCATACAGATTTTGTTACCGGAAATATATATATATATATAAATATCTATGAGTTCTTATGAGTTTTCCATGTTAAATTGGAACATTACGAACATTATAATAGTAGATCGTTTCACCCCTTATAATTGCGATAGTGACGTAAATAAATAAGAAAATGTTTGACTATATTCTAGTATATTTTAGTACAGGCCTAATTTTACCAATAATTAAACATAGCTTTCATTTAATCTGGAATTTCGATTTGCACATACTAATTATCAAATAGAACGAAAAGAGAAAATCCTCGGCAGCAGCAGAGGCAGTGACAGTGGCAGTGGTAGTGGCAGGCTCGGCTTGATTTATAGCAACACCAATTAGTGTTTTATGTTATTTGATTATTGTTTTTACGTAACTGCCTTTGCCGCGCTCTTGGATTATTTTTAATTATAGAAATGTTGTGTTTTACAACCGAATCGAGTTTAATGTCTTTCAAAACAATAAACAAACTAAAACAGAAACCTATATTTATAGTTCAAATAAATTGTACTTATAGAAAATACAATAGCCATTACTAAGTCGTTAACCAAAATAACTTTTAATTATTGTGCATTTCAATAATGTTTGTTACTTTCATTATTATTTCTGTATATTTATATATATTATGGTTCGTGTAGAAGACAGCAATATAAATCTTACTGTTGCTCTCTTTCTGTTCCACCGAACCCATTACATCCTCTTTATTTACGTGCTCCTAATATTCATTGTACTACTTTCTAATTCCTTCCTCCTTAGCTTTCTTCCATTGCTTTTCATGATTGGAGAATATGTCATATGTTAGCAATATTGCGCTAGTCTGGCTTCAATCTTACCTTAACATAAACAACTCTGGAATGCGTATGGAGTCCTCCCAGTAAACATTTTGGAGTCACTTTGACATCATATTGAAGATGCGTCATGATATTTTTATCATAAAAGAGTTCATTTATAGTTCAGTTTCTCACATTTTTTCATATAAAATGTCTACTTTATCGGCTACAAATGGCAAAATTACTCCACCTGTCGGAATACAAATGAAGATAAAGTTGATGCGAACTATAATTGAAGTGAAATAGTGATAGAAACGTCACTAAATAGGGCACTTCACCAAATTGTTTACTGGGATGTATTGGAGACCACTCGAAAAGAGTGATGTAATCTGACTCGTGGATAATCTTGAAAAGGGTGTACGGCACTTTTGCATCTGGTCCAAGACACTGCCAAACGACATTCTTTATATAATCGTTGATTGAGTTACATCTTGCTTTGTATACAGTTCTTATATTTGTTAGTAAATACTATTGTACCAATATTATGTTCGACTTATGATTTGTAATTATTCCTGACACTTAGCAGTTTAAATCGCCGTAAAACTTTGAAAGAAAAAAATCGAACCCTAATATACAGCAGTCTAATAATTAAAGCTGATTGCACAAGTTACAGTATCCTTAAAATTAATAAACAGTGGCAAATAGGACACAACTCAAAGAGACAATTTAGTATTTTAATACTAAAATCTGAACTACTGCAGGTTTCGTTGACTCAAAGCTCTCAATAGTTCGATGTTTTATATACTCGTACTTCATAATATTTATATTTGTGTTTTAAATTATTCTAACCTTCAATTTTCACTTTAAAATCAGTATTCACTGTCGAACGTAACAGTAATAAAGTCTGCATAAAAAATATCCAGACATATTTACGAAAAATGTGTTTATCAGAGAATAAAATCTCTTCTATTCGATTGTTTTCACAACATAACATTTTGTTATTATAAGATCATAAAAAATTAAATTAAAACAAAAATATTTGTTCGTAACACCGGAAACATTATCTTTTCTAAGTTCGTTGTATGATTTACGACCTTCAAATTTCAGTGCCCGCTCGTCTTACACCGTCATCTTAGTGCCAGTGACTATCCTGTCCTACGCGCAGTGCATATGTGTGCACCTGTGTGGTAGGAGATTGAAACTTTTAGTTTCCCATATAATCATCTAAAATTCTAAACATAACTTACCCCTATCTTAACGGCCGGAGCTCTCTTCTAAGTCGGGACTATTTTATATATGTATACACATATACATAAAGTTGTTGTTAGGGGAGGATTTTTTCAAGTAACATTCCACATGTCTGGAACTGGTTTTGGTAACCCTAACTTATACGGCTGTAGTGCGAGTGAACAATGGTGAACCGTTTAATTATTCCAGCTATGCATCCATGATTGTTTTTTCAATTATTTATAGTTTTATGAATATTATTTATTATATATATACCGAGGCGGCATAACAGACGAGAGCATTAATGCATGATCTGATATGTCTTCGGCTCGGTCCACAGACCAGCGCTATATTTTCTGAGAGGCTATATATAAATCATGTTACACAATTTTCGTGCTATCCTGATCCCGGGTATCATTCTTGTTACAATTTGTGGACCCCCCTTTGCGTGTGACGTAATTATTCGTTGGTCCCTAATCAAATTTAATCGATTTTGTGTAAGAATTGATATAATCATAATTTTATAATGTAATGTTGTAGCTCACGTATATGAGAATAAAAAAATATGTTCGAATTAGTAAGTTTCTACAAAAGAAATTCGTTTCTTTAAACTCTTTTTTAAATATATTTTTTTATACTTTAGAACTTGATTACTAATCAGAATATCTAACAAATTAGAGATATAAATGGATCGCTCAGAAGCGAATACGTTGAAGTCCATTTTTTTATATTTTCTGATTTCTATGTTATTTTCCTTTCAATTATTAAAATATTTGCTCGTTCTTTATATGTTATTAAAGGTTTTACTTCTTATTCTTTCTGCTTCTAAATATGATTATGTTCTCCAATGTATTAGAAAACATTAATATTACCGATTTTATTTTAATTAACCATATTGGTTTCCTAACGACTAAAATTTATACATTTACAAATAGGATCATCAAAGTTGTTGCCAGTACTAAAAATAGAACCAGACAGATAGTATTAGATAGTAAACTTAAACCTCAGGTTTTTTTATTTTACATTCAACCCCTAACCCTAAAAATCCTAGACAGAAATATGTATAGGTTGTAGTTAAAAAAAAATGTCTATGAGAGGGATCGGAATACCAAAGAACCAAGTGTCTTAGGGATAAAATATGTTCAGAACGTATACATTTAATAATGTGTTTAAATATTAACAGAAAAAAAAACATTTTTATTATGTTTAATGCCACTAAATTATAATATTTTAGTTCAACTAATTTGTTAAATTGATGTGAAGTTATTTTAGTTTTTGTTTCTATATTATTAACTCCATATATATAAGGCAATGCATGAACTGAAAGTCGTTATGAAAGATGGCGAAATTCTATTGGCGGGATAATTACAATCATTATAAATGAAGTAAAATATTATGTAATTTATAACGTTAATTAAAGTTATTAACTATATTTGAGAAGCAGAGTAGTAGGTAAAAGTCAGGGCGGATCAGGGGTTCTACCAACAGAGCGTTCAATTTAAGGGTAGGGTATTAGACGGTTGCTGTACTCATAGTTATTAACTCGTAAAACAAGTAACAACCAGTCGATCTCCTGACTTTGCCGCAGATAATGGATCGTCCGAATGCTTTATTGTTATTTCACTTTAACTAGATACAACTTAGCAACTACTAGATACAATAATTGGAACGTTGGATCCAAAAAGAAGTAAAATTTTAACTACACAATCTGTAACTCAATTTAATGCAATGTTTTTTTTTATAGAAGTTTGTTTTCTATTTAAGCTATTACATTTTTGCATATTCTATAATTTGCTTCTATCTCGTTTAAAATAGTTTGTTGGCCAATTGATAACCTTTCTTCAATATCTTAGATTACAGTGTAAAATTGCTGGAAAGTTGCATATTTTAGTTACATTTTCGACCACATTTTTAGAAATTCACCTACAAGGAGACTAAACGCCCCCCACCTCCATCTTGCCTTTCTTTAGATGCTAATATCTATATCTTACATAAAATATTATTATATGTTGAAATTGATTAAAGCAAATTGATTTTAACTATATTGCTTTTTCTTTTAAATTGTTAAACGGAACAATAAAAATAACTAAAATCAGTCAGTCAAAGAGACGCCTTTCTTTAATCTGTGAACACGATTATCATTGGTCATTAATAGTTATGTTTTGAAAACCTAATAACCATAAAATGAGGTATTTTAACAAATATGTGTAAATCATTTCACCGCTGGGCTTGGAATTATCAATAACAATAATTCTACGAGTTAAGACTTGTCTTTGTAATTACAATAATAAATAGTAATTAAATTAGATAGGGTTTATAATCATGTAGTCGTACTTCAGTACTTGGTATTTTTGCTTGTCCTATGTGCTTTTTAACTTGCTATTAACTAGCACGTATCTCTGTCGTAAATTTCCAAGAAATTCTGCATTTAATACGAAGCGAACATTGGTACTTCATATTTCGTGACTTATCCAGAAACCCTTTTTTTCCTATATTATATTTAGCAATGTAATATTTTATATTTTTAATAGTAACTTTCAAGGATTAAACAAATTTAAGGTTATGTTTTTACGAGTACATATATTAAACATAAAAGCAAACGAGTTATGTCTTAAAGTAAGAATTAAATTAAACACCAGTAGCATTGTAACACTTAATAAGTTATAGGTTATCGTTTTAATTACTTAATTCCATCATTTCTATGCCAATTAACATTTATAGCTATATTCTCTGAAAGAAAGATCATAAAGACAATCGTTTCTTTATATACAAATCTATTTTTTTCTAATTCTTTATAGAATTTGTAAAGGTACTACGTATTCATTTAACTAATACTGACGTTTAAATATTCATACCAAAGTTTACTTTGAAAGCGGAAATTGGAAGGATGTTGTAAAAAGAATCGTTTGGAAGGAAAATGATATAGATATATAATATGCACAATTATCTTCGACACTGCTATTGATAAACATTAAAATAGAAACTCTCTCTCATTATGAAGTGTTTTAATGTGACTACACCCTACTGAAAAAGTTGGAAGTTCAGTGTGAGAGTACTGTAATAAATTTATCAAAGTTTCGTCATATCTTTTAAAATTAGTATATTCATGGCTACTAATAGAATACTTAATTGACTTAATTGAACTATAAAAAATAAAAATAAAATTATGTAACACTAAATAAAATATAAACGAAGCGTTAATAACTGATATTAAATTAAGTATGGCAATTAAGTCTACTGTAGTGTACTGTATGAATGCTGCAACTAGTTAACTTCTATTTGCGAATAAATAAAGTATACTTAATCAACATCAAACAGTGCTTGGTGTCTATGTAGTATTTACGTAACCCACATATGCAAGACAAGACATTCCTTTTATTACTCCTAGTGCCTTTGGAAAGTCCTTGGTAGTTTGAGACTGATTCAGTGCTCTCCCGATCCCGTTTGATCCCTGACGGTGACGTCTTGCATTTGCTGCTGCTGTGCCGCAGCCAGTTGTTGTTGCTGGTGTTGCTCACATGCTGGTATCATTAACTGCGTCGGTCGGTCCGTGTCGCGCCTCGGTGCAACTGAATGTGTTTTACCGCGAAACGTGAATTTATTAGCATTATGTACATGAGTAATGTCCAACATTAATATGTCATTCTAGTCATTTCATAAACAAATAAATAATTTTCTATATTAAAGTGAATGCGCAATTATTATTTTGCTATAGTATACTCGTATATTGTACTAAATATGTTATGTCGATATAATGGGTGCAATTGTTTCATACACAGCTGTCATAAACTGGTCTAAAAATACTCGTAACGTACGATATTTTATTTCTTTTATCACACATTGCATATATAACTGTCTTAAGACAGTACTTGTCGCAGACACCATGCGACATTTTTTTTAAGTTCGTTGATTCAAAAGTTGTGTGTAACGATTTATAGTCGAAGCAGTGACGCTTACCACATGTAGTGACCCCTTCGACAAGTAAACCGAGAAAAAGGGGAGAGGGCTAAGTACCGATATTTCTAGCTATGCCACTGTGTCGAAGTCATACTAAAAAGTTCTACTAGGACGATATACAACAAATTTTCGAATAACTCAGCAAATGGCCATCAGCGGTACAAGGTTTTCAATTGGAAACATTTTTTATAATCAATAATTATGAGACTTCAAATACAGTTTCAAATATTAAAAAACGTCGTTAAATAAATTATATTTAGAATATTTTTTTCATGTTATACGTGGACGAGTGAGTATATATCATTAACCAGAAATTCAATAACCCGTATGTTCAAAATATTCAGTCAATAAATGTTTACATACTAGTATAAATTATAAGATGTACGAGTATGTTTACACACTTATAAAAGAAACATTCCACATGTAATAATTGAGCGGGATTCGACTATATTTCAAAACAGGGTTGGGCAACCCTAAATTAAACACCTAACAACAAATTCGAAGAGCGTCACTTTGAAGCTTCCCATTGCCAGAGTTGTTTATAAGGCTACGCTTCACTCGCGTTGATGATAAGTAACTAGTTATACAGCTCACCAAAGATCATATCATCCCTTAAACTGTCGTGTATTCTTTGTTGTTTTCTTTACGGTTTCATAATAGCAGAGGCGGCCTTCGGGGGTGGTAAGCAGGGCAACCGCCCGGGGTCTCGCTCTTGTACGGGCCTCGCCTTCTCGCGCAACAACCCAAGTACAAAAATTCATTACTATATATGTATTCGAATCTCGCACCTCGCTCTTTCGAAATCCCACTAGAATCACTGTGTATATCTTTTAAGGCATTCATGTACCTTAGTTTATCATCGTTAATATTTGTCATCTTTGTGCTTGTTAACTTTTATAAATCTTTCAATATAAAATTTTATTTCTCGTCAATTATCATCAAAAATACTTACTTACAATTTACGTAAATTATACAAAGAACAAGTGCCTCGCAAATATCTGCTACCCCGGGGCCTCGCAAAGTTCTGACGATCGGCGCCTCGTAAAGATCTGCTGCCCGGGCCTCGCAAAGATCTGCTGCCCGGGAACCTCGCAAATATCTGCACCCCGGGGCCTCGCAAAGATCTGCTGCCGGGACCTCGCAAATATATGCTACCCCGGGGCCTCGCAAAGTTCTGCCGCCCAGGGCCTCGCAAAGATCTGCTGCCCGGGGCATCGCAAAAATCTGCTACCCCGAGGCCCCCCAAAGTTCTGCCGCCCGGGGCCTCGCAATGGCTAAGGCCGCCCCTACATAATAGAACGTTCTGCATTTCATCTTATTCTAGGAAAAAAGGTTTCCCGCCAATGTCCCAAGTGAATCATATTCTGACAAACGCGACGGTCATACAAAACCTGTTGGTTGTTTTAGAGTTTTGTGTTCCTTTCCTAATTCCCAATACATTCTATTTTTATTGCTTCCAAACATGAAACGTAAATCTACATTACGTACTTTTGAAAGTTGTATATTCTAGAAATAGTTTTTATTTTAGTTGAGAATGTTTTTTTCTGTTCTTTTATTTCTTTATAATAGCCCATATTACATCCCTATAAGCAATGAGTAGAATGGACCATCATATTGAGATAACCATGCGGGTAGCGGCAGCATCGCTCGGAGCAGATTAATGAGTAAATAACTAAATGCTTTTAAAAACTATAAACTAAGAAGACAAGCGGAAGGGTCAATGACACGACGCTCATGTTATAAATATGTTTTTAAGTTTCAAAAAAACGATCAAGTGCAGGCCGCTAGATTATGGTTAAGTTTCATTTTTTTTAAAATTGTAATTAATATTAATTGATTCATTATGAGTAAGATAAATAAGAAATATATATTTGGAATATAAAATTAATTAAAAGTAATTAGTTACATTAAATGTTAAAGATGACATCAATGTTAAAGCAGCTGCTGTTACGTTTACTTATAACTAATTGCGATGAATTGAAAAAAAGTAATTAGTTGCCTAATTATAGTAGACAGTGCTTAATACCTCAGGACATTTTACAATTAAACTGTTATTCCTATCTGTTGTCTTAGTTAACAAAATTTACTTAATATATATTGCTTCGTACAGAATTAGAGCGACATAAACATGCAACACTAATAAAACCCTGTTGTACTATTTTTTAAAATTTTAGGTAGTAATTTTATGAAACAAAAATGTTTCAATACGAGTCGGAACATTTAAAGAAATTACGGTTTTGAATGTGATCTCGAACAAAAGGGTCGAGTACCTACTCAGTTTTTTTAGTTGTGTTTAGTAAATAAATAAAAATAATTGTGTTTGTATTGTGTAATCATGAACGTATTAGTCATTGGTTTACTTTTTAATTTTCACTTAGTATGCTAAATATGAAACCTATGCCAAATATTACATTAATTAGACTGTTGTATAAGACCATACCCATATACGATATTTGCAAGCATAGTAAGAATTTATCTATGATAGAACTCAGCTTAGAATTTTTTTTTTTTGAAATCTAAGAAACCAAAAATTATAAAATAAATCGTAGTTTTTAACCTATAATAAATGCGTTTTGGAGCTAAATTTTATTTGATGCTTGCTTTCATACAATAATAGACATCCATCCAGATGATTCTGTCATCTTATTTTTTCCATGAAGAGGAAAATATTCTGGTTTATATTTGAGTGATCCTCGTATTAAATAAAATGGAGATTAATATTGAATAAAGCATATTCTGACGTACAACGCATGCGCACTAAAATTTAAAACTAAAACAATCCAAGAAACGTATACTCTAAAAAAAAAAAAAAAAAACAATATGTGGAAATTATTATTATTTTTATTGCAGATATAAAAGAATGTTAAAATAATCTAAATAAATTCACTATTAGCCAAATCATACTCATATATCATAGTATATTAATCGCGGCAATGATATGCAACATATGTTAATAGTTAGTCGAAAAATTCTTGTAAAGCGATAAGATGTCAACGGCCCCGAATTGTATAAGTTTATAAACTTATCTATTCTTATCTTTTTCAGCGTAAGTAATAGCGATACATAAACACAGATAGAACATTATGCAAATATTTTTCTCATTAGGTCTGTTTTTAAATTCTAGAAATTCAAGTTTAAACAATTCGCTATTTATGTATTCTTTTCACAAAGCGTAAATTAAAATGGCGAACCTACATTTCTAATTTATTGCATTATGCTATCTATCAATATATAAAGTAAAAATAGAGAAAGTGAATTCCAGAACCATTTACAAAATCGATAAAACATAACAAGCTTTCAAAGTAAGTTAACGACTGGAAATTAGTATGCATGGTGCATGTACTCTGGTACTATACCAGCACCAGATAAGTAAATGTGGTATGCTTAATGCTTTAATATGAAGGAAGGCTGTTAATCATACATTAACAGTTCTTTTTTAATAAGCATGCAACTACCTAATTGCTGGTCAAGGATCTTAAGTTAATTAGAACCGTTGCACGCACTGGTGTTCACAAACGTACTGGCACCATAACCTGATAATGTGAGTAACATTTTCTAAATGTTCGCATAATTCGCAACAAACGTATTGGCTAGTAGAGCTAAGGTTTCAAAGCAACAAATAAATTTTGTATACCAAAATCCTATGCAAGCTTGCTTCCTAAGCAAGTACCCTTATGAGGCGCTATTCCTGAGTTCAATCGAATTGTAAACTCTTCTTCTTTCCGTAAAAATCACTTGATTTACTCAAAAGTGCTATTCCCGAAAATTTACGAGCAGAGAAATCGAGCAAAAAAGTGAACATTTGCTCGTCAACTATTTAGCTTGCGAATGTACGATCGAACAGTAAATGTTAGTGATTTTTATTAGTTATCACTGTTTCAGGTAAGAGTATTTAGTAAAATTTGTGTTGCTTGTTCTATTTTTCTGATGGCAATTTTTTTATTTTTTGAAATGTCAAAAAAATAAATATTTGTTGAAGTTAACCTAAAATTTTTCTATTATTTTTTATTGCGCTTTATATTAATTTAATAAAAATGACATCTCTAAGAAGTATGGCTTAAAATAATTTAGCTACGCTTGAAGAAACGGAGAATATGGAAAATGAAATACAGTTAAGAAAATACAACCATTAGAATCAGAAACTAGACGTAGCCAAAACACTTAATTAATAGATCTTATTTATAATAGAATATACTGTTTATTTATTAATAAAATTAGAAATAGTATATTGTGTTTATTCTTAAATATACTTATTAAAATAAGTGCTGTTTTTTTAATCTGTCGTAATTTAACAAATATAATGTATTATAATATTCTATTAATGCATATAATTTTTAAAATGAATTATGAAATGATTAAAAGTTCTATAAAATTAATAAATAGAAGAATATATAAATTATTATGCAAACTCTGTATTCAATATTAAATGTGTACTATACTAAGATAAATTCTTCTTTTAAAATCGAGAAAAACGGTAGAAATAATAGTTTAACCAGATAATGATATCCAACTTACAAAAAATATTTAAATTAATTTAAATTTCCCGCATTTTGCTGGTCTACAAAACGTTCTACACAATATATTCAATAGAATGGAGAATGTTAGTTTCGATTGTATTCAGGAATAGTGTTTTCAATTGTGATCGAATCTTAATTCGCTCGTTTCGATCGAATCTGTTCGATTGCGAACATTGCTCGCAAAATTCAGGAATAGGGCCCATGATGGTTGTAACTTAATTTTCTGATATACTTTTTTTTAATATCGATTTAAGAACTGAATTTTATTTTACACAACATACTCGTGTTAATGCATTATAATGTTTAACATGCAAGAATCATTTACTTAAAACATATCTACAATATTGTTTGACTTTGTCTTGTCATAAACTGACGTTTAATCGCGCATCGTCGGTCCGACGTCTAATGTCCGTGCTACTGTCAGATCGTCAGGTATTAATAAAGTGTAATGTAATGATAAACATATAAAACATGCATAGTGAAATAGATTGTAAAAACACATATAAGTAAGTAGTCAAACGGATCGGCAGGGGGGAGGGAGTTGCAGGGAGAAATAATTTATGAGACGCTAAATTCCTAAAGACACAAGTACTTTTTTAGTTAGTTTGTTAAAAAAAATTCTATTTTGGGTAAATGAACATTTTTTTAGTCCTAACGAAGATTGGCAGAGACAACTTACCTAACCTGTTACTTTTTTTTGATTTAATTTTTTTTTTACCAATGACAAATGGAAATGGTTACGGGGATACCAATTTCAAGTTCTTGCTCCGGCTTAGAAAAGTCGTTGATCCGTTACTACAGATTAGGAATGAGATAATATTGATCAGGTGTATTAGTCTCAGTAGTTGTTAGGGTCACTAGTAGACTATTTTATTTTTTCAATACTCTTACAACAGAAATTAACGAAAATATTTCTGATTCACTTATTTTGAAGCTTATCCTGAGATTTATTTTTTAATTAAAAAATCAGAATAGAAGTCGGACACAATTTATGGGAGTCGGAGTTGGCAAAATTGTACCGACTTCAGCTTGAAACACTGATTTGAATTCGCAATACATATGATAACACGTTAGTATAACTTTAACTTCATATTACCGATATCAGACTATTTTGTAGGTAGATGTTAACAGTTTAGGGGGTGGGATGTCTATAACATTAGTTTCTATTCGATCGTGTATACAGTAGTATGATTTTCACAACATCAACACACCGTATCATGTTTACTCTTTGTTGTGTTTTCTATTGTTTGAATGATATACCACACGAGTTGCCCGATCACTGAACTATATAGACGTGTACGTGAACGTGTACATATGTGTTGTGCATACGTCAGTAGTGAAATGTGTCAAACTTATCTTGATAGTCACGCTTTGTAGCAAACAAAAACCGCAGTAAGTATGTACATTGTACAACCTAACCTCAAAGCTAGTTCAATGTTAGTTTGTCCGTTTAGGTATTGAAACTGGATGAATTATTTGGAGTGTAACTTTGAACAAGCATGATAATTGTAAGATTAGGTATCACCTGTAAACAAAAATAGTAACTATAGTTAGTTGTCATATATTACATATTATCATGCAAGTAACGGTGACAAGTGCACCGTAAGAAGGAAGCAAGTGGTGATCTTGAACCACCCTGAGCTGAAAGAAAATACGTAGACAAATATTAGGAAAAAAATTGTATTCTTAAAGTTCCTTGTAACTTAAGACGTCTAGGTTGTTATCCAAATTTGCCAACTTCTTCACTTCAATGAGCTTGTGTCCTATGTCTTAATTTCTATAAAAGTGTACTATATATATTGATAAAGTGGGTTACTAGAACCTCAAATGTTCAATTATTTTTTAATAACTCCTTATATGTTAAGAGATATTAACAATTAAAAAAGTCATTTTGTCTCTTTAATTATTAAAGGGATTCAACGTTGTACACATTCTAAGTGCATGTGACATCACAATCCTTGTGTAAGGTTACCAACCTTACAGCTCATAAATCTCTGCTATATGTATTTATATATCAAAATATCAAATATTATTTACAGCTATTTTAAGGAACAATCAAATTTCAATATTATGTCTGCCTTAGCAGGATTAAATAAAATAAAAACTTATTATTCTTTGATTTGACTTCATTATTTGACTACCAACAGCTACAGAACATTACCACAGCACTGACCTACTCAACAAATAACTGACGGTTAAATGCATTTCACGTCATACAAATATGGCCGACCATTTCTAGCGCTAAAACTACGATTCAAACTTTTAATTGCTATATCTCCGTCAATATTTACATATTTAATAAAATAGACACGCCAATACACATTTATTAACATCAATTTCAATTAACAATTGAAAAATCGACCACTAAAAAATAAGGACACAAGCCCATTATAGTTCGCATTAACGTTTCCATCGCTTGGATTATGAGCAAACTTTTTCGTGACAAACATTTATAAATATGATTTCGAAAGGATGTTTCCATAACTTTAATTACTTATTTCTTAATTTGTGAAACCCTACTGTTATGAACAATTACAAGACCATAAGAACTGAGTGGTTTATATCACCCGGCAACTAGATTCGCCTCTGCAAATGGTGGACCAAATTAAGTTGCACATTTCAAACATTTTTCTTAAGTTCAATATTCAAAAACGTAAATATTTGAACGGAAATAGTTTAAAACAAATGTTAAATAAGAGATAATGTAAGAACAAGCGAGAGAGAAATAATAAATTGAAGATACGAGTATTATAAATGGTATAAATTATTCACTCATTAATATTCATAAGATCATTGATTGCGTTCGCTCATCGTTGATATCTTTAATTATCTATTTATCAAACATAGACTAAATGAGTTTTATTGATAATTAAATCCGGATATTGAATTCAGAAAGTATTTTCCTTAGAGGCATTAACAGGTATATATATATTCGTAGTAGTGTAATTAAATTTTGTTTTAATTAACACGAATATTAACCCGTGTTACACTGTTAAATATTTAATTAAAATATATTGATTTTATAAAATATATATGTTTATGAAGACGTTTACGGATAGTATGACTCGTTTGCAGTATAACGTGCAACTGGATATAAATAAAGTCGCTGTACTCCTGTTAATATATTTTACCTAATCACGAGTTAGCAGAGACCTTGTTAAATAACTGAGTTTTATTACTTTTGTTGTAAATATTTTTCTAAAGCAGGTTGAAGAAATTCGTTCGAAATAAGAAAGCTTCCGACGTATTAAGTTGCATGTCGCATTAGTGTGGACGTGTTGTACAAATTCTTTCAACAAATGTTGGAAGTCGCACGTATGTGTACGGTACTTAAGGTAACATTTATGTGTTGTGCTTTGTGACAAATATTTTATTAATATATTTGTTAGAAAGCAGGATCGTGCGTATTTTCAGCACTACGCTTAGGTGCGAATTCTTGAAGGGCAAGCACAGGAATTAAAGATCTTCACTTAAATTTAATATAACAATTCACTTGTTTATTTGATCTAATTTAAATCATAAGTTTGAATAACAATAATAATAATTAACACTTAAAATATAACAAAGTAGTAACAAAATAGTAATAAAATATTAATAAAAGTAGCTAATAATAAAGTAGATATTAATAAAGTAGCACTGAATAGTAACAAAGTAGATAGAGTAGATAGTAAAGTAGCAAGCACTGATAACAGCGCAGTCACTTATATAGGACAGCAAAAGGAGAAGGGATTGTGACCAGCTGTAATCTGGTTGGAGAAAGAGGTCCCTAGAGGCGCAAATATAAATGAATTTGTCACAAAACAACAATAATTTGTAATTTGACAAATATGTTGAAATAAATGAGTTTGGCAACATTTTGCTGCTTAAAGGAGTAAAATGTGTGTTCCAAAATTAACCTCCAATATCCGGCTCGAAGGACCAAATGTTAGAAAGCAGGATTTAATATAAAAAATTTCATTAACATTAGGAGAAGTTTTGTTAGGTAATCTTACATTACATTAACTTAAAAAGAATTATGTAGAAGGTGAAATGTATTATTATTAACTTTAATATTTATTTTAGTACATTTGTTAATCAGCTTAGTTCAGTTAGATATACATTAATACATTACTCAAAGTTCAGTTTATTCAGTTTATTCAAATACATTTAACATAATAACATGTTCTCATTACTTTATTAAAACTATCATTAATTTAAATGAATAATGTAATGTAGATGAATTAAAAAAGGATCCTAATCAAGAAACGAGAAAAAAATAACAATATATGTAATGTGATGTGACATTCTGTCAGCTATGGATACACAATGGCAGGATGTCACTTCAATCCTCAATCCCCCTTCCTCTTACCCCTCTCCCTCATGTCATTTGACCGCGGTCCACACGCCATACATATCTCACCCACTATCTCTTTGCTATTTTAATATAATCGTATGTATATTACGAGCTACGTTATACAGTGTGGCTATGCTCTCTGGTACGGTGTGGCCTGGTGTGCTGTATTGCATATCTAATGTTATTGTCATATTGTTTTGTATTGAATATATGGAACGTAAGTAAATTATGTACGAGTGACTTAAGTTGAGTATATACTTATTTATAAGACCTTTCTCCTTTCAACAAGAGGTGTCACTTTAAATTTCACACCATTTTTGTATTCTCATTGCGGTGACATTTTGTAGGTGTTCTGTTACTTACCTCACGTTTGTACTTTGAATTTATAAGAATATATCAACATTTTTCACGAAAATATTTCTTTTTATTGATATATATGTTGGAGCTAAAAGGATTTGGTTATTTTAGTATAAAATTTAGAACGTTGTCGTGGTACATTATGATAAAAACTTTTGCCGAATTTTGTACCAGCATAATCGCTCCAGGTGAACAACTAATGCGGACTCAACTCAAAATTCATTTTAAATATAAATTGTGTTATTTGTACGATAAATGTATAAATATTTAAATAAAGTAAACATTTTGAAAGGCAATGCAAAAGGTTTTTACCTTTTATCACTGAGTTTTGTTGATAAATATTTTAGAGAACAGTTAAGAGACAAATAAATTATCATTAAAGAGTTTTATTACACCATTCCACGGCAGTAAAATACACAAATAAAAATATATAGCTTAGCTGAGCTGATACTTTTATTTGGGTTTTATTCTTAATTTTAATATATTCCACAGTATAATAAATTTATTGATATCACCACAAACTGTCCTATCACGTAAATCATTGATGTCCAATTAGCGGTCGTTGCCCCGGAAGTACTACATGTGACTGAGTATATTCAGGTAAAGGTATTTCTAAGAATAATAATCGCTTTGAACTTTTAGAGAGCGATGGGTGGGCTACTCAAATCTGATTGAAATCTAACCAGTAAGCATTTGTTTGGAGCAAATTTAGACTGGAGCGAATATAAACTAAGACTATAGAATTGAGTTTTCTTAGAAGATTGAATTGAATTTTTGTAAGAAATTTATGTTGACCGAAATTAAATCTTAGTGTAGGTTAAGACTTTATACAGTGGATATATTTGAGTTATGGATGAGATTAAAATAAAGTCCAAGAAGTAAGGAGCATAGCAGAGGTGCCATTTTAAGAATCTTTCAAGTAGAGGTTTCATTTAAAATCAACAACAAAACGCAATATTTTCGTGAAAAGTAGAGATATTTTAATTTTAATATAAAATATAAACTCTGAGCTCAGTATTGGAATACAATATCTGGCAAATGTCACCATAAACAGTAAAAAAATAGTGCGAAATTAAAAATGACATCTCTTTTTGAAAGATGCTATATTATTTATGGTTTAGGAGTACCTAAGATGCATAATGCGGTAAATAGACACTTGCTTATAATCATACTAAGGAATTCAAATTTACAATGCACAAGATTTTTATTAGATATTACACAAATGTATATATCAACCTATAAAATGCCATATTGTGTTTTTCTATAATTTCTTGAACAATTTATATTTATTTGGAACTAAAGTGTAATGCAAAGGTAAGCATCTACAGGTCCACATGGCTCGCATTAAATGCATTATCATATCAAACATAAAAGAGAAGAGAAGCGATGGAAGACGCACGGCCTGAGTCAGTCAGGCAGATTTATGGCAGATGTGAATTTATGGAGTTTTAGATGTAGAGTTTAAAAAATTTATATTGGAAGTTTTATATAAGTTAACAAGCACAAGGACGACAAATATTAATGATGATAAACTAAGCAACATGAATGTCTTTAGTGGGTTTTCTAAAGCGCGAGGCGCGAGATTCAAATACATATATTGTAATGACTTTTTCTACTTCGATTGCCGCGCTCACCACCCCCTAACGCCGCCTTTGGCCTGAGTACTAAGATTTTTAGTAGCATCTGTGTGTTTAGTCGTATGAATGTGTTATCGTCAGCATGTTCAACGACTTCAAAAACCAATTCTATCTCAGATAGAATCTTCAATCCCCGATTGTCAAACTCTTGGAAAAACAAAATAATCTTGGAAAACACTGTTCAAGTATATAGATAGCATATGGTTTATGTACATACGACTGTGACTTACCCATACATTGTAACATGGAATACAGCAGGTTCTGATGACCGATGGAGTGTTTTTGTGTTCCTGCTCCATGCAGTTAGCATGTGTTGTCATGTGTTATATTGTGATATCGTGGAGTCGGGAGACAGGGACGTGGGACCGGGACTCAGGACTTAGGGAGTAACATGATTTGGACTTGAGTTGCGTTGCGGCCGAGATACCCAGTGTGTGATATCGCATGGCACATTTCATTAGTTTTATACATGATATTAAAAAATTATCACATTTAGGTAAATTATATTTAATGAAACTAGAATAATTCAAACGTATAATTATGCATATTATAATATGGTAAACATGAAGGTTCTTTTTATTATATGTTTAATATTTCATTATGTATATTGGTGTAATAAAACTTATGACATGGAAAGTGGAAATATAATACAGCAATATAATAGTAAAAAGGTGTTTAAAAGGTATGCTAAATTGAACCTTTATTTCGAAATCAATGTTGCATATTTGAAAAGAGTTTAAATTCTGATATAGGCATGTACGTATAGCTATAGCGTTTAAACAGTTACTCGTATTTAATGTTTAATATAATAAAGTTTACCTTTTACATAACTTCTTTAAGTTAATTTAATGTAAGATTACATAATAAAATTTAAGTTTTCAGCCGCTAATAAAGTTTTCTATACAAGACGTTACACATCAATTTAATATATTAATAAAAGATTTTTAATATCTTTTGCATTTATTTAATGCGTTTACATTTTGTGCTTAGCTGGCAATTCTTTCGAGGTGACATTCAAATGACAACTGTTACAAACGTCACTTTAATCGATTTGTTGTCAATGTCACTATTTCTATTACATCTGGTCAGGTTTTCATTGTTTTAATACATACATCGAAATATATTAAAAACAGAACACAATGTTTAAAACATTGAAATAGTTCTGAAACAATCAGAGCCGCATTAGATTCTTGTTGATGATTTATTCTCTTGAATTGTGACTTTCTTTACATTATGCAAATGAGCTATTTAATACATCTGTTGTAAGTACGCATATGTCGCACTTACCTTTTATTTTTAATGATATTAAATGTTAATTATGTAATAGAATTATATTATGTAAACAGTTTTTGTATTAGTATTAAGATTGTAAAGAATAATTATTTAAGTTTAGCGCTTATAAATATTGTCTCTGGTTTGTGGAGATTAATATTGATTTAATGCTGGTAATTCAGTATTGGCGTTCTGTGATGTGAAATAAATTATTATATATTAAATTGCACAAGACGCTAAAAGCCAGTCTTCTCCTGAGTCTCAAAGCAAGCATTACTATTCGCAACTTCGTACGTATTGAATAGTGAGCACATTTCAACTATTAATTAAATTATAACACTATAGAATTACATTTTGTTTTATATCTGTCATCTTCGTTAATCTAATAAAATACTATTGTAATTAAGTAAGCAGATATAATATTACAACGAATAAATGATATATTTTAATAAAAGTGTTTGTATTAATAGTAATAAAAAGATACTAATTGTTCAACCGTCGCATGTCGCAACGAGGTTACTTTAGACCGCTCAAGTATTCTCTAATTGCAACAATACACCGTCTGAACAAGAATCCTTATTAATCATCTTAAGAAAGATATTCGATTACTACTGTAATTGGTGTTGGAAGTCGTCAACTGAAGAATCTACTACCAGAAGCTAGCATCCCTGCAGAATGTACTAGTAAGCTGAGTAATCTCCTCCAGAACGACAATACGACACAATTTTACAACATTGGTGTCAGGTGTGGGGTCTCGAAGAGATATTCCTACACATAAATATCCAAGAGGTACGCCCAAAATTTTTTTCTATATATTCTACACCTGGATGCAGATCAATTATTCTGGATACCACTACGTCGATCGATTATTTCCAAGATTGCCGAAGAGTACGAGATAGAACGTCAATTCATCTGTATTTCACATAATTTTTCTACAAGTCCGGTGGATGTAAAACAACAGCCCGCTGAACCAGAAAAAAAGAAATCTTTTGCCCCCAGCGAATGGATGGATGCTTCTAGAACAAATGGAATAATCTAAACTGATGTTAATCGTTTCCAGAACACTGCACACAGCTGTACATAGATCAAAATCGAAAGAATTTTTTTTAAGTATAATAAGACAGTATCTTTCTTTTTGTATATAATTATTATTATAAATTGATAATTGTATTTTTTTTATTAATAGCATTATTTTTAACGAGGCTATCATTTTTTTTTAGTATTATATTCAGTACTTTTGAATATTTACTATAATCCAAGCATTTTTTTAGTAGCAACGTTGTTAATGAGGCTATTGATATTTTTTTTTTAGTATTATATTCAATACTTTTGAATATTTGCTATAATCCAAGTATTTTTTTGTAGCATCCTTGTCCATCATTGAAGCTATTAATTTTTTTATAGTATTATATCCAATACTTTTGCATATTTACTATAATATTTTTTATAATTGTTTCCACAATTATATTAATTCATGTTTAATATTTTTAGAACATCTTTATGAACGAGAAAGAATTTTGAAAAGGAGAAGTAAAGAGCTGAAGCAGTTAGATAGCAGTCTGTTCAATCAGAGAGACTACCTTCCTGTTACAACTGCGGTGTCTGAGCCCCATCGGAAATTTCCTGTGAGTTACTGTTTTCGCTAGCAATTTTTCCTTGTCAGAATCCTATTTTTCGGAGAGTCGTTTATTGGTACAAAATAATCTTTAGTCTGTATATTATATATAACTTTAATTAAGTACTATGGCACCGAACGTTCATTCACTCACACTAGTTGAGAATACAATCAATCTAATTAATGAGTTTTCAAAAAATCTAGAAGTCCAATCAACATCCTTAACAATAGTTGAATTAAAAATCAAAAACTTAGACAAAGCTTGGGTTAAATATAGTAGTATCGTAGAAGCATTGCTTCCAACTCTAAAAAATGAAGAAGCTTCGGCTATCGTTAGTAAGTCTATGGAAGTTGAAAGTATTTATGACGACACTCTTATTTACTTGTTGAATTATAAGCAAACATTTGAGAATGATACACATATTGTAGACGACTCAAAAAGTATAGATTCAATAAAAAATCTGAACTTAAGTCCAATGCAACTAACCGTTTTTGATGGAGAATATATTAATTGGCAAAGTTTTATGGAATTATTTACAAATTTAATTCGTAATAATAGTAAACTATCAAGCATTGAAAAAATGCATTATTTAAAGTTAAATTTGTCAGGAGAACCACTCAAACTCATAAAGAATTATCCTTTAACAAATGATAATTACGAAATTGTTTGGAACATCCTTTGTAAACGTTATGATAACAAGGTAGCACTTATTGAAACCTGTTTAAACAATTTAATAAACTACAATGTTATACGTTTAGAGTCCGAAATCAATATCAAAAAACTACTAGATGAAATTAATGAATCGATTAGAGCATTAACCGAATTGGGGATATATTCTAATCATTCAGATTTTATGTTAATACATATTTTAAAGACCAAATTAGATTTTAATTCGTCAAAGGAATGGGAAAACAGAAATAATTCTGAATTACCAACCTTAAATGAATTTACAGAGTTTCTGGAGAGACGGTGGCGCAATCTAGAAAGAAGAAGGCATATTAAAGTCAAAACATATCCAAGCGTTCCTAATTCTAATAGTAAACCAGTTTCAAGCAAGCAAATTCCTAATAAGGTCGAAACAAAAACTAAAAATTTGTTCTGTAACCATTGTAAGAAAAGTGGTCATACAGAAAAGTATTGTTTTATTAAGAAGGAAAATCTAGATACGGGTAACCCTATTGCTCAAGTTAATACTTGTAGGGAGGCCACAATTTTATCAGAACCTTCTACTTGTTGTGAAAGATCGAAACATCTTATATCTGATGGTTCTCAAGTATCTTTTACTAACAAGACACAACACAATTCAAATAATGAATTATGTTTTTTTTATGATTTTGATGAGATCAATACGGGTAATTTACAAAATAATAATGATATTCTAAGTTTTGACAGTAAAAATAAAAATGTTAAGGCTAAGCAAACAGTTGACACTATCCAATTCAAGATGGTCGCAGCCAAAGCTAAAACCGTATCATTTTTATTAGATACTGGTTCTCAAATCTCCTTGATTAAACAAAATATTTTAAATAACAATGTCAGAATTAATAATAAATCTAAAATTCTATTGAAGGGTATTTCTGAAGGCACGCCTTATACCTTAGGTTCACTGAAAACTTCTATAATTTTAGATAGTAATAAGTCGAAACAAACTTTACAGGTTGTGTCAGAAAATTTCCCCATTAAACACGATGGAATTATAGGGTTAGATATTTTACGGAAACTAAATGCAGTAATTAATCTAAAAATGAACAGAGTACAATTCTCAGAATGTGGCAAAGTAATTGAGCTCCCACTTATAAATATAAACAATATCGTTTTACCAGCACGTACGAGGAAAATAATTCCTATGTCAGGTTCTACAGTAGGAGTTTGTGTAGCCAGGGAATTGTTACCTGAAGTTTTTTTAGCTAATGCATTAATCAAGCCCGTCAAAAATATTTTCTATATTTCAATAATAAATTCTTCAATAAAAAATATAATACTTAGTAATTTCAAACCGAATATCATACCGATAGATCAATTTAGTATTTACCATTTTTCAAAATCAAGTCCTAACAACCGTAAGGAACTTTTATTAAACAATTTAAATCTTTCACATGTCAATTCAGAATTAGTAACAGAATTAATAGAAATCTGTGACAGCTTTAATGACATATTTTTTTTACCGGGAGACAAGTTATCTTGTACGAGCGCATTAAGTCATAAGATAAAGATTAATTCTTCTAAACCCGTTAACGTTAAACCGTATCGATTGCCCCATGCGCAAAAAGAGATTGTGGAAAAGCATATTCAGGAACTGTTGGTCAACAACATAATTGAAGAAAGCGACTCACCCTATAACGCACCTTTATTAGTAGTACCAAAAAAACCAGATGCGTTAGGTAATAAACAATTCCGCGTAGTAGTCGATTTCCGTAAACTTAACGAGCAGACAACAAGTGACGCCTATCCTTTGCCTCTTATACATGATATACTGGACCAACTTAGTGGTGCAAAATTTTTCTCTACCCTTGACTTAGCAAGCGGTTTTCACCAGGTCCCTATGCTTCCCGAAGATAAAGAGAAAACAGCATTTAGTGCGAACTTTAAACACTATCAATTTGTAAGAATGCCATTCGGACTTAAAGGAGCCCCCCCCATGTTTCAGAGACTTATGTCTCACGTTCTCACAGGTTTGCAAGGAATAGATTGCTTAATCTATCTGGACGATGTAGTCATTTTTGGAAAAAACATTTCTGAGCACAACCAAAGATTAAAAAACGTTTTTTCTAAATTACGGGAACATAATTTGAAGCTCCAACCATCCAAATGTAACTTTCTACATAAAGATTTGATTTATTTAGGTCACGTTATTAATGAAACAGGTATTCTACCAGATCCTTCTAAAGTAGAAGCAATAAAGAATTTCCCCATTCCAAACAGTCCTAAACAAATTAAAACATTTTTGGGTATGTCCGGTTATTATCGCCGACATATACCGCATTACGCAGAGATAGCCAAACCACTATATAATGCAGCAAACAGTAATGTTAAAGTATTAGAATGGTCAGACCAATGCGACGAATCATTTAAAACTTTAAAAAATAAATTAACCATATCACCTGTTTTGCAATACCCGGACTTTAGTAAAAATTTCGTTGTAACCACGGATGCAAGTAAATATGCTATAGGTGCAGTCCTTTCACAAGGTACTATTAAGGAAAGCCACCCAATAGCATATGCTTCAAGAACTCTAAATAAGGCACAACAAAATTACACAACTACTGAACGTGAGTTATTAGCAGTAGTATGGGCTGTGGCTCATTTTAGACCCTATCTCTATGGAAAGTTTTTTAGTATCGTAACAGACCATCAAGCCTTGACTTGGTTAATGAGTATTAAGGACCCGAGTTCTAGACTTATGCGTTGGCGGATAAAACTAGAGGAATATAATTACGAAGTAATATATAGACCAGGTAGTTCGATTCCACACGTAGATGCCCTAAGTCGCGTATACTCACTTCAGGTTGAAACAATGGATGTCACATACGAAAATTATTTAGAAATAATTAAAAATAAAATTATCATAAACAATAAAGTAATTGAACATGATAAAAGTTTATATGACGCACCGACGTCATTTTCATTAGTAGATTTTGTATCAAAAGATTTTAAAAATTCAATTGGAAATTCTCCTGAATTAATCAATAAATTTAGTAGTATCAATGCATTTCTAATACAAGAAAAAGAAGTATCAGAAATTGCATATGTTGAAATTGATACTAGATTTATTATCTGTTTAATAATTAAGGAATTTCATTTTAATCTACCAAATTATAAAGAAATATTTTTGGCATTAGTGAATCTGAAAAACTTTTGTACTTTACACAAAATTACTAACATAGCTATGAACAGGTTCGAGTCTGAACTAAGTAAATTAGATTTTGCCCAGTTACGAACTATGATCAGACATATCTTTGATAAAACAAATATAATAGTACACATTTATAATGACAATATACTTAAAATTAGTGACCCTGAGTTAATAAACAATGTAATTTCGGAATTTCATGTTAATCCCACAGCAGGCCACTTAGGAGTTTCTAAAACAATTAAACGATTAAAATCACACTTTAAATTTCCAAGTATGATTAGAAAAGTTAAAAATTTTATTAGACAATGTGTATCATGTCAAAAGAATAAAGTGTGCAAATTAAATAAATGCCCATTAACAATTACATCGACTTCGAAACATAGTTTCGAAAGGTTGGCTTTGGACATAGTATATCTTCCCAAGAAAGACGACAACGACAAATACAAATACTTACTAACAATACAGGATGACCTTACTAAATTTACGGAAGCTATTCCTATTATAAACCAGGAGGCAAATACTGTCGCGAAAGCATTAGTAACTAACGTTATTTGTAGGTACGGAGTTCCTAATATGATCTTAACAGACCAAGGAACAAATTTCATGTCAAAAATTTTTAAAGATATATGCAAATTGTTAAAAATTAAACAATTAAAAACAACAGCATTTAGACCAGCAACCAACGGTGCCTTAGAAAGAGTTCATAGAACCCTTGCCGAGTATCTAAGGAATTTTTGTAAAAAGCAGGATGATTGGATAAATTGGATTCCCTATGCAATGTTCGTGTATAACACAACTCCGCATACAGCGACCGGTTTTACTCCTTTCGAACTAATTTATGGACATAAGGCAAATCTGCCTTCAATTTTTTATAAAGAACCAATTGAGGTAAATACTTATAATAATTTTATAGTAGAACTCAAACACAGGTTACAAGTAGCGAGGGAACTTGCTATAAATAACTTGGTTAAAAGCAAAGAAAAAAACAAAATTATATTTTGATAAAAGGGTCAATTCTCTTTTCACACCTGAAGTAAACGAACTAGTTTTATTAAGAAATGAACAGTTACCAACTAAAGGACAGTCAAAAAAACTTTTACCCTTATACGTAGGACCGTATAAAGTTACTAAAATTATATCCCCTGTTAATACAGAAATACTAATTGGTAAAAAACATACGGTAGTTCATAATAATAGGTTGAAGAGATTTTGTACCAATGAATAAAAACTTGACGAATGAAATGGATTTTGTCAGGGATGATTGTTTTGTGGAGCAGTGTTAACTCTATACGATGGGATCAGAATCGTTGTCGACACTTTGCTTCTCTTTTTGTTTTTTTCTAGAATTGTAACTCGTATATTTTGTTTTTATACGTGTCCCTTTTTTTTTGAAAGGGGGTGTTGTGATATGTACGACATCTCCCCTATCACAATTTTTCCTTTTTCTTTTCCTTAGAGCAGAAACGCATATGTTTTGTTTTATATGCGTTCCTTTTCTTTGGTTGAGGAGTGTTGTAAGTACGCATATGTCGCACTTACCTTTTATTTTTAATGATATTAAATGTTAATTATGTAATAGAATTATATTATGTAAACAGTTTTTGTATTAGTATTAAGATTGTAAAGAATAATTATTTAAGTTTAGCGCTTATAAATATTGTCTCTGGTTTGTGGAGATTAATATTGATTTAATGCTGGTAATTCAGTATTGGCGTTCTGTGATGTGAAATAAATTATTATATATTAAATTGCACAAGACGCTAAAAGCCAGTCTTCTCCTGAGTCTCAAAGCAAGCATTACTATTCGCAACTTCGTACGTATTGAATAGTGAGCACATTTCAACTATTAATTAAATTATAACACTATAGAATTACATTTTGTTTTATATCTGTCATCTTCGTTAATCTAATAAAATACTATTGTAATTAAGTAAGCAGATATAATATTACAACGAATAAATGATATATTTTAATAAAAGTGTTTGTATTAATAGTAATAAAAAGATACTAATTGTTCAACCGTCGCATGTCGCAACGAGGTTACTTTAGACCGCTCAAGTATTCTCTAATTGCAACAATACACCGTCTGAACAAGAATCCTTATTAATCATCTTAAGAAAGATATTCGATTACTACTGTAATTGGTGTTGGAAGTCGTCAACTGAAGAATCTACTACCAGAAGCTAGCATCCCTGCAGAATGTACTAGTAAGCTGAGTAATCTCCTCCAGAACGACAATACGACACAATTTTACAACACATCATACTAAATGTGTAGTGGAACTACAATAGAGTAAGATAAACATTTTAGTTTGTCAGACTCAGCTAAGCACTACTCCATTTAAATTTTTTTACAATCGATCACTCAGCATGACAAGGTAACTCAACTCAGCAAAGCAACACTTTACAGTATGGAGTTAAGACTCTATCATACTTTATAGTGCTACGAAAACTATACTCTGTATATAATATATATCGAAAAACATCGATATTTTCTTTTAAATCGATTTATTTATTCATCGTACTATTTTCAACATGATATTAATTCTTTCGTTTCTCGAATCACTAACATTACGGAAATTTTATCAATATCATTATTTTAAGTACACTCCACTAACAATCAATTCAAGTAAAATTAATAAACATTTTCATTGTAAATTTTTTGTGCAAAAAAAAAAGTAGTATTAAAGCAAAAACAAATGAATAATTTTTAATAAAGCCACTCTTAACCTAGTATGAGACTTGTTTTCTATTGAAATTACTTTGTGCTCAGCCTAATTCACTGTCCCAATTTTCATACTCCCAAAACAGAAAGTGCAAAACTAAAGTAAATTGCGACTAATAGAAAATAAATAAAATTCATTACATTCAACACAGTGGGCGAGAACGTCAGAGTGATGTGTCTTCGAGCTTGATTTTCTGGAACTGGAATTTGTTGTTATCAAATGTTGTGTCACATAAACATTCTCAAGAATGTTTTTTCAATCCCCTATACCAGGCAGATTTTTACCCTCAAAATGGCGAGATCTAAGCAGTCAACCCAATTGAGGCTGGATCGTCTCCTAGCTCTTACCAGAAGGTGGGCTTGGCTACAAATATTTTCTGTGTTGATCTTTCTTTGTTTATCCTAATTATTTGAATTTTTGTGTATTTGGCGTTACATTCTAATTCTAAATTTAAGCGTCATTATTTAAGTAATTGAATAAATATTCGAACAAAATAAGTATTATGATAAAATCAAATTATATAACTCGTACATCAACATCGATGTTTGACATCGATATATTTTGTTTCATTGCTAATCCCTACTTTCTTAGTTCCTATTATAATTGTTAGTAACACTTTACCTCGGTCTAGTAGTTTGCCTAGTGGCTATGTGGCTAGCTACTACGTTAACTGCTACCTGAGGCCACTAGAATTCAATCTTTGGTACTTCCGTCACTTCACGTTTATTGTTAATTAAAAAGTATAATTGTGTCCGAGTTTTATATAAAGAAAATTGATAACACAACAATTATATTCTAAATATATCATAACACTGAAATAAAATCATAAACATAAGTCAAACTGAAATGTATTTTTATACTTAAAAGATAAGTATCTTTTTTCACAACATAATTAAAATATGTTGAAGTTTTTAGTTTGAAGTAATTCATTCTTAACTGTAAAAAGCAAGATTAAAGTTGCTGAGGGTCGCAAGTCGCATCACATTTAGCAGATTTTTGCACAAATTGTATACGCAGGAAAGTACAGCTTTTGGTAAAGAAAAGCAAGCCGTCTGACTGCTGACGGCGTGCACTATACAGTTCTTTTAATAAATAAATTTGTTAATAATTATTATTGTGTTTATAGTATGTGTCTTTTTATTTTCTATATTAAATCACACGCGACGTTTGCTCATACGGCAACTTCTCTTAAATTGTCCTGTGTGTTTATCTTAGCAGTTACAGTTTATACTCAAACGTACTCGCATTTAAATATCGAGTCTGACTAACGAGTAACGACATTAACTTATTATCAGTTTTGGAATTGTTATTACATTCAAGTGGTACCAGTCTACATTTTGAATAAAACTTTAAGATTGTTCTTAATCTGACATATATGATTTTGCTGTATGAGAACGTGGATTATGAATTTGATAGATTAATATATTATTTCCTCTGCATTAGCTTTTGCTGCACTGTCTACAAAATACAAAACAAAGTTTAGATGACCTTTACCACGTGGTACAATGAAACACCGTACCATCAACATTACTGCACTGTAAATTGCAGCAACATACCTTTAAGTTTTATGCAGCCTTATTGGACAATATATTACTTTTAAGGAGATATGTTACTTTGAGTAAATAACTAGTAACATGTAATTTGCATACCTTTCTTTATACCTATTGTATTATACTTTACAGAAAGGCTACCTTAACTAAGCATAAGTTATGTTAAATTTCTTTAAATATCTAAGGCCATAAGTTTTTCAAGTCTATAGCAGTAATTTTCCATATAAACAAAAAGACACTGTGGTGTCTATATTCAAATGTGTTGTTAACGATATATAGTGTTATTTTTACGTTATCGCAACGTTATTATTACATTATTATTATTTATATATTAATTGTGTGCTAATCTACATTCTTAATACATTTCATAGAACTTCAACTTGAAATTAAACTTAAACCTAATTATAAACCTTTCTATTTCCAAAAGTACTTTCTGCTTCTTCTTGCCCTCTCCCTTCATTTTCCCTAGGCTTCCATCATTCTCACCGTTTCCTCACCTCTTGTCTTCTTTGTCTCCTCTCGACAAACCCTCTATTATATTTTCACTATACTTCTTCCCTTCTGTCTTCATTTTCACTTCTCCCACCTTTTACGTCTATCACTCTGTTTCTTTTGTCCGACCATTGAGTTGATACTAGGAAAAATATTCCCTCCACAACGGATTGTGGTTTCGAATGGCAACTAGGTGTTACTAGTACATTATTTTAACGTTATCATAACGATATTATAACGTTAGTTTTAACACCGCATCAGGAGTTGAACTAAATTATCAAAGATCAACATGCTGCCGTTTTGTCTTACATATACATGCGTGTTGGCGTTCGGCTCGTGTTAGCAATGATCGTCAAGAGGAACAATGTTTATAGTGCATATCGATCGTCCAGTTAATTAATGAGACATTGCCGAAAAATTAAAATTTTAGTTCAGTACACAGTTATATGTAAAAATACATCTTCTATCGAAATTAATACTTTGATAACTCATAAATGTAACCAAACAAAATTATAACGTTGATTATAATATAATCGATCAGGCATGTTAGTCAAGCGAACATAGTCCACCGTGTATTGGGGGCCTTTAACATAGTGAGATTGTATGCCACGAAACGAAACACAGCGAACACTCCCTTCATTTACGTTGGACGCTCCCATATCATCAATGACACATCATAATAGTTTGTGAACAGTGAACCTAAAAACCCAAGCCCAGATACCATAGAGGATAGAGAGTTAGTCAAATCTAAGAGGAGTCAGTATTAGCAGTTAGCGTGTTAACCATGGGTGACATGAATAAATTGTCGCTTCTAAATGATGTGGTAAGTGTTACGTTATAAAGTCGATACGAGTATGAGTGTGATGATGTCCTGATGGCTGATGGCTGATGTCCTAATGGTGTCCCTCTCACCAATGTTGTCGTCTCACTTCACACTACACCAACATAGCAAATCGTTAATAATATATTAATCATTCGGTCTTCAAATTTTGCGTCTCTGGAGAACATAATGATCATGTTTGTGTTATCACAAATATTTATGATGCTATATTTTACATAGCTTTTACATTTATTATGTGAGAATAAATAAAGATTGAAATAATGTTATTGTTTTTTTTAAGTTATATGTTATTTTATAATTTAGATGTTGCTTTTTGGGAGATGATGCAAAAATTATACTCATAAACTTAAATTTAAAATTAAACAAAAAAGCATATCTATATAAATACGAATCTACGTATCTAGATACATTACAACATTGTCTATTATTACATAATTTATAGTTATGTTTAAACATATTCGTATTTTAGCGTTAGAATTGCGTTCTCAGAAACGTAATAATGCAACTGACTTCTCGAGTCGAAATTTTGATCCTATTGCCGACCTAAAAGAACCCGTTTCTGGGTTCATGCAGGTAGAAAAGAGGATCTATTACATAGGATTTTTGCTCCTCTTTTGGACCTACATGTGGCAGTTATCTGACAAACTACGATGTTTAGGTTCAAATGAGGATCATATTCAAAAGCAAAGGTTACTATATAATAAGCAAAATAATATTTATGAAATAAGGTTTATCAGAAGAACTGGTATCAGAAGCCACATTGTTTAAGCCTGACCTATATGACTCATTTCACCCCTTCCTATACCAATGCTCTCGCCCACTGTATCGTCCTGGATACTTTCAAACGATCCTATAATATAGTGTCAGTATTAATTTAAGCTTATACTTTTTAAAGAAATGAATCATAAATACTTCGACCCTGTACTATAACATTTACATTTCTTTTTACAGTCATTCCATTCCATTCCGTTAATAACCATAATCATTCTAATTGTATAAGTAATTTTTATTTTTACCGTATAACAATAACATAAAAGTAAACAAGACTTTCTTAGAATGTATTCGCACAATGGTATTTGTTTATTTTTACCGTCTTAACAATTTAAAATAAAATATTATCATACTGGTAGTGTATTATTGGTATATACAACATGGCATAAACATTTCTAATCAATTTGCACCTGTGAATTTACGACTTTGTATCGCGGCTTAAAGAATTAAAATAAACACAAAAATGTAAACAAGTAGATTATTATTCTTTGTTGTGATAGTCCATTGTTGGATAGAACAATAACATTGTTTTATTTCTAATACATGTACTAGTACAATACACGAATATTTTACAGTGTGTAAATAGAGTGTGATAATGTACTACATGTTAGAAGAACTAGTGTATTTCTTAAAATAGTTATAGCAGCTATCTCTAAAGCCAGGTGGTACATCTTAAGACTAGAAAACTGACGCAGAGCAGCGATAGAGAAAACAACAACAAAAATTCTAGATTTCTGGATTAATAATTATTTAAAAAAGAAACATTTAATTCAATTTATTTAACATCAGCTTGTTTCCGATGCTGAGTCCTATCTCCGATGATTTCCTACTATGTTGATAGTTTTTTATGGTATCGTTGCCTCATATATGTGAAAACCATCGCTGCCTAATAAGTTTATGATTATGTATGTACATATCCATCCAAATTTGTTTAATGCAATAATATTTGCAATTATTAATAAAACGTATCATGACAGGCAGATATTTAAAAGCAAGGAAAGTCTGAAAAACCTTATTGACTTTATCAATAAAACGAATTTAATCTCTTTATTTTAAGTACTTCTACCCGTATCTATAAGTTGCAAATTATGTTTTACAAATGTTTATAAATGTATATATTATTTTAAGTGCTAATAACTTTTCAAAGTTGATGCGCTCAAATAAATATAAAAAAAAAACTTATCATAGAACTGGTTAAATTTTGTACTAATCGATTTCATATATCATAGTATTCCGCATGAAACATTTATAACTAGAATTTGGCTTTGATATCTTTTACATTATGTTGTTTAACAGATATGGCAATCGTAGTAGGGAAGCATGTGACGTTAAGGGATTTGCAAGTTTTTTTGTAAATTTTTATCCCTTAATGATTCCAGTCAAAATCCAGTATTTCATCGTTAATAACTTCTATAATATTGCGAATAGAATAAAAATTCTTGGATATTTGAGGGTCTGATAGCCAACTTTATTAATATATAGTGAAGTTTTAATTGTTCATATGAAATGTCTTTGACATGGGCTACAAATTGTGAAACCACTTCACCTCTCAGAATCGAACCAGAAAAAAGTTGATGCGAATTACAGTACTCGGGTCGAAATTTTGGATCTATCCTGAACCTAAAATGGATCTTTGCTGCTCTTTTTATCCTAAAAACAGTACAGTGAACCTCATCTCATCCTAAACGATATTATATTACTCTCGCCTCATCCTAAATGAAATTCATGATCCTTGTCTTATTTTAAATTTGAACCTGATTTGAGCCTTAGATGTTCAATAGGAATATTTGAAAAGGAGGTGTGAAATGTATATATACCTGTTTATGGGTTTATAGAAGTATATATACTTCTTGTGCTGAGAACCCCACCAAGCGAGCCTTTTCATCAAATGGTTTCACTATGATACTAACATTTCATCCAAGTAAGTCACTTAATTTTCTCAATTCGTTTTATTTTATTATTTTAAAGAACTTCTTATAATTTTCATTATTTAAAAAGTCGCGCGGATATATGTACACAAGTATACTCCATTATTCATGCAATGTTTCTATAAACATATACATTTGCATAAAACGAAATATGTACATATCGACCTTTCCATGTTTATCCATACATCACCAGTCATGCAATTTCTAGATTTGATCGTGTAAATTTGTTGATTGAAATAAAACAGAAAACTAAAAAAAACTGTTGATAACATAAAAAAAACAAAAATTGTATCATGTAGAAGTAAGACAAAGAAAAACTAAGAAAATACTAAAACGACCACAACTCTTTTTATCAAGATGTCAACTGACTTGTTATTTCTTAATTGGTTAACGAGCTTTATTCATTACTAAACCATGACGCGACATACAAAACATAATATGTATCTATGTTCGTTCTTAATAAAAACATAACTGTAATAATACCAATTTAAAAAATATGACGTTTAAAACGGCGCCAAATGAGTAATAACTTAATGGTATTACAATGGTATTTCTGTTATTATTTTATGCCATGTTTTTAATTATATTATTCATGATAAAAGAACCTGTTGCGACAGATATAGATAGGCGGCACGCTTTTTAAATATTACGCATATATAGTTATATATAAAAGAAAAAATAATTCGAAACAGAAAATTAATTTATTGACCATGAGTAATTTTATTTAATTTATTTAATGTTGGTATATTTCCTATGCTGAATCCTATCACTAACAACCTCTAAATTTATATGATGTCGTAGCATCATATATGTGAACTGAAAACTTTTTAGTTTTTTAGTTTTAATTTATCGTTTATAGCAACCAAACCTAGAAAGTGTAGCGTTGGTACAGAAATTAAAAACGAAGACACGGCGGTCTGGCGTCAAGCATCAATGCTGTCGACCACTGTAGTGTCTTATGAAATCTAAAACAGCAACATGTAGTAATAGTTTCTACCAAATAATGAATAAAATTGTGGTTGATGTGTCACACTATTAATTCAACCATTACTTTATCAATAATTCTCATTACTTTTAGCAATTAGGCGGTGGTATGTTATGTGATATTATGACGGAATAATTATGATTAATAGTTTTAATAAATGATATTTTTAACCGGAAACTCCAATGCGTTTTTTCATGACGAAATTATAAATAATTTTGAGGTTATGTATTTTACATATATTTATTGATCAAAGGGTCATTAAATTTTATAATTTTATGTCTTTAAGTTTCACGTTTATTTAAGCAATCAGTTACTATGACAACACTTAAATCAGGGATGAACAAGGAATGGCACGCGGGCTGCTACATTTCTCCATAAGCTCCATCAAAGTTTTACTTTTTGACTATTTAAACACGAAAATATATTATAAAAAAGACCATAAAATTAGCACACACAAAAATGTAAATATATTTCAAAGCTGTTATTGAGTTATTAGCTATTAGACGATAAGATTATTAGAAAATTAATAAATTTATAGTTGCCCGATGTAAAAAAGGTTGCTCATCTCTGATTTACATACTGACCGTTGTGTGAAACTAAATATGACAAATAAGTTTCTAATTGAATAACCAATATCTTCATAAGTTAAAGTTATTTTCGTCGAGTATGGTCCAAAAGGTTCAAAGTCTTTTTATGTACAGTACATTGCACACAACATATGTCAGTGATGCACAATTTTTTTTACAGCAGAGTCAAATACAACACAAATATGTTTTTATATATCATTGAAAAATTGAATTGGAACATAAAACGAATATAAAACAAATATTATGGGTTCAAAAACATATAGTGCCTAAAAGAAACTATATTTTTATGAATATAAAAGACATTATTCAAAAAGTAATCCTTGTAACATCAAAAATAAAATTTTAAAAATTAGTTTCTTGCAATTCTTCTTACAAGCTTGCTATAAAGATTACTTCCCTGCTCTTGAACTTTTGACAAAATTTTTCACAACTAGTAAAATACTTTTTCAAATTTTCATTTGAAATGAATTGAAGATTAACATGCGCTCTAGTTTTGGTTAAAATTTGATAATTTTGGTAATTTTGTGATAACGACAAAACTTGGTCCAACAAATTTCTAGAAACATTAACATCGCTGATAAATGAATTACATGAATGCAATTTATTTCAAAGCTACAGCTCTACAATGTAACAACTGTCAGACGCAAAGGACAGTCCATCATCTTCTAGTAACCTGCCCACAACATCAATCTCAACGAACCAAACACAGCATCAATGGTGAATTAAAGGACATATTAGCAGACAATCAACGATTCAGAAAGTGGTCAACTTCCTAACCAAAAGAAAACAACTTCAGGCGCTACACATGGTTCCAGATAATATTTTTTTATTTTTTTTTATTTTTGGTACTTCTAATTAAATAGGCCCGGATGCTGTAAATGTTGGCCTCTGCTACAGGTAGCTCCATTATGTGGTAACTAGAAGCAATGTGCTGTTTGTAGCATGCTGATGTAACACATTTCAATGACCTAAAGGTGCGGTTGTTAACTTTTTTGTTTTCTACGTCCCAGAAGACCACAGAAGCGCAGAACATAACATCCAGAGAAAGAACAGTTTTGTCATTACACTACTGTGCGGTCACCTTAAATATTAATCATAGAGACATTCACACAAACACATACATAAATATTTTACACACCATATGCGTGTAACTCATACATTTACAAATGTATTCACCCGTTGGAGACACGCATGTAACACAGTAGGAGTACAAACCAACCCACCCACCCACAGCTACTACTTAGCAGGAATTGCACGCATAGTACACCACACTCTGATTATTATTAGAAGAAATAACTTTATGCTTTATCTGATTCACTCCCTGTGGTGAATTGGCCAACTGGTACAGCTGGAAGTTACGCGTTGCGGCGGTGACAATATACAACTTTAACTTTGACCTCTGTTAAAAAACTTAATTGTTTCTATAACCGGATGAAAGTGAAGACCGATGGTCTAGTTTAGTGTCACATCTCTCATTATTGAGTTTTAAAATAACGACGGAAACAATATTTAAGTTACAAGCATTACAATCATAAAGGTTATCATTTTAGATATACATAACTGCATACTCAACTCGATTTTAGATTTTTCGGAGATGTACACAACGACAGCAATGAGTAAAACTTGACGTTTTACTAGATTCTTGAATAACTAAATAAATCTTTGCAAACAGAAATAAATAAGGTGTTAGTAATTGTTGTTATGCCCTGTTTTGGTTTCGGTTACGATCAAAATAGAAATTGGAACATAAAAATATAGACTAGTATCACTTAGACTAAGATGTAACAACTACAGTGAACGTCTTTATTCAAAATTACTTTATTATATATTCGCGTTTGTCACAATGGGCTTTTCTAGTGGTCGATTTTTCAATTGTTGATTGAAATTGATGTTAATAAATGTGTATTGGCGTGTCTATTTTATTAAATATCTAAATATTGACGAAGATAGAGCAATTCAAAGTTTGAATTGTAGTTTTAGCGCTAGATATGGTCGACCATATTTGTATGACGTGAAATGCATTTTAACGTCAGTTATTTGTTGAGTAGGTCAGTGCTGTGGTAATGTTTTGTAGCTATTGGTAGTCAAATAATCAAGTTAAGTCAAAGAATAATAAGTTTTTATTTTATTTAACCCTGCTAAGGCAGACATAATATTGAAATTTGATTATTCCTTGAAATAGCTGTAAAGAATATTTGATATTTTGATATATAAATACATATAGCAGAGATTTATGAGGTGTAAGGTTACCAACCTTACACAAGGATTGTGATGTCACATGCACTTGGAATATGTACAACCCTTTAATAATTAAAGAGACAAAATGACTTTTTTAATTGTTAATATCTCTTAACATATAAGGAGTTATTAAAAAATAATTGAACACTTGAGGTTCTAGTAACCCACTTTATCAATATATAGCACACTTTTATAGAAATTAAGACATAAGACACAAGCCTATTATTTAAACTTGATAAAAATCGTACAGCAATCGTGTATTTGCACAGTTGCATTACTTCAATTGCCGATAGATGCTGTTAAAAGAGTGGTTTGAAGAATGTCTGGTCCCTTAGGCATCTAAAATGAAAATAAACGTGCAGGGCAGCTTAGGAAAAGTTACCTTATGCTTTTGCGAATAAATTGTAGCGTTGGTATAACGCCTCGTTGCAAAAACCAGCAAAAAAACCATGAAACTTGTGAATGACCTATACAAGCATAATACTTTTCATATAAAATTGACCTAAAATATACATACTTTTCATATTATAATGTTTTGGATCTAAATCTGAGGTAAAAATCATGTGCCAATTTGATTATTTATGTATTTTTAATTATTAAATTAGCAGATGTGTAATTTAATACATCATAAAGATAAAAAGTTAAAATGTAAAGTAAGTTATGTATTTTTTCCACACAGAGTGTATAAACTGCAACCAATGTAATTAGCAATTACCTATCCAACGCCACCGGATCGGACTGGACTCATTATTACTGAACATCCCGGAGGATATGTACCAAAAAAAATGTTCTAAAACAAAATTAACATGTACAGAATAATTACATAAAACATTTAAACGTTAGTCTCTTAAAACACCTACCAATCAAACGAAACGAAAAAAGACAACGATTTAAGAGGAGTATAACGACCTGTTGTTCTTGTACTTCGTTCAGCCATTAACTTAGCCACCGTTAGTCCTTCCTAAGTCGTTAGTCATTACTCATTACCGTCCTAAAGCACGTGAGGAGGCTATTAATCATTTAAATTAAAACAAATAAAGAATCTTAAGAATAAAGTTATTATTTTACCATTAATATTTTTATCTTTAATTTAATGTCTATAACTATAGTTCTAAACAGAGTAAGAATATTTATACGGCTCTTATAACCTCTTTCAAGCTTGAGTCGCAGTCAATCTTTTGTAATTTTAACTATAGTAACATTAGTTGTTCATAAAGGCCCCATACATACCACAGATTGACCTGTTAGCTTGTAACACGTTAGTAAGTTGCTTGGAATTAGCTTGTAGTAAGCATGCAAGCTTTATACGTAGCCTAATCTTTCAGTTTTCAGACTTGTAATTTATATTTAGTACAAGTTTGGTTACAAATATGATAGTGAGAGAGACCCTTTCTTTAGACAAGAAATAATTGTATATCTATGGCCGTAGAGAGCGTGACGTAGTTTAACGATGATCTTTCGTGCGTGCATGGATTATAAGACTCAGTAATTAATTCAATATTTTAATTTTATTAAACCATTATTTTCGCATTTAAATAATCTTCCAGTGCAAATGTTTCAAGTATTAAGAATACGGTTAGGAAATAGAGACTCTGATATATTACACTTAGAGTTAATAGAATGGTATAAAAAAGGTATAAGGCAAATTCAAAATCAGCGCTGGACGCAAATAAGTAGCAACAAATTGAGATTGATTAAGGAAAATACAAAAAAGTGTGAAACTTCTTATCAGAGCAACAGGCAATTTGAAGCCATCTTTAGGCTAAGAAGAAGACATACGAGGTTCACGCATCAACATTTAATGAGTAAAACAACAGCTCCGCAGTACAGCGACTGTCAGACGCAAATAACAGTCCACCATCTCCTAGTAACCTGCCCACAATATCTCTAACTCAGAACTAAGGCTCTCGATCGTGTAAAGGACCTTGAATATGAATGAATTGCACCAATTTATCTATGATACAGAGAAGACATCACAATCACGTATAAACTGATGGCTGGTAAACATAATTCTGGTATAAATATTAACATTTAAAGATCAGATATACAATTGTCAAGCTGAAAAAAATATGATATAAATATAAATACAGTCATGCCGAAACAAGTGCACAGACCGTAACGCTTAGACGTCCATCATGCAATACATGTAACATGCATTCACATTACATTGCCATTGCACAATCATTCATAGACATTCGCAAGCAGACAAAAGGACAGATCATAAATCTGCCAAAGCTTCCATTCGTTGCCTATGGGCATATACTTGTACATACACATTAATCTGTGAGTTAAATGTAAGTGTTCGATGTGAACATTAAAAAAAAGAATTTAAAAACATTTTATGTATCTTTAAAAAAAATAACATTTAGTTCAATTACGTTACATAAGTAAATTTGATGTTAACTCTCTTGTGATTTTCATAATAGTTATGATTTACAAGCTATATTATTAATTTTCTGTATGTTTAAGGTTTATCACGGTTTAGATACCTGTCATAAATATAGAGTTGAATAAGTTTTATTATGTGTATTTGTAATTGGAGACTTCTTTCATAAAATGACTGACTGATTGATAAGTCAAAAATATAATGGAAATTAATACTTAAAGTTTTGTTTAAATTTTTATTATTACTAGAAGATGAGAAACTGTTCTATTGAAGGTAAAATATTTGCAATAAGGAATCCATAATTTGAAACACAAGTTATCTAATATAAAAAAGAATTAAAGTCACTTAATATAAATTTTAGATATGTGTCATTCTTTAAGTTAAGAGATCTTCCATAAACCACGTGGTTCCATTTTGGCTCACTTTCTTCATGTAGTCTAACGTAGTATTTACCACGAAAACACGAATGTAGAAATAATTAAAAATAATTGAGTATCAGTGAATCTAGTACATATAAAATAGGATTGTACGTACCTTAGTGCAGAGAGATCATTGTTGGCAATTGCAAATATCTTCAAGAAATCATCTGAAAGTAAATGAAAGAAATTTGAAATAAAATTATAAATGAAAAATTTATAAACTGTAATATTTTAATACTAAATGGTTTTTAATCTAAAATAAATCTCCAGCTAAACACAGTTACGTGTATTCATGGTTTATGTAATATAAAAAAAGGGTCCTGTTACGTAAAGGATTTTACCTAATATACAACGTTTTGTAACAAAATAAATTTATCATTTTATAAAACTTCTTAAGTAAAACTTCTCTTTTTATAAGGAATAAGGATTTTAGCATAACTATAAAATAAGATTACATATTACAAGGATGTTTTTAAGTAAATTACTATGTAACTATGTACTATGTATTACGTTGAGGTAACATTTTGTCAAATCTTGCACTCAACTAATAGTGAGTATTTTACAATTTTTCCAAAAAGAAAATATAATCATACTGGAATAACGGACAAAATATAGCTTGGCGATATGTATCAATTGCATTTAAAATGTTATAAAAAACTTAATAGTTTATACGAGTATATGCAACATATTTATTATCAAATGTTCTTTACATATTATTTTGCTAAAACCAATTCATATTTATGCACTTAATAATATTTCAGTTAAATTCAAATCGAACCCTTATAATGTATTAAAATATTATAATCTTTTTATTACTTTAACTAGAGAAATAATAAACACCAAAATATTGTATAAATCATATTGTAATTTATGTACTATACATAATATGTATATGTGTGAGTCGCATACATAGAAAACGTTAAACCCTTTCACAAATCCGTATGTAAATGCTAAGAGTTGTTCAATCACGCTACATAGAGGTACTCGTAGGTATTACTATTACATTTAACTCCTTGGATATGACGTGATGTTAAGAAGGGTCAAAGGGTACACCGTACACCGTATACCGTAAACCGTACGCCGGGGACTTAGATCATTGTTGTAGCTGTCAAATAAATCACAGATCACAACCTTAGTACTGTTGTAATCAATAGGTAATAATATTAAATGGGGTTTACGATTAGGTAAGAGGATTGGGGCATTTAAAATGATATTATAACTACTTCCAAATCACTGACCTATGAAGTATGTTTAAATATATAAATATACGAGTGATTACAAAATTTAAAAATTTATATTTAACCCCGCATGTGTACACTGAGTCTTTTAAGGAACAGTTGAAATGTCAAACTCCTATTTAACTCAAATTTCGCTTCATCTATGCCCGCTAAAAAATCTAGGTAGTGGCAGCTTCCAGGTCTGGCAGTTTACCGACAAAGACGAGCCAGTAAAACTGGCCTTTCCTAAAAGGGTCAGTGTACAAACAACGTTAGTATTTTCCAATGTTAATAAATGCACTTTTTTTTGCTTTTTTCGTTGTTTTACAATTTTTCAAGGTTAAAATAAATATTATGTAATTTAATACAGATGACAGATGATGATGAGCTTAGTACAGTTGAAGATGGGTGACAATTCAACGGTTGCGCACCCTAAATTCTTTTTTTGACACTAATTATTATTAACTAATATTAATTATTATTTCATAACTTTTGTACTTTCATCAATAAAAACTTATTTTGTGCCAAATAATCACCGTTCCGTTTATTATGACATGCCTGAATCCGTAAAATATTCCCCACTTTCAGGTGCACATAAATTCAACTTTTTGGAGCCCACGCCAAAGACACTGCATTCTATCGAAAGCTTATAGTCTAAGATAAGAAAGTCTACAACCGTTTTTCTTAATACAATATTCCGTTTTTTTCGCGTTTTTCACTATTTGTGAATTTGTATTAACAACGGTATTAAACTTTGAACTTTGGCAACTTCTGGACCATGTAGTAGACACTTCAAGAAGTAATCCAGAATTGTTCCAGTTTTTTTAAAAGCTTAGAAAACTAAAAAAAACTCAACTGTTCCCTCAAAGACCCAGTGTACACACCATGACTCGAAAAATATAGTGTTCACACTATTTTAACGTGTTAATACTATTTTTGACGGAATGTTTTGCACTGGACGAACTGGAAGGAAGTGTAAGACCGTCTGCAAACTCGAAGTTTCCAACGTAAACGAAAAACGAGCTGTGTTTCGTGACTCTATAGAAATTTTAACAATAGCATAATAGGGGATTTTATTGTGTCGTATTATGAAGTATTTGTATTTACTTTTGAATAGTATTTGTGCACATCTCTGCTCATGATGTCACCATCAATAGCATGCAACGTAATTGCTCTGTGACCAAGAAACACAGTCGCTCGAAACGTACTCAAACGTTTCATTCGGTTCGGGCAGATTCGGGGCTCGCGTTTGCAACCTGTCGACCCATGTGCGGACGGCCTTATGGTACAAGAACTATTCATTTCATTCAAGAAATACTTAATGGTGTACTTCTTTACATTTACGTCACAAGTATTTCTTTTGAGAACAAAATATCTGTCATGAACACCTGACACGTACTGGTATATTTAAGTAAACACAACCATCTTACAAATGACTTTAGTATCTTTTTACAACTTTGTTGCAATCTATACAAATTACGATACAATGTTGCAACGTTCATTGAAATTATTTTAAACATACAAATACTATACGATTACTCGTACCTTTGATTTCCATCTGAAAGGTTGTTCGTTTGCTTAACGACTCCTCGTTCCTTTCTTGACGTATGACAATGACATATACCACATTTCATGAAAACAATGAACACAAAAATAATGTATTGGCTAAGTTAATGCTACGACTGTGGAATGACAGCGACACTGGAATGCTGATATTATGTTAATGCTGGATGCACTACGAGGATACACTTCTATGACTGCATTATGTTCACTTCGTTACAGCTTCACATGTGTTTTATGCGATTTATAATACGTTATTATGCTTATAATAAATAAAACGTTTTAACTATTAGTTAGACTTCATTAAAATCTTAATAATAAATTAGTATTCTTTGTACAACTACTTACTATACTTAACATACATATTTTCCAACACTTTTCGGTTATTCGGTCATTGAAATAGCGTTTATGTAAAATTTATAAAACTAATATCTTTCGACGTAAATGCTTGAGAGTATTGGTACATTCTACAAACTTCCTTACATTAAATTAACATGTAAATTTACATGTACTTAAAGTTATATCTATGTTATGTGTTTAGCAGGTATAATGAACTTCGCAGAACCTCGCGATTCTGTCTGAATCACTTGATCATTTGTGTAATTAAATTCGAAATGGACACTGTTTCTTGTGTCTTCGGGTTCGATATTCAGACCAGTGTTTAGTTGTCATTAAATGTACTTAAATTTAATGCAACTTTAATAAACAAATTATTATTTAAAATTTTTGTTTGAATTTATTAAAAGTAATATAATTTTACAAAATAATTTTATTAAAATGCGGGATCAGATTTCTTTTTTTTTTTTTTAATATAGTTTCTCGGGCTTCCTAGGCACGTAGCCTTTTATCGCCCAAAATATTGTTCTGTTTCTTCTTATACGTAATATCCAGACAACAAGAATGATCTATTCATGGCTACTGTTCAGATTTCTTTCTCATTACACTACTTATACAATTATGCTTCAAAAATGTTGTAAAGTTTTTTTTAAGGGTGTGTATAATCATAAACTGATTAGGAAGCAGTGGAATACACATATGCTAGCTTATAACATTACCTGCTGCCAATACTGTAGGAGGTCGCAGTATTGGTCGATGATAAATAAATAATTCGAAATGACTAATAAAAAATTTGATATAATATTTCTTACAGCTGTTTAAACCTTTCAATGACTTTGGTTTTTAAATAATATAACATATAATCAGCGTGGGATTTCTAAGTACGTTTAAATATTTAGTACGCCCCTGCAAATGAGGTAAGTTTAGCTGGTTTAGCTAGTACCAACTAGAAATGATAGGTTTAATTGTTATTTACAACACTAGCAATAGATATAACAAAGGTAAAAACACAGCTCGCGTGACAAGCAGCCATGTTTTTATATGCACTTACATTAGTTTACTTATAAGGAGACGGTACCTTGATAGTTGCCTTGTTATTTTGTAACATTGCAAGAAATATATTAAGAAAAAAAAAACGCTTTTGTAATAAAAGTGAATGTGGTGTCGATTAAATACGGCACGAATAGATATATTATATTAATAAGTGATGACACTCTCGAAAGATCAACTTAGTTATAAGTTAACTTGAAGTACCATATGAGACGGTCTCGGGTCTCGGGTCTTAGGTCTAGTCGCTGGTTTTTAAAGCGTAAGACAACCGACATTATGATTAATAATTCGTTCGTTAACTGACTGTTTAAAACCCACGCACTTGTTAGTTCTAGTTGGCAGGCGTCTCTGCTCTGTCTCTGGTTTCTTTGTCTCGTGCCTTAACAATCATCCATTTCCTGTATCAAAATGAGTTTTTATTTAACTAATTTATTAAGAGAAAGAGTTTATTAAAGAGCAGTTTTGTTTTTATATTCTAAAGAAATAAGATTACATATGTACTCCTAGTATGTACTATACTACATATTTAAAATTCTTGGGGCCGTTTTTTCAATTCTCAATTAAACTTCAGTCATAAAATTTGTTTTTCAATTCTAGTTTTGTTAAAGACCCTGTCATTTTGCTAGGTTAAGCTATAGTTACGAATAAAAATAGGAGGTGAGAAATGATGTTTATAAGAAACCACAGTTAAGGAGGTACAGGACGTACTGTCAATGAAAAAAGTTTATCTCTCGGTAATACGAAATGCAAAATACGAAGTACATGAGGAACGAGCAAATATTGGGACTGTACCTTTGAAAATAAATTTTTCAATTCCCTATTAAACTGCTTTTTGCTTGTTAAAATGATTTTTTTATGCATATAATAGTTTAATAAATGAAAAATTACTTATAATTAATATCAAATTTATATTAATTCACTTTAAATTCAAATTAAATATTTTGAAAAAGGAATAATAAATTTGGCAACGCCGTAAACTTACGTGTGTTGACGCATGCGTGATTTGGTTCTTTGACCAATAAATTATTATATTTTATATAACATTTATTCCGATTTTGAATTTCCCGCTCAAATTGGCATTTGCTACATTGCCAGCTTATAACCTACATTTACTGTTTCTTACTGGTTTTATTTAAATATTTTCGTATATAGGTATCCTTTTGATAATTTTCTGTGGTAATATGACTCACTATAACCTGAAGGTAACCTTCATCAATAATTTTCACTGAGGATAGCGTGTTAATGTGCATTGAGATAGGTGAGTGCTCGCGATAACATTTCATTAATTTTGCACATTCCATGCATTTTTATCAGCATCGACACATAATAATCAATTATGTAAGAAATACATTGATTACGTAATTATTACATTCAGTTATGCAGTTCCAACATGAATATACTATTTGTTGCGTCAATACTAATTGTTTGACTTTCATTATTAATTAACGGAATATTATTGAAGACGTAAGACGGCCGAAAAATGAAACTGCTTAGGATTTTTCATAAGTAGATCGTAACTGTTTCTTTTTGGAATGCTTGTTGCTGTTCTGTTTGCATCTTACATCGCATAGTGATTTCTATTCGCTATACAGACTTGCGGTTTTGTCATTCATGTGCATATGTATAAATGCTCGGCTTATGTTGATAGTTATCATCAAGCCGAGCGCGCCAACCACCAACTATGTTGTATTTATTAATTCAACATATGTGTCGATAGACATTACATTCTTCCGCCTTAAACTTACAAACAACATTTCATTTTGTTACATAAACCATTTTACATTCTTAAAAACACATATCAAGGTTCATCTGCCTTGTTCTTCATTTCACTTCGCTTACTTCTAACTTCATTCATCCATTTTGGTCTTTCCCCTGTAAGATCTTTATCAGACCTACTTCAATTTCTAACTTCTCCCTACACCAAATTTTCAAGTGCTTATTAGCGAAGAATGGAATTTGTGAATTTGTTACCTAACAAAATTGTAGACTCTATCTAGTCTAGACACTATCACCGACCCGAGCCTAAATTCAGGCCAGTTTTAGGTAAAGCTTTCTTGAAAAACTTTCCTACTCTCAAGCATGTTAGTCGAGATAGTTGTCAACCTAAGCTCTAAATATTAGCAAGTAAATTTATATAATTAACTAAAGTAACTATTAACATATCGCCACTCCGAGACCAACCAGCGGCGCGGCGCTAGTTCCTAGACTTTTCTCGCATACATCTATAACGATTTACGATTGTCATGTCATGAGTATTGTAGTCTTTCCATTATTCGTGTCTATAATGAACGTTTATTGCCACCATAAGTGCATAAATGTCTCTAAAAGAACTTGTGGTGTTATATATGTATGAGAATTACATAAAAACAAAGGCGTAATGTGCTTAATGGGTAGGTAACCTTTGATTCCTGTTTATAATAAATTATTGCCATGTGTCGAATACTAAAAACTTAGTTTTACAAAATATAACGAAATGTTTCTTGTATCGTGTGAATAGAACAAATGTTGCAAAAAATGTATTTGATTACGTAATACATTGTTTTTATGTTACTCAGTGACGTATCATCATCGTTTGTCTTGAATCGTTTGTGTTTGTTGGCAGCCAGCGAATATCAACCAAAATTATAATGATAGTCACAGTGCCCTTATTAAAAATGGATCCTTAAACAAATCAGTACTATGTAGAAAGAGTATATGTGAGAAGGGAACAAAAAAAATAAAGAGAAAGTAAGTGTAGTGGAAGAAGACACTGAAATTCAAATTATAAAGTTGTGCTGAAAGGCATCCTTAAAGAAATAAAAAATAAGCACAGACTTCAAACTGGATTTTACTTTAGTATGTAAGATACCTGAGAACGCTGATGAGAAACGGTTGAGGTACATGTACCAGGAAGAATGAAAATTTAATAGCGAAATTAGCTATTTTCAAATGATGGGATTCAAAAAACTGTAACTAACAATTCCTGATTTTTCTGAAACCATTTCATTTTTTCACCGTATTTCATATGAGGTCATATCACTAGTACAATTGCCTGTCCATACTTTTAGGTTCAGATTTTCTTTATCGTAAACTAATTATGAAGATCTAATCTGATCGTGTAAAAGGCCCATTAGATTTATACACCGTTTTTTATAATAATAATTCGCAGAATGTATTAGATGTTGCTTATTATACAAATTAAGTCCCTTTGGACGGATCATTTCGACAGTCGCTTATAAGAGGACAGTAGTCATACAAAACTGTTTTAGAGTTTGATCTCATTGGCGGGCAGTTGTGTCTTCGGGTTGATTTCCTTGACCAGCGCTATAACTTCTGGGTTTAGATGTAATCAATTTCATTGATTATATATTATAAAGTATACTTTTAGTTAAGGGAATATTTTTCGTAGTATCAACTCAGTGTTCGGACAAAAGAAACAGAGTGATAGACGTAAAAGGCGAGACTAGTGAAAATGAAAGCAGAAGGGAGTATAGTGAAAATATAATAGAGAATTTGTCGAGAGGAGACAAAGAATACAAGAGATGAGGAAACGATGAGAATGAAGGAGGGCTAGCCAAAATGAAGAGAGAGTAATAAAAGTATAGAATTGTTTAAGTTTAGTTTAAATATAAGAATGAAATGTATTAGGAAATATAATACTGTAGATTGTAAAGCCGAAAGGTATTCAATTAACATAATACATAAACATCAGTATACTTTTAGTACGTTATACAAAAGATGTCACTGCCGAACAAGAGTACATCTACTGATATCTTGTAAATAGAGAATGCTGTCGGGGATTCCCGGGTAAATTTTGCAGTCCTTAATAACTACTTCAGAGTTTGTTTCATTGAAATACATGTAGTTATGTCGGATATATCCGTCAAAGACGCTTAAGAAGTTAATATATACGACTATAGATTAAACAGTAGCTTACAGAAACAAGTCTGAAAACTTCTTTTATACAATATTTTCATAATATTAACCACTTTACTAAATGATGTAAATTAAACACAGGTATTAATAATACCTGTATATGTAAATTTATTATATGATATGTTGCTTATTATAAATAAATATATTTACATTTTAACATATCCACCAGTGGCATGCGGTTAAATTTTCTTTATAAATCCAACAAGCAGTCATCCACAGCAAATAAATAACGTTCGGAATACCGCTACTGTATTTGGTATATGGTATCCCTCTTGTCAACTACATGTATATTAGTACAGAAATCTTGTTTTATTTCAATTGCCCCTATAATTCTTAGTACACCGACAATGTAGAATTAAACTGCACCCGTATCTATCGGTAAGTTCCAATATACTAGTGCATATAAGCCATAAGTTCTCCAAGCTTGCTACACTCGATATACAATGTTGTTCTTTTCAGCTGACAATATTGGCTGCGATGCGATTGTCTAACTAATAAACGATTCGTCTTTTTTATTTATTGATTTAGATTTAGAAAACTTGTTCTCAGACATTACTTAAAGTTTAGTTAATTCTACCTTGTAATAAATGTATCAGCTATATACTAGATCCATATTAGAACTAAGTAATTGATATTCAATAAACAATGCATATACATATATAGAGGTTTCTTTATGGCAAATGTAAAACCAGTTAAACTTAATATAAATTACTGTAGAATAATGGTTCAAATAGATAACGAAGAGATGGGAAACAGGTGTTAAGATGTGGTCTAATTATTTTAGATCACATAGAGAAAAGATGTAAGAAAGAAATAAGAACAGAAAGTTTACGAAGTTCGGAACATAGGGGAAGAAAATTATTTTACAGCAGTGAAAAGATACATGGAATGGAGAGTAATAGATAATGAAGAGGAAAGAGTGCTGAATAAGGGAGAGGCGGTAGATGACGAGGCAACAAAGAAATGATAAGAGATATTTAAGAATTATGAATCGGATTACTTATACACGCAACATTGTGGTGTCATCTATTGTTCATAAGAATGTATTCGCTCTTTTCTAACAATTTTATTATAAAATGAAATTTCGATTAATATTTAGTCCTTAAAATCGCCATTATTAAAATACCTTCATTTTACATGTTATTACTTTAAATGGTATCTGATAAAAACGATACTAATAAGAACACAACATTTGCATAGCTGGCGAATCGTGTAGTATTTACCTGAGAAATACAATTAGTAAACATTACCTCCTTCCATGGAATATATTTAATTTAATTTTCTAAATTAATTGTAATGTTTATTAATTTAATAATTTTTTAATACGTTTTATTGCACCAGGTAATATTATTTGTCCAATACAAACTATTATTGGCTATATCTGCATCGAAAGTATCCAATTAAATCTTATAACTGGCATATACATACTTGTGTAATAAACTGGAAAAAACTATTAAAATTATTTAAATTCTATTTACGTAACATTAACCATGACCGTGATATTTTTAATGTGACATTTCATTTATATAATATTGTTCTGTTGACGTTAATTTTTGCAGAAATCTGTATTTTCTGTGACGTGATATTGAACTTTAGATGAAAGATGAAACACCATGAAAGAGAATAGATATAAAGACTGTGAGAATCATTCAAATATTGCAAATATCTGATTTAAAATTGTAACCTGGTTAAGTTGCTTAGTTTAGCTGTAGTTATGTTTGACTAGAACAAAAATGGAAAGTGAGATAAAGAAAATCAATCAAGGTTTAAAACAAAAATATCACAGTTAACTAATATAGAAAGGATGGCCCTAAGTCTCAGTGCCTTTGAAAAAAGAAAAGTGTCTCCGGCCTCACATAAAATACACTAGCATTAACGATAGGTGATGAATAAAAAAACAACGCAAGTTTTGTGATTAATTTGAATTGCAACATACTTTATCATGCGTAGGTATGTCTTCTAATAAGTCTGTTAAATATTGCCTTTAAACAATTTAATTATATCTATAACCAGATAATAATATCTTGATTAAAATAAATTCATAAAACTGTCAGTAGAAAATATTTAACAATGAAAATTCAATTAATTATAAGTTTGATTAATGTGAACTAAACACCCACCGGTAAAGTTTAAACATTTGTTAATTGTGCTGTATCCTTGATCTGTTGTTAAAGTAATAGTTAACATTTTGTGTTAACGATGTAAAAACAGTTTGGCAGTAAAATAAAACAAATTTAATGAATGAAAGTTAATAAACGTAGCGGGGATCGGGGAGAAATAACTTCCAATATATTTATGAGACGTTAAATAGACGTATAGACGTGTCCCTGAATATTATAATTATATAATAATTAACCTTTTGTATTATAATTTAAAATCATACTTTTACTTTCAAGTTTTTTAAATGCATAATGATATACTACACCAAAAAATGCATATGTATGTATAATAGTATATCCCGCCAAACACAATATGAATATGGTGAGATCAGAATAGATATTTTTACTTTATTTTATTTATTTAGCGTGGGCATATTTCCTATGCTGAGTCCTATCTGAGACCTCAATGATTTTTTTCTCAAAAAATCTCAAATTTACAGAAATACGTGGTTGAAAATAACTATAAATCGAGGAAGACATCAAAGAAACCACTATAAAAATATTAACGATCTTTTTACTTTATTTTACATTTTCACAATAAAGAAAAAACAAGTTAAAGTCACAATTGTTTAACATTAATAGTGAGTGGTCAATATATAATGTAGAAAAGTGGTTTTTGAGGTATCAGCAAATAGAAAATAACAAACTTTTAGCACACATTTTAAACGATTTTGTTGGTAGTATTAGTTTTATTTTAATTTCCATTCCATTCTTAGTTGCTTGGGGCCTGATACCCGCGAGGTGAACTGTAAACCTCAATACCATGAGCAGTGCCGCACAAGAACTCTTGGCCAACTGGAGGCCTCAAGAAAAAAACATTTTACGTGTTAAATTAACATAAACGAGTTTATCTTTTACATAATTTTTTAGGTTAAGATAACGTAAGATTACTTAAAAGTTATCTTTTAAGATTAACTTATGTTTTCTAACGTTAATATAGCTTATTATGCAAACTTGGATAGTGCAACGTGTTAAAATAGATTGTTAATAAAAGAGTTGTAGCATAATACACCTATCTTTTATATTTATTTAATGACAATGTAACACTTAGTAAAACTTATGTTAAATAATACATGAATTTACGTTTTGTGTTTAGCGGTTACCTTATATACTTATAACATTTTAATAATATTACCCCCTTGTAATACTTTGTTTCAAAAGATTTAAATTTTGCTTAATAGGTTAGTTTCCATGATTGAAAATGGTTTATTTATGAGTATTTTCTCTTAAAAGAGTTAATTTTAATAAACTAAAGATGGATATGATGTTGTATGATACTTTTAATTCACACTATGATTGTTTTATAGTTTAAATAGCATCTAAATGATAACTTAACGAAAAGGTAACGTAAATATTCATAAATGACAGTGAACCCTCTCCTCTCCTTTGCATGTTTCTTAATTAGCTAATGGTACCTAACCTATAGACGTTAATATCTAAATGCGGTCCTGAATAAAACTAACCAACAACAACAACAATCAGCAATCGTCATGGTTTGTGCGGGCGCTTGTTTCTATTGTAAACAATGTTTTTTATACAGCAACAAACGAATAATTATGTGACAAATACGTCCATCCGGCCTATCCGACATTAGCTCGGCTCGGTTAACGCAGAGTGACTGCGTTCACATCACAGACTGATTAAAAATCATGCAAGAAATACACTTAATAGAGCCATTTTATACAAATACTGTTATTATATAGGTTATTAGAGCATTCATTAATTACTCCACTCGTACAACGATATTTATTACGAGTATATCAGATTAAATTGTATATTTCTATTTGTCTGTTAGATTTTATTGACTTCATTAATGACGGGTCTCACAGAAAAAAAATGGAATAATAGAAATGTAAATAATGAACAATTGTTATTATTATGCAGTATAGCTGAATGCGTAAAACCTACTAATTAGTTATAATGATTTGCCCTCACAAAACTGTCATAATATAAATATAAAAAAACAGACAGCATTTCAAAAATTTATTTATTAATATGTAATGATGATTAGTGATTAAGTCCTATGTTTGTTTAAGGATTTATCAAATAGTAGGTAATATTTCCTGGTAATATTTACGGATACGCGTATTAAGTAGATAATTATCAAGGTATTTATTTGGTTTACGATAATTGCTTAGGATAAGGATTCAGATTAGTAATTCATTTTAAGTGGAAGGGATGCCTATTGGTTTGTCTGGTATAGAGTAAAGACATGTTTTTATAGCTATATAACGAATACGACCGACGATTACCTACTATATTAACAGTTTCTATGGTGTTATGGCCTCATATAAGTGTATTTCACAGCTGTGTAGTACAGCCTTATGAATATATGAGTAAAATAATCAATTTAAAATACAGCAATGGCAAGAAATGGACTCCGAAGGGCGGTGCTACAAACTTCACAGACGCTTCCTATTAACACCGTTTTTTTGATTGAGAAACCGAAATTTATATCAGCAGTAGCCATGAATAGATCATTATTGTTGTCTGGATATAAAGTATAAGAAGAAGCAGAACAATATTAGGGGCGATAAAAGGCTACGTACCTAAGAAGCCCGAGAAACTATATTTAAAAAAAAAATCAATTTAAATTTAATAATTGAAAAAGTATAGCGCTGGTCCGGAGTCACAGTAGTCTAATATCAAGTATACATACTCTCGGCTACTGCGTCGAAACATAATCAATCTATATCATTGTGTTTCCATAATTAGTAATTATGTTGTCTATGTATAAGTAGTTGCAGCTAATCCAGGCGCTCTTAGTACACCAGAAAATAGTAATTGTATTCACCATGTAGTGTAATAATCCAATATCCAAAGGTTTTATTAGGGTTTTACAGTTGTAGTTTTTGCCATAAAGAAATCAGATACAAATCAGTTGGATTAAGTGGTTTCAACTTCTCTATATATAAAATTATGAGGCGTAAAATCATTTAAATACTTAGTATTTTGTTTCACGTATGAAAACAGTAAATTTAACATAAAAAACAAATTAACCTGTTCATTTAAACAATCCTCGGAAACTAACAACACTTGTTTTATACAATATTTTGTTGCCATATGCATTATTTTTAAATGTAATACAATATATAAATGTATTTTCATGTAATTTATGTTTATCCTTTGTCTTAACTATATTTTTATACAACAAAAACACACATTTAGTTAATTTTATTCGTACTTAAAATTCTCAAAAATAAATAAATAAATATAAAGTAATCTGTTGCAGTAATTTAAAGAAAGGAATTTCCGTTTGTTTTAATAGTCGACAATTGTTAAGATGTTCACGGTAATTTGTGAACCAATTTGTTACTTTACTTTATTTAGGAAAAAATTTAAATTAAATTAATGAACAAAGTAACTTAATTGCTTCATTATGTTGAAATTCTTGATATTTTTATGGCCCTTTTGTTTAATGGCTAATATAGAACTACAAAGTATAATAAAGTAGAAAACAAATGACACTTGGGATACGTGAGAATGGCTAGAGTGTGCCTTGCTTTTTACAAGAGACGCGGTTAAAATCAGTTACGATATTTTATAAAACAGACTAGACTAGTGTGTCGAGTTCGATTTGCGGATCTGTACAATATTTTCTGGGTTTGGATGCGTTAACATCTAAAATAAAACAATTAATTTAAAATATGCAATAAAAATGTAAAAACAAGACTGTAAGAACAAACCTCCGTGTGAACACTATATTTCTCGACAGTGGGTTTTTGAGTTAACAGTTGAGTTTTTCGAGTGTTCTAAGCTTTCAAATAATCTGAAAAAATTCTGAATTATTTCTTGAAGTGTCTACTATATGGTCAAGAAGTTGCCAAAGTACAAAGTTTAAACCCGTTGTTAATAAAAATTGACAAATAGTAAAAAACGCGGAAAAAACGGAATATTGTTAAAAAATTCTTAACTTTATAACAACCAAATATTAAGAAAAACGGTTGTTGAATTTTTTACCTTAGACTATAAGCTTTTGAAAGAATGTAGTGTCTTTGACGTGAGCTCCAAAAAGTTGAACTATTTGTGCACCTGAAAGTGGGGAATATTTTACGGATTCAGATATGTCACAATAAACAGAACGGTGATTATTAGACACAAAATAAGTTTTTATTGTTAAAAAAACAAAAGTTATGAAATAATAATTAATATCCATTAAACATTTGGTGAAGTGTCCCTTTTTGTGACGTTTCTATCATTATTTCACTTCAATTATAGTTCGCATCAACTTTATCTTCATTTGTATTCCGACAGGTGAAGTGGTTCCGTCACCTGTAGCCGATAAAACAGACATTTTATATGAACGATTGTGAGAAACTGAACTGTATATGAACTCTTTCATGACAAAAAAATCATACGCATCTGCAATATGATGTCAAAGTGACTCCAAAATGTTTGCTGGGTAATAGTTAATAATAATTAGAGTCAAAAAGAGAATTTACAGTGCACAACTGGGACAAAAGTGGTTACAATGATTATCACAAACCGGCACACCGCACGATACACAAAAATACATTGTTTTTTGTTTTCCTTCCAAGTGCAAAGAGAACATCATTCTCGCTTTTCTAGTTTACCCGTTAAATGGTCACCCATCTTCAAAAACTTATTGTACTAAAAAGATAAACTAATAAAAAAAAATCTATATGTAACATATATAATCTATGAAATAATATATTAAATTACATAAAACATTTATTTTACCCATGAAAAAACTGTAAAACAACGAGAAAAGCAAAAAAAGTGCATTTACTAACATTGGAAAATACTAACGTTGTTTTTGCACTGACCCTTTTAGGCAAGTTTCACTGGCTCGCTTTTGCAAGTATCCGGATGCTGCTGGAACCTTAAGTGCCTACCACTACCTAGATTTTTAGGGGGCATAGGTGAAGCGCGTTGTATACTTATAAGAATAAGATATATGAAATTTCAACTGTTCCTTAAAAAACCCAGTATACACACGCAGGGTTAAAATTCACAAATATTTACTTTCTGATAAAACCGAGCGGTAGTTATAATTAATTTAGTTTCTTTTAGTAAACATTGACATGCAAATAAAATAAATTTGGCAACGTTGCATATTCAAATTTAAGCATTCCGTTGCTTGCACCTTAAATCCCCTTTCCCCAATGATGTAATACTAATTGCAAAATGTTTTTATAACACAATGACGAGGTATCATTACCTAGGCCAACTGACCAACAAGCCATGATCAGGAAATGATAATGAAATCACAAAACACTAAATAATGCAGTGGTCAACCTTGAATCACCTATGGCCATAGCCACGGTCGTACCGTAGCGGACTTATTGCATGGCGATAATGTCAATTCATGGATATCGGTTACTGGTTGTTGCAACTTCATGCCGTAGACATTGTGGGTGTATGAGGTTGCTAAAAAAACTACAATGAAAAAACCGAAAAGGTTACTGCATAATTCTTACAACATTTTGAAGCTTTGATTATTTTGAGTGATTGATTATTGCCTGTGTATCTATTGTATGCTTTACATCTAATAATCGTCTGATGCCAAGACCAGTTTAATCTCAAATTTAAGTTGACGATTCTTTGTTGGCTTTAAGTGCAGTCTAACTGTATGGTAAATTGGTGCTTCACCCTGTTATAGAGGAACATGAATATACTATATTTGATTTGACCAAAAACTCATTATGTTAATTATAATAATTTGAAAAATCGTCTAATGTTAAAGGGCGTCGTTAACAATTTACAAAATAGGGGTTATGATATTCTGATTAATTTCATTTTAAAAAATATATCTATTATAATGATTGACTCTTGCAACACTATGGGTACTCTTATTTACCCCAATAACAATTCCTATAAAACTCGCCACTGGATGTAAATTGGCCTTCTAAAACATGAAAATCATTTACTCCAAAATAATGCCTTCCAAGAAAATTCAGAGTAAAAATAAGAATGCCAACAATTTTAAGAAAGAATCAGAGATCGACTAAGTCTGGTATCGACTAAGTGCACCAAGTGTAATTTTCTTTTTTTAATTGTATGGTTTTCTAGCACCCCAGTCATTTTTTCGCGATATAGTCTGCATTGCTACTTACTCTACTATAAATGTCATGACAGCCACCTAACTCCTACTCCCACAACTTAATCTCCAGTGACTTTATTTCAATATTTCATATTAATGGACTCCAAAGGGCGGTGCTACAGACTTCGCAGACGCTTCCTGTTAACACCGTCTTTTTGATTGAGAAACCGAAATTTATAACAACAGTAGCCATGAATAGATCATTCTTGTTGTCTGGATATAAAGTATAAGAAGGAGCAGAACAATATTAGGGGCGATAAAAGGCTACGTGCCTAAGAAGCCCGAGAAATTATATATAAAAAAAAAAAAAACCTATTCTGAATGTAATGTTGAAGTATTTATATTATATTACATATAAGTATTAATTCTCACACAGGTCTCTAAATTGCAAATTTACAAATTTAAAGAGAAAATATTATTTTAACTTAAATATTTAATCTATTTTTTTTTTTAATGGACTTTCCCCAGTTTCAAATCAATTACTTTAAAATATACAAACAATCTCAGTAATCATATTCACATTTAAGATAACATAAAGTAGATTTTACAACCTTATAATGAGCAAGTAAATCAGGTACTATTAAAATAAAATAAACAATAGGAGTAATTTAATTTTACGACAAAACTATTAGATTTACAACCGTAAAATTATACAAATAATAAAAAAATGTCGCAGAAAATCAATTGTAGAATTTGTTTTGAATTATTTCAACATTAAATCAACATAAAAATAAATGATATTCGTCTCAAATCAAATCAATATGTAAAATTACAACCTTATAATAATGCTTGCATTATTTGCGTTCAATTGTATGATGCATGTATAATTTTTAATGTTATTGAATTCCGCATGTTTTTATTTTATATGAAATTTATTTTCGCAGCAGCAAGTATAATGGATTAGTGTCTTTGCTACAGTGGCGTACCTAAAAATATTGTGAAAGAAACTCTCTTTATGCTAAATATTGCCTATTGCATATAATTTAATAAAATTTAAACCATTCAAATATGCTAAGAACAAATTATGGCATAAGTCTTGTTACTTATTGAAATGCATGTATTTCTCTTTTTACACGAACTGTTTGTATGTAACAAGCATGATAGTATAAAATGTAAATCAAGCAAACTAAATTAAATCAATATAACTGCACACATCATGACACAACGAATTAAACTAAACATTTTGTGTGAGTAAAAAAAATCATTGATTTTTTATTCATTCTAATCCTTTACTAATTTATGTAGCGCAAGTCACAAGTCACTCCAAACAGCGGGGGCCAACCTAGTAACTTGGCAGTTTAGCAACTCGACAACCTGCCCGCTTACCCACCTAACCATCTAACCGTCTAACTGCCTGACATTGCCAGCATACCATTAGAATATATTTGCCAAACACAATGTTACACATCATTTCAAAATATGTTTTACATTTAACATTTAAATAAATTCGGTGTATATAACATGACAGCTATTGAAATAATAACCATATGCTAATATTTTGATCTAAATGTTTTTTTTTTTTTTAATATTACATATTCTTCTATATTATAATGCTCCAAGTGTATGTTTATATGTTTGATACTGAATTTTATATGGTGGCTCGAAAACAGCTCAATGCATCTCTTATAAATATTTCCTATTTCGTAGAGAAAAAAATTCTAAGACCTTTGGCGTCTTCGGATTTTTCCCTGAATTTCCTGGAAACCTGTAATTTAGGAAAAACTGCGAATAAAAATGGACACTTTTTGCTGTATAACTGAATAAAGGTAAATCAAAAGTTAAAAGAGGTTTTATAACAGAAAAAGGAGTCCCAATTTCTTCTGGTTCAATTGGTTGTGGATATCAAAATACAGGACTGCAAGTGTCGCATAGATATGGACCATAATGGATATATAATTAGGAGAAAAGAAAGGATAGTAGCCAAGATGATGGCCACAATGGAAAGGATGATACATGCATCCGTGCAATTAATGCAAACATACATGATGCAAAAAGAAGTGATAACTACCAAAAATTTAAATTAGCTTCATTCACATGTATTAGTTAAAAAGCAGTATCGTGCGTATTTCAGCACTGCGCTTAGGTTGTGAATTCTTAAAGTGAATGCACAGGAATTAAAGATCTTCAATTAATTTTAATATAACAATTTACTTGTTTATTTAATCAAATATAAATCACAAGTTTTAATAACAATAACGATGATTAACACTAAAAATATATCAAAATCAAGTAACTTTTAAGCGGTACTTACTAGTGAGAGAGATATATATATATTTTTTAATAATAATTCACAGGCTTCTTAGGACCACACTAGTGAGAGGTGTTAACCGTTATAAGGTTGAAAGACTTCTGCACCAAAAGGGTACGAATTAAAAAATGCATAAAACGATTGTGACGTAATTGCCAAATAACTGGTTCTTGTATTGTACTTGTTACAATAAACATTGATATAGAATCAATTAATAAATAAAACATGAAATAATAAATTAACTACAGCAAAATGCTTTAAAATTAAGAAAGACGAAACATTGTTTGTCATTCTTGTCCAGTTTACTAAAATCACACATAAAAAGTGGAAGCGACAAAAAATATTTTTTCGGGATGGATTTAGTAGAGTGAATGACTGATTGACGTAACAGATTTATATCAGATTTTTTTATGATAGGAGGAAGTGAATACTAGATCTACTACTCTGAAATCAATAGCATAGTAACACCAAATGTGCTCAATAACATTCATATTGTGATTTACCTCAATTAAATCCAAAAAGATCAACTCTTGTCCAACTTAACCTGGAAACGAAGATAATTTTAGCTGAAATTGTTTAGCAATGCCTTAAATACATTAGCCTAAGATTTAGAACCCTGAGGGCGGAATTAATTTTATAATGAAACCGTTTGAAAGACATAGGTATTAAGAATAGAATTAGAATGAGATTATTGGTCAATTATAATAAAAAAATAGCAAAAAACCTAAATGAAAGACACAAAGAAATATAGATAAGAACCGAGTTCATCAACAATCAATAAAAAAATAGTTATAAATATTTTGACACCTTATTATAATTATCTTGTCAGTACAATTTCTCGATAAATTTGCATATAAAAGCATTTTAATTCTAGGTCAACTGAGCTCTGCTAAATATTATTTACAGGTGTGTTATACAGTCCAAACACACTGCACTAAAGAAATCAATAATATATGCAGATAAAAGAACCGCTTTGTTCCCCAAGGTGTTATTAGACAAATTATATTTGCGGAAATACATTAATCATGATTGATGTATAACATATATCACTAAAAATATACACAAATAAATTAAAGGTGACATTCGTATAAAGCGTCATCATTTATAAAATAAAAAGTTGACTGAAAAACGTGTGTCCGAAGCCTGTGTATCCGTGTGAAGGCAATACGGCCAGGAACATGCAGCGGTCGTCAAGGAACGCATTACACAGCGTGGGGCATCGAAGTTGACTGCTACGGGAGACAAGCCTCGTAGTGACATCTGCGTTTTTTAACCCTTCCGCTTCGTGTTTAGACAGAGTTTCTTTGTCTAGTATACCGCTGTGCTTATTGCATATGCAAGCATCTTACAACTTATCTATTCACAAAGAGAATACAATGGGAAAGCCAGTCTTCTTCCTCTTGAAAATATAAAATGAAAAAACGGAAATCTTACGAGTACATTCGGAGTCTAGTTGCATATACGAATAAAAGTCTAAACTGACTATCGTCACTACGCCGAGTTTTAAAACTTATTTTCATATTTTAATGCTTCATTGTGACGTTGTAATTGTAGGAAAAGTATATCCCGGTATGAAGTATAAAACAGTACATAAATACTAAATAAGGCTGAGTATTATTTTTTTTAAGAGCGGCACGTTTTATGCGACAAATCCAATACGTCGATGCCGACCAGTGGACGCTCATCTTACAATTGATTATCATTTAGTGAACACGTTTCTTTGATGAATACACACCTTTAGAAATGTAATATACCCGATATCGAATGTCTCAGATGATCATATGAAACTAAATACTTTACTTTAATTTTAAAGTTCAAATACATCTCGCGGCATTATAATTTTTATCTATAAATATTTAATTTTCCTTACATTCCAAATAACAAACCTATGGTATTTTGAGCAGGCTCTGATCTTACGCCTGGCCCAGGTTTCTAGGTGATATATAAATGTTCCATACATATGCAAACCACGAGAACAAAACATTTAAATCGTGGGCAAACATATAAAAACATAAAACATACACCGGCTGTAGAGATAACGTTAAACGTTCTCTGCTTGACTAGAACTATTACAGGTATTGACAACCTGTGCGACACGTACCGTAAATTCATAAACTTTGTTGTTGAAAATGATATTAATTTGAAAATATAAAACAACACCTAGAAATGTAGTAATAAATTAAGATATATTACTTTATTATTTAGGCTAACTTACGTACATAGTAAGAATATATTATTTTACAGTAAAAATAAGTTCAATCTTAAGCCCACACCAACGTTATTATCAAGACAAATTCATCTTACAACATTTTACCATCCTATGGAACGCATAACTGTGCGGAGACTTCAGATAAAACTGTCTTAAGACAATTTAATGTTTACCAGAGAAACAAAGAAGCAATACATGAATATATGAAGGCATTATACACACAAAGCAATTTTAAAATAACTTTTTTGCAAAGACATTAAATAAATAAATTCAGATTTCAGATTAAAAATCAGTTCCTAAAATATTAATTTAATATGTAACATTATATCTGTGGGTCGGAGGTATAGAACACATTTACTGTATTTTACAGGAAAGAAAATTGAAGATGTTTTACTCTAAGTAAGTCATTTAAAAACACCGTAACTCCGCCAATTTTGTATGTAGGACAAAGTATTCTATACCTATCAGAAGATGACAAGAAACTCATATGATTGTGCCAATAATCTCATTTTTGATTAAAATGGATATAATCTTATATAAAAAGCTTGATTAAAGTCAGAAAATATAAATTTATGTCGTAAAATAACTGTTGTTATGTAATCTTACATTTTATTAACATAAAATATTATGCAATACTGTGTTTACCGTTTATAAACAATATAGAATTTCTTTTATTAATTTCAATTTGTCATATTATTGGTTACAAATCCCTGTCGTACTTTATGACATATAAAATATATATTGAACATTCTTATTTGAAGATATTACAAAACAAATGTCGAAATATAGTGCATAGCTCACCCACACCCCCTTTTTCTCCTCTGCCCTCCCACTCGTACAACTGTATGCTCATCGTGATTACATACAAACTATATTTCTCAATCCGTATCTAATTCAAATTGCATTCGGATTGCAGAGGTCAATGACGCTCTGCACATAACATAAATCAAAGCATAAATCTCATGCAGCATTGCAGCATACTCGAACTAGTCGGTGAATAGTTGGGTAGGCAGACTTTGAATTCTGAAAATACCATGTCTGACGTAACAGTCAAAACATTATTTCAATTGTTTAAATATTTCTCGAATTTTGTTGTAAATGTCTTCATAATAACAGATGTTAAATCTAACTAGATTTTTAAGCTTTTTGATTTATAACTGAAATTATTTTGAAAATGCATAAGCTGTTAACCAGTGACATAAAACTTCTTTATGTTCTTGAAACTAATAAAGTAAAATTCCGTAAAAGTTAAACGTTTAATAAATTTAACTCCAGACGAAATAAATGTTATTTTTAGGTTATTTTAATTTTACCCAGACATCACAAATATTCAAAGTTTTTTTTAACAATTATCAGGTCTTGGCACGCAGTCACAAATATTGTGTCGTGTTAAGGTGCGGCAACCCGGGTTTATGACTATAAACCGGCTAAACGTCAACCCCCAACGTCCGGCTACGAACAACAAACCCACCCCCACCCTTACACTCATCCCTCGCACCACGGGGCACTGGCCTACGAGTCTGTCCACTGTCCTCGAAATGTTGTTCAACATATGAAATATTATTTTAGTAAATTATGTGAAATTTATTACGTTTTCTTTATTTAAAATTATTTTTTCATAAAGAATGTTTTGTTAATACAAATATTATCACCTCCTTTAAAACAATCTGTACAGAATAACTTTTAATTTTAAAATAAAGCAACACCAATATCTTGAAAACCATTACACTTTTGTTACAGTAGCACCCAGTACTCGAGGGCGAGTATAGTTTGCAGATGTTACAGCAGTCATCATGCATAAATGCTCTTAGCCACTGTAACACTCTGAATTAAAATAGACGACTTACGGTACTTCCTATTTTAATATGGTTTGCATTTTCCTAAAACATCGACAACCACAGGCATATATTTAAACATTTAAAATATCCACCATTCTTTTCAAGATTGACATCGATATACATCACACCCTGTCTAATATCACAATAGACAACATACTTATTTTCAACGGTATCACAAGTATCATATTTCTAGTTTTAGGTAATTCTTTATAACTTGGAGACAACTATCTTCCCAACCCATTATTAACGGAATAATTTGAATAATATACGTTACGTACATAGAACGTGATGCATTTGAAAACATATCAGGTTTAGAAAATATGAAATGAAACTCCATACACTCTATAAAAGAAAAGGTTTGTCTCTTAATATTTCACATAATGGCTATGATTAATATAAAATGGTTTGTAATGACCGATACGTGAAGATTATTTTATTTAAGGCCTGTCGCACACTGCAAGCGTATTTCTAGAGGGACGGTAAGGTTTCAATTTTTCATTTTTTTAATTTATTTATATTAATGTACAACATATTAAGTTTATTGTGTGAAAATTTTAAGTCGATTAAAGTAAAACTGTAGGAGATATAGAGCTTTAAGTTTTCACCTCTTTGGAGGTAACGCTGTCGAGTTTTTCTTTTTTTTTTAATTTTAACTTATTTTAAAATAGCAAAGTTTCAGATTCCTTTCATGAAAAATCGGTATTTTGACTTTTAAGTGCTGTAAAAAGTTGAGAAATCAATAATAAAAAAAAACTCGACAGGTTTACCTGCAGAAACTTATCAACTAATGAAATCATTTTGGTTTTTCGATTTCAGATAATCCAGTGATGAGTTATGAGTGGTTATTTTTGTGACGTCGGCGGAGATTCGCTGCCAATGCCTCATTTCTTGATATTTATTTATGGAAATTTCACAAAGTATTCTTTAATTGTTATTTTTAATAGAAATAATTATATAGTAACTGTGTCATCTTCATATTATCGATCATCAAAATGTTATCGATAATATGCTTTTTTGTATCGATTTGACCTTGAACAAGTGAATTTAATGCTTCGTGATTAAACTGCAAGTTTAACACATACCCGGTCAGTTAGCTCAAGGTTCTGTTTATAAATGTGGAATACATTTTATATTCATCTACGAGTGAACAGGCTATAATTCCGTGTATTTATACAGACTATAAAATAGTTAAAGGCTGCCGTGACAAAAATTAAAAATGTAACTGCGCTGCAGACAGTTAATGTGTAAAATATAGCACAATGCAGCAGCACAGTGTACAGACAAAATCAAGATAAAAGGGTATAAAATTACAACCGTGAAATATTTACATTATATTTTATTTCAGTCCAAAACAATGTATATTAACCGTATAATAAGTAAAAAAAAAAGAAATGAAAAACAAGATAAATAATAATGGTTGCTAGACACAGTTATTTTTTCCAGGAGGTTACCTCTCCAGCTCCATGCTATTTAATATTTGTTAAAAACTGCAGCGCCCGAGTAAACGACCTGCAAACATTTCCCGTTTATTTTGTTCATTTTATGTCATATTAAATTTTTTATAAGAAACGGAAACGATCATAAATTAAAAAATGAATAACATCATGTAGACTTAATTGTTTTAACGAGATTGTTTTAGTTGAAACTGCGAATTATATTAATCAATTATAAAAAGTTAATTTAAAGTAGTAATAAAACAAGGTAATTATTCAAGGTTCTAAAGAACAAAACGTACTGTCTATTACTATAGTAGTGAATTTGTGAATTTGTCACAGACACCATTCCATTCTAAATTTGCTTATTTATTTTAAATTATTTGTTTTCCAACAGGTACTTCCTGGAGCAGTAAGCCCTAACCCCTACAACTGTGGTACGGCACTGTTGTTAGCTGTTACATACAGAAACAGAAGTTGTTAAGTGTTATTGTTAAGGCATGTGAATAACCTGTCAATTGTCCGTTTACAGTTCAACTCAGCTCCAGCATTGGCTTAGTGCTTTGTTCGAAACAATAAGCACTCATGATTTGAACGAAAAATAAAAAAATCAAAATTGCATTGAACCGTCAAAACAGACTTAATTGTTTGAAAGTCCTATTCAAGTACCAATGTCAATCATCATCATTACGTGATGGGTCATTTGACGTTGACAATTATGTACGTCATTGCATAGAACATTGCATATAGATTCTGGAATCATTCGGGTTTCCTTTGTGGTTGGTGTAACTGCGTAATATACTGCTATATGGAGATTATGTTTGATACCAGACTGCTTTGTCATTGGGTTCAACTCTCGGACCATTAATATATTATCTGAGTTTGGTTGTTATGAAGTTAAATTGATTTTGTGTAAACATAATCATTAAAACTTATTCGGCAGTGGTGTTGTTCGCATGTATGAGACCATGACACCATTAACTGTGTTAACATTATAGGAGGTCGTTAGCGATAAGGCTCAGCAACCAAATTAGGCCGACGTCGGTGTGCATCTAGGCACAAATTGTGATACAAAAATATATTTAACATATTTTTTATGAAATATGATGTTGAATTTAGATGCATGTTCAGCAACATTATAATAAAAGAAGCAAAATATAAAAACTCTAGCTTTAAGGAAGAAATATAGATAATTAAATTAGAATTTTATTATAAAACATATTTGACACTAACACTAATAGTAATAAAAATGCAGCTTATATTTCTACATGCAAGTGTGCGTGAAATCTAGCAATTTCAAACAGTTTACCAGATTAGTAAGAATAAAAATATGTATTAGCATTAGTCATGTGAAATATCGTATGATGAGCAACGAAAATACAATGACAGTAAGTATTGTAAGTATTATTTTATATGCCTTTTTGGCTTACAATCTGTTTACATTAAATTCTTATTTTCTTTTGTAAGTTAACAAATGTTAAATGACAACAAGTAATTATTGTAAAATACTTTTTGTAACGAAAACGTTTAATAGAGAGTCACAAATAATTTCCTATTTCGTAGTAGAATAAAATTCTAAGACTTTTTCCCTGAATTTCCTGGAAACCTGGAATTTTGGAAAAAAGTGAGCCCTTTTTTGCTGTATAACTTTGTATTCGTAAAAGATAGAAAGATGAAATTTTGCATGTGTATTACGCTATTGAATACGAACATATTTCAAAACTTTATAAATTCAAAATTTTATGAAAGGTGTACCGAAAAAATTGGGGGGCCTGATAGGAAACTTTGGAGAAAGCTCAAATTTTGGATTGTGCAATAATTGAATACCATATTAAAAAAAATATATATTAAAAATTTCTAAATTTTTTGGTGGCACGGGGGCAGCTTTTGCCGAGGGTAAAAATTGTGCTAGAAAGTTGAAATTTTGTATATAGACTACCTTTGGTACTTAATTTACAAATCGAAATATTGTTTTATTATTGAACGCGTTAAATATTTCAATTTCAAAATAGAATTAAAATTCGAATTATTTTATTGGATTCAAATCATACACACCAAAAAGACGGAGATAAACTCTTGTTGATTATATACATTCGTAATCATAAACTTATTAGCATACAGCAGTATTATTCTCATGTATGAGCTATTGCGAAACATTTCAGATTTTTAAAAGAAATATATATTTAAACGTCGCGAAAGAAAATAAATTGGAAGATATGTCTCGGCCCTTTAAAATTGATGATTAGGAATTTTTACCCCATCATCTCCCAATTCTCGTCAGCCCTGTATGTACCAAAGTGTAATATAATTCCTTTCTATAAAAATGTAGCTATTTTACAATGATATTTTTATGGAACATTTAGCAATAATTTTATTATAAGTAAAAATGTACATACATTTATTTTATCCGTTATTAAAGAGGTATTATAATTACTTCCTATCTAATAATTAAAAAAAACAAAGAAAATGACTAAGAAGAGTGGTAATGAAACTTTAACGAGTCATAACACAACGGACATTTATATAATAAATCATTTTAGTTTTGCATTGCAAATGTGATGGTGTTAATTAAAAGAATAAGAAGAAAAAAAACACACACACACACACAATTCCAAAAGCAGATAAAGGATGTTGTGGTTTATTTGTTGTCTGATGTGCAAACAATAAACCTTATCAAAAAGGAAACGTTCTTATTCAAACAGTATGACGAAATAAAAAAAAAAAAAACGAAATAAATAAATGTACGAGTACGAGTATTTAAAAAGCATATTACTCGGAGTATTTTGCTTTTGTAACGTGACGAACTGTCTACTTATTTACAGACCAAAGTGAATAAATTACAAAAGGTACAATAAAACAACACCATTAAAATTCAGAACGTGACTTGCAATTGTCCAAGTAACCTATATGCTATTAAAAGGTTACAAATAGTTGTGGAGGTTTCACAATAAGGGTAGATTACATTTGATGATGAGTATTATAAAGTCTAGTGGAAATTTTTGTTTAGAAAAATGTTGTCTTCATTTTGTAATTTTATTTGTCTCCCGATACAAAGCGCATTGTTTTCTTTTATTAGTTTTTGGTTTCAAACATATTTTTAAATGTTACACAAACATAACTGCTCTCTGTCAAAAGTTAAGAATAATGTTAATTGAGGGTGCTATTAGGTATCAACAAAAGCTGATTATTTTAAATATTTCGCCAGTTTGAATAAGCGTCACATTTGAAATTTGAATTTGTCACTCCATGAGTTCTTAGGGTGATATATATTCCAGTAAACATTTTGGAGTCACTTTGCCATCACAATGAAGATGCCTATAATTTTTTTGTCATGAAAGAGTTAATTTACATATTAGTTTCTCACAGTCTACAAATGGCGAAACCAATCCACCTGTCGGAATACAAATGAAGATAAAATTGATGCAAACTACAAAATGCAATTGTGATAGAAACGTCACAAAGTATAATACTTCACTAAATTGTTTACTGGGACAGATGCGCCACTATTTTAATAACATTCAAAAAATTGCTTCTTAATGTGAAAAAATACCGTTCAGGCAAAACAAGTGTTACTCGGACTCTGTACCATCGACACAATTGGTAACAACCTTTATCAGCACACGAAATTTTGACATTTTCATTATTTTGAAACAGTAAAGAATTCACTTAAATTCATCGATTCTACATAACTATTTATAAAAACATTTGCTAATGTTATTGTTAAAATCGCAACAAAAATTAAATCGTAATGTATATAATTGTGAACAGACTATAACATAACATCGATTAAACTAATAATAATAATCTTTTATATCGGTTTAGTAATCGATATATACCGATATATTATAGATAACCTTTTTAAGAGTATTTTTAAAGCAATATAAAAGTGCTAATATACTTCCATTTATGTTTCACGAATTTGTTACAGTATATTTGATCAATTAATGAGAATACCATAAAAATACTAAAGCCATTCCCTCTCACCCCTCCAAATACACACTCCGTAGAGGTTTGTTCGTATTTCGAACGGGATAACAGTTTTATAATAATAGGCAATTTGTTTTAGATTTATTATTGTCGGAAACAAAACTCTATTAAGTAATAAAATTAATGGTATAAGATTGCGGTGAACAATTGTTTGGTTTTATCGCTCATTCATTCCTCTAGACTTAACTTTCTTTTTTTGATTGTTTGTGTAATTATATACACCTATGTATTTAAATGTTAGGTAAACAGATCGAAATTTAGAGTAAATCCAGGGCTCTTTGTTAATAACAAACGAAACAAGTAAACAGGTACTCGAATAAACTGCGACTCCTTTTTTGAAATCACATTCAAAACCGTATTTTCTTTAGATGTTCCGACTTAGATTTGAAACATTTTTGCTTCATACAATTTTTAAAAATAACATAGGAAAATGTTTTATTAATGTAGCATATTTATGTCGCACTAATCAATATACTAATCAATAATACGTTAAAAGTACAACATATATAGTACACTCCTGTCTAAATAATGTAACTTATAAATGAAAATATATAAATGTTGTATGTCGCACCAGTCTGTACCATGCATTACATGTAATTTCGGTTTGGACGTGTTGTACAATTTCTTTCTATATATACAAATGGAACATAAATGCTTAAGATATGTAATCTGCTTTGATGTTATTTCACATATATTTTTATCATCCAAATAATTAACAAAATTAATGAGTGCTAATCAATGTAAGTGCGAAAGCAGAATGTATGAAATAATAATTAAAAAAAAGCAGTGAACGTTACAACGAGAAGTGTGGGTTATTTAATTGAAACCATTTCAACATATAAAAGTTTCAATAAAATACATACTCGTACTTTGAATTAGTGTTAGTAAATAATGTCATTTATGTAACTTTTTGATATAGAATGCAGTAGTCAAGAAGTCAACAAATCGACCAAGCGAGTGGTCGAGTGGCAGCCGCCCGCTTTGACGTTAATTTATCTAATTTAAGTACTCTATGTAAACTGAAACCCATGTTTAAATAGTTTAATAAAAAAATAAATACATTTGTACCTAATATCCACTACATTAGATCTATATAGATAGATACAGAAATTGACTTCGAGATCTTATCGAACAATAAATGTTCACTTTGAACATTCCGTCACGAAAAATCAATTTATTTTAAAAGTCTTAAAACAACAGTCTATAAAATTATATGAAAGCGAGCGAGCGAGCGAAGGAATAAGCGAATGGTGCGGTGTTTAAAAAGAATTCATTTTATAAAGTGTAATAAAACAAAATCGATGACAATATAAAAGTTAAATAAAAAATTGAATCGTGAATTAGATAGCATTAAAAGAGTATCATCATCTCGCGCTTTTAAGAGAGGATTGTTGATTACGTGTGATTATTTATAAAAGAAAATGTTTTTCTTATTTTGATGGGTAATATTTGTTTTATTTGAAATAAGAACAATTTATGGATAACTACTTTATAAATATTTACATGATTCGTTCATTTTTATAATCTACTAGCTAAACCCGGTCATGTTTCGTTGTGATTTAGTCTGATATGAAATGAATGAGAATAAATAAAGGATACACACAGTAGAAAACACAGACGAATTCGATTTTTGATAAAAATTACAAGTCAATCGGCCAACTATTTTTCGAGTTTCGTGAGCACAAACATATGTAGGCTGATTTTTTAAATATGAAGATTATCTAATATCCCACTTCACGAAACTTTTTATGAAGACATAACTAAATATGTGATTAAATCTTTCTCAAAAATTACACTATTTTAATAATTAATTAAAATTTCATGTCATTCATTTAAAAATTTCAAAGTGGAAAATTCTCACCATTTGGAATTTTTTAAATTTGGCTCAGATAAAATTCACTCTGATATTACTAAAAATTTATAATTTTCCACTGACATACAATTACAAAATAATTTATTACTCAAGGAAGAAAAGAGATAGAAGGTTGCTATCTTGTAGATAATGAAATAAGCTTTACTGTGATATATTTAGTTTTTGTTACATTTTGATTTTGGAACTTTAATTTTACAATTTCCAAGAAACTAATACTTTTGAAATTTTGCAAAAATTATACATAAACAATACTGAAATGACGAATGTGAATATGAGGGCCGTTTGCATGACTATTGCCTCTATATTCTTCTGCCACTGGGTCGCCTCGACTCGCGCGTAGGACTTTCCTTGTGAACGCTACATAATTATATTGATGTTTAAATTATAACAACTTCTATCACTGCTAATCCCATAAAATACAATTAATTTATGATATAACAACATTCACAAGTAGTGGCGTGAACTGAATTAACTTCTATGTGTGAATGTATTGTATTTCTAGCCATACCCAACACTTTTTTAAGTTATTCATAAAATTCACATTTTTCAAACGAAAGTTGTCACTCATATTAATACCACCATTCCTATTTACATTTTCACGGCATTTTTCGTGTTTCACTAATGTGTTACTTACACCGTTGTGTTTATACTTGTGTTAGTTAGGTTTTATATTTCATGTATCACATGACCAGACGTCGTAAATCATTATTCAATTTATAATTTTACACTACTTAAGTATTATTCATTACCCTCCTGAACATTTTCTTAAGCTACAAATTAATACTCTACGTAAATATTTTATATACAAGTAGCTTAGACATTTTAGATTGGTAAAATAATGCTTAAATTCTATATTATATTCTTGCTTATATTTTATATTAGGGATGAGCAACATGAATTGTAAATAGTGATGTTTTTTTTATCGAACTGACGACATAAAAACTACATATGTGAAGAGAGGACAGTCTTTTGCTTATCTCTAGATATTGATTCATAGCTTAGAATATTGAATTCTTTGAATATGAAATTATTAAAGATTTGAGAATTGAAATTTAATTTTTTTTTTTACTTAAATTTATTGTCTGTTTTTCGGCAATTATTATGGCGTTGTGGCCTCGTATATTTGTATATAAACTGTATAATGTAATATTAAATATTTAATTAATAATAATTTCTAATTCGAATGTTGATCATTTCATATCAAGACAAAAACTAGGGGCCTATTTTATAACTGCATACGTGACGTCTATTAACTTCTGACGATTTTTCGAATTTACAAATTAACCTACTTATACCAGTTTCAAAGTATGGGATTCATCTTGTTTTTTATTTAAGATCTTCTGATAGTTATGTGTAAACATACATAGCTTAATTTTATAAGCAGTTACAAAATAGGCTCCTAAAGTTCTCGTAATTGTGTGCTTTCTTATAAATATTCCCATGGCTTGTACCAAGTAGTCAGATTGTCTTGATAGTCGTATCTTTAGTATTTGGTCACCCTAAAAGTTAAGTGTTAATATTTCAAAATCAGAACCCCAAATTAAGAGGTGAATTTTATTTCACCTCCTAGTTTAGACACAACCGAGCAGATATATGTCTATATATCACTTAATGAGGAAAACTGGCGGTAAAGCTGTTATATAAACTTTTTGAGTGTGCTGGTTTCTCATATTTTGTTTACCAGTAGTTTTTGTTTTAAAGATTTCAGCCTGCACCTTGAAAAAATGGCGGGAAGAAATGGTTTTTGACCGATATCTTCGTACCAGTAAGTCCTAAGATAAAAATAGATATTATTAATCTAATAAAGTACTCAATTTTCTATAATTTGCGTATAACACATTTTTTTATGTATCTCATTGCATCACCGCTCTAAAATAAAGCATATCACTGCAAATTAGTAATGATGCAAAACAGCGGTGACACGTTTTTAAATCCAGTCTAGTATATAAACTTATCACATATTATGTGAAACGAGTTTCAATGTTCTATAAATTTTGTTTAAATATTTTCTTGATGAAGTAAATTGAATTAGTGCTCACGCAGTTATTTCTTATAAGATGGATTAAATGATTAACTTTAATTTACAAACACGTACATCGCCAATGCACTTTTACGGAATCGATTTAATTAAAAATCAATTTCGAACTATGAATTATGTATTTCTAATATCGAACTTTCGATGGAGTAGTATTTTGAACATTCCTAATTCATGCACATACATACATACATATATCGCACTGTTAATAAACGACGTCTGTGCATGAGCATTAAACATAGCGCCACAACGGTCTACCGCGAAGAGGTAAAGAGTAAAGAGGCTCTTGGGCTTCGGCTTGAACCTGTGTATGGGCATTGGGCATTGAGCAACAGTAAGAGCAAGCATGAAACGTTTAAACACCGGTGTTACGAAACTCCAGGTTTACTGTCTAGGCACTTTAACTCCAAACAGAATTTAACTTCATTAAAAACATTTTATACCTGAAGCGTTTATTAATTGATTTTACATTGCTCTACAAATACTAAAACATACGAGTATATTTACATAAAAGTTGTAAAATCTTGCGTAAACATTTATAAAACAAATATGTATAATATATATTTAGTTTAAGTAATAAGAAATAGAATTTTAAATATTCATAAAATAAATTAAAATTGTCTGCTTATGTTAAATTATAAATATAAGAATAGTTCGTGCTGTGCACTCGTATGAAATGTAATTACTCGAATCAGCACTAGATTTTCTGTGTTTGTGAATCGAATACAACAAAGGGTGGACTAACATCACGTATTAACGTGCTCCTGCGTAAATTTCTTATTTAATATATAGGTATATCATTACACAGCTATCCTAATTGTTTAATTATATAAAATTAAGTAATTAAACGCCTGCTGCAATTAATACTATAAAATAATTGTTTAATTTGTTGCCTCCATTAATTTTGTTATTTAATGATACTAATTGTCGGCTCTTTCCGGAACATCAAACAATAAACGCACTTCAGATGAGTAGAGATGTGCAGTGTGGTCCAGCCAACCGTTATTTCAATAATATTACATAACAGTCACAACGCAGCCCTTGATTAATGGACCGGTATTTAGTATTAACGTTCACTTGGTTACTAATTATTATAATTTTGTAAAATTACAGATCAACGATTAAATTAATTAAATATTCCTTTTTTTTTGTCCGTACATTTCAACTAAATTAGATTTATTATTCACACCCAATAATTTTGTGTAAATACCTATTGTGCGTTGTATTAAATGTATTTCATTTATATCCATCAATTTTTTTACAATAAAAAACATTTTTAATATGTTTAGTGTTGTTTCAACATTATCATCTATGAACCAGTTCTTCTCAAGGTTTATTGCACGCGAATTATACCCATAATTAATTAGCACATTGAATTAGATACAAAAGTAAGAGGGAAAGGGTGTGAAAATGAGTGCTGAGGAATGAAGGAGAGGAAGTAAGTATCGACGAACGCTAAAATAGAAATTATACAGCATATGCGGGAGGGAAGAGGAAAATTAGAACACATTAAGTATATGCCAGGATAATGTGAAAAGTTAATTAAGCTTGGAGGAGTTATTGCAAGGAAAGAGTGAAGGTGGAAGTGAAAAGAGAAGGAGGAGAAACTTTGTAAGCAGAGGGAGCAGTGAGGAAAGATTACAAGAGAAGAGAAGAGAGTAGATATATGGTGGAAGTATAGGTGCCAGAATAAAGTGGAAAGTGGATTAAGTTTGGAGGAGTTATTGCAAGGAAAGAGTGAAGGAGGAAGCGAAAAGAGAAGGAGGAGAAACTTTGCAAGCAGAGGAAACAGTGAGGAACGATTACAAGAGAAGAGAAGAAAGTAGATAGCTGGAGGAAGTATAGGTGCCAGGATGAAGTGGAAAGTGGATTAAGTTTGGAGGAGTTATTGCAAGGAAAGAATGAAGGAGGAAGCGAAAAGAGAAGGAGGAGAAACTTTGTAATCAGAGGGAACAGTGAGGAAAGATTACAAGAGAAGAGAAGAAAGTAGACAGCTGGTGGAAGTAAGGAAGAGGCAGAGGAGGAAGAGGCAGAGGAGGAAGAGAATAAGGAGAATAAGGAAACGAACATTGAAAAGGAAGAAGAGAAATTTATAAAATGTTAAAAATAGAAATGTAAAATGTAATTGTTATAAGACTGTAAAGGCAGAAACAATAAAATACAATACAACGATTAATTGGAAAAGTAAATATGCAAAAATGGTAATAGTATGTAATGTACCTGTGTAATATTGATTTTGATGTATTTTTGTTTATGCCAAAGTTTTAGACATTGCAATTAAAAAGTACTCTTCAATATTGTCGAAAGATATGTTCCTAATGCACGTTTTTTGCCTGTAAGATGATGCGACAGTGGTGCTAGACAGTTTTAGAAGTTGTGGCTCTCTGCTCCATGCAGGTACCTTTCTCGGTCATAGAGTGTCAATTAAATGGAGCAGCTGCTAGCAACACAAGTCTCATTAACTAATCCACTTGTACGTTTCCTACTTTGGACGTTGAATTTAATTCAAGATTTCAACTTGCTGGATTTATCTTTGACGTTTCACACTGTACTTAACGTAATTAGTGTTGGTTTAACGTCACATGACTCAAAGTAGACTTTTGTAAAATATATAAAATGCGCTTGACCTTATTATCGTTATAGTAATGTGAGAGATATAAAATACTCACTTGTACATAAAAAGATTTTACATAATCATGTAATTATGTATTGTATTGTAAATTTAGTTGGTTATTGAATTCAAAATTAAGAGTCATTCAATTTATCAGTTACTTCAATTCTTTAACAAATTATCTTATTAAAAAATTATGATTATTATATTGTGACGACTTCACAATGGATATTGCAAAGAAATGAATCGAATTAATTGTATAAATCTAGTTTTTTAGATTGTACAGTTATCATAATATTTTAGTAAAAAGTTTTAATTATATTCAGTGATGGACTGGCTTGTTATTATTAAAGAAATTATTTATGTTGTAGGTATTTGGCCCTATGAATACTTCTAGTACAACCCTGTAACTTTAAGCCAAGCTAATAGTGACATTATTCTGAAATCTAATGCCATTCATGCTGGAAACAGTGGCTGCAGTTCAGGATTAAGGACACTGCTTGGAGATGGAGTTCATCAAGGACTTATAGATTTGGTTTTATAATTTTAAGACATACAAATCGTTTAATATAATAGGCTTGTGTCCTCATTTTTTAGTGGTCGATTTTTTCAATTGTTGATTGAAATTGATGTTAATAAATGTGTATTGGCGTGTCTATTTTATTAAATATCTAAATATTGATGGAGATATAGCAATTAAAAGTTTGAATTATAGTTTTAGCGCTAGAAATGGTCGGCCATATTTATATGACGTGAAATGCATTTTAACGTCAGTTATTTGTTGAGTAGGTCAGTGCTGTGGTAATAGTCTGTAGCTGTTGGTAGTCAAATAATCAAGTCAAGTCAAAGAATAATAAGTTTTTATTTTATTTAACCCTGCTAAGGCAGACATAATATTGGAATTTGAGTGTTGAATATTTGATACTTTGATATATAAATACATATAGCAGAGATTTATGAGCTGTAAGGTTGGTAACCTTACACAAGGATTGTGACGTCACATGCACTTGGAATGTCTACAACGTTGAATCCCTTTAATAATTAAAGAGACAAAATGACTTTTTTAATTGTTAATATCTCGTGAAATATAAGGAGTTCTTAAAAAATAATTGAACATTTGAGGTTCTAGTAACCCACTTCATCAATAATATAGTACACTTTTATAGAAATTAGGACATAGGACACAAGCCCATTAGCCCATTAAGTCATAATTTTCATTTCACTGCATACTGAAATTATTCTGTACGGTTTATTTCGATAAAAAAAGTTTGTTTTTTGTAATTTTTATTGTACATTAAAAGAACGTTTCTATTTTTATGTACCATTACGGAAAACCGATACAAAAAATAGCTTTTCTTGAAAGTTATATATTTCGATAGTTTTTAGATTATATTTACCATGTGTATTTGTGTATGCGACTGTATCAGGCGCTTTTAATAAGACAAAGAATATATTTTATTTAATTATATTAGTGACACGTTTTCACCAACCCCTCCGTTCAAGTGGCAGACAACCTAACTGGCCATTGTCTGTGCGGGACATTGAAAGAGATTGAGGACAGCCATAAAAGAGACTTCAATAAAACCTGTAAAAAGTTAAGAGGGAAAGGAATGAGGTACTTACACATCTCTTAATAGCCACATAGTGTTGGCGGCATCATCAAAGGGATTAATCAGAGATTCCAAACCCTAGAATGACGCGCTATAATAATATAAGAGTGTTCTTAAATATTATGTAACATTTTTGGATTTTGTTATAATAAATCTTCGTTCTAAGTGAAAATGTTTCAGGTTTTTGTTGTGGTTTTAGGGGCCGAAACGCGAATTATTACGTATTTTAAAATAAAGAATAATTATGTCAGGAATGTATTTTCTTTATGAATAATATCACTTCCAAGCGACGTTAGAGAATAACTAGTGCAAATATCATGCATGACATTTTTAAGGAGTGAAACACAGTATTTTTTTTAGAACATAAATATTAAAAGGAGCCTTTTTACAAACCATTTGGTGATTATTTTCAACAAAATATTTGTTAAACTGTTACAGTTTTGCCAGGTATGTTTTTGGATTACTTTATTAAATTGTACTTTTAATATGGATCTTGTTATAAAGCCATATCTTCTTTCTTCTTGAAACAAATAAATTTTTTGTATGCTTTTATTTATGAGTTTTATTTAATTTAGAATATGTATAAATTTAGAATAAAGCCTCATTCCCACTCACTGTTTTAATATTTAACTTACTGTTTTTATTTAATATTGTAATCTAGATTTCAGGTTTTCGTTTAAGCTTCCTTTTCACCTCTCTTTCCTTTTCACATTTGTGTTTTAATTTAAGTTAAGTTAATTTAGGTGGTGCGTATGCATCGTTAGTAATATAAATTTTGACAGTTTGACAAAATTGTATGTGAAATAATTTAAATTGCTATTTTTAATAACAATTAGTAATAGAAATTGTTTTCACTTCTATATTTTTCAAAAGTAAATCACACTGAATTGTGACAGATTGTCACATTTTGGAGGTTATAATATAATATAGTTTTTCCTAATTTCATATTTTTAATTAAAGACATTGGACCTTGTAAGGTTCTTAAATAACTAAGAAAACTTAAAAAATAAATTGATTTAGGTACTTTAATTAGATAATATTTTATAGTTCCGCACAACTGCGAGATTCTAAGCGTCTAGGGACTCCTTGTAGTCACCCAGTTTCACACCCGATGCATCCCTTATAGTCTTTCCAGCTTCCATTTCTCTGTTTTTCTCGAAACACTATCTTTTTATAAGCCTTCACTATCTATATACAATCCATCTTTTGAAATACGGGTATATTTTAATAGTCTGTTACTTCTTTATAATCCTTTCCAAGTGTGACTTATTATTAATATACAATAGACTCCATTAAATCAATAAAGCATAGTCGTTCTGTCAATAAGTGTGAAAGGTTTATAACACTCCAGCACTAACATTTCTTTGTCGGAGATTAAAACTAGGATTTACAGATACATAATTATTTATCCATCTGACTGTGGAATATTCAAATGTACGAGTATTTACAAGCAATGATATGGAGATAAGAATATGAGTTATGGAAGTAATTAATACGATTTAACTTTATTCAAATATTCAAGTATGACACCTACGGAATTATTTGCTTATTATATATCGTATACGATTATAATAATTTGTTTTGTGTGTATAGGTAACTAATTAGCTTGTGTTGGATGAAACATACACGCATTTGTACTCGTAAAAACAAACGACTTAACACAAAGGCACCGATATAAATGCATTTGAAAGTATTTATTATAAATATCATCACTAATTTATGCTGAAAATGATAAATGACTTAGAGTTGAAACAGCATATAGAAATATCTACAAATTATAATTATTATGCAAATAATTAATTATTCATTAGGAAGAAGGAAAAGACATAACAAGGCGTTTCATTTAAATAAATTGGTTATTAAATGCTGTTTATGTTTATATATCTATACTCGTGTATTATTATATAAATATATCTATATAAATTTATAAAAATTATAGCTGGTTAGTATAGTTGGTTAATACCTGAAACTTATAGAAGGAGATAATTTCTTGTAACTAATTTCATCATATTTTTAAAAACAGTAACCTGAAAGTAAAGTAAAACCTGAAAAATCCTCATAACTTCTACAGTTTTTATCACATAAAGTTGAAATAGTGCTAAAACGACGTATTTAAAAAAAATAACTCGTTTTACGCTATTTTGAACATTCTTCATATAAAATTGACTGAGAATCAGAAAATATTTTTAAAAGAATCGCTGTTACTTGTGAAATCTTATAGCTACATAAAAACAATGTACTAGACATGTGCATATACCGCCTCGTTACATAGATTTAGGGCTATAGTTCACATTGCTATTGAAGCGTATTCGAGTTATGAGCAAAAATCCAAAAAAAAACCTGAAGAAATTCTCATAACTTCTACAGTTTTACAGTTCTACTTGTAAACTGAAAAATTATTTTAGTTTTGTACTCTGAATTCAAAATTCAACATTATATTTCTTATTCTAAATTCATAATTTTAAGTTTATATTATAAGTTCATATTCTAAATTTATATTCTAAGATTATATTCTAAACTAAATCAAACAAAAGACTAAGATTATAAAATGTATTTCTTTGAGAAAAAAAGAAACTAAAGCTACTAAAAGTGTCGTTGTTGATGCAGTAATTGTATCTGAGTCCTATTGATAACAACCAAACCAAAAAAGACACAGTAATCTATCGTCAAGCATAAATGATCTCGCCCACTGTTTGTACTAGGGTAACAATTTATGTCGAAAGATAACTTTTGTTATGTAATCTTATATTTTAGGAACCCAAAAATGTAATTAAAGGTAAGCTTTCTTATATTAAATAAACCTTACATCTATGTAACAGCGTTTAGCGGGAAATATTTTAACTTTCAAGAAACCCGACTATAGATATGTTTTTGTTGGGCTTACCGCGAGACGGCGCAGCATCTAATTTATACAAAGCATGATTTATTAACGCTTTTTATCTTAAATTTAAATGCAACCTGTTTTCAATTCCTTACACTTGACTTATAATATTTATTAAATAAAATAACCTGTTATCTTACATAACACCAAAATATATATATTCTTTTATATATATAATTCAGTACAATTGATATTTTCAAAAACCTGTATTTGACATTCGAATTATTTTAAAATATTAAGGTTTATGTTGAATGAGACTCTCTCACACTGGAATGGACTACTTGTGACGTTGATTGTCGTCAGTAGAGAATATTTGAAATGTGTCACATTAGTACATTTTGTTATGAGGTAAAAGTGCTATTTATCAGTTATTAGTACACAACTGTGTAACATCCATTTGTACAGAGGGGGGGAGGGGTAGATTCTTCTATATCCGTATAAAAAATTAAAAAAGAACCGTTGTACATATAGAAAGCTACTTATACTACAATTTGGTGATGTCCTGAAAACATTAACGTATTACTTGACTCTTATGATAAACTGTACTCATGCGAGACAATTCTAATACACCCTACTGACGATAGTCGACGTCGCAAGTAGTCTGTTCCAATGTGAGAGAACTCTATAGGTAATTTATATAGTAAATTCTGAAACATTTTATATTTATGTGTAAATGTTCCGTAATATTTATGTTCAAGTGATAAATATTTGAATACAAGTTCATACAAACTATTTAAATATGTTCTCTGTAACATCTAGATTCCGACTTTGTTACTAATTAACATAAAAATGTAGAACTAATCCTTATATTTATTATAACATAACATCTCAATGGTTAGTTACTACAACCAGCACCAGGAGAATAGTTAGTGTTGACTGTAGTAAATTATAGTTTCGGTATTTAAATAAATAATAATCTGATACCAAATAATTTATTTATTTAACAGTTACTTTGAAAATGAAGTTATATTTCTTGTATCTGCTTCAAAAATCTTGACACTATATGTTAATTCAAATTGAATATATTAAATTGTCATGTTAATGAAAGTATGGAGACAAGAACTAGCCTGTATTTTGTAAATAAGCAAACAAATATATTGTTCTAATGACAAACGTAAATTTGATTAATGACAGAAGTGTACAGCCAATGACAATATTGACAGATTTGTTGCTCTAATTAAATTGAAAAAAAAACTTTATTATTTTGTTGACTGCAGTTGGAGGTTTGTCTTAAGGTATACGTCTACTTATCAGCAAACGAAGGCATTACTGATGGGTATGGGTTCTTTTGCAATTACATATAAATTAAAGCCTCCTTTAGCAGAAATAAATAGGGAAAAGTGAAGAAGACCTTGTGATAGCTTGTGTTAAAAGACGAAGAAAGAAATGGAAATTAAAAATTAAAATAGAAGCTGAGAATTGTGCTTTATAATAGTTTGTGTATAATAAAAATAATTGATACTAAGTCGACGTACAAGTGTTTGTTAGCACACCATAAAACCTCAAAACGTCCATCCCATCGATCATGTTACGGTTTGTTGATTTTTACTAAACTTTATCGTTGCTTCAATCTCAAAAGGTGATATGAAATGTTTGTCACATGCTTCATGGACTGATGGTGAATCCACCGATACAAAACACTGAATTTAATTCCATTGTAACTATAGTCCTATATTAATTTATTTTAAAATCATTTCTCTTCTTATTGAAAATATTTCGAGTGATCACAGAATTAACTACATCAAGTCAGTCCGGAAATCGGAAACTAATTTTTACTAAATTTGTTCACAATCTGATTTGTCTGAATGAATAAAAAAAAGCAGAAAACGAAATAGTGGTGGAAGTATGAAAAAGACAGAGCAGACTTAGTGAAAATCTGAAGGATTCATAGATTTTGTGGTTTAAGCATAGTTCGTAGATTTAGTTAATTTTTATTTTTAATTATATGTAAACTTACATAAAATCTAATGGAGATTATAAGACAAATATAAACAACCAATAAGTATGTAATTGAATATAAATAAAATAATTATTCGCAACTAATGAACGAGCTAGCTTCTTGTTAATAATAATTGATAATACTCTCGCATAAAATTAGATTTTTAACACTAAATATTTAATTATGTGGGAGCTCTTTGAGATCAATATCTTCGGCTTCAGTCTAATCAGTCTAAGAAATATTTAATTATTTTTATAAAGAAAATTTATTATTTTATTTAATATCTTGTACAATAATATCGTATAAAATTCACATTATATGCTGATTACAAATGCTCTTTTTGCTATAAAATAATTTATAGAAAAACAATACGAAACCAAAGTGAAACATAATGTAGAAGGTTTTATTAATTAAGCTAGTACTACTTTGCTTTGCGTTCTACCAGTTTCAACAATCTACTTTTACAATAATACAAATGCTTCGTTAAGCTGCTATCTGGAGAATGTACAACAATTAATTATTATTTATAGTAGCAAGATTATTATATTAACTTAGCTTTGTCAGATAAACTAAAGCTACATTTCTACAGTTCGCCGGATGCAAATTTTTCTACTATAACTTGTAGCCACACGATTAACTAGAAAGGATTAAATGTAGTTTATCTACTTGATTACAAATTTTTGCTATGTTTAACAAAAAGCATATAAACAATATACTTGTACTTATTGCGAAAGTATCATGCAATAACAATTAATTATTTTATAATATAACTTAATAACAATTTCAAATGCAGATACTTGTTTTTTGATAGAAATAGAACGGATGAGAATAGATTTGCTTTGACTGTGTGTATTTTACATTTGTAACGAGTAAAAGTATAAACAGTATTGGAAGTTTTAATAGTAAGTACCCAGTAAACATTTTGGAGTCACTTTGACATCATATTGGAGATGCGTATGATTTTTTTGTCATAAAAGAGTTCATTTATAGTTCAGTTCTCACAATCGTTCATATGAAATGTCTGTTTTATCGGCTACAGATGACGGAACCACTCCACCTGTCGGAATACAAATGAAGATAAAGTTGATGCGAACTATAATTGAAGTGAAATAGTGATAGAAACGTCACAAAAAAGGACACTTCACCAAATGTTTACTGAGTATGTAAATTCCGCTATTAAATACAAAATCTTACCTAAATGCTAAATTCGGATGTGCATTATTTGTTTGGAAACTGTGTCCAGGACATATATTTAGGCGAATTGAACACTGGCGCAAAGGGTGGTAAATAGTACATCGAATATAAGTGTCATTTATGTAAAATATTACTAATATTTTGTGTTTAGCGGGATGATGTTGTTAAAGCATAAAGCATGTCACGCATAACAATAGTTTTAAGAAACGAAAGAAAGAAACAAACAAATCTTGTAAATTGGTTACAAAACCGTGTTAATTAATATTAATTATGATAAAAATAACAACATACATGATATATCTACCGGCGCATGTTAAAAATTAGCATCTTAGGCGTCGTCCACATTAATGTGACATCAGAAACCGATATTGAAGTTGAAAGAGATGTATTCCGATGTAACATTTAAATTAATACATCTTCTGTCGGTACTGCGTTATCACTGAAGCAGCATTATTTCTTTATAAAAACACAGTAACAAAACTCAGACCAATTTGTCTGATGGTTCGCTTAGTTACAAACGATTGTACATTTACTATCTAAAAAACGTTAACCTTATATATGTTGTTATCGTACAGGTGTGGCCTACGCTTTATAAAATTTAATTTTGGGAATCACCAAAAGTTATATTTATTTTAACATATATATAATTTGCGGTGAATATTTACCAACAGCAAAATTTTAGGAATTTCAAGATTACCTAATACGTAGATGTATTAAAGTGTGCTACTATAAAAACAAAGGAGAATGCTACTTTACTTGAATATTTCCAACCCAGAAAACCTCAACTAGGTAATTCACATACAATCTTAATTAGATACTTAGAAATTAACTGTTTGTTTAGCAATGTAATCACTCCCAAGGCAGTAATCAAACATGGAACAGTAAATGCATTTATAATATACGACTGTGTCTTGTTTTTACGCAGTGGTTTTGAGGATTGTCTTTGTAGGCACTACTACACTCGGTTTACAGTGAACTGTAAAGGTAGGCGTCCACGAACCAGTATGTAAGTCGCTGAACGCATCGTATCAAACGAATTCAATAACAATAGCATGTGGTTTGAAGTTTGCGGGCTTAAATCAGTACCGTAAGTATCGATACGTCGTGCTAAATGGATTTAGTAGTCTTTCTACAGATAGTCACTTATTTGCACCGGGCCGGGATGGTGTATATGTCATTAATGGAAATAGGTTCGCTTCTTTGACCTACTTTTAGAGGCGTGTCCTTTTTTTCTATTAATTTTTTTCTATACATATCAAAACACAACAGGCTCCTTATTCTGTGCCCCTTTGCACGCCTGCTAAAGGAGTTCGTATTTAGAATCACTGCTTTTAATGCATTTGTTTGATAGAAACCGACAAATACTGATCTGTAACTCCATTCACTCACATGCAATAGAATAACAGAATCGGCTAAAGTGCTTCGCAGTTAACAATTTAGTAAAGTGTACTATTTTGTGACGTTTCTATCACTTTCTATCAATTATAGTTCGCATCAACTTTATCTTCATTTGTATTTCGATAGATGGAGCGGTTTTATTATTTGTATCCGATAAAATAGACATTTCATATGAACTACTACGAGAAACTGAACTGTAAATGAACTCTTTCATGACAAAAAAATCATACGCATCTTCAATATGATGGTAAAGTGACTCCAAAATGTTTACTGGGCTGTTATAGTTATGAGTAGCCATACCAGGAGTACTTAATGCGATGCGTCAAATGATTTCCATATCGGTCTGTCGATGCGTACCTTAACAAGGAAACATAAACAAACTATTAGCATTCTCTAAGATGGTTATTTCAGATTGCACCAGGTCAATGGGATTCCCATGTAAGGAAATGCCTATTCACCTTTTACCAAGCAAAGCGTTTAACTACAAAGCCTATTTAACAGGTATATTGCAATATCTAACAATGCAGGCAGTCATATACTCACTCGTACATACTGTTATAGGCTCACGTCAATTTTACCTGTTTTCTATATTATCAATTTACGACTATTACATGATTTATATGCAATTATTGATTGGAAATTTCTAGTTGAATTATTATTTAATGTGAATGTCTTTCATTCTTTATTTGTTAGTTGCGCAATTTCTTAAAAACACTATTCGACTATTTATCACCTAACTTCTTAAGTTATGTCTTTGGTGTTTTCGACAAATTGTAATAGACTGCAAGGCCTCGCATTCTAGATGAATCACACCTTTTAGAATCGCGAGTCATACTTTGGGGACTCCTGATAACCATCAATCAATTTGGTATACGATATTTTAATAAACTTGTGTTTTACATACACAAATTTGTCGAACCGCATATATCAAATTAATTGCTTTTAGTTAATGTGTATCAAATATACCGCCATGCAAAATAGATGGCGTAGTATGCAACTTTATATAAAAGCCAAAACACCTGTTTTTCAGAATGACATTGCAAAACCGCTGGATCGCATGCTGGGTTCATTAAGACCAACGTTAATTTTAATAATACGTATTACTTAATTACAAATGCATGCATAATTATAAAAAAGAAGAAGATTTCTATTTATGATACTTTACCGTCGTCCAATCAACTGTAACCATGAAATAAACATATACACAGTTTCGATAGCAATCAAAACAACACTAATTAACTTCTAAGTGGTGTATCTAATTATCGAAGAAATAAAAACAAAATTACTCTGTAACCAAAAAGTAAAGGTACGCGATCTTAGACCACTATAGAAGTCATTATCAATAGAGTGTGGTTGGAAGTGTGATTTTGTTGTGTCAAGTGGATAATACTCTTACAATCTTGTACTAATATATTTATTTAAGATTAAATTTAATAGAAAAGATACATTTTTTTTTTTGTATTCCCTTTTTTGTACTCTTCTTCATATTCTACATTTTAACATATTTTTATGTAATCTGAAACGTTATTTACCTAAAACAATGTATACTTTCTTATGTTAAATAAAACCTAAAAGCATGTACCAAGAACATGTTTCGTAAGAAGTATGTTTAACAAATCGAATATAGTTAAGGCAGCGTAGTTTGCACTATACTGATGAACTGAAAAAGGGAATTCTTCTTCGCAATGGATTTTTTGTTGTTTCTAACTAATAAATATTTAACGTGATCGTTATGATATTCGTTAAATATGTATTAGTTCTCTTATAAACTGGACTGGCACCTTATTTATACATTTTTTAACGGATTCGTAAACTTATTGACGTTTTCGATCAGAAAAATATTGCCTTCGTTTTGCACTCTTTTTCATCTACCAGTGATATTTGTATCAATAAAACACGATCACATTAAAAAAAGTTTTAAACATTTCTTGTTGAATAGAAATCGTCATTAATTGCAAAGAACTCCTACCCGTCTTATTCCGCCACTGATTTAAGTAGTTTGTTTATAATATACCAATCATTTTAAAGCTACATAATTAAGCTACAATCTTAATTAAAGGAAATATTTATAAACTAAACGTTTAAAGATTACAGTAAATTGATATAAAATCATTTTCACAAATCGATTGCAATCAGTTTATCAACGTGAAGGAATTAATGATTGGAAGTAACAACTGCTCACATATATATATATATATATATATATATATATATATATATATATATATATATATATATATATATATATATATATATATATATATATGTATAAAAGTTGACTTTCTGAGAGTAGACATGAATGTTCATTGGTTCAGATTTAATTTAAAATCCCAATCAAAATAGCTGCAGGCAGCTTGTATTAACAGAGCACAATTTCTGACTTTTATTAACTGAACTTATTTAGATGTTAAAAGTAGTTTAAAGATAACAATGGAAAGTAATCAATAACATTTTAATTGTTTAAAAAATACTATTATATATTAATAAATACTTTTACATATCCATATATGTACACGGTTAAATTAATCATAAAAAAAATGCACTATAGTAATATAAATATGATCACGAGGCATAATAATAATTTTAAAGATAAACGCACTTTAATATTATTATTAAAAAAAAGTTAGCTATACAGCTATACGTAGCTATACAGGGTGTCGCAATATTCAACGATAAGCGGGCACCAGAGGGTGGTCCTGCCCATGACTACACGAGAAAAAAAGAAAAGAAAATGTATATCATTTTGTTTAGAAATTACAAAAAAAAAATTAAAAAAATTCGAAAATTGAAACATGTTTTTAACTACCATGACCACAATTTTTCAAATATTTTGGATTTTTTTTTTGTATCAGCAACCTAAATAGCACTGCTATCCACCACAACCATTAAAATTCCCAGAATGCTAGTAGTTTTTACACAAAAATCAATCGAAATTATTTTTTTCACTAAAATTTTTAAAGATTTTTACTTTCAGTCCACTTTAACTCTTCGTGGTGTAAAAAAAAAGTATGAACACTACTATGGCAAGTTTTTTTAAAAATTGGCGCAACTCTTCAGGATTCCAAAATGATATAATACTCCAGGAAAATGTATGTGATATGTAAATAAAGTTAGCAGACCTGAAAATACTGAAAGAGGTAAGAATATTTTCAGACCTTCTTAGATGACTTATGCTAAAATCATCTTCTATATCTCTATCCTCTTTTTATATTATTTTTTATTATATTAAAAGCTTATTCCTCTGTGGGTCCAGTCTTGTTTAAGCCTTCTCTAATTGTGAAACATACTACGTCCGACCGGCTATACGAGCAGTTTGGAATTAGCACACTTTACCATGAGGGCAAGCTTCTACTTTAATCTACTGTGTTGAAAATGATAAAAGCACGCTTGTATTCATAATCGCCGGCAGGATTACTTTAAGAGAGGTGCATCTACATCAGGAAGGTGCATGCTCAATGTTCACAGGTAAAGGACATAGACATCATAGACAAAAACATAGACATCTTAAATTTATATTCAAGCAATGACATTAATAATACAAATTTCATTTCCTAATATTTTTCTGCATATTTTCTTTCAGAGCAGCAGTCCTTTCATAGCCTATAACCCTGTAACTAAAATCTTCTTCAATCTGCAAATCTTACGCGTTGAATGTACTTAAATAATTACAAGAGAAGAACTTGTAAAGATGTTTGCTAACATGAGCAGCAGCAACTAGTAGCCGCCTGAACATTGCACTGGTCAAGGTGCTATTTTATTAGTGACATCTCCTGACATATTGTTTTTAGAGTTTCTTGGTTTTTTTGTCAGAAGTTAATTGGTAGCGAGGTATCTGTGGAATGGTCACGTTAGTTAAGTTACTGAACAACTACTTATATAGAAATGTGTAATAGAAGAAACTACTTGATAGCATTTTGTTGAAATGCATAATACATCACGAAATACAAATACTTTAAAATCAATAAAGTCAAAAGATTACCCTAAAAATACATAATAATTTCCATATTAAATTGTCAACAATTTCTATGTAGTATTAAGTACGCTTTACTCAGTTCTTCTAAAACATCAAACACAACTTTAAGGTTCTGTTAAGTTTCAAATAATATTACGAAATATTCTCAATACAAGTTGCATATTTTATTACAGTATCACCAAAGTATTAATATTACTTTTTATTATAAATATTCCACTTTGAAAACACAAGATTATATATTCTATAAACTATAATATTCAATGGAAAAGTATCACTAAGTCGTTGCTTTAGAGAAGAATATAAAAGTAAAGTATTATTCCCACGTACTGTTTTAGTTTTAATTTTATTTTGTGGATTCCTTAACTCAAAACGTACAACATGATAGTACGGTGTTTTTTTCTAACAGTGTTTTTATAACCTACAATCTGTCAAAGTAAATACTTTTTGTTCTGCAAAAATATGATGAAATAAAAATAATGGGCTTGTGTCCTATGTCTTAATTTCTATAAAAGTGTACTATATATTGATAAAGTGAGTTATTAGAACCTCAAATGTTCAATTAATTTTTAATAACTCCTTATATGTTAAGAGATATTAACAATTAAAAAAGTCATTTTGTCTCTTTAATTATTAAAGGGATTCAACGTTGTACACATTCCAAATGCATGTTACATCATAACCGCTGCCAACCTTACAGCTCATAAATCTCTGCTTTATGTATTTATATATCAAAATATCAAATATTATTTACAGCTATTCAAGGAACAATAAAATGTCAATATTATATCTGTCTTAACAGGGTTAAATAAAATAAAAACTTATTATTCTTTGACTTGACTTGATTAGTTGACTACCAACAGCTACAAAACATTACCAGAACACTGACCTACTTAACAAATAACTGACGTTAAAACGCATTTCACGTCATAAAAATATGGCCGACCATTTCTAGCGCTAAAACTACAATTAAAACTTTTAATTGCTATATCTCCGTCAATATTTAGATATCTAATAAAATAGACACGCCAATACACATTTATTAACATCAATTTCAATAAACAATTGAAAAATCGACCACTAAAAAATGAGGAAACAAGCCCATTATATTAAATGCGCATCAACTGCATTCAAAATAAAAACTATAAGACTGAAAATAATTTGTGACTAAAACATAAAATGAATTCAGTTGGTGAGAATGACTCCTCATTTTAGATTCAAAGCAAAACAACAAAGTTGAGCTGCTGCAGTACTGTGGTACAGTGCAGTGTTGCAATGTTTTTGCATCCTCACAATTATCGTCTCTACGTGTGCAAACTGACTTGCGTTGCTGATCTTGTTAAAATTATTTTAGCAATAAAACCACAATGTGTTTGCAGCTGAAGTAAATACGACGCTTTACGTTGCCGGTGTTCAAATGTATTTTTCTTATAATATAATATATAATGTGTTTCAATATCATATTGCTATAAATATTGGATGCAGAATCTATATGACGGTTGTTTGATTTTGTTTACTTTGTTGAATGTTTCCTTTTTTCTAAAATAAAGTTTTTAATAAAAATATTTCACTTGTGTACTGTTTTCGTAATTCTAGTTGAATGTCCCTCTCTAGCTAGAGTATTTACATTTCTCGCTTTTCTTCCCAGTAAACATTTTGGAGTCACTTCCCAGTAAACAATTTGGTGAAGTGCCCTATTTAGTGGCGTTTCTATCACTATTTCACTTCAATTATAGTTCGCATCAACTTTATCTTCATTTGTACTCCGACAGGTGGAGTAATTTCGCCATTTGTAGGCGATAAAGTAGACACTTTATATGAAAAAATGTGAGTAACTGAACTATAAATGAACTCTTTCATGACAAAAAAATCATGACACATCTTCAATATGATGTCAAAGTGACTCCAAAATGTTTACTGGGTTTGACATCATATTGGAGATGCGTATGATTTTTTTGTCATGAAAAAGTTCATTTATAGTTCAGTTTCTCACAATCGTTCATATGAAATGTCTATTTTATCGGCTACAGATGACGGAACCACTCCACCTGTCGGAATACAAATGAAGATAAAGTTGATGCGAACTATAATTGAAGTGAAATAGTGATAGAAACGTCACAAAATAGGGCACTTCACTAAATGTTTACTGGGTTACAATGGTTTGTGTCATATTTTACTGCTTTTTACCTTTTTTGTTTTGCAGGTTATATGCTACGTTGAACAATGAAAAACATTCTGCCAACTTAACAAAGTAAAATTGAATTTAATTTCCTTAATTACTGAATAACATTCAGGAGCGCGTTAAGCTATGAAGACACTGAAGAATAAAAATTTAGTGTAGCCCAGTTGCTATTAATTTTTTGAAAAGCAATTAACCAAAATTCTAATAAAAATACCATCCAAATTACAAACACATCATAAATCTTGAATCTCCAGACCCGAAACGATTTGGAATTCTCAAATGCCAGACCACTATACAAGCAAATACGTAATATGTCTATTTGATAATACAAATTAATTTATATCCAAGCCCGAATAATTTATTCAATGACCGCGAGTAATTTTAAAGAATATTTAATATGATTACATTAATCATTACTGCAAAAAAGATTAATTAATATATTAATCTGATTTAGTCAAAACAACGTTTAATCAATCGAAACCAAGATCTAAATATTATGAGCAGCTGAAAAAATGAACGCTTTTGACCATTAAGACCCAACTGGTCCTAAAGAGCTACCAGCAGAATCTTTGGACCATTGAACCATCCGCAGTACACTTATATCGAATGATAAAATTAAATGATTTTGTATGATACAGACAAACTGGATTTATCAAAATAAAAGGCTGTTTTGCCCTCTGCACTAAAACCCGATTTTCAGGTCTAGCAGGAATTCCTGAATACGGAGATCTCTGTGTCTTTCTTTGCCTTTGGTTTAACGTTGTTTTAAGGAGATGGTAATTTGATAAAAATTTGTGGGTTGATATCCATTATATTGCATCCAATAATACTCCGTTCAAATTTCAATTTGTTGGGTAATTAGGAGTTTAAAGCCCTCAACAGTGGCGTAGGTTGAAATACTATTCACAATGCCACTGTGAAGACTATCTTATATGTAAAGAAAGGACATATTAATTATGAAAAATCGTTTCAATTCTTGATTTATTCTTTCTGGAGAAACTAGCCGCAGAATCTATAGTATTGAGCATAATTTTATAACACAATCATTTACATATTATTTATGTATATACACACATATATGTAATTAACAGTGTATGAGTTCAAAACATCTTAATATTCATCGATTAATTACTGCAGCGTTTTAAGTTCGTTAAGTTATTCGGTTGATCTGGTAGAGCGATGAGGCGGCACTGCACCACTACGATATATCGTACTAGAATCTTAAGCCAAGTATCAACCAACAAAGCTTAAAGAAAATCTTAGCACACTTCAAAAAATATTCCATAACAACTTGCGAATAAAGACAAACTATTTGTATTGGCTTGTGAAAATATGTCGACAGGAACACCTGCTACAAAATATGTTCATAAACGTCAGACAAACTTGGTGAGTACATGGCTTTAATCCACTGCTTAGTGCCTGCAATAACTACAATTTAATATGTCAATTAATTTATTTACAGAACAATATTTATTGTTATTGCTTAGTTAAAACAGGTTCAAGAAGCAATGTTCTATATCTAGATTCTAGAAAGTGTAATAAAGTCGGCTAAACACTGAGATTTTAGATTAAACTGACTGTGACATGCTATTTCCACATTTAGTTTTTACAAATAACATATTAAAAGTAAGATTATGATCTTGTTACCTGTAATGGTCCAATTCACAATAACTTCAAATGCTAAAAATATCAATTCTTACCGAATTCTAATACATTTAGTGTTACTGATTAGTGGTTACAGTTACAGATCAAAACATGATAAAAATAAAGAAAATAAAAACGTTAACGAACTAATTAAGTAATTGTTGAAATAATTTATTGGAGATGTGAACATAACTAATTGTGCAACACATTTTAGTGAGTAAAAGGGACGCAAAATGTAACTAAGGGCAGTCATTTTATATTTCGCATCATTTTTGTGGTAACATTTGGCAGATATTGTGTTCCATTACTAATTTCAGAGTTTGTACTTTGGATAAAAAAATAAAAATATCTACAAAGCTGGTCTATCTGATTTTTCCGCAAAGCTATCTGGCTTTTCTAAATATGATCCATGAATTTGATCCATCTGCTCTTGAAACTGATTTCTTTATCTATCTTGGTTTGCAATCAACGACGATTTTCACACAACTAAATAAATAGCATCTAGAGAAGTTATGACTTCATCTAGATCTGTAGGAAAACTGTAAATAAATGACAATCTGAAATCTAATAAAATGGATCTATCTAGTTTTGAATAGACGGTTTTTTCTAGTATTTTGCCTAAGATTAGCGCTTTAATGTATAACTGGCTGAAATATGTTTGGCACCCCGGCGTTATATTCACGTCAAAATCAAAACGAGGATATTTAATTTACGATTGTTCTTAAAAGCAACATGAGAACAACAACGGCTTCGTAGCGTTAATAAAGCATCCAACGTATCGATCGACTATCATAATATATTCATTATCCGGATCAAGCAATAAATAACGTCGTTACTATAATTCAGACCGTTAAAACATTTAAATAAATTTTAATTCAATTCAAAATAAAAAGAAACAATATTTATTAATTATATATCTATTAAGTCTGGTCTGCTTTAACATCTGATTGCTCAGCATCAGTTTGCCGGAGGGAGATATCTAAGTATCTCTATTACAGTTCATTTCATAGATTTATAATTTAAATATTTCAATAACTAATTAAGCGGGATAATAGCATTTACATTTACAACAGGTTTTAAAAGATCGTTATGAAATGAATAATAATAAAATATGTATGTGTTTTCAAGTGCGACTGGGTTCGAATCGCAGAGCAACGAATTATTATGATAAGAATCCACAGGTCTTTAACGCATCGGATAGTGCGGCCTTATAATTGAAACATAGAAGAAAAGAGAATTGAGAGAAGTGGAATTACAAACAAGTATCTTACGGGTTTTTAGAGACCCTAACTGTCAAAGATTCAGAATTTTAGATTATTCTACATAAATATAATTTCCGAGCAAAACTTGATATTTTAAACAAAGTTTTATACTCTTTAGGAGTGTATGATACACTGTCTCGAATAATTTCTTAAATTTCAGCGTGTTACAAAGTTTCCTCGACAAAATGTAAATAACAACATTGACATAAAAATTAAACATACGTTTCACGTCCATCAGTGGTTAGCAAATACGTGAAACGTTTTGGAATGCAATTGTTTAAATTATCATACAATGTGATATGAGGTTAGCCATAAGCCGTGACATAGTAATCACAAAGAATAAACGGATAAGAAGAAGAAGAAAAAGTACTATGACACTGTAAATCATGAATAACACACAATTAACAACAGTGTACTGAAGTAAAGTGATAAATGTTTTACGGATTATATTGAGTTTAACTTCAAACTCTAATATCTGAGATATTTATTAGATATCTCATTCGTTCACTGTTTAGCCTTACCGTTGTTATCAGGGGCCCTATTCCTGAGTCTTGCAAACAATAATCGCGATCGAAGAGATCTGATTTCTATGAGTGAAACATTTAACGAATCACTTTTAAAAGAGTATTCCTGTACAATTCCTAAATTTTATTATTAATTATTATTATAGTTCAGAAATATTCTTTTAAAAGTAATTCGTAAAATGTTTCACTCATAGAAATCATATCTTTTCGATCACGATCATTGTTCGCAAGATTCAGGAATAGGGCCGCAGATCTCAAACGGAATTTTGAACCTGTTTTGGAAGCCTAAGCAGCAAGCATAAACGATTCGCATATTTATTCATATAAATGTGTTACTGTTAGCAGCGTCAGCGTTTCTCCGATAGAACTCGGTTGCTACTTTGCCCTCGCTTCTCTTTTCTTCTACCTCCTACCTCCTTTTATACAAGTAAGATTCATTAAAAGTACAATAAACAATAATTATAAATAAGTTCGAGACAAATCATTTTTGTAATTAACTTAAAAATTGTGTTCTTTTAGACACGTACGTTAATTAGAAAAGCATCTACAAAGTACAGTCTTTTACAACGTATTTACTGCACCACACCAATCCAATTATACTGTTTTCTCATGAATTCAAAGTAGAAAAGAATGTAGAAGAGTCGTTTAGATAATAAACGTAAGACTGATATGTGTACACCACGTCTAATAAATTAGATCTAAGTCTTTTGTTTCGGTTTTTACGAGGCAGACTTGACTTTCCAGGCAGTCGAATCTCAGACAGTCCCGGAGCGCAGAGCGGAGACCCTTGTTTTTGTAAGAGTATTGGTATGTTTTTGTAGTTGCTGTGTTGTACGGACGATGGCGTTACTTTCTCATTCAGCACAGCGTCAATTTGTTGGGTGTCTTATTGACTGTATCGCCTTTCCAACTGATCTGTATCGCGTCCTGTACCACAGTTTGTTCCAAGATGTTATCTTCCTGATTCTCAACGGGCATTTCTTAGATTGTGTAGAAATATTTGTACGTGAAATTCATAATATTACTTTTATGATATAAAAATGTTTGGATTGGATACAACAACGTAAATAACATGTTGTAATAAATGTCATGTTTTTAATTCTATACATTTTTTAAATATATAATCTTTTCTTTTTATTAGTCACAATTTTTAGTAGGTAAAAATTTCTCATATACAAGTTACTGCAACAGTGTTGCCTGATTTAAACGAAACGAATTTGAATACTTAAAGCCATCGATGTTTGTTCAAAAAGCTGGTCAGATTTGGGAAAGCAAAATTTTCCGAAAATTAGTAGAAAAAGGCTACAATGCTAAAAACAGATAAGAAACTTATGAAAAGAAAACCAGAGTGTGCAAGAAGACGAGGAAACAAATGAAGGTGAACTTAAAGAGGATATTAGTAGTCAATTAGAAGAGGAACGCGTCAATAAGAAGGAATAAATAAACATCTTAAAGGAGCCGGAGGGCTGATCATGGCAATGCAAATGGATCACAGATTCAATCTAAACTAGTCTGTCTGCTTAATGAACGGGTGCATACAATTTCTGCATGAAATTTACCAGGTTTACAGCATTAGAACCGCTAGAATCGTACGGCTAAAATAACGTTCTGTTGCTGCACTTTATTAGCTGTTCTCCATTATAATATTATCGATAAAATTGAATTCATACAAATACAAGGATTATATCTTCTAAAGAGATACCCAACTTGTTTAACTCGTTCCTGTTTCGATAAGTATGGAATGTATCAGTATAATCAGATTTCTGTACTTTCTAAACAAAAAACAAAAAAAAACAACAAAGAATTCTCAATAAATATTCTATTGTATTTCGATTACATACAAATGCAATTTATTCTTATCAATTTATTGAATCTCCTGGGAATATATTGAACTTCATTTTTAATAAAGATTAAAACTCGTTCTTTAAAAACATTTACACAAAAATGTAAACAACTTATTTCATTCTAATTTCTTTACAATCTGTCAACAACTCATTTTTATTTTTAATATACGTGAAGTATATTAAAAATACCAACCCGTACGTTTTATGAAAATGTATTATAAACATTCTTGCAACTGAAATATTGAAAGATATTTTCATATTAAATACAACTCAAATATTTAATTTAACTCTACTGAAGACAATCAGTGGCGGCTTTACGCACTGGTGTAAGATAGGGACCTTTACACATACAAAAATGTTTATAATTCTTTCCTAGTTACAAAATGAATGTAGAAGTTACCCTGTGGCAACCTAGCAAGTTTTTAACTATGTAAGAAGTTTTTTTAAAGTACACCATATATATTTTTACAACTTTTCAAAGGTTAGTGTGAATCTTATAATCAGGGCTCCTAGTTAGCCCAATCCGTCACTGAAGTCATTCGAAAATAGTATAAATAATTTTTTATATTTTAATAACACTGAAAAACGTACTAGAGAAGTAAATCTGGTTTCGCGAGTTTCCGGACAAAATATTGCATCAAATGTCACAAGTGCAATGCGGCAGTAATGAAAATTCCATGGCGTTTCTCTTCCATGTTGCAGACGCGACGGTTTTACAGGGCAAGAGGGTAAGGTTCACGCTCACGTTCACATAACCACAACATTCAACGTTAAGAATTTAGCATTTCAGAGTTTTCTTAACTGATAAAATCAGGAAATACCATAATGTACCAACTGGTAATATATTTTATTAGTCTCAGAAAAAATGCAGTTATAAAATAAAACTAGAAAAAGTTATTTAATTGTAGAAGTTTTAGATTTTTGGAAGAATCATTCCTCAAATTTTTAATTCATTTAAGACATTTAATTACATTAACTTAAAAATAGAATAGATACATATACATTTTATTTAAATGTTTTCTTCAACTAGTCGTACAGTTTTTCTTATCACTGAATCATATACATTGCTGGTCTAAGAAATTAAGAATTAATTAGTTTTTTATCATCTTCATAATAAATTTATCACATTAAAGATCTCTGTATTACCCTTTGCACTTTGATATTAATCATTCTATTTTGTAAAAGCAAAAGAACATTTTTGGGGTTATCACTTCTTGGAATGAAAATCTAACTCAGAGTGGTAGAGTTTATCACAGCCTACGATCGCAAGAGTTACTACTATTGTTAATGCAACCCGAAATGGGAAGCCTTTCTTGATGATGTATGTGTTTTCCGTTTGTAGCATTAGAGCAGGTCCGGATCAGTACGTGAATTCAAACGGAGCTGCTAATATTAAGGAAATAATAATATATCCTTATCTACGAATATTTAAAATTAAAACTATCGCTTGTATGATTTATTTCTGTTAAATTAGTCGTGCTATAGCTGGATTGAGATATTGTACATGATGGGGGAAGTGGAAGTTGCAAAATGTCTAGCATATAGCTGGGTGGTGATCCGAAAAAATTATCAAAAAAATGTTGCTTAATAGTTGTTGTAAAACGAGGGTTTTCTTAAAGGATCGGTCAATTTTGCTCCAATTTCGATAGTTTTTTGTGTAAATATAGGTAATATAATATATTAAATTTTTAACAAGTCAAATATTGCAGAATATTTAAGCTTTAATCTGTAAATTGAAAGAACAAGAAGTCTCGACATTCATCATTACACAGTGTGGCCTCCAACTTGTTTTCTTTCATTAAAATAAGGGGTTTTCCATAAAACGCGTGATTTCATTTTTCTTGAAAATCTCTCCTTCTCTTTCAATAGAATAACATAGCTTTTGCCATGACTGACATACATCCCCTCCCTCCCCTCCTCCTTGCATTGAACGTAATGCTTTCCTAATGTGTAACAGATAATGAATAAAGAATACATTTTTCAACATGTGTTTCTTTTCAAGAATTACAGTTCTTTAAGCTTCCTTTCAAAGGCACAGGACACAAAATAAACTTTTTATTTTAACTATGTCAATTTGCAATCTAAATTGACTATATATAAGTGAAATTTATATTTCGTATACATTTCGCTTCGATCACTCTAAGCGCTAATATCCTAAGTACAGCTCTGTTCTGAGACTATGTGATTTTGTTGTAAATAATACATTACCCACTAGATGGGGGTAACAACTACTAACGTGCAGTGATACCGTTTATTCTACAAATGAATTTAAAACATATATTATACATTTAATTGTTTTTCTTTATTGTTTATAACATGTAGGCGTTACCTTATGCTATAAAACACATTATATTATTACATTTGAATTCGAAGTAAATAACAGACTACATTATTATACAGGTACAAATACAGGTATACCGGTGCAAACTGCGTCACGCAGCATGGAGCTACAGCTAACTGGAAATGGATTTTGCTAATAATTCAAGAGAACATTTTCCTATTTATAGAAAGACGTGATATTAATAGGGGTCATGCAGGAATAGACCTGCGCTGAGTCGAAGAATATATATTATGCGCTCGTATCCAACATTATGATATTTCATAGTTTTATCAAAGAATTTGTGGTGCGACTTTAAAATAAAGAGATAAATATTCTTCATATAATCTTATATAAAAACGTACATTAAAACTCAATATATTCCAAATTTTTGTAAGAACGAGTTGAGTACAGATTCATTATCTCCAAAAAAAAAACATGGAGAAGAGAAGAATATTACAGATGACAAAATGTACGTAAAAATAAAGTGAGAAAAATAATCTTTTTTTTTCTGTTAAGAATTTTGTTTTGAAATGTTCATATTATAACAAAACACTATTGAAAAATGAAAATATCACAGAAATAATATACAACAGAGGAAAATATACACAAAGGAGGCGGTGGAGTGATGTAACTTGAAATATTATGTACAATATACTTGAACACGGTTGGAAGATGGAATATATGTATATGTATACGTGTGCTACGATGTAGTATGTAAGTACAAGGCTTTTAAAATGATTTCAGTTGTCTCTGCTAGGATAGCAACAACATCACACTGAGATGAATCAGATCCCTTTCAATATATCAGACAAACCATATTGTCTTCTTTAAAATATTGTAATATTTAGAGTTGCATTTTAAAATTGCTGAATTATTATTTTTTAGTTCACTTTCATTCCTCAAAGCGTCGAAAATACCAAATATGTGAATAATTAATACCGTATGCTTGCTTTCGCTCTTGTTTACTTACTTTTAATATTTATATAATATATATTTAACTCTATGTTTTTTTTTAGTTTAGAATTTTTTGCACAATCAAACTTCTATTATTACGATGATTAAAGTTGTATATACACAATATTTATAATAATTATTATAATAAACAATATTATTTATATTTTCGCAACATTCCATACTACATTCTATTTTTATCGTTTTGCAACACAATTATAATTAGTGAGTGGGAAAACATCCAGCTGTAAGTGTAAGTGTTAGTGTAAGTATATCAGGCGTTCACGTCCGGAATTAGAAGTACCAATCCCCAATGCAATTCAACTTCTCAAGTAATAAACAATACAACAAAAGAAGAATAAATAAAATATTACTGAATCATATTTAACATAAGGTATGTATGGGCTAGGAGTCTAGTATTCTACTCATAAATTAATGCTATATTACAATGGTGTCCAACCTTACTGTTCAGAAGATCCGTATTCAAAATCATTGCGGTACAGGACCAAATATCTGACTTTGAAAACGAACGGTTTAGTGTTGGTAAATAGAATAGATTAAATCATGCAAATATTTGCTTCGGTACATAAATTTATTACAAAATCTATATGGTTTAAAAAAATTATATCCAGAAGATTGACACACTAAAAATTATTCACATATATATAAAATCAAAATTGCTACTGTCTGTAAATTGTGATCGTAGGGAAGAAGGTACTATAGATCACATTATCCTGGGATATAAAAATAGAAGGTCAAATAGATGCATTACTCAAAATTATTACTAAATACACCAATCTACCTGTGAATATTTTATTTTTCATTTCAGATGTAAAAAGTGATCTGACTAAGTTTATTGTACAATTTATAATAGACCAACAAATAGAAGTATAAGTTAAATATAGTTAAAAGTATAAAAAATTACATTTATGTATAATGCAATGTAGAATTTATGTGTAATATTTTGTAATTGAATTTAGGCAAGAACGCTGAAAAAACTAAAGTCACAATAAATAAAAAAAAAAGAATATTTGCTTTGGTCATATTCGAAGCATCGTACAGACTAGGGATGTCACGGAGGGGGTTTTATTGGAACCGAAGTCGGAGGAGGAGGCAGTCTTACTGTTAAGGACAAGTCTAATAAAACAAATTAATACTAACATCATTCAGCCTCTTTAATTTCAGTTAATACCTAATACACGTAGCTTTCTAAGGTTACCCACGAATCAGATTACATCACTCTCTGCGAGTGGTCTCGAATGGATAGTTATATACGTATTCCAGAGTTGTTTATGTTAAGATAAGACTGAAGCATAGTTAAGAGTAGCACTAGGGCTGTTCTGGGAGCCTTAGAACGTAATATCGCTAACAGTATCTACACGCTAGCCGCAGTCACCGCTGCGCTTCAGACAATGACATTAAAACATAACTTACAACGCTCAGGATACTTATGGATCACAAACCGTAATTTGGATATGTTTCCTTAACAATACTTTACCAAGTATAGAACTATGAATATGTTATAACTAACTTAAGACTACTTAGAAAACTTAACAGTACTCAACTGTTTCTAACTGGTCTAGAAAACCACATAATATAAAATGCCACATACAAACCCCAGTTCTTACATCAATACATGGTACTTGAAACCAACAAAATACATTACAAAACTAAAACTTGAAATACTCACGAACTTGAGTAAAGTATACCACAGGCACAGGCACAGGCAGAGACTTACTGTACTCCGTACTCGTACGATTGTAAGTGGTTTCAATAGTTGTACGATAACTATGGTCTATGTACAATCTACAATGATGCCAGTCATTATAATCATTTATTTAACAGTACATAATTACACTATATAAGTGTATTATTTAAGTATGTTGTATATGTATATACTTATACAGATGCAAATACCGACTTAAATCATCAATAGCCAGTTATACTTTTATAAGTCGTTATAAAATCATTATTTGAAATATATTATATTGTTATTATCGTTCGTGTAAAATGATTCATGCATAATTTATTAATACCAGATGAAGCAAGAAGTATTTCAAAGGTTTATGTTCTTCATATGTTACTTTAAGTAATAATGTATTTTAATTATAATATTATTAAGGGTAGGCTAATCTAACAAAAATCTGACAACATCGTTTTCCCATATTTTCCGATCAAATCAGATCTTTCTCTCCGTTCAAATTTTAGTGTTTACGCATCCAATAAACGGACGCATTAAAATAACTAAATAAACCATTTTACTGACCATACTATCAATATTTCAGTTTGATTGACTTTCTACGTTAACAGAAATCTGTCCACCATACAAATATGTAAACACTAACATTATTTCAATAACCATACTTTATTTATAATCTGAATAAAACAAAAGGAGATTGATGGTAGTACCAGCTTAACTTACATATATGTCTATATGTTTATTTATACATGCTTGTGTATACAATTCATTGTTCTATGTAGTCGACAGTATAAAGAAAACTTGATCATTTTCTTATCACAATTGAAAATCTTTCTTTGAATTGTATTTTATCGAAGATGATTCGCATATTTCAATCGGTTTGGAGCATTTTGTCACAGAATATAATACATGTCAAGGGCTGCTTGTTTTATGTTAAAATGTTGTTTTGAAGTTACATTCATTTTGTTGTGCAATGAACAAAGAGTGCAATAAGCGTGAATCAGGGTTGCAACCATACGACAATAAATGTTGTAAATAAATACAACAAATTAACATAGAAAATATTTTAAAATAACGCCACGATGGCGGTGATATTTGACGCCAGATGGATGTGTCTTTGGATTTGAATCTCAGACCAGCTATATTTCTGAATTTAGTTGTGCAAAATTGTGTCATATTCGCCAAATTCTTTTATTATTACATTAAAATTAAAGAAATTTAAAGCCACAATACAAAAGACATATTTTCAAACATCAGTCTTCGTAAATTAAAAGAGAAATAGTAAATGAGAAGAAAAGAAACCATTTCAAAAATTCAAATCTCTGGCGTAGCTAGAACTTTAGGGGTCTTATAATAAACGTTTTCCAGGCTTATTATGATTTATGAAGTTACAATAAAAAGTATGATAAAAGTAGTAGACTCAAAGGTCCGAAGAGCCAACATTCTTAATAATGATGATCTTCTTATTAATCAGAATTAGAAGAAAATCCGATTCAATCCGAATAAAAAACGATTTTATTTTTTAAATTTATTTAACTTAACTATTGTTATCACTTTTCTTAAGAGAACTAAGACAACTATAAGTAAGTTAACTGTTAGTTAAGTTAAGACCCTTTTTCTGGTAATGTGGCCTTATATATACATACAACTCTCCACTTAATAAAAAATAATACTAACCAGAATATGTTACAGATGATTCTAATTCTAAAAATGGCATAGTTGTGTTCTTAAACAAAACTTTTGAAATATGTATTTTAAAAACATTTTTTAGTTAAACAATCGATTCTCTACTAAGACTGCATCCCTGAACAATAAGTCGTGATATAAATACTGGTCTATTATATTCAAGGAAAATCAAAAATGGACAAACATCAAAGGACAATCACAGTCACGTAATTTTCATTTCAAACAGTCTTGAAGATATTCCGCTCTGTATAATCACAGTGTCTGTCGATTCACAAACACAAACACACACAAATACATTTACACATTCAAACAAACAAACATACAAATACACAGACAAATATTCTTGATCTGCTGACAGAAAAATGTCGTCACATCGACTTTTATTACTTTGTAAATGTTCAAGATTCTATTTTGTTGGCAACTCTGAACAAAATCTGAGACTGTTGCAAGATGCTGAATGCATATGTATGTATATGTGTAAGGGTTGATTCGTCAGTACGCGATGTGAACTTTATTTAAGATGATATTTATAAAAGTTGGAGACAAAACACGTCATCAATTTGTCATTAGTTTTCTTTGACTATTAATGTCTCGGATTGCAATACCACTTGTCTGTAATTCTGTTCACATTTTTTTTTTATATCTATTTATTTTTTTGCCTTGACTTTTATTCATCATAGCCACCATCAAACATTTTTTTACATATTTCACATTTTATAATTCTATTTTACAAATTTCTAAATATTTAACTAATTCACTAATTAATTTTGAATCACTTAACAAAAATTTAGTATTAACAGGAAAAGTTTTAACTACATTTTCACTATTGAATTTTGATCTTTCTAAACAATAATTTATGCATTCAAATATAATGTGATCCAAAGTTCCTTCTTCACCACATTGACATCTATCGTCGGATTTAATATTAATTTTGTACAGGTGAGTTGGAGTTTTACAATGATTACTTTTGATTTTGATTATAGTTGTAGTTCTTCACATTTAGATAGCGCAGTAGCCGAAGAGATTTATACTTGACTGCCGTGAATTTTTGTTTTTTGTTTGATCTGTTTTAATTGATAAACGGAGAGAAAGACACCAGATACTCGGAAAATAGAGAGAAAGGATGTGCAAGGTGTGTTGGACAGAGATAGAAACGCTGGAGCATATTAAGTATTCATGTGAGTGAATAGAGTAAAAAATGAAAAGAAGATTGTCCAGTAATGAAAGAGAGGCAGCGATGGATGGTTGGAGATAGAGAGAAGGAGCAAGGAAAGAGAAGGAAAAGCAGAGTAGAAACAGGAGGGAGAGTAGCAGGAAGAGAGAAGCAGTAGGGTTTAAATTTATCTGTTTTCTTTGTATTTTTATTTTTTATTTTGGAAGGAGTGAGAATGGGTAGATAGAATGAGGATCGCAAAATGTAATTAAGAACAATAATATGTAATTTAATGGTTTAAGGCGGTGCCAAATGGCAAAAACATTACAATAAAAATAATAATAATTGATTTATGTCTTTACACAATTTGTGGAAATTAAAATTGGTACTGATATACAAATGAGTTTTCATTCTTGAGGAGCATCAAAAATTTCACTTCTCCCGGACCTAGCACCTTCTCTGTAGCACTTCACGAATAAGGCACATAAACCTAATTAAAACAATAATTCTCTCTCTCGTTCTCTTTTATGCTTGTCTATCTAAGAGTGAACACTTAGTTTGTGAATTTTATAAGCTAGTAAGGATTGTAATTCAATTAAATAAACTTTTAATTCGAGTTGAACTTAATTTGTTTTATTTCCTAGTAACACCAGTATTGTGTACGAGCACCCCTATATTCATAAATAAATTGTGCTTTTAGTAAGGATTTACACTTTTTTAAATTCTACAAGTACATTTAATTAGATCACATGTTTAACAGTCCATATATTAATTAAGAAAATGGGTGTTGATCATGTAATAATTATAAAACCGTTTTATATTTTTTGCAGGCGATCAAAGAACTAGTTTATGCCATAAACTAGTTCCGTGTATAAAAAAACTCACAATAAAAAAAAAGATATTAATTATGTTTAAAGTATATATAATTAAATAACAATAAAAACTACACATAAAGCATGCAGAAAAGATTAATCTATGGTATCTATAAAGTGCGGTGAGCCAATGCATTAGTACGGTACAATACTATCTCTTAATAATCATTTTATTGATTTTATTATTATTAGGTTTGTATCGTTAAATATTTTATAATAATAAGGTTTTATACTAAATCGTGTAATTAAACTATTTTATATTTTATAAATTAATATCTTGTAGATGTTTTATAAGATGTGAAAATTAAAAGCATTGCATTTATGTAATACCGTCTTGTATAATAACGATTTCGTTGGTACAGACTACGACAAAAGCTATTGCTTACTTAGAACCGATTTTTGAATAGTCACTTAACTGTAGCTTATTATAAATATTGGTAGATATAACTGTAGTTTAACCAAGCTAAATAACTGGGTTACATTTTACGTTATTTAACTGTGTTCGGACTTTGACAAAACTAGAATTAAACAACCCATTTTTAAGTTAATATCTTAACTGTAGTTTAAGTATACTACGCAGGCGCAATACAACTTTTGAATTTTATTGTACCACACCAACGTCTTTAACAATCTTTCATTTATCTGCTACTAGTTTTTACTAGTTAATGTGCGGTAATAATAAAAATAGAACTACTTAAATAAATTATATATTTATGTAAACAAAACCTTTATTTTATCATAATTTTAATCAATATCTGAGTAATAATGCTAAGTCTTTTGAAATAAGCTGTAATTATATTGATTAAATTTTACCCACGTGGATTTTAAGTTAATAGAAATATGTTAATTGTTAGCTACAGAGTTGAATAAACGTGGGCGTTGCAAATTAATTACATATCTTTAGAATTTAGATCAAGAATTTGTACACATTACCTAAATTGTTATGTTTAGTAATACTATTATTGTTATTATTCTGTATGTTAAAATGAAAGGAAAGTAATATTAAAAACTAGAATAAATAATGGAAATAATATTTTATTATTCGTTTGTAAAATATTAGAAATATTAGCTGTAGGGTTATCTCACACTGAACAGACTACGTACGACATCAACAAACGAATTGTTTCACATTAACCCAGGTAGAAAATGAACCTTAGAATTACCTTGTGATAAGTTAGCAAATAGAAACCTTGTACTACAAGACAATTTCTATAAGAAAAGTAAAAATTGATCTTTAAATTAGCTTGTGACAAGGTAGCATATGCGAAATTTGCATTGAAAAACAATTATCTACCTAAGAACACACTTCATTATGCGAGTACGAGCGTATACATCCTTAAGTTTTAAGAAACGTTAAATAAAGGCGGGAAAAAATAAAAATTTGTTTGTTGTAAGTTATAACAAAATCTAACATAGTTCTAATTCTCTAAGGCCCGGTTTTATGGTTCGTCTTACTACCGAACTAAATAGCTAACTCCCGAATTAAACGAAAAATGGGTTTTATCATCAAGGGTTAACGCTAACTCGGAACTAAAATCGCGGAGTAAGATATCCCGTCATAAATCAAGGTGTAAATATTTAACCCGGAGTAAGTGTGCAACAGAGATAAAATATCATGCTATCTCAGCCAGTTTAGCTATCATTATTATAATATTTTAGGTTATAATATTAAATTATTGTTTATTATGAATTTTGTGAGTGACCATAATCAATTATCAATAACAGATGATGAGGAAGATCATCTATTATACAAATATAGTACTAAGTTGAGAAATCCGTCATTTTTAAAATGTTTTAAAACAATAATTAAACTGAATCTGGCATTCCCATGGGTTTACAACTGTAAACAAATATTCGAATTTCTTAAAATATGGTTTACGTCTCTACTAACTAACTCGGGATTAAATTTGGACCATAAAACCCGATACAAAAATAAGTACCGAACTAAGCTAACTCGGGGTTTCGTAACCCCGAAGTAAATAAAAAACCATAAAACCGGCCCTAAGACAAACAGCACTTAGCCTCCATTCATGAGAACGGTGTCTGAAAAGAAAGTCTATAAACTAGAACAAAATAGCCGCTAATTGAAAACCAGATCAAGGAGAGGAAATGATTACTATGTGCACAAATCATAATGTAAGGAAACTTATAATTAATTGCCTTATGGTAGCGCCGCAACTTTGATTTAAGCGACCTTGGCAACTTCCTAGTATGGTACTCGTTTTCACATGCGTTGATAATATTTTTAATAGTTGATAAAAGTAACTGTTATACTCGTACTAATGAGAATTGGTTTCTGACTCCGTTATCTAATGTATACAAGTATCAGAGTCAGTAAAATCAGTAGTTACCCAGTAAACATTTTGGAGTCACTTTGACATCATATTGAAGATGCGTCATGATTTTATTTTCATAAATGAGTTCATTTATAGTTCAGTTTCTCACATTTTTTCATATAAAATGTCTACTTTATCGGCTACAGATGACGGAACCACTCCACCTGTCGGAATACAAATGAAGATAAAGTTGATGCGAACTATAATTGAAGTGAAATAGTGATAGAAACGTCACTAAATAGGGCACTTCACCAAATTGTTTACTGGGTAGCTAAGTCAACCTAAGGATCGACGCAAAGATGCACCTGAGATTGCAAGAATGACACTTTCTTGATGTTATTACATACATAACCCCATTGTAAATTTCACATTAATGCAATTATTTTAACAACTGTATCTATAACAATTACTACAAATATTTATCTGCAACAATATGCTAAGATAAATATCAATGGTATAGTCATACTTATAAAATCCATATAAAAACCATATATTACAGTATAAGTTGAGTTTAAAAAACGTATTATTTCAGATTTCTACATATACGTGTTATAAGTATAACAATAATCTTTTCTATTTCATTATAATGACTAGAATCTATAATTCATACGGTGATTTATTACTTAATGATGTATTGGTTACCCACGTTTAGCGTTAAGTTGCTCGGGCCCGGCGAATGTGCATTAAACCTGAGTGCGATTTGTTGCTAATATATTTGTGTCTTGTTTGATAAATATTGTTCGCGATTTTAAGCGATAATGATAAAGTTTCATATGGAAGAGAATCATCTGGGTTTAAGAAGACATTCAAACTAAAAAATCACCCCCCAAAATATAAAATATGCATATAAAAGCATAAATAACTAACCTATGTTTTTATCTGTTTATAAAATTTGTTCAAAAATTCGAAAAAACTCCGACAAGAAATTTTTGTATGATTGTAAGAACTATAAAATAATCCACGTAATATTTTTTACGTATTTATGTAAAAAAATTATTAAAACTGTGTTTAATGGGTAATCAGTAATTCACATAATTCTTTTTAAAGACAACTAATTATATTTACAAAATTCAGAATAAATAAATTTATTATCTATTTTGTTTTCTTATTTCTGTTCTTAATCCACTTAATACTAAGTTATCTTTATTAAATTATGTCTAATCCATTGCCGCCCACAAATCAAAATAGTGTAAGGTATATAAATCTTGCACAAGCGTTCAACATTGGAACCAATCGTTTGATTAAGTACGGCTATTGATATTAATAAATATCATATCGTAAATCGTCATCCCGCGCACTCCATAACGGCACCAGCAATAATTTAAGATTAACTTTGTTAGTGTTTTAATGTACTATTGTGTAAATAACTTTAAATATTGAATACATATTTTTTTAAATTTAAAAATTGATTTATAAATCCGCTTTTGTAACATTCGTAGAATAGTGAATATTTAATACAGAAATTTGTAGGGCTTATTTGTTTCGTCATACTGCCAGTGGCGTAGCTCCTGCCGTATCAATGATACGGGGCCCCCGAGCTACAAGGGCCTTAAACGTGTGTAGGCAAAAATTCGAAAAATGTTATCCACAATCTCACTTAAACTTTTAGGCCGTACTTAGCTTAGTTTTGAGGAGTATTAATTGTAAGTAATCACGAATAATCAATATATAATTATTTTAATTCAATGCAAGCGTCTTTGTTCCTTTTGTAAAAAATTTTTACCCATCATTTGGGCCCCCCAATAAATTTTGATACAGGGCTCGTCTAAGACACGCTACTTTACTGCATACTGCCGACGTTGTAGCAGTCGCAATTGTTTAGATTACTACGTTAAATTCAGTATTGTGCACGAAAGGTCTTAACACCGTATTTTAGGTTGGATTAATAAACTTATAGCAAGAAAGCATGTTTGAATTTTCTAACTGGGATGTAAATACACAATAACTTTGAAAAATTTTCAGATAACAAAATTTTAGTTAAGAAAACTTTCTGTTGTAAATCGAACACTGTTATATGATATATACGAGTTAACAACAAAACACATAGCCCATTGCACACCGAGCGGCCGAGAGCTGTCCTGATCGAGCAAGATTGATGTTTCTCGATTACAACACCCAAGAATAGTATCTGAACCTGTGCAGGTTGGGAGAATATGCTATGAAAGCAGTGGCGTAGCTAGAAACATCGTGCCCTATGCAAGCATAGCCAGAGGGGCCACATCTGCTTTACTGTTGATTATAATTTAAAAGAAATCTCCAGATGTAAATTGTGGTCCCACACGCGGGAATTTATGCACATTGCAAACGCTGGTGATATCATACGCCACTGTATGGAAGTATACAGCAAGCACCATACGGTGCGGCGAGGCCAGAAATGAATGAATTAGAGTTTCGAGTTTTCTGCATGGAAATAAGAATATATCACACAACAAGAGACATTAGTGCTGCATAAATATTCTCAGTTATGACACATTACCTATTTCGAGAATCAAGATAAAACTTTGTTGATGTTAAATTCGAGTTTATATTTAAACTTTGCACAATAAAAGAACTTGCACCACATATCTAGAAATATACAATTAGATGCATAAAATATTACCTTATATCATTGCTTAACAAACTTTTAAATATGAGAGTTTTTGTAAGATAATCCTCACATTTTTAGCAGCCAATGAGATTCAAAGCAATATGTATAGTAACGCTATCGTTCACCTTGTATCGTAGTTCGTCCCATTCATTGTTGTTTGGGTAGAAATAAAATAGTTACAGGGGCCCTATTCCTGAATCTTACGAACAATGATCGTGATCGAACAGATCTGATTTACATGAGCGAACGAATTTACGAATCACTTTTGAAAAATATTTCTGAACTATAATAATAAAATTTAGGAATAGCACAGGAATACTCTTTTCGCTCATATAAATGAGATCTGTTCGATCACGATCTTTGCTCGCAAGACTCAGGAATACGGGCCCAGATCAGATAGAAATGCTTGCGAATTATACATGAATAAAATTTGTTTTTGTGATTACTTCAATTAAGGAAATATAATAAAGTCAAGCTCTAATAAATAATACACATGTAATATATAAAATTATGCATATTTTTCAACAAGTGACCCCTAAAATTTCATCTTATACTTCAATGTATTAAATTATGTATTATGTAGTCAACTCGTAGGTATATAGAGAAGCTAATATAATAACTGTTATAGTTTTATTTGAAATTCATGTGTAATAAATTTAATCTGCAAATAGTGTATAATTTTTCTATTAAGACATATGCCAATTACTGTATACATAAGGTAATTACTACTAATTATAAGCTACTTATTTCAGATTAATTAGTTTTGTTTCATTATAATGATAACTGAAAAGTTTTTTGCACGATAAACTTTAATGGTAGACCCATGCAATAATTTAATATATAAAACTATATAAATATCATTTGCATATACACAGATGGAATATATAAGACCAGAGCAAAGCAAGACACATATTAGAATTACAATTCTTTTAATATCTATAATTTTTTACAACTGTGTTTTTCAATTCATTGGAACTTAAAATACATGCACTTTTATATTAACAGTGTATAGTTTAAATGTGGTAATATTAATATTACTCGCGCGAAATTTTTTGCAAGAAGCTACCTAATTCTAAAACAGCAAATTTGTTGTTTTTTATTAACTACGAGTATGTGCCATTTGGTCTTATCGGCACAGATATTTCAAAGGCTGTGTGCTATTATTCCACAGGTGTATCTATAGAATAGTAATGAAACAAGAAAATAAATTGTAGAGAAAAAGAAAACCTAAATTTAATATAGCGGCAATGTATATTTCATATTTATAAAGAAATGAATAAATCATTAAATAAAAGCAAAATTTATTATGATTTTATTTTGATTACAAATGATGGAACAATATCTGCTGATGAATTAACAATAAGATAAATTCCTTACAAAAGCAGTGTTCCATCATTAATCTCTAAATAGTACATACCACTATGGAATAAATGGTCTTGTAATAAAATATTAATACATACACATAGTAACTGTTATTTATTACTTTGAACCTTAAATATATGTAACTGTGATTAACTGGGATAATGTTTTATATTTAATTAATATAAATAATCATAAGATTTTTTATGTATTTTATTTTTATATAACGACAATGTCAAAAAATTATGTTTAGCTTCGGCAAATAATAAAACGTTACGATGAGTAAAAAATATTATGTTAAATAACCGTCTAAATTTAAAAAGAACTGCCAAATATAAGCAGTGCTAAATTTAGAATAAAGATATTAATTTTATTTTACGTTTTGAAATTTATTTATCATGTATACTACATAGTTTTTATATTTATAACTATATTGTTTTTACTAATATATTATAGTATACTTTTAGAAATCCCGAAATAGGTTCCCCAGCTGTGGTCTAGTAAAAATGTTTAACATTTTATGTCAGACCCTGGGTCATTGAGCATTAAAATTTAAAATTCATGTTATTATTATTATATGCATAACAGAGAATAAAATTTGCATGAGACAAGACAAACTACATGTCTCATTTTTACAAAAGCCATTCATATAACACGGGCGAGCCGCTGCAGGTAGTGTTCACTGGTCAGAAGATACCAGGGCACGCGATGTGGTCTCACTGTCCATAGTCCATCTAATCCCGAACTCTATGACCTCGTAACACACCCCCAACCGTTAGGCGCTAATAATTTATGCTTATACCTCTTTTATATTTTGTCTTTCAAGCAGATATATTAAAAAAAACCTATATATCCTCAAATTTGACTTATACGAATTCATTTTCGAACTATACGTAATGTAAATAGAAAAAAAAGAAGTAAGAGTTTGTAAGTAAATAGAACTAAAATTGTACAATATATTAAACGGAGTCAGTGACATTCCCTTTAAATTTTATGCAAACGGCCATCGATGTGTACATACCGCAGCTCTATTAAAACAAACACTCAAATATAAAAAAATGTGTTAGATTTGTTTTATGCAGCACTCATCTCATGTAGTCATAATTAGCATCTATTTGTTGTGGTAATTACTTTAACTGTCAGTACTTGTACCCATCATCACATCAACGTTCAAGTCAATGACTACTGACATTCTCTGTGCACTAATGACAGAACGTATGACGAATCTCTTGACTAATATCTTCTAATTGCAAGTAAATAGAATAACTCTCATTAATACACGTCAGCAACTATGTATCTTCATCAATAATTGTCACTATTCCTTTACAGAAGCGAATATTGTTATTACAAATTATGGAAATAATGTTATTTTTAAAACAACAGTTTTTTTTAGGAATAATTAAGTAATATTATTTACAGTTATAAGTAAATAACACATGAATAACTCAAATTATTGTTAGAAATTTTAGTAATTAGTTACAGAGACGGATTGTGACAGTACTGATGAATATAAAATTGACAATCAAAATCATTTTCTAAAATGATATTTTCGTTCTGTATTATGCATATAGAATTGTATGTATTAATGTATATGTAGAAAGTGTTGAAACATTAGTATAACACAGTTATTAGTATTGCAGTAATTTGTACGTAAGCCTAATATTACACTTGCAATGAAAAATCTATAATCTGACATTCAATCGAAATACCATATTTAAATACTATGCAACAAATTTTAAGGTTAGTTTTTAGCAGCGTTTTAAATATTTACAAGAGGCATTATGATCTTAATATTGTTTTCTGATAATAAACCTAATATTTTACAGCATGCATTACCCTTTTGAGTACACATAATAATAAATAAATAATTTGATAATAACTTACAAATGCTTCTTTGCTGAGTGTTCGTACCTCACACAACACAAGGTCACAAATTCAAGGTCATTTTTGTTTATGTTTTAAAGAATTGAATATAAAATAGTAAATGGATAACTAACAACCATGTAACACATAGAGCAATAGAAGAAGATTATTTTAATAATGTTTTCTCTTCAGATACTATTATATAACCAAGATTTAGAATTTAATACACTTGACACTTCACATTTGACAAGCTGCATAGCTGCAAATTTATCACACAGAACACACAACATTGAAGAATGTGAATAAGGGACACAGTATCTGAAGAGTACATGTTAAACATCTGTTACACTTTTATCAATTAATTTATTAATATAGAAAATAATTAATAATAAAACTAAAAATCTATGCAGCTGCTTTAAAGGACAAACACTCGCGGCGGCCATTTTTATATATACTATGAATATGAACCTTTATGAATGCAGGCGACATCTTTGAAATAAAATATTAGTTACAACATTAGCACCAAATCAATGATTTTTAAAATATAGATTTATTATCTTATAAGATAAAGTATTTTTATTTAGTAATTATTAGTATTTAATATATTACGTACTCTGTAGTCGGTACTGGTAGAAAACATCTTAATATATCACTAGCGTTTAATTTATTTGTTTTTTTATTCTTTGTGAATATATTAATATTTATAAAAGTATCATCTGCATCATGCAGAGCAAAGCTCGTAAATTGCCAAATATTTATCAAAGACATAATCCGTGTATGGTAATGGATTTAAAATATATATTGATTTCGTTTTAACCTCGAAAATATAATATTAATGATATACGATACACCTTTATGACATACATCCGTTATGTTATATATCGTATGGGTTATAATAGTACATATATTATGTTATATAACAGAGCAATATCAGTTCCAATAACATATGAATATATGGTATAGCATAACAACATATATTTATGCATACTTATTCAATATTATGAAATATAACCTTTTGCAGTACGTATTATGTAGACACTACTTATTGTTATTCAATTTATTCGTATCATATGTAGTTTAGAGCAGTGAAGAACAAGCAATCAGCTACAAATTATACAAAGTAACGTATATATGTACTTTTTGCTTTAATGCATTCAAACAACGTAAATATTGTTCTAAGCATTCCCACTCACTGAGTTTTAGTGTTGATTTAAGGTTTTAATCTAAAATGTAAATTTCAGCTTGTGAAATATAAAGAAATAAAAGTAATTATTTAAAATACAAAATTATATTTAGGGTTAAACTTTAAAATAAAACTAAAAACAGTGAGTGGATACGGGACTTAACAGTGTAAACAAATGAATTATATATTATTTACTTTCGTCAAGTTTTTATCAAATATGTATATAAGTAATAAGTACATACCTGACGCCTTATGTGAGTTGCTCGAAAGACTATAATCGCTTGAATACTCTGCAGCCGGTGGTTTTTCTGTAACAATAAAAGAAATTATTATATATTCGATTCTAAAACAGTAGCACAATTTTCTATTTTACATGTAGAAGCACTGTCCTCATTTTTATTTACGAAAAAGTTTTACATAACCATTACGTAGCTTTTACATAGATAAATTATTGTGGATAGGTAGGTTTAATTCCCTTTTTTATTTTAAAATTTGAAGTGATTTCATCAGCAAGGACATGTTCGCCTGAAGTTATTTTATTTTAGTTAAATTTGATTTATTAAGTTTAAGTAAATTAGGAATTGGAGCACTTTTTAAATTTCTTCTGAATTGTCTGAAACCATGTTCTTTAGTTCACCACTGATGCTGTGTTTTGTTCGTAACTTCATTTTCAAATTGAAATATTTAAATAGTTTAATATTAAAGCAATTTTTCATTAAACCGACTATAAAAAAAATATTTTAAATTTTTCTCAAAATATGGGAATTTTTTTTTCGGTTTGTAAATTAGGTACAAAGGTTAGCATATATTTATAATGATTGTATACCATATATCGGAACAATAGATATGTGAACAATATAAAATGACTGTAGAATATAAAAATATATATTAAACAATTATGAATTTTTTTGACAAGAACAATACACTCATACGAAATAATAATTGATTAGAATTCAAATGTAATGTATTTAATAAAATATGATTGATATCAAAACTTCACGTCGTTTGACATTTTGATAAGGTGACTGAATTGACTTAAGTATATATTAAAAAAACTATCATTGATATTTGTTAGCTTCAATCAATCTTATTCATAGCAATTAACGAATTAAATTATCGACGTTTGATTAACTGTCTGTGTGTGTGTACGAATATGAAAGACTATTACGTGTTTCAGTCTTAAAGGGAATTAACGAGTATGAGTCGAGCTCATTATCCAACAACGCGACCATTGATGTCTGTAAAATTATTGGCTATGTCAACTATCGAGTCACGTGTGTGGCGTGAAAGTACGTATAACGTGCGTTTGCGAACTGTTTCATAAAGGACTGTGCTTAAATAATCCTTACTGAAAAAATCACTTAGATATGTCAAAGTCTTATACTATCTTAGAGCTTAGAGTCATAAATTAGACTAGTGTGATATTTATTTGTTTGTTAAGGTGAAACGATACTCGGCCATTTTTTCTCGCGAAATATAGATGGAGATACTATACAGCAGGTTAAATATTATCAAAAAAAACCATGTTTAAATCGTTTTATGTAAGTAACTATAAACGCGAATCAAAATCTAAAGTTGCAATTAGTTAGATGAATAACGTATTAAATTCCAATTTTTATATGACAGGTAACATTTCTAAGGGTTTATAATAATTTTATAACCTTTATTATGGTTCTTAAACTTACCCTTAAGACTTAAAAATTGGAATTTAACTAGAAAATATAGCAATATTAATTTTCAAAAGTTATTTTTGCGGTTTCAACTCATTAAAAGTCAGTGAAAGAAAGCTTAAAATGTAGATACGTTAGTCTCTAACTAATTGCAGCTTTAGATTTTGATGAGTTTGTGTCCTCATTTTTTAGTGGTCGATTCTTCAATTGTTGATTAAAATTGATGTTAATAAATGTGTATTGGCGTGTCTATTTTATAAAATATCTAAATGTTGACGGAGATATAACAATTCAAAGTTTGAATTGTAGTTTTAGCGCTAGAAAATGTCGGCCATATTTGTATAAGTGAAATGCATTTTAACGTCAGTTATTTGTTGAGTAGGTCAGTGCTGTAGTAATGTTCTGTAGTTGTTGGTAGTTAAATAATCAAGTCAAGTCAAAGAATAATAAGTTTTTATTTTATTTAACCCTACTAAGGCAGACATAATATTGAAATTTTATTGTTCCTCGAAATAGCTGTAAATAATATTTGATATTTTGATATATAAATACATATAGCAGAGATTTATTAACTGTAAGGTTGGCAGCGATTGTGATGTCAGATGCATTTGGAATGTGTACAACGTTGAATTCCTTTTAATAATTAAAGAGACAAAATGACTGTTTTAATTGTTAATATCTCCTAAAATATAAGAAGTTATTAAACAATAATTGGACAATTGAGGTTCTAGTAACCCACTTTATCAATATATCATACAGTTTTATAGAAATTAAGACATAGGACACAAGCCGATTGCATAATCTTCTTTTCACGCTCTACTCCTATTTGCACTTCTTATCTTATAAAAAAATGTTATTGTCTTCATTTTATTTAATTTACTTGGGGCCAGGCATACTGAGACTGATGAGCTCCACTTGAAATAAATTGTTTCTAGTTGCAATTGGCTTCCAACCTATCTGAAGATATCTATTTTTTTAGCTCCTACGTAAAATCATTTGTATATGGGCATAATTAAACTTTGAATAAATGAATTTTCTAATTGTGCGAAGTTATCTGGCTAAAGGTGTTGTACAATTTATAGTGGACCAATAAATAGAACCATAAGTTAAACATAGTTAAAAGTATAGAAAAGTGAATTTGTGCATAATATTTTGTAATTGAAATATTTAGGCAAAAGGGCTGAAAAAGCAAAAGCAAAAGAAGAAAATAGATACAACTAAGTGAGGGTTATATGGAGGACAGGTTCAGCACCGGGTTTCAAAATGAAGTAAAATGGGGACCTACTCGAACAATATTAAAATAATTGATACTATTAGAATTCTACTGTAAACATAGAGCATTTCTACTCATACTGGCCTACGGTAAATAACAATGTATTGAGTTCGGCAACATTACGTGAAACTATTTTGTTCCAGTGAAACTTTCTATTATTTGTGAATTGATAGTTCGTTTAAGTACGAGTTACGATATGGTACAAGTATAAGTACAGCTCCATGTGCAATACACGTAAACATTCATATGGTATTACAATTCCATGTTTGCTATCAGCTCGGTATGTTTTTAGCATTTCTAAGAATATATAATGAATTTTTACATACCGTGCAATTATTTTACTATGGAACTCAATTTTCTAAAATTCCTGTCGAATAGATAGTTAAGTCAGTCTTTAGAATACCAATTAATATTTTAAGTATTTATAAATTAAATTTAACTCTTTCGTCTGCTATTTATGTTTATTGAATTTATTTTATTATTCAAGAATGTAACATACAATGGATAAATTAACTCCTAGTGTCTGGTTTCTCAATTATGGTTGTCAATTACTGAAAAATATCTTCTAGTTATAAAAGTTTTTAGTTTATAGTTTGGAACAGGGATGAGTAACTAAGGTGCTGCGTATTGTTTCAGGAATATACTAAACTAAAAGCAGATATACTCGTACATCACAACAGAATAACATAGATTATATTTCTTTATAGATTTGTTTGTCATTTGTTCATTGTTTAGTACTGCGCCAGGTCTTAGGTTGCTCAGATCTTAATATGCGCCTGATAAAACCATTTTGTATTTTATGTCAAAAATTGTAGCTGTACTATTGAAAACCGACTGTCTAAAGAATGATCGTCTGCAGAAAAAAATATATTTTCTGTAGTGTAGCTAGGAAAAACACTTCAGGAGTGGATTATTCAGTTAGCTTTTCTTCGACTTTACATCTGTTTTCATATATTAGATTTATTTGAGAAGGATAATCCAAAGATATCCAGATATCCAAAGCAAACAGCGACATAGACATATCAGGATGATCGTAAAATCACGCTGAGGAATAAGAAGAGAAAAATTAAGTATTGGAGAATAAGAACCGAATATGTAGGATATACGAAGAGGTTGAGAAAAGCTGTAGCATATGATGAGTAGATGTAAGTGAAAGGTGGAAGAAACGTGAAGGAACTATTGTTAGAAGGAAAGAATATGTAGAACAGAAATAAAGAGGTAAAGAGACAAGGAAAAATGACAGAAATAAAATGAAATGTATATTTTTAATTTGGTATATTATATTATTACATTTGATGGAATGTCTAACGGCATGTGAGAAAAGTGAAAGGAAGATTGTACAGTTATTAAAGGGAGGCTGTGAAGGGAAACGGTGTATGGCGCAGATAGAGAGAAGAGCTAGGAAAGAGAAAGAAAGGCAGAGTAGAAACAGGAGCGAAAGTAGTAGAAAGAGAGAATCAGTAGAGGTTAAAATTTAACTGTTTTGTTTGTATTTTTCTTTTTTCTTTTGGATGCAGTAAGAATGTATAGATATAATAAGGATCACAAAATGTAATTGGACACAATGATATGTAAGTTAATGATTTAAGGCGGAAGAATCTATTATCATAATAATAATAATGAAAATTAATACGAATGTTATATTTATTTCCTTGATGAAAATTAAAATATAAGCACGTGTACTAAAAAAGGTACCGCACACCTGGCATGAAATACCAGCAAGTTTAATAAATATTTTGTGTTAAGGTATGCTAAAAGCTAAATGGACAGTCCAAGAATTACGATGATGCAATTATTTAGTAAACTGCTAACAAGTTCCTGCAACAAAAACATAAACCTTAGAGGACAGATGATGAGGAATAAACGGTGCTCGGGATCGGTGCTCGGTGCTCGGTGCATGGTACATCGTTAACAAGGCTCTTAATTCTCAGCGTGACGATTTAAATCTGCAACTAACAACTCAAAACGTCAAGAAACAGTTACAAGCTGTAGGCAATCATCAAAGTCAAACAGTTTGAGCGAAAACCAATGAATAAATTCATATTAACAAAAGAATTTTTACGGTTAAAATGGTTATGTTTTGAAAGAAAAAAAATGTGTCGATTCACCTGCGTTTACGTTAACGTCTGCGTTTGTGTTAACGTTTGCGTTTGTGTTAACGTCTGCGTTTGTGTTAACGTCTGCGTTTGCGTTGAATCAGTCTGATGTTTTGATGGTTTTTAAGTGTCAAATCGTCGCCTCTGGGCTCGTTATGTCTTATCTATAAAATAAACTATTAGTGGTACATTTACAGGTGGAAAAATTATTTCACAATTCATTTTAAACAAAACAAAATAAAATGTACTTCAACGCATTGTTGGTTATATAGTTCTGCCGGGTCACATGACATGTATAGGGTGTTATAAAATACAGTAGTACAAAAAGAAATTTTGTGTTATTTATTAATATAATTGCTTTTGGATTTCGGCTTTAAAATCTCCATCACATTTCCTTCACCCTGAATCAAACATAAATAAAAAAATCTAAAGTAATGTTACGTAAAGTAAAGTAAAGTAGAAATTGTGTATTATTTAATCTTATGTTTAGAAAATTTAACTTAAGATGAACAAAATTTTAATCAAAATCAAAATAAGTCGTCCAGATGCTAGTGGCGTGTTAAGTCCATTTATTTATATTTTTCTGATTTTTGCAAATTTTAATAAATGATTATGATACATTTTTTTTAGTTTTTTTAACATTATCATTATCGATATCATTAAAGAATGTACTTTTTCTTATAGCTTCAGAATATGATTATGTTTTCCAGTGTATTAAGGAACATTATTTTTTCAGATTTCTCTTGACTTATATATAGACATATATCTATAGACTATTAATATTATTTCTATTAGATAAGATATAATTTTTATCAAAGCCTTTTGAAGAGTGAGGTATCACAGTAATACTTTTATTCCCTCTTGAATATGTAAAATACCATCAAGCCTTTCGTTTTTAAACCTTGTAACTAAATAATACTCCTGCTACATCCATTTAAGCGAAATATCAACGATTTTTGTGCAAATATTTTACGGTAATATGACCAGGGGCGGCCTTAGCCATAGCGAGTCTCTGGGCGGCAGATCTTCGCGAGGCCCCGGGGTGGCAGAAGTTTGCGAAGCCCCGGGGTGGCATATCTTTGCTAACGCTCAGGGCGGAAAATCTTTGTGAGGCACTTGTTCCTTGTATAATTTATGTACATTATAAGTATGTATTTTCTATGATAATTGACGAAAAATAAAATTTTATATTGCAAGATTTACAAAAGTTAACAAACACAAAGACGACAAATATTAATGATGATAAACTAAGGTACATGAATGCCTTAAAAGATGTACGCAGTGATTCTAGCGGGATATCTAAAGAACGAGGCGCGAGATTCATATATATATATATACAGCAAATAATTTTTCTACTTAGGTTGTTGCGCGATAATGCAGGGCCTTACAAGAGCGAAGCCCCGGGCGGTTGCCCTACTTCCCACCCCCTAAGGCCGCCTCTGAATATGACCAAATAAATTACAAAAAAATTAATTTAAATTATAATTCTATGTTTAGCGGAATCATGATATTCGTAAATTTCATGTTTAAAATAAGAATATTAACTTCAAGCGAATATGAGCTTGTTGTAGGAATCGCCTCAAATTCTAAAATAAAGAAAAAAAAAAGAATTTGTTTTTTTAGTGCAGATTTTTTTGACTGAAACATATATTCGAATTTCGAACAGACATATGAATTGGATTGGATTTATTTATTGGATTGTAGTGCAAGAGTCACCCAGTGTTAAGATGCTTGCAGCTACAGGTATGCCCGTATATAGCATACAAGAGGTGTTTCATGGGCGGGCAGCAGGCACTCTTGACGATGCGGCAGGTGTCGGTACTGGCCCGTGAGACTTGTGGGAAAGATCACAGATCAGCCGCCCGTCTTGTCCGCATCAACACCGAACTGCTTGAAACCACCAAGCAACAGTGTGCATCCAACAACAACAACAACTCGCACAATTCTAGACACATTGGATAAGGAATCGCATAAATACAAAAATACATTATTTCCTATTCATATATTCTATAAATCAAGAAGAATTGCATCACCTCTCTTCTGACTTTCAGATTTACTTTTACGCATCTTTCAAATGTTAAAATATTTATACGAATAGATCTGGAGGAACTGAAAGGAGATAGTAATCTGCCATTGGTTTGTGTATTTGTTGAGGAATGAATATCCAATCAGGTTGTAAGTGGTTCCCAGGAAGACAATCATTATAATTCAAATCGTATGAGAAACACACATTTCACATGGACTTTGCATTGAGTTAAGAGAGTGCAAGTGTTTAGTAATAACTTATTGAATTAAGCGCCTATGGGCTTTCTTGCGATCAGCTCTTTAATGCTATGAGAATCTTATTAGCTTACAAAAACAAGTGTCAGCGACTTTATTCGTAATGTTGGTACATAAGTTCCATTTAAGTGATTTATAATTTAAATAAAACTTAAAAGAGGATCAGGAGTGCACCTACAATGCTTAGGAAGACAATGCACAGAGTTTTAGGCCGTTTGAACACGGGTCGATTGATTACAAACTATTCGCGCAATGAAAACGAAAAACGAGCCATGTAGAGCCATGTTTCGTGACTCTATAGAATTTTTAACAATAGCATAATAGGGGATTTTATTATGTCGTATTGTGAGGTATTTGTATGTCTGTATGTATTTAAATACTTTTGAAAAGTATTTGTGCACATCTCTGCTCATGATATTTATCATCAAAAGCATGCAACGGAATTGTCTGCCTAGAAACACAGTCGCTCAAAATCAATTTCAAATCAGTTTAGTTTCATTCGTACCGTGTGCGTTCTCTCACTCACAACACAGTTCCATTCTCATTCGGTTCGCGTACATTCGGGGCTCGCGTTTGCAATCAGTCGACCAATGTCTCCACATGCTCTCCACAAGCAATTTTCTGCTCCTCATAAAGAAATTGTTTTGCACAACTTTTGTATATTTATTAGTTATAATGCATAAGTATTTATTATACTTAATAAGTTATTAATACTTAAAACAATATTTAAAGCCATTTTTAATACACAATTTATAATCTATAAATACGATTATAGGCATTTAAAATATAGAGATTAAATTAGTTTCAAATATCTACTTATGAAATGTTACGATGAGTACTTAGGGCATTGAAGAATAATAGGCTTTAATGTTAGTGGACTGTTACATTGTTTACATATTGGTTGTGGTTCTTCTTTGAAGCAGTAGGTATAAGTGAGATTTGTGTGACCTATCATGAGTCAGTGCAACTTTCCTGGCGGCAGAACTTTGCGAGGCCCCAGAGTCTTTGTGAGGCTGTTGTTCTTTGAGTAATTTATGAAAATTGAAAGTATATGTAAAAATGTATATGTGATGAAGATTGACGAAAAATGAAAAAGTTATAAATAAATAAATATAGAGTTTTCAAATTTTATATTAAAAGATTTATAAAAGTTAACAAGCACAAAGACGACAAATTTGCCACCCTATTTACCACCCCCTAAGGCCGCCTCTGTCATGAGTCTACATATTACTACTTCCAGCCTTCTATTTAGTCTGACAATTTATTACATTTTTAATTTTCTTGTTTAACTCTGTATTGACTATATTATCCCAATATCATAAATGTTCTTATTAGACATCGCATATTAAAATTCTATTGTTTCCTTCTTTGATTGAATTTTGCTAGACGTAGGTCTGTAACGATGTAGGTAGCCACACACAAATTTATGACGTGCCTTTTCATTTTTCTAATAAAATAAACAAAAAAAAAATCTTGAAAGTTATTTGTTAAACTCGTTCTTCCTAACATATGTTTCATGTACATCTTAAACAATCCTTTCACTACTGACTGCAGTATACATAGAATAGAAACACACATATTTCCTAGACTGGTTGATGCAAGTCAAGATATGAACCACGAATCTTCCGTATGACATACACCTGTAGTCAACAAACATCGTACACGGTAAAGAATTACCGTGGAAAACAAAAAGAGACCATTATAGAAGAACATGTTTTTAGTATCAAAATCTAATCTTAAATCTAATGGGAGTGATTTGAATTAAGAACTAACACAATACGAAGACGTATTTAGATGCTACCAGAAAAGTGGCTAGCTACTAAAATATATGGTATAAAAAAATCATCATTCTTAGCATCTGTCTTTATTGAAATAAAATAATGTTTCCGCCCTTTTGATTAATAAAATAATTGAAAAGGGAGGTTCCGTAAAGGGTAATAGTCTTCGTCTGATTCAATAAAAAATATGTGGTACTTAATAATATACTGCAATAAAATTAAAGCAAATTAGGCTTGGCGCACACTAAAGACGACTCGATTTACCTACCAAAGAAGGTGTGTCTGACTATGCTAGCAAAATTGGTAAAAAAGGCTCAACACACACTCTTAAAAGTTAAGCTTGATTCGTTACCCCTATTCCCGACTTTTCCTTACTAGTAAACAGTGTAACTAAAAGTTTTGTAAGTACATTTACAAGAAAAAGTAGATTGGATACAATAGAAAAATGTTTAAATTGCAAACACCTATTTGCTTTCGAAGGTACACAATTTGTTTCCAGAACTGTGTCATATTCCTCGATCGTTGTCCTTTTTATAACTTGTTGTGATTTATAATAGTGTGTTTTATAATAGTTGATGTACTGAAAAATTAATATTAAAAAAAAAAAAAAAATGCGGATTTGGGAAAGAAAAATTTTATTTTCTTATTTTGAAATTAGTAAATAAGGAAAATATAATAAAGCCTAACGACAAGAAACTTTAAATAAATAATTTACTATACTATAACGATAATTTTTATCACACACGTTGCCTGAGAATTAGTTTTGAAGTAAGTAACTATTTTGATAACTGCTCTAAAACAGAAGTCGTATTATTTGAGTCTCATTGAACATTGGTACTAGAGATAATGTAATCTGTATCCTTATGAATTAGGTGCCACTTATAGCTGTTCAAAGGTTTTATAATTAAAACACTAAAACTAGTCGTAAATAACCAGTAATAAGTGCTGCTGTATTTATAAGAATTCTATTTATATATTAAAACTATTAAAATATTCTCTAAAAATAGTTTTTTAGGTTATTTTAGTGTTTGTAATAAAGTATACGTTATATATAGTTAGATGGGGTAATATCCACTGTGCGGACATTGTTAGCCGTTAACTTCAGGTTTCCGATTTCATTTTAGGCAGCAATGTGCCTCATAACTGTAACCTGTTTGTACAACTATTCTTGAGTGCAAATGTTCCAAAATTTATCGTATTATCCAAAGTACGAGGCATGTTTTTTAAGTAAGTACCGTTTTGCGATTCCGCCTTTGCAGCGCTACGGTCGGCGTTCCGCGCATGCACGCTGGTTACCTACATCTCTTGTCTACGCACTGACGCCATTACAGTCTGATTCTTCATTGTATACGTTGTTTACTGAGTGTTTAAGATGCCTCCGACAATCGTGAGTCCCGCCGATTGGGAAGTACGGGCTGTTATACGATTACCGATCGATATTCATCGTGAGATCTGTGAAGTTTGGAATGGTAAGGAAATGGGTGAGAGCATTTAAAGATGCGTCAGCGTCTTCAAGACGATAACGAAGTCAAAACTGTTGTGATACAGTGGTTAACAAGTCAGGCGGCAGAATTATTGCGAAAATTATTGCGATATCTTTGCACGTCTTTTTTTAATTCCAAAACGGTACTTACTTAAAAAACACGCCTATACGATATACGTATTATCGAATACGATTTTCTAGAACTCAACCTAGTATAGCAATCGACATTTGGGCGATATAGGGTGACTTTTAGACAACAACAAAAAAAGAGTATCCGAAAGGCGAAAGTTTCAGAAACAAAAATGCATTACCCCACCACATAAACTTAAGATTTAAAATACGAAATATCTTTTCCTGGTTATATCCAAATATATTTTCTACCTCTGGCTTAGAACGTGCTTCGAAAAATCTTACTCAAATTGTAATCAGGCTATTACATAAAACGTTGCAACAAACTTGAGCTTATGAAGAATGAAATCGTGCAACACCCATTAATTTTAAACGACCTTCGAATAATTACTGCACTGAACAATTCAAATACTTATTTTCTATTCCTGTAGATGAAATTAATTAACGAAATAGTTAGTTCATTAGATCTAAAGCCATTGAAAGTCTCGATATTAATTGAACACCTCATAAATTACAAGTTCCGTCGTAAAACCTTTAATAACACAAAGTTATTACTACATGAAACTTTACGAGTAGTCTACCCAAAGAAGAATAAATGCATAAATCATTGTAAATGACATGCGAAATGAATTTGTTCACCTTTGACATCATCATAACATATATATTACGAGTTGCGAGTACGAGAACGCGAACGAGAATGCGCACAACAAAAATTCTAATACTCTGTGTGTTTTACTCGATCGTTTTGCTTTTAAGGTTAATCAGTGATTTAATGATTTGCTGTACCTTAAAAAACATTTGCACACTGACGTTAAATAGAGTCACGTAGGAGATAACTATGATCTAAATGTATTTTTTATAAAAACAAAATGGTAATAGTTAACAATTTGCTAGACGGCACAGTGACTGCGAGTAATTATGCTTGAGCGTCTATATTGTGGTCGTGGTAGTATGCGAATGAGCGTATTTCCGATGACTGTGCGATCCCTCGTGCCAACGGTGAACAGTGTTCGGTTCACTACATACTTCATTTTACTTCCGGACGAACACACTTCAGTGACAACATTAGTTTGGGATGTTTCTCCCCAAGCTCATACCTTAAGTTCCATTTTCCACGTACACATGCAGATGCAATTTCTGCACAAACTTCCCGAGTTTAGGATTTATAAAGACTGGCATCACACACCTCTAGGAGTGGATGAAAAATTAACCATTATTTACTGCACACAGTGTAGTATATAATTCGTACTCCAGCTACTGTGCAATCTGCTTCGAGACCAGTCCTATATTTTCTGGGTTTGGTTGTTATCAAAGTTGTTTGTGTTCACATAATCATAAAAACCTTATTAGGCAGCGGTGGCGAGTAGACCAATATGCTGCAGCCTATGAAACTATGCTTACATCCAGATCTACATCTACACTAATACGCCAAGCTCTCAGCATTTAAAAAATAGAAAATATGGATTGGTTTCTTCATGGAAAAATCTTATTATCTGGGTTTTTTGTAAATATTACGAAAAAATTGAAATTTCAGACAGGCAAGGACCTAAAAGAAACGTAATTTCAGATAGGTTTGAAGGTAATTCGCAGCTGTACTAAGCATTTTTTCCAATGGAAGTACTGGGTTTATCTAAGTTACAATCTGGTTTTATTTAAAATTTGTGGATTGGAGCGCTGTCTGTAACGTATTCATTAGGCACCACCTACGTTTTTAGTACTATTATTATAATTAACTGTAATATTGTTGTAATTGTTGACAACATTTGCGTTAACAGTTATTTTATGTGTGGAACGAAACTTTCTATCCCTGCAGCGTACCCACGCGGTCATCCCACGTGGAGCTTGATGACAGTAAGATCTGTTAAATAACAAAATTACAACAATGTTTCAAATCTAATACATACTCGTATTATAGCCCTATGCCTTGTTATTATTACATTAATCTGTAAACGTAATAATTTATTGTTATTGAAAACCGAAACCAGCAGTGTAGTACGCATAGGCATGGTGCGACTATCTTCAGGAGCATCCGAACATGGCATCAGAAGGAACTGATGCATCGTACAGGTACCAATATGGAAGATACGTACTCGTACATGTTTGGAGGCGACCGCACCTTAATTACTACATTCTAATAGTTAAGAAAGTTCCCATAAGCCATCAGCATCACCTATAGCTACGATTCCTAAGGTTTATCCTACAAAATACAGAGGTGTGGAAACTTTTTATTAGATACTCAGAAAGAGTTCTTCTTCCAAAAAGAGGAACGTTTCCAACAAGAAACAAACGAAATCCAACTTGGATTGGAGAATGGCTCCTAGACAAAAGTTTGTACTCTACTGCATAACACATTCGTCAATAAGTTTTTATGTATTGATTCTCTTCAAACGTCGATTTTAAATATAATATATGATTCTCTTGTCTTATATATACTAATCTTTATGTTTATAAATTTATTATGGTACGTCAAATTAATTTTTGGTTTCATTATATGTTCAAAATATAGACAGACAGCGAGGTTTACCATTCAATATTTAATTAATTGTTTTTCATGGAGTTAGTTAATTCAACTATCATCTAATGTTGTAATTTATTTATGAAAGGTTCTTTATTTATAAACTTTCATTTGAAAAGATGAAGTGTATGCTTACGTGGATTAGATTATGTTATTCGTATGATGTTTCGTTTTATATCTTTATAAATGACTGCAATCTAATTTTACATTCTACTATTCGTAGAGACAGTGATTTATTCCCGTTTACAAGTATATAAGTCATAGGCGTCCACAAAGAGGCAGAATTTTGTATTTTTGAGAAGTTACTAGATTTTTTTTATCGCGACGAGATTTTTTTATCGTTACAATTTAATGTTTATTTAAATTAAAATATTTACTCAAAACAGAACAAAATAGAACCATTCACAAGACGTTTGTACTGCAAAAAGCGGACGCATATATAAAATATATGCGCCACTGTTTATTCGATAATATTTATACTGCAAAAAAACGTGCAGTACAATGTCGTGTGCACCCAACCTTAGAGGTAGCCATATCGAACAGTGACATGTTTTCCATGAAATTTAATGTACAAGTATTTCAATTTCAACATTTCAATTTAACATTGTCTTAACGTAATAAACCAAGTAATAAGATCGAGTGACGGATTCTATACTATATCAGAAAATACCCTGATTGAACCCCCTATTAAAATGTCAGAAAACATTTCCTAAAATACCTGTAGACTTTGACGACAGTTTCAATCCTTAATCTCATAATTAGTGACATAATTATTTGCTTTTATATGTAAAATAAATATGGAACGAGTTTAATATTTTAATTTAGAAATGGAATTAAAATTTGAAATGAAATTCAATTCACACACAAAAAAAAAGTCGTCGCTTGTGACGGGGGTAAACTCTAGTTACTTTATAAAGTCGCTATTTTAGCTATTTCTTATTTGTTAATTTTATGTAACGTCGGCCTATTTCGGATAGCGGGTTCTATCACCGACAACATTCGAAAAGCCTCATAAGTGTGAACTACAGTTCTTCCTTATAAGTTTTGTGATTCTTTTTTTTTATTGATCATGTTCTCCTGGGCTTCCTAACCAAGTAGCCTTTTATCGTCCACCATAGTGTTCTGCTTTTTTTAACTTTATTTCCTGACAACAAGATCTATTCATGGCCACTGTTGGCAATTCGCGACCAAAAAGGTAGTGTAAAAGTTTTATGATTATGAACACATAATTAAATTATTTCTAATAACAACTAAAGCCAGAAAATATAAACCCCAAAGACATACTCGTAGCAATCTGGCGGTCCCTGTAAACACTGGTTGTATTATTTGTATCAATTAAAAATTGCACAAGTTCATGCTTTGCTCCCAGAGAAAATATTCTAAGGACGCCAATGCAAATAGGAATATATATTACAGTTTCGTAAGAAACAATGGTGACGAAACAAAAAAGAATGTGTATAGAAAGAAATACAATTGGGAATTATATTATACATAAAATAATGTCAGGTTGATCCCAGTTTACAAGAAATTAATGTTGTAAACATCGTATAAGATGAGAAATTCTTGTAAATAAATAATAGTTACACAGTAGGAAAATATACAAAAAAACTGTGTGGTTTAACCGATATTCTCCATTAATCAACCCATTATTCTAGTGAGTACTTAAAAATATATAAAGATAAATCTTTTTAAACAGCTGGTAATTATATATACCTCTTCCTGTTATCTCATAATTTGCACAACCTGCTAAGATTTAAATTAGACTCATTGAAGCGTTAAAAGTGACTGTATATCAAGTGGTTGTCGACAACTAATCTATTAACTTTTTACTTGTAACTAGCCAATACTTCTAACATTTTATAGCTCCACCTTGTATATATATTCTTAATAATTTTTTGCCATATTTTAACAGTTTTAAGTGCATTAATATAATATACGCGATAACTGTTGTAACTTCATTCTATTTGCATACAAGCTAATAATTTATTTTCATTTTATAATTTATTGTTTATTTAAATTAAAATATTTACTCAAAACAGAACAAAATAGAACCATTCACACGACGTTTGAACTGCAAAAAAACGGACACATATATAAAATATATGCGCCACTGTTTATTCGATAATATTTATACTGCAAAAAAACGTGCAGTACAATGTCGTGTGCACCCAACCTTAGAGGTAGCCATATCGAACAGTGACATGTTTTCCATGAAATTTAATGTACGAGTATTTCAATTTCAACATTTCGATTTAACATTGTCTTAACGTAATAAACCAAGTAATAAGCTCGAGTGACAGATTCTATACTATATCAGAAAATACTCTGATTGAACCCTCTATTAAAATATCAAAAACATTTCCTAAAATACCTGTAGACGTTGACGACAGTTTAAATCCCTAATAAGATACCTGACATATCTCTTTCACGCATTAATGTGACTAGGATGACCTCACGCAGCGAACAATTAGAATAAATCATTTAAATCTATCTCTTAACCATTAGATAAATACTTAACTTCGTGATATTTTAAATCGTTCTTTCGTTTAGTTACTAAAGGTTTAGAACTTAAATTATGTTTATGACTATTCTTTCAGAAAATGACGGTTTAATTTACCGTTAAGTATTATTTTATGTTTATACACTTTTATAAAAAACTATAAATGCTAATGAGTTATGCATTATTACTATAAATTCATTAATAAAAGTAGTTAGCAACGTAATAAAATATTTATTTATTATAATGATCGCTGTAAGCGGAATATTGATCTAGAGAAAATTGAAATACTGTTACTGGATGTTATCAACATGGTAATAACATAAATTTATAAGTAGTAAAATTTTAATAAACTCAAATAAAAATATACGTAAGTGATTGAGCAAATTGCATCCCGGCAAGAAATTTAATTCTGATTACCTTTAGCACATATCTGAACCAAATTGGGTCCCAATGTGGCATGCCCAGTAAACTTATCCCAATCGAGTCTCAATAAGAATCCAACTGGGATAACCCAAGGTGAAAATTAAGACAGTAATGTCAGTTTTGTCTCATTGGACCTGTCTGAAAACTCGATAATTCATTGTAAAACTTTATTAATTAATGAACATAAAAACATAATTGTTATTACGTTCATAATCGTTTAAGAAGTAGGTAACTTTGTTATGTTAAATAAACCTTACTACTACTGGTTAATTTACCAGGCTCTTTCTAAAGTTACTTTTAAGAAGTACTAAGGATCCAGAAACCCAAATGGGTATAAATATGTATAATTATCAATCAGGGTGGTCCATGTAATGCAATACACCTCATTCTCTCACTTTATAAAATAATCTGTAACATATAATAATCATTATATATAATTTAGCAATATGCAAATTTGTAACATTTACTACAATAATTCTTTGTATTGTTATTTACACACACACACACACACATATATATATATATATATATATATATATATATATATATATATATATATATATATATATTATTAATTGTTTATTGTTCGCCTTTCGGCTTTACAATCTACATTCTTAATACATTTCATTTACTTCAGCTTACAATTAAATTTACATTATTCTAGACCTTTTTATTTCCAAAAGTACTTTCTGCTTCTTCTTCTCTTGACTCTCTTCCTTCATTTTCCCTAGTCTTCCTTCTGTACTGGTCTATTCCCTAGTCTATTTTTCTGGGCTGAAGTTTAACTGTTTCCTCGCTACTTCTTTCTTTCTCCTGCTTCCCTTCACTGCCTCTTTTAGTACTTCCTTTCTCTTCCTGTTCCTTGCGCAACCCAGCCACCAGCTTATTTATTCTCCTGTTTTTTCTTTCCTTTTTACTATTTCCGCCATCCACCTCTTTCCTTCACTGCCTCCCTTTAATAGCTGGCCAATATTCCTTTCGCTCGCTACTTTTTCCTTACACTCAAACTTAATGTGCTCCAGTGTTTCGTCCTCCGCTCCGCACACTCTACACTTTCTTTCCTCACTACTTTCCCAGTATCTGTTTCCTTTTTCCTCATTTCCCAATCTAAACCTTGCTGTTCTTCTTATGTGTTTTATGTCTTTTTCTATAAGGTACTGAGGCACATTATTTTCCCATAACCTTTTATATCTTGTATTGTAGTTGCTTTTTTCGATTTTTCCCATTCTCTCCTGTTGTTGTATCTCCTTATCCCTTCTCCTTAGCTCCTCTTCCACACTTGCGCCTCCTTCTCTTCTCCTCTCTACCTCCTCGATCGCCATTCCATTCCTTTCAAAGTACTCCTTTCTCTTTTTTGGACCTCCTCCCCTCCCATTCTTTATGCTATCCTCTCTTATTTTCTTTAAAATTTTGCTTTCCGCCCTGGTTAATATATACATATATATTATAAAAGTACAGGCTGCTCTAGTTACGTTTTCAAATATAGCAAAAGTATCTAGATACTAAGGGCGCGTTCCACTAAGCGTTCACAACGATCATTCTGCCATACAAACTTGGCGACTGTGATCGTTTTGATTGCTTAGTGGAACGCGCACTTAAAAGGACTCAAATTATTATCGAAAATTTAGTTAACACTGTTATGTTTAATGTTTACCTCCTGAATTCAATTGTTTCCAATCAGAATTCCATTTCCTGTTCCTCTAATGACCTTTTCCTTCTTTATTTAATTGTGGTGTCAGATTTAGAGTTGTTTAAATTGGGCATTAAGATAAATCAAAAGTTTGCAGTATTGCATTAAATTTTTCCGGGATCTTGTCGAATCAAAAAATAAACTAAGCAACTGGCGTTGATTTTTTTTAGCATTAATATAGAAATCAATTATACCTAGTGACAATTGTCAATAGTAGGCTTATTTTGAAGGCAGTTTTGTTTGAAATAGAACATTATAAATAGGTTATAATTAGGTTGCTAACGAAATAAATTCTGTAATTTTGCAACACTGCAGTAGAATGTGACTTTCGATTTTCAAGATATTTGAAGTCACGTAATATTAGTACGGATGGAATAAACAAAATAATAATAATTAAATAATGAAATTGTTCAAGCTATAATTATAGAAATATTTGTCATTTTCAACATTCCACTATAATTGCTCACGATGTGCTCTCAGGCAATGCTATACCGCTGTTGGAGATACTTGAATTTAAAAAATAATCAATAAATATTAATGTCGTTTTCATGATCTTGTCAATAACATATTCGAAAAAAAATTGAAAATACGTGTACCATATGACAACCTATTCAAAATATTTAAATATCAAATATAATTTACCAGCAAGCCTTCGATATAAACATGTTACATTACAAATACATTGTTAACCTCACATTACGAAAACAGAACATCAGATAAATTTGTATCACTGATAAATGATAATATATGTAAAACCTTAAACCGGGAGACAGGTTCCATTATATTTTAAATAAGATTTGATGTTCTGATGAAACCTCCGTCGTCGTTTACTCGGTCGAAGCGTTTGTTACAAATGTCGGGCTACTGTATGATTAATATAACTGAAAATAAAAAAAAACATCTTCCTGATACATTTATAATATATAACTCGTAAATGTTGTATGGAAAAATAACATGAAAATATTTTACATCGCTTTTTTTAAATCTTGTTAAAAAAAGATTGATATAATAACAAAAGACTGACAAGCGAAGATAAATCCAGATGTAAATATATATATATATATATATATATATATATATATATATATATATATATATATATATATATATATATATATATATATATATATAATATTATTTTCAAAAGTATTACACAGTTTGGGTAATATTGCAACATATTAATATAATATAATGTACAGACTGGTGCGACTTAAACATGCGACATCCAACATTTATATATTTTCATTCATAAGTTGACATTATTTAGACATGAGTGTACTAAATGTGTTGAACTTTTAACGTACAGACTAGTGCGACACTAATAAAACCCAAAAATGTTTCAATCCTTCGGCGGAACTTCTAAAGAAATTTCGGTTTTGAATGTGATCTCGAACAAAGAAATATTTTAATTCATTTTATTTGTTAAAAATAAAACTATTTGTGAGTTTGAGTCGTTATCATGGATTGACAAATGTGATACCATAAATGCATTGGCATAAAAAAAAGAAAATCAAAAAGATTTTGAATTATTTAAGTGTGATACATTAACCTCGCATTCGAGAATAGCCTGAGTTCTGAGTCCTGAGTATCGTAACAGGATTATCTGCTGTTAATATGAATCATGACTATGGGTTTTACTCGTAGATGCTGTTTGCTTGAATTCATAATGTTGGTAGCAGTGACATTGAGTACGATTAATGACTTGTTCAAAATACTTTACGAACAGTAGCTTGAACGATAGCTTGCACTTTTAAATCGATTGGCATTTAATAATAATTTGTAGTACATTTAGAGTTAAATTGTTTATCAGCTGAATATATTAAACATCGTATATAAAAATACGTAGAGTTAAATAACCTGGATAACATGATTTTTAACTTGTTTTTAATGCCTTATACCAGTTTCACACCAGAGAGGCAGTTTTGAAAACAGTTTTCCTGTCAAAAAACAAAACTAAAACATGTTTGGTTTTATTTTAAAACAGTTCTGTTTTTCGAAAACAGACTGTTCACACTGAACAAACTGGTTTTGTTTTTAGTGTTTTTCTGGGTGTCCTATAAAAATTATAAACATAATAAACAACAACTGCCAAGTGCAAATGTTCACAAAAAACAAAACTGCGTGTTCCAACCGTTCCAAAAAACAAAACTGCGTTTCCTTTGACCTTACCGACTCCAGATAAGAATGTGTTTTAGTTACTGAAAACAGTTTTTAAAGACAAAAACGTTTTAAGAACTTTGTCTTTAGTGTAAACATTGGTGTTTTTGTTCAGAAATTTAAGAAGAATATGTGTTCATTGTTTACCACTGCAGACAATATCTTTTTACTATCAGGATTCTCACACACTGAACTGTACTACGTGTAACACCATCTATAGTAAATAATAATGTAGTTGTTTTGCATCAGCACACTTTATAATAAGAGCAAGCTTCTCCTTGATCAGAATACAGTACATAAGATTATTGATATTTAAACATTTCTGCAAACACTAAAAATAAATGTATTTCTGCAAACACTCGCATTTTATCAAAAATACAGAAACAGTATTCTTTTGTTGTTGTGTAACCAAAACTGAGTAATCCCAAACGATCAACTAAACAAGGACTTAAATATCGATTCATTTATTTATTCTATATTAATTTAACAAAAGGTTAAACTTTAACTAATTTATGACTCATATAATAGTCAAAGTATTTACCTCAACAACACATTTTCAAGACTTCTAAAGAGAATATTTCACAGCAAGAAAAGTAAAAAAAAAATTAATTGACATCATGGAAAAGTTGGTTTAATGTCCACATTGTGAATGAATTTGTTATTTGTAAAATGTGCTAATAAGTAATATAAATTGATGAATACAAATATATATTAAAAAAACCATTTTATATTGAGACATTAATAAAGAATAAAATAAATAATGAATCATTAATTGAACATGTTTCAACTTGAATTCCATCTCTGAGTCATCTGATGCATCGCGTGTTTTATGTGTTTATTCATCAGGTGGTACTGGTATTGCGGTGTGGTAGTCATTCGTTTTCTACGAATGATCATTTTTTATAAACTTATTGTACCTACGTGGTAAAGGTGTTGATAAATATGGCGTGGTAAGATATTAAATTTAGGTTACTGAATTATAGTAATTTTTGTTCCTCTAAGGCTTTCTGGTTCATTGTCTTGCAAATTGCGGTAGATGTCAGCACTAACAAATATGGTTGAAACACCTTGAGTTATGACAATTTTGATGCCTGAAGACTGAAGATAATTTTAACGAAAGATGTGAGTATATGTGTCCATTTGTAAATTATTTCGGGCTTGAGTAACAGAACTAGCTTGGTTCTCTTAGTCATAGTCTTAAATATAATTAAATCTGATGAAGATTACGTGAAACAAACAAAAAGGGAGCACCTTTCATTCCCAATGCAATACCATAAATAAGTGTTATAAATTTTAAAATTATTTTAGTGATAGAACCGGGTTAATAACATACCTTTCCATATATTTCGAGAAGTTTCTTTCAACTAATGAATATTCCATGTTGAATCGTGTTTCAAGTTCCAAGCAGAAAACTGCGGGGCATCACACTTGCCACGATCTGAAATACAAATTGCTTAAATTGATCATTTAAATGTTTTAACTTTAAACAAAAAGTACATGAAAAAATATTTCTTAAAATTCTTGGAATCCATTATTACCAAATGGTCATCTTACATGTTACTGCTACATTTATAGTATATGGTAAAAAAATTATCTTTTTATTTTGTTTGTTTTATTATCGCTAAAGAAAAAATCAAGAAAGGAAAGTTTATATGACTTAGTCAGATGTTCTTTATTTTGTAAATTAATTACAACAAAAAGTTTGTGAAATGCGTTTATTGCTATCTTATTTAAATTCCTTTGGAATGTATTTCCTTCTTTAAATACACTAATTCGCAACGGTGCAATAAAGTCATTAAATAATTATTTATTGCAATAGAAATTTACTATTTAACTGTTTTTTAATTTGTTTTCATTGAACTAAAATGCGAAAGAAGTTAGGAGCGCTGACACAGAGTTTTGCATCGAGATCGATTATCGGACAATTTACAAACTTCGTTGTACATAAGTAGACTTTAGAAAAATTCGGAGCTAGAACACCGTTTAGATTTAGAGAAAAACTAACCTATATTTTATAACTAGAAATACAAACACATACATTAGAAACTCTCTTACCCGGATCAATTAAAAGAAAAGGATAAGAAATGCACAGAAGAGAGAAGAGAAAACCTTACCCGCTTAGTACTTTTAAAGCAATTTGGCCGTAATCCCACTTTCCTTAATAATTTGATAAAAAAAAATATAGTGTATTTAATTTGTCAAAAAAAAAAATGAAATTTTTCCATCGATTGTGAAGCGAGATATTTATAATTAAAGTGCACATAATTAAGATGCAGCGGGCAGATAAAGTATAAAAGACATAGTTATATATCTAAAAAAATGTAGAATTAATAAAACAAAGAATTAGAAAAATTTAGAAATGAAAATCATATTTTTTTATCGATTTGTTGAAAAGTTATAAATATTTAAAGTTGAAATTTAAAAAAATAATAGCCAATGTTGCCACATTCATTTTCGTTAAAAGTGTAATTTTATTAGTATGTGCGACTACAGTCTGTGACAAATATAAATTAGTCTGCTATTAAGTATTTTAAAGTTTTCGCATTGACTGTCGGACTATACTTATAGGTTTGGAGCCCCTTTAATCTAGTGCAATTAAGTAAAGCATTCATACTAAGAGAATACTCGTTAGATACATTTTGCAAAGTACTTTAACACTTATTTCAGAAAGAACAAAATGCAAACATCCTTGTCTTTTAATTAAACGGTACTACAGCCGACAAAAACGCGAATGTAATACAAAAGCAATAGTATTGTACAAGAAGAAAAAACGAGATCATATATTAATTAAAATATGTAAATGATATCTACTTAATATGTTTAAAGTTTTTGCATGCAGTGGTAACAATATCCGGTTGCGCTGCATGTATTTTCAAATACAAATGCATACAAACTAATTTTCTCGAAGTATAATATCAAATTACTTTTTTTTTTTATAAAAAATAATTTTTAATTTTACAATTAGTGTTCTGTTTTGTATATAAAATATACAACTTAATTGTTTTGTATAATTTGTCTTAAGAGCTCTTGTAATACTTATGATAGCTAGAAGCAAGTAAATGTAATTATTTACGCAGTAATGAATAAAAGAGAGTTTAAGAAGATCCCTCATGCCTTAATTCTTACGATTCTATCTATTAAAACCTGGAAGGCATTAAGATCGCATCTCTGAGTGAACATGAACATCTGCATGCTCTCTCATGTTTGTGGTGCTCATTGAAATTGTAGTTATTGGACCTCCGCCTTGAGCTTGTAAAATTAGTAGTTAAAATGTGCATAGAAAATTATATTCGTTAAAAATTCGGTAAAAATTTGTAAAGGAAATGTAAGACGAATGTAAGGAGGTTGTAAGGCCGTAAAGGCAGATACAATAAAATTCAATACATTTGTTTGCAATTAGATCTTGCAAATGCTACAGTTAATAAAATACCTCATGTCGATATAAACCAACTGCTCCCCGTCAGTTCTGTTGAAAGTCTGCTGCAGTGTGTATGTACATATGTCAAACTAACTACTGTTATAAGACAGTCTTCATCCATTTATGTATAACGTGCTGTATACATAATGTGAAATACACTTTTAAATCGCACACTCTTAAAATCTGAAGAGTAGTAAAATGAAACTAAAATAGAGTCTGAATCGATGTCTGATCTGATTGTTGAAAAGATGCTTTCAAAGTTTTATAAAAAGAAGTTATCACTTCAAAATGAAATAAATTTACATTTCTTCTAGCCTCCGCAGAAAATATTCAACGTACACCAATGCTTTTATTCACTTTTTTAGTTCACTGTAGTCTACTGCAATATACTTGTACGTTTCAAAGTAGAAACAGTATAGTATCGGTACATTTTGCAATTAAGATTATTTTTCTTATCTAGTTAAACTTTAGAATTTGTTTACGACTGTTCATGGATGAAAAATTTAACTAATTACTCAAATTGAAGTGATTAAACCAAATAATAATTGAAGTTAACAGTGTAATTACAGTAATAACAGATGGAATATAACTATTAGACATTCAGCGACAAATAAATACAGCTTCATAGCAACAGGCTTATTCTAAATTACAAGTATAAAATGATTTAGTTCGTTTATAATATTTACTTCAACAACGGTAGCTGAAAACAGCGCCGTCACATCAATATATGCATTATTGAATAGTTTTCTAATGCCGGTTTTACACCAAAGAGACAGTTTTAAAAAACATGATTTGTTTTATTTTAAAACAGTTCAGTTCAGTTTTTTTAGACTGTTCACATTACACAGATTGGTTTTATTTTCAGTGTTTTTCTGTGTGTCCCATAAAAATTTAGTACCCCCAAATTATTGTGTTGGCGATACATTTCTATTAAATTTCTGGTCTTATCTTTTGACCACTGTATTCTGCACTTATTTATAACAGCTCTTGGAACTAGTTGCTAGCCAAATGATAAAGAGCAACTAACACGCGCAATTGTTCACAAAAAACAAAACTGCGTGTTCAAATCAAGCAGATCTCTTCCTTTGATCTTATCGACTTCAGATGGGAATGTGTTTTGTTTACTAAAACAGTTTTTAAAGACAAAAATGTTTTAAGAACTGTCTCTCTGGTGTAAACATTGGTGTTTTTGTTCAGAAAAACCGTTTTTGTTCATGTTTTGTCTCTCTGGTGTGAAACCGGCATAACTTTAAATTCCTCGATGCTGTACAACTGTACCACCAATTAATTACCACACTCCGCACAACGAGTGATGGCTCATATTGATTTAGAACATATCTGTTATCCCATATCCGCCATCATTTCATTTAATTATGATGATCATATTGTGCGCTCAACACATCATCGGTTACATTCAGCCTCCAGCTATTATTCAGACAATTATGTATAATTTTACGAGGTAATGCGTTCGTTCTATCAGACCACGGACCACGGGCCACGGACACTGGCGTCCAGCCCAAGCCCTACACATTACAAGCCGCATGGCATGGAAAAAATTATGGGGTATTAAATATATGTACTAGTAAATCAGATAAACAATAAAATCGATATTACGGAACGCAATAGGTATGAGTATGCACTTCATAACAATCAGAACACATTAAATAGTACGAGTCACACATTTCTCTATTTGAATAGCAAATTTGACACTTATAACAACACTTTGGATAGTCCAACAAATCACGTATTAAGGAAAACACTTCGCCGTCATGAATAATTTCTTACGTAACGTGTTCAATTATATCTGCCAAAAGAGCCCTGGAACTTTAGACTTTTACCTGACATGAGGGTCGGTAGTTCTAATTTATAGATATGTTTTAAAGTTAGGGCTGTTAATGAAAACCCCAAGTTATCCAACACCGGCGAGATCGGCGCGCGTCGCCATCTTGTAAAAATGGCGGCTAAAAACGGTTTTTTGGCAATATCTGGTTCCTAGTGCGTTCTATGATAAAAATAGTTATTATCAAACTTATAGAGGACTCAATTCACTACAAGTTTTGTTTACAATACTTTTATGTATGTTTTACAGGGACGGAGCTACATCACTGCAATGTTGGGCACCTCAATGAAAATTTTAAAATGTTTCAATTTTGAGCTCAATTTTCTTATGTTTATTTGTTAAATATTATAAATTAACTATTACTATACAAACTGTTTACTGTCCAGGCATTGATTATTTAATTCCATACAACCCACCATGAGGTAGAGTTGACGGCGCGTGTTTTTGCCAATAGGCCTAATCCATCGGAACCCCCGATTTTATATAAATTTGTTTTATTCATATTCATACATTAATTATTCCTCCACTATGTTTAACCTTCTTACACGATGAAAATATTGCTGCCTACTCAAAATAGACGATGCAATGACAATGACAATATTTCTATAATTGTGAAATATTATCAAAAAAAAACTTTCTTCAAATAAATTTAATGTACATCCAGTATGCGGTAGCTTCTAGTTTCCACATTACGGAACATAATAATATCTGAATTTGATGAATATCGCCTGAAGGAATTATAGGGATCAATGTTTGTAATCCCATATGGACATGCCCATATCACATCTCATCTGTAGCGTAGCACACGTGATGTCCACGGACGACACGGTTCGCCAACTCATCAATGTTACGGCGGTACGTTGAACGGGTGGAACAGCTGTGAACGCGCTTCCTCAACGTCCACCGTACTTCTAAACATTCTAAGCATCGTCCACACTAAACGAACATTCAACATTTGTGTGTTGGAAATGATGCAACAAATCGTTCACATAGAAATAACATCATCTTACAGATATTATATCAAATATCAAAACACAAAACATTGGTGTTACCTTTTGTTGAAACATTGATTTAATATTTTACTTAAGTGAAACCTAAGATTTAATCTAATAGGGTCTTACCTTATAGCTAGCAGGACTTCTTAAAATTTCATAATCCTTAAATAGGGTAGATTTATTTTTTAAAAAGCAGATAAATATATCGCAAAGCGTTGCATATTATTTAAAATCGTTATGTTAGATAAACATTAAATACACGTAACTGTGTTTAGTGGGTAAAATATGGTGTATTCACACCATATCAGCACCAGGGAAGAACACTTATATTAAAATGTCAAACATGAAAGAATAAAACGGTTTAAAATACTAGAGGACAAAAGTTGTCTTTGAAACACAAAAATAAAGTTAATTTATTTAAATTAAATTTGGTTTATTATGTTTATATCTGTAAGGCATTCCAGCCCTTTTTGAATTTCTTCTGGGTTGATGTTTGTTCTTTGCGTTTGATATTGTGGGCAGGTTATTAGTAGATGATGGACTTTTATTTGTGTCTGACATAGCGAACCTTCATAATCAATACAACAAATGTAAACTTTAGATTAATATTCCTACTAAATATGTGTTATATAGTTGAAATTACGAGAGTTCGGCGGCGACTCATAATTAAAACAAGTTGTGGGGTATAAACTGCCAATATAACTGAAAAGCACTGACTCACTTATTTTTTTTATAATGTATATAGAAACGAATAAGATAAAATTCATTATCGTATTATAGATTTATACCGCTCTTATAACCTCTTTTAAGTAAAAGTTGCCGCCGAACTCTCGTGATTTGGGTTATACAAACATCTATAGAAGTACAACAGATTTTTTGATATAATGAATTTTGCCAAAATGGTACTATTCTTTAAAATTTGGTAAAAATTATCAAATAATTCCTTATGACAAGACAAGAATTCATACATACCGCTATTGAGAAACTATTTTTTGAATATTTTGTGTTGTTCTTAAGTCGATTGGTCAATATTTGTGCTAGTTATGTTTACAAATAGTTCAAGAAAACGTAGCTTTGAGAGAAACGCAATGACATTTCTCATAATTACAAAACGAAATTTTAAACTGGACTTCTAAGTGATTTTAATCGCCAATAGTATTTTTATATTGAATAACGGTAACGCGATTGCAACATGCAAAACATTTATAAATTCGACAAAACATTCAGACTTGTTGAATGTTGCTTCAGTGGGGATTGTACTTTATATGACTAGCTAATCACAATACACTCCTCTAGAGCCCTGAAGAGATATCAACGACACCACACCTGAAACCGCACGCTAGGTGACAGAAGCAACCTTCGAGTGGTCCTACACTCCATTAATATATTCCCTATAATTGAATTACAAAAGCTAATTCCGGTTTTACTTCAGGCAGTTTTCTGAAACGAAAAAATATCATTTGGTTATTTGATATATCATATCACGTAATATTTACAATAAACTTAATATATGACATTAAAAATCCGTCAAATTATTCAAGAGATTATTGAAAAAAATCAATAATACGAGTACTTGTACGAGCTCAATTTTATAAAATCTAAAAAAAACCGTTAAGTTTTTTATTTTATTAATTTACACTTTTTTCTAAATTAAGGTTTTTGTTAAAGCTGTTGTCGAATTTAATAGGAATACTTGAAACTTGAATATTGCTTTCGGTGTAATCTCAAAACTCATTATTCGAAGATGTTTCACTAATAAAGTATATGATCAATATGTGGGCAACACCATTGCTTAATGAGTGACAGCTAAACCCAGAAAATATAACACTAATCCGAGAATCAAATTACTATTTGTACAATAACGCTCCTACGCGCGTACCGGCACTGATTCCAGATTTGAATTGTGAACTCAATAATATTGTTGTGGCAATAAATAATTTTATTTATTTTTAATAAAATTGTTTTACAAATAGAAATATAGAATTTGGAAAGCCAAAAGCTTCTGGAACATTTTACAGTAGAAAACTATAATACACTGAAAAACATAGTCTTAAATTTTATAACCAATGTTTATGTAAATGAACAGTTAAGATGATGATTTATCAGTTAATCAGTCGTTCAAGTGTTGATTAGCACAACAATGGCGCTGAAAGATTTATGATAATATAATAGTCGTAACAATGGTTTGTACAAGCTTTAGTCCCCAGTCATGGTGTTTTATGGGGAATTCGACTATAGTTTATTCAGCCTTTATGATGACCAGGATGTCAGAATTTTAATACTCGTATATAAGAACCCACTAGTATTATATATTATATTTTATTAGAATGGATGCCCTTAATAGAATGATCGATTCAAGCAAGTATATAGAATTTATAGGTTATCACATATACATATATCTGAAGAAACTTGAAAGGATTGTGGCATGATGAAAGCTTATCTGGAGATCTAAGGGGGCCCGATCTTCACAAGCAGAATTATATTTTTATGATTTGAATGATTCCTGTTCTCGTTGTTCTCGAATCACTACTATCAATTTTATGAGTATTAAAATATCAGATAGAAACCGGATTCGATCCTGGGTCTCCCATTTAGTACACGGGTATTCTACAATTGAACTATTTACGTAGTCTTGATAAGAAAACGATAACAATTTCTACATCGGCAAGTACTGATTTAAATATCACTATTGTGCAATAAACTCTAAAGATGAAAGTACTATTATCTATATGAAACTAATTTAATTATTTCTTCGTATTCTTTTAATTAATTACTAAGTGTATCATGGGAACGTACATGAATTCTGCAATTCTACAAATTGTTAAAATACTATAACGAATACTCAAGAACAAATCTTAAAGATTTCTAGAATATTTTCATTGTTTCTTTCAACGATCATGTTTACAATTCCAGGAATAATGTCAATATTCTTCACAGGTTTTCTTCTACTAGCTGAGAGTATTGTATGATGCACAGTTAAGCAACCTTTAGCAATCGTGTCATATATTTACTTTAGTTAAAAAAAGTAAAATATATATTTCTAAATGAATATTATGAATTAAAGAAATTGCTGCAATAGTAGGGGGTACAAGAAGTATTGTAAAAGAAACATATATTTTGTTGTGTTTTAAATAAAGCGATGAATTTATCAGTGTTGAAAAACTGACTTTGATTTTTCTGTCTAAAAATATGAGCTGATGTATATTTTAATAAATTTCCTCAAATTTTAAAATGTACTACTATCATGGCCGGATATGTTATTGTGTGATTAGGGATGGGTTTTTATTTTAGGCCTCACTCAAATTCCATTTTTTCTCTTGTCACAGTTGTATCGTTAACAGCATCCAAGGATGAGTTTAAGTTTCTCAGCCTTAATATAACGAGGCACTAAAACTTAAAAACAATGATTCATAGATATTTTTTTGAATAACTTAACGGTCGTTTTTGTAACGCTACAGTAATGTGGCGCTATGGTATATAACGCTTATAACTTTTCACATAAAAGCATATAACATCAATTTCATACTTTACTATAACATAAATATTTTGCAAAAATCATGTTTGATAGTAAACTGTCCTATATGTTCATACTGAGTATTGCAAGGTTTTTTTTATATATAATTTCTCAGGCTTCCTAAGCACGTCGCCTTTTATCGCCCCTAATATTGTTCTGCTTCTTCTTATACTTAATATTCAGACAACAAGAATGATCTATTCATGGCTACTGCTGTTATAAATTTCGGTTTCTCAATCAAAAAGGCAGTGTTAACAGGAAGCGTCTACGAAGTCTGTAGCACCGTCCTTTGGAGTCCATTTCTTGCCATTGCTGTATTTTTACATTGCTACAGAATATGATCTGGATCTGCCTTGAATGTCATAGTTGTCAACTCATGTGTGGACAGCATTTCGGACATGACTGAAATGCTAGTCTTGGAGCACGGATTCCAAATGTTTTCCGAATGTACACAAACATGCGTCTTCGTACACAAAACGTGAATAATCGGACCAGAACACAAGGGCACATCGAACAAGCACAAGTCGGGTGCAAAAGGTTTACTATCTTGGAATAGCCCCATGTTTAATTCTCTCTATTTCTCTATAATAACAATGTATATATTATATGAACATATACGGTATTAGCTTATGGTATAAAGCCTGTTTGGTGCTGTAAACAATAGTCCCTTTATAGTTGTACTGTGTACCATACATATAATGCAATGCATGGAAACGTACTACATACTGCATACTGCATACACTGTGATGCTCCTAGCCATGTAGCTATGGTCTCACTAGGTAGGTATAGTTTGTTCTGTTTCTAGTTTTGGATTTGAGTTCTGTCTGTGAATGTTACCGGCAAATGCAGTACTGTTTGTATAGTACACAACACCTCTTGAAAAAGTACAATAGATGCATTATTGTTGGTTTTAAGATTTTTTTTATATGTATGTTACTTTGACTGTGCGATGCATACAAACTATAAGAATCAATATAAAAAACTTTTAAGAACACTGACTAGCTTGTACTATACTTGACTGTTCTTTAAGTCTTATGTATGTGGGATATCATAGTTGGAGTATAAAAGAGTAACATCAGAAAATACTTACACCGTTTAATACACTCATTTAATATTTCTTTAATAAAATTTTAACCTCGAAATATAACTCATATTTTATTTATTCGTTAAGAGAATTTATCAGCCAATTAGATGTACTGAACTAATAATATTAACAAGTAAGGGTGCGTCCATAGATGGTGCAGAACAAATTTCGATTAACCGAAAAGAAAAAGGTTAGGTAATTTATAATCTTTAATTTTTTGTATAGCGATGAATATCACAGTTATTTTCAATCCCAATTACAGCTGAAGGAGTTAATTTCAGATTTCTGGTTATTTTTTTAAATTTTAATTTATTTAACGCCGATGCTAAATTCTATCGCCGATTGCGTTCTAATGTTGTAGACCGGGCGCTAGAGATAAGTGAGTATGCAAAATGTGAGGACCGAATTCCACCAATGGATTTAAGTTAAGAAAAGGTCAAAAATTAATAATGCGGATCTTGCCGGTCAAATATTTGGTCCATTTTTCTTTTACCCCTCTGCTCTTATTTGTAAAGGAAATGTATTGAGTATAATCTATAAAATCATTTTAATGATTATTTCAGTAATAATTTGATTTGGATTGTTAAATGAAAAAAAAACAAGTTGTAATTTATATTGAATGTTTGCAAGAAAAGCTTTACAATCAGCAGGAATTTTTGTTTAATGACTTGAATTATGACATTTTTAATAATTTGGCCTTTACTCCTTAACTTTGACTCCAAAAACTTTATAGAAATATCGTGTGAGGGAGAGAATGTGAAGGGACCATAACAGCTGGTGGCAAGATGTATTTTGTTATTATTTGGGGTCTCAAGTATAAGAATCCGACCATAGTTGCCGGTCCTCACATTTTGCATACTCAACTACCTATAGCGCCTGCACTATTGGCAGTTCTTGTGGTCAGATTTCTGGTTAGAAATCTTCAATTGAAAATTAATGAAATAATAGTTACAATGAATAGAGTCTTATCAGTGTAAAGATTAAGATTAAAATACGCGATAAACACAGTTACGTATATAGGTTTGTCCAACATAACAAAAGTAGTCGGGTACATGAACAGTGTTACTTAATATACAACGTTTAGTGATTTGTTTTACTTATTTACTTAAAAAACTTTGCTCATGAGCATAATCATAATATTTCTTTAACAAATTTTAGACCGTTTTAGCTTAAGTAAAATATTACGCGATCCGTGTTTTGTGCTTAGTGGTTACAATTAAGGGTGGTAATAAAGGGTTATATTTTGTAACTTTTTAAAAGTGAAAGTCTTTTTATGAGATAATTAGTTCGGTTAAAATCTATCATCCGACCTTTTGAAAATTACCTAAGTTAAAGGGCACACTTAATAAATTACAAAGTAGGGGTCAAAATCGAGTGCCGTACAAAACATTTTTAAATATCAAAAGTATTACTTCTTATTACTAAGACGCTGTACTTACATTACTAATACCGTGACCCCAGTGTTTGCAAATAGGTATTATTCGGGAATCAACGACTTAACTAGCCATCATGCGGTGAAAGAGTGTAATCCGTATCCATTGCTTCAAATGGTTTGGAATATTCCCCCAACCCCCAAAGCCTCAACCCTCACCCTTCATCACCATTACAACCCTCTTCGACTTGACCACTTCATCAGATTACATTGAACGTGAAATCTATTTCTATAGATTTCGTCTTAATATTAGTGGATTACCTATATCTATACCCGTATACGAATACGAATAATGTATAGTGTTGTACTCTTATATTCTTGAGATGAATAAAAGGATTTTGTTAACAACAGGTTCATTGTAGTACCTTTAATGCCTTAAGTACGAATATAATGATAGGTAAAATATATTGATTCTTTCCATGCGGGATATACGAGTATGTTATTTTAATTTATTACATAATATAACTGATTTGGTTGATTGTAAGAATGGATATGAAAATGTATAAATGTCAGTTCATTTTTGTTGCCAACTTTCAAGTTAATTAAGACTTTTATGTAACAGTCTTATTGAGATGCAAGACATATTTAATAGCTATAATAAAATTCTGAAATTCTAAATATAAATTCAACTTCACACGAAAGAAAGAAAGAGAGGTATGATGAAGATCTAGAAGCAAAGTAAATCTACTCTCTGTTGATATCTAAGAGCTGCATTTGAAATTAAATATATTAATATACTTGTTGCTCTTTTATTGCTATAAATGTCTTCAAACTTAATTTCTGACGACTTCTTTGTAAATGTATAAAACAAAACCAGGATATTAAATAAATTTTCAAAACTGCCGAGCTTGTTGGTGGTCGATCTTGGCGGAAATGCTCTCTTAAACAAAATAAAAGAGAAGGCGTAATTATAATAATGATATATGGCAGCGAACGTTTGTAGTAAAGTGTTTGCTATATATAATTACAATTTTATGACCGTCTTAGGTGGCTTGGGTCTTATAATAGGAGTAGAAACTCACTCATTGGGACGCAGTCACAAATAACTCATAGTGATTTTCTCGGAAATTCGTCAAGGTTTCCATATAGATAAAAAAGGTAATTTTGTCCATTACAAACATTAGTGTGCCGAGAAAAAATCAAATACAATTAATTAGTAGATTCATTTTTATTAAGGCTAACTTTTTGTAAATACAACTTGCTGTTTTGCTTTGTATTTCAAACAGCTGTGCTTAAATCTCTTTATTTCATTGATTCATTTGTGATATATTGATCTATTTATCTCTTTCTATAACTTTACCCGTTGGGAGTTCATTAAATTAATCAGACACAATCGCTTAGCATACTTAGAACGCAGCAGTTAAACTTCATTGAGTGCACCGCTCAAGTAATCATAATTTACGCTTGCTTTACTCCATAACTAAAACATCGCAACTAAACGAACGTCTAGTAAATAACAGTTCATACAATCTAAAATCATAATTAAAACGTTTGCAAATTAGACGACGTGCTTAATTAGATTAGTATTTCATTAGATTGATTATACGTTATTTTATTAATACTTTATACTGTGTTAAATTTAACTATACGATAACGAAAGTAAATTCATATTTAGGGTCCTTTTTCCAACACTTTTTCAAATTGTGTAAATTAAATACCAATTCCTTGTCAATTCCATTGAATACCTGCCAGGCGTTTACCCTTCACCATTTTCGGTTTTCGGTATACCCCATAATTCAAATCCGCAAAATTCATAATGTTTCAAATAGTCAGTTCATAAATTCGGTGTAGTTCAATACAATTGTACCCAATAGGCGTATTGATGTATTGGTTTTGTTCAATAATAGGCACTAAAGCAACAGTCAAGTATTGGAAAAAGATTAGCACAATAGTATTACAGTAAATAGATTATTTCTGGGTTTTATTGTGTGTGGCAAACAAGTACACGTTATTACATGTTTCGCAAAACATGAAGTACCGGCAAATGCATGGAATTATGTTGTGTATTACAAAAAGGGATCAAACAGTATGAGTACTCATACTCGTACTCGTACAATGCGAATAAGCGAAGGGGGATGATGATTTATTGAAAATTGATTTATTTTATATCCGATAATAGAGAGATTAATAGCAAGTATTTATTACGAATAAATGTGCTATTGGCAAATAACAGATATTGACATGTATTTATAAATAAACTTGAATTTATTTTTATTCAAACAAACAGTTCCCTGTCACCTGAACCATGTTTGTAAATAAAGATAGTAACATAGTAATTGATATGGGTGATTTAAATTTAATGGGACCACAAAAAATGTGTTTAAGAAATAGCTGCCGAATGAAGACATTTATATACCTATTCTCAGCGTTAGAACCAAAAATAAGTTCTTTTGAACCAAGTTCTCGCAATGTGCGCGTAAGGATTCTAGTATAATATGATCCAACGACAAATGCAAATACGTACTTTTCTTAAACAAGCTCTGAGATAGGAGGGGGGGTTCAAACCGATTTACTGTTAAAACAAATTTATTTTTAGTTTGTTAAAGAAAAATATTTTTTGAGGAAATTACCCTTTTTTTAGTCTTCATTGAGATTTTCCAGAGCAACTAACCTATTCTGTTACTTTTTGTTTTTTATTTTTTTTTTTCACAAATGAAAAATTCGCAGTATATAGGGGGTAGGAAGGAGTCAATGTCAAGTTCTTATTCCGGTTCGGAGAAATATATACGTACATGTAAAACTTATTATATCTACTCGTATATCATATTACAATTTAATTTCTTATTCACTAAATATGAATTAATACAATTCTCAAAATCCTCCATGATGAAATACTTAATAACATAGAAATTCAAATGATATATTTTATTTATCCTGCTGACATGTAATAAAGAAATTGCAATCCATTCCAATTGCCAGTAAATTGATAACCAATCCGGTTGGGGAATTCAATTTGAATCAAGTTATTAGGAAGAGTGCCTGGGTAAGCATTTGTCGTTACCCGTTATCCGTTACCCGTTACAATTACGAATTAAGATTGAGCTACTTGTATTATACAAGAAGTAGAACATAAAATGAGCTTAACAAGTAAACTGATTGATATTAGGTCTTAGGTACTTTATTTTATTAGATATATAATACATACCTCGTATATTTCACATTTGAATTATGAAATACATGAAAAGAAAATTTGGACGACAATGAGAAGACCAAAATTAAAAACTTTTTACGGAGATGATGTTGGTTGGCATAAGGTAACATCCATGTTTTGTACATAATAAGGTCAAAAATTTGACTCATAATAAATTTCTCTGATCTCAAAGTCTAAGAATAAATGAAACAGATAGTGGCAGAAGGATAAATAAGTACAGCACTAGAATAATGATCCATTCATTGTGTCTGAAAGTATCCTGCTTGAAATATACTCGAGTCGTATACTGTGCCCAAGGCATCTAGTACTCGGGAGCCAACAGTCGGAAGTTAGCAGTCGGTAGTAGGTAGTTGGCAGTCAGCAGCCCGCACAGCATGTCATGCGTAATAACAGGTCAAGTATTTATAGTATTTAGGCCGGGAATAATACCAACTTGTAGTATTCCCATGCAATGTCTGGAAATGTTATAAAAATCACTGATAATAAAAATACTTTTTTCCTTCTTTAAATGATAGGATTCCGTCTTAACAAAAGAATATAATAATATACTGTCGTATGGCATGCAATAAAGAAACTCCGTCATTTTCTTATTAGGTACGAGTGGTAGCTACGGAATAGCAAGGAGTAACGATGTTTTGCTATGCTGTGGTTTTCTTGCGGTTCCTGTATTAATAGGGTTAAAATATTCATTTATGATTTCAAAAAATATGTTATTAGTTGGAACCGGCTATTTCAACTGAGTGAACAGGTTGATGTGGAGTGACAGTTGCTGTTAGAAGTCTTTAAATTCCTTTCTATACATACAACTGATTTTTGTAGAACAAATTGCATGCAACAATACCATTATTCCTTCTTGAATTTGAATTTTACCCAGGATATAATAAAGCTAGAATGGCAAAGTTACACTAGAATCAATTTCAAGTTTTATCCTTTGCTGTCCACCTTTTTTCGGATGTCCAACCACGGGCGTAGAGAAAGTGTTGCTAATAATCCAGGAGAAACTTGGCTTGGTCTTCTGAAGTGCGCAGTAACAAGTGACAATAACAATCGTTCAAGTATTACATATGTTATAAAATAAATTAAATATTAATAACATAAAATATGTTTTCATGAACATTAACAAACAATAGCATACAATTAAATTCGCTTCTCTTGACCTTCTCTATCCTCATCTATCCAATGCTTATAACCTAATTCAAAATTAAAACTATAATTGCTTAGAGCTTCCACCCGTTCATCTATATTAAACAAATAAATTGAAAAGTACTAAAAGTCAAAAATGTATTGAAAGCATTTACTGTAGATATCAACAACCTGTTATCTTGCATCTTATTTAACATACTGTGTAATATTCCCACAAAATACTCAAACAGTCCGTAAGCCTTTGTCAACGTACCCTCCATGATACTCTTCACATACGACAATAAGTACCAAAACAGGATGCGGATGTACACATGTTATATTTATGGTACTACTTTCATTTTACTTTTATATTTTTATTTATATTCTTCATCACTATGTATGATATGAAGTACAAAAGAACCAAGAAGAATAATGTCGAAAAGTAAATATGCTCTCAATTTCAATCTGTTCAATGATCCTTTGTTGGGTAACCACAATGACAAAACTAGAGCAGTTCAGTGACCCTGGAATTCAAAGAGAACACACAGAGTTAGCGATGTGATGCACTGTACTCGTATTCTTTGACCTGCACAAACTTTACTAATGAAAATACGGAATAATTATTGAAACTGCATGTATTATGTACATCTCATATGTGAGACACCAACTTAAGTCATAGAATGTTCGAAATGCTCCCTAAAAGTCAACGTGTGTTTTAGAATGACTATATCCAAAAAGATTTTGCAGTTGTTCACAGTTAAGTTTATTGGAAACATCTGAGTCATGAGCTACAAATGGCGATTCTATTACTCCTTGCGGAATTCATGCGACAAAAGGATTAGACGAACTATAAGTGAAGTTATATAGCGAGCCATTTCACCAAATTGTTTATTAGCCTTCTTGTCTAGAGGCATCCTAGTTACATGTATCCACCTGGCCTTGAACAACAATACTTTTGTAGCTATAAATTAAGTGAGAACTCAGTAAAAGTCCCAAAAACAGTAACGCCTTAAACGTACCAATGAACAAAAGTAAATGATGCAAATGATCTTTGTATAGAACTAGTTTCCTAAATCTAATTGTCATTTAGCTTAATGAAATTAATATTTAACAATTCAAGTCTCAAATTACAAAACGCTCTTTAATAAATTAATTCGTAGGGGGTAGATACCGTAGACAGCGATGAATGTCAATCAAACAATCTAAATCTAACCATGGGGATGTTTATGATTATAAGGATGGGGTTGTTTTGAGGAATTCATACAGAAAACAATCTTATATTATGAATGACGGTGACAGACGCGGTGAATCGGTGAATCCCGTCGAGATTCTTGAATTTATTTTTTAAAATCTCCCCCTCATGTATTGTGGTTTTGTTTAGATCTGAAATATCCCACTCCAGTCTTAATATGCCTTGTTTGAAAAGCCTTGTTCTTCTGACTGATTGTCAAAGGCGTGTCTCGTATCATACTCTGTGGAACTGGAAGAATTATTTATTAGAGTTGATACGAGTTGGGAATTACAGTGGAATAATGGAATAAAAACGTAAAACAAATATACATATTATTTCGAGTAAAGTACACAGAGAAATTCAAATCGTAAGAACATGTGATGCTCCTCAACTTGAATATTATGGCAATATAGAAAAGAATTACGAAAAAATGAATTGATGAAAATCATATGAAATTAATTTTGTTCTAAAAATATAGGCAAAATTGTTCTGTATCTTCAGTAAAGTACTCTACTTTATAGAGGTGCAATCGATACCGGAAGTTGTAGGAAATTGAATCCTCCATCAGATTGGTAAAAACTATTTTCATCTTAAGACCTACCGGTAAGTATGTATTACAAAAAAAATTTATTATTATAGACATAAAATGATTGTACAACGTCTTCACTTGAAACTCTAACCTTAAGCTTATAAAAAATGAAATCATCCATCTTTTTATGAATACATACATTCTTTTACCTTCGCTGCCACTGCAGGGTAATACGCTTCCGTTATTAGCTATAATCACTCCTGTAGATAATAATGACATATACACTTGACTTTTATCTGCTGGTATAAATATTGAAGTTAACAAAATCTTTTGATGTGTCTGACATATTAAGTCGTTGTAAACATGATTGAATCAAAAATATTAATTATAAAAATTCAAGTTGTCACGCTATAAATAATAAAGGTAGTGTAATAACATACCGACGCGGCGGTACGTGGTACACGCACTGATGATTTTGAGCAGTCCACCTATTTAATGTTCTCTTTTAATTTTCTGTTTGTAGTTTGAAATCGGATATCCGTTTTTAATTAAAATATTTTCTATTTAGATGCAAGAATTTGTACATGTTCTATATATAATTGCTTGTACTATTTCGAAATGAAACGATTTCCTTCCAATTAAGTGGTACTGTTAAAATATGGAAATGCAAATTAACAATTATATGTACTATCATTTTTTGGAAGTGTTTTCGGGTTTCTATAAATTTCAGTAATTCTGTGGCCTTTTATAAAAAAATAAAATGAATTCTTCTTTTTCCATTAGAGACATCAAATCTGATATGGAATCCATTATTATAATATATAAAATCGAGGACATATTCTTCTTTAGAAGAGGGGTTACATTTTCATTTTACCTCCACACATTATATGAAAATTGTCGATTTTTACTGGTAGTATATATATTTCAATATTTTCACATTTTCCATCTGCTTGATAGTATTTTATATACATATTTCTTTTCTCTTTCTAACTATAGATATTAGCTATATCAATTTTCTTTCATTTTCTTACAATCTTCGTTTCCCTATTCTTAATATGTAGATATTTCCTTTTACTCATTTCCACTCAACGACTAATATTGATCTTAACGACATATCTTCTACTCTCAACTATATTTCTAAAATATTTTTCAAGTTTTACATATTAAAATGAAATGAGATAACGTGATACTGTCGTCATATATTACCGTGATATATAATAGATAAAAATAATACAAATGTACAAATAAGTCGTTAACGTCAGACGAAAGTTTATTATATTGTTGTTTAACATTTGGCGAATATTGTGTGATATTTTCATTTCAAAATATTGAAAATTCAGCCATTATTTTCTTATCAATCAGAATTCAACATCAGAGCTAGAAGCATGTAAAATTTAACATCAAAACTCAGATGGATCAGCACACAAACTGATACATTTTTATACTCGCCTTATATCGCTTATATTTTACTCGCTTTATATTTTTATACTGTAGTTATATTATATTAACTACAAAACTATATTTAATAATTTTTTATCTAATTACCGGCTCGAATTCTACAATCATGTTGTACTGGTATTTAATGAATAACAATGAATGTAGTTTTAAAGAATCATTTAGAACATAATTAGCGCTACAAGAGTGGTAATGACGTGTCATGCCCGATAAACAGCAAATGTCTGACTATATAAGTACATTTTCATGATATGTGGTAATAAATATCATTATGTGGTATACAAATAAGCAATGAATAATAATCTAATTACAAAAAGTCTACTTAAAAGTTTATCAGGCATTGAATTCGTTCTCCAACAATCAGACTTTAAAAAAAACAGTCTCCATACAGTTGTTTTGTGTATGGTATAAATTAAATATGGCAAGAAAAGTAATAGTTCATAAATAAAGTTGAAACGGAAGCAAATAAAATAAAAGAAAAATATTAGCGTCTTTATGACTCTGAAGCAAAACACAACGTAAAAAGTAAAATAGTGTTATAGTATACTCGTAGTTAAGAAATGTCTAGGCACAAAGGTTTTTGAACTATTGAAGTATTATATTAACACAACTTTTTTGTGTATTTGAAATAAAACAATATTTTCTTAACTTAATTCGTTGTTGTGTTCAGATTTCAACCAAATTCGTTTTAAGTTATTCTATATTATTATTTTTATTAATTACATACCTTACTCGACCTTACATTTGTTTTACATTTAGTTTCATTAACAAAGGTTTAATCATTTAATCTTTTTCTTTCCGTCTCTTCTTACTCTTTCTCTCTCTCTCCACCTTTTTTTACTTCATTTTCTTTGTTCTCTGTACACTTGCAACATTTCCTCCATACTAATCTTGCTATCAGTCCTCTCCGTACACCTACTCCTCGTGTATTCTGGCTTTTACTCCTCACATATCCTGCATGTTTCCTCTTCTTTACCTCTCCAATACTTTCTTCCTCTTTCTTTGTTTCCTAGCCTGGTTCTGAAACGCGATCATATTGAAATGATGATGATATATTCTTCTTATTATGTAAAACATATTTAGCAAGGACTAAACTATGTATCTAATACACTTGAACATTTAAATCATATAATTTATGTTCCAGCAGTCCAACCAAATAACCAACATCCGTGTTCCAATAAAATCAAAGATTTTAAGATTATGCAAACATCATTTGTTGATTGTGGTTTCAATATTTTCATTACAACTTTTCCAATCTCTCGGATGTTAGTTTGTAAAAGTAAGAAAAAGGGAAATCGGTAAGGGGAAAATATATAGAAAGGATGAAATGTGAAATGAGAAACATCACGCACTCAAGTGGCTAAACCCTGACATTAAGGGCATCTAGCAGCTCGACATTCTGCAGAGCACAAGCAGGCATGGAGATGTGGAGCTTGCTATAGGGTTCTAAAGGTTTAATGTTATGGGGTTGGGATGTAATAAGAAGAAATACGAGTAGTAAGAGCTGGAATTATTATTATGAACAGAGTTGTGATACTATCCGGAACAATGCTTTCTCCACGCACACCCACACGCACACGCACTCTCTTACTGTTGTGATCCAGTGATCCTGCTGTGAGAGAGAGGGTTTCATTGTCAAGTATATATTTTGAACAAATAAAATATAAGGAGAATGATTTAGAACTACAGCAATAAAATTTGAATTTGTACAATGCTTAAAACTAAGTGAGAAATATATATTTTATTTTGAGTTACGTAATACTCGAAGTAGGTGTATTTTGAATTATGGAAACCATAATAATAATAATAACAATAAAAAAACTATTTATTTGTAACATATCTTTAGATAAATTTAATTAAATCATTATATTTATTGTAGGTACTAAAAACGAAACGATAACGTTAACGAAATAACTTTATTTATCAACATTCTTTCTTGAACACATTCACAACTAACGACACTATTTAGTAACTTTTCGTAATTTCAGTTGAGACAATTGTGACTACATACTATTAATTTCGCGTCAGATTTCAAAGCTTTTCAAAGAAATTTAAAAATCGATGAATGTTGATATTTGGATCTATTAACTTTTGCCGATCGCTGTTATAAAGCGTGAAATAAATAAAAAATATATTCGAATTTCCCGCGCAACTCCCGTCAACTGCCATCTATCAATAGACTACTGTCAAATTTTGAGCAAGCTGCGCCATTTATTTTATATTCGATAGCCGTTGAATACAGCTATCCACGCTATGGATACAGATATCCATCATGGTCAAAATCTATAGATTGGGCTACGAACTGGTACTCTACCCAGCATATTCTTCAGATTTAGTCACTGCGACTATTTCCTGTTTCCAAACCTGAAGAAATGGCTGAGCGGTAAGAAATTTGGGTCTAACAAAGAGGTCATCACTGACACAAGCGCCTATTTAGAGTGACTTAAGAAAAACTATTATTTGGAAGGAATAAAAAAATTGGAAAAACGCTAGACTAAATGTATGAGCTTGAAGAAGATTATAATAATAAATAAAGTGTAAAAAAGTCAATACATTTTTTAATTTCTTTAATATCAAGACATTCTTGTCTAGGCTATAGTGTGCTTCTAGGCTTATATGAGAACTTGAAAGTTATGTAATATTTATCTAGCATTCTAGCTGCACAAAACAATATTGAACCACAAGACCTGTTTTAAAATAAACACTGGGTTCTAGCGCCAAACAACGCAGCGCGATTGTGTAAATAATGTACAAAGAAACAGAAAAAGAGAAAAATGAAAAAAGAAACGGAATATGTTGATATAAACTACTGTATTTTACAAATACACGACACTAATACTTTCACATGTATATACAAACACACAGGGACACATTCACGCAACTAACAAAGCCGTCAGAGTTTGTAAATTAGCACCAACACCATGTACAATAAAACTGATCGTAAAAGAAAATATGCTCAAGAAATATGCTTGGCCTGTGCCCAATGTATCGTAAAATTCCTCAAAATAACATTTTAATTTTCTTTCAGCTTGATATTCTTTAAGCTGTAGAAAACTTTTATGATATTAATATATCATAAGTTTTTTTTATATGTGAGCTTTTGATTTCCCATCATGTAAATGTAAAGCAGCGAATACACTAATAAAACATTTTTTGCTCATCATTTTCATCTATAGTTTCTATTTTAAGTTTTAGTTTTAATTTTATGTTTTAACTATAAATTGCATGTATTTGTCATAGGAGAAAGTAAGTGTTCTTTGTGTGTTCAGTGTTTTAGTTTTTATTTTAATATGCATAGAGCGCTTGAGCCTTGCGGCAGTTATATAGTAATTTCTCTCTTTTATAGAATATGAAAATTCAATGTATTTATGACAAATTGCAAATACTATTAAATTTTTAAATTTTAGTTTTATAAAGTTTAGAGTTTTTACCCTATAATTATAATTTAAATTAAAACTGTAAGTTGGAGTGATTACGCATATTGCTATATGCTGTAGAGTTCAAATTAAAAATAAAATTAAAACAATGTGTCTGAATAGAGATTAATACTTAAACTAAATATCCAAAAATAACAATAAACACAAAAATTAAGACTAAAAGATTTGCAAGGAAACGATTAACTATATTATCATGTACTATTATTGCAACTAGAAAATAAAAATAAAACTAAAACAGAAATAGAAACTAAACCTAAATAAAAGAAACACAGGAATAATAATATATTTAAGACTACTATTTTGTTAACAAGACGATCTCATACTATGTTTGCAGTCTTTAAGGTACTGTGGCCACATACATGTGCATTACACTACTGCCTAATAAATTTCTGATTATATATCTACGAATCTTAGAAAATTTATCGAACGGGGATCGAACTCGAAGACACGGTAGTCAGCTATTGGTTTTAAACATTGGTAAAAGAACTGGTCTTCACGCTACTTAATATTTAGGACATCTTTTCTATATATTTATATAAACTACGTTACGTTATTAATTTCAGTTTTAAGTTTTCTAATTTGTTCATATCAAAACATTATAAGTTGATGTCAGTTTTTGAGTAGCATTCCGTGTCTAAAGAGATTTTTTGTATTAGATGGTAAAGAAAATTCCAACACTTTTGCACGCACCACTTGACGAGGAAATAATTCGATGCAGAGAGTTTTGAGAAACACAAAGAAAAAATAAACTTGTTATATAACATGTCTAAAAAGTAATAAGACAGAATTGTTCAAGTAAAGTTTTATTCAAAACAGTATACAGTGGTGAATAAAAAGTGGGAGAGAGAGAAGGGAGAGTTATAGTGGAAACGAATAATTCAAACCGTTTTTGAGCTACCATGCAAAGTGGAGCATGAAGTAGAGAAATTAAAATTAAATAGGTATATTTTTGAGGTACACTTTTTATGTAAAATATACATAAATGCGTTCTCCGGGTAATCATAATTGTGTGCCGCTTAATAATATTCTCTCGTTTTCTGTAATTTATGTTAAATAGATGTTTATTTTACACATTTTTTATCATGCAAATGCAAATTCTTTTACTCTAATATGTTAAGGCATTTAAGTTACCCCTAATTTAGTGAAAAATCGATACAGTCTTTATTGGACGATAATAATGGGATACTACTACCCCCTGCTTGAAGCATCTACCCTCAAAACCTTACACACAACATCGTACGTAGACGGAGTGTATTTAAATTAAACGTCGTCATTTATTAACATGAAATTTAATAGAAAACATTGTTGTGGGACGTGGGTTGTAAAGCCTTTGCTCATTACGTGAAGCTCTCCGGCACGTTCACTGAAGATGAGTACCATAGGTCTTCAGGACGCGTCGCTGAGAAAAATGAAAAGTGGGAGGTGGAAGAGTGGTTCGTGAAGAGAGGGAGGTAACTGGTGGGTAACGAACAGCTGATTCTTTTCATTAGCAATAAAAAAATATGTGTGTAATATAGATAATATATATTGTAGTAAATGTTATCTTGAAAATATTGTAAGAAGATCATATTAAAAATGTATTAAAGTACGAGTACGGGAGATCGAGCACATTTTCATTTTGCAGGCTTGTATTTTGCGTATCGTTAAATTTGATTTATGTTATAGAACAAGTTCTAAAATAAAAAATATTTTGTAGACAAAATAGAGAGATTTTTTTCTTAATATGATATTTTGTATGAGGACCACAACGTTGGCTGAACTGAGTCAGCATATTTTTCAAAAATTATAATACCGTATTTGAAAAGCACTGGTTTCGTTTCGAACACCGAAATTTAAGCAAATTTTTTAGTAGTTTGTTAGACTTGGTTGGATGATTACTGAGAATGTTATCGAATTTGTATTAAGTAGTAAATTGTCTTGCAATGCATGTTTCACACTTGCTAGCGTACTACAAGCTAATGCAAAAGTTACATTTTCTACCTACAATTTTTGAATGGAACAAGAAACCAAAATGTATTCGATTATATGTATATATAGATCAAATTATGAGAGTTCGGCGGCGACTCATACTTAAAACAAGTTGTTGGGTATAAACTGCCGATATAACTAAAAAGCACTGACTCACTTATATTTCTATAATGTATACAGAAACGAATAAGTTAAAATTCATTATCGTATTATAGATTTATACCGCTCTTATAACCTCTTTTAAGTATAAACATCTACTGAAGTACAACAGATTTTTTTGATATAATAAATTTTGGCAAAATGGCACTATTCTTTAAAGTTTGGCAAAAATTATCAATTTATTATTTATGACAAGACAATAATTCTACATACTGCTATTGAGAAATTAGTTCTGAAAATTTTGTGTTGTTTTTAGATAGATTGGTCAATATTTTTGCTAGTTATGTTTCCAGACAGTTCAAGAAAACGTGGGTTTGAGAGAAACGCAATGACATTTCTCATAATTACAAAACGAAATTCTAAACTGGACTTCTTAGTGATTTTAATCGCCAATAGTATTTTGGCACATCATTTTTAAGACCCTTAAAAAAAATTTAAGACAAAAAGTTTCCCTTAAGCTTATGAACGATAGTATCGTGCAACTCCATTACAAATTTTAATATATTAGTCTCTCCAATATATTTAAAACTATTAAGTAAATACCAGATAGTGGTAATTTAATAACATTAAATAAATAATACAAATACCACACAAGCCTTTTTAAATATTAAACAAAATCTGTTTGCTCAACACTTGAATATGAAATCAATACTGGAGGGTATAACGTGTATCGTATAACGACCGCGTACCGTGGAACGATATACGACCAGTAAGTACAAGTAGAGACTCAAAGAGATCCCAGCCTCACGTACAGGAGCAAAATCTGTAAACGGTTAACCGTTACCGATACTAAAAAATGTGAAATACTTGTACATTTAAAAAGCACTCAAAAAATGAACTCGAACGAGTATACTTGTATGTAATTGTTGAATCAAACCGTCTGTCTATTAGGGACGGGTATTAAAGTATTTAGAGATCTGTTTAGAAAACTAATAAATCACTGAAATAAATTGTAATTAATTTTTCAAAGTTTTAACACTAAAATAATTTTTGCATAAAACTATTTTTCTGAAAATAATTTTTAAATTGACAAGTATTTGTTGTCTGATGACACAATGACCGAGTTCGGTCCTCAGACCAGCGCTATATTTTCTGTGTTTAGTTGTTATCAAAATTAAATTGGGTATGTGCTGAGTACTAGTATTTTTTTAATCGGTACTAGATAGCATAATATTTGATTTTAGTAAACGAAGACAGGATAATAATGAAATTATATGAGAAATCATTAAGAAAAACTGTCCTCAATTATTTTTTAATACTTTTACCACTACAAAATATGAAATAGGCATAAAAACTAGTTGTAATTGTACCCGAAACTGATAAAAATCATAAGATTAATATCGGTTTTGAGTTCCCAGGTAGAAAATTATGTTATACTGCAAGTTTTGAGCTTGCTACTTTGCTACAAGCTAATTCCTAGGTTTTTCATAATACCACACAAATAGAAATTGTAACGCAGTGTGCAAGATTCAACTAGTTAGCGTGCTGCAAGCTAAAGACAATATGCTAAAAGAATAATTATATGTTTATATACATTAAATCAATTCTAACAGGCACATACACATAAAATAAACAATACATTTGTGGAAAATTTTTCTCGTTTGCTATTTTAAGAGAAATATCTGTAGATACGCCCGCCCCCTTATATGGAATGATTACACATACTCACACATGATACGTGGAATTTTCTTTTGTAGTTTGAGGGTGGGGACACTCCCCGCCCAGAAAAGACGCGAGTTCTTTTCCAAAGATGTGTGATATAGGTTCTTATATAATCTGTAAGCATAAGAATATATTTATATGTGACTGTATACTTTTCTACTCACATATTTATATATATATACATATATAGATATATATATATATATAGTGATGTGTTGGTGTGCATTTTTATGCTGTAACATTCGCTTGAAGCTCCAAGGGTTCTACACTTTAAAAGTTATATATATATATATATATATATATATATATATATATATATATATATATATATAATATACTTATAAGAATCGTATTGGATATAGGAATCGTATATGTAAGTGAAAGAGGGTTGCGCAAGAGGCAGTCAGAAATGTTATTTGATTTGTGTTAGGATATAACCATTCAATTGGAATCGATAGAAAAATGGCGTAGGAGATAAGATGGAGATGAATCCATTTATAAAACAATATTCACTTTTCTACGAAGATAGAATTGAACTCGTATTGAATTTATAGAAATTCAGCATTTTTGCATGAAAAGCTTTAAAAGATAAAATATTCTTTTAAATCTATTCACATGAAAATATGTACCTCTACCAGGATATATATATATATAAATATATAGTAACAAAGTCATTATTTTAAAGTTAGATGTCGTTGAATTTTGAGTATGAACTATCACTTAGATTCGTTTAATTAATCACTTCTTTACATAGACAAGCCCACAAGTATAAAAACATGACTTGAGCAAATATATGTTCATTTGCCAAAGACAGACCAGATGCTTTACTCAAGCCAAGCTATATAAAAACTACATAATTTGGAGGCTGTCGGTCTTACTAATATGTTTAAGCTGTACTACATATAATAAAACTAAAACTAAATGTTACGTAAACAACTTCACCTAATATATAACGATTTGTGACCTATTTTATTGTTTTCTTTTTAAATAAATCTTCACTTTTGCGCATTAGCCTACTCAAAAACTTATTAAGAACACTTCTTCAAGGGTTATAACATCTTAAGTAGACCTTTTTAAGAATGAAAAAATTAGAACATCTATAAAGTAATGACATAAAACCCTTTTAGATTAAATATTACTAGGTTTTGTTCATTAAAATGTTACATGAATACAACACAGTTAACCATTTGATGAAGAGGTCTACTATGATTTGCGTATCAACTTCTTCGTCGCTTAAATTTTGAAAAAGTTGTTTCGCTATTTGATCCACTAAATTGTGAATAAAGTCGTTAATATAGATTTTAATAAATATGATTTCGGATGGAGACCAAATTGTTTACTGCGAAGGGAAGGTTTTGTGTTTTCCACGGTACGACTATTAATATTTATAAAATATATTTGATTCATTAAATATACCAAAAAATTCATATTGCTCATAATTTTAAGTGAACTGAATGAATACAGAAAATGGTAGAGCTTCTAATGTTAGGATCGAGTATGAAATAACGAGAATCCTTTCAAATACCAATTATTTAGATCTCTATTCTAGCATGGAGAAGTCGGCAGCGAATTCTGACACCGTCATTGAGCAGAGAATTGTTGAATAAAAGCAGGAGTCAAGTCACGAGGTGCTAGAAATACCACGTCTAAGTACTTGAGATGTTAACGAACCAACACTTTAGGTAAGAAACTTGACGGGGTTAAGGGTGTTCACTGCGCGCCATTAGTTCTGTTAACAACCCTCACTAATTACAGAATGAACTGGAAGGTCTATACTTTATGCAGAGGTAAGAGTAGAAGTATATGGTGTAAAATCATAACAAGTACGTATTATATTTCAGAACCATTTGTATACTATAAGGTAACAGGTCCTTGATAATTAATACTAAAAATTAATGAGGACTTTCAAATGCAGGTTTGAAAAAATAATACTATATTTTTATTTTGACACCCATGCATCTTCTAGTATTTCCTTTTATATTCTTTATTTATATGTTTTTATTACACATTTATTCAACTTATTTTCATTACATTTCTTCAACAAATTCAATGCCTCATTTGCATCTTCAGGTTTGATTCATGATAACTGCTATATTTGCTGGATTTGATGGTTTTCAATATTAGTTTAATTATGTGCAATATTTCCAAAAATTATTTTCCTTATTCTTTTGTTGGTCCATTTAGCGCTTTGTCCGCGGCTTTGATGGGGATCCTGGTTGTCACACTACCTGACGATAAGTGTTTTGATCTCTCTTACGTTTCTCTGCATAGCAAGCATTTACCATCTTCCTCTCTTCTCTAATATTTGTCCTTATCTTTCAATTAGATTCTATACCAGAATCTTGCTATTTTTATACTTTTATTTCCTTAATTTTCCTTATAACTTATTTCCTTTACTTTCCTTCTTATCTGCTACTGCGTTACCTCATTCTTCCTCTAACTCTTTGATAACATTCTGGATCTGTACTCAGCTGACTATACTTCTTTTCTGTGTATTGGCAAATGTAATTAAGAATTTGCCTATCTAAGTCTGAAGCTTGAAGCATATAAGTATTATAGTTGCATTTGAAAATCGCGGAACTTCTCGGTAGTATGACTAATACAGTTCCTATAATTAGACCTCACAGGTACATTTATTATAACCTGATTAACAATAGAAGAGGAAATAAACGAACAATTATCGCGTACGTTGTATTACATATTTATTCATATTATTCAACATTTAATTTACTTGTAACTGGTATTTTATTTACCTGTTTGTTAACAGAAATTCCGTAATTACGGTTTCTGGGAATTGCAAACCAGAATCCAGCAGATAATTATTTGTGTGTGTTCCGGATGAGTTTCATAGAAGCACGATACATCACACGATACAAGTAAATACTCATCAGTACAGAAACAAAAGCAGAATACAGTAAACCAGTACAGTAAAAGGGTCAATCATGTTGACTAATGACCCGGCTTATGTTCTGCTGGATTCCTGCAAGATGTGTTTTTAGGAAAATGTAAATTTCAAAATTTAATTCAAAAGTTAATCTACAGCAAAAAAGTTCACATCTGTTTTGACAGCAAAGAAGAAAGAGCGGTTCAATTCAATTCAATTCTCTTTTATCCACTATTAGTTTGTTAGTATGAATTAGTTACATGAGACACAATCAAAATTTTATTTTCTCTAGTGTATTCCTTTTTCTTTTTCAATAATTTCTGCCCATATGTACGTGTTGCTTTGCTAAATTATTCTATATTCTTTAGTTCTTAAGCACTTCCACTAACAAAATTTAATTTATCTAATTTTGTTTCCATTGGATCACTTTGCTCATAGCCCCTGAAACATCAAGATTTTGGCTGTTTTGTATACCCAATTTTCGGTCGTGCGTGTTCAGGATTGCATTGTTAATAAAATAAATAGTCCAACATGAAACTATGAGTGTAGGAAGCTGACACTCTAATTTATTCAATATCCAAAATGCAAATTAGTGTAAAACCGTGATGAAATAAGTTGAAAAGACATTGAAAATAACAACATTATGTATTTTCCTCATTGTATTACTACAACAAACGTATTCTATGCTGTGAAAAATCTCCGTCTATCATGGAACCATCTTTAAAACTTACCAATAAAATGCTTCCAATTCAAAATACTAACTTCGAAAATGCGAACTTCGAGGTGAAGCTAGCAGCTACGGTTTTTCAATGTTACCTACCATTTGCAGCGTTTCCACTTTCCACAGCTAAACAGCTCAACTCAAACATCATTATTTCTATTGTTTGATATTTAATTTACTAATACATTGTTATTTTTAGATTAAGTTACGCTGCGGTAAATAAAACTAAGTATTATGTTTGTTGAATTTATTATTCTGACGTTTGTATAATATGGAAGAAGAATAATTCATTTAAAAATAATGATTTACTTTTATGTGTTATTAAAAGAAATAAAAAATTGAAATGATGCTATAGGTATATTATTAGACTAACGTTGAGTGCATAAAGCGAAAACTAAACATTTTAACCCATTATCTATAGCAGAAAAATATATTATGTCTTAGTAAAACCAATGCCATTTTTAGATTAATTATTTAACTAACGAAAAACTACTTTTCGATTTTTCAAAAATTGGCAATATATTATTTTTAAGAATTTAAATTATTGCTTTATTATATTTATTTTTGACTATACAGAAGGTCAAATTGGAGAGCATTGGTATTTGACGCTGACTGCTGTGTCTTCTAAAGATATTAGATACAATAGCAGGTAAATTAAAAAAGAACATGATTTTATGTTCGTTAAAAAATGTGCAAAACCACGTAACTAATTCTAAAAATTCACGTAACTATTCATCAAATATAATATAAATTCCGTTTTAATAATATATAAATATTACATCTTAAACACATACTAAATATAGAAAATAAAGAATATTAAATTCTTGTAGTCGACGCGTCGGAAAACTCTTCGAAAATATCTTATAAACATTGGAATTAAGTTAAAGCATTAAAAATAAAAAAAAACTTTTATTCATTAGGAGTGAGAGGTAATTCGTAACTGACCTACGCTACTCTTTATCGACCCCTCTTGACTTAATTTCATTTTTTGTTAAATGAGAAACGTCTGGGGTGTTTTACAAGTACAGTAAAAGAAAAATATTTTCTATGTTAAAAATGTAGTAATCACAAAAATATGAATAAGAAACAACATACTGGTAAATTATTAATCCCACTTAAATACTATTATTTGTAACTAAAGTTAAATTAATTTAAAAAATGTTATCTAGATATTACTAAGTTACATTAGGTAAAATTTTATGGGTAAGTTAAGAAGCTCTTGCAATAACTATGAGTATAGTAACCGGCCCTATATATATATCAAATGTAAAATCCATTCTTAGTAGGAATAGTATTATTATTATCATAAAGCTTCGTGATGAAAATTGTTTTAATTATAAAGTCTTTATCATGGTACCAGTATTATGTCATTTGTGTATGTAAATGGAGGTCAATTAGCAATCTGTTATTCACATAATGCAAATTTCTTGTAGTTGTAATGTTATACAAATGTACTTCGTTTACATGATGGTACTTGCAGAATAATATGTAATGCAAATCACCCATGCAGCGGTAAGATGGACTTGTTATAACTTGTTGATGTGTTTGTAATATGTCGTAAGATTTTGAAATATACTTAAAGGTACCTGAAAAATTGTGTCACGAGTCGCTTGAGTTTTATACATTTTCTTAAGATCCTTGGTCGCCTCTTTAAAAGCATTTACTTATATATATCTGTGTAGTGTCTGGGAAACTACAAATTGATTCAATTAAAATATGTTAGAATATAAATCAGACACAAAATATAACTCCCTTTGCAGCACCTATGGCCAGCATTGGCTGTGCCAAATTACTATATATAACATTACAGTATATAATATAAACACTTTTTCTTTGATCCCTGTACATATAAGTACAAAATAATACGAAAAACTAAATGAGTTACGTAGTAAAAAAGGTTATTTCGATGTCGTTTCATAAAATCTAACAAATTCGACGGAACAGTGCCTTTTTTGGTTCATGCCGAATTTCTTCGGTAATTTTTTGATATTCTTAAGTGTCGAATAATACCGTGACTTTTTGCTCACCACACAAATCCATCAGTTCATTGACAATAATTTCCAAAATTTAATTGTCTGGCAAAATAAACAACTTCCATCACATTGTTGTTTTTGAAAAAAATCACCAAACAAAATAATCTTTACTTCTTTACAGCTAATATCAAATAAAATATAAGAGTCTATATATATTACTAGCACTGCAAATTACAAGGTCGAAATTTTTTTTGATCTATGCATTTATTTTCATTTTCTGTTTTAACATTTATTTTCATTACCCCATGACCTAGTGCCAGTATAACCGAGTATTACAACTCTCTCACAGGGGTGATAAAGTGGGGTCAGGGGACTAGAATAGGTCTGGCTAGAATCACGTCTAATTAATCCACTCTGCATAGCAAGCGCAAATCGATATTTCTGTATTATAGCCATGATAAAATTCAGTGTGTAAGACAGAGACAACAAGACGCGTAATGGGGCCGCCACCCTTAAAAAAGGTTTAATAACATGAAATGCTGTGCTGGCCTTGGAATCATCTTGCCTTTGCCTCGTCTCCCCTCACCTCACCCTGAACTTAATCAAGGTTAAGGTCACCAAGTCTTAATAAGTAAATGAAACAACATGCCGCCGCGTGCCATTGCCCTAGCTAAACTAAAGAAAAATAAAAAATGATAATCAAGGAGGGTGAATGGAAATAAAAATATTGTTTTTTCTTTAAGAAATTTTATGAATAAGATCAACAACTTATAAGAAGTTTATTCACGCTAATGTCTTGGGTTAATAAACCGTATCTTGCTGACAAATGTTAGATGTAACAAGTATGCTTGAGATTAAGGTACCGTTGAGCACAGTTATATCTATTTATTTATAAAGTTTTTATTAGCATTACACTCTGTATATTAACTAAAATAGAATTATAAGGAAACTATTTTCTGGATTATTGGAGTCAAAAAAAGAACCTATTTCTTTTTTGAAACCATAAGAAATTTCTATACAGATATTATAGGATTGTACTAAGAAATATATTACATTAAACTATTTGCAATCGTTTAATTTTCTAATCGCTCCGATTTGTTCGGCACAAATTTTAAGACAAATTTTAAAAAGCAAAGTGTTAAATATACGTCAATTATTAATAGATTCGTATACGTATAGATATTAAAATATATGTTTGTTTTGTGTATATTCAATAGACAAGTTTAATAAAGAAACTTTGCCCAAAAATATAACACTTTCTTGCCCATTGAATACAAATGTTTGGAATAAAGAAATATGCACAAGCATTTTGGTGTATCGGATGATTTTATTAAATATATTACTTCAGAAATGGACAAGAGAAATCACTGTCGCCAACCGTAGTTAGAAGTGATTAGAGAATATTTGAAGTCCTGATTAGAAGGAACACTAAAATATAGTTTTATAAATGTTCTTTAGATATATTCTTACTTAAGTAGGAACATTCCTACTTGAGTAAACAACACCACATAAACTTGCGAATGAAGATAATGATGGAATATTTTATAACTTTTGAAAAAGACAAAATAAAGATTTTTTTTAGAATGAATAAATGAGTTAGTTTTTAGTATAAGATGGAAAATCAATCTATATCTTTGAAAACGCTTTAATTTTCTATTTAATATTATATTTATACTCGTAAAGGATTACGCCGTGAGTAGGATGCACCCTTGTGCAAAAAGCTTTGACATATACATCTGTGTTTATGCTGTGTGGTATCTTTGCATATGTAGGTACAGTTTACAGTTATCTAATAAGATGGCAGATGTCTCTTCTTCTAAAAGAGATCCGTATGAAGAACAAAGAGGCGGAACTAGAATCTTAAACAGTATAAAGCGTTCCTTCGACTTCACATCCAGCGTTTAATTTAATGGAAAATTAAGGTGTCATTTACGATGCAATTCAAGCGAACAGCGACTGTTTAACCTTTGCTTGTAGGAAGGAGTTCTTTATGACTTTGCAAGTAATTAAAGTTGGCGTGTGTTAGATATCTATTGTAGTAACCATTCACCAGTCAAGTGTTAGACTTAGAGAAGTATTGTTCTCGAGGGCATCCCCTCTTTCCTCTCCTCTCTTCTCCTCGCTGTACCCGACACATGGATGACTGCGAATTAGAAGACGTATGACTAAATACACAGTTAAAATTTAATTTCGAATAATTTTGGTATAGCTCTTATTTAATTTACCTGTTTATATGTTTCATTTATTTAATTCATTATCTTGTGATACGAAATTAATTAATCGTCTGAGATATTTCAGGCTATTGTTTTAAATCTTGTTTCCACCCGCTATACATTAAATGTGGAGGAGTATTTTTCCTCAAATAACAGAAAATTTTATTTAAACGGAAACTACCAATATTTTACCTGAAGTGTTTAAAATTTTCTTAAAATCATCTTTCTTTAATACTCCTGAATGGTCCCAAAAAATGTCTTACGATTTTATTAGTCCACAAATACTCCTTAAATAATTTTATTAATTTAGAAAAAGGTATATTTATACAGCACTGAATTTAGATAATATTTTTTATATAAAAGTTAATTTTTTTATGTTAATTAAACTACTGAAATCTTTTGAGTTTTGTTATTTTTTGTCGTGTTTTAATTTAATACTGATAATACTAAATAATATTGTTTTAATTTATCACGACGATAAATTTCTGCTGCTTTTTGTAGTATTTCTATTGCCAATATTTTGACAGATTGTCACAAATTGTAGGTTATGATATAAAAATGGTATTTATTATTATATATTAAAGATTTATTTTCTAATTTAGTGAGACTAGAATTTAGTTTATAAGTGAGACATTTCTGAATATTCAAATATTCAAATACGTCAGAATCAAAAGTCATTGTAAAACTCCAGCTCATCTGTACAAAATTAATATTAGAAAGGAAGTTTGGATCATATTATATTTGAATGCATAAATTATAGTTTAGAAAGATCAAAATTCAATAGTGAAATATTAGATGTGGTTAAAACTTTTCTTGTTAATAATAAATTTTTGTTAAGTGATTCAAAATTAATCAGTGAATTATTTAAATATTTAGAAATTTGTAAAATAGAATTATAAAATGTGAAATATGTAAATAAATGTTTGATGTGGCTATGACGAATAAAAGTCAAGGCAAATAAATAAATAAATAAAAAAAAAATATTCAAATCCGATAACGACAAAAGCAACAATTCTACAAGTTTATCTGCATTATAATTTTGTTTAATTACATTTATAATTTACCTTATAAGTTAAATTTATGTAAGAAGTGATATATTGCTCTGTAATTGAAATTAAAACAGTAGTTGAGAATGATACTTTACCATTGACATATTTACAACAATGAACCAACTCTTTCTCTTAATACATTGTCACGAATTTCTACAAGAACAACTGTTAAATTTTTCAGTGTAGCATTTTGAGCATTTTGAGCGCTGAGCATACAATTAGAAGATTTTTCAACAAGGGTAGGAAATGTTAACCCTTACAGATTGCACGTATAGTTGAGTTGAGAGGACTCGAACTCGGTGGCACCGTAGTACGTAGCAGGCTTTGTCAGCACTTTTCAAGGTACTCCATTTTTTACAAGGCTCAATTTCAAGATTCAACCCCTTCTGTATATAAAATGTTAAAGTAAAATGAAAAAGAAGAGGAATGGGTAATATCAAGTAGAAAAATTGCACCAACCCAGCAAGCTTTATAGACAAAAGTAAAACCTTTGCTATGCTTAAACTTAAGGCTTATTCACATCTCGCACAGACCCACTTGTAAATAATTATACTTTTGTTTCATGTTTTTAAGTAGTCTGTAATTATACATGCTGGACTCGTATAGTACCTACCTATGAGCAGAGAATAACCGAACTTATCCTTTGCCACTTCAAATGAAGTCTCGAGTTTCATATTGTATGGGTTTCAGTTTTTAAGTACCACAAAAAACTATGTCACTGCATAATGACTTAATTTCATGCAAATCTCTTCAAACATGAATATTCAAAATATGTTCAACAGCAATACCTACTGATAATGAATTCCGTATACATATGCATATGATTAACTCTTCTAAAATATAATACTGATATACGTAAGATGTACAAACAAATTGAAGTTCCCTCTCAGATCATTGGCGCGAGATTTAAAAAGTTCTGTGGTATAAATAAATTGCCCATATATATTTTTATCGAAAGTGGGACTAAATATGATAATAACCAGAGTAAAATAACCCTAGCATATATAAGAACGGGAATAAATATTTAAAAACAGAGATACAGCTAAAAGAACACATAAACGAGTGCAAGAATTACTCAAAACGGGACAATTCTACACAAAATGGGACCTACCTTATGTCAGAAGTGGGATAAATTACCCAAAACAGAAGTGGGATATATTATTTATATGAAGACACCCTCTTCATGTAAATAATATATCCTACAGCTTTCAACAAATTGTAATCAAACATTATTTAGTTCCGCAGTGAGATTCTTATCAAATGTGTATACTTCCAATTACTTTTTGTGATTACCTATCGTTTATAATACATAATTTTAATATTTCTGTCAGGATTTCTATTAGGATTTACTAATTACAAATCATAAACCGAACATAGGTACAATAGTATTTATTAACAAATATAAAAAAGTGTGTACAAAGCATGTTACTCAATCTACTGTTATATTAAGAATATCTTCTGCAGTGCCTTGTACCGATGCAAAAGAGTCGCATCCTTTCCAAGGTTCAGGTTACGTCACTGTCGAAGTGGGTTACACCAGGCACAGAAGACCAATGTACATTCCAGAGTTGTTTATGTTAAGATAAGACTGAAGCGATGCCAGAGTAGCACCAGGGTACTGGGAGTCTTAGAATGCTATTTGAACTTAAGATTCTTTTAATTTGAGTTTTTTCGATAAATATAATTAACGCTTTCTAAAATAACCACTGAAAAAAATTGTTGATATAAAAACTGTGTATAGAAAAAATTAAAGTAGAAAAAATATCTAGAAGAATATTAAAAACAAGATTTTCCAGACATACGAGTAAAACCATCAGAAAAGAAACATGGCAAAACGTAATAGATCACAACAATCAGATAAACTGAAATACGTGGTATAAAACTTAGTGTTTAGATTGTACAAGATCAAAACTTAATATCCGTAGCCTGTAAATAACCCTTTTTTCACACGTAATGTTACGTCACACCGTATTAGCATTGCTTTAAAATACCCGTCATTAAACTCATCGTACATCTAGTTACGCATATTAAAGTGCAAAATAATTTTTATAACCACACACGTGTTTCATATATAGGGATCCTTTTATACAATCTTAACGTTGCATATAAGCGCGCGTTTTATCAATGCGCAGACGCGTTCAGTATTGTCAATACTCTCGCACTCTGCCGCGGCCGTAGTACCATCCTCAAGCCGCGAACACCTTGGGAGCCTGGGGGTCTTGGAGGCCATGGGGGCTCGAACCCTGGTGCCACCGATACGATGACTGTATATGAGAACATGTAGGGCTTGTGGAGGTGGACTGAAATGACTTTGGGGGTGGTGCAGGGAGGACAGTAGGTGTACTGCCAGAAGGAGAAGTGGATGATAAGTATTGTCATTTAGATTGTACTGTAAATAAACTTTAAAATGTTTTCATATAAAAGTGTATGAAATCACCTATAAAAGTGAACGATGGAACATGAACGAACGAACACATTATACTAGTTGTACTCATTTTCGTTTCAGAAAATTCGTTTCGAAAATCAGAATTCTTACCCGTATATGCATACCCGTGTGCTTTTAAATACAAGTGTCTTCGAATTCGATTCCTGATCTAGAGATAACTTGAGTGTCAAACTTTCGTTGCGTTGGTATAATAATAAACAAGGGCGCCTATTCCTTAAGTGCACGCGTGCGCTGCACTGTCAAATATTTGTAACTTGAGAAAGAAAAAAGTATATAAAAGTATAGTATAAGTAAAAGTAAATATTATTTAATACCCCAATTACATACTGACTTTATGCTTAGGAAGTTGCAAGGAATCAACTTAATCTCTATACCAAATTAATTAAAATTTAATCGATCGAAGTAATATTCCCGTGCACTCTCCACAACGCACGTAGCTGCTCAATATAACTACTATGGAATATGCGATACACCGCCTAGCGCGTGAGAGAGAAGATACTCAGTGGAAACTATATGAAGAATCTGTCGTTGACTCGTGCGCCACACGAAACCGAAGATAACCGGGGCTTGCTGAAATAAAATGATATGAGCCAGTCGAAAAAGAAGAAAATCCTATTAGACACTAAAATATGAAGAATGTGTATACTCGCATATGATATATAAAAGTTGAACTAAAAAAAGAATAATTTAAAAACTTCTAATCAATATGATAAAAAGAAACGAAGATAAAATCATTTCTCCCGCAAGAAAGTGGTCTTAGCATAATCCATTCCTTCAAAGCTTACGATAATAAGCCCCTGTATATGGATCTATGTATCACCATCACCATACCGCACCATATAACCCCCCCCCCCCCCGGGGTAAATGGTTTACATTTTTCTGAGAGCTTTTCTTTTGTAGGTTCGTTATATAGGTTTCTGTATTGTTACGAACGAGTATGATCACAATATTTTTGTCTCCAATTTTTTTATCCTGTATACGAGTATTAAGAAAGCTACATATATTGATTAGAATACACATTCCAGTACTACTGAAATACTCGTAGGATCCAAAGGATGCGTGGTTGAAAGAAACTTGATTGATGTTTTTCGAGATAGAGAAATAATTCATTATGGATTGCTGCATGATATTATTGAAAGAGATCAGAAAATAGGGAAAATAGGCCTTGAAGTGCAAGAAGAGCGGTTCGTTATATGTTAATGTGGAAAATAAATAAACTCAATTAGGAGTGTTAACATATTTATGAAAAAACCATATATGAACCGCTACGCACAAAGTAAAGAAAAAGAATTTTAAAAAAAGATGTTCATGATGTAAGAGGTTCATGTTTCAAAAACGTAGTAAAATAGGTCACAATACGTTTTATAATAGGTAACATTGTTTACGTAATAGGTAAATTTTGTTATATTAGATAAACCTTGTTTAGCCATTGATGGGATTTGGCACGTTGCAGGATACTAAGTTTAAAGATTTTATATAAACAAGAAAAAAAGAAGATTAAGTGATATTAAGATATTGAGAGTGTAAATATTATATGGCGAAAAAAGGACCGCAGTCCTAAGAAGGCAGTACCTAGTTATGAAAAATAAATAAACCTTAAATATGCGTAACTGTGTTCAGCGGGAAGAATATAATAACGGCTTCAACAGTTGCTACACCAACTCAACATTTAAAAAATTCTTTCCCTTTTCAATCTATTGCGTCCGAGAGAGATGAAACCAAATTGCGAAGCTTTCATGTTCGATTCTTGAATCATCCGTATATTTTCTGAGCCGTTAAATTAAATATGTACAACAATTTAGGTATACATTTATTAGGCTCAAATCTCCTAGTTTCACATAGTAATAGCGCTAATATAATAGTTATTCAAGTATCTTTGCTAATTAAGAAAAACGAATAATATATAATTTCGATTTTAAATTATTTGAAAAATAATAAATATTTTTACTGTGTTGTGTGATTTATGACTGACTGCTAGTAATAATTAAATACCATAGCTAAATTCGTGAAATGCGGAAAATTAACTCGTAGATGGACTAAGTGCATTTACTGACAGGATAAGAGATCCATTGTTACAGACATCTGAGTACTTTAAAATAACACATATTATATAGCATTCACACCCGCGAATATTTAATTACAAATAATGTTGCATCTATAAGAAATCTTATTATCGAACCATGAATGTACAGTTAATATTCTTCAAGATATAAAAATTTAAACAGCATCGTTAGACCTGCGTCATAAAACACAAATTGCCCTTTATCAGCGAATGCCATTTTACATTTACCATTTGAAGAATGTGTACCATAAATTCTGAACTTATAAGTATTTTTGCAATCTTATGCTCAAAAAAGTTTGTAAGAAATGTAATCATTTTATAATAAATGTATACATTACATAGTATATGTCATACACTCAAGTTGTCAGTTTTCAATACAAAAAAGTATTTTGAGTAAAAAAAAGTAACGAAAAAGTACGAGGTGCGAATGAAGAGTCTGCCTGACACTCAACAATTGAGTAAGACATTTGGATCGAAAAAAATAATTTTAAGAAACCTGTAAGTAGCATTAGTTATTTTTAATCAAAGAAATACAGTTTTGGTCTATGTTGATGAAAATATAACGTATTGTTGAACACAGTTAACTTTCGGGTGATATAAACTTATTTTGATCTAAAACGACAGTGTAATGCCAAGTGTATCAGCATAACCTAATAGCAATATGTATATACACAACACTAAAAGCAACACGTTTTTTGTGTAGGTAGAAGCTTTAACTTTTTATAGCAAGTGTACCCTACATAAGATTTTCTTTTCAAAATATATTGGAAACGTGGAACGTTCTTGAAGCAATTCTCATAGTGAATACGTTCTTCCATAAACTTTTAATTGTATATGTGTCAATAGAGTTTCAAGTTTTTTCTTTATTTGTGTTATATATATTTCGTATTTTATAGAAACGAAGAGAGAAAAACTTATCCATGTGCATTGCAAAGTAAATACGCAATTTAACTTTAGAGAATATTTGACAAAAGAAAATTTGATTTGAGAATAAAATAACGTGACATATTTTTACATACGTTATACGTACTCGTAATATATTATATGTTATTATCGCAGACATTTCTAAAATAAATTATCATAATTTACAAATTCGACAATTCTGACACAAAATTTTCTTGAGTTTGTTTACATCATAAGTATTGTGTCTTTGAGTTCGACCCTGGAACACAACTATATTTTCTGGGTTTGATTCTTATCAAGTTAAATTGATGTAACTATTGATGTAATTGATGTACATACATAGGTAACGGCGTAGTCACATATATGAAGACAAAAAGAAAAACTAGATCAAAATAACAAATTCAAAGATGTACATTTTTAATTATTTCATTTGGATAAATAACTTGCAAATTGCAATTTCAAGCGTTCTTAGGTGAGAAAAAAGATTAATCTTATGTAATACATACTCGCATCATATGATTAAAAAATGTTCAATTTTTCAAAGGATAAAGTTTGTCAAAAATTCGACACTTAAGTTCATCCAAAAGTATCGCCTTTAGTTAAATAATTTAAGAAATAGGGCCGATTCAAATATCGTTTAATGGTAAAGGGTGTCATTACAAAGTTACAAAATAAATGTCGTAGGGTATTGATGTAACAGGTTGCAAGAGTGATGGTGAATTTTTAAAGTATAAGTTTAAATGAAAATGGTGGGCAATTATCGATAGCTTGGAATAAGAGAGAAAATAACATACACATTAATACAACTCAAATTTTGACATGTAACAAATCAAGTTATAATAATTTATTATGTACAATAGTTATTCATTAAACTTTTAACGCATTACAAATAAACCTGTTATAAAATTTATACCAGGTATAAACTGATCATAAGCCTGTCCGGACAGGCTTTACACCTGGTATAAAATTTATAACAGGTTTATTTGTAAAGCGGTTAATATATACAAATACATGTATGTATAGGCAGTGGCGGATACATTAGCACAAGGCGTACGCTTTAGGCCCTCAAAACCCCAACCAACTTTAAAGTCTTTCTAATGACAGCAACTTTGGTTTGGTGAACTTCTAAACAACATTTTCTTCTGCCCCTAAAACCTTAACCAACCTAAATCCGTTGATATATGTATGTATATAAACATATGTAAATGAAGACTATACTAGTATATATATTGAAGAACTAAAACAAATTTAACACTAAAAGAGAGCTACTCCTAAGAGAGAGAGAATCCCGCCTTCGCTATAAATCCTATGAGTGCGTTACGCACATAAAGGCGTTTCCATCCCACTCAAAAACCTTATATTGAAAATACTTTCACACACGCGTTATTTTTCACCCACGTAACTTCACGAACATATATGTATGTATACGAACACGTAGAATTTTTATGTGAAACATACTTAAAAAGTAAAATACGTATTGCGCATTCTCAGAAACTTTCTACGGGTATATATTCTCCTCGTGTGGTGAAGAGACTCGAACCCAATGTTTTAAGCACATATATCACACAAAAAACCTTATATAAAACTAGCAGAAAGACAGGAATAAAGCGTCAAATGGGGATATATGAAACTCGGGAAAGTAAAGTATATAAAAGACTCCTACTAACTATGGGAGTGGCATTTTATACGTTTTTGTTATATATTCGCTAACCGAAGTATATATATAGTACACACATATATATATGTTGAGTTCGAGTTCGAAGAAAATGATATTAGTTCCTTGGGCCATGGAAACATATTCGAAAGAGAGCACACAGAGTGCTTTGGCTAAGTACTTGTAAATGTAAAGTGCGTACAGAATATGAAATGACTGATTTTATCACTGATGATACTAAAAAGATCACGATGAAATTGAGAAGGGTCGGGTGTAGGGGAAAAATTCATTTATATAAATGATAGAATTCAGCAGCTTCAAATATCTTACATTCTGTGTGTATGTTCTTTCTTTAAACAATATTAGTTGAAAGAGTATTTTAGTTTATTGGGATAAACTTTGTTGAAATTTATTCGTTATATTTAGTAAGTAAAAAGCTATTAAAAATAGAGTAACGAAAATATATTTGTAATTATACAGACTTTTAAATAAGGCTACCAACCGTCTTTCCATCAGAAAAATCTTACTGAGTGTTTCCTTAAAGTCTTGAAGCAAGCTTAATGTCAATCTTTCGTATTTTCAACCACTTTACTATTTCTTCGATCTTTGAAAGCCATTTTCTTAGGATTAATATTTATACACAATTGTCCTTTTTATTTCAGACCGGTATAGTGCTTTTAAATATTTTGAACAGTGTTTCATGAGACTTTGAAAGATTTTGGCTGCCCACTTTTAAAATGCGTTGAAAATATCCAATCGGGTAATAAACAAATACAGTGATATTGGAACATTCATAGTTTTCATTAAAGTTTTACAAAATATAGAAAAGATTTCAAATATTAGGATATTTGTACAAAAAATACATACTCGTAGAATAGATAATAAAAATGTATATTCATATTTGAAAGAATTATGTGCAGTGAAAGAAAAAAACATGTTTTGATCACAAAAATTAGTATAATTGAAAAATATTTACCACTTTGAAGAAATTGGGTTTGGCTAGGATCAGGACTAAAAGTTTATATAGCCTTTGTATACCGATATAAAATAAACTAAGTTCTAAAAAAAATGATAAAATCATAAAAAATAATATGAAAGAAATAAATCTCAAACCATTTGTAAAAATATTTTTTTAAAAAAGCATGTGTCATCCAAATAAGCGTATACTTTAATGTTTTACGTGTATGGATGTTACTTTCTATACACAATCTTTTCGTTCCCTGTCTTCTCCTTATTTATCAATGGTCCATCCTATACGTACTTATGCATATAGATATGTTTTCGTTCTGTGTTACAACATCTCTTACAAAGAATTCTGTCACTGTGCTCATAAATGTTTGCCTGCTAGGCGATGTGTACGAGTTTGAAATGAATTTTCGTTCAGCATCAGCAACAATATCAGATATCTTAAAAATGTTTTAGGACTTTGAAACTTGAAAGCTCTTGTGAAATGGATACGTTTATACAAAAGAATAATAAAAAGTTATGGAGAAATGTATCTGTGTGTTTGTATGCAAATGTATTTGTTTATATGTGTATATAGCCCTATTTGTAATATAAAAAAATTATACATAGTGTTGTAAAAAATATTCTAAGTCGTATGTTGTGCAACACTATTATACATCGCATATTGCAATGAAATAAATTTAAAAGTGAACCTGTCTTTTTTGTTTTAGTTAATTTATTTAACGTCGAACTGTTTCCTATGCTGAGTCCTATTCTACTATGTTGGCAGTCCGGCGTTAAATATAAATGGTTTAGTCCACTAGTGATCTATTGACAAAAACAGAAATAAAAAATTACAGCAACAACATTTTCAAAAAAAAATGATTTTACAGTAGTTGTAAATATGAGATTAGTTTGCTTTAGGTTACAGCCATTGGCGTTGCTACCGCCGTATCAATGATACGGGGCCCCCGGGCTACAGGGGCCCCGAACGTGTGTAAGCAAACATTCGTAAAATGTTATCCACAATCTCAGTTAAATTCTAATGCCGTACTTAGCTTAGTTCTTAGGAGTATTAATTGTAAGTATTAACGTATACTTATTTTAATTCAATTCAAGCGTTTTTGTTCCTTTTGTGAAAAGTCTTTACCCATTATTAGGGCCCCCAAACAAATTTTGATACAGGGTCCGCCTAAAGCACGCTACGTTACTGCTTACACCATAATTTATTCTTAAAACTCTTAATTATAGATACATTAAAAAACTCGGGTGATTATTTTTAAGTTTCAACTGATTTCAAAAGTTTGATATTCATCCAAATAAAAGTGTTTAACAAATGTAGCATTTGCAATCATATACATATATACATAAAATATTATATACATAAAATATTTAAAAAGGACTTGAAAATAGAACTGTGCGCCTGCAGTACATTAAAACTGAATACTTTTTCCATCCCAATGGCAATCGTTAATGGATTCCTTTTATCCGTCTGTGCTTTTCCTCCAGCTCCAGCTCTTGCTCCTGCTTCTGCAGTTCTATGTATGGAACTGGCTGGAAGATACATTTTGACTTATGAGTACATAACAGTACCAACAAAATGCATAAAGACTCCAGACATCGAGAAATACTAACACTGCATCGTAAACAAAGAAAGCATTTTGAAGTAAAAATACAAATGTGCTGTGTTATGTAGGTGTAGTTCTATGGCAATGAAAGCTTTTGTATTTGCGCAAAATATAAAATATTTAAAACAAAGATTAATGGATATATTGTTACTAGTTTTTCTTATTTTACTTAAGTCGAATGGGTTAAATATAGATAGTATCTCTGATGGATGTCTAAAACGAAGAACTAATAACTACTTATGCAGATAACCCAGTAAACATTTTGGAGTCACTTTGACATTATATTGGAGACGCGTATTATTTTTTTGTCATGAAAGAGTTCATTTATAGTTCAGTTTCTCACAATCGTTCATATGAAATGTCTGTTTTATCGGCTACAGATGACGGACCACTCCACCTGTCTGAATATAAATGAAGATAAAGTTGATGCGAACTATAATTGAAGTGCAATAGTGATAGTAACGTCACAAAAAGGGACACTTCACCAAATGTTTACTGGGAATAATAGCATCACTGCAAAACGCAAGTATGTAATACTTTACTTAAGCAACGCATAATAACATTTTATTTAAAAGGGTCTTCTTTTATTATTTTCTTTAGCTATTTTAAAAGCTTTCAATTTTTAAATGGCTTCTTAAGGTGTTGTAATCCTCAAAAGGATCTCCTTAAGAAGTTTTATGATAATATTAATGAACAAAAATAGGTAGATTTATTTTTTATAAATTCGAAAAATAGGTCACGAAGCGTTGTGTATTAAGTGAAATTGATTACGTATCAGACAATGCTTGTTGTGTAAATATACTCGAACATAATTGTGTTTGAAGGATCTGGATATAATCTTTTATTTATTTAAATATTTTAACGATCTATTTCGGCCTATTTTTAATGCTTAATGCGCTAAAGCTAGTTTTTTTTTTTTTTTTTTTTTTTTTTTTATTTAACGTCGGCCTATTTCCGATGCTGAGTCCTATCACCGACGACCTCCTTCAATGTTGGCAGTATTTATGGTGTCGTGGCCTCATATATGTGGGCTACACCACTGCCTAATAACTGTACGATTATGTATGACCATAATCAATATAAGTTCATAATAACCAAACCCAGAAAATATATATCTGGTCCGGGGATCGAACCCGAAGACACAGCAGTCGGCGTCAAGCATCAATGCTCTCGCCCACTGTGTTAAAGTTAAAGCTAGTTAATGTCATCACAATTCGAAGACATACACCTGTAAGACAAATTTTACACTTTTTAATAAACAAAAAGTAACTATTAACACATAATTATAAATAAAAACATATTATATGTCTACCTTTACTAAAAGAAATGTTGTTTATATGCTTCTTAGGTTTCTCGTCATATTGACTTTGAGAAATGTGAATTATTTAAAATAAATGAAACCCACCGCTTGATATTACATTTTTATATTTTGCTCGTATACTTGTTCGTATAATAAAAATAGGAAAACACATGACTTAAATATACATTCGCATATACAAGAGTTACAAGGCATTTATAATGAGAAAAACAAGAAAATCATCTACATACTTTGAAGATATAAGAATATATATTAGAATGTTCCCAACTGGATCCCCGTCTAACAACCAAGTAAAGAAAAAGAAAAGAAAAAAAAAACTAATAAATTCGAGAACACCACGCTCCGAGTACGGATACGGATACGGGAACGGTACGAAACGAAACAAGCGAGGGAAACAATATCCTCATATTAAAATTGATTGTTTCTTGGCAAGTTGAAGTTTCATCAAGTTTTAGAAGCGTAGCGTTATGAAATAGGTGGAACGTGCAATATTACCTATCTTATAACATAAGAATATTACCAGAACGTCGTATATTATTATTGGATCCACACAGTCAAAAACATTACTAAATATTTATCCAAAAAAATTATTATTTCACGCAATTTTGTAGTATAAATATATTTTCTAATAAAACATTTGTGAATTGCATTTCACAAATGTTCAACTGAATTTGTCTAGTTAGGATTTTTTTCTATTTAAATTTATCTGTCCTATAAACATTTAGCAATAGGTTTACAATAAAATTTAATGTGAACGGTATGTGTTTATCAATACAACCTTATTTATATATTATTTCAGTTAAATTTAATCTTGAGGCAACCTCCTCTTTAGTCTTGCAAAAGAAATACAGCAAAATAAAATATTATCAATGTAGCTTTCATTAATATTTCTCCTTCATTAATTTAAGCTAAATTTTCTGACGTAAATAGGTATTAGATAAACACAAATACACTGACACTAATTAATATTAATAAATTAATAAATATATTTTCAAATGGTTAAATTGGCATACAATTCTCATTTTATTCAACATTATGTTTTGTTCAACTACGAGCATGTATTTTCAGTGGCCTGATTTTATTATTTGCACATAATTTTCACAAATCAGTTATTTTTTTAACCGTGCATAGAAGAGCGAGAGGCATGTTATAATACAAGCGTTAGTGCTCTTTAAAAACCGCTTGGCGAAAAACTCTTTGAAATATTTCGTGACATGCCATTTCATAACTTGGCTATAAAATGTATATGTATAAAATACATAATATCTACCGTATAGTATATATATATACATAGCTATATCTATATATCTCGTTTGAAAAACCTAAAGCAGTGTAGAAGTACCAACCGAGACAGGTTATAATATAACAGCTTTCTAGTAATTTTACTGAAAAATAATTTTACTCAAAAACTTTTCCTACATGATGGAAAAACGAAACTCTTCAAAAAGTTTGACTTGGGGAGTTTAAAAAGGTACGTTAGTTCAATTAATTATATTATTTTATGATCGGTGAAGATATTAAATGTTCATATTTCAAAAACGTTGCAAACTGACACTGACTACCTTTCGTTTTGTCAAATAGTTTTTAAAATGTTTTTGTTTCTATGTAAAAAAATAAAACTTTTATTTTTAAAATAATAACAAGTTGCAGTAAACAATTTCAAAAGAGTCGTAAAAATATTTATTCTCTTGCTAAAGTCATATAGTGCAATGCAGCAACTTTGTAAAATTCTAAAAAGTGCGCATGATTCGTTTTAAAAATAATAGTGAAAATAGTAGAGAATATTTAAAGGTATTTAGAGGTGTATCTACAGTCAAACCTGGGCTACTTACAAAAAATGTCATTACACTATACAAATAATCAGTTTTGTTTAAATCTATCATTCTTATTGTTTTATTTCACAACCTAACCTTCAAATGTCTTTCATCGTCCATTATTTGTATAATTTTTTTTCTATAATAACTCAATCTGTCTTCAGGCACTTGGCCTTCGTCAAGTGTTGCATAATTTTTATTTAAATAATTACCGCTGATTGTAGTCATTACTGCATTTATAATGAACTTAACAAATTCATAATTCATAACTTATCATTAACATTTTTATAGTACCGGATACAGTTGCGGTATTATGCGAAACTAGTCATTTCTCTAACATATTTTGCTAACGGTTCTCACAAGTAGTTAATGAATACGAGTATATTTATTAATCACATAACGAGATAGATTCTGCACACGTGAATGATTATTTATCACCTGTTTCCTCAAGTTGTGCGCGCTAAACCAGGATCATGTTTTAAGGTAAGGTCTCTTATATATACATATACATTCAGATCTAGTATAATTATTATCATTTTCATAAATCCCAAATATAAAGACTTTCGTAAAGTAGAAAATAATAGGTTGCTGCACTAAAGCGAAATAAAATGTCCCGATTCAAGGTGACGTCTCATTCGTCTAAAGACTACTAGCTTGCTGGCTAGGATGATGGCTGAAGCTACGAACAGATTGGATTCCGCATTCCTCTGTTCGCTCCACCATCTTATGACTTAAATCTCCTTTTCTCATAACCCTCTTTAACCCCAGCTTCAGCCATAAGATATATAGTATGTTCTGTTTCAACTCAAACCAATCCAACCACCACCCACTATACTGTTTAAAATTTATTTAGATTTACTATCAGATATATACGTATATATATATATATATATATATATATATATATATATATATATATATATATATATATATATATATATATATATATATATATATATATATATGTTTTAAATGTATATAGTTAACTTTATTAATTAACGTAGGTATTATTATTGTTTCAGAATATTTAATATTCAGAATATTAAAAAAATTGTGTAAAATAGACCACTAGCTTATATACTCTAAGGCCCTCCGCACAGTTTCATTCGTGCCTTGTGTTTTTTCTCACTAACAACACAGTTCCATTTTCATTCGGTTCGGGCAGTTTCGGGGCTAAGGTTTGCAACCAGTCGCCTCATGTGCGGAGGCCCTAAGTGTGGTTTTTCATAATTTGTCAGTGCCGTGAAGAAACTAAGTACGTTAGTCTTCGGAGAGGTGAACTGATCAAAAGGGAGAACAGGTTATTGCAAATTAAAAGTGTTTAAACAACAGAAGAAACGCTGTTTACAAACTTATTCGTCGCCCCGTCCTAATTGGTGTTCTGTTTTCCATTTGGCACTTGCTGCAATGTTTATGTCTATACGAAGCTTACATTACAGAAGCTAATATTTAGAGAAGATAGTCGTGATTTATTAATAATTAGTTTAGGTTATAAATTATTACTAATGTCATTCTGATTAATAATTGGTCAGTATCCGTAATAGACGGATATTATTTTTATTAATAAATTAATAAGTTTCAAACGAAATAGTTCTACAAATTTTCCAGATTATCAGATCTTCGTTACCAGGTCTATGGGTGACGAACAGTGCTACGCTTCGTTACCGTTACCGCTACAGCCATCGCTACGGTTGTAGAGCTAAATAACGTTTCAGTGCCTGATTGTACGTAGCACGATGTAAAACGTAAAGCTCCGGTAGCAGCTACGTCACGGTCGGAATCAAATCAATCACTCCCCACTAAGAAGATTTCCTCTGAGCCCAAGAGGGTATTATTGAAAAGATGAAGAAGAAGAATTGACGTGCCCGGAAAACACGCCGTAAAAAATCACGTTATTAGAAATTTTATGGAATTATATGTATATAATATAATATAAAATATAAAATTTTTGCTTCTGCAAATGAAATCTGTTCAGAGTAGATTGAAATCTTACAATTTTCTATAAGACGGATTGAGAAAAAGCTGTCACATACTTATATTTGGTTTATTTGATTTAGTTGAAGTTTGATTTGATATAAAATGAGAGGAGGTAACGTAAATACATTTACTGAATGCTGATTGTGTGAAAATATTCAATCAGAGAATTTTATGATAGGACTTCTGACAAGCGCATTAAAATTTATCACTCAGTCATCATTTATTATGAATTAATGTATCTATGCAGTATGTGTTTATTATGAAGTGAGGTATATTGCTATCTTGCTTACACTCATTGTGGGGGTATACTTATTCTCATCAATATGATTTGATATAAATAACACGAAATATATTTTTTTTATTATTAGTTTAATTTCTGTCTAACATGCATACATTCAAATCCGATTGACAAGAATATTTTTTGAAAATATTACCAAAGAAGTTATGATACATTAGAGTATGGTATACCAATACTACGCATGTTTTGTGGAATACAAATACACATATAGGTAAAGAAGTAGCTAAAAGTTCGGTGTACGAACAAAGTACGGTCTAGTGTGTGTAACCCAAATAAAATCAATGTTTTGCACACAATTCAAGAAATTACTATTTCGAATAATTTCAAAATTTACCGGATAACCGATTAAAAAGCACCGATTATAGATACAGTACAATATAACTTCATGTAGTTTGAAATGTACTGCCAGTAAATCCATACCCGTCATATTAGTCTCATATCTACTAATAGCATTTCCAATTACCGCCACATCAGTACAAATTTAACCTGTGCAATTAATTGGTATTCGATGTAAACGTAATAAACGACCAGGAATACTCATACTCATTAACAGGAACATCACAGTCACATTCACAGGAACAGGATGCCATCATTTTATACGAGTTCTGTCATGCGTAAAGTCTATCCGAATTAGAAATAGACAAGTGCAGTGAACTGCATGTGCATCCAACAGCCAATGGCTAGAATCAGCGACCACATCATGTATATTACTCGTAATGCTCTAAGCACTCAATAGACAAAGAAATTTATCGCGCGATTTCTGTATTCGATTGAAAATTTTGCAAATAATTTGTTTTGAATGATTCTTTCAGTATAATATGTTCAAGAATTTTGTTTAAAGTTCCAATTCCTACAGAAGTAATTTATTTACCTAATATAAAGCTTTCGTGCTGCGTTCGATAATCTCTTCTACATTCGCAATAGTGTATAAAACTCAATAACACATTTTAAAAAATAAATATTTTTAGTGTTTAAAATTTTTTCAACATGGCAACAGTGTAAATTTATTTTTACAACGTTTAACCATCTGTTATATAAACATGGCAACAGCGTATCACTGCCTAGTGTCTATAAATAGTTTTGCAATATATATTTTTAGGTTAAAATTATGATTTATGATTTTCAAACAACATGCTCCTATATTTGAATTTAAGAAAACATTTGATATGTTTGTATGTAAAACTTGAATGTTAATATTTACAGGAACTTGTCTTACAAAACGCAATAAATTTAAATGGGACAAATTGTGATGTGTGGGGTGCTTCACTGTTATCCGAGTATACTAGTATATTGTGTAGTGATACAGTATTACTGCAATCAATGCTCTTCCAAACCAGGCAACGCACATGTGAACCACTTACTGACCACCAAACCAATCAATTCACGTGACTTAACCCATTCCAATAATAATTTACGATCAAACGCACTGTTTGTGGATGTTATTTTTAAATTACATTTGAAGTACATGTGAAGTGTGTTTCCTATATTGAGAACCCATTAGTGCTACTTATATTCTAGTGCAATCCTATTGATAACTAATACATGATAGATACATACGAGTATATATATATATAAAGTCGTATATGGATTAAATAGTTTGTAGTGTAGAGGTCTCAGCACTACAAAAAATGTTATAACAACTCCTTTAAGCATCCATAGATCCGCATGGCTCTAACTAAACGCGTTGGATTTGTTTTATACAACATGGAAGAAAGTGGAAATGTAAGGGATTGCGTATGTAGCTATGACTACGGTATCTATGAATAAATATATTATAGTCAGCATTATTTAACAAGGTTACTTTGAAGATAACTGTATTTCAGATGGTCAATTTCAGTTGCTGTCAGTACCATATATATACCTATTATACTAATTTTCAACCTGTTTAGCAACACAAACAAAATTAAAATGAAGCCAAATATTTAAATTATATTTCAAATGCACTGCATCTAAATCTTTATCATCCTGTGTTATTGAATATTATGTTAACCCCTTCGGTAGCAACTGTCACACATGTGTGACACAATGGTTTGTTATGAGACCACAGCGTCACACATTTGTGTCGGTTTCGATAGATTAGTTTATTATTATTTCATTATATTTTATAGATAAAATAGCATAACACATGTTTTTTAGTTTAAATAAGTAAAGTTTATGCCTGTGAGTGTAATAGTATTACAAAAAATGCATTAGCTGTAATAGATGTTTTTCTTAATAGATGCTAATATCAAACTAGTTAGAAAATGGCTTAGAAATCATCGTTCAGTGATTGATACATAGTATGAAGTTATATAAAATGGTAATTATGTGTAGTTACATAGCATTTCATTCGGTAAGGTAGCAGGAGCAGCAGCAGATCGATTGTAGTTGCAAAGTGAATTTGAACGTGCGTCTAGCAGCGTCCGACGGGTGCAGTTATCATACGCCACACAAGATTAACGCTTAGTGACCCTTACTAACTCCTTTAAACACAAAACAACCTTCACAGATGATCAATACGCACTGAAAACAACACATTTTAAAGTAAAAGATACAATTCCAATGATTTTCCTGTTAAAACACAGATACCTTTCTTGGCAAATGACTACACGAAAATAACTTCCCAGCGTTCGTTAACAGAGCCTCGAATTAATTCCTTACCACCCCTGTCCCCGTCGCCAGTAACAAGGTCCCCATCCCCCTCCTACCCGCTATTGCGAGTATTTCCAAGCAGCGCGCATGCCGGCAAGTAATGAGCATTAACCCCCTTCCGAGAGAGAAGAAAACTCATTTAAAATTTGCACAGACTCCGGCGGCGTTTAATTGCTTGGGAGACTTTAAGAACTTTGTAAAAGATTCTCCTTTATGCAAGTATAGAGAAGAAGAACCCTCTAGAAAGAGTATACAACGTACAAGTAAGAGACAAAATGATCTTGAAAGGGTCAGCTTTCATTTGGCAAAACAGAGAAAGAGAGACCAACGAATATTATCAAAGTTTACGATAAATGAGATACTTACTTGTACTTATTTGTAAACAAGATTAATATTATTAACTTGTTGGAGTGGGACAACGTTGGATTTAACTAGGTCATGATCAGGGTCACAGGGCACAACACAGGTCATGGAGTTCAAATAAAAGTAAGAGTTTTAACTTTGTAATAGCAATTTCATATATTATAATGAAAGACTACGTAAACACTTTTTGCCTTTCAATTACGTAACGTAATCAACTTATTATAAACGTGGTTTGTTATACTGATCCTTCCCTGTTATTATACAAGTTGTTACCTGATGAATATTTAACACATTAACACAGGTAAAGTAAACATACGATAGTTTTATATCAAGGAAAATGGTGACCTTCAAATCTCTTAGCAAAAATGAGTATCCGACGGAAAACTAACTCATTCAAATTTTATGTACCAGCTACTTTTAGAAAATGTTACATAAATGTATGTTACATAAATATATATCAATGTAACTATTACGTATATTATACATATTTGATCAGCATCTATTGGGAAGAATCACTCGTTAATTGGTTATAAAAAATATATATTTCGGTTAAAATAAAAATGTCTTTGATCATGCACAAATTTATTGGCTAGAATATGAAGTACAAGTTCTATTAGGCCGTCTGTACACGAGTCGACTGACTGCAAACTATCGAAAAGGAAAACAAGCCATGTCGAGCCGTGTTTCGTGACTCTATAGAATTTTTAACAATAGCATAATAGGGGATTTTATTGTGTCGTATTATACGGTATTTGTATGTATGTATGTATTTAAATACTTTTGAATAGTATTTGTGCTCATGATGTCAATATCAAAAATTGCCCTGCGATCAAGAAACATAGTCGCTTAAAGCGAGGTCAAAACCAATTTGTAATCAGTTTACTTTCGTTTGTGCCATGTGTGTTCTTTTACTCGTATACACGTGCATTCTCTCACTAACAACACAGTTGCATTCTCATTCGGTTCTGGAAGATTCGGGGCTCGCGTTTGCAATCAGTTGACCCATGTGCGGACGGCTTTAATCTTTAAATCCTGACTAGATTAAGTACATAACGTGATTTGAACTGATCAAACATCAATTTCTACACTCATTATAAGAGCATATGTTCATATTAATACCACTAATAGAATTATGGTAATTATTCTCATAATACATCTCTCTATAATAGAGTCCACAAGTTTTGGGTAATGGTCATCATTTCTGACTTAAATAACAAAGTCAAAGCGAGTGGTATGCTGATTAAACCAGTACTTATAATGAGTACCATTATTGTATGCCATATGCACGAGCCTGTTTAAATTACCATTGATCACGCTAATTCCCATTTAGTGTATTCTGGATAGACCGGGATACAACAGGATGGTGATCATTCGGTAGAGCGATCTGTTCATCAAAGTAACAACCTATCTGACTTTTAATAAGGTCGTAACTCATTATCATATCTACGTTCATTGAAGTACCGATTGCAATGGTCACTAAAGGGATAATTTAAGCTACAGTGAATTAATTTAATTAGTAGCGGCTTGTGATGTTAGTAATATTAAATTTCATTTTTATTACCTTTCTTAATGGAAATTGATTAGAAATATTAGATGATTAGTTATAGGTGATTTAGTTTTATTAATTTTAAAATAAAGTACAATTAGATTTGATTGAACCCATAGTCGATGTGTTACATTAGTATCATACAAAGTACCATTCGATTCTACTATGAAAGCAGGTCCATAATTTCTTATTTCTTCTTAAAATTTACAACATTCCAATTTTAAACGGCAAAACGAACAGAATATCACGAAACAAACAAAACATGAATTTAAACAAAACCTAGAAATATTTTATTAATTTATAGCTACTGTAAAAATCTGTAATTTTTTATAATGACTCCCTAATAATTTAAAATCATTATAAAGGTGTTCTTTAGAAATTTTATGTGCAAAAGGGTAGATTAATTTTTTAAAAACTAGCTACAAAATGCTGTATATTAAATACATTCATTTACGTAACAAACTTTTATTATCTTAGATAAACCTTTATTTTTCTTCTTTTATTTCTCAGGCTTCCTAGACACGTAGCCCTTTATCGCCTAGTCTTTAGAGCACTCAAAACTTAACAATTATTAAGTGAGTATTAATTTGCACCTCTCCGTTACTCTAAAATTAAATTTTCCTAAATATCCATCACAAATATTCTAAATTGAAATTCAAATTAATTTTACTAACCACGCAATGGAGAATTACTTAGCCTGAGCTCTTTCACAAATAAATGTTGGTGGTGAATTAAATTTAGATGATACTGATAGCGCTAGAACAGTCTGTTTGTTTCTTTAGCAGCAAAACACACGTAATGTAGTATATCTAGTATATAGACTAAACTGATATCGCAACGTTAGTTCATTACTTAATTTTGTTGTCCCCATGAGTGTCGTGAACAAGATACCTTGGTAATATTAGAGTATTATTATACGCCATTAGTTCCCCAGCGGAGAACTCTGGAACTAACAAACGCTGGAATATGGAACTGAAATAAAATATTACCTAAAGTATCATTCACACCTATTGTTAATTAATTTTAATTTTTTTAGTTTTTATTTTAAATGTACTAAATGTGCATGTGCCTTACGTTAGTAATATACATAAATTAATAATAATTAATATCTTTATTTACAAGTTACTATTTTTTTAAATGTTTATGAGATTGAAGTTGAAACTTCCATTTAAGGTTCAAACATAATTCAAATCTATTTTACTTATGACAGATTGTAGGTTATAAACAAAATAGGTGATGGAAAAGAACACCCCACTGTTCAGTTTTAATTTTAGTTTTAAAAAGTTTGGAGTTTGCATACTTCTAAAACTACAGCATAAAACTAAAACATATCGGCTAGATCAGGTGAACAGTTTACGATTATAACTCTTTAACTAATACATATAAATCTAAAACATATAATTAAAAATGGAACAGTTTCCTGCATAGATAAGAAATAAATTTACTTAAAAAATAATTTAGAATTTTAAAAGCAATATCTTTATAAAAGGTAATTTAGATTATATTTCGGTTCTGTAAGAATTAGTGACCATGCCGAAAATAAATACATTTATTTATGACTCATATCTCATATCTTAGTTTAATTCAGATACATTTTAATATATAAATTGAGCGCTATTAATGAATTCTAACGTATATTTTGTAAAAGAGAACCTACATTTAATGTTATCATATGAATTAATAACTCATATATAAAACGATTTAAATGATAGGCTTAAAAAATATATTTAAGAGTTAGAATTTTTATCAGTTCATTTCCATTTCGTTTAATTTTGTGAAACAAGAGAACGGTCTGTTCTAGCCACGTTCTCAACTAGTTTTTTAAGAGTTTTAATAAATAAGTTTATTTTATGATTAAACATGATATTTTTGCATAAATTGTAATATAATAATTGTACATCTTTTATAAACTAAACAGTAAAATATTTGTATTATTTAATGTAATATATTTTACCTAACTACTTGCGTGTACCACAGTGAGAATGAGATACCACATTTTGATAAGGACCACCTATATAAATAAATTCATTGATCAACTTTCTCTATATAAATATCCAATTAATTATAAATAATTAAATATTATTCGTAAAGTCTATTTAAAACTTACTTATTAAATACTATTATTAATATTAATATTGTAGTATATTAAATAAATAATTAGTTAATTAGCCTATAGATTTGTTTAGTAACGTGCTGTAATAATTTCGTTAATGGACTTATTAAAATTCTTTTGACAACATCATTTATTATGTATAGAGCGTTCATCGTATGGTCGACATGACGTACACATATTAAAAAATCATAGCACTCCAAAATGAGCTGACACATAGTTGAGAAAGTTCATGTAGAGAGCGAAAAACAGACGCAGGCTGATTCAGGAACCTAATTAAAAACCTCGAGATATTCATAAATGATATACGTATGTATGATTAAATTTAGTAGATATACAGGTCTACACACACATCCGTATAGAGTATAACACGTCAGCATGGACAGCAAAATATCAAAGAACTGCGCTTGTATTACGAAATAGAAATAGAAATAGAGGAAGGAACTCTAAATCATACAATAGCTCTGCAAAACACAAAACATGGATTCATGATATATTTTACTTAAACAAAACCAAAATTAAGGAATATTTGATCTAAATGGGACTGTTCTAAAAAGACTTCTTAAAATTTCATAATCCTTAAAAAGTTTTACGAAATGCATAAAAAACTAAATGTATTTTTGAAAAAGCAGTCAAACAGAACACTAAACATTTTATATTAGGTAACATTCTTTACATAATAATATAACCTATTGTAATAGGAATGTAAAAAAAATATTACAATTGATATTTTGATTAATGAACTAAGATTTTTCTAGTACTTTATTTATTTCGAGAAAACAACAATCTGTAGCGTCAAGCATTATCGCTCTCTGACTCCATTTAATTGTGAATAAGCAAACTAATTCACATTGAGTTAGTGATTTGTCGTACCAACCCAAATTGGTATGTATTCGTAAAAAAGTCATTTTCATCTTTCAATTAAATAAAAAGTTTTGTTTTACTTTGGAAATGTCTATTTTGTGCGAATTTGGCTCGGTTTTAAGGTACTGATCCTGTTGTATGGTCTATTCTACATAATTTGATCTAATTTTGACTTGTTTTCAAAATAAGAGATATTTTTCTTTCACAATAACTATTTATTATTATCGGTCAAGATTCTTTTTAACATATTAGCATAGCTTATCCCGGAAATACGTTTTCATGCACTTTCACGTTTTAAATTAATATATTTACGATTACCTAACATAAGCAGCACATTATGCATCATCCAGGATGTTATCTAAAGTAACAATGGTAGTGGCACTGCAAAGTATCAAAGGAAACAAGTCGACAATGCTCTTAAAGATATAGTATTTTGCTTTGCATTTTAATATTCTCACCTCATTCGAAATCATACTTATTATTTTAAAAAAAACTGAACCTGTAAGCAATTTCTATTTCTATTTATAGTTAAGAAACTGTACTATAAAATTGGGTATCAAAACCTCAAATATCTAATTCTTTTATATTACGTCATAATATTATAAGAGTCATATAATAAAATTTAAAAGTAATTTTTGTCACCCCTTTAATCAGGAGTCAAAAGATTTACTCTAGATTCCTTCTATGAATTTCTTTTATACAACGAAGTGTAAACACACTAATGTTTGATATTATAAAGTTGTGAACACACAAAAATAAAATCGATTAGTAATTGGTCTATAGTTGTCCCGTGATGTTAAAGAACTATATTTTCGTGAAGTTTTTGATATTTAATAAAATAAAAAAGTCAATATACATTTGAGTTCAAAAGTTCACCGATGTATCAAAATTCCTAAAAACATGTTTACTATTTTCGTTCAAAGATGTCACTATTGTGGTGGTTTAATGCAAAAATAGAATCGTCTGACATCGCACAATACCCATTAAATAATGTGATATAAAACATACGCGCAACGATGGCGGGCCGAGGTCGAATGCGAAGAGTTGCGCCTCCTGTTAGGACTCCGAGTCCTAATCGTCAGTCAACAGTAATTGACGCAAGAAATATGATAATTATACTTGGTAATTACAGAATTGTTTATTTAGGAGGGACCAACAGAAGCTCAGTGTGCGACTTGTGTAAGCATATAATAGCTATTAATTGTGTTTATTTTAAATAATAAATTAAAAATAATTACTAAATAAACAATATGGACAGCGAAACCATATATTCATAAGCACATATATTTGTTAAATAAACAAATATATAATACAGATATATACAAGGCTTTTCAGAGGAGGGGACGGGGCTGCAAGAAGCGCAACTCAATAACTTGTGACTAGATATAATTGAATTTGGTGTGAAAAAAGATTCAATGGTAAGTTAGTAAATTTAGCTGAATAGAATTAAAACCAAATGTTAATATTACTAACAAAACTTCAGTTGCTTTTAAGGTCACATTTTAGAACACTTAGTTTTTAGATCGTCAAATCAAAATCAACTAATAAATTATTAAAAAATGAAATGATATTTAAACAATTTATAAAATGAATTAACGAATACATTTGTAATAGTTCATAAACGAAACACAGTAGCAGCACACGTCAGTGATTACAATAGCAGATTCAAGAACCATCACACATACGATATAATTATTTGTACGAAAGCTACTGGTGGCGGCATACAGTAGTCAAATCCAAAACTAAATATTAAAGCTACAAACCTAAACTGTAAATTTAGACGAAAAAAACACCCTATTTTGTTACAGGGTTGTCCAAATTTATGTAATAAATCAATAAACGTTTTTTCTTGATGGTGCATGGAGGGGATATTTTTACGTTGTTACGTGTTTTATAGACTCGAAAAATAATATACAATATTATTTTATCTTTATATCACAAATATTATGTACCATATTATTATAAAGGTCATAAATTTCATACATTATTACTTCGACCTCCTATTTTGTCGGTGGTTTTTATAGTGTAGGACATAAATACAAGTTACAATAACTTTATAATTAATTTTAATTATATAAATTGCCTCACATTTCAATAATGAGATTGTGAACCGTGTCTGAATTTTTATAATTTGATAAATATTTCATACATTAATAAAGTTATCACGGTTATTCAATTATTTTTTAATAGGTCGCTTTAATACGTCATTTTTTTTTCTTTAATTATTAATGGAACAACAGTTATAGAAAGTCAATTGCCCCGTGACGTTATATCCGATTCTTACCCTCTTCCTCTTATGACATCTAAGCGCAACACAAAAATTTATATATTAAATAGCTATATCTCTGTCACCTTTTGAATATTTCAAAAAAGTAAAACGCTATTACTCATACATAACCTCCTATATTCGAATCAAAAATTTAGAAAAATTAATTAAACTGTCAAAATATTTTAAAATCAATGAAAGAGCAGAATCGAATTATGTCTTTAACGATTTTAATATTATTTAATGGGCTTGTGTCCTATGTCTTAATTTCAATAAAAGTGTACTATATATTGATAAAGTGGGTTACTAGAACCTCAAATGTTTAATTATTGTTTAATAACTCGTTATATGTTAAAAGATATTAACAATTAAAAAAGTCATTTTGTCTCTTTAATTATTAAAGGGATTCAACGTTGTACACATTCCAAGTGCATGTGACATCACAATCCTTGTGTAAGGTTACCAACCTTACAGCTCATAAATCTCTGCTATATGTATTTATATATCAAAACATCAAATATTATTTACAGCTATTTCAAGGAACAATCAAATTTCAATATTATGTCTGCCTTAGCAGGGTTAAATAAAATAAAAACTTATTATTTTTTGACTTAACTTGATTATTTGCCTACCAACAGCTACAAAACATTACCACAGCACTGACGTACTCAAAAAATAACTGACGTTAAAATGCATTTCACGTCATACAAATATGGCCGACCATTTCTAGCGGTAAAACTATAACTCAAACTTTTAATTGCTATATCTCCGTCAATATTTACATATTTAATGAAATAGACACGCCAATACACATTTATTAACATCAATTTCAATCAACAATTGAAAAATCGACCACTGAAAAATGAGGACACAAGCCCATTCAACCACAAATTAAAAAAAATTATTTTAAATATGCTAATACTAAAAACAATACATTTTCTTCCCATCAACAAAAAATACAATAATTTTTAAACTATGGGGCATAGCATATAATATCGACTATATGTAGTCCACATAATTTCGTACAAAAAACCTATATTTAAACTATGAACTTAAGTTAAAGATATAAGAAAAAGTGAAGGTAATGAAGAGGAGAGCCGTCTACTTTTATTAGTAGTTTGGCTAAATTTGGAAATTATTGAAATATTTAAAAAGCACTCACCAACTTATTGTCACTGCAATTGAAACCATGAAGTGATCTGCAATTAAAGAAAATTGATTAGATAAATATTTGCATATAACTTATAGTTACATATACATACATATGTATATGTATAAACTTAAATATAAATTATGTAAATAATGTAGATTTGTTTAAACAAGGAAAATATAATTGATTAAATTCTCTTTTAAGGTGTACATCGTTTGTCCTAATTAAAATCGTCGTTTGCCACCTGTCTTAACATTTATGTAAAACTTACGTATTATGGTCGAGACACCACAACTTCTCCTTTGTTTTTGCCATTAAACCGTTTGTATTAATTGCTTCTTAATTTTATTGGATTTTTAATTGTTTAATTATACGGAACAAAACACTAAGAAAATAAACGTACGTTTGAGCAAACGTATTAAGCGATCAAGCTCAGAAAACAAAAAAATTAAAAAAGAAATCAATCAAACTGAAATCATCCTAAATTGGTATAATTCAATAACATTTAATATAGATTTATATTAATTAAATAATTTTTAACGTCTGCTCATTTTCGATGCTTAGTCACTGTTCTACATGTTAGCAGTTTTTATGACATAAGACCTATAGTTCTTATAAGTTTAATGATTATGAGAGCATATATTATTTTGATAAAAACATATATTTACAAATAAAAACTGAACTAGATCTGAAACAACCAAACCAAGAAAATATAGCGCTTGTCCGGTAATTGAACCCGAAGCAGTCTGGTATGCTATCAGTCAATGTGCCCTTATAGAAATTGTTTACAAAATAAAAAAATAAAAAATTGTAATTAATGTTTATTAAAAATTATTATAAATAATCGTCAACGTCATAATTTATGTTTAATTATTTCGTCACATTCTAAGTAGACTTAATTTCTAATATTTAATTAAAAATATTAATCACATGTCAGTAGTTACTACTATGTGTCGTATAATTATAGTAGAAGTTCTTTTAATAACTTATAATTAATTATTTCATTAAATTATATTTTTAATAATTAATACAGAGGCAGTTCAGATCGTGTAGATTATATATTTTCAACAAAATTTAAATGTTTACCAATAAGACTCCAGCAAATTTCCGTTTTCAGAAACATATTTATGAAAGTCTGATTTTTCTATGAAAATTATTTTGTATGTTTCGAAAATTTAAGATGAATAATATATAAATAAGCGTTATTTACATTAATAAACATTGTGGCGACACAGTAGGCAAGAGCATTGATACTTGATGCATTCTGCTGTGTATTTTCTGTGTTTGGTTATTATCGAGTTAAATTTCACCGACTGCGACTGTACTAAGCCAGCCTATAAGCAAGAAACATTCTCGAACATACACCTAAATCGAGTGCACCATGAAGGAACTCATTGACAGATGAAATTAATTGTTTTTTGTTAAATATTACCAAAGTTACCGGGCGCACTAATTAATGAATGTATGTAAAGGTGTAAGTGTTGTTTTTTAAATATGAAAAATGCAAGTCCATGAAGATAAAGTGAATTAGAACGTCTGCGCCAGCATATACATATTACATATACATAATTTACATATTAATTTCTTTTAAATTATTCTGTTTTATGACAATTCACTTTATTACACATTATTATCTGACAGTTTTATCTAACGAATATTTTTTTGTAGGTTATTGTCAAAAAACGGTTCTAAAAAAGTAGAAATGTTGAAATCGACTTATTCCAAGTAAAACATTGTCTTGCAATGCAAGTTTCACTCTTGTTAGTGCGTTATAAGTTAATTTGAAGGTTTGCTTTCCTACTTTTCATATGCAAGCTTGTTACACGCTAATTTAAAGGTTTATTTTCTAAATTAAGGACTTATATACTTGGAATTATTTATTTAAATTATCCTGTGTAATTTAAAGATGCTGAATATTTCTTTCAAATAATAATTAGATATCTGTAACAGAATTAATATTTTATAAAAATTTTAAGTAAATGGAGCATCCAGTCTTCCAACTAGAATCTCAAGTTATTGTCCGTTACATTTATATTTCAACATTTTTTTTACATCCCAGTTAAATAACTATAATAATAGGTACACATTAAATGCTGTTCTTAGGTAGAAAATGAACCTTAAAATTAGCTTGTGAGAAGCTAAACGCACTGCAAGTCTATTTATATATGAAAAAGTTGAAAGATAATTTTCTACCAGGGCTATCTTAAATTATTGATTATTATACATATATACTCGTATCTATTTAATGCTCTAGGAATATATTGGCAGCAATCAACTCAGCTATCTATAACAACAGTCTGAGACAATATCAAGTACTGGCCGTTAAAGACCTACCACGGCCGCCGGTGTAGGACTGCGTTGCGTTGTTAACTAATTACGACCACCCGGTCATTTGTACCCAACGTCAGGTGTGTCTTAGACTTATCTTGGAACTATCATTAAACTTAAGTTTTACTGTAGTTTGAAGCTAATTTGTCATAGAAATAAATTTACATTATTTATGTGTGAGCTGCTAATAATGAGTCCAGATCACCTAATTAAAATATTCTCGTAAATTTATATAAGTAAATTTCGAATTTATATAATTCATATTTACTACTTTACTAAAATATAAGTTGGTGACGACCCATTTAATTCTATAAATAAGAAAAGAATACAAATAAACTCATGAAATATTTGTGAACAGTATTAAAGAATACTTATGGGAAAAACTTAGCCAACAATAGATCATATTCAAGCAAAAATCATGGACTGAAAATGGTTTTCAACAAACTTAATTTATTGAAATTTTGGTATGAAACGAAATTAATATTTTCGTATACCGGAAACAGTTGGCGGTTAAATGAACAGTTATTTTTTCAAATATAACTGGATAGAATTAGATTAGACACGAAAAATTTTTAATAAAAAATGCAAATGGTACAAGAAAAACATTTTTTACCAATTTTACATATGGTATTTTTGAAAAGAATAAGGGCAGAAATCTTTTCTGGAAGTAAACGTAACAATTTCGGTTTGAAATCACTGCATAATTTGAATTTGAAACCTTCACAATATTCCACAGGTCCACAGGTCTGCACTGCTAGCACCAAATCAAATCACACGTGAAATAGAAGAGAAGCGGATGAGAAATCGTATGCGGCGACAAGTTTTTAATATTATCTGCATGATTTAATAATAGAAATATGCTATCATGGGTATTGCCTAACGAAGTTACTTCGAAAAGCAACCCTTGCAATATATGCCAACTTCAGTTGTTGTCAGAGTAGACAAGTAGTCACTGCTGTATACGCTTCCCTTCAATTCTACGTTTTGTTCAACAAATCTAATGCATATTATGCGAGCAGTACCTGTGGGGGCTTACTTTTATGCATGTTCCTCCTTATGTAGAAAAGAACTACACCGAGAGAACAATTGCAGCATGGCATAGGACTGGTGGTGATCCGGTCAGAATTACAGATCTGCGGGAGACATCTTATTAATACGTACCGAGTCAAAACGAACGGAAGGAACAGATAGTAATCGGAAGGAACAGATAGTTGAAATCGTCGTAAAACAAGGAGAAGAAGGGTTTTACGATCAGCATCAAATTTACCGTGTTTATGTTGAAAAATGAAAAAGGATCTTTATTCTGCTTTTTCCTCTTTAAGAGTATAAATTGGTCCTGGTTAAAGTAGAACGTAGTCGATTGCTCTGATGTTTTCTGATAAACATAGAATTCCATTTTCTTATATCTCGTTGGAAATCTTCCATTAAAACATAATATAATTAAAAAACCATTATTAATTTGATCTAACATGAGCCGTGTAGCTAAATTCATTTAAAATCAATTGGGTTTATGGCCTGAGATACACGAACTCGAACACGAATATGAAGTTGGGTGCGAGTGCTAGGATATTCACTGATGTATGTAATATCAGTGGCAAGTTGAGTTCCCCGTGAAAGAGAACGAGATAGGAAGAGATTGGGAAGAGAACTGGGAATTAGGGAATCAAGGGAAGGAGTTGAAGTTGGAGTAGGGGCTATTTATTCGGTTTATGGTTTATCCCAGGTATAACCGACACTACGATAGACTGGACAAAGCGGATAAAACACACCGGTGGTTAGTGTGGTCGCTTCTTTCCAACCGTGTAATTTGTTATTTATGATAATGAAAACTGCAGATTAATAATGCGAAATTATAAACCCATAATGTGGCAGTAATAGCCAGGGATAGGGTCGAAGTCTGGTTTATGTTAGTTAATTAGGTAGAAAGTGAAGATATTTTTATGGGATACAAAATGGAATTAGTCAATTTAGGAAAACTATAAATAAACACTTCTTATATTTAATAAATTATATACAAGAAGAGTAATTCATAAAAAAACTCGTACATTATGCTGTAATCGTTGTTACATTTCTTGATAACAGTTTTCCTAAAAATTCTTTGGTAAAATAACCGATTTGTATCTAGACAGTCTAAGTAGCCACACCGACAACATCTAAAAGCATTACAATCTGAACGTCGCTGTCTAAACACCGGTGAATACCGGTTAACATTGCAACTGATCTACTGCAGAGCACACCGCTCCAAATACTTCTTCTGCTTATTCTAAAACTACTGCTACACGCGTTAAAGTAATAGTTAGACACGAAATAGAGGCAATTACATACATTCAGCGTTCAATATTGCTACATTTAAGAAGATTCTGGAATAAAACTTTGACAATTCTATAGAATCACAGTATATAGTTTCAAACTAAAGACTTATACTATACTTTAAATTAAAAATTAATCAAATAATTTGTGAAAATCATACATTGCTAATATTACAATCAAATCTGTGGAATAGGGCAATGACTACTATGGAATGCTTGAATACCATTTGAAACTATTACATTAATTCACCAAAATTACATAAGATGGCATAGATGCAGTTTTGTATAATTAATAATAATACCCTTCTATGTAAATTGTTATATACATATATACATATTACAACTTGTATTTTGTTATATAGAGTTTAACACGTGCGCAATTTAGTTACAATTTATGTGAGCACAACATCAGAGGTCAAGATCAGGACCAGAAACAAGTTGTCTTACAAAGTCTCTAAGTTCTGCATTTACATGAGCATGAGCATGTGCATGTGCATAAGCATTGTGCATCACTGACATATGTGAAATCTTTTAAGCGAACAAGTATAGTTACAAACAACAAACTATAATATGAGTATATATCGATGTTATTCTCTGTCAAAGTTATTTGTGTGGTGACCAGAGGTCAGAGGTTATCTTAAAGCCAAGGTTTTATTAATTCACCACCCCGAGCACGCACAGGCACAGGGGCCAATAAATAATACAGGTTCTTTACTAGAATAAATAAACTCGTGTAAAAATTAGTTTCTAAAATCGATTTTCATATAAAGTTATTAACCGAAATTTTGACAAGAACGAAATATTTGTACACAACTGAAAAATTTAAATTGAATGGAAATGAAGTGTAAAAATATTGTAATTTCTTTTACAATAAACTACGAAAATGTACATATAGGAAATGATACATTATTGGTATCACACATTAACATTTTAATAAACAGAAATATTTTAACGGAACGGTACTGAAGAAGAGATGAAAGGAAAAGGATAAAGATAAGCGTCTAGAGATCCGTTTGGCCCGTATCAAACATGGAAGGGTAGTTAAAAAAAAGACGTACGTACAACTGCTGACAATCTGCTGATACAATAAATGAATTTGGGTATTTGTGATAAAGTTCCTCTTCGCATTTGTACGACTAACTATATAGATACCACTAAAAACCGTTATAGTCGCTGCATACGCTTTCCCTGAAGCTTTTCTTCTTTTCCATGTTTAATACAATAAACCGAACACGTTGATACTTTAAAATAAAGTACACATGTAAATAAATTATATTTCTTTAGTTAGTACAAAGCTCGTCTGTCGGTAAAACAGTGACCGTTTAATGAAAACATATACTCATGAACGCCATAGATGTTGCTGTAGAAATAACGGCCAACACAGTTGATATTTGAATTCATGTTTTTAGTTAGTTAGTTAAGTGCATATTCTGAGGTTATAATAAAATAAAAAGGGATAACTTTAAATGTCGTTTCTTTAAATTTTAGGTATGATAGTATGATTTAAGTTAAACAATGTAATTATTAAAATATATATGTAAATTACCAAAAAAAATTTAAATTTCAGAAGCAACTCATGAGTTTGTTTAAAATTTACAATTCCGAATAAAACTAGAGATATTGTCTTATACACATTTAATAATATAATTTAATTTAATGCTATATATTCTGTTAAGAAAAATTTCACGATTTTGAAAAGAGCGATGTTTTTTACCTTCTTTAAAAGACGGTAAATTTCCAGAGCTGCATTTTAGTACTAGATAGACCCAAACTAAAGGATTTAGTAGGGTCTGATTTTTGGAAAAGTATTTATTTTCAAATCTCACCATAAATTTAGTTTTTTCTAGGTTAGAATTATTAGCTTGTGAGTTTTTAACAACATTACTTCAAAATATTAAAAATCAGTTAAAATATGCAATTGTTATACTCGCGTTTAAAACATACATATTTATAAGATATTTATTCCATTGCATAACAAATTTATTCAAACAATTTTTAGGGTACTCTTAAAATGTGCTTCTCAGAGAAGATAGTAGAAACGTGACGGCCAGACAATAAATTTCTTGCCAAACTTGAGTCCGCCCATAACCTGTTCCAGTATATGGTTAAACAACCTAATGCAAGTTGATACACTGAGATCAAAAAGTGAACAACCTATAACCGCATACAACACAAAAAATAAAAACCAAAACAAGAACAGAATACAAGGGAGTATGGTATGGTGGTATGGTGGTCTGGTGCATGGTGCATGGTGCATGGTACCCATACAAGAGATTTACAGTATTATAATATGATTAAATTATATACAATATCCTATAGCTTAAATGGAGAAATAATTTATTTCTTATTTTAAATTTAATAATATTAATTTGCAATATAAAATACTCGTACGTTATGTATTGGTATAATCAATGATGAATAATTGTTTAATCAATCGTTAGTAGGCGTTTCTCTTTCGTTGAGATCACTGCTATTGATATCTTGAACGCAGATGTTTGTATTTTCTATTAATGGTTTTGAATTTTCAATAAATCTTTTAATCCACCGATCTTATTTAGAATTATCTTATACATAGAAATTCGATAGCGTTTATTTCAAACGTCATATGGTAATTTATTAGGTGCTCAATAATTATAAATTAAACTGTTCATTTGTCACAGTTTTACATTGTACACCCCAACTCTCCACCAATATTTGGCTCTTCGGCAATTTTTGTTATTTTAAATGTCTATATTGACCGGGCTATAAAAGGGTATTATTTTATTTTCTTTATAGCTAATAGCTAAATCCACTAATTCTGAAAAAATGTTCTTAAGGGTTTATAATCCTTAAAAAGGTACTTTTAAGAAATTTCGTGATTATTTCAATTAACAAAAAAACTGTAAAATGGGTTACAAAAACATTTATATTATATTAGGGGTGATAAAAGGCTACATGCCTAGGAAACCCGAGAAATTATATATATATAAAAAAAACATTTATATTAGGAAACATTGCTTACGTAACAGGTAATGATTTTTACGTTATATAAACCCTAAAAGCACATAACTACAACGAATATGTGAAAAATATGTTTGCCCAATTTATTTTAAATCACGTGTTTATTTAAATTCAATAATTTTATTAGTTTGTGTAAACTATAATGGTTCGTTATAGTTTATAGTATGTTTTAGTACATTTTTGATTAAACCGATTACGAGAGTACTGACCATTTTGCTATAATTTTCAAGTAAACATTTTGGTGTCACTTTGCCTTCATATTGAACATGCATATGATTTTTTTGTCATGAAAGAGTTTAATTAGAGTTCTCACAGTTGTTCATATGAAATGTCTATTGCATCGGCTTCAAATGGCAAAACCACCTGTCAAAAAACAAATGAAGATAAAGTTGATGCGAACTATAATTGAAGTGCAATAGTGATAGAAACGTAACAAAATAGAACGCTGCGCCAAATTGTTTACTGGGTTTCTTTATCAAATTAATATTAACCTTGTTTCTTTGCACACTTTTGTCAAGACAAACTTCTGTTTACTTAACCTTTGCAACGGTAGTGTCATTATGTCATTGTCTACAGTGTGCGCTTAGGCTTACGGTCAACCGGAAACCGGAGCACCTCCATGATAAACAACAACAACGACTAAGCAGCTGACATAAAGTCACGTTTGAAGCATTGAACTCACACAAATCGAACTTAATATATAATACGTGCTGATAAAAACAAAAAAACAACGTTTTAACTCTGCAATGTTGGAAATAACAAAGTATTAAACACAACGAAATGAAATTAACACTTTCTGTTATAAACTCTACAACTACCGTCTAACTATCTGAGATAACGATCTTGCACACTGCAACTTTAATCGACTTACCTATGAGTCTAATTGAGATTCATTCATCCTTAGGGATAGAAGCAAATCAAGATTAGAGTTAATCTGGAGTAAGTTAGTCACGTTTGGTAAGATTTACTTTGCTGGGAGAAATACATTTTAGATATTAGTTACCAATGATACTATCAACTCGTTCAATGTATAATCATAGCTAATTTACATGAATATTTTATATTACATTGATTTTAACTTGATTTTATTTAATGTGGGACTATTTCCGATGTTGAATTTTATCACTGACGATTTCTTATTATGTTTGCAGTATTAATTTATTATATTAATTGTGTGCCTTTCGGCTTTACAATCTACATTATTATATTTCTTAATGCATTTCTTATAAATTCAAAGTAAAAACTAAACTTAAACTATTCTAGACTATTACTACTTCGAATAGTACTTTCTGTTTCTTCTTTTCTTGATCCTCTCTCTTCATGTCCCCTACTCCTCCTTTATTCGCACCGTTTCCTGCTTCTCCTTCTATCAGCTCTTGCCTTCCTTGTCTCCTCTCGACAAACCCTCTATTATCTTTTCACTATCCTTCCTGCCATCTCTCTTCGTTTTCACTTCTCCACTTATGTCTATTACAGGCATAAACACTCTATATTTACTATTTGCTCTTGACTCTCTTATTTTACTTTTTCTTCTTGACTCTCTTCCTTTACTATTTTATTATTGTCTCTATCTCTGTCATCCACCTCTTGTCCTTATCTCCTTTCCGCAAATCCTCTATTTTTCTGGACTGAAGTTTAACTGTTTCCTCGCTACTTCTTTTTTTCTCCTGCTTCCCTTCACTGCCTCTTTTAGTACTTCCTCTCTCTTCATGTTCCTTATGCAACCCAGCTACGAGCTTATTTATTGTCCTGTTTTTTCTTTCCTTTTTTCTATTTCCGCCATTCACCTCTTTCTTTCACTGCCTCCCTTTAATAGGAGGCCAATATTCATTTCGCTCACTACTTTTTCCTTACAATCAAACTTAATGTGCTCCAGTGTTTCGTCCTCCGTTGTTGCAGTAAAACGAAAAACGTTTTATGTTTAAACGTCAAATGTTTGCAGTATTTTTGGTGCAGTGGCCTCATATATGTGTACCAAACCGCAATAATAAATTTGACTTTGATATCAAGCAAACCCAGTAAACAATTTGGTGAAGTGTCCTGTTTTTGATGTTTCTATCACTATTCCTAATTAACTTTGTACATTCACACTTGAAGCAAACCTAATTATATTTAACAAATTTCCATGATCATAGATCGGTGACTTTTTTTAAGGACTATATAATACTCCAAATTAAACTTAAACAGAAAAAGGATTACCTTTCAAGAACGACAAAATAAATAGAAATACATACATACATTTTTTTATTTAATTTATATACGTGGTTTACATATTAGATTTTTTTCTCTCTTAGAAATTCTACGGATGTGACGGAAGCCATTAGAAAAGGGGTGTTTTTTTTAGGAACACTAAAAAAATATGCGCGGTATCCATGACGACAGTTCTACTTTTGGCTAATCTACTCCAACCCTATTTGCAACCCACACTGTAGTATATCAATCTTACTCCCACCAGATTCTCCTCATTTGTGAACTTCAAACGTCAGCCATGAATAAAATAGATTACGAGTATGTAGGCAACATGGTTTTTAAAATAAGTTTCATTTCTTTATTTACTCTGTAATCAGGTTTTTATATGTAATTGTATTATACAAATATCTCTAACGTTCCTAAAAATTAAAAATATATGTAGTTACATAAAATAGAAAATTTCAAATAATCCTCTTACAAAATTTCTAATATGCTTAACTAAATTGTTTATTCGCTAAACATGCTTAGGTGTATTTAAGGTTTATCTAGCATAATTAGTTACCTGTAACGTAAACGATTTTACCTAATATACAACCTTTTGTGACCTTTTCTACTGATTTCGAGGTCTGGTTGAAAGAATAACGCTTATATATATTTCTATATTATGTATATTTCTTTTCTCTTAATTAACACATTTAAAAAATAACACAAAATGATTTCATTAGACGTCAAAGCGTTGATGTTTACGACGTCGTTGTATAATGGTGATGGTTGATGAGCATTCAAGTACTACGGTAAATAGTTATTGCCTGAAATGTCTTTAACTTGTAGTTATTTAGATGAGCTATGAGCCTCACTAAGAATTATTCCAGTGTGTTTCAAAAAGAAAGCAGAACGTAGCTATACAGCACGTGAACTGCCATGAACACCGTTAGCGTCGATACTAGACGTTTACAAGCTACATTTGTTAAACAAAACATAAGACAAACTTGCAAAGACCAGATACCTTGATTATAAAAATTAATAAATAGTACGACATGTAACACTTAACACTTAACACAACTTAACACCTAACACAAGTAACACTTAAAAACTAGTTTATACATGACAAATTTTTAACACTTTTTTATGGATTAAAAATATTTCTAATTTTCAAAATGATAATATTATGTATCAATATTTGCTCTGTAGAAATATGCTAAAATTTCAACCTTATTTATTTAATAGCTGCAAAATAAAGTGTACAAATGTGGCGTGGACCGTTCTCTTTAATCTTAGAAAGAGTTAACTGCATCTGTAACATGTGTTAAAGAAAATAGTACTCGTGTAATAAACTTGATAATTTATATTTCACAAATAAGACAGTATATTACCTATGTTATTACCTTTATGATCCTGCAATTACTGTATTTACGATTTCCTTACATGCAGAGTGTTACTAAATAAATTGATCCTATAATATTTTGTATGAAACTGTAAAAAAAAATTGGTTGAAAAAATGCATTAGACGCGCCTCTTACTTAGACTAAGGATGCACTGTGAAAAAAAATAGCACGGAAATAAATTCATAATTCTGTAATACATTGAATGATATAAATGTACTTGCACTCTGCTGATTTAAAAGTTACACGGAAATTATTATTTATATTTTTGTAGTTATTATTTTCGCGCTATTCTTTTTCACCGTGCAGTGCAGCCTTATCCTAAGAAAGAGGCGTCTAAATCATTTTTTCTGTACATGTAGTTAAATAAATATTTGCAACTTCTATTTTAAAAATTAAATCCCTAATACTTCGAATTCAAAATTAAATTTTAACAATAGAGGAACAGAATTATTTCCTAAGTGTAATAACCAATAGTAATGTCTGCTATGATTCAGTATCATTAAACAGAATTATCAAATACTCAACGTTATAGAATTATCAATACATCAAGCACAAATTACACAAGCATTAAATTGCCTGAACGGTTTAAAAAGCACTAAATAATTTACTGGAAATTTGAAACTCGAAAAGGAAAACGCAGAAAACGATTGATCGTGTTACTTTTATTAACAAAAAATTTAGTATTACGACCAAGAATCAATTAATAGTATTGACCAACTCTCAAACGTAGGTAGAAAATTATTTTATAATTCTAACTAGGTTCATTTTCAACTTCTAATATTAAAATTGTGTTACAATGTAAGTTTCTAGCTGATTTGACGGTACATTTTCCATTTCTCATATAGAAATTGTTTTGCAATGGAAATTTCACACTTACCAACTTACTACAAGCTAATTAAACAAATTTTTCTACATGGGGGAATCACAAACTGTTTTACGTAAGTAAAATTATATTTTTGACATTCAGCATCACCCTATACTTTCATATATTTATTTGCATATGTTTTTCTGTTTAGAAATTCTAGTATTAAAAATTAAATAACAGAAACACTAACGAAGTGGCATCAATTTTAATTAGCCTTTAACTATGCAATATAAGCATACATTGTATTACTATAAAAAGCACGCAATACAAAATGCAATAATGTAAGATAAAGCATAGCGCATCGAGGATAAGGTACGTTTGCTAATGCACTTTTGCAATAAAGTAAATAAAGTTACTATCTAAAAACCAGGTTCATTACAACACTTACTGTAAACGTTATGAAAGAACTACTGTACTCGACATGCCTTTGTAAATGTACAGTATGAATGTTGCGAGAAGGTGATACAATGTTGATTGGTCGAGCGGTGTGAATATCACTGCATTGTTTAATAGGCAATCGTGTTGAATTCAGGGACGCAATGACCTTTTTCAGACTTTATAAGGACCAAGGATTATTCCTCTAAAATATTGCCTTGCGTATAGACAAATGGATTGATTATAATCCATATTAAATTCCACTTAACTACTATTAGCACAATTAAGAATAAAAACTACAGAATGAAATTTCTTATTCTCGTTCTCTTTCATTTTAGTTCTTTCTTTCTCTTGTTCCCATCTTGTATGTCAGCTAACTTGAGATATGAACAACTGCGATATAGCTGGTAATAATTATTACTTAACTATAAAACCTTACGAAACTAATTTCACACTATATTTTCTCTTTAAGGCAAAATTGTTAACAATTTCAAAGTAGATCTGTCTTATACAATTTAGAAAAGCAAAAAAATACAGAGGTTCATTTTTATCATTTTTGAATTAGAAAAGAATAAAAAGGCATTATTATTCCAGTGCGGCACTGCTTTATAACATTTAAGTCGCACGTAGACGTATGTACGTTCAAGTGATATGTAAATTAATTAGCTTATTTATGAATCTATTTGACGCAACAAGTTTTTGCACTTAAAAATGAATTAAAACTATTGTTACTTGTTTAATATATGTTTTGATAATAATCATTTAATAAATTTTTTCGAATTTGTATTCAGTCTGTATAATGTGAGGTTAGAATTGAAATTATCTTAAGGTGTCATGGTGCAAAGTTTACGATGGCTGTTACATGTTAGTCTTACAAATTCATATGAATATTACTTATAGAATAAATTAAATAAACTAATACTACTAAATATAGTTTAAATGTTTTAATTCAATTAAAAATTAAATTAAAATTAAAATTAAATGTTAAATTTTGAAATTCAATAGGATCAATCGTTTCTTTGTGTTTATGCTAGGATCTATACATATACATATATTTATATATAGTTGAATTTTCTTTTAGTCTCATTCTCAGTTTAGAAAACATAAGGAGAATGACCCGGCCTGGATCGTCCGATACATAAAACCTCTTTATTTTTCAATAGATGAAGCTTCTCGAGAGGTACGACTACATTTTATTATAGTAATTTCAAATCATTGCAAAGAAAAACCTTGCACTCATAAAATATTTTATTATTACTATTACTTATTCCTATTAAATAATATATTATCCCTCACATATATTTCTTATGTTTTCTTGCATTGAATTGAAACGATACGTTGGTAAAACAGATTAGAAGTTTTCTTGATTTAATATTTGATTAATGTTAAACCATTAATACAAAAACCGTTTAAAAAGTTATTGCGGATAATAATTTACATCAATATTAAATCTATACTTTGAAAATAGCTTTCTTAATATACTTTTCTTATGGCAATGCTATTAACGATTGGATAATGAACGAGCAATATTTTCATTTAATGAAGCAAAATATTTTTACATTAAGAAAATCGTAAACAAGATATGCAGCAGTTAATTCGCGTTTAATAAAGCTAATGTTTATTTCCAGTACATATAATTAAAAAAGAAATATTTGTAAATAATTAAATATAGCATATTTCACTATTATAAGGAAACATACCAAATAATTTAAAATCCAATGCAAGAAATCAGTGGCGTAGCTAGAGGTAACAATTTACCTTAAAATATTCACACCCTATCTTAAATATCATAAAAACCAATCCAAACGATAGTGCGTATTTCTTCAAATTCAAAAATGGTACAAAGCAAAAAAATATTAATATTAAATATTAAAAAGCAATATAATATATGAAAGAAATTAGAATAGGAAAACAATAATATATCGACTGTGATCAAGAAGCTAGTATAAAATAATATTAATGTTAATAGTGTTGTGTTTCAAATCAATATGTTATTTGGTATCGGAAGTTATCAAACGACGCTCGTATGTCTATCATATCTGTATTAAAAAAAATATCGTGACAAAGATACAAAAACAAAAAACAACAACAACAAAAATTTCTTAGAGTGCAATTATTTTCTCTCTGTTTTAGAGCTGAACAAAAAATAGAAACATATATTAGAAACAATATTAATTTAAGTTTATACATTGGCAAAAAGCCGGCGGAATCAAAGCTAATTAAATGATTAAAAATACATACATATATTATTTTCTTGATTACAGTCGATTTATAACCAATTGACAAATTACGAGTCCATAAATTACCCATTCATTGGTCAGCCTCTGGAAATATTAAAGACAACAAACTTAAACAACATAAAGCAACATTTCATCATTGACAGTACAAATTACGAAGCAAGACAAACCTTATTGTATGATATAGCTGATACCCAATAAATTCCTACTGAATTTACCAGAGCCCATTTATTCAATTTTCATTACAAATTACCAAACTCAATCATTTAAATTTTTGTTAACTCACTGCTTCAGGCGCCGCTATTAAATTTAGTAGTAACAACGCAACTGTTTTGGATTTATGAATATGATGTGCGCAAAGAATAACTTATTTATTACTTAAAGCTACGGCTACAACAATCTTGCACTCTAAGACAATATTCAACCTCAATAGTTTTATAACTGAAGGGAAGCAGGAGAAAGAAAGAAGTAGCGAGGAAACAGTTAAACTTCAGTCCAGAAAAATAGAGGTTTTGCGGAAAGGAGATAAGGACAAGAGGTGGATGACGGAGATAGAGACAATAATAAAATAGTAAAGGAAGAGAGTCAAGAAGAAATAGTAAAGTAAGAGAGTCAAGAGGAAATAGTAAAGATAGAGTCTTTATGCCTGTAATAGACATAAGTGGAGAAGTGAAAACGAAGAGAGAAGGCAGGAAGGATAGTGAAAAGATAATAGAGAGTTTGTCGAGAGGAGGCAAGGAAGGCAAGAGGTGATAGATGAAGTTACAGGCAATAAGGAAGGAGAAGCAGTAAACGGTATGAATAAAGAAGGAGTAGAGGACATGAAGAGAGAGGATCAAGAAAAGAAGAAACAGAAAGTACTATTAGAAGTAGTAATAGTCTAGAATAGTTTAAGTTTAGTTTTAAGTTTGAATTTATATGATATGCATTAAAGAATATAATAATGTAGATTGTAAAGTCGAAAGGCACACAATTAATATTAATATAATAAAAATAGTTTTACAAATGTAAGGCATATCTATGTAAAATTTATTACTACTTAGTGAACTACACGTGATTAATAAGTTAGTAGCACTTATTATGTTTATCGCCATCTATTGCTTTCACTCGAAAGCAAAACAGGAAATCAATGAACAGATATTTTATTATATCAATAATTCCATTTATTTTTAAAGTTAATTTTATTTGTGGTATTAAACTCTTAAAAAGACCCTTATTAATGTAGCATGTTTTGTTTTCTAAATAAAATAAATAAAATATTTCGTTAATGTATAAATACCACAGTAATAAAATGTTTCTATAAAATAGTAAAATTATTATTCAGAAATTGTAATTAGTACTTAAAGAATTAGAATATTATTACATAAATAAAATAAAATGATACCGCAGTAAACAACGTAAAGGTTACTCCACAACAGCAGCGGGTAGATCATACTCGTATGATATAATTCCTTATTAATAATTAATATAATAATATTTATAACTTAATATAAGTCTGTGATAGTTATCTCCGCCATCTTCATTACCGTATTGGTGTATTGCAGGATTGTCGGATTGCCCATTGGCAAATCAATTACAAAACCGTGACTAGTAAATAATAATTATATAAATTATAAATTGCATATTAAGTCATAAACGTACAAGACCTTATCTTCATTATTTCTCATGTTCACAAACCTTACTCCTATTTATTTTATCATAATTATAGATTTAATGGGGACTACGTCAATGAATAACAATGTTTTCCAGTGGCGTAGAATTTTAGAGGAAAGACGTTATGTTTAGGGTAAATTGTACGAAAGTCTCAACCACTTAACTAATATCTCCTTGTTTATTTGGCAACACCGGCAACATCGCTTTTTCAAAACAACTTCACATTTTAGACTGAGAGAAAAGTTATTTGTTAAAAGTTACACAAGTTAAATAGAAAAGTAAACTTCAAAGTTTATAAAAATAATACAAGGTCAATTAGGACAAATAATAAAAGGTCCATTCTCAACTCAGGGTCATTACTGTGCAAATTATATAAAATTACAATGAACTTTAGCCGTGGTTCGCCCATCAAGAAAAGGTGTGGCCAACTATTCGTTTATTATAATGTTCCAAGTGTATATTTATTTGTTTATATGTTTGTTGCTGAAATTCGTATGGTAGAATGAAAACGGCTCCGTCAATGTTTGAAAGTTTGCTATTTCGTAGAAAAAAAAATTCTAAGACATTTGGCGTCCCCGAATTTTCCCCTGAATTTCCTGGAAACCCGTAATTTTAGAGAAACTGGAAAAAAAGTGAGCCCTTTTTTGCTGTATTACTTTTAATTCGTAAAAGATAGAAAGTTGAAATTTTGCATGTGTATTAAGGTATTCAATGCTGACGTTTATAAATTCATGAATGTATTATGCATACCGATATTTTAAATAAAGATCACTTGAAATAAAAGACGCCACTGGATTTTTCTAATTAATTTGCAATACCAGTAGGTACTGAGGACTGTAGTTGCATAGACGAGGAATCAAAGTTCAAGAGATAAAACTCGTAAAATATGATTCTAGAGACATGAAAGTAATAATAATCAAAATAAACGACATTACATGTGTTGCTTCTTTAAAAATTGCATAAATAATGTATCTAATGTCTCTATAACATGGTTGTAATAAAACTAGAACACTAGTAATATTTATTGCAAAAATTATTATAAAAGAAAAGTACTATCAAGGCGCCACTGGGTATATATTTTTGGAGTGGCACTTCCTTAATTGTCTTACTTACATTTAAAATAAGATGTTATGGCTTGAGTAAATAAAACTAAACGAAATTGCGTTGTCTTTTATTTACTACTATTTCCTTTATTATGCTTAAGCCTCAACAACTTTATAGAGGACACAAACAAAAACATAGTTTAAATTGGTCATTTATAAAAATGAAAATGTAAAGTAATATATATTCCATTCTTCACAATAGTTTTAAATTATCAATTCAAAATATAAAAAAAACTAAAACAACTTTATAAGAACTGATAATAATCTAATTTAATAAAAACAGCACCAGTGGCGGATTAAGAAGAGGTATCGTTACTAAATGTCATATCGCCGTTGTGCTGCCTAATCATCTAAAATGGATAGGTTTTAATTTAGGAATTAAAATCCTTGAAAGTGTTCATTAAAGTAAAACAAAAAGCAAAAAGATAATAAGAGCGATAAAGATAACAAAATATTTCGATAGTAATTTCGGAAAAGCTGTAGTTTTATTAATGAAAATTGACAAATAATAGTAATTAGAATAACTATAATTACAGAAAAAAGTCCTACCATGGTTTAGTTATTTATAAGAATCAAGAAGAAAGAATTAAACATTTTTAGGTTAAGTCACTTTGCAAAAAGAAGTCACGCGAACTTGAATTTAAAATCGCCAGGTCCAGGTAGAAAATTATCTTACACTGCAACATTTACACTTAGTAGCTTGCCACAAGCTAATTTGTTTATATGATTCCATGTGTCATAGAATTGCGGATTTATTTTGATTTTTTCCTAATGTATAATGTAGGAATAAAATTTCTAGATAGACAATTTCTATGATAGCTATAACTGATATTAAATGAATGATAACATTATAGATTTCTTTGTAGCATAGAAGTCTTCATGTATTAATAAATATTTAAGGTTCTAGTATATTCTACGAACACGATCCCCCAGTCAACTGAGTGCACCCCTGAACAAAACAATGTGATACACATTACCATGCTACTATTCCATCAAAAAATATCCAAAGTATATTAATATCCAATTAAGATATCAAAATATGCGGTCTGGATTTGTGTGTATAAGTATCTAGTCATATTTTTTGTGGAGCCCTTGCCCATCAAGATAATTACAATATTACGATGGTGAAAAATATTTCAAAGCGGCTAAAACAAACAAATCTCATAAAAACTGTACGTATTAATCAAAATAATGATTCTCGTTTTAATGAACTCATGATCTTTTATTTAATTTTTTTTTTTTTTTTTTTTGAGAAATATGTTACATATTATTTTTAATGTTACAGAGCCACGTAATTTGTAGGCTTATATTGAAATGTGTTATTTTAATGGTAATTTTATAGGTTATTGTACTCCTAAATGATTATTTTTTTGTTGCCTGACATTAGAATTAATTCTTTAATTATATAAATTTATTAACCGATCCAATCAATTATCATAGAGAAGGAATGTATTTTATCGAAATATTTCTTTGTTAGTTTTATCCAAAGTTATAATTTAAATATTTTTAAGTAACGTGTTTTGTAAATTACATTATAATGATCGAATAGAATGTCTGGTAACGTGTGTAAATCCGAAATCGTGAACTATTTGTACGTCTGAAAAACAAACAACTCATTAGAAAGGTCCACACTATTAAAATTAAATAAAACTTTATATGATCAATGTTATATCTATTTCTCAACAAACTGATTGCATAAAAACACTGCATATTACATTTAATTGTTGTTGCATCCCCCAGGTAGAATATTTGTATACGAGAAATAGAAAATGAACCTTAAAACTAGCTTCTGACAAGCTAACAATCATGTCCTGCAAGATAATTTTCTACCAGTGCCTTTAAACGTAGTTTAGAAAACATTTCCTTTTTTTCTACTTTCAATAACTGCCTCACACTATTTAAATTCAACCACACAGTAATGTTGCATTTAAAACAATTTCTAGCTTACTATAAACTATTTTAAAAGCTGCATTTTCTACCACACAGTGTGCAAGACTCAACTTTCCAGCGTTATACAAGCTAACTCAAAAGCACAAGTTCGATAACACGTTGTGTCAAAATTTCGACATATGCAGGCTGAATTTTTATATATAAAGAAAATACGTATATCTCAAATTAAAATAATTTCATTTATCGGAATAGGAAGCGATTATAGGAATTTCAATTAGGGATATACTTTATATTTATCAAGCACAATTATCCTTTCCTCTACTGGTGAGTTCTGAAACTAAACTCTCCTAGAATAAATAAATTGAGTGTTTATCTAAGGCAAGAAATAACAAATGCTACAGCAGTACTTGACAATATGCCAACAAGATTTACCACAGCAGAATATTACTTTGTTTGAGGTGAAATTAATTAGTTTATTTGGCATGGCTTCACGCGCTGCAAACCAGGTGGTCTTATTCTATACAAACATCGATCTTCTGTTTTCTTAGACCTTGTTCTTGTTCTTACAAGTTGACGAGTTGGCTTCTATCTATCTAAGATCATGACAAGACTACTATTCGTGCAAGGACTTGAGGTAGGGCGGTTAGGTTGCGTTACCGTTGTATTGTACTTGTCCTCGTATTGCGTCGAATTGCGTTGCGGTGTGTTGTTTTGTATTTTACTTACATATTATGTCGTATTCCTTATTTGACTGACATAACTTCTGTGACAGAAACCAGAGATTTCAAATCTTTTTTTTATAAATCATAGATATTCAGACTTCTGTATTTCACTGAGATATCGGCAAGACTGTTCAACTTCTTAAGATGTTAAGGACTGAAATGTTTATCCAGGAAAAACGACATCACCAAATATTGAAAGAATAAAAAATAGCGCTTCTAAGATATGTACCGACCTTTCCCAGAACTTATTGCATAAGAGCCGTATAAATCTATATTTCGATAATGAATTTTATCTTATTCGTTCCTATATTCGTTATATAAAAATTAGTGAGTCTGTGCCATTTCGTTGTACCGTCATTTTATACACCACAACTTGTTTTAAGTATGAGTAATCGCCGAACTCTCGTAAAATGAACTATACCTCTTATTTCGTGAGTTTGTGCGCCTTCCACAAAACGATTAATTTCTAATCCATCACTACACACTACACCTAAGTATTTATGATACGTATATTATGTAATGGTAAGGCAATCATTTGCATCTCTTCGTCAGTCATCAGAAGAGGTCAAGACTCACAGCGCCCTCTTGCCTCTTGAAGTTCGTTGTTCGAGTTCGGTCTGCGTACTCTGAACGCTTTACCCCACCGTTAACCAAATAAGGCTTTGTTCTTTCTTTGCAATTTTACACAAAGCGAGAGCCGCCTTACCGAGTCGCTCACAAACCATTGATACCAGACCAGACTATATCAAGTAATAGTTACTGCGGAGTGTAGTGTAATGTACTCGTAATTGCATATTGCAAAATAGTGCAACATGTTCGTTTGCAGATCTAAATAACAACTTAACCTTAATTTGAAAGCATCAACTGTTAGATACTTCAATTCGCAATGATAATATCTACTTAAATATTCCATTTCATTTTTATGGCTTTATTTATTTTGTCATGAGTAGTTTAGAACTGGATACGTGTATTCTTAAGTATTTCTAAGTAGTCTTAAAACAGATGGGCCTTCAGTGTGTCGGCCCCTTATTCCAACAAGCAATTCACTGTGTCTATGAATGAAACAATGTATTTTGAAACACGGACTAAAAACATTTGGAAAACGAAATTTGGATATAAACGTAACCAAAAACAGAAAAGATAATTTATGTTTCCAACCGTTACGTATTGTATTGAATATTTACTGTCTTGTATATGTCTCTACAACATTACAATCTTCCTCTTCTTACAATTCTTACAAATATTTGACATTTAACTTCTTACTGATCAAAGCATATAAATTAAAATCATAATATTACTATAAAAGTTAAGTTACAATTAAAAACTTAACACTACTTATCAAGGTTCATCTCCTTGTCCTTTATTTCCCTTCGCTCTTAACTTCTAAATTCATTCATCCATTTTATTCTTTTCTTCTTCCTCTACAGAATTTCTATTAGGTCTAGTTCAATTTCCAATTTCTCCTTACACCTAGTCCTAATATGCTCTAATGTTTCTGCTTTCTTCCAACACATAACAACCCCCAGCGCCACTTTCTTCATTCCCAAGTCTAAACCTGAATTTTGTAGCCGTGACTTTTCAAAACAAAAAACAGAAAATTCATAGATTTTAATAAAAGAGATAGCGAACGAAGTGCAATTGTTTATTGAACTGTTTCAAATGAATTTAAATGTGTTTGAAGTATGACTTAGCCTCTACAGTCTAAATAAACGTCATATTGCAATACATTTTTGAGAGACTATTTATTCCTCATAATTCTATTTCCACAGTAAAATTCAGAGGCAAAGGTTAAATCATCAATCCTCATTATTATTATTGCTATTGACCTATTATTGTTATTTAGAAACATAAATACCAACCAGCGGCATTCAACGATGCTATTGTCTATATTGGTTTTCTGATTAAGGACGCTTTGGTGGCGAACAATGAAAAAAGCAAATACTATATTATATTTAATGGGCTTGTGTCCTATGTCTTAATTTCTACAAACGTTTCTATATATTGATAAAGTGGGTTCCTAGAACCTCAAATGTCCAAATATTTTTTAATAACTCCTTATATGTTAGGAGATATTAACAATTAAAAAAGTCATTTTGTCTCTTTATTTATTAAAGCGATTCAACAACGTTGTACACATTCCAAGTGCATGTGACATCACAATCCTTGTGTAAGGTTACCTATCTTACAGCTCATAAATCTCTGCTATATGTCTAAAATATCAAATATTATTTACAGCTATTTCAAGGAACAATAAAATTTAAATATTATGTCTGCCTTAGCAGGGTTAAATAAAATAAAAACTTATTATTCTTTGACTTAACTTGATTATTTGAATACCAACAGCTACAGAACACTACTACAGCACTGACCTACTCAACAAATAACTGACGTTAAAATACATTCACGTCATACAAATATGGCCGAACTTTTCTAGCGCTAAAACTACAATTCAAACTTTTAATTGCTATATCTCCGTCAATATTTAGATATTTAATAAAATAGACACACCAATACACATTTATTAACATCAATTTCAATCAACAATTGAAAAATTGACTATGAATAGTTGACCTTATGTTAGTTTATCATTTGGAAAAATTGATTAATTTCTATTTATATTAGGAATATATTTATTACATAAATAGAAATATTAATTGTGATTTATAATTCTTTTAAAGGTGTTCTTAACCCAATATATTACAATTTTGATCCAAAAAACGAATGAAATAAATAAAAATAAGTGCATTTTATTTCGATACGAACCATCCAGATAGTATAGAAGTACAAAACAACATTACTTTCCTATTTTTATTACGAATGTTCAAAAAACAACAACTAGTTATTTGTATTCAACGCTGTATCAAGCTAGCCATGTAAGAAATCAGTCTTATTTATTCCTATTCCTTTACGTAATGTATACGACGCGAAGGTAGGTTTTACAAATGACTCTACTTCTTAAAAAGTCAATTGCTAAAGTGTAGCAATGACAAAATTTCTGGACAGTAATGTATGTGTATTGGAAGTGCATAAACCAAGGTATTGATTGTTCTGCAGGAGTGATCTATGGAAAATATGTTGATAAAAAAGATAAGATGGATAATATATGGAAGTTGCTAGATGTCTGCAAAACGTAACGTCCACGTCGAAGATTCAGATGACAACTGCTGTCAGTACGCAACGTATGAGCTATGTGTACCCACCATTTAGGGACGTACCGTCAGTGCCACACACGTGAGGAAACATTTTTGTTAATAACAAGAAGTACATTTTATAATATAAATATATTCTTGGATAGGACCACTTTTTTCATCTTCTTATAAGGTCTCTTGTTAGATTCCAGTTTTTGTGTTACTGGAAACAGGTGTGCTTTTTTAGAAAATCAATTTGTCTAGAAAATATTTTTTTTTAGTTAAACTTTTTTACGATTTATAGCCTGATATTTTTCTACTCTAAAAATAATGTTAACATAAATATTCTTCGTATGGCTATACTGAATACACCGCTGAAACTTACAACTGCATTAAGTTCCTAGTATTTGGATCAGTGACCGAAGGCATTTCCTGTACGGCGATTGAACCAGTGCAGTGTTGTTGTATACCAAGAAATATCATCAAAAAGATAGTCGTGGTATTGACTTACTTTGATTACGCTTGACGGACATGTGTTTTAAGATAAAACAAGATGCTTACTGTACATGATGAAGGAAGAAATAAATCCTTTATTCATAAGAAAGAAGAAATCAATATATTGTTTTTCAACTGCATTTATGTCACCACCCTACTAATTTTTAAATGTCAGGAAAAATTATGATTTTATTTCTATAAAACGAAACTATATATTGAAAAAGTTGGATACCAGAACCTCAAATGTCTAATTATTTTTTAATAACTCACATACGTCACATCTGACGATTTCTTTATAGAAAAAAGTATTTTGTTTCAACTTCTGGTTTCGTGCTCCGAACAGATAGAATCAATTCCAAATTCAACAGTACTACTAGCTACTAAAATAGCCATTCTTATAATAAGATACATAACAGTTGGTTAACTTATGATTTTATATTTGATGACAGTTTAATTCTTCTTAAAAATATTTTATTCTCAAGTGTTTTTCAATTTATTCTAACGAGTGCGCCTCCTAAAGTTCTACTTATAAAGCGAACATTTTGAGAATTCCTGTAATTTATGATATCCCTATTCTAGGAATAGTGTTTAAATTAATTATAAGATATACATGAACTGGTAAACATATAATTAATATAAATATAATTAATTCAACAAATTCATGAACATTAATAAAGATTGTGCAACCAGCAAAGAATCTTTCAAGAATATATTGTTAATTAGTCATTATGTTTAGTAAAAAAGTTATTTCAGCAGCTGTATTAAAGCGAGAAGAGGTTCAGACCTACATCATCGAATAATTCTTATCTCTGAAGAGATCACAAATTCCGAACACTCCAGCGTTGATTGTGTAATGCATTGTACGGGACGTATTTATATGCTATTCACAAAATACGAATGTTGTCTAACGTCCAACGTCTAACGCTTTAAGGCGGTATCTATTCGTAGTGCATTACTTTACTACTTAACTACAATAGAAAGGTTTCTGATGTTAATGTGCCCCATTTATACATATAAATTAATGTAGCTTAAGTGAAAGATTAAAATTTATTTAATTAAACAAGGTAACACGTCTTGTGCCCCCCTTATCCATGGCAGTCTGGTGAAGACGCACATTTGAAAAAAAATTTGGTCTTCTTTTTCTTTTGGTCGTCGAATTTTAGATTACATCTGACGTCACAAATCTCATAACCCGTTCTAGTCATACTTCATACGGTTAATTATGAATAACCTCTACTGAAATATGATACCTCTACTTTTTCATTATTTGACGATTAATATGTGAATGTAACTAGAAAATTAGATCATTTTAAAATTTGAATTGGAAGAGCCTTGAGATAAAGTTAATACGGTTTCAGCATGTTTGGAGCACCTAAGTAAAATGAATTTTATGGAAATCTTTAATAAACACAATAATCTACTACTTGTACATTTAAAAAGTAGAGTCAAATTAAAAAATAAATTAAATATCGGCAAGTGTTCTTTCTGGTTATTTTCCTAAAATATTCATTTAACGAAAATTTGGAATACTTTTTTGATCTGTAAAATAAAAAGGGATCTGTACTGTATAAAAAAGGAAGCCTTTAGATATTCTGTTGCATAAGATATTCAAACTTTAACTAAAAAAGAAAATAAGTACTTAATGTAGTTTTTGCCCGCCGAATTTTCCACTTTTTCTTGTAGCATTATAAATAAAGGACCCAGATAATTCTTCCCGTGGTGCAAGAAAAAATATTTTGCAAAAACTATGTAATATAAATTTAAATTTATATTATCTTTAGTTTACTGTCATATCATTGCTGTATTAGACACAGAGAGATTCATGTTTCCTTCTGGTGTCGATTATTCCCAACTAGAAGCTGCAATGCAATCTCCCATCATTCAGTAGCTTGCTGTGTGTCAGATCTCGTCTATATCACACATTTAAACACAATTTCTACAAGATTGATACAAGGTTTTACCAATATCTAAAACACGTTAGCCGTTTGAATACCGACAAGACAACCAAGAGCCAATTAGAAGTACAATTATTAAATGCATATTATTTTAATCGAACGGAATGTTATAATATGACAGAAATGATAAGTTGAAAAACATCAATTCATACATTAAAATGAAAGCCAGTTTACAATTTAAAGAATATATTAGTTTTAAATTAAAAAGATTGTGGTATTAAATTTAATTATATTACTGTATACTGTAATAAATTGTAAGATATTAACTTGCAATGAATAGAAATTGTAAATATAAGTTATATTCCTTATTCTCCACTGAACACGTTCATGGAATAATTGTGCAACCAGTTTTATTATACAACAAAGAAGTATAAATGAATTCGTATGACTTGAAAAATTTATTATCATATGTCACGTTATTATTGAATTAGACAAGTTTAAGAAAACTCGAATAAGTATTCATTTATGTTACTAGTAAACACAGTTGGAAAAATATAGACTTAAGATACTAGTGTGTACACTGTACATTTTACAATATAGATGCTATTTATTTTTTACTAATTTTGACACAACCAACCTATAATATAAACCCATAATTAGAATATTTAGAATCCCGTATAATATAAAACATGAATATAACCTTACATTCATGTAATATTTGAATGTATTAAATCCCATAATATTTATTCTAAAAAGGTCTTATTTTAAAGAAAACTATTTAAAAATGTGTCCTTGGGAGTTTTATGAGTATGCTAATTCGCACATGTGTTCGAGTACGAATGTTCAGTATTAAAACACTTGAAACAGTACGAATCTGACAATCGGCAAAAAAGCACGAATAAACGCTACTAGTTATAATTGTTTTAGTATGCAAATAATAACAACATAAACTGTACTATTATTTTAACTATAATATTAATTTAATACGATATCTTAAACAAATGATCTTCCATATATTGTTTTCTATTAAAGGTTCTATAATAAACATTAAGTATAGCAATGAAAAATTAATCACATTGATGTAAATTGCGCTTACTAAACCCGTAGAATGAATAAACGTAATATAGAGAATTTTGCCACAAGCCAATAATCAATCTTAACGTGGTAAATGCATATCCAGATCCTCCCCACATTCCCCCAACACTTAGGAAACCAGTGTAACACGTATGTATATTAAAAACATTAAAATAAAATATATAAACAAAGAAAATAAAACATATATTATAGTTAAGTCTTGACGTATACTATAATTAGAAAAAAAATAGCGACAAAACGTTATTAAATGTTACCAGTAGCTCATCCGTCTGTAATTATTATGATAGTCGATATTGCAAATAGTTCTTGAATACCAATTAATCGGATGTATAGATATATTCTAGATGCTGCAGGTGCAAATGTTTTGTTTTGTTTGCTATTATTTAATGAGTTAAAATTACTGTTGCTAAGTTTAACAGCATTTTTGTTTACTAGAGCTGACGAAGGCCTGTTTCCGATATTGAGTTCTATAACAGACTAACTCTTACCAAGTTGCCAGTTCTATATGGTATTGAGGTCCCTTATATATATATATGGACTTCACCAATACCCAACATATTTATTATTATGTCATGCATAAACTTAGTTGAACGAAACAGCAAAACCCAGAACATATAGCGCTGATCGGAGGATCGAACGCGAAGAAACGCAGTCTGGCATCTAGCATAAATGCTCTCGATCAAAAAATAATACGTCAAATTTATTTCTCGTCAGTTATCATCAAAAATACTTACTTACAATTTACATTAATTATACAAAGAACACAAGAACAGCAAGGGTCATTAGGGGCGCAAAAAATATACATATATTAATTAGCGATAAAATTAAAATTGAAAATATTAATAATATTTCATAAAATTAAAATATTATAATATTAATATTATTTTTAATTTTTATTTAAATATTATATTATATACAGAAATATTATTTTTTTCGCGGCAGAATTACTTTTATCGTTACAAAAAAAAATTTCTTTAAAAATGTTTTTAACGTATAATTTCCCGCTGATTATATATCTCGCCACAATTTTAAAGTCGGTTCATAATTTGACCTATAAAATGCCGATAACTCAAAAACCGGTAGTCCAAAGAAAATATAAATTGCAGATTTGGAATCAGCGTTGAATTTTACTTATATATCTATTTGAATCTCGCGCCTTGAATCACTGCGTCTTCTTTTAGGGTATTCATGTACCTTAGTTTATCATCATTAGTATTTGTCATCTTTGTGCTTGTTTTTTTTATAAAACTTCCAATATAAAATTTTATTTCTCGTCAATTATCATCAAAAATACTTACTTACAATTTACATTAATTATACAAAGACAAGTGCATCGCAAAGATCTGCCACCCCGGGGCCTCGCAAAGTTCTGCTGCCGAGGCCTTGCAATGGCTAAGGGTGCTCCTGTATATAAATTTTCAACTGCCCTACACTTAGATGACATAAAGTACAAGAACTTCTATAAAAGAAAAGGTTGCATAATTTCTTCAGTGCAGTAATCATTAATAAAATGATGTATGATTTACGAGTACGAGGAGATTGTGTATACGAATACGTTTCTCAGAATGTAGAGTGTAGGAGCTAATATCTCGAGCACGATTCCGTCATCCACGCACCTCCACATTGTTTTATTGCACAACGTAATTATATACATATATACTATAATCGTATAAGTATACACTGTCATTAAAAGCACTTACTTTTAGTTTTTATCTTTATAATTAATAATAAAATGGACGACAAACATAAATCGACTTTAGGGAGGGGTTAGGGTTTTCACTTTCGAAAAATCCAATTTTTTTTTTGTCTTATCTTATTGTTTAACATTTCAAGAATATGTCCTTAAAATTTAAGCTTTGATTATAACTTAACTAAATTTTAATGGTTTTTCATTTTCAAATAATTTCCGGCCGAGTTATAGTGAACACCGCAAATTGTCTTTTTCCCAAGACCTTCTGGAGAAAGCTTTGTTACAAGATTTGATTATAACTTAATAATTTCCGGCCGAGTTATAGTGAACACCGCAAATTGTCTTTTTCCCAAGACCTTCTGGAGAAAGCTTTGTTACCGGCTTATGCTTCAATATTGATGCATGATAAAATTATACAACATAGTCAAAAGTATGCTCAATAATGTACAAAAGGTTCGAATAAAATTGCTCAATCTATATACTTGAGAAAAAAAATCGCAAAAAAAGTGTTTTTTTTACGCTGAAACCCTCCTAACCCCTCCCTTTAAAGATGTTCATAGGGCACATTAAGTTTTCATGTAAGAAAAAGGTAATAAGCGAAAGGAATATTGGGCAGTTATTAAAAGGAGGCAGGTAAAGGAAAAGGTGGATGGCGGAGATAGAGAAAAAGAACGAGGAAAGAGGAGGAATGGCTGAATAGAAACAGGAGAGAGAGTAACAGGAGGAGCGAAGCACTAGCAGTAGCAGTTTTGTTTTTATTTTTATAAGGATAAATTTATATTTATTTATTTTTTTCGTATTTGGAAAGAGTGAGAATGTTTAGATTTAATAAAGATCAAAATTGAATTAAGCACAATGACATGTAAATAAATGAGTTAAGGCACAACAATGTAAAGGCAAATGGCAAAAACATTAAAATAAAAAAATAATAATATTGTTCATGGAATTTGAAAGAACTATTGTCTTTATTTTTTGTCAACGATAATTCAAACCCGTTCAAATACATTTAATATTTTTGCAACAAATTTAAATTTACATAGGAATAAATAATTTGCTAATAAAATTGAATCAGTGTTAAGGCCTTGTTTAATTTAAGGCACATTTTATAGCAAACTTTAATAGAAATTGTTTTCTCTTTGGAACATGTACTTCATATAATGAGGAATTTTAGAAATGTATTTTAACTAATAAAATAAAAAATAAATAATTAGCACACGTTAAAGTTTTTATAATATGTATAAATCTTAAACGAACAAGCGTGTTTTATTGGCGATAAACAATTTGATAAGTTTTATAACAACGAACAAAAGTTTACGATCAATAAAATTACATTCACTATATTTAACATATTCTTACATATAGATATGCTTTACATTCCTGTTCAAAATACCTATAATAAATTATATAACAAATATAATTCTGGTAAAGTGATGTATTATGTAAACGAAATTTTATATCATTTTAATATTTCTGTGTGTTTTAATCGGTGCGGATATTTGTATGACTACAAGATGTATATACCTCTCGTCCCGCTTCTCGGCACGTTTTATTCAATAAAACCAATGCGTTTGATGCGAACAGTGTGGACGCTTTCGTTAACACCATACTTAACAATGTATGCAACATTCTTAGAAAAACAAATAATGTAATATAGCTACCTCTTAAATAGTTAGCTAATGTAAATATAACTACCTAGTAAACAATTTAGTGAAATGTCCTTTTTTGTGACGTTTCTATCACTATAGCATTTCAGTTATAGTTCGCATTAACTTTATCTTCATTTGTATTCCGACAGGTGGAGAGATTTCGCCATTTGTAGCCGATAAAATAGACATTTCATATGAACGATTATGAGAAACTGAACTATAAATGAACTCTTTCATGACAAACAAATCATACGCATCTTGAATATGATGGCAAAGAAACTCCAAACTGTTTACTGGGTATATTGGTTAATTTTTTTAATGTTGTTAACTTCGAAAATAAAGAGCACTACTTGTAATAAAAATCCTAACAAATTTAAACTCATATAAACACACACACACAATTTATCTGGTATATTGCATGCCCATTAAAAAAGATACAAAGTTTGATATGGTAATGTCCATATAACAATAAGTTTGCGTTGAATGCAGATTTCTTCTTGTGCTTCAGAGTATGTCGTCTACTCGACTATACACATTACTCTGCTTATACTATTAAGACTATAAATAGGCCTGTATTATCAAAATAAATAAATCTTTCAGATGGACGGGGCCACACTGCAAATTCGAGTAATGCATACATGATGTACATATAATGATAACAAAAGATTCTAAAACTTTTCTAAACTCTTTGTGATACAATGACATACAATTTATGCCATTGTATCACAAAGCAAATACAATGGCAAAATTTGTTATTACATATAAAATATAATCTAAAAACTAAACTAATTTTGTAATAAAATATTAGACTTTATAAATGTTTTAGAATCTGTGACCACCTATGTTGCAAAAATCATGTACAACAGAATCGCCCAAACAAGTGCTTCCATTTCTTATACAATGTCAATAGACTGCAAGCATCAATACTAATCGTAATATTCCCATATTAACGCGAGTAATGTAGGTTTGAAAAATAAAGTCTAAATCTGCTAAACGGACTGTATGAGAGCAGTGCACACATTATAAAGCAATAAATAAGAAAGTATATAATCAACGCATCAAGATCACGATTACAAGAAATAAAATATCATTTAAAGAATTTGGTGTTGAAAATAACATTTTTTGGTGCCATATTAAGTTTTATATGTGTAGTAATAAGCAATGTTAAATCTTCTTAATCTTAATATATATAAATTACGTGTCACTGTGTTGTCCGCTATGGACTCCTAAACTACTTAACCGATTTTAATGAAATTTGTACACCGTGTGCAGTTTGACCCAACTTGAAAGATAAGATACCTTACATCTCAATTTATTTATCTTATTGCTAATTATTTGTCTATTAATTATCTGTATATGACATATGACATCGGGCGATGATGATGGCGACATCTGTTGACTAGATTGAGTAAATATTCTGTTGAGTAAATCGAAATCTGTTGACTAGATTGAGTAAATATTCAATAGATGGCGCTACGATAGGCACAGCAACGCGTGGCCGGGACAGCTAGTAATATATATAAATTACGTGTCACGTTGTTTGTCCGAGTTTGTCCGCGATGGACTCCTAAACTACTTAACCGATTTTAATCAAATTTGTACACCGTGTGCAGTTTGATCCAACTGGAAAGATAGGATAGCTTACATCTCAATTTATGATTGCAATATTATCTTATTGCAAATTAATTAATTATCTGTTAGCTCCAAACGATTTTAAAAGATGGCGACATCTGTTGACTAGATTGAGTAAATATTCTGTTGACTAGATTGAGTAAATATTCAATAGATGGCGCTATGTAATGTAATATGACAAAAACGTTAGTCACAGCAACGCGTGGCCGGGACAGCTAGTAGTTCTATAAATTAAATATCACCGCAAAATATTTATGTTTACTAACAAAACTACTCCAAAATATCTTTGCAATAATTTTACACAATTTATCACACTGTTCATAAATATAATGCATACCAATTGTCAATTTAAATAAACATTTTTACTATAAAAAATGAAAATAATATTTTAAAAATTATTTTATAATTTATGCTGATGCAAAATAATTTCAATATTACGAATTAATTAGGTCAGTCGGTCATTGACCTTGACAAGTGTTGACAAGTATCTACCGATAGTAAAAGGGGGGAGGGGCTTATAAAAAAATCATCTGAACTATTATTTTTAATAATTCTACTTTTTACATTGAATTTGATACACTTCGATTACTTACGGATCACTTCGGTAATTCGGACTCATCCATTTATAAATAAAAGGGGAGATCCTTGCATATTAGTTAAAATAATAGTTAATTATTTCATTGTCATTGGATATGTTATTTTATGATACTATAAACCTTTGGCGGGAATTTTTTTTTTTAATTTTCAAATGAACAAAATTCTTATCTGTTAAACATTTCCTTACGAGCAAACTACAAACTACTGACTAACAAAACTACAAATTCATATACGCAGGTAGAAAATTGATTTGCGGTGAAATTTCAAGCTTCCTAGCATGGTAAAATCTTATTCCAAGTTTTCTAGTTCACAAACAGAAATTATACCGCAGTGCGCAAGATTCAACTTGTTAGCATACTACAAGCAGACTCATGTAATTCAAACCTGACATTTCTACCTGGGTACAGACTATATAATATGCAAAATATTTTTATCACTCACCAATCCCATGCTGCTCGCTGACATCCTGATTATAACAACACTAACACTAATCACTATTTTTAACTTTTAACTTAGATACGAGTATACGAGTATTTATTACAAATTTAACCCTACTTTTTGCTATTACTTCTTGCTTTTAAAAGTACTTCATTAAATAATATAGTAATTGACTAAAATGACGCCATGGTCTATTGAATGACAAACTTTTTTATCAATTAGTAAAGTTATTTAAAAATAAGGTTAACTAATAAAAAAAATATTGTTATTTAAATTATGTAATCCACATAGACTCCGACATACACTGCATTGTATAGTAGCACATAACTAACCTTTTAGATGAAGCCAAAAACTAGTTCAATCAATTAAATTTAACTAATAGTAATACGATGATACGGTGATACGAAGTTCTAACTAATAGTTTCAATTAAATAATATTAATAATACGATAATACTTTTTTAGATTATACCATCATAACACAACCAAAAACACTAAGCCAAATATCCTAATAAATTAAAATTAAAATGATTACCTGATGTCAATTTAAATGTTAAAAGTAAATTATAACCTCAAAATAAACAGATCAATCTTTGGAAGTTTAGAATCGGACTGCTCACACCGCTAACATATTATTAAAAACATCTGCTAATTTTTTAAAGGATTACATCTTCATACCGAACATAAACCATGTCCAACAACTTCTAAAGGAAATCATTTTTCTTATGTACGAGTACTCGCGCAGCGTGTATCAACAAGTCAAGTTAAATCTGTCAAAATTTGTATCTTGTATAAAGTCAACCAAACTAAATACATGCAATTTTAATGCGAACAAAATAATACATATTGTTGATAAAAATAATTAAAACGTTAGTCAAATCCTCCTAATTTAATTTGTCAGAGATTTGGTGCTAGGATCACCTCGCTAAACAATAAAGGTTATTTTTTTTTTACGCTAGAGTTCATCAAAGCTGAGTAATTCCACACACCGTTTTGTACGAAATTTTAATATTTATAAACACAACTCTCAATGTTTGTGTGGTACTATTCTCTAGACTATAGTAAGTCTGTAGACATTTTACACTCAAGTAGTCTTTATATGGTAACATGCAGTAAATCAGTGTTTGGTCAACTTATACAATAAATCAGGAATAACCATTTTGTCGGATAAAGCGAGGAATAATTAGCGCTGTAGTTCCAAAGACACATAACAAATGGCGCTGCTTGTCAACAAGACGGACGCAGGTCGTGATGAATAGACAATATGCACAATGGGCTTCGCTGTACCACTGCTGCACTTGTTAGGTTAGGATTGTGAAAATAATGGATGATTGTATAATTAATATACAGGGTCGTTTCTATGCAACTTTCGTTTGGGTTTATGAAATAATTTATATATTACATAACATACATAAAATTACAAAAAAATACAAAACAAAAATTTAAAATAAAAAAAAGCAACTACAAAATTTTAAAATTCTGTTTTCGTGTACCATTTCGAAATATCGGTAAAAACCGATTTCTATATATAGAAATTATTTATATTCTATGCTCATACCAACCGACAGATAATAAACATAATTGAATAAAATAATGATAAGCTTCATTGAATGTTTAGAAAAAATCATTGAGACAAAACCGCATTACTGATTTCTTAATTGACATTTACAAAGCAGCAAATGAGTCAAGAAGTGATTTAGAAAAACATTAATTTAATGTCATAAAATGCTGTTAGTTTACTTAGCAAGATGGATATCCATAATAAAGCAATAATATCACAATTTGAGTGCGAGACCAACAACAACACAGTGTGCAATAAATGGAATAATGATCAATAGAAATGATAAACGGCGTCTGAACTGAGCGCTCTACATCGAACTGCCCAGAACTGCGAACTGCCTGGCACTGCTTTTGCCATGCTAGAACGCAGTATCCCGCTGCAGGTTGCATTCTCATCTACCCGATTCAGGTTATACCATGTAACAAAAACTCTCTGGAGAATACCTGGATCGAATAGCAAAAATTCTAGAAGTGAATCAAGAATTAGAGATAACGTCCCTTGAAGAACAACAGTTGACTAAAACGGGCCAATTTGCCATATACTGGAATATATTTTATTTATTACTTAAGTTTCAATCTTTTTGTAACAAAAGTATCAACAACATCATTTTTACGTAAAAAGAAAAAAAAAATAACACAAGTTCCTAAAAATAAATTTTGTATGTAGTCAATGGGCTTGTGTCCCATTGAAATTGAAATTTTATTGTTTCTTGAAATAGTTGTAAATAATATTTGATATTATAACATATAAGGAATTATTAAAAAAATAATGGATTATTTGAGGTTCTAGTAACCCACTTTATCAATATATAGTAGACTTTTATAGAAATTAAGACATAGGACAAAAGCTCATTAGATCATTTGATGAAAATCAATAATCTAATAAAAAGAAAAATCTAAATATAGTTTATAAATGTCTAAAAGAAACTCTATCGGCATAAATCTGAACTGCGAACTGATAGTTATCGCAATAGTTAATATGACCAGTTGAAGAGAAATAACAGTAAATCGAAAGGTCAATCTACATGATCGGCAGAACGATTTACAAATGAAGCACTTCATTGTTTTTCAATATTGCTGGTACTAATACAAAATTAGAAATTAGAAATTTACATATAAATAAGTAATACGCCTGAAATGATAGCAATACAAATATCACATTCCATACAATCACAAGCTATACAGACTAATTTTCTATAACGACTAATTATGTATTAATATTTCAAATTTGTATAACTTTTACGCTACATATTAAATTGATACAGTGAAATTTTATGCAAAACATTTTATATTTAAAATACAGAACAGCGCCTAGACCGACTGCAAAATGAATTACACCACTTTAAACAAATGCTTCAAAAGGATTGATAATATCGTGAAACAACTAAAATATTTTCATTACTACTTTTAATACATAAGTGGATGTAGTTACATCTTTCGAAGTATATGTACAATATGTACCCGTCATGTGAGGTTACGGTGCAGTCAATCTCTGTCAACATAATGGTAGGCATATTGCAAATATCAGTAGCAACAAGTGAAGAAGCATCATCGCTGTCAGCACATACTTTATATAAAATAATAAAAAATACATAATATGTCTTGAAAATGTTCCAACAGAAATGTTGCTTCGGACATGTTAATGAGTACTGCATAAAATATTTGTTCTTAAGAGGGCAGTATCAAACTATTATGATAAACTAAATAATATACGCAAGGTCCCTATTCTTTCACAAAGTCTATTGGCTACTATACCGTCAAGAAGATTATGTATTAATTAATTGAATAAATAATATTATAATATTAATAACGTTTGGTAAAAAAAATATTTAAAACATTAACTAATACTTAGTTAGAAATTTCATTTTACATAATTTCTTTTATCTTATTGTGTTTATGCAATAATGAAAAATGTAAATTAAAACATATATTAAATACCATACAGTGGCGAAGAAGTACCATAAAATGGGCTTTGTCCTCATTTTTTAGTGGTCGATTTTTCAATTGTTGATTGAAATTGATGTTAATAAATGTGTATTGGTGTGTCCATTTTATTAAATATTTAAATATTGACGGAGATATAGCAATTAAAAGTTTGAATTGTAGTTTTAGCGCTAGAAATGGTCGACCATATTTGTATGACGTGCAATGCATTTTAACGTCAGTTTTTTGTTGAGTAGGTCAGTGCTGTGGTAATGTTCTGTAGCTGTTGGTATTCAAATAATCAAGTTAAGTCAAAGAATAATAAGTTTTTATTTTATTTAACCCTGCTAAGGCAGACATAATATTTAAATTTTATTATTCCTTGAAATAGCTGTAAATAATATTTGATATTTTGATATATAAATACATATAGCAGAGATTTATGAGCTGTAAGGTTGGTAACCTTACACAAGGATTGTGATGTGACATGCACTTGGAATGAGTACAACATTGAATCCCTTTAATAATTAAAGAGACCAAATGACTTTTTTAATTGTTAATATCTCCTAACATATAAGGAGTTATTAAAAAATAATTGAACATTTGAGGTTCTAGTAACCCACTTTATCAATATATAGTACACTTTTATAAAAATTAAGACATAGGACACAAGCCCATTGAAAGGGCAAAGTAACAATAATAAACGTACTTGTAAGTGGAAACCAGAATAACTCAAATATTCTAAATATTTTTGACAATCTTACTTATATTTGTTAACATTTTTCAGTAGTTCTATTTTTCCTAAACATTCGTATGTATCACCTGATAAAAGCAGCTTTACATTCCTTCAACATAAAAAGTACAACAAGATTTCAAGTTTTTTGTTTATCCTTTTTTAGTTTAAACGTGAATGTTGGGTTCGCTTAATTTTTGATGAAGACTGATTATGCATACGAGTATGCTAAAATACACGGTTAGCAAACTGAATCATCAACCACACGTCATAAATAATTCTGGACAATTTAATGGATGATTACAGCAGCTATATATTTATATAGGTATAATTTAAACATGTGCACGTTTAAAATAATCACGAACCGCAAGCATACTACTTACGTTACGAGTATACTATTATAATAATGTGGAGTCTACATATATGCTAGCTCTGTATGTGTATGAAGAGATAAATATTTTCTAAACGATTTCAAATAAAAACTATTATATGAAGTTTTGAAGTTTGAAAATTTCACGTTCTCCTTTATAATAAAAAAACCAATAATATGTTTACAATATTTAATAAATATATAACCACATTTTACGTTGTAAAGTGACCAATATTAATATATTCATAATGAAAATATAATTAAAAATTAACAACCATCTCCGAGAGTCAAGTGATGTAGCAGCGCAGTAAAGTTCACTCTATATATTATCACACATATCAGTATTTATTCAGATTATTTCAGAATTTGAAGTAGTGTTGTTTATGAGATATTAGTAACTTATTTCTATGTTTTAAAATCTACCAATTTGTACTGTAAGTTAAGTTGCAGCTATTTCAGGCGCAATGAGGACCAAAAATCTGAAAAGTGTAATCGTAAATTTATTTATTGGATATAATGATAAAATGTATTTACATTTTTTTGTTGCTTTTCTATTACTTCTTAATAATCTTTTTTTTGGTTTTAAATTTGGTGCTAATTTGTAAAAGCACAGTGCTTCTACAAAGTTTATAAGTTGTATAGATTAAATAAACAAATAGTATTAATTATAATATTCTTAATATTTTATTGTCTTCCCAAACATACACTGTACTGTCTACTGGATACAATCACATTTCAATACAATTGTTTAATAATATTCAATTAACAACGGCTATGTTTAATGGTGAAATTGTAAATTGAATATTGATTTATAAATCAAATGTCATACATGTCACAAATAATTTCGTAGTAAGTAATTTTAAATAAATGATTATATATCTTATTTTACATGAAAAATTTTTGTATTACAAATTTTTTGATAAATTTTGTTTAATTTTGAAACTCCTACATTTTTTGAAACATTATTTATGAGGACCAATTACTTTCGATAATTTATAATCATTTAAGAAAATAATAGTGATTTTACGTCTTGGAATTTTATATTATTTACATGCCCAAGGCTTATGCCGCATTTTGATATTCTCTGTTTCATCAATATATTTTTTATCTAGACCCAAACGTTTTTTTGACGCATTTATGATACTTCGAAATTCCTGCTGGCGAGGAGGAACACTTCGACGAATACCTTTATATTGTTTTGGACGTCTTAAACTTGCATATTCTTGATGCATCATATCGATTCTTGATGGATCAGGCTCACTGGCAGTTTCCGGCATATCTATACGTACTTTCTTAGTAGAAATCTTAGGAAGCGGCTCGAAAATTTGCAAATTTTTCTGTAGCTCTTCATTCTCTGTCATCATTTTCTTATATTCTGTGAATAATGCCGTTTCAAGAGGTCGAGCATGGAAGCACATTTCACATGACCAGTTTCCCTAAAATTGGAGGAAAACTTTATTTTAAAATTTGGGGGCGGCGTATTTTTAACAATGTATGCTAGTTAACGCCGCTGACAGAAGACAAAAATAATGTAGACAAATTTACAGTTCATGGACAAACAATATATTCTGTATATTTCTTACCTCCATCGAAAATTTCTCTTTTTTTCCAGTATCATCAGATTTTAAATCTTGAAATCTACAAAATTTGCAAAATTTTTCGCCGTACGTAAAACCATATTTAGAAATATGATTTGAAAAAAATATATTTGCGCATTTATTCGCCATAACTAATAAATAATGTTCCACACACATTGTTATAAATAATTTGACTTCGAAAAAATGTAAATTGCTCCTTTTATAAATAATATTTTTTGTCAAAACATAATTTCTAAACTGAATTTAAATTACTTACTACTACATACACATTTTATTACAACCTATACTACATTAAAATTTGTTTTAATTTTATAATGTAGTAAATCAAAGTAACAGTAAAAACAAATGCAAATAAAGTATGTATCGTAGTATACTAAGCAATGCAATCTAAGTATTTAGATGCCAGTGTACTGATGCACAATTTATGTTTCAATTTAAGTTCAACAGTTTCAATTTATTGAAATTAATAGAAATATGTATAATTTCGAAATGTACGCATGTGGTTCATTGAGTAATTTATTAAATTCCAAGTTTAAAGAGTATTAGATATTTATATTTACTGCATGGTGATATTTTACCATGATTATTAAACCTAAAGCTTAATTAATTACTTGTACTGAACTATTGCACCTTAATTAAATTTCTTATGCAATTATGGAAACAAATATATCATTCATTTTATATTAAATATTTATTTCATTTCACAGACCAATTTTCATAAAATTACAAATTTATGTTTCAGCATTTTAAAGTTTCATACCAAAACTTATTTTATAAGAAGTAACTTTCATTGTATCATTGCTTTCTGTTATAGCTTGGTAAGAATCCCAGCTATACTTAAGTTAATTATCGGTTAAAATTTCTAATCCAGTTATTTTTTTTTTAATTTACTAAATAAATATAAATAACAAAATGTTGATATAAATTTAATTTATTTCAAGTAAAATATTTGCGGTGGTTACACTGTTGATACATGGATTAGTAACGAATAATACTCGGTAAGTATAATTTAAGCTAGCATATATTTAGTTGGCTTAAATTATAGTTGGTATTATATTGAAATAGTATAGTAATTTTTCTACATACTCGTACACCAATTTCTCGATATTCATGCGAAAACTTCTAGCACTGCTTAGTTAAGAACAAAAGTAATAAAATTCCGAAAATGTCAAAAAGAATAAAACATAGGGATCCATCATGTAAACATGCTCCACACAAATTGAAATACATCTACCATTGATATGTACATCCTAATCGTTTATATAAATCAATACATATAATATATACTAGCTTTTTATGTTTAATTTAATCTTTATAAGGCTCACCACTTCTGAGACCGCCCTCGTACCTACCTACCTATATAGTGTAGATAACTTTACCCGAAATTTATTTACAACTTTAATTATATATAATTTTGGTTATGATTTTATTGAATATATTGTAAAATATACATTTATTATTAATAAAATTATTATTTAGAAGATATAACAAGTAATATTTACTAACTAAGGAGAATCGGGTTCGCTTTCTTTTAACAAATTCTTAAAACTATTCAATATTATAAAACATAATTCGATTCGAAAAAAAAACAAAGAAAAGAACGAACCTATACAATTTGGTTAATTTTTATGAACAGCTATTAACTAGAATTTAATTAGACTAAATTAATTAATTAAATAACATATATTTTCGATCGCAGCTGTTCTTGAAACGAATTTGGTACTTTTAGATTCAGTTTAGAATTGTATATGTAAACATAAATTTATAAATCAGACATATATTTGGAAATACATTCATATGTAGTTATTTATAAGTACATATACTTAGAGAACCTTAAAATTATTTACAGGAAATAAAAATATCAATATTACGATTACGAATTTGTAATATTGGTATAGTAATAGTTTTGATTCAGAAACACTAACTGCAAAACCGATTTTAAAACATATGTTTATTTTCATTGGACAATACCATATAGTTCAACAATATAAAATTTCCTTATCCTTAAGGTGTTAATGGTAAAACATTGATCAAATATGAAAGAACATTTCGAAGAGGATTATAACGTCCATTTTATAACGTCGAGATAGAGGTATAGATGAGTATATTTAAAAAAAAAATCTTTTTCTACTATAGAAAAATCATCTTCAATATCATTTAGTACATTTAAAATTTAATAAAACGAAAAAACCATTTATGTTTGATACTTAAGCAAACTACAAATTAACAAACAAAAAAAAATAGAGCTGATTAAAACAGTTAAAATTTACGGTAACTAAATCCGTATGATAAAATATCGACACACGGTCACAAAATAATTTGAAGTAAAAACGTAAATATGTGCATATCATTAGACACAAAACATAGATAAATAAAATAATAACATATACCAACATACAACATAAAGAAATTGGTTTTAGTTTTTTCGCAATTAGTAAGTATTTAAATTATAAAATTGACAATTCCCTATCAGTCCATATATAAAAAGTAAGTCTCCTAAAATTTTACAAATTTAAAAATCAGACGATTTTAATATTTTACTAAATTACTAGAAACTTAGAGTAGCGTCTTTGCTTTGATGTGTTTCTATGTCAACACGACATATAGGGCAGTGTTTACTAGTTGCTAGCCATTGATCAACGCACTCCATATGAAATAAATGCATACAGGGAAGCCTTCTGCAAATATAATAAGAAAATTAATTTAGATTCAAGCAAATAATGTATTTAACAATGTAAGTTAACGCCTACCTAACATCATTGTCATCTTCAAAGTGTGATAAACAAATGGTACACTTCTCTGAATCCTCTTCTGATTCTGTAGATCGGCGTACCTTTTTATATTTATGAGGAAAAGTGTTTCCTTCAATAACTTCCTGTAAACAATATGTTATATATAGAACTTTCCAAAAGGGTAGAAATATGGCATCTATTTAACTTACCTGTGAGGCTCCTCTATTGGCATTTGCCATTCTTCTTGCTTGCACAACTCTAACGTAATGTTCTAATCTCGACGTTAAATATCTAGGGGAAAATACATCATTACTCATAGATCCACGTCTGTAACCATATTCGGGAACTCTTACTCCTGGATGTGCCCTCTACAAATGATTGTTAAAATGTTAAGTTAGTTTCTGTTATATAATAAAAATAAATATATTGAATATTACCATGTGTGGCATATGTTGCGGCCCGCCAAAGCTGATATGAACGTGATGTGGATTCACTGGATAGTGGTACATATGATGATGAACATGTTGCTCTTGTTGAAGATTATCTCTAAAACAGTAGTTACAGTTTAATAATAATAAAAAACTAATATAATGGAAAAGTTCGGGTGAAACTTGTAAATTTCAATCTATTTTATGTTTATTGATATGTCTTTCTAATATGACTAAATATAAATAACAATGCAATAAAATAAATAATATAGTTATTAGAGAGAATGATCTATTTTGTAAAGCATTTTATAATATTTAAAATAAAAATTAGTAACTTATTTATTATTAATAAATTGGAAAAAGCCACTTATACTTGATACCAAACTGCTGTATTTTGAAATATGTTTTCTGAGTTTGATTGTCATCAAAACTAATTTGATTAAATGCTTATAATCCTAAAACTTATGTGTAGTCCATATATGAGGCCACTACACCATAAATACTATCAACATTGCAGGATTTCGTCGGTGATAACATTCAGCATCGGCAATAGGCCAAAGTTAAATAATCAAAAACATATAGTTTCGGATTGCGTTTGACTAGCTGATGAAATGTGCTATAGTTTGAATTAATGTTTATTTTCACAATTAAATTGGAAACGTTAAACTTACGGCATAGGCACATAATTGCGCTGTGCTGGGCGATCCAGTGGCACATCTGAAATCAAATGAGAAGGCACTAATGGAGGCATTGTTTCAGCAGCTTCTACGTTGTCCGACGGAATCTAATTTAAAAAAAAGTAGTTATTTCTTGTATAATCGTTTCATACTTGAAAATCATTAAAACGAACATTTTAAATAACATTTACTTAAAACATATAAACTTACCACAAACATTCCAGCCATCATATCAGGTACGGTGAATACCCTAGGTTGTTCTGGGGTTAAACCACTGGGGCCTCCATTGCAAACAAAACTCTGCCGTGCCTCAGAAGTTTCTAAAGGCGGAGGAGGTGGACACACTTCAGGACCACGAGGACGCATACGATACATTCTGTTACTTGCATCTAGATTACCCAATGATCGGCGATGCGATTCCTAACATGTTTCAGGAAAATAAAGAAAAATTATTAATATCATCCATACACTATAATAAAATACAATACTTAAATATTAATGCTTCTACTAATTTTTTAATATTTTGAAAGATTTTAAAACATTTTAATGTATATTTATACCAAAATTTCTTGTTGTCTATGCCACAGTCTTTCATGAACTATATAAGGGGGCGGAGGTGGTAAAGCAGCTATGTATCCACTATGTGCAACAGGAGGAACCCGCATGGAGCTTGAATGAGCTGGAGGGGCACGCCGAGCTAAAAATTAAAGAACATATTTTTATATTATACTTCATTTATTATTATAGAAAAATTTAAAGCTTAATTACCGGGTAATTGATTGCAACTAAGAGAATTTGGAACTGGAAGGTTGAGATTATTATGTCTAGAGGGTCGATGTGCACGTGGAACTGGTGGTCTTGAAGATACTGTAAATATTCCATGATCTGGTCTACGAAGGGTATACACTCTAAAATAAAAGAAATATGTATATATATATATACCATAATTCAAAATTACGTATATAAATATTATAAACTTCAATTTTATTTACGCTTCATAATTCATATCACGATATCCAGGAGGATCAGGTGCTGGAGTAATTGGATGTAATTGATACATAGGTCTATCTTCATCTGATTCCATAGTTAAATCCACAACAGCCACAGGATCCTAATAATATGGTAATTATATTAAAAAAACAATTATTTTGTATTATAGTACAGTACACTAACGTATAGAACTGTAAACTATTGTATTTATTTAGGAAAAAATTATAATAATCTTAACAAAATCATAAGTTCAGTTTCTATTCTTTAAATATCTTTCTCTAAATTTATCAATTGAACAATTCATTAGTTTGTGATTCAAAAATGTTTAGAAATTAAAAATCAAAACTTTGATAATAATAATCGAAATATAAATAATGTTTTGAAAATTTACTTAAAACATTTTCTGGTTCTTCTATATTTCTTTATACATTATACTAATGACACATATGAATCTTATAACGTAATAATTAAAATATTATAAACAAAAAAAAATTATTGAAAAGTGTAGCAACATAGAATGTTTATTTGCATATTTCAAGAATGTATACTTCTTTATTATCAATAATTTTTTATTATTAGAATACCGGAAGTTTACAATCTGTCTGCATTCAGTACAGTGGTTTGAATTAACATTTAAAATTTAACGAACATGCTTAAATTTGCATTTTATTTGTAATAAAATTATATATTACCTGAAGATTCTGTTCACCAACAATTTGTACATCGGGACTTTCACTCGTTTCATTTTCATCTCCGCTACTGTCGGTTAACCAATCTAATTGCAAATCTGGAGCATTTAATGCATGTTCCAATTTTACCGCATTATTATTCGGAGCAGTATTATTTATATTAAGATTTTCTATATTTGAACTAGGAGATATATAATCATGCTCTTGCTTAATGGTATTGTGATTCATAGTTGCGATATCTGCATCTCCTATAACCATAGGTTCAACACTATTTTGGATTTGTACATTATCTTCTATATTTTCTTGTTTAATAGATGTATTAGGAATATTAGACCGTTGTTGACTGCAACTGCTTGAAGGAGTTTGTACAGAACTATTAAAACAGTGTCCTAACTTTCGTCTTCTAGGATCCGTAGGTACAAGTGATGGAAAGCAAAATTGGCAGGTACAAGGTTGCTCAACAATGTTGCGTGTTAACATTAAAGGTTCTCTAGAACTGCTGCATGGTATATCCAAATTGTTCAGAGGCTCATTTGTTCTGAAAGAGTCAGCCGCATTCGTACTATCTCTAACCATAGTGCTCCTATTAACAGTGTTTAAGTTATTACTGTTTGATTGATTATTTGAATCAGGGTCTACTTTTTCTACTTTAACAAGTGCGTGAGATTCAGGAACATTTGAATTAGTTCGGTCTGGCATGTCATTATTAGATATTTCACTTTTTATTTGTTGTTTCTCGATTTTAATGGTAGGATTTATTGAAAAGCTGCAAGAAGATACACCTAAATTCATACTATTATTTGTTGGAGAACCATTTTTAATGGTTGCATTTAAACGATATATTTTTCTTCTAGGGGCTAATATTTCTTCACAGTCTTCACTACTTGAACTCAGATCAATAGTATGTTGAGAATTCGCTTGTGAGCTAGAACCTGCTCGTGAAGGCGGATGAGATGTAGATGGTGGAAACATAGTTTCATTGTCTGTGTTTTGTTGTCTGTGTATCGTTGTGTTTGGTGTTTGATTGATTTCCATTTTCACAACATCTACTCCATTATTTAATGGACAACTTTGCTGAAAGTTATCATCTGGTCTATTTGAAAGATTTTGTGGACATTCATTATAACGGTAATTAACACTATGAACAGGGACTTCAGGTTGAGGGTATTGCCTTGGTTGGCGTGGCGGTAGGCGTCGCGGTAAAACACATACTGGTGGTATTGGATCTTGTATTGAATCATTTGCAGACTGCCTAGTTGGTTGACTTAAATCGGTGAACTCCGATTGAGCTCTTAGAAAATATTCACATCCCCTATAGCGTCTTTGATTGCGAGGTGCTAACGGCAGTAAAGGTGGTGGACTGCCATATACAGTAGGGCGTAAGTATTCGAATGGGGGTGCAGGCTGTAGACGAAGTGGTGGTCTTCCAACCGGGAAACCCGGAAAATCCGGAAAGGGTGAAGAACCTTCGACATCATCATCCTCGTCGGTGTCAGCAAATAGAGTAGTACATTCCATATCTATATATAAATAAAGTAATATAATTTATAAAGAGATATAAAAATATGCTATTATATGCAGTGTATTTCTGATTGTCATCTCATTATTTGAATTTTTCGATAATTTATCGATGGAAATTCTAGATACAGTTGGTTTCAGTGTGAGAACTAAAAAAAACGTTTATTGCTATGAAATAAAATAATTAGCCCAGAAAACCAAGTGTTCTGGGTTCTTTCTAGGTCTATTTAAGTTGCAATAATAAGCATATCTTGAATGAAAATAAATTGATTATGAAAGATATTACATTTATCTTTCACTTTCACGTAAAATATATTAAATCGGACTGAAATTTCGGCTATAATAATATTTAAATAAAAAGTGCAATTGGAAATACATGTTTCAGAATTTTTATGGTTTGGTAATAGTACAGCTTGAAAATGTTAGATCAATTTTTGGTTAGTACATCCATCCTGATACTGTATGTGATAAGTTTGCAAAAATTTTCTTTCATCAATGTATGTCATGAATTCGTAAACAAAAACTCATTGAAGTGTATACTTTTTATATTTATATATATATATTTATTATTACAAATATTTTATACATAATGTTTAGATATTTATTACTTTTTTCATTGTTTATAGTTTTGTTAGAATACTCTTTAACCAAATCAAACGTTAACCGAACAAATAGAAAAAATATACACAACTATGTTATTCCCCAAACACTAGAAGAACAATCATACGATGTAACAGACTGGGTTAATAAGTTGAATTTGCAAATGTGTGTTATTGTAGAAGTAGGAGAAGATTTTTGTTCGGTACAAATTTTTTTGTTGCGCCGTTTTTTTATAACTGAATTCTTTTTAATTAGTTTTACCACGCACTTCTCGCCAAATACAATATTATGTATTTAAGGTTTATTTAAACTGTTATAACCTATCATAAATCAGCATATTAGTAAAATCAAATGAATTTTTCTATGTTTCGGATGTACAGTAATTAAGGGTTGTCCCTGATTTTACAAATTCATGTTTGATGTGGTTATCAATAAATGAAGCTAAATACAAAGGCAAAGAAAATCTTCTACATGATATTTCCATATCCATTCATTGTCATTATTATGGCAGATAGTTTTATTTTACGATCCTTCACTTTTACAAATCATTTCTAAAAATCGAAAAATTTCTATGCAATCGAAAAAAAAATTATCGAAGAAATTAAAGGTGCAAGAAATTAAAAAATGTAAATAATTAATGGAATATTAAATTTAATTATTTCAGGTATTTATTGAATTTCCTTCTACCTCTAATCCGAAAGTATTTGAAGAATATTATTTGGGCATCGCTGAATGTTCTTGCATAAGAGGATGGCAATTTTGTAGTACAAGACTAACCCGGCAAAGAAAAGAAGATTGTTCTTTCAAAGAGGCTACAGAATTTTCAGCAACAAGTGCACGTGTCCACAGACGTTTATGTGATGTAACAGGTATATCAGAATGGACAAATCAATGTAATTGCAGTAGGCAATTTGGAGGAAGTCGACTTACAGAAGTAATAGGTAGGTATAATTAATTTTGCAAAAAGATAGTCCACACACTTATCACTATTAAATGAGAATTTGGCTGAGTAACGAAAATATATTAAATTATTCCAAATATAATTAGATTTGGAATTCTACCATTTTCAGGTTTTCCAACTTGCTTCCGATCTCCCCTACCTTCTTCAATATGTACGCCAAGAAATGTTTGCGGTGTAGCAAAATGTTCTTCAGAGACAGTTCAAGGAAAAGTACATACCGTTCGATGTCATGAAAGATGCCGTGGTAAACAACCAGTGAGTACTTATCCTTAATTGCAATTAATAAATACACTTCACGTATATACTTTTTAATTAATGATTTCCAATATGTTTAAATAAAAACAGGTGTCATATGCTGAATTGGTCATTATTATTTTAACAAAATACATATTTTTAGTTTTGCGAAGAAGTTGGACCCGAAACAACAGATGCTCCTATCTTAAATTCAGTTTGGACTGGTTGGTGTGAACCAAAATGTAATACTAGTTGTGGAACAGGTGTTTACTTATCAGAAGCAAAATGTGTCGATAAAAATAGGTAGAAAATGAACAACACTAGTCAAGTTCATTTTATAATTCGTCAAATACACCAACTAAACAATATTTACTTAAAATTTACGCTTGTATTGTTCTCAAAGATCAACTAATACGTTAGCATCTTATTTTTTAGTGGAAAGCCAGCATTAGATTGCCTAGGACCAGGAACAATGTGGTAAGAAATAAATATGGTAAATTGCATTATAGAAAATAATGATAAAGTTACGTAAGTATGTTTTTAGAAGTAATTACGAGTATTTTGCAATTTTATAATTAAAAAATAAATAAAATTGTGAAAAATATATTCACATAAAATGCAAATTAATGAGGTATTGTTAAAAATAATAATAAAATTTATATGAGTTAAATATAAATATTAGTATTCAGAATTATTATTTATTTATTACTTTCTGAGAAACTTGTATGTTCATCATTTATATTAAATGCGTTATTTACTTAGAGACAATAGACAGATTCAGAAACATTTCGTAATAAAGTAAGAATCTGATCAAACCTTTTTGAATTATACACCTGTCTCATTTACATTTTATAATGACCTCGTTGTGTTAATTTATCACATATCTGTAGGTCCTTAATGCTTGATTTTATATTTCATTACACAAAATCATATTTTGCATTTAAAAAAATTACATTAATGCTAACAGCTGCACGAAAATGTAACTAAATTTCTGGGATAGGATTACCAGCCTTGAGACATACACGTCATCATGGTCACAATAATAAAGAATGATAAAAAATTTGATTAAGTAAATTATTTACCAAATGTAAATATTTAATGTCTCTATTTCATGTTTTCTACAATCTACAATATAAACAACAATTATGTTTTTTTCTGTTTTTTATATTGATATTTATTATAATTTCGAACTCCAACGTTTCATTTAGTATTGTTTAAATTTTGATTGTAATGAAAATTTGATTTGGATTGATATTATAAAATTTGTAAGTGTACAGGTCAATATTAAACATAGTTGCATTATCGGTTTCTTATCTACTACTTTAAATATTTCTGATTTGCAATAATTACAAAATATTGCAATTATGTTATTTGAAAACAAATTGCTAGAAAGATTAAAAAAATTCTATGATTCCAAAGATAACAATAGGAGGTCCCGGAATTGTATTTTTTATAATCGTCTCTTAGGATGATTCTAATTTGTATTGTAAAAAAAATTTAAAATTTCATAGTAATTTTTCTTTTTTAGTTGTACTCCAGAAATGGGTGATTGCACTTGTACGGTATCGATTCGCAACGATTATCTTGTTGTAACTAGAACTTCAACTAAAAAATGTATTGATAAAAGAGGTTGCTCATTAGGTAATTGAATATGGCAAGCTTTATTGTATATAAGTTAGTGTTATATTAACAATTTTTATTATTTCTTTATAAATTCATGAATTTTGGAATTTGTGAAACGTTTTTGTGGATATCCCTATCTGACAAGGAGCATCCCTTATAAAAGGTCTAAAAAAAAGACTCCCTCTTCTCAAGAAAAAGGAAAATTGTAAAAAAAAAAATATTTAAAGCAGTATAACGTATCGAGTTAATTATTAAATACACTGCTGACGCTATTTTAAAAATCAAACAAAAAACAGTATACGATATGCATAATATGCGGTATAATGAGTATACTGAACTGATATAATTCATATATTACAGAACCTGCTAATTTAGATTTGATAAAAGAAATTGAGTACAATCAAGAATCTCCATTTACGAAATTATTTAATAATATATTTTATAAAAAAGATGACCAGGGTTTAAACAATATCAAACGTGAATTAAGCAACCTTACCGAATATAAAACTGAAGAAATAGTACAGCCACAAACTACGGTTTTAACAACAAGTACACTGATAGCAATCACCACAAGTCTGATAGCAGGATTGACTTCAGCGATTACGTCATCCTCGACATCGTCTTATGTCTCAGCAAATGAAATTAATATACATAACAATAAAGAAACTGGAATTAAAAACATGCAAGATGAGAATTCCAATAAAATAATAGAAAATGATACAGACATTTCTTCATATTTAGACAATAATAAAGCAGAATTAAAAGAAATATCTAATGAAAATATTAAACCAACTAAACTTACAACAGAAGAATTGTACATTTCCAAAATGCCCTTTATCTGGAAGGTAAATAATCTATAAATTTTTTTTTTGGTTTAAAAATGTTTATTACTGCTAGCGCTATATTTCTGAGTTTTCTTTCATATTTGAGTAACCATAAAATTCTTTTCAATTATACTTTGATTAAATAGGTTAATTGGAAAACCAATTAAACCACGTAATATTTTATAGAATAAATAAAGATATATCTAGAGTATGTATTAGGAATGGAGTATATTACTTATTTATTTGCACGATTTCTCATGTTTATGGTAAACATTCAAATTTGTGCTAAACTTGTAAAAATTTACCTGCGATATTTGCACTAACAATAAATGTTATAAATAGTGCCTTCTATTGATAGACCCTTATTTTGTACCTGTTTTTTCAAAAGTATATATTTTCTACATTAAGCTGTATAAGTTTAACCAAATCTATCAGCCAACCTCAAGCTAAGAGCAATATAAATTCCATAGATAAAACTAATAGAAGTTAACGGACGTGTCAGGTAAAGATTTTTCAAAATAGGGGTCTTAATTCTATTTTTAGAAATTTATATAATAAACAAGTTAAAGAAAAATATTTCTATAAGCAAATTAGCTGAATTTGAAAGCAAATGCGGTAGATTGATAAATATTTAGAAAATATGAAACAATAAGTATATTATTGTTTAAACATAATTTCATTTAACTTAATACATACTAATACCAGTATATTAAATGTGTGGAGTTTTAAAAGTGAGTCAGTCAACAACAAACATGCCATTCAAAGTATGTATTTATAAAATGTAAATAACTGCATAGTAAGTTCCAATACCTATGCATTGCTTTTTGGTTTTGTATAATAAATCGTATCATTTTATTGGTATAGTGAATCCTCGTATACTCAGAGATAGAAATACATTCAACTTGACTTTGTTATTAAGTAATTTATATTGGATACTTAATTAACATTAAGTTTATAATAAAAATTGTTTTATTAATTTAGCTACCTGTAGAAGATCTCTCAGGATCAATAAATCTAAAGTATCCTTCTGTAGCCGAGATGAATTATGCATCGAAGCGAGACAAAGACCTTCAGAAATATTCAGATTATGCAGTAGAATCTGTTTCACACAGAACTATGAAAGCTAGAGACTCATTATCGAAAAGAAGAAAATTACTGTACGTCAATTCAACAGTATTTTAAACAATTCATAAAATTTTGTTATTAATGTTAATGCCAAGTCATTGGTTCTAACGATAAACATTCCTTACATTAATATTACAGCATATATTATCCCCGAGATATATTTACTGATAATGAGGGTTCTGAATTCGATTATCATCATCAAGAAAGAATAGAAGAATTGATGGGTGATAACATGGAACTCGAAAATGATAATAAAGACACTGAATAAATAGTATATATTAGATAGTTAATCAAAATATTGTTAGATTACCTTATTTATATTGACACATTTAAGACTTTGTATTATATAAAAATATAAGTGTATTATGGATTTTATAGAAAAAAACTAACCTTCCCATGGATTAGCTGGTGGATGATCAGCAGAGGAATTAAAAGCTGTATCAAGGATATCTCCTAATGATGTGTCCGGATTTGCAGTAACATCATCCCATGAACGACTTTTGCTAGTTTTGGCAATACTGTTTTCCATTTCCATTAAATAAACTACGCATTTAATAAATGCATATAGTGCATTGTAACTGTCAGTTAAAACTTTACCACTGTGGAAGCTATTTGCAGTTGTAACACCAATAAATTTATATATTTACATAACACTATTAAAACACATAAACCACTATTATCATTTAGTTTAGTTATTTTCAATAGAAATAAAAATGAAATTAAACTTGATAAGAAATATAACACACTTAACAAACTTGTACTTCAACATCTGACATTATTATAAGACCGTCTGGTTGGCGTTTGAGAAATACTCAGCTGTGCTCAGCTGAGTGATCATTTGAACGATGGGTACCAGAGATAATGGGTACTTCATAAATAGTTTAAATATATTATCACAGATGTCACGCAATGAATACTTACAAATAATTCAAAGATTATTATATAGATGGCTACTGTCAGCTATTGTTAAATTTAATGTATTGGTTTCATGAACAATTACATTTTTTCGTAATGTATATTTTATGTAAATTATATATTTATCAACAATTACAAAGATACGGTGTTCTCCGATGTTAGGAGAAATTGTTGTTCATATATATTTCTTTTAAGTTCTATTAAGTGATTTTCTGCATAAACTAAAGCAAATGTTACAAGTATAGAAATATAGATGTTTTAAAATATTACATTACTTAAAGGTTAAGCCTCAACAAAGAAGTATTAAATTAGTAAATTACTATGAACTGTGTTTTCAGCTAAACAATAAAAACTAACACTGACAGCAGCTGATAGAAATTGTTTTCATAACATTCCTCACAAAACTGTCAAACAATATAAGATACTGAGATTGCAGAGCCGTAGTCAGGAATTAAATAGGGGTGTGTATAAGATTAATAATAGGTATGGTATAAAAATAGCAACACAACATTTAATTAAGTAAATTCCTTAGCTTAATTTGTTATATTATATATTTAGTATTTTCTGTGTAAGTAAAATATGTTTCGTAACGCTTCCTTCTGTAAAGTATTTAAATGCGATATTGTTCTGGTAGGCGGTATTTCATTACTTATACATACCACTTTTTCTTTAATTTATCGTCTAAAGACTGGTCTAGTTCCAAGATATCATTACATTGCTTTACATATAGCTCATAGTGAACATTCCTGGTCATTTCAATATAATCAGCTCCGCATTAACCTTTTTGGAGGCCTAGTGAAACCAGAGTAAAAAAAAGACTAAGACTAAAAATTGCTAAAAAATCTGGACTTACCTTTTCAATTGCTTTCATCAATAGGCCTATTTCAAAAGTAGGCTTCTCATGGATAATTCAGCAGTAGTTTAATTTATGTTTTAGCAGCTTAGTGTAATAGTTTCAAGTATAGAAAATATGTTATAATAAAATATTTGCATATATTTAGTAAACAGAATTAGAATTCCTCCCTTTCCTAATAATAAGCTATAATCCAAACAGAGGCGAATGCAGTCGAATCAAAATATATATACGTGGAATGATAAAAAACCGGTACTATGGAATACATATTTTTAATGTAATTATTTGTTATAGAGATGGACTCCGTAAATAATACCGAAAATGCTGATGTAGAGTCCTCACTTAATCCCATTCATCCAAGTTCAGACAGTGAATATCGCCGGTCTGTTAGACAACGGGTCAGACGGGTAACACTTAATTTTAATTTAGGCTAGGCGCACTTTATAGGCAAGGCTCTCGTTACACAGATTTGTATTTATTACAAAATCATTGAGATGATTTTTTTTTTAAAAAGACTACAAACGAAGTCAATACCAAAGATTTAGTAACGCGTGTCCGTATATTTTCATAGTCCGGACAGAATACCTGTCTATCTATAATATGCGCCAAGTCTCAACAATATTTATTGACGTGCTTTATTAACTAAATGATAAAATAACTCCAGTGAATAAATTATTTATAATTTTATTTCGAGAATTTTGATTTGATTAGTATAGCTACTCCAATGCTAGTGGGTTCGTGGGTTGACGTCGTGGTTTTGGTTCTATGTACAGCCGATCGGATATATTTACAAATAGTAGACTACAGTCTAAAAGGTCCAATACACCGAGGCAACATGTTGAGACCAAAGGAATGTGACTAGAACTGATTTAAGTAATACATTTTCAACTTTTGCTCAACAAGCTATAGTTGGTCTTCACCTTTTGACTCATGTATTGGACCTTAATATATATAACAGATATAATCCACACAGATTTCATATTACCACCTCAATATTTTATTCCAAATTCATAATGGGTTCTTACTGTGTCAAATACCACTTAGTGTATACTAATTAAATTTAACATAATTTATTTGTTCATGTTTCCTTTCATGACAGCAGGTTTCAGCCATATATAATGCGAGTAAACACATGTAACTGTGGTTATATGTATTTTCTTAAATGGTGAGAGATTTTTAAAAATTCTCAAATTATTATTTTTAAATAGTCTTGTTTGGTATAAATAAATATGTTTGCAATATATCCGTGCCTTGTTTAACGGCGTATACCACTTTATAGAGCTTTTCGTAGTAAACATCCCTTTTACATTATTCTTCACTTTCAATTTTAAGCTCAAAATGTTTTGATATACGGCCAAAACCAAATTAATATATATTATTATATTCATAACTTTCTGGCTTAGTAAGTAAATGTGTTTGTTTATTTGATAGTATGTAATACTGTATTACGATACTGCGCAATATTGTATAAGATTCAATAATCTGCATGTATATACTGGCGTCAGTTTTTGCTTAAAAAAATATCTACCTTTTTGCTAAGAAGGTTTTTAACGATCATTAAATCTTAGTAACTCGCATCTAAGGTAACATTCACGTTTTATGTTTATCGGAACGACTATTCACTTTACTGTCAACTTTCCGAAACGTTAAGCGGGGTAATAGGTGTACAATTATGTTCGAACTTGTTTTTTTTTATATTTATAATGCATGTAGTACATACATACAAAATTCGTGAAATGTATTTTTGATTTTAATAATTTTATTCATAGTTGAATACACTGCTTCTTCAAAGATCTGCTTTTGAATTGGAATATAATGAGCTGATGGCAACGCGAAGGAGGAATCAAAGGTATATTAAAACTGAAATAACTTACAATAATTTGTCAATGAATTCTATGCATCTGATATTCGAAGAATTGACTCAAATCTCGATCGATTTATGAATATTTTTCTAAGGATTCTTATTCTGATTTGAGATTTCCAGACCACTTAGTTTGATAAGACCCAACGAATAAACATTAAATCTTATTTAACTTTTAGCTCAAATTTATCCAATTACTTTTAATGACTCTTTTCTATTAATGTAATCGTGAATTCAATTCTTTACAGCGAGCATGTTCAAAATAATCCAGTTAATATGGGCCGCGGTCTGGATGAACTTCGTCGAGTTCACCATGAACGGGATGCCGATCAAGTTGCGGATGAAAGGTTCGAAGAAGACACTTAAATATAAAAGTTAATAAGTGTTGTAATCTGGGTTGTCAGCTGCCAGTTTCTTTTGATATCTCGCTCGGGTCCTGGAAATCCTACTTCTAATTTTATTAAATGTTTTTTATAACGAATTGTATGGTCCACAGCTTTTTTCATCATTTATTGGCAAAATTTATTTGTGAAATGTAAATGTTTTTGTGTTCTTATTAATTTAATATTAACTCTTTTAGAGCACTACTCTCGCAGACGGAAAGGGCCCGGGCTCAGTTACATGAGTTATTTGAAAGATTGAGGCACATGCAAGAGTTATTGGATACACGTGATACTGAAACCGAAGATTTACAACAGGTTCGTTAAGAAATATAACAAATATTATTCTTGCTAAATACACTTACGTATATATATGTGGTAATTTTTTAAATATAAAAAATTGATTACAACCCGCTAATCCAAAATACAAATCTTTCTATATTATAATGTTCATAATGTTCCATCCTTTATATGAAAAACCCTATTATAGAAAATTTGATACATAGGCCTATAGACTGTATTGATATTGAAATTAAAAAAAAACCCTAAACATTCGTGGCGGGGGCAAAATCCAGAAATATCTTTTAGAGTGCCTAATTTGTGGTGATAAGTTTTATTACAGAAACAGTTTAGTGATTTCATAACGAGTTTGTTTCACATTCATTGCAAGAGACTGTCGTTTCAGAGACTGACGATTCGGAGAATAACAAAGGAAAACACATGGTCAACAATAAATACCAAAATATCAATGTCTTGTACCAAACAGAACGAAAAAAGCACTAGTAAATAATTACCTATTATTTAATAATAAAAATAATAGGGACTGGCAAAGTGAAATAACACTTACTCGTACAACATCTGTCTGGTTTGGAGAATAATTACATTAACATATATTTTTTTAAACATAGGCCCAGATTGAAGCAATTTCAATATCCAGTAAATATAAAGAAAATCGAAAACAAAATAATGATGATGAAGTAAGTGATTGCAGAATTTGTTTCGTGGAATATGAAGATGATGATAATGTTAGGTAAATTAAACTATTTTCAAACTTACAGTATAGTGCAGTTATTTTTGTATATTATTGCAAAATAAGTTACAATATTCTTTTGTTATATATAAAAAAGAATGTTCGAACTCTCGTAACTTGAACTATAATTTACATATTTTTAGGCGTCTACGATGTATGCACTACTTTCATCAGGATTGTATTGATAAGTGGGTCAAAATTAATGCTCGCTGTGCGATTTGCCGCTTACATGTAATTAGAAAAGAGAATGATGGCGCAGATAACGTTCCATGTGTTGAAGAAGAATAAAGTAATCCTTGTGTAATCATTGCATTTTTAAAAAGTATGTAAACATATAAAAAAAATACAAATATACATACCCACAACTACATTTATAAATATCTTCCAGATATTACTATACAATGATTACATCGAGAAACTAAATACTAAATCCATCAACGGATAATTTGATGGATAGAACTGATGAAATTTTTATTAAAAGTATTAATATATGTATAGGTATACGCTACAAAGTGATTAGAACTATTATTAATTTATGTATAAATATGAATACATAATAAATGGTTTATTTATAATAAATAATTAAAGAGAAATACAATAGCCTAATCCTATATATGCACTTCGATATTATTCTTTTTATTGTGATAGTGTCGTGCTTAGTAGTATTAGAGATGTAGTTTTACTATTTTGCCGAATAGTCATATTCATACATCATAAAGAGACTTATTTTGTGATATATTTTTTATTAAATATTATTATTTTATCTAAGGTTAGAACTTTTTTTTATATTCAATACTTAATAAACATTTAAAATATGGTTTTATTTTTTTGTCGTATATTGGGATAAATTATATGACAATTCTATGTGATTCCGTTTTCTATATCTTTACTTATTAATCTATGCAAATAAGCAATATTATTTCTTCGCATACATTTCTTGCCAAGTAAATCATATTATGTTAAATGAAATCAGTCAGTTAAACTGTTATTACACATTTTACAAAGTGGAATTCATATGAAATTCGTAATAAATTGATACACTTTGTTAAATAGTGATTTCAGTATTAATTCATCAATGAAAATTCCATTTAATTTTATGGTTTAAACGATTTATTTTTAGAAATCTTGTTAACAATGTACCCACACCCCATGTTTTTGTAGAGTAGAAATGTATTATGTAAAAGTAGTGTAAAAATATCATAACGTGACGTTAGTGCAATATTAAAAATTATGTAATGATTATACCTTTCGTTTTTGTATGCTTTAATTTGACTAAACTAAAAAAAATTATTCTAAAACAGAAATTTATTTAAATTATATGAAATATAATTTTATAGAATGTAAGATAAATTAGACAACCTAATTATCCAGCACATGTACGTTATATGTCATTTAATTATGTATTTTCAATAAATCAGATACAAATAAATGTAAATATGTAGATAATTTATTCAAATAGTATTTTTTGAAATGGAATGAATGTTTAATATATATCCTTTACAAACTAAGGGGTAACACCACTGTGACACTTAAAAATAAAGGCATATTTTTAGTTGCTGCAGCAGAAGAACATATTCTTCTCCATTACTTCACATTACTTTATCTGTTTGAGTACATATAGTAAGGTGTATTTTTTCTTAAATTAGTGATGTTTTGAAAAAAGCTGTTTAGTAAAGCACTTTATTAAATAAAATTGTTTAATCATATTTTTGACAAAATAAATAGTTAAAATTGTTAGTGCATGAATAATACTTGTTTAAATTTATTTTTGATAAAATAAATAGTTTAAATATAAATTAAAATTAAAAAATCAATTCTGTTTTTGAGTTTAAAATAAATACAATCTTTTATTTTGCAATATTTAAAATAAATACATTAATATTTTCTTAAATTATATTACATTTTATTTTCTACAATAAATTCTTAAAACCAATATCAGTTAACTTTTAGTTTGTAATATTACAGGCATTCATATATTATAAGTTGAATATATTTTAATGTGCCTTTAAGAATAAGAAACTATTCTTAACGGGGAATTCGATTTCCGTGTACATTAATTTATGTGTATTTATAATTTAACATATTGCAGCACTTGGCTATGCTTGAATCCCGGTGATGAAATAAATTTTTTCCATGATTAGCAAAGTCAGCAAATAATAAACACATTATAAAATCATCAAACCTATAATTAATAAATCTACAAAATAGACAATTATTATATTACAATTTTTACGAGATATAATATAGGCGCATATTAATTGCAGTAATATGATAACAAATTTAAAAAATATTACATCTACAATATAAATTAATATACAAACCCGGATGACTGTAAAGACACATTCCCAGCTACTTTAGTTTTAACTTTATATTTTAACTTTAACTCACCTTTAACTGTAAGATTCATATTGTGTAATACAAAAAAATAAAAATAATTATATTAAATATAATAACTTATATTCAATAAAGATACTAATTATTATGAAATAAATAACGCATGATTTTACAAGTTGAAACTTACATTTAAGATTAAAATATAAAATTAAAACTAAAACTCAGTAGGTGGGATGATACTTAACACTAAAAATGTGTGAGAATTTTATTATTTTTCGAATATGAACTATAAGTAAAATAATTATATATAAAAATAAATGCTATTTTAAATTTAAAATTATGTTAAGTAACAGAACGTTGTAGTAAAAAAGTTGAATGTAGATGGCAGCAGTATTTCAAAATTGAAATAGTTATGAAAATTATACTGACATGTTTTTCTTTACGAAAACTTTAAATTTAGGTATTAAAAAAATAAAAAAAAGAATATCTAAAGATCTATTCTACCTTTCTTTTAAAATAAATTATCAAAAATGTTTGATATACTGCAGTATATTAATTAACTATAATTATATATATTGTTTTTTAAACGATCTTAAAAAATAAATAAAATATATATTTTTTAGGAAAAGGATAACTATGAATACTTTTAACATTACAAACGGTGTATTATTAACTGATCTATTCATTCATTCTGCAGTCTTTTGTCGTATTTTCTGATGATGAGTATTTATCAACGAAATTGTCCTTTAATTACATAAACCACGGATAAGGATCCTATAACACACCTGCCACAACAGACATGTAAACAATTGTGACTGGAAACAATTGAATTTGGTGTGTAATTTAAGAGAAAGCTAATTCAATAGAGATTGGTACACCTGCAATTCCATAAGTATTATTTGAAAATTTTTAAGACGCACACATAGAAAGGTTCGCCATCCCAGACCTATACCAACATCAACTGCAGCATGTCTTGAAATGTCTACATGCCGTTAAATGATGCGATTACACTTTATGTGAAACAGTCTGTATGTATGATATAGTATCGAGAAAATATAGCTACGACTAAATTACTTAGGCTGAAATGTTGACTTATTAAAGTCTTATTCTTAAAACTATTTAATAATAAGAGGTACAATAGTATTTATTTATCATCAAACTGTGTCTTAACAAAGTACGTCGTTAGTGTGCCTTTGCCTTTAACATAAGTGGGACCTCGGCATTCGCAAGAATAACCAGCATTCATTAATATTTTTGCAGTTGTTTCTGTAACCTAGAAGGAAAAATAACAATGTTAATATGATGGTTATAATGATATGGTTTACAACGTCTAGTCGTTAGTAGCCTGAGCAAAATAGTATGCGCTTATTTAAAGTGTTCAGAATGAAAACGTTTTATTCAACTAAACCGAACTCAAGCAATATTTTTATGGCTTTTATTCTAAAAATGCTATTCAGCAATAGATGTCGCTACTCTATTAAATGTATGGCACCCCTCTCATTCAAGTATCGAAAAAAGAACCAGTTAGAGATAAACACAAAAAGGTAAACTACTAAACACTAAAATATTTACCTGTAAACGTCCCATAATGCCGCAAGAGTCCATTCTACTGGCTACATTTACTGTGTTTCCCCAAATGTCGTATTGGGGTTTTTGGGCTCCAACAACACCTGCAATTACCGGCCCGTGATTCAAACCCATTCGAAGTCTGAAGCGTTGGAAAGATTCTCGATTTATTTGTTCCAAAGCAGACATTAAAGCTAGTGCGTATTCCACTAACACAACAATTGTATGCTCTTCAGATCGTCGAGGATCCTGAAATACATAAAACGTTGAATATTTCATTGAACAATCTTTAAGGGTCTCTCAACAAGAGGTGGCATTTTAAATCAACAGAAATACGCAATAATTTCGTGAAAGATTGTTATATTTTTATGAGGTTAGTATAATGGAACACAACATTCCATCTATTTTAAAATAGGAAAACAACAGAAGATATTTTAGTATACTTACAACTACAACTCCCTACGTATGCATAAGACAAACACATATGTATTTTAATTATTTTCTAGTTTAATTCATTTCAAAAATAAAGTATTTATAAATACCGCAGCTCCTTCTTCTTTGCCTGGACGTAGTCCTGATGCTAGCATATATGTAGCTCCAATAGTTTTGATTTTTTCAATTCCACTGAATTTTGGTTTTAACAGCAACTGTTAAAAAAAAACATATTTATGAGAATGCATACATGAAGAACATAGTCAGGTCCATATTAATCGCTACCTTATCGAAGTCACATATGATTTCATTCAATAGCCGTAAGCATTCAAGTCCTTGCTTGTTAACGTCAGTTTCATCGTAAAACTCTTTATAGTTTGGTATGGATGCAAACATAACAGCAACGCAGGAATAACGCTCATGGTATAAATCTTGCGTTACTTGGGTATTCCGTAAGAAGTGTTGCGCCACGTGAGCGGGTAAAATGTTCTCTAGTAATATCTGTAAAATATAATAAGTTGTCACAAATGCTAGAGACGTAATTAGAGAGTAATTTTTAATCTTTGTTAATTTAGAAATGGAATAAGAAATAAATGTAAAGCTATTTTAATACTTACTTTATTTATTCCTCTCATTGTTTCAACTTCTTCTTGTTCAACACGTAACTTAGCTTTCCAAAGAAAGTCAGTTCTAGCAGTAAATTCACCTTGTCTATCCAACACATGGAGTGTTGATGCCACGAGGGCATTGATAAGAAGACCCCAGGTCCATCTGTAATTTGTCGATGTCAACTTTTATTTATTAAGGAAATTGTTACGTTAAAAGTCATTAAACTTATTATTAACCTAACCTTTTTAATGTTAGGTTAAAAATGCTAGGTTTAGTAAGTTAATTTAATCAGAATAATTTTTTAACATTTGTATATACATACGATATTCAAGTTATATACATTCATGTATGTTGCATTGTTGCATATGCATATACAGGATATTATTTTCACAATATGGAGTATATATGAATATACACGAATACCCAATGTGTTTGGTAATAAGACGGGAGTTAGTAATAGGCTGAAATATATCTCAAAGCTATTCTTTTTATCGATAATATTAAAGTAGTAACATTGATATTAGCTAATATGCGATATATACTTACAAATCAATATAAATCCTGTCATTAAATTGAAATAAATGACTGAATGCTAGTATTGTTGATTGTAAAGCTATTACACCGATCATAACACATAGTTTTAGAAGAAACCCAGTTCGCAAGAAAACGGAGATCGATGTTAAACTTAGAGCGCATGCCATTATATACACCTAAAATTAAAAATTATTACACATATATCTTGAAAATACATTTTCAATTATAAGTAATTTTTAAGTATAAGTAAGTCAATAGATTTATGTTTTACGCATTATTTTTTCGCTTTCGGATTCCGATAGGTGAAGTGGTTTCACCATAACAATGACAATTTACTGGGGTACTATTTAAATGTAATTAACTTTTATTTAAAGAAATAATAACTCACTGGAGCTACATCCAAATCTGGTACAGATGGCAAACCATTTAGTATATCTGTAGTATTTTCTGTCAAATTATTTGCAGAAACTTTCATTGGAGAGTTATCACTATCAAAATCAATCTGAAATAAAATTTTAACGTAATTGATTTTAAAAATATTTCACACTAGATATTATTCTTATTAAACTTATATTTAAAATTAACGCGGGAAGGTTATTCAATTACTTGAAGTTGGTTATAAGGTAATAATTAGACGCGCTAAATTTGAAAATAAAATAATTTCATAGTAGCTCAAAATTACTTTTTTAAAAATTAAATTGAAGCTTATACGACAAATAAAAGATTGAATAAGGATGTACTTTACAGGTGATATAAAGTTTAGTTTACCGCGCTTATAACAGCACATGATGAAATTAGACTGCAAATAACAGCAAACACTGCCAAGCGAAGACCTCGGCTTGCAGCAATAATTTGGCTAGGACCTTTGCCACTTGGTGAATTTGAATCAGTGTCAGAAAACCCTCCAGCCCAATTTAAGTACGTTAAAGTCAGCAGTGATATAAAAGTAGCACCAACAGTTCCGTAGAGAACGATATTACTAAAAATAAATATATTAAATTAACATCAAAGAAATTGAAAATTGAATTTTATTTATTAACATTTGCATCAGGTTATGTGCAAATACCATCATTGTATGCTTTTCACTTTCTGTGATTAGTGTGATGATTTTGAGTTAATCGTCAATGATACGATCGCCTTAAAACCAGTGACGTAGCTAGGTAACCAAAGGCCCCGGTGCAAAAAAAAACTGGGGCCTTAACTCAAATGTTTAGGTTTTATCAAGTAATATATATATATATATATATATATATATATATATATATTTATATATATATATATATATATATATATATATATATATATATATATATATATATATATATATATTCTAGGCCAGTAAATTTTGAATTTGGCGCGTATATCTCTATATAAGAATTTGACACAAGAGTTAAAATAATGAAACTGCACCTGCCCCTTACACCTCTCTTTCCACACTGTCAGCACCCACTCGACAATGGTTTGTCGTTCAAGTTTCAACTTGCAAACGAATCAAATATTTTTTTAAATTCAAATAAGTACGTAGTTCCTAGTTATTCTATTAGATTGATCTGGAAACTATATTCATCTTTTTTCTTCAACTGACAATCATTATTCAGTCGAATATGTCTCAGACTCGTGATTATCTGCAAGACAACCACCGACATAATCCTAACATTAAATACAATTGTTTACTTTATAAATATTTTTGAAATAATATTGCTGTCTCTTTCTTTTACATATAAAAAACTTAAATGAAACTAAGCACTGCTTTAACACATTACAATAATTTTTCTCTAAAATTCGTGTTGCAACCTATTTTATTTACATTCCAAAGGTTGGAGAATTTTTAGCTAGTACAATATGAGGTTTGCTGGTCTTGGTCCGAGAGCCCCCTGAGCTTGAGGGCCCCGGGGCCCAGCACCGACTGGCCCATACCTAGCTACGCCAGTGCTTAAAACACACTCTCAAATAATATTGAAATATATAATATTGTTGCTGTTGGGTCTTGGTTTACCTCTCGGACGACTGCAGGTGACGTCAGTTAAATCAGAACGCGTTTCAGGTCACGTGATTAAATTTAATTTTATTGTTTGTTAAATCTGTCTTATATTATATTACTTTATGTGCAATAATCTTCTGGTTTTTAGGTAAATTTAAGATTTATTGTTAGAGGATGCAAATTTAGGTTTTTGTCATATAAACTTATGTAATAAAGAAACTTACCAAGGAACAACAATCATCAACATAACACCCATCGCAATAAATATAATACAAGAACAAATGACGTCATATCGAAACAATGGATCTTCTTGTATTCTGTACATCTTCTCTCTGGCTTCACCGCGAAACCATAATGTCAACGGTTTGAGTTCTTGTGGAGCGCCAAAGCAAACGCAATCGAAACACTCTTGTTCAGGTGGTAACAGGTTGGACTCAATCATAGCTATACTCTATAATAATTCCACATTAATGTTTAGTAATTAATACAAAATAATAAATTTCCTTATATAATAATGTTTTTATATATCTTCACTTCAAAGGAAATATAATAAGGAATGCTGGTATAATTATAATTGCTGCTGACGTAAATTGCTCTGATATTTTTTGTTCTCTTATATTTTTTTGATTTACATTTATATAAGTGACGTAATAAACATAATATTATATTTGTTTCATTAAAAAAGCTTCAGAAAAAAACCTTGGTAGGTAAAATAAACACAAATAAAAATAATTAATACAAATGAAAGGAAAAACATTCTGACATGAAATGATCAAAGTAATTCTGCCTAAAATTATTGTAGAAATGTATTTTATATCACTAAGAGCATTGATACTTGACGTTAGACTGTTGTATCTTCCGTATTTTGTACATAAAATTATAATTTTAAAACATAACACATAACTCTACGCCACTATTGACAAGTTCATATTATTTTTAGATAGCATCAACCTTCAAACGATATGTGACAAAATTTCATGGCAATCGGACCATTAGTTTACGAGATACAGAGATTCTAGTGACGCTACTTTTATGATTTTAAAAACAATGGAAAAAATACCGTTCAAGAAAATGAATAGCATTTTATTAAGAGTCGGTCAGTATAGACCAGGGTCGAAGCCGTCAAAAATAATTAAAAACGAAAAAAAATTAAAGTAGAATGAAACCTATTGGAAAAGGAAGGGAATACTACTAAAATGAAAGGAAAAATAAATTACGGGCGATCTGCGGTTGGGAAGGGGTAGGGGGTGAGTTTTTAAGGGTAAAAATCGGTAAATCTCGATTTCCGGCAAAACTACAAGTCCTATCGAAAAAAGTTAAATGGCAAAGTTGTAGATAATAAAAAGATCTACAACTTTTGTATCTATATAAATAATAATAGATATAGAATATAGATAAAAATAAAAAATCAAAAATGTGGTTTTTTGGATTTTTCACATGAATTTTGAGGTTTTGGAGAAAAAGTATAGACACAAAAGTTGTAGATATTTTTATTATCTACAACTTTGCCATTTATCTTTTTTCGATAGGACTTGTAGTTTTGCCGGAAATCGAGATTTACCGATTTTTACCCTTAAAAACTCACCCCCTACCCCTTCCCAACCTCAGATCGCCCGTAATTTATTTTTCCTTTCATTTTAGTGGTATTCTCTTCTTTTTCCAATAGGTTTCATCCTACTTTAATTTTTTTTCGTTTCTAATATTATCGACCCTGGTCTAGTAGTGCCATCCAAATTTATTGAGTAATTTGGTAATTGTTTGTTAATGTATAATAAAATATGTAATAATAAAGCCAAAGGGTATTTGATTTAATAAAGATCAAACAAACATTTTTACTGACCGCTAGTCCAATGTTTTTGGCCATTGCGCTGTCCGTGATGTTGGCGAATGGTTTATCCGCACCCCAGCATTCCACATATTTAGTCATTTTATTGGAACGAGATCGTGCTGAAATACCACCAGAATGTGCTGCATGAAACAAGTTGTACAAAACAATTCAAGCTGGTCCTGTCTAATTGCGGAAAGAAAATATTCAAATAAGTATAACATAAGGGTGCGACTCATTATCTAGCTACAGTTGTTGTTCATATGCAATTTATATTCTCAATAAACGAACTTATTCAAAGTAATTTTTTGATCATGGATTCAAAACCATGCCACTAAATCCCTATTAACGTTTTCTATTCTCGGGCCTCTCAAATGTTAAGAGCATAGAGATATAAGCATAAAGTATGCGAAGTGTACGGTCGCGTGTAAGAGGAAACGATAAAGGCAAAGAGAGAGATAGCCTACCGAGAGTCCTATCTGTTTGTTCATAGCCGAACCTAGCCGGTATGGTAAGGAGAAACAAGCAAGCAGACGCTATAGTTAAAATAAAAATATTTGTAATAGTAAGTGTAGCATAAAGTAAATTTTAAAATGAGTAAAGACACCGATGGCTCTAGTATAGCTATATTTTTGTTAGCACTGCAGTTAATCACAGTACCCGGCTCGAAAGAGACACACCGGACTTTCGCGGCTATCTCTCTCTTTGTACTCTATCTCTTGCGCACTCTATTCTTATATCTCTATGGTTAAGAGACTATTGGTCCATCCTTTACGTAAGTCAATTTCTCTTTTGCATAAAATACGATTAAAATTAGGGGACAACACTAATTTGGCAATATAATTACAAAAATAACGGCTACCGAAAGTGCATTAGCAAAATGAGTATGAGTAGGCCAACATATCAGTACTATACGTGTTTGATAGGGGTTATATTTTTTAATAAAGAAATTCTACGGTTTCCCACATTTAATTAACAAATATTTTCACAAACGCACCTCTTTGAGATTACTTTTCCCGATTAACGATTTAAACGGTCAATTTAATTAAAAAAGTTCTCCTATCTGAGTATCCCAATGCTTTGATTACATTGTTTTATATAAAGTTTGAAATTCCTCGGTATGTACTAAAAAGTTTAATTGTTTATTTAAAAATTCATTAATTAGTTATGGAGAAATACCTAATTACTAAAAACATAGCCGTATGAGAATTATAAATATACATAAAGAATGATTCATTTTCTGTGGAAAGGAAATAATAAAAAGAAATAAAATTTATAAATGTAGAAGACTCGAATAATGAGAGCATAAGAAAAATGTCCTAGCCCAGCAAATTTTACCCTCTTCTCTTGACCTCTCTTCCTTGTCGACTTTGTGTCTTAACACCTTTTTATTAAATTTGAACATGAATTTTATCAATACTGTTTGACTACAAAATTGCTTTTAAAAATATCGTTGTACCTTGTCCAAACTAGTGAAAAAACTCTGTGACAAAATTTAGTTACCATAGCCAGAAAGAGAAGTACCAGTAAATGGTTTGGACGATCCAGACTATGAGCAACCGGCTGTATATGTATAGTAACAATCTAGCAACGCTGACAGTCATGTTCTACGACTAGCATAAAACTGCAATAGTTTAAATGTTTCTAGGCTAATTTATCGCAAAGCAAATTACAGTAGCAATAATTTATCGTAGAAAATTCATCGCAAAGCAAGAGAGTAGGATTGCTGATATTATTTAACGGAATTAACCATATATAATATATAACGCAAGTATATAAAAACGTACATAAGCAGATACTTGGACGTTTGCTGTCAAGTCCTGGAGGTAACACAATTGGGGTGGCTTCAATAGCCATAGCAGGTAAAACATCCCCGTTGACTGGATGTTCTGGGGGTACAGTAACTGCTGGCAATAACGCATCTGTGTTACTGGCTTCGTTAAGCTCGTCCTTCTCATCCAAAGTGATTTTAATTGTAGGTGATGGTTTCTATAAAAAGTAATACCACTTAATTATATTGACTATAAAATAATTAAGTAGAGTTTATATTTTTAATGTCAGAATCTGTAACAATAATGATTATATAGTATGCATGTAGCAGAGAGAAGAAGAGAAGGAGGCACAAGTGTGGAAGATGAGCTAAGGAGAAGGGACAAGGAGATACAGCAACAGGAAAGAATGAAAAAAATCGAGAAGAGCAGTTACAACACAAGATATAAAAAAATGATTTGGGAGAGAGAGATACCACATTACTTAAGAGAAAAAGACACAAAAAACATGAGAAGGATTGCCAGATTTAGATTGGGAAACGAGGAGAAAGGAAACAGAGACAGACAGATGTGTAGAGTGTGCGGAACGGAGTTTGAAACACTGGAGCACATTAAGTTTTCTTGTCAGAAAAAAGAAATGAGCGAGAAGAATATTGTGCAGTTATTAAAGGGAGGTAGTGAAGGGAAGAGGTGGATGGCGGAAATAGTGAAAAGGAACGAGGAAAGAAAAGTAACGCCAGAGCAGAAGTGATATTAATCTGAAGTGTTAAAGAGACGAAGAGACAAAGAAGACAAGAGATGTAGGCTTTTTTTCTTTTGGAATAGGAATGTAATTAAGCACAATGATATGTAATTTATGGATTTAAGGCGGAAGAATGTAGTGCCTAATGGCAAAAACATTACAATAAATAATAATAATATAGTATGCATGTATTACGTAATTGGTGGTTTTAAAGAGAAGATTCTTTAATGGCAAATGAATGTCAAATTTTAAGTAGATATATCTTTGTCAACTTTTGAATATGCATAATACGACCATATTAGGATATATTTAAATAAAGAAGTTTTACAATCTGGTCATAAAAAAATACACGTTCAAAATAAAGTCATTGTATTTCGTATACTCGTACATATTTTGGAGAAGAATCAAATTCTATCTTACCTTGGGCGGTATAATCAGGTAACTATCAATTTTATGATCACATAGATATGCTTCACGTCCCCCTCCATTTCCTGGTTCAACTTCAAACTGTCCATCAAGTTGATCAAGCGTCGCTTTTGTGATATGCACTCGCCTGTAAGCAATTTGTAATTTATATCAGAATATATATCAGGGTTGTGGTTTATAAAAAATAAGTTTCTTACCCCGCAACCCCTCCACTCTCCATGTGATTTGCTAATGTGACATCATCGCTCCAAACATCGAATTGCCACTTCCTTAATCCCATGACACCACATAGTACATTTCCGGTGTGAATGCCGATACGCATGTCCACGTTGAAACCGGTGGCTTCTCGGACAAATCTATCGCCAAATAAGAAAATCATATAGATGATTTTGTATGGACATATTAAAACTTTCCTCCTCCCCATCCCCAGGCCTAATCCTGAGGTTGAGATGGGGTGACAGAAACATCAAATTATTGTTATTATAGTTATAAAAATGTTGGAATTTAATAAACGTTGTTCGGGGGATTTTTATATCGTTACAACATAATGCATTATTAAAATTCTTTCGATCATCATAAAATATCCTTCATATTAATAATATTTTGCCTTATACCCTTAGGCCTGTCGCACACTGCAAGCGTATTTCAGCGACGACGAATTCGGACGTAAATCGGCGGCTTGGTTGATTAACTAGAACTCTCAATAAAGAGACTTTTGCATTCTCCCTGAAATGAAATCCCTTCCAATTTTAAAACGGTTGATTGCATTTACAAAGTTCGGATAGGTTTAGCGTTGTAGCACATATTCGTTTGGTTAAAATTCGCTGATATACCCTTCCAGTACGAGAGCTACGTAACGCCCGTATTCGGACGGCTTTGTCGCTTGCAGTGTGCGAGTTTCAATACATTTACAAGGTTCAGATAAGCGGAGGTAAAGCGTAGTAACGCGTATACGTCGCTCAAATACGCTTGCAGTGTGTGACAGGCTTTAGAGCTAGCGACCAAATTCGAATGGATAGCGATTTAGTTTTTTCTGCCTTCTTGGCTAAGTATGTCAATTACAAAATATGTTAAATTTCTTTAAGTAATGTCTTATATAATTTAAATTTATCTTGTATAAATAATTATACTATAATGTGTATTGCCGGTATGAGACCAATGTGTCCAAGACAACAGTAATTACAATTAAAAATGCAAGAACAGAACCCACAACATATAGTGTTGGTTTGTGAATTGTTCCGGTAAGGAAAACAGCTTTCAGTCTTCAACAATCAAAGCCTTAACGATCTTGGCCGCTGTGCAATTACAAGGGATGAAAAGCATATGTCCCTTTGGCGCAGAGGATAGCGCGTTGGACTTCTAATCCAAAGGTCGTGGGTTCGATCCCCACAAGGGATGTTTTTTTAGTAAACATAATGGAATATAAAACTAAAAAAAATGCCATGACTGTCTACAGGTAGTCTGCGTATTTGGAACCCGTCAAGTTACTCGTTTTCCATTACCTTTTGGATGCACACGTTTCTCCAGTCTCGTAAATGGAGTACTAGGAATTCCTCTAGTTTGATTATTAATAATTAATTGGGTCATTAATTTCATATAAATTAATTATAAATGTTAAATTTTTGCAAGAATTATGTAAAAAGGAAGCAAAAACATCCCTTGTGGGGATCGAACCCACGACCTTTGGATTAGAAGTCCAACGCGCTATCCTCTGCGCCAAAGGGACACATTTTAAACTTATAATATTATTATTGTCGCGCACTTTCTTATAAATCCATAAATTATATACATTCGCACTATCAGTTATTAGTTTATCAAAGTATTTGTGTGCTAAACATTACTCACCGCACACAAGCGTATTGACTTAATCTCACACAAAGAATGAATTTACATGTATAAACATTACACAAAATACCAACTGCTGTTATTTTATATTATAAATAAACAATACAGTTAATCGCAGAAGCTATAGTCGAGTAATTTGTAATATATCCATGAAATTGGAGGTAGCGTATCTAGAAATGTTGACAGATAGTTTTAAGGTTATGTTTAAAGCGCTGTAAGCGAATTATCTATCTCGTTTAAAGCGTCTCTTTTTCACCAACAACGTTCCGTCGTTGCTCGACTCGGTACTTATACTTTCTGAAGTATTTTTAAAACATATTCTCTTAACTGGTGGCGCTGCAAGCGGATATTATTGAAATCACACAAAATTGCCACACTATATACGAGGCATGTTTTTTAAGGAAGTACCGCTCTGCGATTCCGCCTTTGCAGCGCTACGGTCAGCGTTCCGCGCATGCACGCTGGTTACCTACATCTCTTGTCTACGCACTGACGCCATTACAGTCTGATTCTTCATTGTATACGTTGTTTACTGAGTGTTTAAGATGCCTCCGACAATCGTATGTCCCGCCGATTGTGAAGTACGGGCTGTTATACGATTTCTTAGTGCTAAAGGCGTAAAACCGATCGATATTCATCGTGAGATCTGTGAAGTTTACGGACAAAACATTATGAGTGATGGAATGGTAAGGAAATGGGTGAGAGCATTTAAAGATGGCCGCACAAATGTGCATGATGAAGAACGGAGTGGGCGTCCTTCGGTCTTTAATGAAGATTTTGTGCAGAAAGTGGAAGAAAAGGTGAGAGAAAACAGACGCTTTACAATTTCATCAATTACTTTACTTGTGGTTTCCTCAATATTCTCAAACAGTTGTGATACAGTGGTTAACAAGTCAGGCGGCAGAATTTTATGAGGAGGGTATTCAAAAACTGATGCCACGTTATGACAAGTGCCTCAATATTCACGGAAATTATGTAGAAAAGTAAATTAAGGTACAGGCTTTCATGTAAAAATAAAATTATTGCGATATCTTTGCACGTCTTTTTTTAATTCCAAAACGGTACTTACTTAAAAAACACGCCTCGTATAACGTAGAAATCAGATTGGCGTTTAAGCTTAAAAATCAATGTCTTATATATAATGTATTAGAGCATATTCATTGTCTTATTTATTACAGGTGTCAAAAGAAAATGACAGTTATTAAACACAAGTATAAAAGCTTTGCTATAAATATGTTGTGTATTTATCAATGTATTGTATTTTATTGGTTCCGATTGTTGACACATTTCATTTTATTTTATTACTTAATGTATCAAGAACATTAAGTTTGATCCGGAACTATATGAGATCAGTATCTTTATTCAGTTATCCATTTTCTTCTATATAATATTCCTGGCTATTTAAGGGCATTCAACACTTAACAGAAACATATTTTTAGATATTTTGTTATTTTCTTAGTTTTGTAATTATGAATAATAGAACCTTATAACACCGCTGAATGGGCTTGTGTCCTATGTCTTAATTTCTATAAAAGTGTACTATATATTAATAAAGTGGGTTACTAGAACCTCAAATGTTCAATTATTTTTTAATAACTCCTTACATGTTAAGAGATATAAACAATTAAAAAAGTCATTTTGTCTCTTTAATTATTACAGGGATTCAACGTTGTACACATTCCAAGTGCATGTGACATCACAATCCTAGTGTAAGGTTACCAACCTTACAGATCATAAATCTCTGCTATATGTATTTACATATCAAAATATCAAATATTAGTTACAACTATTTCAAGGAACAACCAAATTTCAATATTATGTCTGCCTTAGCAGGGTTAAATAAAATAAAAACTTATTATTCTTTGACTTGACTTGATTATTTGACTACCAACAGCTACAGAACATTACCACTGCACTGACCTACTCAACAAATAACTGACGTTAAAATGAATTTCACGTCATACAAATATGGCTGACCATTTCTAGCGCTAAAACTATAATTCAAACATTTAATTGCTATATCTCCGTCAATATTTAGATATTTAATAAAATAGACACGCTAATACACATTTATTAACATCAATTTCAATCAACAATTGAAAAATCGACCACTAAAAATGAGAACCCAAGCCCATTAACAAATTCTCTTCGTCTGAAATTTTCTAGTGGTTTCAGCTCTCTATGTTATTAAAAGAGAATTCATTTTTTCAAAATTTCACAGAATTCAAGCTCAAAAAACATTTAAATTCATAAATGTATTAGACACTAGATATATTTAAGAAAAATGTCATTTCCGGACTAAATAATGTCTGATTGGAGTGGAGATTCAGCAACAGGATAAGATGACGAAGATGGACGAAGGAAAGTACAATGCAAGATACAGGAAGTTTGGGACAAAATGATTGCCTTAGAACCTAGAAAAATAAGGGGGAGCGAAATAGAAAATGAGGAGATGAAGAGAGGGGCAGTAGGTACTGGGGATAGAAGAAGAGAAACGATGTAGGGTGTGTGATAGGGAAGAGGAACGTTAGAGCATGACGTGATACTAAAATTGCTACAATGAATGGTAGCAAATTAGGCCAAAAGGCATATACAATAAATAAATACAAATACAATACAATGATTTCTGATTGCATTTTCAAATTGCAATATTTGATTTTATTGATAGTTAAAGAATATTTTGTTTATAAGTGTCTTAGCCTCCACCCTCAAAATTTACATGCTTGATACTCCCAAGTATTACATTTGAGTCATAATACATTGAAAGATTAGGACATTGTTACATTTGCTAAATAATTGAGTTGTGTATGCCCTTAATATATTTCAACATGCTTTATTTAGGTTTGTTTATAGATCCAAGTGATCTTAGTTCCATCTGTTGGCCTGTATCTGCAATACAACCATTTCGGAATGAACCTATAAAAATCTTATTAGAAACAGGACTACAAGCTGGGGATTCAGCATTATCTGTAACTTTATGGCACTCCTTATCCTTTAGTATTAGTTTTATACGCGGTAAAATGAATTTAATATTAATAAAGATAAAAGGCTTGTCGTATACAATTACAGATTTCATTGCGTTATTTAATTATCTTTATTAAGACTTTCAACAATCTCTAACCTCTTAATGGTTTGTTTTATTTAGGATCCGTCATTGCAATTAACCAGCTTTAGTATCGGTTAAATATTATTCATTTTATTAAATTTAACGTCGGCAGTAAATTTAAAAAAATGTAATAATTATTAAGCGTAATGGGCTTGTGTACTCATTTTTTAGGGGTCGTTTTCAATTGTTGATTGAAATTGTTAATGTTAATAAATGTATATATTCGTTTTTATTTTAATAAATATCTAAGTGTTGACCGAGATATAGCAATTAAAAATTCGAATTGTAGTTGTAGCGCTACAGATGTCGGCTATATGTATGACGTAACATGTCTGTACTATAAAGGATAGATTCAGGTAGGTTAGTTATATTTTCTATGAATAAGAGTCTGTGTTGAATATGGTATCTCTTTATAAGGAGTTATTAAAAAATAGTTGGACGTTTGAGGTTCTAGTAACCAACTTTATCAATATGGTATATAGTACAGTGTTATAGAAATTAAGACATAGAACACAAGCCCATTCAAATTTAAGCAAGTTTTAAATATAATACCATTTAAATTAAAAAGAAAGAAGATTATTTGATAACATATAATTGAATTTTATACGTTATAATCATGCTTTGTTTTAAAAAAGTACTTTAGTTTATGTTTATAATATAGTAATTTATTTTTTTGCATGAGTTGGTTCCATGAATATACCGATATTCAATTATTTTTAAATGTGGTATTAATGACTACAACAAAAAAAGGTTTGGTTACAAAAAGAAAGGGTACACAATTTAACAACGATTATAAAAGGTATTATAAAAACATTTATTAAGATTTATCCTTTTTTTCAATTTTCGCTCCAATAATTAACGATAGCTTTTGGATAATATATTTTCACGTGTTCTCTACATAACCATGAAAATATTTAATTATAGAATATTCATTAAATGTACATAAATTGGGTTTGGGTTTCATAATTTATTACAATATATTCACCACAAACAATGCTGGGGATAATAAATACCATTATTAATAAATTTAATATTATTCGGATTATTAGTTTCATGTTTTTATATCTAGTCTTTCAACAAGAGCTGTTCTTTTAAATTTCGCACCATTCTAGAGCTGTCAACACACAACTGTCATTGCAGTGATATTTAGCAGATATTGTGTTCCATTACTAAACTCAAAATTTCTACTTTGAATTAAAATAAAAAGATCACCACTTTTCACGAAAATATTTTGCTTTTCTGTTGATATAAAATGACATCCTTTGTTGAAAAACTGTTAAAATGACAGCTTGTTTTTTGTATTTAATAATGCAATGTGTTGCTTTATGTTCTTTCAATATTAAATCACATAATTATATCTCTTTACCAAATTTTAATTATCAAAGGTAAGTTTTTAATATAATCCAAACTTAATAAAAACCAAACGCAGAAAATATAACTATGGTCCGCAGATCGAACCCGAAAATATAGTAGTCAATGTTTAATATTACTTTTCTCACCCACTGTGTCAATAATAATCATGTAAAGTCCAACCCTTATCGAAGTCTAATTAACAGAGTAACGAGATACGCTAATTTTATCCTCTTATCTCTAATCATGAATTTTAATTCCTATTAAATAATTAAACGTGAACTTTACTATCGTTTTTTATTTAATTAGAAACTCTGTGAATATTTCACGAGATACATTTTATGAATCCATGTTGTTTCTCTCTTTATATAACAAAGTATATTACAATTATTTTTTAATTTAAAGTATGAAACAAAAATGAAATCTTTCAGTTGTATAATCAAAGGAATTTATAAAATAAATGAGGTCGTTGTAAAAAAGTTAATTATTATTTTGAATTAAAATGTAAAGAGTTTATTACGCTCGTATTTTTAATGAACATTTTGTTTGCTTTGTGTTACGCTGAATAATCAAAATTGTGTTAAACAACTAATTCAAGCGAGCAAAAGTTGTACGCTTGTAGGGAGAAGCGGGGGGAGGATGGGATGGGGTGAAGTGATACACGGAATTACCAGATAATCTGTCATTATCATGAATCTGCAGAACGAGTGTAACAGCAATAGAAAATGTTACATATTTATTGCATAGAAAATGTAATTTATGTGTATTATAATTGTACAATGGGCTTGTGTCCTATGTCTTAATCTCTATAAAAGTGTACTATATATTGATAAAGTGGGTTACTAGAACCTCAAATGTTCAATTATTTTTTAATAACTCCTTATATGTTAAGAGATATTAACAATTAAAAAAGTCATTTTGTCTCTTTAATTATTAAAGGGATTCAACGTTGTACACATTCCAAATACATGTAACATCACAACAGCTGCCAACCTTACAGCTCATAAATCTCTGCTATATGTATTTATATATCAAATATTATTTACAGCTATTTCAAGGCACAATAAAATTTCAATATTATGTCTGCCTTAGCAGGATTAAATAAAATAAAAACTTATTATTCTTTGACTTGACTTGATTATTTCGACTACCAACAGCTACAAAACATTACCAACAGCACTGACTTACTCAACAAATAACTGACGTTAAAATGCATTTCACGTTATACAAATATGGCCGGCCATTTCGAGCGCTAAAACTACAATTCAAATTTTTAATTGCTATATCCCCGTCAACATTTAGATATTTAATAATCAATTTCAATCAACAATTCAAAAAATCGACCACTAAAAAAAGGAGGACACAAGCCCATTGCAATTCAATTTTTTCATTTTTTTTCTATTTATTAACCTCATGTGTTTCCGCTCTTAGGCCTGTCGCACACTGCAAGCATTATCACTATTTGTTCCGACTGCGTATTTGACTATAATTTCAATTATATATCTTGCGTAAAAAATTTGCATAGAATTGTTCGTCGTAGCCGCCTGTTGTCTGTATTCATCCAAATTGTAAATTCGTATAAATTCGAACAAATGAAGACAGATGATAATACTATATTGCTTTGTATATTTGAGTGAGATGTGAACGTGAAGATGTCATAGAAATAAAGCAATTTATCACCCAACATGCGAAATCATTTCGTTATTCGTAACAGGTTAATCCGACCTTTGATCCGATCCCATGCTGCCATCTATGACTTGAATCATGTATTACGAAATTCCAATAGAAAATACAAACAACTCTATTCTGTACACGTCCCAGAAACATGGTGAAATAGAAATATAAGCGTTGGGGTAAATGATAGAATAGAATGTGATAAAATGAAAAAAAATCAACACAATGGATTTGTTTTGTCAAACTTTGGATGAAATTATTAGTTTACCTGTTAAATATACGCAGCTTTTGTCGTAGACGGATTAAGCAATGCTAGCTAGTATTGTGACGTGATACAATGGGTTTTTGAATCATGTCTTTTTTCTACAAAAGTGTACTATATACTAATAACCTTTTGTCAAATGTGAATATAGATACAGATAAAAGAAATAGCTTATTCTGTGACGTCACACCAGATTGGTACCTTCTCCTTTTCTATGAATTGCCAACAGATAGTAAAAGAGAATGAATGTCAGTGTCAATTACTATTTGCAGTTGACTCGATCAACACATAAAGTTTAGATATTATAATGATTGTAAATATAGAAAAATAAAATTGATTACTTCTTCGTCGGCAGATTTTACGTGACATCAAAGAACAAATCGGCATAACTGAAATTCAAATATTAAATAGCTATATCCCTGTTAACTGTGGGATAAATTAAAAACGCAAAAATTTCAATCGAAAATTAAAAATAACACCATTTTATTTGTAGCGCTTAATTTGCTTATAAAATGAATATAACTTCTTACCTTATAGCTTCAATCATTTGCAGGCCCATGTTAACACAATTGGCCGCATGGTGTGGTCGAGATATAGGCAAACCGGACACGCAATAATAACAATCTCCAAGAATCTTAATCCTCATACACTGGTTCTCCTTAAAAAAGAAAAAGAAAAAATATGTTTGTTAAACCAACTGGTATTTTAACATTATCTTTTTTGCTTCCTTGTTTTTTACGTTTTCCACAGCAATGTTAGCAAAACAAAAATTATTTATATTTATTCTGTATTGTACCCTGTATTTTCTTTTTTATTTGAAAATGAGAGAGAAATATTTTAGAGATAAAATTAAGGGATAATTAAATTATCTGTTCTTTACATTAAAGCTCTCTACAGCTTTTCAGCTTTAAAATACCTGATTTTTAAATCTCGCTTTTAAATAATAAAATAAATTGTCGATATATCATTATTTTTATATTTATTTTTGTGTTATTTTGACAAATATAAAAATGATAATAACCTACTACATCTATTATTCAACAAGATAACTACCAAATGCTAAGAAGCCCTACAAAAATTTCATGATAAATAAATATTTTATATTTTCTTTAGCGAAGACACTTGGAAAAAATAACGTAGGGGAAGTACAGAATAATACTTTGGATTTCATATATTTTAAAATATATGTTTTATATATATATATATCGGAATTTTCAACGAGGTTGCTTAAGAGTAATTCAATTTTATTCAGGCGATCTTTGCTTTCTATTTTCGTTTCTATTTTCTTCCGTGTTTGATACGATAAATCCAATGCGTTTGATGCGATTCGGTGGTTGTTTACCTCAAGACAGAACTCATATAAGAACCATAGCAAATATAAATATTTTACGTCTTCGAATTTAAATTGCACACTCATTTGAAGAATGAATACTCGTATTATTAAAAAAAATTATACAATATTTTAAAGTGCCATCATGTTTGGCTTAGATTCTGAAGTACACACTTCTTCGCACGCTTCTAAATAAAACATGACGAATATATCACCTTGGAATTACACGGACTTTTCAGCTTTACTTCTTTTTATTCCACACATTTCTTGAGCTTAAGTTGTCCTTTAGGGACTTGTGAAGTGGGGCCGAAGTTTTTTTAAGAATTTCTAAATGTAACACTAGCAACCACGATAGTCCTTCGGGTGAATGAAAAGGACAAAGGATTCGCCAAAGGACAAGCAAAACTTATAAATTGAATAAATTTGGGATTATAGGATTCAAAAAGGTGGAAGAGTAAACGCGATGGATAATACAATACAATTCTTATTGCCATCGACAATATTTAACCTTAAACGAAAAAATTATTGGAAAATAAATAAAGTCTTAAAGTTTATTGTACCTTAGATACCTTTTATAAACACTAGCACTGGCTTTACAGTTCTTGAAAGAGAACAAAAAGTTTTGAATATAAATAAATTTTAGCAATTCTGATTTTATGTTTGACCCTTCTTCTTGGGTGTAAAAAATATGTGTAGTATTTACATACACCCGGTGTCACAAAGGTGTAAGTGTCAATAAAACAACAATGCAAATATAAACCTTTTGTTAAAGAGGTCGCACATTCGTCAAAAGTAAAGTACCACTTAAATTTTTTAACAATATGAAATATAAAAATGCCAAGTGTCGAAGGAAAAATAGGAACTAAAGTATCGCCTCCAGCAATTGAAAAGATAAATTTAGTGAAAATGTGTTGCGTCGAAAAGCTAAGAAGTACAAGATAAAATATATATTAACTAGGTTAATCTGCATGATTAATATTGTACAAATGTTGCTTTTCTCAAAATTATCTGAATGTTTAACAATTTACTTTGAATATATAGAAATTGCTTTTAAATAATTGGTGTTATTTACTCCTACGCGTTGGATTGGATCAAACGTGGAAGAAAAGAGAAGCGGAATTTTCAAAAGGGTCTTGTTTAGAAGCTAAATATTTCAATTAGCTATAATTCGCATAGAGCTGAAAGTTGGTACAGACCTTAAGGACATTATTACAAATAAAATATTAAATGTCCTCACCGATCGCACATCTGCAAAAATAGTTATTCAAGGTCTAAGATAAACAAAAATGATTTTTCCAATTTTTATGGTAAACGGTAAGTTTTAGTCTAAAAATACATTAGACAAAAGTTGTAGATCATGAAATTATCTACAGAAATTGTTTTTATACTTTTTTCTCTAAGAATCACCATTCCTGAGATATTAATTAATTAATTAATAATTAATTTTTTATCAAAAAACTAAAAACAAAATTTTACCAATAATTGATTATCGCAGCAACATATTTGCTGACAATCGCAGCAATCATATTGAAATTTAATAGGTGCGAATAAGTGTTTATTATAAACAATTGCTTTAACGACCAATAAAATCAATCAATTAAGTAACAATGAATTTTTCGTTCACTTAAGCTTTATTAAAACGTATTTATTTGTTAATAGTGTAGTGCTTTGATAAATAAATATTTCAGTGAATTTAAATTTAAATTAAGTAAAGTGATTGTGTGTGCAGAATAAAGAAGATTGACATCATACAAAACTATATGTTTAATAAGGTAATTATATATTTATATTAGAATAAAGTACGAGCATTATTGTAGAATTACTGAATTTTTGTTTAAAATGTTTTTTGTTTATTATGGGCACATACGATAAAATTGTAAATAAGCTGATGTTAAATACATATTGAAATTTTAAATTTAATTGCAGAAATAATGCTGAATGGAACAAGAATAGAACCTTTTTATTAATTTTTTTTTTAAATTTTATTTTTTTAATAATCTTCCTCATCCGCTAGAATACGAGGCTATTTCAAATATTCTTAAAATATTATTTTTATCTGTGATTATTCAATCTTTAAATATTATATTTTCAGCTCACATCAGTGCCTTGCGGTAGCAATGTCGAGCTAAGAAAGTAAGTGCGTTTCTTTTTTTCTATCTGAGAAGCTGATTATTTGGAACCTTAACCTAAAACAGTGAGTTAAAACAAAAGTATTGCCTCTATATTATAGTAAATTGATCCATTTTATATAGCAGAAAAATGTTATATCTTTAATGTCTAAAGATATAATATTGAGTACGTCTTATCTGAATATTGTTATATATATATATATATATATATATTATATATATATATATATATATATATATATATATATATATATACATATGTAATATATATATATATACATATGTAATATATATATATATACATATGTAATATATATATATATATATATATATATATATATATATATATATATATATATATATATATATATATATATATAATATTATATTATACATATATGTTATATAATATTGTATATATATAATATATACTATTATTTATACATTTATTTGTCATGTTCAGTTACTTCATTAGAGTTGGGGGTGCCTTAAGAATATCTGGATTTCTTCTTAGTTTAATTATAATATAGAAGATTCTTGCCATATTTTCAAGACTATGAGATAAAACTTTTTCAACTTTTTGTTCAAGTGGATACATTCGTATTCTAATTTATCAAAAATCTTTGTATTAGCTTTAAATAGTAAGTTTATTTTTTTATATATTTTACATAAATTTTTCTGGTTATTGTAAAACTTATTTCGCAGATTGTCTGACTTAATTACTTAGATTGGTGTGTATAACATTATTAATCCGTTTCTGATTTTATTAAGGAAAACTCTTTAAAAGAAAATTTCTGTATTTTAAGAAACTATTAGTAGGTATTATAATTTTAAATTATTTTATTTTGGTGGTATTTATATTTCATAATATTTTATTTAATTTCGTTAGATATCTCTAGTGACCCTTAAGAATGACACTACTGAATAAGCTCGTGGTATTGTATGTACTGATATTGTAAGTTTTGTTGTTTAATTAAGATTTTTAATTTAGTCCTGTATTTTTGTAAAAATAATTTCTTGTATTTTAACACAATAGTAAGTAAAATGTTAATTCATTAATATTTTCTAAAATCAACATTTGTAATACTTAATATACAAATTGTCTTGTTTAATTTCTTAGTACCTCGGCTTTGGAAGATTATCTGGATTCTCTTCGGTGAAAACAATTTTTAAATTGTTGAGAAATAGGTATACCTTTTCTTAATTTTTTTTAAATATACTATGTACAAAATAGTAATTTTATTTAATTATTTTGATAAAGCTAGGTCGAATATCTCCATTTGATTGATGTGATTGAGTGATTTATAGGAAGAGTAACATAATGGAACTATCCCTTTGTTTAGATAAGAAGGTCCGTAGGTTAAATTGGCATTTTTAAAATATTTTTTCTCAAAGATGTTGTGGTATAATATGATTCCAGCTTTCTGTCGCAGGTTCACGTTTACTTAAAAAAAATAATTTGTAATATGTGCTATGGTCTATTCACATAATTTTTTTTTTTTATTACTAAAGATTATTATAATCTGTCATGCTTATAGGACATTTAGTGAAAGGTATGTCAAAATAAAATATCTTGCGCGGGATGTGCCCATCGACTCATCCCTCAATTTTAATAGATCCTAGATTCTGTTTACTTGGTTCTTAAGGTACTTTCTTTTTCAGTCTGCCTACTACCGAATTATTGGACATTAGGCAGCTGGCCAAATTGTTTGGATGTTCTATTATTCTCTCCTTGTATACTTTAGTTCTAAGCACTATTTCTTCTTTTACTGTAGGTATATCCAGGTCCCGATGTATTATTTACATAATTAAACGACTCGTTTTAATTATAAATTTTTTATACATACATTTTTAGGATAATTAAATAATGATATCCTTTATAATGGTACGCCAATTTATAACGATCCTATATATCCTAGCGATGAAGCTTATGGCGCGACAATTACATTAAATATATTTACTCGCACTGATTTTCGAATACGTTCTTCATTCTTGGATTTTATGAAATATGAAATAAGTGATTTTTTACTTTAGACTGTATTTACATTTATTATTTTAAATATATAAAATTATATTATATGAAAAACACAATTTCCTATCAACTGATTAATGTATTAATGTATAATTTTAAATAATTCTTTGGCATTATTACTAAGACAATCGAGCTTAGATTTACACCTGGTCTTCTAACTGCAGTCAAAGGTTAATAATATATAGTTTATTCTAGCGAAGTAACGCAAACTCGTTAAACAATTATAATTATATGTTTAATTTAATATAAGAAAATTTCAAAAAAAATTAATTATATACTTACTTAGTTTCATCCTAAGTATATTAAAGTACATACATATTTATTTTATATAATATGTAAATATAATTATAAAATAAAAAATTTCTCAGTAGTTTTACATATGATAATTTAATTTTGCATTTGAATAACGTAGTGCTATGTACTACGATTATAGTTTCAAAAAGTTTTTTATTGGTCATATGTGTTAATTATATATAATTAAAATTTGAAACTAAAACTAAAAAAAAATATATGACAAATGTAAAATTAAATAGGAAACTTTAAATAAAATCGCATTTTGATAAAACATTTAAATTAACAAGTTAGTTTAGTAATAGATTCAATAATAGAAAGTATGTATTTAAAAATTTATAAATTTGTTATCACAAAAAGCATTGAAGATCTGAAGTGAATGGGGTACCGAGATTAATCAATTTTATCAATGATGGGCCAGGGTCTGGGGCGAACCACTCCGCACTCCTTCGATATGCTTCTAGGTTTTGGTTTTCTTGTAAATAATATTACTAAAATATTGCTATTGATAATTGTAGATATCGTTGGACCAAAAGAACAATTAAAAGACAATTTTTGCATTACAATAATGAATCTATTTACAGACTAAAATTGCTCTACTCCTAAGCTTAATCTTACCTAATTATCAACATACAATACTCTTCAATTACCTGTGCTATCTGATCGAAGCGTCCAAACAATTCATTAAGCGTCTTCACCAAATCGGAAGCCGTTAGCCGTTCAGAAAGGGGAGTGAAATTCACAATGTCTGCGTACAGGATACTGACATTGTTGTGACGTTGGACGTGCATTTCGTGGAACCGTGTCTGCTGACCTCCGCCATGTTGACAAGCGTCCGCCATCTTTAACATGATGCTACGTTTCACCTGTAATGAAAAATAGAATTCAAAATGTTGTGCTTTAGAAACAACCAAGAATATATTTTGTGGAAATATATGAGTAAATACGTTTTAAAAAAAATTTCCAACAAAATATGGATTCAGTCGTTCAAAACAATTGCGTTTATATAATTATATCAATGTAGTAGCAACAGATATGGAAATATTTATATACATGTAAATAGACATAATTATAATTATGAATTATTAATTGATTTCAAAGAAAAAAAAACATTTAGATATTTCAATTATTAATTTAGTATTCCATATTAGGTCAAATATTTTAATGCATATATGGAAATGCAATTATAAATTATTATTATGCTAATTAAATACAAAAGTAATTAAATTAATTTTGCATATGCATTTTATAATTCAATAAACACCGTTTATAACAAACAGTTTATATTAAGAGTCTAGACTGGTTATTTGCTTACATTAAAATATTTAAAATAAACATAACAAAGAAAGTAAAATGTAAAATTACTTTAATTTGAATATTCGCAATATTATTAACATAAAACTAATAATAATTTATTTGAGTGAATCTAAAAAGGTTTATTATTATTTAATCTTTAGAATTTTTTAAAATTTTTAATTTTTAAAAGTTTGAAATGCATATATTTCCTATAATAATGCTCTTGTCCTGATTTTGCATTTTATTTAACTGCAGCAAATAGCCTTTAGCAAAATTAACTTGCCCCATTCTTTCAGAGGTTTAAATCTGTTAAATCATTTAACATAATATCTGACTGAAACATTTATCACACATTAAGGTAGTTGTATCGTGGAATGACTTTTCAAAGGATTTTAATAAAACTTCATTTAATTGCTCTTTAATTAATTATAAGACATATTGACCTCAGGTCGATTAAAATTTACCACTCCATTATTGAGAAAAACGATATTAAAGTTTTGTTATTTTAACACAGGCTCTTATGGGAAATAGTAATTTCAATGTTATTTTTATCGAATAAAATAAAAACGATTCAAAGGAATTCAATAAAAATTTAATATATTATAGAAACAGTAGTTATTAATCACATAAAAAAAATGGAAATTATTGTCCACGCCATTACAGAAATAAAATTTTGTAAACATTGAAAATTTTTATAAAATCAAGAAATGACTGTATGTGTATGTACGTGTATGTACGTGTAGATACTATTTACATGTAGTGAGAACAGTGAGACTGTACTTTCACAAAAGTTTTTAACGAGACTATTTGACACTAACGTTTCAGCTACATTATAATTTTAGGTTGCTGAGTTATACTTTTGAGCATGACTATCACGATACAACTACCTCAAAAACAAGTGAGCAAAGTGTTACTTTTGTTGATACATTAGTTACACTACAACTACCAGCTTTTTTGTAATAACGAAACTTTACCTTTTATGATATTGGAATATTTATAACGGGAATGTTTCAACTATTATTTAGCATTAAATAATAAATTACCATCCTGACCATGCACGAACGTGTGACATTTTAAATATATTAGTCAGATATCAGTGTTTGTTAAATACTTCAGAAAAGAAATTTATTCTATAAATCTTATATATTAGTATAATAAACACGGGTTAGATTTAATCCAATTTAAAAGTGTTTTACAAACAATATTAAGGGCATTTTAAGACGGTAATTTTAAACCCTTCAAGAAATGATTGTAAAAGTTGAAAGTTTGATGTTACATGTTTGGCGCAACTGAGTTCAAGACGACAAGTCGTTAAGGTACAATGAAAGCACTATGTCTTCCTCACTGGGACCTAGGTGTTCCATTCAGCGGAGCTACAAATTGTAAAACTTGTCGATCGGTTTGATAAACCACAATATATTACTTCACTGCAGCGGAAACCTGCAATGTCCTTGAATGAATAAGAAAACTTTTCAAGATAAGAATACAGTAAGTTCGTTTTTATTCTTATGTTATTTATTCATGAATAAAAACAAAAAAAATCAAAAGATTTTTATAGATTTGTTTTCTAACTTATTTTAATGCGAATTTGTAAGTTGTTTAAAATATTAAAATTTCTTATCTCTAAAAGTGATGCACGTGGAAGTTTTACAAGCAAAATTTTGATAAATTCGGTGTAGTAAATAAACTACTGTTAATATTCTATTTAACGTAGGTTCTATTTTATTGATCGAACATGGATAATTAAAAAAAAATGAAATAACTTTTATGGGTGACCACATTTAATTACTTTCAGTTCTTATTAATTATCTTTATTTAATGAATTCTTCTATATATCGTAGAGCTAATCGCCGTTCTATTAACCTTTAAAACCATATTGCGTATTTAATATATAGTTATCTAATTAATTCCAGACTGTTTCTACCGTTTTTTCATTTCTCTACTATCACATTTATATTAAGAACTACAAAATTAATCTATAAAAATAACTCGATCAAACACCATCATGTGAATCTGCCACCCAGGTAAATTAATTTTTTTTTTTAGTTTCACAGTTCGTTGAGCTTTTCATAACAGGTGACTGACGCTGAAGTCATCCAATCATTTCCACTCCCATCCTATCAACTAGACCGATAAAATATGGTACGGGGAGAAATAGCAAGGAACTTCATAAACACACACACATGTTTATATTTATAAATATCGTCTAGTTAATTTTGGCTATAAGGAATTATACAATTTATTATATAGAATTATTTTTATAGAATTTATACTAAAATAAGAAATGAAGAGGGGGGGGGGGGGCATGTCAATTAGGCTCGGCATATCACTCACTTCGATTGTTTTACTTAATACTTGGTTTTGTGCATCCTCAAATATTAGAATGGTTTTTCAAAGTAAACATTTGGTGAAATAGAATGGCTAGGTGAAGTTCTAGTCATTCGTACATTTCAATTCTAACGTTTTACAAGTTGGAGCAACACACAGAAAATCAATTTTAGTTCAAATTGATTCCCTATCTGTTACAGGAGTCGCTTTTATTCAGAGTGAGCACTCGTTGTGCCGTCTGTAGCTCATAAAAGAGACATTCCCTATGAACGACTGAATAGAAAACAAACGCGTTCATGACAAAAAACTCATGAAAAGTAATAGATTTTACTCCAAAATGTTTACTGGGTTGTAAAGTCTAAAAGTACATAAGCGAATTAAAAAAAATCAAACCGAATTTTTTGTGGTTTTTTAAGCACACTCCGCCTTATTCTTTGGTGTGTTCGAATGTAACTTTACATGTGGTGTTATGACTCTTCGTTATTTCCCGTTCCTAATTCGAAGTGTCCTGTTTTGTGACGTTTCAATCACTATTGCACTTCAATTACAGTTCGCATCAACTTATTTGTATTCTAACAGGTTGAGTAGTTTCGCCACTTGTAGCTGATAAAAAGACAATTCATCTGAACGACAGTGAGAAACTGAGCTCTAAATGAACGCTTTTATGATACAAAAATCATACGCATCTTCAATACAATGTCAAGTGACCAAAATTTTTAGTGAGTGGGCATAATGATGGCACATTGGATACGGTAGAATCAGTAAGATATATGTTGCATCAGAACAACGTATCAACCCAGGAAAGCGAATAAGAACCCTTAAAGTTTGTAGAAGATATGAAAGCCAAAACAACTAACTTCCTAAACATGAACTGCGGAATTGAATGCAGTTTCTTCTGATCCGAGAACAGATTTTCTGACTGAACACAATCTTGTAAAATCCTATAAACATACGAGAAATGTACGGGACTCTATTTCATGTATATCATTCCTCAGTACATGTGTTGACATATCATATACTCGTAAAACGAAAATCATACACGAAAACATATCAATCGAAATGTAAGTTAATTTATTTGCAACAAAGTTCTGAAAGTTTTCAGCATATCCGTGTTTCTGTAGCTACGAGTATAGCTATATAGCTTTATGTATTATATATGTACCTCACTTATATAAGTTGGAACATTCAAAGCAACTTTGTGCTTGTTTGTAAGGTTTACCGTTTTCCGTTTACGATGTGATGTCATGTGCACTATCTTCAACATGTAATACATTTACTAAATGTAAATAGAATATCATTTTATAAACAGATTTTATATTTGCGTGTACAACCCAAGCACTTCATTTGCATATTATATTTTTATGATACTGTTCAAATTATGGTCTAGACGAGAAAATTATTTTCTATTTAATATTTTTGACATGCAAATATTTATTTTGGAACAAGTATTATGATAAGTTTAAATTTGTACCTATTGTAATATTGTATTCTTACTCGTAAAATTATATTTTATTTTAATTTATTATATTTAATACAAAATTATGTATTGATTCATTTCAATTTTTATCTTAATTATCTTCTTAATCTTCTTAATATATATAAATTACGTGTCACGTTGTGTGTCCGCGATGGACTCCTAAACTACTTAACCGATTTTAATCAAATTTGTACACCGTGTGCAGTTTGATCCAACTGGAAAGATAGGATAGCTTACATCTCAATTTATGATTGCAATATTATCTTATTGCAAATTATTTGTCTATTAATTATCTGTTAGACATCTGGCGACATCTGTTGACTAGATTGAGTAAATATTCTGTTGACTAGATTGAGTAAATATTCAATAGATGGCGCTATGTAATGTAATATGACAAAAACGTTAGTCACAGCAACGCGTGGCCGGGACAGCTAGTATTATATATTTTTAAATTCTCTCATTTCTTTTCAATGATCTTCTTGTCTCCTCATCTTTACTTTCGCTATCCATCTGTTCCCAAATATTCCGCATTTTCTCTGATACATACGTCCTCTTTCTTCATTTCCAATAGTAAATCTCGCGATCATTTTAGTTCCTTCTCCTCCATAACTTCCTCCATCTTTCTCATCCTTTCATGCTGTTGCACTTCTTATTGCTTTCTCTTTTCTCTATTTTATCTTATATTACATCTCTTATTATTATGGTAAAAATTTATCACAAGTTTATTTAATTTTAAATGGTAAATCCTATAATAATTTGAGAGCAGAATTAACCTAAATTCATTTGTAAAGTAATAAAACTATGAATATAATAGCTGTATATCAAACCAAAACTAGAATGAATCTTTCTTAATTCCTCGAAGGTTACTTTTTCATTTTAAATTAAATTTATATGTCTCTCTCTCTCTTCAACACATACTTGCGAAAATTCTCGTTCCCGATCTCTTCTTACCACTACTGTTATTTTTTCTGTTTTTGATCTTCCGTTCTTTCGTTATACACACCTAGCGTGCGTGCCATGATTAAATGTATTTCATTATTCATATGCTTTTACTTATCATACTTATACACATTTTCATTGTCATGGTCAAAACTTTGCAATCGATTTTTAACGATTCTTTTCATAAGCTATCTAGCTCAAATTTTACGTACAATTTGAATGCGTTGAAAAAAGGATAATTTTTAATTTAAGATATTTTTATTTATAATATTAAAAGTTAGTTTTTGACAGGATCAGGAATAGAACAATCGCATGTACGACTACAACGAAATTACACCGAATTCAATTCTTTCCTTAAAATTGCAATAGTTAAAATACAACAACTAAAATTCGACTATCATGTAGCCTTTGCATATACTTTTTAGAATATTGAGAACTGTATAAAACATAGTGCAAAAATATGTAGTGTCACTTTATCTAAAAGGATTCAAAATAAACATAATAAAGCTGTCTTTCTTGAATAAACATATATGACAGATTCTCATACATTTTTACAAAACTTTATTTTATTTCTTACATGATGTGAGCTAATTAACTATCAGGTAATTAATATAATATAATAAAAAATAAAAAACTTTATAATTAAAAAAGTACAGAAATAAAACGCTTACCTCAGCTGCAATATAAGCCGGAATCACACTCAACAATAATTGTTCTTGTTGCTCCCTCTCACATTCTAATTTCACTCTGGATTCAATACCGGTTCGAGTTCCTGCAACTGTCCTACGATGGGCACGTTCTGCCATTATACGATAGTACATTCCCACGCCACTAGAGGCAATCAGAAGAATTACTTCAGATGATAACTGAAAGACAAATATTAAGAAATACGTGTATGAAATTAAACAATATAATCGATTACTTGCTTACCTGTCTGGTAAAGATGTTTCCTAAGTCGGACCACCCCATAGCTAGCCTCCATACAACATGCGTTATTGTAAGCAAAGCGGCCATTATAATGGACACCAGTCTGGGGATAGGTAGCATGGTGTGTGTACCCTGCAACAAAAACATTATACAATTTGTAATAAGCGTCGTCAATCGCGGGTGGTTTACTCTATCGACGTTTAATATACGCAAGAGCACAAGAAAACTTCGAATTAAATAAAGCATAAACTATTCAACCAGAGTTGATTTTAGACAATATAACCGTCTACACGATTAGATATAGTTTCTGATTCAGATCCAGACTAACTGTCCGTTTATCGTATATGTGAACACTAAAATTGAATAAATCTGAAGCGGAGGTTAGAACAGTATGATGAGAGCATACCGTCAGATAGGGTAATAAGAATCTGAGCTCTCATCGAATCGTGTAAACAGTCCGTATAACTAAAATCTGAAGCGTATTAAAAATTGAAAGAAAATCGAGTAGAATTTGAACCTGAATCGTATCTAATCGTGTATCAGGAAACGTTTCAGATAATTTAAACGAGATGTGTAGTAATATGAATATGTCCTATGTATATGATCTGTTGATCTCTCCAGTAGGATGGTACTCCAGTCTTGCACTAAATACATGCAGATACTGAGAATCGAATCCAATTTCAACTTGGGTAGTTATAGTTAAAGAAAGCACTTCGCTTTTTAGACTATGAGCGATTTGGAATATAGATTTTATGTGGGGAAGCGAACAACACTACACTAAGTGAGAAATTTTACCAAATAGTTTACTAGGTTGTCACACTCGTTTAAATACGTATAGTTTCTAAAAAAGTAGCAATTCAGGTAAAGTAGTGCTTACCAGTATTATGACAAACATTGGAAGCGCAGCTTTCGTCGGTGAGATGATTATAAGGGTGCCAATAGTCAAGGTAATAATAGCTATAAATACAGCGACCCATGATCCAAGGATCGTATCCAATACGATAGGAATATGTGAGCATCCTAGAACTGCAGCCGTTATGATGCACATCACACCCAGCGTCACCAAATCTTTGGTTTCCTGAAATAACAAAAAATGTGTAAAAATTTTGTGTAGGCCAATTTTTCGTAAGTGACAATGTTTCGCTTTTGCTTGGAGTAAAATATAAGTGTGGTTTAACCTAGCAAAACAACTGGTTTATATTTTTCGTTAGTTAACTGTGGTTAGTCTTTAAAGAATGCAATTGAAGAGCCCATTTTTAGGTTAAACTCATAACTAACTGTTGAAAAATATTGTGTATTTCTATATTTGTTTAACAAACACTTTCACTTGTCTAATCAAGGTCTTACTCTACATATATTTATCATATCTAATTTAGAAACCGTAACATCATTACGTAAATACATTTATCTCTCGTTCCTTAGATGCAAGGGTGTGAATTCCATTTTGGACGAGTACTTCATGCTGACTGTAATAGATACACAGTACTCGTGTAATCTCCATAAACGCTAGATGTACCAGAGCCGAATCAAGTCACTTGGATTATCAAGTTACTACACATGAAATAAGCCTTATTTCGAATGAGATATTACTGCTAATTAAAATGCATAAAAAATGATTGATTTTTGGTGGGTTCGTGTCCTATATACCCAACTTATAATCCGACTCTGGGATGTACTAAATCAAGTTGTTTGTGATACTCAGTTTCACCATATCAAGTAACTCTTGTTTAGTAATTTGCTTTCATATAGATTAAATACCAGGATTCATTAATTAGGTGTTGTCTTTACTAGTATTAATACGGTAGCAGGAGCAAATTAAGGAGCCTTGCGTTACCTCGTATATTATGGTACTTCTAGTTTTCGGATATAGAGAAAACAATGTTAGCCATAATGTTGCTTTAGTGACTATGTTTATTCATGATGGTTTTTACAAAATATTAATAGTTAAAAATGACATTTGGATAAAAAAGATGTGCTATTAAAAATTACTATCTCTGTTATAGAATGGAGTATAAAAAAGAAGCATACTCAAATTTTATTTTACAGTAATGGTATATCAAGAAAAATATAATGAATTACTATAGTCAAAAATATGACTAAAATTTATTCGGTAATAATTTCAAATAGCTGCGATTTTTTGGTAATTTCAAAAAACATAAACGGCAATATACAATAAAAATTAGTAAATAAACAACTCAATTACTGGTCCCACCTCTTGTCACACACATTCATAGACAGGCAAGTTTTGTATGACCCCCATTCCCTTATAACTGTATAAAAGCGTGACCAATTGAATCTACAGCCCCTAACGATAATAACAAATAATAGAATTTACGGTTCGCAAAATAAAGAAGTATATAATACATAAATCAAACATCAATAACCCACAAAGACAGGGTTTCACGATCACGCTTGCGATAAAAAGAAAGTATTTACAGTTTTACAAAGTAATACGAAAGCTTTGGTATTTTTTTCTATTTCTATTGAGCTCTTAAAAGGGTCACTTCAAGTATCTTGACCTTTGTTATAGCTTTATATTTCATCTGTAATAATATCACGTCTGTCTCGTTTTACAATAGTATTCTATAAAGTGTAATATTACTCTTAAAAGAAATGATTTATTTCTTGTTAAATATCTAACAAAGGTACCTTAAAAGAATTATTTATGAATTGTCTAATTTAGATGTAAATTAAATATTAGTACGATCTAAATATAAAAACTGTTTCTAATTTATTAAAAAGATATTAAGAGATAAATAAGACTATATGAAAATTATCCATTTGGAATCAATTTTAATTTAAATAACTTTTTTCATTCTAAAGTTAAATTTTTTAATAAAAGGAAAAAAGTAATTTCAGATCTGGGTGTAAATAACATCTATGGAAAAAGTTTTGTAATTAGTTTTCGCAGAAACCATAATGAGCAATTGCAGTTTATAATTTATTCAGTTTCGCTATTTGTGAATACTTATTTTTTATATTTTTTAAGTTTCTTTATTTTTAATATTCACGTTTATTTTAACTATAGAAAATGGAATACTCTTAAAACTACATATGTAGATAATACTCCAATATATAAAATGCAAGATCTCAAAGAGGTTCTATAGGTACAGCTTCTAGCCAATACGCTAAGTTTTTTAAATTAATCTAAATACGTAATCCGGGAAATTTTGTCATCGAACAGTACATTTATTTTTGCTTATAACTTTCTTTATTATATAATATACAGCAAAAGGAAATTAAGAAAAGTTGTAGATAATGATTATCTACAAAAAAGGTCTGTACAAAATTAGTATGTAATTTTTAGTCAAACAAAAGAAACTAATAACAAGATGGCAGCCGAATGAGGGCGCCATCCACCGCGAAAATTCAAATTTAAATTCTGGTTTGCTGGCTACTCACAATGAAAAGTATCTTTTTAACAACGAATTCCTTACCTCATTAAGAATAACCCGATAGTGTTCTAGTCAGGTGTTCATGTTTCACGAGTATTTATTTTAGGTTATAATTTAGTTCATAGTCAATTTCATAAAGTGAAATTAGTTTTATACTGGAAATAACTAGGTAATATTATATAGTAAACAATATTTAGATTTTAGATATCTGACACAGTAGCGTAGATCAAATGCAATCAAAAGAAATGCAAATACTTTTGTAGTGATTCGTGACTGCAATATTAAAGCGCGAAATTCAAATGTATTCGGTATGTACATAACTCTATTCATTTAATGATACGTTTCGTTATTTCCTGATTCTGATGAAAAATAAAAAAGGTGAATTCTATGACATGAATTATAATCCCTGGTATGACTAGTCGAATTTTAAGATATCACATATAAAAAAAATATGCCTGATATGTACTTGTAAAATTAAAAGTAAATACTTGCTAATACAATACCATTCCCTAAACTTGAGGGAATGCACATCTGGTTCATTATTTTTCTTTTCTTTATTTAAGCCAAGGAATGATTAATGAAATAACAACGTCTAATTTTGTTTAGTCTTAATTATTTTGCAAAAAACTTAATGTGTAATGAAGAATGTTTTTAAGAAAGCGAAATAAAAGGGAACTGGAAAATTAATTAACAGTAACTGAGGCGTTTACGAATTGATGAAAATGTAAATATATAGTTGACGCATTACAGTTAGTTGCTGCGTGTAAAATAGAATGCACCCACTATATCCAGTCCATCTTTCAAATACTGATAAATAAATTTAGTAGACTTTGCTTCAATTCAATTATTATGTATCCTCGTATATTAAGTATGTCAGTTAAATTAAATAAAATAGCAAACAAATGTACAAATTTGAAATACATCAAATTAATTTTGTTTGATTACTACTATTACTAATCTTGTGAAAGGCGATTATAGCTAACGGCAATATATGAGGAATAATGGACTTGTGTCCTCTTTTTTTAGTGGTCCATTTTTCAATTGTTGATTGAAATTGATGTTAATAAATGTGTATTAGCCTGTCTGTTTTATTAAATATCTAAATATTGACGGAGATATAGCAATTTAAAGTTTGAATTGTAGTTTTAGCGCTAGAAATTGTCGACCATATTTGTATGACGTGAAATGCAGTGCTGTGGAGTGCAGTACACATTTATTAACATCATAACCCATTTGCTGCAATAAGTGTTACATAATTTGATTTATATAACAGTTGCGCTGTATGAAGGCTGATTATAATTTAGCGTTACTAATAATGTAGGTTTTCTAAATGGTGGTTAAATCTTTAGAATTATAAAAATTATCCTGATAAAACATGTATTCATGATTCATAACAATTAAACCTAGAAAATATAGCACGGGTTCGGGGATCGAACGCAAAGACGCAGCAGTGTTGCGTTAAGCACCTATACTCTCGATAATAATACATAGCTACAAGATAAACTATGTTTAATTTGTATTTAGCAAGGTGTAATCAATGAAACACAAATTTCTTATAAATATGTGAAACTTAAAAACTTATAAAAAGGACTTTGTTGTACTTTGTATACCTTAGCAATACTTTGTGTTGTAAGTAATAAAAGAACTTAATGAGTCACGTATATCAAGGCGCTTTGTAATCTGTCATATCTACCGAGAGCTGCGTTAACATATTACAGTACACGACGAGTATTTGCATGCAGAATGAATAAGTACTTTAAGCAATTACTTACTACATAGTGTCACACAAACTGTGTTGATACATTACTGTATAGATGTTTGAATAATACCGGAATACAACACCACCCTATATTTGGTTTAATCGCAGTAACAGTATTGTTGCATTTTTTATGACCAAATTTTTATAGTAAAGTTTTTATAATGTCTTTCGGGGCAATCCATAAATTACGTCACACGCGAAGGGGTCAGTGTGACAAGTGGGGGAGGAGTATGTAGCGTTGTGATATATAAAAAATTGCTTATAAAATCGGAATTTTGTGAAAAAATATAAATTTACTCGGGTTGTTACTCGCAAAATGTGACAAGGACAGGGAAGGGGAGTCAAAAGTGCAAGAAATTTGTGTGACGTAAATATTATATTTACCTAAACGATACGTATTGTTTCTGATTGGTTATCGTGCTACAATTTATGTTTAAATATAAGTTTATTATGAAATAATCAATATATTTAAAACTGCAATGCAAAACTACATAAATTACCATCTAAACATAGGCTACTACTACTATTTACGAGTATGTAAAATTTGTTTGGAATATTTGTAAAATATTCTAAACAATAATAGAAAGCACAAAAAGGATATCTGTTTTAGGTTGAACAAATAACTTACAATTAAAACAAATTGACTGTGAAATATTATCATCTGATACAAGAATAAACTTCTACAGATGTATTTTTTTCTTCGGGATTTAATTTTTATGTATATAATGGTTTTCATTGTTATTAAAAATATTTAAAAAGTGGTCTAAAAGAGTTATCATTTCATTTCGAAATTGTAATATAAAAGGCACTACCACCAAACAAGCAAGCATCAAAAATAAATCCTATTAAAAGAAGAAATCGTAATTTACTGCTGGCTGTTAGTGAAGGATTGCATGTCAAGGAAACTTGTTTCCCTTTTCATTTAGTTTTTATACGAATCCTCTTATTCTCATACACAATGAAGATATAATAGGATCTCAAATAATGTTTATATACGTTTTATAATTGTTGATTGAAATTGATGTTAATAAATGTGTATTGGCGTGTCTATTTTATTTAATATCTAAATGTTGACGGAGATATAGCAATTAAAAGTTTGAATTGTAGTTTTAAAGCTAGAAATGGTCGGCCATATTTGTATGACGTGAAATGCATTTTAACGTCAGTTATTTGTTGAGTAGATCAATGCTGTGGTAATGTTCTGTAGCTGTTGGTAGTCAAATAATCAAGTCAAATCAAAGAATAATAAGTTCTTATTTTATTTAACTCTGCTAAGGCAGACAATATTGAAATTTTATTGTTCCTTGAAATAGTTGTAAATAATATTTGATATTTTGATATATAAATACATATAGCAGAGATTTATGAACTGTAAGGTTGGTAACCTTATACAAGGATTGTGATGTCACATGCACTTGGAATGTGTACAACGTTGAATCCCCTTTAATAATTAAATAGACAAAATGACTTTTTTAATTGTTAATATCTCTTAACATATAAGGAGTTATTTGAAAATAATTGAACATTTGAGGTTCTAGTAACCCACTTGATCAATATATAGTACACTTTTATAGAAACTAAGACATAAGACACAAGCCCATTATATACGGTTATATGTATGCAAGACTCGAAATAAAAATTAAATTCGATCGCTTTATTACGTCGGACAAGTCGATGCATTTTCCTACTTTTATTTATTTAACGTTAGCCTATTTTCGATGCTGAGTTCTATCACTGTATTCAATCTATCGCCTTATTCAAGATTAAGTACTTTATGATAATAAACGTTTTTAAATAATTGTTGTACAAACCTGTGAATTCAACCCGACCCATATGCTGGCCACCACACATGCTGTAACGGCGACGCTGAGGCCCGTAAGGAACAGAGATCGTTTGAGCCGTTGGCGATAGCGAGCGTAAAGGACGTCCAACTGAGTCCCGTCGGCTGAAAAACAAAATGTAAAAGGTGTTAAATGATTAATCTACTTAAAAATAATAAAAGTAATTTAAAACTGTTGTCGTTTTAATTAAGAACATTTTACTACTCTCGCTACGTGTAATTAATGTCAATTATTTTGTCGCTAATTTGAATTTAAGAAATAACGTGTTTTAATGTAAACAACTTTATATTTTCTTAATTAAATACGTTTAGAATTCTAAGGTTTCAAGATTCAACTTCACAAAATATATATGTTTTGTTTTAGACGCATTATTTTATCTTATTTGTTGAGCTGTTTTAAATTTTTAACAATAGCATAATAGTGGATTTTATTGTGTCGTATTATGAGGTATTTGTATGTATATATGTATTTAAATACTTTTGAATAGTATTTGTGTACATCGCTTCTCATGATGTCACCATGAAAAGCAAGCAACGTAACTGCCCTGCGACCAAGAAACACAGTCGCTCAAAACGTGCTCGGAACAAATTTCAAATTAGTTTAGTTTCGTTCGTTCCGTGTGCGTTCACTCACTAACAACACAGTTGCATTCTCATTCGGTTCGGGAAGATTCGGGGCTCGCGTTTGCAATCAGTCGATCCATGTGCAGATGGCCTTAGAATAATAGAAAAATGATTTAGATTTTGGACGGCACTGCGCCCAAGATCATTGATGATTGACATCAGCATGCTGTCTTTGGGTTTGATCCACAAACCAATGTAATATTTTCTGGGTATGGTTGATTTTGCTCTCATTATGACGAACTAATTAGGCAGTTGTGCAGCATGGTTTTTAACTATGTAAGGCATGGTATTTATTAACAACGATATGTGATGATAAATGGAAGTGGGTATAAAAAAAACCGTATTCGTTTAAATGCACAAGACAGATAATAAAAATAAAATGTATATTATGTATCTATATCACTAATTTGAACCACCCCTGCTTACAACTAATTTTGATAATCGGGATCCTAATGTAATTTTCACATACCACTTTTCCACATACCTTTAAATAGTTCATCACTCATTTTCTCAGTAAAGAAGAAGAAAGGTCAAAGAATGATTTATAAAAGTAATTTGAACCAGTTGTTACTGATCTTGTTAGTTTACTATTCAAAAATAAGGTAACGACTGCGACAAGGTTCTCTAATTAACGCAAGTGAATTTTTAATCTATCTTTCAATATTTTGTAATGAATATGTAAATACGCATGTTTGCATTTACTAATTAGCCTAGTTCGCGTTATAGGAGGCTGTTTATTTAAATTAACATCACACGCGATGAAACAATGTGTAACTAGAATCATGAACTACTAAGTCAGTTAGAAGTTACACCTCGGGCTACAACAACAAAGGCAGAGTAATACAGAGTTGAAATGTAGCTATCTAAGAAACAAAGATTTCGGCTTTACCCAGAAGGCTTTTAGACTTAGTAGTACTTAAAGATAATTTAATTAAATGATTTCATATTGGCTAGACTATACATTAGATGTGTAATATAACCTAACTTTATTTTCAAATATAGTACAACCAAGAATGTTTAATTGTTTTACATGTATTTACTACGAGTAATTAAAAGAACGATAAAATATTTGATTTATTGATGCTTACTCTGTGCTCAAGCTTAATTGGCCTTAAGGGTACCTGACTTTGGAGCCATTTCTTAACTACCGTTAAATTTTCTTTACCAAATACATAAGAATATAAACATACTCAAATTATTATGGACGTGCTAGGTTTAGTAGTTTAGATCATTATTAATATTCGAGATTCAAATATTCCTGTGGTATTCAACATTATAATTTTGTTTAATTGCATGAAGTATACTATATATTTCTGAGGTGTTTCAATTGAAGAGCTGGACGATGTATTACTCTTATATTATATTATAATACTCATTTTGTATTCATCATTACTGTTTATCATTTTCTGTTTTCTTAATATTTTTTCTATATTAGGTCTTCTTGTTTATAAGGTCTTTGATAACGCTATTGACCAATTTCACAGTTGATTAAATGCGAGAAAATAGGCAATGTCACATCATCGCGTAATAATAAAAACGAAATCCAGTTAATGTACGATATAGGTTTATGATAGGTTTTTAATGAATTCTTTCACAACACAATAGAAAATATTCTCCGTTATTATTCACATTATTGAATAATTAGCAGGGTGGTGTTGAACGCAGGCTATTAAAATTAATGCGAGACATAACCCCTACATACAATTTTGATCGGAATCCAATTAAATGCGAATCGTATCAGTCTGAATGGTGATTGGAATCCTATTAGACATTAGTGAGACATTACATGAAGCTTTGGACAGCATGTCTGCACCAGCCGGAACGCTCCGTACTTCCTCTGATTGCCTTCCTAATACTTTCCAAACGAGGTTTGCCGAGGTGCAAGTCGTGGTACTACCCAGTACTACCGAACACTGTCTAACCGCTCTCTGATACGAGATTGCTGAGATACGACACATTGTTTGTAGGGTCAATGGGTCAATATTCTGAATTTGTGACTGAGATGGAAGTTTGAAAGAATTGCATTGAAAGTTTTTATCTGAAATAATTTCAATTGACAAAAAGGAAAATGTCTGTTTCAACTTTGGTTAAAACATAAATATGTTTGGATTGAAAAAGGTTACATTGTACGTTACGTTACTACATATTTAGTAGCTTTAATATTTGAAACTAAATTGTGTGCATAAAAACTAGCTATAGGTTCCGGTAAAACATTAACTATCATGCATATTTGATATCACTTGATATCAGTCATTTAACTTCTGGTGTAACCTCGTAGTACCGATAGCTCCTCTTATTCTTCCTCTCTCTTCCTCATCTTCTATAGTATATAGTATATATATATAGTATCGGGTTTCATCTAATTTAGCTGTCGGATTCTATAATTTTTTCTCTTTTTAAACCAATAATATTCAACAATGTAGTGTAACTTTTTCGTTAGAGTAATTGTAATTGGTAATGCGTATGTCAATTATTCCAATTTTAATTATTATATAACATTTACATAAAGAAAAACATCTTGCTATATAATATTTACATTTTGAGTGTAAATAGATTTATAAATTTTTTATTTTAAATATAATCTGATGTATAAAACAACAAATTTAATATTAAAAATGTACAGGTAAATATTTAAATATTATGTATTAGAAAAAGAATTCTTAGAAATGTAATTCTTTGCATATTATGATGATTCCCTCAGCTCGGATTATTTTCCGTGTTTACTACTACATATTCTTTTTCCCGTTTTTGAATGAATCCTTTTGGGACAGAGTTGTCTCTTCAGTAACCTTCGTCAGCAAAAATTTAAATATCATCTGAAAATACCCTCCTTATCTTGTTTAATGTCACGGTTTAATAGATCATCCATGACACCTGAAAAATGAATTGCTTGTGCTGAGTCTTTTCTTACATTTAATCACAAAATATGGTAATTTGTGTATAAAAGAATTTCATTTTTTTTTAGAACTATATGTTAGTTTAAATGTAAAGAAATTACTATTAAAGTTACGCTCAATATTTATGCAAATATTCTAAAGCCGAATATTTGAATGGAGTTAATAATATTTTATCTAAAACCTTTATAAACTTATGCTTTTGTTATTCAAATTATTATTAAATAAATTATACCCAAAAAGTTTTCTAATAAAGTACTAAATTGCGTCTTTAGAAGTAAATGTTTAATGAAGTTAATAATACATCAGCAATAAACCGGTTTACAGCTAAATGATTGTTAAATAAAAGTAGATAATCTCTTTTAAAGATCACTTAAAGATCATTTAAAAGGTTCTTTATTGCACCAGATTTGTGTATAAAACGCTATTTCACCTTATTATAAATTTCAGTTATAAATTCTCCTTGTTGTAAGTAAATGCAGCACATGGTAGTATGGCAATTCGTCGGGTATGGTGTACCATGCATTGCAATTTTCTATAAAGAGACAAAAATGCCTTTTTTATTTGTTAATATTTCCTAAAACATAAGAAAAAATAAGGTCTATATATATATATATATATATAAATATAACTATAGATATTTGGGGTTCTGGTAGCCAATTTTATCCATGAAATACAACGCCAATGTACACCTATAACTACAATTACGTACTTTGTCTTTCAGTTTATCGTCATTAGAGCCCACTCGGCGTAACAGGTCAATGCTCAACGCTCAGCTAATATAGCCATAGTTTTAAATATTTATTAAAGCTTGAGTGTATCAATATTTGATCGGCTGACAATATTTATACGCCATTCCGTATAGGTATAGGTATATATGCTTTCAACATATAAAGTGACAAATCGTTGTTTCACTTTGTTTGTAAACGTCAAATAAAAAGAGAAAAATTGTAGGCAATATACACAGGAACTTTAACGTGTTTGTAAAATGTATGTATATTAGGCAGAACAGAACATGAGCTTCCTAGTTGGCACTGAATTCATCTTTCTGAGTGCGTGTGTGAAACATAAATCATGATTGAACTCACAAGTAAAATAATAGAGCATTATGACACGTTTTATAGATTTATTTAACCATGTACGCCTAATAATACGTCTGTTATTATTAACAAAGTAGTAACAAACGGGCAAGGGAACATACGTAGTTAATTATATTTTACGGGAAAGTACTTTACATAGAAAATATTATAAATTTCATGAATATATTGTCGCATATTAAATTGTCAGTCCAAATTTCAATAAAGGCTTTCACAATTAAACTAAAAATAAACAACTGAATTAATTTTTCGTGTATATTAACTTGGTTCATAATCAGTTGCTAAAAAGACCTTTTCAATAATTATAAAATATTTAAATTCGTTTTGAAGATTAAAGGATTTTAGAATAGCTATATAGCAATCTTAGATTAAATATTATTAATTTTTTCTTAAGTAAAATATTAAATTTTTTATAAGGTAACATCCATGCGGATAAATATATTATTTCAAAAAATAAATCTTAATAAAAACAAAATTAGCATTTATAAATAACATAAGTTTTACCGTCATTTTATTAATTTTAAATTTGTGTTTTTGCCAACTTCGTTCCTCTATTTTTAAATTACATAACATTAAAAAATAAAACCGGATTTATTAACTTTATTTACTAAAATGTCAAAAAGATTTAATATAGTTACCAAAAGCCCACTTCTTTAAATGATAGAATGATACATGGATTCAACAAGTAAACAAATTTATTATTCATTCATTTACTTTCATTATTAACTAATCTTTCAACCATTTTGAGTAACTAAATCATATTTAATTAATTAAAACAAAATTGCTATTGGAAATTTTTACTTCAACTAATTATATTTCTCAGTATTTTCAGTGAAGAACTTTTCACTGCCTTATAAAAACTGTAATCTAGCAATATATATGTACAGGTAGTTAATGACTGAAAATGATAAGGTTTCTGCAAGCAATGTGTTCCCAGTACTAAAATTCAAAAGCCCGTTTTACGCTTGCCATGATGTTCTAGGAGAAGGAAATTAAACAATTTTAATATAATTTATACATTTAATAAAAGAGTGATTATTTCAGTATGGAGCAGTTTTCCGTATAATTTTGCTCCCTCTGTACTCGAAGAGATACTTCAATAACGCTAAGACTCTGAGGTTCTGTTTTTAATTTAATGAACTAATAACGAATAATAATAATAATAAAAATGTCTTCCAAGAACCAAAATTCTTGAAAACAGAGGATCATTTTTTCATAATAATGTAATCTAATTTTTATAACTTTCTTAATTGATTTTATAGCCACTTTAATATGAAATATATTTAATACTAATCAAACCAAAACATAAAATTCGTTGAAAAGCCTACTTACTTTCTGGTTTTTCAACAAGAGATGTCATTTTCAATTTGCAGTGACATTTGCAAAATTGTGTTCCTTTGGATTATAATAAAAATATCACAACTTTTCACGAAAATATTTCACTGTTTTTCTGCTGATTTATTATGACATATCTTGCTGAAAGACGCTTCAAATGCCTCTTCTAATTGAAAGATCATTTATTTGAATAAATATATATTTATGTAAAATTTGTTATGGGTTTTTATACGATAATAAATTTTTTAGTTTTTGTTTATAAAAGTTCTGCAATCAACACAATACATTTATTGCTAGTTTAATATTTGTAATGTTTTTTATGGTGTCGGAGTCTCACATACATGAATTACATCACTACTAAAATCTTTGATAAATAATCCAATAAATCAAACTCAAAAAATAATGCTGTTGTCAACCAAAGAGTAAGCGATTTCGGTCACTATGTCGTCTAAATTATTTTTCCCAAATAAATATCACAATATTCATTCTTGTTTAATATTTCAGACAGGCTAGAAACACGTTGAAAGAACTAAAACACAAACAAATATGAAAATAACTTGGGGCCAATTGTTTTACAATACAACTTTCTGAATTTTAAATGTAAGTTTTCTACATTTTTTGTAAAGTTTAGTTTTACAAAAAAATATTTGCTAAACAAACAAAAAAAATTCCTTTTAATGATACATTTATACATGTTTTACATAAGGGTACATTTAGTTTTATTTACATTGTGTTTAATATTATTACACTGGAACTACTCGTAACTGCAATAACTACATTTCTTTTGAAGTAATATTAATTAACTACTAAAGATAGATGCGTTTTGTTTTGTTTAACCTTTGTCTATTTATGCAGGCTTTATTTTTCATGAAACAATTCGTAAATCTATTGCAGTCGCTATTGATGGCGAAAATATTTATTATAAATATTATTTTATGGGTTATGGGTTTTTCATATAAAAAGTGGTATTATGCATATGAATTTAAAATGTTATAATATGATGATATGAAATATCATTTACTCTGCGAAATTATTCTTTATTACATTTATACATAAGGTATAATATACTTTATTACTTTTTAGAATATAATACATAATAATATGAAACATTGACTTTATGAATAAAAATGTATGTGGAATATTTACTTATTGTAAATTTGTGAATAATATGGTAGATATTTATCAAAGTGGAAATATTTAAACAACCGAGCAACATACTTTGTTCTGCAGCAGCTAAAAGTGTTAAAGCGAAACGCAAAAAGAAATAAATAAAATGAAAATACAATCTTTATATTTTGAGATAAAACTGAATATAAAATCAAATAGAAATTTAATTATTTATGGAATAAAAGTTTAAACAAAATAAAAACTTTTGTTAATGTAATGTTATGATTAGCTTACTTAGGTTATTAGAAGTTAGACGAAATTGTACCTACACCACTGCACAGCTAGTTTAGTTATTCAAGAGATAAAATCTGTATTTCATTCAATGGGACAACACAAGCATACTACATAATGCAATAGCTAGAATATTTTACAATTAGCTGTAACTGGATTTTGGTTTTCGATTTAAATTTTAAATTAAATTAACTGGAAACAACCTTTATAAATATATGGAAATAACACAAGAGATAACTTGTATAAACAATTGTACTTTATAAACCTACAAACTCGTATATTGTCAGTATACATAATTTGAAACAGTGTAATTATCAAAGGCATAGAAAGTGATTGTTCAGATAGAATACGAAATTGTTTACAAAGTGATTGTCTCTAACAATATGTATTATTTATGTATATTCCATAGAGTTAATTTACATATCTAAGCTAAATAAGTCGTTTGTCTTATGTGCTGGGATGCTGGGATGTAAAGATACAATATCCCCATAGTCATTATCCGAACTAAGTCTGGTAAATTGAGAAGAGAATGGTTTAAACCCCCAATTAATATACTGTTTGAACTACGTTTATTAACTGAGATTTAATATTTGATCTTCGGTTATGCATAGAAACTCCACTATAATAAGATACTGTGTAAGTTATTTTGAGAATAAACAATTTCGCAATAAAATGGAAAGATGACGTAGAAATGATATTGTGTGCTTGGAAATAGGCGCTTGAAAGTAGAAGTATGATCAATGCAGGATGTACGCTCCTAGTTCCAAGAAAAAAACTGCTTTAAGGCTTTTGTCATGGAATTTTGTGATAAAAACTGTAAAAGTTATGAGAATTTCTTCAGGTTTTTTTTTGGATTTTTGTTCATAACTCGAATACGCTTCAATAGCAATGTGAACTATAGTCTTAAATCTATGTAAGGAGGCGGTATACGCACATGTCTAGTACATTGTTTTTATGTAGCTACAAGATTTCACAAGTAACAGCGACTTATTCAAAAATATTTTCTGATTCTCGAGTCAATTTTATATGGAGAATGTTCAAAATAGCGTAAAACGCATTATTTTTTTTTTAAATACGTCCTTTTAGCACTATTTCAACTTTCTGTGATAAAAACAAGTTAATTAAGGAAGATTATTTACTTCACAAGAGTATGAACTCCATAGAGATGTTGTGAATAATTGTAATTGGTTTATAAATGTCATAGATTATGCAATTCTACTAAAAATTACATCACATTACATAATTACATAATAAAAGTTAACTATTACATAAATCATTTTACCTAATGTACAACGTTTTGTGACCTATTTTACTGCTATACAATAATAAAATAAATTAGTATGCTTTTCTTAAGTTATATTACATAAATGTGGGATAACATCTATGTTTTGTGAGATGTGTGTATATATATATATATATAAATTATTATAAACATGGAATAAGCGTGATCTGCTATAAACCGGCGTCTCTAAGAATTATATGTTTCCGGTTTATTTTAATGTACAGGAAGTCTGCAAATATAAGAACTTGCTGAATATATATCACAGATATATCATATACCAGGCACTATATATATATTATACATATATACTATTGAGTGTACATGAATTTTTATGGTTTAAACCTAGATCTAGTGGACCAAGACCCAAATGAAATCTGATTTTTATTACTGAATTTATAACTTCTTTTTATAAACATATAAACTTCATAAATGAATATGTATTACCGATAAAGGTTGCCGACGTGTTATATTATCTTCTGTTTCGACGTGTTGTATAACCTCTTCCAACAAATGGTGCGTGTCGCATTATTTGTGAATCTAATCACGATGATTAAGTAAGAACCTAGTATTTTATATAAGTCTGTAAAATTTAAGTAACAACACTTCTTGATATTCAATTATAACAGTACATACTGAATAACTTATTTACAAAGTTCGCTGTACGAGTATATAAACATACATATTATATAAGGAAAACCTTTTAAGCTTGAGTGCACTTAGAATGCATGTGGCATTTTATGATTACACTATATGCATCACATTATATTTACGTTTAAACCAAATTTATGCAACTTTTATGTCTTGCAGAATAATTCTGCAGCTGACATGTAATCAGTTGTATTTTTATCTCAACTGAATGATTTAGTAGTTTAGTAACATCATTGGAAAAACACCCTAATATAATATTTGACAAATTATCTCTTAACAAAATTACAGCAGTTTCAAATTATATATATTTATGAGAAAACAAAATTACCATATTTATGAGTGGTTGTGCATTGTAGATCTTTCGAATTGCCAAACCACCAAATCGATGTTTTCAACCGAAGAAAGTAGAAACCCCTTATTTTACACGTTATTTTACACAGAAATATTGAGGTTTGTTATGACAGTATCATTATACAACGACTTAATTAAATTATAACACTTCAAACCCAAACCACCAGCTAGCTATTGTTTGTATTTAAGCCAGAGATTGTTCCTTAATATAGACGTAATAAGGTAAGGTATACATTTAAGCAGTTAAGCATGAAATCGTTTTAAACTTGAGAGCTAAACAATTATTTTATTCATCGCCTTTATTTCCTAGAGAAGGGCACTTTTAATATTACTCAAGGTATGGGCATTATTATACCTATGTATCTTATTTCCTCTTCTATAGATTGTCTCTCCGTTGATTGTATCTTTCAAATTGCGGTTATGTTATTTGTTTTAAGTCCCCTAGACCCCACCCATTGAACCGCAGAAATTAGAACGAAATTGTTACTGAATGTTATAATATTATCTAATTACTTTGTGACGCCATATAACACATAGGATACACATACTAATAGGGTAAACATAGTGATAGCATCAAAGATCTATTCCGTTTCGTTATTTGTTATATAAAAACTGTTAGAGTAAGCGAGATAGTAAGATAATGATGCGTAGTACGAGTATACCCATGTGTTCTTCAAATTACGGTTAATGTTTCTTTAGGTTTTACATTTCGTGTACTTGAGAATGTTAAAGTTTCAAAACAATAGCTAGCTACTAGCTTCCGGCTATCAGTTATTTGTATTTGTAATGTATTTGATATATAAAGTCTTAAGAACAACACTGTTTATGCAATTTTCCGATTTCTATTATTTCATGAAAATGTTGTTTACTTAATTAATTACCTTCTACAATGTTGGCAGTATTTACGGTGTCGTAGGTGTATATGTACCTATTAAGAATCCATAAAGAGCAGTAAAGCTACGTAAGCAAAAGTACGAGTATATCTCATTCGGTAATTTAGCAATAAAGGAACCATTTCCTCTTTACTACTCTGAACCCTACTCTGTTCTTCATCTTATTTCAACCATCCACATTCTCTTACTAACAGTTCTTTTACGCTCCTTCTATTTTCTACTTTCCGTTTAAGCTTACTCTCTCTTCTGAATCTTTTCCTATTCTTTGACTCCTTCTCCGATATACTTACTTAATTTCCTTGTTCCCATCCTTACTCGTCTTTTTCTCGTTCCTTATTTCTACTTTACTTTTTACTCCATCTTTCTCCTTCTTTCTTTATTTGTACCTCTCTTTTCTGACATTTCTCCTTTCTCTCTTTATTGTATGTTTAGATTAAGTGACTTTACCTAATCTTTTAATCCCCAAAAGTTTTATTTCGGCTGTGAGTGTCATATTTGATAACAATTACTTCCAAATAAAAATAATGTAACCTTATTAGCACAAGAAAGTAAGATTAGCAGAGATCCAGCAGTATTTATAATACACATAAATACACGTGTATACAAGAATTTAGTAATTCCATAGCTGCCAACAAAAACATATTTGCAATAACCAATTCCTCTAAAATAGAAATTCAATAGATTATACGATATAGATAGGTAGACACATATGATACATTAATCATAGTAGTAGTAAGGTTGGTACAACTGGCATAAAGCAGTTACTTTATGATGAAAACAGAATAAAAGCTCCAGTCGGTGTGTCTACCAACTTAATAACCCACCACCCAAGATGGTGGTATCAGTAGTTCCGTTACTGGTTACGGCATAACAATATAGGTGAGTTATATAGACAGTTTAGCACTTAGTTCGTAATTTATATAGAATTTCCTTAGTATTGGACTCATGTAGATAGCAATAAAAACCCATCCTCGTTGAATTTTCCATGGCACGTTTACTGCCATAAATCATGTCATAAGTATTGTACTGTTTACATTACGGTAAATTAATCCACCCCAAGCTACTAGCATTACATTTTCCTTTTATTAACTCATCATAAGTGGTAATTTTGTGCAAATATTCATACAGGGTTATTTATATGGTTTTGAGTCTCAAGCATAATCTATTTAAATAGTAAAAATAAATTTAATGAAAAATATATATTACATCTCGCTAAACATAGTTGTATATAAAAAAGTTAGTTTAACATAATATTATTTAAATATTTCATTCGCTTTCGAATTAAAATAAAATATATTAGTAGAGAGTTTATAAAAAGCAGGCTAATTGACCTCGTCTTCCAATTAGGATTAGATTTTATTTGTTCTCTGTTGTAGTAGTTAATAAAGCAATTTCTAAATATATAGTATAAATGCACAGTAATTTTTGAATTGCTCTCTTTTACATTTAGTACAAATTCTAAGATTCAATATATGAATATAGCATTTTAGAATGGCAAGACATTCATAAGACATTGGTGCCCTTGTAATAAAAGTGGCCTTGCAATAACGGAATATTAGGCGGATGTAATTATTTTGCTCATTTCCCACCATCAAGAGAATTAAACTCTTTTATTTTACTTTTTCGTATTAATATTATTATCTTTGTCTTTCTTATAGAAATTGTTTGAAAGACAGTAGTTTTAAGCTTACTTAAAAATGTTTATGATTATTACTGTAATGTTTACTGTTAGTTTCAAAGAGAAGACTACGGGACCCATAATTACTATTACAGTATTGGAATTAAACTATATTGTACTACTTAGCTTAATTTTAGTTACCCCAAAATATTATGATATACATTTTCTCTTTGCGGTAGCGACTTCACTTATTAAGGTTTTGCCGACCGTTATGCAATCTTTCACTTGCCAGAAAAATGAAATTGTTTTAGTCACAATTGCATTTAAATTTTTTATTTGCTAATTTGTAAATTTATAGTAAGTTTTTTTTTTTAGTAATTTTACATAAGATATTTTTATTTCGGGTCCTTGTTTCAAAATGATCGATTCTTTTGACTTTACGATGCAGGTTGAGAAGTCTCATATTAATTACAGAGTACTGGAATGAAGAAAAAGGTACATAAAATAAATGAATAGAAGTGTTAGACCTTTTCTCCCTCTCTCTCTCTCTCTTCCTGTTCTTACATTTGCTTGTTCTTGTATATACTCGTATATAAAGTTTGTTTATGAGTACATATCCAATAAAGTTCATTCATTTTCGAAGACTCTCCAAAACAGTACTCTGAATTCCGATTCTTCACATAAGTACCCTAAATACTGAGGGGTTCCTTTAATATTGGTTTCAGTTGAATGCACATCTTATTGAAATAATTCTATTACTACGTCCTTTCATCTATAATCAAAGTTATGGAGTGAGATATGATGAATAACAAGTTTCAATAGATTTAAAAAAATATCTATAATTTACAAAAGTAAACAATCAAGTTGATGGTAGTATATATAGAAATTTGTTATCTCTCAAGTCATTCAGGACACAATTTCTTTCATCTCTACAAAAATTATTTCCAGTCATAAATTTTCTCAGTTGTTTCCCTGCTTGTCAAAGAGATTATAATCGGATTAGACCTAAACAAATGCGCATATAAATACCTCTCTTTAAAACGATAGGCATGCCAGCCTGAAATTATAAATTTAAATTATAAATCGTACATAATTGCAATTACGTCATTGATTTTACGGTACGTTAGTGTAAATAGAACATTTAAAATAGAAATAGAGTTGAAATATTAGGCAATATTAGTACTTAATTAAGTTTAATTTACATAAAATGTTATAAATGAAAAATTAAAAATAACAGTATTTTTATATTATAGAATAAATAACACACAGTTTTGTTTTGATTGCAAATTTATTTTTGCCAATGTGAAACAGTATATTTGAGTGTTATTACAAATGCATTTGAATACAATTTCCAATAAATGATATCAATAATATTATTAAATGAATATTATATATGAGTAAATACTACACCAGTGGCGTAGCTACGGCCGTATCTGCCGTATCAATGATACCAGGCCCCCGGACTACAGGTGCCCCAAACGTGTGTAAGCAAAAATTCGTAAAATGTTATCCACAATCTCACTTAAACTCTTAGACCGCACTTAGCTTAGTTCCTAGGACTATTAATTGAAAGTAATAACGTATAATCAGTATATAATTATTTTAATTCAATGCGAGCGTCTTTGTTCCAAACTCTTTACCCATCATTTGGGCCCCCCAACAAATTTTAATACAGGGCCCCTCTAAGGCACGCTACGATACTGTACTACACTAATACATTTTGAATAATATCACAACTTCACATACTTTATTTATTATTGTGTAAGGTCGTGTCTACGTCTGTTGCCAGACATATTAAGATAGAAACCCAATCTCAAAGTAGAAAGATTTTCCAAAAGTTTAATATAAAACCAATATATTTAATAAGCCTTGTAGAATGCCTTCCATTCCTTCACATATTTTATTTAAAGTGAAGGGGAAAAGGCATTTTAAAAGCTAATCTTAAATAAACGTTAAGGAATTATTAGGGGAAACAAGGATATAATAGAGGAAAATCACGAAGACCCATAAAATGATGCATATCATACGAGCATATCCTAAATCGCGGTCATGAGCACAGCGCCGCAGATGGGCACCAGCGTTATCGGGAAGAGGATTATCGACGAAAGACTCAGTTAGCATGATTGTTTGAAATAAATCTATTAGATATTAGTTTAATAAAATAGTACCCGCGAAATGGGTTTGTTATAAAATACAGTATGTTAACAATATAAAATTATATAAATTATTTTAGCGTTGCCAGATTAATTTAAATTTAAACACAATGCCTTAAATGAATCAAATGAATAATACGTCGGATAAAAGTAGATGGCATCACTGTTTTAAAATTGAAATGGTTCAAAAAATTGGTGCTCATATCTGTACTTTCTAATACTTGCCTATTTCTGTGTCCGGGTTCGAACAAAACTGTAATGATTCTGATTCACATAATTATTATATTACAATTCATGCGAGATATAATCTAGTAGTTGAAATCACAATAATATAATTAAAAGAAATGTGAAGACAAAGATGAATAAGTAAATTCCTTGAAAATAACGAATACGAGTAGATTACAAGTAAATTAATAAATTTAATAAAAGAATTCTCTAAAAATTATTTATTTAAAACAGCAGAAGAATTACAAAATACTTTCTTCAAACATTTTGAAATGAAACATAAAATAATATCTTTGAAATACGCAGAAGTAGAAATTGGGGGAGTTCTTGGTTTTACTTTACATTGTATGAAATTATCTTGCGTACGAAAAATAAAGTCTTATATATTATATATCTGAATTAATAATTAAATATAAACATTTCATAAAACCAAGGTTTCATTACAAGGTTTAAAAACGTTTGTAACCTTTTGGGGATTAAAGGAATACAAGCTGCTGCAGATGTTGTAATTTCCTTACTTTGAATTTTGAATGAACATTGAACTGAACTGCCTCGGCTTCATTGTCCTATTTAGAAGTCGCTCTGAAGAGCCTGGCACTGGTATGAGCAGCTTATAAAGTAGACGCCGCGCCGTAAAGGAAAATTAAATGAAAAACTGTCTTGCGAAATGAAAATGAACTGTAAGGAGTGTATATTCGTATTTACACAATTGTTGGAATTCGTTTCCTTTATATAATTTGTAAGGACTTATAAGTAAGGATATTATAGCGGAGCAATGGGGAAAATGCCATCCCCTCCCTTTCCTATCTGTACGCCTCTGGACTCGATTGAAGTCTGCGGGTGGATTTTCCTTCGTTATTTTAAAATTCAAATCTAATCTGATGGTTCGCAATAAGGAGCATTGAGACAACTAACTTCATACATTAACAAAGTTTTTTTACTATTATTTAAAGTAATGTTATTCAAAAGATTAAAGTATAAAAAGTTGAGATTATTTTGTTTTCGTTGAAAAAAACATCATTCATCAGAGGACGAAAACAAGCTTAAAAACAAAAAAGCTCCAAGGCGTGATTATTAAATAAATCTAATTAAGATAAAATACGCAACGTCTGACCTCGTCAAAGTTGTATTTAAATAAGCTTTGAAAAAGCTCGTAAACATTGTGCAAAATCATGCTCATTATGTAGAAAGCTCTGCTGTTGTGACCATTGTTTCTGTCAAAATAAACTTGGATATAATGTAACTTAATTCTTTATTTAATTTAGCTAATCAAGGTACGTCTTAACTTAAGGGGAAATACGATGGTGTCAAACAAAGAAATTGTGGATTCAAATAATATGTGATTTTATACTTTAACATAAAAATAGCGAATTATTATAATTCATAAATAAAACTATAATAATATAGTGAAAACAGAAGCGTATCGTGAAGGATATAGTATAGTCCTTCAATGGCTAATTAAAATTAATTAGACATATATATCATTTATAACGATAAAAGTAGGTAATAACGAAAAGAAATAAATATTTCTACATTTATATCTGATTACATTACATCATTAAAATATTAATAAAAAAATTAATAATATTAATTATTAATAATAATACATTTTTAGCAATACAATTTGAAATGACACTCCGCAAATGTAGCGTTCAATAATTATCCGTAATTATTTTATTTTATACAATTTGTAATTAATTTTCTTTTGCTTATAAATAATAATCCTTTACTTCGAGAGTTGAGAAACAAGAATTTACCAGACTGAAATTAATTGTTACCTTACTTTATATGTTACCCACTTAGAAAGATTGTCATCCTTCTAATATAACAATATTAGAAAAAGATAAGAAGAATATCGCAGTCCTTCTTTCACATACTATATCGTTAATTGGGTGAACCTCTCACACGATCACTTTAATCACATTATTGAAGACCATCTTGTTTAACTATCATTTACTTTGTGCACCGGAAACTTTACTTAACTATTATAATAAGACTATAAATTAAATCCACAAGTTAACAAAAACTTTTTAAGAAGTGATTACATAAGGATTACCACTGTACATACATTTTATAATAGTGCTCTTACGAGCATGGGCGTCCAAAGATAGGGGCAAACGATGGACTTGTTCTCTCTCTTATCCTGGTTTTTTACTTTTACACTAGATAGAATGAAGTTAGTGACAAATTTACAATCCATCAATAATTTAACAATCCGTGTCAAAGTTTCTGCGGAAGCCCATGCACAGGAATATATGTTACCTTTGGACATGGTGTAAGCAGAGTTCTGTTGAACTTAAAGCTGCTGCAGGATATAGAGTTTATACTTTAACCAGTTGCGCATACAATGGGGAAAGTACTTATAGATATTACAAGTATGCTACATAGTATAATCGGTTAACATTACGTTATCATGTAGCGCGATTTACGCGCGATTTAAGTAACACAACGCAACATCTCTCACTCGCTCTCATATGTCAATAAGGCACGAGTAAAACAGTAGATATCGTGATTTATCTGTATTAGTAGTCAGCTATATATATCTTCATAAGCTGTGATGTCAATAAAATAAACAAATTAAAATAGAAATTGAATTATTGAATAGAATTGATGTATTTTTCTGAAAATATTAAAAGTGGCGGTATACATTAGAAGTCCCTGCAAGGCAGCATTCCCCATGTCTTTATCTCTTTAGACGATCTAAATTCAAATCTGCCTTTCAGATTTTGTGTTATAAATATAAATAAATAGACAGTTTGAATCTGATCGCGTAAAACGCCTACATAAGATATGTACTGTACGTATACATTCAATTTAATTAAATAGTGAGAGGTGTATAATCTTTCTAATGCCGCGAGCCTTAATTCAGATAAGTTTTTATATTCATAAAATATTTGCATATTGGCTTAGATATATTCTGTTGTTTCTTTTGTAATACTTTTTAAGTATAAAATACTTTCTATATAAAGTAAAGTTACTAACAAAAACATTTAAGTAAAAAGGGATGGTTCATATTAACTTTAATTTAAAATCACGTATTCACGTAAACTAGTGAAATGGCTAATCTCGTTTAAATGCGAATCTGATCTCGCATTGGAGTTAGAAATCCAATAAAGTGATTGGTAAATACAAAGTTCTTAATTTAACACAAAGTACTTTATTAAAAAGTTCTTAAGCAGTGGATTCACAAATCATCTCTTTATGATTTAAGTTTTCCTAACTAGATAAAGTTTTCTAACAAATTACGATATGGTTTATTGGGAAAATATGTAAGATGTACGAAATTAAATAAAAAATACATTTATCTTACTTTTTATTACTAATTAAAGAAAGAATAACACTAACTTAACTATGCAGTCAATGTAATTAACATTAAAGTAAATATTATATTGAACATTGAAGTAAATATTAACTTCTTTAGTTTTTCATTTAAGTGAGATGGAGCGAAGATTAGGGTCAGTGTAAAATGGTAGATCTAAGACGTTGTCGTGTTAGTACATGTCTGCACGTATCGTATGAGTGGATAAGACCAACTGATACTGTTACTTGGTTTTATAGATAACCTGGAGTGGGATTATAGAAGGGATATTATAAGAACATTATTTGAAGAAAGCTGGTAGTGTGTCCAAAGAACTATATAAGTAGAGGTTACCTAAATACCATGTTGCGAATTTAATTTTGTTGTAACCGTTTTCTATATTGTAACTTAATTGAGACAATCGTTTACTCTCTTGACCTGTTCACACTAAAAGTAGAATATTTAAGCTCACACGAAGGAAAAGTTATCCAGCCCCAGAATCTAAAAGAGAAAGGCAAGCTAATGTTCTTGCCACGGACTACAGCTTAGGTGGACAACATATTCAAAATAAGTCCCCAAAAAGTAACGGGATTTATACACGGGTCAATAACTTATTTAAGATATTATTGCATATAACATTTAAACTAAAAATTAACTAAAAATATTACCGATAATTATTAAAAATATTCGGCAGTATTTATTCCGCTCTGTCCCGGGCTGTCACATATATATTCATTCTCAACAAGAATTTAAAAAAATGGCAGAAATTCCCGGATTAAATCATAAAGAAAACAGAACCACTGTACTTCTAAAAACGACATTTATAAAAATATAAAATAGGTACCTTTAATGTTACATAATATGAAACATAAATATGTATAAAGAAATTTGATATTATTGATAAAAAGAAAATAAATTGAAAATGTGTAAACGTGTATGTATTCCGGTATGAAATCAGGCGTAATTCTTATCAGTAACCAAGCGTACAAATAAATTATCTTATTACATATACAACGTGTACTACATATAATAGACAATATTTGTTTTGCAAAAGCAATTGTTCTATATAAGAAACAAATATTAGAAAAAATTACGTAATATTGAAATTCAGACTGGCTAATTAATATTACTGAAACCGCATGCCGCATGGTTCAAATGTCTTCTTGAACTGAGCAAATATGTGAATTTAAACAGCTGGTTCAGCAACGCAACTAATTATTATTGTAGATAAAATAATTTTTGTATGTATACAATGTACATAAATACACTGTAAAAGACGCATTGACAGATCTTGTAAATATAAATATTGGCGCAGCAAACGACGGAACATTGTATGGCAAAGAACAGTTAGCGACCAAGAGTATTTATGCTATCACTAATTTAAAAATTATTTTGCAATCTGTGAATATATCTGATTACATCCTTGTTATTTATGTGACTGTACCTGTACCTACACCCTCAGGCAATTTAATTCAACGAGACATATAACAAATAATTCCGAATTATATTTGCTTTATATTATGTCACAGGTTTTAATAACGAGATGTAGTAGTACGAGTATAGGTTAATTCAAAATATAAAATAAAAAAGAAAGAAAAGTATAAAAGAGCTTTATAGCTTTTTCAGCTTTATGTCAACAACAAACAGAAATATAACCATGACATTACATTCAGGATCAACTAAAAGCTGAAAAGAATAGGGATGTTCTTGACTTGCGAGTGTATTTTCTTGATTTTCCAATTCTCTTTTTAAAGGTACCTTACTCTCTAACTAAATCCACCCTAAATCGCGATCAGTCTGTTTCAGTATATGGCAACATTTCGTTTTATATTTGGAACACTTGCTCAAAGTAAATCGAATTTTAGAATAATTCGATTTTCTTTTGGAATCGTGAACATGCAGATCAATGAAATTTACTTGAATATTTTGGTATTCAGCAAACACAGTAGAAGAACGAGTTGTTCTTAGATCTTCTTGGTTACAGCAATATTGTAAGAGTTATATGCCGAAGATAAAATCCAATAATCCAATTTTATAATAAATTATTCATATCAATTAAAGTATTTATTAATGTTAGCCTTTCTAAACAATGATACGTCAAAATAAGATATAGATACTGCTAAAAAAATTTGTGAACCCGTGAACATCAAAGGTACATCAATTTTCTAAGTAAAATAAAAATAGTAATCTCTTTTGTATATATTTAAGGTCTCTACACACACACATCAGTGTCGGCACGTGACGATCAGTGCCGTTCACTATCAGTGAAAAATGATTGTTTCATATATTTTGTACGAAACTGCCATATATTTTGTACTTATTATAGTGACAGTGATGTCAGTCACTGATATACTATGCGTATAGACCTTTATAGTCATCTATTTATGGTATTAGAGCTTGAACACACTGTGATTTAAATTTCAGCGAGCGTTTCTGGCGACTTTGTAACACAAAGAAAATTAAAAATCCGTGGTGTGTGCATGCTCATATGATTCCATGTCTTTTAAATCGCAGTGTGTTCAAGCTCTTATAAAAATTTTATGTGAAATGGTCCCAGAAACGCCATCATCCAAATTATGACCACACAATAGTAATACACAATGTTTAAAACAAATTAACATTAATGTTCTAAGAATAGTTTTCTTGTTAATTAAAATATTCAAACTGGTTTTTAATGTAACAAACAAACAAGAAAATAACTTTGGCAAAAGTTGAAACCTTGAACTGCTCTTTACAGACTGTAATAAATATAACCACAATGTCAAGAGAGTTCAACTGTTTTAATTTATCTATTTGTTATTAAATGATGTGGCTTACACTTTGTAGGATTTAATTAAATTTTCTATGTATACAACAGAAATACTAATTATAAAATATAACGGCTATGGCGTGTGTTTCAAATAAGTAAAAGAAATTATATAATGTAATACCCTATAGCAGCACCAACTTGCTACAAATTTTAACAGTTTTATAGTGTCGAACCCCTCACTTATTTTGACTAATAACTATAAGATAATATATATTATACTGGTAAACAATATCTATTAAACACCATCCAAAACTAGTAAATTTAAATAGTAATAAATAAAATACATTTTACATTTTTTAATAAATGGTACCTCTACTTCTTTTATGAATGAGTATTTCCTCTACTTCATTTACTACTACTATTTCTTAGAATAAAAATTTAAAATCACTTTTTGTCTATTAAAATTTAATGATTTTCTATAAATATGAATCTACCCTTATTTCTCGTTTCAAAACCGGTCTTCAAGGACGTCGCGTTTATTTATTTATTTATTATTAACATTTTGTATTTTAACTTATTTATTTTGCTCTCTATTCTTCTCCAAAGCACTTTGCGTTTTGAATTAGTATAAAAATATTTCAAATAAAGACTTCTTGTTTATAAATGCATCACAATGTTTATTTTAGATTAACAATATTTGCATTTCTATTCTAACCTTTCATTTAACAAACAGATTAATGATAATAGGTATATCACATAATTTAAATAATTCTCTATCTAACTTCACTTATTTAATCATTGCAACGGCTTTACGCTTATAAAATATAGTCATAAATTCTCAACTCCTAAAGAGAAATGAAGTGATTCACAATTAGAACAAAGGATTGACTTCCTGCTTAGCGGTTGTTCATATCCTGGCGTACTCTTAGTTAGTAGTAGCGCTTGTCGCTACTGGCAGCACAAGAGCTATGCTAACAAAACGACAAAAGAGCATCCTTCAGTATTCAAAGCTTTAATTGTACACAGTGAGTTCGTATTATCTGGTTCTTACTGTTTGTTACTGATTTGCATGAATCGGTCTGTGAGAAGAATTACCATATTCTGCTTCTAGTACACTTATTAAGCTGGGCTCTATTCATTCGGGAACAATTTGGTTGTTGCATGTGTACAAGAAAGTGTACGCTTCGTGGACAGTAGTCCTAATACTTGCCGCCATGTTTTTTCATGAACATTGAAACAAAAGTAATAAAAGAAACATATTTCATACTTCAATGAATCAATACTTGTTACGTAACTTTCTTACACATTTATTTCTTTACGAAATATTTAAATTTGATCAAATAACGAACTTCCTGTAAGGGAATTTTATTAAAGAAGCTTCGGAGTTTATAAAATATCAAATTATTCAGAACTCTGGTTCTGCAAGTAATATGTCAGTACTGAAAATCAATAAGGATATAGTTTAATACTTTATTCAATCAAATATTCAATTCAATTATTATAGAATAGTATATCTTATTGCTTAAAGAACTGTCAATCTAAAGTATGATGGCATGTTTCTGTTCTGACGTATTAGCTGATTTATTCATACTCAACTCTTTGTTTAACCAAAAAATATGTAACCAAAAGCAGAGATTTAAAAAAAAAATGTTATTCCTGCGATTTCAACTACTTGGTTATATCTACTTTATGTTTACCTTTAGTGGTATATTTTTGGTATTATTTAGTGAGTTTCCAGCCATGGATAAATATATTTCATATTCAAATCACAGTCTCTGAGACTGCTGACGTTTTTGAAGTTCGCAATGCATTCGATAACTAACGATTCTTACTAGTGCGTAAATAAAAATGAATTCTATATTTATTTGAACAGTAGAACGACTTGGAACAGTTTCTACAAGTATTATTTAACTTACGGATAAATAAACTGAACTGTTAACAGGTGAAAATGTTGCCAGTTGTCAATAGCTTTTATTTTGTAAGTTCTGTCATGATCTGTCTATTATTAATTTTACTTTAATTTATTTAATTAATTACACTATTGCTAATTTATCGTTTTAAATTTTCACGAAATTGAAAAAGAGGTAGAGTTTGACTTGTTTACTTTATTAGTTAACTGATTCAAACATTATTACATAATATGTTGACATTTCTATTTCAACTCCTAATAAAATCCATATTATTTTATGTCTTTTTACCTAACTAAGTGGATTAAATGTATATAATACTCTCAGAAATAAATGTAACCACATTAAATGAAATTGAAGGACTGTCAGCTTCTTCTTTGAAGTGTTAAATAAATAATATTTCAGTCGTGGACTGTAATACAATAATACACTATTCCTTCCTCTATCTCTCTCTCCCTGTGTGTGTGTGTGTGTGTGTGTTTAATGTACCAAGAAACTGAATTATCTCACCATACCTTCTGGCCAAAGTGCACACGGAAATAACCCAACGTACATAAAAAAGTTGACCATAAAAGAAGTAAATGATAAAAATATATTTTTTAATAATAAAATCATTCACTTAAGTGTCATTCCCACCTACTGTTTTAATTTTAAGTAGCACATGACACTGCATATATTTTAATTATGCAGTTTTAGAAGTATACAAATTTAGCGGCAATAAAAATAGTCATATTCTCTATAACTGATTAAATTATAATCTTATGGTATAAAACATTTTAAAGCCCAGCAAACTTCCCATAGAATCATAATTATTACCGGTTGATATTTTGAGCACATCCGGTACAAAGTAATGCGGATGTACATATAACCATAGCAAAGTAGTTTGGCATCGTCTTATAAACAATCTTAAAACACTCTTATGTAATGGTGATTTTACATTAAGAAAGGATGGAGTTATGAATAATAAATTTAAAATTATCTAAAGAAATATAACAAGCAAGCTAATACAATCATCTTTTTTATCGAACGAATTTATAACCAAAGCAAAATTAATTCTAGGCCAATGAGAAATAGAAAAATAAGAGCTATTATATTAAATATAATAATTTATATTAAATTAAGATATTAGTTAAGAATAAATACATTATATTATGGACGCATATATGCACTAAATAGAACAAATGCACTGTTCTGTGACTAAAACATACAGTTTAGATTTAAATTTGTTAGTCTAGAAGTGCAAAATTTGAGGTTCTTTCCTTACAAACCGTTAACCTAAAAAATAAAAGTGTAAATTTATCTTTTTTTTGATGCACAAATAAATTTTTTTGATGCACAAATAAAATAAATATTAAAAAAAAAAAATTTATCTACGTCTTACTGAAATCAAAATGGAAGCAATCGTCCGCCACTGTTAACAGTATTTTTACCTTAAATATTACTTAAGAGAATACTGAAGCTAAATAAACACAACACGTCGCTCTTTCTTGCAAGTTTATAAGCTAAGATGATCTGCGGATATAATTTAATTTATTCAAATAAATATGTAAATTTCTTTGAACAAAACTGATCTTTTAATCTACGGCCTACATTAACTCAAATTGACAGGAAAATGCTTGAGGTTGTTGTAATCATAACGGAACATTGATTTTTCGGTTTACCAGCTTTTGAAGTACTTTACGAAAGTTAGTACATTTCAAGTAATGAATCCCCTCCACCGCCACTTCACTACCCAAGTAACATTTGTTCCCTTACGAATACCTCCTAATCGTTAATGAAGTGAATATAAAAAAGTAAAATCTACTTTGTTTCAAAAACAAAAACAAAACTTTATGAAACTAAAAATCTAATAAAAACAAAAGTTTTAATAAATTTCCAGTCAACCTCATTATTTGTTGTGAACATTTATAAGTCCTTGATCGGATTCTCCATGATAAACCAAGCTTGAACTCTTAGCTCAGCGACAACTTCAGTGGAATATAAAACGGTATTGAAAAAGACTGAAAGACAAGTCTATAAAAATGTAAGACAAGATCAAATATACATATATTGACATAATGTATAAAAGAGATGGTAGATACTCAAGAGAAATATTAAATTCAATCAAGTGAAATATGCCAAAACTCTTATAGATAATTTAGAATGCAAATAGAGAATATTTTATTTACAGGGTTTATTATTGTTGAATTTAAATATTCAGGTCTACTATTATCTGGGGGATATAATAAGTTAAATGGAATTAGAATAAATACGAGTATATCCTTTTAACCGTGCCGATCAGTGCCGTGTTTCTCTTGGCTAAAAGAAATACTGACATCACTGAACGACACTGACATGTAAAACGTATAGAATATCTTTCTTCACTGACACTGAACGGCACAGCGCTGTTTGTCACGTGTTGGTTCACTGATGTGTACGTAGACACCGTAATGTATGTATAAACATATCAACTATTGGAAAAAACGAGACCGTTCAAAGAAGAAAGGAAGAAACAGAAGATACGACAAAAGATATGAAAAGAGTGTATTTGGTTTCAAATAATTATTTTCCTTGCTTTCAGTATTTAGCTTATAAACAGAATTTAAAAATATTAAATATTCTAGTAATCCATCAGTTTGTCAGTGCGTCCCTGTATTTAATTAAAATGTGTGTGGTGAACCAACTGCAATGATTAGACAGATTTTGCACTTAATATAAAAATCAATTTATATTTAATAATAATCTGCCAAACACATTCCTTGAAATATTATGTAATCGGTATTTGTATTTGTATTTTTAATCAGATTGCTTAAGAAAACATAATACGAATTTCCATTAACAAAAATTTTCTGGTCCGACCTTCTATTTCCGCATGAAAAACATGGGTTAATGTAATGGAAAGTGAAAACGTATTTTCATCGTCATTTAAATTATTTTTTAAATTATCCACAAAGAGCACAGACATGGTGGGACGGACGGTTGTACTTGTAATTAACTTCTTGTTTTTGATTGTTTTTATAATCAACGTATTAGGCGCTAAATTACAAATAGAATTTTATATATTAACATCTTTATGAATATTTAAATAACGTCGAATAAATTGTATAAAATAGGGCGGGGGGACTAAGGTTAATTATCTGATATTCAAATTTTTAATTAAAACTCTTTTGAGAAATTTTGTTTAAAATTTTCATGTTACTTTATTCTTTTTAACTTTCTTATAAGGTAAATGTAATAGCATTGATATTAGAAATAAATAGTATTACAATATATACACTTTCATTTAAGATCATCTATGTTTTTGTAGTGCTTTTATAATAGATTAACTATTAAAAAACATTAAAGAAATTAGGTAAAAAAGGTTATTTCACACAGTAATACTAATCGAAACCCTTCATATTATTACCAGATTTTACCTATATTTTACATATATTTAATATTAAAAAAACCTTATAAAAAGATTATAGATTCCGTAAATAATAATAGTAGATGAATTTACAATTTGTGTCTAGCGGAAAATATATGAAACGGGTTAAACTTGTGAGTTTAAATTAACCCTTTCAGTTTAACTTCTCTTTACACGCTGCACAATTTAATCAACATCTTAATATGAAATGTAATTAGGTCAAATTCATAGAATCATGTTAGTTCAACTGTAAACTGATTTAACTTAATTGACATGGTGTGACATTCTAGTCAGTGTGAATTTGCATATTACTAAACTCCTCCCTATACGTCACAATTGTCTGCTTTACTTAACGCCGGAGATATTCATATTCATTAAGGGTTCTATGAATATAAACTGATTCATAAATTAAGAATACTTATTAATTATATCATCGCTAATTTTCAAATTAAATCAATTTTACTTTCTACTGTATATTTTTAATAATCACATTACGAACTCAATCTTAATTATGGTAATTAATGAATTCCGTCTTTCTTTATGGAGTACTTCTTTCAGAGGTTTTGATCTTATTTTACTAAAGTTTTTTAAAAATTGAAGTTGATCAGCAAAACATTTTCTTCTATTTTTTTGTTCTTTCATTATTCAAACATAAGTGTTTACATGCTTTACTCGCGTTGAGATCCGTGTCTTTCACTAAAGGTAAACGTCAGGACCGCATACTCCACATCGAACGCATAGGGTTTATTGTGTGAAACGTTGAACAGCAATGGAAGCGTGCAGGAGGGCGTATGTAGCCAGCACGACAGTTTTAGCGATATCTTTATGATTAGTCGTATAAATATAAAGAGCAGTTCGTTATCTCAGTACAACTCGTAGCAGTCATACCTTCTGCCCATGCTTCTATTGTCTTTGATGGTTGATACGATAAATCCAAAGCGTTTGGTGTGGCTTACGTGGTCCTTATAGACGCTTACTTTAACCGTTCGGAAGATGGCAACTCTAATTAAAACAAAAGTTTCCAAAATAAAAATAATAAACCATATTCCATTACCATAAACCATTTTCTTAATACGAATTTAAGTAATTACAGCCGAGCTTACAAGCAGAATTGACGATTTTATTTGCAAAGATGTAGTTCAATATTGCACAATTAGATCAAGATCTCTCACGGTAATCAACTAGGCACAGCAACACACTATACAATACCCTTCGTAATCATGTTGCTTCCCCTATCATACATATTCCCACTACTCTTAACCCTCTCCATTATCTACACTTCAAAAGTGCTCTAGAACCTGTGTAGTTACACTACTAACTTAAGCATAACTTTTTTAATGATTCACATTCTCTGATATAATTTATTACCTGCCGCAATATATATTTTCTTTGAAACAAACCTATTGCATCTTCGAACCATCTTTGAAATAAATCTTTGTAACTAATCTTCAAGCTATTACCATAAATTCGATGTAACGTATTTTTTTTTTTTTTATTGTGAATCGCCAATAAATACTTCACATTTATATCTTCGATCTCTTTATATAACTTTGTATCAATATATTCAAATACAATTTTTTATAATGTCTAGAAAGACGAGAAAAAATCTTCAGAAATACCATTCTCTATTTTATAATATTTAAATTTATGTTGCGAATATGGGGAGAGAGAGTAGGAGAAGGAATGTGTGAAAATGACAAGGGGTGGAGTTGTACGTGAGTAGACAGAGGGAAGGTGATATATTCGTTTGTTTATTATATTATAAATCAATATTAAATTTACGTTTTTGACGTAAAGGTTACACCTGGAGGTGAATGGCGATGGCACTCGTGTTTTTAAATTAGATAGAATATTTCTAAACATAAACGTAGCAAATTTGTAACATTTATGTAGCGGTGTTTTTAGATCTTGCGCGTTACAGTAGCGCCAAATTATTTAGACACAAAAAGAGCAATACTGTTAAATGTGATTTTATTGTTAAAGATGTTTAATTTAATTTAAACATAACTAAAGAATATGCTGAAAAACGTAAGAATAATAAAGACAATTGCTAGAAAAAAGCCAAACTTAGGTTAAGTACTTAAAGTAGGGGTAATTGTAATCCTACCCACAATATTCTAATCCACCAAGGTACAACACAACTTCCACAGTGTGCATTAATTGCTGAGCATTTTTCCTTTACGCTTTCTCATTTATAAAACAAACCTAAATGTTTTGCTGCCTTCTTACCTATATTAAGTAGAAGTATTTAATGAAATCGTCAATTAAGACTGTCAGCTCTATTCATTAACACATCTAAGTCATAAATATATTTCCCTCAAATGATAATTATCGTAAACAAGATTACAAATTTGCGCACCCAAGTGCTCTATCCTTGTAATAATTAAATACTTCCCTAAAGGCTAACCTGATAATCCACCCTTACACGCTACACCCCAATGCTCCACGGGTCTTATATCGGACCTTATCTCCCAAGTAATCATTAAGCGTGGTCAGCAATTAGATTATACTGTAGTCACGCGCTTTCATGATTCCTATACGTGTTGAATTACTTGGTTTACCGGAAATGAGAAGTAAAAGGTTACAGGACAGATACCGAAAACCGAGATCCTGGACGATCGAAAAACCAGATGAGAGGGCGTACGAGGATAGAGGAAGGAAGGGGTTCACCAGAAGGATCGAAGTATACTTGTACGTGTCAAGAATTTGTAAAATAAACAACCAAATTAAAACGTTCATTAAAATGGAACCGCCCATCTCATGTACTGTGATTAATAAAGTAATTAGTACGGTTACGGGTTAGGGGTTAGGGGTTACGCCGCGGATAGCTTTCTTTCCTCCCTTGTCCTTGTGTATTTTATAAATGCTTGTTTTTAATTGTAAGCACAATTTAATTTATTTACCCTAATACAAATAAATTCATCAGCACTCATTTCTAACTTTGTTAATTACGTGTAGTTAATTTTAGACAAATAAAACTAATTGACTGAATAATACCCTGTATTTCATGATCATTTTTTAAATATTTAGGGTTTTTTAACAAGAAGTATTATTTTAAATTTCGCGCCATTTTTGAACTGTCATTGCAGTGACATTTGGTTAGATATTGTGTTCCATTACTAACCGCAGAGTTTGTACTCTTGATTAAGATAACTTCTCATGGAAATATAGCGTTTTTCAATGACAGCAATTTTTGAAAGATCTTTCGAAATGATTTGAATACACAATTTTGAACAAGGTCTATTGAGGTCTCTCTACATTTAAAATCAACGCATACAGTGCCGATTTTTGTTTTAACGAAGCAAAATACCTGAATACATTTTTACTTAGTAAACTATTAACTATTCTTATCAAAACTAGAATTGGGGACCCCACTTTTTAGGTAGTTTAATAATCGACTAATTGAGTTTTTATTGAGAAGACCACTAACGTAACATTTAATAAGGACGGTAGAGCAGAAACCGTAAATGTCGTCTCTTCCGATATCTTAGGAAATCCGGAGCACTTGCTCTCTCCATCTTCATGAATGATACGTAACTAACACACATCTCTTCAGGAAATTAGAGCAAAGTATCAACAGCATGAATCGCACAAGAGAAGAGCCTCAATGGGATTTACCTTCAGAGCCTCGAATTATAGGATGCTCGGCATAATAGTTGTTTAGTGATGATTTGTGGTTAGCTTAAAATAAACATTACCGTTGTTGATCGTGAATTAGGCGCAAATTCAATAACATTGAAATAATTTTGAATTATATAAAGTAAAATGTATTTATGTTTAAAATATGAACTTCTATACAATGAAACTACATAAACAAGATATTCTAAAATTAACTCCATAAAAAAAAAACACATTGTACACCCCGTTACCAGTTTGGCGCTATTAAATTATACAAGCCTATATTTAAACTATACAGAACAAATTACATCAGCCTTCTTTGATTAATTATTTAGTAATTGATCAATTACGACTTAAAGAAAAGTAATTTTTGGTTATATAGGGGTGGCACAAATGCCTCGTGTGCGCCTATTGGCGTAGCCCAAGGCTACATATATTTCACAATATCTTATTCATCAAAACCTATTGATCCAGAACGTATCTAAAATATCTTCACATAAAATAAAATGTATTTAAACTTTTCTTCTATCAAATTAAATAATTTGCTTCAGTCTCTAAAAGTTAAAATGAGGATTAAGTGGACTAAAAGCAGAAGTTTAAAGTTCAGTGGTATCATGCTAGTAAATTTAAAACTAAGTAGTAGGTATAATTGAATTAGAATTGAAAATATAAATAGAATAAATATGAACAGACGAGGGAGAATCAGTTGACAAAGAAAGAGAAATAGGAGATGAAATCAATTTGGGTCTAAAAATAAGAATGCAGGAATGTTAAAGGAAGAACAGGATTAACTAAATTCAATGATTTTTAGCAATAAAAAGTTTTCAAATCTTTTATATATAGAAACTTGTTAGCATACATATTTGTATGTTTCGTTTAAGTAAGTAGTCTCCAGTTTAGTAAGATGTTAGCGACCACAGTAGTTTTATATAATTCAATGCAAGGCCTTAGCCACAACTTCACAGTAAACTTTCAAAATCGCATCGCCGCAGTTTTCAAAATGGCCGAAACATTACATACATCAAAGATTCTATAGTTCTTAATGTTTTATGCCAAATTCAACTGCATCAATTATAGGCCATGTAATCTATAGCATTAATCTGGTGGTAATCGTAGAACCGGCACTGGTTCAGTAACAGCAGATTTATCTATATATTCAAATTAGTTCACATACCCCTTTACTGCAGAACCAACGAATGGTTTTATAAGGAGCTGACGGAACTAATAATTTTGAGGGAAGTGCCATCTATCTGCTTCCATGTTATTATGATTTATTTTATGATAAAATAATAAAAATATAGTGAACGAATAAGACAAGGAACGACATAATTTTTCCGAGATAATGCACGAAGTAATACTTAATTTTGTATTTTGAATACATGTTGCTTATCGTTAGTTTAAGTATCATAAGACACCTCTAAAGAGAAAAGTTATTGATTTGAAAACAATTAATTGAAATAGAAGAAAAATATTTATTTAAAGATCTAAAGTATCTAAATTGACCGTTAATTTAATTAATTTTTGGTAATAACTAGTATATTTAGATAAATACATCAAGATATAAGATGTGTTGAAAAATCACACATTACGAAATCCTCAATGCATAAGCCCGAGTTTAAAATGGGTTGTGGTGTCAAAAGAAAGAGGAGGATATAGTTCTCTTTGTAGTCACACAATGTCACCACTTTTTCATAAACATTTTAAGTAAATCTTGTCACTGCTCTCTTAATATTATATGAAAAGAACTAACTTTATCACCATTAACAGTATAAGCTTAAATAACGATATAAACTTTCTTTCATCTAACTAAAGTATTACCAGAAGTAAGATATAAATTAATCTTCTGGCGAAAGTTAAATTGTTCTGGCATTAATAATGATGAGACACATTTCAAGTCATGTTGTCTTCGTATAGGTTTTTGTTATGTCTTAACTTTGACGGACTTATTATGAACACTTCCCTACGAACTTGAAATCTAATATTCCCTCAACGAATTAAATAGGATTTACGAGATTAAATGGTTTGAAACTTAAGTGTTAGGTTGAGTTTGATCGACGGTGGCTAACTTGTTCATATTGAATTAAAAGGAGAAACACCATTAGCTGAACAACCCTTAGCTTTAGGCAATAGCTAGCTATCTACAGTTAATATACTTACCCTTATATTATTACTAGTATTACATTTATTTCAGAGATTGCATCATAAACCTTCCCTTCCGTAATATAAGTTTGCTAAATGACTGGTATGGGATTTGTATATGAACTTAAGGGCTAATTTTATGCGTAAGTGGATTTATAAGTTATTTTGGCATTCAAAGAAAATAATCTTTAATATAGGGTAATAATTATTTATTTTATTGTAAAAAACAATAAATTTTCATAATTAAGCTTATCGTATATATGTAAAATTACATAAAAAGTAGCGAATAGTGCAGATAAACTGGTTTAGCAGTATCTTAGTTCTATAATAAATTTCTAATTATTTACAGTGTTATACAAAATATAATAAAATAAAAATGCGGTCAGTGTTGTGGTTTTATAACTTCTTTTAAAGTTCAACCTTATCTAATTTATAATGACGTATGTAACAATGAAAAGAAAATTGCAATTAGTCTGTTTATTCTATATTACTTTTAATAAGAGGTACTTCATGATGGTGAATGCTGGAAAATTAAAAAATAACATTAATTATTTTAGTATTTCATTGTATACTCACTCACAAAAGTTTAATTAAAATGTAACAAACATACATATAATCTGCACCAGTTTTGTACCGGTGTTAACAATATTTACTCATTCAACAATACCTTTTTCCGGTTTCTGGAAAAAGCAAATAATGACAAAGTTTACCAGATAAAGTAAAGGTTAAGTTTGAAAACGGAAAGTACAACGTAATTTTAGGTTAGAATTTTTTAAATTATAATTATGTTCATAATATTTTAATATATAATATAATATACCTTTTATATGTATTTCATCGCGCCTTGTTTTATGTTCTAATACATTCAAGTGAAGTACATTACAACTTAAATAAATATTAGCCTTTATGTTCAACACAAATACATTTATATAAATATTAAATTCATTAATAATAGATTATGACACATTTATTATGCTTAAAACATATTCAAAGTTTATTTAATCGCTTAATATTGGTGTTATACATATCTAAATATACAAGCATATATGGAAAATTAAAAATCTATTTCTAAGGTTTCTAAAAATTTAATTAAAAAATGTACTTACAACAAGAGATACGTAACGCAAATCTCAGCGTATCTTAATAAAAATAAGATGAATATATAGTGTAATTTTTACCTGTAAGAAAAGAAAATATGGCTTACAAAAGAAAAGAAAATGTGGGTTACAAAATTAATTTTTCGAGAAGGACTTTTCGATTAAGTTTAATTTATAATTGTATAATTTATAAAATAGAAGTGGTATTCATTTTCTTTATATTTATTTAATTTATAATAAAATAATTCGCTTTATTCCCCAAATAATATTTTAAGTAATAGCTGATATACCAATACGGTATGATAATGTATTTAAACCATTCTTAAACCATATAAACATGTATTGAAAACGAATAAACGCTGATCAACAACATGAAAAAATGATCAAAGGAAAAGAATATCGATAATACGTTCCAAAAAAAAAAAAAAAATACGGACCAAAAATTTAGATTATTCATTTAAATAAGAAACTTCGTCTTCTTGAGTTTTATATGTACAATTTTCTTTAACCTCAATGGCTAAAAAGGCAAGTTCATATAATCTACTTAAGCTCATAGTATTATGTTATATATTTTAATATACTTTATTTTATTTATTTTTTATTTAATTTATTTAACGTTGGCTTATTTCCGATGCTGAGATTTATCACTAACGAAGCATACTTTATAGATAAGCTTTGCTATTATTAAGCTAGCTTTTGTTGCTGTTATGTATGTATAATTACTATTATAATTATGTATGTTTTCTCAGTTTACTTGTCCAAAGCAAGAACCCCCATACGGCACTGGTAAATAATAAACTTTGGCTAAAAATTTAGATTAAAATTATATAGTATTAGAAAAAGGAGATGTTTCATATGGCTATGAACTATTCGCCTATAATAAACTATAACAAACTCCTAATTACTACATATTACACTATGTGCTTATTACTTTCATATATTCCTCCTGTGAACTTTCTATATGCTCCGTTTCTGCAGTAAGCAGTAAATATTGTTTATTAAACACAGCAGTTGGCAGGCCTGCTTTAACGGTCGTAATATATTTTCTAATTATAGCTGTATGTACCTCGTACTATATAAGTTGCCGTCAGATAATAACTTTTTATCACGCAGCCTTTTCAATCTCTTCTAATTCACGATATTTGAATAAAGTGTTTGACTGTTCTTTCCCCATAAATCTTCCAATCTAAACACATGTGTGTACATATAATTTTCATATCAGCATTTATACAATAATACCGCGGGGGTATGAACTATGGTATATCATAATAGAAAATTGGCACAAACCGAAGCGGTAATAAAGAATGAGTAACAGGTGCTTGGCTGGCTGCCAAACTATAGAACCACATCGCCACTTAGAAAGAAGGGCGAGAGGTGGTGAGGGTGAAGAGGGAATCGTAGCACGGAGACGTAGACCCGTATCACAGCTAATGTAGACTGTATAAAGTATACAATGTATTTAGTAATGAAAATGTAGTGGAATTCCGGGTACAGTGTGAAAACAAGGAATATAAAAATACAGGAAATATGCTAGCGATTTATTAACTAAAATGCATATATGCAAATCAAAATTAGAACACATACACATTTATAACTATTAATGCTAATGAAAACAAATGCAAATTTACGATGCACTTAATTTAAAATTTGTTTCATTAAAATTTATTTATTTATTAATCAGGCGGTTGTGCCCAACGTTTCAAGGGACGCGTAAGAAGAGGTATAAGTTCAAAAAGTAATAATAGTAATAGTAAAAAAATCATTAATAACAAAAATAACGTGTTTCGCATTGAGTGAGTAATACATTAAGCGTTTCCCTTTCTTAAATTAACATTAAAGTAATATTAACGCAGTAACATTCATTAATTACGTCACATACAAAGAAGGAGGGGGTAAAGTGTGACAAGAGTTGAGTATTTAAAGTAGAAAATTTGTATCAATACGCCGAACTCTAATAAAAATTCTTCAATTTCTTTTATTTTGGCTCTTGCTCAAATCTATTTGCCTTTCTGTCTCTGTGAATATTTATGTACTAAGTGTATATGTATATTTATGTACATATGATTATATTATGTACATAGTTTTACACGTGCTGACATTTGTTTATAAGTAACAGTACACCTCCATGTTTATTACTAAGATAAACAAATAATTAAATTGTTTTGCAATTGCACATAATGTTAGGTTATAATTTTTATGTTTTTGAAACTATTGATATCATAATATTATAAGAAATATATTACATTAGGAATTTAAATCAAATGTGTGTGTGATATTTTTGTATGTAAAAAAATTTTAATAGCTACAATTCGAATTACAAGGAAAACGTATTTAAATATCCCGCTAATCACAGTTTACCTGTATTTTAGGATGTTAATTCGGCAACTACCAGCGATGTCCACTACTATAGTTACGTAGCATTTATATAAATATATCTCTTTGTGCAATATTTACTGGGTCTGTACAGTCTACAGCTGCACCGCATGGGGTTAAAACAGTTGGTGTCCTTTGCAATATATTGTAATACTATCTAAACTTTATAGTTAATAGTTTCCATGGTAAATTTTAATTAAAAACTTAAGTTTTATAATTGATAACAGATCGTAAACCATCCTTGTTAAAATGAAATAATTTGAACCAGACATTCTAAACTATAATGACATTTACTTCACCTAATGGCTTTTATATAAGTTATTATTTTGTTATAGAATTCTCTATAACCTATTTTAATAGCTTATTATGATTTTAATAGGTTTTGTAATATGAAATAATGCTTCACCGAACTTTAGTAGAAATGAAATTTAATTAATTATTAAATTTAACATTTACTTTTATAAATAGTTGCTTTATATTCTAGTAATGCTCTATAGCGACCGAATTCCCGAAAATCGAGTTTATATTTCAATAGCCAGTCATAAACTTCATGAGGATAAAATTACTATAGATAATAAATAAATATATTAAGCACGCGAATAATGGCGTAGTAAATAATTTTGCAATCAGTTCTAGAATTGATTTTGAATTATTAATAACATTAATTTTTAGTACGTAAAAAATGATTTGCGACGAAAAAATGATTATTTAAAATAATATTACCAAGCGAGGGGAGGGGAGGTTTATTATCCCTTTCGTAAAACTATAAATTAAAACAATTACTAAGCATTTAAATAAAAACGGTACTAATAGTTATTATAACTATGACATTGTAAAACGTAGTTATATAATATTGTGAGTCATAATTTTATTTTATCGTTTCGTCAATATGTTATGGCGCTTACTAAATAATAAAACCGCGTTTAATTATTATTGTGCCATTAATTTTATGCTGCATATATAATTTTTTAATATGCAACACAATAATAAATAATGTTTTGAAATATAAATGTGTTTTCCTGGAAGCATTAATTTCTTTTTATAAATAATTATCAATCTGTTTTCTGTTCAAATGAAAATACAGAATTATAACAACTCGTCGCTACTTAGTGTTTATTATTTGAATTCCATTTTTTCATTTCAAATCTTAATTCCTATTTCAAATCAGTTTTAAAACCAGCATAAAAAACTACGCTAGAAAATGTATAATACTTCAAAATAAAAATGTGTTTTTATAATCTATTCAAATTCTGTGGTTCAATTAAATTTTACACTAAAATAATTGAATAATTAAATCTAATAATTCAACTGTACTTATCGTTACATGAATTTCCTTCTAAAGTTAACCTAGTAATTCAATTCGAGAAATGATGCGATTTGATATATTATCGAAAAAGAAAAACATTTTCTTCAAATACCACAGCATATCAATGGTTTTCAATTTGATATGCAAATACATCTATAAATAGTTCAGACATACATACATTAAATAGATGGCGAGATCGTAGATTATAGATTTAGATTCAGTTCCACACTAGAAATGCTGAAATGCTCTGATGGTTATTGAAATGTATTTGATATATGATGAGATATAAATATGATTGATTTATTTACTTTAAATGTTGAAATGTGTTATTACGTTACGAGTACGTACATACCTTTTATAATATTTTTATAGAAGAACGTTTTATAGAAAAATAATCCATTCATATTTCATTTAATCACTAAAGATCTCTTTTAGATTCTAAAATTCTGTTAATATTCAATGTACTTTTATTTAAGAATATATTTTTTAAATACTGATAAAATCCTACGTAAACAAAAGATGCTCATATTTTATTCCGATATAATTTAAAAATGGAATTCTCTTACAAATAAATCACTAATTTAATAAACGTAATACTAAACCATACATCAAACTAATCGAATATGTACTAAAAGATCTCTTTCAGATTCTACAATTCTGTTAATATTCAATGTATTTTTATTTAAGAATCTCAACATTTCTATATATTTTTTAAACCCTACCTAATAAAAGAAGATGCTATTATTTTATTAAAAAAGATTTGTCCGAATTAGTTTAAAAACAAATAAACCACTACATTAATGAACGTAATATCGAAATATACATCAAACTAAGCGAATACACACACTTAGCAATATTTTGAATCCGTTGTGACTGAATTTACTTACTGTAGCTGTTATATTTTAGGAAATCTTGCTTGTACGTCATAATGTAACATTCCTAACGTTAGTTTATTTAAATAAATTTAATAAAATCAAAGAACTACGCTCACAGCTGTAAAAACTTTTGATATAAATAGTTTGAAACATATTTAGTATATTAAAAAATTCTTTATATTCGTGTTTATTAGAATTACGAGCAACATACTTAGTACATGATAAAACACAGATAGAAAGTGAAATGTATGTGTGACAGTGACTGTCTGACTGAATTTTCTATTCTTCGATTTGTTTCTTCATTATTTATGTTGAACTATTTATGTACAAGAATGAGGTCAATCAAAAATTATATTTATACAATAAAAAGTTTATTTATATTTAAAGATGATAATAACAATGTTTCCAAAGCAAATAAAATAGGGTTAATGATGATTAATTGGATCTATGTAATTATTAATATAGTCAATAATTATTAATAATTTACACCTATCATCGGCAGAGGAACCTAAATATCCTAGTTAGTTTTAGCATAAAAAATTATGTTCTTCTATACTCCTATAAAACTATCTGCACAAAAATAAAGAAATAAAATATGTCCACGTTAAAAAAAAACTTATAAATTTATTCATAAACTGTAGAAAATAAATCAAAAACATGTTTTTAATAAATGTACCAAAATACACAAGTAATTATATAAAAAATATTAGAACTAATAAATAATTCAACGACATAGTGGGCAAGAGCATTGATGCTGGATGTTTGATTTCTATATATATCCCAGTACCTGATCTATATTTCATATAGATAATCATACACTTATTAGTGGTCTCGACAGCACTTCGGTAATAGGCAGATGTTAATAAAAAAGTATTTGCAGTTTGCTGGATTTCATAAATGTGCAAGTGCACATCAATAATTTTATATAAAAATTTTTATTAGAAAAGTTGTAAAAAATATAGTGCAAAAAACCAATTTATATTTCTGGTACTAAATGATGATAATTGAAGGTCAGGTTGAGACCAAGCAACTATAGTTGTTCTGATAGTACTATAATTTTTTAAATAATATTATTAATCATTTATAACCCTTTAAATTATTACTATTTACGTAATATGTAGCTTACACTTTTCACATGAAAAACATTTTTAAATTATTAAAACACTTTTAAAAATACAACAAGTGAAAAGTAATTAAAATGTTCCTCTACATTTAGTACCTTTTCAAAATAAGTTAATACAATTATGTCATAAATAAAATAAAACTATAATAAAAATTTGAACAAAACTGATTACTCGCTTTCCTAACCAATAAATAATACATCAACACACACCGGACATTTACATTGAAGAATTTACATTTATAATTAATGTATTTTATTAACAAATCAATACCACTTGCCGAGTTGAACCAATACGCCTGTTGGGGAGAATGATTTCAATACAAACTATACCGGATAGTAAACTTACTAATTTAGGGTTTATTAGAAATAGGTGGCCGGCCGTTCAATCGAGTCACGGTCATTCTGTTGACACACAACACAAAGGACTTGACAACTGAGTGGAAAGAAGATAGAGGAAGGAAGGAGATGGATGAAAGAGAAGAAGAGGAGTAGAGGACATAAAGAGGAGACAAAACGAGAATAAAGAAGAGGAAGTATTTAGAATTGATGAGAATAGGGATAAGTTAGAAAGGTAAATTAGACAATTAAATGGAAGAATGAAAACCATTTAATGCCGGCCATTAAATATGTAGAATTTCCATAAGTGAGAAAAAGGCATACATTTGTAAAAATATGTAATACATATGTATCTACGTATCATTTATCTATGCATCTCCAATACTTATTTACATGTGAAAACTGATATTATTTGTAAAAATCATTTATTAATATATACCAAAAGACTACATCCCAGAAAACATTTGGGAGTCACTTTGACATCATATTGGAGATGCGTATGATTTTTTTGTCATGAAAGAGTTCATTTATAGTCCAGTTTCTCACAATCGTTCATATGAAATGTCTGTTTTATCGGCTACATATGACGGAACCACTCCACCTGTCTGAATACAAATGAAGATAAAGTTGATGCGAACTATAATTGAAGTGAATAGTGATAGAAACGTCACAAAATAAGACACTTCACCAAATTGTTTACTGGGATCAATGCCTATGTAATTTCTATTACTCCTTGGCTTTAGACATGTAGTATTTTAATAAACATAACAACTTCTATGTTCTGCTGGCTACACTTTGAATTCGACTATTAAAGTAATGTAGCTGAAAACTAAAAGACTTGCTTAGTGACCATCAAACTGAAAATAGAATCGCTACTGTGAACAAGTGGAAGTTATAAAAATAAAGGTCAGGACTGAAGATTGAGATAAGCGAACAGCTAATATTTCATTCCATTTAACAACGATTTAATGTTGAACCATTCGCTTGTTGTAATGACAGGCAATCAAAACATTTACTGAACTCAAGAACGGTGTTGAAGCTTTTAATATCTAATGAATTACAGCTGTGGTGCTGCCATCTAGTTTTAGGTTTAGAATCACTTAATGGAAGTTATTTATTTTTTGAAATAAACGACATATAAGAATTTATTTTCTGCGAGTTAAGAGATCGTTAAGTAAAAAGAAACATGTTGCTAATAAAAACAAAGTGTCTTAATGGAGTTTCTTATATTGTGAGATCTACAAAAGTAACGTGGATGTTTTTCAAGTTTAATACAATTACATTTGTTTTATTGTTTATATTTTATTTCGTAATTCGTTTACATTGTAAATACGAGTTCAATTTATTATTATGTAATTGCTGTAAAATTCTTTGAATTTAATATATGTTTAATAGATTTTGTTATATCAGTGGCTTGATGGTAAAGTGGTATTCCTTCTCTTCAAAATATTTAATATTTCTAAACATGAAATACATATTCAGATTCTATACAAATTCTATACAAAGATATTTTATTTAGTTTGTTGATACCTGTAACTTGTTCTTGTAACAAATTTCATTCTATTTTTAAAAATAGAACTATACTATTTGTAAAGTGAGAAATAGCTCCCTGAAGAGACAGCATGAGTTTTTAATTCAATATTATCCTATTCTAAATACATAATTCTAAGTTTTTATTCTAAATTGAATAGACCAAGCTGTATTTCTTTGAATATGAAAGAACCTAGGCTACTCAAATTGCTATTATATTAGCAAGATCCATAACAGTATATTCTTATTAATAAAAAATACTCTTTAAGAAATTCTATTAATATCAGACCGTTTCATAAAAATGTAGCGACTTGAGCTATTTTAATCGCGACAACTTTTATGGTTGACACTGATATGTTTCGCGCTCTCTGTTTTTCACAGTGACAAACGTATAGACATCTTAACAGTGGACACTAAACTTACAAAGAACCGTCTTCGTCGTATGGTGTGGTCTGTCGAGTCTCAGGCATTTATAAAACGTCGGAAAGCATTCTTTATTTTCATTCTTGCAACGATATTTCTAGACGTATACTTTGTCGCTATTTTTAACATAACGGATTTGTTTGTTTACAACGCTTATGAAAAGAGTCAACATTGAATTACTAGACCATGTATTATGATATCTTAAGAAACTACAATTAATATCATATGATTAGTTTATATTGATTATATTGGTCCAGGTACTATTAGAGGCGTACCGAGACTATCTCAGTAGGCCTGTCTCAGTATGGCACCGTATTTAAGCGAATTTCTGCCGGACGTATACGGGCTACTACGCTTTACCTATCCGAACCCTGTAAATGTAATGAGAACTCTCTGGACCTCTCAGATTGCACGCTACAAAGCCGTCCGAATACGGGCGGCACTATCTCGCACATTAGAACCGTATAAAGGCGAATTTTATCCAAGCGTTAATACTACTACAACGATATATTATCCAAACCTTTGTAAATGCAAACAGCCGCCTCACACTGGAGGGGATACCTAAGATCGCTTGTTGTTACGCTGCAATACGGTTCTTTTCGGTTCTATCGGCGACATCGCTTGTAACGAGTATGTTCTGCATGCAGTTTATGTTTGTATTACCTCTTTATGTCCTCAATACGATAGAACTAAATTTAAATTCACAACAACCAGAACTCAGATATATAATAAATGCTAAAGTCCCTTTAATACCAGTAGTGTATCGATAAAAAGTTAAAGTTTGCTCTCATGATAAATTATATAAGTTCTAAAGAACTCCAATACACCCCCTAATACACGACTACATACATCTGTGACACACATAGGCGGTTTGCTTTGTAGCTCATCCAACCCGCCGATTTACGTCCGAATACGCCGTCGCTTAAATACGGTCCCATACTGAGACAGGCCTAACAGGGGCATCGCGATATTTTCTTTTTAGCTCTCCCAAAATAAATTGTATCTAGACACTCACGATACGCTTTTGGATGCTATACTATTAGGGGCAACATTAGGAGATAGAGGGGTATAACAAAATCATATGCAAATGTGCTTAAATGCATATTCATAAAACCAATATTCAACATAGAGAATTTGCATGTAATAATGTAGATAATCCAATAATAGTAATACATAACGCTTTTGCTAATTTGGGAAACTGTTTTATATTCATTAAAACAAAACAAATAAACGAGAAGTTAGATCAACAAATGAATGGTAAACATCTGTTAAAAAATATCGAGTTTTTATGAATATGTGATGTTAGTCTATAATTTAGGATTAACATAACGTATGAGTATCTATCGTTCAAGTATATGAGAATGGGAGAAGGAGGGGGAAGCATTATAAATATTTACATTGCACAAGTATATATTAAAATACCAAATATTCTATCTTACTCAAATACTATTAAGAAAATGATTTGTTATGTTTAATTTATAGATATATATTTCTAATAATATATCAGTATATTTTCAAATATAAACAAAATTAGTTGCAAACATGACGATGACGTCATCTTCCTTATGGATTCGAATTTCTATACAACGACCCTACAAACAATTTGTCGTATCTTGAGCGGTTAGACAGTAGTCACAGTGTTCGGGAGAACATATGTGATAGTACTAGGTAGTACCACGACTTGCACCTCGGCAAACCTCGTTTGGAAACTATTAGGAAGGCAATCAGAGGGGGTACGGAGCGTTCCGGGCGGTGTCGACATGCTGTCTACAGCTTCATGTAATGTCTCACGATTCCAATCACCATTCAGAGTGATACGATTCGCATATAATTAGATTCCGATCAAAATTATTTGTAGAGGACATTCGTTGATTATTAACCCCTCTTTGCGTCGGTAAAGAACTAGCGTTAGAGAATAAGGCAGTCGACTTGTTAGTCGGGAGTTTGCATTATTGGAGCTTGCATGACAGGGCACCCTATTAGAACCTTGTAAGGTATATAATAAGGCCCCGATCGGGATGTGAAAGTGAAAGAGTCTGTTCTAATGTGAGAGAAGCCTAAATCCTCCTTCTTCGATGTATTGCCTTCACATATATTGATTGATAACTTAATGTTCAGTATTTGTTATTAAGATAGCAACACCAAACTATGTGTAATGTATCTGGATATATCATGTATGCAAACCTATGTGTATTTTGAAAGCTGTTTAATCCATTACAACTGCGGATCATAACAGAATAACGAGCGGCAAAGTGATTAATGAATGCATCATGTATTTATCCATCCCGAGCTGGGATAAGTACAGTGTACACGGCTCCAGATGTAAATGTATCCCTAATTCATGAGCCGAGCGCAATATAACACATGTAATAGACTAATAGAGAGATTGTAAATCATTCGATAATCGGTTTGAACTAGTTCTAAACAAAGCGTAATTAGTAGTTATTGTTGAATGTTACACGGGTTTCTAGACCTCGTAGTTTTGTTAACAAATGCGTGTTGTGTTTATTATTGGATGTGTTGTTGCTCTAATCAAATAATTCAACAAGTTATGTAGGTTGTAGAACTTGATTATAAGGGATTGCTAGATTAATGTATTATCATTGTAAGAGAAGTTTGTGGGAATAGATTGAATGACATGTTTAATGATTTATGTTAAGGAAAAGAGTGAACATCTATTTCATCGCTTTTTTCTGTTGGATTTTGGCTACTTTGTGCGCAAATGTCGTTTGACAGCTGATTGTCAAATTGTGAATCATGCTAATTGTGACAGGGCAAAGTCAGTCGAGTCAGCTAGTATTAAATATAACTATTGATACATTTGATTCGAATTTTTTTTTGTGGAAGATTGGTAGAAAAGACCACTGTCATACTTCTAAAACTAAAATCAGAACTAAAGCTTATCAGGAAACGATTACGAATATTGCCACAATATAAAACTAAAGCATTAGATGGAATTGATACTTAAATCTATGTATACATTAGAGATAAAACTATAACAAAATGCCTTTACCTTTTCTAGTAATATTTTCCTCGCTGTTAACAACCTATTGTCTTTGTACGAGCTATCCTATTGCTTATTGATAATTCTCCTTATTGTTGTTAGTCTGATATGGTGGTGAATAAATTAAATATTTTCATAAATGACTTGATAACGGATAGTAAATAAAAACAAGGAATAATCAAACAGAGCACATATAAGTTCTAATTTAGAAATACGTACAAAACTTTTATGGAATCAGACAATCCAAACTGATTAAATTCAATACGTACAATTAGAAAAGAGATACTGAATATTTGATATACAAATTACAGGTTTTATTGTTATTGCGTTTCGTTGAATTTTTGTTTTTATGATATGACTCATTATATGTCAATGTCATTCAGTCACTAATGCGTACACTCGTAGTAACATTACATAGAATCCATTGACCCATCGATTTGTTATTTCGTGGAATATTCAAATGTTTCATTAAACGAGAAATATGGCATTTACAAAATGCATGTCTGTCACTGGTTGACATAAGGATGGATACCTTTACACTATTTATATAGTGCATTGCATTTGTGATGACATGTTTGTGACATTAAAGTATGCATATTTCTACTAAACGGTAATAGTATATCGTATTACAATATTTTGTAAACTCTGACGGTGTCCAATTTGTCCTCAGTGTCCAATTTGACAAAACTCCATTGAGTGTGGCGTCAAGATGTTAGCCAATATACGCCAGAAACACAGTGTCAACAAAATATCAGAATACAGGTTTACCAACTTTCCAAGTTACCATGAAAGAGAACTTTAGAATACAAAAAATTCAAAGTGATACTGTGGTAAAAATATAAAAAATTGTATGTAAAATTAGGGTATAAGAAAGTGTGGATAGAAGGATTTATGAACATGAAATGAATAGATAAAGGAGATGGAAAGAAAGAAGTTTCAGAGAAGAGAGGCAGAAGTAAAGAAAAATGCAAATAAGAAAAGAAATGTAGAAAATAAGTAGTGCGAGACAAGTGCATTGAAACGTAACAGAGGAAAAGAAGAACGGAGGCGGAGAAAAAGAGAATAAGAAAACGACGACAAGTACATACGATTAATAGAAAAAGCGAATGAGGAAGGAGTGATAGAAGAAAGGCAAAGAAGGATGGAATGTAGCAAGTAATAGAAAGAAATTAAATAATGAGAGAAGATTCAGAAAAGAAAAATAGGAACTGGCAAAGGAAGAGCATCTGAACTATTTGGTTTAGTATTAGTAGAAGAAAGAAGAAGAGATCCAAGTATTGCTTGTATTTTTTTTTTAATTTGGAAGAAAATGTAAGCGAGACTGTAAAGCCAACAATTATAAGAAATACATACATAAAAGAAGGACAAAATGCATCCTATCTGATCCATAAAGAAAAACACTGGACAATGAAGGATTGTTGGCAAACCTATGAGCACCTCTCATGTCACCCTTTACAAATGACAGCTTCGTAAGTAGTTTAAATGCAAACAAGCAAACAGTACATATGATAAGTGACACCCATTTCAAACTGACATGTTTACGTAGGTCGGTGTCAAAGTCCTTTCGTTTCCTGTAGGTAAGTGGTTCACGGTTAATTGGTAGACACTGTCAAGGTCACATATTAAACAAATTAATATAAATCTCGCTAAATTAGTTAATAAGTAGCCAAAATAAATGTATAATTAATGGTTTATAAAAAATATTTCGTGTCGCGTTTTTAGGTTAGGTCTCCGGACCAGTAGTTTAATTAATTTTACTCGCATTTGTCATATATGAATAGTGAGAGTACTAGCCGTTGCTCGTGTTTGAATTTGAACTAAAAAAAGCTAGTGCAATTTCTCTTTGTAAGGAATGTTTAAATGTCATTTTCTTTTAGGTGCAATGCTCATTTTAATCCCCACTAAAAAAATCCCAATTAGCTTTACAAAACGATTTCCCAGGCTGGTCATTTAGTTTCACCACTTTTAGGACTTTGTAATTTAAGATACATATAATACAGTGAAAATCTAATATAAATGCTGTTTTGGTATTTTGGATTTTTTACAGTTAAATATACGTTTTTATAATGAATCGGAACAGCTCTTGAATACGAACATTCATATTACGTATATGTATGTTCTGTTCATATTATATTAAACCTACTTTTTAGTCTGATACCTTCAAATTCAGTATGATACTAGTATGTATTATTCTGTTATTGTAATTTATTATACCTTTTTATCAAATTACACTGAATACCCTAGAGAACAAAACATTCAAATAGTGATTACGACTACATGTATGAAAAACATTAGACCATTGAAGAAATTCTACATATATCTACATAGCAGAATATATAATACATTTCGCATTATTAATTATAGTTAGTTCTACTTGGCTAATTGGTAAGGGAAATGGTATATTACAAATAATACATGAACGTTAAATTTGGCATCATCTTGAAGTAAAAATCGATAAAAATAATATATGTATAAAATATATCTATGAAATAAAAATACAATTATACGTTTACAGGTAAATTTTACATAAATACTATATAAGAGTGTTAAGTGACAGTTCCATGACTAACCTCAGAGTCTGTTCATTGGATTCAAATAAAAATATCAACACTTTTCACGAAAATATTGCGTTGTTCTGTTGATTCAAAATGACAGCACTTCCTGAATGACCCTTTCTTTACATCTTCAACACATTGTAGCAGATAGCCTTTTACAAAAATGTTTTGATCCTTTTTATATATAATTAAAAGCAAGTACAGTGATAACTAATTTCTGTTTTAAACAATTTAGACAAAATTAATTTGCAGCCGAATGGGTCAACTATGCACCCATATAAATAAAAAGCTTCTGCAGGAAAACCCATGATAAACGAAATAAGCTGATACAATTTTCCTTCTGTAAATTTTTATATGTATAAGTCTAGCCGATTGAATCCCATGTTGATGCTATAGTTTCTATCGCAGCTTTTAAAATGAATATAGGCAGGATAAAGTTTTAATGTAATTAATATTTGTTTAGAACAGTTTAAAAACGCCTAATAAGTTAAATGAAATATAAAATATATTCGTCATGACTATTTACAAAAAGGAAATTATTATTTTCATGCGTGACTAGATACAATTTGCATAAACACATGACAATTTTATTAATGAGCGTGATGTCACAATAATGAAAATTTAAATATAATATACGCAAAGTCATGAAGTCCCTAAACGATAAAACTTGACACTACCCTGATATGACACCCGATGGTGATATTTCTATTTTTCAAGGTTACCAACAAAATAAAGAAAAAAGCGTGTGAGCACATTATAACGGAAGACGGCTGCAAAATTCTGAAATATTCGTTAGTTTACGTACGCCATTACTTTGTCCGTATATATACATAAAATATTAGAATCACCTGATAATTATTTACTTTCGTTTAAAAATGTCTGCTATTGTTTGTTTTATATGCTCAACATTTATACCTATACGAATTCAGGAGTGTGGATGTTTAATTGGCTTTTAGTTTTTGTTTGCTTGGTTTCTTCCTCCTCTCTATTTGTTTATACGTAAATGCGCCATAAGTGTAAGCAAATAGATTTGTAAACATTACAAGGATTACATATATACTAATATGCTAATTGAGAATTGGAATATGTACCTTTTAATTAGCTTGTGGCAAGCTAGAAAGTGTCAACTGGCTCTGAAACGTCTATTTACACCTGGCCATTAAATAAGCATTTCCTTTTTAATTATGTAAAGGTATATTTTAATAGAAAAAACAAAACAATATATACTAATATAACAAGAGAAATTTTTGAAACATATTATTTAATAAATCGTCTGTATTTAAGAGTGTCGACAAATAAATGAAATAATAAATAATACTTAATAAATTGCCGAATATATAAATGATTAATTGTTCTGTCAAATGAATAAATTGGTATACATTTTAAGACGTTACACTTGTGTGATCAGCAATTTCTTAATTACAGAACAAATCTGATTGGAGGGGTGCATAAATTAACTCCTGCGTATATTATCTTAAATCCATTTTATAACAGCCAGAGGAAGTGTGTCAGCGCATGATAAAACAAGAATTATGTCATGTAGAAACTCGAAAATGATAAAGAAGCAAATAATACTGAAAGCTCTAGGAAAGCATATATTAAATAGCAAATGCGTAAACAAGATTTAGATACTTTAAAATAAAAAGGAACGTTTCTGAAGTTCGTTGTCTCAATGAATTATACACTATGAATTAGAACTATGCATCCTGAAAACTCAAATTGAAAAATAAAATTTGGTCTTGAAACAAAATTGAGTTTATTACATTTCCATTAGTACAGTATAGTATAGTTTCCATTGAACCACCGAGCAACACCGGATACCTAAACAAATCGTCCTCCCATTATGATTTACTTAGAAATTTAATTACCACACCTGTTTAACAAGCCCATATGTCACTAATAGTATTACCCGAGGTGTTGTCACGATTCCGTTAAATTACGTTCTATATCATTTACGCCTAAGCTGTATATCTTTACTGAATATTAATTAAATAATTACTTTAGTTCAATAAGTCATTAAAGAGTAATTATCTTGACTAAATATGATTCGAACACGACAGCAGTACATGGTTAAAGTCATGTTGACATTTTGTTTTATTTTAGTATAGTTTTATGTGTGGCTTTATACATGGCTTCATGATTTTAATTAACTATTATATTTGCTAAGCTAAGCACTCGGTAAACATAATTACGTTTATTTTCCCGTTATGTTTTTACCTAATATACAACGCTTTAGTCACTATTTTACTGCTTTTTGAAAAATAAATTCAATTGTTTGCCCATTATTATAGTCATAAAACTTCTTCTATTAGGGTATCATTGAAATAAATATTACTAAGTCTATTTTTAGGGTGTGGTTGGCAATAACGTTAAATTAATTTAATGTCCTATAATTTTTATGTAAATAACAGTTTTTTGATATTATATCATCTCAATTTAAAAAAAATGTGATTTATTTAGATGATATCGAATAGTAATCTGCTCGACTTTCCATGGACTATTTTCCACAATCTACAACATATAGTTAAAATGCTCATCTCTATGAATTCTCTAAGAACTACCCCGCACCCCACAGATGGAATTTAATTATGAGTACCTATAAATTTAATTCCCATTCACATTAAGCGTACTTAATTATTTATTTCAAATTTTAACCCAAGACAACAAAGTACTTATATATAAAACCATTCTGAAACCCATCTGGACTTACGGAATTCAGCTTTGGGGCACTGCATGCAACTCCAATATAGCCATAATCCAGCGATTTCAAAACAAAGTACTACGACTCATTGTAGATGCACCATACTACGTAACTAACAAAGTCATCCAAAAAGACATCCCATTAGCATCCATCAAAGATGAAATATATCTATCCAGCACAAAATATAGTGATAAATTAATCAACCATCCCAATGCGTATGCGAATCAACTGAACGTGTGTGAGAACAGGGAACCCCGTAGATTAAGGCGATATCAACCAGTAGACTTAGCTTTAGGTCCGCGATAGGGAATAGTGTTTAATGTATCATATATTATACTAATTTATTGTATATAAAAACAAGAAAGCATTCACTTGAATGTTTCTCTTACATGTCTTAATTAATTAATCATGTAAGAAGCTTATTGCCTACTTAGGCAGATTGCTGAAACAATAGGAGAAATAATAATAAAAAAAAAAAATTTTAACCCTTGTTCACCATTCATGATGGGCGACACATTATGCGAGAGCATTGATTCTTGACGCTGACTTCTCTGTCTACGGGTTCGATCCAAAGATCTGAATTAACAGAACATAGTTATCGGTGATTGGACTCAGCAGTATAGGAAATAGGCCGACGTTAAAAAATAAATAATATTTATAATCCATAAATAACGCAAATGCTAATTCGCAACATCAAGATATTTACATTGAGTGCAAAACAATACAGTGTTTAAAATATTATAAAAGTGTTTTGTTTCACATGTATTGGTTTTTTTAAATATGTCTTTACGTTACAAAATATTGAAATTGTACAATGTATACTAAAACAATATAAACTCAACAATTCCATTCAAAATGTTATCAATATTTATTAGCGATAAGCTTCAAATAATAACTATGGTCAGAATATGTACGAGTGTAACTCACAAAACAAATCATTTAAAAAATAACAAAAAGTTCACTTTAAAAAAACATATACTCGTATCAATTTCAAATTCGTATCAGTTATACAATATTTGTTTGTCGAGAGCTGAGTAATTTTTCATATTTTTAAATAAAAGAATAAATAACTCGGTCTTGCAGTGGTCCAAATATATAACTCGTTAATACAGTAACATGTATTTAAGGTAAATAAATTTATCCTTTTTCGCATTAGCATACTCATGAAATTTCTTAAGAACACCTCTGGGCTGATCTTTAATACGTTTTAGGTTTTTTTCTAAGAATATTACAAAGTTTTGCTTAATATTATATACAAATTACAATTTGGGTATTATAAATATTATCGATTAAATGCTTCCAAAGGCACAGCAGATTAATTCTCGGACACTGTTGTTATTCTTATAATTAAAAAGAGTGTTAAACCGGTGTATTAATTTTAATTATCAAACCAATGCATTTTAATAGAATTCTTTTGTAAAATTACATTAATTTTAATAAATTCATAATATATCTTAAAAATTATACCCAGTTCTTTATTTTAATCTATGAACTTGTGTCAAATTTAAGAACAACTGTAATAAATTTTTCTTGGAACTGATAAATTTATAACTGCACTATTGCCAGTATTAATTAATTAAATTATGCATTTAACACATTGGCAGCATTGCACATTCATTTGTTTGCCAAATTATAAAACCAATCTTCTTTCCACTTTCCACTTTCAATTTGAGATAACGAAATGGTAAATTTTAATTTATGTAAACTCACTTAAGGTTTCCAATGTGAATTTTACGAACTATCATAATTTACTGGTAATAACTGTTCCATTCCTCAAAGCAGAAAGGAATTGTGGAATATTTATTAACGAAGAGTCAAATAAGAGATTGCTTTAAGACAAATTTTAATAAGTATTGCCAAGAATTCAATCAATTCATTATTAAGTCTAACCACGTTTTATTTCTAACTAAAATAACTTACATAGCTTATGATTTTCATTAATACATTTCTAAGTTGATGTGCTACATTTATTTTATGTTTATTTATATAGTTGATTTATATTTAGTGAAACTTTGCAAAACTAATTTATGCTCTGTTATTAAACCAATTAGTCAGATGCCTTAGCTCTTAATTAGTTTATTTTGTTTAAGGTTTAATTATTAAACCTTATTAACTATTTAGAAAATAGTTTAAACCACAGAATATAGGCCAAAGAGACAAGGAAAATACACTTTTGCAAAATTGATTGCCGCTTTAATCGATTCTTTTGAATTGTTAAAAATAAAAATAAAAAACATATTTCAATTAAAACTGGATGAATTGAACATTCTAAAACCTTAACATCACAATGAAGACCCCTCATATTCTATAATAGTTGAAAAATATCGTTATTTTAAAGCAAATATTATCTTTATTCAACACTCGCTAGAGCCGCAATAAAATTGTGTTCAATTGATTCAAAGTAATTAAAATAAAAACCATCTCAATTTATTTACCATAGGATCGAATCGTGTTATAAATTTACAAAAATTAGTTTACCAATGAGTTTACATTTACAAGCTAAAAAGTGAGCCTAATAATAAACTAATTATTTATGTAAAAGCTTTATTATGATACACCTACTCCATTCAACACCTACTCGGGATCCGTCATTATATTTTGACATTCTTCCCACTTGATTAACAGATTTAAATATGACATTTTTAATCACTTATCTAATTTCGTTAAAATTAGTCACAAAACTTTGTACGTTAGGTAAACCATTTACGTAACTTTTGTAATGTTAGATAAACCTTAAATACACGTAATTATGTTTAGTGAGATGTAAATAACATTCCTTCAATTTAATTGTTACATTTCAAGTTAATGAATGAGACAAATTATGTAAATGATTTATCATATGTAAGTAGCTTTAAAAAACTATAATTTAAACTGTAAAATCAAGTGTTTACAAACTTGTATAATATTATTTCTTTATATTATCTCCCTTAATGACAACAATTATGTATTATAAATTAATAATTCTTTTAAATTTGAACACATCTTTATCAAAAATAAAACAATCTTGGATAAATTAAACTGTAACAAACAATATATTGTAAAGCAAACAAAACATAATTTGCGTCATTAGAAAACGTTTACACCATCTATATAACATTCAGATACCAGATAGTTTCTTACATTTAGCACAAAGAATTGGTACACGTGTATGGTGTGAATTTTTAATGTTACTACATATGTAAAACGCCTGCAGTAAGCAACTACACTTACACCTATTAAAAGTACTATTTATTGTTTTTGCAAATATCAAAGTTATATTTTAGCATTCTGTTCCTTATTTTTTTAATGACTTTTTCTATAAATCTGTTGTACATCATATATTCAAAACTACATATGTAAATACGCCAAAATATTTTCGGATTTAGTTTGATAAAATAGAATGTCCCAACGGTTTTGTTGCAATGAGTGTATTACAGTACTCAAGTAGGTACAAGTATTTGAATTATATTTACGCCGGGCACTGAAAATACAACTGAGTATTCGCCGTAAATAATACGTAAAATATTAACATATATTTTTAAAATTGTGTTTTTGTTTTAAGCGAAATATTATTACTTCAGTATTATTACTTTGATTGCTATTATATTTCTGTATGTTATTGAAAATGATTATGTTATTATCAGTTATTAAATCAACCGCAAAACGACGAGATAAGGAAACAAATAAAATGAACTTGTAATATTTGTTTACAAATTGCAAAGTTATATCACTGGTTACAGCGGAATTCATCAGAATCACTTTACGGTTGTAAGCTAGTTATTGGCAATAATGATTATAGATTGCATGTGATTTATTTTTGTATATTTTAGATTAATTGATTTTTTTATGTGATCTTTTTTATTCCGAACAGAAAATTCCATTCGATAATAAATCTGTCTTACTTTTTTGTAACACCATATCTTGGTTTCTGCAAAGTCGATTTATTTGATACATTCAGTGAACGTTTCCATAAATAATGTTATTAATATTTTACCTTGTGTGACACTGCTTCGAAATTCTCAATTTTAATTTAAATTTCGAAAATACTAAGGAAAATATATGTAACAGATTGGTTTACCCCGGCAATAGCAGCGCCAAATTAAAAAATTTGAATTGCAAAATATCTAATAATTTATTTAGTGTATGTGTAAAATTTAAGCTTGTAAAACTACAGCCCAATTCAATCGGAAATTGTCATAGCCGGGGAGAATTTAATTTTAACAAACAAACTTTGCATAGAGCTCGTAAAAATTTATACTGGATTGAATTAATATTAACAAAACTAATTACTCTACTGGTATTATTTAATCTTCCTTGCAAACACGTGAACCTATTTGCGTGTATTTTCAAAAATAATATTTACTTTAGCGCCAATTTGCAGATGTTATCACATTTGCGAACGAAGCCACAAAAAATTGGAATAATATAAAAATAATTCAAAAGAAGTAATAAGTATTAGCTCATAAAAACTAAAATGAAATTCAAATGATTATAACCTCTATTGTTCCAAAAATAGTAAAATAAAACAAACTAAATGAAAGAGCAGCAGTATTTGAAGTCACATCATCAATTCAATGCCAGCAACTATTCAAATAATAAAACAATTAATTCACTTAAAATAAATCTTACCTTGAATCATAATTGCAATGTCTTTTTTTTATTGCATAGAACAAATTTGCTTTTAGTTGAAAACAGTAAAACTTTGTCACATAAACAAAACACTCGCGATGTTTTAAAGGATTGGAAAAATTGAGAACACACGACCTACGTCTAACAGACGCGAATGCTCGCGACAGACTGAATCCGTGACAACGCGCAAACTTATAAAACTAAACAAAACAAACTTTTTACATATGTATATGTTATATATGTGTTGTATTAATTAATTTAACTAAACTTATTTAACCGGATGTTATTTAAATGTATCAAATAATCAAAACCACTAATTAGTAATAAATTTAATTTAAGAAATATTACTATTCATATATTGTCAAACGTGTTTCCTATAAGTTTAAAATAGCGTTAATCCATCTAATATTCAAACCTTTTAATATAGTACTCTATAGATAGGTAGTTAGAAACTTTGAGTACATAATAAGTGCATAAATTACCTTTCAAAAAAGGTTTTACAATAAATATAATTTCAGATTTAAATTAAAACCTATGTTCAACTTTAAATAAAGCTAAGGTATTTGGAGCCGCCGTCTATTAGAATGTATCGAAAATCGGTATGTATATAATTGTTGAGCATTACGCTCCATCTATTGAAAGAATTAGCAACTTAGCTGTAAGAATAGTTGCCGTTATTCAGGCGTAGATTCTTCTATATAAAATATTTATCTATAGAAAATGATTAATTAATATTAAAACAAAAGAGACTATTTTCGTATTAATTCGTAAAGAATTTATGGGTAAATTATTATTCAAAGCTACACGGGAAACAATTTTACGCCACCTTCTTTATTTTCGTGGACATTTTTTTCAAAAAGAGAAAAACACATTTTCTTTAAATTTTATGATGCCTTTATGTTAATTATGCTCAAAAATAAAGAACTGCTTCATTACATTTTAAATATCTAAGCATGCCTGACTTTTATGCGACCTTTTTTAAATTCATGGATATTTTTTCTAATTTTTTTTTTGTGGATTCTTTGAAATATTTTGATGCAGTTATGTTCGTTATGCTCTAAAATAAAGAACTGCTTCATTATATTTTAAATATCTAAGCGTGCCTGACCTTTATGCGACCTTTTTTAAATTCATGGACATTTTTTTTCTAATTTTTTTTTTGTGGATTCTTTGAAATATTTTGATGCAGTTATGTTCGTTAAGGTCTAAAATAAAGAACTGCTTCATTATATTTTAAATAACTAAGCGTGCCTGATTTTTATGCGACCTTTTTTAAATTCATGGACATTTTTTTTCTAATTTTTTTTTTGTGGATTCTTTGAAATATTTTGATGCAGTTATGTTCGTTAATGTCTAAAATAAAGAACTGCTTCATTATATTTTAAATAACTAAGCGTGCCTGATTTTTATGCGACCTTTTTTAAATTCATGGACATTTTTTTTCTAATTTTCTTTTTGTGGATTCTTTGAAATATTTTCATGCAGTTATGTTCGTTATGCTCTAAAATAAAGAACTGTTTCATTACATTTTAAATATCTACGCGATTCTGTGTTTTGTGCGACTTTTTTTATTTTCATGGACATTTTTTTCAAAAAGCGAAAAATACATTTTCTTGAAATTTTTTGATGCAGTTATGTTCGCTATGCTTTAAAATAAAGAACTGCTTCATTACATTTTAAATATCTACGCGATTCTGTGTTTTATACGACCTTTTTTATTTTCATGGACATTTTTTTCAAAAATTGAAAAATACATTTTTTTGAAATTTTTTGATGCAGTTATGTTCGCTATGCTTTAAAATAAAGAACTGCTTCATTACATTTTAAATATCTACGCGATTCTGTGTTTTATACGACCTTTTTTATTTTCATGGACATTTTTTTCAAAAAGCGAAAAATACATTTTCTTAAAATTTTTTGATGCAGTTATATTCGCTATGCTTTAAAATAAAGAACTGCATCATTAGATTTTAAATATCTACGCAGATACTCAAAAAATTGCATTGCTCTTAAAATCATAAAAGTGAACCTTTTCATCATTTTTAACAAGATTATAGTCTTCTTTCATTGAAAAACTGAAGAAGAAAATATGTTATTTTTATAATGGTTTTTTATATAATTTTGAATGCTGATTTCAAATTTGTAATTAATTTTTAGATAAGTCTTTTGGTTTACGAGATATCGCCATAAAAAGTCGAACAATTTTTATGAAAAGTAAGAAGACTATACTCTTCTTACTTTTCATAAAAATTTAAGAAAAATATATGTCATTTTATAACGGATTTTAACTTAATTTTGAATACTGATTTTAAATTTATAATTCATTTTTAAATAAGTATTTTAGTTTATGATATATCAATATATTAAATCTTTATGGGAGTATGCAATGAAAGAAGACTATAATCTTGTTAAAAATGATGAAAAGGTTCACTTTTATGATTTTAAAAGCAATGCAATTTTTTGAGTTTCTGCGTAGATATTTATAATCTAATGAAGCAGTTCTTTATTTTAAAGCATAGCAAACATAACTGCATCAAAAAAATTTAAGAAATAAAAAAAAAAATTTTGAAAAAAAAATGTCCATGAAATTAAAAAAGATCGCATAAAAGCCAGAATCGCGTGAATATTTAAAATGTAATGAAGCAGTTATTTACTTTAAAGTCTAGCGAACATAACTGCATCAAAAAATTTAAAGAAATCCAAAAAAAAATTTTAGAAAAAAAAGTCCATGAATTTAAAAAAGGTCGCATAAAAGCCAGAAACGCGAGGATATTTAAAATGTAATGAAGCAGTTATTTACTCTAAAACCTAGCGAACATAACTGCATCAAAAAATTTCAAGAAATCCAAAAAAAATTTTGAAAAAAAATGTCCACGAAATTAAAAAAGATCGCATAAAAGCCAGAATCGCGTGAATATTTAAAATGTAATGAAGCAGTTATTTACTTTAAAGTCTAGCGAACATAACTGCATCAAAAAATTTAAAGAAATCCAAAAAAAAATTTTAGAAAAAAAAGTCCATGAATTTAAAAAAGGTCGCATAAAAGCCAGAAACGCGAGGATATTTAAAATGTAATGAAGCAGTTATTTACTCTAAAACCTAGCGAACATAACTGCATCAAAAAATTTCAAGAAATCCAAAAAAAAATTTTAGAAAAAAAAGTCAATGATTTTAAAAAGGGCGCATAAAAGCCAGAAACGCGAGGATATTTAAAATGTAATGAAGCAGTTATTTACTCTAAAACCTAGCGAACATAACTGCATCAACAAATTTCAAGAAATCCAAAAAAAAATTTGAAAAAAAAATGTCCACGAAATTAAAAAAGATCGCATAAAAGCCAGAATCGCGTGAATATTTAAAATGTAATGAAGCAGTTATTTACTTTAAAGTCTAGCGAACCTAACTGCATCAAAAAATTTTAAGAAATCCAAAAAAAAAATTTAGAGAAAAAAGTAATGAAAGAAGACTATAATCTTGTTAAAAATGATGAAAAGGTTCACTTTTATGATTTTAAGAGCAATGCAATTTTTTGAGTTTCTGCGTAGATATTTAAAATCTAATGATGCAGTTCTTTATTTTAAAGCATAGCGAACATAACTGCATCAAAAAAATTCAAGAAAATGTAATTTTTTCTTTTTGAAGAAAATGTCCATGAAAATAAGAAAGGTCGCATAAAAGATAGAATCGCGTAAATATTTAAAATGTAATGAAGCAGTTCTTTATTTTAGAGCATAAGGAACATAACTGCATCAAAATATTTGAAAGAATCCACAAAAAAAAATTTGAAAAAAAAGTCCATGAATTTAAAAAAGGTCGCATAAAAGTCAGGCACGTTTAGATATTTAAAATGTAATGAAGCAGTTCTTCATTCTAGAACATAATGAACATAACTGCATCAAACAATTCTAGAAAATGCAATTATTTTCATTTTGAAAAAATGTCCATGAAATGCTATAAAACACACAATCGATTTTTTAAAAATAATAACATAGTCTTTTATTTTATAGTTTAAGGAATATACCTGCATTATAGAATTTCATAGATTCAGAATTTTAACTGGTTAGTCTTACAAGTGTTGGTAGTAGCATGTAGATTAGGCGATGTATTAAAAAATATTTTCTGCAGTGCCATCTGTTAAAGGGAATTTGTAACTTTTTGTATCTAATGTCTAATAGATGGCGCATTCGGTTGAAGTTTATGCTAGTAATTGATATTATCATTAACTATTATTCAAATTTAGATTATTAAGAGCTTAAATATGCTCTTGTAGACTACTGAGATAAATAGCTCTTGTAGACTACAATATTATTAAGAAATAAATAGCTGTTGCAGTTTATGCATTTGCTCATGTTGTGGTAACAGTTCAGAAGTATTTTAAGCGTATTAATAATCCTAATATCTTTATAATTAAAATGAAGAAAAACACATTAATATTTTTTTAATCTATATTTATTTAATATTATTATTGTCTTAAGTTATTGAAAATGCACTTTTACAATATGTCAACCTTTGTTTTTCTTAATTACAACATTTAAATGATAAATAAATGACTGATTTAACATTCGCAACTGTATACAGCAGATAGTATAGAAACGCAATCATTGATCTTGTTTAAATTGCTTTTGATTGCTTTTAGTTGGCGGTTATAATAGAACTTAAATTATAATTATTTATTGTGCTTGCAAAATCCGTATAAATGATTCCTTATATTTCATAAGAAATTCTAAGCGTAAGCATATTTATATTAATAATATTCTTATTTTCATATTCATTATATTTTTATTTTCATTTGTAAATCACACGTTTCTGATACGTTTAGATTTCATAAATCACATTTTATTTTCTATGGTTTTCCTTTTCAAGAGTTCTAATAACTAAAATCATTGTTTCAGCAGATTTTCAATCGTAATCATTGTTTCTGGGAAATGAACAAGTGAAATTATTGAAATTACAATGGTATTAAAATATAACTTAGGTATTTCGTAGATTGATGGTATTGGAAATATATCGAAAATAAATGCATCTTATTTAGAAAATATATTTATATAGAAATATAGGCGTGAAAGTTGAATAATGCCTGATGCAAGGTATGTAGGCAATCATTTTATAGTGTAAGTTTTTAAATACAATGAAGTTGTCTTTGAATATAGTAAATTTCAAGATTAGTTTAAAAATTTAAGCCGTATGTAATAAAAAAAATACTCAACTTTATAATTGAATCAGATCTATTATCTATTATCAGACTAAAAAATGATCGGAAAACCGAATTAAAAAAAATCTAAAGGTCTACAACCTTGTAGAAACCGAATGCAAATAAATTTAAAAAATATAAAATAGAATACACTATTTTGGTAAAGAAAGAAACCTAATTTCACAAAGGTTATAACTATCTTACTGGTAAAAATACTTCATAAAAATTGTATTTTTTATTTATTGCTCAATTTTTCTACACAGCGTGTAATGAATACGATTGATAATTTGCAATTTGTTTTTGTAAATAGTTGCAATATATTAAAATTAATGCCAAGCTTCATTTGCTATGACTATTAGTTTCATATTATCATTAATTAAAGGAAATTGAAGGAAGGTAGATAAATCAAGTTAAAAAAATACGTATTTTTTGGTTTGCATAAAATTTTTATAAAAATTTATCATATTGCAGCTTTTTACAATTTTGTCTTTATAAATAAAAACATTGAAATATAGCACCTTAAATTTTATGAATATAAAATATTCAATTTTTATGTCAAATATTAATTTCTCTTAAAGTTTATAAATGAACCAACTAAAACTTAATAATAAAGCAATATTATGAAAATAATGGTTCGGCAGTGATTACATACTTAAAGTAAGTAAAGATATAATGGCACTATGAGACAGAAACCAAAAAATGTAGAACATATCGATGAAATATTTATACTATTTACTTAACTTAAAGAATTAAAGTAATAAGAAAGCAATGGCAGTGCGAAAAAAACAAAGACATCATTAATATTCAAATAAATGCAACGATTCAAGAAAAACCGTTTCTTATCATTGGCAGCAGTTTCTTTATATGTTCAATCAATTTAAAGCATTTGTTTTTTCTTTATAATTATTTACAATTAAACCTTACAATTAAGCTCTTATTTGAATATCAAGGATAAGTTTCTAGCTGAAGAAAAAATATTAAATGCATTTGGCACAGAACAAATATTTTATACTTAAGAATAATATTTGACTATATAGGCTTATGTAGACGGTAATACAACATTTATTATAATTAATAAATTATATTGATGACTTCGAAAGAATTAAATGAATTATTTATCTATAACAAAAGACTTCTTCAATTGAAAAAATAATTAAATGGTGCTAGAAATGCATTTACATTTTATAAAATAAATTTTTATGTTTTTATATAAATGTTAGTTAATCTAAAATCGATATAATGTCTTAATTAAACGTAACAGTAAATTCTTTTTATTTTATTATTGCTTTATATTTCGTATTTTTAAAATAGCAAATATGTTTAACACCATTTTTTTGATATTGCAATATAAGTAGTTTGCCTGATTAATATTTTTATGATATATTTTAAGACTATTTAGATTGTTCTGAGATTAAGTCCTCTTCGACGTGTTTTTTATATTTTTGTTTCAGTGAACTCTTGGTGTTGAATCTTCGAAATCTTCTTCATCGTCATCCCTGAAAATTGATAAATGATTTTATTGTAATATTAAATATATATGTTATTTTTATAAAAAAATGCTTAATTTGTGCTGTATAATTGTACTATCTATCTATAAAGTATAAATTAGTTGTAATTCGATTAGAAAACAACGTTGTATGTAAAATATGTTGCATACTATTTAGGCGTATATTTTTAAATTTAGGAGTATTGTATATCAATATTACAGTCATATTAATATTAAAATTTATTTACCTGATAAAGTTAGATAGGCATCTGTTTGTTTGTAATATACGGTTAAATATTGATTAAATAAACAATAATGCATACATTTATTTAATATATTTGAGCATGATATATTCTGATATTAACTATGAAATAAAGAATTTGGAAAATATAATTTGTGCAAACATCAATGAAAACAACCATTCATTTATAACATTTTTAAAATTATCTAACTATTTTAGTTTTCGTATACTCTTATAATGTATTATTTATATTACATATTCCAATTACATTGCTTAACTCTTTGTACAATTTTATACAAAAAAATTTACACAATATTTTATAATAATGTATTAAAATATTATTTATAAAAGATGTCCATTTAAAACAATGAATGTAAAGGACATATTAATGTATAAAAATGTTTTGTTCTTAATATGGCCAAGTAGTTTTTTATTTTATAATAACCTTAATACATTATTAGCAATAAATTTCAAATTTAACAGATCATATCTAATTTTTAAAAAGAAGTTAAATTTCAACATCTCAAAATTCTAAATATATTAAATAAAATAATTTGTATGCAAATATATAAAAAGAATTGAAAATTTAAAAAGCTAATATTAATGAAATTAAAATTAAATGGATTGCTCCAGTGAAATCCTATTTTCAAACCGTAATTTAATAGAAAATGATAAGTGCTAGGGGCGGAGTTAAATGAAGGTCTAGGATATAGAATATGTACAGGAGGAGGCTGTTCTATTTCATCAAATTGATCAGAATCGGTAAATACTAATGATGATGGTATCCATTTGGGTCTTATGATAAAATTTAAATGAGAATAAGATGTTTCCAAAACGCAGCATGAGACAAAAAGAAATGTTAGTAATTCTTAGTAAAATATTGAAAACAATGTTTTCTATTTTTGAAATATAATACTCACTTTGCGCATGGAGCAACATTCACCGCAGATATTGCCAATTTTCCCAAATTCATTGAGTAATTGTCTTGTATTTCCAAGCCGTGAACACATCCTTGGAAGCCTTGTGTATATAATCCTCCTGTTAGCGTAAATATGTCGGGTGCACCACCTTAAATAAAGCAATAAGTTCAATAACTATTACCAATTTATATATCTCAACGATTTTAAATTGTAAAGTAATTGTCAGTAAAGCAGAATTAAGCAAAGAAAATTGTTAAAACTTTAAACTTTACCTAAGAAGATGTTTCCATCACAGTTCAGTGTTGATGTGATGCCTTTGGATTCTCCGTATTCTGTATATTGGCCATCAACTTCAATGGAACCTTCCTTTGCAGTTCTCTTCAATACAACATTATGTCTTCGTCCATCATCAATTCTTGCAAAACCATTTCGGATGACAGCAGCGCCCTCACCAAGGTCGTAACTGAATTCCAAATATCCATCAACAACTAAAACAAAAATCATAGTTGAAAAATACATGTCTGGATTAGTTTAGAGGGTTTTGGATGTAAAATGGTAATGGTACCTGCTAAGGATAGGTAATCACGATTTCTTCCATCCTGGCCTCGTTGTTGTCCGTGCCAGAGTACCAGGCCGTTGCTGTGATTTGTTGAAAGAGATAAAGCAATTACTTCCCTCTCGTGGGATGAAATATGAGGGAGGATATCCCGGCTAAGCTCGATATATCCATCACCGTGGTACATGGCATCGGTTGTTATTTCAATTACTAAAATATAAATAAATGTTATTGAAACTAATGTAGCTTAACAATTACTATAAATATATGTAGGGTTCTATACCGTCTTCACAGTGTAGTCCAGAGAATCCAAGTGGACATGAGCACAAATATTTTCCTCCAATATCCCTACAAGTGCCACCATTTTGACAAGGTCTCAACATTACACAAACACTGGGTACAATTTCGCAATCACGTCCACTGTAATATAAAATAGATACTTAAATAAATATTGTCAAATTAAAGTGATTAATGAATGCTATAATTACAAATTCATTATACCTGTGTCCATGGGTACAGCTGCAGGAGTATTGATCACCTCCTAGAGATCTGCAATGTCCACCATGTTGGCATGGGTTGTTATCACAAGGGCTGTCATAAGAAGTTTCAACTTCATTGGTGGGCTCGCCATCTTGATCAGCAACGCATTGTTGAACATTAGCAGAGTCAATCATTTGGCGAACCAAATCCATACTAACGTCAGAAATTTTAACGTTTCTAATACATCCTGAAAATCCATTATTGACTCCGACTTTGTTGTTTACGACAATCTTTTGTTGATCGACACCTCCGATATACAATAATGTTCTTAATGTAAGTTTGTTTAGTTTGCCAGCAGATTTACCAACAATGGCTTCTTCGTCGTTGATAATTAATTTTCCTTCTCCTAAATGTCTGCCAGCGGAAATTCGAGTCCATTCTCCAACTGGTAATGCTCTATTACTACGAATTACTGTTGTTGGTCCTACTCCAGTATCGAATTTAAATTCAAGGTATCCACTTCTTAAAGCAAGGCTTATAAAATCTCCATGCCCTTTGTCAGATTCTCCAGAATATAAAATAATACCGTCTTTTCTGTCATCGCTTGGTCTTACAGTTAGTTCAAATTTGATTCCTTTGCCAGTTGGAATACGTTTTGGTGATGGTAGTGCTATATACGCGTCTTCAGCGAACGCCGGGTCGGAAATGTTGATTTCATTTTCGCAACGTCTTCCCGTTCTTCCAAGAGGACACAGACATTTAAATCCTGTTTGCTCGTCAATGCATCGTCCAATTCCACAAGCACCTTTAATATAAAAGAAAAAAAATCATAATTTTGACTAGAATAAATTATTCTATGTGATTCAAACGTAATGTTACCTGGGTAGCAAGCTTCTCCTACTCTATCGCAAACGTTTCCTGAAAATCCTTCCGAGCAGATACATTTATATCCTTCAGCACTCTGAGCTTCTTGACACTTGCCTCCATTACGACAAGGGGATTCCGCGCACGTTTCACAATTCGTTATGCCATGACGGTCAATGGCATCGCTCATCAAATCCGTTACTTGTTGGTCAATCACAAGACGACTGATGCAGCCAACGAATCCAACAGTTGGTCCAGAATGAGGAGCGATATCGTTATAGCTAGGTACTCCTCCAAGGTAAAGTGGTTGATGTAAATCTAGACCTGCATATTTTGCCAGAGATGTTCCTGTGTATGGTCCATTATCATCTACATACATTGTTGCTTCTTTCCGAATTCGTTCTATTTTAATTGTATGCCATTCTTCCATTGTTATTGGCCTATCGGAGCGAACAACTGTTGGTGCACCGCCCAGGTTGAACCTAAATTCGGGAACTCCATTTGATAGAGAAAGCGATACGAAGTCTCCTCCTTTGGAAGTCGAGTATTGACTGTTGTAGAGAATCATACCTACAATAGAAAAATATGTTTAGCGAATTCTAAAACAAAACCATCAACTAAAGTCGAAATAGAAATTACCATTTGGAGAGATTGGCCTGAACGATATTTCCAAATTCAATTCCAAATAAGCCTGTGGTATTGATTTGTACGTCAAGTAGCTGTTTGGAGCTTGTGAGAAATGTGGTACAATTCCTGTAACTAGTAAATTTGTTGGAATATCCATGGATGTAATGCCGTTACTCACTGTGCAGATATAGCGACCAGCATCTTTCTCCGTGACACCGGCAAGATGAAGAATTTGCTGAAAGAATTATGTTTTAAATTGAAGAAGCAAATATTCTATATTGTATCATATGTTAATTATTTATTATAAATTTACCTTGTGTGTATCCACAGAACTGTTCAATGCTTGCCCTTTCAGAGTCCATGAATATCTTATTGGGGGATCAATATCTGTATTACATTCTAAATATACACCACTTCCTAGTTCTGCATTGATTGTCAATACCTCGGGCTCGTCTTTGTAATCAGTTTCTAAATTTACAAAATATATTTTCCTAAATTATTAAACAGTCTCTCGAGGTCACAAATTATGAATTTTGGACAGTTTCGTTGTTCTCAAATTCAATAAACTATATTGTATATATATTAGCAATTAACAGGACAATTAAATATCTATAAGAAACCAGCAAAATTATGTTTCCTTCGTATTTATAGGCTGACAGACATTCTTCAATAATTTAAATTATTCTAATATACATTCTAGATTTATTACCATCAGACACGTTTATGTTAGTATCCTCATGGTACTGGATACCCTCGCGGGACCGACTTGTGCAGCGATACAATCCTTGGTCATTGCTTTGAGCGCTTATCAAACGAAGTACATTCCCAGAAATCTGAAATTTATGAAATTACGTAATATTATCCTTGTATAATTGTTACATATTTTATTGTTTAGTTCTTACGTGTGCAGATGAAGATAATCTTCCATGTACTTTGGACCATTGAATAGGTGCATCTCTATCTGACGATGTACACGTTACATCCACATCATCTCCAACTTTGATATTGTCTTTAGAGGACACAATGCGTAATCGTGGTTGTTGAGGGAGCTCTATATATAAGTGAAAATAATTTTGTATAGTATTTAGATCCATAACTATGTAAATTTATTTATAGCTGGCAATAATTATAAACTAACACAAGACATGACAAAAAACAGATTTTTGTGGTGTCGTGGCCTCATACTTCACCGCTGCCTGATAAGCTTATGATTATATATGTACATAATCAATTTAATTCGATAACAACCAAACCCAGAAAATGCAACTCAGGTCCGGGTATCGAACCCGAAGACACAGCATAGATACATAATTTATATACATTTAATTATCAATCCAAATTTAACAAAATAGTAAAAATTTCCTGTATGTAATTGTACTATTTTTTCGTTTACTGGGTCAACATTTTTTATTATTATTTTTAATTTTTTTATTTATGTGTATTGTTTATAATTATTTTCTATTATACCATATAATTTATTATTACCATAACCAACCTCCACAAAATATATGTTAGATACAAAACAAAATATTTAAATTATATATTTTAATACTTACTACGTTTACACGGTTATTCATACTAAATATGTTTATAAGATATACATTGGCTATGCTTAGAATGCATAATTTGATTGCATAATAGAACATATCCTATTGACTGATTAATTACGTCAAGCACAAATCTAATCTTACGAGTAATTTCGACATACAAAAAAAAAAAAAAAAACTAAAAATAAATATTTGATTTCAAATTTGTGATACAACGGAGGAAAAAAATTATCAAATGCGTTGGTAAAATAAAAAATATTATGAAAATTTGTTGGTTATTCGTAATAACGTAATCACGAAGAATCTACCATCAAAAAATAAATTATTTCCAACAGTTAAAACCGATATAGTAAACGTAGTATTTTTGTAATTTATGTTAGTAATAAAAATAATTTACTAAAATTGATTTAATATTTATTTAAACCTGAAAACTGAAAAAATATATATGTTGCACATGTTATTTACAAAGTGAAAAAATAATTAAATAAATTTAAAAAAACTAAGATGCATAAAGAGAGATAATCATGCTAGCAAAAATAAAATGAATATACCATATATTTAGTTTACCTTAAGATTGAAATATTTTTGTTCAATGAAGATGTGCGAATACCGGTCACCAGGTTAAATACTACCAATAACTAGTAAATGTAACTCTACATAACAATCATTATTAATAATTTACCTATATTTAAAATAGACGCCACAAACATAGAAAAATAAAAGAACAAAATCAAATTGAATAATACGACTGTGTAATTAGTAATCCATAATTTGAATACAATGATGGTGTTAATTTTTTTACATAAATTTATTGATTTTTAAGTTTTTAGTATAATATATCTAATAAATGCCAATTATTTAATAACATATATTTCATTATATTTGCTATATCATTTTGTAATAATATTACTACAAAATTTCGAAAAATATTTTGAAAAAAATGAACAAAATGAATTATTAAAAAATACTATTACTTATGTTTGATATAGCGGGATATATAGTCCTAAGGCTATGCTAAGAAAGTACACTTTTTTCCAAGAGTGAAAGTTTTAAAAAGTTTAACATAGCCTTAAATTAAATAATGATTATATTAATGAGTTACATATTTGAACATGACTTATTTTGTTCTACAACTACAACTAAAATTATGAAAGTAATACAAAAATAATTATAAAAATATGAATAATACTATAAAGAGTAGAAAGAGTACACAAAGGAAAACACGTACAGGGGATGCAATACGTTCTAATAACTTTGATAAGTCTAAGAGAAAAAAATGACGCAAATGCTTTCTTCTCATCAAAGTCATTGACTACGTATAAAGTGAAGATCTGAAATAAAGACGGCACAAATTCCGCAAACAGTTAAACTACAAAAAAGACGATTCTGAAAATGTATTAGTAAATAGAAACAGAAAGTAGGAGATCATAACGACAAAATAAAAACAGAACTTTCATGAAAAAATCGCCCTGAAAACATGGAGCTGAAATCCAATAAAATAAAAATAAAGTAAAAAAATAAAAAATTACGTCAGAAGAAGATGTTTCTACAGGTACAGACACCAAACAGATAGTAAACATAAACCGAAGATGATACAATCTACTTGAATTGAAATTTAATTGAATAAATAAATTGAAAAAATAAAAAGATACTTCGCTATAAATATTTTATCAGTAAAAATTCATGGCACGATTTTCTTCGATTTGAAATTGGAGTGAATCTTTACTAAATTATTGTGTAGGGCTGATAATATTTTGAGTGTAGAGTATATCATCTTCTTTAGATAACATTCTTAAAACGGACGAGAGACAAACATAAGAACAAACAAGACTAGAGAACAAAATATTCAATAAGATAAATCTTATTTTCTACTTTCTAGACCAACCAATATGTTTTCTTTTGCGGCAGTAAAGTTCATCGGATCCATCAGTGCAGTCATACCGACCGTTACAGAAATATTCCTTTTTGATACAAATACCATTTTTGCATTGTCCAAATCCATGAGGGCAACTACGACCATAATCTACACAATATTCAAAATATTTTGTCATAACACATTTTAATTTTGAATATTTACGATTTTGAAATAGAAGAAGAGAGAACAGGGTCGATATTAAACGCCGATCATTGTAGATGAGGTAGAAGAAGCAATCGCATCAAACGTTGAGAATTCATAAAAATAGGAGAGAAAATAAAACGTGCAAAATTAATAAATAAATTTCTACAAATTAATTAAATAATTAATAAGCTATCACCAAATTAAATATCATTCAAAGAAGAAGCTTAATAAATATATAATGAATTTTTATATAAATGTTTGATGTTTTATTAAAATAAAATTCTACAAAAATTGTTTTTTAAGTAATATGATAAACAACAAGCATAAAGTGTAAAGTAAATTAAGTGAATTAAAAAATTATTGTATATAAAGTAATTATTTTATCAAAAAAACAAGTAAATGCAATATTTCGAACAAAAGCGCACAACTTATTCTGAGGCAAATTCAATTAGAAATTCTAATTTTGTAAAATACACTAAAATTAATGAGATTCAATGTAGGGGTACATCTTAATAGAATATCTTAGCAATATTATCTTCTAAATTATTTAAAATAAAAATTTAAAATTTTTAAATAAAATCATCATAATCGCAAATAAATAAATATATGGTGGAGGTGAATTCACTTTGAGTTTGTAATGTATTCAAAACAGAAATAGAAATGAATTGATGCTTTTATAAACGGTTAAAACTATATATTTCATATATTTAAAAATCTGAATAAAATTATGTGTATTTTTTATAAAATTTCATATGAATGTCCCTAAAAAAACATTAAATTCAGAATAAGTTTCAGTATAAATCTAGATCGACATACACCTATAGCTCTAATACCATTCTACGTTTAATAGTGCACTTTTTGTCTACGTCTACGATACTTACGGTCAATACGAAGATTAACATGATTTTCTGTAACTCCAGAGATGGAGGTAACTTGGCATTGGTACATGCCACCGTCCGTAGCTTGTACATTCACTAAGGTAAGAATGTCGCCTTCAATTCTATGTCCAGCGGGTAATCTGTCTCCAATACGACTCCAGCGTACCTGGTGAAATATGATTTATTATTTAGACATTTAAAATAGTTCGAAAACAAATAAATTGAGTGGTTTTTAATAATTTCATACAAAAATTAAATTCCACAATTAAGTGTATTTAAAGTATATCCTGTTCCGTAAATAAGGTCACCGATTTGTGACCTATTTTATTGTTTTTAATTAAAATCAAATTTAACAAATCCGTATTTAAATTCTTACTCTTGCTCTGTCTCCTGGATAAGCACCAGATTCACAACGTAATTGAACATTGGCTCCTACATACGCAGTCTGGTCTCGTTGGTGAGGTCGCTGAGTTTCCTGGTAATCTACATTACAAATATTAATTCCATTAAAAACTCTAAAAGATATAAAACTTTTTAAATGTATGCATACATACCTTGGACAATAACGTCGGCTGTAGATTCAGCAATATCACCCTTAGTATTTTGTGCACGACATTGGTACCGTCCAGCATCTGCAACTTCAATGCGGTTGAACTGCAAAACTCCACTTCGTGTATGAACGGATCTAAAATATTTCAATTAATTTAATTAAAATGAAACCGAATTAATATTTCTATAAAATAATGCAATTATTTTTATAAATTACGCAGGCATGTTTCTTCCAACTGCACTCCACTGAATTTCGAATGGTGTGTAAGAACCGGTTACAGAGCAAGTAATTTGGGCAGTATCTCCAGGACGAACAATCTGTCTCTGCGGCGTTAGTTGAATAGATGGACCATCTGTAATATTTTATAAATACATTAAAATGAACGTTCTGTACTTGTCTTTAGTGTGAAATCGATATTCAGATAAATTCATCAACAAACTAAATAGAAATATTTGTACATAATCTAAGTTCTAAGATAGAGATTGAATAATTATTATATTTGAAGATTACCAAAAAACTAAATTATTTACAATTATTAAATTTTTATAGGATATTTTTAAAAACATAACAAGGGCCTTTTTTCTATTTAACTTTAGTAAAAGTACATAACTATTTTTTGTCAAAAGGAATTTAAAATCATGCTACACTAGTTTTACAATAGAACTTGAGATATTATAATAGACGTGTACCTTTTGCAATTATAGTGATATTGCATTGATCCTCTATATGTGAGATAAAAAGGAGTCAATAATAAACTAAAATATAACGAAACCTACAAACAAATCGTAATGTAAAAAATATAGTAATTGTAATTTTAAAATATTTCTTTTTTTCAGTAAATATCACTGATAATAAACATTACATTATTTAATTTTTAAAATTTGTGACAGGATTATATTTTAAAAATACATACCGTATATAGTTAGTCTAGCTTTAGCTTTGAAGAGAACACGTCCTTCGCGGGATGTACCAATACAATTATATGTTCCAGCATCTTCTGGTTGAACATTATAAATTTTAAGAATACCATCTCGTTGTTCATGACCAGGTGCTAATGCACGACCATCGGCTCGAACCCATTCTCGAGTAACATGGTGACCTAAAGCTTGACCTATAGAAGTAAAATAAGAATTATATACCATTTCTTTATTAATATAAAATAATTAAAATAACTCCTAATTAATAATTACCATCAACGTCCAAAACTCTGCATGACATGGAGGCAGTACCATTCACAGGAATTCTGAAGTCATCCTCAGGTAATATTGCAGATTCTACTTCAGTAGGAGGGCGTACGTGATTACCGCCTAAATATGCAAAATATTTTATGTAGTGATGTATTATGTTTGTACAAACAAAATTTGTGTAATACATTTGTTAACACCAAGTGAAATTTCATGAATATGTTTTTTATTATGATTCTTTTATATCTAAATTAAAAATCATTTACATTAATTATTTTCGCTTTATGTTAAAATAAAGGCGTCTCTTTTTTCAGAGAGCACAAGAAGAGAATACTTTTTATGTAATAGCATTTATGTATGACACCCAAAAGAATCACTTTTAATATTATTAGTGTTTAATTATGGTACATAAAATATATTAATGAAATTTCTCTACGGTATTTGTAACTTATGTTATCTGAAATCCCACCTTGTTATTTATTATTTGATGTCGAATGAAATTAATAATGAGTTATTAATAAATAGTTATGTAGTGATACAACACTTTAAACGTTACATTAGTATGAAGTTATGTAAACGAATTTGTTACAATGTTAGTTTCCACAGAACCAAATAATAAAAAACAAAGTCTCATACCCTGTGGACCTAGATCACCTCTTTCGGGATACGAACCATCATCATCATCAAGTCTAACTTGAACGCGTTCTTCAACTGTTCCAGCAGCATTGGAAGCCATGCAGGTATAAGATCCTTCATAACGTGGTTCCATGGAGTAAATTTCAAATGCTGCTCTTGACGTTGGCGTATAACCTCTGCAGAGATATTGATATTGATAAATGTACATTGATAATTACAAATGATATTAGGAATAAATAGTTTACCTCTGTATTTCGGGGAGACCTAGTTGATCTGGTGTGTTTATCCATTGTACGTTTGGTGCAGGGTCGCCCGAAGCATGACATTCAATCGAAATTCTTTCGCCGTATCTTACATGAACAACAGTGGCGGGTGAAATTGTAATAACAGGGGGTTGTCGTACAATAATTATACCAGTAACTTCAACAGATCCAGCGGAGTTTTCTGCACGACAAATATATGAACCACTTTCTGCTGGTGTAATATGATTAAATCTGAAAGAATTGAAACAGTTTTAGATAAATCATTTGCATTTAGACCACATTTAGTGAGTAAGATGTATTACCTTAATATTCCTCCATCCATTACTTCAATGCGATTTGACAAGCGACCACCATCTTCTTTGACCCAGGATAATTTAGGTTGTGGTGTGCCTCCAACAATTCTACATTGTAGTAAGACACTTCCGCCGATATTAACTGTTTGCTGAACTTCTGGGTAGAGTTCTACACGAGGAGCATCTCGACCTAAAAACAAGTATATAAATTTATTAAAGATATGAAAACATATTTAGTAACATGCGTTTAAAAGTTCAGTTTAGACTTACGATCAATTTCAACAACTGATGAATTTTGTGCCGTGATACCAGATGGACTTGTAGCAATACATACGTATACACCACGATCATTGACTTTGGCGTTAGTGATGTGGAGATAATTTCCACGCTCATAGACGTTGCTGGGGAAGCTTTCACCGAGCTAAGAACAAATACTTTAATTAATAACTACTACTCGCGCTAGATATATACATAGTTATCAACAGAGATGTGCGTTTTTCAAATACATCTACTCAAAATGCAAATACAAAATAGTAAATACCTATTTTCTATTTTGTATTTAAATATCTTTTCAGTGTATAGAATTTTATATTTTCTTTGAAAACTTTTAAGAACCTATTTCCTATTTGGATACTTTTTAATAGTGTTAATCAATAACATTATTTTTCGAATATAAACTTAAAACCACACCAACATTAACACCGTCTATGATCTAAAAGTATCTACACAATTGTCTTAGAATTCTAATTTAAAATGATTAAATTATTATTTTAACTAAATTAATAAATAAATATAAAAAAATAAAACATAAAGAGTATTCTATTTTCTCGAAAGTATTTTTAAAATACGTATTTTGTATTTAAATGCTAACATGAAATTAATTTTTTATTTTGTGTTTGAAATAGGAAATAAACGAGGTATTTGCATTTTGTATTCAAATGCATTTGAAAAGAATTTGTGCATATCTCTGGTTATCAATAACTGTCAAACAAATTGTTACCCTACCTTTGTCCATTTAATTGATGCATCAGGTGCATTTCTAACATCACAGAGAATTTCAGCTGAATCACCCTGGCTAATAATTAACCTAGACGGACTAACAGACACAACAGGTGGTTGGCTACTTGCTTCAATTGTAACCCTAACATTAATAGTTTGTACACCATTTGGAGAAGTTGGTGAGTCCTGAGTACAAACGTATGTTCCTGAATCTTCGATACGAGCATTTCGAATTGTTAACACACCATCGTAAGCCGAACTGTCTAGAGGCATACGACCATCATATCTAAAAAGACACACGAATAAATAGTGAAATACATTTTATATTTTGTATAAATATTTTTAAAACACGAACCTATGCCATCTATATGGAATGCCAGGTTCTCCTCGGCAAGTCAAGATAACGTTATCGCTCGGAATACCGAAATATTCTGGAGGATTGATTATCAGCAATGTGGGTGGAGGTGGGGGTGGTACAGGGGATCCACGAATGTAAATTACTGTTGATTGGGAGTCTACTCCTTTGACGTTAGTGGCTGTGCAGCGGTATTCACCTTCATCAGATGAGCGTACAGATGGAATTCTTAGGACTCCGTTTTGAACAGTAGCCTGTTATTGATAAATTAAATATATAGAAAAATATTTTAGAGATTGCAATATTTTTCATTATTATAAATCAAATAACCTGAGAGCTTAGACGTCCGGTAATCTTTGTCCATGTAATATCTGGTAATGGAATTCCAGTTACGTCACAACGGAGTTCTGCATATTCGCCTTCGTTGATGTCCAGATAATCGGGGACGATATTCACACGAGGAGGTTCGTTTCTATTTCCTGAACAAGAATAATATAGATGAATACTTTATTTCTTACTAAAGCTTCAGATATTTTTAGTTAATTGAGAATATCGTAGGCTGAAGGCTTTGTCTAAACTTAAGTAGTCTGATTTAGAAAATATAGGTGTTGGAAAATCGCCAAATAGAAATCGTTAGATAAATAGATCGTTAATTCCAAAGCAGTTGAGCCCAATCAAAATAGATGCTTTCAACCCATTACGTTCCCTAAAATTGCTTTCTTATGTAAACATTTTTTTCTTAAGGGCGGTGGGGAGGGGGTGTGTGTAAGGTTTCAACTTTTATATATTATTGTACAACATACTTCAGTTTATTGTGTAAAAATTTGAAGTCGATTGGAGTAAAACTGTGAGATATATAGAGTTAACTTTTAAATGCTTTTCTCACACATAGCTTTTTCAGAGTTCTCTAGCTCAAAATCTGCTGGACCGATTCTTTTGAAATTTTGCACACTTTTTCTTTACATAAATGCAGAGGTAACGCTGTCGGAGCTTTTTTTAAATTTTTTAATTTTAACGTATTTTAAAATAATAAAGTTTCTGATTTTTTTCATGAAAATTAAATAATGTGCAGTAAAAAATTGAAAAATCAATAAAAAAAAAAAAGAAAAACTCGACAGCATTACCTGCAGAAACTTATCAACTAATAAAATCATTTTGGTTTTTCGATTTCAGATAATCCAGTGATGAGATATTAGTGGCACTGCAATGTCCCATTTTTTTGTGACGTCAATGCCTCATTTCTTTACATTTATTTATGAAAATTTTACAAAATATTCTCCTAATGTCATTTTGTCATGTAGTAATTATAGAAATAATTATATATTAGCTGTGTCGTCAAAAAACATTATCGAAAATATGCTTCTTTTTTATCGTTTTGACCTTACATACTACCCCCCTCCCCCCTCCTTAATATGGCTATGCTTAGCGGAAAGACTTGGAAAATAATATTAATGCAACTATTTGCGCTATAAAAGTACATTTGCATAACATATTTATATCGAATCATAAAAATATAGGTGACATTCAATAAAACCATACCTGTGGCATTTATAACACTTGCTGGAAATGCTATGCAGCATGAAAAGAAATAATTTTTCATTTGAAACATCAGTCATTAAACTAATAAATAAATTAATAAAAATATTACCTCCTACTGTAATGGAGGCTGTTCCAGTTACAATGCTATGTTCGTCAGTTGCCTGGCAGATATAAATACCAGAATCAGAAACTTGAACATTTGTAATAACAAGGAGTCCACGACGATCATCAATAGCTCTGTCTCTTGGAAGGGATCCACCTTCTTTACGCCATTGAATATCGATTGGGCTCTATTAAAATGAAATCTAATTAATATGCTTTTCATTCATAAGTTTTAATTTATTTATATAAAAATGTATCTTACGGGTGTACTAATAATAGACCGGCCAGTGCATCGCAGGCGCACTGTAGCTCCAATATCTACTATTTGAATAGTAGGCTCCGAAATTGAGACAATAATTGTTGGGGGTGGTTCTGTGCCGGGTGGGTCGATTGGTTTTGGTGTTGTGTGTTCTGTGGTAAATGAAAAAATAGTGTTATTTTATGTTATATACTAAATATTAAATTAAACCCAGAAGAAAAGTTTTGACGTCACAAATTCTGCTATTAGCTGTTTTACTGAAAGGAGGTACAGTTCGCATAATGTCATATCTAATATCTTAAACAAAAGCATTCAAAATTGAAAGTAGTGATTTAGAAAATATTACATTCCTATTTAAAAGTAGAAGTATTTATAAAGTTAATATTAATAAAGCAGATTAAATAGATATTTTTGTTAACTTAAAAAGAGAAATACATAAGTATTATTAATTTGTGCTAGTGTGTAGTTATTTTCACTTATGTGACACAGCGAACTATATCTTTAAATGTTAGTTACACGTTAATTTGAAGTTATCCTGAAAAGTACGTTAATATAATTAGTAACAGATTAGATTACATATAATAGTAACAGAAGTAGATAATGAAAGGTCCATAGCAGAGTTTATTTTCAAGAGTTATTGTATTAACAGCAAAAAGAGATGACGATTATTACGGTAACTCTCCACCCTCAATTATATTTCCGTGCGTAACGAATTAAATAGAAATGGAATAATTGCAGTGCATTTGTGCATTAATACATTTTCTTTTTATGGACTTGTGAAGTCATTTTTAATTGAAATATTGATTAATATAAACGAATTGCATTGGACCTTATTGACTTTAACAATAAAACTAATTTAATCACATAAATTATGTATTGTAAATATTTAAAAATGTATATTTTAAGTGCTAAGAACTGTTAACTGGTAATAAATTTAAAAAAAAAGTTGAGGGAAATTATTAGCTATTTAAAATTTTTAATTTCTGTGCTGCCGTTTATTTATTTATCTTCTTTTGACGTCACGGTACAACTGAGAACTCAACAACTATTTATAACTTTTAATCATTTTAATGATTAAAGAATAATTGTCAATATCTCCAGTAATATTTCAATTTATTAAAAAATAACTGGATGTTGACGTCCTGATAGTCAACTTTATGAATATAAAAGTGTAGTAGAGTTAAAACATGGCAGCTTTGAGCAGAATTTTCTATTTTTAGTTTCAGAAAATGGGAAGAGAGCACACGGTAATTTATCATAGTTATAGAAGTTGTGAAAAATTCACGCTTGTAGATTGTTTAATTCTGGATTTGTTTAGTAACTATATATTTATAAACCATGCATAAGACCTTTTGATATTAACATAAAAATAAACATAGACTTATATAACATAGACTATAAAACATATATAATGAAATAAAATTATAAATAATAATAAAATATAATGTAAAAACTATGGAAAATTTATAGAAAGTGAATGTGGTAGCAGTAACGTAAAATCATAATAAAATAATAGAAAAAGAATTTCTTAATAATGAATTATTACTTTACTGTCTTAGTTAATGCCACCACAATATTAGCAAACGAGATATATATTCGTACATACTCGTACACAAATATACATAAATAAAGACTTTCAATAAAAGTAATTTAAATCTACATGTATTGTAGTTTGAAGATTCAAACCAGTTGATGAACCCCAAAATATTGAAAGTAACAAATGGCTCTTTGGCAAAGCATCCCCAAGACGAAATCACAACATAAACATTTATGAATTATCAAAATAAAAACCGCCCGGCAAACCTGTACATTGCTTCGTTGTACATATCCTGGCTGTTAATTTATCCCTAAATTCACCAGATTCATCTCTAACTATACATTCTATAACATATTTTGTTTGGTTAGCGATTGTTGTTTCGTATTCAACGATTCCATTAAACTTTGCATCGCCAGGTGAATTTGGTGGTGAAATTTTCTTTATTGGTTTATTATGACTAGTTTTATCCACAAATTCAATTGTTAGAGGTTCCGAGAAATGGTAAGCGCAACTAAATGTGACACGCTGACCAACTTCTTCTTTCACATCAGTTGGAACGAGCTCCAATACTAGACGGTCTCCTATGAATTATTATTTTGTTATAGGTGGCAAAAAATTTCATTTTCTATCAGTGATAAATAAACTAATTCTTGTACAGATTTATCAAAAAAGTTTCTGTAGCAAACAAACTTATGTAGTCACTTTTACAAACATAATTCTCTCTCTCTCTTCATGTATATGGCTTTGTGTCATAGTGGTCAACTTTTTTTTTATTGTGATTAGTGACAATTTAAATTCACGTTGCAGTACAATATCTTTCGTAAGAAAAATGTACTATTAATAAATATATTCGACGACACAGTGGGCGAGAGCATTGATGCTTGACGCCGACTGCTGTGTCTTCGGGTTCGATCCCCGGACCAGATATATATTTTCTGGGTTTGGTTATTATGAACTTATATTGATTATGGTCATACATAATCATACAGTTATTAGGCAGTGGTGTAGCCCACATATATGAGGCCACGACACCATAAATACTGCCAACATTGAAGGAGGTCGTCGGTGATAGGACTCAGCATCGGAAATAGGCCGACGTTAAATAAAAAAAAAAATAAATAAATATATTACCAATTATTTGCAATTAATGGATAAGCGACTAAGTACGTCGATGTGAAACAACTCTAATAGATGTATATTTTATTTTCCATACTCCATTGGTAACGGTAAAGTGGTTTAATATAGCATCAAAGAGTTGGAAAAATTTGTAGAAGTGATTACATAAACTGCGTTCATAGAACCATTTTATAACATATTAAACTATGTCACAATTTCAAGTGACATCAAAAGAAAAGTACTATAGACCACTTTTTTGATTATTGATTATATACAATTACAATTTCATTGATACAAAATTTTCATATTTACATTTGATTATCATACCATACCAGTCTGCACCGAACTTTTTCACAAAATAACATTATTGCTACATCTTAACAATAGAGGTATTCATTGCTATGTTTATATTTGCATTTAATTAGAACTGAGAGAAATATAACATACATAGTGAAAACCTCCATTGTCTTTTAAGCTTAGCAACATTCACAAAATATTTTTCTGATTTAAATGCTGCGAGAATTACATTCGAAATATTTATAAATTATAACATTCTTAAAATATGAAAAATTTACCATAAGTGTCGCAAGTTCGACCGTTATATCCTGGTGCACAATTACAAACAATGCGATTGTAACGATCATATGCACATGAGTCTGCGTGTTCACTGCAAGGACAACGTCTGCATACGTTGCGGCCTGATGTGGAGTCGCTGAAATACCCATGTGCGCAAGTCTGCAACAATATATATGATATAAACTCATGTTTAAATGTACTGTACGTACATTTAAACATGAGTGACAAATTTACCTCGCAAGAAGTTCCTCGATAGCCATCTGGACATTTACATAATTCAACTTCATTTGCTCTCTTTTGTCCAGTGTATCTAGCAACCGCTGTATCTAGATAAATATCAGAAATGCAGGAAGTAACTAGGTTTGGCGCTTGAGTCGCTCGTACTAAAATATTATTTAATCCAGCAAGTACGACAATTAAATCAGCTCTTGACGCAGGATGTATGCCAGATGAATCCAGGCGATTCCAATTGGATTCAACTAATGGCACAGAAGAGGTCTGTGGAAAAAGATCAGTATATGTAATATGTCAGTATTTTTATTTTTTTAAATAATTTTTGTTAAAAGACTTACAACGGGACGATTACTATAAATTTCGTTTCTATTATTCCAGATTAGTTTAATACCATTTCCGTAGAGTATAATATCGTTATCACTAGTTCTTTCACTCGAGCCTCTTGTAGTGTATTTTTGCGAAAGAGTCAAATTGCCACCATATGATGTTACTTGGTTTCCTATTAATTAATATATGAAGAAACTTGTTAAGATTCCAAATGAAACAAATATTATTATAAAATTAACCTTACGTATAATTTACTGTTTATAAATATTAGACGTTGTTAAAAGCAAACCTGTAAATGTTGCTGGAACAGACCAGAAAAGTCTGTCTCTTCGTTCGTTGCTAAAGTCGTAGCAAATTTCGTTCATTGGAATATTTATTGAAAATCCATCGGTAATACGGTTTTCTCCATTACTATAAAAGATATTGAATTTTTTAATTTCTGCTTCTAATTTTTATTGGAGAATATACATGCATATATCATTATGTATGATTTACCTGTCCGTCAAAGCAAAGTCGTGATTATTATCTAAAATTTGCATAGGGATTTGTTCACGTGATAAAGTATTTCCTTCATGGCAATGATTTGTAGCTCCGGAACAGTAGCATTCAAGACATCCATCAATATTCGATTCAGATAAACCAAAGGTTCCAGGTCTGCATTGATCACAGTTTTCTCCAATGACATTTAACTATATAACAAGAATAGTATTACGTAACATATTTAAAATATTATCTGCTAATATTAATTTACCTCAATTATATATGTAGTATCTTACCTTGCACCTGCAAGACACGTTGTCACAGCTTTCAGTGCCACGTGGATCGCAACCGTTACATTTAGAGGTCTCCCCCGGTTTATCTAAAGCAGGTAAACAGCGTACTCCATTCGTAGGCTCCCCTACGTAACCTTCGCGACAAACATCACAGTAATCTCCTTCGGTATTATCTTGACAATTCTAAGAATATACAATTTTATTTATACTTAGAAAAACATAAATATAATTTCATATAGTTTCAATGAGATTTATACCATGCAAGTGCCACTATCCGGATCGCAAGATACAGAATGTCCATTGCAAGCACAAGGTTCACAAAGTCCTAGGTAAAGGCCGGTTCCAGTTCGGGTGTAACCTACGTCACAGTCCTCACATGATAATCCTGAGTATCCTATTGGACATCTACATTGTTCTACAGCAGATGCACGTGCTCCGCCTGGACGAATACCAGCAGTATCTAATGATACTTGAATCAGGCTGTAATATGAAACGTGGAAATATACAACTTAGCTTAAAGCGAGATTTAATAAATATTTTCCATATTTCTTACGCAGTTTCTTCAGTCGTTGTAGTGTAAGTGGCTTTGATAAAGATGTCTTCTAGATCTGCTAAGGCCATCAGGAAGTGTTCTCGACTTGCTACCAAACCATCAGACCGTTGCCAATATTGTTCCAATAATGGGACGGTTAATGTTTCTGCATTATTTGGTTGTGGGTGATCTTTACTAAAGTATAGTAAATTGACGTCATTCTGAAAATTGATATATGATAATAAAAATATAAAAACAATGTGTAAGAATAATATTGAAGAGTAGATTACTTACTCCAACAATTTCGACATCTGGGGCACTGTTTTTGGAGTAACCACCTGGTGCAGGTACATATCGTAAAGTATATTTCAAATCTCCACCATATGAACTAACCTTGTCACCAAGGAATCTTTAAAAAAAATTTGCAATGTTAGTGGTAATACTTAGTGCCAATTTCTGTGTGTTATAATTAATACATACCGAGATGGTAATTTCCAATAATAAATATCTGGACGATTGGGTGTGAATCTACTATAAACAATTTCACGTTTATCTGAATCTAAGGAAATATCAGATTTAATAGGGTTATTTTTGAATTGTGATTCCACTATTGCAAAGTCATTTATAGAGCTTGTAAATGCTGTTGAAACCTAAAACAATTAAAATGTAATATATTTAATTAAAATATTATAAAATGAGTATTTATTTCTTAGAATATTTACCCTGTCTCTCAAAAGAGTTGAGCTGGTGCAATCGTTGGTTATTCCCATACAGAAACAGCTGATACAACCAAACCGATTAGAGGAGTCCAAGTAGAACGAGTTAGCCTTACATTGGTCACAGAAAGGACCAGTTGTAAAGTCCTGGAAAAAAACGTACGTTATTTCTGCTTTCAAAATACATTCACAACATCTTTAAAACTACATTTTATTAAGGATATATAATGGACTGTTAGTTGGAAACTCACCATAGTTGATTATATCCAATTAGGTAATAATAAAACAAAATTATTTAAAAAGTTAATTAATTAGGTCTAATGTTTCAATATTCTAATTCAGTTAAATTTATTACCTTGCATATGCAATTATTGGTATAGGGATCAGGAGTGAGTGATAGAGATCCTTCTGGATTACATGGCGCTTTTCTACACGAGTCTCCTGGATTTGTAGGATTTCCAGTATATCCTGCAGAGCAAGTTTCACAACGACGGCCTTCATAACCAATTGGACAGTTGCAATTAACTTGACCATCAGATCCAAGAGAACAAGTTCGTCCAAATCTGGAAAAGATGAATTTTATTAAATTTCATTTTTTAAATATGTTTCATTTTATTTTTGGATTGAAACTTACTGATTACTTGGGGAAGTGAGAGGACAGGGGCAAACTTTGCATGGAATTCCTCGGCTAGGATCTCCATAGAAACCATTGGAGCATTCTTTTACTTCGGGTTTAAAACAATGGCCTAACCATGGTCCAGATGTGTGTCGTTGGTAGCCTGGTGCACAAGCCTAAAATAAAAACAATTAGATAATCATAAATCAAAATTAAACATAAACGAAAATATAATGATGTTTATCATTACCTCACAAGACAATCCTGTGTATCCTGCAGGACAAATACATTGTTCAACAAATGAAGCTTTACCAAGTCCTGTATTAGCAATTCCAGCAGAATCTAAAGAAATGTCACTAATTGTTGTGTCAATTGTAGTATCATCATGATACTGCATCTTAATAAGAATGCGTTCGATTTGTGCTAACGCCATCATTATCTCTTCTCGGGATGCTTTAATGGGTCTGTCGTATTCCTGAATTTTGTCCCATTCTCCTTCGAATAATCTTACAGAAGTCTCACCACTTGGTGCTCTTCGGTTAGTATGTGCCAAAACGTATCCGTTACCCTAATTGTTGATTAAAAATTAAATTCACTCTCATTTATCGAACTTACACAAAATACAATCAGAATATTATAAAAAAAGTTTGATACTTACAACAATAATTACATCAGGATCATTAAGAGGATATCCACCTCCTTCAGCTCTAATAGTATATTTCAAATATCCACCATAAGATTTTAATTGATTGCCGTGGAAGTTTCCTTGAGAAAGTACTAAATATGGTTTGCTGGTATCGTATCTATCAACGTCACTTTGAGAAAGCTAAAATGAAATGTAAAATGTGAAATTTAAGTATATAAGTTAAAACAAAAATAAATTATACAATAGTACCTGAGCAGAGTTACGTCCAGTATTTCTAAGTTGTTCTGGTCTGTTCTTGTAGACGGGCTCCGAATTACTAAGTTCAATTTCGCCGGATTTGAAGTTAACACCGGTCAATGTATCAATAACAACTGGGGATGGAATCTGGGGAAAATATTAAGTAAAATATAATAACGTAAGGTTTTCTACAAAATAATAAGTTCACGTATAGTTTACCTGGAACGTGTACAAATCGGCACTGTTACATTGTGTTGACACTCCGAAACAAAAGCATTTAAGGCATTCCTCCTTCTGTCTGGCAATTTCGTTGAAAAATCCAGCTGGGCATACATCTCCTTGGCTAGCAGAGCAAGTAACTTGTGTATCAGGTGTAGCAAGTTTACTAGATGTTGCTGTAATGGCTTCACAGGAGTAGGCACCAGTGTCTTCATCCTAAATATTTAATAACAATAATAGTTTATTACAATTACAATATAAGAATTGATTTGAAAGAACATACGGTAATTCCTGGACAGGTCAAAGTTCCTAAGCCATCAACACTTGTCATAGAACATTTATCAGGAACATGACCCCAATTTCTACGCCATACAATTTCTGGTGTTGGAACTCCAGTTGCTGTACATGTGATAATTAAAGTTGCTGGACAGTCTAATGTCTCCACTGGTTTCGGAGGAGAAATGATGTAAATTGGACCTGTTTAAATTAAACACACGTTATTATTTATTATTGAGTGATTAATTTTTTTAAACAAGCTACAAAATACTTACTGCAGCCTACTTCATCTGAACCATCATCGCAATCTCTTTCATGATCACAATGATAGGTTTTTGGAATGCATTGACTTCCACTTCGGCAAGCGAATTCTTCATATCTGCATGGTTCATCAGGTGGATTGGTAGCACAACGTTCTTCATCAGAACGATCTCCACAATCATCTTGGCCATCACAACGCCAAGATTTGCTGACACATTTCTTGTTGTTACAACGGAATTGATTAGGTTCACATCCATGAGGACCTAGAACGTAAGAATATGCATAATGATATTGATCTTTTACAAATTAGGATTAGAAAGAAATGTATATTAATTTAAGAAAACTTACTACAACGCATTTCATCAGACCCATCAGTACAGTCGAATTTTCCATCGCAAACCTCCGCTTTGTCGATACACTGTCCATTACCGCAGGTTGCTTCACTAAGAGCACAGCCTTCGTGTGGTGGAGGAGTAGGTGCAACATCTGAGGATTTTTTATTCTTTTAATAAACGTGATTATATTTAAAATAAAATCAATAAATAACTTAACGGACAAATGAATATTTTAGTTGTATTTATTTTTCAAAGAGATGCATGTTCAGGCTTGATAAATTATAGGTATAGATGAATTTATAAATAAATCAGTTGTTAATAATTAATCTTTCATAAATTAAGTTACATTATTAAACTTACCAACCAAATGAGGAAGCATATAAGAAAATATTTTATCAGTACAAATTAGAAATTTTGAAGCTAACTTATGTTTTTTTTTTAATTTTAGTCATTTCTAATACCTGAACTATAGAAATCAGAATCAATATGTGGAATTACGCCAAATTTTAGGGAATCTGGATTAAAGTGTTTCGTCGTTCCATTAAGTTGATCCTTCGAAGTAGCTTGCGTTAGATGAATTTAAAATGAATTTTTACTTTACAAAGCAAAACTAATTTTATTTTAGAAAAAGCAATAAAGCAAAGTAAGATACGAATATATTATTAATGGAACGCTATTTTATTTGTGAAATGATTATGATTAAACTAAATCTAAAATGGTAACAATGTTTTATAAAAATAAGAATTTTTTAACCCAACAGTAGTCATTAGTTGTATTTTCGTTTATTTTCTCTAATGTATTAGTTCTATTGAATTTATTTAAAATATGAGAAGATGAATGAAATTCTTCAGGAACAAAATACAACATAAGTGACATGGGTTAAAGCAAATAAGCGTGTAATAGTAATTAATGAATTAAAATTAAAATAAATTTACTTACATGGTTCAACAGTCAAATGAACGGTAATCTGACGCCCTGGTGTAGAGGAAGGATAGTCAAAAGCTTCACAGATGTAACTACCTCCTTGATCAACTTGAATATTGGGAATTTCAAGACGTCCTTTATTATCCCTTGAGCCTGGTGGCAAAGACAATCCATTTCCTCGGATCCAGCGAACGTGGGCTCGGTTGGGACTTTCATCGCGACATTGGAATACGACTTCACGACCTATATAATATAAATATAATATTAGAAAATGTCCAAATTAAATTAGTGAGACTGCAGTAATGTATTGCAATTATGATCATTTTTTATGTTTTTGATAATTGCCAGCCTTTTATTATGAATAATGCTTCGTGATTTGATTTTTAAATGTAATGTAAACTGAAAAATCATGCTATCACCATGTTTAAAGCTAAACGAAAGTGATATTGTTTAGCAGAGATTCGAACCTTTATTTATGAATATTAATTCTTTACTAGTGAATACATAAAGAAATTATTTAGTTTACACAGATTGGAAATCACGGATTGCTAATGATTGAATAAATACACTTGATTGCTATAAATTATCAAGTTATTTAATGCTCATACATTAAATTAAGCCATGAGCCTCACCAATGAGTTAAATATATATTTCTGTTATATTATAAAATTTAAAAATCTGTGATATAACAAATTAGGCCTTAGGGGGTGGCAAGTAGGGTAACCGCTCGGGGCTTCGCATTCTCGCGCCCCAAGTAGAAAAAATCATTACTATATATCTATTTGAATCTCGCGCCTCGCTCTTTAGAAATCCCACTAGAATCACTGCGTATAACTTTTAAGGCATTAATGTACCTTAGTTTATCATTATTAATATTTGTCGCTTTGTGCTTGTTAACTTCCAATACAAAATTTTATTTCTCGTCAATTATCATCAAAAATACTTACTTACAATTTATATAAATTAAATGGCTAAAGCCGCCCCTGCTTACAATGTATATTGCAGGTAATAGAATATGCCCTCTATATAATCCAATGATTGCTTTTTGTTCAAGGGTCATAAGAGGGATATACTTAAAAATATTATTTTTATTTTTGCGGCGAAATATAATCTTTCTCGCGGCGAAAATATTAATTTTTTAGCGGGACCTAGCAATGGCTGCACTGCATAAAAATGAATCTGGGGATTGCTGGGTAGTACAAATTTAATTGTAATGTGTAAAATTTTGAATCATTTCTTTATCTACATATTACTTAACAATACACACCCCTAAATATAGCACTGTTGCGACAAAAAAGAAAACCCTCTATATTTAAAGTCAAAAACTATTGTAGTACTTCAGAATTTCAATTATTGTTTTATATAGAAGATTTGAGATAAATAAACAATGATGTTCAACAAAGATATTTAGACATATAAATAAAATATTTTATAAATTGTAGATCATGAGGTCAGGCATAACTTTTTGTGCAGTAATTTTGTTTAAAATTTGAAATAAAAAATGTTATATAATATAATGAAATGACTTAATTCTAAACTGTGAATTTGTATTTATTTCACAGTAAATGTAAATATTATCCAATGTATGAATAATATGGCATGTAAATGAAGCTCTGTTAAGTTTTTAACAGAAAGGTTTGCATTCTAGCTAAATTGTTATTCTGTTACCACAAACTCACCCTGTCTGATTGGATCTGGCCATCGAAGAGGGCAGTAAAATAAAATCAGTTAGTGTTATTATTAAAAAAATATTTCAGATATTCTAAAAACCAATACTGAATCAAAAACCAAAACTACAATAAATACTTCTACATAGAATTACAACAACTATAAAAAAATATTACAAAAATCTACAGTAAATAAATATGTTGAGAAATGTATAATACTCACTTTCTTTGATGATCTGTGCGTTGGGATATGTCTTAAGATTCAAACCGTCTTGAGGAACTGAAATATTATTATATATTAATATACACATAATAAATTAATCCACTAAACACAGTTACGTATACGTAAGGTTTATTTAACATAACAGAATTTACGTTTTACATAAAATAATTTTGTCTGACGTTAATAATAGTTGTTAATTTTATATATTAGTAAAAGATTTTTAATGCCTTTTTTTATGATGAATGGAACAGAATTATATTAAACTTTGGTAAAAAATATTACGTTAAATAATACATGAGTTTACGTATTGTGTTTAGCGGAAAACGACTGTTAATTTATTAATAAAAGTTTAAATTCATTTATTAGAATCAGCAATCCAGAATACCCCAAATCTGTAATAAATTGTTAAATAAATATAAAAAAATCGAAATATTACTAATTAACCAATATACGCAAATGTAGCATTGATGTAACATATACCATTAGAGTTAAACATACTTAAATTCTACATAACTTTGTTTATTAAGGCTTTATATTAAATATGTTAGGAGTGGCAATCAAGAGATTGTGAATACTTAAAAATTCTAGAAATATTAGATTTTAGTATAATTGTTTAATTAATTAAAAAAAATCAGATTGTTAAATATTGTTACAAATCAGAAAATCAAATTGTTATAAAAACGTTGCAAATGCACCGTGCACATTTAAAACTTGTTATATTTTTTACTGTAGAAATTAAAATGAATTACACACCGATATTATATAAGTTTCAACATCAAAATTTAACGAAATACAATTTTTATGTAGGGTGTTCGTTGATGACTATCCTAACTGGTGTGGCAGTGTACTCTAGTACAATGTATGATATATAGCAATCATTAAATTCACCTGACCTGACGGCATCATATTTCTTTTTGTAGTGCCACATGAAAGAACGAGTTAATGTAAATAAAACTATATAAATAGATAATGTGTTTGTAAAGTTTGTTCAGTCGTTGAGTAAACATCTTGCGCTTTGCTTGATATAAAAAATTGACTTGTGATCATGAAACTATACTAGAAATACAGTGATAGTCCAAATCGTTAATTAAGATTAGAGAGCATATTAACAATACATTGTAACGCCGTAGGTAGGTAAACTAGCAAAATTACCCTGGTTTAAATGGCTGATTATTAGCTAACTTTAAGCGTACAAGATGTAGAAAACATTACCAATAAGTATACACAGTCTGGAAATAATATATTACTTTCTATATATATATTATTTGAGGTTAATTTAAAATAAAAAAGGAAGAATTAAATAGAAATCAATTTTAAGATTTTAACTAGTATGTTAATTTATATTGCTTGTAAGTAATTTAATTATTATTGAAGATGCATTAATTAAGTAAATACGAATGAAGTTTTATTCGTTGCAAAGACATACTATAATGAATATTGGGACAATCTAGTTCATCACTTTCATCGAATGGGCAATCTCTTTTTCCATCGCAGCGAAGTTCTCGGCGAATGCAAGGTCCATTTTCACAACGGAATTCATTTCGGGAACAAGAATGTTCTATATATTAAGTAACATTAGTTTAATATAAATATTTGTAGAATTTAAAATGCAAATGTAAGAAATAACACTTAATTAAATAACAACATCGAAAGCAATTATTAATTATAGTTATTACATATAAACGTAGTTACTGTTATATAAAAATTGTTCTTTTTGTTCTTGTATCTTGTATCACAGTTGTATTCATCAGAAGGATATAATTTAAAAATAAATCTTACTATTATTGTCTGGCTCTGGTGGTCTTTGAGTTGGAGGTTCTGGTCTTATGGAACAATCGTTCTCGTCGGATCTGTCATTGCAATGTGGGTTGCCATCGCAGCGAAGGTAGTCGGGGATACATTGGCCGGAGTTGCAACGGAATTCATTTGCTTTGCAAACGTGTGGATCTGTATCAGTTAAAATATATATAAGTACAAATCTAATGACTATAAATCAAATAAATAATATTACAGCCATTATAATTTAAATATATATATAATCCATTTTGTCTGGTAATGCATAGTTAAATATGTACAAATTTTATTTATGAAAAAATGATGTCTAAATAACGTATTTACAACATTATCCAAAATAAATCCATCTCATGCCGATCTGTAAAAAAAATTAGTCCTATATTAATTCAATGAACACCTAAGAAAATGGCAGCAATCATTCAAATACATTCACAGTAATGACTAACTACTAAATCTACTTTTAAAATGGTTTTATGATATATTTAATTAAAAAGAAGTCTTAATTATGTACAAACTGGTTGACTATATGTAACGATACTTTATAATAATAAACTATAAGGGGAAGTTTTTCATTTGCCAGTTAAACTTAAAAATAAATTATTTGGTTGGAATCTTGAGAAGCCTGATTTTTTGAAGGTTTGAGAATATGATAAAAACTTTACCATGCTTTTTATGCTTTTTTGAAAGATTATGTTTGAAATGGAGTTTAAATGACAATTAAGAAAATAACCCCATGTAATATATACAAGTTTTAAATATATTTAAAATAAATAACAGTCGTAATTTGCATATGACTAAATTGATACACATTTAAATAAAAAACTAAATGTACCACATCCACTACAGCTTTGGATATATAGTAAAATAACTAACGAAACTGTTCTGCTTGTATTCAGAATAAAAACATTTATCAAAACGACAGATAAACACCTAAATATTTAGCTACTCTAAATAAAATGAAACTTTTTAAATATATGTGTTTATTTAGATATTAACCAAAGCAGTTTTGTTCATCAGAAAAATCCCGACAGTCGTAGAAATAATCGCACCTCAATTTAGCATCAATACAAGTTCCGTCGGCACAGGTAAACTCCTGAGGCACGATACAGTTACCTTCGCCAAAAGATTCACACTATATTACATTTGTGTTAATATATTATGGAATAAAAATTATTGTTATTTATTTCTATAATATATAATGTTGTACTAATATATTATGATATAGTTTGATTAAAATATTAAATAGTCGGTGAAATCCATTGTTGAACAATACATTGCAAGTAAGCAAAAATTTTCGCTTCGGATGCCATCTTGAAAATAAGGTTTTAATCACTTTTATTTGTTTATCTTGAAAACTATAACTCACACAAAAATTTTGTAACTTGCTTTTTTGTAGGTAACAATACCATCCACAACCTTTATTAATAACTTTTTGTTATAACTTTTATAATAAAAAAGTTATAAGCAAAAATAAATCTTAAATTAAGTGATATCATGAACAGTACTAGTGTAGTACTACAGCAATACAATTGTATATAAATATTGTGTATTTAATATCCAAAAAAAAACTGCCTCCCAAAAATTTAAATTGAAATTACGATTTCGAAATAATTACCCAAAATGCACCTTTTTAACGACGGATTTCTCCGACTAAATATTTACAGTTGTTAGTATTTTTAAATTAATTTTACTTTAAAATTTATAAATTTGTAAGAATTGAATGTTTGGGGCTATAATTATAGGATGGTGTCCACAAGCTTTAAAAGAATTTAAATTTAATTTAGTAATTTAGTTTAATTTAGCCTTATAAATTTTAGTAGTATTACACTCTTTACTTTCCACTGAATACTGTATAATATTGATATAAAAAATATTGTTTTTAAAGACAGGAAACAATATTCGTGAACATTGAAATCTAACTATGATAGAAGACATGTGCGTAATGAACATGTTATAACTGTTCATAGGATTCAGTATTTGAAAAGCTGATAATTTTCTATAGCTAATTAAAACAACATTTTACTAGTTTTAAGTTGAAGTCAATGAATCTTACCGCATCCTCTTTCGTCACTTTCATCAACGCAGTCTCTGCGTCTGTCGCAACGTCTATCTTCTGGAATGCACCGTTTGTCTGAATGACATTGGAATTCATTTTCTCCGCATCTCTATAATAAAACAATAAAATATTAATATGTAGACCATCCAACGAAAAAGTGTACCGGTTACATAACACTTTAAGGTTAATAATAATGTAAGTTTACATTACAAATCTTATCTTCGGTCACGAATTTACATTTTCTGACGTTAATAAACCTTCTTATGCAAAATTATATAATGTTACTGTTTAAATTATTCAATGTTAATTAAATTTATATTATAGTAAAAGATTTTTTAAGTCTTTACTTTTTTTCTTTAATGTAATGTTGGGTAAATAATATTACGTTAAATAATATAGTTTTTGATTTGAGATAATTTTATATAAATACATAAACAAATAAAAATAATGGAAAATAATTTGCTAAACTAATCTCTTCTAGAACTATATTGTTTTGAGATGTGCAATAAATTTTGTCTTACCACTGGGCAATCTCTTTCATCGGATCCGTCGTAGCAATCCTTAACTCCATCGCATTTCATGTCTGATGATATACACTCGCCATCGTCGCACTGACTTTGACATTCTAAATGTAAACAAAAACAAACATTGTTAAAAGAAAACGGTTCTAAATTATTTTCAAATAGTAGACAACGCTATTGACCTGTATCAACTTTCATGTAGCATTTTATTAAGTAATAATTATTCAAATAAATTGAATACAGTGTATTAGTTTACCCAATTGATTAATAAAATTATTACTACCATTTGTGCTGATGAAAAGTGTAGTTATGTTACGATTATTCACGTTTTTAGGTAACTATTACCAATAAAAAATACATATAAATTAATAATTACAGCTATTTTCTGGTCCTTTATATTTTAAGCTCATATAAAACGAGAGGTATTTTCTGTAACTCATTTCATTCTATTTTTCAAATTATTAATTCAATTCTTAATTCAACATTATATTTCTGATATTCTAAATTCATTATTTTAAGTTTATATTTTAAATTAAATAAAATATAAAAATGAAAACATACCAAACTGTATTTCTTTGATCAAGAAGAAAGAACCTAAGGCTACTAAAATTATCGATGTTATAACGAGATCCATAATAAACATTTTATAATAATTATTTGTCTAGTTTGGTATTTTAATAAAAACATTTCTTTTGTATTATTTATATACATATTTATGAAAAAATTTATACTACATTTTTTAATGTGGCTACAATTTATTTATTTATTTCTGTAGTTTTTGTTTTTGGAGCTTCTTGAATATTTTTCATCTTGTCTTCTATACAAACAACTTGGATCCGAAGCGTATAAAATTCGAACACGATATTCTATAACTCGATCTAGTATAGGAATCTACATTTGGGCGATATATGGAGACTGGAAAAGCATTTCGAAAGCATTTTGGATTAAAAACTGAAGCGAAAGTTTCTGAGGCAAAACTGTATTACTCCTCCCCATAAAGTTAAGCTTTAAAATACGAAATTTCTTCTCCTGAACATACCCACATGTATTTTATACCTGTGGGTTAGATCGTGCTTGGAAAAATCTTACTCAAATTGTAATCAGGCTATTCGACATTACTACGAAAGATAGAAAAATGTTGTTCCATTAAGATAACTCCATTACATTTACCGAAGATAGTTGTGAATAATTAATATAGTCCAAATTACGATAGTCCGGTGGCGACTAATACTTAAAAGAGGTTATAAAAGCGGTAGAAAACTATAATACGATAATGAATTTTATCTTATTCGTTTCTATATACATCATAGAAAAATAAGTAAGTCAGTGCTTTTTAGTTATATCGACAGTTTATACCCCACAACTTGTCGCCGCCGAACTCTCGTAATTTGAATTATAAATAACCAGTTCTTTTAATATTAACTAATTATTAATTAGTTGAACGGCAAAACTTATATAAATAAAAATATCACAGTGCAACTATTTACCAAAAAGTCTTTGAATGTAGTAGTTAAGTATTAAGGTGCAATACAGAAATATATTTACCAGGTGGTTCTGTAGTTGAACAATCTGTTTCATCTGATCCATCTGGACAATCTCTATGTGAATCACATTGATAACGGCTATCAATGCAAGATTTGTCTGATAAGCATTGGAATTCATCGTAATTGCATTGTGGTGGTGTTGGTGCAGTTGTGGTTGCTGTTGGTGTGAACAGTATAAAAGCAGTGAGATTTGTGCAAGTGATTGAAATGTGCATTATGTGTAGAAAAGATATATAAATTAGGAATATATTATTGTATATATAAATATATGTTACCTCATCGGAAGTGTTATCGTAATTAGTATTTAGTAATTAATACCGCATTTCGTTTCGTTACTCTTTACCGATATTAAGCTAAGTGTTAGTTACAAAACCACATAGAATAACCATAATTTTTTTTATTTATCTGGGTAAATTTACAATTATGATATATTATACAATTGTTATGATATTGAACTCTTGCTTTGACACTAATGATTCATTGATTCTCTAATCAACCAGAATTAAATACGAGTATATTATTAGTAATTAGTTAGACATTAGTAATGTCTTCACGTTCTGGAAGTTTCTTATTTTTCGACGCTATGCATATAATATAATACTTTAAAATAAATTCGTAAAATCGAAATATAATCTTTTATTTATTGTAAAAAGTAAATTGAAAATTTTAATCCTCAGCGCGGTGTCGTTACACTCAATCTTGTGCGAAATTAAAGAAATTATTTTGAATAAAAGAGTTTAGAAAAGAAGAAGTTTTATTATTTGCCAATTATTTGAAATTATTACCGGGTTCGCAGTCGTTTTCATCAGATGCGTCGTTACAGTCGATAGTTCCATCGCAAACATAATGTACCGAAACACAATTTCCGTCTACTACGCATTGGAACTCATCTTGTTGGCATGTAGGTGCAGGTGGTGCAGTTGCTAAATGATTTAACAAGTCAAATTTGTGCTGATAATAATGGTTGTGATAAGAATATATAATGTGCTATTTAGTATAAAAAAAAAAAAACAGAAATGCTAAATACAAGCAAACATAAAACAAATAAATGTTAGAAACACAAAAACAAATAATTAATAATTGCATGCGCTCCAATTTCTATTTAAGTTATCCATAAATTACGTCACACAAACCACTCCAGCCCCTTACAAATAACTTATTTTTTATTCATGTTAAATACTACATTAATGTAAACGGTAACGTTAATATTTTTTATTTAACGCGTTATATATTTACATGGTTAAAATTATGACTAGATACATAAAAAAATGTATCATAAACTATACGAATTCTTTTCGTAGATTACGTAAAATTTTGAAATTACTTTTAAGTAAGATTGCGTTTTGTGTTAGGAAGGTGGTGTACTACATATTTTTGAAAAAATATAAATTAATTAATAATAAATAAAGTCAATAGTTCTTAGAAATTATAAAAGAAGGTGAATGAAGAAATAATAAAAGAAAAGGCTAATATCTAATCTACTTCTTTTAAATGGAAATTAAAATAAATATTCTAAATTATTGACTTAAGAAGGTACAGGACGTAACGCCATTGTAAAAAGCGGTAAAACGCAATATAGGAAAGATGAACTTAATTAAATTATTATCTACAAATAATATCAAATTCATATTAATTTAATTCAAACTAAATATTTTCAAAAAGTAATAATAATTTTGGCAAAAAACTGCCAAAAGAAACGCATGATGGTGTAAAACTTCTTAATAAAGTTTCATAGTGTATGATCTTCATTCGTTTTGAATTTCCCTCGCGATCTTTCATTTGCAACGTTGCCGTCACCGTCACGTAACCCAAATCGTCACAACACATTTAATGTAGCTGTCTGATTTTATTTCATTATTCACAATTTACTCAATTACTTATTATTCAATATACACAAGGTTTTTGAAAACCGTGTCATCATTTTTTCATAGTTAAAAATATATTTAATATATTGGGCAATGGGCTTGTGTCCTATGTCTCAATTTCTATAAAAGTGTACTATATATTGATAAAGCGGGTTACTAGATCCTTAAATGTTCAATTACTTTTTAATAACTCATTATATGTTAAGAGATATTAACAATTAAAAAAGTCATTTTGTCTCTTTAATTATTAAAGGGATTCAACGTTGTACCCATTCCAAGTGCATGTGACATCACAATCCTTGTGTAAGGTTACCAACCTTACAGGTCATAAATCTCTGCTATATGTATTTATATATCAAAATATTATTTACAGCTATTTCAAGGAACAATCAAATTTCAATATTATGTCTGCCTTAGCAGGGTTAAATAAAATAAAAACTTATTATTCTTTGACTTGACTTGATTATTTGATTACCAACAGCTACAGAACATTACCACAGCACTAAGTTATAATGCATTTCACGTCATACAAATATGGCCGACCATTTCTAGCGCTAAAACTACAATTCAAACTTTTAATTGCTATATCTTCGTCAATATTTAGATATTTAATAAAATAGACACACCAATATACATTTATTAACATCAATTTCAATCAACAATTGAAAAATCGACCAGTAAAAAATGAGGACACAAGCCCATTGAGCTAAAAAAAAGTATGAACCCTAAATCAATAAAATTTCGAGACAGCATGTATTTGAACTGTTTTTATTCAACCTATAAATTTCACATATTTTCATCATTTACGTAAAGGTCCTGTACCTCCTTAAGCTAAACTAGGATCAACTACTTTAATATAATACATTTTTAAAATGATAAACAATCAGTTTAAATATGTAAAAAAAACTCTACTTTTCTAAGAACCCAATAGTTCTGTCATGCAAATAAAAACCTACTGGTTGGACGTTCTCCAGGACAGTTCAATTCATCGCTCCCGTCAGTGCATTGCCGGCGACCGTCGCACACTCTGCGTTCGTCCAAACATAAGCCATTTCCGCAACGAAATTGTCCCGGGTAACACTGTGTTTCTGAATGTTACGGGTAATGCATGCGTTAAATAAGCAAAAGCACATAAAACCCATCTCCAATCATATTATGTTAACAAATATGATACGAGACTGCTTTTATTATTTATTAGGAATATAAAAGATAATCATTTTATATTTCTTTTATAAGGATAATATACTTTTACTATGCTGAAAGTAATATGAATAAAGTTTTGATAATAATTTAAAAGTAACAGAATTACAACAAAGTATACTATTTTTAGGAAAAACAAAGCATATACCAAAAGCATTGACAAATAACATTACAACACTTATTGCCCCCAAAAACATTTAGTGCTCACCCGATATTTGGAATTAAACCATAAGGTAATTAAAAGTATATATTTCCTTATATTTTATTCTCTATTTTCAAAATGAAATTGGGTTGTGAACTGATTTCTTAACATTTATTCAAATATAGGTTAATTAATGTAGCATATATTGCCGTTTTTATTTGATTAAAAATCCGCTTAATATTTTTGACGTAACAAAGTCTAGAATGTGACGTTTGTTCCTGCATCTCTTTTACTCCTCTCTTTTTTAACAGCGATGGAAATGGTAATGCTGATTGCTAACTTTATCAATATAAAGTGCAGTTTAATATTAATTCAGTTATGGTTCACAACCCAATAATTATTTTCTGGTTCAGCACGTTTTTATATTTTTTTCATTACATCTTTTGAAAAAAAGCAAATATTTTTAAATAATTATTATCAATACGTGATTTGACAGACCTATAATTTTTTATGTTTGTGCAAAATTAAGAAAAACTGAACATAAGTTTCAGAAAACATGCTTAACAACAATTTCCATATACTTGTATCACGGTATTGCACCATTATTATTCATAATCAAGCAAAATTTATGATATATTTTACTTACTGCAATCTCGTTCATCAGATCCATCGCGACAATCTTGTTGATCGTCACATCGTTGGTAGTCTCTGATACATTCACCGTCTTCGCATCTGAGAGATTTATATTCAAAATATTATATAAATGAAGTTTATAATATTGGTTTGAGTCTTTAATAAGTAAAGAACAACTTATTTTACTATGTCTAAATAATAGGTATTTGCTATTAGTTACTAGATAACTAGCTTTAAGTTAAGTAATATGAAAATTAATAGCTTAAAGGTCATTCTCAAAAGTTACAACTAACTATAGCTGACAAAGTTGATGGCAATATATTAATAAATATACTTGCAGATCAAATTCAACTCGAATGTGTAATAATAATTTTAATACATTTTTACAAATTTTACTTTTAGTATGTACAATATGTAATTTAAGGAATGTCTCCACCGGTACAACATTTGTCTAAAAAATAAATATTATATATATTAAATAGATATATTAAATAATATTTATAACGATTTTCGTGACTTCAGAGCCGACAGTGCTTTAGAAACTGGCGAATAGATCATTTTTAGGATTTGATTTAAACTAATATACAACATTAAGGATCTAACTGATACATAATGTGCATATAAACTTTAAAGCAGAAATCTAAAATTATACAAATTTATCTTTTAGGACAAAGAGGATTAAAGGTAATTTCTTTCTCGATCAAAGGTTTATTTATTAAGATGCCTACTTTGTTTTTTCGATTGCCGTTTAATACTAGACATTACTATTTTGAATAAGGTTAAAGAACTACTAACATGACCGTCTAATATATTACAAAATAGGATCTTATGAAAATTCTGTCCCACCTCACTGCAAGTCAAGCCAAGAAATAAACCCAGAAACTAGCATATACTTTACAGCAAAGATCTACATTATATTATCGTTGCAATACACTTTTAGATGTTGCACCAGCGGACACGCTGCTTTATTTAATGACAGTGAATACTAATGTTTCGAAAATGAAATCTATTTTAATAAAACCAAACCTTTAGTGTTACATTTGACTTGTATTTTTATTTATTAAATACATGGGTATTATAGTATAACATCTTAGCTATACATTTTGAGACATTTATTAATACAGAACATACTCGTTATTTAAATTGCAACCTCTTAATTCTTCTTTACCTTAAATTTAAAGAAAAATTTATGAGACTGTAATTTTCCAATTTACTCATTTATTTTATGTATGATTTAATAGATAAAGAATAATATAAAGTAGTTAAGTAAATTTACCTGTATTCACTTGGGGAGCAAACACCACATCCTTCTTCATCGGAATAATCGGCGCAGTCATGTATTCTGTCGCATTTAGCATCACTACGTACGCATGAACCATCTCTGCAAATAAATGCGTTTTCGGGGCATTGTGCTGTTGAAATGAAAGTATGCTTTAACTTGTGCACAACAAATTCAGTTTTTTAGTATCTTTTAGCAGGCTCTACAGGAGATTCGAATTCATTTTTGATTTAGTATAATAGGAAATATAATAAAATTAACAAGTATGATACTAGGGCATTTAATTATTAGCTAGCTATATAATAAACTTACAAATAACACATATTAAAAACAAAGAACAAATTTACAATTAAAAACAAAATTTGCTTGTTCTATAAAAAAGTCCTACCAAGTTTTGCTTGATGAAATTAAATTTTAAACATTTATACTATATGTTCTAAATTTATGTACTTAGAAGAATCGTTCGCAATTTGAGGATTGCTTCATACTAAAAAATATATTAAACTGAGGCATCTTTCTAAATATTGTACATTAAAAACCTATATATTAAGTTCGTTACTTAAAATTTTTAATTCTCAGTACTGAAATAAACTTGAATAAAATTAGTACTGAATATTAGTCTAAAACGACAGGGCCTTAATGTACGAGTACTTACACGAATAATAAATTTGTCTTAAGTTGTTTTAAAACTGGTATAATATTTAAGTTTATATAAAAATACACAGTAGTGAAGAACAAATTTATCAAATTTAACTATTAGAGAACTATAAAATAGATTTTCCATGCAAATTCTCACCTAGATACTAGAAGTTATACCCTTTTGGAAACATGTTACAGTTAACATATGAATAGACACTAACAAAAATATAAAGTAAGCAATCAAAACCAGTAAGCAACATTACTTGGAAGAGAACTAAGAGAAGCATAATAATGGTACATCAAACCTGGTGCGCTTGTTGGACAATCTCTTTCGTCAGAACCATCTGGACAATCCGGAACTGTATCACAATACAGTTCATCAGAAATACATGTTTTGTCATCACATTGGAACTCTTCTAGTGTGCACACTTCTAGTGATTACATAATCCCAACACAAAACACGCAGAAGAGACACAAAACATAAACAAAAAAAAAACAAAAATATTGTCAAAAACATGTTAAAACAAACATTAATTGCAAATTTTGAATGGTATAATAAAATAAACGTTATTTTCTCGTGATGAACACAAATAAATATTGAATAATTTCACCAAAAAATATTGTAATTGAAATTACCTAATTTTTGCAAACTGAATGCGTTAATGTTTGTTAATATTGTCAAATAAAAGCTTAATCATTAACAAACCTTTGAATATCACACTAGTCCAATTCATAATCCATTTCATGTCAATATAACATGAAAAAAGGCCCTGAGTGTGAAATAGAACTTTTATGAATAGAGAAAATAATGATAATTTTAAAATACAAAATACAAAGAAGCAATAGAAAATTTTGAGAATAAAAAATTAAATAATATTTACTATAAATAAAAAACTAAATTTTGAAATATTGAAAACAAACAACTTCATAAAATATAACTTAATTAGAATATCGAATTTGCATGGTTTTTAAATAAAACGTATAGCTATAATTATAACTCTGTCGGCTAAAAGCATTTACAGTCAGTTTTTATTTAACATAAAAAATTTACCATTTACAATGTTATAGGTCTATCCAAAATTAGCGCCAGTATTTATATTCAAATAAAACAAAAACTCTTTGAGACCATTTTTTATCCTTTGTTCAAGGTTTGACAAATCGTCATTAGGTTTACAAATAATAATTTATTATCGCTAGGTAATTAAACAAAAAAATGTTCCAATTTTAGTGTATTTAACGTAAATGATTTTATTCATGTAAAGCTTATTTGGAAATAAATTAAAATCAAGATCATTTTTATTACAATACTTTTTCACTTTTAATAACATTTTAAATGTCTTCTATAATCTATATTCTATTTTATTTGTAAAAGGATAGAAAGTTGTAATTCGAGGATAAGTAAAACTTTATACAACAGTCTGGAATAAATGCAAATTCGATAATTCAAAATATAATAAACAAATCTACAACAATATTAAATATAACAATATTAATTAATAATTAAAATACAAAGACGCTAATAGAATATCATTAATAAATCTAAAAGCATTAATTATTACAGAGAAAAATAATAAAAAAGAAAATAATGTCTATGAGCTATATACTAAATACGAGTATAAAATACTAAGTTAAAAAGCGATGTTCATAAATATTGAATTAGCTGTTACAGACCTGGTTATAAATCAGATTGTTTCAAGGTTGGCACATAAAAAGCTTATTGAATATAATAATCCATTAATATTTGTTATTTTAATGAAATTGTTTTTATTTATGAATGAAAGATGTTTAAGCATGATATGAATATAAATTACTTTATGAAATTCTTACGTTGGTAATTTAATATAAAAAAAACTTTGTAGCACAACGCAATTAGTCTGAATCATAATCTTAATCATTAATTGGGGATATTTACTTTTAGAATATCGTAAATTATTTATGATTTTGGTTTGACTTTTTCACCTGTCCGAATATAACCTTAAAAACTTTCATTAACTTGTAATATGCCTTACAAGTGACCTCATTAAACCTTTCCTTTCATTTATCACAGATCTAAAAACGTATTTTTCTGGCGGTGAAGTTACCCAGTACATTTTGCTAATTAGCGATTTTTTTTTTTATTTTTCTAAAAAAAATTTCGAAAGAGATAGATATATATTTTGTAAATTTGAAAGAAATTCTTGATAAAATATACCATATAGTAAATTGAAATTTTGTGTCCTTAACATACCCTCGTCCAGGGTTTCCGTACAGTTGAGTTCATCACTTCCGGAAATACAGTCCCGGATACCGTTGCATAATTTGTACGATTCAATGCAGTAGCCTTCACTGCACTGAATTTCATTCGTCTTGCAAGGACTCAAACCCGGCACTGATACTGTTAATGTTTATTAATATTGCAAAAAAAGATTATTATGAATTATTTATGTATTTATAATGACATGGAATAGATGCAATGTCAATCAATGTATTGTAGAATGTTACAAATTATAAACACGTGATTTTAATGCTTTCATTCAATAATATGTATCATTTAAAATGCTTAGTCAATGCAGCGTGCAGTGGGATGCTAGTTTCATGAAATCAAAACCCATTTTGTTAATTTGTAGGCATGTGGTTGTTAGCTTTACAGATAGAAATATACAATAGATAGAAAACACAGTGTTAATAGATGATGGTATCTTAGTTTCACATAACCTGCCCCATGTAGAAAATGTAACGCAATGTAACACTTCAATTAGCTTGTAGTAAACTAACAAGTGCGAAACTGTACTACAAGACATAAACTATATAACATTAACATTAGAATTAGCTTGCGATAAACTTGCAATGCAAAACTATTTTCTATTTGGAGCATGGTGATACAGAGATATGCACCTTTTTTTTTTAGGTTAGTATTCTAATAACTTTCTGAATAATCTCGTACATTTTTCTTTAAATTTCATTTATTTAATGTAGCTTTATGTCCAATTATAACGGATCTCCTATAATGGTTTTAATTAATTCAAATTAATTAATTTGCCCAGAAAATATATCGCTGGTCCGGGTATTGATATATTAGGCATATATACCTTTTGATTGTTGATTTGTTAATATTAAGGTTGACTGATAAGGAAATATTACAAAAAGAAGTAGTATTTAGTCGCTATTTCTTTAAGAAGCCTAATTTCTTCGAAGTTGAGACTGGTAAACAAATTATTCGAAATTAGAACACACAAAGTAGTCAGAATAATTAATTTATGAAGTGATTTAGTTGTTCCTAGACTTTGTAAATATAATCAAGATTTGAATGTTCATTTTTAATTTTTTTCACTATGTTTACTTCAGCTATGAATTTCTAACACTGTGTATCGGTTCGATTTGTCGCTTGTACTTCGTTAAATTCAGATCAGATCAAAGGAGATCGTAAGATTATCCAGTTATGTCCAATTAGATTAGTACAGAAGCATTATAGTTAGTGCAAATTTATGTTAAATGTTAAAGATAGAAAACATATGTAAATCCAAAACATATGTAAGAAACAGCATTCGAATTAAGATATAAAACAAAATGCACTAATGTAATAAAAATGTAGTATTTTGTGGATGAATTTAAAAAATAATGAAAAAAAAAAACAGTGAAGTAACACAAGACAAAGACACATGGAAATTGAAAATAATAAACATCCAAATTCGTTTTAATTTTAGATTTAATTTAATTTGTTTGTCTATGTGTTACCTGCCGACTCTGTAGTCTTTGCTATACATACGTCCTCCGATTCATCCGAATTGTCTACACAATCTATTTCGTTGTTACAAACCATTTCGTTCGGAATGCAGCTAATACCGTCCAAGCATCTCCAAAAACCATTGCCGCATTTCAGGACGTCTTAAAATCATAACATGCGTTTAAACCAAAATCAAACTTACACATTGCTTCTTTATTATTACGTGCTTAGTGATTTTATAATTTTTTCTAAAATGCTGTCAAATAATGCTGTTAAATTATAATTATTTATTTTCAGTAATTGTATTACCATTCTAATTTTTTTCCAAGTTTTCATGAGCATTTTTACAGTATAGCAAAAAAACTGGTCACATGCCAACGGTTGACACTTATGATGACTAGATACAATGACTAGACAATTGTGCGGTATTCTATATTGAAAAAATTGCCTATCGGGAACAATATTTCTTCAATTGACAATCAAAAGTCATATATTACTCGCACTTTTCACACTTTTTACGTGGACCCTATAAAAAAGTTTGTGGCACGTACTGCAATTAATATTTATATATTTTTAACGCGCATTCATAAAAATTTGCGCCACCACTTCAATATAATATGAAATTAAAAAAAAACCGGTTTTCGATTTTCTTTAAATAGGAATTTCAAAAATAAGAAGTCAGCGGTAGGGGATAGGGTAACAGAATCCCTCCAACAATCACAAATGATGATAAATATTATTCACTTACATATTCACAAAACACCGTGATATATGTTGGTGAAAATTAACCAAATGTTGAACAAAACAAATATATGAACCATGAATATGTTTACAATTAAAAACAATTTGTTCATGAAAACATGAAAGAAAACAAAACTAATTGGAAGCACTATTACAATTCTAAAAGAAGTGGAAGACCAAATACCAACGTTTATAAATTGTATATCATGCTTTAAGAAAAGAATTGTATATACAGAAAATTCAAATCTAAAAGGTTATATACACTATGTACAGTTTTGTGATAAATCAAAATAAACTGAAATATTTTTACTGAAATATATATTATGACTATAAATATTTAAAGGGGTCAACATTGCGTCACTTGTATAGACAAGTGACCGACGTTAACTTTTAATTTTATTATTTAAATAGTCTAATAGTAAATGTATGATATTTGTTTTTTCCCGTATTTTAGTAAAAACAATTAAAAATATTCAGTTTATTTTCTAAAAAATACGCTGTCATAAGTACTCTCAAAATATGTTTTTTGTAATCAATTGTTAAAATGAAAATTATTATTTATCGAGCTGTTGGCTTAATTAAGATTACGTGTATCTTACGTCACATTACATAAACGATTTTATACCCATATTACTGTTTTTTGAAAAATAAATCTACCCTTTTGTGCATTAGAATATAATGCAATAATGATGTTTAAAGAAAATTAAATAATAAATTAATTCTTGTCAAAGATCCAACAACTTCGACAATGGTAAACTAAAGTAAGTTGAACTCTTATGTTTTCATACACAGCTTCCTAAGAAAAGAGAGAGGGGGGGGGGGAGGGGGGAAGGATGACAAGCATGGGTCGCTGCCTCGACCAGAAAAATCAGCGGCAAATTCAACTTTTAATTGTACAAAATTTGCGCATGATCAATGGTGTTTTTTTCCATTTGAATGAACAAATATCAATAACCAAAAGAAATTTTCAAAACAGACGGCAATTTTTGACCCGCTACCAGGAAAAAATGAAAAATGAAAATAGGGTGAAGATCACTTTTTTTAAAATCATATGATAATTCAGTAGGGTATTATTTTAAAGAGAGTTAAAAAGTTGGTTTTAAGAAAATCTATTTAAACATAGAATTGATGAGTACTTTTGACAATTTGGAGCTAGATCAAATAGTGAACTAACTATAAAGCAAATATTAATTATTAATAATATTAATGTGTGAAGCATACCATCGCAATTATCCTCATCGGTTCCATCAGCGCAGTCGCTGTATCCGTTACACTGATGTTGTCGGTTAATGCATTCGCCCGATTGGCATTGGAATTGGTTATATTGACATCTTTCATCTAAAATTAAATTATATACAATATCTTCGATACACATTTCAGACAGCTACTGTATCTACCATTTGTATATAATTTAATTTAATTAATATTACCTGAGTTGATTAGCATAAGCTGTATTATGTTTAATATCAGTAAACTACTCCTATTATTTCACTAAATACAATTATGTATATTTTACATTACATAAATAGTTTACATAAAAAATATTATGTAAAATCAAAATAAAATATTTACGTTTTATATTTAGCGAATAATAATTATGTTCAGTATTTTTCTACTTGCAATATTAAAGTCTACTTTTTTTTAAGTTACTAACAAATTATGAAGCTTTATTTTGATAATTAATAAAAATTAATTGATTGTTATAAAAGCACAAGTAAATGAATCCCAAATGTATCGATGGGTTAAAGTTTAGCAAACGTAATATAAAAATGGGTGTTTTCCAAATGCAAAATTAGTAAAAAAAAATAACAAGTGTGGTGATTTGTGTTTTTTGTAAAATTTTAGTGATTAATAAGTGTTAAATTGAAATAACCTGAAAAATTTTTAGTAAAAAACTGCAAAAGAAAGAAATATGATCTCTTGCTATTTATTGACATTCTGCCTGAATAAACAGCAAATTTAAAGTGACATTTAAACATTATATTTATCATACATAATAAAATGTATATTATTCCATCTATACATGGTATAAGAGAAAAAATTTCTATTTTAACTAGAAATGGTTCTCACATCATACATCCTAATGTTGATGCGCCATAGTAGCAAAGATTTTTAAGTCTGTGACTTCATTGTGATTATTGAAATTAATTTAAATATTATTTATATAAATTATAACAATACCGGTCACCGAAATAAATCAATCATGATCATAATTTAATAAATAATTACTTTAATTAAAGCACTTTTAAATTATGTATTTCTAATTCATGGAAAGTTAACCTTTATCGTAAAATGTCTAATATTTTTTTAACTAAGGTAAAAATTAAAAAAAAACAAAGGTCAAAAGAATATTAATTTAAAGTAACATTTTTGAGTAATTTAACCTTTAACCCTTTTAAATAATTGATTAAGGACAAATATGAAATTATACTAACGTGATTTACCTACGTCAGAAATAATTTCTAAAGCTGTTTGTTTTCTTATTTGTTAAATATGTATCCCAAATATTATGAAAACACCACATTTATATTTATTTTGCATTTTACTTATTACAAAAAAAAAAAATCAATAAAAAAAAAAAAAAACGTTATATTTTACTTACGTGCTTCTATCGCAGAGTTTGAATCGAATAATTAAAAAAAACTAACATTTACTTTCTACTACCCCTTAATTACTGTGAAAAAAAAAACATTTAAAACAAATTCTAGCAACTTACGTGGGCAATTTTCTTCGTCACCGCCGTCGTTGCAATCAGCAACTCTGTTGCATTTATTTGAGAGATCAATGCAGTTTCCATCAGAACATCTGAATTGATTATCACTACAGGTGCAGCTTTCTTCATCAGATCCATCACTGCAATCACGTTGTCCATTGCAACGTTTCAACTGATCGATACAATCGCCATTGCGACAAGAGAATTCGTAACTTTGACATTCAGGACCTATCGAAATTGTTATAAATATGTTAGATTAAGTTTGCAGATTTTTCAAGAATAATTTCACAACAACTAGTCTGTCTGTCTGTCTTTGAATGTCTGTTTAATTGAAGAATGATCCTTAACCAACAAACACCTTCCAATAATAAATTGTTTCCATTTGTCTTTCAATGGACTGTTGTAAATAAATGCGAATAGAACCTGCACCATACTACTTCTTTCTATATACTACGAGTACAGAAGGTTACTAATACCAACCAATATTTAAAGTTGCATTAGTGTAAAAAATAATATTAGGAGAGCCGTAGTGAGGATTTTAGTGCATTGCGTAAACCAATCGGGAGTTACTTATATACTGACATAAACACCGAAATAGATTGCTACCATGTATGTAACTTTTATGTACTTCTACAAAGTAGAAATTATGTTCTTTGTTGGTAGAAAATTGTCTTGCATTACAGGGTTCGCACCTGCCAGCTTGCTTTAAGCTTATTCCAAAATTACATAGAAATAATTCATTCATATAAAAATTGCTAAGTTATCAAATGATAAACACATCAAAAATAAACAAATGTCTCAACCATATAAATAAACAAATCTACAAAACAAACAAATGTTATATTACTAGCTGTTGATAAAAATGGTCTTGCAAAGTAAGTTTCACACTTGCTAGCTTACTACAAGCTAATTTAAGTAATCTATTTCGATTACGAAAAAAACACTGATTGTCATGCCGTTTGCAAATCAAACGTAATAGAAAAAGTACTTTATTTTTAATTAGTAGAATTTCATAATATACAGATGGCAAGACAAACTTAAAAGTCAAATTTATGAATACATCAACAAAATGGTTTTTGGCAGAGATTGTTATTTAATAATAATTGTATTATTATTAGTAGTGTTTATCATTTATATATCCAATCACTTGTGTTATACATGATTGGATTACTAGATAATTTCATCCTATTTGTACTATTTTAAAGTACGATTTATTATTTTACTTTTCTACTTCTTATATAGAAGTTGTATTGCAATGCTTCTAGTTTTCATTAGAAATTTTCTACCCGCGATGTGAAATAAACTTTTACTAATTATTTTTCAAGTTTAAAATAAAATTAATTAAATACTAGGAAGTAATAAACTGGTCACTGTTTTTTATTAGAATGTCTCTTTAAACCCAACCACTACGGCTCATATTATAATATAGAAATAAGGATCAGAAAAAAGATAAGAGTCTACTATATTTAAAAAAATAACAATCCTGAAAAAATAAATTATCATGTTATATTAGTTTTGAATTAATATTTTGGTAATTATACAAATGGCAACAAATACGAACAATATAAGTAATTATGATAAAACCAAAAATTTAAGTTTAATCCTACATATAATATTTTGTTCGTTTTCTCCAAAAAAATATTTAGCAGCACAGAAATAATAAGTCTATTGACATAATTGATATAGTTCTTTTATAATACCTATTATATAATATTAATAAATCATAAATATGTGTGTATAAACATATATGTAACATAAAATAAACGTAACAAAATTGTGTTACCAGTGGTATAGAAATTTATGTAGGAAATATATTAAACATTATTACAAAATATTATAAGGTATGGCACATATTGCTTTAAAAATTGTGTCACAAATGAATTTATACATTGTAGTTTGAGGAACATTGTAGTTGTTTATGTTTGTTTTTAAAAACTATAAAAATATAAAAATTGTAGTAACCAAAAAAAAATCGAATATATTTTTGCGCTTCTTTCTAGTGACAAAGACGATATATTTAGTCATATTTCTACACCAATGATAACATAATTAATAAATCAATATTAATTGATAGATACATACGACAGTTTTCTTCGTCGGAACCATCCTGGCAGTGATTGAGACCATCGCATCTTTTATCCATAGCAATGCAGTACATATTTTTGCATTTAAACTGGTCGTCTGTACATGCTGTAAATTGTGTTACATGCTATAACCATGCCAGTGATTTTGCGGGGGTTTTTAAATAACATGCTTTGAAATCATTGTATTATATTTGATGTAAAAGCACCCTTATTTACCTTTACCCAATAATTAACTTTATAATAAATTTGTTCTTTTAATTATTATATATTGTATAGTACACTTACCTAAAGAATACTTTTTTTTAATAAGGGGATGATTTTACGATATTTTTTGTGAAGATTTTAAGCAAAGAGGTTTTGAAAGAACAATTTATTACAAAGTTAATTTTATAACAACACCAGTGATCATATTGTGTAATATTAGGATAACGCATTAGAGATAAAAATCAGTCTTTCATTCTTGTATACATCAAGCAGATTTTTGAAGCACTGAATAATAAGGAGAAGATACAATTAATAATATTGCGGAATCAATGGTGAAACAAAATTTAATTAATTTAATATTTTCTTTGTTTTTAATTTTGTTACTTCTTAACGACGCCCTTTGTTGGCTGTTTTTTGACAAATTTAGACAACTTATATTCGCCCCAAGTTAAAAAAAAAACTACATTAAAAATTGTATCTTATCCAAATATTATTACTTAACTTTAATAATAATTATTTGATCCCATTGCCCAAAAAATATATTTGAATAATTGATATTACGTTTTATTTTACATTCATTCATAAAAATACGCAAATCTCTTTAAAACCTGTTTCCCTTAAATATTAGTATTCATATTGCAAATCTTTAGATTTTTCTATTTCAATATTTGCGTATTTCAGTAGCTTCACTAATTGAATACTTCTTTTAAAATATACTAATTACATATCCTTACTTTTATTCTACTAATTCACGTTATAAAATATTCTAATATCCAAAAAATATAATCAATAAAATATAAAATTAAAATTCCAAACACATTATATAATAATTTATCACAGAAAACAAATATCTATCCTAAGCGAAAGACATACACATAAGAAAAAGGGAGGACCTGAAGAAACAAGATAGGATTACAGAGTTATAGAAACAGAAATTGACTACTGACTACTGGCTACTGGCTATTGGCTATTCTACTAGTATAGGTCCATACACTGTAACGAATCCATATAAAATGTGTTCCGTTACATCAAGGAATGTTTGATGCTTTATGCTCAAACACACGCGGTCAAGATGGCATGCTCAAGATAACATAAAACATATGCAAATACTCGTACATATGATTTACATAATGTTAAAATACAGAAACAGTTTTTTTACAAAAGAGTTTTAGAATAGACAAAACTATTATTATTACTAGAAGAAAAGAAATTAGAGTTGGATTTTTCAATATGTATGTTTATATTTTTATATGTTTGGTACTAAATTTTGTATGGAAAATTTTCTATTTTGTAGACAAAAAAATTCTAAGTCATTTGGCGTCTCTGGATTTTCGCCTGAATTTCCTGGAAATCCGTAATTTTGAAAAAAAAAACAGGAAAAAAATAATCACTTTTTTCTGCATAACTTTTAATTCGTAAAAGATAGAAAGTTGATATTTTGCATGTGTATTACGGTGTTCAATGCTGACATTTTTCGTTGCGTTGAAAAAATTCGGGGACCCGGTAGGGAACTTTGGAGCAAGTTGATATTTTGGATTGTAGAATAATTAAGTATATTATTAATATAAATAAATTCAAAATTTTAAAATATTATTTGGGAGGCACGGTGGCAGTTTTTGCCGAGAGTGAAAATTGTGCTAGAAAAATGAAATTTTGTATAGAAGCTAACCGTGGTAACTCATTTACGAATCGAAAAAAAAAAATCCGAAATTTTGAATTAGCGAATAAATTAAAAGTATTTTTTATTTTGTTGAAAAAAATATATTATTTGTTTTTATATGTAAAATTTATATAGAACGAATTAAATATTTCAATTTAAAAAAATGAAATTAAAATTTGAAATGAAATCCAATTCACACATAAAAGACAGTCGTCGCTTGCGACGGGTAAACTCTAGTATTTATAAATTTCTCTGCCTGTAAAAATTGTCAGCATCGAAAATAGACCGAATAGAAGACAAAATTCTAACTATTAGTGAAATTTGATTAGGCACAGAATAATGGAAGTATTCAGATATATTATTGAAAATAATATATAATAAAAAACTGTCTTTATTGAAAATAATAGAAAAGTAAAGGTGAATTTCTTACACGTCACATAAAATTTCGATACTACATAGAAATAGATAAATAATGTATTCTTTAATTACTTTAATTTAAATGTCAAATAACATGAAACCATTTACGAGAAAAAACAGTGAACGTAACATGAACCATCAAATAAATTGTATTTTTTTAGTACAAGAAATGTTGTATTTACATATAAAAGATATTTAAATTGAGTCTTAGATAGCATTTGAAACGTGTAAATATTCGCAGCTTTATCGCGTTTTCTTTACGATAATTATAAGCCGAAACGCGACTGTTCGAAAACGAAACGACATACTCGTAACAATTTATACTAATTTTTAACATTTTTTGACGTAATAAAAGTGTAACTAACTCTTGTTTATTAACATAGTTAAAGCAAAGTTTTTTTTAAAAAAGTTAAACGTATAAAATTTAAGGTAGTTGTGCAGCGATTTCGGTGTTCACAATAACGTTTTGAGCTCTGAATAAAACTTACTTTAGTTTCTTTTATTTTACTCGAAAATGACTGTGGTCGTACAACTGCCTTAAAATAAATGTTATTCCACATTTATCACAGACCAATGTGACATTGTCTTTGGTCTTAAAATTAACTGTTAGAATACTCTGTGTTCAAATCACGAAATTTATTTCTAAGAAATTACGAATACATTTTAATCGTGTACGAAATATTTTCATCCTGATGCATACCTGATGAATAAGAAAGAAGTTGAAAGAAGAAGAACACAGAAATACAATTGATGTTAACACAAAAAAAATAAAGAAAATAAAAAATTCGGTTCACAATGAACAAACAAAAAGCATTGTGTTTGGTTTTATTTTTAACAACAAATAAACAATAATTAATGAGATATTTATTGTCGTATTTATACATTGAAAAACAAAACTTACGACATGTTTGTTCATCTGATTTATCTGGACAATCATATTTCCTGTCACATTTCTTTCTCTCATCAATGCAAGTACCGTCGCGGCATTTGAATTGATGACGTAGACATCCCGCTGTATTGTGATAAAATAGTTCAAAATTTCATAAATAATAATAAATATAATTTAAAATAATTTTTGTGACCAATTTTAATAAAATCAGGCTTAAACATTCACAAACACATGCAAACATAATGAAAGCTATGAATTTATTACTTACCCTAATTACAAATATATTTACAAAGGTCAAAATTTTGATATATGTTAGTTTATAAACTTACGGCAAAATCTTTCGTCTGAATTATCATTTGGGCAGTCAATGCTTCCATCGCATCTCAAATATAGAGGAATGCAAGTACCGAAATCGCATTGCCACTGATCCATAGCGCAGGCTTAAGTAAATATTATTATAAATTTACTACTTGTGACATTTATAGTTATGAATTTTATAATTATTAGAATTTAGATTATATAATTAGATACAAGTATTTTCAAATTCTATATGGATCTACTGTAGGTTTGTTTCTTTCATCACTTTGCAGTTACGGTTATTATATTATTTCATATAATAACTTCAGATTAAAATAAACTTTTCACAGAAATACTTGCGTAACCAGCTGTAACATTTTTGTATCTGTAACAGTAACGAAAGAAACAAATCTAATCAATGAATAATTTGATTAAGTTTTTCAAAATCTGATTTCAAAATTTTACTTTAATTTACATGAAATTTTCGAAACAAATAATTACGTAAAACAAGTTATTATATTAGTTCTACGTTCTAATACAATTTTAAGTAATGAAAAGTATGAAAACTAATAGAAATTCAGTTAGACACCTACGGCATCCTGTCTCGTCGAGATCATCCCTTGGACAATCGATTTTTCCGTCACATCGAACCGTCACGGATATACAAGTTTCATCGCCGCACATAAAACGACCTCGCGGACATATATATTTGAAATGATGTGCAGCTTTTTGTTAAAATTATTATTTATGTTAGAATGGGTACCATATCCATTAATAGGCAGCATGAAACAAATGAGAAATATGTTAGTCAATATTTAAATAAAAATTCTTACCTTACATTAAAACTGCATAAGAGATTGATTCTTAATTTATAGATATATTTAATCAATATGGAATAAAACTAGAAACAGTGACCTAATAAATAGGGTATATTATATTTGAAATATTTGAAGTAATCGACGCTTGAGTATGTTGGGCCAAGGTCGAAATCCGAGCAAAAAAATAATGAATTAATGTAGTTTTAGCATATGTTATCAATATAGTTTCAATTATATATTATCTGATTCAATTTATAAGACATAATTTTACAGTATTGAAATATGTAAAAATTAATTGGAAACACCTAATCACAAATACAAGCCCTTCCCGCAGTTGATACTCACAGTAAACCATTACCATAGCTGTGGAGTATCAATCAACCACCGTTATCATCTAACGACGCCGTAACCATCTTCGACACTATACGCTATATACGTCTCACTTGTCTATTTTTGCCTGCATTTTAAATGTGCTAATACGTTTCTGCCAAATTAAGTATAATTACTATTTCATGGATTGAAATTCAGTTTATCTCTTTTTCTTAAGATATGTGTGCAGTTTCATTTCGAAAATAATATAATATTTCTTAGGTCACCCACGTAGTTTAAATGTTAAATGTAAATCACCTGGAACTGGACGACAATAAGCTTCATCAGAGTAATCTGAGCAATCTCGATGCCCGTCACAGTAGCGACGCTTTTCAATACATTGGCCGTTGGTACAAGTATATTCGTCAGGATGACAAGCTATGTGTGCACATGGAAAGCAGATAGACGTCACATTATAGACATAGAGACGACACAAGATTTTAAAGAGAAGACAAAAACAATTTTTGAATAAAATAATATCAATATTTTTTTATACCATTCTGTCAAAGTTACTACGATTATCTAAATTTGATGTGAAATGGAGAAAGAAAGTCCTTTTTGACAGAACTCAAGAAATAGAAAAAGTTATTCTCGTATTTCATCGATAAATTGAATCATCCGCCACTTAGGTATATTTAAATAATTACTATTGATATTATTTCAACTCAATTCCTGAAAGTAAAATATTTTCACAAAGTTTATCTAGAGAGATCATTAGTTACACAATAAATTAAGCTTTGAAAATATGAAGGTTATTCGTTTACTAAATAAATGTTTTAAATATAAAATTCTACTAAGCTTAGATGTGATTTGTAGTAATATGCTCTACTTATACATTATTTGAACAGTGAAGTTCGATGTTTGCAGCGCAAATGTTCCATTATTTTATTTTATTATAATTACAAAACAAAATGTTAAATATTTTCTTATAATCTGTTTGATTCGCCCCTGTTATATTAGTGTAAATTCTTGTGTTTCAATTAAAACTTTAATCAATCAAAAAACACGACTAGCACTTTATTACTAAAATATTGTCCGGTATTCTTTTAGATTGAGAAGACAATACCGGATATAGTAGACATAAGAAAACAACATTTCTCAAGAACATAAAAATAACTAAAATGGCAAATTAATTATTTTAAATGTGAAAAATCATTCATTACACTAATTAGGACGTTTTCTACCCGTAGATATATAATTGGTATATAGTAATGATCTATATAAATAACATCTGTTTACCTTAATATTTCCCTACAAATAGTTTTTAATAAGAATCGTATAAAATTCGTAAAGACTGAAACGAATCGTATCAGAATCAAATAAGAATCGTATAGAATTCGTAAGATTTTTAGAAAAATTGTTTTTAAGGTTGATTAATATAAACACGACTTCACTGAACAAGTAATGGTGTTAAACATAGAAAAGTTATATTCCCCTTTATAATAACTAACTACACCCAGCAAAATAAATACATAAACCCAAATCTAAATGAAATACTTGTTGATGATATAATACGAGAATATTGGTCACTTTGTACAACAATTGTGTTCAACTTACGACAGCCTTCTTCATCTTCTCCTCCGCGGCATTCGCGGATGTTGTTACATTTCATATGGCTCGGAATGCATTCACCGCTGTCACACTCGAACTCATCGCTACTGCATCCAGGAGGGGGAGCTGGAAGAATAAAAAAAAACCGAGATAAGTAAAGAATTATTTAAATAGAACTAGAATTTTTTCTGTGATTTCAACAGCTAGGTCATATTCGCCAATCATTGTCGTTTTATACTTGTAATTAATTGTCTTGATTAAATAAAATTTAATTAACGTCAGCATATTTCCAATGATAACTTTTACCACCAACACCGAGGAGATATTTCATAAAACTTTGACAACAACCAAACTGATCAAATCGTGTAAAACGATTTAAATTAGTAAATGTTTATATAAATGTTTGTAAAATTAGTAAATTAACAAGAGTAGCACTTACTTAATATTTCATTTACGGGAATTAATTAATAATCATTTATTAAGCGCAACGTTTTAGCTACAAGCAGAATAATTTAATACATAAATTAAAACGCAAAAATTAGAAAACTAGAATGATTAAAAAACTCTTTGAAATATTTATGATGGTACTTAGCTAAAAATAAATGTAAAAGAGCTAAAAAATGTATTTTAAAATAGTAAATAAATAAAAAGTACATAAAAAATTATGAGAAGTAATTTTGGTAATTTTTTATATTGTAAAATAAAATCGTTTAAATCTAACGCAGTAAATCATAAATTATGCGTTTAGATGTATCTCGGACGTAAATGTTATTTAAATTATAAGAGTTCGACACGCGACACTAGACACATACATATCGGTTCAGAGATTCGACTTTATACATATTACATTGAATTTCTTTTTATAATTTAATGTGATTTATTAATTAAGTGTTTAGAGAATTCTTACAATTATTGGCTTGGACATACAGCTTAGCGCACATGTTTACTATGTACACGAAAGACAATTATTAAATCTGAATTATGATTTCCACCTGTGATTTTCTCTAATCTGATTATCAGATGTATCGTACATGCGCACATAATTAAGCATTCATTAATATAGTACTAAATACATCTACACCTACACAAATAATATATGCACTTCATTAAAACATTGTCTAGACAATGTTTATAAACTTTATTAATGTTAATGTAAATAAATATTCATAGTCATGAATTACACTATAAACAATTGATTAATTGATATGATAACTGTTTGTAAACTCCTATATCAAATATCTTTATTGAACATATGCAATCACATTTCAATTCAACATGCTCTAACGTGTTTTACGCATAATATCACCGTCGTTTCGCGTTGCTTCTTATCTCCTCATATTTAGGTTGCTCACACACGAGTCGAAACCTTACCGATGCGGTAAATATCTTACAAATATACTTATACAAATGTCGACCTTCACTGACTGTGGTTGTTGCATACCCGCATAACGCGTACAAGTCGCATCGCACTACTACTGCACGGACCCGTGTACGAGCTTGATGCAACCGATCGACATATTGCACGCATACAAAGCGTAGTTTTTGCTTGATACTTACCGACCCGTGTGCGAGCGGTCTTACTTACATAAACGTTGGAAGCAGTTGAGTACTTCACTTCGCTCTTGAACTAGACTCTAGTATAACATAACATTATAGCAACCATATCGTATCAAAAGACAAAATACGTTTAACCATTTAAATGGATTGGATATACCATACCTACCAACAAAGTAGAGTTAAGAGTAGAGGGAGTAGAGATGGGAGAATAGTGAACAACAACACATAACATTTGGAATTCCAGGGTGTCAGTGATGCTCTTCACTCTCCTGTAAACGTGTCTCGTATTTATATGGAACATTTCAAAGGGGAGGATAACCTTTACGCTACGTTATGTTAATTTATGACGTTTTACTTTGAATAAGTAAATTTTGTGTAAAGACAAGTTATACCTTTGTCAAACGCTTAATCTATTTAAATATTTATATTAGTTAAGAAGAACACATTGAGAAGGAAATATTTTTGATAGTCTGTTTAGTTCAGTGTAGTTTTTTTAATCATAACATTCTTCCAGTGTAACCCTGCTGTTTGTGCTCAATGGGAATACGAATATTGATTGCAAATATTATTTGATTTGACGTTAATGGCAAATTTTACTTTATGTATACTAAAACCACAAAATGCAACAACAAAATGTAGAAAATTCAATAAATACCGGAGAGCTTTGTATAACATGCAGTGAATTTAAAAATAAAACTTTTAAATGGAGTAAATTATAAAAGGTAATGTAATATTGATCAATTCGCATCAGAAAAATAGTTATTTATAATTTACACGCTGTGCAGTGGTATATTGATTGAAATGTAATAATACAAAGCAGCACAATCATTTGAAAAACTAATTTGCTCGAATGATTCTCCGTTTTATAGCTGTAGTAAAAAAAGATCAACCATTAGGAACTATAAAAAAATAAAGCGTGGTACTGTTTTCTATTTTTAACAGATATTTTTAAAGTATTAGGTGGAAAATTTGTCTCAGTATATAGATTGTAACTTGCAGGTAATGGTATTATAGCCTAGCTTGTAAGGTTGCTGCTAGAAGAATATACATTAAAGACACTAACTAGGCTTTAAAATTATCTAGGTATTAGCTTAGTGCAAGGCTTCTGTATATACATGGTCTTTAACAGTCAACATACAACCATCATTGCTTATACATTTGCCAGATATTATTTTGCATTACGTACTTTAGATTAAAATAAAAGAAGAACCACTTTTTATGAAAATATTGCGTTTTTCTGCTGATTTAAAATGGCACCTCTTGTTGAAATACACTTAAAAGGAGAGCTATATAGACAAATATTAAAAAAAAAAAATTTCTTCTAGTTCCTGTATTAAATATATAACCAGCATACAAAATGTGTATTAACATTATGCATGATTTTAGGTTTACATTTTCTGACGAGTTTATTACTCGAAAAGCAATGCATGGAGTTTGTAAGGGAACGGGAAACTTGTTGAATGGTGGTATGAGAGGGTTGGGTACACTATACACCTAGTATTTGCAAAGAGATCGACAGAAAGGCGTTTAGAGTTACCGTAGTATACGAGTACAAATTCTACTACATTGCTGAAATGGAAGAGAAACTATCTGAATAAAGCTTTGACATTCGACACCCTTTGAGAAATTTAAACTATGTTGATCCTCTTGTCTGATAACTGATAGCCATCATTGAATGGGTCCGTTACACGATATTACAAGTCTATGGAGTACGTGGCACAACAATGGGGTACAACAATGCAATTCAATGAAGAGTTAGGTGGAAACATTTAGCTTGTATTCATTAAAAAAGGGTTCAAACAAAGTGGAGCGATATAAATGTGGTTTACTGTTAAATGTAGAATTAGAATTACATACTTGTGTAAGGTATACAATATGTAACATATTATGTAAAGGAGCGCAAAATGTTATTCCCTCCTGTGGACAAATTTTGAACTAGCGGAACAAGTGCAACTTGGTAAATTTTGAAAGTGCATGCGTTGACATATTGCCTTAACATTAATGTAGAAACGTGAGCAGAAGAGTGAGGAATAGTGATATATGAATAAACCATGAACTGAGGAAGAAGGGCAACAAAAGAGAAACCAGAAAAATAAAAGATTACTATGAAGGCAAAAAAATACCGGTAGAGAGGCAGAGAGCAGCGTGAAAGAAGCGAGAAGTATGAAAGCGAAATTGATGAAAAGAGATGTTGGAGATAAAGGAATATTAAATAATGAGGAAAATTGAGAACGCGAAATATTCAAGAGGATATAACGGCAGACATAAAGGAAAAGAATAAAAGAGAGAAGGCAATAAAGAGAAGCGAAAATAGATATTGTGAAAAGAAAAGGGAAGAGGAGTTTGTAGTAAAGGAGACGTTGAAGCATATGAAGAGGAAGCGAATGGAAGGTAGACAGTTAAAAGAAAATAGACCAATTCTTGGTAGGTGGTAAGGAAGGAAGAAGAAAGAGAAGAAGCGGCAGTGGAAGATGAATTTTTTGAAGTAAAATTTGTAGATTAATATTTTTGTGATTGTTTATCAGTCGCAGATATATGCGCTGTGTTATATTGGAGGACCTAGCAGTAATTAAATATTTGTTTACGAAAAATAAATTTCAGTTTCGTTAAATATTCGCATAAATATCTATTCCTATCCAGTCTATTTAACAAACATTATTCAAATAGAAATAACATTGAACCTTTGTAAGAAATGATCTAATCATTCGTGTCCGTATCTCCGTCTGGAAACAGTGATGCCGTCATCGATTTGATGACATCATTTACATCACAATTATAATCAATATAAGAAAGATTTATGCAAATGCAAAACATTCCTTGTACATATTTATTATTTAAAGCACGCACGGTCAATGTTAATTTATAGTATTCATAAACAAAACAATAAAAATGTTTTCATAAATTACAATAAATGAATATAAACAGATCATAATATGAAATATCAGTGCTGGTGGTATGGTGCTATAATGTGGGGGCACGACGCGACAGTGAAGGGGTGGGGTCGAGGGTATGGTGTCAATTAAAATCGTCTTGTCTGTGTGGAAGACCGCTTAATTTACGCAAACGAAGAACGTGGAGAAACGGAGAGAGTGTAACAATTAACAACCTGTATATGTGACGTAGCCAGATAAATCACGTGGTCCAGCTTTAATTCGTTCATTTTGTAATACTCGTTTAAAGTGTATATATGAGGGTAGCATACTTCAATGCAGACTACTTTGTATTGTATATAAATTTGTCATGTTCTTTAAGGCCATTAAAAATATTTGGATATACATACTATATTCAAGGTTCATTCATGATATGATATAAAATCTACACTGTATGTCATATGTATGTGCATTTCATGTATATGCATTGATATTATTATTACATACAGGATATTATTTTCACATTATGGAGCATATATGAATATACAGACAATGTGGTTTAATTAATTAATTTATTAAAGCAATAATTAACGAAAATATTTCTAAAATAATGCGATGTAGTAATTACGTACGTTCTATTATAAAATATATATAACTTATGTAATTAAAATATTTTTTAACATTTACATCATAATCATTTTACTTTTATCGCAAGACAAAAGCCAACTCATCAAACTTTAGTAGGATATAATGATTACAATTTATATATAATAAAATAGCTTAGTAGCGTTTAATTTTCATGAATATTTTACCGTTTAATGACTCAGTTTAATAACTATAAATAAAATATCCTGCTCCTGCATATATCGCTTATTAAAAACTTCCTTTAATCAAAGTATTGATTGCAATATATGCACATTGCATATACTTGATGGGACGGAATTGAAAATGCAAAAACCTTTAATGTAGGTCATATTATGGTCTATATATGCAAGTCGATGACACATCTATTTTTATCAAATCATAGGTGTGCTACATAATATAATAAAATTAAATATCGTTTGTTGGTAGCATATAACTGAAAGTTATAAAATCAGTTACTAAAGCACCTTTTCAATTTGGGAGTTAAGCGAAGAATAAATTAAATTAAACTTGAGACTGTCGCACACTGGAAGCGTAAATCGACGCCAAAGCAAGCCGAATCCTGTGTTCTTTGCATGTGTTGCATCACAATACATACATACCACGTACCGATACAATAGTACGCCAAGTCCAGCTTGTGTACTGTAGGGCGTATTGGAATTATTTTGCACTAACAAAATTTATCATGAGAGCAAACTTTTACTTTAATTTTTATCGATACACCACTGTTATGAAAAATACTATTGCATTCCGTTCCATATCGCTTCTAGTCTGAGACAGCTGGTTGCATTTATAAAGTTCAGATAGGTTTAGCGTTGTAGCATGTATTCGTTTGGTTAAAATTCGCTGATAATAGTTCCAGTATGAGAGCTACGTAACGCTCGTATTCGGACGCGCCTTCAACATATGTTTCTTATACAATAACCTTAACCTTTCATTTCTTTTCATTTTACTTATAGCAACAAACCATAATTGATTTTTGTTTACACTCAAAAATTGCTCTTTAATATTTCTGTTTTTTATATAATTATAAATAATTACAACTTACACTATCATAACATAATTTCAAGTTAGCATATCGATTGCAATAACGTTGATGATTAATTTCACCACTTTATTACTATATGTGATGTGATTAATTATTAGCTACTTGACATTTAAGTAAATGAATAAAAAACTATTACATTTGTGTCATAATATACTCGTAAAACCGTGACATCATAAGTTCAATAAATAACACAAGTCGATTCTTACACAAATGCTTATTATAATTATGATTATAAGACTTTTACACGATCAGATTAGATCTTGAATTAATGTAAGATTCAAACGAACTATACGGTGAATCTGAATCTGTTCTGATCGTCTAAGAAGGCCTTTACGTTTCATATAAAACGCGGTGCGAAGCGACATGAATAAACTCGTATTATGAAATATTTAATTTACTCCTAGGTTTTGTGATAGTAGTTTAGTTATTAATAAACGTAGAGGTTGTTGAAGGCGTGATTAGTTAATGACATGTATTTATCTTTTTAAAATAACAACCTGCAATTAATTTTGAATTTTCTAATTCCACTTTCAGAGGTATTCTCAATGTGATGTATGATCTATAAGTAAACTTGAATAGATAGCAGCATAGTGGCGATGTAGTAATCCTAGAAAATCAAAGCGGTCAATGCATATCTCTAGGCGAATTGAACACTGAACCAGAGTGATAGCGGCATGCATACATATTCGACACAAAATCAAAGATGTACATGTAATACAAAACTTCATTTATTATATTTAACGTTGCTCTATTACCACCGATTTTTTGCAATATTGGTAGTAATTATAGGGTCGTAGCCTTATATAAGTAATTTGTAAACCCACAAATATAGCGCAGGTCCGATGGTCGAACCCAAAGACACAGCAATCCGGTATCAAACATAAATAATATCGGCTGCTGTACCGCCCGTAAAAGTTTACATTTGCTGTTAATTGTAGTAAATGAACCTTGGAATTAGCTTATAGCAAGCTAGCAAGTGTGAAACTGTACTGTAAGACAATTTACGGTTGGGAATTAGAAGTCCGGTGGTTATTATGAAGTCAATTTTTAATTATGACTAGAACTGAGGGGGCCTGATATTTCTAGCTCAAGGTACAACTGACGACCCTAGGTATAGACAAATTATTTACAATCTAGTATAGTAGTATACATGCATAATGTATACATACACGTTATTTATCATACATAAGATATTGAAATACATTGCCTACTAAATCTTACGTTTACAGAATAAGGTTTTAAGACCAATTAACTATTTATAATATGTGAACATGTTTTGCTTACGGGGCACACGTCAATAAATCATGATTATTAAATCGCCCACACACACAAATGAATTTGCCTGTAGCTGTAGAATAACGCGTACCGTTTAAGTTTCTTCATTCTAAATAGAGTTAAATTAATACCATAATAGGTCAGGGTCTCACTGCGAGTAGATCTTCCAGCCAGAGGCGAACTGGCCAGGGTGTCAGGATCGCCTACTACAAACTGGCAATGTTTTTAGAGGAAGTCCGCCACTGCTTCCAGCCCTCGGTTCTCGACCCATCAGAGATTTATTACGTACAAGTACAAGCTTATTTGCATCCAAAAGGTCATCGCATCACATAAAATACTTGCTATTAGTTATATTTAAAAACGTTTGAATTTATGAGTGGTACAGAAGGCGCCTGATGCAGAGAATGGCGTCATTTAATAAACAAGAAGATCAAATGTCATGTGAACTGTCAAAATAATTGAAAATAAACATATTGAACATTCTTGTATCACTATGCATCATCCAAGCAATCAAAAAAGGTCAGCCATTAACTTATTTTTAGTTTCATAACCATTATGATGACATAAGTATATAATTATTGCTCTTAAAATGTGCGTGTGTGTGTTACATTAATTAGAATCATTATTACTGTTGTCCGGTTTTAGCTCAGATTGATGCAAATATTGTCGTTAAATATTTATAACAATGACCTGCTAAGAACCACTCTGATTTTATGTTGTGATTTATTCTGTAAATTGATCATTTATATTGTAAGTTGTATTCATTTTAAAGCCATAAATAATCATATTTTGAGTAACCAGATGGTACTGTTTATAGTTTCCGAATATGATTATGACTTTCACTGTATTAAACACACATTATTTTTCTCAATTATTTGGACTTAACCACATTGGCTACTGAGCAACTAAAAAACTAATAAAAATAATTTTATTGTAATGGTTGCAGATGTTATATTAACGTTACTAATTCTCTGCTCTTTTATTATTTATTTGTTTATTGCTCTTTATAGTGAAATTTATATTGATTTATAGTTTATAGTATAGAAGAAAGTTTTATTTTGGATGGGAACTAAACGTAGAGAACAATTGGTAATAGGGCTTAAGGAGGTATAGGACGTTAACATAAATGATGAAAACGTTGTGAAATTTGGAGGGTCAATACAAATAGTTAAAATACATGCTGTCTCAAAATTTTAGAGACCTAGGGTTCCTAGTTTTCTTTTTATACATGATAAAAAATAGTCATTTTCCATACAAATCATAATTTTTAGCTCAATTTCACCACGTAATATAACTTTTAACTATAAAAAAATGGTGACACGGCTTTCAAAAACTAAGTGTATATAAAAGAATCTTTCTGTAACTATTGCAAAAAGAAAATTATCAAAAGGATACGAAAATATTTAAGTAAAACCAGTAAGAAACAGTAAGAGTAGGTTATAAGACGCCAAAGTTGCAAATCCCAATTTGAGCGGGAAATTCAAAATCGAAATTTACGTACACACGTAAATTTACAGCGTTGCCAAATTTATTGTTTCTTTTTCAAAATATTTAATTTGAATTTAAATTGAATTAATATAAATTTGATATTAATTATAGGTAATTCTTCATTTATTTAACTATTATATGCATAAAAAAAAACATTTTAACAAGCAAAAAGCAGTTTAATAGGGAATTGAAAAATTCATTTTCAAAGATACAGTCCCTTTTGCAGTTTGCATTTCGTATTACCGAGAGATAAACTTTTTGCATTAACGGTGAGGTACGTCTTGTACCTCCTTAACTATTAGCTTCTACATAATTGTCACATTATTTTCTGGTCTTTGTTTTTTGGCTAGCCAATATTTTAAGATCATTAACTATGAGAAGGTAAATTTCATTAAAAAAGAAAGTAACTAGCAGGCAAACTAGTGTTTCGTTCCATGTTAAAAGGATTTTAGGTTAAATATTTTTTCAAGAAGCGGTATATAAGATGATTCTAGTTTCCGTGCTGGTTAGACCAAGAGAAATTAGAACATGCAAAGATTAGGACCTCATCAAAAAAAAAAAAAAAATGTAGAGACAATTAAGCACATCATATTCCGTATCTATCTAACATTTTATTTAAGCTTAAAATTAGATACTTTACAACCCTTCTATTCTGAAAAAGGACTGTCTAATAGTCTAATTAATTACAGAATTTATCAAAACATATCTATAAATAATAAAAATACATATAAACGCCCTTGGAAGGTTACAAATATTACATAGGTAACTTATATTAACCTTGTATTTACACACTTATTAAAATCTCATTAGCAGTAATCTTAGTTAATTAAATTTATAACAATTAATTGTAATTACGAAATTAGTTATACTATTTTTACGATATTATATGCTCACTAAAAAATTGATTCATTTAGATTTCAAATTAAGTGACAGTATAATAATTTGTCATTAATTTGTCACGTAAGATAATCTAAAATATATTAATACCATAAAAAGTAATGTTGTAATAGGTCTATTAATGAATTGTAAACATTAATGGTGAAATTTGATAGCATATATGAAATCAATTAACACATTCATAAAGACTCAATATAGTCAATCAATTATAATCGTATACACATACATACAAAACCTTGAACGTGTTTGAACTCGCGTGTTGCAGATATATTACCATATTTGTCACTACTACCGATGTTGAGTGACAGTTACAGGGTATTTTAGAATTCAGTTACTAATTTATTTAGTTTATTTGCTAAAATAGAACTCAGCGGTTATACATACATATTTTGCAGTTACGTTGATGCATATTTTGGATTACGTTATTAATTTTCTAAATATAAAAATATAAATAAAAGTGTTGGAGATATAAACGTCTTGACCCATTACCCAGTAAACAATTTGGTGAAGTGCCCTATTTAGTGACGTTTCTATCACTATTTCACTTCAATTATAGTTCGCATCAACTTTAACTTCATTTGTACTCCGACAGGTGGAGTAATTTCGCCATTTGTAGGCGATAAAGTAGACATTTTATATGAAAAAATGAGAGAAACTGAACTATAAATGAACTCTTTAATGACAAAAAAATCATGACGCATCTTCAATATGATGTCAAAGTGACTCCAAAATGTTTACTGGGTATGCTTTTAAATTATAGCTCGGTTTGAAATGTATATTTCATATTCATTATATAAATATCTATATCGCTAAGTAAGGTTTCATTTAACCCACATTGTCAACGAATAATCAAAAATCCAATCTTACTTTCATCAGCTTTGACTTTATCTACAGCGCCTATTAATTAGATAATCCATAAAGCTGAACATATTTATAATTTAGCCGTACTTAATGAACAATTATTATACATGAAACTTAACTATTATGATTTTAACAACGCGCTGCTGTAATTATTTACAAAATCACATTAAAAGTATTGATGATTTAACACTAGTTACTCAATAGTCTTTACCTTTTATAGCTAATACCTTCTTATACATAATAACGTGCTTAATTAGATAATAAAAATAATTGACCATCCTATTTTCTAAAGCTAGTGCCGAACTGTGAAATAAATCCGCATGGAATCATATGAACGTACAGGCACTAGCGATATTAATTTCGCAAATAAATTTGATTCGAATTTAATAATAGTGCAATTATTTTATTTTTATAGACACCCTGTAAAATATAAATAAAAAATAATATTATTTATGTAATTTACTAAGTGACCAACTTAACGCGTGTAATCAATATTAGCAACTGTTTGTTTATAATTTAATTATTCTCTATTGTTCTATGACTAATTACTTTTACGGCTTCTGCAACGTTCTGTATGTTACGTCTACTCTAATACGTTATCTAATGCAGAAGACCGCTAATTGCTCACGGTTTAATTGTAACTATAATATATTACACATTGACTTGATAAATAATAGTAAAAAATAACTATAATGCATTAAGTGCATTAGCGTTTTCAATTACATAAATGTTTAACATAGAAAATAACTTATTAATTACGCAATTGATAATTTATGTTCATTAGTCAGTCATTCATTGTAAGAGTAATTTTCTGCAGAAAAGATGAATGTGGCTCATACTACGTTCTATAAATGTCACATGTTTGTTATTAATTAATAAACTATGTGCGGAAAACATGAATTATTAATCGGACGGTAATCTCTCAGTAATTAATAACTTTTTGAATAACTTTGTTTAATTGCATTGGTATTTATTTACTTGTGCATTACATTTTTTTAGAAATAATTTTTCTATTGGTAGAAAGATATATGGTTCTATGCATACTCCCAGTACAACCCGTCCTTCATGTCATTGACATTATTCAGAGTTATGAAAGCCCAATCACATTGGAGACAAGCATTTGAATCAAACGTTCACCGCATCGTCTGTACCTATAGAGTCCTTATACAAACATACAAAACAAACCGTTTTCTTTATATTTTCCATGATTCCCCGTGCAATTTTTTGTGAAAAGATTTATCTCAAACCTAAAACGGTTAATCAAAATAGAATTTCCAGAATATTAAATAATAAATTATATCTATTATTTTTTATATCCTATATTATAATGTTCCAACGTGAATTTTGTATGGTAGCTCGAAAACGGCTGTCAATTTTTTTGAAAATTTCCTATTTCGTAGAGAAAAAAATTCTAAGACTTTTGGCGTTCCTGGATTTTTCCCTGAATTTCCTGGAAACCCGTAATTTTGGAAAAACTGGAAAAAAGTTGAGTTCTTTTTTGCTGTATAACTTTTTATTAGTAAAAGATAGAAAGTTGAAATTTTGCATGTATATTGCGGTTTTTAAGGAAATTCAAAAATTAAAAAAGAGCGGGTTGAAGAAATTCGGGGGCCCGGTAGGGAACTTTGGAGAAAGTTTATATTCTGGATTCTAGAATAATTAAGTATATTATTAATAAAAGAAAATTCAAATTTTATTTGGGGGCAGTATTTGCCGAGGAAAAATTGTGCTAGAAAGTCGAAATTTTGTATATAGGCTAACCTTGGTAACTTATTTCCGAATTGAAAAAAAAACGCATAAATTGAAAATATTTTTTAAATTTGATAAACAAAATATATTTTTTTAGTCAATTTGTTATTGAGCGAGATTATTATTTCAATTTAAATATAGAGTTAAATATGAAATGTAATTACGAATTATTTTATTGGTTTCAAATCATACACGTCAAAAAGACGTCGCTTTGCGACGGGGGTAAACGCTAGTTATATTATATTATATCACACAAATTTATAACATTCTATAGATGAGACTTATAGCACGACAACTAAAGTTTAGATTATGGAGATTATTACTTTAATTACCTGTTACGTAAACAATATTACCTTATATATAACGTGTTGTGACCTATTGAAAAATAATAATAAAAGTTCTTAAGAAGACCTTTTTAGGAAGCACAACATAAAAGCATAGTAAAACAGATCTTAAAATATATGAAAAAGTAATATCTAATAATTTTTTGTATAATAAAGAAAAAATGGATTTTATATTATCTTTTTATCAACCTAATTTATTATTATTTTTGTTATTATTATAGTAATGGAAAAAGAATAATATTTTTATGAATGTAATACAAAAAAATTAGTAAATAAGTTAAAAGGTTCCTATCAATAGTCAACGCTACGAAAACCCCAATCATTGGGCTCGAAACAGTTTCCTTGTTCCGTACGTGAGTGGAATAATTAACCGGTAGGATTAAACAATGAACGAAAGGACAAATCTCCTGGGAGTTTTACGAAAGAGTATCCTATCGACTTATATCCGTTACCATGAGAAGTTTTATTTTTCCGGATACAGAATCATCGGTTCAAATAAATCGGTTTACTATAGAAAACATTCAGAGCACATGAGATGCTGTATACTCCTTTAAATGAAATAGGCAACACGCTACACACGAGACTGACCAATTTACTGAATGCATTATTTGATAAACTCCAAGATGGTTTAACAAATGGTATTCTTTGTGATATAAATATTACCTAAAAATAGGTTAAATAAACACAATATGTATTAATTACTTGGAATTCTTTCTTCGAGCGTCTGTAATCATAAACATTGCCGGTGTTTGATCTAGCCAACATTGTTTACGAACATTAGTACTGTCTATTATCTCTTACAGATAAAATAAAACACAGCTTCTGAATAATACGAGTACAATAGAACTCTTGTAACATAATTGTGCTAAATATGTGGTAACTGTTTATATAATGTTATGATTTATTTATATACACTGGTTCTTGTTAAGAGAAACAATAAAGTATCAATAAAGACTTGTTTTAAGTTTTACTGTAACTAGAAATACACCTGCTGTTTATTTAAAGCTAATAAAATTGTTTAACATTATTAAAACTATTTATTGTAGTTAGAAGGATGGTGAAACTAGTATTATTTTACTTTGTATAAAAATAAATGGTTTTAAAAAAAATTAAGCATAAATAATCAATTCTATAATGCGAAAAGTACACCGTAAAAATCCATATGATCCATATTTGTATATATATTGCACATACATTGCATATACATGAAATGAATAAACATGACAGTACATATGCTAAATATGACATACACACAATAGCATATACATAGGATGTGCAATATACAAGCGCTATAATTGTTTCATGACATAAAATAAAAATTACTATGGTTCTAGTAGTGATTCAAAAGAAGGTATGAAACGCTAGCGAGATCTCATATCAGTTCTGAAATAAAACGCTTTATGTAAATACCGAAACGAATCTCGTACAATTACTCAACATAAAATAGATGAACTAATGTAACAACTAATGAGTCATTTTCTTATTTTACGGATAACAGATATGATACGTAATGCTATAGTAATCCTTGAAATACCCGTAGTTTGTGCTAATAATCCTATAAAAATATCTTGTATTTATACACATATACGTGCTAATAATACTAATCAATAAAGTAGGTGTTTTTCTCTACGCCCCACAGTTTATTAATATCTAATAATGACATCATTATTACTGCAATAATAAAAATTAAAGATGGAAAATATTGAAACTACTCACTGAGCAATTTATATAATTTTTAAACTATATAATTGAAATTTTTTTTTTAATATTTTTTCTTCTTTTCATAATTTTAATTGAGTTCTTATCTTTCAATGGGTACAGGTGCAACATAGATTCTATTCAGTAATTATGTATCTATTAATTATTTAGTATAATTACAGCCTTGACAAAATAATCATTAAAGTATAAACATAGTTATTTAAATGTTAAAACACCTTCTACTTGCATAAACTATATAATTATAAAAATAACAATTACTACATCATTTACTTTTGCAGTAAGTTTACATTTCACACTTAGGTATGAGTATCATTGAGACTCAGACTGTTAAGTAGTGGTGGATACACTACGATAATGTTTGATATTGATAATATATGTTCGAATGATTTTTAACCATCGATGATTCTTTCTATTAACCATCGTCCACCCTATTAGAAAACATCTCGGAATATTGAGTTTTGAGATAACGATTTACAATTTTGTTTACTTGCATTTATGAATTTTCAGAGTTTTGAAACAAATAGAGGATACAATTGCATGGATACTCAACTTAATTTTAGATATTTCAAAGATGTTTCATTAATGATATATTGATTGTCTTCTTTCGCTTATAATTTAGAACAATTTGGGTTGTCAGACACTATTTCTGTCGTCACTGCAGTGGTCGCAAAAATTTTTAGGCGCCAGCAGACAAAAATCAGAAGAAAAATAAAAAGTATCCAGTTCATTTTTCATTATTTAGGATCCATTTTCTTAATTAGGAGCCCGTTCTAATAGCAACGGGTTTGCAAGTGTTTTCAAATCACTTAACAGATTTAAATAAAGCCTGTAATAGAAGTCCTCAGTGTGACCTACACGGCTGTGTGGACTTAAGTACTCTGTTTACGTTTTGAATTCCAGAACCAGTAAGCAAAATTGTAAAGATAATTGCCAACAGTATGTGAAAGAGGACCAGCTTCACTGGCGTTAATATTTTTTTTATTTTTAAAACTTTCATGCCTACACATTCATTTGTACATTCACACTTTTTCAATTATCGATGTTTGATAAATACCAATATATAACATCGATGTTTTTGTATACCTCACCTCATATGTATGCAAACGTATTTTTATTAACGTGTAAACACTCCACTCCCATTTATCCTTCTTGTGTTTATGTACAATTCACTCGTTTTTAATTTTTATGTTAACTAACCAATATTTAGTACTTGGTTTATGCAGATACATTTTTATTTGAACATGTTACTTTGCTTGCATAATATAAATTATATCTTGTCATACATACACACTTAATGTCTTTGCACTATATACAATGTAAATTTATCACGAGTATGGATGTACATATTTGAACTCATTGTAATAGGGTTTAATGGATGACGTATGGAATAATGTCTTATATTATTTTTATATTTAGGAGTGTTATTAAATAAACAATTTATAAGCTATCAAAATTGATAATCGGAAAAAATTATGACTATGGCTAACAGATGATTAATTAAAATTGTGTGTAACTAAACTAATAAACTTTGATTATATTTTTTATATAATCAATTAAACAGAACAACATCTAAAAACCAATCTGGGTATTTAAAAAGATACTTTTGCGCAATAAGGCTATTTATTTAAACCCAAATACCGAATTGTAAGAAATGTCTGTATGTTTATGTCAGCCGTTTTATGATTTTCTATTTTATGAAGAGTGCTTACGTCATAATACATATTTTGATCTTCGAACAATATTATATAGTGCAGAAATAGAATAAACTAAATGGACAGTTCGATGCTCTGAAGCAAAACTGTTTGCAAGAAAAACAAAGTAATACAATTTATCTCGGTCAGTTAAAACAAAACTAATAGAAACCTTCTCGGTCATTAAGCAATACTAATTAAATTAACTGTACAATATTATCCGTAGTGTAGGTGTATTTATTACCAATACTTACACATAAGTCAAAGCACTTATATACCGGTTTATATTTAAAAGTACAATTTTAGTACTCCTCCATCTTAGTAAATTGAGACAATTGAATTTGGTGTAACAGCCATTCGCTCATTGGTACGGCATGCCGCATGTTCCGGAGAAATGCTTTGTAGCGACTGAATTCACAAAAGGTGCACATGCGCACTTAGCTCCACTGATTCGTTACCGTTCAGACCGTGAGCTAATCAGCGCGAAACTATTCTGTTCTTTAACAGAAAAGATAAGAGCTTTTATTTCTGTAGTTCTTGAAGGCTCTGTATTTAATTCTAAAACTATCTAGATAGAAAATGTTCCAAGAAATATTAGGCATAGATTTATATAACATTTTGTTGGTGTATATGTCACATTAAAACGCCAAGATAGCGCATTCAGATTGTATTGACCTGTTCGCACCTGAATCCAACAGACTATCGAAAAACACACCATTTTAAATACTTAATATACCAAAAACTCGTTTCGTAAAGTTGAAATATTCAAAATAGAATTATAAATTAATATAAATAACAATTGTTATACACATGTTAATGTCAATTCAAGAGAAAGATTTTAAATGACTGATTAATTAATATATAATATTAAAATTCGTGTCTACCTAAAGTTGTTATTCCAGTTACAAAAAATATAATTAATACTTATTTATTCATATATAACGAAAAAAAAAACAACAACTAAAAGTTAAAAATAGGAAGAAGCAGTGTTGCAAACCATAGAAAAACGATTTTATATAAAGAAAAAAAACTAAAATCATTTACTAAATAAAATGGATTTGCATCTCATTAATACATCTACAAGCCGCGCTATCAACGCGCGCTCTATTGAATATTTTATTACTCCTAGTTAAATATTGGCTTTTGCTTTGCTTCTTTTTTCAAAACACAGTGAGAGGTAGAAGGCAAGGCTTGGTCGTTTCGCTACGCTCTAGGTTGAGCGTTGACCGGCGAGCATGTATTGGCTATCATCGTTGGAGAGGTGGCTTCGCTAATATAGCGAACACAGTGAGCTGATGGCGATCATACACATCATTAGATCAATTAAAAATCGTTGCCTTAGCGAATAACTAACCAACAGTGGACTGCGCACAGTACACACAACGGGCATGAAGTTAACCACAGACACGTCTATTTCAATGCGGAGGATGAGTACTATTCGAGTACATATTGATAAGGCCCTGATCTTAAAGTACTATTCCATCATCTGGAATATATGCCAGTTCCTTCTGTAATGATTTGGATTTAATCCGGTTTCTATCTGCTGTGGTTTTTTTTGGTTTTACTTAATGGTTTCCAGACCGGCTGTTCAATTTCAAGCACATGTTCTAAGTAGCAATAGAAATTATTCATTTCATTTCAAAGAGATTACATTATTTAAATGAGATTATATAATTATGGAATTTTATAAATCAAGTAATCACAGATGCATTTCTTTCTTAACAATATCGGGATGATAGTATCTTACATAACTAATGCTGATCATATGTACTAAATCTAAAGATGTACTAAAAACAGAACATTTTAAAAGCACTGGAGTAATTTTACTTATAAATAATAATTAATAATAATTTTTCATACAATATTTTTTCCACAAAATAAAAAATATTGTCATTGACTCGTTATTTGGCCAACTTTTTTTCAAAATTTAGGATTTTTTTTTTAATTTATAAATTAGGTACCAAATTAGCCCATATTTAAAATTTCAATCTAGCCCAATTTTTACACTCAGCAAAAACTGCCACCGTGCCCCCAAATAAAATGTTTGAATTTTGATTTTTTTTACGGGTTTCCAGGAAATTCAGGGTAAAAACCGACGCCAAAAGTCTTAAAAAAAATTTCTCTATAAAATAGACAATTTTCAGGAAAATGCTGGAGCATATAAACAAATAAACATATAAACTTTCACTTGGAACATTATAATATAGGATTATTAGTGTTCTTCTCTTTTATTAAGCCAAATTTTTCAATTCTTAGGCTAAGGCTGCACTGTGAAAAAGAATTTTTGCTATTCTATAACATTAAAACAACCTTAAGCAACAATTTTTACAAAGACAATTTTTATTAGTGATAAAATATTCAACTGACACCATGGGTCTATTTACATCCTCTTTTACATATGTTTGCTTTTAAGAATAGAGCAATAATTTCATAAAATATTTATGAAATAATATTAGTATACTCGTGCATCTCAGAATCGGAAATGTATTCAATATTTAATCCTTATACAATCCCTCGTTCGAGTTCCCTGCAGAAGCCAACCAAAAAAAAAAAACAAATGCAGGTCACTAAATCAATAGAATACCTGTAAATAAAGTAACAACGGAGCAAGCATCTATTGACTCCTCCCCTCCTCCGACCATAAGCTTCAATACCCTGAGACACGGTCTTAAACTTCAGATTACATTGTAATGAAAAGTTTAACTTTTCTGATCAATTCATTTTATGATTCCATTAATTATTAATTGTGTTTGTTTTGAATTTAATCTCGTACATTATTATTAAGGTTATAAAAGTCTTATTTATAGATAATTACGCAGTCCGTTAAAATTTGTATTTATAAACGACTAATAAGGTATAATATCCGTGACAGTTACGTATCAGTCAGATATTTAACATAAAAACTTTTTTTTAATTTAATAAATAATTTAGTAATTATATAAAAATGTATTCATTTAGATAAACCTGTTCTATTTGTGTTGCATTTTGCTGAATAATAAACGAATGCTTCACAAAACAAAATACAGTACAGGTAATAAAATGATGCTAATTGGGATCCACATATGCCAATTAAAAATTGCTCAAATAGAAACAAAATGAGATTGTTCTTAAAATAGCAAACTGAACCAGTGTATTGGACTGGCTGTTGTCTACATCTCGTCCGAATGAACACAATTTAATGAAACGAACCACTAAAGCAACAACGATAACCTGCATTTGCACTAACAAAACTAATAATTAATGATGTTGGATTAATTATTCCTAATTACGATTCGCGCCAGATGTCAATACGGGATTACTGCATCAAATTCTGTAAAACTCTATTCTGTTCATTAGAGAGATATTTACGTAAAATATAATTAGGTCGTGAGTTGGGAAGGTTATTAAATTCTAGGTGCCGTAAGCCGAAAGATTATCCTTTAAGAAGATTAAGCAAATTACGTAACGAAACTTGTGAAGTAAAAAAAATGTGACTTACAAAATAATATAACAAGATGCTAAATTAATGAGGATTAAGATGGATGTATTTATAAATATGAAAATATAAACCCACACAAAAAATAATTGAAGTATTATTATTACGAATTATTTTCTATAATTCTTCTGAAAAAAAGATCTCGACTAAATATTATTATGGATATTCTTTCAGTTTTTGTTCAGTATTGCAGTTGGTCGAAGCAAAACATATGCTACGTATTTTATATAAATGTTTTATCATTTTTATATAATTGATCATGTTTTATTGAATTGATACTGTTTTAACACAGCTTACAGAATATTTATAATTGTTCACAAGAGAAAAGAAATTCTTCTCTATTGATATTGTTATCCTCTTCCATTGTTTATTGTTTTTAAAGTTAGATTTTTTGTTAGTTAAAAACCACAGGTTTTTTTTATAAAACTTAACACTTCTTTACATTTAAATTATTAAATGGTCTTTAAATTGTCGCTTAAATGATACAGCCGTCTCTGTTTAGTGCCAAGACGTTAATTGGTAAAGATTTCACCCCGGCTTGGGCATTTACAGTTTGTTATTAAACTTGTACAGTTTTTTATTTGCGTATGCGTATGCGAGCTAAAGCAGCAAAAGCTTCAGTCTCAGTCTGTTCCTCTAATCGTTTATACTCTTTTTCATCTACTTTAGCACCTTCGTTTATTATTAAAATATTTAACTTTACATTGTCTTGTTTATAAACGACGTTTATAACTTCATTTTTTTAATAAATACGCATCAAGCATACGCATTCTTATACACGTGTATGACGTCAATGATTCGAACTTTGATCAAATTTACCTTGAACACGAAACGGTCAATCATTTTCAAACAACAATTTATAACATTCTAACGATAATGCATATGGCATGGATACAACAACTACCGTAAGCAAATAATTTCATATGAAAATAAATGCACTCAAAGTGGGGAAGAACAAGTGCTAGCTTACTACAAGCTAATTACAAATGCAAATAGTAGAATAATACTTGAGGCTAAGTATTATTACGTATAATATCATAGATCTAGAGTCTTATACAACAGTATATTTTATAAAAATATGTAATATCTATAAAATAATAAACATGGTCAATTACTTAACATGTAAAACCATTTGCAAGCCAATGGTTACATTTTATAAATATATAGTTACATATTCGTGTAAAACTGTCACAATTTTATGTACATGATGCACATCATTGGTGTGTGGTGATGCTATCATATCAATTCATGTGTCATATACACCCACACCATGTATATCACACACACACACATACATACACGATAGAACGCGTGATACAAGGTAAAGCGGCTAGTCTACCCGCTAGGCGTAGCGGCTGTAAACATTTATCACGCAATGCCGTATGTCATTTACGATCTGGAGAATGATACGGAGACAACTGAATGAAGACGGTAGGTATTGTAAGATAGTTTGGGCCTTGGGGGCTGTAGTCTACAACAAGGAGTACACCTATTTAAATACAGATGTAACGTAACACAGGTGCGACCGAAGGAGATACACCTGACGAGGAGATAACGACGTAAACGTGATGTAAAATTATAAACAAGATGTGATTATAAAATTGATAGAACATACTCAAAATTTGACTGACAGTGTTCTGATACTGAGTTTAAATATCAAGTTATTAGAGTCAAAACTAGTGTCGCTTATACACGCGGGCATTCCTCCACTTCCCATATATGCTGCGAATTTTCGTAACCAAAATTCTCCGTCAGAGTAACTAGGCATGTGCCTATGTTGCCTACGCTTAAAAGCGGTACAGTTTAAGAAATATTACAATATTATGACAGAAATATTACAATATATTATGAATTTCGTTCGCCATCTCAGTGACAAAAAAAGTCTTGTTAAATAATTTATAAGTTGTTGCCCTTTCTGTTTACCTCCAGAAATCAATGTAATACATACTTTCCAGAAACACAGTATCATATATTTAAAGACTGTATTGCAGGACAATTTTTTACCTAGAAATTATGATCCCTAATGTACCTAAAATTACAAATACATTAAATAGTTTGTATTTACTATTTATTTATTTTGCAAAACGACACAGTGGCTGAGAGCATTTATGTTTGACGGTAGACTGCTATGTTTTTGATTCGATCCCCAAAGCAATGATCATATTTTATGGTTACAAGCTATCCACTCAATGATTATATCATAAATATAACAAAGTAAATTTTATGCCAATGGTTTGCGAGACATCAAATACATTTATTTAAATCACATTAGAGAAATCAGAGATAGTTCAATAAAACACGAACAAAAACTTGCTTTTATGAACAAAAACACCAATGTTTACATCAAAGAAACAGTTCTTTTAAAACATTTTTGTGTTTTGTTGCTGCTTTCGTAAATAAAAAAACATTCTTTTCAGACTCTATAAGACACGTTTGTTGTTGTTTTTTAGTCTGTTTGGTTGAACACGCAGTTTTGCTTTTTGTGAACATTTGCGCGTGTCAGTTTAATTTTTATGGGACACACGGACTGTTTCCGAAAAACAGAACTGTTTTAAAATAAAACAAAACATGGTTTTGTTTTGATTTTTGACAGCAAATCTATTTTCAAAACTGTCTCTGGTGTAAAACCGTCATAACATTGATAAAAAGCTAAGTAACTTAGAAGTCTACCCTCATCTCCCTCTAAAATGTGTATATCCATTTGCGTAATTTAAAACAATACATTGAGTAGTAAAACAACAATCTATATTTCTATACCAGAGTATTTTACTCGTACTATACGAGTACATGCGAATATACAATATATACAAAAACATGAAACAAAAATTAATAAACCAACACAAAACAATCGCTTGATGAATGAGAGGCATTATTTGTTTATGTTCCAGTTAGGTCAGCAACAAAACAAATATATTTGTAATCATTGATGAATATTCATGCAACAGATTCATGCAGTAATAGGTCAATATTTGTTGTGTGTTATGTATACATTACTGTAAAATTCTTTATAGTACCATATATAGAGAGTTACAGTTTCACTATCAATCAATGTATATTTTCAATTATTTTAATTGAGTGTAATATAAGGGTCATTCAAAATTTATATGTCAAATTTAACTAACACAAAATAACTTGAGGCGAACTAGACTTTGTAGTTGAAAGCTTGATGTTGATTTTTTTTGTCGTAGTTTTTCTTTGCTTGATGCTTTTATAAAAATTGACGCACGTGAAAATTAAGAGCCCTGTTTTGTAACTTTTCAAGGGCGCCCGTTAACTAAAATAAATAAAGACACACTGGAAATATACGAAAAAAATTAATTCAATTACCGAAAAAATTGTGTCAAAATTTCAAATCAATCGAACAACTACTTGCCGAGTTTTGCTAACACAAACATATGCTAGCTGAATTTTTATATACGAGTATAATAATGACTTCGCTTTGTTATTACTATTCAAATGCTCACCAATAATACATATTTTGCAAATAGCAGTAGCTGAAACCAACATCCAAATGTTGAACACTGAACACTGAAATGTTTTTTTAAATTTTGAAGACCGTTTGGAAAGAAGAGCTACGTATTAAGAGCTTAAGAAGAGCTAAATATTTAAATAAAAGAAATAAGTAAATAAAAAATTGAACAATATATTTTTTTACACATAGAATATTATGTAAAAATCGTGATATGTTTGATATTACATCTTAAGACATTATGTAACCATATTCAGGTAGAAATGAATCATGGACTTAGATTGTAGCAAGATAATAAATTTAAAACATCAACCATTCACTTATCTCAAACGCACACTTTGTGAAATTTCACAAAATAAATCTCCTTCTAATTGTAAGATATTATTTATATAAATTTATAGAGACTAAATACAAAAACACTAAAATCTCGAAAACCGGAACACTTCATAATAGAGTATAACATTACCTTTATTGACAGTGTTATACCTAAAGCAAAAACCACGTATATAACACATAAAATATATATGAAACATACATACTTAAATAACACTACTAAAATCATTAAATTATTGAATATTCATAACGAAACAAAATTAAACATAAATCGCCTGGAAAACTGGATATTTTTATAGCGCGGATGTGTCTTGGATTTGAAATTTGAATCTGAAAGAATATCTATTTATTACTATACATATATAGTACACTGTTCACGTACCGTTTGATCTTCAGTAGTGAACACTGAACTGTAAACACTCCCATGTTCCATTGCGTAAGTTTGTACGTGTCTTACCTCAGCCAAATCCATACGTATGAATTATTTAATTATCATTTTTAGACAAGAACACGTATAATAATGAGCACACAAGACTTTTAAATGCTCAGTCGCAAAAAGGTATTACAATATTCATGAATGAGTATTGTAATTATATATAAAGTTTTCGTAAACAACAATTTAAATAAACTAAAATAAAATAACACTTCTGAGGTAATTGATATTAATAGAAGAGAATTGCAATTTACAACTTCTTGGACGTTTCACAAAATTTGTAATAAAAATAAACTTGAGTAAAAATATAATAATTTTTAGGGTATGTGCATCTTTGTTTTACTGTTAGTACCAGACTGAATAATTTCAAGGTTCCTTTTCTACATTTAATTCAGCACGATTCAACTTGCAAACTCCTTGCTAGCTAATATTTATTAATTAATATAAAAAAATGCAATTTTTGCAGCAAATAATTTATTCAAGTCTACAACGATGCATTCGTCACATTCAAATTATGCCATAAAACTAATTAAGCAAACAATGAGAGGTAAATTTAATGAGATGTTTATTTAGGAAGAGACAATAAGTTGCCAAGAGAATGTTTATTTTATGAGTTCAATAAAATCATTTTTATGGCAGACAAAAAACACACGGCAACAAACAGTATACGGCTTATAACCCATACCATTGCTACTCCTTGCTTGTCTACATCATTTACTCATTCGTAGGAGAGAGTAAGCAAATAGATTTGATGGTTGCATGTTTATCACACATATGTTTTGTCCATTCTTATCGTATGTATTTATAAAAGATTCTCATGTATCAGTCTTTTACCCTTTGTGACTGACTATAATATTATTTTAGTACAAAACTAGCTCATTTTAAATCTGTATACTGTTATACCCATTGTGACTTCAACCCAGGCTGACCATGAGATCTCGCAGAGGAACAGAGATGCCCATTCATTAGCTATACGATTCGCGACTTATGTTGGACACGGGGAACACATTGAACACGGGGACAACTAATTTTGACTAAATATCATGTGAATAATATCGCTGGTTCTCTCGAATCGATCTTAAAGACTCTGGCATTAAACACTTATACTCTTGTGACTGCACTGCTTTTTTTTTAAATATTTAAATATTAAATATTAACTTTACAGCTAAATATTTACTGTTCTAGTTTAAAAAGCGATTTCCTTCGTGCGATTTGTATCAACTTCCGAAGACACCTAGAACTCTAAGCTAATTATTAATGTATATTTAAATATATGTACATATTATATAACTGCTATGCTTATTTAACATTGACTATTAAAAACTAATGTTTGCTGTGAGTTTTTTTATTACGAGTAATAAAAAAATCAAGGTAAACAAAATATGCTTATCAAATTTAATTTAATAATTGAAATGTAAGTAAAGAATGATAAAACATTGGCGAAATCAGTATACAATGCCAAATCAAATTTATATGGAATCCATTAAAAAATAGAATATAGAATTTTGAATTTAGAATTAGAAGTTTCTTGTGCGATTTTTGTGATACCCTTTACTATAGTGGGTTAACAAATAAAGGCAAAATTATAACCGCATGGCACTCGCTCTTGAATGTCATCCGCTGTTTGAATCATTACTAATTTTCAGTGAAGTGCTTTACTTTACAGAGGAGTAGTTCAATATATATCAGATATACAAAAAGTGTTGTATACACAAATTGTAAGAAACTGTTTCTTTGATGGGTAACAAATAAATAGAATTAAATGAAAAAAAACATTAATATTTCAACAAAGTATTTCGAGAAAACAATTTATTAGTTTTGTTTTTGTTTCCTCTGTTACACAATGAAAGTAATTCTCTTTTTGAATATTTTTTCTTACGTATAAGATCAATATAACCAATAGCGAAGAATGACAGATCAAAAGTTAAATAATTCAGCTACTAAATAATAAACAGTATATTTTACTATTTGTAACAAACAGTACGTAAATTATGTTAAATTATTTAAATCTAAAATGTATGCATTATTAATAGTATTCAAATAATTAAATGAAACTCTTTATAGAATTTGTTTACAGGTTACCGAGTATAACATAGGATAACATTGTGTTATACTATGGTTCTGTTACAATTACATTGGCAGTCACGTCAAACGTGTATAAACACGATGTTAATGTTAATAGATGGAATAGAATACGATCAGGATATTCACATTCACATCCTCATCCACCCAATATGTACAGGGTGTCCACTGTCACTGAATAGACATGATTAAAATAAAGATATGTGGAATGTCTATGTTAATTTAAGGATTTATTATTCATTTAGTAGGTAATATTTCGAGACAGTATTTTAAAAGATTTAAGCAAACATTAAACCGTAATTACATATAAATATCAGCGTTTAATGTGGATAAAACTAAAATTAAGCATGTCAAGATATAACTATTGGTTTTATTTGGTTAATTATAATTGTTTAGGATAAGGCCTTCGGAGCTACCCGAAGCGAATGTGATTACAACTGTTGTTAGTGAGAGATCGAGATATGAGATAAAACACGAGAAAGGCACACGAGTCGGCTGATTGCAAACTAAACGCTAAACGAAGTTTTCAACGAAAACGAGCACGAGCCGTGTATCGTGACTATAGAATTTTTAACAATAGCAAAACGAGATTCTATTGTGTTATATTTGATTGTATGTATGTATTTAAATACTTTTTAATAGTATTCGTAAACATCTCTATTGATGAAACCAGCAAAGCCCTGCGACCGAGAAATCCTAGTCGCTGAATATATGCTCAAAACCAGTTTCAAATCAGTTTAGTTACGTTCGTGCCGTGTTTTTTATTTCATTCGTAAACACGTTCCTTCTTTTACTAACAACACAGTTGTAATGACATTCGGTTCGGGCAGATTCGGGGCTAAGGTTTGCAACCAGTCGCGTCGTGTACTGATGGTCTAAGGGTTATATAAGGGTGGGATGAATGTCCTATATGGTGTAAAAATTAAGCGATCTTTGAATTGCACTATTCTTGTAAGTTTCCCTGTTATAGAAATGTGTAACTAACAGTTGAAGGACACATTTAAGAATCCTTAGTTTTTTGAAATTATAAATGAAAAAAAAAAATGTAAGTAAGAGACATGATTATACGACTTAAAATGATTGAATGACTCTAAAAGGTATCTAACAAAGTTAATAAATCGTTAATATTTGATAAATACAATATATAAATCTTTCTAATATTTATATGAAGCACCCTTATTGTTTTCTGGTCTCTAAACTACTAAACACCCTTTATTTGTTATTTATTCATCCCCTACCAAATACAACCACCTTTCATAAACGGGGGTGAAATATCAACCAATACCAGTCGAAGTAGTTGTAATGTCAGTACTTAGTGTTCGGTGTAAACACATAAATGATATTAAAACATGCGTTTTAATATACAAACCTATGCCAGTGCTGAACTGGGAACAAATTTAGTACCGGCGTTCTAAAAGCAGTAGTTCAAAGATGTTATTACTTAAAGTATGGACTATAAAAAGCACAATACTCGCTTGAATATATATGCTCGACGAATATGCTTGTTCGTTTATGGGTGCGTACGTAGGTTGACATGCTCGGCTCGAAATGCGGCCTGACGATCATTGCCAACATATTAGTCATTACATTCTTGACGCAGTGTGAAACATATCTCAAGTTTTTATTATTCTGTAGTAGATGACTGTGATTCTTTGGTAACAATAAGAAGTTTTTCGAATTTGTATGTCTGTATAAGACAAAAAGTCGACTTTGGTTCGTAAGACTAAACAAAACAGCAACAAGAGAAAGAGAGACAAATAGTGTTACGATGCCTTTGTTGTCCACAATATTATTATAATACTTTCTCACACATATAACAGAACTATTTTTAATATTTCTATTTAAAAATTATTTTAGCTAAGATGTGAAATTCGTGTTAACTGATGTTGGCCACGCATGTTTTGGTCGTGAATTTGTTGGGGACATGTGGGATATACTCGGCAGCCCGCCAATCCAGTTCGGCCCTAGCTTAGGGCGCAGAGAATATACGCCAGTAACGTCCTGTATAACAAAAGCCTGGCCACAGTCACTCTGAATGTCATGAGACACGATATGGGGTTCTGCTTAAATAGAATATCGTTCGTTTCACTTTAAATATATTTATTATATAGTATAAATTTAAATATAAATGTAGTAAAAATATTATAGCAGACAGAGCTAAAGTTAAAACTAAATGTTCGTGTTGATCTATAATTATTTGGTTGTAAGTTCATAAGGTTCAACCGTCGTTTGTTAAACGGCGATTAAGTTGATCGTTATTAAACCATAGATAAATTTTATTTTATTAAGTAGTTTACTGTTCCAAGTAACAAAAGATTCCGAATTTATTTGCTAAGATTGCTTTACATTTTGGGTAGTAAGTTTATAAATAAGTAAGACAAAATCGTGTATTCCATAGTAACGGTTATTACATTGTACAGTAACGGTTTACTCACTTAATAGCTTGCTGCAAGTTAATTCCAAGGTTCATTTTCTACCACTGATATGAATTGAAAAAATACACATTATTTATATTAAATAATAAATTTAAAATAAAATTCATAAAATATTTTCTAGCTAACTTATATTTTATGTGTACGAATATATTTTAAAAAGTATCTAAAGTACTCCGAACTTTTTTTACCTAAGTGAAATTTATGAACTTGTTCTTAAGATTTTCTCATTAATTATTTTATAAATAGAAACCTCTTGTTTCTTTTCCTTTTTCTATATTTTGGTTTGTTAGTAACACTTTTTAAGATACATTGAATTTTAAAAATTGAAAAACATCTTTTCAATATCAATTTCAATACCAGTCAATTTAGGAACAATGTATTACTAATCTTTACAGATTAGTGTTAATAAAACAGATTGGCAACATTAATAAGAGGTCAACAGAGCTAGTGTTAAAAAGAAACTGATGTTATATAACGTCTTTAAAAAAGTTAATTAACGATAAACAATTAATATTTACAAGAAGCGTCTTCACCAATATAGATTTTCCGATTTGCTTCATTCTGTCTTGAGATATTAAAACACTTACATAAGCTAGCGTTTATTACTGTAACAAATGCTTTGTACGACTTCACCAACAAACTTTCGTCCTAACATTTAATTAACGTATTTGAACCTTCATTAATTTTAGGGATTAAAATTAGCAGAAAGAAATCTTGCTTTTACATTTGAAGTAACAATAGAAGTCACAAAATAAACCAAAATAAATGAGATAGCACAAAACAAATAATGAGTGTACGACATATTTAAAATGTAGGATTTAAAAATAATTTAATTAATTCTTGGAATAAATACCCTCAACAAAAAAAAAACAGAAATTTAATATACGTTTTTTATTTAGTCTTGAAATAATTTTAATCTTAAATACTTACTAAAAAAAATTTAAGGCAAGACGACTAAACAAGCCAAGGTTTAATTTAAAAAAAAACTGAATGCTAAGAGATGTTGGCATTGTCTATAAATGATATTTTGTGATGTGTGTGAATGAGTTTCTATGATTTTGGATTCGAGCTTTAAAGTAGCTATACATTATCTGAGTTTGGCATGAAATATTGACAGTAAAATACTAGCCTGGTGACAATATGCTGGTTGCAATACTCTAAAACAAAATTAAAATAAATAATTTATAAATAAAGTAAACTAATCTGTTTTTAAAACTAAAAGCATTTAAACATTTAAATTTAAATAAAACATGTACAATTAACGGTGCATAATAAAAATACGTGTATTTTTGTTTGAAACTCAATAATGGTTCGTTTTATTTAAACCCACTTTATATTGACAAAAAACAATTAAATTGTCTAAATGTTTGAAAATAACATTTAGAATTCTTTTATCATTAACAACTAGAGGTATCAAATAGAGTTTTGTCTGGCTTTAGCTTTGGGTATGGCTCAACAGGTAAAAAACATGAGATACAAAAACAAATATTGATTTAATTAAAAATTGAATGTTTCCCTGTAATGTTATTGAGTATTAAGTTAAAACACCAGCAGTCCATTTTAAATGACTTAACAGTTTCATGAAGTATGTAAATTTATATGGAAAATACCACTGCACCACTGAATTTTACTGTCAAATTTAAATGAAATTGTCAATTGCGATTAGATCTTGTTCTAGATGTTGTGTTATTTTTAGATTTTAATTACAGATATGTTAAAACTTAATATGTTGTAGGATAAACTAAATGGAATATATATATATAAATTAGTAGCGCTTGCATTGCTTCATGTTGGCTGGTTAGAAGTATGCTGTATGCATGTTGCAATATTACTCAAAATATATAATACCGTAGAAATAAAATCTAAAAAAAATCCAGAACATAGCTTGGGATGAAGCCGCAGATCATTATCTTTCTACGATAACGGAGTATAAGTTATACAATACACTGTGTGCAGTAAGTCATGATTTTATTTGCCTCTACTCCAAGAGTTTTGCGATGTAGCATGAGGACACTTATCTCTGAAGTGTGTTCGTCCTGAGGTGGAAAGGAAGTATAGTGATGAACCGAACACTTCCCCGATTTCACTAGGAGTGCAATGTCAACGGATTTACAAACACAAACTGTGACCTTAACTGTACTTAACTTACTAGATTGAACAAATCATTTTTACGATAATGCTTAACCACTGAGCTACCAGCTTCGTTGATAATTATTTGTTATTTTCGTATTGAACATGATATATGCGCCTAGCAATTTTCTATAATGTATTTATAGTAACTGCATTATATAATAGTACAAATACATTTTGCTTAATAATAAATAGTATTTGACAATATTTTACTTATTTAAATGCAACAAAATAATTAAACATTAAATAGAATTAACGCTAAATATTGAGCTCGTTTATTTTATTATTAATTTCCTATAAATATATGTAATTACTACAACATTATTAATACACAACGTTAATATCATATAACACAATGATAAAACATATGCAAATAAATAAACTACTGCTTGACGTATTTTAAAAACAGTAAAATATATATAAAAATATATTCCTTACAAATATGTTACATAATATTTACATATGACTTTTATGTAAGCAATAGTATTTATTTATATAAAATACATACAACTATGTTCAGGGTCCAAGAGGAGTAGTTTTCCAGGACGGTTTAGGAGAGACAAAAACCATGTTAGTTATAAACAAAAGAAGATCTCTTTGTAGAATGAGCACGATTGCTCTTTGGGTACGTTCTTAAGTAAAACTAAATTTACTACCGTAATTGATACTTAGAATAGAAATAGATGTACTTTTTATATCTTAATATTAAAAAAAAATCCATTTTAATTGGATTCTTGGAAACCACAAGTAAATTCGCTTACTCATCAGTAAGAAGTTATTTAAGGGATTACAATTACGTATAATTCGAATAGAAGGAGTGCACGGTGCAACGTACAACATAAATAAAATAAATACTCGATCCGAAATCTTAGCTTTCAATAAGATTTCCATTTCAATGAAAAGATTCCTGTAAAGATTCTCAAACAAGAGCTTAACTCCTTCACATTTCAACAAGCTGTTATTTTTATTCTATAGTTGTTTTATTTATATTACATATTATTTTTATGTTTTATTTGTTGTTCTTTATACTCATACCATACATGGAGTAGTTTTAATGTATATGTGTGTGAGCTTGTTTATTGGTTGCAATGTGTGAAAGCTGAATCGTTCTTTGTACACAACAAACCGCGCGAGCTTTTCAAGTTCCGAGTTCCGAGGAGCATCCGGTTGTGCTAAACGTAGTTCCGGTGATGCTTTGTATGTTGTCTATGTTTGCCATATCTAATGTGTTATACGTTTTATTTTTTTTATTTCGGTTTATTGTGGTTACAGTTAGTATTACATGAAAGCGTACGGAAAATATTTCTCATTTTTTTTATTCTTCTCATTTTTCTCACTTTTATATTTTGTATTTTTTTGGTTTTTGTTTTCTATATATGAAGACTTTTCTTATACTTTATTAACTAACATTTTGGTTTGGTTTCGTTTCATTTTTTTGTTACATTAATAATAAATTAGTCTGTTGCTTTTGCCAGATGTAATGTGAAATATAAGAGATAGACTGGGTGGTTCTAGATTCCACCCAAAGATGGCACAAATGTAGCGATTAGTATCTGTCAAAAATTGTATTGCAGATATTTTATATCCAGAGTAATATCAATAAAATCTTAAGACATAGATGACGTAGCTATATTTAAGTTAAGAAAGGACAAGACAGTCACAGTAATACTTATTTAGGATGTGCTGTAAGCTTAGTTCAAATTTATACTCTCTTGGAGTCTTTAGATTTACATTGTTATGGTCCTTCGATTCATCCATTAATCCGGTATACATTAAGGCTCACGTGCACCGGCTAGGGAATTTACAATTAGCGGTTAACGATTATCCATGGTAGAACTCTAATGTTAGGCGTTGTGATATTCTTAAAGTTGTATATTGTTGTTCTTTTTTTTTCATTTATTAAATTTAATAGCACCTCTCAGGCTTCCGCCCATATGTTCTGTTTTGTTCACTTATTCTATTTCCCTTAATTTTTTACATTTCAGTTATATTTATATATGATTATATAAGAACAAATAAAAGATATACAAAAGAACTATTATAACTCAATTAATTTAATTTACTGTTCAATCTCATCCGCCGTGAAATTATTCCAAATCCCTTGCTCTAAATCTTCTCCTTCACTTCCTATTACTGTCTCTGCATCCCTTCTTCTTCTTACTTCATCATTCTTCAATAGCATTTTTATAGTTTCGATAATATCGATACCTAATCTCTTCATTTACTAGATACTCCAGACTTCCAATTTCTCTGACTTTTATTCTATCTTAAAATTTTACTCTCGCTTCATAATAATCTGGTCATTCTTTCAAAATATGCATCAGTGTTTCCCATATATTGTTGTTCTGTAAATTATTTTGTTGTCAACAAGTTTGTAATATCTCACTAGATAGAAGCACGGAGTAATAGTTCGTCTTGTCCCCTACAATCGGATAGGCCAAGTCTTAGAGATCAAGTAAAAACAACCCTTACATTAAGTAATTCTATTCAAAATTAATTAAAAATAGAATAATCATACACTGTAGGGTTATTTTACCTAACAGAAATCTTTAAATATAGAAAAAGTAGTTCAGTATAGATTTTTTTTATAATAATATCACGTTACAATGAACCTTTCGGTAAATTAATAAAATATTTACTGTGGTAGGTACTTCACTGTATACGTGAGCGTTTTAAAGTTCCTCCAGGAAGTATTATTTTAATGATTGATAGATTGAATGAACGAGGCTTTTCAATAAGTTACAGACAATATCGTGTTATGCTGTTGTACGAGTAAAGTATAGTTGCACCATGTGAAGTTAGGTACATATTACAAACTAATACTTGTTCGAAGTTAAAAAAAAATCAATAGTAGAATAAATGCATTCATTTATAATTGACATCGGTTCATTATTTAACTGTTGAAACGCCGATAACTTGAAAACCGGCAGTCTAACAACAACAAAACTTCTGCATCATAGATGGCAGCACTCACTCTACTAAATTGAGAGCCGCTTTCGAGTCATCATATAAAATATATGATGATAGTATCTCTTCGATATTTTTATAAAATTTTCAATTACAATTGAATAAACTCAATAACCATTGTGTGATTTTTTGTGTAATGTCTGCAGTAAATTGAATCACCGTGAATTGCCACTTACAAATAAAACACTTGACTTAACAAACTTTTATAAATAATACGAACATATACTCTCGGAATAACTAAATAAAAGTATATATAAAGTATATTGTTGAATTGAATAGAATAACTTTTTTACAATAAAAGTTCCAATCATTTAAGAGTTAACTTAACGTGTCTTGAAGCAGAGTACCATCACTAGTATGTACTTGTATTGTACAGTGGATGTGGTAACAGTAAGCTTCTTTAAGATGTACTGGTACGGTTGAGTGTTGCAAGTATTGTGCCTCACAAAATGAACATAATGGATATTGATTTGAAAGAAGTGAAGCGCTGGTTTGTAGATGTGTTTGAAGTTAATATTAGAGATATTAAGTTAAACTTATATATTGTGTATTATATCAACATACGTAGAGGGTTTTTAGATTTTCTGTTTGTCAAAATTCAAAAATGTATTTCAAAATTTTTACATTTTAAAAAATTGAATTGAAAAATGATTTAGCTGATCAAATGTCTTATCTTGTCACACATTTGAAAAAAAAAAGGTTTTACTTTTACTATTATTTTGCTTTTCTTTTTTCTTGAAAGTCAAATTTTAAATTAGATATGATGTTATGAAGTCCCTCTCTAACTAAACTCAAAATAAATACAAAAGAAAAAGGTTGTATGAAAAATATTGTTATTCACATTTGTGTAATACTGAAAATAAAATATCAAATAAAATAAATTTTATTGATGGATAATAGAATCGAGTTAAAAATATAGAAATGAAAAAAGCTACTAATCTAATTATGCTAATGTATTTTACGAGTAGCTAGATATAGCTTCTGTAAGGGAAGTGTTGGATGAAGCATGGAAGGTGAGGTAAGGGGGTGTACGAATACGTAAACCAATAATTTTCTTTTCACCTTGGTTTAAATGCAAGTCACGGCTTATTATTTTATTACTATACCATGTTTATTGATGCATGCTATATTACTAATTGATTTTATGTTATTTATAACACAGTTATGTGTATTTAATGGTTATCAAACATAAGAAAAGTTACCTGTTAGATAAACGATTTTACTTAATATATAATATGACATATTTTACGACTTTTCGCTAAGTCAATCCAATCTTTTGTGCATTAGCATTTATAATTTATAAATTTATAATGATTATAAATTTTTAAGCAGTGCTTAAAAACATTTGATTGGGTTTACGGAATTGATAAGCCTGCTGATACTACTATAGAATTTATGGATAGTGGGACACTTAGAGATTCGGCTTTAGAACTTCGACACATACAGATCGATTAAGAATTGACCATATTAATTAATTAATAACTCTTAATTGATTAAAGCCTAATAGTGCAGGATTATGTTTAAGAAAGTGAAATTGAGTTGCGGTCTTCTACACAATGTTTTTAATAAATTTTTCGTAAATTGAAGCAACTTATATAAAGGCAAAGTTGAAGAGAAATATCTTCCTAAAATTGATTGTAGTATTCTGGAAGTCAGTAAAAGAAGAGTGTGCATTTATCGCCTAAACTTTTACGCTTAGTAGATAAATCAACCATATTATCCCCACGAATCTTCCTTGTGTGTTACGTAACACATTGTAAAGCAAATTCTTCAATTGGTTTATCACTTTTTGTTTTGGTTGCATCAACATTTAACTGATTAATTAATACTATTTGCATAATTAATATTACTCTATCTCCTTCTTGTTTATACCACAATTTATCTATCCATCTCAGCTTAGCTTGATATGCCGCACATGGTATCAATGGACGAACAAGACATCCATCAAACAAAGGACAAACGTATCTAATTCAAAGTAGAAGAGCGTGACAAATGACAAGAAAGGACTGGTCTAAGTCAGAAGTGACTATCAAAGCATTCCTTGAATCAACAGATAGATAAATGTTCATAGATGGGACCGATGCAGGGGTTCGAGGGGTGCAGGGGGTTATTGAAGAAGATAGAAGATGGGTGTTGGGTGATGAATAGCACTGACAACGGCGGCAAATAACTAAGAAACGCATTGAATTTAAATGGAGAGGAATGCTACATCTTGCGGATAATAGTTTAAGAAATTAAATGGTGAAATAGTTCGGTTGTTTAAAAGATCTTTCTTGATAATTACGAATTTGTTATTAACTTTAATGAAACAAAAACAAAATCATTTGTAGTTTTTGTGTAAGGTTCATAAACCCTACTTGAGATAATAAATATAGAGAGGATTGAGAGAATAAAGATATATCATTTTGATAAACTTCTTTAAAATTTTTAAATAATTTTTGCTAAATAACATTGCGTCATATTAAGTAATAAACGAATATTAGTAAAATATATTCTGAAGAAATTTCAGAATAATTTTAGATTCTTGATTTGAAAATCTTTAAGGAAACAATGTGGGTGATCTTTTTTTGCATTTTATACTTTTTAAGCTTGTTAACTGCCGACAACTTTTATGGTGTAGTACAATTATGTTTACTGAATGTTATGAATTCAATAAAAAAAAAATATTCTAAAAAATGAATTCAATGGGCTTGTGTTCTATGTCTTAATTTCTATAAAAGTGTACTATATATTGATAAAGTGGGTTACTAGAACCTCAAACGTTCAATTATTTTTTTAATAACTCCTTATATGTTAAGAAATATTAACAATTAAAAAAATCATTTTGTCTCTTTAATTATTAAAGGGATTCAACGTTGTACACATTCCAAGTGCATGTGACATCACAATCCTTGTGTAAGGTTACCAACCTTACAGCTCATAAATCTCTGCTATATGTATTTATAAATCAAAATATCAAATATTATTTACAGCTATTTCAAGGAACAATCAAATTCCAATATTATGTGTGCTGTAACAGGGTTAAATAAAATAAAAACTTATTATTCTTTGATTTGACTTGATTATCTGACTACCAACAGCTACAGAACATTATCACAGCACTGACCTACTTAACAAATAACTGACGTTAAAATGCATTTCACATCATACAAATATGGCCGACCATTTCTAGCGCTAAAACTACAATTCAAACTTTTAATTGCTGTAACTTATTTCCGTCAATATTTAGATATGTAATAAAATAGACACGCCAATACACATTTATTAACATCAATTTATTCAACAATTGAAAAATCGACCACTAAAAAATGAGGACACAAGCAAGGACTCACTACATTACTTTAATATATTATATTTATATTAGTATATAATCAGTGGTATTTACTTGGTTTATTTTTAAAAATAACGCTTCACTATAAGTGCAAAACGTTTAACTAAGACCAATATTCCAGTGTTATCATTATCGTCTTCTATAAATAATGGTAAAAGCAATTCATTATCACCCACCAAGCCAATAGTTTTTGCAAATAATTCCCTGCGGTAGTTTGAACAACTTATAAAGTTGCCACCAGATGTCTTGACATCAAGAATATAATTATTCTACCGCTTTGAAACATTTATAAAACTTCTTGCATCATGTTCTTATTCTTGTTCAACAATATAACAAATTAAAATCGATTAAACCAATACTTACAACATAAAATGGTTGTAAATGTTTGTTGACATAAATTAAGCACCCATTAAATAATAAGTTCCGTTATCATTTTCATTTTGACATAATTTATATTATGAAAAGCACGGTATTGTCAGACATTCACGCAACGCAGCGATCCGAACAACAAACCGAACCGAAGTTAGTTTAAACATGGAATAAAATACACAAAAATGATATTAATTTATTGACATTATTAAAATTACTATTATTTTAATATCTATTTTAATACGAACGTAATACGAATGCGTATAATAAAAGTGGAGTTTATTTGTTAAGTAGCTATGTTCACACAGGTCTACAACTACAAGCCGAGAACTTCGAGAGCCGGTAACTCTTTGTTTATACGTTCATAAACTAAACAAGCTATATCTGTAATCTAGTCTGCATATTTGATATATTTGCTCGCATATTTGTTCATACCCGACCCGTGCTTATGGTACTTCTATGAGTATGATGACGTCATTTAAAACATTACTATTTTTAAGAACTCTTATCTAATATGATCTTAAAGTTTTATAGTGCTGTGCTGAATTATGTTTAATTAACTCTACATAAAATAACAGTGCAGAAAAAGAAATAAAACCATGCTGGTTTATTAAAATTAAAATAAAAAAGATTACTACGAATTATTTAACATAATAAAAATTACCTGTTACGTAATATACAACATTTTGTGACTACTCTCTTGCGCACTAGCATATTTACATACTTTCTTAAGAGCATCTTTTCTAAGGTAAGGTAATGTAAGGTAACATTCACGTTTATTCATAACACCTTATATTTTTTCTTTTTATAATTTTCTTCTTTACATAACAAATAGTTTATTACCTATTAGAATAAATGTGGAATGTTTACATAGTTTGAAGACTAAGAAATTCGACTTAAATTTTTGTTAAAAAAGATAATTTTTTAAAAGAGAAGGAAAAAAATCACCATTCTGGAACACCATGATACAACCGATACTTGTGCATACAAGTAATAAAAAAACTTAGTCTAATTTTCCTGTACAAGAACATAATTAAGATTCCTATTTTGTAATTTTTATTAGTAGCTCAACTTTCTTTAAAATGGTTCCATCTAATACCAAACGGCTTCGGAAAAAGTTGGAGTGATCAGGATTCATTTCCATACGCGGGAAAGAATGTATGAGTAAGTTTGCTAAATATTTTGTATTAATATCTAAATGTATACTTAAATTATACAATATATATTCTTTATAATATATATAATTCTTATATTTCTTCATTTTTTATTTGAAGGCATCTAAGACATGATGCATCTATTACACGCTATAATCCTACACCTACAAACTTATTATTGAGCATATCTATAATCGTGATCTTGGAATTTTATTGCCCTAAGGACTCGGCTATTATGTCGCACCTATTTTTTCAAATATGTAATCTATTTATACACGGTGTGTATCTTAATTCACAAAAGATTCCATAAATTGATATCATCATTATATATTACCACAAATCAATTTAATAAAATTAACGTTGTTAGTTTAGTAGTTCACATAAAGTCATATTTTTCACCTAATATTACGTTTTATTACTTACTGAAATTTAACATAAATCTGTTACATTGTTATTAAATAAATGCAAAAGACTTATATTCTATTTTAAAATGTAATAGATGCTATATGCAATATAAGCTTGCATAAAACATTAATTACGTTAGAAAAACATAATTTTTTTGTCGAAAAATAACTGTAGGTCAGTTTTATTTCAATACCAATTGATTTTGCCGATATTTAATTATGGTACACGAAAACAAAATGAAATATTTATTAATAAAAATTTAAAAATGGAAAAACATAAAATTTGCGAAACTTTTATTTTCTTTGCTTCATGATACTCTTTCACTGTATAATTTTCTTATATCCATGTAATTATTTGACAATATAACTTGTGTACTTTTACGTTTTCTTTAACATAATTCTTTTTAGCTACCTTTAAGAAATATATCCTAAGGCTTCAATTAAAATCATTAAATGAAAATATTTAAAAATAAAATAAGACATATATCTTTAGCATCATTCAGCATTAATCTATAGGTATTAATTGATTTATCGATAGTCAGGTTGTTTTAAATAACCTGATCAAATAATTTATGTATTAAATACTCTAGAAACAACGACAGGTGCTTTGTGTTGCGACAACGACAACGATCGCGACTGCGACAGTGCATGAAGAAAAAGAAGAATGTCGAAGTAATATGGGCTTTTAACTTAACAAAGTTAAAAAACTTGAACAATGTAAAATAAAATCTCTTCGTTCAAATATAATTACGTACTGGTGCATGGTTTTAAACTACAGTCAACGAAAATGGAGAAAAAACAACAAAATAATTGGACATTTCGTAGATTTATTAATTAGTTGTTTGTTAGCATTGACATGCTTTGTTTTTATAAAATATGTACTCCAATCAATGCACCGAATAGTAGAATAATACTTCACTCTTGATTCACATTACCTTAAACCTACTAAAAATGAGGTTAGAAATCGCCAGTTTGCTGATTTACGCCATTTAAATATAGCTTGTTATATACATGTGTGACTTCGAAGTAAAAGTCTAGAAGGAGTACGTTCTCCATTGAATAATCATTTTTATTTATTTTTGCTAATTGAAATTTTAGTAATTGTTCTGATTTATTTTAGAATAGTTCAAAATGAGTTATATTTAAAAAGAATTACTTTTCTGCAAGTTCTTCCTTACAAGTTCAAACCAAAATGTAGTAATTATGATTATGTAATATTTAGAGGACTATAAACAAATCCGAACTATATTATAATCTACTTTATATTAATTCAAATTTTTATTGCAAAAATACTTCTAGAACATACCCAGAAAGCTCTTGTCTTATTACAAAAGCATTCTAAAAACCGGCAAGCCTCTTAAACAGTAAGACATTACGTAATTTCTTCCAAGGATTTTGAACTTTTAAGTGACAATAGCACTGAACATGATCCCTAGCTTCTTGCATAGCAGAAACATTAAAAAAATATAATACTTGCGATAAAATTTACTTAAGAAATATTTTAAGAAGATCTTTTTTAAGAAAAAAATATTAATAACCACGTTAACAACCCATAACGAATCGCATCTGCATAATATATCTATGTGTCATATAACGACTTCCCCCACTCCTCTACTCCTATTTCTCCAAGAAGATCCTCCTTCTTCGAGAGGATACATTCACTTGTTAATATAGAAAATTTTATCTACATTTAGTACATATAAAAAACTTTCTTTTTTTTTATAAAGAAAAGAAGAAAATATATGTTTTACAATAAAAAACAATATGTCATGTACATACATGAAAATCCATTTTAAAACTCTTACTAAAATGTTATAGAACAAATATCAGATATACTTTTCTTCTTTTTATTTATTTGTATTATGTATCGTTTCGAAAAATACTTGATTTTGATTTTTTTCTTGTTTTACAAAATAGAATATGTATATCATAAATGTAAAAAAAAGGTGGATTCAAAATTGCAAATAATGTATTTGAATATAGTTTAACATACAAGATATTCGTAGAATACAATAAATTCGTATGATAGATACGGTTTAATTATTAAACGGGATGCTGTCGGGAATTCTCGAGAAAATAGTTTTATTTTTATTCTCCGTTTCTTTGGCGTCTACATCCCATAATAGCATCTTCAGTTGCATTTATCAAATGACAGAATTATGTAAATAATACGTAACGTTAGGTAAAACATATTGCGTTAAATAATGTGTGTTGTGTTTAGCGGGTATTCTCCTTTTTAAACTGCTTTACGTGGTAACTAAATAGTGATGATTTAATATTCATGACCAATAAGTTTAATTTCATATAAATCAATCATTTAGTTAGTTATTAATTGAACATTTAATTTAACAATAATTATCCATTTGAATAATATAAAGAAGTATTATTATTTTTATGATTAGTTTTATTTCTACCTCACAAATAACAGGTCGGGCCGTTTAGTGACGGTGAATAATTTCACCGAACTAATTATATTTTGAATAATTAACAATTAAGTACTCAATTATTTAAAAAAACATATTTTTAACATTTACTTATTATGAAGAAATGGAAAATAGTTTCGTTGAAATTAATTATGATTTTTTTTTTATTTTAAATAAACTGTTAAATAATAAAACTACAAAGAGAAATTATAAATAATCTTTTCCAATTAAATTAAAGAATTAATATTTTATTTATAACTTCATTTATATTTAATTACCAACGAGGCCACATTGACCCAGAGCGTTTATGTTACCTGCTGCGTCTTTGGGTTCAATTCCCGGACCAGCGCTGTATTTACTGGTAAAAACGTTAATTGATTGTGAATTTACATAGCCATACAACTTATTAAGTAGCGGTGTAAATCACATACATATTATAATAACATCAATCTAATATAAATATGTGTAACAAGATAAGAATTAAAAATTGAAATCACTCACCTGTATTTACCAGAGAAAATGAGACCAGAATGGAAATCAGAAAGCTGAATCGCAAAGCTTTCCCCATTTTGAATTCACTTTTAATTTATTCAATCATTTATATCAATGTATATATATTTTCTTTACAATAAAAACTTATGAAACACCTATTGAAAAGTCCTGAAATATCTACAAACTTAAATTTACAACAAAATATAAAATCGAACAGATTTACATATATAAAAAGTTGAATTGTTTTTTAATGTTTAAATTTGGTGGTAATTTCAAGAAAAAAATATACATGTATTTTCTAAAATTATAAAAACTTTGTCTTATTGAATTTTAGACAAGCTTCAAATTCTTAAAATGATTAATTGTGATTGTGAAACGTTGGGAATATTTCTATTATTTCGTGTTAAATAAATTCTTGTAGTAAGCAGGAATGTTTTCATAGTATTAGTACTGGAGCAGAATAGTACAGAGTATAAAACGACTATCTGAGTATTTTTGAAATCTATATTAAATGTAGAGGATTCATTTTTAAAATGATGACATTTTGACATTCGAAAGCGGGAGCAGTATTGAAAGATTTAAGGAATAGTCTATTGAACATAATATAAATTGTTTTATAGCTTTATTCTTCATTTTTTTCTTCGATTATTTTTACATTATAATTTTTATTATGCCGTCGTTATCAATTACTAGAAATAAAAGTTCAAATATTTGAACTAATATTTTTGAAAAAGTAAAAAATTAATGAAATACAATTTATTTTTGAGTCGTAGAACTTATTTTTTGGATTATTAAAATTTTAAAAAAACCTTCTCTGGGATTAAAAGTTCTTAAAAATATTTTTCTCCCAATATTTTAAAATTTCAAAACTAACTACCCACTAAATACAAAACTTAAATATTAACTTATATTCATGTATTTTAAGTAAACGATACCGAAAACGAATGATGCTTTATTTGCATTGCATGCATGCAAGGATGCCGTTTGAAAATTCAAAAAAATTAGTTTCAGAAATTGGTGGTATATTAAAAAAAAAAGTAATCAAGTAATGATAATTATACGTATCTTACATAGAAACTCATTAAAGTTCGTGTAAATATATTTCCTACTACAGACTGTACAGATTCAATCATTCTGTGAACTCGAAACATCACGGATCCTTTGTATAATATACTCGTGTATATTTCAAGTAGTTTTAAAAATAAAACATAATTTCAATAACGTAGTAAATAAAATAGAACATTTCTAGTTGTGACGAGATTTATTACTTTTCTATTACGTGTTGTAACCATACTACAATTTTTCAATACATTACATTAATATAAATTAATGCTAGATGGTTGTTATATACAGTTGGGGTATGAACATTTAAGTTTTTACATATTTAAGGCAAACCTTTCAAGTGACAAATCGTTTTTTCTTTTTATATTCAGTTGTTACAAAATTCTATATTTTTTAAATTAAAACCACGTTCATATGCCTTTAAAATGTTAATGAGATACGCACTTAACAGAAGGGCTTACAAATACTCGTAATCAATACAAATATATATTAATGTGAAAACGGTATAATGATAGTAACTTGAAAACAGATAATTTGAGGTTAAATAATACAATGTATTGATATCTAAAAGAAAATACAGAAATTTAATTTTCTTTTTAAATATTGGAGAACAAAATAATATTCAATATAGCACATGGGCTGAAAAGGCCCGGGCCTAACACATAGATGGCGCTAGTTTTATTGCAGTCCTGAAAAAAATACTCGCCGGTAAGAAATTTCGCACGAATGAAGAGGTTATCGCTGAAACTGAGGCCTATTTTGAGGCAAAAGATAAATCGTTCTACAAAAGTGGTATTGAAATGTTAGAGCGGCGCTGGAATGATTGCGTTGCTCTTGATGGAGATTACGTTGATGAATAAAGCTAATTTTGAACCAAAAAAACTGTGTTTTCTTTGTTAGGCCCGCGACTTTTCAGCCCATGTATTAAGTATAAACAATAGATATGAATAATAACTGCAATCTAATTACAATTTGATTTAATTTAATTTTTGAAGCAAATTTTAGCAAAAATTTATATTTTTTGCTTTATTTTTATTTTTATAAAATCTACTAATTAATTTGAAGAATTAATTAAAATATCACACAAAAAAAAACACTGAATATGTATAAACCATTTAAAATCATTTAATATTTATAGATCAAATTGTTATTTGCAGTTTATTTAATATACATCATTTACAGATACTGGCAGGAAAATTGGCGTGAGGTTTTTATTTCATATCCTGTTGTCATAGTGTCAGGTCGTCCTGCGAATCCTGTTGCGGCGGAATCGTTTCAGCCAACAAATTAGTCTCATTTGACTTTGTATAATTTATATTTTTAGGTGTTGATGTCTGCATCGATAAATGTACACGGTGTAATAAATGTCTGCATAATATATTAAATTATCTGTATCATACAGGATGGTTAAAAATTACAAAAAATTGGGAAATTATAGGAATATCAACCAGAAATAAATTTTTTATTGTTTATTTAATTTATCGGCCTATCAGTGACGACAGTTTTTATATGGTGCCAAAGACTAATAATATGTAAGATCACACTGCTTCCTAAATAACCAGAAAATATAACGCTGGTTTCAGACTCAGTGCTACTGCCCGGATCGAACCCGAGAAGACAGTAGTACGGTGTTCAGCATAAACGTTCACGGCCACCGTACTGTTGTATTTTATTTTGTTTATATTTAGTTACTATTGTTCTTATAATTTAAAAACATGTATTGTATTTCCAACTAATTTAAGAACTAAGTATTTGTTAGAATTGCGAAAATAGTGTATGTAACCGGTTAAACATAATATTATATAAATATAGTATATTTAAATATATTATTTAAGAATTTACGCTTTTCTGATAGTACTCAAAATTCTGTTTCTTTTTCAATTGAATATCTCATTAAAAAAAAAATACTTTGCCATTATTTGAAGTTTCAAAATTGACTAAATTTTACCGCATTTTATACTAAAGAACGTTGCTTACCGAAATTTGTCATGTTACGTCTCTAATCGCGGTACAGTGATAAAGTGAAATCAAAGTAAAAATCTAGTATCTTACCGTAATTATTGATCATAATTTAATACTATGTAGTTAAGGTTTTGCATTCCGCTAAACACAGCTACGTGTATTTAAGGTTTATTTAACATAAGAAAAGTTACCTGTTATGTAAAGGATTTTTACTAATATATAACATTTCGTGACTTATTTTACTGTTCTTTTTTTAAGTAAACCTATCCTTTTGCGCGGTCCTATACTTCTTAGAACACTATTTTAAGGATTATAAAATCTGCAATATCTGATAAGATTTCAGTAAAACAGAACACGTCAGCATATTACAGAACTCAATTTCTCTTATCAATACAATCTCTAATATTTTCAACTCACGTTAAAAATTGATTTTTATCTTAAATAAACAATTATTTTTGAAAAGGATTTTCATTATTGGATTTCTTTATACATAATTAAATTATATTTAAACTTTTTACTCTCCCTGTATCTCACTGCAGTGTTAATAGAGTTGACTAGTGAAGAGAATGAAGACCTCTCCAAAATGATAGCGGAAACAGAGGAAATACAATCAGATTCTCATTAAAGCAACACTCGAAAAGTACGTATTATATACAGTGCTGGATTAGACAAAAATGTAACTTAGTCCAGTTTCTATTAGATAAATCGAAGCCCTTGTATTAATTTTGTACTAATTGTACTAATTTTTAGATTAAATTAAAATTGATGAGAGAGCAAAAATAGAAACTTCCTTTAGAATAAGAATTATGGAAATAAATAGTGCCACCAAAATCTTACTCCGGCACTGACTTTATACGTTATACTTGCATTGAAATACAATAGTAATGAATATTGAATGTCATGCTATTACTCGTAAAATGAGACAGAATCTATTCTGCAATGCAACATAGTAGCATATACTTGTACTACAGGACACTAAGGGCACAAGTAACTAAACTAAGTAATAGCACAGGGTATAAGCCGACCCGGCGGCGCGTACAGATGTAGAACATATAAAGTTTATTAAAAAAATATAATTAAAAAAGAAAAAATGTATAAAACAAAAACGATTTAAAACTTTTGATCAAATGATTAATGTCAAGAGTCTCTTAAAACTCTTGCAATATAAATGTGATTGAACATGTAAAATAATGTGATGTTTTAATTATATATGTAATTACTAAAGGATTGTAAGGATTGAAAAAATATATGTATATTCTATTTAAGAGGTTTATAATTGAAGTGGGAACATCAATACTTTTCTTAAGCGTAGCACAGATATGTTCATAAAATAGTTTACATAAAATATTTGTTTTATAAATACAAATTTACATTTTAGAATGACTTTTTTTTATGAAATATAACTTACTAAAACAAATATTTTATATAAATTTACTGTATTTCTTTTTGTAAGAAATACATTATGTGTATGTATATATCTATGCTAGTAATTAGACTTAAAAATAACTTTGACAATATAATAAAGTTCTTATCATGATACTATTTTTGCTTATCAATGAATACAATTATTTTATATATATGTATATAACATCCCGGTAAACAAAGTTATGTTCATAATCGTATAATGTTTTTTTAACATAAAAATTAACCTTTTCCATACAACTTTTAAGGTTAAAAAGAATGTAAAATTGCATACCAAATGTTATTTTTCGCCATAAATTTATATTTTGTGACGTTAATAAAGCTTTTAAACCGAATTATATATGTAATGTTACATATTAAATTATCATATTAATCAAAGATGTGTTATGATGCATGATAAAAGATGGTAAATAATAAAATGTAACATACAAGAATTTACGTTTTGTATTTAGCGGGATAAATATAATTTAAAAATTTAGAGAAGAGAATATTTATAAAAATAAATACATATTTACATATGTTGATTATTTTTTAAAGAATAAAATGTGTTTATTGCAGAAATAGTAAAGGTAAAGAAAGATAAGGCGTGCTGCAGTAATTTAAACAAATATTAATTTTTGCATATCTCTGATAACGCCACGCAGTAAGTGACAATGTGACGTGTGTGACAATGTCCTTGTGTTCTCTAAAGTAATATTTAAACAAGAAAAGCCGAGAATATTACAATAAATACATTTCATTATATAATTTTATGCCATGCTCTAGGTCAGTAACACTTAAATAATAAATAACTGCAAATATGATAACCAATTGAATATTATAGAGTCATATAAACTGCAATAAAGATACGAAAGTAAATATTGATATGATCTAACAGTAAAACGTTCACACAGGTTCACATGTAACGTTTCCTCAATGAAATAAAACACAAAACGAAAGCACAACTTTACTACACATTGAAAAAGCTCGACTATATAATTCAAAAGCAACAGAAAGCAAGCACGTGGGGAAGTTCAAAGCTCATAAAGTTTAGAGCTTTGTAAACGAGTCCATGTGTTCAAAGAAATAAAAGAATAGAAAAGTTAGTATTTAAAAAACAAATAAATAAAATAAAATAAATTTTTAAGTAAAATATTTTCCGATTATTTCTTTTATAAAATAAAGTATATTACCAATAAATTAAAGAAAAATTCCTTTTCGTTTCGATATATTCATATGAAATTTTTCTAAACATTTAAACTAATCACAATTTTCCACTATAAAATTGTTCCACCAAATTTAATAAAAATTAATAATAAACATTTAAAAACAATTCAAAGTAAAAAAAAAATATTTAAATAATCTAACGTATATTTACTATAGTTAATTTTAATTTGAAATTTTTTCGATAACTGACAAAGCCTAAAACACTAATACTCTACTTAATAAGACTGTCTGTTTTGTCACACCGTTGAAAAGCGACTGAGAAACTCACTCGGAGTTGAGTGAAATATAGAAGGATAGGAACCAGTAAAAGGAGACAGCGTTAACAGAAACATACGTTGTGGAACGAAGAAGTACGACAATATGATCGGCATGGCATGCTACAATAAAGTACAATTACATATACACATGTAAAAGCGAATGCATATGTATACACGAGTATGTATGCATGTAGTGAATGAATTGAGTGAACTCAGAGCACAACACAGCAGAGCGGAGTGGCCACTGTGTGAAAAGCCTCAAGCGATTCTATATTGTAATCGGTAATAATTTGTATATTATGCTGTACCTAATTAGTATTTTTTAATATGTATTTACATATTATTAATGATAAACTGATAAATTAATGTAACATAATATAAACCGCAACCACATTGCTCTAGTACTCGTACTTAAATAATTAAAGTTATTGCGAAAGTACATTTAATGGTTAAATATAACAGGATGCGACAGTAACGTTAATTAACGTTATATTGTAGAAAGATAACATTAGAAACTAATCATATTTTAAACTAACCAGTATATTTACGAGTATATACATAATAAAAGAAGTGCCAATAAATATGTCACAAGAATAATAGAAGTACGAGTATACTTGAAATAAAGTCTTGTTAGCGAATCCATACCCACAAATTAAAGCAGTGAGCAATTAAAATAAAATGAAAAAATACTCATTTTAAAATTGACAGAATTAGGAGGAATGTTGTTACTTAATATCTGCAAATCATTTGAGCTGCCAGAATAGAATTGATTTATAAATGTTATCTGTAAACATACTCGTATCATCTGATGTTTTGAACAAACTATTATAGCCAACATTCTCAATATTTATTTCGTTGTTTTGCAGTTTTCATATTAAATCGTAAGGGAACATATCAAAATAATTGAAATTTTGTAATTAAATTAAGGGACACTAAGGACTACCAAATTCTATTTAAAAAACTGTGGAAAGTCATTAGTTCATTACCTTACATATATCTTACCGTACAAAGGCTAGTTCCAAGAATATGTAATTCTTTTTGTAAATAGAAAAATTCTTTTAATAGAGAACGTAACATGGTATGTAAATTGCTATGGGTACTTATACATCGATATGCTGATAAATATAAGAACAGGTCACAATATTGATTCGACTGTTAGAGGTGACATCTATTATTATTATTTATATATTAATTGTGTATGCCTTTCGGCTTTACAATCTACAGTATTATATTTCTAATACATTTCATTCCTATATACATTCCAAACTTAAAAACTAAACTTAAAATAAACTTAAAATCTTCTCGACTTTTACTACTTCCAAAAGTGCTTTCTGCTTCTTCTTCTTTTGACCCTCTCTATTATCCTCCACCAGATTATTTATTCTCCTGTTTTTCCTTTTCTTCTTACTATTTCCGCCATCCACCTCTTTCCTTCACTGCCTCCCTTTAATAGCTGTCCAATATTCCTTTCGCTTGCTACTTTTTCCTTACACTCAAACTTAATGTGCTCCAGTGTTTCGTCCTCCGCTCCACACATTCTACACTTTCTTTCCTCACTCTTTTCCCAGTATCTGTTTCCTTTTTCCTCATTTCCCAATCTAAACCTTGCTGTTCTTCTTATGTGTTTTATGTCCTTTTCTATAAGGTACTGAGGCACATTATTTTCCCATAACCTCTTATATCTTTTATTGTAGTTACTTTTTTCTATTTTTCCCATTCTCTCCTGCTGTTGTGTCTCCTTATCCCTTCTCCTTAGCTCCTCTGCCACACTTGCGCCACCTTCTCTTCTCCTCTCTGCCTCCTCGATCGCCATTCCATTCCTTTCAAAGTATTCTTTTCTCTTTTTTGGACCTCCTTTCCCCCCATTCTTTATATAATCCTCTCTTATTTTCTTTAAGATTTTGCTTTCCGCTCTGTTCAATTTCTCCTCGTATTTTACCGCTCTTTCCCCTGTTTTAATTCGTATCTTGTCCCTCTTTAGCTCCTCCATCACCATGTATCCTGGCGTGCACCTGTCCAGCCCTAGAACCCATTTCATATATCTTACCTGTATTCTTTCCAACTTTTCTTGTTCCTTCCACCCCCAAACCTCTGCTCCATACGACATCATACTGGCTATCAGTCTCTCGTATATCCATATTCTCTTTTGTATGTCCCCCCCAAATACCTTTTCCCCTAGTCCCCATACCCGTCGCATATAGGTGACATCTATTAATTAGTAGTAAGTACTAACTAATGAATAATATAGATCAACTACACGTACGTTATATTATATTATCATAAATTATCTTATAAAAACTTATTCATTAAAATTTAAAGTTAAGAAAATAGTCGACGAATGAATAATGCAATGTGATACTACTGATCCTAGAACAGGGACTCTCAAACAAAATTGTGTTCTAATTGAAGAAATTGATTGTTTCATCCGCCATGTAGTACCAACCTTGCATACTAAGATTACCATTTATTTAGAAAATTACGAAACTCTTTGAATGGAAATTTTTTGATTTCTGATAAAGACTGCAGTCTGATATGAAAGGAGTGGGAAAGTAAATAAAAGACATGCAAACACAGACGACGATCAAGTGGAAAGAAACGAATGCGATTTTCGAAAACACACACAAAAAATTTCAAGTAAGTCGACCGACTACTTTTCCAGGTTTATGAGCACACACTTTTCTTATTTTATTTTTAATATATTGAGTTCTAGTTATTATTTGATGCTTTATCGTATAGCTCGACCAATTCTGACAACTTGTTCAAATTTGAATGAGAAATGCTTTTTCTTTTCTTAAAAAGAATGCTCGACATATTCAGGCGGCAAGGCTCTGCATGACTTGTAAATTACTAGTTTCCTCTACAAGGTTGAGAACCCCTGACCTATAGTATGCTTTTAATTTCAGAAAAATAATTAAATGCATGTTTATGACAGGATTTATTTCACAATATTCATTATTTGCACTAACTACTTTTTCCAGTCACTTTCAAAACAAAAATAATAAAAAAATCGCTACTTACAAGTTCTTAAGAACGTGTCTGTTTCTTATATACATATAATCTATACAAATTTGAAGAGTTTTTCAAATTTCCCAAGAGATTCTCATCTATAGAATTTTGTCGTTTGTCAAAAATACGGGTAACTCTAAATGTCAAGATTCAAACAAAAATAGAATTATCAGAAATCAACCTTAAAACTCTTGTCTATAGTCTGGTTTAATGAAAGTAAGTTTGCTTTTGTTGCAAGTCTACTACAGCTAAATAAAGTTTCAATAAAGTGTACGAGTATATCGAAAGAAGAGTTAATTTATTGTGCTAGCCGTAAATCAACCCGAGGCGCTGCTGCTGGTACTGACGGTGGTCTTAAATCGGTATAACAAAGTACTCTCATAATTAAAATATTCAAGAAGCTTCTAGAACACGATCAGCGGGTATCGTCGTATCATTAACGTTCAATATTGTACGAGTTTCCTCTGATTGTATCTGGTACCTTTAATTACTGTGTTATGGTTTTGTTTAAAACTTTGTATAAATACAAGGAGTAAAATACAAGGAAACGTACTAAGGAAGTATGTTTTTCTAAAAACTTAATAATTCAAACTTGTTTATCATACATTTTTGTCATGCGTTTGTTTAGTATATCATGTGAAGTTCCAAGTAATTTGTTATAGATATAGACAATCTAATTTCAGCAATTTGAGGTTACTATAAACAAGATTAGTTCGACTGGATTTACTGTTTTAGCTTACGGTCAATAATACTATCTACCAGGTTATAATTAGAGTTCTAATTACCGATTGAAATGAAGAATAATTGAAGTAATAATTAAATGATAAAGTGAATACAACTTGCAGAGTAAAAAGGAATATTTTGACAACTACCATTTCAACTACTAGATTATATCTCGCATTAATTTTAATGTAATAATTGTGTATATTTAGTAGATTTGTCCTTTTTTTTAGTATACATCGAAAAGAGAAGATTTTATCATATCATGTCATATTTTTACTAGGCAAACTGAGTATCCTACGTAAACTAGAGTGTACACTATAAGCTAATACATTTACTCGTGGAGGAAAGATCGTAGAACAAGTATATACATATTTTGCAAGCAGTTCTGAAATATGAAACAGAAACATAGCTTATTTACTTTGTATTAACATTGAATTATTATTTCAAATACGAACTGATAATTATTTCTGCTGCTAGTTAGTTACTCGTATTATTGATAAGTACAATACGAACATCGAGTGATTGTTGCGAAAATAATAAAATATAAATAAAACTTTAAAATACAATAACTGTAAATAAACAAAAAGTAAATAAACAAATATGCAAATCTAAACAAATTTACAAGTTCACTTTAAGTCTCGTCTTCACCAGCGCAAGATAAAAAAAAACCTTATCAAAACAATTTATTTTTGTTGGAATGACTGACGAAGTCATAACCGGTGCAATAGCGGGCGATTCCAAAATGGTCGGTTTTACAAAAGTTTCTTTACATACGAGATATAATTAGGAATTTATCCTTATTAAATAACAAATATAGAATGTAGGAACCAAATTTATTAGGAAAAACGATTTACCGGTATCTTAGATAGCTAATTAACCGAAATGAATCCGCTTCTGCTTTAAGTGTAAATAAGTTTGGCACATGTTTAGATACGTCTCCATTTTTCATAACGAAAAGTAAAAGTAGCTATTTCTTTAAAAAAGTTCTAATGATTAAGGTAGAACTCATCATAATAGCTTTATAAATTTATTATTGCAGTGAAATCCACTCAACAGAAATATTATCATATTTTTATAAATTTTTAATTAACTACTTAATAATAGTATAATTTTACTTGATTAATTATAATTACTGTAACCCACAAAAATTTACAAAACCATTAAAAAAAGTTATTAAATATTAATGTTCCATTTAAAACAAAATGCTGTATTATGTTACTATTCCTCAAGTTGAAAATAATGAGATAATCCGAGTATTAGAATTATAGGTTTCACCATCACTAATTATAAGAAATTAATAATCTCTTCGTTAAAATAAGTATTTTTTTCTGGAATATTTGTGAAGTTTTCTAGCAAATATGTAAAAGAATATTATCGCTTCAAGAAAAATTATATTTTAAATAAGGAATAATAAAAAATTCTCGAAGACGCGTTCGTTTCTATTTTACTAATTGTGACTCGATAGTAACTGCCAGCTGCGGATTCGTAAAGTAACTTTGACTTATTGACTTTGATATTTACCTCTTGCCAACCTATATTTCCGACCCGAGGAGGAGATCTCGCTTTTAGAAGTAATATTACTTACTGCCCTTCTAATCAACGTTGCATTCATTTTTTAAATATAAATTTACAGAATACAACATTTGACACAAGCAACCACATTATCCAAAACATACAATACAAATACAAAAAGACCTAAGATATAGTTCCATTCCGAATATACAATATTTTACAAAAACACACTATGAATAAAAAAATATAACTGTATTTGTTTAGTATAAAAACCACGAGAAATGCTGCTTGTAATTCAAAATAATAATAACAGAAATGATAAAGTAAAGTGGTGATCACAGACGTAATTGTCTAATAAAGCAGTTATACCATCTTCATCTCTTTCCCTTTCTCTATAAACCAGAAAGAAGAAGAAAAAAAACTTCTAGTATTGTTGTAGAACAACTAGAAGGTCGTTGCAAGTACATGAAGAAAATAAACGCTAGATTCGTTTGTGAGTTTTTGTGTTTTTTTGGGATCACCGAGATCAGACTTCTGTTTAAATTTACATTTATAAAATATTCGCATATATACATTATGTTTTAACAACGAATATAAATATTTAAATGCGGTAGACCTATGATCCTCTATGTTGGTTCACAAAATATACTGGGTTTTCAATTTAAATTTTTTATTAATATTGATATACAGATTACAGGGCATGTGGTAATATGCAATTAAATATACAAAAGAAATAATGAAAAAATAATTTCAAGAGCTTGGTAATTACATTAAAAAAGAAAACAAAAATGAACTTTAGTTAATTTTTGTATAAGTATTTTTTAGGATATGAATTTTATTTTGTAAGGGTTGCGAATGGAAATATTTTACTTCAATGAATTTTTATAAAATCGTGGCTGTGTTCAAAATTTAACGAAATAGGAGTCAATTGCTATAGCAGCAACTAGATAAATGAATACAATAATTTATGTGTGTTAATGGTATCTGGTCGATGGTTATGAGATAACAATCAAATACAGAAATATAATGCTGATCCGGGGATCGAACACGAAAACAGTTAGCTGGATGCCACATTATTATTATTATTGTGTTATTTTCTTAAAGCAATAATAATTTTTTTTGTGATATTCACACCGTGTGTAATACATTTTTATTAATAATTTTTGTTTTTTTTTTGGTTGTGAAAGGTCAACTCTTTTTATTAAAAATGGAAAATATTTTAATAAACCATAGATAATAAAAAATAGAGAAATTAATAATAAAATATAAATTAAAAACCAATATTTTTAATTAAATTGTATTAGCTCCGTATTTCATGTAGTCGTATCACGAAATATAGAAATAATTAAATGAACACTTTCACAGATTTAGAAATATTCAAAGCAGTGAAATTAGAATGGAAAAATGTATTGTATTAGAATAATAGTAATAGAAAAAGCTAGTAAGTAGAAAATAAACCTAATCAAATAGCAATATTTTACATCGCATGCGTAATTCTAAATCCAGCGATTGGCTAAATGGGGTAGATTTCTCTAAGCGAAAACTAAAATGGCCCGCTATACAAAAAATGTTTGAGCTGCCACTGGATGTAATTACATACACAATTAGCTAATTATTCACTTTGCATATTTTCTTTAAAACACTCATGTAGGCAATTACAATAAAAGTTATGATTTTCAGATAACATTCATAAAAATGTTATTTTACCTTTGACAACGATAATGCAATTCTATCCAGTTTAAGTGCCCCTGAAATAATGAGTACGCTCGTATTCATATATAATAATAGGGGTACGTATTCCAATGACTACAAACCACTAAAATATGCGTAGGGGAAGCTAATAACAGCACAGCCGTACAGCCCCACGTTACACAGGTAAATAGATTAAATCTCCAGGTGATAAAACATGATTACATAACTTTTAATACATGTCAATTACAACAATAAAGTATTTTAATTTTTCTTTATATATCTATACATATATATAAATGATTTATTTTTGTTTATAGGTTTATAATGAAATTTAAAAATTCAATCTTTAATTTGTATATTTTTTTATAACGCTATAAATTTGCAGCCCTGTTTTCTTTTTAGTACATGATGCTGAAGATAAATCTTAAATCATGGTTCACGCACCGCTGTACATTTTGCTGCTTGGGGGTTGACGGGAAATAGAATTACGAACTCATAAAAAAATATGATTCAATAAAGTTACAGAAAATGGTGCATACTTTTAAGAAAAATATGTCTACAAAAGGAAAAAAACGACAATTGCATTTATTAAAATAAGTCATAAAAAATGTATCAGTCTTATTCTTAAAATATAAAGCTATAATACGCGGAAATTAGAATTTGCTGTTCTATAAAATTGTTACTGCTAGCGGAAGCTGTCCAAATAACATTTCAACAACTATTGGTAGTATGAAAAATATAATACGAGGTCGGCATTACCGCATCGTATTTATAGTTCGAATATGGAAGCGGAAGACTAATGATACTTGTTTATTTATTCACATATTTCAACGTAATTGCTTTAAAAAGATACAGATCTCAGTTGGTGTCATCTTTCATGCTTAAAGTATAAATCCGAAGCGGTAATGCCGACCTATGGACGCGTACTCTTACAGGAAACCATAACAAATCATTCGACATCTTTTTCTAATAGAACACAGTGATTTAATTAATATACAAAGTTAATGGAAAATATCAAATATAAAATTTAACAGTGTAGTTTAAATGATGTACAATAAAATAACTGAATGGTTATTCATTCTCTAATTATAAACACAAATCTACTAATTCAATACATAACGCAGTTTAGGCTTTTAATCCAATGGTATAAATACCAATTATTATTATATAAACCTACTACGCACCACTGAATTGTGATCTGGTGCTCACAGCTTCAGTTCTGGAGCAATGAAAATGTCTTATATCAAAATAAGTACGCGAACAATCGCTGTGTTAATATTCAGATTATATTCTAATTGACTTCTCGTAATTTAAACAAGAATCTGTTAAATCGCATTCTAATTTTATTTCGTATTATTTTATTGTTGTAATAAATACACAGTTACTTAGATTGTATGGAAATTTACATTACATAAATAAGGTAATGCAAATGTTTTGTTGTGTTGTTCCAAGCTTGCCATAAGCTAATTCTAAGGTAAATTAATCTACGTTTCATATAGAAATTGTATCGTACTACAAGCTAATTCAAGGGTTACATGTCTTCCTTAATTGCAATATACATTTACGAAATTTTAAATAAACAACATCTATTACTGACTAATTAATTTTATTAAACTTTAATTGATAGTTTAGCTCTGTAACCAACTCAACCTAAAAATTAATCCTTTTGAAAACTTGATTGAGGCCTATGGCACCACTTCATAATAAAAATTGGGCTGGAATATAAATGAATTTGAGATGTATGTATTTTTTGACTGAAACTATCAGAATGTAAGAAGAAAATAGTTAAACAGATAGTGACTGAACAGAGTTTAATTTAAAATAAGAATAAAAAAAATATATTTTTGTTTGCAGTATTCTGTCAATATTCTGCTTTTCTATTTCTATTTTTTCCAGTGATAAATCTCATTGAAACATGCGACCATCTACTGTACGCATCACGTCCTATTTTATAAATTGATTTAAACACATTTCTTTAATTTTTTTTTTTGCGTATGTGCCAAAAATTTAAAATGTCAAAAAAAAAATTCAAAGATATATATCTTTGATATCTAGTGATTAATATTGCTAGAAAATACAAAAAAAATATGCTTATTACTGATTGAACCTAACTAAATATTTTACGACATATGATACTGAATAAATGAAGTTCCCAAAAACTTTAAAATAAATTTGCTAATTGAATTAAACATTGCATAACAACAACCCTGGCTAAATGTATGAAATACGTTTAACAAATGAAATTCAATATGCAGGGCGTAGGGTGTAGTGCGTAGGGCGTAATGTGAAGTGGGATAGGGTTTATGTTTTCGTATACAATAAGCAATACTCTGACTAGGCTATAAGAGCTCCCATCTTTTAAAGTTAAGCGTAGGCTCTTAACGCGGTTTTAAATATCTTCCACGATTGAAACTGGAACTGGTACTGGCACTAGCAGAGTTAGAAGTGGAACACAATGCGTAAGTCTGTATATATTTTGAATAGCAGGGATTATAAGATCGACTTGTACTGAGCAGTGAGCAAAAGGATTAAGATGTTTTCAAAGTAGAACATTTACAAAATACGAATCAAGAATATGAGACAAGAATGAAGTTAGAAGTGGATGTAGAGATGAAGAATAAGAAGGATAATACAAGTAGTTGATGTAATTTTATTCTGAAAGATGTCAACGTGAGTATCTTGAGATTTTGGATTGGACTTGCAAACGTAAAGGGAGAAAGCAAAGGGCAAAGTGAATGAATGACATTAAAGTTAGTAGCGTGTATAGATATACCGTTTATTTTAATTGTTTAAGGTATTTAGTTCAATTAGAATAAGATATAGTCTCTATGTGTATTTCAAGGGAGCCATTGTGGTTAATATTTAACTATATTACTTTAAATCATTGATAGCCAAAATGCGTTGTTGAATTTATAAATTCATAGAAATTTTTTATAATTTGCAAAAGTTGATGACAACACGTCTGAATTAAAAATAAATGTGACTTCATTAAAATTAAGAAATTTAATGATTGGAATTGCAAATTTAAACAAAATATTTCAAAAAGTGTGACCTATTGATACTAATATTGATAAAATAAATAAAAATATTGAATAAATTAAAATTAGCTAATCAAGAAACCAGTTCTCTTTCATAACAATATTCATTTTGTGAGCAAATCTAAATAGTTACTCAAAACTACTAATTTTTTCAACAAAAAAAGTAATGCCCACAAAATTACACAGCTCTAGCAACTAAAAATACTATGATGAATAGGTTTGATTTCAACTTTAGATAGAAATCGATTTCAGCCTTTCTTTTATGGGATTATTCATTTATTATCTAGGGTAAACATTAATTTTCAGGAAAAGGCAATAATCCAATTGCCCATGTTGGCAAGTATATATTTAGATATTAAAAAGTGAAATAGTACTTACGATATGATTACACGCTTCACATTTAAAATTAAAAATCGAACACTCACCTGAAACAAAAAAGAACATGTATTAATAATTTGTATAATTAAATAATTAAAAGAGTATACGTATACGTAAATGTTTTTAAATAAATATGCAGTAGAACTATTTATTTATTTAACTTCGGACGTGAATGTATAGATCTAAAATGTATATGAAAATAGATATATCAAACCATCAAATATACCTAACATTGTTACCTGTTTCTGGTTCTTACATATTACGCCATGTTTTTAAAAATCAAAATAAGTACGCGAACACTAGTACCATTTTTAAATTATTACAATATTTTTTAATAAAACTTCACAATAGATCGTGGAATATACCTACCGGGGACACCACGTTAAAAAAAATGCGCCGAATACACTACCTCAAAGGTGGTGCGGAAATGTGTGCTTATTATGTAAAATACGAATTCTTCAACTTTTAGAATTGCAATATCTCAGGAATGGTGATTCTTAGAAAAAAATGTATAAGAACAATTTTTGTAGATAATTTCATGATCTACAACTTTTGTCTGATCTATTTTTACGATAAAACTTATCGTTTACCGTAAAAATTGGAAAAATCATTTTTGTTGACCTTTGACCTTGAATAACTTTCTTTGCCGATGTGCTAATTGAAATGTTTCTTTTGACCGGGCTATTAGGAGCCACATTTAATGGGTTGTATTATATGATTAATATCTTCTGTAGAAAACTTTCCATTTCAAGACATCTATTGCCAACACTGCTCTAAGGTTTTGATGTTGGGTTAATGTTTATATACATAATACGTAACTATATTTACTTGTAGTTTCCTAGCTAATGTAAATGATTTAATAGTTGTATTTAGACTTAAGAGATATAATGTACACATAGACTGGTTGTAAGTAATTTGAGGTGAGAATTATACTAGTTATGTGAATATGTTGGACTATTTATAACCTAAAATACTCGTACTGATGCTGAAATCTCCTCCCACTCAACTAAAGTATAAATTAGATAATGTTCAAGGTAATGAACACTTTGTTCAAGCAAATAATATCTGCTTTAATTAATTAGGTATTATTATGTGATAAATGTACGGTTCATTCATTAATACGTAATTAGTGAAAACTTACTTACAAAGTTCATATTTTTTATTTGAACTGACCTTGTGTGTAACCAAATAACTGATTTCTAAATTACCCCAGTGAAGCCATGTTTCATCTAATATATAAAATTCTCATGTCGCAGTGTATGTTCCCAAACTCCTCCGAAACGGCTGAACCGATTTTAATAACATTTAGTGTGCTTATCGGGTAGGTCTGAGAATCGGCCAACATCTATTTTTCATACCCCTAAATGTTAAGGGTGGTACACCCTAAAATTTGTTTTTTTATTTTTTGGACAAAATTATTTGTTTTTATTCTTTCATGATTCAGCATTGAAAAATACATTTAATTCTAAATTTTCACCCTTATACGATCAACCCCTGATTTTTAATCGCGATTTTTATATTATTCTGTTCCATTCACAGACCCTCAAGATGGCAACCGAATATAATAATTGTAGTATACTGTAATTGTCAGGTATAGTTCTATCAACCAATCTGTTATCCGCGCCAGGTGTCTCCCGTTGTCACTTTTCAACCAGCAAACATCATGGAGAACGAAGCCAGCTTCCTTTCTCTAACTCACTATACAGTTTTCGTCCATTTTTTTTTTGGTTTTATTTGTCTCAATCGTAGCAGTGATTGTTATACGTATTATTTTAATTTTTCAGTGCAACTCTCAAGTTAATGTTATTCTCATAGTGAATTTATCATTATTTCTCAGTGCTATTATTATTTTAAAAAAAATATTTCCGAAAAAAATATTTCCTAGAAATAACGTATATGGCAAAACAACGTTTGCCGGGTCAGCTAGTATTTAATATAATTTTTTCAATATTATTTAAAAGCAGTATGTAGATGTATACATATGTATTATATGGTGAATATATTTTTAAAAGAACAAGAGGTATTATTTTCCAATATGTATCTTTTATTTAAAGGACATGTCTACGCCGGATATAAAAGACAATAGCAAAGAAGAAAGGAATAAAGGTAATGTCAGCCGCGGATCGAAACTTGTCAAGTTCCGGTATCCAACATAACATTCAAGCTCCGATCTCCGACCTCTGACCTCCAACATCCAACAAGCCCGCTGGTCACTAGACCTGGTGAATATTTTATCCATATGTCTGTCAAAGAAACATACTAGCAGATTTATTTTCTATAGAAGCAAAGTGAGTACCTCATGTGACAGATCTTATTAAACATTTATTTGTTTATTTGATAAGTAGATCATAGTTAAACTTTTGAAAATAATCTGATTTGCTTTGGTTTATATGTTCGAGTATAATACCATTGATAAAACAAAAACCATTAACCTTACGAGTAACATGCAAACTTTGAGGTTATGATAGGGGAAATGTTTGCAATATTTAATTTATTCAAAATATTATATTGTAGAATTCTTTTCTCTCGCAAATAAATTTGAAACAAATATAATTACTCTTTCATTATTTGATTACTTGCAAAACATGTAAAATAACTGTCCTTTATATAAAGTAAATAGAACAATATATAAATAATAATTCTATATAGTAATACTTTAAAAAGTTAACTCCATAAATGTTTAACTATACTTTTTCTTTAGTTTTTAATAATATTTTAAATTACTTTATATAAAACAAGAAAAACTTAAAAAGTGTAAGACATTTTGAAAACTTAGTTTTACAATATCGTTTATTTATGTTCTGATTTTATAATTTTAAAACCCAGACTCGATGTACGATGTATTTTAACCAAACGAAAGATGTCGTTAAAAAGCGGTCACGATTTCACTCACTCTTTTGTCACGAATATTGTTCTGCAAAAGTAATATCATTTGATCAAAATAAAAGAAATAAATAAATGAAAAAATTTACAAAAAATATTAACAATAAAAATTAATGCTATTTTTTAAATTGAAGAAAGATGTCAGACATTTTTGATTAATGGTTTGTTTTAAAACTGACTTGGTATAAACGTTTGAAGAACATCAAATTAAATATAAGTATATTATAATAATTATGGTCTCCATCTATGTCTCTCTGAATAATTACTCGTATTTCTGTGCTTGAATAATTAAATGTAAATAACTCAAGCAACCTCTTCGGGCCGTTTTATCAATACTCAGTTAAACTTTAGATATGGCATCATTGAAGGTTAATCTAAACAATTGGTTTTTCTATTCTAGTTTTGTCAAAGACCACAGGTAACTAACAAGAAATATAACCGATGTATTTTGCTTGATTAAGCTAGAGTTAAGTTTTACGGGACCAAAAGTATCAACCAAGGTTTATATTAAACCTCAGTTTACTGTGAATTTAATTTAGTGATCTTTACTTCCTTTAACAAAGTTTCACAATACGGAGTAAAATTGTAAGAATATGGTCTCCCGTCTTCTGCAGAAGGCGCTAGGCGCAACCAATGCATTGAATTACATGGACCTTTACTTGAAGTGACTCCAATTTAAAATGCTGTATTTTCAACAGTTACGAATCTATTTATTTAATGATGACCCAAATTAATAAAAAAAAAAAGTCCTTTTCTTATTAAATATCCTTATTAATCATATTCCAATTACTGAACTTAAAGAAAATAAGAAAACGTTATAGTATATACAGTTGTCTTGTAATACCTCGTATTACCTTGCAGACGCTTTAAAGCTAACAAAAAAAAATTACTTAAGCTCACTTATAGTTTTATAACGTTTTACAAGAGGATAGACCGATTCAAGGGGCCAAACATCCCCTAGACCCAATTTTAATTCAGATACGAGTAGGAGCGAGAGGGCATTATCCGTGCGCATGAGAGTGAGTGAGACATAAACCTTGATTACCTGATACATGGAATATGGCCGCCTGCTCAAGTTAGCAGGTAGCCATACGATCATTGTACATACTCACAGTACTCAATCTTACACATTTTGAACTATTAGCGATTGAAACCAACATCGGAAACATATCGACGTTAAATAATTAAAAAAAAATAGTTATTACATTTCTTTAAAATATCCACATTTTTACCTTTTGATATATTAATTCTTATATTTACACTTCTTCTGGTGCTGTGTAGTATGTTTGTAGTATGAACAGAGATTTGTGTGGGTTTGGTGTGAATAAATACACCGGACCGCACCGCATCGTGTTGTACAGGTTTGAGCCTGGTTGATTTTTACCGTAGCACGCCACAATGTCCGGTACGAACAGAAAGGTGCTGAGGGTTACCGGGTTCACCTTTGCAGCGGGTTTACTAGTGGGTTGCGGTTACGGTTGACCCGGTCGCTCATCAGACATGGATCTTGGATACATTATATTGCATACAAATTCTCTTGTCCACATGCTAATTTCCGGTATATTTTATACGGAAACTGTGTAAATATTTTTAATACGCTTAACCAATTCATAATTATGTATCACATTATTTTTTAATTTTTAATAGTTTTACAATTTTTAACAATTATTTTCTGTTCTGAGCTCGATCAGTGCAGAGTTCTATATTTACCACATATTAATAGTATTCAATACACAGTAAAGCTCGGATCATATTAATTTATTCAAAGACCTCCACAGCAAATATGACAGGTTCCCAATCTAAACTTGTTTAGTAGTGCAAGCGTATTTATAAGGCTTAGGTGTAATTATCATTGAATTTCAGAGTCGCTCGCCGTAGTTTGAGGAACGCATAACATGTAAAGAAATTATATTTCAATTGGTTCAACCGTTTCCTCCCGCTTTTTTTTCTCACACACGTTCGATACGAGAAATCCAATGCGTCTGATCCTACAACATAATTTTCTAAATTAATTGTGCACTGATTTTTTATTAAATGTCCAAAAATTGACGGAGATATAACTATTTAAAATTTGTATTTCGTTTTACCGCTTAATATTTGTCAATTACTATTAAATAGAATATAATAAGTAATTTTACTTATCGTTGACGTGACGTTTCATTCTGCATCTCTTTTACACTTGCTCTTTGACAGCGATGGTAAAGGAAGAAAAGAAAGAAAATAACATCAGTTGCTCAATCATTTTTTATACATTTTAACCTAGAAACAAATATGAATATTTCAACTGTTAATAACTTCATAATATTCCGAATTGATAGTCTTATAGTCATAATATTCCGATAGATAGAAGGATTTGATAGTCAATTTTATTAATATACAGTGCAGTTTTGTGCAGTCTCGTGCTCTGGAGTCGAATCACTAATTCGTATTTTAGTATCAATGAATTGACAATCTTATACTAAGTTATATTGAGAACAATAACTTCTACAGTAATGGAAAATTTAACCGGAAAGTAAAAAACGAGAAAGGTAAAATAAAAACCTAGATAACCTAAATAAATCGGCTCGTTAAGGAATCTCATGAAATGACCAAATTTCTGATCTCCGCATTTGTCACCGCATTATATTATTTTCCGCTATAGTAAAGGCGATCAATAGTTAAGCCACAGTTTGCTGACAAACACGCTCTGACTGATTTTTTATAAAACAAAGTATCTCAAAAAATAACTGCACTATTTTACGGAATAGTTAAAAACTAATTACACTTTTATTACATCCTGTGACAAGAATCACACTAATATTTGTTTTTATTTTTCCATTTTCTAAATTAAAAATATTTCTGTTAAAAAAATATTCCGCTATTAAAAAAAATAATGTTTAAAGTTATAATTCATTAAATATGACAAGAATTTTACTAAGGTAGAGGTAGGATTTTATAGGAAAGGTTTTAGCATTAGCAATAACTCCTTCAAGACACCACTGTCGGTGGTTTGAGCATGACAAAAGACAAAGTCACCATGGTACGAAATGGTACTAGCTGGTACATATTACTATACATACAGGCATACCAACAAACATACAATAGTAACTTCAAACAAATACGAACTAAAGAACTATCAACAAGAATACAAGAATGCTAACATAACAACCTATATAACTAAATAACTAAAATCCCGCAACTATTATATTTAGTAAATTATAAATATAACGTTTCATAAAGTATTTATGTTTTTCGCACAAGGCATGCAAGTCATAAGGCGCGTTCATACTTATCTCGTCTTGCTTGGCTTTGCGTTGCTAGAAATTACCACGACCCAAACTTTGAATTATAAAAAAAATAAAGTACTCAATAGATTGAAATCGAGTTCCTTTTGGTTCATTTTGTATCATGACTTTTTCAGGAGGTTGTAGTTGCATTAGCAGTACATGGAAGGATTTCCTTCCAATTTTTACATATTACATTAGGTACATGCCTTCACTATAAAGTAAGTGCTGCCATCTATGATGCAGAAAACAAAATTGCATATGCTCATCTCGAATTTTCAAAAAATCTCAATAAAAATTCTGTAGAAGTTTCTCTATATATCTTTAAGTCAAAACTTGAAAAGCCAACATAATTATAACAATTTAAAAAATTCTGGTTTGAGTGCCAGTGCTATTATCCTGTAGTTCACTGTTATCTAAGTTAAATTGAATTTATGCTCACATAATCATAAAAACGGCTTCGTAGTATGTTTGAAGTTTATTTAGCGATTATTGAGAAAGTGGGGGGGGGGGGGGGGGTTCCCGCAATGTGTGACATGCCGTGACTAGGGGGGGGGGGCTATGTTATTTAAAACCATGAAATTTCTGTGACATGCTTTATAGATTACTCCAAAGGAAGACAACAGTTATTACCAAATACATAGTTTCATGTACTCATATAATGAACAAGTATATAGCTACATTAAATATAGCTTGTGCACTTAAATATTCAACATATCAGGAAATCAGATACAACGTAAGCTTCTTATGAGATCACAGTATTGAGTGGGATGAAAATACCCAGAAATCTAGAATTTATCATACTCTGAATACAGTAATAGCATATCTTTATACATTCGTAATATTGTTTTATTATAAGTCACTCAGTATGTGTTTCATTTTTATAATATACATTTAATATAATTATTTATTATATTAACTAGTGCAGTCGTTGCGAATCAAACAAGGACCAGTAACGTCGAGCGTGATAGTTCACGATTCTTTTGCTACATGGATAGGCCCTGTTTTTCTATAATATGTCTTATAGAAGTATAACAATATTCCATAAAGGATATACTCGTAAATTTAAATTACAGCTATTGGCGCACTTAAACGTACCTGAGGTAAACCAGCTTACATAAAATAACCTCGCGGTTTAGTTTTATTGATTATACGTATAAAGTATATATAGTATATAGTTCAACAGATATAAATTAGTGCAATTAACTATATAATTAAATATAATATAATTTGAAAGCATGATTATGTAAAGTTATTTTTAGTTTAATATTATTATTGATGTATATTTTTATTAACAATTGCGGGACAATTATTGTTATATTAAATCTTGTAATCTCACATGTTATTACTTGTTAGCTTGACCTAATTTAGCATAATCAGAATAATGCATTAATACGTAGATAAGACCAACAGGCTATTCGTGCTAAAAATAGAAAAGCAAAAGGCTATAATTAAGTCATTTTTTTTGTTATATTTACTTAGAAAATATCGTAGGCTTTAATATAGTACAGCATACTTATTTGAAGTATTGATAATATAGTGCGGTTTCACACTTGCTAGTTTGCTACAAACTAGTTCTAAGGTTCTTGCTACACCTACTAGATAACTGCAAGGTTACATTTCTAGATGGATATAAATTATAGAATATGCAATTAATATCAACCAGTTAAATTAACATAAAGGTATTGATGATTATATTTTATGTTGTAAGGAAAAAAAGAGAATTGCCAAACCCCCTCCCCCCCTCCAGAATCGCATTAATACAGATTAATGTAGTAGGACTATATGAAAAGCTAGGCAAGCGTCGACGGTTGATAGATTTTTAATCAAACTCTACACTCAAAACCCATTGCCAGAAGTTCTGTTAGTCTAATAATATTTTGAACAATAAATTAAAGGAAATAAAACCACTGATTAGAAAATGGAACACATCTAATCAACAGGACAGATATTCTAGAAAGCAGTGATGCGGTTAACATCTATAATCATAAAGAAAGAGCTAACACCGCAATGCAATATATGCACAATGCAATTCTCAAGTATCCGAAAATATATAAAGCCATTAATAAAAATATCATCCGACAATTTGAGAATGTCAAAGAAATTTAACCGATAAGCTCGTTTTGTATACAAGATTTTTACCAAAACAATAATTTGACAACGAATTTGGTTTTCGAAAATGTCAAAATTTAGAACGGTCACCAAAAATTTTTCTTAAGTAAATTTTCTAGTAAAATTTATTCTAAAAGGCTCTTATTTTTCAATGTTGTAAAAATCCTAAATCCTAAATTTAAAAGGAATTCTTAAGATATTTTAATCCTAAAAAGGGGTTTTAAGAAGTTTTATAACTATGCAAAAGAGTTGATTTATTTTAAAAAGTAGTAACATAGGTCACAAAACGTAGTACATTAGATAAACTGTTTACAGAATAGGTAACTATTGTTACATAATGATTACATAAACCTTAAATAGATGTAACTTAAATAGACCCAAATACTAAATGTAACATGGTACGTACTCTGGTATGACCTTAAACTCTCGGCCACTCTGTTCTTATTACTGTGTTAAAAATATTTTTTCTAATAATAATATTTTATGCAAATGGTATTTATAAAAAGAATTGTAATTAGTGTATGTACTTCAGGATAGTTATTTTATAATTATACATTTATACAATATACAGAAAAAAATAAAATAAAATGTAAATTAAAACTTTCAATAACCAACGTCAAACGGAACGGCACAGTACGGAAGGCTAAAAGCCTCATTTAGAAACCCGAAGCTTTTCAATTAAACTACACGCAAACAACAAGTAAATATTTATTTAACTAACAGAAAAAATCAATTAAAATGTGTTTAATATGTAAATTGAACCGATAAAATGTAATGTACATCGTTCGTACATCTAACAATACATTTGAAACCTGACGTCATCAAAAAGTAATACTCGTATAAAATAAATGCACTTGCATATGTTATTATTCTTTTATGTATCATATATACTCCTACTTTAATGTCATTTTTGAGTCATATTTCTAAATTGTTTCAACAGTTATTAATATAAGATGCTTTTGCAATTAAATTATATTAATCATACGGGATGCAAATACATTTTGTTGTGGTAAAACTTCACATTTAATAGTTTTATGTGTTAGAAAATGTCAAACTAATTAAATGACATGCAATAAATAATACATTTAAACATGGCGGCGCCTATTTCTGCACCATGAGCTACAAAATAAAGAAATTTTGTTCACATAGCACTTAATCTTAAACTGTGATTAATAACATTGAATGTCTCATCTAAAAGACGGTATTGGTCAGATTCAAACCCGCTACCTTTGGCATGTAAGTAGCCTTGTTATTCGTAATAGTTACAGAATTGTGTAATATACCCCATATTCGAGTAACACTCTAGCTGTAGGGTACAGTTAGGTTGAAGCGTATTTATACTATCACTAGCTATTTCAAGTAACATTATAAGCTATTATAAGTAAATACATATAAGTAATATTATAATAAATATATAAAGAAATGTATAGCAATGGAAATATCCGCAGTTCAGTAATACTTAGGTCCCGCCGCAGAATAATTCCGCGAAGAAAAAAACGCGAATTTTGTAACACATGAAATCATATGAACATACACCCACTGCGATTTTAATTTCACGCGTAGTAGTATATGTAGTTAAAACCGCGCGGAATTATTTCGCAATACGACGTAGAGCAAACAATTTCAAAAAATAAATGCCCGTACATGTTTTAATTCCATTGCGGAAAGGATTATGGGCTATGAGATTATTATGAGAATATTAATTATGTGTAAGTATTTGTAAAAATTTACTACCCAATAAATTTTAAATAAAAAGTTAACCTCTTTTGTTATGCTTAGTTACGGCAATTAACATACTTATATTTTAAAATTAACTGGTGATTGATCCTTAGTGACAACAGAGACTGATGGAATGACAAATCACATGTTTTATATAATTGACAAAATTACTAGCAATGTTCATCTATCAAATTTTGACAGTAATTTGTCTGATTTCGTAGGAAACACTTATAGAGAGCACGACAAATAGTGGAGATCAAATTGAAAACTATGAAACCAATAATATGTAGCTATAAATGTTTATTACAATATGGGAGCATGTATATGAGGTTATTAAATAACTCACTAAAATATTAAAAATATATACATATATATTTATACGTTGAAGAGTTATAGAAAAAATTGCTACTTAAATTTCTTTAATACCAAAACCCTAAAAAGAAATACAGTTTGTTAATTACTTAAAAAGTTGTCTATGACACTTTATTATTTTGGTATCAGGTATCAGGATAGATTGACCTGCAGTAAAAAATAAATTAAAAAACAAAGAAGTAAAATTAGCAGACGTTTAGGTAAAGGTAATTAAGGTTCTCCAGCTCTAAGTGATGTAATTGATTAATGTAAATGGTATCTTGTAGAAATTGTGTTAAAATGTTTCCTTTAAAAAAGATTAAAAACAATAGGGAAAGTCAGATCAAAGTTTATTTTTATAATCGGGCTCAAACTTACTGACAAAAATCTATTTTCAACAGTGGCGTAACACATATTACCGCCAGAAGCTCCAACTGTCTTATATCTGCTCTAATAATCTATTTCTGTGTACTATCAATGAATAATCTCTTATCAACTTTTATGCCTTCAACATTGTAATACATTTTAACCTTATTTGTTATTAGTTGACAACATAATTACGTGCTGAAAGCAACACGTACAAGAATTCGTCACAGAAAATAACTAAATAACACTGACCATTTAAAGAAAATTGTTTTCATAACCTATCGATGCCGAGATTATTAATTAATATTTTCTAAGAAAGCGAACAAATACTTTAACAACGTTATCATAATCACACTAAAGATTAAGAATAAAAAAACTAAGCACTCTTGTTATTTATTTATTAAATTGTTTTTCATTTCTAATGTCTGATCTGATGTAAAAGTATATAAATAATAAATTAAGTTTTGAAGAAAAGTTTCAAGTTATTTTATTCCAAATAAAATTTGATAACCAGTCAACACAAAATTGTTACGATTTTAACAACTCACATAACTGAGCAAACTAATATAAGTTATTAAGTTTACAAACTTTTGGAAAGTTGATGTTCGCCAAAATAACACAAATTGAATATGAATCATCAGTACTTATCATGTCATATACGAGGCATGTTTTTTAAGTAAGTACCGTTTTGCGATTCCGCCTTTGCAGCGCTACGGTCGGCGTTCCGCGCATGCACGCTGGTTACCTACATCTCTTGTCTACGCACTGACGCCATTACAGTCTGATTCTTCATTGTATACGTTGTTTACTGAGTGTTTAAGATGCCTCCGACAATCGTGATTCCCGCCGATTGTGAAGTACGGGCTGTTATACGATTTCTTAGTGCTAAAGGCGTAAAACCGATCGATATTCATCGTGAGATCTGTGAAGTTTACAGACAAAACATTATGAGTGATGGAATGATTGGTAAGGAAATGGGTGAGAGCATTTAAAGATGACCGCAAGTCAAAGGCCGCATGACGAAGCCAAAACAATTGTGATACAGTGGTTAACAAGTCAGGCGGCAGAATTTTATGAGGAGGGTATTCAAAAACTGGTGCCACGTTATGACAAGTGCCTCCATATTCACGGAAATTATGTAGAAAAGTAGATTAAGGTACAGGCTTTCATGTAAAAATAAAATTATTGCGATATCTTTGCACGTCTTTTTTTAATTCCAAAACGGTACTTACTTAAAAAACACGCCTCGTATCTTACATACTGTTATTTATATTTCAAGTATATTTTACATAAAATACTCGTATATTGTAGATTACATAAAAATAAATATGTACGAGTATGTCAATTTTCTTTATAATATATCAGTTTAAGTGAGGACACAGTGGGCGAGAGCATTGATCGGATGCGATTCCCGCACCAGGATATTTTCTGGGTTCAATCAGATTATGTACAATGTACATAGATAATCATAAACTAATTAAGTAATTCCAAAATACAGTGATTGTAATGCTGATACTTCAGGAATTAATACAACTGTAGAATTTGATATTAAAACTAGTTCATTTGTACTCCATTATTTTAATTTGTAAATTTATTATCAATTTTCCCCCAAACAATTTGATTGTCATTTTCTAATTTATAATAGGGATATAATGAAGTGTTCTATTCTGAAATCACAAGTCTCTAGGTGTCAGTTCTGAAACACATTCAATATTTCTGAGACAAAGCGTTCCATCAAACCAGGAAAAGCACGATTGTCATTATCATCCGATTCGCAACGACATCTATTGTCTTCCATTTACAAGTACAGATTGTCAAATCATTCTATGTAGATTGATATTAATTAGTGAGAGATATTTTTGATGAACCTTGTAAGATTGGATTACAGTCATTAAAATAAATACTAGTACTTAAAACTGCGTGAATATTTTATTTAAGAAAAATCGTTAATTAAAATAAAAATACTTTTGGATCATTATAAAAAAATGAGTATTTGATGGATACTTAAGAAATGTAAATTATATTCAAATTATTTTGAGTTTTTTCGTACATTTACAATACTTTTTTGAAGCACTTACTTCTAAAGATGTCTGCTACATATACGTTACAAATACTGCTTTTATGCAGAACTGATGCAGATGTGTTAAAAAATTTGATATAGTTCAAATTACGAGAGTTCGGCGGCGACTCATACATAAAACAAGTTGTGGAGTATAAACTGCCGATATAACTAAAATGCACTGACTCACTTATTTTTCTATAATGTATATAGAAACGAATAAGACAAAATTAATTATCGTATTATAGATTTATACCGCTCTTATAACCTCTTCTAAGTATAAGTCACCGCCGAACTCTCGTGATTTGGACTATCGCAATAACTTAAAAACCACGAAAATTTTGTTACGTATATAAGACATTTAAGGAATTGTAAATTTTTAATCAAACTTACTATGTTGCCGTTGGGACACACTACAATGAAAGTAGCTATAACTAATATATACCGTTAGCACATCTGACCAGAATGCAGTTGTAATATGTCTGGACAGTGTTACCAATTAAAGAAATATAATCTTTGTTACTTGTTGATTTACAGACTCGTACAAATATATAAGATATAAGATTTTAAAATAGCAGTATCATCTCTAAAAATTTCAAAATTCTTAATTTCAAATAATAAATCTTATCTATTCAATTGTTATGCATGTTCTTTGTTTAACTTGTTAACATTTTTATATTTTTAGATCAGTGTATTGTTACAGATGCTCTACTTTATTATACTCGTATTATTTAATATTAACCTGTATTAGTTTACTGAGAAATCTAGTTGAAATTGAAATTCATTTTCCACTGTCACGAAATAATTCTTGAATTGTTAAATCCGTAAGAATGAAGGCATACACGAGTATAAATTTGTAGGAACAGCAGACGAGTAGATGAAAAAAAAAAGATTTTAAAAATAATAAGTTTGTTTATGTTTTTAACATGGCAAATGCCATAACATGTCATATCATTGGAGCCAAATTATTACACTATAAAAACAGTCTTTTGTGGTTATATCGGTCGTACACGTAACGATTTACCTGACAGGTTTACATGTGAAGTTTATCTGTAGAGTATATAAACAATACGAATATTTAGTATAACTCATCTTATAGTCTCCATCTCTTACAGCGACTAGAAATTAAATATATAGAAATATATATAATATATAGAAATTAAATATATATTAAAGACAAAAACGATAAAAAATAATCATAATAAAATATTTCAATTTTCTTCACATATGCTAATATAAAATATATGTTCAAGGACTAAATTAAGTAGCCTATTATTTTAATTGTGTATTTTGATAGTGGTAATAAATTTGCAACTGTAATAAATTATTTACAATGTCATAAGCTAAGCAGTGTATGAATCATACGAATATCATAAAACTACTTATGTGTCGCCTGTCTATTTAGTCAAGCTAACAGCTAATCTCAAATCGAGAACCATTCTGCTCGGTAACAATTGAATTGAGGTTTAGAAGCACCAACACCCCGCACCCGACCGCACCAATACAAGCGTGTGCCCGACTAATAAGGAAACACTTAGATTCAATCAGTGACAAGTATATGAAATATACGTGTTACTGTAAAAGCATGACGTTTAGTTTTCATTTCATTTTATTTAAAGTCGATTTATTTTCGATGCTGAGCATATAATCAAATTTATTCTGGTAACAATCAAACCCAGAAATATAGCACTGGTCTGGAGATTAAACCCATAGACATACCAGTGAAGCAACAAGCATACATTTTCTTGGTTATAATTTATTATTTACTGGGTAAACAAATTCTATAGCACACCTTACGGTGTATCATCGAGTGAAGTCGACTATACAAGATCCTCACGTTATAAATTATAACTAGATGTAAATGAATTTGTTATGTTATGTACTTGGGATTTAATCAAGTGACGGAAAAATATGTGGTTTAGAAAAAATTCTTTTTAGAAAACCAGTATTAATAATGTTAAGCGCATATTATTTTTCGATGCTCAAGGTACTTGTCGCACAGACGGGGATGTAATATGTCACAGGAATATAGGCAGATATTTGAAAGCAGGGAAAATCTAATCTTTGAAACCTTATTGAGTTTATCAATAAAACAAATTTAATCTCTTTATAATAACTGCTAATAATTTTTAAAAGTTGTTGCACTCCAATAAATATAAAAAATAATAATAATAATAATGCTACACAACCAAAGTGACACCTGTAATATCTACATTACAAAAATCCTAGTACAAATTAAATAGATACTTTGTTTAGTCATTATTTAAAATGAACTATATATGTTAAATTGATGTCAAAATACTTCTAAACGGTGACAGCTAAACTCTAAAAAGTGAATTTTTATCAGAACTGTCATCAGATCAATCTTTAATGAATAAATTTATAATAATACTAACTATCAAAGACGACAATGTTCGAGAGCATTGATACTTGAGATCGAATTAAATTAAATTGATTATGTACATACATAATCGTAAACTAATTTGGCAATGGTGTAATAAACATATTAGGCTAATAGACACATAATTACTACCAACGCCTCAAGATGTCGTGGATGATAGGACTTAGCATCATAAATAGCCCAGTAAACATTTTGGAGAGTTACTTTGTCATCATATTGAAGATGCGTATGATTTGCCGTGAAAGAGTTCATTTACAGTTTTGTTTCTCACAGTCGTTCATATGAAATGTCTATTTTATCGGCTATAAATGGCGAAACCACTTCGCCTGTCGGAATACAAATGAAGATAAAGTTGTTGCGAACTATGATTGAATTGCAATAGTGATAGAAACTTCACAAAACGTTAAATAAATTAAATTACAAAAAAACAACTATCAGGCCTTTACAGGAAAATTCTCCTGTTCCATATAACAAAACCTTGATGAAATACAGCCCGCAGACAATAAAGGATACACAAAAGAGTGCGTGGATAAATCCGTCCGCATGTTATCAATAACATTATTAGCACAGAATATTCTCGTAAATAAATCCTGTAAAACAAATCTAAATGAAGAATGTACTCGAAGACCTAATTAGTAAATGAAATGAATTAGAAAAGCTACTGTTTACAAATAAAACTAAGAGCTTTTAATCTGATTGTTTATTTTGTTTTTCATTCGCATTAAAGGGTTTTCTTCTATTTTCATTCTGTTGAATTTTCGCAATTAGTTATACATTAAGCTTACAAAATATCTTATCAATTTACATGTAAATATTTAATTAGGGTTTTGTAATTAAGGAGTATGTTACATGATATTTGTTTAACTAAAAAGTAGACTTTAACTTCTACAGGCCTATCTCCGCTGTATTTCTAGTTTACTTTATTTTAAATTGAATTGATTTGTATTATTTAGTAATTTCTTTTTCATTTATGAAATATTTATGTATAGTCTGTAAAAAAAATCTGAGCAAAAAAAAATCTTTTGGTATTATTGAAATAACCTCTACGATTGACCTTTCGACCTTTTTGGTTGATGTTAAATATTAATATTTATATAATTGAATGTTATATACGGCGTATCTCATAAAATGGATCATTTGAACAAAAACAAGGATACTATATATGGCCGGGACTCGCGTATAAATAATAAATAACATAAACTAATATGGTTGGATTCACATTAGACTAATAAATAGATGTTGCGTATGATTTCGACAAAACATTTCTTGAAATTTATTATTATATTCTCGTAAGTATAACGGAAGCTATTATTGTTTTGGAGTTTCTTAAAGGCTCGTCGTGTACTCTGTTTCAGACCAAAACTCAGTACTATCTTTATTTCAATAAATTTTTTCACGGTTCAATTGAAAATACACAAATGAATTAATTTTTGTCACTATTAGTTTGCTTCACAATTTGACAATGACCTGTCAAACGGCATTTGTAGTAATTTTGCATATAGTAGCAAAATTCTCATAGAAAAAACACTTTCAGAATTTTTGGGTAAATTTTTCAATTTTCTTTCCCTAAAAACCTTATTTAGACTATTACGAAGGATATTTTTAAAAAAATTGCTAATTCGGTCTTCCATTCTCAAGTGATGCGCTTATCAACGAACAATATTTAATTTTTATTTATATAGAAAATAATCCGACCTGAATATAACTACATCTTTTACCTATATATTGATTTATTTTAAAGAATATACATGACTGAAAAATCTCTGCTTTTGTTAAACAAATATATAAAGTTGCACCAGTAGGTGCTGCCACATTAAAACAAACGACACTTTTTAAAATTAATTTTTAATTTACATATCTTATTTTTTAAAAAAGATTTTTACTACTTGATCGTATATAGAAAAAGATTTCAAAATCAAAATTTGAGAACAAATTTGTATATTTTAAATCTTAAATTTTTATATTATGTTTTTCCATCTTACATTATTAACGTGAACTAAATGCTAGCAACCATTATACGATCCATTGCCATGATTATTCATTTTCAACTTCGCAATTTCTAGCTTACTACAAGCTAAATAAAGTGTTACATAGCGTTACATTATCTACCTGCAATAATTTTCTGGCATTAGTTAGAAACGACGTTACAGTTTCAGAAACCATCTTCAATCTGTGGACTGGACTACAACGCTATGGCATTGTGAAAACTCTTCTTAATTTGCACTTACACGGAGTACATACGAGTGTATTCGTGTACACATGATTATTCGTGTATTCGTGGTCCTTTGCATATTAAATAACATTATTGCTTGGTCCGATAATTCCGGTTTGGACCGATGTCGGTGCCGGTGCCGGTGCGGTGTTTGACAATATTCAACATAATCTAAGTAATCCGGCTTCGGGTAAATCTAATTAAACTGCAAACTTTATTTAAATCCGGAAGTTTGATCCACAGAACTATGGGAATAGGACACAAATAAATAAGATAAATACTCAAGATGTTCGTCCCTGTATAATAACTACAAATATATGTAGTTTCTGTTATTGTTAGCATTAATTGTTTAGGTATATAAGGAGATATTCATGAAGAGAGATATGAATAAAATGATATTTCATTCTCATTGATGGACAGAGTCGTACTTTACGTTCCGTCAAAGGCGCTGTTAAATTTTGAAGACCGTTGTACAATTTTTTTTTGATTTAACGAAATTTCCAATATAAATTAAAGAGGTAACGGCACTACTTTCTTTTGCGTTCATATACCTATTAAGATAAGCGTTCACATGTTCGTACTGTTCGCATCAAACGCATTGGCTTTATTAAATAAACCGTGAGAGAGAAGGGACGTCAATATACATTAACTTTAAATTTAAAAAACTTACCCCAATCTTTTTAGAGGTAAACATTTCATTTCAGAGAAGACAAAAGACACTTACCTGAAACAAAGAAAACAAATAATTATTAAAAAGTACATTATATGCGCCAAACACAACTATTATGTGAACTTGACTTACAAATATTTTACGTAATATTTATTGTAATATCTTTTTCGTAAAGTTACGTTTTATTATGTTTTTTTTTTTACAATTAATTAATATAACGTGGCTCAGTCTGATATGAAATGAATAAGAAAGTAAATAAAAGACAGACACACACAAACGCAAACACAGACGACGATCAACTGGAAAGAAACGAAAGAAATACAACGTTTTAAATGAATTGACCGACTACTTTTCAAATTTTACGAGCACAAACATACGCAGGGTGATTTTGTATAGGTAAAGATGATGAGAAATGTGCACTAATGGTTAACTGATAATATTCAAATGTATATTATATTCACGTTTTTAATTTTTAAATGTTTTAAAAATATGTAAATTTAAAAATTAAGCAAGTTATCCACATTTTATTGGTAACGGAATATATTTTATTAGTTTAATTTAAATTGCTGTCTTTTAAAAAGTTGTTAAACTAGTATCAATATATTTCCAAAATATCTTTTAAATACGAGTATAATAACTTCATCCAATTTTTTCCCACTTCTACACGTTTCTGTTAACACAAAAGTTAACGTTCACATCAGGCTGTGTTACAAATGGACATCACGAATTCAATAACTTTTTTTATCAATATAAGTAAAGCAGCAAAAAATGTTATTTTGGTCAAAATCAATGGAAATTGATGCTGCAAATTCAAGGGGAAATTCAACACAAAAACTGTATAAATATTTATTACAGTGTCTCGGGTGATTTGGATGTTTTAATATTTTATTAACAGTTTTACATAAATTTTCACGCTTTGTCTAAAAGGACACTGTTATTTCAATACATATATAAAATGTAAGAGCGCGTAAATTAAATATTGAAAACTAATTTTACATAAACCTATCTTTTAAATGCTTAAAATTATTTAGATTATTTTTTATAAATATATATAAATTTCTTTTTGTTCTTAATATTTAACGAATTTTGCAATTTTCTAGTTCGACGTTATGAAAGGAAAATATACATTTATGCTAAAGCGCTGCTAAACGAAGCATTGCCATTCTTTTACATTACTGCAACTCCATATTTTCTCGGTTTACATACATATGCTGCATTTTGAACTCCATAACGCAAACGCTGTATACAATGAGCATATATGTATATTTCTAAATTCACTTTTGTAGAGATGATTTAAAATGCAACGTTGATAAGATTATTTGTTCCAAGAAAAAATTACTCTCATCCACCCAACCAACCACCCACCCAAGTTCGCAGTTTTTATAATAATAAATAAGTTTTTTTATGCACCCAGCAAAGTAAAATAAGTCATTTAAAAAAATTACTCTTTATCCAGGCAGAAAATTGTCTTGCACAGCAACATTCGAACTTGATAGCTTCAGACAAGCTAATCCCAAGGTTGATTTTCTACTTTTCATTTGGTAATTGTCGCGTAATACAAGCTTAGATACATTATTTACCTGGGTTAGTAACTTGTATATATTAAAACTAGTAAAAAAACAAGTTTTCAAATTCGAAAGACATCTGGAAAACTTTCTGTAGCCAATGACTACGAAATTTTGGCAGTTATTAGCAATATTAAGGAGAACAAATTCAACCTTCATAAATTTTCTTCAACCCAAGAGTAGCAAGCTGTAGTGCTAGGAAAATAGAACCTGCTTTACTAAGTTAACGAAAATCATCACTCATATTCTCCAACAGGATGTTTGGTATTTAGCACGCAAATTAGGTCGAAATTTCTGGTCATGATCAGGTTTGTCTGTCTAAATCTTGATCGAATTATGGCATGGGGGGTTCCAGTAGTTGTCGTTTAATGTGAGTATTCTATGATATATATAGATATTATATATGACTTTATTAGACGTCATTGCCAATATATAGCAATGTATAGTTTAATATTAACTAATCCCAAAAAATATAGCACTAGACCAGGAATTGAACCTGTCTTGCATCAAGCAGTAACGCTGTTAATTATGTAAACGTAATTATATGAACTGGCGTGCTAACAAATAAAATTAATAACTTTTTTAAAAACATAAATGAATTAATTATGATTAGAGAGTCCACTGCCCGGTATCATCTAATTGTCTTTTTTTGTCTAAAAACTAGATCCAACCAAACCTTACCTTCAACTAATACATATTTAAACAATCAGTTCATGTCCCAATCTCTTCATCCAAATTGTTTTGTTGTTCACTTGTTTTGTGTCCCCATTCTTCTCTAGCCCCCTTTTGAAATCCATACCCTCGTCCATCCGTCCCTCCCCTGCCAAATAACCCACCCCGTTATCTATATCCTTCGCCATGCACCAAGTGATATGATATGCAGTGTACAACACTACTAAAGGGTGGGACATGAATATTCAACATCGTTGAGATTTGCACATGCAAGAAACGTGGTTCGGTGCTCGGTGTTCGGTGGCTATGAACGACAAGGTATGGACCAGAACTACGGACTACAAGTACCAACTGCCCTTCCTGTGAGACGGTAAAGTAGTACACCTACTATATACCACTATACACCACTATATGTATTATATTTCTAGTTTCTACATATATAATAACAGAAAAAAACAACAAAAATAACAAAACCACTGCAAACAGTTATACTTGATTTCAGTATTCAAATATTTAAACATTTCTACATCTACATATTCCTACGCAGTGACGAACTAGGTGGTCAGGGTGTCAGCTTTTTCGATGGCAAGTGTATTCCCGGAACCACAAGTAGTTCTCGTTTAGGCTGTATACGCACAGTGAGCTTATATCATTGCATCGGACATACACGAGTATAATTATGACCAATAGCGGCTGCTGGCTACAAGAACTGATAGTGCACTTTACTAGCTTATAGAGAATTATAACTTAAAGTTGCAATAAAACGACATTTTCTTATTAATAATTTTATATTTTAAATCAATCTGACGACTTTTATCCGCGGCGAAATGGTCAATGACTTTTTTATTGAAATCCAGCATTGAATTAATAAATTTTCTTTCAATGCTTAGCACAGAATGTGCATTTAGTCTATCCTGCGACATAGTGTTTTTAAGTTTCTTATCTAATTAAAATATAAAAAATCAAATACCATCCTTAATAATGTAAACAAAAATAATCTTACAATAACTGACGCGTCACATGTCAGCAATCATTGCATCGGACATTTTATTGAAAAATTCGGCCATTGCCAATCAGCGGAGTGACTGTACCAAATATTTCCAAGAAGCTCTAAGTTTTGTATGATAAAAAATAAAACACAACTTTTACAAACTATTTTCGATCATCTATATAGACATTCCAATGTAAGTGCAGGAATCACTTCCTCAGTGACGTTAATGTATAATTAGTAGAGATAGTAGGGTCGCGTTAAGAGTTTGTTATTTGAATTTATATTTGTTATACTAAAGAAATGATATCTTCAGGAATAATCTAGATTTTTTATAGTAGAATACTTATTTCTTATGGAATACTCTTACATTATATTAACCTTACATTTACGTAACTATGTTTAAAGGGATTATATTGTTATATATTATATTCGTAATATGATAACAATTGGGCGGATTTGCTGAATTTTATAATTTATTTATTAATTGGTGAATTATTTTAGTTGCAAAAACAAAATTAATAACATAGCTAATAACTTCTTAAAAGGGATGCACAATAAATAAAATTTAAAAATAATATATGTGTTGCCAGTCATAAAATAAATTTCATTTCATCTCCAGGAATCGAATCTGGACCCAAACATAACTGAATACAAATAAAAATTTGAAAAATTACACCTAAAGCCCATATAGTCTGTCGTGTAAGTACAATCACTCCTGTCACTATCTCTATTTTACTAGTATGATCTTAATTGCTAAACCCAATACGCTACTGTTCATACATATATAGAAAATACAGTGAGTAGTTTAAAACTTTGTAACAGTCAAAAAAATAGCCTTGGTTATTTGAGACTTGTTAATTATTAAGCGTTGCAATTATAGGAATATGCCATCTCAACTCGTGTTCAAATTGTAAGTGACATTTATCAGAATCAACACAATTAATACAGTTGATTACACTTGAAATATTTAGTTCATGATGCCAATATTAATAATAAAATAAAGCGAAAAGGTCAAATCGTAAAACTTTGTTTTATTGCTATAAAAATTTATTAACTAGCTATGAACTAAACGCTACTTATTGTTACTAACACATTTGATTAATGTATTCAATTAATTTATATTTATAATAATATACTATTATGTCATGCACATATATGAATTTAGAAAATTCATTAGTAGTCTCTTTTCTAAGTATTATTAATTCATTGTCTATTTGTGCATCTTTGTCTAATTACCAATTCTATATGATTATATTTCTACACATCAGAAGTGGGCCATCTTAAATTTAGTCTTCGACTGTAAACGGAAAATTTAATTTTTAATTCGTGTTTTAAAGTATTAGTATTTTCGTGTTATTCGCTTTTAAACTGTGTACTAAGCTTTTTTCTAAAGGTTTTGTTATATATTTTCTAAGGTATTTTTTTAATCGTGAATATATATTTTTGTAGATTAATTAGTTTCATGTAAATGCAGCTTGCTTAACAGAGAAGTTCACAGACCGCTCCTGATAACTAACTAATAACATCTATCATCCACAATTAACAGCGACGCACAGACCGAAATAAATTTCTATGGTGAAGAACAAAAGGAAACAATACCATAACAAAAAAACAAAAAGTTATAGTTCCAGACAGAAACTCAATTTGTCTTTAATGATAATAACATTGTGTTTTTTCACGTAACGTAATTAAATAGAATTCTATGTAATCACAAAAATATCTATCCACAACTGTGGTAATATTTGTTTAAGACAGATTTTGTTAATTTCTTTCTGACACCTTATTGTTTTAATAATTAAAAAGGAAAGATTGTCATTAAATGTTACTCTTAATTGATGAGGCAGTGATGTTTTAATGCTTAATTGCAATTTTGTCTAGTGTCGTACTATCATTATATCAAATAGTGAAATAGTTGTTATAAACTCTCATAAACATGCCGGTAATACAAGTACATTAAAGAATTACACTATTTCATGCTTCACAAGTTTCAAGTTGACTTGGCCAACATTGTTTGGTATGGGTTGAAAAAAAGTTGTTTTTATAAGTGTAAGTAAAAAAGTGTCTCGTAAAATATTTGTTATCATATAATTTTTACAATTGCTCGAAAACGACTCCACAAATATTGTTGAAAAATTGAAATTTTATAGTTTCCTCAAACTGTAATTTCCTAAATCTTTTCTAAAACTCTTAGAAGCCTCATGACTTCTTTAGAAAATTGCAGTTATGAAAAAACTAAATACAGCGTACATTTTTTTGTAGAATTTTTAACAGAAGCGTTAAAAGTGACTAAATTACATCCAATAACAAGGGTGTTCTTCTATATCTTCATTAAAAACATTATAAGGTAGTTATAGGTAAGTTATAGGTACTTAGTAAAAATGCCAACGCATTAAACGTTTCTTATAAGGCCTATATTTGGTCAAAATTGGCTACTTAAGTTCACCCAAAGCTACTGACTAAAGTCTCATTCCCACTCACTGTTTTGATATTTAATTTACTGCTTTTATTTAATATTGTAATCTAGATTTCAGGTTTTCGTTTAAGCATCCCTTTTCACATTTGTGTTTTAATTTAAGTTTAGTTAATTTAGCTGGTGCGTATGCATCGTTAATAATATAAATTTTGACAGTTCGACAAAATTGTATGTGAAATAATTTAAATAGCTATTTTTAATAACAATTAATAATAAAAATTGTTTTCACTTCTATATTTTTCCAAAACTGACATTAAAATTCTTTTAAAAAAATTAATAAAATTAAAAATGGTACTGTGAATGACAATTTAAATTAAATACAAAATTAAATTAAAGCAGTGAGTCGGAATGATACTTAACGATAGATAAAAAAAAGTTTTTAAGCTACTTCAACTTAAGCAACTTAAATAAACTGCTAAATAAGTCTCATATCTTGGACCTGGGATAACTATAACTATTTTACTTAAAAAGTTAAAGTTAGTCGTCAACCTGCTACTGGGAGAAGCGCTAGTATTTGTATAATATTATATGAGGGGTGTTTGATAACTCCTCTAATTTCATAACCAGACGTGTGCCGAACTAGTCGTATCCCACTACTAAGTTGGTTAAATATATTTAAAAGTTGTTCTAATATTCATTACATTCATTAAGTTATTTATAACAATACAAAAACACATCGCATGCCAAAAAGAGGATACAGCTCGAATATCTATTTTTAATGACACCCAGTGCTCTAGCGTGGTACAATAAACCAAAGAAAAATCTGAACATCAAATTAATTTATGCGCGAAGAATTAATATTGTCCGATGTAGCTTCATATTGCAATACGGCGATTGCACAAGGGAGAGGGAGGAGATAGGGTTTATTTTATCTGAACGCGTCTAACAGGGCTTCAAAATGAAGCCTGGGGGGTCATATAGGAGACTAGCACGGGTCGCGGGTCGTGGCAGTGGTGGCGGTAGCGGTGACAACTATGGGCTACATGATTACACAAAGGACAGACTACTAGTCACTAGTCGTTGTCACTGTTGCTACTTGCTACGGATACGGAATATAAACTCACTCACTCACTCCATTAAAGGGGTGGGATCGGGATGGGGATGGGGATGGGGATTGGGGCACACGTATTAAACTCACGACGGGGTGCCAGCACTTCCAAGCCCATGGGGGGCCACCGATCTAGTATGTCATTCATACTACACGGGTACATGCAACTAACTTTTTCTTCTTTTTATGTGTGATTTATTTCTCAATTATTTTAATATATAACTTAAGATGTATATATATATATATATATATATATATATATATATATATATATATATACACGTTAATAAGTATATATAAGTAGAAGCAAGTATCATAGAAATGCTGGCGATGCTGACAGTAACACATTTATACGAGTAAACTTACAGATACCATTGCAGAATGCATTAACTGATTTCCGTGGACGTGTAACATTTATGCAGCAAATATATTAACCATTTTTATGAATATAAATGTACGTTTTCAGCAGATGAAGCTGACAAGTTGACTGCTGTAGAAGGAACTCCAGTCTCTGACATATTACATTTGGATTTAATAGAATGGTATAAAAAGGGTATGAGGCAAATTCAAAACCAGTGCTGGACGCAAATGAGGAACAACAAATTGAGATTAATTAAGAAAAATACAAACATATGGGAAACTTCTTATCACAGCAATAGACAATTCGAAAAAACCATCTTTAGACTAAGAACAGGACATACGACATTGATGCATTAACATCTAATCAGCAAAATAACAGCTCCACAGTGCAGCAACTGTCAGACGCAAATAACAGTCTATCATATACTAATAACCTGCCCACAATATCAAACGCAAAGAACAAAACACAAAATCAGTGGTGAAGTAAAGGACATACTTTCAAACAATACAGAACAAATTCAAAAAGTGCGGAAATTCTTTAATGATATAAATAAATTGACTTTAGGCGAATATGACCATGTTGTTGAAATCGCCTCAAATTTAAAAAAAAAAAAGAAAAAAGTACGTTTGATTGAGAAACACTGCCACTAACAATATTTAATCCTCTCGCATTTTAAATACTGATTACAGATAGAAAAACTATACACATGGAAATGTATGTAATATGTATATACGTGCTTTAGTAAACAATTTAATTACTTTTCCAAATCCAATATCCATTGAATTGTGTATGTAACACATTTAAAAGCAAATTACAAATAAATTGAATTTAAACTCAAGTATAATTAATAGTCGAACGTTTCTCTAGTTTCTAACTTTATCTACTATGTATTTACTTCACTTAAAATATGAATGGAACCACTGTACATGTAATGGCACATATTTGACATTACAGTTTTTGTAAAAAATAAACTTAAAAAAAAACGCGAATGAAAAAAGAACGCGGGAAGACGGACGGATGTAATTTGTGTGGAATTCTTTTTCTTCTTTGTGTGTTTAAGTACAATGGTACTTTAACTAGGGATGGACATACTTGTACAAAATATCGATGTTTACGATTGTATAATATGGAAAAACGATTAACATCGATAGGTTACATACTTGTACAAAAAACCGTCTAGTTTCGATACTGAGTCCTATCATCGACAAGCTCTTACTTTCTTGACAATTTTCGTGGTGTCCAGTTATCATACATGTATGTGCCTGATAATTGTGCATAATCAATTTTATTTATTTCAGTTATAGTCTAACCGCTTTACAAATAAACTTGTTATAAAGTTTATACCAAGTATAAACTGAGAATAAGCCTGTCCGGACGGGCTTTATACCTGGAATTAATTTTATATCAGGTTTATTTGTAAAACGGTAAGAGTTAAATGCCAAGGCAGATATTTGGCATAACTGCGGCGTCTAAAGCAATTTTTTATTTACAAAAAGAATGTAGAATTCTTTACGTAATATTTACATATTTTGTTCCCAGTAAATAATTTGGTCAAGTGTCCTGTTTTGTGACGTTTGTATCACTATAATTATAGTTCGCTTCAACTTTATCTTCATTTGTATTCCGACAGGTGGAATGGATTTGCATTAGCCGATAAAACAGACATTTTATATGAACGACTATACTTAACTCTAAATGAGCTCTTTCATAACAAAAAAATCATGCGCATCTTCAATATACTATGTAGAAAGTAAAGACAATGTCAATTGTTATTTATTTTATTTTGCACATCACTTTTTCAACAGTTTATTCACTTAATAAAACAATGTTTAGAGAAAACCTAAATAGGCAAAAAGATGTCAAAATTGTCACGTTTATACGACGTAATAAAATATTATTCTTTATTTGTTAACATAAAGACAATTTTATTATTCAAAATCAGATAAGTTTTTGAATCAGTCATTTTTTAATCAAGTTTTATAGATCCAGCAAAGTGTTCATTTAAATTTATGTTGTGGTGAGCTTTCATGCTTTTCTTTTTATTGATAATGTAAAAAGAAATGACAAACATGAAACATGGTTATTTAAAACACTTTATAACATCTATAATGTTGCAATCTTGATGGTTTACTTTATCAGATGATTACTCTTAATTATTTACAAGCCTTTATTTAATTCGCTCATGTTGTTTGTTTTTTATATATAATTTCTCGGGCTTCCTAGGCACGGAGCCTTTTATCGCCCCTAATATTGTTCTGCTTCTTCTTATACTTTATATCCAGACAACAAGAATGATCTATTCATGGCTACTGCTGTTATTTGTCCAATGCTTTATGATCCATCGCTATTTAAACTATTTCTTGACAACCTATTGAACTCAAATTTTGCGCACAATTAATGTGAAAACTAGTTAATTAATTAGTTTATGCATTGTTAAATTACAATTTAATCCAATTTTTTATTTTATGTTTAAGAGCACTATATCTACCAAAGATTTAATTGTCCATATAATAATTATAAGCAATCTAGTTAAGTTATACGATCTATAAAAGGTTCAAGTGCATTATGGACCAGAATATTTATTCATTAAGTGTTTCATATTGAATATGCAAATACTAATACCCTGTAGTATAGTATAGTACTCATATGAGTATGAGTACCACTATGAGTATATCCCAACATAACACATGCAATAAACCTACCTTGTTGCTCCCATGTAATATTTACTATATACTCATAAGCCTAAGCCTAGACTGTTACTATTACGACTCATGAAATCAAGTTTAATAATAATTTAAAGAGCCAATCAACAGTTGATTACAAAACAATTTTAATGTTTAATTATGCAGCGGTATAGCACAAACGTTATTACTCTACTATAAATTATTAATTAGTTATACGAATAGGATTACACTTAATAATACAGTTTAATTATTAATTACTTATAAGAAATAGTCATCTAATTTCACTCATATTACATCTAATAATTATTATTTTGAGTTCTAGCACAATATGTATTTTAACGGTTTAATTATTTGGTTTATTGTGTAATTTGCAAACATCTAAACATCCGCTAAACACACAGTTACGTAAGGTTAAGGTTGTTTTAACGTTAAAAAATACTTGTTTGAAAATTTTGAGGTAATATAACGTAAGGTTACGTAACAAAAGTTTCATTCAACATACATTGATGTTTTCTGAAGTTAAAAATACTTTTTATGTAAGATTATATAATGCTAAATATTAAATACAAGATTTTTTCAGAATTATGTTAAACTTCGGTAAAAAATAAATGGTAACGTTAAAAATGTTACATTGAGTTTATATTTTGTGTTTAGAAGATGGTTATGCCGATTTCACACCACAGAGACAGTTTTGAAAACAGTTTGGTTGTAAAAAAACAGAACAAAATCATGTTTTGTTTTATTTTAAAACAGTTCTGTTTTTTGAAAACAGATTGTTCACATTGAACAGACTGGTTTGTCCTGTATGTCCCATAAAAATTATAAACATGATAAACAACAACTGACAAGCTCAAATGTTCACAAAAAACAAAACTGCGGCCAAAAAGCAGACTGAAAAACAACAACAAACGTGTTTTCCTTTGATCTTACCGACTTCAGATCGGAATGTGTTTTGTTTACTAAAACAGTTTTTGAAGACAAAAATGTTTTAAGAACTGTCTATTTGGTGTAAACATTAGTATTTTGTTGAGAAATACAGTCTTTGTTCGTGTTTCGTTGAACAGTCTCTCTGGTGTGAAGCCGGCATTAGAAGTTGACTAACAGAAACTTGTGTATTTTGATGGAGAATCAAGTATATATAATACAAAATATCTCAAAACAAAGCCTAAACTTAAATATCAATTTACAAGAGTCATCGAACTTTAATTGGGGTCATTAAATGTAAACATGGCATTATATATCCAACATACTATACTCATAAGTCAAATATATCTACTAATGATGTTAGCACGCCAAACAAATTAACCATATGGATAATACTATACACAAAGCAGTAATCGGCACACTGCCAAAACAGATTACCTTGTGTCTACTATAAATCTTAAATCGATTCACTTTGATTTGAAGTGTTTTTTTTATTAGTTATATGAATCAGACATATTTATTTTTAAACTATTTGAAATATTTCTTAAGCAATACGTTTTAAATATACAAGGTTTGATGAAAACTAAATTGAATAAAATTATAATTTCAGATTGTTGGTGATTAAAGATTGAAGTCAGGGTTGTGTCTAACAATATTTTATAGGTAATAAAACCATTAATTACTAATATATCTAACCACCAGGATAGAATAATTGAGAAAGCACTGATAACACATCAACAATTATTACTGAAGAAAAAACTACGAATCCATCCGAGAAAAACACAACATCGAACAGACGACTCGGTCAAAATTGCAGCACTACGACAATTTCTCATCAAGACCTCAATCACAAGTTATAAGAGGGCAACGATCGGCAAAAATGACATAGCAGTCATAAGTGGCAAAAGTGACATAAAATCACCATAAAACAATAAAAAAAAATCCAAAATACAATTAAGTAGTATCTTTTAGCACTTATTCTGATTTATATTTAACGTCTGGAGTCGTAGTAAAATTTGGCGAAATATGTAATTCTAAAAATATAAATTAAGAAAAAATAACACTTACTTGTTTCGCAGTGTAGTTCATCAGTTCTATCATCACAATTGGGAACACCGTCGCACTTAAAGTGTTCGGGAATGCATCGGTTGACATCGCACACGAATTCACCACGAGCACAATCTGAAAGGAAACAACCTTGAGTACTTGGAGACATAATTGTATCAGGTTTATCCTTGCAGGAATATTTCTGCAGTTTTTATCTAAATAACAATATATATTATATTTTATATCCTTTTAAAATTTGTTATTCTTGAATACAATTTTTAATGGGCTTGTGTCCTCATTTCGATTTTTCAATTGTTGATTGAAATTGATGTTAATAAATGTGTATTGGCGTGTCTATTTTATTAAATATTGACGGAGATATAGCAATTAAAAATTTGAATTGTAGTATTAGCGCTAGAAATGGTCGGCCATATTTGTATGACGTGAAATGCATTTTAACGTCAGTTATTTGTTGAGTAGGTCAGTGCTGTGGTAATGTTTTGTGGCTGTTGGTAGTCAAATAATCAAGTCAAGTCAAAGAATAATAAGTTTTTATTTTATTTAACTCTGCTAAGGCAGACATAATATTGAAATTTGATTGTTCCTTGAAATAGCTGTAAATAATATTTGATATTTTTATATATAAATACATATAGCAGAGATTTATGATCTGTAAGGTTGGTAACCTTCCACAAGGATTGTGATGTCTCATGTACTTGGAATGTGTACAACGTTGAATCCCTTTAATAATTAAAGAGACAAAATGATGTTTTCAATTGTTAATATCTCTTAACATATAAGGAGTTATTAAAAAATAATTGAACATTTGAGGTTCTAGTAACCCACTTTATCAATATATAGTACACTTTTATAGAAATTAAGACATAGGACACAAGCCCATAACAAATTGGTAACATATTAAAATGAACGTGTGTAAGACAGTAATCGTTGCATTATTACCTTTAATCTTGTTTAATTATAATAAATATTAATCAAGCAATATGTCATACCTAACTACATTAGCAAAATAAGAACATCTAAATACTTCTAAAAATATTACTAAATACTATATAAATACATTGATATGCTGTTCTTTCTTTATTATTTTAATAATAATAATAATGTTAATAAAATAAATATCAAACTTTATAAAATACCATAAGGGCAGTCTTCTTCATCTGTTCCGTCAGGACAATCTGGTTCGCCATCACAAATTTGGTCACTACAAATAGACTTAGGATGGTGACCTTCAACATGTCTGCATCTGACAGCGTCGTCTCCACGACATCCATCTACTGGCTTAGGAATTGGGATAGGAACAGTATGAAGAGGATCTATAGTAACTGTATCAACAACACCCTCACTCTCATTAACGGGATGAACAGGACGAACATGATAAATAGGACGTTCTGGTTCGTCAGGCTCTCCACTACCAAAATCAGGTTCTTCTGGTTCTCTACCAACATTATGAGTTACAGATTCGGGTACATCATCGGTATCGACCTCGTTTATATCCTCCTCTTCAGTTTCTTTTATTTTACAACCAAACCGAAGAATTAATAATTATAAATAGAATAATTAATTGAAGAGAGCAAGATTTGTATTTATGAATAATTTGAAATAAACAAGCCAGATATTGTAAAGGGTTTTGAAATTTGTATAAAACATGTTTTGTAATAAATATTAATCAACAATATTTATAAATGTGATATTCAGACAATAAATAGAAATAAATTAGCAATAAATTAGATTGAAAACGCAGTGTCACGATATTATTTGGTGTTGCGAGTATCATCGATCAAGGGAACGAGGTTACAGAATGGGGTGGTATCATTTCAAAGTTCGTTTTTATGGAATTTGATATTTATTTATTGGATAAAATGGGAATAAAGATTGAAAGTGGATTTAAGGGTGGATTAATAGGGATTACAATTAGTAGTGAAGGGTAAAATAAAACATAAACAATCAATAAAATATAAAAGAAGAAAGATATTTTAAAATAAATGAAAATACTATATCATACCATAAGTTAGAAAAAATAAAGTTTCAGCAAACATTAATTCAAAAGAAAATTTACAGAGATAATTAACACTTAATAATAATAATTAACATTATGATTCAAACCACCAGTAACAAATAAAAATTTAACAAACGTTTTAATAAGCAAATTCAGTTTAAAATTACATCCGAAAAACGTCTGGTAGAGTGAAAAACCTTAGCAAAATATTCCAAATCAATATACTGTTTAAGACCATATCCAGTCTAAATGCGATAATGAAATGGATCAGAATTGTTTTAAGCACTACTCCTGATGAGAATTAGCAGACTTCCGACAATTTCTCGAAGATCTATCGTCAAATATGAAAATAGAAGAAAATACGAAATTTCTACGAATATTTTTTTATTTATTAAAGAATTTATTTTCCATGTCTTGCAAAATTTATCTTATTGTAGGGCAAATTATAAACCTACACATTTACATTTTTTTCAAATTAATCTGTAAACATTACTCTATAATAAACCCTTTATTTTGTTAATTAATTTCATAAGTGTAAATTTCTTTGTAATTCTTTTCGAAAATGTATCTGCCAATGGAAAAACCAAAGATACTAATAAATAAATTAAAATAACAATGAGAAGAAATAATTTAGTTTTAGTAAATATATAAATATCAGCGAATCAAAACTGTTGAAGTTGTTAAAAGCTATTTAATTTTTGATGCTTTTGCTCTTTATTTTAAAAAAAGAGTGGTTCCGGTTAAAAGAATGTTTTTCTTGTACTTTTTGTTTATGTCAAAATGTTTGTAAATAACATTATTTGTTATCGTTTTCAGTCGCTGATAAATCTCACGTATTTTAAATTGTAAGATTAATTTTATAATTAATGCTATTACAAAATTAGTTGCATGCTCAACCTAAACAATTCTAACACAGTAAACAGTAAAAATTAAGTTTACATAATAAACCGGTTTCATGCTTTCGTTGTGGTTACTCTGTATTACCTATATGTACCATTAGCAGAAAAATGCTATTAAATATGGACAACAGTTCGAAAATAAATATCGTATGTACAGATATGTAGATTGCAGTCCACAGTACCTTGTTAGAAACAATTAGAATATAATTAGTTAATTACAACATGTATATACGATTAGACCATACCACTAAAAATCACAATTTTGTAAACTCTTATGTTAAATATACTTTATATTATATGGTTAGTATAAATGTAAATAAAAAGATTGCTTAAAAGTTTGCATGCAGAAAGTTCTTTTACGGAATTAATCAATATAATCGGAAAAATAATAGGAAGAGGACAAATTGGGATATTATTTTAAGGAATAAGCCATTATTATTATAAGCTGCAATTACTTGGCGAACAGCAGTGTTAAATTATTAATTAAGCTAATTTGATGTGCTAATTTCTTCTCTACAGTTTTAGCTTTCTAGCAAACCGCACACCCATGATACTTACTTAGCAAATTAATGCTTGACATTATTATGATTACCTGAAAAATTATAGCTATTTGCTACTACTTCTAATAGGAAATGTAAATAAGCATGTAATGCATAAAATTTTACATTTAACAGATAACCTTCAAATATTCTTAACCGATAACCTTACCTTATTGGTTTGATACACTACTAGACGTAATTATCGACATGCAATGGTTTATGAAAACATCACTAGATGCTTTAAGCATCAATTATCACACTTCGAAATTTAATAAATAAAAATTTATAATAATACTTAAACTAGCACGAAAGATAATAGTAAGTACAGCTTAAAACTATTTCAATAACTGTGATATTTTCAAGTTTTAGCATTAGCAAACATAAAAGAAATCTGCTACCTAAGGTGTGATTCTTAGATAATAATTTAAGTATGTTTAGAAAAATGCATTTAAAGTAGGTATATAACAAATAAAAATTTGTTTTATTCTTTAGCAAAATAAACTTAATAACATTATTAAGGAAATAATGCAAATGACATTTTTGAATTTAAAAAAAAAACTACAAACGTAATCTAAGAACATAACCAATAATACAGGTACCTATAATGATAATGTTAATTAATGAAGACGATTAAATCTTAAGCAGATGGTGTGCATGAGCCTTTGCAATGCAGCATGAATTCAATACAATGCAAAGCAATAACTTCAAAACAAACATCTTTTGATGTTGAAGCTTTAGAAAATAATATTTTTGTTCTACTTCATGTAGAAGTTATATATAGTAAAAATGTATTAAATGAATATGATTAGACTAAACACAACAAAAGCTTACAAACCTGATCTACATCCTAGTTCATCACTGGAATCTCTACAATCGTTAATACCATCACATCGAGCAGAAACTGGCACGCATTCTCCGCTTCGGCATTGCATCTCGTCATGGTCTCTACAGTGACTTGTAGGACGTGGTGGACCTTTGTTGGAGAATGAATTTTGGACACATGCAAACAGTTGGAGACAGTAGGTGGTGTTATACAGATAGATGAAATGAAAAGCCAGAAAAAAATAAAGATTCAAAAAGATTTAAAAAAGAAAAATAATATTGTTTTAATAATTTGGAATATTAGTAATTGTTAAAAATAAGGTAAAGGAAAATGGCAGAAAAATAAAGTAACATATAAGTAAATATACATAAATAAGAAAAGATTGTATTCAACATTTTAAAGCAGTATGTGATCAAATGAACGTCTAACATTCTTAACATCTTTAAGAACAACAAAAACAAACACAGGTGTTTTAAGCCACATAGCCCAGCTAAAATTTGTGTAACACTAACTTTCAAATTATCTAAGTAGCAGATTTATTTCGTTTTGTACCTTCTAAATGCTTGAAGGAGAAGTCTTCATCAGAAACAACGAAATCAGATATACGTCTTTTGTTTCTAACGGCATTTTCGATAATGTTGTTAACTTTATATTCATGATTTTGTTGAGAGCCTGGAAAATCTTCACACGCGATGTCGAGACTCACAAGGGAAGTAAAAGCGTCATCAGCGCGAGGTCTAAACAAATAAAAGAGTTAAAACAATCAGGAGCAAATGAAATGGGATATGAATATATCAATTAGCAACTATTAAACAGCACTGTGCCAATAAAGGCAGAAGCAAATTCAAGTAACAATAGAAAAATTTATATGAATAAATAAGATATTAAATAAATAACTTTACACAAAGAATAAAAAATAATGATTTAAATCATAACTATCTGTTTGTTACTAGTTCTGAACTGAAGTTATACTTATAAACCACTGAACTTTAATGCCACATCATTATTCCTAAGAGTTAAAGAAAGTAGTTTCTACTTACAGTACTCTGATTAGCGTTACGTGAGTTTCTCCTAATTCATTGCGATCAGTCTCAAAAAGAGAGAGAAGGCCTCTTTGTAAAATATCAGAAATTTGTTTGTATGCATCACTGTTACGATTTTCATATTCGTGGCGGTATGGTTCGTGATATACAAATGTTACTCGATAAACAGCTGAAAAAAATATATAAATAATTAAATTCCCAGTAAACATTTTGGAGTAAATTCTACTTAATTTCTATTACGTATCATGAATTTTTTGTCTGGAACGTGTTCGTTTTCTATTCAGTCGTTCAAAGGAAAGGTCCTTTTTATGAGCTACAGACATTGCAACGACGGTTCACTGCTGAATTAAAAGCGGAGTAGGTTTATGATTTATGACCGGATAATAAAAATATACCCATGTGGGAAAGAAACAGAAATACTTAATGAATGATGTTGGAAAAAGAAAGAATATTATTATAAAAAACTAACACAAAATCTGTGACAGGTAGAGAACTTGTAAAGCGTTAGAATAGAATTGTACGAGTGACTCGAACTTCACCAAATTGTTTACTGGGTTAAAACTAATTAATTTAGCATGCCTATTGGTTTCACAAATTTCCGTTATTTTTGTATCACGTAAACATAAATAAGTATGTTTTATGGATCTTCCCTAATGACAAAAGAAACTTGAGTTATAAACTTTATAATATTATGAATTAATTTATGAGACTGTTGCGTCTTCGGATTAGATCCCCGAACCAGAGTTAAATTATTTGGGATTCGTTGTTATTAAGTTTTGATTAAGTACACTTATAATCAATAAACATATTCACAATAATATGGGCGAGAATAAATCTACTTCGAAAAATAAATTTTCAATACCGAAAGAAATATATATTTCCAGTATAAGTTTCGCTGATCAAAAAATTGACGTTTGTGAAAATAAGTAAGTCTAATGTTATATATTTTATTCTTTTCTTTAATTTAATTACCGCGTTGTTGAGGTTGTCTGTCTGTTGTCACACCAACTCCAGAGGTTGACCCCTCATTAATGAAATCTTCATCGTCATTTGGTCCCTAAAGATATTTAGATAGTATTAATAATTATGAAAACAATATGTACATCTAAAATTTAGTAGATATATTTATTTGATTACCGCAATTTCTTCGGAATTCCGTTTTTCTCTGGATGAAGAAGAATGACTGAAGGTAGGCAGTTCTTCGTAATTTTGACTTTCTTGTTCGGGAATGTCGTCAAATGGATCTCGGTCTATATTTTGATCTAAATCTTGGTCTACTCTTTGATCTAAATCTTGGTCTATATTTTGGTCGAAACCTTGATCGAGATCTTGGTCCTCTTCTGTTGTTGTTGGTGTTTCCTGTGTGGTTGTTGTCTTAGTGTCTATAAAGTTAAAGCAAAAATAGAATATTACATTATAATATAAATCGTATTGATATATTTCCATTTCCTGAAAAACATGAACTTTCTATATACCAAGGTTTGCATCTTTACTAGCGAATAACACAGTTATACATTTTGTTTATTTTTCTTGTTGTATAAAATACTAATCAAAATTAAATTGGGAGCCCCTCAAATTCAATTTAGATATTCTTAGTACAGTAATGAATATATAACGACTAATTTGAAACTAACTCATAAAGTTATGTAATCTATGTAATATTTTTGGTAGAATTATTTAAAAGAAACAAAAAAATTCGTTTCCAGTATTCATGACATTTACCCAAATGTTTGCTATATTTATAATTTAATTTTTTATAATTGTTTTCGGTAATATTTTTGATCTTGATAACAATATCTAGATTCTGCCCTAATAAATCGACTATGATAAAGATAATCTAAATGTACAAAATGATTTAAAAACGATAATTATATCTTTATTACATGCTAATAACAAGCACAATTTATATTCTTAATATGTGATAAAACTACATATAATAAATAGTCTGAATTTTATGAGTGAAGTAGTTCTAATATGTATATTAATGTAAACGTGTTAAAGTAGATGCCTAAAATATTTAGTAGGCGCAATTCAATAAACTATTCATGTTTGTTTAATTAAAATAATAACTTACTAAAGAAATTAAAGCTAAATAAACTTCCAGATTCTTCTTTCTTTTCCTTAGGTGCTTCTGTCGTTGTTGTAGGATCACTAAAGAATAAAAATCGCTTAATTCGTTTGACCCCACTTGAAATCCAGTGTTCGTCAGGTTCCGACGTTCTAGGACTTTGTTTTTCCAAAGAATCATTGGGAATTTCTACAGGTGAAACTACATGATCTGATGTTCTATGTTTTCGTGGATGACTTCTGTAGTTTTCTTTGTGATTTATATGTACAGATTTATGGTGAAGATCATCGTCAAAGTCAAATACAAGATCGGAGTCGATCTGGAAAATAAAAACAAAACTTATGAATAAATTTGAATGTTCAATTTTAAGAAATAATAATACAATAACAACAGAGTATATTATATTGTCTGTTTTAGCATATTAGGGTATCTATATATTTGAATTAAATAATAAAATAAAAAATTTACATTAAAAAAATTACATAAATGAAAAGGAAATAACAGTATTATCTAATTTACTAAGCTTTATCTTAGTTGTTATTAGTGTACTAATATAAGTTAAATTTCGTGTTTGAATTTGAGAAGCAAAAATGCTTTACACCACCCATAAACTTAAGCTTTAAAATATGAAATTTCTTTTCCTGAACATACCTAAATATATTTTTTATCTGTGGCTTAGAACGTGCTTCGAAAAGTCTTACTCAAATTGTAATCAGGCTATTCGACATTACTACGACACGAAAAAATGTTTGAAGGGTTCCTACGTCAAAAATGTCCTACGTATGCTACTAGAAATATAAAAATGTCACGTCTTAACCATCATAAATCACTGATAATTAATAATATTAAGTATTGTTCAATGTTATTATTACTTTCATTTTAAGAGACATTATTTCAATTGGCTGAAGATGACATCATCATCAGTATCTTCATCACGCATGCGCAAGATAGTAGTTACATCACACGATTTTTCAGTTCAATTATTACAGCTATATTATAATTATAACCAAGACATTAAACTTAATCGGATTGATCTAAATAAATATTTTAACGACTTGTACCATATGTTAATGTAACTAAAAGTTACGTATGTCAGTAGTAGACATGTTGAAATACTAATGATTCATATGAATCATACACAGCTTATGATCAAAAACTTAAAAGGGAGTTTCAGTTTGTCTAAAATGCTGGTATCTTATTGAAAATTATATGAAGAAATAATGATCTTTTTATTGACATAATTATTATGAATTTGAAAGTTTGTAAATAAAAATGAAACAGCATGTATATATTATAATATATACTGCCTCACACTGAGAGTATATGGAAGAAAAATATGAATTTTAGGACTCACGTCCTGAATTCTATTCTTTCCAGTGATATATTTCACCATTGATTTAATCCGATTCGTTTGAAGTTCACTAAATTTTTGTTAAGTGATTCAAAATTAATTAGTGAATTATTGAAATATTTAGAAATTTGTAAAATTGACTTATAAATTATAAAAGATGTATAAAAAATGTTTGATGGTGGCTATGACGAAAGAAAGTCAAGGCAAATAAGTAAATAAATATAAAAAATATGACATTACTAATCTGTAAACTATTTGCTATCCATTTATAAAAACTTTCCTAATAAGCTACCTTACAAGCAATTTTTCTATATCCTGTACGAATCTAATAAGATTCTTGTACGATTCGTTTTAATTTCTACGACTTCTATACGATTCTTATCAACATTGTTTGTAGGGTATGGAGCTCAAAATTTGAAGTTCACAATATTTGTGAAACACAATACAATGTAGTTCGGAATATATAAGATTTCGATAGTATAACGTACAAAATAAAATTACATTGTCGTAATATTGATTTAAAAGTGCTAATAACTACCAATAGTTGATGCAATCAAAAAATAAATATTAAAAAAAAAAAAAACTACATTGTACGCAAAAATGAAAGTATTAACAATAACGGATTTTATATAGGTAATTAAAACAAAAAGAGTTATCATCTAATTTCATCGCATCCTCGAAGACAATAAGTTTAATTATCGACTTACTTTATGCACTCTTAACTACGACTACAATGCATCATCAAAGAGTACAACACACCTTTCTAATGCCTTGGTTAAATCGTAAAACACGTCATTAAACTTTTAAGGTAATATGTTACATGTAACTTGTATTAAAAATATTGAAACAACTATCTGTGTGAAATTACATTGGTTATATTTAGATACTTATAAGGTATTATAAATCTATTTCCCAAAAAAAAGTGCTTGGAATAACACCATTATGCCGGGTTAAAAACTTTTGATATCTTTTTAAAAGAAGTAGTTTGCACCTTGTGTTCAAATAAATGTGGTAAGCAAGTGCCGTATAATACACGGTAAAAATACAAGGCAAGAAAATTACACTTGGTACGTTATTTTGTCTAGTTTGTAACAAACAAGATAAATATTTGGGTTTAAATAAATAAATTAGTGAAAATGATATTTAAAATATTTGATTTAACAGTTTCTTAACTCGGGCAAACAGATGTGCTCTTACTGTCCTTGAAATTATGCAAATATCTTATCATATAAATAATTAATAGTACAAATAATGCTAGTATAAACAACGGTATTTCTATATTGCACGTAGTGTCATATCTGGGCAACTTATGACGTCGAAATCTTTTACGAATAGATACTGCTGCCGATATTTAAAATATATATTAGAACTGTTGTATTCTCCTCATACACAAAAACGTTAGAGAACTTAAGCTGACTGAAAGAAGCGTGAGAAATGAAGAATGATTCTTGTATGTATAATATTGCATTTTACATTTATGTTACGTAATATTTTACGTATGTTTTGTATTTTGTAAAACTTTTTAGTGAACTCTAATTCATTTTTAATAAATTTAAGAGAAGAAGCAGTTGTATTATCATTACATTATTTATTTAAAAATCCGTTTCAGTTAGAAATTAACTGCTATTTTTAAATATTAACCACTGAACTATAAATATACATAATGTATAGCATTAGATCAAAAACTCATATATAACTAACACCGAAGCTTCCTTCTGACGTTGTATCGGCATCGAATTTACTCTTTCTTTTTTATTTTCACCACCCTTGGTTCCTTGGCCTCTTGGCTTCTTGGCCATCTACCATCATACTCCTTCAGTCGACCGACGACCGTCGACGGCGATCACATCAGTGAATCTAACCACATCGTCGCCATAACTCCCAATCAACTTGATTCCTGTTATGATGTGATAGAGCCCTGCAAGAGGGCTTCTCCATCTAGCATCAACCCCTTTACTGCATCCCATTCCCGTTCCGGTACCCATCCCACACCCAATAAATATAAAACTACCCTAAAATACAAAAAAATAGTCATAACAGAGGTTTGAGCAATGGCATATATAAATAGTAACTGCATATTTAAATGTTGTAAAATTTTAGACAAAATCTATAAATCGCAATCTCGTTTATAAATGGATATGCCTGCTAAACACAAACGTAAAATAATAGTAACATTTTTAACATTTTAAAATGTATGTTACATTTAATTTACAAGTGAGTCGTAATATTATGATAACTTATCGAGTAGGATCCGAGAGCCCCTAGACCTACGCCGTTTTACCAAAACTCAAATTTTGATTTAAAGAAGTAGAATGAAGTTAAGTACGTATGTGTACTTGCTAGCTTGAAAGATGGGCCTTTTACATCTAGCAAAGGTACGTACAAACCTCACTCACGTACGTGAAAGTATGATAGCTGGTTTTTAAATATTTGTGATTCCAATGTGAGAGGCCTTATTCACGAATGACTCTCACGTAGTGGAATCCAGTGTAAGAGAAACTTTAGTGTAGTATCGACGCCACAAGCCAACACCACAAGCTCATATTAACCTCATGAATCTACAGCGCGTCAATAAATATTATGTTCATTTACATAATACATATACAAAAATAAGTTATCATTTTTTTTTTAAGTAAAAAGAAGAACTATGAAGTACGAAGTAAGGAAAGAAAGAAAGAAGAGAACAAAGTAACCCAAGAAAAATAAGGTACAAGAAAGAAAAAGCTCAAAGACAGAGGCATAAATGGAAGAAAACGAAGGGAAATCGAAAAAGAGATAGAAAGCTAAAAATTTAGTTGGAATTAGTACTTTTTTAACTTTTTATACATAAATTTGCCAAAAACGTTTGCCTTAGTGCAGATATATAGGGTAAATCGAATCAGTATAGGGTAAATCGAATCTTCCAATGGTATGTGTAATCTCTCAATTAGTTAAACAAAGATAAGGGTGTGTTAACTAATTACTTACAACAATTTACTTTCAAATAAACGGACTGTTTTTTTTTTTTTCGTTTTTGTTAAGTCTATAGTATATCTATAAAGTATGCAAACAGTTTTTTAAAACACAATAAGTAAGAATCCTGCAGACAGAAGCGCGGATCCTTTACACCCCATAACATGAGCCCCTTGTAGCTGCGGCCACAACTTGGCAATATATTTATTTTGTATCGCGTTAGTAGGTTTAGGGTGGAAACTGTGTAAGCACCCGATGTTATGTCGGGGTAATGGTCCGGGGGATGCTCGTCTATTTGATGGGGTTAGAAAGATCGAGACATGCATACAACAGACTTATTTCTCACAGATTGTGTTATATTTATATATAATAATACAAAATGTCTTTAACATCGTCAGATCTATAATAAAGTGGTTTTAAATGTAAATGATACGTACTAGTGTATATTCGAGCGAAAACTTACATTTTTAATATTTGTAATATGTAAGAAATATTTCTTTAAAAGTAAACAAATAATACGAAATTGAAAACGTAAGGAAGTAAATTTAGTAAGAACTTCTTAGATTAGTTGTATTACATGGATTAGAAAATTGGATTTTGAGGAAGATGAATTTTGATCACTGGTAGATTTACGAAAGAAAAATTCTACGAAAAATTTATTGTAGAGTATGCAAATACGACCAGATGGGAATAAAGAAAAGCGAAATATATGCCAGATATTGTGAAATCGACATTGTGACAGAAATCAGAAGGAAAAGAATTCAATGATTAGAATATGTACAAGGAATAAATTGGAAAGAACAGCTAAGAAAATCTTGAAAGGGAATCCAAGTAGCACAAGAGTTAGAAGAAAATACAGTGCGAGATGGAAATATCAAATACAGGAAGACTTAGATCTTCAGGTATTGTATATTGGAAGAAAAAGACGTCAAATACAAAAGAATGGAGCAATGTCTTAAAGGTGCATCCGATGCACCTTTCCAAATAAAAAAAAATACAAAAACACGTATTTTTCAGAAAATTAACTGTAGAAGCTTCATCATAGTTTTTCAGCCTAAGACCACTACGCATGAAAAAAAGAATATATTGCAATATTGTTCAAAAACACTGCCCCAAGTTATTCAAATAAGAACAACAATCCCAAAAGTAAGGGTCAGCTTTTATGGAATTTAAAATATATACATTTAATAAAATGTAAAATATTCCGATATCAAAATGATTTTAACATACACATATGTGCTACTTATAAATATGAAATCAAATCCTCCAAAGATTACATTAAAGGATTTGAATACAAAACTCACATTCATATTGTATTTATATTAAGAAATTAAAGGACCTTGTTGCTCAGGGTATATGGGATAATCTTAAATCCAGGATCGTTTAACTTTTAGACGAAAGCCATATCCAATAAAGCGTGCGATGTCCATGGAATACTGTAGTGAAGCCAGGATCAGCAGGACTATGAGAGACAGAAGGCAGCAGTCGGGATCTGTTTGACCTGCGACCTTCGTAATGGTTATGGAATTGATATTGATGGTTCAGTAGACTGGCGGCCCATCAATAACAACAATTATAACTTATACTTTGACCCCTAATTTTTGTTAGCAGTGGTAAATTAAGTTTTGTAGACTACAGTCTTATAACAAACTTTAATTCAATGAATTGAATGAACTTTATTTTAAGAATGTCGGTCATCTTATTGGTAGAAGACTCTTGACAACAAGGATTACTTTTATTAAAACTTAATCCTTTAAGATTAAAATTTAACTCCTTTAAAATTCAACACTGCACAAGTGACAATTCTATTCTTATTTTTATTTGGATTAAACAAGTAAATGATGTATGTTTGTTGTAGATAATATTTTCAATAAATAAAAATAAAACCAAACAAAACAAAACAAAACATCTCAGACTAAAGTAAAGGTGTGATATGATAATGTGTCCCAAGTGACCCATTAACATAATAAGTAGACAGAGCGAGAGCCAAAGCAGCCGAAGTCACGAACTGCTCCCCAGACCCTATTCTACTGTCTGCTTTGTCGATGGCAAAGAGACTTTACTCCAGGAGTATATTGTAACATAATGGTTTGGGACTTGAGGACAAATTACCGTAAATGATGCAATTAGAAGACCTCACTTTAATAAATTCATTGCTAACATCACTGAAGTTGTATACATAATGTAAGATGATGAACCTTTAATGTTTGCGAGTTTATTTAATTTAGGTTTTCAAAGATTATGAGGCATGTGTCTTATTGGTTGATATATAAAATACTCTTCAAAAACTGGGGAAAAAATATTTATGTAAAATTATTTTGCGTAAAGTCTCATCTCCACTCATTGTTTTGATATTTAATTTACTGTTTTTATTTAATATTTTAATGTAAATTTCAGGTTTTCAGAAAAGGCATTCATTGTCACATTCATGTTTTAATTTGAGTTTAGTTAATTTAGTTGATGCGCATGCATCTTTAGTAATATAAATTTTGACAGTTCGACAGTTGAAGGTGAAATAATAAAAATTGCTGTTTTTAATAATAATTAGTAATAGAAATTGTTTTTATTTCTTTATTTTTGACAAACTGATATTAAACTTCTTTTAAATATAAATTCTACTGCATTTTGACAGATTATCACATTTTGGAGGTTATAATATAATATAGTTTTCCTTAATTTAATATTTTTAATTTAAAACATCGGACCTTGTAAGGTTCTAAAAAACTAAGAAAACTTAAATAATAAATTTAATTAAAAATGGTACTACGCGTATTGCCATATGCTAAACAATTTAAATTAAATACAAAATACAGATATTAAAGCAGTGAGTGGGAATGATACTTTACACATATCAGTATATTTGATATAAAAAGTATAATAGCATACATTCATTATTACTAAATTTTTAGATAATTTCTGTGACTTGGAAAATGTGCTATAGTTTTTCTTTGTTGATCATATCAGTTCTCCAATAATCAGTTAAGTTTGAATTTCAGTGTCAATCAAACTAAACGTTTTCCGATCTGTAAACACCTTATTTTGTACCATTTTAAGAGCACCCGTTAATATTAGGCGATGTTTCAAAGGTCTATATTTATACTTATCCAAGATATGGGATATATTTTGCAATTTACTACAACAAAAATAGTACCTTCAAGTACAAATATCTTGAGGTATTTTGCCACATTTATTTATTTAAATATTGATGCAATTCCTTTTTAATGCATTCCAAAGGAGAACAATTATCGTGCACAAGAGGTCCTATTTCTATTTCCGCCATATTACTAATGTGCGAAAATGAGGAATAGTGCTACAGTGAAACTTTTTGTATTTCGAATAAATAATATATACACCTAGTATAGTATATTCTGGACCACAGTTTTCAGTGATGAAGACTGATTTCTTATTAAGCTTTTCTAAAAAAAACAAAGTTCTTAAAATAAAACCATGACTAATATGAAATACGTTTAAGGTATAAATTCTCTAATAAGCAATAAATCATAATATAACATGAAACCGTTAAATCGAAAGCGTCTTAAATGTTCATTAGAAATGCTAATAGCCCGCCAGCCAGCAACCTGAATTCCTTCCACGTTAATAATGCCACAAGAGAGCGAGTAAGTTGAAAGTCAAAATCACAGCAAAAAACAAGAAGGACAATGAAGAAATCTTTAGCGACATTCACAAAGTGTATGGGACATGGGACTTGGGAGGGTGTCCGAGAATTCCAAGAACCATATCAAGAATAAGAGTGGTGAGAGTAGTGATGGAAGGGGTGGGGGTGAAGGTGGCAAGATATTCATGGAAGGGGCAATGCGGTGAGGGTGCATGTAACGGGTCGTCGCGGCGTGTCGGATTTTCTGGGGATTTAATGTCGATTTTCTAAAACAAGGGCGTCATGTTCTTACACACACTGTCGAACAAAAAATCGTTTAAGTTACTATGTGTGCAGTTTTTTTACTTTAAATGTTATACATTTGTCAATTCAGATCATAAATACGGAAGTAATATTTTACTTGTACAGTCAAAGATGAAAGATATGAAGTATTTTAAATTGGTTTACGATTTAGATAACATTAGATATTCCCTGTATATTCATATGTGCTCTCATATATGCTTTGCATTTGCACATGTATATGACATACAGTGTAGGTTTTACATCATAACAGGATATACATAGGATATGCAATATAGATGAATGTATATACATTGAATATAGTATGTATATGGAAATGTTTTCTGGGCAAATGGCAACAAAAAAAGATTATATTAAAGTGGAAAATAATTCCTATAAAGTTACACAAAATAAGGAAAACATTAATTCTTTAAAATATCAGAAAGGTGTCTGAAATGTTTCATAATGACTATAAATGTTCTTACATATGTTACACTGTCTTAAATGTGATATTAAATGAAGAACAACCAAATAGCGATACTCAAAAAGTTAGCAGTGTAATATTCCTACAGTTACACAATATATAAACCACACAGCTCGAAATGGAGAGAGAACAGTGTTACTAATACTTTGGTTGTTCATAGTCGTATCACGTGCAAACGATTCGCCAAGAAAAACTTCACACTTTCCCGGTGTGGAAAACCAAGACCCCATACATAGTCATCACAACCACATCTCGTAGTTCCCTCCCCTATCATAACCCTGCCAGTTCGAACCATCCCTCCATAAGCCTTCTGTTTTAACCCTCACCCTTAGTTCAGCTACTCAGTGTCACATGATGTCACCTATAGACGTCTATACATCACTTATATAGCATGCGACAAAAAGTCATATTTGTGGTGGAAAATTAGGAATCAGAAATGAGGAAAAAAGTTTGAGTTATTAGGGGAAGAGGGGAGAGTGTTGTAATGATATTCATGCAGATTCACAAAATATTACTTAAATAAATCAGTGAAGTTTATAAAAATGTATAACGAGATTATTTATTGTCCTGTTTTTCGTCCTTTTTTCTATTTCCGCCATCCACCTCTTTCCTTCACTGCCTTTTTCCTGACAAGCAAACTTAATGTGGTCCAGTGTTTCAATCTCCGTTCTGCACACTCTACACATTCTTTCCTCTCAATTTGCCCAGTATCTGTTTCCTTTCTCCTCGTTTCCTAATCTAAACGTTGCAATCCCTAATATACTTTATCACAAGATGGAAAGTAATTTTACTTTGACAGATTATACTCGTATGTCATGAGTTTGTGATCATGTTTAAGTGTTAGAAACTTTTGAGTCTGCATACTTAAGTGTCATTCCATTTAAGGAATTTTAGTTTTAATTGTATGTTTTAACCTTAAATGTTTCAGTTTGAGAAAGAAAAACTATTGAAACATATATTATAGCACTCCAATTTTGATGGACGAATAATAAGGATCTTTTTAGATATCGTTAGAAAGATAAGTTGTACACATGCAGGCAGGCACTAGATGTGTCACTAACAAAAGAATGATAGGAGTATAACAACGATATAAATGTACAATACAATAAATACTATGATTTTATTTTAAATGTTAAAGCACGTACAACACGTCCGATCTATTCTCTAACAAATTCACTCACTTTTTATAGCGATAAATAACCAATAAATATGTCTTATAAAGAAAGGATCAATCAGTCGTAATTTACAGAATCCTATCTGAAATATTTATGGTAACAATGACATTAGCGCCTTAAAGAATACAAAAGGAAGCGGCACACCCCAATAATAAAGGGGTGGGAACTACATATAAAAAACTGTCGTAAAAAATAGAACTTTATGATATTTTATTGGATGTTTTATTATCAGAATGTATACTTAGATGTGTTTTTATTAATTTTAACATCGTAAAAAGTTTCAAATAAATAAAATCAAAATAAGATGTGTTAATATTATGACACACTGGTTTACTTGTGTATCTATATGCATTCTATTCTTAATAACAATTATAGGACAAAATAGCTTTTTCTTTCTTCATATTTTACAATGATTACAACTATTAAGTCATATTCACCGATCATTGTTCTTTTATAACTAAATTTCAAAGAGAAACTCCTATCACATAGTCTGTCATGGTATGTTGCAATTGTCCTTTGTTGTTTTTTTTTTCTCGGATGGCTTCAAAGGTTTGCCAAATATTAGTAGATGTTGTATTCTTACTTGACAATTACATATACATATTATGTTGTGTTATCTTGATGTTTGAGTTAAGAAATGTTCGATTATTCTTGCTGTTTACCGATTATTCGAGGTCAAATGATCGTGTATGATGAACCTTTTGAAATATTGCAAATATTCAACACTTAAACATTCGTCTAAACATTTGAACATTTAAATAAAATAAATGTTTGTTTGTTTACTGTAACAAAAATACTTGACAAAAATTGCTAATGAATTTACCCGCAATATTGTTTCACTTTAGTAAAATGTTGCATGTATTTAAGATAATCTCCATGTTTTCCATTTAAGCTTATTTTACATATTTTTTTACAAATATTTTATATAATTACATTTTCTTTAGTTAGCTAATAATACCAACTAATTATTTAATAACACAAGATCTTCTTCTTGTTCTCATACTATGCTATAAATAATATAGTTGATTTATAACAAAAAGACAAACGTTTATTGTAGTTTTCGCAATCTTTCTGCTTTAAGATTTAACTTTATAGTGACACATGGGTTAGATCCACCTCGTTGGACGATAAATTACTTTGGGTTAGTTGTCATCTTTCATATGGAAGGTATAAAAAAATGTTATTACTACTATCATATTGTAGAAATAATGAAAGTTGGACATATGAAATACATACAAATACTTGTACACGTTCATTCACACTTTTACCTACACCAACTTAACATATATGTATTTGTATAATCACTTACAATGCTTTAAATTAATCTATTAACAGAAATACAATAAAAAAAAACTATCATAACTCTGTTGCAGTTCTAATTAAGCAACTATAATCAGAATACTAAGGCCTGTAGCACACTCCAAGCGTATTTGAGCGAATTTTGACCGGACGTATACGCGGACTACTACGCTTTATCTATACGAACCCTATAAATGTAATAAACTCGTACACTGCAAGCGACAACGCCGTCCGAATACGAGCGTTACCTACCTTTCAGATTGGAACCGCATTTCAGCAAATTTTAACCAAGCGTATACATGGTACAGCGCTAAACCTATCTCTAAATCCCTAAAATAAAGCTTACGCTTAGCTAATTATGCCATTACTAGAAAGTCGATGTCGCATGTAGTAGGCTGCAGTATGAGAGCAAGTTTAAAGTATTAAATAAACTTCTTCTTTAACATTATACATATACGAATACGTACGACTATATACCAAACAAAGAAATATTTAACTTGTACTTCAAGTCCTAACTGTATGATGACATTCATAATTTCAATAAATATTAAATATTAACATATAGATTAAGAATGGTGTTATAAATTAAAGTTTTAAAGTTGTTGAAATATTTATAAGTAGACAAAGCAATTATCTTAATCGATTTTAATTGGATTTATGACCTGCCATTATAACATAATACCGGCTTGTCAAGTGTGTCCCAACAAATTAATAAAAAATTAAATAGGATGAATCAGACGCACGGCGTGTGAATAAACACAGACTGGGGTTAACTGATCCAGTGACACTGTAAGAAAGTAAAGTTGTGTTGTAGTCGTTTAGAATTTAGTTTACGAGTATATAGATGTGAAAACATTTTATTACAGACGTACGAGATGTAATATGGTAAATATTTTATTAATAAAAAAACTACTCGTAATTAACCTTGTAAAACTAACTGTTACATTACAAAATTAGTTCATTATTATTAAGTTCTCTTGCTTTTGTTTCGAGATATCAATAATAATATTGGTAAAACTGGGATCCCAACTTGGAAATTACACATTGAAACTGTTGTGTGTAAGAACGATGCCAAAATATATGTACTATCAAGAGCCCTCAAGATATCTCATTTCTATGAGATATTACAATCAGGGACCAAAATTTTATTGTAACAATAACTTAAAAATAACGATTGAAATTATATTTTATCAATAAACTAACTGTACTTTTTATAATGTTAAAATAACGGTTTTTTACAGTTGAAAAAATGTGGTTTTCTCTTGCCTAAAAGAACACAAATACCAAATTTCAACGTTCTAGCTCTTTTGCATCGTTATCCAATTATTGCACAACCATAATATAAATACACACTCAAAATTTCAACTTTCTTTCTATTACGGATAAAAAGTTACATATCAAAAAGTGCCAAAATATATTCCGTTTTTGAAATTTCTACTTAACCGGACGTTTTTTGGAAAAATCAAGGATACCAAAAGTCTTATTCTCTACGAAGTTGGCCATTTTCAAAAACATTGAATGAGCCCTACTGAAATGAGACCATATAAAATTCAGTACCAAACATATAAGAATATATGCTGTTATAGAAAACAAAGTTAAGTAGGCTTCTCTTTCAAACTTATTATATCTACGCAATTAAAATTCTTTAATTCGTTTTACTTGGAGATGATATTATGACAGAAAAGAATCTTTTCCACGAAGTGTTTTCGTCGGGAAATTTGATATATGATACTACTCAACTTGTATAGTCCCAGGGAAAATGTACTTGACATGTTAAACGTACAAAACATATTTTAAGTCATCTACCAGAATACACATAATGCCTGAACATTGATTCAGATTTAGAAATACGTATTATTGTATAAAAATAATTGGCAAATACTTTATGAGAAAAGTAAAAATAAATCGCGTTACTAATAATCTGTATAGTTTTTATTTAGTGCAGAAGAAATAAGTTTAGGATAGTCATTTATTTTCAAGATGTATTGAAAAAAAAATTTGAAAAAAATTATATATTGTTAAAATTACAAACTCATTTCAAATTGCAACACTATAAAAATGAACTAATATGCGCATTTATCTCAAAGAGAGTGTTACACTTTATCGTGCAGTTTTTTAAAACTTCTCAAGAAAAAAACTGCAATTTTAATTTGATCATGTTGTATTTTAAAATGTGCCGCACAGTGTATATTGAAATTGTGTGCGATAGAGTACATTTTTTGTATTCTAATGTTACACTAAAGTGTAGAACTGTCTGTGTAAGAAAGACAGTGTGAAATTAAATCAAGAAAAGAAAACACCATTAGCACCAAAAGAATTCTGCATAAACACATACTTGGTCGACAGAATAGAAAGAAAATATGTTTCTATCTTCAAATGAATTGGCATAACTCATTTATTTTTATTATATACAATTATTTGCACCTTTTTCTCTACCTCTCTTTATTTAAAAGTTGTATTTATGCTGCACCTGATTGCGAGTGCAGCCTCATCCTCATTGCAGTTATTAGTTAGTGGTAGTACAGCTGTCTGCTTCAATGAGCGTTGAATGGGGGTGGGGCAGTGGGGTTTGGAAGCACAATGAGTCTACCACACACTCACACACACATCTACACGACATGATCCTTGTCCAAGTCACGTACCAACAATTCTTAGTAATACAGTTGTAGAAAAAGAATTGTGTATTTACTTTTATTGCTTACTTGAAAAGAAAGTTTTATAAGAAATATTTTTTAAACAAAAGACCAGCTTCTCTAATCAACTCATAAAAATATGCATAATGTAAATGTTAATGTATTTGGTAGAGTTGAATATGCTTTGTATTTTGCATTCCCTAGGGGTTGGCAACCTCCATAGGGTTAGGAACATTACTTTTTAAGATATGTATGTAAAGGGGCTAAATATGAAACAGTAAGTAAAAGTTCTCACCGAAAAAATAGATTTGTGAAAGACAAATGTTTCTGAAAATCGACAAAGAAAGCAGCACATATAGAAGGTTAGTCGTATCCTTCCATATTTCAAGGATATAACGTCTGAAAGAAAAACTATTCTTCTCAAAGAAACACGTTTTGTAATCTTGGTATCGGCTATTAAATTCAATATTTTCCCTCAAATTTTAAGGAAATCTAAAAATATATAGTTTAAAATAGTGTATTTTTAATTATAAAAAGACTAAAAAATATAATAAACAACCTATTAAAATAACTTAATAACCACATAAAGAATAAGCTACATCTCAGATAGAAAATTATCTTACTGTGTCAGACTTACTAGCTTGCTATAAGTTAATTCCAAGATTCATAATGTACTTGTTATGTAGAAAAATTTAGGTTCAAACTTCCTAGTATTTACCTGGGATGAAATGCTGAACATTTCATAAAATTGAGCTATATTCGTAAAAATAATTCTTTGAATTTTACTCACAAATAGAAAATCTACACAAAAGCCCCCACCCAACGACTCTCAGTAAATTCGGAGATGTTACAAGTTAAAGAAAATAAAGCAGGCGCACTTCCTAAATACTGTTCATAATGTACGCAATGTTTAAATAACATTTACACAATTATTGCATATAAAACAAAAATATATCAAAAATTAAATAAGCAAATATTTAAAACCGGATGGAGCTGAAATACCAAGTGTAATCATTGTATTATTTAAAGATTTGTACATCATCGACCATCGACCGGCTGTGCGTTCACTTGCTAAAAATACTTCGATAAAACAAACTCATGCGTAAAGATCTGTTAAGCAGATTAGTAAATTGCAACAGAAATATTCATTCTGTAAGTTTGAGTAATAGTAAGTATATATTTTACCAAAAAAAAAATCGACATATATTTTTTCGACAATTTCTTTAATATGATATATACAACAAATTTGGCAATGTATGATGTTTTATTTTTTATACCTTAACATTGGTCCTCTATTAAATATACTTGTACCAAATTGAAATAAAATATATATTAAGCAATATGCTGTTGTACGAGGTTCAGACAAACTAAGTTTCAAAGTATTAAGCATTGAGGTATGCTGAAACTGTTACAATATACTCTACAGTAATATGTACTGTATTTAGAAAATATTTGCATCTTCTACATTGAAAGAGTTTGCATATCAAAAGAAAAATAGAGCTAATTATTTCCTAATGTAGAGCAAGGTTTTACACTTTATTCTTTTATACAAATAAAATAATATTTGTCATCATGATAATTTATGTAAATGATACGTCTTTTAGAGCCTATATTTTAATATAGGAATCTCATTGAATCTATTTCCTATTATTTTGAAACCATGTTAAATTTATTAATTTTGAAACTATATGCTGTAAATAAAATTGGATTTCTTTTATTTGAATTATTGCTACGTAAAATGGTTCTATATCGTCCCAATCACCTGTAATTATTTAAATCTAGATTGACTACTGTGAATTGAATTATATTAGGCAATTTTATAGTGTAGCACATTTTTTATATTACCGCCCGATGCATTTTTTGCATGCCCTTCGACCTTAATTGATACCTTGACAGATTGTCAAAGTTGACATTTCAATGTCTGCCAAGCGTTTCTAGATCGCAATTTAAAAAATATTTATTAAACAATATTTCAGTTCTTGCATAGCAACAAATTGTATGTCTAAATGTATCGGCTACATATAGTTGACAATGCTTACCATAGAGATATAAGAATAGAATACGCGAAGTGTACGGCCGCGTGTAAGAGCAAGTGATAAAGACAAAGTGAGAGATAGCCTACCGAGAGTCCTATTTGTTTCTTCCTAGCCGAACCGCTGCTGCTGGCTTAGTCGATTGGCGATATGGTAGAGGATAGACAAGCAAGCAGACATCGTTAGCGCGGCAGTCAATCACAGTACTCGGCTCGAAAGAGACACAGAGAACTTTCGCGGCTATCTCTCTCTTTGCCTTGCTATTCTTATGTCTCTATGGTGCTTACAGAATCATATATATTTTATACAATCATACATAATTTCCTTCATTTATATTATTTCTTCACAGAATTACAAATGTTATGTTTTGTTTTTAGTAAAAAAAGCAAAGAAGAACAAAATAAACAAAAATGTATCACAATATTTATCAAATGTTAGATTAAGAAACGTCAATTATTATATTTTAATCAGCAACAAAAAATAACAATTTTTGGGTTGTTGCGCGAGAAAAAATAACGATTTTTTGTGTTACTTTTTCTGTAAAATAACGCTTATATAAAAGAATCATGACAGAGATGCAGTTAACTGACCAAACTTAATTATATCGCACATCATAACGTCTGTCATATCCCGTTACTTACACAATGTTGCGGATCCCGCGAATGCATTCTTGCACACTCAGTGATCTGTATGCAGTCTCATAAATTTGATTAAAAAAAAAACTAAACAACTAATATAATATGTATTTTAGTTCATCATGAGATCATGCTGCAATGTTATAATGCATCACGCGGTCTACAATAAATATTAACATTTAAAATAACATTTGTAATGTACATTATTTAAATTAAGACAAAACAATAATAAACATGTCTGCTGTGACTTATAACACATCAGAATAATGTGCGAGTAAGTATGACGCATACTTGTGAACAAATATGATTTATAATGCTAAACGTAAGAACGTATACATTCAGTCATGTACGCATGTCGTAAACTTATTTATTTATATTTTATAGTTTTCTAAAGTAATTTGCTACTTAAAAGTTACAAGAAAATACTGGGTATTACTTCAAATTAGAAACACAATAATAATCTTAAATAACTTAGAATCGGAATAAAGTGACTTTGAAGAAACACTTCTTCGTTCTACATTCTTAAGAAACGCATCATTTTTATTATGATAGACGACACAGTGAGCGATAGCATTGATGCTTGATGCTGACTACTTGATATTTTCTGAATTTCGTTGTTTTCAAGCTAAAATAAAGTCGTTTCATATGAATTAGTGCAGGCGCTATAGGTAGTTGAGTATGCAAAATGTGAGGACCGGCAACTATGGTCGGATTCTTATACCTGAGACCCCAAATAATAACTAAACACATCTTGCCACCAGCTGTGATGGTCCCTTCCCGATCCCTTCACATCCCCTCTCCTATACTTAGCAAATATCGGGTGTCTTGGTCTATGGTTCGTTGGTTCTCATACAATGAAACATTTTCTAGGATGCCATTTAGCTGCTGAATCACTGGGTGAAAGGATATGCGATATTTTGCGAAGATTTTATTACTTTTATTTCTATTTTTTTCATTTAACAATCCATCCTCACTTTCACCATTAGAAAAAAGTATAAATTATTACTGAAATAATCATTAAAATGATTTTATAGATTGTACTCAATACATTTCCTTTACAAATAAGAGTATAGGGGTAAAAAAAAATGGACCAAATATTTGACCGGCAAGATCCGCATTATTAATTTTTGACCTTGTATTCTCTTAGCACTTGAATTCTATGAATTATTTTCCAATTTTACGCCTAATGTGTATAGAACAAATTCACATTATTTTATTAATAGGTTCAGGACAAAGTAAATTATAATTGTTTAAATAATAAAATAAATATGTTTCTTGACTGAAACTACATATTAAAGAAACAATAATCTTTGCAAGCGTCGTTTATAAACAACTGCTGTTTAACATCTTTTTTTTTAGTAAATTTAGGCCACTCAATTTAAACCTTAATATTATAAACACTGTTGTTTATTTTAAGCATAACATGCAAACAATCGTAAAATAATGTGAGCATGCTTTTAAAACAATGTGTACAATATAATAGCATTAACCTATTCCGGGTCCTGATCAGCGTCTTAGCACATAGTGTGCATCGTGTGCTTTTTGATCACCGTTCCAGTTTCTCTTGGAATAGAAATGACGTCATAGTGCGTGGCCACTGTAACAACACATCGCACATGGTGACAACATAACAATAACAATTCTGAAACTTGATTTTGTGTTATATTCCATGGTTCCACTTATTCTTAAACTTTGAATAGAAAGCCTAAGCATACACAAAATCAATTGTGTCTAGTCACAATCAGGGACAGTCTTTAGTCATTGCGAGGCCGCGGGCAGCAGATCTTTGCAAGGCCCAGGGCGGTAGATCCCTGCGAGGCACTTGTTCTTTGTATAATTTATGTAAATTGTAAGTAAGTATTTTTGATGATAATTGACGAGAAATAAAATGTTATATTGGAAGATTTATAAAAGTAAACCAGCACAAAGACGACAAATATTAATAATAATAAACTAAGGCACATGAATGCCTTAAAAGATATACACAGTGATTCTAGTGGGACTTCTTAAGAGCGAGGTGCGATATTCAAATACCCAGTAAACAATTTGGTGAAGTGCTCTATTTAGTGACGTTTCTATCACTATTTCACTTCAATTATAGTTCGCATCAACTTTATCTTCATTTGTATTCCAACAGGTGGAGTAATTTCGCCATTTGTAGCCGATAAAGAAGACATTTTATAAGAAAAAATGTGAGAAACTGAACTATAAATGAACTCTTTTATGACAAAAAAATCATGACGCATCTTCAATATGATGTCAAAGTGACTCTAAAATGTTTACTGGGTACATATATAGTAATTAATTTTTATACTTTGGTTGTTGCGCGAGAATGCGAGGCCCCGGGCGGTTGCCCTGCTTGCCACCCCCTATAGCTGCCTCCAGTCACAATTACCTTGCCGCCTAAATGAAGTTACCCCTTTTTTAGCAAACATGTAAAATCAATTGTATTTATTCCTATGCCAATTCAGTTGACCAAAATTTTATTTTGATTTATAGAAACATTTCTTACGGACTTCTGTCATTCACATTTTAACATTTGAGTATCTCTGAATTACATGCAGTTAAACTTAGCCCGAAACGTTTGTCTATTTCAGATTACTACGAAATTGTGAATAAGAACAACTCAAGGATATCATATCGGCTGGAAGTACGAGTGTACCGTACGTAAAAGTCCCTACTATAACGAATTGGCTATTAAGTAAACGTATATATAATTTCCAAACTATTTCCTATTGTTTTAAGCACGTTCGTGGAGAGTTAAACGTATAAAAAGCATCTAATAAATTTGATAGAAATAACGCAAAGCATCTGTTACATTGTTTACATATATAAGGCGTCACTACAAATATGTCTAATTTATTTATCTTTATCATTCAAAACTGTAAACAATGTAACAATGTATTAGGTTTTATACCCCAAAAACGAAATATCTTTTTCTGAACGTACCATAAATATATTTTTCTACCTGTGGCTTAGAAAGTGCTTCGAAAAATCTAACTCAAATTGAAATCAGACTATTCGATATTAGTACGATACGAAAAAATATTTATAGGGTAATCATCTCTATTGTAGAGTAAGGATAGCAATAGATAGCGTGATGTCAAGCGTTAGTTTTCATAGCCATTTAAATGGTCATTTTCATTGCTAATATTTTCTATAATATTGTGACTATGTCCGTCAGTTGTCCTCAGCAAGTGTAAGTGCGTATTCGTTGGTCCAAGTTGTTGTATCAACATTCTAAGAATAAGGCACCTCTGTTCTCTTGCATGATGTCATAGTAGGACCATATTGAAGTTACAGCGATGCACTAAGAGTATTTATAGTTCCAAATAGCGCTAACAAAATGAAATGTAAAACACGTCTTAAAAATTTAGCTGGTCGTAAGCCATATATAAATATAACATTATTATAGAACATGGTTCAACATTGTTGTACATTACAGTCAACCATAAAATGTACTGCTGAGATGATCTTGTGTTTAATTTAGTCTAGATTTTATGGAGACGGTCGCTGAGTCATCATTGAGTAAATGCAAAAAGCGGCTGCTAAATGATGTGGGTACGAGTATCTTTAAACTTTGAATACATGACGAATTGAAGGTTATGTCTAAACGTCATTTATAATGGTCCAGTTTCTTTTATTTAACGATTATTTTTATTGGCGAATACAACAGATGTATTGTTAAAATTAGTTTTACAATCAGAGCTAGAAAAAAACTGTAACATAAAATTTGCAGGCGTGACATTAATTACTGTCGTAAACTTTGAGTTAGTATTTTATATACAGATACTTAATATTTTGCGTATAAGTAATATTTCCATCATGTATCATTAATAAATTTAAAAAATCTTTTACTGTTGGACTTCTCTCAATTAAAAGTCAATAGTTATATAACAATAAGTTATTAATATGTACATATAATCTCAAGTCTCTTAACCAATCTATATGTGATACAAGCGTTGTCCCTTAGACACATGTCCTGGTTCATAAGTCACGAATTAGCATTCCTGAAGAATAGGCACCTGTACCTCTGCATGATGTCATGGCTAGGCCTGAGTTGAAGTCACAGTGATGTGCGGATGGTATTATATATAGATAGTATAGTGAACGTGTAATATGCAAAATTATTTTGAAAATATAAATATCGTAACAATATGATCACAATTATTGGATAATTTACGTTTCTATTAAATTTATTTTAAACCAGTTTTTACTATTTTTCACATAAATTATCAATGAACAATATAAACTACATATCTATCAGATGAATGGAGTTGGCAAATATCCATGTTGTAAGGGGGCGTCAAAAATTTACAAGCAAAATAAAAAAAACTGAATATTTTTTTTTTATAATAACGTATACAACTTATCATGACGAATAGTCTGGTGTTTTGGCAAAACTTCAAAATATGTCGGACGTTCAAACACCCGTTGCATTATAAAATCGATATTTTAAAATAAATTTTTGATGTTGATGTATTGTCTAAATTACAAAAGAATATAATATATAAATTTTAGATAATAAATTTAACATACTTATCTAATATTTAATTAATTAATTTAATAGTTAACATTTCTTAATTTATATAATATGAATAAATAATCTTTATTGTTAAAATATCCTTTAATTAATACAAATAAAACATTGATCTATTTAATCAATATTACTTTTGACCTGGACGAAATATTTAAGTAAAGAGAACCGTCTCATAGATGATTTTCAATAAAAATTGAGTCTTTGTATTCCAAATTTTGTAAAAAAAATAATTTCTCTCTATACAATATTTCTTCTTCTGGGGAAATGTATTAATTGAAGAATAAGATAAATGAATATACCTATAATGTAAAACTTTTGTAATAAAAAACCTAAAAAGACACACATTTTTACCTGTTCTTATTATATTTGCTTACTTACAATTAAATATGCAACAACCTTAGCAAACGAATTGTGATTTTTTTTGTAAGTACATTTGATTAACGTATTATTTGCTATATTTAAATTGCTTAAATGTGATTATGACTGTGTTTATTTTTTCTACGATAAGGAAACCTAAAACTGTTGACATTCTTTATATAGTCTAGTAGATATCACTATACAAGCATTCTTGGTTAGGCTTATCAGAACATCACAAATGATGGACATAAAATAGAACCGTTTATGCAGACTTTGCATATTGCTCAATACCGCAGATCGAATCTTTTTTATGTATTTATTATATAGCATTACCAGTTAAACTATAAAATTTTTTACATAAATATGTTGTACGAGAGAAAAATTGTATAATTTGACAGACAATTTAAAGGGAACATTATAAGCATCCCTTCAAACGCATTCTACAACGTTATTTACTGATCGCTCTTTTTGAAATGAACATATATTCCGATTTTTTTTTTATTGATCCTGTTTTTTCTAATATTTTTTAATAAATTTAAACCATCACTTTCCAAAATAATGACTAGATTAATTGAATTTTGATTCTACAAATTTCTCTGCATAAACAGAAGTTTTGTGAGGACTGTTGGGAGAAGTTTTCAATGGTAGAATAAAAATGTTCTTTTACTGGTTTTACACTATGGTACACGAAAATAGAAACGATTGATCTGAACAAAAACGAACAGAAAAATTTCAGTTTTGATTACTTTTATTTATGTTTAAATATATAATAAATATATAAAATATTAAATAAATATCATATTCATATAAATAATATCTATCATAGCCAGACAAATTTTATTCATTGATATTAGATAACGGGACAACCATTAATTCAGTTAAATTTAAGTTTTAATCAGTTTTATAATTATTACTAATTACACAACATCAACATATGTCACATTTGTTAACATACTTCTAATCGACTCTTACATCTGTAAAATAAAAACAAATAACTGAACACATGTAATGATAATAAAGATCACAAAATAAGGTTATGTTCTTATGTCATCTTGCGTCAGTTATACCACAAGTAACTACAAATAAAAAATGACATATATATCACATATTTGTCAACTTATATCTAAAGAATTGTTCATTAAAAAAATGATATATTTTGAGAAATTAATAATGTAATTTATGATGCCGCTTATGGCGCATATACCGATGCAGTAGTTGAAATCATTGAAAAACAAAAGTTTACAAAGTTTAAGTTACAAATTGAAATGCGAACGAAGTGTACTTCGTTTTAACGACACATCATATTTTATTTAAATAGCTAAACGGACTTATTCAGTCCTGTACTTCGTTTTATTGAAATTAACATAATTTCAAAGTAAACGCATGTGGTTTGCTATAGATATACTGTAGCTCGAGTGCAGTGTAAATGAGCCTTAAAAAAACATATTAATGAACACCTTAAAAATTTTAAATATATGCGAATCGGCAATTGAAATGTTATATTACAGAGTTTACAATTAAAATTTTTCACAAAAATAAAATATTGTTATTGAAAAAAAGAAAACTGAAGTTTCTTCAAACACAATATAAAAATTATAAAATTCATTTTATATAATGGCCACGTGTAAAAATTTTATACAAAAACCAGACCCCTAAGAGTACTAATATTATTTAGTTTCAATATTCACCACCAGAGATCATACGGGAGAAAATGAACAAGTCTACTTGGTGGTTGTGACTTGTGAAGTCGAGAAGCACTTCTCGGTTACAGCCCACCATTAGGGTACAAAATTAACTCAATTATTTCTATATAAACATACCTGAAACAATCTAAGACACATGTTCATTATTTGCGTCTCTCTCAGAGGACTCAGAGACCAATGACTACAAAGTCTGTGTATGTTTGGTTAATTGGGAACATATAAACATGCCGCATAAGTTACTTGTATCCCGAGTAATTTTAGTAATTTTCTAAGGAGTAGAACCCTTCTAGAATATTATATTGATGGAGTGAGAATGGGGAATGAGGAATGGGTAAAAGCTTCAAAATTGTAGGGGTGAATTTAAAAATGATTAAGAAATAAATCAAAATTAATTGATTCTATAAATTTGTGTCAGCACTGCACTTTAATTATATATACATGACTATTACATCTTGTCCCACTTATCTAACATAATAAAAGTTACCTGTTAAGTAAATAACGTATACGTAATTACGTAAGATACTTAAAATACAACGTTCTGGAACTCATTTTATTGCTTTTTGAATAATAAATCAAACTTTTTGATTATTAACATACTTTGCAAGGATTATAAAATCTTAAGAAGTCCCTTTTACGGATTAAATGATAATAAACTATATTTATTTATTAAAAATATTGTTAGGTTTTACTTAATTAAAATATTATATAATTGTAAAGTAGCATAATATCCATGTCTTGTGTTAAGCGGGTAAAGATGTCATGTAATATCTGATTAAAAGATTCTAATTTTGTGAATATGTAAATTTTAATCGAAAGTTGCAGAAATACAGATTTTAAACACTAGAATGTTACTATGAAATTTGTGCTTGCGTCTTATTGAAGCAAAAATTATATGCCTCTGCAATAGGCTTTTTCTATGCTATGCTGTTATGATTAGAATACAAAAAGTTGATCATTCTGAGTTGTTTTATTATTAAAACAATAACTAATATTGTTGTACAATAATTGTAAATATTGTTCTCTCAAAGTCTCTTTAAATTAAAATTAAGTTTAATAATTGCGTGTGCTTTACTCTTAGCTTAAAATGAAAATATACGCATTAGAATTGGTTATGTTTCAAAATAACTGCATCTACTTCAACAATAACACATTGCATCATCTAACAAATCATACGAGTATACTGGATGAAAGAAATTAAAGTTAAAGGAATATAAAATAAACCGTTAAAAAGATTTTGTTCTTAAATCATGATATTATTTATACGAATGCCATGGAAATAAACTTGTTAGCTACGCATTTCAGAATAAACCAGACGTTAATTTGATACAAATTGTTGGTTGAATTAAAGAAAGAATGATGCATATGATGTGCCACGTCAATCATCTGTCGTAAGGGCAGGTTATAAGTTCAAAAACCAAAAATATAAAAACCCAAAAATTATATTCAATTAACTTGATATGATTTTGGTGAAAGAAACGAACAAATTAAGCGTGCCCAAGTTTTCTATAGCTTGTATTCTAATTTGTAATTTGATGAAAATTACCAAAATTTTTGTTTTTGATTTGGATTCCGCAATGGAAGAGCAAAATTGTACAAATTTAGAACTGGAAGGTTACACAAATTTAATTTAGGTAGAAATTGAGTTCTAGTAAGAAACATTTGTGTTCCGTACCCCGAATGGCTGCCCTGTGAGCTCGAATATTTGCTTGTGACTTTGTGTGTTTTTCTGAATTCTATCACCAACGACCAATTGCTATGTTAGCAGCATTTTAAATTATCAAGCCTCATATATAGGGACATAATCAATTAATTTTACGTAAAACTAAACCCAGACAATATACCGCTAGCCCGGAGATAGAATTGGAAGACACAGCGTCAAAAATAAATGCTCTTTCCGTTGTCAACTACATAATGTTTAAATAATGAACCCGATGTATTTGATCTTTTACCCCTATTTCTACTCGTATTGATCTATCTACCTACAGAATAGACCTCAAAACAGGTTATATCCGTGATTAAGGTAGAACAGTAAATGAAGATATAGATTACTATTGTTGTAATTATTGAAAACATGATACTTAATTAAACAATATTAATTATAATCTCACAACATGAATGAGTATAGACCTAGCTGGCAAAGTAATGAAACACAAAATTAAGAAAGATATTATTGTAGCAATTATGACTTAATACTTTTTTATATTTAATTAAATCTTTCTTTTAATAAATAATTAAAAAAGAGCTCGCTCCCCTAATATCAGTTACATAGTAAAATATTATAAAAAATGTAATCAATTACACGAAGCAGTGAACTCTAAACTGGGTAGCATCATAAGAGCGAAATATGTACTTATTAAAATAGAGTACAACGTGAAAAACAGAGGTGGATTAAGGTAAATGGGGCTAAAACATTATTTTTTTTTAAATTATTGTTTTCATGAAATCTAGTTAAGGAAAGCGTACACAGGTCTGCGTACAATGTCTCGCATCAAACACATTACATTTATCGCATGAAACGTGGAAGAGAATGCGAGCGGAGGGAAATCAAGCGAGCACTACAGATTTTAGTGGTATTTGTATGATTTGATGAATTAATGTCGGTATTTTCCACGCGGTGCTTCGAAGAACAAATCTATCTAAGATAGAATATTGCAAGCCGATCTCAGTTATTGTCTTAGGCCCCATGACTCAGTCTACACTGTCTGAGAATTACTTCAGACTTGCATATACATATGTATCTAAAAGTTTATATAAAAGAAAATACGAACTTATAAAAATATAAAATAACTTGTAAACTTATGTTTCATAAAGCAAGTTCTAAAGTGTTGGCATAAAACTTTCTTAAGTTAGCGAGAGAACAGTTGTGACAATATTACGTCGATATCGTTTGATATGTGATAATATAATATCTTTGTTATGAACAAATAATATCAAGTTTATTTATTTATAAATGTATGTCTATTTTTTACATGTATAGAGAAGCTTACTGATAAAGGAGAGCCGCGCCGCAGGCCCCGCCTTAACATAGGCCACTATTATTTTTGAGCGAGAGTATATATTTTTTAGTTCTGCTTTTAGCACTGAAAATGTTTTGGATATATAATTGTGATAGGCGCACATATTAAGTACTGTCTCGGGTTTCAATCATTAAACGTAGTAATGTATCAGTTATCTAGTAAACTATTTGGCGAAATGTCACGCTTTATGAAATTTCTGCCACTACTGCACTTCATTTGACGCTTGGATTTCTATTTTTATTCATAGCTCTAGAGAGAACTATTTCATGACAAAAAAGCATAGCTTTTAATAAACCGATACAGGACAAAACATCTCAAAAATGGACTATGGTAAATTGAACTCACAGCGAACTCTTTCATGACAAAAAATCATAGCTTTTAATAAACGGATACAGGACAAAACATCTCAAAAATGGACTATGGTAAATTGATAACCGAGATTTATTTTTTACTGTGCAGAGATATTCTTGCTGTGTAATGTAATTCATAACTATCTTATATTGGTATAATAATTATGTATTTTTTTCATTGTTTCATTTAAGTTGATTTACTTTGCTGGTTTTCTGTTGCCGATTCTATAGTCACTCTTGGAGAAACTCTCAAATCACCAACAGCTTTTAGCAACACGTTACATAAGATATTTAAATTATATTCTTGCATTAAATTAATATCTTGCCAATTGATTATTTCTTAATTACATCGGAGGACGGTTGGTGTCCTCCGTTCATTTAGTTATACTCGTTTAATGTATTGAAACTACTTAATTTAAATGTACAATTCCATTCAGATTTCATCCACAAATCTCACCGCACATACTTAAATTTTTAATTGAACATTAAAATAGAATCCAACGTCAAGATAATCATAAACAAAAATATTTCTATTTTGACATTAAAATAACTATAAAACAAACATTAAAGAAGATAGATACATTGTCATAAAAGTAGCATGTTCATGTAAAATCGATTTATATGAATTGGATTCACTTTAATTTTATCTGCGGTGAAGAGGAGGGGGTGACGTGGAGTGAAAATAACTATTTACCACTTAATATTTATTATTTTCTCGTTTGATCATGTGAGTTCCCTAAAGTACGCTGTAACTATTTCACTGTATGAAACAATATAAATGTAGCTATATCATGAGTGTGTGCGTAAGATTAAAAAGAAGCAGTTCTAATTTATAAATATAGCCACTAAGTCCTGGAACCTGTGAAATAGGTTCTGGAATACACTGTTAATAACATGTGATGTTTATTAACTGTTATTTGATGTTACACATCTGGATTTTAAGATAATTATTTATTTTATTATTATGTAACATTTTTTTGAAAGTGCAAATTATCCAACCAATTCGTACGAATTCTTAATTTAATTATTGATGTGAGTCATATTGGTTATATTTTTAACTGAATATTTATTTTAAAGAAAGAGTATTATTAGACAACTTATTTTAATTATTATAGCTTCGCGTTAATTCTTTCAATTAAAAATAAATTAAATGAAGCAAATTTATTGTAAATTACTAGTAAGAATTATAGTTGAGGGTTTTTATATGTGTATTACACTGATGCCTAGTAATTATAAGATTAAATTTTGTATGTAATTAATTATAAAAACGTAAAAAGTGAGTAAATATAGAGTTTGTTTGTGATTCGATCCCAAGGCGTAATATGGCGTCAATACTTTAATCCCCTCAGCACTACGTCGTTGTAAATAGAATATTAAATGACATAGTGGGTAAGGGCATTGACTGCTGTGTCTTCGTGTTCGATTCCCGGACCAGAGTTATATTTCCTGGGTTTGTTGTTACACATAATCATAAACCAATTAGACAACGGTGTAGTTCACATATATGAGACCACGTCACTAAAAAGTTTTTAGTTATTTAATTAAAATTATCGACAAAAAAATTATTTAAAATCTTCAATATTTTTGACAGTGTTAGTAACATCAGCATCCCACGTGTACGTACGCAGTTTACTAGAGATTCATCTTGATATGAACTATTAAACCGGGCTTCTGAAGTCGCGCAACTTGTAACTTACACTGACTTTCTTCAATCGCAGATGCTAGAGGTCGCTATTACTAAGAGTCTCTTATTTTAATTCCCATTCTCATTTCATCCTACTGACTCAAAATCAAATAATGTATTTTCCTATGTAAATTCCATTCTTTCGTTTGATATAAATTCAAATATGTAAGTGCAAAAGAAATACTTCAAAGAAGTACTTCATTGAATATTTGTGTAACAATTAGATAAATAAAGAGATTAATAATCGTATATATGTAAGACTTTAGTTAATTTGTAAGATGTTTCAACAAGAGCGGTCTTTTAAAATCAATAGAAAAACGCAAAATTTCCGTGAAAAGTGGTGATATTTTTATTTTAATCTAAAGTACAAACTCTGAGGCTAAAAATGAAACACAATATCTGCCAAATGTCACCAAATTTTGCGCTTTGCAATTGATTTAAATAACCGCTCTTATACATTATGTTTAAAATAGAGTTGTAAACAAATTTGGCAACTCAATTGAAAACCTGATACCTAAAGTATATTTTAAGCGCAATTTTAAAAGTATTTCAGAATAACTTCTAGAATTGTTTCATACGAATACTAAAAGGATGTTGCTCATGGCATAACTAGGATTTGGTTTCTCGTAATCATAAGAGTGCCAAGTTTTAGAATTAAAGACCTAGAGTTCAGTTTCCAATGTTCACTTTGTTTTGAGCACTGTTTCGCGTGTTAGAAGTATCATATCATAAAGTGTCGATATCACATAGGCATATGTAAAGATAACGATGCGATGGAGCAAAAAAGTCACATCAAAAGATCAAAGTGTTCCGGATTTACATGTGCTGGACCAGATGCAATGCATCGGTTTTAATCTGTGGTTCAAATTATTTATTTGTAGAAAAAACTTTATAAAACTATACTTAACGAAGTTCTGAACCCGATATCAATTTTAACTACAAGTATATTAGACCAAAAATAATTCTAATGCTCCTTGTAATAGGAATATAAAAGGTTCATCTACTGATATATTCCAAAAATTATAAAGATAATTATTACAGGTGATGCGATCATAATTTTAAGACTGCGCCATTCAGACGGTCTAATCAGCAAAATATAAAAGACCTCCACAAAAATGACACAAGTTATTAAATTCACGGCAAACACAAAAAAAAAACAGATCAACTCAACACCTAAAACTAGAGCAAATTAAAATGTACAAACATGAAAAACTATTGTTTTCCTAATCCATAACATAAATTTTACAGTCTAAATGAATTAGTGTGGCTCTTGCGGACATTTTGTGGTTGTAAGATTGACTATTCTAGTAGCTTTCGTGCGTCTCTACAACTTTTAATTAAATTTATATTTCTAATTACTTGCCTTTCAACGATTTTCATTAATAACTTGTAAACATCGATTAAATTTTTCCTTTTTTGTTTATCTATCAGAGTTTCTCAATATTAATTTACAAAAAGCTTCTAAAGGGATGACCCAAATACGCTCGCATCTTTTTATTTCAAAAACTTATACTTTAAAATAAGAAAAGGAATAACAATTGTTTAATAATAATTTAATAACTAACAAGATAGAATTTAATAAAGTATTTCTTAAACTGGAAGTTAGAAGAATGAGATTTTCTTTTAGGTATTTCGCAATATTAAATTTAAACGTAATTTCAAGGTTACGACGATTTCTGTGTAGTAAATTTGAGATTTTTGTTGTACCATTGATAAAAAAAATAATTAGTTATTAACCTGTAATAATTGACTTAAATATAAAGTTAAAAATATATAAATGGAATATAATTTTAATAATTAATTACGCACTTACATATTAATATACTTTTCACGCTACGTTCTCTGACTATTCAAGAATTGAAGTTGAAATACATACCTGAAAAAGAAAGAATAATTAAACAAGTGTTAAACAACAGTTGATGTACAAACAAATTAACAACCAATTAAAAAAACATAAGTATTTAATTCAAGATAAAACCTTCAAAATTCATTATAACCTAAAATAATTGTGTTGCAATTATTTTATATATTACATGTAAAGACAGTTTAATCAAAATGATTTTAATAACTAGATTATTAGGACAATTATTTTATTCTTCTAATTATAAATAATTAACAAGACAGCTAAGTGTAAACACTCCATGTAATGTTAATGAGAGTAAACTAAGAGAAGAAATCTCAGGAGAATTATTTTTGTGGCGTTTAAAGTGCAATCTCTACATAAATTTACAGTACGGTGTGGCAAAAACGGCTTGCTCTTTGAAATACGTCATAATTTAAACGGACTTAAAGTTAAAAAGTACATTGACTTATTTAAAGTAGAACTTTGCTAAATAAAAATTAAAAGTTGTACTCATATATAAAATACGCAAAATAGAATTTTTGAAGATAGTTTTATTTTCACAAAACCACATCTAATAGAAATAGTGCAGCCCTCTTAGACCTCTTATTTTATGTTTACTAAAATGACATATATTGAGTATAATTTGTCAGTGTGGATTGCTTTCTATGACATTTCTTAAAAATGTTTTTAAACTTTTATAAATAAAATACAGAAATAAAACAATTAAATAAAAGAAATTTTTGGTATAAAAATAGAAGCACATTCAACTTGAGTTGTGACAAAGCTAATGAAGATTAAGCATGAAAACTCTATTGACATGTAACTAAACTAAAGAGTATGTCTAACCCAACATACTCGTGATATGTTTTAAGTATTTATTTTAAGTTGGTTTACACTTGATTAAGTTTTATGATTCTTCTAGCATTAAAATTGTAATTAAAATATACAAGTAATTACTTTATTGTAAACAGATACGCCGAAGATAAAAACGCTTCTTTTATGTAGCGCTATATCACGTTTAAGACTGCTCGGAGTATGCACTAGAACAGGGGTCGGTTAACTATTTGTTAACCTCAAAATAAATGTTTTTATAACGATATTTATTTTCCTCTCTAATTTAAAGCGGGATATTTTATTTCTATTTATTTTTTATTATTTAGGATTTGTCCTATCGAACAAATTTAAACAAAGCTTTCGTGGATTAAGTAATGAAATTTAGAAAATAAAAAAATTGCATCTTGAATAGTTTTTTCTTAACATAAAATAAACATTACATATTTGTTAAAAGGAAAAAACATAAAATATAAATTAAATGGAACATATAAATCATGTAATTCAATACACTAATTAATTTTAAAGTAATGTTTACATTAAGTATTCTTAATTAAGAAAGAAAATGCTACAAATGCAAGATGAAGCAAGCATGGTCTTTGAAAGTTACAACATTTGACCTATATTTATATTAAACATCTGTTGTTTTTAAAATACTAAACGAATAAGTATAAAAAGTACATTTTCTAAAAATTAATCTCTTTATCCGGTTTAACAATAGATCAACCCGGATATTTATCTAAAGGGAACTATTATTTAATTAAGAAAAAATATATATTTTTAGTGGTGTGTGTACTTTCATACACATATGTATATGATTTTAGATGTTAGTAAAATTGCTCAATATATATTTTGTACTGCTTCATCATAGACGTATACAGGAGAGCATGCAAACGGAGTATGACTTCTTCAAAATTTAAGAGATATGTACTGGATCGGAAGACACAGTGAAAGAGAGCTTTGACTCCTGTGTTGTCAGGTTCGATCCCAGAACTAGAGTTATATTTTCTGGGTTTGCTGTCAAGTGATAGGACTTAACATGAGATATAAGCCGACGTTAAATTAAAACACCTTGTAAAGCAAGCTTAGTACAATGTAAATTCAAGATTCATTTCTACCTGGGCATTAGATATTCAAAAAAACAACAGGCCAATATTTTTTCTATATTTAATTGTTTTTATTTTTTAACCTATGTTATAATATCAGCATGTAGATGTCGTATTCGAAATTTTCATGACGTCATTAACCTTTGAAATAAAAAAGACAAAGACCTGTGCATCTTATAAAATATTTAGTTTTAGACGCCCATGTAATAGAATTGCAGTTATCAACCCACGTAAGTTACAGCGATCTTTGTATCTCGGTAAAATGTGTATAAATAATATTTAGTAACTATTAATAAATACAAGTTATAAATGAGTCACTAGTGATGTCCACTTACAATAAATTTAAATTCGAGATAATATACTAAAAATAATAATAACACAAAAACAATTATTTTAGTTTAAACGTTAATGCTTTACTTCAGTTCTATAAGTATTTGATTTCTGCGCAGTCTGCTACAAGTTACAAAAGAAAATTGTTGTTCGTTAGTATAACAAGTGACAGCGAATATTGCTTATGTACTACATAACATCATGGTAATTAATAAATAATACCATTCCATCCTCGTAATAATTAATTTGACTTCACTAGAATTTTTTTAACAATATATCTTTTTTGTGTGTTATTTATTTAAGCTACAACTATTTTTATTGTTGCCTCTTAAATATCTATCTATGGCCACCTAGAAAATTGTCTTACAGTGCAGTTTCAAGCTTCCTGCAAGCTTATTAAAAGGTTCACTATCTACTTCTGACATAGAAATTGTAAGGCAGTGAGCAATAAGTTGATAATATAGAACTAGATAAATGCGTTGACTCTGGCTTTTCATCACGCAAAACGTACAATAATCTGTTCGACAATATGAACACCACTATTCTACTAAATGTCTCACTAAACTCATCCGCAGTTAAATTTATTTTTATTTTCACAAACTAACTAAGAGGACCCAAGCAAACACACAGCAGTTGATGGAGGAACAAAAATAAAACATATTTCAACATTAATTAATTATTAATTAAAAATTAACAAAAATTTATATCATCAGGAAGATATATTTATTTTAATAGCTCCACTTGTTATATAAACCACTTTTATTAATTTGGCATTTAGATTAAATGCTTTTTTACTAATTTATCTATTTAAATAAATTTAAAAAAGATCATAAAATGGTAAATAATAATAAACATAAATATCTTTTTTATATTATTTATTTGCTAGTTGGTTTTTTTGATTTGTTTTATGTTAAATTCTGTCAATTATTTTTCTCTTTATTAAAGTTTCTTTATTCATCATAACTATTTACACTGTTAGCACAATTCAACAAGTGTTACGCTAAGATTAAGACGTTTTCTATTACAAGTCTTATAAAATATGTCTTTAATCTTTATTAAACCACATTTTACAAGTACTTGGCACATTTCTCATAGTTTCCGGTTGTCATGTTTCTAGCATTCCAGTCGGTAGCCTGATTATGTTTCAACTGATGATTTTATAACTGATCTTAGGAGCAACATCTGAACCTGTTACTGTTAGTACACCGTCATCATATCATCGATATTTATTTATTACACTTAACTCTATAAATATATCAACGAGAAAATAAACTTTTAAATGCGAGAGAAGTGTTGTTAATCAAATGTAAAAATAGAATAATGAGGTAAATGAACGGAAGTGCTGAGTTTAGATTATTTATTGTAAAAATGTGTTTTAAAAACTTTAGTTTCAAGTTTTTATTATTTGGAATTACTCGTTATGTTTCAGTAATAGAAATATAGAAGCGAATGCCTTAAATATGCCGGCAGGGACCACAAAACACTAAAAATATAATGGAATTTAAAATTGTAAAACTTTACATCGAATTAGATTCGAAATGACTGTTTTCAGAAAGTCTTTATTTGAAAATTAAGAAATTGAACAACTTTAAATGAATTTCAAAACTTAACGGACACTTTTACTATCGGTTTTCTGAAAGATAGTTGTGTTTCAGTCAGAATATTATTTGCTCGGTAAATTTAATTCTTAAATAATTAAGTAAATAATATTTTTGGAATAGTTGGCGTGCCACAACTGCCACGTGAAATGAATGAAGTCTAATCATAATTGCCTTCTTTCAGACCGTCCTTAAAAATAAGCATTCACTAGTTCGTTCACTAGCCTTTACATTAGATTAATTGTGTGAAACGTGGAAGATAAGGGAAACGGGAAGAAAAGTGTATGCAGCGAAGACTAGTGACCTGTGTGCTTAGTTGTATAATTATGTTATCGTCAACATATCAAGGATAGTTGTTTTAAAATGCAAATCAACCTGAAATAGAACCTCCGAATCCGAACGATCAATTGATAGTTTTCTACCCGCCTCCTTTCCATGTTTATACGAAAAACCCAATACGTATCTGTGAACGATAATTTTTAGGTTTCACACTAAATCAATATACTATTAATCAATCTCAAACGAGTGCCATCGGTTCGCCATCATTAAGTCCATATTCTCAGCTACTACATAAGAAGGCGTAAAAATAATAGTAAAATTTCCGTCAATACTTTTTTTAAAAAATTCATATGAAAAGCAATGGAATAACTTTTAACTAAATTTTAAAATATTCAGTAAAAAAAAAGCGTAATGATTTAATATAACAAGATTTAACTTAAGCAAATATGTTTCTGAAATTGTGGCAATTTAATATTCCATTAATTATATTACTTTTAATTAATTAATTTCAAACATGCATAAACTTGAAGGATTGATCTGTACTCGTACTTCTCAAAAGATTATTTATATATGTAGCATTATCAATATGTATTTAACACGTACACAAAGTAACGAAATGCACAGCTTCCACACAATACACAAAACACATGCAAGTGCCTACAGTTATATCACATACTAACATATACACATTTCGTACGTGTGTGTGAGTGTGCTAAGTGTCTTTGTGTAGGAGTTTTATGACACTTAAGTGCGTATATGTGTAACTCATATGGTAGCAAATGGAGTGTACAATATATGTCATAAGGGCAAAGATAATCCATCATATCCACAGCTGAGAAATCAGAAGCTGACTGGTTAACTAACAGAGACTAAACTAAAAACCAGACAACCCTAAACTTGGATGGCAGAAGGGAAGGGGGCGATAAACGGTAATGTGTATTAAATGGAACTGTTAAAACATGGTGTTTATAATTTATTTGTGGTTTAGCTGCTCTTTAACCATTGCGGAAACGTCAATCAATTAAATTGTGTATTTTGAGGTTATCTTTTGTAGAACTGCGACCGGCATGGTATTGAAAGTTGCATTAATATATAGGTAAACACAATTTGCACGGGTTAAATTTGCTAAACTATTTTGTAGAACACACTAACAAAATTTTAATTTAACTAAAACATAAATAAGTGCATAGCAGCGCTATATAAATATAAGAGGGTGGTTTCGCGGTTAGAAACCCCTCCCCTAGCGTACAAAAATATTTTGCGGTGTTGTACTTTTCATAGTAGGTACATTGTACTTAAATACATTATTTCCTGTATACGAAAATAATAAATAAATAAGCAAATAATATATATGTAAAATTCTAGAAATACAATTTATCTGGACGACACAGTAGTTGCATTGAGCATTGATTGCTTTGAGTTCGATCCTCAATGCTCAATCTTAATTAAGTTTAAATATGTGTGTACATAGCCAACATATGTTAGGAAGTTGTCGTTGATAGAACTCAGCATCTTAAATAAGCCGACGTTAAATGAATTAAATTTAAAAAAAGTTCCTGAACTAATGATCCAATGATTTTTAGTACTGCAATTATTTTTCATTAAAAATCCTTAGGCCTAGTCAGCCTAAAGATTAATTCTGGTCCAAATTGTATGGTTATGTATTAAAAGGAATTAAACATTTAGAGCTTTTGCCTAAATTTTAGAAGACTCTAACTTAATAAATTGTAACAATATACCCCAAATTTTTTTAACTCCGGACCCTACTTTTTCTTTGAAAAGATAGATGTACATTATTCGCACGATTATACTTTAAACGTCGTTTCATCTTTATTTTTCTTTTAATTATATAAATGTCAAATAAGCGTTATTAATTAAAATGTTTATTATTATAATGTGAATATATTAAGTGTTTAATATTTACATTAATTTTTTAATAAAATGAAATAAACATTTATACATACAATAATTTATGTAAACTATAATATTAGCTTATGTAAAATATACATAACTATGTTATTTAGAAAAAATATATTATTTCATCTCATACTAAATCAACTAGTTCTATATTTAAGTTGATGCTATCCAGATAAGCAAAAATTTCAACTTTAAAATGAAAAATTAATTCAAACAAGTTTGACACCTACTGAATAAACATACTCGTAGATAAATATACATTTAAAATCTAGAAAGTACTAAAAGATCATTTAATGTACATAGTTATGCAAAAACTAATAAAGGATTGTTGTAGAATGATCTAAGAAGTGAATCACAAGCGCTAACAAAACATAAAAAGACAAATTTACATGTTCGTTAAATTTAAAATGTAAACCCACGCTTGCAAATTAGAATATGTATCTAATATCATAAATCACAGATACAACATTAAAAAAAAAAAAAAACTTTAAAAAGATACATTTCACTTTTTTTGTGTACGATACTGTACACCATTAATTTCTTAATACAAAACTTTTTCTGACTTCTTTTGTTATTTTTATATTGTGAGCTTGTGGGTGAACCAGTGGTCACATATGGTGACATCTTGAAGCACAGAGGCGAACTAGAAGTACGTCGTACAATCTGTTTGAAAACTAACTAACTAGATTAATTTTAATATTTACAGTAGCCTCATTTTCTTAAATTCTTACTGAAATTTATTAGGTTGATGAATTGTTTTTTAGTTCTAACTTGCTATACACAACTACGTGTATTTAAGGTTTATCTGTCGCACATGATTTTACTTAATTTACGTTTTGTGACCTCTTTTACTATGTTCTGATAAATGAATCTTTTCTTTTGCGCATTATTATTCTAATAAAATTTCGTTAGAACACCGTTTTAGGGATTATAATATCTTAGGAATTAAAGACTTTTAAAAAAGCTAAAAAATAAAAAAATAAGATCGTTTTAGATTAGATTTAACTAGGTTTTGCATAATCATATTGCTCAATAAGTTCGCAGCATGAGATATTCACCAATCCAAATGATTTTTAGATAGTACCAATCTTCAAACGGTATGTGTCCAAATTTCATGGTATTCCGCTACTTTTGTTATTTTCAAAACAATCGAAAAAGCTGAATTTCGTATGTTGATAAAGCATTGATTTTGAATGGGAAAAATTACCGACTCGGAATAACATTTGTCAAGCCATTGCTTTGCTTATGAATCTGCTATTAACTAATACATACTTATAGAAATTGTTTGTTTAATAGAAAACAACAAAACGTATGACTATATTCTGTTCAATGTAAATTATTCGTAGATTACATTTTGTCTAGTCCATTGATATTACACCATTAAGGTCAAAGGCCCATTATTCTCATTTTTTTATTAAAACTCAATATTCACGACATGAAAAAGTAAGTCTCCTGTGTGCTTTTACGTACGGAAGTCCCTGATTTTTTTTTAAATATAGATTTTTTTGGGCTTCGTAGGCACGTAGCCTTTTATCGCCCCTAATACTATTCTGTCTTTTCTTATATATTATACCCAGATAACAAGAATGATCTATTCATGGCTACTGCAGTTATAAATCTCGGTTTCTCAATCAAAAAAGCGGTGTTAACAGGAAGCGTCTGCGAAGTCTGTAGCACCGCCCTTTGGAGTCCATTTCTTGCCATTGATGTATTTTTACATTGCCACAGAATGTGGTCAGGGTCTGCCTCTTCTTCACCACATTCGCATTTAGAGTTTGGAATGATTTTGTTTCTTGCTAGATGTTTCGGAGCTCCAGTATGATTCATTCTTAGCCTTGAGGTCATTGTAATTAATCTTCTTGGCCATTTTAGTTTGGCAAACCATGGCTTACGTTTCAGTATTGGTTGTATTGTATAAAATTCTCTACCTTTAACAGAATTATCCCACTTGTCTTGCCAATTTTTCATTTCATTTTTTTCTAATTCTGCTTTCATGTCTGATTTTATAAAAAATGAAATATATTCATCACAGGAAGTAGCTACCTTGGCCATTTGATCAGCTTTTTCATTTCCCTTAATTCCGGAAGTCCCTGATATCAAACCCCATAAAAAGAAAATTTTGTGTAACAATAAAAATTAATTATAAATTTGAAAAAATTGAAATTATAATATTTGAACTTGTTAATTATGAAAGTTTCTCTTGTGCAGCACTGGTTTTTAGCACATAAATAGTTGAGAGACATAGATACGTCAGTGCGGTGTCGGTGTTCCAGTATAAATGTTGGTTTCATCGTTGTGCCTTTCTGTCTGGCTCCAAACATTTGTGGATAAAAATAATCCTTTAAGACTATTTATATTAAAACTTTATTTTTTTCTATTAATCAAAATAAAGGTACACTTATGGTTGCTACAGTACTTATCTAATAGTTCATACTCGAGGATGATAATCTTGTAAATACAGTAACAGATTACTGATAGTGATAATTCCTATAGTAAATTGTTTGGACGTACAACAGACTGTGCAATCTTTATTTTTACAATTTTTCTACACAGTGCAATTCATTCATTTTTACGTAGTACGTACATAGTCACATGGCTCTGTGAAGTACGAGTTCACACACTGACGGCGCAATTAGTGAGTCCATTGCACTCTGTGGGACGACTACATTGTAATTTGCGGACGTGTGTTGAAAGAAGGAATTTTAAACGCATGAATTCTTTCCAAAATTTGAATAAATATAAAATTGTATTTATGCCTATATTGAAATATATATTTTAGTCCGAAAAAACTGTCATGGAACCGTGCATTTTTTCTCAAAACTTAGATATAAATTTTAATCTTCGAGATGGAAGCAGCCATTTGTTATTGCTTGCAACTTTCTTTATTATAAAAGTAACAATGAAAAGTTACAAATTTAAGTTATAGATAATATTATCCACAAAAAAGCTCGTTACAAAATTTTTGTGGGAGTTATAGTTTTAAGGATAAATAAAAACAAAGAAAAATTCTATCCTTTTTCAAAATGGCGTTGGAATGAAGGCGATATTCGGTTGATAAAAAGATGTTATGTACCCAATATGTGCCGGTTGATTTGTTTTTAATAAACGGACCAAATTTCCCATTGATGCAGTAACGGGTAAAATTTGTTTAATGAATATTTGGATGTTAGGCTTTCTTAATTCTAATTTCTGTGGTTTATAAACAATTGGCTTGGAGAGTTCATGTGGTCTCCAAAGAATACATATTTCTATAATTTTCAAGTGATCATTTTTTAAACAATTTATTTTCTATTCTATTTTATCTACAATAGTATTAAATTATAATTCAACTCAGTGTACAACTATTAAAGCTAAGTTTGTTAAACAAAATCCCTCAATATAAAAAATGTAATTCTTTTCCGCAGGATATTACAAATTTTTATTTGACTTTAATCAATATCAAATCAAAATGAAAAAGTCAAATTTTAATGCACATATTATAAGCTTCAAAAATAGTACATTCATTAAAAGAAAAACAGTCAATGTTTATATTACATTACTATATATTTTTTAAATAGAAACGCAAAATATATGTTGAGAATTAATTGCAGATTTCCAGATTAAAGTCCTTCTTATTTAGACTTAGGATTCAAAATCCTTATAACTAAATGGATAATAACTAGCTAAAGGCTGTACGAGTATATCAAATAAAACAAAATTTACTTTTAAATCATAGAAATTTGTTATTTTTATCCTAGAAGTTAATTATTCCGAAATGCTGTCTTCTCATTATCTGCTACATTATACATATACACATTTCATTACCACACTGTTGGTCATAAATATTTGCGGTATTACTTAGCATATATTAACTACTAAATATAATTTTAATAAATACTTTTACATAACGTAAAACGTGCTTATGTAATTATGAAAGTAATAACCTTAAACGTATCTCTGTGGATTCTGATATACAGAAAATAGTATTATAAAAAAGTTTGGAAAATATTAAAATTATCAGAAATTATAAGTCGTTATCTGCAACTATTCGAAATAAACAATTATGCTAATTAATTAACTTTTAAAATACAAAACATATCAAATAACGTATTAACATACCTGTCAGCAAGATTAACCAATTTAAGTGTAAATGAAAAAGATGCATACCTGAAACAATAAGAAAAAAACAAATTAATTAACAAGTAAAATATTTAAAAAATATAATTATATCTTTATCTAAATATATAATAATAATATTAGATAGCTCGTAAATTGTCCTAGTTAATAAAAAAAAGTAGTGTTGGGGATTAAAATATTATTGAATTTTTTTTTTTTTTTTTTTTAAACTAGAAGTTTTTTATTAATAACCTGGAAGAACTGACTCTATTTACTCGCACCATTTCTTCAATATTTTTGTTTCTCGGCTCTTAGTTTTATTCAATCTTGTCATTTTGGGGAGCTTTTTAAGAAAGTCCATGTTCATCTCTATACCAACCACAAAATGTGTTGGACCAACACCACCTAGATACAAGGCCTAACAGCGTTTTATCGAACATGCTATGACTAGGTGGTGTTGGTTGTGCTCGATGTGTACATTGAACCCAAAAATAATAACTTATACTATAAATTCGTTACATATAATTGGCGCCAATACTGATTATTTTAGTTAAAAAATTGCCTCATTTGTATATTTAGGTTTTAAAAACATAGCCGTTCGCGTTACTCACTACGGGTATGTGTTTATTCACCAGTAGCCATGTGCAAACCATTATTTGTATATTTATTAAACACTTCATGTGTGAATTTTTTTTATAGTTTACAAAATCAGTGCGTGTTGTTTTGCTTACAAATGAATGCTGGATACGAGGAATAAGTAAAACAAATTCAGAAATAAGTGGTTCACTCTAAAATGATGTTATGTCATCATCAGTTCGTACAGAATTTGTTTATAATATCGTAACTTCTCTAATTAGATGAGAAGTAATAGTTAAAACAAGTTTATGAATTTAGGTAAATATTTATAAGAATATACCTTTATTAAAATAACCTATAATCAAATTTTAGCTAACCTTCATACTAAAATAATACACAGAAATTGATAAAATTGTTAGCTTATTTATTTATTTGACTTATATTTAACTTATTAACAAAATAATTGTTGAAAGCGAATCAGTAGTGAATGATTTTATTATTTTTTTAAATTTATTTTATATAACATCAGTTTATTTCTGATATTAATTAATTCTATTTTACAAATTTCTAAATATTTAAATAATTCACTAATTAATTTTGAATCACTTAACAAAAATTTAGTATTAACAAAAAAAGTTTTAACCACGTATAATTAAAAATATAATTTATGCATTCAAATATAATATGATCCAAAGTTCCTTCTTCACCACATTGACATCTATCGTCGAATTTATATTTATTTTATATAAGTTTCTAAATATAATTATAACTCTGTGTTAAGTTGATGCGATTTACATGCGTTCGACACATAAGTGTGCGTCCTCCTATTGCATTGTCCTACCCAAATCGTGTGAAAACCGCACCATGTGAACACAGATTAAAGTATATAAAATCACATGCCATTTTTTAATGTTTGTATGTTGTATTAATAAAATAAAAAGTAAATAATAGTAATCTATCGGTAGTTTAACTTAAAGATACAAGACATTGATTTTCATTCTGATTTCAACGCCTCCAAGGCTAGTAGAACTACAGCTAACACAGAATAGTGATGAAAATTCCAACACAGATGCCTTTCATCTAATAGAGTTCCAGTTAAATGACAGACGCGATTCTTTTTATGTAATTGATTAAATTTTTATTGAATTACAAAAATGTTTTATATTGGTCATTTTATTTTTTATAACTATATATATGGGAATTTAACTAGAAAATATAGCAATATTATTTTCAAAAGTAATTTTTGCGGTTCCAACTCATTAAAAGTCAGTGGAAGAAAGCTTAAAATGTAGATACGTTATTCATCTAACTAATTGCAGTTTTAGATTTTGATTCGCGTTAATAGTTACTTACATAAAACGATTTAAACATAAAAAACATGGTTTTTTTGATAATATTAACCTGTTGTATAGTAACGCCATCTATATTTCGCTAGAAAAAATGACCAAGTATCATTTCACCTTAAGTAAATGGAAACACATTTATTTAATATTAATTTACAAGTATTTTAAGAATAATTTTCAAACTAGGAGTATGTTCGCTTTTAATACAAAACATTTAGTAGCATTTATCTAGACAACTACATGCGGGAATCCCCTAACTGTATAGATTTAACACTGCTGACATTATTAATTAGGGAATCCCACAGATAACCCTCTTACTATGACATTACTTTAGACATGTTTACAATTATTGATCAATGAAAACATTCATGAGAATGAATGTATAATAAATTAGCTGTGCAACATTTACAAAATCTGCATAACCCCGACATAAAAACCTTATTGATAAGATATCTCAATTTAGGACACAACTTTAAGATTTATCGGAACTTTCAAATGACCATTACGTTGCCTGGAGCAACCAGATGAATGTACAAGTAAATAAACCCAAGACGAAAGCTGTGCTAGAAAGGAATATTAATATATGAGATGATGCGTAACGCATATACGCGATGTTGACTTATCAAATATTAACATAAACGTTTGAATCAACACAATTATCTTTGTTTCGGTATTTCTTATATCAAAAATATCAACAATTCTTATAAATATATAACGCGCAAACGTCTATCATTGTTTATTCGGAACTATCACATACGAAACATATCAAAAGTTAATATTGTGTGACAGACCTAAATATTTGATACCAATTCCGATTTATGTATAGAATATATAGAAGTCAACTTCAGCGATTCAAATGTTCGATATATTAGACATGCTGCAGGCTAGTTCCCTATTTTACGAAGTATTATATATACACATCATTTAAGCATATCTCACGCGTAGCTAAGGTCATTAATGTCTATTAAAATTATGTTATCTTACCGAGAAATATTTCACGTGATATTGACCTGACGAAAGGGTTGAAACGTCTAACAACATCTCGGAATATGTTAGTTAATAAAAATAAGAATAATAAAATTCTAGGGGGTCGAAAATAGTGTTCCCGCTTAACAGAGTTATGTCTATATAAGATTTGTTTAACATACAAAATATGATTTGTTTTATAGCTTTTTGAAAGTTTGTCTCCTTTAAGGGTTCTCTTCATTATTTACTACTCTTTCATTCAACTCGCAATATTCATTTTTGTTAGATCTTCCTCAAATTGCTCTTTCCAGCGCGCCCTGAGTTTTCTCCTCGCTCTTACACCCCCTGGTTTCTAATATATTTTTACTCTAACGATCTACTTCGCCTTTCCTCGGTCACGTTTCTTCTCATTCTACTTCCTTCTAGTTTGTGTTTCCTTCCTCTCTTTGTACAGATCCTACTTTAAATTATTTTGTCTTTCTTTTTTACTTACTCTGCTCCTTCGCCTTCCCTCTTCCTTTCTAAAGTTCCCAACTTTTACTTTGATACAAGGAAGTTCTATAAATGTTTGTTCTTCTCCTTGTCAACTACTGTATTATCAATTTTGGAAATTTCTAACTCCATGGTTTTCTTCTCCTACATTCCTCGTCTTCTCTTTTCACTGACTATTCTGAAGTTGAGTAAGATGCTAATAATTTTGAAGTTTATTAGCTGAAAGAAAATATCCTATTTTATATAATAGTTTAAATCTATATTTGTCCTTGAAACTTTAAAACTTTGACCACGATGTTTCTGGGTTCTCTTCATTCATAGGCAACAACTTAACATCTACAAATGTCAAAATACAAGAGAATTACAATAAGAACATTCATAGTTTCGAGATTCTTGATGCAAGATGTTCATATTTATAGAAAAGTATTTCATCACATTCATTTCATTTCATTCACATGAAATTCCTATAAATTATATATACTATAAATTTACTATAAAATTAAAATTAAAATACTAACAAATTATAAACTTTATAAATGTGTATCCATTTAATTTTTAATAAATAGCAAATAATAATTATGATGCTGTGTGTACTGTAAACGTTATAATCTCAGATTAAGTACTAGCACACCAAGATGCTGCTGTAATGGTACAGACAGCATTGTAAGTTGCATGTCAATGATCAAATGTTACTTCCGGGATTCGCAAGGAAGGCTGAGAGCCTAGTGACATGTTCGTGTGCGCTGTAAAAGCTTGATTTTAATATAGCCATCGTAAAATATTTTATATTTGTTTTTAGAAATGATTAAGTGCACTTTAGTGCTAATTATTATGTTCTATACATATTTATGTCTGCATTCACACGGCCTGGTTTTGATTGGTAATTCTCAGCGTTTAAAATCGAATGTAGGGTCGAGTGAATATTGCATTAATAGGGCCCGGATTTATGATTCAATAAAGAGCTCCTAGTCATAACCAATAGGCCATTCATGACCGATGGCACTTTGGTTTTTATAGAGAGCCTGTAACTCTAAAGGATTTGGGAACAGGCGCTGCAGCTCAGGATCAGAGAGTCTGGGAACGATTTGGAATGCATTTCAGTACGAAACACGTAGATTATATATTATTAGAATTGATCATATACATATTCGACTGTAAATAATTATTAATAAATAAATGTTAAAGTAATAATTGATTAGTAATTACGTAAACCCTATATATTGTAACTCCGGCATCCATCCCGTTCCTTTCCTGTCTCCTTTCAACAATTATTCTAACTTCTGCACATTATCCATTATAAATTCGTAATCCGTCCACATATCTATCACTGCTCTGCTTGGTGTTGCGCGAATATATATACAGTATAGGGCAGTCTGTTGAAAATGTACATTTTCAAATCGATTGCTATCAATATCAATATGAAGCAAACATATCAATTGTTCAAGAGTTGTTGTTAGAAAACATGGACCTCGATTTAGATCATTTTGACTTTTGAGTGACATTAATTGATTATGTGTCAATATATCGATCCAATTTTCAATGTGAAATGTTTACCTGCATTTTCTCAAATAATTATTAAGAATTATATGATACACGTAGAATTCTAAAACATTGAATAAAAAGAAAGAATTAACAAAAGAATAAAAAAATCGTGAAGTTACAGATTATATTATAAGATTCTCTTTGTAAGCGCACAAAAAGTATTCGAGGTCATAAGTTGAAGTTTGTTGTGTGCAAAAGATTTAAAAAAAAGTGAAAGAAGTTAGTCAAACACTGACTAATAGGCATCCCAGGACAATGCCGGTAAACAAGAACGATGCAATCCAGACTGGGGAGACGAAGCGGGTGTCATGACATGATGTAGCAAAAGTCGCGAGTCTAAATAACTAGAAGCCCTTTTAGAAACGGCTGTCAAGAACGGCGAGAACTAAGAATATGTTTATAAAGAGGATTTCAAACTTCAAGTATAAAAAAATTCTCTAAGTAAGATGTTATGTATGTATGTATTTATATACTCGTAAATATAGTATGTATCTAGCATATATGTATATATGCGTCATCTTTGAGAAAATATGATAACAGCGGTCTGTCTCGCTGTGTTACCACATTTTCCCAATTACATAGGTGTATATATAAGATTTATTTGTTATCTTAAATACTAGTAAAATTTATTTAAACTAAATCTGCAATGGTTCCTTTTTATGATTCTACCTGCTAAACACAGTTACGTTATATTCAACATAACAAAAATAACCTGTTACTTAAACTACTTTACCTAGAAATGTAACGCTTTAATACTGCGTTTCAATTTCTATAATAAATGTAGAAAAAAAAATATGGAATTAGGTTTTTTTTTTATATAGTTTCTCGAGCTTCCTAGGCACGTAGCCTTTTATCGCCCCTAATATTGTTCTGCTTCTTCTTATACGTTATATCCAGACAACAGAAATGATCTATTCATGGCTACTGCAGTTATAAATTTCAGTTTCTCAATCAAAAAGGGGTTGTTAACAGGAAGCGTCTGCGAAGTCTGTAGCACCGCCCTTTGGAGTTCATTTCTTGCCATTGCTGTATTTTTACATTGACACAGAATGTGGTCAGGATCTGCCTCCTCTTCACCACATTCGCATTTAGAGCAAATGGAATTAGGTTGTAGCAAGCTAACTTAAAAGTACACTACAGACAATTTCTTATTTATATGGGAATCGGTATAAACTTATTCCAAAAAAACGTAAATTCATAAAAATGTGTACTTCCATACCCATAGATATACTTATAATACTACACATTACATAAGCGTACACTCACATCTGTACGTACTACACTTCACTGTAGTTAATATATTTTTCCAAGTTTCACGCTTTTATTGGTTCTAATTGTTCCCCTTTAATTCACCCACTGAGGGATCATCAGTTGCTATCGTCTGAGAGATATGAACATATATTAATTTTTTTAATATTTCGATTGTTTTTTTTTTAAATGAATTACCCTATTTACAAGCTATCAACTGCTTTAAAAAAAAGGATCGTGGTCCTAGAAAGCCCGGAAAATTATGAGGAAAAAAATCTGATTTAAAAATGAATTAAATTCTTCAAACTTAATTTAGTTTTACTATTTTCACTTAACGTTAAAGACATTAATTCAAATAATGTGAACACGTGCTAAGTTAAAATCTGTGCTGGTATCGAACTATTTTAAACTCTTCGGCATCCGTTGCTCTGGATACCATCTCAGCACCAGGACCCAGTTGAGTTTTATTTTGCACATTCCACACGTATGTCCTACATAAGTACAACGACTTAATGAGTAACGGAGACGATATATCGATATATAAATTTTCTACTTTTATTTAAATTTTATAAAACAAAAAATATACTTTATATACTATTAAGATATTCGTTAAAAGATAATCTTTATCTATTAAGAATAAATGAAGCTAAGTATAACATATATGCTTTATGATTGAGAATATCGATTAACACATGATCGATTAAATTATCATACAAATGCAATCAATAAACTATTACAGCCTCAAGGCTAGAAATATCTATAAATAGAACAAATCTAAATGGTATACGTTTTTACCATATAAATCATATTGTTCTATTGTTCTATTTCGCGTGGCTAGTCTCAATTATATACTTTTACATATACATATACATATACATTATACGTTACTATTTTTATTTTATTAAAACACCGTTTCGCATAAAGATGCATTTGTTACCTTAGTGCTACATGTGCATCGGTTACAAATAACAACTGATATTCATTCGTGTATATTCATATATGCTTCATAATGTGAAAATAATATCTTGTATATGTATTGCATATACATGAAATGAATAAACATGACATGCTTGGAATATGCAGCTTTAAATACTTGCACATACATATGACATACATTGTAGGTTTTACGGAACAACATAGCATATACATAGGATATGCAATATACCTTAATAGTCTATTACCTAAACCCTTTCAATTTCAGTTTTAATATCTTCTATTAAAACGTGTCTAATTAAAAAATAACCGCAAATATTAAGGTTATGTTATCAACGCAACTGTAAAAAAATTGAATAAAGAAAGTAACAATTAATACCAATACTATTACGAATCCTGAGTTATAAATTCAACCCACTACAATATAGCAGACCATACGTTCGCATAAAACTATGAACTCTTAGAAAATTTAAACAATTCAGTCGTTAGTGAATTAACCTATTTTAAATGTTATCATATCTCTTATCCGCAATTTAAAATAGTTAGCTAAACTCATAAATTTCACTCAAGAAATACCTACAACATATCTTATTCTTCAGAATTCTAATATAAATGTTACCGCATACTATTCACCATCATAGACTCTTCTTTTTAGTGTCTTATTATAAATACAAAATAATTTGCGTATTAATGCAAGTCTATTGTTTTATATGCACATCGGTGCATTGGAGTATTGAGTGAATGCTATCGTGAAAGTATAAGGACCCTACATATAGCAAGTATCTATGGGCGTAATCACTAATCAGTTCTTCATTCATGTGGAAAGATGAAATGAATGGGGCAAGTTACTCAAGAGCAGAGTGCGCGTCGATCTGTCATCAGTGCAGGATCTACCACGGTGGTCTTCAGAAAAGAGTACAGTAGACTGTTTACATGAGAACTGAGCACGAAGTCGAACGCGGTTGAGACAAGTTTAGACTTCGATTTCAGAATTATTATGTATGGAACAAAAGTCTAAAAATACAAGTAATATATATTTCTTAATTTCAGTTTTCCAATGGATAACGAATTAACTTATGCCAACGACGGGACGTAGTATCAGGTCTTTTTAGATCCCCGGTGAGTGTTCCAATGGGAAATGGTCTAGGAAAAGTCCTCAGTTTACTAAATTATTTATTCCAGTTTATAACACAAACTGTTTGATGAAATATTGATTACACTTGTATAAAAAAATTAATTTCAGTTTTTTTTATGAAACATATTAAAATAATTTTAATCCCTTTTAAACGATCCGATTAACTAATCAAATTATTAATTGCTTTATTCTCATGTTGATCGATTTAGAAAAATGTACCCCTTAGTTTATAAAGACTTGTTAATTGAATGGTGATTCAATTAGGATTAAAACTTTCGGCATATTGTATTTTGTTATAGGTTACACAAGTATAAAAACAAGGTGAACGTATTTTAACAAACAAGACTACTGCTAAATTTGTTATTACAGAATTGGGTCGTGAACTGATTTTTTGGAATCGATTTTTTAATTCCTTATTGAAATATTGATTAATTATTGTATATTGGCGCTTTTATTTTATTAAATATTCGAAAATTATAAGTAATAAATGTAAAAAAATAAATAAGTAATTTTATTTATTTATCATTCTATATCACGACATTATTTATACACTTTTCGGGTTGCCGCAATAGCTGCTAGCACTGTGATCTTTGATACTGCATCTCTTTTACACTTCTCTTGTTTAACAGCTATGACAAAGGTTGGCTAATGCTAGAAGAAGGTAGAGGAAGGAAATGTATAATGAAGGAATAAAATTTGACCCCTTTAATTACTAAAGTGACAAAAATGACTATTTCAATCGTTAATAACTTGTATGATACCGCGAATTGAATAAAACTAATTCGGTATTTGACGTTTTGATAGGCAACTTTATTAATATACATAGCAGTTTTTTAGAAATTCAGTTATGGTTCACAACCCAAAAAAAATCACAGCACATTACGAAATTTAAAATAAGAAAGCTTAAAATGAGCTACACCACCAAAAAGAACAAATTCTAAATGTGGTGAATATCGGTGACTCCAAAACTGTACCTATTGAATGTTTTATAAGAAGTTGAGGAAGGTAGTACAGCCATCAACTCACATGTTTCTTTTGCATCTTTCTATTTAATACGTCACGTGCAACATTCAAAAATCAAGATCAAATCCTGAACAAAATGTTACTTCCTAGTTACAACATACAAATATCAAACCGGCATTCGTTTGTGACTATCTAAAGCCTACATAATTTAGTAAATTCGCGTGCACCTATCAATTACTAGATTTGTACGATTTAATTGAAACCCACATACCAGTATATGTCCTATTCTATAAATTAATGTGTACTGTTAAAAGAAAAAAAAAATAATAAGTACCTATTAAAATAATTGTTAAATAATGTGTAATATAAATATATTTCCTGGTATTTTAAAAGTACAAGTGATCCCGCACCCATTAAATGAGTTTCAGAGAAAATTGTTTTTATTATAATTCGTGATGTAATGTACGATAACATATGCATACGATTAAAAACGTATCGCTATTGAATTACACACATACAATTAAATACATTAATTATAAAAAATGTTAAATGTTACCTAAAAGAATCGAGATAAGCAAACCGCAAATGTCAAAAAAGATAAAGTTATCATTGTCTGCGGATATATCGAAATATATATTATATCACCCAATTTATTTTAAAACAGAAAATGTGGTTTCATTGCACACAATTATATGGTCATTCTCCACAATTGTTTATTTATATTTAATTTTAATTAGTATGTAATTAAAATGACGAATTTATGTCTTTGATAGTAATTAATGCGTTAAAAAGATTGCTGACCTTTTTAAAACTCATACAAATAGACACTTATTTTTATCTTTAATAATACATACATGTTAAGGTAATTAAATTATTTTGTATGGTTTCATTTTTTGAATGGTTTTTTATAACTTCACAGACCCTTTTCTCGCTGTACATCCCAGTTCATCTCCCAGGGAAATAACATCTCCACAAATTACATACTGCATCATTTATGATAAATCTGATGATACCATAATTTTATTTAAAACTAGCTGGTCCGACAGACGTTGTACTGTCCAAATTTCAATAAAATTTTTCACAATTCAATTGAATAAAGACAACTGAATCAATTTTTCGTCACTGTTAACTTGATTCTTAATTTTATTCTAAATTTCAGTTCAATTTTTCTTTCCGTAAAAACCTAATTCAGGATATTAAGAACGTATAAAAAAAATAGCCAAATCGGTCCTGCTGTTTTCAAGTGATGCGCTTACTAATGAACAGTTTATTTTTATTAATATAGAATAGATAGATAACCGCCCGGAGCCTCGCTCTTGTAGGGGCCTCGCATTCTCGCGCAACAACCCAATTAGAAAAATTTTGCCTCGCTCTTTAGAAATCCCACTTGAATCACAATTATCATCAAAAATACTTACTTACAAGATACATTAATTAAGTGGCTAAGGCCGCCCCTGCTTACAATGTATATTGCAGGTAATAGAATATGCCAATGATTGCTTTTTATATTATTGGCGAAAATATTATTTTTATAAGAATTAAAGTATTATTTTTTTCGCGGCGGAAATATAATTTTTTTGGAAATTTTTTTTCCAAGTTCCAAGCATAATAAAAAAAAAATGTTTACTGTTTTAAATTATTACTTATTTCTCAAAGAATTCTTCGCAAAGAAATTTAGAATCTTTACTAATAAAAACAACAAATATACTTTGTTAAAACAACTTTGAAACAATTGAAATTTTTATTTGGAAGAAGCAATAAAAGTATTTTGATTACGTAAATGAATTCTGAATAAGGATTCCAAATAAAGTTGAATTCAAACAATAAAACAATACTAATTAAATTGTTGATTAAGGCAAACTTTATTAATTAAGCACCATTTGCTGCAGTCGCACATCCGCTGTCTATTAATAGGTGCAATATTATATTTACTAATTAGTAAATTCAATTGAGAAATTGTGTGCCTTGACAGAAGAACTGAAGAAGGCACAAGTGAGGAAGAGGAGCTAAGATTATGTAAAGAATACATATGAGAAAAAGAGACAAGCAATATAAAGATAAGGGAAACAAAGAGAACGCAGCAAATACTGACAAAAATAGAGAAAAAAGGATGTGGAAGAGGACTGGAGAGAGATATAAACGCTCTAGCACATTAAGTATTCATTGTGTAGTTATTAAAGGGAGACAGTGAAGGGAAATGGTACATGACGGAGGAGCGAGAAAAGAGAAAGAAGGGAAGAGTAGAAACAGGAGGGAGAGTAGAAGGAAGAGAGAATCAGAAAGGGTTAGTATTAAGTCGACGGTAATATGATTAGCACCAAAAAATGTCTAAAAGTTAACAAATGGATAAAGATTATATAGTATAGCAACATAATATAAATTTGAATAATTAATTATACATTGAATATCTTCAACGCTTATATGAATATATGTACATATACATCAAATACTCTTAAATGATAATATTACATAAGAAATTCAAGGAAATAAATGATACGATGTCAATACATAAATCACAATTTGCAATCATTAATAAATGGAACTGCAGAGACCATTTAAAGCAATTGATAAAGTTAATAAATATTACATTTGCATATAGACAGTAGATCGCTACGAGCACGAAGTGAACAATATTCTTTATGTTATCACTAAACATTCGTCTGCGTTAACATGACGACATCGACTAGGATGAGGGAATAAAGAGAGGAGAAGAGAGTGGTGGAGAGGACAAGTAATGTATTCAAGTGGTCAAGTCGGCAAGTGACACTATAGTACAGATGACAACATAAGTTTTAATTATTCGGTGTTCGCACATTTGTTACATTCATTTCCGTTTGCCTATACGAGTAAACTACAATGCGTAAATAATGCCTCTCCAGTGGTGTACTCACGTTAGAAAGTTAAAAAATGATATAATAATTTTCTTTTTAATATTTATTTGAATGTTTCAGTATTGATTACTTATTAGCAATAAAACTAATTTGTAGAACTCCTCAAAATGAAAATTGGGAAGCTTTGATATGGATAATGATAACAGTTTTAGTACTTTCGTGTGGATTACTATGTTTACATATTTGCTAATTTAGTTAATTGTATATTATATGGCGTACCCGTCGATTAATTAAATCTTGTAACTTCTTGGTATAGCTGATAAAGCAGACGGCATCTTTGTATAATAAATAATATATCTCTACCGGTTAAAACACAACGAATATTCGTGTAATATATAAGAAAAGGTTACTGCCGCACCGCGAAAAACATTTGCATCAATCTGCAGATTATATATTTTAAATAAATGGAAAAAACATTACATATAGTTCAAATTACGTGAGTTCGGCGATCACGCATGCTTAAAAGAGGTTATAGAAGAGGCATAAAAATGACTTATTATTCTTTTTTATTCTGTCATAGATTTATAAGGCATAATTTGTTAAGAATTTGTTAAGCATGAATCACCGGCAAACTCTTATAATTTGAACTATATTTTTCTATAAAAGTATTTATTTACCAAAATAATGCAAAATATTAAAATTTAGACATCATGTAATTAAATTAAAATGAAGCTTCTTTAGTCACAAAACATATGTATAGACTACGCATCTTAAGTGCTTCAGTAAATAAGCTAATGTATCACTTAAAAGTTATTCTACAATAATCTCTAGTGCATTTACGATAATAAATCTTAAAAAATATATGTTTTTGGTCTTTCACAAAATTGATAAAAGAAATGATCCACCTCTGGCTATTTACATCTCATCTCAAATTTGCCTAAATTAACCAGTTTAAAAGCGATCCATGTCGGGCTCTAATAGACCAACTATTTAATATACGATGTATGCTTTTTGAATTATAAAGTATGTACAAATAGATACATGATATACATCTGTGTCAATGTAATTTGCATAGAATAAAGCTAACTTATTTATAGTTTAATAATATGCATGTAATTACTATAATTAATAGCTTCTTTCTTTGTTTTACTTTTATTACATCGTCTATACTATAAAAATATTTATTGTATTATTCATAATGTATTAGACAAAAAATAATAAATGGATGGTTAATTGTCTATAATTAATCCATTAAACTCAGCTATGTAGCATTAACGTATAATTTACGTCTAAATATATCTGCTGTGCTGATGTTCCACGATTAAAGTTCTCATAGAACTGCATAAGTACAATTTATAGTGTGTCATTGTAGTGGCATATAAAAAAGCAAGGTTTTCCTATAGCGTCAAGAAGTTTTTAGTTTGGGAAAAAATCCCAATCTTGTTTTTGGTCGTCAAATTAGGCGTTAGGTTTCAAATGAAGTTTTGAAATAGATGTATTATTTTACGTTATATCTCATACCTAACGTTATGTCTTTATATTTACCGAAGTTTAACATAATTTTATTACAGTATCATTTAAAAATGGAAAAGACATTACATTTCTTTAGTAATATGTTAATTTAATATTATATAATCTTCTAGAAAAAGCTTTATTAACATCAGAAAATGTAATTTTATGTAAAAAAAAAAGTAACTGATAAACTTTGTTAAATAAACCTTAAATAATTAAAAAAAAAACATTTAAGGATATTAATTTAGTTAGATACAAATATGTCGACTATAAATTATGTGGTTCTTTGGGTTCGGAATACTTTCTTTGGTTAATTAGTCCTAATATGGACTCCATCCTGTCTAATTTATATGTAATATTTATATAAAATGCGGTTATGATATCACATTCGTTATATAAATATGAATTTAGTTATCGTATTCAAATTTTAACATTTAGTTTACAAACTTTTTGCAACCATAATTTTAATTGAATTTACAAAAAAACTTTACATCTTAAAATAAAAAGGACGGAATATCAATAAGTTACCACAAAAAAAAACCATACAACACTGCTTTATATACAACTGAAAAGTGTGAAGAGCTCAATATTTAAATCGGTCAAACCACAACCGTCTAACAAATGATCACAATGTTCGCACTAAAACAAAAACAAGCGAAGTTGGGAGAGTAACACAACATGGCAAACATGCATCCGCATCATCAATGGTACCAACCAGTTAAGAAGATGAAACAATGAGAAAAATGTAGCTCATTCAATTGTAGAATCAACAATGTTAAATGAATTAATTGTTTCGTTAAATGACTTCCAATCGTCTGAAGAATAATTTAATAATTGTTTAGAGATATGTATATAAATTATTTATGAAACCAAAATTGCTATCAGTTAAATATTTATTACGTAGTACAACAACAATAATATTTACAATATTTTAATAATTGGAAATTTTTAATATTGTTAAATTATTTTGAAAAATAATTTAACAATATTAATAAAAAAAAATTTTAGGAAAACAAATTCTGAAAAAACGGCTCTTAGTACAAAAATTCCGTTATATAGAAATTTAATTCGCGTTTATTTAACCTAACCCAAGTGGATGCCTTGACCCACCATACCCCAGAAAATACCGGCTCTGGTTAAATTGACAACCTTGTTTACGAAGATTTTGATATGAACTGGATTATTAAATTAGTAATTTAAATAGCATTACCTACAAATGTCTACAGTAGTAAATCTACAGTCATCACTTTAGTTATTACATGCATTCGTAATTAGTTGTAGTATCAGTGCTTATCAAACAGCAAAACAAAATGTAAATAAAAAACCTGTTGAATTTTTTTCAAAATATATTCAATTAGTTAATACTTAAATTTGTAACAACAAACATTAGTGCAACTTTCAAAATTTGCTTTATCTTGTTGATCCGCCTCTAAAAACATTCAGCATTTTACTAAGTGTAATTTTGAAATATTGCTCAAATATTATTAGTTACAAAATAATATAAACCAAACAGTTTCTCTGAAAAAAATTCTAAAGATAACCTTAGTTTTAACGTATATATATGTATAAGACACCCAAATCTGAATTATGCCATTTTGGGCAGAAAGGTTATTTAGGAAAAAGAACCGAGAAAATGTATTAATAATATATTCGAAATTGCTTGTAATTTCTTTTAAATAACTACTTTTTAACATCAATTTTATCCCAATTATTGAGGACTAAAATCCTGGAAATGCCGATAACTAAAACTTTTTAAGAACTTTTTAAATCTTAACTATATTAAGCAAAGTGAAGAAGAATGAACGAAATAGTTATATAAATCAAAACGAGCAATATCAACATTCTTAGTGTCTCTATTAACAACTGTCGCCCTATTTTTCAAAAAGATATAATTTCTGATGTCACAAGTTTAAAAATCAATCTTCTGACTAATGTGGTCCATGGGATAGGACTTCGAAAGTAAAGCCATGTGGCATACATGTTATTTCAAAAATAATTAATGTTACTTTTGATATATTAAATCCTTGACAGCCACTGACGCCAGCATCTAGATAATTTACAGTCCATTTTCATGATGTGTGTTATGTTGTATGTACGAGTATGCTTAGCTGCATATGAGAGGGCCGTGGTCCATGGTGATGACAAATTGCATTTAATTCAATGACATATTTAATGTTATTGTTATGTTTTAGCTGCTGTGCTATCACCTTTCTCTGGCATACTATATTTACACTCCTCAATCAACTTTCCCAAACAAATTAAACACATTTCCCGCTAATCACAGTTACGTGTATTTATCTAACATAACAAAAACCTGTTAGATACCTGTTAGATAATGAATATTGCCTAACTTGCAACGTTTCGAATGAACTTGGGGCTCGAAAAGAGTGACATTTGGAATCAAATTTGGGTGAATAGAATACAATTTGTGCAGATTTGATAAATCTGAAATAAGAACTATGATGAGTCAAATGAAAAACACAAAAAATAAATATTTTTAGGAAATTTATAGTTGAAGAGCTTGGCTAAAGTTTTCAGATCAAAATACCCACCAATGCTTAATTTGGCAGTAAAAAAGAAGTCCATTTTTACCCAAGATGGGGTCAAATGCCCTAAATATTCGTATATGCGTGTGAAAACCTGTATCAGCCTTAATTGGTTCTGTGGTTTCTCATAATCCCATTTTTCTTATTACCATTTTGGTTGGCTTCATTTTTCGCTATATGCTCTACCGTAAATATAATGACAGCTACCCAATTTCTGCCTTTTCGAAACCAGCGAAATTTAGCCATACAGTTACTGATAAGATAATTCTATTAGAATATTTACAATTACATACATAATGTAATTCTCGACAAATACAATGCGTCTATGACCTAATAACTCGCGTCATTGATTCTTGTTTTGGAGATATGGCCTTCATGATGACCACATTTATCCAGACAATAGAAAATATTTGTTGCTTGATTAAATATTCTATTCAGGGCAGCATCGTATCTAATATCTATTAATACAAATAATATCTCAGCATGCTTTGGAGAAATGACATATGTCACACGGTATGATATGTTATTTGCAGTGCTGCAGGATGCAAATACAATTCATGCTAGTGCTGTACCTAAAGTGATATTATATACCTGGTGATACATCGATATTTGACTTTTGTATTACCTCCATTTACGATGAATAAAAAGCACAGCATCTTTGGTGGTGTAATAATTCGAAGTTCTTAGTTGGTAAACCACATAATTTATTTGTATTATCGATATTGAAATTGATTTAAAATATCGATATTTTTCTGTCAATCGGCATCACTAAATTTTGCATCCATTGCAAAAAATGTACCGACTGCACGAAGCATTCTTTAAAGAATTATGTGTTTTGCATATATTATTTATTCCATCAAATATGGCATTATGAATATAAATAAATAAGTACGTACGGAATTATTTTATTATGTATTGACATATCTTATTTCCCCGTACAGACAGACATTGAAGTTAAATATGATGTATATCCATATAAGTATATTGCAATGTGTAGACGAACAAATATGAAATTAATTACCTTTGATTGATTTATTTATACTATTTATAAGATAATAGCAATGCATGTAATTGAAGTGGGTGGAAATATTTTTTTAAATTAATACCGATATCTCGAAAACATAACACTTTATATAATAACAGGTAGAGAACCGCTTTAAGAGCCGAATTAAACAGAAGCGCTTATATTATGGAACCTAATGATAAAAACGTCACTCCAGCTAAGAAAAATAGAGTTATGAATATAAAAAAAATATTTATGGGGTGAAGTATGTGGCATATTTTGTTACACTTGCATTACTAAAATATCGATGCAAGTAATACATGTCAAACTAAACGATTGTGTCAACACTGAAACTAAGAACGTCAACTTTCTTTTATTCATTATAACGAACCTTCTAATCAATTTGTAAATGAATATTAATTATTCAAGACAATATCAATGCGCCTACATAAAACTAATCAATTAACACCAGTCATACATGTACTTAATGTTTTATTGAAACGCTGCTAGTCGTTATTGTGACTGTGACGTTGAACCAATGACCCGTAATAATGTGTGTTATTGTTGTAAATCTGAAGAGCTATTCTAGACCACTTGAGTCCATTAAGCTTTATTAAGTGGCGTATAATGAATCATCTATTGTTGCATATGAATAAACGTAATGATAATTAAAAATTCATATTTATTTAACTGTAAGTGTTTATATTACACGTTCCTTTCTGTTCCTGATAGCCGGCTCTGTCATAAATCGTGTGGTATGCGTAAGCAAAGTCCTAAAAGTTACGCGAAGCTGTTTTCATGAATAGAGAAATGTGCGTGTAAAGGTCCACAGATCGCATCAAATGCATTGGATTCTTGTATCAAACGGGAAGAGAAGGGAAGTGACAATTTACTGAGACAACAACGGGCTTCGGTCCTATGTCTTAATTTCTATAAAAGTGTACTATACCTCAATGTTCCTCAACCTCAAACTGTAACCTCAAATGTTCAATTATTTTTTAATAACTCTTTATATGTTAAGAGATATTAATAATTAAAAAAGTCATTTTGTCTCTTTAATTATGAAAGGGATTCAACGTTGTTCACATTCCAAGTGCATGTGACATCACAATCCATGTGTAACGTTACCAACCTTACAGATCATAAATCTCTGCTATATGTATTTATATATCAAAATATCAAATATTATTTACAGCTATTTCAAGAAATAATCGAATTTCAATACTATGTCTGCCTTAGCATGGTTAAATAAAATAAAAACTTGTTATTCTTTGATTTGATTTGATTATTTGACTACCAACAGCTACAAAACATTACCACAGCACTGATATACTCAACAAATAACTGACGTTAAAATGCATTTCACGTCATACAAATATGGCCGACCATTTCTAGCGTTAAAACTACAATTCAAACTTTTAATTGCTATATCTCCGTCAATATTTAGATATTTAATATAATAGACACGCCAATACACATTTATTAACATCAATTTCAATCAACAATTAAAAAATCGACCACTAACAAATGAGGACACAAGCCCATTGAGTTCTGCTTCCAAACAGCTATCTGAGAACGATATGTTGTACGACTTACAATATTGATACCACTAAAAACTGTACTACTCGCTGCGTGTGTCTTTTTTCTTCGTGTTCCTCCTCTTCCGCGCTTCTTACGATAAATCCAATGTGCTTGATGCAAACAATAAGGAAAATGTACGTAAGCAATACTAAAATTTGTTATAAAACTTCTCATTTATTTTTTTCTTTTACCCCAATTTATTGGGGTGTTAACTGAATCAATTGGTGGGTAATTTCGTATTTGAGTTATTTGTATTACGTGTTATAATATACTTAATGCGAATAATTTCTATAAACGAATGTACACACCTAGTTTTATTTTAATAGTGATTGTTTATTAAAATTAATATATTTTCCAATAGCAGTAACACAATTAAGACTTGGGAAATATATAAGGACGAGCACAATTCTGATGTTTCTATGACAATGACAAAATTGGCTTAAGAAATCCATTATGTCTGCAGTGTACAGCTGGCCAAATAGAAAATTAAAATTAAAATAAAATTGTAAAGAAGGCCAATGAAAAAATTTATATATTATTTATGTGTACACATTATATTCGTGTTACCACAATTCAGAGAATTGTGTCTGAATTAATGTCTCCACACAAAACAACAGAACAAAGCCATAAGTTTTTTGTACAACAAATGTGCGACCAAAAGTACTAGGACCCAACTAATTTCAAGTTTAAATTAAAAAAAAACTTGTTAACAGAAAAAATAAAATGTATGTAAAAACCAGCTAATAATATTCTACACCATGCGTGACTAAGACGTTGGATTATAGAACTCAATACGTCTATTATAAGAGACCATTGTTGCTTTTTTTTTGTAATTAGTAATGGCTATATTATACTCACAAATACGGCAAGTAATAAGCGCAAAGATTTCATATTCTAAAGACGTTGGTGTGGTACATACCTGCAAAGAAAGAAGAAAATTGTTAAACATAATAAAATAATTTTGTCATAAATATTTTCCAAATGTTCTTTTTTATAGACAAACAAAAGCATAGAAAACTAATTCTAAACTTTCATTAGACGCTTTTTTGAAAAACAATTTTGACTTTTTAAGTCATTGAAAATATTACTGTAATATTTTTTTGCAAGAAATGTATGTGTGATGATATAAATGTCGGCAGTAAAATAGTTAATAATAAAAGTTTATTAGCATATGTTAAAATATTCAATTAGTACAATTTTGTAGCATTTTACATTTGAATTAGTTTCAATCAATTCAATATAAATGGCCATTGGAGAATAGTTTATCTGTATATCTTTTATCAGATAACAGAATAATTTATTGCAGCATCAACGATGTTAATATAAACAACTACTAATCATTAATTTAAATAAATAAAAAATAGTGTAAATTAGGATTAAAAAAACTAATTAATAATAAAAAACATAATTAAAAAAATAATTAAATCAAACAGTTAACTTAATGAATTAATTAAAAAATCCGAGACATTTGATATACTATAATATATTAAATATCGCTTAATCTTGCAGAATTATTTTGACCAGAATTTCTGGTTGGACAGGTTTGACGTATTAAACATATCAGCATAAATTTAACTTCGCATGTAGACAATAGCGACAGCGCTCAATAATACACTAGTATACACCGTTAAATTTAAATTATTATTTTACATGTTTTTAATTCTCTATAACCAATTTAATTATTTGGTTTAAATAACGATTTTGGATTGCATTATTTGTATTTGTTAAACAATCGGTTAATTTCGAAAACGGATAAGTCTAGTTTTTAAATAACAATATGTAAATTAAAATCTGTGAAACCAAATATGCTGATTATTCTTGGACTAGTGTTATATTTTTTGGGATTGTGTATTATTTTGTTGAATTTATTATATGCAAAAATATATCTTACCAAATTTTACGATTCATTATTTTGTTTCATTGACATTAAATAAATGCGAAATATATAGTCAATATATATAAATATTTATTAAATATGTAATATTATATATAGTCTTGTACAAAAAGATTTGTTAACGTCAGTTAAATGTAAATTATTATCGAAAGATAACTTAAATTAAAGTAAAAAATGTTATGTAGCAAGTAAACTTTCTTATGTTAAGTAAATCTGAAATATATGTAACTGTATTTAACAGGGTAAAAGTAAATACCTAACAAAATGAACAAACTAGCATAACTACCTTAGATTTATGTATAAGTTAAGTTAATTATTTGTATAATGAATGTGGTATTTGATTGGTAAGATGCCAACTGTTACAGCACGAGTATTTCTACTCATAGGACGAAGTAACAATTAGTATTTTCGTTTGTTTTTATGTTTCGAGCTAAATTTAACTCGTGACAGGATAATCTGCATGTAGGTTTACAATGCACGCAGACGCACTCAATAAATATTTCCTAGAAACGGATATTTAGTGAGGAATGGAACTGGGACTAATTCTGAGTCATGCGAACAAAAACAAAGGATGCGTTACATGTGTACAGAGCGTAGCGTATACAAATCCAAAGAATAATATTTCGATTTCAGTTTGTTAAAGAAAAAATAATATTATCTTATAAAACAAAAATTATTGATTCATTATACTTTAAATAAATTGATTCATAAATATAAATAGTATTATTTCAGCTCTCTTTTTTTAAAATACAAATTGTAGAGATCGCTTGTTGTTTCTTAGAATAGTTATGTAACTCTAATTTCTAAAATAAATAATTGTTTACTTAATGATCTGATTTAAATTAATATAATTTTTAAAATAGTGAATCCACGTTTTCCAATGAGGCTTGCGATTTCAAAAAACGGTATGCGGTAGCTAAAAACTTAAGAATTAGGATTCGTAAGACTAATACGAGGATTTCATAATAAAAATAGAAAATATTTCGTGTTTTCTGCCGTTAATTAAAACCTTAAAATAGCATTTGACCACAAATGTATCACAATGTTTACTTTTTGTAATTTTTGTTATGATATTTATTTAATTTTCTTTATTTAACAAAAATTCTGTTTATATGACAGTGTAACATAAAAATACATCACGCATGACTTGAATCATTTAAATAAGATTTAATAAAAAAAAACTAACAAAAATAAATCATGCACAAAATCTGTAACTGGAGGTAAATAAAAAAAAACAGATTATTGTTAACTAATATTATTTAATACATTTTCATCCGACGTTAAAACATCGCATTTTTTATATTTTATTTTGTCGTTTACATTCATCTTAGCGCCGCTTCTTCAATTCTCGGTTAAAATTCAGTTATGAAGTTTAAACCAAAAATGTAACTAAGGTATAAGAATATAATTGAAATGTATTGGCAAATAATTAATGTTGTTAAAAATATGTTGTTTTGATTCATGAATTATAAAAAAAACTTGTTCAATATTATTAAACCTTAACCAAGATTTTTCTAGGTCAATTTGTCATTCTTTGTGAAATGGTACAACTAAAAATTCAAAATGTAGTTTTAAATTAAGTCAGCAGAACCGTAGACGTATTCTTACATCAACTAAATCTTAGATCTTAGGCGATAAAAAAGAATCCTTGAAATGACATGATATCTTTTATGCAAAATTTGAATTGTAAGTTAACAAAAAATTAATATCACACATACAAAGCAGTTTGTCTTCGGTATTACATCATGACGTTTGGACGCGCTTTGACTTCGCCATTTTAGGGAGTGGGTGGTACAACTTGCACAAGTAACATAACATGAAACATCATTTGTAAAACGAAGAACAAGAAAAATGCTTGGAGCGCCGCTCAAGAAGATTTTTATGAAGATATTAGAGAACTACTAGGTCAGTGTAATACTATACAATCTATAGTTAACACTGATACCTCAAAAGGATGTGACACTCATAATCTATCTCTTACTCCAGACATGAAAACTTTTAAGAATATAAAGATAACACAATATTATTATATAATAGAATAATTTAACACTTTTTTGCATGTCATAATTTAAACTTCATAAATGGAGATCTAGATAATTTATAATGTTGCTAAATTTAGACACAGAAGGTGACAAGTTCAATGACTTCATTCTTGAACTTTTAATTTACGCGTATCAGTTAGTTTCGTCCCCGTATCATGCCAGGCTAAATTACAATTATCTTTATGACCAATCTTACATAACTTGTCATAATATTGTAGTATACAGCTGAGATAAACTTCTGAGTTCTGATTCAATCGTTTCAATGAACAATACGTGAATAAATCATTGTCTTAGTCTTTCGGCTATATTAGGAAGCAACAAGTTTCTGAATCCAATGGTGCTTGTCGTTCGTTTTACGGTATAAGCGCCACGCCGTGGCATAGTGTTGGTTATATACGTACCATACATGTCATAATATTTTGTGCAATACCATGTTAATGTTAAGGAGCGTCACTACTAATACAACATCTAACATTTTACTAAAACATTAAATAACGTTTGTTTTAATGAGTGTATTTTTGTGTTATTCACGTAACATTTTACTGCTGCATTAATATAAAACGGAACATTTTTATAATTAGTATACTAAGTACAAATATATCATTGACTCTATGTTTCAACTTCACAATAGAGTGCACCAAACGGTAATTTAAAACGATCTATACATATTATCACATATCTTTTGTTACAATAGAAGCCAAATTTCTGCAAACAAACATAGAGGTACAACAATACTGTAAGCATAAACTATATGCAGAAATTCTCTTTGATACGGCATTATATGGTTCGGAACCAATTGATTCATTTTTAATTTTTTTGATGTCACATATACTTCAATGCTAAATTAAATTTTACAGTACGTGTTTTTTAAGTTCCGCTTTTGCTACCATGCCGAAAATACTTTTTTGAATATTTATATCGTTTACACAGATTCAGAAAGTGTTACATTGACGTTCGATAATCCGGTCGTGATCCTGTACATGAAGAATTAAAGAGAGTCTACTGTATTAACAACTTAATTCTTTCAATACATTTATAGCTAATTATTGAATGGATGTGTATATTCTCCGCCCCAGAAAACCGTCCAAATGTTCAATACTAAAAGATTCATCTCCATCATTTATTGATTTCTTTTTAATTCCAAACACTAATAGAAATATTTTTTAATAAAAAATTAAAAAAATTAAACTCAACTTAATTTAAATAATAAAAGAAAAAGTTGCTTCGATATAAACTTCTTGCTACTAAAAAATATCAAACATATGTCAACACAATAAAACATGAGTGTAGAAACAATGTTGTACTCGTGGTGACAATCCTTTATTATACAGGTTATTGTACGTATCACTAAAATAGGCGATAAATTTAAATTTTATGTTTAAATAGGTGTTTGAAAGTCTATTGTGTATTATGGTGTGTTTGTTCATTTATTAAATTGTACTGTAATTATCGCAGTAGTGATTAATACTGTAGGATGAGAGACATGACAATAAGTAATTAGAGCAAGTTATTAGCGCACTCATACGCTCTGTAGTATACGCTTGGTTTAAAGTACCGGTACACTCAGCGTTACAAAATAAATAGTACGTATAGTAGAGTAAGAACAAACAGAACACATGAATATCTGTGAACGAAATGTAATTGTACTTTTGAATACTATAGCACAGTGGTCTACTTTTAAGTAAGTTATACAAAATAGGTATTCAGGATATTCACAAGTCAAATACTGTAGTGATACAACCTGTGGTCGAACTGATGGAGCTGAAGTGTAAATATTTAAAGCGCTAATATTTAAATTAAAATAATTGTTTAAACTAATATGGTTCCATGGTGTAAAATTAATAAAAAAAATATTTCTTTTGTTTAGATGGGATAATTATTTGGGTTATAAATGCATACATATTTCTAGCATAACATCTGTTGTACAAGATATGCTATATTATCATACATAACACTTCACATTTAATGTTGCAACAAGCCTTTTGTACTTCATATCATTTACGATTTAAATTTGGAAAGTAAGTCTATATAAGGCATGAACATTTTTAATACATAATTATAATATCGTGACTAAAAAATATTGAACTTATTGAAATCACAAATTTGTGTTATTGTATTGAAAGCATTTCATAATGTTGGTGACTTATTGTTACGTAAATAAAATAGCAGATGAGAAAGTGTCATCTGATCTGATAAACACAATTACGTACCTTTAGGGATACATAACATAACAAAAGTTATTTCATAGCATACCAATAATATTAATATTCTAAGAAAAAGAGATCCAACATTTCTGGGTTTCATTTATGAATTAATGTTATATGAAATGAAATGTGAGATTCATGCAGATTTTATTAAAAAATCTTATAGCAATAATAATAATGTTCTTCCTTAAATCAAAAAGTTTGTTCTACAGCTTCTTTGAAAATGAATCAGTTATGTTAAAAATAATGCGTGTAACTGATATGTATGAAAATATTTGAATGTAGAAAACAATATCATCAACTAATTTTAGCACAAAAGTATTATCTACATGCGATTAAACGAACCAAATGTAAAAGTACACTAAATTGTTATTTCGGAAATAAATAAAACTCTATGCAAAATTATGCAATGGTAGATATTAAACTAATATAGAAGTCACAGAGGTCAATTTATATTTTTAACAATTAAATTAATATTTTAACAATTAAAATAGTCTTTTGTTTCTTTAATCTTTAAAGTTATCAACGACATTTTCGTTTCCTACCCTCCTCCCTTCTATGAATTGTCATTTTTGTTATAGATACAGAGTGTAAAATGTTTCCAGCAACACATTACAAAGTTAATAAACAAAGCTAAATGAAATTTTTAATTTTATCAAGTTATTTCAAAGAAAAATTTTAAATAATTATATCTGCGTCAACTTTTGACTATTAAAAAAATTAAAAAAACCGATATACATATATTTTAGCAGATATTTCGTAATATATTCAAAGGATTACGTTTTATGTTTAAAGTGTTATTTCAAAATTGACATTGATGTACCTAACACCTTGCTTATATAAAGTAATGCATAAGTGTTGGCGCTGATTGCATTTTTTATTAACGAATACATGATGCAACTATCTCCGTTCTCGTTTCTTCTTTATATCCGTCCTCTTCTGTTACACATGTAATGCACAGCTTTGAGTTCTACTGAACCGTTTCGCGTTCGAGATTCAAGTTTTGACGCCTACACAGTCATTACCTCCGTTTTGTGCATTTCTCGTTCTCAACCGAAGACAACTGATACACAAAGAAGCCGCGTGGGTCTTTAAGCATCCAGAGAAGTACTAAGATTACAACGAAAAGTGCACTGTCAATAAACTCTCCAAATATTTAACCGTGACGGTTATTTGCATTCAGAGCTGCATTGTTTGAGTAGGAAATATTAGAAAGAATCTGTCGTGTTACCAGGGACGAATTAAGACTTTGTGAGATCGTTTCTACTTCTTTACTTTTAAAGACATTCCAAATGTTCCTTTTTTCACGTGAAATGCAATTTTATTAAGTAAACATTTAGTTTCTATTGGTGTTTTATGTGTGTTAAGAATTGTTTACATAGTGCGAGCTGCTGATATGACAGTAACTGTCCAGGCCAACTCGACAGCTTCTGTATACTGTCAGGTCAGCAACTCTACTGATCTGACTGGTCAAAAAACAGCGTAGTAACTCGCATGCGAGCTACTGACTCAATCTTACATGTCAGTAACTCGTATAAAACGGTCACACGTTGCGAGTAGGTATACTGCAGTAACTGTCAAGAACAACTCGCATCCCTCGTGTAACCTCGACACTACTATACCACGTACTAGTAGAATAAATGATTACCTTACAATTGTCAAAGTTGCGGGTTTAAGCACAACCTTAAGCTCTACTTTGTAGTAAAATCTATTTAAATAACACTTAAGTTGTGTGTTTCAAATTTGTCTATAGTAAAAGTTATATTTTCTTATATTGATAATTAAAATCTTGCCTAATGCTTTTTTTAAAAAAGTTAACACTAGGGTCTGTAATCACTACATCGAGGTCCCGATTTTTTTTCCACATTTTTAATTATCGAGATTGATACATCGGAATTCTGATATTATTTCGGGATTCTCAATGTCGTGCCTAATTTACATTTAATTTTAGTTTGGGATAAAAGAAACTGTATGATCCGAATTTTATAACTTTTTATATAATGTTTTAATTTAGTTTCAATTTTAATAACTGTTCTATGCTCAAAGTGCTAGTATTTATTCATCTGCAAAGATTTCAAGAGATTACATGCAAATATTTAAAAACAGAGTTTGAAAAATATAATTAATTCCATCAAAGAATCTGATCTAATATTCTTATTTAAAATTTATTTGTAAATGTAGGTATTGTTTTAGTAACAATAACTATCCTAATTGTTCGACTCTAATAAATAATATATTGAAAAACATTTTTAGCATTTTACATTTCCTTGCGATTGACGTCATAAAATAACAAAATGTGTTTAATTTTTGAATCACAGAGAAATAAATGCACAACTTAAATTACATGTGAACATATCAGTGTACGAACGCGTTGCGTGTAATTCACGGAAGTAATTAAATTTAATCTAAAATGGGTCAACAATGTTTCTAGCAAATCTTTTATAATTAACCTAACATTAAATTTAGCTATTTTTATCAATATACAAAGCATAAATATGTAATATTTTATTACGAGTATATTCCAAAGTTTGGTTTTAATATATAGTTATTCATTCCACATAATTACATATCAATAACATTTTTTAACAGTTACTTAGTTACAAATATATATTTTTAATATAATTATTTTAATTACATATACTTTATAGCCATTCTGTATGCTTATAAATAAAGATTAATGAATCACATTTCATAGACTATACAGATAAGTAACAGATTGAGATTCTGGGTATGATATGCATTGGGTATTGAACGTTTGACCCACGGGTGCGAGCCGTGTATCGCGTCGGCTGTCTGTTGCTTCGGGTAATTACAGACCCACTGTGAATCGTTCGATGAAGGCTGATCCAGTTGTATTCTTTCAGTCGCGGAATTGTTAAACCTTCCGTTCAGAGGCGGCCAGGCCAGACATACATAAGAATGCAAGATCTTAAACTTGACTAAAATGAATAAATTTGAATATCCACTGAGTGGGACGATCTTGATTTGATTTATAAGATTACTGGACCATAACGTTTTAATGGATTATATTTTGTTACTGAGATTTTTATTTATTTAAAGGTTAATTTTAACACAAATCATTTCGCTAAAATTTCTTACAAATAACTATATATATAACCATGATCTATAGGCGGAGAAACAAAATCATTATGGTATTAGTCATGTCAGGTCAATTAAGAGTCAATTTTAATCGATCTGCACTTATAGAAGTTCTAAAACTTAATCTCTACGTGTCCCGTGTCGAACTCTACTCTAGAAGTTCGTGTGTCCCTTTTCGCTGGTCCCGACACAGTTGCATCGTCATCATCTCTAAGGGTCGACTAAGCAAACGCAGGCACCGAATCTGCCCGAACCGAATGAGAATGCAACTGTGTTGTTAGTGAGAGAACGCACACGCCACGAATGAAACAAAACGATTTGAAATTGGTTTTGAGCGACTGTGTTTCTTGATCGCAGGACAATTACGTTGCATACTTTTAATGGTGAACATCATGAGGAGAGATGTGCGCAAATACTTTTCAAATGTATTAATACATACAAATACCTCGTAATACGACACAATAAAATCCCCTATTATGCTATTGTTAAAAATTCTATAGAGTCACGAAACACGGCTCGACATGGCTCGTTTTCGTTTTCGTTAGAAACTTTGACTCGTGTGGGAACGGCCTAAATGAATTGCTAGTCTGTCTAGTCTCAGGTTTATACTGGGAGCATCCTAACCACGTGTCTAGTTGCATAACCATGAAACACCTTCTAACGTAATGAAACCTAAAAGTAGATTTACTTAGAAAAATATTACGCCAGTGCGAATGGTCCTTAAAAAGTGCACATTATTAATACGTAGTTGATTAGTTGAACAATCATTTAGCCCATCTTGTAACTTAAAATTCAGAATTCATAAGTACTTGTTGATAATGCGATTGGAATTACCAATATATAATCCTATTAAAAGACAATAGAACCGTGTCTGGAAAAAGTATATTAACTGATTGGCATGTGCCAGCTACTGACAATGCCCCCACGTCTGCAAACCGCATCAGGTGATGATGTAACATTGTCTGAGCCCCTCAAAAACGAAACCCCGCATATATAAAAGCCACAGACCTCAACTAAACTGAAATATAACATGTAATATCGATAACTTTAAGACTTTATGATCCGTTGTGTGCAATAAGTGAGGTTAGGTTAGGCGTGTTATAGTCACAGTCAGTGTCAAACACCTGGACAAGTCAAAAACTAGCTCTGGCTGACTGACTTCATATGCAAGCGTTTGTAGTTCCAATAAAACGTAGGTGACATATATAGGAGGCTGCAAAAAATTAACTGGTTTTATTGTCTAGGTATTTGCTGATTCTTAGTATTTAGATGCTGCAAACTAATACGAACGAACCTAATGCACGTGTACCACGGCTGGCATTTACCACTATAACTCGTAAAGTAATGTTCGAAATGTCATGAAATTTTAACACATATTGTTTGAAGATTGGTACTATCTAAAAATCATATGGGTCAACAGTTATGTTATAAGATAAATCTATCATAATGCAACGATACAATATTTTAATTTCAGTACGTTGGTGAAGTACGCAGCCGATTCAATAGCAGTCGATTCGGACTAGTGGTGTAAATCAAAATTAATTCGGTGTTAAATCGATCTTTAAATTACATGGCTAATCGGAACATTTAAGTGATAATAGACTGTAGAAGTATTAAGTAACTTAAATATTATTATATAATATATAAATTCATCAATTAGTGTCTTATATTGCTGTTTTAATATAGGAAAATAAAACGCAAACGAACATCTAAAACCTCATGAAATTATTTTTTTATATCTAAAAAAAATCTATATTTAATTAAATTATTTTTTGATAAATAGGTTAACTAATATGTCTCTTAATTAATTACAAAATTTTAGCCGTAACTTATTCTTATTTTCATCAAAAATTACAATTTAGTGAAACCATGTACACAAAAATTGCAATTTTTATAACCTATTTATAAAAAAAATAATTTCAATAAATAATGTTCAGATCGGTTTTTAAGATTTTTAGGCACCTTACGAGTTGCCGCACAGATATGAAACAGAGCTGTACATGGTTTCACTGCTATCGAATCGACTGCTATCGAATCGGCTGCGTACTTCACCGACGTATTTCAGTGCAGTATTTATCAACCAAATCTTATTGACTCGTCTGAATGATTTATTCAAATAAAAAATGTTTTTGTCTTTATATTCATAAACCATGTAACGTTTTCGGGTTTCTTTTTACATTCAGAGTTACATGGAATTCTTGCAGTTAGCAGACAAGCTCTGTTATACAATAGTTGACATTAAGACATACGATTTTATATTTATGTCTCCTACGTGTTTGCAATATTTGAAGAACAGTTACTGGTCTTCAACCTCATGTTTCTAATGGAATATCTCCACTGGTGTAACACTTATTTCTCTACAATATTTTATATATTTCATTCACAAATATGGCCACGTGGATAAATAAACGTGAATGATAACGTAATGTTGGACCAGTGGAGCCGTTTCACTATGATTTTATGTCGCATGTCTACAGACAGGTTCACAGTTTAGTTTACTACAAGATGTAAAAAGAAGAGCCTTTAAAATTCGTAGATAAGAAACACGTGGGAAACCTTATGTAAATATTTCAAAATGTCTGACCTGGAAATATGATGCGCTCCACATCTACATCTAAATATACAGGAGCGTTTATCATTAAAGAAGTACAGGGAGATACCAAAAGTATTCATTAGTGTATATTTAGATTGATATTATAATTTAATTATTGTATTTATCTCTTTTATCTATCCTAAGGTTGCAGGTTACTAATGTATTAATAAAAATCGGTATATTAAGAAATACAAGTAATACAAAAGTATAGATAAGTATTATGGCATGTGTTTTTAAAATATTTTTAATCACTTCCAAGAAGTATAGTAGAACAAACATTAATTTGACTGCAGTGTCTTATCTATAAATAGTTTTTAAAATAATTAATTAATAATAACTGTTCAATAAAGCAACTAATATGTAAATTAAATTTTTAATCTACTAAATTAAAATTATCACCTACGCACCAACTTGAATTTAAAATTCACTGTTTTAATGTGATAAATGGTCCAGTTAACATTTTGAAATCACATTGACATCATATTGAAGACATTTTTTTCATGAAGCAATTCATTTCTCCTGACCTCACTACCGTACCAGTATTGAATAAAGTTGCAAATAAACCATTAAAGTGTAACAGAGACCTCAGTAATATATCCTGTTTCTTTTTCTATGATATTCTGATGAAATGAATGTTACCAATACTAAAATAAATAATTTCCAAATGTAAAAGAGACAACTATGTCTCCATTTAAATATATGATGTTGGAAAGAGAAAGAATATTCATATGAAAAGATTCTTCTATGTAAGTTTTTGAGTCATATACTCTTACAAGTACACTTCATTCTTATGAGATTTAGACTACAAATGTTCAATGATAATAGAGAGATAAAAGTGTGGACTGTCTAGATCGTATCTATGTCGAGAGCGCACTCTATTATAACGTGTTTATATTTTCTCCTTTAAGTATATTACGATATTAAGTACAAAACGTTATTCACACTTAATGTGGATAACAACTTCTTATAGTGACCTAACTCAATACAAGTATCAAGACAAAACAAATACTGCAAGAGTTTCTTTTAAACAATTCTTTCGATATTCTTCTAACACGATTATTACGTTTCAATTACATAAAACACCCATAATAACTAAGAAATTTCATAACATTTCTCCAGAATTGATTAATTATAATAAATATCTAATTACGTATATCAAATTTAATTTCTATTAATAACTGTTTTTTTCTTATATTCGAGATTTTCGTTTTTCTTTCAGTGACTCTATATTTATAATTATTTTGTTCTCTCATTACCTTACATTTCATCACCAATATTTCACTATAAATTTTGTCAATTCAATAATGCTGTATTAAATAAACATTACTTTAAGAGCTACGCAGAATATTAACATTCTCTTTTGCGCCGCATCATTTAAATTTAAAGCAGAATCTTTCTGTAATAAATATAAAAGTTTTATTATCCTTATTTTCTTCTTGTCATTTTTAGTGTGTATAATACATTTACTTTATGACATTTTACAAATTGACAAAGCTTCATATTTTTCTTTTCAATTATGAATATCGTATACAATACAATGTAAGAATACAACATACTTGTATGGTGGATGAGTGAAGGTCCCACTCTGACTTGAACAACTTGACTATTACTCAATGTGATGATATCGTAGCGTACAGGCCACACCCACTTCCATTTTGAACAAGATTTTGATAATGGATTTGCATTGGGTTAAACGTTTTAATATTTTACGAGAATGTCTGTATAAAATTGAATGCATCGCATTAGTCTGAGGCTTATGGGCCTTTTACACGATCGGATCAAATATGCAATTTGTTTCAGAGTTAGAAAAACTGACCTTATATTGTATTTGTAAATCAGAAGCGTGCCGAGAGAGGGCTCGTCGGACGCAGGCCCCCAAAAACTCAAATACATTCTATATCTAGAAAATTCACTTATGACTATTTCATTTATTTTATGTGGGAGCTAAAAAGAAGCTACGTTTAGATAGGTTAGTAGACAAGTGTGACTAAAAACAATTTAAAAGACCCACTGTGTCTTCAAAACGTACTGTACATATTATCCTAATGAAAATATATTTGTGGATTTGTTGCTTTGATTTAGCTCATAAAAAATCATTTCCAGTTTTAGGATCAAACTCATTTCGGATGTTTTATTTTTAACTCATATAACTAATAACAAACTCTTCCTGCATTTTTATTTCAGTTTCGTAACAGTTGTGATGTATCAAATTAAATCTGACAACGCAAATTTAAATGTCAAAGCTTATTAAAAATTTCAAAATTAAAATTACCTTGGTGATTAAATAGTTAATGGATCTAAAATGGCACTAATTAATTAACTCTAAACTATTTCGGATAATTAGAAACATTTAAATATAATAAAATTTAAAAGTAATTTATTATATCAGAATGTTATTTATTATAGATAATAAATCTGAAGAAATAAAACAAAACTGTTATCGTTTTGTTAAGTATTTTAACAAATTTCAGGAGCGTGAAATTAATAATAATGTAATCATTCACAGGTCCTAGAAGATATATCAAATGCATTGTATTTATGACTCTTCGATTATACCCCCTTACTTGTCACGTGTTGTTATACTTTGGGGATTCACTTCACTTGCCTCCACCATGCCTCTAATTAACGTAATTGCAAGAGGTATTACAAAATATCATTTATGCAAAGAACAACGACAATGAAAGCGGCAATCATTATTTATTTAACAACGTTCACAAATTTTGCACTATTTAAATGAATAATTAAATACATTAACAAAATTAATCATAATTTGTTTGTAATATACAGGATTTAAAATGCACGCTAAAAATAAAATATATTCGTATACATCCCATACTATCGACAACAATATGAAATATTATATTAATTAGGTAAATATATAATTTACAACAAAGTCATGTATTTCTACTTCTTAAATCATCAATAAATTTAAGTTAACATAAATTTAAACATCCTTGTGCCAACTGTCGGGCCGGGGCGGAGCAGGGCAGGGCGGCCTACACCTTGTTTAATTTACAATTCATGTAAATTTAATACATAAACAGATTAGTCAAATTTTGGAGGCCGCTGGAAGCTGAATGACATAATGTATTTAATCAATGAACTCATCGCAATAGAAAAATAAAATTTAAAAATCGTTAATCGATACAAACTTTTTCAATTAGAATCATTAGAATTTAGTTTCGATCTCCGGACCATTATAATTAAAAATTTTACTTTTAATTTTATGTTTTAACCTTGTATGTTTTAATCAGAGAATACAGTATACGTTTCTTGTATTGGTTTAATTTTTATTTTGAATACATCTAGTCGGTATGCTTCTTGTATCAGTAATATATTTTGCTTAATATAAAATAAGGTAGAAAAACAAGGTTCACACTTTCTAGCTTGGCACAAGCTATCATATTACACTTCTTATATAAAAACTGTCTTGCAGTGCAATTTTACATTCACTAGCTTACTTCAAACTAATTAAAGTGTCTATATAAAAAATTTATTAAAAAAATCAAATTTTGTACTTTAAAATTATTTTATGTAATACAATAGTTCTTGTTTCATTATTTTGCAAAAGCCAAATTTCATTTAACTTATCAATAAAAAAATGTAACAATGTTAAAACATTATAGAAAATATATTATTTGTTTTAAGCGATGCAAACAATTAATTACGACTATGGAAAATGAGTTAATTTATAAATAATTCATGTTGTAGTGTCTGTATTGAAATCTCATGGTACAGTGCCATTCCATTCACGACAAGTGCATCTCTCTACCTACGAATGAGTCTACCTCCAATACAAACTAGCTGCGCTCCATATATCTACATATATGTTTAACAATTATCAGTCAAGATTAAACCACGTAATGGAAGTTGAAGAGATAACACAAGTTGAACATCTTTCAGCATCTGAACGAGCAGCTAACAAGGAAACTGTTATTTGTTATTCATTAACATGTAATTATTATTAACATGGAATGTAATAAGTGTGACTAAAATTTGATGGATTTGAGGAAAGCACTGTAGACAACTTTGTTTAATTAATTATAATAGGAATTAGAATACCGGGTGTTACAAAAATATTTATACACACTTTCATAGTAATTATACTGTACATAGTATATCTGACAAATATAGACTTTTAAATCGTTAATATTTAAATTGTTATATTGTATTCCATGTATGCATTATCTTTTTATTTTTACAGTCTGAAGTGATTTCAACAGCATCATCATATTCGACAGAAGTCATTTTGTTCTAGTTCTTTTCTTCCGAACAATTTTTATATTTATTTCTTTATTTTTTGCAAGCATTTGAAGAATAATAATGTAAAAAGAAGAAGGGATGAAGAACACAAATAAAAAATGAAATTGAAAGAGAATAAGAAGAACGAGCTACATAAAACGAAGATATCTTCGTAGTAGAAGAAACGACAAAGCAACAACCATGAACGAAGGCCCACGAAAAATGTTTAAAACGTTTCTTTTATTTCATTCACCTGATTTGGAATTGTGGGCAGGTTACCAGGAGATGATGGACTGTCATTTGCATCTGTCAGTTGCTGCATTATGGAGAAGTATTTTTATTTATTAAATATTGATGCATTAATAATTATATACATTTAAATTTATATGAATTACAATAAAAAGTTAAAAGCATATATTGATTAATGGAAGTGGGATAATAGGCATAATCAAAAATATAATTTGAATAATTTAAATAGTATGGTGAACTAAATAAGCTATTTATATTACCAGATCAGTAATATATGCAGTAATAGTTTTCAATTAAAAATCAATAATCAATGCAAATATCACAGCATCGCTAATTTACAGTGGTGTTACTGCTAGGAGTAATATTTTTGGCTTCAAAGTTGCCTTATGATCTTAAAAAAAGCGGTCAAAATAGCTAAGTACCACAAATGCAAATTCTGTTAAAAACCCTTTTGATCTGCTCCATATAATTTTTATAACTCCGAAAAAAATAGTCGCATTTCTCTTGAAACCACGTTCTTTTAATTGTCCGGCAACATAACTCGGAGCAAAATAACTATAATTCAAAACTAGATTTTCTACAATAGTACGAATAATTTTTGTGTCATATTTCATACTGTTTAGAAACAAATAAGTTTAGTTATAAAATACTATCAAATACTTTTTTCAGAAATTTTGAAACTAGTTTAAAAGAAATACACTTTTTTGCCAAAAATAAATGTTAATTAGATTTCATGCCAAAAATTGCATTGGGTACGTTTCTGGGCGCAACTTTTTAAAATAAGACATAAGGTGAACACAACAAAGGTTCGGATCTTGGGAAACATACCTTGAATACCCATGATCTGGTAAAGAGTTTCGAATACCTATTTACACCACTGATATTATTAATAATCTTTAAAATTATTTATACAAGATATAAGTCGACAGATATATGACTGTATATGGTAATTAAATTGCAAGAATATGTGCATTGCTAAATGCAGACAGTACCACTAGAATTAAAATAACAAAATTATGACCTAGCTGTTTAGCAGCTTAGGTGTACCTGGCTGACATGTACAAATACAAACCTGATGTAACACCTATAATGGCTATGTGATTATTTTTGTAGAATAGTTAATAGTCATAAGATCAATGACACCGTTACTGACGTTAAGGCATTACACATGCAGTCGACTTGTCGCCGGTACTGACTGTATGCGGCACATAACTGTGTTGACCCACCCACACCTGGGGTACAGGGAGAAGAGGATGTAAGAAATTATTGTGTGTTGACCGGCGAATTAAAAGTTGATCATCATATGTCATTTGCAAAATTATATTTACAGTTATTCGTTTCCTTCTGTCAGCATTTAATACGAGAAGGTAGAAGACGAAGTTAATTACGTGAAAGAATCATGCAACATAATCGGATTATTTTTTAACAAAGAATCAATTTTACTTTTCCATCTTGTAAAAGATTCCAAGCTGGATTTAAATTTGAGTGAAAACTGTTTAATATTAGAAACTCTTTCGACGTAATTTTTATAGTGTTATATCGCCCGTATACGTTATTTTGACGTATTTTAATGCAGCTTACGCAACAGTGGAACTATAAAAAAAAATGGCATAAAAAATCATATACATAATGTGTTCCAATGTACTAAAGGATAGTAAGTGCGAACCTGCGTAGAAATGTACAACGATGACTACATTTTTATTTTTATGTCCCTTTAAATTGCAGTTTTAATTCTTTTTTGTTATATAGTTATTAACTTGACAGTTGATCCAATAACGTAATGATAAACAATGTTACAATGTTCTAAAAACTAAAGAACTTGTACTAGGTTATGTCGTTAAGTCAGCAGTGGTGCCTCAATGTAGTATTTAAAAATCAAAGAAAATTATTTCAAGTTGTTAACCATTCTAAAAAATATTGATTAGATACATACAGAAGAGAAGTTATTCAGTCTTTAAACAAGAGATTTCTTACAGGTGTTATATCTTGAATAGAAGCATATCTAGACAAGTGTATTAATAAGCAAAGAAGAATTTTTTTGTAGTATGCCAATATTCCTCACAAATGTTTGTATTGTCTTACAAGCATTAATTACAAATTAATTTTCATATATTCCCTAAAGACGACAGAAGTATTAAATAAGAAAAACTCTCTTTTTAAAACATCATATTAGATAAGATGAGCACCGGATCTACGATTTTTTCGAACCGAGGCAAGAATTTATAACTTCCCCCCTTACATACTGGGAATTTTTCAAAAGTCAAAAGAATAAAGTAAAAAAAAAAGTAAAATTAGGTTACTTGTTCCTGACAGTCTCCGTGAGAACCAAAAAAAGGTTACGTGGAAAGAATTTTTTTTTGTGCACACAGTGCCTTTCGCAAGACACCTAGTTTTTCAAAGAAATTAATTGACGCTCCTATAAATTGCCAACCCGGAGACCCCAGTTTGCCCCTCCCCTCTAGATCAGGGGCTAGATACATCACATTTTAAGCTATATACATTTAATTACTCTATAGTAAGAAAAACTTCGTACTTAAATTTTTATAGATTTCATGAGATAAATTGAGAGCATTCATGTTGCTATGCAAAATAGATTAATTGATTAATTTATAGTAATGTTGTAGTCCTTTATAATATAGTTGATGCAGTCATCCAGTGACATCATATCAATTGAAAATCAATATATATTTATAATAGTGACACAATTCACAAATATCCCAACACATTTGTCAATGTTATAATTACATATGTAACATTTATTTACCATACATTGCTCAAGGTCGTCTTCACTTTGTGATATGTGTATGAGTTAATTTTACTGTTGCAATTTTTATCGTAAACATTGTAATTACTATAAAGAATAATTTAAAGTAAAAACAAATAAAAATAAATGTATGGAAAGGTCACGCAAAACAATTATCTTATAAATGGAAAAGTGTGTACAATACAACTGTTATAACCGATAATTGCGTTAAGGAGATAATCCTATGTATAACATCTTTATTCTTCATTTCAATAATTTATTTTTCCAAAATAATCGACACTTTTATAATAAATACTTTATCAACTAATATCTGAATATGAATTCAGTTTACATACATTCCTCTTTTCTTAACAACATTTGATTCACTGAGATTGCTTTGTACAACGACCTACATATTTCTGTTTGGAGCAATGTTTATTGTTAGTAAGTTAATCACAAAGGGATGTCGCACAGACTGATTTAGTAATTATCTTATAAATATAAGTGATTCATTTCCCCTTGTGAATCATATAATCGCAGTAAACAAACAATTTACATGTGCTAATTATGTAATTACTTTCTTTATCATTATAAACATTTCCTTATTCACAATAGGGACATATTATTCACAATATCCGTATTATCTTTTATATATATCTTACAGCGATTTCAATTTGTTTATTATATATAATATATATATAACACAATGTCTCCAGTTTTATTAGGAATTGTAAATTTCAAACAAACTCATGTGATGCTTCAGAAATTTAAAGTTCATTTTGGTAATTTACATACATATTTTAATACATAATTATATTTTTTAACTTAAATCATACCTGAAATTTAAAGAAACGACATTTGAAGTTTATTATTTACCATAAATTGTCAATTCCTTTTTATCTAATTTTATTATAACCTCATAAAATGCATTTAACAAACTAACTAACTAAACACGTGAGTTCTGTTAACTAGAAATATCGTACGTTATTCCTACAGCACATCTATTGCGTTCATGAGTATATGTTTTCACTGAATGGTCAATGTTTTACCGACAGACGAGCTTTGTACCAACTAAAGAAATATAATTTCTTTACCATTTGATTTGTTTATCATCTGGTGATTATCTTTGTCAGTCATGGAATAAATTTATTCTCTCTTTCCAGGAATCTAACTCGGACCCAAGCATATCCTAGAATTATTTTTAATACCAATCTTCAAGCTAAACCAACAGTTTTAATTGTTACCTGTTTTTAGTGACAGTCTGTTACATTTCACAGAAATGTAAATAATTGAACTAACAAAAAATAAACAAAAACATTACTACAAATTCATTCATTAATTTGATGACTGACATCGCCTTGTATAAATCGCAAATGGAATCACATGTATTTGACAGACACTTCGAATGCAGATGTATTAAAAAAGTTGCAATTATTTCACATACCAAGCGAGAGGAGTGTAGTTTATTTTATATGCATCAGCATTTTAATCGCAGCTTATGATTAGCCCTAAAGAATGCAACATTTATGTTGCTCCAACTACAGACAGCCAGCCAGCGCTTCTCTTCGCGCTGTGGCCGCACAATGCGTTACGTTGACTTCACAGAACACGTGGTAAGGTACAGTCATTGCAATTAGACTCGCTCAGCACTCAGCAAACAAAATAGTACAATATACGCTTAATTTTTTATTATTAATAGTGAATTGTAATTGTACATACAAGGAATAATAAAAGATAAAAAAATATGTATTATTGTTTATTTGTTGACAAATAAAACGTGTGACAGGGGTCGTCAACACTGTATTCATAATTTAATCAAGCTCTTTTGATGTACGGATAACATTGTTATACAGAATTCAAGAAGAGCGAAGTCATAATCAATTCAATCTCGTCTAAAAAAGATACAAATATATAAATAACGATATATATATACTATTTCTTATGTTTCTTTTATTAAATAACTGTTGTAGTCATAAAAGTAATAGAAACACAGATTTTATCAAAAAAGAAAACAGTGCTTCTATTTTAACACTGTAAAAAGTTACGCGTACCAAAAATATCGGTAAAGACTTTTTTAATTCTTATTAAGAACATCAAAACTAACAAGAAAATCAAAAAAAAACATTAATAAATTATTTTGAAGTTAATTTCTAATTAAAGTTATTGAAACTAAAGAAAATGCGTCCTCATGATATTTCCCAATTAAAAATATTATCAAAGTTATAGATGCTAATGATTTTACTGTCTGCTTGACCGAGGTTAGAATGTGAATATTTAGAAATTTTCTTGCCCGAGGATGTAATGTGAATGAAAATAAAATTATGTACGTTACTACAATAATAACAAGTAAGTTATAGGTTTTATACATAAATATAACGGTTACATATAAAAAATGTTTCTTAGGTATTGACAAGATATGACAAAGTGTAACGGGTTCTAAAGTTTAACATATTGTAATGTAAGGATGGTTATGTAAATATTGATAGTGCAATGTAAAATGTGGAAAAAGGACCGAGGTCCTAAGAAGCCCGGTAAATTATAATTTTAAAAAAATGTGTAACACACAAAAATATGAAAAATGATGGGATGAAAATATGTTTTTTTAAACTTTTATTTAAGGTTTAAATAATCAAAAAGGTTTAAAGTCCCTGATATAAAGGGTTATGTAAGGTGTATTCAAATTAAAGGGGTTTCATTGAAACACGTTCACAATAAAATTGAATTGAAATTCCGATGTCATGTTGTATATTATATAACCCTATTGTTTCTTCTTGTTATCAATGTTTACATAATAAAACAACCAGAGTTTAAACAAATATTTATCATCTACGTAAAAATTATCTAAAAATTTACTTCCATAAGTAAACATGTGTGCGAGCAATGACTCGATTGGAGGAATATACTTGTTGTTATAAGAGGATGTAAGATAGTAATATTAATAAAATTTAATGTTTTTAATTTTTTCCAAGTCAATTTATAGTAGAGCAGCATAACGCAAAAATTATGTACGAGTACATCTATCTGGCTAACAATGTGAAGCTTGTAAAAATATTCAACATTCAGCACACTTAGATTTTTCAAAGTTGTCTCAAAATACATATACAAAAATCCACTTAAAACTGGTGAATAAGTAACACTATTTGTTTGTTCTAGGCGCGGTCCCTCTTAAGACATTAGTGTGACATACTAACACATATATATCCATAAAGGCCCTTTGCCTTAGGTCTTAAAATATTTGGTGATGAGCAGACAAGTTACGTAATTTACAAGAAACATCTTACATTAATATATTCTACAATTTTACATATTCAGTAACCGAATATTTCATCTCACACATAGCTCTCCCAATTCAATGAATGGACCATAAATCAATTTAAAAAGTGAAAACACCGTACATGGTCATGTGTGGTACTTATTGAATATGTGTGGTATTTTTAATGTCGTATACTTGTATTACTATTGAAATGAATTAAGGTTGTTGCTTGCCGGGTCATTTATTTAGTTTTAAAGTAAATTAGTACTAAACTATTTTAATTACTTTCTTTTAATATTAGTGTCACCTTATTCTTTTTATAACTATTACAATTTAGTCTATTAGAATTTTCAGACTTTTCAGTCTGTTCGTTGCCTTATGAATAACATTTTTCTTTGCTTGGTGCTTTATTGAATTACATTTTTGTAAAGGAGTTGTTAGAAGTTCATATTAAAAAATGTTAATTAAATTTGAAAGCGCACTAGCAACAAGGCTTTCAATATAAACAACATACCGATTCGAACTCCATATACTAAACTATAATATCTGCCATACTCCATAACTTCACTAAAATATTTAAAGAAAATAATAATTAACTAAGGGTAGACATGATAAAAAATGTTTCTTTAATTTGTGTGTGCTCTCAAACATATTTTTTTAAATGATATTTAAAAAATTACATTCGAGATTCTTATACTTAACTTTATCAAACCCACATAATGTATATTTCTAAAATTGAAGATATTTTTCAAAACTCAAATTAACAGCCAACGTTCAGCCAACAACAAACTTAGACTATTAGAATATATAGTAGATTTACACTGAATAGAATCCGCAGCAAAAACACCTATATGCTGGCACTATAATGAAACCTGTGATAAATTTACACCGAATAAAATAGAATCTAGCAATTCAGTCGATTGCTATATAACATCAAAGAAATATCTTAATATCTTCATTTGGTCAAAGTCGGATAATTTTTACCGACTATGCAGCCCTGACCTTACCGACTTTATTTGTTTAAGGTAGTTGTATCGTGGAATGACTTTTCAAAGGATTTTAATAAAACTTCATTTAATTGCTCTTTAATTAATTATAAGACATATTGACCTCAGGTCGATTAAAATTTACCACTCCATTATTGAGAAAAACGATATTAAAGTTTTGTTATTTTAACACAGGCTCTTATGGGAAATAGTAATTTCAATGTTATTTTTATCGAATAAAATAAAAACGATTCAAAGGAATTCAATAAAAATTTAATATATTATAGAAACAGTAGTTATTAATCACATAAAAAAAAATGGAAATTATTGTCCACGCCATTACAGAAATAAAATTTTGTAAACATTGAAAATTTTTATAAAATCAAGAAATGACGGTATATGTGTATGTACGTGTAGATACTATTTACATGTAGTGAGAACAGTGAGACTGTACTTTCACAAAAGTTTTTAACGAGACTATTTGACACTAACGTTTCAGCTACATTATAATTTTAGGTTGCTGAGTTATACTTTTGAGCATGACTATCACGACACAACTACCTTAATATGATGTAGTCGATATATTTTGTTGTCTCGAATATGCGGTCGTCTTAAACGCTGTTCAGAATAATATTCCAAGTCAGAAAAAATATAAATCAGAAAAGAAATCACCAAAGAAATTTACAGAAGTATGCATCTATCAACAAATGAATAAACAATAAATATAAAAATAATTAACAAGTAAAACAAACATACTAGTATAATTTGAAATTTTAATTTTTGTGTGTAAAACGCAACGAACCAATCATTTAACGTGAACTTAGCTTCACTTCACAGTTCGGATTTTAAATTTGTTTACAGTACATAAAGGTGCGGTTCGTTTTGTTTATTTTTATGACTGGTTTTACTTTCGAAATACATTGTACCAACGAGTAAAGGTAGAGTTTAGTTGGTAGACATCTTGCAATAATAATTAATCTTATTTGTCTTGATTCAGCTGTGTTAATAACTGCTTGCTAATTATTCTGTTGTAATTTTATACATTTAATAATTATTTAGATAATCTCAAGTATTACGTCATATTTAAATCGGCATCATTTTTACAGCTATACAACACGCATGCATTTATATGTGTTTTTTTTTATTTATTTATCACAAATGCAAGCGTAACAGTGCTGGAATGTATCAGTTCTCGAATTGAAATACATTCATGTATTCATTTTTTTATTATTTGGCCTATTTTCAATGCAACAAGGCTTCATATATGTGGGCTACACAGCTACCTAATAAGATTTGGATAATATAAATACATAATCAAGTAAAATTTGACACAAACCAAACAAGAAAATATATCTTTGGGGTTCACTGTGCCGTTAGAATTTTGTTTACTATTATTTAATAAAAAAAGAAATTGTTCTTATTGACCTTGAATATAGATTAGTAAAATTAGAAAATTATCAACCGCTTTTTGTTGCTTGCCTAAAGGTAAAAGTTGGTGGTAATATGGTAAATAACTATTCCTGAAAGGTAAACTATTGTACCTTATTGAGGATTGTCTTTGAATTTGTTATCTAAACTCTAATTATTTATTGAAAAGTGATATCTTCAAATTAAATTATTTTTTTTAAATAAATTAAAATTTAAATTAAATTGATTCTGTTCTTAAATAAGACCAGTTGTATTTTAAGTAAACACACAATATTATGACATATTTGACCCATATTAATATACTCGTATACCTGAATTCTGATTCAAGTAAAAAAAAACTAGTTTTTTACCAAACAAAAAATGGAAATACTGTAAACATGAAATATTTGTGTTTTATTTATAAGTTGCCTGTCTGATCAAATCTAAATCCAATATACATAACATCTTCATTCGAACATACAGAAAAAAGAAGATAAGGTGTGTCGGCGAGTGACGAAAATATTGTACGAGTACGTATTATAAAGATGTTGCTATCATATGGTACACAGAACATGGTACAACGTCTAAGCCAAGCAAACGTGAGATGTATCTCTGGTAGTCATGTTGATTTTACAGAATCTGAGCTCGAAGAACATTTAAATTACGACACACAAATTTCATGCAATTTTGACAGTGTTAAAAACTTATCAAAGTTAATACGCTGGCAAAAATTAAAATAATAATTATTTAATGCTTATAACGGTATACCCATATAGACCGCAAGCCGTTAATTTTCCAGCTCTGAATTTAAACTCGCCGTGTATTATAATTTTTATTATAACCTTTGGCATCAAGAATTAAAAAACTATGACCAAAAAAAGTATTATAACATAATTTGTTTACTGAATACTATATTTTTAAGAATCTTCATTTGCATATTACTACGCGCTTATAATGGATGATTCTGTAATATTCTTGATTGTAATTGCATAATAATATTAAAAAAAAAACTGGATTTATATAATGACTCACAACAAAAACTTGAAATTTAAATTATTTATATGACTGATGAAAAAAATTGATAATAATAAATTATAAGCATATATTATATATGAAGCTAACGTCAAAAGTTGAAAATGAAAACAAAAGTTTCTTGTATTATAAAATATGTATTTAGGTTAAGTCAATGAAGACAACGCAATACAATGGATATAAATTATTTTAAAGACCTCTTAATATACTTATAATTATTTAACTACTAAACTATATTTAGTAATGTATTTAGCATATTTATGAAGCATTTATAAATTAAAGTATAAATTGTGTGACATAATTGTAGGATACTGAATGTAGCTTTATAATTTGCTTCATCTTTTGATTATCTCACTATCTCTTCACTACCTTCTGCGTTACGAATTATTTGCGATGAATTGATACAACTAAATTACTGCAATAAAACTTGTTACACGTCTAATTAATTATAAATGATAAAGTAATTAACCTATCTACACAACTTGAGTGGACAACTAATTGTTGAAGCTATACTTGAACCTTAGCTTAGCCTTGTCTATTGAAATTACCATAACTAATGTGTTCTACTCGGGGCGTCTGCAGTGTCTATCTAGTGCAAATACTTCAACGTGTAAGAATAAACTTACATTATGATTTTGAAATTCTTCTTCTACTTTATTTACCTTCTTATTAAGTATACCGGTTATGTATTTTTACTTGTATATACTTGTATTATATAAGAGCTGTAACTAAAACAACTTGTATATATTTTGTCTATGTTTTATACATATAATTCTGCATATCACGGTACTTAATCATGCATAATGGTAATTATTATACATTTGGTAACACTGAAATATCATTTTATATAACATTGATTAACAGTAAAGTAATCTGCCTGCTTATTATTGGATTTACATTCAACTGGATTTTAGTAGATAAACTAATTATTTATTAGATAAGTAGTATTAATGTTTGTTTGGTTTAAATGTGTGGTAGAGAGTCAAGTGGCATCATTCAACCACAGTGATTAGTACCGCAAGCAGAAAGCGTGCGTTCGGACCCCGTGAATCCCCAACTAACATAAAATATTTTTCTAATGACAGAAGCTTTGGTTTGTTTTAATTTTAAGTACGTAATGAAGATGAAGCAACAAAAAATGGAAAATATACATCTCAATTTGAAAGAAGAATGAATTGGTGTAGTCTACTAATTAAAAATATTCAAATTTCAAATCGAAATCAAATTTAAAAACGAATATTTTCTTAATAGAAACAGAAATGTACAATTTGCTTATGGTACTTACAAATGCTTCAGCCTTCAGTTTTATATCGCGCTTTTGTTCATCTCTCTACAACCAATAAAACTTGAGATATTAATTTTATAATAACACACTGTAAATTTAGATTCACGCAAGTAAAAATAATTGTATATTCCAATTCCATTATTACGAATCGTGCCATTTATTTACTGAATCACACTTGTTGATTCGTTCTCTAATGGAAGTCTGCTGTGTGTAGTATTTTATATACAGAACAGACTATATAATTATATTTTCAGCATAAACTCGTACACTCATTCAATAATTATTATTAATTTATTCAGTGTGCGTCTATTTATATAACCAAACGTTATTTATAGAATCACGATAGAATAGTAAATACGAGTAAAAAAAATACTTGTGATTTTAATGTGAAATGACTATTATTTAATTGCCAGTTAATTAATCTTCGGATGTTATGCAGAATGATAATAATGAAATGCAAATATCAACAACGATTATCTCATATCTGTTGTATAATGAAGAAAAAATTGAATAAACACTTAAACATTAAGAAAGCAAATAATGAATAAGTAATTCACATTAAAGTAAGGAGATAAAACTAATTTTGATTAATCTTAGGACTTTAAGACTAAGAGCAGAACCAAATCGCGCTAGTGGCAATATTGTGCACAGCAAAATGGGCCCAAATATGAACGCGCCTATTTTATAAGAAAAATGAAATAGTGGCATAAATTGGCCCGCACCACGATCGATTCGACTAGATACGATTGATTTTGCGTGGGATCTAAATAAAAGGTAATTAAAGATAATCAAGTCAATTGTTACTAAATTTTTGCACAAAAGCACCAACTAGTTACAGCGCGGCCCTGTAGAAAAGAGTTTTCATTTAAATTTGTTTATAATAATATCGCAGATGACTTTAACTTTTGTTACTAAAAAGCTTGACTCACATTGGAACGGTATACGTATCATTGACGCATGAATCTTTATCCGTTCTCAATAGTGTTCTAATGTGAGAGAGCTTAGTAATTATTGTAGTTTAAATGTTAGCGCCTTAAATATTTTCACTTCAGCAGTATCAGTCTGACAGACTGTGAGAGTTTTCCAATTACGGAACTGGAGCGCATAATGCTTAAAATTAAATGTTCTTCGTTTCAACTACAGCAGTGTCCTTTATAGTTGAAGTCTTTAAAAAGTTCTGCTCTCGCATAGTGCGGCACAAGTCGCATTGTGTTCTGTAGTTGGAAAACACCCTGTGTCACCCAGTGTAAAAAGTGAACTGCTAGTAGCCATGATATATACTTGTATAGTGCGAAGTCAAGAGTAACAAGTGATAACGAATATTGTTCATGTAATACATGTGTTATAAACTATATCCTGATAATTATGAATTATTTAAATTAATATTAGTTGCGCACAAAAACTAAACCCGAAAAATATGGTACTGGCTCGGGAATCGAATCCACAATACTTTAATACTTTTATAATACTTTTTTTCAGCTTACATTAAATTAAAAGTTGGTTAATTTTATACAACAATCTAGCTATAAAATTGCATTCTTTTTATCTAACAAATAATTCCTTGTTTCTCCAATACATACAATCAACATTATTACATCCTAAAATGGAAATTATTACGCGAATCCCGTCGTACGTGCGTGTCTAACAGTTTATATAAAACACACATTTCAGGCTAAAACAACTTCTTTAATATATTTAATATACGTGTATAACCTTGAAGTCGCTATAGAACTTGAACTATAAAACACCCGACCCAGTCCGTGCATTATAACCATTCTAAACGTTTACCTATGTTTTAGCCTGCACTGTACTTTGTATACTATACAACTACTTGAATTTTGACTATGTCAACAATTCTTTGTAGTTTTTATGCTCGATTTATAATTATACTTGTGATGTTATTTTCAGTGGTCCTAGTCCATGAAGCTTGCAGCTAAGTCTGAAGTGCTAATGCAGAGGTGGGAAACATGTTTAGCAGTTTGAACGACGTGTTAGATACAGCGTTGTAGTATAATTTAAAGGTACGGTATAGAACGATGACAATATACTGATGACAATGGAAGAAACATTTTGCGATGGAACAGAAAAAAACAAAAATAATGTAATGTATTTTGTGTATAAGAATTTTGTACAGGTAATAAATTTGGTCTTTTTTTCGGTAAATGCGGTAATTCTCTCTTGTGTTTCATTATCAATATTTTTTCTTTAATAGTGGTTACTTATCAAAATATCTCCCACCGGTTAAATGCATTCAATCCTATTTGGAAGCGCGCTCTTACTTATCCTTACTGGAAGTTCAGTCTAAAACCAGTCCTGTCACATTACTGTTGAAAAAGTGTCAATATTTTATGCCTAGTATAATAGAACAACTGTTAATGTGATTTACGGATTAAAATTATTTCTTTTTACTATTTCAATTTTGCTGAAAATAATGCACTACTTTTACCCTATTGGTTGGGTAATAATACGGAACTAGATTCAGCCTTGTATTTATCATTAGGGTAACTAGATATTAGTTATCTAAAATCTAATGGGCTTGTGTCCTATGTCTTAATTTCTATAAAAGTGTACTATATATTGATAAAGTGGGTTACTAGAACTTCAAATGTTCCATTATTTTTTAATAACTCCTTATATGTTAGGAGATATAAACAATTAAAAAAGTCATTTTGTCTCTTTAATTATTAAAAGGATTCAACGTTGTACACATTCTAAGTGCATGTGACATCACAACCGGTGCCAACCTTACAGCTCATAAATCTCTGCTATATGTATTTATATATCAAAATATCAAATATTATTTACAGCTATTTCAAGGAACAATAAAATTCCAATATTATGTCTGCCTTAGCAGGGTTAAATAAAATAAAAACTTATTATTCTTTGACTTGACTTGATTATTTAACTACCAACAGCTACAGAACATTACCACAGCACTGACCTAATCAACAAATAACTGACGTTAAAATGCATTTCGCGTCATACAAATATGGCCGACCATTTTTAGTGCTAAAACTACAATTCAAACTTTGATCAAACTAGATCTCCGTCAATATTTAGATATTTAATAAAATAGGCACGCCAATACACATTTATTAACATCAATTTCAATCAACAATTGAAAAACTGACCACTAAAAAATGAGGACACAAGCCCATTTAACGGGTACTCACACCTAAGTAAACTATTTAGAATTATTTATGGTGAGAGCAAAAACTCTATAGAATTCCAACAATTTAAGTAAATGAACCCCATCAAGTTTTTAAGCATAAAGTCTGTTCGAACTTTACTAAGATGTTTTAGCATCACAAATATTATTATTCATTCTAATAATTGTAACATGTCTGAATATAAGATCTTAATAAAATATTTTGAAGTAATAAGAAGAAATTTATACCACATAATTTGAAATATGTTTTATAATAATTATCATATTTTATATGTAATGAAATTATAAAGTAACTTTTTATATTCACAAAAAGATTGTAGAAAGATTTTATTATCTATAATTTAATAACTTGGTCTGCAAAGGAAAGTAATTAATTGAAGAGTCTGGCATAAAGAATGAAGTGCGTACAAGTCCCGCAAAAATGTAGTAAATGGAGGTCATTCAACTGGCAGAACAAGATATTCTAAAGACAACACAGTGACCGAGAGCGATGTGACGATATTGATGTATAATGTCTTCGGGTTTGATTCCTGGATCACCAGGAATAAATACTCATAAACTAATAGGCCAAAAAATAATTGTTGAACACCCCTGACTATTTTTTTTTATTTTTCAAAAACAGGGTGTATTATAGTATTAACAAAATATATAACAATGTATCTATTTAATAAAAAGGAACATCCCAAAAAGAAATAAGGGCTGACAAGTGTCAATATGATCAGCTTGAATTCATGCGTGCTGCGTCTGTCCTGTATGCCGTAGGACTCTGCTTTGTTGCAACATCGGCTTTACTACTGTAATGTCTCAATGGAAAGAGAACACCCCCCCCCCCCCCATGCAGTTTACAACCTTTTCACGTGTACTGTTACACATTTACACACCCTTAACTTATGAATTAGGTATTAAACCCAACGCTGCACACGTGTTACATCAAAAATGGTTTCGTATTTTAAACATAACCGAATCTGTGTTTTAAATAATATATGCGTAGGCGGGTCTTTTTGTTAAAAGTGGCAAGTAGAAAAGAATGTATCACATTATATAAAAGGTTGAAAAAAATGTGTTTTGTGTTTGTAATAATTTCATACAAAATTTAACAACTTAAAACATAGGTAACACTAGTATTTTAGAAGGAAAAAAAGATATTTTTAAACAAAGAAATAATATCAAAGTACAAAAATTTTGAAAAGGAAATATAGAAATATAGAATATAAAAAAAAGGAAATATAGAATTTAAAAAAGCACTATTTATCTGGAACATAGAATAATTATTTCACGTTGTATATTGGATATTTCTTTATCATATTGTTTTGACGTTTTTATACTTTATTGATTTTGAACAAGTTAAGATTGAGATGACCGCACTAACATAGCAAATGTTAGGTCAGTTAATGCTCTTAGCTTAATCCGTCTTAGTTTTATAGTTAAGCACCAGGTATTAAGCCATACAGATAGAGTAACAGGTCATGCTTATACGAGAATGTACGTCTACGACAGAAATTTAATTATTCATAGTAAGACCATTACAGCCATTGATGATTCCGATGAAAATTACCTCAGCATGTACTATATTTAAGCAGACACTAAAGTTACGAGTGTCACTAACCAATGTGCGCAGCCAAGCGCACACTTGCAATAAAACAATCATTTTTAAATCTGAGTAAAATCAAGTCAAAATATTTTTGCGGCAAACATTATTTTTTTTAGTATTATTTCCAATGTGCATCTAGCCTAAGTCTAGGTGTTACATAATCTCATAAGGAAGGGCGTTTTGACATTTGCATAGATGATTATTGGCGTCAAACATTAATCATACATCGCGTTTACATTATATTGTATTTACATATTTACATAAATGAACATGTAAAATGACATATTGTACATCCTTTTCCTTTTAGCGTGAGTTCTTAATATTTACAGTAGGGGACTAGACAATGTGCAGCCTTGGCGATGTGCGCCCCAATTAAATAATTTATAATACTTAATAATAGCCGATCCAATGCAGTTCGACACTGTATATAAGATGTTATATCAAATCAACTATAAACTTTTATTTAGACACATCATATTTATAACTTGAAACAAAGATAAGTAACTATAAAATAGAGCTATTTAATGAATATGAGTCATAAAAATATACTCATCTAGTAAATATAGTATTACTTTTACTGCAGGGACCTATCAATGCACTTTAATAGTGGTATCTCGAGTTACATACACAATTTTCGAAAAAAATTTAACTCGACTTGCTTACCATGTTTAAGATATGGGTTACGAAGGCACAAACGTTGCGTTCGTTGTTTTTGATACAATTTGTTGTTATATATAAAATATATATAACACTATATATATATATAAAATAATCAATATAAACTAGAGAATGATGTTCATTTTCTGATCTTGCGAAAAAGTACGACATGGCTAAATCTACGATCTGTTCGTAAAGATATCAAGTGATAGAAGAAGTAAAAAAAATATTGTTAGTTTGGATTAATAAAAAGTAGCTTGCTGAATATAGTGTTAGCAAGTCCCTAATAAGCAAGAAGGCTTTACTTTTGCACGGTTACATTTTCATATGCGACTTAGACCCCCAAGTCAACTATAAATCGGGCACTACTTTTGTTCTGGTACCAACTTGTCCTGCATAAATAGTAAATGCGAAATTAAAACATTATTATAAATACACATACTTAGAAGTACCTCTGTATGCATCACATATACATATTCTATGCAGATAATGCAGTTTTTTACACGGAAATAGAACTATTAGGAAACCAGACAAAAAAATAAGAGATTAGTGTATTGAGTTGAGTGACAGAACAGCATGACATCTTGACAAGTCAACAGACTGTCAAGTACAAATCAGAAGTGGGATTGACATTTTGCATGATTATGTCATCAGTGGTGTCCCGTCACTTGTACTAAAAGTCAAAGGGATTCTACTTTGTAAATTGTAACTGAATACTATTGAAATATGTTAACGTGGTAACAGTCACTTCCTTGTTATATGATTAGCAAATAAATATATGCCGACTGCATATCCACCAAATAACTGTCATAAATGAATGTGTTTTTAACATTTGTCTAAGCATAACGTTGTCCAGAGTTTTATTTCGTCTGTAATAATTTGCTTATAGTTAGGTTTTCTATCGGCCTAAGTAAATACGAAGGAAATTCTTCAGTAATGCTACTAATTAAAAATTATTAAAAATAGCTTCAATTTAATAGGGCTGACTAATAATTGCTTATTCAATTCTATACAATTAGAATTCTATTTTTTATTTGGATCAAGGTCTCAATCTAAATTCCGTTCTATTAGTTACGAATTTATATTTATATTCTATCGTAAAGTAAGGGCCTTACAAGCAAATATAACAAGTAAATATTTAAAATAGGAACCTGTGTCATCCCACATATACAAAGAAAGTAGGAAGTAGCTTAGGAAGCCACCAAAAATATTTCAATTTTATTTCATCATTACTACTACAGTTTTATTTATATCCGGGATAGTATATCTACAGTTTAAAGAAGAAAAATAACATTGAAGGTACCAAATAAACACAATGTTAAATTTCAAGTGTTAAATTAACCGTACATCAGTGGAATCGACCGACAAGAGAGAGAGAGAGGGAAAAGAAGAGGATGTAATTAAACGTAACGAGAATGCACTCCATATCAACAGTTCATAAACAAAATGAAGACGCTGACTAATTCTTTATATAAAATTTCTTGTATGTACCTTCTTGTACCTTCTAAACTTAAAATATCGACAACGTTGTGTTTGTTTTTATTTTTACCCCTGAATGTTTCTAATTCATTGATAGATTGATTTGTTTTCTTAAAAAACCCTTAAAAATACACAAAAAATAAATTTAAGATAATATATTGAAAAATGACTACAAAAAACAAATTAAGTTTTATAAATAAACTACAAAAATGAGGTGGACAAACTTTTCTTAGTTTGCGTCTAACATGCAAGGACGACAGTAACAGACAAGCTGTGTACAGGGCAGAGACACATTTGCGACAAAATTTTGTTCAAGATGTTCATGTGATTTTACTTAATCTTCATGACAATTGAGTGGCTCAGAAGCCAAAAAAAAAACGAGAACATTCTTTTTTAATACGTTGGAGAACAATCATATTAAGAAGCTACAAAAAGAAATCGTTTAATAAAATAAAAAGAACACAAAAACCTTTTAATACCTAATAAGCATATTACTTATTCTATCAGAAAATATCAAAAAATTGCCTTAACCGCATTGACTTTTGAGCAACTAAAATATAAACATTGTATATTTATCAATAAACTAACTAATAAAATTTCTTTTGAAGTATACGTTAAACTGCAATATTTGATTTATTCATTCAATAAATAATATATAGATTAAGAAATGTTTCCTGCGTAATTTAAAATAAGACAACAAAAGTATCAGTATTTATATAAAAAACGAGAAGTTGAAAATTTTATTTATAAATGCATGTGTCGGCACTTATTCCAGATTCAATTGTATCTGTATATATGTTAAGCGGTTTTGTATATATAGCAATTCTGCTGGTACAGACTTCGACAAAAGTTTTGGCTTACTTAGTTATCCACTCTTAATACGCAAATGTCACACAACTTTGTGGCACGATATCATTCTTAAGTAACGAATAATTTTTTAAATACATATTTTGTGATACCCCAATGACCGTATTCTTGAGACATATGACCTTCAGACATATTAATCTATTAGATAAGTAATAAATATAAACTAATGTTACCCTCTTCGCAGATAACTAACAATATATGATTAATTTATCTTCATATTACTGATTAACACTTTTAGGTCAAATATCAATTACAATTTTTTTGTAAATAAAAATAGATCGAGAAATATAATTTAACACCTTTCCGAAAACATAATAAAAATACTTCTTTCTTAAATAAGGATATAAAAGAATATTAATCATTAAAATAAAAAGATATGAATTTAATTTTCATGAAAACAAATTTACGGAAGCAAACGATTATACAGCTCTGCATTTAGAATGAACTACTCGCGAGACGCGGCCTAAATATATTGTTTTCATAACGGAATGTTCCTGTTTGTTCAGACTTCGGTATATTCTCGATCCTAATTGGTTTCGCCTAAGTCTGACGGATTATTCAATGGATTTTATTTTTCAGTTTTAAACTTTTTTAAAGTTCTATATAATTTTATTTGTATTTTATTTTTATTTATTTCTCATTTTTCTTTTAGTAAAATTATTCTGTTTGCATATTTTAAGATGACATCTGCAAATTCAACCTTTTGCGGTGACGGTGTATTATGTCGTCTACGTCTGCTTATGACATATTGGAGTCCAGTATCCGTGACAGTTTTACAGAAATATCTTTATTACATATTTGTCTAACGATTCCAGTTATAAAATATGAGAATTTCTAGTAAAATAATTTAAGTATGTATGTTTTCACATTGATGTTTCCGTTGAAACATTCCCAGAACCGTCTGAAGGTTGGCAACCCTAGTATATGCGACATATACAATATCAGATATATAGTCCTGAAAAAATATTGCTAGGGTTACATTATATACAAAAGTATATAAATTACACAGCACATGTTAATTGAAAATGTCATTTTATTTGGTCTGCCGATAATTTAAGTGCCTTCGTTTTACAAAAATAATGCACATCCTTTTAAAAAATAAAATTTTAATAAAAATTATTATTTGATAAATTAATTTAGACTACAGTAACTTAATAAAAAATTATAAAAATAGGGTGACATACGTTATACACATTTTTATCATAGAAATAAATAAGCGGATACCGAAAAGCAAAATAATGATCTAATTTCGATTTATTGCTATTGTGATTTTCATGTAAACTATTGCAAAAAATGCAATTTTGTACATCTGAACGAATGCCATGCGAAAAGGCTATTTATCGGCGTGTTGCAGTCTACAATTAGAAAGGATGTCATTATCCAATTATCCTGCAAATTTGAAGTCGTTTAACCGTTTCAGACGCTATATAAATTAAACCAAAGTTCGAATCATTTGCAATGAAAGTGAATGAGAAGCATATACATTTTTCGTGTAGTTACACAGGTATTTTATTTTTAATAAAAAATAAATCGATGAAATAGAGATATTTTTTGCGTACACGCTTGTTGATTTAAAAGTCGCGCGGAAAAATCTCCGATTTGATTTCGAAGTGACGCTGAAGTCTAAGAAAGAGGCGTCTTTGTTCTATTGAAAGCAATTTACTCCTGTTCAAAAGAAAAGGGCAAAAAGACCTCAAACGAGGATGCAAATGGATATCTTGGACTTTATCTTCTACGTGTCAAATGTTTAAATGATCGGAGTACATCATAATCAAAAAATACACATTTGTAAAATTTATTACTCTATTAAGGGTGCTATATAATTCTAGAGTACGTAACCGTTTCTATGATAAATCAAGTTAATAATACATTAAAAGTCAAATTACAGTTTCTTAAAGATATTCATCTTGAGTAATATGTTAATTGGTTACCTTGGTTTCTAATAAAATAAAAATTATAAGTTATTATATCATTAAAAATGTGTAGACACCAAATATCTAGATAAAAATTATAAATAAATTTTGTAGCTTCACTTTAATAGATTTGTAATCTGTTAAAAGTAAATAAAAATAATAAATCTTGTGCTTTTGTAAGAAAAACATATTCTGTAAATTTAAGCGAAGATTTTACTATACTCCTATTATTAAAGTTACTTACACGATATACTTTTACAATTTGTCATAATTCTATAATCCATTTAAACAGTTACCAGTTACAGCAAACGCAAAAGTCTATCTATTTACCATATAACCTCAAAACCTTCGTGACATAGATATAAGTAAAAAATAAAATACATCGATATTATTTATAGGTTATGTCACTCTAGTGAGAGTTGTATGAGTGTGTTATATGCATTGAAAGTATGAGTAAAGAGTGATAGGAGTGAGAAACTCACTATACGATCTGTATTTATAATTACGAGATTGTTTATTATTCTTAATTTAGAGATAGCCTAATCATATGTGAATATATAAGTATCTTAAACGAGTATACAGGTCATATTATATATAAGAATTTTATCAGCAATGATAAAATAAATGTTTTTGAAAATTTTAAATCTTAAGTTAGCACTACAAATCTGCAGTACTTTAAATATATTTGCTACATAAATATTACATAATAAATACTTAGTTTACGCTTACAGGAATGTAAATAGCCTATTGCCAAGATAATTGCCCTTTTGAACTGACATAAGAAATTTCTTTTATATATTTTATAGAAAATAACAAGTAAAGTGTAAGATTTTCCGACTTCCTACTATACGCGTGTTATATATGTGGACTACATCACTGCCTTATAAGTGTTTATGAATATGTTAGTACATTATCAATTTAATTTTGATAACCAAAATATATATCCAGTAATCGAACACAAAACCAGCAACCTACCGGCAAGCATAAATGCATTCGGTAACCGTTTTTATAAAGTAATACAAATTTTATTAATGGAAATGAAAAAATTTCACTGAATTGATATATTTATTGAGCCTCTGTTATCACCAAAAATCACCCCATTTAAGATAAACTCAACCACTTGATTCCACCTACAACATTCGTTGTCTAAGATTTGAAGTGAGGAGATAAATGTCAAACATTGATATATCACTACTTTAATAATCTCGCTACGGTACCACAGTAACATAATTTACTAAAGCTGAATAAAATAAACACATTTATGTATTTACAACATCTCAAAAATAATTCTGAAAGTCAATAGTTATATTTTAATATGAATTTTTTATTATTCTTTATTATATTATCTAATATTTTGTGTGATTATTTTTAGAATAGCGCCATACATTATTTATTCGTGCACAAGTTACTTTTTTAATAAATCGTTGTATAAAATATTAGTATCATTTTTTGATTAATAAGTAGTTGAAGTTTTTAAATGACCTTTGAACTTCATATGTATAAGCATATGTAATATTTATTATTTGCCTTTAAACATATATGCTACATAAATGTTACATTATTATTTATGTAGCTCATACGTTTAGTAAATAGGTTATGTTTTACTAAATGTAACTAAAACTGCCTTGAGAGGAATGGTCATAAAATTAGAATTTACTCCCAACGTTCGTCGTTAGATTATAATGATTTTAAGATGATCTTTTCATCTTAACCAAACAAAATTAGCTGTTTTATAAAATAGAATTTCTTCATATATTTATAGAATTGAATTCTGAGTTTATAAAGAAGATTGTGTTTTCTGTGACACATCTTTCTAATGTAGTTTCATGTTAAATCCGATATTGTGGCAGTTTAATTTATTACTGATAATTAATAATTAAATATAGTAAGTATATTTATTTACGGGATCAGCCCTATTGGCGGTAAATTTGAAAGTATTTAACAATAATTTTTATTAAATAATTGCAGGTGTAACATTTACATAATATTTATGTAGTATATATGTTTAGATATCATGCAAATGCTTCATAACTGGTCACTTTAGATAAGGTTGTATACTTAATTAGGTATGCAAGCACAATAATTGAAAGAGACTCACCTCTGCAGAAACAGCAACAAATAAGTGTTGAATAACCACAAAGAAGAATACAGTCGCAAAAGAAATCGCCAAGGCGCCCCTGAAAGGGCCTCTAGACTTCATGTTGGCTAATTCGCCAACCTTCAACAATATTTAAAATAACAAACACTTTTTAAATAATAACCACAAAAATGCACTTCGAAGAATAATAGGACTCTGTTACGTCCGAACACGCCAATGAATCGAGCGTGGTGTCGTACCCGGTTAAATGGAGGAACTTATTATTTTAAGGTCCTTACTGTTGGAATAGTTCGGACCGAGTGAGAATAGTACCCAGAACGTTTAGCGAAGTTACCAGCATGTATAAGCCAGCAAGCACACCATCCGTCCGATGATGCCCATGCCGCATGCCGCGTGTGATGCTATACCGATAGATTTGTGTTGGTGTTGTGTATATTTGCTGGAAAGGGTAAGACGCGCGGAGGCAACGGAGGACCGAGACACCAAACCATGCGATGCCATGCCATACCATACCGGAGAGTTGAAACCGCACTCCGCAGCCACCAGTCGTTGCCACAGACGCATTCAAACGCGAGAAGCGACTAAGCAACCCATGCTGCAAAACTTACTTTTAAAAAAGTTTTGTTTCTGATATTTTCCATGTGTTTACTAACTTGATTTTAATACTAGAATAATGCATATCAATATATTCTATCAAATATTGACATATATGCATTTTATGACACGTTTTCTATTGGATAGTTTGACGGGCAGTTTAAACACCCAATTTAATGAAGATCTAATTGTTTTCACAATTGCATACCCACAATTACCTAACGTTACGTTTTATTATTTATTGAAGTTTAAAATAGCATAGCATTTCATATATAACATTACATAATTTTACATAAAAAACTCAACTCACGCCAGAAAACATTTATGTAAAAAAATAGCTTACCTTCTGAATTTCTGCAAAACTTAGTAGGAGATTGTCACTGATAGGATATTGATAAAAATATAATATTTCTTAATATTCCTTCAAAAATTATTAAATCTGCTGTTTCACGTCAATGTTCATTTTGCGGGCCGTCAAAATTCTGCAGGCCAGAATCTGTTAAATTATTATGCGATCCTGTAAGTAGGGTATCGTTGATAATAGAAATCAGCATATCGTCATAAAATAAATACATAATAATAACAAAATAGTTTTATATTAAATTAAAATAGAAAACTTAATCTGGGTTATTTAGAACAAATTAAATATTAACATTATTTCTCTATAAGAAATATTAATTATTTTAATAACAGAGGTGATAATCCTTGTAGACTTAACGTACTAGGATCACACTGTGTTGCGTTATTATGAACACGTGATAAATCTATATCATTAGTAATGTGGACTTAACCATACTCGTACAGAAAAAAACTATTTCACATTTTAGTAATCTTTTGAGAATACAGATGTCGTTACTTATCATTAAATGCATGTAATTAATTTTTTTTCAATGTCATGACATTAATTTAGTGATTGCATATTTTAATGGTGTGAATTTAAAAAAAATTAATACTCCCATTATTTTTATTACATAACATGCTTTTGCAATATTGTATTATTAAATTAACATTAAGAGTGTTAGTTTGAATGGAGTTGTGAACAACATCTTAATTTCTATAAAACTATATATTGACGGCAAATTAGTCGAGAGCGTTTATACTTGATACCAGAGTGTTGTGTCTTTGGGTTCGATCCCTGGACTACTGCTATATTCTGGATTTAGATGTTAATAATGTTCAACAGTACACATATGTAAGGCTTTAAAGAGAGCCATTACAGTAAGAAGTCGAAGCTGATAAAACTCAGCATCGGAAATAGATAAATATATAAAATAGTAGTTATATTTGAGTAATTTACTACAATAATAAGTTTATGAACGATTGTTTGAATTCTCCTCCTACAATAGGCACTTTTCTTCTTTTAATAATTAAAGAGATCAAAATTTATAAAATAGCACTAATTTTCTGCGTCATGTTACGTTTCGTACTCTCCTTCCTTCTATGAATACCCATCTCTGTTATATAACGAAGTGTAAAAGGCACTTATCAAACATCAGGTACTACTACAGAAGTCTCGATAAAAAGAGGTAGACAAGAATAAATTTACACACCTCTATATTAATTCTGTAATGTAATAAATATAGCTATAGAATTAAAAGAGTGTTAAAATAAAGTCTATTGTTTATAACAAAATATTATTAGCTGTAGTTACTAAAATTTAACCTTGAATTTTTAAATATATCAACTACAACGCTTCTGAGTTTGCTTTGTTTTAAAATAGGTTCCTTTTTACAAGTGTTTGCTCCGGGCGTCAAAATACTTCCGGACGGCCCTGGCAGTTAACGTCGGGCCACCTAGTTATTTTGCATGTAAAGCTGTATATTGTACTAATAAAAGAATAATCAGTAACTTTAAAAAATGAATAATCTTTAGTTTTCTATTGTAAGTTTTGAAAGTTGGTATTTTACGATTATATAGAATTTTAAACAATTATATTGTATTGTTTTGAAACAACACATTTTGTTTCTTTTGTTTATATTGAGTTTTTATTTAGATAAAGAATTTTTTTGTTTTGATGCACGTGCATCGACTTAAATAAAGTGCCCTTAGTTTAAATGATCAATGTATATGACCTTTTAACCTTTTTCTTTTACGTATAAAAGATTTTTAATATTTCTTGATAAATTTTTATTAGCACAGCAAATATTGTAGGCATAGCAGGCATGGGCGTCCGCAAGTAGGAGTAAACTTTCTATATTAAGGTGAAACGATACGTGGTTATTTTTTCTCGCGGAATATAGATGGCGATACTATACAGCAGGTTAAATATTAACGAAAAACCATGTTTTTTTTATGTTTAAATCGTTTTATTTAAGTAACTATAAACGCAAATCAAAATCTATAGCTGCAATTAGTTAGATGAATAACGTATTTACATTTAAGTTGTGTAACCTTTATTTATGACAAACCCTTAGAAATGTTACCAGGCACATAAAAATCGGAATTTAACTAAAAAATATAGCAATATTCATTTTCAAAACCTATTTTTGCGGTTCCAACTCATTAAAAGTCAGTGGAAGAAAGCTTAAAATGTAGATACGTTATTCATCTAACTAATTTCAGCTTTAGATTTTGAATCGTGTTTATAGTTACTTAAATAAAACGATATAAACATAAAAAACTTGGATTTTTTGATAATATTTAATCTGTTTTATAGTATCGCCATCTATATTTCGCGAGAAAAAATGACCAAATATCGTTTCACCTTAAAATAAAGTCTGTAATAAATTTACTTTGATAAAATGCTTAATATGATAAATTCGCACTGGATAAAATAAAAAGTGGTTGCTTAATAAGCATACATCAAAATTACAAAGTAACAAAACACTTGTAGCAAAACACACATGCTTCTTTTTTATTGTTTGTTCAGTGTATACGACTGAAATATTTAGTATATTATCATACCATTCTTTTCTAAATATATTTAAAATAAACTGTCAACTTGTTGCTGAATTAATTTTTGTTAATTTTTTCGGTTGGTAGTGATCTAATAGTTGCGTTTTTAATAATTTATTAACGTGAGAAATTTTTGTTTTATTGCAAAATTTATTGCGGCTATAATTTTTAATGCGTGTTTTTACATTTTATGATGTTTTTTTCATCCTCGTTTCATGGTTTGCACAAATGAATTGGCAAGCTCTCATATATGTAACATATTACAATACATACAACATAAAAAAAACATATGCATTTTTTTATAGTATGGTTCGTTATAATATGTAATGTTTTAAATTATCGAAAAAAATCTGAAATAACATCTATCTAGCATTATACTTTTAGGTTGCTTTATGACACTGTAACTTGTAAACTAATGGTTAAAATGTCATGAAATTTTGACACATATCGTTTGAAAGTTGGTACTAACTGTATATCTTATGGATTTGTTAATAGTGGTTAATAGTGTACACCTACAGGGTGTCCCAAAATTCAATGATAAGCGAAAAAATAAATAATTTAATTCATTCAACAATAAACCTCTACAATAAAAAACAACAACAATTTATGAAATATGGTTCTTGTTTAGAAATAGTATGCATAATTTTTATTTTATTGCTAGTTTTCCTCAAGTATTATACCATTTTGGAATCCTAAAGAGTTGCGCCAAGTTTTAAAAAAACTTGCCATAGTAGTGTTCATACTTTTTTTTTACACCACGATGAGTTAAAGTGGACTGAAAGTAAAAATCTTTAAAAAAATTTAGGGGAAAAAATAAATTCGATTGATTTTTGTGTAAAAACTACTAGCATTCTGGGATTTTTAATGGTTGTGGTGGATAGCAGTGCTATTTAGGTTGCCGATACAAAAAAAACATCCGAAATATTTGAAAAATTGTGGTCTTGGTAGTTAAAAACATCTTAAGGTGTTTCAATTTTTGAAAGATTTTTATTTTTTTTGTAAATTCTAAACAAAATGAGATAAATTCTTTTTTTCTTTTTTTCTCGTGTAGTCATGAGCAGGACCACCCTCTAGGGCCCGCTTATCGTTGAATTTTGGGACACCCTGTATATGTACACTTAATGCGAAACATAAATATAAGTTCAATTTGGAATCGCACACTTTAAAACCTAATCGCATCGCATCCACTTTTGGACTGCAAAAATCTGAAGAGTAATAAAATAAAATTACAATCGTATCTGAATCTGATCTGATCGTGCAAAAACCTTAATTCTAATCGTGTGTTAAAGAGTATTGCCCAAGTCCCTATTGCAACCCTGCTTACGTTTGACCTTGAAAGTCTGACATTTGTTTATATAAGAAGTACAAACTTACTGACACGCTAAATAGAACATTTCGATTTCTTCTTCAGGGGTTGGTTACTGTTTACATTGCATTCATCTCAAGGTGGTCCATGTCATATTCATTTTCTCACAGATGCTAGGCATACGTATATATTTACAGATGATCTCAATCGCTTTATGACATTATTAGACAAAGTGTTAGTTTTATAATGTAAAATGAAGTTAATTATTTTAATAGCTTATCTACCAGGTAGGTCAATGAACGATTGGAGATTGGACAAATTATTTTTAAAAAATTAAATGCAGTTTTAATCAAATATGATAACGGGATTATTAAGAAAATGAAAGCAAGTAATCTATGAAGAGATAATTTCTGAGTAATTGTTTATTCATTCATAAAATCATCGTATATTTTTACGATAATAATCATTATACGATATTTCATTCATTTTACGATAACAATTTTATTAGGAATAGTAAATTTTTAATCAAAGTTATGTGTTGCTTTGAAATCAAAGAAACGATATTTAAAGTTTATTATTTAAATTGTCAATTCCTTTTTATCTAATTTTATAACAACTTAACATCATGCACAGTGAGTTCTGTCGACTCCAAATATCAACTGTGTTGCCCGTTATTCCTCACAACGTCAATTATGGACTCCATGAGTATATAGTCACTGTTTTACAGACAGACGAGCTTTGTACCAACTAAAGAAATATAATTTCTTGACTTATATAATATAACAACTCAGTTCGGGCCTAAGAGGAGTTCCCATCTAAATAAATTGTGATTGGATATATTTGAAATAGACAGGTAATACCACGTCATAAGATGTTCGAGGTCAAAGGTCACAAAAATCCGTTTTGTTGCAAATATTTTGTTTCCTATCTGTCATTTGTCATTTAAGATTAGTACGATAATTGTAAATCATAAAATTCTTTACAAATTTGATATTATGCAATTTTTCGCATGATTAACCGTTCCCGAGATATAGCGCGCAGACTGTGAGATAACCTTACATGATACTAATTTTAATTAAAGTTCATCAAATTTTTCAGCATTGTAAAGAGGAATTGATGCACCAAGATAGTAATGTAGCCGGCCTGGTTTATGATTTATAAGACGAGAAATTATTATATTTAGGTTAGGGCCACACTGCAAAATAAATTGGGTAGAAATAAATACGCAATTCTGTAACACATGGAATTATATAATCACTGGCAACTTTAAATTCGCAATTAAGTTTAAAATATATTTGATGTCCAAATTTATTTCCACGAGAATTTTATTCATAGAGCGGCTAGAGAACTACAGAAAAAAATAACTTTACAAGGAATAGACTTGCGATTTTTTTTTTATAAAATTAAAGCGCTTCTTGCTATGCCATCAAAATACTACAAGATATTTACATATTACATAATTGATAGATATGCTATTAATCTAATATGTTACACAATTGGTTCTCCACATTGCCGAGTTATAGCTTTTCGTCTGATTGTAATATATTACAATTTCCTAACTTAAAAAACAATACATGAAATGTTTTAAAGCCTATTTGTGCAAACGGTTACAGCTCCTAGTTCCGTTGCATTTGTTTGACACATATGTTTTTCGAGCATACAATTAGCTAACATCCTTTTTCATTTATGATAAATTTGGTCTATGATATAATTATTATTTTTTACCAAACCTATGATCTAACTATATAACTGACCTCATTCCGGCATGGAAATGATATTTTATGAATATGATCCTATAAAATTTATTCTATTAAGGAACTAGCAATTAGTATGTTTCGGAGACCGCAGAAATTAATTAAATGATAAAACACATGCTTATATGTATACATTAATTTTGATAGTAATTTCTTGTTTTTATCTTTTTTAAATTTATTATACGTAGGCCTATTTCTTATGCTGAATCATCACCGGCAACTACCTTTCATGTTAATAGTTTCTATGGAGTTAGACATGAGTGTACTAAATGTGTTGTACTTTTAACGTACAGACTAGTGTGACATAAACATGCGACTCTATTAAAACTCTTATTTATGCTATATTTATAAATTCAAGGTAGTATTTTTATGAAACAAGAATGTTTCAATTCTTCGGCGGAACTTCTAAAAGAATTGCAGTTTTGAATGTGATCTCGAACAAAAGGGTCGAATACCTTTAGTGTAATGAGCGAGATGAATCTTGGGCAGCTATTAAAGGGAGGCAGTGAAGGAAAGAGGTGGATGGCGGAAATAGAAAAAAGGAAAGAAAAACAGGACAATAAATAATCTCGTATCAGGTTGGCATGGGGAACATGAAGAGAGAGGAAGTACTAAAAGAGGCAGTAAAGGGAAGCAGGAGAAAGAGAGAAGTAGCGAGGAAACAGTTAAACTTCAGTTCAGAAAAATAGAGGATTTGCGGAAAGGAGATAAGGACAAGAGGTGGATGACGGAGATAGATATAATAATGAAATAATAAAGGAAGAGAGTCAAGAAGAAAGAAGAAGAGTCAAGAAGAAAGTAAAGGTAGAGAAACAATGAGCAGGAAAATATAGGAACAAGAGTTTACAAATCAAACATTGCTGTTGGAATTATTAAAAATGTTAGAATAATTTTAAATTTAGGTTAGCAATTAGTTGTAATTACGTGATTTAATATTGAAAGAATGTAAAGTCTAACGACACACACATTAAATTAATAAATATACGGGTCGAATACCTACTCAATCTCCAATATAATCTCAGTGTGTGTTTATTTTAGTTGTGTTTAGTAAATAAATAAAAATAATTAAAAATGGTGTTAAATGGACAAATGAAAAATAGACCTAAATAATATTCCGACGTATTAAGTTGCATGTTGAACTGGTGTGCACGTGTTGTACAACTTTTTTCAACAAATGTTGAATGTCGCATGTTTAAGTAGATCATTTATAATAATAAAAAGAAATCATTGACTTCTATAAATTAAAATGATACTGTAGAACTCACAATGTGACAAATAACGTTTTGCTTGTTCAAACATGGATGGCATCTTGAGATGATAATAAAAATTTGTATCTTTTTTTTACTAAACGGTTATGTTTTTGATTTATGACCTAATATTAAGATAACATGACAGATATATCTAATGTAGTTTTTATAAATAATTTAAAATAATTATAATAGCGTTTTTATTTCATTGGCGCCATGGATTAAGATTATTGTGGTGATCCTCTTACATCCGTATATTGTTAATCATAATGTGTTTATAACTGTTTTATTACATTTCCAAGGATATGCAATTGTATTCGATATGGAAGGTCTGGAACACATTGCGCAGCAGTTCTATACACAAAGAAAAATATAAACATAGAATTAACTCAGCTAGTAATAATTAGAAATGGACTTTGAGTATATTCAGTGACTTGAATAGTCGAGTTCAAAGTCACGGTCAATTTGTTATTTTGTTCCAATTCAAGAAAATACAAGAATAAAAAAACCAAATGATTTTTTTATATAATAATTTCTATTAATCTTAATATATATAAATTACGTGTCACTGTGTTGTCCCCTATGGACTTCTAAACTACTTAACCGATTTTAATGAAATTTGTACACCGTGTCCAGTTTGATCCAACTTGAAAGATAGGATACCTTACATCTCAATTTATTTATCTTATTGCTAATTATTTGTCTATTAATTATCTGTATATGACATATGACATCGGACGACGATGATGGCGACATCTGTTGACTAGATTGAGTAAATATTCTGTTGAGTAAATCGAAATCTGTTGACTAGATTGAGTAAATATTCAATAGATGGCGCTATGTAATGTAATATGACAAAAACGTTAGTCACAGCAACGCGTGGCCGGGACAGCTAGTATAATAATATGTAATGAAAATTGCTCTATACAATTGTATCTAACTACTGTTAATATTTTTATCGAGGCACTAATATATAATATGTATATAACACCATCTATCTTAGACTAAGGTTGCACTGCGAAAAAGAATAGCGTAAAAAGAAATTCATAATTCTGTAATACATTGAATTAGGGATTGCGATCTAAGATCGATTAATCGAAGTTTTTTAAATCCATTTTAAACAATGGATCGATCCTGTGAATCGATCTTAAACACTCGATAATCGAGATTCGATTTTTTTTTTTGTAGGAATGCAACTATACAATTATTTTCATTATTTATTATAAGCTGGGACATGTAATATTAGGAATTATAATTATTTTATTCTATAATAAATAACGTACATGATTTTATTGATTAATCAAAAATCACTCTTAACTTATTCTTTAATTATAAGAAAGGCTTGTATTTTTTTTACAAATTTAATAAAAGGAAAATCGAGAAAAGATCAATTTCTTTTTTTTTTTAGGTTAGTGTCCCTTTTTTTATATAAAAATTCTAAATGAATCGAAAAAACAATTTTTGAGAATTTTGATTAAAAAATCGATCATTTTAATAAGAATCATCCCTACATTGAATCATGTAACTCTCCCCATTTAAAAGTTGTGTAATTTTCTATCGCAGTGTCTAAGAAAAAGGCGTCTGAGGCATTTTCGACCAATTTTTTTAACCAAATGGTTTCAAATTGACATTAAAATAAATAAAGAGTTTTATACTCGAAATGTTTTCTGAATACACGATTTTTCTTACAAAAGAAGTTTTTTTTAAATTTACAGTTTTAAAAGAAAAAGTTTATTGTGTAAATTTGTTGAATATTAATTTTTTTTTAACAGATGTCCTCCTCTATATTAACTAGCATCGATCACGTGATATCATTTTGACATTTCAAGTTGGTGGTCCATTGCATGAGAACAAGGCAGCTATGAAATATGATACATATATAGATATGCTCGGAGATGTAAAAAACACAATTGTTCAACATTTTGTCGCTTTTTCTGTTATATTTCAATTCATGTGGAAGAAAGATATTTTGTATTGAATTAAAAGTTATTTGAGTGATTCATTGTAAAGGAATTAATTATTAATATTGATCATTTAATATGTGTTATGTTGTAGAGTGTAATGTAAAGGGCGAAAAAAAGACCAAGGTCCTAAGACGCCCAGAAATTGTAATAAAAAAAAGTCTTTTCAAAAAACATTAATTTTCTGTCCTTGTTGAACTCAAACCACATTTATGTTGATATTATACATATTATCTATATGTAGTTCAAATTACGAGAGTTCGGCGGTGACTGCCATATAACTAAAAAGCACTGACTCACTTATTTTTCTATAATGTATATAGAAACGAATAAGATAAAATTCATTATCGTATTATAGATTTATACCGCTCTTATAACCTCTTTTAAGTATAAGTCGCCGCCGAGCTATCGTGATTTGGACTATAAATGTTTTATCCATTCTATTTTAGTGTAGGAGTGTACTTATACTATTTATTTAAAACTGTGGTTGTCCAACTTTAATTAAGCATACCAAATTATAGGTGCTATTCACATGTTTTCCCGAAATATATGTATTTACCACGATATTATGCACTCTAATTGCAAGAGAGAGTTATTTTTCTAACTCTATAAAATGCGAGTTCATGGAATATAGTCACAAATATTAAAAGTCTTAATTTTTAAGTAAAATTGTAATTTTTACCCCATTTTGGGTAATTTACCCCACTTATCCTATCTCTCATTTTAAACAAATGCACAAAAAACTTTTTTTTACAAAATAATAGACAATTCAAACTAACAGCTGACAGAGTTCCGTGGAGTGGCGCAACCTCTGCTTATAATTTATATGGTGACTTAGAACAAGGCAATGGAGATTGATTAAGAGGGATTAGTTAGGGTGACAACGTGATTTTTTTACAATGAGATCATTATAGTAAGCCCTGGATTTTACACAAATAAAATAAGAATTTTCACCACCTATAATACCAGTTCTCTTGATGAAAATAAACAATATTCTAAGGTTACCAAAATTTTAAATTAGTAATAATATATTTTAATAATTATGAATTGCATTATTCGAATTGTTATTAAGCACATTGCAGTTTACATTATTAAGAACAGTAAAATTTATCTGCTAAACTATTACAAAAATCACAAAAATTTTATATTATTTTCATTTCTTTATGCATAACAATTTTACGCATACATACGCTAAAAATAACGTGTACTTTTCGATTTTTTTTAAGAAACTATGAATCTATGTGTTCACAACATCAAACGCATCAATTTTATCGTATGAAATGTGGAACAGAAAGATATCGACCTCTGCAGTTTTTAGTGATATCTGCACGATTAATTAGCACTCAATAGTTGTCACAGTTGTCCTTATCTGTCTTCCTTTCTTTTCCTTGTTTGATACGATAAATCTGATTACTTTGACTTGAACACGCCTACTTTTAGCGGATCATTGCTAAACCTTTAATTAAGTACATTCGAAAAATACAAATGGATTTATTTAAAATAAAAAGAACAGTGCCGAATTAAGCCAGCCTTTAGCAAATAATAAATAGTAGCCAGTCCGCGGGGCCTTTAGCAAAAATATTATTGCAATTTCATTAAATTTATAGCTGTCTTATCACAGCGAGTGCTTGTGCATTACTCTTACAATTTATAAAATTTCAGTTGTCACTCATAACATTTCTCAGGATTGCGTGGTATTTTCGTAATAAAATAAAATAATATAGTTTTTACTGTGGTTCAAATAATAAGTTTTAAAGATAAGTACAAAACAGATCCCAGTATAACCCGCGTCTGTGTTGCTCTAATGCTATCTGAACAAAAATATTTAAACCAAAAATTTAGAAACTAAACATTTGCACTGAATACTGAAGAAGTATAATAGAAAACTTTGTCGTTCCATATAAATTTCTAAATTTGTGGAAAATATGGATTTTAAATAGATAAGTAAATAAATAATAAGTAAATAACACTTATATACTAGATTAAAAACGATTTGTACATACTGTCAAAACTACTTCGAACACGAATCTGAAACTTTATTACCATAATTTCTAAGTTATTAAATCTAGATATTATTATTTTAAGTTGACTCCTCCAAACCAGATAAATATGCAATTATACACTTACATACATGACTTCTTAAAATTAATAAATGATTTGGCCCTTATGATCTATATGCATGTTTGTTTAATTGAAATAAATTATGCGTTTATAAATATATTCGTTAATATAAATATACATACATGCATTAATGCAATTTTTATGAGTTTAGCAGTTGCCTAATTTGTTTTAACTACTTCAGTTCACAATTTTAATTAACCTTTCACTTTATTGTTTAGGCCAGACATCAATTTATGTCTTTCACAAACAGAAACATGTTGTGAACTGTAATTTAAATAAATTTGGGGAATAAACAATATACCGCCTAAAAAACAAAGTAAATATTACATAAAATTAAATTTTATTACAGTAATTCTAATTAGCCACATTTCAATGATAAATCGATAATGAATCTCGCGAGACTGTCCCACTCACGGTTTACTTGTTTACTTTTAAACTTATTTTTATTTGAATTATTTGAATATAAATTTGAATATTTTTAATAAAAAATTGATTTGAATAATATTGTGAAAATATTTATGGAATTCTACATATTCTGGATACATTTTTTGAAATACTGGTCATGATACAGGGATTTATAAAAATTCAAATTGTGAGATTGTATAACATAGACACACAAAATAATGTTTAAAAGCGATTCTTATAGTGATTTAAAAATTCAGAATGGTTTTCATTTAGATAAATTTCATGGTTACATTTCTTATGATAAAAGCATGCTAAATAAAATGAAAAGGACTCACCAAGAAGAGTCTTCAGCATTCTCACTTGGGTCATTCTCCTATTCACAATCTTTAAGTCCAACACACAATAGAAAACAAGTCCAAATCACAATACACGTTGCCACACTTAAGTAATAAATTTAATACAAATATAATAATATTGTATTGTATAATAAAATTTAGATTTGATTTTAACACTTTGATTTAGCTTCTGCAGGAGCATTTTACTCTTAAATCGTAAATATTTATTAGGAAAGTAGCTAGTACTTAAGTTAGGCAATTCTTAAGCACTAAGACATAATTTTACAGCTTCACGCACAATTATTTTAATGTTATTATATTATTTTTAATTTAATATTTATATAGTAATAGTCATTTATTTGCAAATGGTACTACAGTGTGAAAATATATAATGGAACAGTAAATGCAAAAATATCTACTAAGAATGGAAGAAGCATAATAATTTGGATGTATAGAATCATTTTAAAGAATACTAATTCTGAATTTAATTTCAAATCTAATTTAAATATTACAACTATTAACATTGAATAGATTCAGGACACAAACCAAATAACTGTATTAGATTTTAAGAAATTAAAAAGAACAGGTAGAAATTCTAGTCTATAAATTAGATTGAACCAAAGTTTGATTAAATAGTCACAAAATAAAAATCTTAGTATTAAAGAATTTGCTCTTTTACAATTGGTCATAGACCAAAGAATGGTGTGAAAGGTGTGAAAGAATTTGAAAAATAAATTTTATTAAATGTTAACCATTGCAATTTACTGATTCATATGCATTACTTTGTTATGTATATTACAACTTACAATATTTTTCTGAGTGTAAAGATGTATTTTTATAATAAAAATTGCTATTCAGAAATAGTAACCCCGGAAAAGAATTAGGTTAGCCCAGAAACAAATTATTATAAAGGTATCTTCTATCTAAATAAATTGTTTCTCAAATATAATTTATATTTTACATTAATTTTATTATTTATAAGGTATGAAACAAACGAAAGACACTTTGCTTTATTAAATGAACTATTAATTAATCGTTCCGAAACGTCATGACTTGCAAAAGTTAGAAATTTAAGTTTAAGTCTAATGCAAAGAAAAAAAATTGTAACTGTTTGAATTCTTTTAAGCTGACTTAGAACTACTGCCAGTAAACGCTAATTAACAACCATAAACACGTATTAACTAATTTAAACAATTAAAATACATAATTAGTATTAATATTTGTAAATAACACGCACGCAAAAATATACCTGTACACGGAGTAATGATTCTTCAGGCGTTGGTAGTGTTGCATCATTAAACTGTTTTTGACTAGTCAGTGAGACCAACAGTATCTATTAAGCAATTAATAAATAATTAAAAAAGTAGATATTGTTTACTTAATAATTTAATTTCAAAATAACTTTGATAAAGAAAATATATTTATAATCCAACATTTCTTTAAATAGAAGTTTAAATCTTAGATTATTATCATCCTGACAATGACTGTTTCCGTTTGACTTCAATGTATTTGGTGTGGTAACACTTCAGGTGCATAAGACGCCAGCGTGGCATTATTTGTGGACTAGTGAGTTGCTAGTATTAATTACTATTAAATTATAATTTAACTAATTAATATATTTGTGTGTTTATTGTTGTACCTGATATTAAAAGTTTATAGTAATACATTTATCAACTTTGGAGTATCTAAGGTAAGCCAAGATTCAAATACTTATGTCTCATTATAGTACTCTTCTAAAAGGTTTGAACTATTAGTAAAGGTTTGATTCAATTGTAACAAGAAAGTAATGACAATTTATTCGTTTTTAATGCATATATTTATTTAAACCAATTTATTTATGTAAAATTGCACATTACTCCACTTGCTTAGTAGACTTTGCAACTACTAGAATGTACATAACCTAACTTTAGTGGTGGTACATTACAGAACGTTTATGAACATACATAAATACTTTACTAAAAATAAATATAGCAATGTATAGAATGATATGTGTCTACCATAAATCCAAATCACTTCATCAGATTATTTTAATGTAATAATTGGAAACTTATTAGAACATGTTTCATTACATTTCTACAGAAGAAGCATTAGTAATAGATGCTGGATTTTTTATATGATTTGCTTCTTTCTTCTAAGAATAAAAGTACAAGTTCTATATTGTTCTATGTGTAACTAATAAGATTTTAGAGAAAATTTGCTGCAAATCTGTTCGACTATACTTTTTTGTTTTGCGTCCAGAACTCTATCAATATATACAAAATTGAATTTTAAATTTAATGCAGTATTAGTCCCACTCTTTCAAATCACTCTATAGATCTAGTATAGTATCTTACTTCGGTAATTAATTAGATTTTTTAATTTAAACCTTCCAAAATATATCTCCATACCTACCCTTCGCTAATATTTACAAGATTATCAAATAACATTCAATTAAAAATAAAGTAAAACCATAACAACAATGGTGTTTACAAATGCAAAATTGTTTACTAAGGACTTCTCTTTTATAGTAGTAACTTCCTGAAGTAACATTTTGATCTTATGAGTAAAATGCACCTGCAGGACCTAAATCAATATTTCAATTTAAAATCTGCTTTTTATTATACAATATAAAAGAATTATATTTGTATATAATTTATTACTCAAGATTGTCAATTTGTGCTATGATTTGGACTTGTTTTTTATTGTCTCATGAATCTGGGAATTTCTTAAACCTGAATATGTGGCTGGTTCAACTACAATGCTGAACATTCTGCCTGAAGAGTCTTCTTCATTCTATTTAGCATGTTTTCATCAGAATAAATATTATACGAGTATATACATTTTTTAAGTATTGATAGTTGAATATTTATTCTAATACATTTATTCTAATTATATTTGGTGTACATATAAAAATTTAATTATTTATTTTTAAATATCACAAATTGTTGATGTACTCTTCACAGCATATGGTAGTCATAGGGGAGACTAGTCTTTGTTAGGCACTCCTCATTTCATATTTTCTACACTTTCGTAAAATTGAAATTATTAATTCAGTTTCTAAATGTACCAGCGACGTCTGTTCTTTCTGTATATGATTTAACTTCAATAAAATAATTTGTAATATCATTTCCAAATTAAAATATTTGTCCTGAGTTAATTAAAATATTTTAATTTTGAAATGATATAAGATGATATATATAAAAATATTTTTTTTATTTCATTTATAAATTATTTTTTTTATTACAGATTTCTTACTGGGTTTTGCAGTGTTCTTATTGCTGTAGAAGACAATTGAATTTAAAAAGTGTTTAATGTGCAAGTGTCGTGTTTGCATAGACTTTGTGTAGTGTTTAGTGTAAGTGCAGTGTTAAACTATTTAAATCAATAGTTCCTGATCATGCATGGAGGCGTCTGGCTTTAGGATATTTATAAAAAGGTAAAATTCTAAATTAATCTCATATATGGATGATTAAAATTTAATCTATTTCTATAGCAATAAATTAATTGTAATCTTAACGATTTCTTCTTCTTGTTTCAGGCTCACATCAGGTTTCTACAGCTGTAACAATGAGCCCTAAGTAAGTGGCACTTATTCTAAGCATGACCCGCCCCATTAACTGAAAATCACTTACCTTTCAGACGTTTTAACAATGTATAATATGAAAATGATTATTAATCTTAAAAGATATTTGGAGTCTGTTTCAGATATGTGCTGGAGTTTCAGGATTTTTTGCTGCTGCTTCATATTTTCAAATTTAATTGCCAGTACCAGATGACACTAAAATAAAGGTAATAATCTTTAGTATCAATTTAGTTAATATTATAATTTTAAGAAGGTTTTTATAATTACATATTTTTTTATCAGGGTTCTGTTGCCTGCCTATTGTTGTAAACGAATTACCGAACTTTTGGGGCGAATACCTGTCACATGGTTAGTCATTTTGATTTCCTTTTTTAAAATAAATAATATATTAAATAATAAATTAAAATAAATAAAATTAAATATTTTATTATTGAGGTTTGAATTCAGTTTACAAAACATTATAAGTTGAAGGAGATTTTACTTTTGTTACAGATTTCTTATTGGATTTTGCACCGTTCTTATTGCTGTAAAAGACAATTCAATTTAAGAATTGAGTATTATGCAAGTGTCGCGTTTGCATAGACTTTGTGTAGTGTTTAGTGTAAGTGCAGTGTTAAACTATTTAAATCAGGAAGGATATAGCAGTTCCTGATCTCGCCTGGAGGCATCCGGCTTTAGGATATTAAAGAAAAGGTAATATTCTCAATTAATTTCATGTATAGAGGATTAAAATGTAATCTATTTCAATGGTGATAAATTTATTGTAATCTTAACGATTTCTATTTCTTGTTTCAGGCTCACATCACGTTTCTACAGCTGTAACAATGAGTCCCAAGTAAGTGGAACTTATTTCTAAGCATGGGCCCCACTAACTGAAAAATCACTTACCTTACAGGTGCTTTAACAATGTTTAATATGAAAATGATTATTAATCTTGAAAGATATTGGAGTCTGTTTCAGAAATGTTTTGGAGGGTCACAATTTCTTCAAGATGGATTTCTGTTGCATGCTGCTGCTTCATATTTTAAACTTAATTGCGGGTACCGTAGATGATTGAGAAGGAATAAGACTTAAAGAAAGGTAATAATTCATTGTATCAATTAACAATCGATTTATTATCGTTAATATTACCATACCTATCGAAATGTGATCAAACCCAAATTGTGATATTACCATAAAATTAATATATTATTTTTTTCTTTGTACGTATATCGTTTTAATAATTTGTCATTTAAATATTTGTTTATGCTAGCCATAAATTGTTTTAATTTTTCTAAAATTACGGGTTTTCTGGAAATTCAAAATACTACACTGCGAAAAAGAATAACGCAAAAATAAATCCGTATTATTATTTCCGCGCTATTTTATTTCGCAATGCAGCCTAAGTCTAAGTAAGAGTTTATTAGACGTTGTTTCTTGTAATAAGTCGTAAGATGGTGCTATACTATGGGCATGCTTAGATGTTTGTTTATAATAAAATACGTGGTGTAATAGTACTGTGTGGAATATTAAGTATTTATTATTACATACCATTATTACATTATATCCACATCTAATCACAATTAAATTAATAAAATGAGTATTAAAACTTTAATTTCAAAACTGTTTAGCAGAACCATCTAGTTAGATATAAGTAATACTTTTATAGTTTGTTTCTCTGATACTGCAATAAACTATAACCGTATGGTGGTAATCTTAGATAAAAATAATTATAAAACTTTTAAAATTTCAATGATCTATCTGACGGCACAGTGGACAACAGCATTTAGTTTAAATCCAGACTATTGTGTCTTTGGGTCCGATCTCCGGACAAGCGCTATATTTTCTGGCTTTAGTTGTTATCAAATTTAATGCGATTATGTGCGCTCACATAATCATCAAAACTGGTTACACTGCGGTGTGTTTACATATATGGGAGGTCGTCCGTGATAGACCGACGTTGAATAAATTAAATAAATAAATTCAATATTATTTCGTAGTGTTTGTGAAGGAGCAAATAGAACAGTCAGTTCAAGTCGCTACCTTTCATTTAAGTTGTTTCTGTGCTAACGCTTTTTCGCTTTAGGTTAGGATCTCTGATAAATAATATTTTTTAAAGAAATACATCTACTCTGCAAGTGAAATATTGTTGTTAAGTTTTTAAAATAGTTTGTATGTAGTAACAGGTAGTTGAATAGATGAATATTTACTATCTGCTTATGAAAATATAATTAGATTAATATATAATCAGAGAAGCTTTTGATTCTTCTCTGGTTATTGATCTCAGTATATTTTCACAAACAACTAAGAAATATAAATTACAAGACCTATAAAATGATGTTGGTATGTTTTCAACAATTATGCCTGGGGATTTTATTATGAACACGGTTTTTTACATCCAACAAATGTTGTAAGCATTGTTATTTCATGGATATATTTTATAAGTCCATACTATTGTAGCACAATAACTTAGTTTATATCTTTCGTTGGAAAATATGGAATAATAACTCGAAAATAAAATTAAAAAGAATATAATGTTTTGATAATTGAAATTAAATATATACATATTTTTTTTACAATTTAAATAAAACAGCAAATTTAAGCTCTTAGATCTACTGCTTCTCCCTATCTTTAAGACAACCACAGATAAAATTGTCTATCATTAACTGTGGGCTGCAAATAATTAATTAGTCATACTATAATAGAATATATTATTAATTAGTAGTACTATAATTAGCATATTATAATAGTGTTTTAATATAGAAGTCTCGACGATGTCCATTACTGCACAATATGACAATGTTTGATTTTTTTTTAAATTCTTTAAATTGTAAGAAAACTTTTCTTTTATATCATTTTAATATATTAGCTAACATTTAACAATAAGTAAGCGAGAAGTACTTATCTATGCATAGTATGAGAACAAACGAGACCAGTATATATATACAAATTTTAGGTTTTTATTAATTTCTTGATTGCACTTTTATTTTTTTAAAATTTAATTTTTTTAATATTGGTCATTATAATGAGTTCGATATTTCATCAGTGGACACGAGCCTTTAAGTTTATCTGAGTGTTATTCAATTTTGTTGAACAACGAGAATAACAAAGACCACATAATAATCTCATTTTAATTAACAAGTTGTCCTTTGCAAAATGGAAACATATGTATTCTCATTAATAAATAATAACAACAGACTAATTAGTTACATAAAACACAACAAAATATTTTCTTTGATTACATAATGTTATATAACAAAAACGCTTCATTATGGGAATTAGTAAAGGATTTCCTTTAATTTAGTAAATCCATTGTGTGACAAATGTAATACACGTTGGTTATCTAATTACTAATGTTAGTCAATACAGGGCCGGTAGCTAGAATCAAATCTCCACAATTTGACACAAAAACGGGGCTTTACTTAAAACTGGTGTTTTACTTAGTTGTAGGTTGTATCCAATAATTAATTACACAGTGTTGTGTTCGTTTAGTTGCTTGAGTAGCAGGCGCAAATATTTATTAGTGCTTTATAAATAACGTCCAAAATAATTATTATACACTATTCTATTTTTTGATTAAAATATTGAAAATACTATCATTAAGAAAATTGAAATTTATCTACTTTACTATTCGGATCTTCTTTATATTAAAATATTTTTGAATAACTTTTTTTTTATCTTTTAAAGTACCATTTTAAATTTTGGAATTTTGTGAAGAGTTTTTTTTATTTCATATATTAAATTTGTAACTTCGGCTTCGGAATATTGACTTGATACCTTGTCAATGCTTTTGTATGAGAGGTAATTTTTAATAATGTAATATTATTATAAGCACAAGTTTATACAACGTACTGGTACAGTATCCGAGACCATTGATGCCTGACATAATATCACACATTTTTCCACATTTCATTTATTTAACGTTGAACTATTTTCGATAATATCTTAGCTGTTTCTATGGTGTCATAGCATCATACATGTAGGTTATATCCTTATATCACTCCTAATAACTTTATGATTGTGTAAGAATATATTTTATTATATAATTTAACAATAAAGAGCTACATCTAAATTATACATTTTGTAATATTAAGTTGAATATTTCAATAAATTAGGTGTACATCAAAGCACACGTTCAATTTCGGTACTTCTTGCGCATTTTCTTAATTTAATATACAGTAAATTTGTGTTCCTTTAACGTATAACCCACGAGAATTCGTGAATCACTGTATTGACTTATTTTGTTTTTGTATATATTTATTGCGACGGAAATGGAATTATTCACGAATACAAAAGCCACTTTCCTTATTATAGCTACATAGAAACTATTCTTAGGGCCTAATTATAACTTCCTACATCGTGCATTTTCCGTTAGATTATTTTAGAATTTTTAAGAGCGGAAATAATTAAACTGTAGTAGTTTTTCCAAACGTATCATTCCTTTCTTAAAAAAATGACACAGGTATATTATTTTAAGGTATAAAAGTACTTTTATTATAGTACAAAATATCAAGAATAATATGTAAAATAAGTGTCAACTTCCTGTACCAAGGAAGGTCAGGCTATTATATTTATCTATCACCATGCAAAATTTCAGCGTGAATCAGCGCGTCCGGCTGCCGTGCCGGATTTGGAGGTGTGAAGGCTTTGGTGTAACGAAGGAGCAGATTCCCCTAATTATTTTCCGAATAAAAGTAACAATTTTTTTACATCAAGTCTTTCAAAAATGTATTGCTTCTATCTCTACTATACTCTACACCCCGGGGCAGCAACATCACCCTCCCCCTGACTCAAATCCGGGCCTGACTAGCTCTCCGACCATGTAGCTAATTTGAGACAGATACATACGTGTTTATACCTGTTTATCAAGCATAACGAAAGTGACCTGCTATGTAAACGATTTACCTAACATAGAACGTTTTAGGAGAAAAATACAGCAATGGCAAGAAATGGACTCCAAAAGGGCGGTGCTACAGACTTCGCAGGCGCTTCCTGTTAACACCGCCTTTTTGATTGAGAAACCGAAATTTATAACTGCAGTAGCCATGAATAGATCATTCTTGATGTCTGGATATAACGTATAAGAAGAAGCAGAACAATATTAGGGGCGATAAAAGGCTCCGTGCCTAGGAAGCCCGAGAAACTATATATAAAAATAAAAAAAAAACGTTTTATGATCAGTTTTCTAAAAATAAAATATTGCGCAGTATCATTAATAATATAAATCTTAAGAAGTCATTTTTAAGGGTTAATGTCAAAGTAACTATTAAATAAAATTAAATATGACTAGGTTTTGCTTTAGTAAAATGGTACATGAATATAAGGTAACATCCTGTGCAGTTTACTTTATATTTACCATGATACAATGATTTGAACATTGAAAGCTTTATTCTGTACTAAATTAATGGCGGATGCACAAAGTGTGTCTTTTCACGGACAATGAATACAAATTAGTGAAACAAAAATAAAACTGTAAATAATTTCCATCCCTTAGATTGTAATGTGAATCTTCTGTAACTGTTTTGAAGGGTAGAAAGGTAACAACCAATTCAATGTATAATATTACACACCACTTATAACACAGATCAGCCTCTTAACAAGGGGATGAAAAGAGTTTTCTGGTTTGGTTCGTGATCATCAAGAGCAGGATGAGAGGAATGAACAGAAAAGAAGAACCAAGACGAATTCTTTGAATAGAAGCGCACGTTAACAGAAACGTATGTACGTAATAAGAAAGAACACCAAGTGAATTAATTTTTCTTATTTCCTTAACGTGAGAAAAATATCGATTTCGTGTGATTTATGAGTGTGACGCTGCGCCGCACGTCAAATTGAAAGATTTGATGAAGTATAGGTTCACAGAATCTGTTCAATGCATGAAACGTTCGTGATAAAGGGGGCGGAGGGTAAGTCGTATGTCGTATACAAGCAGGAGCGTCAACAAACGGGGCTTCTTTTTGAACCAATTGACACTGAAATGCGATTAGTGGTTGGTAGAACCAAATACGAAGAGAGAATACGAATAAATAAATGATGCCGCTTGCATACGACTTCCCCTTTACTTCCCTTCTCTTCTATGTTTCATTCACAAAACAAAATGCGTTGACTGCTTTCCGTGCTGAACTGAGGACGCTAAGATATTTACTGAAAACCCGAAGACACAGTAAAATCAAATTCAAATTCTCAAATTCTCTCGGCCTCTGGATCGTCTCATGACTGTACACATTTAAGTACATATTACTACGTTTATCATTTAGCAGTTTTAGCATTGTTTGTTAATTTATGTATCCTAACTAAATATCAAGAACAAATTATTCTTGATTGAATATCAATGATATAACTATGTTATACATTGGTTGTCAAGCATTTGCATTTTACATTGAAGAAGAATATATCCAGTAGCGTATCGTGCATGAAACAGTTAATCCAGACGCACAATGGTAAAAGTGTTCTTAATTTTAATACAAATTAGTAGACAAATGTCTATTAAAATTAAGAACCGGTTATTAACTTTTTTTTAAAGATGAATTGTTATCTGAATTTCTTAAATAATATTGGGATCTGAATTTTTTTCAATTCATTTTCAACCTAGTTCTAAAATCTGCTTTAGAAATGTTCTAAAATTAATAATTTCTTTTAAGAGTAAAACACACTAATTGATAGGGTAAAATACTATTTAAATTTTGAATTATTTATTTTAAAATAGACTAAAGACAATTTTTCTTTGTCTTAACACTGCAGTGAGTGCCTTCGTTTAATCATAAAAGAAGTTAATTCGTCTGGTCTAATTCGGGTGAGTTTCTAAAAAGATGAGATGCATCGATTTTCAAAAAACTAATGAGGAAAATGTAAAAGTCATTAATGAGGATAAGGACATGTACAAATTTGATCTAAAAAAACACTGGTTCAACTTAGGTGCCTACAGATTCTAAAAGCTGCTTCTCAGTATGAATAGAATATAATTTCCGAAAATCGTGCATGTTACGCTACTGCACATTGGTATCTATATCTACGGAGAGCACATTGTTGGATACATCGAATATTGAACGGATGACATTGTCGTGTCAATGCCAAGAATGTAGAACATTTCTGGGTACATTCATGACACTCTAAAGAACTTTTAGGATATTTTAATATAAAACCAATGTTCGTAAATATACTAAGCGATAGATACTGAAGAGGTAAATTGAAACATGCAAATAGAATTTTATGCTTCAAATAAATTGATATATTGAATATAGATAGCAGAATATATTTCTTCGAATATGCACGAGGTTACGAAATTCTATTCGATGAAGTCTCGTGAAATAATAACGCTGTTGTTGACGTCTGTGCTTGTAAGCGCGTCGTAGATGGTGTTCACGGCGTCGTTATAAATAGTGAGGGTTGATTTGAGATGTAAACTCCACTACTACGGATTGTGAATAGCTGTTGCCTGAAATGACTCTGAATTGTGACTAGTTACGTTGTGCTCGACGAAGGCGAAGTTGTAACTGCTTGGTTGTTGTCCATTCAAACAAGAAAAGAAAGCGCCTTTGAGAGTTGTTGTTATTGTTAGGAGACATTTTAGCTACATCTGTTTAATAAAACATAACACTAATATGTAAAATAGACGATAAACTTTAAATAATTATAAATAGTATAACATATTAAATTACTAGAAAATTTTAATAAAGCTAGAACTAGATACGTAATTTATCTAGACAGTACTTAGCCAATATTAGTATTCTGTTATATTAAGAACAAGCTTGTTCATAAAGATATGTTAATAATACTGTCACTAATTAAAATATAATTAGTGCTATTGAGATCCTGTTTATATTTCTCACATTTTAAACATTTGTAACTTTCTTGCACATTATAGGTACATTAATGAACATTACTAAATACATTTCAGTGTAGATAATTATAGCTTAACAAATAAATGGAGTTTCTATAATGGAGTTACACTCAATTCGATTTACCGCGATAAACTTTCTAAAAGGACACGTCTTTGGCAAGTAAACCATCATGCCGCAACACGTGCTCGAAGTAATTTGTTATATTTAGTTATACTCTCAGGAGAACTTTGCAATGATCAGCTAGTATACAGCAAAACAAAATATATATGTACATGCTAGTATATATACTACCAAACCCAGCCACGCTTTTCTGTGGCTTTATCTGATATGAAATGAATGGGATACAGTATATATATATCTACTTTTATATAGTTACTACAGAATGAAAGCATTTCTGGGGTCCCTGAGTTAATAGATATTATACTCAAAAGTTATAGGAAATTGAGTGCTCTATAAGATTGTACAATTTATAATAACAGTTAGTTATACCATTTCATAGTTTTACTACTGATTTCAGTCATCATAATCTCCAATAGTAACTTATTATACTTTCCTTAAAAGGAAATGTTATTTGTCAAGAAATCTTTTCTAAATATAAAGTCATTTTAAAGTTAGTATTTCGAAAACGTGCAGGTACTTGTATTAGTCACGTGGCCTCTGGTGAATAAACGGTCATGTGAGCTGAACACGTGACTCCTCTTCCTCCTTCAATAAAATGTTCGCGTTTTATTGAATTCATTTCATACAATTTATTCACATGCTTTCTATTGTAGCTCAAAAGATTTCTTTATTTCTTTGCAGTATAATAATTTTACATTTATAAATATTAATGTATGGATATTGTTATTTAAAATTTTTGCCAACAGTTATATGATGTTTTTATATATGTTTTAAATACATAAATAGAACTGTTTAGATGCGCACAAGGTCCTGCGTGCGTCCTGGTTTAAAAAGTAATGAGTCTTGTAGTTACTATAGGTGTCCGTAGAGAAGTATAATAGTAGAGAAACAAAGCTGGTTCTGGGACAGTTTTGAAATAGTGGTGATTTGAAGAGCGAGGTGATGATGGGAGAAGTTTATGGAGGGATGAAGAGGTTTAATGTATTGTGGGTACGATTAAAGCTGTTTTTGATACTAATTTAGTGTCCTCTTTCGCCCTGTTTTGGAAAGATTATTAGAATTTGTTTTGATGCTTATTTCTAACACTATCTTTTTCGGCTGTTACTTTCTTTTAGCTCTTGTATATAAAAATGTAATACCGAATTCATTATAAACAACAAATTTACAAATAGTCCTTTCTACTATTATATAAGTTATTTGAAGGTTTATAGACTGTACAAAAAAAACCAAACTTTTCTGTTTTGGTTTTTTCGCTGGTAGAGAATTGTCTTGCACTTGCACGATTCAGCTTGCTAGCGTACTACAAGCTAACTCAAGCGTTGCATTTTTACCTGCGTCTGGTTCTTAAAGATCTAAGAGTTTGGTACAATCCAAATGCTGCTATTACGCGAAATAATCTTATTTAAAATCAAGTTGATTCATATACATTTTCATAAAATTAAAAAAATATTCATGTTCCCGAAATATACTAGTCACAAACGAAAGTAATTATTTTAGCATTTGCATTTTGTTTTTATAAAAGGTTACCCTTCCGTAAAAATTAAATTTTCATAATACAAAAAAAAAAACAATGTTAAAAATACATTATCAAAAATCTACGCAAAAATTATCATGTATATATTAAGTGTACTGAAGTAAGAAATTATTGTATTTAATGTTTCAAAATATTATTGAAATTTAATGTATCACTTTTCCTGGAATAAGGTTAAAGTTGATTCGAATATGTTTACGAAATAAATACAGTGTGGCTTAAACTTTAGTTTGAAGTTTGGGCAGATATTCTAAGACGGTTGTAATTCAAAGCATATTTAATTTATTATTAGTAGTGTAATTGGTTTGAGGATGTGGTATTAACGTTGGATGTCGGATGTTGAAGTCGCACTACTGCATACAAATGCATGTTTAGCAGATACTGACAATCTTAAGTATTTAATATATTCAAATAGTTTTACATGCAGTTGTAAAGTTAGTGTATTAAGAAACGAATCTACTTTCGAAGTAATTTTATGCAAAAAAGAATTTGTGTAATCCGTTTAATTTTAAATTAGATTAGTGAGGAAATTAATTTAAATGCATCAAGATACTAATACCTTTGAGTAACTAACATTTGTGCATCAGCTTTTGTTACTTTATTATTCTTTCTATATAAATGCATTTAAAGAGATTGTTTACGTACCCTGGGAAATTTAGCAGACTTCATAAAGTTTAATTCTCATGGTTTAGTGTTAAAACTTTTCCGCTATAGTGTTTGTAAAGCTTTTTATATTATTTATCTAAATTTGTCTATAACAAGATAATGCAATATTCCTTTTTCTATGTTTTGTCCTGTACTTTTAGCACATGGGGTGAAAAGTCCCGGGCCTAACACATAGATGGCGCTAGTTTTATTGCTTCAGTTAATACTAACCTTCAAAAGACAGCTGTTAAAATTTCATGATATTCTATTCAGTAGTTTGTGAGTTATTGTGCTAAGAATGACGCTACTTTTGTTATTTTCAAAACAATGGATTAAAAACAATTTCGTGTTTTAATTTTACACTGCTTCTTGATGGGAAAAAATACCAATGGCTTGAAAAGTGTTATGGGGACTCCGCTCCATCAGAAACAACAATAAAACGTTGGTTTGCTGACTTCAAACGTGGTCGTAGAGACACCGATGATACAGAACGCAGTAAAGCATTAATGGGAGTATCGAATCTGTACGTATGACCGTTGAGAAAATGATATACATCTGTATGTTGTATTATTTAATGCGGTTAGAAGAATTGCATACGAAGAAGGAGTAAATCCTTTAAAGTAGGTAGCCTAGTAGTACTAGTAAAACTACTTTTTTTTTACAGAATTTGATAATATTTAAAAATAATTTAATATATTTTTTTTATTATAATTTGATGGGCTTCTTATCGTTGTACAAATTAAATATTATTTAAAATATCATTTAGAAAACTAGTACAATTAAAATAACTACTTTTGAATATGTTCCAAAATTATATCTACTGGTAAGGCATAGATGGCGCAGAGATCTCGAGGATTCTTTTATATAAATAAGTCGATGATGAAGTATAGCTGATATTTAGTAAGGGTGACACTTTTAGAATGGCTAAGCATACTTACCTGGCGTAGGGGTTTACCGTGATCACTAAGGCGGTTCCCCCAAGGCGAGGCTCTTCCATTGCACTTCGGTTGGGCTGACCCTTGCGATTATTCCTAATGTGAATAACTCGGGCGCGTTATTTTTGGTAGTCGGGACTGCGTTCGCGCTGTCCCGGAATAATTTATAGAACATTTCATTAATTTAGAATCTATCATGACAACAACTAATGTGTCATTAAAATAATTAGGAAATTGCAAATCCTTAATTTATTTAGAAAGTTTCAAGAACTGATATAATGTATAGAAATAAATTAGAGAAGATTTCACTGTTATTTAGATGGTCTGGCCAAATAGTGAAAGAGATATAAAGCTAATATTTTTTAAAGCAGTATACGGGTTGTGAGGATAACTATCAAAATTTGAAAAAGTCTGTCATGCTTTTGCGTTTAAATTAATATCAAACTATACTATTGCTTACGATTGTATAGTAGGTCTACCTTATCTAGTCGTATTATTATAAGGTGGTCCTAGAACTAGTATAAATCCTTTAAAAATTATATAGAATATTATTTATTTCTTTAAAACAAAGAAAATACAAAAAAAGAACTTAACCGCAATGGCTTCTGAGTAATGAATATAAATGATTTCTATAATTGGATTTAATGAGTTGGATAATTAACCCCTACCGTGAATTAAATCATATTCTGTCATTTCGTTATCCCGTTTGTAGACGCATGACGTAATTCTGTAACGGGGCTATAATATTATCAAAATATAATCGTTATTATTATACTCTGTTTATCATATTACGCAGAGGTTTAATTATTTGGAAGGATTGAATCACTATTTCCAGCTCATGAGTTTCAGTTTAAGTTTTGTATTAACTTTAAATGTAAGTCTCACCTTATGAAATATGAAGAAAACAAAAATAAATATAATAATTAATATGAGGTGTTACTCTCATACGACGTATAATCATTTAAAATTAAAACTAAAACAGTGTGTGTGTGAATGGGATTTAGAGGTATTCTATTACATCACACGCAATAGAATATGAGAGGGGGAGTGATGCAAGTGGAGATATATGACTTAAAATTCGACTTCCGAAAAATGAAGCCAAAATTTAAATCTGATAATGTAATTAAGCTGGAAGGCAATTAGGACTAGATGCAATTATTTTACGTGGGAGCTAAATAAAAACTTTCATGTTTGTGTGACGTAATTTATGGATGTCTCCTAAATACGATGACTTAAGGCACCACGTGGAGCATTAGAGATTTTTTTAATAATTCTTCTGAATAACTGTAATTAATATATTTCATAGATACTTGATATAAGATATTAATTAACTAATATGATACACGATACGTCAGATTTTTCTAATACACGTGCCAAATATTTATCTGACCCACCTGTCCTGTGGATGACACATGTATCATATGGTGGATTTAATATCTGTTGTAGACGGGATATACGTCATCACCGCACCACTCCCCATCCACCATATATATTACATAACCTTATTTCAATTATGAACATCTGTCTGCAACATACTAGTATTACTCATAGAATCTTGCAGATATCTTGTACAATGGAATATTTACTTTATGTGCTAGTTTACCAGTGCGTCATTAATTTGCATAGACAGGGTATACAAAGAAATCTGTTTTTGATTGTTTATTGAAATTCCTTGGTTTAAAATAGGGGCGCATCATGCAAGGGCCTACAAAACTTCAGGAGAACGCCTCAGAAAGTCAATTGTTGAGACTCGATACAATTGACTGATGATGGTAGTTCTAAGGGAAAGATTACCTTTCAGAAAATGAATTCAATGAAATTAGTTTGCTACTCTGCAAATATAAAAGAAATCGCGGCATATTCGTGATGTCGAAATAATTTCGAGACAATAAACAAATAAGCGTAGTTGTTATCAACATTATTTCTTAGTATCATGCTCAAATCATTAATACAAGTAAATATAATAAAGATTCAAATGTACCAACAATATCTGCGTACACATTGTTGTTGAATTTGCTAAAAAATACAAATACATACAAACGTATATAAATATTTTGTTCCAATACCAAGTAACGAGTATTTCGCAGCAAAATAAAAATAAATCTCTTCAAATATTGATGAAGCGTTTTGTTAATTTCCATATAATTTCAAGTGCTGCTAGATAATGAGTTGAAAGGATTCAATCATATTTTTTACCTGGTTTCTTTATATTTTTTCCTTTATTTATTATTTTCATATTGTTCGAATATTTCATGTTCAATTATAATAATTCCCTTTTCATCTGTAGTCATCAAACTTCAAATAAGAAAAAGAAAATAAAAATTAACGATATTTATTCTGCATTACTGATTATAAAAAATAATATACATGTTATATCTAGCATATATATAAATAAAAATTAACTAACTAACAAATTAATTGGTAAGCCCGTCACTTTAAAACAGCTGGTTTGGCAAACATTTTCTTTTAAATGTTCGTAATAATCTGAGCAGAGTTTTTGGGAAAGAAAAATTAGAAAATTTGCCATGAAAATTGGACAATTCCAGAACAACTGAAAGTGTTCTTTTCTAATGTGATTTTTGCTACTGTGTGCGTAAATATCAAATTGTGAATTAAAACACTAATGATTAAAAATGAATTGTGAAAGAATTTATTGAAATTTGGATTATGTTATATTAGTAAAAACAAATTAATAAATCGAACGTCTTTTTTATGGTAAAATAAGTAAGACGGAAAATAGCGGAACTGGCCTCCTGACAAAGTGAAATTTTGATGGTTCCTGCAACACTAAATCCAGCAGGTTTAAGCCCGATCTAAGACACTGAGTTTTAACGTGAGAAAAATTTGAAACCATACCCAGATAAAAAATATAACGCAATGTAATATATAATTTAGCTTGAAGTAAGGTAGCAAGAGCGATAACTCTATCTGGATACCCGCTAACACAAAATAATTTTATTGTTTACCTAACACTATACTTTAATAATTAACGAAATTTAATGATTTGGATAATTAACCCCTACCGTGAATTAAATCATATTCTGTCATTTTGTTATCCCTTTTGGAAAGCATGACGTAATCCTGTAATGGGGCTCAAAACACAATCATTATTGTTGTTGTCTGTTTATCATATTACGCAGAAGTTTAAATATTTGGAAGGACTAAAGGCCCATTCTCAGCTATTTTTTTTGTTTTATGTTTAGTTTAATAATTACCAAAGTATAACATAATACATTGCCATTAATAAATGCAAAACATATTAAAATCTTTTACTAATATATTAATTTAATATATATTATTTTACATAAATAGCTTTAATAACGCCAGAAAACATAAATTTATAACACATAAAGATAACAGTTGTTATGTAATCTCACATCATATTAACGGGAAAAGTATATGTAAAAGGTAAGCTTTTTTACTTTTTTGCTTAACTAGTTAATAGTTATATTATGTGGTGAAATTGAGCTAAAAATTATGATTTGTATGGAAAACTATGAACCCTAGGTCTCTAAAATTTTGAGACAGCATCTATTTTACCTATTTGTATCGACCCTCTAAATTTCACAACGTTTTCATCATTTACGTTAACGTCCTGTACCTCCTTAAACTCTAAGGCCGTTATTAGCTTAGTTCTTAGGAGTATTAATTGTAAGTAATAACGTACTAATCAATATATAATTATTTTAATTCTTAGTTAGTCTTTGTTCATTTTTTGAAAAATCTTTACCCATCATTTGGACCCCGCAACAAATTTTGATACGGGGCCCGTTTAAGGCACGCTACTTTACTGCATGATTCACCAAACCATTCTTTCTAATAACCTAACAAAGCGTTCGTATTTGTACGTGACATCACATAATTCAATTCACTATTTGTACAACAGATAGCAGTAACAATAGATATTGTTAACTACCCAGAAACATCTCAATATCATTATCCACGTGTAACACGTGTACCACACTAGAGAATCTTGACAAAGCTCACCATATACGCCTTGTTACTTTCTTTCAATAAACCCACGCTTCATGGATGGTGCGTGCGCAAGTGTTTTAACATTTTCTTTTCTAGGACTAGGGACTGCTACTAGTCACTAGAGATTCACTTGAGCGATAATTTATAACTAAGATGATTTGCATCTTCAACTTCTATCTTGTTATATTTATTGATAATAATATTTGAAAGGATTTTATGATGACTCTATTGAATAAATAATTCTTGCTAAAAGAAATAATGGCAGCCTCACTACACTCGATCGGGTTATATGTGTGGTATGATTATTAATTATTAATCAATTAGTTATATCTTCTTCATATTATTATAATTATTCTTAGTTTAGTGAACTATTCTTTTTTACAATTCATTCTGTAAATATACATGTTTGGGAAAGTCTACGTACAAATAGAGCCGCGAAAATATATTTTTTGCGCTCGCAATGACCCTTGAACAAATAGCAATCATTGGATTATGTAGAGGGCATATTCTATTACCCGCATTTTAAATTTCAACATTCTATCATTTATAGTTCAGGAGATAATATACATTGTAAGGTGCGACAGTTACCGTGCGGATTACTGAACGTTGCAACGGTTAAAGGCTAAATAATAAACATTAGACAAGGGACTTTATAAATTTTCAAAAAAATTCATGGTTTGTCAGACGTGTAACTAAACTAATAAACCAAGTTCCAAGCATAATAAAAATATAATATTTTCGCCGCGAATAAAATAACATTTCCACCGCGAAAAAAAATAATATTTCCGCCGGAAAGAAAAAATATTTTGCCGCGAAAAAAGCAATTTTTTTTTGGCGGCGAAAAAAAGTAATATTTCCGCCGCGAAAAAAATTGTATTTTCAATTTCAATTTTAATTCTATCGCTAATTAATATATGTATATTTTTTGCGCTCCTAATGACCCTTGAACAAAAAGCAATCATTGGATTAAATAGAGGGCATATTCTATTATCTGCAATATACGTTGTAAGCAGGGGGCCTTAGCCATTTAATTAATGTAAATTATTTAAAGTAAAAGTAAAAAAGTATTAAGTAAAGTAAAGTATTTTTGATGATAATTGTGATTCAAGTGGGATTTCTAAAAAACCAGGCGCGAGATTCATATAGATATATAGTAATGAATTTTTCTACTTGGGTTGATGCGCGAGAATGCGAGGCCTCTACAAGAGCTAGGCCTCGGGCGGTTGTCTTGCTTTACACCCCCTAAGGCTGCCTTTGCCGTAGAGATGTTAAGTAATTGGATACAATTGACAGTTTATGTAAGAAGCACCTAAGTCCCTGTTAGCTTGATCCGCCACTGCATACGTCTAATACTAATTCTCTGCAATAGGATTTTCCATCTCAGATTCCGTGGTTTTCACAAGACCTAAGGGCTGGAGTCTTATACACAGCAAAATAATAAGCATATTAGAAGAATAATGTTGCTTATTTACATATCTCCTATTAAGGAATACATAATTTAATAAAATGTTAAGAGCATGATAAGGTTACTTGTAAAATGTTACCATGGAAAGCTTAGCGTACAGTGAAAACGCGACCGTCTCAGCTCGCTTTGGTATCTGTGGGTCTCTAGGGTGAACTAGCTTGCGCCTACATTTCCAAATAATAATTATAATCACTGAAAAATCATTGAATGGCGTAGGATAAAATACTATAGTAAATAACATCTTCATTATTCATTAGATCATGGAATTAAAGTGACTTTGGTACGTGGAAGATCTTTCCATAAGAGCAAAGTTCCTCTAGTTTAACTGCACCTTTGCAACATAGCTTCAGGTTTTCATATAAGCAAATATTTGAACGAATACATGAACAGAGCTCTGTTAATACCACAATGTCTAAACCTAATCGTAAAGTTCTCTGTCTTAAGACCTAAAGGCACTAATATCTATTTCAAGCTCTATTGTTTGAAACATTTTCTTGATCTTAAGGAGAGTCTCCACGGGCTAATATTCAATATTTTTCTATTACTAATTAAAACGCGGAAATATATTCACAATTTCTGTGAGTGTGGATAAACGCTGGATAGATTCAATTTCAAGAGTGAATTTTAATGTTTAATCAAAAGAAAGTATGCTTTTGTTTTTGTTACTTGTTAATTGTTACTTAACATTTTTTCTAATTCTTCTTTTTCTTCTTCTTTCATTACAGAAGGTAATGTCAATTCTTTTTCGAATTCAATTATTTTATTGCCCCGATTTCAATATGACCTTCGACAAAATTTCTGATTCCATTCTTCACCAGTGGCTCTTAACCTTTTCTGGATTACGAAGCACTTCATATCATATTTCTTTTTTTGTATTATTTTCTATAACACTACAAGTATGCATACATTTTTCATGCGGTTATGATTATGTCACGTTTTAGTTTATTACACCTAATTATTTAGATAAGGATTTAGTTTTGGCAAAAGTGTATTTATTAAAAATTGATAATTTTATTTAGCTATATAGTATAAATATTTAAAAGATCAAAACAATAAATTAAATAATATGAGTGTGGGCGTCGTATACCTAAATAGAGAGAATGGAAAACTTAAATAGGTGTCTATAAAGAGGAAAATTGACTTTTGTTTTGGGTATAATTAACGCATTAACTTATATAAAGATATTTTGATTGTCGTTTAAATTTACAACTGATCAAATATATAGTCCAAATCACGATAGTTCGGCGGCGAGTTATACTTAAAAGAGGTTATAAGAGCGGTATAAATCTATAATACGATAATGAATTTTATCTTATTCGTTTCTGTATACATTATAGAAAAGTAAGTGAGTCAGTGCTTTTTAGTTATATCGACAGTTTATACCCCACAACTTGCTTTAAGTATGAGTCGCCGCCGAACTCTCGTAATTTGAACTATAACTGAAAATTGTTGCAAAAATATGAAAACGAATTCGAACAGAATAAAAATTAGATATTGCACCAGTGTGGACGATTCTTTATGCAGAAGTTACCAGCATGCATATATATTTACTACAGGTATGTTAGTATATGTAACAATGCAGAATTCAGTGGGTCCTTACATTTAATATTAAAGCAACAATATACATTCAATTATACTCTATAAAATCGCCGCAGGTAGTTCACTGGGCTTTTGAATGACTTTGAATGAATCAGGGAATAAGGTACAGGTAGAAGAACTAATAGGATTCTTAATAAGATTGTTGATTAAATTTAGTTTAGTTTCGGAAGCCATCCGCATGCTACAGATTCAATACACACATGTTACATAACTTGAACATGAATGTGTCAAATTAATATTGTTAATAAATGTAAGTTACGTAAGGAAACGGAAATTCAACATAACAAGCTAACTAGTACGATATAATCAGTGCTGTTGAGTGGGAGTCGGATGGAATGGGCTCGTGTCCTATGTCTTAATTTCTATAAAAGTGTACTATATATTGATAAAGTGGGTTACTAGAACCTCAAATGTTCAATTATTTTTTAATAACTCCTTATATGTTATGAGATATTAACAATTAAAAAAAGTCATTTTGTCTCTTTAATTATTAAAGGGATTCAACGTTGTACACATTCCAAGTGCATGTGACATCACAATCCTTGTGTAAGGTTACCAACCTTACAGCTCATAAATCTGCTATATGTATTTATATATCAAAATATCAAATATTATTTACAGCTATTTCAATGAATAATAAAATTTAAATATTTTGTTTGCCTTAGCAGGGTTAAATAAAATAAAAACATATTATTCTTTGATTTAACTTGATTATTTGAATACCAACAGCTACAGAACATTACCACAGCACTGACCTACTCAACAAATAACTGACGTTAAAATGCATTTCACGTCATACAAATATGGTCGATCATTTCTAGCGCTAAAACTACAATTCAAACTTGTAATTGCTATATCTCCGTCAATATTTAGATATTTAATAAAATAGACACACCAATACACTCTTATTAACATCAATTTCAATCAACAATTGAAAAATCGACCACTAAAAAATGAGGACACAAGCCCATTTCTGTTCAGAGGAGCCGGAGACAGCAAATATGTACCGACTCCGACTCTGGCTTGAACTACGTACAGTGGAAAATTACATTTCTATTAATTTTACTAAAATTTCGCGAGTTGTTTCACGCGACACAGGCTGCGACAAGAAATGAAGTCAATACGCAGTACGCCACGACTACAAACTATAGCAGCGCGCGGCAAGCTTGTCGCTCCGTACTTACTAGGCGTTATTTTTAGATTTTACAAACTAATAATCATTTTACAAATTTTAAAATAATCTTAATAAAAAGTTTTATCATTATACTAATGAGCAATGCAAAATAAATCACAAAGCATTGTAAATTACGTAATATTGTTTACGCGGTAGTCCCAAAAGGGTAAATTCTCTTTTCAAAAAGCAGTATAATCGATAACTTTTGTTTTGTTAAATAAATCTTAAGTATACAAAGTTGTTTTTAGCGGATAGATATGAGAATTTCATATTTCTGTTACACGTCGGTGTCGAATAAATAAAATTATCCGTAGACAGAGTCGGAGTTCGATGTTTTTTTACCGACTTTAGAGTCTTGTTTTCTACTCATAATTGATTTTTTTTTATATAGTTTCTCGGGCTTCATAGGCACGTAGCCTTTTATCGCCCCTAATATTGTTCTGCTTCTTCTTATACGTTATATCCAGACAACAAGAATGATCTATTCATGGCTACTGCAGTTATAAATTTCGGTTTCTCAATCAAAAAGGGGGTGTTAACAGGAAGCGTCTGCGAAGTCTGTAGCACCGCCTTTTGGAATCCATTTCTTGCCATTGCTGTATTTTTACATTGCCACAGAATGTGGTCAGGGTCTGCCTCCTCTTCACCACATTCGCATTTAGAGTTTGGAATGATTTTGTTTCTTGCTAGATGTTTCGGAGCTCCAGTATGATTCATTCTTAGTCTATAATTGAAATTGGAATAATAGAATATAATTGATTTTTTTGGAGGCCTATATTGGGTTATAGGTGGGGGCAGACTACCTACTCCATCCACCTCTCCCCCCTCTGGGACGCCCCTGGTACGCATCACAAGTTATTAGTAAAACAATATTTACTCATTTCCAAACAAGGTACATTTATAGAAATATTGTAAGAATATCGCTAACAAATAAGCCCGAAAGGCAAATTCTCATTTAAATATGTACAACACAATCAAAAGTATGTTTATATGTAGATACAATGTAGTCAAAAGAGCGATACTTAAAATAAAAATAAATCATGTACTAAAATAAAAACTCGTAACTCGAAATATACAAACATCAAATAAAATTGTATAATGTAAACATTACGTAAATACAATCAACTTACATAACACAACAGTCCAGCTGTCTTTCATGACATCAATCTTTTATTTACAGTATCATTTTATAATTATTTGCACTATTAAAAATACTTTAAACATTGTAAACAATGAATTACCTTTGTCTACGAAATATTCAATTTAAAATAACAATTGTTCAAGTCCAAACATATTAGTTTCTTTTGTTAAATGAATTTATTATTTTTCCACTCTTTATTTTAGTATTAGTATGTATTGCTATCTTGCTTTTTTATCAGCTAACTAGAATAATCCGTCTCTTTCATTCTGGTATTTTTGTATTCTTTGGTTTTGTTGTTGTGGCATCTAAATATAGAGTTATACTTGTTATATAGAGTTATACTATAAAGGACTTCCTTAATGCTGTTATACTAACATATAAATTGCAAGATTTCCAATAACCAAGGCTCATTTATAGATAAACAACGTAAGTCATGAATGTCAACTTATTGTTGGTAAATTGTGACTCGATATAATTAAATTTGGCTTGACACAATAATATAAAAATAGTCAAATAGCTATTAAGTTTTTAATTTCGATAGTTGATAGTATTATTATTATAAGTTACTCGCTGTACACAAAACATATTACCATGGTTAAAACTTGAATAACGGTCTACTTAAGAAGTTTTGTGATTCTGAGAACGTGTTGATGATTCTGAGCAGTGTTTGGCCATGGTTAAACGTAACAAACCGGAATTTTTGCGTCGATATGTGACAATGGATGAAACATGGATCCATCACTTCACTCCGGATCAAAACGATCGTCATCTGAGTGGACAGCAACTGGTGAACCTCGTCCAAAGCGCCCGAAAGCACAACAATCGGCTGGAAAGGTTATGGCCTCGGTATTTTGGGATGTGCGTGGTGTAATATTCATCGACTATCTTGAGAAAGGAAATACCATTAACAGTGAATATTATATAGCGTTATTGGAGCGTTTGAAGGCCGAAATTGCAAAGAAACGACCGCATATGGCAAAGAAAAAAATGTTGTTTCATCAAGACAACGCACCGTGTCACTCAAAGTCAATCAAAACAATGGCAAAACTACATGAATTGAACTTCGAATTGCTCCCACATCCACCGTATTCGCCAGATTTGGCTCCCAGCGACTACTGCCTGTTCGCAGACCTGAAAAAAATGCTCGCCGGTAAGAAATTTCGCACGAATGAAGAGGTTATCGCTGAAACTGAGGCCTATTTTGAGGCAAAAGATAAATCGTTCTACAAAAGTGGTATTGAAATGTTAGAGCGGCGCTGGAATGATTGCGTTGCTCTTGATGGAGATTACGTTGATGAATAAAGTTAATTTTGAACCAAAAAAACTGTGTTTTCTTTGTTAGGCCCGGGACTTTTCAGCCCATGTGTTATTAATGTGCAGAAAAGTAGATTTATTAAAAAGAACCCGTAAAATAACTCACAAAACGTTGTATGCAAGGTAACATTGTTTACGTAATCATTACGTATAACTTCTTTATGTTAGATAAAGTTTACACTTGTAATACACTTGATTGTAGTATTTCTTTATAGTAATAACATGTTCTTAACTTTAATTGGTCTAGTGTGGTTCTGCTGGATCGTCTTTAGCTATCTGGGAATGTGCTTTATTATCTACTGCTGCCTCAACTTCATCCTTGATAAAATTCCATGTATTTTTATCTTTTTTTGTCATTTCCGATATTGTCTGCGAGGTTAGCCTAATATTTTCTTTAACTATTTGTCTTTCTATCTTTCGATTTTTCCACATTTGATATTTTATTTGTACGATAGTTTTTCGTATAAACTAATTTTTTGCAATGTCATAACTAGTGTTGTTTTACCAGATATTACTTCCAGGGCTTCGGTAGAGACGATCCTACAACATTGTGCCACTGCCAATAACAAATATGTACCCGAACCCAGTTAAAATACAGCGCTGGTTCGTGAATCCAACTCGTAGATACAGTAGCATTGCATCAACGATCAACGCCTTCAGTCACATTAACACAATACATTTTTTATGGTTCTAAATTAATTTTTAATTCCTAACTGTAGATTATACTATATACATATTTTTATAGGTATTTGGCACAGTTTTGAATGCTAGTAACAAGTTGAAAACTAGGGCATAGGGTTGGCTCGCTGGTTATGTATATTATTACGTGGTAAGTCGCAAAGAACTAGGTGCAACTACTAAATGATGCAACATAACGTCATTATACTCACAACTAGGGAAATGCATTTAACGTCACAACAATACCGTACCACTAACACATTTTAGAAATAAATAATTCACAAGTTTTATTGACGGGAAAGTCATTGTCCTTATTCTTGCATTGTTCCTTTTTTTTTAAATATTAATTGTGGTTTATGTTATGCAATTTTCTTTATTGATTAAAAGAACAAGAATTATTTTGTTATTTATTTATTACACCAACAACCTTTTAAGGTTATTGTTTTTATGTAGGCTATTGATGTGGATGGTACCTAACATAAGAGGTATGTTCAAAACGTAATGAGAAGCTGTAATTTATAAACGACAGCCCTAATTATTTAAAATAAAAGTTGGTAATGCTGTACTTAATTACTATGCCATATATAAATAAGTTCGGTCAATTTGTGCAACCATTGAAATGAATATTGAAAAAAATGATATTGAATATTGAGAAAAATTCGACAAGGAAAATAGAAAAAGGAAAAAATAAGAAAAAGAATAGCTTTAGAATAGATTGGATGAAATTGGGAATATCATAGTTGAGGCGATTCCTGTGTCATATCGAGATGATGAAATTGGTAGTCGAGTGGTGATTGGAGAAGCATCGATGGAGGAATTTGGAATGTAATAATGAAAGAAGCTGATATATGGATAAAAGAATTATTACATATTGTATAAGCTATATGTTATAAGAAAAATGTAATATTGATTTGCTCTGCAAAAATTAATATTTAAAAAAAAAGAAAAAAAGTTCGGTAAATTAGTTTGTTTACTCATGTGGTACATTAACAATATTCGCTCTCATTTGTTAACCTGTTACTCCTAATAGAACCAATTTGTTTCTATCGTGGCTATGTCCTACGCGTCAACTGTGTCCATGCAACCATTGAGAAAAAATAGCAGCTCTATAATGGAAATAAAACTTAATAGTAGTATCCATCCATTCTGTAATTCTCGCCCTTGTGCAATTAATGGACAATGTCCTTTAACCGTCTTCACGATGTCAACTGCAGGTTGCAGAGCAGCTGCTGCACATGTTGTTTAGTTTCTCCCTGCGCTTTGTTTGTGGGGTACTGATGGCGGTGGAGCTACCCACACGTTGTTTTGAAGTAACAGAATATAGTGATACAGTGAACCCACTGCAACATCGCTTGCCAGTCGACTGCTATCCGTCAAACAGAATGGACGAATGACAGATACGCTCTGAAAGAACAATCCGGATAATAACAAAACGGCGTGTTCCGGGTTGTGTGTGTCGTGTATACCAAAATATCACAGTTATATTATTTACGTTTTTAATAATTATTTATCATAAATAATTCGCTTAATATGAGCATAACGCAACTATATTTGATAAAAATTAACGTACAAAAGAAAATATAATAGTTTTAAAAAATATATATTCGTTCATTTGCTTATTCTAATTATCTTTTACATTGTTGACGCCAGTTTTATAATATTTTTAACTAAAATAGAAACTATAGCTTGTTACAAGTTTTTAAAATATTATTTATAAACATTATCTTTATACGCATAAATTAAAATTGTTATGAATGTTATTTACTGACAGTATAAAAAAGTTAATCTAAATATATGTGCATTCATTATTTGATAAGAAGGTTTCGTACTTTTATTTAAGGTAAGTCTGTTATTTTAGTTATTTGGCATATTGTTTACTAATTTATTTATTTTAATCTAAGATTTAACTCAAATATTAGTGTTTATTAAACTTTTCGATTTTTAAAAAATGCCCAGAATAAATTTGTTACTATTTCTATTCTATCTGACGTAAATATGCAGTCAACTTCATTTCAATCGTTGTAAACTTCACTGTAAACACAACATTTTTTACTGAAGTTTTACAAAATTCTGTTGTACTATCATTAAATAAATGCAAAGGATATTAAAAATCGTTTACTAATATCTTAATTAAATATTTATCATTATATAATCTTGCATAAAAACCTTTATTAACGTCATAAAATGTAAATTTAAGTGGAAAGAAATCTTTTGTTATGTAATTTTGCATTATTTTAACGTAAAAAAAGAAAAAGAAAATGGAAGCAGAATTAATCAAGCGAGGAAATGTTTAAAATGATTTTGCAAGTAATAATAATAAAACAATTATAATATAGAAAAAACAAAATTAACTTAATTTTTGTTACTGACTTCGATGTATAAATAACATTTTATACAATTCCATTCTAATTTCTATTAATTTTTTATTTTTTTTTCCAAAAGAATTTATTCGTACCCACAAGATTGCATTTTGATTGAGAAAGGCAAACAAGCGATATGCTTGCTCTTTTGTTTTTCTTTTTCTATGCAACATTTTTCATCAAAAGATGTACTTTTATGATAAATTAAATCCAGAAATGATTATAATCAGTTATAGCTTGGGGTACTGCAAAGCGGTTTTTAGGAATTAACTTTTTACTACTCTAAAAACACAGAAAATGGAAATTTTTCGGTTTAACATTTCTGGGATAGAAAGTTATGTTCGTCATGGGAATGCGCAACGAAACTCTGCCACATAAACTTTTCTTCCCCTTCTGACTACTTAAATTTTTTGATTGTGGGTTGTACTAAGGACTACAATTACAGTGTGAAATGTAAACATCTTAAAAAGCAATTAAATTAAAATAAAAAGACGTACTATTAATTTCTGAGATACACATTTCTTATTTCTTTGATCTTAAAAAGTTCATAAATGATCCCGTTACTTAAACAAGCTTTTGATGTTTTCCTGTTTAATTATAGAGGATTAAGTGTTAAACTGCTATTAAATTAATTACTAATTAAGTAGAATTGATATCTTTCTTTATGTTATTTCAATAAGAGAAATTATTATTATTAGAAAATTATTTTGTACGTACGTGGAAAATATTTATTATATACATGTCTTATTAGTTCGATTTATGAACCTATAATTAGTTGATTAATTAATTCGTGGAAGTAGAATTGTATTATATGTATTTATTTAGTAAGTTAAATATTTTCCTTTTGATCTTAAGGTACGCAGTGTAATTATGTTAATAAATATAATAATTTTAATCTTAAATAGTGAATACATCAACTGAACTTGTTCACTAAACGTTACTTAACGTTTCCAGATGGTTATTAACGTTAGCCAATTTATGTAATTAGATGTATCTCCACATGTTCAAAAATAACAGTAATTAATATAAAAGTAGAAGAATATGTGGGCCCGACGGAAATTGACATTCGCTTTATATTTAATTCAGGCTTTCCACTGGCATCAGCCATCAGACATTGTCAATGTGTAAAATGTACATATTTTTCAATTTTATTTCCGTAAAACTTTTAACTAAATAAGGAAACTTTTGTTTTACAATCCCGTACAGTACAGATAGCATCATATTTTCTGCGCTTCATTATTTGCTCTTAGCACGTAATTTAAAAACAGCTGTTTTATCTCCCAGATGCAATGCAAACAGTATTTTATGCAACGAATAGATTTTGTTGATTTAAGAAAAGTAATTCTATTTAAACTATTCAGTTTTAATGAATAATAATTACCTATTTTAATTTTATGTAAATGTGTCTTTTATTTCTTGTAATTGTATTTGAAAACTGTTTGTTACGATTTGAAATATAATAGCAATCTCATTAATCATAATATGCACATGTTACATTCAAAAGTTTACGTTGAGAAACCTTGTTTATCAAATATTTGAACTGTGAAACGTTTTCATAAATATTGATAATATTTTTTCAATTTATTTAACATCTGCCTATTTCCGATCCTATGTTGTCGAGGCCGCATATATGTAAACAATACCGCTGCCTAATAAATTTATCTTATTTCAATTTAAAAACAATCAAATTCAGAAAGTATACAACTGGTCCAGGGATCGAACTCGAAGACACAATAGTTTGGCGTCAATCATTAATTTTCTTATTCACTGTGGTGTCTTATACATAGATTAAATGTTTGGATTATCGACGTATAAGAATATTATGGTTTATCATATTATTCAGTTTATCTTTTTTAGTCAATTTAATTCAACATCTTTGAAGTCAGTTCAATTTTTTACCATAATGTTTGTAGCAGAGTTCCATAGTGCAGAGATTCCCAACTATTGGAATAAGTGGACTACATTTAGATGTGAGTTCTTTATATCTATTTATATCTTTCTATCTACTTCGAAGTAGGTAAGCACTAATAATATAAACATGAACCCACACTTTAAATTAGTGCTGAGTGGTATTAATTGGTGTTTTCCAATTACGGCACTAACTCGCATAATGCGGCATTTTGCTCAGCATTGAATGTTGCAACTACAGCAGTGCCTCTCACAGTTCAACACACGTTCTGCTCTCGAATGATGTGCGCAATTGATACCAACTAATTAGCATAAAATGGAAAAGTACTTGATACTGTTGACAATTCCTATTGATTACTATTTCCAATATTTCTATTATTACCTTTAATAATAATTCTTCTATTTAAATCATAAGATACATTTTTAAATAAAATTAAAAGTAAAATTATACTTAAACAAATTTTGAGAATGAAAATAAAGAAGTATGTATGTATAGTATGTATCTATGATGAAGTATGTCCTATCTTTAGGAAAGTTAATGTTTAATACACACATTACTGATATATATTATGTAATGAGCGTGTCCTTGTATACTCGTACGAATTTTGAGAAAATACTTAAAATAGTTAGTTGAGCTTGCCTTACACGATATCAGTTTTATTCTTGTGCACATATCCTCTCAAACCCCCAGCTCAAACTTGTAACGAGCCGCTACTGTTTCAAGCTCTTTGCTTTGTGTTTGATATTCAACATTTGCTGTTTTATTTGCAACGTATTAGACAGCGATAGATTGATTACCAACGTCAGTGTTACGTCCAACGTTATAAGTAAATCCATTTGATAAGGGAATTTATTATTTCTTCATGAGTAATCATCCATGAAACATCAAATGTTGAATATGCTAATAAGCTACTCCTTGACTAACTTTTCTTGCCTTTAAGATGAGCGTACACTTATTGGAAATACTTGACATCAAGAGCTTTAAAATAGGTTAAAAGTAAGCCATGCACTGGAACAACAAAACTGAAATTATCATCAGCGTATTTAAAGCATTGTTTAGTTTTTTGATTTACTTTAGATTTGACGATTTGTGCTATTTATTACTACTAATTTTACCTAGGTTAATCGGTTTGTTTTACCCTAATACTAGAGGCATTAAAGTGGCAAATCGTAGAAGACTGTTTTACCTGTTACGATCTCAAAGCTGTTTTTAGGATTGCACCTTAGGTGTGCCTTGATGGAACTGTACAGAGAACCGCGATTTAGGTTAAAACAATTAATATGTTTCTTCATAATCGATCGACTCCTTATAGGACTATAAAAGCTTACTGGATGCGGGAATCTCCACTGTAAGTAGTAGGAGAAAAGAAATTCATTTAAATATCAATTGTTTTATGGAAATAAAGACTAAAAAGTATTCAAATTCAAAGTTTTGTATTGGAGCTTTGTTTTTTATTTGTTCATCCATATTAAGGAGGTACAGGAGGTTAACGTAAATGATAAAAACGTTGTGAAATTTGAAGGGTCGGTACAAATAGTTAAAATACATGCTGTCTCAAAATTTTAGAGACCTAGGGTTCATAGTTTTCTTTTTATACATGATTAAAAATAGTCATTTTCCATAGAAATCATAATTTTTAGCTCAATTTCACCACATAATATAACTTTTAACTATAAAAAAATGGTGACACGGCTTTAAAAAACTAGGTGTATATAAAATAATCTTTTTTGTAACTATTGCAAAAAGAAAATTATCAAAAGGATACCTATTTACGAAAATATTTAAATAAAACCTTTAAGAAACAGTAAATGTAGGTTATAAGCCGGCAACGTTGCAAATGCCAATTTAAGCGGGAAATTCAAAATCGGAATAAATGTTATATAAAATATAACAATTTATTGGTCAAAGAACCAAATCACGCATGCGTCAACACACGTAAATTTACAGCGTTGCCAAATTTTTTATTAATTTTTCAAAATATTTAATTTGAATTTAAATTGAATTAATATAAATTTGATATTAATTATAGGTAATTTTTAATTTATTAAACTATTATATGCATAAAAGAATCATTTTAACAAGCAAAAAGCAGTTTAATAGAAAATTGAAAAATTCATTTTCAAAGGTACAGTCCCAATATTTGCTCGTCCCTCATGTACTTCGTATTTTGCATTTCGTATTACCGAGAGATAAACTTTTTGCATTGACGGCACGTCCTGTACCTCTGATTCTGAATCTGATTGAAGATCTGATCTGTTCGTGCAAAAAGTCCGTTACGAGGAAATGACATAGGTCACTTTTTGAATGAAGCGGTTTATATATTATCAGTTTTTCTGTAGCTTTGAACTTATAAAACTCTTGAAATATTGTCAGTTTTATAGTCACATTAATTAATTTAATTTTTTGTGATGTGTATGTAATATAAATTTAGTAGATGAATGATAAAACGGGTATACGAGGTGAACAATCCACAGCGCCGTAAAACAATTTTATTTAACTTTGAGTATAAAAGTTTTATTATTCTCGTATTTTTATGGCTAGACTGGAGCAGCTGATATACCAAGTTAATCAAAAGGAGGGCCCCTTGGGCTATGACACAGTTATAAGGAAATTCAGTTTTTTATAAAAGAAATAAGAATTTAAAATGATAAATGATTCAATGCAGTACCACAATAGCTTTAGGCGTTTCTTGAATTATGCGCGTGATAATATTTCATAACATACGAGTATGGGGTTTAATTCCTTAGGCCAGGATAGCATCCCACAATTTGTTTTCTTCTTTGGGTAATAAGAGTACTCTTTTAGTTTTCGAATAATTTTTCTGATATTTGAAGAATTAAGCACCTGCACTGTAACTGATGGCAGAAGATAATCCAGATATGTATGTAGTTATAAAATTGCTCAATGTTCTCCTACCTTCAACATTTGACCTATAAAATATACTAATTACTTAAAATATTGATTGTGAATCGTGCTAATCTCACTGAATATATTCATCCATTATATTTTTCGAAATACAGTTTTTTAATTAACTTTTCTGTGATTTACGTAGTTTTAACTGTATATGATTTATTGATTTGGTTGGTTTCGCAATCAATGTTTGTATGTTTCGCAATCATTTTAAATGTTTTATACGCATAAAATAAATAAACAATAATTTTACAACATTGAAAAAAATGGTGATTAAAAATATGTTAGTTTTAAATAGCTGAGCAATTACCGAGACCACTGAACTGTAACAGTTGATCGTGTTTTTGTCATTGGAACTTTTTCACTATATTTTTTATAGAAATAAATACCTTGCCCGGTAACGCATTTTTTTGTATTCATAAGTTCTTTTGCGGTAGGCCCTTTCTCATTCCTTTAGTTCAGTGTCGTACTACAAGTATCAACGGGGGGAGCAAAGCAAGCGTTTCCGAGCCCAAAGCTTTTTGAACGTAGTTGTAAGACTTGAGAAAAGGTCTTCACCGAAGGAAAAGTATTGAACTGATTGAATAAAATTTCAGTTCTTAATTTACTAAAGATTTTTTTTTATGTTTGTAGTTTTTTTGGTGTCGCCTCATATATGTATATATGAGTACCATACCTCAATCTAATATTTTATGATTATGTATGTATATAATTAATTTTAACTTGGAATCGAAATTAGTACACAGCAGTCTAGTGTTAGTTAAGTGCTCTCTATTGCTATAAGAATGTTTGTGCCACTTCTGTCAACTACGTAGGTACATTTCCTTATATTAATTACGTATAACTTACTGCATTAACTTTCAAGGCTTTCTTTTGTGTATTCAAGACTTTGTAAGCATTGCTTTCAAAACATACTTTGCAAAACAAAATATCACGGTTATTTGTTTTATTGTATTACACTACTTCGGAAATTATTATCGGTTTTCTAGTAAATGCTTTTCAGCTTCACTGCAACAGGAACTTATTTTATAAAAGCTCTAACAAGTTGTAAAAGAAATTTAATTTAAATCGTTTCCGGTGTTTACTTTTTCCAATTATGAAGTAAACTGCAGTTTTCTATGTTCAGTAAACATTTTCTATTTCTCTCTCTTTCTGTTCCAATTTCCTCATGCATAGAAAAAGGAGTATCATAAAATAATTAGTAATTATGCTATTTTAATATTACTTATTTTTTACTTATCAGTTATCTATTTTGGCTTAATAAAATTAGTCGATGATCTATTCAAGAATATAATATTATCACAACTATAGGAATTGACAGAGTGTAGGTTAATTTTTGCATAAGAATTTTAACATGAAAAGGTATATGTGAAAGTGGTGCCAAAAATTCTCACAATCGAAGACGTTTTTAGCAAAGTATGGAAAACATCTCAGTGTTAGACCACCCGTGTTATTCGACTGACCTGCCATCATGTAAATTTTATCCGTTCTTCAAGTCAAATCTGTTTTAAAGTGAACAAGATTTCAGACCTTTGAAAATGTAAAGAAAAAGTAGCACTGCACATGAACGAACTCACAGAGAAATATTTCAAGCGCTGTTTTGAACAATAGTAAATTGACATGAAAAGGTGTATTTTGAAGAGGATAGTAGTTAAATATGTATAAGTTTAAAAGTAAATTCCTTACAGGATTCTCTCGTTATTTTATATACCTCGTGTGTACTAATATAATCCGTTACAGCAATATCTACAGTTACTTTACATAAACTGGCAGGTTTTTTTAAAGAATTTATAAATAATATATATATACTTTTCAGTACTTTGTTATACAATAACAGTTTGTTATGCACGGTTAGCTGAGAATGTTTTTCCATTAACCAGTGCAAATTCCTGAATTTAATATTAAGCTGTTCCACGTGGGCTTCCTATCTAGTGTCAAGCCAAGTTATTTCGCTGTATTTTAATATGGAATTGTTTGTAAGTTGATGGTGGATGCGTGTGCGTGTAAAACAGCCAGTGCCGCTTTTAACCTCTAGTGGCCCCTATAAAAAAAAGCAAAATCAATTTTATCTAGTCACAATTGACTGCCAAAATTAATTATATTTAGTAATCATTTTTTAATTCCTCTTTGTATTGGCTTAATCAAAAAAGCGCCTAAACTTACTACTGTTACTTAGTTTAAAATATAATTTCACTCAAAAATATTTAACAACCTTCTTCGGGTTCCACATCCCAATCTTGCTTTTTTCGTAGCTCCATCTTTATCGCTGTTTAAACTTTCCAGCCTAAATATTTTCAATTGAAAAGAATTTCACAGTTTTTCTCCATGTAGGACATATGTCTGATATAAAATCGTTGCTTTTATGTATTAACACTCATGAAATACTTTTTGTCGCGTGAATGCGCCGGTGAGCATTATTATAATCCGATTTAAATTTCCACATTTGTTTCTTGCTGTAGCCGGTACGATTGCTGTTGATTTTTATTGTTTCATTATTTATTATATAAATAAAATATAAATTAAAGCTTAAAAGCTTCGTAGCCATCCGTTAACATGTTAAGCTATCAAACCATCATTTTATTTCCACAAAATCATTTATTGTTAGGTGTAAACTTGTTGTATACCTTCACAAGCTTTTAATGATGTTTAAGGGGTTACATGGGTTTCGTGTGTTCAAAAAAATTTTTTTTTTTTTTTTGGCTTATTAATTTCTGCAACATCTCAAGAATATTATACTAAATTTTCAAGTCGATCCGAATAATAGTTTCGGAGATACAGCCTTTGGAAGGTGTGCGCTCCAAGTCAGTTCTATTGTTACTCAAAAGTTTAAACGCGTTTTTCTGGGAACCGTGTTTTCAAAGTCGGTTGTCAAATTTTCTCGAAAACTACTCAACCGATCTTGATGAAATTTTACACAGGTGTTTGAGATACAATTTACTCGTGCTTGACGGAAGGATTTTTTTTTTTTTCAATTGCAACTATTTTAAAAAAAACAAAATGTCAAGCAAATTTACCTAAATTTTCATTTTTTTGTAAAAATGTCTGCCAAAATTCCAATTTTTATTTTTTTTTTTTTTCCTTTCGTCAAGCACGAGTTTATGGTCTTACCTAAAACACTTATTTTTGTTTTTTTATTTTACAAAATCCTGTCACGAGTTATGCTGACAACGCGGACGCACCTTTTTTTCGAGGCGTCACCGGAAATGACGTCACAATAGAAGAGTTTTAATTTTTTTTTTTTGAAAATTTCAGAAATTATTCTTTAAATATGTATCTATAAGACAGAAAAAAGTTTGAATTAAATAATTAATTTTTTACATAGAAAAAAAAATATTGAAAATAGGCCTATTTTTACCCGACGAAACCCATGTAACCCCTTAAATCTAAATACAACAGAAGTATGCAGTCAGTACTGATGCTCAGTACTCCGTGTTCACTCGCTATTTGAATAGGAGAATGCATTTTAAGGTCTATAAGAGTATGCGTTGACACAAGACCAAAGAATTCACTGGCCGTATGAATCGTATGAAATGAATTGAGTAACATAGCGCTTGACTAAATGTGTACGACATGCTAGTATTGCAAGCAACAAATTGATTTTAGCAATATTTCTACAGATAGTCACTTATTTTGCTCCGGACCAGAGATGTTTATCATATCGTCAGTAGAGCAGATATATTTGATCCAAGACCAACTTTTGCAGATGTGTGTTTTTTTCTACCTCTTCCTCTTCCGTTAAGATACAGTAAGGACAATAATAACTTCATCTCTTTTGATTGTTCGTTTGCTGAGTTCCAAAGTTAGAATACTATTTTTGCAAAACACGATTATCCATCTCTACTGTATTTTACATATTTAATGAATTTGTTTGATACCAATCGCTAGATGCTTGTATAAGGACGTATGTTTATCAGAAGTATACCGACACGAGTTCGGCAAAATTTCTTGTCCGCAATGCCGCCATTTCGCCGCATTCGGCACCAAACATGTAATGACTTCCATGCTGATTTGTGAACGCTTACCTTAACACATTTCAGTTGCACTCATGTGTCGGACGCGTTTGAATTGCACCATGTGACCACAGGATTAATTCGGTCGAGTATTTAGATGTTTAGAGTTTGTTTGCTAAGCACATGCACTACAAATTTCTAAGCGATAATCTTTGACTACTCCAACGATTTAATTTCAAACACATATTGAACTAGTCACATGTTTTAGAAGCTACGAGTTTTTAATTCTTTAGTTTCAATTACAATTTTTGCACCAGGACCTATCATGCAGTATATTTATTGTATTTTAATTGCTAAAGTATTTTACATTTTTGTTTTACCGGCATGAACAACATTTAAATTATTTATTGCCAGAAGACATTGAATTTGTAAATCAAATTGAGTTTTAATACAGGCAATGTTTACCTGACATCAATTGTAGTAACATACCGTGCCGTGTAACAAACAGTGCCATTGTACACATAATGCATTCGAATAGTACATTGTCACGAGGATATGCAATTTCTCTAAACACATACTTATTTAGTTTTATAAAATATAAACAACAATTTCATGTAGCTATTCTTTTTACACACATTTTCATTCATTGTTTTATATATTGAATTTTTTGTCTACGTATTTTTCATTGAAAAATATTTTTAATGTTTTGTTTTAATTTAACCTTTTTTATATTTAGTGTAAACATACCAGAAATCAAATCGAATGGGTAAAGCCTCATTCGCATTAAATATTTAATTTTCGTTTAATTTATTTAATTAAGTTTAAATATTTAATTTGTCGTTTTGATTTAATATTTTAATCTAAATTTTCAAAATAGAATAAAATAATATGTTATGAAATGAAAAGAAAATGAACACTGCACTGGTAGATAACTCATCTTTCAGTGCCAGATTCACACTTGCTAACGTGCAAGAAGCTAATTTCAAGCTATTAGAAGTTATTAAAAAATAAACAATGGAAAGGGAAACGATGTAAGAAAAGAATATAATTTCAATTTAGTAAATTGTCAAATTTTAAAGTACTAAGAAATACAATTGCATTTCTTGAATGACGTTATTGAAACACCCCTGTTGAACACGATTTTGATTATTAGGATGAACTCATCGTCTAGGTCCACCCTTCTTTCTATTTTCTCAATTTTTTATCAACATAAAAAAAAAATAGCAGAAATCATACTTCTTTTTATAATTTTAGCTATTACAGGCCTCAAAACCAATTGCATATAAACTCAGTACAATTATAAAGAGGTCTTTAAATTAAAATTAACTACGTCATAATTATCTCCGGCTTAACATAAAATGTAAAGTTAATTTTAAACCAGTCTGCATCTCAAGAGATAAACAAGGAGGTCATCTCTCGAAAGGTCAAACGTTTTATTCAAGGTAAATAAGAATCAACGCTCAAGGAGTTATTCTTATTCCTGCAGGTATAGCAACTTTGCAAGATATGTATTTTATAATAGAAATAACAAACGAATCAAGCATTCTTCTTTTCTAATTGTTTAATCTGTAAAGCATTCAGAAATAATGATTAAGTTATTTGATTAAAATCAATAAATTAAAAAAACAACTTAGGGTAAAATAAAAAAAAAACTCATTAGTGTGTGCTCATCGCATCAAGACTGGATGAGAACTGCTGCAGTCATGAATTGACCTATTTTAATATCGAATCCGTCCGTCATATTGTTTTGCAAAGCTAAAATGATACAATGCAAAGAGATGGGAGAAATATTTTATTGTAACTGTCATGTTATTGTGCTGGTTTTCAATTTGGATTATTTCCTAAAAAATATTTATATGCATAATATGCATCGTTGTACATTCCATTCTAAAAAAATATATTTATATAGTTTAATATAATTTATTTAACGTCGGTCTATTTCTGATGCTGAGTACTGAGGGTGTTCTGTCCTCATACGAACACTGCTTCCTCAAATGGCCAAGGTAGCTACTTCCTGTGATAAATATATTTCATTTTTTATAAAATCAGACATGAAAGTAGAATTAGAAAAAAATGAAATGAAAAATTGGCAAGACAAGTGGGATAATTCTGATAAAGGTAGAGAATTTTATACAATACAACCAATACTGAGGCGTAAGCCATGGTTTGCCAAACTAAAATGGCCAAGAAGATTAATTACAATGACCTCAAGACTAAGAATGAATCATACTGGAGCTCCGAAACATCTAGCAAGAAACAAAATCATTCCAAACTCTAAATGCGAATGTGGTGAAGAAGAGGCAGACCCTGACCATATTCTGTGGCAATGTAAAAATACAGCAATGGCAAGAAATGGACTTCAACGGGCGGTGCTACAGACTTCGCAGACGCTTCCTGTTAACACCGCCTTTTTGATTGAGAAACCGAAATTTATAACAGCAGTAGCCATGAATAGATCATTCTTGTTATCGGGATACAAAGTATAAGAAGAAGCAGAATATATTAGGGGCGATAAAAGGCTACGTGCCTAGGAAGCCCGAGAAACTATAATAATAAAAAAAAAAGATCACTGCTCCGCTGCTTAATAAGTTTATGATTATGTATGTTTATAAGTAATTTAATCTAATAATAAACTAAAACCAGAAAATTACATAAATCTTATCTTACAGCAATTTTCTACTTTGGCGCAATTTTTTTTTTCTTACCCAGTCTTTCTTTAGATCACAATATTCATATCTTTAATAATTATTAACTCAAATAATCGATATTAAAATTAGATTGAAAGTTGAGATGAGTCTGTGATAAAATAAAAACAGTAATTCAATCCCATTTGCTATTATGTTAAAAATGATCTTAGACGTAAGCGATATTTCATTAATTAAGGAATTTAATAATTAAATTTTAAATGAATGGGTATAATAGCTATTACACTTAATCTAAAGTCTTGTAAATTACATAGTATTATTTACATTACGAGTACATTAAACATTAAATACCAATGATTCATATATGATTTCCATATTTCCGTTTATAATTTAATTAGATTTCAACCTCATTTTATGCATACATTTAACAGTTCATGCTTTCATTAGAATAGTATAAGTGACAGGGGGAGAGCGATATCACAATGATACTGTAAATTTGTCTAATGAATTATTATATAGTAAACTAGACTTTCATGGAATTATTACATTAAATGGGCTTGTGTCCTATGTCTTAATTTCTATAAAAGTGTACTATATATAGATAAAGTGGGTTACTAGAACCTCAAATGTTCAATTATTTTTTAATAACTCCTTATATGTTAAGAGATATTAAAAATTAAAAGAGTCATTTTGTCTCTTTAATTATTAAAGGGATTCAACGTTGTACACATTCCAAGTGCATGTGACATCACAATCCTTGTGTAAGGTTACCAACCTTACAGCTCATAAATCTCTGCTATATGTATTTATATATCAAAATATCAAATATTATTTACAGCTATTTTAAGGAATAATAAAATTTAAATATTATGTCTGCCTGAGCAGGGTTAAATAAAATAAAAACTTATTATTCTTTGACTTAACTTGATTATTTGACTACCAACAGCTACAAAACATTACCACAGCACTGACCTACTCAACAAATAACTGACTTTAAAATGCATTTCACGTCATACAAATATGGTCGACTATTTCTAGCGCTAAAACTTCAATTCAAACTTTTAATTGCTATATCTCCGTCAATATTTAGATATTTAATAAAATAGACACACCAATACACATTTATTAACATTAATTTCAATCAACAATTGAAAAGTCGACCACTAAAAAATGAGGACACAAATGTGAATGTGAAGCACTACTAAATCAATGGTTTGAGTCTCAGATTAAAACAGTAGCTTCCCGACTTCCATATAAAGCCATAAACGAGAAACTATTTCAACATTTGTCACTATAACATTGATTAGTTTATACATGCATTATAGCTTTTACCACGTCGCAAAGCAATGAACAATTTTCCCTTTGTTTTTTATTGTTGTATCTCTTTGTCCTTTATTTTTAACTTACCTCCTCCATACTCCTACGTGTTCTCTCCTTCTCTTGTGCTAAATATATATATATATATATATAAACTTAGTTTAACAACAGCTCCCACACTTAATGAAAATTTCGAAGTAGAATGAAATTACTTGAACGAGCTATTACGATCAATTCAGACAGTGGTAGAGAATGCTATAACACTTCCGGAATCTACTTGAGGTATTTAGGAGAAAATTTAAATGACGATGTACGTATGTATGCAAAGTACTAATGGTAAGGTGCATACTGCAAGAAATTTCAAAACAAATTTAACAATTGAAGTGATTACACGAAACCAGTAAAAATAAACTAATATAGTAACTAGTATAGTATACTTAATTATACTTCTTCATAAAAGAAGTTTCATGAAACGCGGTTAAAGAAGTTGTTTAAAACTATATTAATTTTATTTATGCCAGAATATTATATACACTGTAAGAATATACGGTAAAAATTTGACTGTTTGTTCATTAGCATACGAATAAAACTTCTTAAAAATTCCTTTTAAGGATTATAAAATCTTAAGTAGTTCTTTTTAGGAATTAATTATGTAACGTAACATTAATGTTTTGGGTTCTGCGAGTTTTCTTATTCTGATAACGGATTCACTTTCCAATAATTTTTTCTGAAATATTTTACTAAAATTTTGCACTTTGCTAAAATTTTTAAAGAAATCTAGACTGTTAAAAATAATTATCATTTCTTCTACACTACGGACTGTACTTATGAGAAACAATAAGCAAATATATTCAAATGATATGATTTTCAAATAATTTTACTCTAAATAAAATTTACATTTCTGCTATGAGTACTATTTACTTTCGTTTTCCATGATATCTCTAAATATTTGTTGAATAATATGAAAAAAATGTAAAAATGACATAAGAATTTTAAATACAGAATTTTGTTTACTTATTGAAATTCATATAAAACAATGGTAACTTAAGATTCATCTAATTTACATTTTCCACGAATTAACATGAGATCCATCCCTCGTATACATAATATGGGATAATTGTTTGGGTATTCATGGATAAACGTCTTGCGGATGGAACTGAGAGGTAAGATTAATTAAATTCATAGAGAGGAAATGTAATTCATTTCAAATACAAGAAAACGAGCTGTTATTTTAGGACCATTTTCATCTTCCGTTGTTGCGTAATTAAAAATCATGAATATGATTAAGATATGGGTACAATTTATACGTATGTTTCCAAATTTTGGCAATGTTGACTCGTATATATATGTCTTGAAAATATCACAACTTCTAAAAACTCCAACATGCGACATCCAACGTTCGCTGAAAGAAATTGTACAACACGTCCAATCAGAAATAACTTAATACATCTGCATCCTCTATGGTTCGTACGAATTCATTCAACAGCTTTAAATGTTGGGGAAAAAAGTAATAATATACAGATTTAGTTTGCATTTGAATTTGGGTTCACAAAAAAGACATTATATTTAATTTATTAAATTTTTTGAAGCGCAAATAGTATTTTAAATTTAGTCTACAAAGGTTTCTGATTTTTACTGACAGAAGCAGAATGGGATATAACAAAGAAAATAATAAAACTACTCTGAAGTAAAGTTTATATGAATGTCGCACATTAGAGTCGTAGTTGTTTGTACTACACTTAATAGTTGAAACAAATTTAACTAATGGCACATTTTGTCTGTAGTAAGCAATCATTATTCTTAAACATTTGATAGTAGAGAAACTATTTACATTGCTTTAAACAATTATTTAATTAAATGAGGGAGTTATTTAAATATTGGAGTTGCTATAATTAATTCTGCTTCAGCTGCACTTACTCGGAGTAGCATTATAAATTAATAAGTGTTGGTTCTTGATGTTTTGTTAAAACAACGTTGACTTTTCATGTAATTCTGTTCTTTGTTCATTTTACCATAAATTAATTACTTAGTGAGGTTTACTATACAATAAGTAGAAGCAGACCATCCTCAAAGTGTGAGAAGAGATCGCTCAAAGGAACAAAATTGTTTTGAAAAGTTTTCTTGCAACGTCTTAAAAGATAAATTTACAAGAGAGAACGATTCATAATTATCATTAACCAAATAAATCCAATAATTATGTCTAGACATTCGTATAATCCACATTAAAACTTGGTATTTCTATCTATGGTTTAATGTTTGTTTAAATCCCTTAAGTACTACCTAAAAATATACCTACTTAATAACAAATCCATAAACTAACATAGATTTTTAATTTAATTAGACCAAACAAAAGAGTAATTTAATAATATTTAAACGTATAAATTATTAATTCATAATCTTCATTCCACACACACTATACCTATATATACATATAGATATATACATATAATAAATAAGAGTATATAAATATATACAAATTCACTATTTTATAAAAGTAGTGAAACTGTTTTCTATAATTGGTGTTTTCTAATAAACTGTCTCTCTGTCAATGGCATAGTTAGAAATATTGGACACTCTTGCCAACATGGTCAAATTGCTTCCCCCTTCCTTTTTGTTTTTATACGTGACGAAATGTCCCAATATTTCAGCTAATATCAGAGTTTAATCTTTTAGCATTTGACATATATCTAGTACACTTTTAGTAAAAAATGTTAAAGTGAAATTATTGTAAGAAATGCACAGCGTATACTATATTAAAGGGGATAGATGTAAATAAAGCCATTTAGTGTCTACAATGTGCACACGTACCGTAGTAACGAATCAACAATTCCTACATAGCCGAGTGAAGCTGCAGGTCATGTGTGTTGTTGACTTGATGTTATATTCAGACTTGTTATGAAATTTTTAAATAAAACATACCTATACATTTATGCTCTATGTTCTTTGCTGTTTTTTACGAATATATCTGTGGGTTCCTCGAAAATTGTAGTCTATTTTTATGAACAGATTTTTTTCGGTTATTCAATCTTCAGTGCTTTCGTGATATATAATTGATGCCTGGCAGTTTGCGTCAGTTCTGCGAAAAGTTAATCCGGCTCTGTCTAGACTATCTAAATACCCACTAACAAAAGATGCGATGTGGCCCATCCGTTTTCTATCACTTAACAGAAATTGTGATTGTCTTTCAGAATTGAAAATATTTTGCCCGATTTATTAGATATAATTGATTTTGCTAAAAGGTAAAGGTAATTTCAGGTAGTGTGGAAGGTAATTGTGACTAGATTGAATTAATTTTAAGTTTAATTTTTCTAAAAAGAAGGCTCCCATATTGAGTACATTAGTCTCAGCGAAGAAGTAAACGGAGCGAGTAAAGTTTGCGATAATAGTTTGATATATTACCTCACTAAACATAAAACGTCAAATAATGTAATATTTATTGTTATATTTTTGACTCAATGTTAGATTTATTATTTATTGAAACTAGATTAAACCGTACGGGATTCCTGCCCCCAAATTTTAAGAATTTCATTGAAATTTAACCTCAAAAAATCGCACGGAAGAAATAAAAAGATAATTTAGAAAAAAAAGAAATCCAGGCAGATTTTTTATTTTAGTCTTTTCAAAATTGAAAAATAAGTAATTGAAGTTCTCAAGCTGTAGCCCATCTTTCCTGTGCCTGGGGCTATATACTATCATCAATCACAATTATTTACATTAATTCCAGAACGTAAAACTAGCTCCTAGATTTAGTGTGTGTGTGTGTCACATCTCGGAGTGTACTATCGCATTGCCAGCGGTTATTGTGGCAACCAGTAACTGCGGTTTTTTCATTCGCTGACTCATTGTTTCCTTTTTTTCAACTGATATGAGTATTTTTAAACTTTTAAATTCTGTGTTGCAGAGTTTATTTTACCACATAACCTCACATACAGACATATATGTAATGGATCATCTTTTGTTTATGGCAGATTAATCTTTTACAAAATATATAAAAGATGAAATGACATAGAGTTCAAATAATATATGAACAACGGTAAAACAATATATGTATTGCGAAAACTATTTTATATGTAACATGCATTTCATAACATTGGGACCGCTATTGATAAGGAATTGTTTGTCAGGAATAAAGTTTTGTATACCTGGGGCTTCGGAAGTTCAATTTTTATATCAAATTAAGTTTTCATAATAAGGAAGCGGTTGTTATTCTTATTATATAACCTAGAAATTAATTTGAATTCCAAAGTCCTAACGCCAAAAAATATATATATACATTTTTTTACTTAAATATAATTTCTAGTTGTATTCTTTAATGTAATTAAACTTATTCAAAATATTTTTTAGATTAAGTCATAAAAACTACTTGTTTTAGTACGTAGGTATTTTTTATAATTGTTTAAACACTAACATAAACTTAACCAAACTCATAAAATATACTTAAAATATAACTAATATCTTAGTTTTTAGTTTCTTCCATATTTATACCATCCAGTTCATTCCTTCTCTGCATTTTGCCGAATCCTGTATCCTCTTCCTTTCTTATATCTGGTAAAGAAATACTCTTATGATATTTAGCTTGTCCTATTTTCCATCCTTCTGTTGTATTACAACATCCCTCCATCTCTTATTCCTCCCCTTTTATATCTTTTCTATCATCATTTCGTTCTTTTCGTAATATTCTTGTTTCTTCCTTACTGCCAATGTGCTGCCTTTCTTCGAGATCTCAAAAATATAAAACACTTTAATTAAGTTAAAGTACACCGCTCGTCTAGTAAGCTAATCTGAAATAGACATTTTAATTGAACGATATAATGATAGCATAATTTTACTTAATGAGCAATGCAAGAATTTTGGGTAATTTAAATTTCATTAAAACATATTTACATAAGCAGTTTATCTGGTAGTTGCAGTGTGATTTAATTACATATAAATCTCTATAGAATTACTACTAAAGATACTCATGAAATATATAATACACGTGTATGTAACGTTCTCCAACCATGGCGGAAAATGCATCAAGTAAACCTTGCAATTTGGTGCACTTTACAATGCACATTTAGTTCAAATATCAAACTGCAGTGCACTATGCACAAGTTGCAGCTGTAAGCCGCTTTGAATGTTCTGTGTCGTTGGCGCTGAACAATCAAGTCACCAGTGGCTCCGAATTGATCTTGAAATATTAATCACATGAATTATCTTTAGGTTTATCCATGTGCTGTAATGACTAATTGTTTCAACACTGATACGTGTAGTGTATAACCAGTGCCGGTTTGAAGGGCATACGAGAGGTGACGTTGCATCGGGCACGAAATTAAAGGGGGCGTAATATTGTAATTTAATTTCATGGTAGACTTTTCTGAGGTAGCAAAAATATCATCTCGCATCTTCTATACAATTTCTCTTGACCCAGTTCTTTGTATGATGCATATGAGTAGATGTTAGTTACATGATTCTGCAAAATATCTACACTTTTCTTAAATTTCTACACTTTTAACTATGTTCAACTTATACTTCTGTTTGTTGGTCTATTATCAATTGTACAATGAATGCAGTCAGGTCACTTCTCACATCTTAAATCAAAAATAAAACATTTACATAAACCTTTTTATGTTCACAAAACATAATCATATAATAATCAAACACAAAAAGTTCTACTTGATAAAATTGAGTTATTAGACGAACTGGTTAACATACTAAACAAATATTTACTAGCGTAAATTTATTGAGATGGTTTAGTGAGTATAACTTTCCATTGAAACCATTCCAAAACTCGGAAGCATGTATATAACTTTGAAGATCAAATCCAACTTTAAACGATCATACAACGCTTCCACTAAATGGTGTTATTTAATACTTTCATTGCTACTTGGTTCATGCGAAGTACCTTACATGTACCAAGCGGCAAAGTTGAAATTATAAAGTTCGACACGAAATATAGACCATATCTAGGTGACCAACCAAACATGTAGTGGAAAACCTTTTGGAAGCAGGGAGAGTGTAAGGATTCAAAAGAAAATTCTCAAGTAACGTAGATAATATTTAGAATACAAATATATTATTTATCTATAAATATATAGATCTATCATCATTGAATATATTTTCTTTAGTTTTTGTACCAGAGGATGTTGCGGACGATATCGTTACGAATGTTTATATTCTTATATGTTTGGTACTGAATTTTGTATGGTAGCTCGAAAACGGCTCTATCAATGTTTTTGAAAATTTCCTATTTCGTAGAGAAAAAAATTCTAAGACTTTTGGCGTTTCTGGATTTTTCGTTGAATTTCCTGGAAACCCGTATTTTTTAAAAAACTGGAAAAAAAGTGAGCCCTTTTTTGCTGTATTACTTTTAATTCGTAAAAGATAGAAAGTTGAAATTTTGCATGTGTATTAAGGTATTCAATGCTGACATTTCTCAAAAATTAGAAATTCCAAAATTGAAAAAGGGGGGGTTGAAGAAATTCGGGGGCCCGGTAGAGAACTTTGGAGAAAGTTTATATTCTGGATTCTAGAATAATTAAGTATATTATTAATAAAAAAAAAAATTCAAAATTTAAAAATTTTATTTAGGGGCACGGGGGCAGTTTTTGCTGAGAGTAAAAATTGTGCTAAAAAGTTGATTTTGTATATAGGCTAACCTTGGTAACTTATTTACGAATCGAAAAAAAAATCCCAAATTTTGAAATAAAATAACGCATAAATTGAAAATATTTTTTATTTTGATAAAAAAATATATTTTTTTAGTCAATTTATATGTGTCAATGTATATGTGTGCGAGTTTATTATTTCAATTGAAAAATAGAGTTAAATATGAAATGTAATTACGAATTATTTTATTGGATTCAAATGATACACGCCAAAAAGATGTCGCATTGGGGTAAACTCTAGTATTGTATATGATGCTAGCAGAGTTTTATACATTTTTAGATGTGGTTGACAACCCCAATCAGAATAACTATATTTTAGTAATTTTAACATCTGTTTCACATCTCCATGGTCCGTAAGTTCAATAAATACGAGTACCACAAAATTGTGCTAAATATTATATAATTGGTGGTGAAGAGAATGGAGCCATTATCAGAATATACAATTAAACGTAACAGTAGGTACGTGGGGTACGAGTATGCCGGTTTGATTATTAATAATACATTGGAGTACATTACATTAATTTTGCGGTACGATTTCTATGCGATTGTAAACCAATATCGTTTTTCCTATATAATATAATATATAGACTTGTACATAAGAGTGTAGTATGTGTATTGATGTTGATGTATAAAAAACATGTTCATAAATTGGATGACATGTTCATCATAAACATATTTAGTTTTTGATATTAATGTATGTTATCTTTTTTATTTGTAAAAGCAAGTTATTAAATTTTTATTATACGGATTACATTTTTTTGATGATGATAACGTTTTTCCTAAATTGAAAAACTGTTTATAAAGATTTATTGCGATATTCATTGAAATGATACCCCATAAAACAAAACCACGTGTTAGCATTTGGCACGCATCCGTGGAAGAGAAGGAAAGTTGAAGATAGAGCGTAAATAGCGGGGACCCTCTATTTGTATGTTTAGTCGTATAAATGTGTTACTGTCAGTATTGTTGGTCCGATGATTTATCATTTTTTAAAGAAAGTTTTACATGGCCAGTTACGTTGAACTTTATGGTGCAGAAGTGTTAATTAAAGCTAATATTGCAAAATTATAACTTACTAAATCTTTAAAAAAAGAGTCCTTCATTTCGGATACATTTGAATAATACTTTGAATAAAAATATGTTGAAGAAAAGGTTAGTGAACTTTTTGTTTTGAAATTACGTCTTTATATGTCGTTTTATCTTTCCGAGGATATTTCCATTAAGCTAAATTGAATTTACGTACGAGTATACTCCTGACCAGGTAATAAGATATGTGTACGTTCTATTCAATAAAACTATCGATGCATAATAAAATATTATTAAATCTATTTAAGAATATAGGACATTCTCGTAGACGTTCAATTCAATTACTTTAAAGTAAACAATTTTACTAGTTCAGTGGATTTTATCTAGGTCAGTTTGGCTTATTCTATCCAGAATGCTATGATTAAATATCTACAGCCTTTCTGCAGATAGTACTCTGTAATGAAACCTCTATCGCAGCACATATTAAAGTAAATTTCATTTATTACTCTTTAATATATAGCTGAATCTCATCATTTTAGTGAACTCTTAGTGCATTTAGATCGAATTCAAAACAACTAATATCCCATCCATTAAACTGGTATAGGGTGTCTTACAAAGACCCAACTAAATTGATTTAAAATTATTTATAGGTAAGAATTAATTCGCAAAGAAACAAATTTTTATTTTTCGTAGAACACCAATCGTTAGCGCCTCACCAATATTCTGCAGTCGAAATAGAAGACACACGCGAATAAGCGAACGACACGCGACGAAGCGAGAAACATTTGCACATAAAAATCGCGTTGCTCTACATCTCTCACGGTATCGGACCATCTCGTTCGCACTCGAATTAGATTTTTAAGAGACGCCCTGTATTTTAATTTTATAATTTAATTTGATGTTACAATTAAGTTCTTCCTCTATTAATATTGGACTGTGTACACAGTAGTCGATAGTATAGTAGTCACAGTCATGGGCGTCTCCACATAGATATAAACGGAACACTTGAACCCTTCTCCCCCTCAACCCTGATTGGGTAGATTGAAATCTGTTACAAATTTAAAACTAGATACATTAAAATCAATGAAAAATTTACTCTGAATGAGATAAAATGGAAAGTGGTTGTTGAATCCTGCATTATATTTCTTTTTTGCGTACGTCAATGTTTACAGTAGGTAATAAACAGGCAACACCTACGCTATTGTGATAAATCTAAGGTCATAGATAAATATTATAGTTCATAATTAAGTGTTTTAATAGCTTATTATGTATTAGCAATTCAAATGAAACACTGGACGGCATGGTGACCAGGAGGATTGATGGTTGACGATAGATTGGGGCTATACTTTTTGGATTTGGTTATTTTTATATTTATTTTATTATATGTATTGAATTGTGTATATATTTGTATTTGTTTCTACGATATATACAAACATAAACATAAAGATAATATATTTCTTTTCCTAATTAACAAATATTTAAAATAAATTCTTTGTTAATTAATTACTTATATTCTTACACAATTTTAAACTATTAAAACAGCGATGTAGTTAACATATATGAGGTCTCGACACAATAAGAATTGCCAACATAGGACTCAGCATCGGAAGTGGGCCGACGTTTAATAGATTATCTACGATTATTAATTATTTGTTTATCAATGGTTTACTTTTGTCATTGCAAATAGCTATCAAGCTTCAAATTCACTTTAAGTTATAATTGTATTCTGAATCCGAATGTATTTCTGCTAAGTAATGTTTTCGCTACAGTGATTATCTCATCCATATCAATCCATTACTCGCCAGATTAGAATCCGATGGACTTCTCCATATTGCCCACTTTGGAGGCTAAGATGTCAATAAAAAAGTACTGAAGTCGGAAACGAATCCCGCAAGATCACATTCGTGTAATATGCAATGCGTACATCGGAAGACTTGACACCATCGTCTGCGTGAGAGGTATGCTGCATAACTGCGTGGTCGAACAATGGCATGTTTATCATGAAATATAATGCATGTTCAAAATTGTCTTAAACTATTAAGTAAATAGATTTATAATAGACAAAACTACAACACTTTTAAATTGTGTCATTTCGAGTATTATTGCTTCTATGAAATTAATGTTAATGTATCTTTCATATAAAATGACATTCCAAGTCACTATAAATTAATACTGATAATTAATTATGTGTAGTGTAGTGTATAATATCAGCTGTGTTTACTTCAACAGCAGGATGAAGTAAAAGGGGCCAGAGCTCCATTTTCTTCACTCTGCCGACAGCTTTGATTGCAGATAAAGCTAAGCAGTGAATTTTCTAGCTGATTTATGTTTGTTAGAATGTTTCTCCCACTGCTTCAGCTTCTTGATTATGTTTCATGAACTCTAAAACTAATGAACAGCATAATAAATTACACTGACTACGTGTTCAACAACTTCGAATATTTTCCTCTATTTAAATTGTAAATTAATTTATGCACAATCACACATTTCCATAACAGCGGTTAAAACTTTTCTCTCGTACTCAAATACTAGTTGAAATATTCAAATAGGAAAGAGTAAAATAACTCAAATAAAATAAATCATTAGTGAATCATATTCAAAACTTATTAAACGAGGTATTCTCAAACTATTCCTATGGATTCTCACACAATGGACTATTTTAATCAGTTATTTAACGAGCATGTGAAATTAATAGGAAGAAGTACTAAAAAAGTACTAAATATATCTGTACAATTGTGCATAACGACTTAATTTTAAAACGCTGTTGCCATGGAGTATCTAGTTTCTCTTCAATAGTCAACTTGGTTTTTAAATGGTTCACTGAACAAAATAGAGACAATATTGGGAAACACAAAGAACACACGCAAAATCTTACCAAGTCATATGGATTCAGGCTCAGGCCAGACATAGTACTTCAGGATATGATATACTGCAATGGGCTTGTGTCCTATGTCTTAATTTCTATAAAAGTGTACTATATATTGATGAAGTAGGTTAGTAGAACCTCAAATGTTCAATTATTTTTTAATAACTCCTTATATGTTAGGAGATATTAACAATTAAAAAAGTCATTTTGTCTCTTTAATTATTAAAGGGATTCAACGTTGTACAAACTCCAAATGCATGTGACATCACAATCCTTGTGTAAGGTTACCAACCTTACAGATCATAAATCTCTGCTATATGTATTTATATATCAAAATATCAAATATTATTTACAGTTATTTCAAGGAACAATAAAATTTCAATATTATGTCTGCCTTAACAGGGTTAAATAAAGTAAAAACTTATTATTCTTTGACTTGACTGGATTGTTTGAGTACCAATAGCTACAAAACATCACCACAACACTGACCTACTCAACAAATAACTGACGTTAAAATGCATTTCATGTCATACAAATATGGCCAACCATTTCTAGCGCTAAAACTACAATTCAAATTTTTAATTGCTATATCTCTGTCAATATTTAGATATTTAATAAAATAGACACGCCAATACACATTTATTAACATCAATTTCAATCAACAATTGAAAAATCGACCACTAAGAAATGAGGACACAAGCCCATTAAAATCAATTAATAAATATCTTTGAAGAGAACGTGTTGCCTCCTACTTTGAAGTGATGTACTATGAAGTACTGTTACGCCTTAAACGCTATTACAATAACATTAAATACTTTTTACTTTGATGACATTTAGAGTATACATAGGTATTTCAGTTCAGTTTGACTTAAAATTTGTTCTTTTCTCCTTGGGTCGCCGCTGATGGCATAGATAACAAAGTAAACAGTTATGTTGACAAAACTACTTTGAACTACAAGGTGTCTAATACTATAAAGTCAAATAAAAATCAACACTAGCTGATTGTTGAACAAGTTCTTTTGACCAAAATAAACAAAACATTCGAGTATTCACAGTCTCTATTGACAAAGTTTCACACAGGTCTATAGCAAACAGGTGATTCTGTGTCTGTCAGACTGACAATACTTTATCTGAATAAAACGTTTGTTTTAGATTCAGCCGCGCTAATATTGACTTAGTCACACTAAAACACGCAATAGACAAGGCCAATGAGCTAGTGAGCAGAGACGAAATTAATAAAAACTGTTGTATACATTAGTTCTAAAAATAGTTTTTTTTTTTAATGTTTGATGAAATATGAAGGATTATCAGCTTATTTTTGTATTATATGTTTGACATCAGGATGTAGGTAGTAAATGTTTCTTAAAAACAAATTAAACTGCTTATAATATTCAAGGAACTTTACTTCAAAAGACGCAAATAAATTTCTATTAAAAATTAAACCAACAGTGGTTTTTGATAGTATAGTTTTATATGTCGTACAAATAAGTGTTTTCGTAATTTTTTAGTTGCATGTTTAGTTTTATAAGTATGTTATATTCTCAACTTTCTAGAACTTTAAACATAAATATGACAGTACAACAGTGTTTTTTTTTAACGAAAGAATTTATAACTTACAATCTTCCAAAGTAAAATTACTTTCCTAGTAAGCAATTCCGTATTTACCATGGCACAGGTGGCACGCTTGCGCCAGGCCTTCCTTTGAAATAGGACTACTGTTAATGGTAATTGCAACTGGATACATTTGATTTTTCCAGGTATATATAGATATAGTCGATTTCGATATACTGTGTTATGTTGTACTTGTGTGTACGTCGCAGTATCATTATTAGTCCATTCTGCAACTGTCAAATATTCTCTAACCGTGATTTAAATGTCGACCTAGTGATGTTATGGATATTTATGATAATATGTTACAAACACAAACGTCCACTTATATTTGTATGTACAAGCCTTACTGGCAAATACAATTTAGTTTGTGTGTCCGTAAATAGAACGGTTGTGATATGGTAGTATCAGCCAGGGTACCCTCACTCAGTGTACAATTATTCAATGTCGCTTATGGCGCGCTTATGGCGCCCTCAATCCGCCATTATTGGAATCGTGAACTAAGATGCTCGGCGACTCAACATTTGAAGGGAATGAAGGGTGAAGGGAGTGCACTAAGCTAAAGTTCAGTGCAGTTCAGTGATACCACATTTTAAAACATAATATTTTTGTATAGTACTAAACAAATGCAAATAATTGTATACACAGTGATACAAAGCATAACACAAAATAAAACTACAATAATAATATATATTTATGTATATGTATAAATATTATGTTTTAATATGTGGTATCACTGAACTGCACTGAACTTTAGCTCAGTGCACTCCCTTCACCCTTCATTCCCTTCAAATGTTGAGTCGCCGAGCATCTTAGTTCACGATTCCAATAATGGCGGATTGAGGGCGCCATAAGCGACATTGAATAATTGTACACTGAGTGAGGGTACCCTGGTATCAGCGACGAAACTATAAATTTCTGACCCTTATGTAAGCATGATTGGAACCACACATATTATTAGAATTTTGTTATAAACACGTGATACATTAACCTTATGGCACTTAAATTATGTGCATATTTGAATACATTTGACGATGACTTCCGAGTAATTCTATCCATGTGTTTAAAATATTCCCTTTATTCCTAAAAATAAGTAAAGAAACACATACATACTTGTATGTTATCAGAAAAACTTTTTAGAGGACAATCTTGCAGAATTTTATGTCTTCATCCAGTGTATATTGAACTTTGAGTACATTTAAAAAGCGATAAAGAGCACGACCTTATACGAGATACTGCGATGGACATTTTTTTATATAGGCGCAATAAAAATTTTGCTTTATTTTTTAATAGAAGTTTATTTACAATGCAAAAGATAATTGGTAAATAATTTTAACACGCGGAAGAACATTAAAAATGTGTTGCTACGTAATTATAGTAACGGTCGCTACATTATCAACAGAGGTGATATTCATAAGCCAATAGTTCAATAACATAAAATTTATTTAATATCATTAGGTTGATAGCGCGTAAATTCGCGTAGTTAATTTAAAAATCAAAACATATAATTCCGGTTTTCGATTTTATAAACCTTTATTGGAAAATCTAAATTGGTTAAAAGTGAAACGATTAATCGTTAAAGTTAATATTATCCTATGTGAAATTGATAATAAATTGTAGCTATATTTTGGAAAAGAATACTGGAAGTTTTCGAGAAAATCATTAAAGTTCTCTTAAAAAACTCTTTTTAATTCAAACAAAACAGACAAAAATGAATTAAATTTTAGGTTCCTGCATGACTCTACTTTACGATGTCATAACTATTGATAGCTTGTCATGTATTCCTTTCATATTGATAGCTAATGTGACAAACGAAGTTAACAAATGCGTAATATTAGAATTTTATTATCGTATCCCAAGAAAATAATGTTGCTGAAATATAATCTCATAAAGAAATAACGATCAAAATATAATATTTATGTGATAACAAAAGAAAAAATAACCATTACATATTTAATAAAATTGTTTTAGTGTCTATTGGCACACATTGTTGTCTTCATAATATTTTGGAAGGGGCAATTATTGATACCGATCAATTTATTTAATTAATTGGTTTTATTGCGTTAGAAGTACCATTTGCAATTAATGTTAAGTAGTATTAGTGTGTCACAGTAGACATTGTTTGAGAATATTTTTGATAGAATTTAAAACAAATAACATATCTTTCTTTAATAACATTTTGTAATATAATTCATGAAAAAACAAACTAAAAGAAGGAGTTTACATATTTCTCAAGCATACAATAATATATTTGACGAGAACTACGACCTCTATTTTTTTCTTCTTCTTCCGCTGTTCTAGAAAATATAACAACTTATCGACTTGCATTTGAATGGAAGTCATGTTTCACAATGTCAAGGTCGTGGAGCCACTCAACAACGTTCGCGCTGCCGTCGTTGCTGCTGCTGAACATCATCGTTCCGTTATCCCTTTCCCTTCAGCTCTTCCTTGTCGTTGTCACGCTCAGATTGCACTCAACCACACATAACTCTTTACAAGGTAACCGGGTAACCCGCTAGCTACTTATCACAAAACATGGCTTTGTGTTGTAAAATGTAAAGATGATAGTCGGATACTTGCAGAATATGGAAAATATGTGTCGTTTTTAACGTCAGTTTAAAGTTATTTGTTCCATCAATCAATTTGTAGAAAATTGAATGTTTTTTTACTTATCTATTCCTGTTAACTCGTTAAATAATATTTATTATCACTGAAATTATAAAAAGCATTATTGGATTATTCAAGTTATAAAAGGAACTTCTTTTATGTAATAAAATAACAATTTTTGTATTCTGAGAAGCATAAAATAATTGCTTTTATAGCTTCAAAATCATAAAAATCCGGGATTACATGCAATTATGCACATCAATATGATTCGATATGTACAACCTATGGTTAAATATTGGCTACTCATTGGTTTTCAGTGTAATCGCGTTCTTCATCGTTATTACAACTGGACTTGATGCAAAAATGATGTAAAAATTTGTCCTATTATCATTTGTAACAATTTGAAAAGTTTCGTCCCCTACGGTCAAGGTTAAATATTAAAAAAACAATTCAAGTTCATGTTTTCTCTTTCTGTTTAGAGCCAACTTGAGTGGAGGGGGTTATATAAAAGCGAATATGTAATATGGTTTCCGTCATTATCCTTTTGTTTATTGTTTTTTTAACGTGAATACAATTTGGTAGCTAATCACAACATGTCAAACAAAATTTCTGTGTATTTAATAATAAACAATTACATGATATGTTAAATTAAGTCGCGCTCACACGAATCAAATTTAGTTGATTGATGCAAATTTCCTGAGCAAATTGTTATTTGCAAGTTTCAATGGAATATGACAATTGTTAACTGAACTGATCAAAGGAAGGACTTATGACTTGAACGATAAAGTTTGACAATGTACAAACGAAAAAGTTGCTCAACTCCATTTTGTTGATCAATATCATCGTTCTACTAATCTTGATCGTGTAAACGTGCTTTACCAATACATTTTCGTTACATGATCGTGTACTGTAAAAATAAATAGTTATTCATTCTTTCTCACGCTTTTTCCCATACTATTTGCAATGTTTTTATTAGCTATAAATTATATTTAATAACTATTAATGCATCAATAATTTCTTGTAATTAACATAATATTTATTGAATATGAGTTATAAATTCAGCAATTAAACCACAAGAATAAAATGAAACATTAAGTTTCTGTAATAAATCATAAGTTTTAATGGATACACGTTAAATTCAAGTGACGCTCTTTAAAATAATTTAATTTAATCATTCATCACATTTATAATTACTTGCTCTAGGTTGATTATAAATGTATGTTTATACATAGTTCATTTTTTCTATATACTCTTTTTACAAATAAGGTATTATTTTAATTTAAATGTTAGCGCCTTAAATAATCTTCTTCTATATTTCATCCGAATGTGGCAGGACCGACAAGGTACACAGCCATAGATCACGTGTATAACGTAATCGACGAGAGAAGAAAGCTGTAAGTATTGAGAGTAAGAGACTAACAAGTGACAACGAATATTGTTAATGTGCTACATAAGTTGTAAAACAAATTATATATTAAACGAGAAATATGTTTTAAAAAATATCTTCATAATTAGGAAATATTACCATTTACATAGATAGCCTATATATGTCTCAAATTACAAAAATAATTTAAAAAGTGAAGACGAAAAGTGTTTCTTCAGGATCTTTGCTGTATTTTCTGTTGTTGGTTGTTACCAAGTTTATTTGATGTTGTTCTTAGATAATTATAAACTTATTATGCAGTGGTCTAATTAACACATGGAGCCTCGATATAAAAAAAGCAGCCAATATAACATACAAAATTAAAAATTAAAATAATTTCATAACCATACAAAATTTGTTTTAAAAAAATAATAAAACTTCAATAATGATATATAAAAATTATTGAGTTGTAGTATATTAGGTAGATTGGTAATTAGTAACTAAATTAAAATAGTAAATAAAGCTTTGCATATATTACTATCATATTCCAATCAATTCCTTTTATAATTTATAAAACTAATTAATATTTTGATAGCATCAAATGTGTTAAATTCCACTATATAATTTCAGCATTTTAATTAATAGCGTAAAAAACTTTTTTATGAAATATGTAGAGAGAGATATGTTTATGTCAATTAATTTTTTTTGAATCCAAATAGTGACGGAGATATAACTAAGATATAGAAAACCATGACCTTACTATACCATAGTATCATTACTTCCTACAACTCTTAATAACCCTGTGGTAGATATGCAAAGATTTTTTTACGAAACTGTAGCAGAATTTTAAAACCCTTCGTTCTTTCAAAAGGGTTTTAAGTTTGTGTCCTTTGTAAAATAAAATGAAGGTATGGGGAAAATGAATGGAAAATGTAAAGGAGGGATTAAGAGAAACCCCTATTTTATTCTTTTACGTCAAATTTATCTCATAAAAGGCATATGACCTGTATTTATACACAAGTCAACATTTTTACTTACAGTAGTTCAACAATTACAGTTCTTTCAATTAGCAAAATCAAATATTTATTTAGTATTTTAGTTTTAGAAAATATAAAGTATGTATACTCGTAAAACTATAGAAACTAAAATTAAAATTGAAACTGAAACATATACAACTATTGTTGCAATTAAAACAACGTTAATCTTCAGTTTGATTTATAATGTTTTAATATACTCGTACTTTTGTGACGATCTCCATGTTACGCGTGATGTCATGAGTTGTTTCTATAGTATCGTGGATTTGTTATATATTGTGGCTAAAGAAATTTACCTTAAAAATTAATAAAATATCAATCACTTGCAAATTACTAAGGCATGTATTCTGTGGGTAATTTAATTTATGTATTGGCTTATAAGACTGTACCTAATCTGAAGTGTCACTTGCACAAGGTTCTACTTAACTTCGTTGAAAAACTGCTCACTTAAACACAATCTAACATAAAAACGAAGTTAGCAATTTTTGCTCCCCTTCTTTATTGATTTGGTTAAAGTGAAAGTTGTAGAAGGGTTAACCGACTTGAAATTACATATTGAATCGAAAAATATTGTATCTTTTAAAAATATAACACAGTAAATTATTTGAAGGAGGTGCCATTTTAATTCTACAAAAAAAAACGCAACGCGATAATCCAATATGTAACATCAGGGGCGGGCTAGGCTATTGCGAAGCCCCGGGCGGCAGAAAAAAAATATTTCCTCCGCGAAAAGAAGGGCAGCAGATATTGGGAAAATAGAATCTGCAAAGTATGTTAGAGAGAGATGGAAACACGTGTGAGCACATTAAGGGAAGCGGTGACAGATTTATTTATTATTTTTTGGAACGAGTGAGAATAATTGAATAAGGATCACAAATAAAATGTAATTAAGCACAATGATATGTAATTCGATGATTTAGGGCGGTAGAATGTAGAGCCTTCCCAGTAAACAATTTGGTGAAGTGTCCTATTTGGTGAAGTTCGAGTCACTCGTACAATTCTATTCTAACGCTTTACAAGTTCTCTACCTGTCACAGATTTTGTGTTAGTTTTTCATAATAATATTCTTTCTTTTTCCAACATCATTCATTAAGTATTTCTGTTTCTTTCCCACATGGGTATATTTTTATTATCCGGTCATAAATCATAAACCTACTCCGCTTTTAATTCAGCAGTGAACCGTCGTTGCAATGTCTGTAGCTCATAAAAAGGACCTTTCCTTTGAACGACTGAATAGAAAACGAACACGTTCCAGACAAAAAATTCATGATATGTAATAGAAATTAAGTAGAATTTACTCCAAAATGTTTACTGGGTTATAGCAAAAACATTACAATAAAATAATAATAAATAAGAAAATGTAAATGTACATTTATTAGATAACTTTTGTTATGTAATCTTAAAATATAATAACGTAAAAAGTTGTATGTAAAATGTAAACTCTTTTATATTAAATAAACCTTGCATATATATACGAACCTATGTTTAGTAGGAATGTTTATTGTTGCGATTGTGTAACAGTTGACCTGATATGTATTAAGTCACCTTGAAGTGAGAGAGAGAGAGTGAAATTGTCAATAACTCGTATGCTGTTAATTATTGACAAAACCTATCATTTAATAATAGTTTTATTGTTGTTTGTTAGCAGGACAAATTAATACTTAATAAAGATAGTTATTTATTATTTATTGTTACAAAATCCAATTAATAATTAGTCAAATTACATAAAGGCTTTGTATTACTGTACAACAAACAATTCCGTTCATTATTTTCATAATATAATTACTTTATTATTACGTATTCCTGGTATTATCATAAATGTAACATACCCAATATAAATTTGGATTTTGAAATAGTTAATATACAAATGATACTCGGTCTAATGCGGTGGAAAGTCTAATACACCGTCTATTGTGTACCGTCTATATATTATTTATAGCCCCAACGTATTACAACAATTAAAGACTATTTCGATACTTCGATAAGACCGTCCATCTCGAGTGACGTAGTAGGGAGCACCACTAAATGGACGGTAAATATACGTAAATGCCCTTAAAGAACTAAAGCAACTTAGAACTTAAGAATACTGATCAATTGATCAATTAATTAATTTTAGGTGGTACAAACTAGGAATGTTACAGAAGTGGTTTTATCGGAACCGAAGTCGCAATCGGAGTTTATAAATTTGGTTTGTCGGAATCGAAATCGGAACCGAAGTAGGAGGAGCAGGCAACACATTAATACTAACATCATTTAGACTCTTAAATTTCACTTAATACCTAATACACGTACCTTTCCAAGGTTACCCACGAGAGGGCAATATCGCTAACAGTACCTATACGCTGACCGTGGCCGCCGCTGCACTTCGATTAACCTCCGATTACAACCTCCGATTTAATAGTGTCGGAACTGAAATCGAAGACGTAATATCAATCGAAAATTCCGACTTTTCCGAATCGGAATCCTCCGTTACATCCCTAGTACAAACAAACGACCAGCGTATAAAAACTATTCGACTTTATACTTCGATTAGAAATAATATCTAAGAGCCAAACCGCTAAAAAGAAAACTCGAGAAATGGCGTACGTAGAAAATTGAAAACGTAATAAGAGTATAATACATATAATACATTAGGCGTATTATATTGTATGTAAATCTCATTTTGTTCATGAACTTGGTATATATATATATATCCAATTATGAGAACAATTTCAATAGAAAAAAACTGAAATCATGTTTTCCACCCTTAGTAATTTCCGCGTACTGAACACAGTACTAAATTGAAACGTAACTGAATAATTTTTTCACTTGAAAGTAACAACTTAGCAAACTTTTCTTGAATAGAAATTCATATTTTATTTATAAAACAAAAAATAATAAGATAAATGTTATATTTTTTGTTTAGAATTTTCTTCATAATAACGATACATTTAAAGTGATTCTCATTTTGAAAATATTTATATAAATATGAAACATAGAATAAACATTTTCCTTACTTTTCTAACGAGCTTTTACTTTATTTATTTTTCACGTGAGATTGTTTAAGTGGCAAGGTTCACTGTCAACTTGAATTGTACTGCCTGGTGAACTTTGAAGAGGACGTCTTAAAATATGTACTGGCATTAAAGTTTGAAGGTGAAACTTGAACATTTTTATTGTCAGTACTGTAATATGTTCCTAATTTCACCGCTTGCGTTGATACACTTATCAAATTGAAAAGATTTATGTATCTTAAACACTGGCCTCAACTAAAAATGAAAATATCTTTAGAAAACGTAAAAGAACAGCTAGTTATAATTACCATAGGTAAAGATTTACACTCAAATCAAATGTAACAAAGAAACAAAGAAAACGTAAATTAAATTCTAAATTAAAACTGATGCAGGGAATGATTACGCATATTCTCGTATACCATCAGCAAAATTAAAACACTAAGTGAAAATGGTACTTTTAATTTTTCAATGAAGAATCCGGTAACTTCTCATTATTATTATTCATTATTAAGTAATATCCTACCCTTAAACTATATGCGCTATCATTACTGGAAGGTATACCTACATGTAATTAGGTTTATACAATTGGATTTGCTATCACTAGTGTAAGGTAGGTTAAATAAAAAAAAAGTCCAATGTCTGGTAAAAAGTACTTTATCCATAAAGTAAATATCATGCATTACGCATGATAGCCAAATCCAATCATAAAACTTATAAATTATGGTCAAAATGTCGTCATAAAACTTTTATGACTTCTCGCACTTTGAGGCAATTCAGAAGTTTTCTAAAACTTGTATTATTTCCAAGTCCTACGTAAAATTCAGAACCCGAATATAAATGGGGGAACCCTTTATAAGTATTTATTTTCCAACGCTGGTATGAACCTACTTCTAAAATAATTTGAGCATGTACAAATATAATTTTGATGAGATTCAAGAAATTAAGATAAGGAAATATACAATATTTTGTTTTTAATTATATTTATCTATATATCATTACTTATCTAAAAACGTGTTTGATATTATACAAGCACATAAAAATGGCGTAATACCTGAGGCATTTATGGTTGTTACAGCCGGCTATGCCTTCGTGTTTGATCACCGAACCAGCGCTATATTTTCTCAGTTTGGTTGTCATTATAATTTATTTATTTACCTATGTGCTTCTTATCAGCAAAGGTCGCGGTACAATTAACATATATAAGACCACAAGATCCATAAATTAGTGATTTTAAAATTCCTCATTTATGTACAATACTATATCATCGTCGAGTTCATAAATTATGTTTCCTTATGCTTAGAATGGGAAGTCTTCTCCACCACCTGACCCCATTTTTTTCCACGTTTCATACCACAAATTCAATTCGTTTGATGCGAGCCATTCGGACCTGTGGACGCGTACATTAATGGGCGGGTTAAAATATTCCCAATACTTAAATATAATTTTGATTCGTACAAATTCGGTAATATCCGTGTCTTATACTAAATTATTCAAGCTATATATAACGCAACAAAAAATGTTGATCCATTATTAATAATCTTAATTTCCTCTGTTACAGATTCGAGATACTCCAGCTACAGTCAATTATTAAAATAATAAATTTAATAAAATATTAATTAAGTGAAAATTAAGACTAGATAATATACTGATTGAATAATGCAAGTGATAAAATGTGTTAAATTTGCAAGTGCTTGCAGCGCTTGATAAAAATAAATATTTACACTAAATAAAATGCCAGTTACAGAAACTTCCTCCCTAAACGCCACACTGGAGACCTGTATTCAGAGGTACGAAGATTACGTGCTGCCCACCACAGGTAAATAAATTTAAAAACAAATCGTAAAATATTGCCTTTTGTGAAAATGTGATTTTCTTGGAAATAAATAAATATTGTAAGTCGTAACGAAATTGATTTTAAAAAAATGAACTTTTTTGTATAGTTGAAATGATGGTGATATTAATAATTCAATATTCAATTAGAACTGAGTGTATTTGTTTAAAAGTAATTTGGTTTTTCTGCTTATTCTGTAGGTATATTAATATTATATAGTTATTAAAATTTGTAAGCAGAATCAAATAGCAGTCTTAGTCGTTATATTCAATTGCACATGATTATTAATTTTTGCTCTTTTTGTTTTTTATTATAAAAAAGTTTCTGTTTTCGTGTACCAAAAGTAGTTTGTATGTTTTACATTTATTTGTAAGGATTTTTTTTGCAAAATGTGATAAAATGAATTAAATTTTAAAACAATTTACTGGTATTTTACTTTATCTAACTTTTACTATGACTATGACTTCAGCAACCGACTAATAATATATAAGATTCTAGTTCTATTATGTCTTTAGTTTTATTAGGAATTGTAAATTTTATTTTGTTAATTTACATACATATTTTAATAACTACATTGTTTAACTTAAATCATACCTGAAATTTGAAGAAACGACATTTATAGCTTATTTAATTTCTTAATTCTTTTTAATATAATATTATTATAACCTCACAATATATGAACTTAAGTAAGTAACTGTATAAAAACGTGGTTTCTGTCCATTCTATATATCAACGGTGTTGGCGGTTATTTCTACAGCGACATCTAGTGTATTATTGAGTATATGTTTTCACTGAATGGTCACTGTTTTACTGACAGACTAACTAAAGAAATATAATTACTTTATAATATAATATATGATATTATATTTTTATAATTTTTGCAGAAGTTTATTGCAACTTCACGTGGGATACTTTCTTATGTTGGCCACCAACTAAAGCTGGCACCACTGCCAAACAGAAATGTTCTTTGATAAGATACAACGCAGGCGGTATAGATCCAACAAGTAAGTATTTCAATTTACTTTTAAATCTTAAACCGAAGAAGTTTTTTTTTTACTATTTCTGCTACAACCTCTTCTACTACAAAATGTATGTAAGATCTTAACATCGTTAATAAAACACGATATATCAGTTTAAAACTTTTGTAACCTTCCCTACATTTAAACCTGTTAAACTTAGATAAAACGTAAGCTACAAATTTATTACAAGAGTTCGTCATTCTTTTGTTTAAAGACTTATTCGTGTAGGCTCTTCAAAGTATAATAAAAAAAGTATGGCAATAAAGTTATGCAATTCTTCTAAATCTAAACCTCTAAGCCGTATTTGTTTACATAAGGAAACAAAATAGCGCTTGAGTTTTATTTTAATTATGTTTGTTTTATATTTTGTTTTACAATCACTGTTACTTTTGATAAAAAATTCTTTTATAGCTGTTTATACGGGTTCAAACATTGTTATTCTTGAATAATGAACGATAAAAAATTCATGATTTGTTTCAATTCAGTGTTTTTTGTAAGGTCGCTCAATTTAGTGTCTCACTTTTTAATTTTAACTATTATTTACGAAAACTATTTGCACGAAAACCGTCTGTTGAAAGAGATGTATCGATTAATCGATATTTCGCGCACTGTGTTCGGTAACTGTTTTGTCAGCTGTTTTCGAGATGTTAATTGGTCATGACTGCTGTTAGTGAACTATTGTAATTACAAAGAATCACAATCAATTGACGCACTCAAGAAAAGCATTAATGTCACAAACAATCGATAATTTCCGCAAAATTGGATTTAGGGGATGAACAACTAACAACTTAGCCAGCGAGTGTACTTTCTTCACTAAAATTGTTTTACACAAATAATCTGAAAGTGCATTTTTTAAACCCAATAATTTAAAAATATTCAACTGAATAGTTTAATGATTAATATAAAAAACACTTTTAATAATCCCATTCCTTACATACCTTTTAAAAAACATTGATTTGGCTTTCTTAAATTGCTAATCTTGTTTATATTTTTATACGTTTTAATGTATTTCCCGTTCGGCATTACATTCTTATATTTTCCACTTTTTAAAAATCGATAGTAAAGGAACTCATTGTGAAACACTGTCTGAATAAAACGTTTTGCTATGTTTTGTACTTTATTTAAAATCGACTTCTTTTATATCACGACTCAAGACACACCTTTAAAAACATTTTCTCAATATTCTAGTGATACCATATAAATAAAAAAATATCATGTTTCATAAATGTTGTTTGTTCACCATTACCTTTTATTTTTTATCCTTTTTACTAGGAGAGAGGCGTGAGAGAGTGAGGTGACGACTGCCCTAAGACAGTCTAGTTACACGGTACAAACCGATATGAGCAGTAGTAGGCTAACCCCAAACTTATGATATAAAGATAATTACCTTTGAAAATTTACCTTTTTTTGAAGTTTTTAATTTAAGTGCTGGTTCGTCTTAAACCATTTTTAAGGGGATTCCTGAACATATTGCAAATACTAGTACAATTAATACTACCTAGTAAACATTTGGTGAAATAGAATTGCTAGGTCAAGTTCTAGTCACTCGTACATTTCAATTCTAACGTTTTATAAGTTGAAGCAACACGCAGAAAATTAATTTTAGTTCAAATGGATTCCCTACCTGTCTCAGCAGTCTCTTTTATTCAACAATGAGCAGTCGTTGCGCCACCTGTAGCTCATAAAAGAGACATTCCCTATGAACGCTGCATAGAAAACAAACGCGTTCATGACAAAATACTCATGAAAAGTAATAGAAATGAAATAGAATTTACTCCAAGATGTTTACTGGGTATCTACTACAAGGTAGACACAACAATTCTATGTGATTTGTGTTTATTTATTTATTGATTTGCCTGTCGGCGCTACAATCTACTTTGACAGTTCAGTTCTCTGTCCTACTTCTGCATTTATAAAATGTAATTACATGATAAAAACTTATCTAGTAACCTACGATATAATAAAAACAATATTAACTATAAATCTCTCTATCTTTCTTAGACAAGGATAAAGACTGTCGCGACTCCAGTATGAGGATATCCTCAGTCGTTGAGTGATTCTAGAATTATATTAAAATTAGATCTTGCTTTACAAAAGTCCGTCCGACAACCCTACGGTCGGTTTAAGTTATATAATTTAACTACAATCCGTTAGCTTTATACATATAACTACATACACGAATATTTGACGTTTCTGTTGTATATATTTCTATCCGTTGAGACTCACAATGCTGTGCGTTCTTTGATTTGTAAGTGAATTTTCAAGAATAAAATCAAATATGAAACTCACGATTTTGTTTATGGATTGTAGCACAAAACATTTCCATATTCTTTGAAGTATCGTAAGCAAAGTTGCGTTTTAAGTGTCTTTGATCCGTTTTACCATGGAAATGAGGAAACACCACATAAAGGGTTCTATTCTATTAGAAAACCAAACTTATTGGGTGGTTAATGTAAGAAAATTAATAACATATAACTATAACAAAGGATGTCAATGTAGAATTACTTCCCACATAACATTAGATATTCCCTGTATATTAATATATGCTTCATAATGTGAAAATAATATCCTGTATATGAGGTTTGTTCAAAAAATAAGGTGAATTTTTGAAAATGGTCAAATTTCGCGGGCTACTTACATTCGATTATCGATTTTTTTATTTTGTTATGTTGGTACACTCGTCTCGGACATACGTTCACAGTTTTAGCTATATAGCACATTTAGTTTGTTTGTGAGAGGCATAAAAGTTAGAAGTGTTTTGCGTGTTCGGCGATTTTCTGCTGTCGAAAAACATGGATCAAAGAGTTTGCATTAAACTTTGTGTGAAAAATGGAATAAAGTGCTCCAAAACACTTGAAATGTTGAAAGTGGCATACGGTGAGTCTACTTTAAGCCAAAAAAATGTTTACAAGTGGTACAAGCTTTTCACAGAAGGTCGAGAAGATGTGAATGACGACGCTCGCCCTGGACGCCCCAGCACATCAACAACCGATGAAAATGTTGAGGAAGTGAAGAAAATTGTTATGCTGAGGATGTCGGCATATCGGTTGGCTCATGCCATGCATTTTTTTCGGATATATTGGGCATGAAGCGTGTGGCAGCGAAGTTTGTTCCAAAATTGCTGAATTTTGACCAAAAAATTTTAATTTTTAATTAATTACAATTTTTAATTTGTAATTTTTTGGCCAAAAACAACACCGTAATCATGCCTCAGTCATCGTATTCACCAGATTTGCCCCCCTGCGACTTTTTCTGTTCCCAAGATTGAAGAGACCCATGAAAGGACGGCGTTTTGAGACGATTGAGGAGATACAAACCGAATCGCTGAGAGAGCTCAAGAGCATACCAAAAAGTGCATATCAGAACTGCTTCGAGGATTGGAAAAAACGCTGGCACAAGTGTATTATATCTGAGGGGGACTACTTTGATGGGGACAAAATAGAAATTGATGAATAAATAAATATTTTTTTGAGAAAAATGAAAATTCTCCTTATTTTTTGAATATGATAGTACATGCTATGTACATGTAGCAATATTCAACTATGCACATACCTTTACATTTGAACATACATAGGATATGTAATACGACATGAATGTATATAGTATGTATATCCAAATGTTTTCTGGGTTATATGAGAAACATATTGCACAATATTGTTACTACTTATCTTATTAAAGAACAGTTTACTTTATCATATATTCCGATACGGCTCCACTAATCGATTGGTTATAAGTAAGACCAGTAAAATTAGTGCTCATTTGTGAATTACCATAAAAAAGAGAGAATTCATATACATTAAATGGGATTCTATTTGTGACACTTCGTGGGTCCGTCAAATTTGAATCCGACACTGGTAATAATTTTCGTTAGACATTAAAAATTTAAATAAATTTAGTTAATAAAAAAAATTTACATTCTAAAACAATAAAAATATTCACAAAAGAAACTGATAGCAAAAGCACGTTTTATTGAATGTCAAACAGAAATCAAATAAATATTGTAGCTTCTCCATGAGATACTTCCAAAAGAGACAGAATTGAGGGAATAATAAGAGAGGCAAGTTAAGTCATGAACTCTTAAAAGTTCCTTTGATAGATTTTAAAATAGGTTTATTCCTTTAAGTCATAAAATGCGCCGTATATTTTCAACAACAAAGTTAATGTGACATCTGAAATTCCAGGAAATTATTTTAAAGGATATAATCTTTTTCAAAAATATAATTTAACTTATTTTATTATAAATTAATTAAATTCGAAAGTGAAATCGACAGTATGCATAATCCTTTAAGTCTACTTGGTTGAAAATTTAATTTGATTTAATTACGCTTAAAGTTTCTTCGCTTTCCATAAATATTTTATAATATTCTGACAATAAGAAAATTTTGTCGTTATGAATTATAGGGGTTACATACTGTATATTATTCTCTCTTTGCTTATTATAAATAATATACGAATAAATTAATGGTGAATTAATGGTAAATTAATTAAGAAATTAATAAAAAAAAAGATCTTGAAAATATATTAATCTCACTGCGTAGTACAGCCTCATTGAAAACTTTTTCTTGCAGCATCATTTTTAAAGCGGGGTATACTATACTCCATCATTTTTAATCAGATTGAAATAGACTTTTATTTCCAAGTTAATTTTAAGTCAATCTGATTATAATTGGTGGGCTAAAGCTAACAACGTTTTCAGAAATGCTGCAGTTACTGTCTTATTCCAGTACAGTGAAATTATTTAGTGAAGTGTCCTGTTTTGTGACGTTTCTATCATTATTGCACTTAAATTATAGTTCGCATCAACTTTATCTTCATTTGTATTCGCCATTTGTAGCCGATAAGATAGGCATTTCATATGAACAACTGTGAGAAACTAAACTTCAATATGATGGTAAAGTGACTCTAAAATGGTTACTGGGATATTTGCATTGGGCCTTTTTAAACAGTTAACAAAACAACAGTTCCAAGTCTACCATTCCAGATTTGAAGTTTTAATTCAGTAATATGCAGTCCCCAATTTAAATCTCCTCCCTTTATTAATCCCGGTTCATACTAATTATATCATCGTATTTCATTGTTTCTAATCCTCAGAAATTTTATTACGGCTTTTCTTAATCGAATGAGATTATCTCTTTGTGAACTTATCAGACACTCAGAATATAGGTTATCGTTTCTTAATTTGACAGTTCCTTTGATGTGGGTGAAAATTTAACAACTGACATTAGTGGAATTTTGAATTAGGAACTAATTTAACGATAAATACACGAGTTTAGTTTATATATAGAATATACTCACCGTTAAATTTAAGATCCTGTATTTTACATACATGTACAGGATTGCACAGGATTTTGTATTAATATTAAAGTCATAATTTTATTTTTAAAATTAGTTAGGTACATAACAAAGTTATTTCGATATCGATAGTTTCACAATATGCAACAGACGACATAGTAGGCGAGAGTATTGATGCTTGACGCAGACTGCTGTGTCTTCGGGTTCGATCCTCCAATTCAAATTCAATAAAGTAGTATGATGGCACAGTGTCGTATTCTTATTTTTACACAGAATTTTTTCAACCAATTTTTTATTCCTTGTAGTCTATGTTTACTAAAAATGTTAAGCTTTTTTCAGCTGAGTTGACCTTCCATCAAGCTTGCAATGTACATTAATACATTTTCTATAGACCGAGTTATATTTAACTTTCAAGGTCAACATCTATAATTCTATTTTTGTCTTAAGATCATGAAGTATTGTTGCGAGTCTTACTATATATAGCTTACTCTTTACTTTCTTATAATGGGGTCATTCACCTAGATATTATCAAGTTTATCGCATTAGCTTTCTTTAATGGTTGCTTCGTAGAGTAATCCCACTTATAATAATCTTTTTTAAGCCTTTGTAAGTTGTTGACTGACGAACATCTCTCTTCTGTTTGATATTTATTTCAAATCAATGAATTGAGATTTTTGGTCACAATGGATAATATAGTGACATTTAATTTACGTTTTATAACAAGGTGTTCTGTAATATGGTCATAAATTCTCATCAAAATGATGTATATTTTACATAAATGTCTAAATTCACATTTAATTTTATTTACATAAATTGAACATCATTATTAAAAATTGTTTATGTGTTCTTAAAAAATGTTCGAAAAAGTCTTGATTGTGTAAGTCCCGAATGCACGTTCTCTCTGTTATTGTAATCCTATTATGTCTTTCTTCTTTACTCACTTTCGTCTCTGGCCTTACTTTATTATACACCCTCCGCTTCTTACTTCTTTCTTCGCCTCCTTGTTATTATCGCATTTCAACTTCTTGGAACCTCCTCATAATATGGTCTAACTTATCTCTCCTTCCATGCATGTTGTATTCTCCTATCCCTTCAATAGCTGGTTCCTCTCCTTTCAGTTCCTAACCAGAACGATCATCCTTTCATTCCTATCTCGTTGCTTTTCTTCATACTCCATCTTCAGCATTCTTTCCTGCTGCTGTAGCTTTATATCCCCTTCTTTCGTTATTCCTATAACCTCTTTCCTAGAACCTTTCTATCTGCTCCGCCGCCATTCCTCTTTCTAGTTTCATATAAATCCAGAGTGGTTGTATCCAGAGTCATTAGATAATTTGCAATTTTTAGATTAATTGTCATAATATACTCACAAATATAAGATATAATACTCACAAATTGTGCTTTCATCATTTGTATTAAATAAAGTACATTATAATATAAACATAGAACACCATTTAACTGTGCATTGTACAAAATTCATATCGTACGAATAAAGATAAATGTAAGTCCATATGGTATGTACGTAAACGCGTGTATTTGACAGGTGGTACATGGGGTTTGAAATGAATAAGCGTACGTGGATCTGTACGAGACAGGTCTGTAATATTTCGTGACGACAATGGAAAATATTTCCTCGTTTCATTGTTTTTAAATCAATTGTTTGCAGTTTTACAATATCCTTCATACTGAATTTTGTATTTCTTTTAGTATGTTCAAATTCATTATTAATGTAATCATTTCTTTTGTTGCCTTTTAATAACTTTTTAAATATAAAACTTACCACAAACAGTTTTTAATAAAAGTTGTGGATAATATGATTATCTACAAAAAAGCTCTACATAAAATTTTTGTGGAAATTATAGTTTTCAAGATAATCAAAAGAATAAGATTACTCTTTTATTTTCAAGATGTCGACCGAATTAAAGTATCCCTCCACATGTCAAATGTAAATTTGGGTTTGCCCTTTTACTTTTTAAATTCATGATTGATGATTTATTTATCTATTCCTCTTCCTATTCCTGTTAGCCAGCGCCAGAACGTAAGATCCGACATCTAGAATAAAATCGTAACACTTACGAAATCACTGTAGACTGTCTGAATTTGTTTACGCCTTGAAGGAACTAGCTACACTATCCACTACGCCACCAATAACGCTATATTGACTAGCGTTTAAATGTATACCATTATGCTAACCCGATTGTAGGTAATATATAACTCAAGATCATCTTGAAACTTTAATATTTCATATTAAATTGAAAATATATTTTACAAGAGGTTTTTTAAGTTTGAATTTTCTGTAGAAAGTTTTTCTCTTACGATGTATTGTAGCTATTTTATTGGAACTTATGTGATAAAACTGTATATAAAAGCAACCAGATGGCACATGCCCGGACACTTATGTAGTGGCACATGTCACGAAAAGACGAACTTGAGATATGTATTACAGTACAGTCACAGTGAAAACGGAAGCTTAATGTGTCTTTGCAAAGTACCCGCCTTGCAATGAGATTGTTTATTGAACACTTAAAACATTAAATGTAATATTGACTTTGATTTAGTTATCACTTTATCTTGTTCTGATTATTGTCTACATATACCTAGTTTTTTTGTCACAGTGCTAATGATATTCCCGAATTTTAAGAAAATTTAATTTCCATGAAAACAGATTTTCTACAACTTCTCTTTTTCAGAAGTGCTGGTCTTAACTCTACGTGTAATATACTCGTATACCTTTATAGTTTTCTTTGACGTTATAAATTACGCACATGTTTATTTAGGACGATTTTATGCTGAAAGTTAATGAGCCGGCAAGGACCGATGGAAATGCAAATAACGTAACATCGTTCCATGTTATTCATTTGCACACTTAAAAGTGGTTTTTACGAATAATATATCGTTTCATTTATCATACGTTTTACTAGTTATGCCAGTCATAAACTATAATTCTCATATGCTGAATGTTTATTTTTGGAATTGCTTAAAATATCAATAAAACTTTTTTATTTCATTTAAATATCCTCCCGTAATAAACTGTCATAATAAAAATCTGATTTTGTATGTTGATGGACGATCATAAAAATGTTTTTGTGGTCATATTTTATATCGAGAGTTATCTGTTTTTATTTCAATCTGTGATTCACATACTCTGTAAGCCACAACATACGCAAATCATCATTTAAACTTCAGAACAAACCAATAAAAAATAATAGATTATCTCAAAAACAACTTTTTAATATGCATATGATGAAAGCAAATTACATTCACAGGTTTATCGTTTGTTATTAATAGACTTAATTGTGCGGATTTGGAAAATGTGTTTAAAAACTTTACATATTATGTTTATATAAAATCGTACGCTAACGCATCGTCTATTTTATCTTTCTGTAGTTCAGCGCCCACTTAAGTGCAGGGCCGTACCGAGGTTAACTTGTGCCACTTCTTAACCTGCTTTCTTAAATTATTCATCCACTCCATGATCTCGAATTCATTAGTTATTTTAATTGTTCTTACCACTCGCGCCATCCTCTCGCTTCGGTCCTGATTGAGTGAGCTAATATTTCATTTGAACATGGCACTAGAAGAAAGTAAAAATAAATAAAAAAGGATTTAGCAGTAATTTAATAGAGCTACCATATTTATATAGAGTTCATATTTCCGTCTATGAGAACAAACGATTTAGCGATTGTGCAGTGTGTTATAATTAAAAAGGAAATTTAAATTTATCCAATGCAAAAGCAACTTGTACATATATGGTGGATGCTGCCTTTATGAATGGAAACATTTTTCTACAACACATATACATATACGCATCAAATATATATTACATTCTGTGTGTAGTTGTGTATTTTATATTACAAATACAAATCACGTTCGACCTAATCCTTCAGGTTTTTGTGGAATTAAGTTATTGAGTACTTCACCAGCTAAATCTAATGATGAAAGTAATTTAAAGGAAATGGAGTGATAATTACTAGAATTAACTCTAAAATCTTTCTTAAGTTAGAAACTTTCACAAGATTACTTGAAATCCAATACTTAAAAACTTTAACGTTGTAGACGAAAGAAAATTTATTACGTAACATTGTGATTAGAACTATGATATATCTGTTAAACTGTTATCTATAGCTAATCTGTTAAATGTGTTTATTTTATAAAACAATATTTATTGTTTTAATTTGTTTATGCAAACGATTATATCATATTTTTTATGCAAAATATACATAACTGCGAAATTAGTAGAAAATAACTGTGTGCTGGGCTAGTAAATAATTAATAGTTAGAGGTAAATTCAGTGCCAGATATGGCAATACGCGTAGTCATTCTTAGTTTTTTTAGAAGCTTACAAGGTCCAATGTTTTAAATTAAAAATATTAAATTAAGAAAAACTTTATTAAATTATATATAACCTCCAAAATGTGAAAATCTGTCAAAATGCAGTAGGATTTACTTTTAAAAGAAGTTTAATGTCAGTTTTTAAAAAATATAGAAGTAAAAACAATTTATATTACTAATTGTTATTAAAAATATCAATTCTAATTATTTCACATACAATTTTGTCGAACTGTCAAAATTTATATTACTAACGATGCATACGCACCAGCTAAATTAACTAAACTTAAATTAAAACACAAATGTGAAAAGGAATGCTTAAACGAAAACCTGAAATCTACATATTCTGAACCTGAAATCTGATATTACAATATTAAGTATAAATAATAAATTAAATATCAAAACAATGAGTGGGAATGAGTCTTATAATATAAATTTTAAACTAATTCTTAAACAAGACACAATGCATAGAAGTAAATAAAAATATCTTTTATATTAGAAAATTATTCCACGGATTCTTAGCGTTAATACGCTTTAAAGATTTTATCATTACAAACCTTAAATGAAGCTAATAGAAATTTATTAAATCTGAACAATGACTTTTTCTTAATATTCTTGTCATTATTTTATAAGTTTTTGTTTTTTGTAAAAAAACATAACTAAAATAAAAATTATATGAATAATAAGACTTCATTTATAAAACAATTTTCTTTCTTTCAGAATTTGCCCTTAAGCGCTGTAGTATCGATGGAAAATGGGAAGGTAAAGGAGGAACTCTAGGTGAACCACAGGGGTGGACAAATTACACCCCTTGTTTTATTCCAGAAGTTCAGGAGATCATGAAATCACTGTATGGAACCAGCGACGACAAGGCAGCCGCAGAGGTATTTAATTATTTATTTATTTCATTTGATGTTTTTTAAGAAAACTTTTAAACAAATATTAATTCCAAGAAAATGGAAGAATTAAAATAAGCTACGAGACGGTACAGTAGTTAAGAACATTTATACTTTCAACCTGCAAACTACTTTTGACAAAATATTGCAAAGTCCACATGTGCACAGTGTGTGCAACATTTTAGATCGGTGGTTTATCAGGAATTTTTTTAATAACAAGTTTTAAGAAAACTTTTAGAAAAGCCAAAAAGAGAAAAATAATTTATAAATTCCAATAATAAAGACAGAGTGGAGGAGCCGTGTTTTTTATTAAACTATACGATAAATTTTATATTGATTACATTATAATTTTCTGCGTACAGTTGGTCTAATAACCTTAGTCCACATCTTATTCTTTGGAATTATTTGCTTACGAAATAAGAATCTGGAAAACATAAAATATTCCGGATTTCGTTTTTTAGACATATAATAAATTAGACGCTCTTACGTGTACAGAAATACTTAAGATATTTACATTTAAAAACTAAAGTTAAAAAACAATCAAATGCTATAAATTATTAGTTGCAAAATAATTTACTGTTAACTGTGATAGAAGCTTGGTTTCATTTAATCAAGTTACCGATGGCAACTAAAAAGTAACTTGAAGGCAAGTGGGTATAAAGGAAAACTATATAGATTTTCAATTTAGTTCATTTACTTGTAAATATAAATGATGCTTTTAATAGATATAGTGATTTGTAGCAATAGCGTGTTTGGTATGGGTATACAGAATGTTGGAGCTAAAATTCAATTAAATAAAGAACACAGTTGTTTATATTTCCCTTTTGTTTCGATTTGTAACTTTTAGTTTACCTTCTACAGCTTTTATTAAAAATTAATAATAAATTTACAGAATATAGTTGAAGAATTGTTTACACAAAAAGGAAGTAAATTATAATGTCTGTGAATCAAACGATAGAGTTGTTGACTTGACAACAACTCTATGTAGTAGATACATGCAGGGCCGTATTTAGGTTTTGTGATACCTGAAAATTGAAAGGGCACTAAAAATTGCCCCATATTCATCTAGTGTAAATATAAATAATCTTCTTAACGTCTCGGAAGTTAGCATTCTGTTCGAACAGTTTAACCAACAGTTGTAGACTAACTAACATCTTAAGCCAATGCTGAACAATATGATTATTTATTTTTTCAACAGCGTAGAAGACCCTATCTATTAAACTTATTTTTTATTTAAAAAACTTCTGCTTGTTTATTCTACTATTTCTGCACTTAGTGTCTAAAGTAGTTCAAGAAACTTTAAATTAAATGATAATAATGAAACACTTGAAATAAAAAAGATTTTATTATAAGTTTTCAACTTTATAATAAATAAAACTTTACTGTTTTATATATTTTGAACTTTTAGATATTTATTCATAATTATTATCCATTCATATCGGATAGTTTTTCTTGTTTACTTTTACTAATAAAGCGAAACATGTAACGTACAGTTTTATTACACATATTGACGATCTGGTTTACCTGTAAAGGTGAACTGTTCCGTCAAAACTGTCCGATAAATCGTTACGTGTATACCCAACATAGCTTCGTTTAAACTGTAGCTCCGTAAAGTTGATAAATTGATGGTCCAATTCATTAGTGACACAACTGAAAAATTGAAATTTGAGAGGAGAATACTGTTATATGTGAAATTGTATTATCATGTCATAATCAAAATTATAAGGCAGATAAATTTATCAAATACCGGTGGATTTAGTATTTTGATTTTTATCACTAATGAACAGGACGATGTGATTCATGTATTTCAATATTATATACTGATTTATACTAACAACCTTTGCTTCTAGGATGTTGTTTTTTTCTGCTATATAATTATATGAAGAACGAAACCCCTTTAGCATAAATTATCATTCTTGTATATAAAAGAACGTATTATGCATGTATTTGTTTCGTTCTAAGTATTTGTTATTGTTATTCTTTGTTACCTACAATACTTGCGAGTCCGTAATCAATTTCCATGTTCTATGAAAGCCGATCTTATTATTTTTAGAATCAATTCAACAATGTTGAGATTTGTTCTCCAGAATCTGCGACTTGTTCTGTTTATTTGAAAAACAAAAAGAAAATATTTGCAGTTTGAATTGCACATTCTGTCATGTCAAATCACATGCTGAAACGTATGTTGTAACATAGAGACAATATTAATAAGCATATGTATTCAAAGAAATATAGTTTCGAAGAATTTCGTTTTATTCTTTTTTTGAAAGAGATTTCTTAAGTTAGTCAATCGCACAACAATAGTTTTTGTTCTCATTTGTGCAATAAAAATGTGATAAATTCTCTACTCTATATATTTATTTAATATTACGTAATCTGCATAAGAAAAATATTAATTTTAATCGATAAATAACTTTTTTATGTAATATTTTGTTATGTTTATCTCTTGTTTGGTAACCTAAATAAATTATGAAAACTAGCTTAACACAAATTAACTCCAAGGTTCATTTTCAACTTCACAAAAAGAAATTGTCTTGCAATACAGTTTCACACTTGCTAGCTTACTACTAGCTAATTAAAACGTTACATTTTCTATTTAGGTATACGTAACTGTGTCACATTACTTCTTCTACTATAGTAGGTATAAGACTTCGATTATTTAAGATATTTTTTGGAAAGAAATTCTAAATGAAGAACAACTAAACTTTATATACCCTAAACACAAAACATGAACGTTACTTTTAATACATCTTATTTTTTATTTATATTTAATTTACTAATATATAATCTTAAATGGTCTCGCTTTTCTAATGTAGTTTTTAATCTTTAAAAAAGTCTTTTGTAAAAGTTTTATAATTTTTGCAAGGTATAACAAAACTACGTAATATGTGATGGAATAAATCACCGAGCAAATATACCGACGAAGAAAATATATCAAACTAAACCCAATGGCAGACTAAAAATTTGCTTCAAACGGTGCAACACATTTTCGTGCAAAAGTATATTTGTTTTCTCAAAAAAATTTGACCTGATTTAAAAACAAAATGAAATAGATATCGTCGATTTATATGAACTATTCGATCAAATGTTCAGAGTTTTATTATACCTTGTAAACTAAAATCTTGATTTTGATACCGGATAAAATCGTATAATACTGTGGTATACATATCCTGTGTAAACAAAAAGTTTGTTGTCTCTACAAATGCTTAAGTTCCCAGTCGTATAAAATATTACGGAGCACAAAGCCATTATTCAAAGGAAGAACAACTCGTATAAAGCATTCTGATCCATAAAGCGGAGAATATTTTATATCGCAAAGTATGTTACATATTTTTATATTTGTTGACATATATTCATATTCAAGAAATTAGAAATGTATATCCTTATGACTGTTTTAAAATATATTGTAGATCTGTACAGTGTGGTGTAGCGCAAACAAGAAAGGGTAAAAATAAAGTTGTGGTAAAAAAGAATGGTCTTTTCTTCGTAGAAATGTTTATTTTGTAAAACGAACTGCATAGTAACGTCATCCTTTTAACAAAGCTGTAACTAATCCACACTTATTGAACTCATAGAATATAAGGAAGGTATAACCCGTTAGAAAGAGTTACGTATTTGTAAGGTTTATTTATATATATATATATATATATTTTTTTTTTTTCTTCTTTATATTTTGAATGGCTTATTAGGACCACAGTCCTTTTTTCGCAATATACACTTTTCCCTTTTCAAAACAACTTAAACTGTATATCCTACAATCTACCATATCCTGTCGATGGCAAGAAATATCGACCAGTTAGGGTTTATTTATATTAATATTATTATAATAATTATTAAAATAGAAAAGTTTACCTTTTACAAAACTTTGAACACAAATTCAGTTTTGATTTTCTTTTTTGTTCATGAATTTTTAGGCAAAAGTGTTTTCAAAAAACGTTAGCGATTTGGTGCCTTCTATGCCTCTGCCTAGCTGCAACTGGTCTCAGTCTCTGCAATTTCTATCCGTTCCATATAATATTTTATATTTAGATTACATTTATTCATATAATATGTATGACATTTATATGCAGAGTATATACTCGAGAGAAGACACTTAATAAAAAGTTGTGATGTGATTCAATCTCTAAACGATTCTGGTTATTTATCATCTTAGTAGAAACTACAATAAACGTGTATTATTCTGCATTATTAAGTATGAAGCCTTACAAGTTCTTTTCAAAAACTTTTCAAATTCAATACTACTTGAACTTTTACGGTGAACATTTTTTGAAAGTTATTAAACGTGTTATACAGAAAGTTTTTACTTTGATTTTGAAAGTATTTACCTACCACGTGCCAACGTGTTAGATATGAGTCAAACTAATGCTGTTTAGATATCCTATACACTCTGAGGTTCTATTGAACTTTGGCATTAATATATAATAGTTATTATTTATTTAAGGGAAGTGAATAATTCATTTGAAAATAGTTCAGTGACGATTGCTCTGCTTGATATTTAAATTCTGCATATCATTAGCATTTCATTAAATATTTCATGAACTTTGCAATATAAAAGTCGTTGGAGTTTTAATTACATTTAAATACTTATGAATAATACATAAAATAGATACCTAATATCAAATAATAATATGTAACCACTAAGGAAAATTTTCGGTGATATTGATGGAAACATAAATTTATCGTTTCAGCTTAAACTTGACATTGCCAGCCGAACGAGAACTCTGGAATTCGTGGGTCTTGGAGTGTCACTTGCAGCTCTACTACTGTCATTAGGGATTTTCTGTCACTTTAGGTTGGTATCATACTTGTGATGTATTTATGACACAGCACGCTGAATACGTCAGGGGCATGATTTATATTCCAAACAAATTTCTAAAACCAAATAAATTTAATTGTTTTTTCTAATAATATTTGCAGGTTTATTTGGGTGAATTTCCCTCTTTAAAATTTATTATTAATCAACTTATTCCACATTTATGCTTGAATTTTCTACGTTCGAAAGTCCAGGATCATACTTGTATATATATCATACTAAAAAATAATTTTCTGAAAGATTAATGGATTACGGCTTAGGATGATTATACAACTGTTATAACAATGCGCTAAAATATGAAAACTAAATTATCAAAGCATAAATAACATCAACAAATTCAATATTATTTCAATATTTTCAATTCCAGTAATAACTCACAATAGGTACGTTATGGGAACATACCCCAATGTTTAGTAACTTCCCCATCGAGATTTTGCCGTTAGCAAGTTTTAGATTATTCTAGCAGTTAAATTAAAATTCCGCGAATGAATGATAAAATGAATGTGATAGATTAACAAACCAAAGATAAAGTCTATATATGATATATGAAGTCACAACACTACAAAAACTGCCAACATAGTAGGACATAGTAGTAAAATTTGTACGAATGTATAGGGATGGAGTTTATGAGAGTCTAGAAATATTAGACGATTTCAAATGTAGACTTTTAAAATGTTTAAAAATTCGCATCAGTTTTTTATGTATCTAACCAAAACGGCAATGTATTAAAAATACAATAAAAATTAACAACAAAATTCTAGCCATTTGATGAAAATGGCACTTGAACATTTTTCTTATCTAAAAACATCCTTAAATTGAATTTCCTGTTTCAGACGTATGAGAACATAAGAAAAAAGAATAAATGTTGTTTTTCATAACCTTCGTCTGGAAAGGTTTTTGTTCTACTACAACCTCCAGCTAATTAGCAATGTACAAATAAATAATTAATTACTTAGATAAAGCTTACAAAGCGAGTGTTATCTTTGTGTTAATAATTCTATGTTAAAATTAGTAATTTATATCTTATAGTTTAGAAAGTTACCGTTGTTCCGTTAGTGTTACGATGTTCACTGTGAACTAGTCGTTTTTCTAGATCGCTTTCGCACAAATTTCATGGTTTTTCAAACATATTTTGGGATACCCTGTATTAGTTTATAAACATTGGAAGTATCAGATACATGATAATTTACAAACATAACCTAATTTATAGTCGTACGATATTAGTTTGTTGTACAATCGGTTATGCAATATAATTAACTTAACTGATGTAATTAAGTAAATCAGTTTGCCATAGCATTATAATTGCACATTGCACTTTACTGACATGAACTAATTAAACCAAACTAACCACAAAATCATGAACCAATGTCGATTTACGATTATGTAAACTACAAATTGCAAATCCTTCCAATATTAGCAACATTGTTTAATCTGTAAACGTATTACGTAATAAATGTGGTATAATATTCCCAGTCCATTAGCTACTTCTGTTTATTTAAGGATTTGTGTTCAATGGAGAAAGTAAAAGTAACCTTTATGTATTTTGCCGTGTTAGATAATCTTCAGATCCGCATTAAGGCTGGTTTGTGGAGCTTTCTTGCGGTTGATTTTATTTTCTAATCTAAATTCTACAATACCCTTATATTTCTTGTTCTAAATGACATTTCTTCCACATGAAAGGTTGTTATAGGGTGAATCAGGTTTCAATCCAGGTAGGACACTTGTTAGTTGGCCAAAAGGTAATTCCGAGGTTCACTTTCTGAGAAGTGCCCAAAAGAATAAGTTACAAAGTAATATTTGCTTTAGGTATTTCGTTTCTACTATCGTTTAATTAGGCACGCTACTCAAAGATGATGTTCGCTAAACTCTAATCAGGTTATTTTAAGAAGGAGAGTGGAATTTGTGCCAAATCTCATGTCGCATAACAATAAATTTCTCTTGGATATTGTCCAGACATTAGGGGTTTTAAGTTATGTAGACCAAAGGTCTAAGCCGCAAAAACTTAGTAGAAAGTTGCTCTAATCCGGAGGTGGAGTGAATGGAATCTGTTACAAATCTATCCCAAATAGAATGGAATCTAAAATGAATTTCTATAGTTTTGATAGCACACAACTAATTATGATATTTATTTAATTAGGAGTTTAAGAAATAACCGAACGCGCATACACAAGAATTTATTTGTTGCAATGGTGATCCAAGTATTGATACGTCTCACATTATACATTGATCAAGCTGTTCTCAGAGGAAAAAAGGGACAAAACGATGAAGGAATTCATGGAATCGATAACACGGTGCGTGTTGACAATCTATGAATTATTGAGCAGCAACACCTAATCACATCTAATCTCATGTTTTCCTCTATCTCTTTCAGCCCTTCCTATGTGAAGGGTCCTACGTCCTACTGGAGTACGCTCGGACAGCCATGTTCATCTGGATGTTTATCGAAGGACTGTACTTACATAATGTTGTGACAGTTACAGTTTTTCAGCAACGTTTTCCGCACTATGTGTATGGAGGATTAGGGTGGGGCGTTCCAGTTATCATGACGACAGCATGGGCGCTTGTAACTGCTTTTAAATTTGGTGCAAGCAAGTAAGTTGTTGTCTAATATATTTATGAAATATTACAACCTATTAAATCATACTTGGTATTTAGTAAAAGATTACCTAGTAAGAATCGCCAAAGAGATTTATTCCCCAGGTGATGCAATTAAATGAACTTTAATCCGCAAAACATATTTCCAAGAAAACTTAGTAGAAAATATATAGGTAACAAAACGTAAAAGCAATTATGTAGTTATAGATATTCTAGATCAAATGGCAAACGAATGTGATGGTAAGAAACCAACAAAATTAAAAAAGATACTGGATAAGCGTTTGCTTTAGTAATAAACTTTAATTGATTTCGAGTATAACAAATTAAGTATTAAAACCACTTTTTTACAGTTACTATAAAGACAATATTATTTCTTTTTCCATTCCAGATGCTGGTTTGGATATAACTTATCTCCATATTACTGGATCCTTGAGGGGCCTCGGTTAGGCGTTATAGTGGTAAGCTGTATAAATATTATTTGATACTTCATAGTTTTATAAACATTTGTATAGGATCCTATCCAAGATAATGTTGTTTTTATAAAATCATCAAGCAAATATAACATCAAGCCGAAAGTAATAATAAATAACTTTTCATTTTCAGCTAAATTTTTTATTTCTCCTGAACATTATTCGAGTCCTAGTAGTTAAATTAAGACAAAGTCACACAAGTGACGTGGATCAAGTGAGGTAAGCCATCTGTACATATCTTTATTGGTAAAGAATTTATATAAGATATATTGAAAATTTATATTGTGGCTTTTTTTGGTTTAGAGTCCGACTTTAATATCAAGGTCACGTTATTTTGTGTTGGTTAAGCTTTATAAGTTTATTTTAGTTAGGAACGCGTGCAGTTCTTGATTGTCTGCAGAAACACAAACTTGTATAAATATTTCTGAGGCTCAATATTCAATGTATTATACTTATCAAAGTTTTTTTCAAAAAACGCAACGTTTCCAACATTTCACTGTAAAATATTTAAAATTAATTTTTCACATAATATAGAAAAGCTTGTTTGCCTTTGTAACGAGAACTGTTTGACCCGCAGCATTGTACGAGCTATTCCTGATTATTATTCCTGACGCGCCTCCAACATCAAAGGACTTACATGATTGTAATAACCGTTGCTTATTATTTGCAGAAAAGCTGTTCGTGCGGCTGTCGTTTTGTTGCCGCTCTTGGGAATAACCAATCTGTTGAACATGACACAGGCGCCTCTTCACAGGTCGCCCTGGGAGTTCGCAATATGGTCATACACCACGCATTTCCTAACCTCCTTTCAAGGCTTTCTTATAGCTTTGTTATACTGTTTTCTAAATGGCGAGGTAAGTTAATATTTTAAATTGTTATTAATTTGTTGTTTTATATTTGTTACAAATTAAATAGTTGTCAAATAACAATCTAATTGCCTAGTAGTAATGAATCTTGAAATTACCTTGTGCCAAGCTAACTTTGGAAAGTGTTAGCGTATTTAAGCTTACTAATTAAGGTTAGCTAATACTAGTACTAATGTATGAAATAAAGCTGTCTTGTTAAGATATGCTGTATTTTTAGTTGAGTACACTAATAATAATAAAATATTTTATTTCATATTTTTTTTCATCAAGTTTAACACAAAATATAGAATTTTCTTTTCTTCATATTACCAATGTCTCTTTTCATAATTGAAATTATTCGTTTTTCCATACCTTGTTAAATTTGCCTCTAAATAAAATAAAATTTCGCGGAACTTGCTTTTAAAGTAAGCTAATATTGACATCTGTCAAATGTCAAATTGAAAAAATCTTAACACTGACAGAAATACTCTCGATCTGTTCGTGGAAATGGTGAAAATTACTTTTTTATCGACTTGATACTCGTACATAGTCTAAGCTAAGATATGTATTTTTTTTTTCAGGTAAGAATTGCTATAATGAAAAGTGTAAGCATTTATTTATCATTGAGAGGATCTCAATGGGCGCCGAAGCGATCTCCACGACCATCTGTTTTTTCTGGGGGGTATGCAACAGCACCAGAAAATGATCCAGCTTGTATTCCTAAGGATGATAGGTTTGTAATATAATTATATATATATATATATATATATATATATATATATATATATATATATATATATATATATATATAAAGTATATATATGTGTGATTCTTTTTTTAATCACTTGTCTACTTTCCATAGTATTGGGTTTCTTTGTTTAGTAGAGAGATACAATACAATACAATTACGTCATACCTAAAGATTCTATTGTTAAACTTACAAAAGGTTCAAAATAATTTTCTCTGTTTTGAAAATAAAGAGTATTTGTATACTTCATCAGTTTTTACATCTTTTTTTTTAAATATATCGTACTCGTACAACAAACAATGAACAAGAACTTCAATCTTATTCAAAATTGAGCAACTTTCACAAGTATAATTACACAATGTTTTTCAGCATACACGGGTTTTACTGAATCTTAACCTATTAACTACCAACATATTTAAAGGTTATTTTTATTTGGACATAATATCTAATATACATAATTCTTTTAATAGAATCATTAAAAAGAATAAAGTAACTCCATTTAGAGATGATTCAATGAAAATCAAACTGTTTACCAGAATAATATTATATTGTAAGTCCTAGTTTCTAACTAACTAACGGCGTTAAAATTAGGCGATTTTCAAAGATATTTTCGTGAAAAAATTAGGCAACTTTATATCCAAAGGTATTAGCTAAATCATATGTCCTGAAATGCGCATAAATAGCCTAATTTAACAAAAAAAATAAAGTTGTTCTAGTGTTAAAGGGCGCGGTAAAAGTTGGAGTGTTTATATTACAATTAACATATCAGTGACGTTCAAATGCATTGATCCAAGATTCCCATCAAGATTACATATATTGTAACTGTTTAACTGAGTCAAAGTCTATATTTATCCTATATTGGTCCAAGTCCTATATTTTTCAATTCTGGTTTTGTCAAATCGAATTTAATCCATGTGATTTTTATTCGCAGTGCGGCCTTAGCCTCGTAAGGACAGAAAAATCTCTATTAATGTTAGAAAATGGCGTGTATTATAATAAACATAATATGAGTTTGCTTTCCGGTTTTCCTGAAATTAGGGCTTGAATAATTTCACGGTGTTGTAACAGCCCGCAATTAACAGTGTCGTTGACAAAAATGTTTAAATCACTGTTTTATGATCGCACACATAATTACGCATCCGTGCGTTGTACAATAATTGTTTTGTACTTGTGAATTCTTCTTTTATATTTTGTTTCGTAAGGATGTGAATACAGTCGACCTTCCTATAATCCGAGTTCTTTCTATATGAATACCGTAGATATTGTGACCCACGAAGCTTACAAAACGAACTCTGGCATTATTTATATTTCCAGGTCATGAACTCTTCACGAAACTTTAACATTTATTTATGATTTTTAGGTTATGCTTTATTTGATTAGATATTTACTAGCTACTACGATGTAAGGTATAAACTAAATAAGTAAACTTAAATTTCTTGAACTGTCTAACATCCCAGTACACATTTTGGAGTCACTTTACCATCATATTGAAGATGCGTATAATTTTTTTGTCATGAAAGAGTTCATTTACTGTTCAGTTTCTTACTGTCGTTCATACATGTCTATTTTATCGACTACAAATGTGGAACCACTCCACCTGTCGAAATGCAAATGAAGATAAAGTTGATGCACGTCACAAAACGTCACAAAACAGGACACTTCACCAAATTGTTTACTGAGATATTTGTGTAGCAATAATAAAATAGCAATAATAATAAAAATATCATTTAATTCACATTTATGTAGCAGATACGCTTAAATAATAAGTTTCCACTTTCTATTTTTCTTCTCCTCTTCTCTTCTATGTATTGTCATCTCTTTAAAATATGGAATAGTGTAATAGAGAAGCGCAAAAATATTATTTAAATGTCAGTTACTACTGGTTACAGCTGGTCCGTGTAATCCATAAAGTTTTGGTTGTATGCCCGTCATGAACAAAGAAAATTAAATCCATTATTTAAGTCCGTGACATAAAATGCAGGATAAACATTAGGGACACAGAAATTCAAATTTTTCATAGCTAAATCCTGTCAACTTTTGCCGTAAATGCCAATATACATATATTAACCTACATTTCAATTAAACATTTAAAAAAACCACCTCTAGAAGAGGATATAAGTTTATTTCATTAAAAGAAACATTTCTAATATTTTTTTTTTTACATTTTAGTGAAGCTGTTGAAAAAGGAAAGTGGGTTCGTCTTTGCTGTAAATCAGGGGCGCGCCCAGTACCCCCTGAACCCACTGCTCCAGAGTAAGTCTAACAACGTGTATCACTAGCACAGTTGCAACGTAGTGGTAGTAGTAGGTATTATTATTTTATTTTTATTTGTGTTTTGTGAGCGTTTACTTAATAATTTACTTGACTACTACCTATAAAGTAATGTGAATGATTTTGAATGAAATACAATGAATTTTTTTTTAGAAAACGTAGAAGAATTTATTAATAAATTGTCTAGTCTAGCATTGATTGATTGATGTTTATTTCAGGTAGCATATGATATAGAAACTATTTTGTTTTCTTTAATAAGTTGTTGCACAATTAAAACAAATTCGTTTACAGTGACATCTATATTACCAACCTTTCAGATTCGATATCTGTTTTACAAACCACAAGTTTATTAAATAATAGGTTTGCGTCTCGAATGTTATTTATAATATATATATATGATATAGATGTCTCTGACTGTTATAAGAAACGAAGTGTTTGTAAAAATCTTTTTACGATCAAATAAACCAATCCTAGTTATTTTCAATGGTAAAATGACAATGGTATAAATTTTTATCTATTTTCATTAAGGTAATTGCTTACAAGTACACGGTCCGACCGCGTCTGATCTCTGCTATATAATTTGGTAGTGACCAACATAGTTCAAGCTGAATAGAAACTTTATGTGTCAACATTTATTATTTATGAATATTTTATGTTTCAGAACTAGCGTCTGACGACAACTGCACCCCTGTCTTGGATGTTCTAAGATCTTTGAAAAGGCTGATTACTTATATTACCTTTGCATACCTTACATCTTAGTAATACAAGTAATTTGTTAAATATATTGTAAATTTTATACGAATTATAGTTAATAATATTATGAATTATTTATGATAGTAAATACAGTAAACCCTCACACAAGAAAGTTGTTAATACTACAGTGAGTCCTTGACTTACGCGGTTAATTTGTTCCAGTGGTTTCCGCGTAAGTGGAATAATCGTGTAAGTTGAATAGATATGTTCACGGCGTCGTTAGTTAATAGCGATGAGTGATTAGTACATCATAGCTACGAAAATAGTTGATTGTCAGTATCAATTACATGGAGGACATTTACTTGTGATTAGTTGCTTGAGTTGCGTGCTTATAGGCGACCAAACTGTGACTTAAGTTATGCAACTGTTAAACTATGCGCGTTAGTACTAAACGTTTACAAGCTACATCTATTCTATAAAACATTAAACTAACTTTTAAAATGGACCTTAAATATCAAAAGAAACAGAACGGCGTAATAAAAGACGAGATTATTTGGTAAGATGCATAACTATTCACTCCTGAGAATCCGCGTAAATCGAGGACGCATTGTATTTAATATATTATTTGTATACCACATTTAATGGCCTAACCGAGCCTAACTTTGGCTTATAATATTGTAATTCTAATGTAATATATCCTATCATATCAAGGCTTAACAGGCGTTTTATCGCCGTCCAGCGGATACGCTATACATCTGTTTCATTAAATTTTCTTTTAACTTAAGTTGAAGATGTTTTTCGCTTATGGTTACCCTATTGGAATGATAATTCAGATAATTTGTATTAACGAGGGATTAATGTGTGTACTATTTTATTTTTAATGCGAAATCTACATGTGAATCAATCAATATACATCTAATGCAACTTACTGAATTGGATTGTGAATCATGTCTTAATATTTATAAAAATGTACTACAAACTCATACATACATATTGATAAATTGGCATCACTATATTGATTGCCCTATTAATTATTAAAAAGATAAAACAAGACTCTGTTAAGACCAATTTAATAGCAGTAATAGTCGATTTTTTTAAATAACAAAATCAATTGACATATTTAAATATATTTCTAAACAAAATATAAATATTAAACAATAAAGAATTCGTTTTTTTTTAATTTTAAATATAATTTTTTCGGGCTCCCTAGGCACGTAGCCTTTTATCGCCCCTAATATAAAGAATTCGTTCACAACTCAATTAAAGAGGCAGCTTATAAAAAATTCTTTCACTTGTAAATGAAGCATATTGTTCTGAATAAATTTCCATCTGTAACATCAGTTATATTATCATTCGTTGCTAAATTTTTAATTTTTATATATGGGAAAAACCATTTACTTAATTATTTTTAATATTCCATTGCTATAGTTTGTTATTAATATAAACGATAATTGCCAATTATTTATTTACATAATAAAATCTATGGAATGAAGTATTTTTGAATGTGGAATGTAATTTATGACAGTTCAATAAAGTTATCAATTGACAAGTGAGATATCAGTGCATAACAGATACATTAAATTCTTTAATGTTAATTAATTTTATATTATTTTTCTAATAAATATACAGTGTAGAGCATTGGTCTTCTTAAAGATTTTTCTCTTTCAATTCAATCTTTCTTTACATATTTGTTCTTTTCATCTCACCCCGCGACTTCCTCACTCTCTTCCATTCCCTTTCATAAGTGTTTCAGCGCTTCTGTTTCCGTTCAATCATTCAACATATGATAACTTATTCTTCCTAATTTCGCTTTCTCTAATAAATATTTTTTCTTATTCTCCACTTTCTGTATTTTTTAACACAATTTTTCCCAAATCCGCAAAGGATCATAATCGGTCTTTCTCAGAGTCTGTTTTATTATAACTGATATCAGGCTTTTTAGTTTGCAATTTACATAGGCAGGTCAAAGTAAACTGAATAATAACTAATTACATTTACTTCCGGCTGTAATTTTTGCTTTAGAAATTTCAGTTTTTCTAAATTAGATAAAAGTATACTCCGATCACTTTCTATATTAAATTCCCTTTCTCCGTATTTAAAACAACTCCCACTCTGATATCTTTCGCAATATGCACTGAATGTGAACTGTAATTAACATCGATATTTTTATCGTTCAAAGAAATGCTTAACATCAAAGCATGTCCGATATGAGATAACGAAATAATTTTTTGGAATGAATTGTGGTCATGGAAATTTATTTAAACATAAATTTATTTAATTGCATAAATGACCTATTCAGAAGCCAATGCGATTACGTAAAATAGAATGTTAAGAAAGTTATGTTTTTCTTAATACTGCATTTATTAATTTTCTGAAAGGTACTTTTTTTTTAATGTAGATTTTACATCGAAACACAGAAACCCTAAAAAGGATTTTTAAAATTTTGTGTTTCTTTCAAAGTTTGATTAATGAGAATGATAAATAATGGACTTAATCGTAATGGCTTCTAAAATTATTACAGAAATATTCAGATTCCAAAAACAATTGGTACTTTCACGTTAAAAGAATGTTACTTATTTCTTAAGAATTTGTAAAAAGCAGGTAATTAAAAAATGATCGCTTCTGAACAGCTCAAATATAACATTAAATATAATGTATAAATCAAAATAAATATATAATGTAATTTTGAATTGTTATCAGATTGTTTTAATGAGTGATAAGATGAAATCGTGATATTATAGAAACGTACAATTGAAATTATATATATATATATTCTTTTCTAGCAAAATTGAGATAAAATGGAAAAATTTAATTTCTTCAATATATTAAAATATTCAATATATTATATTAAATTAAATATATACATGATAAATTCTATTTGTAGAATGACATATTTCAGAAAATAATAAAAAATAAATAAAAACAATAAAAAACGAATAAAGATGTAAGAAAATGTATTAAATATGAAAATTATTTTTACACAAAATATTTAAATATGTTATGGTAATTAATATGTAAGTTTATATATTTATATCATAGATTTGAATGTTGTATTGTTTAATGGTAAATATTTATTCATTATTTTCTAGGATAATATAGTACAGTACAGTAAGACTTTTCGATTCTACAAAGTATGTTTCGTTGTTCTTCTTAAACACATCTTTTTAAAAAAAAAAACTTGTATCAATTCGTTCAGATCTGTAATGAAGACCGAATGACACTAAACAATTTATATTTTGTGAATGTGATATACAGATGTAGCATTAACATTAAAGCAGTCTATTTGAACTTGAAAATTGTCCCGCCATGTTTAAAGGTAATTATTATGTTTTTCTTCATCAGTACATAACGAAAATAAATCCATTTAAATGTTTCCGGTACAAAATATTATTACTTATAAATTTAATAAAATATTTATAGGTATATTTATATGAAATAATTACGTAAAACTTTTACATAAATAAATCGTAAATTATTCGTTTCATAAAACGTGTTTTTTACCTCAGTTTTATGTAACATAATATTTTAAAGTATTTATTAATATTAAAAGATAATTATAATTAAATCGAAATGTACCAATAGAAAATCACACGCTCTTGGATATTGTTGAAGTTTGGTTCACCCAAATTTTTATATGTTTCTGTAATAGTATTTGAAATACAACTTTCTCACATTAATTTGTTGTTACAAAATTAGGGATTACTTAAGCTAGACGGCCTATGAAAACAGAATTTTATAGCTTATTATATAATCCGAGAGGGTTAGGTTTATCAATGTCAAAATTTTCTGTTCGTTTCGATTTTAATGACAAAATGCGGGTTGTCTCAAAAAAAATAATATATCCACACTTCGCTTTAAAAGTGGGTGACTTGTTGAATTTTAATTTAATTCGTACACTTATATTGGATACATTATTTTGTGACACCCTGTATTTGAAACTGCAATGAATTCTAGTGTAATATTTAGATTATAAGATTGATAAAATTCTGTTGGAACAATTCATGTGACTTCTAATAGATTTAATGAAAATTCTGTTAAACTGTTTTTTAAAATATCATAAGTTCTAATTTTATAATCGGTGTTTTTTAAGAAATTAAATTTATATATTACAGCTTAAGATGTAATCTACATGAATAATTGAATTAAAATTAAGATATTTACTGAAGTTGAAATACAACATTGAACGAACAATATGTATTTCTGTATTTGTTTTTTTTTTTTGCTCGTTTTTATCCTTTTAACTTTTTGTGAATATACTATAAAACTAATTTAAACAATATTTATGTAATAATAGAAATGAAGAAAAATATTTATATTTACTTTACTTACAATTTAGGGATTAAATCATTAAATTAAAACGGAACATGGATTAAGAATATATAAATTTACTTGTAATATTTTTTACTGTTTCAAATTTCTTAAACATTATATATTGTGTATTCCTAAAATAAGAAAATGATTGAAGTCTAAATTAATATTGAAAATAACGACAGAAAAAAATTAATATTTTAGTACGAGTAGATATTCATATTTATAAATTCATACATCAATGGGGATAAATAGTACGCTGAAAGATTTATATGAATTGTTAAACTTACCATTAAAACAAATGTATATTTATAAATAAAGATTTATATATTTTAGGTTATGTCATATAATATAAAAAAATATTCTAAAAATTTAGCGTAAATCTAATATAAGAAATGTTATTGGCATTTACAATTGGCAAATAAACTTCTGATATACAAACATTTATTCTTTTAACATAGTGAAATATATATCACAAAAAATCAATGCAAATAACATATTTATAACTACTAAAATAACAGGTGTTCAAATTGAAATGCTGAATTTAAATTTCGTACTATTTTTTCCCTAAATCAACGTCTCTTAAGCTATCTCTTAGAATAGTATAGTTTTACTGGACACCTTATATAATTTTAAAATTTATTTCTGACAGGTGTAAAGAGTGATCCTGGCGTATAGGAACAAGAACTGCGTGAACAAAACCTCGATTTAAAGCGGCCAATTGATATGCCTGCGTATACGAACGTAATTACATTCATCAATGTTGCGTTTAGTTTTCTAAATTTTCTTTTTTTACAAGTTTGGTTGTTTTTATCATATTTTATTCCATGCAGGTATTTGCTCTTTAAGTCTCTGGCCATTGCGTACCTAACTAATAGTTATTAATTATTCTTATATATATGCTAATTATAGCTTTGTATATAATAATTGTATGTACGGAATATACAGGAATGAACCAAGCCGTACCGATAAAATATTAGCACTGTCACTGAATTTAAACATATTTAAATAGAACTAAAGTATAAATCATTTTAAAACCTCGGTTTTAATAACTGCCATATATCTTAAGAAACATTAATCAAATAATTTTAAAATTCTTCAATTTACATAAAGCTTAATTTAATTTTTTTATCTAATGATATAAAAAATGTACACGTTTTTTTATATTTGCATGTCGTTATCGTCGAAGCTAGTAACAGTTTTTAAATAAATTATAAACTACCCAATATTAACCATGGCGGAGATGACGCAGTTACACTCAATGTAACAAAATATATATTGATTATGAAGCAATTGAAGGTTTTGCATTATTAAAAGTAAAAACTATCAACTAAATAATAAATATCAAATACATAATGGAGCTTATTTAATTACTTACAAATGGATGAATAGCGCGGCCTTCTATCTCATTTTCTGATTGGGTAATGTCTGTGGAGAATTACAATTACAATCCTGTTATTTTAAAGAACCGGAATTAATACCTGAGCCAAATTTCACATAAATCTGAAGTTAGAACAAGATAACATACAGCTGCGGTTCCATCGCTGTCTTACATATATTTTGTTCCACATAATTTCCTGTAAGGGTTGTCTTAAGTCTCAAGGGCTGTTGGAAGTAGTTAGATGCAGTGTGAGAGCCTAACGCTAATGTTATAAGAGTTCTTATTGCATGTAATTTTTGCTGGCAATATTGTAGTGTGATGCAAACTTGTTTGACAATTGTGTCAGTAAAGATAAAATAGCACAAACTCGTATTTCACTTTCATACAAATTTAGCAGATAAAGTCAGTCAAATATGACAAAAATGACAAAAATATATCCCGAAGACGTAAGACAAAAATTACTACTATGTAATGAATACATCGTGGTATATACATATACATTTACTTATATATTTAATGTTAGTGAAGTAAATAAATAACCTTGACTGATTAAGTCTTAAACTCATTATTGCGTGAGATGGTCACACTCCTAGCAAGTAGATAATTTCATTTCTTTAATCTGTCATTGCCGTTCTCGTCGCGTTGTCTTCAATAAGACTTCATTTTTAACAGTGTCTACTTTAATTGATTAAAATGAACAACAGTTTAAATTTTGACGAAACCCGTCAGCTTTTTGGATTTGTGGACTATACCGCTTTCGGGTTAACATTACTTGTTTCGTTGGGTGTTGGTGTATATTTTGGTGTTTTTAAAAAAGCTGCAAATGCAAAGGAATATCTCTATGGTGGTAAAGAAATGACGTCATTTCCTGTGGCGATTTCCTTACTAGCTAGGTAAAATAAATAACCAAATAAAAATATTAAATAAATAAAATTGAGTTAAATAACTTTCATATGAATTTCAGTCAGATTTCTGCTGGAGCAATGATTGCTTTACCATCAGATGTTTACGCGTACGGGGCCTACTTTGCACTGACAGTACCGATGATGATTCCCACGGCAATTATCATTTCCTTTTTATTTCTACCATTACTGTACAAGCTGAACATTTCCTCTGCGTATGAGGTATGTTACCAACTTTATGGAATTAATATATTTAGTGATATTTTCAATAACAAATTACTACTAGATCTTAGTCGACTTATTAGATATATATCGGCTGACCTTGAACAAAGTGAAATATAAACCTCATACCTTAGAGCGAGCATAAGTAGTCAAATTTTGAAAATATAGGCCTTTGAAAAATCGTGTAATATTAACGCACTTGGAATCTACCAGTTCAAGGAAAAGATACTGTAATTATAAGGGCGCAAAATGGACTATGATCCTAAGAAGCCCGGCAAAATATAAAAAAAAAATAACGCACTTAGATACTTACAAATTGGGGTTAGTTTCACAAGCAATTTAAAATAACTATTATATTATCATTAAAAAATTGATTTACACTTTCTTATGTGATTTTAATATAAAAACTGTTCTAGAAACAAACCTTAACTTTTAAGTGAGCTGTATTAATCCCAGTTACATACAACAAAATATTTCTTTCGTTTAATATTCAAGAATAAATTAAATTCCATTTCCTAAAACTTGAACCTTTATGACTTTTGTTGTATTTGTACTACATTATAACTAGTCTTGTTATAGATTTTGTAAGTGTTTTGCAAACCAACCATTTTGAAACCCGATAAATACTCATACGTACTGACCTGTTTCACAATGACATATAAAATGTTATTTGTGCATTAAGATATCAATAAAAATTACAAAATAAATAACCATAGATTTCTTCCGCTGTTCTCATGTAGTGAATGCTCTAATGCAGGGGTTCCCAAAGTTTTGAAGTCGGATTGAATAGATATAATCGGATAACCTGATTACAATAAGTTACAATTAATTGAAACACGCATTTTGAGATAAAATAAAAATCCTTTCGGGATCATTTAAGAAATTTTTTTTTTTTCTTTAACAGTACCTAGAAATGCGGTTCGGCTACTCGTTGAAGATGTTGATTTCTTATACCTTCATTATAAACCTACTTGCGTTTCTTCCAATCATCATTTACTTACCGGCGATGACGTTATCAGAAGGTACGTATTTACTATCTATATCTTATATATTTTAAAAATAATACGGTACCGCTATTACTAAGACACCGATACTACAACTAAAGAAGTCTTGCTACTAGTATGTGTATTTGCTTTACAATTATTTCAACAAAAGATTAAAGCCTAATGTAGATTTGAAAACCACCAAAAGTTATGTAGATTTGTAAAGTTTTTATTTATAGAAAATTCTATATTAGTAAATATAAATAATACCTGTAAAACTCAACACATGAATGTAGTATTGAAAAAAACATTTTTAATTATCATTTAAAAGTTTATTAATGAAATCATAATATTCAGTAGCTACAAAAACAGACAAACTTACAAAAAGAGAACGATTCAAGTGTCGCTGTGTTTTTATATCTTATTGAAAATTCTTTCCATTTAAAATTAATCACTAAATCTTATCTTAAAAACCTTAGTAAAACTAGACATTAGTCTGATTCAATATTAAACATTGTTATTTCTACCTAAGGTTTAATGTTTATTTAAATTTCAAAATTTTATTTTATAAAATATTTCATGTTAAATTTTCGCTGTTATTTACGTAACTTTTTGTATGTAATATAACACAATTAAAGTATTATTAAGCTAAATATAATAGAATAGGATTGTTCTTAAATAAATAAAATTAATTAATTAATTAATTTTGTGTTATTTGCAGTCAGCGGCTTTAACACTCATTTGATAAACGCAGTCGTCTGTGCAGTGTGTGTGGCTTACACAGTGCTTGTAAGTATGATATTTATTTATATTTTATTAATTAATTTCTTTAATTACATTTCGATATTTATTAGATATGATGTTGAGTTATTCTCAACTGGAGTATTAAAATTTAAAGAAAGGTAATGAGAAATTATATAGAAATTGTATAATGCTATCATGATTTGAGTTCAGTGGCGGATCATTTTTGCTCTAGCCGAGCATAACTGTAGTTTAACCAAGCAAAATACCTAGTAACATTTTTCGTTAGTTAACTGTGGTCTTTCGTTAATAAAACTGGAATTTAAAACCCATTTTTTAGATTAAACTTTAGTTATGACACAAAATGGCTATTGAGTAAGTATAACTTATGTTAATTTTAGGGAGGCATGAAGGCTGTGATTTGGTCTGACGTCTTCCTAGCTGCGATTATGGTACTTTCATGTTTTGTAGTCGTAATTCTCGGTGTTATAGAAGTAGGTGGGATAACGGAAGTGTGGAATAAAGCTTCGGAAGGCGGTAGATTCGATTTTGAGTAAGTTTAATAAGATATGTATATATTGAAACAATCATTTTCTTATTCAATTTTTAACATCGAACAATTAGAGACAACACTAATACTTTTGTATTAAAAAAATAACGAAATATTATTGTATTTATTTGATGTCAAATATAACTTTATGATATTTATAAATAACTGTAATTTTTTTCAGTTACAGCGCAAGTTTAACAAAACGTAACACGTTTTGGAATGCATGTCTTAATGCGTTTTTGCTATTTTCTTCATACGCAGGACTTAATCAAACATCGGTCCAAAAACTAGTGTCAGTGAAAACGCTACCGAAAGCTAAATGGTAATTAAGCTAAACTATATTGAACAAGTTTTAGTTAATGTTATATAATTAATATTACTTTCCAGGGCTGTATTCATATTTGCAATTGGTTTTGCCTTAATTGTAAGTCTCTGCGCAGCATCAGGTATTGTAATGTATGCAACTTATCATGGATGCGACCCTGTTAAAGCTGGGGTAAAAATTGCATTTATTCTTCTATAACATATATGTAAATTTTACTACTAAACCTAAATGTTATATTTGTATACATTTTGTTTTTTACAGATTATTGACAATTCTGACAAACTAGTTGCGAATTTTGTACTTAAAACTGTAGGACATATATCAGGTCTGTCCGGGTTGTTTATTTCGGCTGTTTTCAGTGCTTCTTTAAGGTTATTACCTATATCTATAATTATTTACAGACAAGAATAATCTCAATTATTATATATTTATATTTAATAACTATTTATTTAAAATTTGTTTTAGTACGATGTCAGCTAGTTTAAATGCGATGGCTGGTATTATCTACACTGATGTTATCCAACCATGTAAATGGTACACGCATACAGAATTAAAATCTGGATTAATTATAAAGATAATTATTTTAATTATTGGAATTTATTCAGTTCTAATGGGGTTTGTAATAGAGCAATTTCAAAACATAATGAGTGTAAGTATCCAAGTTTAAATAAGTTGGTCTAATTGTTATCTTTTCTATTGTGTTGTGAACTTAATTTTTAAAGGTCGATTTTTTAATTATTTATTAAAATATTAGTCAATAAACGTATACTAAAATTAGCGCAAATTAGCGGGTATATAACTATTTAAAGTTTGATTTAACAGTGATTGTAAAGGTTGGCGAATGCTAGTGGGCAAGAAGATGAGCAAGCAATGATGAGAATTAAATCATTTTTTGATCTCCTTTAATTATTAAAGAAAAACAAGGCTATTTCAAACGTTAATAACTTTTATAATATGGCGAATTGAATAAAAATAAATGTATATTTAAAGTTTTAATAGGCAACTTTATCAATATACAGTTACAATTAATGATACAAAAGAAGTTATGGTTCACAACCCAATTGTCATTTTAGTAATGGAATATTTTGCTTGATTGATGGATATTTTCGATTGTTCTACGCATTTATCTTTTTAAAATACGTTCCTCTTCTAGTTAATTATGCTCTGCTTGGGAATTTCTCAAGGTGTCACATTTGGAGTATTTACATTAGGGATGCTAACACCATGGGCTAATCTAAAGGTATTGCTTCAAATAGTAAGAAAGATTAAGAGATATAATATAATAAGACAATAATATTTCTAACGTGATATTCCTTAGGGAACATATGCAGGAAGTTTAGTAAGTTTCCTGTTTTGTTTGTGGATTGGAATTGGAGGTCAAGTTTCAATTTTGCAAGGAAATTTAAGTTACCCAACTTTGCCAACATCTACAGACCTATGTATGAATGAGACTGTTACTTCGATTGCTGCTAATGTAGTAACGTAAGTTAATAAATGTTCTTAAATATTTCAGAAGATAAAGCTTTAATAAAAAGATACATTACCCATTAATTTCAGGAATGTGGTTCAAAATACTACATCAGAGCCTTTTGTACTGTATAAATTGTCACCACTCTACTTTTCCGTTCTCTCTATTTTACTGGTCTGGGTAGTTGCAATCCCAGTAAGTTTCTGCACTGATGGTGGACACATAACTGAAGAAAATTACAAACTGTTGTCGCCATTAATTCATAGATGGCTTCCAAAGAAGCAGCAGTCAGTTGAAAGTATACAAATGACTAAAAAACTTGATATTAAAAATAGTAACCCATTAATTTATGAGGCTGTAAATCAATCAGATAATCAATTAGAAGTAATCACTGATAAGAATTAATAAATGTATTGTAATAGATCATCAAATGCTATATTTTTTGTGCAAATTTTGAAATCGTTTATAAATAACCAGTATATAAAAACTTATTATAATAAGTAAAATACAGATGGCAGAGTGTGAAAGAGTATTAAGAATTGAGGTAATTGGTTATGTGCTAAGATAATTACCAATTTATTAGACTGCGGTGTATTGTTCAAGATTTAAAAGATTCTTAAACAAATAGCACCCTTAAATTATAGTGTTTATGTTTATTAAACTTTATATCCTAACAAAAAAGTAATCTTTCCATAGTCACCACTGTTTTGAACCACTTAAAAACTGCCACTTGCAGTTCCTTCCTTGCTTTTGCTGTGTTTCTGCATCTCAAAAGATTTATTACCCATAATTTAACTATGTAAAAAATAAATTTTAAATTTTAAATGTAATTTTGAAACTTTCAGAAGTTACATTACCAAAATTACTTCGAATACCACTGTAATGATAATGATTGGAGTAAGAGAAAAATATATTTATTAAAGTTGACATAACGAACATCTACGTAATGTAACATCAACTTTGTTGTTGGAAGATACATTTACACAGGTGATGACACTACTAAATATTTATCTATTAATAATATTAAAAACATAAATATTCATACATCTATTTTACATACCATTTAATACTGAGATCTACTAGAATGATAGAATAAATCATTCGGTGTGTTATCTTAATAAGATAATATCTGTCTCAATTGAAATATAGATACAGACAAGTAGCGTCCTTGAATTAGACGCATGAGCGTGTTTTGAAGAGCAGTTGTTCATGTATAGCATATTTCTTGTAGTGTTCATATTTAAGTTTTCTCTTGTGATATAGTGTGCTTATTCAAAATGAACGGTACGCAAGACAATTCTGATAATTTCGGATATATAGATTATTCTATATTTAGTGTAATGTTGATTGTATCATTGGGTATTGGATTCTTCTTCAATTTATTTAAAAAGGAGACAACTTCACAAGAAGAGTCCACTGGTGGAATAGGAATGGCTGCCTTCCCCGTGGCTGTTTCGTTACTAGCTAGGTAATTGTATGAAAATTTTATATAAGTTAGGGTCAACTATTTCAATTCGATTTTCTACATCGTTACAAGCGATTTCTTCGAACACGTAAATTGTCTGTTTTGTGCTGTCTTAATAATAAACTATATATTTATTGTTAGTTACACGTTAAAAGATGTCACTAGTCGGTTCGAATATTGGATAACATTTTCGGATTTGTAAGTTTATTAGTCTTATTATTCGTAAGTTAATTTTACTAAATATTTTACTTTGGACTATATCTAGGAGAATGTAACTACTATAAGGTGTTCTCGTACATAATAAACTATATTATTTACAAAGTTTTTATATATACCTTTTAATGTGTAAATAGAGAAATAATTACAAGGACAACTTTAAATGTAGTGTACTGTAAACATAAATAGCTTATCTGATATCAAGAAAATTTATGAGATCTAATTTAAATAAAATTAACTATAAATGTTTATGTAAATACTATTTACATAACTGATAATAGACTGGCTTTATAAATATTAGTTAATAGCACATTTTTTAAAAATTTTCTTGCGTAAATTATTTATTTGAAGTCTCACATTCTGAAATTCATCATCGATCGATGTCATCGAACAAGCTTCCCTGTTTGGTTAGCTTACTACTGTATATAACATTTATGTAGAAATTAAATTTAGAACAGTAATAATATAGACTAATTTAGGCAATGTTCAATTGATGACTAGGTTTATCACTTCCAAAATAAAAAAAAGTATCATCTTAAAACTATTTATATTATGTGTCTTTCTTTTTTGTTCTAGTCAGACTTCTGGAGCCACCATGATTGCTATTCCGTCCGATATCTATGCTTACGGATCTTATTTTATGCTCACCATACCTATGATGCTACCAACCATAGCAATGATTTGTTTAGTTTTCCTTCCTGTTCTATATAAGTTGAATTTACTCACATCTTATGACGTAAGTCTCACTGATTTAATCGATTTTCAATATAATACATCTGCATGATTTAAGTATTATTTGTTGCAGTATCTGGAAATGCGTTTTGGAAAACCTGTGAAAATGTTGATCTCATATGCATTTATAGCTAACTTACTCATGCTGCTTCCTATTACAATATTTTTACCATCTATGATTTTATCTGAAGGTAAGTAATGTCAATATACGAATAGAAATAATATTTACACATGATATATCACATCCGATGATTTTCCATCTCTTTCATACAACAGAGACACATACGAGTGTGTGTGTCAATGGGTCATTTACTACTAACAGTTGGGTTACGTATCTCGTAAAGTATTATATTACGAGAATTGTGAAATAGGAACAATAATCTCGCACAAAACTTGCAGCAAATTTGAAATTCAAATCTGATCTGATCTGATCTGAGGTATATATATTTCACTGTAGATTGTCCAAGTGGTTTGAAAGTAACTAACTTATTTGAGATGTAACTTTGAGATTCGAACAATGTCTAAAAATACTGGATGCATTAAAATTGTAATTCAAAATTCTTTCTTATATTTTTGTGTAATTTCAGTTAGTGGACTAAATACTCATTTGATAAACGCAGTTGTTTGCTTCGTCTGTGTGGCGTATACTATACTAGTGAGTACACATTTTTACCATTCATTTACTATGTGGAAAAGAAACGATATGTTCATTTTATTTCAGGGAGGCATGAAGGCAGTCATTTGGTCAGATGTGTTCCTTGCTTCTATAATGATAATATCATGCATCATCGTACTGGTTCTTGGAATTTCTGAAGCGGGGGGAATTTCTGAAGTTTGGTTAAGAGCTATTGATGGAGGAAGATTGGATGTATCTGAGTAATTTGTAGAAATTTTTTTGAGATGGGTCAAAATTGCATGAAATTTTTGTGACGTAATTTATGGATGGTCTCTTAGTTTTTATTTATTAATATTTTAATTTTCAAATAAATTTCTTCTTTCTAGTTTCAGCACTAGCTTAACAAAACGAAACACATTTTGGAATGCCATTATAAATCCATTCTTCTTATTTGCATCTTATGTAGGACTGGATCAAACATCCGTTCAGAAATTAGTTTCGGTAAATTCATTGAAGGAATCCAAAAGGTGACAACTATCATATACTATTCTATATAAATGAAAATATTATATCACAAATTTGATTTCAGGCTTGTATATTACTTTACAATTATATTTGCAGTAACTATATTCCTTTGTTCAGCGACGGGGATCGTTATGTTCTCTACGTTCTATGGATGCGATCCTGTCAAGATGAATAACGTTTGTTTGACTTGATCATTCGCTAAACACAAACATATGTACTTCTGGTATATTTAACATATATGAAGTTATGTATTCAAAGCAGCTTTTAGAATCTGTGGGTCAACCTATGCTGCTCCCTCGTCGCCACTCTATTTCCGTCTCAGAAATAGAGAATTGTCCTAAAAATACCATCAGAAGAATTTTGGAATTTTGGCAATTTTCTAACCACAAACTTAAAAAGAAATATTTAAATTTAGAAGTGAATGAATAAATTTATTAAATCGGAAAAATAAAAAAAGAATATATAGTACAGGACGTTGAGATTAAATTTTTTTCTAAAAAACGTTTAGTTTTAGCTAATTATATTATCTTCATAATTTAATTGTCTTAAAATATCACTGAAAAAGCTTTGTGATTTTAGAATGAGTTTGTGAAAATGACTTTTTAAAAATCGTTGCAACTTGCCGTTCTAGAATCTCAGCCGAATTATCATAAAATCAAACCATAAATATTAAGATCAATATTATAAAAATTCGGCTAAGTAAAATGTTACATGTATTTAAGATAATATTCATGTTTTGTGTTTAGCGGATAGATACTTCTTATTTATAAATAACTGTATCTTACTACACATTATATTTATTTTAACTGTTTTGTTTTGTTTTCAGATGATTGATAATTCTGACAAGCTTGTTCCTCACTTTGTGCTCAAAACTGTGGGCCACATTCCTGGATTAACTGGATTATTTATATCGTCCGTTTTCAGTGTTTCATTAAGGTAACATTTTTTCAAATAAAAAGATAAATTTGTTCTTCGAGTCAACAAAAATGCACGATTTTTTCAGGGGATCTTTTTTTCGATTGCAATTGAGTTGTATACTTATAAAATTAGTCTTAAATTTTGCATTGTTTTACTATTTGCACGTAGAAAAATTAGCGCTTTCTGTTAGTAGTGTAAAATTTGGTATAGTAAAAAGTTTAATAATTAGATCACTTGTATATAAAATAAATTTCGGAACAGTTTTCAGAATTGGTTAAATTGAAACATGCAAATAATAAAAAATAAATTGTTTTAGTACAATGGCAGCCAGCTTGTATGCAATGGCTGGAATCATTTACACAGACATAATAAAACCATGTACGTGGTACCAACATACGGAGAAGAAATCAAATTTTCTTATTAAACTAATCATAGCCATAGCTGGATTATATTCAATATTCATGGGATTTTTAGTACAGGAATTTCAAAACATAATGAGTGTAAGTTATTTCATTTGTTTTTAATATAATCGTTCTAGATACTGTGATTCATCTAACAACCTTTGCTTCCAGTTGATAATGTTGTGCCTGGGAATTTCCCAAGGCGTTACATTTGGCGCATTTAGTGTAGGAATGCTTGTCCCATGGGCTAATCGAAGGGTAAGTTGAAATATAAAAATAATGTCAAAATACTTTCTTAAATATATAAGTAAATGCTAGTTTCATCTATTTCTAGGGAACATTTATAGCTTGCTTAATTAGTTTTCTATTTTCTTTATGGATTGGAATTGGTAGCCAGGTATCTATTTTACAAGGAACTCTCACATATCCAGTTCTTCCTACGAGAGTTGATCAATGTCTTACTGAAGAAATGGCGGTACTTGTGAACAACTCATCCATGTAAGGATTAATTAGTTTAATATCTTCGAAAACAATTAGATTTTCCAACAGGAATGCTATCAAAGCAATTGTAGTTATTTATTTTTATATTAAAGACAATTTCTCTAAGTTTTTATTTAATTTTAAAATCAAATAATGTTACTTTGCATTGAAATAGTATTTTACTTAAAAAACATAATAATATTTCATTCAAGAGGGTCTTGTTTTAGAATTCTATATCTATTTTAAAACCTCTAATCTTTACAAATGTGTCCTTAAGATTTCATAATCATAAATCTTTTCTTTTCTTTATAAGACTTTTTAAGAAGTTTTATAGATTATGTTAATGATCAAAGAAAGTACACTTTATTTTTAAATTACAGAGATAGCTCTCAAAACGTTGTATTTTAGATAATATTGCTTAAATAACAGATTACTTTTCTTATGTTAAACACACCTTAAATAAAGAAATCCGTTTGAAATATTAATTATACTTAACAAAATCTTTTTATCTGTTTCAGAAACTCTTTGGAAGATAATGAATCTCATGTGTTTTCGTTATTTAAATTATCACCAAACTACTTTTCTGCCCTATCTGCAGTTTTGGTCTGGCTTATTGGGGTTCCAATCAGCATAGCTTTGGGTGGATGTCGTATTATGGAAAGTAATCCTAAACTATTTTCTCCATTAATTCATAGATGGCTTCCAAATAATTCAAATGAGGAATTATCAATAAACAATTTACAATCAAACAAAACAGCTGGTAATGTAAATAGTCAACGAATTCTTTATGAGGAAGTAAGTCAAAATGATCAAGATAAGGAACATAATATAAATTAAATATGTGTTTGTTATTTATGTAATGTAAATAACTTTTTAATAAAATTATGCATTGAATAATAAACTTTTTAAAAAGAAAACAAATCCATTGCCTCCTTTCGTCCATCTTACATTGCCAACTTGCAATAGCCACTTAAAAAGATTTGTTTTAACAAGATATCAACTTTAAACCTTCAAATATTTTGTACTAACCGGTCAAATATTGTAAAAAATATTTTGTACTTTATTCATGTTATGGTAATTTATTCTTCTAGATATATATTATATGTTAAAAATATTTTAGGTTTTAGTAAATAATGAAACGTAACGTTAGGTAAAATATTTTACATTAAATACATGAATTATTACAGTAGTATTATTTACAGAAGATGCATATAAGTAAATAACGAAATAGTAACATCAATAACATAAAATCAATAAATTAAATGCTATGGTTATCTCAGAAATCTTTATATCTTTGTCGTTTGTCAATAAACCTTTGTATCGGTAAACAAAAATATTTGCTATGACACTGCATTTAACAAAGTCAAAGAACTTGCAAGTGAGATTGATTGTTGTAAAAACTGTGGGGATTATAACAGTTTCAATACAGAACTTGCAAGTGAGAATAGAAATTACAGTGAATTTATTGTAATGTTGCAATTCTTTAAATGTACACATACTGTAAATTTTATAGTTACATTATAAGAACTACAAGAAGAAATTAAATTATTCAAAATTGAGAGGGGCTTAATTTTAAAAGTACCTAAGATCAGTGAAGATGTAATACTAGACGTAGTACTCTTAAATACTGTGACAAGAACTTTTCATTTTCATAGAAATCAAGTATTTTGAAATAAATTGTTTGTCATTAGGTCTGTGATGTTCATGCTTAGACTAAAATTATTTACACACAACATACCGTGATGTTGCAAATTATTTAAGTTTTATAAAAGAAGACTAAATAATAAAGTCTAAAGTTATAAAAGTATTAATTTTATCTAGTCAAATATTAGTTGGTACATTACCATTATTGTAAAATCTGATAACACGTGAACGACAGAAGAGACTATATATTTAAATGTCCAGAATATACCAGAAATTGGTGTCGGTTGTTTCTAATAGTTGGTCCGACGCATAATGTGTGAAACTGACCAAAGTTATATTTAGTTTGTTTCTTAGTAATATATAACAAAAGTGTGCAAATGTAAGTACCATTTATTATTTGAAATACATTAGTTTAGATATCGAACAATTATAGTAATTATTATAATAAAGGTATTTTTTAGAATGTGTAGAATATTAGGATTTGTATTGTCTGCTCTTTTGTTACTTTTTCAGTAGAGTGTAATCGCATTAGCACACTTTATCCGAGCACACTTTGTTCGACTAGTTATTTATAAGTAAGCTGAAAGAATGATTAATAATTTTATCTCTATCTGAGTAAAACCTATAAATTTATTAAAATATTCTAAAGTTGTAAATTTCAAAAATCTTAAATCTTAAATCACAAATTTAGTATGCATAAATTGTCAATAAATTAGCATTAATAAAAAATTAAAAGTCATGTTAAATATATTAATGATAATCGGCAAAATACTAAATATGGTGTTACCTTTTCTTCATGTAGTATTTTACTTAACAAAAACCTAGTAATATTTAGTATTCTCCTAAAAAGATCTTGTTCTATTATTTCTTAACTATTAAGGCCTATAAGGCCTTTAATCCTTGAATAGTACTTCCTCAGATTTTATACAACTTAAAAAAGTGTTTTCAAGAAGTTTAAAGAGCATTCTAATACGTAAAATTGGTCACAGAACGTGTTTACCTTGAACATTATATTTTATGAAATTTTAAATTCTCAGATGAGTGCTTTCATAAACGCAACAGGGCCGGCGCAGGCAGTGTTCGGAGCCATAGATTACAGTGTATTCGGAGTAATGCTAAGTATTTCTATGGGAATTGGCATTTACATTGGATTCTTCGGATCAGGCGCTAATAGCACAGATGAATATCTACTTGGAGGACGTAATATGAAAACTTTGCCCATTGCTATATCACTTATAGCTAGGTATATTATAAACTAATAAAAATGCATTACTAATCAAATACAAATAAACAAGAATTACTTATTTTAATTGCAATCCAGTCAACTCTCAGGGCTGTCGATGATGGCATTTCCCGCAGAAATGTATTCGTATGGAACGCAGTACGCGATGATGCTTCCAACAATGATAATTGTTACCGTTCTTGTTGGATTTGTTTTCATTCCAGTTTTCTATAATTCAGAAATCTCGAATGCTTATGAGGTACGTTATTTAACGTTACAAGATTTTACACATATTCAGTTTGAATGTACTTTTGTTTATTTACGCAGTAAAAATAAAATCACAAAAAAATAAAAGATCAGATGTTCAATCAGACTCCAATTATATTTTGAATTTAACAGTCATACGTTTTAGATAGAAGGACAGCAAGGGTTTGCACTATAATAACTCTTAACATTCATAGGAGTCTGTGTAACAAAAAATTTAAAAGAAGAAATGAAGATTAGATACTAAATAATGGTTTGAAATATGTTTCAGTATCTTGAAAGAAGATTTGACAGGAGAGTGAGGATGCTGGCATCCTTTCTTTTTGTGTTTGGCATTTACACATTTGCACCAATAATGATGTTTGTTCCAGCACTTGCATTCTCTGAAGGTAATCATTTGAAATAGATCAAATTACGAGGGTTGGATCATGCTAAAAAGAGGATGTAAGAGGCGTATAAATCTGCGAAACGATCTTATTCGTTCCAAAATATATCAAATGATAATTAGTGACGCAGTGCATTTTAATTGAATTGTGGATTTATACGGCACAACGTGTTTTAAGCATAACTCGCCGAAGAACTCTCGTATATAACATTATTGTATTAATTAAATAATTTTATATTTGATGTCTACTTTAATTCTTTTCCTTTGATCATTTTCAGTCAGTGGAATGAATGTTCACTTAATTAATGGCATAGTGTGCTTGGTTTGTGTTGTCTACACCATGCTGGTAAGTTAATACTTTTCATACGATAAATACAATGCGTAAAAACATGCGTAAACTAATCACTAACACTCTTTTCTGATATTGTTTACTAAAAAGCAATAAAGTATTGTAATTTTTTTTTCATGAAATGAAACTTTTGATATTAAATAGTTTACATAAACAACAAGTTATATAAAGTATTTCATAATGAACATAATCACGGGTTTTAGTGCGGTATCGTCTATCCTAGTTTATACATTTCAACATTTACTCACTACTTAAGAATTAAACCCGCCTATTAAGAGAAACACATAAAAATGATTACCGTTTTGTGAGATAATAAAACAATAAAATGATAATTCAATTATGAATGATAAAGCAGCTATTACACATTACAGGGTGGTATTAAAGCTGTCGTCTGGACGGATGTAGTACAGGCTGGAGTAATGATAACATCCTGCGTAGCTGTCGTTTCATTTGGAATATTCAAAGTAGGTGGCGTTAGTAGAGTATTTGAAATTGCTGACGCTGGCGGTAGGCTACAATTTTTCAAGTAAATGAGTTATGGTTTAAATATATTATTGTAAGAATTGTATCATACTTAACTTTTTATTAAACAATTTTTAGTTTTGATCCAAGTTTAACAGTCCGTCATAGTTTTTGGAACCAACTTATATCAAATACTTTTTTGTGGTCGTGTTATGTGGGACTTAATCAGAGCTGCGTTCAAAGATTCGTTGCTGTGCCCTCCTTGAAACATGCAAGACGGTATATATAATAATGTTTTTATATGTATAGAGTCTTTCAACAAGTGTCCTTTTAAATTTCAACCGTCTACAACTGTCATTACAGTATTTGGTACTTTGGAGTTTGTACTTTGTATTAAATTTAAAATATTATCACTTTTTACGAAAATGTATTTTTCGATTTAATTAAAATGTTCAACTCTTATTGGAAGACCTTGTACAAGACAATGTATGTATTCTGAAAGAATTATCGTAGTTTTCCTCACAATTATTAATAATGCTTTAAGAAAATAACTTTTAATTACAGAGCGATGTACATATTCTGCGCCGGCTTTATCATCATGATGTCTATTAATTGCTTCACTGGATTAGTCATGTACGCTTACTACAATGAGTGCGACCCTGTAAAAGCTGGTGTAAGTTTCTTTAACGAACAAACACACTTGTTTCCAGGTAGATAAATTATCTTGTAGTGCAAGAATCACACTTACTACTTTGTCACAAACTAATTACAACTTTTTCTACTTTTCAAATAAAAATTAACTTGCAATGTAAGTTTTACATTTACTAGCTCACTACAAGATAATTCAAGTGTAACAAGTTTAAGTCTAGTGTAATTGGGTTATATATTTTTTTAATGTATTTATTATATTACTATTTTATATCATTTACCATATTAGGTAGTCACTAAAGCTGATAAATTGATGCCCCATTTTGTCATGGACACAATTGGACATTTTCCTGGAATGCCTGGAATATTCATAGCAGCTGTTTTCAGTGCGTCATTAAGGTTTGTAGCAACATCTTTTTTAATTAACATTATATGTACATATTGAAATTTGCATATTATTGAAATTATTTTTAGTACAATGTCTGCCCAGCTGAATGCCCTATCAGGAATTGTTTACGAAGACTACCTCAGCAAACTAACATGTTTTAAACACACCGAGTTCAACGCAAATCTTATCATGAAAATAACTGTCGTTATATCTGGAATTTATAGTTTGCTTGCCGGGTTTATTGTTGAAAACTTTGCACATATTTTGCAGGTAAACAACATTAGAAGTCAATGCCACATAAAGATGAATTTTATCTCTAGCCAAATATTAACTTTTATTTAATTTAATTTAATTTTTAAGAATATGTCCATATAATATATTTACAATTGTTGATTTAGATGACTATAACCATTAACGGAGCTACTTATGGGGCCACATTTGGGTTATTTACCATCGGTATGTTGACGCCATGGGCAAATAAGAAAGGGGCATTTTATGGAACAATTGCAAGCTTGGTTATAATGATATGGATAGTAATTGGAGCACAAATGGCAATTCAAAATAAATCTTTGTCGTATCCAGTCTTGCCAACATCCATTGAAGGTTGCGAAGCATTGAACGTAACTGTAACTAACTTTATTAATGCTACGTAAGTATATTAATATTTAATGTGTCCTTTGTAGATACATTATCTTACTTTTTAGCAATATGTATCCAGCCAATTTTCACCACTGTTTTTCCCAATATTTTAGGATACCTGAAACAACTCCTGAGGAACCATTCTTCTTATACAAGCTATCATTTAATTATTACATGGTTACTGGAACCTTAATTGTCTGGATAGTCGGAATTCCCATAAGTTTCTTAACAGGACCAGCTAATCCTCGCAAGCTGGGCAAATTAATGTATTCCCCATGTATTCATTGGTTGTTACCCAAAGATACTCCTCTTACATCGCTGCCAACTACAGACGCTGAAATTAAGGAAATTGAAATCGCTGATTGGAACAACATTAAACTTAAAGCAAAGGTAGAGAAAGAAGCAACTTGTAAAGGACTGATTGGAAATGATGTTGACTGATTTTGTAATGTAATTAATTTAAATAAAAAGTATCGAGATAAACGTTATTCAAGTTTTTGCAATTGTGTATTATATCTTAGAAGAGCTGTCTCTTAAATTAAACAGGACGCAACCAACATCACACTTTTGTGATCGAGTCCTACTATAAAATATTAGTGATCTTCTCTTCTATTATGTCTTAAGATTTTAGCTTAATGGTGTGTCTATAGTAATGATATATAAGTTAATAATTAAAATCAAAAACACTCCTAAAATGTTAAGGTTATCTTTGAAAAGTTATCTATACATAAAAATCTCAGGAAGAAAATTTAGCAGAGCAAGGTTGATAGTTTGCCACAAGCAAATTTCAAGGTTCATTTTCAACTTGGAAAACTTATGTATTCTCCATATATTCATTGGTTGTTACCCAAAGGTACTAATTGTACGAACCTGCCAAGTACAGACGCTGAAATTATGGAACTTGGAATCGCTGATAGAAACAACATTATCAACAAAGAAAAAGATAATAAAAAGAAATGATTGGAAATGATGTTAACTGATTTTATAATGTAATTAAATTAAATAAAAGTATCGAGATAGACGTCATCAAAGTTGAGTAGTTGATGTTTTATGTATGTTATTAATATAACTGAGGTTTTGAAATAGAGTGCGTCGTCAAATCATCGGCTTGCATCTACAAATAACATTTCTCGAACCCTTCTCAGCTGTATTATTTCTTCTTAAGAATAACCTCTTGTAAAACTAATTTGTGGTAACCGCCGTTTCCTTAGCCGTTCATTTAGAGTGATTTATCTATAGTATACCCATCAAAAATATGTTTAGCATTCGACAATTAATTCTTAAGTATTTAACTCATCAAGCGCTCTTAACTTTATCTCATGCTGGTAAATGGTTTGGATAACAGCGAATGTTTGCCACTGATCCTGTCTAAGTCGATATCGTATAAATAATTTTCGATACGTGATTTTTTAGTATAAACGTAGTTTATGCATTACTAAGTGTATTCTTAGCAGAGAACTATGAAATACAGAACGCAACAATATTTAATAAACTGTTGATCAAATTCTGCAATCAATCTACAGTGATCCTTTATCCGAAATCAATGATGTGTCTATACTAAACACATCTAAATCACTAATCAAAATCAATAACACAAATTAAATGCTGAGGTTATCTCTGAAAAGTTATCGCTACATAAAATTATGTGCTATGAAGCAAGCAATTCATTTTGCAAAGTGAAACGACTTTCAGTATACTAAAAACTCATTTCTAAATACTTTTATACTAAATAGTTGTAAAAATTGAGTGACTATGTTGAAATGTTTTATTGCTTAGTATATGCGTAATATATACTTTTGAATTTAGTCGTAAATGATGTGACAAATATTGTCCTTTGTGTCTGTAAGACTTAACATGCTTATCCATACATGTGCAAGTACATATAAATCAAGTATTATGAAATAAATTGTTTGTCATTTAGATTATTTTCAGTGGCGGATTTAAGTTAGATGATGCCGTAGGTCTTGTTAAATAGTAGAACGTTTTGTATATATATATATATATATATATATATATATATATATATATATATATATATATATATATATGTGGAACACGAGAGTACAATCCTAATTCTGCTGTGGAAAACAAGAGCTATCCAACATATATATATATATATATATATATATATATATATATATATATATATATATATATATATGAAAATGCGCTTAAATATATATGTAAATTTTATCGCCCCTAATATTATGGCACACTAGCCTCTAAGCTAAAATTTGTTCAATTCATTTCAATTGTGCATTTCAACCGCTTTTAAAATTTTGCCGCTCCTTGTTCCGGGCCTCACAGGTCAAAACCTAAATCCATCACTGACAATGCTCATATTTAGACAAAATTTATATACTCAAAATGTTTAATGATGTTGCGAAATATAGCATCTGACTCTAATAAAAGCAGACTAAATAATAAATTCTAAGTTATAAAAGTATTAATTTTACGTGTTCCAATTATTTGGTACATTACGTTGATGTTGAAATCTGATAACACGCGAAGGACAATTTCTTTCATCATAAGAAGAGACTATATATTTAAATGCCCAGAATACATTAGACGTTGGGATAGGTTGTTCTTAGTTATTTCTACTGCAAGTGATATGTGTACTAAACTGAACTTTGATGATAATAAAAATATTTAAATAAATTAACGAAAACATATAATGGTAAGTACTATTTCTAAATTATATATGAATTATAAAGTTATATTTAACTTGCTCATGGTTTCCTTAATATATAATATATTTAACGATGCTGAATTCAATCACTTGTTGCTATGGTGTCGAGGTTTCACATATCGACCGTCCAGTTAATTAGTGACGCACCTCCTTAAATCTAAACTTGAATTGAGTATGCAGTTATATGTAAATTTCTATTCTATCCTATAATAAATACGAGTTATAATGTGAAATAATTTTTTTATACCAATATTTTTTAAACAGTCTGACATGACTAGATTAAAATAATAATTATGACTAAAAACCTTTTAATTATTTTAAAACATTTGTCCACTAAATTGAGAGAAAAAGAGTTCCTGTAATTTATAAATAATTATATCATGGGCGCAAATAAGTCACTCTTATTATTTGTATTATGTTCTAATTATTTCCATAAATTTTCAGATGAGTGCCTTCATAAACGCAACAGGGCCGGTGCAGGCAGTGTTCGGAGCCATAGATTATACTGTGTTCGCAATAATGCTAAGTATTTCTATGGGAATTGGAGTTTATATTGCATTCTTTGGATCAGGCGCTAATAGCACAGATGAATACCTACTAGGCGGACGCAATATGAAAACTTTGCCCATTGCTATATCACTTATAGCTAGGTATATTTCATAGAATTATATATAATTACATTCAGAAATATTAGAACTTGAATTTTATTTCAGCCAACTCTCAGGGCTTTCGATGATGGCATTTCCTGCAGAAATGTATTCCTATGGAACGCAGTACACTGTGACGATTCCAACAATGATAATTGTAACGTTTATCGTTGGATATGTTTTCATTCCAGTGTTTTATAACTCGGAGATCTCAAATGCTTACGAGGTACGTGTGACGGCGTAGTACTTTCAAAGCAATTGGGTAGATTTCTTTATTTCATATTCAGAATTTTTTAAATAAGAAAATGACTTACGGGCTTATATTTAATAGGTCTGTTACTAAAAATGCTATTTGGTAAAATGATATCCGTTTGTTAATCAAAACTTGAAAAAACAAGTCAAATTCTCATTTTTACATAATTGAAATCCTCTTTATGAAATAATTTATTAGGATATTATTCCAGTATCTTGAAAGAAGATTTGACAGAAGAGTGAGGTTGCTGGCGTCCTTTCTTTTTGTGCTTGGGATATACATATACACACCAATCATGATGTTTGTTCCTGCATTTGCATTTGCTGAAGGTAATTCTTTCATAGATAACTTTTTTACGAACTCTAATGATGTCGTTGTTGTAATGTTAACGTTTGCTGTAATGAAGTTATATTATTATTTTCAGTCAGCGGAATGAACGTGCATCTAATAAATGCAATAGTGTGCTTTGTTTGTGTTGCTTACACTATGTTGGTAAGTTGGAAGTATAAAAATGTTGTCCTAGACCTTTACTCGTGTCAACTGTTAAACGAAACAAAAACATGAATGAAAAACACAAATGATAAATAAATTATAAAAGTATTCCACATTACAGGGTGGTATTAAAGCCGTCGTCTGGACGGATGTCGTACAGGCTGGTGTAATGATAACATCATGCGTTTCTGTTGTTGCATTTGGAATATACAAAGTAGGTGGTGTTACTAGAGTGTTTGAAGTAGCTGAAGCTGGTGGTAGGCTGCAATTCTTCAAGTAAAGTTTTGGAATACTAAGATCATTGTAAAAATTGTATCATGTTTAACTCGTTATTCAATTTATTGTAGTTTTGATCCAAGCTTAACAACTCGTCACAGTTTTTGGAACCAATTAACAACAAGTATTTTTGTCTGGTCGTGTTATGTGGGACTGAATCAGAGCTGCGTTCAAAGATTTGTTTCTGTGCCTTCCTTAAATCATGCAAGACGGTATTTATAATTTTGTTTAATCCGAGTTATCAAAAAACAGTTAAAAAATCACAAGATCCAAAATGTGTTGATCAGTACTATCAATATTATATTATAGAAATATCTGTTAATTCCAGAGCGATGGTGATATTTTGCATAGGCTATATCTTCATGATGTCAATGATTTCGTTAACTGGATTAGTCATGTATGCTTACTACAATGACTGCGATCCAGTGAAAGCTGGTGTAAGTTTTATTTCTAAGCAACCACATTATTTTTATATAATTAAAACATAAGAAACTGCAAGAAATGTTATTGACACAAGGACATAGAGCATTAGTGCTTGATGGCGCTATTCCTAGTTTGCTTGTTATCAATTTTAAATGATCATGTTCTTGTAAAGAAAAGTGTTACTTTATTTTATTCTCACAAAATAATACTGTACTAGGTAATCACCAAAGCCGACAAATTGATGCCTCATTTTGTCATGGACACAATTGGACATTTTCCCGGAATGCCTGGAATATTCATAGCAGCTGTTTTCAGTGCGTCATTAAGGTTTGCAACCTGTTCTTGTGGAAGCAATAATGTTTTATTAAAATAATTAAATGGTTATTATTTTTAGTACAATGTCTGCCCAGCTGAATGCCCTATCTGGAATTGTTTACGAAGACTACCTCAGCAAACTAACATGCTTCAAACACAGTGACTCCAACGCAAGTCTTATCATGAAAATAACTGTCGTTATATCTGGAATATACAGTTTATTCGCTGGGTTAATCGTAGAAAACTTTGCCCACATTTTACAGGTAAACATTGCAAGCAAATGTTGTTAATTTTCCTGTTAGCCATCTGCGGCAAATTCTCTCAGAATTGGGATATTTTTTTCGATAAAGAAAGCATACCTTAATTCCACTCAAACTGTAATGCTTTACTTAAATATAGGATGATGTTTTACTTATATCAAATTTCCAATTTTTTACTTAGATGACTATAACAGTTACCGGAGGAACTGGTGGGGCCGCTTTTGGCTTATTTACAATCGGTATGTTGACACCATGGGCAAATGGGAAAGGTGCATTTTATGGAGCAATTACTAGCATGGTTGTAATGACATGGATAGTAATTGGAGCACAAATGGCCATTCAAAATGAATCTTTGTCGTATCCAGTGTTACCAACATCTATTGAAGGTTGCGAGGCATTAAATGTAACTGTAACTAACTTTATTAATGCTACGTAAGTATAAGATTATTACATATTTCGACGCTATTTTAGCAATCTGTATTCAGTTATTTTTCAGTAAGCTTTTTTCCCAATATTTTAGGATACCTGAATCAATTCCAGAGGAGCCATTCTTCTTATACAAGCTATCATTTAATTATTACATGGTAGTTGGAACGCTAATTGTCTGGATAGTCGGAATTCCTATAAGTTTATTAACTGAGCCAGCAGATCCTCGTAAGCTAGGCAAATTAATGTATTCCCCATGTATTCATTGGTTGTTACCCAAAGATACTCCTTTAGCATCACTTCCAACTACAGACGCTGAAATAAAGAAACTTGATATCGCTGATTGGAACAACATTAAAAACAAGGAGAAATGTAAAATAATGGACTGATAGGAAATGACGTTGACTGATTTGGAATGTAATTAACTTGAATAAAAGTATTGAGATAAATGTCATTAAAAATTTAATGTTTTTCCCAATTCATGGTTAACACCCTCTTTAAGTGAAAGTAACGAAGTGCATGTAATTCTTATATTATCTTATGTGAGTTTCATGATAAAGAATTATCAAATCATAAATTGTTTTATCATTAACAAATATTTAATAATCATCAGAGCAATTTCTCTTTAAATATCAACGATTGTTTGCCGTAGATCATATTTCAGTAAGTAACATTAAAGAAATTTGTCGTTCGTGATTAAACATTGCAAACGTAGTTTCTGCATTACTGCACGTGTTCTCAACACAGACATCATTCTGTTTTTCTGTTTTTAATAAAACATGTGCAAGAGTTATTCGTGTTTTGGCCCACGTTCGCAAATAGGCAAAATTATTTAGTGATATTGCAAAACATAGAATTTGACTTTTACGTAAAAAGATTAGGTAATAAATTTTAAGTTATAAAAGTATTAATTTTATCTAACAAACTAACTGTTACCTTGCATTAATGTTCAAATTTGATTACATGTGTAGGACACTATTTGCCAGCATAAGAATAGACCATATATTTTAAATGTCCAGAATATACCAGATTGTGATACGCTTTGTTCCTAATTATTTATTCTTTATATAATATGTGAAACCAAACTGAAGTTTTAAGACTAAAATTGCGGCTTTAAATATATTTGAATAAATATATAAATGTAAGTAATAATATATTAAAATGTTTTATTAATTATCCTAAAAATTACATCAAACAAATGGTGCTTTTAATTTTTTTTTTATATATGTTTTAATTTTTAATTTTTTCAATGAACTCTCAGATGAGTGCTTTCATAAACGCAACAGGGCCGGCGCAGGCAGTGTTCGGAGCCATAGATTACAGTGTATTTGGAGTAATGTTAACCATTTCTTTGGCAATTGGAATTTTCATTGCATTCTGCGGAACTGGCGCTAATAGCACAAATGATTATCTACTAGGGGGGCGAAATATGAAAACTTTGCCCATTGCTATATCGCTTATAGCTAGGTATATTTTATACTGATATAAACAAACTCTCAGAGAAGTATTAGAAATATATATTTGTTAAATTTTATTTAAGTCAACTATCCGGCCTTTCAATGATGGCATTTCCTGCAGAAATGTACTCCTATGGAACACAGTATTGCGTGGTGATTCCAGCTATGATAATTGTAACGTTTATTGTTGGATTTGTGTTCGTTCCAGTTTTCTATAATGCAGAAATCTCGAATGCTTACGAGGTATGTATAACAAGATTAGTATTTATCATTTTCAAACAAGTATGGATGAAAACTAATGTTTGTTTCAATCGCATTGTGCTCTGTTATTGGAAAACACCCTCTATTTATAATTTTATTTATTTATAACAAAAATTACTTGTTTCTGAAATATCAAATTGTCTATATTTATGAATGAATTTATTAAACATTATTTTAGTATCTTGAAAGAAGATTCGACAAAAGAGTGAGGATGCTGGCATCTTTCATTTTCGTGCTTTGGAATTATACATATACACCAATAATGATATTTGTACCAGCACTTGCATTTTCTGAAGGTAATTCTTTCAAATTTAATACCTTTTCTTAACTATAATGCCTAAATAGTAATGCAATTACATTGTCAAAATATTTTCAGTCAGCGGAATGAACGTGCATCTAATCAATGCAATAGTGTGCTTTGTTTGTGTTGCTTACACTATGTTGGTAAGTTGTAATTACAAAAATAATATATGTTCCACAATTTCAGCAATACATATATCTCTAGTGTATGCTATTTTGTCGATATTAAATATAATCTAATACTATTAATATTTTTGATTTCAACAATTCTACGATTGATGGATTTTTCATTTCTTATATTCTTATGTAAGCACTTATTTTAATTTAAACGTTAGCGCCTTAAATGTTTTAATTTCAGTTCTATCAGTTGCTAATCAACTGTAACAAGATGGTATTCTATTTGTGCGCAGAATCGTTACAGATTTTATCTCACCCAGTTTATATCTGTAAATTTTTAGTCCTATTTTTGTACGTTTAATTTGTTTATGAATTAATACTGTCAACAATTAGACAAAATTAAAACAAAATGGTAATTCAATTATGAAAGGTAAATACAACTATTTTATATTACAGGGTGGTATTAAAGCTGTCGTCTGGACAGATGTAGTACAGGCTGGTGTAATGATAACATCGTGCGTTTCTGTTGTTGCATTTGGAATATATAAAGTTGGTGGTGTTGCCAGAGTATTTGAAGTAGCTGAAGCTGGCGGTAGGCTGCAATTCTTTAAGTAAATAAGAAATATTGGTGTGATTATATCATTACAAAGATTGCATCACATTTAACTCGTTTTTCAAATTTTTTAGTTTTGACCCAAGTCTAACAACCCGTCATAGTTTTTGGAATCAATTAGCAATGAATGTTTTTGGATGGTCGGCTTTTATGGGACTCAATCAGAGCTGCGTTCAAAGATTCGTTGGTGTACCCTCCCTAAACCATGCAAGACGGTATTTATAAAAATGTTTTTGTTAGATTATCTTATCGTGCAAGATAATCGTTAATTAAACATATTTTGAATAAACTACTCTGGCCAAGAAAATGAAATTTTTTTTGGTGTAACTAAATTTAGTTATCCTTTATTTGCTGATTCAAAAAATTATTCGATATGTTCGTAGCAGCTCTATTTTTTGGGATAGTGAGCTAAATTCTTTAATTTAAAAATTGAATTACAACGTAATAGTTTAACTTAAATGAAATATCCGAATCCATCTTGTCAATAAAATATTGGATTTGTATTCGTCATAAGCATAACGAAATCTGATGGATATTTTAAAATCTGAAACTTACCTAGAAACTATTAAAACATCGCAGCACCAAAATGCGTATTGAACAGTATTATCAATATTTTATTATAAAATGAACTATTATTTCCAGATCGATGTACATATTCTGCGTAGGCTTTATCTTCATGATGTCAATGATTTCGTTGACTGGATTAGTCATGTACGCTTACTACAATGACTGCGATCCGGTGAAAGCTGGTGTAAGTTTTATTTACAAGCAACCGCATTATGTGTATATTATTATAACATAAGAAACTGCAAGAAATTTTATGCAGAAAAGTGCGCAGGTTCTGTACCCGGTTTGGTTGTTATTAAGTTTAATTGAGCATGTGTTGAGTAATTGAGCAACAAATCATTAAGTCATTTGGAAGCACATATGGTGAAAGAAAAGTGCAACTTTATTTTATTCTCACTAAATAAGTCTAATAAATTTTAGGACTTATTACTAAACTATTTACCATATTAGGTAATCACTAAAGCGGACAAACTGATGCCTCATTTTGTCATGGACACAATTGGACATTTTCCTGGAATGCCTGGAATATTTATAGCAGCTGTTTTCAGTGCATCATTAAGGTTTGCAAACATTTGCTTTCTAATCAATAATATTTTATTGATGAATAAATAAATTATTCATTATTCTTAGTACAATGTCTGCCCAGATGAATGCCCTGTCTGGAATTGTTTACGCGGACTACCTCAGCAAACTAACATGCTTCAAACAGACCGAGTTTAACGCAAATCTTATGATGAAAATAACTGTCGTTATATCTGGTATATACAGTTTGCTCGCAGGATTAATCGTTGATAAATTTGAACACATTCTGCAAGTAAACATATGATATTGATCAATCTAATGATATTGATTTTACTCTTAGCTAAATATTATCTATAACTGTTACTCCTTTTATATCTATGCTATTTTACTTTCTTTACATACATTTTTTTACATATAGCTACGAGTAATTTCTAATTTTTATTTAGATGACTATTACAATTACCGGAGCAACAAATGGGGCCGCTTTTGGCTTATTTACCCTCGGTATGTTGACGCCATGGGCAAATGGAAAAGGTGCATTTTATGGAGCAGTTACAAGTTTAATTGTAATGACATGGACTGTAATTGGAACACAAATGGCAATTCAAAATAAATCTTTGTCGTATACAGTCTTGCCAACATCCATTGAAGGTTGCGAGGCATTAAATGTAACTGTAACTAACGTAATTAATGCAACGTAAGTATTCGATTATTACACATTGAGATTATTCACATATTGTCAAAGGAAAAAATTTCAAAAAGACTTTTTACAATATTTTAGGATATCTGAAGCAACTCCAGAGGAACCTTTCTTCTTATACAAGCTATCATTTAACTATTACATGGTAACTGGTACCTTAATTGTCTGGATAGTTGGAATTTCAATAAGTTTCTTAACAGGACCAGCTAATCCTCGTAAGCTGGGAAAATTAATGTATTCCCCATGTATTCATTGGTTGTTACCCAAAGATACTCCTCTTACATCGCTGCCAACTACAGATGCTGAAATTAAGGAACTAGAAATCGCTGATTGGAACAACATTAAAAATAAAGAAAAAGAAGAGAAAGAAGAAACTTGTAAAGGATTGATTGGAAACGACGTTGACTGATTCTAAAATGAAATTAACTTAAATAAACGTCAATTTGAGTAATTGTATATTTTATATTAAATTTTCTCCTCACAGTTCCTTTGTAACATCATGGAAATCTAATGGTCATTGGTGTTTGTCTATAGCAATTATATATAAGTCAATTGTCAATAATAAAAATCAATACCACTCAATAAAATTATCTCAGAAAAGTTCATATCAGCCTCGTCGCATGTCAATATAGCTTTTTATCGATAAGCAAAAATATTTGCTATGATATTTCATTTTGCAAAGTCAAGGAACTTTCTTTATTGTAAAAACTGTTGAACTACAAAGAGACCTCCTTTATTTATTTTATTTCATGCGTTCTTTGCAGTGTTTTAATTTTGAATTTACTGTGATTTACTTTATTTAATATTTAATATTAATTATTATATTAAATATAATTATTTTTATATCACAAGCCGAAAAGAAATTTTACTTTGACAGATTGTAGGTTATAAACTCTATAAAAGCGAACACTGTACTGTCATGTATTATGTTTTATATTTTACGAAGTTTGGAGTACGCATACAAGTAAAACATAAAAATAAAACTAAAACAAATGTAGAAATAAATTACGCATATTGTCATATTCTATAAAATTCTTGTAACTAAAAAATAAAATTAAAACTAAAATAGTAGGATGGATTGATACATAATAGTTTCAATAAGAACTCATTTACTTTCTTGTATTTTTCTTATTGTACAGCATAGAGTGTTTGTACTATATATCTTTAAATTTACACGTGAATGATGTGCATTATCTCTTGTGTTATCAAAGTACAAGATTAACTAATTGATCAATACAATTGTTTCTCATTTCTTTCATAGTCTACAGTCGCATTTACAAATTTATTTATACAAAATATTTAGTGATCTTGCAAAATTTTGTCTTGTATGAAAACAAGACTAAATATAAATATAAATAAATTCTAAGTTTAAAAAGGATTAATTTTATCTGGACAAATATTATATATTAAAAATGGTACATTATCTTGACATAAGATTTTAAAAAAACGTGTAATATCTATCATCACAAAAAGAGACCATATATTTAAATGTCGAGAATGCATTAGAAATTACCATAGTTTTTTTAATTACTTGTACTGTATGTTCGCATAACATGTGAGACTAAACTGAATTTACATTAACATTGGTAACCCAATAAATTTTTAAATCAATTAACCAAAATATTTAAATGTAAGTAGCACTATTCTTAAATATTTTATTAATTATATTTGTGTTTTGTTGTATACGTACATAAAATATATTATCCATTAAAAAGAGCAAAACAATTTGTTACATAATTTGCTAATAATAATAAACGCGGGGTGCTTAAAACCCGAAACATTAGTTATGTCACATACACTGTTATTTCAGTTTTTCCTAATTCTATTAATTTTTAATATTTGTTAACAATTTCTCAGATGGGTGGAATTATAAATGCAACAGGACCAGCGCAGGCAGTGTTCGGAGCGATAGACTACAGTGTATTCGGAGTAATGCTAACTATTTCTTTGGCAATTGGAGTTTATATTGCATTCTTCGGATCAGGCGCTAATAGCACAGATGAATATCTATTAGGCGGACGTAATATGAAAACTTTGCCCATTGCTATATCACTTATAGCGAGGTATACTTTCTTATATTATAAATATATATACAGACATATTCAATTTATATTTTTTTCTATATATATTTATTCCAGTCAACTCTCTGGACTTTCGATGATGGCATATCCTGCAGAAATGTACTCATATGGAACACAGTACACTGTGATGCTTCCAGGAATGATAATTGTAACCATAATCGTTGCATTTGTCTTCATTCCAGTTTTCTATAACGCAGAAATCTCAAATATTTACGAAGTACGTATGACAAGCACTAAACCGGTCACTCACGGTCCTTCCAAGCTGTTAAACTGTAATCCAACTCCTCGTCGAGAGTGTGAAAACTCTTCCAAATAGAACGGAGTGAAACCGCGGTTGTAAGTTTGGAGCGATTGTGAGTGACCGGCTTATGACATGAATTTTTAAAGTATTAAAAATTTTCTCACCCTTTAGTGACATATAGAAACACAAAATAACTAGATAAAAAGGAAAATTATTTAATGGTAACTGACTTATATTTAACAGGTCTGTTACTAAACACAGTATTTATTGCAGTGGCGTAGCTAGGTAAAAAAGGGCTCTGGTGCAAAAGAAAAATCATAAAACATTAATAGTATATTACACACCGAGGGAAGAAAGTAAGACATTTCATCCCGCGTGTAAAACTGACCCCTATCCGAAGGTAAGGGTGGCAAACACGCGGACTGGAATATCCTACTTTCTTCACTAGCGGGTATACTATTTTGCACCAAATTATGTGCACTGTCCTTCTATCTTATCCAGATCAATTATTATGATGTTTTAATAGTAGACCAAAGGAAATATATATCTGCCTTTTCTGAATATTGTTAGCGATATTGCGCTCTAAGACTCTAAGTACAATCCTGCAGCTACTTTTGTCTCAGCTTAATCTCAACATAAACAACTCTAGAATGCGTACCTCTGCCTGAGAGAATTACGTAATAGACTTAGACCCTTGCCTGGTCCATGTTTCCCCCCTCCCTCATGTTCAGCGATAAATTTGTACACAAGTGATTATGAAATACACTCTCAATAAAAACAATTCATTCCTATTTAGAATTTTTGTTATTGTTTATGTTTTTGTTATAAAAGTTTTGTATGCATTGTTGGAAATAACTATTTACTAAGAGTGAATTCGTTCACTGTGAAACCGTTAAAATATAAATATAAGTTATAAAAGTCCGAGGGCCCCCTGAGCTTAGGGGCCCCGGTGTACTGCACCGACTCGCCCATACCTAGCTACGCCAGTGATATGAATGAATGATATATTTTGTTAAACAAAACTTAAATATACAAACCAGTTTCCCAATTTAATAAAATTGAAATTCATTTTATTTGTCACAAATATTCAAAAACCTTTTTATGAATTTATAAAATATATTATTTTAGTATCTTGAAAGAAGATTTGACAGAAGAGTTAGGATGCTGACGTCATTTCTATTCGTGTTCGGGGTTTACACATTTGCACCAATAAAGATGTTTGTTCCAGCAATTGCATTTTCTGAAGGTAATTATTTTTTATACGAGTGTATGTATAACATTATTTTAGTGATTAGTTAAAGATTTAGTGGTTTTATTTGACGTCTACTCTAATTTATTTTTTGATATTTCCAGTAAGCGGCATGAACGTGCATCTCATAAATTCGATAGTGGGCGTGGTTTGTGTTCTCTACACTATGTTGGTAAGTTGAAACACAACAGTAATATATAGTTTCTTTTAAATATTTCCAGAATAACATACTTGCTCTAAATTTTCTAAAACGAAAAATATCAAACATGATACTAAAGTAATTGTTTCATCGAACGAATTTAAAACATACAATCTGTTAAAGTAAAATTACTTTTTGGCTTTTGAAAAATAACGAGAAGTATATTACTAAAGAACGATACTTTTACGATAAGACCCACTTCTGACAATTTTTTCCAAATCTTCAAAATTGTCCAAAATCCAAAGCTTCACCGAGTAAAATAAATTCCATACCTTAAAGGGAATGAACATAAGTAACCTAATTTGGAAAATATTAGGCTTTGAAAAATCGTCAGAAGTTGCCGGACATAAATGCTAAAAGACCACCACTCTGCCCTATCTTGTGACTTACAGCGACAAATTAAGGTTAAAAGATAAAAATAAACTAACTTTTAAAATTAAAACAATATATAACAAAGAAGAAATGTACCTTTCCGCAATCCAAAAACAATTATGAAAATAAAGTAACTATTCTATATTACAGGGTGGTATTAAAGCCGTCGTCTGGACGGATGTAGTACAGGCTAGTATAATGATAACATCCTGCGTTGCTGTCGTTACATTTGGAATAATCAAAGTAGGTGGCATTACCAGAGTATTTGAAATTGCCGAAGCTGGTGGTAGGCTACAATTTTTCAAGTGAATAATAAATTTTTATGTAATTAAGTCATTGCAAAAATGTTATCATGATTAACTTATCGTTCATATTTTATTTTAGTTTCGACCCAAGTCTAACAACCCGTCATAGTTTTTGGAATCAACTAATAACAAGTATTTTGGTGTGGTCGTGTTATGTCGGACTCTATCAGAGCTGCGTACAAAGATTCGTTGCAGTGCCGTCCTTAAACCATGCAAGACGGTATTTTAAAATATTGTATATTTATATCAAATAGTTAAAGTTAAACATATTTTGTTACTGTTAATTTCAGAGCGATGTACATATTCTGCGTAGGTTTTATAGTCATGATGTCAATAACTTGCTTTACTGGATTAGTCATGTATGCTTACTACAGTGAGTGTGACCCGGTGAAGGCTGGTGTAAGTTTTGTTAACGCGCAATCACATAACCATTCTATAATTATTATTATATAACAAAAAAAATATTATTGAGTCTGTCAATCGTCCTCTTTTAGAAAGCATATCTTCTTATAGCACTATAACCTATATATTGTATTAGGTAGTCGCCAAAGCTGACAAACTGATGCCCCGTTTCGTTATGGACATAATTGGACATTTTCCCGGAATGCCTGGAATATTCATAGCAGCTGTATTCAGCGCATCATTAAGGTTTTGAGCAATATCCAATTTAATCAATAAAATTTTATTCCAATAAATAAGTTATTTCTTATTCTTTAGCACAATGTCTGCTCAGCTGAATGCTCTGTCAGGAATTCTTTACGAGGACTACCTCAGCAAACTAACATGTTTCAAGCACACTGAATTCAACGTAAATCTTATGATGAAAATAACTGTCGTTATAACTGGCATATACAGTATCATTGCAGGCTTGATCGTTGAGAATTTCTCACATATTTTGCAAGTAAGTGCGAAAATAGTATTTACATAAAGCTTATACTTCATTGAAAAGTTTAAACTTTATCAACTATCCTTTTGTTTCATCATACCCGTTTCATTCCTTCCAATATCTCTATCATGGTTAATTACCAATTATTGATTTAGATGACTATCACCATAACTGGAGCTACTTATGGTGCAACGTTAGGCGTATTTACCCTCGGTATGTTGACACCATGGGCAAATGGAAAAGGTGCATTTTATGGAGCAATTACAAGTCTAATAATTATGGTATGGATTGTAATTGGAGCACAAATGGCTATTCAAAACAAGTCTTTATCGTATCCAGTGTTACCAACATCTATTGAAGGTTGTGAGGCATTAAACGTAACCGTAACTAAAGTAATAAATTCAACGTAAGTATGGAATTCGAATCACTCATTTTAGCTTTATTGTCTCACTGACTTAGGGTTGAAGTCCGCACTGTAGCCACTCACAACAGAATTTGTTGCGTTGATTTTTAATCCTGGATTTGCTTATTTTATTTTCATCAATTTTTTTATGTGTGGTATTATGCTATGCGGGCAAAGTTTAAAATCATTCGTTGCAGTCCTTTTTCACTCTAGTTTTTCATGATGTTTCAGTATACAACAATCTACACCAGAGGAACCGTTCTTCTTATACAAGTTATCCTTTAACTATTACACGGCAACGGGCACCCTTATTGTCTGGATAATCGGAATTCCCATAAGTTTCTTAACAGGACCAGCTAATCCTCGTAAGCTGGGCAAACTAATGTATTCCCCATGTATTCATTGGTTGTTACCCAAAGATACTCCTTTAGCATCACTTCCAACTACAGATATTGAAATTAAGGATCTTGAATTCGCTGATTGGAAAAAGAAAGAAGAAAAAGAAGAGAAAGACGCTGCTCTTAAGGGACTAATTGGAAATGATGTTGGTTGCGAGATGTACTTGTAAATAAAAAGTGTGTTAAAATTTAATTTAGCTTCTTTTGTGCTGAAGATTATCTGTGTATCTCGTAAAGTTACAAGTAAACACACTAATAAAGGCTTAAAATTGACATCAATATTTTCATTTTGTACAAACCATGCAAGTGATAAAAAACATAATACATAATTTACAAACATGATACGTAATAAAGTTACAATTTATTATTTAAAATATTCGGAAAATATTTTACCTACAAATAATAAATTTCTTCGGAATACTTAATGAATTTGCTTTTAAATTATTACTTGAATTACATGAAACGATTTGACCTATTTGTTACACCATTCGTAAATATTTAACAATTATATTTACAGGCATGTGTCTTACAGAGATATAATTAGATATTGAAACAAATTGTATTGGATATATTTTTTTATACTATAATTAATTTAAATTAATAACAAGATAATATTTCATTTCCCAGAAGTGTTTAATAATTTCTAACATTTTCCAAGAATATTTCCAAGAATGGCACGTGTTTCTTTCTATGACTCATATGAATATTATTTAAATATTTTGGCAGGATGGTAGCTACTCGTATTATATTAATGAAATATAATTAAGATAAGCTGTGTTTACAATATTTACAAAATCAAATATGAGAAATTATTTTAAAAATTGTTATTTTTTGTATGATTTAGACTGAATGTGTAGTTATAAGAGTGTTTTTTATTTTTAATAAAAATTTCTAATAACAGTACCCGAGAATACAGTGAAATATAAATCATTTCATTTGTACTTCCACAGTCGGTACTCAATTTTTCATTTATATTGCAGAATGACAATGTTATTTAGGTATATTTTAGGTAAAATTAATACCGAATACATATTTTTTGTAGTTCTTTATTCATGTAAGATCAATAGAATTATAAAACTTTTCTATTGTAGTAATTAAAGGATTAAACATATTTAAAAATCCATTCTCTGCTTTAAAGTGAAACATTATTGTTACTTTTTAGATGTTTAATATTCTTCTTATTTAACTAACCCGATTTAGGGATACAATCATTTATGATTACGTTTTATATTGTCTAATTGCGTTACCTACATTTTTAAATTGACGGTAACTTTCTCAATGGAAAATTGATCTGCTTTACGGAAATTGCAAACCTGCTTTATTTAATAGTTAATTAGTTACATAAAGGAACGAGATACTTAAATGAAAGTCATTTCTTCTTCAAAATTCAATTACAAAATAATTGAATTTGATTTTAAATATATTTAAAATTATTATTTAATATGGAGCCCACAGAATTTAAAATATATAAAAAAAATCTTTTTTCAATGAATAAGTTCGTTTATTTCTTGATAGGTAAAATTATTTAAATACATTTATTTGTTATTATGTTTATATTATTATTATTACTTTTATTAAATATCTATAAAATGTACGCATATTAGGCATGTCGCATTGGGAGACCAGCCTCTGGTTCCGCATTTACAACAAATTTATATTGACGGTGCTGATTTCATATATTGCTGTTGAAATAACGGATCTGATCATTAAAATTGATGATTTTAATAATTTTGTTGATAATGTGAACACTACTAACATTCAGTGCTTTGCTTTATACCGGCATTATTTATTGGTAAGTTATTTCATTTTATCTTAAATTCTTTTAAAAAGTATAATGCATTATTGTTTACCCATGTAGAAAATTGTCGCTTCTTTTGCAGTATTCGAAATTGGTAGAGTTTAATAAAATAATGGATTCCCTAGAATCAAATAAATTCAAAATGAACAAATCCTATGCAATTAAAATTACTGAATCTTCAAAGCGTATGAACAGCGTTATGATTCGTGGACTGTGTATTCTGGCAGGGCTTACTTTAGTTACTTGGTGTCTTTTCCCCATGTTTTCTCGAGACATTAACCCTTATGGTTTCCCCATGCCTATTTGGGTAAGTTTTTTTTAAATCCCTTTTAAAATTCGCCGAAAACCTAATCTATGTTCTATTTAGGTTCCATTTGATGTTTCAAAGAATCATCTTTACCCCGTCGTGTATTTTTATGCTTGTTTCTCCAGCTGGCATGTAAGTTTTCTAGTTGTTGCCTCAGATTTATTCATGGGAAGTATTATGAACTACATCAGTTGTCATTTTGAAATATTGAGTGCTACTTTGGAAAGAATTGTTGAAGATGTTGAGGAAGAAGTAACCATGAAACGAATGGAAAAAGTTTCAGTTGATTTTGAAAGTTATTTAAATTTTTGTTTAAAACAATGCATAAAACAACACATTAATCTTCTGGGGTAAGTATTATTTTTAAGGTTTTGTTTTGTTTTAATTTCAAAATTATACAGTGATTTTTACAGAATGACAGAAACTCTTAACAGCATCTTAAGTTCTTGTATGCTCTCGCAGTTGTTATCAAGTGCCCTATTGATTTGTATTTCCGCTTTCAAACTTTCTAAGGTAACTTTTTTTAAATGATTTTAACAGTTGAAGAAATATTACATTTACTGTAATATTTATATTGCTTAGAGAAAGAGATTTTTAAAAGGACTAATATTTCAGTCATTGGGGCAAAGTAATACGCTTCAAATGCTAACAATGCTGCAGTACTTGTGCTACACTTTGACTCAACTTCTTATCATTTGTGGTTGGGGAGATGAATTGACAACTCAGGTGAAAACATTTGTTGCGTAAAATACTGATCATATTAGAACAGGCATTTTTTACAAAACAAAATATTCTAGTAGTCGTTACTTAACTCATCTGATTTAATGCTTATAGCCTTACTCACAATGTTGTAAAATTGGTAATTTGTTAAAAATTAGATTAATTTAATTTAGAGTGGTAATATTTCTTCTTCGATGTACAATTCTTCATGGTACAAAGTGAAATCTCCAGACAACAGGAAGCTCATTCAGATCATGATGGTAAGAGCTCAACATCCAGTTGAGATGACAGCTGCTGGTCTTTATGTTTTATCAAATAAGTCATATTTGATGGTATGTGTAATGGTATACATATAAGTAAATAACAAATTTTAATTGAAATAAATTTATAAATATATATTTTTTTCAGATGTTAAAATTTTCTTATTCATGTCTATCTGTTCTACTAAATGTTGAGTAAAATATATTAATCTTGTATAAGAATCAATAAAACTGCAAGTTCTTATTGAACATTAATATTTAGATTTTGTGTTTATGTTTTGTGTTTGCACTAACAAAATTAGCCTTAGAAAAATATTGTTAAGACTTTTGCAAATTATTTTATCACCAAAATAAAAAATATCAAAAAAGAATATTAATACAGTGATTTATTAACATTAAGTCTTTTTTTATATATAATTTCTCGGGCTTTCTAAGCACGTAGCCTTTTATCGCCCCTAATAATGTTCTGCTTCTTCTTATACTTTATATCCAGACAACAAGAATGATCTATTCATGGCTACTGCTGTTATAAATTTCGGTTTCTCAATCAAAAAGGCAATCATTTTCGATAATAAGAAAATTTGTAACTGAAGGTAATAACTAAGAAGTTATAATCTTAAAGTTATCATATATTTTTAAGATGTAGACATATTGGAAACAGCCCTATTTTTAATAAGTCAATTTGCCAGTGGATAGAATTGAATTTCCAGCTATCCACACATGTTTTTTATTTTAATTTTCTTATTTTATCCATACCAAGAAACAGCTTAGGAAATAATGCAAAAACAGCATAAAAGTTCTGCCATGAAATGTTTTAATTTTAAAGCGCATGCTCAGATGTAGGAAACGACGCCGACGCGAAGTGTTGTTCTTTTAAATAAGTTACCGCCCACCACACATCAGTAAGTAAGATTGAGTTAAGTAATATTTGTTTACATTTGTATGGTGACTTCAATTACATTTGTGTTGTTGTCCTATTCTGGTAAGTACGAGTTCATAATTCAAATAATTATTAAACTTAAAATGCGTGCGCGGCTCATTCAAATATAAACCGAAATATTTTAATATAGACTCATTGGTGATTTATAAAACTCTATATAGTTTCCTTAAACATAACACATGGGCTGAAAAGTCCCGGGCCTAACAAAGAAAACACAGTTTTTTTGTTTCAAAATTAGCTTTATTCATCAACGTAATCTCCATCAAGAGCAACGCAATCATTCCACCGCCGCTCTAACATTTCAATACCACTTTTGTAGAACGATTTATCTTTTGCCTCAAAATAGGCCTTAGTTTCAGCGATAACCTCTTCATTCGTGCGAAATTTCTTACCGGCGAGCATTTTTTTCAGGTCTGCGAACAGGCAGTAGTCGCTGGGAGCCAAATCTGGCGAATACGGTGGATGTGGGAGCAATTCGAAGTTCAATTCATGTAGTTTTGCCATTGTTTTGATTGACTTGTGACACGGTGCGTTGTATTGATGAAACAAAATTTTTTTCTTTGCCATATGCGGTCGTTTCTTTGCAATTTCGGCCTTCAAACGCAATATAATATTCCATATAACGCAAACGCAATATAATATCCAATAACGCTATATAATATTCACTGTTAATGGTGTTTCCTTTCTCAAGATAGTCGATGAATATTACACCACGCACATCCCAAAATACCGAGGCCATAACCTTTCCAGCCGATTTTCATTACATTTACATTTTCTCTATCAAATATAGTTCTTTATAATATGATTTTTAATCCTTAAAACAGTTTTATTAGTTTATAGTTTTAAAAAAGAGTTGATTGTTTGTTGATGCATAATGTTAGTTAAAAATATTTCGTAACAGATATTTCTTTTAATGTTAAATATACCTTAAAAACACGTAATTGTGATTAACGGGTATTGACTATTGGCAAACAAAATCATATGTAGAATAAAACACTTGTTAATAAAATAGCAAATAAATATTATTATATATAAATTTATCATATTATTTTTTAATTACAGTACGTATAAAGTGGTTTGGTATTAAACAGGTGAAGAATTATTATTATTATTTCTGGTTCATGTGAAAATCAATCTAGAAAGAGAAACAGTGCGTCAAGAACTAAGTGTGTCACACTCGTATGTGTTACATACGTTTAACGTTGGCTTTTATTACAAATGCTATATGAGAATTTTTATAATTATAATACATTGTAAAAATATCACTAAGCACCTTATGTTAATCTTGCATTATTTTTAAAATGGCATTGCAAATCATCATTTTAATTTGATACATTTTTCCGTTAAATATTATCTTATAAAGTTTCGTCTTTTACTGTCTTATGATTTTAAAAATTCAATCAAGGTTTTGATGTGATTCTGTTGGTTATATACAGTGTAAAGTGGTAACTGTACTTTTATGTATTCATTAATTTCTAATGTAAAATATTTAACATATATCTGGGTACTTAATATTATATTATATTATATTATATATTATTAAAAGTAAACTTTGTTTCATTTCTTTTTAATGCCACTCTGTGTAAACTTAATAAGAAAAATATATCATCTGTTCAAATATATCTAAATATAATACTTATTAATAGAACGAGTAAATGGTATTTATACATACTCTTATAACAATTTTATTAAACATTTATTTAGAAGTGTTCAATCATGTTACGAAGACTAATCAAATATAAACTGTAATTGCTTATCAGCGCGAAAAAATGAGCAGCACAGGAGCAGCGGTATTCGGCGCAGTGGATTACAGTGTTTTTTTAATAATGCTGTTTATTTCGATGTTAATCGGAGTTCATTTTGGAAGGCAATCTAACTCTGCTCATCAATATCTCAGTGGAATTCGAGATATAAAAATATTGCCTATTGGTCTCTCAATCGTTGCAAGGTATTGTATATTCTTACCGCCAAATTTGCTTTTAATGCAATAATTATATCCTTTCTTTATTTCAGTTCAATGTCTCCTAGTGTTATAATGTCATTTCCTAATGAGGTTTATTCTTATGGTATAATGGTTGTTCTTCTTATTCCTGGAATGCTAATTGCTGTGTTATCCATTGGTTATATTTACCTACCAGTATTTTATAAAACAGGTGTAACAAATGCGTTTGAGGTAATTACTAAATGAATATATTGCTTGTACTATTTATATTACATTTCTCTGTAATCACAGTATGAAAAGGAACAATTTTATATTTTGTTCACTGATAAACACACCAAACAATGTACTACCTTGAAACTGACGTTGAACTTAAGCTTATGAAGGATGAAATCGAGCAATTCCATTAACATTTTTATTAATATTAGTACCAATACCATGTGAGGCATAGAGGCAACACAATAGATAAGAGCATGGAGACTTGACATCAGACTGATGTGTCTTCAAATGCGATCCACGAAATAGCGCTGAGTTTGGTTGTTAGCAGAAATAATTTAATTACGTGCTTATAATCATAAAACTTATGAGACAGTAGTGTGGTATATATATTGGAGGGCTAAAAGTATTTCGATAGTATTCTCTTCAGCTCTATTATTTTCTTAATTAATACAGTTAATTTACATTTCAGTATTTGGAACGACGTTTTGATTGGAAAGTCAGCAAGTTGATGTCATTCTTTTTCATTGTAAATACATGTGCATATACCCCTTTTGTATTATACTTACCATCTCTTGCTTTTTCTCAAGGTGAGTATTATTTCTGATTCATATTGTTTCAAAGTATTATTCTCTCAATAAGACAATCTTTCAGTAACCGGAGCTAATGTCCATGTGATTAATGCTGTGATCGGCTCAATTTGCGTAATATACACAATGATTGTAAGTAAGAGTACGGAAAGCATTATGAGGCAAGCGCACAGTGAAGAAAAGACTCCCTCATGTGAATCACTAATTTCTAATTGAATGTCTCGCTTTTATTGAGCGCTCACCTTTACGCTACTGTTATTATTCTACTACATCATTATATTTGCTTGCTTAATGGAATATAATTCCAGGGTGGCATTAAAGCTGTTGTTTGGACGGATGTTTTACAAGCGATAATCATGATGATAGCAGTAGGGGCTGTTACTATTTCTGGAGTAATCAAGGTTGGAGGACTGGATGTTGTTTTCAAACGATCTGAGGAAGCGGGCCGGCTGCATTTACTAGAGTAATTTTTTGAGTGTATAGAAGTATAAATATATAAATATAAATAATTCAATTGGCTATTGGTGTTTACCAGTTTTGATCTCGATCTTACAAAACGAAATTCATTCTGGGCGATGCTTTTCTTCAGTCTTTCTTTAAGTGTGGGACATATTGGGTTCAATCAAACGTGTGTTCAAAGGCTGATTGCTATGAAATCTGAAGTCCACGCAAGAAGGTACAAATATCATAAATTACAGTTTGTTTACAACGCTACTTCCTAATTACTCAATAATGCAGTTTAATTTTTCTACTTACAGAGCAGTGTTGTATAATTTTATTGGTTATGCAATACTAAATTTGTTATCCTTCTTTTCTGGCTTGGTGATTTTTGCCAATTATTATAATTGCGATTCAGTTAAAGCCAAAGTGAGTTGTTGGAAGATGAATATTTTAAATGTGAGAATCCCGCGAAACACAGTTACATGTATTTTATATTTATTTAACATTTCTTCACATAATTATTTTTAGGTTAATATATACTTCACCACTTTACTATAAATTTAACATTTATGAGACAAATAAAAAGATTTCAAGTGTATCTCACATGTATTTAAAGATATTATTGCTCTTATGTCATCTTAAAGTTATGTTGGTAATTAAAACAATACATTAGCGATTAAAACTTACGGTATAGTTAAGTCAAGGAAAGAAGAGAAGGAAGGAGATGATAGATGAAATAGGGCGGAGATGTAGAGAAAAGAAAGAAGGGAAAGACGAAGAACACAGTAAGGCAAGAGACGAGAGCAAATAATAAAGAAAGTTACAAAGAAGGTTGATAGTTAGTATTATAGAAAAATGTTTTCTTTAGTTATTTATAATTGGGAAATAAGAATTAATTAGAAGAATGTAATAATAACAAACATTCGAACAACAAAGTAATACGGGATTAGGTCAATTTTACAAAATACCTAACACTTTTTGAATAAGGAGTAAATTTCTTATGTTAAACAAACCTTAATTAACTATGTAACTATGTTTAGCGGATTCATATTATACAATACACGCCCCTAACTCTGTGACTCGAATTGACAATGTCAAGGTATTCAACCGTGACCGTTTTCTTTGTTTGTCGTTTGAATAGCAATTATAGTTTTTTGAATATACATATTTAAGAGCTTCTACTAATGTCCGTGACATCTTGATACACTGCAGTAACACTCATTGAAATGAAATTGTTCCATTTCTGTTCCATATTTTGCATTTCGTATTCTAATCATACATTAACATGTGTAGTTATGATGAAATGGTGTTAACAGGGCGTAACTAAGCATACAGGGGCCTGGAGGAATTGCCCCAGCTTAGTTACATCCCGTAGTAGTGTTTTCAGGAGTTTACCCTTTTCTATTGTTCTCTTTAAAAATTATATGGAGTCACAATCATTTTTTAAACATTTTACGCTTCCATAGATTATATCCAAGGGAGACAAAATTGTTCCTTACTTTGTGATGAATACAATAGGTCATTGGACTGGAATGCCCGGTTTATTTATTGCTGCTATGTTCAGTGCATCATTAAGGTAAGTTTAAATATAAAAATTTTCTAATTAATATGTATTAAGAAAAATCTTTTGATAAAGTTTGATTTTCTTTCAGTACAATGTCTGCTCAATTGAATTCTTTATCAGGGATAATTTATAACGATTATGTTCGCAAATTCCGGTTGTTTGAACACACGGACTTCCGGGCGAGAATGTTTATGAAGTTGATTATCTTCATATCAGGAATCTATATCATTTTATCTGGATTTATTATAGATAACTTTGGTCATATTGTACAGGTAAAAATATTCATTCAAAAATTACAGTATGATATTTTTTTAATTTTTTTTTATCAGTTCGGGTTCGGATATTAAACAATTTGCTCTTTACGGAATAAATAAATATATTAATTTCTGTTTTAGTTTTTAACTATAGCTGGATCAACGGTTGGTCTAAGTACTGGAGTATTTACCTTTGGGATGCTATGCCCTTGGGCAAATAAGAACGGTGCATTTTACGGCACAATTATTAGTGCAATCATTTCTGTATGGATGATAACAGGAAATTTAATAGCATTAAATAGTAAATCAATAACATATCCACCACTACCAACATCACTAGAAGGCTGTGATCTTCCTAATGATAATATTACAATGGCTATCAACGCCACCATTAATACAGCGTTAGTTTTTCTAAGAAGATACATGCAATAATAACATAAGTTAAGTCAAACTTAAAATAAAGTAATATTGGTAATGATTACAGGTCATCGGTCACAACTCCTGATGAACCATTCATCCTCTATAGATTATCGTTTTACATTTTTCCAATGGTCAATGCTGCGTTGATTTGGGTCTTTGGATTACTCATTAGTTTCATGACTGGCTACACAAAACCGAGAGAATTAGACAAAGCAGTGCTTGCCTCGTGTATGCATTGGTTACTTCCAAAACAAACCTGCAGTAAAGTTAATACGTCTGAACCTGATGATGAGAAACAAGAAAAAGACAAAGAGTTACAAATTCCATTGAACAATTAATTCATAATTTGGTTTATTATGTATTAGGTTTTCATAAAATTGTATCATTATTAAACATATTATATTCTTGCTTCAGTAATGAGAGTTTGAATTTTGTTGAATTTTATTTTAAAGTGATAAGACTATTCCATTCTACGTTTTTACATCAACTTTTACATTTTCAATGCTGACTGTAGTCTGGGTTTGGATTTTTGGATTACTAATTAGTTTTTTAACGGGCCATACAAAGCCAAGCGAATTAAACAAAAATGTCCTTGCTTCCTGTATGCACTGGTTGTTGCCAAAGGACACCTGCACTAAATTACTTCCATGTGACGGTATAAGAACGAGGAATGCAAATGACGACGACAAGGAGGATCTGCATATTACATTAAATAAATTTAACTGAACTTGAAATATTTGTGTTCCAAATGTAAACATACTTTTATTTGAAATATATACAATAAATAACGCCATAGTTTATTCTTCTAGATATTCGCAAGAGATACATTTTAGGCGCAATAAAATTAATTCAATCATATTTATGGTATTTCTATTGACAGTTGATGTTATTCAATAGCCATCTCGAAAATGTCCATACAGATATGTATTAAAGGAGTTCCTATTTCATAAAAATTTAAGGCTGTCCCATGCAATACAAATCGTGACGTATTTATTTTCCGCGCAATTATTTTCCGTAATGAAAACTTTTGTTCATTTCAGTTTGTTCAGAAAGGAATAATTTCTGTTTATGACTTACTGTTTATATTTCCACAGTGTACACAAATTTTTTTTAATGGTTTTCTATAGTTACTACTTACTTATACCTACTCAAACCGTTATAAAAAAATAAGAAAATTAAAATAATTTCTTTTTTCTTAACGACACAATAGGCGAGAGCTTTAGGTTCTTTCTCTGAACCAGAATTATATTTTTTGGGTTTGTTTGTTGTTAAATTGATTATAAACACACATACTCATAACCTAATTAGGCAGCGGTGTATTCTTATTAAATTTTTCAGTGTATAAAGTTTTACATTATTAATCTTTTGGTATGCACCTGTCCTAATTCTACATATTTCAGTTGGATAAACATCAAGCATATTTAAAAGATGGTTTTAATTTTTTTTCTTTTTTTTTATTAATACTTCACGGGCTTCTTAGTTTTAATTTTTATTCTGTAACACTTTTATGCTGAGTAAGGCATACTATTCGTACGTACGGTTATTCTAATTACTGCTGCGAATAGCTTCTTAAAAATAAACGTGCTTTAGTTTCTCTATTACGTATGTAAACTACATTATTTGTTTATTGAAATTAAATTTATTGTAATTAAAATTAATTAACTATTAAAATCACTTTTCTACTAATAATCCGGTCAATTTAAACATAAAAATAGTGGTCAAATAACAAAAATTTCCGGAGAACCAAATATTAGTGGAGAGCTGAGGTTTACCATTACAAATATAGTTTTAAAAATCCCCAATTGCCCAATTGGTACACGCTGGAGAACACAGCAACCCGACTTTTTTACAGCCACATTTGGCACTACAACCTTTTTTGCAATTGCAAAAAATAGTGTTGAGGTTTTTCTGGAGCAGGTGGGAGTAAAGTTTGAATCGGTTCCAGAGTATTATCTATCAATTTCCAACCATGTTATCTATCAATTAGCCATGTTTGAACTTGATAGTATACTCGATACAAGTGTTGAATAGCAGATGCCGATGTTGGAGGAAGACATGATAGTTGTACTTGTTTCTTGTTTTGCGTATTTTTTACAAAAGTTAAGTATCGGTATTTATTAATGCAAGTAATTCTTTTTAGTACACATTCGGGTATACAATTCTACGAGTACAAGTATCTAATAAAACCTTGAAAAATTTAACTAATGTCTTGGTAGTATCTACTTTAATAGTAAGTTCATAACAGTTTTTACTAGCTCTAATGGCACGATAGTAATACAGTAATAGCTACATAAAATATGTTGTGTACTTTCATAATCACCTTTTAGAGTAACATCCTTGAAAAAATCGTGTTATTATTTTTTTAATTTGTGTTTATAATATTGAATTTTTTCTGAAAGATAATAAATTTATTCCTGAATTCAGAATGAGTACTACCGATGCTACTGTATTCGGAGCAGTGGATTACATCATTTTTTCATTAATGTTGTGTGTTTCTTTATCTATTGGAATATATTTTGGATTCTTTGGAAAGAAATTGAACTCAGGACAACAGTATCTGAGTGGTGGAGTGCAGGATATTAAAATAAGTACAATTGCTATTTCGCTGGTTGCTAGGTATTTTTTTTCATTCTATACAATATTATTTCTTAGTAAACATTTGGTTATTGTCATAACTATATTTCAGTTCAATGTCCGCTAGTGCTTTGTTGACATATCCTAGTGAAATTTATTCATATGGTGGACAGATGATTATTAGTGTTCCAATGACGGCTATAGTCTTGTTGTCCGTTGCATACATCTACGTTCCGTTGTATTATAGAACGGGTGTAACAAATGCTTATGAGGTAAACTCTTACTTTTTAAAATATTACTAATTAATAAAGTTTATAACAACATGTGTTTTTTATGCGTTGTCCATATCAGAGGGACTCAAACGTTAATGTTTCTTTTGTTGGAAGAGGTTCTGACTAAATGAATATACTGAATACATCGGCATGCTTTGTCTGTACTACGTATTCATTGATATAGCTTTATACGTCTATAAATTGAATAATAAAACTCAGATCAATTCCGTAACATTTGGATCTGGTATACAAAAAATGAAGGGAATCTCTTTAATTCTTTTTTAAGTTGAATTTGCAATCTTTCCATGTTTGAAATTGTGCATTTACTGACAGCCAGTTAGAACATTGTTATATTTAAGAAATTTTTTAGTATTTAGATCGCCGATTCGATTGGAAAGTCAACAAAATGACGTCAATATGCTATTTAGCGTATACTTATAGTTATGCTCCCATTATTTTATTCTTGCCATCTCTTGCTTTTTCTCAAGGTAAGTACGAATACTTTTATAACATATCTGCTAAACACAATTACGTGTTACAATAACAAAAATTACGTAATCTAGTTAAATATATAACATATTTCGATCTATATTAGTATGTTAATATAATCATAAACTTTTTAAAATTGTTATTAAAATTGTTTTTACGTTTTTACGATGATAGAGATGAGTTAAGGAAATGTTGCATTATGAGATTATTATAAAATTTAAATAAGAAATATTTTCTGACATACTGGATTTCTAGTGACAGGGGGAAACGTCCATTTGATAAACGCTGTGATTGGCTCCATTTGCATAATCTACACAATGATTGTAAGTTGGCACTAATGCAACGCCATAAATTTATCATTAAATTAATATTAATCAGCATATCTTTTTAGGGCGGCATTAAAGCTGTAATTTGGACGGATGTTGTGCAGGCGTTAATCATGTTTTTGTCAGCATTCGCTGTTGTAATTTATGGAGTGATTAACCTTGGAGGACTGGGCGTTGTGCTTAGACGATCTGAAGAAGGGGGCCGTTTGAATATGTTTGAGTAAGTTTTGCGTAATTTGTTGGTAATTTTGAGTTAACTCGGAACAACTGGTATAAAAAGATTAAAAATATGTATTTTCCATTATCATTAAATACTATATACATTTTTGAATATATTTACATGAAATTATCTTTTATTAATTAAAAATGGCGTTTATATAAGTTCCTCCGCGTTTTCCGGCATGCTTTACCATCAAGTACCATTATTTTTTTGCTAGTTGCACTTTTCTGTACTTAAAATAATTTCTATTAGGACCTATTTATGAATTACGTCACACGGGGTGGTCAAATAGGGGAGTGGGTCCTTAAACTGATAGGGGGAAAGGGTCTGTTACGGTGTGAAGGTTTTAAAGAACCAAATTATTTTTGTGACGTATTATGGATGACCTCTAATGATGATTTAATAATTTCGCTACAAATCTTATTAATGTTTTACAGCTTCGACCCTGATTTAACAAAACGCAACTCTTTTTGGATTGAAATGTCAGCTATACTGTCTTCTTTCTTGGGACATTTTGCTTTTAACCAAACGATTGTTCAAAGGCTGATTGCTCTTAAATCGGAAAAACATGCAAAAAGGTATTTTAAAACGTCCTCCAAGAGTTTGTCCTAAAAGTTATGATAATTTCCCCGGACAGCCATATTTTTCATTGATATTATTTTGCAGAGCGGTTCTTCTATACTGCATAGGATATGAAATCATAATGACGCTAACAGTGTTGACGGGCTTGGTGATATTTGCTACTTATCACAAATGTGATCCGATTAAAGCAAAAGTTAGTGATATATTAAGGATATATAGTTTGCAAAATTTGAGCTAGCCTTACCAGTCAAAGCAGTGTGATTTTTACCCCACCTTCCTTCTTACCTTTCTACCTTTACCGTATTGTGTGTGTTTTAAGTAAATTTATTTATTGTATATAACATAATTAGTATGTTTGTCTTTCGCAGATTATATCTAAAGGGGACAAGATAGTGCCTTACTTTGTGATGAACACAATAGGACATTGGACTGGCATGCCTGGACTATTTATTGCAGCTATATTCAGTGCATCTTTAAGGTGATTTTTGCATCATGCAATCTTTAGTTATATAACATTTTGTATTCCAAATATCACATACTTGTGTGGTTTAAAAGCACTGTAACATGTCTTACAGCACAGTTTCTGCCCAAATGAACTCTTTGTCAGGAATAGTGTACAACGACTACTTTCGAAAATGGCGGTTATTCGAACATACGGACTTCCGTGCAAGTCTGTTCATGAAAGTGGTTGTTTTAGTAACGGGGATCTATTTTATCTTAGCTGGTTTCGTTATTGATAATTTTGGCCACATTATGCAGGTAAATGTATTAGCAGGATATACTTCATATGCATTTTCATAATTAAAGCTTTGTTTAGATAAGTCACACAATTATGGGTACAACTCTGGGACTCATCACTGGAGTGTTTACACTTGGAATGCTGACGCCTTGGGCAAATAAACATGGCGCATTTTATGGAGCACTGATTAGTGGAGTTATTTCAGTATGGATGACTGTAGGTCATCAAATAGCTTTAGAGAATGAATCTCTTTCCTACCGACCTTTACCAACCTCAGTGGAAAGTTGCGATCTTCCTCAATATAATATTACAATGATCGTTAATACTACCCTTAATACAATGTTAGTTCTTTAGAAATAGATAGATAGAAAGAAGAAATGTTAAAAATAATTTAAGTTTATTATGTTTTCGCAGATTGAAAACAGCGGATCATAGTGAACCATTCATCTTATTCAGACTCTCCTTTTTTACATTTTCAATGCTGACTGTAGTCTGGGTTTGGATTTTTGGATTGCTAATTAGTTTTTTAACAGGTCATACGAATCCAAGAGAATTAGATAAAACAGTGCTTGCGTCGTGCATGCATTGGTTGTTGCCAAAAGAAACCTGCTGCAAAGTTCCTACGTCTGAGCCTGTGGACGAGAAACAAGAAATGCACAGAGAGTTAGAAATTCCATTAAACAATTAAGTCATAATTAGAATAATTATGAATTCTTCCTTCTCTGTCTCTTCTCGACAATTAATCTATTATCTTTTCATTATCTAACTTAAATTCGCATTTTCTCCTCATATGTTCCAATATCTCTTCTGCTGCTGTATACATTTTGCAGACCCTTCCGTTTCTTTCCAATATTTACTAATCCCCTTATTCTCAATGCCCATTCTGAATCTCGTTATAATTCTTGGGTGCCTTGTTACTTTTTCGTTTATATATATCTTCCAGATTCTTCATTTCTTATTGCAATTCTCCTGCTCAATTTCCTCCTTCCAAATTCCATCCTTTTCTGTTCTGCAACTCCACATTTCTCTCATTCAATTCAACCTGTACACTTTCGTCCTCTTCTCTTCTCTTAATGCTTCTTCTATTGCCATTTTATTCTTATCATGGTATCCTTCCTTTTTCGTCTTTCCACCTGTGCCACCCTTTTTACTAATCTTCTCTCGTATGTATCTCAGTATCTGTCCGTCTGGATTACATATCCTTTTTTCATATCACCTTCTATTTTATTCATATTTCATATTATTTTATCGTAATTTTGTATCTTTTCATTAAATACGAGTATTTATTTTTATTAAATAAATAAATACAACTTTAAAATATAATCTTAAATTTCTGTTTTGTATTTACATTTGCGTAATACACATTTTACTGTTATAATTTTAAAATACAATATATTTAATTTATTCTATGTTAATTAGTTAAAAAGCAAACAAAGCAGATTTCAATCAGCAGACACTTGTCATTAGTTTTGCGGAAACGTCCTATAAAACAAGTTCAAACGAGAATCAGTTTTTATATGTATGTATAATATGTTTTTCTAAATTGAAATGTTATTTATGTAATACAGAATACCATCTTTGGTTATTTTTGTAAAATTTAATGAAACAAATAATATTAGTTTTAGTTATTAAAGTTCTTACCTATTCTTTTCTTTTATATGTTTTTATAATATTGATTTTGTCAATATTTGTTTTTGGGACTTAACCGCATTACTTTTTGATCGAGTCATGAAATTATTATTTATTGTATTTGTTAATTATTTTTGTACTCAATATTAGTTTAAGTTATACGTTCAAATTATAACTATGTGTTAACTATCACATGAATAATATTTTTTTCTATATTGAAATGTTATTTATGTTATATTATAGCAGGAATCCATTTTTTAGATACTTTTGTAAATTTTAATATAAATATATAATATTAATTTTTGGAATTAAAGTTCTTATCTATTCCTTTCTCTTATATCTTTTTATAATCTAAAAATAATTATCATCTTAATTATATTGACTAAATCATGCCAAGCATGTCATTAAATTATTAGCATGTAAATTATCATTTATTGTGTTTGTACTAAATTTTCTTGCTAATTGCATATAACTATAAATTATGTTATCTACTTTCGAACAAATTTGTAGTGCATTGATATTATGCAAATATTAAATGGTATAACTGATATTAGGATGAAAGAATCGTTATTCTAAACTGCATTTACTTTAAAATGTGTTATTATCTTTAAGAAAACAGTTTAATAATTCAGAATGAGTACGACCCGGGAAGCTGTATTCGGCGCAGTGGATTACGTCATTTGTTCATTAATGTTATGCGTTTCCTTGGCCATTGGAATCTATTTCGGATGTTTTGGGAAGAAACTCAACTCAGCGCAACAGTACCTGAGTGGTGGAATACAGGAGATTAAATTAAGTACAATTGCCATTTCGCTAGTTGCAAGGTATATAAAGCTTTCATAATTTAGTTATCGTATCGTATTTATTTAATTCAAACTTTTACGTATTCTTGAAAAAAAATTTCAGTTCAATATCCGGTAATGTCCTGCTAACATTTCCAAGTGAGGTTTACACATATGGCATAATGTTTCTAATTGGTGTTCCTATGTCGGTGTTGGTGTTGGTGTTCTCTGCCTACGTTTACATTCCATTGTATTACAAGTCAGGAGTCTCAAACGCTTATGAGGTAAATTAATATTCTTCAAGAAATAAACAACTATTAGCAATATACTCAGGTAGAAAATAAATTTAGGAATTAGCTTGTAATTAAGATAATTTTCTAAAAAATCGTGTTCAACTTTCAGGAATATCCCCATATGTTAATTAACATTTTTTAAACATGTGTACAGCAAATTCTGTAATTTTCTTTGCTGGACGAAATTTGTCATATTCTCAACTAATGATTATAATATTTTCAAAATTATCATAGGAAAAGTACCATTGTTATGTAACAAAATATCCGTTTTAACATAGTTGGATGTACGATTTTTAAGTTAAAAATACAAATTTTAACATTCAAAATATAAAATTTCAGTACTACAAAAAGGATAGAAACTTTTTCTACGTATAAGGAATATTAAAGAATATGTATAATTCAAATTGCAAAAATTCGGCGGCGACTTATACTTAAACGAGTTTATAAGAGCGGTATAAATCGATAATACGATAATTAATTTTATCTTATTCGTTTTTAACATAGTGTTTTTTTAGTTATATCGGCAGTTTATACCCCACAACTTGTTTTAAGTATGAGTCGCAGCCGAACTCTCGTAATTTGAACTATACGTAAATTTTCTGTAAGTAAACTTTATTATAGAAATGGTATACTAAAATTGTATTATGTTTAAACGTAAACGATACATAAAACTACTTACGTACTTATGTAAAATTAATTCATCTGATTTTCAGTATTTGGAGTATCGATTTGATTGGAAAGTCAGAAAGATGGCGTCAATATTTTATTTATTGTACACCTACGCATATTCTCCCATTATCTTATTTTTGCCATCACTTGCATTTTCTCAAGGTATGTTTTTTTTAACCATTGCCATAAAATTTACTGTTAACGGACTTTATAATTCTCGTTACAATTTGTACTGCATTCAAAATCTTATTTATTAAAATTCAATAATTATTGGCTTGAAACAGTTTGCACATAAATCATTCGTTCATATAAAATCTCTGTGTTATGGACTGAACAATAAACGAAACAACTTCACCCATCAGAATCCAAGCGGCGAAAATCTTGATGCAAACTACTGTAGAGTCTTGAAACGATTGAAACATTACCTAGTGAGACATCTCACCAAATTATTTGGTAGGGTCTTCAGTTTCCTTTTCTGACTTAAACAAAATCAGAAATATAAATTCTCATTGCTAAAATTAAATCGAGTGTTGCTTAGTAGTATTATTAATTACATGTATCATGCACAAGTATTTTATAATAATATTATAAAACTAAAAATTAAAAAAGTGAAATTTGTATGCTTTTATTTCTTAGTGACTGGAGGAAACGTCCATTTGATAAACGCTGTGATTGGTTCCATTTGCATAATCTATACAATGATTGTAAGTTGGCACTAATGCAACGCTATAAAAGTATCAGTAAAATAATACAACCAGCATAACTTTTTAGGGCGGCATTAAAGCTGTAATTTGGACGGATGTTGTGCAGGCGTTAATCATGTTTTTGTCAACATTCGCTGTTGTAATTTATGGAGTGATTAACCTTGGAGGACTAGGCGTTGTGTTTAGACGATCTGAAGAAGGGGGCCGTTTGAACATGTTTGAGTAGGTTTCAAATAATTTGTTACTATTACTTACATAATAATGAATGTATTAAACGTTATTGATATTTACAGTTTCAGTCCTGACTTAACAAAACGTAACTCATTTTGGATTTTGTTGTTCACAAGCTTTTCTTATTTCTTGGGACATTTCGCTTTCAACCAAACAATCGTTCAAAGACTAATTGCTCTTAAATCTGAAAAACATGCAAGAAGGTATATCAGGACATTATTTAACAGTCAGATTATGGCACATTCTTGATTTACAATATTTTGCAGAGCAATATTTATGTATTGTGTTGGATTTTCAATTATAAACATACTGATCCTGTTTTCTGGGTTGGTGATATTTGCAACGTATTACAAATGTGATCCAATCAGAGCAAAGGTAAGTTTTTGATAACATTTATTTAAATTTAATATAATATTGACGTTGTTTGCTCAGCGGGGAAATGATTAAATTTTGTGCAACTAATTGAATGAAAATAAATGCTTCAACTTTTTGCAGATAGTAACCAAGGCAGATAAAATATTACCCTACTTTGTGATGAACACTATAGGGCATTGGACTGGAATGCCCGGATTATTTATTGCAGCTTTATTCAGTGCAGCTTTAAGGTGATTGATCACCAATTAAATTGGCAATTACATTTCTTTATTTCGTAGTAAGTTTACAACATAATAATAATAACCTTACTAATAAAAATGTCTTACAGCACAATTTCTGCCCAAATGAACTCTATGTCAGGAATAGTCTACAACGACTACTTCCGGAAATGGCGGTTATTTGAACACACGGACTTCCGAGCAAGTCTGTTCATGAAGTTGGTTGTTTTCATAACGGGGATCTATTTTGTCTTAGCTGGTTTAATTATTGATAACTTTGGTCACATCATGCAAGTAAGTGAGCTTCAATTTTTTTACAATAAAAGCACTATAAGTAAATATAATTAAACACAATGCAGTTCGGTTTTTAGCAACTTAGTGAGACATATAGAAACTTGTATGTTGGTGCTATGAGAAATATTAGGTTAGTGAGGACGGCACTTTAATTATCAAATATTTTTTAGATAACTCATACTATTATGGGTCCAAGTATGGGTCTCATAACTGGTGTGTGGCTCTAGGGATGCTGACCTCTTGGGCAAACAAACATGGCGCTTTCTATGGTACAATTATTAGTGGAGTTATTGCAGTATGGATGACAATAGGAAACCAAATGGCTTTAAAAAATGGATCTCTATCATACCCACCGTTACCAACCTCCGTAGAAGATTGTGACCTTCTTCACGACAACATTACCATGGCGCTCAACGCTACCCTTAATGCAGCGTTAGTTATTGCATTTTATATGAAATATAAATATCAATAATTTTATTTCATTTTATGTATGTGTTTGTTGCAGGTCGCCAACAACGGATCAAAGTGAGCCATTCATTTTATTTAGATTATCTTTCTTCACATTTGCAATGATGACTGTAGTTTTTGTTTGGGTGTTCGGATTACTAATTAGTTTTTTAACGGGCCATACGAAACCAAACGAATTAAACAAAAATGTCCTTGCTTCCTGTATGCATTGGTTGTTGCCAAAGGACATATGTCCTAAATTACCTTCACCTGATAGGACAGGAACGAGGAAGGCAAATGATAATGTATTTACTTCCTACCAGGACAACGAAAAGGAGCTGCATATTCCATTGAAGAGATTTACCTAAATATTTAGTTTATTTAATAGTAATAGTTTATTTCCAATTTATAATAAATATAATATTATATTTTAAATAAGTGTATAATGCACATTTTACTGCTATAATTTTGAAATACAATACATTTAATTTATTCTCTGTTATTCCGTTGGATAAATAGCAAACAATTCATTTATTAATAGTCTTGCGGAAACAATAGTCCTGTAAAACAAGTACAGACAGCATTTCTTTCTAATATGTATGTATAATATTTTTTTCTATATTGAAATGTTATTTATATTATAGTAGGAATCCATTTTTTGGATATTTTTGTAAATTTTAATATAAATATATAATATTAATTTTAGTAATTAAAGTTCTTATCTATTTCTTTCTCTTATATCTTTTTATAATCTAAAAATAATTATCTTCTCCATGTATTAAACAATAATAATTTTATCAATATTGGCTTAACCACATGTATATGACGTCATTAAATTATTAGCATGTAAATTATCAATTATTGTATTTGTATTTTTCTTGCTAATTACATATATAGTCCAAATCACGATAGTTCGGCGGCGACTTATACTTAAAAGAGGTTATAAGAGCGGTATAAATCTATGATACCATAATGAATTTTATTCTATTCGTTTCTTTATACATTTTAGAAAAATAAGTGAGTCAGTGCTTTTTAGTTGCATCGGCAATTTATACCCCACAACTTGTTTTAAGTATGAGTCGCCGCCGAACTCTCGTAATTTGAACTATAACTATAAATTATGTAATCTACTTTCGAACAAATTTGTAGTGCATTGATAATATGCAAATATCAAATGGTATAACTTATAATAGTATAAAAGAATCGTCATTCTAAATTGTACTTGCTTTAAAACACGTTATTTTCTCTAAGAAAATAATTTATTAATTCAGAATGAGTACGACCCAGGAAGCTGTATTCGGCGCAGTGGATTACGTCATTTGTTCATTAATGTTGTGCGTTTCCTTGGCCATTGGAATCTATTTCGGATGTTTTGGGAAGAAACTCAACTCAGCGCAACAGTACCTGAGTGGTGGAATACAGGAGATTAAATTAAGTACAATTGCCATTTCGCTAGTTGCAAGGTATATAAAGCTTTCATAATTTAGTTGTTATCATTTCATACTTATTTAATTCGAATTTTTGCGTATTCTTGAAAATGATTTTCAGTTCAATATCCGGTAATGTCCTGCTAACATTCCCAAGTGAGAGTTACTCATATGGCATGATGTTTCTTGTATCAACTCCTATGTCAGTGTTGGTGTTGGTGTTCTCTGCCTATGTTTACATTCCATTGTATTACAAGTCAGGAGTCTCAAACGCTTATGAGGTAAATTAAAAAATCTCCAAGATATAAGTAATTATTAGCAATATACTCAGGTAGAAAATAAATTTGAATTATCTTGTAGCCAGCTAGTATGTTTCAAATTTCTATTTGTTTTATATTGTTTATAATAATATTAAACATTTTTCCATTTATACTCTTATAAATAAATCTATAAATCTAAATCAAATAGGATAGTTTTCAACCTTGTTTGCTGTAATTTTCTTTACAAAATAATATTTGTAATATTCTCCATTAATAATTCTATGTTTTTCAAAATCATCGTAGGAAAATTACCATTGTTATATCACAAAATATAGGGTCGTATGTTAAAAATATACATTTTAACATTTAAAATCTAAAAATTCAATATTCCAAAAAGTATTGAAACTTTTTCTATGTTTAAGTAATATTAAAGAATACGAGTATAAACTATAAGTACATTTTCGTTAAGTAAACTGTATTATAGAAATGGTATACTACAATTGTATTAAGTATGCATAAACGTAATTGACATGTAAAAGTACTTACCTACTTATGTAAAATGGATTCATCTGATTTTCAGTATTTGGAGTATCGATTTGATTGGAAAGTTAGAAAGATGGCGTCAATATTTTATTTATTGTACACCTACGCATATTCTCCCATTATCTTATTTTTGCCATCACTTGCATTTTCTCAAGGTTAGTATTTTTGAAGCATAATAATTATGTAATTACCAAAGTTATCGCCATAAACTTTACTCTTAATGGGTTTTACGGATCTCGTTACTGTGTCAACCCCTTGGATTGAACATTATAAGTGGAATAATTTCAGTATGTCTAGTAACTTTAAAAGATAGATATCATAAACTTTACAGTTATGCTCCAGTTTGGACACTTTGCTTATTAGAATCCAACCAGCAAGATATTTGACACAAACTAAAGTAGAGTTTTTAAACGATTGAAACTTTACCAAATTATTTGGTAGACAAATGCCAGTACCAAACGCTATTACTACACCACATAACTTGGAGAGTTTCACTTTTCGTTCCTGACCTAAACAAACTCAGAAATTTCCATACTCAGCGCTAAAATTATATCTAGTGTTACTTAGTATAATAGGTTAAATGGATAATGGAAGATAAATTTGTATGCTTTTATTTATTAGTTTCTGGAAGAAACGTCCATTTGATAAACGCTGCGATTGGCTCCATTTGCATAATCTACACAATGATTGTAAGTTGGTACAAATGCAACGCCAGAACTTTTTCAGTAATTTAATACCACCAGAATAACTTTTTAGGGCGGCATTAAAGCTGTAATTTGGACGGATGTTGTGCAGGCGTTAATCATGTTTTTGTCAACATTCGCTGTTGTAATTTATGGAGTAATGAACCTTGGAGGACTGGACGTTGTGTTTAGACGATCTGAAGAAGGGAGTCGATTAAACATGTTTGAGTAGGTTTTAAGTAATTTGCAAGTATTACTTCATACTAATAAATATATTAAACGTTATGGATATTTACAGTTTCAGTACTGACTTAACGAAACGAAACTCATTTTGGATTATGCTTTTCACCTGCCTTTCTTCATTTTTGGGACATTTTGCTTTCAACCAAACTATCGTTCAAAGACTAATTGCTCTTAAATCTGAAAAACATGCAAGAAGGTATATCAGGACATTATTTAGCAGTTAGATAATGGCATATTCTTTATTAATTATTTATACATTATTTTACAGAGCAATATTTATATATTGTGTTGGATTTTCAATTATAGGCATATTATGCATGTTTTCTGGATTGGTGATATTTGCTACGTACTACAAATGTGATCCAATCAGAGCAAAAGTAAGTTTTATGTAAACTTTCATTTAAATTAAATGTAATATTTATGTTGTTTACTTAGCGGGAAGATGATTAATTAATTTTGCGTAACTAATTGAATGAAAATAAATGCTTCAACTTTTTGCAGATAGTAACCAAGGCAGACAAAATAATGCCTTACTTTGTGATAAACACTATAGGGCATTGGACTGGAATGCCCGGATTATTTATAGCAGCTTTATTTAGTGCAGCTTTAAGGTGTTTGATAACCGATTAAATTGTTTATTTCTTTATTTTTGCAGTATATTTGCAACATACTAATAATAATATGTAATATTTTTTACAGTACAATTTCCGCCCAAATGAACTCCATGTCAGGAATAGTCTACAACGACTACTTCCGAAAATGGCGGCTATTCGAACACACGGACTTCCGAGCAAGTCTGTTCATGAAGTTGGTTGTTTTAATAACGGGAGTCTATTTTATCTTAGCTGGTTTAATTATTGATAACTTTGGTCACATCATGCACGTAAGTCTGCATTAATTGTTAAACTTTTAGAACATTATTCTATGATACACGGGCACTGTGTAACATAGAATAATGTTTATCAGTAAGGTCCACTTAGAGTGGGTAAAAATAAATTTGCAACAGTTGACGTGCAAGAAGTTTCATCTGCGATAACTTGGAACATTTCACAACGTTGTCTCACAAACCAATAACACAAAAAAAAATTTAACAATTTAATTTTTTTTTTAGATAACCTATACTATTACGGGTCCCACTATGGGCCTTATAACTGGTGTATTTACACTTGGAATGTTGACCCCTTGGGCAAATAAACATGGAGCTTTCTATGGTACAATTATTAGTGGAGTTATTTCAGTATGGATTACAGTAGGAAACCAAATGGCTATAAAAAACGGATCTCTATCCTATCCTGCGTTACCAACATCCGTAGAAGATTGTGATCTTCACGATAACACTACCATTGCGGTCAACGCTACCCTTAATGCAGCGTTAGTTATTGTGTTTCATATGAAACAAAAATAAATAGTATTATTTAAATATGTATTTGTTTGTTGCAGGTTACCAACTACGGATCAAAGTGAGCCATTCATCTTGTTTAGATTATCCTTCTTCACATTTGCAATGATAACTGTAGTTTCTGTTTGGGTGTTCGGATTACTAATTAGTTTTTTAACGGGCCATACAAAGCCAAGCGAATTAGACAAAAATGTCCTTGCTTCCTGTATGCACTGGTTGTTGCCAAAGGACACCTGCACTAAATTACTTTCATGTGACGGTATAAGAACGAGGAAAGCAAATGACGACGACAAGGAGGATCTGCAAATTCCATTAAATAAATTTAACTAAACTTGAAATATTTGTGTTCCAAATATAAGCATACTTTTATTTGAAATATATACAATTAATAACGCCTTAGTTTATTCTTCTAGATATCCGCAAGAGATACATTTTAGGCGCAATAAAATTAATTCAATTATATTTATGGTATTTCTATAGATAGTTGATGTCATTCAATAGCCATCTCAAAACTTTCCATACAGATATGTATAAGGTTGTCCCATGCAATGAAAAGTTTTGTTCATTTCAGTTTGTTCAGAAAGGAATAATTTCTGTTTATGACTTACTGTTTATATTTCCACAGTGTACACAAATATGGAAATAAAAATAATAGTTTTGTAGTTAGTTGTGATGCTAGATGCTATTTAATTGCCTATATGATATATTGTGCAGCTATCTAGCTTGACAAATACTTTTTTTTATATCTGCATATTACCGATGCAGATAAAAATGCGGACTAGTGCCCAAGTAGATATGAAAATTTGGATTTTTAAATAACAGTGGAGGTTTTTTACGTATTTTTTCTAACTGGTATTATGTAAAATATATTTTTTTTAATATGTTTTTTTTTTTTTTAATGGTTTTCTAAAGGTCTATAGTAACTGCTCATACCTACTCAAACCGTTATAAAAAAATAAGAGAATTAAAATAATTTCTTTTTTTTTAACGACATAATAGGCGAGAGCTTTAGGTTTCATCTCTGAACCAGAATTATATTTTCTGGGTTTGTTTGTTGTTAAATTGATTATATACAAACATACTTACAACCTAATTAGGCAGCGGTGTAGAGCACATATATTAAGCCAAACACCAAAAAAACTAACAATATAGTAGGAAATCGTTGGTGATAACACTTAGTATCGGAAACAAGTTGACGTAGAATAAATTAAATGACAATAAAAAATTAAATTTCAAAAATATATTTGTTTTTCTCTGTTTATGTATTTAAATTTACTCGTATTTCAATTCTTATTCAATTTTTCAGTGTATAAAGTTTTACATTATTAATCTTTTGGTATGCACCTGTTCTAATTCTACATATTTCAGTGTATATAGTTTTACATCATTAATCTTTTGGTATGCACCTGTCCTAATTCTACATATTTCAGTTGGATAAACATCAAGCATATTTAAAAGATGGTTTTAATTTTTTTCTATTTTTTTTTTATTAATATTTCACGGGCTTCTTAGTTTTAATTTTTATTCTGTAACATTTTTATGCTGAGTAAGGCATACTATTCGTACGTACGGTTATTCTAATTACTGCTGCGAATAGCTTCTTAAAAATAAACGTGCTTTAGTTTCTCTATTACGTATGTAAACTACATTATTTGTTTATTGAAATTAAATTTATTGTAATTAAAATTAATTAACTATTAAAATCACTTTTCTACTAATAATCCGGTCAATTTAAACATAAAAATAGTGGTCAAATAACAAAAATTTCCGGAGAACCAAATATTAGTGGAGAGCTGAGGTTTACCATTACAAATAAAGTTTTAAAAATCCCCAATTGCCCAATTGGTACACGCTGGAGAACACAGCAACCCGACTTTTTTACAGCCACATTTGGCACTACAACCTTTTTTGCAATTGCAAAAAATAGTGTTGAGTTTTTCTGGAGCAGGTGGGAGTAAAGTTTGAATCGGTTCCAGAGTATTATCTATCAATTTCCAACCATGTTATCTATCAATTAGCCATGTTTGAACTTGATAGTATACTCGATACAAGTGTTGAATAGCAGATGCCGATGTTGGAGGAAGACATGATAGTTGTACTTGTTTCTTGTTTCGCGTATTTTTTACAAAAGTTAAGTATCGGTATTTATTAATGCAAGTAACTTTTTTTTTTAGTACACTATCTCACAGGTGGCGTGGAAATGTATGCATATCATGTATAATGTGACTCTTAGAATCGCGATATCTCAGGAATGGTAACTCTTAGGAAAAAAATCATAAGAAATATTTTTGTAGAGAATTTTAATATCTACAACTTTGGTTTGAGGTTTTTTTTTGATAAAACTTACCGTTTTCGAGAAAAATCCAAAAAACCTCAAATTTTGACCTTTGACCCCGAATAACTTTTGAAGCACACATAGAATCGATGGAGATTTTTAAAACTTTATTTGTTAAGGTAAACCCCAGCTCTCCACCAACATTTGGCTCTCCGGCAATTTTTGTTATTTTAAATGTCTATATTGACCGGGCTATAAGTTTAATAAAATTTAAACAGGATGTTAATATAAATGACCTTAGTTTATATACAACATTTAAAATGCTTTCGACATATTTAATATGCAGGTGACCTACTAATTATAAAATAGGCATCATCTTAACGTATATCTCGAGAACGAATTTACAGATTTAAAGAAAATATATTTTGTACGATAGATATGTTGCTTGTGTATAAAAGATATATGTGTAGTTTAAGTGTGTATCTGTATAGGTGTATAACAGTGGAGTGTACTTAAAGTTTAAATTAATTCTCCGACTATATATTAAAATAGAATTGATGTGATACACAAACAAGTGTCGTATGCCTTTGTATTCACGTCTTTTGTATTTGTCTTATATTCACGATGATGTCAAATTAAAATGTATGTGTTATACTATTTTTTAAACTTTCCTTGTCCTTTGTATTTGTCTTATATTCACGATGATGTCAAATTAAAATGTATGTGTTATACTATTTTTTAAACTTAATTTATTTTTTAAAAGTGCACCTATTTCCGATGCTAAGTCTTATCATCGGCGACCGTCTATATTGGCAGTGTTATAAGTTTTTAAATATGTTTGTACATAAACAATTTAACTTGATAACAACTAAACACAGAAAATGTAACTGTGGTTCGACAATCGAACCTAAAGACACAGTAGTCTGTGTCAAACATCAATGGTCTCGCACACTTTGTCTGTGCATATCAAACGTTATTACATTATGATATTTTCACAACTATGAAACTTACTTGATTGCTATGGATATTGGTATTAATTATGTAAATAACTTGTATTTATTTTTTCTTAGGTATTGATAAGTTAAGTCTTAATAGTATAAAACTTTCTTTAAGAAAATTGTCTAAAACAGAAATTTATTAATTCAGAATGAGTACGACCCAGGAAACCGTATTTGGCGCAGTGGATTACATTATATTTTCATTAATGTTGTGCATTTCCTTGGCCATTGGAATCTATTTCGGATGTTTTGGAAAGAAACTGAACTCAGGACAACAGTACCTCAGTGGCGGAATACAGGAGATTAAATTAAGTACAATTGCTATATCTTTAATTGCAAGGTATATTGAACTATGCGTATATATATATATATATATATATATATATATATATATATATATATATATATATATATATATTTTGAAAGAAATTGAATAACAAATCTTATTGAATATATATATTCAATACGATTTCTTAATCAACTTGTTTTTATCAATTTCTAGTTCAATATCTGCCAACGTGATGCTAACATTTCCAAGTGAGAGTTACTCATATGGCATAATGTTTCTAATTTGTGTTCCTATGTCGGTGTTGGTGTTGATATCCGTTGCTTGCATTTACATTCCATTATATTACAAGTCAGGAGTATCGAACGCTTATGAGGTAAATTAACAAATCTTCAAAGATATAATATACTCGTACATTAAGTTACGATAAGTGAATAATTAAATCTTATGATTTACAGTATTTGGAGCTCCGATTTGATTGGAAAGTCAGCAAAATGGCGTCAGTATTTTATTTAGGATACAGCTATGCTTATTCTCCCATTATTTTGTTTTTGCCATCACTTGCATTTTCTCAAGGTAAATATCTTCGAATGTAAACGGTGCTCACGTTTTCTTATGATATACAGGAACACAGAACTGTGGTAAATAAATGTGTGGTTAGCACTGATAACCAAAGTCTCAAAGCCGAAATTATTTTCTTCGTTACCGTTCTAAATAGAAAACGATACAAGAAGAAAGCATTTTTGTTGTGGCCATTTTTAATGGTTCATGAAACGGAAATCGGTTAACCGAAATTGTTCAGTTTTACATACCTGTAAATAACGTTATTTTAGTTTTTTTCCTACTTCTGACTTAGACACAATTTGAATATTCAATTGTAAACTTAGTACAAGTGCTGCCTAATAAAAATATTTGCAGGTATATATTATATAAATATATATGTATCATATCTGTAATAAAGTATCATTCATATCTGTATACATATTAATACATTTACTTAATAATATTATTAGAAATTTAAATGTGTATGTTTCTATTTATAAGTGACTGGAGGAAACGTCCATTTGATTAACGCTGTGATTGGCGCCACTTGCATAATCTACACAATGATTGTAAGTTGCCACTAATGCAACGCTTTAAAAATATCAGTAAAATATTACAAACAGCATAACTTTTCAGGGCGGCATTAAGGCTGTAATTTGGACGGATGTTGTGCAGGCATTAATCATGTTTTTGTCAGCATTCGCTGTTGTAACTTATGGAGTGATTAACCTTGGAGGACTGGACGTTGTGTTTAGACGATCAGAGGAAGGGGGCCGTTTGAACATTGTCGAGTAAGTTGAAAGTATTTTGTTAGTAGCACTTACATAATAATAAATATATTAAACGTTATTGATATTTACAGCTTCAGTCCTGACTTCACAAAACGTAACTCATTTTGGATTATGCTTTTCACTAGCATTTCAACTTACTTGGGACATTTCGCTTTTAACCAAACAATCGTTCAAAGACTAATTGCTCTTAAATCGGAGAAACATGCAAAAAGGTATATTAGGACATTATTTAACAGTCAGATTATGGTTTATTTTTAATTGGTTTACATTAATTTACAGAGCAATTTTTATGTATGGTGTCGGATTTGTAACTATTTCCACACTGACCATATTTTCTGGGTTAGTGGTATTTGCTACGTATTACAAATGTGATCCAATCAGAGCAAAGGTAAGTTATCAGTTGCAGATGTATAAAGCACATTACGTAACGTATTTCATATAGCAACACAAGATGTTATCAGGTTTCAACTATTCTATAGTATTTTTTACAATCTGCCTAAACATTGCTTTAGTTTTTATTTAATTTGCAAAACCTATAAATGAAGACATAGTGGTCTACTTTATACCAAGTCAATGAGCAATAGAAGAAGCAGAAACTTTCATACATTATTTTGGTTGCTTAACTAAATTATTTTTTTTAAATATTATATGTTATATTTATAGTTCCCAATACAACATTATTGCCATTTTTTGTAGATAGTATCCAAAGCAGACAAAATTTTGCCTTACTTTGTGATGAAGACTATAGGCCATTGGACTGGAATGCCCGGATTATTCATTGCAGCTATGTTCAGTGCAGCTTTAAGGTGATTTCTTCCGGAATTTACTTTTCTGTTACATTTATTTCTTCTTGCCTTAAATTTACGTAGTTATAATTATATTTTCTGTTTCTTACAGCACACTTTCTGCCCAAATGAACTCTATGTCAGGAATAGTCTATAACGACTACTTCCGGAAGTGGCGGTTATTTGAACACACGGACTTCCGTGCAAGTCTGTTCATGAAGTTGGTTGTTTTAATATCTGGGATCTGTTTTATTTTAGCCGGTTTTATTATTGATAACTTTGGTCACATTATGCAGGTATATGCGTTTATTTCATATATTAGGCTAACTCTACAAACAATTGCAATATTCTCTTTAATAGTGGTACAATGGTATCTTCATTTTTTCTTTTCCCACTTGATGTCTAGATACTAGTCTTGATGTCGTGCAGGAATAAAGTATTTTCCAACTAGTAAGATTATCCAATCCGATCACACAAGTTTAAAAATTTGGGAAGGATTTGTTTGTAACTTCTCTGTCATTTGTTGCGCTAGTCCAATATTGTTGGTGGTGCTGTTGTATTATTAAATTAAAGAATTAAATAGAGTTAACTTTACAATACAATACAAAACAATACAACAATACAATACAAAATTACAATAAGTATACATCTCAATCAAATTTTATGTCATTCCTTCAACTACGACTAAATAGAAATTGAAACAGTCGTTAAAGTGATACTTCGTGGTGGATTTGTCTCTAAACATATAGAAATATTTCTATTGCGGAGAATGGTGCACCAGCCAGAATAGTTTCTTCAATTTCAATTATTTTGCAGATAATTCAAACAATAATGGGTACAACGTTGGGTCTCATAACTGGCGTATTTACACTTGGAATGCTGACCCCTTGGGCGAATAAACATGGCGCTTTCTATGGTACAATTATTAGTGGAGTTATTTCTATATGGATAACAATAGGAAACCAAATAGCTTTAAAAAATGGATCTCTATCTTACCCACCATTACCAACATCAGTAGAAGATTGTGATCTTCTTCACAACATTACAATGGCGGTCAACGCTACCCTTAATCCAATGTTAGTGGCCTATAGAAGAACAATGAATCTCAATAGTTTTATTAGATTTTATGTATGTATTTGTTTGCTGCAGGTCACCAACAGCGGCTCCTAGTGAGCCATTCATCTTGTTTAGAGTGTCCTTCTTCTTACTTTCAATGATGACTATAGTCAGTGTTTGGGTGTTTGGATTACTAATTAGCTTCTTAACGGGTTATACGAGACCAGCAGAAATAAACAATAATGTTCTGGCATCTTGTATGCACTGGTTGTTACCAAAGAACACCTGTCCTAAATCACCTGCATCTGGCAGTACAAGATCAAAGAAAGCAAATGATGGTGTAATTGATTCTACCCTGGATATGGACAAAGAGCTGCATATTCCATTAAATAAATTTACATAAAAATTTGTGTTGGAAATGTTAACACAATTTTATTTAATTTTAAAATTTGAAATATATCTAATCAATAAAATTTATAATCAATTTCATTTTTCTTCATCAGAAATTCAAAAAACAGTTATATCAATAGTTATAAAGAGTCTTTTAAGAAGTCTGTGTTATTTTGTTTAATCTTTTTCATTAAAATAATAAGAAAACTATTTTTTCTTATCATATGATTTTAATATTAAATTTAATATATATGACTGAGTAAATGCGAAGCTCTTATGCATGCGTAGTATGAGAACAAACGAGACAGGTATATAATTTTTTATTTTATCATATTACTATGTATTTATCATATTACTATCATGTTATGTTTTGTTGATCTAGCTTGTCTGGCTGGCTGTTTTGTTTGCTTGTGTGTATGTACATACATATGTTTCAATATTTTATTTTGGGGTTTATTTAGCAGTAGGGTTGCCAACCGTTTATTAGTTTATTATTGAGAATCAATTAATTAAAAGATATAGGTAATATTATTTAATATTATATAGAAAATATAAACTAAGAAAAATTGAACTAAATTTACTAATAAGTAATAATAAATTAGAAAATCACATTTGTGGAATCATTTTCCTAATAAATACATCTAATATTTGAAATTTATATTCTCTAATGTTATATAATTGATCAAAAAATGTAATCATATTTTTAAATAAAACGAAAAATAAGCTGAAAAAATAAAACGATATTAAAGAAATATATTTTGAACAATTTTCTTCTTCCGCACTTCGGAAAGTTGGCAATACTACGCGTATTAGACACATACACTTGTTTCTTAAACGAAGTTGTTCATGGAAAAATAACGTATTCAGTCGTGTGTGTCTGTCCAAAATGGGTAACACTGAAGCAGCTGTTTTCGGCGCGGTGGATTACAGCATTTTCATATTAATGTTGTGCGTTTCCTTGGCCATTGGAATTTATTTTGGATACTTTGGAAAGAAATTAAACACAGCTCAACAGTACCTCAGCGGTGGAATACAGGACATTAAATTAAGTACTATAGCCATTTCGTTAATTGCAAGGTATCAGTTTATAATTTTAAGAATAACTGTATCTTTATAAAATTTATTCAAGATTACTGCTTTATTTCAGTTCAATGTCCGCTAGTGTACTGTTAATTCATCCCAGTGAGGTTTACTCTTATGGGACATGTTATCTGATTTTAATTCCTGTGGGGGCGCTAATGTTACTATCCGTTGCGTACATTTACATTCCATTGTATTACAGAACAGGTGTATCACACGCCTATGAGGTAAATTCTTTAAGACTTACACAGATATAAAATTATCTTGCAGTGCGAGATTCACATTTGCTAGCTTACTGCAAGCTAATTCAAGTGTTATGTGTCGCCATATAAGTGCGACTGCAAAATGCGAAATCTAACGTTTGGTATAAGAAGTAGTCTAATGCGTTTTAAAGCGTGTGGACAATAAAATTAAAACAAAGTTAGTGCACTCATATCTAAATAACAGAAACTTATGGAGGAAAATATATACATTGGAACACCATATTATTATTTATTTAAATGTTTTTGACATTAGGCATTACATTCTTCCGGCTTAAATCATTAAATTACATATCATTGTGATTAATTACATTTCATTAATTACATTCTTCAAAGAAAAAATAACTTAAACCCTTACAATCCTCTCTCTTCCTGCTCTCTTTATCCCGTTTCTATTCCGCCATTTATTCTCTTTTTTCACTCCTTCTCCCTACCTCCGCCATCCACCGTTTCCTGACTCCTTTCAATAACTGCACAATTAGGCTGTTATAACATTTATTAATGTCTGTATCTTTACATTACCTTTAGTATTTAGAACTGCGATTTGATTGGAAAGTCAACAAGATGACATCAATATTATATATAGTATACACGTATTCTTACACGCCCATTGTTCTGTTCTTACCTTCACTTGCTTTTTCTCAAGGTACGTATTATAGTCCAAGATCCCAGAACGATCTGACATAACTTATTTTCAAAAGCATAGAACTTTCGGTTCTAAGTAGTCTCTACATGTACTTTTAATACCTGCGTATTTGTGGAGTTTGCTCGGTGACACCTGGGCAGGTACCAGGTGAGAAAGGTAACTAAAAATCAGAGTAACTTTACTTATTTTTGTATGACTGATTTTTAAATATATTTTGTAGAATGTTATTTCTGAAGTAAAATTAAAAGTGTCAGACGCTTTCCATGGGCCAGAACTTTTGTAATACGCTTTAAAGCTCTGTAAAAAATCTTTAAAGGATTCTTTAAAGGATTTTAAAATAAGGATATGAAATCGTTTCGTGTAGACCGTTTGGCCTAATGGATAAGGCGTCGGACTTCGGATCCGAAGATTGCAGGTTCGAGTCCTGTCACGGTCGAATTACTTTTTGCTAGTTTTAATATCATCTACAACATAATATCATCTAGACATTTACTAAATGTTTTGTGATAAATCCCATTTACTTGTCCAAGAAAGAAAGTTATTTCTTTTTGCTTGTTAAATGACTGTGATATTTAAATTAATGTCCACCGTTGATTTAACACATTTGGTGTGAATATTATTTGTATTATTATTACTAACAACCAAAAAATAATATAACAATGATAATCATGATACTCACGCTCATACTCATGATTGCATAATTTAATTGTTTAGGGGATGTTTGGTCATTACAATTTGTCTAACTGATTAAATATAACTTTGTAATAGTTATCTTAATAACATATTTAAAAATCAGACATTTAAAAATAAGTAAAGTTAATTTATTTTTTACAGAGCTTTAAAGCGTCTAACAAAAGTTCTGGCCCATGGAAAGCGTCTGACACTTTTAATTTTACTTCAGAATAACATTCTACAAAATATATTTAAAAATCAGTCATACAAATTTAAGTAAAGTAACTCTGATTTTTAGTTACCTTTCTCACCTGGTACCTGCCCAGGTGTCACCGAGCGAACTCCACAAATACGCAGGTATTAAAAGTACATGTAGAGACTACTTAGAACCGATAGTTCTATGCTTCTGAAAATAAGTTATGTCAGATCGGCTTACTTACACTACTTACGCTAATACAAGGTACCGGTTTGACTTGACACAATGAATTTTACGCAGAATCTTAATCAAAATTTTGTCCCGTGACATCTAACTTGAAATATAATCTTGAGACTATTTCCAAAACTTATTGCTATCATCCTCTATCTTCTATATTCCTCACGGTTTGTAAGAACATAATTAAATGCTGTGTACGGATCAGTTTCTTGGGCTACTAATTGCATTAATTACCACTCGTTTACTATTTTATGCGATATCTATACTAATTCTAAGTTACCGTTTTTTTTTTCGGGATCTTTCTTATATTTAACATCCATTTAGTGATGTGCCCAAGTGCTGTAATAATAATTTCACAAAGTATATTTACAATTTCAGATATTTGTTATATTATTTTTTGGTTGTTAGTAATAATAATACAAATAATATTAACACCAAATGTGTTAAATCAACGGTGGACATTAATTTAAATATCACAGTCATTTAACAAGCAAAAAGAAATAACTTTCTTTCTTGGACAAGTAAATGGGATTTATCACAAAACATTTAGTAAATGTCTAGATGATATTATGTTGTAGATGATATTAAAACTAGAAAAAGTAATTCGACCCTGACAGGACTCGAACCTGCAATCTTCGGATCCGAAGTCCGACGCCTTATCCATTAGGCCAAACGGTCTACACGAAACGATTTCATATCCTTATTTTAAAATCCTTTAAAGAATCCTTTAAAGATTTTTTACAGAGCTTTAAAGCGTATTACAAAAGTTCTGGCCCATGGAAAGCGTCTGACACTTTTAATTTTACTTCAGAAATAACATTCTACAAAATATATTTAAAAATCAGTCATACAAAAATAAGTAAAGTTACTCTGATTTTTAGTTACCTTTCTCACCTGGTACCTGCCCAGGTGTCACCGAGCAAACTCCACAAATACGCAGGTATTAAAAGTACATGTAGAGACTACTTAGAACCGAAAGTTCTATGCTTTTGAAAATAAGTTATGTCAGATCGTTCTGGGATCTTGGACTATTACTGCCAAAACTAGTGACGTATCATCCATGTTACGGGCAAAGCATTTGTTTTAGGGTCCAGTGTATTTAAGAGTTCTTTTCTTTGTATTAGGAATTGTGATTGGATATAAGCCAATTTACAAATTTTACAACAGGTTACCACCCAAACTGTTTATGATACGTCACTGATTACAAAATTATAGTCTTGTCAAAAATATAAAAAGTAATTTTTCTATCGGATTGACCACTAGTAACTGGAGCTAACGTGCATGTAATAAACGCTGTGACTGGCTTCATATGCGTAATATACACAATGATCGTAAGTTAATAGAAACACTAATAACAAAATATATTAGGAATATGTTTTAAATATTAAGAAATTTTAGGGCGGGATTAAAGCTGTAATTTGGACGGATGTTGTGCAAGCATTAATCATGTTTCTGTCAACTATTGTTGTTGTTACCTATGGAGTAATTAATGTAGGAGGACTGGACGTTGTGTGGAAACGATCTGAAGAAGGAGGGCGGTTAAATATCTTCGAGTAAGTTATGCCAGTTTTTTTTATTTCTATACGAAATGTAACCTTTGAGACCTTCGTAACATGACCTTTTAAGTCATGTTTGATTCTATTCATTGGTTAACAAGCGCGCTGTAGCGCCAGGAAATTAAAATGCTTTTTCAAAGTTGGCGAGAAAAGTAACAATTTCAGTTTTGTGGAAGCATTACGTATAGGTATAAAAGTGTTAAAGTATAGAGGGCGTATTATACAGGCGGATCCATTCAATATTTACTAGAAACTATTTTTACAGTTTTGATCCTGACTTAACAAAGCGTAACTCAGTTTTGACAATGTTTTTGTTCGTTATATCTTCTTACTTGGGACATTTTGCATTTAACCAAACGGTTGTTCAAAGACTGATTGCTCTGAAATCTGAACAACATGCAAAAAGGTAACTTTATTTACTTTATTTAATATAATATTTGAAATATCATTCATAATTTATTTAACGAATTATATCTTCATAGAGCGATTCTTCTGTATTGTTTTGGATGGGTTATTATGGTGTCATTTCCTATGTTTACTGGGCTGGTGATATTTGCTAATTATTATAAGTGTGATCCAATCAAAGCTAAAGTAAGTTGGTTAAGTGGTTAAGTATTACAATCGCCTACACTGGATCCTAATTGTTTTCTTACAGATCATTTCAAAAGGTGACAAGATATTGCCTTACTTTGTGATGAATACAATTGGTCATTGGACTGGAATGCCCGGGTTATTTATTGCCGCTATGTTTAGTGCATCGTTGAGGTGATGTTAAAAATATTTTCATGAATTACCAAACCGTAATCAAAAACCTTAATATTTTACATAGTTATAATAATATTTACTGTTTCTAACAGCACGGTTTCTGCCCAACTGAATTCTCTGTCAGGAATAGTGTACAACGACTACATCCGGAAATGGCGGTTATTTAAACACACAGACTATCGCGCAAGACTGTTCATGAAATTAATTGTCTTAGCAACTGGGATCTTCTTCATTCTTGCCGGTTTTATTATTGATAATTTTGGTCAAATATTTCAGGTAAATTGGACCGTTTTGTTAAATCACTAAAACCTATAGCAATAGCAAATACAAAAAACTTAATTATTTTATTTAGGTAACCCAAATTGTAACGGCTACAACATTGGGTCTAACAACTGGTGTTTTTACACTTGGAATGCTGACTCCTTGGGCAAACAAACATGGCGCATTTTATGGCTCAATTATTAGTGGCGTTATTTCTATATGGCTGATAATTGGAAATCAAGTAGCTTTCAAAAATGGATCAATTTCATATCCACGCTTACCAACATCAGTAGAAGATTGTAACCTTTCTGAAAATATAACAACAGCGATCAACGCAACCCTTAATACTGTGTTAGTGTTGGTGTTATACTTATACGTGAGTGACAAACATAATAGATATTATGTTTTAAATATGTTTTTGTTGTTACAGGTCGCTAACTAAGGGTCCTGATGAACCATTTATTTTGTACAGATTATCCTTTATGGTATTTTCAATGGTGACTGTAGTATGCGTTTGGATCTTTGGGTTACTGATCAGTTTCATGACTGGCTACACAAAACCAAGAGATTTAGACAGAAATGTTTTGGTTTCGTTCATGCACTGGGTGTTGCCAAAGGAAACTAGAACGACGAAAAGACGAGCAACTGAAAGTATTGAACTTTTTAATAAGGAAGCTGAAAATGACCTTTGTGTTCCATTAAATAAATAATTTATTAAGCTTGAATAATAAAATTATTGTTATAAACACTCATCTGTATATTGTTGAAACATTTTAATAATAATTTTTAGTTCTAAGGATATTTAAACCTAGAAAAAACATGTAAGATTATCTACCCATGTCACACTATCCTAAAGCTTTGAATATTATTAACTATATTAATATAATATTAATAACTATCTTTTAATCTTTTAATTTAGATTAGATTTTAAATTTGGCGAGTCTACCAATATTTTCAGATTCTGATCCGTTTAGATTTTATTGTTTACACATACGATAAAGGGGACAGGTTATCTAAATCTGAAACAAAATAAGAAGCTGATCTGATCGCGCAAAATGCTTATTCAACTTGAGCCGGATATTCTTAATCTGATATGCAGTTCCAATCAGCAATAGTTGTCAAGTTTCAATAGTTAGTCGACTCTCACGCTTAACTGTATTCCTGACTTCCTGCTTTTATTCTCTCGTTTCATGATCTCTGATTACCTCTAATCTCTAGACTATCTACTGAACTACAAAGAATACACGACAAAACCATTAAAAACGCTAAAGTGACAAAAACAATACAAATGCATGTAATTTACATAAAAATGTTACTTTTATACCTATAACGTGACAGTTGTGAACAGGGGCTCAATTGGTGTTAACATAATAAAGTAAGTGCCCAGTAAATACAAAATGTATATATAGTAACATTTTATGTAAACGAAACTTTTTATAATGTAATATTTTGTACAAAATACCTATTGGTTTTATTATTTAGTGACATTTAATATGTTTAATTTAATTATCAGTAAATAAATTTTAAATACATTTAAAATATTTTAATAATACGAGATCCAATTAGTGTCTTCTGTTCGTATCCTCAATGTTTTGAAAAGTCTGTCATGAATTTGAAGCTCATTTATAAGGGAATTCGTAAAAAAACAAATTTGGTATTATTGGAAATAATACTCCTTTAAATAATTGGATGAAATGGCATATCTAGGTGAAGTTCTAATAAAAGAATTAATTCTTTTTCACTCAGATTTCAGATAGATATCATCTATATATCACCAGAATATCACTGAAAGAAAACATGATATATCTGTCTCTGTTACTTCTTTCAATACTGATATGATGGTGAGACCAGGTGAAGTGATTTTGCGATTTGTAATTCATGTCACTGACATTCCCCTTGAACGAGTGAAATTAAATTGAATTCTTTCATGACAAAATAATCATTCGTTTCTTCAATATGATGTCAAAATGACTCCAAAATGTTTACTAGAACCACTTAAGGTTGTTCGAAAAACTATCCCTCCAGCCCTGTTCTTGGCTGGTCACGTTTTTATTATGTCTGTGTGTGTTTGCTCGCGTTGGTACTCGTTATCTGTTTTAAATTGCAAGTGAGTATACAAATTTAATTACTTCGATGTTTATTTACAAGTAGGGTTGCCAACTGTTTTTTTTATGCCCTTCCTTAATTTCAGAACAAATCCGTATTGTTTTTCTTTCATACTGTTAAACGTTTTATTATATCATGTTGGAAATGCGGCACCATATTTTCTTTTTGGTTTTCAATATTTAACCATATTATTTCTCAAGACTGCAGAAAGTTGGCAATTCTATTTAGATAATGCATATGTTATATTAACAAAACTTGTGAATTTAAAAATAATTAATTCAGACTTATATCAGCTCAAAATGAGTAACACTGAGGCAGCTGTTTTCGGCGCGGTGGATTATTGCATTTTCATATTAATGTTGTGCGTTTCCTTGGCCATTGGAATTTATTTTGGATACTTTGGAAAGAAATTAAACACAGCTCAACAGTACCTCAGCGGTGGAATACAGGAGATTAAATTAAGTACAATTGCTATTTCGTTAATTGCAAGGTATGAGTTTTTATTATTATCATAACCCAGCTATAAAATGTAACGTAAATTAGGCAATTTTTATCCGGGTATACGTATTTCTTTATAAAATTTAATTAAGACTACTTCATTCCAGCTCAATGTCTGCTAGTGTACTATTAATATTCCCAAGTGAAGTTTATTCTTATGGAATATCTTATATGGTATCTGTGGGTTTGGCCGGTGCAACTTTGATATCCGTTGCATACATTTACATTCCATTGTATTACAGAACAGGTGTATCACATGCATATGAGGTAAACTCTTTATAACCTGATCCCTTCTACAATACTACACCCACTATTTTATTTTATGGTAAATTACGAAATAAATCGAAAGTTTTTCATACACATTTCCGACACAACATAACCATGTTTTGTGCTGATTCAGGCTTACTTATTATCAATAACTAATAGCGTCTAGATTTTTAGTATTTAGAACGACGATTTGATTGGAAAGTCAACAAGATGGCGTCAATATTTTATATACTGTACACGTATTCTTACTCGCCCGTTGTTTTGTTCTTACCGTCCCTTGCTTTTTCCCAAGGTAAGTATTATTCACATAAATCGTGACGTAACATCTGCAGTGCGGGTAGAACATTTAGTCACAGGTTACACAAATTAAGACAGATGGTAGTGATGCAATTGATAGCGATGATTATATTTAAGTCCAGCTGTGGAAAGATGGGTCCAGCTGGGATGCCACAGTTTGACTTAAAACATAAATTGTAAATGCCCAAGGCGGTGTACGTCAACCATAATGAGCTCCAGTAAGGTCCAGCGAGTGCTCATCCTCCGTTGAATGTTAAATATAAATTAATGACTCTACACTGTGAGATACATGGTTATCGAAACGTCACTACGAGGGATCATACAGCGAGCGTTGAAAGCGTTCATGCTCACTATAACACAGATTCTGTATATTTAAGAGCCTTACTTTCTATTAGGAATTGTGACTGGATATAAGCTTATTTGCAGTCTTTACAGCAGGTTAACTACCCAAACTGTTTATGTTACGTCACTGATTACAATATTCCAACCTTGTCAAAATATAAACAGTAATTTTTCTGTCGGATTCACCACTAGTGACTGGAACTAATGTGCATGTAATAAATGCTGTGATTGGCTCAATCTGCGTCATATACACAATGATCGTAAGTTAAGTTCTAAATCCAACTGAGGAATAATTCTGCGCAAATATTCTAACACAAGCGGAATTAACATTGATTCATATGATTCCAGAATTCACGTTTTTTACCGCGCGGAATTATTCCTCAGTCGACACGTAGCCTAACACTAATTAAAATATTTACTAAGAATTTTTTTTAAATGATATGAAATTTTAGGGCGGCATTAAAGCTGTAATATGGACGGATGTTGTGCAGGCGTTAATCATGTTTCTGTCAGTATTCGCTGCTGCTATCTATGGAGTAATTAATGTTGGGGGAGTGGACGTTGTGTTTAAACGATCTGAAGAAGCAGGACGATTAAAAATATTTGAGTAAGTTGTGCGAATTATTTTTTTTAACCACGCTTACCCTCATTGGAAAATTTTTAGTTTTATAATTCATGTTCTAAATTAGCATAATTTAGCCTTTAGCATTAGCCAGTGTTTGGGTATTTTAACCTCACAGCGTTATTGCGGCTCAGAATATCTTAATTTATTTTTACTGTATTAAAGATTAGCTTTTACGTAAAAACTGTTACCTTATATATTCCAATGCTTAAACAGAATCGTTAAATATTTATTATAAACAAATTTGTAGTTTTGATCCTGATTTAACAAAACGTAACTCATTTTGGATTTTACTTTTCAACGCTATTTCTACTTACTTGGGACATTTTGCATTTAACCAAACGGTTGTTCAAAGACTGATTGCTCTAAAATCTGAACAACACGCAAAAAGGTAACTCAAATAATTTAATTACTTTTGAAACATAATATTTATAACATGGTTCATAATTTATTTAACGATTAACATTCCGACAGAGCGATTGTTTTATATTGCATTGGATTTATGTTTTTGGCGGTAATCTCCTTACTCACTGGAATGGTGATATTTGCTAATTATTATAAGTGTGATCCAATCAGAGCTAAAGTAAGTTGGTGTGTTGGCATTACGTGATTAAATATTAGTCTCGCCTGTACAGTAACTATTTATTTTTCTTACAGATAATTTCAAAAGTTGACAAGATAATGCCGTACTTTGTGATGAATACAATTGGTCATTGGACTGGAATGCCCGGGCTATTTATTGCTGCTATGTTCAGTGCATCGTTAAGGTGATACTTAAATAAATATATTTTACCTAAATTACCAAACCGTAATCAAAAGCCTATTTAACTTTTCTTACAGCACAATTTCTGCTCAAATGAACTCTGTGTCAGGAATACTGTACAACGACTATATCCGGAAATTGCGATTATTTAAACACACGGACTTCCGCGCAAGATTGATAATGAAATTAATTGTCTTAGCAACCGGAATCTTTTTCATTTTAGCCGGTTTTATTATTGACAATTTTGGTCAAATATTTCAGGTAATGTTCATCGTTTTCTTTGATAATAAATAGTAAGAAGTATTGGGATAGAAAATTTGAAGAACTTAATTATTTTATTTAGATAAGCCAAATTATATTGTCATCAACTACGGGTCTAACAACTGGAGTGTTTACACTTGGAATGCTGACCCCCTGGGCAAACAAACATGGCGCATTCTACGGCACAATTATTAGTGGCGTTATTTCTATATGGATGATAATAGGAAATCTAATGGCATTAAGAAGTGGATCAATTTCATATCCGCCTTTGCCAACATCAGTAGAAGATTGTAATCTTTCTGAGAATATAACACTAGCGATCAACACTACCCTTAACTCTGTGTTAGTGTTGGTGATATGTTTACTCATAAATGGATGGCAAATATATTAGATATTACATTTTAATATGTATTTGTTCTTACAGGTCACTAACGAAGGGTCCTGGTGAACCATTTATCTTATACAGGTTATCCTTTTTGATATTTGGAATGGTGGCTACGGTATGCGTTTGGATTTTTGGGTTGCTGATTAGTTTCATGACTGGCTACACAAAACCAAGAGATTTAGACAGAAATGTTTTGGTCTCGTTCATGCACTGGGTGTTGCCAAAGGAAACTACAACGACGAAAAGACGAGCAACTGAAATTATTGAAATTTCTAATAAGGAAGCTGAAAATGACCTCTGTGTTCCATTAAATAAATAATTTATGAATCTTTAACTATAACATTATTGTTTCAGATATTTATGTGTATTTCTCAATCATTTCAATAACAATTTGTAGTTATTAATATGTTCGTTTTACTTGCATTGCATCTGGGAGAGATAACCGATTATCTGCGACACCTAACGGTTTTAATTAAAATATATTTACATTTATAAATGTATATTTAGTAACGAGTTGTGTTTCTTATTTGTACAGTTTATGTGTATGCATCACTTGTTTTAATAATTCAAATTATTTTATTAAGCAATTTTATGTACAAAGTGTTGGACCTGTTTTACAATTTGTTAAAAATAGTTCTTAGAAAAAGTGTTTAATCGTAATTTCATACGGCTTCATTGAAAACCGCTTTTACAAAGGACGTTTGAATTTCTAGAGTTCACAAACAGATGGGGGTAATATAATAAAACATGTAACAGTTTTGCACGATTTTATTCTTCATAACGTTAGGTTTGAAGTTTTATGTAAATAGGTTGTTTGGTATGTCGATCGGCCAGTTCATTATTGAAGCATCTCTAAAAAAATGAGTATATATGAGCCATAAATGCAATTAAACTTGTAGAATACCTTATAATGGAGATAAATTTGTGAATATCTCTGAAATGCTAGCAACACGAATAATGTTTCTGAGATGATTCACTAATCAAATGGACGATTGATGCCAATGAAAGATAACTGTATTTTGTTCGGAATTAGTCAATAGATTGTACTTTGATGCGATTTAAGTCTACCAAATCAATCCAATTGAGAACTCGAAGTTGAAATTTTTCTTTTCCAAAATTAAAAATTTGGTTAACATAATATTTTAACATTTTTACAATTAGACTTAATGAACAGTTTTTATATAATATTTTTTGTAACTTACAAAGAACTTATATAATTTGTTTTCTAATATTTATATTTCGGTAATGTCCTAATTCCAGTAAACGAATAAATTATATTTTAATTCTGGAACCAGTTTTCATTAGCAGTTCATATTATTTTTTGTACTGTTTTTGGAAAATCTAATATTTATGTGCCATAATTGTTATCACGTATGTATTTATTTAATATGAATTTTTCTCTTCGAGATTTTCAATTTTTATCATCGAACCATTATTTTCTAATCTATTTGCGATGCTGACTTCTTACTATTTTACCGGAAAGAACAGCACTTCCTTCTAATGTTTTGTCCTTCTTTAATTTTAGAATAAATTTTTATTACCTTCTTTCATATATTTACCATTTTTTAATTTCATGTTGGATCTGTGCTGGCTTTCCTTGAATATATAAATTATCATTATGTCACATTAACTTAATAAGGGACCTTCCGTAAAATACGTCACACAAGTTTCATACTATTCTGACCTCACCCCCCGTCTTTGACACATTTTACAGACAACTCTATTTTCTTATATTAACGAAACTTATGAATATAATAATAAATTAACTTATGAATAATTCATTTAGACTTAGGTGTATATCTGCTCAAAATGGGTAACACTGAAGCAGCTGTTTTCGGCGCGGTGGATTACAGCATTTTCATATTAATGTTGGTTGTTTCCTTGGCCATTGGAATTTATTTTGGATACTTTGGAAAGAAATTAAACACAGCTCAACAGTACCTCAGTGGTGGAGTACAGAACATTAAATTAAGTACCATTGCTATTTCGCTAATTGCAAGGTATTCATTAATATTACTATTTTATTATTATCCTAACCCAGGTAGAAAACGTGACGCAATGTAACAACTTAATTAGCTTGTAGTAAGCTATTGTGTGTGAAACTGCAAGAAAATTTTCTACTGGGTATACGTACTTCTTTATAACATGTAATCGAGACTTTTTTTTCAGCTCAATGTCTGCTAGTGTACTATTGGTATTCCCAAGTGAAGTTTATTCTTATGGGATAATTTATATGGCATCTATGGCTATGTCGTTGTTAACTTTGATATTTACTGCATACGTTTATATTCCATTGTATTATAGAACAGGAGTGTCACATGCTTATGAGGTAAATTCTATAAAACCTAATCTCTTCTAAATGCTATACCCACTATTTTATTTTATGGTAAATTACGAAATAAATCGAAAGTTTCCATACACATTTACGACACAACATAATCATGTTTTGTGCTGATCCGGGCTTACTTATTATCAATAACTAATAGCGTCTTGATTTTTAGTATTTAGAACGGCGATTTGATTGGAAAGTCAACAAGATGGCGTCAATATTTTATATACTGTACACGTATTCTTACTCGCCCATTGTTCTGTTCTTACCGTCCCTTGCTTTTTCTCAAGGTACGTATTATTAATATAAAGAGTGGTGTAACATCTGCAGTGCGGGTGAATATTTAGTCTGAGGTCCAATAGAACGTTGATTACACAAATTAAGACCGATGGCATTGATGATATTTAATCTATAGTCAAGCTGTGGAAAGAGATATGCCACAGTTCGACTTCAAACATAAATTGTAAATGCCGAAGGCGGTGTACGTCAACCATAATGAGCTCCAATTAAATTAAATACTTACAAATTTAACGACAGGTTTACTACTCAAACTGTTAATGTTACGCCACTGATAACATGATTATAACCTTGTCAAAAATATAAAAAGTAATTTTTCTATCGAATTATCGGCACCACTAGTGACTGGAGCAGACGTGCATATAACAAACGCTGTGATTGGCTCAATCTGCGTAATATACACAATGATCGTAAGTTAACGCTAATTGAAATATACGTTAAAGAAATGTTTTAAATGTTATGACATATTAGGGGGGCATTAAAGCTGTAATTTGGACGGATGTTGTGCAAGCGTCCATCATGTTTGTGTCAGCATTCGCAGCTGTTATTTATGGAGTGATTAACGTTGGGGGACTGGACGTTGTGTTTAAACGATCTCAAGAAGCTGGACGAATTAATATACTCGAGTAAGTTTTACGGGTTTTTTTCATTTGAGTTCTAGACACATTGTGGACCGCTGAGAAAAAATTCCACATATTGGGCTCTTTTTAATTCTACAATTCTTGTTTGAAATTATCTTAATTTCTTAACTAATCTTTAAAGCCAAACTTAATTCTATACAGAAATAGTTTTCTTCTATCCCGAGCAACCTGGTTTTGGGGCTCCTCATCCCGCAGCATTCTTGGGAATATATTAAAGATAAGATTTCACGTAAAAAAATTTACCTGATATATTCCAATGCTTTTTGAAAAATAAATCTACCTTCTACAGATTGTATACTTTTTTCGCATAATTTATTATAGTTTATAAGTTGTTCTTAAGAATAATACAAAACTATCGATACCAGGTTGTTTAGCAATTTAGTACAACAATCTTTAAATATTTAATATAAACTAATTTATAGTTTTGATCCTGATTTAACAAAGCGTAACTCAGTTTTGATTTTCCTTTTGAACGCTTTTTCAACTTACTTGGGACATTTTGCATTTAATCAAACGATTGTTCAAAGACTGATTGCTCTAAAATCTGAAAAACATGCAAAAAGGTAACTTATATAATTTAATTTATTTTGAAATACTATATTTTCAACATATTCATAATTTATTTAACGATTGACATTCCGACAGAGCGATTTTTTTGTTTTGCATTGCATTTATATTTATGACGACACTCTCCTTGTTTACTGGGCTGGTGATATTTGCTAATTATTATAAGTGTGATCCAATCAGAGCTAAAGTAAGTTATAATTAATTAATTGACTGTTACGCTGGACTAGTATAACTAATTGTTTTTTTACAGATAATTTCAAAAGGTGACAAAATAATGCCTTACTTTGTGATGAATACAATAGGTCATTGGACTGGAATGCCCGGGTTATTTATTGCCGCTTTATTCAGTGCATCGTTAAGGTAATATTTAAAAAAAATACTTTACATAAATTAACAAACTGCAATCTAAAACCTATTTAACTTTTCTTACAGCACAATTTCTGCCCAAATGAACTCCCTGTCAGGAATACTGTACAACGACTACATCCGGAAATTGCGATTATTTAAACACACGGACTTTCGCGCAAGGCTGATAATGAAATTAATTGTCCTAGCAACCGGGATCTTTTTCATTTTAGCCGGTTTTATTATTGACAATTTTGGTCAAATATTTCAGGTAATGTTCATCGTTTTCTTTGATAATAAATTAGTAAGCAGTATTGGAGTATAAAATTTGAAGAACTTAATTATTTTATATAGATAAGCCAAATTATATTGTCTTCAACTACGGGTCTAACAACTGGAGTGTTTACACTTGGAATGCTGACCCCGTGGGCAAACAAACATGGCGCATTTTATGGCACAATTATTAGTGGCGTTATTTCAGTATGGATGATAATAGGAAATCTAGTCGCATTAAGAAGTGGATCAATTTCATATTCGCCTTTGCCGACATCAGTAGAAGATTGTAATCTTTCTGAGAATATAACACTAGCGATCAACGCTACTCTTAACACTGTGTTAGTGTTGGTGATATGTTTACTCATAAATGGATGGCAAATATAATAGTTATTAAGATGACTTAAATATGTATTTGTTCTTACAGGTCACCAACGAAGGGTCCTGGTGAACCATTTATCTTATACAGGTTATCCTTTTTAATATTTGGAATGGTGGCTACGGTATGCGTTTGGATTTTTGGGTTACTGATTAGTTTCATGACAGGCTATACAAAACCAAGAGATTTAGACAGAAATGTTTTGGTTTCGTTCATGCACTGGGTGTTGCCAAATGAAACTAGAACGGCGAAAAGACGAGCAACTGAAATTATTGAAATTTCTAATAAGGAAGCTGAAAATGACCTCTGTGTTCCATTAAATAAATAGTTTATTAAGCTTGAATAATAACATTATTGTTGTAAATATTTCTCTGTATTGTACAATAATTTAAATAATAATTTGTTTTTTTTTTAATTTATTCGTTTTACTTGCATTGCATCTGGGAGAGATAAAGGATTATCTGTGACATCTAACGGTTTAAATTAATATAGATATAAATTTAATATTTATATTTAGTAACGAGTTGTGTTTCTTATTTGTACAGTTTGTGTTGTTTGTAACTAAATAAATACCACTTGTTTAAATAACTCGAATAAATGAATTAAGCAATTTTATTTATATACTGTGGTACCTGTTTTACAATTTATTTAAATTAGAATCCACTTTAATAGTCCAATTTGTTAAAAGTAGTTGGGATACTTGTTAAGGATTAATACTGAACTCCTTATGTAATATTAATCATGGTAATTAATATATAGCCAAAACTTTTATGCGATTATAGACTACAACAATTGAAAACTCGGTGAGAAAATTGTGTTTGTATGTTCGTTTGTTGTCCAAACTAAATATTTGGTTTACATAATATTGTAAAATTCTTACTTTTTGATTCAATGAATTTTTTATTTATTTATAATATTATTCAGTACGGCACTGATTACAAGCATTTTTTTGTAAATTACAAATAATATAATTAATATGTATATTTCGTTAATCCAATAAATGAATTAATTTAATTTAATTGGTGGAACTAGTTTTTATTACCAGTACATATTATTATTTGTACACTGCTGCCTAATAAGTTCATGATTATTTGGGGGCTCGGTAGGGAACTTTGGAGAAAGTTCATATTCTGGATTCTAGAATAATTAAGTATATTATTAATAAAAAAAAATTCAAAATTTCAAAATTTTGTTTGGGGGCACGGGGGCAGTATTTACCAAGAGTAAATATTGTGCTAGAAAGTTGAAATTTTGTATATAGGCTAACTTTGGTAACTTATTTACGAATCGAAAAAACAATTCCCAAATTTTGAAAAAAAGTTGGTCAAATAACGCATAAATTGAAAATATTTTTTATTTTGATAAAAAGATATATTTTTTTAGTCAATTTATATGTGTTCATGTATATGTGTGCAAGTTTATTATTTCAATTTAAAAATAGAGTTAAATATGAAATGTAATTATGAATTATTTTATTGGATTCAAATGATACACGCTAAAAAACGTCGCATTGCGACGGGGATAAACATTAGATAAGATTCACATAGAATTATTTGTATGACCGTCCACTACTTGCAACGGTTTTACTTGACTTACTTATTTATCAATGCAAAATATTATCGTTACTGTTTCAGTTCAGAATGGGTGCTCTAGAAAGTGCAGTATTTGGCGCTGTGGATTACAGTGTCTTTGGAATAATGCTGTTTGTTTCCCTGGCAATTGGAATTTATTTCGGAGTTTTTAGGAGAAAATTGAACTCGGCCAACCAGTACCTCAGCGGGATACAGGATATTAACCTAACCTCAATCGCTATTTCACTGGTTGCTAGGTAACACATATTCTACTTTCCTTTACTTTACTTATTAATAATTCTATATACGTATTTGTTAGCTATAAACTTCTTCATATTTTATTTCATGTTTCAGTACAATTTCTGCAAACTCATTGTTGGCCTTCCCAAGTGAGGTTTACTCTTATGGTATAATGGTGTTTATAATGATTCCTATGACGTTACCAATTCTTCTGATTATTGCTTATATCTACATACCAATATATTACAAAACAGGTGTTTCGAACGCATATGAGGTATAAATATTAGTATTAAATCCCATACTTTAATTAAAACAATACGCTAAAAGAGAACCACTACCAATATATTTTTTCTTATATAACAGCCCACTAACGGTAAAGCATAATATTCTTCTATGCTGAAGGTTCTCGTTGCACAGACAAGGCTGTAATATGCCAGAGGGGATATAAGCACACTGTTAAAAATTAAGAACCGGTTATTAATTTTTTTTAAGATACATTTTTGTCTGAATTTGTTAAAGAATTCTTTGAAAATGCACTGTATATATTGTGAAAACTAATATTCTGGGATCTGAATTTTTTTTAATACTTGGTTAAAATATGCTATAGAACTGTTCTAAAATTTATACAGTTTTTTTTTGAGAGTGCAGATATTTGAAAGTAGGGAAAGTCTGAAAAACTTTATTGACTTTATCAATGAAACTAATTTGATCTCTTTATTTTAAGTACACATACTCGTGTCTATAAGTTGTAAATTTTGTATTGTAAACGTTTATATTGTTTTAAGTTGGAAATAACTGTTGAAAGTTGTTGCACTCAAATAAATATTTAAATTCAATTTAAGTGCAATTGAATTCTAAGGCACAGCAAATATGTGTCTAGTATAGTGCCTATAGCACATCTTACTGTTAACATTCTATCATATTCAAGCAAGATATAATATACACAAAATTATATTACACTTAAAATATTTTAAAGGTTTATTGTGGCCACACAATTTTACTTTTATCGTTGACAGATAGAGACAATACTCAGAAACACGTAAACAAAAAGATACAACGCTAGCAATTCTATGTCTTAAGAGCACGGTCGCACTTAGATCCCTATTTAGTAATTAATATCCGACGTTTCTTAACACAAGACCCTTTTTAAAAGCCCATTTTTAACCAAGTAGTTCGCTTCGAAACGTCGGTCGGCCAATAGTTGTGGATTGCTAATTATGCGTAGAAAATTGAATTGAAATTTTTTTCGAAATTATTAATAGATTCTTTTGAATCTAAAGAAAATAGCTTAAGCTGTATAGCCAAATTATGCAAGACGTGTTTAAGATAAAACGCGATGAATAATGTATACATAAATTGTAGTATCTGGAACGTCGTTTTGATTGGAAAGTCAGCAGAATGATCTCCACCTTCTTCGTACTCTTCACGTACACCTACACTCCTATAGTTCAATATATGCCGTGTCTTGCATTTTCTCAAGGTAATTGTAGTAATATAGATTGTAAGATATTGAATACGAAGAAGTGAAAAAGATTATACAGTGGGCGAAAGCATTGATGCTTTACTCTGGCTACTATGAATTTGGGTTTGATCTTCGACCAGAGTTACATTTTCTGGGTTTGGTTGTTATCAAGGTAAACTAATTATGTATGTAGATACATAATCATAAACTTATTATATGGCGGTGTAGTATGAAGCCACGAAACCACGAAAACTGTCAATATAGTAGTGGAAATAGGACGATATTAAATAAAATAAATTAAAAAAAAAGGAATGAGCTCAAATTAAATTAAATTTATTTTGTATTAGTGACTGGAGCAAACGTCCATATGGTGAATGCTGCGATTGGCTCAATTTGCATAATATACACAATGATTGTAAGTTATGTAAATTATATAAAATGCATTTATGATCTTGATTATTGTTTTCTACATTTTTTGTAATGACAGGGCGGCATTAAAGCTATTATTTGGACGGATGTTGTACAAGCAGCCATTATGTATATATTTGCCATCGCTATTATTGTGTATGGAGTAATCAATATTGGGGGATTGGGCGTTGTGTTTCAACGATCTGAAGAAGGAGGCAGGTTACAATTCTTTGAGTAAGTTATCATTTATTTTAGTATATATTTCTTTTTTAGATCAATGAATTTATACAACCAATAGAATATAAATAGATGTTTAATTATTATTAAAATAATTTCAAATTATATATATATTTAAATTTCTTTATTTACAGCTTTGATCCAGATTTAACAAAAAGAAATTCTTTTTGGTTAATGCTCTGCACTTGCTTTATTACAATGTTGGGTCAGATTGCATTTAATCAAACGTCTGTGCAGAGATTGATTGCCCTTAAATCTCAACTCCATGCAAGGAGGTATTTTTAACAATGATAACACAGGGTGTCCGAAACCAAAGTTTCCATTTAAAATAGTTAAAAAAAGCAGGCTCTTATTAACGGAACATTTATTGATTAGTAAAATACAGACATTTCGAAATAATTTTTACAAGCAGTTTTCACGCCGATTGAAAATTCATGAAAAATGCAATTAAATCGAAACTTTCGTTTATAACCTAGTCCTATTGCTACCAATTTATTGATTTACTCTCCTTCGCTTATAGAGTTGTACTTATTTATTTCGTTGGATTAGCTATAATAAATGTACTAACGTTTTCACTCGGCTTGGTGATGTATGCTACTTACTTTAAATGTGATCCTGTCAAATCAAAAGTAAGTGCGATGGGATATGTATGATTCAATGCTCAGTGTCTCCATTTTTTTCAACATTTTTTATTATATTACAGATTATTTCAAAAGGTGACAAAATTCTGCCTTATTTTGTGATGAACACAATTGGCCATTGGATTGGAATGCCGGGATTATTTATCGCCGCTATGTTCAGTGCATCTTTAAGGTGAGCTACACCATCTTAACGTAACCTTAGTTATTTAAATACATTAAATTTACAAAGACAATGAAATATTAAGAATTGTTTCAGTTCACTCTCTGCCCAAATGAACTCTCTAGCAGGAATAGTCTACATCGACTACTTCCGGAAATGGCGGTTATTCGAACACACGGATTTCCGTGCAAGTCTGTTCATGAAATTAGTTGTTTTAATAACGGGGATATATTTTATTTTAGCTGGTTTTATTATTGATAACTTTGGTCACATTATGCAGGTAATTACGTAAACCAATTATCAGTAATCAATATGGATAATTCCAGCAGTCTATTTGATAAAATAACACATAATCTTCTTTTAGATAACTTTTACAATTACTGGAACCACAGTGGGTATAACAACTGGAGTGTTTACACTTGGAATGCTAATCCCTTGGACGAATAAACATGGTGCATTCTATGGAGCTCTTATAAGTGCAGTTATTTCTGTATGGATGGTAATTGGAAATCTGATGTCATTTAGAAATGGATCACTTTCCTATCCACCGTTACCAACATCCGTCGAGGAATGTGAATTTGTGAAAGATAACATCACTAGGGCAGTTAACGCAACTCTTCGAATGTAAATTTCATTGATACAACTTAAACATAAATTTCCCTGAATCGTTTATTCAAATTAATTAAAAATAATTAATTAATTTGTTACAGATTGCCAACTACAGCTCCAAGTGAACCATTTATCTTGTACAGATTATCGTTCTATTCTTTTTCAATGGTGTCTGTGGTCTTGGTATGGTTCTTTGGTTTAGTTATAAGTTTTATGACAGGCTATACAAAACCAGGAAAATTGGACAAGAATCTCATTGCAGTGTGTATGCACTGGCTTATGCCAAACACTACCAGTGGTAAAATATCTCCACCTAATAATAAATTAAATATAGTAAAGACTTCTTTGAGACAAGAGGAAGAAATGGAACTTCAAATTCCTTTAAATAAATAAAACATGTCATGCAACTCAACTGATATTTCAATTTTATTATATTTACGAATTAAGATTAGTGCCTCCGAGAGATGTGTATCCTATCTGATTGGTACAGTGTTTTATTGTAGATTTATATTTTTGAATTCCAAGGATTATAATAAAAATACTTATTTACTAATCTATTAACAGTTTAAAGAAATCGCAGACAAAATGACTGTAAAATGTATTTACTTAAAATATGAATTTAAATAGCTGCTGCTTATTGTTTTGATTGAACATTCAGTTGAATCACTTCAATTTACTTAAGTCTTGGTCTAAACCTAATAAAATCTTGAATGCAATGTTTCGTCAAAATTTCAATTCAATCAAACGACTAATTTTTCAGTTTTGCTAGCACAAATTATTCCACACTTATTATTTTTTAATTTATTTTGCTTGTATTATAGCGTCATAGCCACCAACAAACATTTTTAATATATACTAGTATTTTAACATGTAATTTATAATTCTATTTTAGTATTGTCTAAATATTTAAATAATTCAACAAAACACTTATTAAAACATTACATTCAGCTTATGTTAATTATGTAAACAATGATTTTAGGTCTTACAAAGTCTTTACAGACGTCGGCAAGTAACTTATTTTGGCATTATTTACTACGAATATATACTTATGATTCGAATACCGTGTGTTTCTGTGAGTGACCAGAAAAACTAAATTTTTTGTACATCTAAACAGTATGTATAAAATTTATTTATTCTTTATTGAAGAATAGGTTATACCGTTTACTCATCACAAATTACTTGTATTTCAAAAGTTTCAAATTTATATTGTAGATAAATCTTTTTATATAATCTTATATTATATTTACCTCAGAAGTGTTACGTAAGAAATAAACATTTTTACCATAAATGTAAGACAAACCTAAACAAAAAAAACATATTCTTTTATGTCTGAGTCTTACATTGAAGTAGTTGAAAGATGAAATCGTGTGTCGCCTATAAATGTTTTAATATATCAGCGCCATCTCTTTATGAGGCGTAAAATTATTCAAACAGCTCCCATTTTTAAATTAGTCTGAAAAATAAGTCATTTATTCTTATGTTAGTTAAGAATGAGTACTGCAGAAGTAGCTGTATTTGGCGCTGTGGATTACACCGTTTTTGTAATAATGTTATGTGTTTCACTGGCAATTGGAATTTATTTCGGATTTTTTAAAGAAAAATCAAACTCAGCCCAGCAGTATCTCACTGGTATACAGGATATTAACCTACCATCAATTGCTATTTCACTAGTCGCTACGTAAGGTTATTTCATATTACTATTCCATTATTGTATTATTCCTGTAATAGTTAAAAGTAAATTATTTTTCTTATTTTGACACATTTCAGAGCAATTTCTGCAAATATCTTGTTGGGATATCCAAGTGAAGTTTACTCCTACGGTATAATGATTTTCATAACAGTTCCTGCGACGGCACTTGTTGTTTTCCTTGGTGCTTATGTTTATATACCTGTGTACTACAAAACAGAAGTTTCAAACGCATATGAGGTTAATATTTAGATTATTCAAATGCATAGCATAATTAACATATGCCTGGAATGAAATTATTGATCAATTACTTATACATTTTTATATTATTTTGTAGCTGAGTATTTCATATTTGCATTCATATTGTTAATTTATGCTAAGTAAAAAAATTAGATAAAAGCACAGAATGAAGTTGTATTCTGTATCTACTAAATATTGTGAATTGAATAAATACACTTTGAATTTGTTACATTCTCTAATAATTACAGCATTGTGGTATTATATTTTCATTTTCATTTAAACACTATACAAGTGATCTCAATTTGAGATCTTATATTATCTAATTAAACTTTTTCAAGATTCTGCATACATTTCTCTTTAGTAAATATAATTAATCTTTTTAACATATGCACAATGCTTTTGAAAAGCATTTAAATACAAAATGCAAATACTTCGTTATTTTCCTATTTCAAATACAAAATAAATTTCATGATAGCATTTAAATACAAAATACGTATTTTAAAAATACTTTTGAGAAAATAGAATACTCTTTATGTTACTAATATAAATGTTATTTTTCTTTTAATAATTATCAGAAATTACATAAAATATATATGATACTAGCTGTCCCGGCCACGCGTTGCTGTGACTAACGTTTTTGTCATATTACATTACATAGCGCCATCTATTGAATATTTACTCAATCTAGTCAACAGATGTCGCCATCTTTTACAATCGTTTGGAGCTAACAGATAATTAATAGACAAATAATTTGCAATAAGATAATATTGCAATCATAAATTGAGATGTAAGCTACCCTATCTTTCAAGTTGGATCAAACTGCACACGGTGTACAAATTTGATTAAAATCGGTTAAGTAGTTTAGGAGTCCATCGCGGACAAACACGGACAAACAACGTGACACGTAATTTATATATATTAAGATTTATGTCATGGATTTTAATACCACTATTTGTTCAAATAATTTATCTTTCATTTTTCGTCGATGAAGTCTCATTATCATTCCACCAAACGAAAAGAGACGTTCTACTGGTGTAGAACTTGGAAAACAGGTGTTGTATTTTAAAAATATTTTCTTTATGTATTTCTAAAAATATGATAAACTAATTTAGGTAAACGAAAATCAGATGTCTTATGGTGGGGGTAACAGGAAGGATAATGAAATAATAGGCACATCTATCATTTTAAATTAGAATTCTAAGACAATTGTGCAGATACTTTTAGATCATAGATGGTGCTAATGTTGGTTAGGTTTTAAGTTTATATTCAAAAAATAATGTTTACTGATTAATATATTTGTAATTGCATTTTGATTATATGTATTTGAAAAACGCACATCTCTGTTCACAATGCATGTTTTGAAATCGTAGTACCTGGAACGGCGATTCGATCGCAAAGTCAGCAGGATGATCTCCAGCTTCTTTGTATTGTACACATACACCTACACACCTATTATTCTATACATGCCGAGTCTTGCATTTTCTCAAGGTAATTAATAAAAATCAAAACACTATTTTCATAAAAAAAGATAATACAACATTTTTATAGTCAGTGGAGCAAACGTACATTTAGTAAACACTGTCATTGGCTCAATTTGCATAATATACACGATGATTGTAAGTAATACCAATTAAATAAATTAACATAATTGAAGAGAAACTTTTTCTTATGTATAAAATATTGTATATTTACAGGGTGGCATTAAAGCTGTAATATGGACGGATGTAGTACAGGCATCAATTATGTTTGTATTTGCTTTTGCGGTAGTTGTAAATGGGGTGATAAAAGTTGGAGGAATGAACGTTGTGTTTAATCGTTCACAAGAGGGTGGCCGATTAAATATGTTTGAGTAAGTTAAGAGTTTGTTTTATTACATATTTAAATGTTCCAGATCACAGGTGTATCATTATTTTTTAAAAGTTTGGTACTGAATTTTTGATGTTGAAATATTGAAAAAATTGTAAATCAGTATAATAATGGATAGAAAGTTGAAATTTTAAAAATATATTTTAGATTTTGAAATATCAAAATTTAAAAGTGGTACGCGAGATATGTTGACAATGTTAAATTTTTTGATTTTGTAGTAATTGATAAGTAATTAATGACAATACAATTATATGAAAAAGAAATAACTTAATTTAAAAGTGGAATTAAAATAAATTAGACAAACGTCACTTAGCGATGATGTAAACGAAGATGAATTTATAAAATAAAAAATCTTATTATATACATATATCTATCTATTTATATATATGTTATTATATATAAATAAAAATGGTATTGGTTTTGATGAATTAAAGAACAAAGGAAAATTATGAACATTTTCAGTTTTGACCCAGACCTAACGAAACGAAACTCATTTTGGTTAATGCTTTGCACTACCTTAGTTACCATATTGGGGCACTTAGTATTTAATCAAACATGCGTCCAAAGGTTGATTGCGTTAAAGTCAGAAACCCATGCGAGAAGGTACCACGAATTGAAATTATTTTAAATAGTAATTATAGTCATTATTTTTCACTTCTGTTATATATTATAGGGCCATATTTATTTATTTAATTGGATCTGCAATTTTATTGAGTGTGACTTTTTTCACTGGCCTTCTGATATATGCCACTTACTACAAATGCGACCCAGTAAAAGCAAAGGTTCGTTGATTTAAGTATATTGAAGATGAAAGGCTGTCTTTTGGCGTTATAATCTTTATTATTTAATTTTCAACCTTATTCTGCCATAATTTAAAATAAAGTTATCTACTTTAAAAAGTATACTTAAAATATAACTGAATCTCTTCTGTCGTCTTCAAGCTTGTCTATAATTTCCACTGTATATTTTCCGTTACTTTTTTCTGTACTTCTTTCCTTCCCTTTCCATCTTTTGCCTCGCTCGTATACTTAGCTCTCAACATATACTTCTCTTTTTTTATTGTAGAATTTTGCTCAATGAAGATATCGCTGTCAACTCTTCCACAACTCCACGCTTTCGTCTTCTCATCTCATCTTCCACTGTTTTTCCCACTTTTCCAAGCTTTCCAAAATACCGCTTATCGCTCTTTCATAAGGTCACTTTCATATATTTCAATTGATTATACATTATCTAAAATTTAGTCCATATTTTGCAGATTATTTCAAAGTCAGACACAATTTTACCTTATTTTGTGATGACTACCGTAGGACATTGGACTGGAATGCCCGGATTATTTATAGCCGCCATGTTTAGTGCAAGTTTCAGGTAGTTTTGCTATTGTTTATTAAATTTGTAAAATAATTACACAGTAAAATATTCAATTCTGTTACAGCACACTTTCCGCTCAACTGAACTCTCTGTCAGGAATAGTCTATAACGACTACTTCCGGAAATGGCGGCTATTCGAACACTCGGACTTCCGAGCAAGTCTGTTCATGAAATTGGTTGTTCTAATTACTGGAATTTATTTCATTTTGGCCGGTTTTATTATTGATAACTTTGGTCACATTATGCAGGTGAATATTTCTTTTAAAATATTGTTGTTAAAATATTAAAAAGTTGTCTAACAAAAGAATTTATTCCAAGGTTCTCTTTATCTCTCTCATATCAATTGTAACGCAATTTGCTGGCGTGATACAAGCTAATTTAAGTGTTACATTTCTACCTGGATCTACTTAACATTATTGTTATATTTATTTTCATAAGTAATATAAGTCTAAAATACTAATAAAATATAGCCAATTTTTTTAAGATAACATTATGCAGGTTATTGAGTTTGTTATTAAATCACAATCACGTTCTCAAATGGAATAATCGTTCCATTTTCCAGTCAAATAGAATGTGATAATTTATTGATTATTCTCACTTACTTTTATCTTTGTGGATTGAAAAATTCATGACTATAATCATATTTCACTAAAGTTAAATATTTCTCAAATGTATCTTCGAAAATTCTATTTAGATTAACACCTGCATAACATTTCTTACAGATAACTTTTACAATAATTGGTTCAACCTTAGGTGTAGCTACTGGTGTATTTTCACTCGGAATGCTAACCCCATGGGCAAACAAACATGGCGCATTTTATGGTGGAATTATTAGTGGAGTTGTAACTGTGTGGATGATAACAGGCAATCAATTAGCAATGAGAAATGGATCAGTTTCCTATCCTCCATTGCCCACATCAGTGGAAGAATGCGAATTCGTGCAAGATAGCTTCACTGCCGCACGGAACGCATCCTTCTATACTGTGTCAGTTCATTTGATATACTGGAATGAGTCATTTTATTTGAATACTTTATTTATTGTATTGGCCTATTCTAGATTACCAACAGAAACTCCAGATCCACCATTTATCTTGTACAGATTGTCGTTCTACTCTTTTTCTATGATATCAGCTATTGTAGTTTGGATTTTCGGATTACTTATTAGTTTTATGACTGGCTTTACAAAACCAGAAGAATTGGACAAAAGGACCCTTGCGACATGTATGCACTGGCTGTTACCTAAGGACTCTAGTTCTGAAGTGCCGCCGTCCGAGAATAATATAAATGAAAGAAATAATTCATCTTGATAATTAAAGTGATAAATGGTAAATGGTACTATGATTATGGTTTGGAATATAGAATAATTTTTTCTTGTTCGAGACAGTATGAAACATTGTGCGATAATTACATTTACATTTGCTGGACTTATCAAAAATTATGGCATTGATGGTTTGTGCCTTTATTCAAATATAGATACATATGAATATTATCACTTAACAATAAATTAGTGCTCTTCATAAAATAATAAGATATGTTAATATTTAAATTATGTTAAATATATGTACAAGGCTGTTAGTGGAAAAAAGCAACAATACCTTACTGTAACGGAAACATTTATTGCGAACATTTTAAAAATTATGTAACCATCAATTTCGATAACAAATTGAAATGCTTTGGTTTCGCACACTAAATTACATTTTATATTATAGTAATTTAATAAATAATAATAATTATATATTTATTTATTATTAGTAATTTATTTATTTATAATTTTTATGTATTCTTTGTCAAATTAATTTATCCAATATAATAAATAGCAACATGCAATTAATTATAATTTTTTTGTTCGAAATGTTCCGCGCTTCGGGCCGGTTTGGGATTTATAGATTTTTTTGGTTTTTAATATATTTAAGAATATATAGAATTAAGAGGAAACCTTTTTTTAATATAAGGAAAACGAGTAAATCTTTTAATAACTAAAAAGAACATTATTTGTACCATTAAAATCACAGTTGATGTTCAGTATTGCATTGATAGAAGCAAAACCTTTGTTACGCATTTTATATAGTTCAATTGAACATTGAATATTTAATTTAACAGTGTTGACATCACATTCAATTATTTAAATATTTCATTGTTATATAGAATTTTCTCCGCCTAAGAGAAAGGAATTTTTGTTATATTGTTGTCTTCTTCCTTTGTACATTGTACGTTGGTTTTAATTTAGATTTTTTGTTAGTTTTAGTGTTAAATTATAGTTCTAAGATAATAGTTGTAATTATAAGTTCGTTCTTTAAAGGTTTAAATATATGGTAAACAGCTTACATCCGTTATTTTATTCACTTATAAATCCCTACACCCCGATTGCGATTTATAGAATAAAATATAAATAATTAAAATACATAATAAATTTCGCGCTCGATTAATTTCTTACGCGAACGTCCCTTATAGAAAACTAAAGGGTTTTTTTATAAAACTTAACAGTTGACTTTTGAGATTCTCTAAAAATTTAAATCAAAACTTTTATTTCGGTAAATCAATTTATATCTACGTTGATCAAATGATTAACTACACGCAGTAAAAATTAATAAAATATTCATTAGTTTAGCTCAAAAAGGAATCATACCAATCGTTTCGAATCATACTTTTCGAAAAAATCCTTGACTTTCGCTAGAGTTATCACAAAACTAATAATCTTTACATACACAAATATTATTTAATTAAAACACGACAATAAGGCATCAAGCAACTACCTTATCACAGTTCCCACATTACAACGCAAGTAGTATTTAATTTGTATGCATAATTTTTTGATTATTAAGACCTGTGGCATTTATTCTGGTGAAAGTATTTTAAGGGTATGCATTTTATAAACTAAGAGATAAGTCTTTAGTGATTAGAATACTAGTTACTGTTGTTATATTATGTATAATAATTACACAGGCTGTTACATTAATATCCAGTGGCGGATCTAACGTTAGAGGCGCTAGGCCTAGGTCGATATTTAAATTAAATTAAATATATTTGATATATTTAGGCCCTTGTTCAGCGGTCTTTTTATTAGGAAACTGAAATAAATTCGTCATTTCGAAAACCTTTGTTCGAGGACTAATTAGGCATTCATTACTCATTAAATAATATTTAGAACAGTGTTAGCAATATAGGATGATATTCAAAATAAAATGAGATGGTAATGAAATTATAGAGCAATTAAATCTACAGATTTCAAGAACTTAAAACGAATTAGCGAGAATTAAACATTTTCTTTTCTGTAATAAAATTACAAACTACAAAAAATATTTTAATACATGTTTTTCTTAAATTTGATGTTTTTTATTTTCTTTATTATGTAATTTATTTTTGTATATACTTTTAGAAAAGAACAGTTACAAAAAAATATATATTTTAGTAAAATAGCATTGGTGTGTAGCTATATCAGTCTGAGTTGTAAGGTCAGACTCTTTGTGCTTAAAGTGTTTAGTTAGGACTTGTTCCTAGTAAACAGATATTCACTACACATAAAGGTGCATATAGAGTTTTCTATATGCTTGGAGTTCTTCTTAAGAGGCTAGTAACTTTGCAAATGATAACACTTGTTGATTTCACTTAAAATACATTTATTAATAAACCAACTTCTTGAATTACACACCGCAGGGCTAAACATGAGCGTCAGCCTATATATGTCTTTCTCTAATGTGTTTTTCTAATTTAAAATATTATAATTGAGTTTATAATACATCATACGAGTAATTATCACAAAAGAGCGTATATTCTAGTTGAAACACGAATTTTATATCAGCGTTTGTAGTTTCTAAATTAAATATAATACGAGTATAATTGGATTTATATTATAAAACACGTGTGTTTCCTAGGATGTACGAATTCTATCTGATTATTACATGCATTTTAGCTAAACCCTTGGAGTGGGGATAGCACAGGACAGACGTGTTCTGACCAGAGATAATAGTTCTGACACGTCTTAGCGTGAGCTCGGACAAGCTGCACTTGGCGGCTTGTGCTGTCGTGACATTATTTGTATGTATTGGTGAATAATATCTTATGACTAACAATATTCATGAAATCTTAAATATAACAATAACATTTATAATATCAATACTTCATCTTAAAACTAACAATAGTAAATTACACATTTAGAAACTATTTCGTTTCTAACCAAGCATCCTACCCACGGTGCGGCTCTGGTTTAATTGTGTATGTACTTTGGAACACTGCATAAATATTGTTATACTTTAGTTAACTAAATAATAAGTAGCACACAAAGAAACAAAACAATAAGAAACAGAAAGTTTTAATTGAACATCTGCGTTTCTTACACATTTTCATTCCAATTTCACAGTTTTACAACAACACATGTGCGGTGCAGTTTTTAATACGTATGTACAAAATATTATTTCTTAAATAACTTATGTAAATAATTTATTTTCATGTATATTTAGTTTTCTCTATTGACATTTTCTAAATTGTGTATCTTAGTACGGAAGTGCCTACTTAGAGGCAGAAAAATTGTGTGCATCCAGCGAACGTAATTTCTCAACTGTAGCTCTTTAAACGCATGAAATATATCGATTTTGCTGTGAAATCAGTTAAATTTTTAAATTATTGAATGCTTTGTGGGTATTGATTAAAAAAGTGAATTGAGAAGTAACTCCAACACAAGGAAGGAAGCAAATATTAGAAAACCAAGGCAAGCCAAAAGAATTAATTAGTTTTTATAAAACTAAATATGATTTGATTAATACTAAAGAAATTAGATTAATCTATGTCAAATAATATTCACATTACAATTATTATTAAATAAAATTCTTGGTATAATATATTATTTGGTTTCAGTATAGTTAAAATGAGTGCTGCAGAAGAAGCTGTTTTTGGCGCAGTGGATTACAGCGTTTTTGGAATAATGCTGGTCGTTTCACTGGCAATTGGAATTTATTTCGGATTTATAGGAAAAAAATCAAACTCAGTTCAGCAGTATCTCAGTGGAGTACAGGACATTAATCTAACTTCAATTGGTATTTCACTAGTTTCCAGGTAGAACATAATCGTATTACTTTCTTGTGCAAGTCCTAGTCTCTGTTCCAAGCATGATTGGTGCAATGGTCTTACAAAATGGTGTTATTCTCGTATCTACATATCTATTAAACTGGCTAAAATTTAGGTTCATTAATTTGATATAACATCATACGTATGTTATTTTGTATATAAGTTTTTTGTTGTTATATTTCAGCTCAATTTCTGCAAAAGTGTTGTTAGCATATCCAAGTGAGATTTACTCTTATGGTATTATGTTATTTGTGATTGTTCCTGCATCATTGCCAGTTCTTCTTATTGTTGGTTACGTTTTTTTACCTGTTTATTATAAAACAGGAGTTTCTGATCCATATCAGGTAAGTACCCTCTAAATACAAAAGAAAACAACTATTAAAATTGTCCTAAACATATTTAAATTTTTTGTCATATTTAAAATGGTTTATAATTTGCCAAACATTCTTTTATTTTGTGAAAATATGCTGTATAAAAAGTTGATGGTAAGGAATAAGTAATTTTAAGTATTAAGAATTTATAATGGGATATAAGAGCATAGCGATTCTTGAATCGTTCTCTCTTGTAACTATAGAATTTTAATTGATAATTTTAAGTTTTGTTAATTCTACTTACCTATATATATTACAGTATTTGGAACGTCGCTTTGATTGGAAAGTTAGTAAAATGTTAGCTTCATTTTACGTACTATACACTTACACCTACGCACCAATTGTTCAGTACTTGCCGTGTCTTGCTTTTTCTCAAGGTATTTCATTGTGATATGATAATATATTTTTTAGTAAGAAATGAAAACAACTTTGTTACAGTGACAGGTCTAAACGTGCACATGATAAACGCAGTGATTGGCTCAATTTGCATAATATACACAATGATTGTAAGTTATCTAAAATAAACTCTACTTCTTCAGAAAAGTATTGTTATCATATATTTAATAATTACAGGGTGGTATCAAAGCTGTTATCTGGACGGATGTTGTACAAGCGGCCATCATGTATATATCTGCGTTTGCTGTTATCGTCTATGGAATCATCAATGTTGGAGGAATTGACGTTGTGTTTGAACGATCAAGAGAAGGGGGACGGTTAAATATGTTTGAGTAAGTTTGAGTTTTCATCATTACCTACGAAAATAAAGTAGTTTTCTCTAGTTGAGATAACTAGTTTTCAAGTGGAATTTACGACTTCGCTGATTGCTTTTTTGAAATATATCAGTTATAAATCGTGCGACTCGTACAGACGGAATATAACCTTTGACTCGTACGAGCATGATATGCAATAAAGGATACGTCTTAACGCGCCCTAATATGAATATGTTACAAGTTTGAATGTTTGTTAATATGAATTTTTGAATATTTACAGCTTTGATCCAGATCCAACAAAGAGAAATTCGTTTTGGTTAATGCTTTGCTTCAGTGTTGTGTCAATGACAGGACAGTTTGCATTTTCTCAAACGTGCGTTCAAAGATTGATTGCCCTCAAATCAGAAATCCAAGCGAGACGGTATTTTAATTTTAAAAGCAATAATTTGCATACATTGTTATGCATTTATTTATGCCTAACTATTAATATATATATAAATAACTATTTCTATTTTGTAGAGTATTACTATTCTATTATATTGGATTTGCTATCATAACGGCACTATCCATGTTCACTGGCCTGTTGATATATGCTACTTATTACAAATGTGATCCAGTCAAATCAAAAGTAAGTTTCCATATACTATTTTTCGTAAAACTGTAGAAAATGTTTTGTGCTAACTTGCCACAAGCTCATTCCAAGATTAATTTTGTACCTGAGTGCTTACAAGAAATAGAAATTGTGGAGTCCTGAGTAATCTGAAAATAAGTATGGTAATAATGTAATAAAACACTTGATGATGCCTGCTGTAACACTGCTACAGAATCTACTTTAATTTTTATCAATACACTAATGTTGTTTTATAAATATTCGAGCTAGCTGAGATTCTATTTATATTGTACTATTTTCCAGATAATTTCAAAAGGTGACAAAATTATGCCCTTTTTTGTGATGAACACTATAGGACATTGGACCGGAACACCAGGTTTATTTATAGCAGCTATGTTCAGTGCAGCTTTTAGGTTTGTGAGCAAGTACTAAACTTTATTTTCTTAAATTATGTAGACTAGAAAGATATTTATATATTAGAAATGTTCCAGCACTGTGTCTGCCCAAATGAACTCTCACGCTGGAGTTGTTTATCAAACGTTCTTCCGGAAATGGCGCTTATTCGAACACACAGACTTTCGAGCTAGACTATTTATGAAATTTGTCATTTTAATAACTGGGATCTATTTCATTTTGGCCGGTTTTATTATTGATAACTTTGGTCACATTATGCAGGTATGACATAACTCCATATTAGATTTTATCGCCATCGTTTCATATTGGAAAATAATTGAAATATCAATATGTTGGCCTATATACGATGCTGAGTCCTATCAGAAATACAAAATCTCTTCTCTTCAGATGAGTGCAACCATAACTGGAGCTACATTCGGTATAACTGTGGGGACATTTACACTTGGAATGCTCACCCCATGGGCTAATAAACATGGCGTATTTTTTGGAGCCATTATTAGTGGAGCTGCTTACTTATGGATACTAATGGGATATTTATCAGCAGTAAAAAATGGATCAATTTCCTATCCACCGTTACCAACATCAGTGGAAGAATGTGAATTTGTGAAGGACAACATCACTACAGCAGTCAACATTACCCTCAATACAGTGTCAGTTTGTGAAATTAAAGAATGTTATGAAAAAAGGAAATTTCTTTGGTATAAATGATTGTATTTTTGCAGATTGCCAACAACAGTTCCAGATAAACCTTTCGTCCTGTACAGACTATCCTTTTACTCCTATTCAATGGTGTCGGTGCTCTTGGTTTGGATTTGCGGATTAGTCATTAGTTTTATAACTGGCACACCGAAAGGATTAGATAAAAACCTTATTGCCACGTGTATGCACTGGTCGTTGCCAAAGCAGACACAAAAAGTTATACCGACATCTGAGAATGAAATAAATACAAAAAGAAATAATTACACTTCAAGCGAGGAGAAAGTAATGGAGGAACAAATTCCGTTAAATAAAAGTTGTAATGTGTTGAGTTCAAATGATTTTAGGTAATTTTAAGAATGTTTTTATTTACTTATGTACATAATCTGGAATAAATACATTTTGGAATGTCTAGTTTATATACTTTTGTAATTATAAAATACAGAGCAAAAAACAGATTATTTTTCTATTCTTATTCAATTGTCTTAGTGGGATTGGTTTGGGATATTAGATTACTCATCAGTTTTATGACAGGTTCTGCAAAACCAGGATAATTGGATAAAAGGTTTATTTTTACGTGCATGCATGGGTTATTGTCAAAAGAAATAAGTTCCACCATACCGATGTCAAAGAATGAAATAAAACGGAAAATAAATTATAACACTTATGGACAGGAGGAAAGAAATTGAGGTTCAAATTCTAATAAAGAGTAATAATAATTTAATAAGTTAATATTTTATAAGATTCCTCTGAATACAATCTTATATTTTAAACGTAAATACATATTTCATTTTCTTACAGAATTTTTTTTTAGAAAATTATTTATTTCTAATATTCTACATGAAGTTATTTATAAAATGTTATATATTGTATAATATTTTCACAATTGCTTCTGTGTTTTCAGGTGGTTTGCATGTCAATTACGTGGCATATCATATTATTATATGCAGAGTCGGATTGGAATACTAGTAAAGAGATTAAAATCATTTGTGAATATCTATTAATATTAAACTATACTAATAAATAAATGAGATGGTAAACATAACCATATAGATTATCTAAAAGAAATTGTATTACTATAATTAGTTTCTTTCTAACAGAGTACGAAACGTAAATAAAGTACTTTTAATTATTGTTACGTTTTGTTATTTATATTTTATAACATGATTCTGTTACATTGGCATTAAATACATAAATTAAATAGTATAGGTAATTACAAAACAGAGAATAAATCGACTTGTGAAATAAAGTGGCGCTAAAATGTGGACATTTTGAACTAATATTTGTAACTATTTATTTAAGTGCATCAACTTTCAAATGTTTAGCACTTAATAGAATACGGTAGATTGTAAAGCCGAAAGGCACACACAATTAACAATAAATAATAATATAAAATATAGTTTACAACTTATAGACACGAGTATGAGTACTTAAAATAAAGAGATTAAATTAGTTTTATGGATAAAGTCAATAAGATTTTTCAGACTTTCCCTGCTTTCAAATATATGCCAGTATATTATTAATTTTGTGTTATTTATAAATAAAGGTTTTCGCTGATAACATTAGTAAAATGTGATTAACTATATTAGAATTTTGATAGTTTTCTTTTGTTAGTTATTCATTTATTTCATTATTTCATTTCATTTTACCAAATATATTAATTTATTATGCATGTGTGCAGCATGTAATTTAAGTAGAGTAACTTACAGTTAATTAAATAGTAGAGCCTAATCAGCATAAACATTAAATAAACACAATACAATACAAGCACAATACACTTGAATTAGCTTGTAGTAAGCTAAATCTGCATTGCAAGACATTTTTCTACCTCGAGAGTGTTACATGAGATATTATCGGATAATATCCAATGAATGAAGCACCAGAGGTTATGATTGACTAGTGAGGATCATACAAACTAATTGTTATAAATAAAAAAACATTTTTAAAATACATTATCAGTCCTAGAATTTGTATTATTCCATTAAGTAAAATATTTGATGCGACACTGATCTAAGAGAAAATATTTCGGTTAGCTAAATATTAAATATTCTTTATTTTTTTAAATTAATTAGAAAATTGGTTAATGATATCAGTTGGTATTGCTTATAATTTAATTTTCTATTAATCGGAAGAGTTTGTAATTGTAAAGTAAGTAATTGGACTTAATAACTATAATATTACCATTTTACGTGCCCCACTTTTTAATAAGTATGTATAATTTTGTATTTGTATTATTTGTACAACATGATACGATCTGTTTGTATAGGTCAAGTATTTGGCAGATATATATTTATTCTGTAGTTGGAATAGTAAATATAAAACTAAAGTAAATATTTTAAAATTGATAACACAAAACTTATTTAACCAGAAATATTACAAAACATTTGTTGTGTGAATATTTTCATTAATTAGTATTTTAATTTTATTTGCTAATTAAGAGGATGTTTAAAAAATATTGAAAAGGATTTTAAAACATATATAAAAATATGTCTTAATATATAATTGAAATGGTTTCAGATAAAAATGAGTACTACAAAAGATGCTGTTTTTGGCGCAGTCGATTACACCGTATTTGGAATAATGTTAAGCGTTTCAATGGCTATTGGAATTTATTTCGGGTTTTTTGGAAAGAAATCTAAATCGGCCCATCAGTACCTCAGTGGAGTGCAGGATATTAACCTAACGTCAATCGGCATTTCACTGGTTGCCAGGTATCACATTATTACTGACCGATTATATTCATTATTCAAACAACATTTTTTTTAAAAAACATTGATAATTTTGTTATATTTCAGCGCAATTTCGGGAAGTGTCTTGTTGTCTTTTCCAAGTGAGATTTACTCTTATGGCGTAATGATATTTCTACTAGTACCTAGTCAACTACCATTTATACTTCTAACTGCTTATGTCTACATACCAGTATATTACAAAACTGGAGTTTCAAATGCGTATGAGGTAAACTGCTTTAATACACATAGTTGAATTTGGCTTTCTGGGACCCCAGTACTTTTTACGTCATACAGTCTGCACTGCCACTAACTCTACTATGTCATGACAGCTACAAAATTGCCATAACTACATCTCCGGACTTTATTTTATTCCTTCGCTCAAAGCCGGTAGCCTGTGTAGTAGCCTGCTACATGCTAGAGCCTATCAATGGCAAGACATATAGAATAAATCGAAGAACAATATTTTTATTGTATCGTATTTTAATATTGTTTGATTTATTTATGCCAATTCAAAACCAGAGAAATCGCATTTTTAATTCCAGCTCCTACTTTATTTACAAATCTCGTGATTACGTATTCTCTTTTATTGCATTTTACAATAGTCGTTCTTTTTAGAACACACATCCTTACAAATTGATTACGTCCCAACATCACAACGAGAAACATCTAAGGTTTGATATCTAACATCGGCCGCCAGCCCACAAGCTCTTGCGTTAAATTAGTGATTATTTTAACACGTATAATTTATTAACTATTTTATATTTTCGTTACCTATTTTTAAAAAACTTGTGGTATTTTACTTCTTCGAGAATCTTCCACTAAGACTTCACACGCGTTAGCTCAATACTGTAACGAGTATATTAAACTAATTTCTACCAATCTTATACCAAATTAATTTCTACAATGCAATAAAAAATAAATAATGATAATTTATTAATAAGTCTCACTAAAATTGGACGGGGTTGCGGTATGAATACTATTAAAAACGTGAGCAGATCTTTTTCGATTATTAACATCATAAAAATACCTTTCTTTAAATTATGTATGTTTTTAATTTAGTGGGTTCATCTTATTTAAAAGTGAATATATAAACATACAGTATGTTTAATAAAAAAATATAATTAAACTAATTATAATAAAATATTGTTATAGTTCCTGGAGCGTCGTTTTGATTGGAAAGTCAGCAGGCTGATCTCCTTCTTCTTTGTAGTGTACATTTACGCCTACACACCCATTATTCAATACATGCCGTGCCTGGCCTTGTCACAAGGTCACACAATTAATTGTGAAGTAATAATACCTGCGAATAATTAATTAATGAATAAAACTTTGTTTTAGTGACTGGACTAAACGTGCACATGATAAATGCAGTATCGGGATTAATTTGCGTGATATACACAATTATTGTCAGTACTTACTTTTACTCATAAAATGAAATACTATTAATTTCTTACGAACATGTTTTATTATTTTAGGGTGGTATTAAAGCTGTTGTTTGGACGGATGTTGTACAAGGAGTAATAATGTTTGTATTTGCATTTGCTGTTATTGTGTATGGAATCATCAATGTTGGAGGAATGGACATTGTGTATCAACGATCTGAAGAAGGAGGCCGATTGAATTTCTTTGAGTAAGTTTCACTCCTCTTCCCTTCCCTTGTAAGCCTATAAGTTCACAAGGCTATGTTGTTGCTCGATGGACCTTTCTTTGACATAACGATTTTATTAAGAGTCTTTGTACATCAACAGCTTTGATCCAGATCTGACGAAACGAAACACTTTTTGGATGATGCTGTGCACTGGATTAGTTACAGCTGGTCCCATAGCCTTTACTCAAACGTTTGTTCAGAGGCTGATTGCACTCAAGTCAAGACACGATGCAAGGAAGTGCGTCAAATTGTATTATTTTTAAAATATTCAAATTTCTTACATATTTCATCTTCTTTCTAGAGTCGTACTTATTTATTATATCGGATTTTTAATTATAATGACACTAACATGTTTCACCGGATTGGTGATATTTGCAACGTTCTACAAGTGTGATCCAGTCAAAGCACGAGTAAGTAACTCCATAATTTATAATAAATTGCACAAGTTAAGTTTACAAGGCATGTATTATCCATTTTTTATAATGTTCTGAATATTTCACAGATTATTTCAAAAGGAGATAGAATTGTGCCTTACTTTGTAATGAACACTATAGGACATTGGATTGGAATGCCCGGGTTATTCATATCTGCAATGTTTAGTGCAGGTTTTAGGTGATTTTATAAATAGAAATACTAGAAAATACATTTTAGATACATTTTAATTAAGAAAACAATATTTGCAACAAAATATTTAATTTATTTACAGTTCAATCTCTGCCCAATTGAACTCTGTCTCAGGAATTGTGTACAACGACTACTTCCGGAAATGGCGGCTTTTCAAACACACGGACTTCCGTGCAAATTTGTTCATGAAAATAATTATATTAATAACGGGGATATATTTCATTTTTGCTGGATTAATTGTAGATAATTTTGGTCACATTGTGCAGGTAGTTAGTTATATTTGTCTCCACCATTTTCCTTATTAATGTCAAGCATCAGTTCACCCACTACTCACAAGTAAATTGCTTAATTGCTATTAGATATACTACATTACATCAATTTTACATATTTCATAGATTTCTATTATTATAATTGGGCCCATTCTCGGCATCACTACTGGAGTATTTTCTCTAGCAATGCTAACTCCTTGGGCAAACAAACATGGCGCATTTTATGGTACTATAATAACTGCAGCTATTTCTATATGTCTGCTATTAGGAAATCAAATGGCATTTAAAAGTGGATCACTTTCCTATCCACCGTTACCAACATCAATAGAAGACTGTGAATTTGTAAAGGACAACATCACTGCTGCAACTAATACAACTTTTAGTACACTGTCAGTTTGCATAATATGATTCAATTCAAATATTGTATTTACTGTAATTAAATTTATCTCTCCAGATTGCCAGCAAGAACTCCAACTGAAGCATTCATCTTGTTCAGGTTATCTTTCTATTCTTATTCAATGGTTTCAGTTGTCTTGGTTTGGGTCTTTGGTTTACTAATCAGTTTTCTGACGGGTTATACCAAACCTGAAGAACTGGATAGAAATGTTCTTGCCACGTGTGTGCATTGGTTGTTGTCAAAAGATACCACTTGTAAACCACCAGATGGAAATCGAAAAATTATAAATACCACTTCTAGAGAGCAAGAGGAATTGGAGCAGCAAATTCCTTTGAATAAATTGTAACGATTTATTAAATTTTGTCAGTCTTTCTGTGATCGTCGTATTTGCTCATCAGAAATCAATAAATTTAAAAATACCCATAAATTATTTTGTTAGTTAGTTTCTTTGAAATAAATCATATGTTTAAGTAAAGGCATTGTAATTTCTTTTTTAAATTATGTCATCCAAAATAATGTAAAATGGGAATTCCTTGTTAAATGCGCTGATAAATGGGGAGGTCAAAACGATAAAAAAAGCATATTTTCGTTAATGTTTTTGGACGACACAGTTAGTATATAATTGGCTCTATAATTACTACATGATAAAATAATATTTAAGGAATTCTTTGAGAAATTTTCATAAATAAATATCAAGAAATGAAACATCGACAGTGAATCTCCGCAAACGCCACAAGACAAAGAGTGATTATGGTGTCACTCATAACTCATCACTGGATTATCTGAAATCAAATAACAAAAATGATTTTATTACTCGATAAAGCGTTTATGAGTTTGAAAGAAGACGAAACCAGACCACAGGTGAAGACTTAAAACTATATATCTCCCACAGTTTTACTCTAATCGACTTCAAATTTTTACACAATAAATTTAATATGTTCTAGATTAATATAAATCATTAAAAGAAATCGTTGAAACCTTAATCTCAATCATCCCACAAACAATATGGATAGAAGCGTATAAAATTCGAATACGATATTCTCAGACATGCAAATTAGATATTATTATTAAGATACTATATAAGATTTGCTTAATGTAAAAGGTGTTTCAATTTTTTATAATAATATTCTCAAAATTTAATATATTCTGTAAAACACTGTTGATAAAACAATATATATCGGTTAAATCAATATAACAGATATTTATATGCATAAATTAAGTTAAAAATAAATAATTTAACCTTATTCGGATAGTTTATGACTTGAATTTTTGTTAATAGAAACATTTTTATTAACAGTCTTGTTGACGAACTTCTTTCTGGTTATTTTTATGTGTTTTTTCCATGTATGTATTATATTTTAAGTTATTACATAATAAATAACATCCTAAACACAGTTACGTGCATTTAAGGTTTAGCAAATGTAACAAAAGTTACCTGTTACTTAATCCATGTTGTATATTAGAATATACAACATTTCTTACTTGTATTTTGCCTTTTTGTCCATTTGTAATCATAAAACTCTTTAAGAAAATAATTTTTAGGATTATTAAATATTAATAACATCTTGTTGAGAAATAAGGAGTTTTAAAATAGCAATAAAGATTCTTTTAGATTAAATATTACTAGATTTTATTTAGGAGTAATATTATATTAATGTAAAGTAATATTTGTGCTTTGTCAGCATGTAGAAATTTTCATAAGCAAATAATGTAAGAAAACAAATGTTGATTATAATGTTTTGTTTATTTGTATTGCATTTTATTTTTTAATTAGATAATTTCATACTTTATTAAAACTGTTTTTAATAGAATCCCGCAATACATAATTACTTGTACTTAATGTTTATCTAATGTTACAAAAGTTACTTGTTACGTAAACAATTTTACCTAATGTACAATATTTTTTTACCTATTTTACTACTTCTTGCAAAATAAATCTACCCTTTTGTGTATTAGCATTCTAGTATCTTTATTATCATAAGAACTCCTTTTAAGAAGTGAAGACTTTTTGTTAAATAGATATAAAATAATAACATAAGACATAAAATGACACTCACCTTTTATGGTTAGCGGTATTTTACTTCAGAATGAGTGCTCCAGAAGCTGCTGTATTTGGCGCAGTGGATTACAGTGTGTTTGGAGTAATGCTGTGCATCTCACTGGCAATTGGAATATATTTTGGATTTTTTGGAAAGAAATCAAACTCGGCCCACCAATATCTAAGTGGAGTGCAGGATATTAATCTTACTTCAATTGGTATTTCACTGATTGCCAGGTAATACATGTAACTAATATATTGAACAAATTAATTAAGCAATTATTAAAAGTAAATTGTTTGCAAAATTTCAGCGCGGTTTCTGCAAACATCTTATTATCATTTCCAAGTGAGGTTTACTCTTTTGGGATAACGCTTTTCCTATATGTTGCACTAGCATTACCACTTCTTCTTATTGCTGCTTATGTCATAATACCAGTGTACTACAATACAGGAGTTTCAAATGCGTACGAGGTAAATAACTTTAAAATAAATTATACCATATATGATAGAGTTTCGTCTACGTGAAAAAATGATATGTGAGTTAAGAGTATATGTATGAATTTATTCTATGGTATGGTGTTTGTCATCCGTCTTCACAATCTCATCTAACTAAAGTAGCATTCATGTTTATGTTTTTAGCGGGTATAGGTTATTCAAAAATGAATTTGAAATATTTATAACAAATCACTGTTCCAGTATTTAGAACGACGTTTCGATTGGAAAGTCAGCAGGATGATTTCTACTTTCTTTGTGTTGTACACATACACCTACACGCCCATTGTTCAATATATGCCGAGTCTTGCATTTTCTCAAGGTAATTAAGTATGAAATAATTATGCAGTAATTTTAATTTATGAAACAATTTTGTCATAGTAACTGGACTGAACGTGCACCTGATAAATACTGTGATTGGTTTCATCTGCATAATATACACAGTTATTGTAAGTTATATTTGTAAAATAAATTGATTGATATTTACAAAACATGATTTTTCTCCTAAATATATACTTGCAGGGTGGTATAAAAGCTGTTATTTGGACGGATGTTGTACAAGCAGTTATTATGTATATATTTAGTTTTGCTATTGTTGTGTATGGAGTAATTAATGTTGGGGGACTGGACGTAGTTTTTAAACGATCTGAAGAAGGAGGCCGATTAAATTTATTTGAGTAAGTTAGCGAACTATACTTTTTTACAATTCGTTGCTAATGAAGGAATTATTATTATTTAATAGGAAGTATATCGTAGGATTTAAAGGATTTAAAAATAAAACCATAAGTAGAAATACCAAGGTTTAATGTGGGTCAGACTAATGTCTAGACATAACTATTTATTTATTTGGTTAATGATAATAGTTATGAACAACGGTTAAGTGTAGTTCGAATAAGTAATTAAACTTAAGTAAAAAAAAAATCCAATATGGTCTAATAACATAGCTACAATTGAATCGCTTCTCTTTTAAAGAGTTCTCTGTTATAAAGTTAAACTTTTATCAGTCGGATATCAAATTAAGACTCTAGTTAACGATCAGTATAGAAACACGTAACCCGGACCGAAGGACCATATAAAAATTTGTTTATATTCACAGCTTTGATCCAGACCTAACGAAACGGAATTCCTTTTGGTTAATGAGTTGCACTTCAATTGTAGGAACTGGTCACATCATTTTTAATCAAACGTGTGTGCAAAGACTTATTGCCCTTAAATCGAAAGCTCAAGCGAGGAGGTAATTTGAATTGAATGTATTTTTGCAGTATAACTTATTAATTCCTTTAACTTGTTTTCTTCTAGAGTCATACTTGTGTATTTTATTGGAAGTTCGATTATAAATATACTAACAATTTTCTCTGGTTTAGTCATATTTGCAACTTATTTTAATTGTGATCCTGTCAAATCAGGCGTAAGTAAATTTAGAAATATTTGTTTATTACTACTCTAATATTTCTTACATCTGACGATTAGTGAATGAAACACACTAAATTAATTTTTTATATTTGTACAGTTATTTAATACCGTTATTCTCTAAAGGTAAACAGTAACAGGTCCGCATAGCTCTCCTCAAACGCATTGCATTTATCGTATGAAACGTGAAAGAGATGTGCACTTGGAAGTATAATTCACGACTTTTAATCGTATCTGTATGATTAGTCGTTAAAATGTTTTATGATTGGTAATCTGGGCTGACTATAACTCATATAGCCAAACTCATTAGATCCCTCATTGTCTCCGTAATGATTTGATTTAATAAATTCAATCGGTTTGATGCAAGAAATATTACTTCGAAGAAATTATTATTTAAGTATCTTATTGTAGCCTTACACTAATAAATTTGGTGTTGGTCACTATTGTATGCTTTTACGTAATATTAATTATTTCATATAATTTTATTCCTTCGACAAAGTTTTTTATATTTTGAAATTAAACTTTGAAAATTTTATTAGGTTAACAACAAATGCTAAAATGTTGTAATCGTATTTCACAGATTATTTCCAAAGCAGACAAAATACTACCTTACTTTGTGATGAACACCGTCGGACATTGGACTGGAATGCCCGGCTTATTTATAGCAGCAATGTTTAGTGCAGGTTTCAGGTGATTTTATAAATAATGAGATAATATTTTCTTTTTCTCTTATTTTTTTTATGATAATATTTATAAAACATTAAATTTCGTTACAGCACACTTTCTGCCCAAATGAACGCTCTGTCAGGAATAGTGTACAACGACTACTTCCGGAAATGGCGGCTATTCGAACACACGGACTTCCGAGCAAGTCTGTTCATGAAAATGGTTGTTTTAATAACGGGGATCTATTTCATCTTGGCTGGTTTTATTATTGATAGTTTTGGTCACGTTTTCCAAGTAAAGATTCATTTTAACTTCTTTATGTATAAGTACATATATAATCTAATTTAATAGGTTAAAATTTCTCCAAATTCTTTTTTAGATGACTCTTATTATAGCTGGACCAGTTCTGGGTCTAACAACTGGAGTGTTTACACTTGGAATGCTGACCCCTTGGGCAAACAAACACGGCGCATTTTATGGTATTATTATTAGTGCCGCTATTACAATATGGATGTTAATAGGGAATCAAATGGCATTAAAAAGTGGATCAATTTCCTATCCACCGTTACCAACATCCGTAGAAGAATGTGAATTTGTGAAGGACAACATCACTACAGCAGTCAACGCTACTCTCAATACATTGTCAGTTTATACGATACGATTTATTTAAAGATATTGTTTATTCTAATTAAATATATTGTTCCAGGTTGCCAACAACACCTCCTGCTAAGCCATTTGTCTTGTATAGATTATCCTTCTACTTGTATTCGGCGTTTTCAGCTATTTTAGTTTGGGTTTTCGGATTACTTATTAGTTTCATGACCGGCTTTACAAAACCAGAAGAATTGGATAGAAATACCATTGCGACGTGCCTGCACTGGCTCTTACCAAAAGACACCATTAGGAGAGTACCGACATCCGAGAATGAGAACCCGTCTGATGGAAAATTTGTTAATAAGACATCTAGAAATGAGGAAGACATGGAGCTACAAATTCCTTTAAACAAATTATCTTAATTTATCAAACTACGCATTATTTATCATTTTTAGAAACACAAGGAATGCATTTTATTTATAATATACGTATGTATTGTATATAAATATGATATACATTGCTCTCACAATATTACCTTACTACTTTTTAAAAATGACTTCTTCCTTTTTAATTATTATAAAATCTAGAGAAATCATTTCCAAGGTTTTAATTGCTTTTATAATTGATATAAAGTAATTAAATAAGAGTAATTGAATTAAGCATTATCTGGTTTTGCAAAAGTTAAATATTATTTGAATGTTAGATAATATCCATGTTTTGTGTTTTACTTGCTTGTGATTCAATAAAAAATAACAATACATTTTAGAATATATTTTCGTTTTCTTTTAAGTTACTGCGTAATACATAGTTGTGATGAATATCATGTTTATAAACAGTGGCGGATAATCGATAATGCAAATAATAAAAGGTCTGGAACTATTGAGTGCTCACAAGCGGTTCTGAGAACTAGAGAGAAAAAAATCTTCATACAGAAAAAGTTGAAAATTACCCAGATACAAATTGAATCGTAAATATAGAATTCATATAGAATTTTCAGCGCCTACACTTTGATATTTCGCCACTGCACTGCTTATTGTGTACATTTATGTAGCAGTTTATTAGAGAAGCAGTGAATGGGCTTGTGTCCTATGTCTTTTTCTATAAAAGTGTACTATATATTGATACTAGAACCTCAAATGTTCAATTATTTCTTTAATAACTTCTTATATGTTAAGAGACATTAACAATTAAAAAAGTCATTTTGTCTCTTTTTTTATTAAAGGGATTCAACGTTGTACATGTACACATTCCAAGTGACATCACAATCCTTGTGTAAGGTTACCAACCTTACAGCTCATAAATCTCTGCTATATGTATTTATATATATGAAAATATCAAATATTATTTACAACTATTTCAAGGAACAATCAATTTTCAATATTATGTCTGCCTTAGCAGGGTTAAAAAAAATAAAAACTTATTATTCTTTGACTTGACTTGATTATTTGACTACCAACAGCTACAGAACATTACTACAGCACTGACCTACTCAACAAATAAATAAATAAATATTGCCGACCATTTTTAGCGCTAAAACTACAATTCAAACTTTTAATTGCTATAACTCCGTCAATATTTAGATATTTAATAAAATATTCACGCCAATACACATTTATTAACACCAATTTCAATCAACAATTGAAAAATCGACCACTAAAAAATGAGGACACAAGCCGAATGGTGTTAATAATATTTAAGGCCAATGCTGCACTGCTAAACATAATAGCGCGGAAAGAAATCCATAATCCGTAATTTAATCCGCATTATTTTTGCATAATTCATACGTATCCGACGGCTTCACTTCCTTTTTGAAGGAAAGTATACTTTAGAATTCTTTCTACGTTAAAAACTTCTCACGTCTGAGCTTGGGTTCAAACCCGTTATTTTAGACTTAAGTATATAACTGTATATTAAACAGTATAAATAAACTGTCCAATAACCTGGACGTACTAGTTTGTACCTAACTTTGCTTTACGAATTCACGTAGGTTTGTAAAACAGCAATATACATAAAAGCCCGTGCAAGTAAAACAAATTAATAGTTTAGTAGTGTTTTATGTTATCTTCGTGTGTTCTTAAAGTGATAACTGATTGCAGAAATTTCAACAATATTATTATTATTGCCAATTCGTGCTGGTAAAATAAATTCAAATGGGATAAAACATTTTATTCTAATGTATTTAGAAACTATATTTCATTTTTGAAATTTTTGTACGAATTCAAATTATTAGATCAAAATGAGTGCTGCAGCTGTTGTATTTGGCGCAGTGGATTACAGTGTGTTTGGAATAATGCTGTGCGTTTCCCTGGCAATTGGAATTTATTTCGGATTCTTTGGGAGACAATCAAACTCGGCCCAGCAGTACCTCAGCGGTGTGCAGGATATTAATCTAACATCAATCGGTATTTCATTGGTTGCAAGGTATCACCTATTCTTGATCTATTTATATTAATAACTTTATATTTACAATATTATATATGAATTGTTTTGACGTTTTTGATTATCGCAGCACTATTTCGGCAACTGTCTTGTTATCATTTCCAAATGAAATTTATTCCTATGGTACAATGATATTATTAGTAGTTCCAATGGCACTACCAATTCTTTTAATAATTGCCTATGTGTTCTTGGTCTATTTATATTAATAACTTTATATATATTTACAATATTAGATAGAAACTGTTTTTGCATTATTGCAGCGCTATTTCTGCAAATCTCTTGTTATCATTTCCGAATGAAGTCTACTCCTATGGTGCAATGACTCTATTACTAATCCCCCTCCTCTTACCAATTCTTCTTGTTGTTGCCTATGTGTACATACCAGTATATTATAAAACAGGAGTTACAAACGCTTATGAGGTAAATGGATTCCAAATTAATATCATCATAATTCTGTGATTACTGTGTGGAGAGTGTTACATTAGAAAAATAATTGTATTACAGTATTTGGAGCGTCGTTTTGATTGGAAAGTCAGCAGGCTGGTATCAATGTTCTTTGTTGTATACACATATAGCTACACGCCCATTGTCCAATACATGCCGTGTCTTGCATTTTCTCAAGGTAATTGATTATGAAATATTAACAAATCTAAAGAAACGTACATTAATGAAACCTTTGTTTTAGTGACTGGACTGAACGTGCACGTGATAAATACTGTGATTGGTTTAATTTGTGTGATATACACAGTTATTGTAAGATATGTTCATAGTTATAAAATAATATATTATTAATTGCGAGTAAAATAGTTTTTACTAAATGTATTAACAGGGTGGTATTAAAGCTGTTATCTGGACGGATGTTGTACAAGCGGCCATCATGTATATTTCTGCGCTTGCTGTTATCGTCTATGGAATCATAAATGTTGGAGGAATTGGCGTTGTATTTGAACGATCAAGAGAAGGGGGACGGTTAGACATGTTTGAGTAAGTTGTAATAAATTTACATTGATTTTTCTGTTTTTTTTACTTTCTCATTTCTGCTCCGAGCCAGAGTTGTACTGTATTTTATAATTTTGCTCGGGTTTTGTTGTTATTATTAATAATGTCGAAAGTTAACCTTTCTAGGTTCTAGTCGCTAGTCCATTTAATTATTAAATATTACATTTAATACTGCCATAGATTAATTATACGAGTATATTTAATAAAAGAATATGCTATTTTCAGCTTTGATCCAGATCTTACGAAACGTAACACCTTTTGGATAATGCTTAGCAATTGTGCTGCTGGAACGGGTATGATAGCATATTTCCAAACATCTGTTCAGAGATTGATTGCGCTTAAATCAGAAGTTCAAGCAAGAAAGTATATTAAATAATACTAACTTTCTTTGCAAATGTAAATCATTTATTTAATAATTTACCTTTTTTCTAGAGTCATACTAGTATATTTTATTGGAACTATACTCATATATTTATTATCAATTTTCACTGGTTTGGTGATATTTGCAACCTATTATAAATGTGACCCAATCAAATCAGGAGTAAGTTATTAACAATAAAATGTACAAAAAATTCAAGAATGTCAATTTCTATGTGGATATATCATATATGAATGAAACATTTCAATTGTATTAGTATACTGTATTAATACAATATATATTATGCCTCGTCCAAAACAGTGTGATGCCAACATGCGTCATCCAACAATTGTTGAATGACGCGCGTTGGAGTCACACTGGTCTCGACTATGAATTAAATTCTCAAAATTTTCAATTGCATTTTTCAGGTTATTTCAAAAGGTGACAAAATTGTGCCTTATTTTGTGATGAGCACTATAGGGCACTGGATTGGAATGCCGGGATTATTTATATCTGCGATGTTTAGTGCATCTTTTAGGTGATTTTATAAAAAGATTGCCGTTTCTAAGATGTTATTTAGGAAGACAACACCTAAAATAAAATATTACATATTTTTGCAGCACGCTCTCTGCCCAAATGAACTCTCTGTCAGGAATAGTGTACAACGACTACTTCCGGAAATGGCGGCTATTCGATCACACAGACTTCCGTGCAAGTCTGTTCATGAAAATGGTTGTTGTAATAACGGGAGTCTATTTTATTAGTGCTGGCTTTATTATTGATAGTTTTTCTCACATTTTTCAGGTAAATACTTTAATCCTTATATTATAAATATATTCTTCTTTGAAGTATTTAAGTATAAAAGTACAAATGCTCGTAGTAAATAACGAGGTACATGCTGGCGTAATATTATGCAACTATTTAACCATAAGTCCGCTCTCATTGGAGCATACTTATACAAATAAAAATATGTGTATTTTGTATAACTTTTTACCTTACTTTGTTAGTATTTGAGTAAAGCGTTTAATCTTGAAAAGAACTTCTTCTGATTTTAAATCCTTTAATAGGTGTATCATATATTTTAAAATTTCTGAAGTATAAAAATTACTACTAATTTTTCACTTTGTGATTTATTTAGAGTAAAAATTTTACTTCATCTTTAGATAACAATTATTATAAGTGGACCTATTTTGGGAGTAACTACTGGAGTATTTACGCTAGGAATGTTAACTCCATGGGCAAACAAATATGGCGCATTTTATGGTACTATTATTAGTGGAGTGATTTCTATATGGATGATAGCAGGGAATCAAATGGCATTGAAAAGTGGATCCCTTTCCTATCCACCATTGCCAACATCAGTAGAAGATTGTGAATACTTAAAGGATAACATCACCACTGTCACTAACGCAACGCTAAATTCAATGTCAGTTAATGTGATAAATATAAAAGGAATGAATCTATCTAAATATTTTATTTATTATAAATTATAATTGCATTGTTACAGATTGCCAGCAACTCCTGATAAACCATTTATCTTGTTTAGATTGTCCTTTTACTTCTTTTCAATGGTGTCAGTGATCTTAGTTTGGGTTTTTGGATTACTAATCAGTTTTATGACCGGCTATACAAAACCAGGAGAATTAGATAAAGATGTCCTCGCTACGTGCATGCATTGGTTATTGCCGAAGGACAGCAGTGTTATAATACCTACGTCCGAGAATGAAATGAATAGATACGTTAATAAAAGAACTTTTGGAACAGAGGAAGAAGAGGAGCTACAGATTCCTTTAAACAAAATGAGGAGTGCATCATAAGATTTTATATATATTAAATATTTATATATTTCTACAATATAACTACATTTCTATCAGCTGTATAATAAATATTTCATTTGCTACGTACAAAACTTAAGTATTATTTTAATTAATTTAATGAATTAGTTTTTAGCAGACTGCTTTTCAAAAGTATTGCGTAAGTTAATGCGAAAACAAATTGAATTGTTTAATGTTTTTGTTTTAGAAAATCGATTAATTACTAATATATTACGTCACTACATTGCTTATTAGTTATTGTTTACATTTATATAGTAGTTAATTATAGAAACAGTGTATTGACGAATGATGTTATTTTTACAATTATTTATAGCATTTTAACTGACGAACTCTTCTCACCTGAGTAAATGTTGCAGTCATCATAAGAAATCGTCGAGTGACAAGGACAATATTGTCATCGTACTTCTTATCCTTAAAGAAAAGATTAAGAAATAACATTTCCAATAAAATAAATATAGGATAAATAAATAAAATTTACTTCTTATTTTTTGTGTTATAAGTTTGCTCGTATACTTGTTACATATTTTAAGTTATTACGTTGCTAATAATAGAGTAGCGCAGAATTGAATCATATAAATGGATATGCAACTTTGCTGATTTAAAAGTCGCATAGATATTTATAATTATGTTTTTATTATGATTATTTCTGTGTAATTTTGCTTCATGAATTTGCGTACCTTTGTGAAAGAGCAATAAACACAAAGCAAAGTTTTCGTAGTGTTTTATGTTATCTTCATGTGTTTTTAAAGTGTTAACTGATTGCAGAAATTACAGCAATATTATTATAATTGTTAACTCGTGCTGATAAAATAACTTCAAGTGACATAAAACATTTTAATGCTAATGTGCAATCTGATGTTGTCAATTTATTGCAGAGTTTCTATTTACTTTACTAGTTTGAATGAACGATATTAAATTTTAGAAATTTTTATACGAATTCAAATTATTACTTCAAAATGAGTGCTACAGAAAATGCTGTATTTGGCGCAGTGGATTACAGCGTGTTTGGAATAATGCTCTGCGTTTCCCTGGCAATTGGAATTTATTTCGGATTCTTTGGGAGACAATCAAACTCGGCCCAGCAGTATCTCAGCGGTGTGCAGGATATTAATCTAACATCAATCGGTATTTCATTGGTTGCGAGGTATCAACTATTCTTGATCTATTTATATTAATAACTGTATATTTACAATATTATATATTAATTGTTTTGACGTTTTTGATTATCGCAGCACTATTTCGGCAACTGTCTTGTTGTCATTTCCAAATGAAATTTATTCCTATGGTACAATGATATTATTAGTAGTTCCAATGGCATTACCAATTCTTCTAATAATTGCCTATGTGTACATACCAGTATATTATAAAACAGGAGTTACAAACGCTTATGAGGTAAATGGATTCCAAATTAATATCATCATCATTCTGTGATTACTGTGTAAAGAGTGTTACATTAGAAAAATAATTGTATTACAGTATTTAGAGCGTCGTTTTGATTGGAAAGTCAGCAGGCTGGTATCAATGTTCTTTGTTGTATACACATACAGCTACACGCCCATTGTCCAATACATGCCGTGTCTTGCATTTTCTCAAGGTAATTTATTATTAAATATTACCAAATCTAAAGAAACGTACATTAATAAAACCTTTGTTTTAGTGACTGGACTGAACGTACACGTGATAAATACTGTGATTGGTTTAACTTGTGTAATATACACAGTTATTGTAAGATATGTTCATAGTTATAAAATAATATTTTATTAATTGCGAGTGAAATGGTTTTTATTAATTGTATCAACAGGGTGGTATCAAAGCTGTTATCTGGACGGATGTTGTACAAGCGGCCATCATGTACATATCTGCGCTTGCTGTTATCGTCTATGGAATCATCAATGTTGGAGGAATTGGCGTTGTGTTTGAACGATCAAGAGAAGGGGGACGGTTAAACATGTTTGAGTAAGTTGTAATAAATTTGCATAAATGTATAAAACATTTTACATCAATACTTTTATTAATTGCGTCAAACATTAATTTAATAAGAAAGTTAATCTTGCATAAAAAGTAGTCTAAACAATTTTACGTAGAGTAATTAGTGTGTTTAGTTAATAAACAAGAGACAATTAATTCCTTAATACCCCTATTTCATTTAATACTACTATAGATTAATTACATACTTTATAAAAAAAATAATGCTATTTTCAGTTTTGATACAGATCTTACGAAACGAAACTCCTTTTGGATAATGGTTAGCAGTTGTTTTGCAGGAACGGGATTTATAGCATTTTTCCAAACATCTGTTCAGAGATTGATTGCACTGAAATCAGAAGTTCAAGCAAGAAGGTATTTTAAATAATAACAACTTTCGCTTTGCAAAAGAAAAATCATGTATTGATTTACCTTTTCTTCTAGAGTCATTCTAATATATTTTATTGGAACTATAATCATACATAGTTTAACACTTTTTACTGGTTTGGTGATATTTGCAACTTTTTATAAATGTGATCCAATCAAATCAGGAGTAAGTTATTAATCAATATAAATATATGAACGTTAATCGCACTGGTTTAGACAATGCATTTGATTCTCAAAAATTTCAATTGTAATTTCCAGGTTATTTCAAAAGGTGATAAAATTTTGCCTTATTTTGTGATGAACACTATAGGCCACTGGATTGGAATGCCGGGATAATTTATATCTGCTATGTTTAGTGCATCTTTTAGGTGATTTTATAAAAAAAAAAAGATTGCCGTTTCTAATATGTATTTTCATTAAGAAGACAACTTCTAAAATAAAATATTACATATTTTTGCAGCACGCTCTCTGCCCAAATGAACTCTCTGTCAGGAATAGTGTACAACGACTACTTCCGGAAATGGCGGCTGTTCGAACACACGGACTTCCGAGCAAGTCTGTTCATGAAAACGGTCGTTGTAATAACAGGAGTCTATTTTATTTTTGCTGGTTTTATTATTGATAGTTTTGGCCACATTTTACAGGTAAGAGTTATATTCTTCTTTAAAGTATTTAAGTATAACATTTCAAATAGCAAATGACGTATGCATATTTCCGTCATATTATGCATGTTTTAATGTGGGAGAACTTTATATAAGCCTTTACTAAAAGCGTTTAATCCTTAAAGAGTACTCTTCAGCTTTTATAATCTTTATAATGTGTTCCAAAAAAGTAGTATGAGTATGCTAATTGACAGGTGAAGATTGATTTGTTTAAAAACTAGTAAGAAGATTACAAGTCGTGATTTATTTAGAGTGAATATTTTACTTCATCTTTAGATATCTGTAATTATAAGTGGACCTATTTTGGGAGTAAGTACTGGAGTGTTTACGCTAGGAATGTTAACCCCATGGGCAAACAAACATGGCGCATTTTATGGTACTATTATTAGTGGAGTGATTTCTATATGGATGATAGCAGGGAATCAAATGGCATTGAAAAGTGGATCCCTTTCCTATCCACCATTACCAACATCAGTAGAAGATTGTGACTATATAACAGAAAACTTCACTACTGTGACTAACGCAACGCTTAATTCGATGTCAGTTAGTGTGATAAATATAAAAAGAATGAATCTACTTAATTTTTTCATTTATTATAAATTATGAATGTATTGTTTCAGCTTGCCAGCAACTCCTGATAAACCATTTATCTTGTATAGATTGTCATTTTACTCTTTTTCAATGATGTCAGTAATTTTAGTTTGGGTATTTGGATTACTAATCAGCTTTATGACCGGCTATACAAAACCAGGAGAATTAGATAAAGATGTCCTAGCCACATGCATGCATTGGTTATTGCCGAAGGACAGCAGTCGTAAAATACAGACGTCCGAAATGAATAGATTAAACGTCAATAACAGAACTTTTGGAACAGAAGAAGAAGAGGAGTTACAGATTCCTCTAAACAAATTAAGCTAATTGTAGAAATACATTGAGGGTGCCCATGCCAATTTAAATATATAGCCTTAACCCCCATTTATACATTTCTATATTCCTTCTGTGAGCATCCCATTCTTCCAATTTACAATACGCAATTTCAGTACGTCTTCTTTGAGTTGAACTTTCATCTCGTCTTTTTTTTTCACTCACTCTTACATCCGCTGTTTACTTTCAGAAAATTCTAAACTATTTTGTTTCCGTCCATCCGTTTTACATGTCCCAACCATTGGATCTATTCTTGTCTAATTTTCGTCATAATGTAGATTCCTTGATAGTTGCCATATATTTATTACTAGAGTTTACTTTTGTGTGTGATTGAATTTCATTTCAAATTTTAATTGCATTTTTAAATTGAAATAATAAACTCGTTCCATATTTATTTTACATATAAAAGAATATATTTTTTCCATTTTGTTCATTATTTGACCAACTTTTGTTCAAAATTTGGGATTTTTTTTTCGATTTGGAAATACGGGTTTCCAGGAAATTCAGGGAAATATCCGAGAACGCCAAAAGTCTTAGAATTTTCTTCTTTACGAAATAGGAAATTTTCAAAAAGATGCATGGAGCCGCTTTCGTTAAAAAAATCTCGTCACGATAAAAAAAATCTCGTCACGGTTTTAAAAGTATTGCGTAAGAATATCAAAAGCATGTTGCAAATAATATTAACTAAACCATTAATATTTTATCATTTTTTCATGTCATTTTTATGTTTTTTGTTAAGAAAGAAATTAATTTAGTTTTAAATTATCTGTTCATGGAATAATTCCAGATAAAACTAATGTAACTTTTTTATGTCTAAACTTCTGTACGTGCTCATTTGGTTTAAAACTTCTAGTTTATATTTTATCATTACCTACCCTGGCTTATATAAATATAATGTATAACCAATTTCTTATTCTAAGGTAATAAGAATTTAGTTCCTTTCAAAATGAGTGCTGGAGAAGCTGTTGTATTTGATGCAGTGAATTACACCGTTTTTATAATAATGTTGTGCGTTTCACTGGCAATTGGAATTTATTTCGGATATGTTGGAAGAAAATCGAGGTCAGCCCAGCAGTATCTTAGTGGAGTACAGGATATTAAACTATCTGCAATTGCATTTTCATTGGTTGCTAGGTAACACATAGTATTAATCTATTGTTGTTGTAAATCAGAACACAATATAACACATTGCAGGTAGAAAATGAAGCTTGAAATTAGTTTGTAGCAAGCTAGCTTAAGATTTTCTACCAGGGATATACTGAATAGTGTGCTTATTTAATTTCTTTCTCTTATTTCAGTACAATTTCTCCAAATGTTTTTCTAGCATTTTCTAGCGAGGTTTACGCCTTCGGTATAACAACTATCTTAATGGTTCCTGTTTCGGGAATAGTTATTTTACTTGCTGCTTATGTTTATATACCAGTTTATTATAAAACAGGAGTTTCAAATGCGTTTGAGGTAAGGAGATATCCATTTTCATAAAGTTCAAACATTTTCTAGTAGAAAATTAAAAAATTAACTTAAATATTGAAATTACTTCAAATTAAGTATTTAATATACATTAAATAGTTGCATATTATTCTCGATATAATGCAAAAATGATTGTAGTAAAAATCGCGAGTAAAAATCGCGGTGTGCAAAAAAGGGTCTGCAGTGGTGGTGGTAGCAAATTTAGCAAGAAGCAGAATCAAATATTACAAATTTAATTGTTTTAGTATTTAGAGCATCGTTTTGATTGGAAGGTCAGCAGGATGATCTCTACTTTCTATGTACTCTACACCTATACCTACACACCTATTACTCAGTACGTGGCGTGTCTGGCTTTTTCACAAGGTAAATTTGATTGCGATGTACCCAGGATCGTAGCGGAGGGCGGCCCATGCTTTTCCAGTGGCGCAGGATCACCTCGCTACGGCCCTGGATGTATGAGTCATATTATCTTACACTATTACCATATAGATATTAATAAAATCTCTTTTTAGTGTCTGGAATAAACGTGCACATGGTAAATGCTCTAGCTGGTTTGGTTTGCATAATATACACAATGATTGTAAGTTATTTTTATGCTCGAAGAATAAACTACTATAAGAAAGATTTCTTTTAACAAATATTATAACTACAGGGCGGCATTAAAGCTGTTATTTGGACAGATGTTGTACAAGCGACCATTATGTATATATTTTCCATCGCTATTATTGTATATGGAGTAATTAATGTTGGAGGACTGGATGTTGTATTTAAACGATCTGAAGAAGGAGGCAGATTGAATTTGTTAGAGTAAGTTTTTGTTAGAGTAAGTGATGTATTTAAATCAGTATTCTCATAAACTAATACAATAATAACAGCACAATATCGAGAAACAATTATACTTAATGCCTAGACCAGTGCTATTTTTTCTGGTATATTCATAAACTAATTAGGCAGTGATGTTGTTCATATATATGAAACCCCGGTTCCAACATCGCACGCAAATAGCCCAACGTTAAATTATTTAAATAGAACACCTACTAAACACTAAACGTAAACTCCTGTATTATTTTACGTAGAAAAATATAAGTAACTCTGTTAGCGGATATTATAATAAACTTTCTTGAAATTGTTTATAAATGTAAATGTTTATGATGATGTTCGGTTGATCTCCTTACAGCTTTGATCCAGATCCAACGAAACGTAATTCTTTCTGGTTAATGATTTCTTCTTTCCTTATTGTTATTTCGGGACTGGTACCTTTTAATCAAACATGTGTCCAAAGATTAATAGCTCTCAAATCTAAAGTCCATGCAAGAAGGTAAATTAAATATTTAATAATGTTGTATTTTTAACATTTTAAGTACGTTTTTTGCAAATCAAATTCAACTTTTATTTACTTAGTAGTGAATTAATTTAGAAAAGGATGAATTTGAAGTGTAAAAACTGTATTAATATAACTAATTTGTTTACTCTCTATGATTTTATTTTGTAGAGCAATACTTATTTTTTTGATTGGATTTGTAACAATGTGCACATTAATTATTTTTACCGGCTTGGTGATATTTGCATCTTACCACAAATGTGATCCAGTCAAATCAAAAGTAAGTAGATCATGATATTAAAAGAGGAACAATAGATTTGACAGAAATTTCGTCTACTTCTTTAATATTATTTAATCAATAGTCAAATAGTCTAGATATAATTTTCAGAAATGTGTCTTTAAGTAATTTTGATTACCAACGGAAAAATGATAGCCAGTCTACGATAAAAATACGAGTGGTTATAATCTATAACCTGGCAGAGGACCACTAATTTCGTAAAATATGTGTATACAACTTTTTTGTATATCTGATAAGCTGTAAAGTAGAGCACTTCACTGAAAATTAGTAATGATTTAAAAGCATGTGCTTACACTTTTCAGATGTCTTAAGCATATTATAGGATATAGATAAAATATATATAATTTTATTATAAACTCTTTTATTATCTTCTTTAATAGGTTATTTCAAAAGCAGACACAATTTTGCCTTATTTTGTAATGAACACTATAGGGCATTGGAGTGGAATGCCCGGATTATTTATATCTGCTATGTTTAGTGCAGCTCTAAGGTGATTTACTCTTTGTAGTAACATTTGTTGTATTGGGTAATATGAAAGCTAATAAATGCAACAAAATAATCTAAACTGTTACAGCACTATCTCTGCACAATTGAATTCTCTGTCAGGAATAGTCTACAACGACTACTTCCGGAAATGGCGGCTATTCGAACACACGGACTTCCGTGCAAGTCTTTTCATGAAGTTGGTTGTTTTAATAACGGGAATCTATTTCATTTTAGCTGGTTTCATTATTGATAACTTTGGTCACATTATGCAGGTGAATATTTCTTTTAAAATATTATGATTTAGCATTGTTAAAATTTCCAGGTAGAAAGTTGTCTAACAAAAGAATTTATTCCAAGGTTCTCTTTATCTCTCCCATATCAATTGTAACGCAATTTTCTGACGTGATACAAGCTAATTTAAGTGTTACATTTCTACCTGGATCTTTTTAACAATATTGTTATATTTATTTTCATAAGTGATATAAGTCTAAAATACTAATAAAATATAGCCAATTTTTTAAAGGTAACTTTCACCATAATTGGAGGTACCTTAGGTGTAACTACGGGTGTATTTTCATTAGGCATGTTAACACCTTGGGCTAATAAACATGGCGCCTTTTATGGTGCAATTATAGCTTCAGTTATAACTGTGTGGATGTTAGTAGGAAATCAAGTAGCTTTAAAAAATGGATCGCTTGCCTATCCACCATTTCCAACATCCGTGGAAGACTGTGAATTTGTTAAGGATAACATTACTGCGGTAGTCAACGCTGCCATTAATACAATGTTAGTTTATATGTTATACAAAAGACCAACGGATAATTGCTGAACTCATAGTTATCGCTTGTACCAGGCACTAATCGGCCGAACGATTTACTATTATTTCTCTTTAACTGTCCATGGTAACTAACTTTTGTGATAACTATGACTTCAGCAACCGGTTCCCAATATGTTTCAATATTCTATTTAATGTAATTAAATGAACTTCTGCAGATTGCCTACCACAACTCCAGAAAAACCATTTATCCTGTACAGATTATCGTTCTACTCTTTTCCAATGTTCTCAGTGGTGTTGGTGTGGGTTTTTGGACTAATCATAAGCTTCATGACGGGCTATACGAAAGTAAACGATTTGGACAAAAAATATCTCGTCACTTGTATGCACTGGTTATTACCAAAAGGCAGCAGTCGTAACTTGTCATCATCTGAGAATGAGATAAATGGAAAAGAAATTATTAACTCTTCTAGACAGGAGGAAGATATTGAATTACAAGTTCCTTTAAATAAAATCAACTAATGTTTTAAGTTAATTCTCTTTAATTAATTAAATCTTTTATGGTTGGTATGGTTAGGGTATGGATTAGCTATTTTTAGAAGTATTGTTATATTTAATTAATTTACAATAATTAATAAATGTTTTATAAAGAGGCGCTCTTTTGGTCTACATTTGTCCTTAATTAACATGCAAACCAATTACCTACAATACAATTAAATTTCACAATGATATAGCATATCTGATGGGTCCACAGAATATCAATATGTTAGAAAGACGATATCCGTGCACTGCAGTGCACTACGCTTCTAGAGTGCTTAGTGGCACACCAATAATAAAAGCTACTCTGTATCTGTAGTTGATATCTATTCTATATAATAAAGTATCATTTTAATTTGGTTACACAACTTTGTGTTTTTATTTATATTTTTAGTTTTTATAACAATTTTTTACAGGTGTTCAAGACCACAGATACGAGTATTCTGAGCAATCACATCTGATTAAACGTAATACATTTCAGTTAAGTCAATAACATTTATATTTAGCATTTAATATTAGTCTTTTACAGAAATATATATTAGTATTAAAATTAAATATTTCAAATGACCGTTTGAACAAAAAACATTTATGATAATTTATAATTTCGTTTCCATATTTTTTAGGTGCATCAATATCTAACACGTATGTAAAATATATTTATTTATCGATAAATAATTTTTATTTAAATAAATGTAAAATTTTAGTTCATATTTATTGTATTTATCGAGAAAAATATTATTGTACTAATTGTTATGCATTGCGTGCTATTTAATATCCTATATTTATAGATAAATTGTTACAAAAATATCTGTCTTTATCCTTAGATGCAGAAAGCATTCAATCGGTTCAACATCTTTGCAACTCAGATGCATAAGTAGTAATAACAGGCTACATTTTTTTTTCTTTACGTATCAATAAATTTTATTTATTTATTTATTTTATAAATTTTAATTGAGTTCAGCATTTTATTTGCTATTCCATTTATTTTGAATTAAGTGTTCAATTAAATGCTGACATCCGGTTCAAAACTACCTTAGTTCACACTTTACCTCCAGCAGTGTTCAGTTTTCTAAATGATGTTTTCTATAACTTAATAGTTGAAAATATACCAATAAAACAAAGTGAAATAATAAATATTTATTTATTATTTTTTAATGTCTTTTTTAAAAGCAAACTAAACTTATTTTTTTATTATCTGGATATTCAATAAACGTCACGATTTTCGTCACGTTCATCTACCATTTTAGCACTTCCGACTGTCAATATATTTGACATCTAAACAATATTTTCTCTTTCAAATTCTAATACAATTTCAGTTCAAAATGAATGCTGCGGAAGCTGCTGTATTTGGAGCAGTGGATTACACTGTTTTTGTTATAATGCTCTGCGTTTCACTGGCAATTGGAATTTATTTTGGATTTTTTAGAAGAAAATCGAACTCTGCGCAGCAATACCTCAGCGGAGTGCAGGATATTAAACTATCTGTAATTGCTATTTCATTGGTTGCTAGGTAACACATTTTGCATTAATGTACAATAAATATAACCAACACAGTAGGAGGTCATTAGTGATCTAAAGTAGTCCAACGTTATAAAAAATTAAGAAAGGTTCTTTTTACTAATTAAACTTTACAATATTATTTTTTATATTTTAGTTCAATTTCTGCAAATGTACTGCTGGCATTTCCAAATGAAGTTTACTCTTACGGTATAATGATTTCTTTAATGCAACCTGGGACAGCTGTAGTCTTTCTTCTTATGGCCTATGTATATGTTCCAATATATTATAAAACAGGAGTTTCAAATGCTTATGAGGTAATTATCTCACTTTATACGTCAAGTTGCGCTGCGTATTTTCTATACGTTGGTCGTTTGTTTGTGCCTCCTATCTGTAAATAATTAAAATAATAATGAACAGATGTGCCTTAATACGATTGTAATATAATTTGCAGTATTTGGAACGACGCTTTGATTGGAAAGTTCATAAGATGGTAGCAACTTTCTTTGTAATTTACACATACAGTTTATCACCCATTCTGCAATACATGCCATCTCTTGCGTTTTCTCAAGGTACTTAAAGAAGAAATGGAAATTTATAACTTAATTTAAAGACATGAATTAACTTTGTTTTAACTGGAACGAACGTACATGTGATAAACGCTGTGGCTGGTTTAATTTGCATAATTTACACAATGATTGTGAGATATACATTCCCTTGGTTAATTAACTAAATGAAACTTCTATTTGGAACGAACTAAATTTAATAAATATTACGTATTATATTTCAGGGTGGTATTAAAGCTGTTATTTGGACGGATGTTGTACAAGCGGCAATAATGTTTGTATTTGCATTCGCTGTAATTGTATATGGAGTGATCAATGTTGAAGGACTGGACGTTGTGTTTAAACGATCAGAAGAAGGAGGCCGATTGAATTTCTTTGAGTAAGTTTCACTCCTCTTCCCTTCCCTTGTAATCCTATAAGTTCACAAGGCTATGTTGTTCCCGATTGTTGTTGGCGGATTGAATTTATTTGAGTAAGTTATAACGTTGTCCTGATTTAAAAGCCAGTATCAATGAATAGTATTATAGAAAAATTAAATCAAAGGTTACATTTTCTTACTCTTTTCAACTTCATAAAAATATTGGTCTCATTTTGCACTGCCGGTATGCAAGACGAGATTAACCAAAAGTGTAAAACAAGTGCAACATTTTTTGTTGAATAAAAGACTTCATTATAATATAATGTTACAGGTTGAAAATTACACAGTTACATCAGCTTGTTTGATTCTTACATTAGAGAAATATAATCAAAACATTATTTCATATAGGTGTAACCTTCGACGCAATAAAACTTGATAGTTTAAGAGGATTATTATCAAAAATAGGTCAATATTAAATAAGGTTGTAAAAAATGAATATTTGCAGCTTTGATCCAGATCCAACGAAGCGAAACTCTTTTTGGTTAATGCTTTACACATCCCTAGTTTCAACATTGGGGCAGATAGCATTTAATCAAGCATGTGCCCAGAAGTTGATTGCTCTAAAAACAGAAGTACATGCTAGAAGGTATTTTAATTGTCCTAATTTTCAACTATATTCTTTATTTACGATATATACATAAATTAATATTACATTGCAGAGTTTTATTAATTTTCTTTATTGGATTAATTATAATAACTACATTAAACTTTTTCTCTGGGTTGGTGATGTTTGCTACTTATTACAAATGTGATCCAGTTAAAGCCAAAGTAAGTAGATTCTGTCATCTAGTGAAATTCTTTACTTCTTCGAAGTTTATTTAGTTTGTAGTAAGCTAGCAAGTGCAAACTTTGCATTGCAAGACCATTTTCCTACCTGGGGTTATTTCATAACATGTTACAGATTATTTCTAAAGGTGATAGAATAGTACCTTACTTTGTTATGGACACCGTAGGACATTGGACTGGTATGCCAGGATTATTTATAGCCGCTATGTTTAGCGCAAGTTTCAGGTGATTTTGTTAACATTGCTAACTATTATTTAATGTGTGAAAACGATAACATAAGACATCTTGTTACAGTACACTTTCTGCTCAAATGAACTCTCTATCAGGAATTATATATCAAGACTTTATCCGCAAATGGCAGTTCTTCGAACACACAGACTTCCGTGCAAGTCTGGTTATGAAATTAATTGTTTTACTGACAGGGATATATTTTATATTAGCTGGTTTTATTATTGACAGCTTTGGTCATATTGTACAGGTATTTTCTTCTCTCATTAAACTGTATATAACTAATTAAGTTTATTTGGGTTTAAAATATGTATTAGAATAGAAACAGATTCTAATGGCATATGATATATCTGTTGTAGATAACTTTTACAATAATTGGTGCCACCTTAGGAATTACCACTGGAGTATTCACGCTAGGAATGCTGACCCCTTGGGCAAATAAACATGGCGCATTTTATGGTACTATTATTAGTGCCACTATTACTATATGGATGGTAATAGGAAATCAAATAGCATTGAAAAATGGATCCCTTTCTTATCCTCCGTTACCAACATCAGTGGAAGATTGTGAATTTGTGAAAGATAACGTCACTGCTGCATTCAACGCTACCTTTAATGCAATGTGAGTTTTTGTCTTTTAATTATTTTCTTGCACACTATCTTTATAATGTACAACAAATTTATTACAGGTTGCCAACAGCATCTCCAGAGATACCATTTATTTTGTACAGATTATCGTTCTACTCTTATTCGATGGTTTCAGTTGTCTTGGTTTGGATTTTCGGATTACTTATAAGTTTTATGACCGGATATACAAAACCAGGAGAATTGGACAAAAATGTTCTTGCCACGTGCATGCACTGGTTATTGCCAAAAAGTACTATTCTTAAAAGAACGGCATTTGTTAGTGAAATAAAGGGAAAAGTACCTAATATTCATTTAAAACATGAGGATGACATGGAACTGCAATTTCCTTTAAATAAATAAGTAGATTTAGCAATTAAACATTCTTCTACAATATTTTTATAATATTTCGTATTTGTTTGTTTACTTTATGTTCTACAGAAGCTTTGCTGTTACACCAACTCGCTAGACATAGCTTTATATATATTAAAGGTTTGTTTAACATAAATAAGTTACCTTTTACGTAAAAAGATTATCTAATACATATTATTCTGTGAGCTATTTTATTGCTATTTGAATCACAATATAATCTTTTCTTTAACGTTGGCCTATTTCCAATACTCAGTGTTAGCATAGTTGATCTTCTACAATGTTTGGAACTATATAGTCGCATCGATGTGAACTACACCACCTATTACGATTGTGAAAACATCAGATTAATAGTGATACGAATAATAACTCAACCTTTTTAGACTCTTCCTATAGCCTGCACCCTGCAGTCAAGAATTGCAACTTTTGATAATTAATTTTCGCATTTTTTTCGTAATACAACTATGATTAATTATTTTTATAAATGTTTAAAGAAAATTACAATTACAATTAACTTTTAAATTTTTTATTTTATATATAATTTTATTTTTTATATAACATGTTACATTCGAATTTTCCAAATTCTTTTCGCAGTTTTTACTGTCTTTTTTACAATATACGGTACTGGTATTTTTCTCTTTTTGCAAGAATCGCATACTTTATACAGTATTATTTAAGCTAACGTTTTTCTACAAATAATTGTAGAAAAATAAAAACTTTTGCCTGGAAAATATTTTGTTAAAAAAATTCATATATTTCTTCCCTTTATTTTCAGCAACTTCTCTCTCTATCCCACTCTCACTCTCTTTGCTGACCATGCATTCTAGCGATAATGAAATAGGTAATAAATCATATATTAACCTACCTTTAATTAGTCTTTTTATAAAACTGCAATCGCGAAGTTATTGTTAGTTCAATATAAACATTGTAATTTTAAATAAATTGATTTTCTTATTATAGTTTAAATTCTTCTAACTTGTTCACGCTGTATTACTATCGGATAATATTTATAAAAGATAAATAACTAAATATACATAACTAATCCGTACTTGCTTTATGTATTTTAATTTTATTTCTGTTAGTGAATTTAAAAATGAGTGCTGTAGAAGCTGCAGTATTTGGCGCAGTAGATTACACCGTTTTTGTAATAATGCTGTTCATTTCACTGACAATTGGAATTTACTTCGGATTTTATGGGACAAAATTGAACTCGGCCCATAACTACCTCAGTGGAGTACAGGATATTAACTTAACTTCTATCGCTATTTCACTAGTTGCAAGGTTAAACTGATTTTTTTTTATGAAAAAATAAATACGGCCTACCTTACTGTAACATCAGTTTACACAGTGTTGATTCCTCATATATGTGGGATACACCAAATATTTACACACACATTGCATAATTTTGAATGTGTTTTTTCTTTCAGTGCAATTTCTGCAAGCGCACTGTTAGCAATTCCAAGTGAAGTTTACTCTTATGGTATAATGGTTTTCTTATTAAATCCAATGACTGCAATAGTTTTCCTTCTTATAGCTTATGTTTATATACCGATATATTACAAGACAGGTGTTTCAAATGCGTATGAGGTATAGTTATCCCTATTTTTAATTAATAGTCCAATACACCCACTAAACACAAACATTAATGTAAAACATTACTTAAGCAAAACCTAGTACTATTTAATCCAAAAGAGTCTTATTTTATTATTATTATTTTTAAAAATGCAGTGAAACAGGTCACAAAATGTTGTATATTAGGTTTACATCCTTTATGTAACAGGTACCATTTATTACGTTAGATAAATCTGAAATACACGTAGATGTGTTCAGTGGGTGTTACCGAACCAATTTTAATAAAATATATTAATGAATTAATATTGAAATTTTAGTATTTGGAACGTCGGTTTGATTGGAAAGTTCATAAGTTGGTAGCAACTTTCTTCGTGGTATATTCTTACACGTACACGCCCATTGTTCAATACATGCCGTGTCTTGCATTTTCTCAAGGTAGTTGTGTGATATAATAATGCATCTACGCAAAACAGAAATTACGAGTAGTTCAAAATATGTTTCAGTGACCGGATTAAACGTTCACGTGATAAATGCTATGATTGGCACAATTTGTATAATATATACTATGCTTGTAAGTTAAATATGTACTTGTCAAAATAAATAAAATACTCTGTTGATGTATTATTACTGCGTAAATACGATATAATTACAGGGTGGTATCAAAGCTGTTATTTGGACGGATGTTGTACAAGCTTTAATCATGTGTGCATCAGGAGTTGCTATTATCGTCTATGGAGTGATTAATGTTGGAGGAATGGACGTTGTGTTTAAAAGATCTGAAGAAGGAGGCCGATTAAATATCTTTGAGTAAGTTAAAACTTTAATAAAATTATTGTGTGATAATTTCGTTAAACACCAACTTTCGTCTTTCGGGGACAAATAAAATAACACTTTTTGTCATTGAATTAAATTTACAATTTATATAAATTGACATATTTATAAATTATACAATTTATTTAATTTATATAAAACTACATGTAAATTAACTCACGATTTTTTTAATTTTGCTGTTATTATGAAGGTGTTACAAGAAAGTGAGTAAGCAAAATATGACACACAGGAACTATAACTCCTAAATAACTCAAAAATGTGTTCTGTTTGGATTAACCGTCTCACCTCCTCTTGTAACGCTTTATTGAAGAGTCAGCGCGCTTATTCTTGCAGTATGCTTATGTGTCAGTTACTAGAGAATCGTTTGATTAATTATAAGTGTACTACTGTATTGAATTACCATGACAAATTTCCGATGTCTTTAGATTACAATTCTCCACTTTCGCACGTTTAAGTAACACTGCTGCAAAATGGCGGCAATTTTAAAATAGTCAGCTCTTATTGATATATTCCTTACTATTAAATTTGACCTTCTTTACCATTGTTTTCAAGGTTGATATGAATGTATTTACCACACCGCGTAATTATTATATATTACAAATTACGAGAGTTCGAGTTGCTGAAAAGAGGTCATTAATATGGGATATGATTGTGAATTTTATCTATTACATTATATGGAAACTAATAACACAGTACTTTTTAATTGTATAGCAGATATATGCGGCATACTATATAGAAATTATCGAGTACCTATTATGAAATTAAAACAATCAGAACGCAAAATAAGGCTTTAGTAATTAAATAACTAATCACTATAGTCATGTTACGTTAGTTATGGGTATGTTACGTTAGTTATGGGTATGTAAATGTAATGGATCTATTACATAACTTATAAATATATATAGTTTTGATCCAGATCTCACAAAACGAAACAGTTTTTGGATAATGCTCTGCTCCTGCTTTGCTACTACGTTAGGTCAAACTGCGTTTAATCAAACGCTGGTACAGAGGTTGATTGCCCTCAAATCGGAAGTGCATGCAAGAAGGTATATTACCCTATATTCTTATTTAATTCCTCATTATTAATTTATTTATGATTTTCTATTCTATTTTATAGAGTGATGTTAATTTTCTTTATTGGATTAATGATAATATCTACATTAAACTTTTTCACCGGTTTGGTGATATATGCTACTTTTTACAAATGTGATCCAATCAAAGCGAAAGTAAGTATATTAAAGCAACTTTTGTAGTAATTTGTAACACTTTTCAAACAAAATGTCTTTAGTTAGTGGAAATATGCCAAGTAAAAAATTAACCTTGGAATTAGCTTACGGCAAGCTAGAAGTGTCAACCTTGTCCTGTAATATAATTTTCGATCTCTCTTTACTCGGGCTTTTTGCACTAATTGTATAATTTCAAATAAAATGTGTCGTGCCGCGAATACCGCTCAAGTTCAAGGATTATTTTATTTTTTTAAAGGATTTATTTATAAAATTACATTCATATGTATTATTTGCAGATTATAGCGAAAGGAGACAGAATTCTACCTTACTTTGTGATGAATACTGTAGGTCATTGGACTGGAATGCCCGGATTATTTATAGCCGCTATGTTTAGTGCGGCTTTTAGGTGACTTTACCAACAAAAGCCTTTAAAATCTATGAGTATATATAAGACAAGAAATAAACTATAAGAAATATTTTTATAGCACAATTTCAGCACAAATGAACTCTCTGGCAGGAATAATGTATAATGAATATTTCCGAAAATTGCGGCTTTTCAAACACACAGACTTTCGTGCTAATTTGTTTATGAAGTTAATTATTTTAACGACCGGGATCTATTTTATTTTAGCTGGTTTTATTATTGATAATTCTGATCACGTTATACAGGTAATGAGGTTGTAAACCATTTCTAAACTTGAAACATAATCTCATGTATTATTTAACGTAATGTTGTTTACATAACTTTTTTAGATTGTTTTTACTATATTTGGAGCTACCATTGGTGTAACTACAGGAGTTTTTACCCTTGGAATGCTGACCCCATGGGCAAACAAACAAGGCGCATTTTATGGAGCACTTATTAGTGCAGGTATTACTGTATGGATGGTAATTGGAAATTTAATGTCATTTAAAAATGGATCACTTTCCTATTCATCTTTACCAACATCAGTAGAAGATTGTGAATTTGTGAAATACAACATAAGTACACCAGTTAACAGTACCCTTAACCCAGCGTCAGTTTTTGTAATACTCAAATAGAATTAATTTGATTGATTACTTTTTGCTTATGCGTAATAATACCATTGTTGCAGGTTTTCAAACACTATGCCTGAGGTACCATTTATTTTGTATAGATTGTCATTCTATTCTTTTGGGATGGTGTCAGTGGTCTTGGTTTGGGTCTTTGGTTTAATCATAAGTTTTATGACAGGCTATGTAAAATCTGGCGAATTGGATAAAAATCTTCTTGCCACATGCATGCACTGGTTGTTGCCAAAACCAACGGCATTTGATAATGAAATAAATGGGAAACAGATTGATCAGAAATCTAGACTTGAGGAAGACATGAATCTACGATTTGATTTGAACAAATTACATTAATTTATTACATAAATTAATTATATATTTCTAATTTATAGGTTTTATTTCTTATCTGAAATCTTAAGTATAAAGAATTTCTCAAGATGCAGTATATAATGCCAATATGATTGATGAATCAACATCTTTGTAGGCATAGTTGTCTTAAAAGGAAGACCTACTTTGTGTAGCTATTAAATATTGTAATTAGTAAACTGTTGTAATATTTTAATTTGTGTTGAATATAATTTGTTTTTTACCTAGTAACGACAGAAATGTTTTGTATATTAGATTTGATTTAAATACTACAAGTAGGCTAATATTAAGATAAATGTGCTTGTATTTATAGTTGTATTTTAATTAATTATTTCAGATTTCAGTAGTACGGAAATCTGCAGATAGAATTTGTAAAACTAAGGCCTATATTTTAGTACTGGTTGTATGTTATAGAATTCTATTTCTTTATCAAAATTATCCCACTTGTGTTGCCAATTTTTCATATAAATTCTTTCTAGTTCAGCGTAAATATGGAATACAGTTACCACAAGAAAATTATCGCTACAGTATTGTCTAACTAATAAATAGTCACTCATAATTTAGTACACATCTAAATAATAAATACTATTGTCTTAAACCGGAACTGGAAGTGATCCGCTACACTCAGTTACGTAAATGTTAGATTTATTGAGTATAAAAAGTTTACCTTTTACATATTTTTTCATTTTTTTTATTTGTAAGTTACCCTTAAAGTTATTATAACGCATTTCAAAAAGAATTTTAATGACATTGTAATAATTTGTTCAATGAATACACGTATACATATTACAGATAACAGCAATATTTCTAATGATGGCTACTCATAACTTTATTGCCAGTCATAGTATATATCATGCGTGCATATTTATATAAGGCAGTATTTTCTCGTGAATAATACTCTAAGCAATTAAACTGAAGTATAATTAGGTATGTTTTACTTCTTTTTATTGCGCATTTGGAACTTTATAAAACGTTATGTAACATGTAATTCAATTACTACAATTAAAGTACACCTCTTAAGTGAAAAAACCGAGGTACTACGCTAACATATTAACTTTTACTGTGTATTTCTCACAATATAGCATAGATAAGTATAACTTGCAAATTAACTTAAAAGTAATTAAATTTTACAGTCTATCACGAAATTGATTAGCTACTAGCTTAGCTGATAAGGCATTTTCTAAATAAAATTTAAATTACATATTTTCATTAGTACATGTACTCGTTTTGTTTTCTACCATAAAGTTAAATTTTGGTACATAAGAAAATATATAATAATATGTATATACGAGTATATTAGTATTGACTTATTGATTATATTGATTTTAATGCATACAGTTTGTTTATTATTTTAGGTGCAAAACATAAGGTTGCAAAGTATTTGATATTCGTGTTTACTTATTTAAGGATATTTTCGTTATCTAAGTATTCAAAACACACTTTATCGAGAAATATATGTAACACTGTAGGTTCTAAAGTTAAATATTAATCAGTTTAAGAAACATGGGTGTCACAGAAGCAGCTGAATTTGGTGTAATTGATTATTGCGTCTTTGCAATAATGTTGAGCGCTTCACTTGCGATTGGACTCTACTTTGGATTTCGTAAGAACCGATCAAAAACCACTGCCGATTATCTACTTTGTGTTGAAAACTGTGGGACATTGAACCGGGATGCCTGGAATATTTATCGCATCTATGTTCAGCGCATCTTTAAGGTAAAGACATTATTAGTACCCCTTGATAGCAAGCCCAAACCTATATGCAAATTAAGTAACCTTGTTCCGTGTAAGTTTCTTAAACGTCCTGTGGATAGAGACCCTTCGAAATTTCTTACTGTTGTCTTATTTATTCAATATTAATTGATTTTTGTACCTGCAGCAGTGTATCGGCCCAATTGAATTCTCTCTCAGGAGTGATTTACCAAGATTACATCCGTAAATGGAATTTCCTTGAACACACAGAGACCCGAGGCAGATTTATCATGAAGCTAACAGTTTTACTTTCTGGAATTTATTTTATTTTAGCTGGTTTTCTTGTTGATAGTTTTGGAAGCATCATGCAGGTTCATATAAAAATATATTATGTTACATATGTATTATTATCAGCACGGTGTGTTTATCGTTGTAATAACCGATTTTTGTTTAGGTACAATCTACTTTTCTTGGAGGAACCTTCGGCTTAACGGCTGGGGTTTTTACTCTTGGTATGTTAACACCATGGGCAAATAAGCATGGCGCTTTTTATGGAACTATTATTAGTGGTGCTATTGTGATATGGATGACAATCGGTGCCCAAATAGCTCACAGAAATGGCTCCTTAGCTTACACACAACTGCCTACTTCAGTAGAAGATTGTGGAGATTTAATTTATAACTTTACAACATCAATTAATTCAACAATCGGAACAGCGTAAGTTTGCAAATAATTTATGTTTGTCAATGCTGATTCAACTCGTTTATTCTATCTCTTTCTATCTTTTAGACCATCGACAACTACGCCTAAAGATACATTCATTTTGTATAAGATGTCATTTTATTTGTATGCTGTGGTCAGTACAATCGGTGTCTGGGTGTTTGGTTTACTTATTAGCTTCTTAACGAAGTCTTCTAATCAACAAGAATTAAATCCTTCAGTGTTAGCGCCTTGTATTCACTGAATGCTACCGAAAAACATACGGACAGTGGCTAAAACTGAAACGACATCATTGAAGACGTCAGAATGTGAAGAAGAAGAAATTCCATTAAATAAAACAGAATAAATTCAATAAATACTATTTTTCTTGTTGAAATTTTTATTAACCAGTGAAATATACAATGTCTTTTTTTTTAAATTTATTTATTTAGCGTTGGTCTATTTCCGATCTTGAGTCGTACAACCTCTTACTGTTGTTTGCTGTTTTAATGGTGTCAAGGCCTCCTATATGTGTACTGCACCACTGCCTAATAAGAATATACGATGTCTTAATCTACCAATTCTAAAAACTAGTATTAAGGTTTGAATTTTTAAAGGAACATCACCTTGGCAAAGCAGTAACACTACTTGAATAAATTAAAAAAAAAGAGGATTACATAGTTAATGAAGTAATATTTTGCATACGTAAAAAAATTTGTTTACAGTTAACCGAAATACATAAATAAAACATGTTTATTTCTAGTAACTAAATTATATTTGGTTTTAAGGACAGCTTGCGACTAGATAAAATACCTTTCTTTTAAATTTTTATCTGAGTTATTTAAGTGCTAATTAACATTGTTTATAGTTAGGCGCTCCGCACACGATGCGACTGGTTACAAACCTTACACCGAATCTGCCCGAAGCGAATATGATTACAACTATGTTGTTTTTGAAAGATCGAACGTGTATGCCAGTGAGATAAAACACGAGGAAAGGTACACGAGTCGGCTCATTGCAAACTATACCAGAAACGGAGTTTTCAACGAAAATGAACACGAGCCATGTCGAGTCGTGTATCGTGACTCTATACAATTTTTAACAATAGCAAAACAGGGGATTCTATTGTGTTATATTTGATTGTATGTATGTATTTAAATAGTATAGAACTAAATATGTTGTATGTTGATGAAATCAACAATGCCCTGCGACCGATAAAATATAGTCGCTGAATATATGCTCAAAACCAGTTTAAAATCAGTTTAGTTACGTTCATGCCGTGTGTTTTATCTCATTTGTAAGCACGTTCGTTCTTTTACTAACAACACAGTTGTAATAACATTCGGTTCGGACAGATTCGAAGCTAAGGTTTGCAACCAGTCACGTTGTGTGCTGAGGGCCTTAAAATATCATTTGAAGCGTTATTTTTAAGTTATCGAATACCGCTACGTTACCTGACCTTATGCTTAAAGTACATAAGATAGTTTTATCAAATTGTGGTTAAATTATTTTTATGTGTTTTACTTCGTTTATACTTATACTTAAAACTCTTTGTCTCTTTTTATAATACAATCGCGGCTGCATTATTGTTGCATTGCCACGACTTATTGTTGGTTTAATTGTTCAAATAATTACTATATAAACCAACTGTTTTATTTTTATTTTTAGTATTTATCAGTTTTTGTACAATATTGAACGAGATCGTATAAGCGATATTACTTTTAATTGCTTCAGAAATCAATTATTAATGTGCGTTAAAGTGGAAAACAATTAAAATCAAAACTGTCAGAGTAATATACAAGTAACTATTCCTGTTTTTTTTTTCTCTTTCTTGTGCATAATTATATTTACACATTTAGTGCAAATTCATATTTTTTAATGAAATACATTATTGTATTTGATGTATTGATGTATTAAGTTATGTAATATTAATTCACATTTAAACATATCTGATGCATAAATATCACTATAATGTTGTGTAGAATATTATGGGAAGCACATTACATAGAAAACATCAATTGATGAGTTATTCTTATTTATTAATTCCCTGTAAACACAAAACGTAAACTCACGCATTTTTTATGGTAATATTCTTTACTTAACGTTATTTTTTATTATTTTCCGAAGGTTAATGTATTTCTTTTACATTATATAAATTAGATTAACATTTTTATACTTCTTAAGTAGAAAAATGTTTCAAGGCTAAACCGGATAGGCAAACTATTTTTATGTTAATTAAACCCTAATTATATGTAACTGTGTTTACATTCGATGCTACTTATATAACACACTTATATAACAGATTTTATAAAGCTATCTTTGCAAGGCATTAGCTAGTTTTAAGCTTATTAATTTAGGTTGGTGCAAAATTAAATGTAACCAAGCTGAATAACCTTGCAGGATTAGCTAGTACCAATTGAAAACGCCATGTATCTTACTCTTTCAGCAAGTTTGCGCTACGCTTATAAAATGGGCATACCAAATTTCATAGAACGCTTGAAAAATAAGCTAATTTTATTTCTTAATCATTCGTTTAGAGTTATTATATATTAGTATATTATTCTAGTAGCAGCCTTGCAGTTAGCTTCTATACCAAGTCTTGTACACCAAGCATAAATTACGCTACTTTCAAGTTTCAAACCTACACTCCAAGACAATTTTCTACCTGAGACGATGAGAACGTTAACAACTACGTTTTGAACTTACTGTTAACTTTAATCCCATATATTATATTAGTTAGTTTTTATGTTGAATGTACATGCATCGTGAGCTATTTTAAATGATTGTATTTAATACAATTATTTGTTATTCTTTATATTTCACAAGTTGAATTTTACATTTTTTTGTTTTATAAATCTACAGATCACATTACTCATAAATATGGCTGAACCAGCACTTTATGGTGCAGTTGATTACGTAGTCTTTGCGATCATGTTGTGCATATCCTTAGGAATTGGTATTTATTTTGGATTTTTTGGAAAACGTTCAAACACTGCTGAACATTTTCTTCATGGAGGTCGACACATGCAATTGTTTCCCATTGGTATTTCGTTAGTTGCAAGGTAACCTATGTATTACTACTTCCTTCTACCTTCTTAAGACCTCGATCTTTTTTTCGCTCTTTACATTACACTAACAACATCTAGAATACTATACAATACATTAGTACTTATCTACCACTTTTTTTTCAATTTAATTTCCGATCAATTATGCTATATTATATAAATTATTAAATTTTATTATCTAGTACTAATTTATGATATTTTTATACAAAAATTCAAAATAAGTTTACAGCATTTTAAATTTAAATAAAAACACTTAAAACATTTATGCAAAAATGCAAGTAATGAGACCTGATTGTTCTAATGACTTATAAATTAATTATGCAACAAACAAAGTGCATACAATTATAATAGAAATGACCTATAATTGTTTTACATATTTGTAGATAACATACTTTATGTAACAGGCAACTTTTGTTATCTAAGATATGTTGGTTAAACTGTGTTAATGCACTAGAATGATTAATTTAAAATAAAACTGTATTAATGAACACTTTATAATTTCAGCACAATTTCTGGTAGTGTTTTAATATCATATCCATCAGAGATTTACTCATATGGGATAATGATAACTCTTAATAATCCTATGATGTTGATTGTTGCTTTTTTGGTAGCGTATATTTATATACCTGTATATTATAAAACGGGGGTGTTGAACGCCTATGAGGTAAATATTATTTCTTAGCACCTAAGTAATAATTTTCCTTACGACTTTACAATTTTTTGATTTCCAACTTTCCTTTTTCTTTCTTTTTGTTATCACTCATCTCCTAGTGTCATCCTCTATATATTACTACTACGGGCTCTTTCTAGGTTATATCTTAATATATATAAATTACGTGTCACATGTTTGTCCGAGTTTGTCTGCGATGGACTCCTAAACTACTTAACCGATTTTAATGAAATTTGTACACCGTGTGCAGTTTGATCCAACTTGAAAGATAGGATAGCTTACATCTCAATTTATAATTGCAATATTATCTTATTGCAAATTAATTATCTGTATATGACATATGACATCTGGCGACGATGATGGCGACATCTGTTGACTAGATTGAGTAAATATTCTGTTGACTATATAGAGTAAATATTCAATAGATGGCGCTATGTAATGTAATATGACAAAAACGTTAGGCACAGCAACGCGTGGCCGGGACAGCTAGTTAACTATAATTAAATAGGTATATTTTACGCACTTAACGCAGTTAACAATTTAATGAAATGGTTCGCTATGTGAAGTACCGTCACCTTTTCACTTAAGTTGTGGTTCGCATCAACTTTTTTATCGCTTAAATTTTAGCAGATAAATTTTAGCCAATAACAGAGACATTTCATAAGAACAACTGAACTGTGAGCAAACTCTTTCATGGCAAAAATTTACAGATTACATTAAATATGATTTAGATTTTAGTCCTAATTATTCACTGACTAATAAATCTTTCAATAATAATTTAAAGTTTGTTCTTCTTATACAAAGTAGGTAAAATAATATAAGTTATAATTTACAGTACTTAGAAAAAAGGTTTGATTGGAAAGTTTCCAAATTGGCATCAATTTTCTTCATAGTATACACTTACACCTATGCACCAATTATATCATACCTGCCTGCTTTAGCTTTTTCTCAGGGTATGTATATTATAGCAATATTGTGTCGTTAATTTCATGTAATGATTATGAAGACCTCTCTCGATTAATGAATTTTATTTCATTTTTAGTAACAGGCGCCAACATTCATCTTGTGAATACAGTCGTTCTCATTATATGTATAATATATACAATGATGGTAAGTTTAGACATTTTTCGAAAGTTTTAGTTTTTATTTTATTTATTAGTTGCACACATGCTTAGCATATGACAATATACGTAATCGTTTGCTGCATATGTTTGAGTTCTAATTTTAGTTTTAATTTTATGTTTTAATTTAAGATGCATACAGCAAACTTTCTAAAACTCAAAGCGTACTAGTACAATCGCTTTTTGTTATGGCAAAGTAAAATTAATTACCAGCTTCTATTTAAGATATAATAAAAATTATTTATATTAAATAAAGATTGTTCTGTGACTAAAACATACAATTTAAAACAAAAATAAACTGAAAGCCTTAAGACTGTATTTTATCTTTCAGGGTGGTATTAAAGCTGTTATTTGGACGGATGTTGTACAAGCGGCCATAATGTTGGTATCTTGTATTGCAGTCGTAGTCTATGGAATTATAAATGTAGGCGGAATAAACGTTGTCTTAGAGAGATCTAAAGCAGGAGGCCGCTTAGACTTCTTCGAGTAAATTTCTTTAAATTATTGTATTATTGCGTTACTCGTGTAACTGTTAATGATAAATTGTAGACCTAGTTATTAAACTTTAAATTTAAGTGAATTTTTTTGTACAATCTTCTATGCTTGTTCAAAATTCATAAATAGAATTAATGAATTCATAAAATCATCTATAAGAAAAGGAAGACATAATCCGATTAATAATATTGTGTGTAATAGTATTTCACAATTTGTACTAAATTTTACATTCTCTACTTCAAATTTTTGCAGCTTTAACCCGAGTCTAACAGTACGGAATTCATTTTGGATTTTACTTTGGGCTACACTTGCTTCTAATTCTGGACATTTAGCTTTTAATCAAGTATGCGTGCAGAGGCTGATTGCACTGAGATCTCTATCCAAAGCAAGGAGGTACAAATATTTTTATATGAATTAAAATCAATTGTGGGAGTGGGAATTATTGGATATGACTGAATGTGCAACGTGTTACTTTAGCTTGTAATAAGCTAGCAAGTTTGAACTTTGCATTGCAAGACAATTCCTATATGAGGGGTAGAAAATGAACCTTGAAATTAGCTTGTGCCAACATAACATGTATACACCTTCCACTGGAAGAAAGTATTCTACCTGGTAGTGTCCATTTCTATTACTTTTAAAGAGTGATGTACATATTATATATGTCTGCTTTTTTGTTTCAGAGCAGTTTATATATCTACAATAGGATATATTGTTATATCACTTTTAACCCATATTTCCGGTCTCGTGATATATGCTACTTATTATAAATGTGATCCAATAAAATCAAAAGTAAGTACGAAAAGTAAAAGTGCATTTAATTGCACGTAATTGTGTTTCATTGTTTTCTCCGGAACGATTTTGTCTGATCACCCAACTTTTTGATGCTGCAAAACTTATCCCCCTATTATTACCTATGATATTAATTGTGTTCACATTTCAACAGACCATATCTAAAGGAGATAAAATATTGCCCTATTTTGTTATGGATACTGTAGGTCATTTAACAGGAATGCCTGGAATATTTGTAGCAGCAATGTTCAGCGCCTCGTTAAGGTAAATTTCCGTTATAAAAATTGTAGAGAAAAATTTAGTATTTTAAGTACAAAGTTATTTACAGCACGCTGTCTGCGCAAATGAATTCTCTCGCAGGAATAGTTTATCAAGACTTCTTCCGTAAATTGCAATTCCTTAAGCATACTGAATTTCAAGCAAATCTCTTCATGAAATCTGTTGTTCTCTTAACAGGAATCTATTTTATATTGGCAGGTTTCATTATTGACAATTTTGGTCATATTGTGCAGGTAATTTAGGAATATCGTATTCCTAAATCATTACTACAAATTTATAAATAAAATTATATATTATTCATATTTACTTTACCTTAAATGTTATGTACAGAGAGTATTAATTATTTATATTTAATGACAATATAGATGATAGCAACGATAACTGGCATAACATTAGGGCTTACAACCGGACTATTTACTCTGGGAATGTTAACTCCTTGGGCCAATAAGCACGGAGCATTTTATGGAGGCATTATAAGTGCAATAGGTATATTATGGATTGTAATTGGCAGTCAGATAGCTTTGATGAATAAATCTCTGTCGTATCCGCCACTCCCAACATCTGTTGACGGCTGTGACAACTTTATCGGTAACATGACGATGTCTTTGAACGAAACACTGAGCAGAATGTTAGTACTCTAATACTACTTTTCATTTACGTCACTGACCATAACATACCTGTTATCTTAGTCCGTCCGCACACGGGTCGACTGATTGCATACTAGTCGCGCAACGAAGTTTCCAACGAAAACGAAAAACGAACCATATCGAGCCGTGTTTCGGAATTTTATTGTGTCGTATTCTGAGCTATTTGTATGTATGTATGTATTTAAATACTTTTGAAAAGTATTTTTACCCATCTCTGCTTTTGATGTTCACCATCAAAAGCATGCAACGTAATTGCCCTGCGACCTAGAAACACAGTCGCTCAAAACCAATTTCAAATCAGTTTTTTTTCATTCGAGCTTGAGCGTTCTCTCACTAAGAACACAGTTGCATTCTCATTCGGTTCGGGCAGATTCTGGACTTATGTTTACAATCAGTTGACCCATGTGCGGACGGCCTTAATGTAGAAGTTATGTAATCAAGATTTTTAAATTACAGAACGAAGACACCACCAGACGAACCTTTCATTTTATACAAAATATCCTTCTTCTTATATTCTGCGCTAGGTGTGGTGCTAGTTTGGGTTATAGGGTTAATCATCAGCTTTCTAACGGGTCCTACCGACCCTAGGAAAATGGATATTTATGTATATGCTACTTGCATTCATTGGATGTTGCCCAAAAGTGTACGTCGCACTAAGGAAGATCGGAATAACGACAAAAACTTAGTCCCTTTAACGACACCATTAGAGAATGATATGGATTAAATTTCCTTATTCGGCGTACATATGTAGTTCTACTTCTATCAACTATTCACTATCAATTCTTCACGAATAATTCATAAAATATTTATTTTCCTAAATTTATATTTATTGATAATATGTTGTTAAACGACATTGATAACCCGAACTAATTGGGTTCAGGAGAGGTTACGGATTTTGACATGTTTCTCAGATAGCATTCTTAGTGTAAAGGACACACAATTAACCTTTTGACCTTACAGATCTCTCTACAATATCTACCAAATCATTTTTATAACTTTATCTGATATTAAATGTTTCAGTAAAAATATTTGTTTTCAAATATATTTTTAAAATGAACACATGTAAGTAAATAGAAAAAATCATTTGTTTAAATATTTATTTCAAATTAATATTAGATAATACAAATTTAGATTATTAATAAAATGTATTATATTTTTTTTTTTTAAATATAGTTTCTCGGGCTTCCTAGGCACGTAGCCTAAAATGTATTATATAATACCAAATTATCTTTTATATTATTTGATATTGCATTAGGTATGTATTTTGTGTTCACGATAATTATCATTTGCAATTAAAAATTTCATAAAATGTTGTTACAATAAATACAATGTGTGTGTTTATGAATACTTAAGTACTGTGTCGTGTCCTTGCTATCAAGAAAATAAAATAAAATTACAATTAAAAACAGTCGTAAAACCTTTACCTTTGGATAAGTGTACCATTAAGAGCGCCGCAGTTTGGATTTTAAGGTAAACTAAACAAAAAGAATGCTCCAGTTGGTCTTTATTTCACAAAACTACGTGAAATACACATTACAAACTTAAAGTGAGCTACTTTTGATTGTTTTAGTATTTTCTCACGTGACTTAGTCACTACAAGATCTCGACAAAACACCGTATCAACTATTTCTTTTTTGTATACATGTTATAAAGATGTTAGTTCATATAGGGAGATCTTTCTTTAAGTTGAGCTTATCTGCTACTTGGAAAAGTTCTTAAAATAATACTTTTTTTGAATGACTTTTTTACTGTGGAAACGCGAATTTTTACCATCGTCGTCTCATTTTATTTATTGTACTTTATATGCTCATACATTTTTGCAAACTTAATGAGTTTTTGCACATCTTAAAACTGAACTAAGTTAAAATACAACATCCTACATCTGATCTGTTTTCACAGTTAAAACCGTCATCGCAGCAGTATTACTTGCATGCAAATAAATGTACATTGTTTTATGTTTCACTTAATTGCAATTATATATGAACACAAAGCTGACACTTTTATACAAAGAAATTTGCATAGGTATTTGTGGGTGTATGCAGTTGACACAGGTTTATACTCGTACTAAGCTAAGGCGTTTGCGTCTGAAGCATTCATTACTAATAATCAGAATACTATTGTGCAAATATATGTAAAACAAAACTTGTTTATATACTACAAATATACAAGTCTATACAGATGTATTTTAAACATATATAATAAAACAAATAAAGTTAACAAACGTTATAACTATACTATAAGCAGTGTAAAGAAAAATATAGCTTTTAAAAATGTGTAAATCTAGAAAATTGTTATTATCAATTTGTCTCTACTATTAAATTATTAATAAATTGTTTAACTAAAATAGAAATATGTATTTTAGATTCTGTTTGAATTCAAAGTTAAGTGTATTGTAATTTCATCGTTTTGTAATGACTTCTACACAAGCCAGAGCCTTTGAGGCGACGGATTATGGAGTCTTTGGAACAATGCTGGCTACTTCGTTGTTCATTGGTATTTATTATGGATTTTCTAAAAAAGGCGCGAACGCAACAGATGACTACTTACTTGGGAATAGACAGTTAGCTACCATCCCGGTTGCTATGTCTCTCATTGCAAGGTATTTTATGGTTACATTTAGCTCCAAATATTCTCTCTATTCTTGTATTTGTTTTATCTTCTCTTACCCTTTGTGTATTTACAAACAAGTAATATTTTACATAAATGATATCTAGTCATTTTTAATTTAAAACGATCTAAAGAATGGTACTTTAAACCCGTTAACCCTTTAGACTATAAAATAGAATACTTAAGATTTTATATTTCTTAAAAATATCTTATTACTCCTTTAAAGGAAAAGAGGTTCTTTCTTTTTGAAAAGAGAAAATTTCTTTTTGAAAAAGCTGTAAAGTAGGCAACAAAACGTTGTATTTTAGATAACATTATTTACTTAACAGGTAGTTTTTGTTATATTAGATAAACTTTGAATACATGTAATTGCGTAACAGCTTCTCGAATTATGAATAATTATTAAATAGTTACAAACCTGCAAAACCATGTTTATAAATGTATAGTAGTTAATATAAAACATATATTTATTACTATAAAGAATATTATTATTATTAAATAATAATATTTATTTATTTATATAACATAGAAAAACATTATTTTATTAATTATCACATAATCGTTATCCTAACCAATTATCGTTACCAAAATAAATACAATAATAATGTCTTGACAATAATCTGACCCATATTAAACCTTAGTATTTCTACTTATAGTTTGTTTAAATACTTTAAATCTTACCTGGAAATATTACTAATAATAAATTCATAACCTAACAACAAATAGTAAAAAAACATAGTTCCCTAAGCTAAACGTCAGTTTTGAATGTTTCAGCCAAATTAATTCTAATATACTTGTCCTATACCCAAGCGAAGTATACTTCTTTGGCTTAGAAATTATGCAGGTATTACCTGGAATCGTCGTTGTTACTTTAGTAACTGTGTTTATTTCTTTACCAGTGTTATACAACTGCAAGATAACGAATGTCTATGAGGTAAATAAAAATAACCCATTTGCTATCGGACAAACCCTCAGTAATAACCACACAATTCACTTGTAGTATCTTGAACTTCGCTTCGATCATCGAGTTCGCAAGCTTGCAACTTTTTTGTTCACTCTCTTCACACTTGGTTATCTACCTGCTGTAATCTTTGCACCATCATTGGCACTTTCTCAAGGTGAAACAACATTTATTGTCGCGTATGTTATTGCTATTATTTATTAAGTTAATACTATACATTTCTTTCTAGTGAGTGGTATCAACGTACACGTTATCAATGCTGCGACTTCTTCCGTCTGCATAATTTACACGATGATGGTAAATTATTGGAAACATTCATTGAAATATATGTATTTAGTATTCACTTGAATTGATTTTCAGGGAGGAATTAAAGCAGTGGTTTGGACAGATGTAGTTCAGGCAGGTGTCATGATTTTGTCGTGCTTAACTTTCTTCGTTATTGGTTTAGTGAACGTAGGAAGTTTTGGGGAAGTTATAAATCGATCTGCTGAAGGAAGTAGATTACAGATGTTCAAGTAAGATTGATTGTTTTTTGTTATGTTAAATTTTGATCTAAGGTACAAACTCTGAGGCTAGTAATGAAACACAATACCTGCCAAATGTCATCGAAATATTGCGTCTTTCTATTCTTCTAAAATCCATAAAATTATTGAAATTATTATAACGACATTGTACCCAAGTAGAAAATTGTCTTTCAGCGTAAGGTTGCTAGCGAACTTGTTACAAGCTAATTCCAAAGGTTATTATCTACCTGAGTACAGAGTCTAATATATGTTATTGATTCCAGTATGGATATCAGTCTTACTAAACGACAAAGTTTCTGGAGTTACTTTTTCAATTTCATTTTCCTGTGGTTTGGATATGTGAGCTTCAATCAGATGTCAGTACAGAGACTGGTTTCTGTACCAACGCTGAAACATTCAAAAAGGTATCTATAAGACTATTATATGTTATGTCTACTGATTTATTCCTTTACATTTATAACCTAATATATATTTATGTTTCAGAGCAATGTACATATTTTGTATAGGTTACATAATTATTACGTCGGTTAACTTTTTCATTGGATTGATAATGTACGCTACCTACTACAAGTGTGATCCATTTAAACAAGGAGTAAGTTTATAACGCTAAGTGCAAATTTTTCAATTCTCAGTTAAACTTACGTTATTGTACAACTGATATTTAAGCTAAAATACAGGTTATTATATAAGAATATTTTAATATTCAGTGTACACTATGAATACTATATTGATTCGCTTGTAGGTAGTATCTAAACCTGATAAAATGGTTCCCCATTTTTTGATGGACACTGTCGGATATATTCCGGGAATGCCTGGATTATTCATAGCAGCTATTTTTAGTGCATCATTAAGGTATTGAAATTTATTAATAGAAAACATCTTAATTTATAAGTTCTACATTCAATTGTTCTTCTTATGTTTCAGTACAGCTTCCTCTGCTTTAAACACTTTAGCAGGGGTCATTTACCAAGACGTAATTCAGAAAATTTCTGCTAATCATAAAGATTCTCAAGCAAAATTAATCATGATGATTATTGTCTTTATTTTGGGTGTATACAGTATTTTAGCGGGATTCATGGTCAGCTCTTTTGCACAAATCTTACAAGTAAGAAAACCAAAATCATAAATATGTTTATAGCTTGCATACCATTTCTATCAATTCAAAGAAAATTGTTGCTTATCATCAAAAATAATATTTTCAACAACTATAAAAATTCAATGTAAATAATATGTGGAAATTTTAGGCAATTATAATTATTTCAAGCCTAACAGTTGGAGCAACAACAGGAATATTTCTATTGGGAATGCTAACCCCGTGGGCCAATGCTAAGGGCACGATACTTGCAACCATAGTTTCCTTAACGCTGATGACTTGGATCGCTGTAGGAGGTCAAATAGCAGCACAAAATGGATCCCTGGTGTATCCCACGTTGCCTTTATCAGTAGAGGAATGCCATCTTAACGCAACTCTAAGCATATTACCAACAACACCTGCTAATATCACGTAAGTTAATTTGATGTTTCTCATATACATTCAAACACGCAATTCAATTATACTTTGTTGTTTAGGAAACTTACCACTGCTCCAAAAGAACCTTTCTTCCTGTACAAGTTGTCATTCAACTACTATGCTGTTGCCAACGTGTTGATAATTTGCATTGTAGGACTTGCTGGGAGTTTTGCAACGGGTACTCCAGATCTACGTAAACTGGACAGATCATTATTTGCTCCTTGTATTCATAGGATGCTGCCGAAGACATGTAAACATACGGAACATGTCCCGGAAGAGGTTGAATTGTTTAAGAAAAAGGAAAATTTAACTTAAAGTTTTCCCTTTTAGATATAGATATATAAATAAATAATTGATAACTTAAAAAGTGGACAATTTTTCTACTCGTCGATACGGTTCTCTTGATATCTGGTATATTATTCAATTATTCCAAAAACCGTGCTTTAAATTTTTAAAAATAAAATAAATTTAAGTGGTCCTAAGAAGCCTGTGAAGTATTAATAAAAAAAAAAATCAAATAAACAATTTATGCTAACCTCATGACTTGAACTCATTTCCATTTCAAAATTAGAATGTTTCAATTTCTAGCACTAACCACATATCGAATGCACTTAGTGAAAATAATTATAATTAATTATGCTGACATGTATTACTTTGTTTATATTTTGTAAAAATATATTATACTAATGAGGAGATTCCATAATAAATGTATTATTTAGGAGAATAGTCAGGAGCGAACTAATATTTGCTCTGTTTCATTGAAAATTCATATTACCGACGTGGACAATAATTCGGGAAGTTAAATAAATAAATTCAAACCATATTTTGCTTTATATTTATTCCATTAAATAATTGTATGTTATATTATAACTGTGTTTTAAAATAAATCCAAAGCCAAACTAACTAAATTTAGCGATGAATTTTCTAATTACAAGTCTACAACAAAGCAGCAGGATTTCTATCACATTTGTCAAAATTATATCGCCCTCATTGAAAAACTCCTTCTTTTTAACTGTCAGGACCTGTATTTATTGAAGGACGAGTGACATAGTTAAATACTGCGATACGAGCTGTTGGTTATCTAAACATTGTATTATAATTAAACTTACGTAATGAGCACAAACTAAACACTGCTTGTGGTTGGTTCTAATTTAGGTAAGAACACTCATACTTATTAATCTATGGCTATACAACGAGTATACTTTATATATTAAAAGAGTCATTTTGTCTAATTATTAGGAAGTCGGATTCTATTTTTTAACTTTTTAAGAGTTAACATTAACTTTACCAAATTTTTCAAATAACTGTAATTTTTAAATTAGATTACGTATGCTTTAATAAGAATATAACTTATTTTGCTACTTATTTAAGGTCAGATGAGAGGTTTGTGAAAACTTAAGAAACTACTAACTTAAGAATATAGGACCTTTAAGAAATTGTTTAAAAAAACTACTACTCGTAAATAGCTCCAATATCTTAAGCCTAATTAATTCACATAATAATATTAAAAATGAATTAATTTAATAAAACAAAATAGGAGTGTAAATATTAGTGATGTTTTCGAATAGCTACATTCTAATTTTGATACTCCCGCTACAAGAATAATCCTATAAGCGAGTGGACTATCATTATATCTGTGCAGCTTTCCCGTAATTTATTAAAAGATTTATTGTCATTTTGAAATTATTAGTAATATCTCTCAGTGATAGCAGAAGAATTTAATCGTAGTTCGTATGAAAATTTGGATTTCCTCGTTTTATAATGATCTCTACACAAGCCAGAACCTTTGAAGCTGCGGATTATGGCGTCTTTGGAGCAATGTTGGCTGCTTCGTTGATCATTGGTATTTATTATGGATTCTCAAAAAAGAAAGCAAGCACAGCCGAAGACTACCTAGTTGGCAATAGACAATTAGCTACCATTCCAGTTGCTATGTCTCTCATTGCAAGGTATTTGTTAGCTAAAATATTATTCCTAATTAAAATAAATAAGTTTGATTTTAATTTTGCATTACCATAGTTGATATCATTACAGCATTACGTTTGTTTAAGGTTTACTTAACATAAGTGAATGAATTTTGTCTGCACAATAGATATTACCAAATGTATAACGTTTTTTGATCTATTTTAGATTTTAGAAAGTCTGGAATTTTTATATATTTCAACTTGACGAGCTTCTTAGTACCTCGGTTCTTTTTTCGGTCTTAAAATTACAACAGCAATTTATACATAATTATTCTGATGAAGTTCTTTCATGACACAAATTCATACATTATAATGACTATGTTTTTGAATGGACTTAAAATTGTTAATTAGGTAAAGCACTTTTATAAGGACTGAATAAAAATAATTTGATATAAAACTTATAGACAATGTATGGATCTAGAATTTAGATTCAGTTTATTATTATGTCTGTATTAATTTTAACTTTTTTTAAATTGTTTGCTAATTAGTTAAATTAGTTAAATTTAATTAGTTAAATAACAACTCTATCACTTACTGTCGCATAGTGAAACTTCCGATAACGCTAAGTAAAATATTTTCTTAATAGGAGTTACTTTTACTTTTGTATTATCTGTTTCTTTTGTAGTTCTACATAAGTAATACATATTGCAATAAAATATATGATAATAAGGTTTAATATTTCAGCCAAATAAATTCCAGCGTACTTATGCTGTACCCAAACGAAGTGTACTACTTTGGATCTGAAGTAATGGTACTAATACCGGCCATAGCGTGCGTTACTTTAATAGTACTGTACATTTGTTTGCCAGTGTTTTACAGCTGCAACATATCTAACGTTTATAAGGTAATTACTTCACTCTTTACTCCCTTACTCCTCACTATTTTCCACTGCAGCCATTTCAAAAAAAAACAACAATTTATTACATCATAAGCGCTAGATAATTGCATGCAAAAACTAAATGGGCATCGTGAAGGATGTGTTTTCAAACAGCGCTCTGCTTAAATATTTATATCTAACGTATTTAAAAATATTTTTTTAAAAGAGATAATTGTAAAAGATATTTTAAACCATACTTTTTAAATTTTAAAAGGAAAATTTTTAAAAACTCTACACGTTTTCCAGAAGTTTTCCTTCACGAACTAGATGTATGACCTCTTAAGCCAATTAAATAAAACGTAAAGATAAACAAAACGTAACTAATCGTAAAAAATATTACATTAACATAACTAGACTTCATTTAAATAAAATGTTATCAATATTTAAATTTTCGTTTTCGTTAAAGCGAACAAACCTTCACACATTTTCACTGAGATACTTATGACATATATTTTAATTACATACGAAAGTAAGAATATATCGTGTTATTCTTGATACTATCTTAATATACTCGTGTCATGTTATGTATTTTATCTTATGTTAAACTCTTATGTTTTAGTATCTGGAACTTCGATTCGATATCCGAGTTCGCAGACTTGCAACTATTATGTTTTCTCTGTTCACAATCGGTTATCTACCTGTCGTACTATTTGCCCCCTCTCTAGCACTATCTCATGGTAAAATAACTTTTATTATTTATTGTATTGTTATTTAAAATAACATTTAAAATCTTTACAGTGAGTGGTATCAACGTACATGTTATCAATGCAGCGACTTCTTCCGTCTGCATAATTTACACGATGATGGTGAATTAATGGAAACATTCATTGAAAGACGTTGAGGAATTACTTGTATTTAGTTTACACTTGTATTGGGTTTCAGGGAGGAATTAAAGCAGTGATCTGGACAGATGTGGTTCAGGCAAGCATCATGGTTGTGTCGTGTTTTACAATCTTTATAATGGGCGTAATGAACATAGGAAGTTTCGCGGAAGTGATGAAACGATCTGACGAAGGACGTAGATTGGAAATGTTTGAGTAAGTTTTACATCGATTTTAGGAAAAATTTGAATCTTCATATATTGGCCGAGCACAATATTGGAACTTTGATATTGTTGGGACACTGGATGACTCAAAAGGTAATAAAATTATCACCACATGTTAATAATTTCAGTATGGATATCAGTCTTACCAAACGTCAAAGTTTTTGGAGTTACTCTTCCGATTATCTTTTCATGTGGTTGGGCTACATAGGGTTCAATCAAACGTGTGTTCAGAGACTGGTTGCTGTTCCGTCGATAGGACACGCTAGAAGGTTTGTATAAGGATTGTTCTGAACGCATCGTTTTGTATAAGCACTGTAATAACTAATTGTATATATTTAAGAGTGACGTACATATTCGGTATAGGATTTATAACCATTACATCCCTTAATCTCTTTATTGGTCTAATAATGTATGCTACCTATTATAAGTGTGACCCACTTAAAGAAGGGGTAAGTGTATCAGTTTAATGACATTTTACTTATAATACCTTATTCTACATAATGCATTACATTTATTACTCCTAGATTGTCTCCAAACCTGATGAAATGATTCCACATTTTGTGATGGATACGGTTGGAAATATTCCAGGTTTGCCTGGCTTATTCATAGCAGCTATTTTCAGTGCATCATTCAGGTAATGGCATATAACATAATAAATTGTAATTAGACAATTTATAAATAAATACATTTGTGTACTTAGAATTTCACATAACTATATTCCATTTATATTCCAGCACAGCTTCTGCAAATTTGAATACTTTAGCTGGTGTCATTTACCATGACGTAATTCAAAAAATTTTTGTTCGTTCTAATAAATCTAATGCAAAACTAATCATGATGATTCTTGTTTTCGTTTTGGGTATATACAGTATTTTAGCTGGATTTATTGTCAACACTTTTACTTATATCTTGCAAGTAAGGAAAATACTCAAAAATGTTTATTTTAAAATATACCTTAAATAAATGCCTATACACATAGTAGGTCTTTTCTCGGGTATATCGAATACTTTTTAAGATATTTGGTATCTACCACAGCCTCACAAAATGCGCATCTTTACCACGCCTATTAAAGGGGACCACCACAGAAGGCAATAAACTTGTGAACTTATTTATTAGGGTTGGTTTTTTAAATTTTTGATAGAAATTATTGAATTAATGTAATTTTTAAAATATCAAAAATTTGACGGAGTTATAGCTATATCAAATTTGAATTAATTATAGAGATAATATACCTCTTTTAATGGTTAATATCACCTGAAATATAGGGAGTTATTAAAAGTAATTAGGCATTACGTTCTAGTAATCAACTTTATAAATATACTAGCTTTTACCCCCGTCGCAAGCGACGTCTGTTTTTGTGAGTGGCTTGAATTTCATGTCAAAGTTTAATTCTATTTTTAAATTAAAATAATAAATAAACTCGTCCTATATTAATTCTACATATAATAACAATTAATTTTTCATACAAACTGACTAAGAAAATATATTTTTTATATCAAAATAAAAAATAATTTCAATTTATGCGTTATTTGACCAAATTTTTTAAAAATTTGGAATTTTTTCTTTCGATTAGTAAATAAGTTATCAAGGTTAGCCTATATACAAAATTTCAACTTTCTAGAGAAATGTCAGCATTGAATACCTTAATACACATGCAAAATTTCAACTTTCTATCTTTTACGAATTAAAAGTTATACAGCAGAAAAGGCTCACTTTTTTCCAGTTTTTCCAAAATTACGGGTGTCCAGGAAATTCAGGGAAAAATCTAGGGACGCTAGAAGTCTTAGAATTTTTTTCTCTTTAAAGTCTCTTTTAAAGTCTAGAGTTTACCCCCGTCGCAAAGTGACGTCTTTTTGGCGTGTATGATTTGAATCCAATAAAATAATTCGTTATTAAATTTCATATTTAACTGTTCTATTTTTAAATTGAAATAATAAATAAACTCGCGCATAACACATTGACACATATAAATTGACTAAAAAAATATTTTTTTTCTATCAAAATAAAAAATATTTTCAATTTATGCGTTATTTGACCAACTTTTTTTCAAAATTTGGGATTTTCTTTTTCGATTCGTAAATAAGTTACCAAGGTTAGCCTATATACAAAATTTCAACTTTCTAGCACAATTTTTACTCTCGGCAAATGCTGCCCCCCGTGCCCCTAAACAAAATTTTGAAATTTTGAATTTTTTTTGATTAATAATATACTTAATTATTCTAGAATCCAGAATATGAACTTTCTCCAATGTTCCCTACCGGGCCCCCGAATTTCTTCAACCCCCCCTTTTTCAATTTTTGAATTTGTAATTTTTGAGAAATGTCAGCATTAAATAGCTTAATACACATGCAAAATTTCAACTTTCTATCTTTTACGAATTAAAAGTTACAGAGGAAAAAGTAAAATTTTTTTTTTTCGTTTTTCCAAAATTACGGGTTTCCAGGAAATTCAGGAAAAAATCCGGGGACGCCAAAAGTCTTAGAATTTTTTTCTCTACGAAATAGGAAATTTTCAAAAACTTCCCTGGAGCCGTTTTCGAGATGCCATACAAAATTTGAACCAAACATATAAACATATAAACATATAAGAATATAAATATACACCTGGGACATTATAATATAGGATGGTACAATTTATTTCACGGAACTACTCAAAAAAAATATATACTGTAATGAGTCAATAATGAACTACTTTTTAAACTACGAAAAGAAATTGTAGTAAGTTGCTATAATAGCTAATTTAAAAAACTATTCGACTGCAATATTATAAGTTATCATCTTAAAAACAGAAAAAAATTAATTCCTTGTGTTAATTAAAATTATCTTTAAATTTTAGGCAATAGTAATCCTTACAAGCCTTACAATTGGAGCAACAACATCAATATTTTTATTAGGGATATTGACTCCATGGGCTAATGCTAATAGCACGATATTTGCAACTATATGCAGTTTATCGTTGATGACTTGGATCGCTGTGGGGGGTCAAATAGCTGCACAAAATGGATCCCTGGTTTATCCCACTTTGCCTTTATCAGTAGAGGAATGCCATCTTAATGCAACCTCAAGCATATTACAGATAACGCCTACTAATCTCACGTATGCTGATTTCATGTACAAATCTACCTAATTTGACATTGAACTAATTATATTTTTTTCTTAGAAATCTTGGCACAATTCCAAAGGAACCATTTTTCTTGTACAAATTATCATTTAACTATTACGCTGGAGCAAACGTCCTAATTATTTTCATTCTGGGAATAGTTGCTAGTTTTGCTTCTGGTACTCCAGATCGACGGACACTGGACAAATCATTATTGGCCCCTTGTATTCACTGGATGCTACCAAAGAAAACAGAGATTTCAGAAAATCTCAGTGAAGAGGTTGAAATGTTTGTGAAGAAAACAAATATTAGTCAAACTGTCCCTAATTAGATATATCGTATCGATGTATTATCGTTAATAAAGAAATTAATTTTATTAAGAATTGATCAATTTAATATGATTTACCCATACTCGCTGTTCTTTACCTTTTCCTACCTTACCCTGGTAGAAAATGGACCTTGAAATTAGCTTGTGGTAGGCTAAAACTTGTGTGGCAAGATAATTTTCTATCTGGGATCAGGATATTTACAATATTTAGAGTAAAATTCTACTCGAGATGTGCTTCTTTACTGTGTAAGCCGGTTATCAATTTGGTTCTATGGCTATCGTGTATATATGATATTTAAAGTATCGATAATATTTTATGCTCTTAAACAATTGATTACTGTATAATCACGATCACACTACTCATATTTCATGCCAGACTTCAATGTCTTCGAAATCGATTTATTTCTTGGGTTTGATTGTTGTTTCGTTAAATTAAAAGTTATTAAAGAGTGACGATAATAAAATAATTTTTACCGAATATATCTTGCGAACTTCTGTTACACAACCATAGTGCAAATACATGTACAATATGTACAAACATATGTACAGAAACATATTAAATAAACATAAGCAAGCAAATTAAGTAAATATTATCTGTTCAAAATACAATAGGTTACAGTTAAAACTTAAATTTTTAGTTTTTTCGGTAACAATAAGTTGAAGATTTTCTGAATATACCCATAATTTAAAGGAGAATAAAATCATTTCATTAGTAATGAGCACTGCGCAAACCGGAACGTTTGAAGCTGCGGATTATGGCGTCTTTGGAGCAATGCTGGTAATCTCTTTGAGTATTGGAATTTATTACGGGCTTGCAAGAAGACGAGCAAGCACAGCAGAAGATTACTTACTTGGGAATAGACAGTTAGCTACCATTCCTGTGGCTATGTCTCTCGTTGCAAGGTATTGCACAGTTTCGTTTCAGTTTTTATGTCAATAATATAAATAAATGACGTAAGAAAAAAGTAGCCTAACTATGGTACACAACTAATGATAAATATAAAATATATGAATGAGTAAGCGAGGAGAACTTATAAATACGTTGTATGAGAACAAAAAGAACAGATATATAATTTCTTAGTTTTCGAGTTTCGACTAATTTCCTGATTTGTGCCTCAATTTTTGGCTTGTAAAGGTTTAATATTTTATGTTATCAACATTTACAAAATGCAGAGGCGGTGTTACAGACTTCGCTAACGTTTCCTGTTAACAACGGCTTTATTTATTTATTAACTGCATTTAGTAACAACGGTTGCGAGACTGAAATTTGAAACGGCAGTGAGCATGGATAGATCATTCTTTTTGTCGGAACATAAAATGCAAAACAAAAGAAGATAATTGGGGGCAATAAACTACTTGCCTAGGAAGCCCGAGAAACCATCAACAAAAAGAAAAATAAAAAATATTTAAAGAAAAATATCAGAATTATAATAGGATTGACCGGTTCCCTAATAATTCACAGATTTTCTTCCATTATCACTTATGATTTTTTCATTTTGCATACACCGATATAAATACAATCTTGTTTTGATGTTTCAGCCAAATTAATTCTAACTTTATTCTACTGTACCCAAGCGAGATGTACTTTTTTGGCTCAGAAATTCTACAATTACTGCTTGTAAATCTTGTTGTTACTTTAATAACTGTATTCATCGTATTACCAGTGTTATACAAATGCGATATAACAAATATTTATGAGGTAATATTCTAATTTTTATATAAAACATTACTGTGCATTTTTCTGAAGTAATTGACTTTATAGTTTCTTTATCATAAGACAACGATTTTTAGAGATATTGGTATATTTTCTCCTGTTGTTATTAAAACTGGAGACAAGACTGTTTTAAGACAATTTTATTTTTGCATCAAACGTCAAGCAGCTCATATTACAGAAAGTCAACTAACATAGAATTATTTTTTAGTACTTGGAACTTCGTTTTGATCATCGAGTCCGCAGACTTGTAACTGTTTTGTATATCGTCTTCACAGCTGGTCAATTACCTGCTATAATGTTTTCGGCATCTCAAGCACTTTCTCAAAGTAAGATGACTATTACTGTTCTTTTACGCTCCATGAATTAGAATATTGTAAAATTTAACAGATTTAAATTCCATCGAGCGCTAACTGGTTCAAATTTCAGTGAGCGGTGTCAACACGCACGTTATCAATGCTGTCACTTCTTCCGTCTGCATAATTTACACGATGATGGTAAAAGAATGGAAACATTCATTGAATGATGTAGAGGAATTACATATATTACATTGGGTTTCAGGGAGGAATTAAAGCAGTGATCTGGACAGATGTAGTTCAGGCAGGCATCATGGTTGTGTCGTGTTTTACAATCTTCGTAGTTGGGGTAATGAACGTAGGAAGTTTTGCAGAAATAATGAAACGATCTAGCGATGGAGGTAGACTATCGATGTTCGAGTAAGATTTCTATTCGTATATAATAAAAATATTTTGTTATAAAACTATTTAATGCTCTAACTAATTTTAAGGGGACATTAACTGACCCTCGTAAAGAACTAAAAGAGTAAATGATGAATTAATATGGTGAGTAATTTATAATATATGTAATGTTATTGATTCCAGTATGGATATCAGTCTTACTAAACGTCAAAGTTTCTGGAGTTACTTTTTCAACTTTCTTTTCCTATGGATGGGCTACACGACCTTTAACCAGATGTGCGTACAAAGACTGGTTGCTGTACCATCACTTAAGCATGCAAAGAGGTTTCTAAGGCTCTACTAAAACAGTATTTTTTTCCTGGATTATTTTTACTATTAACATATAATCATATTTCAGAGTAATGTTCATAAGCTGTATAGGATTCCTAATTTTTGCGGGGCTCAATTTTTTTATAGCATTAATAATGTATGCTACGTATCACAAGTGTGACCCATTTAAAACAGGGGTAAGTGCGAGTATATGACTTATATAAATTTTTGAAATTATTACACATTTGTTCATAATTTATAAAATTTTACAAAATTATGTAGGATGATGAAAAATCATGGAATACATATCCCACTGTCAAATTGTCACTGACTATTATTTGTCTATTCTATCTAGTGTAAATTTTAAAATCACGAATAAATTTTAAAATACAAGTACTTTATTTGCCTCTTCAATTTTATTACATATGCTTTTATATTGTATTGTATTTATTTAAAGTTTTGGCCGATTACACTCAGCAGCTTATATACTAACTTACACTGCACTTAAATTCTTAATTTAAAAGGATTTATCCTTAATTCTTCTTCTTGTCTTCTCTTTATCCTTAATTCGGTGTATCTCCTACCTTCTTTTCACTATCTGTCTTAAATTCGCTTCCTTCAATTAAATGAATACTTTAATTTTAAAATTCATTTTATTTAGTTAATAGTAAAATAACATCACTTCAGGCCACAATCTATCGCTTATTAGTACCGTAAGGAATACTATTCCTTACTTTCCAAAAATCAGATGAAATTTGGGAAAAGTAACACGATATAAACCACTGAAAAGTATGACAAATAATAAATACTTCCAGATAGTGTCCAAACCTGACAAAATGATTCCACATTTTGTGATGGATACAGTTGGAAATATTCCAGGTTTGCCTGGTCTATTCATAGCAGCTATTTTCAGTGCTTCATTAAGGTAATTTAAATTAACAAAATATCTTAACTACAAGTTAATATCCTTAACTTGTAATCCTTAATTCGGTGTATCTCCTACCTTCTTTTCACTATCTGTCTTAAATTCGCTTCCTTCAATTAAATGAATACTTTAATTTTAAAATTCATTTTATTTAGTTAATAGTAAAATAACATCACTTCAGGCCACAATCTATCGCTTATTAGTACCGTAAGGAATACTATTCCTTACTTTCCAAAAATCAGATGAAATTTGGGAAAAGTAACACGATATAAACCACTGAAAAGTATGACAAATAATAAATACTTCCAGATAGTGTCCAAACCTGACAAAATGATTCCACATTTTGTGATGGATACAGTTGGAAATATTCCAGGTTTGCCTGGTCTATTCATAGCAGCTATTTTCAGTGCTTCATTAAGGTAATTTAAATTAACAAAATATCTTAACTATTAATATATTAATATATTACTTAATATATTAATATCTTAATATAAACATAAAATAATAGTTAATTACCTTTTACATTTTAGTTCAGTTTCCTCTACCTTAAACACTTTAGCTGGAATTATTTATCAGGACATTATTCAAAAATCCCGTTTGGTCAATCACAACGATTCTAAAGCAAAACTTATCATGATGATTATTGTCTTCGTTCTGGGAGTATACAGTATCTTAGCTGGATTTATGGTTGATTCATTCACATTCGTATTGCAAGTAAGAAATATAAAATCAAAAATATTTTTAGAAGTCTCAATTCATCTTTCGCTTGGATATCCATCTTTCGCTTGTACCATATGCGTACAAAAACCAACTGTGAGATTATTTATTTTCCTACATCACCTACTCTCTGTTGTCGGCTCTGTCTCAAAAACTTTTAACACTTTTTAATATTATCTTCCTAAATACTTTTCTTATAGATTGATTTTTTATTTAAATTAAAAGTATTAAATTATGAATTATCTTACAATTTACAGAAGAATTATGTATTACAATATGAAATAATATTATCTGAATCTTTTAGGCAATTATAGTTCTTACAAGCCTGACGATTGGAGCAAGTACAGGAATATTTCTACTAGGAATGTTAACTCCATGGGCTAATGGGACTGGCATGATATTTGCAACTATATGTAGTTTATCGTTGATGACTTGGATCGCTGTGGGGGGTCAAATAGCAACACAAAATGGATCCCTGGTTTATCCCATGTTGCCTTTATCAGTAGAGGAATGCCATCTTAATGCAACCTCAAACATATTACCAACAACGCCTGCTAATGTAACGTATGTTGATTTGATGTTCATTTTGTGCAAACTCGTAAATACACTTACGTTTGACCAATTATGTTTTGCTGTTTAGAAATTTTAGTACAACTTCGAAGGAACCTTTTTTTCTGTACAAATTGTCATTCAACTACTATGCTGTGGCAAACGTGTTGATAATTTGTATTGTGGGACTTGCTGCCAGTTTTGCAACGGGTACTACAGATCTACGTAAACTGGACAGATCATTATTCGCTCGTTGTATTCATAGGATGCTGCCGAAGACATTTATACGTACAGAACATAAGAAGCTTCCAGATGGCAACGGTGAAGAGATGGAGATGATGACAAAAGCAAAAACAAATTTAAATCAAAATATGTCCGACTAAGGATGGCACCATTACATAAATAAGTGTTTGATATCTTTAAATGTCACGTTTTACATAAATGTCACGCATTTAACATAAAAACGGTAATCTCCCACATAAAAGTAATTATAAGTTAAGATAACATATTAACACATCTTTCATAAGTCTTCTAGACTTGTTTTATATATAAATTTTGTATGCAAGATTTATATTTATTGATAGTTATTGTAAAATATATTACAAAGTAATGTACATGAAATAATAGTAAGTACAATAGCATAATATATTATATAAAAATGTATTTTATTCAATTATTCCATGTTGTCATCAAGAAACGCTTATTTCTTGTGTTTAGCTATTGTTTCTTTATTTATTTCAGAGTGTACACTCAGCTAATGTATTGTAGTTACTAACATATGTTATGTAAAACATATGATTAAATAAATGAAAACCAACAAGTTTAATTAATCTACAGCTGGATAATCAATGACACCTGTCTACTGGTTAAACATATAGTGCGTGGCCTTCTCAATAGTAAAGATTAAAATTAAAAAACAGTCTGGACTGTCTTTCTGTAAGTGAAAGTAAAAGCGGACAATTTCAGGTTTACCTGAATAATATTTCGAAGGCGAGTAAATTCCCTTTCGTTGTAATGAGCTCTACACAAACTAGAACCTTTGAAGCTGCGGATTATGGTGTTTTTGGAGCAATGTTGGCAACGTCCTTGTTCATTGGAATTTATTACGGGTTTGCAAAAAGAAGATCAAGCACAGCAGATGACTACTTACTTGGAAATAGACAATTAGCTACTATCCCGGTTGCTATTTCTCTCGTTGCAAGGTATTTGTCAGTTTTATATCAGTTTTATTTCAATAATATAGGTATGGTGTTATTGCCTTCTTCTTAGCCTTACCACTATTTTCATATATTTCTTTTTCTTCAGCTACTCTTCTCTACCTTAACCAATTTATCAATAAAGCCGGTCATAATGTTTGTAGAGTTATGGCCTTCTTAATACTTTTTGCCTTTTTCATTTAACTTCTAATTCCCAGTTTCCTTTGGTCTAATTCTACATATCTTTCCGCATATTAATGCAAATATAATGTCATATCCTTAAGTGATTATGTGCTAACATTATTACACTTATTATAATATTATTGTCATTGTAGTAGGAGGTTGGCGGTGATACGACTTAGCATCGGAAATAAGCCAACATTAAATAATAATATAATAAATGTAATAAATACATAAATTTAATTTAAAAAAAAATGTATAATTTTTTTATTCTCTTTGCAAGCGCAGCTATAACTAAGATTTTTAATATTTCAGCCAAATTAATTCTAACATACTCATACTATACCCAAGCGAAGTGTACTTCTTCGGTTTAGAAATGGCGCAAACACTATTTGCGATGATTGTTCTAGCTTTAATAACTGTATTCATCGTATTACCAGTGTTAGACAACTGCAAGATAACAAATATTTATGAGGTAAATATGATAGATTAAAATTAGACATAAAATAGATTTGTCAGAATCCCATCGCGTAAGTTAATACATCGAAATCTTTTGTCAGTCGTACAAATTCATTCACCAGTTTTGCATGTTTAGAATAAGAAGTAATAAAAGTAAAATTAGTAATAAGGACAAGTACTTTACTTATTTAATTTTTTCAAGCGTCAGTCGATAAGAAAACAACTAAGAAAATATTATATTGCTATCACCTATCAACGAATATAGTTACCTCATGTCTAAATAATGTCAACTGATGTGTGAAAACCCTTGGATGTCGCATATTGGAGTCGCACTACTCTGTACCGAACTTAATATAGAATTAATTTTTAGTACTTGTAACTTCGTTTTGATCATCGAGTTCGCAAGCTTGTAACTTTTTTGTATATCCTCTTCACAGCTGTTCATCTACCTCTATTATTGTTTTCTCCGGCACAAGCACTTTCTCAAGGTAAGATGTCCTCCATTATTTATTATCTCGTTAGTTGAACTCACATTTAACATTCTTTACAGTTAGTGGTATCAACGTACACGTTATCAATGCCGTGACTTCTTCCGTCTGCATAATTTACACGATGATGGTAATTATTGAAAGATGTTGAGGAATTATTTTTATTTAGTTTACAGTTGTATTGCGTTTCAGGGAGGAATTGTAGCAGTGGTTTGGACAGATGTAGTTCAAGCAAGCATCATGGTTCTGTCGTCATTTACGGTCTTTGTAATTGGTTTAATGAATGTGGGAAGTTTCGCAGAAGTGATAAAACGATCTGACGATGGAGATAGATTGACAATGTTTGAGTAAGATTTCTATTTGTGTGCAAAAATAATGAATTTGCGATTGATTAATGATTGCTACAAAAAACTTACAGTTAAGGAGGTACAGGACGTACCGTCAATGCAAAAAGTTTATCACTCGGTAATACGAAATGCAAAATACGAAGTACATGAGGAACGAGCAAATATTGGGACTGTACCTTTGTAAATGAATTTTTCAATTTCCTATTAAACTGCTTTTTAACTAAATATATATTAATTTAAATTTAAATTAAATATTTTGAAAAAGGAATAATAAATTTGGCAACGCTGTAAATTTACGTGTGTTGACGCATTCGAGATTTGGTTTTTTGACAAATAAATTGCTATATTTTATATAATATTTATTCAGATTTTGAATGTCCCGTTAAAATTGGCATTTGCAACGTTGCCGGCTCATAACCCACATGTACTGTTTCTTACTGGTTTTATTTAAATATTTTCGTAAATAGGTACCTTTTGATAATTTTCTTATTGCAATAGTTACAGAAAACATTATTTTATATACACCTAGTTTTTGAAAGCCGTGTCACCATTTTTTATTGTTAAAAGTTATAATATGTGCTGAAATTGAGCTAAAAATAAAGAAAGTATATATATAATTGAGTAAATAATTAAAGGAAAGTATAGTTTGTAATATATATGATGTTATTGATTCCAGTATGGATATCAGTCTTACTAAACGCCAAAGTTTCTGGAGTTACTTTTTCAACTTGCTTTTTATATGGATGGGCTACACGACCTTTAACCAGATGTGCGTACAGAGGCTGGTTTCCGTACCATCGCTTAAGCATGCTAAGAGGTTTATATGACTTTATCAAAGTCGTTGTCTTATTGGCCAACTATTTTGATTATTTATACATATATTTATATTTCAGAGTAATGTACATAAGCTGTACAGGGTTCATAATTTTTGCGGGTGTTAATCTATTTATAGGACTAATAATGTACGCTACCTATTACAAGTGTGACCCATTTAAAGCAGGGGTAAGTGCATGACTTACTTATTAGTTCACAAGTACTTCAAATGTCCATTTCATTAAAATATGGTAGGTTGTGGAAAAATAACTTTCATCTTATATAGTCCAAAAGTAATCACATATTCATTCACTGTATATTTGTTACTCCATTCAATTTAGTGTAAATTGTAAAACCACAAAGAAATCTACAAGTCCAATTACATTTTTTTTATAGTTACAAAGGTTTTGTTGCCATTCACCTAATAATAATTCAAATATTCGTCATGTTTTCAAAATTTATATTTTTTGGTTAATAGTGAAGTAATATTACTTCTCATACTATTAGATGTTATTGGATTAGAGCAAAATAAAATATATAATGCTTTAAAATTTAAGAATTAATGAATACTTTCAGATAGTCTCCAAACCGGACAAAATGCTTCCACATTTTGTGATGGATACGGTTGGAAATATTCCAGGTTTGCCTGGTTTATTCACAGCAGCTATTTTTAGCGCTGCATTAAGGTAATTCATTAAGTTTTATGACATATATCATAACTAAAAGTTGATATAAACGCAAAAAGTAATGATACTTCCCTTTTACATTTCAGCTCAGTTTCCTCTACTTTAAACACTTTAGCTGGGATTATTTATCAGGACATTATTCAAAAATTCCGTTTGGTCAATCACAACGATTCTAAAGCAAAACTCATCATGATGATTACTGTGTTCGTTCTGGGAGTGTACAGTATCTTAGCTGGATTTATGGTTGATTCATTTAAATACATATTGCAGGTAAGGAAGACATAATCAAAAGCATTTGGATTTCTTGCAGCAAAGTATTTATTACTTGTAACTTATTAATTGTATCATGATACCTACTTTCTGTTCTCAGCTCAGTCAGTTTAAGAATTAATTACTATGCTAAATTTGAAAACGATTAGTCAACTCGTTTATTTACAGCAGGTTGTTGCATCAGTGCCCTACAGGAATCCTCTAATGATCTGAAATTTTTAGGCAATTATAATTCTTACAAGCCTGACAGTTGGAGCATCAACTGGAATATTTTTGCTAGGAATGTTAACTCCATGGGCTAATGGAACTAGTATGATATTTGCAACCATATGCAGCTCTGCTCTGATGACCTGGATCGCTATTGGAAGTCAAATAGCAACACAAAGTGGATCCCTGGTGTATCCCATGTTGCCTTTATCAGTAGAGGAATGCCATCTTAATGCAACCTCAAACATATTACCAACATCACCTGCTAATGTCACGTATGTTGATTTCATGTTCATTATATACAAACTCGTAAATATACGTTCGTTACCAATTATTTTTTGTCGTTTATAAATTTTAGTACAACTTCGAAGGAACCATTTTTTCTGTACAAGTTATCATATAACTACTTCGGTGTTGCCAACGTGCTGATAATTTGTATTGTGGGACTTGCTGTCAGTTTTGCAACTGGTACTCCAGATCTACGTAAACTGGACAGATCATTATTCGCTCCTTGTATTCATAGGATGCTGCCGAAGGAATTCATACGTAAAGAACATAAGAAGCTTCCAGATGGTCACGATGAAGAAATTGAGATGTTGACAAAAACAAAAATGAATTTAAATCAAAATATATCCTAATAAAAATGGCACCATTACATAATATTAACTATAAATGGAAATTAATATTTTGTATTTTGCATATTAAAATTTAAAATAAATTTATTCCAAGAGTAATATTATTAATAGCGTAAGGTCACCTATATAAATATATTTTATTTAACTTTGTAAAACAGGTTGAGCAATACTATTCTTAAGAGCCATTCACACCTACTGCTTTACTTCTAACTGCGACTGTTGTTGCCTTAAATCATATGTTTTAGTTATGTAGGTTATAAACCGGTTCGATAAAAGAACACGGTACTTTCATGCTTTAAATTTTAAAAAGTGTGTAGCATTCATACTTATAAAACTAGAACATTAAATTAAAGCTATAACTTATACATGAAAGGATTACGCATATTACCAATTAACTATTTTTTCAATGAAAACTATAAATAAAAATTAGAGCAATAGGTGGAAATGCTGCTTTAGTATTATCTTTACATCTAGGTATAACGTGTAGGCACTAAATTTCAAAATTATTAAAACAGTTGTTGAACAAATAGATTACTTATATTATACTACCGTAAGTTGACGCGTACTTACTTAACTTGTTACATATTTTCTTAGTATATTTATGATCTTTTCTATTTCTTCTGCATTTGTTACAGTTCTATAGTCAAGATGATGAACACAGATCCAGCAGTGTTCGGTGTCGTAGACTACATTGTCTTTGGAGCCATGCTGTGCGCCTCTATAGGAATTGGAATATATTTTGCGTTCTTTGGAGATAAGCAAAAATCGGTGGAACAATATTTACAAGGAAATCGTAAATTAAGTTCAATTCCAGTTGCTATTTCTTTTGTTGCCAGGTAAAATATTCGAGGTGTGCAAAAAGTGACGGGAAATTTTGGATTTTTGGAAATTTAAAAAGACCCGCGCTTATTATTTTATAAAATTCTTTTTCTCGTAAGTTAGTAGCACTATATTCAATTACTAAGCCAAATATGAGTAAGTTCTGTCAACCCGTTTGATTGCAGCATGTGGTTTAATTAATTCACTTTAAAAGTGCATGATTACTTTTACAACGAGTGAAATTATTGAACATAAGTTGCTTTAAAATGTATTTAGGTAACAGAATTTTGTGTGTGACTTACTTAAGACTGTGAGAAAAGACTAATGATAAATTTATCTTATCAAAAACACGTGCTTATTAGAAGGGCTAGTTTAGGTATAGTTTGGTTTACTTTATTTTTAATTATTTTACAATAAGGTTAAATAAAATGATATAGAGATTTTAAATCCATTAGGTATACACAATTATTAAATATACTCGTACATGCATACTGCGCAATTAAGTAGTGACACTTCTAACAACTATATTTGACTGTTTCAATTGTTTTTAGTTTAATTTCCGGCAATCTTCTCATGATAGTAACAAGTGATGTGTATGTTTATGGAGCCATGCCATTTTTATCCGCTCCTACTGTGATTCTCGTGGTTTTCTTAGCTGGCTATATCTTCATACCTGTTTACTTCAATTCTGGAGCATTAAATGCCTATCAGGTTAGTCAATTCTATTGCTTTTAGTTATAAATAAATGTTAAATTAATTATATACTTTCATTAAATGTTTATGTTATCTTTGTTTACAGTATTTAGAACTTCGTTTTGATTGGAAGGTTCGCAAAATGGCGTCTCTAATCTTTGTGTTTAATTCTTATGCATCTACTCCGCTTATTTCATACGCACCATCATTGGCATTTTCTCAAGGTATATAGGCATCCACTTGGTATATTAGAAAAAATTTCTTACGTAATATTTTGATATTATTTTGAGTAATATTTACGTTTCGTGATTGTCTATTTCACATATAAGATATCTTACAACAAAAATTACTACACTAATAAAACATCAAGTTAATTATTGTATTGCATTGTTACTGGAATCTAGTGTATTAAAATACCCTATCACAATTTTGTTGTTCCTAGAGAATAGCATAAAACAAATTCTGTGCAACCGAAATTAAAAGTGTATTTAAGAAAATCACACTCCTTACTTTTCCCTGACTTCCATAAAACCTGATATTTTCATTACAAATAAATTCCACGTAATACCTGAAAATATTACCTGCCTAAGAAATAATAAATGCTTAAACTTAAATAGATTTAAATTGAACTCAAATAGATAATATTGATTATTAATCAATAATTATTTCTCACGTACATTTTTCAGTGACTGGTCATGACGTGCATGCGATAAACGCCATTGTTATTGGCGTATGCGTCTTCTACACAATGTTGGTAGGTTATCACAAATTATTTCAGATTTTATAGTAATAAATATCAGCCCGACTACAAAAGTTTTTAAATGGTCGTTTTAGAACATGAGTATAAATTTGGTATTTAATTTAACACAGGGTGGCATTAAAGCCGTGATTTGGACCGACGTAGTTCAAGCGGCGATTATGTTGATATCAGGAATAGCCATTGTAGTATGCGGAGTAATTAATCTCGGAGGTTTAGATGTCGTTCTCGACAGGGCCGAAACAGGAGGTCGCTTGGTTTTATTTGAGTAAGTTAACATGTCAGTCAAAGTGTTATATCTAAATGATAGTTTCTAAGCTGGCTCACACTTCTAACTTTTCATTAAATATATTATTGTGTAACTTCAAACGCAATGAAAAGGTACAATGATGATATATTCTTTATGGTGTTTTCCTTTCTTGATTACATTTCACACTATTAGTTCAAAGTGTTGCGCTGTATTTTATAGTTTTACTCTAGTTTTCTAAATTTTCTGTTAGGAATGTAACTCAAAGAATGTAGAGAGTGACGCTAAAAGGGTTTAAGTCAAAATTCCAAAATTAGAACCGAAATGAAAGTTTGAAGGAATTGTAATTAAAGTTTTATCTAACTCCATTTTGATTACAATTTATATAATGTAATATATTTTTTTCAATTTTGACATGTTTTCTGATGACTCTGATGTCAAATATAATTAGTAAATTAAAAAGAAAGATAATTAATTAATTTCTTGCAGCTTTAGTCCAAGTTTTACAACTCGCCAAACGTTTTGGAACTTAGTTTCAGGGAACATAATAGTTTGGACTGGCCTTCTAGCTTTTCACCAAACATCAGTTCAAAGAATTCTAGCTCTAAAATCTGCAGCTCAAGCAAGAAGGTAACATTTTCATTATTTTTATATAGATTCCATAAAATGTTTTCTTGAATTAGTTAAAGATTGCTTTTATTCCAGAACAACGTTTGGTTTCGGCGTTGGATATTTCATAATAATATCGTTGGCCGTCTTTACGGGTGTAGTTATTTATGCTACGTATTATAATTGTGATCCGCTTACTACTAAGGTAACTGTATTCCTGTATATTGTAGTTAACACTTGTAGGCGTGCATCTTTTTCAGTGTTTTTGAACGTGGAGCGGGCGCATTGATGTATCATGTGTTCACAACAAACATTTAACGCGTAAGTCGCCAGGGAATTGTAGGTGACTCTTACGCGTCGGGCTTGTAGCTTTAGTAACAACACTTTGCTTTTATTATATTATAAGTACATTCACTGAATAATTTCTGTTTTTTTTTTGTTAGCAAGTATCCAAAACAGACAAAATTTTCGCTCACTTTGTAATGCACTCTATAGGCCATTGGAAGGGAATGCCTGGATTATTTATAGCAGCTATGTTTAGCGCATCTCTAAGGTGAAGTAATTACAAGTTAAATTTAAAGAAATCATTCACTATCAACATTGTAGTGCATGTACATTAAATTTCCCACATATGAGACTATATGGAAAAATATATGTTTTTTATTTAATCTGGTTCTTGATGAAGGTGCACCAGCTTCCAAACGAATAGAATAATAGTATCAGTCTAAAATCTTCTACTTCATACAGTATTATTAAAACTTTCTACATTATATATAACAGTTATAACATGTTTATCTTAAGAAATTCTGAGCCTGAAGTGTGCTATTTTTTATTTATTTTGGCAGCACAGTTTCTTATTTTCGAAATCTAATTTCAGTACAGTGTCTGCTTCACTAAATTCTTTAGCAGGGATTGTTTACCAGGATTACTTTCAGAAGTGCAAGATATTCAGGCATACAGATGCACGAGCCAGCTTCTTCATGAAATGCATAGTATTCCTATCAGGAATTTACTGCATTCTAGCTGGTCTCTTTATCCATAATTTGGCCAACATAACACAAGTAAGATGAATATACAATCTTTTTATAAGGAAAGGTGTAGAACCCAATTTACAAAACAGTTTCTTATATGAAAACTCTAATTATAGATAACAAGTAGTATTGCTGGTGTGTTTTTGGGAGTTGCATCAGGAGTGTTCATTCTAGGTATGCTGATACCATGGTGTAATAAGCATGGCGCGCTTTATGGGGCTATTATATCAATAGCTTTTATATTGTGGATCGCGCTAGGAGCTACATTTGAGCAAAGAAATGGAAATTTATTACATCCAACCTTACCTCTTTCTGTGGATGGTTGTGAACTAGGCAACATTACAACAGCAGCCAACGCAACATTGAAATCGATGTAAGGAACAATTGTTTTAAATAAATATTAGTTAAACCTAAGTAGAAAATGAATTTGTTGCAAGAAGTTTCCAAGTTAGAAAAAGCATAGCGTCTCGGAACAAATAGTCATTATTCAAATAAATAAAGCACGAGAAAAATTTAATTTTCAGATTACAAAATGTACCCCAGCAAGAACCGTTTATTTTGTATAAAATTTCATTCTTCTTTTATCCCCTCCTGACGGTACTAACAGTGTTAGTTTCTGGTGTAATCATCAGCTTATTAACTGGAGCGACTAAACCCGGAGAATTACGACCAAATGTGTTGGCTTCTTGTGTTTACTGGATGCTACCACAATTTAAAGAAACACGTGAAAAGAGACAAGATTCAAGACAGTATAGAGCTGAAGAGTTTGATCAAGAGAAACAAATCCCATTAACAGCTTTACAGAATGATATAGATTAAGGTTATTACGGTTTGGCAGAGTCATTGGCTTGAAATAGGATTCTAATGCAGTCGATTTCCTGAAAAATATTTGTTAATCATAATTCAACAGCGTTCTTCCTATTTCGAATGACTTGGTATTACTTTCACACTAAATACCTTTTCCATTTTCACTCATTATTAATATCTAGCAACGGCTACGTAAAATGATATGTATTTACTTTAAATATGAATCTCATATATACCAACTAATACTACAAAATATTTAAATAAAAATGAATAATATGTAACAACCGATATATTTCTGTAATTATTTCACCCCACGAGTTAACGTACCTCTTGTTCAGGCCATTATTTTACTTACAAAAATGTTTTATGATATAAGATGCAGCAGGTGAATAACAATTCCTTAATTAAAACCTATCGATATTTGTATTTAAAAGTTATCATTAACTGTAAAACGAAATAATATTTATTTTACGTAGTTGCATCTATCTAAAAGAATTGGGAAATATACGACTGCGTATGGAATGTGGGACGGTTCTTTAATCTAAGTGCGTTGGACTGTATTATGAATACAGACGCATGAGGTACAGACTTTTAAATAAATATAGCTTGGTGCATTGATAGATTAATTTAATTTTTTTTTGTGGTGCAATGTACAAATGTAACTGCACCCTATTGAAAAGTCGTATATCGCTTGTAGTCTGTTCCAATGTGAGAGGGAAAAGCCTTATATGTTTGTAAATATAAACTACCTGTTTAAATATTTGTCAATTTATTTCCATTATACATACTTACATATTATAAAGTTACATATTTTTTCTTATTAGATTTTAAAATTAATTTATTCTAGTAGTAATGTTATTGACAGCGTAATTGCAGCTACATAAATACATTTTATTTAACTTTGTGAAACACGTTGAGCAATATGTTTTACTATTCTTAAGAGCCATTCACACCTACTGCTTTACCTTTAATTGCGATTTATTGTTGTTGCCTTAAATCGTATGTTTTAGTTGCTGTGCGATGAATACGTTTGTTGTAGCGTTTTAGTTTTTACTATACCTTATTTAATACTAATTAATACATTTTCATTTTCGTATTTTGCATAAGCCTCATTTAATTAATTGGCGATTGCACATTATTAACATAGTCGATAAAAAAGTTCACTGTATTTACAAAATATACATTATTTAATATTAGTTACCATCTTTATTTAATTAAATTGTTTAATTTTATTTATTTATCGTCGGTCTATTTTCGATATAAACATAGAAAAAATAACTCTGGATCGGGGATCGAACCCGAAGAATCAATGCTCCCGCCCACTGTGTCGTCAGCTTTATTTAATATAAGTCTATATATTCGTCACATATATATATTATTCGTCACATATATATATATATATATATATATATATATATTATTTGTCACAAGCACAAAAGAAATTTTTCTTTGACAGATTGTAGGTTATAAACTTGTTCGATGAAGAACACGATACTTTCATGCGTAAATACTTATAAAACTAAAACAATAAATTAAATCTAAAACATAAACAAGAAATGGTTACGCATATTACCATTTAACTATTTTTTCAACGAAAAATTAAAATTAAAACAATTGATGGGAATGTTGCTTTAGTATTACCTTTACTTTTAGACATGTATAACGTGCTGGCACTAAATTTCATATTTATTAAAACAGTTGTTGAACAAATATATAACTTATATTATATGAGATAAACGCGTACTTACTTAACTTGTTACATATTTTATTAGTATATTTATGATCTTTTCTATTTCTTCTGCATTTGTTACAGTTCTATAGTCAAGATGATGAACACAGATCCAGCCGTGTTCGGTGTCGTAGACTACATTGTCTTTGGAGCCATGTTGTGCGCCTCTATAGGAATTGGAATATATTTTGCGTTCTTTGGAGATAAGCAAAAATCAGTGAATCAATATTTACAAGGAGATCGTAAATTAAGTCCTATTCCAATTGCTATATCTTTTGTTGCCAGGTAAATTACACGAGCTGTGCAAACGGGAGTAACTGGAACTTTTAAGAAGTGCTTGTTTAAGTATAGTTTAATTGATTTTATTTTTAATTATTTTAGAATAAGGTTAAATGAATGATATGGAGATTGTAAAATCAGTATTAACTAATCATAATACTGTATATCAAACATACACACTGCTCAATAAAGTAGTGACACTTCCAATAACTATATTTGACGGTTTTAATTGTTTTTAGTTTAATTTCTGGTAATCTTCTAATGGGAATAACAACTGATGTGTATGTTTATGGAGCCATGCCATTTTTATCCGCTCCTACTGTGATTCTCGTGGTTTTCTTAGCTGGCTATATCTTCATACCTGTTTACTTCAATTCTGGAGCATTAAATGCCTATCAGGTTAGTCAATTCTATTGCTTTTAGTTATAAATAAATGTTAAATTATATACTTAGGCTAAATGTTTATGTTATCTTTGTTTACAGTATTTAGAACTTCGTTTTGATTGGAAGGTTCGCAAAATGGCGTCTCTAATCTTTGTCTTTCATTCCTATGCTTATACTCCGCTTGTTTCATACACTCCATCATTGGCATTTTCTCAAGGTATGTTCAATGCATGTGTGTACTTTATTATCAGATAACTCTTTGGTTTTATTTGTAAAATCTACCGCTCAAGAAAGTATATTGTACAACAAATATTCTTTGCTTTCTTGCGCTACAGCTTTAGCCATTTTTGCAGCATCCTGATATTTTCATTAAGGTTCAATATTTGAACATATAATTTCAATATAAAACAAGAGAAACAATACTCAATAGTATATTTTTCAGTGACTGGTCATGATGTGCATGCCATAAACGCCATTGTTATTGGCGTATGCGTCTTCTACACAATGTTGGTATGTTATCACAAATTATTTCAAATTTAATAGTAATAAATATCAGCCCAACTACAAAAGTTTTTAAATAGTCATTTTAGAACATGAGTATAAATTTGGTATTTAATGTAACACAGGGTGGCATTAAAGCCGTGATTTGGACAGACGTAGTTCAAGCGGCGATTATGTTGATATCAGGAATAGCCATTGTAGTATGCGGAGTAATTAATCTCGGAGGTTTAGATGTCGTTTTCGACAGAGCCGAAGCAGGAGGTCGCTTAGTTTTATTTAAGTAAGTAAAAACCTTGATATGAATTTTTTTTTTTTTTTATTTTAGAATTTGAGGCGATTTCAATGATAAGGTCATATTCGCCTGAAGTTAACGTGTTATGAATTTTATATCTACTAATATAGTTTGTAGAAGTTTTTAAATAAAAGTATTTTATTGAAATAAATTTTACGGTAGTTTCTAAGTAGTTCTTAATAGATATTTGAAATATTCGTTAAATATATTATTGTGCTAGAAAAGGTGCATTACTAACATATTCTTTATGGTGTTTCTCTTCCTTGATTTAAGTGGGGTTCTAACGAGACGATTTAGTCGTTCAGTAATTGCGTATTGATACAAAACTTGAATACAACCTGAATCTAATATGAACATTCTAAAAATTAAGTGTGCACCAGGCGATACGTTTTACAATAGAATATAACGCAATTTGCAGAATTTATTTCGTCAATAGGACGCAGAATGAAAAGGAAATTAAAAGGATACTACATTTATTTTACTATCACGGCTCATTCTGTGTTTATAGTAGTTCTAAGTTAATACTATTTATAAACTACGCTGTTAAAATATTTGCATAAAAATGTTACAATAGTGGCTGATGACTTTAATGTCAAATATAATTAGTAAATTAAAAAGAAAAATAATAAATTAATGTCTTGCAGCTTTAGTCCAAGTCTTACAACTCGCCAAACGTTTTGGAACGTTGTTTCAACGAACATAATAATTTGGACTGGACTTCTAGCTTTTCATCAAACATCAGTTCAAAGAATTCTAGCTCTAAAATCTGCAGCTCAAGCAAGGAGGTAACATTTTCGTGATTTTTATATTGATTTCAATAAATCTTTTCTTAAAATAGTTTAAGATTGCTTTGATTCCAGAACAACGTTTGGTTTCGGCTTTGGATATTTGATAATAATGACATTGGCCGTCTTTACGGGTGTAGTTATTTACGCTACGTATTATAATTGTGATCCGCTTACTACAAAGGTAACTATGTATTCTTGTATGCCATATTTTAGTTTTCTCGGTGTTTTTGAATGTGTAACGGGCGCGTTGATGTACCACGGAACCCATATTTCACACGTGTTCACAACAAACCATTTATGCGGGAAGCGGAGTGCCAGGGAATTGCAGTTGGCTCATACAAATCGCATGAAATTTAAAGCACGTGACGACGTATTTACTTAAGTCGTAGATAAATCACGGAACCATATCCTTCAGATTATCTTAGTCCGAAAAGGATCGGCAATTAATAAAGACTCTCGCGTCAGACTTGTAGCCTTGGTAACAATACAATAGTGCTTTTTATAGTACTAATTGATTTCTGTTTCTTTTTTGTTAGCATGTATCCAAGTCGGACAAAATTTTCGCTTACTTTGTTATGCACTCTATAGGACATTTGATGGGAATGCCTGGATTATTTATAGCTGCTATGTTTAGCGCATCACTAAGGTAAACTAGTTTAAAGTTAAGTATAAGATAAATTAGTTAGTTAATCGTGTATTAGTGCACTATATCAAAATAATATTTAATTTTTTTATTTAATTTAGTTCTTGATGAAGTTGCACCAGCTTCCAAACGATAGAGATTATATTATAATTGCATTTTTCTCCATTTTATATAACAATTATAATTTGTTTAGCATAAGGAATACCTGAGCTAGTTATTGTTATTAAAGTCTAGTATTTTTTATTTATTTAGCCAGCACAGTATCTTATTTTCGAAATCTAATTTCAGCACAATGTCCGCTTCACTAAATTCCTTATCAGGAATTGTTTACCAGGATTACTTTCAGAAGTGCAAGTTATTCAGGCATACAGATGCACGAGCCAGTTTCTTCATGAAATGCATAGTATTCCTATCAGGAATCTACTGCATTCTAGCTGGTCTCTTTATTCATAAGTTGGCCAACATAGCACAAGTAATATAAATAGACAATCCGTTCTTATAACTATAAAACACAATTTACAAAACAATTTTTTATATGAATACTCTAATTAAAGATAACAAGTACTATCGCTGGTGTGTTTTTCGGAGTTGCATCAGGAGTGTTCATTCTAGGGATGCTGATACCATGGTCTAACAAGCATGGCGCGCTCTATGGAGCTATTATATCAATATCTTTTATATTGTGGATCGCGCTAGGAGCTACGTTTGAGCAAAGAAATGGAAATTTGTTTTATCCAACCTTACCTCTTTCTGTAGACGGTTGTGAACTAGGCAACATTACAACAGCAGCTAATACAACATTTAAATCGATGTAAGGAACAATTATTTTAAATAAATAAATGTTAAACCTAAGTAGAAAATGAATCTGTAGCAAGAAGGTTCCAAGTTAGAAAAACTATAGCATCTAAGAACAAATAGTAATTTTTCAATTAAATAAAGCACGTGAAATATTTAATTTTTAGATTTCGAAATGTACCCCAGCAAGAACCGTTTATTTTGTATAAAATTTCATTCTTCTTTTATCCCCTCCTGACGGTACTAACAGTGTTAGTTTCTGGAATAATCATCAGCTTATTAACTGGAGCGACTAAACCCGGAGAATTACGACCAAATGTGTTGGCTTCTTGTGTTTACTGGATGCTACCACAATTTAAAGAAACACGTGAAAAACGACAAGATTCAAGACAGTATAGAGCTGAAGAGTTTGATCAAGAGAAACAAATTCCATTAGCAGCTTTACAGAATGATATAGATTAAGGTTGTTACGGTTTGGAAGAGTTGTTGGCGTTAAATGATATTTGTTAATCAAAATTCATCAGTCTTTTTCCTATTTTGAATGACCTAGTATTACTCTCACACCAAATTCTTTTTCCATTTTCACTCATTATTAATATCTAGTAATAGCAATGCAATGGTACGTAATTACTTTAAATAGGAATCTCATGTATACCCACTAATACTACAAATATATTTTAATAAAATTGAATATTATGTAATAACCTATATCGGTTCCGAAATTATTTCACCCATGAAAATTAACCTAATTTACTTTTCAACATACCTTTTGTTCAAGCCATTATTTTATTTACACAAATGTTTTAAGATATAAGATACAGCTGGTTAATAACAATTTCTTAATTATTTATGCAAAAGATAACCAATCTGTTGTTTATCTATAAAATTTTAAACATTGCCTAAATACATTTGGTATCTTATTGTGCAATATTACAAACGTAGAAAATAAAGCTCACAATATTAAATAACCCATGCTCGTGTTAAGAAAATAATTTCAAAATGAATTCTACTCAAGGGAATCCGGAATTTGGTGAAATTGATTATGCAGTGCTAGGAGCTATGTTAAGTGTTTCCATGGGCATTGGAATATATTTTGGATTTTTTGAAAAATCTGCTAGTAACATTGAAGAATACCTGCTTGGCGGTAGACAAATGAAAACAATTCCTATTGCCATATCTTTAATAGCCAGGTATGTAGACGGCCATAAGATTATTCATGTTTACTAAACTAGCTTTACCAAACTTATTGCAATGTTTGAGATTTATTGTTACTCATTGAAAACTTGTATAATCACAATATTATGATCTTCATCGAAAATCAAATGCCAACATTTATATATTTTAATTGACATTATTTAGACATAACTGTAGTAAATTTGTTTAAATTTCAAAATATTTTAGGATATTGATATGCTATTCGATATTTGTATTTAAAAGTTATCATTAACTGAGAAACGAAAGAATATTTTTTTGGTAACCAGTTATATTTCTAACTGGTAAGGAGATATTGCAAATAAACCGTTTTTTTAGCGCCATTTTTTAAAGATAAATGCCAAGATGGATTCATCAAAATTCAGACTGGCATACAAAATATTCAGAATCAATGACCCAAATTAGTCAGATTAGTTTTTTTGCTAGAATGCTAATGTCAAAAATCGATTGTTTTTAATCTATAGCAAATGTTTTCTTTTCTTTTATTTTAGTCAAGTGAGCTGCAACACCATTATATTATTTCCTCTTGAAATTTATCTTTTTGGTACACAATACACAATTTTGTTATTCAGCGTAGTAGTTATTATAATGTTTACGTCATTCATTGTTCTACCGGTGTTTTACCACTGCAAAATAACAAATGTATATGAGGTATTTAAATTTGAAAGTAACATTTACGTAACATTTATATTATATGTGGCATTTCTGCTTTTACAACTAATAATTTTAACTTCTACTAATAAATCAATTCTAGATTCTTAATACTATGCTAATATACTATGTTAATATATTTTTAGATCTGAAATGATAGGTAAATGTTACTTAATTAAGTTTACTAGAAAGTAAGAAGTTAATAAATATATGAGATTAAAAGTGAAAATAAAAATATTTTCATTTTTCAGTACTTTGAACTTCGATTTGACACACGCGTTAGAAAAATGGCAACAATTTTCTTTATATTGGGAATTGTTGTAAGCGTTCCAATAGCATCCTATATTCCAGCGATCACATTTTCTCAAAGTAACTATCACATAAAAGTAAAAGGCGCCATACACACCGAATATGATGGCTTGATAATTGAATCGGCCAACATGCGTGATCGTTTACAGGCGCTAATAACGTTGTTGGTGGTTCGACTAGAAGTATGAGTTGAGATAATTTCCAACTCGAGACAAGTGATAACATGTATGAGAAAACAACAAATTTGTGTAGATAACATAGGCCACATTGAGACGTGAGAAGTAAAGAGTATGGCAACAACCATATCAAAAAAGTGATTAAATTCAACCATTTAAAAAGAAGAAAGAATTTAATATTTACACTTATGAAAAATACACTGAAGCTAAAATAGAAATGTTTTAACTGATGAAATAATAACAAATATATTTACTTCAAAACATTTACTTCAAACATTCAAAATATTTAAAAATTAATTTAACTAAGATGGGAAATTCGCGACATTTGCTTATAAACTGATGTTGGTGGCATATAGTCCCATAAATTGGTTCGGAGCAGAGCCGAAAATATTCGAGTGTGTATGGCGCCTTTATTATAATGACTAGAAACAATGCACGTAATTTAATTTTTTTTCCAGTGTGTGGCATTAATGTGCACGTAATAAATGCGATTATTACTTTTATATTTACTTCCTACACCGTGTTGGTAAGTTGTTTCACATGGAAGCATTTTCTTGTTCACAATTCATAATTCAAGTCTACTTTGTTGGGATGGACAACTTCCATTGCTATTGAACTCTATAATCCATTTTATTTTATGTTTCAGGGCGGCATAAAAGCGGTGGTCTGGACAGACGTTGTGCAAGCTACAATAATGGTTGGATCAAGTATTGCAGTATTCATAATCGCTTTAATTAATATTGGAGGTTTAAATGTTGCTTGGCAGCGATTAGAAGACGGAGGCAGAATACGGTTTTTTAAGTAAGCTAGTATAATTTATTTGTAATGAACCTTTTCTACCATGCAAATAAATCATCCTATATATTACGGCGATTTCTTTAGTTAAAACTGAATCAAAATGAATAACACTGAGTCGATAATAGGTTGAGTCTGATGTCATTCAAACATTGTTTCTAGCATGGAATTAAGTCTCACTGCACGCGATACTTTTTGGAATTATTTCTTCAACAATTCTGTGCTGCTCACTGGAATGGTTTCAGTCAGTCAAGTAACAATTCAGAGATTACTGGCAGTGCCAACATTAGGTCATTCAAGAAGGTTTGATTTATCTCAGAGCATACATTTTAATGCCTTATATTAGTAAAACATTATCATCATTTTTATTTTAGGGCTCTTTCTATTTTTGGCGTGGGATTCTTTTCCCTACTTCTCCTTAGCTTCTCACTAGGAGGGTTAATGTTTGCCACTTACTACGATTGTGATCCATACAAAGCTGGAGTAAGAATAACTAACCTTTTTAGTTATTGGTATTTATTTCCATGTTCTTTAGTATTCATTTAAGAAACATTTGCGTATGTGTTTTTTTAAGTTTGTAGATAAACCTGATCAGCTGCTACCTTACTTTGTGACGGACAGTATTGGCCACCTCACTGGAATGCCAGGACTATTTATTGCCACAATATTTAGTGCATCACTCAGGTACTGCTGAAGTTAAACTACAATCGCCGTCAGTACACCGCAAGCGCAGGAATTGAAGCGTTGATTCATACTACGTTTATCCAAACACAATATTTGGGTAGACCTCGTGACAGTTCGGTGATACATCGGGAAAACTGATCGCACTTTAATCGCATTTCGTTTTTATAAATTTCAAATGACTTCAACGAAACGGTTTACTCGGTGTATTGTATGTATTCTAAAATATATATTCTAAATGTGTATTCTGATACATCCTGTCTTCCTTAGTACAATTTCAGCACAATTGAACAGTTTAGCAGGAATTATTTACCTGGATATAATACAAAAGATGAATTGCTTCAAGCACACAGAGATCTCAGCTAAACTGTCAATGAAAGTAATAATTGTCATCTTGGGAATATACATCGTCTTGGCAGGCTTCTTCGTGGAAACTTTCAATCATATCTTACAAGTCTGTGTCAATACATTTTGCTGTTGGGTAAAATCATTCTAACCTTAAATAACTTTTTATATTTTTGTTATTAGATAGTAACAACATTAATGAGTATTACAATGGGCGTAACCGTTGGAATATTCACGCTCGGAGTACTAACTCCATGGGCCAACAGTAATGGCGTCTTCTATAGTACAATTACCAGTGTTTTAGTAATAAGTTGGATTGCAATGGGAGGACAGTTGGCTATAAGGAGTGGATCTCTTTCTTATCCTCCTCTAGCTACTTCTACAGAAGGCTGTTACAATTCTAATGAAAGTTTGGTGTTGATTATACAAAATTCTACCTCTTCATATATGTAAGAATAATTTTATTAATCTAGGTCTGTCTCACTTCTTGAATAGTTATCTGACAAAATTTATTCTATCTAATTTGTTTCGTTTTCTTTTAGTTGTATAGGTACGTATTCATCAATGTTATCTCAGTTTCAAATATTTATTTTGCATACTCAATTTAATATCTGTATTCAACCGCATCATTAACTGGAAGAATTCCAAGCAATGACAATGCACTATTCTAAAGTGAGTTTTGTCAGTTGGCTGTTTTCCATCGTTGTCTTAAAATGTAGTTTTGAAGGGTGCAGTGTCAGAATCACTAAGCGTAGAATCTCTAATATCGTTGAATAGATATTAAATTTTGAAGTAAATTTGATTTACACAATAAATTTACCAAATAACTGAGTTCTCTTATCGTTTCAGAAAATCTGAAGAGATAGATGATGATGTATTTTTTCTCTACAAATTATCATTCAACTGTTATGGAATTGCATCTGTTTTCATTACTTGGGTATTGGGACTTACAATAAGTTTTATAACTGGACCTACAGATCCAAGAAAAGTTGGAAAATTTGTATATGCTCCTTGTATACACTGGATGTTGCCAAAGGGAGATTATAAAGGAACATTAGAACCTAAAAACGAAGATGATGTTAAAAATTCATAATTAAATAACACATTTACAAATTTTCTTAAAGTTATTATTCAGATTTAAGTTGTATTATAATATTTAATTAATGACGTGTGGTAAATTATTCATACAGCTGTGGTACCAACTTTTTAGATATTAACTTAAAATTCAATTGCTTCAAAATATATTTCTATTGAATAATTCATATTTTACACAGGAGCTCAAGGAAAAACAAATATTCTTATGCTCCACAGAATTACGTCTCGAGTTATATTTGTTTTAAGAATATAGTCATAAATATGAATAGTATATATTATACATGATAAATAAACTTTAGAAATAAAATACGTAAATAGTAGATTGCAGATAAAATTAATAAAAATTTAATTGTAAGATTTTGAATGTATCTCATTGTATCTAATACATAATATTTAGAGCTTTTCTTTCCAAAATTTATACTTTCATTCCATTTGCGGTAATTTACCACACCTAACACTGCTTTAAACTGAACAAAATATTGCAAACTATTAACCAGGCCATAATTTTACTTACAAAAATGTTTTAAGATATAAGATGCAGCAGGTTAATAATAATTTCTTAATTATTTATGCAAAAGATAACCTATCTGTTGTTTATCCATGAAATTTTGAAGGTTGCATAAATATTTATGGAGATTAGTCCATGTATTCTCGTGTCATTACATTTTGGTGTTATTTTGCGCAATATTACAAACGTAGAAAATAAAGCAGATGCTCACAATATTAAAGAACCCGTGCACGCACGAGTTAAGAAACTAATTTCAAAATGAATTCTACTCAAGTGAATCCGGAATTTGGTGAAATTGATTATGCAGTGCTAGGAGCTATGTTAAGTGTTTCCATGGGAATTGGAATATATTTTGGATTTTTTGAAAAATCTGCTAGTAACATTGAAGAGTACCTGCTTGGCGGTAGACAAATGAAAACAATTCCTATTGCCATATCTTTAATAGCCAGGTATGTAGACGGCCTTAAGATTATTCATATTTACTAAACTAGCTTTACCAAAGTTATTGCAATGTTTGAGATTTAATGTTACTCATGAAACACTTGTATAATCCCAATATTATGATCTTCATCGAAAATGAAATGCCGTGTACAGATTAGTGTGACAACATGCGTTATTTAACATTTATATTTGTTATAACTCGTTTTTTGCCGCCGTCTTTCTAAGATGGATGCCAAAATCATCAAAATTGAGGCATGCATACAAAATGTTCAGAATCAGCGACCCAAATTAGTCAGAATTGCTTTTTTTACCAATTTTTTCGACAATTTGTCGCATTAAGTGATTTAGAGATACAGTTCTGGAAAATTCAGCATAGACTATAATTACTGCATCACACACAATCTTACATAACTTTAGGTTTCGGTTTTGAGCGGTGCTTGTTCAAATACGAAGGGGAATCGAACCTAGTTCCAGCGTAAACCAAATGCTTACGTCGATGCTTTCGATTATTTCTAATAATTGTAAATGTTTTTCTCTCATTTCAGTCAAGTGAGCTGTAATACCATTATACTCTTGCCTCTTGAAATTTATCTTTTTGGTACACTATACACTATTCTGTTATTCAGTCTAGCAGTTACGATAACTTTTACGTCGTTCATTGTTCTACCGGTGTTTTATCACTGCAAAATAACAAATGTTTATGAGGTATTTGAATTCGAAAATAACATTTTCGTAAAATTTATTTTATATTAAAATAGTTTCATTTTTCAGTACTTTGAACTTCGGTTTGACGCCCGCGTTAGAAAAATGGCAACAATTTTCTTTATATTGTCAATAGTTGCAAGCGTTCCAATAGCATCCTATATTCCAGCGATCACATTTTCTCAAAGTAACTATCACAAAAAATAGAAGGCCTCATACACACCCAAATATGATGGCTTGATAATTGGATCGGCCAACATGCTTGATTGTTTACAGACACGATGAACCTAGTTGGTGGTTGACATGCTCGACTTGAAGTACGACTTGACTATAATTTCCAATGCATACAATGCATTTCATAACATGTATGAGAAGACGACAAATCTCTGTAAATAACAAATGCCACATTGGGACGTAAGAAGGAAAGAGCAACAACTATATCAAAAAGAGCGAGTAATAATGCACTTTTGAAAAAGCTTAAAGAAATTAATATTTTCTCTTATGAGGAATATGCTGAAGCTAAAATAGAATCAATTTTTTAACTGATTTTATCATTTTTTACACAAATGTAGTTTTGTTGTATCTATTAAAAAAATATTTCAATTAAGATGGGATCGAGTGTGTGTGAGGCCTTAAGATATATTGTAATGACTAGTAACAATGCATGCAATTTCCTTTTTTTCTAGTGTGTGGCATTAATGTGCACGTAATAAATGCAATTATTACTTTTATATTTACTTCCTACACCGTGTTGGTAAGTCGTTTCACATGGAAGCATTTTCTCGTTCACAATTCATAATTCAAGTCTACTTTGTTGGGATGGACAACTTCCATTGCTTTTGAACTCTATAATCCATTTTATTTTATGTTTCAGGGCGGTATAAAAGCCGTGGTCTGGACAGACGTTGTGCAAGCTACAATAATGGTTAGATCAAGTATTGCAGTATTCATAATCGCTTTAATTAATATTGGAGGTTTTAATATTGCTTGGCAGCGATTAGAAGACGGTGGCAGAATACGGTTTTTTAAGTAAGCTAGTATAATTTATTCATATTATAAAGTATGCTTTTCTCTGATTCGATAATAGGTTGCATCTAATGTCGTTTTAACATTTTTCAAGCATGGACTTAAGTCTCACTGCACGCGATACTTTTTGGAATCATTTCTTTAACCAATGTGTGGTGCTCACAGGAATTGTTGCAGTCAATCAAGTAGCAATACAGAGATTACTGGCAGTACCAACAATAGGCCATTCAAGAAGGTTTGATTTATCTCAGAGCATACATTTTAATGTCCAACATTAGTAAAACATTATTATCATTTTTATTTTAGGGCTCTTTATATTTTAGGCGTGGGATTCTTTTCTCTACTTCTCCTTAGCTTTTCACTAGGAGGGTTAATGTTTGCCACTTATTACGATTGTGATCCATACAAAGCTGGAGTAAGAATAACTAACTGTTTTGGTTATTAAAATTTCTTTCAATTCACTTATCATAAAATAAATAAATTTTATCTTTGGTTAACATTTGCGTATGTTCTTTTTTAAGTTTGTAGATAAACCTGATCAGCTGCTACCTTACTTTGTGACGGACATTATTGGCCACCTCACTGGAATGCCAGGACTATTTATTGCCACAATATTTAGTGCATCACTCAGGTATTGCTTAAATTGAACAACAATCGCCGTCAGTAAATCGCAGGCATCTTTGCTTTGAAATTAATAAAATTTGAATCAGATGAAGTACATAAATGTAAACGTTGATTCATACTACGTTTATCTAAACACAATGTTTCGTTGTTAATTCGTTGATGATTCTGATACATCCTGTCTTCTGTAGTACAATTTCAGCACAACTAAACAGTTTAGCAGGAATTATTTACCTGGATATAATACAAAAGATGAATTGCTTCAAGCACACAGAGATCTCAGCTAAACTATCAATGAAAGTAATAATTGTCATCTTGGGAATATACATCGTCTTGGCAGGCTTCTTCGTGGAAACATTCAATCATCTCTTACAAGTCCGTGCCAATACATTTTGCTGTTGGGTAAAATCATTCTAACCTTAAATAACTTTTTTTATTTCGTTATTAGATAGTAACAACATTATTGAGTATTACAATGGGCGTAACCGTTTGAATATTCACGCTCGGAACACTAACTCCATGGGCCAACAGTAATGGCGTCTTCTATAGTTCAATTACCAGTGTTCTTGTAATAAGTTGGATTGCAATTGGAGGACAGTTGGCTATAAGGAGTGGATCTCTTTCTTATCCTCCTCTAGCTACTTCTACAGAAGGCTGTTACAATTCTAATGAAAGTTTGGTTTTGATTATACAAAATTCTACCTCTTCATATACGTAAGAATAATTTTAATTGTGTAGTTCACCTACAGACAGGTACACTGTCTTGAGAAGTACTTACCTAATCAATTCTTAAAGTTGGTTTGTTGTAGAAATGCTAAATTTTCTGTTAGCTGGAAATTTATTTTAATTGTTCTAAAAACACGTATACGTATAACATATATATACGTATAACATATATATATATATATATATATATATATATATATATATATATATATATATATATATATATATATATATATATATATATATACTGGACAGACTGTAAACCGTTGGAGACTTTGAGAGAAGTGTCTTATAGGTGTACCTTTGTCCATAAACATGCATATACTCTGTCTTTTCTTCCTATTTCTTGTTTTCTTGTGTTTTCTTTCATATATATATAGGTACATATTTATCCATATCTTCTTCCTCCATAATGTTATCCTAGTTTCAAATATTTCCTTTGCACTTATTATAATATCTGTATTCAACCTCATCATTGACTGGAAGTTCCAAAATTCCAAGCAATGGCAATGCACTAGACCTATTCTAAAGTGATGTTTGTCTGTCAGATGTTCCCATCGTTGTTTCAAAATGTAGTTATGCAGTGTGTAGTTGTGAGAGCCGCTGAGCTAAACTATGATAATAAATTTTGAAGTAAATTTGACTTACTCAATAAATTTACCAAATAACTGAGTTCTCTTATCGTTTCAGAAAATCTGAAGAGATAGATGATGATGTATTTTTTCTCTACAAATTATCATTTAACTGGTATGGAATTGCATCTATTGTCATTACTTGGGTATTGGGACTTACAATAAGTTTTATAACTGGACCCACAGATCCAAGAAAAGTTGGAAAATTTGTATATGCTCCTTGTATACACTGGATGTTACCAAAGGGGGATTATAAAGAAACATTAGAACCTAAAAACGAAGATAATGCTAAAAATTCATAAATAAATAACACATTTATGCGGTTCCAATTTAAAAAAAAGAAGTTAATATTCAGGTTTAAATTGTATTACAATATTTAATTAGTGATGTGTTGTAGGTTTTTCATATAGATGAGGTAACAAATTTTTAGATATTATTATTTTAATTTTAAATTAAAATATTCATTTTATTTAACGTCGAACTATTTTCGATGTCTTCCTACATTTGGCAGTTTTCATGCTGTCGTGGCCTCATATATGTTGACCTCACATAAGATAAGACATAATAAAACATCATCGTAATAAGATATAAAGATATAAAGACATAAAGATATAAATAGAGGTAAAAAGAAATGTAAAGAAATAAAATTATAATTATATTAAATAAAGATAGTAAATATTATCAAAGAAAGTATTTTACTGACAATTGACACATTTAACTTTAAAACAAACTTAAAACTCATTATTTAAACAATAGGTGGGATTAGCTTTTAATATGTAAATATTTAGTTAGGATTTACATATTAAATTACTACTGTGAAGATAAAGCCAAGGTTTTTGTAATTTGCAAACTTTGTGTTTTATTGTAAATAATGTAATACAATATACATAATTAATTCCGTCATGATACACGTTTGCTTAAACGCTTACTTTACTGTAATTATTATCAACAAGTTTTACAGACGTTTTATGAATTATTATCTAAGTGAAATCAGTATTATCCAGTTTGTCAAGACATAACGTTTTAGAGAATGAATGCTACACAACCTACAGTGTTTGGTGATGTTGATTATGGAGTTTTTGGGACAATGCTCACTATATCATTAGCAATTGGAATTTACTTTGGATTTTTTGGAAAAGGGGCCACAAGCACTGTACAGTATCTTTTGGGCGGACGACAAATGCAAATAGTTCCGGTTGCAGTCTCACTTATAGCCAGGTAAAATCTAAAAACATATATATAACAATAGTTGAATCATAATTTCACTTAAGAATAATATTCGTTGTTTATTTTGCTAGCGTGCTACAAGCTAATTAAAGCGTAATATTTCTACTGGTGCTCTTAAATGGTTTATTCTTTCAGCCAAGTGAATAGTAACACGTTTTTACTCCTACCTATTGAAATGTATAATTTTGGAACACAGTACATAATGATTGCACCAACAATGTTAATTACGGCATTAATTATTGTCTTTGTTACGCTACCAGTTCTATACAATTGTAACATTGAAAACACTTATCAGGTAACAGATGTAATAATTCGAGTTTTTAAAAATGTATTATGTGTAATACATATTTTCTTATGTTTTAGTATTTAGAACTTCGCTTCGACTCGAAAGTTCGAAAAATTGTAACTCTTTTCTTTGTGTTAATGACCATAGGTATGGCACCAATCATTTCATTTGTTCCAGCTCTTGCTTTCTCTCATGGTTAGTTGTAGAGGTATTTATACTATGTCCATATTAATTGTTGTTACTTTTTTCAAATATAAATCTTGTTTCAGTGAGCGGTCTTGACGTGCATGTCATTAATATAATTGTGTCAATTATTATCACTACTTACACTATGCTGGTGAGATAGTTTTTATATTAAAGATTTAGCTCTCTCTGAGATATTCACAAAAATTATTTATTTTAAATTATGCTTTTAGGAATATTCTAAAAATTTACCCATGCCTATAATACTATTATATACTTAACCAATACTTTTTTCTTTTCCGTTTATATCGAAACTTCTATATCTTCCAGATATATATTTTTTTAAACCATATAGAATTTATAATACATTTATTGTAAAATAATTTTTCAATGGTTTGCTTGCTTTCATATAAATTTCCTTCCAGATCAAATATGTCTTTTTCTTGATAATAATCATCATATCATTTCAAGTCAATAAGCTCACGATCTATACATGCTTCATTTGCTAATGTATCTTCCATTTTATTTCCACTTATTCTTGATTGTCCAAATATATATATTGTATATAGGACTTGTTTAAATTTATATTTTCTTTAAATTGAAGGGTGGAATAAAAGCTGTAATCTGGACAGATGTCGTCCAATCATTGGTGATGATAACATCCTGTATTGTAGTCTTAGTCCTTGGACTAATTAATATTGGAGGCATTGAACTTTCCTGGCAACGTGCAGAAGATGGAAAAAGGATCCAATTTTTTAAGTGAATATCATTAAATATTTATGTAATAAACCAATAGCTTCATTATTTTTTTGGAAATGTTTGATCATAATTGCAGCATGGATTTAAGTGTAACGACTCGTCATAGCTTCTGGAACCAGTTATTCAACGCGATAGTGTTACATTTAGGCTATACCTGCTTTAATCAAACCTCTGTTCAACGATTGATGTCAGTTCCATCGCTTAAACAAGCAAAAAGGTAGTATTCTATTATTATTATTTCGAGTCTTAATCAAACTAAATTTTATTGAGAACTAAAATTGTTGTTGTGAGAAAAAGACATAAGAATTATATAATCTCTACAAAAAAAATTTAACATATGTAGTTCTTATTCTATTCCAATAATGTTTGGAAACTAAATTATTTTGGTTTAATATTTGCTTGAATTTTATAGCAATTACAATTTATAAACTTTTGTTTGATTTCAGGGTTGTATGTATCTTCGCATTGGGATACGCTTTATTAATATTAATGAATTGTTTGATTGGAATAGTGATGTATGCCACCTACCACAAATGCGACCCAATTAAAGCCGGAGTGAGTAATGTATCATTTACTTCATAACTCGAAAACACAGAACATAGATCTTGCCTTACATTCATGTAATATTTAACTTAAGCGAAACCTTGTAATATTTAATCTAAAAAGGTCTAATTCTTTTATTTTAAAAGCTTTTAATCCTTAAAAAGGCCTTCTAAATATTTTGTAATCATATTCTTAATTTCCATTAGGTATTATGTAATTTATTGATAATCCTATATTTGATAAAATCGTTTACGCAACATGTAACTTTTGTAATGTTAGATAAACCTTGAATACACGTAACTGTGTTTAGTGGGATAGCATTGAAGTTTGCCAGAAAAGGACAGACAAAAGTTCATTCATATTATTTACTGTTTTTAAGATTATAACTCATGGTAACAAATTAGTTCCATATTTTATTATGGATATCATAGGACACCTGCCTGGAATACCTGGTCTTTTTATTGCTGCTGTTTTCAGTGCTTCTCTCAGGTATGGACATATTAATGATACACTATCATCTATTAAAAAAACAATTCATTAGATATCATTGTAATTTATTGCAGCACAATATCTGCCCAGTTCAACAGTGTCGCGGGAATTATTCATCACGATGTGATTAAAAAATTTGAGTTTTTTAACCACAAAAAAGTTAAAGCAAACTTATACATGCAAGTTATCATTGTAGGTTTAGGAGTTTTTAACATTTTAACTGGTTTTTTAGTTGAAAAATTCCAGGACACTTTTCAGGTAATTTTAAATATTTTGACAATATTTATCACCTGTATACTAATATTATTTATTTCCATAAAAATTAATGTGATATAATCATTCCAGATGGTGATAACCATTCTTAGTCTAACACTAGGGGCAACAACTGGGGTATTTACATTAGGTATGCTTACCCCTTGGGCCAACAATATTGGGGCATTTTACGGTTCTATTGCAAGTATTCTAATTGTTGGTTGGATTGCAATTGGTGGTCAGTTAGCTGTAAAGAATGGTTCTATATCGTATCGTCATTTACCCACATCCGTTGAAGAATGTGATATTGCTAACAAAACTTTTGTAGATACCCAAACGAATTTCAGTTTGATAGCTAGGTATGTTACTCGTTTAATAACATAGCTCCAACCTTCTAACGCTGTGTATTACTGTTTAGGCTAATTTTGTTTGAGAATTGAAACTAATACGTTACAAAATTTCAACAACTCACGGTCGTTCCATGCTGAAAGACGTCACTACAAATACGTGTCGCGAGTGTGAAAATTTGTTCTGTTCCCTTAACTATACGTCTTTAAAATGGAAGATAGGGAATGACCGTGAGTGGCTGGTAACGAATTCCTAACACCTACTCACTTATCAAAACCCTATACAACAAGTCCACTGCTTGATGTAACACACTGTACATTCTTATAACAAATTATTATTGAATCAGTATTGGTATTTTTTGCAGTGTTTCTACTGTGATTGCAGATGATGTATTCTTTCTTTACAAACTATCATTTAATTATTATGCTGTTGCAAGTTTACTAATAGTTTGGGTAGTTGGCCTAATCATCAGCTTCATTACTGGACCTCCTAAACCTAAGCAGTTGGAAAAGAAATTGTTTGCATCTTGCATTCACTGGATCTTACCAAAAATTGAAAATGATGTCTCCAGCACCCCAAACTAAATAAAAATATACATAACGGTCAAGTTTTGGAGATTATTTTGTAGCCAATAAAATTGTTAAGTTTAAGATATTCTTTCCTCAGCAATTTGATAGTAGAGTAAGTGTGAGCCTATGCTAGAAATGTATATCTTTTCAAAACGAAAAATGGTTAAATACAACATGTACAAAACAAAGTCTCGTTTGGTCAGTGTTATCAGAACAAATGTATCTTGTAACTGAAAGTAATTTAGTTATTTAGTTACACGAAAAAACAACAGGTACTTACAGTTATACTTACTAAAATAAAGAAATAATTAGTTACAGATATTGTAGCACTAAAAGTAACTAGATATTGCAACTACAGCACTGGATCTGTGGAAACGCACTTTAAGATATCGTTCATAAGCTCGTCCGTTGTCTTTATATGACCCTATATACGATACTCAATAAGCGATAATTAAAAGTAACTGATAGTATGGTAATAAATGCGTCGTGAATCGTGACTTTTGCTTTTAAAATCGAATATTACATAATTACATTTGTGTGTGTGAATTTCTTTCCTCGCAGTTGAGAAAATAGAATTTTACAGCAGTGGCCATGAATAGACCATTCTTGTTGTCGGAATATAAAGTTTTTTTAAAGTTAAAGCAGAACATTATTTAGGGCGATAAAAGCCTAGGAAGCTCAAGAAATTATATATATAGAAAACAAATAGAATAGGTTCTGTTAAAATAAAATTGAGAATATTTAAATCGCAAATTTTGCTACGGATCTCGTCTTTAAAATGGATACAGAAAATAAATATGTTTTTGGTGCAGATGATTACGCAATTTTTATAGGAATGCTTAGTGTTTCAATAGGAATTGGAATTTATTTTGAGTTAAAAAGAAAACGCACCAGATATACGGATGACCATATTCTAAAATCTCGTGCGTTGAAGACAGTTCCAGTTGCTATTTCACTTCTTGCAAGGTAAATAAAAAAATTAGTTTTTATTAATATAATAAATAGAAGAACTTTTTATCTCAGATAACTAATCGAGCACTTATCTTGATTGTTGCTGAGACAATTTGGGAATTGGGAGTTTTGAGTTTAAGAAAATATATTTCTAATAATAATTAACGATTAAAATTTTTAATTTTTCTTTTTACTTTCTCACGTAAAATTAAAACATCATGAGTGGAATATTACTAGAATATTACTTTGGAATATATTCTCCTATATAAACAGATTTGATGGTTGTATATATTATTTCATTTTCAGTCAAATTGCAAGTAATATGCTACTTCTGTTTCCAGCGGAGATATCCTACTATGGAATTCTATATAGTACCATTGCTCCATCTGTGATTATTGTAACACTTTTGGTTAATTACTTAACTATACCTGTATTTTATAATACAGGTATTACAAATGCATACAAGGTATGTTTATGCATACTACTAAACAAAATTATTTATTTTACAGATTACTTTAGAAAATAGTTGTAATGAATTTAATATTCTAGTATTCTGGTATATGGCTTAATACCAACTCTATATTTCTTGCTATAACTAAGTGTTCAATGATATGTTCCTATTTAAAAAAGTAATCTATAGCGATCCTTTTATTGTATTCAAATCATGTAACATCCGAAGATTTGCTATCTCTCTCATGCAACAGAGATACATTCGAGTGAGAGCGTGATAAATCATTTACTACTAACAACTAGGTCTTACATCGCATCAAGCTTTATATTATAATTGTTGTGAAAGAAGAAAAACAATCTCTATTATTTATTTCTTATGTGACGTCAAATGCAGAGCCAACAGAAGTGGAAAATTGAAATTGAAATTCGAAACAGAAATATTTCGGTTAATTTTTGAATATTTAAATGAAAAGAAAGGCCAATATACATTATACAATCAAGAATATAAAAAAACGACCTCTAAAAATAAATTTACAAGGCTATTAATTATTACGCTGTAGGAATCCGTAATAAATTAACAGATTGGTGTGAAATTTTAATTATTGTTGTTTAAATCATTAAAATATTCCAGTATCTAGAACTTCGCTTCGATAAACGAGTGCGATCTCTGGGAACAATTATTTTCGTCATGACTGCACTTCTGCTAGGGCCTATAACCTCCATTGTGTCTTCAATGGCTTTCTCTCAATGTAAGTGTTATAAAAATCTAACTAACTATGACAATTTTTAATTTAAACGTCAATAAAACATCACTTTATTTTAGTGTGTAAGATAAACCCACATGTGATAAATGGAACTATTTGTATGATCTGTGCCATCTACACAATGCTGGTAAGTAACTAAAATATCTAGAGCAAGAGTCGCCAAACTGCGGTCCATCGCAGCTATGGCACTAAACATATATAATTAAAGTTGAAATACAAGGTATTGCCAACTTACAGGGTGGCATCAGAACGGTAGTGTGGACTGATGTCCTTCAGGCAGCTGTAATGATTGGTTCCAGTCTAATTCTCTTGGTATATGGAATTACTAAAATTGGAAGCCTAAGTACGGTGTATCAAAGAGCATCGGAAGGAGGGAGATTAAATATTTTTAAGTAAATTAAGATGAAACTTATTCTTCAATAAAATTCGAGGGTTGATCGAACGGGCATGCGAAAGAGGTGCTCGCTTGGGGCGCTAAACTGAAAATACGATTTTGCCAAGAAAAATAAAACATTTTAATTTTGTAAAATTAGTCAGCGGTGCACGGCCAGATCTGAATAGAAAACTTTATTGAGGGTTAAGGATTCTACCCAATTCAATTATGTTTTCTTTACTTATTGTATCTTTATTTAATGTAATATGTTTATTTTTAGTAATACGGATTCGTTTTTAACAGCCAGACTAAACTTTTGGTGTCTTATCATAAATGTACCCCTTACACAGTATGGTTATATCGGACTTAACCAGGTTTGTATTCAAAGATTAATAGCAGTGCCATCTATACAACATGCTAGAAGGTACGACATAATGATTTATCTATAACTAAATTTGTTTTGCTATATCTAGATTTATTGTGTATTCTTGTTGCAGAGCCATGTACATCTTTTGCATAGGTTTTATGTTAATAGTTTCTTTGAATGTTCTGATTGGGATTGTAATATATTCCACGTATTATTTATGTGATCCAATAAAAGCTGGGGTAGGTTCACTGCATACTTTATTAAGTAATTACGTATACCTAGTATATTTAATTAAAGAAAGAAAAAACAAAAGCGTATATAACGCAATTACGCACTATTTTGCTATCTTCATTAGAATTGTTTTACATTTTCTAGATTGTTCCAAAAGCGAATCAAGTAGTTTCAAATTTTGTCATTGACACTGTTGGACATATATCTACGCTACCCGGTTTATTTATTGCTGCTATATTTAGTGCAGCATTAAGGTAAATTATTTTTGATATGGTATAATTAACCATATCACAGCAACATTTGCAGTCAGGTGTGATTTATTACAATTAAAATAATATTTAATAATGCATCAATTTCAGCACCATGTCTGCCCTATTCAACACATTATCTAGGATTACTTACAAGGAAGTCATTATTAAAATAAAATGGTTTAAACACTCGGAATTCAAAGAAAGTATTGCTATGAAAATTTTTATTTTGTCTATAGGTTTTTATTACATTTTTGCTGGTTTTATACTTTCATCATTTGCAGATATTTATATGGTGAGATATAATATAGATTTAATTAGGATGGTAATATTTATCCACAAACCTCTTTATTGAAATGTTTAAGAATCAACTAGAAAAGTTATATTGCTCAGGCACCAAATGTTTTTACAAACTAAATTTACGCGTAAAAATCAAACTGTTTGCCGATATCCAAACCTGTTTAAGGAGAATTTTAAGCTATGCTTTCAATGGTGCGGTCCTGCTTGCATATTTCTATAGAAATTAACTTTTGTTAAATTAATGACCTTACTCGTATATGTAATTAGTTCACGGATTATAGCATGATCTTTGAAAGTGATTTAATAAACAAAAGAATTCTCTACCTGTGTTCGTGGCTTCAGTACTGGCCATTTGTTTTCATGTACATATCTTAGATACACGATACTTTTACAATTTGTAGGTGTTAGTATGTATAATGAATATAAATTTTGGCATAAAAGCTGCAATATTCACCCTCGGCATGTTAACCCCTTGGGCAAACGCAAAAGGAACATTCTTCGGAGCCATAATAAGTTTCGTTTTCATGGCATGGATTGTAATTGGAGGGCAAATGGCGCTAAAGAATGGATCTATGTCGTATCCAATTCTTCCAACTTCAACCGAAGGTTGTACATTCAACGTAACTGCAATGTCGTTCGTAAATTCATCGTTAAACAATATGTAGGTTATTCTACTACCGTATAATTATCTACTACAATAGTTCTAAAAGGTATTTCCTTATTTCCAGTACAAATTATTCCACAGATGAGCCATTTTTCCTGTACAAACTGTCGTTCAACAATTACAGTATTTTTGCTGTATTAATAGTTTGGGTAGTTGCACTTGGTGTTAGTTTTATCACAGGACGACCAGACTATATTACATTGGATAAAACATTATTTGCTCCTTGTATTCATAAATTTTTACCAAAAGATATTTTATCAGCAAAGAGAACTCGTGATGAAGTAAATTGTACGGCACAGAGAGAAGCATTTTTAACTGGAGAGTTGCAATTAGAGAACTAGTTGTAATTAATAAAATAGATCTACGTTCAATATTAAAATGTTCTTAGTTCTTATATCTTATTGTTTTTATATTTCTTTTTGATATTAAATCACTTATAATTTTATGAATGCTTTTTAAAAATTTCGGTCGTTGCATTTTAATTTTTTAAGGGTTGATATATATATAATTCTAATATATAGAACACAATTTTTAAAGATTAAAAGATTAATTTATAATTTTGTTAAAAAAAAGTAAATATTTATTTGTATGTACAAAGTATATCTAAATTTAAGTCTAATAAGTAAATACTTGTGTTATGCAATTATGGGCGAACTGTTGTCATCTATTGGTACATTTAACTTTGCATTTTCTGCTTTTAACGGTTCCTAAACAGGTACAAAAGTTAGAAAATTATTTATTGTGTATATGTCACTTAGATCAATTATCAAAATCTTACCATTAACGAGATCAGCGTTTCAGGATCCAAAGATTTTCTGCTAAGTGAATTACGCTTGGGACAAAACCTACGAATGACAGGCGCTAATAATTTTGGTGATAAATCCCGAGGATCATTAGGGCCCGTACAAAAACTGAATATCAACCCAGCAACTGTGGTAACTGTTACTCCAAGCATTGCGTACCACATGTACGAAATATGGTGCAATTTGAAACTGTAATAATTCATGATTAGTAATATTAAAGAAAAAGTTAAAATTTCCAATAAATGCAGCGGCGTTACCCTTCTTCTATTTGAGTTGCAGCGTGGAATAAAGTTGCATTTTGCGGTGTGAATTCATACAAGCATCCAACTGTTGTTGTGTTCTTTACAATGTAAACTAATTCATGAGCCGCTATTGCAGCTTGAGAACGTAAACATAGCCATAACATGAAGCACAATCCAGTAAGACCTCCTGCCAAAGCGCCCTGTAAAACAGAACTACATATAAATAACCATAGCGGTATAAGAATAAAGTGCGCAAGAGGCTGAATACTGCGATAAAGGCCGTTAGCTGTCGAGGGTCCTCTGTGTATCTTTCTAGCCGAGCATAACTTATGTGCTGTCAACTTATATCGTCGTATAAATAAAATATAAATTAGGTTCTGATATTTTAAATATTCATACATTATATCTGTTTAAACAACTCTCTCTCTCTATCTTCGCATGGTCGGTATTCATTAATGTAACGGTCTTAACCCTACTTTTGTATTTCAAAACGTTTAATATTATAGAAATATTTATTTACCTTGGCGGTGACCCATGGAAGGAAAATACCCATTGAAAACATTCCTAGCAGTGGACTAAAGGTCATTGTTCCTGCAATCATTGACAGCTGAAGAACTCCTCCCATTTTTTCTACGACAATCACAAGAGCAACACTAAGTACTCCAATTATCGCAACTGATGACTTTAGCATTATATTAGAAGTTCTCTCGCTTGGAGCTCTTTTTGCAAATGGTTTATATAAATCTTCTAAGAAAACAGCAGCTGTAGAATTCAGTGCGGTTGAAAGAGAACTGGATAAATGTTTCAAACATTGATTAGGTAATAGGATTCTAAAGATGAATTTGTAAGACAGAGAGATCTTTTACCTTAAAGCTGCGCTGAATACACCAGCAACGAAGAGGCCTGGCAATCCGGGCCAATTACCAACCGTATCCATCACTAGTAGAGGCAAAAGTTGGTCTGGAGCTCGAGCTAACTGATTGGTACAAATATTTTCAATAAATTCGATTAGTTTTCTATCATGTAAAGAGGATATTTAGAAATAAGTTGCAGGTTGTTTACCTTTGTTTTAAGTGGATCACAATCGTAATATTTAGCAAATGTTAACAATCCTGCGTAACAGCAAACAACAATTATGAAGAGATAGATGAAAAGGTAAATCCAGAAAGCACTGAAATTATATTTACGATAATTTTCCTATTCCTTAAATATACAGTTTATACTAGCAAACAAGAAAATAACCATTGAACATAAATGTAGCATTTACGAAGCATTTATATAACTTCTAAACTTGTTTATGTTAAATAAATAATAACTATAATAAATAAATAATAATACACTACAAGTAATAATATTTGATAATAAGTATTTGAAATACACACTAACCGTTTTGCAATTTTTAAAGTTGGTAGCGCTAAGTACCTCTGTAACATATTTTGATTTACTGCGTTACTTTGGATCCAGTAGAATAGTCCACCCAAACTTAAGGACCAAATACTTTGACGCTTCATTGGATCAATATCCCAACTTAAATAGAAGTTAGTTAGATACATTTCAACATTTAAATAATTAAATATATAGTTTAATATATCAACTTACTCAGGTGATTCAATTCTACCGCTTTCCCAATTACGGTCCCAAATTACAGAGAATCCTCCAATATCTATAGTTCCTTTTATAACGACAATTAGTATTGCTCCAACCATTATACTTGTTTGTAGAACATCTGTCCAAACAACAGCTCGCAATCCGCCCTTAAAAAGTCACATTCTTAAGTCAATAATCTTAAATAAATAGTATTTTTTTTTTATTTATTTATTTGCCTTTACTTTTATTCGTCTTAGCCACCATCTTTTATACATATTTCAATTTTATAAATCTATTTTACAAATTTCTAAATGTTTAAATAATTCACTAATCAATTTTGAATAAATTTTTAGTATTAACAGGAAAAGTTTTAATCACATCTAATATTTCACTATTGAATTTTGATCTTTCTAAACTATAATTTATGCATTCAAATATAATATGATCCAAAGAAAATAGTATTAATTAACATAATACATTATAATAATTATATTAATTTTCTGTTAATTAACAGTGCAACATATGATGCAAAATGAAAACACAATAACAGGATGCCATGACAGACAATCCTATCATAATATAGATAGATCTGATCAACAATATACGATTCCGCGAATACGTCCGCAAAACTACAGAAAAATAAAAACAAGTCAGATAAGCGTAGTTTTCTAATAAAATTTCTCTAATATTTTGTTTTAGATTTGGCGGTATTTCATTACCTAATTTTTGTTATAATTTTGCCAATTTTAAAAAGTGAATATAATCCATAGAGCCGTTTTTTTAATTCTCAGGTGAAACCTAAACCTAAACAGTTCTAACCTAAAAAGTGGTTGCTTGGTTAAGTTACATTTATATTCGAGTCAAACAAAAATCAGAGCTGAGAAAATAAATTATCAATCAAGGTTTCGATCTCAGTTAACTGAGAATTGAAAAAAACGGTTCTTAGTCTACTTCCTTATCAAACTTACCACTAAGGTATAGAACACACACACTATGCAAACAACTGGGGTTACTATGTGAACGTTGACGCCAGTAACTAAATATAAAGAAAATTACTTGATTTACTTGAATAATATAAACACATGCAGATTTAATTACAATTTATAATTACCTTGATTAAACGCTAAAGCCGGTACATAAATCACAATAGGAAGCCACGTGATCTGTAAAATTAAAATGTATCATCCACGCGTGGTGTAATATTTATTGCGACATTTTATAAATCAACGCAAATTTCATGAATGTAATTCACCAACTCATTGTTTGTTAACAAAATATTTATATATAAATAATAAATTTTACTCTGAATAAATATGTATTATCTGTTTCGTACTCGCAACGTAATTTATATTTATATATTAATTAGTTTATTCAATTATTTAAATAGTCTAATTTTATTCAAAGTTGATTTGCAGCTAATTTTAGAACAGAAGCATTATCGCAGGTGATTTATGACTCTGAAAAGATAACTGTTTCTTCATGTATTTAGTTACATTGTGTATTTTATTTGAAATTAGTCTATTTAGAATAGTATTTAGCGCAATTAAAGTACAGTGGATTTATAAATATATACAAATGATTAAGTATAGGTTGATTAAGTAGTCATTACTTATTGTCTAGAAATATTAAATTTAAGATCCTAATAGGGTAATTCCGGTTTAGAATCACATGTGACGATTAAAATGTCATTCATAAATTTCATCATCTAACATCGAGAAATATTACGCTTACAATGAAGCTGCGCATAGAATACATATAAAATTATGTTCTTCATAAAGGATATATAAAAAATGGGGACATTACCCCAGATTTATACACGATTCGAGCAAGACAACGCATTATGAGAACGTATCGCCTCTTGCTTGCACTCACGTGTGGAGCGCGTGCCATGTGATTACGTGACATGACTACAATCAGCGTTTTTTTTTTTGTATTCTTTTCTACGAAAGAAAATAATATAAATATACTTACAGTGACAAGCAAGTAGAGGACACTTCCAAATAGTCGAAGTCTGGTATCGAAACGTTTCTCCAAATACTAGAAAGAAAATAAAACAATAACTGATCAAATCGAAATCTTGAAGGTTTTAAAAGTAAATAACTACGTACTTCGTTAATAGACGTTAACTGCAAATCGTGAAACACTGGTAGATATGTAGTTGTAAATATCACGCCCATTGAAAGTACAGCGATTACTGCATACATGTATTGAACACCATATACGTATATTTCAGTCGGAGTGCCTAGTAGGGAAATTCCCGAAATGTAACTGGAAAAAAGTATATTTGTTAAGTTAGTTAACTTGTGATAATGGTGTAGTCAGGTAATAAGCACAAAAAGTTAGATACGCTAATTAGCAAAGGATTTCTTTTGATACTACTCGACACATGTAAACTGTTATGGTCCACCCAAATTTGATGTTTCTATCTTTTCTAGTTCAAGAGAAATAATATTATGGCTATATTTTTACTCCATATTTGATAACTGCAAAGTTCTATTCTATTCTACTAGTAAAAAAGGTACTATTGTAAAATCATATTTATATTACTCTTACTAATAGACCATAACTAACATAAATTAGTTGATGTCACTCATTTGGAAAATAAGTTTATTTTATCTTGTTTTATTTTTTAGTTTTAATTTTCTTGATTTCTTTTAATGTCAATATTTGGATAGCATGTGTCGTAACACAATGTCACGTCTTATAACGCTGTGAAAGGTGTTTTAGCTTTCCCTTTTCCTATTACGTTAAATTGCATATTTCCATTAAAATATATTTATCTTTAAAAAGAACTTAACAATAATTCTTAAGATATACATGAAATAATGTCTGTTAAATATGCTTCTAGCATATTATTTATGCAGACTTTGTTTAATAATATCTTACCTACTATTGACCAAGTCAAGAAATACAAAAATTTTAAATAACAATAAGGATCAAAATTCTAAAAGCAATGGTTTTATGAGTGTACTACTTTAATTAAATATGTCATAGATAAAATACGAGAGTAATTTAATAAATCAGTGATTTTTTTTTTTTAATTTTTTCTCTTTTTTCTCAACAAAAGATTTTTTTTTCGACAAAGAGCGCTTTACATATCAACATTAAGTTCGATACATTTAGGCCAGCATTATTCCAATCTTTTTATTCCTTCCAAATAGTAGGTTTCCTCAAGACTCTCAAAATAGACGTGCTAAACCCAAATCTTTTACCGCCCAGAAATTCTCTTAATTCTCAAAATATGAACGTCTCTCTGAACCTGGTGATATTTTTATGGATTTGTTGTTAATAATGGAAATTGAATACATAACTTTGTTGTAAAATTAACCTTAATTAAATTTAAGTTTTCCAGTTGTTTTTTTAATAAATACTTTTACTCACCTGGCTACAAGTGATATCGCAACAGGTATCATTTTCATGTTCCGACCCCCCATTAAGTAGTCCTGTGCGTTACCTGAATCTTTTCTACGTTGAACAAAACCAAAATATACACCAATTAAACTACTTGCAATTAACATTATTAAAAATATAGTGTAATCAATAATTCCAAAATTCTGAAGCTGTAAGCCGACATCCCGAACTTGCGAACTCCCGTTTACAGTCATTTTGACCGCTGTTATAAACCCTTAATTGTTACTAATTAGAACACAATATTTTGTTTATAAATAAAATCTTTAACCAGAACAGTTTCCGCCACACACAATTCTGTACATTGAAAATAATTTCATATTTCTTCATTTCAATATCTTATATAGCTTCCATTCTTATCTCTTATCAACAAAGGTTATAACTTTAATTGTTTTAACAGTTATTTTAGTAACCAGACAGATATATCTTAAGACTCTTTTAAATATTAATTCTGTCAAATCTAATCCAAAATATTCCATGGGTTCAGACTTGTGCAAACTACTTATAACTAGTGGTTCACTCATTTAAAGGCCCAATACACTTTCAAATATTTGTTTCATAAGTGACCAACATCAGTTAATAAGCAAATATCACGAGCTTTACATGTTAGTTATAATAATTGTTAAATAGAAATAATAAAAGTAATTTATACATTCATATGAAAAAATTTAAAAATAATATTTGGTTTTAATGTGAAACTATATTTTTGAATATTGTTCATCAGTGAAAGAATTAATATCTTTAAGATTCTTCACTAATAAATCGTAACTGTCTCTTTTTACGAGCATATCCTTGTTGTTGAAAATATAGCACCACCCCGAAGACACAGCAGTCTGGAGTCACGCTTTAATATACTCTCGCTAGTGTTCTGTCAGAATTAATGTCATTCACATATTAATCATTGCGGAATTAACCTCTGACAGTTGATAATTGAAATAATGTAAACAACGGAATTATTATAAAATGATGTATTTGTTAATACTATAATTAATTAATTAAATTAGATTTCTTTAATCATTGCCCGATAACACAAATACAAGTATTCATATTTCTTTCTATCGTGGAATAACTGACTGTATATATTACTATTTTTTTCTGCATTACTAATTGTTTATGCATGCTTGCGTTACTGACTAAGTAAATATTGTTTTAGATAACAAAAAGACTAAATATTTAATGCATGTTTTTTATTTTTGATATTCAATTAGAGGTCACAATATATTTAAACCTTTTTTAGAGGAATATATTTATATTTATTGTTGAATGATATCACAGGTTCATTATCTGGATCATTGTGTTCATTTTCTTCAACTGCTGAAGTTTGCTCTCCTCTTGGCAGTACGCAATGAATGCAAGAAGAAAATAATGAAGTATCTTTGGATTCTATGGAAGACGTAAGAAAGCTAATCACAAGCCCGACAATCCACACAATAAGGAAAGCGAATAAGCAGTAGTAGTTGTAAGATAATTTGTACAAGAAAAATATTTCTTTAGAATCTGCAGATGATATGTTTCTGAAAAATGGTATAACACATAAAGTTAATATCAATACTGAACTCCTTAGGAGAAGAGGATTGTTTATAATAGATTCCTTTTTTGTTAAGGTAGTTTATATGTGCATACCTTTCTTGCAAAGTTATATTAGATATACTTTCATTTAGAAAAGCACAATCTTCAATACTTGTGGGTAGAGGTGGATAGGATATGTCTCCATTTCTTAACGCTATTTGTCCGCCAATTGTAATCCAAACTAAAACGACTAAACTAATGATGCTACCATAAAACGTTCCTGTACTGTTGGCCCATGGAGTCAACATACCCAAAGTAAAGATACCTGCAGTTACACCTGTAGTTGTGCTTGTTACTGTAAGTACCATCTAAAACATATCAAAAATTAACTAATATAATTATTAATTAATTAAATTATCTATTGCTATTGTCATCATGGACAAGGCATGAAGTAAGAAAGGAGGTGGAAAAATTGATGTCGCGGAAAAGAGAGGTATTAGATGGTTATTCAAAAAGGAGGAATGGTAGAAAAAGACAATAGAGAGAACATATAAGTGAAGAATAGATCAAAGCAGGAATTAGAAAATGCAAGACAATGTACATTGGGAGCAAGTAAACAAAGGGGATATATTAGTTTTGGTACAAGCATGGGTGGAACAAAAAGATTAGAAGAAACTGAAAAGAAGATGGTTGACAAAGTATAGAAGAAATAGCAATTTAGAAGAAAATTTAGAAATGATTTTTACCTGTTCAATTTTCAAGAATGTTTTTCGAATATTTAAACGTTTAAAAAAAAAAAAAAACTATATTATTTCAAAACCCGAAGAAGAATTTAGTAAACGTATGTTTTACATTAATATTACATAGATGATACATTTATATGTTACTTTGTTATTTAATTTCTGATCATTCATTACCTGTAAAATTTGAGCAAAGTTATCAACAACAAAGCCGCCCAACATACAATAAATTCCTGAAGTAACGACCGTGATCTTCATAAATAGGTTGGCTCTAGCTTCAGTATGACTGAACATGTTCCACTTTCTTACGTAGTCTTGATAGATTACTCCAGATAACGAGTTAAATTGAGCTGATAGAGTACTGAAAAAATTACGTTTAAAAATTTACCTAAACACTGAAGAATTTACATTTTGTTAATGTAGTTAACCTTAAAGAAGCACTAAAAATGGCTGCTATAAATATTCCAGACATTCCGTTCAAGTGTCCTATGGTATCCATTATATAGAATGGTAAAATATTGTCTGCTTTGCCAATTATCTGCAAATGTATAAGAAACTATTTAAGAAACAACATATTTAAACCGTAAAAATACTTTTAAAAGTTGATGCACAAATAAAAATAAATATTTAAAAAAAAAAAAAAAACTGTAAAATTAAATGTGAAAGTAAATGTTTACTTTTGATTTAACAGGATCGCATTTGTGGTAGGTAGCGTACATAAGTATACCGGTTAAGGAACTTAACAACATAATCAGCATGGTTCCAATGCCGAAAATAATTAACACTCTGAAATTAACACATATAATTATGTTTTTCGTTACATGAAATATGACATTTTCTACAAACAATTTTTCTAAGTGCACATTGCGTCACAGGACAATTTAAAGATGAAAGATGTTTAAACAACCATAACATTTTTCTGCCGTAATTTATGGATGATTCCCTAATTTAATGATTTCAACTATCATTAACCATGCTGGTACCTTTTAGCGTGACCAATAGACGGAACTGAAACAAGCCTTTGTACACTAGTCTGGTTTAAACCAACGTAACTTAACCACCAAACAAATCGCCCAAAAGATGCACTCCAAAATGTCAGCCTCGCTGTTAAACTTGGGTCCATGCTGGAAATTATTAAGATTTTTTGATAACAAATATTTATTTCAATATTGCGTGATGTGTGATTAATTTTTACTTGAAAAACTCTATCCTTCCTCCAGCGTTAGCTCGTTGAAACACGACCCCCAACCCGCCAATATTAATCAAGCCAATCACTACGGTTAATAAGGATGAAAGGAAGAGGATTGATCCTTGTACGACATCAGTCCAAACTACAGCTTTAATACCACCCTGTATAATATTTTATATGAAACGTATCTACAGCGTAAATTTTATGAAAATGTTGTTTAACTTTCGCAAAATTTTTCTTATCCAAATTTGCAAGAGATCAATTTGTTTAATATGCAGTAGTATTTTTGTTAATTTTCTTTTATTTGTAATATCTACTCAAAAATAATATTACAAACTTTCTAACTAAATTTTATAATGTAATGTTAAGGTCCCGTCGGATATTTTATATTCATTATTATTTTCATTTTGTTTTTGCAGTGCATTAATAATAATTCTTTCTCTGTTAAATGTGGCTAACTAAATTACAAAATTAATATAATAACCTAATTACCGCATATATTTTTAAATACCACCGAGTTTCAAAATTATCATCTCAATAAAATGAAAATTTGCTTTATTAGCTATCTTACCAATGTTGTGTATAAAATGCAGATGGAACATACGCTTGCATTAATAAGGTGAACGTTGATTCCAGACACTAGAAAAATGAAGATTCATATTATAATAAATGCTGTTACGTGTTACACTTACGGAACCACCAGACAGAACACAAAATTTACTCTAGAAACTAGAAGTTACACGCGAGCGCACAAGACGCGCGCTGACTAATTTTACAAAATCAAAATAGTGTCATATCTTTTTTTTCTTTTCAAGTCAACTTTACAACGGCCCCACTCTTTTCAAAGAAGTCTCGAATTTATGAATATGTACATCACTTTGATAACAATGTACACTGAATTGAACTTGCGAATTCTTAAAAATACGCCAAATAGGACTAATTCTTTCAAAGGACGACGATAAGTAGTGGATACCTAACTAAAAAATAATTAATGAAATACGAGCACTTTCTTCAACTTGAACCCTATTCAGCAAATATTTATATTATAATTTTTTTATCAGTCTTATCGCATTTTAATTTTTATTTACCTTGAGAAAATGCAAGTGCAGGCACGTATGATATAATTGGTGAAAATGCAATTGTCATTAATATGTACAAAAATGATGTCAACCGTCGTACTCTGCAGTCAAACCTCAATTCCAAATACTAAAAATAAAGAAAATATATTACAACCATTAAAAATACTCCATCTTTTTAGAAAATGAAGTACCTTGTAAACATTTGTTACTCCCGTTTTAAAAAACACCGGTAGAAATATGTAGGCCACCGTTAGGGAGACAATAATCATTACAGGGGCGATTAGGGAGTGTTGGGTTCCATACGAATATATCTCTGAGGGATGCGAAATCAGAGCAATACTTGAAATTTGGCTATAACATATTTTATTATTTATTATATTAATAAATGCACCGTCACGTCGTACAGAGAGAGACATCTATGTTCAACACTGTATACTAGTGCTAGTATATATTATAAATTTAGTAATGAATTACATTTTGTGCTTGAAATACAAACCTAGCAATCAGAGATATTGCTACTGGCAACGTTTTCAGCCGACGTCCTCCATGAAGATACTCATCAACGTTATTAGAGCCTCTACCCCAAAAACCGAAATAGAATCCAATGGCCAATGAGAGACTTACTGCGACTCCACAAACTGCATAATCAATAGCTCCAAACAGAGGTGTCATGTTCTTCATCTGATTGATGTGTTTTACAAATGGGCACAGTTATTATACTTATTTTAAATCGGATTTGTTTCAATGAGGTATCTGCGAAAAGAACATTCAATTCTTTTTCTTCTGTCATAATTTTTTTTTTTCGAAAGTAATTGAGTAGGACATTTTCATAAAAAGTAATCACCGAAAAAAATTATGTCGAAAGAAATATGTTAATCATTTGCATCCTTCTTAACTTAAAACTAAATATCCTTAGAATATAATAATTATTCCTTAAGTGTGTAAAGCTAATAAATTAATTCGTAACATACGTAAAGTTATTTAACGAATAATATTTTTCGATGCATAAGTGGTACATCTGATTGTTTCTATTTAAAGTTATTTAGACTTTGGCAACACTGATGTGTTTGACAAATTGACAGACATGTAAGTACAAATCTCCGCTGTAAGAAAGTGGTTCACCAATACTAATTCGAATGTTTAATTTTTTTGCTAATAATAAACTAACAAATGGCGCACGCTGTAGTATACATTCATATAATTATCATTCTAATAAACTAAAATAATTTTCAGCAATACTTCATTATGGTAATCATGGTAAATAATTAACAAAAAATCCAATACACAAAATCTATATTTATACTTATTAGCATTTATGTACTAATTATTTAATGTATTTTGTATTAACGAGAAAAACGTACCTCTATTTCTTAGACTATATAAACAATGTAAATAATAAACCAAAAAACATTTGAATGAATCAGCGTGTAAAAAATATCGTATTTTATAATTAAAAGTAAATTAATAAGACACATTGAGCAGTTTCAATCCCTTACTTGCAATATCTGTTAGCTATCTTCGTATCTAATGTGTGCTGCAAAGAAGTTATTAATATATTTTACGCAAATATCGTACTGCACAAATAAAACATATTATTATTTTTAATGAAACAGTAGGTTAAAAATACAAAGTTGTTAAGTACAAGTAAAATGTATTTACAGTTTGACATGTCTTACATTTTCTTTGTTATTTTGCATTTGCTGGCCGAGCAATTATGTATTGCTAGAAATATTTGTCCAAAAGGTATTTAATTTTCTAGTTAGAATTCTGCAATTAGAATTCATATTCTTAATGACCTGGTTTCTTATTCTCTAAAAAGTTTTATTGCATTACATATAAAACGAATATTGCACAAATATAATATTCCAGTAGCTAAGTACATTTTGCCACGTAATTGGTTTTTGGTATGAGATTTTCTACTTATATGTAGTGAATCACGAAGTTTTACAATTTAAAAAACGAACGGATTCTTTTAATATAATTTTGTTGGTTCTTTTCAAATATCTGGGCATTATATAGTTCTATGTCTTTGCTTGATCTTATCAATCTTAAAAAGAACACTTTGAACAAAATTTTCCGATACATCTTTTTTCTAAATCCAATAATAAGCGCACTGTAAAGCCAGAAAATTGGAAGATTTTTCCAAATTGACGAAAAAACGTAGTGGAGTCTTAAAACACCTCATATTTTACAACCAGCCATTTTAATTTTTCTTGCAGCGATAGTAAAAATCTGGGAATTTAATTAATAAATAAACTAAAGAAATGAATAACTCTGAAAACCAATAAAATTATTAATTAATATGATCTTTATCGACTCCATCTTATCGTATAAAAACTTATTAGACAGCTATGTAGTACACTTAAATGATACACGTCTACATAAAAATCTGATATCATAGTAGGAGGTCATCCTAACAAAAGAAGTCTTTTTTAAATACGTAAAGTTGTGAAACCTTATTTCTATTTAAATAATATTATTATTTGTTACAGATTATTTTTTATTGCATATATTATACAAACAAATTAATATGTTTAAGTCAGTTTAAACCACAGAGTAGCGTAATAATAGGAAATTGTGTCAATTTTGCATTATCTGTAGTTATGATAACATTCGTAAGTCTACTACTACAATTAAATAAACAATAATTATTTTACACAATGACCTAAAAAGTAAAACTAATTATATACCACTGAGTACAAAGTAACAAAGTAACGTGAAGAAATGTTTTAACTAACTAAGAACTACGTCTATAACTTAACGCCATATTTTAAATTTAGAATTAATTTATTCACATACCCGTATACATTTATTCTTTTATAATTTTAAATTAGTAAATATTCAAAACATGAAATATATCAAATAATTTTATTTCTATATTACCTGTTTGCGCCTCCTTTCTATTAATGCGTGACCCCTTATTATTATATATTACTACTGTCTACTATTATTTTCTATAATATTTTATGTTTTTCAGGTATATTCCTTATTTTCTGTGATTTATTTAAATAATTTACGCATTAATATTTTTTTAACATTACCCTCGTAAAGGTAATACTTCTTGTTCTTCCTTATTTTTAAAATTGTTTTCGAAATCTTCATCTTTTGTGATATTTATATCTTCATCCGCGTTCGGAACTTTATGAAGCATATCTTTTGGAAGCATCCAGTAAATACAAGAAGCGTACACGTTCTTTCCTAGTTTTCGTGGATCTGCTGGACCCGTTAGGAAACTTACAATGAGTCCAACTACCCACACTATAAAAAATCCAGCCGGTGAAAAATTGTTAAATGCTAATTTGTATAGCACGAATGGCTCCTCTCGTATTTCTGTTATGGGTCTGTAATATTTGAATTAATCGATAAAATAGGTAATTCAATTTTAATAAACGAAAATATATATTACAGGTCGAAAAGTGCAAAAATATGCTAAAAAAATTAACAGATATATTAGAAATATATTGACTTACTGTTTCTTAAAGGTACTATTTAAAAGGGATAAATTAGTACATCCTTCGGTTGAGGTGTGAAGCTTTTCTTGTATTATGAGGCCATTGTTTATAGCAATCTGTGATCCAATAGCAATCCACGAAAGAAAGGCCAAACTGGTTATGGCTCCAAACAGCGCACCTTTAGAGTTTGCCCATGGAGTCAGCATACCAAGGCTGAACACGCCGCCAGATATTCCCAATGTTAGACCAGTAATACTGTTGCACATCTAAATTATGAAACATTTCCATTAACATAATCACCTAATAACAACTTGATAATAACCTTGACCTAATTGTTAAAGCAAAATTTCTACCTATATATTTTCCTGATCAAACTCATTATTTTTTTTATGCACGTATATTAACTTTGCTAGTTCATGCTTGTGAGTACAGGAAATTCATTCAAAATGCAATGTTGAAATGAAAATGCAAATAAAAGCATTTGGACAATTTTTGGAATTACCCCACCCAACCATAGAACGAGTAAAATTTACCTGGAGAATATGTGGAGCTTTGTCAACTATAAATCCACCTAAAAAGCAAGACACTCCGGTCACAAAGATAGTAACTTTCATAAATAACTTTGCGCGAGTTTCTGAGTGTTCGAAAATATTCCATTTTCTTACAAAATCTTCATAGATAATTCCAGACATTGTGTTCATTTGTGCAGAAATTGTGCTAAACATAAGTGAAAGAAACATTAGCAATTTTGAATTTTGTATATTATTTAAATGAACAATATGTAATACATAAAAACTATCAAATTAAATAATCATATACCAACCTTAACGACGCACTAAATATGGCAGCAATGAATATCCCAGTTAATCCTGTCAAGTGCCCAATAGTACTCGTTACAAAATAAGGAACTAATTTGTCCGGTTTTGATATTATCTGAAACATTTAACATTTAATATTTTCAAATTTGAATAAATATTTAAATGCCTAATTTTGTAAAAATTCTTATTTTAATCCCAGAATTAGCTATCTGACTTCAACGAATTTACAGCTAAGTACAGCGCACTAATAAACTAACAGATTGTTAAAGCTAACATAACAACTTCTCGAAGTTTGACAGGAAATGACAAGATATTTTCGACAAAAGTTCTCAAGCGAAAACGCTGTCCTTTATATTAACCAATTGCGGAACTATTAGACATTTATTTTTAAAAACTTACCCCAGCTGCTAGAGGATCACACTTATAATAAGTTGCGTACAAAACTAAGCCAATCAAAGCATTTAAAGTCATGACAAATATTATTCCCCCACCAAAAACAATCACTGCACTGCAATAAACATAATTAATTATTAGATTCAATACGATAAAAAAGAATTATGACTGTTGTATCAAATACCGTTTAGCGTCCTTAAGGGATGGTACAGAAAGAAGTCGTTGAACACAAACCTGGCTGAGCCCCAAATAACTACTCCAATACGTCAACAAGAAAAAAAATTGATTCCAAAAAGTGTGGCGTTCCGTGAGGCTAGGACTCATGCTAAGAATAAAACGTCATTTTAAAATGCAATAAAAAGTGTGAAATGTTTTTAATATCTTAATATTTAAAATGTGTACTTAAAAAGTATTAATCTGCCGCCAGAGCTTGCGCGTTCAAAGACAGTCCCTAATCCACCAACATTGTAGATTCCGTAAATTGCTAACATTAGACAGGATAATACCATTACTGCTGCTTGAACTACATCCGTCCAAATCACAGCTTTAATACCACCCTGAAATTTGGATTCATTTTGAAAATTTGCATCCATTTCGTATATCGGATTAAATATATATAATCAAAGAGCAAATTCTAGCACAAAGTTGCTTTTAACTTACCAGCATGGTATAAATAATGCAGATGGTAATCACAATGCCGTTAATAACGTGGGCGTTAACTCCAGTAACTAAAATATTACACAAAGTGTTAAGAGAGAGTTATGATTTCAGTAAAATATAAAATATAGTCGTTACCTTGAGAAAAGACAAGTGCTGGAACAAACGAAACTATTGGTATTGTTGTATACCCTGTGATTATGAAAATGAAAGACGCTACTTTGCTGATGCGCCAATCAAACCGAAGTTCTAAGTACTAAAAGTAAAATATAGATCAATAGACTTGTGAATTTAATTTTTGGACTTTTGCTCTGGCCTACCAAATTATGGATGTTTTTACTCCACTTTTACACAGTGTAGTAATGTATCTAGTTCCATATAACTAGTTACCTTATAAAGTAACTGAACTTACAAAATTATTTATGTATTAATAATTGTACCTCAAATGCGTTGGAAACTTCTGCTTTAAAGAATACAGGTATAAATACTTTGTAAATTATAACGGTGACAAAGGGCATCATGAGACAGACCATGTAAGGCAGAGTTCCAAACCCGTAAATTTCTGCTGGGAAGAGCACCAAAGCAATTCCGCTTAGTTGGCTAAAACATAAAATATATGTATATGAGTACGAGCCTATACATTCAATAATGCAATCGTGTTTCAGAAAACCAGTTAACCATGTTTTGAGAAAGAAAAGTGATTACCATAAGTATGTATATTAGATGCATATTTTTGTTTATTAAAGAAACTTATTGTAATATTTACGTAAGCAGTTTTACTTTTAGCATTTTTGTAAATAGCTCTCATATAATTTGCAAAATTTTATCTTATAATATATTTTTATATATATATAGCTTTTACATAACATTGTTTAGCTCAGAGATGTGCTCAAATAGTTTTCAAAAGTATTTAAATACCAAATAGACCAGGCTCCCAGAGCAGTTTCGTTGGCAAACAGTTTGCGATTTACATATTTTGTAAAGAAACTACTCTGGGAGCCTGATCTATTTGGTATTTAAATACTTTTGAAAACTATTTGTGCACATCTCTAGTTTAGGTTGATATACTGTAAGATTACATACTGAAAATAATCTTTCAACATAAGTTTATGTTTCCTGGCGTTAATTTAAACTTTTCAAATTAATTTATTATTAATAATATAACAGAACTGTGTCAAACTTATTTTTATAGATGTAAAAATATAAGAATAGATACATTCTAATCTTATATTAATAGGGAAATTTTCAGAGGGGAAAGAGAAGCGTTTGGAATATTTGAAACTCAAAAAACTTGGAACTGAAAATAAATATAATATAAAACAACTTAAATATACTTAAATGTTTCATAAATGGCTTTCGAAAATAAAGAATTTAATAACTAAGTTGATTGTTACAATGATTTAAATTCAAAAAGTAAATGCTTCCCACCTGGAAATTAGCGAAATTGCTACTGGTATAACCTTTAGTTGTTTTCCTCCATAAAGAAATTGATTGGTGGTTTTGGATCCACCTCCCCAAAAGCCAAAATATAAGCCAATGGTTAGTGATACAAGCAACAATATCACAAAAAATGCGTAGTCAAGTGATCCAAACACGTAGGAGTCTAGACTGTCCATTATTGACTTTGTACTTCACTATATTTAAATCAAATCTTTAACTAATTCAGATTAACATACGCGTGCAATTATTTTATTTATCTTGATTAAAACCAGCACGTTTTACTTTACTAAATATGAAAAGAACTTTTTGAATAATTTACGTTTAGTTAATTGGTTTAATAGTTGATAAAATACAATTATGTTATTTATCTTTATTTCCAGTAAAAAAACCACTGTTACATTTAAATATTATCACTTAAAGTACACATATTATTTAAGACTTTATAGGAAACAGTTGTATTTCAACAAGTTTATGTATTGTTTTAACAACTGTGTATTCCAATTGATTATCTTTTGCTATCGAAGCGTTCTATATAAATATTAGATTACGTTAGTGTCATCTTTAATAAAACCAGAAATACAGAATTTAATTTCAAGGTCAAAATAAAATAAGACGGTAGTTACTAAAGTGTCGTTTATGTTAACCGGAATCACTTTTACGCAAGCAAGGGCGACCACTTTCTGAATTTGAACTTATACAGTGTGATATAAAATTCACTTCTGTTTGAACATCGTGTGGTATAGCAGTATGTCCGTGTTTAATGTGTGATATAAGCAGGCGTAGTTCGTGAACATAGAGCAAAACACTCAATTTGAAGTTCCTAGACATCTTAGACTCTTACTTCTACACTTTGTGAACCTTCTTCCTTATGTTGTGACTCATTTCAAGAAGATTTTTTGATAATTTATATGTTACGTAAATTATATATAAAATAAATATGTTTTTGTGTTATCCTTTTGTAACAGTTACATACCAGTAGATTTATTTTCAAAAAGAAATATTATAGAGTAAATATAAAATTAATGGAAAATTTTGAATTTTTTTTAAGTAAATATTTTGAAAACAGTTGTTATATTATTGTTTTGTTACGTAAGTTTTTGTGGTAGAATAATGTGTTATTTAGCCCGAAGTAGGTCGTGTTTACACACTTTAATATTAGTTACACTGCGGCAGGTATCTTTTGCATATAAAATATTATAGGTCTATAATAAATATTGTACTTTCTCTCATAATATTTTATGTCTACTTTAGATCCCCCTCCACTTCCTTTTTTCTTACGTTTCATTCACTAAACAGTACGCAACTGCTTTCACTGTTGTACGATGAACACTTATCATAACAAGCCTGCTTTGTTTAATAATCTAATAGACAGTAATAGAGCCACGGGTTTCCTTATTACAAATTTGATAATCTCCTAATCACAATGAGGGTCTATTTATGCACTACCGCTAAAAATATGAATATTTCGCGTCTATAATAATGGCTTAATATTCGCATGGTTTTAATATTAATACACTTATTGCAGAAAGTATTAATGGCGGAACAATAACTGAATCCTAAACCCAGTTATTCCGGGACAGCATAGCCAAAGATGGATTGCCGTAAAATTCTTGATTTTTACCCCAATTTATTAACAACTTATATAATTATCTTTCCTTATTTAAAGAAAATCTTTTAACACCGACCGCTTCGGGACCGCTCTGAGCTCTGGCCTCTGAACATAACATAAAATTTCTGCACATCTTTTAAATTATTATATTTTTGTTTACATATGTTACATACTTCATACAGTTCTAATTTTAACAGAAATGGTATAGTTAAAAAATAAGTTAATGTTCCAAAAGGTGTAAACATACTACAAATATATTAGCACCTTAAACTTATTTTCTATAATATTTAAGTTTAGGATTTACCCTTAATTCGCTGTGATTTATTTAAATATTTTACTTATAATATCTTTTTTAACATTAACCCCGTAAAGGTTCTAATTCTAGTTCTTCCTTTTTTCTTAAATTGTTTTCGAAATCGTCACCTTTTTTTATATTTATATCTTCATCCGCATTCGGAACTTTATGAAGCATATCTTTTGGAAGCATCCAGTGAATACAAGAAGCGTACACGTTCTTTCCTAGTTTTCGTGGATCTGCTGGACCCGTTAGGAAACTTACAATGAGTCCCACTACCCACACTATAAGAAGTCCAGCCGGTGCAAAATTGTTAAACGATAACTTGTACAGCACGAAGGGCTCCTCATGAATTTCTGAGATGGGCCTGTAATATTCGAATTAATCCATAAAATAATTAAATATTAGTAAAGTTTGAAAGTTTTTCAACATTAAAAATAAATATATTTTCTTACTCGGTGAGAAGTTTACTAAACGTATTATTTATCAGAGATAAGTTAGTACATCCTTCTGTTGAGGTTTGAAGCCTCTCTTGTATTATGAGGCCATTGTTTATTGCAATCTGTGATCCTGTAGCAATCCACGAAAGAAAGGCCAAACTGGTTATGGCTCCAAACAGTGCACCTTTAGAGTTTGCCCATGGAGTCAGCATTCCAAGAGTGAACACGCCGCCAGTTATTCCCACTGTTACACCGGCAACGCTGGTGGACATCTAAATTGGAACAACATTACCATAAATACAATAGTCTACATAACATTTGATAATAACCTTGGCCTAATTGCATTTGAGTCAAAACTAATGAAGTATTCTTTTTGTATATTAATTTGTTAAGTACTTTCTTCGAATTAATGTTTCTCTGACCCGACTTCAGTTAAGAATTGGTCACGGTCAGATAATGGTCATCATTAAATTACGTCACTCAAATTTCACGAATTTTGTAAGTCTTTTGGAATTTTTCTTGGAACTGTCACACTCAAACACAAACGAAATTCAAATGGAATGATTAAAATTTACCTGGAAGATATGTGGAGCTTTGTCAACTATAAATCCACCCAAAAAGCAAGACACTCCGGTCACAACAATGGTAACTTTCATAATTAACTTTGCCCGAAATTCTGTGTGCTCGAATAAATTCCATTTTCTTACAAAATCTTCATAGATAATTCCAGACATTGTGTTCATTTGTGCAGAAATTGTGCTAAAAGAAGTATTAAAAAAAACATATGAAATCCTGTACTATTTATATTATTTAAATCAACAATATAATATTTTTAAAAAAACTATCAAATGAAATAATCATATACCAACCTTAACGACGCACTAAATATGGCAGCAATGAATATCCCAGTTAATCCTGTCAAGTGCCCAATAGTACTCGTTACAAAATAAGGAACTAATTTGTCCGGTTTTGATATTATCTGAAATATATTTAACATTTAATATTTGTAACTTTTGCAAAAATCAAGGTATCAAACAATAAAAAATATTGTACCAAATGACACAATATTCTATGTTTATTATAAAGATGAAGAGTTTATAGCTTGTCGGCATTTGACAAGGAATGAAACAAGGTTGTGTCTCTCCGTTTTATTGAGAATTTCCCTTAAAATGTGTATTACTTCCTTAGAAAATTTCTTATCTCAATTTCAATACCACTTTTCGGTTTATCAGTTGATGATGTTTGTTTAATATAATAAATGAAAATTTAAAAAATCTTAAATTCTCGGGCAGATACTATGTCTTTCACGTTAAAGACTCGCTGAACTATTTGATATTAGTTATAAAAACTTACCCCAGCTGTTAGAGGATCACACTTATAAAAAGTTGCGTACAGAACTAGGCCAATCAAAGTATTTAAAGTCGTGAGAAACATTATTCCCCCACCAAAAATAATCACTGCACTACAATAAACATAATTAATTACTATAGTCAATGTTCAGTACAAAATTAGTACAGAACATAAGAAGATGTCTCTGTTGGCATTCCAACATTATAATGTATTGTTGTCTCTAATAGAAGTAATGCGCATGACTACAATACGACGACTGCTGTACGCTACAGCGATATGGCATTCGTGTCAGTTGTGTTTTGGGCTTCTACACTGTCAAGATCATAATTCCCAACCATCTTGTTATTATAAGAATGTTGGTTCAAAGTAATTAAAAAGTGTAAAATTATTTTATCATTAAACAATTGAATAATTATTCAATCTACAAATACTCGCATGGTTTTATTTCGTACATGCGAAGCTGGTCCTTCGAGTCTTACAAAGCCGATCCTTCGAGTTTATTAACCGCGTGTGTTTTTCATTGTATTTTTGGCGTTTTATTACATTTGCCCCTTGGCGATTGCCATTGATTGGGTAAATGGGACGCTCTATTTTGGCGGATTCACGGAGGATTTGGATATTTTACAATTACATTTCCAGAAGCCTTACAAGCGAAGCTGGATATTTTACAATTACATTTCAAGAAGGTTTTAAATCCTACAAAAAAAAAACTGGCCTTACAAGCCATTGGTACCCGCGTGTGATTTCGTGGTGTTTTGAGGTTACATCTGTATAGTAACCAGCACAAGTGCAAGCTATTTTGTTACATTTACCCTATGGCGGCCTGGCAAGTCATCAATTGCCATTGATTGGGTAATGCAACGTTTGATTTAAGCGGATTCGCATATAATTTGGATTACTACACGTTTATATTTTAAGAAAAATTATTCATTACGGAAGAGGATACATGGATGCTGGAGGAGAGTAAAATACTTCTTTACTCATGAAGGTACAAAGTTATTATTACTATCTGCAAGTACCAATCTATTAAAAACTTCTCATGTTGCTGGATTAACCTGGATTAGTTTGTCATCCACGTTTCATCTATCATATAAGTACGAATCTATCACCTAAGCAAGATGGAGGGATTGAAAAGGCTTAGATCGGCGCGGACGGCTGCAAAAAGTGCAATATCACGGATGGACAATTACGTCAGCGACCCAAGGGCTCTCGACTCCGCTACAGTGGAGGTGCTGCAGGTGAAAAAAGAAAAGATGATGACTACATTCCAATCGTACGAGCTCACGCAGTACAGCATTTTAGAAATTGATGATCAAGATGAGGAAGACATTGAAGAAGTTGAAGAGAAGTATTTTAACATTATTGCAAAATTAAATGCTAGCATCAATAAGTTAAAAGAAGTTAATAGGCCTGAATTAGTTCCATTGAAGCTCCCAGCGGTGGAAATTCCAACCTTCGATGGCAAGGATATAACCAGGTTTAAGCCCTTTTATGAGCTCTTCCAAGCAGTGGTTCACAATAATGCATCATTGTCCGATGTTCAAAGACTTTTTTATTTGAGAAAGTATCTCGTTGATGAGGCTCTCTCAATAATTATAAATCTGCCGCTTGTGAACAGTTCATACAAAGAGGCTATTGATTTATTGTTAGCGCGGTATGAAAATAAGGCAAGATTAATCTTTTATCACATTAATATAATACTTGATATTCCCAACATGCAGAAAGGTACTGCAGTCGATATAAGGGCTTTTTTATGTCAAGTAAAACAGCAATTACAAGCGTTAAAAAATCTTGATGAGCCTGTAGACAAGTGGGATATGATTTTAATCTCGGCCTTAAGTAGAAAATTAGATATCGTTACTAACCGCACTTTCCACATGGAAAGAAATTTAGAAGAACTGCCTACTATGGCAGAATTTATTTCATTTTTAGAAAGACGTGCAATTGCAATTGAGTATAGTTTAGATTATAAAAATATGTCACATGACAATAATAATAAAGGAAATGTGGTTCCAAGAAAATTGTATAATCAAAATAAGTATTCACATAATAATATTGTATGTAATCTTGCTATTTGTGAATATACAAACCTTAAAAATGTTATGGAACAATCTTGGACAACTGAGAAAGTCCCAGAGGAATCAGATAAGTTTTCTGAGGATTACTTAAAGGCTGAACATAAATTTCAGAATTCAGTAGCACTTAAAAATAATTTAACTGTTGATTTGCCATTACTCAGCCTAGTAAATAAAATAGAATTGGAGGATTCTTTCTCAGTTGCCCCGCAAAGATTTAATGTGTTGGAAAAAAGATTTAGACGCAATCCTTCAGTATTGGAGGTTTATAAAACATTATTAAACAGATCAACCAGTATCATGACATTAGGTTTAAAACACAATATTATTTTTATAAATATTAAGTTAAAAACAAATTTAATTTGCTACAAGTCCAGTGTAGCTCCATCAAGTAAGGTACTTACAATACCCCAGCTTGAGATTATTAGCGCAGTGTTGCTGGTGCGAATCAAACAAGCAACAAATAAAATTTTTGATTCAAATACAATACTTCCATCAGATATTAATTGCAATGTTTACAACATTGATGTAAAACAAACATCTGTACTGTTGGAATTGTTAAAAGATAATTGTTTCAATAACATTGTAACTATTGAGTTGATGATTGTTGTGTACATTATGCAATTGATAATGTATGCTACATTGATAATTATGGTTTCTGTTATATTTAGGATAGTAATTAATTTGTTTTATATTATTTTCACAAAATTATGTAGACTACCATAGAGTTAAGAAGTTTATGTTATTTTGTGTAATTTTGTTTATAATAGTTTTAAGAAGTTCACATTATTTTTTGTAAATTGGTTTATAATAATTTTATGTAACATTGTATAATTTGATATTGGTTGTGAGCTTATCTACTTCTGCTGGCTGGCAATTTATGTTCAGTACAAAATTAGTACAGAACATAAGAAGATGTCTCTGTTGGCATTCCAACATTATAATGTATTGTTGTCTCTAATAGAAGTAATGCGCATGACTACAATACGACGACTGCTGTACGCTACAGCGATATGGCATTCGTGTCAGTTGTGTTTTGGGCTTCTACACTGTCAAGATCATAATTCCCAACCATCTTGTTATTATAAGAATGTTGGTTCAAAGTAATTAAAAAGTGTAAAATTATTTTATCATTAAACAATTGAATAATTATTCAATCTACAAATACTCGCATGGTTTTATTTCGTACAGTCAATAAGATAAGAGAGGTTTATTACTGTTGAATCAAATACCGTTTAGCATCCTTAAGGGATGGCACAGAAAGAAGCCGTTGAACACAAACCTGGCTGAGCCCCAAATAGCTACTCCAATACGTCAATTGGAACAAGGCTTGATTCCAAAAAGTGTGACGCTCCGTGAGGCTCGGACTCATGCTAAGAATAAAACGTCATTTTAAAATACAATAAAAAGTGTGAAATGTTTTTAATATTTAAAATGTGTACTTAAAAAGTATTAATCTGCCGCCAGAGCTTGCGCGTTCAAAGACAGTCCCTAATCCACCAACATTGTAGATTCCGTAAATTGCTAATATTAGACAGGATAATACCATTACTGCTGCTTGAACTACATCCGTCCAAATCACAGCTTTAATACCACCCTGAAATTTAGATTAATTTTGCAAATTTGCATCTATTTCGTTGATCGGATTAAAAATATATTAAATATTAAAGAGCAAATTCTAGTACAGAGTTACTTTTAACTTACCAGCATGGTATAAATAACGCAGATGGTAGTCACAATTCCGTTAATAACATGGGCGTTAACTCCAGTAACTGAAATATTAAAAAAACTGTAAACTAGTAAATGAAAATTGCAATTAGATTTAAAATAATTCGTAGTCGTTACCTTGAGAAAAGCCAATTGCGGAAATAAACGAAAATATTGGTATAATTGTATATACCGTGATAACGAAAATAAAAGACGCCAGTTTGCTGATACGCCAATCAAAACGAAGTTCTAAGTACTAAAAGTAAAATCCGAGTATTATTACTTATAATATTTCCTTATAAAACATAATTTATTCTACAAGTAAATGGTTTGATTCTTTGATAATGTTAAGTAATTTGTTCTAACACTTGTACCACACAAAAAACAGTTTTAAAAGTGAATAGTTGAATTAATTTCAATCTCTCGTTTTAACAATGTGTGGGCTATTTTTAAAAAGACAATGAAGAAAATGAAAATGACAACCTTTACTACCTTTAAAAGACGTCAAGTGTTCTTTTTTTTAATATCGACCACTTATGGTCACAAACAGCAATGGAGAAACGTTATTTTCAAAATTGAAGTTAATAAAAAACAGAATTCGAACCTCTATGGAACAAGAGTATGGTATAGATAGAAAAATGCTAGTTAAGCTAAAATTTAACTATAGTTAAACTAATGTTTAAGCACAGTTAAACTATATATAAATTACAGATAAATGACAGTTAAACTACAGTTACATTAAAGTTAAAATAAAGTTAAGGAAAGAAAATATGTTCAACCCATATATATTTTAACGAAAACGGCTACTGAAATTTTTATTAAGGACTGTAGAGGGAAATGAGAATATAAATAGCTCCCGGGAATTCCCGACAGCATCCTATAGTTGTAATGTATCTAGTAGTAGATATCTAATAAAATATCAAGTTTTTTTATAAAGTAGCTATATTTGCTTATCAAATTGTAAAAGATTTGTAATAGTACCTCAAACGCATTGGAAACTTCTGCTTTAAAAAATACAGGTATGAAGATTTTATAAAGTATTGCAGTGACAAACGGCATCATGAGACACATCATGTAATTTTGTGTTCCGAATCCGTAAACTTCTGCTGGAAATAACACTAAAACAGCACCACTAAGTTGGCTAAAACATAAAATTATACATAATTAAATAATTCAATGGTTTACATACTTCAATAAACCAGATAAACATTTTTTAACAAATTCTTATATAAATGTTATATAAATTTAGAAACCCTCAAATTTTATTAATTAATTGAAGTTATTAATTTCGATTGTTATTAATGATATAAATTCAAATTGTAAATGATTCCACCTGGAAATTAGCGAAATTGCTACTGGTATAACCTTCAGTTGTTTTCCTCCATAAAGAAATTGATTGGTGGTTTTAGATCCACCTCCCCAGAACCCAAAATATAAGCCAATTATCAGTGATACAAGCAACAAAATCACAAAAAATGCGTAGTCAAGTGTTCCAAACACGTAGGAGTCTAGACTGTCCATTATTGAATTGGTACTTCACTATCCCAGTAAACAATTTGGTGAAGTGTCCTATTTGGTGAAGTTCGAGTCACTCGTACAATTCTATTCTAACGCTTTACAAGTTCTCTACCTGTCAAAGATTTTGTGTTAGTTTTTCATAATAATATTCTTTCTTTTTCCAACATCATTCATTAAGTATTTCTGTTTCTTTCCCACATGGGTATATTTTTATTATCCGGTCATAAATCATAAACCTACTCCGCTTTTAATTCAGCAGTGAACCGTCGTTGCAATGTCTGTAGCTCATAAAAAGGACCTTTCCTTTGAACGACTGAATAGAAAACGAACACGTTCCAGACAAAAAATTCATGATACGTAATAGAAATTAAGTAGAATTTACTCCAAAATGTTTACTGGGATATTTAATGTTAATTAAATCTTTAACTAATTCAGAATAACATACGCGTACGATTATTTGATTTATCTTGATTAAAACCAGCACGTTTTACTTTACTAAATATGAAAAGAACTTTTTGAATAATTTACGTTTAGTTAATTGCTTTAATAATTGATAAAATACAATTATATTATATACTCGTATATCTTTATTTCCAGTAGAAAGACCACTGTTACATTTAAACATTATCTTTTAAAGTACACATATTATTTAAGACTGTATAGGTAACAGTTGTATGTCAACGGGTTTCTAAAATTACTGTTTACGAGTATAATTTCTGTATTGTTTTAACAACTGTGTATTCCAATTGATTATCTTTTGCTATCGAAGCGTTCTATATAAATATTAGATTACGTTAGTGTCATCTTAAATAAAACCAGAAATACAGAATTTAATTTCATGTCAAAATAAAATAAGACGGTAGTTACTAGTCATGAAATAAATGCAAAATAAATACTATAATTTTTTTAATATAGTGTTTAATATGAAATATCAAATTATATAGTACATAGAGTCATATTCTTTAGTTTCGTTCCCTAGAACCTAATGTGACGGAAATTCTTGTTCTTTTGTTGAAAAAACCTTATAGAATTTGACAAAATAAGAAGAGGTATTCATCACATTACTAGCAAGCGAAAGTCAGGAATAGTATTCCTATATTAATAAAAAAGGTTAATTTAAAACGCAATACTTTATTAGGTAATAACATAAAACATATTTGTTGAATATCAACTAATTATCCGGGGTGTACTTGCAAAACGAATATCGAACATTCGTACTCGAACATGCATGTATGGATCCGGTGTTATATACGTGCATCGCACTAAACACAGTTACGAGTATTTAAGTTTGTATAATATAAAAGATGCTACCAAATTTACATCGATCTGTGAGCTATTTTGTTGCTATTACAACCATAAAAGGACCTTATTGGATTAAGATAATCATAAATCGTATTCGGATTACTAAAATCTTAAGAAGGTCTTCGAGTTTCGTGTTTAGCGGGATATAATATAACTTTTTTAAATTTACACTACGAAATCAATAAAACCTAAATAAAAAAACAAATATCAAAGATTTTCTTTTGGCAGCAATGTCTCCATTGGAATGTTTTTGTTATTTGTTTTGTATTTATCACTATTTCTATTCATATTAACTCTTTTCTTATGGTCTACGTCATTCAAATCAAAGTCATCTGTAGTTGGTATTTCTTCAATCATATCTTTTGGAAGCAGCCAGTGTATACAACGTGCAAATACATTTTTTCCCAGTAACCTTGGATCAGTTGGTCCCGTTATAAAACTTACTATCAACCCAACAATCCAAACTATTAACATTGTACTTAATATATATAAGTTGAAGGATAATTTATATAAGAAGAATGGCTCCTCTATAGATTTTGACGCTCTGAAATAAATCGTTTTGTTATAAATACATATATGAGAATTATATTCAGTCAAGCAATATATCTCATAAAAATTATCATACCCTGTTGCCTTTAGTGTTTGATTTGCAATTAGAATAGTTCCATTTGCACAACCTTCTATAGACGTTGGCAGCCGTGGATAAGACATGGATCCATTCTTTAAAGATATTTGTGCTCCAATTACAATCCACGCCATTATTATAAGACTTGCGATTGAACCATACAAAGCTCCTTTTGTATTTGCCCATGGAGTTAACATTCCAAGAGTGAATACCCCCGCTGATATTCCTAAAGTTATACTAGTAATACTAATGACCATCTGAAAGCAATGTTGTGGTTAATCTAAGATGCACTTCAAGGTTATTTATTATAAAAAATTACCTGGTATATAGATCCGGCATTACTAACTACGAAGCCACCCAAAATACATAGAATTCCAGCTATGACGACGGTGACCTTCATAAAGAGGTTTGCTCTGACTTCTGTATGCTTAAATAACTTTGATGGTCGAACAAAATCGCCATAGATTATTCCTGATAGCGAGTTCAATTGAGCAGAAATTGTGCTGCGGGTTAGAAAAAAAGAAATTCAATTATACATTCACGAACTTTTTAATTTCATTATAGAAAAATCTAATATACACATAAAATATTATCAGGGTCGGTCGAGGAGCGCCAAATTGTAAAAACAAGACACCTACTATAAATTTCACACAGATGTAAACAATACGGTGATTATTTGAAATTAGGACGGAGACCAAATCATTGTGTCTCTTATTTACAATAATTTTCTCTCGGTCAGGCTCTAAATGTTATTTTAAAAGTGATGGAATAAATATATTACTAAACCTTAAGCCAGCACTGAATATAGAAGCTATGAATATTCCGGGAATTCCAGTCAAATGACCTACTGAATCCATTACGAAATATGGCACCAAACTATCAGCTTTAGGTATCATCTGAAACAAATAATTATGTTAAGTTTATGTAACACCTACATGTTATATACCTGTTGCGTAAGGTTTTCTTTTCATGTTCATTTTGTTGCGAACTTTAAACTTACGCCTGCTTTCAATGGATCACACTCGTGGTACCACGCATAAATAATCAAACCAGTTAATGTGTTCATTGAAATTAGCAACATGACCCCAGCACAGAATATTATTAACGCTCTGAAACAACATAATATTACATTATTAAAAAAAAAGTTGATAGGTAGTAAAATCAACCAATAGTAGACTTTATGTGGGAGTAGCAGTCTTGATAAATTTGAAAAATATAAAAGAAATAATAAATGAATAAAAGAATAAGAAATTTTAGTAGTAGATTTATTAGATTAAAGGGTCAGGAGCTTCCTTTTACCCTGATAAATCTGCTACTGTTGACAAATATTGTATCAATACCTTTTAGCATGATTAAAAGTTGGTAAAGCTATTAATCTCTGAACTGAAACTTGATTTAATCCGACATGTGCACTCCACCAAAACGTTGAACTTAAAATTTGATTCCAAAAAGTTTGTCGTGCAGTGAGACTTGGATCCATGCTAGAAAATATAATATCTCATTATTTATTAAATGTCTGCAATAAAATACAAACAATCCCATGCAAAAAATTGTCTTGCAGTCAAGCTTGCTACAAGCTAATTTACCACTTCTCACATAGAAATTTTGACGCACTGTGCAAGATTCAACTTGCGTTCTCAACTCAAGCGTTACATTTCTATCTGAGATATAGGTCTATTTATTTAAGAGAATATGTAATACTTAAATAGTTCCAATCGATTTCCAGCACTGGCCCGCTCAAAAACAGTTTTTATTCCTCCAACACTAAGAATGCCGAAAACACTAACAACGACGCATGCAGTAACCATCACTCCTGTTTGTACGACGTCCGTCCACACGACGGCTTTGATTCCTCCCTATACGGGAAAGAAAGTACACCTCAACAATTAAATTGTACAATGTAATAAAAATGTACGAAAGTTATTTTGTAATATTTTCTCTGACGTCATGCGTCCTGCATTGGAAAAGTGCGATTAACATATAAAAAGAAATGAACATCACAATATGCTAATAATTCATGACGCATGGCGTTATAGAATAAGTTACATAATAAAGGAGTGTATTTGTGATACTTGCCAACATGGTGTAGATAATACATACTCCAACGACTACACTGTTGATAACGTGAACATTCACGTTGGATACTGAAAGAAAAATTAATTTTTAAAGTTAATTATAATAGATTTTCAATGTCATTTGCATTTATTTAATGAAAGAATTATTAAACTTTGGTAGATTAGAAAACGTAACAAAAAATATTTCGTAAATTAATACACGAATTTATGTTTTCTGTTAAGATGAATTTAATGGGAAATTGTTTTGCAAACATATTAAGTTTTTTACCAATTTAGAATATATATTCCAGTTTTAAAGTCTAGCATTTTACAACCTCATTTTCACCTACCGTTTGAGACTTTGTTTTTAGTTTAATTTTTTTTACATTTAATGTTAAAACATATGATTAAAACTAGAACTTAGTATGTGGGAATGGCGCTTAATAAATTAAACACTAAAAGCAAATGATTAAAATAATTTTCAGAAAATGTTACTTACCCTGTGAGAATGCAAGCGCTGGAATAAATGATATAATGGGCCCATAGGAAATTGCAATAACAACGAAAAGAAATGACGTAATTTTTCGAATTTTTCTATCGAATCTTAGTTCTAAATACTGTAACAAAATGTATGTTCACTTTGGTATATTATAAAAGTAAAACTTAAGATAGATACTAGTGTAGACAATGTTGTCATACACATACGAGTGCCATTCAAATATAAACAGACAAATATATTCTCGGAATGGAAAGTAATAATCTAAAAACTTGTATAAATTTTTGTTTTGATATTTTATAAGTTTTCTCAAATATCTCATGTATGCAAGGTGTGTTTTTCAAAGATCAAAGATCACAATAATGAAAAAAAAATGTAGTTACCTTGTTTCTTAAGCTCAAACTACACTTGGACTTATTAATTAAGTTGTAGAGCATAAAATGTTTTTGCAACAATTTTAATGCAAGCATTTTTACGTGTGATCAAACTTTCCCGAGATATAGCGGGGTGAGTGGCGCGATCTGTGTATAGATTTGTGACACCCTGTATAAGTACAAACCTCATATGCGTTAGACACGTTAGTAACAAAGAATACTGGAATGAAGACTTTAATAAGAATCAGCATCACAAGCGGCATAATAAGTGTCTTCATAAAGGTCTGCGTTCCGAACCCATAAATGTCAGCTGGGTATGACATCAGAAGAACACCAGAAACTTGACTAAAACATAGTACAGGAATTAACATATGGATAATTCAAGAACTCGATATAAACTTGAATAAAAATCTTAATTAATAATGTTGTAATTAATTTGTTTTCTAACCTTATATTGTAATAATCTAAAGAATGTTTTGTAACAAATATAAACTTTGTCATGCTAAATAAACCTTGCGTATTGGAAATGGTGATAAGCGGGAATAGTTGAGCAAAAAATGTACATTTGATTTAAATATTTAGTTGATAAATATGTATAATATACATATATATATACATTGTATATGTACGATATATATATACTTATTATATGGATTGTCAAGCATTTTGTAATACAAATTAAAAAAAAATTATCATATATTTAAATTTATAATTACATTATGTTATGAGAAAAATGTTAAACAATTTTAATAAGAAGTTTGGCATTGCTTCTTTGCAAGCAATTAGCCTAAATTCTCCAACCATTTTTCGAACTTAACACATAGAAACATATACGTTTAAAACGGACCACATGAAAAAGTTTGTTGCTCATTCTTGCTTTATACAATGATTAAATTTTAAGGAACTGAATCTTAGTAAAAGTTTTAAACAACACTTTTTATAATCTACCCTAAAACTATAATTGTGTTTATTCATTTCAAATCAATTTTGCCTACAACTTAAACCAAAATTGTGACAGATACCTAGAAATGAGCGATATTGCCACTGGAACAGTCTGCATTTTTTTACTTCCATGCAGATATTCTGATGTGGTGTTGACACGTTTTCCACAGAATCCGAAATACAGTCCAATGCTCAATGATATGACCAACATGATGATAAAAACTCCGTAATCAACACCACTAAACACAGTAGACGAGAGTATATCCATGTTTAACAAGAATTAATAGCTAAGGGATGTTAGCTAGCTCAAAGGATCTGAAAAAGACAATATTAAACAGATTTTAATGTAAACACAGTTTGACACACACTTGGTCCGGGGATCGAACCCGAAGGCACAGAAGTCAGCGACAAGCACCAATGCTCTCACCTACAAAATATTAAAAATATAAAAATCATTTAAACGAAAAATTTGTGACATATAACAAAATATATAACAGTTTTAGTTCACATACGATAACAATAAAATATATAAAAAAAAAGTATATAGTTGCAGAGTAAAATTTATCAACTTACATTTTTATTCAATAAAAAGTCAATGTATTAGTGTTATATTTCATATAAGTAATAAACTGTTTTGAATAAGACCACTATAATACACTATTATTTTTAATTACAAAATTATTACGTTAATGCTTTGAATTCACAAACAGAAATAGAAAAATACTTTGAAGTAGGTAAAATACCTGTTTCTTTAAGTAGAGGTTGATTCACAATCCAATCGTTTAAGGGGCATAACGACTCCTTCCCAGTGTGCTTATCACAAAAACATCTACTGGTGAAAAACACATAAGTTGATTTTTAGAAATTATGTTAAATGCTGATCAGCAATATAAGCCACCACATCTAAATTTATTAAGCGCCATTTTTTCTATAATCAGTTAACTGAGGTTTGCTATGAACCTTGGTTAATAATTTGTTTCTCAACTCTTATTTTTGGTTGAATCGTACGTAACTGTAGATCAATCAAGCAAAATACATCGGTTACATTCTTCGTAAAATAACTGTGATCAATGCTTCGGAAAACAAGAATTAAAAAATACATTTTTGCCATGCATTTTGTTATGCCATATCTGCAGTTTATCTGAGAATTAGAAAAACGGCCAATGAAATTAATTACGTTTAAGATAAGTGAAATTTTTATTGCAACGATTTTGATTTAGTACAAGAATAATAATATCGTTGAAGAGAGTTTCCAACTTTTGCAAATTAGATCTTAAATGCATAAATATTTACATATTTATATAAAACCACTTAAGCCACACCTTGAGGTGCTATAAATAGAGAGTATATACTTTTGAGAGAAAAACAAAGGTGCTCTATATTTACCATACATATTTACATTTATTCCGTGAATAATTTTAACAAAAGTAGAACTTAATTCTCGTAATTGCGAAGTTAACATATATTTTATCCTATACATTAAAAATCCGGTTTACCGCTACAGGTGTACTGTTCCGTCAAAACTGTCCGGTAAATCGTTCACTTTAATTCATTTTTTTACACAATTCTTTTTCAAACATTTAATTGAAAAAAATGTTATTTTGGCTTATTATTTACAGTTTTACTTATCTTTTTCCAGCCCTGGTTTTACGGCGTTTTTAACAACTTGTATCATATTTTTAGATGATTATATCTTTAATATTTAACTTTGTTTTGTATTTTATTGAATTGTGAAAACTTATTCAAATTTGTGCCCCGACGTTTATAAAATATATCACCTTGATAATCAACTAATTCCAAAATCGGTGACATATTCATTCTGATATGCCAGTGGAACATGGAACATCAGCGTGCAGTAACTGGAGAAACTGGTTTCTAGAATCTCATTAAATTAAGAATTAGAAACATTAACCTAAAATACAGAAATATTTTATTATAATTAATTTACAAATCTGATTAATATTGTATACAACCTTCAAGGCCGATGATAGGTCGGTCATCAAGGTTTGTTGTTGACTTTAATTTATGAAAATTTGTGAAGGTTTTACAGATATTGGTAATAAGTAATGTATCTTATAGTATAGTGAATTATTCAATTATCTAACTTACCGAGGTTGTATGGAAATATTAAAGAAAGTCTCACCAACTGTGCCTGGAAAATCAAAAACTTAACTTAAAAAATATCATATTTGCTAAAAAGGTCTGATTTATCTTTTAAACTGTATTAGCAATTCAAAATTGTAATCTCTCTTATCGACTAATTTTTAGAAATATTTTCATGTTATAAAATTAGTATTCCGTAAATATAAAAGTAATTGATTTAATTACTTTCTTTACCACGTTAATAATATCTGTATAATAATATATGTCTTTATGTATTATTCCGTATCATCTTATGAGACATTTCTGAGTTTCCCTTTTACAAAAAAAGAGACAAGAAACAAAGCTGACTTATAGGCGATTTATAAAAAATAAGTAAGCGTAATCCTGATAACCAGGGTCGGTCTAGGAGTAATGTATATTATTGATGTGGGATCATGATTTGGTGTCCCTCCAACTCTGTTTCAAAGATTCACCTTACTGTTTCCTTGCTTCTTAGAAAACCTGACTAATTAACACGTAACTTACACTAATTAAACAACAGCAAAAATGAAATACAGCAACATTGTAAATGAACAAGCCTAAGCCTAAGCCAGCACCGCTTATTTCGATTCCCCATGCAATTGCATTGTGAATTTTTCGCTGTAACTTTATTTATCAATTATAGTGAAACTCATTTACACTTTCCGATAAAAAGTTGACAATAGTAAATATTTAAAATAAGTAATTATGTATAAAATTATCTTAATCACAATTATGATGTATATGTAAATGTTTAATTCATTTTCAGTTTTAATTCACTCGCTAATTCATATATAATTATCTGCGCTTGTAAACTATTATAACTTATAAAAGGCCCAATACACGTTCGAATATATTGGATTGTAAATTGGCTCGCCCAGCATGCTTGATCCTTTGTGATTGCAGTGAACATGGTTGGAGGTAGACTCTACCTGATTTACTAGTCAATCTGATTTACTCTCTACCTGTTTACTCAAATAACTTCTAAATGCAACCAAATAAAATTATATTGCAGATAAACTTGTCAAATATCGTTGGAATACATACAATTCAAATGTTATTTAGAAATTCAATTTTATAATTTGGGTTAAAAACTAAATGAAACATGGAAAAGTAAAATTGCGAATTAATGTAAAACAAGTGCTGACATCTATATTTGAAATTTAAAAATATTAACGCTATAAGAATTTTTAAATCTTGTCATTGATAAAAGTTAAATGTATGAAGGAATAAGATATAAAATACATATTTAATTATTTAAAAATGTCTATTTATAATTGTTTACATAAATATTCTTTATCACTTTACACTTTATTATCGTTTCTCCATAATTACTAAGTTAATGTAGAACATCAATAACAGATGGCTCTTGGACATGCACTTTCCTATAGAGCGTTTTAACAAATAAGTTTGGGTCTTTACTAACTTTTATCAAAGCTATTTATAACAAAGTTCAGAAATTATCCAAAATATAATGAAGAACTTAGGACAGAAAATGTGTTGTATAACAGCAGTGGCCATTAATAAATCATTCTTGTTGTCGGGATATAGAGTTTTAAAAAAACAGAATAGTATTAGGGGCGATAAAAGGCTACGTGCCCAGGAAGCCCGAGAAATAATAAAAAAATGTATTTTTCCAAAAATCAAAATGGTTACAGAAATCAAACCATTAGAAGATATAAAGTAATTATAGATATTTGGGGCGTTAGACGATGTCGCCACTCCATGATAAAAATTTTGAATAAACAAGAAAATACTATATCTAGAGAACACATTGTGGGACAATATCTGGTCAAAAAAAGTTTTACCTCACCATTCTCTCAACATACAGCTGTATGTTTACAGTTGTAGTTCTAGAATTTGTAAATAAAGTTTAAAACACAATGTAAACATTGCTATCTATACCTCATCTAGCAAAATTGAATAGTTTGTTTAAGAAAATAGTAATATTACATATATGAAATGTAAAACTGATTCAAGTAATATTCAATTTTTTAAACTTGAAGAAATTATTTATCTGAAACCACCAGTAATTATTAAAAGTATCTTTGAACTTATGCTGATAATGCAGTATAGTATTTTATAGTGTAGTATTCGATTTCTGATGTTATATGAGTATATTAAGTTTTCTTGATTTCGTGTTTAAATATTTAATATTTGGTAAGAAGTTTTTTTTTTATTTATTATTTCTTTTTATATAATTTACCGGGTTTCCTAGGACCACGGTCCTGTGAACTTATTACATCGTTTAAAAAAATCTTTACATAACTACAACTTTTAAAACTACATAATATTTTATTCTAAATTTAAACTATTCCGCCTCATATTTGTAGTTATTCACTAATACAAGTTTTTTTTAAATAACTGGTTCTTATGGTAATCATTTTATCATACGCTATTATGCTAGCATACTTATAATCTTATCTGTTATACAAATGTGTAGAACCGTGGAACTGTTACGCGAAAATTGTTCATATTTAAAAGTAAAATAGGAGTGTTCAATTTTTCATTATTTTTATAATTAACTAATTTACCAACTACCAACTTAATTACTTAAGTAAATTTAAGAGTGCAAATAGTAAAATTATTGTTCTTTAAGTTTGATTTTAAAATATTGTTGCTGTGGTACGAGTAGCTTTTTGTTTTTTAGTTCTGTTTTCTTTTATTGATTATAACATTTAATTTGTTGCTACTACAGTTGAAATTGTAAGTAGATTTTCATTATTTACTTATTGCTGTTTTGTCGTTTGTTCAAATTAAAATTTCATTTTTTTCTTTTTTTTTATTTATTTATTTGCCTTGACTTTTATTTGTCATAGCCACCATTATTTTTTACATATTTCACATTTTTTAATTCTATTTTACAAATTTCTAAATATTTAAATAATTCACTAATTAATTTTGAATCACTTAACAAAAATTTAGTATATAGTTTAGGAAAAGTTTTAACAACATCTAATATTTCACTATTGAATTTTGATCTTTCTAAACTATAATTTATGCATTCAAATGTAATATGATCCAAATTTCCTTCTTCACCACATTGACATCTATCGTCGGATTTACTACTCATTTCTAAACCATCTCTTTTATAACAAATAAGTATGCAATGTAACGAGAATAACTTCCCAAAAACACAAGGTAAACTCATATAAAAGTGTAAAAGTGTAAAAGTGATAACTATATCAACAACAACAATTTATGAAATATGGTTCTTGTTTAGAAATAGTACGCATAATTTTTTTTTGTTGCTAGTTTTCCTGGAGTATTATACCATTTTGGAATCCTGAAGAGTTGCGCCAATTTTTAAAAGAACTTGCCATAGTAATGTTCATACTTTTTTTTTACACCACGATGTGTTAAAGTTGATTGAAAGTAAAAATCTTTAAAAATTTTAGGGAAAAAATTAATTTCGATTAAATTTTGTGTAAAAACTACTAGCATTCTGGGAGTTTTAATGGTTGTGATGGATAGCAGTGCTATTTAGGTTGCCGATACAAAAAAAAAATCAAAAAAAATTGAAAAATTGTGGTCATGGTAGTTAAAAACATCTTAAGGTGTTTCAATTTTCGAAAAAAAATTATTTTTTTTCTAATTCCTAAACAAAATGAGATAAATTTTTTTTTTTCTTTTTTTCTTGTGTAGTCATGAGCAGAACCACCTTCTGGTGCCGGCTTATCGTTGAATTTTGGGACACCCTGTATATAAAAATAATTAAATGTCAAGGATGTCAAGGAGAAAACTTCATGTAATATTTTTCACATAATGTTACGTTTCATTAGTTACCGAAGTTTACATCATTCTATTACAATGTCACCAAGTAAATGTAAAAGGCATTAAAAGTCTTTTACTAATATATTAATTTAATACGAAACATTACGCATAAAATCTTGCATAAAAAGCTTTATTAACGAAAGATTTTTTTTGTTTTGTAGTCTTGTTTACCTCTATATTAACCTAAGATATTTTATGGAATACGTAAACTATTTTACGTAAAGCAAACTTGGATTTACAGTATATAATAATAATTAATACACTTGAAAGACATCATCTCCTTTGATGATATCGTTTCAAGCTTTGTACAAGCATATGTAGAAGTTAATTGGGTTGTCTTCCCCTTCAAGTGCATTATTATGTTTCAGATGTCTTCCGAGAATATTCAAGACACGTTAGACATGAAGTCTTCGCTTCAAAACTTTAATATTATAGACTGCATATCCTTCGTAGCAATGCTATTGATATGTGGCGTTATTGGAATCTATTTTGGATTTATTCGCCGTCGTGGAAATTATGGGGACGCCGAAGAATATATTCTCGGTGGTAGAACCCTAAATACTCTTCCAGTGGCATTGTCACTTGCCGCAACGTAATTATTAATTATTCATGTACTATTAGTACGTAAAAAGTAATATTTGGGAAATGTCAAAATTTTAATGTCTTCCTTTTGAATTCCACAGTTACATATCAGGTATATCGCTTCTTGGTTCTCCAACAGAAATTTATGTATACGGGACTCAATATGTATTCATAATTATATCAATCTTTTTAATGGGATTTGTTACTTCAGCTATATATTTACCGGTATTTCACGATTTAAAAATAACATCTACATATGAGGTGAGATACATTATTTTACGTTAATTCAGTTTTTAAATTATATACGAGTACAGTGTGTTTGGAAGCATGGTGCAAAGCCTTAAGGGGATAATAGTTTAGAACATTTAGAACATTTTTAGAAAAAAAATTAAATATTTTTTTAATAAAATTTCCGCCGCGAAAGAAAATAAAATATTTTCAAAATACTTCGTTCTTAATTAAAAAGGAATTATCAAAACATTGGCCGATAATTCATTCATTAAATTTAAAGTTACGGTTTTCCGTTCAATATTTGATTGCCATGTTTCTTTGTCGTCTTGTAAAGATGAAGAATCAGGTATAAAAATCGTATAAGCAATCTAATAGCTGTTGTAGAAAAGAGACAACAATAGTTAGTGGAGATATATATATATATAGATATATATATATATATATATATATATAGATATAAAATTACTATTTTAATTGTGAATTATATAATTACGAAATAATTCGATTTTTGAGGTCTTTATTGTTAGTTTTATTAGGACATGGTTCTCAATGAAATAGAATATTATATGATGTATTGACAGGTGATTTGTAATTTGTCTATGATCTATGGTGTAACACTAGTATCTATTCAAATTTTCAGTATCTGGAGAAAAGGTTTGACAAGAAGACAAGGGTGTTTGCATCAGTTCTATATGTATCATCCAATGTAAGTACTTGAGGTTTATTTTTTTTTTAATTTGACAACAAGATTTATCCTTAATATTTTATTTTATATAACAGATAATTTGGCTGCCTATGGTTATATATATTCCAGCTCTAGCATTCAATCAAGGTACGTAAAAAATATTACTGAATATGCAAATAATGTGATACAGTCAATGTAGAAATAACAATGTGATCTTCAATCTAATTTTGAATACTTAGTACAGTTGCCAATCGTTTGCTTCGAAAACGACAGACAGATTTTCTCTGATTGACGAATATTTCTGAGCAATTTAAACTAAGATTTAACTATAGTCCAAATCACGATAGTTCGCCGGTGACTTATACTTAAAAGAGGTTATAACAGCGGCTTATATCTATAATACGATAATGAATTTTATCTTATTCGTTTCTATATACATTATAGAAAAATAAGTGAGTCTGTTATATCGGCAGTTTATACCCCACAACTTGTATTAAGTATGAGTCGCCGCCGAACTCTCGTAATTTGAACTATAGTTAATCTTTAAGAATTATTTAAAACACAATATCCGTTCTTTAGTTCTTTTGTACGTAGAAACATAATACACTTCTAATCTAAAATATTTTTCTTACGTAGCTATTCGTGACAATGTCATTATAGTCACAAATATTATGCTGACTATATTTTTTGCAATCATGCAATTGTTCAGTGGCGTACCGAAAAGAAGGGTTAAGAGAGCAAGTATACTAAATTACCTACTACTTTATTTCAGATCAAAATCGGTTTTACTTGTTTTGAGCAAAAAGAATACCATATTTGTTTACGTGTACCATAATGGAAAACCGGTATAAAAAGTTCTTCTTTTACGACATAAAATTCTTTTTTATCCAGGCACAACTTTTTTAATAACAAATCTTGAAAACCATACCCAAAATTATTCTTTTCAATTAACCGAATTTCGCGAAAACAAAATTTTGGCGAATAACTTTATTTGGAAACCGTTTTTACTTCTTACATTAAATTTCAGTAACTGGAACCAATGTGCACATAACTGCTCAAGTACTTGGCATAGTTTGCATTTTCTACACTTGCTTTGTAAGTACAGATAGATATATGAACTATTCAGACAATTGGTTTGTTCTTTATCGTAAATTATTAACGTTCCAGGGTGGAATTCGTGCTGTGGTTTGGACAGACCTCGTTCAAGCTTTTATCATGATTGGCGCAATTGCTCTAGTTGCTATCAAGGGAACTTTTGATGTGGGCGGTTTGTCTGTAGTGTGGAATCGTTCAATGGACAGCGATAGAATTGAAGCACCTGAGTAAGCATATTTCTTAATTACGATTTAAGTATACATCTAAGCATCTCAGCTTTCTGTTTTAAATATTTGTCTTTCAGTTTGAAATTCGACTTGAAGACTCGTTATACAGTGTGGTCTGTATTTATAGGAGGATTTGTTTATTTCTTGCAATTTAGTGCGATTAAACAACATATGGTACAGAGATATATGTCGCTACCTTCTTTAAAGCATGCTAGAAGGTTGGTTGAAATATATTCAAGTTTTTCACAGAAACTTTTCTCATAACTTTTCACAGTATTGTTACCCCTTACGAATTACTTTAAAACAATAAGTAAATGATAATTATTACCATTATCCATTATTTACAGAGCAATGTGGATTTTTGTCTTCACCATTAGTTTCATTCTTGGAATTTCCTTTTACATTGGATTATTAATTTACTCACATTACCATGACTGTGATCCCCTGACTACTAAAGCAAGTAGTTAATTGAAAAATTAGTAGATTATAATATATGACATATTTTCTTCTTTAATTCTACCTTATGTCCGTTTTACAAATCTTAATTTTTATTACGTATTCAGTTAGCAGAAGCACGTGATCAACTTTTGCCGCTATTTGTAATGACCACCTTTGAGAATTTACCGGGATTAACAGGAATATTTACTGCTGGTTTATTTAGTGCAACATTAAGGTAATTAATTATTGAATTTGTAAATTTATTAACAATGCAAGTTAGTGATTGATAGTGAAAAATAAAAAGGATTTGTTGAGAGGAGACTGGAAAAGAAGGAGATGGATGGTAAGGTACAGAGAAGAAGGAGAAAAAGGAAATAGAAAGAATCAATTTGGTAATGAGCTGTAATTTGGTAATTTAATATTGAAAGAATGTAAAGCCTATAGCCTAGAATGCCCAGTAAACATTTTGGAGTCACTTTGGCATCATATTGAAGATGTGTATGATTTTTTTGTCATGAAACAATTCAATCGTTCAAGGTAAATGTCAGAGATATGAACTACAAATGGTAAATTCATTTCACCTGGCGTCACTACCGTACCAGTATTGAATGAAGTTGCAAATAAACCATTAATATGTAACAGAGGGCAGGTATATCTTGTTTCTTTTTCTATAATATTCTGATGAAATGAATGTGAAGTTTTATCTCTACTAAAGTAAATATTTCCAAATGTAAAAGAGACAACAAATATATCTCCATTTAATTTTATGATGTTAGAAAGAGAAAGAATATTTCTGACAAGTTAAAAGATGTTTACTGGGTACATATTACCAATATTATGAAACTGTGTAATCGCTTAAATATTTTTTATGATGAATAGCTCGCTTTCTACTGGATTGAATTCAATGGCTGCCGTTGTGCTGGAAGACTTTTACAAGGGTTTAAATAAGAAAGAGCTTAGTGAACGAGCTACGGGTTACGTAATGCGTGGATCTGTTGCATTTTTGGGAGTTCTATGCATTGCTCTTGTTTATCTTGTTGAAAAACTCGGTAGCTTACTACAACTGACTATGAGTTTTGGATCTGTTACAGATGCTCCTTTACTTGGATTATTTTCAATGGGAATGTTATTGCCCTGGGTGAACAGTAGGGTAAGAATGTTAAAAACGCTTGCTGAATGTAATGGTGACATAACTGAAAAAAAAATTCGAAAAATTCTTAGGTTTGTTCTTGAGACCTTATTCACTTGGTGATACATAAGTCTCTTATTTTATATTACAGAATAAAACATTTAAAAGAGAGATTTTTTATAAGAGAGACTGAAGTTAAGAAGTTATGGGAAGAAACGATTTTTTGAAAGAGAAAAAAAGTATAATAAAATATAAATAATTAGGTATTTTACTATTGTAATCAGCAAGCGATATCTATCATATTATTACAAAATTTGATAGTATAATGTGGTTAGTTATAAATATATATTAGTCTAAATCTTGCATTGTTGCTTGGTTTAGTTACAATGCCTTCATTCAAGTCCTTACAGAGAAGGAAGTTGTTCAAAAAAGCTGAAATTCAGTGTCTAATTTTCTATAATAATAAAACACATGTATATTAGATTCAACAATACTTTTCAGTATACTGATAAGTGACGAAAGAAGTTAACAAATTAAAAGTTTATATTTAGGGAGCGTTGGCTGGTGGAATCAGTGGCTTAATATTCACAACATGGATTTGCGTGCACGCGCAGGTTGACATCATGTCAGGCGCATTATCATATACTACTAAAAACTTTACCACTGAAGGATGCAATTATAACTTCACTGCAAGTGTAAAAGAGAACAGTTCAATACCGAACAACACCGGGTAATATATAAAATATACATAAACATAATGATTTTTGTAAATCTGTATATATGGAGCAAATATTGAGTAAATAGTTCTTGCAACTACTGCCATCTATATTCTAAAACCAGAACTTCAAAATGTGTTTGCGTCTTTGATAAATATTTATAAAAAAAATTCTTATATGTAACAGATTTTCTCTTCATCATGTATCCTATTTATGGTACACACTCTTGGGAAGTGGTACAACCATGATCGTTGGCGTGATAGTCAGTTTCTTTACTGGAGCCAACAAGCCGGAAGATATTCCAGTTGCTCTACTATCGCCACCAATTCGGAAGCTAATCAAGAAACGTCGTTGTGGTGAAGAAAGATACGTTAGAAATGCGTTGATGCCTTTGGAAGTAAAATAATTTTGATACTGACTACTTATACTATAAGAATTAAAATATTAAAATTTACTTTAGAGGTTTTTCATTTTTCATAAACTTTACATAATTAATTATAGAATTAAATATTTAATAATTCATTAAATAAAACATTACGATTATTACTAATTAATAAAATGAGTCCAACAATATTACCTTAGTACATTTTATTCATTTTAAATCTGTGGAGTTTATATTAGTATTTTTACCTCTGAGATATATCGTCTGGAATATCCCGAGTACTAAAACAAAGATTTATGAGCATTTACCTTTAGCAACAGGTGAATAAATGTGAAATAAAACAAAGTGAGAATTGCTTTTTTACAATCCTAAAAATAAACCTTTGTACAACATCAGTGGCGTATCGAACGTTTGATAAAAACAGGCGTTGGAAACTTACCGGAGAAGGAACTCTTTGGGAACGGGTTTGCCTTGTATTTGAAATAAAGGAAGGGTTTGTCTTAGTTTTGGAGGTTATGAAAATTTCTTTTTTGATATTTTTTAACCGGTCTACTTTTTTAATTATTCAGATAAGATATTTGAAGTAGAAATATTTATATTAATTACCTTACTACTCCTAAATCATTAGTTTAATGACTCAAAAGGTAATTACTATCAATCATATACATACAAAAAAAAGAAACAAATTAAAACAACATAATTTTATTTCATAAATTTTAAGAACATTTTTTATAATAATTATTGCGAAAACATTTTCCATAGTATATACATTTATTGGTAAATATTATATTTATTACGCATTGTTCGTTATCAGTAAAGTAAACAATAATTAATCTCCTATTCTACATTGATATTTTATTGAATGCACAGATCATTTAACAGCTCGTGCATACCATGTCCTTTTTTATTTCAAGCAGCGTTACGCCTAGAGCTTATGCAACACGTGGACTGTTGATATTTGCCAATAGCATGCTGGTTTTTGGTGTAATCTCTATTTTAATTGGATCCTGAAAAAATATATATTTATTTCACATAAATAAAGTAGGTTTATAAACAATTTTTGCATTGACATGATTTTGGATATTGAGAAGAGGTGCAGGAATATGTACACTGTTAAAATAATAGCAACAATAAATATAATAAAGTTGATCGACAATTATGAAGTGATTTTTGATATTTTTTATATACCGACTCCAAAAATACATCGCTTTTTCAATAAATGGTTTGGAAAGAAGAAAGAAGTATACAGTTAAATTTTACCTCATCTTACAAAGTACAGTACTGAATTTAATACAATTTAAGTAAAACATTCTTCACATAGAGAGACATGTTTAATTAATTGTTCAAAGATAAATTGATTATTGTCGACTCTGTGTTACTTCAAACACTTTTAATTAGAAGAGTTTTAATTACAAAGAATTTCAAAATGAACGCAAATTGATAAAGAAATTGTTCTACAAGATTCTCTCAATCAAATAGTTTCATTGAAAAAATAATACCAAAAATTCCGTGAAGTTATATTCGTTGCCACTAAATCAGGCGCAAAGTATTATAAAATATTTATACTTTTAATAAATCGATTCTGTTTATTGCTATTACATATAGTTAATCAGGTAGACAGTATATTTGAAAGATATTTTACTGTTTTGTTGCTAAAAGCCCCAATATCAAAATTCAAAGTTTGCGACCGATATGAAATCATCGAAAATGATATTAATTACAATTGATATTAAATAGTCTAAGTATTTGCTAAGAAATGACTTTAGAGCTTTCAGTATCAAGGTACTGATTTATACACTGAATACTTTCAGCAGGACTTCTGTTTATTTCCATTTCATTAGGCGCAGTGTATTACTAAAAATTGTTATACTCTAAACACATATATGCTGTTTTGCTTGTTGCCGTTTTATCAGGCGCATGCATCCCGTAATATTCTTATACCTTTCATATGTTGTCTAGTAAATCAAGGAGTGGATAGAGTGTAAAGAGTGGGATTGTGGGAAGACTAGATTTGACAGTATCATTTATTTTACAGCACTATAATTAAGGAGCTCTAAATTTAAAGAATAATTCAAGATTGATTAAAAAGTAAAATAATTTTAAACACTAACCCCAAAAGCCATTAAAATCGTATTGTCTCCTGGTTGTCTGCTCAATGTGGGTCGCTCCGGACAAAGTCGACGTATTGGGGGCGCTAGGAGATTAGCTGGGACATCTCGCGGATCGTTGGCTCCTGTTGCAAAGCTTACTAATAACCCTACAATCATTGTTACCACTGCTCCCACTAATGTATACCACATGTATGATATATGGTGAAGAGAAAATCTACAAAATAAAGAAAACATAAAGTACTAGTAGATAAACGTGCTTTATATAAATAAGGACAAATTAAAAATAAATTAGGATTAAGGTTTTATCTGCAAGGAAGAATAACTCAGTGGCGTATTTTTATAAAGGTGCATGAGCCAGTGATAAGGGCATGATCAGTGAAACATATAATTATTTACAAATCTGCAACATTTGAAACCTATCACCTCGCACAAGCGCGCAAAAGCCTACGATGGAAACTTTTAAAAAAAAAAAATTAAATAACTCTATGAATATCTCCTACCCTCTTCCCTTCTATGAATTGCCATCTCTTTTATACAAAATAGTGTAAACAAGAGTAATTGATTATTAATCAGTATCAAATTTATTGTTATTAAAATTTATTAAAATTATTTGTTTTGAAATATGTTGACCTTGTAAATTTATTTTTAAAAACATTATTTTAATTTTAATTATGTAACTATGGCAACAAGGCATCGGTATTTGTTTATGTTTAAACGCACACCTGCACCGAGATCAATGACCGGTAAGTCATATCAAGTTCTATAAATAGTTCTATATTTTGCAATGTTTCAGTTTAGAGAAAAATTAGTATAATGTGTTAGAGAAGTGCATAGTTTTAATTAGGATTTTATGTATAAAAGAAAGAGACGGCAATACTATTATAAAAATATTTGTAAACTATATAATTGAATTTATTTTAAGTATTATGTCAGTGGATGGGCTGCAAGTACAGACGAAGAGTTTACTAACACACAATAGATAGATAATAATCCTATTGTATAATTGATTTCAATGCAAAAATCGTTTGCACAATAACATGCAAGTTCTAACTTGTTAAAAAGTCAATATCATACGTATTAACATTATGTATAAAAATTGAGATTGAAATTTATTGTATTGTATTTATTAAAAGGAAATAGTTTTTTAAAACGAAAATGTTTGTTCGGTATGACTCGTACAAATTCGGGGTTGGTGTAGGTCAGTTCAGTATTGTCTTTCGAACGGAGTGGTGTAATTAAAATTGTTGCATTAATATTTAAATTAAAAAAATACTAATTCATCTAGAATAATCTAACAACTTGTGTCAAAACGTGTTATTAATTATTTAATTACTTTGTGTACGTTTGAATTCCAATTAATTATCGGTAAATTAGTATTTTTTTGAAAAAAATTAGAAAATTTTTTGAGGTTATATTACGCGTCGCGTTCTGAGTACGTTTTGCAGAGCCATACTTTCGTACACTCGGGAAGTGTTGAATGAATTTATAAAAACCGGTTTTATGGAAATACACAATGGTATTTTCAAAAGAAAGTGTTTTTAGTTATTACTCATAGTAAAGTTATTTAACTTCAGTAATTAATTCTTTTAACATAATTAGTGCAAGTGAATGTGATTTGTGAGTGAGTGTGATTTGTGTGAAATGTTTGAAGAGAGAGACGTACACATTGCTGTGACACACGTAAGTCATTTTTTCTATTGTATTGTTCTTTAAATATATAAGGTGTAAGGTATGTTAACATTATCTTTAACATTTAATGTTCCTTTAACCTCATCCTCTTTTACAAATACTGTTATCGATGTTGCTTGTTTATAAAACCTGCAGGTTACACAATTTTAATAACACTTTTATTGAAAGACAGCATCTTTGATAATTCTATTCCAGGACATTGTGTAAAATTCTCTTTAATATTTCTGTACATCGGTCGTAACAGTATATTTATATAGCAACACCATTCTTATATTTTGATGTTAGAAAGTTTCAAATCATTAATGTGTATTCCCGCATGTATCTATCAACTCACCTTCTTAGAAGAGTAAGGTTTAAAAACGAAAAGAAATTAGTTTACTTGTTACTTTACATTTTAAACAAAAAAATTTTATTTTTTGTTTATGTCACAATGGCAATTGACGATTTTGACACATACCGTATGATAAAATCTCATGAGAATAAAACAGAAAGTAATAAATGAAACTTTGCATGAGAAAATTTGAATAAAACATGTTCCTGAATAATTTTATATCAGCTTTTATTTCCATAGAACAAAAGATTATTTTCAATTACCCTGTACCTTTCTTTCAATGTCTACCACAGAACATGTTAAAGCTTGTCTAAAAGTACACTAAAACAAAACATTTTTTATATTGATATTAATTTATATCTATATAAATAAGTAAAAACAATATAATATTTAAAACGTAGTTAAAAGATCTATTTTTATTAGCTTAGTCTTATTAATTAAGAGTGACATTTATATAATATTTGAAAAGCAAAATTTATAATAATTAATTTTAATTACATATAGGATATAGGTATATTAATATATATATATATTAACAAATATAGGAACTTATATTTTGGAAAACGTGGCTTCTTTTAATTACTAGCGATTGAAGCTGGTCATTCACCTTCATCGTTGCTATACGAAGTTTCGCGACAGTTTCCGAATGGTAACAACAGCTGCGGTATCGTCTTCTTAACATTTTGTGATTTGGATTAAAATAAAATTATTTCATTAGTACACTTGCACTGAATTTTCGGTCATTATGTTTTTATGAAAACTGCTGCAACTTTCTCCAGGTGCTCGTATTTAAACATTTGCTTAACTTTATTTGTTAAATATAATTGTGAAATAATTTTAAATATTTTTATTATTTGAATATTTTTTTATTTCTTTTTGCTATTCTGTTCTGAATAGATAGATACATATATATCGATCATCCAGTTCATTACTTTATCTCGAAATTAGTTTATCTCTATTCTATATAAAATTATTTACATTTATAAAAATGTTTTTGTAAGACTTTTTACAAATTATATTTTTTGCAAATATTGGTTTACTTTATGAGACCTACTACGCGTTAGTGATTTAGATCCCTATGTTGTACCTCTTTGAAGATGTCGTTTAATTTTAAAAGATTTTATTAGCTAACTTCGTTAAAAAAATGTAGCGTCTAATATTAAAGGGCACCGGAAAAATGATATAAAATAATATTCTTAGTTTCCATATTTGTACAAGTTTGAAAATGTTTAATATTGAATAACAGGAGATTATATTTACCCCTCTTCGAGGACAGCGCTCTCATTAACCAGGCTAAGCGAAGGGGGTGGGAATCTGTAAAGGCACCCGTCAGTAGTAACATTTTTTTCTGGAAATTTTAATTCACCAGACGCAATAGCAGCCTGAGCTCTTATGCAAAGCCACGCCATGAAACTCAGCCCAGAAACACCCCCAGCTAAAGCACCCTGTTAAAAAAATCCGATAATTAATTCAGATTACAGAATTGTAAACCTTAAAATTTATAAATTAAAAATATAAATGAATTATTGATAAAAAATTTGAATAATTCAAGTATAAAAATACATTGGATGAATATTATAAAACTTATTAGCATACAAATTTATTGTCAGTGGATTATCTCACCCTTGCGTTAACCCAGGGTAATAAAATACCCATGGAGAATATTCCAAGAAGAGGGCCGTTTGTAATTCCGCTTAAACTTATTGATAGCTGCAGCACCCCGCCCATCCTCTCCACCAGGAAAACGAGACCAACACAAAGGGCACCCAAAATTCCTACAGTGCCTCGCATTATGAAGCCTGTTGCCCGTTCACTCAATACTTTATTTGTAAAAGGCTTGTAAAAATCTTCCAACACTACAGCCGCCATTGAATTTAAGCCCGTTGAAAGAGAACTGGAACGGATAAATCAAATTAGTAAAAAAAAAAAAAAAATTAAATTGTGTCGCATTAAACTTTACTTATACGTCATCGGGACAAAAAAATTGGGTCCTAAACATAGCATGATTGATTCGTTGACAACGCTTCGTTCACGAGGCAGTGAAAAAAGGGCCAATATGTAAAGTTACTAATCAATAAAATCAAATTTTCGGTAGGAGTTTAGACATGGTTTAGCAAAGCGAAAAGGTAATCATTTTCTATTTCCTATAATTGCTTCCTTTTTGCGATGCTTCCTGCTTTTTACGTTACAGTCTATTTAGCACAAATAACTAAAATCTGTTGAATATAAAATTACATTTCCTGAATACGAAACCTTCTAAATAACTACCATCTATAAATCCGCGAAAAGAACGAATTATGAAAACATATATGTATAAGTATATGATAAGCTGATACGTCGCAATAATTTATTACTGTACCTTAAAGCAGCACTGAAAACGCCTGCTACGAACAGTCCAGGCAACCCGGGTAACCCACCAAGAATATCCATCACAAGTAAAGGCAGCAATTGATCGCGTGCCCGTGCTAACTAAGAAATTATTTCAATTGAAGTGATATGTTAAAATCTGAGAACCATTTTAACATATTTATGCACGACATACCTTTGTGGTTAATGGATCACAATTATAGTAGGTGGCGTAAATTAATAACCCGCTGTAACTACATAAAGCCATTATGGATAATACGCCTATGATAAATATCCAAAGCGCTCTGAAATTTAAATACCAAATTATCTTGAAACATAGTAGAGGCACTAATGAACTGCACAACTTATATACATGTAATATTATCTCAGTAAATTGATCATCCAGTTAATTAGTGAAACAACTTCTATCTAAAAGTCCAAATCTGCGTATAATTAGAACATTGTCGTTGATATGATCGTATTTGAAACTTACCTTTTGGCACTTCCTAACGTAGGAAGTGATAAATAACGCTGCATCATATTTTGAGAGGCCGCATTTGTTTGTAGCCAATATATAAATCCTCCTATGGTAAGAGACCACACATTATGCCGAGATTTCAAATCAAATTTCCAACTGAAAATAAAATATATATATACAAATTCATATACTAAATTATGATTTTAAATAATAAGAAAAGGTATTACTCAGGAGCTTCTATTCGTTCACTGGTAATAGATCTCTCCCAAACCGTATTAAATCCTCCCAAATCAAGAGTACCCTTAACGTTTACTAGGATCATAGCACCAAACATGATTAGGATCTGGATGACGTCCGTCCAAACTACGGCACGTAATCCACCCTGTTCATAAAATGGAAATTATTACTAATACTATGTATGGACGTTCGCAGAAGGGAAAAGGGTCTTTCTCTCCTAGGAATACATTTACAAGAAGGTAATCAGTTGGAAAAGACACAATGGCTCACCTAGACATTCTTTTAAAGCGCCCACGTGGATTCATTTCTATCTGAACCATTTTTAGGGCACTATATTTGTTCATTCTTTAAATCCAATACGAAATCTATTTAACCTAATCATAATTGATTAAAACTTACCACACAAGTGTAGAAGATGCAAACGATGCACACCACAGGTGTCACAATGTGTACATTGACGCCAGTTACTGAAAATTCAATTTCAATTTAGTTCTCAACATGACCAAAGTACTCATAGTTGGGTCATGACTTATTACTCGAACAATCGAATATGTTTGGGTTTTAAATATATCTCTCAAAAAAAACTGTATAAATTTTAGAACAGTTCTAAAGCATATTTTAGAACCAGGTATTAGAAAAAAATCAGATCCCATAATATTAATTTTCAGAACATATACAGTGCATTTTCAAAGAATTCTTTAACAAATTCAGACAAAAATGTATCTTAAAAAAAAATTAATAACCGATTCGTAATTTTAATACGCATTTGTTTATTAAATTTGTACTAAAATTAAGAACATTTTTAACAGTGATATTTACAAAATTTTACACTAAGTAATTTTGAATTAAGAAAAACTGTTATCATTGTTCTGTATTTTATGGTAAATTTTTATTTAATTTAACTTACCCTGATTGAAAGCAAGTGCAGGAACATAGATTACAATCGGAAGCCAAGTCAACTAGAATAATAGAGTACATAGAAATAAATTAAATATATTTATACTTATTCAAAATAAAAACATGATTTGAATAATCAAAATCATCAATCAGGCTGTTTTTTTTTCATAAAGTGTATGTAGGAGCTTTCTTTCTATTGACAAAGGCCGCGTTTACAATTGTGTGTTCAATAATTTGTGGTGTTTGCCAATTATTTAAAGTCAAGTGGATGTGCACGATTATTTGCCGAACCTCTTTCGAACATTCGTCTTATCTTATGGCACATTCATTTAAATAAAATAAGTGTTAGATTATTACAGTAATTTATTTAGTTGTAGGTTATGTTTTAATATCTTTTTTTTTTTTATATAGTTTCTCGGGCTTCGTAGGCACGTAGCCTTTTATCGCCCCTAATATATTCTGCTTCTTCTTATACTTTGTATCCCGATAACAAGAATGATCTATTCATGGCTACTGCTGTTATAAATTTCGGTTTCTCAATCAAAAAGGCGGTGTTAACAGGAAACGGCTGCAAAGTCTGTAGCACCGCCCTTGTTTTAATATCATAGTTGTCAACGCATGCGTGTAGTGTGTACGGTACCTCGAATATGACCGAAGCAAATATTTGGGCGCACTAAACCGAACATGTGTGTCGTTGTGTACGGATTTCAAATGTTTGCCAAATGAGCATGAACTTTGTGTCTTTGTACATAATAACTAAATGTTTGAAGTGTAAACGCATAACATATAATGATTTGCACAATTGATTTAATGGCGTAGCAGGATTGCATCTTAACACGGATAATTCAAGTAACAATGTTTCGTTATTATTTACTTACAGTTCCCATTGTAAATAGAATTGAACCAACAAGCCGCATTTTCTTATCAAATCGCGCTTCAAGATACTGCAATATTTAATATCCATTAGTATTTCAATTGTCTTGTAATTTTGTACTTTCAAGAATTTCTCTTAAACAATGATTTACCTCGTATGTTGACATTAATTGAAGATCATGGAACACTGGAAGAAATAACATTGTCATCGCGTAACCCATCATCAGTACTGCAGCAAATACGTACGTATACTGAATACCATAAACATATATTTCTGTCGGTGTCCCCAGCAGTGATATTCCGGATACAAAGCTGAAATTAAGAAGTCAATACGCTTTTGGAATACATGAATTTTCAATATTCGTCGAATAACTATTTGTAAAGAAGAAAATATAAATTAAATTAAAAGTGTGAAGTCAACGCTAATGATATTCAAATTTCTATGGCCAATGAATGAATGTTCTTCCGTTTATACATGAGCATTATTTTCCACACGAAAAAATCATCCTTGACTCGTATCATCATCAGTTTAAACACGTCATTATTTTATATTGTGAAGCAAGGGATGGTTTTACGCTTGAGAAATTTTTATTAAATTATACATTGATATTTTTTCCGAATGATAGAACGTCGTAGTTACAGCAGTATCCATGTACTGATGTGGAAAGGTTCGCAATAACGAAAATAGTGATTTTACCAAAATACAGACTATGTAACAAATGATTGTAACTATAGATAAGTTCTTACCTTGCAACAAGAGACATTGCTACTGGAAATACACTCATATTTCTACCCCCAACCAGATAATCTTGAGCATCACTGGAGTTTCTATCATGTTTAATAAAACCGAAATAAATTCCTATGAACGAGCACATCACTAACATTAAAACAAACACTACATAATCGTAGATTCCGAATCTCTGCAGCGATATTCCGATTTCGGAAACATGTAAAAGCATTTCGGAAGTCATTTCGAAGTAAAATTTTACGTCTTCTAAAGTAAAACGAAGCTAAGATACTTAATTTATATTTGTGTGTATATACGTATTGTATAAATCACTTTTTTAATTTATATTTTAAATTAAATATTTAGGCGAATTTTTGAAATAATTTTTCTATATAAACCATTGAAGTTTAATAAATAATCACTATTAGATGTTATCATGTTTATTTTTTCCTTTGGCAACTACAGTAACAATTTATTGCACAGCTACTATAAGTAACACATCACTATTGTCCATCACAGCCAGTTACAATTGAAATGACAATATGAATAGTTTATCTGAAAGAGAATCAGTTGCCCCTTGATTGAAAAATCACCTTCAATTACTTAATAGCCGTTGGTTGTACATTCAAGCAACGTCTGTGTTCGCTTGAATTATTTGATTATTCTGTTTACTTGTGAAATACGAGTATTTAATGACGGATATTGAACAATTTTTATTTATTTAAACTTAATAAAAATTTGATTACTTAAGTAAGTCAAATCATTATACCCTTACAGTAATGATTTGAGATTATAATAGCAGTGTTTTATATTGGCCCCCATCGCAGTGTTTTGTGATTGAATATAATGAAATTTGGTTGGGGAGAAATACAGACTGATAAGAATAAATAATATTCCAAAAATCGATAGCAAAGAGTAAAATTTGTTTGTAAAATGTTGTTGTAGTTAATTTGTTATACATAGTCGGCTGATTTACTATTTTTTTAACTGTTTGCTATAAATATGAGTTCAGTAATTGGTCCTAAATATACAACAATTTGTAATTACCAAAAACACTTTTTGTAAAACTGGACAAAATGAAATAAGTCTTGAAAAAACGATATAGAATCGGTATAAAGAGTGATTAGTTTCACGTCCATTGTAATCTCAAAAAATGACACTAGATAAAACGTCTAGAAGAAGAACTCTATCTGGAAGTGAGACAACGCTAATTAAAAAACCAAAGTTAAAAACAACAGTACTAAAATATATAGTAAAAACACAATAGAGGGACCTTTTATAGATAATTTTTAGTGAGTTAACTTGTACATTGTTTTTGTTTAATTAAATAGTCTTTGGCAAATAAACAAAGTAAATATTTACAAAAATATTGTCCTTAAAATGATACTCCGCATGACCGAACGACTGATAGACAACTGTCGCGCGAATACCAGTAAATTCTATATCATCTCTGTGATTTATATTTAGATTGTGTTTTGTCCGCTTAATTGATAGATTACCTACAGCCGGATACAATTGAGTTGTGGGAGGGACCTTTGAACTGGAACACAGTATAAATGAATACACAACAAGAGTGATATAGTATCCACTTCACCCCACATCTCCCTCACCCTCTAGGGACCATCGTGATTCTATTCTCCGTAAGCACTAATAACACAATATAAAACATTACGATTTATACCACAAATCACACATATAAAGATATTAATGCTCACAATATCAAACGTGTGAATATCAAAGTGGTGAACTAAAGAACATACTTTCAAACAATACTGAAAAACTTCAAAAAGTGCTGGAATTTCTTAATGATATAAATATAATGAACCAAATTTAATTAAAATAAATTAACTTCAGGCGAATATGACCATGGAGTTGAAATCGCCTCAAATTCTAAAATAAAAAAGGATATTAAACTTTGAAAAATGCCTTTACAAATAATGTAACAAACTTTTATTTTTTAAATAAAATACGTAAATGATACAAGAATGATTGTAATGTAGAAAAATGAGCTTATGTATTATTTAACGTAACATTTTTTACCTAACGTTACGTTTTGTTATTTACTGAAGTTTAATATAATTCTAATTCTATTATAGTTATTGAGGAGCTACAAACTTTGCCTCTTGGTTTGGAAGAATTATTTTTTTTTGGGATTACAGAGATGCAAAAAGTTTTTTTTGCTCTCAGTTCCGTTCCATTAGAAAAACTACATTCCATCCAGTATCGGGGGTAGGGTGGTATAATGGTAAAAACTGTGGTAGGCCACCTTGTGAGAAAACACCAAAAATTTATATGTTGTGTATATTAAGAACAACAAAAATTTATTTGTTGTGTAATATATATTAAAATACAAACAACCATTATTTATATAATGGTTCTTTATGAACAATTGCGCCAACTTATACTATACGTAAAGGAAAATACTGGTAATATTTCTTCAAAGTGAATGGGATCAAAAAAGATGGGATAATTCGCTCGAAGTTAACCATCTATAGTATGTCTAGTTTGTGATTTAGATCGGTAGCTCGTCGTGGGCTGCTACTTCTCGACAATCTCGTGTGTTGAATTAATAAGTTAAGAGGACAGATCTTTTTGTTTAAAAGAAAAAAAATTGCGTGATACAATATAGAAATCCTTCTTATATTATTTGTAGTTATTTATTTATGTATTTATTATTTCAGTCACATATTGAATAAAAAATGTTAAATTATATTATTCCTCTAAATCTAAAATGTCAGAATTTTGAAGGTAGAATACTTATGAGTATGAAATAAAAAAAACTGAATCAGAAACTTTTTGAAAAAGAACTATAGTCATAAATAATAAAAATAAAGTATATAGAGTATAAATTATGATACAAGATTTTTAATATTGCTATAAGATTCATCTTGTATGTAAATATAATTTCTTTAATATAAATTATTCAGCAAATTATATATTTTATATGTGGAGTTCAAATCATTTGCTGTTAGCACACATAAGTAAATGTGATTCCTTCAAAGTATATTACTTTTTGATTGAGTTAATTTAGTAGGTGGTGGCCACAGACGACAACTTTCATTTTCTGTTACATACTAGTTATCCTTTACTTGTTATCATCCATCCGCTTAGTTGTAAGAGGGCCATGGCAAGATGAAAGCATAGAGAAACAATCTTTAACTTAAATACCTTAAAAGCCAATGCGGACGTCCAATCGTCTTAAATTTACATTTTACTTTTTAATCTAATCATGGTAGTAGCTCTATTCCCATAGGCTTCGTTGTAATAGGCGAATGATAACTTAAACTATAGTATCAGTAGGATAGTTTTAGGTTAAGATTTAGTTTCTCTTCACCCATATCGCTCGAAACTAACTTATACAACTTTTCTCACATTTAGTTTCATTAAACTTTTGAATATGTGGGCTAAATCATTACGAAATATTAAGGTTAGCGACCATAGGGCCACGCTGCTCGCATCAAATGCATTGGCTTTTTTCATAGCGGGAGAAAAGACATATGCAGCGTCAGTCACGGCTATACTTTGACAACAAGAGATTGGCATGTATTGCAAAGGTTGCCTTTGAAGTAACTTTTTTGGGAAATTCCGACGATAGCACATTTGTATGACTAAACCATGCAGATATTACTGGACACCGTAGATGTCGCTGTCGAGTTCGATCCCCAGAACAGAGTTATTTAATGGTTGTCGTATAGTTGACATATATGATATCATAATACCACAAAAACGTCCAACATAATAGAAAGTCGTAGGTGGTGGGATACAGCATTAGAAATAAGCCGCACAAAAATTAATTAAATTTAAAAAAAATATTTGCTCAATGTTACTACAGATATTCAAGAAATAATGTCATATATTTCTTACATCAGAATGAAAAATTCAATTCACTGAATTTTACCCAATATATTACAAAACAGAAAAAGAAGATTTCGTTCTTTTATTTCATGTTTATAATACTACAAGTATGTATATAAAATCACAAGCTTATTTCGGTCAAATCAATTTAAATCATTTTATTGTTATTTCTAAATGGGTTCAACACAAAATACATATAAAATGGTAATAAAACGAGCTTTAAGCTATTTACATCAGAAATATATGAAGCTATACATTTAGCTTTCCATTTGACCTACGACCAGTTTTATGACATCCTCAAAATAATGTAGTTGATGCAGGGCAGGACACAAAGATTTTAGAATATATGAGGAGTGTTTCAAGCATCTTCTATTTAGATAAATCAGAATGTTTTATAATAAAACGACAAATACATTTTTTATAAAAAGCATTAAGAACTTTTTCCAAGAATCTTAACGTTAATAAGTAAAATTTAAGCTGAATATTTATTCTAGTTAGTGCTCATAGAATTTAACTAGAAAGGAAAAGTTTGATGCATGATGTTTAAAGTTTAACCACAGCAAAACTATTGTGAAATCATAAACAACAAAGTACTGTACTAAAACAAATACTGTTTTTCATCTCTCTTACCCGCTTCCTCTTTCTCTCCTCTGTTTTATTCAACAAACGGAAACTGTCACAAACAAATAAAACACATTGTGCAACCACCAACGTTGTGTTTTGTGGACAGACACCCTTATGTTGCTGTCTTCTCGAAAATCGTCATTCGAAAATGAATTAGGTCACCCCGTATTGAAAATGTAACCCACTAAAGACAATTACGTGTACTTAATAAATATATTACCTTTTACAAAAGAAAAAGTTATTTATAGGTAGACATTTAAAACTACTAGTTTTCGCTAAAGTAACATGTTACATGTGTTGAAAATAATAAACATACTTTGTGTTTAGTGAGTACATATTTCAGCTAGGAATTATTAACTACAGATAATAAGTTTTATCTCATCAGTTAGTTTATGTAACTTAAAACATTTCGGTACGTATTGTAAATAGATTTGTATTATTTTAATAAATGCTAATTATTATTAGGCTGTGAACTTGTTTTCAAATTTAAAAAAATAATTTAAAGAGCTAGGATTGTTAAAGGGACAAAATACTACATAATTTGTAGAATAGACATTTGACGTCATTAGACATTCACTCTACTGCATTTCTTCTACTAAAGATATGGAATTACTGGTTTTTACTACTATGGAATTACTGATTTTTAAAAAAATTTAATTGACATATCTTTAAATAAAGGTTCAAGACATTCAATTGAAAGTACTTTCTTTAATTTTTATCTTGAATTTTACATAAAAAAAATGTCATAGAATTATAAATATAATTGCAAACCCGTTCTTTATAAAGAATATCTAAAAAAAAGAAAAAGGGAAAAATGAAACAAATAATATTTTACATAATACACATTTATTATTTTATTTAAACTTTATTATTATACAATTTGTATATAAATAATATTAAATATTTATTTATAATAATATTCTATTATGTTTAAATTCAGTCTATAAAATGTTAACATTTAAAAACTCCTTATTTACTTACATATATATAACTACTATATATTTATATAACACACCGTTCATTCAAACTTCATACTGTATGTATTATTACATTATATATGTATCTGCTTATTTAACATTTATGTAAAATTTACCTATAAACACATTAGCTACATAAATAGTATGTAAATTCTACATTCATGTTACGTAGATATATGTATATTACCTATATCGTATATTATATATTTTATTATGTATATCTTGTACCTAAGCAAAACTTGACTTAAATACTTTTTATTCATGTAGTACAAAAATTAATACGAAAATAAAAATGAAACCATAAGAAACAGTTAAGCATATTTTACATAATTGAACATTATGTATCATTTTTATATATACATATCTAGTAAATATACTTGTAAAGTATTAGTAGAATTTTGATGTATATTTTACAAACTATGTAAAATATAATGCATAATCCATACATATAAAAATGTTGCAGTAAAAAAGTAATACGTAAGGTAAATGTAAATTCATTTGCGAAAAACGTCAAATTTCATTTTACTCTTCTGTTCCAAATTAATTATCACATTTGTATATATTATTTAACAAAGACAATAGTTTTCTTTAATTAAAATTTAATAAATAATTAAAAGCTAATTTCAGAATAATGATAATTGCATATTTTCAAAAGTAATAGCTTTTATTTGAAAACAAAAATGTAGGCCAAATATTTTGCTTAGTTATGCTACAGTTATGTTCAATTCGAACGAATAGAGAAACAAATGTATGAACCAAAGTTTATAATAAACCTCGGTTACCTGAGAATAGAAAAAACAGTTCTAAGTCGTTAAAATTCGTCGTTTTTTTGTTAAGTAAGAAAATTATGTCATTTTCATCTAATTTTTTATGCGTTTTTATAAATGTGAAAATTATTCCGAGACAACTTGTATGTGACTAATTTTGATGGGAGTAAGTATGTAATATTTACGTTTCGTGTTATCCGGGAATGATTTTTAAATGGATATGCTTTGCTTGTGACTTATTATGCATATGTAAATGACAGAGGTAATAAATTGTCTTAAATTTACTTAAATATTACATCATATTTTTAATTCCTATACTTACGTAATAATAATTAAGTTAGACTGTACAATTTATACTTCTCCAGGAAAACTCTGGAAATGTATTTATTAATTACGTAAATAAATAAAAGACTTTTCAAAATCAATTAACTAAAAATGAACACAGATATTGTTTATTCAGGAATAAATAATAACTAATTATTAAGTTTATAATTCGAAAATAACAAATCTTAAAATTAAATAAATAAATATTTTTAATTAATTTGCTTAAATTTATATAATACACTTAATTAATACAACATCTTATCATGATTTTCTTAATATTGATAGGAATTTATTTTACTACATATCAGATTTATTTATATTATAAGAAATCTCATAGATAAAGATTTCTCATAAGTTGTAAAATAGAGTTTTAATCTTTCAGCTTTATTTTATATCATGGTTATCTTTCATTTTGTTTACAATATCTTTCAAACATTTTTTTCTCATGCAAACTATTAGAAATAACAAAAAATTTTGTACATTCTCGTTTAAAAATATTTATGTCTAAACGTTTCTGCTCCGTAAATATTATGTACGTGTATAGTGGGAAATAATACGTTGCAAATTTATATTTTGTAAATATATAGTGTGCCAATTATTATAGCAAAACTAATGCTATAATATGTATATCATGGCAAAACAATATATTCTAAATACTAAAGAAATACGAAGGTCAATAAAAATATTCCACTCGTAACATTAAATAATGTTGCATAAAAAACATAATTAACACCAGAAACATAATTGTATGTTGAGCGATAGCTTTTGTTATGTAATCTTACATCACAATACGTAAAATATATTAAGTAACAGATAAACTGTTTTATGTGTACTGCGTTAGTGAACTATTTATTCCATGCCGCAAGCAGTTCAAAGAAAAGCCATCCACGCCTACAATATATTTCTATTTTAATTAAGACTTTCTGAAAGTGGTTTCTTAACAATATCTATTACAATTGTGTTGTGAATTTCCTTTGAATTCTTCCTCTTCTTTGAATGTATTAAGTTCAGTGTCTGTGATATCACCAGCATTTTCTTTAAGAACAAAAAGCAGACTGTGTACTCAGCTATAAATACAAAGAGTAAGAACCAGGGCTTGTAATTTATATACTGTTATACAAGACAATTCATTAATAGCTCTTATTTTATAACTTTAAATTACTTTTAAATAATTAAAACATTACTAAATTATTCTGTGTTTGAAACTAAGACGTAAATGTTACTCAAATGCTATTAAGAAGATTACAATTGTCTTACTAAGCTGAGCCGAACTGAGAGACCGACCTAATAAGAATTGTTTATTTAATTCTTAATTCCGTTTCATCTTCACTGATTTCCATCTTAATTGTTTTCTTTTCATTTCAATTTGTTTTTCGTTTCGTTTACAAAATATTAATGAGAATATTTTACTGCTACAGTTAATTAATGATTTTTTAAATTAACTTTATATTTGTAATGAGTCTCTAGAAAAATATGGACAGAATGTAATTTAGGTTATAGATAATTGAAAATTATTTAAATTAGATATCTGTTTAAAAAATCTGTAAATAATATAATGATTCGTTAGAATCGTCAATAGAAGAAAGGTTCTTGTACGGATTTTGTTGAAATGAAACACCAATGTTAATTAAAAGATAAATTTGATCTTTTTCTCGCACTTCAAATTAAAACATATAAAATAATGCTAAAATGACGTAGAAATCTGAATTTAATATATTTGCTGTGTGCTCTGCAGTAGATAAATTGTAAACACATTAAACAATCGTACATACATAAATGTATGTTCTATTTTCCTAAGTTTAGGAATAAATAATTTATTTGTAACTGTTTTATTATTATTCAATTATTTACAAATATATGAGCAAGTTAAATGCGTCCAGTTTTGTGAATGGATTTAATAAGCGTAAAGTAGTGAATAGTCTTACGAGTATAGTTCATGTCTAGACTCTAGCTAGAATCGTTGTAGATAATGGTCGGTTATTGTGAGCTGTGAACGTTGGAAACTTAATTAATTAAATACTATTTTTGGAACAAAATTAGAACGGAATTTAACCTTCATTTAAATTGAAAAGTGAAATATGAAATTACATTCACACCTGAATAAATACTGCTAATTGTAAAGAGATGTACGTTTAATTAAAGTTAGAAATTTACGTAACTTAAAGTGAAGTTATATACGAAATAAACTGAATGAATTTTGGTTATGATATTAGTTAATTAAATGTGTTTTGTGGGAGCTAATTCTTGATAAATTAGAAATGTCACTATAGACGCGAAACACAGTTATATGCATTTATTTAACATTAAAATAAATACGGTTAACTTCATTTTTGTTTATCTAACGTATTTATGCCATTAGAATTAAAAAAATACGTTTCTTTTAATTATTAAAACATTGAAAAATAACATTTTCGGACAGAAAAAACCTTATTTCATAAAATTTAAGCCTTTTTAAGGACGTAAATATATGACGCAAGTAACGCCACGTGCGGTCAATATTCTCAACTCGACTATCAGCCGTAGCTAACTTCAAAGGATTTTAAAAACGTCTAGGCATGTGTTAGTATACATGAATAGAATCTTTCAACAAGAGCGGCCATGTTAAATCAATAGAAAAACAGGTTCAAATTGGTATGATTCTCCATCAGCACAAGTATATACACATCAGTTAACTATAATTTCCCAGTACACAAGTTCATAAAGTATCTTTCATAAACAGTTTGCAAATTTATAAAAACAATATTTTTCACATATGGTAGAAAATAAATAGTATAAGTCATTAAATTACCTAGTTAGAAGCATGTTCTTTACATATCCTATTCCTATTCCTACACGACTGAGATGGCTACCTTCCCACAGTTGGGTCTCGTCTCCTGAGCAACTTGAGCAGGAGTCAAGGATCTTATCGTTACTCTCCGGGAATGATGAGATAGAGAAGTGGTCATTGTTCTCAAGGAGTCGTTGCTATTATTGTTAATCGTCCCACAACGGCGACGCTGATGAGGTGGACCACATCTGGTTGGAGCGGCACAAAGGGTCCCAGGACACAACCAGCTAAATGGTGGAATTCGTCTGGAAATGTGAACAACACATGATCAATATTTGCATAGAGATATTCTAATATGTTTACTAGCTTAGACAAAATGATGAATAATTAACGCCTAAACGAATCCGTTAGATTTGTGTAGTACCTACCGAATAGCTCTACAAAGGTGTGTTGAGAACAAACAATAAATCAATGGATTTGCTGCAGAATTCAGAGGAGCTAAACTTTGAATGAACGATGCAACCGCAATGTTTGTCTGCGATTTTGGAATTTGATTGAACACTTGTAGCAAATCGAAGACTATGTATGGCGACCAGCACATCACAAAAACTGCACAGAAAACACCAATTATCAATAATTTAATCTGATTGTCATACTTTTATTGTATTTATTCATTACCTATAACAATTACGATCGTCATCTTCACAGTTTTAACTTTAGCCTTCGGAATGATTCCTCTGGAACTAGCTCTTCTGGAGCCTTCATCCTCAAATCCTCCAGATCTCCTTCTACCTAATCGTTATTTATTCTTGTAAATTTATAATTCATTTAAAGATTAATTGTTTATTGAAAGGATAATCACCATAGGAAGGAGCTAGTAGTTTTCCCTTTGCCCAAATTGTTCTTACAATAACGGCGTAGCACGCTGTGATTATTAAAGCCGGAAATGCAAAGAGCGCTAATGATACTAAGACCATGTATAGTTGCCATAACCAGGGCTCAACCAGATCAATCCAGCACTGGGTTTGTCCTGAAAATAAACATACAATACGTTTAGACATTATAAAATGAGACACATCTGAAATAATTGGAACATGTGCAGTGTTCTATCAGTTAGCAGTTTTCAATTAAACAACTTTATATTATAATTAAATAGTTAGAAATAACAAATAATTGAAATACGGTTACCTTGAATGACTTCTTCTCCGTAGAGGAAAATCATCGGGCTTGAGAACAGCGCACTGAGTGCCCACGCTACTGCAACAAGACGTCGAGCTCTTCGCCCTGTAATAAGTCAGAAAATAATAAGGATTACTATAAAAATGTATACTCAAAATTACTGAAAACTAACAGAACGAAAGTTTCAAATATATATAATTAAGTAATATATTGGAAACAAAATAATATAGTGTATAAATGATGGACTTTCTCAAAATTTTACATATTTAGTTTTTGAACAATAATATTAACAAATGCCTTATTTACTTACATAAATGAATGTATTCTAAACAAAGGTATCTAAGATGTAACTAATTTATTGCCATCTGAATTGTGTGTAAATTAAATCAGAACTGACAGTAAATACTACATGAATATGATAATAATTGTGACAAAACAAAAACGTCTCTTTACATAACCACTCACACAAAATCCTTTATGTATATAAACAAAAGGTTGTTTGAAGGTTTAAAGCCACTGATCTGTACAACCTAATCCTAATATATAAAACAGTAACATTTTTCATTCTTTGAAATAAAATTATACAACATATTTTCTACATTGAAAAGTTTCTTATAGAGTAACTCTTATAATTAAATATTTGTATTTGACATATAAAATATAATACAATTTATCAATTACAAAACGTACACCCAACTTAAAATTCTTGAAATATCTCAGTTATTACATTTCAGTTTTTCTTTTAATTTAATTTTCTTTAGTTATGTTATATAACATTAATGGAATAATACGGAAGTCATGGAGTAGTTTCTAAAAATTAATAATTGTTCTTTTAATCTGATTTCAAAAGTTAATTTTAAAGAAATTGTAAAATGTCATTTACAGACCGGCAGATAGAGACAGGAAAATCATAACTATTTCTTACAATAAGCACGTTACATTGCCTATCTTCCTGTTTTATTAGAAATTGAGGAATGCCTGACAAGTACCTTATTAGAATCCTTACAACATATAGGGTACAATTCTATTAGGGAACAGGCTGGCTTTCCTACTGCTATTTATATCTACCTTCAACAATGCCTTAATACTTAAAAGAAACAAAAACAGACAAGTTAAAGTAACAATGGAAGAAGAGACTAAAAGGAAGATACATAGGTAAAGAAGAAGACTAGACGAAAAACCAAGAAATTTCCGGCGGGAAGACGTGAAAGGGAATAAAAGATACACTACCCCAGGGATACATGACAAAGCAAAATAGAATTGAAAAGAAAACACAGAATGTGATAAAAGGAGAGAGTTTGGTGCAGATAAGAATTTTAAAGTCGAAAAACACAAACAATATATTTAATTTAAAAAATAAAAATATGAACCTACACTTGAACATCACTGAAATGAAAACTATTTAGTAATCATAAAGAAAAATAATAAAAGTTTCATAATTTTATTATAGTATGCATATTGAATGTAAAAACTTGATTTCATTTTTGAAGATACGAGTATATACATATAGAAACTTACATGATCCCGAAAAGTTCATGGGGTGCGTAATAGCATCATAGCGATCAATGCTAAGCGCTACCAACACATAAGTGCTTGCATAAGTTACGACAGCTTGTAGAAATCTTATGAGTTTACAGGCAACATTACCAGCCCGCCATGACACTGTCAAACGCCAACAAATGTCTGTCAAAACGTTGATTAATCCAACAGACAGATCTGAAAGAAACAAATTCATTTAGTTTTATGGTAGATATTGTAAAATACATAATCGTGAGACGAACTTATACAAAGATACATTGTTAGAAGAAGAAAACATTCCAGTAAACAATTTGGTGAAATGACACACTATGTTAAATTTCTGTTTACTTCAATTGTAGTTCGCTTCAAGTTTTTCGTAGCATAAAATTTGACAGGGAAAGCGGTTTCATCATTTGTAGTCCATACCATGGACACTTCATATAAACGACTGTGAGTGATCTCTTTCATGACAAAAATTCATTCATTTTTATAAAGTACATGTACACTGAAGTGGACTTTCAAAAGATCTAGTAGTAAGCAATCAGGTGTGTTTGTTTACACATCAATTATATGTATATACATATTTAATTTCTAAGATCTGATTAGGAACGAATTCGGTAGTATCAGATCAGATCTACGTTTCCATTTTTTAGTCCATCCGTACACGAGTCGCCTTATTGCAAACTAGTCGAGCCGTGTTTCGTGACTCTATAGAATTTTTAATAATAGCGTAATAGGTGATTTTGCACATCTCTGCTCATGATGTCATCATCAAAAGCATGCCCTGCGACCGAGAAACACAGTCGCTTAAAACAAGCTAAAAACCGGTTTAGTTTCGTTCGTGCCGTGTGTTTTCTCTCACTCGTATACAAGTGCGTTCTCTCACTATCAACAAAGTTGCAGTTAGGGCAGATTCGGGGCAAAGGTTTGCAATCAGTCGACCCGTGTGGGAACGGCATTAGTGTTTACACTTACGATAAATGAACAGTTCACGTGATTCTGATTGCAACTCTGATTTGAACGTCTGAAAAGGCTTTAGTGTTAACTAAATCAAAACAGATGTCACTGGCTTGTCATTTGCACGTTGTTATGTCAAACAGTTGCTATGATATCCTTGTTGTTACTCCTCCTTACAAGGTTTCTCTGCATGCGAGTATACACATATATTGACATATACCATACGAATCTATATCTCTATTTACAGAGAGCAAGTGTGGTGATAACAAGAAGCCTCCCCCCAGGATCACATAACCCTAGTTATCAGATCAAGAAGCGTTGCCTTAATCTGACGAAACGAGGGATTTACATTTACCTACCGCTTAGAATAAATCTAAAGTAATGCGTGTCACAAATTATTTTCAATGTTGCTTTTAATCAAAAATATCATACACTTTCAAAAAAGTATATTCTTATTTCATTATGTCCTTATTCGTCTTCATGAGGATTCATTTTTATTTATTCTCCACAGCTCAGTGACTTACAGAGGCTTACGGAGGAAGGGTTGCCAACCTTTCTGTTTTGGAAAGATCAATTTTTCATTTAAATATTTTACCTTTCTGACTTTTTCTCCGAGGTTAGAAACAACATGAATTGTATTTCTTTTAGTTAGTTTTTTCTCTATTGTTTTTTTTTGGTTCACTTATTTTTGTTAGTCAACAATCTCTAACAGAGTGATAAGATCGATCAATAGTTATTAAACTAATTTTATGTTATTGATTGATTGATCCATTGATTGAATTGAAGAAGTTTTCAGGTTTGATCCTTAAACCAGCATTTTCTGAATTTGGTTATTATCAAAGTATTTACACCAAATATATAAGGTCAAAATTACCATAATAATACCTTAAAAACTGTCAACATTGTAAAAGGCCGCTAGTAGTATGGCATTGGAATTAAACCGACGTTATATGAAATCAAATTTATAGAAACTAATTGTAATATAACTTTTTTTAATCAATAATACCCAGTAAACATTTTGGAGCATTTTGGAGTCACTTTAACATCATATTGGAGATGCGTATGATTTTTTGGTCATGAAAGGGGTTCATTTATAGTTCAGTTTCTCACAATCGTTCATATGAATTGTCTGTTTTATCGGCTGCAGATGACGGAACCACTCCACCTGTCGGAATACAAATGAAGATAAAGTTGATGCGAACTATAATTGAAGTGAAATAGTGATAGAAACGTCACAAAATAGGACACTTCACCAAATATTTACTGGGTAATTATATCTAGAGTCTTTCCCTGAAATTAAATTCTAACTTATGGAATAAAGTATTCCTGTATTTAGCAGCATTATTGATAACTTAACGTTTGTTGTTGAAGCAATTACGGAATTGGGCTACTGGCACCGTAGGAAGTTGGCAACCTCAGTAAAGGGTCACATTACAAACGATAAACATTTTATATTTAAATATTCTTATGTGTTCAGTAAAGAAAAAATAAATTAAAAATAAATCCTAAAATGAAGATGGGTTGGACACCATTGCGTAATATTGAAACAGAAGGACTTTGAGCGTGATAATAAAAAGTATCACATTATCCTGAATAAACTGTAGGACTCCGCCATTTTGGATTCATTTTCTAAGATTACATTTTAGATATAAAAGGTTGTACAGTCTTATAAAAAGTTCAAAATAAATATCAATTTTTATTCTACATTGCTTGTATGTAATTTAATTTTGTGGTGTAATCCAAATCAAGAAAAAGAAAATTTAATTAAGACGTTTAGTATTTGTTGCAACCGTAATTCTTTTGTTATTGAGAAATTTATCGTTCTTTTACAATAAATTGTATAATAGAGCAACAATTTTAGAATAATAATAAATTTAGAATATCTGAATAGTATATGACTGTAATAATTTTGTAGTTACCATTGTTTTAATTATATGTGTATTTATATAAATTCAACATATACTAGAATCATCTATGTTTGGGGGCATAAACTAGAATTTATGTATGAAGGTCGCTTGCTACAACATGGATCGTCCTTGCTTCTACATTCTTCGTACCGGTAGACGTAGTTTTAAGATACCTTAGTTACACAATATTCCACAAGCTCTAAATTATAATTTACTTAATTTTCTCCGAATTTTATTTAATTCAAATTCAAACATTTTCAATTAATGAGATCTACTTGTACATGCCTAGCGGAAATATCATTTTAGCTATATGTTAATCAAATACATGAGATACCTATCTGTGTTTCAGTGAAAATATATTTTAATCATTCTTGTCAAGCATAATTCTTGTAAAATCATCTAGGCAAATATTTTAACGTAATTTAATGTATCTTTAACAACGTTAAGAGTAAGAACAAAACACTTTCTAAGAAACGCTTATTTTAATTTTAATTATTCTGGTTTTAATCAAATTTTATTATATTTCAATCTAAAATTTTAAGTACCACTGTTTTTGCACGTATTTGTATTTGTGAAGGTTTTGAACATACGGTTTTGTATGTATAACGAATTTGCTTGTACAAACTCCTACAAAAGTTTTAGTTTATGTCATTATAGGAAGTAAGGATACTTTGTTATTTTGCTGTTACACATTGATGGAATAGTTGGTTTATTGATAATATTTTAATCACTGCAAAAATACCATTGGTCTCAATTGTATTATATATTAATTATCACAACATTGTTATTAAAAAATATATTTTGTAATTGTATCTAATTTATTGTACAACACACGTGGTACATTCTTTCTCTTGTAACCTCTTCTATCTACGTCTGTGCAACAGGTAAGATGTGCTGTTACCTCAATCTAATAGAATATGGGGTGAGATAATTTAAATTAAAGATTTAAATTAAATTAATTGCTTACAAAAAACTAGACACCAATGAGAATCTCATAAATCTTATTGCTTTTTCTTGCTTTCTTTAGCTTGTTTTATTAACAGCATAATATTATTTAACAACAGGCGGATTTGTTGGTTGCGTTGCACCTTATGTATTGTTATTTATATTGTCACAGATAAAGAAAATCCCCGAGTAAATAAAAACAGTAAAATACGACAAATGACAACATAAAAAATATTTAAGTCTGAAATCTAACCAAGTAAAGTGAAAACCGCAATAGCATTAGGATTAAATGAACATAATTTTACAACAATTTCTTACATTTAAAGATTGAATGAACCTGTTTTTATACTGTGAGAAAAGTAAATCCTCTTAGAAATGATTTTCAAAGGTTTTCTTTTTATGAAAGAAAATTATGTATATAATACTTCTGTTGAAAAGAGGTAAGATTGAATTACTTCTAAGAATTAAATCACAGGATATGTGAAATTTCTCGATGGAATTCTTAGAAAAGCAGGAGTTATCCTAGATTATACAGAAGCAAACCCTTATTTTTAGTACCAGTTGCTATGCTGTTTTTTTTAGTTGTAACCTTAGATACATTCTCTACGTTTGTATACACAAAAAAGATACTGAATGTTATAAACAGTAATCTATTAAGGAAGATTAAATATCATAGAATATATATATAAATATATATATATACTCATATTAATGGTTTTGGTTCCAACGGAGGTGTGATAGTTGCACAGGTGATACTACTCTGAGTATAATCAATTGATTTTATAATGTTTTAATGATTTTTTTATTACTATTACCTATAACGTCTATTATTTACACTATTCACTAGTTCGATCTGATTCTAATCTCTACAGTTCACCGTTTCATCTTCTAAAGGAATTAATCTCATTACGGTCCATTACCCTTATTTAGGATACAGATTTCATCACCCAGCTCCTGTCCGTGACTAACAATCTATTGTTTTCGCCAATAGCTAAGATGCTGCAGGAAATAGAACATCGTCTTAGTAATGATGAACGTCCTTTTGGTCGCACAAGATCTGATTATCAGAATTTATGTTCTTGTCCAATTGCGATAAACTAAGACAAACGTGCTTATAGAAAATAAAATCAAAGTCACAATTGTGAAATCTTTTAAATTTTATTTATTCTTTTTGTAAATGAAAAAACTATGTATCTGATTCTCCTGATATCCTGTTTTGATTTTTAATTTGACTATTATGACATTAAAAAACATAAGTTCATGCATTATTTAACGAAATATGTTTTACCTAACGTTACATTGTTGTTAAATTAATGTAAATAAAGTAATGTAATGTATATAAGAGATATTTTTAGGTAAAATAATATTTTTTTATACTCATTCTTCACGAACGTGCTTTGCTAGTGGCTATACATTTTCCACGTGATTTGACAGAGGCTGATGCTGCTACCTACGCAGCTATTTTTTTATGATTTACGTCATAATTAAATAACATGGGTCCTGGAGATTAACTTATTGTACTCTGTACTTTTTATAATACCACGTTATATATTATTTTTGGAGAGAGCTTACATTGTCATATTGAAAAGCTGCGAAAAAACAATTAATGTTTTAAATAAATAAAAATGAATAGTATGGAATTGTACTCCAATTAATATCTGAATGGTTTAAACTGAATTTAAAAGATGATTTTTTTTATTAGTATAGTCAGAATCAGCCCTAGAACTAAGGCAGTAACTTCAGTAAAGGGAAATTCAAATTTCGAATGTGATACATCGATATGGAGTTTCTGATTATTATTAGGATTTATATAAATTCGAGGATGAGTATCTTATTTTTCTTCAATAAGTGCGATAATTCGTTGATTCAGTGATGATTTCAGAAATTATTTTGTACAACTAATAAACAAATACCAATCAATTAAATAAACAAAAGCAGTTATTAAAACGCAATTATTGAAATAAAAAGGGCGGCATTTTGAAGATTATCGCTTGATATATCTATAAAAGACGTTAGAGAAAATTAAACAAATTATTTAGTCATTTACATTGTCGAACTAACTCTACCTGTCGCATAACGCCGTTTGTAATAAATACCCCGCTAAACTTAACGTGTATTTAGGGTTTATCTTACATAACAAATGTTATTTGTTACGTAAACAATATTACCGAAAATGCAACGTTTTGTGCAAGCAAAATAAATCTACTTTTTTGTTTTTATTAGGATTATAGGATTATATTATACATACTCATATTTAGACCCTTTTAGATGAAATATTAGTTTCGTTTAAATAAAATATTATATAAATATAAGGCCTTAATTATTACTTAAGAAAATAAAATTCGTAATACCATTCCAAATAAAACACAGAACCGAAAAACACTGTACTAAATATTAATATAAAACAATTTCTGTTATATGCCAATATAAAATAAAATTTAAAAAAGTGAATGATGTCTGCTACGTTTAAGCTTTTAAATCTCGCAGCAACCAAACGAACGAGCTTCTGACTTGATGTCGAGTACAACAAGTCATTCATTGTGAACGAGCCAACAAGATTGTTGGCGTATAGTTTGGATTATCCTCTACAAGATATATCAAACTTAGTGTCAGTTTTGTTGTTATTATTATTTTTAATCCATCGTTGTTTCTTTTTATATTATCTTTTATGATCCGAGAAAATAACTATAAAAAATATATGGTAGTTAAGGAAAGCTTTTAGAACGTAAACAACTGTAAGAAATGACACAGCTTAGCAACAATAGACCACACTTACACACAAACACAATATAATAAATAACATTAAAATATAAGACATTTTTGCGGTGTTTGATTACAACAATGTAATTATTATAATTTTGTCTAAAGTTACAAAATATGTTTCTATAAAACTTCTGTAAATGAAAGCTTCGAGTTAATATTTCATGAATGCCCCGCCTCCTTCCTTAAGCATGTTATTTATACATAACTGTTGCCAAATATAAAGTAGGAACAGTATTTCCAAGCAGGCGGTCGCGAAACTTGAAGCACGAATTGTATAATTACAGTTTTATTATAAGGGTAATCATCCTTGGACCATTAGGCATTTTTATAATAAACAGGAAAACGTAGTTTTATTTATCTATTTCAAAGTTCTTATTTTACAAAAAAAGCTTGGAGACAGACAAATTTTATGGTGTGCCTCAATTTTCAGTTTCCAGTGTTTTCCATTCTATTCAACGTATTGTAAACTATACGTAACTATACTAAAAATTAACAAAACATCTGGGAAATCGACAGCAGATTATACTCGATTTGCACGAAATTTGAAAATAGTCTAGGTAAAATATTAATGCAAAATTTTAACGGTTTAAAAACGTAGATACTCTTATTTCCTCTTCTTCTTTATATAGCACAATTATATATAATATAAAATGGTGTAGTTCGATGTGCGTGTAACGTCGTTGTTCACGGCGTCGGTATACTAGCGATGTTTGGTTAGCGCTTCACAGATACGGCAATGGCGGATTATAATATCTCTTTCTTGGAAAGCCTTTACTTGTGCACTATTGCACACAACCTTAAAGGAACTTATAGAATAAGGACAAAACCATTAAAAATAAATAAATAATACGAATACATTAAAAATTACATAATTGGAATGAAACATAACTACATAGTACCAATTAATAACCAACATGTTTACAATCATTTTAAAATGTTATTTATAATTATTTTTACAAACCTGCTATAGCTAGTTGTTTTATGAAAAAATTCATTCTTGATTTTCGATTTTTATTCAGCAAAAGTGCTACTAGTACTGCAGAATTTCCAAGAACTATGACTATAAATAGGATCCAAAGTACGGTAAACTGTTCAGTCTGAAACAATAGAAAATACAAAGTAAATAAATCAATTAGCAAGAAATTCTTACACATCTACAAATCATATCAGTAGCGGTTTTTTCGCGATATCATTAGTGGAAGTTTTAGATTCATTAGCTTACTTTACAAGCCTTCAATGTAGGTACTTATGTCATATTTGTTTTTTAATCACAAAGTATTTATAAAAGAATTAATTAAAAAAAATTAATTAATTGACAATTTGTTTGTTATTAACATTTGAAAAACTTAAATCGAGTTTTTTCGAATCTGTAATTGTCTATAACAAGTTAGTAAGTTTCGTAAGACTATGCTTCTACTTTTGCCAGTAATAATTTTAGATTTAATAATGTTAATATTAAATAAATACATCATGATGCAAATAATTCATCAACATTTATTGAAGGGCCGTAGCCTTAAGAAGTCCATCAAATTATAATAAAAAATAGTGATATTTTCCGCTAATAAGATGGTATATCCCCTTAAATGCTACATTGTTCAACTATTTCTCTAAGTTTTAAATTACTCTAAGAAACAAATTAACCTAAGTTGAGTTAATCGATTCCTTAATGTTCATTGTTTCATTCAAGAACATCGTCGTGACACTTTCCTTATTATCAGGACTTTATTATAACATAACAATTTCCAGAACAAAACTTTTAGAACTAACTAGTTCAATGATAATTAGGTATAGTTTCGATCGCTGATATTAACAGATAGTGATAATATAATCTCTCTTTAGCTGCTTTAATTTTTAAAATAAAAGCAATAACACAAAGAAGTCGAATAAAGATGAAGAGAATAAAGAAATAGTTACACTCTCTCTCTCTCTTTCTCTCCATAGACAAAGAATTATGCAAATGTTATTTTAATTGTCTTAAATGTCAAACATATGTAGATTAAGTTATCTAATATGTAGCTAATTTGCCAGAGCGTTGATTATTTATTCTATACTTCAAATTAGATACACACAAATATCTCTCCATTCGTATAAGAAACCTTTCCATCCTCCCCCCTCCCTCTTTACGAGTGAGGTTACAGTGGAAGTTAATTAAAGCTTTAATTGACATAAGATGCCTGAAAACCTTTGCCTAAACACTTTGAAATATTCCCTATTAGTAAATTATAATTTAATATCGACATAATGTACTATACATGTACTCAATCATGCATGAAATTACACATACAAGCATGTATATATATGTGAAACGTAAAAATACATCGAGCATGCAAAGTAGGCATAACTATAATACCCGGTCTAGGAAGTCATAAAGAATGTGATTAATGACGGTATGTTTTAAATAGAAACCAAGTGAAAGCACTTAGAACTTAAAACCACTGACTGAATATTTGAGGGTGTGTGTTTATTGAAATTAACCAGGCGTATTCTTAGAATTAAAATAACAAACCTTTTTAAAGTCAAGCTAAAAACTAATGTATAGGACTGAGTATATATTAACTAGAACTTAAGGTTGTTTGTGCATTCATTGTTCTGTATTTGTAAAGTAAACATCAACGTTTATATTGTAACCTTATTGTATTAGCATTATTATTATCATTATTATTATCATCGTTATTATTTTATTCAATAAATGTATTAAACCAATTATGTGATTCTTTATCATCCTGACAAACCAACTAAGATATTGCATAGTTGAATATTAATTGAATTGACATTGCCCTAAATTAAATAAGAGTACCTTGATTCCACATCAGATTAGCGGATTGATTATTGTTTTCCACATAAGAAGTTGGATAGTTCTCGTTTTCCACATCAGAGGTGGCATTGTACTCTAGATTTCCACATCAGAAGTGCGGATTAGCAGCTCATAGCGAATTGAACTAAGTGCGCGAAGTGAATAATACAAAGAAGAAGTGCGGATTAGCAGCTCATAGCGAATTGAACTAAGTGCGCGAAGTGAATAATACAAAGAAGTGCGGATTAGTAACTCAAAGCGAATAGAACTAAGTGCGGATTAGTTATCTACGAGTTATCCACAAGTGAATAATACAAAGAAGAATAATACAAGATAGTTTTCTACAAACAGTGCTTTCAAGTGATAGTTCATTAGCGGAATAGTCGAGAATTTATAAGACGGACTTTATAATAGGACTAGCAAGTGAATTGTATCAGAAAAGTGTGTAAACTGTTTTACGAGGAGAAAATTGAAAATGGCATATAACGTTAACATGAACGATACTACTGTTGATGATAGTTTGTTAGCTGGACGCTCAGGTAACTCAACATCTAATGAAGATAGTTGGTTGGGAGTACAAGCAGAGCTGACGAGGCTTAGAACAGAACTATTGCAGTTGAGTATCGGGAATAGTACAATACAGGAACAGAGAATGAATCATCATGGGTTTATGCCGACACAGAACCTGGAATGCATACCTGTGTTTAACCCAGCAAGCACGGTATTGACGGCTACAGCTTGGGTGCGAAAATTGGAGGAAATAGCAGACATTTACGGATGGAGTGATAAAGTGAAGCTTCATCAAGGTGTCAACAAGCTGCAGTGTGCCGCGAAAAACTGGTTTGATGCTAGTTTGAACGTAGTCAAGGATTGGACGACGTTCAAATACGAATTAATCAGGAATTTTCCAGTGGAGTACGATGAATCTGACGTACACATGGAACTAATGAAGAGACAACGAGAAAAAAACGAAGCAATAGAAGATTATGTATACTCGGTGAAAGCGATCGCCAGTAAGAGTGATAATATCAGTGAAAAGGCCGTGATAAAATACATAATAGCCGGACTAAACAACAAAGACTTGATAAGTGTGTTATCAATGTGTGACTTTAAAACAGTGCCTGATTTGTTGTTAAAAGTAAAACGGTATGATTCGACACTATTGCAAGTGCAAGAAAGGAATAATGTTAGTGTACGTAAGGACAGAACAAAAGACTCAAACGCGATAAAATGTTTTAATTGTAATGAACTCGGACATAAAGCAAACGTGTGCCGAAAAAGTAACCAAGACAGTGAGAATAAAAGAGTCGAACCAAGTGAGAAAAACATTAAAAGTGAAAGTAAAATAAAGTGTTTTAAATGTCATGAAGAGGGACATATTTCGAGAAATTGTACCGCGAATAATACGAGTGATGCTTTGATAGTGAACACAAATAAAACATGTAATATGACAAAAGATATGAGCATAGACAGTATCAGTTTTAAATGTCTGATTGATACCGGAAGTGATCAGAATTTGATTAGAGCTGACGATTATATTAAATTAAGTAACAAAGCGGTTGTGCGCGAAAACAATATTGTATTGACTGGAATCGGAGGATTTAAAATCAAAGTTTTGGGTGAATTTAGTGCTCAAGTGAAAGTAGACAATGAACAGTACTGTACTAACTTTTTAATAGTTCCATCAAGTACAACTAGACATAGTGTTGTAATCGGTAAACCTCTGCTAGATCAAGTAGAAACTATAATAAGCGTAGACGGTATTACCATGCGAAAAAAGTACGTGGAAAGTAAACAGTATAAAAAATTAGGTGTAGCCGACGACGAAATCGTCATGGGTAATAACATTAGTCCAGGTGCCAGGGCTAAAGTTGAGGAACTAGTTAAAACTTATGAACCAAAAGTAACAAGGGTTACTGAAGCAGCAGAAATATACATGACCGATGAGGTTCCTGTTTTTCAAAATTCGCGACGTATGGCTTACTGCGAACAAGAAGAAATTGAGAAACATGTAGAAACCTGGTTGAACGACGGCAAGGTCGAAGAGCAAGCATTAAACAAAACTTATCAGCGTAGCATAAATACTACACCGTTCAAGTTGTTAACAGGTGTGACAATGAAAACAGAAGATGAGATGCATATCTATCAGCTGTTAGAAGAAGTTAATCGAGAAATGCGAGAGGATGACTTGCAAGAGTTACGTGTTAACGCCAAGAAACAAATATTAAAAACACAGGAAGAGAATCGCAAGAATTTCAATAGAAATAGGAAACCAGCTAGGACATACAAAGTCGGGGACATTGTAGCTGTAAAAAGAACTCAGTTTGGTACTGGATTGAAATTGCATAATAAATATTTAGGACCGTATCAAATTACAGGAGTTGACCCAAATGAACGGTATAGGGTAAGACGTATCGGTGAAGGGGAAGGTTCTTTTAATACACACTCAAGTGCAGACCACATGAAGCCATGGGGTGTGTTCTCAGACGACAGCGATTCTGAAACTGTAGTGTCAGGTGCCGAACAGCAACCAGATGACCGCAATGACGTATCGTCTTTAGGGGCCAAAGAGAAGTCGGACGGCCGTGTGAAACGTAAAAATACATCGAGCATGCAAAGTAGGCATAACTATAATACCCGGTCTAGGAAGTCATAAAGAATGTGATTAATGACGGTATGTTTTAAATAGAAACCAAGTGAAAGCACTTAGAACTTAAAACCACTGACTGAATATTTGAGGGTGTGTGTTTATTGAAATTAACCAGGCGTATTCTTAGAATTAAAATAACAAACCTTTTTAAAGTCAAGCTAAAAACTAATGTATAGGACTGAGTATATATTAACTAGAACTTAAGGTTGTTTGTGCATTCATTGTTCTGTATTTGTAAAGTAAACATCAACGTTTATATTGTAACCTTATTGTATTAGCATTATTATTATCATTATTATTATCATCGTTATTATTTTATTCAATAAATGTATTAAACCAATTATGTGATTCTTTATCATCCTGACAAACCAACTAAGATATTGCATAGTTGAATATTAATTGAATTGACATTGCCCTAAATTAAATAAGAGTACCTTGATTCCACATCAGATTAGCGGATTGATTATTGTTTTCCACATAAGAAGTTGGATAGTTCTCGTTTTCCACATCAGAGGTGGCATTGTACTCTAGATTTCCACATATATATATATATATATATATATATATATATATATATATATATATATATATATATATATATATATATCTTCCTGACACGTGAACCTTTGCCTCCAATGTCACTCCTTTTTGGATTCACAAGGTCGGACATGGGACAGACATGGTCGTGCAACATAGATACGTGCGTATACGATCTACCAATGTGAATCCAGTCATCTAACAAGTCAAGGACACATTTAATTTCATAAAAAGCTCATAATTAATAAAACTTACTTTTATTTTCATCAAGACAAAAGTCATTGTTATAAAAAAACCTAAATACAATTTTTGAGTAATGTTTTTTGTCCTTATATTTAAAAATAAATATTTATATAAAGAATCTCTTATAAAAATCATATTTAATGTGGAACATTCTTTTCCTTTTACTCATCAAAAGATAAATGGATTGACAAATTCAACTGTCTTTTTAAGACCCGTTTATTTCTAATGTCATTTTAATGCTATTTATATTTCCACCAAAAAGATACTTCAATGTAATATGAATGTGTATTTGTATATAAATATATGTATATTACGTATAGGGTGTTGGAGACTTTGATGTGATTACTGGAAATGATGAAAAAATAACTTAAAAGAAACAAATTTGGTGATATTTCTTCAAAATTGCAGAAATTCAGATTAGTGAATAAGACAAAAACATGATATGCGAAAAGTTTATTCAGACCGTAGACTTACACGTGAATCTCCATGTCTTAGCTACAATTCGGGAAATAAAGGATATGTAGCGAGGACCAGTGGAATTGGTATGTTTAGTCGTATAAATGTATTACTTATCGTTAATTATCACAACGCTTTTAACTAAAATAACCTTTTTTCTATATCTATAAAGGTTTGAGAAAAATAATATGAAGTATTATATATATATGTATATACAATGTAAACAAAAATATTTGTAAAGCAATTTGCGTGAGAGGGAGAGAGAGGGACCTCCTTCACTTTAATAGAACTTTTCGTAGAATCAACAAACATTCAAGGAAATTATTCAAACATCGGCACAAAATGAGTGGAAATAATAACATAGATTACAGTATGTTAAAAAAGATTGAGTTTCCATTCCATTGCTGACTAGGCTGAATTGTAATTCGTAGAAATCAATCAACAATAAACAAGTTAAGCTCCTCTTCTTCTTCCCTATAATGTATTTATTATCTAAAGACTTTTCTGTATTGAACTGAAATAAATTCAATATCATTTTATATTTAAACGATGTATACTACGAGTATTAAGTTTCTCTGGAAAGAAGATTTTCCGTGAAATAAAATGATGAATGGAGAAAATTAGTTTAAGTGTTTCTATTATATTTTTGTGCGTCTTCTTGCAAGCTCGGGTAAATATTTAAAACGGGTGTTTTTGAAGCCAATGTTTTTATTTTAGCTGTAGCAATGTAGTGAATAACTCATAATTAATAATTTAGTCAAATCCTCATTATAGTTTGATTGAGTCCTTATCTAGTACTTTTTAAATTAAGAAATATCATAAAACACTTTGACTTGCATCATTCGCGCCAGAGGTATTCAAAAAAGTATATGTATTTTCAACTTTTTATTTAAATAATATTACATAAAAATATTCATAATTAGGAGAAACTACAGCAATTTTACTTTTATATCATTTTAAGTTCTGAATCGGTAAACTTCTTGGTAGGTCTATAGTACATAATCAAAATAGTAATAAGCAGATCTGAAGTGTCTCAAACTCAATTTATCAAGATTTCCCGATACTTAATCTGCTCCTAGTGCGTCCCTGTTGATATTATCATATCCATAGATTTTGGCATGCATTTTATATTATCATTTCAATCGTATCGATATTACACTTTAAATAAATTTGCGATTATCCTGTGACCCTATTCTTTCCAGTTATTATGCGATAGCTAATAAATATCTGAGTATGAAAATTAAATATATAAAATATCCACATCATTGTGCACGCCATTGTTCACTGGAAAATCAATAAGTAAAACTTTAAAGTTTACTTTTAACTTCCTTAGTAAATTTCATTGATCCAGATAGTTTGTAACAATTTTACACATAAAAATGAATAGCTCTTACCTCATTAAATATTGAGCATATCTTATCAATATTTATATTTCTTTTATTTATAAAACACAAATAATCTAATATTTCAGAACTTTTTTGACGCTAATAGATATTTCTTTGAAAAAATTAAATTTAAAAGCATATCAATATACATTAGGCTATATATAGTTCAAATTACGAGAGTTCGGTGGCGACATATACTTAAAACAAGTTGTGGGGTATAAACTGGCGATATAACTAAAAAGCACTAACTCACTTATTTTTCTATAATGTATATAGAAACGAATAAGATAAAATTTATTATCGTTTTGTATATTTATACCGCTCTTTTAACCTCTTTTAAGTAAGAGTCGCCGCCGAACTATCGTGATTTGGACTATATTAAGTAACTTATAGTTCTGTGTAGTAAACAATATAATCATTTCACCAATTATAATTATGTACTATTATTAATGGGCTAATAAATAACATTAATTTCCAAAATATCTGAAAGCAGTTATACGTTATTTATATCTCAAATATTAAGTACCTAAAGAAACAAAATGAATACATAACTCAATATTTATTTAAATGACTTAACAAAAGCCGAAAATAAAGCAAACATGAGCTTGAGAGGAAAATACTCATACAAGTATGTTGAACTAGTAAATCAAACAAATGGTTTTCGTTTTGTACATGTGTGGAAGTACTTAGGATGCCACTAGACTTTATTTATAGCAAAGATGGAGACATGAATATTAACGCCTTCATCACAGGTTTAAAAGTAAAACGTACTTGTATTTATAATAGTGTTAATAAATGCATGCAATATTCATATTTGTATATCAATATCTTGCTTTTATTTTTAATTAATGTTTAAGATTTAAGATTTCTTTGTCTTAATTCATTTATATTTTATACCTAGTTGTTTCATATACACTGCTCTCTGTGGGCAAACGACAATATTTCTTATGTAAACATCCTTTGTTTATACGATTCACTTCTCTAGGGTTCGACACTACGCATTTGGTCCTAATTCGTTCTTATCGCTTCAACACTCAAACCTACAGCACGCTTAACCTTTTGGTGCATAAACATAAAATAATAATCACACATATTTTTATTTAAAACTTAAACCGCGAGTTACATTTACTTAGGCCCGGTTTTATGGTTCGTCTTACTACCGAACTAAATAGCTAACTCCCGAATTAAACGAAAAATGAGTTTTATGGTCAAGGGTTAACGCTAACTCGGAACTAAAATCGCGGAGTAAGATAAATCACTTAAGCATAACCTTAAAATAATGCACACTTTCAGAAATGATACTACGTCTCTATCTCCAATGAATCAGTTGTTATTGACTCTGAGATATTATGCAACAGGGAGTTTTTTAATTGTGGTTGGAGATTTTTCTGGAGTGCATAAGTCAACAGCATCTAGAACAGTTCACCGAGTCACTACTGCAATAGCAGAATTAAGACCAGCGTATGTGAAAATGCCAACAACTGTCTCAGAAATACAAGCAGTAAATATGGGCTTTTACAACATAGCCAGCTTTCCAAGGGTAATAGGAGCCATAGACTGCACCCATGTTAAAATACAATCTCCAGGAGGTGCCGATGCCGAAGTATATAGGAATAGAAAGGGATATTTCTCGTACAATGTACAAACAATATCTGATCATTCCTTGAAAATCCTAGATGTTGTAGCCAGATGGCCTGGCTCAACTCATGATTCTACAATTTTTGAAAATTCAAGGATACAATCGCAGTTTGAGTTAGGAGTATTTGGCAATAATGTATTATTGTGTGATTCTGGTTATGCATGCAAACCCTTTATGATACCACCACTGAGGCATTGCACTTTACCTGAACACCAGTTGTTTAATGAGTCGCAAATTAGAACGAGGAATGTTGTGGAGAGACAATATGGTGTATTGAAAAGAAGATTCCCAGTCTTAGCTATGGGTATTCGGTTAAAGAAGACATCAGTACAAGGCATAATTGTAGCATGTGCAGTATTGCATAATATTGCTATAATGGAGAAAGAACAAGAGCCACCAGAAGATTCAGAAACAAGAGTATCACTTGCAAGAGCTATTTCCGAAGGGAATATTTCTGCTACTGTTGAAGATAATGGAAGCCAGATTGGAAGCAGAAATGTATTTATTTCCTATTTTCGCGACAGAATTAGAAACAGGGATACCTAATTGTCTAAATTAATATATAATATTATCTAATATATAAATATATATATTTTTTTTGTACTATAGTTTATTATGTATTAATTGTACAATTTATAATATATCATCTTAATTGAAATAATCTTTATAAAGTATTCTTTCATTTTTTATTTTCAAGATTTTTTTTTAGTAATTTTAATTTAATGTTTTCACATTCTATTTCTATTTCTGTTATGTATCTGTTATTGTTGTAACATATATCATTATCAATGTTATTATTATTACACGTTGACGCTTCTACGTTTATTGGAGTCTGACTCAGCACATTATTTTCGTTGGGTTCTTTTAAAAAAGGATGCACCTTCATGGACAACATAGCTGGTGTATAATCATCCCAGCTATGTTGCTGTACAGGCTCTATAATGAAGTATAATAATTATTTATTCGTCTTCATAATTTTAAGTAAACATTTTCAAAACCACATAATATTTTTACTTTACCTTCAGTATCCTCTTCTTGCATTAGTTCTCTAACATATGCTCCCTCATCTGTTGCCATACGAGACTCTTGGGTATGTGGTATCGGACCTTAAATTACACGTATTTATATGCATAGAAATATCATATCGAGAATAAATGTATTGAGTACATGAGTTAAATTACATACCAGGTAAATTTATAAAATCCGAATCTAATATACCTTCTTCACCCTCAGCCGACAACTTAATGAAATCTTTAACTCTGTAAAGGACATTGTTCATTTGCGGATTTGTTGCCGGTCCACCTCCTGTACCAAATATTGATTTTCTATCTGCTGCTGATAATTTTCTGGCATCCTTTTTCATTGCCTTAAATTTAAGTTTGAGGTTTTCTTTAGACCTCTGCAAGACGCTTCTGGTGTTAAACATAGCCGTAATGTCATCCCAAGCCTTCTCCTAGTAATTATTTTTCTTTATTTATATGAAATACTTGCAATAATATTAGACAATTAGTACATACCTTAATTCTGGAAGTGACTCCATCCGTTTTCGTGTTTAAAACAATTGGCTTGAAACTTTCCACCGCATCTATTAGAACTTGGCAATCCTCAATAGAGAAATTAAACGTACGTGTTCTCTTGTCAGACATTTTTAAAACAATAATTAAACTGAATCTGACATTTACTAATGTAAACAAATATTCCCATTTCATAAACATTTAAATCTACAACGTACTATTATCTCTGCTACGTACCACTTGCCGTAAAATGAATGGTTTACGTTACGGTTTATTTATTTTTCTCAGTATTAACTAACACGGAATTAAATTTGGACCATAAAACCCGATACAAAAATAAGTATCGAACTAAGCTAACTCGGGGTTTCGTAACCCCGAAGTAAATAAAAGACCATAAAACCGGGCCTTAGTGTCGTAACTAGTATTCTTATTAACTAAAATATATAATCAATTTATTTTAATTCAATTGTGTAGTTTTAAAATAAATGTAATCTAAAAAAGTTCTGATGTTTTGCTGTGTCTTTTGATATAAATAAAAAATTGCTATTAATTACTTAATAGCTAAAAGGTCCTTCATTCCAGAACAAAATTGTGCGCTCACTAAGCTATTGAAAGGAACTGAGCGACATTTGTCGTTCGAGAACTTGGATACCGCCGACAGATCGCAGATACGCCTTAGCCAGCCTATAGATCACTATAAGGTCCAAACTCCGCAACCAAATAGTTAAAGTTCATTTCTTATAAAAAATTACCTTTTATGTGATTTATTGTAAGTTTATATAACGTAAGATTACATAACAAAGTTATAAAAGTTGCGTTTGTTATTTTAAATTCACATGACGTCATATGGATAATTACGGAGTACATCTTTCTTAATTAAATGTATGAATAAACTTTTATTGCTCTAAAATAAAAGTTAGTTAATATACTCCTGTAAGTAATAAACTTTGTTTTTTTTATGTACTGTTTTATTGATGATTTTTATGTAAATTTGTGTCAGTAATAAATCAAACAAACAGCCTATTGATTTGTAGAATACAATGATACATTATATTTGTTGGAAACATATTTAAAATTAGCTTTTACATGGAGCAATCTGTTTAAGAATATTAATAACAATTTGTTTTTATTAGTTAAAGAGTCAAATTCTAAAATAATATTTATGGCATTTTTCGTACATAAAATCATAATCAAAAAATATTTGTCAAAATAATATTAAAAAAATTAAAACTATTACATCATTTCTGAATCACGCTATTAATTTTCATTTTATCATGCCAGACGTGTTTGATGTTATAAAGTCTTTCTTAAGTTTCTTTTAGTCTATTCCACTTCTTAAGTTTTCGGCTGATATAATTTTTCAATTACTAAAGTTGAACATTATTTATAAAGTTAACTTTTCTTATTTATACTTGGTCGGTCTTTCCAACCAGTTTTCTATTACTTATAAGTGAATACCAAAAGATACATTAGCAAGTTGTTAGGACTTATATAGATAGTCAGGTGTTCTAACATATATTTATTTTTTAAAAAAGTTTCCCGAATTTTGAAGTTGGCTAATGTAAATTGACTTACAATTTGCGCTACATCCTGTATGGTACTCTAATAATACCAGTTGAACACAGAACATGGATGTTACCATACATTGATGTAAAATTTTAGGCTTTTTATATAAATATTACATATTATAGTACATATTTATTGCACGTTATTTCAGGAAATAATTTGTCCACAAAAATTAACAAAAAAGAAAGCCCTTAAAAGTTAATAATATCAAATTGTCTCTGTGTCAGAGTTATAATTTTATTCATTTGCGTAATATTTCATTTCAGCCAATTTAGCAGTACCGCGTGAAAATAATTTATTAGCGACATCTCTTAATAAAGAAGGATTTTAATCTTTTGATTTATAGCGGTTATTTCCAGAATTAAGTACATAGGGACAGGCGCGTGTGCTTTCAATCGAAATAAAACATTAAATAATAATTCAAATCAAACCGCAGACCGCCTCAATGCGCAGAAGTGGTTTTGCCACTTACCTTTCAAATTATCAGTGACAGATAATGGCGAATTTGTTATTTGGGACAAGTTTAGCATATCAATTTATTTAATCTAACGTATTAAGAATAATAAGACATGAAAATGCAATTAGAATAAATATTAATGTATATGTAAGAAATTTATTTCAACGGTTTATCTTCAGTTGGATATATTTTACTTTTAAATTTTTTTTGCACTAAATTAAAAACTGTTAAATGCGAAGAAAAACTCTCCTTAAAATGTTCAATTCATTTTTTAATTGGTATAATTCTTAATTCAGGTAATTCATTTTTTAATACTGCCGTAAAATAAATGAATAAATAAGAAAAATAATCGCACTGCATAATGCTAATTCTAAATCTTAAAATTTAGAATCAACACAGACATCTTGCTACTTCCGGTTTCTATGTTATTTATCAGCTTCTCCCCACATCGCTGACAAAGTCATTACAAGCATGGTTATTTCAGAGTTTATTCCCTGGTTTATAGCCGACTTAAAAGGAATCGTAAAATCATTCGTCTTATATTATTTGCTTTATATATTCAACATCAGTGCTCCCAAAGAGCAGAGGACAGAGGATTACCATAATTTCTTTCTCGACGACCACCAGCTTCTAGGCTAGGTTCTATTCTGCCACCGTAACTTTGTGATTATATAATGTACAAGAAACGACTTGAATATTTAATGGTTTTGACCTGATATTTGATGAAGTGGTACTCGTATATTCACAATTATTGTAACCATTGGCGTAACATCAAATGTATGAACTTCATTCGTTTCAATAAAATCCCGTTTTCAAAATGAATTGTTTCCAGTGAGCTTTCCACATCCTAAAATTTACATAAATAATAAATTCTACTTGTTTCATATTTGTATAAAGAAGCGCCACCATGCTTTGCAACGATTTTCATAATGTATTTCTTAGAGAAAGACAATAAAGCAGAATTGGCGAACTCTTTCAGTAAAAAATTAATATATTTTTGACATAAACGCCCTCTAATTTCGGAGATAATTCTGTACGAAAACGTAGCGATCAAATGGTTGAATATGGTAAGCTTACATCTCGAAAACTATAATTGATAACTACAGTTTACCCCCGTCGCTAAGCGACGTCTTTTTGGCGTGTATGATTTGCATCCAATAAAATAATTCTTAATTACATTTCATATTTAATTCTGTTTTTAAATGGAAATAATAAATTCGCACAATAATAAAATAATTTTTTAATTTATCATAATAAAATATATTTTCAATTTATGCGTTACTTTTTTTCAAAATTTAATTTTAGCCAAGGTTAGCCTATATACAAAATTTCAACTTTCTAGCACAATTTTTACTCTCGGCAAATACTGTCCCCGTGCCCCCAAATAAAATTTTGATTTTTTTTATTAATAATATACTTAATTACTCTAGAATCCAGAATATGAACTTTCTCCAAAGTTCCCTACAGGGCCCCCGAATTTCTTCAATCCCCCCTTTTTCAATTTTTGAATTTCTAATTTTTGAGAAATGTCAGCATTAAATTCCTTAATACACATGCAAAATTTCAACTTTCTATCTTTTACGAATTAATAGTAAAACAGCAGAAAAGGGCTCACTTTTTTTTCCAGCTTTTCCAAAATTACGGGTTTCCAGGAAATTCAGGGAAAATCCGGGGACGCCAAAAGTCTTAGAATTTTTTTCTCTACGAAATAGGCAATTTTCAAAAACATTGACGGAGCCGTTTTAATTAAATTGAATGCCCCTAAATTAAGATGTTTTTTAGTTTAACATTTAATTGCAAGTTATTGTCATTTTTTGCTTAAGTGAACAAACAGCTGATGCTTGCACTTCAACAGTGATATGCGTTCATAGTAGACAAAAGAAAGCACTAGAGTCTATTACAATATCATCCAAAATATAACCAGATATGTGTATTAGTTTTAAAGAAAACAAGAGGTATAATATACGTTTCTATTTTTATATAACACTAGCGTTCTTCTTTCTTCTAGATTCCAGAAGATGACTTCTTTCACCTGCCCTAATTATTGATGATTCTAGCGAACCGTATATAGAGTTTAAGCCAATCATTCTTGTTGTAAGAAGGCTCTCAAATTCAATTTTGCCTGGGTCACTATAAGAGGTTGCCTGGGTCATTTCCTCAAAGGTAAATACGCCACTAAAACCCCACACTTGAACTACGTCTTACCACCAAACTAACAAGATCTTTGATTAAAGTTTACCAATCTATTTTAGATTTGATTTGTGAACATCTTATTGTCTTTAGATTATAGATATCTGGAATCTTACAAAGTTATGATCAGGTAGAAAGCAATGAAACAACGATCCTAACAATACACATACACCATAGCTCACGTTCCCTAGAGTGAATTCCAACGCATAAAGGAAGCGTAGGAAATGGGACTTCTGACATAGCAGCAACGAGAACTATAGACATTGGTGAAATTTCTCAATGTGTACAATGGGTTATATTAAATAGCACTCGAAAGTAAAATAGTAGAAAGGGAGAGCCATCAAAGGGTCAAATGTTTAGCATAAAATACATTCGTCCAATAGTTGTGGAGAGCCAGTAATTGATGTAAATGATCTACTATATAAAATGAATAAATTCAATTTAACCGTAGCATTTAATCATGCTTTCAATGAAACGTAAGGTCTTGCATCATTTAACATAATATTTTTTATCTAACGTTTTATTATTTACCAAAGTGCATCTAAATTACATTAAATTGTTATTAAATAAATACAAAAAGCGTAATATAGAATAACATGTTAGTCTCTGATATTAAAAATCTTATCTTACGAATAACAAAATACTTAAATGTTAATGTAGTTGCATTGTACATATTGCAGGCGCTATTATTAAAGTAGAACAAGATTCAAGTGCGTAAGAATAGGACACCTTATTGCTTTTACAATAAATTAAAGATAATTGTGATTTAGTGTGGAACACAATTTCCTTTTTGCATGTATTTCGATAAAAGGTTTTCAAAGTTATAAATAAACTAAATCATTTAAAATATTTATCTATTACTTATCAAAAAAAAATCTGAACTCTATTGATGTATTACGATTGTGGACTTTTTTTTGTTACAAAATGTTAAAATTGGACTAATTTATAGCTTTAGTATTGAATCTATACATCTTTAATAATAAACCAAAAAAAAGTGTCTACCGAGGCGACTCTTATTGTGAGGTCTCGCTATTAAAGTTACTTTCGAAATAAAAATATATTTAGCATACTTATTAAAACTTCTCGCTTTTAAATAATTCATTTCTATGAAATACAATGAATGGATAATTTATTCTTGTATATTTATACAACATATGGATCAAATTCACAAAATGCTACTATCCTTGTTTGTATTTTATAATACCATTAAAAAGTTATGAATATATAATAAGGTAACAAATAATATTTGCAAATATTATTTCATGTTGTTATTTGGGTTTCAATTTACAAGTATTATGACCTTGTTAATTTCAACGGAAGTTTTGATAGAGAGGATACGAATACATTATCTTAACGATCTTAATAAATGCTGTGGTGTTTCTGTGAAGTATGAATAATTGTGTATGGTGGGTTCAAAGGTCGCATTCCGTATTGTGAAAATTAGCTTGAACTCGTCACAACTGTGGTGAAATAAATATAATATGATTAGTAAAGTTTGTACAAGGGACAGGAAGTATGGTGGTTGACTAAAAAGTAATAAAATCAGCATACTCGTGGCTACTACATCATTTTAATTAATCATTTATGGTTTTATTAATGAAACCAACGAGACAGGGAGACAGGTAAAGAAAGAGAGAGGCAGAGATGAGCAACGATGGCTAGAAGGAGATAAAGGTGTAGCTAACTAGAAAAAGAGAGAAGAAACTTAGTAAAGAAGTAAAGAATTCAATTGATTAGGTATATTTTGTTTGTTTTGTAACGCGAAAACATAACATTTAAACAATAAAAACGCTGGAGCATACAAAGAGAGTTTGGAGACAGTAGAAAGCAATATAGCAAAATAGAGAAAATATTAGGAGGAGGAAAAGAAGTGGATGGAAAAAGAAAGGAAATAGACTAAACAAATTATTTATTTTGATTTGATTGAATTTCTTATACTATAAATGAAGTGGAACTTAATTTTAAGAATATATTGATATACCAAAACAGAGAAACCATTAATAAACCTAAATTGTGAAGTTTTCTAATTTATTCTAGAAATTTTAAGGCAATTTTAATCTAAAGAGAAAAAGAAAAAATTGATAATAGTAAAAGTTTTAATCTAAATTGATTTTATTTATTTGTATAAATATTATACATTAAGCTTACTTAATTTTTAACATATTTTGTATTCCTCCTTATTTCGTAACGCCAGCTTCATATGTGCGAATGTTTTTTTTTCTTTTTGACAGCTCAGATGTTGCGTTTTTTATTGCAAGATAAATTACGGTGGACTGGTTTGAGAACACAGCTACTGTTTACATGTTTTGTGTTATATGTCAAACACAGTGCTTTTATAAGATATATATATATATATATATATATATATATATATATATATATATATATATATATATATATATATATATTAAATTAAATAAATTAACTAAATTTCAATACATTTTCACATTTCTTTTAGTCTGTTATTTAATTATTAGTTTATTTTACGTAATAATTACATCCACTCGAATACAATCATTGAACCACTCTAATTTTTTTTGAACGTGTTTTTTAAAGAAAAAATGAAAATACTTTTTTAGTCTGTACACAAAACTCAATCCTAGAAATTACTATTATATCAGATATTTATATTTATGCATTATATGTAAATAATTCGAAATAGTTTTATTTCCCTTGAATTTGTTTACCAATGTCTAACAATCTTCTGTACACCCTAAGTTTCAATTAAATGTATTTAAATCAACAAATCGATCGCCTGAATAAAAGAAGACCCCCATCACATCTCCAAAAGCAATATCCGGTGTGCAATTCAGTTAAACAGTTTCGAATTGGGGAAACTACCAATATGTTACAAAGCGTCATTTTCAAAGTTTTTTTTAGAGAAAGTTTTTATTATCTTTTATTTGTAATTCAAGTAACAAGTTTCCGTAGTCGTTTGTGTATCTCTATTGTACCTTTATTGTCAATATTTATTTAATCCTCTGTAAATTTCCTCCGTAGACAGCAAGTGTTTACGCATCACTTTCTTTAAGAGGTTATGTGCAGTCACGATTTTAAGAAAATCGATTTTATTTACTTAATTTATTATTAATTATTTTAAGAGTTTACCCATGCCAATATTTCGAATATTGCTTAAGTTGTAGCAATTTAAAATGAGTGCGGCAGTATATATATATACTTGTACTATACTTGTCTTTCAATAGCGTTTTTCTCAAAACTACATTTTCGATTCTTTGTCCACTATGTTCTAAACACCACTCTATGGATTTAGATGAAATGTAGGTGTATATAGCTATAGAACGTTTTTCTTTTAACCGGAACTTATATTTTTTATAAACAATTAATCACCGATAATAACAATAAATATAAAATTAAATAGAAACGAAAAAGATAAACAAAATTATGTTAAAAATAAATAAAAGAAGTTGATATTAAATTTACTCTGAATTTTGGTTTAAAAAACTTGTTTTTATTAAATTAATTAAAAATTCATTGTTTCTAGTGTGTGTTAATAAATAATGAAAAACAACACGTGGATGAATTGCCATGGGAACGCAAATAAATACATAAACTTGATGTTCATATGTAGCATATAGTAGGTAAAAGTTATTTTAAATAAATTGTTATTAGTTTTAATTAATGTAAATATCACGAAAAAGCAATAACAATATTGTGTAGTAGAATAAATATAGTAGAAACGCATTGATGCCTGTCTGCTTTATTTTATGTTGAGCTTTTTCCAGACCAGTGCTAGAAGCGGTTTACAAAAATCAGAAAATATCAAAATTTTCACTTAAAAATTCTATGTCTATTTAGACCATTTCATAAAAAAATGAAATATTTATGAAGCCGAATCTAAAATATTCAAATAAATTAACGATTTCGGTTTTGTGGGATTTTGAAACTATTTAAGGTTATCACTTAAAATTCTATTAGGCTAATTTATCAACGTTAGTTCAGCATCGTTTCACCCTATTTGTTCTCTGAAGCAACTTGTGGTATAGAATAACTTTGAAGGCAATGACATAGTTTACCTTAGATACTTAAATAAATTGTTTCCAAAATACCACAACGTCTAGAGCAAGAGTTACCTGTGCTAACCTGCTATGTGAAGGTATCAGACGACCCCTGAACTCTATTACGTTGCTCAAAGGGTAGCAATTTGAAAGCCTTATCGTTTGTTAATCAAGTCTATCAAGTAACTGATGAGCAGGGTTGGTTGTAGATTTTGAAAATGTAATTAAAAGTACCCCTGAAAAAATATATATTATCTGAAAAAGTCTTATATATTTATTTTGCCGTAGTCTTATATATGTGCACTACACTACTGCCTAAGAAGAGTACGATTACTCATGCACATAACCAATATAACTTGATAACAACCAAACCCAGAAAATGTAACTCTGATCAGGGAATCAAGCCCGAAAACAGTTAGCGTAACACAACAGTTAAGCGTAAAGCATCAATGCTTTCACTCCCTGTGTCGTTCTTAATTTTATTAAAATTGAATTCTAGTCAACAATTATAATATTTTTTACATGCTAGCATATTTTAAATGCTCGATTATATCTTGATCTTGTCACCATCAATATGATAGATCGATTGTAATAAAAATATAATTTCTACATGAGTCCATAGGAGTTCATAAATTTAATTTCTCTAATCTAAGTTAGAATCTTAGTTAAATTCATTATTTATGTCAACACAATATATAAACAGTTTTTATAAATTTGTTTCTTTAAATGTTAATTGCTAATCAACTTTATTCATAATTTATTTAAACCTGTATTTCAGTTACAAGTACTTTTTTATTTTGTCACACTTTCAGCGAATTTCCTAATTTAGTCAGATCAATATATGACTCGAATAGTTATCATCAATCTAATTTGTAGATAGTAAAGAATAAAAACGTGCTCAATTTAATATCCATTATATACAATTAATGTTTTATTTCATTATACATAATTAATTTTAATTCAACGTACTCTTGGAAATATAATTTCCTATTGTAGCATACATATCTTTTGTAGCTAGTTGTTATTTCAAAAGAAGAAATCACAAATAACTTATAACATATAAATTTGAATATTGAACCTGTTTATTATTGTATTTAATTAATCTCTTTGTTATTTTTTATTATTATACAATTAATATTTCATTCATCTTTTACAGGATGATTTTCCGAAGCTACTGCAAACATACCTGAGTTCTGATCGTAAGTTTAATTTATAGATTTGGTAGAAGGTAGTGATGAAAATTTAGAATATTGTGTGCAACGTATGGCTTGACATAGCTGCCATTAGCATTAGAAGACTTTTAGATGTTCTATTGATCTAGCATTTCCTCCCCTTTGTTTCTCCTCCCATTTTTATCTAATAAAGCCAATGCGTCTCTTACGAGCGAACCCGTGGAGATCAATTTCAAGGGAGTTTATAGTAGAAACAATTCAACATTATTTAGGAATACGTTTCTCCTTAAATAAGAGTTTTTATAAAGGAAACTAATTAATCATTTATCGTAATTAACATCCGACACCAACCAGCAGCGCTGCCTACATATAGACGACAACTCGTCATCGAGTGTGGTCCAACGAACGATCTTCCACAACGCAACATCTGTTGCAATGAATTCTAAAGTTTTCTTGAACAAGACATTAAATCTCAAAGTGCAAACACATTTATTAAGGTCTCTGCATGCATCCACCATCACAAACGCTCAACATTTCAACATCAATTTAAAATAAGGCATTTTATGAAACACCCACGCACGCAAATTGTAAATTGATTATATTTTATTTATACGTAAAGGTTAAGGTTCAAGTAGTGTGTTTTTTTTTGGTTTATCAATTATAAAAATAACAGTTCTACCTTCCCAGGAATATAACGTGTAGAACATTATTTTTTTGTTATTCAAAAAGAAAAACAATTCTTCTTATGAATATAAATAGAAAATAATTTAGGTATATGTAAAAATTATGTTCAATACAAAACTTCAGATTATCAAAGGCTTCCATGCGCCATATATTTATTTTTAAATGTTATCCTGAAATACGAAATTATATAAATACTAGCTGTCCCGGCCACGCGTTGCTGTGACTAACGTTTTTGTCATATTACATTACATAGCGCCATCTATTGAATATTTACTCAATCTAGTCAACAGATTTCGATTTACTCAACAGAATATTTACTCAATCTAGTCAACAGATGTCGCCATCATCGTCGCCCGATGTCATATGTCATATACAGATAATTAATAGACAAATAATTAGCAATAAGATAAATAAATTGAGATGTAAGCTATCCTATCTTTCAAGTTGGGTCAAACTGCACACGGGGTACAAATTTCATTAAAATCGGTTAAGTAGTTTAGGAGTCCATAGCGGACAACACAGTGACACGTAATTTATATATATTAAGATAATCTACATGAAAACAAAAAAGTGTTATTATTGTGTAACTAAATACTATCCTAAAACAAATAAAGTACCTACTATATAGAAAACAACTACAAAATGAAACTGTGTTTAAAAAGTAATATTACGATGATAATTATATCGCATAAACAAATTAGCGCTGCATTCAACCGTTCAGTAGGGAGCCGACCGCGCGAGTGGGCCGCGCGGCATGGTATCTCGTTGAGCTACACCCCCCTCCCGGCTTGCCCGCAAGCACCGCCTCTCTCCCGCCGCGCCGGCCAGCACAGAGAGCGAGTTGGTTTTGTTTCGGAGTTATTTATCATTGTAATCTTTAAAGTTTTTTGTTGAAATACCATAAAAACGGTTTTTGTGAGTTAATCTTAAAAGATAGACATATACTATCGCGGACTTTTTTTTAGATCATTAAAAGAGCTATTATTCTTTAATACATATTTTTTGTGTATCTTGAACCGTTTTCACGGCGCACGCAACAAAAGGCTTCAAAGATGAAATAATTTCTCTCGTTTTTTACACATTTACCACTATATCTTTGCTCCTATTAGTCGTAGCGTGATGTTATATAGCCTATAGCCTTCCTCGATAACTGGACTATCTAACACAAAAAGAATTATTCAATTCGAACCAGTAGTTTCGGAGATTAGCGCGTTCAAACAAACAAACTCTGTCGCTTTTTAATAATTTCTCCCGTTTTTTACACATTTACCACTATATCTTTGCTCCTATTGGTAGTAGTTTCGGAGATTAGCGCGTTCAAACAAACAAACTCTGTCGCTTTATAATATTAGTATAGATGAAAAACATATTTTTAAATCTTCAAGGCTCCGGTCTGTATTGTCTGAATCCTACATTGATTTAGATCTAATTTATATAAGATTTTTGTTTTCGTTTTTCTTTCGATTTCTTTTTTCAATTTTTTGATATCGGTACATGCTTTCACTGTCGAGATGGATTTAGTTGTGAGTGCTGTCATCTATGATGCAGAAAACTTTCTCCGCGAAATAAAAAATATGCATCATAGACGGCAGCACGCATAGATGGAAACACGCAGCACGATATACTAAAGTTTTTAATTAAAAGAAATCAAAGCGACGGGGTAATTGCTAGTTTAATTAAAATATCCTTAAACTAAATTAAAATTTAAAATATCTACGTATAACGATTTATAAACTTGAATATTTATAAGTAATAAATGATATTCTCTACTAAATTTGATGAAAAGTGACTTCATAAATGAATGTGTAAAGTTTGGAATCTTAGGTTCACTTTAGTTCTCACTTTAGTGCTCTTAAGTTACGCATATGTTTCACCTTATCCTGTCTTCATTGGTAACGCCACCTCTCTTCTCCATTCTCCACTATGTAAGCCATCCATATCGCAACGGTCTCACATATTCCCACCATGTTCGCGATATGTTGCAGTTACACGATCTACCACAGAGTCATGTTGCTTCTAATGGCACTAAATGTATAAAATAGCCTTTAGCTAAACAAGTATGCCCCCTGCCTAATGATTTAACCAACTACACCTCGTTATACCCTACCATCAGCATACATGGAGACACTCACGTCAGCGCTCCTGGTGTTGGTGGAACGACAATGAAATATTCACACAGGTTTGTTTGTTGTAGCGGAAAATTGAATTAAAATGAAATGCCTAATCAGCATACAGGTACTTTGGAGGCAGACACATTCTTCTGTTCAAATGCTTAGAATTTAAATAAAATAACAACAGGTATAGAGAAGTGTGTGTGTCTTTCTAATTGTGAGTAGGGTTAAAAACATGACATAAATTGTTGTAAAATGGAATGTATAATAATTAATATATGTCTACCTAATATATGATCAGCTAAGTGGAAATTACCCTAATTGGGGTAAAAATAGCCATCTTATTTGCGATAATTAAGAATAAGAAAAGAAAAGCGGGAAGGAAATTGTATGTGTTATAGTAATGTACTACGGTTTTTAATATGGTTAAGTCATACAAAAGTCGTCATTATCCCACGAGGTTCCTATTCCAATTTTTTTTGAATAAATACAAGGGTAGTTTGAAAATTTTGTGATTCTTTCATACAGATAATCTTCTTTAAGCTTTATATACATTTAGTCCAACGTTTTTCTAACTTTTTTTATTCCTTTCAAATGAGAGATTTTATCAAGACCATCAAAATAGGCGTTTGTTTCAGTGATTTAAGTGATGACCTCTTTGTTAGACCCAGACTGCTGAACCATTTCTTCAGATTTGGAAATAGTAAATAATCGCAGGGGGTTAAATTTTGAGAATGTGCAGGATGAAGTAGTAGTTCGTAGCCCAATTTATGAATTTTTGCCATGGTGACTAAACACTCAATCGAAATCGCGTCATCCATCATAGTTCTAATTGGCTGTAAAACATACTCTAAATGACGGAGCTTGATTCAAATTTGACAGTACTCTATTAATAGATGGCGGGAACTGCGCGGGAAATTTAAAGAGTCACTGAATTATCAAACTACCCTCGCCGTTTGATAAGAGCAATGCGAACCTGTAGAAGTTTTTCATAATACACATCTTTGGCAATCTTTTTGTAGCGATTACTGAAGTTATTCACTGATAACTGATTCCTATTTCATATTTTATGCACAAGTTTAAATCACATCAATCACTTCTGAAATGTTGAGGTGACAAGATATTTAATAAGTATTTCCAAGGTTAAGCCTTATCTTTAGTATACATATATCATATATGTTAAGCCGACACTTAGTTAAATTTACGAAAGATCGCCAGTGACCATACAAATCTGCGAATCGATGGTGAACTTTGCAGTCGATTTTTTTTTGGGCCAATGTACAATATAGTAGAATTAATGAGACAGTGTATCGTAGATGTATATATAGGTATTTTTATAAGCATGAGACGCAGGCTATCTTTCATGATTTAAACCATATTTATTTTATAACACGATGTTTTTCTCGAAAGAACATGTTGAGTCACAGCTAGCTCCTTTTAAATTAGATCTAACTGAAAAAGATCTTCCTTGAAATAAGCTGTCAGTTTTTTAAGAATATTTATATATATATAGGGTTTACAGAAAACAAAGATTCTGTATAGATTCCAGGTATATCTTTTTAAGATTAAAAACGATTCCTAAACATTTTAATGGAAAAGCTTCAAGGGATGTAATCGATATGTTAAAACAGCAAGATAACTATATGGACTTCATGGTACAGTATCTAAAAACTTCCATATTATTTACCAAATATAAACACTCATTTATTAAGCAGTTTATGTAGTTTACTGTGAGAAACTCACAGTAAAAATAAATTTAATATCTCATTTAAGTAAATAACTACGTGCGTCTAATTTAATTTCTTAGTAACATATGTATAGTATAGTATAAATTATTTGGCACCTACAAAAGAACCCTTTGAGAAGACCCTTCACTATAGAATTCATATTAAAAGGGATTTAACAAATAACTTATTTATTATGTGATGAAAACTCAAAAACTCTTTTAGGAAAATTGAATTTATAAAGTTCATCAATAGGCTTTCGTTTCAAAAGAAATATTTTGCAGTAAGTGTTATAGAGTTTATTGAAAAGATGTGAAATGTGGAATGTATAGTAAAGGAATTAGAGCATGAAAATATCTGAGGATATCCTTTATTAAAAATAGAGTATTCAGATAGCCCTTTTGTGGTATCACATGTGATTACATCACATCATCGTAAAGTTGGCTAATAAAAAATAAAAGTAATACCGTTTCAAATTAGTTGTCATATTTCGTACGTATATTGTATCACAGAATAATTTATTACATTTGCGATAAATATATAAATAAAGCTAGGTTGTAAAGTATACTTTAGGTTAAAAACAATAATTTAATCATTGTAATATAATATTAAAAATATTGCTGTCTATAATAATGTTCGCCTTTATAACACAAAATATTATTGACATCACAAGCAAAAGCACGGCCAACATTCGCTACTTAAAGAAGCTGAAACTTCAGAAGCTTTTCTCATAAAGCTCATCAAGTTAACTATCAAGAACAATAAGTTTTACGAGCATAAAGTGGCTATTGTTTCACTGTCATACAAATCGCCATCATTTAAAATGTTTCTCATAAGATCGTTTATTATGTAAACAGCATCTGATACCGAAAGCCACTTGACCCCGATTATTTTGATTGTTTGAGTTCAAATCTTTTTTTATTTTATTTATTTAAGGCAAATAAAAAGAAGAATGTTAAAAATTCAAGAGAGCAGCCAACAATTTATTCATTATAATGGTATAACTCAGACAAAACAAAATATTAAAACAGATTTCTTTTGTAAGCCTTGTTGTTGTTATTTTGATTCATATTTCTTTATTTAAGTAATATTCGTATAATACATATTCTATTTAAAAAAATGGTTTTTTTTTCACATACTTTTTTATACAAGTTCTTATTATCGTTAGCTGAAAATATAATACGTTACCTTGAAATATATTATATTATATTTAAATGTTTTTAGTCTCTAGATGATTTTTGGATAATTAATATTTTTTTTAAATATGTGAGTTTTTTAATTTGTTCTTTTTTAATAAAATATTTTCAATTTATTATTTTAATTGTCTGGAGCTACTAATATAAGCTGGTTTCAATCTCATTTTTATAATATTTTTTAATTTGGCGGCTTCTTAATTTTTGCAAAGGTCACATTAGCTGTAGTATAATTGAAGTTGTCAGCGAATAGAATTTAATCTCAGAATTAAGGTGGCTCGCTCTAAAGATATACAATATATCTTTACTCTAATAAATTCTAAAAAGTTTAGTCTGATATTAGGTAAATACTAAATCGCAAGGTAACATTAAAAAAAAGTGAGCGGCGCATGTGTTGCAAAACAAATTTTCAATAAAAGTTCTTGCATTTTTAATATGTCGATTTATATTTTGTTGTTTACTTTATAGGCTGTATTTTCCTGTTATAGATTTTTTTACATAGCGTTCAATTTGCAAACTGAAAGAAATGTATCCATTAAAAAAAAGCTTTAAAATAAAGTGGTTAAAAAAAGGTTAAAAACTTCACTATATCAATAGTTTTCTTTTTTATTTATTTATTTGTTTTAACTTTTATTCGTCATATCCACCATCTTACTAACATTCTTTATATCTAACATTTTTTATACATATTTAACATGTTATAATTCTGTTTTACAAATTTCTAAATATATCAATAGTAAAAACATATTTGTTTGACAAAACTTAGGTTAGAAATCGTTAGCATTTTAAGGTGCAAAACAGGACAAGAACTGACGAGATCCTGGCGGATTAAAAACGTCACATTGAACGTTTCCTTTGCCTTAGCTGTGTACAACATCATGGTCCAATATATAAGGCATGAACCAGTCATTGTATTAATTTTAATTGCATCAAAATATTATTCAACAAAATTTAAATCATTAGGTTTTTGTTTATAGCAAATAAACATAAATTAGCGCACTAAATTCTGTCAGTTTAGACAGTAGAGATTTCGCGAACAGATCGAATTTAAATGCATCGAATTTGCTTGGTACTTCTTATTCATAACTGCGTTTTGCTGGGTCAAGATATAGTTACTCAGAGAGTATCAGAGGAGTATCACTTCATATACACTCTAAGTAGAACTTTTTTTAATACGTACTTTAGTGGAATATTAGAGTTCTGAATTTAGTCTAATAAATTCAAAATGCTCGCAAATTCCAATAAATTCCTGTTTAAACGTAACCCGGTGAATGTAGGAAATACTACAAAATGAATCTAAATGGAATTCACTTCTTGTTGCACGTTGATAAAAAACTAACAAAAAAACTCTTCTAAACGGTGTATCAATATCTTACAGAAACCTTTTCGTAAAAGAAAAACATCTAGTAAGAGTGTAACAGAATGTTGTATAGAAGCTTCTTTTGCATAACGTAATATGTTCTGTACTAATACTAACAAACATTTTGAATAGCCACCGGTTTTAAATATAGTCTTTAAATTCAATTACTTAGTAGTAGCTGAGCTTTTAAAATATTGCTTTATGGTCTGCAGCGGCTTTAACATTTTACAGAAAAGAAAAGGAAAAAATAAAGAAAAAGATAAACAAGAAAAAAGTTTTCACAATAAATTTAACTTTAATAACATGGTGTACGTTTTTAAACCGCATAAGATATAAAAATAAATTATTTGTAATGTAAATAATATGTCTTGACACATATCATTAAATTTTATAACATAATTATGTTACATCAAGAATATGAAGAGACAGTTGATTTACATGGGTTGCAAAAAAAGTAGAATATAAGAAGTTGGAAGATATATGTAGTTATAAAACAGTTTAAATTTAGTCAGCCGGAGTTTTGACCTGCATCTTACAGAAGCTGGTTAATGTACTCTCTTTAGACAATTTTTTTTATCAATAAAGTCGACTAGGAAGCTTAAGCAATACTAAAGAAATTGTGTTAAAAACAAGCTGGTAGAAACGATGTCAGACTATCTTAAGACAATCGTTACTCCTGTGTGGTAGCACCATTATTAATGATTTGCATGGCTTCCTAAGCTACATAACTTTCGCCATATAGATTAATGAGACTTCTCTAAATATTGAGTTTTGAGGTACATAACCAACGCCATTATAATTCTGAGAAACTTCAATTGGATAATAGCATAGCACATTTTATTTCATCTCATTCGATATTGATAGAAGAATTTTAATAACTGATATAGCTTAGCATTAAAGACTACCGAGAACAGAATAGTTTTTATGATAGTGTTTACAAGATGTATTTTACTACTAATTAAAAATTATATTTTCTTTAATTATTTTTGGTACCAAACAGCTATAAAAAACTAACTCGGATTTTATGGATGTAGTTTTATAAAAAGACGCCTTTATATGTTTTTAAATTTAATTTTAATTTCATTTGTGATAAAAATACATTTCTGTTCAATTCCGCGGTCTGTAAACATAAAACATTAAAAATTGAATCGTTATTTTGGCAATAAAGTTCTAAGTTACAGCTCAACAATAGTCGTTAAAGTTACACTAGTAATTGTATACAAAACTACGTCACTATAAAAGTTATAACTCGAAACTTATATGTTACCTTCAAACTTTATAGAAACAGTAAAAGAAATCATGAAAACATTTTTTGTTTTATTTTAAAGTTAGACTCCGTAAAAAAAATGTCACTACTTGAAGTAAATAAAAAGCACAACTGTCTGTCGAAACTTGAAGAAACCTAAGAGCCAGAGTACCGGACCTACGATCCATAGCACAGCCAAAGAACACACAAATTTATTTTAGTTGTTAAGAAGAAAAAAACTTTACCGACGTCGGTCGTTGGTATAACAAAAATAAAATAAACGACAAGTTTAAAAGAAAAGTACGTTTCCAATAATCTTTGAGTGGAAACGGAAAACCAACGCTATATGACTTAATGGAATGAGTTGTAAAATAAGGTGTAGTCAAATTTAACGTATTATTAAACCGCTTTGAATAAAAATAGGATAGATCGCATAGAAATTTCCTCTACTGTACATTTATAAGCATGCAAAGGTTTTGAACCTCTGACAATGGTTTTCATTTTTATAAAGCATTTATGCTTCATTTTTAGGTCAATTATTGAAAATTCATCTATTAAACTTTTATTACGCTGTAAAGTCATTAAAGGTTTATAAAGCTTTTTAGTTCGAAAAGTTTTCTGTTTCTATGGAATTATCAGCTATTTCAGTATCACTTAAAATTTCTTCATTATTCCACCAAATGACCTATGTTCAAAGATTATATTATTTAATAGCAAAATTATTTTAAATGACCTGATAAAAGTTAAAAATCACAAATTTTATATATATAGCGAATGGTAACATTATTTTTTTTATTAACTCCTTATTAAGTCATTCCAGTTACACTTATGATTTGCTTTGACATGTTCTATTGTTTTATACAAAATTCTACATAAAATAGTAAATTAATTTTTTAACAATCTGTATATTAATAATGCTAAAGAAATTATATTTCTATCATCATTTATCATATTCCATCATATCCTAATATGGTCTGTTATTATCATAGTACAATTATTGTTACTAAGACATTTTCTGTTCTCACTCGCTTCCTTATATCACTTTGCCGAGTATTTCCCGACAATTTACGATTATTGCCGGTGATTGTTGATAATTTTACATAGCTACTCGCCTGTGTCATAACTTGTGTCATCATCGTAGAACTGTCTGAGGTGAGTTGAACTACTGACATGCGAGTATATGGAGTCAGTAACTGTCTGCACTGTCAGTTTAGCAGCATCAAACCAGGCGCTAACATCGAGACTATAAGGCCGTCCGCACATGAGTCATCTGATTGTAAACGCGAGAACCGAATGAGAATGGAACTGTCTTATGAGTGAGAATTACTCACACGGCACGAATAAAACAAAACTGATTTGAAATTGGTTTTGAGCGACTGTGTTTCTAGGTCGCAGGGCAATTACGTTGCATGCTATTGATGGTGACATCATGAGCAAAAATGTGCATAAATACTTTTCAAATACATATATACAAATACATCAGTCAAATAAATCACCTATTATGCTATTGTTAAAAATTCTATAGTCAAGAAACACGGCTCGACATGGTTCATTTTTCGTTTTCGTTGGAAACTTCTTTCGCGGCTAGTTTGCAATCAGTCGACCCGTGTGCAGACGGCCTAATGAGACTACGTACCAGTCACAGATCTCCATAGTTGTGAGTTCTATTTAACTCACGTAATTGTGTTAAAAAATAAAGAACACCTTGTGCCTTATAGTGCCAAATTTCATGAAATATCAGGTCAAGATTCAACTCAATTATAACTTAATAGTAAGTGTATAAGGTTTCAGCTACACCACTCATGCTTTTTTACTAGAGTACCGTACTGTATGCATGACTGTAGTGATAACATTCATGTCTGGGATCGTATGTCCCGTGTCCCATGTCCCGTGTCCCGTGTCTCATGTCTTTACTGTCTTATCGAGTACAAAGTACATACAGACAGACTACTTCTACTGGCTAGTATCAGTAACGTTTAATACATAGAGACGGCACTTCCACACATTTGTGAAGTGCACATTTGATTTTATTTGACTTAGCAATTTAAAGAGCAAATACTCGTCGTCTTATAGCCAGTCCCTACAATCGTCCATTTTACTTTGTCTGTTGTCATGCGTTTTATAAAGTAGTTTTAAGTTTTAGAAATTTTATTTTAGATTCAAAACAAAGCTTTTTACTTAAATTTATTCTTTTATATTAGGTTATAAAAGAACAAGCAAAACAATCTTAAACTCGAATATAAAAATAATATGGTAAGTGCAGTCGAAAATATTTTACTATTTATGTTCTTTTCTGTAGAGAAAGTTACGATTTAGAGAAAGTTTAAGTTTTTCTTAGAATATGTACTAAATTTGATTCTATTTCGGTAAAGAAAACTTACTGTTGTGCAAATGCAAGATGTATTTGTTGTTTGTATCATATAAAAACAATTACGTTTACGGAATACATATTATTGAAATATAATATTAAGTTACCTTGTTATTGCCAATCTTATTTAACTTAAAAAAAGTTATGAAACAGATAAACTTCTTTACGTTAAATAAACCTTAAATATATGTAACTGTGTTAAGCGTTATAGTATCTTTGCAATATTTGACCAATACCGAATGACCGCAATTGTCTCCAAAAGTAAGCCTGTGGTCCAGTTCCACAATAGTTAATTTAGCATTATATATGAAATTTAGAGCTATGCCGTATATACAGAGAATTAGATGTTAGATGGGTTGGCCACATTATACAAATGAATGAAGGGCAAAATACAAAGAGAATATTTTTGCTATCTTGAAGACTAAAAACTTGAAAACATTAGCCTTAAAAACTGACTCGGAAGAATCTTCTTGAGAACAGCAAAGGTCACAAGCGAGGAGGATGATTATGATAATGATTTGTAGAATAAAGAAAAACATTGTAAGAAGAATTTAAACTTTTAGATAAAAATTGGTAGGTTTCAAATATACTTTCGACATTTTTTTTAAAATTACTGGTATCAAATCTATTTAAGGAGGTATAGGACTTTAACGTAAATGATGAAAACGTTGTGAAATTTGGAGGGTCAATACAAATAGTAAAAATACATGATGTCTCAAAATTTTAGAGATTTAGGGTTCCTAGTTTTCTTTTTATACATGATTAAAAATAGTAATTTTCCATACAAATCATAATTTTTAGCTCAATTTCACCACATAATATAACTTTTAGCTATGAAAAAATGGTGACACGGCTTTCAAAAACTAGGTATATATATAAAAGAATCTTTTCTGTAATTATTGCAAAAAGAAAATTGCCAAAAGGATACCTATATACGAAAATATTTAAATAAAACCAGTAAGAAACAGTAAGTGAAGGTTATAAGCCGGCAACATTGCAAATCCCAATTTGAGCGGGAAATTCAAAATCGTAATAAATATTTTATAAAATATAACAATTTATTAACACACTTAAATTTACAGCGTTGCTAAATTTATTATTCCTTTTTCAAAATATTTAATTTGAATTTAAATTGAATTAATATAAATTTGATATTAATTATAAGTAATTTTTCATTTATTTAACTATTATATGCATAAAAAAATCATTTTAACTAGCAAATAGCAGTTTAATAGGGAATTGAAAAATTCATTTTCAAAGATACAGTCCCTATATTTGCTCGTCCCTCATGTACTTCGTATTTTGCATTTCGTATTACCGAGAGATAAACTTTTTGCATTAACGGTACGACCTCCTTAAAGATCAAACCGTTTTTCTTTACTTATAAATTCTATATTATTGTAAACTTTAGATATCCAATTAAGTTCTAATAAACCATAAACATATTGATGACATTAGCAAATTTAAATTGTAGCTTAATAGACGCTAGAATTAAGTAACTGATTAAATAAACATCTTCAAAATTGTTTGTTTTATTTCTCACAAAATTACTTTAAAGTTCTTTACCCTCAACGAGAATGTTGCAATAAAGAAAACAATACGTTCAACCAATTGTACCAGCAGCTACGTGTTTGAACAGATGTTTATCAACAACAACAACAAGCTGGGAATACTCGTACGTGTATAAAGCCTTAGGCCAATACGCTAAAACAATTTAATCCTGTACAGATTATTAGGTAATCCATCTACTGTATCATTTAACGGATGAGACGTCACTTGTATTTGAGGAAGACGATTATAAATGTATGAATGAAGACTAAGAATAGAATGGAGGAAATAAATTGAGTTGGAAGAACAAATAGAAAACGAATTAGCTGATAAAAGGCACAAGGGAAGTTACAAGGAAGATGGGAAGGGATGTTAGCATTCAATGAAAATGGAAGAAAATGAGAAAAGAATTAGAAGAGTTAACAAAGACAATAAAGATAAATGTTTTTTCTTTGTTCGAACTCATGTCGTACTCATATCTAACCATAGGGTTTGTTTGTGTATATATCATACGCAGAAGTACTTATAAAACACAATAATTTGTTCTTTGATGTAAAAGTTAAGTTAAATCTAGCTGAACAGAACTTTTAACGACCTTATAAAGCACTATGCGGTAACATACTTGATGTATCCCTATTTACGCTACTCTATACTTGATATGTGTGCACAAATATAATTTGCACAAATATTTTAGTAGTTGCACTTCTTGAGTGGTATACAATTATGTAAGATACTAACAAATTCTTCATTCCCATCGATTTGACATCACCCAACTTGTACACGTGCTCATATTTATTCTGATATAAATCTTTTTTGAAAAATAAGCAAATAATTCTGACAGAATGGATTTATTTCTAAGAAATATACATAAACACTTGTTATGAAAATATACAAAACTGTTGGATTACTTTTCCTCGAGTACGCTAGTTACTCTAGTCTACCTTTACGTTTTGATGTAAATATTGAAAAGAAAATATTTGGTACATGGTTCTGGTTTCTGCCAAAAATTGACAAAATGTTATTTATTTTGGAAATAAACTGTATTAAATACATTAGAGCTTTTTCTCAATATCTCAATTCTGTTTGTCAGTTCTGTCAATTCTCTATTAAATATCTCAATAATTATGCACTAAAAAGTGGTATCTCTTATTATCCTAAAAAAATGTAACTGCAACACTCTTGAAATGATCCTAATTTAAATAAAATAATAAGAAAGAAACATTTCGATTTTATTGAATAAATTCGTTATTTACAAGTCGTTTGTAAAAAAATGTTTTGATATATATCATTTTATATTCCTCACAAAACATGGGCGTCTTTAGAAAATTTATCAGGGAAAAGCAAATGTTTTACAGTGAAGGGAACAAGTGACCCGTTTACTCTCCTTTTCTGAGTGCTCACAAACCAATAAATTGTATATAAATAGCTGTATAGATAAGATCTTGGTATTCTAAGATCCATTTAATGAAGGATATATTTAAGATTCATGTTAAATCGGTGCAATTGCCATTTTGCTTCAATAAATTTACATTTCCTTGACAAAAACATTTCATGGAATCAACTAAATTAGTATCGCTTATTTGTTTTATCAGATCAGCGGCGAGTTGTGGTCGTATCTCACTAGCAAAAGGTGCTCCTTAGATTATTTCTGTTGTATTTGTCCGATCTATATGCTAATTTTATTCCATAAGAACATATTAAATTCTAAATGTTTAATATAAGGCCTATGATTTCTGCGATAGTTGTTCTCTGTGTCGATCTGTTACTCCATCGACTATTGTCTCAGAAAGATATTGAACTCATGCCAAAGGAATGGAAGGTATGCTTTGAAAACACATAGTTTTGTTGGCTGAACACTAAATGACATGTATTGATTGAATTCGGCGATCAAAGTCAGATTGAAATTCTATTTTCACTAAGCTAAAGTCATTGAAGTCGAACTCACAAAGATAAAGTCGTTGAAGACACAGATAATTTTAGGTAATACCCCAAAAAGGGGGTGACCTCTTTTGTAATATGTTTTAAACAGTTTTCATGATGTAATCTGCAACGCGTAGTTCCCCTGCTACAATATTCTAGACGAGACGAGATCTAAAACGCAGAATTGCTAACTTATTCGAAGTTCCATTTAATATTATATCTCCAAGACACTACAGTACAGACAAATTATACGTGTATTGTGTATGTAATTTGAATGAAAATTTCTAGTCGGTGTACTCTTAGGATTCCTTTACAATTGAAACTTATGTATTTTAAAATAGTTTGCATTTCACTAGAGAAATCAACGAGAAAGAAAATACGATACAAAATAGAATGTCGATAAGACCAACTTTTGAAGTATTTGTGCAAAACGACTAAAACGAACAAAACAAAAGATAATATCAAACTAATATGCAAATATCACAACTAGGAGTACATCAAAGAACTTTGCAGTGTACTTGTACGTACATCACAAAGTTATTTATGCTTTCCTGATAAAGTTACGAGAAGAGAAGATCGACAGCCGGTGGGGATATGTGTACCATTACTTTATTCAAATGTGTGGTGAGTAGCTACGTAATATTCCCTCACTAATTGCAAACGAGATTCTTCATAACAATAGAAATAGTTCACACTGCTGAAGCGTATAACTATTTGTAATTTACTCGAAGTCTTAACTTCATAGAAATTCTGTTCTATTTTCTACGAAAAAAACATTAATTCAAGTTAGATATGATTATACCACCTATTTGTGTGAGTTTCATGAATATGTATATAATAGAGTTAAACTTAGAAAACAAATTCTTGAGGTTCTTAAAACCCGCCAAAGATTATTATGTAAACACATAATTGAAATATAGGGTCTTTGAACAAGATCTGTGATTTTAAATTTCGCACTATTTTTTAAATTTCAACATTTACCCGTCATTGCAGTGACATTTTGTAGATATTGTATAACCTCAAAGTTTGCACTTTAGATGAAAGAAAAAATCCTATATATATCATAAAACTGTATTAAATATTTTTTTAAATTCTAGCATAATTTATTATATTAATGTAAAATAAAGAATGTTATATAAAAGTTCGGTTTTTTTGTATAATAATTTTTTATTTAAAATTATATGTTTTCAGTTCCATTATATCCTATAAGCACTCAATTTATTTCATTATTTCTTCTCAGGTTAATAATTATTTTTTCTCTTTCTGTGTTTTTGCTGACAACTACAAACTAACAATAAAAAACAAAAATAAATTTTAAAAGACGTTTTATTGTTTGTGAACTGTAATTTTATTACACAATGCAAAGTGCTTGGAACAGAACATGTATTAATTTTAATATTTTTTAACTGAAGTTAATTACTTATTTATTTACATTAATATTTTATTTAATTTTTAATGTATTATTATTTTCCAAGAAAACAAGTTACTGAAATGAACGAAATTTTGCTATGTAAACTTTATCGTTGTCGTAGAAACAAAAGCGACCCATGTATTTTGTGCTCCCAAGCATAGATCACTCTATTATTTGTTGTACTAATAAAACGATATAGAAACGGTTCTGAAAATTGAACCGGTTTCGCCACTTGTAGCTCAAAACAAAGACATGAGATATGAACCAAAAATTCTTGGTAAAAATCAATATGATTTTGAATAAAGATCAATCCTATCTTATAGCTTGGTTATTTTTAATTTATTTCATTTTTCTTATATAAAAACACAATCGAACAATTTTGCACAATTTTGACATAGCTACGGCTCGACCCTGCTTCTACATTAATGGAGGTACGCTCCGCGATATTAAAATATTCAGTTCCTGTATGGAATACAAAATACGTGAATTGGATATCATTGAGTCACTACTAAACCTCAGCTCGTAATCTTGATCACAATAGAAATAGACATAACTACAAATTTGTATTTTTCTTGTAATAAATCTTCTCTGCTCCAGACAACTATTAGTATTCTAATGCACTGCCAAGCATCAGGTAGTTACATTAAATCTATTATATCAAGATATTCCCACAATTATGTCACAAAACTTCTAAAATATTATAAACATTATGAGTCATTGGCTGCACCAATTTATTCATAAACGAATACATGGGCCATGTACGAGCAGCCACACCGGGGCCATGTTGGTAACGATGGCCGACGTGAATAACAATTTGTCAAGTTAATTGAAATTCAAAATTTACAATGATCGTTAATTTGATACTATTGTGTCATATTAATGAATATCACAAATGAAGGTACAACGAGAGAATTTAAAATTTCTGAACGGTTTATTGATTTAACGACTTTTAAATAGCATCTTTGCATATTTTATAAAACGAGTACGTTTACATTATCTACTTGCTCTCCGGTTTATTATTTTAATTTCTAAATATACATAGTTTTCTTTGAGCAACTTTTTACTTAGATTTTTGTACTTTCTTATATATCTAAAAATAAGGCATAAGCATTAAAAAAAATATTAAATAAAATTTTATATTTACAGTCAAAATTGAAGCCTCATTACTTTGTGTATGTATGCAACGCACATGTGGTCTAAAGCATCAGTCCCACCTTTCGTTTTAATTTTAATTTTATAAATATCAATATTCCAAACTTTCTAAACCTAAAACACAAAACAATATGACAGTACTGAGTTTTGTTTTTATCCAACGGGTTTATAACCTTCAATCTGTTTTTGAATTGTAGAAAAGAAAGAAATATAAAAAATATAGTACATATAATAATTTATATTCAATAAAGAGTATTAAAATTAAGATTAAAGTAATGGATATTAAGTAAAGCACTCACGCATACTTTGTTATATGACTACAACATAATATTTAAGCTTAAAATCTAAAAATAAAACAGTAGGTGCGAATGGTTCTAAAGACTGCTCGTATTTAAAGAAGAATCTAATCATATCTAAGTAAATACATTTAATGCTACGAGTATAAAATGTGTATTATTAATTTTAGCGCTTGATGGAGTCACTATAATTTAACGATGCTGTTTTGATGTCCTATTTTATTATTAGTGACGTCATCTACTTCTATATCTTACTGCTCCGTCAATATATTCGTATGTATATCTTCAATAGGAATCAATAATAGTAAAAGAGTATTACCATTGGTAATACTCGAGTGTCTAAATTTTTATATTTTTGATTGGATATTCTGAAACTTTATTGTGCATGAAGTTATATACAATGTGTTTAGATTTTTTTTTAAAATAAAACAAATACACTTTTCAAAAAATTAGTTGAAGCGAAACTTTAGACCTTGCAAATAAATTAATGTCTTCTTCTAGCCTTTTCTTATTAACACTGAACATACACCTCCTTGAAAGTAATACTGCCGGTGCCCTTGATTGTATTTATATATTAATTTTGCCGTTGGTCATTACATTCTCTTTCCTTAAACAACCATTTACATATCATTTATCTTTTCTTACATTGAACTAACCTAGAATAGAGACTCTACATAATTTCACAGTTTATTTCAGTTTTAATAAATTGTAACACATTAACAACGCTATAAGTTTTTGCCTTTCGGATATTTCGAAATGATTTACTTATACTTCGAGTATATACGCATCACGTAATATCACGTCAAGTATTATCTTAGTCAGTGCAGAGTTATTTCTTCTTGTTTCTTCAAGAACTTTAAGATACTGGGTTATATATTGCTTGTGCGATATAGCCATCATACTGACCATCTCAGACTATCTCCCAGGGCTCTTTTATACAGACAGGTCCTTAGGGAAAACATATTAAAGCTGTAAACATTGAATATAGAATTCTTATAAACGCAAACCAGTATTTGTAATATGTGATATACCTACTTTTGATTCGCCGGTAGTTATTTAAATAATATAGAAACGAAATGTAATATTTTCTGCAAAAATTTCATTCAAATGGTTTACATATGAATAACGGTTTTTAAAGTGTCTTATATTCGCCTTAATATTCGAATTTGTACTTGGGCAACAACAAGAATTAATATGGGTGTCATTCGAACAGGGTACATAATGGGTATGACGTTTTCTGTCAATAAAATTAGGCTCATTTTGAAAACTTAATATATTATCACTCCAGTATATGAGTCAGTACCACTTTAAGCATAGGCACGTGTCAGGGGCCCGCCACAAAAAAAATGGTTTAGTTTATTATACTTTGTTGAAGAAATCACCTTTTTTTAGTCCTGACGGATATTTTCGGAGAAGTAACCTACCTTTTACTTTTTGCTTCACACATAAAAAAAAGAAGAATTACAAAAATTTATGAAAAAACCGCTTTATGAAGGGAGTATAAAATATTGTATACCTCTTTATTAAAGGGGGTATTATGTAGGGGACATTGCATCATAATTTGTTGCACTGATACGCGTAATGGTTTTAGAAAACCTAGTTTCGTTTATTTCATTTCGTAACCTTGAAAAACATGTCACACTTTCTTGGTGTTGACTTGTTCTTGCGTTTGGATAAAAGTTGCAAAAATGAATTTTCTTCTAAATTTTGGTCTCCTTAAGATTGACGATAGATACCAATGGGGAGATAGAAATTAAAAAAAAAACCTAAAATACCTTTACCGACCTTTTGCGCAGTAAATTGTATTAGCTAAATTTTAACTTTTAACTTAAAACTTTATTTGTTCAAGTAACAACTCTCTTGTCTTGTATACAATCTATGACTATTTAAAAAGCAGGATTTTACGCTCTAAAGCAAAATGTGTTGAATGTAGAATAGACGTTGTTCAGCCTACCGTCCAACCAGAAACACTTCCCAATAAGAGTCAGTGGATCCTTCAAGTTTTGCGGGTACCTACTGGTAAACAAATTACTTTATATTTCCCTTTCAGATCTATATCCGACCCATGTCTCATCCTGGATCCCTACATCCCAAACAACATGTATTATTTGCATCTGATGTTACGTATCCAGTGACGCTTTGTGCTGGCGTCTACGTACATAACGTGTTCTATGTGATGTTCAAATACCGTTCTGACCCAACTGCTTCGTGACCCATGATGTACTTATATACAGAAACAAAATTATATGTCTCGTGAAAATGTAAAAGAGTTTTTAAGAAGTCAAATATACCGTTTATACCATTTTGCTGTTGTAATATTTGCATAACAAACAGGGGTAACATAACTTGCGACGACTTAATTATTAATAGAAGCCAAATGTGGTATTTTAATTCTAAATAATTCAAAGGGAGAAGAAGACAGAGAAGTTGTATATAAATGGGACGCATTTCAGATACAGAAATGTCGCATTTAACGCAAAGAACACGTTTCTAAAAAAGGAACATAAACGTAAATTTGAAACGAAATAACATACTGATATTCGTATATGTATGTATGAAATGTTACATAAATTTCAGATCAAGGGAATTATATATTAGCATAAACGGAGCGTTCATATTGCCCGTGAGTCTCGTTTTCGTGGATGATAGTGAAATACACAAATTCTTCCTCACATTTCATAATTCTTGATTCTCGATACTTATAATATAGCAGTAGCAATATCGTATTATATGTACGCTTGATATTATGTAAAAACAAATTTAAAAAATATAGATGATTTTTTAAGTATAATAAAAAAGAGAAATTTGAAAAAAGAATTTATCGATTATTTATGTTTTTTAAACAATTTTAATCACATCAAATTTTGCGGATCTATCTAGTAAGCAAACTATTAAAAAATGGGTAACAATCTTGAGACACTTTTCATGCAAAATATTACGTTTTATAAAATCTATCTAGCAATACGTTTTAAAAGCATTTTCGGAGAGTTTTTAACTATTTTCTGCTAAACTTGAGAGCACGCGAATTTTTTCATATATTTTCGTAAGATCGACATGGTGTATTTTTTTACTACTACTATTAATTATTCAGAACTACCAGAAGGATATTGTCAAAATGTTTAAAGATGAATTCTACCATATGAATAACATAATTGCATTTCACCTATTATATACTAGGATCCTAACACAACAATTCATAATTATTATTAATGTAATAATAGCTAACTCACTCTGGTATTACACCTTCACACCAATTACAATAAGCCATGTAATCTTTACTAGATTACATGGTCCAACTCACTAATAAACATTCAGCACAGCATGCATAAACAAACGTTTAATTCTGACCGTTATAAATCCGCTATGATTAAATGGATTTTGAATATTTGTCTCTGGTAGTAATAAACACATTTTACGAGTATAGGCGCTAAAATGAGAACAAAAGAAAGGTCAAGTATTCATCTATAGAAATACATTGTTCGAGAGTTATTAATCATAATGTTTTGACAAAAAATGTATCATCTTTGAATAATGTGATACTCGAGATTTAATATTGTGACACCAGCAGATGATTAATAACGTATTCTTTTCAGTAAACTTGGTTTTGTCAAAACTGGCTTAGTTTTTTTTTATCGTAAATGTAGTTTAATAGTTATAAATTATTATATGAGAAAAAACGAAACCAACTATATTTAATAAATTCAAGAAATTCGAATATAAGATATTTATATACGAAATATATTAAAAAGGTTAAAGTTGAGCTTTAGCTTTAATATTTTTTTTGTGAGCTATAATTATTTTCACAGTATAATCTTCTATATATATATTTTTTTTTTATTATACCAATTTTATTGTTATAACTATTTTATATTTGTGAAGAAGAGGCAGACCCTGACCACATTCTGTGGCAATGTAAAAATACAGCAATAGCAAGAAATGGACTCCAAAGGGCGGTACTACAGACTTCGCAGACGCTTCCTGTTAACATCGCTTTTTTGATTGAGAAACCGAAATTTATAACTGCAGTAGCCATGAATAGATCATTCTTGTTGTCTGGATATAATGTATAAGAAGAAGCAGAACAATATTAGGGGCGATAAAAGGCTACGTACATAGGAAGCCCGAGAAACTATATATAATAAAAAAAGAACTAGTTTATATAAACTATCTAATAACATTTTTTCTAGTTAATTTTAATAATGGTAATATTTTTGAAGTCAGAGTATTAACCATTGTTGATACTCTTTTTCTGTCGGTCATCATACTAGCTCAAATGGCTTAGTTCTCTTTATATCTTCTTGTCAGTCCATCCGTGTGCAGCAGGTGAAATGCTTCCACGTTGACATGGTGTTGGAGACGTTGCTCGTGCTTTCTTGCTATTTTCGTAATTTCTTCAGCTACTGTTGTTACTTTGAGATCCCTATGCTTATCGCTATTGCGTACATACCATGGTTCATTCACTATGTTCCTCAGAATTATATTTTGGAAAGTCTGAATGCATATGATGTTGCATTTCTTAGTACAGCCCCATAGCTGGATTCCATATGTCCAAACTGGTTTCAACATTTGCTTACACAGCATTAGCTTGTTATGTATGGATAATAGAGATATGCGTCCCATTAGTCAGTACATTTTCTTATATCAAATTCTCTCTCTTTCTTTACGTGAGCCTTCCAACGAAGTTTGGCATCTAAAGTCATTCCTAGATTCTTTGTTGTATTCGCATACGGAATAGCTTGGTCATATATTAGTACCGGAATGTAATTAGTCCTTTTGTTGATGAAATTAACATGCACCGATTTCGTTTCGTTTAATGCAATCCTCCATTTCTTTGACCATGCACTTACGTTAAATCTTTTATATTGTCAAAAATTTTATTGGTTTTGATTGGTTTTACATTTTCATAGATTTAATATTGAAATACAACACATTAAAAATATAGGATAAACATAAATGTGTTATTTTCAATAGAAACACAAGAATAAAGATCATGCAACTACGTCCGTAGTCTATGTTTACTCATTAGCAACCATCAAGTTTTGCAATAATTCTTACAATTAAACTTAATTACTTGAAAGGTAAGATAAGGACAAGAGGACCCTACAGGCTTTCTTACTTACATTTCTTATAAGTGGTGATGTACAATGATTACTAAAGTAAATAATCATTACACACTATGATGCTGTCTAACCTAGAGCTTCGTGCGTTCTATTAGCAGTCTTAACATGGCGCGTACGTAGAACATACGAGACTTTATTTGAATTCCAGTTGTTCTGTCACAATCGTACAACAAGAAGTTTGTTTAACCATTTGCAAACATTCCACACAATAAAGACATATGTGTATATCACTTGAAAACAACGACCAAGTCTTTATTTTAACTTTCTCATTATATTTTTCTCTCTTTTTCTTTTCATTAAAACCTTTAAGAGAGACAGAACAATAATACGAGTATGTACTATAGAGATCGGCTGCTTTGAGTTAAAAGTATACGGAAAATCAAGTTCATAACTTGGTCAACTGGAAATGTATGTGAGGCAAACAAGTAGAGTCGACTCTCTGTTAGGGATGTAGCTTTGTTCTGTTTATGCACCACTTATTAGAAATCTTGATTTTACTGAACGTTTTTTACTGTATTCTACTGTATGGCACACACAAAATATCAGTTTCCCTGAGTTCACATTTTCCAAAAAAAAAATCCAAAATCTTGCGCTTGGCATACTGTTATATGTACCCAAGCTAATTTAAAAACGGCATCACTGTGGTCACAAACCCATTTTAGTCGTTAATAACAAGTATCTCCTGATTAACACGAGCTCTACATATTTAAATGTAGTAATATTATACTTTGTACATCAATATTACCTAGTAAACACAAAAGCATTATTTATGTAACATTTATATACCTAATTAGAATGTAAATAATATATAACTTTTTTTCTTCACTTCCGTAACTTTTATTTATTTATAAAGAAATTAAAACGTTATATAGGATGGGCCATCTGTTGGTTTGTTTTTAAAATTGCAATTAAAACTACATTGGGTAATGTAAAAGAGTAAATTTACTCTTAACTTTTAGATTATGGTTGATTCATTCAATTCATTGGCTAGCAAATATGAAAATTCATTCAGTATTGTGAGTATAAAAATGGTTCACTTTTCATACAAAATATATTATATTTAAAGTGAATACAACATAGCATATTCATCAATATGTTCTAATAAACAAAGGTACCAATAGAAGTATTCGGCCGGTAATATCCCCTACTAAAGAAATTGTAAGCTGCAGTGTGAGAGTAACAATACGTTGTCAAGAGTAAATGCAGAACATTTTTTTGTTATGACGTTCTATTGAATTTCTTACGCGACATAGATGATTTCTTCTACGTATATTCAAAAAATATAACGAGTAATATACGTTTGAACATGAACGGTACATCTTGAATGACTTCCACAGGTCACGTATTCAAACTCCGCAAATTCTTTCCAAGTAATTTTATTTATCTAACTTCGTGGATTGCGCTGTAACTTTTACTTCAACTTTTATATTTATTTATTACGGGTAGCTTGTAAATTGCTGCTTTTGCTTTTTTATATCAATCTCTGTACCATGCATCTTGCATTCATGCTCGTATGTGTAAATATGATATTTTTGACTCGTTATAGAAATCGTTGAAACTATTTACTTATCACAAAATATGTCAAATGTGTAAATATTATAAAAAATTCTAAATAAAATAGTAGTCATGTATTGAAAGCACAGAACTCTCTGAATTATAGTTTTTTAAACTTTACTTTTGAGAAAAAGTTAGTAAATTTCTGCATGAGCTTTGAAAAATTGAAATGATTATTAAAATATGTACATTAATTATTTTATATTATAAATGAACAAATCCATGCGTGTTAAATAATTAAAGTAATTAGAGGAAATTGGTTATAAGTGTATGTCCCATATAAGATAAAAACAAAATCTGGGCCAGCAAATCTGTAATTATATTTTCATTATTTATATATTATAATTATATATTATTACCAAATAAACAAAGCTCTGTTTCGTTACTTGAATTCGTACGAATATCGCTAGTTCTTTAGATAAAAAACTAAACAATAACAAAAGCTACAACAACATAGTCTCTGCAGAATTAAAACTTATTCGGAATTAAATTATCCCGTTGTGACATCATGGCCTAAGCCCTATTCTATCTCTAGTTAAATGTGATACAACAATATAATCTACTTTTAATAAAAGATAAAAATTCTGAAAATATATTGAGAGTGAGAATAAAAAAAAACACTTTAAACATTAAAAACTTTTGTATTACGTCTTCTAATTATTTATGAGTTTGTTTGTTTGTATATACTCGTATATTTAATATCCATTAGGGAAAATAAAAAAACTGTTTACTGAAAACAAGAAAATATTAATAATATTCATAAAATGAAAAATAAATATATAAAAAGATATATTATACATATAGCAACCTAGAATGACCTACCGTCTTTTGAGCTTCTTTCGAGACGGAATTCTACTGGGTTTGTATTTGTCACAAGTAAAAATAGAAAACTGGGTGGGGCTCAAAAAACCAAGTTGAATAAAATTTTTTCAATAAATTGAAAGTCTCTATATAAAGTCTATTAAATAAAGAGATAAATAAATAAATTATACGCAATTCTATGCTCGCCTATTTTTGTCGCACGACTTCGTCGGTCCTTTTCTAAACTTGTGAACCTGACAAGGATCAAAGCAACTTTGAAATCTTAAAAGCCATTTAATTTTGTAAATAACTTTTTTATTGAGTAGCATTATTAATACATTCTTTGTAACCAATTATTCTATAATATATTTTCAAATCACTAAGTTATATAAACTAAATCAAATTAAAATAGAATATTACATATAATAATACATTAAAACTGTATTGGAAATATATTTGTATGCATGCGCATGCGTCATAAATAAGTCAGATTTATTTTCTTATTACTTTTATAACGATTCTAAATGCACATGTAATAAAAATAAACATAGAAAAGACACTGAACCTTGTAACCATAAATAATATTACATAAACAATATGATCGTATAAATTAAATATAATTTTCCTCAAGTTCTCTCAATTTACTGTTTCAGAATAATTGTCAAGTAGGAGTATAATCATGAAACTCAGAGAAAACTTGTTCACCACTCCATATGTTACATAAAGCGGAAGTAATTTGTATTGTACAATAGAACACAAGTAGCATTTCGAGCGTGTGTACCTGTACAATGTACTAATTATATTGTTATTAAATTTTGAAAGTGACTTCTATCACATTTTCGATTACAACTTTGTAAGCTGCAGTGCTTTAACTTTCTGCAGAAACAGGTGCATGTGAACGTTTAAAGCTTTGTTTTAAATTATCTTTTTTATTTTATTAATTTACTCTATCGGAAATAACAATAATTAATTATTTAATTAAATACGGATTTTAAGGTTATTTAGTTTACTTAATCCTCTGCTGGAACTAGAAAATATAGGATTGGATTAAATCCTTAATTGTTAATATTTTTATCGTTTTTCATTGAACGTGTTGATATTTCTAGTAAGAAAACAAATTGTAAAATGTTATCCACACAAACAAAACTATCTTCCAAACTCTAAATGCGAATGTGGTGAGGAAGAGGCAGACCCTGACCACATTCTGTGGCAATGTAAAAATACATCAATGGCAAGAAATGGACTCCAAAGGGCGGTACTACAGACTTCGCAGACGCTTCCTGTTAACACCGCTTTTTTGATTGAGAAACCGAGATTTATAACTGCAGTTGCCATGAACAGATCATTCTTGTTATCTGGGTATAATATATAAGAAAAGACAGAATAGTATTAGGGGCGATAAAAGGCTACGTGCCTACGAAGCCCAAAAAATCTATATTAAAAAAAAAACAAAACTATCATTAGAAAAATAAAATTCGTACGATCTGTCTCAGCTTCTTCAATCTTTAAAGAGGTCTTTTTAGACGTTTTATGAGTGTGTTAATGAACAAACAGACAGATTGCGTCACATAGTTTTCATGCTTTTTAACTCTTTAGTCCTCATTTTTAAACCTTGTCACACATTTTGCCCGCTCCGATACCCGTGGATTCATCCTCTTCTTGTCACATCGCGTCACACTTCGGAGAACCTGCTTCATTTTCCGTGTAACGTAATTAATGAATATCCCCTAAGTAACATTATTTATAAAACATGCAACTTTTGTTACATTAGATAAACCTTAAATACACATAATTGTGTTTAGCGAGAACTTTTTGGGAAATATTTAACACCTGCACTTATTTATGATTTCAGAATAAATTTGACACCAACGTAACTTAATAAAGTTACTTAGAAAATGAAATCTAATCACTCAGGATTAGACAGAAAGCAAAGAGCAAAATTTTAATTATTATGTTGAATCGTAATAAAATATAGTGACTCCAATTATGTTTTAACTGAATGTTAAATAAATTGTTGATGATATAGTTACAAGGGTTGGTTTATCAAGATGTGAATTAAGGGTTGTTTTGTGGTAAACGCTGACAAGAAGATTAAATCCGCGGTTACGACAAATTATTTTAATTACATGTCATCTGTTAGACAAGAATAAATTAAGGGGGTCGGATTAATTAATTATTTTGCAACTAATAAACTAAGTTGTATTTATTGTTATTTTATTTATATATTAGATTCTATAGTATCTAGAGATACAACTGACACTCTGACTATTGTAATGTTGTAATATCAGGCTATAACGAAAATAAAAATTGGCCATCTTTGTTTATTTATTTTCTATTTTTGGTAATAGGACGTAAGAAGCTTTACCTGGAGCACACAAAATAGTCTAGCACTGCCACTATTTGCTACACTGAGCTATTTTGAGCTAAAATTGAATATAGATAGCATTCCTCCCTTACGTATTATTGGTTTTTCTCCCTTTTCGTAAGTCTAGCCTCGCTAGTTACAGTCTCTACCGTCCTTAATGAAAATTGTGGCCCTAACTTCCAATGTAATTTAAAACACATTTTCCTCATGGCTTATTTTAAATTTAATTAGGTACATCCCTTAGTCTTAAATTTCATAAAGTTATACTACAATTATTATATCGGGATACGGAGATCTATCTTGTCCTCACATATTAATTAGTTATTTAATTAAATATAGTATTTTAGAAGATATTAGCAATTAAGAGTGTGGTTTAAAGAGGCACAAAAATAAATTACTCGCCAACCGATTTTTTTAACATGGCTGCATTTTGCCCTGTGTCTTGGTATTCATTACAAAAACGTTGTCAATTTCGTTAAGAAGTTATAATTCTTAGCGCGTGTGACATTACGGGTTAAGACGTATGTGACTTTAAGAACTAATCAAAATTAAATTCCATGCAGTTCTCATTAAAAGTTTAATAATTGACTTGAAGATAAATGCAAAATTTTGTGAAAATATCGATTCATCTATTCTTACTTTGTATTAAAGCAAATAGCGTAAGGGAGATGGAACTACATTTATATTTATATAGATTCGGTTTTTCTATATGAAAAATTGATTCATTTCTTCATAGCACATTCCAATCTTTATTTATGTTCTAACTAACGTAAGCTGGATTCCATTCAAGTATACTGAATAATCTTGTTAAAAAAAAAATATAAAGTTTAATTGAAAATGATTGGTACTGAGCAATCTAAGTAAATGCGCCGCGCAACAATGCGTATAACAAATCCATTCCAAGTTGTTGGGACAACCCCCCGTCACCGCAGCAGCACTGTCGCGGCTAGGTTTCTCTGCTCATTATTCACCGCTCGGCAGCTTTATTATGGTAATACATGCGCGGCGCAACCACCGATGCCACGACCACAACCACTACCACTACCGCCACCGCCACTGTATTCCCAACTTGTTCTCGCCACTTGTACTGCGATTATGTAAACACACAACATGTTTTTATCGACATACTGCATGGTGTTCGTATGAGACATAATGTATAGTGAAACGCAAGGTGTTTTACAGTTGTGGTCGAAGATAGGCTGCTGGTCATAAACGATTCTATTTACACTGGTTTACTAATTTTAACACTTTATGTATTGCTCGAGGCAGTTGTATGTAGTATCTGACGTTTGAATAAGGTAAATATACGCGTTGGATTTCTAGTATCAAACGTGGAAGTGAAATGAAAGAAAAATGAAAAAGAACTCAGTATAAGATTTTTCGTAACATCAGTTTCGATTTTTGCGCCCCCACACATGTTCCATGAACTAAAATTACTAAGTGACTCTATGAGCGTTTGTAATCCCATCTTTATTATAAAGTTCGAATAGTCAGTCACCTCTGGGTAACACATAACATAACAAATATTTTATTTATGTTGGTAGAATTAGATTTAATTTTTTGTAGCATGTATTTTTCTTTCCGAGTCAAAAAGTAAAAATTCAAATTTAATTCTACCAACATAAAGTTTATCAATATCCAGTTCAGTTTAATGGAAAGGAAGACATGGTTCATAACTTTTAATTACTGTTAAATATGTATAAGGCAGGTCACCCAAATAACGCCCTATCCTAACGCCAAATCTTAACGCAAAACGCGGTAGATAGGAGAAGACAGAGTGTGTAGTCATTTGTCACATTTGCTGCTGTTTCCGGCTATGCGTTAGTTTAATCAGGAGCAATTTAAGAAGTGGAACAGACGCGGGTTGTGATTTTATTATTAGGTAATAAGTTGAAGGGTAAGCTATTTGCAAAGTTGTGCACAAACTCTTTATTTAATAGCATCAACATAAGTAAATGTGTTTATATTTCATAATTTATTAAAAAAAGTACATTGTTTAAGATAAGTAAGATATATAATCTTATTAGGAATGTTGGAAATTATGTTTCTATATTGGTTTTTTAAGTATTAATGTATTATATATTAAAAATTGTGTTTAGTGGGTATATATTTTATAAAATGAAAGTATTACCTGATAAAACTTTTTTTAAATATTTAATTAATCCACAACCAGTCATTTAAAAAAAAATCGTTAGTTGTGGTTTGTAAAACCTCTTCAGGTTTAAAACAAAATATAAACGTTTAAAAATATCAAATATATCGGTGTGGAGTTAAATTGTAAAATAGTTTTAATTTCAATGAAATTATCTATTAGATAACAAATTTAATGAATTCTTATTTTCAAAGTTTGGCCTTCAATGGCGTACGATACACCTACAGTGAATGCATGCCTATGCCTATCTTATCTATCTCGGCAGACGTGTATTATATGATTCAATACATCATGATATTGACGCTTATCTTACCAGTTCTGATTGTTATCTGTGCTTTAAAAGAAAAGTTATTATGACGTCTCTTCGCTTTTAATGAGTCTATTTTAATTTAGTTATTAAGATAATTATGTATCATTTAGTTAATTAGATTATTAAAATAATATAATTATTATTATATATACCAAAATAATTTATTTTGGCGTTTTTTATTCAACAAATTATAATGCACTCGTTTTGCACTTTTTAATTCAAGAAACACCGTTTGATAGGTTTTCATTTTTTGTATTAGTGTTTATTGTAATTTATTACTTTCAAATATGAACTTTGAATATGAATATTTGAAATATGAATTTAGAATAAAAATATTATGTTAAATTTAGAATTGATGTAGTCTGTTTCCTAATTATAGCGATTATATTAAATTTAGAATGAATGTTTTATAAGAAATATTGTTTTCGTTACAAAGTAAATCAATTACATCAACTAATGACATCCTCTAACAAGATTGTATACAAATTGAAAATATATAAATAACATTTACAATTTCATGTTGCTTTTCAAAACTAAAGCCGCCAACGCGTTTCAATCACTTTTATTTGTAATTACATTGCGAAATATTCTTTAAGTATAATTAATCAAAGTAAATACTACTTTCAGTAACTCCCGTATCCCCCCAACACTTTATAAGTCACCACCAGATGCAAAGACATCTTTGTTATATATATTAAATACGTAATTAATTTTTACAATTGAGAAAATTAAATTTCCTGTCTTAAATTTTAATTAAATATAAATCTCGTATCTTAAAAATTAGACGGTACTTTTTTATATTCATTTTTTTCTGCAATCAAAAGATATGAAAAGTTTAGGATGAGACGGAAGGTCATTCGCAATAAGATAAGAAAGAGAATGTCCCCGGGTATGAATATTATCATTCAGAAGTTAGTGACGCTAAAACCTGGTAAAATATGATTATACGATACAGAAGGCTATATTAATCTTAACAGTAAAGATTTATTTTTTTAGCTATTTAATTTAAATTATTTTTATTGCCTATGCAGTCAGTTTACTACAAAATGTATTAAATACCTACGTAATAGTAATTATAATTTATTTTGCCTACTAATTACCTGCTTATTTAATTTCTTTTTTTTTTAATTAATAATTCTCCGAAGTTTCAATAAATGTAATTATTACTTTTCATAATTGGAAGCTTATAAATATAATTGGACTTCTTTGCCTCTTCTTTTATTTTATTAATTATATTGAAGTTAATCATTATTTATAAAACAATTTTGTATGTTTGATGCCACTTCTGTTATTTGAAGAATATTTATGATTCACTAAAATATAATCATAACTCAAGATTCAATAAATACTTTGTTATTTACTAACAAATCTAATAATAATACTAATAAATTTTTAAAAACTGCCGGTTTAAGTATAATACATATATGTAAATATCATAGCAGTACACAAGATTACAAGAACTTTGCAACATTTTATCAGTCGAATCGTACAGGCAGATAAATTCATCCTTGAATCTAAAATTTATTCTGTTATTAAGTGATTTAGACTGTTGAGAATATTGAAAAATATAAATCACTGTTTTATTTGTTTTTAAAAATAAAATAATCAGTTATAATAGTACACTGTTACAAAAAAAAATTGTAACATTTCTTAAGCATGTTTCATAATTAGTGCATTGGAAAAAAATACACATATCATAAATATATACTAGTTCATTTATAACAAAATCGTTTTGTAAAACTTTAATAAATTTAATAAATTCAAATTTATCTTAAAAATAATGAATATACCCTTCTTTTGGTATTTATTAATTTAAATATATACATATTTGTCTACTAATTTTTACGATCATTTTTAACAGTGTATATCCATTTATATTTTACATAAATATTATTATATATTTTGTAGAGTATTTAATGTCTTATTTTTGTATGCTTAACAAAAAAAATGTATATAAAATTTCATAAAAAGTTTTATTTTAATTTACGGTTTATTGTTGTGAAAATTGGAAAATTTTATGAATGAATGTAAAAATTTACATTGGAATTTGTTTAAATTTCCAGCTTAAAAAAAAATTTACGTTAAAAAAATTACGTACAAATATTAATTAAATTACGTTTTTGTTTAAAAAAAATTAAATTCCCACTCACTTTCTAAAAAATTTATGAAACCACTTTAGAGTGAGTTAATAAATAATTCATTATTGTTATAATCTTTAATGTAGCACTTCCACACTACTATTCTTCTTGATACTCTAATTCACTTCCCTTACACGTTTAACACCATAAATAAGATGCGATAAAATGTTAGCCGTACGAACCTGCGAACGCTTGTTTTTAAGCAGAACTTACTTAATATATAAATAATCGTTTCGCACTAAAATAACCTCTACTCATTTTATTTCGCTGCAAGCTCTGCAATTATCAACTCATTCTTTTCCTTTAGAAACATTTACATATTTTAATAAGAAAGATAAATTTCAATGGTAACTACACGTACGCAATTATGAAATTCAATTAACTTTAAAAGTGTTAACATTAACACATCGGTTCGATCGAACGTAATGCGAATAATTTGCACATAATTATTATTATAAATATTACACCACACCATCTTTCAAATAAATCTATAAATAGATTTTATTCAAAGCAATTTGAATAAATGCCACCACCATCGTTTATTAGTATTCATACATTGTCGCCTCTGCTCACCACAGCCGTTGAACGGGAGCTTCGTTGACGCTTAAGGTGACGGCGGCGTCTATGTCAAGTTCTATAGGTCTCAGTATATCTGTAGGCAGTAACTCCAGGTGCGACTCCACGACTCGTCTGAATGACAGAAGGGCATAGATAACGAGGATAATAAAGATTACAGAATAGCAAGGAATTGGTAAAAGGGTGGGTGAGGGGTGAGGGATGAAGAACTGGAGTGTCTGGAGAAATGCTTGGTGTTAAAGTCTCGGTATTTTGTACGTATAATTATTAAGTAAGTGCCAAGGTAAGTGATAATAAAACAAGTCAAATCAGAATTTAAATATATTTGAAATGTTAGAGAGGAAAACCAAGAGGTGATATACACTGTACCTAAATTTATAAAATTAAATATTTGGACTAGTATTTTGTTTAACTGACTTTGATTTATGGATGTTTTAAACAAGAGCGATCATTTTATGGATGTTTCAACAAGAGCAATAATTTTATGTTTGTTTCAACAAGATCGGTCATTTTATGGATGTTTCAAGAGAGCGATCATTTTATGGATGTTTCAAGAGAGCGATCATTTTATGGATGTTTTAACAAGAGCGGTAATTTTATGGATGTTTCAACAAGAGCGGAAATTTTATGGATGTTTCAACAAGAGCGGTAATTTTAAGAATGTATCACCAAGAGCGGTAATTTTATGGATGTTTTAACAAGAGCGGTAATTTTATGGATGTTTCACCAAGAGCGGTCATTTTATAACTGTATCAACAAGAGTGAAAAATGCTGATATTTTTTTAAGCCAAAGTATAAATTAAAGTTAGTAATGAAACAAATGACAAATGTCACAGAAATATTGCGTTTTTCTATTGATTTAAAATAACCGCTCTTGTTGAAATACCTTACATGTAGCGCCACGTCTCTATTAGCGCAACAACCAACAAATTTCTGTAGCAATAAAAGCATGGTGAAACATATAGTTGTGTTATAAAATGTACACTAGTAAAGATTACCCTTACTGTTTTAAATGACTATAATCCAAATTCTCAAACCGTATAGAAAATTAATTCTTAGAAGTTATTTAACCTTTTTTAATAAATAATAAACAACCATTAAAATATTTATGTGTTGATTAAATATGTTTAAAATGTTGCCTTGGAATATCACAGTCCATCCAGTTAGTTACAAAATGACTTATTAAAAATAAACTCAAGAAAACTTCTTCTTCAGTTCTTGACAAGTACAGCTTAGCTCAACAACTGACAAGAGAAATATAATTTCCTGTTCGTCGTTGCACATCAAACAAATTAGAAACACTTAAACTGGTTTAAAAGTAAAGTTATGATGCTGTTGAGAGAAAACTATTGCATAAAAAATGTCCAGCAATCTTAATGTATAAGTTTAATATGTATATATCTTCAAGCAACATGTAAAGAAAAGTTTGTCAGTGAACTTTTCCAATTTTGTTAAAGTTATGTAAATATATTATATTATTATGTATGTATTATATTTAAGAGGAGTTTGTGAATTTTAAATTGAATTGAACATAGTTATACTTCAGCTACATATCTTGCTGTCAGGTTTTATTGAAGGACTAGATTGTCATTTCAATGACTTTAGGTAACTGCCATATATAACACTTCGATACCATAATGACAAGTATAATCAGATAACAGCGAATGTACGCAATTGTGTGTACGAGATCATGAACAAAGGATCGGAGAGACATAGCGAACAGATAATATATACTTTTTTTTCTATTATGTCCAGATATAAAATATAACGCAATTTAACTGTTTAATGAGCTTGTAGTAAGCAATATATCTTGTAGTTGCAAGTGTGAACCATGTACTGTAAGATAACTTCTATATGACTAGTAATAACCCTTGGAATTAGCCTATGGCAAGCTAACAAATGTGAACGATGCTCTGTAATGTATTGATGAATATTGCAGTAGAAAATTATTATCATTATAAAGTGATCTAATGTGAAAAAATCTACTACACCCCACTGACAATACTTTTCCATAAGTGGCAGCTGCATGTAGTCTGTTCGAGTGACTTTAATTAGCTTGCAGTAAGCTAGCAACTGTGAAACTTGAAGTGTGATTATTTAAAGTTGTAATTTTTAAATTGTTGAGTAAATTTACTCAACGTAAAAAAGTGTATATGTTATATAACATTTAATACAACGTAAGTTTACATAAAAACAGTTATCTTTCGACTTAAATTTACATTTTCTTACATTAATAAAGCTTTACCAGGCCAAGATTACAGATGTCTTTTGCATTTAATTAGTGACTATGTGACAGAATGATATAAAAAAGGTTTGAATAATAAAATGTATGTTAAGTAAAAAATATTACGTTGTATAACACATGACGATTTGTGTGTACTCGTATATATAATCAATAAATCATATCATAGTCTAAGAATTGAATATTTACATCTAATTGAAATTCATATCATATTTTCAGATAATGAATGCTTCATATAAATTTAATTGAATAGACATTTCTAACCGTACTTTCCGCAAGTTAATTACACGTTTTGCAATGATATAAATTATGACGTCGATATTGCCTTCGGTTAAGAATAAATTAATTAAGATTTAAGCAGGGCGATAATTTTTTTTTCATTTTATCGACACAAATAATTGCTAGAAAAAAACAAGTTTCTGTTTCTACTGCATTAGGTACAGCAAATATGCTACAGGAATGTCGTTTAAAATGCACTCTCTGATGAGTAATGAGGTAATTTACGAATTGAATATCTCAGTAAACTTCAAAAGGAGCTTCTATGCTATAAAACACAAAGTTTAGACACTTTGTATTTATTTCTGATGACTTATTTATAACTAAGACTGTACAGTTAATGCGCATGACTTACCTAACTTATTACTTCCGGATTATGATTTATATTTAACGGGACCCCACAAAAGCATGAATTCCTTATGTTTAAACTTGTATGATGTTCGAATCTATCTCTCTCTCATGTAATATCTATGTAATAAATGGACAAAGTGAGACAGCATCTACCATTAAAATTAGTTTGATTTAAATATTAATTGAATTCAGATCATATACTAATATTATTGTGGTATATTGGTTATGGTTGTAAAAGTACAGGGTGTATGAATATGATCCGAATGTTTTAAAAATAGGCGCCGTACAGTGGCTATAAACACAAATCTAGCCACTCAGTGTTTAGAGCAGTAAAAGAAACTTATATTATAATGGCAATAATCAATTTTTGCTTGATCAACTTATAGAAACATTTTGTAACATATTTGAAATTTTTTGTAAATCATTAAATAGAAGCGTTCAAGTTCTACCTACATGTGCACAATAAAGAACTAGTTGATGCGCAGTTCTCTCTTTAGTTATGTCCTCTCAGTGCTCTGTTTTGCCAAGATATTCTAGTGACTAAGGTGAGGAATGTTGAAAACAATTAAAAGTAGCTTACGTTGAATGCTGTAAAAAATTAACATTGTTTTATCACAAAATATCCGTTTTAACATATGTCGGTGTAAGGTTCATATATTAAAAATGTAAATTTTAACAATCAAAATATAAAAATGTAGTACTGCAAGGAGTATTGGAACTTCTTCTACGTAAAAAGGACAACAATATTTTGTTAAAAGCGAAAAACATACACCAGAAACCTCCAGGAAACTTATCCCTATATAATAAAATGAAATCACTTGCAAAGAAAATTTTTTACACTTAGAAGTATGGGATGAGAAACTAGTTATTTTTCTGATTGCGGTGCCGTTTTGTTTTTCTTCTTGATTCCTTTAAAAACTATTTTTATTTTGTGTGTACATAGTAGTTACATATTGTAAGTAGCGAAAAACGGAAGAATAACATCCATTAAAGAATTATCTGGTCCATGCAGCAGCATATTTTACATCCATCCAAGATTCTGAGGTAATCCTAAAACCACATCCAAGTTCCATATTTCAAAAGATTTTCCTTCTTACGTTACGAATATTCTCGCATGAACTATTTTTAATGTTTACATAAAAAGGCTTTTTTAGGAAAGTTTAAATCTGAGATTCGAGTTTGAACAGAAATTTACTGTAAAATGAATTTAAAAAACTGATCTACATACTCGATTTATTGAAAATCTTTTAAAATAGACACGCGTCAGCTCGGATTGCCCCGGTGGTAAAGAAATTAGCTACTGTTTGTAGAAATAACATTTTTCTGTATAAATAATCTGTACTTGCACCAGTATTTTATCAGGGTCAGTCTACCCTTGTTTCGAAAACTACTTGAACAAAAGTAAATTGAAAAAGTTCATGATGTTGTTAAGGTACCCATTGACTGCCATTTTGTTGGAATGTATGCTCGACGAACAAGCTTGTACAGTTGCAAATGACGCTGGAAAACTGTCGCTGTTCTTTGCGTACAAATAATCAGGTTTAGCATGATTATACCTGAGTTAAATTCTTCAATATATTAAACGGTAATAATATAGAATTATTCCCCGCATAAAGTTCCTTAAGCAGGTGAAAATGGGAAACTGGCTTCTTTTCAAAAGTTATTCTTTTGCGTAATTTATTCTTTTCTAAAAAAAAGTAGCTTTTACGTAAACAATATTACCTGATATATAACGTGTTGCGACATATTTTTCAAAAATAAATCTATTTTCCTTCTTAAGGATTATAAAATCTTACCTTTTTAAGATACCATAATAAAATACGACCCTTTCAGCGACCCTTAAATATTACTGGTTTTTTGCTTCAATAAAATATTACATAAATGTAAAGTAACATTCATGTTTTTTTGTGTTTATTAATTATTCAGTCATTAAACTGCTAAACAAAACTGAAGTCCATGTACAACTCAACTTGATAGATTATTATCGAACAGACTTGTTCATTGCACAAAACTGTCCCAGCAAAAACGCAGTATGTGAGCCCCTTTACATCCATTTGCTTCATATGTGTATACCTTAATCTTTGATGTTTTAGGTACTTTTTGTTTCAAACCATTATGATAAAGAAAAAGAAACCAAAAGTGTTTTAAGTTTAAAAAGGAAATGTTATTAGTTAAATTTTCCGCAAACTACGCATAATAAAAGAAAATTGTTCTAAAGTAGTTATTAGAGTTTGGTAATTGAATAAGTTTAGGGAATATTCCAGGAAAAGTTTTGAATGTGAAACAAAAGAAAAACATTGGAAGATTTTAGTAAGCTGATAAAATCTGGAATATTTATAACTATAATAGGGTTCTATAAACGAGGGTTAGATAGAAAAAATCAATGTATCGCTGTCTGTCATAAACAGATTTTATTTCGAATTTATGATATGGGTATCAACTTATTGGTAAAGTGACAAGATCCTAAACATAAACAAGTCAAGTTGCAGGGGTATAGAATAGCGAAAGGGGTATACTAATTATAACTGATCATAAATACTATAGCAATAGATTGGTCAAACTTTAGAAAGTCAATTTTATTAGTTCTATATATCAGCCTAGAATAATATACTTTATATATATAAAATATTTTCCCCGTGAAAAAAAAATGTATTATGGGTTCAACGGTAGAATTTTTTGACAACTGTGAACATTAAAATAGGTAGATAATGTATATTAATGCGAGTACGATCTATTAAATAACGACCTTAAAATTTTAAATTAAAATATTTGTTACAACATTATCTAAAGAAATAATTTGTAAACGCTTTTTTTCACATACGAGTGTACAAATTCATTTTAAATTCCTTTGCATAACGATATATGAGAATTATCCTGAATTCTCTTAGCAGACACATTTTCAGGTTCACATTACAAGGTTCTCTCTTGTTCAGTGTTCAGTGTTCGTTCTCTTTACACCATCTAAACGTCACGGATTTAATTTTTCTTTTTACTCGACCCTGTTGGAATATTTTTATGTCGTTTAACATATTCGTTATATTTTCAACAGCTCTGCTATTTTACATCTACATGAACGAACGAACTCGTACGAGTATCGTAAGGGTCTACGCGTAGAGGAACTACGTGCGAGTGCGGGGGAGGATGAGGGTGTGGGTGTCGTGCCGTCATTTAACAGCCGACCCGCAACCATAAAGACAAAAATCTGGAATTTTACTTGTGATATAACTTTTAACACTATCAGAAATAAAAATAGTATTAAAATTTTATAACTATACTAAAAAATAGACGATCGGAAGAATTGGTAGGAAAAACATGGCATAATTCTAGTAAATAAGTTTTTTTCCGTTTATATATGTCGTTTCCGTTTTTATAATAATTAAGTTAAAACCATAGTTATTAAGTTTATTGCTAATACTACGGAAAAAAACAATACCAATAACCACACTAAAATTTAAAATAATTTCATAGGTTGCGGACTAAGAAAGAAAGTACCTTCTTAGGACCTATTAACCAATTAATCAGAATCTAGGATCTATTAAAATTGAGGGTATGAGTCATCAAGCACATCCTGCACAAGACACTTTTACATACCTATCCCTGAATGTCCTCTAAACAGGACAGATTGTAATAATCTATAGAAATCAAATTAAAAAAAAAAATCTAAATAATTTCCTTTAAAAATTAGGAATCATCCATTAATTGCGTCCTACGCAACCCCTCCCGACTTTAAATTGTGACAAAATATGTCAAGTGAAGGAAAGGCTTGTAAATTTCGTGACATCACATCAAATCTTAATTTGACATCAAAAAAAAATAAGAAGACCTAAAAAGAAATAAGGAGAAAAAAACATATTTTGAAATTATTTCAAATTTAGGGGGGAATGGGGGAATTTACACAGTGTATAAAGGGGAGAGCGTGCTTTTAAAAAATAATTAAATTTGTCTCAGATAATTAGTCAGTGAACCCTAAAAAGTATATTCGACTATTAACTTATTTTTACTGAATTTGATTTTATCAAACTAAAAAAAAGAACGCTATTTGTGTCGTTATATATTTCTCGCTGAAAATGTTCAAAAATATATTATCAGTTATTGTTCAATGTTAGGTATACTACTAAAATAGAGAAATCAACTTTTCTTTCCGTTATGTACTAAAACTTTCTCTAAAATCGTTTAACTGGAAAAACTTATCATAATATATGACTTTTAAGCCAAATTACATTTTATTGATTTTACATTGAAGAAGTGAAAATATCTGGAAAAAAACCATAAGAATTTAAAATAAAATTCATATTATATTTATATAACTTTTAACCGTGCAGAAAAAAATGTTATGTTGTAATTGTATGCCGTATGAATTTCATGAATAAAAATGTATTTGTTGACGCGCCGTTACTCAATTCTGAACACCACTTTGACATTGAAATTTTACTTTTAAATTCACTAAAGTTTTTTATTCTCGAACTGTAATGTATAGCACACCTCTTTAAATGTGCGGTATATCAGTGGTTGAAATATTAGAAACGTCAAAAACTGGTGAGCTGGGATAATATAGTATTAGGACAGTAGTGCGAATACTGCAACCACTTTAAAAAGCAGGATATTTTACAGGCATCATTTATTAATAAAAGAGACGTTGACAAGTGTATATAGATCATCACACTATTTTGGGCCATTCCAATCTAGTTTGGACGTACTATTTTAAAAAAATAATAAATAGCGTAATCCTGTGTTCAATGTCCTTTCAGTTTAAGTTGAAACGCATAATCCTTACGTAAGTTACGGTTCATATGTTGAAAAACTGTTGACCATCCAATAAAAGGTTTATTATACCAAGTTAAGTTCTTAAAGCCCCCTCCACTCTTCCCTCCGTCATTGTGATTTTACTGGATAATAAATGTAATTCCCAAAAGGCTGTTGGGTCCAGATGGGGTCAGTTTTCGAGTGATGAATGTGTCTACATTTCCGCTGACCGCAGCGTCGTGGTTGAGCTTCTCGTCGTAGTGAACAGGACGGAGGTTCACTATCCGCAACTAATGACTACGTCGACACATGGAATTTGTCCTCTTCTGCTCTGTTGCTTTATTCTTTCCATCAATTACCGGTACGAAAAGTATTCATCAGTTATGTCTTTGTTTTAAATCCTAATTAAAATACCGCACCATTTAACCAAAACATGGGAATACTAATACTTATAAGGTACCTCTATTGTGTTTTCACTATACGCTTATAACAAACTCAGCTAGTATGTCAAATTTTCTAGTTTAATTATTGTAAATTTGTAAATTGTGATTTCAAAATCTGAGACTTCATTTTACCCAGTTTAAATATGAATTCCCGCATTTATCCCGAAGAATTCCCGAGAAATATACAATAAAAAGTAGTTGCTTCTTTATTTCTGTTTTCGTGTTACATTACTACTACGAACATGAACGGATTTTTTGTAAAACTCTTTTAAATATACTACAAAAGTATGATTTCTAAAGTAAAAAAACTTTTAATGCAAGACTATATAATACTATATATAGATTGTACAGTTCATTAGACAAACATCTTCTAACGATAAGACAAGCATTCAAGTAATATCACTTTTACATATATCTGCATATTCAACTCACGTTCGAGATGTCTCACTGATGAACCGAATGAAGATTGATATTATCATATTGAACAATAAATTTATTTAATGGAATTGTGAAAAAATTATATAAGAGTAGACCGTGGTTTTGGGTAACGAAAAACGTAATATCATGTAAAAAATATTACATAAAATAATACATGAATACACGTATTTTTGTAGCAGGATTTGACTATATAATATATGTATGTAACCACGATGTCCTTTGTTTTATGAGAACTACATTAGTTGTTCTGACTCGTGTTGATTATAAAGTTGTTCGAGTCAATGTGAAAAGTTTTATAAAAATTGTAATAATAATCAAAAGTTAGACAAATGGATGAATAGCGTGCACCGAAAATAAAAAAACATATTTAAAAACGGTTTTCGATGTCATACAACCCAGATTATATTGAATCCTCTGTCGCTGGATGACAACACATCGCTGTTCGACACACGCACATCACACACATTCGTGCGATTGTTGGTTGTCCTATATTCCTATCTGCGTATCCTGTAACAGTATATTGTATCAAATGACATATTGGACAGATGATTTATCATGATATATTGGACTTATTATTATGACGAAGCTTTAATAGAAATGTATATAATCTAACGAAAAATTCACTAAAAGAAATATTTTTTGAAAATTCTATCCTGGCTCGCTTTAGGGCTAAGTTGTTTCCACGAAACATTAGATACAATTGAATCGCAAAGGACATAAATGAACTTAAATAAAAACACGTAAAATCAGTATCTATTAGATATATTCACAAATTGTACGATAATATATTGGCTGTTAACATAATATTGCATAAAAGCAGTTTTTATCCGCCACTTTTTAAGATGCTAACGCCCGTGGATTCCCGGCGATGGGAAAAACTTAGAATTCTTATTAGACCACAAAACAGTAAAGAATAACGAAAAATTGGAACCACACGGCATGATGTAAGGCTGTATTATGAGTAAGAACCAGTGGCGTATTTACCACTTGAGAAGTCTTGGGCGCAATTCAATTATGATGCCTTTTTCTAAATCTATTTCTACATCCACACCCCCCAGTAAATATATTGGAATTACTTTGACATCATATTAAAGTGCGTATGATTTTTTTGTCATGAAAGAGTTCAGTTTCTCACAGTCGTTCATATGAAATGTCTACGAATGACGAAAAAGCCTACACCACCTGCCGGAATACAAATGAAGATAAAGTTGATGCGAACTATAATTGAAGTGAAGTGATAGCAACGTCACAAAGTTGGACACTTCACCAAATTGTTTAAGGGACCTACAGTGCGCAGTGATATTTTTTACACTGACGGGTACTACGGATATTCCAATAAAATTGAGACCGTATGAACTTATGATGCTCAATGCACGCGCCTAATTCGAACCTTACGGAACTCCACCAGTGGTAATAACTATGGCTTTCCATTATTCAATTTCTAAGGAACAACCAAGATGGTATTTCACTAAATTTAAATCATCAAAGACAAATGATACTCCGGAAGTGCGTGTCTTTAAACGATTCGTATAATTCAAATCCTTAATGTGAAGAACACATTGTAATATATTTAAGGTTGTTATAAATTAATTGATAGAAATAATTATTTACGTAATTTCAGAGTTTCTATTCGTATTTAGTAACATGACAACTCGCGCATCGTGGGATTTATAATGATGACAATTAACGTTTTATTGGAGCAATATTAGTTTATCTTCCATGTACATATAGTACATGGAAATCGTATTACGTAACTCAGATTACGCCGTAGGTAGAGGTTATCAGCTTACTGACTAGTCACAAAGGGAAGATGATGGGAGGAATAAAATGAATGATGAATAAGAGGATGAGATGTATAGTGTAATGTATTTAGATCATATTCCCTTCGGATTTCGTGATATAGAACAGTTGTTCATTACCTTTTAATTAGAAACATTTGACAACAGTTTAATTTAATTTTGAAAGAAAGGTACAATACGAAAGAGGCCCAAATCTTTCATAAGCTCCAATCTCATTAAACAAATTTAATTGACAAATTCATATTCGGAATATTTTTTTATTTTATCTGCGTATGTAATTGTAGATTTGTATATAAAAATCTGTTGTCAAAAACTTGGACTTTCACAATATAAGATCTTGTACGAGTATATGCCATAGATGTAAAAACACTTAACTTCGTGATTCTTCTTATTCTGACTGTACCATTTAATTAACGAGAACACCACTTACTCTGTTCTTATTTCTCTTTTAAGCAGTTTTCGTTTGAATGAATAGATGCCGGTCAACAATTCACCCAATGATGGAGCGGTCCTTTACAAGAGAAAAAGCATTTGCAGCAATAAATCCAGACATCAGTGTAAGACTTCTGAGCAGCAATTTGCCCCATTAGACTGACCACTTTATCGATAGTAAAAAGAGATTCATTAAGGGGGGGATGTGCTGTAGCGGTAACCAGTTAATTTGATTTATCACATTACCGAGAAAAAAAACACAAGAAAACTACACTCGAAAGAATAAAGAATAGAACGTGAGGAAGCGTTTTACACAATACAAGTGTTTGCACTTGATTTTATTTCAAAACTTAAATTTATTTCACTGATCAATCATCATCATTGACAGAATAGCTGACATGGTTTTCCTCTTACTAGAGCTTTGCGGAAAAGTCTATTAATAATGTCGTAGCATTTTTATTAATAACATCGATTCCACTAAAAGAAATTATTTTTTACATTTACGTTATTATTTACATATTTTATGTTAATTTTACGTTTTCTTAACATACCAAAATTTCCCGTTACGTAATTGATTGTACCGAAAATAAAACGACTTGTGCTCTATTTTTCCATAAATATTGCTAACTGTATAGTTTTATATACAAGTGTTGGCACTGAAAGAGTTACCATTTAAAAATGCTGTTATTATGATTTCTTTTATTTAAAAACATCAGTATATCGTAAAAACATTTCAAATTTAAAAGAATAATGTTATTGTTCGACGTAGTCACGTCGTATTGTTTAGCGTGGATACTAGCATCGAGTCTGTCCGAGAAAAAAAAAATAGTGATATTTTATATTGTTTACCACTCCTAATAGTTGCATTGCAGCATCGGACCCAATTTATTAACTCTTTGAACAATTCCCGGGAACAAACAAGTATGAAAAACTCTAGTTCAGACTGTTATACCTTTTCCCTCTTCTTTTCAAGATTACCACTGATATATATGTATACACCACCTTATGTATAAGTCTATATTAATCAGATCTTTCAACAGCTTTAACTTAAAGTTTCATTACATTGTTTACATTAATTAAACAAAGAAGGTTGGTGCTAAACTAAGCTGTGCCTATAAGTAATCATACGACTTTCAAAACATAGAACAAACAAACAAAGTTCAAACTCAACAAGAATGTTTGTTTATTCGTTGACTTTATGGTATGAAACTCATATATGACGAGCATTTTTATAAAAAGTTGTGAAAGTGATAAATGTACCTACTCCCATAACTCAACGTTAATAAATAAATTAATAATTAACACTACATACACATAGGCTAATGAAAATTAGGGTTATAAATTAATATCAATAAAATAGAAAACGTTTCAAAGATAAATATTATTTACAAAGTATGAGTAAATGATAGATAAGATAACATTAGTTTTAATTAATTTTAATAATTAATTTAAGTGTGCTAAAGCTTTTGTATATAATTTTTTTTAAAAGTAATATCAATTTAATGATAAAATAATAGGGTATTGCAAGTACATAAAAGTTTTAAACTTCCTAGAGTATCCCTAGAGAAAGTATCTTTTAAAGATTATAACATAGAAATAAAGAAGACGTATTAGTGATGAATATATAATAATAGTGACTGAATTCTCGATGGTCGTACCACTAAGTGACATGCGCCTTTCTGCTACGTTGCATTCACTAAGTGAACCAATCAAATCATAACTGCAGTACACCGATGCCTATGTCTAACTAAGCTTATAGCCCAGTCATTATAGTAAGTTCACCTCGGAATTCGAGATACCCAGCTGTAAGTCTGTAAATACTTGTATATTGACACCCTAAAGTTGTCTCAAAACCTACATATGGTATGGTGTATAAACCATATGTAGGTTTTGAGACAACTTTAGGGTGTCAATATACAAGTATTTACAGACTTACTGTTGGGTATCTCGAATTCCGAGATTCTTACCTAATTTTAGCTTAAATGACTGGGCCATTATGTAAATACATAATAAACAAGCTTGATAACAACCTTGGTAAAATAGTACTGGTTCCGGCACTGGCACAAAGTATCAGTGCTTTAATACGGGTAAAAACATTTTTGTTTCTTAAAGTAGTGAACACATAATTAACCAAAATATAGTTTTAAAAGAAACACGAGGAATGATAATCTACATTTAAAAATTTTGAAAACGATAAATTAAGATATACACTTTGATCTACTTTTGATAAAATAAACAAATATATTTTACGAACAGTCAGTCTTCACATAACTTTTAAGAAGATATTCTTAGACTACAATAACATAATTTACATTTTCCGATTACTATATTTCACGGTGTCAGCCAGTGACGTAAGACAAGAGAAGCTCATTAAGAATTTCTTTTTAAAGAATCAGCACAAATCTTTGTGTTCCTTCAAAGTAGATATTATCCCAGCCATCAATCACAAAGAGTCTTTGTGCTTTAAAGTGATCAATTTGTATTGTACATGATTTTTACGATTTACGACGATTACAGAGATTTATTTGTTTCATTCAACTAGATAAATACACACAAAGAGATTTATGTGGTTCAGTTCAACAGTAAACATATTTTATTGTTTTCTTTAATTGTTTATTTTCCCTTTTATTACTGCTATAAAATTTGGGTATCTTTAAATGATTTAATTCCAACGAAAATGGTTCGAGTATTGTTTTTATAGGAGTTTCGTATTTCTCAATAATGTAAAATTGCTTCCAAAGAAGGTTTAGTGAGCAAATATTTATTTTTTCATTTCTTTTCAAGTTATGTTATTCGCTATTTTGCTTTAGTAAATAAGATTGGATTAATAATATCCAAAATTTAAAAAATATGTAAAAATGTGTTTCGGTGAATGACGAAACGTAACATTGAATGAAAGTGTTAGACCATACTTTCATTAAAAAAAATGTATTTTTAACGAAATCTTCAAATCTACACTTTTTGTATTGTTATAATTTAATACTATATCCATTTGTCAATATATTTGCATAAAAAATTATTAAAGTATGTATATAAAACAATTACTCAGATAAAAGCAGTTCCATGGAATCATCCAGAATAGTCAAAAATAAAAAAAAATCTTGTTAAGTAATGTAAAAATCTATCGAGCAGGATATGGAAAAAATCGATTTAAAGTTTAAAATTTAAGTTAAAAAATTAAACAAAAAATGAGCGAGGCATTCAATCTCAAAAATCCAAGGCTACTCCTAGGCCATACTGCCTAGGTTAGGTAGATAATATTATATAGAAGATATGGTGTAATTTAAATTAGTATAGCTCAAAATATTTTTGGTATATTTTCTATAAATATAATTCTTCGCAAAAAAAACAAATTTTAAATTTTTGAAAATCTCAGGGTGATCTAGCCCTTTAAATGAAATAAAACATTTTTTTATTTTTATTAATATTTCTGTAATTAAATAAATTACACCAGATTATCCAGACTGTACTTGTACAATTAAACCACTGATGGCTAGACTGGTTCAATGTCAAAAGATTTTATATACCATACCTACCCGTAAAATACATAACACTCTAAATTAGGTCAATTTTAGACGATATTAAACAAAGACTTAATAATTACACGAAATAATTTAAGATAAAACAAAGCTTGTGTCAAGGTCTTGTCTCATTAGCGTCTCAACATGAACTCACGATGAGGACGAATTTACCGAGAAATTTATTTATAATTTTGGTTTTGTTTCGGCTAACAACCAAATTATTCTTTAAGTAAGCTATTTTTTAACTGAATAAGTACCTATTTTTCTTATTTTGTAAATTTAATGTTCATTTTTCGACTACTGATATAAATATTGCTCTCTCATGAATATATCTCTCACTCTAACGCAGCTAGAACCTTAACTATCGTCAGTTACAGTTTAATTGCTGGCTAGTCGGCATCTAAGTCACAGTTTGATCGCCTAAGAGCTTGTAGCTTAAGCAAATAGTTACAAGTAAAGGCGTTCTATGCAGTTGATACTCACAAGCAACCATTAGCGTAGATATTGAGCAACAATCAACCATCGTTATTAACTAACGACGCCGAGAACTAAATGCTACAGGTCAACGTCATTATTTTATGCATGTACTCTATGAATGAATATGTTTCTTATTACAGTGTTAAAAACGAAACAAAGTAATTTTTTTAGTGATTTACATTCCCTATTGCATAAAGGTAATTAATTTATTTTACAAAAAAATGTTTGTGCTTATACATATAAACCATATAAACCTTGTTCAAAGGAATAAATAACTCTTAAGTTATAATTTTCATTTTTATTTTATAGTATTACATCAAATACAACATAACAGCGTCTTGTAAGTTTCTTTAATATTAATTCGCGTTTAATTTAATTTTATAAAAGTAATTAGTTATTTATTAATTTAGAGTTTCATTCAATAAGTTATTTCATAACTTCGTTGACACATTTCTGAATAAAATCACATCAGAGTGAGCGTAATATTTCTATTCGTATTTTACATCAAGATTACGAACTGTGCGTTAACGAACATTGTACGTGCGTGCTGATATTTAACGCGTGTGCAATATTAAAAGAATATTTCATTCGAAAATTAAACTAAAGGTGAAGAATTCTAAAATTACTTTTATCAAGAATCAAGGAAGACTGTAGTAACCTTAGCAATAATCTGTTAAGAAGTCAGAAAATAGTTTGGTATTGGTTTAAGATAAGCGTTCACAGTATCGAGTTGATCGAGTTATTATCCGATCCTGAAGGCGATAACTAAAATACAAGTAATGATGGTAATAACACATTTATACGACTGATCATAGAGATACTAATAGTCGCTGCATACGCTTTTGCTGCCGCTTCCCTTCTCTTCTACATTTCATACAATAAATCCTATCGCTTCCATGCAGCTAGTGAACCCTTACCATTAATGACAACCCCATTTATTAATTAGTTCCACAAAAGTCTCTCACTTCTGTTAAACGGTTAAAGATTAAACACAATTATTCCATTGATATTTTAATTAATTTGACAGAATCTAATAAAATTCTCAACAAGCCCGGTTTCACAATCAGTAAATTAGCTGTGAGTAACAAAAACAACAACGCACAAAATATTTGATACAACTCATGATAGATGTTGGTTGATACTTTATTTTTATTTTCTTTGGATAAAAGAAGAGTAGCACTAAAAAACTTATGAAATAAAAATATTATTGTAACTTAGATTTATTTTACGACTCAGTTTTACGATATTTACCGGTTCAAAAGAATTCTTATAAAAATGAATAAATGATTTTTCTAATCTAGCACTTGCTCAACATCAACATTAATAAATCATAATTCGCTACGAAATATTTTAATTAAATTATGGAAATGACTGTTATGATAGCGGTACAGTGAAAAGGGTTCATTAAAATCATTTGAAATCTGAGTTTATATTTAATAAATTTTTTTAGGGCTGCTTTTCGTAAACAGAATCCATTGTTAGAGAAACATTTTAACCCGAATAACGCTCCGCCCCTAATCCGAATATCCGAATGGGGTCTCTGTAAAGAACACGGATTTATTTATTGATATTACAGAAGAAGATTTATAGGAAAACAATACACAGTATACTTTTTAAAAGTTTCCAGAATCAAATACTTTGAAACCTTTGTTACAAATCCTCTGATTGTATTAAGTAAAAATGTACATATACATATACAGTAAAGGTTATGAATTAAACATATGAGTTGGAAAGAAGTACCATTTGAAACATAACAAGGAACTTGATACATAATAAACAACCACGTAACCATAGAAACACGCATTTATTGACTAATAACATCCAATTTTGTAATTATATTTAGCTAATTAAGTCATCAATACTAAAAGATTGAACGAAGAAAAAAGTAAACAAATATTGGGGAGGGAATGAAGAAAGAACACGTAGGAAATGTGCGGAGGAGAAGAAACAGCTGAGCACATGAAGAGTAGGTATAGGGAGGATATTTGTGAAGGATCTGGGAAATTGTTGCTAATGCAGAGAGAAGGAAGAGGATGGATGGCGGAAGCAAGAAGGAGCAGAAGAAGAGGGCTAAGGAACACTGAAAGAAAAGGATTTAATCTCTAATCTTTTTTAATTTAGAAAATAATGATAAATAAATGAACAAAAGAAATTGATTACACGGTTTGTCGTAGTAATATATCATCGGAGTAGTGCATATATTGTGGTATGGTGAATGTTATACCTTTAAAAAGATTTGGTGAGTTCTGTTTTTAATAGCATCAATGCCAAACGAAAGATTGTAATTGAAGATGATATTATCCATTGAATTTGGTATACACATAAACGTATTATTTTCTAGCAAACAGTTGGTGCAACTGGTTTTTAATATAATTCATAACATTAATTTTCCTGGTACAAGGTATGCATACCTGTATAAAATATTCACAATGTACCTTGTTATAATCGTTATTTATTGAGCGATAATTTGATCGGCTATTACCCCCATGTCGCCAGGTGCTGAACCGCCCCAATGCCTCAAAGGGATGCTAGTTCTAAACCTGTTGGCTGTTGGAAACGACGTCTGCTCGTCTTTCGAAGAAATAAACGACGTTATTAGCGCGATCATAACGAAAGGTTAAGGTTCCGTGAAATATTTATGTACAGGATATTAGCGTCTAGGGAATAGGGTTTCTATAAAACGTCCTTAATAAATATCTAAAACCAATATGTCTTGAAACAAATAATAATTGTGTGTAGAGGTACCTAAAATATACAGGATCGCACTTACAAAGTAGCACCAAATCACTAAATTGTAAGGATACAATTGAATTTAGCGTAAGATTGAAAAAAGCTATACGGACTACAACTGATCCTACTTTTATGCCTACTTTTACTAAAACAAGAAGAAAAGTTAAGCGGAATTATTTGCAAATCCGTTATGTTCTAAATTACTCCATATTCTAAATCATCGGCTTCTCCTATTTGGGAATCTCTAAAATAATTGTTTATAATAGATGCTTTCTAAAATGTTTTGTATTAATTTAAGGAAATTGACTTATTAGCGACCAACTCAAAATCGTTTCCATTAAGAGAAGTGTGTTGGTGTGGCTAATATGTGTCATCTGAGAAATGAAGAATAATTAAAAAACGTGACTTAGTATTCCTTAATTAAAGTAAATTCAGCGTCAATTTGAAATCTTGTTCCACCCCGGAAAATTATCTATAGGTTAGCGCTGTGTAATGTAGGAGGTCGTTAGGTAAGATACCTTTAAAGTCTAAGGCTAAATATAAAATATTTTTTATCTTGTAGTCTATACGAAAGGCAACTAATTATAAATTAAAAATCTCATACTACATCTATAACTCCATCAACACCTATGATGGTGCACACATTGCCAAATGTACAATTCACGCAAATTTATGAGATCCTGCTCCAGTAAAATCATGTAAATATTTTTACGAGTACGTATACATATATATTGATACCAGTATGTTTAAATTCTTCCCTCTACTCATAAATTTGAAAGTTTATGCTTTTTCGACATTTGTAAAACTTTGAATACTTTATGAGACATTAAACTTATAAAATGCGATTTTTTCTTTTAGTGATTACACGTCATGCTTGGATAATACAGGGTGTATTAAATGTGAAGACACTCGTACTTTTTACTTTTAGTTAGAAAGGTACTGGTATAATGCTATCGAAATAATCTTTTGTGTGATAAGCACTTTTTAGAGGATTTAAAATATGATGAATGATCTGTTCATATTTTCATGTTCATACTTGCAATTCAGATAACGGACTGAATTTGGAATAAATAAAAACCTGTTCTGATCTTGTAAAAGACTTATAAGTTAGTGCAGAGTTTCTGTGGCGATCTGTCAATCAACTTGCTTACGTTAGTCTAGCTCAAAGGTATCTGTGATTTTCACGATAGATAAATTTGTGTACCAAGGAGTTTGATTACTTTGCGGATTTGTTAAAAAGATTTTTGTTAAATTAATATCCATCGAAGAGACAAGCGCATAAATTATAAAAAAAAGGCTTAAAGGCCAAAGAGAACATATTGAGCTATTGAGGAAACTTTGAACAGATCACGAAAGTAGTGCTTTATAATCGTCGTTTCTATGTATAAGTAAGTGTCCACTTATCTGCACGGAATGCAGTCAACGTAGTCTGTTATAACTCATAAGAAACAAGGTAAGCGGTGTGGAAGTCACATGGACAGCCAGCATTTACATTAAGCATCAATATCAACATCAATACAAAGGCTGCTTGTTGGACCAATCACACTGGTGGCTGACAAAACCGAATAATCAAACGATGCCGCTTCCATACGACTTCTACTATACCTTCTTTTTCTGCTACGTTTCATTCATTAAACGAAACGCTTTCCATCATGAATTATGGACACTAACCTTTAAAAGAGAAATTAATATTATTTTGGAAAAATTTCTCTAACAAAAATAATGAAACATGGAAGAATAGAGATGTGTGGGAGGGGGGCAACATTAACACGATCATTACTGGCCTCTTCAAAGCAATCTCGTTTAAAATCTACGATGGTAAACATTTATGCAACCAATCATACATATACCATTTAAAATCGTAGTACTCTCTTCTTTCCAATTTGATTTGATATATCTAGCGTGTTTAATGTGAACTATTGGCACCTGTGAACGCTTACCTTAATATTCGTAAGACTACATTCGGTTTATGGTACCAATATAAATAGTATATTACCTTCTAACCGTGCTACATAAAATTGTCATGTTTTAGAACAGAAGATGTTATACATTTCACAAGAACTGAAAATTATGAAAGTGAAATGTGTTTGTTATCCTTGACACCTTTGTTTCATACGTTTAAATCTAATAAATCATCTAGGGATGCCATCATTCCAATATATGACACAATTTATATGTAAATAACGAAGAAACTTTAACATCAACCCTATGCGTTATTTACATTTGATAACACACAGAACGCGTATTTCACTGAGACAGGTAATACTTTCTGCCTATCACAAAATTTAAATATTTAAAGATTTAAGTCAGTCTCTGTGAATTCAAAACAAAATATGACATAATAATACGTATTCAAAAAAATAATATTTTATTGTATATGTCAGAATATTAAAAAATTCCTTTAATATTAAATAATGTCAAAATAATTTTACAGAAAAGAAAATAAGAAAACATTTTTAAAACTTACCTCATAAAAATAATATGAATTGTATTCAGTTGCATTGTTTCCTATATCATCCACATCACTACCGCTCGAAGAGGGGGTTGCCGGAAGTAGGATTTGTGACAAGGATGATGTCACATTTATACTTTCTTCCATATCACTTCCTGTTCCGCCCCATGCTAATAAGTCTGTGAATTCAAGATCGTAGCTTGGCACACTGTTATTATTATATTTAAACATATTACTTCTTAATGATGGTAAAATTATTTCTTCACAATTTGTCCTCTTATTTGTCTCCACGCAATCTTCTCTACTTTGGTTTGACAATGATGTATTTGAAACTAACGTTATTTTTTTATAAACATGGTCGTCCTTGCGAAAGGTAGCCATTTGTAAATAAAGTTGATTTGATAGCATAGTATAACAGACAAATTTAATTATAAAAATCTCATTTGCTCAAAATTTCTTATTTATAAAATCTAAAGTATCCTTATTTAATTAGTGTGTTAAATGACTGTTTTATTTCTAATACCGCAATTTTTGGACATAAATTATCCTTAAAATGCAGTGACTAATGTAGGTACTGTACTCCGAGATTTATAATTAATTAGACACACATTTATGCACTTAAATTACACATCCACGGAACTTTTATTAATTAAATATTTAGATTTATTACTAATATAAAAATGTTATAAATTTTTCTGCAGCGATAAACATGAAAATATGTCATAAATGTAGTAATAATGTTCATTTAAACGTGGTCCTAATTAAACGTTAATAACTGTCACTTGAAAACACTACGTCCATCCGCGAGTCTTTAACTTCAAGTTTTCCAGTACAACTTCATTTTACGACCCGAAATCTGTGTTATTTTATCACTGCTAGCGTCTTACGACACTCTGCTTCCTTTAAATACTGTCACAAAGATTTTGTTTTATTATCATCATAAAATGACAGTAAAAGTTGATAAATTTTTAGAGATGTTGTTTGGTCCAGCGAAATGTTGATCCAGCAGCTCCAACGCCGTAGCTTTCTGCAAGAAAATAAAAAGACATATATTAAGTCTTGTATTAATGCGATAAATGTGTCAATGATAATATATTTTGCAGATTATTTTCACGAATCTATATCTATATCGAAGATTATATCACGAATTTCGAAGAAAATGTTAAATCTTATAAAAGTCACTAATATATAAAGGATTATTTTAATTTATTTCAGAGCAAACAGTTAACATCTGTTCACTCTTAGCTCCTTAATAAGATATTGCAGGAGTAATTCAAATTTGTTTGAGGTAATAGGACAATAATATATTACTGCAAATGTTTCGAATGTTAGAGCGATCAGGAGAGAGTCTAGTTGTTCTGTACTTGAACATATAATAACTGCAGACGTTGTCTCTATTAGTTCGATGTTTCCCTATCGTGTTGTCTCTTTCTTTCTACGACAAAGACTAAGAATTGTCTTAACATTGCCTCGTGAGTCTCTAGTATTCGATCGCCTTTAATGAAGAATGATCAGAATATAAAATAAAAGTTTACGATGGATCTGCGTCATGCGGACATTTAATTCCACCGTTGCATTGTGAATATTGGATTTAGCCTACTGTGAGTTCACCGCTCAAAATACTTGTTCTGTTTAGTCAGAAAACCTACGTTAACTACTACGTTAAGTCTGGTGCATACTCGTAAGTAACACGATATAGTACGCGACGTACTTACAAGTGTCACATAAATCTACAGCCAAATTGTACTTATTTTGTACCGTTTTAATTGTGATCTTTCTAAGCCAGAAATAGACGTTTCTGTTATTTTAAAATGACATTGCTTTCCCACATGAAGACTTAAAGAGTCGTGGGATAATTGAACTTAACAAATATTAATATAGAAGTAAATAGATAAAAAAGGAATTATTAATAATGGACAAGGAAATGAAACAAATAATGTTCGACATCTAAAATTATCTCAAAATAAACAATCATTAAAAATGTTTCTAGAAATAAGAAAGTGTCACAGAAATATAACGTTGATGCGTTATTAAAGTTTGCCAGTTTGTTGTCCTGTAAAATGTTACGTTTATAATAGTAATGGTCGGTTTAAATTTTCTAATTACTGTAATCAAGTAAAGGTAGATTGACTGCCGGTATGTACACCTTGTAATTACAGAAATAGGCGGAGTTCAGGTGTCCATATCAACACGTACACGTACTGAGATACTCGTACTACGACCATGCATGCTTTAAATAGTGCATAGCTTATAACTTGGCTATGTGATTTTAAAAGTCTTCTAATGCAATGTAAAGACGATTCACACTCAATAATAGTTGATTCATACATGTGAAATTATAAAAACTTTAATTTATCAATTCTATAACAAACATACCTCAAATTACCCCAAATTACTTCTACTTAAAAATAATAACTAATCCAGGTTACACATAAAACCTTATGCTAAACAAATCTAGACATGATCAATTTTAGACTGACCTACATAAACCCATATTTCTTATTATGGTTTCATATAAGAACTGGTTACGTAATAAAAAATAAATCCATTAACTAATATAGACATTTACAAAACGAATTATAAAGGAGTAAAGGAATTTACGTTTGTGTTTAGCGGGATGAAAGGTTAATTCTAATTTATTAATTAAACATTTTACATTCTGCTACGTTATGACGTAATTTATATAATTATGGATTTTAATTAGTTAACACAAGATTCATAAGAGATAAGCACGTTTGTTGTCAGAGCTCCAAAAGTTAATATCAATTAACACCAATTATCATTTTTACTTTCATTGTCTAACTTCAATAGACACATACCTAGACACATTTTCTCAAGTTTCAATTTATCAAGATTTAATTCACGCATCTACCGACTTAGCAACTGTTCTACTTCAAACTCATTTCAGTTTTATGAAACCTATTATTAGAATCCTTTGTGTTAGCTACAAAGCTTAAGACACAAAAACTTCATTTGATAATTATCTTTATCAACATCTTATATCCTTTACAAAATATGTACGGTTTTTTTTTTAAATCCTACCTTAATTATAATTAATAAGGTAATTTTAATTTAACTTACTTCTTTAAGCTACTTCAATTTATAAACTCATTTAAGTTAAATTAGAAGTTCAAGACGTTGTAATTGTGGTCCATTATTTTATCTTTATGTATAAAGAAACTCCATTTTTAAGAATTAAATATTTTACTTTAAATTATTAGTTAAGTACTTTTTAAATTTATTTTTAAATGCTGAAACCGACTGTTAAGAGTGATTATGTAACATTTATGCAAATTACTTTATGAGCAAAACGACTATTATAACTGTGTGCTGGTAGCCAAAGGGGATAATTGCGCCTCCCTGAATAAAGAGTTATTACAAAAGATGGAATAAATAGAGTTTCAAAGATTTAATGCAGAAACTAGAAAAAAAAAATGTCAATAATTATAATATCGCTTAAGTACGAAAGTAAATAGTATACTCTATCCGCTTTACAAATAAACCTGTTATAAAATTTATACCAGGTATAAAGCTTATTAGTCCGGACAGGCTTATTCTCAGTTTATACATGGTATACATTTTATAACAGGTTTATTTGTAAGACGATAAATGTATAAATTCTATCGTGGAAAATTGTTTACTTATTTTCAGTCTATCTACTATATCTGAAATGATAAATATTTTACGTGGTAATGAAATAAATTTTAATGTGTGAATTGGCATAATGGGTTAACAACTTGTTCAGAGTTGCAAATGTGAATGATTTAATAATGAAAACTAATTTTAAACATTACAATTTATGTACTTGAGATTAAAAAGGGGCTCACCGGATAGTAAATTGAGATCCGCGGTTGAAGTAATAGTTGTTACTGTCTAAACGCACCTCTGTAATAGAATCAGATTACGCGTTTAATGATTCTATTCATTTTGTTTTGCTTTTAAAACAAATTAATGTTACTATCCATAAACCGATAGGCGCGGATTGCAATAGTTATAACTTAGTAATTTTAAATATATTTTCACACTTTTTAAAGATTGTTTTAATGGTCCATATTTTATATACATGTTTAGCTATTATATTAAGGAATGGTAAAAATAGTAAAAAGTAATTGTGTTAAACTATTTTCTATGCAGTGGTGTAGCTATGGAGCACAATGCATAACCTTACGCACACATATACGTGTTCGCCTATTTGAACTCTGTCGATTGTCAGATTCCAACGTTTTGATGTGTTTCAATTACCACTACTAGAGCGAAAACATTCGTGTTCGTATACGCATACATGAATCTTTGCTCTGTGAGCAGTGGACTATGTGTGAAACCTTGCGTTATTACCCAAACACGCATGTGTACGTAGGGTAAAAACCCCCCGAATACAAGGGTCATTCATAAAATACGTCACACAAATTCTAATAACATCTCCCCCCCCCCCCCCACACACACCGTTCTTGTAACATTTTCCTTTTCTTTTTTACAAAATTTCTTTTTTTTTTACAAAATTTCTTTTTTTTTTACAAAATTTCTTTTTTTCACAATTTTTGTTATATATTTCATGCTGCATGTGACGTCACAAAGTATCTGACCTCTGTGCGAGTGACGTAATTTGTCAAAAAAGCAAAGTTTTTGTAAATTTTTTATTACCTTGAACCAGGAGATGCTGCCCCAACTAATAAGAGCCTGAAATATCTAGCTACACCACTGCTTATTATATTTTTATACTGAATTAGTTCTTGACATAAGAAATGTTCCGCTTTTTATATATAGATACGCATGTTCTAGTAAATTTAATGGTTCATTACACGTACAAAGCATTAGTTATCCTATCACATCCAGACCTACACAAGATCTGTAGTATAATTGCTTGTGCAGCCAGGTTTACAAAATAAAAGCGAATTTATGTACAACGTATTACTTTAAATCAATGTATTAACATTGGCCATTGTACAAAATGCCGCTGGTACACTATATGTAATTCACTTTAAAAAGTCAACCCACTTTACTATGACAAACCGCAAAGGCAAACACTACAATTATTTTAAAAATATCATACAGATGTAATAGCTAATAAACAAACAAAAAATTCATGTTCTAATATTACACCATTGACAAATTCAATTTAGTCATGGTGACTGTCTTTGCGTCAAAGCAAATGAGAGACATAGTAAATTAGTTTAAAATTATTCATCAATGTGTGAACTAGCTTCGCCCGCGTCGGTCTACGCTAACGGTATGTTAATCATGAGTGATCTAGTTGATCTACAATTAGCCGTAGCTGTTCCCGCCTAAACCAGACACAGCGCACAGTTGTCGTAACGCAGTGAGACTATGTCGGAGCAGCTTCTTAGTCCGATTCAGAAACTGTCAAACACACGAATCTAATTAATCATGTGTTTGTGATAATTAGTCATGTCTGAGAACTGACCTCCCAAATCTCGCATCAGACTCTATTTCCCCAATGTAGATCTTACGTTTACAAATAATAAATTTACGTTTTCTGGAATCGAAGAACAATTTAATCTATAGCCATATCTGCCAATCTCAGATGAGACGACTGATTGTAAACCTTAGCCCCGAATCTGCCCGAACCGAGTGAGAATGGAACTGTGTTGTTAGTGAAAGAACGAACGTGTATAAGAGTGAGAGAAAACACACGGTATGAACGAAACTAAACTGGTTTTGAATACGTTTTCAGCGAATCTGTTTCTCGGTCACAGGGCAAGCTTGGTTGTATGCTTTTGATGTTAACATCAGCAGAGATGTGCACAAATACTATTCAAAAGTATTTAAATACATACAAATACGACTCAATAAAATCCAATATTATGCTATTGTTAAAAGTTCTATAGAGTCACGAAGCACCTTTTTCGTTTTCGTTGAAAATTTCTTTGCTCGGCTAGTTTGTAATGAGTCGACTCAGTAGCGTGTGCACCCCTTCTTCTCCTTCCATGTTTGCGAGTAATGTGGACCCTGTAAACGCTTACCTTAAAAGTATCAATTCATCAAAATAGTCATTATATTTCTATTGGTTTGCAAGGTAGATGTACTTCATCAGTAATTAAATTAGGAAATAACTTCTGAACTTCGCTTATTTCATTGAAAACTACGTTTTCAATTACAATTCTTGAATTTCATCTTTCAGTCTGCTCAACATGTATGTATGGCTCTTCTTACAGACTATAGCAGTATCCTTAATTAATATTTTGAAGAGTGCTGGTCTCAAGTTATTTGTACAATTAAGTTAATTTGAAATTACGAGTTCATGAAGTATAAAAAAATATATATTCATTATGTGACGGAATATTTAGAAGCGTAAACGTAAAAGTCAAAATCTGTTGAATTTTATTAAAATCACGCTCGCATATCAGAGATAACACTCAACACAATGAAGCAATCTATTATGCTGAATATATTAAATTATAATAAATAAATATGTCAATTATAATTGAAGGATGTGTCAAAATCATGAAGCGTTTTATTTAGTACGTAAAGCTTTGATAAATAATAAAAACACTTTGTCAAAAATAATTAAAATATGTTGTAACAATAAAATAAAGTAATTAATAAATAACTAGTGTCAGTAAATAGGTTGTTGTGAAAATATGGATAAATTATATTTTGGTTACGCTTTGATGTTTTATCGAACTGATTTTGTATTAGTCTCCATGAGTACCTTTATATTTTATTAATTTTGGATCAGCCGAAACATTAGTAATATTAAACTAATATTACATTTTTTTTGATGTAACGCAATTTATCTTGCTAAATAAAAACTGTCATCTTTTGTATTATTTAACGTAATATTGTTTACAAAACGTTACGGTGTCATTAGATAAATGTAAAAGACATTAAAAATCTTTTACTCATATAATAGTTCAATGTGTAACGTTATAGAATCTTACATAACAAGCTGTATTAATGTTAGAAAACGTAAATCTATATCGAAAGATAACTTTTGTTATGTAATCTTACATTATGTAAACTAAGAAAATAAATAAACTAAGATGTAATATTTTATGTTATATACTGTATGCTGATTTGTATAAAATAATATTAAAATTAAAAAGAAGAAATCACGTGAATATTTATATTTTGTATTACTAACGTACAACGTTTTATTTAAAACAATTTGAAACAACAAAATACAAACAATACGGTTTTGCTTTTCCCAGTTATACATTCATAATTAACATATACACATGTCAAATAAATATGGCGTAGCAACAAAAACTTGACGATACTAAAATAACAAATTTCCAGTAAATTAATTTTATTTCACTACAAATAAATGTGGTTTTTTATGGAGTAAAGAAAACATAAAACAAACAAAATATATATATTTACTTCATATTTATTCTCTATTTTAATTAATATAAGATTTTGTGGCATTAATTAAGTTTTTCATGTGTAAATTATATAAATGTGAAATGATTACAAATATATTCATAAGTTTTTTATATCCTTTATTTTCGTTTGATGTAATAAATACAGTCAGACTATGATAATAAACACTCAGTATTATAGTCTCCAGCTCTAGACAGAGCCGTATTGGTAGATAAATTTGCCGAAAGTATGAATAAATTCATAATCATACTATTTTTTTTTCATATATAATAAACATATATTACAAACATTTATTATGCTGCATAAAGCGATCAAATTTCTAAGTTTGGTCCTGCCTTGAGCATCGCCCACGTTAGAATTCATAACATCGAAAAAACCAATTTTACATACGAGCCTCGTTTACTTTTTTCTAAATATTTTTTGTTAACATTTCGCATATTAATTATCTACGTTCTTTAGAAGCTGAGAAGTGTGGACACTTGACGATTCAACTAACTAGACTAGATACAAGTGACGGTGACACTGACGACTGACGACCTACGCCTGACAGTCACGAGAGCCTTTCATGTATAATACAAAGGTTTAGGTTATTGACACTAGATGGCTATGAAAGTAAAGTATAATTTAGTAGCAAACCGTTTAAGAGCTGGCTTTTTCTATTTAGCACAACATTTTATGTTTTTTATATGTGTTTATTTTGAATAGGGTGACGACAGCGAATCGGTGTCATCAAAAAGATGCTATTTTCAGTGACTTTTTTGCTTTACTGGATGTCTTTCACCAACGTGTTATTCAACTATTCTATTATATACAAAAATGATTCTTTTTATCTTTTTTAAACTCACTTTTTTCTCTTCATTTTTTATAATATTTTTAAATATGAATGTTTACAGTTTGGATTTAAAGAATTATTTATCAACAAAAAATTTTAGTATTTTATATTAAAAATTACATGTTCCCGCTTAACACAGTTACGTGAATTTAGGGTTTATTTAACACAACAATAGTTACCTCTTACGTAAACAATTTACTTAATATAGAACGTTTTGTGACCTTTACTACTTTTTGAAAAATAACCCTGTTTTGCGCATTAGCTTACTCATAAAACTTTGTAAGAACACCCTTTTAAGGATTATAACATTTTAAGAAGTACATTTCAAGTAATAAAGGCTTTATAATTGCTATAAAATAATAAAATAACTTAGGTAAATGTTATCAAATTTTCTAAAATATTTCTTGAATGTAAGGTAATATTTATGTATTGTGTTTTGCGAATTCTTTCTTCTTTGCAAGGTATAAAAACATAATTTACCGTAAAATGTAATTACAAAAGCGTAATGCGCCTAATTTATCTATCGAACCATAAAATATGGACAACTAAATATAGAAAACAGATATTCTTTACATATATTGATATGCAACGATCAGCATGATCATCATGCACGTAAATTCGCCGTAAAACAATAAAGAAAAAAAAATATTCAAAATTTAAAATATGTGTAATGATTATTAATTAATAATCAATTAGTTATAAATTTTTCATATTAATAAAATTATTCTTTGGTTTATTGAACTATGCTCCTTTTAAAATTCGTTCTGTAAATGTAAATCTATGTAAGTATAAGGATTTATTATATATTTAATAAGTAGGTTATATTTCCAGGTATTATTTTAAAGAATTTAAGTAAGTATTGAACCGTAATTAGAACTACCATGGTTTATGAAAATCAGAGTAGCTATTTATTTATGATAAAGTTTTATTTATAATCTGAAATAATTATTAATTTTAAACGGAGGGAATTTCCAATAGATCCTGTTGTCTGTTGTAGAATAATTAGAGTAGACAGACTTAATTAATAAATTTTTAATTGGTATTATAAAGTTATTTTTTAATTCAACATGTATATTACAGACTTTTCAAAAGTGTAATCTAATTTTTAATTCATCAATAACAAATTTATTTCAATATTTTTTCTTCTTTTATGTATTTGTTTATTCGTCCTTGTAAAAATATGTTTGTTTGGAGAGGCTTCAATTTTCTCATTTCTTCGATCCACGCGAAACATAACAATATGAGCCTTATTATTTTAAGTGTTTACAAAGAAAATAATAAATTCAATGCTCACTCAAGGAGCCTGTATGGTTTACATGACCTTGCGCACCCTCCTGTATGTAGCTGCGCCCCGTGGCTGATTTTTACTATTCATTTGGTTTTAACGTGATATGTTTTGAAATATTAAGTAAAAAGTCTGAAAGTAGAAACATTTCTGGAATTCTAAAAAAACACACGACGCAGGGTGTTTTGAAGACTAATTTCAATCTGAAAAAAAGTGATGAACTAAACAACAACTAGTATTACCATAGGATCATAAACATACACCTGGAACATTATAATATATGATGATTATATTAATTTAGTATGAAATTGAAACATTACTAGCAGAAGTCTTTGACAGTAATTAAGTAAAAATGTTTAGGTAGCACCCTGTTGATTCAATTTGCTTAGCTATACTATATTGTGGATTGTTTAATATTCATAGTATTCAATATATTCATGTATAATATATTCAAATAAAAAGTTTCAAAGATATTTTCAACTTAATAAATAGTATTAAAAGAATATTGTTAAATGATTTGCATAAAAAAGCTTTAGTTTTGAAATAAAATTTTCTTGGTGAAAGCTGATTTACATAAGAAAATATTATTGTCTATGCATATATCATAAGTTCAAATCTAGATGGGAAAGAAAATAATGAAAGATTGCTTGTTCCATTGTAACATGTGCCCACATATATGTACCATAATTTCTCTAGGAAATAATACGTGAACATAATTTTCATAAAATTTTGTTTCCATAACCTTAAGAAGATTTATTCTGTAATACGACTAAGAACTTCTAAATTTAACCGCAAACCACCAAAGTTTCTGCCAAATTAAATTAATATCACAGAAGATAATAACTTTGTAAACTTTTTTACAATACATATTTGAAAACATAACTTAACTAATGATAAACCATAAATTCGAAAACTTCTTTAGTAAAATAGATCGTTTTTCATTTATATATATCAGACAGTTAATACATCAGTCGAAGATTTAAGAAAACTTTTTAAACTTCATCGTTTTTTTACCAATAAATTACACTCTTCAATAACAATGAACTATCTCCTTGTCTCTGCGGTTTAAAACAAATAATGGAAAACTTCCTAGATGTAGATGTCTGTAGTGATCTAGTTTTAAATATACGAGTATACGTTCTAAAATATCAAAACAAATTATGGAATAGCTTCCAATCAGTGGCGGATTCAATCTATTGGACCTAAAGCGCGACGATCATTCTATTCAGTGTAAATTTTAGTAATCTCAAAGTATTGACCGTTATGCAAAGTCTAAGGTTTCATTTAGGATATTGTAAATTTGCTTTAACTAGAACCAGAAACTTCTTAAGGCAAAAGTTACAGACTTTCTTCATCAATTGCATCAATAACGCACTAGATTTATCATATGAATCTTGGAAGAGGAGGAAAGCAATGATAACTACGGATCTACGGTGAGATAAGTAATAATAATTTTTGTTGTGCTGCGATTCACAAGAAATACATACATCATACATAATATTTAAGGGATTAGCAAACTCCAGCGCTCAGAGAAACTAGTAAAAAATAACATCCTAGATTTATGAATATATTTACGTTTAAGGATTAAAGGTTTATAAAATGTGACCCTTTTAGATTAAATATGGCTAGCTATTGTATTAAGTAAAATAATACTTGAATGTAAGGTAAAATCCATATTGGCCTTATAATTTATGTCAAGTAACTAATACAAAATAATGTATATTACTGACGTATGATTTCATAAGTTCAAAATTACATTTAAGGTTAAAACCTTGAATTAAAACTTAAAAACAGTGAGTGGGAATGGGGCTTTATACTTAGAAAACCAACTACATAAGTACTACGTAAAATATATATAAAAGCATATATCGGTCATTCCACGTCAAACCGAATACTAAATTTTAATTGATAGAACCTAAAATATTCATTCTTTACATATACTCATAAAAAAGATTTTAAGAAAAATTCTCCCATAAGAAAGATTTAGTGCGAAAGTCTTTTATAGTAAATAAATAGAAGACAACAGTCTCGTCGCATATTGTAATGAATTGCGTGTATAATTAATTTTACACATTAAATAATTAAGTATTAAAGCATGAATAGATAATTTTAATGATAATACAACATCGAATACAAATTTGTTTAAAGCTGATGTTGTATTGGCACTATTCTTTGATGATTACATGTTGGTAAAATCTTGAAAACTGTATTTAATTAGTTTGTTATTATTGAATATACTGTCTGCAAACTGTCTCTATAAGCTTCATTTTATCATTTGATACGTTGAAATGTAAATCAGACACCTATTGCCAGACACTAGTGTACTGTCGTGGCAATATTTTGCAGTCTAATTACATGTTGAGCCAAAACTCAGTGGTATTGATCAAAGAGGTAATTGTTTCTTTTGTGATACTAATCATAGAAAATCGCATATTGAGGAAAGAGAGAAGAAAGAGTAGTTTTCTCAAGATACAATTGCACATTACACGATTTTTCGCCGCTAAAATTTATTTTTCTCTTGCGGCGAAAATTTGTTTTTTCGCCGTGTTATTAGTTTCTTGCATGCGATCTGCAAAGGTTGCTTATCCCTATTTTAAACAGTTTGAGTTTTGATTAATGGTAAAAACAATCACTTAAATGTATAAACATTTTGAATAGTTCGTAAGAACAAATATTAATGAAATATCCTAGAATGATCTTAGACGACATAGAAACTAAACGAGTAAAGAGCGATTTCACGCCCGGTCGAAGAGCATTCCACTTAAAAAAATATTTACGTTTTTTTCATTATTGAAAGTGGATTTCAAAGAAAAAGGATACGGTAACATCCAATGGATTACGATTACAATGACTTGAGTTTAATTAAATTCTTCTTTTGAAAATGTTAAATTAAAGTCGTTAAATTAGTTTCTTATCTTGATGAGCAGAAAAGAAGATTTTTAAAACGTTAAAAGAATTGCCATGAATCTTTTATTTGCATTCAGACTATCCGGTTTCTTAAAAAGAAAAATCCAAAATTTATGCAGTTTGTAAACATACTTTTCCGGACAATGAAATAATACTTGAATGAGTAATAAGTATGAGTAACCTAGGTAGAAAATATAACGCAATGTAATATTTGGACTAGCGTGTAGTAAGCTAGCAAGTGTGTAACTTACATTGCAAGACAATGTACATCCTTCAAAAGTCTCAGATAGCGTCGTATTTTTTGCCATTTCTTTTTTAACACATGTGAAATTTTCTTTAAGCTTTCAATATGCAGACGCACTGGCATATTAATTTTGTGTGTTTTCTAGTATTTGATCAGTGTGCTTCTCCGACACTTTGGGAAGTTGGCATAGTGACAGTCTGCCGGCATATCGTTTACACGTGTAATTTGTCCACCACACGTGTATCTTCTACACGTGATTTTTATTATCAGATTGGTAACGTTAAAAACAACAATTTTCAATTTCTTAGTACTTTTGTAATCGCAATATATTGCAGCAACGATGAATTATTTCAGTAGACCTATTAGTAACATTTCATCGCATCGTTACACTAACTGAATGACGTTAATCATATTATATTTTAATATAGTAGGTCTATGTACAGACGAGTATTTTATATTACAAGTCTTCCTCTCACATAAACCTATACTTGTACGATTACGAGTACATATTTCCCCTTTCGTATGTACATAAGTTAGTGGCAATAAATTTGATGGTAGTTAATTTAGTCTATGGTTTTTATTAAGTGTTGTTAAGTCTAGAAATGTTGTAGACGTCGCGCCACTCAATTTGTTTGTGTTTCTGGGTTGTAGTATCAAAACTGTTATGAAGATGGACCAAGTATTAATAGTACGCTACAGTTGCATTCCACTCCTTCCTCCGTGACGTATATAAACAAGAAGGCATCTTGAAAATCTTATCTATATATGCGTTAATCTTATATGCTGATTAAAGCAGCACAATCCTAAAAATATAAAAAGTACGGAACTTTAATGAAGACAGTTGTCGTGCATTCCAAAGTTACAGATATATGTGTAAATAAAATTTAAATCTTTTTTAAATGAAATATACACATTTAAGGTAATAGTTTGTAGAAATATTTATATCACATGTAATATTTTTTACATCCACTAAAGTCAAGCTGTAGCATTAAATATTATTAAGAAATCCTGTTTTTTATTGTTTTCGTATATTTTTTATCCTGACATGTTGTTTATCCTTTTGCATCCTTTTGCTAAGATTATCCACAAGTCCATGTTCATATATTTGGATTACGTGAAGCTGTTGAATTTGATGAATCTGACAATGCTGTGGTTAAGATTGATGGATAAGTGGACATAGGTTTTCATCAATGTGTCAATGTTGTTAAAGAAATTTCACAAAAGGGTCGTCTGGAAAATCATAGCTGTTACACAAAAGGATCAGTTTTTTCAGTTTTCTAAAAAGGAACATTTTACAATAACGAAATTCTTTTTATGCGACATTTTTCTTTAGTAAAATTTATCAGTGCTGAATCAGTTGGAGCGAGTTTGCCTTACGTTTACATCAGAACTGGGAGATATGGTTTTGAGAAAAAAAGTATGACATCTATGAGTAAATGCACTGTCGTCACTAAGTATCATCTAAAGTATTATTGTCTGGAGGAATTGTACATGCAATACCAACACATAACTTATTTTGACTTAAAATTCATTCCACATACAACTTTATCACGTATCAGATGTACCTTTGTATTCCTTTTGTTACATAATTTTACATGTACGTAGTACACTAAAGCTAATACTTTTGAGATTCTTAGTCTGCCTTGTAATAATATTTTACCTTTGATCATCTACATCTGAAAATGTATGTCTTGTATTCTTAGTATTAGTTATTATATATACATTAGACCCCATATAACGCGAGTTCTAACAATGCTAATCCAAGCAACGCGATAAAACATTTACAACAGTTTTAAGAGAAAATAGGTGAAATTTTATTTATTTAAAATTTCCATTCTTCTTTTAAATATATTTAATGCATCAACTTCAGTAAGTTATTAGTACTAAAATAATATACACTTAGCCTTCTTAGGACCTCGGTCCTTTTTTCGGCATTTACATTACTCTATCACCTAAAATATATCTCACACTTTAAGTCTTGCCACTTGGCTCCATATCCTGTCAACAAACAAGCACACCGGAGGATTTATGAGCAGAGCTTATTTATAATTATTAATTTATAATTTTCATTTACAAATATGTATGTTCAAAGTAAGCGGAATAAACGGATAAATTGATGAAATAATTAGGCTTTTCTGCTTTCAAATATATGGTTATAATTAATTTATATAAGATTATTTTAATGGCAAATAATAACAATAAAATCAATTGCATTGAAACCGATTTTCAACCGCAAAAGGGGGCACAATTAAAATGTCATATCCAGTACCAAATAATAAAATTTTAAATAAGTTATACTTATATTTAAACATTTTTTTTTTTAATAATAAAGTTCATTTACACCTACTGAGTTTTAGTTTTAATTGTATGTTTTAACCTTAAATGTATGCCTAAGTTTGAGAAATACGAGCATATACAAAAAAATTATGTTACATAAAGATAACAATTAATAATAAATATAGTATATATTACAGACGCAAGCACGCTAAGTACATTCAATATAAAAACTAAAATAGTAGGTGGGAATAGGGCTTAATTCTATAAATAATTTTATCAAAAAAAAAGTTTTATAATTCAAAGCGTCATTCCTACCATTCTTAGCAAATGTCGATCTATAAACATTATACAGCGGCTGCAGAAAGAACAAGAAGAATCATAAAAAACTCATAAATCGTTTAACGACGTGGTAGCGTAACGAAATGACTTATGTGATCTCAATTTGCATTACAACATTATTAAAATCATGTTCAAGCAATCAAAATATAAACATTTCTTTTTTATTATCCTAAACATATATCGTATATTATTCTTTGAGATATTTTGGTATTTATAACTGAGTAATAATATATATATATATACGAGTATATTAATTTATCATACACAGGGTCGGTTTGGTATAAATGTGGTAAGGGTTTTCTAAAATCATTTTGATTTGAACTTGTAAAATCTCAATCGGAATGTAATTTTCAAGCAATCGTGTTTTGGATAATAAAACACTTATTCTAAATAATGCATATTTAAATAGATATTTGAACATTCGGAGAATATTAATTAAACCTAATTTTTACCAACTGTACATGTATCTTTTACGTATAATCAATATCAAAAAAAGAGTATCTCATTATAAATAGCTAAAAGTAAAAGTAACATTAATAACTCTAACGAATCGTCTACACAAAATCACATTTCAAAACTTACTGAAAAATAACATAAAGTTGAACATACATTTTGAACATGGAACTAACTCAATTGCGTAGTAAACTTAGTAGTACTTGTAAAACACAAAACATGGATCTTACCTTATATTCATGTATTAAAGAACAATATTAGAAGCAATTATAAGCAAACTATAATAATGTTTAATCTGAAAGGGTCTAATTTTAAGCCTTTATTCTTTAGAAACAACTTTTTACAACTTTTAAGAAGGTGTTCTTAAAAAGTTTTATGAGTATACTAATATACAATATATATATATATCTCTTAAGTAAAATAGGTTTAAAAACTTTGTATATTACATAAAATAGTTTTCGTAATAGGTAACTTTTGTTATGTTTAATATAACTTAAGGATATGTAACTATGTTTAGTAGGTAATTATTGTAATTAATGTTAATATTACTGTTGCAGTAAGGTGCAAAGGGTATCTTATATTTAAAGGGTATAATATATTCATCAGCGCAAACACCGGACCTGATTATATACATAGATATTATAATCCAATTAAACGAAGGTTAATTCATTGTTATCTATTTAAAAATCAAATTAATTACTTTTAAATTAATTATAAATAAAACTGAACTCATAATTAATAATTTTATATTATATAATATTATAAAAGTATAATTACATTTGTGGTTTTAGAATTTAACTAATTGTAAAAATGTATCATATAAGTAAGTGATACGCGTGTATGCCTGTAGCTTAGAAATTCAGGCAAAGGACGTTGAAATTCACATTTATTTTGGATCGATCTTCGGAAATCTATTGTTTTAGATATTTTATTCTCAACACACGCACGATAGCGTGTGTGAATCTAATACATGCAAAGATAATTTGTTCGCATAAAATACCATTAGATCAGATTTTTTCTCGTTGGAGCAATTTCTTGTTGATAGTCATATAACTGACAATTTCGTACTAATGTTAAGAGCTTTTGCGGTTTTGAAACCTCTAGTGAATTCTACTGTGCCTAATAAATGGAAAGAACATGTAAAGTAACTAAAGGAGTAAAAATACGTGTTAGTACAAAAGTTGAATGTAGATGGCAGCATTATATTAAAATTTAAATATATTTATCAAATCGTATTTATTTATAATTTTTAATTTCCAGTTTCTTTTCTGAGCCGTTTCCTTTAGTTTTACTTCTCTTTCCAATGCCATTACTTTTTCTTTTTTAACTTGTTTCCGTCGTTTCTTTTCTTTCTTCTCTGACTCTCTCCTCATTCGATGTCTTCATTAGCATTCCTATATTTCCCGTCATTCTCTTTTTTCTTCCTTCTCCTTTTTTTCTCAGCACTGGCTAATGGTACTTTCTTATACTGAAACACATTTCTTTTGTTTTATAATCATCCAACATACTTACTTGTTAAACTTATTTTGCCCATAAATAAGTTACAAGTACCGCACATCCTTTATTTTTAACTTCCAAAGCGATGGCAGCAAAATTACATTACTTTTTATTTCGCTTTAAAATTTAATATAGAAAAAAGAAACAAGTTGTATATAATACTTCTTCTTTTTTATTTGATCCGAACGACTGTAGATTTATTTAACAACGTGCGTGCTATATCTCCCTATATTTTTATATGTAGTTAAATTCCGAATTGATTCTTTCACATGTGTTAAACCAATAAAAATTTAATTTTTGAAACCATTTATCTTATTAACTATAATTTGTTTACCGTCAGAAGCAATTTAAATAAAAATCTATAAAACAAAAGTCTACAACAGCTACTATTATATGTAGCTGGAAGCCTGAAACCTGGAACACACGCGTTTCTTCTTGTTCATGGTTATTTCCTCCAGTAAACTGTATCTTTATGTTAATTCCATATTGTGAACTGCACAGTTGGTGATATCTGGTGATAAAAGTGTCTGTATAGAATTTATAGCAGGACCAGAGGGATCGAGAGATGATAAGGGCTTTCGTGATGATGTTCAGGGACGACAGGACGGCAGGACGACAGAACGACAGCGAATCTATCGTTTGATAGTGGGTAGCTATGGTTTTATGACGACAATCTTTTGATCGATACATTGAACGTCATGATCTCATTTTTAGACGTTTCTAAAGTTTAATTTGCTGAAACCACATTTTATGATGCGTAAATAATAATTCTATTTATTTCATTTTAAAAAATATTAGAGATCTCTTTAGTTAACTTCAAAGAATTTATTAGGTTTAAGCAATTAGAGTCCATTGGATTATTACCGAGCATCTGCTAGCACAAGCAGAGATTATTTGTACCAGCCAGAGTGAATAAGCCAAAGCCTATTAAAAAAAACTTCTGAAAAACGTTGTTTAGTGACAATAAGATTTTCGACGTTTCTGAAAACCCAGTGAGATGTGCGATATGATATTTTAATTTCATTATGTAACTTTTTTCAGATTATTTCTTGGTGGGGTAATGGGGTATGTTATACATGTCCAGATGATCCATACCAGATGATGCCCAGTAAGCAATTTGGAGCTAATTCGAAATCATATTTATTAAAGTCTATATATTTAAGTTTACTCATAGTTTTGAGTTGAGTTTGCCGTATGATGTGGCTGTTATGCCTACAAATAAGGAAACCACTTCACCGTGAGAATGCAAGCGCCGAAAAACTTGTTGTGAACTAGACAGATTGACAGATATTTAGTAATACAAATCGGTTATTATAGAGACACATATGAGGCGTCTAGAAGCAAAGGGATAGAAGTGACAAATTTGTACTAAAAGAAGAGAAGAAAAGATGTACTGAACTATTTAGTGGCACAGAGATATAAGCGAAAACTTGGACAGATTTTATTATATAGCGTGAATTCTAAAACCAACTGAACGAAAACACTAGTTTTCAGAAGAACTTTCGTGACTTACATCCCTTTGCATTTAAACACCTTATGAATGTACTAAAATATATTCAGGTAATATTCAACATATGTATATGAATACGCAATTACTGAACGAATAAAATTGCCCCACGAAAACCCCGCTTTACTAACTACACACGCTACGATTTATTCACATAATCCACTCCCCAACATTTTACCACTGCATTAAAGTAGTTCTGCCATTTAAAATTGATATTGTAAGAAAATGTAGCATCAGTAGGGACGATCCTTTACATTAAGATTGAGATTTATTTATAGTGCAAATGTATAGCAGAACATAAATATACGTTTTGAACGTTTTATTACTTAAGCTACTGTCTATATGGACATCCCTACTATTAAGGTGTGTGCTAACCTAAGACCACACTATATAGGTGTGTACAACGAGGTACAGTACTGACCTGTCATTTACGGTTACAAACAAGTGCAACTAGAATGTCATACTAAACATCCACGAGTAGGTACAACTCTATCGTAGTTGGTGGCATAACTGGTCTGCTGCTACTTCTGCAACTAACTTAATGCGATGCGAAACACAAATCAACAATGAAAATGTATTCAATATAGAGTCAACTTTATTTTCAGCTGAAAAATTGAACAAAACTCAGGGGCCTATTTGGTAACAGCTAACCTGACATCAGTTAAGTCCTGACGATTTTTCATAGTCTTATAATTTACAAATTTGGCTACTTATACCAGTTTCAAGGTATGGGATCCATTTTGCTCCTTATTTAAGGGTTTCTGATAGTTTTGTGAAAACTTACATAGCTTAATTTAGAAAATAAATGCTTTTGAAAAATCGTCAGAAGTTAACAGATGTTGCACTGCGTGGCATTAGTACATTAGTTTTTATATGTGTACCTTCATCCATACTTGTATATATTTATTATCAAAAATTGTTTTAATTTTTCATCACAATTTTATAAATTTAATTTTGCTTTAAAAAAAATAATTTTTGTAATCAAATAAAATAAACTTATTATTAAAGGTATTAAATCATTCGTACAATTGTATTAGTATATATAGTAATCAATAGTAATTGTGAACAATATCAAGAATTTTATGCTAATTAGTTTATATCAATTGCGCACATAATTCGAGAGCACAACTTTTTAAAGTGCTCAACTGTGCTAATATGCTAAGCATATTAGGAAAACTAAGCATATTACCAAAAACATGATAAATGTATCTAAAAGATAACATATTCCCCGTCAATCCCCGGACCAGAGTTATAATTGATTCTGTATATACAACATCATTAACTTATTAAACCGCTCTGTGTAGTCTACACAAATGGGGCCACGACACCATAAAAATTGCCAACGGTGATAAAATTAAATAACTAAAATCAAGTAATTGTTATGTTAAAAGCGTAAAATAAAAAATATGTTAAAAGACCGTGCGAATATTTTAAAAAATATGTTCCAAGATAAATTTAGTATTCAAGACATACGTAGCAAGTACTAAACAATACCTTAGTGGATTTGTACCTTATTAGGCGATATTTTTTACAAATAATATTATGGAAAACTTCAATGTCGGGTTTTCAATTAAAACAACTCAATGTTGAACAAGTTTTACAAATAAGTATAGTTTGATAATCAGATAAGATAATGGAATTTGCAATATAGTTGTACGAGTCACTATTATATATCCATCGCCATCGTCTATCATGTACGAGTTAAGTACATCTACTACAATACGAATGAGGATACAGTATACAAAGCAGTCTGCGTGTGCCAACAATTTGTAACTCCATTGGTTTTAAAAATTCCAAGCATATGTATCCTTCAACGTTTGAGATGATATATTGCAAAGTGTTTACTATTTGTATCTTGCACAGAATTCTGTCTGATAGAGTGATTGAATGTGGAATGTTGGTTGGTATTTCAAGTCAAGTTGGAGCTTGCTACAAGCATATTTGTACTCAGATACATTCCATTTTCCATTATATTCGCAGTCGCATATCTACATCTATATATATGTATGTATTATATAACATATAATAATACTAGGTAAGGATTTAAAATCGCCATCTAATTACATGTAATTAGGTATATGTTCAATAAAACAATCCTTTATCATAGAAAACTTTATTATAAAAAGACACTTTATTATAGAAAGATAAATTATAAAATTACATTCTCTACTGACACACTATTCCCTTATCAATATTGGTCCCCACGTTAAGGAGGTACAGGACGTTGACGTAAATGATGAAAACGTTGTGAAATTTGGAGGGTCGATACAAATAGTTAAAATACATGCTGTCTCATAATTTTAGAGACCTAGGGTTCATAGTTTTCTTTTTATACATGATTAAAAATAGTCATTTTCCATACAAATCATAATTTTTAGCTCAATTTCACCACATAATATAACTTTAACTATGAAAAATTGTAACAGGGCTTTCAAAAACTAAGTGTATATAAAATAATCTTTTCTGTAACTATTGCAAAAAGAAAATTATCAAAAGGATACCTATATACGAAAATATTTAAATAAAACCAGAAAGAAACAATAAATGTAGGTTATAAGCCGGCAACGTTGCAAATCCCAATTTGAGCGGGAAATTCAAAATCGGAATAAATGTTATATAAAATATAACAATTTATTGGTCAAAGAACCAAATCACACATGCGTCAACACACGTAAATTTGCAGCGTTGCAAAATTTATTATTCCTTTTTCAAAATATTTAATTTGTATTTAAATTGAATTAATATAAATTTGATATTAATTATAGGTAATTTTTCATTTATTTAACTATTATATGCCTAAAAAATCATTTTAACAAGCAAAAAGCAGTTTAATAGGGAATTGAAAAATTAATTTTCAAAGGTACAGTCCCAATATTTGCTCGTCCCTCATGTACTTCATATTTTGCATTTCGTATTATCGAGAGATAAACTTTTTGCATTGACGGTACGTCCTGTACCTCCTTAAAACATTGCAAGTCAGAATTAACTCAAAATGACTCCTGTTACAGTGAAGATCTATCAACATTTTTCATTATGCATGTTTTACATTCAGCTCATTTTTTACCTAAAAGATAATTTTTAGGTTAAGTAAGCCTGAAATAAACGAAACTGTTGTAACTGTAACGTAAAATAAATTATGTTCGAAAACACAAAATCTCTTCGTCGGATCACTAAGCTTTTAATCTTTGTACGTAATTTTTAATTATTTGTAAAAAGTTCCCGTGAAATTAGCTTTTAATAATTGTTTACTACTTCCTCATTGAATTGCTTAACTAATCTCCGTGACTATTAAAGGTACAATTGTCACTTATTGTTTATCTTAATTAATCTAATTAAATATAAAGTGATATTAACACATTTCTAATAAATATTAGTTTTACGTTCAATTAATTGTAACCAAATTGCACTTCGTTTGTATTAGGTGAGGCTTGAATTAATTAAGTAATTATCAGTTTCAAATGAAACATTTTTATTACCTTTGTATCTCTACGTATTGCGTTTAATGTGTGATGCATAAATTATTATTGTAATTAAATTAGTAAATGTTATCTATAAGGTGTTATCTGTTAATTAGATATAGAATTTACATTAAAATTAGAATTAAAAGCAAAAGCATTACAGAAAGTGGAAAATTCTTATGCAAAATGTCGCAGACTCATCTCACTGAAATGCATTCCAAGCAGCGACTCTGATACTGAGTGACCTTAATACTCTCCTTTCCACTGTGTTGTTTTTAGTGTATAATTTGTAGTTGACACCGAATTTAATTCTGTTTTGTATCTTCCTTTATATCAAATATAATTTTACTTTTAATGTTGGCGCATTCTACTAATTGTGCGTTTAAAACCAGTCCTAGATTTTGGATTTTGCGAAGCGGGGCAAAAACCTAAAACTATCACCCTTTTTAGTATTTGCCTCCAATAATTGTAGTTATTTTAAAACTTGAATTTGCCGCAAGGGAACACGGACTTTCTCCCTTCTAAATCCGCGGTTGCTTAGAACATTCACTCTGATATTATGAACCTTTCTTAGAATTTCCTTGCTCCAATTTCAATAGTTTACTTAATAACATATCAACTCACTGTCTACAAGATTTTCTTAGTCACTTGATTTCTTAGAAATCTATGTTTGTTATTAAACCATCTGCTAAAGAAGACTTTCACACTGTAGTAGATCATGTTAGTACTAATTAAATCTTATCTACCTTTAATAATAATTATTTAAGCTATTAGAGGCATATTATTGTTTATTAGAGACAAAATTTCTTTGAAAACGTAATGGCATAGAAATTGATACTCCCAGTATCATCAAAGATCTGCAAGCCCACATTGTGGTATTGAAATTGTTACACCGTATTGAAAATAATATTTAATGTAATACAACTGCAAAATTAATTAAATTAGACTTTGAAATACTTCTACATCCACCCTGTTCGTCAGACTTAGTCGTTTGTTCTGTACATATAGTATTCGTATTCATATTGTATTTATTACGAAAGAGTCAGCGGGCCGAATGAAACGACTCAGCCGTATTTTGGGCACACCTGATGTATGTACGAGTATAATATAATTTCTTCAAATTTTTTTTTACTACGATAAAAATTATTTTCTCAGTTAGATGAGAATATGATGAGTGTATTACATAATATAGTAATCACATTTTTATTTATTTGATCATTTATTCCTTATGAAATTATGAAAATTATGAATAGTAGTAAATTATATACATCAGCAAACACAAAATGTTTGGTCCGTACAATACTTTATAAAATTTAAGGTGTCCTATTCTAAATGTCACTCAAAATTGTGGCCTTATTGTGTAACTTTTTCTGTAACGTCATGCGTTATGAAATGTTCTTATTATACCGTTAGCTTAAATTTATGATGCCACTTTGTAATATAATAATTCTTTACTAAATTAGGTCTTCGACTTATTGCAAAGAATTTATGTAAAATATTACATTTTATAATGACGCCTACGTATTCCTAATTTTATATTAAAGAAAGTTTATTTTTGGAATTCATTATATATTGTGGGTTTAAGTTGATAACAAAATCAAACTCAAAAGCTTCTTACACCTGGTCCTCATAACGTCCTTGAGCAGCTATATTTATATATATATATATATATCAGGTAAACACATACTACGTTTTTCAATATGGTTTTTCATAGAATCGCTTCTCAAAGTCTTACTCGTTAATTATACTAGTATAATACTTTGAGAAGAGGTTGATGTGAAACTAATTTTATAAAGTGTGTTATAAGAAAAATTTATCTCAAGACTTTATTAAATTATATTACATACTGTAGATCAGTGCCGCCGGTGTCAGACTTCTCGGTGCCACAAACAAAATATGATTTTTCTTGTTTAAATGTGTCTTTCAAATGCGTGTCAAATTCTGTTCAGTATATAGCGACGCTGCGAAAACTCTAGCGAATAAAGAAAGACCAATATTTGTAGTGTTTATATTTAGTAAACTGATTCATTTAATTTTTCGTGAAAAGAGGATTATTATTCATATCCAAAACTATGGTTCGTGGACACAGCTTGTGCAGCTTTGAATTGCAAATAGATAAGATGTAGAAACTATTAAACAATTAAATAAAGCAAGAACTTTTTCTCTTTATCTTTTAGGGAAATTCGAACTACTAGATCGATCATCTTCACCGATTATTGATCTTTTATTTAACTTGATAATAAGGCGTGTCAATTTTTGGAATTCTATAATTTCGTTGAAGGTTTCATTTTTATCTTCATTTTGAATTATTTTAATTTGATATATGTTCCCCTTCCTCTTTTCTTTTCTAGTATGAAACTTTTTCTACATCATGGTCGTATTTGTGTTAAGTTATTTTCTTTTAGTTAAATTGGTGTTATTATGTTTATTTCAGTTAGGAACTGTAGCACTTATTATACATTTTTTTCTTAGCGCCCATAACACCATATCCCTTAATTCCATTTTATATCAAACTTTTTTGAAATATCTATCATAATTTCATAATAAAACTCTGAAAAGTTAAGGTTCTATCGGGGCGATTGGAGCCCTGGAGCCGTTCATGTCTCGACGGCAGTACAAAATCTGCAGATTTAATTTATTCAACAGTACGCTTTCCCGTATCGGTAACAAGATGCAACATCAACCCACTGTTCCACAGCGGTGAATGAATTGCATCGCCGATATCCATACAAGCCATGAAAGAGTTCGCTCCAAGCGAATATTTTTCAATTAAAATACAATTAGAATCTCGTTAGAACCTTACGTGCAGCTGCAGGTGGTATTTCGTATCTAGTATCGACTGATTGGCACACTGCAATTAAACAGAATGCAATACAAAATCGTGTACATCATTTTATTTGCAACTAATCTCATCAAATGTATGGTACTTCGATTAGGTATGTATCTATCTTATAACTAACAGATAAAATTAGTATTTAGCAATATAGAGTTAATTAGTAAATGAAATTAATCATTTTGTTCATTAATGTTTAGTAATTTACATTAAATAGATACAAATAGTATTTTGAAATTAGTTAAAATAATTAGTATTGATTAAAATGTATGTATTACTGCCCAATGATCAGATTCCTGTATAAATTGATCGGTACTGTAAATAATTACCGCCCGCTGAACACAGTTACATGTATTTAATATAAAGTTTACCTGTTGCATAACATTTTTTAGGGTAATGTAATGTCAGAATTAATTAATTCACACAGAAAGAGGGAACTAGAGGGTTTCCAACGTGCGACAAAGAGAGAGAGAGGGACCAAAACTAACATTAAAAAAAAAAAATTAATTCAAGACTTCATTCGATTGGTGTGAATGTAGTACAGATTCCATTTTTCACTATTATTTGTCATAGACTGCAAAACTAACAAATTAAAATTTATCATGGATTGATTTTATTATATCTGGTGTAAATTTGGACCAACCGGGTCATTAGCTCGGACGACATAATTAAGTTTCAAGTTATAATAATTATTAGTATACTCGTACATACGTGAATTAATTAAGAAATTATTTAATATAATAAATATCAGTAAATGTAAAATTATTAACGACAATTATTAAAAATAGATCGGCAGTTTTAAGTTTTTACTCCAGTCAGAAAAAATCCCAGATCTAAATACGGCACTAACTGTATCTTTACAACTGTACGCCTTCTTCTTAAAATATACCCATAGCTTCAACTTTTTTCAGAAACTTTTAAACTATTGTTACTCTGTAGAAATATAGTCGTATTAGAAAACATGTAAAAATAAGTATGAGTATTACATAAGTATAACAGCGGAATAAATCCGTAAGCCTCTTATGCAAGAAAAAAAATCTTTCTTCGTTGTCCTGGAATTTATTCATCTTCTATAAATTTCTTTTTGAAATTCTCTTACAATAAAAAATCCATTAGTTTCCGTAGAATAAGATAATATTATAGTTTGACAAACAAAAAAATGATATATATATGTTAGCCTATTTATATTTCGCTTTATTTTTTCTGTCACTAAGAAAATATAACAATATTAATATTTGTCATTTTTCTTAGAGATTGGAGAAAATGGGAAATACTGTGAAACTAATACTACCGCAAAGAGAAAAACATGAAATAGAGTTTTTACTTGAATATTATGTACAACGAAATTTGGTGTACGAGTATATTTATGATACAGAACAAAAATGTTTTTCATTGATGAAATTCAGAAGAAAATAAATTCGAGAATGTACCAATTAGCTCTTACATTACAGTCAGAGTCTCTGTGTAAAAAAAACTCTAGCGTGAGCAGATTTTGACGCTTCAGATTGAAATTTTTTGTGAAAGTAAAAGGAAAAAACTTTCTTCACAAATTGTACAATTATGACCAAAAAAATTATGACCAATTTCTTCAAAAATTCGAAAGTAATTCAGATTATTGGTGTTTCCGTCCACATATAGTATCAACGTCTACCGAAACTTTGAACGATACTCTTAGGAGTAATTATTACACAACAATACATAACGAGCAGGTTGTGATGTTTGCTGATTTAAGATGAAATGCGTCGTATATTAAAGAAATAAAAACATATAGTAGAACTTTGAATAAATGAATTATTATGCGTTACATGGAATTAATAAAGAAATATGTTCGTACGAATAGCAGAGCATGAATGAAATATAGCTACATACTGTTGACTAAGCTACTGCATAACGGTAGGATATTGATTAATATGCATATACCGTGTAACTGCTAATTGATTCTGCCATTCATAAATATAAATCACAATTTTTTCTTACATCGTATTTTTAATTCACCAATTGACTATAACTATTCTATTCTTAGACTATAAGTATTTTATATACATCAAATAACTGTTTTCCAAAATAAAATATGTCTGGTAAGTTTAAAATTCTCCAATTCCACGCGTTATATCCGGTAGTCCGAAAAGGAAATCGTTTGGCCCTTAAATTCTTTTGGTCTTATTTCAAAACATAATTCACCAAGAATTCATTATAAATTTATTATTACTGTTTTTTTCTCTCTGTTTCAATCATTATAAAATATTACTTCAATATAAATGTTATTATTGCATAAAACGCTGATGCCTTCAATCGCTGTCGTTTCCTTTTTATATCGAGTTCTTAACATTCCCCTTCCAGGAATTTTCTCATTTTGTTGTCGCATTGTTTTGACAGCGTCTTTGTTCTCTGATTTGTTTTGATCTTTCTACAATTTAATTACTAATATATTTTATATTAAAACAACACAAATTTTTATCACATAATTTTTTTATTTTTTTAAGTTTTCTTAATCTTAGCATTTTTCCTCATCTTTGTTTAAATAAATCTTTATCAAAACCAAACAATTCATATTGATATAATAACTATTAATTGTCAATCTATATCTCGACCAATATTTAACCAATTAACATTTTACAATAGTTGAATTTCTAATTCGATTTCTAAATTTGATCCAAAATGTTATATACCCCCGTACCCCTACTACAATACCAATCATAATTATCTTCGCTGAAGAAAACTTATTGGAAATCAAATTAAAAACAAGCTACCCTCATTTACAACCCCCAATGTTTTATTCTCATTGAAATCGTACAAATTAAAATGATTTCAAATAAGAAAAATTAATTTGTGAACCGGAAAATTGTTAAAAATTAATAAAATTTAAACTTCAGTAGATATGATTTTCTTATGATCTTTGATGCATAATATGGTCCTTTATATTATTAGTTCATTAAAAGGTGACTTGAAGAGACAATCAGCAATATCTACGCGGAAACAATTAGAATTAAACTTCCGGTGATCTGAAGGCATCATTTTATTGAAGAATTTTTTTTGGGAAAATATAAAAGTTATTCACGATAAGGGTGAAAAATATCTCAAACGAACATTTAAAACTGATAAAAGTACAACATCCTGTGTGAACAGGAACAGCTGATGCATACAAGCTTATAAACAATTGTGCCGCAAGCAGCATTTAAAAATAATAATTTTATTGTAAATTTATAAAATATCATGATACTAATTTTAAAATAAGAGAGGATTTTAATTTATTATTAGGTTCTAGGAAAACAATAAATTGAATTAACAAATCATGAATAAAAATATTAAAGAGCGCTTATTTTTAATTTTTAGAAAGTAAATGACCTCAAATGATCTCAATGACGTCAATTTAAGTATCCAATTATAACTCTATGTTTGGTGCATTTCATTCGGGTTCGAAGGTGTAAGCTTTGTGTACTCGCCATTTAATCTATAACCTATTAATATCTAATTAAACTATTTGTTTTTATAGCAACGTCAATTCTAATTGCATTGAATTGTACAAAAGACTATTCAATTCAAATTCTTAAAAAAACATCCGAAACAAATATCAAATATTCACAAATAAAAATACGATAAAATGTTATTATCTACTGAGCACTGTGAATGTATATACACATAGTACATACACGAGTATGTGTGTATCTATGTTATTATCTGAAAGGAAGAGGTCGGGAGATTTTACGGATATTTATTTTTTTATTTTACGCTTACGTTCGATACAGATTTACGAGGTTAATACTACCGAAGAATTACATTACACTAAGCTAAGTAGTAAGTTAGCTATGTTTATATTGAATTTTTACTAGCTAATATACGTATCTACATAAGTCTGATAATCTTGGTTATCTTAAAATCGTTAAGAGAAGGATGGAGCACTTAAATCTTGTTTAAAGTTCGTATTAGATGTGTGCTAATGTTGAAAGTACTTCAAAGTGTTTCAACAATATTAATCTTCAAAACAAGGATCTTAAACTATAAGTGCAGTGTAAGGATGTATCTAAATACGTTAAAGAAAATTGATGTATGTTTATGTAATAATAATTTGTACATTAAATGTGCTTTTATTTTCTGTAGATGCGAGTGCAACCTAACTCTGGTCAAACTTATTTGTTTGACTTATAAAGGAATATATTCGTATAACACTCGGTTCAACAAACACTGTAGTAGATCCATAACAAATACCGCGAAAACATTGGTAATTTAAAACAGAAGTAATGTTTTATTAATATGCTTAGTTTCTGTATCTCATCAAAACTCTTAAACACAAAACGTAAATTCATGTATTTTATTTATTTAAATCAATGCCTTTGCCGTCAGTCATAAAATTCTTCTACATTAAACATTCCAATTACATTGCATTTATTAATTAAATTTAACTAACATAAAATAAACTTAAACTCTTGTTTACTCTTTCATTCTCTCTCGCTCTAATTTCTACTTCATTCTTCTCTGTACGTTTATACAATTTAATATTATTGTTATTTATTTTTAATGTTTTTGCCATTAGGCACTACATTCTTACGCCTTAAATCATTAAATTACATATCATTGTACTTAATTACATTTTATGATCCTTATTCTATACACCCATTCCAATTCCTTCCAAAAGATAAAATAAAAATACAAACAACACACATAAATTTAAACTCGTACTACTTCTCTCTTTCTGCTACTCTCCTTCCTTTTTCTAATCTACTCTTCCTTCTCTTTCCTTGCTCCTTCTCTCTATTTCCGCCATCCACCGCTTCCCTTCACTGCCTCTTTTTAATAGCTGCGCAATCTTCTTTTCACTTTTTATTTTTTTCAAGACATGCGTTTACCAACGAACTGCATTTAATTTTTATTTTTATGTAAATGCATTTTGCAGTGCTATAAAATGGATCACAAATGATTTTTCTTTATTACTTCCTAACAATTGTTAATAATAGTTTCCAACCTCCATACAATTAATTAAATAAATGAGTTTTAAATGTAACGTTCAGGATACTTAGTTCTAGTGTTACTTTCTCCAACAATAAACCCGCTAGCGGTGCATCTTGTAATATAACGCCACAAATCATACTCCTGCACTTGGTACATAAAACTTTTGTTTGTTGTTGGTACTCAGTACTTTGTTTGAGTTGGTGAACTCTTATTGTTAATAACTGGAAGTTCCGTGTAAACTAATTAGTTTATAAACAACCATCAATATTCAATTCAAGCAATTTTATGTATTCAGTTGATAAACTGTATTTTTTTCCACTTTTTAAAAATGAAAACTGATTTTCATTACCTAGAATATGGCACAGATCAAACGTTCTTTGTTATCGCTATAAAAATTAAAAACATTTTATCAAACAATGTCTTTAAATATTAATTAAAAAAATATCATGTTCACGTCATTTTTGTAAAATATTTGATGTTTTTTACATACATTGAATAATAGCAGTACAGACTGTTCATCAATTTGAAAAACAAGGGGTGAAAGTGAGTATAAACATGCTAAATAAAAATAATCGGTGCAGGGCTATAGATATGGAACCATGAAATGCCTGATTAAAGAGAGTTGTCTGTATTCTTTTATTTAGCAGGTAGCTTGTATATAGTGCGAGTATTATAGGTAAAACGTTGGTATTTTATCGGCAGCTATATTTTATGTAGTAATAACCCTAATAACAATTTGTCTGTCGACCGTAAATCATCAGAAAAATAATCGTCTCAAATGATGTACTTTTATACTCTTTTACTAAAAAGATAATTAGAAATATTTAGAATTTATACGAGTATATAGACATGGGTGTATATGAGATAGACTATATTTTTTATGTAAAAATACAGTTTTTCCGGATTTTGAATTCGGGTTTAAGGTTATTATCCGGCAGATCCGAGCCTAAAACGGGTATGGTAAATAAACCATAATCCAGAGTCTACCAATTAAATGATTGTTTATAAATTGTTAATAATAAAACATTCTTTAGAATTTATCTTGGAAAACTGTATAGTTCATTAAAATAAGGGGATGAAAACAGTTTGAAAATGTATTTGCCGAAATTTCCACATGCACATATTCAAAAACGGGAACGAGTTTTAAATTTTTTTTTATTATCATTTCTCGGGCTTCCTGGGCATGTAGGAATTTATTTTTTCATGAACCGTTATTTTTAAAAATTGTGACTGTAAATAAAATGAGATTAAACAAGAAAAACGTTTTATGACGTGTTTTTTTCTTTTTTAATTTTGAAAATGAACACATTACGTAGATTTGAAGTCCCTGATTAAAACTATTTGTAAGCTCCAAAACTTTATTAATTTCTAAAAGTTTTGTGAATCAATAAAACTTCCCAGCAAAAGCAACCGTATTGTCCTAATGGCTGCAAGCGGATCGAATCCTACGCACGCAAAGTAAAACGTCAACCATCAGACACGGATAGTTGATAACAGTATTAAAAAACCTGCCAAATTATTAGATGGTTACCATAAATTATATGATATAATAGACAGCTGATAAAATAGTCAAATTTGACACATATTATACGTGTAGGACACGTGTTAATAAATCTAAATGCGAATTAATACTCTATCTAGCCATCAAGATAAAACATCGCTAATGTGTTTCGTATGTAAAATTTCATTAATTACAAAAATGTGTTCATGGAATATAATTTGTTTGTTTTACGCATAGGTTAGTTAGAGCCATCTGCTCTCTTGTGAATTCTGCATAATAATCTCTTCCGTCCTTTGATACAATTATCTCACGATGATATAATTAGTTCTATCGGTAAATTATCGTGAGAAAGAGCTAGGTTTCACTTGCAATTACTTATGCGAGAGATAGACTTACTTGCTAATGATCAAAATTACTTCCTTTCCTATTGATTCTGAGCAGTGCCGGCCTTATCATTTCAAATACAGCAGGCTATTCTGGAAAGTCTAATTACATAAATTTTCATATTTTCCTATACGAATATCTATTATAAAATTTCAATCATTAAAAGATTGATAAAATCCACTGAAACTAATGAGCTTTAAACTAGATAAGTCCAAATAAATGATGACTTTTCAAAGTTAGAATCTCGCTTTGAACTAACTTTCACAAGTTTCAACAACTTTTTACATTATACCCTTACTAGGTTAGAAAAGTTACTAAAAAGTAAAGTAAAGTTTTTTTAACTTCATATTACATTTTCAATTTGGTTTTTAATAAAACCTTTCTATATTATCCTTGAAAGAAGTTGTTAAGCCAGTCTGCATAGTTAGAAAAAATTCTCAAAATGATTAAACAAGACAACCTGTAAAGCTTTGAGTCTCTTAATTGCCGATTTAATTATTTCGTTAAACCAATTAGCTAGATGCTGACTTTATTTTATATACTATTTAAATAAGTTTTAATTATTACGAGTGCATTAACCTAAATTGGTTATTGGAACAATACTATTAAGGCTATTATTATGAAATTATATAGAAAATATAGTAGAAGGAAACGGGGAGGAGCGAGAATGTAAGAAGAAGGTGTAGAGGAGGACAAGAAGAGATAAGTACAAAAGAAGAGGAATAATTTTTTTTTTGGGAATGTAGAATAGCTTTAAGTTTACTTATGTTAGGTAAATATATGTAAGAAAGGCAATGTAATTGGAGGATATAATGTCTAACGCAAAAACATTAAATTAAATAAATACAGTAAACTAATAGAAGTTCTATATCAGAACTGATATATATTTGTACGAGTAATTATTCTTTTCTTTCTGATATTTAAAAACACTTTTTGTGTTATTTCCTAACAAATCCAGTTTAGTGATGGTAATTGGTATAATGAGTAGTTTCTTGCAGTGCTGCTTTATTCCATGGGCAAAGTTGCATTTGTCTGCGGCGTTCGTCCACAAATGAACCCAATTTTTGACAAATTAATACTGGATTGTATAAAATTTTGTATAAGAGTTTGCAAATCTGTTATCACTTAGAGGTTCTACAAATTTACAACCGATGAAATAGGATCTGTAGCAAATCATCTGCAGCAATTACACTGAGAATATCGCTTTCAAATTCAAATTTGAGTTCTCTTTGAGTTCGCAGCTATTTCTATTTTCTTGGTAATTAGAAAATCTCCGGCAAATTAGAAAATGTATTAGAAAAATAACATTAGGTATTAAGGAATTTTTTTTATTCTATAGATACGATGTTTTTCCATTGTAAAATAAATAATTTGAGGATTTAGTTATGCTAAAACACCCGTTGCAGTTACAACTGTTTACCTTTAAGTTGCAGAAATGCTCTGGTTTTTCTTATACAACCACAATCTGCATAAAAGCATCGTGTATATTATTTACAACAATGTGAAATTTGGAATTTGTACTTAAATTTTAATCGTGTTGCCGAGATCTCAGTTGATGAAAGGAGATCCTTAGTAAATTGTGACAAGATATAATCGAATTTTAAGTAAGACCTAATAAGATTGACAATTATGACTAAATAAAACATGAGTTTCCAATTTTACGGAACTTCGCTCTGATTTTAATTATATTTGACCGTACATATATAAAGATATTGTAATTAGATTTTAGATGAACCTAAAAAAACAGAGAAACTTTCAAAAGAACACAAAATATATCAAAACATACAATATAATTACTTCATTTATTAAGAATTTCCATTCATAACATTCTTTATATATAAATAATTCAAAAGTTAACTAAACCTGTACTTACATGCACGGATTTTCGGCAAAATATTTACCGGCGACCTTCACGCTTTGACAATTTTAATTATTAAACAAAACACATTCCATACTTTAATAAATATTCAAACAATTCCATATAATTCATAGAACGCAAAGTATTTCTTAAAACACAAAAACTATAAATCATAAACAATTAATCCATAAACTATGTTTTGTAGTCACAAGTATAGGATATCACTAACAATATAATATTTTATTTTATGCTCATATAAATGTTTTTCTTCAATTTATATTACTTAAAATTAAATAATATTTTAACGGTTCATAGTTGAAGATTCGCGAATTATTAAATTATTACGTTGACATTTCCTACGATGCGATGTTTTTCGATACAGGGCTTTTATACTTTAGCGTCCGTACTGCATGAAGCGACGGCGCCTACTGCCTGGTGCCTTCCCTCAGCAGCTGCTTGGCGCGTTTCAAATAATACACAAGAATATACAGTACTTCACCGGCATCGTCACCGCCACCGCCATCGTCCACCATCCACCACTACCAATGCCAAACTATATACGCAAGTGTCACCATCATGAAGATGATAGTATCACAATAGTTCAAAACACTTAAACAAAAGAATATTCATTGCTAAGTACTTCTAGGCATTATTAAGCATGATCACGATTGGTTACTTAAACTGAATTAGTAATTGTTTACCAAATATTATATATATATATTGGTCTTTGTTAGAAACAGATACAAACAACCACTTATTAATTTTGAAATAAGAATATATTTTGGATTCATTTTAAGGGGGCACCGGATAAATTTACTAACTGCATAATTTTTGTCTTGATTCAAATTTAACACTCTTCAAATTTGAATTTGGGGCATCAAATCGTTAAATTCTTGAAATGCCTTAAATTCCACTATATCTTCCCGAAATTTACATAATTTTCACCTTTTTGCGAAATCTCTGATTATATTCTATAGTTTATAGTGCACATTTGGTATACATTTATTATATTTAGTGCCAGTTGTTGTACTCATTGTTATCGCAATAGTTAACTTACTATTAGTTAAAAAGAACGGTCAGTTAACAAGAATTAATTGCTATTGCATTAATTGCATTACTTGCTACAATGCCTGCAGAACAATTGACTGTTATTTCATTTTAGCTGACTATATTAACTAATTATAGCACCTATCACTTATATCTGTTCTAAATAACAGTTAATTTATTACTGATACAAACTTGATAGTTTATAGACTTGATAATTTTTAAATATAACTGAAATAATCCAATAAATGCTAAATGTCAAAGGTTAAAAAATGTAGCAGTATCTACTTACTCTATCTAGCTGATAATAACTGGTTGAATCGTAATATTTGGTCATAGACAAATCTCTTCGACCTCTTTAATTTATCTCGCTAATATATTTAATAAATAAATAAATTTTGGGCCTTGCTAATTCAATATTTGATAAAATTTAGCGCTTTATTTATTTTAAAATAGATAGCGCTAAATACTATACTCGACCCAACCTTTGGAGTAAATAAAATATTACTTTACTTGTTTAAAATTGTTGCAAAGTTTGAATAAGTGTAGGATCTCGGTATTACAGAAGGGTCTGGTGCTAAACCGCCAGGATTTAACATCGGTGAAGATCTTCGCGATAGCAGCGAATTACTTTCTTGAAGAACTTTGCCGCTCAAGTGATCTTTTTACCACTTGTGAATTTGTATTTTGTTATGTCTTACTTCAAATTAAATTTTACGCAAAATAAACCATTTGTTCTTAATGTCTCTTTTTGCCAAAAAGTAAAGAAAAAGATAGAAGATGATCAAGAGTCAGTGCGGTCTTAACTTTTAAACGGTAAACTTATTTACATAAACATAAATATTATTGTTAAGTAAGTTTACATAAAAGCAAATTAAAAAGTAGCAAAACATCTTTTCGTTGACAATAATTTACGGATTATATTGCTTCCATTAGACTTCTAACATAATAATAAAATCTTTCAACTATATGGTTAAGTATCGTTGATATTAAAAATATCAAACTTTCTTTTTTAATAGAGTTTTGTAACATGTATGGTATACCTGAATGAATCATTTGAATACTTCACATATTTTTTAAGTCTTTATTATAAATAGTTTGAAATTTAATGATATTAATTTATATCTTTATGATATGCTTGATATCATATGTATTATCATCTTTATGGTAGAATTGATATGATATAATTATAATTTATATCTTAACTAGATGTCCCGGCCACGCGTTGCTGTGACTAACGTTTTTGTCATATTACATTACATAGCGCCATCTATTGAATATTTACTCAATGTAGTCAACAGATTTCGATTTACTCAACAGAATATTTACTCAATCTAGTCAACAGATGTCGCCATCATCGTCGCCCGATGTCATATGTCATATACAGATAATTAATAGACAAATAATTAGCAATAAGATAAATAAATTGAGATGTAAGCTATCCTATCTTTCAAGTTGGGTCAAACTGCACACGGTGTACAAATTTCATTAAAATCGGTTAAGTAGTTTAGGAGTCCATAGCGGACAACACAGTGACACGTAATTTATATATATTAAGATATTTGAATGGCTAAGGTAGTTAGGTCGTAAACAGTAACACTCCGTTATTGATGTGTCCAGGCTAAATTACCGTAGATAGATTTAGCAATGAAATAAATTACTAAGTAATATACAATACCTTTTCTTGCACTATTAGAGTCATGAAATGACATGTTGATATGAGAATCATAAAACAAAATATTTTTGGGAATATATACGTTTTTAGAACAAATGTAGTAGATTTGTTTATAAAAACATTAGTGCGCTAAGAATAATTAAACTAGAAGTGATGAGTTCCCAAAAATAATTTTACCCAAGAGTAAAGCAACTATATAGCATTGCCATGGAAAGATTACTATGTCCCTTTTTTTATGAAGTATAAAAATAGACATACCTTATAATAAGGATGATAAAAGAATAATTGTCTAGAATGCCATTTAAAATTATGAACAAAGTTATGATATAAGTTAATATGGTTGATTTCGTTCTTAATTTCCTATTACTATTTTAACAATTTACTGCTGACAATATTTGTGATATACTGCAGCTTCCATTGAACTAAATTCTAAAGTTACTAGAACATGCGAAGCAATCTATATTCCATTCAAAAATATTGTGACTTCATTGAACCCATTGCGCATGTCAACTAAGCACCAGCGATGCTGTCCGTGTCCTTGCAGCATCCCATCCAAGAATCCATTCAATGTATTCAAAATGCAATGGTTTCACGTATTTACTTTCCTCTACAGCTCCATCTGTCATGTTCGCGTCGGTAAAAGTTAACGGACCTTTAAAATGCATCATCTTCATGCTATTTGAAAGAATCAGATAGAAGTTTATGATATATGCCTTCTTATACCTTTAACATAAATCAAAATGAAATGTTATTTATTGGAAATTACGCATTTGCGTGAAATGTTGAAGAATGAGTTATGAGGGTAAAGGTCATTCTAATAAGATGAAGATGTCTATTTTTATGGGTCATGTTACAATAATATACTGAATAGAAAACTGAAACGAAAATTACATTACAAAGATTTATCAAAAAGAAGGACTGTCATTCCAATTAATACGAAGGCCGAATGAAATAAATATCTCTGCTGTCTATCTATTTGTGAGAGTTTATTTTTATATGTGGAAAATAATGTGCTTCCATAGTGACAGGTTTCGAAAAATAAGATAATAAAGATAATTTGATGGGAAATAAATAGGTTATCATTATGTTCCACTAGTTAACTTCTTTCGGTTTACTTGGCATTGGATTTTTATTGATATTTATATATTTAAGTGATGATGATAATTAAAACGTAAGTAATAGATAAATTAAAAGTTGTAAGGCAAAGTGTGCTTAAGAATAAAGTACGAGTTAAGATTTATACAGTTGGACTAACATATTAATAGTAAAATTAGATCTTGACCACATTCTGTGGCAATGTAGAAATACAGCAAAAACAATAAATGGACTCCAAAGGGCGGTGGTACAGACTTCGCTGACGCTTCCTGTTAACACCGCTTTTTTGATTGCGCCACCGAAATTTATAATGGCAGTGACCATGAATAGGATCATTCTTGTTGTCGGGATATAAAGTTTAAAAAAAAAGCAGAACATTATTAGGGGCGATAAAAAGAAAAATAAATAAGAAAAAAAGTAAAGATTATAAACTATTGATATTTCAAAATACACTTTATAAAATTTAATAACGTTCTTTTAAAACCAGAAAGGCGTCTTCTCAAATAGAAATTAATTAAGAAGAAAATCTTTACATAAAATATAATCACAATGTATTACTTAAGTGCTTTTCTTACTAAAAGGGTTAATTAAATTTAAATTAACCGTACGTACACTTGCAAGGTTCTCTTCGCTATTACCATCGTATTTATAATGCATTGAATTTTGTCCCCTAGATTATTTTTAGACTAATGAATAGTCAATTAGGGATGTCTGCAATAAAATACGACAAGGGATATAATTTCAAATGTTGTCAATGAATATCAAATCAAGATTTTTGAGACAGTTATACCCCACAATTTAGAATTAGAAATATCTTCGCCAACGTTTTTATTTTGCAAATAATTCTGACAGAATTGTTATAACATCAATGTAAAAATAGTATTATACCCAAATGATAAGTAGGTTCATGATTTTATCTCGAGATACATCAAGAAAAGTATTTCGCTCATATCTAGAAGGTAGTTTCTATGTGTCTACTAAAATTGTGTTTAATCTAGCAAGGTCGTTCTCATTTAGCGACAATGAGACGTAATAGTCGACAATGTAGACGAACTCGTGCACTTATATCTAAATGACTGTTATTTAATATACAGCTAACTACGGGTCGTAATCTTCTTCTTTTCTTATTATAATTCTCTGCAATGAGTGACGCATGTACGGCACATTAACGCTAACGTTTAGCAATTATTATATTCAAGTCGTGCACGTAGCTTGTCCATTCGTTCTCGTACACTTTATGGAATTGAAGTCCTTTATTTTATAATGTAGAGATTATTTATTGCGAGATGCTGTAGGAGTATACGATAGGATATAGGATGTATGCTGAGAAATGTAAATTATAAATTATTGCGTAATTCGTTTGTAACTTTACTTGTTCGAGAGAAATGAATGTTCTCTGGGGAGGAAACCTTTAGTAAAACTTTCATTAAAAAATCATCATTTGAAATTAATATGGTAATGTTATTTAGAATGCGATTTTTAATTTATATCAAGCTATAAATGAATTTTAATGAGAAAGATTAATCAAATGGTAAAATTACCACTGTCTATATGTACTCAAATTGGAATTTTGCAGTAATTTTGTAAGAGATCCCTAAAAGATATGAGTAACATACCCTCTTAAAATGTCGTCACTCTAAAGAACCATCCATAAATTACGTCACACAAAGTTCCTGCTATGTTAACTATCCCCCATCCCTCGTTGTTGTCACATTTTGCGATTTTATAATAAACACGAAAATTAAAGGCTTAAATACTGCGCCCCTCTTAATAATTTAACAATGTTTAAAACTTTTTATATATGCAGTTTTATATAAATAGTGTACCCCTATCTGATTCAATACTCAGATAACTCATAAATAGCAACAACCAAACACAATTATAATGTATATAAGCTGGAGAGAGATAGAAACGCTGGGGCACATTTAGTGTTCATATGAGAAAAGAGTAAAAAGTGAAAAGAAAATTGTGCAGTTATTAAACGGAGGTAGTGGAGGAAAGAGGTGGATGGCGAAGACAGAGAGAAGGAATGACAGAGTAAAAACAGGAAAAGAGGTGATTTTTTTTGGAAAGAGTGAGATTGGGTAGATAGAATAAGGAACACAATTGAAATATATTTATTCACAATGATATGTAATTTAATGATTGGCAAAAACATTCAAATAAAATAATAATAAAAATAATGCAGCTTAACATGTTGAAAACAACTCAATGTCGGAGTTATCTCACTAATGAACTGAACAATCGATATTAATTTTTTGTATTATAATTGTATATTTTTAATATTTTTGTCACTAAGCATTATATACACCATCAGCTCTGATGAAGTGAGCCAGATTCTATTACATTTTTTTATCTCGGACATACATATAACTCACTGATTTCGATAACAGACAACTGTTAAATAATTTTCCTCAACGTATTGTACTACGGGAAAAATCAATGTCAAATTTTATTTCAAATGACTCAGATGAACAAGAGAAAGAGTACAAATACATTTCTTAAGTAGCAAGAAGTTAGTATGTAACACAATAATAACCTTTTCTATCTCGTAATCAAAACCCTCCGATTCAACACCTGTAGCAACAGCATACCTTGAATAATAACTATATACAAAACTGCATAATTGTATAATGTCTCTTCCCAATGACATTTTACCGCAAAACCTTAAATGGAGGAGGCGGGTCATCGGGGGTCAAACCAAGTACATCAGGCTTTCGCTATGCAGACAGCTATCTATATATGTTTGTAGTCACTAGCTAACATCACAGACTATTGCCTCCTGGAGTGAAACAATAATCATTTCCATATATTCCATACCATGTCATGTTTTACGATTGTTAAACACACTTAACATGTTACATTATCAACATGATGTTTTATAAACACGTCACAGTTACAGTCACAGTCAGTCAGCTGCAATCACAAAGTGCGTATGCGTAGCTGATTATGATTCATTAAATGCATGCAGTTTTATTATTTGTTTATGCGTAATAATACTAAATGGTTATGCGAACTGGTTTGGAGTGCTGCCGTAAATAAGTAGTTATTTGAACGTGAAAATACTTGTAAAAGAACAAAAAGATTGGCACGTTGTATTTGCCCCCAAATTTAAATTTTTTATTTTGATATTATTTGTATTGAAATATTTGTGTATTTTTATTTAATCTGTCCATTCTTTAGAAATAAGTCCAATATATCACCATCTACAGTTTTTGTGTGTCGTATAGGAGAGTAAGGCCGTCTGCACACGGATCGACTTGATTGCAAACTAACGAAAACGAAAAACGAGCCATGTCGAGCCGTGTTTCGTGACTCTATAGAATTTTTAACAATAGCATAATAGGGATTTTATTGCGTCGTATTCTGAGGTATTTGTAAATAAGTATGTATGCATTTAAATACTTTTGAAAAGTATTTGTGCACATCTCTGCCCATGATGTCACCATCCATGATGTCAATTGTCTTGCGAACTAGAAACACAGTCGCTCAAAACCAATTTCAAATCAGTTTTGTTTCATTCGTGCCGTGTGCGTTCTCTCACTTACAACACAGTTGCATTCTCATTCGGTTCAGGTAGATTCGGGGCTCGCGTTTTCAATCAGTCGACCCATGTGCGGAGGACCTTAAAGTATTATTATATACGGTACATATTCCATTAATTGAAACAACTACTAAACTTAGACCCAAGTCTTTAACAGGCATACATGTACCTGCTCATTAGGTATATGATTTATTTTGCAGCTGATAGTTTTGAGTAAGCTTAAGTACCTAATTTGGAAAATATAGGCGTTTGAAAAATTGTAAGAAGTTAGACGTCAGAGACGCAACCCTGTAAATATTTTGAAGTCACTTTACCATCATATTGAAGATGCGTATTATTTTTTGTCATGAATTAATTTACAGTTCAGTATATCACAGTCGTTCATATGAACTGACTATTTTATTGACTACAAATAGTGAAACACTCCATCCTGATTTTCAAGTGTATTTTCTTCAATTTCTATATTATTCATCAACACCAAGACGAAGATCTTATATCATATATTTTATCTTTGTTATCATTCTTATTGCTATATTCGTACTAGTGCAGTATATATCTCTATTTTATATTAAAACAATAAAATATTGAAACAAAACAATCTATAAAATATTTTATTAAGATTCCTTTGTAAAGTTTAAATGTCAAATTCTTTAGTATCAATTGCGCAATAAAATATTTTCAAATTGTTACAAACTATCATTAAACCTAGATTGATTGTGAAAGCAAAACAATAGAGATAGAACTATCCATAAAACAATAAAACGTTTATAAAACAATATTTATAAACTCGAACAGAACAGATCAGCTTAGTGCAGTGTAGTTATATTTTACTTTGTGTTTTTATTAAGCCACGTACTCACTAAAACATAATATTTTTAAATATTGGCTTAAATAATCGCACGTTAAACTCACGAACGTGAACTTCACACCATAAGAAAAAATTTATTTTAAAATAAGGAGTCGTTTGTTATTTACAGGTGGTTGTTGTCCTAAATCACTTACCAACATTTTATTTTTCTACCCCCACCACATACTTGATCCACATGTCATGCACTGCTGCACGAATCGTCCAACAAAGGAAAGTTTTATACTTGAAAGTTTATTTTTTTTACTGTATTAATTGTGTGCCTTTCGGCTTTACAATCTACATTCTTAATACATTTCATGGTACTTCAACTTGAAATTAAACTTAAACTATTCTAGACCTTTCTATTTCCAAAAGTACTTTCTGCTTCTTTTTCTCTTGACCCTTTTCCTTCATTTTCCCTAGACCTCCTTTATTCTCACCTTTTTCTGACCTCTTGTCTTCTTTGTCTCCTCTCGACAAACCTTCTATTGTATTTACTTCTTCCCTTCTGTCTTCATTTTCACTTCTCCCGCCATTTGCGTCTATCACTCTGTTTCTTTTGTCCGACCATTGAGTTGATACTAGGAAAAATATTCCCTCCACATTCACTTATTTCTTATTTTAAAGTTTATTTATTTACTTGACAGTTTTTGTTAAACAGTGTCAGTGTCAATAATATCAGCAAATTAATAAAATAAATAAATCATTCGGATCAAACATTCGTTTCACCGTGTAGTAGGAAACTTGCCATGTCAATCTTCCAATATTTGACTCACACGTTGAAGGCAAATGTTCACCGCATTTGGTGCTTGCTTAAGACATACTATCAGAAATCAGAAAGTACCGATATAATTGTACGATTGGGAGTCAAATCTTAAGGTGAAACGATACTGGGCCATTTTTTCTCGCGAAATATAGATGGCGATACTATACAGCTATAAATTTTATAACCTTTGTTTATGACAAACACTTAGAAATGTTACTAGTCATATAAAAATTAAAATTTAACTATAAAATATAGCAATAGTCATTTTCAAAATTTACTTTTGCAGTTCCAACTCATTAAAAGTCACTGGAAGAAAGCTTAAAATGTAGATACGTTATTCATCTAACTAATTGCAGCTTTAGATTTTGATACGCGTTTATAGTTACTTACATAAAACGATTTAAACATAAAAAAACATGTTTTTTTTTAATAATATTTAACCTGCTGTATAGTATCGCCATCTATATTTCGCGAGAAAAAATTGCCAAGTATCGTTTCAACTTAAGCAGTTGTATTAATATATTTAAAATTACTTATAAAAATTGGATCAAAGGAAAACGTTCATCGATAAATATACAAGGACCGTTTACAAATTCTTTCCTCCAAAACTACATCGTGTTTGTTAACATTACGCTAGTTTGGTGAGGACATTGCTTTATATTTCATGGCAAGATAATAACAGGCATTTTGTAATCGTTCAGGTTAATGTTTTAATCAGTTTTCTCGTTAGTTTCGCATCAGACTAGTACTGAACGTCTCGTATAAAATACACGCTACAAGTATTTTTACACTGTTTTATTTCACATAGTGTCAGTTATAAAATAAGTTTCTGATTTCATCTAACCTATCCTGAGGTCATAGATATACGTACCTAACTAACCTCAACTCAAGCGGAATTATTTCTCTTCTTATTCTTATAAGGCGGGCACGTACTTAATTATAATGTTGAATACATAATTCTATTTTAAGTACGCGTACATATGTACTTACAAGTTACAATGGCATCGGTGTTTTAAACGATAATTTAAATTATCAACAAATATTGACACATTGTCTTCCGCCTTGTTCTAATATTTGTTTTTCAATTATAATGTTTTACGTTTTTGAATATGACTAAAAAGTCAAGTGGTACATGTTCCCCTTACGTTGCGGCTTGACGAGCTATTCCCCCTCTAATATTTTCATATCATGTTACGCCATAATAATTTAATTGCGAATTTTCATTTCATTCATAAGTAATTTAAGTTGCGATAAAGTACAGAGACTGTTATACATTTGAAGACTATCAATTTCTTATTTAAGATTTTGTATAAATACATTTGAGCTTTTACTAAGTATGCTAAGTTTACTACATGGGAAACCATAACGAATATGCCATATCATAATGAAGCAACCAGTCTTAAAAATGGATGGCGCTGAAGCGTTAAGCCTATACTCATCCGCTGGGGCAAGTCAAAAATTTATAACTTGGTTACAATTTTTATAAAGCCTCAATCAAAAACGACAATGCACATCTTGGTGGTAATAGCAACCAAATTCAAGGCATAACGCTTCAGTTCCATTTCTTTTCATATAGCGGGCCCCAATACGGGCAACTTTTGCGAGCTGTTAGATCAACAACTTCGCCTAGGAGCTAAAAAGCAGGTGAATTAACTGGAAGTTAAATGTGGTACTGATCAAACATGGTTCACAACCCAATTTCCAATTTATTAACAAATTACATTAACATCAATTCTGTCATTTTATTAAATAAACATGAGTAATGCAACTTGACTCTAATTTGATTTTAGCAAATGTGATGCAGGTCAGAATTTGACAAAATCATCATTAATTATTGTTAATTTAACACATGTATTGGATGATTAATGTTACATGATATGCAACTAATAAAATTACAAAGTCTAAAAATAGAATACATAAAATGTTTTTGATATATACTCGTAATACGTATAGAGTTCAATGAATGTGATATTTCTTCAATATTAATATTGTTGTTAGCAACAAACCACTTTCATTGAAAGTAACCCTTGCGAACACAAGGTATTAGAAAGATGATCATTAATTGTGTAAAAACAAAAAAAACATTATTTAGCATGACGTAGTTTTTGGGGTTACCCCGAGATCGGATTTGTTTCCTCATTTAACAGGGATTACATTTAACTTTCTATAGTAATATTTAATCACAAGGCTTCATTAATTCTTTTATAAGAAATAAAAACTTTGATTTCCATACCATGAATAAGAGATTCGCTTTAATGTAATATTTATGACAATACGAATCCATTACGTGATTTAAAATTTAATAGTGGGTCATCAATTCGGCCTAGTGAGATTACACGGTCATATTTGTAAAACCATTTTATTTTCAAGATTAATTTTTTTAAATTTAATTTACTTGATGATGGCTTATTTCCGACGACAGCTGATTGTCAATCAAGCTAATAGAGACGAGAAATTGTAAGATAAATTATAGAAATTTAGACAGAAAAACGTTTGCAGGGTCAGCTAGTAATACAATAAAATTAAACTTAAAAGAGAAGGTAAGAATAATACCTTAGATTCCCGTGAATATCAGATCAACTATCCAGGGTACAAACAAGAACGATACGCGTTAATGACCGGTCCATGTTCGGTCCATTCGCATAATCTGTACACCCATAAAATTCACCTGAACTTCCAACATAATCTTAAAAGCAATTTAAGAGAAGTTTATTAACTCTAAATGAACTAATAGCGACAATAACTTTAAAACCACACTTTAAACGTTCATTTATTATCTGTTTACATTATGCAACGATGCAACTGGACTTCAATATATAACACTTAATAAACACACGCACAAACTCGTTTGCAAAAAATAATCATGTATATAAATATATGCTCATTTTCTGTTACATTGCCATAACACAAAATTGGGAATTAACACTGACAAATCAGACGTTATTTGAGCTTACCCGAGAGGGTCCTTGTCAGGTACTAGTAGGGTTATTTAATTACATATGTTGCAATTACAACGTAAAATAATAAAGTAGACATAAGTTATCTTTGGATGAGCTTCACTTACAATAAATTTAGATATCAAAATTGCATAATTTAGTATACTTTTTATAAGTGGTACATATCCAAAAATAAATCCACAATCATCAGAATAAGTAAATATTATTGAACTTATTCGTTACAAGATATTTTTGAAATACTTATAATCAAGCTGTGCTGCTAAAAATATATCTACTAGAACGAATTAACTTAAAAAATGAGATAATACGTGACATATTTATTCGCGCAGATATCCTGTGCCGCACTTCCGGCTGTCTGTTAAGTGTTTTATAAATTATTTTTAGAATTCTCGCCATAACACTAAAACCTCAAGTTTTATGTTAATATCATTTAATGATAATTTAGCCAGCAATCGCGTAACGCTGTTGAACAAGTCCGGGACCGGTACAAAAGACACGGAAGAACCAAGCGAACATAGGCACAGGACTTGACCCAAATTGATTGGAACGGAATAGGTGATATATACAACGTGTTATCACTAAATGAATTAGTTTTTACACTGGTAACTAGTTTACTGCATATGTGCATTTATAAATACAATATATAAGTACAATAAGATTCAAAAGTTGTGTTTCTTACGTAGTACAAGTGAAATATTATTATTATTAACGCCTTGTACGGTAAATGTATCCCCTCTATTAATAATAGTAATATATGTTAAAAAGACGACACGGTGCGGTAAAGGTTCATCTCACTGTGTTTAGACCTTTCGCCTATTTAAAAAGAGAGAGTCGCTAGAATTGGCCCGTGGGCCGTAGTTTGCCAACGTTTGAATTAGACAAATACACTCACAAATATGTCCTAAAATTAAGAAAACAAAGAAGGAACATATAAATGGTAAATAGAAAATTTCTCCATTACAAAATAACAAAAACAAGAAAGAATAAGTGTTATTACATTTTACATAAAGTAAGTTAATATTCCAAAAAACCCACAAAATATTTGGTGGCACAGAGTTACTTATATTTAAAGAAACACATCATGATATAAACATCATATAATTCAGGTGTTGTGTTTCAGTTTAATCGTTTTATCGAATTTTTCATTAGGGATGTTATATTCAGTTATGACTCAACATAATTCGTCTGTGTACCTACAAAAGTATTTTACTTACGATGATTAGGAAAACTGGATGTAGAAAGGAAATCGCTAATTACCCACGTTGCCACAAATATGTTAAGGATAATGCTTTTAACAATCACTCATTTCGGATACGAATATAGAGGGTGTTCCAAAAGAGAGGTTAGATTTGATTTTATTACTGATTAAACGTAACGAACCAGAGTAGTGAAGACAATCAGGCGCATAGGAATCGGTCGGGAATGGGCTTGTGTCCTATGTCTTAATTTCTATAAAAGTGTACTATATATTAATAAAGTGAGTTACTAGAACCTCAAATGTTACTAGAACTCCTTATATGTTGAGAGATATTAACAATTAAAAAAGTCATTTTGTCTCTTTGATTATTAAAGGGATTCAACGTTGTACACATTCCAAGTGCATGTGACATCACAATCTTTGTGTAAGGTTACCAACCTTACAGCTCATAAATCTCTGCTATATGTATTTATATATCAAAATATCAAATATTAGTTACAGCTATTTCAAGAAATAATCAAATTTCAATACTATGTCTGCTTTAGCAGAGTTAAATAAAATAAAAACTTATTATTCTTTGATTTGACTTGATTATTTGACTACCAACAGCTACAGAACATTACCACAGCACTGACCTACTCAATAAATAACTGACGTTAATACAAATATGGTCGACCATTTCTAGCGCTAAAACTACAATTCAAACTTTTATTTGCTATATCTCCATAAATCTTTAAATATTTAATAAAATAGACACGCCAATACACATTTATTAACATCAATTTCAATCAACAATTGAAAAATCTGCACTAATTCTGCATTTATTACACGGTTATTACCGTAAAAGACACTGTTTATACGAGATATATTTCAAACCATTCCGTCACCTTATAACTTTAGATATTTTTACCCCAATGTTTTAAAATGATATGAAATAAGTGTATCAGTTAGTAGTTTTTTTTTCATAATTTTCCGGGCTTCCTAGGACCACGGTCCTTTTCCGTCCTTATTATTAAACTATAACACTACAATATATTTATACCGATTTATATCTATGCCAAGTATATCTATGCTAACGTCATGCCTCTTTCTCTACCATCTCCACATTTTTCTGATCATTCTGAATTCATACTTAATTTTCTATTTTTATCAATCTTTAAAAAATGTCTTAAAGTTTATATGTCAGATTTATTTACTTCTATAATTTAACATAAATATGTATAACTACTTAAATAAGAAGTCTATAGGCTCACTGAAGCTTTGACACCATACGCAATGGTATACCTTACATACGATACTGATTTAAATTATGAAAATGCAAGATTTATTAAAAGTACTGCAAATATTATTTTACAGATATTTAATCAATTTTCTTTTTTTTTTATTTAACGTCGGCTTCTTCATAAGATTTATGATTAGGCGATAACATAATCATAATAATTTTAATAACAACCACGTACTGTTTCGGGAATCGAACCTGAAGATACAGCATCACACAAAATCGATCACAGCCACTGTGTCCTCTATTAAATTCATAGTTTATGATATTTTAAAAACCAAAATCATGTTTTTTGGGAGATAACACCTTGTAACTCAAAATGATACAAAAATAAATTATTACAATATTAAGAAGAAAGCAGCTACTACAGTTGAATGATTTATATTTTGATGACAGAAAGAAAGCAGATTTATTTAATGGAATATCTTTAAAGTAGCAAGATGGATAAACGATCACAAAGAATAATAAACTGAGTTCATAGTAATTTATTAAAAACCTGGTAAATTATAAAAATACACTTTTAATAGTGTTATGATTATGAATCTTATACGAGTTATAGTTGAGTCGGTGGATTTATCTGGTTAATCACTTAATTTACAGATGCTTACAGAGTGTAATTTTCTTAATTACTGATCCATTCAACTCGCCTCGTTAGAACGCTGCTTTAGTAAAAAGTAGAAGTAGAATTTCTTATATAGAACACTCTCTTTGCATTTATCTTAGTCGATTTATGATTGGTTCTATCACAATTCATTGAACTATTTTCCACTAAAGATGATGCGGTTATCGTTGCTTAAATAATTAACCTCCAACTAAAAATAAACTACTTAAATTTAGTCAGCTATTAGGAATATTGTATTAATCACCGATAAACCAGACACTTTCCTCGTAAAGCAATCTTCACCTAATAAAATATAATTAGTGTTATAATACTAATACGAAATTAATTATAATTTTACATCGTATAAATTTCGAAGAACGTTTTAATGTTCTGAGAGTAAGTGCCATCCTTTATGTAATGCTTCTAAGTAATAAATGTATTAATATTAATCTAGAATTATAATCTGAAATTAATACTACCATACTATTATGAGTACATATATATACATAATCATTCATACTATTATGTTTACGTATATGTAATTAGTATACAATTAAAATACTGTCTTTAGATATAATAATCGTGAATATGTATACTTGCATGCTCCGATTTACTTATTCTATAAATTCATGTAGCTGTTAGTAGGAAAACTTATTCAGAAAAGTGTTATATGCTATCGTTCGCTGAATATATAGTTGTATAGTGTATTATGTATTTGTTGATTTCTTAACATTAACTCCTTACCACTCAGTGAAAAATTTGGTGAAGTGTCCTGTTTTCTGACGTTTCTATCACTATTGCACTTCAATTATAGTTCGTATCAACTTTATCTTCATTTGTATTCCGACAGGTGGAATGGTTCCGCCATTTGTAGTCGATAACATAGACATTTCATATGAACGATTGTGAGAAACTGAACTGTAAATTAACTCTTTCATGACAAAAGAATACGTATCTTCAATCTGATAGCGAAGTGACTCCAAAATGTTTACTGGGCATCATTAGATTTTAGAAGAAACTGAAAGGAAAGCATAAGCAGTAAGCGCTAGCGGTATTTGTATGTTTACTCGTATGTCTTTCTGTTACTATCGTCATCGTTTCTACGATACTTACTTTAAAAAGATAGCCGATCGATATCCGAACAGAGTTGCTGTCTCACAATACATGGCAGGAGCAAGCATACGTTTTCCTCCCCGATTTCCTTCTTTTCTATGTTTATAGGATAAATCTCTGCGGTGATTGCTAACTTACCATACTAAACACATTTTATAGGAACGACTAAATAAATTAATAAATATGATTCCCAGTGGAGTTGTAATTGTCTTCTGTGTGATATTCGTCTTTCATAGGTTTTACCTTATATTTGAATAACAAGCCCTTCTTAACAACGCCATTTGCCGCCGCTTGATCGTTCGCAGTTAACACTAGACTGATTTTTTCAAAACAGATTTTTGCTCAAAAAATATTTTCTCCACTACGTAAATTAATTTCTAAAAAGAATAATATATTATGCTACTCAGTGTAGAAAAGTAAACACTTATTCATCACGATCAAATAAACGAGTTTATTTAATCATATATCGTGTATATAAGGTTTTGCATGTGCGTGTTCACAATGTTAATATATTCATGAATAAAGGGCCTAAAAGTAGCGCCTTCAACTGATAATTAAATCTAATTAATCAATTACCAGTTCATTAAGATAACATTGCTTTGAGATTACTTTGCATTTGTTATAAATAAATCAGTCAAAAGGTGACAAACACAATTATAAAACAAAGATTACCTGGCATAAATCTAATAGATTGAAACTGTTTAAATCTTGCTGGTATATATTTTATATTTAAAATACTATCAATATTAAAGTATACTATATAATCAGTTTTCGTTGTATATTAAATTTAATACTATTAAATCACCTTGCGGCACATTTATTTAAACCGTCTGTTGTCAGGGGCGCATTAAGTTACTTGTGTCTTTCTGGCGGTAAAACATACACCGTCTTACAAATAAACCTGTTATAAATTTTATACTAGGTATAAAGCCCGTCCGGACAGGTTTATTATCACTTTATACCTGGTATAAGTTTTATAACAGTTTTTGTAAGGTAGACAATGTCTTTAGGATGTATTCTGTGATTTCGACAAACTCATAATGTACATAATTGCAACAACACGGTATAGAGATAAAATTACTTCTAGAAATCGGGCAATTATGTTATATCTAATATTGCCGGTAACAACTATTAGCATCAAGATTATTCAATAAGCTAAAAATAATTAGAGATTATTAAAGGAGTACTATTAGTTAAAATTGATAACATTAACTTTTCTTATTATCCATTAAGCATGAAGAAGCGTGTAAGAGAATTAATACGTGAATTTATATAATGGTTAGGTAAAAGAATTTTACGTTTTCAATTGTACTGAAATTTATTCTAATTCTCCAAATTACAACACATGTATTAATAAATATTTTCTTTCTCTTCAGGGAACTCAGTATGGCCAGAGACCCAACAACAAGTAACTCCGCCTCTGTCTATCGTCTGTTTTAATATTCAGGTAAGCTTTTTAAATAATTTAACGCTAGTATAAAAGCTTTTTCTATTGGCATAACATTTTAAAGGATTTGCGTGAATAAATTCAGATAGAAATTATTTTATAAGTCACATTATAAAATTATGCAAACATAATTTATCAATTTTGTTCCACGTAATCCAAACGATGTTTACACTGTTAACTAACTGAATATATTTGCCTGTCTGGTATAAAACAACAAACAACAATGAATTATATAAAATTTAAAAAGAAATTGTAAGAGAAAACACATAAATATCAAATCGTTAGCATGTATCTAAGTATGGCGAAAATATTCAACTTGGAAAATAAGTTGAATTGATTGAAATGTTTGCTTACGTATTTACGAATATTTTTTCTCGACAAATTAACTGTAAATTAAAAACATAGACATAACCAAATTTCGCTTTCTTGTGGAATCACCAGAGCCGAATAACAAGTAGATTTAATAAAATGCATCCAGTAGGTGAAGTGAGCCCTTTAGAGAGCACCTACTTATTTAAAAAAGGGGAGCGGGCTTTTCTAGAGAGGGGAGACTTCAAAAGTTTCGAGATGTCACATCTAATTTAAAATACTGCTTTAAAAATGAAAACAATACCAAAAATCAAAGTAAAACTGAAGGAAAATGTTTGACGTCACAATGGGAGGAGGAGGTGGTCAATGTGTGACAAAACAGTTAGTTTAGTTTTAGTTAAATGTGTGACAAGGTTTATTATTATTAAAGAAAACATATTACTAACATTGACCTGGCCTTTTAGATGCCCTATAGACAGACACTGAAAACGAAAACCTATGAAGTTTCGTATCCTATAACGAACCAATAGCAATATTAACTGATTAGAATTAATATTATTACATAACACCGCCTAGTGTGTTACATTACTCTATTAACAGACAAAGAACCAAATTGTTTTAATTATTTTTTAGATTATACCATGTCAAAATTATACATAGTCTTAGGAATATAAACAATGTACAACTAATACTCGAAATTAACTATCGGTCCTTTGTATGTATATCAAAGTTTTACTATAGATAAAACTCTATCAACTGACCGACAATCAAATAATATATTCAATAAAATGTCGCATTTTATTGATAAAATTATTATCATCACAAAATCAGATTTGTTCAACACATACTTATATAATAAATATAATCTGGAATGCTATATATTTATACATACAGGGTGTCCCAATATTCAACGATAAGCGGGCACCAGAGGGTGGTCCTGCTCATGACTACACAAGAAAAAAAGAATTTATCTCATTTTGTTTAGGAATTCGAAAAAAAATTAATTTTTTTCGAAAATTGAAACACCTTAAGATGTTTTTAACTACCATGACCACAATTTTTTAAATTTTTCTAATTTTTTTCTTGTAATAGCACTGCTATACACCACAACCATTAAAAATCCCAGAATACTAATAGTTTTTACACAAAAATCAATCGAAATTATTTTTTTCCCTAAAATGTTTAAAGATTTTTACTTTCTGTCCACTTTAACTCATCGTGGTGTAAAAAAAAAAGAATGAACAGTTGAATGAACAACATGAAAAATGGCAAGTTTTTTTAAAAATCGGCGCAACTCTTCAAAATTCCAAAATGGTATAATACTCCAGAAAAACTAGCAATAAAAATAAATTAGGCATACTATTTCTAAACGAGAACCATATTTCATAAATTATTGTTGTTCATAGTTATCACTTTTACAATACCCAAAAGAGGTTTTTTATTGTTGAATGAATTAAAACAAATGGTACAAACAATTTTTCAATTATTTTCTAAGGCTAAGGCTAATAGCTAAAGTATTTAACTATTCATTCAAAATCAAAACCTATTTTAAAAATCAAATAAATATTCTTCCTACAGAATACATACCAGTACAATGTACTTATGAATATGTTTAACGTAAATGGATGCAAAAATGTTTAAACTAATAACAGTGGGAAACGTATTATTATACATACTCTAAGAATAATGTAAAATGGTATAAGAATAAACAACCAGTACGAGTATGTCTTCAGTCTTCAGCAAAAGTCTTCCCAGTGGTTTGCAGATGACCACCACGCAGCAGACTGAACACATTGAACACACTGAACTCTAAACTGGACGAACAACATATATGTACAGCATAGGATACAAATACACAAAGATATTATAATAAATATATTCATGCGTAGATAATATACGACTAGCTGTGATAAAAGTGTGATTCTGTCTTCAAGCTATACATAAATTACATGAGGGTATCAATCAAAACATGAAGTAGTGCATCACGGATCTGCTTAAGTCTGACAGGTTAAAAATACTGGCTCAGAATTGCCTCAGAAGTTACCCGGCTAAACTGAATTGTATATATTATAAGTTACAAGAAATTCTACTTATAAGGAAAAAGTTTGCTCTGTGTGATAAAAAGAAATTATGTTTAACATAAAAAAATTTCAATATTTATTAGTTTATGTTACTTAGGTTTATACAATGTTACCGATAGCAGAAGCCGTCAACGTTTCTTTTTTTGTGTTTTACCTATTTGACTATCTTGTTAAATCATTTAATATTTAATTTGATAACCCAGTAAACATTTGGTGAAGTGTCCCTTTTTGTGAGGTTTCTATCACTATTTCACTTCAATTATAGTTCGCCTCAACTTTATCTTCATTTGTATTCCGACAGGTGGAGTGGTTCCGTCATCTGTAGCCGATAAAACAGACATTTAATATGAACGATTGTGAGAAACTGAACTATAAATGAACTCTTTCATGACAAAAAAATCATACGCATCTCCAATATGATGTCAAAGTTACTCCAAAATGCTCCAAAATGTTTACTGCGAAGTTTGGCATTATATTCCTAACGAATGAATGTAGTTAAATTGGTTTACCTAATATAGCTTGAACTGTAGTAAATTTTTAGATTTCTATATGCAGAAATTTTTAAGTTAGCATCTAAAATGTACGATGCAATTTCTTCTGGTATTCAAACACGCCGACTAATGACTATGTTTTGAAATTATTCATTTCTAGGCATTACCCTGTAACTAGCTAATAGCACCGGGCTATTAACTATAATGTGAACGATAACAATATGTTAACAGAGAAGTAACATCTTTCAAAATATCCTTAATTTAGCGTTAACGTATAATCATAAATGTTTAAACTTTCGGTTTCTTAAACGAGAAAAAGAACCTAAAGAGGAAGAAATTGTAAGAAATGAAATCAAACTGAACAAACAATAAGATCACGAGATGTTCTAGCTTGCATTGTTTACAGATACCATTCTAATAGTAATGTACTTTACCTTTGGATTGCCGACACCTGTCTTGCACAATACCTTAGAAATGTACTTGCTTTTACAAACATGTAACTTTATGAGAACTTCAAGAACTGTCGTATTCATTGCAATATAATATCAACTTTACGAGTGAGTCAAAATTGATTTTATACATTTCACTTCAATAAAACAATTTTGCTTAGAAAATTCAATCTTTGAAGATCAATAACTCCATTACATAGCATAGAATTGCACTATTTCTAAATATGTTCTCGTATTTAAACCTATTTGTTACTCTTTCTATAAGGGTTTACACCATTCTGTCAGTTTAAAAAGTCCTACTAACCTGAGAAAGTTTTAATCTTAACTTTGCGAAATAACTAGCTTCATTTTTATAGAAAATATTACCTATTGTATTTAAAAAATATATATTTGATTTATCATCGAATTTATGTCATGACGTCATATTTGTTCTACGTAAATTTATGATTACGTATATCAATTAATTGTTTTTTGGTTCTTTTTAGAGTTGAGGTGATTTCAACTCCATATAGTTTAGTCAAATATGGTCCATTATGTTTATTTCAGTTATTATTATTATTTTATTTTTAATGTTTTTGCCATTTGGCACTACATTCTTGTGCCTTAACTCATTTATATACATGTCATTGTGCTTAATTCAATTTTGATCCTTATTAAATCTAAACATTCTCACTTTTTTCAAACGAAAAAAAATATATATATAAAATTCCTTATAAAAATAAAAACAAAACTGCTACTGCTTCGCTCCTCCTGCTAGTGTCCCTCCTGTTTCTACTCTGCCATTCCTTCTCTTTCCTAGTTTTTTTTTCTCTATCTCCGCCATCCACCTCTTCCCTTTACTTTCGGCATTACATGTATATTTCAGTTTAAAAGTTGTGCACATTTTGTATATTTTCTTGATTGTATGTCCTTTAATTACCCACTGCAGTTGTGTTTGGTTCGTTGAGTTTGGTTTTGTGTGCAGGTTGCTAGGAGATGACTGTCATTTGCCCTTAGCAATTATTACCGAGAGCTGTAGAATTGAACTTTGATAACAACCAAACTCAGAAATGAAAGGAAGATATACTCTAGTGTCAAACATAAATGATTTCAGCTACTAAGCCATCTTTATCTTCGGAAATATTGCGGTGAAAGTGTACACTGACTTCTGTTTTAAAGACTCAGGTTAACTATAAATCTTGAAGTATTCTTCAAACTCTTACTATCATGGAAAGAATTGGTGTTCTGAGTGTATCGATTGGTTAATCCGGTGAGCTAAAAGGACCATAAAAAAGTTTGTGTGTTCAATCAGGACCATGGAGAACACACGAATTCTTCAGGTGAAACTACTTGCTGTAATAGCACTTTTGACGATAGATTTAGATACATTTAGATTCTATTTATTCAAATCATTATTCTTCACTTTAGTTACAATTAAAACAAATATTTTGCAGGCTACGTTAAAGCTGATGTAGTCTAATTTAATATACGCGTCTAATGCACTGAGCCCTATAAGTAAATCTATCATGGTCTTTGTGTCAAAATGGCCGCCTTGCGCATGGAAAATGGGCAGCATTGGCATATAGATTAAAAATACTAAAAACTATTATAAAACATAATGTTAAAGAATTGCTATATGAAATTAAAACTTTTATTAAGTACTTTTCTTTACCTATCTTTTACAATTCCTTATCTTCATATATATAATTAAATGTTTTTAGATTATTAACTATTTATTATACAAAACTTAATTAAGTCTACCGGCACAAGACAACCCGAACAAGAAATATCGTTTAAATCGTGCGTTGTTATCAGAGCTTGTCTGATAAGAACTTGTGCAGCCAGCACCTGCAATGAGATATTCAGTAATTAAACAAGCTGGGATCCCATCAGGACACCCACGGAAGAGTAATCACGCAATACAGACGCGAGATGGCTGAGTGATAGTAAGATGACCTCAGCTGAATTAAACCACATCGAATATATTAGTGATTCGTAACGGGAAAGTATGCAATCAACACCTCTCTGGCAAATCAAATTAAGTACGTGTTAAGAATTGATTACAACCCGCTTAACACAAAACGTATATTCGCGTATTATTTAATGCCTTATTTTTTACTCTATGTTATGATTTATTATGTAACGCAGTTTAACACAAATGTTTTATAGTTACGTATATTTTACGTTTATCTAGCAACAGTTATCTGCTACGTAAATGATTTTACGTGATATATAACGTGTTTTGATCTATTATACTGCTTTTTGCAAACTATATTTATCTTTCTGCCCATTAGCATACATCTTTTTACTGATGAAATGCTTTTAAAATAGCCATAAAATAAGACCCTTTCAAATTAAATATTACATGTATGTTTTGTTTTTTCCACGTCAGAATATATAAACTTTTGTTATATAATCCTACATTATATATATTTTTTTTAAATTTATTTACTTATTTGTCTTGACTTTCTTTCGTCATAGCCACCATCAAACATTTTTTATACATCTTTTATAATTTATAATTCAATTTTACAAATTTCTAAATATTTCAATAATTCACTAATTAATTTTGAATCACTTAACAAAAATTTAGTATTAACAGGAAAAGTTTTAATCACATCTAATATATCACTATTCAATTTTGATCTTTCTCAACTATAATTTATGCATTCCAAAATAATATGATCCAAAGTTCCTTCTTCACCACATTAACATCTATCATCAGATTTAATATTAATTTTGTACAGGTGAGCTGGAGTTTTGCAATGATTACTTTTGATTCTGATTATAGTTGATATAATTTTATTATCTACATTATATTATCATAAAAACTTTTATGTAAAAGGTAAATTTGTTGTAAGTAATAAATCTATATAAGTAAGCGTATTTAGTAATCAGGTCTTTATAATTAATAATTATTATTACTAATAAACGAAAATTATTACTTTATTGAAAATTATTCACTACAAAATCTCTCTACAAACAAACTAGATCTTCAATAACTTTTGTATCTAGATGTAGTTTCAGATACAGATACATGGCCCGTATTCTTGAGTCTTGCGAACAATGATCGTGATCGAACAGAACTGATTTATATGAGTGAAACGTTTCATGAATCACTTTTTTAAAAGTAAAAAACTAAAGAGTATTTCTGAACTATAAAGATAATTAATAATAAAATTCAGTTCAAATCAAATTCATAAAATGTTTCACTCAGATCAGATTTGTTCGATCACGATCATTGCTCGCAATACATACTAGATACATTTTTAAGTTTATTAAAAGTATCTAAACGCTTAACTCTCTTAAGTTAAGTGAGCTTTGTTATAAACTTAAATTAATGTTTATTTTCTTAGTTCACCGGTTTTCCAGTCAAGCATAACCGTAGCTTAACTAAACAAAATATCTCGGTTAAATTTTTCGTTAGTTAACTGCTGACGGTCTTTGGCCAAACTACACAACTAGGTTATATTTCGCATTAACTGTAATAATAATAATTTACTATTTAGATTGACTAATTGTTTATCATTAACAGTCATGGAGTAAATTTATTCTGTCTCAACGAATCGAACCCGAACCTATTATACCATAATTGAGGTTACCCTGAGAATTTAAAAATACTATTGTTAAATAAATAATATTGTTTTATTGAAATGTTTCACCCTCTTTTGCGAAATATATACCATTTTCTGTAAGCAGTAATGCCGAAATGAAACTTTGCCCTAAAGACATCGGCCTGTATCCCAGAGGGCTCGAAAAAAGTAACATTTATCTAATTGGAATTGAATTTACATAGAGGGTTATGGGGTTATATATGTAGCGAATTAAAAAATGCGTGATAGTACTTCCCATAAGGTATTGATAGCGCTTGATAATAACAATAAATGTTTCTTGTATAACATAATAAAATGAACAGTGGATAAAACCTTTTGCTTGTCTCCAGAATTGATCAATGTCTTTCATCATTATGTCGCGTCCAACACTGTAAAACATCTGTCTCTTCAGCAACCTTTGGATATTCTATTCTATATTTAGTACTAACTTTTTTAAACATGTTTTTGAAATATTTTCACGTTCTGGTATAACCGTTCAACCCATTAGCCACTAATGGAACTCTATGTATTCTTTTTATAAGTCCATGCACGCGAATAAGATTTATATAGTTATAGTTACAGCTAATGCTATACATTTGTTAACAAAAAGATATAAATTATTCTTTGAGTTAATTATCTACCATATTAGTAATATAGTTAAATGTAATAATTGTTAATAATTGTAAAATCTAATTAAATGTACTATGAAACAATTTATTTAATTACTAATAATTCTTACGTGTATTATCATACAATAGCAATTTCAATTTATAACTCACTCAATTCACGTTCATTAGAAAAAATGATATTTAAGTACAAAGATAAATTAAATAAATTCTTGATCTAAAAAGTTAAGACCACTTTTCTACCCATTCCGTTAACAGGTGGATCTTATTAGCAAAAGACGTTTTCGAAATATCTTTGCTAGTATACTTGACCGAAAATGTTACTATACTTTATTTACTTCCATTATATTCAAATATAATACATAATTTTTCAAATAGTTTACATAGATACAATAGACCTTAAATAAAAATGGAAATAATCAATAAGAATGATAGTTTCAGCTGGTCATATAAATCATGTCTGTTTATTTCAAGAATTAAGCAATAAACTGAGTCTTATGAACTTAGCGTTTAAAATAAGGGGCTTATACTGTTTGTTTATTTACCATAGATCTACATTATGTATATGGTATGACTTTAGATATACGTACATTATAAGAAGTAATCGACCTGGAATATAATACGCACCCTTAGATAGAACGCTAATTTCATAACAAATATGCAAGTTCATATAAGAAAAATATTCATAAAAAGTTGCAATGCACACCCGAAACACACCCTCTTCTAATCTCTGAGTTAATTTAGAATTTTAAAGTTAGAGTAAGTAATAGCAGAGATAATGTGAAAAACTTTCGTAATTTAAAAAGTTTCCCCCTTTATTAAATGAAATTTTTTGTGTAAAATTATTTAAAAATATATGTCTTCATACAGTTCTGTAGAATATATAATTACTAAAAAAAAAAATTTCATGAATTTTTTTTAAAAAAGTAAACTATGTTATTTCAAAATTTGCATGAAGTTTCCCTAATTCGTGGATATTGTTTTTAAAGTGTATTTAAAAAGCTTAATGTCCATTATTACATTTCATTTAAACTTACTCTAACATAACTTAAAACAAACTTAACCAAACTTTATATACTTAAAATACAACTAATCTGTCTTCATCTAGTTTGTCTATCCCTCCTTCCCTACAAATAATAGCCTGATTACAATTTGAGTAAGATTTTTTGAACCACCTTCTAAGCCACAGGTAGGAAAATATATTTAAGTACCTTCAGGAAAAGAAATTTCGTATTTTAAAGCTTAAGTTTATGTATTAAGTTTAGTATTGTTGTCAATAAGTCACCCTATATATCTTTTATATTATTCGTCCATCCACCTTCTTGACTATTTGCCTCCTGTTTAACTGCTCTATTTCGTCTTCTACCTTGTTCTCAGATGCCTTGTTCATATTTCCTAGCATTTACAAGGGTCCCCTCTTCAATAAATTCCATTATTCTCTTCTTCCGCGCTTATCACTTACTTTGTCCCCAGTAAACATTTAGTGAAGTGCCCTATTTAGTGACGTTTCTATCACTATTGCACTTCAATTATAGTTCGCATCAACTTTATCTTCAATTGTATTCCGACAGGTGGAGTGGTTCAGTCATCTGTAGCCGATAAAACAGACATTTCATATGAACGATTGTGAGAAACTGAACTATAAATGAACTCTTTCATGACAAAAAAATCATACGCATCTTCAATATGATGTCAAAGTGACTCCAAAATGTTTACTTGGTCTTTTGTAATTTGTGTCTTCCATCTCTCCCTCAATACTCCACATTTCTCTCATCCTCTTATCATACTAAAGAAAATAAAAAAGTTTTTCGTTTTAATTTGTAAAAATATTAACGTAATTCATGTTTACGAGAATAGTACATTTTTGGAAAGTTAGTAATTTATTTCGTAAGCAATCTTAATAATGCTTTGATTACAATAACTGGATATAAACTGCGCTACACTACACAAGCAAAAATGTTGCATAAAACAATCGCACGCATACAAACAAATATCAAATAAAAACAAAAAAATCATCAAGTGGTGTACAGCAAACATCATACCGTCTTCGTGTTTGTAAATTGATGTGCACTTGAAAACTGTAGCGTGTACCCTCTACAAATACAGATATACTCACTCGTTGACTGTAGTCATGTAATCGTGATTGAATGCCAAGTGCAACGCAACCAACAAGAACAACAACAAGAAGAAGAAGACAATTGGAATTGTCACTGCGAAACCGTCACTTCTTGCTGACAATGGGAAAACTGAATTAAATAAAAATATAAAAACAGCAGAAAGACATCAGGCTTAAATCAAGCACTTGAAAGAAACGTGATTTGAGTTGTACTACCCAAATTACGAGAGATGACATAAATAAGAAGATGCTTTTAGTGTTTATACTTTCAAATGACGGAATTATTGTCGGAAATTTCATGATTTACAATAACTTCATTTTACTGCAAAGTGGCGGGAAGGTCTTTGTTTTTATTCTTACTTAGAAAAAAGTTTCTTATGTATTTATCGTAAATTTATAAATACATTATGGTCGGTAAACACATAAAATTTATGCCATTTGAAACTATTACATAAATAAACAGAAATTTTGCATAAAAAATTGAAAATTATACTTCAAATTCTAAAATTTTGCAAACGTAGAATAAACGTGTTGCCAGTAAACCATGTATATAATAATCATGAGGGTTAAGTTAAAAAATGAGATTTATAGATTTCTGTAATAATGCTTTATTAAACGGTAATTTATATTTTGTTGAGATCCATGTAATTATAAGAGATAAACTCTGCGTTGTTTCTGTAGAACTAAATACATGAATGTATAAAATCCGACTGATTACTATTTTTGATTAATTTGCGACATGAAAATGTTGTATGCAACAAGTTGCTTCAATGTTATATAATTCTAAAAGGCGTATTCAGAATAAACATTACATATACTTAAATATAACATTATTTGTGCTAGCAAAACTCGAAAAGTAGTTAGTCGATCAACTTGAAATTTCACACAACGCGCGTGTTTTCGAAAATACATTTCATCTCTTTCGTTTCTTCTCAGTTAATCGTCATCTGTGTTTTGTGTGTGTGTCTTTTATTTATTTTTCCATTCGTGTCATATCAGACAGTCTTAGAGAAGTATGGCCAGGCTTAGATAGTTTTATAAGAAATATAGGATTAAATATACATGTTTAAACAAATAGCACTTCTGCAGACCGTGCTTAGAAGACAAAACTTCTACAAATTTTATGCAAGTATTATATACTTGTAGTTTAAAAATATATATAAAACATACTTGTAAAGTATGTACCATTTTTAATATTAGATTAGATTTATATTTCCTGCTAAACACAAAATATCGATGTTACCTTTTATACATGTAATATTATGAAAACTTAGTAATATTTAATCTAAAAGGGTATTCTTTTTTAGCAATCGTAAAAGTTTTTAATCCTTAAAAGAGTGTTTTAGTTTCTATAACCCTTGAAATGGTATTCTTAAAAAAATTTATGACTATGTTAATGTCAAGTAGATTTATTATCAAAAGGTCAAATAGATTACAATAGGTTGTATATTAGATAAAATAGTTTTCCTTAAATGCACATAACTGTGTTTAGTATTTATTTTCGAAAAGAACCTAAGTATCTATACCATTTATATAGAGGACCGTGAACAGGATATTTTAATGAACAATTAATTTAAAGTCAAAGCGCATGCGTTCAGATCACGTTATTAATTTTATATTAAATTCAGTATAATTATATTTGAATTGTTTCTCTATAACTACAAGCTACGTTAATTGTGTTGAAATAGATAAATAGATAAATATTTCTAATTAATGACTCAAAGTACAATGTCATGAAACTGGGCCTGCCCTCAGGTAGAGATAACAAGTTCGCTTCATTCGACGAAATCACGACATCAGGTTTGTTGAAAAACTCGAGAGAATATCTATGAGAAAATAATGCGGGTACTACAGATAATTGCATTCTGGGAAAGAAATTTATATTAGTTTAATCACATTGAAGAAATACAGAGGGGGACTCTGTCGTATTCAGTCTTTGGAGAATGAATTGTTGGAACATTGTAGGTTATCTTTCTCCGCGATCGTCGAAGCTGATACATGATCAACTTGGTTATCAACCTTGTTGTCAATTTGTCAATTTGTCGTGTTGAAGCGAATATTGAACGTCTGTAGTCTTGTTGATAACAAGGAAGATAGATTGACAACAAACTTGATCATCTATCTATATATCTATGATTTCTTTTATTTGTATTAACTTATCAAACGTTTTTGCCGTTAGGCATTACATTCTTCATCCAACCAGATATTCTATTAATAATTCTACTATTTACTTCTTAATCTTACTCTCTTTTTTTTTATATATAGTTTCTCGGGCTTCCTAGGCACGTAGCCTTTTATCGCCCCTAATATTGTTCTGCTTCTTCTTATACGTTATATCCAGACAACAAGAATGATCTATTCATGGCTACTACAGTTATATATTTCGGTTTCTCAATTAAAAAGGCGGTGTTAACAGAAACCGTCTGCGAAGTCTGTAGCACCGCCCTTTGGAGTCCATTTCTTGCCATTGCTGTATTTTTACATTGCCACAGAATGTGGTCAGGGTCTGCCTCCTCTTCACCACATTCGCATTTAGAGTTTGGAATGATTTTGTTTCTTACTAGATGTTTCAGAGCTCTAGTTACTCTCTTAATAATAACATCAAGCTTCCTCTCAATTGCCCTCCTTCTTTCTTAATTTTCTCCTTACTTCCGCCATCCATCCTTTTCCGTTGAGAATCTCCTCCTGATATAATCCTCTTTCAATCTTCTCATGACACCTACTTTTAATATGCTCCAATTTTTCTTCTTTCTTTTCAGATACATGTTTTCTCGTTCTCTTTCTTTGTTCTCTAGTCTAAACCTCGCGATTCCTTTTCTCCCTGCTTTTCCAGATACTCCTTCTCGTATTGTCTATATTACATTTCGCTTCATGCATCTGCTCAATTATTTCAACATTATTTTTATTTTAATAAAAAAAATTGTACCGCGTTGAGATTAGTAATACTATTATAAGAATATATTTACGAATTTCGAATACAGTCTTAACATTTGAACTGGTTATACACTCAGTCGCAGACCATTCCAGAAATCCAAATCGCAAATCTCTATAGTTTTACCATTCTCACAATACATTATAATAAAACATTGCAAATTATATTACGTCATAATTATTTTATTGAAACCCAAATATATTACTAACACATTACAGACCCGAGGCGAAAACCTCCATTTACTTCCGCCACTGGACGTACTGGAGTGGTTAAAAGATTTATTTCAGGGCAGATAACACGTATACAAAATTTTTAGAAACGGATACAATATTAGTTTTGATCCATTTGAACAAAATAACAAAAAACAGTGTATAAAAATATTTTGTCTATTTTCTATACAATCTTCTGTACAAATCAATAGCGAGCTACTAAAGGTAAAAGTCCACAGGCTCGTAATGCTTGCATCAAACGCATTGGCTTAATTTAATAAAGTGAAGAAGGTGTATGCAGTAACTTAGTTTTCGTACATTTATTGAGAAAAAATGGAAAATGCTTTAAAAGGTGCAAAACATAAGTTAGAAACATAAAATAATTAGTTTAAAATTTCCTAAATTTACTTTTATGTAATATTGTTGTAAAACTAAATCTTTTGTTATTCAAAAAGATTAAACTGGAGCAAATAAAATCTATTACTAGAATATTTGGCGTCTGGACGTGACATTCCCGTATGACATACTACATTTTGTTGTACAGAAAAGAAAGTATCGTTCGGATAGTACCTATATAGTATAAAGATATCGTGGAAAATAATCAGAAAACTTTGAGAAGTTCTAAAGGAAATTTATTTGTAAATATATGTCACGTGTAACAATAATAGAATTTGAACCGGCAACTGAAGTTGAATAACACAGTAACAAACAAGAAGTTGATAAACAAATCTATCAAACTCCTCGTTATACGAAATCAAGGAACAAATAATATGTCATGCTTTTTCGGTAAGTTATATGATATTATTATGAAGAATTTCTAGTTCTTTTATACTCATAAATTATTTTAAATGGAACTACAATATAGTCAAAAATATTGTTTCAATATGACTGCTGTGTCCTCGGGTTCAATACCATTGATGCTTGTGAAAAGGAAAAATAATCCTGATTACTTATTTCTTTCGTGACGTCATATGCAGAGCTCCAATTCAAATTTAGTATAGATATAACTTCATCAACTTTCGGATATTTAAAAACATAAAAAACATCAATAAACATATATAACTCTTTATTTCAATTAAAAATTTAAAAAACTACCCCTAAAAAATGCGTTCACAAGCCCATTGTAAAAAGGCTTGTGTCCTATGTCTTAATTTCTATAAAAGTGTACTATATATTGATAAAGTTGGTTACTAGAACCTCAAATGTTCAATTATCTTTTAATAACTCATTATATATTGGGAGATATCAACAATTAAAAAAGTCATTTTGTTTCTTAAATTATTAAAGGGATTCAACGTTGTACACATTCCAAGTGCATGTGACATCACAATCCTTGTGTAAGGTTACCAACCTAACAGCTCATAAATCTCTGCTATATGTATTTATATATCAAAATATCAAATATTATTCACAGCTATTTCAAGGAACAATAAAATTCCAAATGTATGTCTGCCTTAGCAGGGTTAAATAAAATAAAAGCTTATTATTCTTTGATTTGACTTGATTATTTGACTACCAACAGCTACAGAACATTACCACAGCACTGACCTATTCAACAAATAACTGACGTTAAAATGCATTTCACGTCATACAAATATGGCCGATCATTTCTAGCGCTAAAACTACAATTCAAACTTTTAATTGCTATATCTCCGTCAATATTTAGATTTACATTTATTAACATCAAATTCAATCAACAATTGAAAAATTGACCACTAAAAAATGAGGACACAAGCCCATTTAATTCTAACGTGTACCATTATTCCATTTAAACGCAGACAATATTTCTCTCATAATACAAAGCACCTGTAAAATATATAATTCAAGATAAATCATAAATACATTAAAGAAACTGTAGATTTATTTTTATCATATTGCATCTACAAATCTAAAACCAATATGACTAATAGAAGTTAGCAGAGCTGCGTTATTGAACAACATGTAGTGCATTATTAACTTCACAATAATTGTGTAGAGCCTGCAGCATAATTGGAAACACCCCTGATTGTCTGTTTATACATTTATGTTTAACATGCTCCTCAGTGCCTAAATTGGCAGTTTAAGATGATTATAGGTTAGTTGTATGCTATTAACACAAAATTGTAGGCAACTACTTTTAAGATAGTTTAAAATAAGGTGTCTTTGTTGTAAAAATATATGTGTTCATTTAGTTGCCTTAGAATCAGGCGCATAATTTTCTGAAAGTTTTTAATATCGTGAATGTATAGATACGTACATAATTGTAATATGTAATAACTTCAGTTATTTTGAGCGAAAAGTTCAATTTTATTAAAAATATTTTCTTTACTTTAATTTATTTAAGATCGGTCTATAATAATATAATAATCATAAGAATTACGTCTTGAATACCTTATCGAGTTCATTATACTATACCAAGAATAGTGACTGTTTATAAGTGAAATTAAGATTGCATGTTGGAGGTGACTACACCTTTCCAACTATATTGGTTTGAATTGATTCCTAGATTAACAGTTCGTGGTATCAACGCTTCATAGATATTGAAACATGCTTGAATAAAACATTGGTTTTTCTATATTGGTATTTTTTTAATAAATATTTCACATTTGTATAAGTACAGATTAAATAACATATCATTAATTTATTAAATTAATTTACTATAACAATTAGCGATACTTAAAAGTAATAATTAATATGTAGCTGTATTAATTCAAAATAAACAATTTTAGGATTAAAATTACACTCAGCTTATATCAGTATATGTTAATTAACATGCCTACAAGGTAGAGGTACGATATATCACCATGAATTGAAGTATATAAATAACTAACGATTCAAAAGATAAATACCATGTACTCTAGAAGGAGGAACAAAAAAGTGGAAGCATAAGTCAGCCGCAGGGCAACACTGTCCGGTCCGAACGAAACGAGTAAACCATGTGTTAAAATATTACAGGATGGAAAACAGAAATGGTACACGGTACAAGTTCATTGTAATATTACATGTTCATAATTTATTTAAAACTTTTGTTTGAAAGTTGAATCCCAAATGTTAAAACATTCTACAAAACTTATTCAAAGTTACACAATTTTATAGAAAACCTTTGCTTTATTTTATAAATTATTGGAGCTTAAGCTGACATGGTGATGGTAGATGTAAAACTGGTTAGGATTTCAAAAGCTGTTTTTGACCATGACTCTTTGCTTCGTTTTCATTTAGTATTTAATTAAATTAATACTAAGTTTTAAAAATCTGTTAATTTTATTATTTACATTTTCAATTCAATATTCAATCAAAAATATAGTGGACTACATATATTTCATATGCCTTTTCTAATATAGAAAGTAATATGAAAAACCAATCTGTATTTTAGCGAAACTATTATTTTTTTAAATAAAACATAAAATCTTTTTCTGATATATCATGTAACCCAATTATACATTGCTCTTGTTTATTTAGTCTTGTAAAAGCTTGCACTGGGTTATAATACAGAAAATAATAAGGTATATACTGAATATTACACATAATGCCATAGGCCTTATTACTCTAACTTTTCAAAGGCAAACATTTTTAAAAGGCACAAAAAAGTATATAGAGACAAAATCATAAGGATATTTACAATGGATAATTAACTTTAAGGAAAGTTTTTATGTTTTACAGGGCGAGTTGTTTATAAGCTTTATAGAATATTTAATATATAACATAATTCTATCCTCATACTTAATTAGTATTTAATATATTTTAAAACAAATATATTTAACATTATGCATTATTTTGGAATGAATTGCAAAAGCTGGTATTGTCTCAAACATTAAAGAACTGTTATTTCACTTGATTCTAATCCCTTACAACTTTATGTTTATTAGAACTTTTATTATGCGATCTCATATGCTGATACAATCCTGCACTTTGAGCAAAAGAGGAACCACATTCATGACAAGAGTAAGGTTTCTTCCCACTGTGAATTGCTTTGTGTTTTCTTAAAACGGTTGCTAAATGAAATAGTTTATGACAAACTTCGCATTCATGTTGTTTCTCCATATGCTTAATTTTAACATGTGTGCTAACAGCACTACTAGAAATAAATTTTTGATCACAAAATTTGCAATTATAAGGACGTTCTCCAGTGTGTAGTCTCATATGTTTTCTTAAAGACTGGGTATTAACGAAATACTTTTCACATAATGTACATTTTTCCGGTTTCTCTTGTGTGTGTACTCTCTGGTGCATTTGATAATTGTATGAAGTAGAAAACGTTTTGTCACATATGAAACATTGATAAGGCTTCTCCCCAGTATGGACTCTAATATGTCTTTGTAATACACATTTAGTTGCAAACATTTTGTTACAATTTTCAACCTCACATTGAAAAGGTTTATCCCTAGTATGTATTCTCATATGAACTTTTAATGAATTTGATGCTAATAATTTTTTACCACAAATATTACATATATGATTCTTTTCTCCTTTGTGACCTTTCATATGCGTATACAAACTAGCTCTAGTTGATAAGTTTTTACCACAAATTATACAAACATAACCCTGCTTAAAAGTCGAATGCACACTTTTAATATGTTCTTTTAGACGATGTTTATGTTTAAAGTTTTTATTACATAATTCACATAATAATCCCACGTCCTTATCATGTTCTATTTGAATATCTATTTCATTGCGATTGGAATTACTTTCACCGCAATGATGACTAGCATTGTGCTCTTCCAAATAGGAAAAGCTTGAAAATGAAACATCACATTTGTAACAATAATGCGTTGAAATATCGTATCCACTTTCTATCTTCTTTGAAATAATCGTGACTTCATTGTCTATAATCTTATCATATTCAATTTTACCGTCACCAATTTCAGAACTATCAATTAAAACTTGTTTAGTTGGAGCTTCTACGCATTTTTTTAGAAAAATTTCAGATGTTTCACATTGTTTCTTGAATTCAAAGGCTATAACAACAGTCTTTAAGCATTCGCTGCAAATTTGAGAGGGTAGACCATCGTTTTCAGAAATCTAAAAATAATATTTAATTATTTTTAATATTGAAAATGGGTGAAATAGGTGATATTCTGCTATATTATAAGAATACATAAATTTATACATTCAATCTTCTACCCAATTATTTCAGACTAATCACAAATCATAACAAAATAAAAATTTAGCAGATGTCATTGACCTTTTTTATATTCGTACAACAAAACATCACGAGCCAAATCTATATATTTCTAGTTAATCAAATCTGTTGTTCGAATCGTATTACTATTTTATATATGAAGTAGAACATACTTTTAATACAGCAAAAGATAAGAGCATATCTGTTATTGTTGGTGAATTCATTGATTTATTATCATAGCTTTCAAAAACATGTTTATCTTGCGTTGTTATTAAACATAAACAAGTACGACACACATTGCCTAAATTGATTGGTATTTTGTTAACATTACAATCCATTTCAATAATTATTTAATAGCAAATTTATTTTTAAACTTATTTGTAAACCTATATAAACAAAACGCACAACTGTCAAAAAAATTTGATTGCAATTCGAGCCCAATTGTATAGTCGCGCTCAGCTGTCATTTATTAGTTTTTAGAACTTGTTCGGAAAAATATCTTGAACGTTCTAGGTGTAGCGATAGATGGCAATACATATAGCATTTAATAGTATTAAAACTTATAACTGAAATACATTAATTAGTTTATAAATCGTTAGCAAAACTTAATGATACTCAAATATTTGTAAGAGGTAAACTTATAATATAAGGTAACATGTTATTGTTATCACAGATACTTAATGTTTGAATGTTTGCTTTTTTTCAAAAACTATTTCTAAAGACAGGAGATTAATTAAATAAATAAATAGATAAAGTATTAAGCTGTTCTACTTAGAATACATAAGCTTATTTCTAAGTTTTTTCAATTTCTAATTAAATTTAACTTTTAAGATTCGTGTTTGTTATACCCATGCTCAGAACCTATTTGTGCTGCAGATATCTATCTTAGCAGCATCAACAGTACACTGAACTATATCCTGCCATTGAACTACATTAACACATATAATTCATTTTAAGTCGATCCTTCTTCCGTACGCACTATATCCTTTCTAATCATATTGGTGTTTTAGTATTTAACAGTATTAATTACTAATTAACAATAATTTCCATTAGATTTATCACAATTTAGTCATGAAGCACGATCTAATTATAATATTTAAAATCGTATACTATTGGGAATATATTTTTATTTTTTTGTGACGGAAATGTGATGTCATATAACCTCGACAATGTACATGTTGAATAAGAAAGCTATTGGCACGCTCCATATATCATCAGACCTACTAGCTAAAACGCGTTTTCGCGAATGCGATATTCTTAAAATGAAAAAAGTCTTCGCATATACAGGGTTTTCACAAATTTCGTTTACAAGTTTAAACATTTACTACAAATATGGTTGGTATTATAAATTTACGTTAACGATCTTTTATCCTACTGACAGTCTATTTTTATATTACTGAACTGTATTTACTTCTTAAAACAAATTATTTAATTGAGTTTGGTAACCATTTGTCTCATCTCAAAATAAATTATGTCCATGATGTTTTCGATCTAACTTCGTGAGTGTTCTTGGATAATCGTTCTGGGAAGTACTCTATGCCCAAATATTGGTGCTTTCTTTAAATTCTTGTTTCTAGTAATTTCAAATTTCTTTCTACCCAGCCTAAAAGGGCACCTTAAAACTAAGATTAAATATAATTCAGTAGCTACGAATAATACTTAACTTTGACTTATGAAGAAATAGAATGTAGAACTTGATTTAGTCTTAGAATATTATTCAGTCAAAATACTGACATTTGTAACATTGTTATGCAGAGTTGAAACAAATTTTTATAATATTAGACGAATTTAAAATCAGTAATTTATAATATGAAACTTTTTTGTAATAAATGTTTAAGTTTGGATACAAACTTTGCAAGAACCCTGTAGTACTGATAAGATTAGTATTAGTAAATAACATAGTAAACACACCACACATTCACTCGCGGAGTCTCGCAGCATGCTTTCAACGGTATAGAAGCAGTTTAATTTTGTCTTTTAGACTTGCATCTGTATTTTAAAAAGTCTAATTAATTCATATATTTAAAATAAATGAAATTGACATTAAAAATAGGTACTATTTTTATAAAATATTACTTATCGTTTTGTGTATTTAAAAATGAAGTGAGTGATTAAAATAATCAGTGGAAATATACAACGTAATTAAATTTGATTTAGTATTTACTAACAAATATGACGTGTTTAGAATTTAATTAAAATAATCATTTTATATATTTGAGGTGAAATTAATATTGTCGTGTTTGCGATAGTTTGTTTTGCTATATACTAAGTGAGTGGGTTTTCTTCAGTCAGGTATGTGTATTTTATATATTGTTATATGTTTTATATAAATATATTGTTTTGTATGAGATTTTAGTTTTCTAAAAATATTGTCATAGTCAGCTGTTGTTTACGTGATCGAAAACGGCCGAACGAGCTTCTTAGTATCTTGTCCTTTAAAGTTGCGTAAAATTGGAATGTATTTATTTTTAAATGTTAAAAAACTTTATAAATTAAACTGTTTGACTTTAATATGATAATTATTTAGGTTGTTGACATAGATGTCACTAAAAATAAGCCAATAGTCTTTTGTGTATTTTATTTTGTATGTAATGCTACATTATAATAATAAAAGAAATATGTAAAAGGTAAACCTTTTATGTTAAATAAACCTTACATATACGTAACTGTGTTTAGCGGTTATTTTACTTATTTTTTCATTAAACACAATTACATAATTTTAACGTATATTTTATTTAAAAAATATAAAATTTATATGAGGAACTTGATGTGAATAATTTTAGTTTTATTTCGGGTATATTTTTACAAAGAATATCTAGTACGTGATTTTCGTAAAATATTTAATGTAATATTTACGTTTTATGTGTAGGCGGTTACTAATGAACAATAATGATACGATATAAGTATTCTATAGATTTAAACTGAGAGATAACGCATCAAGTATATTCACATTTTTGCTTTAACAATTTAGGCTATTATACTGCATATAAATATTGTACGTTGCCTTCTCAGTGGTGTACAAAGACTGATGGAGGCCTTGAGTTACTGAATAAGAGAGTGGGGGGGGGAGCTTTTTAATTTTCTCTCACGCGAATTGTATTCAGTCACCACCTTATGTTTAGCTGCTACATTGGACGTTCTTTAGATCTCACGTGAAATACACATACGTGAACATAATTTTTGGGTGCTCCTTTACCTACCTTCACGGTACGCCTCTGTGTCTCCCTATTTCTTAACGTTATCTAAGTTTTATCTTTTAATTTGGTATTTATTTATTCACTTGGCTTGTACTATATTTAGATTTTTTTATGAATTTTATTTTTTAATTTTTTTTAAATATGCATTTTTATTTATTTAAGTTCGTTTCTATTAGATAGTAGAATTATAATATCTGAGTAGTAGGTTTCAACTGGAAATTGCAATACTGCTTCTTGCTCATCTAGAATATAGCTAGCTCTCAGTTTGAACTTAAGGTATCAGGAAAACAGCTGCTATGATAGTGTGGTCGAAACTAGCACATATTTTTTAGAGTAGTAAAATTGATTAATATTGATAACAGAATCTAAATTTATTGAGGACAACATACAAGATTATTTCTTGTTTTATTTGATTTAATTATTTATTTTTAAAATTTAAATGAATTAAGCACAATGATATGTAATTTAATGAGTTAGGCCAGAACAATGTAGTGGCAAAAACATTAATATAAATAATAAAAAGACAAAATTATTTCGCTAAAATTACATTTATTCGACAAGTTCTTACTATGGCATCATAATAAATATAGACAGTATTTAATATTCAAACCACAAATACAATTTAATAACATTTTAATTGTGGTATGACGACTATAGCTACAAAAATAGTATGAAGAATACAAATAAAGTAATGAATAAGCAAACGACATTTGTACAACTACGCTGACGCCAGTACGTGTATGCCACACTGACATAGTGGGCAGTGAAACTTCTGTTGGGGGGGAAGTGGGGAAGGGAGGCAGTGTGTTGTAATTTGTTAATCAGTCAACTAATAAACGAGTATAACTGTTTTGATATATTGCTTATATGGTAATAATAATATATTTTATTAAAAAATACATCTGTTAAGTATTAAAACATTTATAATGTATTCAGTATGAAAACATATGTTATCAATAATACGGTATTACAATACACAGGCAATCTGTGACGCGTATTTTGACATAAGTGAGTTTACTGCTTTGAGATAAGTCCACTTTCACTATTTATACTCCCGTATATACTTCAGTGCATATGTCCGAAAACCTGCTGTGACCTCGACAAGAATTCCAGTAAGCTAAATGTGTTTTTTGTTTCATTTTGGCGTTCCAAATAAGTTACCAAAAAGTTTCGAGTCGTCACTTGACATTGGCTACATAACGAGTTGAACATAACTGTAGCTTAAGCAAGCAAAATACCTCGGTTACATTTTTGTTAGTTAAATGTGGTCAGCCTTTAACTAAAATAGAAATTTGACTTATACCATAACTGAAATATAATTGGCTTTGCTTTCCATCTTTTCTTCTTCTTTATAAAATATTACTAAAATCAACAAATGAATTCATTAGTAGATTTAATTTTAGGTTCATTTAAACTACAATATATTAACACCAAGACTAATTCATCAAAATTCTGAAATAAAACAAAGATTGTTCCCTTAAATTATTAAAACGTGCTTGAACTTAACAGAGTTGTTTCAGGTGCATTTACTTTTATGTCTTAATACTTAATTACTAATTAGTAATTAAGTGAGAGTTGAATTATTGGTGAAGTAAATTAATTAACTAAAGTATTCCTTTTGCCACTTCTCTGCGATTTAGGTTCTATCCATCATGATGCAGTAATAACTATAAGCTGTTTTAAAAATCTAAAACAAGAAAATGTAAAGTTTCAATCAATTTGTATTCCAAATATTAATGCAGTTTGATTTATTCAGAAATCATAGATTACCTGCACCATAGTGGCCAGACAAAGATCCACCATACCCATAGCTTGCAGGGAATGGCCACGCTGCCCGTAACTCATCATGATAATCAGAGATTTTTGTTGTTTTAAATTTAAATTGTACCATTCAATCCCGTATAGTTTATAGTTAAATTCTTGCAACTGAAAAAAAATTGGAAAGAAAGATACGCGTTTGCAAAAGTTTGTACTATAAAAAATGGCATCATACCTTGTTTTGTATAATTTCCCCTCTTATGCATATTAGACACACTTTCAGAATTACTCCGACACCAAAGAGTGTATAACGTAACTTGCCTCCAGCTGCCGCGCATAATAGTGTACTCGGCATAGCAATCATAGTAGTCAGAAGATAGGCACCAAAGCTTTTGGAGAAAACATTGTTGGCTCGAGTAAAAGATCTGAAACAAGTTTTTTGCTTGTAATGTTCAGTGTCCTAAATCCGGAAAAACGTTTCAAATAACAAAAGGATAAAACTTAAAATATTTGTATCTTTCTATTTGCACCGTACCTTATAAGATCCCAGTACATTTCCACGCATTCTCTCAGAATTTCGTCATCAATTTCTTTTTGCTGCCCAACCGTTGATAACTTATGTTCTATTACATCAAATTGAAGAGAAATTTCATCTAGTGTTAAAATAAATATTCCATCATAAGATTTAGCTCCATTCGACAGAGAAATAAGTTGTAAAACGATCCATGCATAATTTATTTCATAGAAAGGACTCTCATATGGAGGAACAAAAGGCAAATAGCTGTCAAGCGGCAGAGTTCTCTCTTTAGCAAATAAAGGAGCAAATCCAAAGCATAAAATGATTACAAATGTTACTAAATATACACTTATAATAGACCGTGTCGAATTTTTTGGTCGAACTTTCGTATCCTTCATATTTAGTGTAATGATATCTTCTTCATATTTTATTCGAAATATTTTAAAAGTTTCAACCAAAAGTAACAAATCGTTAGAAGCAAGACGTATGAAAAACATTTTAGACACAATTTGGAAGGAGACGGTTGCTAATAACAACGATTCAATGGCTCTGACGAATTCGTTACGATGATAATAGACTGCATTTAAACCGAACATCGGAAATGTGCACATTGCCACGATCAGAAAAACTTTATACACTTTCATTTTTATAGTAATTGGACGTTTATCCAAAACGTAGATTCCAATGATTGATAACAATGTATTTACTAATTTAATTGATTTTTCAAGTTCTTGGATTGGTTTGAAATCCATTGCTGGTTAGTGCTTCTTCTTAGTCAATGGTACTAACTCTTCTAGACATTTCTTATGACCACTTCTAACGTTTTATACTCGTGAATAATCTATTTCAACTCCAGGTGTCATTTAATGATATGTTATTAAACTTTTCCGTGTTTGTTTTGAAATTATGTTTGCGCGCTAATTATATGAGCAATATGTGAGGCCGTAATTTGCCAGCTGAAACTAAAGCTTGCATTTTAAGTTCAAGATTACACGTAATTTGTGAGAAAATTTAATAATCAGTAATTTGAATTGTTTTTCTTCCTAACATAAAATACTCGGTGTGCTGTAATCAATACGCCTACCTGTCTTAGTAATATGTAAGCTAATGTTAAAGATTTTAATTGATTTTGTTAATAAAGACACGATAAGCTTTAATAAGTAATTTAAGTTTAATTTACAAATCAATTACAATCTAATATGTATATGGCTACTAAATATGATCACTACCCGCTTTACAAATAATCCTGTTATAAAATTTATACCAGGTATAATCTGATAATAAGCCTGAATGGACTTTATACCTGCTATAAATTTTATAACAGGTTTATTTATAAGGCTGTGTAAGGCATATCCGTTGTGTAGTCAGAATCTCTGAATGAATGAGTCTTTCTAGATCAGAATGATGTTATCGTTCTGCTTGACTTAATTTAACAGGGTTGTACTGGGAATACGAGTATTTATAGTGCCAGAATTATGTAATTTTATAAGCTATCAGCATTCATATATTTAACGATCATAATAAGTTTCATAATGTACAACTGCATGGTGTAGCAATATTGTTAGTGCAAAATGGTAATTAACATAAGTGAAGACAATAGTAATTGTTACATCACTTATGTTTAACACGTGTAAGCTGAAGCCTGGAGAAATAACAGCCTTAACATTAAACTTCTACGTTTCCATTGACAATGTCATAACATACTCATATCATATCGTATTGTTAGTGTAAAACGAAGGTTACTGCTAGAAAATAGTATATTTTATTTTTATATCTTTTATGCAAATATGACACACACACACACACTTATAGCATTTTACTACACATGCAATAGTAAAGCACTGTCCCGCATCTAACATTTTTTGAGGTGAGGCAAAAAACACTGGCACTTAAAACAGCTGCCATTTTTAATGTTGGCCTCAACAATTTTAGTTATTTTACATGCAATTTCTTAATTTAATCAATACTTTTTCATATATATTTTTTAATAATTATTCGTCCTCCGGCTTGATTTTTCCTTCCGTTACCCCCTCCCCCATACTCATCTTAGATCTGAGGCAGATTGAGTATTTTTTGATTGGTACCCATTATTACTTGACATATCACTTAAGGTCATATTTACAAATATTAGATTCATCAATCAAAACTGTATTTATTTTATTGTTTTTTTATCGCTATAAGCTAATTACAAGTACATTTCATTTTCTACTTAGTTACATACTTAGGAGGATATTCCAAATTTAATAAACAATGTATTCCTTTCTAATTCAACTGTATTTTTCTTTCTATTCGCTCTTGTCCCTTGCTTTGCCATGTCTTCGCTCTACTCTTCTTCCTATACTGTACGCTTCCTCCCTATTTCAGCTGTGCACCTTCCTCTCTTCTTCAATCTCAGCAAGAATTCTTCCACGCTCTTTCCACTCTTATCTTTTCCTCTATACGTATTTTTGATATACTCATAATTTTTGCTTCTCCTCCTCACAAGTCTTTGATACTCTTTCTATCATTTCTCACAAAAACTCACCGAAAACTAAGTGTCATTCTAACAGTTACGTCGTTCTCTTAGAAATATTGTTACAACATTACATCACATCTACTGTGATTTTCAAAATAACAGAAATTATAGCTAAATTGAAATATACGTTTTTTACCTTTCACAAAGTAATAGAATATTAATTAATTAAAACTGTAAAACGAGAATAATCACAACATGGTAACTCGGTGACATTGTTTCTGTAATATTTTAATTAATTTAGTTAATGAGGTGTAGTAGTGGGAATCTAATGTACTTGTTGACGTTTTTCATGTTTTCCTGTTTTTAACTTAATGATTCATAAATAATAAATGCCATGTATACTACGCACTTTTAATGAACGTTGGACGTATAAAAAGGCATAAATTAATTGTTTATTTAAATAATTTAGATATTACTATACATTCCTTTAGTTCATTGACTCATTCGTACTTTATCGACATATGTACAAACGGACGGACGTTGAATGTGTAAAGTACTACGTACTACTTTGTGCCACACTTTGAATACAGTAGCAATGTACTTTTGTGGACTGTAAAATCGTAACTGAGAATTTTGAAATATAAGTAGCTTTTTTTTTAATTAGATTTAAACCACAGTGAAAATAAAAGGTATTGCTAATTTTGATTAAGAAATTATTGTGTAAATGTGTATTGTTAATTGCGATTGTGTAAAATATTTATCACTTGCCCTGAAACCTGCGCCACGATCCCAGGTAATCATTTGATGACATAATTCGCTAGATGAAGTTTCAGTTAACACAAGAACTCAATTGTACTTCGCATTGACGTTTTTATCGCTTAGATTCTGAAAGGTGTAGAGTGCTATTCAGATGATAGCAAACTTACTACTTTGAAGTAAATTTCTACATGAGAATTTTGAATTTTGAATTTTCAAAAACGCCTGAAATTTACAACTACCCTTTTATACTACCTTTCATTAATTGAATTGCCCTGTTGTAATTCTGTAAATTAAGTTATCTATGATCGATTTTTGTCAATCAAGATTTCGTAATAGTTACAAGTATGCAGTGAAAAGTCGATACTCCACTGTACGTCACAAGTAAAAATTGATCTAAAAATCATATTATAATAAATTAATAATTTATTATTAATAAATAACATATTATTTCTCGGGCTTCCTAGGCACGTAGCCTTTTATCGCTCCTAATAAGGTACTGCTTTTTTTTATACTTTATATCCCGACAACAAGAATGATCTACTCATGGCCACTGCCGTTATAATTTCGGTGTCGCATCTAAAAGGCGGTGTTAAAAGGAAGCATCAGAAAAGTTCCTAGGAGTTAATTTCTTGCTTTTGCTGTATTTCTACATTGCCACAGAATGTGGTCAGGTTCTGCCTCCTTTTCACCACATTCACACTTGGTGTTGTTAATCATCAGTTTTTATAATCATTTGTTTTCGGTGACTAACAGTTAGAATTTCCTTAGTTTCCTTCTATGTGTGATAACGGTGTACTTAAATTGTGATATTTCACGCAATATTTAAGTTTACATAATATGTCACTGGGATGGGCGTACCATGCTTACCGCAAGCTACGCACTTATGCTATTTTTTATGATTATAGTTGTGGTTTTCACAAAATGATAACGTTATTTATTTCATAATGGTTTAAAGTACCTATTGCGGTTTTTGGACTATTTCTTATATTTGTCAATGTAAGAGAACCATGCGACGCTTATATTGGCGTCTTCTTATAATTTCATTTAATGGCCAATAAAACTTCATTTATAATAGATATAAAAGTCTAGACTGCTTTTATATTTTTCCTGTGGAGAAAGTCAGTCAGAAATGCAGTAAGCATTTCTTTCTTTTAATTCGAGGAAACATTATTATTTGTCAATCCAGAATATTTTTCCTAAACAAGTTTTATTAATAGCAAAAACAGGACGCCCGTGCTTACAGACAGTTTTAAATTTGATAATTAACCGTAAAACTATATTTTTTGTGTATATTTTTGTGGTGTTAATTATTAAGTATTCAGATGGTCCGCACACCCTGATATTTTTCAAAAAATGTATTTTTTTGGCTTAGATTTAATAACTATACTTTTAAGAATATTTCCATATATTATGTCTGACTTATAGCAATTTAAATTATACCTTTTTTTCTTTAGTATTTATCAAACATTTATGACATATAAAACATTTCATCCAACTGTAATAAAAACTACACCATTTCTTCTTTATAATAATACTAGAGTTTACCCCCGTCGCAATATGATTTGAATCCAATAAAATACTTCGTAATTACCTTTCATATTTAATTCTATTTTTAAATTGAAATAATAAAATAATTTTTCAATTTATCAAAATAAAAAATATTTTCAATTTATGCGTTATTTGACCAACTTTTTTTCAAAATTTGGGATTTTTTTTCGTATGTGGGATTCGATTCATAAATCAGGTACCAAAGTTAGTCCATATATCAAATTTCAACTTTCTATCTTTTACGAATTAAAAGTTATAGAGCAAAAAGTAAAATTTTTTTTTTAGTTTTTCCAAAATTACGGGTTTCCAGGAAATAAGGTTGAAAATTCTGGGACGCCAAAAGTTTTAGAATTTTTTTCTCTACAAAATAGCAAACTTTCAAAAACATTGAAGGAGTCGTTTTCATTCTACCATACGAATTTCAGCACATTATAATATAGGATCTGCCGAATAGCATAAAATTTTCAGATTGAATTTCAGGTTGATTTAAAAAATCAACATTTTTTACAAGCAGTCAATAACACAAACAGAAAAATAAATTTTTTTCATATGTTAACCGATAGATTTTTTTACAAAAAAATATAAATATTTGTGATTTCTGACGATTCCTGATGATGCTACGATGGCGACCATCATCTAACCTCCCAGAAAACGTGTTCTACAATATTATTTAATAATATTCTATTTAAATATATTTACAAATAAAATATTTTATTATAAATATTATTTTATGATAAAATGGAATGAAGATATATTCATATGTATATAAATATATTGTTTTATGGGGTTAGAGAACCCAACAATAATATATTCAGTGAAATTAGTTTCAATTACTCGTACTATAGACTTTCATTAAACTGTACGAAATATATTAATTAACTCCTAATTATATAAATGATCAATTTATGCTAATAGCGGGAGTCAATATATAATACATTAAGCCAAAATGTTGCTAAGGGAACTAATTTAATTATTTAATACGAGTACAAATAGGTAAACAAGGGTAGGGTCGTCGCCTGAATAAACTTCGAATGTGATGAATTAGAATTCTAAATTTGTCTTCGTTAGAAAATGACAATGACGTCACTACCCTACAGTAAACGGGTGGCTAATCAAATAAGATCTAATAAAATCGTTTTGAGATCGCCAAACACGTGCTTCTAAAAAGTCACAGAGAGATGTATTAGTTATTAAACCAGTATATTTAAAACATAAACCTCCGAATGGTATGCAAACAAACTAATTATAGCGTTATAAAAATGCTTATTATTTAAATATATTTAATGCAGTGATAATGACACCTATTTACAGTTTTTGAAATCAGTTAAATTCTGTATTTCATATTGATCAAAATCTCGCCAAATATATTTACATGTATTGTAAGTTTATTTAAAATAACCATTTATGTAAAAAGTGTTCTAAAAGTGTATCTAAATTCACTAAATACAGCAGGGTGTAGTTTTATGCTAGAGAAAACGTATTTCTTTTTAGTTAATTCATATGATTGTACAAAACATGAAATATTATGTGAAATGGTATAAAACAAAAACTAACCTATAAAACTGAAAGTATTCTTTTAGTCATTTGTATGATTTAATCATTCTTGGTTTCTCATTGGAGTGCCATAACATCTCACCCCACTGTACAAAAAGTTTTTAAAATATATACCCACTAAACACAATTACTTGTACTTAGGGTTTTTTTTATATATAATTTCTGGCTTCCTAGGCACGTAGCCTTTTATCATCCCTAATAATGTTCTGCTTCATCTTATACTTTATATCCCGACAAGTATTTAAGGTTTATCTCACATAACGAAATATACCTGTCACGTAAACAGTTTACCTAATATATAACGTTTTGTGGCGTATTTTATTGCTTCTTGAAATATAAATCGAATGCTTTGCATATTTGCATTAGCCTTTTTTAGGACATAAAATATACACAAGTTTTTTTTTATATATAATTTCTCGGGCTTCCTAGACACGTAGCCTTTTATCGCCCCTAATAATGTTCTGCTTTAATTTTACTATAACTAAACTTTGCATCCGTCAACAAGAATGATCTATTCATGGCTACTGCTGTTAATGTTCACAAGTTCTTTTTAAGAATTAAAGGTTTTTTGTTGTGAAATTAGACCATCTTAGATGAAATATTACTAGGTTTTGCTAAAGTTAAATATTATATTAATGTAATGTATATAATATAAATATTTTTATATATGTTTACATTCATAAACAAGACTTTTTAATTGAAGGAAAAGTACAATAAAGTTCATAAAAATGTTTTTTATATATAAATACGTTTTAGCCGCAAAATTTATGACAAATGTGACCTTTGACCGGTTCTCTGAAAAACATGGGAGATGTACAAATTGCTCATGGAATATTATACCGGTAGGAAAGATTTAAGTGCCCTTTAACCAGAAAGAATAACTTCATCAAATAAAATTTAAAACAAAATACTTTAAAAAAAAAAATAAGTTCTACATAATTAATATGGTTACATATACCAATATTTTGAGGATATTCAATATGTATTGTTATTATCAAACACATGTAGAGTGTTACCAGATGTAAATGTGATAGCTGTTGTTTCAAATAATTTGACCTCAGTCTATGTACCATGCGTCTCTAGAACAAACACTAGATATTGACATTGACCCAGCACAATTTTTGGCTCAGATTTCACGGACAATAAATAAATACCGTTAAATGAATACAGTCAATAGTTATTCATTCTGTCACGCTTGCAATCGATTTAATAAATCTTTTGTGCAAATACATGAATGTAATTGAATTTTATTGCCCACTGTGTGTCGAACTAAATAAGATTGTCCCGATAAATAACAACATGTAATGCAATATTTATTGATGCAATACTTTCGTACCTCAAGAATGTAAGGCATGTAATGAATAGATCATTATCTTCTTCTTATCTTCAATCGTTGCGTTTTAATACTGCGCTAATTATTAAGTCTGTAAAGCACAGGATAAAGGTCAAGTTATGATAAAGTCTTAATTGATAACGCACTTTTAATGATTAGAACTAAAACTGTTTGCTTGATTTAAAATTGACACAAAAACATATTGAGAAATAAATATTTCCTAGTTGTAGATATGACATATAATAATATATATTGATAAGAGAATCATTTATTAGAAACAAAAATATCTAAACAATACTACATTCTTCTATAGTACTCGACAATTTATTTATAACAAATTATTTTTACTAATATTCATCTACCTACACTTTTTACTTTTATTTATAATTGTATTATATTTCACTACCGAATCTCAGACTAATAAAAACGTCCATCAGGCAAGAACGCATTGTGGTAGTTATTTAATTTTAACTAAAAATACTTACGGGCATATTTTTATAAACAAACGAGTCATATTTTCGATTAAAAATGAGTTTAATCAGTTAAAGAATACCTGTGTACTAAATGGAAAACCCGGGATCGAATCCGGCTTCTAACTGATATTTTAATACTCATAAAATTCGTAACGAAGAACAGGAACTTTTCAAATCATAACACTATTACAAAAGAGTATCAAACTTTTTGAGTTCAACACAAATTCATTGCCTCCTAAGACTAGGCGCCACTGGCGTGCTATCCGTTCATTGTTATCGGTCATGAGAATTAACCAACGTCTGGCGTGTTGATAACGTCAAGTTTGAAACACGTGTACTTAAATAAAAAACTAACTTTATTGTTGACAAGTACATACCATACGTGCACGCAAGTCAGAACGCGTTACTTGTCTATTACACTATCAGTGGAGTAACACTATTATTATGTTGTTTAGTTACAGATAAGACCTTACATTGTAACACAATGTCCAAATTATCAACAATGAATAACTATCACTATATTATTTATTTTATGCATATGCAACTATCTAATTGAGTTATTATACTTCAAATTATAAATAACAATTACAAACGCTAAATATATGTCTCTTAAAATTTGTGTTCCTTTATTCTGGCCTAAATCTAGCACTTACCCTAATTAAGCCTTGTATACGCACTATTCGCACAATTTGTACTATTCGCACAATTTGCACTATTCGCACAATTTGTACTATTCGCACAATTTGTACTATTCGCACTTTTCGCACTATTCGCACTGCTCGCACAATTTGCACTATTCGCACTATTTGCACTATTCGCACTATTTGCACAATTTGCACTATTTGCACTATTCGCACTGTTCGCACAATTTGCACTATTCGCACAATTTGTACTATTCCCACTTTTCGCACTATTCGCACAATTCGCACAATTTGCACTATTCGCACTATTCGCACTGTTCGCACTGTTAATACCTTTTTATATAATACTTATCATATAAAATATTTACTCTGGCTTTGCTTCATTATAAACTAGTTTCAATATCCTAAATTGTGACATTACATAAACATTTGTATGACTATTTACATTCAAAAAATAGTTAAACAAAATATGTTTATATAATATAAGGGCTTAAGGAAATATACTAAAAAAATTAAAATTGTAAGCGCATGGAATAATTACTGATTTTCAATTAGTATAGAATTGTAGAAAATAGAGTCCTTTATCAGACCGTTTACCTTTATTTACCGTTTTTATATTTGAACCCACTGATAAAGAGAAACCGTTTTAACTCCTATTTTTTAAGAAGATAATGGCTATCAAAATATTCGTAATCAACGTACCGAAATTAGAAAAGTTTAATTACCAGCTTTTCCGCATGAAGTGATTCCTATATTTCTGTATCTTTTGGACTTATTCGTACATATTTTTCCTCAATTTCATTAAGGAGCTAACATTATTATCCAAGCCAAATAAAGAAAGCAGGAAATTGTTTATAGTCCATTACAAACATATATTTTATTTTGTAAACCATCAGCATTAGAATTACTAAGCAGCTCATTAAATCAAATTTAAAGTTCGGTCACATTATTGCATATGTTCTTTCATGCGAAAATTTATGGCGCATTTAATCACGGCAAGCCCGCTTATGTACTTAACATTGTTCGAATTTGGTACATGGTGCTTTTATATAAGAACATTTCCTTAAACTACATCCTATCTATTCTGCCAATTATCAAGATTCGTAATCCGATAAACAAGTTTCTTATTATTAAATTCTTATGCTTCTTACATTTCCGGTAAACTTTTTATTACACCGGAACTTCTTACATAAACGTCTGGTGACAGACAACGTGACGCCATCCGATGTGATGACGGATCGATAGCTGCGTCTCGATAGCTTGCGTCCGTCCATAAGTCTTGCGCTCTTGGACGCTCAGAACTTAGAAGTCAGCGATATCTGTGACTATTTTTAACTGACCAAGGTTTTGTTATATTTTTCAGATACAATTGTGTTCTATTTCAAGAATGTTCTATTTTTAAAATGTTTACTGTCTAACCTTTAATAGCAGCCTCCAACCTTTTAGAAATACATTACTTTAAATAGTGTTTTATGATTAATTACAGACTGTTTTTATAGTTTAATTATTTCCGTTTAAAGCCCCAATACACACTCAAATATGTTGGAGTCTGCTCCAACCGAGCATGCTCGCAGATATTCATACACGAGCGAACATCTTACATTTGGTAACAAGCAAATGTCGCGAGCTTTACATGTTAGTTAAAATAATATTTATTTAGAAGTAATTTTAATATATGTGTAAAAAATAATGTACTAATATTTTGTTTTGGTGTAATACTGTTTCTATATTTGGTTTAGGTATTCCCTCTTAGGCTAATTCTCTCGTTTTGTATGCTTGTTGCTGTACTATTAAATTCTTATACCGGTTTCACACCAGAGAAACAGTTCAATAAAACACGAACAAAAACTTGTATTTCTGAACAAAAACACCAAACAGTTCTTAAAACATTTTTGTCTTTTGTTGCTGTTTTTGTAAACAAAACACATTCCCATCTGGAGTCGGTAATATCAAAGGAAAACACGTTCGTTGTTGTTTTTTTAGTGTGCTTGGTTTGAACACGCAGTTTTGTTTTTTGTGAACATTTGCGCTTGTCAATTGTTGTTTATCATGTTTATAATTTTTATGGGACACACAAAAAAACAAAACCATTCTATTCTGTTTTCGAAAAACGGAACTGTTTTAAAATGAAACAAAACATGTTTTTGTTTTGCTTTTTGACAACAAAACTGTCTCTTTGGTGTGAAACCGGCATTACCGGTCCAACGTGGTCTCTGTTCGTGAAGATATTTTTATTCTATTATAAAAAGAGTTTTACTTAAACATCGTAAAATTTAAGAAATTTCTAGAAAAATAATTTTTAAGTAAAGAAATAAGTCTCAGTCTGTAATAACCACAGTACTAATATAACTACGAGTATAATATTGCGAACAATAATTTCAATTTTTAACAAAGAAAACACATAATTATAACATGATACATGCAATATAACCTGGACCTGTCTCTGGTGCCTCGGCTAGACGCTGATAGTGCATCATCGCACAGTGAAGTCAGACATAACAAATACAACATAACGGAATAATATAAATATACACACATCAAATCTGATCAAGCCATTGACATGTATGGTAGACGTATTGTTTTCATGATTGTGACGTCACAATATCCTCGAGTAAATACACAACACAACAAGGGAATGCCGTGTCAAGGTTAATTGGTTGGACAGACTGCAATGAAATGTTATACGTATGTTGTGCAGTCTAGTACGAGAAATTGTTGAACCGATTGTTAGAATTATTTATTATGTATGTATGCCTGTGATAAGTCACCCTACAAACATTTTTTCGTATCGTAGTAATGTCGAATAGTTCGATTACAATTTGAGTTAGATTTTTCGAAGCATGATCTAAGTCACAGGTAGAAAATATATTTGGGTACGTTTAGAAAAAGATTTTTTGTATTATAAAGCTTAAGTTTATCGGGTGGGGTAATGCCTTTTTGTTTTTTAAACTTTCGACCCCGTTTTTGAATCAAAATGTCTTCGAAACAGATATTCTTTTTTTTATTGTCTATAAGTCACCCTATGTCGTTCAAATATCGATTTTAATTCTAGGTCAAGTTCTAGAATATCGTATTCAAATCTTATACGATACGGATACAAATGAAGTCCAAATTTCCATTTCCATTTTGAAGTCCAGTTTTTTAATAATTCTGTTCATTTCATACGTTTTAATTGACATATGCAAAGCAAGAAAGACTAGTGCACTTTTTCTGTAATTATGATAGATGTAGTAGTGAAAGCAACATGTAAACAACATATTAAAACGTATGTTATTCATAATTAAAAAAATATTTAATTTTTTAATTTAAAGTGCAATGAAAATAAATTAATTAAAAATTAATGATAATCTTATTTTGAAAGTATACTTTGGAATATTGAATGATGTCAGGCCATTATAACTACTTTATGTTGAATCAGACATTATAAGTGGAATATAACTGACACTAGAGTGTTGATGAGCTGTAGTGACATCAACAAAGCATTCGTCAACTTTTTTCAATGGAAAAGTATTTTAAGTCGTAGTACATTTTGATATTGACCGTCATTTGTTTGTCGCCTTACATGGAATGCGCATATAACAACCGTTAGAACTCTCACACTGCACCCGATTACTTGCGACGTCCTTTTAGGTTAGGAGTATTTGAGTAGTTTTCCATTACTACACTTTATCATGAGCTGAAGCTTCTACTATTAATATTATAAATACATCAGTGTAACGTGGGTAATAACAGAGTTTGTTATATATGTGTATCGTTTTCCCCTCTCAACGATCCTTATCCAATAAATAACAAACACAAAGACCGTGCTCACGTTATGTACGAATAGGCATGCATCTCAGCATGCGTGAATATCGTAGTGTGGCACTTTGATATACAGACGTTTAAAGTAGGGATGTAACGGAGGTTCGAATCCGATTTCTGATGCTATACTGCTTTAGTCTTATCTTAACATAAACAACTTTGGAATGCGTATATGACTCTGCATTTGAAACCACCCGAACAGAGTGATGTAATGGAACCTTAGAAAGCTACGTGTATTAGGTATTAACTGAAATTAAAGAGGCTGAATGATGTTACTATTAATTTGTTATATTAGACCTGCTCGTAATAGTCTTAACACTAACACTGCTCCCTTCTACGACTCCTGTTCTGATTCCGATTCCGATTCCGATTCCACCTTCGTAACATACCTCGTTTAAACCATATTATAAATACTGACATATGAAATACATGCTACATTATATTGATAAACAATGTATTGATAAACAGTAATACCTTTTATGATAAATTGTGGCAATTCGACTACATTCTACTGAAGATGATTCAGACGCCAGTAAACGTTTGCAGTAAGAATGACCTCTTATATTTCTCACACAATTTGGATAGTTTACAGAAATAAGGGTCAATAACACTTCTAAAATGCTACATTTTGTATTTCGTCTAGCTGCCATGTATTTGCAATATCAACAGTATCACTTTTCAAATTCTTCTACTGATTCCGAGAAAACACACAATAAAAAAAGAACGACTAACTAACATGTTATAACAAAAGAAGACAAAGACAAATATGGAATGTCAGCTAAAACGAATGTCTCAAGTATCCTGAAATGTGAAATAATTGGAACGGGACACCTTTAGGAAACAATTTCAAATATTTTGATGATCTCCCGTACATTCTATATATTTCTTAAAAGTCTTCCATATTCTGCAATCGCCTTCCTAAAAAAAGATTAATCTGAATTTACTTTCTTTTTTACATTCATTATTCATATAAGGATTTATTATATGTAAATATCTTTAAATGAAGTAATGAGTTAATTACTCAATCTATAATTAAATGAATTATGCAAGTACAATTCATTATTTACATTACAACATTGAACAAATAACGCATTATTAATCTATAATTAGAGGCATATAAACAGTTCATGTCATTTTTCTTAAGTTCATCAGTGGTGCTTGTTTGCTTGTATCTTTTGCTGATTATAGCTATCAGGTTGAACTTGACAGTAGTAATTTATAACGTTATACATATACTTCTCCAAGCACAGTGTCTAAGGCAAAGGCTAAGTTACTTTTTCAAGAATACGGCAATTTTGGCAAGTATATACTTGTGAATGAAATGAAAGGCTCTCTCGTTAGACTTCGGAAAATTGTAGCGATATTATTATTTTAATTTTACTCGCCCCCCTCCCTCCTTGCCACATCTAATCACACTTTTGTGATCTCCTCCTCCCCATATGTATGTGACGTAATTAATGGACAATAATACGAGTATACAAAAACTAAAATATCAGTACTAATAACAAAAATGATAAAGATGCATTAGTTTATTCTTATTCCTATTTATTCTTGGAAAGAAAATTAAATGTGTAATAAAAAATAATGAGATTCAAATGACATGTCAGCATAAATAATGTTTACGGATATTATTTGGAAATTTGATTTTTATGTAACTTGTCATATCCGGTAGATCAACTTGGCGGCGAGGTATATTAGAGAGTGGCAGGAAATGATTGTGTTCCAGATTTCGTAACTAAGGCGCGTTTTTCTCAAACTCAGCATATGTTTCCTTTATTCATTTTTTCCATATTTGCCGTATCAATGATACGGGGCCCCCGGGCCATAAGGGTCCCAATCGTGTGCAAGCAAAAATTCGAAAAATGGTATTAGCCTAGTTCTTAGGAGTATTAATTGTAAGTAATAACGTATAATCAATATATAATTATTTTAGTTCAATGCGAGCGTCTTTGTTCCTTTTGTGAAAAATCTTTACCCATTATTTGGGCCCCCCACAAATTTTGATACTGTACCGTCTAAGGCACGCTACTTTATTGTTTATAAACTATATTATTTAAAATCGTAAGACTGCTCTTACATTAGTAGAAGTACATTTCTAGCCTTGTGAATCTAAAAAGGACCGACATAGGCGATAAAAATTTCGACCAACTCCAGTTGCTCTAATATTGTAAGCGAACGAAATTGGGTTACATTTTCTTCGGTTCCTTGTGAATTTATCGGCAATAATTTGAGCCAGTTTTTTTTAAATAAGCACGTAGGCGCATAATAATAATGAGGCATTAATTATTTTTTTAATTTTATAAATGACATCATTATTATTGACAATTTAATGTCAATTTAATTATTATTGGTTCTAAACGACCTACAGAAGGTCACTTCTCGTATTCACCGTTATTTTATATTACTAACGGTCACAATTCAGGGGCGGCCTTAGCCATTGCGAGGCTCAGTGCAGCAGATCTTTCCGCCAATTTATATTTAAGTTTTTTTTAAAGAAGTATTTGTCGCTTTATCCGCTTGTTATTTAGACCAAATTTGGCCGATCAAAAAAATATTGCCGCACGAAATTTTCATTGAAAAGCAATCATTGGATTATATAGAGGGCATATTCTACTACCTGCAATAATTCATTAACTTTCTCTCTTAATTTATATTAGTAAATTACTTTAACAACAAATGGCTTTAAAATTGTTGATATATAATACTCGTATTAGCAAAACAGCTTTTTAAAGAATGAATAAAAAATAATAAATTTTAATGCAGAAAATAATATTTATGTTTATATATTTATTTCATTTACATAAATGCCAAAACTGATAAACAAAAATTTTGAATTGTTTTTATAAATATGAGTTCACATTCACCACACCGCTGCCAAATCAGTTTTATGAATATGTAAGAATATAATCAATTTAATTTGATAAAAACTTCAGAAAATAAATTGTTAAAAAATTCTGAAATGTAACTCTGGTCCTCAAGCATCATTGCTCTCCCTCACTGTGTCATCACTTATTATATCATTAAACAATTTCTATAAAGAAATATCAATTAAAAATTCTTATGTAATTTTTTTTTTGTGTAGTTATTCATAAGTGCGTGATGCATTTTACGTAACGCGATTACTGTACTGCAGTTAACTGCTTCAAACTGGTTCTAAATATAAATTTAATTTATAGGCATTTGAAAGTGTTTCAACTCCTAGTCATGGCATGTACGAGTATAGAAGCATAACAACAACGCATCCTATCCATCATTCAAAACCTACAATTATCATTTAAAAAAAGTTTGCATACTTCTAAAAGATAAACGTAAAAGTAAACCATATGCAGGAAACGTTTGCGGATTTTGTCATATGCTATACTATTCTTACAACTAAAAATAAAAATAAAACTAAAAGAGTAGGTGAAAATAATACTTTATTCTCAGTTAAACAGTTTTGATGATCCACGAAACAGTACGTGTGAATTTAAAACGCATATCTTAAACATTTAAGATAAATAAATAATTCTACGTCACTGAAATTGTGGCATTTGTCCAAAAAGTCAAAAAACCAAAACAAATCGTTACTAATTATACGTCTACTTATTATAGCTACTGTACAAAATAAATTCTCGGAAGTATTAATTCATTTATACAGATATTTTATGAGTTAAATTGTTATTATCTTTATAATTATTATTGTAGACTCATCAATGGAGAGAGTATACTCCGAGTTATTTTAAAAGTCAGAGGTGAACTAAATGATCTCATTAGACAATGAGCCTATTAAACGTGATAGTAAGGCTTAAACAGTTAGACTTAGGTCTGTCTCAGTATGGGACCGTATTTAAGCGTCGGCGTATTCGGACGTAAATCGGCGGATTGGAGTAGCTACAAAGGAAACCGCCTATGTGTGGTCACAATACATGTTTATACTAATTTATTTATCTATACTTTTGATGCAACATTCAGTTGTTGTTTACGTCTTAAATCTAGTGTGCCTGGATGTTATCTTATTATGTTATTGGATACCGAGCAGATAACATAATCAAACGCATATGCTTACTGCATAATATACATACTCATAACATATACTCGTACTCATACTCATACTCGTCATACGTGATGTCGCGATATAGGCGAAAAGACCCGTATGGCAGCGAAAGAACAAGCAATATTAGGAATCCCCTCCAGTCTAGGCGGCTGTTTGTATTCACAAAGGTTTTTATAGTATATCGTTGTAGTAGTAGTAACGCTTGGATAAAATTCTCCTTTATACGCTTCTACTGTGCGAGGTAGTGTCTCCCGTATTCGGACGGCTTTGTAGCGTGCAGTCTGAGAGCTCCAGAGCGATCTCATTACATTTACATGGTTCGGATAGGTAAAGCGTAGTAGCCCGTATACGTCCGGCAGAAATTCGCTTAAATACGGTCCCATACTGAGACAGGCCTTAGGCCTACTGTCCACGTAGCGTCACTGCATACGCACGGTATCGTAATTTACCGCTTGACAATATCTCACATTCTTATAAAAATGACAGTCGATGTTGTTCATATTATTAAACAATAGTCGTTCAGTATACTGATTGAAATACTGAATTATCCTCTGATAACTTTCTTGCAGCAACAAACAATCTGCGGTTAATGTTCTTTTCGATGTATATATGAAGCTAATACAATCTACGTCTGATTCGTCGTCTTCTAATAAAAGCGTATGCTATAATTACATCTTCTTCATCACTTGAAATTTTCCCAATGAAAAAATGTGCTTTTTCAATGCTAAACTTCAGAGAAATGACCCTATTTGCAAAGCTGCATGAAGCTTGTATGCCGTTACGTGGACAAAACTGAGATGCAGAATACGTCTGGCTTTATTTACTGCTTGCAACTTACAAATGAAGCTGCCATGGACAGTAGCCTTTAATGGGCTTGTGTCCTATGTCCTAATTTCTATAAAAGTGTACTATATATTGATAAAGTGGGTTACTAGAACCTCAAATGTTCAATTATTTTTTAATAACTTCTTATATGTTATGAGATATTAACAATTAAAAAAGTCATTTTGTCTCTTTAATTATTAAAAGGATTCAACGTTATACACATTCCAAGTGCATGTGACATCACAATCCTTGTGTAAGGTTACCAACCTTACAGATCATAAATCTCTGCTATATGTATTTATATATCAAAATATCAAATATTATTTACAGCTACTTCAAGGAACAATCAAATTTCAATATTATGTCTGCCTTAGCAGGGTTAAATAAAATAAAAACCTATTATTCTTTGACTTGACTTGATTATTTGACTACCAACAGCTACAGAACATTACCACAGCACTGACCTACTCAACAAATAACTGACGTTAAAATGCATTTCACGTCATACAAATATGGCCGATCATTTCTAACGCTAAAACTACAATTCAAACTTTTAATTGCTATATCTCCGTCAATATTTAGATATTTAATAAAATAGACACGCCAATACACATTTATTAACATCAATTTCAATTAACAATTGAAAAATCGACCACTAAAAAATGAGGACACAAGCCCATTATAAATCGGAAATGCTCTAGCTGGCGCAAGTGATCCATAAATAGCACCGGTGACGTTCAGGAGACATGAAAGAGCTAATCTTATGTTGGATCTGAAATATAAACATAAAGATTCCGACTAGCGAAGGTAAATATAGAAGGAAGATTAAGAAAATGTGAAAAGGAGGGGTCATAGTTTAAGTATTGGCACCACGTTTACAAACTTTTTACTCAATTTTACGATCTGGCCCTTTCAAATAACATACATAATAAAATACATAATAAATAAATTTATCTTATTAATTATTTGTTTATTATTACAGTACTACTATTTTTGTCAAACTGGTCACATTTCTACACATAATTTGTTGTTAAATAAATTTAGTACGTTTCATAAGCTAGATAGCTATACTTGTCTATTTACGAGCAGTGTAGGCGCGTGTATGAAATTATTACCCAAGGTTAGGCTAAACCGCTATCATATGTGTACGCCTGTTTTTTAGAAGTCCAACTCAGATCAACAAGTTATGAGCACGATGTAATAAATAAATGAAAACAGAGTGACTAATGAAAGTTGTGATAGCCTTTGTGTTGTGTTATGTTTAAAATGTCCAAATAAAACCTGCAGTAGATATAAATAAATACTTTCTCAGAGCAGAACTAGTTATAGTGGTAATCTTTAAGAAGCTTTAATTTGTTAACAAAGATATTAACTACTTTAAACCTTTCACACAGAATTCTAACATGTCATTCGGTTTAAATTAATTTTATAACTATTCTAAAAATGGTTTAAGAATTTTTGGAATTTTATTTTTCGAATTTTTTATAAATATCTTAATACGTAAAAAGATAGATTTATTTTTTACGTATTAGGTATACGTTGTGTATTAAGTAAAATTATTTGCTTGACTGATAACTTTTGTTATGTTAGATAAATCTTAATTGCACTTAACTATGTTTTGCGGGAAATAATGCAAGGTTTAAAAACAATGGAGATAGAAATCTACAAAGAATTATGCATTCTCTAATCATTTATAGTATCATTAGAAATATCACGAGACAAATAGATGATTTTATCACTAAAATAGCGGATAAAACATAATTTAAAAAAAAATGTATTAAAATTTTTCTTTATAAAATCTTAAATGTGATTTTTACCAAAATTGTAGCCCCATCAATAGCCTATTACCTGCAATAATTCATTAACTTTCTCTCTTAATTTATATTAGTAAATTACTTTAACTGGCTACATTGTTGCCAACTTTTCTAATTCAAATTAAAATTACTTATTTTTGTACTTTTAAAGGTCCACATTTTATACAAAAAAGTCTTATGTAAAATGTACTGCTTTCATCATTTTACAGACATTTTAAAATCTAAATATTGACAGACAGTAGCGACAATCTTTTTTTCTAAGCTCTGTTTATATTATAATATCTTCACAACTGCAGAAATCATTTGTGCTTAAAACCAGACTCAAATCAGTTGTAGAAATGTAATGTAATATTTTGTAGGTTCGACTGTTACTAAAGTTGAGTTGATTAATTATCACAAAAGCTTATTTGATAGTGGTGTCATACATATGATCACAACACCATAATAACTGCCGGCATAGAAGAAATCCTCGATTATAGGACTCAACACCGGAAATAAAACAACGTTAAATACATTAAATAAACAAACATTAGCTTGAATCAGATGCAATTTTCCTCGCTTGCAATTTTTGCGGATATAATTTTGACATCTTTGAGTAATTTTTCTTTTGTCGTGTCAATTTAATTTAGGTTACTTGCCTTGATTTATATAATTCTGACAGGGTGTATGTTGCCGCGACCTATCCAGATTTCCCTTTACCAAATTTGTTTCCAATCAAGCCCTGTATGTTCCTATATATAAATCATAACCAGTTGTTTACCATTTATCCATGCTGCAATGCGTTTGCTTTACAAAATATTATCTGTCTATCAGCTACCAGTATCATGCAACAAGGTTTATGCAAATTAGAGCGTAAAACATTGCCGGACAAAGGCTGTTCTGTCCTCAGACGTTAAAAAGTTAATAAACAGCATTCAATTAATTTATAATTTATTGTTAATGTTATTTTTTAATTTAATTTATTTATCGTAGGCCTATTTCCGTTATTGATTCCGTATCTCCGGCGCACTCATCCCATGTTGGCAGTTTTTGTAGTACAGTGTTTTAGATTTTAGGTTAGATTTCACAGATACCGTCAAAACAACATGGCCGCCACAATCTGTCAACATCGTCCCGCCCCTATGGGAAAATCATATATATGTGCACTACATCGTGCAATCATTTTAACTTAATAGAACCAAACTAAGAAAATATAATTCTAGACTCTAGCTAGATGAACGCACTTCGCAAAATTCGCAATTCCAATTTACGAGTATGAGTACCACTAATAGAATAACACAATAAATCTAAATCTAAGATCAAAACACGAATAAATTTCAATTGAAATTGAGTTAAATGACTGTTTGTGACGCCAATTTAAAAATTTTATTGAGCTCGTTTGATTAGAATAGTTAAGTGTAATAACCTTGTTAATTATAGTAGAAACTACTTCTAAAATGTTTGTGTTTTTTTATGGTTTTTTCGAGGTTCCCAAACTTTTTCTATCCTTGTCACTAGCTAGCAGCGTGGATCGTGGTAACTGATGTTAGTCACGTATAGTTCGATTGTGTATTAAGAACCGCGAGCATGCTCGGCGAGCCAAGCCGAACATATTTATGTGCGTATTGGGTATTTTAAATAAAGAAGATGTTAAATCAGCTGATGATATTATCTCTAGGGATCGTTAGATAGGACAACTGTTTATTTCGTATGTAAATAAAATTTCCTTAAATTCAGGTCAACGACATCGAAATTAATACCGACAAAATTTATGAGATTATGATAATAATACGAATATTATTTGGAAATGTGGTAATGTTTACACAAACTAGAGTATACTTGCTCCCATCGCGCAAAATATTTGGTGTGTATTGGCGATCACTAAAAACACTATTATAGATAACAAAAATTCCAACTGTACTCATAAGTAAATATTAACGTTGTACATTAGTTAAATAACAATATAAAATACCCAAATACTTTGTTATTTTGATGAATGAAACTTTAAAAATAAATTACTTAAATGATAAATTAAGCGATGATTAATTTAGTGTATAAGACAAAAATTAAAGTAGTGTTTCTAATACGTAGTTTAAAATAAGCCCACGTTTCACTATATAAACACTATTTATTCGTTTATTTTGACACGGTCTATCTTTAAATAGCTTGTAATTTTTAAGTCAAATATTATTTAACATAATATTTGTTTTGATAATTTTTATCCGATATTAGAACATCAAATGAGTGACCTCGGTTAGACATAAATACTTAGATTTATGCGTTCTTTTTTAGTTTAATAATAAATATAAATGTAACCCACTTGCTATTTAGTTTAGTCATACTTAACCTGTCTTAACATTAAATTTACGGTAGCATAGAATATGGTAATGTGGAAAAAGTCATGATTTTGAGGAATGATGCGAAACCACGCAAACCAAATTCGGTATCAGTGCCGAATTAAGTTTTGTAGAGACTCTGTGCTAAAAAATTTAATAGCGCCATATCTTTTGCGTGTTCCAAATAAATGTCATTCAATTATATGCAGTTCTATAAACTTGTTTGGCTAAAGGGAATGGCGCCATACTATTAAAGCAACAAACTATAACAGGTGAGGCGATCGCGATAAGTGCTGCATTTTAGCAACCAACAGAAAAAACTGTCTCAACGTCAAGGTTATGAAAAGTTTGTTTTAATATATGATGATATATAAATCGATAAAAGTGTCCTTTGCTAATTTATAGCCGAAATTAGTGCGTATTCAAATAATATTAAGCTTCATTTCTGCGCCATTATTTATATGCACAGAATGCACATATGGATAATTAAAATGAATGGATGAAATAACATAAATATAATTGCCGTTCATTACTAAGAGTTTTATCTCAGGTTCGCTGTTTATAGTTTGCCAGAGAATATCGCCACTTTGTAAACATTTTGAAAATATATATTTCATAACTACCCAGTAAACATTTTGGAGTCACTTTGACATCATATTGAAGATGCGTCAAGATTTTTTTGTCATAAAAGAGTTCATTTATAGTTCAGTTTCTCACATTTTTTCATATAAAATGTCTACTTTATCGGCTACAGATGGCGAAATTACTCCACCTGTCGGAATACAAATGAAGATAAAGTTGATGCGAACTATAATTGAAGTGAAATAGTGAGAGAAACGTCACTAAATAGGGCACTTCACCAAATTGTTTACTGGGTAATTTTAATTTTAATAATAATTGTCCAAAGCTGAAGAATCTATCCTGTTATTTATGCTGTATTTTAAATGGATTCATTTTTTTAAATATAGAAAGAAATCAATTTTCCTTAAGTCGGTCCTCAGTCATCCTTACCCATTAATGCTGCTCTGATCAAATAACTTCAACACTAAGTTCCAATACGATGGAGTATTTATTAACCATTAGGCTTCTTAAAAAAACTGAGCAGGCCATAAACTAATCGTCAATATACTAATTTCTAAAAACATCAAAATTCAAAATTATTGGTTGCCCCATAAAGTCTGTAACTTTTTACATAACTTTGTACATATAACACTGTAACTTTTTACATAAGTTTTTTCAGTGACAGGGAAGTGTGATGGTGTAATGTTTTTGACATATTTTCACCAGAGTTATCAATCATTTGGGAGAGTATATTAGGTCAATAAGTTCTGGGTCCACCCTCGTGCATCCTGCAAATAAAAGACACATTCGGGGTGAATAATGTTGTAAGTACGCATATGTCGCACTTACCTTTTATTTTAATAATATTAAATGTTAATTATTACATAAGAATTATATTATGTCAACAGTTTTTGTATTAGTATTAATATTGTAATGAATAATTGTTTAAGTTTAGCGCTTATAAATATTGTCTCTGGTCTGTGGAGATTTATATTGTTTTAATACTGGTAACCCAGTATTGGCGTATTGTGATGTGAAATAAATCATTATATATTAAACTGTACGAGACTTACGAGCAAGCATTACGAATTGTAACTTCGTTCGTGCAATTACTCCAATTGTAACATCTAAGTATTCAACTGTAAGCACGCTTTAACTATTAATCAAATTATAACACTAGAATTACATTTTGTTTTATATCTGACATCTTTATTAATCTAATAAAATACTATTGTAATTAAGTACGCAGATATAATATTACAACGAATAAATGATATATTTTAATAAAAGTGTTTGTATTAATAGTAATTAAAAGATACTAATTGTTCAACCGTCGTATGTTGCAACGAGGTTATACTTTAGACCGCTCAAGTATTCTCAAATTGCAACAATACACCGTCTTAACAAGAATCCTGTTAATCATCTTAAGAGAGTTAATTCTTTCCTACTGTAATTGGTTGTTGGAAGTCGTCAACTGAAGAATCTACTACCAGAAACTAGCATCCCTGCAGAATGTACTAGCAAGCTGAGTAATCTCCTTCTAGAACGACAATACGACTCCATTTTACAACAATAATTTTTCTTATTCGCTTTTACATGGAATCGATTCTATATGCACATCACATTTACATACAAGAAAGAAATAAAATTTACATTTAAATATATATATAAATAATTAAAGTACAATGAATGACTAATTTACACAAAATATTGTTTTTTTTTCATTGAACTTTTATTAAAAATAAAAACTTTTATAACATAAGCTTCCAATTATTTTACTCATCATTTATTTCTGTCTTTTTGCTTGTATTTAAGAGTATTAACCTAATCTGTGTAGGCGCTATTTAATAATAGTTAGCTAGCATTTCGTAAGATTGTTAGCTACATATTTTATAGTCTTTCGAAAGAATACCACTTACAAATTTGGATCTGTACACGTAGTTTTGTATTATATTTTAACAGATTGTTACAAACAACTTTCTGTTTTACTTAGGAATTCTGCCCATTCAAAATGTAATGCTATATAGTAAATTTTCGCTATTGTATCATTACCGAAACAGTGACACTATATTCGCCTTCGCTTTAGAGTTTTTTTCTAAAGTTTTGGTACAGCGTTGCATTTTTTGTTGTTTCTTATTTAAAATGAGTATTGTGTTTTAATTCAGTGTTTTTTTAATCTCTCATTCGAAAAAGTGGAAGCGGATACGAATGCTGAACTCCACGAAAATGCTGTAGAATTTGGTAAAGAGTCATTGTGTTGTTAAATCTGGAATATTATTTCTTTTAATAAAGGATAAGTTTGAGAAGCGGTTTTTCCAAGTTGCTTATGAAATATTACACCAATTCGTTGCTCTATTAAATCATATAATTTTCCGGCAAAAAATAAATAGATATTATATAAACGAAGGTCACTGTAAGATTAATGTGTACAGAAGCGACCATCGAAAGAGAAGGTTTCATGCTACACAATTGTCAGTCGTAAAACTTTAACGCATGCGTAGCTCATCTGTAGTAGCATCAGTCTCGTTTAGAAAAAGCCAAACCTCGTATTTTCTTAATTAATTTAATTACATATTTCACATATAACAACAGTAATTATTATGACTACCGTATCTTTAAATTAAATTAAATATTATGATTTATACTTATTTATTTTTAGTCGGCGAAGTTGTCTACGAAATATTTTTGTTTAATACTGTGGTCATTTGCTTGAGGTTGAAACACGACTAGCTTCAGGCTTTTTTGAGCTAGGTATATGTCCATGTCCACGTATTAGTGAACCAGTGCACAAAACATAGTTATGTTGAAATGAAATTCAGAATGACGTACTATTCATCATGTTACAGTTATTTATGTCATAACCGTAGTGCGGTAATTTATGCATGTACATTTATAGTTACTGTTACCTTTTGGTATCTCGTTGTTGTTGTTGTTGTTTGTTGTTCACATAAATTTATATTCAAATGCAAATAATGTATAATATAAAAAATGTAAACGGTCAAAGTTCAAGAACAAAGATTGTAAAAATAGGTGGCTTATATACGAAATGGCAGGAATAGGTCGAGAATGCAATATTAGTTGCTTTTAAAATATTTTAAAATTCGAAAGAGTTCCCGCTAAACCTATACTATGTTATATATTTATATATGTATGTATTAAAAAACAAATATTTACAATACGTGATATTACGTGTTATATATACATAATGAAAACTAATTGGCGAGTCCAAAACGTTTTCCCTTCGTATGTATATGATCTATTTTTTGTTTCGCAAAAAAATGATATGTTCTTTTTTTATTATGATTCCTCGGGCTTCCTAAGCACGTAGCCTTTTATATATTTGTATAATGTTAAGCTTTCTTTTTTTTATCTTTATATCCCGACAACAAGAATGATCTATTCATGGTCGCTTCCGTTATAAATTTCGGTGTCGCAATCAAAAGGGCGGTGTTAACAGGAAGCGTTTGCGAAGTCTGTAACACAGCCCTTTGAAGTCCATTTCTTGCTTTTGTTGTATTTCTACTTTGCCACAGAATGTAGTCAGGTCCTTCCCCCTCTTCACCACAGTCGCACTTTGTGTTGCTAATGGTCTTGTTTCTTGCTAGGATATGAACTTTAATACAACAACAAGTGGTCTACGAAGTGGTCTACTTTAAGGCGGTGCAGCTTAATATCTATCAAAGTTACAAAAATATGTTAAATAAATAAATTGAAGGAAATTAAGTTCTCTATCAGATTGATAAGAACTATTTTTATCGTAGGATTCACTCCTAAGGAGATATTGCAAAGAAAACCGTTTTAGTCAGTTTGTTTACCAACTTTTCCGCCAATTTGTCTCGTTTCTCGTTTTATTTCCTAGCTATTATTCTATTTGCTTGGTCATAGGTAATTTGAGTTAAGAAGAGACGCACAAAGAATGTTGAATGGTACAAGTAAGACGTAGCTTCTCATAACAAAAGTTATTTCTTTGTTGTTTACAACTTCCATATATTTTTCTTTATCATTCATTTTCTCTTGAATATTTTTGTCAGTCTATACAATTAAAGGTCAACTGTCAAGGAGTATTAATGGTCGTTTTAAGACGAATGTTTGTCGGTCTGTCAGTTTATAATTGTAGTCTAACTATAAATACAACAAAGTAACAAAGATTTTCTTATTTTAGAGATTCAAGTACACGAAGAGTGACAGTGCCGTTCACGCTGGACGTGATGACAGGATGATGCATTTGATGAATTTTCTGAAACCTTCAAGATGCGTGGCTTATTGTTATTGACTGTTTGTGCCGTCTTATCAATCAATAATGTCGTCGCGACGTCACAGGCTCGCTGTTTATTGGATAGAAAAGGTAAGATTTATTCCATAAGTAAATAAACATTTTAATTAAGAAACATCAGTATAAAGGAAACTTTACTTTTAGAAATTTGTGTGCGGAATTCTTTAAGAAATTGAGCGTGTTAAAAATCGTGTGAGCATTTGTATTGTGCGAATACTTTTTTTAAGTTAGTTTTTCTTTCTGTCCGCATTTTTTCTTGCACATAATTTTTAACTGGAAAATAAATTTCTATAAATAGTAGTTTTTATTTTTTGAGCAGTTTGAGAATTTTGTTTACTGTATCGACGTAATTTGTTTATTCGTCTCACAGTTTTGAACGATAGCTATCCCAGACCTGTGAAGGTCAGCAACTTTTAAAATGCATTCAACGTCTTATTTACCGACTTCTAAATATGATTAAGCAGAAATAGTAATTAACAAACAATGTATTACTTATAAATGTTTGTTAGACTTAGATTTTTTGTAAAAAATTTGTTTGTGTTATATCTTCTTAGTTATATTCATGAGAATCTCAAGGTCGTGTCTGGTTGCTGCATACTATTGCATGTTAATTATTATTAAATTGCTTTATGTATATGTTTTTTTGCCTTAATTAATTTCTTATTTTATGCGCATTTGTCTCGAGACACATCTTTGTAAATAACGAACCATAAATATTTACAATTTAACTTTTAAGTCTGTACGAACATTTTTCTAAAAACATAAAAAAATCGTTTGCAAATATTTAACATTATTTCTTGAAAATATTTGTTTTCAAATTGTTTTTGTATCAACTTGTTTATTTTCATTGCGAATATGCTATTATTTTAGAATTATATAGATACGTATTTATACATATAGAAATTTGTATTCTTATAATTAGAATCTTCTCAGATAATTCTCTGCATCACAAACGAAATATCCGGTGTTTTAGAAGTCATTCATAAATTAAAACAAGCTAATTTCATTGATTTTTGTTTTCTTAATGACGTATATTTATGACTGAACCAAGCTTTCTAGTCAGACAAGACAACTTAGTCTTCAGGTTCAATTCCCGGACCATCGCTTTCTAGGTTTAGTTATTATCAATTTTGGTTAATTATACGCTTACAGAAATATGCATTTTTATAAATAAATATCTTTTTTATATTTGAAATTACGTTTTTTTAACTCCTTTTTTAACTATATTTTTTTCCAAATGAATTCTGTATTTTATGCTACATGTGACGTCACAACTCTCTCTCTTCCTCCTTCCTCCTCTCGACACATTGACGTTTTTATATCCGTTTGTTCTATTATGTACCAACACACTTGAGTAATATTGATAGCAAACAAAATTAATGGACTTTATTTCTTTGCGTACTCATAAACCATTCGGTTTATTTATTAACTTGTTGTTGTCAAATTTATCAAAGGAAGTGCTGATAACAAATTTATAAATATGTAAAACTAGCATAAATTACAAACATGGTATAATATTGCTGCCAAATATTGAATGAAAACTTCAGTGGCGTGACATTCACTAGATGAAAAACGAAAATATATTTTGTCGAATTAATTCCTTGTAAATATTTTACCACAATAGGTATTAAAATAATTTTTGAAATTTATTTTAGAAATATATCCCAAACATCACCTGACCTACGAAGAAAAGTTTTTGAACTTAACTTTGGCCGTGTCAAATAGGGTGTCACACCAGCTAACCACTCATGTCTTCAAAATATTCATGAGTGAAGTTCTTGGATATCCAAACGTGCAAATAGTACATTTAGAAGATCATTTTGATCCAGAAATAGCATTCGAAGGATTAGTACCACCTCGAGGGGACAATCATACCAGCACGTAAGCATTTTACATGATATCTTTCTATAATTACCAATTGAAAATAAGTTTATTTTAAGTCTCTTTGTATTTTGTTTACTTCTTTCAGAATTCCAAAATCGCTGATAAATTTGGAAGTCTGGGTGCCTCCAGAACTAGATGTCAGTCGCTTTGCAGCCTACAGGGAGGTCACAGAACTTGGCCCTTTAATGGCGCCTGGAAGATTTGGATGGTTCGTGCCAATAACATTAAATTCTATTAACACTACTAGTTCGTGGGACCAATTCAAAAGTTCCCAAGCAGGCATTTATGACATAGTAGGAGCAAACTTTAATTTGGTGCAGAATGCTGCCAAGGATGTTGAAACTGGAGAGTAAGCTTCGTTTTTCCTAATTTTCTACTTTCATTTATTTGATTGACATTTTGTAAACAACATGTTTACTTCTTTAGATACTTCTGTTCAGAAGATTTCTGCATCGATGGCATGTACACACCTATGGTCTGCGAACGACGAGGAGAATCTTGTGCTCTTATGTTGGCACCATCTTATGAGGACACATCTTTCATTGTTAAACATATAAACGAACTAAATTTACATGTGAAAGTGATTTGGCTGGGAAAACAATTAAATGAAACAGTGCAAAAGTTAATCCAAAGATATAATAGTGAAAATAGTAATAATTTATTGTTAGTTTTAAGTTGGACACCCAATGATATTATTGATACGACATTTAAAAGTATTCTTATTCCGAAATGTGAAGAAGAAGAGACATTGCTGTATTCAGGATGTAAATATGAAATGAGTAGACTCGTAAAGTTTTCCTGGGCAAAATTAGAACACTTGTCCAAGTCCCATATAGTGCTGGATGCTTTACGACAACTAAATTTTTATCCAAACAATATAAGACATTTATTAAATATGTATAAGGAAGACAGTTCCAAATCGTTTGATGACGTAGCTTGTGCTTGGATGCGTATGAGCGAGACGTATTGGAACAGATGGCTCACAAAGCAACCGAGTGCTAAGGAGAACATTTACATAGGTGGAATATTTCCACTGTCTGGATCGTCATACAAATCAGCACATGGAATCGTCAAAGCTGCTGAGATGGCCCAAAACGCCATCAACCATAACGATTCGATCCTCAGCGATTACAATTTGGTAGTGTTGGCTAATGACGGTCAATGCAAACCGGATATTGTCCTTAAAATTTTCATTGACTACATCATAGATAACTTTTGGAAATCACTTGTCGGTGTTTTGGGACCAGCTTGCTCTGACACAGTAGAACCTTTAGCCGGAGTTTCGAAACACTTCTCGACCATGGTTATCTCTTACAGTGCAGAAGGTGCTAGTTTTTCGGATAGAGTGAAATATCCTTATTTTTTTAGGACAATTGGTGAAAATAAACAATATAGGTATGTGTATCTTCAATTATTAAAAAAGTTTGGATGGAAGAAAGTTGGTGCGTTAACGGAAGATGGGCAAAAGTATTCGGAGTATATATTACATATAAAAACGTTGTTATTGGAACACGGAATTGAAATGACTTTAGCGAAATTTCCACAGGAAAGAGAAAAAACTGACATGAGAATAGTGAGTCAATAGATTATTGTTGAATGCAAATGGTAATCAAGTAGTAATTTGTAAATCTTTGTAGTATTTAGAAGAACTGAAGACAAAAAGAGCTAAGATTATTATTGCTGATGTATACGACTCTGCAGCCAGGAGTGTAATGTGTGAAGCATATCACTTGAAAATGACGGCAAAAGAAGGATACGTGTGGTTTCTTCCATTGTGGCTAGCTCCTGATTGGTACAACACAACGCATCATAATGCACGAACTGGGGAGAACATCACGTGCTCCACAGAAGATATGGTGGAGGTAAATTGATTATAATTTTTTTTTAATTTGTCGGGCAAATCTGTCTCGGGGTCGTGCATTTTAGGGAGGTAGCAATTTTTTGGTTTTATCATGTATAGGAGTCAAACCCGGATATAAACTTGAATTTCGAAGTACCATATACAGCAACCTCATTTGGCCGCGTTCTTGAAATAAGGTTGTAATCAGTTTATTTTTTGGTGTTATAGTTTTCAAGATAAACATAAAAACTGATTACATCGGTATTTTTAAGATGGCAAGAGCTTTGCTTTATGGTTGCTCTTTTCTCATGTCAAAAGATAATTTCTCGGTATGTAACAGGTAAACTTCTTTATGTTAAATAAACCTAAAATATATGTAACTGTGTTTATCGAGTGTGCAGTGCAAATGAGTCTGTCATTTGTATTCTATATGATTCTATAGTAAATAAAAGAGCCACATAATGCATATTCAATACAATCTTAATACAATTTAATATATTTTCAACTTTAAATTGATGACATTAACACAAGGATACTACGCCGTATCTTATCTACTCATACACGAGGTCAAATGTCATTCAATATGTAATAAAAAATATGAATTATTATAAAGATATTGACATATATTATTGTTGGTGTTTATTGATTGAGCAAGTAATCGTATAATACTGAAATAAACATTTATTATCATTCGCGCCAGTGGCGGCTGCCAGAAATGGTGCTAAACAAATCATAATACATGAAGCACTATAGTAGAAAACAATTTGAATTATATGAAACAAGTATTTCATTTTAGGTTAAGTGAGTCTTATCAGCACATAAATGATTTAGCATTTGTACATATATCTCAGACTCGATTCGATATCATTTTTATTTCATTCTAAGAATTTTGCCAAAACAAAGTTTCTGCCATGGGTAACAATTGGCGAAACCTCTTCACCTTTCAAAATCTAACTGACGAACAAGTTTGTTGGATTTAAATTTAGCGCCCTCTCGGTATTGACACTATTTGTATCTTTTCTTTTTACACACGGTAATACTGTAGGTAATAATATACTCTGTAATACCGCCCCACAATGTATTCTATACTCAGTGACATCATAACTAATGTGTACATCTAATTAAATATAATAAACCTGATTAATATAAATTAATAGTTTATCTCTGCTAAATATAACAGGTTATGGGCCCAGATAAACCTAGAGACGTTTAGTGAGTGTTTTTTAGGAAAAGTGGATAAAGACTTTTAGTGTGGTGAACATAACCTTAAAAAAAGGGCGTGGCTGTTGAAACTGTTTCTGTTCTTTTTGTGTATAAAGTGTTCTCAACGAATAAAAATGGCATCGAATAATTCACTGGCATTAATCGAGAAGTTAACCGGCCGTGAAAACTATTCGACTTGGCAATTCGCAGTGAAAACATACCTACAACACGAAGAATTATGGGATTGTATTGAGGTTAACCCGGCGTCACCCACAGATTCAAAACGTGATACAAAAGCGAAAACAAAGTTAATTCTTCTGGTTGATCCGATCAATTACGTTCATATCCAAGAGGAAAACACGGCCAAAGGAGTTTGGGACAAATTGGCTGCAGTGTTCGACGACTCAGGACTTACACGCCGAGTTGGTCTGCTACGTGATTTATGTAACACATCGTTAAGTGGATGTCAAAGTATAGAAGAGTATGTGAGCAAAATTATGTCAACTGCTCACAAGCTGCGCAACATTGGCTTTAAAGTGGACGACGAGTGGCTCGGGACATTGCTGCTATCCGGTCTGCCCGAATCATATCAACCAATGATTATTGCGATCGAAAGCTCAGGCACAAAAATAACTGCAGACGGTGTTAAAGCAAAACTATTGCAAGATGTTAGAAATTCAGACAACAAAACAACGGCTTTTGCTGTCAACAAGAAGTTTCATAACAACTCTGTAAACAAGAAGTTCTACAAGGGTCCGAGATGTTATTCCTGCAATCAATATGGACATAAACGTTCTGAATGCAACAAATACAAAACCATGAACAAGACACAGAAACCTAGCTCTTCTTATGCTGCTGTGTTTGTTGCATCATCCCACTATGGTGATGCTTGGTACATAGACTCCGGTGCTTCGGCACATATGACTAAGACCAAGAATATAATTGTAAAGGAAACTACCCCTATAACAAAGAACATTCGTGTTGCTGATAACAAAGTGTTATCTGTGCAAAGCTCAGGAGATGTCAGCTTAAACATTTATGACCAAAACGGGCAAGAGAATAAGATTCTGTTCACAAATGTCTTATATGTTCCTGAATTGGCAACTAATCTGATATCTGTAAGCCAAATTATTAAAAATGGAGGCCAAGTGAAATTTGATACCTCAGGCTGTGTGATCATGAACAGCAAGAATCAAATTATAGCAACTGCGAGCATTGTAAACAACATGTACCGACTGAACATGTCTGAAAGCCTAGCGCACATGTCCAGTGTTGAACATGAACAAGATGCTTTTTGCTGGCACCAGAGGATGGGACATCTTAATTTCCAAACTTTGAAAAAATTGTCTGATAACACAGAGCATTTAACTTTCTCAGGAAATACAGAAAATCTGAAATGCATAACTTGTAAAGAAGGAAAGCAGACACGGTTACCCTTTAAAAGTGATGGATTAAGAGTCACCAAACACCTAGAACTGGTTCATTCTGACGTATGTGGACCAATGGAAACCCAGTCTCTCGGTGGGAGCAGATATTTTTTAACCTTCCTAGATGAATATTCCAAGAAGATTTCAGTATACTTTCTTCACAACAAGTCCGAAGTGCTCAGTAAATTCAAAGAATTCAAGCAAGAAGTTGAAAATCAATTGGATGCTCGTATAAAGGTTCTTCGTACAGACAACGGACTTGAATACGATAACAAAGCCTTCTCTGATTACCTGAAAGGTGCCGGAATCATTCATCAGACCACCACACCATACACGCCTGAACAGAATGGGACTGCGGAACGTATGAATCGGACACTGGTTGAAAAAGCGAAGTGCATGCTACTCAACGCTGATCTGCCGAAGTTGTATTGGGCAGATGCAATACACACTGCTGCTTACATCATCAATCGTTCCCCAACCAGATCCGTAGCTTTCAAGACTCCTATGGAAATCTGGTCTGGACGCAAACCAAATGTTAATCATATGCGTATATTTGGCTGCGAAGCAATGGTTCATCTACCTAAAGAAAAACGCAGAAAATGGGATCCAAAGGCTCAAAGAATGATCTTCATCGGATACTGCGACCATACAAAAGGATACAGATTCACATTACCAAATACTAGAAAGGTAATAAAGAGCAGAGATGCTACATTTCTTGAATCCTCAGTGAAAAGAGATTTTGTTTCGGTAGAATTGAATGAGACAGAAACCGAAAATGACAAAACAAATACAAGAAAAGAAGATGTAAGAGAAAATGCAACAACGGAAGAGGACAGCTTGATTGACAACGACACAAATTCAGAAAGTTCATATGAAACAGAGAAAGGAAACAGGTCAACATCCGACAGTGAATACTTACCTAACACCAGAATTGATTCTCCTCCCGTCAGTAATGTGACATTGAGACCAAGAAATAAAACAAAAAAGAAGAATTTCAACTGTCCATGTACTGAAGAACATACTCATCTGTGTTTATTCTCATCCTGTGTTCCTGAAACATATGAAGAAGCAGTACATTCAACAAATAAAAATGAATGGATAAAGTCAATCAATGAAGAACTTGATGCACATAAGAAAAATGAAACCTGGACATTGATAGAAAAACCTCCAAATGCCAAAGTGATCGGTAGTAAATGGGTGTTCCGAATAAAAGAAGAGTCAACGGGTCCACGGTTCAAATCAAGACTTTGTGCTAAGGGATTTGCACAAACCGCAGGTATTGACTACACAGAAACCTTCGCTCCGACAGTAAGGTATGATTCAATACGTTTATTACTTTCCATGGCTGTTCAAAATAAACTTAAAATCTTACAACTTGATGTAAAAACTGCATTTTTATATGGTGAACTTGAAGAGACTATATTTATGACTCCGCCTGAAGGTCTATCCTGTGAAAACAACATGGTATGCAAGCTCAACAAGTCGCTGTATGGTTTAAAGCAAGCCCCCAGAAGCTGGAATAAGAAATTTGACTCAATATTAAAGAAATTTGGCTTCATCAACAGCAAAGCTGATCAATGTGTGTATGTTGGTCATGTCAAGAATGAAAAATGTTATCTTTGCCTGTATGTGGATGATGGCCTACTATTTTCTAAAACTGAATTCACTCTGAAAGAAATAACCAAGGAACTACAATCTGTGCTGGAAGTAAAAATATTGAACACACCAAGTAATTTTGTGGGCATGCAAATTGAGATAGTTAGCAACGGTATTTTTATACATCAGACCAAGTATGTGGAACAACTGTTAGAGAAGTTTAACATGACTGACGCTAACCCGAACACTGTTCCAGTGGACCCCCATGTCAAGCTACAAAAGGAAGATGGAGAACCAGAGAAAAACTATCCTTATAGAGAAGCTGTAGGTTCTCTTATGCATCTAGCTACAGTCAGTCGACCAGAAATTATGTTTGCCGTAAGCCTGGTAAGTCGATTTTTAAGTTGCTATAACAAATCACACTGGAATGCTGTCACGAAGATCTTCAAGTACCTGAAGGATACTAAAGATTATGGCCTGAACTACTCATCAACATCAGAGCCACCAGCTGTTACTGGTTATAGTGATGCTGATTATGCAAACGATATTGATACAAGACGCTCAGTTACTGGCTACGTCTTCATAAAGAATGGTGCTGCTGTAACATGGTCAAGCCAACGCCAACAGACGGTTGCTCTGTCAACAACAGAAGCTGAATTTATGGCCGCCTGTGCTGCAACAAAAGAAGCCATGTGGATAAAGCAAGTGTTAAGTGATATTGGTGAATATAAACAAGACACTATGTGTTTACATTTGGACAATCAAAGTGCCATCAGTGTAATTAAGAATATAAATTTTCATAAAAGATGTAAACATATTGATATTAAGTATCACTTCATAAAAGAAAAATATTCTCAAAAGATTATAGATCTTAAATCTGTAAGCACTGCTGATCAATATGCAGATATATTAACTAAAGCATTGTCAAAAGATAAATTCCAATTCTTAAGATCTAAACTTGGTATGTTTAACTACAACTCTTTTGTTAAGTGATATGTTAGAATATCTTGTACTATAACTTGATTAATATTTTCATGTTTTTTGCACTCAATTAATCATAATTTGTTGTTAGAATGTCTAAATTTAGAGGGAGTGTTGGATTTAAATTTAGCGCCCTCTCGGTATTGACACTATTTGTATCTTTTCTTTTTACACACGGTAATACTGTAGGTAATAATATACTCTGTAATACCGCCCCACAATGTATTCTATACTCAGTGACATCATAACTAATGTGTACATCTAATTAAATATAATAAACCTGATTAATATAAATTAATAGTTTATCTCTGCTAAATATAACAAAGTTGATGCGAACTACAATAGGCTTCATTGATTAGCATATGTTGTACTTTATAAATAACTGTTGCCATTGAACAAAGAACTGTCATCTACGTCTTCTTATATGGAGTTCGTCATACCCTAACGACTGATTTGTATAGGGTTATCAGCGTTGACTTTTTGACCTGCAACTGTATGAAACATAAACAAAAAAATCAGAGTGTCATGTGATACTCGTCATATATATGACACATTTTATATTTTCTTTTTTTAATTTTATTATAGTACTAAAACAATTTCTTATATTTAGAAATAATATTATTGATTGAAAATTAAATATATTAATGATTGATGATCTGAGGAATATTTTTGATAAATTTATTTGTCAAAAATCAGTCAAATACTTATATTCAATTAATTTAATACTTTTGTTTGGATAGCTAAAGCAGTGTACGCCATTTAAAGTAAATATTTTCGTCTGCAAATATTTGCTTTGGGTATGACGCTATGTACCATGAATAAAACATCAATGCAAACACTTCAAATTCCTGATAACTATTTTTTTTCAATTGAGGCAATCACTTTAGAGTATCCATGCAAAATGAATTGATAACAAACGCAGTATAGATTTTCTTATCAGTGACAATAACCGCGATAGTATTTTACATTTTTATTTACATTTTTTTCTATATAGTTAAACAACGAATGTATATATTGCAGTATGCTAATAGTTTTCCAGCTTTCCGGCCCGTTTCAAGTAACGTGTGCTTTTAATATATCTGATAAGACTGAAAATGATTTCTCAATATGTGCTAGTACTATTATTTTTAAAGAAAGACAAGATTCAAACCATTTTGTATTTTATTTCAGGCTATTAATGGTCACTTTGCTATAGCTCATGCTTACTACGGTTCAAATGAAACAATAATGCAAGAAAATATTAGTGTGAAACAGTGGCGTGAGCATTACGCTGATAACTGTACGGCTATTACCAAAGAAAATGCCAAGAAAAATTTGGCAAACGTTATTACAACGTCTGAATATGGAGGCTATGCATATGATGCTGTCTGGACCTATGCCTTAGCTCTGGATAAACTCTTCAAAGAAAATGCCGAATATCTGGTTGATCTACATTCTTTAAATACCACTCTGTAAGTTTGTTTTATTAATTATGTGTTGTAATTATTTCTTTTTATAGTTCAGAAAATATCATGTAGATGCCACTTGGTTTTGTTATGAGTCTTCGCTTAATTACCTTTCTATTTCAGCCGTCTTGTTGATATTGTGAAAGAAACAGATTTTAATGGAGTATCTGGAAGAATTAAATTTCGCGGTGGACCATCTAGATTTTCTGTTGTAAACATTTATCAAAGGATTAATAATTCTACTTATACAGTCGGCTCTTTTTATCCTAATATATCGAATGATCGGCCAGAAGTTATTGGGGGTACCCTGGATTTGAACCTTAGTTCAATCGTTTGGCTTTCAGGTGGTATTCCTGAGGATGGTAGTAAAGAAGATGATACTTGTGCTTTCGCATCTATAGCAAACGCATTCAATATAGAATGTGGAACAGCTATTGTATTAGTAAATGTGATAGCTGTTGGATTACTAATTATTGTATTAACTGCAGCAGTTTTTATTTATAAAAAACGGTATGAAGAAAAATTAAAATTGTCGCAGAAATATATGAAAAGTTTTGGTATTGACCTTAACAATATTGGAGGTTTGGATAAATGGGAAATTCCGAGAGATCATGTAGTTATAAATCGTAAATTAGGGGAAGGAGCTTTTGGAACAGTATATGGCGGTGAAGCTCAAATCGATGATAAAGGGTGGACTGCAGTAGCAGTAAAAACTCTAAAAGTTGGTTCAAATACAGAAGAAAAACTAGATTTTCTTTCTGAAGCTGAATCAATGAAACGTTTTGATCATAAGAATATCGTAAAACTGCTTGGTGTATGCACAAAAAATGAACCAGTCTATACAATAATGGAATTTATGTTATACGGAGACTTAAAAACGTTTCTTCTTGCTAGAAGACATCTAGTAAATGAAAAACAATCAGAGGAAACTGATGAAATTTCTAGTAAAAAACTAACTCAAATGGCGCTTGATGTTGCTAGTGCGTTGAGCTACTTAGCAGAACTAAAATATGTTCACAGAGATGTCGCTAGCAGAAATTGTTTAGTGAATGCATCAAGGGTTGTAAAACTTGGTGATTTTGGGATGACCAGACCTATGTTTGAAAATGAATATTATAAATTCAACAGAAAAGGTATGCTTCCTGTGAGATGGATGGCTCCAGAGAGTTTGGGACAAGGCATCTTTACTCCATCTTCGGATATTTGGTCGTACGGAGTCGTGTTGTATGAAATCATTACCTTTGGAAGTTTTCCATTCCAAGGTATGAACAATAACCAAGTTTTAGACCACGTGAAAAATGGTAACACATTGAAAATACCACAAGGAATTAAACCACAACTGTAAGTACTATAACATTATTCCGTGTATGGGTTCTTATAAAAATTATATAATAATCAGAATGTGTTTAGGATCTCATAATATTTTGTTTGTATTCACTTCCAGGGAAGGATTAATTAAGTCCTGTTGGAATATAGACTACAAGACTCGTCCACATGCTTCTGAAATTGTGGATTTTCTGGCCAACTATCCTAGACTATTATCACCGAGCCTGGATGTTCCTCTGGCATCGGTGCAGATGGCTGACGACTCGTTTGAATTGAATCCTGACACTTTCAACAACAGGTTCTCCCCATCTCCCTCAGGAACACTAAGTAAGAGAAGTAGTTTTGTGTATAGTGATAACAATGGACAATGTTCTACAACCACCTATAGAACTGCTGTTCTAGAACCATTGATTAAAAACAATGACAAGAATATTGTAATTGCTAATAACTATAACAAAGATTATAAAAATATGAGCAAGCAAAACTCTAATGGAAGTTTTAAGCAAATTTTAAATATGTACAATGTGAATAGTGATAAGAATAATGAAGAAGAAGAAGATAATTATGTTCCTAATTTTAGTTCAAGAAATAAAAGTGATACTATGGTTTGATTATAATTAGAATTATAGACTAAATCATTAAGTTGTGTATTAATTTAGTTTTGTATATTGGATATAAAAATATAGTTTATTTGAAAACGCAAAAGTATAAAGCATTCACCTCATCGCATTCATTATAAGCTAAAATTACTAGAATAACTATATATCAGTTAATGAAATATTTCGACCTGGCGGAAGATACAAGACAAATTGTAAACTAAATAGAAAACCCTATTTCACGAAGTGAGCTTTCATTTTTTTATAATGCCAGAACAAATGAATAAAGTAATAATCATTAATAACTCTACCTCTCACTTTACTTTCACAGTTAATATACATATAGTAAACATAATAACTGACAGTTGTGCAATATAATTTAATAAAATAGAAATTAAAAGCATTAACCCTACAAACAATGTTGACCAGATTCGTATAGGATTCGTATTAGATTCGAACGGATTGATCCGAATCGCATTAGAATCGTATTAGATTCGGACGAGATTTAGAGAAATTGTTTGTAGGGAAGTAAAGGTTGGGATGAAAGTGAGCTAAGTGCAAATAAATTAACTACTTTTTTTTTATTTAAAACCGTGGTAAATGTAAGTGTTTTTAACCTGATATTACAACCATATAATTGGAAAGACACTTAGCTCGGCTTTCATTTCAACTCCTCATTATATAAAACATAGAAAACGAAAATTTATGTTATGTTTTGTAAACTTACATTTCATTTAATTCAAAAATATAACATGTAAACTTTTTAATTTTTAATAAACATTAAATATATGTAACTGTGTTTAGCGGTGAATTTTATATAAATCAATATCTTCTATTGCGCTTTAATTTGTTTATGAAGTATATCTCAAATATTTACATCAATTATTTTATCTCTCTTATTATATATCTCTCTGCGTCTTACTTGTAATCTTAAAATAATGACTTAATTATCTTAATTTAATTGTCTTAAGCACTTAAAATCTAGTCGAGTTAAAAAATGTATCTTAACTGAATAAATCTATCAATAAAATATTAAAAATAGATTTAAAGCATAAATATTCTTTCATAGAAAATCTTTATATGTGTAACACTTTAATAATATGTATTTGCATTTAATTAGTGATTATAATATTTCATAATTTTTACATTTGTGGCACTTAGCTTAATATAAATTCACTAATTATAAGTGGTACACTGTTATATTTATAAACCGTTGAATTTTCAAATAGTTAATAATTGGTATTAAACTTAAGAAATTTTTAGTTTATAATTTCTTAATTTTAATAAAGTGAATATTTTACGTAGAAGACATACTTTATATTAGTTGAATAAAATCAAAAATACAAACATTAATAATAAATGTGTATATATTTATAACATATAACTGAATTTATTTATACTTAATTATAGGTTTAATTTAATTATTTTATTCTGTTATAATATTCATAAAATTCATGACTGTTTAAATTTTATTTATTATGTTTTTTTTTAATAAAGATGCATTATTATTTTGAAACTTATTTAGTTTTTATTCTTATAGAATTTCTGTCCAACGGTACTTCTGTGTGGTCATTAGATTTAGACGGAGCCACAATTTTGATATTGGGATATTGATTCGAGGTAGGTAATAAAAGTACTTTTACATTTTTAGTTGCATTAGTATTTATGATATAGTTCTTAAACATGTCCAGCGAATACAATCATTTACAAGACTATACTTGATGGATTAACTCATGCTAATGTGAGTGATATATAATTGAATATAATTTCAAGAGTATAACACAGAGATACCTGTTATATTAATAGCATATAAATCAGGCGCTTTGGCGCAACTCATGTTAAGGATATACATTTTTTCTAAAAATAAAAAGGCCTGAGCGAACACTGCCGTACTTTTTGTTTTGTAATATATAAACGAGTTTTCTAAATGTTTGACGTTTATTATATTATAACCTTTTTTTAGTAACATTTTACACATCATTTTTCTGAATGACAATTGTTAGTATTAAAAACCAAATTCACAGTTAATTTTTTAGGTAATATGAGTACAACTTTCGATCTAAATTGGAGCAAATAAAAACTAGAGTAAGCAAAGTGGTGGGCTTAAACGAAGAGCACCAAACACTATGGTGAAAACTGCTGCATAAACTAGAAACAACAATAAGTCCCTGAAGATGGCGTTAGGTTTTCCTGACAATATTTTCTTTTGAATATTACTGGTGGTTGTGTAAACATTGCGTTTTCTCTTTTTCTTTAATACAGCATACAATAAGTCTTCACCAGAAATCTGATGATCCGAAGACGTGGTGTGGTTGTAATCTTCTGGTTCAACTAAATTAGCGTTTGTAGCAACATTGGCGTACAAGCAGTCGCTTCTATGAACAACAGTTTTTGTTGAACAATTACTTGGTACAATTCGACATACATTTGAAGAAGACTTTCTTTGACCAAGTATAGAAGTTGAAGCAAATTGTTCATCAGTCAAGCCTATTGCATCTGCATTTGGAAAATATTTATCTCCATCTCCTACAATACCATCAAAACAATCGCTTTTGTCAGTACTTACATCTTTCTTAACATAGCTGGTTTTAAGCGACTTATCAGAAATACTTGTTTTGTTATCAGTCGTAAAATTAATACTTTCATTGAAACTATTAAAATTACTTGACACTTTGAATTTCGGATATTGATTATTTATTAAATTTAAATTATTTTTGCTACTACAGTTAGACAATCTACCTTCTAAAGTACTTATGCTGGAACCCTCTCTACTCGAATCCAATTGCCCTATTTCTATTAGAATGTTATCATCCATTTCGTTAAATGTGATTTCAAATTTCGATCCTCGTTCAGCTTTTGGTTTATTAGTTTCTGTTTCTGTACTAATTTTATTTAATAATTCTTGTGCTTCTTCTAATATAGGGTCGCAGTCATTAATTTCAATTTCAGGAACTTCTTTTATTCTAGTCAGACTAAACACCGTTGTTGGACAATCTGAATCTGATTCGTTTATAGCTTTATCAACTTCATCATTTAATACAGATTGTTGTGTTCTTGATTGCTTTTTGAGTTCTATATTTGATGCTTGTATTTCGATAGGTTCGGGTTCCGGTTTGGCAGATTCTTTCAATATTTCAATAGCATTTTCTTGTAATTTCTTACAATTTTCATCTTCATTAATAATGGGCTCTAAGGGCATTTTAACAAAGTCATTTAAAATTTGCACGGATTCTTTAAGTACTGCAATATGTTCCTGTGGTATTTCTAAATTTTCACTTGATATTTTTATTGGGTGTGTTTCAACTTTTACAGGTGCTATTGGGTTTACAGGTTCTATTGTAATTTGCTCATCATTTATTATTTCACTTGATTTATTGGAAATACTGTTGGAAGAAACTACTTCCAGAGATATTATTTCATTTATACTCTCTGTAGAGTTATTACAGTCTATATTCTGATCTTGTAATTGATTTAAATCAATTAGTTCAACTTTAGAATATATTTCATTGTAATTACGATCGTTATTTTCACAATTAGCTTGATTGACAATTTCAAACATTCCTCGATGAATGTCTGCATTCGAAAAACTAATATCTGAATTGATTGGTTCGATAAAGATGTTTTCTGATAATAAAATAACTTCTGTTTCATCTTGTTGAATGTCTGCAGAATTATTTTCCAAAGCAGAAGACAATACTTCTTCGAAATTCCTTAAACATAATTCTTTTGCTGCAAAATCAATTTCAAATTGTTCGGTAGTATTTTGGTGTTTTTCGTTGTACTTGTCATTCGTTTTAACAGATTTCTGTTTTAATAAATCAATTTCATATAACGTGGATTTCTTATTATCGTTATCATACTCACCGCCTTTGGTTCCACAGCGTTCAGATGCATCATAACAAGTTTCAAAACTTGTAGATATTTGTTCTTCCTTTTCTAAATATGACTTAAGTTGAGATATTGTTTGTGGCGATTGTAAGAAGTACTTATTTGGCTCACCAAATATATGATTTAAAATTTCACTGTTTTCTAAGTTACTTATATCCGTTATAGGGGTATTATTTTCTTTTGGTGAGTCAATTAGATCTAGGTAATTCATTAACACTGGATTATCCTGTTCATCAGTCAAATCATCTAACTGGTCATCATCACCATTACTATCATCACTGGAGTCGTCATAATCTGCAGGAAATTCAATTTCAGTGTCATCACCATTATAAAAGCAAGCTGAAGCATCACTAAATATTGCATCTCTTCTTATTGAATGATTTTTTGATTCATAAGCTTCTAGAATTTTAAGTTGAAGATCATCATCATAATTTGATCGAACTGGAACAATAACACTGCTTATGTCAGTAGTTTTACTGGAACTTGAGTTAATGTCCATTTTAACATTGTCGGTACTGTTTGGTGGCATTGCCTTAGCACTCCTAAATGAATTTGATTTAATATCTCTGTCCTTTCCGATAGCATCTGTTAATTTTGTTTGCTCAAACATTAATAACATGTCATCATACTGACATGATTTGCACTCCGGTGAAACATCATGAGCGATCTGATTTTCATATTTGGATTCGTTTAAAGTATTTTCTGTATGAATTGAATTAAACACATTTTTAATAAATTGATCATCTTCTACCATTTGCTGAGTTTTATCTTTAAATTTGTTGGATAAACTTTCCAGTTTGTGATTAAAATAATTTTTCAGTTCCATATTGCTAGTTGCTTTTAATTCCTGTGATGTTTTACATTCTATGTTGTGCAGAGGTGTATCATAATTGTCTTGCGCTGTTGTTATTGTATTTTTCTCTGTAATATATTTTGCAGCTTCATATGATTCTTTTAAAGCATTTAATGTTATTTCATATTTTGTGCTGTTATTGGATACAATTTCAATTTTATCTAACGCTTCTTCATATTCAGAGTAGTCAGAACAGGAATGTAAATCTTCAATTTTTGTCATAGATTCTTTGGTTGTATTTGTCGTAGTTAGCATACCCTTTTTCTTTGAAGCCATACTTTGTTCATTTTCGTATTTTCTGAAGCTATCCGAAATATCTGACATCTCTTCAACATCATAATATTCGGTTTCAGTCATTGAACTATATTGTAAATCTATTTGAGAAGCTTTTTCGGCTTTGTTTTGTGCACTAGCTGCTCGACTGTTTGAACATTCAGGGAATTGATTATTTCTAATCATATGTAGCAGATTTTGGAACATATACAAACTTTCGTTCTTTTCACAGCCCATTGATGCTGTTGCTTCGTTTTCTTTCGCATTTGTAATATGGTTAATAATAGTTTGCAATTCGATAGACACTTCAAATGACTCATCTGTTTCTTTTCTTTGGTCTTTATCTTCGCTGGGGAATGTGCAGAATGGTGTAAACTGCGGTTGAGTATGGTTTGAATTCTGTTTTGAGTCTGCTGCAATTAAAGTTAAACATTTAAAACAAATTCAATACATTGAAGCTACTGATATATTAATTTCATACTTTTATGCCTGGAAGCATTCTTTGATATTTTTTTCCCATTATAAATAAAAGAAGAACTTTTAGCTGACCCTGATGGTTCCGAAATATTATCAGTGTCAAATATTGTTAAACCTTTCTTTGCTCCAACTACAGATACAGATCTCACTCTGGAATCATTTTTGCTCTTGAATGTTGATTTTTTAGTTTTCGATGAATGCTTATGCTTTGTTACGGTTTTCTTATCTCCTTTCTTTTTTGTTTTATAAACATCATTAATCCTTTTCTTTTTTGTACGTGAAGAATGCTGATCTATATAATTATAAAAAATTATAACAGTTTTGAAAGGTGTTGTACATATTTGAAATGTTTCAACATTTATACAAAAACTACCATCTGTGATATTCATTAATACACTACTTAAAATTATCATTTAAAAGCAATAGTTTTTATTTACCTTCTTTATCTTCGTTTGCGTGAAATAAAACATTAACAAGTTCTAGCATCACTTTGTCAAAGTGCGCCGGCAGTGCTTGCTTGTTATTCAATGTTCTTGAAAAATTCGACAATATATTATGACGAAGAACATTTTCAGCCTCTTTATCAAATTGTTTCAAACCTGTATTTAATTTACTTTGCTTTTTTGGGTTAATAATTTTTTCAGAAGTGTTTGCTTGCGGAGATGATCTAAAAATAATTTTAAATAAAGTAAAATAAAATTAAGTAAATAAGTAAGATAAAGTATAAGAAAATTTCATATGCCTTACACATTTTTCACTTGTTTCGAATTAAATTTGTTCGATGAAGATGTATTTTGCAGTTCTTCTGGGTGCCTTCGCTTCAATACAACAGATTTAATACTTCTAACACCGTTACTCGCCGAATCATTTTCTGTTACTTGCTCATGAGTAGTATTCATCATATGATCTAAGGTTTCCATTACATCATGATTTAAAAGGTGTCCGCTTTCGAGTTTGGTTTTTTTAGGAAGAACTTTATTCACAGGACGAACTAGATTTACTGGACGAACAACATTATTTTTTCTAATCTTTGCCACGTTTTTACATATTTTTTTTGATAGTAAAGAAAGATTCTCCGACGGGACCGTCTTATTACTTTTCGGTGCATACGTCATACTAGAAAAGAATATTTATATTGTATTAAACCATATTTTACCATGTTTTACATTTATCTTTTTCGTATATATGGATATATGGATGTTTTCATCTTTTATTAATTATTATTAATTTCATTTATCAATATTTCAAAATAGTTATATATAAAATTGAATAACCAAGTGTTCCAACCAAAGTACTTCATGCAGAACTTCTGTTGTGGGTTTGAACCTTAGATTATTCTCAAAGATTTAAAAAAATAATTTTTAACGAATGATCATTAAAAACCATCTCGACACAAACCTGCTACTAGTAAATATAAATTAGAGGCTTAACATAGTCCTGCACTTACTATTTATCGTACTTTAGATAATCGTCTTTTGAAACTTGAACATTTGCGGTTGGAACCATTATAAATTTTCAGTGTTACTACTTATGTAACGTTAACACCCTCAGATCATAATTTATAAATCATATGTATTATATTCCGTGCCTTTGAATATTTTTTCGATTTATAATAGTTTGTTGAATTGTATCATTTTAAATTTAATTAAATAACAAATTTTATCTAAGAACAAAAATAACTAACTCACGCGATTGTTTTATTTCATCATTACATTAAATGTTACATTTACTAGATATTACCTTAATCAGGCTGCTTTAATTTGTCAATTAATACAGATATAGGTTATGTAAATCAAACTGATACTAAAATATATGATTACAAATTATGGTGGAAAAAAAAACTTACAATGGTATGAAAATCTGTACTTAAATATATTTGAAGAAATTTTACAACAGGATGTGTAAAAATATGACTTTATCACTGAGCTAAATTTAACTGTTAATTTATTTAAGATGTTGCAATACATTAAAAATTTGTTTCCGATAAATCAATTTACCACCGCATGTCTCGTTCAGAACACGATATACGAAAGGAGCTGTTCATTGGCTAGGAATCATTCAAATCTTATAATCTAGACTATATATACCAACTTCTATTTTTTTAAATTTAATTTATTTCCCGTCGGCCTATTTAAAATGCTGATCACCGATAAAATCCTACATGGTTGGCAGTTTTTGTAGTGTCGTGTCCTCTTTTAAGTGAAATACATTTGTACAGAAAATATAGCTCAGGTTGAGTGACGAAGCTTAAAACAGAGACAACATAATTTATAAAAACAAAATTTATATATAAATCAAAAGTCGCAACGCGACGGGATAAACAATAATGTTGCTATATTTTAAAAAGAGGTCATCTCATATAAGGCAGAAAAATGTAATGTTCCACGCCTGATCAGATGCAACTACACAAACACAAATAAAATAACATATAAATCAGGCGTTGTGATTTTAAAAAAATTAATAGGCAGTGCCATCTATAAAACAAAGGGATAACTTTATCTGTTTTATCTACGGTTTAATAGATGGCGCATATTAAGGTTAAATTATTGCTAAACAATTACTTTTAAAAGGCTTTTTTTTAGAAACCGAGTTATTTTTTTCCATTTCTTTGATAGCTCAGTTACCTTCGATATGCTCAAATATAAAAAAAATCCTTGACTAAGTTTTAAATAACTAAGCGTGTCTGTCTTTCATGCGACCTTTTTTAAATTCATGGACAATTTTGTGAAAAGAATTTTGTTTAGTTTACTTGAAATTTTTTGAAGCAGTTATGTTCGCTATGCTCTAAAATAAAGAATTGATTCATTAGATTTTAAATATCTACGCGAATTTGGCTTTTATGCGACCTTTTTTAATTTGATTGACATTTTTTTTCTAATTTTTTTTTATTCTTTGTAAGTAATGTTGCCGCTCTGTCAGGCGCAACGATGTCTAACTTTTATTAAATTCATGGACATTTTTTTCTAATTTCTTTTTTCATTCTTTGAAATATTTTGATACAGTTATGTTCCTTAAGCTCTAAAATAAAAAAAATTCTTCATTACATTTTAAATATGTACGCGATTTTGGGTTGTATGTGATCTTTTTTAAATCCATGGACATTTTTTTTCTAATATTTGTTTTTTGATTCTTTGAAATAATTTGATGCAGTATTGTTCCTTATGTTCTAAAATAAAAAACTGCTCCATTACATTTTAAATATCTATGCAATTTTAGGTTTTATGCGCCCTTTTTATTTTCATGGACTTTTTTTTCTAATTTTTTTTTTTTTGATTCTTTGAAATAATTTGATGCAGTTATGTTCCTTATGTTCTAAAATAAAAAACTGCTTCATTACATTTTGAATATCTACGCGATTTTGACTTTTATGCGATTTTTTTTAAATTCATGGACTTTTTTTCTAAGAATTTTTTTTGGATTTCTTGAAATTTTTTGATGCAGTTATGTTCACTAGGCTTTAAAGTAAATAACTGCTTCATTACATTTTAAATATCTACGCGATTCTGGCTTTTATGCGACCTTTTTTAAATTCACGGACTTTTTTTTCTAAAAATTTTTTTTGGATTTCTTGAAATTTTTTGATGCAGTTATGTTCGCTAGGCTTTAAAGTAAAGAACTGCTTCATTACATTTTAAATATCTACGCGATTCTGGCTTTTATGCGACCTTTTTTAAATTCACGGACTTTTTTTTCTAAAATTTTTTTTGGATTTCTTGAAATTTTTTGATGCAGTTATGTTCGCTAGGCTTTAAAGTAAAGAACTGCTTCATTACATTTTAAATATCTACGCGATTCTGACTTTTATGCGACCCTTTTTAAATTCATGGACTTTTTTTTCTAAAATTTTTTTGTGGATTTCTTGAAATTTTTTGATGCAGTTATGTTCGTAATGTTTTAAATTAAAGAACTGCATCATTAGATTTTAAATATCTACGCAGGAACTCAAAAAATTGCATTGCTCTTAAAATCATAAAAGTGAACCTTTTCATCATTTTTAACAAGATTATAGTCTTCTTTCATTGAAAAACTGAAGAAGAAAATATGTTATTTTATTAACGGTTTTTTATATAATTTTGAATGCTGATTTCAAATTTGTAATTCATTTTTAGATAAGTCTTTTGGTTTACGAGATATCGCCATAAACAGTCGAACAATTTTTATAAAAAATTAGGAAAAATATATGTCATTTTATAACGGATTTTAACTTAATTTTGAATGCTGATTTCAAATTTATAATTCATTTTTAAATAAGTATTTTAGTTTATGATATATCATTATATTAAATCTCTTTATCGGAGTATGCAATGAAAGAAGACTATAATCTTGTTAAAAATGATGAAAAGGTTCACTTTTATGATTTTAAGAGCAATGTAATTTTTTGAGTTTCTGCGTGGATATTTAAAATCTAATGAAGCAGTTCATTAATTTAAAACATTACGAACATAACTGTATCAAAAAAATTTAAGAAATCCAAAAAAAAATTTTAGAAAAAAAATGTCCATGAATTTAAAAAAGGTCGCATAAAAGCCAGAATCGCGAAGATATTTAAAATGTAATGAAGCACTTATTTACTTTAAAGACTAGTAAACATAACTACATCAAAAAATTTCAAGAAATCCAAAAAAAATTTTTAGAAAAAAAGTCCATGAATTTAAACAAGGTCGCATAAAAGTCAGAATCGCGAAGATATTTAAAATGTAATGAAGCAGTTTTTTATTTTAGAACATAAGGAACATAACTGCATCAAAATATTCCAAAGAATCAAAAAAAAATTTTAGAAAAAAAAAGTCCATGAATTTAAAAAAGGTCGCATAAAAGTCAGAATCGCGAAGATATTTAAAATGTAATGAAGCAGTTTTTTATTTTAGAACATAAGGAACATAACTGCATCAAAATATTCCAAAGAATCAAAAAAAAATTTTAGAAAAAAAAAGTCCATCAAATTAAAAAAGTTCGCATAAAACCCAAAGTTGCGTAGATATTTAAAATGTAATAAAGCAGTTTCTTATTTTAAAACATAAGCGATATAACTGCATCAAAAAAATTTAAGAAAATGGATTTTAATTTTTTTAAAAATGTCCATGAAAATAGAAAGGTCGCATAAAACCCAAAACTGCGTAGATATTTAAAAATTAATGACGTTTTTGCTAAAATGAAAAATTCATTATTTCTATCGTTTTTAACAAGAGTATAACCTTCTATCGTCTCGAAAAAATGCAGAGAATTTAGTTTTTGCTAAAATTAAAAATTCAATAATTCTTTGGTTATTAACAAGAGTATAATCTTCTATCATCTTGAATAAATGCAGAAAAATTATTTTTTTTTGCTAAAATTAAAAATTAAATGTTTTTATCAAATTTAAGAACACTATATTATAACTATCATCAGAAGGTGTCAGAATAATGGATTAGTAAATAAATAAAACCAAGTTTATAATTGTTACAAATAATGTATTTTCTTACTACCCTTAGATATATTTTATTTTACAATATTATATATTTATAATTTATTTATTAATTATTATATTCAATATATATATATATATATATATATATATATATATATATATATATATATATATATATATATATATATATATATATATATATATATATATATATATATATATAATTATATATCCTTTTCATATATATTTATAGATTTTGTATTATACCTATAACTTGTGACGTTGGTACAACGTAACAACAAGTTGACAATTTATATATTTTTCATTTTAAAATTACTTTAATGAAATACATCAATTTTATATAAAGTTCTTTAATTTCATTTTTTCTTAAAAGTATTTTACAGTTTCATGAATCTTTTCTTTGGATGAACATTTAAAAAAATTATTCGTACTCTTTCAGCATTTAAAAATAATACTAACATTGCGTTCAAAAATAATGAAAGAAATTTGTTCTTTACAACTATAGTAATAAACGTACACATAAGATAAAGGGCAAGTAAAATGTAAAAAGAAAGTGTGCGCATTCTGTTCAAAATTCTTTAAATTTTTCTTAAGTTATTTAAAATAAGAAAATAATTTACTTTAGATCATTAAAGCTTTTGAAAAGATCATTCAAAATGGTAGCCACTTTCATAAAAGATACGTCTGCCAATGTCTGTTGTCTGTTTAGAAATATTTTGTTTTATTTTTGACTATTTTTCTATATTGTGTTACTGTATTGTTTATATAAATTATTTTAGTTTATACATATTTTTCATATTTCAAGTATTTTGTAAGTAAATTGGGCTATAACACAGAATATTTGAAAGGTTACTTATGTCTTGGGATCTTACTGATTCAAAGAAATTGTGCTGCTTTTCAAATAATCTGTCCACAGCATGTTATATTGCAATGATGCTTTATCTATTGTATTCAGTAGTTTGTGCTATTTATATTTAAAATATTGTAACTATTGTTTATGCACATGTGTAAAATGAAGCGGGAGTATTTATTATTGTAAAAAAATCGCAGACAAAATATGAAACAGCATTTCTTTGCAAATAAAAATATAAAATATGTACTAATACTTCATGAGATTGCAGCAAAAATGTTTGCAAGAACAAAAAACCTTCATTTTCTATAAAAATATTATTTATTAATTTATTATCTTTTCTTACCATTGTTACTTAAAATAATAGTACATACTATATCATTTTTATAGATAATGCCATTGGAACTAAGACACCCATTGAAAGCAGTATTTTTTCAGCATCGCATGATTTTTGGTTATTATATAATACTTTTAATAATATTCACATACAAATCGTGGTTTTCTTAATTTTTTGCCGATTGTGTATATCGCAGATTCTGTTATTTCTCTCAAAGATCTACTTTATTAAGACACACTCGTGTAATAATAGAGATATTTTATTCATTTCAATTTCACGTACAACATTATGTAGTGCAGCCATTGAGTTAAATTTGTCAAACCAATTTAAGTAATTTCATAATCTAAAGATATTTACAACAGTAATTTATTTTTAGACATTTTATTAAAAATTTTATTTCTATCGACGACAATATATGAACTAACATCAAATTTTTATTTTTATTCGGAAATATCAAAATGCATTTGTATTCAAATTAAATTATATAATGTAGGAGGACCAGGTTTAATCAGTCTTGTTCTTATATTGGTATAAAAATGATGACGTTGAGGAAATTGTAACAAACTGACGACACACCAAATTGAAGCATGGATCTCCTCCATATTCTTATAATTTACTTTTCATAATAATTGTTAGTTTGCTATGATATCCATAAAATCGAAATGACCAAAATCCTACACATTATAAAAATAAATTATGGAACACATAGCTATTATTCAAACCGTTCGACTTAAACAATTAACACTGACTTTAGAATTTGAAATTGCATTGCTTTGCAGGCAGTGGATATAATATTAAGAATTAGCCAATTATTAATAATATATTACTATTTACAATATTTATAAATAAAACTAATTTTTTTAAACTTAATTATAGAAATATCGATACGATAAATACAATGACATTTTTAAATATCTTTATTTTCAATTTTAGTTTTTTAACAAATTTTTACACAAAAACTCTAAACTTTTTTAACTCCACTGTCGACAATATTTTTTTATAAATTAACTAAAGATTAAGTTTTCTATTTCAATAATGAACACAATTAATAGATTGATATTCTTCCGATCAAATACTATCTAAATATATATTTTTATCACAAAACACGAGACTGGGCGCATAAGTATTTGTTAAGGAAATCGTATAATGTAATGAGAGTTTTATGGTTTTTTAATACATAATACAATTCGTACTGAGAACATAAAAACTAAAAAAAGCAGAGCTTTAGAGAATAAAGAAATAAAAGAACAAAAAAAAAAACTCTCATTTCCATACATTTCAACAATTTTATGCACATTGTATAAATATCTATTAATTATAATAATTTATTAGAAACGAAAGAAATAACGTGATATCATTGTATTAAACACTTCTTATGCACTAACTTTAATTTGAAGAGTTAGTTCTAAAAGTCGGTTAAACATTAAATCAATGGCTGCATAATGACGTAATATATTATATTTGTTTAAATTATTTTATCAAACAACAATCAAATTTAGTTGAGCTGAAAAATTTTGTAGTTTCGAATATTTTCAGTCTTAATCAGAACTGCACGCAAATCATTTAGAATACTATTAAATAACTTATTTAATTTACTAATTTTTAACTTTAAAATGAAATTGCACTAATAAATAAATAAAATATTATCTTTACTGACAAATTTGTTTTACTTATATTATATTGTTTTCAAAAATATTATCTATATATCAACATGATAATAATATACTTAATGGTTTGCGTCTCAACTAAATTGTCTTATATTTTAATTAAATTAATTACAATCACATTGAACTATTTAGTAGCATTTTATAATTATTTAAATATTACACATATATCCCTTTTAGCAAATATTTATATTTTTATTATTGTTATTAAATACATTTTATAGTTTTAAATATATATTCTTAATTATAAATTTCAATATGAATTATATTTTCATTTTAATATTTTGTATGTATGTTTTCTTGCTACATTCTTGACTTTGTCTCATTTAAATATTACAATAAAAATCACATTTTTGCCTTTTGGAATATATATCTAATCATTTTTATAACCGTATTGTAGCAATAATGATATTCCTTTTCAATGATGACTCAATACCATAGTTTTAATGTGAAAGAAAGTTCTTCAGTATCTGTCATAAAATATGATGGCTCCAATTATTCGTAAAAACAATATAATCATCATCAACTGTTTCAATAATGATTTAAATAAAATTGTCAATTAATTCTAGAATAAATATTTGAAATTAATTTTCTCAATTGATCTAATATTTCAGTTACAGTGAGTACCAATTCAATTTTTAAATTGTAATATGTGCTTCTTCATCTATATCTTTCTGTTGAACACAACTTGACGACAATCCATATGTTGTACAAAATATTATATGAAATCAGTGTTATGCAATCAGTTATCGTATTCCAGTTGATTCATGATCACAGCCATTACATCGGCTTAAGAAAGCACTGCTGGGTGGAATTTGCAATTGAATATTCTGTGCACTTCACTTGATCATAGATATATAACAACAATGATTACATTGATAAGCGAAAATAAAAACTGAACCTGTCAAGCGTGCTTAACATGGAGACCTTTTTGCAATTTTTTCTTAGGGAATTTGTTTCTCTTCATTTATTGAAACGCCACATAGGTTTATAACACTTTAGCTAAAAATTTACTACCATTTACTTCAATAACAAGATATAAACTTTTCAACATTGTAAATTTATGAAAGTTCAATTACTAATAGAAAAATTATCACTAACCAGAATAATTTGTTTTGTAATCGTGTGTATTGAAATTATTGAGTAAATTTTACGTTTGATAATGTTTTGCAATGTAATTAGTTATCAATAGAACCTTGACAGGAAAGCTTACAATTATTTCATATAAAGTGCAAGTGAAGAACATTTCATTGTCGAAAAAGTTTTATCCTTTGCTTTTATAATACATGGTATATAATATGGAAACTTTAAAAGAATTGGCCATCTTAAGTATCTGTTGAGTACAAAACGCATACGCATAGTATTTGTAAATTTCCAAAATATAATGACTCGGGTGTAAATGATGTACATTGCATGCGATCAATTGATTTAATTGTGTAACAGCTAACAGTTCATTTCAGCTAGGGTGATGCTCTGAAGGTCAGATGTCTATCTGTCCACTGGAAGTTTTATCTCTGGAGGAGGTACCTTCTTCCTCCAGACGTGAATTGTGTTCTTCACTGAGGGCATTATTTTCGGTGTCACTAATTTCTGTGATGCCATGCGTAGGACTTAATGTCGAACCCGTTCCACATGGGATATCAGTCTCACAATAAGGATGCAGCGGTGACATTCTGGATAAACTATTTTCGCTGCCAATAGACAGTTCGCTACAAGCAGAACTACGAGGCTGCACACTTTTTTCACTTCTGTCACTACCCGGTGATGAGGAACCAGGAAAGTGTTCATGTTGGAAGTCTTGATGATTATAATAAAAGTCTTTTTCACGTACTGGTACCAATACAGACATTGGCTGTTTGCACGGAACTGGTACCATTACAGGGGGTATCGCACAATTTGGCACTTCACCGGTATTGCTGACACAGTTCGATTTATTACCGTTACCACTAAATCTGCCTAATACATTATGTCTAAATGAGTTCCAAAACGTATTGTCTTTTTTGGACGCACTTGATTTTTCTTTATGTTTGTCTCTGGGTGTTGACACTGAATGACTTCGAGGAACTAGCGGGGACAGTAAATCTCCGGGGTGTGGGGAACATCCTACTAAATGTCCCGAACTGGACGATCGGTATGGAGGACCACAACTAGCAGAGGGCTCTGGACCATGCCTGCATGGACCGCCGCCAAAACCACACGTCTCCTTGTGTCCCGGAACGTCGCAAACTGATTTATTAGGAGGAGGTATCACATACGATCGCGTTAACTCGGCAAGCTAAAACAAATACAAACAATTTAGTATTCCATTCAACTGATTTATGAATACGTGGCATAAAATGTTGTAACATCATACCTGATGCGACGGCCTCAGTTGCAAATTGCGATCTCCCCATTCGCCATCCCCCAATCTAATTTGGGGTGGATAATTCAATGTCTCACATCGTTGTGCAGAATGGATACGAGTTTGTCGTTCCATGATAAGGCTTAATTCTTGTTGGTGTCTAAAACAAAATATCACATTTCATAAATATTAATTTTGAAAACATTCCAAATTTAATTTTGATATACAACTTAGGGAAACTTACTTCTCCTTTAGTTCTCGTTGGTCCAGGTCGTGGACGCCCGGCCCTCCCAGGGCGGACCCCCGCCCCAGACCACCGAGCCGGTCCATTCCCGCGTATCCCGGTGACTGTACCGAGAGCATCTGCAATAGAAAAAAAAACAAATTAGTTGATATCTTTATATACTTTTATCATGGACATTAACCCCAGGTTGGAAATTGTCTAACAGTGAAGATTCACACTTGCTAGCTTACTACAAGCTAAACAAAGTGCTACATTGCGTTACATTTTATACCTGTGTCTACATTATAAATCATACGAAGATTTCGTTACAATAATTGAAAAATTATGATTGTATCTCTATCACCATCGCAAAATAATTTGCAAGAGAATTTGCGTTTAAATACTTGGACAATAACTGAATATTGATAATGCGAACACCTGGGCTCCTCTGAATGTTTTAGTATACGTTAAAGAGGAAATATACAGCACTATAAATGATTAATTTATGAATCAAAACTTCTGCAGGTAAGTAATTGGAATTCCAGACACAACATCACGTTTAGTTTATGCTTATAATAATACAACAATAATAATTGTATACAAGATGGTAGACGATTAAATGGATTCTATATAAGGCAAGTCTAGGAGACAACAATATGACAATATTAAAATAGTGAATGTGCATGAACAATGGAATAATTGCTTCCTATTATGAGTAAACAGTGTCAAGTGGAAAACTTCATTAACAGATGTTGCTATATAAACAAAAATAATGTTTATTAACAAAGACTGTATGTACAATTAAATAAACGTCTACCAGAAATAACTAAATCTGTTTTTCTCTTTACAAAATACAATTTTATCTTATCATTATTTATAATTAAAAGTCTATATCTTGTATCATAAAAATAGTTTCTACTAATTACAAATTAATTTATATCAATAATTTTCAATAATATGAAATAAATCTTATTTTAAAACTCACCAAAGTTTTAAGAAAATATACAAAAATAAAATGTAATTAAAATAATTTTTTATTTTTAAATTCCTTATTTAGTGTTTTTCTTTTAACTTTTTAGGAAAATTTGAATAATAAAATATTAACGTAATTTTTGTAAGAGATGATAAAAATAATAAAAAGTTTTAAAATTCGAAACTGTTCAACAATGAATATATAAAACAGCTTAGAAAGAAATTAAAACTTGAACATTGTTGAAGTATCCGAGTAATTTTCTGGAGGCAATTCATGGCAGTATGTTTTAAAGCTAAACCAGAAACCTAAAAGATCGGCTGCTCTTACCAAAATTGAAAGAATATAGTACAGAATTAAGTACATTTACGTAAATATTGGTAAATATGTATACGTACATAAAATATATACATTCTAAAATGAGTACGTAACAAATATAATTTATTTAATATCAATAAATTTTATTCTATAAAAAAAAAAAAAGAAAAACGTTACAAATATGTTTTGATTTACTGGTTTTAATGGGTTGTTATAAGGGTGTTGTATTTTTTACTTTACATAACAACTTTTATTTGATGTGTAAGACAAATAATAAAATATTTACCTTCATTATTGTCACCTTAAAAATAAAGTTATATATACAAATGAAATATTTTTAGATTTTATTAAAAACAATATTTAATTTTAAACTTTTTCGATATCATAAAGAACCAAGCTTTAATATCAAGTGAAATATATTTCATTTAATTAACAAAATAAATTAGGGTAAAACTCGTTAATATTATCATCACCCCCAACAAATTTAATTTAAAAGTATAATTAACCAAAAAGTTAACAAAAAAATAATATTTATTTAACATTAAATTATAAAAGTTGTGAATTTTGAGGTATTAACATAACAATTTAAGTTTTTATTGAGAGGATTTAATGTACATGTACCCCTTTAATAAAGAAATATATTGTCCTTAATTAGGGATGGCTCCTATATATATATAAGGTCTTTCAATAAGAGCTGTCACTTTAAAGTTCACACCATTTTAGAACGGTTAACATACAACCGTCATTTCGGTGACATTTGGCAGATATTGTGTTTCATTACTAACCTCCGAATTTATACTTTGGATTAAAATAATAATTCCATTACTTTTCAAAAAAATATTGTGTTTCTCTGATAATTTAAAATGACACTTCTTATTGAAATATCTTATATATAAACTATATATATCATCTATATCTGAATTTGCAAAACTTGTTGTTATAATCACATTTTGAATTTGGTGCAACTCGCAAGTATCAAGAATCAACAATTAAAGCATGCTCTCATTATATAATCATCTCACTTAGTTGCCCACAATGACATCTATCTCTGTCACTCTCATTGTGGTAATGCATTGTCGTTTGTATACGGAAAGCACATTATTGATCGTGTGAATGAATATGTCCTTTAGCACCCCAAATCTTCATCCCTAACAGTAGAGCACCCTGATGGTTTATTGAGGAACTCAAGAAGGGTCATATTGTTTTCCTCTTGTTTGTTCTCTAAAACCGTCTCGATTACTAGTTTACATAGAACACTAATTTTAGTGACAATTCATAAGAGAAATTGATTCGTGTTCACTCAACTATGTAATAGATGAAGACATTGGATGTATAATCCTTATTATACCACTAGATCTTTGACTATATATATATAAAATTATGTAGATTAAATCCATGGGTTGCCTTTAGGTTTCTAGACCTTTTGAGCTTAATTTTGTCTTTTGTCACATAGTATTCGCACATCAGATTTAGATTCCACATCTAAATCTATTAACAAGTTTATATCAAGTATTTAATTCAGTTTAGGAATATTACTAACTTGAAATATTGTGTCGTAACAACAAGATTCTTTAGACATTATTAAAAGTTGTGTCAATTATTTCCAAAAATTAGGTGCATGAATTGGCTTGCGTCCTATGTCTTAATTTCTATAAAAGTGTACTATATATTTATAAAGTGGGTTACTAGAACCTCAAATGTTCAATTATTTTTTAATAACTCCTTATATGTTAAGAGATATTAACAATTAAAAAAGTCATTTTGTCTGTTTAATTATTAAAGTGATTCAACGTAGTGCACATTCCAAATGCATGTGACATCATAACCGCTAACAACCTTACAGCTTATAAATATCTGCTATATGTATTTATATATCAAATATTATTTACAGCTATTTCAAGGAACAATCAAATTCCAATATTATGTCTGCCTTAGCAGGGTTAAATAAAATAAAAACTCATTATTCTTTGACTTGACTTGATATTTCGACTACTAACAGCTACAAAACATTACCACAGCACTGATCTACTCAACAAATAACTGATGTTAAAATGCATTTCACGTCATACAAATATGGCCGATCATTTCTAGCGTTAAAACTACAATTCAAATTTTTAATTGCTATATCTCCGTCAACATTTAGATATTTAATAAAATAAACATCAATTTCAATCAACAATTGAAAAATCGACCACTAAAAAATGAAGACACAAGCCCATTTATAACAGTAGATAAATTAGGAATCTATAAAAATAGGTAATGATCTGTAATTTATACTAACACGCACTAGATGGTGTTGTTTTTATACACACTGGCCGCATTGAAGTATTGAAAGTACTACGCGGGCCAGATTGAAAAAAATATATGTATATGTAATCTAATTAATAATAATGTAATGCAAAATTAGTTACGCTATAATTACTACATTTATCCATTCTGTATATTTAGTCCCTTGTCTTAAAATTTATTATATTGATTTATAATTAAGTAAAATACATTTTTAAATCATTGACTTATCAAGCAACGCTTTTACTTCACTATGGTATACAAATTTTGAAAAACATTTGAATCAAAACAACAGGGCATATTTTAAGGACCCTTGGTCTGTGTTAAAAACCTAAATCTAAAACGAATACCTTTGAAAAAAGAAGTATAACTTAATGTATTTACATATATTGGACAAGGTTAGGAATCCTTGGTGTGCACTATATGGCACATGTCGATCTATTTATTTTACATTAAAGTAAATTGTGTTTTTATTCTATGCAAACTTTTGGTGTACGTGCTGACACACATTCACGCTATCCGCAGTGTGTGTGTGTGTGTATGTTTGTAATGTATGTGTGCCGATAATACGAACAAGGTGGGTCAAACACCTACAGAAGCACATAAAGGGGAATGAACTACGAAAGGGAGTTGTTGTTCGTAGCAGTTGTTATCTGATAAATAGAACACTACGGGTATTTATTGATTAGACCTTCCTCATAACCTAATTAACTTATGAATTTTACTGACTTTTTATATTTGATAAATTAGAGAGAGGGAGATTGGAATGAAAAACTTAAAAGAAACGAATGGTAGAACAACGAAGTAAAGGAGTAAATAAGAGGATGAACTAAAAGAAAAAAAAAAAAAAGAAAAAAAAATGAAATTAATGAAAAGGACTAAAAGTAAACTTAATTGTAAGCTATAAATAATATACCCGCTAAACAAAAACATATATTTAACTAGCTGTCCCGGCCACGCGTTGCTGTGCCTAACGTAGCGCCATCTATTGAATATTTACTCAATCTAGTCAACAGATTTCGATTTACTCAACAGAATATTTACTCAATCTAGTCAACAGATGTCGCCATCATCGTCGCCCGATGTCATATGTCATATACAGATAATTAATAGACAAATAATTAGCAATAAGATAAATAAATTGAGATGTAAGCTATCCTATCTTTCAAGTTGGGTCAAACTGCACACGGTGTACAAATTTCATTAAAATCGGTTAAGTAGTTTAGGAGTCCATAGCGGACACAGTGACACGTAATTTATATATATTAAGAAGATTATATTTATATTTATTAAAACGAAACAGGGTTATATTTAATCTAAAAGAGTCTAATTGAAGATATTTTATAACCTATTAATCCTTAAAAAAAGATTTTTAGAAGATTTCATAACCGAAGAAGATCTATGTTTATAGTTAATAGACTACAAGGCAGATTTATTTTTTAAGCAGTTAAATAAGTCACAAACGTTGTATATTAGGTAACTTTTGTTATGTTACATGAACCTAAAATAAATGTACCTGTGTTTAGCGGGTAAATTGAATAAAAACTGAAAGAAAGAGATTCAGCTGATGTTAAAAAAGATAAATATGTAAAAGCAAAAATACAAAACAGAAAAATGTAATTGAAAAAAATTCTATCCTGACAGGATAACACAAAAAGAAAAACATAACACACAAAAACCATGAAACGAAAGGGAAAACAAAGCTTATCTCTCTAAAAAAAACATATATTATACAAAAGTATACTTTTGTTTTTTACAATCCCCTGTGGATTATTGTACCATATGTTTGTTGTATTTTGGGGAAAATATAATGAGATTTTTTTCCCATCTAAAGAAATAAAATGTATACAACATAGCACCATTATCCTTTCAGTAGATGGCTAACGGACATCTGATTCAACCAAGATTGATGGAATGTGACCTAATACTTGTTATGAGGGTCAAGGGTCATGCTAAGTCTATATCTATGTCTTAACTTTCAATATATTCTCAGCCTTGCGTTCCATCAGATCTTCTTATTTGACTTTTAATAATACTGGAATTTGTGCAAATATTCATATAATGATTACGAGGCAGAAATTCGTAAGATCGATATTTGATATCTATTTACCCAAGATAAATAAAAATATTTTTCTAACCTCAAAATATTTTATTAGTCTAAAACAGTCAAAAATTTAATTTCTTAGTCTTCTACACATGCTGGAAATTTAGCATGAAAATGAGAACGGATGAAAATTGAAACAAGAGCCCAAACACGTTGTGTTCCTGCATCTGTTTGTATACGTAGTAAAACTCGTAGATAGTTTAAATATCTGATAGGTTGTATCTGATATCTGATCTGACGTATCCGATATATAAATGCTACATTTGTGCACACTTTTTTGCACTTTCATGTAAGTGGAAGAACTGATAATAAAAGAAAGATACAGAAAAGGAAGAAAATGAATAGCTGAAGATAAGGAGAAGGAGCAAAGAAAGGAAGAAATAAAAAAGAATAGAGGAACGCAGCGGAAGAAAACAAATTCTCAGTTAATAGTTTCGATAGAGTGTGTAATTTTGGTTAAGTTTGATTTAGTTGAAAAGATATTAAACTGTTAATCACAAAATGTGCTTGTTACCTTAAACTAATGTCACAAGTTAATTTTATGGTTAATTTTTAATTGTCATTGCCTACTTACTTGCCAACTTACTACAAACTAATTAAAGTGTTACATTGCGTTATATTGCGTATTCTACATGTAATAAAACCTACTAATGATTTAATTTTTTCAACCGTTATTTTTAATATTTTAAATAATATGTTACCATTTGAAAAGAAATCACTTGGTATAAGAAGATATGTGCAATTGTGGAGAAGGGGTAGCAGATCCAGACCATTTGATCTTATAATGTACAGAAACGAAGTCCTGCAGAAATAATTTGTACAGAGTTTTGGTGAAAAGTGGAGTGGTGTTGCAACGAGTATGCAGGAACTACTAAAATATCCGAGGTGGCCAGTGTGCTTAGTGATAGACAGGTTATGGCATAAAGCGGGTTTAAAAGTTTAGGTAATAATAATAATAATGAAAAGTAAATAGGTAAAATGTAAATAAAATGAAGTAAGAAGGGCGAAAAAAGGACCGTGGTCCTAAGAAATGTATTAATAAAAAAAAAAAAAATAATAATAATATGTTACGATTCTAATAATCCAAAAAGGTTTTTTGTCAAAAGGTAATTTTATGATTCTAACGGCTACAAACAAAATACCTAACTAGAAATTATATTTAGGAAGTTCTTTTATGTAAATGTCAACTTTTATTATAAAAAACAAATACATATAAGTCTGTTAAACGGGTAGTATACAAAGTACAGAAAGAATTGCTTCAATTAAGATGTTATTCTTTGTCAAAAAATACTAAAAAGCATTTATCAAACATAATAGATCCTTGTTATAGCTGACTTTCGTTTAAAGATCCAATAAGTAAAGAAAACAGTTTATTATTTTCTAACCTCACTTTACACTTTACAGCTAAACTCACACAACCGAATTCTCGTAATCCCCTGTCAAATGTTTAAACAGTTTTTATATAGACTACTATTATAGATTCTTACTTCAGTTTCACTCTCACCGTAATGTTATTCCATGCGATTTTCTTCGGGGAATATAAAGGTTCACCTATATATTGTTTAATTTACTATGGTAAATGGGTTTCACAGCAGACTTTATAGCACAGGCAGAGACAGCGGCAGACTATCGCGTTTGTGTACTATCTATAAGACAGTCTATATGTTTTTCGACACGTGTTTAAACTGCTCCCTAGACGCTATAGCCGTGTGGATCTAGATATAGTCGAAGACTGCTGCCAGTATATAGACTAATGTGGCCTAGACCGTTGACTACACTCGTGTGGACAATATTATCAAACCTCAGACGGCACAAATACTATCATAAATTGAATAAAAGTTTACGTAGTCTGGAGTTAAGATAGGATTCCATACACGTGTAGATAACAAGTGATATAATAGTATAATTATAAGATACTGGAGTATTTAAATAATTATTTATTTATTTAATAAGATTAAAGTGTAATTAAAGGGATATTACGTGTAGAATGAAAATACGAGTAGCATGCGTAAAAATATACCTGGGATAAATGTTGTCTGACGTCATTTTACTATACGTGGTGCATTATGTTGAACTTGATGATTTGACAGTTGTATGTAGTACCTTAAAAATTTATTATTTATTAAAAGATCAAAATGACTATTTTAATAAATAATACATTTGAGGTTGTGATAGTCAACTTTATAAATATATAGTGCACTTTTAAAGAAATTAAGACATGGTTCAAGAAGACCTGCATCAGGCGCATTGAAAAAGCCTAACATGACCTCAGTAAGGCGCATGGTTTTCGAGATATCGTCAGTTTAAATTTTTTTTGAATTCTCCATTTTTAACACTGTAAGTGCCAGTCGACTTTTGCTGAGCTCATTTTAGGTTTATTCGATGTGTCCGAGGCAGGTCTACCTCCGGTGTCAGAGTGAAGTGCCCTTTTCGGGACACCCCGTATACAAATAATAACACTTAGGCACTCCGCACACTTGTTGACTGATTACAAACTAGTAGCGCCGTGTTTCGTGACTCTATATTATTATTGTGTCTTATTTGTATGTATGTATGTATCTAAATACTTTTGAATAGTACTTGTGCGCATGTCTGTTCATGATGTCACTATCAAAAGCATGCAACCAAGCATTCCCTGCGACCGAGAAACATGATCCCTGAAAACATACTCGAAACTAGTTTAATTTCGTTCATGTCATGTGTTTTCTCTCACTCGTATACACATTCGTTGTCTCACTAACAACACTGTTTCATTCTCATTCGATTCGGGCAGATTCGGGGCTAAGAACAACTCACCTGTAACAACTAACACCGAAATGAACACAAAGTTACATATAAGTTGAATTAATTACATCAGAATCTCACTCCTACTACATAGTAAGATACGACAAACATTGTTAAATTTGATATTTTGTTTTATTATTTTATTGTGTGCTGTACTACACGTGCCTGTCTGAGGATCGACCTACGAACGGCGATGTTTATATACGTTATACATTTTGCTGATTTCATGCGTAGTACTTTTCAGATTACATCAATCGCTGGCGTACTCGTGCTTGGCGCACAAACAATTTATACTCGCATAATCTCTTAGTCCTTCTCATACCCAGCAGTTTGAACAGATTGTCTGTTGCCCAGAGCCTAGTCTAAAGTGTGAAACGCCATTTTATTTGATATCAAACATTACATGAATGATGATTTCATGGTCTAATTTGTGCGAAGGCCTTAGATAACAGTATATATCAATAGGATCTCATTTTGAATCGTTAAAACGTAAATCATGTAGACATTTGTGTATCCGGCATTCTTTGTATATAAATCTTTTGACAGTAAAAACGATTACGATTGTCATTTTAAACATAATTTATAAGAAATCATCAATTTTAATTAGGTTGTCAATTCTATCTACATAAGCGGAGTGTTTTTAATATAATTGCACGATTTTGTTATAGATTACTAATATATTTTATTATAAATTAAAATAAATTGACAAATACTTAAATTTGTAAGAGTTATTAGAATAGCAAATACTTGAAAGATGTTATTATAGCTTATATAAAATGTGTAATGTTATGCCTCGTACAGATTGGTGCCATATAAACATGCGACACTAATAAAAGTAGTATTTTTATGAAACAAAAATGTTTCATAGCTAAGTCAGTACATCTAAAGAAATTAGGGATATGTCAAACTGAGTTAGCAGAGAACTTGTTAAATAAGAGAGTTTTTTTGCAAATATTTTTTTTCTATTTCGTTCGAAATATTAAGAGACGTATTAAGTTGCATGTCGTACTAGTGTGGACGTGTTTTACAACTTCTTACAACAAATGGTGGATGTCGCATGTTTAAGTCGACATAACTCGGGGTTTGATGTGGGTAGAAATTTATTACTACCACCAAGACTATCTGCTCTAAAGACCAGCCAGCAAGGAAATGTGATGGCTCCTTTGACATTATACCTTAACGATTAGAGAACAACTCGTGAAGGAGGTACTTAAAAGTGTCGGGGACTAAGTAATGGGAAAAGATTGAGATATACATCAAGATTCATTCAGAGAATATTGATACATATTTTTCATTTTTACTTGAAGCAAACAGAATTTGTTTTCAACTCCAGTCACGTGCAATTCTTCGTTATTAACCGTTCTTTTGCAAAATGTGTAACACTAAAAAGTCTCCATTGTGTGCGCACCTGCTGTATGGGTTTATTAAATTAATTGATAATAATTCACGTTCGTTGCTACTCAGATAAATGAATGTAAAGAAAGAAAGAAAGACTCACATGTCAGTAACCCACTGCCAACTGTCTAATGTACACTGTCCGCATGTCTGTCGTGTCAGACATTTGACTCACGTAGTCATAAAGACGCTAACTTGCATTTTTATATTTTTGTTGCGTCTTTGCTTACAAATTGGGTTTAATATACCAAGGCAATTCTGACAGTATCAAATGAGTACTCGAGACTCTATAAAAACAACTGTGCAATGTCAAACATTGTTAAAGATATGACATTAGTGTTTCGTTATATGAACCTTTTAAAGGAAGCAGAGCTTTATCTTGTAGATCTTCATTATAATTTTATCTACAAATCATCTATAGTTAAAATGCAACTATTTAATCACAAATGAGACGAGACCGACAGCTTTGCTTAAACCTTGAAATATGCATATGTTTTAAAATTCCTCCCATGTTCCGTTGCTATAGGTTGGGCTCGAAGCTGCTAGCTTGAATAGTGCAGGCAGTCACACTAACTACGATGCTACAGAATCGGTATTACATACATACTTTGCAATTCTTTTACTTTAATATTTTTCTGTAATGTTAATTCTAATATTTATTGCTATTGTTATGTGTTTTGTTAAAAAGATGTCGCTCTAATTGCTTCATAACGGATCACGTGCAACTTCCATCCTATATGACTACGCCGATCGCTGTGTTATCTTTGGTATGATACCACAATTTAGTTACAATTAGAGTTTCATCGAGTTCACAGCTATTCTCTCGGTTTTATTATTCTAACACCGGCATTATTATTTCATTGAGTCCTACAAGGTACATCAATCTAAATTTTTCATTGCCAATGAGAAGATTTGAATGGAAATCAATGATTTTTTAAAATGCAAATAATCATGCTAAAAACTACAACCGTTTCATGTTGTAGACTCATTAACTGGTAAAGCTTAACAATTGTCTAAATAGAAATATTCACAATCGTCATCAACAAATAAGATCAGCTTATGTTATAATTCTGTCAAATATTTAGTTGTTTAACAAGCTAATTAATTTCTGTCAAGGTATAATAATAAATACGTAAATCTATGTCAGTATTAGTGCTATTCAAATTGTCCTAATTATTTCATTAATATTGCTTAACAGTGTCAAAAACTTCACAGCACATTGTTCAAACCTCAAAACGTGTAGACCTTATGATGACGTCATCCAGCGACGTCGAAGGGTAAATGTCTATAGCAGTAGGGGAGTTATGTCTATAGCAGAGGGGTTGGCGGATGAGTGAGTAGCGTAGGAGGGGAGGGAATCTGAAACGACGCGTCTCTCATTCCAGTAATTTAATAGCGAAACTCAGGGACACGAGGCCAGCCAACCAATAGGCAACCAGCATAACGGCAACACTGACTTCTCTGCCACAAGGTGAAGGAAAGGAAAGTAGTGGATGCTTAGACCGGTACTCCAGTACGACATGAAGAGGTTCTGGAATAACATTCAAATTCAATTCCAAAAGCTATCTTAAGGTAATTGAAATATATTTCATAAACACAAATTGAAAAAATGTTACGTTTTTTTCTTCTTTATTTGAAATTTAGATAGGAAATTTCAGTTACGTTTGTAAATATTTTTTTTTATTGAATTGTAAATAATTTACCAATTTAGTTAAATTACCAATTAAGTTTCTTAAAATCCCAAAAAGACAAACATTCTAAAAATACGGAAATTTTGCACCTGTTGCAAAAAAATAATAGGCTTTAGGAATATATAATAAAAGTTTGTTCTAATGCGAAATGAATCTAATGTATGTATAAAAATTATTTTTTTAGTCTTACATAGTTTAATGAAATAGACAAAAATGTGGCAGCAGAAACGTTCTCTCGCTCTAAAAAGTGATATTGTTTGGTAAAAGCGATGTTGTCGGTGTTGCCAAATATACGAGTTATATACTAAGTAATTTGCGCCATCTGTAATTGGATAGGGAAATCTCGTAAAACTGATCGTAAGGTGAAACGATACTTGGCCATTTTTTCTAGCGAAATATAGATGGCGATACTATACAGCAGGTTAAATATTATCAAAAAAACCATGTTTTTTTTATGTTTAAATCGTTTTATGTAAGTTATAATTCTTCTATAAACGGGAATCAAAATCTAAAGCTGCAATTACTTAGATGAATAACGTATCTACATTTTAAGCTTTCTTCCACTGACTTTTAATGAGTTGGAACCGCAAAAATACCTTTTTGAAAATTAATATTGCTATATTTTCTAGTTAAATTCCAATTTTTATACTCTACACATTTTTAAGTTTTAAGCGTAAGTTTGAGATCCATAATAAAGGTTACAAAATTTATGACAAACCCTTAGAAATGTTACCAGTCATATAAAAATTGGAATTTAACTAGAAAATATAGCAATATTAATTTAATTTTTACTCTCTATTTAATTTATTTACTCTCTGAACCATATCATTGCCATTAGAAATAAAATGTACATATAACCTTGGAATGCTGGTTAAATCTTACATAAACGAGACCAATTAATATTTTATCTAAAACTTTTTTGCCAATAAGCAATACAAAAAAGAATTCTGTGAGTCTAATGACCCAAAAAAGGTATTTTAATAATTTTATTAATCTTAAAATGCTATTTTCTATGATTGTAATAGCAATGTTAAACAAGTATAAATAGAATTAAAGTATTTTGGAGAATAAACATTTGTTTTGTGTCATTGACATTTCAATGGCGCATCAGTAATAAATCCATTCAAAATGTATGACAATAGATCGTAATAGCAGGTCAATAATCTGTAGTCAAATTAATAATTAATGATTCACTTCTCGTGTGAATGAAATAACTAGTTCATTGACCTCACATAAGTAGATATTAAAACGTGATATGATTATTAAATTGACTAAAAAAACTCCTCTTCATTCAATGAACTGTTCCACAAAAACAAGCTGACAGTTTGGGATTCGTTGGAGAGATCTAGATTATCTCAGTCTCAAGGTTACAAGGAAGAGAGACACCGCTTGGGAATGAGGATTCCACAAAAGCCCGACGCGACGATATAGATACCAGTATAAGTTACTATGAAAGCGAAAGCTCGTGGGGAATTTCGAGGATCGTGAACGTGAAACAAGAAGAAGGCTAGAACAAGACGATACAAGTAAGAGATGAGTACCACGACATAGGAACCAAAGTGTCAAACCAGAATTTGTGGTTTTCATGGAACAATTATTTTGTATGTGAAATTTTAATTGCTATTTGATTAGAAATGTTTAACGACTTGATGTTAATATAACAAAAGTATGTTTAATTATTATTTGTATAAATTAATTGGATAACAATAGACAAGTGCTGTATTTGTGAAGTTAACAATAACTAAAATGAGACTATGGTTTTAATACGAGTATTGATATAAAAGGCAATTAGTTAAACTTAATATTAAATATTCAAAGAAAAAAATAAAATAAAATTATCTATTAAAAATCAAATAAAAATTAATAAAATAAAATAAAATAAAATTACAGTTTTTCTTAGATTAGCTTTTTCTTTGAAAGAAGGTATGATTTCGAATATTTTACAAAAAAAAAAAATTATCATTGTTTTATGTAATATTTACGTTATGTACGGGTATGTTATATAGTACTACTGGACTTCAATATATCAAATATTTATTTCTTAAAGCATTTTTTTAATATTTTCCGTCTCAAAATCTGTTATTTATTTACTTTTAAAGATGTTAACTTTTCATGCTTTTCTTTTATATTCAAATTAAAAAATAAAAACTTTGAATAAAAAGTTTTTTTTTTTTTTTAATAATTTAAAAATGTTAAAAGTTTACGTCGTGTGGAATGCTTTGCCACTGTGAAAATTTGTTGAAAGGACTACAGCAATAAAATGTAAAATTCATAAATAAAGTTAAATATTCATATAAAGTTTAGAATGTCATGCAATAAAAGTATATCTTGATAAATGATTGAGATAAATTGTTGTAGAAATTCTCCAGCTTTATTAATGTAATAATTTGTTAAAGGGGTGTTATTCTAGATAAAACAAGTGTATGTTAAATATATTTATGCATACTAACCATTTGAAATATACCAATGTCAAATGTGGGTACAGTACCTGACAATTTTTCGAGATAGGAGATATTTTAGCAGATCACAATATAAATAAATATATGAAAAACTTATATTTCATCTTTAGGTCATGTATATTTGATAGTATATTACTATTTTATTAAATAGAACAATTATTGTTTTCTCGAATCAAAAACGTGAGAAATTCTACGTAGTCTTAAATATGTATATATTATGCGCATACAAAAACAAAGAATTTAAATTGAATGATATTAATCTATGAGGGCCTAACTCGATTTAAGCACCCCGAATTAATTGTGTGGTAAAACAAGTTTATTATGTAAATACCTACCCCATCTATTTTGTTTTCTTTGTGTTACAATTTAGGGTTTTCGGGATAAATTAACTACCTTTATCATGATTATATCGTACATACTCGTATATCGTAAAGATTTTCATCGGCACGGTAGAATTTAATGTACCACGGTAAAACAAACCCTTTTCATAAATACAACATATATATACGTGTATACAAGGAATGGATTCTATTTTGAGGATTACGACCCTTTTATATATAAACTCATTTATTAATTAACATTATACAAAATAAATTCTACCTAATACTTCTAATTAAAAATTTCTAAATGTATTATAATGTAGATGTAACATGATAAAATGGCAAGGGTATTATTACAGGTTTTGTAAAATTTTGTTATATAATTATTACTTGCGCAAACTCATGTACTGAAACACACTGTAAAAAAAATGGTTAGACAAATATAGACTCTTCTTTTTTAGGCTAAACTCAAAGTGCAAAGTACCAAACTGCAGATATTTCCGCGCGACTTTTAAATCAGCAAAGTGCGTGTGAATTTATATGATTCAATGTACTATCTAGTACATAATCGAGTACGTAATCCAGCTTTAGCCTAAGAAAAAGGCGTCTGAAGCATTTTTTCTATTAATTTTTTTTACAGTGTATAAATGTATAATATATAATTTAGACGACGGTATAAGTTCAGTATATACATTGAAAGCACATTTCTCATAACGTGTCACGTGGTATTGTCACGTTGAAAGTTGTCTTAAGATATGGGTCGGGTAAAAACCCTTTATTGATAGTTCAATGACGTCATAATGAAAACGGCACGTGTCGTGTGGGAACCTCGAATAATTAAATGGTTTTATTACAGGTTACGATTCAACTAATTAATCAAATAAAAGAATAACATTAGAAAACAATTATCGGATAATTTAGTAATTAATCATAATTAACAACTATCTTCATTAAATGTTAGCTAGCTTCCTGAATATTGAACGACAAATAGAACACCAAACAAAACAAAACACCAGTTTAGATGGGGCCACTGTCGCATTTGCAATGAGCGTACCTAAACCTCCTATTTTCTGTGATATAATTTTACCGATTAAAAATTATTTTGTAAAAATTTCTTTCACTGCAAAAGTAAAAAAATAATATACTATAACCACCATAAAAAATGTAGTATACATTTGTTAAAAAATGAAAAACATTAGAAAAAATATGCTTTTATTAAATGTACCAAGCCACACAAATAATTATAGCTCGGTAAATATAACTAGACTATTATTCAAATTTATTATAAAAACCGTAAAAATATGTATAATTTTACAAAACAATTGTAATAAAGGCAGTAAACCAGGAACACATTATACCACTTCAACGCACCACACGCAATATCGATCCACAAACCATCCCTCAGAATTCATCATGCCATAACGCAAGCTACCCTTTAAACATTACTATATAGGGTAGTAGTGTAATGAAGAAAAAAGTTTCCAAAACTGTGTTGAACTGTGTGTAATACTACCCTAAGTTGCATGTGTGTTATATAATATATGCAAAATGTCATTTGTCTGTTTTAGATAATTTCCAGATATAAATAACATTTAAGAATTAAGTTTTTTGTTTTTCCCGTCTACTGTTTTATTTTAATTTTATGATTTAACTTTAAATTATATGTTCTAGTAACAGAACTGAGTTTTAATATTAATCGCCTTACAAACAAACCTGTTATAAAATTTATACCAGGCATAAACTGATAATAAGCCTGTCCGGACGGGCTTTATATCTGGTATAACTTTATAATAGGTTTATTTGTAAGACGGTAAATATTCTTAATGGTATTTAATATTAATTATTATTTTTATTAAATTAAATTGTTTTTATTTCTTAACCGAATATACACTTTTCTTATTTTAAGTTATGAAAAATTGTAGGTTATAAACACTATCGATAAAAAAGACCACTGTACTATAAAGTTTTTCGTTTTAGTATAGAAAGTTTAGAGTTTGCATACTTCTGAAACTAAAATAAAAATTAAAACTAAAACAATAACTATAAGCTTTACTATTCTTGCTATTGAAAAATAAAAGTTAAACTAAATCAAATCGAATATTTCACGCTATGTATAACTTTTTGTCTGTAAAGTACAAAATTAACTAATCTAAATGAAGTAATATCTTAAATATCTTAATTAAAAGTTAAATTTCAAATTTCATAATTAATCATATATATTTACGTAAGCTTAACTTGAAGCTAACAATGTTAATGTTTAAAGTCTAAATATAGGGCTTTTGTAAAATGAATTTAATATAACATATTGAAGTAGAACTTTTCAAGAATCATGTTTGATAGTTAATCAACTTCATCAAGTTTATAACAAGACACCACACTCCGTCGCATGTATGTGTTTCCGAGGCTTAACGAGAATAGGCTTAGAGGAGCTCACTATCCCTATTACGAAGGAGTTTTAAGGTAGGCTTTAAGGATATCAATAATGAATAAATCAACAGGACGTATCTTAGAGAATAAATAAATGTTAGCCTTGTATAATACGGTACTTATACAATACGGTTTTTATGTAACGCGGACTACAAACTGTAGTAACTGTTGCTTGAATCCCGTATCAAAATTTGTTGTGGGTCCCAAATGATGGGTAATGATTTTTCACAAAAGGAACAAAGATGCTCGCATTGAATTAAAATAGTTATATATTTATTATATGTTATTACTTACAATTAATACTACTAAGAACTAAGTTAAGTCTGGTCTAAGAGTTTAAGTGAGATTGTGGATAACATTTTACGAATTTATGCTTACACACGCTTGAGGCCCTTGTAGCCCGGGGGCACCGAATCTATTGAAGATTCTGACTGTAACAAATGTGTTAAAGAATTGTCTAACAGAATGAACTAGATCCAAGTATACTATTGCATAATGTACATCACATACGTGTACATTACAACACAACATAAGAACATTACTTAACCTTTACTACATTACCTAAATGGATTTCTGTAATTAACCGTAAAGTGCTTTTAGTAGCTCTGATTGGTAATTGTCAGCAAACCTTCCAACTATTTGAAGAGGATTTAAATGTCAACACCATTGTCTTTAAAAGCAACATCAAAGGAATATTACAAAGATTAAATGCTTTACATTCTGCGTTAAGATGAATATATTTAGAACAAAACGTAATGAGAACTGTTACAAGCTAATTTCATTCATAAATTATGAATATATTTTAATTGTTATGAAAATATTACTCAAATCTTTGCTGAAAGTTTAATTGCAGAAATTTTATTAATAAATGTGTTCCAATTTGTAGTAATTAGCCTAATTTTCTTTTGAATGATGCACGTTTTTAAAACCATATTATTTTTAACTATTGTCTGGTTTATTGCAGTATAAAACTTGAAAATTGTAAGGAGATGCCAACATAATTAACGATCTTATTTATCTAATAACGATTGTTTTAATGAGAAGAGAATACCTTAGAGCAAGATTTTCGAATGTTTAGATTTAGTATCTTTCATTTCGGAAGGTGATATAGAGCAAAATTAAGTTATCTTTAGATAAAGTACATTATCCTGTTTAGTATGTTATTTTACAGATACACCGATTATAATTTTTAATCGCATAGCCAAAAGTAAGTACAAGTTAAAAAAGTTGTGTAGTATCGTTGGTGATTGAACTTAGCATCGGAAATAAACCGACATTAACAAAATTAAATAAAAAAGAAAAAAAACAATTAAAGTTACATTTTACATAAATAAATTGATTTGATTGTAAACAAATAAATGTATATTATATTAGTTTGTTGTTTATGTTATTTTATGTAATATTAACAATTTATGTTTAAGCTGATTTTAGTTACTTAACGTAATTGCAATACAAGTTATTTTCAAGCTTGGGTAAGCTTTCTATACGAGTTACAACTATCTATATCTGTAGAGAGGTAGAAAACTAACCTTGAAATAAGCTTGCAACAAGCTAGCATGTTTGAAACTTACACGGTCATTTATTTATTCATTTCTATTTCAAGCAAATGAACTCGGTACTACTTCACACTAATTAAACATGATTTATAGCCCAATTTGCTCCAGAAACGTACAAATTACCATATTTTATCTAAACTATAACCTCTAAATAACCTTATACATAGCTAACTTATTCAGTATGGTCAAACAAAATATTACAAATATATTATTCAGACTTAAAAGAGCTCATATATCCAATTTATCAATGTGAATAATCTGACAGTAAATCTTGAACAAAAAGTGCGACCCATATGTTAACCATCCCTCACAGTTAAATTGATAGCAATACACTCCTAGGCTATATAGTGATATATAGTACTGGAGGCAGAATTTAATACGGATAGCTGCCACACCTCGGGACATGGGAGTCCGCGAGGGGGCAATGTGAGTACGTGACCCCTTCATGCAAATTGAGTAAAATTGACAGTAGATAAAATGAAATCTACGACAAATACTGAATAGAATGGAACCAGATACTTTGAAGAAAGGTCACTAGGTGATAAAATCGAGTTTCTCAAATTGTGCGAGTCTTATAAAATTTTCTGCGCACGCCTATGCTCGTATATATAACATCTACGGAGCGTATATTGTACTACAAGAACCCCTATTACATATTTCCTGAAGCTATGTATAAAACTCGTATAGATACGAACGCGAAAATCTTTAATCTTTATACATGTCAAACATGGGAGAAGTCATATTGTAAATGACAAGAAGAAATGAAAAAGAAATGACATGATGTTATGGAATGATGTGGAAAAGTTTACAGTTGAAGTAAAATATGTGATGAAACAAGTAATATCTCAACATCTGTAAATCTAATTATCTTCTGACAGTTATGTGGATGTAGCATCTTTCTGAAGTTACCATAAAGTTACGTCTTCACATAACTGCTGCTAGAATCAGTAAAACTCTAAATATATTCAACATTTTCTGTCTATTTTACCATTGACTTTCACTTTGGCACTCTAGAAATTATTTGCTTTTTGAACTGCAAATTTAACTTTAAATAAATCAAATTTTCAAAGAAGCATTGTTTCAAACGACTTTGTTTCTTCAAATTATATGTGAAAATAATAAAATTCTTCAAATATTTCATTATTATAGAATGTAAATAAATACTTCTGTGAAATATACTTGTAAAAAATATTCCAATATTCAGGATTATTGAAAAAATAATGATTCGTTAAAAAATTCCTGAAATAATCATTGATCTCCTTATGAATAAAAGAATTATGAATAAAAATTCACTATTCGAATAATATTAAAACACTGGTAACTAGACATAAATATCAAGTGCTTTTATTTATTAATGCATAATAACAACACAACGGAGCAGAACGATTCGATGTTTTAGCTAATATAATATTTATGAAACATGTAAAAACCAATTTACTAAAATGAGTTCAGCTCGCGTGCGTAACGAAAATAAACAAAATGATACAAATCTAGACCTACATTTAAATCATTAATAAATGATTTACAAAAAATAAAATTGATGAATACAGTGATTTTAATATCAGTTATTAAACATACAAATATTAAATTTTTAATTTGTGCAATTAATATGTAGTGTGACTACATAAAATCTCAATATTTCCTATACTATAGAAACAAGTAACTAATCTATATTTGCAGAATAAATTTCCATGTTTTTTTAATGCTAATATTACAGAATATGTGAATCCCGTTATTAAAACTAAATATCAAACGCAAATAGTCGTACTACTAGCAATAGCAAAAGCAACCCTCGAGTAAGTAAGTAGTTGTAGAGGAATATGACCATAATACGGTCATTTATATTACGGTCAGCAACTCTGAAACAAATATTTGGTGAAACCAGCAAAGCCACATAAACAGTAATTGCATTTTCAGAAGTTGATATAATCAGAAGCTGTAATAAGAACAATCTGGACTAAGTACTATAATGAGTTTAGAATCGAAATACTATTGTAACAATATGCCTCTAAAAGCTGAAATAAAATTAAGAGAAAATGTGTTCTTAATTCTACAAATAATATATCTTCTGTTAATTTTTCTGTAGAAAATATTAATAAATAAATTGTTTACCATAAAGAGAAGAACAGAAAAAAAAGAAAGAAAGATAATTCAATTTTTTTACATCAGTTGAAACTCAAAAAATATAGCGTCAGTATATAAATTTAATTGTTTATTTTCACTCGTAATTTTGTCCTAACGTTTAACATTCTCTGTAATTTCATAAACACTCCGAGATTTTCTCATTTTCTCCTCCTGCACACATATTTACAGAGTTTCTAGATATTCCCCCCTTGATGTTTCCAACCAGGAGGACATAGAGATTTGCTATATATTGCATATTTTCTATTTGGAATTATAAAGTGTGTGTAAAGGGTATTAAACGCGCTACAAAGAATGGATCAAACGGTTTTCCATAATACTTTAGTACACTCCACGCACAAACCACCATTGTATAAATACAATATCCATGTGGTATAGATTGGCTTCATAGAAACAGTATTTCAGCAGCAAACAGCTAATACACTTTCTTTGTGGTCGTCGATTCGAGTCAACCCTCAGTTAGCCTTAGGCTAGAAAGTTGTTAAAATAAATGATACATGTTACCATTTATTTTGAAAATTTTGTGAGGGTTTTTTTCATCAGAAAAATATGGGTTATTTAGCTTTAAATGGATACCGATTCCGATGATAAATCACTCCGTAAATCAGAAGTAAATTGAATTCACAACGATTTAATAGATGAAGTATATTTTTGAAAAAGAGAAAATATGTTTTTCAACATGGAATTGAAACAAATAAAATATATTTTCAATAAGCCTAAGGGTGATTTTCAATAAAAATCGTGTCTTCGTATTTCAGATTTTATATCAAATATTTTCTCTTTGGAAAGTATCTCTTTAAGTCAAAAGATTAAATTGAAGATGTAAAATGAAGATATCTAGAATATAAAAAGTTTAAGAAAAGCTTCCTAAAAATGTACGATTTCTAATTTTGGAATATTAAAAATTTATAGGCTTTTAGGTGTAATTTGGATAAAGTTTATTTCGGATTAAAATTACAAAATAAGGAATATTAAAATTTGAATTTCAAATATTTTACTCAATAAAATCACTCGCCTACAAAGAAATCAATACCGTCTTCTGTCGGTTTTCTGTCCGTCTGTCCACTTCTTTGAGTAATGCTGATTTTGGTTAGTCGTCAATGAGATAATCCTCGTAACATTGTTTGCAATTATGATTTGTAATCATTTTTTCGGTTTAAATTCAGAATAATGTTTGTGAGTTACATATAACTCAGAGATCATAGAATGTTATATGTATAGAAGTTATATGTATAACTCATACAAACTCTAAAATAACACAACTCACGCGGCATTCAACTTATTAAATATACATTTACGTACAGACAAAGATTGTGATTTTAATAAACATTAATGTCACTACGTGACCTTTAATCCTGGTCACGTCATGTCATGTCTATCATGAAACACCTTTAATTCGTTGTCATTTTCTCCAGACGACAGACTGGATACGGGTCAGACAATTACATGTCTAAAAAAAGATAGTCCGACCATTGATTTGATTAATCAATAACTTTAACAAATCACAAAGTTCACATTACGTAAATGTCTTTCTTCGTTAATTGTAGGTACGCATTGTTTTAAATAACGAAATATAAATTTGTTACTAATTATCTATAATTTGATGCTAATCATTAGATTTTGAACCCACTATTGAAAATATTAAAGATTAGAAGATAAGATTAAAATTATAAAATATTTCTTAAGTTGTTTATTACAATAAGGGATTCACGACAATATTTATAAACAATTAGTGATGGAAATTATCAAGTACAGAAATTATAATATAAAAAAAAAAACTTTGCGAATTAATATAATAATTAACTAATCATAAACAATTTTCTTAAGTACTGAGCATATACAAGTATTATATAATTGTGAATATTATATTCTAACTAATTAATATTCTGTCATGACTATCGTGCAATAGTTTTTTATTATCTATGCAATGTTCTAGGAAATGTACAATGTCATTAAGAATTGGAAAGTACAAGGATAGTATATATTAAAGTATTGTTAAATGACCTTGAATGTTAATGTATATTTTCATAAGATTATTATTATTATTATTTAAGAATTATATTTTCTTTAATTACAATTTAAAATTAGTGGGTCAAATAGAGAATATCATAGTCTTATTTGGTAATTATTAGTATAGAAATTAAAACATTCATTTTGGATCTTTTTGTAATTGACATAATGACCACTAGAAGCGCTTCTAGTCATAAGAATGTTGTTTGGATAATACACGTAAAACTATTCAAAATATAATAAAATCAAAGACACGTTTTAAAAGCAGCGGTGTGGTTCATGTATAAGATTTCAACATCATACATTGACAACATACAGAATAAATTGTCTATGTACCCTAATCATTGAACACCGTTACAGGTATTTAAGGTTATTTAACATAAAAAAGTTTATCTGTAAACATTTTTTAGGTTAATATAAAGAAACGTTATCTATCGACATAAATTCATATTGTTTGACGTTAATAAAGTTTATTATGCAAGATTATATAAAGTTACATATGGAATGGAATGGTGATCGAGGAGACAGAGAGGAGAAGAGAAGGTGGCGCAAGTGTGGAAGAGGAGCTAAGGAGAAGGGATAAGGAGATACAACAGCTGGAGAGAATGGGAAAAATAGAAAAAAGTAACTACAATAAAAGATATAAAAGGTTATGGGAAAATAATGTGCCTCAGTACCTTATAGAAAAAGACATAAAACACATAAGAAGAACAGCAAGGTTTAGATTGGGATATGAGGAAAAAGGAAACAGATACTGGGAAAAGAGTGAGGAAAGAAAGTGTAGAATGTGCGGAGCGGAGGACGAAACACTGGAGCACATTAAGTTTGAGTGTAAGGAAAAAGTAGCGAGCGAAAGGAATATCGGCCAGCTATTAAAGGGAGGCAGTGAAGGAAAGAGGTGGATGGCGGAAATAGTAAGAAGGAAAGAAAAAACAGGAGAATAAATAAGCTGGTGGAGAATAATGTAAATTTAATTGTAATTTGAAGTATGTATTAAGAATGTAGATTGTAAAGCCGAAAGGCGAACAATAAACAATAAATAATATAAAGTTACATATTAAATTATTACATTAGTAACAAAATATGTAATGCCTCCTGCATGTATTGAATGACTATGTGATAGAATTTTTCTAAGCTTCGATAAATAATAAAACGTAACGTTACGTAAAAACGTCTTGTGTATAGGGGAGTGTTATAAAGGTTAGAATTTAGTATCTGAATGTTAATTATCTAAGTAATTAATTCGTAATATAATTATGAAGTTATTATTAACTGAAAGTATTTGTATTATAATATTAATTATCATTTACAAACAAAATAAAAGAACAATCCTGTTGCTTTCCTAATACGAGTACAACACAATACGAACACAATATTTAACATAAATATATTTTGATCTGATTTCAAAGCCAAGCATTTCATTTAAATGACGTTAATTAACAATGTAACCAAGCCAAAAAGCTTCCGGCAAAACAGGGGTTGGCTTTTGGCAGCGGTAAACAGAAAGACCCAGCACCAACCTAAACCTCTCCAGCCCATAATCCCCCAAGGATACAACCAAAAAGAGGGAAGAAGGGATCGTATTAAAATGGAACAGGAAAATACTAATAGTATGGCTTGAATGATTTCAAATCAAAGATTAATTACAGAGATGGTTACAAGATTAATCGAATGAATGAATTTTGAAATATACCAATTGATCAATAGCTGGATAGCAACAGTGGAATATTTTGTAATACAGTTTAAATGAACGAAAATATAAAGAATAATTATGTTAATATAATTACATTACGTAAGTTGCGTTAGCTACTTGCTATTTAAAAAAATATCAACTTTAATCCTTACTAGTTAAACAATCTAAAAAAACATTCAAAATTTTTCTAATTTAGCCATCTAAAATATATCAGTTAAAAAAATAAATCTGTAAAACCGTTCTCGAGATATTTTTTTTTTTTTATTAATACTTCACGAGCTTCTTAGGACCACGGTCCTTTTTTCGCTCTTCTTATTTTATTTTATTTACTTTTTATCTGTTCTTGAGATATTTAATTATTAATTAAAATCTACTTATTTAAAATATTATTGATTTCGTCGATTTAATGATAATATCTCCTAATCAGTGGCTGAACTATGAAACTAATTAATAATTCAATAATATTAGTTACAACAAATACTACATACAATTAATATAATAAAGAATGTATTACCTTAAAACATAAATGAAACATTTACGCAAAACAAACTTTCATTCATATCCACTTTACTCTAGATCTATTTATAGGTCTGGCTAGTCAGTCGTTAATAAAATATCATAAGATGTCTAAAAGTGTAGATATTCTTGAAATTGAGCTTGTCTAGACGTCTTCATAAAAAACATGCTTTAAAAGTATTGTATAAATGTTTTTACGGACCATTTATTAAACATAAATTAGATAATATTTTATTTTACGTAAATATAATATTCTATACATCTACATCTATAATACATATATTTGTATGAGTGGGGCACGGGAGCGGGAGCGGTAGAAGGTAGCGTTTCTTTATTCAGACTTTAATTTGACAGCGAATACTTAATTATATATACTCAGATAAATGAATTACTTTATAATATTGTTAATACAAAACGTTTTATTTAAGTAATTATCATATGTACTTATAAAGAGTCTTTGAATAGAGACGTACTAAATTTGTTAGGTTATGGCAGCCATCTTGTTAAAGTGACATCTGTCAAATATGCTGTCAATTATTTAGTAGTGTGCGGGAAATCATCATGGAAGAATACAGCATTGAACAACGTGTGCAAATCATGAGATTTTATTATCAAATTCACTGCTGCGTTCGAGAAACGTTTTTTTTAATCAGTAAAATTGGTTACAATATCAATTTGATTGTTTATACAATGTAGCAGAAACAATGCTTTTGCAAGAAACCGCTACATTGTTTGCATAAACACTGGCATCCTTATTATGCGAATACCAACAGAGCAGAGAGAATAGTTTTAGTTAACTATCAAGTGGCGGTTTACCAGAGAAAGGACTCGTAGTTACATGGCGACATGTCACTGCATATAATACTAAAATTATCCGTAATTTTAAATTGAAATTTGTATGCGTCGCTGATGGTTCGTTGTGTGTCAATTTAATTATGCACTAATCAATAAATCCTGGGTGGCCATCGGTCACTCCAACAACGTCTATCTGTCTCTCTCATACAGTTTTGTTAATTTATAATACAAAGTTTAATTAGGTGTATTAAACAAATAATGCTGTAGTTATTTCGAAGACTGAGAAAGGCTATTATAATAAATTATCCCTTTAAATGATTTCGGAAATTTATGACTAAAATGAGTGAATTGATAAGTCTTTAACTATTACATTTCTTCCTTTTGCACATTTTTATGTAAAGATTGGCAGTAATGTAATGTAGAATGTGTTCAAATTTTAATGTTTTAATTGTCAGTATTATTAATAATGTTAATTGGTACATTGTTAAGATGTGCGAGGAATAATCCATCGCATAAATAAAACATTTGAACGTTCCACGGACAATTATGATTCAGCCATGAATAAAAGGGTCACATCTGGCACATATCAACCCCTGGTGAGCTTTAAGATAAAAGTTATTGCCAACTATCTTTTATACCCTATAAAACAAGCCCTATGACTCACCAACCCTTCGAAATGTTTATATACACATGAATCATTACGCAACTTTAGGGATTTTCAATCCCTAAAAAAACTCAAGAATAAATCCATCATGAAATTATAGCCAAAAGAAAAGTTTATTCTTAATTTATTACTTAATAAAATGTAAATGAAATATATAACTTACGGGTACAGTGGCCTGATCCGCGCAGAGGCCAATTCGCGCAGTGGCGCCGTGCTTTGGGCCTGAGCCCCCACCAAACCGAGAGCCACCCACACCCCCACCCTGTCGGTTTGTTCCCTCCGTGCACACCACTTTTATAGAAACACTAAAGTCAAGTGACACACCACTACCAGCAACACTACGAATTATGACCCCCGTATTGACTGCGACAGTAGCGGCACTTTATTTTTGCAGTCTGATCTGAAAATATAGAAGAAAGATATTGGTGAAATAAAAATATGATGGATTAATATTAATTGTATTGTATTTTCTTTTTAGATTTTTTTGATTGGGATTGTACTCTATAGATTTCAAATTTAATTCATTATCAAAATAAGACGCAAGAAAATATGAACGAAAGAGAAGAGGAGAAGAGGAAGATGGAAGAAAAACTGAAAGCAATATAGGGAAGAAAGGAAACGCTGCGAATCGCATGAACCATGAAATAATCAAGTAGGTTTTCTGTACGCGTTCAAATGAGATGCCTACGATGTTAATTAACTCTTTGATCTTCACTATCCGAGCTACAAATACGATAACATGAATGTTATTAACAAATCCATCTCTGCTAATGCTCATCTGATCACCGTAAAAAGCGTTCACCTTTTCCCTAATTTCCACACAAGTTTTTTCGTCTTTAAAAACAAGAATCTAGTCAATACATAATAACTAAAATGTTGACATTCGTTGTTTGAAAGATGGCACTAAAAGATGACACATAAACTTGACTCTTGTTAAGTCATCTGTCTTCACACACAGGTACTTATCAATCACAATCAATGACGTGGGGTTAAAAGTTTCTTCAGAATTATTACAGCTACCAATTATATTCAATTAGACATAAACGTGCTACATACGTTATACAAACTTTCATATTTCAATACATTCATATTAGCGAAGAGTTAAAACTTTTCGGAAGTAAGATATTACTCATTTATTATTGTCAAAGTCATTGACTAACTAATTATGAAATTAATTTAGCATTACGTAACAGGTGGTTTTATAGATATACATATGTGGTACGTACGAATTGTTTAACAATTTAAAGCGCAATCTTTTGAAGAATCGTCTAATCGCTCAACTATAGAAGATGTAGATACTTTTTTAGTTATTGGTTTAGATCACGCTAAATAGAAATCATGAATGTGTGCTTACTAAATTGAATTTAGCCTAAAAGGGTATTCATTATTTTATAACTATTTTAAAAATCAAAAGCATTATAAATTTTTTATAATCCTTAAAAGGGAGCATTTTTATGATAAATGGTACAATTCAAATTAAGTCCTTTTATACACGAGCTATTTTGTTTTAAACAAACAAAATTGCCAAAAATTAAAGTTCACCTTCATTTTTATATTTTTAAAAATATTTTAAATAACTAACAAGCCAATATATTTTTAAGTATTTAAAGATTAAATACGAGTATATAATAGGTTAAATTTTTTACAATTTAATGAAGAAATTTGTTTGTTTAAATGTATATAAATAAAAATAACAACTATAAATTAAAGAATCATTTAGATTACTAACAGACAAAACAATGTATATATGTATTTGTTATAAAAACAATAAATTATTTCACATAAATGTACATACATATAAACCAGTATGTATGTAACATGTATGAAATGACAAAATAAGTAAGAAAGTACTCTAAAATTACACATAAATATTGTTACTATGTATGTATTATTTATTTTTCAATGATTTAAAAAAATATATAAAACACAGATACTTGAGAGTTCAGAAATGAAAAATTTGTAAATAAACAAGAAATAAATTAGAAATGTTTAAACATCTCAAATAATTTATCTCTTATGGTATGATAACAGTCATAAACTTTTTTTTACATACTTTTAACTACAATATCTTTTTATTTAACTTTATTTCTAACAATAATTTGAATAATACAAATTAGTATTTAAAATGTTTCGTAAAGAGTATTTTATTTACGAGTAAATCTCTTTTGTTAAAAGAACTGAACCAGTAAATGTAATATCTGTATTCTTCACACCAAAAATGTTCAGTTAGCTTGGATATTGTTTTTAAAAGAATATAAAAATCATATTTGTATTATAGTCTATGCATCGAGATCATCGAGATATTAGGCTAAATATGGTAAATTTACGGGAAAAAGTGGAAAAGAGATTTTTCTGACTAAGTCGGGTACGCTGATCCTGAATATTTTGTTTATTAGCCTAAATTTTGATAATTTAAGCCTTCATTGTCAAAAAATGGCGCCTAAAAGCAGTCTTTTTGCAACATCTAATTACTAGTGGATCCTAAGATAAATATAGTTATTATCAATCTGATAAATAATTCGTAAAGCAGAACACAAGTGCAAGCGCTTAGAATTTTGCAATTATTTCTTAAACCTATTACAAAATATAAACATAACATATTACATTTAAAAGGATTTTTAACGTTCTATAATTTTTATTTGAATATTTTGTTAATAAAATAAATAGTTTATATAAAAATGTAAGTAAAATATTCAAAACAAATATTACCTCAATAACACATAAGTAAAATTATATAAGATGCATTATAAATAAAACAAATTAGCATAACCAGGGTTGTATTAACTAATAGATAAGTTAGATAAATGTCTAGAATAAATATGACTAGATAAAATTGATTTTGCGTGGGACCTAAACAAAAAGTAATATCACACGCAACAAATTCAGTTTGCAAAGTACATTTATATTTTATCTTGGACTTGTTGAAAGCTTAATCCGGAACTGAGTACAGAAGTCAAATAATTACGTAATACAACTTAATGAAGATTCATACTCAACATATTCATAATCAAGGACATATAAACACATACCACTACAAAGTTATTAGACGCATTACGCTGTAAATGCATGTTCATGTAGGTAGCTACAGTATGTACATTTCAAGTAATCCTTATTCTTCAGTGAATGTTAAAATCCTTGAGGAACTCTTTTATACGTAATTTTTATAAATAACCATATTACCATAAACAGTTTTTTCTATTTTGCATGCAATTAGACATGTCTATAAACATAAAAACAAGTGCGTACTTAGAAATAATTATCTAGAACCCGGAACATAAATGACATGAGTTATGAGCATATAATTAATATATGACACAACCATTAATATAGCCACATAATGTATACAACATATATGTCATTTTATGTTATGTTGTGGTTGATACAATTAAAGCATCATTTCTCAATTGTGATTATGTATGTATTGAATTTTATTGTTTGCTTTATAAATTTTCAACATTTTTTTAATTCTCTTCTTCCCTTTTAATTTTCATCTCCCTTGTTATCTATCTAACGTTGATTCCACAAAATGGAAGAAAGAAGCCTCAGGATTTTCTGGCATTTATAATGTTGCACCATTTTATTGATAGAATATGTCATAAAAGACATGTTGGAAATATCATTACTTATGATTATACATAGTTTAGTCAAATAAATATATTTGTATACAATTTTGAAGTAAAACTTAGCTTGAAATAAAATTATTCGTTTTGTTTCGTTTGCTCTATGTAATATGTTGTAATATTTATATAATTGTATTTACGAAGGTTATATAATAAAATACGAGTATGTGCTGTACTTTTTATTACACATTATCCCACCAAATAGTATTGTTGTCTACAATAATTTATAACAAATGGTATTTTGATTATTATCTATTCTGGTTCTATAGATGATGTCATCAGATCTTCCTACAAATTATTTTGCATCACTTTACATAAAACTGCCAAACCTTGTACCGGTACAGAGTACATAAATAACATGTATCTATTTATATTATAATTAGTATGAATATATTAAGTTATTTGTATAAGAATGTTATTCTCAGCTTTACTTTAATAATTGTTTTGTTTCTTTCCTGGGTCTGCAACGTACATAAAATTGCATAGCATTTATTATATTTGGATTAGAATATTTTTGGATGATTATTTACTAAAAATAATACACCATTGCATCTGTAGTTACAAATATTATTAAAATATCTGTAGTAACAAATAAAGTTTTATTAAAAAAAAAAGAAGAATCTAGAAGTGTTTTGCGTAAGCATGCAAAAGGGTAGGAAGAAAATATTGAAGGTAGATTTACACAGGGTAAAAATATTATAAAGTTTTTGATGAACAGTATATTGAAAATAGAAATATAATTAAAATAATTATATTTCTCATTTACCTTTCAAGGTCAAATGAAACTATTTAGTAATTTTTTAGTATAAATATTTTCCAAAATTATATAAAATAGTTTTTTAGATATGAGCAGCAAAAAAAATGTAAATTGAATTAAAATTTCTTTATAAATTATTTGAGAAAATCGATGTTTTGCAAATAGGATTTTCCTTTTCTATGATACATTTTATGAGTCATACTGAAGAGAGGATTTTAAAAATCACTTAAACAAATACCACACCTCGAAACAAACCAAATATAAAATAAATAGGTTCTAAAGTCAAATAATCTTCAAATCAGAGGAAATGAGAAATATATCATTTGAACCCTATCATCAAAATATTTCTTGGAATTATAAATAGCACTCAAACATTACAAGCAAAGATTAACGCAAAAAACCTCTAATATCAGTTTAAGACCTAATGTAAGACATACAAAGTCCAATCATCTTATCACGCAGCTGACTGGGTTTATTATTTTATTTAATCACTTTGAATTCCAGCCAGTCTAATTACTGATATGATGCAATTCGGTAATATTCCTAATCACAGCAGTTACATTTTTAACACACTCTAGTAAACTGTATATAATCTTTTAACATTATTGACACTTCTCCGATTTATTTTCATTTTTACAGAGTTAAAACTTTTAACGGTTACTAACAACAATAATAATGCTTGTATAAATAGAAACATATTCTTTTTTGTGCATCTGACGTTTTGTCTGTATCAAAATAAAATTTATTTGTATATAATTTAAGATAAGGACCCAACACAATTGCTTTACAATTTTAAAACATTAAACAATAAAAAAAATTATCTCTCTTTTGTTAACGAGCAACACGAGATTTAAATATTATTTTTTATATATATTATTATTCTTTTAATTAATATTTTAGAGCAATTACTAGTTTAATTGGACTTTGAATTTAATTTATTATATTACGACTAAAATGACATAGAAACTTTTTTATTAATTCCTACAAAATTATAGCCAAGTCGCTTTATCCGTTAAATAATATTTCAAAATTTAAAACAACTTTTTCGCCTAGTTAGTAAAAAAAAATTAGTTAGCATCAAAATGTATAGAAAAATGGCATTAAGCAAAATAAAAAGAACTTTAAATAACTTAATAAAAATATAAAAGATATAAATATTAAAGTGGCTTACGTATCTAATAGAATGACCAGCTAATCCAAATTTATTTTTTAAATCAGTATATTAACTTCACTAACTGTGTACGTACGAGTACACTGCACAATTTGCATAAACTAAAAACAACTGAACTGTCAGACAGCTAAAACGATAGCGTTGGCCGTCTAAGACATTGGACTGATGGGGTATCTGTCATACACAAGTAGTGTCGCAAAATGTACTAACACATGAATTTGTTAAAGACTGTTTTACATCGTAACCTAACGTTAATCTAATGCAATTAATTAGAATTAGAAACAGTAAGTTAACCAAAGAATTCAAAAGAGTTGTTTTATTATTTTTAGTTGAAGTCGTTTTTAATAATGAAACGTTTTTGCGAAAATTCGATTTTCAACAAATAAATTTAAGAATATATTTGATACGAAATCAATTAAAGAAAAGTGAAGCACAGTTAAATACAATACTGATCTGGAAAAAGAATCCGAAAATAAAATAATCAAACTATTAAAGAAGAAGAATTTGTTGTTATTTAACAAATAATATTTACATATTAATATTTAAATGTTATGAAAGAAACAAGAGCAGATATAATTGTAAATAAAATATTACATTTGTTAATATTTTATGTAATTTAGTAGTGTACATTCGTCTTGACACACATGTGGTTGGTTATCATATAAACACATATATAAAATTGTAATACACATTAAAGCAGCGTGTGTACTTCTTGATTGTATTAGTGAATCTATGACGTGTGCAGTATGGGTGTAATTGCACGACCGTGAGTATGAATATAAATTATATAGCATTGTCTATTTAATACAGGGTGGCCCAAAGTCATGCAACATTGTAGATTTATTATTCACATTAAGGATAAATATTTTAATAAATTAAAATAATATGTTTACAAATGGTTTTAATTATATTTTGTGTCTACTTAAAGTATTTTTAGTAGGGTTCGAACGTTCTATTCTAAAATGATTATTATTGATTTGAAATAATTTTTAAATTTAAACTACTTTCACAAAAACTAACAATACGTAAACAAATATAAATACATTACTTATGGATGATTATTAGAAAATTATTTAAGGATGAAGACATTTATTTAACATATACCAGCAATATATCAAATAAAACAAGCGCAGCCTCTAACAACTCATCTGTAATTGCCCATCGAATTCCGCTAATAACTTAACACCTGACCAATGGAGTCTGACTGCATCTACTGGAGTCTGACTGCATCTACTGGAGTCTGCTGGCGCAAGTTGGAGCTTGTTATCTTATTTAATTGACCCGCCAAATACCGGTAGCAGATCGCATTCATAAAACATAAGATTTCTTTTTAGTAAGTCTTATAAACGTTAATTAAAATGTAATTTATTACAGTACTTAAAGTATATGCAATTATGTGGATGGTACAAAAAATTCAAAAATATATTTTATTGTTATTAGTTCTTTAGAAATATATATTGATTCATTTTATTTTCAATAAGTATTTAAACATAAAAATGTAAACAACTATAACAACCTAACGCTTTATGACATTAATATAATCATAAATCTACTTAAAAATACTTTTTTAAGGATTATAAAATCTTAAGAAACCCTTATTAAAGATAAAGTATTTTAGTAAAACGATTTTAAGCAAATTCTAAAACTTTTAGATTAAATATTATATATATATATATTATTATATATTATACTAGATACCGATACTAGAAAATATACACAATTTTAATTTTTTCATAAGGATGGAAATCTGTTGTAGAACATGATCTGCTTTGATTCTAACATTTGCTAATATTTATTCTATTCAAATAATATTAAAAGGTATATAGGATTATAACTCAAACAATAAAGACGAATATGGATATCAGGAAATCAACTGGTTTAAATTAGCATGGTAACATATTCATAAAAAATTCTAAATTTGGCGTTGATTACGTCACAATGCCATTAAAATGACAAATGCACACACAGAATTACAGATAGACAGACAATGAAATAAAATAAATGCCTGTATCTGCATTTCTAAATCTTTACAAGATATGATTCATTATAAGCACTGACTAATTTCCTAATAATGTTTATTGTTTAACTTATAATTAAATTATATATTATTTACAATGTCATCAATAAATATCAAATTGTTTCCATGGAGTGGGTTCAATTTTTGTTTGGCATAAATTTTTTTATCGAAACCCAGTTGCAAGACAATTTCGGCATGAGAAGTAGAAAGTGAACCTAACAATTAGCTTATGGCAAGCTAGCAAGTATGCAACTTAATTTTGAAAGATAATTTTCTACCTTGGAATTTTAGTTTACTATTTATAAATTATTAAGAACTCAATTATTAAACACAAAATTTAAAAAATCAATGTACATCAATACATTAATTTTCTCCATCTCTTAAAATAGGTTCTGAAATAAGCTTATATGAAGAATTACGTAAAAATATGCATTACAACTAGCTATACCGTCTACCACCAGGTTCAATTAAAATTTTGGCTTAGATCTCTCTCTATATTTAAGAAAACGTTGAATAGATATTTGTGTTAAACAACAACGTCAACAAACTTTTAATTATTTGTTAGTTTTCAATTTACTGGCTAGACTGGCAGGCAGAGACAATGACTCCTTGGTTGGCAACACACTTTTACAGATGTGTCTATAATAAAATTGACGAGCTCATCTTTTGCAAGTTTAGATGAATAAAATGACACTTTCATAATACGATAAGTAAATATGATACATATTTTATTAGTGAACACACGACTTTAGATTAAATATCACACCAAGTCGTCCGTTTTGTCTGAATGGCATAAATTATGAATTATAATTGAAGAAAGGTAACACGGGTCAATTTTACCTACAAATATGTGTAACGAAAAATTTAAGAAACTGGAAAAATAAACGAACTAAATATATCTTTAACATAAAAAAGTTATATACATATTATTATAAAATTAACCTAAAAACGGAGATTTAAAAGATGTTACATCATACCCGCTAAACACAGTTTTGTTTATATAAAGGTTATCTAATATAAAACAAGTTACCTTTTACGTAAAACAATGTTACCTAATATAAAACGTTTCATAATTTATATTGAAAAATAAATATACCTTTTGCCTATTAACATAACCATAAAACTTCTTAAGAACTCTTTTTTAAGAATCATAAAATATAAGGAAAATATTAGGAACCTTTTCAGATTAAATATTACCAGGTTTTGTTCAAGTAAAATTGTGTTTAACGGGTACCTTTTACAATTATAATTCATAAAGTAATTACCCAAATAATAATTGTTAAACATGTAGATAATTTTACTATATTTAAAAACGTATCTGATTTCGAACAGGATATGTAATGCACAATGTATTTGTGTCTGAAACTGTAAGTACATAATTTTACATATCGAAGTTGTATATTAAAATGCAGAAATTTCCTGCTCTCCATAATTTTCTATAAATATGTTGTTATGTAGCAGATACATTTAGCCGTAAATTATACATAAGTAGTCAGTGGGTTTATATATTCTTTTCGTATATAAATAATAATTCAAGAAGAATTAGTAAACTAATGTAACTTAATTTAATCTTAATTGTAATGGGAACAAATGTAATTCAAGTATACTCGTATAATTTTATGCTGAAATGTCTGTAAATAACTTCATAACTTCAGAATAATAAATTTGTCGGAAACAAAAACTTTCTCAAGTTAGAATTCTATTAAATAATGCATACGGAAGTAAAATAAAAAAAAGACATAAAAAAAAACAATTGAAAAGTTTTAAAGAAAAGTTTACTTTCAACATTTTCAAAATAACTGATGACGTCCTGTGAAAGTTACATTTCCAATTAAAATGTTATATTAAAATAAAATGTCTGAGGCGTGAATCGTTCTATTCTATTCAGTTTCGTTCCATTCCATTCCAATTCAATTCGAAAGTTGTTGCAAGTTTAAACCAAAAAGAGTAAAAAACAAGACTAGACGACTGAAGGTTGAGTAACTAGATGACTGGAAAAGGAATGGGGACAGACTGGAAGGGAGGAAAAGGAAGAGAAGAAGCAGGGAAGGGCGACTGAAGAGCACAGACGAGGCTACGCTGGTGAACGCTGCACGCTGAACTAAATGGGAATTTAATAATGTGTTGAAGGGATTTGTTTGAAATATATTACTTTGTTGCAGTACATAGTTGCAGCAGTAGTGCACTGCAATTGATTTTATATTTACTTTAGTGTAACCATTAAAGATGAGGAAGGTGTTGATTTTAGAACGATTATGTTTATAGTTCTGTCTCAATGATTCAAACCAGATGTAATAACATGAAAAATTAGTCAACACTGGGGAAGGTAAGTAAGACTTATTACATATTTTGGAATAACCGCAACTAAATGCTAAATAAATGACTTTTTACTAAAAAACCAACATATTTGCAAAAAAATAAGGATTAAAAATGTAAAGACTTACAAAATGCCCGTTTGGAGGTTGCGTGAGGGTCAAAATGTTATGATTCATTTGTCGTTTATGTATTAGTAGTATGTTATAATTTTTCGTCAAAAGAAACATGTCACTGTGACCAACAAATTACATATCCGTTAAACACAAAACGTAAACTCATGTAGTATTTAACGAAATATATTTTACCTAACGTTAAACTTTATTTTTTACCGAATGTTTTGTTGTAGATGTATAGTTAACAAATGCTTCATCGAATTTGGTAAATTATTAACTTGGGTTTTTATAAAACAACACCTTATTATCTTCTAACACGAAATTGAAATGGAAACAGTGGGATTTGTATAATTTATTTAACTTGTTTTTAGTCTGGTGCTATGACTATTCAAACCGGCCACATAGAAAATTCAGACCTTGTGATATTAAAACCCAAATGAAATATGAAAGACAATAAAAAATGGTAAATATTATAATATTTCTGCTACATTAAAATTAAAAATTAAATAAGTTTACCAAAGTTTAATATGATTCTGTTACATTGTCATTAAATAAATGAAAAACACATATTGTAACGTAACTTCTGTTATATAATCTTACATTATATTAACCTAAAAAAATTATATAAAAGAATATAAGTTTCATATACGTAACTGTGTTTTATTAGATATAGTACCTTGTGTCCTGTATTTATAGTATTTATGTCCATTTTAGGCATTTAGTTCATGTACCAGAACACAAATTCGCGTGTTTAAATAATCACCATGTTTTAGGCATCAGTAGCGGGTTTACGCTTACATGGATCGCTAACAACTTCTAAAATTGCTACACATAAAGTAACAAATAACAATGTATTTGTTAATTTAGTTCGCAAAATAACAAATAAAATTTTTACAGAAAGCACTACATAGAAACCCTTATTTTACGACACATTATTCGCTTAAGTATTGATTTGCACTTTATAACGCTCGTTCAGTACGTTGAGTGAGTGCAACAATGTAGGTTTAATATACGATCTTTACTGCGAGTCATTAATTCCATCCCTAGTATTCAGTAAATGAGAAATAGTTTTTCATGTGATAATAAAATATTGAAACTACATACTAGTAACTAACAACAATGTCTACCGGTGTATGTGTACTTAAAAGTATAAGGTTACTTCAGGAAGTAAAACAGGTTGATTGTACGCGATCATTAGACAAAATATCCTGTTTATAGACTTGTTTTAAGTATGGCTACACATAATAGTTAGGCCAGGATACATTGTAATGAAAAGAACAAACCCCATTTCAATACCTTTATATATACCTTTATTGATACCTTTATATATTAAAATAAAATATAAAATAATTTTATAAAATTTCGAATCAATTTGTATTCCTACATATATATATGTATAGATGAATTTTCTGTAGGCGTCATTGTTATAAAAACCAATTAGAAATCTCTACAGAGTGATATAAAAAGAGAAGTATACTTTCCGCTTGTTTTCGGAGAAAGCCAGGTTTTTTTCAGTCACAGCTCACAGCGTCTACTAATGGCGTCTACATGTCTAGCCACTTATTCTTTCACATAAGATTCTTTCTTATGTTATTGTCATCCCATTGTGTTTAACACATTTTTTAAACTACATATTTAATAAATTAATATACGTCTTTTATACTCGAAAGTCTAAACATATATAAAATAATATTTGTCTTGTTTAATACTAATAATTTGTTATTTATTTTATTTTATGTTATTATTATATAAAATACACCGTGTCAAAGGTTCTGTTTGGCAATAAAAATCTTAATTATAAAATATTCCATTCATAAATTGATTATATCATAACGCAAATTAAAAATCAAAATTTATGATTAAAATCTAAACAATTAAAATTTATAGGTGTTTTTGTATTAATCGTACCCCTACGTATAGGCAACAAGTCTAACATATATATATATAAAATGCATGTTTTATTGCAAAAATAGAGGCATACTCATTATAAGAAGTATATATTTGAAACTAAGAAACAAATTATAGCATTTACTTTCTACATCTTCAACTTTTTCTAGCTGAGTCATATGATACGAAATAATGCAAACCCTATTCTCTTTTTATGTCTTTTTTTAAACGACAATTTCTTACCTTCGCACTTGTCAAATACATATATTAATATTGAACGTATCACAAAATTATAACGACAAAAAAATCTGTTGAATATAGTCTGCAATTGTGAATATATTTTAAAGGAACATAAGCTTTGTATTTTTAACAAGTTCAAACTACAAAGAAAGTCAAAAGAAACACCATCGCTTGAAAACGTTGCGAAAGGACATAAAGAAGTGAAGGATATTGGGATGTTTTCACAATCAGAGATACTTTTAAAAAAATATTTCTAAAAACCTATTTCATTTCAACAACTTAAGGAAAATCTTATATAATAAAAAGTAAAATTTTTATTACCTTAGTTATAGCGAATAAAAAGATATGATTGCTGAAGTAAGTATACGTAAGTAACGATTGTTATGTATTATTTTGTATGGAATATATAAACTTCAGTATATTTTACATTAAATATTGGTAATATTTTACTTAAACAAAACCTAATAGTATTTTATCAAAAAAGAGTGAAGTTTTGCCTATAATAATTTCCTTTTCATAATTCTGAAGGTACAAACATACTGTTTTATGAGTAACTAATAATCCTTAAAAAGGTTTTCTTATAGCAGAGTATGGCCATTATATTTCGATAATATTTTTGAGGTAAAATATAACTTTTACGTTAAATAAACATATATTCATTCCATTAAATATATAACAACTCGATTTTCAAATCAGCTACAGTAATACTAAATGATCATTTTAATGAATAAATACAGAAAAAAATTGCATGACTCCGACCAAATATTAGGTGAAAACTAGTACAAAAATTACATTTTTAATATCGTACAGATCTTTGTTTTATGAAGTTTAAAGTAAGGTAAACTCCGCCACTGCAAATTATTGATTTTATTATAGGTATATTCAGGTTTTTTTTATTTTATGATATATACTCATGTGTCTGACACCATGCTATTTACTAGTTTGATAATATTATTTTGATATATATAAGAAGGTGGCACAAACATGAATTAGTTTTCCAAGCAGTTCTTATTTTGATGATAATCTAAAAGTATGTTCCGACACGGGCCTATGACACGGCTTGATGCTTTTAATATATGTTACAAGTAAAGTTGTTTTAAAAAACGTGTACAAACTTGTTGGGCTTACAGACAAGACAAGACAAGGTGCACAACGATGTCTAGTACCAACTAACTCCTAACCTGTTTTTTTCTGGATATAAGTTCAGTGTTCATCTATGTATTGTTCTTGTATTATTTCTATATAATAAAAATACATATAACTAATGCTAATATTTACTTGAGAATTTAAAACTGGAATCCTTTTAAAAGTAATCATAAAATGGACCCAAAATCATGATTGCTTATAAAAGCTATAAAACAATATTGCTCAAAATCAATTTTTTAGTCGTCTACTGTAGTAAAACGATAAATTAAAATAATATTATGAATTTGTCAATTAATATACAACTAGTACTATCATCAATTGTTCAGCATTAGTCAGAATACAATAAACTCTTGCCGACGGCACAGTGATCGACAGCGTTGATACTTGATGCCAGACAACGATGTTTTCGGGTTTGATCCCTGGACCAGAGCTATATTTTCTGGATTTGGTTGTTATTAAATATAATGATGTGATAACTCACAAATATCATAAACCTATTAGAGAGAGGGCACGACTAATATATTATATAGTACTTACTACTAATGTATTATATAATCTTAATATCTTAATATATATAAATTACGTGTCACTGTGTTGTCCGCGATGGACTCCTAAACTACTTAACCGATTTTAATCAAATTTGTACACCGTGTGCAGTTTGATCCAACTTGAAAGATAGGATAGCTTACATCTCAATTTATGATTGCAATATTATCTTATTGCAAATTATTTGTCTATTAATTATCTGTATATGACATATGACATTTGGCGACGATGATGGCGACATCTGTTGACTAGATTGAGTAAATATTCTGTTGACTAGATTGAGTAAATATTCAATAGATGGCGCTATGTAATGTAATATGACAAAAACACTAGACACAGCAACGCGTGGCCGGAACAGCTAGTATAATATATAAATATTTTACATATTATTTTGTAACTAATTTCACAGATATTTTACTTTTACCATCTTTTAATATATCAGAAATTTTCTACATAACGTTTATACTATACTAATATTAAAACAAATTAAATTTCTATTAATTTCATTTGAAAGATATTTTAAACGTCAATTTTACATAACAACTTTTGTAAAATATACGTTATACTTTATAAAAAAGATGCAATACTCTATTCTTAAGGCATTGTATTTTTTTTATAAAAATGTTAAATACATTTGTGAAAGTTAAACTTCTATCTATCAACAAATATGAATTAACTACTGGCGCTACAATTATAGAAGAAATGTTAACCTATTTAAAATATCGTCTAAAAACAAATCAACGCTTATTTTTCTAGCTCCTGTCAATATTAATATAAATATATTAGTAAAATTGTAATAGATAAATTAATTTTCGTAAATTAATTACTAATCTGTTTCTCCATAAGGAGAAGAATTCTATTATTACGTCAAAAACTTAAGTACACCAAAGTACCGGGAAGAAAAAAATTAGTTATTTACTATAATAAAATAAGTTAATAAGTTTAAAAGTTTCTATATAATATAAATTTTTTAACAAATTTAATTAATAAATGTGACGTTTGTGTTCCATCTCTTTGAGATTTTGATTAGATAAAACAAAATTGACAATACAACAAAATCATATTGGTATAATTTAAAATTTTGTAGAATATTTAAATAAGAATCGTGATTTTATAATGATATAATTTCAGACACTGATATAACAGCAAAAGATACTTAAAAAACAGACTGCTATCAGAAACAACGATTAAAAATATAAAGATAACTTATGTATCAAGATTACTTCTGTCAAAAAAATGAGACAAATCTAGTGGACTTTAATCAGCTTTTTATAAACATGTACACTTATAAAAAATAATGAAGTAAATAATATGACATACCTCAGTTATAGAACTATAAAAATATATGTATATAACAGTATATTATTATATTCACAAAAAATATCCAAATAATACGTCAATGGAACTAGCTTTCACAATTAGATTATTTTTTAATATCACAGTTATTAACACAACTTTAAAAAAAAACATTTAAAAACTTAGGTTATGTTATAATCACTTGGCACAGCACGATGAATTATAGAAAAATATTCAATAATAGAAAGGAATAGATATTTTTAAAATAATATTATAAGCAAATATATAAACAATTAATATAAATAATAAAATGAATAGATTAACTTTCAACACAACATTTCAGTACGTCCGTAACCGTTCAAAACATTTTGTAAACTAGCTGAAGTCTGAACCAGCCTCGTGTCAGACGCTCTCGCTGTGAAGACTCAACGTATACTAGTATATAGAGACATATATATTATAGCTGTGTGTGGTGTAGTCGCATGGAATATAAGAACAACTCTTGTTTAATTCGTGGCGGCTGCGCTAGTGTGCGCAAGCATGTGTGTATGTGTTTATATGTGTGTGTTTAACAGTAGTGGGTAACTTTGACGCTTCTGACTGGTCTCTCTGATAAGCACAGCCCGATAACCCAAGTATCACAGTCTAGACAGGGATTCTCCCTTTCTCTTCACCGCTGTAATTCTTTAGCATCTATATATTTTATAGCATACACACATCGAAAAATATTACTTTATACACTTTTAACTAAGCACTGGTGTATCACACACATATATATTTTTTATAATATATATATGTATATAAATATTAGTTGTGATAAAAGTACATACTGTAATGCTCGTGTGGCAGTCCATAGACCTTTAGCTGATGGTAATTATTGAGTTACTTCTATTGTTGATACTAATTTGAGCAACAATTATTGTTTTTTAAATTCATTTTATTAAACCTCGTCCTATTTTTGATACTAATCCTATCACCGGTGACCTTCAACTGTGCTCAGAGTTTTAAAGGTATCAAAGCTTCAGATATGTTTAGTACACCGCTGTCTGATAGGGACTTGTCTCCCTAATGAAATAAATTAAAACGATATATATGAGACCTTGACAACATAAAAATTGTCAACATAATAAAAAGGTTGTCGGTGATAGGATCTCTGTGCCATCTATTATTATCTAATGGTTATAACAGAACCCAAGAAAGCTATAAACTAAAAAATCTATTAATTAATATTCTTCGAAATGGCTGCTTTTAATTTATCCGAAGGTGATAATTTTGGTGCTAAAGTTAAAGGATTGTTGTCTGAAAAAACAAAATAAAGTTTTTTTTTATAGTCTGCAGCATCACCAAGGTGACTTTGTCTTGAATTGTCTTTAATGTCTTGTGCAAGAGAAAATAAAGTACCAAGTTAGACTTGCGTGTTATTCAATTGAAAAATAGGTAGATATATCTCCGAAATATATTTGACATTTATTGATACGGTATAAGTACTTAGAAAGGTATTGTATAATATAAAGATTTATCTTTGCAATGCATTATTAAAATCTACATACGCCATTGAAGAAAAACATTTTAAATTCTTTTTATATCAACGTAAAAATCTGTTTGCTGTTTTTTCTGAGAAGACATCAATTTAAGGAGGTACAGGACGTACCATCAATGGAAAAAGTTTATCTCTCGGTAATACGAAATGCAAAATACGAAGTACATGAGGGACGAGCAAATATTGGGACTGTACCTTTGAAAATGAATTTTTCAATTCCCTATTAAACTGCTTTTTGCTTGTTAAAATGATTTTCTATGCATATAATAGTTTAATAAATTAAAAATTACCTATAATTAATATCAAATTTATATTAATTCAATTTAAATACAAATTAAATATTTTGAAAAAGGAAATTGAGCTAAAAATTATGATTTGTATGGAAAATGACTATTTTTAATCATGTATAAAAAGAAAACTATGAACCCTAGGTCTCTAAAATTTTGAGACAGGATGTATTTTAACTATTTATATCAACCCTCCAAATTTCACAACGTTTTCATCATTTACGTTAACGTCCTATACCTCCTTAACAATAAAAATATACTGATTTTTAATGCATTTTAAAATTACAATTAAAACAGAAAATATGTATTTCACATTGTATTTTACACAAGCGAAACTTATTAATATTTAATTAAAAATATGTTTCTTTTATTATTTTATAGCTATTTTAGAAAAGTCTTCTTAATAGTTTATAATCCTTAAAAAGGTGTTCTTAAGAAGTTTTAAGATCCAAATATGATTTTAAATTTTCTTTTTTCTTACTATAATTAATTTACTATTATTTATTTATTTATTTGAAACAGTATTCCTTGTTTGATACATCGTTGGTCGCTGAGAGGTAAAGTTCTTTTTAGCCGATCAGATCTGATTCAGATTCGATTTTAGTTTCATTTCATTGCTCTTCAGATTTTCAGTACTTATATCATCCGATTCGATTGTGACGTTCGAACGAACTTAAACAAAATTTATTGAATTATTTTTATTGAAACAAAAATCTGACACTATGGTTTTCCCATACTTTCAGATCAGATTTGCCGTTCAAATTTTAGTGTTTACACGTACGATAAAAGGACAGTTCATCTGAATTTGAATCTGATCTGATCGTGTGAATAATATTCGGGTTATTATCGGCAAAATACAGCGGGATGTATATGCAAATGTTATAGAAAATATGCATCACCGATTTGTTAATAATCACAATAAGTGAAAAAAAACTCAGGCATATTCCCGCTAGGCAACATTTTATTTAAATAAATATATATATAATATATACATATATTATATGTATTGATATATAGACTAACAATATTATGACTTGAAGTTTGTACAAATACATTCCATTCAAATCAAATTTAAAATTACCGTTTTTTTAAATATCAACAAATTCCACTGTACTCGATGTATATACTATGTACATGTATTATTAAGAGCGTACAGCTGTTACATAAACCCTACCTATTACAAGGGTACAAATAATTTAATGAAATACCTTTTAACTCGGAGGGTAACTGCTTTAGGTTTGCTGTTTAAAATATAGCATACAATAATAATCATTTTAAATATTATTCACGAAAAAAATATATCATTTATTGTGATTGTCCATATGCTTAAAATTGAATGCATATTAATAGAAAAAACGAGATAGTTCATGTTTTGTTTTCAAACCTTAAGGTATAAGTCTATACTCTGTAGGACACACCTGCAGGCTTTGTGTTTTATATATTTTTGTAGACAAGACGGTCTGGTTGGTTTGGTCTGGTCTGGTCCGATAGCATACAGTTAAGGCAAGGACGCAATACATACATACCAGTTGAATATGTGTGAAGGGCAACTGTCTAGTCCATGTCTACAATTTAGATACACATAATCAACTAAAATAGGCAGTGGCATTCTATCTATACCGTACACGAAATATGGTATATCATATAAAGATATTTTAAAAATTATAATGTTATAACTAAAATCTTAATATTTATATGGCAAAGTATATGTTATAAATATTAAGGATATTAAAAAATGATGCAGCTATTTTATATAAATTGATTGCAAAATATGTAAGTGTGAGGTACCGAATGATGTAATAAAAAAACAATTTGTTAATTCAGACGAAGACATTGTAATCCTTAGTGTTATCAGAAATAGACGAAATGTCATACGATTGATTACAACACAAAAATGAGATTATTTATAAAAAGAGTTGAGCAACTAATTCGTAATTATTTAATGTATACTTTGTTTCTATCATGTTATCTCATCAGACATAGTAAGCTATCTATTATGTAAAATGAAACAACAAAAGAAGCATGCTAAGCCGTATTGAAGGCAGAACGTATAAACATGAAAGAGATGGAAAGAGGGGGAATAATTACGCACAATCGCGCCAAGAAGTCTGAGACACAGTTGTTTTTTGGAGGAATTATCGTGCGCGTCCACTAGCGGTATCGGTATGTTTACTCATATAAATGTGTTACTGTTAGCATCGACACCGCTTCTACGATAATTGCTTTAAAAAGCAATTCAAGCGATGGCTGCTGACTAATCGCAGTTTGCCTTTCGTTCTCCTTTTCTGCCTTATATCATAAAATAAGTCCAATTAATTCAATGCGACCAATGAACGAGGAATCTAAACAAATTCTGTAGTCAAGGTATTAATGGAACGATTGCTTCAAGCGTTGAATTTGGTTACATACCTTGTCATAGTTTTAAAACAGAAACAATTTTTTAATAAAAAAACAAATAATTTAAAAAAAAAAACATAAAAATTATTTTTCATATCCACAAAAAAGTACAAAATTTCTATAACTAAATAAGGTAAAAGTTTTTACACGTTTAAATTATATTTAGCTATTAAGATAACATACATAACACAAATTTCTAACTTTTAAGCTAATTAAAGTCAATTTATATGTGGTAAAAACGTGTACACATCATTAAAATTACAAGTCATCAGAAACTAATTAAAATTTCATAAACTTGTTTAACATAACCTCAAAAATGTCAACTTCAATATGTTCAAAATTGTCTTGAATGTAAGTTATATTATCTGAAAGCGGAAAATACTAATTTATATTTTTTAGGTTAGTGCTTGATTAAAATATACATATATATTACACTTTTTGCTTTATTTATAAAACTTATAAGTTAATAATTTGTTATACTAAAATACTACTGTAAATTTTTTATTTTTGATTCGTTTCGAATCTTAACACTTAAAATTGATATCTTGCAACGTGGCTTGATCATAATCTATGGTAGGAATAAACGAGTGCAGGAATCCTTTCTTTCATGGCGATTTAGTAATACTATCTTAACTTGTATTTAAAAAATAACACACAAACAAATTTCTCATTATACAGTAATTTCCCACAAGGTGCTGCATAACGATTACATAGAATAAGTACGTTTAATATTATGCAGTGTATTCAGGGTTAAAAACACACCGCTTATACAGCTATACAGGCTTTAAGTATGCGAAGATAATTTATTGAAAAATGTAGACATGTCTGTAGTTAACTAGACTGCATTAGTATAATGGTCGGTAAGGGTATATCATTACCATTAAACATGAATCAGATAATTAGCATAGAACTGATAATAAGCTTTTTATCAGACATGTGTAACTATTTTGCAAGTCATGTCGCAATAATTCGTTGGAAACGCGTGGTTATTGTAATTATACTGTTGTCGTGCATACGTCGACACGCTAGAGAGTGGTATTTATTTATTGAATTTGTATAAATACATTAAATTTATGTAATATTATACTTAAGCAAAACCTAGTAATATTTAATCGATAAGGATTTTATTTGATATCTACTCTAAAAGATTTTAATTATTAAATAAAACTTCTACATTTTTAAGAAGATGTTCTTAAGAAATTATGTGGGTATCTGAATGCTTAAAAGGAAAAATTTATTTTTAGAAAAGTAGTAAAATGGGTCACAAAATGTTTATCTAACTCACATATATTATATTATATGTAAATAAATTATATTTTTTTAACCAGAGATACTACAACTGCATTCTGGTCAAGTGAGCCAACGGTATATATTAGTTATAGCACACAGTTGTTATTTGGAGCTGACAGAACTCACTGTGCATAATGTTAGGTTATAATAAAATTAGATAAAAAGGAATTGATAATTTAAATAATGAACTTTAAATGTCGTTTCTTTGATTTCAGGTATGATAGTATGATTTAAGTTAAACAGTGTATTAATTATAATGTCTAAGTAAATTACTAAAATAAACTTTGATTTCAGAAGCAACACATAAGTTGGATTAAAAATATACAATTCCTAAAATGTCTTATGTATATATTACAAAATTTATATTTATTATCATCTTGTACTATTTACATGCTATTGTAGATGCGAACACCTGACATCAACAGATCACCTTAGCTACACAACATCCAGTAGGAGTTAGCTCCGGATCCCGAATATACCTATCTATTTAGTATAGCCACAAGTGTTGATAACATTTTAGAAATAAAAATGATTAAAATATATGATAATAGATAAAATAATTAATTAATAAATAATCAAATGACAATCTAAAACTCGTTCAATCCAGCTGTGTATCAGTAATGGAATCTAGTTCTTTCCGCATGAGTTAAATTCTGATAAATTTCCGTTGTCTGACTTCATTTCATTTAAGTGATGTATAAGGAGTGTGATTTAACCAACAGACACGTAAATCCAAGTCTGATTATTAGATAACAAGCTATAGTCCACCGGCAAATGATAGAAGACAGGAGATAAGATTATTTGCAAATGCAATTGGGATGTACGAATATACTCTTAAATATATAACCATTGAAATTCAAAGTATGTTGGATAATACACATATAAACAAAGTTTGAACATTTCTTTAAATTATAGTTTTCATATTGTTTAAATAGCTCAATCGTGTGCAAAGTTATTAACGTTTACATATTTGAAATCATGCAGTGCCAGTACAAAGTTGCAAATCGATTGTCATTTTAGTACACTGTTGCCATCTATATCTAAATGTAGAACCATGAAGTAATATTTCACACTAAATGTAAAAGCGGTTCTAAAGCGAATTTGCAATACATTTAAAATTCAGATTCATTCATGCACTTTTTAAGAAAAGAAACAACATTTTTTATACAATAAAAACGATTCTGTTGCGATAGAAAAAAAATTGAGGTCCATTTCGGAGAGAAGCATTCAGCCTAGACGGCCACAGATCCTAAAAGCGGACCTGCATACTCTGTTACAAAGTAGTTCACGAGAGATAATAGCTAAGAGTAATTTATGACGTCTTCTTTCATCAAATATAAAATGCAACCCCATAGTATTTTTAAGTGTTACTTATAAAGTGACCTAGTTAACCACAATTCAGCAACTCAGCGAAAACATTTCAGCCGAAATAAGAAGTTTTCAAGAGTTTTAAAAGTGAACAGAATTTCCAAGTTTGAAAACGAGTATTAACGTGATATTGTGCTCTATAAGTAGCTGTTAAATAATTCCATGAAACATGCTTTACAACAAAAAAAAAACTTTTAATTTTCAAAAGTTATACGTCTTTTATTCAGTATTTCTTATGGACGTCTGTACGCTATATATCTCGGTAAGCTTATACATTTGTCATGATTTAATATTGATGAAGTAACTTTTCTGCTATCCAGGCTTTGCATATTTACAAATGGTTTTGCATATTTACAAAAACAGCAAAAAGAAAATCTTTCTTAAAACTTATATAGGACAGCCATGACGTGGTGGAATATCAGATGTGTGACACATACTGACATATCTTATCTGAATCTTATTACTTTGTAGAAAAGAAGAAGCGAAGTTCAGTAAGAAGAAAAGCAAAAAAAAAGAATAATGTAACTTTTCTTGCTTAGAAATAAACAAGTACCTTAATTGTTTGAATTCGGGCTAGATACAGGGTGGTATGTCTCAGAATGCTATCAAAAATCACTTGAATCTGGGTTAATATAAGCAAAAGAATAATATTCTCAACTCATAATATTACTGTTAGTAAGCAGATCGTGCGTATTTTCAGCACTACGCTTGGTTGAGAATTCTTGAGGGGCAAGCACAGGAAATTAAAGATCTTCACTTAAATTTTATATAACGATTCACTTGTTTATTGGATCTAATTTAAATCACAAGTTTTGAATAACAATAAATAATAATTAACACTTAAAATATAACTAATAATAAAGTACTAGTACTAGTAAAGTAAAGTAGTAAGAAGTACTAGTAAAGAGTAGTAATAGTAAAGAGTAGAGAGCGTTGTAAAAGAGCAAGAGCAGCACTGATAACAGCGCAGTCACTTATATAGGCCAGCAAAAGGAGAAGGGATTGTCACCAGCTGTAATCTGGTTGATAAATGAGATCTCTGGTGGCGCAAATATAAATGAATTTGTCACAAAACAATAAATAATTTGTAATTTGACAAATATGTTAAAATAAATAAGTTTTGCAACATTTTGCTGCTTAAAGGAGCAAAATGTGTGTTCTAAAATTAACCAATTACAAAATGTATTCTTCTATATTTTTGATGAAGAATAAATAAATAAAGAATTGTTGATTTACACTTGAAATGAATGTAAAATCATTCAAATCCATTAATTATCTTGAGAAATTCTACTGAGACAGACACTTTGAATTCTAACCAAAAGATAAAAATAATTTTATCGAAAATATAAGCAAATATCGTAGACAATTCACGCTCTGCATCATAAGATATTATGGATCAGAAGACGTTAACAGCTGTCAAAAAGATTTGTGCAAAAACTATAAAATGATAAATGCCTTCAGAATTTCCCTTCGAATCCAACATCGACATAAACACCGGTGCATTGAAACGTTGAACAGAAAAACAATGTATAGCTGAAAAGCAAAATAACAAAAAAATAAACACATGTCTGGAATATACGTCACGTCAACTGTATTTTTCTTTTATTGTTAAAGGCTTAAAATATAAATATATAAAAAAGAAAAAACATATAGTGCAGAAATATCTATATTGCTTTTTCGTTTATTTATACACATATGTATACTCACATATATATAAATATATATATATATATATATATATATATATATATATATATATATATATATATAATATTCTGTTTGTTTTATTTTCATTGTCTCCCTCTTGTTATTTTCTAGAAATTACTCATTGTTTATTTTTAAAATTAATTGAGTAATTATTTACTAAGAATCTTCGTTGTTGGAAATATTTGTCACCTTGTTTTGTTATTTTTTTCATTTATTTTACGTCTGTATTATTTTCAAAATTAGTCTTAGTTTTTTCCTATTTTTATTTGCGTTTTTAAGTGTTTAAGGCTGAATTCATATTGGAATAGCGCGTTACTTTGTCGGATCGTTTCTGATCTCATGAATCTGAGGGAGTTGTGAATTTTGGTTTGGAATGAATGTTGTATGCTATAAGGTTCATTATAATTATAATTTTGCCGTCTGGAAAAGATTTTGTGATATGTAATTAAGGGTGTACGCCATAGTTTGTAACTTTTTCATGACACCCTTCAACCATTTTCAAAGTACTATGTTTGACAAAATTAAGCTGAACTAAAGCTGTTTTAATTTAGAGCATAGTAATCGGGAAAGTTCAGTCACCAGGCTGCTATGTTTTCCAAGAGGAACATAATTGTATTAGGCAGCAATGTATTTTATATACAAGTATGATAGACTTAGACACTATCTAGATCTAAACTTATTACATCATATTTACGTCACCGTACCATGTTTTTACGCGATTACACCGTAAAAGTTAAGTTGTACTCCTAGAAAAAATATATCTAAGAAAATATTAAATGCAGATGAATATTTTGTGTGAATATATTTAGGCGAATTGAACACTGAAGCAGAAGTAGAGGTATTCATAAAATCAGGCATATATATGAGCATGTGCATCATGCAGCAACAACATCAAACGCAAAATGGGCGCTACCATAATACTACGCATTAATTGCGAAATTGGAATATACTACAAAAGATATGCATACATCTCAGATATACGGATCGGATACGGTGAAGTGTGTCCAGAGACCTTATCAACAAATTATAAAACCGACAATAATCGATGAGTATGACTCAGTAGTTTAAACCAAGAGGAAAAAAAACTATAATGGAGTGGAGTTGCCTACGAGTATGGAGGAAATACTAAAATATCCGAGGTGGCCAGTGTGCCTAGTTATAGACAGGTTATGGCATAAAGCGGGGTTAAAAGTTTAGGTAGTAAGAATAATAATGAAATGTAAATAGATAAAATGTAAATAAAATAAAGTAAGTGCGAAAAAAGGACCGTGGTCCTAAGAAGCCCGTGAAGTATTGATAAAAAAAAAAAAAAAACTGTAAGGCCAGGCCATACGTACTCTACACTTAAAACTCTTTTAATTCATTTTGTCATAACAATATTAAAAAGAAGCAGTGATAATGCCAACAATTCATATAGTGTACCTATGTCTCCATATTGTCGAGAATATAAAATTATTTTTAATATCACTGTTTCAACATAACCTAAAAAATAAGTACAATCATAAAATTAGTGTTAATTGTGTCGCGAACCTTCGTAAATTCATGAGAAGCGTTGTAATGATTTGGGAATGTGTTCTGTGATTTTCCAAGCTCTACTAATGTGTATGAGTATAATATAGGTGTCCGTATAAACAAGTCTGTTTACTCAGAATAATCGAGGACCGAATATTTCGTCTGCATGTGAAAGAGAGACAGAAGTTTTAAAGTTACATGAGTGTTAAGAAGAGGATCGGGAGTGGGGAGCAGGGGAAAGGTAGACAGCGACCGCCAGACCAGCAGACTAGCCAGAAAGTGCAGACAGTGTTACAACCACCAGCACCAGTCAGAGAAGTCTGGCCCCAGACAGAGTGACCTGACCTACCTGAGCTGCTATCCTACTTTGAAACTTCCTTTTATAATATTAATTGTACATGTTAATAAAGTTAACTACAACAACAAGAGAGATTTTACGCTCATTTACTTTCTATAATATAATAATAATACAAATTCACACTTATTCATTTAAATTGTTTGTATTAGTGTTAATTAATGCGATCGTTGTTGTTGTTTTTAATTGTTTTAAATATTATTGGTAAAACATTAATTTTGTATTATATTTGAATAATTAAATTAATAATAAAAACGAGTATTTGTTTAATAGTCTAGACTTTAGTATATACGATATAGTAAATATGTTATTTGTATGAATAGATAAATACTCTAGAGTATTTTTTATATAGTCTGTACATGGAACATAATAATTACTAACAAAATAGAATATAGCTTCGACAATTCTTATAACTGGGTTGTGGTAAACGATTATATTATACTAGAGTTTACCTCCGTCTATCTTTTGTAAAATCTTAAATTGAAATATTTAACTCGTGTTATTAATTTTACATATAACAGCAAATAATTTTTCATATAAAATAATTAAAAAAATATATTTTTTTCAATTTGTTTATTATTTGACCAGTTTTTTTTTCAAAATTTGTGATTTTTTTTTCGATTTGTAAGTTAGGTACCAAAATATGGGCTCACTTGCCGATATATAAAATTTCAACTTTCTAGCCCAATTTTTACCGTCGGCAAAACCAGTCCCCGTTTTCCCAAATAAAATTTTTGAATTTTGAACATTTTTTTTAATAACATATTTCATTATTAAATAATTCAAAATTTGAGTGTTTTCCAAGGTTTCCTACAGGGCACTCTAATATTCTCAATGCCCCTTTTATCAATTTTTAATTTCTAATTTTCAAAAAAATTTAGCATTGTAAACCGTAATACACATGCAAAATTTCAACTTTCTATCTTTTATGAATTTAAAGTTATAGGGCAAAAAGAAAATTTTTTTTTTTTAGTTGTTCCAAAATTACGGGTTTCCAGGAAATTCAGCGGAAAATCCGAGGACGCCAAAAGTCTTAGAATTTTTTTCTCTACGAAATAGACAGTTTTCAAGAAAATTCTACATTCAACACTCATGATAGTTACGTACTGTCCATTTGGTCAACTTTGTCACAAAGAAAATATTAAAATACAGATGCAACGAAATTGCTTATTATCACTGCAAGTTTTATAAATATGAGGCTACTAAACAACAGTAACAAAAAAAATTAACATAATTTGCGCCATGGTTTCAATATGTCACTATATATATTATATATATTACGAATACCAGAAATGATTTATGTAAATATATTAGAATAATTTTTTAGTGGACTGTATACCGTATATATACATATTATATAACAGTTCAAAGTTCAATGACATGCTCAATTACTATAGAACAATAGACCTGTTTTAACTTCCTACATTTTAAAGATAGTAAAATATGTAATTTACTATTTCTCATTTTAAAATTCTTACTTTTAAATTAAAATATAATTAAGTTTCTGAGAATTTGAACAACAAACCTTAACAGTAGAGTAAACAAACACAAAAAAACGAACGAACAAACGCACGTACTGACAGAAATGAACGAAGTCATCATGTTTGTTGTTTTTTTTTATTGTTTCAAAGCCAAGTTCACGAAAATCTAAAATAATGTTCAATTTTGACGGCGTGTGACGAATCTATTGTAAAATGGCGTGTTATTTCGGGAGATGCTTGTTATTGCGAATCACTAATCTATAACAATTTGATGCTAGCTATTGAACATTGATGCTGGATGTTTCGGGTTCAATCTCCGGACCAAGTGCCTATATAATCTTATAATTATATAACCAAATTCAATTATCAATATCAGCAAAATATATTTCTTGTGTTCTTAAATCTAACTATAATATAAAATGAAGACGTTAGACGTGGGTGCTTATAAGCGTCGTAGATATTGTTTACGGCGGCGTTATAAAATAGCGACGGTTGATACGTATTCAATGATGATGCTTGGTTGGAGTTGTAAAACTCTAAAGTATCAGATTGTGACCACTTATTACCTGAACGACCTTTTGAATTGTGATTATTTAATTTAAGCTGTGAGCCCTACGGAGACCAAGTTGTTATTGCAAGTAAAAAAGGTAATTGTGAGCACTTTTGTTCGTATTTAAAATTTAATTATTTTCAATCAGGGATTACACAATATCTAGATATACGAATATTACTAAATATAATACAGTGAAATACAAAATTATTTGACAAATGAGAAAATTGAAATGAATTATTCAATTGTTAGGGCAAAGAAGGGCTTACCGCTTGGGGATTAGGGAAGGCAAATCTTAAATAAGAATTATTATACTTAAAGTGTTTTAATTTAATTACTTAGAAATTAACGAGTCATTTATTTCATAAGACATTTCCCTTATGAATGCCAAAACTTTTCATTTTAACAAGTTTTCTATACAAAGGGTTTTTCAATATTTACAAATGGTTCTCGTTAATTAATTAAATGAACTAATTACATTTAAAGTTGTAAACATCTAATAAAGATATTTATAACTCACCAGATTTTCACTCTACTTCAAAATGAATGTTATTGTATAATTTAATTGTAAATTAATTTTAAACTTTATTTAAATGAATTAATCAATTATTATTTATACAGTGGCGGATTGTTATCAAATTAATCAAAAGTTTGTTTGCAAAATATGGGAAATTTTGAAAAATCATTTGAGAAGAAACTAGAAGTACAGAGATTGTGGACATTTTTTTGTTAAGTGCATAAAAGGAAAAACACGTTATAGATTTTGTAATATTCTGTTTTTTAGAAAATACATCGATTCCTTTAATATACTCGTAATAAGAATTGTTTCTTTCTTTAATCTGCTTTGTCTCTACGTTTATTAGATTAATGAACTAATAAGAAATATAAATATGATTATAAAAATCACTTACTGTTTAAAAGACGTCACACGCTGTTTTGCCATTTGATGAAATCTGAAACAATAAAGAAAAAGAGTTAAAATATATTTTAATAAGTTTTAAATATACCTAAGCATATGATTTCCTTCTTTGTCATGAAATGTCAAGGCCCTACCATATGTAAGGAAGATATTTCTTTCCTTCACAGGGTGATGTATCATTTATCATTTGTATAGCGGAACTAAATCAATAATAAAAACAAAAATTGGTATTTTGGCAGATGGTAATTTTATCGTAAATAAATATAAAATAACAACAATTTAAATGCAATTAGTTTCAAAATATGTCTTTATCTATTGGTAATTAATTCCATAGAAGTCTAAAAACAAATTATTTTTGTAAAGATTATCACAACTATTTAAAAGCAGTATTATATCATCATCCGTACCTTATTAACATATTTTAACACTAAATTTCAGATAAACCTCGTTGGTGCATGGTCCATGTATTTTTATACATCTTTTTGATATACATTTCAGGTGTGTGTAGACTTTAGCCCGCGGGTCAATTTATTTGATAGATAACAAATCGTTGTTTAAGATGTAAGAACTCATAGATTTATATTACAAATATTGCAAACTGAATTTGTAAAAATATTTAATATATTTTTAATAAATTTATATTTAATTTCGACAAAGTCACAAAACATGCAGTTTTCTTGAAAATTTTAAAAACGCCAGGATCGTTCAATTCTCGTTTATCTGAGGTTTATAATAAACTTTGGTTGATGTTATATTTGATAGCTCTCATTGTTGATCAAGTCGACATGTAATCTACGTTACACTTTGATTGAGAAACCGAAATTTATAATAGCAGTAGCCATGAATAGATCATTCTTATTGTCTGGATATAAAGTATAAGAAGAAGTAGAACTATAGCGATAGAGTCTACATGCCTAGGAAGCCCGAGAAAATATATATAAAAAAAATACGTTACACTTTTTGGTTACTTGTCGTCGGTCTTTGATAAAACTAGAATTGAACAAAATCAATGTTTTAAGTTAAAATTCAATTAGCTATAACCTAAGTTTAAGTGAGAATTGAATAAACGGTCACTAGTATGTTAGTGGCAGTCTTTTAGTCTAAAGGAAAACAAGTTTGTTTAATTGGTCAAGTTTTGTAGTTAATTAAACATTTTAAAAAATATTAACAACCTTACTTTTATAATAATAAATTACCATAAAATAATGTTCGTAGTTCATTTTTTGTAGTTTGTCTTAAATCTCTGGTAGAGTTAAATTTTTTCTGTTTTATTAAAAAACATATAGGCTTTGTTAAAACATTTACTATTAGAACCATTGTCTTAATATATAGGAAAGGCGATTAGGTGATTTTCTTTATTTTTAGCAACTAGTTTCAAGCAGGTTAGCCTCCTCTGATTTAAATGGACCATAGGTATCACTGTATAAGTAATATTAAACAGGAATACAATTAAGCTATCAATAATTTACGACTTTGACAGTCTAGACTGCAGACGTTTAAGAAATGCACGTATTTATTGTTTTGCAGCGTTCTTGAATGACGTAGGTGAAAGCAGCAGACAGACAGACAGTTGGTTCTGGTGTATTACAACACTCTAAACAAAGTGAAGTGAAGCAATATGTTCCAATGACTTCTATGTGATATAGAAATCACGCGGTCGCGCAACAAACCGTTCCGTACCGTATATAATGCAAATAGCGGAATGGGAAATGACGTATCGAGAAATATTCTATTTCGAAATGAAATACAACACAATTGTTGTACACTTATTGTATTTATATGTATGATAGATCGCAAATGTACTTACTTTATTATTGCTATCTCATTCACTCTTTTGTTAATTATATCACTAATGACCAGTTAAAGTAAGCACAATCGTAGCATTTGCGTAACATGTATGTTGCAAATACATTTAGAGGTAAATACTATAGAAATATATGTGTGGAAAATAACTGTTGTAATAATTAAGCGTCTGAAATTACTAGTACCATTAAGATACGCTGAGGGAGGCTCCAGACAGTCTGCTAGACCTTTTATTAACTTGTTCGCAATCTCGATATTCGTTTTGTGCGCTGAAATTTTGTTCCACTTCCAACACACCACCAACATCAGACATAACGTTGCAAGCAAATGTAGCGAGCTTCGTAATTTATAAATAGAAATAATAAAATTAATTTTTATATTTGTATGAAAAATAATATAATTATATTTTGTATTTATGTATACATTTTTGCTTTCTTCAAAGTGGATTCTGTTCCATACGGACTTGCTGTTATGTCATACATGGAAAAATATGTTGGCGTTCAGCTCATGTTGGCAGTGTTCGTCAGGCTGACCATGCCAACCATCTATGATCGCCAGAGCTATAAACGATCAAAAATGTTGTCCTACCCAATTAATTTGCACTTAAAAAAATTGTTGAAAAAATATTATACCTGTATGAATTTACAATTTGAAACTAAGGTGAATAATAAGTGCCCTTATGATCGGGAAGGATATGCTTTGTTCTTAATTTATATTTTGGTGGACTTACTTATAGGTCTTTCAATACCAATCTTCACCTGTATTAATTTTTTGTCAGTGACTTCATTACGTAATAAATCTCAATCTAATCTCATATTGTTAATAATTATAATTGTCGTACATGCGTACGGTCCAGAACACGCTCTACAAATTATATTATTGATTAATTACAACCATTTTAATTAACAACATTATACGTGTCTGCTAAAGTAATGTAGGGACTTCTATGTTGATTGGTTGACCAAACAATTTAGAAACATTGTCTTCAATTTTGTGTTCAATTAAAATTCACATTTATTAAGCTAAATTCTACCCTGATCACATAACCGTGATTTCAATTGCTACGTTATATCTCACATTAATTGTAATATAATAATAATTGTATGTTTTGTATTATATATTTGTTTTTTGAATAGTTGGTAAATTTATTTATTTTTTGAGTTTTTTTTATTTGGGTTACCAATCGTGAAGTAAATTTATTCTTTCTCCGGGAATCCTAGACCTAAGTATAGCTGAGTGTTAAGGCTATGACGAAACTACCTCGACCGCCAAGAGGAATAACCTGTAGGTACTGTTACTTGGTAATATCTTCTATTGTGACTAGTACTCAATTATATCAAAATCATTTTATGTAATATTATAATCCGGAAGAGCCTGTTATCGCTGGTTTACGTGCACTTGTCTGATTCACCATATGTCAAGTGAGTATGTGACATATGGCGGGACTGTGTCATTTAGATTAGCAGAACTGGAACGCTACAATGTTAATGAAGGACAAAACCTATAACCAAGGATCTTGTCGATTACTACTTGGTAACTAGTTGTCGTCATGGAAGATAATTTGTAACTATCAGGGCCTTATTCTGCAAAGTATTTCCACCGGTGAAAAAATTTCATCGCTGCAAAATGACGTCACAAAAGCGATGATTTTTTATTTGGCGCTGGAAAAAAATCGACCTAATTATAAGGTCGCCTTCAGCGGTGACTTTAAAATTTTCCATCGCTATATTTTTTAGAAATGTCAAACAATTCGAATTATAATTTGAATTTTAGTACAAATTTTTTAATACACAGTATATGTATAGTCATATGAATATACAAATATAAATATATCAGAAAGTGAGGTTATGTTACTTGTCAATTGACTTGATGACGTCTTAAAATACGTCACTATACTTTTTCACTGCTGTATATTATAAGGGCGATGGAAAATTTTGCACAATACCACTTTAGGTATTTTAAAAACAACGACTTTATTCGAGAGGTGAGAAAATTAAATATTTCCACCGCTGAAAAAATAAGGTCGATTTTTTGAAAAGTTACAGAATAAGGCCCTAAACCATACTAAAAATGACATCGGCGAAGAAAAATTTAAAAAAAGAATTGAAATTGAAACAAGAAATCGGCCAAATAATATTTTCGCTGTGAAAAAATGTATTCTACAACATAGATGGCTGCATTCACTCTACTAAATCCATCTCGACAGTTTTTCTTTTTCAATTATATGCATTTGGAAGTAAATTGAAATTTCTAGTTAAAATTGCAAGCAATTCGAATTCTTAAAATCGACAACTAATGTCATTTGAATTGTGAAGCCAGGTCTCAGCTTGCTTAATAATTTTGACTGTTTGTATTTATCACATAAAATATTCCACACCTTTTTACCTCTAATATTCCACGAAAAACGCGATAACTTGGAGAGTTAAATGAAGACGATCTGTTCGCACTGAGACGAAATATTTACACAGAGTATACGAGTACAGTTGAATAACATTTAGCAAAAAAACATATTCGGTAATTAAATAATGAACCACTTGTCTTATGTTTAATAAACTAACAAAAGCAGACTTTAGACGGCACGTGTAGCCAGTTTTTATGAACAATGTTTTTATACATTATAAATAGATTCATACGTACCCATTTGAGTAAACTTTAATATTAATTATTTGAAGATAAGATACTTAACGAGTATATAATTTAAATTGGAAATAATTTAGAGAATTTATAAAATAACCGTTTATTTTAAAACTGGGACAAGTTCTATATAAACAAATTGTTTTTTATTCTGCAGAATCCGAGCTCAGAAAGCATGCCAGTTTAAATATCGTAATTCATTGAAACTATTTTTATGGAAAATATGAAAAGTATTATATATATATCACTTATGCGATAAAAGATATTAGATAAGTGATAGACAGTAGACTACATCGTTCTCATCTAATAATTTCATGTGTACCCTATTTTGGATAATTTTTCTCCCTTAGCAGACTCCTGAAGTTGGTAATACCCTATTTTGATTGTGGTTCGATATATATATTTTTTAATTAACTATGAGAATGTACACGCTATCAACCTAATCGCTATATTTAAAATGAAAATAGTGGTTGTATAAAAAATGAAGTATATGATTTGATTTAAATATAAGACGTTATAAAAATTTCTGACAGAAATGGTAGCTTATTTTCTTTTGAAGTTCAATTGATCAACTATTAGACATTTTGAATTATTCCGAATAAATTTTATTAAAAGGTATTAAACTAAGTTTTATTTATTTATATAATTACCCTGCTAAACGTAAACTCATCTATTATTAAACGTAATATTTTTTATCTAACGTTTTTGGTATAATTTACTAAAGTTTAACGTAATTCTGTTGCATTGATATTGATATTAAATAAATGTAAATGATATTAAAATACTTTTAATGATTTTTTATTTTAATATGCAACATTATATAATTTTGCATAAAAAGCTTTGCTTAAAAAACGTAACTGTGTTTAGCGGAGCAATTTTTTTTCAAATATAGACTTGCTCCACTTTCTAAATAAACGGGTCAATTAATTACATAAGCATATGTTTAGTTAAAGCAAACGAAGACGTGTTGTTTAGTCTGGGTATATTGATTCTTAGAAAACCGGGACAGCAGTACCGTTGCTAATTGAAATATGGCGTTAAGTGGATATTCCATGCAATTAAAAATCATCTACACTTTACTTATCAAATTACAAAACTGTATTATAGACATAATATTGCAATATAATATTTTATAGTTGTGGGTTGCAGTGATATTATTTACCTCTGCTCTTTGTGTTATATGTATTAGAATTTTATTTATTCATTTGTGTCTCATCTAGTTATGAATACTGATTTTGTTTGTTTTTCAATTTTGTTTTTAAATTATCTAGTATTACAATTTTGTTTAGAATATGAGGCGATTTTATCATTAAATTTGATTCAATAAATTTATATCAGTTAGGAATATGTCATCACCTCCCCAGATACCTACTGTCCTAGATTGTAATAATCCTACGATTTACGTTGTCGAAGTATTAATTTTAATATCATAATTATGTGTGGACTATAGATTTGTTTATTTATTAGTGGTCTATTTGTTAGTTAGTTTTTTAATTGCCAGTCATGGAAAAAAATTATTCCATCTATGGAAATCAAATTCGGACCCAAGTATAGCTGAATATTAGAGCCTAACGACCTAACTACCTTTGCCATCCAGAGAACAAAACCTTTGACTTTTGTTTTGAATAATGTTCAAGACAAGTGATATTTTATATATAAAAAAGAATATTAAATAATTTGGGAAAGGGCAGTTATTTATAGCCTAAAAAGGCAAGTGAAGTGAAACTTTAAAATATAGATCAATAGGCAACATTTTAGTGTTACTGGTTTAAGAAAAGAAACCAAAAGTAATACGAGATAGTAAATATAATTTGTTTATATAGGAGCATACAAACAAAGAGTTTATTGAAACAAAAATTGAATCCAAAGAAAATAAGAAATTTTCAATCTGTTACATAAATTCACGTGATTTTAAATCTATAAAATGATGAAGAATTTTTGAAGAAATAACTGATAATAATTAAAAAAAAAAATTCAACTTATCTGCACTAATTATTTCAAACAGATTTAGAAATAAACAAATAGTTATAGCCTCAGTTCTACACCCGCACATTAGGAATCATTACTGGAGTGAAGCGTGTAGCAGATATGGACTATTGGCCCCTGGCCGTTTCTGACACGTGACGGACATGGGATTAGTACGTGATTAAATAGGCTTCAGATTATATTAGAGTTAGACTCGCACTTCACATAACATCGAAGTTGATTATCTTAATCCAGTGGCGTGCAGATTATAACAAACTTTTGTTATTTGTGAGAAAAATTAACAAAAAATAAATATAGTCGGACCTTCCGCTCTTATTATTAATTGCTGCTAATAATTTTAGTTATTTTCCATGCACTTAATTATTATTACAATTTTGAAAAATCATAATAATGCGCATACGCGAATGACAGATTTGAAATTTGAATTTCTCCACTTGGGCAAAAGCCCCGTCTACTACAATAAAGTGACGACATTAAACAGAAGACATTACACCCGCCTACCACAGTTGTATAAATAATAAATGTTAAATGTAAATGCTCTAGCCGGTACTCTTGACTCATAACAAGCACTGGTGAGATTCAGCGACGATGGATGGTCATGAGTTATGCGCAAAAATCACGCAGTGCACTCTTCAATAGTTACACCACTGCTCTAGGCATAATTCACAATAATAGCTAATTCGGTTACTCATAATTTGCAATGCAAACATTACTCAACATCGCCAGACAGATTGCGTTGTAGTCAGCTGTAGTTGTGTTATGCTGAGTATGTGCTGTATTATAAAATGTTGGGTTTATACAGAAATTATTCAACAAGATAAAAGTACTGGAACATATGTCTTATTAGTCATACGAACGTTCATCAATCAGATATGCAAAGCGAATGAATTATAACTGTCCGTCAAAAATAACAAACTGTCTAGTAAACAGCAATTAAATTGTATCGGTACTACAAGCAATGGCGAAAACTAATTGCAGACCATTTATTTTGTCAGATAGCGTAACAACAATTAAAGTGTTTGTTGCATGATGGTATTCTTATAGTTTATAAAAATTGCGGGTTTATCTGTAGTTATTACAGGGTGTTAAACTGTTAGATACATCGATGACAATTTTGAAAAAAAATAAATGTGTACTCCTAGGTCTACGATTTTAAGCAAAAATTAATTGTTATACTAGTTACTTATTTGATTCAGATTCAGATAAACTGTCCGTTTATCGTATGTGCCAACACTAAACGCCTTACAAATAAACCTGTTATAAAATTTATACCAGACATAAAGTCCGACTTATTATCAGTTATACCTGATATAACTTTTATAACAGGTTTATTTGTAAGGCGATTAGGGCGATAAACTAATGTGGAATGCAAACCTGAAAGTATGGACAGATCTTGTCATATTTAAAATTGATTCAGAATCTGATTGAAGACCTTCGATCACAACAAATCTCATGTAGTATTTAACGTAATATTTTTTACCTAACACTACGGTTAATTATTCACCGAAGTTTAACGCACTTCTATTACAAAATATATTGCAAATCTTTTACTAATATATTAAATTCATATGTAACATTATAGCTTGCATAAAAAGCTTTGTTAACGTATAGTAAATATAAATTTATATTCAATGATAACTTTTATGTAAATTAACCTAAAAAATTGTGTAACAGTAAACTCTTTTATTTATTTAATTGATTTCAAATTCAGCGCTTGTTCGAGGAAAAATCCCGACGTGAAGAATCAATAGTCTCATCCACTGAACTGATAAAATGGAAAGTTAGGTGAGGAATTAAAATATGTTAAAATATTAATTGTTGATTAAGCTATTACGATTAAAATAAAAAAGATTCGATATATTGTGTAATAATGAAACTCTAGAATAAAATTGACAACTTCGATGAAGTGTTAATATAATATATACTCGTATCAATGGTTTTGGTTCATTTCAAACGTTATATAAGATTTATGATAATAGAAACAATTAATTTTAATTTATTAAATAAAACACATTGAATTATTCATTAAATTTGTTAACAGAAGTAAATAAATCATAAATGTATCTAAGAATAAACTGACAAAATGTGAAATCAATGCCATGAAAGCTTAATGAATTCTACAGTGTAATAATTAACCTCGCTAGACCCAGCGTCTCGACTCCGTCGCGGCGGCTTTACCTACCTATTCTATAGTACTTATCCCGTCTACTGGTACAGACTCAGATGCTGACAGGGGGACTAAATATTTTATTAGCATTCGGAGAGACTATTTTTTTAAATAGTGCTTTGTTAACCAAAGTTAAAGTAAAAAGTTTTCTAACATTGTTAAATATCTAATTAGTTATATATGAGAAATGTATGGTTTTTATGAAACCTTGCTTGGAGCTAACAAAGTATATCATACAGGGTACCTAACGGGAAAATATAACTTTTTTGTACTGGTCATTTATATTATACGGAAGAAACAAAATATGTACGACTTCTAATAATTAAATAATAAACTAGTTACAAAATAAATTAAAGGAAATGTTGGTAATTAAACCTTTTTGACTATTTTGATGGTACTGATTTAGAATATTTTATTTACCAGATAAATTTTGAAGATTAAGTCTTAAGAAAATGGAGGCTAAAACGGATTTCTCCAATATCTCCTTACAAGTGGATCTTAGGATAAAAGTAGCTATTGTCAATCTTATAGATTTCAATGTCAATTTCCTATAATTTGTTTAAACAATGTTTTTATGTATAGCTGATAGAATTGACTTACACCGCTGTAAAGTAGAGCAGATCAAGAAACATTAATTATGATTTAAAAGAGGGAATGACATTCAACCAACAGCGAGTGCATGCGTTTTAATTTTGTCCATATTTCTTAAATCCATCTTAGTTTATAAATTTAATAGTTTCCATAAAAATGTATATAGCAATTAATAAATCCAAAATTATTAAATAAAAGATATTAAAGCTTCAAATTGAAGCTGAAGTAAACAGCAAAATTTTTCAGTTAGTATTACGTATTGTACATATATACCTAAAATTTAATTCTATTGAAGTAATTTAAAGAAAAAATGAAAGCTCTAAGTTTAACATTTTAGCTGTTACGGTAGAAAATATATGATAAAGTGAAAGTTCAAAATGGCGGATCTAATATTAAAAATATTTTGTCTAAATTAAAAGTCTATCTATTTAAATCAAAAGGATCTAAATGTAAATAATATTACAATCCGAAGTTTTGCAAAAATTACCTTTATAAATTTTGATTTCAAATGCGCCTCATGCTTTTATTTAAAAAAATATGATAAATAATTTTTCTCTCTTTAGTGCATTTATTACTAAATGCATTTCAAATACACAAAAGCTTAATTCATGAAATACGTTTTTTTTAATAAAACCTATGCGTTTTATAAACTAAAATAAAAAGTGTAAAAATAATGTAATAGTCGTAAATTTGAAATGAACCAATTAGATGAGACATAATTTTGCAAACTCCGCCCACGTCTGATGTAACTCCATATGGTAATTACTAATCAGACTAGATGAATATGAAGTTTTCAATGTTTAGATATAATATTTACATCATCACTTAAAACAACTAAAATAAAAAACGTGATGTTCTTATCAAATGAATTTTTTGTACGACTTGGTCTTGTGTGGGAATTGAATTTTTTATCACTTGAAAATGACGCAGTACTTATGAGCGGCTGCTAACAAAACCCGACAGAAATTATCATATCGCATCTGTAGTCATTAAGTGTAACTATTTAAATTTTTAATTAGCAAATTTTTTTTTGGATCAGAGGTCCCCAAAGTTTTGGAATCCGCAAATTTACTTTGTGGGCCGCATGGAACAAGATAATCTTATGTAAGTTATATATATACTTTATTGCAGCTGCAAATTTTCTTGAATTAAGCTATGAATCACTTTTACACATAACCTCTTCTTCAGATTTAGCCACTTGTGACCTTTATTTATCAAAATCAACGATTTGAGGAGTTTGACAACTTTTCAAGTTTACAAAGAGCAAAAGAAAGCTACATTGAACGTAAAAGACGTATAATTAGTAATGAAGGTGTATGATACTGGTATTCTTTCAATTAAAAATCAATAATTATTTAACATTCAGCTATTAATAATCAATTTCAATGGAATATGTACGTATGTGGTCAATTCTATGAATCTGAAGTTCCAAAGGTGAATCAACAAGAGAAGTCCCTTGTTCAAGAGTTGTACGATTATTTGCCCGCCTGCATGTGCTGTCCATCTAGCCTAGATCTATGGTTCGCAGGTCTATGAGTTCTTGAACACAATGCCATGAATATGCATGAATGGACCCTGTATTATAGAAAATTATGTCATTATCTAGCCTCGGTGAAGTCATAACATTATACTGAGAGTATTCAAACAGCCAAATAACCCAAGTAATACAGGATAGAATGAAACATCATCACTCAGAACTTAAAAAAATATGATGCAAAAAAAAGGTACAAAAATGTGTATTCTGATAGGTGATAAGGATAAAAATGTTTGAAATAATAACGCATTTAAACTTGATTAAAGTTTAACTATAGAAAGATACGACACAACATCCATGTTTTGTGTCTACCAAATGAAAAAAGTAGTGTAGATAAAGATAACGTCAAGTATAATAAGTACTTTAAAAACAGGTGAGTCATCTCTTGTTTTAACATTTATTAGGTTAGTCTGATATTAACACACATGCGATAATAAGATAAACTGTGCTAAACACGACACGAACCGTGGAGGGAAGACTTGTAACCCATTAAGGATATAAGTATAACACTACCATGACGCATATGGTACCGAACACGATAGCTGGTACATAATAATGGATATATCTATATATATATATATACACGTATTATAATGGTGTACGTGTGCAAATGTAGGATCGATTGTGTTGTTACACAACTTGTACATCTCCAGTTTACATTGGAACAATGAAGTTATGTAATAGGTGGGAAGAGGCAAATAGCTGTGGACCTAGGAAGCCATGCACTCAATTACAACAAAAACTTATGTACATATCTTATGTAATTAACAGAGAACAGATTAAATAGTGAACAAATTTTAATATTGAAATCAAAAACATATATCTAGGTTAATATATATTGTGTATTCTTTGTGTAATTTTGTAAATTGAAAGTAAATATTTTTGGAACTGGAAATGGAACAGTAATAAATCAATAAATGCAGAGTTTTAAAATTTTATATTGGAAGATTTATAAAAGTTAACAAACACAAAGACAAACAATTTTAACTAAAGTACAAACAAAAGTACATAAATACCTTTAAAAATTCAAGTGTAAAAAACGCGTGATTCAAATACATATAGTAATGACTTTTTCTAATTGAGTTGCTGTACAACACCACCACCCCACCCCCCTTAAGGTCTCCACTGGTGTGGATGTAACTTATAAGTAAAATTTACTTTGAAACATACATACTGTGCAACATACATCAGTACGAGTGCACTGATTTCCGGTTTAGGAAATCAGTTAAAGCCTAATATTAAGTCTTCTTCAAATTATGCCTGCTGTAGCACCATAGACGATAGATATTTCAATTTTGTTACTGTGGTTAAAAAATTGGTAAGAATATTTTAATTTTGTGTTTAGGTAATACGAGATTTCATTAAGACTATACTCATACGATTGAACATGATTTAAATTTAAAGAAATGAATATTTTGTGCAATCTAGGGAATGTACATTGAACAATACACTAATAATCTCCTAAATTCCATTGAATTAATTCAGTGTATTTAACGTAATTTTTAATTAGGTCTTCTAATTTATTTAATCTATTTATAAAATAAACACAACAAAAAAGAGCTGCGAATCACAAATTCGTTTAAAATTCGATAATGAACGTGAATAACCCTGGAGGTGAAAGCTCTCGAACAACTTTAAGCCAATCTTTAGAACGTAATTAGAAATCTTTATGAAAATAAATTAAAAGCAAAATAAAGTAAATCAGTCTTATCGTTCATCAATGTAATTAACCTGAAAAGGAACCTCACGCGAACTTTGAGGGAAATAAAATATTCTGTTCCGTGTTCGAAAAGGTTCACCACCTAACTCAGGTTGGGGTGAGGGTGGAGGAGGAGGAGGAGGAGGAGGAGGAAATTCAACGTAAAGTTCTTCACTCTCGTAAAGAAGCTCGTACATACTAATAGAATGTGGAAGCGAATATCGATGTGCAGGAAAGAAATAGAAACATTGGAGCACATTAAAGATACATGCGAGTACAAAATAAAGAGTGAAATGAAGATAGAAGAAGTAAAGAGAGGACGCAACGAAGGGAAGAGGTGGATCGCGGAAGTAGAGAGAAGAAGGCAGGAAGTAAAGGTAACGAGTAGTATGAGTGAAGCAGAAAGAAAGGAGGTAGATGACGGAGATACAAAGAGGAAGAAAGAAGAGAGAGAGGAACATGGAGTTTAGAATGTAAAACCAAGCGGCATGCATTTAAAATAAATATACATACTAATAGATTGTGAAACCGTATATCGATCATTCAGAAACATCACCGAAAAGTTCAATACTGAGATAACTCATAAAAGCAACGAAACTGGTCTTAGCAAATAATAGATACATTAACATTTGTTATTGATCCCTTTTGATACAGAAGAGCAATGTATAAACTATGTACGTGTCCACTGAATTCAACTGGAACACAAGCAAGATGTGCTTCATTAGCATAATCACCCAAAAACATTCGGTAAAGTTGTACGTTTAAAAAAAGCTCTAATTGCACAGACAAATACAAAATGGATGTACTAATACATGAATAATACATACGTGTATCTAAATATATGTATGTGTACGAGTATATTTAAATTAAATAAAAACAAAAAATACAGACTCCTAATTAAAAGCGTAAGCCTTTAACAGTGGTCATAAAGTCTGTTCGGACGAAACATTAAAATTGTTTATTGTATAATGAATTCATTTATTTAGTTAATTAAATCGTCATTAAATCTGTCTGCAAAATATACTGAAAAATAAAACTGAACTCATCAGGCATATCCGTCCGCCTGTCCGTTATCTATCTGTCATGATGACAGGCATAATTTCAAAAAAAAAAAAAAAAAAAAATATATAAAAAGCTCAATGACATTAATAAAATATAAATTTATTCGATATAGACAAAACAATATATTTTTATTGAAATATTGTTTATAACATAATAATATTGATAATGAATAATAATTACTTATAAATAATACGATGCGATATTTCAGTAAATAAAAAATATTTACACAATGTATGTTTTGCGCTTTAGAGAGATAAACAAGTTCTATGATAGATACAGCTTCTTCTGTGAAGACATTACACTTTATTGTACAATATAGATATTATGGTTCTTTGAACCGAATAGGTCATCTTTGACTAATGCTATCAGCTGCCTTATGACAATTATTACTGTTTGTGCGTCATTCAAATGTCGCGCTGTAGATAAATCATGTAATGTCTTCCTTATTTGCTGGGGGGAGATGATTGATACATACATTAATTACTAATTATACGGGTATTTTAATGGGTGATAGATATCATTTGTAATTAAAATTTATTTTAATTAGAAAACAAAACAATAGAGTTCATCAAATAATAATATATAGAATATTACACCCTTTCTGGCACAGGCACAGAATCGTTCTGCTGCTTTCGCTGTTCCAAATTCTACTTGAGAACTTTAAAGACATCGGTTTTGACTTTGGTATACCATTTTCGTAAAAAGTAATGATATTAAAGAGGCATAGAAACTTTAAAATATAAAAGTGCTATTAATTTCCAGTCGGTCTTAGAATTTAATGAGTATTCTTAGAATTTTCATGCATAGCATTTTGGTCGGATGATGTAATCCTTAAAAAGGAGTCTCTTTTATGTTTTTCTGATTTTTTTAGTTTTATGAGTAAAGCGCAAAAAGCAGTAAAATAGATCACATAATATTATGTACTTTTTTTTTATTTTAATGCGTTTGCCATCAGGCACTATATTGTTGCGCCTTAAATCATTACATGTAATGCTATCATTATGCTTATATTAATGTACAAGATATTAAGTTTATTGTGTGAAAATTTGTAATCGATTGGAGTAAAACTTTAAAACGCGTTTTTCTCACACTTGACTTTTTCAGAGTCGGTGTCCTATCTAGCTCAAAATCTGCACCGATCCTTTCGAAATTTTGCATACTCTTTCTTTACATAAAGTTTTTTTTATAACGTCTGTGGATATTCTGTCAATGCCTCATTTCTTCATATTTATTTTGAAAATTTATTAATTCATCATGTAGTAAATATAGAAATAATTATATATTAACAGTGTTGTCAAAAAACGATTTGACCGTATCAAATTTTGTTGTATTAATATCGCGAAGAATAATTCTAATTAAAATAATACTAATAAACAAAACGCTCATTACTCATTAAATAGACTGATACTCACACATAATTGCACATATTTATTGTTAAATAAATAATTAAAAACAAACAGAGACAAGGGTAAATGTTTAAATGTTTACAATTGACGCACAAAAGTCAATATTGTTGCACGATGCATCATGCACATGCACATGCACATGCACCAGACCCTTCATATCACATCACAGTCACGGGTTGTCTGTGTTTTCGTCTGCGTTTGCTGCGTAAACTTACTTGAACTTATAAGAGTTCAATACAAATCACTCGCGGTATCAGTTGCGAACACAAAGAAAATTATTAAATAAACAATATTTCCAATATCATTTGTGAAATAACAAAAATTCTAAAAACCAGTCGATTGTGATCGACTTGTTGATCATTCTTGCAATAAAACACAAACTAAGTTCGCCTTAACCTGTCTAAACTTTTCTTATAAATAAAACTTCATAAGAAGAAAATCTAGCAGAATACAACAAAACAAAGTTTTAAATATTGTACTAGATGGTGCGAGGCTTAGTCAATGACGTTTCGTTGAAATGCGTAACTCTGGTATAAAAGTATATACAGTTAAAATATAACATAAAATGATTACATTATGTCGTAGATGTTGTTCACGGCGGCGTTATAAAATAGCGATGGATAGTATTTATTTAATGTCAATGGAGATGGTTGGTTTGAATTTTAAAGCACAGTATCAGGTTGTAAATAGATATTGCTTGAAATATATATGACTTGTGATTAGTTAATTGAGTTGTGAGCTCCACGAAGATCAAGCTGTGACTAGTTTTGTGTGGTGTTCATTCCAAAAGGAAGAAGAACGCCTTCGAATGCGATTATTCATGAGAGCACATGATTCACGCATCATAAACGCCATTGGAATCGCCACGAAACGTTTACAAGCTACTTTAGTTAGTTACAAAACATAACACTAACTTGTAAAATAAACGAGAAATCTTAAATAATTATAAAATACAAAAAGAAAGAGTACAACATATTAATAACTAGAGAATTACACAGAAACGGAACTACTCACGTAGTATATGTCTAATCAATTTACAATAAATAGGAATCAAACAAAAATAAAACATTTTGTAACACGTCTACGTTCACGTTTCGTGAATTCTCTGAATTTCTTTCTCAATATGTATATTTTTTATTATCTCGCTATAAAATTATTATTCAAAACGCATGCAGATTTTTGATCATTCAAATTATAACTCAATTGAAATGTTACAATGTAGCGATCATGAATTGATACTGGCGTAATATTTCAATAATTCATACCAATACGTGTATTACGTCACGTAAAACGAAGCTAGAACTGGAACTGGAACTGGAGAATCGATGAACAGAATAAAACAAAACTCAGCAATTTTACTAAACATTTTATTAGCACGGCGAATACAAATGATGTAAAATAGTTGCATTAAATAAACTGCAAGCACAGGAAAAAATATTATATGGATTGTTTGAATATTTAGTTTATTATATATCAATCAATTCAAATCAATTTTTAAAAGTTTTGTTATTATTATATTATTCATTATTCAACCTTTTTTTTATAAATATCGTTTTACCCTGAAGGACATAGATTCGCTTTACTAGAAAGCGATTTCAACCAAAGCCGGCTCCAGACGATGAGTTGAACATTTGATTCTCATATTTGCCTGCAACGTGTGAGTCAAATATAGAAAGATGGATATGGCAAGTTTCCTGCTACATCCGAATGATTTATTTATTTTATTAATTTTTTGATATTATTGACACTGACACTGTTTAACAAAAACTTTCAAGTAAATAAAGAAACTTTCAAGTGAAACGTGCAGCATGACATGTGGATCAATTGTGTGGTGGGGGTCAACAGCCCAAACGTTGGACACACTTAGTTCGAACAACACGATGTGTCCAACTATCAAGTGTTCACCGTTGGGAGGTGTTCCTAGCATCGTTTGAAGCCGGCTTAAGTTAATACAATATAAAATTTTGACATACGAGGTATTACACGTTCAGCATGGATTTAGGCACATTTTTTGAATTACCATATATTGAATATCGTTTAATAGTTTTACACGATTAAGAAAACTAATTTTAATAAATAATATGTGAAAGAAGTAATTTTTACCTTTTAGTTTTTTCAATTTATATAAATTCTACACAATAATTAAACAAACTTCGTATGTAATACTATTTCAAATAACCAATTTCAATAATTATGTTTGGAATACTTTACTTTTCGATAAGATTTGTACTACAAATGCAGAGCGCAACTCCTACGCTAATTACTAAGGTTAGCCTGGTTCAGATAAAAATGCAATTCTTTTAAAACGCTGATTATTGCACATGCTATGTGCAATCATATCACGTGGCGAACATTCACATGAATTTAATTAAAAAGACTTAAAATTTAAAGTCCATTTTCGAAAGCGAACTTGCGCTATAACCTTACGAGGATAAAATCTTATTCTATCATAAAAATTTAATAAAAATGGTGACTTTTTTATTTGGCTTTGTAAGTGTTAAGAAAATATAGACATTTCAAAGTTTTCCGATATTACACTGTTATGTAATGTGATTTAAATTCACTATTTAAAAAGAAAGTAAAATATTTTTTCTAAAGTATTAATTAATCTCCGGATGTTAAGAATATTTCTGCGTGTTAAGATATTAAGTATTTATGAGACCTTCTTGACGTAATTGTAGAATAACCATAACTTTGAAATGATGCGATTGAAAGGACAATTTCTAAATCTCTATGCACGTTTTTCAAGAAATATATGAGAATCCTTATAATGTAATACTTTCTGAGTCTAAATGTTTGTATTTCTACGAATAACGGTTATGTCTCCTGCTAGAAATATGGTGACGTTTAGTATAAAACAGTTATTAAGTAGGAATATAGTCCATTCAAAAATAGGAACTCTAATAGTAATATTAATTTGTTGAACAAGAATTATCCAAAACAGGTTAACTTGATTGCCTAAGATAATTACTTTCATAAAGACTTAAGTACTCGTACGATGAATTTTTATATGATCAATTCCGTTCTGCGATAAACTTGCATTGAACAAACCTAGAAACATAATAACAAACAAAGTTCCACTCCTTGGTAAAAAGCACTTCCTATTTATAATCCGTCTAGACGACACCCAAACAATCTACACAATTGTGTATAATAATGTTAAAGCTTTATATATCAAGTGTGTCAACCTTAGACAAACATCGTCTATAAGCGATTGTTAGAAAATGACTGAGCACACATTAAGACGTGGGGGAATATGCAACGCGCGGTATCGAGTCTTGAAAAAATCGAACAAAACTACTAGCGCCAAAAGGGATCTACATCTATTAAACGTTTCTATTGATTATTTACTTACAGTTTACTGCTACGGCTTACCTAAACCTACTTCGACAATATTCTATTTTTAGGCTGCTTGCCAATATTCAAAAGTCGATCTCACTGTCTGAACTGCTTAATAACAACGTGTTCTATGAAAAAATACTTGTACCGTATCAGTTATATCTTATCCCAAAGTATTGTTACAAAGAAATAAATACTCTAGAAAAAACTGAGTATTGAAAGTTTTTTATGAAAAGTTAAAAAGGTGAAACATATATACTGTTTTTATTTAATCCCTATTGAAATATAAGACCTCTGTATTATGTTATATATAAATATCTTCAGACTAAAGGGTATTGGGTACGTAGATGTCAGTTTTTAATGGATGTAGGAGATAGGTCTTATCAATAGTATAATCTATGGTGTAAGGTAAGTAAATGCACCAATTTTAGTAAACATCTTCCTTTTAGAAAGATTATACCACACGCTTCATTGATTAAAATGTTTCTGAGGCCAATAACTTATTACACTTATAAAATAAAAACTTATAAAATATATAACTAATACTCTTCATGCTTCACCTCGAAGATCCAAACCCCGTTAATTAAATATAATAAATCAAATATAATGAACTATCTATCTATCTCTAAGTACCTGTTCTATTTTAATTTCAGGTTCATTTCATTTCAGAGTAAATTCTTTTTAATCTTTGAGTTATATTAAAATAACAACTTCGACTTCTTTATATCGAAAACTTAAATAAAAACATGTTAAGAAATCAAATCAAACACACAAAATTTGTTTTGTTAAAGATCATTCGTCCAGCATTATTGGCGACATTTTAAAATAAAAATAATATTAAAAATACTATGTAAAATATTTAAAAAATCTTTAAAAATAAAAATATCTAAAAATATAAAGGTATCTGACATGAAGAATAATATTTTTAGATACAAAAATAAATACGTTCTCCTTCACATCTAGTTTTAACAATGTCACTGACATATTATTAAGACAATTTTAATATTGAATTCAGAGAAGAAAACTCAAATAATTTATTAAGTGTGACGTGGCAATCGTGCAGCCAAATATATTTTAAAATATTGAATTAACAGTGAATGAGGCACTCGTAACTTTGTCAAGGACCAACATTTTTTGAAGAGATTCTTTATTTACTGTAAAAGATATTTGAATATTTGAGAACCATTTCAACTGTCTGTTTTTAATGAGGCTTCAAAGTAGAAATGTGCTAATGAAATAACTGAAAATAAAAAAAATGTGAACGTCGAGAAAAACAAATTAAATTTGTTATACGTTTAGTAAACACACCTGGATGTGAGCTGCTCGGGATGAGATGTATGACGCTTTATAAAGAGGCTGCCAAGGCGGAAGATGACGACCATGAAAACTGAGATGAATCAAAACAATTTAGTGTGCAATGCTTACGAGTTACGAAATATATTGGCAAGATGAGAACTATTACAAACGAATATATATACATCTATGTATATACAGCAGGTATATATACAAACATACTACAGGATAAGTTTTTAAAATATTAATTTTTATGAGATCATGAAGATTTCAAAAAGCCATTTAAAAATTGAATATTTTTTGCATATTAGGAAAATCAAGGAATGACATATACATTTTAAATTGGTAAATTGATGATGTATAAATGTCAAGGCTGAATAAATTAAATTAAAAAAACATTTTAAATTGGAAACGTAATTATTTCCAAAAAGGGGACTGTGCAAGGTTCTGAGGTCTAGATACAGCTCATGCAGTAAACTATGATATTCCCAGAACATAAGTATGTTGTAAATATAGTCACATTGCAATATCTAAGTTTCCCAGAAGCAAATGCGGTTAATCAAAAAAAAATTTATAATAAAACATAATCATATTTAGAAGCTATAAAAAGAACAAGAAATCTTTTATTAATATAAAAAAAAATAATATTTATTCTATTATAATTCGTAAAAATGAAAAAATATAAACAAATGGACTTAACCACATTGGATTTTGGGTGACTCATTTGATGAACCATTTCATTTCTTATTGCCTTACAATGACGTCATACAGACCTGGAAAAAAATTCTGTTAACAGTTAATGAATGTTTGGGCCTTAATTTTAAGGAAAGTGCTTTATCATTTTAAATAATAAAATAAAATCTAAGAGAGATTATTTTTCCTCTACGTTGAATTTAAAAAATATATATATGTATTTATAAAATTCCAGTACCATTTACGTAAGAAAATTACCATATACTTCTGATACTGAGTCTTATCACCGACGACCTCTTACAATATTAATTGTATTTATAATGTCGTAATCTCACATATGTGGGCTACATTGCTGCCACATAAGTTTTACGATTATGAGTTCAATTAATAAATAACAAATATACATAAATAACAAATAAATCTAGAAAATATAGCATTGACCGCGAATCGAACCTGAAGACAAAGCACTGTGGCGTCATGTATAAAGGTCCTTGGTCGCCATTTCGTCGTCTCTCCATATTAAAAATATATCAAATTATTTTTTAGTTATTATAATTAATTATTAGGCATTGAGAGAACAAGAAACACGTCTGATAATTAATAAAAAAAATTGATAGTAATTGAAAAATAACATAAAATAAACTCCTTACTAAAAGCTTTTTTAAAAATACTGAGCAAAAATATAAATAAATGTATATGCTACATTTTATAGGATCTTTCAGCAAGAGCGGTCATTTTAAATCAATAAAAAATGCAATATTTACATGAAAAGTGGTGATATTTTTATTTTAATCTAAAGTACAAACTCCGAGGTAAGTAATGACATACAATATCTGCCAAATGTCACCGAAATATTGCGCTTTTCTATTGATTTGAAATGACCGCTCTTGTTGAAAGACCCTATTATATGTTACTTTCATATTAAATTCTTATAAAATGATAGAAACAATAGGTCGTTGAGTACCTTTTGTAACCTCCTAGTAATTATTTTACACAAAATATGGGTATAAGTAATCATGCAAAATCCCGGTGAACATTATTTTTTACCAATAAGTGAAGCCAGTTCGCTGTTCCCGCCAGACTGGTAGGCTGCTAGACCAGTCCCAGACTAATCGTGTGTTACGTTATAAAAATAGCTCAGGCAGTCGCACACACATTCCTCCAAGAACTTTTAATAGAATTTTATCTTATTTTCTGAATGTTTTTAATATACACATATCGTTAGCACTGGGTGCTCTAAAACACTATTTGGTCATATTTCAAACTGAAATTTGAAAATTAATATAAAAAATATAAAAATATTTCTTGTATGCAGGTTTTTAGCCAAAATCACCTGAATCAACTATCGATGACCCCGTGCGACTTTTTGTTCTTCCTCACAACTAAAGTTCGATTATTTCGATTACCATATATCCCAAACTTTGTGTGGCAATTAAGCAGTGCTGCCAACTTGCACTTAAAAGTTAAACACAAGAAATTACCTTTTACGATAAGAATATGTTACCTAAAAAATTAAATTCTGCAACTTCTTTCTCTTATAGTAGGAGCATAAAATGATCTTATTTTGGATTAATAGAATGCAGATACATTCTTCTTTTGATGACAATAGAAATTAAAGGATTATAAAGTATATAAGCACTGAAACAAACTGATTTCAGACAAAATTGAAATAGTTTTAGGTTACGTTTAGTTTTCTTGTTGTAGATGTATTTAATGTAATATCTATTTTTGTTTTTAGCGGATATTTGTTATATATTAGATATTTATTCATAATTAAGAACAAAAGAAATTAAGAACTAAAATAGACAGCATAGTGATGAAGGAGAACGTTGATGCTTAATGTGGAACAACGCAATCTTTTCTGGGTACAAAATTAATATTGGAATTAGCTTGTAGTAAGACTGCAAGTCTGAAACTGGTATCGCGTTACAGTTTTTTATATAGAGGTAGAAAATGAACCTTATATTTAGCTTGTAAGACAATTTCCTATACATTTATTACCTTGCATTACAGTACAATACATATACAATACTGTTGAATAACAATACAACATCTACTGATATCTTACAATTATATAAGCAGTCATCTGAAAAAAAAAACACAACATCAAACGACAATAGATGTTTCAATGAAAATTTAGACAAGCACACTTGATCAACAAGGTACAAGGGCAACTAAAGTTGCCGTAAAAATGAATGAAAAAAATCAAACAAAATATAATAATACTGCAAAATATTATAAAGTCTATATTTGAAATATGTGTCACCCTGTATATCATTTTATAAATCTATACCGTTGTACTAGATTTATAATATAAATAACCACCCAGTGTCCCTCCTTGTAACTTTTTAAAATGCTGCTAAATGTTTTGGACACGAATTATTTTAATTTAAATCGTACTTCATGTTTGAGCATAACAAAAAAAAAACAACAAAAGATTTTACACTGTAATTTGCAAAGTGTGTGAAAATTGTTTAACCTAAGGTAAAAAGGTTGATATTTTAATTTAATCAAAAAAAAAGAATAAGATTAAATTTGCTGATTATTGTAATGCTAATTACTGATGGTTGTGATAAGTAACTTCCGTTTAAATATTCACTGTGCTGTTTTGTTAATTAAGGAGGTATTTAAGTCTTTATGCGCATTGTTAATGCAAAACGGAAACAATGTTGCGCAGATAATATACATACGAAAATACGGGATTCCTGCACTTATCTGCAGTTATCGTTAGTGCGCGTAAACGAATTAAATACGGTATAACCTGGAAGACTGAGTTTGAAGTATGGTTTGTTAAACATTCATTTATTAATTCAGATGTTTATTAAAATGTATTCTCACAAAAAAGAAGAATATAATTAAAATATGTATTTACATATCTGGAAAATACACCGAGACTACAAAGGCTGAGATATAACCTCTGCATAATCTGTGCGACTATGAGCTATAACATTAAAAAAATTTAGTTGTTAATAGTAATGTTTCTTTGATCAGCAGCGGTTTTACTAAGTTTAATTCGCAGAGTATGTATACGCCACTATCTATTCGATAATATTTATACTGCAAAAAACGTGCAGTACAATACTGTGTGAACACAGCCTAACCGTATTAGGGTTAGGCGTCCAGAGGTTCCTATGATTCACATCAAATGCATCTGATACGTCTAGAAGTGTTAGAGGGTGAGGGGGAGAGGTATTGCGTACGCATAACTGTCTCAGAGACTGAGATAGATCACTAATCATATCCGATATCTCTAAAACCCGTAGTACTAGTTCCGGGGGCAACCCCCCCCCCCCCCCTAATCTTTTTCTACGGTGCTGAATACGATATATATCGTATTTTATGTTGGATAAATGCATCTGATACGTCCAGAAGTGTTAGAGGGAGAGGTATTGCGTACGCATAACTGTCTCAGAGAACTGAGATAGATTACTAATCATTTTCGATATCTCTAAAACCCGTAGTGCTCGCTACGTGAACCTACCCCCCCCCCCCCTAATCTTTTTCTACGGTGCTGAATACGATATATATCGTATTTTATGTTGGATAAATGCATCTGATACGTCCAGAAGTGTTAGAGGGAGAGGTATTGCGTACGCATAACTGTCTCAGAGAACTGAGATAGATTACTAATCATTTTCGATATCTCTAAAACCCGTAGTGCTCGCTACGTGAAACTACCCCCCCCCCCCCCCCCCTTATCTTTTTCTACGGTGCTGAATACGATATATATCGAACACCTATGCACGCTTATCTTTACAGCTACTACAATACTAACTATATCCGTTCTCGGGGTGGCTGAGGTTCCAAAACTCAAGTATTCTTGGGTTTGAGTTCGATGACTGACAATGATATAAATGAACAGATATTAAACAAACTTATGAATCAACAAATATACCACTACAAAAATAAATCATATCTACAAGATATACATACAATTAATATTATAATACTAATAATACAAAGAAGTTGAAATCGCAGTAATATATTTAAAAAATATATATTATTGTTGCTTTATCATTATTTAAGGATTCTCTATTTTACAAAAATTACCTGTAGTTAACAATTTGAAATATACAACGTTTTGTGACCTATTGCAATTAGTATACCCATAAAACTTCTTGGGAACACTCTTTTAAGGATTATAAAGATTTTTAGGATAGCTATAAAATAGATAAAATTAAATCATTTTAGATTAAATATTACCAGGTTTTGTTTATGTAAAATATTGTTATAATTATGTTTTGCGAGAGGGTTTTTGAGAGATTGAAACCTGGTTTACTAAATGCTTTATTTTTGTTTTTAAAAGGGTTAAAATATATTTTGCTATAAGAAATTCCATTTTGGGTAACTATTTATTAAAGACATTGTAATAGCGTATAAGAACATATCGATTCTTGAATCGTTCTCTCTCTCTCTCTTGTAAGTTTGTCTGTTATATAGACTAAAGACGATATGATACATCAGCCAGCGAATATATAGAAGCACACATAACACGAGTATTAAGGATTTCAGCACAGTCTTTAGTTATGCTGACACGGTACGTTGAGAAGGAACTTCAGGAGGTACTCCTCGGCAGAGAAACTTCTTCATGGAGTTCGTGAAGAGGAAGAGGACAAGCGGGGTAATTACAAAAATACACTTTGACACACACCCTTCTATTTATAACGTGCTATTGTTTTTGTGAGGTTAACGTTTACACCGTTTATAACATCTAATATTCTATACCACACAATACAAAGTATGTATATGTATTGTAGTACCCGAGATGTGTATTGGGCTATAACTTATTCTTGTTTGGTACTTAATATTTAAATATTTGTTTAAGTATTTGGTTGTATAATGTTAAATAATATATTGATTTAAGATTATTGAACATGTGGAGACAAGGACATATGTAATTACGTGTAGGAATGCTTTTGTGAGTTGGTATTACTTCATATTTGAAGTCTTGGTCATGGTAGTTTGTAATATAGTCAGAAGTGGGACTTAGACGACGCTCAGTAGAAAGTAATAAAAAAATATTATTTAAATTCATAGCACTTATTGAGTCCTACAATCAAAAGCATTCCTTGTTTTCCATTAAATGTGATTGGATATAATTTTTGCTTATTAGTTTAATATTTAAAGCAGAATTTATGACAGAAGATGCGGAGGGAAATAAAGGACAAGCGAATGAGACTTGATATATATTTTTAAGAATATGAAATGTTTATATATTAAAATGTAGGTAATTCTTAACGGCACATATGTTAAAATAATAAATATGCACAAAATATATTAATTTCTAAAGTGATCTGTGTTTCTAACTATAACTAACTACATTTCTACAACGTGGGGTCTTACTTGCAGCAGTTCTGTTTATTACTACAGTAGATACGTATGAAATCAGCAACGATTTACTGACTCACATATTTTGGAAGTGTTTGATGATGGCGATAACAGTAACTTAAAAGTAACATAAAATACGACATCATATTTCTTAATTTTATTCATATAACGAAATAAACATTAAACTAATTTCACACTTTCATGAAACAAAGGAGATGCAAAACAGATTTAGAAATGATGATACATTTTACAACTTAGTCAATCAGGTAGTAGTCATTTAAATGGTTAATTTATGTTATGAGTCCTTTAAATATACGCAAAGCGTAAAACGTTGTACTCAGTTCTAAGAAAGACAGAGTGACACAGTATGACTCGTCATAGGTTATCTATAACAAGACACAAAAACAAGACATTGTTTCTATAATAAATGTTGGGCATGTCACTAAATGAAACAAGTATATTACAAGGAAACTGAATTTGTTTGATAAACTCATACATTGTATGCGAACAATGAGATACATTTTATTTGTACGAAAACTTAAAAGAAAATTATCTGGCATACATGTTTAAACGTGATAAATTGACCTTGCTCTATTATATGTAAATTTACTAATACTAAATTTGATACAGATAAGACTGTCTGATGAACATATTTTACAAAATAAATAAATGTTTGTAATTATTTATGAATGACTAAGCACAATACATGAGAAAATCGTACTCCCGATTTAAGACACATAAAATTTCACGACTCTAGGATAACATTACTTTACGATTCAAACTTCATTAATTTTAAAGGGTACTAGTCTCCTTATTTAGGTCTTTATTGTTCAAGCTAGAATCCGTCTACAGTGCATTAAGTTATTTTATGTTGGATAAATTGTTATTGATCAATGATTTCATCTTTTAAAGAGTTTGCATGAAATTATTGATAAAAAAATATTTATTGTCGTTTTTTTTAAAAGCCTGGCAAGACTAAGATAAGATTTTATACGCAGTTTCAGAATGTTAATATATTTATAAAAATATTACGACACGTCTCCACTGATGCAACATCCAACTATAACTACAACATACGTTAAACGGTTGCTGTAACAAATTTAAATTTTATCTCATGTTACTGCTTGGCATTAGTAAAGATCAAACTGAAAAGAAATGTTTCGATAGTGAAGACAAACCATTACATTATAAAAAGCAATACCATCATTTTCAGTTGCGCAGTTTAACAATTATCCTACAATCAAGTGACGCTTGGTGTTTGCTGTTGATCAACGTTATACAATGTATTTCTTTGGCAACTTTAAGTAAAAATAAATAAAAAAAATATCAAATATTTTTCTAAATCAGATCAAGAAAATAGTTTCAACTCTTTTTATATTTTATTAATTCACTTAAAATAGCATTTAAGTACTTTATCAAGTTAAGCGAAGAAGACCGTGAAATTTATCACAATAAAGCTATTTTGTTGGTAAAAGCTTTTACAATTAAAAGTTTATTTAAAAAATTATTGGTCTTACGGATCTGTGATTTAATATAATGGATGGTACAAAAAATAAACGAACCAAAAGATAAACTAATCAAAACAGCTTGAGGGAACAAAGGACTTAAACACTAAAACACTACAGAATGCCAGAATGTTTCGAAACCTAAAAAAATTGAAGCTGCATCGGAAAGAATTTGTGAAAATGTAAAGCCTTGTGTTAAATTCAGTGTTAAAGTAATCTGACAGTCGTTTCATCCTGCCATTCCACTCCACATCACTCCAAAAACTTGTAAAATACAGCCACGCTCACCAGTTTTTGGCAGAACGGAACGATCGTTATTAGGGTGCATTAGAATTACGTCAAATTTTACTGTCTGACATTTATTCTTTGGAACCTTGTTCATTCACCTAAACACCTAATAAATTACTTTTCCGTAAACTACAAAAGCACAGCCAAAATATTAATAACGGAAAACTGTAGCAGTATTAATAAAAAAATATAGCAGCAAAAAACAATTATAAATGTCTGTAAGTATTACTACATTAAACAGATTACTTTCCTTCAGATTGATTTGTATATTTTTATTCTTTGACTGTCTTGACTTTCACTAGTAAGCTAATCGTAAGAGATGTCTCATACCTCGGCTTTTCCAAACATCGGTCTCCGGCTCCGTTAATGTCATGATGACAGATACATGTGTTCAACTTTTTATTTTAAATCAGCGACTCTCATCTAATGACTCTCACCTCTAATGGCTTAAGGATGGTGTTAAAATAGCGGAGGAGACTAAACAAAAAGTTGTTTACTTGTTTATTATAAAGTGATCTAAAGAATTACGGACGTATAAAACATCGAAGACTGTTATGAATGAGACAATACTGTTTGTAAATGAAATATCTATTTAATGAAATAAAGTGATATAACTCATATTTGTAAAAAAGAATGGTTTACTATTTCAAAAAATTATCAATAAATTAAAATTCGAAAAGAAATATTTACAGTTAAGTATCAATCCCACTCACTGTTTTAATTTTGTATTTAATTTAAATTCAATAGCACAGGAGAATATGCATATTCATTCCATTGCACCATTTTTAATTTAGAATTTAATTAAAATCTTACAAGGTCCAATATTTCTAAATGAAAAATACAAAATTAAAAAACTATATTATATCACAACCTCCAAAATGAGATAATCTGTCAAAATGCAATAGGATTTATTTTTAAAAGAAGTTATTAGTTAGTTTGTCAATAATGAAGAAATAGAAACAATTTCTATTACTAATTGTTATTAAAAACAGCAATTTTAATTATTACACATTCAATTTTGTCCAACTATCGAACAATCAAAACATATATTACTAACGACATACCAACTAAATTAACAATACTCAATTTCTGAAAACGTGAAATCTGCATGAAAATATTAAATGAAAACATAAATTAAATATCAAAACGATGAGTGAGAATGAGGCTTTATATTTAATAAATAAAAAATAAACAAAATACTAGCAAAAACAATAAACACCCAGTTGGCAGAATTTACTTTGTGGCACATTGGTGGTTATTACTTTCAAAGGCGGTTGTATAGAAAACATGTATTAAGTATATGTAAACAAATCCATATTTTAATATGCACGTATCGTTGATATAATTACGTATTTACATGGTCGTACAAGTGTATAAGTTGTTTATTAATTTCGTGCCAGTTCTATTACATATTTACATGTACTGATATTATAAATAAACATTATTTTTTGTTATTTAATTTTTAAAAAAATATTTACTACTTACAAGCATAACCTGTCTACCAATCATACGCATTACATTAATTATTATTTTGTGGTTTTATATACTTATGATGTTTAATTGGAACATACATTAGTTTTTAAATATGTAGCTTCATCCATACTTGTTTATTTCTATTCTCAAAAATTGTTTATACCTTTCAACTCAATCTTATAAATTTAATTTTACTTCCAATTTTATTTAAAAAAATATTTTATGGCTTAAATAAAATAAGGATTATTATTAATGATATTAAATCATTTCATACAATGGTATTGGAAATAGTAATCAATAGTAATTGTCAACAATATCAAGAATTTCACATATTATGCTAATTAGTTAGCTAACGAGAGCAGAACTTTTAAAAGTGCTCAACTGTTCGAGGCAGTGCTGTAGTTGGAACATTCAATGCTGAACATAATGCCGCATTATGCGCTTTAGAGCCGTTATAAAAAATTAAAATTGCTCTTTATATTCTTCTTCTAGAGTTATAACGGTGAATATATATATTAAAAATAAAAAACTTTTAAATGAAGTAAAAATCAATTTAAAATTCTAATTATAAGTGTAGGAAATAGAACGCTAGTGACCTGTTTCCTAAAAAAAGTAAGTATAGAGAAAAACTTGTACACAAAACATTCTCCATTAAGAAAACAAAAACATACCACGGCTCTTATTTTAAATTCATGAGCAAACTGAAACGAAACTTCTGTGTTTTAAAATAAACATGATCTTAAGACAAACATCTTATATCTAAGAAATACAGACCATAAGAAAAACACAAATAAAAAGGAAAACGTTCAAATTAAATGAATTTTTTTGAATATGTAAGGAAAATATAGCCGGACTATAATTTTTATTATAGTAATATATTGTAGATATTGATAGTGTAATGTAAAGGGTGAAAAATGGACATAAACCCTAAGAAGCCCGGCAAATTATAAATAAAATAAAAAAATAATAATATTTTTCAGAAATTATAAAACATATTTTTAACATAACATAAACCACTAGATGTTATTTTTCACTACAACATTTTAGCATATATATGTTAATAACAATCTTATCAATACTATTATGCTCAAGGTCACTGCAATCGTTGATATATGTTTATCCATACACTTAATACAGTAGCACATAAACAAAAATCGCAGAAACAACTTTGTAACATCGTTTGCACATTATTCCACAAACAATTTAATTAGTAAATGAAACCAGTAATTAAAACAAAATATTTGCAACATTTACCCCAAAATGCTGTCAGTTGAGTGTAAGCTATTTTATAATGGAATTTCTCCAACATACAATTACGCGCTACATATTTGAAACATGTTTTGTTATTTGACTCTGTAAAATATTTATTTTGTAATTATACAACAATTTAAAAGTAAGTGAACCAAAAAAAAAGCTTTTAAAAATAATTTAGCTAATATTTATGTTATTTAAATTAAATAATTTATCTAATAAATTGATAATATTTTAATAAAGTCTAACACAGTGTAGATCACTATTTGATTTCTACCAGTCGTCGCAATAATGAACGAACAATAAATAAATCATTTATAGAGCTGTATTTTTCTTATTCGTTTCGTATCCGGCGTTTCCACTATCAGAGCTTTCGAAATTAAGAATAGTTCACAATTAATTAAATTAAAAAAATTAAATTTAGATTAAAATATTAAATTAAAACTAAATTATTAAACAGTGAGTAGGAATGAGGTTTATGGAATACGTTATCGTAATGCTTCTGAGAAAATTCACAATTCTTTAAAAAAAAAAAAAAAACTCCATTTCAATCATTGTGAACCAGTGCTTACGAATGGTATCAGCAATTGGGTCACAACTTATGTATTATAACTGGGAAGCTGAAACCAACGACCCAATGCCCATTAGCAGTGGCCCGTATAGTCGTGGAGATATTTATTAATTAAAGTAGGTTTACGTGGACATATTTTAAATGTTATAAATGAGAAATAACACATTTTCTGAATTCATGTTTTACTATATTTCAATGAATGTTTAAAATAATTCTAGAGAGAGAGATACTTTTGGATTACATCTATTCAAATGAGTATATTTAAAAAAATTTAATATAATATAATACCGGTGCAAAGTTGAATTGCGGTACTTTCAAATAAAAAAATTATAATTTGTTAATATGTATTTAACATTGGATAAATTAGTATCATAAAGAATACTTCATGTATTCATGCATTAATAAATAAATAATTATAATTATTCATAACTAATTTATTAAAATATAAAATGTAATTTGGTATGCGAAACCAAAGGAACACATTTTCTAAAAGAATCGTTCTTATATAGTTTATTTCTTGAAGTATTAAATTGTATATGACTTAATTGTATCTTATATTAATTGTATTTTGTATTTAACCTATATTTGCCAATTTATTATCAATGTAAAGTAAAATCAAAGTACTTGTTTTCATTAAAGTAAAGTATTCCTAAATATTAATATACAATATTTTATTATTTCTTGAAGAGAAATGTGCGCTAATTTTAAGTGGTAATATTCAAATCCCCTATATTATAATGTTCCAAGTGTTTATTTATATTCTTATTATGTTTATATGTTTGGTTCGAATTTTGTATGGCATCTCGAAAACGGCTCCAGGAGAGTTTTTGAAAATTTCCTATTTCGTAGATAAAAAAATTCTAAGACTTTTGGCGTCCCCGGATTTTTCCCTGAATTTCCTGGAAATCCGTAATTTTGGAAAAACTGGAAATAAAGTGAGCCCTTTTCTGCTGTATTACTTTTAATTCGTAAAAGATAGAAAGTTGAAATTTTGCATGTGTATTAAGGTATTTAATGCTGACATTTCTCAAAAATTAGAAATTCAAAAATTGAAAAAGGGGGGGTTGAAGAAATTCTAGGTCCCGGTAGGGAACTTTGGAGAAAGTTCATATTCTGGATTCTAGAATAATTAAATATATTATTAATAAAAAACAATTCAAAATTTCAAAATTTTTTTTGGGGGTAGTATTTGTCGAGAGTAAAAATTGTGCTAGAAAATTGAAATTTTGTATATAGGCCAACCTTGGTAACTTATTTACGAATCGAAAAAAAAAATCCCAAATTTTGAAAAACAGTTGGTCAAATACGCATAAATTGAAAATATTTTTTATTTTGATAAATTGAAAAATTATTTTATTATCGTGCGAGTTTATTATTTCAATTTAAAAATAGAATTAAATATGAAATGTAATTACGAATTATTTTATTGGATTCAAATCACACACGCCAAAAAGACGTCGCATTGGCGACGGGGTTAAACTCTAGTGTATATAGTATATTCGTAAAGAAATGAAAAACCTTCAACCGGCTCTGGGATAACCCCTGTACGATTGTATTTTGATATGAAACTCACAAAAACCACATCAAGAATTCAAATATCAGACAACTCAGACACGCTACAGACCAAAAATAATGTTTAATGTTAATTTTAAATAAATAATAAACAAGTTACAATTTAAAATAATACATAATAAATAAAATTCAAGAATCAAAACTGAGATAACTCTGAATATTAAATGACCTATCTAATTTATGTATATTCCAATTTGAAAATATTAATTCATAAATAAATTATACATTTTCTAACAATTACTTTTAAGTGAGGGTCTCGCCTCATCTTAACTCGGTTCTCGTTTATTGTATTTACATAAATACAAGAAAAAAAAGAAACATAAAGACAAAGGAGATACGTCTCGTTTAAAGTATAAAAGAGGCAATAATAAGATGGATATACTCGTACATTCGTTCGTACATTACAATACAATCATCGGATTTAAAATATAAGTTACATTATATGACTTTGGTGTTCTATATTCGCCAAGTATAGTTTACTGCCGCGTCTAGACCCCGTCTAGACTCAATAAAAATATTTGCATGCATAATCGTCACACGTGGCAATCCTGACAAAGTGTAGAACAAGACCAATACGAAAGGGAGGAGTCGAACTGTGAATGCCATTACGAGTTGTAGAGAGTAAGATGGAGTCCGCGGGCTAGATATAGTTCTATGAGGGGTACTAGTAGGAAAGACTTTTACCGCCTTACAAATAAACCTGTTATAAACATTTATACCGAGTATAAAGCCCATCCGGACAGGCTTATTATAAGTTTATACCTGGTATAAATATTATACCAGGTTTATTTGTAAGGCGATTAAAGTATAACAATAAGCAATATGCCTCACCTTTCTAGAGTATCAGATCCGTTTTTCAATCAGATTCAGTTTCGATTTTAGTGGTTACACATTCAATAAACGGACAGTTTCTTTGAATTTGAAACAAATTGGGATCTAATCTGACAATTACGTCTACTTAAGGTTTTTCTAACATAAGAAAGTTACCCGTTACTTACAAACAATGTTGCCAACCTAATATACAACTTTGCGAATTAATTTAATGTTTTTTGAAAAATTAATCTACCTTTCTTTATCTATTAAAGATTAATACCATTTTTATTATCTGATTTTAAGCAAAATTTAGCAAAGTTTTAATTTTCGCTTGAGTAAAACATTACATAGATTTAAAGAAATATGTTTATTTACTACAGCTTAAGTAGTTTTTTTTTTAAAGTGTCTGGCAAATATAAAACAAATTTGTTTCCTTTAATTTTTCTTCCAATGTTCGGTTTTATTATTCTATTAAAAACAAATTATAAATATAAAATACTTTTTTACTTTTAAAGATATTTTATTTCCAATATAAACTTATATCAGATTTTCTTTTTTTAAATAAACGAGTATGCCAAACTGTGGTATGCGTATTCTTAATAATAATTTGAGAAATGCTGTCTTATGATGATAATTAAGTTGACAACAGCCAAGAACAGAAAATATAACTCTCGTCTGGGTATCAAACACGAAGACACATCAGTCAATGTCAAGCATCAATGCTTTCGCTCTACAAGTATTTTAAATTATATTTTCAGTAAGAAAGGTTCTTCACCACTGAATTAAAGTCAGTTATACACGACTATTGATATAGGCGTCGTTGAAAAACTCTGAATGTGGGCGTAGGGTATCGGAAGGATGACAAAGAAGTAAAAGACGACGACATAATGACGCTAAAATTTACATATAAAGTGGTATTGAAAGTTTTAAAAAAATCATCTTATTTTTAATTGGATTCTTTTAAAGGGGACTTGTTCATAAACGGTTTAAAATTTGTATAATTAGTGTCTAATAATAAGAACAAATGAGACAATTATAATTTAAAAGAAGTGTATAAGCACACTTACACACACACAGATATAAAATATAATAAAAATATGGTAAACTTACAATTTGAACTTTGGGACGCCAGTAAAGTAAAGGACAAGAAATCTGAAAGAAAAAAAAGAATATAATAATAAATATAAAATAATGTGAATAGTAATTATTTAGAAACTAAACAAGAATGACGGAAAGTCATATATTTTTATTTATTTATTTGCCTTGACGTCATAGCCACCATCAAACATTTTTTATACATATTTCACATTTTATAATTCTATTTTACAAATTTCTAAATATTTAAATAATTCACTAATTAATTTTGAATCACTTAACAAAAATTTAGAATTAACAGGAAAAGTTTTAATTATATCTAATATATCACTATTGAATTTTGATGTTTCTACACTATAAGTTATGAATTCAAATATAAAGTTCATATAATATAATTAGCTTTAATGTATACCGTTAAATCGATCGTTTCAGAAACACGTCAAGGTTAAAACGGATCTTACATGTTTGACATAGAATCCTTTCTATTTTCAAGGATATTTACCTATTGCTTGACGTTCATTATTACCTAAAGTAGCGTTTTTAATGATATAAAATCATTTTGTGAACGTTCATTGTAATTAAATACTGTGGCACGATTTCTTTGTGCATGCTTCATTCGAATGCATGATTTATTTTTACATAAACGTCTAAAAAATGACGTAATGAGGATAGACAGACTAGTACACGTCAAAAATACAACGTTATTTTATATTTAGCCTATTGTAGGTAATATTGGATAACAACAGGAAGGTAGGTGGATTGTTATATTTACTACGAATATATTCGCAGAAATGAATATATCAATTACTAAAGTCATTGCAAGTTTCTTATAAATAATTGTATCCATCTATTGTTGAAATTATACGCACCCTGGGTATACGATAGACTACGTCACTGCGTTATGAGGGCTATCCAGCACTTTCTTAAACACTGTACTAAATTTGTTTGCGAGTTAAATAACCAAAAAGGTGCTTGAACTATAATTACACCAAATAAAAATATCTGTCTCTTTGTAGGTGTAGTTAAACTAACACAAAAATAATTAACGTTAATCGAAAAATAATAACACATTGTTGAAATACATGATAATACAGGTGTACGAAGTAATGACTCAATTCATAATGAAATCATATAGTAGATCTGAATATATCGCATTAAATTACATTTTTAAAATGCACTTAACATAATGTATGCAAATTGTTCGAATAAATAATGTTAAATTAATGACTTTTTACAAACTTTCAATAAGAAGATCGGGTGAGTCGGTTACATCAGTACATTTTTTTAATTACATGCAGACATAAGATGTTCTTAATTAACACATAAACAAATATGATGTTTATCTTTACAATGATGGATGGTTAGCTTGTCGTCAAGGCAAACGCCCGTAACTGGTTTCGACGTAATCATATTTCAATCTACACCGAGAAATCTATTTCTTTTGTTTGATTCATTTATATTCAACGTTTTATTATTTGCGTGTATTTAGTTTTCTTTAGCCTGAAGATTCATCCATTTGCACTTCCGGCTTTGCTATGTATATTACCATAACTTAAGCAGCACTGAATTAATTTCTACACGTCGACATAAGAAGAGTCATCATACTTTGATTATTGGATTAAAGACTCGTTCAAGATTTTATCATATTTAAACCATTCATTAAATCATAATATTACAATAATAACACATCTTACTAAACCATTGCTGTTAGAATTTAGAATATTAGCTAGCAAAATATGTTGCAGCTACTACTAGAGTTAGAATAGATAGCCTTATGCCACATAACAGAGCCGTTTCATCCTTGCTAGCTTGCTATACGTTAATTCCAAGGTAAATTTTCTACCTGGTTATTTGATTCATTTATCGTTTTAGCCTTTCGAAGTTACAACTGTTTTGTTTTGTTAATAATGGATTTAAACTTTGATAATAACAATGCTTTTGCTATAAACATCTCTTTTTGTCATTTTTATATTCTGTCCTTCTCTGCTTACTTATTCTTTTTGTTGACGATCACTTATTTTTACTTCTTCTTAATTCCCTACCTACCATTCCTTAAAATCCATCTCATTTTCTTTATTTTCTAATTTAGAAACATCATTATTTTTCTTCCTTCTTCACGATCAGACCAGATCTTAAAGAAAAAGGTCTTAAATCCTGATACACTCCAGTTTCCTTCCTTCAAACTTTTTCTTTTGTTTGCCCTTTCCCAATTTTTTGCCCTTGCTATCTTCTTATTGTACTTTTCATGTCATTTCACTTAACCCGCGTTACACACACATACGCTTTCTTAAATCCTAATTCTTTCCTCCCTAATTCCCTTAGTTTCTATCACAGCATCTTAACCCCGCTTGTATTTCACAATACTTTGATGTATAAGGAACTAACAAGCATTCTAATTTCCTAGCATGATAAAGCACTGCAGGGAAAAGTATATTGAACAACAATACACCTTCTAGGCATACTTACCAGTGCACATGCACTAAATGAGTAGACAAATACTAACTCAATCAAATATTTATTGCTTTAATATTGATTTGAAATGACCTATATGTCTATAACCAATTCAAAGTACAAATGTACTTCTACAATCCATGTACTTTGATTTATGCTACTAAATATGCGTCATAATTTAATTTTATAGACACTAAATCAATCAGAATTGTATAATTATGTAATTAATGTAATTTTTCTAGAATTTCACATTTCTGTAAGCAGTTGTTTTGCGCAACCTCGTTGGCTACCTATTTACATTTGTTATACTGCAATCTGTTCACCTTGAGTAGTGGTTTCCTAACAGAACAGATTGCCCTGAACTATGCAACACACCTATTGCAAGCACCGACTTGCAGAGGAAACTGAAAGAATGGATTAGTATACTTCTAGTTTAGAAAGGCAACAAAAAATGCAACGGAGTCCTTGCTATACGTATCATTGGTATATGTATGGTATATGTTGGTTCAGAGACGTACTTGGAAAATATGTTGATTTTCTTTTTGTATTTGTTAGACCTTCGAACAACTTCTATATGTTGTTGGCTTCGTTCTGGGCGTACTAAGAAAATACATTTTGCTGACTATTTTGCAAATCACTTAATAAATACCTCGTAGTATATTTCGCCGCACCGGCAACATCGCTTTTACCAAATAATATCATTTATCTCGCTGACTCTATATGAGGTCACTATACGAGCTACTATACCTGTCTAATGACCAGTTCGCCTCTGGTTAATGCAATATACAGTAAAACACACCGACCAGTGATGCAACGAAATACATACAAAGCATAAACGCAAGCTGGTATGACTCGAATCTAGGACGTGTGAATGGGTAAAACTACCGCAGGTTTTATCTGTAATATTAAACAATTTGTTTGTTTTTGCGGATGCTGGTGATTCACATGAATAAATAACGCTGCCATTAAAATAGGTCAACTGTCTATTAAAAATTTATAGCAATAGTTAACAGTATTTATGCTGCTGTAATCTTATTTGCAATTTGAATACGAGTACGAATGTTTTAACGAACAAAAATATTATTACAGCTGGTTGAAATACTCGTACTCGTATTAAATAGATTTTATAAAAAAATAAATTTAAACAATATAGTTTTATAGCGTCTACGCTATCGCAAAGAGTCTATCAATACAATCAAATAATTTGAAACTTTATTTCAAATTAAATTTCAATTTTTGAATTGAAACATTTTACTTGAATTTATCTATTAATAGGTGTTGTATCTTATAAATATTTTTCTTTATTATTGACCAATATTTTCTTTTCAAAATTAAGTTTTTCTTTATTAGATTTGTAAATTACGTACCAAAGTTGGCATTTATAAAAAATTTCAACTTTCTAACGCAATTTCTGCTTAAAATCAGCTTAAAATCTGATTAAAAACTAAATATTTTTTTATTAATAAAATACTCAATTATGACACAATTCAAAACTAGAGTTTTCTCTAAAGTTACGAACTGGTTCTCCCAACGTCTCTTTTTTTAATTTATAAATTTTGAAATATTTACACATTCAATAGTGAAATACATATATTATTTAAGTGCCTATTTTTGTTCCAGTTTTTCCAAAATTACGTGTTTCTAGGAATTCAAGGAAATATTCCAGAACGCCAAAAGTCTTAGAATTTTCTTTCTATAAGCCACCATAAAACAGTCACTACCAAACATAAAAAATATATAAACTGGAACATTATAAGTACTCGTATGATAAAAATATGTTAGTTATTTATTTCAACTATTTTAATATTTATTCAAAATATTATATATGATAATACACATAATAATAAACTTAAAGTAAAAAACAATTTTATTATTTCTACTACGTAATATTTAAATAAAAAACATGAATACTGAAATAGAAATATAACCTAAAAATCTAGACATAATAAGGTAAATAAAAAGACAATTTAATATAAATATTATCATTAATTAAGGTGTTGAATTAAATTGGCAATGCATTATTAACACTTACATCGTTTAAATTAGGAAAATATTTGCGTAACACATTATTAGAGACATTAACTTTACAATTACATAAAAATGCAAAAATAAAAAAAACCGGTTAAGTTAAATCGTAAATATTACATAATTTATTGATAAAACAATAACCTGAACGTCTCTCTTGACATCTAAAGAACATAATGTATCATCACAGAGATATTACATAAAGCAATTATAATGCCGGCATATGTACTCGTATACATAACACATAAAAAAACATCATTGTTTATAATTATGTCAAAACTGAGAGCTGCTAACGTTTCAAGGTCTTCAAATGAGTTAGCGGAATATCTTGGGACATGATAAATAATGAGTAATATCGTTGAGTTAGTTGATGAGCTTAACGAATAGCGGAAGATCACTGAAGCCGTGTAGTGTGCAGAGTACTCTTATAAGAGTATGTTATAACAGGCGTAATGTGTCTAGACACAAATCACGTATTATATATAGATGGTAAATTTCCATTTTAACTTTCGACATAAATTACAAGTCGTGCTATTATACGCGATATCATTATAATATAAATTGACGCAACGATTCACACTTAAGACGCGATTGTTATATACATACTACTAAAAAACTACTAAAAAAAAACTTTATACATTTTAGAACAGTTCTAAAGCATATTTTAGAACAGTTCTAAAGCATATTTTAGAACCAGGTATTAGAAAAAATCAATGCAGTGTATTTTCATAGAATTGTTTAACAAATTTAGGCAAAAATTCATCTTTAAAAAAATTAATAACCGGTTCTTAATTTTAATCCGCATTTGTCTAAAAAATAAGAACATTTTACACAGTGTACATAATAACTCAATATTTCACTAGTTTCTTATGTTTACTATTATTAAATTAACACCTTCTGCTTCTGCAGCGCAAATCAGTTAAATATATCATTAAAAGTGTTGTAGCATATATTTTTCTTTATAGTGCACTGCATATATATTTTATAAATTGGTTGATTATGTATTGTTTATGTTTATTGGCAATGCCAGCTCTACGGTATTAGAATATGACATGTAAATGTGCCAAACTGATTAAATAACAAGCACTAAAAACAGATTTTAAAAGCATTGTTATTAGAAAGTGTGATTGAATACAATGAAGTTGAATTTTAGTAGTTAAACTGAAGTTAATGAAGTTTTAGGAAATTGACCGGAAAGAGACTCAATTTAGGTTCCATCAGGTTCCATTCCATCATTCATATTTGTAAATGATGCATATCCCTCTTAATAACTGAATAAAATAATTATTTAAAGTACAACAATTCAAAATATATTAATATATACTCTTATATACATATCACATAAATTACTTAGAAACCAATTTTTCATCTTAGCACATTAGCGAACATAATCATATTAAGAAACTATAAAAAGAAGGTGTAAATTTTTCAATAGCATTAAAAAACCTTACTGGGTTTTCCTGTAATAACTATAAAGAATATTACATATTACATTAAAATTTCAAAGAATTAGAAAATGTCAAGAAATGGATTAAACCGTTTTAGTTTTAGGTCGACCATATATATAGTTTTTATCTCACCATCTACTAGAATGTTTTCCTAATTTGATTATCTATATACTTGTGCTTTGTGTACGTAGGTCTACTAAAGTCCGAAACCACAAACACGCTACCGGGCAGGCCAGACTAGACCAGACCAGTGACGTCATAAGTGATCTCAGTTCTCTTGACAGATGGTTTTTTGTTTCTCTTAATATTTTTGCATTAAAAAAGAAAAATGAACATCAACTTGTATTCAGTCACTTATAAATGATAGGTCACCTTCGTTCATTAATTCCGTAGTTCGTTGTTTATTTTTTGAGGTTTTTGAACAAGAGTGATTAATTTGATCACATAGTAACAATTATTAAAGATGTTAAGAACTACGTGTTGTATTTGTGATAAACGAAAAAGTGCTTATATTTTAAGAGCCTCCAAATTTTGATTTAGAGAGTTTTATTTTAAATTCCATATTACAGCAATAAGTTTATAAACCTTTGGTTAGATCGTATCTTATTGATTAAGAATCCAGGCAATGGCCCTTCTTCCCCATATAGTGCGATGCGAGTAACTGACTTGACAGTAGCCAGTTGGTGTATCTGTAACTCACGATGACGAGCGGGGTTAGTGCTGCTCGGGACAGCAAGCAAGTGTTGTTAAGATTGCTATAGACGATTAAAGCTATTAGACGTTTTTAAATAAATTCCATACCGTGGAGTAACTCGTATAATGTGATCACTTCGTGCGAGTAGCTCTACTGCAGTAACTGACCAGAGTAACTCGCACCGTGTAACCTCAGATTTATTCACAATAGTGTACAAAAAGTAAATATGTACGTTGAAAAATATAATTTAAGATTGAAGCAGCAGATATGCAAAATTTGTGGAATATTTTGGCATTAATGGATAACCCAAAGACATAGATTGACGCTAAGCAGCAATAATTAATTCTGATCACAAATAACTATGAGTAATCTGTATGTATTATAATGTATTGTCATTATTTGTGATTCATAAAGTCTTGGTCATAGTTTCTGGAGTTTGACATTTCATTATCAGATTAGACACGTTAGGAAATTGATCCTAATCAGTAATCAAAATATATAGGAGTATACTGGGAAAGGTATTAGCTATCTCGAAGCAATTATGGATGAAGTGGGAATGGTATATTTTTAATCTTTTCCAATCCACCACCGTATTTATAAATATAAATGCAAGTAGCTTTCCAGAATCTTCACAAACATATTTCGAATAAATATCAATTTAAATAATTCTACTTTCATCAAGTCAACGCCTTAACTTGAGACGCACTGGTGACCTCTGCAGAATTCAAGGTTATCTTCATCGTCTAGTCTAGTCACTAGCACTCCATTAGTTCAAATGAATCTTGGAGAACAAACTTTAAGTGGGTTGACGGTAAAAGACTATTTCTAATATATAATAAGATCACGTTATAGTTTGGCTTTTTTTATTTTATTAGTGATCAATATTAATAGCAACAAGGCATTACACTTATATATTATTTAATGTACAAGTATATTACCTTTACGTAACGGTACATTTTATTATTTACCGAAGTTTAGCATAGATTTGTTACATTGTCGTTAAATAATTGGAAATCTTTCTTAATAATACTTCTTTTGGGGCGAAATGGTCATAAAGTACTCGTATCTTGAGAATCATAATATAATGAATTTAAATAAAGTATATTTCATATTTTAAATATTCGTATTTTTAAATTTAACTATGTCCAATATATTTTTAAGTAAATAAATGCCGAAATTGCATTCGAGCGAACAAAAATTTGGCGAATGAATATACATATTATAGTTTTATAGATATATACTATATAAAATATATTTTCGAACTAAAATTTATGAGGTACATCTGACTGTCCTTAGTGAGGTACTTGTTCATTTCATTACAGACAAGTGTAAATTCTAAAAGTGCTCAGAACGAATTGCCAGTTGCGCCTGTCCAATGACTGCATCCGTGTGTTGTGGACCTACGTGTTGTCTGGGTTTTTGCATCGTTGTGCGAAATACGTACAAGTAGATGACATCTGTCATCTGCAATATTTTTATTAATGATCCTAAAAATACTTAACATCTATTTGTATATGTCGGTATGTGTGTATTGTATACCAAAACACATGTTCATATTATTTACATTATTATATTCATTTGTTACAAATAATTAGTTTCATGTTTTCCTTCATTTGCAGGTTTATTTATAGTATAGTAGCAAATATGTGGGAATAGAAAACTGTAGTCAAGCATTTAAAAAGTAAAAAAAACTTAGTTTGACCCGACTTTATTCGGAATATTTATATATACCTATTTTAAAAATTTAGGTGCGATTTCACCAGTTAAGTTTCAAAAAAGAATGTAGTGGATTCTACATACCAGGGTTGATGAATAACAACCAATGTTTGAAAACAAGTAGCCTTGCTAAAGGAAGTTAACATTACCATCATCTATATCCATCTTTCAAACAACACATCTTGCAAAATTTCAGATTAATTCATAGATTTTTTTTCCATTTGTATTAAATGTGTGTTTGGTGTTTTTCGATACAATGGAAAAAGAGACACATCGATTTTTTTATTCGAACATTTCACTTTTGGATCGAAAAGGCGCCAGAGTGACATGTTTTTTACGAAATTTAATGTATTTTCAACAATGTTTTAAAATGCTAAACAAATAGATTCATAATTAATGAAATTACAGTATTCCTAATTTGTATAGTACAGTATGTGACGGATGCTGCTCTTGAAACTGCAAAAAATCTTTTACATTTCTAAGAAATGTCTGTTTAAGAATTCAAGTCTTGTTAATAAGGCTTTAACGGCTTTGGCTAGTTAAAGTAAACTTTATTACGGAAGTGATATTACATAATTGTATACACCTATAATTTTAGTCGTGGACAATTGAATTCAATACTTAAATTTCAATAAAATTCAAACGCAAATTATAAAACTAAAGTTTAAAGACTTTAAGAAAATTAAAATTGGGCATTTATGCAGCTAAAAGAAAGATATGAGTGTATTTAAACTAGTGATATATTGTCAGTATAACAATCAGAAACTCTCTCTGATTGGGACGCTTCGTCCCATTTTAATCGTCAAAAATCTGGGCCTATATTTATCACATCGGCAACCTCTGCTCGTCTAGGACGAAATTTGCTAAAAATATGGCCAAATTTGACTAGGTGCGGTACCAAGAGAATTATTAAAAGATAAGGATGTAGAGTAGAAGTTATAGACTTAGACTATTGTAAGTTAAAATAGGATAGGAGAGTGGAAGGGAGTGATGTCTTGTTAAAAACATGCGTAATTAAATAAATGGAGGCCAACTCTTTAATGGAGTGAATCAAAAAATATGTACACAACATGTACAAAAAATTAATTTACTTTACTATAAAAAAAATATTTCAAATTTGTTTTTTTTTTTATTAATAATTTACCGGCCTTCCTATGACCACAGTCGTTTTTTCGCCCCTGTTAATACATTTCATTTACAATCAAATTTGTTTTAGACGGTTCTTATCAATCAACCTTTACAATGAGACAGTAACAACATTTGCTGAAAGGTTAAAACAGAAAAAAATATAAGCTTAAACAGATTATTAAGAAAGAAAAAACAAGACATGACCATTTACTAAACTCTCCAAAGTGGGAGATCCATTAGTGAACCTAATGAGATTTGGATTGATAGCGTCCAGCAATTTAGCTTCTCAGCTATTAACGCTTGAAAGAACTTCCTAAGAATAGAGCTTTTAGACTACATTACGAAAGTAAATGAATTGTCATTACAAAAATTGAATTGTTGTTGTACTAAATAATATATTATTATTATTTATTGTGCGATTAATCTTAAGGCTATCTTTAAGAATTTATTGTCTTAGATAAATAATCTTTCACATAAATGCCAATTGGTGGTAATTCATTTCATTTGTGATTTAGTTATTCAAAATGCTTTTTCATGCAAAAATTAAGATTGCTATTTTAGTTTATCTAACTGTCGCAAGTAATCATTAATATTGTCATCTGCATTATCATCAAGTTCAATCTGTATAAAGTTAACCTAAAGATAAAATAACCGTTTTCCTTTTCCAAGACCCCATGTGCATTTCTCCTAAGAAACATCTACGCAATACTTCACAAATTTATCTAATACTTCGTGGCTTTTTAGTTACAATGTCATACACATTGGATGGACAAGTATTAACTAGATAAGACATTGTGGTCAATACAAACATTATTTCTGGCTATCCGGATTCACAATCGACCCACCCACATCCGTTTACACCCATGTATTAGTTTAGCAGTGCAATAAAATAGTTTTTAAGAGTTGTTACATTCATCATCTAAGTGCTGATTTTGAAGAAAACTTCAAGTTTGATTAACAAACACAACAACAATTATTTTTAGCGTCTTGAATGTTAGAAAGCTAGATTTGTGCTGCTATAAAAAAGGAAATTCCTCATACAGATTATATTTTTGCTAAATTCTATAACCTCAGTTTATAAAATAGAGTTTTAATTACCAAATTTGAATATCTAAATGTTATAATATTCCTATAGCTTATTTCAACGCAAAAAAAAAATCATGCAAATACGGTAAATAATACAAATTTATGCAAAAAATGTTAATGAGTGATTCAAATAATTAAATTGCACGCGCGTGGCAACCGTAGACAAAAAATAAATATAAAAACATTTCTATAGTCCTTGAGTCGTCTCGCCGATTCGCTTGTACGCCGTTCCACTAAAGTCGTCGGTTCTCGGTCGTCGGTCGTCGGGCAGTCAAGCTGTCCGACGGTAGAGTCGTCGCGGTGACCCCTGCACGCACGTGCCGACGTTTTGGGGGAAGCCCATCGCTACACTAGTAACTACAGACAATAGTCATAATCATAGCTATACTGTATTTGTATATATATACATATAAACCATTGCTAACATGTATAATGAATAATATAGTAAAGCCCTGTTATTATTTATATATTACATGAATAAAATAATAAAACAATGGCAGCAGCTTCATTCAAAATTAGTGTTTCCTTTTCCGGAACAATCAAATTGTATAACAAGTTTTTTATACAACATTCTTTGTTGATGTACAAGTATGTAATAGATATATTACAAAAATGACTAGATTCAACCAAAAGCTGCTGTAAATGAAATGGTTAACAGATCTTTCTTAGCGAAAAGTGGTGATATTTTTCTTTTAATCTAAAGTACAAACTCTTTGTTTGCGAGAAATTTGTCGACGTGTCGAGAATGAATAAGGCTATAGGTCTCACCTCTCGTTTCGTTTGACTTGTGTCAAAAGACCACTCTTAAATTGAGGCAAGCTAAAACCGGCGAATGATTTATTTAGTTTACTTATTTGTTGATATTATTGACACTGACACTGTTTAACAAAAAATTTCAAGTATAAACCCCCCCCCCCCTCTTTGTTGGAGAATTCGTGCAGCAGTGCATAACATGTGGATCAAAAGTTGGGGGGGGGGGGGGGGGGGTAGAAAAAACCCTTTGACGCGGATCGAAAGACCGACAACAGTCCGAACTTCTTCTAACGTGAACGTTGGATACATGACATTGGACACACTTAGTTCCAGCATCGACTACACGATACGTCCAACCATCAGGTGTCCAACGAAACACAATATCTGCCAAATGTCACCGAAATATTGCATTTTTTTATTGATTTAAAATGACGGCTGTTGTTGAAAGGCCCTGTATTTGATATAGTAATTGAAAACAGAAATTAGCGGGGGTCTTTCTAAATAACACTACTATTAGTGCTAAACTTAATATTATCTAATATTACTGATGTATACTATAAATATAAGTATGCTTAAATTATTTATATTCTTTTTTTTATATTCCAAGAAAATGTTAACAAAAAAAAGAGCTACATTTCTTACTTTTAATCGCTAAGTATTAGATTGCTATAACCTTTTCTTATCATGAATTTATGGTACCTGTTGATTTCATTTTATGTAACAGACATGAAAAACACCGAAAGCTATATTTGTATAGAATATAGAATAAAAGTGTATATATATATGTATTCCAAATTACCTCAAATGAATTTCATTTCGTTGAGTTATATTTTGCTACATTCGGTAATGTTTTTTTCGTGTGGATTTATTATCCGTTAGGCGTGTATTAATGAAGCCAATCAACATCACGCAACGTGTTGACCTAGAAATAAATGATACATTGGTCTTCAGTTTTCACGTAATTACACAGTGGCAGATGTAATGGAAAATGTGCGAGATAAAATGAAAATTGTTCTATTTAGAGTCTGAAGCTATTTCACAGACACATGTCACAGTATGGCGATATTCATCAAATAGAGTGTAATTTTATAATTTGTTTTACCTGAACATGACTTCGTATGGGGAGTCGAAAGCTGCTAATATATTTGAATAATAAAGTTAAGATTTCTATGATAAAAGGGTTGTTTTATTGAACATATACCTAGTAATTGGATGGCGATTCTAAATCCTTACCTAGAATTATTAGATATGTATAAATATGTGTGTATTATAAGAAACAGGGCTTCCATAGTTGAACTTTAATATAAATTGTAAATGCCCTAGCCGGTGCTTTGACTTATAACGGTGCTCATCTCTCATTGAACCCTAAATATAAAAATAAAGACCTGTCAAATCGAATGTAAATAGCGCTATGTACACCAAAAACAGTAAACGAGTGGCCATGACTTTAGTCTCGGTACCACAGAATCATTTGTATGGATTCCACGTGATTATATATTATATAGAACACAGTATCATAAAAGTACGAGTACTTCCTTTTAACGTATAGTTATTTGAAATTTCTTGTTATCATATTCTGTTGTTAACGATCCGTTACACAATTTAACTTACTTTGAAGTTAGACATCATTTGCATATGCAATGATCTTGGGACTGGCTGTATACTTAATAGCATAATCATTGTGTGCTTGCATAACATTTAATTTACTTTCAAAGTGTCCGTAAATGAGGATAATAATAAACTAAAAAAAATATTTGGGTGTCATCATAGTTGAGGCGATGTATCAGATTGGAATACAGTTATAGTTGAAATAGAAAAAGATGGATAATGGAAAGAAACAACGATTGAAGCATTTTAAATGGAATGGTGAAATAAGCTGAAAAAATAGAAAATTATAAATTGTATAGGAGTATATCCTATAAGATAAATGTAATATATATTAGTTTAAGTGCTAATAACTAACAATAGTTGATGCACTATAAATAAAAAATATATAAATAAAGAAATTATAAAAATTTATTGTAGTTTTAAAAAAGTTTATATAATGTACGAGTATGTGCGGTTATTATTAATAAGCCTGGCCAACTTCTTGACTTTGAAGTATAAGAACATTTGACTTAAATCAAAGTTTAAGATTATGTAAGAATATTTTCTATTTTTAGCTGTGTTAATAATTTCTACATAAGTCAATCTCAACTGAAGAGCTTATTCACACTCAAAATACTTGACAGAGTGTACATTGTACAAGCAGACATCACGACACTCTGTTATTCAATAAACCACAAGTGTAATTAGAGAAGTTCAAGGTTTCTATGAATATCATTGAATGTCGCAATGATTAACAAAGTACTAGGATTACGTATATGTTGTTGCATTAAATGTGACAATACTAAAAACTTGTTTGAATTATTCCATTCATTAAACATTAAAATGATCTTTAAGCGTTAAATTTTCTATGTCAAATTCAATATAGAAATATGATATTTATGATCATGAATTGCATAGACCCGAGAAGTCAAGGTTTAAATAATAAAAGTAGTTAAAGCGCAACATGTATGTATGTTTGTATGTTACTAATATCTCGTGGTCTGTTAAGTGTTCAAAAGTGACTTTAATCAAAGCTACAGTAAGTACAGTAATTTACTTAAAGTTTAATTTAATTTTAAGTAAAAAACATTAAACTTAGAGAATATTACCACACAAATTGAATCACATATTACGGAGATCAAAATGTGTTAAGGGGATAACCCACCCTGACCTTTTCATAAAAACTACTTCTATTTAAGTGTGTTTAAGAATATTTAAAAATTTTGCCCATGCCAATATTCCCAATATTACTTGAGTTGTATCAATTTGAAGTTAGCGCGGCAGTATTAAGTATACATACCTAAACAATAATACCTTTTCTTACTTATGCGTTTATCTCGACTTCTACTTTTGAACTGGTCGCCATATATGTCAAGAAGGTATCATCCCAATTTAATAAAAATTACACCATATCTTTTTATGAATGCATCTATCGAGTAGCGTATGATTTTTACGATGGGATGCATCTGTTTTTTTTACCCTGTCATATAGACGGCTATATAGTTGATTCGGCTAAGTCTATTGAATTTTTCCAGCCTTATTGGTTTGTGGTAGTAACTTTGTACTGCTGATTCATTAGGGTGATCTTGCAATCTTCGTACATATTTCTTGCTGATGTCTTTGATTTCGTCTTTTACGTAGGGTTAACAATATCTTAATGTACTAACCACTTTGGAACATATCGTGGAACATTAATAATTTGCTTAAGCATTTTATTTTGAAAACGTTGTAGGATTTCTACATTAGAAGTGCTGGCACTACCCCATAGCTCTGTGCTATAACTCCATTGGGGCTTTAGTATTACCTTGTATAAGAGTTAAATAAGAGCTTTGACTTCTAGCCAAAGAACTAGTACATGTCTCTCCTTTTACCTTCTATTCTAACTGCAACCGTTTTTTTTTCAAATATGTATTCTCCAAGTAATCCTCTGTCCAAATAAATACCTAGGTATTTTACTTAATTTATTATATTAATTGCGTGCCTTTCGGCTTTAAAATCTACATTATTATATTTCTTAATGCATTTCATATAAATTCAAAGTTAAAAACTAAACTTAAACTATTCTAGACTATTACTACTTCGAATAATACTTTCTGTTTCTTCTTTTCTTGATCCTCTCTCTTCATGTCCCCTACTCCTCCTTTATTCACACCGTTTCCTGCTTCTCCTTCCTTATTGCCTGTATCTTCATCTACCACCTCTTGCCTTCCTTGTCTCCTCTCGACAAACCCTCTATTATCTTTTCACTATCCTTCCTGCCTTCTCTCTTCGTTTTCACTTCTCCACTTATATCTATTACAGGCATAAACGCTCTATCTTTACTATTTCCTCTTGACTCTCTTACTTTACTATTTCTTCTTGACTCTCTTCCTTTACTATTTTATTATTGTCTCTATCTCCGTCATCCACCTCTTGTCCTTATCTCCTTTCCGCAAATCCTCTATTTTTCTGGACTGAAGTTTAACTGTTTCCTTGCTACTTCTTTCTTTCTCCTGCTTCCCTTCACTGCCTCTTTTATTAAGGTAGGTATTTTACTTAAAAAATTAATTAAACTATTTAGACTGTTAAATATATTTATAGTCTGCATTCATGAATATTACAAAACAATGTGAGTGCATTGGCTTTTGATCTTCAAAATAAGCTCAGATTAAAAACTAGTAAATTTTAACAATAGATTTTAATAATACATATAATAATATTGCATAAACAAGAATAATGACCTTGCGTTATATAACATTTATTATATAATTGAAAATTAGTGAATTTTTTGACCAGTTATTCAATTCGTGGAATCTCCCACTGACTAAACTGGTTATAAATGATTACACAATCGACTTTTTGTAATACAGACAATATGTAATTTAATTATGATTTAACAAACCCACAAATATAGTGTGTTCCAGAAATAAATGACTATACCTGTGCAAAAACTAAAAAAAAAAAAAAAATTACATACTAATTTTTGCATAACATCATTCACATAGTAATTTTTACTGCGTTTTTATGGTATGTTTAGTCGTTTAAATGTGTTTCTGACAACATCGTCAGCATTTCAACGATGGGTGCTTGAAAAAGTCCATCCGAGTGCCAATCCGATGTCTCCAATGCGTTAAATATAGTATCTTATTCACTGCAAATGAAGGCAAATTGGGTTTAGCTTATGATTATAATACGTTCAGTTTTCTTGAGATAGGTGGTTACCTAATTCTAGAACACCCTACACAGAGTCGAGATTAATATTTCAAGGTTAAAACGTCTATAAAAATATCGACTTTATCAAATATTATAAGATTGATTTCTGGAAAAATTAGGAAAATACCAATTGTTATTTTTTAGTAATTTATAATCTTTATAAATTCTGGTTACCAGATTTATCCAGTCTTTATCAAATTTATGATACGCTTATGAAGAAAACAATTAAGAAGACACACAAAAAAGCATTATCGGAACTAGTCACAGTCCTTATCTAAATAGGAATTAAATAATTAAATATTTATTTATTCCACAAGTACAAAGCGTCTAGACACATTGTGCCTCGTGCCTGTTATCATTAGAGCCAGTACTTCAAATAACGGCCACAGTGTGTGGCGGTGTTGTGCGCGCTGCTATGTATGTCATAGACACAATTATGTCATACGTACTTATTAGACACAAATACTAAGTATTTGAAAATGAAAAGAATTGGGATTGATATTGCGAAAGGATTCACTTCTCAATTGGATGATATCATTTATGTTTTAGATAATGGCCCACTACAAATTACATACCCAATTTTGTTTGTAGATATGTCTGGTGTAACACCAATGAAATTAATGTGGATGTCTTGTATTGTGTTTTTGCGATAACTTGCCATTACGTAGCCGTATCAAGCGATAATATAAAAGGAAAGCAAACAGAGAAGAAAAATTTAAAATTAAAAAGGTGAGGTTATAAGATAACATGGTCTACTAAGGTCTAATAAGATTACTCATTTGAGTAATTGAATAAAACTTTGAAGAGATCAAAACTATAGAACCAACCTTATTCGGTAATGCCGAGAATAATAGCCTTACGATTAATCTAAAATTACTAAAAAACGGAAGCATTTCGTTAAACAATCATTAGGATTTCTTTTTAAAAGTGGTATTTTTTTGTGACTGTTGTAATCTGGGTTAAAACAATCAAGAAACTAAGTTGATGACATGGACTTCTAGCTAGAAATGTTGCTTCCACCTCTACCTTCGATTGCTACAGTGCTTGGATTCACCCAAATGACTATCCATAATATTTTTCTGCAGTATTTCACCAGATTCTTTTTATTCTATGTAAAACTTTGTTAGAACTAAAATAACATAGTTAATAGTAAGCCCAGTTTACATGTATTGTACCAAATAATTTCGGCGATTTCAAGTGCTAGGTCATATTACTTGATCATTGTCTTTTTTATAACTTGTGGATAAGGTACATATATCTCTAGCGTACAGTAAAGCTATTAGTTGTACAGGTAGTTTACGACTTACGATGGTTTGCATTTAAAACTTTATGAAATGTATTGGCTAATTGGGCGACACTGTGAACTAAAAATAGAAAACAAATTTCTCACATATAAACAAGTGCTAAAGCCAGTGTGGCCGTATGGAGTGCAACTCTGGGGTTGCACCAAGAAATTCAACGTTAGAGCAATTCAAACTTTCCAAAATAAAGTTCTGCGAGGAATAGTTAATGCACTGTGGTATATCCACAAATCTATAGCAACGAAGCAGGAGTTGAGACTTACTAACTAGGTAAACATCGCCGTGACGCAAATGTTGCTTGATAGTAATGATGTACGAAGACTTCGCAGGACTAAACCCTCGGACCTAATAATCTAATTATGTAGAATTGTTAATTGGAGCAATCTCTATCACACCGTGTCATTATTGAAATGTAAGCTACTAGATAAGTGTATCTATACTTAGTTGTAGTATTACTTATAGAAAATAAAAAATAAATTTAAGAACCAAGTTAACTCACAGTTTAAAAAAATATTTAAAAACTAATACTGCGTGTCCTGTTGCATAGATCAATAGATTGTACTAATGTTATAAATTCGGATGACGAGGGCACAAAGGCAGATTAAGACAGCTCGAGCTTTCGAGGGTTTTTTTCTAAAAGAACTCGGTTGTAAGTCGAGGAATATCCGTAATTATGTATTTCATTATTTTTACGTTAACATTAATGTATTTTTATTTAATATTCACTCATTTTGAGATATTAGTTCTATCACTGACAACCTGTTGTCTATCTCGGCAGTTTTTAGGGTAAAATGCATATTTCTATTTGGAAAAATAAAATTACTTCAACGTTTTTGGCAACATTTATTCATAATTTAGTACACTCATGTTTACATAACGTCAACTTATAAATGTTGAATGCCGCATATTAAAGTCAAAGTACTGTGTACGGAAGATGACACTCTGAGTATCCCAATGTGTGAAAATTCTACAAAAAGGTTTATATTTACTACTAAAAAATTTAAAATATTACTAAAAAAATTAAATCGAGTACATGCAATGGCAAAAGTTTTGCACCTGTGATATTGTTATTGTAATAATAATTATACTTAACAAATACAAATATTATTCTAAATTCCAACAATTGGAACACAGCTTTACCTTTCGGTAATAAAATAATATTTAACAAATATAGACGTCATCCTGTAGTAAATATTTGTACATGTTTCACAAGTTTTTGAATACAGACACTAATATGTACAAATTATTGTTAACTAAAATATAAATCGTCATGACCACAACATGTACTCGTACGATATTTCCTTGAATGCATATCCAGACAGTTACAACATTTGTTGCTATCGAAAATGAGCTCACCGCGCCGCGGTTTTGCGATATGTTGTTTATCAGTACTAGACGAAAAAACGTAGATTGTTTCGTGTCTGATGTATTTACAAATGAATTATGAAAATTATTTGTTTTAGGTTAAATGTTTGACAACGCCTGCCTGCACCTGCATTAATTATTTTATTTAAAAATTAATGTGTGACTCACAATAGCCGATTAATCGTGCATGTTTGTACAATTGTCTGTGTCTAGCTTTAAAGTGTACTTATACTTTATCGAGGAATTGCCCAACAAAATATTTAATACCGAATTGGTGTTGTCAATATTTTCTTTATATGTTATATCAATTTTTCTTTATATTTTAAAGAGCTAGAACTTTAGTACTATGAAATTATTAAAACAGGACCAGGGGCACTATTCCTGAGTTCAATCGAATCATAAACTCTTCTTCTTTCCGTAAAAATCACAATAAAATTAGAAATAGTATATTCTGATTATTCTTAAATATACTTATTAAAATAAGTGCTGTTTCTTTAATCTATCATAATTTAACAAATATAATGTATTCTAATATTCTATTAATGCATATAATTTTTAAAATTCAATTGTGAAATGATTAAAAGTTCTACAAAATTAATAAATAGGAGAATATATAAATTATTATGCAAACTCTGTACTCAATATTAAATTTGTACTATACTAAGATAAATGCTTCTTTTTAAATCCAGAAAAACGGTAGAAATAATAGTTTAACCAGATAATGATATCCAACTTACAAAAAATATCTAAACTAATTTAAATTTCCCGCATTTTGCTGGTCTACAAAACGTTCTACAGAATATATTTAATCGAATGGAGAATGTTAGTTTCGATTGTATTCAGGAATAGTGTTTACAATTGCGATCGAATCTGTTCGATTGCGAACATTGCTCGCAAAATTCAGGAACAGGGACCCAGGTTGAGATTTGTGCCAGCAAAAATTGGCGGAAAACCTGAATATTTTATTACCAGTCACAATTTTAATGATTTAGAAAAAACGGCGGCTTAAACAGGTCCCTACAATATGTTCTGAACAGTGGATCATAAGATAATAATAATTTGTCAGTCTCATAGAGGACTACAATATGCACATGTAAAATTTTTTGTATATCTGACACTACTTTAAAATAAAGCGCTTCACTGAAAATTATTAATGATTCAAAACAACAGATATTTTTTTAGAAAATAAATCCCTTAAATATAAATGTACTAGGGCATGCCCCGTTGCAAAGCGACTGATGTTGAATATATCATATTATTTTAATTAATTAATTAATTTATTCGAATTGTAAATTGGGTATGAAAGTTAGCTAACAAAAGCAAAACAAAACGTCCCCTTTCTAGCACAATTTTTACTTTTACCAAAACGTGTGCCCCCGAAATAAATTCAAATTTAAATGCTTTTTCATGAATTAGATAATCGATTATACAACATAATTCAAAACTGAAATTTTCTCCAAAATTTCACACCGGTCTCCTTATTTTCTCAATTTTTAAATTTTTATTAATTATAATAGTAGAAGATAAAACAAATAATAAATTCAAATTTCAAGTTCCAAAAGAGTTTTTCAAGTTGAAACACATTTGATAAACATTAAAATGACATCTTATTAATACAACTATTATAAACTAATGTATATAATAAATCAGTCGGTAAATTTTATGAAGTGTACCACTAAGCATATCAATAAGGAATATACAATTAGATTTTTGTTTAGAAAATGTTGACGAAATGGCATATGTTTTAAAAAATATATGTTATCCATTCCTTAATATTCAGAGACAGTATAATAAGATTGTTATGCATGATACAACATAAAAAAGAATATTTCCAACAGGAATATCAAAAGTGTTACGAATATTTCCCATGGGATACTTCTAATATCCTTTCTTTCTTGAAACAAGAAAATAATCTGACAATATATATTTTGCTAAAAAAAAAAACTAAATAAGAAAACGTGTATTAAAATATAAATACAGTCAAAAAAGTACCGGGAATTTTTAATATAAAAAGTCCTTCTATGTTTTTAATTTAAAAAGCCAAAATGACTTATTAAAAATCTCCGTAAATTGATAGCACTGTACTCAATTACTATACCAAGCACGGACAAGATCTGACAATCTATTTGTTTGCAATAGCTGGTTGAATTAGTACACTATCAGTACTGTAATTTTTATAATTCCTTATATCTACTGCATTGACACTGTGTATCTGGAATGGCACGAGTGTACTAAACGAAGGTCTGGAAATTGTTCAAAATTATTATTTACTCCTACAAATCTTGTTTACAAATATAAAGTTTAAGTAAAAAATAGGTTACAAATGGTGAAATGTTTAGACCATTCAGCTTCAAGAAATCAATTAACTTAGGTCCATGCTCAACGTTTTATTTATAAAGTCAATAAATAAAAGTAAACAAGTAATTGTACTATTAAATAAATAGAAGAGCAATAACGAAATTAATTGACATTTCAAACAGAATAAATAAAAAAAAGTTTAATTTTAAGAATGAAATTTAATAATGACATTAGATGTTGAAGAATATTGATTTTTGAACATCTGAAAATTATTGCTAGCAGGAAAATTTATATAAAAACTTATGTAAAATGAACTTTAACTTTGTATACAAATTTTAATAATATCTATTTTCTATATTACAATAAAATATTTTTTATTAAAAAAGAAAAGTAAAATAAAAATAATATTAATAAAATAAAAATAAAATTTAGTTGGGTTTATAATAGTTCCACGTTTAACATTTCATTGTTGTCTAACTTCATTCCACATTGTCTAAAACATCACGTCCTTTATTTATTGTCAAGGAAGTTGTATTTTATAAAAATAATTTAATAGAATAAGTTTTTGCACATAATTAGTCTGAAATGTGACTTGATATGGTAACAATCTATACAGTGACTTATTTTATTTTTGCTGTTCTAAACTCTGTTAGTGATTTTTTCTTTAGTTTCATAGAACTTTAATTCTATTTAGTAACAATTTCTTTTATTTTTAGTATTACTCGCAGATGTACCCCTGCCCAGATGCAATATGATATGAAGCATACATGTTATTACATATAAATATAGTTAGCTTGTTGTTAACATTAAGACTAGATTCAGTGTTAGTAACAGTATTAAAATATTATCAAATTAAAACCTTTTTTGTAATGTTAATGTTTATTATTATTATATATCTTCGGTTTCTGTTTTCTTGAATAAAACTTTGTTTCTATCTTATAGCATTGTTAACATAAGTTAAAAAATTGTTGTCTACAAAAATGAACAGCCGTGTTGGTGTCACTTAGACGTAATCGGTGAACTTAAAAAATAATAATTAAATTTTCGAAAGAAAAGATATGTATTTCTTTTTCTTCAATAATCTATTGTTTGCAGAAGTATATTTTGTTCAATTTGTTTATATACCATACAAATTCAATGAGTTCAAATTATTCTTTGAAAGCATAACAACACAGTACTAGCGCTGAGGGGGGTCGCTCAGCCAGACGGTCGGTTACGGGGTGGTGGGAGGTATAGACTAAACATATATTATTTATTTTGTCTATTTCAAGTATAATATGACTTATATTAGAATATTTGATCTATTTTAATCTTCGTGAAAGTCTTTTGTTACGCAAATTTGATATCGATGTTTTAAGAAGAATTTAGTAAAGAATTTTTAGAAAAAAAAAAAAGAAAAATACAATATATTGTTTACGAAGTAAAAGTTTTGCCTGATATATTTTTAAAGATTGTTGTGTCTGGATTGTTTGCCAGCTGCGTTTTCTTTTGAGTACCATTTGATTCCAGTATAGTAGAAAATATTGTAGCAGTATGTACTAAGACGAGTCAGAGCTTTCTGCGTCTTATTTTGAACGTAATTCATTCATAAATTGCAGAGTAGGCTTATGACGTCATACGTCACACTAATGATACATCCGTGTTAGGTTGGTAGACAGAGACATGACAAATACTTCATTTTATTTATGTCCTAACTCCAAATATGCAAAGTGGAATAATTTAATTATAATATAGATATTTGACGTCACAATCAATAGAGTCAGCGCTTGACAAGTAAAGAGTGTAAGCATGGGCGTCCGAATAAGGTGGGTGGCAAAATTTCAGATTTCATTTTATCTATTCTATTTGTATCATCTTTTCTTCTATAAATTTCCATAACTTTTAAGTGGTGACCTTTTCGGCAAAATTTTGGATACATTTAAAAGCAAATATTTTAATCTAAGTGTTAGTGCTTAAAATAATCTCACTCTATATTCTATCAAACTTTGGCAAGACTACAGATATAGATGACGTAACGTAAACATATTGAGAGTGCATAGGTAACAGGTGACCGCGAATATTGTCAATGTACTAGATGTATTGTAAAATAAATCAGACATTAGGCGTAAAATATGTTTTGATAAACATCCTGCTAATTGAGTGGCATGGGGAGTAATATTTTCGTTTTTCAAAAACATTTTGTCACATAATTCTTCAAAGTGATCGCTAACTTCTCTCATTTCGAATCAACATTTTGTCCTCAATGTTAGCTTCTAATATGGGTTTAATCGTTTTAACATAATTTCCTCTATTCCCAGACTGCATAGTTTTGCTCTTATTGACCCATGGCACAAGATAAGGAACAGCGTATGTAAAATCAATGTTATAACAAACTTTATTCTATATATTTGTAAATTTGTCTCAGTTTACATTCTCCCAAGTGTACATTTGTATTCCCATCTTATTTTTTATGCCAAGAAGATGGTACCACTCCATCGTTTCCCTTCTGGGACAGTTATCTCACCGTGCGGACGCTCATGACTACGAGTACAGAATACAATGTTGATGTGTGGTCTGTAAACAAACTCTATCCATCAATCCACAACCGACGCATGAAGTGAGTGATGGAATGCCGAAGTACCAGGCGTCGCAACACAAAATACCAAACGGCGAAATATTTGTAACAAACCAACAAATTCATTGAAAATCGATAACTGTTCAAGCACATTATGTGTATATGGGTGGAGTGAAATTTTAGTGATTTTAATAATAGATTAAAATGTTAACTAAACGTGAATTTTACATATACGGGAATCTGTGTATGAAGTATAAATCGATGACAATGTTTTTATCAGGGAAAATATGTATATTACGTACTCTTATCAAAGTTACGTAAAGCAAATAAAGATTACAAAAATGGAAACCTCATTATTTAATACATTTTTGAAGGTCATGAAAATGATAACAAAAAAATATCAATTTTTCTGAGAAATAAATATTTATGATTAGCTTCGTTAAGGGGATATTTAAGCGATACAATTCTGCAGCCTTATAACGAACACTTTGCAAATTCGTATTGTTGTAAGGATTAAAAAAAACAAAATAAAAGCAAATAAATAAAAAACCACCATGCATGCGTCCTATTTGACCTAGAGCGTGTCACATTAATGCATTTACAAACAGTAAAAAAAACTGCACATATTTTTATTTACGCATATTATTTGTACAAACTCCTGGACAATAGACAAGCCACTGCTGATGTAACCTGCACGTCCTTGCAATACAAACCAACTCGTAGCTACTATTTTGCTAGACGTTATAAAAAAACGAGTGGAACGCCGAGACAGTGACTGGCCAAATTACTTAAAATTCCACTGGAATATTTATATTTGTTACTTTATTTTTTTATGACTCAATTATTAATGCTCTTGTACATTTATCTGCTTATAAAAAAGTTTTCTGTATTTTGGGTGTTGAAACAAGAACCTATAAATATTTTTAATATTTATTACTTCTGTTAAACATGTTATTAATAAATATATTTTATTACTTTAGATGAGTTGAATATTAATTAAAGATACTTTATTGACGCAGTGTCGGATTAACGTTATTAACTATGTATATGATCTGTAACCTTAGGGCCCCGGGCTCCTGTTAATTGCAATACTAGTTCATTTGGCGTCGGTAACGTTTTTTTTAACTAAACGATAATGTTAACGATCAAAAGTGTTGCCAGATGTGGAGATTGTCAATAACTATTATCAATCTTGAAAAACCTTTACATCTGGCAACAATATCATAAAATTAACGTTTATGACTAACGAAACTAGATCAAAACTTCCAAGTCCTTAATCCAGCACTATACTAACGACTAGGATTAAACAAAAAAATTCTTTTATAAGTTTGTTGGCAGGAAAGTTTTTATATTCGACAATACTTCTAGGTCGTTCAGTTTTTTTTTAAAGTCTGACATATTCAACCATCTTTACAAAATATCAAATGGTCACTGGTTAAAATAATGCTAAAAAATTAATTTTATCTTTTAAACTACTTTTAAACTAATTGTAATGCTGGGAAACATAAACAATTAAATATATAAAGAGATACTAATATTTTATAAACTTTGTGGAGACTTGATGCAAGACGGCGCAGTGTAGCTCACAAGCATAGTCCCCGAATATAATTTGCAAAGTTTCTTTATTATAATGTATAGTCAGAATTATCACAATGGCGAGCATTGCGCTGCTCCGTTTCACAGCTAGGTACCAAAAGATGTTCTGAAAATGGTGTTGTGCTCGTACGAGGTTTTGACAAAGCTAGACCCATCGGCTTGTACACGTGATTAAATATAAATAAAGCTATTTATAAGAATAATAAAATTTGGCGGAACCTGATAATTCATATCTATTATTTATAAGTTGTAATTAAAGTCAAATTATCCGCTCAAAACACAATGCTGGCACATGTTTTAGATTTAGATAACGAACTAAAACTAAAAATCATACAGGAAGTAGTCTAACGGAACAATATGCATAACGTAATAATGAGGAATTACATCATTTGTAGATAGTAATTAGCGATTAGAACTGGTTGTACAATGAAACATATGTAAAAGCGAAAGAATAGTCTAATTAACACAAATAATTCAACTAATTTTGATTAGGTAATTATTATTAAATTATTATTCATGAGATCAAACGTCATTGGATAAACAATTAATCATAGATACACAGATTTAGTATGTTATACGTTAGAAATGATAAATATCTATAATTAAGTAAAAATATTAATAGGTGTATAAGAAATTTAACAAATTCAATTTCTTTTTTTTTTTTTAAATTTAAGGCAATTTATTAATTTATGGCAGTTATTCAAATTTTAAATAATAAATTTTTGTACCTACTAAAAATATTTAAATTATGCTATTGATACAGGAGCAGGGTATACTACTAAACCAAAATGAGGAAAACATAGAAAATGAAGGAGAAGATGAAGACTATCTAAATGATGAGGAGGAAGAGGAATCAGGGGATGAAAGACAACGAAACGAATAGGAGAAAAAAGGGAAATAAGTAGGGAAGGAGAATAGCGGAAAGACGGTGGTTAAGGCGCAGTTTGATGCAATGGAAACAGAACGGAGTACAGAAAGGATAAAAGAAAGAAGATTAGGTTGGAATAAAAAATGAGAAAAAGGGAAAAGAAGAAGTAGGGAACAAAATTAGTAGAAACAATCAAGCAAGGAAATGTTTAAGACGATCATGCAAAGATCAGGTAATTTACAGTGCGAAAAAGGAACGTGGCGCTATGAAGCCCATCAAATTATAATAAGTGAAAAAAATGTATAAAACTCTTTGCTTACTCAACAAAATATTTAATTAAAAGTATTAGAACATTAAGTATCCTTTCAAATTATATATGTTAATTAGGGCCTGGATTTATAATATAATATACATATGCATTTTCGTTTTCTAATTTAATAATGCAGATTTCAGTTAGAACGTAGAACCACTTTCAATGAACATGTCATCTCAGTGCATGTGCAGTTATGCAAGTTCACTAATTACTTGAAGTTAGCAAATTGTTAGTTTATGCCAAGTAAATTACTTGAAATGTTGTTTCGAGTCATCATGTCTCTGGTGTCAATTAACACTTTAATGTGATTTACGTTATTTGTCGTTTGTAATTTTTTAAATGAACTGAAATACGTTCTTATTATTGTTTATATTTTTACAACTATTTTCACTATGAAATAAGTGTTTAAGTTCAAATAGACATTGTGATGGATGGTTTTTTATGTCATTAATACCATGTTTATGCAAAAGCATTGCCATTAATTTCAAAACAATATAAAGTGTGTTTCATTTTGAGGACATGATACTAGAAAAATATCCAGACTTTAAGACTGAAAAGAAATATAGCTAAGAGAAAAATCAAAACGTAAAAGTAAATATATTGCTTTTTATTTTACATCTACTTACCATAAAGAAAATGTCTACCGATTTAAACCGTATTTTACCGAAATTCACCGTATATATAACACAATCCAAATCAAGAAGGTAGCAACAAGTGGTAGAAATTGAGAATAAAACGGTATCACATACAAGGCTTCTTGAGACTATACTAATACAAGGGTACATATGCAATACAAAGTGTATTGCATACAATTCCACAATATGTCGTTTGAAGCTGTTACAATGTAGACTTAGAGGTATGACTTATACGACTTAGATGCATGAGTAGTGGTATATATTACGCCATTCAATTTGCAATAACACTGGTCATATCCTCTGTAATGCTGAAGTAAACCATACGGAACAATAGACGATAGGTTGTTCTAGAATCTACGTATAGATAGATCCATTGGTATGTATTCGTATTGGTACATAATACCGTGTATATTGACAATGGAATATACAGCGCTCTAATGCAGTATACCATAAATTATACAGGGCACTTCCAAATAGAGACACTTCATTATATTTGTGAAAATGTACAGTGATTAAGAATTCACCTTACTTAAACTACGTGTACTAATTAACATTTTCGTATTTATAATTAATTAAAGTTTTGAATATGTTTGATCTTCTTCTTCTTCTTTAGAATGGATACTTTTTAACGGAACACACAATCTAATGGTCGTGAATTTCATCGTTCAAATCAACCGCCACAATAGTCGTTAAGTAAACATCAAACTAAACAGTCTTATATGTCTAACAGTGCATAGAGCGTCTTATGAAGCATTTACAAGCATACACGTCTAATGTAAACGTCCAGATTACATTTATTTTATATTATTTTACGTTTATATTCGCCTTATGACTCTAGAAGGTTGAAATATACGTTTGTATATATATAGAATGTGAGATGGAAAGTGAATATCCTAATACGTCTCTAGCAACTGATGAATTAATTCTATTTCGTTCTCGTGAGAAGTTATAAGAATAATCAAGTTAAGGTTAGAGCTTTGGAAATAAATAAGTCTGGTAGTGTATCAGAACCTAAAGCATGTTTTAAATAACCAAACCCATGTTGAAGTGTAAAAGAAAATTAACTGAGTGAGATCTTGAATATCTAACGTAAGCTATATAAGAAGATATTAGACATACATTCAGACATTCATAGTTAAGACTTTGGTAACAGTTATTATTTTATGTTTTCTAATTAAATAAAAATACCATTATATTTAGTATAAAAGTGTGCATTTCATTTCCAATCTTACATCTGAACTGTGATTGAGATTTTAGATTTTACACATAACATCAGCGTTATTATTTATTGAGATCCTGTAATAAAAACACATGTCGTGAAAAAAGTTGTGAGATATATTGAACATAACGTACAGAATATGGTTATATTTATTTATTATCTATTTCTAATGTATATTTGTAGTTTGATGACTCCTAAGTCCCTTTTAAGCATCTGATTTGATACTGACACCTGAGATTTGAATTTAAAGATAATACGGTCTACTAAAACCTTTGCTTGAAGAAATTAAACAAGAAAATCTTTATTAGGCAGAGAGACAAACAGTCGATTGAAAACATTTGAGTGTTCGATCACGTGAGTGGAGGAAACCAAATACAAATTGATAATGAGTTAGCTTTACGAGACTATGCTTGTCATTTGCTTCATAGATCAAGGCACAATGGAACAAGTATATCCAAAAATTCAGGTTTGGAATGTTTCTACACTGTATATGATTCTAGGATATAACACAGACGAAATTTTGTAAAAGATATAAATTCGTTTCCTTGGAAATTGATAGGTTGATGCAACATATATCAATTAAGTATGCTGAGACTATATCGACTGATAAAAGAATAAGATTAACTCCTTGTACTTGAAAAAACCTAAAAAGCATTAAATTAATTCTTACAGTTAATATAATACACAAAGCTGTAGAAATAAATTTGGAATAAATCTGACTCCAGGGAAAAATAAGTAGAATTAAATTATAACCAAAGCTGATGAAATGAAAAAAAAGTAATAAAAAGAAAATAAAAATATACATAGCAGACAGATGGTTTATACTACGTTAAGCTTTCGAAATAAAAGCAGCTTTCGTTTTTGAAGGCTCATTTGTCAAATCGAAATATTCGGTCTAATTTATTTCGTCAGTTAAAATTAATTCTTTGTGAATAGCAGTGGGTGTGCAAAAATGTAACATTATAAAATCAAATTGAGTCAATCTATGAATAGTCAAATCTTATTTAAAAATTGTGTCAAAATGATATTGTCGACGTAAACTAGGGCTGATTAATGCCATATGTTTAGGTATACCTGGAAGAATAATTATTGAAAACAGGACTTTTAAATAGCCAAAAAAAGGAAATACTAAATAGTTTACGACAGTTTCAATAAGCGCACATTTATGTATATCTAATTTACATTCTTTTATTATGTCTAGGTAGTTGATGCACCAGTACATAATGAACCACGTTTCCAGATAACTAAGGACGATCCAATAGAATCAATTGAGTATTCAGACCGGGCTAATTATAGTTATAAACATATAATTGCTATAAACAAATACTAATCACTTATAATAAAGTCAAATAATGTAAAAGATGTACAGCTTGAAATAGGGTATATTTAACCTAATGCTCAGGTGATGAGATTTGAACAGAACAAAACAAAATTTATATCTAGTGCCAATTTATATAATCTCCAAGTGATCACTCCTTTTTTATTAACTACATAAGTTCATAAGTATACATTTTTACAGGGTGGGGTTCTAACCATAAGAGTGAGTCTCATATACCATGTATAGATAATGTAAACGCAAATAATATATTCGTTCTAGTCTACAAAGGATTTTGGTTTTTACCCCGCCAGACTAGGTAAATGGGCATAACAAGAAAATAATACAAATACTTGTAGGTTCTTAGACTTTTATGAGTTTAGTACAGTTAAACGAATGTCGCATGTTGAAGTTGCATTAGTCTGGACGATAACATTTCAACAAATTAAGAAATCTCTGGTCTAAATAACGTCAGCACGTTGAATGTCGCATGTTGGTGTTGTACTAGTTTGTACCGGACTTAACCCAACGCAAAATTTTGAATTTAAACTTAAAAAAAAACACTTTTTATCTTTAGAGAATGACTAAGAGCCTTATCGTACATGCAGCACAATATCCTTTTATACTATACTATTTCTTAATTACTGCTACCCGGACTTTGCAAATTAGTTTTAGGATTGTTAACGTAGATTAAATATTTATCACTTTCTAATGGTAGATTTTGCATATTAATATAATTATCAAAATATTCTCATTAATAAATCATCAATTTAAATCTTTTGTCGGGCTATTACCAGATAAACTTTAACCTCAAATACGAATATATTTATTCTTTTTATATTTGAAAATTACACTTCAATTGGAATATGGAATGCAATTATTAATAATGATAAAACTGTACTTTCAATCTTAATTAGACTTTCATTTAAATTTTGCTGTTATTCATTCATTTGACAGCAGTTATAAAATTTTTGAATTCAGATTCATAATAAAATAATAGAAGTCTCGCAATACAGTTTACTTCTTCGCATACCACAAGCTCTTACCTTTATTTTCTATATAGATGTTTTTGGAAACATAAAATCTTTTTTGGCGCAAATTCAAACTCAGCTGTTGAATTAAATAAAATGTTAAAGTATATAAAGTAATTGCCGATGTTTTGAGCTTAGCAAAAAGAAAAGAAAAGTGAGTGACAGGAGGTCTATAAATAATTATGGAGGATGAAATACTCAAAGACATGGAGTCAAAATTATAGCATCTAGAGAAGATTTCCCACAGGGATACTAAATAATTTTGTCTTATTATCACATTGAATTTGGTACGAGTATATCGATTGCAGCAATAGAACTATTTCATACACAATGTCGGACTGTTCGTTACACATACACTAAATTAATTTCGCGGTATTATTTCATCGACGAGATTCAATTGAACATGCACCCTGTTTAATAATGCATTTCTACTCGTACTTATGGTACTTCTGTTAGCTGTTATATGTTGCACATGCACTAGTCTCATGTTTGTGTGTGTATATGCATATTGGTAAGCACAAGTACATAAGACATATATGTATACGCTACACTCATGTGTTCTGTAAACCAGACTGTTACTAGGCAAGGCCCTAGATCAGTGCTGGCGAACTTATGACCCGTGGGTCAGACACTGACACAAGAAGGTTTGTTAAATGACCCACGAATCGGTTTGTATAGACTTATTTTTTATGTTATTGATTTTTTATATCAATTTTTTGATGTTATTATGTTTTTATTATTTGATGTAATGTTTTTGCCATTAGTCACCACATTTTCTTCCGCCTTAAATAATTAAAGTACATATCATTGTGATTAATTACATTTCTTTGTGTTCATTATTCTATCTACTTATTCTCTCTTCTTCTTAAAAAAAATTCATAATAAACTTAAACCCCTACTGCTTCCCATTTCCTGCTACTTTCACTTCCGTATCTACTCTGTCATTCTTTCTATTTCCTCGCGCCTTCTCTCTATCTCCGACATCCACCTCTTCCCTTCAATAACTGCACAATCTTCTTTTCACTTTTTACACGTTTTTAACATGAATTCTTCTTATGTTCCTGTGTCGTTTTCTCGTTTGTATTCTGGTATCACTCTCTCTCTCTCCCAAATTCTCTTGTATCAGTTCTTGTTGCAGTTTGATACACTCTTCTCTCCTGTTCAATTTATTGTTTAACATATACATTCTTATGTACATTTTTTTGCACGATACCACCCTCTTAGTACGGTATCATTTGTGTTTTAGCTATGCCTTCCAAAAAATAAGATCTTTAGAACATTTTTCGCCTCATTGTTGGAAGAAAAAGTTCACATGAGGCTAAGCCTGAAGAATAATTTAACTAATTTTGTTGCAATTAAAATATTTCAGTATATATTATTCTTTAATCCGGCATAATAATTCCAGATGCCTCCTTTTCATTTCAACACCACTGACTTAGTGACCCATTGGACACAATTAAACATTAAATTTAAATAATTTAGCCACTTCTCAAAAAGATTCGCCATCACTGCCTAGAAAGAATTCAAACGAACAATCGTAGCAATATAATAGAATTCCAGTAAAGCAAATGCATAAGAGCAATATGTATGTATTAAATAGTCGATCGAGTTATAGAATGGTGAATGTATGAATGGTTCAATAATAAGATTAGTTTAAGTGCAGATAGTTTCTGCGGTGGACTGATGGCGGATTAAATTTATTAAAGATATACCATTTCTTTAATGCAACAATGTCTTCAATCAGCTTCGCTTAAACTGAAAAGTACTCTACATTTACTGATGAGGATGTTACAATAAATTAGATAGTATTAGATAAAGCTTTTAATCCCTATATAAGATCTTATAATCCTTAAAAATGTGTTTTTAGGTTTAATAAGTATGCTATATGGGTACACATTAGATAAAATTGTTTACGTAATAGGTAAGTTTTGTCATGTTAGATAAACCTTAATACAGGAAAAAGTTTATCTTACATTAAACTTACAAGAAACTTACGTTCCTTAATTTCAAGATTTGTTTTCTATTTCTCTATAGAAAACTGTTATGTAGTGCATCTTTAAACTTGCTAGTTTGCAACGAGCTAACTTTTTACCTGGGTCATAGGATTATCGCTGAGGACAAAACTTTGCAATCACTTTCAACTATTTTCTGAAAAGCTATTGAGCACAAATTTTGCATTGACTTTTTTTTAATAAAGCTACTAGTTAGAAAAGAACAATTCCTGTCATTAACATTTTCTTATCTGATATGCATTTAATCACAAATGAAATACAAGAACATGACGAAAAGGAATACAATGTCCAAATAATGTAATTTTCACAACTTACATCTAGCATTTGAATATCAAGACTCTTGCTCTACATTCCATTGATAAATTTTCATGTATAAATACATGTAAACGCTTCTAGGTCTACAGAAATTTATCAATGAAAATATATTTAAGATCACAACAAATATAACTCGCAGAAGCAGTTGCAGGTGTCTACTAACAAGTTATATACGTAATTATTTTCTAAGTCTTCCGCTTCACAAATACATACTTATACTAGTATAATCTATAAATATAAACTAGGATAATTTAATTCATGCTTCATTTTATGAATTTCAAAGTAACTAAAATTTCGTCTTCAATTATAATATTTCATTGGTGTTCTAGTACTGGGTAGTCTTAGACAAGGGGGAAACCGGGGGAGGATGGGAAGAGGAGTCTCCCACGCGTATGTTAATCTACATAACTATTTTATCATGTGCTCGTTTGCGTACGTTTCATATGCTTTACAGTTATGTTGAATTATGTCAGAATTCATACACGTTTGTAAAATCATAATCCAGTGAATTTATATGATGTGACGTCACGAGCCAATGTTACAAGGACCGAATATTAAAATGTAAATTATTTAGGTAATTGTGAATTAAAAAAATTGTGAAGACAGGAAAACATCTGAAATATAAACCTCACACTCTAAAATGTCGAAATGTACGAGTGTTACACATAAGTACAACAAATTTAATATGTCTTAGAAATGTTCGGTATTGATGCGCCGCTAAGCCTAAGAGATATCAGTGAATTCTTGTTGAAAAGAACATGACATTAGACATTAAATACTAGTGATATCCTCACTCTTTTTGGCATTTAAGAGATTTCCAGAGCAGACAAGCTGTAATGCTTTCTCCCGCATCTTAGATACGCTTCGTAACATCTGGTACAGACGTCTGTCATTGTGAAGCTGTAGTAAGGAGCGTGGGGAAGGGGCGAGGGTGAGAAACGTACGAGTTCGTAACAGCTTAGTTTTAAAGAAGTCTCAAGAATATCGGGGTTTGTTGGAATTACATTTGAAATTGATTGGGAATGTAATTGAAATTGGAGAGTCTTAAACATGTTAACTATTTTATATATATATAGACAAATTAATAGTTAATTTAATAGTTAATAATTTTTATTTATAAAAGTTACTAAAAAGTAACATGTTATAAAGCATTGCATATAGTGGATTTAAGTTATAATTGTTTCTCTCTTATTGCTAACATTGCTGTAATAATTTTTTTTTAACCAATAATTTCTGGGCTTCCTAGGACCACGGTCCTTTATTCGCACTTGCTACTTCATTTCATTTACATTTTACATATTTACATTTATTATTACACCTATACTTTTAAACCTGCTATATTCCATATCCTGTCTATCACTAAGCGCAAAAGCCACCACGGGTATCTTAGGAGTTCCTGCGTACTCGTTGGTAACACCACTCCATTTTTTATCAAAACTCTGTATAAATTGTTTCTGTACATTGGAAAATCAAATGTTCAAGATCTGCTACCCCTTCCCCACAATTGCACGTATCTTCTTGCACCAATTGATTTCTTTAAACCATACAGGGGCATTGGCACATCTTACTGTATTAATTATTATCTCTTTTCCCAGATTGAAAATGAATCTTGGAATGAGCTTGTGATAAGTTAGCAAGTATAAACCTTGTACTGCAACACAATTTCTATATGAAAAGTGGATTTGCTTTAGCTTATTCAACTATTTGCCTAAATATAGTACGCCTGTTATATCTTGTCCAAACCAGTGCGACATTCAATACGAAATTCGTATACTTTCAATCATAAGTTTACGTTTTTTAGACATCAGTGTTACTACATTTGTTGAGCTATTAAGATTCATGTCGATATGGACCAATGTATATCTTTTATTATCTTATTTGGGAAACGATTACATATAACATATATGTATATGTTTTAAATAGGTTGGTATACTATGTTACAATAATCTTCATTAATTGCAGTCTGATGTAAGCTAGAAGAGCCAGTGGGCTCAAAGGCAATGCAACCAACCAATTGAATCAGTGGCTATTATCCTACATTTATATGACAAAACTAGACCGGCAGTCATACAAGTTATTTAGAAGAGCGGGAATACAATAAAGCTATCCATAATAGTAAATGATAGAGCTATGTCGCGTTAATCCGGTCGGTCATGTAATGCGGATGCTTGACGTGACGAATGCACACCGACTCCATGCAACCAGTGCAGTATGGCCAACCATGCCATATCACATGATCCTTTCATGGTGATTCTCTGTGGTAAATTGTACAATGTAACAAATAAATGAAATGACACAATAAAGAAAATAGTAAGTACATAATTAGCTTATCAAGAGGTGAGGGGAAGCACTCTTAGAGTGCACTGTGGAAAAAACCGAATTTAATATCACAAGTGCGTGTATGTTTATATGATTCCATGTGTTGCAGAATTTTCGTATCTCTTTTGCAGTGTGCGGTATACTTTATGCTCTATCTTTAGTTTAATCGATTTTATTAACACTTCACTTATGCTTTTTAATATATCAACTATTTGCTTGTGTAACGAGCAGCCAGGAGTATGTAACGCAGCTGATACTAAAGAATCCAATGTACACTCGAACATGTTAGATAGATGTAAACATGGACATAGTATGAAGACGTACGAAGAAAAGAGTAGAGCAACATTTATATAAAAAGAGAGAGAGAAAGATGATGTATTTGTGTAAAAACTTAAAGAAATTAATTCATCCGCTGATAAAAATTACGCTATAGGTAAAATAGAATCAATATTTTCAATGATATAATAATAACAATTAGTGTTGCATTAGAACAAATTATTATATCTATTTAATATTTATTTTAACTAACATATGGTAAAATCATTTACTAGTTATAAGATTAATACGAATAGTTGTTATATTTTTGATTCTCAAGACATAAAAAATTTTCTTAACATATTTGAAGCTTTATTGAACTTCGTAGCATCGTAGAATTTACATTGTTGAATGTAAGTTCATTGTTGAAAATGATTAAATAGAACTTTTATCGGGCAGAATGGGAATAAGCTACCCTGTAAGTCAATAAACAAAGCAACCAGCTAGACATTCAACATAAATGTTTTACTAAGGATCATACCGAAAGCAATAGCTTTTAATTTGTCAATAACGAAATAGATTAACATATTTATAAATAATACTGAATTCAACAAAAACTATGAAATAATTCCATTATAATTACAATAATATAATTACCCTAATAAAACTGTTGAAGTCTGAATTTGTTTATTAAATAAATATTGTTTGACTACTCAACAGGCGCTCTTTTCTTTGCAGACAGAAATAAATTTATCTAAATATAAACACATTCTATTAGAATTCGTTTTCCAATTAAAACATTTAATTTGTGATGATAAATAACAGTAAATTAACAGTGTAATGATGTCTGAAGGACGTTGCAGTAAACGGACGGTGGAAACACACACAGATTTCTGTGTATAATTCCATTATAGGTATGTATGCGTTATGTAATATGTATTGTGGTAATGCAGTTGTGGCCAATGATAGAAGTACAAAAATTTAACTTATTTAATTATTATAGATCTCATTATAGTCTATGTATTAAACCAAATATTTTGCAGCTCTGTTAATCCGATATTTCAATTCTGCTAGTGTAATTTGTATCCTATCCAAGTGGTAGTGACCATTTTGCAAACTTTGATAACGAATAGTTTACATTATGTTTTGTGATAACAATTAATGAACATTTGAACACTCTTGACCATCACTGGTATTAACAATTCTTTCTATACACATAAAATATTTAAGGTAGTTGTATCGTGATAGTCATGCTCAAAAGTATAACTCAGCAACCTAAAATTATAATGTAGCTGAAACGTTAGTGTCAAATAGTCTCGTTAAAAACTTTTGTGAAAGTACAGTCTCACTGTTCTCACTACATGTAAATAGTACCTACACGTACATACACGTACATACACATACACAGTCATTTCTTGATTTTATAAAAAATTTCAATGTTTACAAAATTTTATTTCTGTAATGGCGTGGACAATAATTTCCATTTTTTTTTATGTGATTAATAACTACTGTTTCTATAATATATTAAATTTTTATTGAATTCCTTTGAATCGTTTTTATTTTATTCGATAAAAATAACATTGAAATTACTATTTCCCATAAGAGCCTGTGTTAAAATAACAAAACTTTAATATCGTTTTTCTCAATAATGGAGTGGTAAATTTTAATCGACCTGAGGTCAATATGTCTTATAATTAATTAAAGAGCAATTAAATGAAGTTTTATTAAAATCCTTTGAAAAGTCATTCCACGATACAACTACCTTAAGTATACATAAAGCAAAACATATTTCCTTTCAGAATTTAGTAATATTACTGATACAAATTTTTAATAAATATAAGAGTACGCATACCACGATTTTACGCATACTACATATTTTATGAATACCCTGTTTTGTCCATGAACACCATTATTACATGATTGCGTTATTATGTATTGGTGAAGTTTGTCCTTGCATATTATGCAATATGCATTAATAGCAGATGCTATATCAAAAGTTACAATGCAGGAAGTTATTTCCAATTCTGGTTATTACACAATTTACATATATACATGCTACAATATATCCTTGTACGAGTATTACTACACATGCAATGTATTTATCTTAAAATAGTTTAGATTGTTAAAACACGAAGGAATAAATATTACTCCATATAAGTTTTATATAAAGTGTATTTCATTATTATAAGTTAATAAATTAAAGATGACACAGTGGGTGACACGCTGAATGCTGTGTGTTCGGGTTCGATTCCCGGATTAGAGTTATATATCTGTTTTATAATCAGAAATTTATTAAGCAACGATGTTGTTCACTGTACATGAGACCACCAGAACTGTCAACATAGTAGGAATTAAGTAATTAAATTAAATTAATATATTATAAAAAAGTACAGCGTAAGTAAATTGTAAATCTGCTAAAAATATAAATAAAACGTAACAATTCTTTTGGATTATTTAGGTACAAGTAATTTAAACCAAATTTTTTTTAGAAACAGGTGGTATAGGTACCTACTCTAATAATTGTTTAATTATAAAACTGTATATTTAATTAACTTTGTAATTAAGTTAATAAAGTACCTTTAAGTGGAATGATAAAAAGAAAACCTTTGTAAAAAAAACAATGTTGGTAGAAGTCATAAAAGTGTAATATTGAACAGAAAGTAAATTAAAAATGCGGGAAAGAATTAACATTATTATAAAACAATAAAGGGACAAAAGAACTCATAAAAAAAAATTGGAAAAATAATAAAATTATACTCGTATTATGGTCTACCAGACTGAAGTCTTTAAAAAACGACTGAATATCAAAAAACAATAAAGAATAAATTAAAAATAAGAGAAAATTTGTAAGATAATTATGTTTAAATAAAAAAAAACAAAGACATTTGCTGATAAAAATAGCGAGTTAAAAATTAAATGAAAAGCAACATAAATTTTGTAAGAGCGAAGAACAATGTATTAATATGCAAAATAACATACTAATTTGTCTGGTTCGATATTATTTGTTACTTTGCAGATAGGTATATACAAATATAAGTTCATTTTCACAATTGGATGAAATATAAATAAGGTGAGGTGAATTGTATTTGAAAAATAAATTGCAAATTAATATTTTGACTGGAATGACTATTTATGAATAAAGATATATAGGATTGGAAAGTCTATCCTATATATTATAAATGTATATTACTATTATTATTATAGTTGCATCAACCTGGATTGACAATTATAGCTATGGCAGGGTACACGAATGATAATATTGGCAAACATTCCACTTTGGGAAACGTAGTAGGTAAACTATACTAGATAGAATGTAATTGAATTTTTATCTCCGGCGTTTTTGTAAACAATTAAATGAAGAAACATTCATACCTAATCAAAATATAGCTCTGAATCAAAAATCAAACTTAAAAATATGATAGCTTAGGTTACATTTATACACGTAATTATGATTTCACGTGAATTATTTGCAAATAGGTATAATTTTACGTCTGGTGCTTTGACCTCTGCAACTTCTCGTATGAACAAACTGTTTGCGGTCTGATAACGAACTGGCTTTCTCAATTCATGTATTTTCTGTATAATTAATGAAAGGAAATTAGTTGAACGATTTCAGTAAATTAATAAATATGTTATTCAAAACAGATTCATTGAAAAAATATGCTTCAACCACAGACAATGTTTTATTCATGAAATGTAGAACCAGCGATTACTCATTCATTCCTTCATTACCATCCGGCCACTCATTATTGGAGAGTCATTAGTCTGCATTCATTAACGATACTTTGGTAACGATTGTTGGTAGAGTGGTAGTAAGAGGAGGAGTAGGGGATGACAGTAAAAGTAGGAGTCGATACGATTTAATTAACATTATTTGAGTTATTTTTGTATTGCAGTCAAAAATATTAACACCCTCAACTAAACGACAAGAAGTAATTAAGATAATCACTAATTGACTTTCTTCCAAGTAAAGAGATGCAGTTAGTGCAGCGACTGCACTACTTCCTTTAATTTCAATATTTACAACATTCGATCGTCACGAAGTGGAAGACAAGGCATGCTTTTACATTCAGACATTGTAAGTAATTTGCAGAAACAAAGGAGTAACGAAACAAATAAACTGTAAACAGATTATTATTCATTATGGAATTTGCACATCTAAAAAACTGACGACAGGTGCATGCTTAAAAACGTGAGAGGAATCGTTGAGAGTTTGCAGAAATGTGCATCGGTGTTTTTAAATTGTTGCAAAATAAAATATAATTATAAACATAAATCATAAATACGAGTATACGATAGTTGCATATATTCATAGTAAACAGTTTCATTTTAAGTCTAGATAAAATTGTAAAGTATGTAGTAGTGTCAAGTATAGAAAATATGTTTAACTTACAAATGACATAATAAGGGCATAATCTCATCATTTTGGAGGGGTATGAATCTATTAGGAAGCAATATGTATCATTCTAATAGCTGTGAAGCTAGCTTTTTGGTTGGAAACTTGAATTTTTGACATTCAATTTGTTTACACTAACCTACAAATGTATAAATAAAAGAAATTTTGTTCGTTTATTACCAGAAACATCTTGACTGACCCGATTTAGCAAAATTGCACCAATATTTTTATTTATAAATAGTTAACAAGTTATTAATTCATATTATACTTGTGTTTGCTACGTAAAGGTTGTTAAGTCAAATAGAAAATTTTATTTATGTATTTTTCTTTTGCACATATAGTGCACTGAAGTTTTTTTTATAACACTTTGCAAGGAACTCTTTGATGAATAATTTACATTCAAATCATCACTAATCGTGTAATACATAAGGGTCTTATAAACTTAAAAAAGAAAACAATTTTTCTCAATAATACGATATTGAAATTAATATATGCATAAGATAGTCTTTGATGATATAGGTAGAATAGGCTTACATAAGACTTTAACACGATAAAAATTCGATAACATTCCTGCTTTCAGTAGGGAAACAAACCCATCAGTTTTTTGTGATTTATGACTAAAAAGTAGCTCATTTCCTTTAAGTAAGTAAGTACGAGTGAGTGAATCGCTACAGGAACTTTGTGTTTTATTCAAAGTTGTTTTCATAACTTCTACAACATTTATTAAGTCGTTGTCTTCAAGAATCAACATTAACGTGTTTGCCTTATTCTTGTTTGTACTAATTTACTCCAATAAACATCCTCTTAACAGAAAACATAATTATTTTTCTCCTGGGATTATTTTTCCAACGTTGATATTTCTGCCTTAAGAACACCTCTTAATGTAAACAATAAATAAGAGTACAAGTATACGAGTGTGATGTTATTCAAGTCACACCGCGTTAATGTATGACTGCGTTCTAAGAACTCAAACATAATCGCTAATATTTCAACGTGTAACATTGATACAGAATTTTAATTGCTAGTACTCTGATTGGATATTAAACAGATACCAGAATTCCTTATTCAAATATTATGATTTCGAAAATAGAACATCGGGTTGCAGGAATCGTTTCTTGAAAGTAATTGATTTATTATTATAATGGGTCGGTTACAGGATCAGATCAGATCTTCAATGGGCTTGTATCCTATGTCTTAATTTCTATAAAAGTGTACTATATATTGATAAAGTGGGTTATTAGAACCTCAAATGTTCAATTATTTTTTAATAACTCCTTATATGTTAAGAGATATTAACAATTATAAAAGTCATTTTGTCTCCTTAATTATTAAACGGATTCAACGTTGTACACATTCCAAGTGCATGTGACATTACAATCCTTGTGTAAGGTTACCAACCTTACAGCTCATAAATCTCTGCTATATGTATTTATATATCAAACTATCAAATATTATTGACAGCTATTTCAAGAAAAGCAGGCAAAAAGCAGGCATAAATAAAATAAAAGCTTATTATTCCTTGATTTGACTTGATTATTTGACTACCAACAGCTACAGAACATTACCACAGCACTGACCTACTCAACAAATAAACTGACGTTAAAATGCATTTCACGTTATACAAATATGGCCGACCATTTCTAGCGCTAAAACTACAATTCAAACTTTTGATTGCTATATCTCCGTCAATATTTAGATATTTAATAAAATAGACACACCAATACACATTTACTAACATCAATTTCAATCACCAATTGAAAAATCGACCACTAAAAAATGAGGACACAAGCCCATTAGATTCACTATCAGATAAACTAACCTGTTGGCAAGGACATAGCAGTGTATCATCTAATATTGCATCTATTGAACAACCATAATTATCAAATATAACATGCACTGTAGTAGATTTTTCTGTAACACTTTTTGGATAGGTGCAGTTTTTCATGTTTTTGAACGTGTTGAACACCTGCAAACTTATAACTAATTTTTGTAACCTAACAAAAATCTATTCTACCAGTGTGTACTACTTAGTACGACTACAGACGTCTTTGTCTAGAAATAAAAACATTTTATTTCAAACGATATTATTTTAATTCAACGTTATAAAATTTAAACGATATTTTGCTTATGTATAGATGTTTTTATTTCTAAAATCTGTTGATAAATAAAATATTAGCATAGAATTTAATCCTCGGGATGTGTTGTTGTTTGGATTACGTGAATTCAAATATGTTTAACGATAATATTTTCTTTAGTACTGTACGAAATAAAACCATGCGAGTATTTGTAGATTGAATAATTATTCAATTGTTTAATGATAAAATTATTTTACACTTTTTAATATAAATTTAACCACAAATTCTAATGATATAAAATGGTTGCGAAACATGCTACGACAGTGCAAAAGCCAAAACACGAGTGACTCGAATGCCATACGGCTGTAGCGTGCACAGCAGTCGTCGTTGTGTTGCCCAACACGTCGCTGTGTTGCCCTGAGTAAGATTTCTACCAGAGACAACAATACAATATTAAACTAGAATGTCAACAGAGACACATTTTATGTTCTGTGCTAATTTTGTACTGAACATAAATTACCAGCCAGCAGAACGTAGCTGATCCCACAACCAACTTAAAATATATATAAAAATACATTAATACATAGAGCTACATAAATTTACAAACTTCTTAAATCTATGATAGTCTACATAATTGTATGAGAATAATATAAAATAAAACAAAATAACAATTATTCTAAAGATAACAGAAAACGTAATTAACATTTTAGCATACATTATCAATTGCACAATGTACACAACAATCAATTCAGTGGTAATCTACACAATTTTGTGATGGGTCTGTTGTAGATCTTATCACCAATTTTTATTTCCGCCACTCTCACCTTTCCATCTTTACCAAAAAAGACCTTTGTGATTCTGGCCATTGGCCAATTTAATGGGGGTGAGTTTAGATTCTTTACAATAACTAAATCACCTTCTTTCAGGTTCTCATTAGCATATTTCCACTTGGGACGGCTCTGAAGCTGTGTGAGATAATCCTTAGACCAAGCTTGCCAAAAGTCTTGTTTTAGTTTTTTAACAATATTCCAAAACTTAAGACGATTGACTGGTACCTCTGTTAAATTAACTTCAGGGTATTCAATCAGAGCAGTGCCAATTAGAAAATGTGCTGGAGTCAAATACTTATATTCATTTGGGCTTAGTGGAAGCAGTGGTCTTGAGTTTAGCACACCTTCAATCTGTATGACAACTGAATTTAATTCTTCATAAGTTAAGGCCAAATTACCAACTACTCTCTTAAGGTGGTGCTTCACACTTTTGACCCCTGCTTCCCATATACCACCAAATTCAGGAGCATAACTGGGTATAAACATAAATTTTATATATAGATTATTACAAAAACTTATAACATTATTTCTATGAGACTTATTAGTCTGTAAATTATACAACTCTTTTAATTCATTAGCAGCACCCTTGAATGTTTTAGCATTGTCACAATAAATTTTAGTAGGCATGCCTCGTCTAGAAATAAAACGATTGAGACATGCCAAGAATGTTTCAGTTCTTAAATCAGAAACCACTTCCATGTGTATGGCCTTTGTAGAAAAGCAAACAAACAATGAAATGTAACCTTTTGTAATCAATGGTTTACGTATGCGAGCTATCTTTATGTTAAAAGGTCCACAAAAATCTACACCTACATGCTGAAATGGTCTTGTAGCTGTAACTCTGTCAGCTGGCAAAGAACCCATCAATTGTTTAGCAGATTCAGCCTTCAATCGTGAACATATAACACATTTGTATAGTACCTTTTTGACCTCCCGTATGCCATTGATAATCCAGAACTTTTGAGACAAGGAGCTGAGTACTAACCTAGCACCAGCATGGAGCAAACGTAAGTGCTCATTTTTGATTATGATAGAAGTGATATTGTTGTCCTTTGGCAGTATGACTGGGTGCATTTTATCTTTTGCAATGCCTGCATTTTGCAATCTGCCACCAACACGAATTAAACCAGTGCTGTCTATGAAAGGGTGGAGATTACCTATACCGGTCTTGATAATGATACCACCTAAGAGACATTTTATTTCTTTAAAAAATATTTGCCTTTGAACTGAGCGAATGATAATTAATAAAGAATTATGAAGTTCTTGTGGAGATAAATGTCCACAAATATTATTTTTAGAAATAGTAAGATAAGAACAAATTGAACTGTGTACTGCCTTTTTACAATTATTAAAGAATCTATACACATAAGCTAATACACGCTGTAGCTTATTGATATTGGAGAATTTTTTAAACAAGTCTAGCATTAACGGTGCTTGTTCGACTTCAATGTTACAAACATTACAGCTTTTATCTTCATCGTCTGATGGAAGTACTGTATTTAAATCAAAATAATGATCATGTTTAAAATGAGAATTGGATAGATACTGGGGACCGTTCCACCAAAGATTTTGATTTTTTAAGTGTTGTGGTTCTATACCACGAGAAATTATATCAGCTGGGTTATCAGCTGATTTTACATAGTACCAAGAGAATTTATCTGTGAGCTCTGTTATTTTCTTTACTCTGTTATTAACATAGATATTGGTTTTTAATTTGTCCGCTTGAATCCAAGCAAGGACTATTTTGGAATCACAATAAAGGAAAAGTCTATGTTCCAATCTAGTTTTGAGTAAATTACTAACTCTAACCGCAAGTTGTGCCAACAAAACTGCACTATTTAGCTCTAGTTGGGGTATTGTAAGTACCTTACCTAGTGGAGCCACACGAGACTTGGCACAAATTAATTTTGTTTTTACGTTGTCATTTGCTGTAATGGTTCTTAAATATAGGCAGCACCCGTACGCCTTCATAGATGCGTCTGCATAGCCTATTAATTCTGCAGTGACAAAATTTTCCTCCTTTATAAGTCGATCTATTGAAATGCTGTCTGCTATCTTTAGACCATTAAGGAACTTTTCCCACATCTGTAATTGCTTGTCAGGCAGCGGTGCGTCCCAATCTATTTTCAAAAACCAAAGCTCTTGCATGATTAACTTGGCAACTACAATTATAGGGCCAATCAATCCTAACGGGTCAAATAAAGTCCCAATAAAACTAAGCACTTTTCTTTTAGTATTCAAATTGTTACTATTCGTGTTAGGACATTTAAAAGTAAATGCATCCAAAATAACATTGTATTTTAGACCTAATGTTTTAATAATGGCTGATTTATTCAAATCTAATTCATTGATATATTTTTTATCACTAGAGATGTCGTCGAGCACTGGGGGATGATTGGAAGACCATTTGTGTAATTTAAAATTACCTAATTGTAACAAACCAATTAATTGAGACTTTAATTCAGATAACTCTTCCACGTCATCGCACCCAACTATGACATCATCAACATACGTATTATGGCACATTGCTCTCGCTGCGAGAGGATATTTATGTTTGTAGCGCTGGGCAAGTTCTATGAGACATCGTGTGGCCAAAAAGGCAGAAGATTTGAGTCCATATGTTACAGTTTTTAATTGCAAACAACTGATGGGCTTACCTGGATCATCTCTCCATAAGATATTTTGTAAGACATTGTAAGTGTCATTTGTGAGAATACAGCGGAACATTTTTTCTATGTCACAGACAATTGTGTACACATAAGTTCTAAACAGTAGGAGAATATCGAAGAGCTCGCCTTGAACCACAGGACCATTCAGCATAACATCGTTGAGAGAAACTTTATTTTTAGAACGCATGCTTCCATCAAAGACCACACGCAATTTAGTAGTTTTGCTATCATCGTTTGTAACTGCATGATGCGCTAAAAAATAATTAGGAGTATTATAAACATCATAAGAATTTATGTCTATTTCCCTGGCATGTCCCATCTCTATATACTGATCAATGAATTTTTTATACACCTTCAATAGTGAAGGATTTCGTTTAAATCTGTTTTCTAACACATAGAATCTTTGCAGGGCGACTGAGAAAGAATCCCCCAATTCTAGTTCATTTACTGGGCTGACTAATGGCAAATCTACAGTAAAAGTATTATTTTCAAGTAGTACTGAATTTTTAAAAATATGTTCAGCCTTTAAATATTCCTCAGTAAACTTATCTGTCTTTTCTGGGACTTTCTCAGTCATCCAAAATTGCCCCATAACATTCTCAAGGGTTGTATGGTCAGAAATGGCAAAATTAGATACTATAATATTACTTGAATAATTATTTTGATTTTGAAACATTTTTGGCTCATTAATAACATTATAATTAAATTGATTATGCAGTTTACCTGCAACTACATATCCAAATGTAGTGTTCTGTAAAACTGAGCCATTATTTAATTTAATACAGCCACCTAATAGAATGGCAAAATATACATCCGCACCCAATAGCAATGATATTTTCGAGGGTACATTATACTGCTCATCAGCTAGCTTAATATTTTTGGGAAAAATAACTTTGGATGTGTCAATAAAAATTTGAGGCAAATGCGTAGTGATAGATTCAACTACATGACAATTCACTTTGTGATTAATATTTCTGTCGTAATTAGACTGTATGTTTATAATTGCTGAGTGATATAATTTTGTGGCTTTATTGCCTATGCCAATTATTTTACTAGGATGAGTGTTTGTGCGTAAACGCAATTCTTTTAAGAGTTCAGCAGTCACTAATGATGCTTGACTACCGCTATCGAGCAATGCACGAACTAGAAACTCGCGACCAAAATTGTCAACAATTTTTACCTTCATAGTAGGCAGCAATATGGTACCCCCCAAGCTATCATTGCTACAGCACATTACAACTGGAGATTCAGTTGTCTTGCCAGCCAGCGAACCAGCATCTGTTTTATCACATAACAATTTGCTATGCATGCCTTTACATTTATGACATTTATAATTATTCTCAAGGGAGCACCTGCCACTATGGGCTTTTAAACATAGCGAACATAATTTATGTTCTTGAACAAATGAATTACGCGACTCTAAAGGAGCCATTTTAAATTTTGGACATCTAAAAATGGGATGGTCCATATTACAATATCTACATGCTAAATTGTAGCGAGTAGTGACATTGGAAACTCTCGAGTACGAATACTCTTTATAATTTTTGTCATTTGACATACTTTTATATGGTGAGCTATCCTCAAGTGCAATCGCACGTTTTTCTAAAAATGATATAAATTCTGCCATAGTAGGCAGTTTGTCTACATTTCTTTCCATATGGAAATTGCGACTAGTTAATAAATCTAGCTTTCTACATAATATTGAGATTAGAATCATATCCCATTTGTCTACAGGCTCATCAAGATTTTTTAACGCTTGTAATTGCTGTTTTACTTGACATAAAAAAGCCCTTATAGCCATTGCAGTACCCTTCTGCATGTTTGGAATATCAAGTAATATATTTATATGATTAGTAATTAATCGCGCCTTATTATCATACCGCGCTAACAATAAATCAAGAGCCTCTTTATATGAGCTGTTCACAAGCGGCAAATTTATAATTATTGAGAGAGCCTCGTCAAGGAGATACTTTCTTAAATAAAAAAGTCTCTGTACATCGGACAGTGATGCATTATTGTGAACAACTGCTTGGAAGAGCTCATAAAAGGGCCTAAACCTGGTTATATCCTTGCCATCGAAGGTTGGAATTTCCACCGCTGGAAGCTTGGATGCCACTAAGCTAGGACAAGTAGGCCTATTAACTTCTTTTAACTTGGTGATGCTGGCATTTAACTTAGCTAAAATATTAAAGTATTTTTCTTCTACATCCTCGATGTCTTCATCATCCTGTTCATCAATTTCTAAAATACTGGATTGCGTGAGCTCGTACGTGTGATAGGTAGCCATCAACTTTTCTTTCTTCGCCTCCAGCAGCTCTACCGTACCGGATTCGAGGGCCCTTGCGTCGCTGACATAATTGTCCATTCTTGAAATCGAACCTTTTGCAGTCGTCCGCGCCGTTTTAAGCCTCTTCAACCCCTCCATCTTGCTTAGATGATAAACTCGTACTTGTATGTTAGATGAAACGTGGATGAGAAAACTAATCCAGCTTAATCCAGGAATTTAGCAATTTTTTAATAAATCGGTACTTGTAGATAATGATAATAGAATTGTACCTTGATGAGTAAAAAAGTATTTTACTCTCTTCTAGGTTCCTTGCACCCCTTTCCGTATAATAAATTTCTTGAACAATTTTTCTTGAAATGTGAACATGTAGTATCCAAAATATATGTGAATCCGCTTAAATCAAGCGTTACATTACCCAATCAATGTCAATTGATGACTTGCCAGGCCGCCATAGGGTAAATGTAAAGAAATAGCTTGCACATGTGCCGATTACTACACAGATGTAACCTCAAAACACCACGAATTCACACGCGGTTAATAATGGTTTGTAAGACCAAATTTGTTTTAATTCTCGAAGGATTAGCTTCGCATTTACGAATTAAAACCTTCTTGAAATGTAGTTGTAAAATCCAAATCCTCCGTGAATCCGCCAAAATAGAGCGTCCCAATTACCCATTCAATGGCAATCACCAAGGGGCAAATGTAAAAAAACGCCAAAAACACAATGTAAAACACACGCGGTTAATAAACTCGAAGGATCGGCTTTGTAAGGCATCGAAGGACCAGCTTCGCATGTACGAAATAAAACCATGCGAGTATTTGTAGATTGAATAATTATTCAATTGTTTAATGATAAAATTATTTTACACTTTTTAATATAAATTTAACCACAAATTCTAATGATATAAAATGGTTGCGAAACATGCTACGACAGTGCAAAAGCCAAAACACGAGTGACTCGAATGCCATACGGCTGTAGCGTGCACAGCAGTCGTCGTTGTGTTGCCCAACACGTCGCTGTGTTGCCCTGAGTAAGATTTCTACCAGAGACAACAATACAATATTAAACTAGAATGTCAACAGAGACACATTTTATGTTCTGTGCTAATTTTGTACTGAACAAGTACATAAGATTCAATAAATGAGAAAGCTGAAGATTATACCAGTAAATCCTTGTGTTAGCTGTAAGTCTGTCGTTCTTGTCACGGCGACATTATTAGCTATAATTATTATTACACATAATAACAATATATTACAGAACAACGGGAACAATATAAATGCAACGAGCATACTGGAGCTACGAAACATTTAACAAGAAACAAAATCATTCCAAACCCTAAATGCGAATGTGGTGAAGAGGAGGCAGATTCTGACCACATTCTGTGGCAATGTAAAAATACAGCAATGGCAAGAAATGTACTCCAAAGGGCGGTGCTACAAACTTCGCAGACGCTTCCTCTTAACACCGCCTTTTTGTTTGAGAAAACGAAATTTATAACTGTAGTAGCCATGAATTGATCATTCTTGTTGTCTGGATATAAAGTATAAGAAGAAGCAGAACAATATTAGGGGCGATAAAAGGCTACGTGCCTAGGAAGCCCGAGAAATTATATATAAAAATAGCTTTTATAACAGGAAAGTTAAATTGCTTGCTTTGTATCTAGTTAATTAAACAAACTGTAGTAATATTTTGCTTTTTAAATGAATTCTTAGTATTTCACAAAATTGATATAGTTCTACAATTTGTAAATATAAAAAACTTCACGTCTTGTTTAGAGTTCAGAAGTTCAAGGTGTTTTTATAATCATAACTCATGTTTCAACATATCTTGTTCTGTCACTCTCTTCTCATAACTTTTTTTATATATTGTTAATCTTTGTCAACCTTGTCACCTTCTCAAATCTTCGAGACACAAAACCGGTGTTGCCAAATTATCACGCTTTTAAAAGAATAAGATGAGAAGATAACAGATTCCCAGTGGACCAAAGAAACTACAAAGAATAAACCTTTACGAAAATAGAAGCCAGAAAAAATCTCAGAAATCGCATAAAACAATAAAGTTACTTATACTTAGGTTTATATTTATAAATAAATGATGCTATAAGAAAAGTGAAAAGCCGATTTGAATAGGATTGCAGAAAGGAGTTTCCTAAAGTAAGTAATCTACTTTTGTTATATTTTATTTATTAAATCTCTTCGATTCTTCGTTATAAGTCTTCGTATTAAATTTAGTCTGAAGTCTTACGTGTACAACACAAGATATCATAAATTGAATTCTTATTCCTAGTACAAGAACCGAAGAAAGACGACACAAATCAAATTAATTTTAGAATTTAAATTTTCAGCAAGTCATTTGTTATTTAAAACACTAATAAACTACAGATTTAATGAAAAATTCCAAGTTACTTAAAAATTAGTATCCAAGAAATGACCACCAAATATTTGAATAAAATTTAATAAACGCATAATAATCTACAAATAGTTTAAATCTTCAAAAACCCCATTCACTAATCTGTCATATCCACAGAAACAGTTATCAGTCATACGTAGTATAATAATAATATTTGAACTGAAATTCGCGTAGTAATTTGTTGCGAAAAAAACATCCTACTGTTTACACTATGGTCCAGGCACTCCCTTAAATGTTGACTGAATAAATATTTGTTTCCCGCGGTGGCCCAAAACCCGAAGGCGTAAACATTAATATAGAATGAATAATTTATTACATTTATAAAATATGTTAAATATAATACGTATATTTTGAATCTTTAATATCCTGTTTGTCTTTAACTTTACTTTAAAATAATACAGGATGTCTGCGAAATACTTTTAAATATTTATAACAAATACCAAATACAAAGGAGATCGGGGGAATAAAAAATGGGAAAAAGGGAATAGAAGTAGGGAACGAAGTTAGCTGACACAATCAAGCGAGGAAATGTTAAAGACAATCATGCAAGTACAATGTAAATTAATGTTATTGTATCACAGGGTGAAAAATGGAACATACCCCTAAGAAGCGCATTAAATTATAATAAAAATATAAAATAAGAAATACGAAAATAATTGGCTATACATATATTGAGATGTCCAGTAATGATTTTAATTAGTTAAGATATTACAGAAGGAAAAGTGTAATGCAAAGTGAGTAGAGTAGTAAAGCCGGTTCTGGGACAATTTTAAAATTTAGATGATTTTCTGGGTGAGCGTCTGGAGAAGAATTTGTATTTGTTTAGTCTGTTTCAATCCTGAGAGTTTCTCACATTCGTAAAACAAACACGGGTGTGGGTAGAAAATTCGTTTCAACATGTGAAATTTGGGACATATTATTTCAATGAAAACTTTGACCAATATAAATATCGCACCAATTGTAAATATGGGTGTAGTGTAAGTAGCTGTCAGAGAAGTTCGATTATATTTCTAGTTAAAAGTAAATAATCAATAATTGTGACGTGAGTAACCAACTCAACAAGTTTTAGACTTGTAAATAGATTTTGGGAAGACCCTGTAAATTTATACAACAATATACCTGGTCTACTTATAGTTAGAATGTATTATGATAGAGTATTCTTCACTTACTGTTTTTATTCCCTTTTGGTTCTCTCCGAGTGAAGTGATCACCTAAAACAAAATTTTAAATAATTAGAATAGACATCAATCAAATCATGTTAAACAATAATAACCGGGTTTTAGATTAAGTCTTCTCTAAGTTAAAATTTTAAGAAATCTGTTGAGTGTTGGATAACAGACAAATTAAAGTAAACATAAAATAAAACAATGGTAAGGTTAATGCAATAAAAAAGAAATTCCAGAATGGAATGACTATTTATAAAAAAAATAAAAACTTATAATTAAAAAAGAACAATGAGAGAAATTGAATTTAAAACGTTTAAATGAAGGATAAACTTATGATTCTTATTTCGCAAAGAGACTTGACTCAGAGGCTCGCCATGTTTGTTTACTTTCAGTGTGTTTTAGACTATATTCGAAATGGTCTCGATAGTTCTTAAAATAAAAGATGCCGGTAGTTATTTTCAGATATTGCGACACGCATAATGATACACATACGCAAAAATGACAATACCACAAAGAAATGTAAACGTAACTGGGGTTCGTTTTAAGAAGACTAAGTATCATTCCAACCTACTGTTTTATGTATATGCAAATCTTTTCCTGCATACGTTTTAGATGTTATTTTAGTTCTATGTTTTTACTTGCAAATAAAGTATAAAAAAAACTCTACTTGGTAAATTTAAAACTTAAAACTTGAGTATATTTTCCTATCGACTATTCTATCTTTTATCGACCACCAGAGGGACCATCATTTTATTCTAGTGAAAGTTTATTTGAGTGGATATATTTTTTCTTCAAGTATACTCATACGTTCGTTCTTCTTCTATGTATTTACTTCTCTCGCCTCCGGGTACTTTGTTTTCCGCGCATTATTATATTTCATTGCATCGTTAAACTCATCGCAGTGAAGTAGGAAATACAAACTCATTAAAACAACACATTAGGAAATAAAACAACCATTCCTCTTCATGCATATAGTTATAAATCTTACACTTGCCACGTAAAATATTTTGCTATTTTTGGTGCTAATATTATGGCATCGTTTATCTAGAACAAATTGAGCTAATTTTATATGTAGCTTATAGTTTGAATTTTAGTACCTCTTTTAGTTATACATGTAATTTTTTTTTCTTATATACGTACTACTGATTCAGAGTGCAAAGGTCATTTAAGGTCATTCGCATTCTCGCACTTCCAAGTTCAATGCGAGATGCAAGTGCCCGTACATACTACAATACAAAGATTTAAACTGCAAGAACATAAGAATACATTTTTATTGCGGTTTTATTTTATAGTATATCTCACATACGATATATAAAATTCTTGTAAAAAATGACATATATATATATATATGTATGTATGAGAAACAATAGGGCAAATCAATGAAAAAAAGTGGAGTGGGGTGAAGACAGCGCCCAATCATCGTTTAGCATCTAAATAAATGTCTTTAATTCAATCTTAATTACGTTTACAAACAGCTTTTCTTTCTGAAATGACTATTTAGCCACGCTTACGCATCAGTCCGCCCTCTCTACACTTTTCAAAGAGTATTGGTCGAGTATCACATGAGTCGATCGCCTTAAGACTGTTATCTTTATTATGTGCTCAGTTTTACATATAGCTGCTTATAAACTATTTAAGATAAAATCAAGTTAATGTTGTGGCCAACATAATTCATGCAATTTTGTCACTAAATTAGTTTTTAAGTCACTTAAATCTCATAAAATTTCTTGCATGGATTTTTTAATTAACATTTTCTACAAATTCATTAGCTGGTTGACCTGACCTATACATTTAACCTATGAGAAAAGATAAACTTTTCAGTCATCAAAATTTCAAGGTTACTTACGGGTAAATATTCTATATAAAAGTACTCAATTTTTTTAATTTATATTAGAAATGGTAGGAACAAGTGACCTTGTAATTTAGTAATACGGGGTTTCATCCTGTTAATATTTCAGTTCATATCTAGAGTTTATTTTACTAATATTAATAAATAAGAAGAGGTAAGACATTTCAGCCTTACGCAACATACTAAAATTCCAACAAAATGGAAAACGGAAAGCTTACCCACATTTTTGTGATAATTTTCAAACATATTACCAATTTTTGCGATTCTTTTCTTATATTATGCGAAAATATTTTAGTTAGCATCATGAGAGGTACAGGCAAGAGGTAACAAACGACAGATCGTCGGGTATAGTACCAGTATCAACATATAGTAATATTTTAATTATAATGAATAACAGTATATTAATGTGTTTAGTCGCTCCGGCGCTTTAAATTGCGTTCTGCATTGTTTCATAGCAATTTAGATAATCAAGAGAATTGCAGTAGCAACAGTTAAATACGAAAACAAAAATAAAACAAGTGATGTCTGATTCATTTAAAAAATTAAATACAAAACAAGCAAAAATTAACACATACTCATATCATATAGAATGATATTTTTTTGTAAAGTAGGTTCATTAAGTTGTGACGACTTTTTGATTGTTGTATGACTCACGCACTGCATTGCAGTAATATGTGTTTAAACATGTACAAAAAATAATACCAAATAAAATAAGACGAAAATATAAGCGCATCAAGTAGAATAGCAATCAGAAAAAAAGGCACAAAACTGCAGAAAGCCGGATTCACACAAAGAAATTAATAACTTGCAAATGTGATAAATTAAGTAAAAAATGTGTAAATAGATTATGTCCTATTTTTTTAACGCTTGATATTTTCTAATGTCATAAAACATATGTTTTATATTTTGAATTAAAGCTAAAGCCAAAAATATGACTATTACTACTCCTATTAACAATTTGACACAAATTTTCCAAATTTAGCAACTTATATTTGGTACGAGTACAATTTGGTACTTTATCATGACGTAGAATTTGACCCTTTTATTATCTTGTCCTTATTAATTAATTCCCGCTAAACAAAATTAAGTATTCTGTGGTTTATTCAATGTAACAAAAGTTACATGTTACGTAACCGATTTTGATTTTGTTTATATGGCATTTTGTGGAATATTTTACTGCTTTTTTAAATATAAATCTCCACCATTGCGTATTAGAATATTCAGAGAATTTCTCAAAAAACACGCCTTTAAAAATCTTGGATTAAATATTACTAAAAGTAATATATTACATTAATATAAAGAAACATCTATGTTTAATAGTGATAATATTTAGATTACCTAAGAAACAACTAGATAGACTGAATAACTGGATTAAGAAACAACTGAACAACTTTATCGATAGAAAATCACAATTATTTAGAATAAGGACTAATTGCCTTTCAATCCGTTTGGGTTTAGTTAGAAGCACGTTGGGTAATGATAACCTAGGTTTACTACAATACGGATTACTACATAACACAGAGAAATTAATATTCAGGCCTAATAACTACCGTTTTGTTCGTTATTGGGATTAGAATAAATTTAAACAAATATGTAAATCCAGGAGGTGGTTTGGAAAAGTAGTATGGCTTGAAGGACCAAAAACATCAGAAAGGAAAATGAAAACACGTGTAGCACTTGGTCTGGCCCATACATGGGCAGCGGTATAAAAGAAATGTTATCATTGACAATAAAAATAGTTGGAAAATTTAGATGTTAATATAGATGATAACCTGAAGTAACTTTATGAAATAATAAGAAGTTCTAAAAAGCAATATATTTTCAATGATTTTAAGATTTATTTAAGATTTGCAATGCAGAAATTTTAACCAAATGATTTTATTATATAACTTTTATAGTTCACAGTGTATTACAGACTCCAAAGATTGTTCTCCATATACACTGTTAATTATATTATTATAATATAGTAATATAGTATAGTGCAAAAACATGCGAATATGTTTGACGAACATATTTACTTCCCTGATATTCATAGAGCATATATTGATGTAGTTATGTTAACATAAAATATTTTTTAGTATTTTATGTAATTTGTTTTACTTTGTATGAGTAATCAGGTTGATCAATTTACTGCAGCAACTTTTAATAGCTCAGGTAGCACAACAGGAAACTTGATTTTATCCTCTGAATATTAAATCTAATGGATGCTTGCTGTCTAACAGTAGATGCTTAATCAGAATATAGAGCCGCTTTATAGATTTTATAGATGATAAGTAGTATGCATATCTTTACATTAAATAAATTATCCTAGAAGCCAAGAAAAGAGAATGTCTACTAATTGCATTTACAAACAACCAAGGGTACATTTACAAGTATTATAAATAGTTATATCTTATATAATTCCATTCTTACAAGGTCTAAAAGTGACGAAAAGAATATCCCTTTACAACAGCCCATGTCACATGTGTTAAGTTTTCCTTTTGTAAACAAAGAAATGATATTTTCATAAAAAATATTTGGTGAAGGTTTTTGGTTGTTACTTGTTAGAGATCGTGGGTGTTGTTTCAGTAAACGACGTCGTTATATTTTGTTTTTACAGCCCGTTAAACCACTAACCACTAACGGCTTGTTTTTATAGGACTATCATTATTTTCATTCATTTTAATAACGTTATTTATCTAACATCACTTTTCTGATAAATGTTGGTGACATTATATTATACCTGTCTTCTACTTTCACATATTTCCTATTTCATTTTCACGAATTTTCTTGTTATTGTTTACTTTTAACAGTTATTACCTTTACCGAAAATGTTATCTTCTATTTAAATATTTATAATTTTGTAATGTAAGCCATCATAAGGTAAAACGTAAAATTCTGTTCGTAAATATTTTATTGTTTCTCTTGATAAGAAGTTTATTTATTAAGTACAATACCCTCCCTCTTCGCCTGAGTGCCAGTTCCTTTATTTTAATTAAATGCCATCTGATACAGTGATTTCAAACAATGGGTATGATTTTCAATTACGCTATTGTTATCCGCATGAACAATTTACTACAATATTGAGTTTGTTCTTATTGTTATAAAATGTATATAGCATATAATATCAAACCAAATGATTTTATTCCGAATTTAAAAAAAAAATGGTAACTACCAAATATTTGAAACTTGAAAAAGAAAAAACAATCACAAAATATCAACTTAAGGAATCAACTTAATCACCGCATTGATTAAAACTTATTTTCGCTCAAAGAAATATTCCCTGTGTACTCTCCACAACGCACGTAGCTGCTCAATATAACTCCAATGAAATATGCGATAATTCGGCTAACAAGTTATTTAAAATATACTCTTAAATAAAATTATAAACTTCCTAAAATTGGTTAAGGAGAACTAAAGAAATAAAAACCTCAACAAGATAAATTCGGCGACTATTTACAGTAAAGATTCAAGGTACCGTATACCAAGAAATAACGATGTAAAATCCGAGGTGACACATTAAACCAGACAGTGACGAAGGACTCCTGCTTAAATCTTAAACATTTACAAAAGTTTAAAAAGTAAATTTATTAATACCAAAAAAAAAAAATACTTTAAATTTCGTTCTTTTATTTTAGATTACAATCGTCTTGAAATATTTACTCAAGAAAGTCACAATTTTATGAAAGTATTTTTGTTAAGTGAAATGTTCTTGAAAGCGTTCAATGTACGTATGTATTTTTGTTAGTGTGTGTGTGAATTTGTTTGTATTGTTGTACTGTCTGCGATCTCACACTCTATATGTAAACAACATATTATTGTCCAAGAATTAAAATGAGGTTATTCCTCTTGCGAATAAACTCTTCAGGGCATTGTGATGTGACGTCATTTGATGATATATGTGTCCAGTAAGGTATGGGTTCAGATAATCGATGTTTGCAATAAACATGAATCGTGGTGGTGAATATGAGATCGACGGTACAGTATGATTAAATTAAAAGTGCCAGAATGGGAACGACAAGGGCTAGACTGCTAAGAAGCAATTATGAGTGTGGCGCTTGGCATTGTTCATTACAGAATTTAATTAATGTAATTGGTAGGCTTAGAGTGAAACGGGTTTTAGGCAAGAATTTATCTTTTATTTTTTAAATTCAGCTTCTTAAAAATAACGTACATATAAGGATGAAATTTAGTATGTTGATAACAAAATGTTGAAAGTATACTTCTAGTTCATTTGTAGTAAGTATTAGATGAAGTAAAATTCGATCTTTCGAGCCATATATTTTTATTTATTAAATCTATTAATAAATTATATATTACTAGCTGTCCCGGCCACGCGTTGCTGTGCCTAACGTTTTTGTCATATTACATTACATAGCGCCATCTATTGAATATTTACTCAATCTAGTCAACAGAATATTTACTCAATCTAGTCAACAGATGTCGCCATCATCGTCGCCAGATGTCATATGTCATATACAGATAATTAATTTGCAATAAGATAATATTGCAATTATAAATTGAGATGTAAGCTATCCTATTTTTCAAGTTGGATCAAACTGCACACGGTGTACAAATTTCATTAAAATCGGTTAAGTAGTTTAGGAGTCCATCGCGGACAAACTCGGACAAACATGTGACACGTAATTTATATATATTAAGATAACCCCAAAATATATTTTTATTGAAATACTGGAGCTATAAAAAGTAAAAGTTGAGAAAATGTAATACTTCACGTGTCTTTCTTTACCTATTAAACGGAAAAGTTAATCATCGCACGACACGTGCACATTATCTCGTCACTTCCTAAATGTTTTACATCAAAAGATAAACGCAAATAAACGGACGCGTTGTGAATTCAGACGTGAAATGGAAATTAACATTTTGCATAATTAAAGTTTAAAATTAAAATCTAGTTAGTGGCTAATTAATGTTCAAATATAATATCTGCCGTATTAAATCAGAAAAGTATAAACATAAAAAGTATTTAACATTATAAACAAGAATTCTTAGAATACTAAGTTTGGTCTAAGGCTGAAAAGTTCGAATTTCTGAAAAGTATTTGTTTTTACAATTTTTCTTAAATCACGTTGTATGTAAAAATTATGGATAAAAACATCATTCTCATGACCTCCTTCTCTCCAAATAAACTTCAAATACAAAAAAAGTTAAAGCTCTAATCAAATTTAATTCGGATACAACTAGGAAATATAATAAAAATACTTCAAAGCACTAGAATCAAGAGCTAGATAAACAGTGATCTACGTGAAGAAACTGAAAGAGAAACATGAGATGTAACTTATATCAATATTATATAAATCTCTTTTATCAAACAGCTGTTGATAATTTTTATGATTTAACTGTTTGCAGAACAATTTTCATATATTTAACACAAGTTACTCTGTTATTTTTGCATCTTGTATATATTTCACGACAAATGATAATTATTAGAAATAGTTCTGTCATTCAGAGAGGTTAGAGCCGATAGACGAGCTATAAGCCTAAATCTTTTAACTGTATGTAAGTCTTTTCCACTGAATTTTTACTATTACCCTTTGAGCTGATGGTTAAAATAATTTTAAAACATGGCCTAGTATTATTTAGTTTGTACTTGCATTTTCAATAGAAAATAAGCAAAGATAATAAAATAACAAAGTGTATGTTTAAAATAAACCTAAGGGTATTATAAGTTCAAATTTTTAATCTTAGCACGAAAAACATCTTAAATATTACAAAAATTCGTACTGGTTGATACTTTTAATAAATACGATTCGAAGCATTTAAAATATAATTTTCTATTTGTATTTAAATTATTATTATTGTGAACAAGGGCTGTGATTTTGTATAAGTAAAAGTCTAAACAAATTTCTTACCGCTGGACTGATATTTCAACTAAAATATAGCGAAGAAACTAATATATTCTGAGATAGAAATTGAATAAATACCTATCCTAAGACTGTAGGATAAAGAAGTGAATTGCAAGAGGAAAAATGTAATGCCAAGAAGCAAATCAATAAATAAATAAAAATAATATCAAATACTAGGATATTAATACTAAATAAAAACTATATTTATTAAAATGAATAAAATATATGACCAATTGATTTAATGACATGAACCATTAAAGTAAAAAATAGATAAACTAAAGTATGCGTTAAACTTTTTTTATTATTAGTATGTTATAAATAGAGACCTATCAACCACACAAGCCCACCAGAAATCCGCAAAAGTTTGCTTTATAAGGATGGGCAGTAAGATATTCAAAGGAAATATGCGAGTCCTAAAGAAAAAAGAAATTCCATTAATTTTTATCAATGTTTCCTTTATAGGCTGTCATAACCATATATTTCTTTTAGATAGGGTTTTCCTTTCTTTATTTTATAAACATTTTTTTCGAACATATCCATTTATTACAAGATAAGTAGAACAGTTTTTTGTATTGAAAAAGATTATAGCTTGATGTACGTCCATGAAAATGTTTTGTTGAAAAAACGATTACGTTAAAGTGAATATATTTATTACTTTATTTCTTTTTTATTTACACACTGATAATGAATTGAAAATATATTATAATGAATTGAAAATATATTATAATGAATTAAGCATTCTTTTTATTTTATATTTAATTATCACTTCAATGTTTATAGCCTTAAGATTATATAATCAAAGAAAAGTCTTCATCTTTCTTCAGCTTTAATTTAAGTCTTTAGTCTCTCTTCATATAGAAATTGTGTTGTATTCAGTGGCGTAGCAAGGTAACCAAGGGCCCCGGTGCAAAAAAATCTGGGCCCATAACTAAACTGAACGCGCGATAACTAGAATGCGTACCTCTGCCTGAGAGAATAACGTAATAGATTTAGACCCTTGCCTGGTCCATGCTTCCCCCCTCCCTCATGTTTAGTGATAAATTTGTACATAAGTGCGTATGAAATACACTCTCAATAAAAAAAATTCATTCCTATTTAGAATTTTTGTTATTGTTTATGTTTTTGTTATAAAAGTTTTGTAAGCATTGTCGAGAATAACTATTTACTAAGAGTATTACTTCACTGTGAAACCGTTAAAATATAAATATAAGTCATAAAAGTTCGAGGGACCCCTCAGCTTGGGGGCCCCATACTAGCTACGCCAGTGGTTGTATTATCAGGTTATCATAAGCTGTTTCCAAGGTTCATTTATTCCTTGGAATTTGAATTTTACTTTATCACGAATCGCAAATATATTATTTACTTTACCTGGCACTTAGAGTAAAAAAAAATTGACCCTAAAAAATTGATGATATCATCAAAATATATAATAATGCTTAAATCATTGCAAGAAATACTATAAACGTCTCTATAGCAATTCTACTGTGACTGCCAAATAAAATATTGTTATTGTGAAACCCTAAAATAAGAAATCCCAAAAGAAATAATGATAAAAAATCTAAGAGAATTGGAATGGATATAAAATTGAACCTACGGGCAAAAATAAATATTGCATTTTACGATTGCCGTTAAAATTGCATCGTAATGAAACGCACAAATAAAACAATTTATTATACTTTTTATGTTACTTCATGAAAAATGGGTAAATGTTACTACTTTTTTTCTTTTATTGATATTTTAAGATTCAATTACAAAATTTTATTATAGTTTTATTAGATTTGAAAAATTCAACACAGTTAAGAATTTCTTCGCAATTTCATATTAATATTTTTAGTAATTAAATCCTTTTGCATGGTAAAAAATTATTATTGGGTTTAAAAAATCATTGAAATCCTTAGTTTGAAAAATCCATTATTAAAATAATAATGTCATTAATTTCATATTTTCATAATTTTATAATGCATTTAATATAGCTTTTTTTTATTAGTATAATTTAAATTTATCATATAATTTACTTAATCGATATTTATTATTTAGTAATTACTTGTTCAAAATGTTTAATCATTAATTAAATCGATTCGAAAAATAACGAATTGTGTTAATACTCAATAACTCCCTCTGTATTTTTACCCCAGTAAAGTAGGGTTAGGAATAAAAAAAACGGTGATTACTAATCTAATTTTCTTCTTCAATTTAATTTATCCTTGAGCTGATTGTTACTAATGTAACATGCAAATAACAAGTCACATTTTTTGATAAATTTCCATGCAATTTTTAAGCAATAAAAATGTAAATAAAAATCTAGTTAAATATTTCTAACAAAAGTAGTTCAAAAATAAATTTTAATAATTGACTCCACACATTAAATCTAACTTCTAACTGCTTGCAACAATTTTAAAGTGACATTCAAATAAATTAGACGTTGCGTATTGGGATATTCGTGCAGTAAAAATGCTTCATAATAAAACAAAATTTAAAAAAGTACAAGAATATGCTAAAGAAAAATTACTAAATAAAAAAATCGTAAAAAGAAGTACAAGAAAAGTTCCAAGAGCTTAGCGTGAGCATGCAATCTTCGTAAATATTTCTTCCACGGAATATGGCTTTTTGTTTTTGTTTTATTCATTTGTTTGCCGTTTGGTGCTTGTTGCTTGAAGTGTGTACGGGTATACATACGTTGACTTGAATTATTTTAGGGAGTGTTAAATAAAAATGGTTAAATAAAACAAAAACCTATTATTCTTTGACTTGACTTGATTATTTCATTACCAACAGCTACAAAACATTACCACAGCACTGACTTACTCAACAAATAACTGACGTTAAAATGCATTTTATGTCAGTCGTCATAAAAATATGGCCGACCATTTCTAGCGCTAAAACTAAAATTCAAATTTTTAATTGCTATATCTCCGTCAATATTTAGATATTTAATAAAATAGACACGCCAATACACATTTATTTTTAATCAACAATTGAAAAATCAACCACTCAAAAATGAGGACACAAACCCATTAATACCACATATGAAAAATTAAAAACCATTATAACCAAGAGCATAGGAAACATGTTAAGCTTACTATATAACCATCTAGAACACAAAACAATCAAGACACAATTCACCAGAGTAATAAAAGCTATAAAATAGATATAATAGAATAGATGAAATATAGGATACATGATCTTAGTAATTAGAATATCATAAAAATTAAAATTAAAATTATTTCCAGTCACAATTTTTTTTAAAACTTTTTTTTAAAGATATTCAAATTTTATGTAAGATTCTATTTATGAACCCTGACACTAAAAATGACAGTACTGAGTCTCTGGTATTTGCGAATTCGAAGCTCATCAGGCGTATAAAGCTGGTGTCGCAAAAGGATTAGCCAGAGTTCATCCCAATCATTATAAGAATAGCAGTCTTCTATCTCGCTATGTGACAGATCGCAACGCTCCTGATGATATGTGGTAATGAAATAAATAATTGAGTAAGAAAGAAATCGTGACAGTCTGCACACGTAGTAAGCTAAGGCATTACACGTAAGATATACTTATAAACCTATACGTTAGTAAAAATCATAAATTTCAATCTGGTGAATGAAAATTTAGATCACAGTGAAAATGTCTGGCATCACGTGATACGCACGAATAACGTGTCCCGAATAAAAGACTTCATGGCATCGATCGTGCTGCTGGCTGGTTGTTAAGAATTGAGTGTTTTTGCATGAATCTAAAGAGAAAATGTGATTTTACGAACCCCAAGACATGGAAAAAACCATTAAATCTGGGTTAACGTCTATGGGGATGAAAGTTTTATTTTTTTTGGTTAAGAGTAGAGATTAAGCACGAAATCTAAGCCAACTAACCTTTCAGTTTACATAAAATATAAGTAGGGGGCGGGAAATCGTTAAGAACTTAACAGTTACTTTGGAATTGAAACATGTTTTTATATGTGAAGAATATATTATTCCTTAAAAACAGTTTTAAAGACTTACCCAACAATCTTAAGGATCGTTTCCAACGCTGTAACTTTTATAAAAACTACTAACTTTTATGGTTGCCTATATAAAGAAATGACATAGAATAACTAATTTAAAACATTATCGTGTATATAGATAAATAGATATTTTCACAGCAAAAAAAGTTTTATGTATCATAGATGGCAACACTCACTCTACTAAATCCATCTCGACAGTGTAGGATATAAAAAAGAAATCGGAGAAAAAATATGTTCGCTAGCGTAGCTTAGACTTTCATCTTTGTATATATTACATTTCTCCCCCGGTACCCGCCGCCATTGGAAATTTCCAATTTTCTATAGTTTGTCTTAAATGACCGTCTATGATGACCATGATTTTCATATAAACGGTGCAACATTTTGACAACTACGAACATTATAATAGGTAGATAGAAAGTATAATATGTTTGTAAAAATTGAGAAATAATTAGAACAATAACTTATAAAGTATTTTTCGCAAGAGGTCAATAACTTTTAATTATTTCAGACGGTAAATATTTGTAAACAAAGACATAAAAACAATTTGTTAATAGTGATTTATAAGAAATAACTAAAATTATGCAAATAGAAGAAAAAAAATAATTACTTGCATTAAAATAGGGACAATGAACTAACAAAATTGGGAATGTTTTAAAAATAATTCGTGCAACAAAAATAATGCTTATAGTTAAATGATTAGCAATCAAATTTAAATAAAAGGAATGAGCAAAACTGCAACGTCATGACACTTAAAAGTTAACTTCACAACAAAAAACGATTGCATTTAAAAACAGAAATAAAAGAGGTAATGGTTACTCAATCGAAACCATTCTAAGAAATGCAAGTTGTTTCAAAATTCAATTATAATATAAACATATTATATTAGGTAGGCAATTAAATACATAATATGTAAGTGAATTAATAGATAGATATTTTTCTTAGCACAAAACAACATTTAAATTTTACAAAAAAATATATTTACAATTGTTACTAACGAGTTACCTCCATATCCTTGGCCCTTTACTAATCTTAACAGAGTTCTTTAAAAGTTAAACCTTCTAAAAATAGCAGCAAGACAGCTAACTTTTAAATTTCTAAAACATATTTTTATATATGCTCGTATACCAGTAAATTAAGCCCAACAAATAATTAAAACAATATATAAAACCCTAAGTAATATTTTTTAACAAGGCAACAATAAAAAATTCATTAAATTTTAAGATGAACAACAAAGTATAAGAAGAAGAAGATAAGTTGTCTTTAAAAATTTTAAAAGCTTTTCAATGTTAATACAATGAAGAATAAAAGTATATTTAGTGTATGTAAGAAAGAGATGCAAGATATATTTTACTATATTATAGAGATGTTTATATTCTTCATCATAAAAATAAAATAACGTATTATTAATTCAATAAAAATGAACTAAAACGTGGTAGCAACTTCCAGAAGTACTTCTACTTCCACTTCCTTGCAACATTGTTTGTTCACTGGATTTATTACATGAGTTTTATGTGTCATATGCTACGGAACGTTGTGGAATAGAATGGGAACCAGTGGCGCACACAGCGAGCGGTACATTACGTTCTGATCTTCCGTAGATTTAAAGTTATACCCATTGGATATTTGCATAAAGAAAGAGTTGATAAATATACAATATATGTCAATATAGAAGTTCTTTGTTCTACGACGACTTCCATTCCTCAGGTCACGTTTGTCGTGCTAATAATAATTCACGGGCTTCCTAGGACCACCTTTAATGCCTTTTACATAGGGTTTTCCAATAAAGGTGGGTCGATTTGTACCACGGTTTTAGGCTTAAATCAGTTTGAAATGAAATGATAAATATTTGTAAGAAAATTGTACGTAAAAAGTCCAACAGAGAAATATTGCTCTAGTGGAACGCTCCATTATATCACTATCACATTGTAAATGAGATTATTAATACTCTTAAATATATCAAATGTGATATTCCCCTTAACTTCTTTCTTACGTTTCATGCGGAACTGGTGATACTTACTACAAATTCACTAAAATTGAATTATATTAAAAAAATTGCTTGGAGTTGCCGTGCTTAATTGAAGCGCCCTTAAGATAAACATCGTTTGCACGCCCTTGAATAGTTCAGTATTGTTGAAGCTAGTTCTCCTTATGAGATCGTCAACCCCGTGCACACCTATGTAGTTTTTACACTGAAGAGCTTTGTTTTAAGTAAAGCGATCAAAATAGTTGGCTTAACATTACCGGAAACTATTTCGTATTGTAGCAAGTGAATGGGCTCTAAAGTTTGCATGTTAGATATTTGTGTTAAGAGACAAATTATATTGTAGTAATTTGTATGTCGGTGTATCTATACAGCAACATCGTAGGAGGTAGTTTGGTGTTTCGGGAGACGTCGCCAGACCCGTAGGAAAAGTTGATTAAACCGAAAGAAGGTAAATTCTTCAGAAAGAAGGTCGGGAACGATGATTTCTTCAGCATTATCCTCTCTCACACATGACCAGTTAATGGAATACTGAAAGGAATACAAATTCAACTTAATGCTAGAGGCGATGTGGACCTATTGAAACACACATCTTTATCCCCACTACATACCTTTGCCTTTGATAAAGTTAGCTTACTCATACTCCCTAAAGAAGTTCAAGGTATGTAACTACAATTGAAAAATTTCTGCTTTTACATAGATGTGAGAACCATTTAGAGAAACTGGTGAAACAAAAGAAGTCTACATCAACTATTTTGCCGTTTAGTTTCTGAAAGTTGAAACAGTTTCGTCATTTGTAGCCCATCAGAGAAACATTTCATATAGAATTTTATAAACATGATTTCGAAAGAAGCAAAAACTGTTTTTTTGTCTAATCCCGAAATTTCTTAACTAAGCTCTGTAAATTATTCTTGTGTATTCAAAGTTTGTAACATAATCGTTTACTTAACTCAATCAAAATACTGTTTGTGATTCCATGAATAGAAAAAGCAATAAAACAAAACTGAAAGTCAAAAGTCATACAAAGAATTGCGCACACAATGTGAAATCATAGCTCAAAAAGGAAATATCATTACATACATGTTTTAACCATAAAATTTAGCATAAACATAAGATTCGGTGCCAAAGAATCGAGAGTTGCAAAATGATACAGCATTCTTAAATGTAATAGAATATGTATATGTTAGAAAAATGCCACATCGTGTTCGTTTTCTCATATTAAGCAAATTACTTTCCAGTTCTCTTAGAGATTTAGATTCATTGAGAAGATTATCTGGAACGAAAATACTCTTTAAATAAGATTTTATCTCTTCGTTTACAAAACCATGGGGAAACTACTAACAAATAAAAGTAAATGAGGAAAGTGCAACAAAGTGTCTTATTAGATGAAAGATATGGCCTTGGTATAAAAGTTAATATCTATACCAGAAGACGGCTAAAGTGAAGTAAAAATATTAGATTATTTTTTTAAATTTCAAAATGATATTTTTATTTTATTTTTATTTTGTTTACTGTTTATAATTTTTGTGTTTGAACTTTATAGTATCGAAAGTGTTGAGAAAATATATGTATGTATGGTCCGGAAATCGAACCTGAAGACAATGCAATCTAACATTAAGCAACATGCTCTCATCCACTGTGCTGTCTATCGTTTTTTTGTCTAAAATAAAAACATTACAACTTTATAAACTTGCTGCAGTACTATCATACAACACAGCTATAGACAGTCTAGTCCCAGAGACAAAATAACCTTTTAACCTTGTTAGCAGTTACTTAATATTCAATTACTTCATTTTATCAACTGTTAACAGACACTGCTTGTACTCGTATCAGTTATGTAACGCTTCCACCAGGTTATTAACACCAAATAAGTGTAATATTACCACTATTAGTCATTAAATCAACATTTGCATTTATTTTGAAAAAATTATGAAACCTTAATACATGCTTTAGTATTATTTCGATTTATTTTGATATGGTAGTAGTATATTATTAATTTAAAGGAAATATATTTCTGAATTATTTTCTAAATATATGTAAAGAGATTATATTTCTTTAGTTGGTAACACTGACCAGAGATATTACAACTGCATTCTGGTTAGATGAGCTAACGGTATATATTAGTTATAGCTAGTTTCATTGTAGTGTGTGCCAACGGTCAACACAGCATGGTATAAATGTTATTTATGTCACGAATTATGTCCGTCTAAAATTTTTTTGTGTGTAGTTTACAACGATTAATGTTGAAAAAAATAAGTTACCATATTTTAGAAAAATAAATGTTGATCTCAAAATTTATACTAGACCTAACTATTTATTTTTAGTTATTATATATATAGTTAAAAAAATTAGCTAATAATGTGTTATGCTTTAATTCTTTAAGGGACGGTTTTATGGTTTATAAAAATCTGGTTTCTTGAAAGAAAATAATTTTTTTTTCACGGCGAAAAGTTTATTTATGTTTATGTTTTTCTGCGGCGGAAATATTATTTTTTTGTGGCGAGAATTTTATTAAGTTAATTTCTTTATATTAGTTAATTTCACTATTGTAAACACATACACAAATAATTGGTGTGCTTAATATAAGTGAGTAAATAATAAGTGATTTCACAGTTTAAGTATATACTTATACATATACCTTGTGAGTGGTATATGTATATTACTTGCTACTTGAAAATTCCAACATGATATTAATTAGATCTAAAATCTTCAACTCCTTTTGGAAACGAAATTTTGTGAACAAGTGAATGGCATTTAACTAATGAAAATAATTTTGCCCTTTTTTGATAACTTTTTCATTTGTCAACATAATACTATATTCGTATAATAGCTGATTTTCCTTTTGAATAATGTTTACGGATTAACACTATGAAGTAACAAAAATAAAAAAAAGTATTTGCATTTTCCAAGTTTGGAAAAGTTTTATACATACATATAACAAAAATTTGTTTTTCTATTATTTTCTACCGCTTATGAACAAATTTCTATGCCTATTTTCAACGTCATTATATATTACTTCTGTATGTTTGTTTAAAATAAAATTTTGACGAAATAATTTTTAATTGTCACAATATGATATTTAGGAACGCTGTTTGCAAATGCTGGTGTTCCATTTCCACGTAACGAATGTTTTTACGATATCTTGGAATATGAAACGTTGCTATAAAGCACTCCAAAACCTTCAGCGCTCACAAGATTATCTTTATCGTGTACTACTGACTTAATCCATTACAACAGATGCACGACAGTACCACCAACACCTCCTAAATATACAAAGCCTAACAGCGATTCAGTCAATGGTATGTGACGTCATCACTTGTAGTCATATGCTGCTGAGTTCTGCTATCGGTATAAGACAGTTTGTTTGAAAATGTTAGTATCATATAGGGTATTGAACAAAGTTTCTGGTTACAAATTATTAAGGACTATCATTTTTAAATTATTAATTAGTTTGCAATTAATGAATTGTTTGTTTATGAATTGGTTTTTGTAAGGGTTTTATAATGAGTAATTAAAGAAGTAAAATACATCGAAAATTTAATTTTAAACTAAGTAACATTTCTAAATCGTAACATTTCTACAAAAATTAAAATAAATAGACTAGTAACACACATATGCAAAAAAGGAAAATGGTATACCTTCCATAATATATATATATATATATATATATATATATATATATATATATATATATATATATATATATATATATATATATATATATATATATATATATATATATATTTATAAAAATAATAATAATAAAAATGTATTATATAAAAATATTAACTTTATTTTTCATATATTTCTTTTAACAATATACGAGTGTATACAATAACAATACTTATATTTAGAACCATATTTATGTAGTTAGAGTTTGCAATTTTCTTTTCTTATACTGTTTATTATGTTGCAAGTCGTCATTTTTACGAGATGATAAATTATTTAACATAATATTAGTTGAAACATGAATTAATAACTTGCATATATAATAGTTGTTATGACACTCGAGATCAAGAAGGTCTTCTAACAGCATTTCTTTAACTTCTAAAGTTTTGCATGTAACATCTATTATATATTTTCTCTGATTTTGGAGAGAGAAAAAATCTATATCACGAGACAACTTTTCAACTATTAAATAATTGTACATAACTAAATTGACTACAGAAGGTGTCGGACAAATCAGGCCTCCACGATCAAGAGTTTTTATTAAATTGTATGACTGGTGTAAAGAAATTGTCTTATCAATTGTTAAGATTTCTTTACACTTGCTACACTTAATTTTTTTTAAAACAGCATGACAACAATACCCCGCTAAATATGTAATTACAGGTAATAATTCTTCTACATTGGCTATATCCATTTCGCTAATTACTACCGATTGCAATGGTGTCATTGCTTCATTAGTATCTTCAATATTATCTAGAATATTTTCTGGACATTGTAATGTTTGCACTGTCATTGCTCTATCTTTAATTATTAGTTCTAGTTTTAAATTTGATTGAAGACGTAATTTTTTTTCACACTCTAGAACTTGTCTCATGGAGATGTGATATTGAGACCCAGCTAATTGCCTATATTTGCCAAATCTATCTTCAAGTAAATCTGTTTGAATTTTACCTGGTAATATATAAGTAAATTTTAGTTCGTCTATGCAATAACGACACAATTCTAACATTCCGTATGTAGTTTGTCTTAACGCATCGTGCGTTTGATTAGTAAAGCAACCACTGGAAAAATTCATTTGTTGCCACGCGTCGAGCCAGTCAATAAATTTGTTTAAAAATATAAATTTCTGATCTGATTTGTCCTTTGTTAAAGGTGTCATGTAAATGTTACTTTTGTGTAAACCTTTGTATACAGTTTTAACGTTCATAACATCCCACCATTTGCAAATGATTGAAATAAAAATTGACGTATCATTATAATACTCAATATTATGCAGACGTCCTTTTTCATTCAAACCTTGAACTACAAATTGGTTGAAAATTTTCAACACTAATTTCACATTTTGGCGCTCAAGATTTGAAGGTGCAATGCTCTTAAATGTTAACCCGTGTGCATAAGAAATGATTGCAGTATTTTCTATTTCATATAACTTTTTAAGAGCAGAAAATGATGCAGTTCTACAATTATCACCTTTTTCAAAATCTGGAAAAAACATACACTGTCCAATATTTTTTTGATTTAACCAGTTATTTCTAATGTTTTTAAGAAGATGAACCGAATCAATTAAATAGAAGAGTGGCCTATTAGCATCCTGGGGATGCTGATAAAGAAAAGATGTTTTATTAGGAACAGCGAAACAACTCATAGCTTTTCTATTTATTGCATTGTTATCTGTAACAACACAAATGACTTTGAATCCCGCCTTTTCTAACCCTAATATAAGCTTTTTTATCAAATTGTATAAAGTTACATAATTTATTGTTTTAATTGGTACAATATGAACAACATCTTTAAATTGTGATAATAAACTGGAAACCATAAAAACAAAGGCACTTGTAGCCGCAGTATTTGAATCAAACGATGCACCAACAATAGATCCTCCCTTATAGTCAAAAAATGGTTTAATGTGTATCTCATCAATCATTAGTATAACTGTTTTTTCAAAATCTTGAAGATAGCTTACTCTATTACTAGCGTACATCAAAAAAATTTTATCATTAGTTTCTAACTGCGGATTTACATGTAAATCATTGCATACTTTCTTCAATGTGTTAGGATGCGGAAATATAAAATATCCACTTTGTCTTAAGAACTTGTAGGCATGTGGTGAAATTGTATTTAATAAAGAAGCAAATACTAATAACTCAGGGGAATATCTAAAATTATTTGTAGGACATATGCACAATTCTATTTGCCCCCTTAAGAAATGTAAAATATTTTCATTCTTGTTGGTTACAACGTCCTTTAACAATTCATCGATTAAATGAAATGTAGCACTTCTTTTGCATGTCTTACTGTCTGCCTTGATTAAAACAATGGTTTCTAAAATATCAGTAATCTCATTGTAGCTAGTTATTTTCTGTGGTAATAATTTTGGGCCTATTTTCTTAATTAATGTACTCTTTATAAAGACCGATAATGCCAAATGTTTATCTATTGTAATAGAATATTGAATTAAGGGTTCAGGTTCAACAGTTAAATAAAAAATGCAAATAAGCTCTTTATCTGGCAAATACTGATGTGACCATCTCTCAGAAACACCGTATTTTCTAATACAATCCAGAAGGTTGTTTATATTATTAATTCTACGATCGGTATTATAGGCATTTGCTGAATTTATACTGTTTATGATCGCTGAATTCAATAATCTATTTTCTCTTTCTTCGGCTTTTGAATCGGGAGATACTCTATTTGTTGAAGGGCCCGGCGAGGTGTTGCTTGAGGAGCAATATGCAACACTTTTGGGGTAATTTGAAAATACAGAAGGAATAGTTCCTTTCTTTAGTCTTTTGACTTTAAGAGTTGCTGAAACTAGAACACCAGTTTTGTTGTCATACGCTTTCGATTCTGTTTCAATATCGTCACTTTTGAAATGGAGTTCGCAGACCTGTAAATAGTTTAATATAATAGTCTTGTGATGGTCGGTATGTTTGTCTAATTAATCTTTCACGCATACGTTCTCATTATCTACTTACTTTGGATTTATTCGACGGAACAAACGCCTTTCGCTGAATAGCAGAACACCATTTCTTTTTTAAGCATTCGTCTTTAGGGAAGCCAAATACAGATACTTTTGGACCCGTAGGATAGTTGCCCTTACAAAGTGGAACGCAGCATCTACTTGGCATTTTGTTGTCTAATAATTTACACTTTAAGAAGTCACTCACTCGACAAACTGGTTATTAATTGTGGAATATTATAATTAGTTTTATATATTACACAGTTAGCTAAAATTCTACACACGTAATGATCAGTAAAACATTTACAGCACATACACCATACAAGGTTTTCATACACAACACTAATTTTTAGATTAAAACAGTTTAATGTTTAAACCAAATATAAACAAAAAAAAAACACAAACACAGTTACTATAAATACACCCTCTTAAGACTGATTATTTATATTTTTAATTAATTATATATTTTATACGATTTTTTTAACCGAAATAACATGGAAGTAAATACAATACGTAATGCACAGAGAGATTCTAAATTGTACTAAATCAATACCCTTAAAGTACATTTCAAGTATATTTAGGTAGAATTGTGTAAAACATCTGGTGTTCAGATGACTACAAGTGATGACGTCACAAAATCGCAGTTAGGCCTTGTATATTTAGGAGGTGTTGGTACCACTCGTATCCTAATCAAAGAGACTCAATTAAAACCGTTGTGGTGTGGCTATAGACCACTAATGATACCAAATGGTTATTAAAGTGGTGAAGGAACGTGACGTAGACATATCTGATATCTGTTCATTAACCTCGCGATAAATATTCTCTTATTTAATAAATACCACACTATTGTTTAAACAGATTAAATTACGAAGTGATACCGTGATTGCAAGCAAAATGCACCGTGTAAGCAGCAAGCAACAAATGATTTTTTAATATGTCAAATGTTTCTAAGGAATGTTTGTTATTTTAGATGTCACAACAGGCAGATAATGTTTTTAAAACTCTGCATAAATTATACTTAAATAATTGTTAAAGTTATTGTTTATATCCATTGAGTGTACCTATTCTGTGTTGAGTAGTGGTCGAGAGGGTGCTGGAACGGGGGGCTGTGAGAGAGGTACCTAAAGCGAGAATGAGAAACGGTCATTGCACTTGCAAGTACACTGTTACATGTATAATGTTTTCGAATGTATATAACTGCAAGAATATTATGATAATAATACCGAAGATATAAGAATATGCATTCCTTCAAGTAAATGATGAAATAGTCAGCATCGCAAAAGAGTTTAGGCACTGACAGCCGGCTATCACGTAAATGAACTAAGAGTTCTAAGGTTTGGCTAAGATTTTGGAATATATATTCGATTGGAATTGATTATTAATAAATGGTAAAATAATTATTGAATTTTAAGTGAGAGAATTCGAACACAATGCAAATAAACATAAATAGTTTAAATAACATTTATCGTGTAGTAGACAAAACAAACAAATAATCCACTGGAATTTACTATACTTTAAAGAAAACAATAAATATAACGTTGTGAATAAGAATTCATCAATAGAATTAGTGATGAAAGAGTTTTAATGAAGATGCATAAAAAGTAAACTTAAATGATTTCTAAATTAATTATTGAAAATATTTTATTATACCATTTATGTAACAGAGTAGACTATTTATCAAAAGTCCATTAGAGTTTTAGTTCATTTCGAATTAAACAAACCTCTTCTTGGTTATAGTGACTAATGGATCACATTAAATTACCATCAAATGGTTTTAGTACCATTAACATAATGAGAAGTATTCATTGCATTAATCATAGAATAATGGGTTATTAAAATTACTTGTATCTAATTTATTTTCTGTAACAAAGATTTGTTTATATTCGAAGTCTTCAATAGTATATTGATAAATAATAGCATAGACCTAGGAATCCAAGTGAATAACTAGGAACTCTAGGAAGCAATAGTAAATCAATAATGCATTGAGTTCGGTTAAATTAATTGAGTATATAGAATCTCTATAATTATTATCTTTCCATGAATTTTTAAACGGTTAAGTTCTTAAGCACTGGATCTTTCGCGACGATTTTATAAATTAAAATTTTTACATAAAATCAAATTTATTTCTAGAAAACGTCATTTAAAAATGAAATTAAAATTTTGTCCCTTTGAGTAAGCACTCAATATTATTTTATAAATTATATTTGTTACAAGAAAATATTTAATTTTTTTATTTTTGACAATTCCTGATAATACTAATGTGACGACCATCGGCGATCATCCTGGCAAACATGTTCCAGGGAACAGCTTATATCTCTATCACTTTTTAATATATTTTTTATGATAACAAAATTAAAAAATTAAAAATTATGTTAGTTTTTACGACCGTCAGGGTGATCTAACCCTTTAAGTCCATAAAACAAAATATTGAGGAAACTAATATTTTGTTGTGATGTCCACCTTTTAAGAAGTAAAGTGTACAACAGAACAAGATATAAAACGATATTAAAAGAAAATCGTAAATATTTATTTCAAAGTAACTGGTTCAGAATTAGCAAGATATAAAAAAGCGTGTAGAAAATTTTTTGGTTTTTGATATATTTAATATACTCGTATTATACCATTTATTTTTATATTAAAAAAATATATATTTTACAAGTTTGTGTTATGTTTTATTAAGCAGGTGTAGCTTGTAAACGTCTGGTAGCGACACTAGTAGTGACGACTCGCATTGTTTTATGCTACAAATAGAAAAAACTACGCAATATTTTCGTTAAGTTGTGCTGAAACGTTATGGCTCTAAACATTTCATTTTGATATTAGCATTGAACCCATTCATGTGAGTTAACCCCCCTCTCCCCACCATTCCATCTGCTGCATTTTTACTGCAACCAAAATTAACAATGGCAACTCAAAATTCCGTGAATATCAAATCGACATAAAAACTATTTTCCTATATTTTATCTACAAGTGCACTTAAAACGTTTTATGCTTTATAAAGTTATTCTGCCATTATTCTCATTAGTCTGTTGCTAAGCAAAGTATTAAGCATAAATCATATGTACATATACTCATATATATGGTATGTACTTCATCTACCCTTTATTTAATCTGCAGGCTAGCTTCACAGTTTACCTTGCAAGGCAACTTCATCCATGAGTAAAGAGAAAAAGACTCAATGCGGGCTTCCTCTCGCTAAAACATTTAATGCAGTATGCAATGTGAGTACATTGGGTTGCCAACTGTTTCTGAAAATACTCATATAAAAGTAACATGGAAAGAGCAAGTGGAACAGTGGCAGCCAATAGGAAGAAATGGAGAACACGGTTAGTCTGACATCGGGGCCCGTATTTCTGAGATTTGCGAGCAATGGTCGTGATCGAACAGATCTGATTTATATGAGTGAAACATTTTACGAATTACTTTTAAAAGAATATTCTTGTATTCTTGTATATATATATAGTTCAGAAATATTCTTTTAAAAATGATTCGTAAAATGTTTCACTCATATAAATCATATCTGTTCGATCACGACTATTGTTCGCAAGACTCAGAAATAGACCCCCCGAACACAGATAATGCATAATCAAGCGTTGAAATATCACTACCTCAACGATCTCGAATACAAAACCAGATGAAATTATAATTAAATTATTTGATTTTTCTTTTTACAATTTTACTTTTTACTGATTGTACTGATTTTGACTGATGACGGAGCACAAGTATATAAGATATACTTTCATTTGTTTAATTTATTTCAAAAGTTTACTGACATTGACAGAAGACTGAATAAAGAATAGATTCAATGACAGTAGATTGAATAAGCCAAAACTAAATAAATAAAAAGTAAAATTTCGGAATTTATTTTCCAATCTTTTTAACGTGCTTTATTTAAACGAAAAAAGTTACAAAATTAGATTTCAGTACCAATAGCAAACAAATATTTTCTAGTTCAAGATTCCGAAATACCCTAAAGTTGGCAACCCTAAATGTATGTATGAGAGGTTGAGAAAACAAGAGGACTGTTGCGCAAACATACACATGGAGGAGTATACGTAACGTAGTATATAAAGAAGTGAAGAAGAACTTCAGATAAAAATACTTGCAGCTCGCAACATTGTATAGGGTGACCATTAAACTAATAATATGCAAATTTAATTGTTTACTTTTATATCATTGAATAACTTACGTTATCTCCTTTTATGTATTTTCTTTTCATTTTAACTCAAGCAAGTTGCTTTTATCACTCATATATTTTTATTAGAGTAGAAATTTATATACATAAATTTTATTTTGTTTTTACATAAGACCACAAAATATAATTATACAGATAAAATCTTTGAAATGCAATAAAAAAAAAAATTTTGTGGAAATATAGCAACATAAGTAAATATTAATATGATATTAACAATAACCTTATTAAAAATAAGCTTTATAATAAACATTTTTTTCATTATATACTTTTATTTCTCCTTACATACGAAAATTTATTATTGTTTAATAAATCAAGTTTGTACTTGAAAGGGTTTTCTTCTTCTATTAAAGAAAATCTTGTAATTCCGGACGATTACTGTACTCAATAACCGTCAGAGAAAATGACTTAAAAATAAACGCTTTTGAAATAAGGGTAAAAAGTCTATTATACCCAAACCGCCGTTGGGAACTTTATATGCACTCTATGTGCAACAGTAGTCTTGTATCGAATGGCTACCCATACTACAAAAGCCAGGACATGAGCTCAAGCAGTATAAGCTTCATAATATATTTCCTTTTACTTTTTAAGTGTCGACCTAGTAGGGGGGCTCGTAAAAACGAATGACACGCGTATGCAGCGAAAACTATGACAACAACTGTGATCGTCGATCGAGGTTAAGTTGCGTTAGATGAGAATAATACGGACCTGTGAACACTAAACTTAAAGTTGTGTTCGAACCCGTTTATCTGTCATTTGAAGAATTATACAAACCACTACGTCATCTCTGAATATCTTTAATTAAAGAACATATATCCCGTTACACTTGTACAACTCCTTTGTACGCTCCTGTACAATACGTCTTTACTCATAATGATAAAGAAAGGCACGAAATTTGAATTTGAAATATAGTATAAGGTTTTTTTATACCTCATAAGTTTGTGCAGGAAAATCATAAGGGTGAGAATAGAATGAAACAGCAGAACTCGTATTCTTTATGAGATAAAAATTTAACGGCTGGAAAACAGAGAAATTGTCACGTAATAATAAATAAGGTTTATTATATTAATAAACATGGGCGTCTACAAAAGTGGGGACTTAATACACTTGAACCTCGTTTAAGATTTTGCACAAACTTAAAAATTATGCAAATTTTCACTTCCTTGGTAATTTTTCTACAAACGCTAATGATCCTGAACCTCCATAATGTTTATGCATACAAATGTAGATGCTGATGTTTCGGTAAGCATATAAACTATTTATTTTATTGTTACCTGTCCAAATAAGAGCAGGACAAGTACTCATTATATACGCTCCGTTAGTATTACGAATAATAAAGCGATTCCTGAACTACTTCCCTGAAGCCAACAAAGCATAAAATATATATTAAAGGTCATTTATAACAGTACAAATACTAAAGGTTCATCACCTCTGGAGCATTACATTGTAACTTATTATTTTGCAAAGTTGAACAGTGATCGAAAGGGAGGGGGAGGTTATTTCAAATAATTTATTATTGTTTAACACCAGTCTATTTCTGACTTTAAAGATAATTTCTGAAGTCAGATAAATAATTCTGGAGTTATTTTTAGCATTAGAATCATCATGTCATTTTAACGAAGATTTTCACAGTTTATTGCTCGGTTAAGATTTCCTCACTGACGACCCCTAGAAAATGTCACCCACCCCTTTCTCAGAAAATAACATTGAGTTCAGCAATTTAATATTCTCATTTGTGTCGCAATATCCGAAAAATTTATATTTAAAATTTCGCATACACTCGCAAAATATTAGTTCAAGTTACATATGGTGGCCTATATCTCTATTCCTATAAACGATACATTTATTTACAAGTCTTGTCATTTTTTTACTAAATCAAACTATCCAACAACAACCTAAACATTACTGAGAACCATAACTACTATCTATGTATTTCTTTATTTAACTCTTTCACCTCAACAAAATTAAGAATCTTAAAATAAATAACTGAAAATATTTCGCATACTATTTTTGAAATATTTGTCAATAACCTAATGTCCTGGTGCCCCGTACTGCGTAGTAAACAACACACAGGGCACAGAATCAACATGTATATACTTTAAACTGCATACAAATGCACTGGATGCATTGGATGCAGGCAGGCATCTATGCTTGGGTCCTATACGTGCAGTAGTGCTTATCGCAGGAATACTTGTTCATTTTTTGTCTGGCTTTGGTGTTTTGTAGATTGGATGTTTGTATTTGTGAATAATACTTAAGCCAGAAGTACACAGAAATATGTATTAAGACTATTGAAAGATTATTTTCTTTTGGCAAAACGATATCCCAATAAAATTAATTTAAGTATAGGAATAAGTGCAATTGGTTTTAATTTCGTGTTAACAGAAAACGGACTTACTCTGCTTTCAAAATATACATCGATTACCTTTTTATTACTTTGATATTTGGATAATCTTCCCTTCCATAAAAAACACTTGTAATTTATTTCTTGAATTAATAATTCATACCAAATAAACACGCAAAGTTGAAAACTAGTCCGAGGTTAATTAAATAAAATATATCTAAGATACAAAAAAATTAAATTTTGTAACGAAAGTCAAAGTATAAGAAAATTCTGCAGACTATGTTAATGATGATGCTGTAAAAGATCTTATTACTATTTTCCAGTGCCTTCAAAGTAGTAATAACATATTTTGGGGTAATCAACATCATTCTCACGGCGTTACACTCTGGGCTTCTTAGAGATTTCTTTCCTTTCTTTCCTGTATCCAATTCGCAATAATCATATTCCTTAAGTCTCTTTCCTCTTCCTCTTTCCATCACATACCGTGGTTTTTAGCCGTTCTGTTTCGTCTCATTCTTTCCACATGTCATATCAAGTGGAGTCTTTTCCTTCTACTTCTGTCACAATGTCGATTTCTGCCCAAGAAATTCACCACATTCATTCTAATTCTTATTGTCCACTGCCCTTTTTTACATTCTGCTCCATACATTTTTCTTCCTTAAAGTTTTTCCACTACAATTTTTCTAAGATCTAAGCAAGTTGTTGAGCAGAAAACCAATTGCGCTCTAACGGGTTTTTAAAGAGCTAAATATAAATAATGCAGAAGCAAAGAACATGATCAGTACAATGACTAACCAGAAATTTTAGAATGTAAGTTGTCTTGAATGTTCTTTCAAAATCACTTGGAGCACATTTTGATTTCTGGGCAACAACAACACTAAGTGCAAAAGGCTGCAAATTTTGGGGTATTAGCGTTGTAAAAACACACTCTTTAGTATTGAAAAAAATTATAACAAATTTGAGTACGGTTGTAGTGGTGTGTGTAATCATGTTAAAATAAAAACTTTATAAGAGAAGTTTCGTCAATGTTTCATTATTTCTTAAACCTCCATCGTATATCCGTCTTCTGCAATACATAGGCCAATAGAGGCTACGTACACGTGACTCTGTAGTAGGTATTCGTGCAGTTGTTGTTGATGTTACTCGTAAATATCTGCATGCTGTTATATCAGTTTTGTTGTGGTACAGTCTGGTTGGACTTGTATCTGGTAGTTGTACACACACAGCGATATGAGTACGTACTGTACATACGGTACGTACGTCTCAAGGGATGGAGTACTTTAAGCAACATTAAAAACATCCAAGCATTCAACCATAACATTATCTCCCGTGGGATACACTCGACAAATACAGTAACTTCAATGAAACAAATTATTTGAATATAACGTTCTGATATTTTCATTTTATCTCCTTACAAAGTTCCGTAATGAGTCATCAACGAACAAAAAACATGTCGTAGACAGTGGGTTTTTATAAATACGTATTGTTATTATTGTTAAATACGCATTTATTAATCGATTCCGCCTACAAGGGGTCTACTGTCGACTCATCTGGAAAATTAGCCGAGTTGTGACTCGACTTAAGAAGTTACACCACCATGATATTTTGTAAAAATATGTAGTGTAATTTTTATGTAGTCCAAATCTTGAATAATATTTAAACAATGAAGTCTAAGGCAGCAATTTCTGCAGGCTAATTCTAATTTACTAGGCTGAAGAATGCTATTTACAATGAGAGCATGAAAAATATAGAAGTCTTACTGGAAAAAACATTATTTTTCTTAATATTGATAGCAAAAGAGATCCACATAATTAACCCCCCTCCTCCCCTTACCACCTCTCTCTCAGAATTCAATGGAACTAATGTAAGCATCATAACTATTCAAATATAATAAGGTTTTATAATTACATTCAATATCGTCTTATATTTTCAGATGATTGTATATGAAATTTCTGAATCTTATTACAAGTGTACTTACGGCTCATTTTATAATAATTGCAATCCTACATAAGATCATTAGAAAATAAAAATACGAAAAATCTCTTTATAAACTGACAAACATGTGCCGAAAGGTTGCTTCAATAGAGGCACAACATTTTTATTAGCTTAAGTGTAAAAAAAAGCAGAAAAAATGGTGTAATTCCTTAAGCTGTACAAGTAGCTACAGTTCGAATATACTTTTAGTTTCCAAAAATTAAGTAAACACATACATCCATCCACCAGGTTGCGCAAATTTCAGTCTTTAGTCATTTTAACATTCCGAGATAGGGTCACCTAAACTTTCTTTATATCTAGTATAATTAATCTTTCAACTTTAAGAATTTATTTCCTGTTTTGAAACACCCTGTAGTACTTACATAATACATTTACCTTATACGCGTACGAAAACATAAGGAAATAATTTATTAAGGTATTTTAGCGCTATAAATTGCTAACATTATATACCAAGGTCAATGTCATAAACATAATACACAGTAGACAAGCTGCAAATTATCTGACAGCGTAATACATACGTATTACAAAATTTATTTAACTCGTAAAATGTATATTAATCATTATTTAAAAAATGTAAATCACTTTTATCAATTTATATATGTATGTACGAGTATGTACATTATCCAAAAGCTCTGAAGTTAGCACATAACATAAATATCTAAAATAAAAATAAATAAAAAACTAAAATATTTAACTACAAAATAAAAACTAACCTCACTTTTATTCTATAATAAATGTACGGATTTAAAAAATTAGGGTTTGTCTAGCATAATTTTAAAGTCATCGGTACAGTTTTCGTTATTAATGAGAGCCCTTTTTGTATACATACACACTGTCTGTCTTTGCATTAGAATGGGTTAAGTAAAAAGAATTTATTCTAAACACAATTCATTTTAAACAGTGATGAGAGATGGTGAGGATGATTTAATTACGAAATACATATACATACATGTACATGATATATTCTGTTAAAGATATCAACCAGGAGCATGCTATAATAATTTAATTGAAAAGATTACTACGGCAACGCAACGATGCGCGATGCTTGCATAGTTGCATGCAAGTTGTTAGTGCAGTCACTAGCTGTCACATATCTCAGAACCTAAACTAATTTTGTATGAAACTTACGAAATATTCTGGCATTGAAACCAAACCTTCTCGTTATATACTTTATCATTTATAATTTTATATCAGGCTTATTAAACATTTATGTGACGGGCTAAATTTTTTATTTGATTTATATAATGTAACTATTTAACGACATAGTCTCATACTAAAAAATTCCTAGTTTCAAATTGTTTTAGTTTATTTTTAATCATGATATACAAGTGAATGGAGAGTAGGGCCTCATATTTTTTCTGACAGACACTGATTATAAGTATGTTCAACCAGATTAGAAATACTAACTCGCCAGCAATAAGTTGTTCACAACTGACAGTAGAATAACTTGTGTGGTGTACATATATTTTATATCTACAATGTTCAACGTATAATAGCATAGTGTTATTTATAGACATGTTTTCAGGTGCAGTGCGCAGGTGGACTGCAAATATTATTATTAGACTTAATCAGCATTCATAAAAATAAAGTGAGGTTATAATTACATAATGATGATATATAATCGTGTTTTATTTAAACTTTATGTCTAAAGGAAATTATTCCTGAAAGTTGGCAAGATGTTGTATATACAGAATAGTAGTGTTTGTTTATATTAGTACAGATAATTTTAGAATGAGTTGTTTTTCCTGTATTAACTCATATGGGAAATATGTTGAGTATAAAGTGATTTCCATAATTTTCATACTTGAATAAATCGTTGTTTAAGTAATTACAATTAAAACGATAACATTTTCTTAGCCATGATATCTACATACGTATACGAGTATATTTAAATATTATTAACACATTTATTTACGTGTTTGACAGAACAACAGTATATGACAGTGTATGACAGAACATGCAAAATAAAAACACTTCTCTAACCTGCATACATATAGTCCCAAGGTCCCAAGGCACTTGCAGTGCCATCTGTTTTTTAAATCTTCAATTTAATAAATTAAAAAAATGTCAACAAATACAAACGTTTCAATACACTTTTAAAACTAAAATTATTGTTCACATATTTAAAAACAAACATCACTACACTTATTATTTGACGGCACATATTGTTTCTCATAGCCATTAGCACCTTTAAGTCACTGAAGTAAATTTTCTGAGGTTATATGTCAAAAACTTTCAACATATGTTTGTGTTTAAAAAAACGTATTTAGTGACAAAGTAAATGGGTCAAATTAAGCTGTACATATTTATTTTCAAATAAAAACACTTTTACTACTTTAAAAAACACTTTTTATTATAAAACTAATATTTTAAATTAGAACAATTCAACCACTGTTGACGTTTGGAGTTTCGTATTCAATGACTGCCGCAATGGTTTATGGGAGTACTAAGGTGCCAACTTCAAACAATTGAAATATATTTAGGTGAATAAAAAATTATGTACGTATATAAAAATATTTTCTAGAACTATCTGAAAGTGTACTTTAATTTATGTGCCGGATAAAAAAAAGGCATCAATATTCATAACAATGATTAAACGTGAGTCGCAAATAAATTTTTGGACAGTAATATAGACGCTATAATCAGTGGGAATCTCGTTCCACGAAATATTGATACCTTCTAAAAATACACAGGCGTCACTGCTGGGGTCAAAGATTGCATACGCAAATAACATGTAAATTATTTAATAAATTTATTCATATTTAAAATATGAATAGTTATGTAAATAATAAAAAAAGGTAAATTTAGATTTAATTTTGATGTTTATGTCATAAATTGTACATTCTATTCCAACTTCCGTTTGTGACATCGTTGACTTATTCGTGAATTTGACAGTTCTTGAGGACGTAGTGGTTTCAAGCATAAGAGAATTACTGTCTATGCAAGAAACACAGTGTTATAAAGGTTGCGTAAAGGTTAGAATCAACGTTATAATATTATCTAAATTTTACATACATTGTAATTTAAGTACAGGTAATAAACATAACCTATTATTACAATTATTAGACTTTTCACATAAACTTGTTTCTTTATTAATCTAAATATTTTTTTGTTTATTTTATTTTGTTTTGATATTTATATAGAGGGTCTTTCAACAAGAGCGGTTATTTTAAATCAATAGAGAAACGCAATATTTCCGTGAAAAGTGAGGATATTTTAATTTTAATCTAAAGTACAAACTCTGAGGTTAGTAATTGAACACAATATCTGCCAAATCTCATCGAAATATTACGTTTTACAATTGATTTAAAATGAAACATCCATAAAATCACAGCGTTTGTTGAAAGACGTAAAAATACTGTTATGATAGCTGTAATAATCTTCTACATAAAACCTATGTGATATATACTTGAAATTTACATTTACTCGTACTTTAACCAAGTTTTAAATATATATCTTTGACAAAATAATATTGATTCTATATACTCGTATATATATATAGACAGGGTATTTCAATTCTGAAATACAAATTTTGAAGGAATTTACATGAATCCACTATATAACAATCTAGAAGAAGAAGAAGAATGAAGCGTGTGATGAATCACGGAACTGTCATTTGCACGCTATTCACATAACAATGAATAATAATCAATGTTTTTCTCCTTTTACTTAGTGTTCGTTTGCGACGTTTGTTTCCTAAAAAATTCTCTTTTATAGTAAACAAACTTCTGTTGAAACTGAACTTAAAATCCTCGCTGTACATTACAAAAAGATACGAGCGAAATAAATTAGTAGTACATACTTGTATTTTAGTAATTTTTATAATATAGAGCTTCTTGCGTGTGATCTGTATAATAAGGAGCAAAAAAAAGTAGAACCGATATATATGACATGTGAAAAAGAATGCTTAAAAGTTCCAAGTCTAACCCGGCCTTCCCTACAGGACAAGTTATATAGAGTATAGTGGGTATACATATTCTAAAGCTACATATAGTTCAAACTACGATAGTTCGGCGGCGACTTATACTAAAAAGAGGTTATAAGAGCGGTATAAATCTATAATACGATAATGAATTTTATCTATTCGTTTCTATATACATGATAGAAAAATAAGTAAGTCAGTGGTTTTTAGTTATATCGGTAGTTTATACCCCACAACAAACAACACAATATAAAATAAAGTATACATAAGTAAAAACACTTACCAGTTAGCCAGTCCAGCAGTTTAACAATCTGATAGTTCATGTCCAAGTATAATAAATATATTTTCACGCAGTTTAGGGAATTTTAACTTCAGTTTCTGGTTTTTAGTTTTAACACTAACCATAAAATTTTTAAATTGTTTTATTTTTCTCACAACTCAATAACTTTTTTGTACACCACTTTTTCTTGTATCTTTCAAAAATTGTTCATAATTGTCTGAGTTTATTTTAAAATTAATTTATTATAAAGTAATACTGAGGGTTAAAAAATTGTAGTTACAAAATAAATGTTAAAAAAATTTAAATGGAAATTTAAAAATTTGAAATTATTTTTTAGCTTTTTCTTATTTTCACTATTTATATAAACCTTTTTTGTGTAAGTTTTTTTTTATATATTTTTCCATAAATTAGGCTCACCGATTTCTCAAACATATTGGTTTAATCGGTGGCCATAACCCTAAAAAAATATACTCCGATGATGCCGGTACCGCAAGCCTGCAAATGGCGGCCATATTGAGGTTTTAGAATCCGTTTTAACTAACTGCAATATTTATTGTTTTTAATTTAAATCTACGCGTATGAGAATATAAAACACACTTTACTAATAACTGCAGGAGTTCAACGTCAGAAGATAATTGACAGGAACAGTATATCTGTAGACCAATGTTCAACCTGAAAATAACATCAATATAAATTCAAAATACAATTAATATTGGAGAAAAACAATATATAAAAAAAGAAACAAGAAGAACGAGAAACAGGAGTGATGACGGAAAACGTTAGGACAAGATAGCGAAGAAGATGAAGTTGAGGGAAAAAGCGATAAAAAAAGAACATTGAAACGAGAATGAATAAGTGAGATAAAGAAGGAGTTACAGGGAAGAAGCAAAAAGAAAATAAGAGGAAGAAATAATTTTAAATATAGCGAAATATTCGTAAACTTTTACTCTATTTTAAGTTGAAGCTATTATCGCTATTTAAACTAGCTATTTGCTATGTCGGCTTATTGACATCTTTAGGATACACTTGAAAGATTCATCCTATAAATGTATTATTTAAAATTTAAGAAAATAGACTTATTAATGGGTTTTATATCTATTTTTCATAATTTAGAAGTAGAAGGGACTAATTTTTCTATATTTCTTCTTCAAATTTCCCATTCCATGAAACAAAAACTACACTCTTTAAGCGTCATATTTTGTGTTCTATAGATGAACGAAAAACATTTTTTCTTTAAACTAGAGTATACTAAAGTATAGGTTATATTATTAGTATAGTTATTATTATTACAGTATTGGTATTATTTTTGCAGTATTATAATAACTAGAAAGCTAATAATAATCCTTGCAAATAGACAAGAGTTTAACTGTTGTTGATCTCATACAACGAAGATGAACATAAAGAATGATTCCTCTTGAAGAATGACTTGCCACTTCACTTGTAAAAGAATTGTTTGCATTATAGCATATAGAAATAGGCAACTGCAAAATAAAAAATGTGAAATCTTACGTCGTGGAATGCATCAAGTCATGTGCCTCTGCATCGCAACGCAATCGATGTTACACCTTTATGGTAAAGACTTTACATTTAGAAATTGTTTGTAATTAGCAAAATTAACTTTACTATAAATTACTAAATGTAATATAGAATAAGTAAACTATAATCTAAAAATCGTCGTTTTTTAATAAAGGCTAAAAATATTGAGTGGATTTTGTGAAAATGTATTCGTATTTCATACATGCTTATGTATATAAGCGTTTTGTTAAAAATGAATATAACTTACAAATGAATGCATGATATTACATAACATCTATTAAATAATTATAAAAAAGTAGAGATCAGCGAAGATCGACTCCTGACCCTACTGCGGTTACGAGTGAGTAAATGCTCAATATGTAATGTAAAAATGTAATCATATTATTATATTAATTAATATATTAATAGAATAGGTTAAACTAGAGTCACCGTCATCGGTGGATGGCAGGTATCACCAATTTTCAAATATCACCAAAATAAGATCAATGTGTGTAAAATAAATGAAGAAAAAAAAATATTACAAATATTAGAGTTACTCCTGCTAAATACAAAACGTAAATTTATGTATCGTTTATTAAAATATGCAAAATAAACTTAAAATCTTTTACTGATACGAGGTGCGGCTATTAAATAACGGGACTAACGCTGATACAGAAGAACGCCAGCGATCGACAGAGTGTTTATCGTGAAGCCTTCTCTTTTGAATGCGGAGTTTCCCGTTTCTGTAAGCAAATCAGTATAGCCTTCGTAATATAATCCATAGGCTTTGTTCGCATTAGAGTTGTTTTTCATATCGTATATTAGTTTAATATGTAGTATAACATAACATTGCATAAAAAGAGTTGTTAACGTCAGAAAACGTAAATTTTTATCAAAAGATAATTCTTATTTCGATTTTCTACTTTGTTGGCAGGTGATATGGTATTGTGACTACATATATGTGAACTACACTACTGCCTAATAACTTTATAATTATTTGAGCACATCATTTTTTTACTTATTAAATTAAACTTAAAAAGATTAGTGGATTACTACAGAAAATTTTTCAAATAATGATACTATGAATTCTTTGTAATGTTACAATTATTCATATCACAGAAAAGTCGTCGTATTAGTTACTTGCATTGTTGTATGTATAATAGTAATATTAAACAAACTGACATTCGTACTAATATTTGTTGTCAAGGTATTGGTATTTGGTTGATCCAGTAAACAATGAACAATGGATTTAAACAAACATCCAACGTTTAACATGTACATATCTCTACGCAAATATTATACAACGAATTTTGTTAATATTTGCTCTTTTAACAATATAACGCAGAACCCATTGGAACAAAGGATTATGAAAGGAAAATCTAAAATAAAATTCGAGAGTATTTAAAATGTAAAAAGAGTACTTTAATTATGTAATATTTTAAATTGTGAACCGGATCCTGACCATAACTGATGTTGATAATAAATTAACTGGAAGATCTGTAACTGAACGAATCTGACAACTTAAAATTTACAAGAAATATTCTACAAGGAAATTAGCAGTAATAAAATAAATGGAACAGCGGGTGTTTGCAAGTATAAAAGGAAATTGAACTTCTGGTTTCTTCATTTAGAAGTTGATCTGTAATTATTGATAGTGAACAAAGCAAATAAATGTTATTTAGCAATATGTGTGAAACATTTAGTGTATTTACTTCACATGACAAGTACAAGATGGCGTAACAGATGTTCCGCTTATAACTAGATAACGGACACCTGATCAAACTGAACAAAGAACATAGATACATTTGTCGAAATATTTACACTATACAAACTCACGACAATACAATAATAGAACATTTAGGACAATACACACACGGCAGCCTTCCTTCCAAGATCAAATACAGACTACCGAAAGGCGCAATCCTCTAGGTGCATGCTACACAACATAAGCATACTTATTTCTTTATATATAAAATTCTACCATAGCAAAGTAGTGTCTTTAACAACGTTTCCCTACAGAAAGACACAAGACAAAACACAATTCAAGGCATCAACTAAGAACATCGACAATGTGGAATTAGGCTCAGGCCAGGAACCATACATTAGAATAAGACATATTGTAATTAAAATTAATTATTGTAATAACATTCGAATTTGAAAAAAAATTGGAAAAAAATAGAATTAAAAAAACTGTAGTTTATTATTAAAGAATATCATTTTTGTTATTATTTGTTAAAAGATAGTTAACAAAAAAATAATACATCGTCGCAATTCAAAAACAATTTATTTAATTTGCTAAGTAACCAACTTATAGTGAAAATATGCTCTCTAATACATAATAAGAATAAATACGATAGAAATATTTAACTTGCAGGAATGTCATTAAAAAAAGTTAAAAAATTCAAAGTGACAGTGCTTGGCCTAGCCCATTAATTATAAAGTAAACCTTGACATAAAATTCAATTTAATTTTATAAAATAGAACTTAATACTTTCTTGCGAAACTTTTAATATTGGTAGAATCATTAGATTTATATTTTGATTATAAATACAATTCTTTTCTACTAATAGATTTAAGTAATGGTATTATTTAGTTTAACTATGAATATTAACTAATTACTTAACTTAATCCATAACATGTATGCCAAGACCACTCTTATTTTATTTATTCTTATATTTAAGTCTTTATTTTTATATTTAAGGCTCAACGAGGGATGAGCCACTACATCTTACTTGGACGTGGCGTTCGTTATGAGTCACGAGAACAGGCTAGGGCATTTACAATTTATATTTAAAGTCCAGTATTAATGTCGCAGTAACTATAAGTAATAGTTGATATAATGGACTCTATGACATTGGTATTTCTATTGACAAGTGAGCCAATCCAATCAGGACACATGATTCTCAATTTTTCTGACTTTCATTTTCCTCTGAACTTAATATCTTTTACTTTCTTTCATATGTAAACATTTTTCAATTTCTTTATTAAGTCTTATTAGAAAAACTCTCTGGTACCTAAAAGGAAAATACATCTTTGGTATTTGATTGCTATACAAGTCGGTATATTTTATTTATTTACTTTTACTTTGCTCCTGAAACTCAAACAATTACTTCCGACGAAACGTTAAATAATTCAGTAGGCTTCCGCAGAAAAGCTATAATAGGAATTCTCTCAGCTCTGTTAAAAGTCAGATTTTATTAAAGGTAATGTTATATAAAATAAATGTCAAGTTCAAAAATTATTTAAGAATTATATTTTATTTTTGGCTTTAATTTTCTTGTCTAATTATATTGAAACAAAATTTATATAACAATAAAAATAATTTACAGCTAAGTTCTAACTGGTTGTGAACAAATTTTTATTTATAAAATATTTTATACCTTTATTGATATATTATGTGTACATTGGTTTAAAAAAAATATTGAACCAAAATTCCTAAAATCCCAACAAATCGTTACAGTGGTACGTTAAAGTGAACTATATTTTTCAAAATATAAAATATAATATTTGATTCTTCATTTTACTTTCTATACGTTTGTAACGATAAATAAATATTGATACATAAAAATGAATAAATATTTCTCTCTGTCGTTAAAGTTATATTTCTTTTTTTCTTGAAGAAAGAAAATAATTTATTCAATTTTTTATGTCGTTGAGCACAAATTCCTTTTCCGATTTGATAACATAAGGGGAAGTTATATTTGAAAAGCAGGATGTTGGGTAAGATACATTGAAATTCTATGAAAGAAAAAGTTTACAATAATATGATAGGTCCTTTTTAAATTTTTATAGCATAAAATTAAAAAAAAAAAAAACAACAAGTGCACAATTTTTTAATTTTTCATAGAAAATATTATATAAATTTATGAACATATGGGCGCGGATCTTCTCACTTTGCTCTTATGCTTAAGTGCTTTTACATTGAGCTGCGGTTGTTTACATTTCTACTAGAAAGAGAGATGTCCGCAAACATATAATTACCATTCGTTTAAAATAATCTACTTTTGAATGCTCCCACAAAGCACATTTACAAATATATTTAAGGTTTATTTTGGATAAAAAGGTTTACTTGTTACATCTACATACATCTTGTTACATAAGGTTACAGGCTTATTCCTAGCGTTCTACAAGCTTCGTGGGCATAAATCAAAGCATTTTCTATTGACTATGTAACAGATTCATATGTAACTTATATAAAAACGTAGTGTTGAATAAAAAATATTACGTAAAATAAGACTTGAATTTACTAATCTACATTCATACTAATCATTTAGTACATAGTCTACTAAAAGTCAGATGAAGAAGGTTGAAAGTCCCTGCTCAAGATAAATGATAACTAAATTTATGAAAGGTAATTTCAATATTTACAGGCTCGTTACATATTCAACATTTTAGACATTTCTACTCATACTACAAACACATATTCACATATCTTTTATAAAAATATGCAAATCTGTTCAGATTCTAGTACAAATATTCAGAAACCTGCCTAAAAATCAAAGCCGAATTCGAGCTTTCAGACAACCTTTATTCATGATTGAGCGGACACAAAAACAGTGAAACAGACAGATGTACGTACAGGCATACAGCTGTAGAAAAAAGGAACCCACTAGATGTCTACGCATTTTTTATAAAAGTAAATATGAACATTTTTTTTACTTTTCCAGAGAATTTATACTGACAGAAATGTAACTAACTGTCATCACCTGCGTTCTCTTGTTAACAAGATGCTTTCATGATTTAGATGTTGACAGAGAGGTTTTACCTTTATACACATTTATATTAGGACTACATTAAAAAGTTCACTCAATTATGGGATGTAAAATGACAAAAGTAATTGAATGTTATTTTTATAATAAAGATAGATGGCAAATATAAAAGAGAGCAAATTCAAAAAATTTGCACCAAAAACATTCAAGAAAAGGACATTTATTTTCATTTGCAGATTGCAGTTAAGAAACCTTTTGCCACGACAAGGTTTCAGAGAGATTTCAAAGTGTACAAGTATTTCGCATTATTTGTGAAGCGTATTATACACACATGGATCAAGACTGACTCATTAAAGTAGTGTTAGCTTTAAAATTATTTATGTGCACCTAAGACTATCAAGAAAATTGACGATGAACGATTTACTCATTAGATATTTTATTAACTATACGATTTCTAATTTAAAACAAAAATCAGATCAAATCAGTCAGATAAAGAGCACCTAACAACTAACAACTAACAGCTATCAGAAATAGAAGAAGATCGTCAGTGCTAGGAGTGATCTTAAAAATAAGACGACCGCAAATAAAAAATTGTGTAATACTCTGATAAAGCAAACATGATTGATGTGAATAATTTTTTTAAAGAATGAAAACTTTGCATGTCAATTAATTTAGCAATTAAAAATTCTTGCGATATTCATGATTTATGTACAATTATGTTAAATTATGTATTACCAACATCTGGTGAAGAGTAATTAATATATAATATTTAATTTCAATAATAACCTTAAAAATATATTGGTAAATCTCCCTACGGTGCTGGTGTGGTGGTAAATGGTTTAATATGTGTAGGATTTGACATGCTTCAAACACAGTTACACACGAAACATAGTAGATCTACAAATACAAGAGACAAAACAGAACAAATATACACTAGATCAGGTGTGGAAAAAGGACGGTGCTAGGAAAATGGAAAATCTATTTAATGCAAAAACGTAAAATCATAATCTTTTGAATATACAAGTAATTCAACCTTTTTCTATTTTAGTTTACTGTCATCTGATTTTTACATATTTAAAATAGTTGAACCAACAGTTATAGAAGTTTATAGTAAAAACATTTCAGCTTGAGCGCATATTAGAAAGAGGTAAACAATAAGACGTAACGTTTTGAAATTTAAAATATGGACAAGTATGATACATGATAATTGAAATGAATTTTTTTTCTATATACATTATTGTCTAGAAAGATGGCGAAAAAAATTGCATCATTCATCTTCATAGTCACAACTTAGCACAGAAAACAAACTCCTGCTCTACAAAACTATACTTAAACCGGTATGGTCATATGGTATACAACTATGGGGTACTGCATCTACCTCAAATATTGAGATACTCCAAAGATTTCAGTCCAAAATGCTAAGGATTGTCACGAATGCACCTTGGTTTATACCTAATCACATAATACATCGAGACCTGGATATACTTACAGTAAAAGAAGAAATAGTGCTTAGAACCAAAGTATACAAGGAGAGAATAATAGAACATCCAAACAATTTGGCCAGCTGTCTAATGTCCAATATTTCCACAGTACGCAGACTGAAAAAGAAGGTACCTCAGGACCTACTAGCCAAATAAACAGAATCTAGGATCTATTAAAATTGAGGGATGAGTCAATGGGTATATTCCGCGCAAGACATTTTATTTTGACATACCTATCACTGAATGTCCTATAGGCAGGACAGATTGTAATAACCTATAGTAATAAAAAAAAAAAAAAAATTCATCTTCATCTTTAGATAAGGCAAGAAAAATGATTAGAGAGTTTACTAATTAAGGAAAGGCAACTATAGCTTCTAAAATAAGGACCTAGTTTTTGCAGTAGGTTAAATAAACAGAAAGGAACATTTTATTTCGTAGTTTTTCTTTAGTTATTAAAATTAGCATAGTAGAGCATATCTTCACCTATTCAAAAATATTTTTTGCAATATTCATGACTCTTACGACCACTTTTATGAGATTTGCATTATTGCAACAAAAAATAGTTGCCATTCGACGGGATTTCGCAATGGATCCACTTAATGTATTATAACTCCATTCCCAAACACTTTGTATAAGTAAATTGGCAGGAGATATTGGATAAATTTTGTCAGGAGTCACGTTGATTATTTGTCCCGTTTTGATAACTATGGTAACTTGATAAAGATTTTGTTCTTTCAAAATTTTCACGACTTATTTATGTGTCTGCTGAAAGTATACATATTTTCCTTGAGTGATATTTCCTATTTTTTACTCTTCAGTACTTTTTAGGTATAAATATATTTATGGTCAGCAACCTTATGTGAAAGTCTTAGTTTTACACAAAACATTCGACCAGATTTTAAATTAGCACACCAGACCAATTTGCCATCCCTGTTTCCAAACTACACACAACACACTATGTGCTATACTCTATATATTACACAGGGCACCCAAACTAATTCGGATTGTAGCATATTTGTAATACCCGAATCAAAGACACGGACACGAAACTCGTGGCTATTTAAGAGTGTGTGTCTGTTAGGATTTGGATTGGGATAGAACCAGCGAGTACCAGCATCTTGAAGGAACAATCCGCGTGGTCCACATCTGTGTTTTATATTGATACGCGTACAAACAGCATCTCCTACTTACTACTCACGACTATATTATACCTACGAAAAGATCGTCAGAATGTGTAGAAGAGTAGTAGTAGTAGTTTAATTGTTGCAAAATAACTATAACGTGTACGATTTTAAACAGAATAGAATATATGATGATCGACTTAGATGTTTAGCAATATTATATTCTATATTTTTATATAATTGTAGTACAATTTTATTTTTTTAATGATTTACAGAAGTCAAAGGTGAAAGTTGAGAAAGGATTTTGTGTGAATTGTATTAATTTCTTTGAAGTAATCGCAAAATCTAATTTGAATCAATTTTAACAATTTTATTTACGTAATTTTACAAAACCTGTTAGTTTGATGTTGCGTGACTTATATAGTTGCAATTATCCTAACTCCAACAACAATAATATGACGACGTTTCTAACGACAAACAAAACAGTGTGGTAAATTACAAGTTTATAGTATTGAAATAATCATAATACGTAATTTAATTTCTTTCTGGTTGTAACATTTATTTTAAGCGCTATTCTAAATTTCATATCCAGTCACAATTCATGCCACAAAGTGGGGTCTCAAATAAGTTCGAAGTTACATGTTTCAACCTATGCAATCGAAAGCTTAACATTGCTCAGCGTAGCAATTGTAATCAACAACTGACGTTCGAAGGTAATGGGAATATTGTAAAAATAGGACGATTGATACAATAGGATGCTTAAACAGATTAAAGAGATTCGAGCATGGGTGTCACATACTTAAAAATAGTATATATAATCAAATTTGTAACTGTATAAGAATATTAAAATTTTAACAAATTCAGTACAATTTAAGAACAAATTTTATGACTTGTAACAGGAAAGGGATAATATTCAATTAAGTTTATTGAAATGTAATTTCGCTTAATTCAATCACATTTTTATTTAGCGTTTTTTTAGATTCTAAACACAATTATTTGTACTTAAGGTTTATCTAACATAACAAAAATTATTTTTATGTAATATATATCGTTTTGTGACCCATTTTTCGGCGTTTGAAAAATAAGCCTATCTTTTCTTGCTAGATACTTTTTATGATTATAAAATTGTAAGGGTTAAAGACTAATAGCTATAAAATAAGACCGTTTTAGATTAAATATTACTAAGTTTTATTTAAGTAAAATATTACACAATTGTAAAGTAACATCCATGTTCTATGTTTAGCGGATATATTGTGTTAAACTTATGCATTAAAGGCAGAACGATAAAACAAGGGATTCACACAACATATGAAACGTGAGCTACTTGTAACATTGCAAAAAGAGTATTCCCCAATGCAGTATGTTTTACTGCAATTTCAAACCAACAAATTGTGTGATACAATTTCAAATAGAAAAATGATAAATAATAAAATTAAAAATTTTGTATATGGAATATGTTCGAACAATCAAATTATGTAACATGCTAAAGGCGCGCAGTGTCCGTAGGCAGACAAACATTCCAACAAACAAACAAAGATAGGAACTGGTTGTTTTCTATTATATTTAAAATTATAACTTAGTAATTTAATTATTTTAAAATTTGTTTGATTATCATTTTCCTCTCTCCACTCTCTCATTTTTAGAATACGACTACTCGATTTAGAATAGCACTACTGGCAATTTTGGACAATTATGAATAAATTATTTTATATTTGAAGGAATTTAAAAATAAAAGAAAGACAAAACTAGTTTATTGAAATTAAATTAAATTAAATATAATATAATAATAATAACATTAGACTTGTTTTTATTTTAAAACATTTAACAGAAATTTCAATTGATTTCAATAATACCCTCCAATTGCCAAACAATTGTGTCGAAAATTACCTAAAAGTTTCATAAATTATAAATAAATATTTACGTTAAAACAGAAATTTTCATTAAATTAAAAATAAATTTAATTGGAACTAAAAAAAAATTGGAATCCATTAAGATTCTAATCCTACAGCATTCTGAACTGTCTTCAAAACAACAAAAAAAGGCGCCAAAAATGCGAGACCAAAATAGATCTAATATAAACTGGCATTTGTTGTTATAAATAAAAGTGAACATAATTATACCTAGAGAATACAAATATGAGAGTCAGTGAGTGTGCATGTATTTAGCATATATAATATATTTAAATTGATTCTTTATATATTATAAGAGAGTATATTGGGTACAGTAACCTTGAAAGTTCGCGAGAATAAGTTATAGCACGTGACTGAATATTTTATCATTTGTTTACAAGAAGATATGCGTTAAAATGTATTGTATATTGAACTCTGTTAGAAGTCATGCTTCATTCACATTAGAATGCAGTAAAATAACAATGTCTCCATACATTTTGAGGTTAGGAAACTTTTTGTAAGATAATAGCAGAAAACATATGATAATTTTTTACTTATTGTATACAAGTCAACATTCTTACTTTACTGTTATAGATATTTGCATAAAATAGGCTAAGCAAGACAGTAAAATGCAAAGACATTGGTAACAGTTATTATTAAGGTAAATATTTACCAAACTTGAAATCCAACTGGAGGAAATGCCATGTGATGGTGTCAAGGAAATAATATCTACAGAGCATATTAAAAGGTTTCTTCACGTTACACAATGACTTATTAAGAATAAACACTTTTTAAAAACTCACAAAAGCACTATATTTATATTTAGTCTAAAAATAATTAACACATCTCACTTACACACTAACTTTTAAAAACTTAATTTGAATGAAAATGTTATTAATAACAAATAGCATACCTCAAGTATTATTTACATAAAAAGCAATGTTTAATTCATTTAAGTTATTAACTTTTATTTAGATTTCAGTATACAGGTTAGAACTTAATAATAAAAATATTCTAGCGTCATCCGACCATGTTACGCAAGTAACCCAGGCCGGTTCAAGATGAACTGACAAAACGTGGAACACCACCGCGCCGTTGAGAGGCAGGAACGATCGTACGCGGTACACGGTATCAGAAATAGAGAAAAGGTTTGCCAGACGACAAACATATGTACTATAGATATAGCTCCATCTTATTCTAACATGCGCAGGACATCAGACATGCTTACCGAATACATACGAATATTAGAACTTTTAGTTCGGTTGTACTCGGATTGCGATATGTTCGTTTATTCGTTTCATGCTCCAGGTTAAGCAAAGTTAAAATGAAAAACACACTATGTGATTATAAAATGTTTGATCATGTTGAAGAATGTGTTTTTTCATCATAATTTTCATGAATTCATAATCAAGAAGTTTTCCGATTACATTTGTGTAAAGGGAGCTTAATGAAATTTTCATTGAGATAAGAGATAAGGTGAGCGACCACCAAAATTTACGAACAGATATTATACAAGAGCTCAATTAATTTAGGGAAAACCGGAAAAGTCACTTTTCCGGGGTTGTGCATTTCCTCTAATTTAAAAATTTAATTTAATATCTATTAATGATATTTCAATGATTAGAAATTATTTATTGGAAGGCTTTGTGAATAAAAGGTTAATTCTGAATTGAGAAAGAAATGTATGATGAAACTTGATATTGAAATTATTCGTTCTAATCAATGTTGGAACATTTCAAATTGTAATCAGTGCAATGGGCTTGTGTCCTATGTCTTAATTTTTATAAAAGTGTACTATATATTGATAAAGTGGGTTACTAGAACCTCAAATGTTCAATTATTTGTTAATAACTCCTTATATGTTAGGAGATATTCAAAGTTGTACAACATTCCACATGCATGTGACTTCACAACCGCTGCCAACTTTACAGCTCATAAATCTCTACTATATGTATTTATATATCAAAATATCAAATATTATTTACAACTATTTCAAAGAACAATATACTTTCAATATTATGTCTGCCGTAACAGGGTTAAATAAAATAAAAACTTATCATTCTTTGACTTGACTTGATTATTTCGACTACCAACAGCTACAAAACATTACCACAGCAGTGACATACTCAACAAATAACTGACGTTAAAATGCATTTCACGTCATATAAATATGACCGACCATTTCTAGCGCTAAAACTATAATTCAAATTTTTAATTGTTATATCTCCGTCAACATTTAGATATTTAATAAAATTGACACGGCTATACACATTTATTAACATCAAGTTCAATCAACAATTGAAAAATCGACCACTAAAAAATGAGGACACAAGCTCATTGTACTGCTTTCATTCTTACCAGTGCGAATTTGTATATTTCACAAGAAATGAAATTAAGACAATTACTCGTATACCTATGGCATCGATAAATCAAAAAAAAATAATTAAAGGATTACCACTATCTTGCTGATAAGAGTTATTCCTAGTTACTAAGTTTCAGGTTTAATTTTATGCTTAATGTTATTTGGATGTTATTGTTTCTTAATTATCAGACTGTTTATTAAAACATATTTAATATCAAATTTATCTACAAAAACTTATTCGACATCACTTGTTAACCTGTTATTCTCAACTGTTTGTTTCTGACTCTTAGCTTACTGGCAACACGTTTTCTAAATATCTGCACACAAAAAGCAGTATCGAACAGAGAGAACTGAAGTGAAATTATTAACAGCGCTTACGTGTAAATTAAAATTATTGAATGGGTTCTATTTTGTACATTTTGAAGGTACATTGACTTACATTTTTTAAATTCTGTAATATATTGCTTTGTATCAACATATATGTACATATGTACAGTGTCGCTCGAAGAGAGGGGCACATATAGCACTTACCCTCTTCCTTGATTTTGAGATTTACACTAAATAAAATCTGTGAGTCTGTGACAGATTTGCCCGAAATACATAGGGCCTGAAGTTACCCTACTTTCTCAAATTATCTCCGGACGCCCATGTATGCATTTTATTGTTTATTATTTGGTTACAATGAGACTAAAATTAACATTAAGTTTGTGGTATTTCGCTTGAAATATATTTGCATAATTTCACGACAGATGTATAATAAGACATATTTTCTTTATTTAAACTAATACATTGTATTCAAAAAGTATTTGCCTTAAGTTATATTCCTTTGTTAATATTGTTAATTTCTTTGGTATTTTTTAATTTGGAGATACACTTCAAAGTACTATGTTGAGTTCTTCGTATTGTTTTGTAGTTATTGTTTAATTTATCATATTTAAAAAGTTAATTAACTTTTGTATTTAAAATAAATAAACAAAAAGAATTCTATTCGTTTAATTATGTATTTACACTTTGTATGATATTTTTAGAATAAACAAGTCGTTATCTTCTATTACAAAGTTAAATCGCACCTTTCATTAGTATAATACGAGGCGTGTTTTTTAAGGAAGTACCGTTTTGGAATTAAAAAAAGACGTGCAAAGATATCGCAATAATTTTATTTTTACATGAAAGCCTGTACCTTAATCTACTTTTCTACATAATTTCCGTGAATATTGAGGCACTTGTCATAACGTGGCACCAGTTTTTGAATACCCTCATCATAAAATTCTGCCGCCACATAATAAAAAATGCGATACAAAACACTACGAGAATATTGAGGAAACCAGTCGCACATTGATGAAATTATAAAGCGTCTGTTTTCTCTCACCTTTTCTTCCACTTTCTGCACAAAATCTTCATTAAAGACCGAAGGACGCCCACTCCGTTCTTCATCATGCACATTTGTGCGGCCATCTTTAAATGCTAACCCATGCTTAACCCATTTCCTTACCATTCCATCACTCATAATGTTTTGTCCGTAAACTTCACAGATCTCACGATGAATATCGATCGGTTTTACGCCTTTAGCACTAAGAAATTGTATAACAGCCCGTACTTCAAAATCGGCGGGACCACGATTGTCGAAGGCATCTTAAACACTCAGTAAACAACGTATACAATGAAGAATCAGACTGTAATGGCGTCAGTGCGTAGACAAGAGATGTAGGTAACCAGCGCGCATGCGCGGAACGCCGACCGTAGCGCTGCAAAGGCGGAAACGCAAAACGGTACTTACTTAAAAAACATGCCTCGTATTTAAATTAGATTATACTCTTTTGTGATTAACTTCCTCTGCTAAGAGCTAGAGGTTAGTAAATCGAAACTATCGAAGCTTTGGTGATGATGATGTTCTATTGAATGTTGTAAACATGCATGTTCCACGTCTCTTTACTAAACAATTATTTTTTTTTAATTCTACCAATTATTTAAAAAATGAATTATAAATCGTGTTGTAGTAGATTTACTCCACAACGTTTAGTTTGAATCAAAATAAAATAATTTATCAAATAATTAACAAACCACAAAAATATTAAAATATATATGTACCGGAGGTCCAATCAACAAATTTATTTATTTATTTAATATTATTTAACGTGGTCTTTTTCCAATATTGAGACGTATCACCAGGGACTTCTTATACTATGTTGGCAGTTTTTACGGTATCTTGGCTTCATATATGTGAATTATACCACTGTCCAATGAGTTTTTATGATTATGAACACATAACCAATTTAAATATAATAACAACCAAACCCAGAAAATATAGCGATGGTCCGAGGATCGAACCTAACAACACAGCAAGCTGGCATCAACAATCAACGCTCTCGGTCACTGTGCTGTCGTAAATCTACGCAATAAACAAGTGAGCCACTGCCAAATCAATCATTTAACTGAAATTAATTTACATAAATAATATGCAAGTATACTATATTGAACAAGTGCTTGCGTTTTCAAAATATCGGTGCTTTTTCAATCAAATATTGTTATTTACTTGTGGTATTATTTATTATGTGTATACTTGAAATTATTATGTAAATTCTTTTTTAAAATAATATGAGAAGGATAATAGATAATAGTGTAAGAAACATCATGTTCTAAAAATTCAATTTATTTTTACTGTAATCATTTACATCAAAATATGGTTTTTACATTATTTTTTTATTGATCAGGAGTCTATAAAATGTAATAAATTTATAAGTCATGCTATAAGATAACCACTATCAAAACATGCAATCATATATTGCATAATGCTTCATATATTTTTATTTTCAAATTTTCTTCCAATTTGTAAATTGAAGAATTTTTACTTAATTTCTTTATTGCATTTAAAACTATATTACATATTATTCTAGATACCAAAAGATTTTTTATTACGTATATTATTTAGAAATATAATATACCTTATGACAAATAAAGACTTTCTGTAAAATATAAATGATAGGAAGTGAATGAAACAATATTAATTGACGCAGTGTACAATGTAGTATCGATCGTTGGTCTAGGGACTTTCCATGTATGTTGGTTCTATTTGCCGGGTTCAAATCGGGGGAAAGTTAGCAGAGAAGCGCAACATCGAGGAAATGAAATCATCCCCACCCAGGAAACTCACATATACACTGTATATAATACTACATACTCCATCGTACACTGTAATTATATACAAAGTATAAAATGTTTCAAATTTTACTGTATTTATTAAATTATTAACTATTGGAGGAGGTGAAAAGGGTCAAATAAGAATCTAAGTAGGAAGGAGGGCAATTAGATTCGAGGAGAAAATGAGAAATGCTGAAGGCGAGATCCTAAGGAAAATAAGGAAGGAGAGTAATAAGGAGGGAGGAAGAAGAGGAAAGAAATGGAATAACTTTAAAGAAAAGGAATGGCGACAGAAGAGGCAGAGAGAAGAATAGAAGAAGGCACAAGTGTGGAAGAGGAGCTAAGGAACAGAGACAGGGAGATACAGCAGCAGAAAACAATGGAAAAAATGGATAATAGCAAAGCTGTCTTAGAGTTCGATCTCTGGACTAGAATTATATTTTCCAGGTTTGGTTGTTATGAAGTAAGACAAATACATTACAACGCAAGACTGGCCGTAAATTTGGTTAAGTAATAAAGCACGTAACCCAGGTAGAAAATGTAATACAATGAATTAAGCTAGTAAGTTGAAACTCATATTGCAAGACAATATCAATACGACAGAAAAATAATCTTGGAAATAGATTGTGAAAAGCTTGCACTGCAAGACAGTTTTCTACCTGAGAAATTAAGAAATGAATAGTAGGTATTATGAATGAATTTAGATATGTTGCTGTTAGTTGTACATACAAAGTTAAACTAAACGCTATTGTAATTACTATGTAAAATAAAGAGATTAAGAAATAGCTATAAAAATAAGTATATAATCATAGTCTTAAAATTTAATTATAAGTTATAGTTAAATGCATTATTAAGAAACCCATAAAATAATCCATTGTATACGAAAGCCGTTAGACGTTTGAATTTTATAATCGAGAAAGCGAGACGCAACGCAGCTCAGCGCATAATCGTACAACATCATCAGTTCATTGTAGAATCATCGTCAGTAGCATTTAGTGTTAGCTTGAACTGTAATCGGTTTCCGCAGTTAAACCCGGAAGTAAAACAATGCTTATACATTAGCGAACAATAAAACATCAGCTGGGTTCAATCCCTTTTTATAAAATAATAATAATGGAACGGCTACTCCAGGGTTGAATGTGACTAGTTTAGATGGTTGTTAGCAGGGTTGTACTTAGTATAGGGTTGCACCCTAAGAGGACTAAGCTGAAACTCCGAAATTTTGTTAGAGCCCCATTCAATAATCAACAACTAGTGAGAAATAAATTGAAGTTTCATGTATTTTCCAAATTAATAAATAAAAGTTTGGGTGTCATCCATAAATTTTATGATTTCTTAATGATTCTTCCCCATTTCACTACGCATGTTCACTACGTTTTAATAAAACATTTTTTTTTAGTCTTAGTTTATTGTTTGGTTATGTTTTACTTTTTTTTGTAAGTTTAATTTTGGAGACTCTCTCTCTCCCCACTGTCATACTTTGAGACTGATATAATACTCGCTACCAATTATTCAAGTTAAATTATTGTAAATATAAGTTTCCTTTTCTTATATCCTTTTAGAAACGTTTGCAATAATGTTTACAGTTATGGTTCACACTTTCTAGCTTTCTACAATCTAATTTACATTTTCTACCTCTATCGTAGCTGTCGTTTTTGTACATCTCCTAATTCGGCTCTGGCTTTTAGTATAAAAACCAGTATTTGCTACCCTTGTCCATTTCTCCGCAACATATAAGTGGAAAAGTGTGATCAGATTAATATCACTGCTTTTTGTAAGGAACTGAGTTTCAAAAAAAAAAAAGAAGTTCAATTGATTTTAATGTTAATAAAACACAAATTTTACATAAAATATTTTATGCATGAGAAACTTATAATATTTCTGATGCGTCTATAATATTTTAGAGTATTTAGAGTGTTATTATTTGTTGAACCTGAACAATTACTTTAGTCTGGAGCGAATTCACTTATAAACTTCAAAATGAAATTTCATCTCCATTTACCGTGGTGAAATAAAATGATATAATCTAATTTTAATAGCTACAGTGTAAAAGGTAAAATGTAAATTAGTTTTATTAGTAAATTAGTGTTGAAGTATTAGAATGAAATAAGTAGATGTATTTTAAAATTATCGATATATAGAGTTAGACCTTCCACCAAAATTCTAAGAACAAAGTAGGTAAACTATTTTTTTTATGAGATTTGATGTGATTTTATAGTATTCATTAAATTTTTAGATGCCCTTAGTTTTACTCTTTACTCTATTTACTTCGAATTCAATTCTATCCAGTCCCAACGTCAGTAGCGTCGCTGCATATGCCTTTCTTCCTGTACGTCTTCTCCTCAAGTTCAAATGTTCTTTTGATCAAGTTTTGAATAAATGTAAACGCAATACTTTTTACAATAAATCACAACATTCATTTTGGAACAGAATACAAAAATTAATACTTTTTTTAAATAGAAATGCGTTAAAGTTATATTAGACGCATTTCTTGATCAATCGCCAGTTTTCTTTAGTTGAAAATGATACGCTACTGATCCTACTGCTGTTGCTACTGTAGCCTCCTCATTCTTGCTGTTTAAATGATTGTTATTAGTTGAGCGGAACTGGATGGCGAGACAGTTAAAACGCCGCTTTAAAGTTACCTCGCAGTTGTTGAGTTACTGTATAAACCAGAAAAAGTTTGAAACCCGTCCGCTTTCAAGAAAGCTGTATTATTACACTTTGAGTGAATTTATATACCGTATATATATATCGTATATATCGTCAGAAACATATTTCAAGAGTTAAATAACTTTTAACTTCAAATAGCATTATTTTAAAAGTACTTATAATATTTTTGTTTGCGTTTTAACAAATCGTTATAATTTTATATTGTAGTTAGAAACGGAAAAGTCTGAGAACAAACATAATCAAAATAAGTTAATGTTGAACCAGCAGTGAAAATGATTTTCTTTTGTTTATTTTATATAATACATTGATTGCTTTAACTTTATTGTTAAAATGAAAAATATTGTAGACAATGGGGAATTTCTTAAATTATAAATGATTCTTATTAATTACTTGGTAATGGAGAATATTTATTGCAAAGTTAATTCATTGAATACATTTTGATTATATTTAGAATGGTATGAAGTTTGTACAAGCATTGTATTTTCCCGATTCGCATTACTTTTGCTGAGGATTGAATTTATTAAATGAAACCTGGCAATAGTAACATAAGATAACCACATTTTCCAAATAAAAAACCAAATTAAAAAACTAATATTTCACTGATTTTGAATGCCTAAATAAATGTAAATAAATGCGATGGACAATTATGTTCTTTTTCCAAAAATCATATAGAACTTGTAGAAAAGAAGAAGATGTCTCCATCACGTTACTAAAGAGCGAAAGTTAGGAATAGGACCCAGATCCTATAAACCGAAATCTTTGTGATTGTGATTGTGATACTTGAAGTGTAATAAAACAAAATGAATACTAAAAGAAATCGAATTTGATAGTCTAAAAAGAATCCGGTTCCATCCAATATGAATGCATATTAGTGATGATTGAATTTATGAAATGAACAGCATAAAGTATTAACCCAAAATAATAAGGTAATATTTTTCTGATTTAGAATGCTTAAATAAATGTAAAATTCAGAGAAGAAAAACCACAGTTTTAGCAACATTTTTGTATAGTTTACATATCAACCATTCAAACTCCAATCAGGAAATATTTTTATAAAATTAAACTAGTTTTGTTAAATAAATACAGAATATTTATTTTTAATTATTAAACGGAATATAATCCGTCATACGTTAATTTATATTCCCAACTACCCGACCGTTTGCACGTGGTCTTAACACGACTTTATAAGTGCAGTCGTCTGACGGTACTCAGTGTACACTATTTTTTAACTTTAACTTCAAACTAAAACTAATGAATAAAGAACTTAATTACAAAGTTTAATTAGAAAACGTCGATGTGAACAAAGTTCATTAAAAATCTCATCTATAATATGCCGGTTATTGATTTAATGGTCTATTTTTTAAATTTTTATATTCGTTTACATAAATTATGAACAAGACATTTCTGTTCATTAAGTTTAGATGGAGTTGCCATACAAATAACACCAACAGTTACCAAAAGATTGACATAATACATAACTATACTATTAACAAATTTTTAGTAATATGTTATAATACTTTCCTAGATAAAAAAAACTGTCTCGCAGTTAAGTTTTACACTTGCTAGCTTAATACAAATTAATTATAATGTTACATTTCGATTCATTTTCTAGTTGGGTATCTACTTGCATTATTATTTTCGTCACATTGCAATTATTTTAACAGATGTATTATTGGTTGCGGATTGAAGGCGCTTATATATTTTGCACTGTTTAGTAAAAGAACTGCGGGCGTTCGAACAGTTTTTTAGAATTATTTTTAATTGTATTTAACGAATTATAAACTGTTTTTTATATTGAAGAAATTTATCTCCAATAGAGCTGATTTTGTATTGGTTGAATTTCACAATGCGAGTCATTTAATTAATTAAGACAAATGACTGCTGAAGTAAATGTAAAAGCCGTAAGTGATTCACTTTAATACCGTCTAATACTGAATTACAGCAGTAAATAAATTAAAGGAATGCACTGAAGCGAACGTAACACTTTGTACGTTACGGGTCATCTATACATTTCATGGCTTTTTAAAACAATCTTAAAATAGCGTTTTAAGCATTAAAGTATTATAACATATCTTTAAAATTAATAATTTATTCTTTATTTAAAATATTAAAAGGTTTAATGTTACATAAATCTAAAATAAACTGTGTCTGTGTATCTTCACAGTTTGGTTGTTAAAGTTTGGTTATATTCATCGTATAATCATATATGCATAGCGATATAAGAATAGAGTGCGCAGAGGGTGCGGCTGCGTGTAAGAGGAAGCGATAAAGGCAAAGAGAGAGATAGCCTGCCGAGTGTCCATTCTGTCTCTTTTTAATCGAACCGCTGCTGCTGGCTTGGTTGGTTGGCGGTGAGGTAGAGGGTAAACAAGCAAGCAGACGCAGTGCCTGGCTAGAAAGAGACACAGAAGACGGCAGTCGGCAGCTATCTCTCTCTTTGCCTTTTTCGCAGTATTCAGCGAACTCTATTCTTATACCTCTATTCATATATGTCTTAGACAGTGGTGTAGAGACTCAAATAGAAACTTCGAGATTAAACACAGTTACGTGTATTTAAGGTTTATCTAATATAGCAAAACGTATCTGTAGAGTTTCTTTTTTTACGATTACACATTAAAACATCATTATGCTGTTAATAGTTATGCAAATTAATTCTCATATATTTGACACTGTACTTTCAATCATGCTAACGGTAAATATTGGTTTGGCAAAAAAGTAATTTTTTCAGTTTTGTAGTGTGAAATATACCTATCTTTTTTAATACTAAAATGTCAGTTGATTAATTATATATTTTTCATTTTGTTTTAGCATGCTCTTCATTTGAACTGATTTAGCATTCGATATGGTTTCTCTTGGTTCATCACATGATCATTTTCGATGGATTTTATCGTAATTTGATGATTAGATGCATATGACCAATATTGACTCATTGTGTAAAGTAAATCTCTTTTTTACGAGTTTTATACATTTTAGATGTTTTTCAATTCACACGGAAGAAGCTATCCAATGAAGCAAAGAAGAAGAGAAAGGAGATAGTATACAAATAATTGTTTCTTGGAAAACACAATAATGACGATGACACAGAATTCTAGCTTTTAGACAACGAATAGTCTACACAGCGAAAATTTCTACTAAGCAAATATTTACTTAAGATAAAATGCACTTGCACGAGAATGAGTACATTGCAGTCGCAGTTGCTGTCTGTAGCTGCAGACGAAGTGTAAATTTCTTAAGAGAAAGTTTCAAATATGTCGCCGGTTACAGAGTCATTAAAGTCTCTTCTTTATAGCGTCGTTTGTTATATCTCGTGGGTTAATTACTTTTTGCCACATGTTTAATGAAATAAGATGTAAGACAAGAAAATAAAGTGAGATTAATGGACTAATAGCAAGAAATTCATACTAATTCTAGTTTAACGCTAAATAAGCGCTGAAAAACTACTTCAAATTAAGTATCTCTACGGATTACGTATTTTAAAGACTAAAACATATGATAGCTATTAAATTTTCGGCTACTTATAATGCTAATGATAAGCAAGTTTTTAGAGACACATTTATTTTTTTAATTAGGGAATACAGACAAGATCTAGGTCCATCAAATATTTCAAAGAAAGGATAAAATTATGTCAGTTTCCAAAAATATGTAGGTTTTAACATACATATAGTACATTATTATTTGCTTTTTAAAGTTTGGCCTTGTAACCATTGGCGTTTAATTGTCAGAAATGGCACGATTCAGAAGGTGTATTGAGACAAATTTTCAATGGAAAGAACTGAATTTCGCTACAAAAAAGTTACTGAAGACATAAAAAGAATAGAAAACTGTCAGTGAATAAACTCAATTTTGAATTTTCTTCAGTTTTAACTAACTATAAAAAGGGTCACGCAACGGCTCTGCAAACAAGATTATTGAGATAAAAATAGAATTAACTATGACAACAGAAATGGAATTCTACTCTTTTATAAAATGTTTCAAGTGTTTTATTTTTAATTGTTAATTACACTAAGATTATAATTATAACTTTCCTTCAACATAAACCACTTGAAATATTTTATGTTTATAATTAATATTGTTTCAACTTTATTAGCCCAAGTATGCTTCTTGACTCAATCCTTGTTCACTGTCTACTTCTACATCCACCTTTTCATTATGCTCTGCTGTACTATACGCTGAAACGGGCGTACCCAAACCCTGGGCAATGGTTTAAACAGAGGCGTATCATGGAGGGATAAAAATGCATTATTCGTTGCGGTAATTCAAATATATCCCATAATCCACATTATCTATATTTGTAGCAAAGTGTTTAATACCAAAGAGATCAAAATATAGATGAAAACATAGTAAATATGCATACAGCGCTGCAGATATTCATCAAATCATCAATATCGAAGCCCTGTATCTCCATATGCTTTAATAAATGCTTTCTATGTTATCAAAATTTATTATTTGCCGCTAGGTATAGTATATTCTTAATAGAAACTTTCACAAATCCGCACGATCAAATCAAACGCACTAAATTTATCGTATGAATCGGGGAAGAGGAGGAAGACAGAGACAACGTGTGTTCAACAAGCACTACGGTTTTAAATGGTTCTAAATGTCTAGTTGTTTTTATTAATTTAATAAAATTACTATTAGGTTCATCGTGAAATCACTTATATCTAGTATACAATTTTAGCAAAATTGTGTTGGGCCCCTTCGAAATACAAGCCTTGATAATAAGCTAACTTGTCTATTGGATACACAGCCTTTGTATAAGACGCTTCATTGTTTATGTTGGAAGCGAGATGAATTAGTCTTCTTGCATCCCTGATTTATCTTATCCTTAAAAATAATGAGATTATTTGAAAAGATAAAACAAACAAACGCAACACCAACAAAGATGTGTAAAGACAGTATTTACTATTCAAAGACAGTCTATGCGTAAATGTTTGCTTCTCCATTTGTTTTCACAGTACATATTATATTTATTGTGATTTTGATCAATATCTTTTCACAAGATCTAAAATTCTTTTCTAATCACTTCAAGTGATGATCTATCGCACGTGTGTCCCGCACCTACTACGTCTCCCTTATGTACGCCACTGCTTCTGTATTACTTAATACATGTTATCGCATAATATTTCATTACACTTTCTTTCGCGTTATTTTCCTCTTTGCAATCCAATGAGACTTGTTGCAATGTTGTTGTTGTTGGCGATGGTGGTTGCTTGCTTTTGTTACTTGTTTGTTGTATGCGTACATAGGCCAGCACCAGAGTATCAGACTTGCTTGCACTGCTCATATACGACGGCGTCACATTGTGTACGTTGTGTGTTACGTTGCCCGACGCGACTACACTCTAGTGCTGGATGTGGTGCCCACTACGACGAGGAGAATTATGCAGATGAGGAGAAGCCAGACAGATGATGCTATCGATATATTATTGCAGCTATGGAGCACTTAACTTTATTGTAAATATTACAAAAGAAATGCATACACTAGAGCATAAATTTCTTCATACATACATCTATTCTGTATATGTTACTTTGTTATGATTTATTGACACTGCGATCTGCCTCCTAGGAATATTTAACAATAGCTTACAAATGCATATAATACCATATTTTATTGGATGCAAAGCGTATTCTAATAGACCGGCGCAATTGGGGTTTGAACCGCTTCTTTGTATTAGATATTTTTAATTTCTTTTAGAAAATATAATGTCAATTTATAACCATCTTAACTCTGACATCATTAATTAAAGACGCTAAATTATTTATTGCTTGCCTGCTATACAGAAAAGAAAGATGTTTTTACATTATTTTACGTAAATGAAACATAGCAATATTTAATCTAAAAGCGTCTAACAGCGCTTTAAACAGGTCTACTTAAGCTTTTATAATAATTAAATCGATGGATGGTTAATTAGAAAAAGGTAAATTTATTTATAAGCAAGTAGAAATATAGGTCACAAATAGGTTGTACTTTAGGTAGCAGATAATAACTTTAATGCATCTGTTTATAGGAAGTAGTTATGTTTAATAATTTTATACGAATTTATGTTGTGATCTTGTATATATTTATCAGTTACATAAACCACATAAGTAATTCCATCTCTGTTGTACAAAAGAACAACAGTAAGAAAGAGATGGAGTAGACACAGACGAACGTTTAAATTTCCATTTTTTTAAATATATATTTCAATTGCTAATATCTAATAGCTAATATAATACTGTAACTAATTAAGTAATAATTAGAGATTTTAGATTCTCATTGTCATCTTTGAATTGATTTGAGACTTAGTTCACTACGCAATTAAACATATAATGCTTACCTATAATTTCTTCTTTTCACGATTCAATCTTACCCTTTCTTATACCGCTTCTTCTATCGTTTTATATAGTTCAAATTACGAGAGTTCGGCGGCGACTCATACTTAAAACAAGATATGGGGTGTAAACTGCCGATATAACTAAAAAACACTGACTCACTTATTTTTCTATAAAGTATATAGAAATAAAAAGATAAAATTCATTATCGTATAAAGTAGATTTGTACCGCTCTTTTAACCTTTTTTAAGTATAAGTCACCGCCGAACTATCGTGATTTAAACTATAGACATTTACATATCTTTTTTAAGTACTAATAAATCTGACTCATGCTGATCATGAATAGTAAAATGCAATTTAATTGTGTAATAATCATAACACTGAATAATTGTTCAGAAACTATATTTAGAAAAAAAGACTATAATTACTTCTGCTCTGTACATTTCATTCGCCCAAATCAGTACCTACAACAATTCTAACTCAAAATACAATAAATATTAATTCACGACATAAAAACTGTTAGACTTTCCACAGACGACGGGATACTGCTGTTTGTATAAAAATGAACAGTTCAAAACTTCCGAGATTCAAATAATAAGATAATGAATGTCAACAAAACGCTATTTCATTTTACGTTACCAATTGGCTACAAAAACAAAAGGAATTAACATCAGTGACGATGCGCAATTCGGGCTGAATGGAGACAACAAATAATTTGCTAATGACTTATTCTGGGAACTGATTATTTTGATGAGATATTAATTTACATTGCGACCTTCCTTTTCTTTTATAATAAGATATGTCTCCGCGAAATAAATGTTTACACTTTTTTTCTTGCATTCAATGTTATTTTGACTTACAATTATCTTATGTGGGGTGAACCTATGTTATTATAAAATGAACCTTTATCTTAATATCGAAATGGTAAGAGCAAAATCTTATATTTGAATTATGTTTTAAATGTAGTTTTTATGTAAGTGAAAAATAAAACTCTCAATATGAAATATTGACTTTGCCGCTGTAAAATTTCCATTGAAAGTGGGGCCACAGTCGCAGACAGAGTCCAGCCGGTTGGCCGTTGCACCTGTCTCCTGTCCCGTGTACTGTGTGTTCTGTCCCATGGCTTACGAAGCCCTCAAGCTCTTCATGTCTACTATGAGAGCCCCCTTGTGTGTCTCAGTACGAGTATCTGTACATGAGGGCACCCTGTATTTCGTGCAGAGTATATCTGACAAGAAAGCTAGAATGACCGTTGCGTCGTTCTCGTTGAGTATGATGCATTGCAACGAATGTTTATTACACACTATACAACATGAGCTGAGCAGAGAACCTGCTGATTGTAGACTAGTGTTGGCCATCGGATACGATATATCGGAAGAAGAATATCGATACATTATCAAATTCACCTATGTGAAAAAGTATGCGTAGTTTCGTAGTTGATAGGTATTCAAAAGTGTCTCCAAAAATCACCTTAAACCGGCTGTACGATATGGCGAGTGGAGCAACCACTTTAGATGCTTAGGTGTCAAAATAACTGACAAATGAATAGGCGATGTAACAGTAAAAAGAAATAATTAAGAAAAAATTAGTGAGTAAAAGTCAGAAATAGAGCTCTAGAAACAAACAGTATTCGATTCCTAGTTATTGTTGTAGATATAAATATAATGAAGTTTATAGAAATTGTGTCTTCATTCAATTGAATTCTGCGTCAATTGATAATCCCACCCCACATTGAAAATACTTTATGGCCCTCTCTCATATATTTTTTCAATAGAGATAGGTCAAATCCAAAATATCGATATAATAAATATCGATGTTTATAAATCATTACTGAATTTTCACAGCCCTAATGCATACTACTAAGGACTTGACCAGCACTTTAACCTACCAGCAAGGCAAGGCGACAATCTAGAAAAACTACAGAGTAAACATGTCGGGTAATTGTAATATATTATTTAGAAGTGTCATTTAATTCATTGGTTTATTCAATTAAGAATTCTTGCTGACTAAGGGCTTTGTAATGAGGACGCTAAGTACAACATGAGGAATAAATTTTAAGCTTATCTTGTCATGAAATAAAATGTTTGTCTTTTAATAATTTCAAGGAAAATTGATTAATAAATCTGCATTAAATAAATTATCTGATGATTCATACTAAACTTTTAATGGAATTTAAATTTTTAAAACACATGAAGAAGTAATGTTATTGTGGTTTTCAAGGCCGTGGCCTAAGAAGCCTATCAAATTATATAAGAATAAATGAATTTTTGTGAAAGCCATTTCTGTTTCATCTATACCTGTTGGCTCATTATATATCTGTATCGTTTCTTCGCTCAACGTTTCGCTCTGTATGAAACAATAGTTACAGAGGACAGCCCCGTGGAACAGCTTACGTTATGTACGAATATGCATGTAACCTGCTATGATCCGGATCTCGAGACGTATGAAATACATACAGTGGTATATTAATAAACATTGAAATAGAAACTTTCTCTCATGATAAACAGTGAAATTGCGACTGCACCTTACTGAAAAAATCACAAGAAAATATATGCAGTGTGAGAGATTCTTCAATCATGAGTTATGACTTTTTTATACACTTATTTCTTGTTTTTAAGAAAATGTAACACCTGATTATTGATAATAAGGACCTTGTGTAACATTTTCACAATTATTTACAGGATAAGTGTTCTCATATGTCATATGTGGTACAGCACGACGCACGTTAATTCAATAAACATGATTTCTACAATGAAATGACCGCTTATAAATTCATACAGTGCTTATAAAATACTATAAATTTTAACGGGATTTTAAACAAGGTCGTAATAATTGTAATTTAACACTAAAGGCGTCAACTTAAAAATATAAAACGATCATAAAATATATTAAAGTTTAATTTAACCGACACACAAGCTCTTAACGCTAAATATGTTGTTTTATAACAACATTAATGTGATATTATATCATTATATGATAGAGGGAGGGAAAAGGTTGATAGAAGAGGAGATTGCATAGGGGTTTCCAGACTTAAATATAACTTGCATAAAAATAGAACAAAACTGTTAGAAGTTTAAAAGAACTTTACTATTATTTTTAATTATTTTTCATTTTTATATCGTGCAGAATATAAAAGAATGCAGCTTAGTCAAGACTTATAGCAGTCATAACACGTCCAGGAAAGACTAGAATTCTGCTGGGTTCAGTTTCTTTTGTTTTGCCTGATGGTATTTATATGAAAGAACATCGAATGCTTTACGTTTATTATATTTATATTTATTTATTTAAATAAATAGTTGGCAATGGGAATGAAATCGATCTGTCTGATACGAGGTGTTTCGAAAATTAACGGGAAATTGAAAATTAACAACGTCCGCGCTAATTATTTTATGAAAAAAAGTATTCCGTAAGTTGGTAGCACTGGACTTAATTACCATGCAAAATATGAGCAAAATCGAGCAACCCGTTTGCTTACAGTAGATGGTTAAATCAGTCCACGTCAGTAGTGCATTTTCATTTTTACAATTGAAAAAGTTGAGTTTAGCTTAATATTTTTGTTGCAAACAGAATTTCGTCTGCTGGTAAAGTAAAATTATTTCAAAAGGCTAATGGTGTAGGTATCAGTTTTATCCAAAAGACAACATTTAGCGTAGTAATCGACCACGGTGCTGCCAACTTAAGACGGTAAAAATTTTACAAAATACTTAGCGCGAACCTTTTCCCAGTAAACAATTTGGTAAAGTGTCCTGTTTTGTGACGTTTCTATCACTATTGCACTTCAAATATAGTTCGCATCAACTTTATCTTCGTTTGTATTCGGACAGGTGGAGTGTTTTCGCCATTTATAGACGATAAAACAGACATTTCATATGAACGACTGTAAGAAACTGAACTCTTTTATGACACAAAAATCATACGCATCTTCAATATGATGGCAAAGTGACTTCAAAATGTTTACTGGGTATATTAATACAAATTACAAATGAATAAAGAATGTCTAATTATCCACTGAAGCACACTTTCAAAAGAACTGACGGTGAGCGATTGGTCTAATTAACGCGTTTGTTTACACATCAAATATTGTATTACTTTTTTTTCTTATATTTATTTATTTATTTGCCTTGAATTTTATTCATCATAGCCACCATCAAACATTTTACAATTTATTACATCAATATTTTACAATTTATAATTCAATTTTACAAATTTCTAAATCTTTAAATAATTCACTAATTACATATATTACAATAAAACACTAATTTTGAATCGCTAAACAAAAATTTAGTATTAACAGGAAAAGTTTTAATCACATCTAATATTTCACTATTAAATTTTGATCTTTCTTAACTATAATTTATGCATTAAAATATATTATGATCCAAAGTTCCTTCTTCACCACATTGACATCTATCGTCGGATTTAATATTAATTTTGTACAGTATTATTTATTGTATTACTTATTTGATTTCGAAGTACTGATTGCAATAAAAAAATCTGACAAAATAATTTTGTCATCATTTTAGTGTTTACATATACGATAAACGGACAGTTTATCTGAAACTAAAACTGATGATAATGAAAAACGGATCTGATCGTGTAAAAGCACTTAGTCAGTCTGAATTTCTAATTTATCTTATCAAATATTAATTTTTGAATAGATATGAATCTTAATTATACTAGTGTAGACGCTCCAATACAACAGCCAGCAATGGCAACTTTGTTATTCAATGATACCAATTTAACAAAGATGTTTACTAAAGTTAATTCTATTCTATTGGCGAGTCTGCTCGTAGTCTGAGTTTTTCATAGTCGCCACGGGTGTTTGTCGCCTCCGCCCGTTCATTTGCCGTATCTGTGGACGTCTAAACTGTAGCTGCACTAATGTTTGTGGCGGGAACGGCGTACAGCGATCTGCAGAGTGCAGACAGTGGTTTCCAGACTTGCAGTCCACGTCCCTACTACGTCTCGACTGCCCTGCGTCCACGTCCTACACGTCTCAAAGTCTCCACGTCACAGACCGTCACCACTACCCGACGCGCGTAAGGCCCTCCGCACACGAGGCGACTGGTTGCAAACCTTACCCCGAATCTGCCCGAACTGAATGTGATTATAACTGTGTTGTTAGTGAGAGAACGAACGTGTATACGAGTGAGATAAAACACACGGCACGAACGTAACTAAACTGATTTCAAACTGGTTTTCAGCATATATTCAGCGACTATATTTCTCGGTCGCAGGGTATGCTTTTGATGATGACATCATCAACAGAGATGTTTACCAATACTATTGAAAAGTATTTAAATACATACATACAATTCAATATAACACAAAAGAATCCCCTGTTTTGCTATTGTTAAAAAATCTATAGAGTCACGATACACGGCTCGACTACCAATTTAGTTTCATTCGTGCCTTGTGTTTTCTCTCACTCATATACAAGTTCGTTCTCTCACTAACAACACAGTTCCATTCTCATTCGGTTCGGGCAGATTCGGGACTAAGGTTTACAACCAGTCGCATCGTGTGCTGCGGGCCTAACGCGGACCGTGTTCCGCGATTCTTGACTCGGCTAGACTCTCAATCCGCGATTCGACGTAACTGATGTACCCGTTGTGACGTGTACCTCCTCCTGACTCCTGATTGTTGGTTGCATCGTGTGCATCATGCATCGTGCATAGCACAAAGTCAATTCAACATGGCGGAATTGCATTCAAGTTAAGGGTGCGAAGTGACTATTTCATTATGTACTTTTCTTTTAAAAATGGTTAATTAACTCTTTTTTCTGTTTGTTAACATTTTAGATAATGGTTGTTTCTTTAAATTTAAATTTTGTGAACTTGTACTACTGCTATCAATAAAGTTCTCTTAAAGGACTATTGCTGAATTAGAATTAGTCAAACAAGGATATAAAATTTATTACCAAATAAAAAAGAGGATTAAAGATAAATGAGCATTAGATAAAATTAAATGACTTCAAATTTGTTATAAATAGTTCTAAGATACCAGATGGATGGAGTACAATTTCCCCGGACCTTAGATTCATACACTAAAAAGAATATTTATTAGTTAACTTGACATTGAATAGAATCTGCGAAAATTTTCACTCTCGGTCTATCCACTTTTTTCCATGTAACTGACAATGAAGACTTGAAGAAAGTAATTCTAACAGCATTTTCAACTTAAACTTCAGTTATGACTTAACTAGAGATTAAACTAAGAGAGACAGTGAAGGAAAGAGGTGGATGGCGGAGATAGAGAGAAGGAGCGAGGAAAGAGAAGGAATGACAAGTAGAAACAGGAAGAAGACTAGCAAGACGTGAGATGCAGTAGGGGTTTAAATGTATGTGTTTTGTTTTTATTTTTCTTTTTTTCCTTTTGAAGAAGTGAAAATGGGTAGATAGAATAAGGATCACAAAATGCAATTAAGCACAGAGATATGTAATTTGAGGCGGAAGAATGTAGTGCTTAAAGGTAAAAATATTGAGATACAATAAATTTAAAAAAAAAAAACTAAAAAATCAGTTTTTCAACACTAGTTTTCTCCAAGACCGTACATAGTTACCCAACAATAAATGTAACTGAAGTATCAGCTCAGACTCGAAGAGAACTGAGAATTTTTTTTCTGATACTGACTCTTATCACCGACGATCTGCTACTGTTGGCAGTTTTAGTTATGTCATATGAACTACATCGCTACCTAATAATTTTATGAGTATGTATGTACATAATCAATTTTAATTTGATAAAAAGGAAACCTAGAAAATATAACTTTTATCCGGGAATCAAACCCAAATAACTCTCGCCCACTGTGTCGTCTTTGATAGCTTTTCATATTGCAAATCAGTATAAGGTTATTCAGAATAATTGATAAATATAAATTGGAAATACATAGCGATAACTGATGAATAAATAAGATAAGTTATGAATAATGTATCATTATACAAGCTATACAATTCATATGGTAATGATAAGCTTTTCGAAGAGCTTTTCTATAGTCTTATGCAAAATAAATATGTTTCTTTTTCCGCAAACTTATAGCTTTCTTTATAAAAATAAACAAATCAATTTATTCAAAATAGAATTTGATTCACCAATTTAAGTCCATCCATTCTTCAATCAAATTAGAATAGAAATAGGAGTGAAAACGATTTAGCATATTCCAGTAGCAGTGAACGACTATTGATATCGGGTGAGAGTCAAACAGTGCTTTCACAATCAAATTGTTGATGGAATCTCGTCGCATCGCTTCAATCACTATCACACCATCTTATATCGTCGTTTCGATCTTGTCTTCATATTTCTTAACGTCTAGAAGTGGTCTCTGGTGGCGTATTGAGGATATCAAGAACATCGAGAACATCGAGCCTCAAGGATTTGCTGGTATTGAAGCGATTCTGATGATTGCAGTGATTGGGGATATTCGCGCCCGGTATGATTGTGTCTGGTCCGTTGAGGGACGTTGGAGGGGTGCATCAGGTCATTGACTGGGTTCGTGTACAGTGCACTGTGGTGCAACCGAGTGCAATGTGCACTGTGCAGACAGTCACCAGACTACGTCAAGGGCGTCAGGAAAATACTACGTACGGGTGCATGTATATCATGTGTTTTTCTTATAATACCTACTATAGGGTTTAAACAGAATTATAAGTAATGTTAACTTTTCAATTATGGTTAATATAAATATAAGATAATCTCTCCAGTTTTATTAAAAATTGTAAATTTTAAACAAACTCATGTGTTGCTTCTGAAGTTTAAAGTTTATTTTAGTAATTTACATACATATTTTAATAATTACATTGTGTAACTTAAATCATACCTAAAATTTAAAGAAACGACATTTAAAGTTTATTATTTACCATAAATTGACAATTTCTTTTTATCTAATTTTATTCTAACCTCACAATATGCACTTAACTCACAAACTAACTAGAAACGTGAGTTCTGTCGACTCCAAATTCAACTATGTTGATCATTATTCCTACAACAACATCTGTTGCGTTCATGAGTATATGTTTTCACTGAACGGTTCACTGTTTTACTGACAGACGAGCTTTGTCTCAACTAAAAAAATTTAATTTCTTTACACAAATTTAGGAAATGTGGAGAAGACTAGTGTAAAACAAAGAGAGGAGGAAGAGATAACGTGGACGACAGAATGGAACGCTCCGTACCCCCTCTGACGGCCTTCATAATACCTTCCAAACGAGGTTTGCCGAGATGCAAGTCGTGCTACTACCCAGTACTACCACAGTACTAACATATGTTCTCCCGAACACTGTTTGACTACTGTCTAATCGCTATCTGATACGAGATTGCTAAGATATGACAAATTGTTTGTAGGGTATCACAATATATTGCAAAAACAACTGTAATCGATATGCGTTACTAGAGGGGTACTCATTTAAGCAACCTCGTTGGACAACGCCTACAATAGCACATGTGTATGACTATGCAAATGCCTTCTCTTCCGCTTCCGAGAAATTGCTCCAACTAGGAAAATTGCTGCGTAATAAAAAAAGGAAAAAGTCTTTTGCCTCTAAGTCAATAACATAAGGCGTGGAATTGAATTTAGGGTAAAGCAAACAAGAAAATAAATTGTTCCTCCTAATTTAAACAATTCACTAAAAGTAATATATATATATAAATTAATAGTAATTAGTCAACTATCCCTATAACGTATCAATTTCAAAACTCTATGCATTCATCCCTTTTAACACTTCACCTAATGTCGAATGACTAAATACATAATCTATTATAGAAATGAAACACTTTTGCTAGATAGTTTGTTGTGTGCATATTCATTATGTTGTTCTTGGTGTTAAAGTTCATGTCATCCGCCTCCTGTCCCTCCCACTCCCTCCATACACCTTCTCAGCCATTTTCCTACACCCTTGCTGCAATCAGCATTCTGTAATCTGACGGATGCAGACTAATTAGCAAATAGAGCGGCGGTGTAATAGATTACTCCATGATTTAGCATTTTACATTGTCAACACAAAATATGTGTGCAGCTTAGTTAGCTATTGTGTTGATTATAATTTCATTTCATTTACTTAACGATTAATTTTCTTAGATTACGGAATAATGTAAGATAATAAATGTTTTAGTATTTAGATATATAACTTAAATCTGTTTATGTAGTAGTAGCTGTATAGTGTGGAAATAAAAATATATAAAGACTTGTTCTAAAAGGTTTTAACTTATTCTAAGATCGCTGCTTCTGTTTCATAATTAGAGTTATCATAAATACTCTATACCGCTATTAATGATAAGGATATATAACAAAGAAAATTATAAAAGTTGTCTGATGCTTGAGTTTTATGAGTTTAGTAGAATTAAATGGATATCACATGTTGACATTAGAACCAAAAATCCTATATTTTAATGTGCCTAGTGTATATTTATATTCTTATATACTTATTATATGTGGCTGAAATTCGTGTATTGAAACGTATAACTTTTAATTCATAACAGATAGAATGTCGAAATTTTGCATGTGTATTATACTATTTAATGTAAATATATTTCAAAATATAGAAATTCAAAAATTTATAAGAGGGGCGCGGGGAAATTTGGAGGGCCCGGTAAGAAACTTTGGAGAAAGTTCAAATTAGTGCAATAGTGCAAAAAGTGCGAGTAGTGCAAATAGTGTAAAAAGTGCGAATAGTGCAAAAATTGCGAATAGTGCAAAAAGTGCGAATAGTGCAAATAGTGCAAATAATGCGAATAGTGCAAATAGAGCGAATAGTGCGAATGGTGCAAATAATACGAATAGTGCGAATAAAGCGAATAGTGCGAATAGTGCAAAAAGTGCAAATAGAGCAAATAGTGCAAGAAGTGCGAATAGTGCAAAAAATGCGAATAGAACAAATAGTGCAAAAAGTGCGAATAGTGCAAATTGTGCAAATAGTGCGAATGGTGCGAATAGTGCAAATAGTGCGTATTGTTCGAATAGTGCGAATATTAATCATCAGCTTATAAGAAAAATTATTTATTATTATATGTAAAATTAATATAGAACGAAGTAAATAATTTTAATTTAAAAATGAAACGAAAATTTGGAAATTTAATGCACACACAAGTGACAGTCGTAGCTTTCGACGGGGGTAAACGCTAGTATTTATATACATACGTATATACGAATATGTAGATGTATTGTGTACAAAAATGCTACCGTAATATGAAAATCCCGGAACTTAAACATATTCATGTAAAGACGTCACTAAAAGCCACTTTATAAACGTAGAAGGTTTCCGTAGCTTCTCAACAGGGGTCAGAGTTCCATGCCCGTGCTTGAAGCTCGTTGCTCGTGGAGGGTTGCTACAAGAATATACGGTTACGGGGTAGTTGAACAATCTCCCGTTGTGGATGACGTTCTATACTACCCCCGGGAATAAAGAAACCTATTATATGACTTCGGGAAGGGTGTTAAATGTGGGGATATTGAGGAAGTCGTTTTAGACAGTCTCTTTTATTGCTTAGCTTATTCTATTTTGTCTTGGATAGGTCAGTGACGGAGATATTGTTCTGTACAAATATATAGTTATAGGTACATCTATTATAATTCTGTGAAATATGGAGTGTTTCTTTTAAATAACAAGAAGACAAATATCGTTGAAATCTCTACACAAGTTTTAGGAGTAATAATCAGTGATTTTTGACTTCGTTGTCTAATGTAATATATTGTATTTTTACACATTGTTTACAAAATATAAAATTGAATGAAATGAGACTCAAGTCTGATTTTTCAATTCTCTGTTAACTGAAGTATACACCTATTATGAACCTAAGTTGAATTTAAGCTATAACTTTGTTAATTCTTATAATTATAGTATAACTAAAATGGGTTTCTCTATTTAAGAATTATCGACGAAGTACCACAGTTAATTTATTCCCAATAAAATAGTTCACTTTATTCTTTTCATTAAGGTAAACTGTAAGTAAATGTAGATTCTAAAGAAAACTTTAACTTTCCATGTACAAAATATAACACTTTAAGTAGCTTGTAGTAAGCCACCAAATGTGAACATTACGCTGTAAGACAATTTCTATATGAGAAGTACGTAATTCGTCGTAGGATAAGCGTGTGACAAGCTAGCAAGTGTAACCCTGGGTAATTTTTTTTTTTTTTTTGCGGAAGTATATTTAAACCACGAAGTATTATTATCATTGCAAACGAACTGCCTAAATTATATTTGAGAAATATGTATTTTCTAATTATACATAAATAGAACAAAGACTGAAATTAGTGAAATTGAAAATGTTTAGATTAGTGGGGGATTAGAAGGAGAGGGTAAAGAAAGTGTGACAAAAAGTTTTGTATGTTTTGTGACATCACATTTGATCTAAAAATCATCTTAAAAAAAAGGAAAAGCAAGATCTAAAAAAATATATCTTTCTTTCAAATGCGTGACATCACAACCATATGAAAGGAGGAAGGGGGGGGGGGGGGAGGGACAAAGTGAGGGGGGAGTTAAAAACCATGAAATTTGTATAACGTGATTTATGGATGTGCGCTTAAGTAAAATACTCCATATGCTTAAGGTAACATCCACATGTTGTACTTAGTTGTTATATAATACATAAGTAAGTACATAGAAATATATTACATATATGTATACGTTGAAGTACATAATTGTTCTATGTAAATTAACGCTCCTTCTCATAGGAGCTCTAAAAGCCTTTGTAATTTTTCATAAAGTGGATTTAACCAATTCACTTGATCCGTTATTTTTAACAATATATAAATGTACGAGTATAAGTACATAGAGTTCAACGTCCCAACAATAATTTTTTTCCCATTATTTGAAAAATACAATACAAACCTCAACGTTAATCAATTACATAGTCTAACAATAAAAGATCTATTATATTGTATATTATAGCTTTAACAGATGTCGTTCTAAATAATAATGCATTTACTTTACAGGTCAATGCACTCTATGGAAATCTAGTATGAATCTCATAATATCATGGTTGTTGTCTTAGTTGTAACCCCTCACCCCACCGCACGTCCCTATCTTTCTTCCTTCTCCTGAACGTTATCGTAGTGAGAGTTCTATGACCCACAGCGCTTAGAAACAAAGCGATATGGAATGGGAACTGGGAAGTGGAAAGTGGGAAGTAGTTTTTTTGCGGGCCTTCTTGTCCTGTTGGGTTCACCCTAACATTTAGTGAGTTAGGTCAGTGACTATTTTATCGTCTAGAAAATCTCCAGACATCTCATTTCAAGGAGATCTCTAAATGTGTATGGAATATATTCCAGTACCAACCAGTATGTGAAAGTGTGGGGATACGAGTATCTGCTGTGCAAAGGAAATAACAATAACACGGAAACGATTACGTAAAGGTCTGTCATTGAAGTTGTAGAAACTATATTTACATCAGACTTGTCGATATTATGTAGGAAATATATTTGTTTGTGTCACATTTAAAATACATTTCAATTTCTCGCTATACGTAATACCAAGCGATTAAAGATCTTTATAGACTCTTTTGTATATTACCCAAAAAGAAATTATAGCAGGAAAGATATTACTAACAGTAAAAGAATAATATTAGGAAGATGACACAGTGAGTGACAGCATTGATGCTTGACACTGACTATTGTGTGTCCACGGATCAAATTTAATGGGAAGAAAGCCGAAAGAATTATAAGAGCAATGAAAAAGAAGAATAAAATAGCTTTATAAAAGAGAGATGAATAAAATTGTGCACTGGGAAGACTTAATTAGCAGATGAACGGAATATACCTTTCAAAAGGGGCAAGGAATGCAATGGGAGACATCGCAGGGAGGCGATTCCTGTATCAGATCGTAATGCAGTTGTTGTTAAAGTGAAAACAAAACCATAAAGTAAACCCATAAAGGTAGAAGGACGGTAGGAAAGGTAGATGTTGGAAGATGGATGATGAGGTTGTTAAGGAAGCAACGATAATAAAGGAAGAGTTTGGAATAAAATGGGCAAGATTAAAAAATAGGAAAATTATAAATCCTCATCATCATCATCACGGAATGACAGACCTTCTATAATCCTATCCTCCTTTAAGACTTTTTCCATTCCTCCTTATCATACACCTTTTTCTCCTAATGTACAATACCCATTTTTGCTAAGGCTTTTTCTTACTATTCTACCTCTTTGGTTTCTTAGTCGTTCTGTTTCGATTCATTCCTTCTACATGTCTTAACCATTGACGTTCCTTCTAATTTCTGACATAATGTCCACTTCTCGATATCTGCTATAAATTACTACAATGGATCTTATTCTACACTGTCTGTTTTCACGTACTGCATATTAAATTAAGGAAAATAATTGAAAGTGGTCATAACTTTATACGTATATCGAAAACACAGTGCAAAATGTGCTTGGTGGCAAAACTGTATAAGTAATATTCAATTAAAATTGAATATAGTATGATTTTATGAAATAATTAGGAATATCATAAATTGTGAATAGTAAATCGACGTTTTTTTATAATTTCCATAACTCGCCATGTGCGCAGTCAATAGTTCTAGCTAGCTGTGCGTCTAGGAGTTTCCCCATGGAATGATTTTCAAATCAAATCAACTAGTTTTTGTTTGTATAAAACATTGAATTCTATATTAATCAAATACACGAGAGAATAAAATAAATACAGACTACAATGTTTGTGGTTTTAATAGCAAAAAAACTGTACGTTCATAAAAAAATGTATTTCATGAAAACATGAATTAATTAATTCATTTAAATTGTGTTCAATATTTACCAGAATGATCTACAGTTTTAGTTTAATTAAATACGCTAAATACTCCCTGTACACACATTGTATTTTCTACGAATCATTTTTAGTCTGTCGGATTAATAATTCATAAATAGCCCGGTCAAAATAAACAATAAAATAGGGGTAGATTAGCTATAATTCGCATAGAGCTGAAAGTTGGTATAGACCTTGGGGACATTATTACAAATAAAATACGATGAAATACATATGAAAAAAGACATATTGTGGTAATAATTTTCTGAATACTTTTAAATGCATAAGAACATTTCTTTTCTCTAGTTTTCCGCCGATTTTAACTGTTTCTTTAATTCTTGATCGCATTTGCATAAATTGGCAATGTTGCATTTTTCCTCTGATTCCTGTATATATTCTGCAAGATATCGGTAGATGCTGTACTATTAATGGACGACAATCAGAAAATACAACGCTGATTCCAGAATCGAACACAAACACATAGCTGCCTAGTACCCATCATCAACATTCTGTGTGTTGAACCTTTGAGGACTTTTCTTTACTGCACAAATTCGACAAAAGATATGTTCAGCTAATATAGTGTACAGCTAATGTAAGGTACGTATGCAAACCCCACTCCCACTATCATTTTTAACTCCCTAACCCATTAGTTTATAATGGTTAAAGAAAAAGATAAGTTGGTTAATTGTTACGTATAATTTTACCCTTTACATATGAATTAAATGATTCGTCCTTGATTTGCTGTCAAGATAATAACAATAGATAATAACTTTTCGGCTTTTATGGCCAACAATTGACTCAATCCACAAGTGAGTAGCGCCAAATTAAAAAATCTCGTTACTTTGTTATCACAGCTCATATATCCTACCCTGACTATATCCTGAATAATACAATTTATTATCAAATATAAGTAAATTCTATACATCTGTCTGCACCACATCTGGATTAGTAAATCATTGCATCATTTCATTATATTGCACAGTAATTTCATTTCATCAACATTCAACGGCTCCATTACTAAAACGAAACGAAATAAAACTTATTTACTTATACCATTTCAATTTAAATTCAAACTTAATCAGCAGTACAGTATATTACCTAGACTTGCAACTACCCAATTTATTTATTGGTTTATTCACTTTACTTACTCAAGTGTTTTATTTAAATAGATTTTGCAACGTAGAATTTCTCTCAATCCTTTTTAGTGCAGCAGCACCAGTGAATATTAATTTAATTAACACAGCATTTATTTACAACGAGTAGCTATTGCAGATTCGTAATCACAGATAAATAAGGAATATGTGTACGAAGAAGATCCATTTTGGAATTTAAAAAATATATGAATACCCGTATCATGTTGCTAACTATAGACAGCATACGTATCTGGTATCAATGCTAATTTATAAAGAAGCTTTCTATTTAATAAGCTTTTTTATTTATTTTTATAGAAATAAAATATATTTCTTTATTCATGTAAAATCCAAAGGCGTTGTAAAGGCAGGTTCAAATTCAGATATGAATTTAATTATCAACTCTTGTTTATTTGTTAATCAGAATTGAAAACCATTACACTTTAACACAGAACAGAACACAGAAACACAAAGATAGCATCTACGTAATATTTAAAGCAAATATGATTTAACGTTATTTATACATAAATGCTATACTTAAATACCATTAGAGAATTAAAAAGACACATTTATTACAATCATGTTATTCTGCAATATTACATTGTTTAGTGTATTTTAAAACGTTGACATTATTTCATTTTTACTTGAGTTTTTCAAAGATCTATACTTTCTTAAGTAGGGAACTTACACCCGCTCCAAAATACTGGACTTAATTTACACTTTTCTTTCAAATAGTCCTTTGCTTATATTCCACCACATTTGACCATATTCCGAATAAAACTAGTCAAACCATTGCTTTGCTTGAACGGCTTTATCAACATACGAAATTCGTATTTTTTGGAAGTAGTGCCACTAAAACTACTGTAATTGCTAAACTAATGGTCGGAATGTCATGAAATTTTGACACATATTATTTAAAGATTGGTACTATCTAGAAATCATAGGGATTTGTCTATAGTGGCGTCATCTATATATTATTTTATGAGCTTATTGAGTGATGCGCGATATAACCTTTGAAAAATAACTTATTTATATTAAATAAAAACTAGAAAACTAGATTTTAATAAAATCGAAGATTTATAAGACATTTAAAGTAATTTGTACTAAAGTTTATTTAAATAATAGTTAAGGTAATTTTGTCAATGTTGTGTACAATATATTGCATCAATTTACCTTCAAAAAGATGCATAGATAAATACTTATATTAATACTAATATATATATCAATATATAATTTCAAAAATTTTGTTAACTATACACAGTTTTTTTAATTAAGCTGTCTAGCGTGTGACGTCATTGTTACCGTTACTTTAGATTTCCTTTTATCAACTTAAATCTTTATAATTTATTCCAATCTTATAGAGTTATTTATGTTTAGTTTACAACTAATTTATAGATTTATTCTGTAGTTTAAAAGCAGCTACAGATAAAATAATAGGAAAACAGTCATTAATATTAGTTGTCTGGAAAACTTAGAATATAGCAGGCAAAGGAGACAGAAAAACCAAACTATTGACAATTTAATTAATTACAAAGTAACGGGTGGTACGCTCACGGTATAAGAAGTAAAATAATTTAAGACAAAGTATTTCATTTGGCTGCATTGCTTATTTGATCATGATCACTTACATACGGGTATTAGTAACTCGAAATAAAGTATTAATTTATAGAATAATTATAAGCTTAACGCACACTGGAGATAACAGTGCTCTTACACAGCCTAAGTTTTTAATACGAGCCATGAAGCATACGCAGATGAGCACAGTTAATATAAAATTATTACTGTTATCCTTTCAAAAGGAATTTTATCAATTCTTTGATGAGAAAAACAGGACAGTGGGAAACGCAGTCCAAAAAAATTAACTATACTACAAAACTACAAAAAATCATTGAATTTCAGTAGAGCCTAATTGGTTCTAAATATTTATCTAAAAAAAATCTCGCAAATAGACTTAGACCCCGGATTTATAAAGTTTGAAACACTAAGATTAGTTCATTTTAAAAATTACTCAATGTAATATTATTGAACCACCTAATTAGTCTTAAGGTATAGGATCTATCGCTCTTAAAAAATTACAAAATCTGATCGATGTTAAAATCAGATCAAAATAATTCTTTAAAAAGACCAAATTTGCTGTAGTTTCATCTTAATCTTAATATATATAAATTACGTGTCACTGTGTTGTCCGCTATGGACTCCTAAACTACTTAACCGATTTTAATGAAATTTGTACACCGTGTGCAGTTTGACCCAACTTGAAAGATAGGATAGCTTACATCTCAATTTATTTATCTTATTGCTAATTATTTGTCTATTAATTATCTGTATATGACATATTACATCGGGCGACGATGATGGCGACATCTGTTGACTAGATTGAGTAAATATTCTGTTGAGTAAATCGAAATCTGTTGACTAGATTGAGTAAATATTCAATAGATGGCGCTACGTTAGGCACAGCAACGCGTGGCCGGGACAGCTAGTCATTTATAAAAGAATATTAACCGCTAAACAGAAACCATGAATGTTACCTTAAATTCATGCTACATTTTACTCAAGCGAAACTTAGTAATATTTAATATTAAAAAACATATCTAGAATTTTAATTTTTTTCTTAACATTTACATAATTCCAATAACAAACGCCAAGTGCAAGTGTGAAACCGTACAGACCTGTAACATATGTCACCACATGATTTCTAACACAAGTGTTAGAAAATTAATGCAGAATACCTTTTTCTTTCTATTTCCTGCAGTAAAGTTATATGCCATTCACACATACTTTTTCGCCACTTTTCGCCACATAATATTATCAAATTTATTTAAAATTGAATGTTTTTTTTAAATATTTATTGAGCTTTTATTAGTCCCAATCCTCTATTAATGGTAATTTAAATAAATAAACAATCAAATCTTCACAAAACAATTATAACTTTAATCCTGAAAATTAGAAAGTGTCCTTAAAAAAAGCTTTTTTTGTTTTCAAATCAGAAACAAACAATAAGGCACCCTTAAAGAAAATATTAAATAAATGTACCATTACACTCTTTTGCCATACTGTATTATGCATGGACATGGACATGGATTGGATGTATACTCGTACACAACACAACCCCACGTCATACCACCCACCGCACCCCACTTCACCCCATACCAACCGCAATGCACTCTGCAGAGTGCAGTCTGTAAGCTGTACATTGCACTTTTACAATTTACAATGGTATATTCAACAGCAACACTCGTTGCGCGACGACGACGACGGCGACGGACGGGCAAACAACTACAAGTACGAGGAGTACCAGCAAGTATATGCAACAGGTGAATGCCCGTTAAACGGACGCCATTTTGTTTCATGACGTCAGAACGTCATCATGTTTTATGTGGTATAGACGAGTGCATTCAATTGAAATATAATTGTAGATTTCAGCGCAAGAACGTAAATAACTTACACTCTAAATATTATTTTCCATTTAGTTTTTTTTAATATAAAATCACTTGCTTATATACATTTACAATACATTAATCGCTAAACCTTGGATTAGCTAACTTTAACGAATTACCCTCGGTTCGCCGAAAGTTAGAAAAGAGAATTAGGAAACGCTAAAAAGTTATCCACCATAAATAAATGTGAAAAACAAATATAATGAAGAACAGACAAAATGAATCAATGTCTTTTTGTGAAATTTATGTCTTTCTATATTTCCAAGATTTCCACTATTTGGGGTATGTATTTATTAATTGATTTGCCTCACGACATTACAGTTTACTTTTACAATCCATTTCTCTAACATAACTTTATTTATTATGAGTTATTACATCAATTTCAAACCATGAAATAAATCCAAAATAAATTAAAACTGTTCCCATGTTTTCCATCTCTCAGTTCTGTTTTCTCTTCTTCTTTAACTTATATTTTCCTTTCTCTTTGTTTACTAACTCACAACATTTATTGTCAACGTTTACTTAGTCCTTCCTTCTTCGCTTTCTTAAATAACTTTGCTGTGTTCTTCGTCCCCGTTCTTATTTTGGCCATCCTTCTATCTTCTTCAGCTTACTTTTCACTCTACATTATCGGGCGGCGAAGTATTTTCGAATTATATGAAAATTTAAAATTCGATGCTAATTTTTAAATATATATATTATCATCTGTACATTATTATTTTATTTTAATGTTTTTGTCATTTGGCACAACATTCTTCACCCCTTAAATTATTAGATTAATCAGTAATCCTTATTCTATCTACCCATTCTCACTTCTTCAAAACAAAATATATATAAAAACAAAACAAGTAAATTGCAATCAAATACTGCTTCTCCCTTCCTGCTACTCTCGCTCCTGTTTTACTCTACCATTCCTTCTCTCTCCTGACTCCTTCTCTCTATTTACACTATCCACCTCTTCTCTTCGCTGCCTCCCTTTTAATAACTGCATAATCTTCTTATCACTTTTTACTCTTTTTTCTTATATATATAAATTATGATAATATAAATTATCATCTGTACATTTAGATAGTAATAGTAGACAAGAATCTATGCACAATCGTAGCAATCAATACATTTACATCTCTGCGCTTTAATTGTCTCTTGAAAAATGTTTACTTAAAATTGGGGGCGAATAGATTTTCAAACAAATTCATTTTAAATAATTAAAAAAAAAAAAGATATTGCATTTTTTTTATTGAATTTACTTTACGGTGTGACATGTAACCTAAATCAATTATGTGATGCCTACACCAAACAGGAGAGTCATTTCGAGTTCGAGTCATTTCACTACTTTTTATATCTAGTATTTACGCGTAATTGTAATTGATTTTGAATACACTAAAAAAAAAAATTTTATCGTTTACAAACAATTATCTTTTTCTACGATCAGTTTGCGAGTATCTTTTTGTTCTAATCTTCTTATAGTCCTCTTTTAAAGTTACCTTTACTCTGGTTGAATTGTCTGCATCAACTGAAAATCTCCACATGGAAGTTTCTTTTCATATTTGCATTTAAAATGTATCTTACACATTACACATTTGAAAAGTAAAAACGATCATTTCAAAAGTAAACGAAGTAAGGTCAGAATAAATTTCTACTTTAATGTTTGTCAATGCACCACTCTTGTGTACAAAGAAGCATAGAAGCATAAATAATTAATAAACATACTCTTCCACACATACAATAGAAAATCAGTTTTACAGATTAAATAAAAACACATCAGGTTTTTGACAGTGTGCACAAGCCTGTATCCTTTATAGTTTTCAAATGTAACAATTCTAAAATTATATTGAAGAATAACAATATTTCGAAAAACAAATTGCTTTATATTGACATTTGAACAGCTGGTCATTTAGCTACAGGGCAAAAACAATTTGCATAATGTTTTGCATATCGCTTACTTTGTGCATTCAGCGTGCATGCATAAATTAAAAGATTCGGCAAGGTGAACTTACTGGGACTGGACAATAAGCCGGTTGCAGGTTACAGCTTATTCATTTGCGTATACAAAGCAACAAAATTAGAATTATATATAAATAGAAACATTAGAATTATTCAATATACAAATAATATGTATAAGCTATTAGCAAATCTGAGGGACACACATTAGGGTTTATTTAATAACCTACATATTACATTTTAATGGGTACCATAAATATTATTATAGCCTAAATCTGGATATGGCTAGAGTTTTGTATTTTATTGATGAGCACAGCGCAACGTAATGCAAACAACTGAATGCGCAGGTGCATTTCTTCTTCAAAGAGATACAGGCGGCCGCAGCAGCGGTGGCGCGAACTGTAGGATGCTGGGAGGATTGTTATGCACATGAATTTTTTATCATGAAGTACAATTATTTATTTTTAATACTTCTTTGCTTTATTTGTATTTTATTTTTTGTGCATTTTTAATGCACTCTACATGGTTTTGCAGAGTTAAAATCTAGAAACTAATTTATTTGAATAATGAATGCAATTATTATAACAGCGACTTACACTGAATATTTTTAAATCTAAATCGTGTTTAATAACCACATTAAAATTATTTAAATTAGCGATTTTATTTGCTGTGAGTTCACAATTATTATTTAGGCTATATGATCTATCAATGGACAACAAAATCCATCCAATTAATTTTTCAATTGATTTTTTTTTAATTTTGGAAAAATCTTTTAATAATAACTTTCTATTATAAGCAAAAACAAATCTTAAATTAAATAGTGTAGCGAATAGTGTATACTACATATACATACATAATATTTATTTATAATTATAACCTTTTTATTGTATATGTTAAACAAATAGCTCTAGACAAATGTTGTAGATAACTTCATTATCTACAAAAAAGCTCTTCACAAAATGTTTGTGAAAGATATAGTTTTTAAAATAAACAAAAAAAACTAATTTCATCCATATTTTCAAGATGGTGGTCAAATGGTGAAATTTTAAATTTAAATTAAGATGTTATTCAGAGAAGCGGTCGAACATGGCGGCATCGTAAGATTGCGCAATAAACTGCAAAATCAAATTACAATTTAAAAATTGGCTGCTATTACAGATTACAAATTACTAATTAAAGAATTTACTAAAGTTATAGATAGATAGGTAAAATTGTAGAAGATTTTAATAGTTGATAATTGACTTCAGTATTTTAAAGTACTTTTTATTTTCAAAATAAATATAATATTTGAAAAAAACATTTAAAATGCCCCCTTTCAAAGACTTGATTCATAATGAGACAATATACATAGCACGGTTCTGGTTGAACCCTTTTACACGATGGCACTAAAAAATTGCTGCCTACCCATAATGCCCACTTGGCTTGCCTGCTGTCCACTACTAAATGAAAAAAAATACAAATTTTCAGTAAACAGATGGTTCACATTTTCAATCATCTATTTTGAATTGGTGACAGATGGCTGACTGTAGATTAACTCTCAGTTTATCTCTACAACATAAATGCTTTACACATACTTAATCATTCCATTGATTTTAATTAAATAATATTAAATTAATTTTCTGATTTCGTTTTAATTTAATTAAATCATTCTTGCAACAGTTCAATGATGACAATGCTAATAATGAATCGTATGACATTCATTCAGTGCAGACATGTTTATTGCCTCATGTTATAAGGAGACACGTATAAACGCCAGGGACTGAAAACTGTTTCAACAAAAAATATTTTCCGAAATTAAGCAATGAGAACTTAATTGAAAACGAGAACGACATTTTTATTGCGTACTGTTATTTTTTTAATATAGAATGTTCACTTAAAGACTGAAGTGTTTGAAAAATCATAATTTGTTCATATTTAATATTTAAATTCCTTTTTTCCTCAGATTATAGATAATCATTTGGAATTTTAAATTGGCTATGTATGATGTCCAGCAATGAGTAAAACTCGTTGAGTTTTCCTAATGTAATGAAGGATCAATTGTTCAAACACAGAACAGTATCATTTGAATGTCACAGTGGCGTTCACTTGACCTTACGACACCAGACTTTTTTGGGGTTACTTCAAAAGAACGGGGTTATGTATATATAACCCTATAGCAACTCGGAAATAGAAGTAAAATATTCGAGCCAACGAATGGAAATAGAGTGTAATTTTAAACAGAAAAATGATGAATATTTGGAGTATGTTGCATTTCATGCATAGTATTGAAAAAATCCATTAATTATAATTACAAATAATAAATTTAAAATTAAAAAACATGTCTTTGTAAAAGTTATTGTTGTTTTATACCCTTCAGTATAAAATGAAGGTTGATATCAGAAGTTATACTAGAAAAAATTAAGTTTTGGGTAAATCATTAAAATGATCTCATCATTTTTTTAATTTTTTGTCGGTCTATTTTCGACGGTGAGTTGAAACACTGACGACATCATGTGCTTCCTAACCTAGTTACTTGAACCTAATTATTTCTGATTATTTATGTTTTCATGGATAACAATTATAAACTAAATACATTTAAATAACATATGAACAAAACAGCATTCTGTTATACAGTTTTTATAAATGTTTATATGAAATAAAAGTCTAAACATAAAAGACTCTTTGCAACAATAGCTACGATTTTTTTTCATATAACAAAATCAACATTTTTAACAGTGCTAGCTACTCGTTACAATTCACCCCGCTTTCCTCTATCTACCATAGCTCTAACACTATCACGCTATATCGTTTTTGAATGTACATTGTACAGTAGCAAGCGCGCAGTGTCTGGCCGCCGTCTAGACAGTTAGGTCTCCCCTTCCGTCACTTAACCTCTTTACCGCTGCACCCTGACTCTGTGTACTCCGCACCCCGAAGCGCATTACATGTCCCCTGTCTCCTCATCCCCTAACCATCGTTCAACCGTTCCATGCTGTGCTAAAGGAACTACCGACAGACAACATCGTCGCATCAGACTTTTCTTTTGTTTAGACAATCAAAGTTCTTCTTCGTATCACTGTGCTCTAATCGAATCATTGTCTGACGGTTGCGTCACGTCACGTCGCGTCGTCAGTTGCTGCGGCTGCGGCTGCGGCTGCGGCAGAGGCTGCTACGACTGTTGGTTGGATGGTTGGATCGAGATGATGAACAATTTATTATGTTATCGTTTGCAAGATAAAAGAATGTGCTAAGAATGATCCTGATGATAATAACATTAAATAAATGACGTAGAATCACTTTGAGTTTTCTTTATAGAAAATCTGATTAGAGGCAATCTTTTATTGATGGTTAAATATGAGAAAACTTCCACTCGTATGTGTCTCTACTATACGTATTATATAAATTAGGATCTTGTTTTATATTTAGTATATAATACATACTTTTTTAAGTATCAATAAGAAATAATATTTCAACCCTAGAAACGATTTAGATCCGAATACGATATTCTATAACTCGGCCTAGAATAGGAATCGACATTTGGACGATATAGGGTGATTTATGGAGAACAACAAAAAAAGAGTATCCTTTTCGAAGGCATTTTGGATCAAGAACGGAGGCGAAAGTTTCAGAAACAAAAATACATTTTTTCACTTCATAAACTTAAGCTATAAAATACGAAATTTCTTTTCCTGTACGTATCCATGTATATATTTTTTACCTGTGGCTTAGAACGTGCTTCGAAAAATCTTACTCTAATTGTAATCAGACTATTCGATATTACTAAGATATGAAAAAATGTTTGTAGCAAATGTATGTCGTATATTTAACACTCGGAACAGTACACCAACACGAATGTTTGCCCAGTGAGCACGAACTATGTGTGCTCATACACAAAAACCACAAATAGGTATATGTGGTCAAGGTATTAAAGTAATTATTATTATTGTATCAGTCTAACTAAGATTTTATTTTAACTTTAACGTATTTTTATAACCAAAAATTAATTTTCTTACTTTTTTCAAGAAGCACATCTTAAGTCTGTCTGTCTTTCTATATGCTAATTGCTGTACTCCTTGCTCCTTAGGCCCCAAAGTGTTTTGTCAAAGCGCTCAAATCGTGTTGACAATGATAGAAACCGACCAACCCATAAACGATCAAGCATGGTGGACGAATCAGTTACGAAACCAACATGTGTATTGGGCCTTTTAAATAACTACCGTCAAACTTCGTATGCAGCGCTGTTTATGAATCTACGACAAATGCATATAATAAATTACTTGATGTGATATTGATATATTGAGCGCATAAATTCGTAATTAAGTTTTTTTCTGGACACTGATGAATGTAATTTTGCATTTTTAAAACAAGCAGCGAATGAAAACGACGTTTTTCTCATTAATTATCATTTTTGTTTTTGAATAAAAAACCATGCATATCTTAAAACTTAATACCAAGTTCCTGTTCTTAAATTTCTTACATTCTTAATAAGACATCATTTATTTAATAGATTATAATCTATAAGTATAGTATTATAATTTTAAAAATGATAATGTCACTGACAAAGTCACGAAAACCAAATTTTAAATCTCGTTTTATATATAATATAATATAATCCCTTTGAGGATTATGCATACATATTTAAATGAATGCATAATTCTACGTATAAAACAAAGTAACTAAAAGTGCTACTGACAAGACTATTTGCAATAACTGTCAATGGTCTCGGTTACTCTTTGAAGTAAACATGTTATGGGAAAGAGATAGAGAATAGATGGAAACAGAACCGCCAGTCATAATTTCAGCACCACAGGTTTTCGAACCTTATTTAATTTTTTTTTTATAAAAGATGGTATTTAGAGTAACTGAACCAACTTGTGAGCATTTTCAACGATAAATCTGCTAAATTCCAAGAGATTTTAAACAAATATTCATTAATAGCAGAAAATGGTTGCAAAATTTTATTAATTTTATGAAAAGGTTAGGTTATTTGTAAGTTCTATGAAGAAAATAATCTTGCGCTGTAAGTTTGATATTTGTTAGCTTGCCACAAGATAATTCAAAGGTTAATTTTGTATTTCTCGTATAGGAATTGTCTAACAATGCTAGTTTCACACGTGAAACATAGAAAATATTGAACTGACCAATAACCAATGAAAAAAAACTAATTTATTCAGTCACAAATGCCCTTCGCTGAAATCATTTGTGTGTAGTTACAATTACCTTCCACGGTGGGTCCCCACCAGGGCCAGGGCTCTGTGGTTAAATCCGTCGCTGTGCGTTCATTTAATTCAGAAGCGATTTTCAATGCAGGAGTCTAGAGACTATTATTTCATTATATTATAAAATTCTTAGACATTATAGACTAACATTTTAAAATAAAATAAAAATAAGCTAAGCATTTGTAGCTCATACTAGCAGACTGAAGATCGTCTTACTCTTGCTTACACTTACCGAGTACATTATAGGGTAATCCAAAATTATTATTTACATATGCATCAATATATCAAAAATTCGAATTTGTAACCAAAATGAACATTTCAAAGAATCGCATTGAAATTTATTATCTAAAATATTTCAAATTTCAATTAACTTATATATAAAGTAGAATGTCTGTTTCAAGTTTGGCTAAAACATAAACATTTTTACTTATTTCTTGTCTTGAAATATTTAATAGTCCAAGCCACTGGCCACGGACATATTCTTGGATTTTACATTATCGAAATAATTTAACCAACTAACTATATAAAACCAGTGTCAATGTATTTTACATTTAATACTGGTAAAAAATGAAAACTTGTAGCAAACTAACAAATGTGAAACAGTTACTAGCTTGTCACAAGTTAATTCTAAGATTTATTTTCTACTTCTCATATTCTCGCAGTACAGTTTCAAACTTACTTTATTACCTACATTGTTATAACCTTTTCGAAAATTTTGAAAATTAATTACTCACATTTTATTGTTGATATTAATTTATTATTAGTCAAGTACTACTACTGCAAGTGACAACTAGAAAGTGACTAAAAGAAAATATTTCTTTTATAAAATTAATATATACTCATAAAGTATAACCTTACTTTTCTTTGGATTCGAATTCCGAACAAACGCTATATTTTTTTTGAGCGTTTGTTGAAACATTTATTAGGTAACAATTTCTTTTACTGATACTTTAGGAAATATATAAAGTTTCAGTTACATATAATTGTAGGACGCCATAATAGATGATCCAACAGGCAGACCTGATAAACTATATATAAGAATTCTGCGAATATGACCAAAGTTGTTAAAGTCGCCGTAAAACAAGAAAAAAGAATTGGGGCAATAAAAACAAAAGATAATGAAAGAGTTCGTCAAGACATCGTTCTAGTCTCCAAAAAATTCATTAAACATAAAGATGTCATAGAAATAAAACAAACCACCCTTAGTTATGGACTCGTATGCATACACTTAATATAAATTTTATTAATATATGACACTAAACTTTTTAACTATAGGTACATTGCATAAAAGTTTTTACATAAAATACCAAATTATTATCATATTTTATGATTTAAAATTATCTATTGTATTCTGACTTTTAATTTATTATTTTACGATTCAATAAAGTTTGATCACCCTGTAGTTGCCATCAGCCATACCATCATACCATGGTTGAACAAAAACCAGTTCAGACTTTATAATGGTGTCTATATAGTCTGTATCATCCCGTCTGGAGACACTGTACAGGGTGTAGGGATGACAATTGTGAAGAAAGTTGGGTTCAGTATCGATAATATTGTATTGAAACTAATATTCACAGAGTTAAATTAAGAATTACGTTTCATAAACATTTCCGCTAGCACTCTTATGTAACATTAACATAACATTTATCTCTAAATCACACAAACCAAAGAAATCATCTTAAATACGAGTATATAGTTTTTATCAATTTTTATTTCTATAATTTCTAAAGGGATTTCGAAACAAAATGCTTATCGATGTTATATCCTCATCCCTAACAAAAGGCACCATACAAGAGCAGACTCTTGTAGAGAAAAAAAGAGTTATATATGTATGACCAGTCGTGAATAGGATACATACAGAGAGTACTGGTAGTGGTACAGAGAGGTCTCTGAAGTCTGAAGTCTGAATTCTGAGAGAGTTGGTCTAAGTCTTCGTCTTCGTCTTCTTCTATCGTCGTCTACTGTCTACTGTCTACAATTTACCAACTATCGTCTACTTGTACGCTCTACAACTACATGCTACAATGTCTACATAGTCTATATAACAAGTGAGAATAAGAAGAACATCAAGATGCAATTGAAATATAATAATAATGAACAGAAAACTTCAAGCCAGGATTGAAAACTTGGGTTTCTCAACATATTTTTATTGCATTTATTTTTTTTAAATATCAATATTTATGGAATTTATTTTTTCTAAGAATAGTTTGATTCGTATTGAGTTAACGCACTAGCATTAACCACTAGCTTATATATTCTAAACGTGGTTTTGTTAGGTGAAGAAATTAAGAAAGTTAGTCTTCAGAGAGGTGAACTGTTAGCTGAGAGTTAAGCAATTCGATACATACACTATATATGAAAACGTATCTTTTCTCCTATATTTGTATCTGAAATTGTATCTAGATTTATTTATTATATTATATTAATTGTGTGGCTTTCGGCCTTACATTCTTAATACATTTCATAGAACTTCAACTTGAAATTAAACTTAAAACTATTGTAGACCTTTCTATTTCCAAAAATACTTTCTGCTTCTTCTTCTCTTGACCCTCTTCCTTCATTTTCCATAGTCCTCCTTCATTCTGACCGTTTCCTCACCTCTTGTCTTCTTTGTCTCCTCTCGACAAACCCTCAATTATATTTTTTTACTATACTTCTTCCCTTCTGTCTTCATTTTCCCTTCTCCCGCCTTTTACGTCTATCACTCTGTTTCTTTTGTCCGACCATTGCGTTGATACTGTGAAAAATATTCCCTCCCCATTCACATTGTGGTTTAATGGCAACTAGGTGTTCGCATGATTTTATTAGACATCACTTCTGATTGGAATCACTTCTGCTCTAGCGTTCCTTCTCTTTCCTCGTTCCTTTTCTCTATTTCCGCCATCCACCTCTTCCCTTCACTCCCTCCCTTTAATAACTGCACAATATTTTTTTCGCTTATTACTTTCCTCTGACATAAAAACTTAACGTGCTCCAGTGTTTCAATCTCCGTTCCGCAGTATCTGTTTCCTTTCTCCTCGTTTCCCTATCTAAATCTGGCAATTCTTCTCATGTTTCTTGTGTCTTTTTCTCTTAAGTATTGTGGTATCTTCCTCTCCCAAATCCTTTTATATCTTGTGTTGTAATTACTCTTCTCAATTTTTTCCATTCTTTCCTGTTGTATCTAGATTGAAAATGTAGCACCAAAACGGAGTTGTGCTGATACTTAGAATCAAGTTACATAGATTTCTTAAAAGGGAAAGTCAACTTGTTTTATTTATCATAATATTTTATGAAAGTGAATCATGAGACATTTAATGCATATAATAAACTCGGCATGACTTTACCTTACTACCGTTCAGAAGTTTATATTTAATCCATAACATTTATTACAAACTGGTAAAGCATAAATTATTGATTTAATTTGTTCTCAGTGTGAGTGCATCAGAAGATGTAGGTTTTATCTTAAGTCTCAAGGCAACATTGTTGCTTACTTTTGGAATGAATACCCGAGAAACAAGCAGCAGCATTCAAAGAAACCGTTGACTAACTACTCAGCTCAGCCAGATGACAACTGATACAGATATTAAATTTATTATGGAACATTATCATATTCCAATCTGTAAGGATTTGAGCTTTGAAACGGAGAGCGAATAAATGTATAGTGAAGACCGTAATGAAATACTGAAATAGATACGTCAGACCTTCTTAGATACTGATACGTGTGCACTGGGTATATAAATGTGTGTATATATTCAACTAGACATTTCAATTAAATATATTATGTGAATAAAACTCAAAAGACCTTAAGATGAAATTTATCTGTTGAATTCTGATATATCATATTTAATTTATGATGGGATATTACCATATATCTATCTATTCATAAAAAGGTTGGAAAGAGTCGCCTAATAGTAATACGAAATGCATCGTATATACATTCACGTAATTAATTAAGATTACAAAATATACCATGCTATTAAACACAATTTTCTATTAGAGTTGTTTTTTTTAATTTCGGAGCTGGTATTAATTTGAGGTCATCCATAAATTACGACACAAATTTTATGCTATTTTGACCACTTCCCCTGTCATTATCACAGCTTGTCTTATTTCGCCTTGAAATTTGAAATTTTTTAGAAAACTTGCTGCACCATTTTTCCTTCATTATTTTTTAAACTTACTAAACTAGGAGAGCGATGCTGCTTCTATATTTGAGAATGAATAACACATCCCCTTGTGTTAATTTGTGGACCCCCTTCCACTTCCCTTTGCGTGTGACGTAATTATGAATAGTCTCTTACGTCAAAAGCACTTTGAAGTTCCCAATATGTATTAGAGGAACGTAAATTTACAAATAAATTGTTTTTATTGTGTTGTATTGTATTGTTTCTTTAAAAGGCATGCTTCCTACTCTAAATTATTAATTATATATAATCTAATTAAACTTAAACTACTGACAATTGGTTTTATTATTATTACAAGTGAAAAACTTTCACGATTTATTTACTAAATTTTGTTATCTGCCTACCTTATAGATATCTGGTAATCAGATTGTAAGATCGTAGGAGCATATAACATCAGGAGTTCAATAGAAAACGTGTCTACTGATCAATACCTGGTTGATTTACAAGCACTATTTGTTACTCTCCATGGAAACCTCAACATTGTTAGAATAAAAAAAAAAAAGAAGAACTCGATAGACGAATTGATACCATTATAGATAGCTCAGACGAAAAGAAATGATTTATTTTGAAGAATGGAACAAAATAACAACCGAAAAAAAAGAAATAAAGATAAGTGTACAGTGTAAATGTAAAGCCTGAGTTGAAATACAAAGCAAAATAAAAATATTAAAATCCATGCCGTCTGTTGAGCTAAAGCATAACCCTAAAACCACCAAATTATTACGTCTATAAAAACAGAGTTTCAAATGGTTATGGGGAATAATTTACGAAAGATCTTTCTTATAATTCTTGCATTTTATACAGAGAGTATTTCTTTATATATATTTTTGTTTTATTTTTATAGTTACATATGTAGAAAAAGATTGTGTCTACTGATGTAACTTTACTTTACAACAGGTGGTCCCCAAACTATGGCTCTTTGAAGTGACATAAATTTCCAATAGAAAAATGAAGCTGACATAATTTAAAATATAGGTTTTAGTAGACATATATGAGAAAAACAGACTGCCTGTGTCTCTTTAAAATATCACAAGTGTTAATAAATGCATGCAATATTCATATTTGTATATCAATATCTTGCTTTTATTTTTAATTAATGTTAGAATTAAGATTTCTTTGTCTCAATTCATTTATATTTTATGCTTATTTGTTTTTATATACACTGCTCTCTGTGGGCAAACCATAATATTTCTTATGTAAACATCCTTTGTTTTACGATTCACTTCTACTAGGCTTCGACACTACGTATTTGGTCCTAATTCGTTCTTATTGCTTCAACACTCAAACCTACAGCACGCTTAACCCTTTTGGTGCATATACATAAATAATAAATACACATATTTTTATTTATAACTTAAAGCGCGAGTTACATTTACTTAGTGTCGTAACTAGTATTCTTATTAACTAAAATATTTAATCAATTTATATGTAATTCAATTCAAAAGTTCTGATGTTTTGCTGTGTCTTTTGATATAAATAAAAAATTGCTATTAATTACAAATTCCAAAAAGGATGATCTAAGGAGTCGAGAATAGAGTTCAATACACAAATTATTTTCCATCAATAAATACCTTCCTACCTTCCTTTATATGATCCAACAACGATCCTTTTAAACTAAATAAAGTTAAAGAACAAAGAATTTAGGAGAATGCAAGTCTTTGAACTTTCCTAAATCGTGATCTACCTTTTAATTCAATTTCCAAAATTAAATCAGAAAACATTTCATCTAGAAATATCAATACTATAAAATATTTCAATAAAAAATTTAATTATGAAATCGACAAAGATTTAATCTGGTAACATCGATGGCATTCTAGTTTTCACACTAGATTAAACATAAAATGCATCCCAATACAAAGCTTGCATTATCCTCTGAATAGCTTCGTTCCATTCATGAATTTAACATTTAATTTAATTAATTCAATGCATTTCACGGAAACGAAATAACTTACCACTCTGAACTCCCGCTGAAGATTTCTGCAAACAAAACAATAAAAGCATTATTAGAAGCTTGCAATAAACATAGTTCTTGTATTGAAGCTGTTAAGATTTACTCGCTGTGAACTGTGCAGACACCAGGGTTTGCAAATTCAGTTAGTCTTAAGCTTAACTTATTTAATGTAAAAGTTTACTAGAAATGTTACTGACGTTTTACAAGATAAAATAAAGCTTTGTTAAGTCAACATTCGTTATAACATTTAAATATATTTTAATGTAGCGTTCTTCTTCTTGTTCCTGGTTGATGCCTACATATACACTATTTATGAAAGACGAATTATTATTTTATCTATCTGTACTTATACATATTTGTTAGCAAATGTATATGCAGTTGCATGTGCAATGAGTGGTATTTGAAAGAAATATTGGCTTTGAAAAATATTATGGTGTATGAGCTTTATGCAAGAGAATATTAGAGATTTTAGGACAGCTTTTATCCATTTTCTAGCATATATTAAGATCAATTCATTTTAATAATGTTTATCAATATAATGGCTTAAAAAGTAAAGATTTTTAAAACTCAATTGTAATAGAAGCTAATAATTTAACTCATTTACAAAAATTCCATGACGGCGAAATGGATGCACGAAAAATCATGCATTTATTTTATCGTACCAGTCAGTACCAATATTGATTTTAATCTCTTGATTCTCTTCCTTCAATGTTTGATACGATTAATCCGATACAGATCTGTGAACCTTTTGCCGGTTTTACACCAAAGAGACAGTTTTAAAAGCAGTATTGCTTTCAAAAAACAAAACAAAAATATGATTTGTTTTACTTTAAAACAGTTCTATTTTTCGAAAACAGACTGTTTTTTTTCTAGTGTTTTTCTGTGTGTCCCATAAAAATTTAGTATCCCACAAATTATTGTGTTGGCGATACATTTGTATTAAATTGCTGGTCTTATCTTTTGTCCACTGCATTCTGCACTTATTTACAATTGCTCTTGGAACTAGATGCTAGTCCAAATGATAAATAACAACTGACAAGCACAAATGTTCACAAAAAACAAAACTGCGTGTACAAACCAAGCAGACTAAAACCAATAACAACAAACGTGTTTTCCTTTAATCTTACAGCAACAAAATACAAAAATGTTTTAAGAGCTGTCTCTTTGATGTAAGCATTGGTGTTTTTGTTTAGAAAAGCAAGTTTTTGTACGTGTTTTGTTCTTTTGTCTATCTGGTGTGAAACCGGCATTACAAGGCATGTAAGTAAAATATTGATGCAAAGGTTAAACATCTTAAGATATTCTTTCTTTTCGAACTGAATAGTGCATATAATAGCCTTTGTGAAGTGCAGTGAGTTGACGGTTCCGGGTGCATGACCCCCCTTAACCTATCCTGACCTATACCACTAACATGTTCAGAGAACTGTAAGCTATAATATTATGTATAATAAGTGAAAAAAAACGTAATTCTAGGGAATTTGAATATTGCATAAGGTCTCTAATCCTCTAGATACCATTGGAAAATTTCTTTGTTTCAGCTAATAAATAAATATATAAAAGATAAAAGAAACTATTTAAAATAAAGAGATTCAATTAGTCTCATTGATAAAGTCAATACGGGTTTTTAGACTTTCTCTGCTTTCAAATATCTGCTTGTCTGTGCAATGAGTACCTATTTGGAGCATCGAAGAATAATATGCTTTACCGTTAGTGTGCTGTTACATTATTCACATATTGGTTGTGGTTTTGAATAAGTAAGTATGACTGAGATTTGTATGACATATCATGCGTCTACATATTATTACTCCCAGCCTTCTAGTTACTCTTGACCCCCTCTTCCTTAATTTTCCTCAAAATTCTCAAAATTTGTATTTCAAAGCAGTATTAATTATTTTATTATAACTTCAACATTTATTTTAAATTCACGAGTAAATTCATTGAACGTAATTAAATAGTAAAAATATTTAATCAATTTAGTTTCATTGCTCGCGTGGTAGCAGTAGATACCATTAAACAAAATAACTGGTTTCAAAGAGCAATAAATTTGCGCCCCCTAGAGAGTCATATTTCGCAATCTAAATAAAGTAAAATAAAAATACAGTAGTTTTATCGAATGAAGTTGTTCGCCAGATTAACTGCAGCAATACTTCGTTAAATAATGGGGTATTAATAATTTTAATCTTGCGCCAGTATATCAGCTACTGTATTAACATACATCAAAAACGTCATACAATAATAATTTGTTGTAAGCTAATGCATTTTATAATATTTATAGCTGTTGTATAAAATAAAGGAAAAGGAAAAAGACTTTGAGCTTAGAAGAGGAACCGTGGAAATTTTAAAATACGACGAAACAAGAATCAAATCCCGAAACTGAATGCAGTGGATGATCGGCATTTCAAAACTGTTTTTTTATAAAATATTGAACAATTGATGTAATTTGCAATATAAAACTAATTCATGTTTAATTTATAAACTTTACTTTAAAGTTATTTTCATTTCATAGATCATTTATTCAGAGGCGGCCTTAGGGGGTTGCAAGAAGGTCAACCCCCGGGGCCTCGCATTCTCGCGCAACAACCCAAGTAGAAAAATTCATTACTATATATCTATTTGAATCTCGCGGCTTGTATCACTGCGTCTTATTTTAAGGTATTCATGTACCTTAGTTTATCATCATTAATATAATATAATATATATATATAATAATATTAATAATATTGTCATCTTGTGCTTGTTAACTTTTATAAAACTTCCAATATAAAATTTAATTTCACGTCAATTATCATCAAAAATACTTACAATTTACATGAATTATACAAAGAACAAGTGTCTCGCAAAGTTCTGCCGCCCGGGGTCTCGCAATGGCTAAGACCGCCCCTGCATTTATTCTTTATGTGTTATATTAATTATTAGTATTAATAATTCTATCCTTAGGGCCAGTTGCTGTTCTCATAGTTATCACAATAGATAGTTAGCTTGTGATAGTTAAAAATATAAGTAGATAAAACAATAAATCCTTCTGCCGACCTTGTAGTAGAAGCTGAATCGAATGAACGATTTACAGTTATTTCTCTTTAACTGGCTAAGTTAACTACCCTTAGTTAACTGAAAAAAAATTAGTCGAAAAAATGCTTTGGACGCCGTTTTCTTTGACTAAGGGTGCACTGTGATACATGAAAGATTTATAATAATTGATACAATTGAATTTATATTTAAACCAAAAAGAACAGTCATTCAATTGAGTTTTAAATTTTGAGAAGCACCAACATTATTTCCTACAGGAGTAAAATTTCCTACTGATGTATAAATAACAATAAAAGAAACCCATTGGTTGCAAACAAAAGATTGAAATACTTGATAAGAATAAAACCTATTATCATTTATCTTGTTGGTGTTATCGTACACTGTCCTCGGTTCTTATCATTGTTGGACAAGCATAAGGCTATGGCGATGGTAACGGTGACCTGACGGTAGCAGACAGACTGACTCGGAGTGTTTTGTAACCCGCTGGGGATTTCAGTCTGATGACATTGTCGTCCTGCTCTATCACATGGTATCATTATATCTCTTTTACACTATTTGTTAGATATGCATCAAAATATATATTTGTATGTATATGTATAATATTCATATCATGTAGATTTGACTTGATTGCCATCCTATCCTTTGGGTTGGACTAACTCCTAAACCGTATCATATTTACTTGAGTTCATTGAATCCTAAGGCTTGGACAAGTACAAGGTCCGTATAATGATGATGGACGCTTTGTTGTACTCTACCATGGAGTGACAGAACACCAGGACTTAGGACTAAAGGCGAAAAGCATCAGTCATTTAATAACAATTGCCACAAATCAAATTATATTATGAAATGGTTGTTACTTTCTATAGAAGATTTAAATGGATCATCACCAGGTGTTTGAATGGGAGCGTGGTGGAGTGTCTCCACTGAACCAACACTTTGTGAGTGTTAGTTTAACATTAAATGATATGTCGCAACCGTGGAGTCGCTCCATAAAATAAAATGTCAATATGAAATAATTTTGCCACTATATATATTTTATAAATAATATATTTTATTGTGTACTCCTATTCTCTCCCGCTCTATCCCCTCATACACCCACTTTTCCCACAATACCAAAATACGCAAATTAATATATTCCGACATTAGGTATGACTGGCTGAGCAATTGTTTCAAAATTCTAATAAAAGAAGTACGCCTGGAGTGAACTAATACTAAATATTTATACATACGTCAATGAAATTGGCAGTCTAAGTTAGCAGTCTGTACCAAACTAGTGGGGTAAAGAACCCGGTAAACAATTTGGTGAAGTGCCCTATTTAATGACGTTTCTATCACTATTTCCCTTCAATTATAGTTCGCATCAACTTTATCTTCATTTGTATTCCGACAGGTGGAGTAATTTCGCCATCTGTAGCCGATAAAGTAGACATTTTATATGAAAAAATGTGAGAAACTGAACTATAAATGAACTCTTTTATGACAAAAAAATCATGACGCATCTTCAATATGATGTCAAAGTGATTCCAAAATGTTTACTGGGAAGTTAGCAGTCTGTTGGCCTTTTTGGATGATTTTTAGGTATCAAAAATTTTTCCACGAGGTCTTTCGTAAAACAAAACTGAGCATTTTTGCTACTGTCCTCAATATATATACAAGTAGAAAAATATATTTAACACCCAATATTTTTTGGACCCTACTGCTATACGCACGCATATTTCAGATATGTAATCATAAACCTTATAATATTTTTACTACCGTATTTTTGAAATACTAGTATCATACGTTCGCCATGTGCAATGGAAGGATATATGTATCAATGTATTCCTGTATTTAAATGCTATAATTCTCTGTCAATAAAAAACACAACTGGTTTTCATCTAAATCTTCTTGAAGCTGGTGTTGTTGTTGATTTCATTTTTCCATGCATTTTATTTTATTCTATTTTTTTTTTATTCACATTCATCCTGAATAGTAAATATCCCACATAGTGAATTCATTTTTCCAGTACATTTGAACACTAGAGTTGCACAATTTTGTACAATTCTCCGGATGAACCGGACTCTGTGCCAGAGTCTGTGCATCTCCTGTTGTCTGTCTCCCAGTCCCCACTATCTCCTCCCAGGCCCTAAATGTCTACAGTGGCCAACGTGCATCCCGGCACCCTGCTGCTATTTCTCTCTGCCTCGAACACGTTGCACCGTGCACTGAAGTGTCGTGGGTGGTGACCGTTTTTTTAAGAGGAGGGGGAAAGTATAGTCGGAGGCAGAAGTTTGGATCGTCGTTTAATAAAATTTTATAATCTTTCCTATCTCAAATTAATTAATTCAACTATTATGATGAAGGCTAAGCAAGACTAAGTTTCACGCAAAACCTTAGGAGCAAGTTTATGTCCCAGAAAGAAAGAAATATAGCAGCGTTAAGCAAAAAGTTCCTCAGCTCTAATTTTTTTCCGAGGTATACATAACTGTTGATCCATCAAACAAAATACTACTGTTGGATTTCTCATTATTTAACTGGCTCAATTTTAGACTATATCCTTTTTTTATTAGGATTTCTCGGGCTTCCTAGGCACGTAGCCTTTTATCGCCCGCAATAATGTTCTGCTTTTTTTTTAAACTTTATATCCGAACTACATTAAACTATATCTACTTGTCACTTAACGAATTAAAAAAATTACCTAATAAAAAATAAGAACATATGTTAATTTCTTCTAAAATTGAAGTCTTAGGTAAGCCAAATTCCCTCAATACTTAATCCAGTACTAAGTAATCCAGTACTAACTAGAAATAATCAGTTAAAGAAAAACATCTGTTTAAGAACATTCTTAATTCTATTTAAGTACATTCAATCGTATGGTAATGAAAAGTACTTATAATATAAAATATTAAGAATCATCTGCTGTTAAATTGAAATAAATTGAATTAATGAATATAAAGATTATACAGAGCATAAATTGTAATAAAAATATTTGATGCATAAATTAATAAAAAAAAAATAACGAAAAAGTACCTAGCTATAAAAAACCCGTAGTCTTATTACTTTATACCAATGGGCTTGTGTCCTCATTTTTTAGTGGTCGATTTTTCAATTGTTGATTGAAATTGATGTTAATAAATGTGTATTGGCGTGTCTATTTTATTAAATATCTAAATATTGACGGAGATATAGCAATTAAAAATTTGAATTGTAGTTTTAGCGCTAGAAATGGTCGGCCATATTTGTATGACATGAAATGCATTTTAACGTCAGTTATTTGTTGAGTAGGTCAGTGTTGTGGTAATGTTTTGTAGCTGTTGGTACTCAAACAATCCAGTCAAGTCAAAGAATAATTAGGTTTTACTTTATTTAACCCTGTTAAGGCAGACATAATATTGAAATTTTATTGTTCCTTGAAATAACTGTAAATAATATTTGATATTTTGATATATAAATACATATAGCAGAGATTTATGATCTGTAAGGTTGGTAACCTTACACAAGGATTGGGATGTCACATGCATTTGGAGTTTGTACAACGTTGAATCCCTTTAATAATTAAAGAGACAAAATTACTTTTTTAATTGTTAATATCTCCTAACATATAAGGAGTTATTAAAAAATAATTGAACATTTGAGGTTCTAGTAACCAACTTTATCAATATATAGTACACTTTTATAGAAATTAAAACATAGGACACAAGCCCATTGCCAATAGAAAACCTAAAAATAACATTGTAAGTTTTACATTAAAATAACTCAAAGAAAATTATATCAAATGAGACTTTCACTTAATAATTGCATTATTAAAAGAAATGTAATTAACAGTAAAACTTCAATATCATATAATAATTACAAATAAAAAATATCAAAGAAAATAAAATAAATGAATTAAAACTTATTAAGTTTAATGTACATGTTGTGACGTAGTGTCTAGACGGCAAGTACCCCCACCAGTTAGTGTTACCTTGCCTCCCACCCTGCGCAATGAGCGACTGATATCTGGTGTTCGTTCTGTGCTGGCTGTAGCCTTGCATGAATATTGTGGATTCTGGCACACGACTCCAGCCGCGAGCATCGAGTCTGAGTCTCTGCTGAGAAATATAAAGCAGACTGTAGATGTATGACGTTACGAAAGACAAGAAGAATCCTGATGCAGTCTTAAGTCTAGACTCATCTGGTTTACGGTTTTAAAGTGGTAGGAAGAATATTTTAATGATTACTTTATAAACAATATAAAACAGATAACCCTATAGGGAACGATGATAGATGCTTTCAATAGTGTTTCTCAACTTCCTTTCTGATAATTCTTCCTGTATACATTTAAGCACCTCATGTTATTTTCCTTAGATTAGGGGGTCTTAAAAATATATGTAAATTCTTTAACATTACTTACTTCAATATGAAGTGAGATACATCTAGCACTAATTTAAAATTCCCGCCCAATTGGAGACATTTGCTTCGAGTGTAAAATGTTGGTCTTCGACTAAACGCTTCTTAAATCTTAAAATGATGTAGTAAAGTTTATCAAGCAGTGGATCTAACGAACATATGTTGTAACGGCGGTTAATTAAGGAAATATTTCAAATGTCATAAAACAACTCTAAACGCTAGTAAACCTGTTTAGTTTTTATGACGTCTGCTGTTTTACCCTTATTACATTACATTACATCAAGTTACGGGTAAATCTTAAAGCCACAATTGTTATGACTAAGTAAAAACTTAAGATGCTCATGATTCTTTAATATATGTTATTAAAATAAATATCATTATGTTGTCACCTATATTAATACAGTATTTTTTCCGAAGTAAATATAAATTTCAACTGATAAACGAATGTTATAATGTAAATGTAATCCTAGAAATTTAAGCCAAACAAGAGGAAAAAGAAAACAATGAAAATTAAATTTTTTGCGAGTTAAAAAAGTTCTGGTCCTGATTTGGATCTGTAAAACTTATCTTAATATATATTTGCTGTTCTCTTTAAAGAATGGTAATTGTGCATAATGTTTTTTCATAAAGCGACAAAGAAAGTTTGGTAAGTTCGAGTGCACTTTGACCTTTCATAATTACGAGTGTTCGTGGAGTGAGCAGATTGCGTTTTTCGGTTGAGGTAATTATGAAAAACAATGTACTCGAATTAAAAGTACATTACCATATTGTGATAACGATTCTTAGCAAAAGATATTTAAAATTACTTTCAAATAATATTTGAATAAATATTTCATTCACAAAATAAATAAAAAATATCAATCTTTTTCTAAACTGTGTATATACAATGAAAAATATAAAATTTTAAACTTTTGAGCATAAATTTGCATTAAATAAATATGTTTCTTGTAAAGTGTATATTCAATTATACGGCAATAATTAATCAAAACTGTAGTTCATAACCGTCAATTTTTTTTTCAGAAAATTGACTATGTCTTAATTTCTATAACACCATTTTAACAAGACGCTATATGATACGAGTCATTTATTGACAATTAAAATAGTCATTTTTATCACTATAGTCCTTATCACCATTAATTCTTCTTACCCTCTGCCTTTCTGTAAATTGCCATCTCTATTAAACAACAGAGTTGATACATACATAAGATACAGAGGGAGATACATAAGCGTGCATATTCAAACGTCAGTCTTTACGACGTCGAGACTGTAGCTGTCTCGAGCTACACACAAAGTTTTTGTATTATAAAGCTGTAATCAATGACAATGCTAATGCTGTGACATCTTTGATGTCAGGCGCCAAAATAGAAATTCAAATTTTAATTAGATATATCTTCTTCAACTTTTGGATATTTTATAATAACATATTCATAAGCGCAGTCACAGAAATTTATATTTCGGATTTAATCATGTAAACATTATACATTTTATGATTGCAAAAATCCGTGAAAAGATAATTTTAAGAGTATAATTAAACAATATGTCATTGCCAAAACTGGCTCTATTTTTCTCAACTGGCAACTATGGTAGGAAATGAGCTAAAGAAAACGTAATAATTTCTAGATGCTTTCCATATACAATAACATAGGGTTAAGATAACAAGTGTCAAAAGTAATATTAAAATTGCATAACAACTCAACGTCTGTTATGTTTTTTATTTCTATCTTCAAACAAACTGCCAAAGTGTGTGTTTTTTAAATATATCTAAAGCCTTTAAAGGCACTTAAATAATATTTACGCATGAGTTACTTTTCAAAGAGGATTCCACCATGCAGATGACTTGGACATTGATAGGACGAGTCATTGGTGAAACGGACAGCGTTTGTGCATAAGTCCGTAGATGGGAGATCCGTCGCCACCGCCGCCGCCGCCGCCGCCGCCGCCGGGCCGTCGTGTTGTTGTTGCAGAAACGCATCACTGATTTTTTGCAAGATGCATTTTATTTTTCGACGTGACGTTTATACAAAATTTAATAATATACACTATGTAAAATACTGACAGCATTACTTCAAATTAGCATGGTGTTAAAGTAGACTTTCGAATTTAAATATATATACCGAAGGCTAATTAGGTAGCATCTTAATTCTTACATATGAAAACTATAAAATTATATACAAGGTGATAGTTGGTAAAGGGAATGATAGTTGACACCATTTAAAACATTTTAAAGCATACATGTCGTAGCCGAAGTTTGATTATTTATTTTTTACTGCTATTTTTATGTTATGTTTATAAAAACACAATTTCTGACAGTTAAATGCCGACAGTGGCCCATTTTAAGTTGGTATGTTAATTATTTTATTTTTTGCAGTTTGTCAGATGTCTACCTAATCTAATAAACCAAGTTCCAAGCATCTGTGTTATTTAAAAAAAATACTAGAAGCTTTTGAAGTCGTAGAAACTTTTAAAATTAAAAAAAACTGCGCAGTTTATGGCATTTAGAAAAATAAATAAAATAGCCTCGATTGCCCTTTCTTTTAAGGTATCATTTAGGCTGACAGGGTAGGTAACCCTGTATATTGATTAGACATATTTTTTAATTAATCGCAATATCAGTGGATTTGAAAAGCAACCCTTTCAAAACAAGCTTATCTCATTCTTGTCACAGTAGAATCAGATTTATCGCGGCAAACGCCTTGCCTCCCGCTTCCCGCTCATCCACGTTATATTCAATAAAGCGAATACATTTAACACGCGCAGTTCGAACTTGTGGACGCTTACCTTAATACACCTGTATCGCCCCATTCACGCACCCATTATAATTCTATATAACACAAAACATGTTCTTTCCTTTTATTTCTTGTCGTGGTTTTGACTCCTCATCGTCAAACAAAACCCAAACAAAATAACCACTTCTTTTCACTTGGATGATTTTCCCATTGGGGGTTTGGTTTACCTTTGACAAGCTACAGCTACAGCTACAGCTACAACCACGACCACAACGACGGCGACGACCTGTTTGACTTTGATACAGGGTAATCACATGCTTGTATGGTCATACGTCTGACACGTGATTATATTCATACGATAAAAACAAGTCCATACAAAACCGGAAGACACACGTTAAAGTTGACCGGAAATGTTCTAGACCAAACACAGACAAAACGAACTAATCGTAACACTAACATGATGTACCGGACCTGGACTGGTGCTGGGACTTGGGCTACACCACCACTACCACCACAGGAAGTCAATGAGTTAAACAAGATAACAAAATAAAGGTTCAGGGAAAAAACAAATATTACTGCGTGATAGGTTTCGCATCAATAACTTTCTGCATATAAACAAAAGGTTGGCTAAACTGTAAATATATTGACAATGGTTCTGTGTTAAACAGATGCCGTACTATGTTGTTCAAATATATACTTAAAATTACATTAGTCTGGCCCCTGGATTTAATGCGCCTTTCACAGTTACTCACACTTTAATGAATGGTTTTTGTTAATTTGGTAGTTTGCTTAGTTTATTTATTTATTTTTATTTAACGTACCCCAGATAGAAAATTGTCTTACAATGCAAGATTTAATCTTGTCACAAGCTAATACTAAGGTTAATTTTCTAGTTTTCTTTGCGACACTGCAAATACTGCGAACATTGTAAGAAATAATAGGAATAAGCATCGTACATAGTATATTTTGTATTAATAAGTCTACACGTTATTCAAAAATTAATTTAATGAAATCAATTTTACTTTATTCGATAATTTTATCAAAAAATGAATAAAACCAAAGCGGAAACAAAGGCAGTCTAAAAGAGTAAAACGAATTGCAATTTTACTATAATAGATTTATGAATACACTTCGTTTAATATTTGAAACTTTATGAAAAGTAAAAAAGCAAAAATGAAGCTTCCTAGGTTTTCCATCCGTAACTTTCTAACTAACCCCATGTCTAACTACCCTTAAAGTATAGTGGGTGGTGCAACTGGGTTGTTTCTAGTTGGATATAACTTATAACTGCAGTTCAGATAACTTGTTAATAGCAAGAGCTATAGTAGCACCAGGATGAAATGAGTTACCGACGGCGACGGTAGTGGGAACTGAAAACTGCGTCTAACTTGCTTGTTTTCCAGAGAAATACATCATATCCGTAGGACATGCATCTCACTTGGTTCTAATTTTTTACAGCATGATTATTTACAGGATATGACGCGTGGCGAGATTTAAAGGTTAAGATATTATTGTAATGTATTGTATAGATTAATGTAAAAGACGAAAAAGAGACCGAAGTCCTAAAATGCCTGGCAAATTATATAAATTCCTTATTCTCATTCTTTCTTCTTAAAAAGAAACTTAACTCCTCCTGCTACTTTCTCTGCTACTCTTTCTCCCGTTTCTCTTTTTTCCTTCTTCACCTCTCCCTTCGTTGCCTCCCTTCAATAACTGCACTATCTTCTTTTCATTTTTTACTCTTTGCTCACATGAATACTTAATGTGCTCCAGCGTTTCTATCTCTCTAGCACACCCTGCACATATTTTTATATATCCTTTTATATCTTTATTTTTCCAGTATCTGCTGCCTTTCTCTTCGTTTCCCCATCTGTTCTTATCCTCCTCCTTTTCCTTGACAAATAGTACAAATGACAAATACATATATTATTATGTAAAATTATGAAAAATTTCTGTAAGAATTATGTTTAATTTATGTTTCAATAACTTAATTACCGAAGACCATCCATTTCAAGAGCACAATCACGAAGTATCACTATTTAGAGATCAAATCACGCAAATTTTGCAAAAAGACCACCATATGGAGATGGTATCAATTTACTCTGAAGGAGCAGATTGCTACAACAGATGCTTAATACGTACAAATGTCTAAGAACGTGTTTGAATAACATATATGATTTGTGTTTAGAAGGCATATGTATTATATTTCCAAATAAAAGCTATTTCGATCAACTGTCTCGTCCAGAGCGTCTGGCATGACGATTGACCTTTGATGTTTGTATCGGAGAGCTTCATAATAATTGCAAGGTATCTGTGGGTGTTTTATTATGAGTTGACAAAGACATCTACTGCATTGTGGTGAAGGTTAACGTTTTTCTAAAATTCATTAATACTCCTATTGTGTAAAATACTCATAGAATAAAAGGTAATGAACTTTTCTTAGAAAAACATTGTCATATACGTATTGTTATAAAGTGCGTCTCAAAAATAGAAACCTGCTCAGTCTAGCTCTGTGGCTCCTAATCTTTTTAGTGCTGAGAACCATTTAAGTCTGAAACTGTAGGTCTCAACAAAAGGATAGATTTTAGAGTGCAAATTTTCTGGATATGCACTCTTCTCTTCCACGTTTTATTCCATAAATCCAGTGCACTGACTGCTATCGTTGCAAATAAATGAACACTATTACGTGTTCCTTAAACTAGAGCACTTGAAACTAGTGGTAATTATTATATTTGATATATAACACTATTTTCAACACCTGATGTAAACCCCATTAAATCTGCATTTACTCAATCATCTAAAACTGCTTTCTTGGAATCTCACACACGCACCATTGATTAAAAATCTCTGGTATAGCTTATTGTTCCGATCGTCTGACTTGTTGTCTTGCATTTGTCCTTTGATGTTTTCCACAACAAACATAAGTAGGCGTTGTATTAAACTTAACAAAATATTTTACATTATGGTGGGGGATAAATTTTCTTAGGGGTTAATATCTCTATTGTGAAAAGAGTATATACGCCGAATAAAAGATAATTAATTTTTCTAGAAAAAGCCACTTCGTCATCGTCTAACGTAATGTTATTGTCGTCTAACGAGTTATTGTCCTGGCAAATGATAGACTGAAGGTAGGAGGGGAGTACAGTTTTAACTTATCTATGACACATGAAACTGTTGCATGTAATATTATGGCCGCGAAAAACCAAATGCGTAATTACTCGTACTTATTTCAATAAACGGTAGGAATGTTAAATTGTGTTTAAAGGTATTTGAAAATATTAAGGCAAAATATGAATTTATTACGTATATATTACCTAACATCTGACACCATTTAATTAATTGAAAAAATTACCTAATCGATAATTTAGATAAGTGTTCCAAGACGTAGATTAAACTGTACACCCGAGAGACATATGAGGCGTCTAGATGCAAAGGGATGTAAGTGATAAAAGTAAAATTCTTCAGAAAACGAGTGTAAAGTTATGATCGCATGGGCGTATTCATTCAGTAGGTTTTAGAATTCACGCTATATAGTAAAATTTGTCCAAGTTTTTACCTATATCTCTGTGCCACTAAATAGTTTAGTGCATCTTCTATCGTTTGCGCTGGTTATCTCAAATTTTTAAAATTTGTCACTTACATCACTTTGCTTCTAGACGCCTCATATGAGTATGTAATTAAAGGAGAGTATAGAGTGTGACCAAAGACAATTAAAGATAACCAAAACAAAATGGAAACAAAAAAATTAATTTTAGAAGTTTTTTAATTTAGTGCAATCTGTTACTCTCAATAGCAACGGCTTTCTTCTGTCGTGGTTTTCATTTTACACGTCATCCTTGTCCGTCCAACAAGTAAGGTACGATGCTGCCAGAATCGGATAAAACAGAGGGTGAGATTATTTAAGCTGCTAACATTTTAATTAAAAGAATTGCTTACAATAGCGAATATCATAGTGCAGAAATATTATATATTACTTATAATTTCCATTAAAAATCACTAGTGCATACGCATATTACATAACGTTTTATCCTATTAACTTTCAGGAGTAAGTTCATCTTATAATTTCCAGTCTGTTTCTTATACTCGAACAGGTTACAAGACAGAACAGCGGTTCTCAACCTTAATTATATTTCGTATTACCAAAAGTGATTCAATGCTTTGAAAAGATTGTGAACCACTGGCTTGAGAGCCGTCTCCGAGTAGTTACAATTTACTTGTTCGTTTTCTTGCACGATGTCTGGTCTGGGACGATGAGTTCCTTGATGTACTTGTACTTCTTGCTTCCTTGGCATATGCTTTAAACTTTTGCCGTACAAAGCGTTTCTGCAGTTACACTTGTATTATCTTTTTGGATCATAGATTTTAACAGGATGACAAACCGGGTAGGTGCTTTAGTCTTAAAACTCAATAAAAGTAAGTAGTTGTAATATGCATATGAACTTTGAGAAATTTCTTTAAGAAAGTTTAGAATTTTAATGATCCAAGCTCGCTAAACACAAAATGTAAACTCTTTTATTATTTAACAAGCAGAAAAAATATTTTACTAATATGTTAATTTAATGTATAACATTATATTATCTTTCATAAAAAAGATTTTAAAAAATATGTAAAAGGTAAACATTATTATGTTATAAAAAATGTACAAATTAATAGTAAACCTTATTAATTATTTACAAATTTGAAGTCATTAAAAAAATATATCTAACAAAGAGGGCTGTTATACATTTCAATTACATTGCCGAAACAAATGTTCTTTTCGTAGAGAGATATAAGCTTATGATTTAGAAATGTAATCTCAGAGTTTTCTGTCTTCATTTGGTCCACACCTTTGTAAGTAGAAACCTTTTAGAATCTTGTAAATTATAGAATCCATTTTCATATAAACTATACACATTACTTCAAATGAAAAAAGAATGAAACGTCTAGAGTGTAAAGTTCATCTAATAAATTGTTATCAAAACAGTATTGTTCGCATCAGACATGACTTCTATTTGCCGTCCATGCTAAATACAGAGTCGAATTCGGTATATGTTCCGAATAAAAAAATAAAGAATTCCATGTGATATTCTTCTTTAAGATTACTGCCACATTCATAAGGATTATATACTTTATGCCACATTATAAGGATTTCTTTATACTCTATAACGTGGATTTAAGTTTCATCTAATACTCGTATAAGAAAAGTTAACTTAAGTTATGTAAACGATACAACGTTTTATTACCTATTTTACTGCTGTTTGAAGAATAAATCGGTCTTTTTACTCTAAAAACTTGTTAAGAGCACGTTTTTAATACCAGCCAGCTCGTAAGATTTATTGAATGAACTGAGGAATCGAGAGTGAAGTCGTATGCACCGGTATTTGAATGTTGAATTGCTTCTTGAATCGATTGGTTCTGTCGGTAATAAACACCACACTACACCGGGTTTCTCCTCGCTTTTCTCATCTTCCACATTTTTTTTAAATATCTATTTATAGTGCATCAACTATTGATAGTTATTAGCACTTAAACTAATATATTTTACATTTATCAACATTTTATATGACATAATCTATACAATTTATAATTTTCTATTTTTTCAGTTTATTTCACCATTCCGTTTAAAGTTATTCAATCGTTGCTTCTTTCCATTATCCATCTTTTTCTATTTTAACCATAACTGCATCACGATCTGACACATCGCCTCCACTATGATGACACTCATTGCATTCTCTGACTCTTTCTTCTATTAGAATTTTTCTTTGTCTACCAATTGTATACTTCTACTCTTCTATTAAAGTCTTTTTTCTTCTTTTTTCCTGTGTCTATTTTCTTTATCGAATTTTTTCTATTTTTCTTTTTGTTATCGTGTTTTCTTTTCTTCCACATTTTGTTCAATATTCGAACATCCGTGTGATTCTAAAATCTGATGCAGTATTATAAAAGATAGGCCAGCTTTTATCGGTAGTTCGGTCCTGTTTTCACACGGTATACACGATATCGGACACAGAACACACTTTGCAGACTTTGTAGACTCCATAGAATGTGGACTGAATTGATCGCACAAAAGCCATACAATATGTGCAATAAGAATTCCGGACTTGTTCAAAAGTCATCTGTAACTATTTACTGGACGTACGGGTTGGCGTACAGAGTATGTACTCGTGTCTGTATGTATGTGTGGAGAGAGAGAATGAAGAGGGAGAGGGAGGAAGATAGTCGAGAAGGGTAGAGTATAACAAACGTATTTTATTGTTCAGAACATCTTCGGAATAAGGTGTATGAATCTCAAATGCTTTTTTCAAAATAGATGACTTTTTAAATTTATGTTCTGAAAGGTTCTATTTACAAACATTATGTCACGTTCTATAAAATATGTTATTGCTTTTTTATTATTTTTGATGTTTACGTAAATATACTAATCGGATGGCCGCTGCGCCTGTATTTGAGTAATGAGCACTCGTTATCACTTTTTATCTATCTAAGTAGAACATTTATATTTAGGTTTCAGCAAGGGATAAGCTCTATATATTATGGATCACGAGTGTCGGCTAGGGCATTTACAATTTATATTTATATCCCACTATGGCAACCCTGTTTCTATAACTGGACAGACAGGTAAATATCAACTGATTTCTTGTTTTAGTGAAAATTTAACAGCAGAAAGTAATATTAGGGAAATTTTATAATAATTTTTAATTAGCTTTTTGTTTTTTCGAACGCCATGATGGTCTAATATTAGACTGCGGTCTAATATTAAGGCATATGTCTTAATTTAAAAATACACAAAATTTTACTATCAATTTTAAAATCTTAAGAAGTCTTAATACATTATTATTTTTTACAGCTCTCTATATAAATTAATATTAATTATCAAACTCTTATAAAGAGAACATGTAAAGTAATTATTATACTCTTAAAGAAGTTTAATACAGCACACTCGTTCATTGTACAAGCAAACTTGTTTGGATAAGAACTAGTCTGAGTTTTGTAGCTAAACTCAGTTTAGTAATTATAAAGGATAAAAACTTTTCATGGATAATAAGAAGAGAGAAAAAGTTTATAAAATGAAGAATAAAAAAAATTAAATCACAAGTCAAAGTTAAAAAAAACCGAAAATCTCAGCTTAAAGAAGTAAGTAATAGAGTTAAGTGGCGCCGCGCCATACGAGAGGGGTAGGAGTAGAAGCACGAGCAGGAGATTTATCAGGGTAAAGTATAACCTTAAGAATCTGAATAAGTAGAGAAGATAAAATAATTACATGTATTTAATTATATTGTTGTATGATTTCAACTTACGTCTAGCCGGTTTAATAATGCCATGGACTTATAAATCAGCTGTGTCCTGCGTCCTGACTCTCTTTTAATTCATTGATATTTTATTCAAATACGTTTGTCGTATTGTAAATTCCAACTACGTTGGGTAAGCCTTACATAAATATAAAGTTGCAATGTTGCATGTTTCGCAGAGACTCTCAGAGAAAATATGAGGCTCAGGGCACCTGATGCTTTGAACGCCCACTCAAAATCTTGAAACTCAATTATAACTAGTTACAATTTACTGACTTGTAAGAAACCTAGAACAACGGCCCCTCTAGTGGAGACAACATTTCGGAATTTACAAGATGTATATAAGATGTACAAAAATATATTATGAAGGTACTTTATATGTTGTAAGCACCATTCATAGCTGAGTTTTAGATAATTATATGCTTTAATTTAAGGGCAAGTTTAAGCTTGTAAGTTAATCAAAAATTGGTTTTGAACCCCTGTGGTACAAGAGAGTCTCAACGTTTTGGCTTGACTAAGCATTCAGTGATATTTTAGATAATTAAATTATGACGATATTATAAGTAACTTTATTAGTATGGTTGAAGTTACGAGAGTTCGGCAGTGACTCATATTTAAAACAAGCTGTGGGGTATAAACTGCTGATATAACTAAAAAGCACTCACTCATTTATTTTTCTATAATGTATATAGAAACGAATAAGACAAAATTTATTATCGTATTATAAATTTATACCGCTCTTATAACCTCTTTTAAGTATAAGTCACCGCCGATCTACCGTGATTTTGACTATATCTGTGTATTTGACACTTTCAGTACAGATAAACAACAATTAAAATAAGATAACCACAGATGCACACCACAAGTTCAGAATAGAATCCAGAAACCTAAAGCAGCACTACTACATAGGTGGGAATAATACATACTTTAATTAATTATATTTATTACGTAATAGGAATTTGCGGGCATTTGAATTAGAATTGATATTTAAAAGAGCTTTTTTAAATTGTTAAAGCTATTGAATTGAAAATACCCGTCTCTAGAAAAAAATATTTTGTTCTTTAATTTAATTTTATTTAACGTTAGCCTATGTCCTATGCTTAGTTCTATTACAGACAACCTCCTACAATTTTGACAGTATTTATGGTTTGTGGACAACATCGCTCTCTCATAAATTTTATGATTTCTTATAGTCTATACCAGTAAGCATGAGCACATCACCATAAATCTTTAGCCTATTTAAGAATGCATTTTTAAATGTTATAAAATATTGTATAATAATTAGTTGATATTTGTTGTACATTCTGCTATGAGGTTGGGTTTTTCTTATAACCAATAATGCTACGTAACCTTTTATCAATTTTCACTCAATTCATTCACGCTTTCATTTTAGAGGAGTGCTTTGATTTTCTAACTTTATTGAAAAGTAAACTGTACAATGAACAAAAAGAAATATCACAGGATATAAAAATTGTCAAAAACTCACGTTCTATAAATTATGGATACACAATTTAGTTATCTATAAAGCCAGAGAATCCAGCTACAGTGGGCAATATAAATATACAAGATTCCTGATATTAATAGACTTCAAATCGAATAAATAACTCTTATATGAGTCAGTTACTTCAACAGAAAGTAGGATGTTTTCTTAAAAACTTGAATTATTATTGTATCGTAAAAAATGTTGCGTCTACACTTCATCTTAATATCTTGTATATTATCTTAGAAACACTTCGGAATGTTGTAATGATGGTAACGACAACAGAAACAGCAACGGCAACGGCAACATTTAAATGAAACACATTTCACAGTTAAAAGTTCATAGACTAAATAAAAATATACATTTACCAGAAACATGAAATACCAACGAATAGAGATGTGAAATACGAAATGAGTGGTAACAGAAAGAGATAGATAGCTCTTGTAAATGACATTTTCAGATTTTAAAGGTATAAAAGTGATGCAGTGCGTTAGAGAGTTGGGGGAAGGGTAGTTAGCCAAGAGAAGCCTGTGTTTGGTTGTTATCAAGATGAATGAGCTTGTGTCCTCATTTTTTAGTGGTCGATTTTTCAATTGTTGATTGAAATTGATGTTAATAAATGTGTATTGGCGTGTCTATTTTATTAAATATCTAAATATTGACGGAGATATAGCAATTAAAAGTTTGAATTGTAGTTTTAGCGCTAGAAATGGTCGGCCATATTTGTATGACGTGAAATGTATTTTAACGTCAGTTATTTGTTGAGTAGGTCAGTGCTGTGGTAATGTTCTGTAGCTGTTGGTAGTCAAATAATCAAGTCAAATCAAAGAATAATAAGTTTTTATTTTATTTAACCCTGCTAAGGCAGACATAATATTGAAATTTGATTGTTTCTTGAAATAGTTGTAAATAATATTTGATATATAAATACATATAGCAGAAATTTATGATCTGTAAGGTTGGTAATCTTACACAAGGATTGTGATGTCACGTGCATTTGGAGTGTGTACAACGTTGAATCCCTTTAATAATTAAAGAGACAAAATGACTTTTTTAATTGTTAATATCTCTTAACATATAAGGAGTTATTAAAAAATAATTGGACATTTGAGGTTCTAGTAACCCACTTTATCAATATATAGTACACTTTTATAGAAATTAAGACATAGGACACAAGCCCATTGATTATGCACATAAATAATCATAAATTTATCATGCAACGGTGTAGATCATATAGTAAAAATCTCAAATAAAAATGTTTGTTTTATAATTTTTCTTGTTAAGTTTTACATGAACAAAAAGTTAAATTTTTTTTGCTCTTCTTTTAATACAGTTTGTTTCCAACTCAATTTTTACGTCTTACGTTGTAGATGGAATTGGACGTCATGTACTTTTGAAAAATGGTTATTTGTACAACAACAAAAGTATAGTCAAACAGAGTGTATAGTTGCACCTCAATCTCTTCTTCTGACAGATACTTCGGGCTCCGTACTCCGGAGTATGGTGTATGGACAAGAGTCCAAACTCAGGTCAAACAATATGAGTGTGTCTTGCACTGCACTTAGTACTCAGTTGTACCTCTTCTTCACATTTCTATATTATTGTATATACCAGTAATATATCATACAAGTAGTTGTCTGGCGTTGGCTCGTTTTTAGACTTTTCGCCTGTGGACGTGAAATCAAACTTTTACAAACTGTAAACTGCAATTCCGTAGACTTTAGAAGAACAGACTTATTCATACACTGTTATTTAAATAGTATTATATTTTACACTATTAAATTTTAAAACAATATAGCAAAATACAATGCCAGAAAAAAAATTTGACAAAATAATTTTTGATTGGTTAAACTATACCACAAAAAATAGGACATTTAGAAACGCGTTTAAGACCCGTCCAAACGTATGAAACTAACATTATCGAAGCTAACATTTACCGAAGAGTAACATATTTCAGTATCAGTTGTGTAGCTTACATATATGAGGCTTCGGTACTATAAAAACTGCCAATATGGTAGAAAGTGTTTTCATATATTCCAAATCCAATTAAATTATGGTGCGTGTCCAGCGATCATATCAGAAATTACAACCGACAGGTGTTCTTTTTTATAATTTGTCGAGCTTCCTACGCAAGTAGCCTGTTATCACCTCTAATAATGTTCTACTTTCCTTTTTTTTAACTTTATATCCTGACAATAAGAACGTGTTCATGGCCTTTGCCGCACCAACAGGTGTTATCGCCCTATTGCACAGACCTCTTGTGACTTTTTTTTGTTTCCAAATATAAAGTGAAAAGTGTCATGAAACTTTTTGGTGGATATAAAAAGCTAGAATATTAATGGAGTTACTGTCTTCAGCTAAAACGTAAGTATATTGAAAAATATGAGCATACAGGGCATTGGCACATCTTAAAAGAAATCACTTGGTACAGAGTTTTGGTAACAAATGGAGTGGTGTTGCCAACGAGTATGCAAGAACTACTAAGATATCCGAGGTGTCCAGTGTGCTTAGTGATAGACAGGATATGGCATAAAACGAGTTTAAAAGTTTAGGTGTAAGAATAAATAAAATGTAAATATGTAAAATGTTAAAAACCCGTGAATTATTATTAAAAAAAAAAAATATTGAAAAATAAATAGAATTGAAACAAAAAATGTTTTCTTCGACTTATAAACTAATCACGTCACTATAATTTTATATAACAAACAATTTTAAGCTGATGATTACAATTCATTTCTTTAAACATAATTGATTGTTGAAGATAATGGAAGATGATAAACATGATTGATTTCAAAGTGTAGATGCCAAAGTATCAGTTTGTAGGTGCCTTATTTTAATATTATATTATTTATTGATTTTTTTTAGAGTACATGCTCTAATACATCTAAATAGTATAAATGTTTGGTATGTGTATTCGCTAATTCATTTCTTTGATCGGTGTTATTTATGTTCGTGTTCGTGTTCGTGTACTGATACAGGAATGTTTGTTCTATAAACACGAATACTTTCGCTGTGAGCTTATACATTTGCTTTAACCAGACGTACACGATCACGTATGTGTGGTTTAGCACATAATCAAAACACTAATGGGAATAAATAATTATATTCTATATTACAAAGGAAATTAACAGTGTAAAGACAATAATCAGAGATCGAACAAAGCTAACTTCACAGACGTTAATCTAAGTACATCTAGATCATGTTTGGAAAACACGTAGGGAATATTTCAATGAATCAGACACCGTCACGTCGTCGTCTTGATTGCGTCTAGCTTAATCGATTTGCTTTTGCTTTTGCTTTTGCTTGTGCTTGTGCTTATGCTCATACCTACACCGATATGAGGATGATTAATTGTCTGCTGAAGGAGCACCTTCAAAACAACCTGACGTTAATGATATGTAAAAAGTTTTGATGAATTTGCACAATGTTGTTTTAAAAGTTTTTGGATCAATTGCAATGGAAAATGTAGAGAAAAAAAACAAGCGTTTAGTACTTGTAATTAAAAAATAAAAATTGCTTAGTTGTACTTGTGTGTTTGGTTTTGATTGGAAAATATTACGCAATAAAATGAAGCTTAGGGATCATCCATAAATTAAGTAACACAAATTTCATGATTTCAAGATGGGTTATACAAAGAAATGCATTTCTGAACTCTTCTATCGACTTTTCCTTCTAAATATAGACTGTTGTTTAATTTTAAGTATTTCAGTTTTATATTTGTTTTTCTGATTTTACTTTTCAATGTTTGTATTGTCTTCATATAAATGAATCAACAAACAATTCTGCGCTTTACGTTAGCCCAGAGGCAAGAAACTGTTTTCACAGTGTGTTTGATTGAGTTTTATTAGTACCAACTACAATAAATACAATTATAGAACAAAACAAAATTAAAAATAAAATTAAAAAGTTTTTACTAAGTTACTTTAAGTATCCAGCAAGAGTTGGTTTATCAGTTGGAAACGTAAATATATTAGGGTTTCATAAAAACGTTTTGCATTATGATTATGAAAACTATATTAAATAATCCTATAGGGATTTATTTTAGCTTTGGCGTATTCTTTCCTTAAGCTTTTCCACAAGTACATCGTTCCTCTTCTTTTTCATATGTTTGTTTCTGTACTCTTTGCTTGTTCTCTTTATTCCTCTACTCTTTATTAAACACCACTTAGATCCCCATTGTCACGTCTTGTTACACGCTGTAAACCATCCCATCCTCTTCTCGGTGCAACGTCACATATTTGGAAAATACCATCAGTGAAAGCTATGGTCATTATTCTTTTCAAATAAAATTTTAGGTTACATCAAGCTTAAAACTGCTTCCCCCCTTTTCATGTCTTGTTACACTCTGAGTGCTGCAACCCCCCTCCCCTCTCCCTTATTGTTTCTGTTTAACTTAATTAATGGATGGGCACTTATTATTTTGACAGTTCACATTCAAGGATATAGAAACCTTGTAATGAAATTTGATCACAATATTTCGGATAAGTAATATTGTTCAATGCTGCGCGATAAATTTATTTCAAGATGATTTGCTACTATAAATTGCAATGCATAAAAATAACGTTAAACTGGTCATAATTCTAGAGTCAATAAAATGTTGCAATATGCAAAATTTCATTCATGCAACAACATTGTTTTTATTTGTGACTATTACGAAAAACAAATCATTTAAATTGACTGCAACAAAACGAAGTTCAAGTTATTTTAACATATGAATGAGCATTCGTATGTTAGAAGCTTCAAAATAAATAATTCTCCAATATATTCGAATTTACATATATCCATGTGACAAAGTCAGACTTGAGTCAGACTTGAATCAGACTGACAATACAATGCAGAACAACACATTGTAAAGCAGAATTTCCATAAATTGACAAAAACAAACATCAGACAACGCACACCACACACTATTTTACACTGTACACTTATTTGCGTACAATTTCATTCAACGCAGAAAACGCATTGCGCAAAACGCACTCTGAATCATGTGACTCGATAATACAGTTTCACAGACAGACAACCAGACTTTTAAGGGATGGGGTTGATAGTGAAAGCAGGCGGAAGAACGAAGGGAAAAGGGTGAAAATGTGTACGCGTGCCCTTGACCGTGAGGACTCGAAGTTGTGCGTATAGTTATATGTATAGCGGATCATATTACAACGCTACCATGCAATATAACATATATACCGGGTGGTATGAAAGTCTATGTCTACGAATGCATTATTATGGGAGTCGGAGGGGGATTGGGGGTAAGAGGTGCAGTCTGAATGATGGAGAAAGTAATAAAACGGAGAAAGGGAAATGAAATGAGTATAGTGCTGCGGCTGTAAGTATTCCATTAGAGAAATTACTATAGAATCTTATTTGCAAATACAAAAACTACTTTACTCTAAAATCATTATGCGAAGTCAAATAGTTTTATTGTACGTAAGATAAGTGATCGAGTAAAGTGGTCAGTCGATTTGTTTTCAGGGGGTTATTCTGGAAATTTATCCAAAATCATATTTGAAAAAATACCGAGATTTGAAGCTACATCTGTCTATATATAATATGTTCGACTGAATTATTTTTTTATTTATAATTCGCCGAGCTCTTATGATTTATGAAACTTTATTTTTACGTTTAAAACTTTAAATTAACACTAAAACTCAGTGAGTGGGAATGGGGCTTTAATTTAACACTTAAATTAATACATTTCACAAAAAAACATTTGGCAAAGAGAAAATATTTGATACAAAATGTGGAACACGAAAACACATTTCTTTAATGAAAATCACACATGAGACAACATGCATTTAGCGGGCAAGAATAGTTTATTGATATACTAAATAACATATAACAAAATAGAAATACGGTAAAATAAATATTTACAATTTCTTTAAACATCTATACTTTAAAATAATATTAAATATTTTTAACCAATTTTAAAATTCTATCAACTGAAAGAAATACAAACCAAAACTAGTAAAATAAATTAGATTTTTATCAGAGTAATTTTTATTTTATTTGCCCTGTAATAAACTGAGATGTAGGTCGCTGAAACCTGGCAACTAAACGAAGCGAGATAAAACATAAAAGAACTCGTATTATTCTATTTCTAAACATGAAATAAGAATTAGATTTAACAAATAATATAAACTACTCATCCGTAAATATACTTAACCGAATTATATAGCAATAGAAAATATATCATTGAAATTAAAGGAAAAATATATTTTCAGTTAAATGATGAACATTTTCCGAGTAAAATAAATACATCGTTAACAAACAATCACATTCTTTATTCAGAAAAACTTAAAAAGGCAATTTTACTTGTTGACATAATTTAATTCCTTTTTCTTTTTTTATTTGGTGCTAAATATTTATCATTTTTTAGGCTAATTTTGCGAGTAATTTACCAATTACTTTGAGTGTAAAAATTAGGCAAAAGGTAAACTTTTCTATGCTAAATAAACCTTACTAATACATAACACTATTTAGCAGGGAACGGTTAAATCCGCTGTTGCTAAAGTAAAAAAATGAAGTCCTAAAAAATGAATGAGTTCAAAATCATATCCAAAATAACTTTCACCAACTTGCCAAGCAAACGTTATTAAATCTACGTTATCATGCAGCGGGGTGAAAACTGAGACTACATTATGAAATTACTTTCACTAACACTATGAAAAATACGTCTTCATTAAACTGACTTCTTGACATTTACTTATTATAACGTTGTGTATTAAACTAATAATTATAACAAGCTTTTTTAAGCCGGCTAGACTTAATTAATAAACTTAAAAACATCAGCATCAGACTGATAGAAATTCCAAGAAGATATCATAAATAGACGAAATATAATTTTACTACGTGTTTGGAAAGAATTTATGAATAAAGAAGTCTGTATTATTTTTAAAAAGAGAACTGCGTGTAATTAGATTTCTATTGAAATACTAGGTACGTGATCAGGGACGTCCGCTGAAGAATTGATGTGAGGAGCAAGGAAGACATATTCTGGTAGATTCTATTCAATTCATTATACATCTGCAACGGATTCTATATTATCCAATGTAGCCTTGAATAATCTGGACTTCCTCGCAAATTTGACACAGACTATAATCCCCAGGTAGAAAATGAAGTACAAGGTTTATACTTGCTAGATTGCTACAAACTAATTTCAAGGTTAATTTCTTACTTATCATATAGAAGTTCTCTTGCTATGCAAGGTTCACTCTTGCTTACTTGCTATAAGCTATAAACTTGCTAAACATTTTCTACCTGGGATCTACTTAGTGTAAATTTCTTACTATTCCCGCAAACACAAATAACCCATGTTACCTTACACTCATATAATTAAGCAAAACCTAGTAACATTTAATCAACGAGGATCTTATTTTATGATTTTATAGCTATTATAAAAACCTTTAAACGTTAAAAAGGAGTTCATAAGATTTTATATTGCTTGGAAAATTATATGAGAAAGCTAATACACAATTTTATTATTTATTTTTCATAAAACAGTAGAATAAGTCACAAAATGTTGTGTATTAGGTAATATCGTATACGTAATAGGTAACGTTTGTTATTTTAGAGGATCCTTAAATACACATAACACTGTTCAGCGGATTAAGTGTAACTTTTGTCACAAATTTCATTCAAATTAATGTAAATTTTAATCAACATCGCTACACAAAGTGGTGCAAGTTTCATGTTCGATACTAATCATATGTGATAACACTAATTTGCATAGTTTTGCATACTTTAATAAATTTTAGACAGTTAGGTTGTCTTTGTCATTGTTGACGCATACAATATACCAACCCATTTTTATTGAGGAATATTAGGAGTGTAACATATATTAGCTATAGTTAGGATTTATTTTATTCAAGGTTATTATATGAACCAAAGTCATACAAAAATAGAAATGTAAGTAGAAGAGAGTGTACAACAAGGGCAGTTAGCTGTAGGGTTTAACTTAGGGGATGAAATGTTGAACATGGGATGGAAGGGTAGTTTGAGTGGGTGGGAGTGACGCGCCGCTCTGGGAAATGCAAGGTGAAGGTCACAGACAGCCACACTATACTCTATATGACGATGGTTATAGCCGTACTATAGTAATAGTTGTGTGTATGCATCATAGTAGTGATGCGTCCCTACTATAGCGACGTTGTGTAGTAGTATACATTATAGCTCTACCGCCCTTGCATTCAGACTGTGTTATAGTTATACCTACTGTATATACCATTGATTCTCAATATTTGATTTAAATTAAAATAAATTGTCTTTTTTTACATATGTTTCTACATCTACTATATAAGTCAGACTTTCAATAAAGGTTTGTACAAATTGCTTCTAAAAAATATCGACACATTTGTAAATAGGAAATTACCATCATTTAGAAAAATAAACTTGCAAAAGTTAACTGAAATCTAAATTACAAAAAAAAATTTTTTAGATGTTTGTCACCATATCGGCCGTCTCATTTCATCTAAAACATTTTTTGAAAGAGTTGTCGAGAGCCATTTCTTTTCTAATCACTCCACCTAATTTAGTATAATCCGGCATCGATTAGTGCATTTTGGACTATTAAGGCCGTAATGTTATCGTACTACAAAAAAATTGTTCTTTTCCTTACGCCACTTAATTTAGAATTTAATTTCGTTTCATTACAAAAGTTACAACAAAAACTTAGGAATAAATATTGTCGACAATGTTGTTATCTAGCATACAAGGAAACTCTTTGCCAAATTTTTGTGGAAGAATAGTTTTCAAAATATAAAACAAAATGATTTATACAATTACTTTTAAAACGATCGAATAAAACTACCACTGTAAACAGAAATTTAAACTCAGATTTAATATTATGAAAAATAAAATAGCAGCCTACACGCAAAACTCCAAAATGCACGGTTGTCCTTTTTCTAACGCGGAAGTTACTGCATTAATAGTCAAATTTTAAAAATGTGCCTCTTTATAATCTTTCTCTAGGTCTTTCTTTTTTAGGGTTTAGTCTTGATTTAGCATTAAAGTCATGTCCTTTCCTGATACATTCGGAAGTTTGCAACTAAATTTTTTAGGCCTACATTTTGGCGTCATAACGGGGACTCTAATTAAAAGAGAAAATAGTAAGCTAAAATTTAATAATTACAAGGTTTAGAGCTTAGGCTTTAATTTTTGAGCGTTACATACAAAACATTGAACTGAATTTATATGATTTGATATTTGAAATTTTTAAGTATAACTAACTTTTTTCAAAATCGTAGATTACATTATATCTAGTGTAAATTTGTGTGGTGATGCACAAATTGGTAACAGCTTCCTCTAAAATGTAATCAACACTAACAACCGTATATAAAACAGTATAAAAGAGTAAATGATGCTGAAACTGCAAATATATGTTAGTTATCAAATGATTGAGAATCACTGTTGCAGACTTTAGCAACAACCACTCACACCGATAGCATAAAGTATAGTCAGTCTGCAGACTACACTGTTCAGCAAAAATAGACGTATCACCCAATAAAAGTATTGTTAGTTGTTACAATGTACAATATACAATGTACGAGTACGTACGAGTCTCACAACGAACGTAGTGTTACTATGTAAGTTCTGGAAAATATAAATACGTAATATACATTTCAGATTTTCTGCGTGAGTCATTAAGAAAAATCCACTCCCATAACGACAGGGGGTACGGGGTGCGCGGTTTGAGTCATTATTTATACATCACCTTTGAAATATAAATACTGTCGCAACTTTTTTTTTTAATTAACTGGTAAATAGGTAGGTGGGTTAATTAATTATTCAGTTCATAAATGAAATTGGTTCTTAAGAATTCAGGTGATATGTTAATACTCAATTATTAAAATGTCAGGAGTGTATAAAAGAAAATAAAAATATTTATGTAGATATAATTAATCAATTTTAATTACATCGCACTCACATTGATCATAACAACTGTAAATGGAAAACAAGATATTTAGTCGAATTTTATTTTTTAATAATATATGTAATATGTATGAAGAGATAAAAACTGTCATTTGAACCTCACGTCAGGATAAATTGTAAAATAATATACTTATAATGAAATTTTATAAAAAAAAAGGTATTTTTTTAACAGCGGTAACAAACATATTGCATTGAGATCTTATCAATAAAATCTGTTACATTAAACAAAGGTTGCTCTCACATTGGAACTGTATATGCGCGATCTTTGTCACAGTCCGAAAAGGACCGTGAAGGATATTTAAAAAAAATAGTTTTACTGGCATCACAATATTAATACCTATTGAAGTCTGTAGAACAATAAGTAATCGATTTTATGTTGCCCTGTTTACCACCTTTACAATATCAAAATTTATGTGTTGCTCCAGAGAGCTGTAAGTAGTATTTTAAGTTTGCGTATGCATCTCTTTATACTTTGTTGTGTAACAGATATGGCAATTTTTTAGAAGAGAAGAGCGACAAAAATGTCAATCCACAAATTTCTTAGCGCTATCTCAGCTTGTTTCGTTTCCAAATAGTGTTAGATTTCAGTGTAAACTAATCCAGCGTAAATAGGTCTACTGAAGCTTGAGTTAGAATAAAAAATGTCGAAGGTCAAGTCAGTCTTAAACCTTTTAACAAAAAGAAGTCTTGATTTTTTCTAAATCAGATACAATGGGCCCATGTGCCAGGGCCTACGTGAAATATTATTCAATTGTACATGTACGTGATAATCCTTTGTAATACATATGACATTGGCAGTGTCGTTTTGAGCTTCCACACTACTCCACCCCCACCCTTCACTTCTAGCACTAGACGCCACACCGCGCCGAATCTACGAGGACTGTGGAGTGTAAATTTGGTGTTAGAGAGTATAGAGAAATGTACACAGTGTAGTGCAGACATGGACTGTAGGCGTAATGTGAGCTCACATCACACATTTGCATATGGCACCAATAACAATAACTATGTGTGCATCTGGTGATCTGCCACATGCTGGGTCCTGTAACTCGGTCCTCTGTTCTCAGTCCTTTATTTCCTGAATCCTTTTTCCTCTATTCAACGGAATACGTTTGCTTGTTGTACCACCACAACTAGAACCAGAACCGAAGTCTAAACGACTCCACGTTATTGTTACTGACTTATGCTAAATCATAACTGCTACTTCAGATTGTCAAATCACGCCACAAATAGATATTTGATTTTAAAGGCAAGGGTTAACTTTACATATAAATTGTTTTACATTACAGACAATGTAGACTGAAACAATTGTTTTAAAACAATATGTTTCTCTCTATACATTGATTATATGAATGTTTGTATATATGTACATCTGGAAAATATTCCATCCCGTACCCTTATTACTTGATACGGGTTATCATATACATGTATATTTTATTCAATTTTCAAATTATTTAATAGATTTTGTAGATTAATTTATGACGAAAATTATGATAAATAGTCTATATAAAATAATAAGATTATGAGACATAACGGTACTCAATATGGGAACCTATCACAATTAATTAGCAAAGCAGTTACCTATTTTCTAAATTCCACGAAAAAACGTTTAGTTAAACACGTATGAAAGTAACACATGCTTTATGTTTCACTCACACTTACTTTGTTCCAATGAGTGCGAGTGAAACATAAAATATACTACATCTTGATGTAATGTAATATATGTTGTATATAGTTCAAATTACGAGAGTTCGGCGGCGACTCATACTTAAAACAAGTTGTGGGGTATAAACTGCCGATATAACTAAAAAGCACTGACTCACTTCTTTTTCTATAATGTATATAGAAACGAATAAGATAAAATTCATTATCGTATTATAGATTTATGCCGCTCTTATAACCTCTTTTAAGTATAAGTCGCCGCCCAACTATCGTGATTTGGACTATATATAAATATAATAAAATTTCGAAGGATTCATCGGTCTCATATAACATTTCCCTAAAATATTGTCACTCATGAGGTGTACATGGTTCCAATGGCGGCTTAGGTGTAATGTACTTTCCACCCTTATATTAAAACCTAAATCGCAATCTGTAGGATTATAAGGGCGTTATAAGCGCCCAAGACAAAATTCCCATTGCGATGGCATACAACAATGTACTCCGTATAATTGCACATGTACTATATTCAATGACATATGGACCAGACCCACGGCCACAAAACTCTGTGGAGCTAAAATTTCGAAGGTTAATATATTTACTAGATACAATTGAATTTGTATTGGGTCAAAAACAGTTTTTTTTAGTAAAGCTACAGTAGAAAGTACGCCAGTTATGTTATACCAGTGCATTGTACTACCAAATCAAATATAAGGCTTAAATATAGAAATATTATACTTAACATACTAACAGAAAGGAAACATTTTCTAAATGATAAAGTATTAAGATAAGTGAATAGATGAAATAAGGAATCTCATTAAAGAGTTTGTATTTTATAAATTACACAGAGTATACTTTTGAAAGAGTAAAATAATATCAAACCATGTTATTAGCAATCTAGCTAACTATATAAAAGAGAAAATTGATTTTTTAATTTTTTATCCAAGACACAAAGAAATCAGTAATTAAATGAAATTACCAAACAACGTTTACAGCAATCAATGTTTAACTTCGTTAAATTACAAACTTCTTTTTAATTTGAGGTTTCAGAATACTTAATGACAAAGTAAATTGCAAACAAGGAACTATCTACAGTCATCCCTGTCGATCCATGTTTAACACCCTTCACTATCAGACATTTCCTCACCCTTCCTCTAATTTCAGTTTCCCCATATACACGATTGCAATCTGTGCTTGGTTAAATAGTGGGGATCAAGAGGAGGAGTGAGAGTAGGGGGTTCTCGTGTGTAATTACAAAGACAATTACAGAGAGAAGGCGGCGGTAGATTTAAATTGAGTAAAATATTTATTAAAAGATTACAGAATTACAAGACTCTGTAATGGAAGTTTTACAAAAGAAGAAATTGTATAAAAGTATGAGATAGAGTTCTTTTTAATAACTAATTAAAAGTGATTAAGACTGGATTTTAATAGAATTTTCAAACACTAATTTAAAATCAAGGTTTGAAGATTAGTATTGATTATTATTAATTAAAAGGATTTCAAAATTCAAGCTCTGTAAAACTTATTGCCCAATAAATACAGTTACATGTATTTAAGATTTTTTTAACATAAAAAAATGTACTTGTTAAAAATGTACTAAGTTATCTTTCGGCGTAGATTTATATTTTCTGCCGTTAATAAAGCTTTTTATGGAAGATTATATCAATTATAAAAGGGCCAATTTCATTTTCTTTTCTTGTAATGTGAACATCAAAATATAATCAAATTCTATGTAAAAATATCTATGTTTTAGACAAAGTTAAAAAAGATTATGTCGATTGAAATTAATATAATTTTATATAAAAACTATCAATGCAATTCTTTAAATTTTTTATCTTTTTTTAAATATATATATTATTATATATAAACGAGTATATATATATATATATATATATATATATATATATATATATATATATATATATATATATATATATTATATATTATATCGTATATCATAAGTTATATTAGTGGGTGTTGTTACAAAAATGAAACAAAAACATTTATAGAGCAACGCATAATGTGTAGAGTGCTAACAAAAAGTGCTTTGTGCTATAAATATCGAACCCATTAGTGCACCAAACAAAAACATAATAGTGGAATAAACAGACGAACCATACCGAGAGCAAAATGACCAACTGAAACATTAAAAACGGATTTCTACTATTTAATAATATTTTATTACTATTATATTATTTGCAGTAAAGATTTCTTCGGAAAAACAAATTAAAAATTGACGTCCATGATAGTACAAGTATCTTAAAATGTGGCAGGCATTTTGAAAAACTTAAATTGACTCTTTAACAAAACGTAAAAATCTCTCAAGGTTGTTAATTATGAATTATTATGAATTTTAATTATTCCAGTGTTTCTGAGGCTTTAAAGTAGGTAATCCATTTAGTACCTGCTAATTAAGTTCTTCTCTATTTGCATCACATAGTGAAACAGCTGAATTTACATGCATACAAAGTGGATCCTTATACATTTTGTAAAACTTGAGCACTGTTTATTTAAAAATGATTATGAATATTCTTGAAAAGAGAACCTAGACGAAGAAAAAACTACCAAACGATTTAGACGACGACAAAATTTATGAAAAACGTTGCAGTTCAAAATATCCACAAAATTACTGTATAAGGATGTATATTCCCTGCATATTATCTATGTATAAATAATATCTAAAAACACCTTCTAGACTACATAAATTACACAGATAATGCGATGCTGAGACAAATCCACCAATAAACATTGCGGATACATTTAAACCAGTTTAATGTGAATGTTGCCTTTCATGTTTTTATATGGGCTATCAATCTGTGATCTAGAATAGACAGTACCATTACATTTACTATCTAAAGAGAATCTGTGTTGTAAATTTGTGTTTTTCCTAAATTTAGTACGCATAAATTGCTTATATTAGATTTATACTTTCGTTAGACAATTTACAGTTTTTGTTAGGAGACACTGTATTTCATTACAAAATGTTTATTTTACATATACCAGAATATTTGTGTACGCCTAGATTATCGGAAGCTCTTCATTGCAAAGGATTCATCGTAATGCAATTTATTGCATTGCAGTTCATTGGAGAAGTAACTTGTTGAAGACAGAATAAGGGTACTACTTTAAAGACTTCTTTATGTATTATTTATTGTAAAAATATTACTAAACATTATATTATATTATTAACCGAAATGTAACATAACTTTTTCTAAAACACAATATTAAATTCTCTTCCCTCTCCCTACAACAATTTAGATTCGAAGGGTTTAAAATTCGAATACGATATTCTTGAACTCGACCTAGTATAGAAATAGACATTTGGGCGACATAGAATGACTTATGGACAACAAAAAAAAAAGTATCCGTTTCGAAGGCATTTTGAACCAATAACGGAGGCTTTCAACCCCACCCCATACACTTAAGCTTTAAAATACGAAATTTCATTTCCTGATCGAACCCAAATATATTTTCTATCTGTGGCTTAGACCGTGCTTCGAAAAATCTTACTCAAATTGTAATCAGGCAGAAGCGGTAAGCACTACGATACGAAAAAATGTTTGTAGGGTTACTTTCTTTGAGATGAATTGATTTGCATTAACGGCTTCTGCAATAAATTACCAAACGATTAATTGAAATGAATTGCAATATGAAAAACTCGTTCGGAATGAGAAAATCACAAATTTATCAATAGTTCTTTACGCCGCTACTAATGCATGTTACTTTATTTCCCACTCTGCACATTTCCATCAACTTGATGTATGCTATAATAAAACTACAATGAAAACTGTATATGGCGTGTATTTATTTTATATAATAATGAAATACAATGTGCAATCGTTAAATAAAATGAACTAAACTATCGCAACTTATAACATTAACACCAAATACTTTAGACTTAGTGCTAGGCAAGCACAACACACAAGTAGACAACTTCACGCGATGCTTGTTTACAAATTTGTTCAAGTCTTATTTATGGATTTCTTCATTGTTTGTTCTTACCAGTTACTATGAAGCGAACCATGCAATAAATAGCTTACATTTAATCTTTTGATTAAAAGTACTTTTTCCTGTAAATATCCCGACATAGACGTTATAAACGATTAATTCTTAACCGGAAAGTTCCACTCCACTCTATCTTATCTTTAAGATGTCTTTAATCATTGAATATTACTTTCAAACATGCTATGTAATGCAGGATGGTTGGTTTGAGGTTTGGTTGGTTATGTGCTGAAATACGAGAAGCAACGCCACAAAAGGAAGAATATTTTTACATATTTACAAATTGAAAATAATTATAAAGTGATGATTATGCAATTTATATTGCAGTAGAATTTATGCAGGACGATGAACGGCATTCCTTTTAAGAAGAAGAGATATGTTTTGCAATATTTCTCGTTTTATGTTGGTTTGAAAAACATGGAAATATATAATAGGAGTATATACTGTATATCCCACGAGATCAACAATTACAATAATCAATTTTAAGGATTAACAATATGAAATTAATTTTGTTTGAATCTTGTTTTGTATTTACTTAATTTTTATACATTAAATCAATCCGCCAGCTCATATCATGTTATTTCAGCAATCCCCGGTTATCTTTGGTCTCGTGCGACGTATGGGTAATGTCAGATTCTTCATATAGTTTGCACTAAGTATCTTCTGTCTCACGCGCTAGGCGATGTACCGCGTATTCTATAGTATAGTTCAAATTACGAGAGTTCGGCGGCGAGACATGCTTAAAACAAGTTGTGGAGTATAAACTGCCGATATAACTAAAAACCACTGACTCACTTATTTTTCTATAATGTATATAGAAAGGAATAAATTAAAACTAATTATCGTAATATAGATTTATACCGCTCTTATAACCTCTTTAAGTATAAGTCGCCGCCGAACTATCGTGATTTGGACTATAGTTATATTTACCAGCTACGTGCGTTGTAGAGAACGCACGGTGAATATTTCTTCGAGCGAAAATAAGTTTTAATTAATTCGGCATAGAGATTAAGTTGATTCCTTGCAACTTTCTAAGTATAAAGTCAGTATGTAATTGGGGTATTATGTGATATTTAGTGATTCTTTTCAATTTCTTCTTCAAGGTATACATCAAGGTAATATTTGGTAGTGCAGCGCACAAGTCCACTTAAGGTACAGTCGCCCGTGAAAGCACAAGTAAAAATTATATTCTATATACACAAAAACTTTTCACTTTTTACTTGTAGCGTTGAAAATAAGGAAACTTTAGAATTTTGTTTGTCTGCATCGTATATATGCAATTACAAATGCCTATCTAAAAACATCTGTGTGCAATGAACAATTTAGGATTATCTTGCTCTCATAAATAAATGAAAATCATCCACGTCGTGGCTGTCCTTCTGACACACCTTAAGCTGCAACTGTACGACCATGATATACCAGTCTGTACCGCACCATACCTCTCACCTCTTCCGCCACTGTTTTAAATACCATTAACATTTATACCCTTTTCAACTTCGTCTAGTCTTCCAGAACCGTACACCAGGAGCTAGTGCGCTGGCTGGCACATAGAGGATGTTGGAAGGTTGTGGTCTCACTTCAAGAGAGCTCGGTTTTACCTTTACTTACTAACTCGCGGCAATATTGGCTACATTACAGATACAAATTGGAGATGCGGTCACAGGGGATATTTGTAACTTTACGCGGTTGGAAAAGAAAAACTGTTACTAGATTCCTGTAAGGGTTATTTGAATATTAATTTAAGATAAAATAGATAACTGTATATTACTCCATTAGGAGAAAATGTTATTATACACAACAAGTGATCCAGACAAAGGTCACATTGAAGTTCTACTCAAAGTTCTCACTGAAGTTCTGGAATGTAATCTGATATTTTATCTTCTAAATTAACAAACTACGTATCTTCTAGTATTGTATGCTAAAACTTTCAAAAGGCGCTTCAACTCAGAGTTTAATGGATCAAGAAAATCTGGGTTTTTTTTTATCAAAATTCCAATAATTGGCAAAGAAGAATTATTCAGTCTGTTATTATTCAAAAAACGCTTCTGTTTTCGTGTTATATAAGGGGGTCTTCTATAAATTACTTCACATAATTTTCATGGTTGTTTAACAACCCCCCCCCCCCCCCCCACACACACACACGCACACACCTGTCATTGTGATTCCCTTTCCTCATTTTAAGGCGCCATTTATTTGAAAAAAAAAATTCTTTTTAGTTCTAATAATTTCTTTAGTTTTGATGGCGAATTTTAGATTCAACATGACGTGAGTTGCAGAGCCCCCTCGCACTCGCAAAATTTCTGTATATAATATTATTTCAAAACGTTTATAGCCTTTAGTTTTTATAACTAACTTTTGGATTAGGAGCGACGATACCTACGTCAAACTACTGTGCAGTCGTTAATATAATTGCATTATACAAAACATGAAAAATATTTTGCTCTACAGCATTAAAATACAGCGGGTCTTTTTCAGAACACTCTTTCATTTACTCATGCCGTTGGGAAATAATTTTTATATCATACAACTATACGAAACTTTATAAAGCTCTTTTATCAAATAAAAGCTCAGTGTGATGTCTTGTTGTAATTTATCTCATGCATTTAAAATATAACTACAAATTGTATTTTTCACAATTTTATTTCTTTGTGTATGATTGATGATAACAACGAAACATGGTTACGTCATCAAAAATACCAGAACATAATTCATTACAAGTATGTTTCTTTGCGTGTCAGAAATTATTATCATTTTACCAACAACTGCTGACTGCTGACTGTGAACTTAATAAGATGGCGCAGCGCGGCACAGGGGAGGTCGTCCACGGAGAGGACTTTTTAAATGATTACAAAAAACGTGAAAATATTTTACGTTGGACTTGCGATTAAATTGAAGGTGACTTTTAAACTTTTATTGCTCCTCTACATATTCCGCTAAGTACTTAGAGGGAGAGGGAGGGGTAAAGGTAAACAGAGGTACATTTGTTTTGTTTTCGGTACATACGGATGTATGCGATTGTATACGTACGAATATTATATCTAAACAGAAAACGTAAGCACATGTATAATTTATTATAATATATTATTATTTTATTTTTAATGCTTTTGCCATTTGGCACTACATTCTTGTGCCTTAACTCATTTATTTACATACAATTGTGCTTAATTCAATGTTGATCCTTATTATCTCTAAACATTCTCACTCGTTCCAAAAGAAAAAAATATTTATCCTTATAAAAATAAAAACAAAACTGCTTCTGCTACTGGTTCTCTCTTCCTGCTACTCCCTTCTGTTTCTACTCTGCTATTCATTCTCTTTCCTCGTTTTTTTTCTCTATCCCCGCCATAAACCTCTTCCCTTCACTGCCTCCCTTTAATAACTGCTCAATATTCTTTTCGCTTATTACCTTTTTCTCACATGAAAACTTAATGTGCTCCAACGTTTCTATCTCCGTTCCGCACACCCTCCATATCCTTTGCTCGCTATTTGCCCAGTATCTGTTTCCTTTCTCCTCGTTTCCCAATCTGAATCTGGCAATCCTTCTCATGTTTTTTGTGTCTTGTTCTCTTAGGTATTCTGGTATCTCTTTCTCCAAAATCCTTTTATATCTTCTGTTATAATTGCTCTTTTCAATTTTTTCCATTCTTTCCATTCTCTTCCACACTTGTGTCTTCTTCCCTTCTTCTCTCTGCCTTCTCTGTCGCCAATACATTCCTTTCTCTTCTTCGGCCCCCCTCCCCCACTCTCCTTTCTCTACTCCTCCATAGTGAATAGAATATTATCTATGTCAAATGTACAGTTTACAGTACAGTTAGAATGTCATCTAAACTAGCTTCCATTTCCTTCCAACCTTATCATTAATTTATTTATTTAACGTTAGCGTATTTTCAATGCTGAACTGTGTTTTATGATTAAGAGCACATAATTACATTATTTCTGACAACAACCGAACCCAGAAAAGATAGCGCTGGTCCGGGGATTGAACTCGTTGACACAGTAGACCGACGATAAATGCTTACTACTACAGTGTCGTCCGCTTTTATCATTTTTCATTAATGAAGACATTACCATTAAAATAATTAATATCACTATTGGAAATATTATTTGTATTATTATTAATGTAGCTTTAAAATCATTAAACAAATAAATTACATAATACTCGTATGGATATGTTTCGGAAACGGACAAAACAGTAATAAAGTTTTGTCTGTGCTGTTGGTGCTGTTGGTGCTGGTGATGATGCTCCTCTGACAACAATGACAAGTACGAATTAGTGTGTGTGAGTGACATAACCGATTCAGTTGCATAACTACAATTCGGTCGACATTTCACCAACAGAATCACAGCATTCCACATCGTCGACGGTCGACATGAATATGTAATTGGAAAACGTAAAATTTAATTTACAACAGTGTAATAGGATTATATTTAGATTAAAATCCGACGGCGAAAGCACAGTTACAAGAGCAGCATTACTGCAAATGTGCAGTCTGGTGTGTGCAATGTACAACCCTGACTGGGCAGAATAGTGGAGGGGCAATCGCAATTTCTCTTGATAGATTGTAAAATTTAAATAAAATGTTTCATGTATTTAACGTAATATCCTTATCTTTTTCATTTCCCGTTTAATATATAATCAATAGAAGAAAACATAATATACCGAAGTGTTTCCAACTTGCCTTCACGTTCAATTTTTGGACCAACGCTATCTAATAACTAATAGATATCTAATTATTGTCTGCTTAAGACATTCTCATGCAGAAAACATCTTAATTACAACTAATTAATTAATCAATTTCAGAACTTTCTTGAAACTGACATATGTCTAATTTCAATATGATAACCTTTCAATATCATACAGGAAGATCCAGTAATTGACAACATCTAATTATACATATTTTAATTATGTTTATAATATGACAAAATAATGTGAAACGAAACGTCTAGCCTTGTAAAACAAATGCAAATTTAAAATAGCAATGTTTTCATCAATTTCTATTTCAGTTTAAAGTGTTATATTTAATCTAAATTAGCCACATTCCGCCTTTACTATCTTATCGTTTCGTAGATCAAAAGTACCACCAAAGTCAGCAAAGCATCGAGACTAGTAGACTTACTGGACAAATCAGCAATATGCAATATACAAGAATTTATTTTTTAATTTGTCAGGAAAATCTTTATAATGAAGCAAAAAATGTAACTTCAACAAAATTAAAGATATAATTTTAACTAAATCAGAAGTCCTAAACAATTTTTACAGAGAATTAATAATGAGTCTTTTATTTTCCTTCTTTCCTATCTCTTATGTCAAGTTAATGTCTACTTGAATAGTGGTGTACGTGCATATGTAAATACCGAAATAAATATACATCCAGTAAACACAAATATAGCAATTATGTAACCTTAATGTAGTAAATGCATTTGACAGTACTTGTTAGATAAATGCTAATAAATGTGATTAAAAATTTATATTTTCCTTAAATTCAATGTGTATTAAATGTCTTCATTTTAGAGATTGTCTGCTGAAGACAATTATGACCAATTAATCAATCAATTTCAGAACTTTCTTGAAAATGGCATTTGTCTCATTTAATTAATTAGCTTTCAATATCATTCAAGAAGGTTCTGTAATTGACAACAGTTAAATATACATATTTGTATGTAATTTAAATTGAATGTAGGTGAGGAGCAAAAATAAATCCATATTCTAATTGTTTACATTCATTATATAAATAACATAATAAAATAATGTAAAATAATTCGTTGATATATTAAAAGAATCATATAAAATATTACTCACCTAACTGAAGCACGTCATAACATAACCTACAATGTTTCCGAGTCAACACTTAAACACAAAACACACACAGTATTATAACTTATAGCAACAAAATAAAACGTAATTAGAATCAGATTTGCATGTTTATTAAAATTTTAAATAATACTAAAAGAACAAAGCTGCTAAGCACTAAAGATTAATTCTTTCACGTGTATATGAAGTCAACACCAACAAAAACAAATATGTAGTCCAGAACTGAACTAGAATAATATTTGCAAATCGCTATTCTAATTACATTATCTATTATTGTTGCCATTGCAATAGTTTTATTAAATAACACCCAACTGATTTATTAGTTACACGAGAGATAGACTCATTTATAAATCACTGCACATAACAATAAACAACGCGAGAATAGAATTCGATTTGACACTTGCTTATTTAAGGTACAAAAAAGTAAGGTTAGGTTTGAAAGCAATGAAACACCTTTTATGTAAATGCACGACATAGTTTTACAGCGGCAATAATTATCCATTATTAATAGTATTACGACTAAAGTTTTTAACACAATATGTAAGTTTTTTTTAGGTTTATAGTATTTTGCAGGTATCGAATACAAGCCATTCTTATCGTCTGTTTCTATCGATGTCAGAGATAGCACTAACTTGACCATGACCTAATTTCATTGTGCAAGCAGCGTCTTGCAAACTTCACAGCACAATATGTATGTAAACAATGCAGTATTTTTTAAAATTATATTAATTTTTATATTTAAAAAGTAGATGATAGCAAATTATTGTTTGGCTTTATATTCTTTTATTTTTAATTTATCAATATATTAAAATCATTTGTAATAACTATAAACACTTAAAAGAATTACATACAGATACAATTATGATTCAATTATTGCCACGAAACATAAAACGTATCTCTTTATTTTCATATACTATATTTGAAACTTAGTAACTGTTAGTAACTCTCAGAGTTCCGATTGCAAATGATTCGAACTTTGATTACATTTTTCTTGATTCTGAAACTCCCAATCGGCTTCAAATTTTCAGGATAATTAGATAATAGTATCCTCTATAATTATACAAAAATTTATAACATTCGAAGCGTCCTAAATATACATTTCTGTTATTTCAAGATTAACGAATAATAAGATTAGTGATTGATCGATGTAAGAGAGAGATAGATATATAAAAATTTAATCTGGTTAGAAAAGGATTCTTATTGTTACGAAATACATTTTTAATAATCCTTCTAGTAATTAAAATATTAAATACAAATGTATTGGTATTGGTAGTACCCTTATCGGTTCTGTAATATGCAATAGTAAAGTCTTTTATTCAAAGTCCACAATTATAGTGAAGTTGAATGCCGCCATGTCGGAGTGGTATCGTGAATAAATCGTTATACTTGCATTACCGTGGTGCAATAATTTTACATAAATGGCCACCTAACCTAACCCAAAGTACCCATCCAATGGTGCTAATCTATATACAGCTCTAAAATGGATACTGATAGCAGTAGCGCCACGTTAGATGATAGAAAATAGAATAATATTTCCCAGTAAACATTTTGAAGTCACTTCGCCATCATATTTAAGATGCGCATGACTTCTTTGTCATGAAAGAGTTCATTTATAGTCCAGTTTCTCACAGTCGTTCATATGAAATGTCTAATTTATCGGCTACAAATGGCGAAATCACTCCACCTGTCGGAATACCAATGAAGATAAAGTTGCTGTGAACTATAATTGAAGTGCAATAGTGATAGAAACGTCACAAAATAGGACACTTCACTAAATTGTTTACCGGGTTAGATGAATCCATTAAATGAAATTGGTATTTGATAGTCTCATAGACAGAAATGGAGTCCACATACATCTGGCTTCGAGACCAAAGAATGGTAATAAATTACGAAAAAGTTTTGTGAATAGAAATACTTACACTTTTGAGATTTTTGCGTAAAAATATTACAACCGTTAGGCGTTACTATGGAATACCTCCAAGTAAACATTTTGGAGTCACTTTGACATCATATTGAAGATGTGTCATGATTTTTTTGTCATAAAAGAGTTCATTTATAGTTCAGTTTCTCACATTTTGTCATATAAAATGTCTATTTTATCGGCTACAAATGGCGAAATTACTCCACCTGTCGGAATACAAATGAAGATAAAGTTGATGCGAACTATAATTGAAGTGAAATAGTGATAGAAACGTCACTAAATAGGGCACTTCACCAAATTGTTTACTGGGCTGACAACAAGATTCGTTTACAGAAACCTTGTTTACCAATGTATTTTTGCAGTTTAAAGTGTGCCCTTTTACAGCAGCTACCACTGCAATTCTGCTTCTGGCTTCCAGGCTGCACTATTCGCTACAGATGCACATAACTACTGCTGTTCGTAACTGCATTTGTATTTTGTACTGTTTTTAGTTCTAGCCACCGTGTTTGCAGCTTCAACTGTAGTGTGTTTGTTCCGATGCATTAGGGACGATTCTAAATGGAGTACGGGTGAGGGAGAAACTTTAGAATAGCAAATATAAGTGTTTATCCCTAACAGAGTCCAGTGTACTTGCTGTAATGCTACTTTGGAATAATATTCAGGTTTTATACACTGAGAAAACTGTAAAGTTATAACAGAACTATGTATTATTTATATAACACTAGTGCATTTATTTCATATATTTATTTTTATGGAACAATGACTTCATTATTCAGAGACCAAATAATATTAAACCCTGTTACTTTTTTCACAATTTATTTTTGACTTACTGCATGCCTTTTATTATACGTAGTGCCATGTTGAAAATTTCTAGTTAACCGATTTTTGTTCGAGTCAGACATAAGTCATATTCGTCGTCCACTTTACTTTCAATTCCGTGCCGTAAACAGTTTTCACCAACAAACTTTTCTTAGCATTACATTAAAAATAATCTACTTTTCGTTTTTTTGTTTTCTGTTTCATTCGCTACTCAAATATCGAGTATTCCATTTATGAAATTCGCTGTAATTTTGTCTGGAGATGCTCGGCAGATACTTTACCATACATATAGTATAATTCTCTGAAACAAGGCTCTATCATTAATTTCAGTGAGTTCATTCTCATTCTGTATAAGACGTAACGCAAATACTTACGCACTTTAGCTATAGATTCTCGGTACTTCTCTAAACAAACTCTGCTGATCTGTAACAAGTAAATTAAAGCCGTAAGTTATTATAGCTATTATCATGATTAAAACTTACCTAATAAATTATACAGACGAGTATATTCATACAAGTAGTATCTAAGTTAAGATCAGTGGTACTTGTGGTTTAAAAGAGCCTGGACTAACTAACAGTTTCCAAAATTGTAAAGCCAAGTTGGTCAACTGTACAACTACTTCAAAAACTACGAGTATGTTTTGTTTCTTTGGAGCAGGAGTCGCCAAACTTTGTGGAACGTTAACCTATTTCAGCAATGTTTAGATAATTTTTATAGAATTGTAATAGAAAATCTTTTTAGTGTAATAATACTCGTATGACTTTAGATGTTGCCGGTGCGGCATAAGAATTGTGACATTTCTTAAGTTATGCACAACACGAAGACTAGATTGTAACTGTCTTAATTATCTTACGTTTCCGGTGGGGTAAGAACGAATAAATAGTAACTTGCAATCATGAGTATTGAGACAGATCATTACAAATGCACAATGTATGACCCTTTAAACTTAAGATATCAACTCTAAAAGTAAATGTAGAAATGGGCTTGTGTCCTATGTCTTAATTTCTATAAAAGTGTACTATATATTAATAAAGTGGGTTACTAGAACCTCAAATGTTCAATTATTTTTTAATAACTCCTTATATGTTAAGAGATATTAACAATTAAAAAAGTCATTTTGTCTCTTTAATTATTAAAGGGATTCAACGTTGTACACATTCCAAGTGCATGTGACATCACAATCCTTGTGTAAAGTTACCAACCTTACAGATCATAAATCACTGCTATATGAATTTATATATCAAATATTATTTACAGCTATTTCAAGGAACAATCAAATTTCAATATTATGTCTGCCTTAGCAGGGTTAAATAAAATAAAAACTTATTATTCTTTGACTTGACTTGATTATTTGACTACCAATAGCTACAAAACATTACCACAGCACTGATCTACTCAACGTTAAAATGCATTTCACGTCATACAAATATGGTCGACCATTTCTAGCGCTAAAACTACAATTCAAACTTTTATCTGCTATATCTCCGTCAATATTTAGATATTTAATAAAATAGACACGCCAATACACATTTATTAACTTCAATTTCAATCAACAATTGAAAAATCGACCACTAAAAAATGAGGACACTAAAAGGAAGGTGTTCAATTCATAAAAAGTACACAATTGATTTTCTGAAAAGTCAAGAACTGCGTTTGTAAAGACACCGATGAAAAAAGGCTATTTTTACATCTCTGAGAATGTTATACTATCTTAACTGCAACATTCTAACCTCTCAATAAACAATCTGTAGAATATTTATCTCATCATTTCTCTAGACTGTCGCGACACTGCCTTTTGGAATGATTGATATATTACACCACTTAAAACCGCGTAGACATAGAGCAATTTACATGGAACCACAAGTCTATGTCTATGAAATACTCTCTAGTCTGTTAATTGTAGAAGTACAATATGAACATAGTACAGAACTACGCTACGATGTAATAGATTGGTCAAGCTATGAACTATGGTCTTCAACGATATGCAGTCCACTTGGGAACACATAGGGAAGGTGCACCTTGTGTAGCACCAAGCACTGGACTATTCCACTTACTATGCAGAATGGCGTGTTCCAGACCACTAATATCGGTAAAACAATATTTATGTTATGTTCTGCATGTGCAACGGACATTTGTAATAACACAAAGTTTAATTTATACGGGACACAACTATTACTCGTAAAACACATTGAGATTGTATACGTTGGTGGTGCAAGTGCAATAACAAGTACAAATGGCGTCTTATAAAGAAATATAGATATCCTATTTTAATTATACTTTTAAATTGCATTTAAGATATAACTTTTATAACTAATTTTGCACTGTTAAAAATATTACATGTTGATACTGCTTAATATACGAGTATACTACAAATAAAGATACTGCAATATTCACTAAACCTTTTCCCATAAAGTACTGATAAGTATATATTAAAAAACTTTGGAACTTAAATAAAATACTTCCGTTAGGATCTTCTCAGTCAAGATTAAAAGTCAATAACTATTTTAACAATCATTTATTAATAATCAATTCCAATCAAATGTCTATATTGCTGGGTCTCTTAATCGATCTGTAAGTGTCAAAGTTCCAATATAGAATCTTTAACGTGTTCTTTAAGTGTAAAGTGTTAAATTATCATCTCTTATAAATGGGCATCTCTGTAACTCTGTATGATATCGCCCTTAGGTCTGTTACACGGATCCGGATTAAGCCATTTTATGCCGATAAACTTTATAAACGAATAGGTATGAGCACGTGCTAAAAATTTATAAACCATATTTACAAAATTACTGTAAATCTCTTTTAAATATGTTTTCTTTTTAGTTTTTCACGCAAAATCAATTATAACTAGTTACAATTGATGTAAACCCTTTTTTGAATTACAATTTTCTAATCCCACGTGAAAGCGTTACCTATTTCGAGAGTCGAATGCCAAAATGAAATAGTTTCGAATATTTTTTTATCAAATCTGGTACGTTTCTATATATCTACAATAAAATTGTGTTGTAGAAAAGGTAGAAAATATAACGTAATGTAACACTTTAATTAGCTTAAAGGAAGCTAGCAAATGTAAAATTAGCACTGCAACACAATATTAATATGAGAAGTGGAAATGAACCTTGGAATTAGCTTTTGATATGCTACCAGATGTGAATTTTTATATGTAGATGATATGTAGGTTTCCGAGTTATACAAGGGTTTCCACATATTCTTTTCATGTCAAAGCCAAACCATGTTGTAGAAGTAATATTTACATTACAATAATTAGGACCTTTTCATTGACATTGTTCTTTTCTATAGGCTCATTATTCTTCCTCTCCTAATTCGTCCTGGTGTTACGATCCTTCTCCCCCTCCTCACATCTCTTTAGTGACGCATTTGGTAACGCAGCACTAATTAGTTCTTTGTAATAATACACAGAATGAATCAAATTTCTCTGCAGCTAAATGTTAGTAAAATGAGTTGGTTGAACAATACAAATTAAAGTCATCTAAATTTAAGTCTCTACCTGCAGGCAATTAACGTTAATCTCTTCTTTGTTGTTTCAATTGTTTAACGTAATTACATTGCGTGACCCGTTACTAGTTCGCTGCTCTCTATTCGTTGTTTGTCGTTATCCGTTTGGTCTGTCATGGTCCGTCGTACTGCTTGGACGCTATTGCTTCAGTTCACTGGTCTATGTGCCAATTTAACATGTTGATTATTATTGCTATATACGGGGCCGAGACTATCGGGTCAGCTAGGCTAGACCGTGTCATATACATATACTACGTACATGAATATACGGTGGAGAAGATGACTGTGACTTGCTAGTTATGTTCATGCCTACATGGTTATATGGATGTAAAGCAGGTAACTACAAATCCGGCTTTGGGTCTAGTTTCATTTAATTTGACACTAGATGCTAAACTAAGGTGGAAAACGCACGTAGGAAGAACTGGACATAAAATACAGGAACATTGAAAACAAGGTGGTTATATATAAACAAGTTCTAAATCCAGTGTAGACGTATGGAGTGCAACTCTGGGGTTGCACCAAGAAGTCGAACATTAAAGAAATACAAACGTTAAAAAATAAAGTTCTGCGAGGAATAGTGAATGCAGGAATAGTATATCCGCAATGACGACATACATAGAGACCTAAAGATGAACACAGTCAGAGCACGAGTTGAGACTTCGTAACCACAAAAACATCGGCGTGACGCAAATTTTGCTTGATAGTAATGATGTTCGAAGACTTCGCAGGGCTAAATCCTCGGACCTAGTAATCTAATCATGTAGAATTGTTCATTGGAGCAATATCTACCACACCGTGTAATTATAGTAATAAAACCCACTAGATAAGTATGTCTATACTTACTTAGTTGTAGTATTATAGTTAACAATAATAATAATAAAAAAAAATGACATCTACTCCGCTTCCCAAGAAGAATTACCGTTCATAAAACACAAATTTTAATATTCAAAATAAATTTGAAGATAAGTTGTGCACCAAACATGGTTCTTTGTGAATGTAGTCATCTCCTTTTAGTCTCTCTAGAAATTACCTCATCTAAATTCTGCAGTTTGTGCGCTATCATTGAAGATGATTTTACTTTTCTTATTCAGCATGTCGATTTCTTCTTCACTCCAGACGGTTGTGTCTTTGAATTCGTATTACGAACAGCGCTATATTTTTTGCGTTTGATTGTAGTCAATTTGATATACAATCTATAAATATATTCACAACATTCAATGACAATTACTAGATCCGTGGAACCGATCATGATTTGGATAGGCGAACCTAATGGACAACGTATAAAAAGGGCTAAATTGTTAAAATCGCTGTAAATCTAGAGAATAACATATATTTGTATACTTGATCCTACATTATCGAATATGTGCATCCCTGATATATGTGGTACATGCATTCGACAGAGTGCATAGTCGTTGTTGCTGCCTGCGATGCACTTTGAGCAGCGTATAGTGTGCATGTGCATTGTATGTACAGTGTACACTGCACTACGATGCAACATACAACCTTCCTAGTGCATTCAAGGGTTATGAGGTTGTAAGATACGAGTAAAACTCTAATTTGCATAATTCCTCTATAATTGAACATTCGTTTCAATAAATAATTTTTAAAGTAATAGCCATCGTAAATTGAGAAATTATTTTGCTGTTTTAAATTTACAATTGTTGGTATACGCAGTAGAAATGAACCTTTTGCTTGAGCAACTTTAGTAGAGCTACTAAGTAGCAAGTCAAATTACATTCATAGATAAAAAACGGTGAACAAAATTTCGGTTACCGATTTTAACTTTTATTTTTACTTTTTACTTTTGTAGGATACATAACAAAAATACGTAACTATAAATAAGTAAATTCTGTACATAGTTACATGCATTTAAGGTTCATTTACCATTAAATATAATTACATTTTATGTAAAAAAAAGTTTGAACAAATTTTTATACCATTTTATGTGCCCTGTCATTAAGACGCTACAAAATTTAAATCAAAATCACGCAAACCATGCCAAGAGCGTCATTTCCAGTAACCAGACTTATCTTATCATGTATTTATTATTTTATTAAAATTGTTTTCCTTTCAGATTCGATTTCTAAACCAGTACTTTATTATAACTGGGATTAGAATAAATAAAAACCTGTAAACATATCAGAAAAAGAACATTCATAGAATTAATATTGCGAATGGAGACAAAGTGTTCGGTTCCGGTTGATTTGTAAATTAAAAATTGCTTGGACGTTAAAAAAACAAATGAGATGAAGTTCACGCTATTGGAGCCCCCATCCTGGCTTGTATAATACATGTATGTACAGGTATTCAGTAATATTATTTAAAAGGTATTATTTGTATGTTTCATTCAAATTTAAGTAAGAAAAGATGGTTCAGAAATAAGTCCCGCAAAATATTTTTTATAAATTAAATTAACAAGCAAATTATATCAACTAAAATCAGAATCAAAAGTAATCATTGTAAAACTCCAACTCACGAATTAACGATTGAATTTATTTACGATTATTTGAATGCATAAATTATAGATAAGAAAGATCAAAATTCAATAGTGAAATATTAGATGTAATTAAAACTTCTCTGTTAATTCTAAATTTTTGTTAAGTGATTCAAAATTAATTAGTGTATTATTCAAATATTTAGACAATTCTTATATAGAAATTTAAATTTTATCCAAAAGTATATATAAAAATAGTTGTTGGTGGTTATGATACATAAATGTTAAGGCTAAATAAATTAAATTAAAAAATATGTATTCGGTAATAATACTGCTTTTCGCTGTAGTAGATTGCTAATCATTCAACAGGTAAAATACAAATCTTGTGTCATCTTGCCATTTCTTATATAAACCTGCATAAAGATAACATCATAACCTAACTTTGACTGTTAAAGTTCAACGACAAAGATAAAGACTGAAGAGGTTAAGTAAAAATTAGTAAAGACAATATAATTATTTCTATTCTTATTTTTCACAAGCTGAAACCTCATTTTTGTTATGACATATTGTAGATTATTAACTCGTCCGATAAAAATAACCGCTGCACTATCAAGTTTATGTTTTAGAATCTTTTGTGTTCATATACATAGCAAACCATCCAAAATTCAGTGATGTCACCCCATTTACCTATGCACTATCCTCACACAACGACAACGACATCAACTATCAACATTTCGTGATATCCAAATCGCATATATCCCATATAACATACATTCACTATATTTCCATAACCATTTGATGTTATATGAGTTGCTCATGGCTCATGGACTGGCTGCACAGTGCTGGGTACTCGGTACTCGTTGCAATTGCATACCAATGTGACCTAGGATGACCCCAGCTAGACGAGGTAGTCACAACTAGACAACCGGCAACTAGCAACAGCGGGGTGTAATAGTTGGAGCAGAAAGGGGTAGCAGGGGTAGGGGGTAAGGGCTAGACAAAACTCACTACTTCCATGTTATTATGTGTACAGAGAGTAGACTCCAGGACGGGCGCATTAATCATGAATACTATATTTAATGAATTTATTAAGTAAAGATTCACTTTTTTGTTTACACAATTTCTACTAATATATGCAGAGTGTCTAGAGTAGTAGATTAGTGAGGGAGAGAATAGTGGTTATGAGCAGTGAAAGGGGAGAATTTGAACAAAAGTTTATTACGTGCAAACAGAGTGATAAAGGTAAAAAGGAGGAAAGGGAAAATGAAGTCTGAAAGGAAGAAAGAGTAGTGCAAAGATAATAGAGGGTTTGTGGACAGGGGTCAAGAAAGGCAAAAGGTGAGAGACGGAGGTACAGTCAAAAAGGAAGAAGACGGAAGAGGTGTAGGGAACAGTAAGAGAGAGGGTCAAGAGAAAAAGAAGTAGAAAATACTTTTGAAAAGAGAAAGGTCTAGAATAGTTTAAGTTTAATTAATTTTAAGTTGAAATTCTATGAAATATTTTTAGAAATATATAGAAGTGACAACGGTGAAGTGAAGTGCCTACTTCTTTTCTTCTGATGTGTTCAGGTTCAATTATGAGACGAGTGTTATATTTTTTGGGTTTGGTTGTTATCAAAATTACATTGATTATGTGTTATAATAATAAGAGCTTATAAGACAGAGTTGTAGCGCACATATATGAGGCAACAAACTACAAAACTGCCCACATAGAGGGAAGTAGTTGAATATAGATGGACTGACGTTTAATAAATTAAATATAACATAGTCTACTACGAATGAAATCCGTTGACCTTTAATTTGACTTTAAATTGTGCATATTGACAAATTGACAGATATGTAAATATCAAAGCTCCGCTGTAAGATATATATGGTTTTATTAATCTTTTGCACACTAAATTCGATAATCGTATTATTAGCTGTGGTGTAGACGGTAATTAGACATCACGCAGATACGATTTGATGACGTTGGTCTATTTTGCTCCAAATGTTGCTCCAAACGATCCAGGAATAAGATATCCATGGAGCTATTCGTGAAATAGAGTCACAAGCAATAGACAATGTGAAGAACTGAAACTGCTTTCTATAAATAACAGTTTCAATTTCTTTTTAATAATAAAAATGGCATTTAACCTCAACGGATTCCAAGAGAATAGTTGTTTGACTGCTGTGTCTTCGGGTTCGATTTCCATACATAACCGTAATATGTTAAATAATCTTTACTCCATAAAGCTCATTGACTCACTATCGGAAATAGATCGGCGTTAAGTAAGTTTTAAAAACTCATAATAGTTAATTTAAAGTAATACATCTCTGAATAAGATTGTAGGATCTCATTAAATTAAAAATTAAAATTAAATTAAATAAAAGAAATCCAACGAACTCATTAAGTGATGTGTTAAATGTAACTTACCCATAAAATATTTCTTAATGAAGGTAAGTGTGAGCGCACGAATGACTGCAGTAAGAAATGAAATACATTTCAAATTAATTTATTTCTTTGCATCTATTTCCTATTTTTCAGTGCAATGATTTCAATTTATTATACTTACTCGTTTCGTATTGAAACTATATAGCAATTCACATTTTCCTAATGCGATATCCTTGTAACTTTTCCTTCAATTTTATTTCAATTGGATAAAATGTATAGTAATATAAATTTATCTTTCTGAAAATATTATATAAATAAATATATATATACGAGACATTTTAAAATAAATTTAAAATTTGTTTATTTTTTCGTATTATCTTCTTACTCATATATACTTATGAGAATTCTTTTTCTTTAAAATTTACGATTTTTACTTTTGTTCATTTTTATATAATACGTAACAATTTTCTTACATTGTTTCAGCAATCGTAATGAATGGATTTTATCCAGCATGCAGAAGACATATAATTCTGTAAAATGAAAATTCCGTATCTTATGTACACTCGAATAAACGAATTCATTTACCAATGTAAAATATTTTCGAAATATTAACTTTTAGGTAACTCTATTTGTCTGGCATCTGGAAAATAATTATTTACTCTCTCCTGAAAATAGATGGCTTTAAAGCGTTTTGGCTATACTACAATGAAATATTTATAATTTCTTTATAATTATTACAAATTCTCAATGACTAGGGAGCTTGCAGTGGTATATACAGAAGGATCTGATCGTGAGACAGACAATTTATTAGACTTGACTTTAGATTTTAACTTTTAACTTTTGATATCTTTACGATGTCAGCTAACTCACGCAACTTCACTTTTCGATCATTCAAAACGATTTTGTGGATTTTTTTTATGTTTTCTGGTGTTACCGCCTCATTTGGACGTGCACTGCGTTCTGCATCATCGGTGTCTCTACGACCACGTTTGAAGTCAGCAAACCAATGTTTTATTGTTGTTTCTGATGGAGCGGAGTCCCCATAACACTTTTCAAGCCATTGCTTCACTTGAACGGTATTTTTTCCCACCAAGAAGCAGTGTAAAATTAAAACACGAAATTGTTTTTGATCCATTGTTTTGAAAATAACAAAAGTAGCGTCACTCTTAGCACAATAACTGACAAACTACTGAATAGAATATCATGAAATTTTAACAGCTGTCTTTTGAAGGTTAGTATTAACTGAAAAAAAGGTTACTGCAATAAAACTAGCGCCATCTATGTGTTAGGCCCGGGACTTTTCAGCCCATGTGCTACAGTTCACTTTATTTGGTTTATCTGGAAAACTATAACTTCTACAAAAGGTAAACGGTATTTTGTAGATAATAAAATGATCTATAAGTATTCTTAATTGCTTTTTGTTACAACTTTTACAATAGAAAACTTATTTGTGTAATATTATTTCGTAATTAATTCATAGGGTTTATAATGAAGCTTTAGTTTCGTGTCTTACGGTCCTTATCCGATCATTAAAAGATTAATTTGTAAAACTCATTCATTATAAACGTCATAATTATACGTTTTCTTAATACACACGCAGTTTCTTAAAGCGTTGCTTATTACGTCGGATCTGATGTGCGGTGCGGTACGTCTACATCAATCATTCTTGAAATAATTATAAGGTACTCTTAAGTAGTAAAGACATTAATTAGTTATTTTGTTGTTAGCAATCACATATATTAACGCAATCATTCATTTTCACTGATTCTTGTTTTAATGAACTCATAACCATTTACATATACCGGTTTAATTTTAAGTTTTACTTTTATGTTATAACTTTAAATTGTAAGTTTTTTGTACGAAATGTTTTAGTTATTAGTTATTTCCTACATTTCCTACAACATAGTAGGAGGTCGTCGGTGATAGGCATCAGAAATAGTGTTTATTTCATTTTCGTAATGTAACACATAGGCTGAAAAGTCCCGGGCCTAACAAAGAAAACACAGTTTTTTTGGTTCAAAATTAGCTTTATTCATCAACGTAATCTCCATCAAGAGCAACGGAATCATTCCAGCGCCGCTCTAACATTTCAATACCACTTTTGTAGAACGATTTATCTTTTGCCTCAAAATAGGCCTCAGTTTCAGCGATAACCTCTTCATTCGTGCGAAATTTCTTACCGGCGAACATTTTTTTCAGGTCTGCGAACAGGCAGTAGTCGCTGGGAGCCAAATCTGGCGAATACGGTTGATGTGGGAGCAATTCGAAGTTCAATTCATGTAGTTTTGCCATTGTTTTGATTGACTTGTGACACGGTGCGTTGTCTTGATGAAACAAGAAATTTTTCTTTGCCATATGCGGTCGTTTCTTTGCAATTTCGGCCTTCAAACGCTCCAATAACGCTATATAATATTCACTGTTAATGGTATTTCCTTTCTCAAGATAGTCGATGAATATTACACCACGCACATCCCAAAATACCGAGGCCATAACCTTTCCAGCCGACATATATTTAAGTACACACACAGAAAATTTCTCGGAAACGGCTGAACCGATCAGTCTAAAATTTTAACACAAGCTTCTTAAGTATATTTTTTAGTAAATAGTAGAAGGTTCTTTCTCACCGATAAATACTTTTTTTATATAAACAACCAATATTTAGGTCAAAAATCCATCTTCTTTTTTTTGAGAAGCCGCCATTTTGTCAAAGAAAATAATTTTGCTTATTCCTTCGATTTGTTACAAGATTATACATTACTTTATTACTTTAATAAAATCCGTTTGGTTTTTTCATTTTACATGATCCAGTCCACAGATATCGTTGTCACCGCATAATACCTTTTTGGAGAGAAGCTCCTGGAGAGGAGCTCCTGGAGATCAGCTATAGCAGCTTTAAAAATTATTATTTTTACAAATACAAAAATGTAAAAAACTATTAAAAGTTGCCATACTATGTGTACAAATTTTTATATTTTTAAATTTAAAAGTCTTCTCAGGAAAAATTTTATAGAATAATGATAAGATACAGAAATTCAATTTTCTGGTAAATCGGAAGGGTCACAGACGTTGACATTATGCCACTGGTGATGTAGTAATTTTGTTGACATTGACTGAAAATGATTGGTATGTGAAATATACGCATAAAAATATAATAATTTTTCTAAGATATTAATTACCAAAAAATGCACATTTTTTTTTTAAGTTTCTTAATTCTACATCTTCGACAGCTCTGCTATTCTATTGGACATCTCTTCTCTACAAAATCCTTCACTTGTCTTCTTTTCTTCATAATCATGCAATTTTTGGTACATAGATTGAAGAGGTACAGAGCTCATACTACCCTCTCTATCACTTGAGCTGCACTTCTCTTTACCCCCCTGAATACCCAGAACGAGTGAACACCAGACAGAACACTCAGACTCAAACACAACATTTTATATAACTAACTATACCTTACTATAGAACCATCAGTCACCCCCACTATCTCCCACCCCATCACCTCACCATCCGACTATCCAAGAATGAGACAGGGCTCGACTGAAACATTAAACAAATAACAATTACTTTACTACTCAAAGTTCAATGAAATATTTTAGTCATATTACACAGTTGGAAGCACTTTGTAAGAAGGATTGAATTCTCTAAGTCCTTTCATAAAGTTTGTAAAGATACAGAACCGTATGAGGCGACTATAGGCTTAGGGTCTTGAGAAAAATAATTTCATTTGGGTTCACTTAAAAAGTAATTTACTTCCTCATACCTACTTATTCAAAAGAGAACAACCTACTGCAGTAAAGCATCAATGCTTCAATGCTCCAAGTACTCATCGCATAGTCAAAATTGTAATATGTCTGAAGTCTATAAGCAGATGTTTGCAAGCAGAGAAAGTCTAAAAAAGACTTCAGCAATGAAACAAATTTAGTCTCGTTATTTTAAGTACCCATACTCGTGTTTATAAGTTGTTAATTATGTATAGCAAATGTTTATAAATGTATATATTTCTTTAAGTGTCAAAAACTGTCGAAAGTTAATGGACTCAAAATAATATTTAAAAGAAAAAGTAATTTAGAACAAGAAGTAGAGAACTAGAAAGTACTTCTCAGGGGTATTACTCTACTCATAGCCAAGAACCCTTCAATGTCACAGCAAGGGCTAGTGGTGACAATGAAGTGGTAAAGAAACTATGAAATTTCTGTAACGTCTTATCAAAAAAAATAGATCTCTAAAAAATTGTGTAATAAACTGCTTCATTTTTAGATTTCAAAGAATTTGTAAAAAACTGTACGGCAAGAAAATAACGTAGCTTGGTGTGCAAGGAAACAACTATCTCTTTTTTTTCTTTTAAAAAGTAATACATTCATTGGTTCGCATCCAAAAGGTTAAAAACAACTACCTGACAAGTACCTAGTGTTAAGTGTTTTGTTATATTTTTCTAAAATACCACAACTTGTAAAACTTACTTTGATAACGCCACATCTCCATTTACTACTTGATAATGTTCCTTTCAATTAATTTCAGTGAACCTTCTAAACTTTACGAATTCCATAGAAGAGTTCTACAAAGAATAGATTGCGAGAGCAAAGGATGTGAATAATAGGATTATATTCGGATAAATATTCGAGCTCCACTTTCGTTGGAAATTGATATTTTAAAGTCAAAAACAATTTACATCAAATTCAAAGAAATTGTTTATGTCTGATAAGGAGTGGAGAAGGAGGAAGTTGGGGGGAAGTTTCCCGTTACTTGGAGAATACAAGAATTTTGGTGAATATCTATTGTTTCTTTGTCTTTGTAAAAGAATCTTAATCAATTCCGGGAATAAATTGTCTGCCATCATAAATATCTATAACATCCGTACCATGGGACAGACTTTTCAATGGCAAATGTTTCTGTGAGAAGATAAATTAAGGACCGATTTTTTATTAGTCAGTTAAGCTTCAGTTACGGCATATCTGAAATTTAACCTATGAAATTGGTTCCTCATTTCTGGTTTTGTCAAAAACCGATCATAATTAGCTAACAAAAAAAGTTACACAAGTATTTTGTTTGTTGAAACGACAGTTATACAGCCGTTGTAAAATAGCATCAAGCTTTATAATAAACAGTTACCAAACCATTCAAAAATCGGGCCAAAGGAAAAATATTTATCATATTCAACCAAGCAAACATGATCTGCTAAATATGTTGAGAAAGTAGGCAAAAGAAAACCTTAAAACTATTGCACTTTTTTAATAATTGCCAATAATAATATTTAATTATTTTACATGCAGTAATATTTGTTCTGGTATCGTATAAAATAATTAATTAATATTTTAATAATTATTACAATTTTTTTAATGTATTAAATGAAAACAAAATGCTCATGGGCACATTTGTATAATCTCTGGTAATAACCTAGAGCTATATATCGTCTTACCGTATAAACTTGAATTTCCCGCCCACTGAGTCTACTGCTCTCTCTTTCCCCCTCGAGCCTCTTGATTCTTGATTCGGGGTTGCTAATACGTCACCGAAAACGTTCATTTTAAGCTTTTCTAAATATAATGAACGCAATCTTTGGGTTCACATCATAACCTCTTTATTGTCTAGATACCAATTTGTGTTTGTGATGGATTCCAGACAATTCAGACTACTCATCTTTTTTTAAAATGCGTACTTATATATTTTTTACATACTTACAGAAGCTTATAAAATCAAACGAAATATATTATCAGATAAGTTGAAGGATCAAACAAAATATTTTAAAAGGATAATTAGTCTTTAACAATGAAAAAGATTTTTAGAGATTTTTTAAGAGTTTCTCCTTAATATTTATTTTTAATATTTTAATTATATTCTTGAAATTTTTCAGTTAATAAAAAATGTATAATAAATTATCTATAAACATTAGTGCTATTAGTGGAAAAATATATCGATACTTACTGTACGGGAATTATAGGAATTCTCTTTTTATTAGAGAGCTCTTATTTATGCAAAAACTGTATCTCAACATTACGTTCAAATGAGACGAGATTTATCTCATGAGGACTGTTGAGTTTTCGAATACGTCATGGAGATGGTGCAAAGTAATTGGTATCAGTACAGATTATAGAATGATCAGAGTCGTTTCGTGAAAGATGGGCCCGACGCAAATGCCCCAATACTTAGTGGAAACTTCAATTCAAGACGATTCATGAGAAAAATTTGAATACAAAAATTGCGTAAAATCAACAGTGATGGCACAATGACCAAAAACATTGAGGCATTAAAGTCAGGATGCTGAATATATTTAATGGACAATGGCGGAATAACTAAATTAGGAGCCCTATTACTTTCTTGCTTCACCCTAAATTCAATTCTATGTTACTTTTCTTATGCTTTCGCTCTATGCCAATACTGTTCAGTTACAATTTACTGAATTCGCTAATTTACTGAATTTACCTAATAAAAATACAAAAAAAATAATTGAAAAATAAATATTTTTTTAATTTAACATTCGCACCCTAATATTTTATCCCTATTACACTTTAAAATATAGTTGTGTAGGTGAGGGTGATAGGAGTGTTGGAGTAGGTGCTACCCTGGCTAGACAGTGGCCGTTTAATACTCTGCAAATCCTACACTATCACGTCAACGTCATCGTCAGTGTCACTACTCGTTCTCCTTCGTGTTCTAGTACCTCCTTGTGATTTGCACCTGCCACGAGACGTTTTCCTGTTTTCCCTTGATAACCCTGTCATCATATAGACACCCTCAACCTCAAGGTTATGATCCTGATCCTGCTCTTACTGCCGGACACTGCACGAGGATGTAGTGACCAAGTGTGCAAAACCACAAAGTGACGAGACTAAAAGGTTACTGCATGTTTTATTACTTTTGTAAGACAAAGTGTGGGTCCAGATCCGCTTATAAATATCCGGTAGAAATGGAAGGGGAGGTCGCTAAAAATAAATGTATTTTCGTTGTCAATATACAATATAACATATTATGTTACCAGTTAAATATATTCTTAGTTGAATTTTTAGTCTTATAGAATATACACAAAATTTTGTAAAGGTTGTAGGATTTAAGCCAATGCCTTTTTTATTTGCTGTTACGTTTGTTTAAAAAAATTCTCGTTTTACCTAATAAAGTTGAAGTTGAGCCTAATAAATCTATGATATAACGAAAAAGCACTGTCTCACTCACTTACTATACTATAATGTATATAGGAGCGAAAAGAATATAAAATTCGGCTAACCCTTTAATCATGAGTATTCGCCGATTTTAACTATATTTATACATTTCGTTTTAGAGTAAGGCTTAGACTTTACCCTAATCCGTCTAAAGGCGTTCGCACATTGGAGACACGACTATCTTAAAATTATTCCGTTTTTGTCATAGAAAGAGAGACAACACTATATGAACAGACGAAGACAAGTCTGTCTTTAATGTGCCACCGCCTTAACGGTTAACCTGGGCTTACCTTACACACTATCAGCTCTTGTAGCGCTTTGACAACTTTTAACACATATCCTCATTTCTCCTTATTGGCCATCTTTCTCTTCCAATTTACCATACCCAATTTCGTAGGATCTTTCTTTGCTTGCTCTTTCCTAGTCATCTTTGATCTTCCCCTTACTCTTGTATTCCCTGGATTTCTTTCTAGAAGTTTCTTAGCCGTTCTATCTACATATCCCTACCATCGAAGTATTTTCCTTCTAATTTCTGTTTCTATGCCAGTTTTTTGATATCTGTCATATATTTCCATATTTGTTTTTTTTTTTTAATATTTATTTAATTTTTACTTAAAAAAACATATACAAATATTTATAATACATAATTCGTAATTTATAATTCGTAATTTATAATTTATAATTTACAATTTATAAATATATTTAGAATAAAGAAATTAAGTTTGTTTTGTTTATAAATTCAATAAGGTTTTTCAAATTTTCTTTGCTTTTATATATCAGCTTATATTCTTGAGGTATATTATATTCTTGTCTATATTTTGTAAATAAATTAAATTTCATGAGAATAAATGATATGTAAAAAAAATAAAAGAAGATTACGTCAATTTAATCAGATTTATTTTAAATATTGAATGAGTTTCATCAATTGTTTTGGATTTAAAATAAATCATCTTTCAAATCTGTGCTTCTCTCTGCCTGTAAACCCTTTTGATATTTTTGTATAAATAATCTGACAACCGGCGAGACAAGAAACATATGAGAGGTACAATGTAAGAGCTTAATACCACCCAAGTGTCAAAAGCATGCAAAATAATTGGCATGATTTCAAAAGGGGATTACGTATAACAATATAATAGTGGTTCAAGCTGGCAACAGCAGAGAATAAATTGACCTTGTTGACAGTACCGTACTTATGCTTTTAAAAACGATAAAGAGATTTGAAACCCTTGTAGCAATTCTTGTAATTCATGCAAAAGAAACTTTCTTCTAAAATATTTTGATTACATAAATATTGTTCAAATTATTTCTTTTCAAATTGTGATCTACTGTTAATATAATAGTAGTAATACAAGTAACTTAAAGAGATTTTCGTAAAAATTAAAAAAAATATTTCAAAATTCTTCTTGTATCTAAACAAACTCTATTAGTAGAGTAACCAAGTGTGTTCTAGTTCGAATTTGAAGTTGAGATGATACTGATAATTGTGAAGAAGAAGTTAAAGGTGTGAATTACATTTATAAATTATTCTATAGGTATTTATAAAACTTCAGATTCTATTCTATCCAGTTGCATCAGATTTCATTCTAATGGCGTGCGTCAACATATCAGCAAGGAAAGCAGTCAACGCATTTTGTTTGATAAATGAAAAATAGGAGACAAAAGAAGCGCGGAAGAAGACGTATGCAAGCGGCATTGTTTTGTTTACGCGTATAACGATGTGTCAGTATGCATTGGTTCAAAAAGTAACCTGTGTATTGATGCTTGGTGCATACTTCTGCTCTGCTTCTATATACATAATATATGTATATATATATATATATATATATATATATATATATATATATATATATATATATACAACACATGTATATCTATATATAAATCTTTCAGAAAAAATGTCTTTGAAGTTTAAAATCGATTTAAGTTAAAATCACTTTGTCTTATTTTTAAGTCGAGAATCTTTAAGATGAATTGCTTTAATATTTTATACAATATCATCCGTGCTGATACGTTTTGGTATTAATAACATCCTTTTTGTAACATGAACACATACAAAACTTCGTGATAGTGTTAGTGTGTATGGTATCCACAGTTTCACTTTGATATACGTTTGGTACTTTATTTAATCCTTTAAAAGATTTGTGAATTTTCTCAAGCTGCTGGTCTTACAGAATATTTTATTAAAATTGTATATGAATTTCTTCATTGTATCATATTTGAGCTAAATAATTTTAAAATAAACTATATATTTACACATAAATTTGAAATGAATTTTGATGCTTGCTTTTAAATGAAAGTAAATTACAGTGTTTAATGTTAGCACTAATTAACTTAATCATAAGTAGTTAAAGATTATTGTGATTTAATTACTAGCACCTGTATAATGTCTCATACGTTAGAGGCACATAGTGGTGGGAATCACGAATCTGGCACAACAAATTCAAACTGATTTTACGCTCTAGCCACTCAGCGTTTAAAGCATGAAATAATATGTGTTATAATAACATGTACTCCTTTTTAGTAAATAGGCTTGTGTCCTATGTCTTAATTTCTATAAAAGTGTGCTATATATTGATAAAGTGCGTTACTAGAACCTCAAATGTTCAATTACTTTTTAATAACTCCTTATATGTTAAGAGATATTAACAATTAAAACAGTCATTTTGTCTCTTTAATTATTAAAGGAATTCAACGTTGTACACATTCCAAATGCATGTGACATCATAACCGCTACCAACCCTACAGATCATAAATCTCTGCTATATGTATTTATATATCAAAATATCAAATATTATTTACAGCTATTTCAAGGAACAATCAAATTTTAATATTATGTCTGCCTTAGCAGGGTTAAATAAAATAGAAACTTATTATTTTTTGATTTGACTTGATTATTTGACTACCAACAACTACAAAACATTACCACAACACTAACCTACTCAACAAATAACTGACGTTAAATTGCATTTCACGTCATACAAATATGGCCGACCATTTCTAGCGCTAAAACTACAATTCAAACTTTTAATTGCTATATTTCCGTCAATATTTAGATATTTAATAAAATAGACACGCCAATACACATTTATTAACATCAATTTCAATCAACAATTGAAAAATCGACCACTAAAAAATGAGGACACAAGCCCATTGCTCAGTTAACATGTAGATACACATAGTTTGTTTAATTAAGATACATTTAAGTTTGTTTAAAGTCCAACCAATATTTTTGTTAAGCACGTTCTAAAATAGTAGTTCTAATACCATAACCTAAAAAATGAAATTAGCGGGGAAACTTCTATAATAATATCAAAAACTGACGAAAGAACCATAGCAGGATGCAGCGCCTTACGGAAAAATGTGTATCCATCATCTGTTTTTGTCCAACAATAAAAAACAAATTAAAAAACATGGATGTTACTTTATATTATTTAATTTAAAATATGCTAAACGGTGGATTTATTTATCAAAAAGCAGTAAAATTGATTTTAAAACGTTGTATATTAAGTATCATCTTTTACGTAACAGGTAACTTTTGTTATGTTAGATAATCTTTAAATACACGTAACACGTAAATACACGTGGTTAGCGGAGTATTACTTTAATAACATAGTTATGTAAAATATTATATTTTATATTTAAAGCTATTTCTTGTATTTAAAGAATGGTTTTATTTAGCACATTAAAATTTTATGGTATAATCAGTTCTCATGGTATGATATAAACTACGAGTATTAGATCTCAAACATAAAAAAATAATAAAAGTACTAAAATATATAGTTCCTTCATTCTTTTGAATAATTCAAGACACTAAATTCATAAGAAAAGTCTGACTACGTGCCTCACTGTCAATCAAATTTGTTATACGTAACATTAGGAGTTTTATCGCCACACCAGTTATACCAATTCAATGGATTTCGGGTTTTCGGGTCGATGCGGTAAATTGAGTTCAGAAAATGCTGAATGCAACGAAGCAAACTTTGATTGTCAGTCACATGTGTAAGCAATAAAATAGCCAAAAGCTCTGGTACACATCGTCAAGACTGACTCTTATTCAGAGTTGGTCAATCTGTGGTCTGAGATACTTTATTATTACAATTATTTGTTTCAACTGTTATTTGAAACATGACCTAAAAATGAACCAGAAAACACAATATTCTAACATCACTGCGTTAGACACAATGGTGTTTCCATTTCTAACTAACAACCCTGAAGAGCTATAGTTTAGGAATTGTAATACGAGTACAACACACTAACTAGTAATGCTTACAAGGATCTTTGAAAAATGCATTATTCTCTGCAAACTCTAAAATTAAAAAGTGTTGTTTTTGGCTTCTGTAAATGTTTGGCTTGAATGTGACTAAAACCACATAAAGCTTAAGGAGTATTAAAACTCATTAAACAATACAATTTAATACTCATAAAACAATTTTCAGTGTTTACAAGAAACATAAATAAATTTAGTATATATTTGAAGTTAGTCTTAATTTATTTCATGAACTTTTCAAATTTAATTGTTTCTTAAACAACACATTTAAAATTTTAATCCAGTAAACACGATATTTAAGCTGTGTCTCATACAACAAATATTAACTGTTAGGTAAATGATTTTACTTAATACACAAAGTTCTGTGACCTATTTTACTATTTATTAAAAAGTAAATGTATTGATTTGCACTTTATATACTTATAAAGATTCTTAAGAACACTTCTTTAAGGATTATAGAAATTTTATATGTGTGTTTTAAAGATTAAACGCTTGTAGAATAGCTATAAAATAATAAGATAAAACCTTTTCTGATTAAATATTATTATGTTTCACTTAAGTGTCAGGTAACATCCTTGTTTTGTGTTTTGTGGGAATAATTCCCGCTAAATATAGTTATGTGTTTTAGGTATATCTAACGCATAATTAAAAATTAAAGTGAAAAAATTAGTCTGGAGAGCGAGAACAAGAGAAAAGAAGTAGAGGAGTAACAAGGAGCAGGGAAACGAAGAAAAGAAGTTAATTTGCAGTTTTGTTAAATCAGAACGTTTGTAATGTCGTAGAGGCATATACAATAAAATATATACATAACAAAAATTACCTTTGTGATTACAATTTGCTAGCCGTGACGTCTCATCTAATCTAGAATTTGAACTAATATTTCTTTCTAATGTTAAATTTCAAGTTTCCTTCACTTAATTTTAACCATAACTACTTTTAAATTGCTTGTCTTAAAACTGTTTTCTTGAGTGAAAATTACTGAGTAATTAAACTGAATTCTCTTAAAAGTTATACGTCGACATCTCTAAAATATTAAAAATACTTTATTATAGTAATTCATTCTGTTATAGCACAAAATTTTCCAAATATCCAACGCTTAATATGAAACAATACCAAGACCATTCAGTTTATAACCTTACAATATTAAATCCTGTCAAAAATATAAACTTTTACATCGTCCTACCAAACAGTAAGTACCAGTTGTTTCCAAAACTAATCAGCGTCGTAAAACTGACCAGACTCAATCGTACGAGTGGTCCATACATAGCATCCAGACTTTCCCAAGTCCGAGTTACGACTGTAAGCTTAAATCTCCTCGTCGCAGCACCCTCGTTACCCCTTCTTGTTAGATATATGTACACATATTAGATCTGCTCGATGTCTGGTGGTCTGAGGTCCGATTCAGTGGTTCGCGGGTCCCTCAGTTTCAATTCTTGCGGGAGTTATTCACAATTTATTTTTAGGACAAACAATTTCAATCGGATTTTATTATACTCAAATGGTTTTTATGTTTTCCATGTTCATTGGGATCGTACTAGTACATATGAGTTTTACACCACATCGATGACTGAGCTGTGAGCACTATAATCGGGATTGGGAATATTGGTCTACACAATCAACTACCCACAATGCTGTTGGTTGATGTGATGTGGCGAATGCTCTGCTTTTGGTTCTAGTGGTTGCTTGTGAACGTATGGACAACGAGCAGACATTATTAGACCACGGGGACACGGAATAGCTCGCGCCAAGTACGACTGGCATACAATGTTAAACTGCATACTCGTATATGCTTTGTTAAAACTGGGTAATACTAGAGCTGCCCAATAACAGACAATTTACATTCCATATATTATACACAAATATTAAATTTAGTTATTTTTTTCCACATTATAATAGAAGACAAATCGGTTCTTTGTTTTTTAGTACAATATACCAATACCGCAACTTAAGGACATTGTTGTTTTCGTCATTACCTGAAACTCAATAGAGATGTCTTACTAATGAACTGGAAATAAATCTTTTGCCAAAGGCTCTACAATCGACATCGAACCTTCAGATTTCTTAGATGATGAATTCCATTACAATTGTACAAAAGTTTATAAAATTCAGATATGATACTTACAGCATGACAAGATCCTTAAATTTAAAAATTAATTAATAAAGCATTCAATTATAGGCAGAGAGAAGAAGCGCAAGTGTGGAAGAGGAGCTAAGGAGAAGGGATAAGGAGATACAGCAACAGGAAGATTGGGAATAATCGAGAAAAGCAATTACAATACAAGATATAAAAGGATTTGGGAAAGTAATATACCTCAGTACTTAATTGAAAAAGACATAAAAAACATAAGAAGGACAGCAAGGTTTAGATTGGGAAATGAGGAAAAAGGAAATAGATACTGGGAAAGTAGAGAGGAAAGAATGTGTAGAGTGTGCGGAACGAAGGACGAAACACTGGAGCACATTAAGTTTGAGTGTAAGGAAAAAGTATGGAGTGAGATGAATATTGGGCAGCTCTTAAAAGGGGACAAGGAAGGGAACAGATGGATGGCAGAAATAACTAGAAGAAGGAAGGCTGAAGCTATTTAAATCTTTTTAAAATGTGCAAAACCATTTATTTTCTTGTAGATATTAGGACAATTGAAGTTTTTGTTTTTGGTTCTGGTAGAAGGAAATATATATATATTTCCAATTTCAATTTTACCTAAAATACAATATTTTGCCCAATTGTTGAGAAATCAATTTTTATTGACATAATCATAAAACTTCTTATGAATTTTATGAATGGTTTAAAAGGTATTTTATTTAGACCTATTTACATTAAATATTAAGAAAATTTGATTGTAAATTGAACCAGAAAACGACATTGTGTATTCAAACACAAAAATGCGACAGACATTTTATAAAAGGTAATGGATGGCAGCAGAAAGCGTGAAACAAATGTATTCAAAAGCAGTTTCAAAGGAAATGAAATGTGTTTTGTTGTTTTTAATTTTATAAGTTGAAAACGATAAATTTGCAATCCGTTGTAAATAGTTAAAATGAAAGAAATATTGTATTCAAGAAGCCAAACAATTCGCCTTTAATACGAATTATTATTTCAGCTTATGCTTACTTCAACACAACTTCTTCACACCACTAAACTAAATATAACAAATAGATATCAACAACAACAGACGTCTGGCTGCAAAAAACTTGTTACTTCTCTTGCAAAAAACCTCACAAACTGAAGATATATGTTGTATCTGTGGAGAGATTCAATCAGGCAGACGCATTTACTGATAGCGCAAGTTCTATTGCAACAGATACTTTGAGAGTATTTTAATTTAAGATTTATCAATTGACTTGTACACAAGTAAATTACAGATTTATTACTCCAATAGGATGCTAAAATATTTTCGAATGTCAAGATTTAGATTCATTGATTTTAATGAACTAATTGAATATTTTTTTGCAAGATAAACCGCGAGTTTCACTCAAAATAATTGGTTTTCGATGAATAAATTTCATTAGATGCACACGAAAAACAGTATTTTTAGATTTCATTATTTTAAAATCTCAACTAATGCGATGTCTAGTCTGATGTCATTTTTTATGTGTAACAAAAAAGATATCAATTTAATTTATTTTTAATGATAGCTGGAATTTATCAAGGATTAAACGTAAGTTTTTATAATGCCTGAAACGCAATTACAATATAAAATAAGGAATAATAAAGTAACATCCAAGGAAAATGATAAAGTTTGGATATTGTTGAAGAAATTCATATACATGTATATTTTTAATTTATAGTGTTAGCAGCGCAATTTAAGGAAATCTTGAATCCCGAATCAAGAGATATTTTGGAAGTTAAATAACATGTTTTTATATTACAATATATTCAGTCATATTTTACGGAGCTGTAGGTCTTTCTTTGTGTACGGCCAGGAGTAACTAATATAACTCTGACCACTAATTACCACTGAAATATTAGGATACCAATTTAAAGAACAAATTTCAACATTTTGTGCCCTACTAATATATGACTACTTCAACGTCGGAAGTATATTATGCTATGGGAAACATAAAAATTCCTTGTTGAAAAATGAGAGTTGTATGGAAATAAATATTGTCTTTTATGTGCGTTTGTCAGGATTTCACTGCCTTCATAAATCGTCGCAAAACAGCCAAGGCAAGTCAAAGTATGTCGCGGAGGAATTGAAAAACTAAGACTGTCGTTGGATTTGTAGCAAGCAAATTGAATAAATAACGCGGTTTTATTCAAATTCTTTATAACAGTAATCGCCATACGAGTTTATAATAGTTTCATTCATTTGTCTTATCCACTCAACTGAACTTTTTGTAAGGAATCAAGCAAAACCACTGAAAATTATTTCATTTATATAATAAGTTTATTACCAATTTTATATGGTTTAAAAAAGATATATCGAGAAGATTTATACCCACTATTTGTCGATTATGATAAAATCAAAATATTACAGCCCCCAACTGTGTTTGTGGAGAGGAAGTGACAACCGAACATATGGTGTTCGATACGTCCCAATTTAGGAAAAATGAAAATGACGCTTTATGGGAAGATCTTTCTAAATTTGCAGTTTTACCAGCAAACGTAATGAGCTTAATAGTAAACGATGGTGCTGCACAAAATATAGTTAAATTTGTCCATAATAACAAAATTGATTTATAGTTAACTGAATTTACTTTTTCCATTGATTAGTAGTTCTACTGAATCTACCATGTTATTAAACTATGTTATGGCAGAGACGTAAACGTTCATATAACTGCACTACATTGGACACTTGGATAGGCTAGAATAAGTCTTACACTACATGCTAGACCTGTGGTATATAAAAGAAATTACTCCTCACAACTATATATCCCAGTAAACATTTGGTGAAGTGCCCTATTTTGTGACGTTTCTATCACTATTTCACTTCAATTATAGTTCGCATTAACTTTGTCTTCATTTGTATTCTGACAGGTGGAGTGGTTCCGTCATCTGTAGCCGATGAAACAGACATTTCATAAGAACGATTGTAACTGAAAAACTGAACTATAAATGAAGTCTTTCATGACAAAAAAATCATACGCATCTCCAATATGATGTCAAAGTGACTCCAAAATGCTCCAAAATATTTACTGGGACTGGGAGTTCTCATTTTAAGATACTGTAATATCAAATTGAACTTAGAAAATATTTAAATTTGTAAAACTATGTGGCAAGACTAAAGATAAAAGTAAAGGGAAACCGTCAGCAATTAGCTACTTTAAATAAAATTCCTGTATCATTGAAAGATAAGTCAGTACTATCTGTTCCTTTTAGAATTAGTACTCGTACGGATAAAGGATTCTTGATTTCCATGGCCTGCAGCAGCTTGAAAGCTTTGGGGTTATGTTTGCCGTCGATGAGCGCATTCTTGAATGTGTTGGTGCGATGGTGCACTGAATGTATCACGGATTCACGGGGATTGCAAGGGCGATCGATGGTAGACGAGTAGACGGTAAGCGGGGAGCGGGAGGCAGGAGTTTGGTAACTCTAACCACCTTTATACATACCTCATTCCACTAATGGTTTCATTTCTCCCAACATGTGCCGCGACAGTCACCCCCTCCACTCGTAGACCTGTGCCAGACTTACAGTAGAACTCATACAAAACAGAAAGAGATGAAAACACTTTCAGATCCCTAAGCTGAAGGACAAAATGAACAAATAGCTGTTGATATTTATGTTTGGTTATGTATATAGCGATAATTAGCGATATAACTTTAAGGTTGTCAGAGATGTAGCCTGAAAACATGTTTAATATCACACTAATATTTGTTATTTACTATTTGTAGTTCCTTTCTGATAATCTAGTCATTTTAATATTTGAAGTTTCTCTTCTTAAAACAGTTTTAGGTAATATTGAACTTTTGTATGAATATGCAATTACTGATCCACTCAAGTCGTACAGGGGAACGCGGTTTAAACGTTCTGTTCAAGACGCTCTTAATACAACTCTGTGCCACTTAACACTAAAATTTAAAAACACAATTATATGGTTTAAATAGCTCAATCATGTGCAAAGTTATTACCGTTTTTATATTTGAAAACATTGAGTGTTAGTACAAATTTGTAAATCTATTGTCATTTTAGTACACTGTTGCCATCTATATCTAACTATATAACCATGAAGTAATGTTTCACCTTAAATAAATTATACAAATCTCACTAAGCAAATTCGATGAAGTATTTTCCAACTACAAATAATAGACTACACCACTGGTTATTAGAGCAGCAAAGTTCATATAATGTCTATATAAAATAAAATTAACTTTAATTATATTGTGTATGAGAGTCAAAGGTACTCAGTTACACGCGGACGTAGTTCGAAATGAAAATGCTTAACTGGTAATGAACCCGTAGCTTTTATTCGTTTAGTGCGGTTTTGGTCCTTCAACGACACAAATTTAAATTAAATACGGTTACAGATGTATATTAGAAACAGCAGGACACATTCTGAGCTATTTTCTGTTTTTATTTCCACTATTACATTTTGCAAAGATACAAAATTAAATTGGTTGTATCTTTAACAATGTTTGTGAAATTACTTTTATTGGAAGTGTTTAGATATTTTAATCTAAAATTTGTATAGTTGTTGTTGCATTGATGGTAGTATAAATTATTGCATATTTCTCGAAAAGCAACATACCCCTGATTAACAAGCAACTAGTCTAACGAATAAGTTTATACTAAATAAACAAAACATTATTGCATTAATATATGCAGTGCCAGAATACGTTTTTGGAAGCATTAGACCAATTCAAGTTACCAATTATTATAGTACCTCTATTTAGGAAAGAAAAAAGGCATGTCAATTTCTTTTTAATTCACATTTATTTGATCGAATAAGATAAAGTTACCACCGCATAGCAGATTTATTCGACTCTTATAACCACTTTTAACTAAAAGTCAACAGCTTTTTTGTTATAATATTATTTTTGGCATAAATGGTAAAAGTTACCGTATGAAATTACTAAATATAACATGGTAATAATATTCATACTAAACAAATAAACTTATACACATTTCAGGAGCGTACCATGACGGGCCGCCCTTACTTCAGCCCTGATATATCCCCCAAAAACTCCTTTCATTTATATATATTCATTAATTTAATGTGTGTGTCGTTAGACTTTACATTCTTTCAATATTAAATCACGTAATTACATCTCATTGCTAACCTAAACTTTAAATTATTCTAACATTTTTAATAATTCCAACAGCAATGTTTTAATTCTTAAAAAATTCTCTTGTTCCTACATTTTCTTGCTCCTTACTCCTCATTGTTTCTCTTCCTTTACTATTTCTTCTTGACTCTCTTCCTTTACTATTTTATTATTGTCTCTATCTCCGTCATCCCCCTCTTGTTCTTATCTCCTTTCCGCAAATCCTCTATTTTTCTGAACTGAAGTTTAACTGTTTCCTCGCTACTTTTCTCTTTCTCCTGCTTCCCTTCACTACCTCTTTTAGTACTTCCTCTCTCTTCATGTTCCCCATGGAACCCAGATACGAGATTATTTATTGTCCTGTTTTTCTTTCCTTTTTTCTATATCCGTCATCCACCTCTTTCCTTTACTGCCTCCCTTTAATAGCTGCCCAATATTCATTTCGCTCACTACTTTTTCCTGACAATCATACTTAATGTGCTCCAGTGTTCGATACGGCACTGACATATTTTAAACAACTCTTTATTTGTAGAAGCACATATTAGAAACCATATATTATCACTTTCCTATATTGCATGACAAATAAAATCGAGCAATAAAATTAAATCAATAAAGTAAAACCATTACAAGTATTATATTTCTATTAACTATTTCTCAAACTAATAACTAAAATTGCAGTGCATATAAATATGTTATCCTTTGCCCTTTCCATTTCATAAACTTAACATTAATCAAAACTAAATTACGACAAAATAAGGTTTGCGTCTCCCTTATAACTCTGTACACTGTATTATCTCTTCCCCCCACCACTAAAATTTAGTCTGCGACCGTAGACAGGAACACTCTATGGTCTGCACTGTACACTGTACACTGTACGACTTCGTAGCGGGTCTACGCGGTACACAGCGTCCAGCGTAGACGCTCTACATCAAGCTCACAGACAAGAGTATTGAAAAGCATACGTCTGCCTCTGCACCTTTATAAGCTAGACAAGTTTCATAATAAATTTTTACGACTGGATGATTTAATTTAAATAATTTGTTACAAAATTGTTTTCATAATATTGAAATTTACATAGTGTATTAAGATATTAGAAGTATAACGAAACAAATGGGCAGCTAACTGAAAGTAATTGTATTCAATGAATATCTATATAGTTAATTAGTTTCAATCTTATATTATAATGTCCCAGGTGTTTGAATCTATTCTTATATGTTTGGTACTGAATTTTGTATGGCAGCGCGAAAACGGCTCCAGGGAAGTTTTTAAAAATTGCCTATTTCGTAGAGAAAAAAATTCTAAGACTTTTGGCGTCCTCTGATTTTTTCCTGAATTTCCTGGAAACCCGTAATTTTGGAAAAACTGGAAAAAAAGTGATCCCTTTTTTGCTGTATTACTTTTAATTCGTAAAAGATAGAAAGTTGAAATTTTGCATGTGTATTAAGGTATTTAATGCTGACATTTCTCAAAAATTAGAAATTCAAAAATTGAAAAAGGGGGGGTTTAAGAAATTCGGGGGCCCGGTAGGAAACTTTGGAGAAAGTTCATATTCTGAATTCTGGAATAATTAAATATATTATTATTGAAAAAAAATTCAAAATTTCAAAATTTTATTTGGGGGCACGGGGGCAGTATTTTCCGAGAGTAAAAATTGTGCTAGAAAGTTGAAATTTTGTATATAGGCTAACCTTGGTAACTTATTTACGAATCAAAAAAAAAAATTCCAAATTATGAAAAAAAGTTGGTCAAATAACGCATAAATTGAAAATATTTTTTATTTTGATAAAAAAAATATATTTTTTAGTCAATTTATATGTGTCAATGTATATGTGCGAGTTTATTTATTATTTCAATTTAAAAATAGAACAGTGAAATATGAAATTTAATTACGAATTATTTTATTGGATTCAAATGATACACGCCAAAGAGACGTCGCATTGCGACGGGGGTAAACTCAAGTATATTATAATGTCCCAGGTGTATATTTATCATATATTATAATGTCCCAGGTGTATATTTATATGTTTATATGTTTGTTTGTTGCTGAAATTCGTATGGTAGAATGAGAACGGCTCCGTCAATGTTTTTGAAAATTTGCTATTCGTAGAGAAAAAAATTCTAAGACTTTTGGCGTTCCTGAATTTTCCCCTGAATTTCCTGGAAATCCGTAATTTTGGAAAAACTAAAAAAGAATTTTTTACATTTTGCTCAATAACTTTTAATTCGTAAAAGATAGAAAGTTGAAATTTTGCATGTGTATTAAGGTATTCAATGCCTACATTTCTCAAAAGTTAGAAATTCAAAAATTGAAAAAAGGGGGTTTAAGAAATTCGGGGGCCCGGCAGGGAACTTTGGAGAAAGTTTATATTCTGGATTCTAGAGTAATTAAGTATATTATTATTAAAAAAAAATTCAAAATTTGAAAATTTTATTTGGGGGCACGGGGGCAGTATTTGCCGAAAGTAAAAATTGTGCTAGAAAGTTGAAATTTTGTATATAGGCTAACTTTGGTAACTTATTTACGAATAGAAAAAAAAATTTTTTAATTTTGAAAAAAATTATTTTTTATTTTGATAAAAAAAATTTATTTTTTTAGGCAATTTACTATGTGTCAATGTATATGTTGGCGAGTTTATTTATTATTTCAATTTAAAAATAGAATAGTTAAATATGAAATGTAATTACGAATTATTTTATTGGATTCAAATCATACACGACAAAAACACATCGCTTTGCGACGGTGGTAAACTCAAGTGGAATTTAAATTTTTACAAAAAGTTCAAGCCACACATAAAAGACAGACGTCGCTTGCGACGGGGTTAAAAGCTAGTTAATTTTAGATTGCTTCAAAGTTATGTTAAATACTCATTAATGTAATGTATTATTAAGATGAATATGCAAACTTACATTACATCAGCTTTTTAATTCTAATAGAAAATCAAATAGGTATATATTCTAACTAAAATAGCTGAGAATAAAAGAGTTAACATATTTTGCGCATGGTTGACCGTCTTATTATTAAAATAAGACAATATTACGTTGAATATTTTTCCGAACGACTATTATAATGACGTTATTCCAATTACACACCCCTGTTGTAATCATTATCTATCAGATTTTTTTTATATATATAGTTTCTCGGGCTTCCTAGCCTTTTATCGCGCCTAATATTGTTCTCCTGTTTCTTATACTTTATATCCAGACAACAAGAATGATCTATTCATGGCTACTGTTGTTATAAATTTCGGTTTTTCAATCAAAAAGGAGGTGCTAACAGGAATCGTCTACGAAGTCTGTAGCACCGCCCTTTGAAGTCCAGTTCTTGCCATTGCTGTATTTTTACATTGCCATTGAATATGGTCAGGGCCTGCCTCCTCTTCACCACATTCGCATTTAGGGTTTGGAATGATTTTGTTATCTATCACATTTAAAAAATATTAATTTAAATAATTCCGTTTTTATAAATTTACACTTTGTTAAGTTTTTTTCTTTAAATTGTCAATTAATAAAGGTCCTTGCAATGGACTTGTGGATCTAACTTCAATTTCTGTTGCACAGCTTTCTCGAACGTATATAAATACTGATGAGAGGAAAGCGCAGACTTTTGTACTGATTTTATTTGAAATCTGATTTCTCGTGTTTTATGAGTATATTTATGTCTTCTTTTTCTATAGAGCAGTTTTTTAAATTCTAAGTTAAACTTTAGTGGTATCCATATGGCATAACTGAAGTTTAATTTAAAATATGTTAACTAACGAAATATATAACCGAATTATTTAGATTGATTTAACTACAGCTATGTTCGAACAAAAATGAGAACTAAGATGCAAAAGTATTACCCGAGGTTAATAATAAACCGCAATTAAAAGGCACTAAGTTTTTTTTTTAATATTTATTTACTTATTTGTCTTGACTTTCTTTCGTCATGACTACCATCAAACATTTTTTATACATCTTTTATAATTTATAATTCAATTTTACAAATTTCTAAATATTTCAATAATTCACTAATTAATTTTGAATCACTTAACAAAAATTTAGTATTAACAGGAAAAGTTTTAATCACATCTAATATATTACTATTTAATTTTGATCTTTCTAAACTATAATTTATGCATTCAAATATAATATGATCCAAAGTTCCTTCTTCACCACATTGACATCTATCGTCGGATTTAATCTTAATTTTGTAAAGGTGAGCTGGAGTTTTGCAATGATTACTTTTATAGTTGATATAATTTTGCGGGACTCATTTCTAAACCATCTCTTCTTACTTAAATTTGGATGTAACATATAATAATCTCTTCCTTTTAACTGACTTTTGTTAATGAAATCTGTGTTACTACTGAGGCACTACTTTATTGATGTAATATACATATTTATTATATAAAAATGTATATGCTTCATATTTTTTAATTACATCTCTTTTTGTATTTATGACAGTATTATTCACACAAATAAATGAATAAATGATCTTTTTTTAACGAAATACACTTTCAATTCGGATTCTGCAGAATTTAAAAAAATGGTCGAAAATATCATTGAAATATTGGGGATAATATAATAGTAAATTTAGTCGACCTCTGATAAAGCTGAACATATTACAGAGGTAAAAATTAAAGTTGGTTTCTAATTTTTTTTATTAATTTATATATGTATCTAGTCAGACAAAATGTCTAAGAGCCCATTCGACGACGTACCTCTGTTAAGAACATTGTCTCAAAATTATTTAATTGCTTCTCTAACAAATACCGCGAATTGAACAAATCTAAATTCAAATTGGGTTTTGTGCCTCTTAGCGTATTGAAGTCTCTTTTTTGTACATACAAAAAGTAGGTCAAATTTGAATTTAAAAATGTGGTTTTATATATATTTAACACTTATATTGAAGATTTAATATTAAAATTTTAAAAAATCGGTGAGTGCTAATAGTGTTACAAATGGGTTTCCATTATTTGAAAATATGAGCAAACATTTTAGAGCTCCTCAACATCAAAACCAAGGTGACAAAAAGTAGAAATGTAGAATGATTATATCGATCAAAATATATGTTTAAATTAATCACGTTTCAATGCTTTGCTTTCGGGTTCAATCCCTGAACCAGTGGTATGTTTTAAATATAAAATATGCATTACAAGTTTGAATTCTGTTTTGATCAACTGAGTTATTTCTTTTTTCTTTTATCTAAAAAATAAGTCGATGAGTTTGTAAATTACACCGCTGAAGGGTCTGGTCGTGAATTGCATGGAGCCGCCATCGGTGCATGTGCTAATGCTAACATCCGGGACTGCTATACTTTTTTAAGAGCAACTTCAGAACTGATTAGTAATCTATCTTCTATTAATGATAATATCTAGAAATTCCGATATTTCGAAAACATGACACTTTTTATAATAGCATAATCATTAAATTTAATACCTTCAGATCTCGTATTTGATGAATTTAAACGTAAATTTAAGGTTTGTCTAACATAATAAACGCTACTTATTACGTAATTAATTTATTTGAAAAATAAAACTACGCTCTTGCGCCTTCCTGTTTAAGGATTATAAAATCTGAAGATGTCGTTTTTAATGGTTAAAGACTTTAACAATAGGTATTAAATATAACCTTTTTAGATTAAATATTACCAGGTTTTACTGAAGTAAAATATTACATAAATGTTAAATACGTTTTAAACTTATCTTATGCTTATCAGAGAAGCAAATGCCCGAGTCACATATTTTTAGAGGCTGAATTCAATTGATAGTGGCGAGAGATTAAAGGTCATTTACCACCTATTTAATAAATTGTGACAGTTGACAATTGAATGTACATTGGCGTACGCAAGGTGGAGTAAACGGGGTGAATACACACTCTCATAATATTAATTTATACCTGAAAATTAAACTACTCTATACTAAAACTATTTAGTAACTTAGAAAAAAGTAACTACAATAAAAGATATAAGAGGTTATGGGAAAATAATGTGCCTCAGTACCTTATAGAAAAAGACATAAAACACATAAGAAGAACAGCAAGGTTTAGATTAGGAAATGAGGAAAAAGGAAACAGATACTGGGAAAAGAGTGAGGAAAGAAAGTGTAGAATGTGTGGAGCGGAGGACGAAACACTGGAGCACATTAAGTTTGAGTGTAAGGAAAAAGTAGCGAGCGAAAGGAATATTGGCCAGCTATTAAAGGGAGGCAGTGAAGGAAAGAGGTGGATGGCGGAAATAGTAAGAAGGAAAGGAAAAACAGGAGAATAAATAAGCTGGTGGAGAATAATAGAGAGGGTCAAAAGAAGAAGAAGCAGAAAGCACTTTTGGAAGTAGTAAAAGTCTAGAATATTTTAAGTTTAGTTTTAAGTTTGAATGTATATAGGAATGAAATGTATTAGAAATATAATACTGTAGATTGTAAAGCCGAAAGGCACACACAATTAATATATATAATAATACTAAAACTACTTACACTAGATAATTGATACTAGATACAATTGAACCTCGTCGTTTTACTTATCAAATATTCTGCGTACGCCCATGTACTTATGATATGACTTACAAATAATTAATTATAAGTCTAGACTTGATAATTTCGTGCGGTATAACTAAATAATCCAAAGTTGCACAGTCATCTTGTTATAAAAGCTAAAGAGTAAAGGTTACGTGTCAAATTACTGCCAGAAGAAGGCACCACGCTTGCACGCATGGACGTTGACGTTGTTGATCATGAGGATTAATGACTTTCTAATTCAAACGAAGCAAGTCTAATCAATACGACGTTTATTTATAAAGATATTTGCATTGGTAATTAAAAAGAACAATATTGATACATCTGATTTATCTGGACAAAAAATCTAAAAATTCATGGACTTTTTTTTCAAAATGACAAATTATTGATTTCTTAATATTTTTTGATGCAGTTATATCCATTTATATTTAAGAAGACGAACTGCGTTAAAAATATTTAAATATCTTAACTATTTTGGATTTTATAAGGGGTTCTAAAAATTCATGGACTTTTTTTCAAAAAGAAGAATTATTGCTTTCTTAATATTTTTTGATGCAGTTATATCCATTTATATTTAAGAAAACGAACTGCGTTAAAAAATTTAAAATATCTTAACTATTTTTTATTTTAAAAGGCGTTCTAAAAATTCAAGCACTTTTTTTTAAAAAATAAAATTATTGATTTCTTAATACTTTTTTATGCAGTTATATCCATTTATATTTAAGAAGAAAAACTGCGTTAAAAAATTTGATATATCTTAACTATTTTGGATTTTATAAGGGGTTCTACAAATTCATGGACTTTTTTTTTAAAAAAGAGAAATTATTGATTTCTTAATATTTTTTGATGCAGTTATATCTATTTACATTTAAGAAAACGAACTGCGTTAAAAATTTTGAAATATCTCAATTATTTTGGATTTTATAAGGGGTTGAATTATAAAATAAAATTATAAAATACAGAAAAAATAAGATATCTCAAATTTATTAACACAGTTCGCCTTCGGTTTAGTGGATATAACTGTAACAAAAGTTTTCAATTTAAAAAAAATGCAAATAAATTGTACATATTTTAAATTTTAACTTAACAGTTTATCAATTTAATGTATAGCGGATATTACACAATTAATAATTAGACAAATAAGGCATAAGGATTATCAAACAAATTTTCATCGCTCTAGAAGTTTCTCTTTTTATAACAAACGTATAATACACACCCATTGCCAAGCAATGGGGCGAAGAACTAGTTCTATTATATTTCATAAAATTTTAAAAAATATCAAAACAAATTAATCAAATAACTTAATTTACAGAGCTAAGCTAAAGAAATAAAATAATCCAAGCAAAAAAAAACTAAGTGTAAAAACATGTCTGATCGGTTGCCGCTGTCCTCAAAACTTAAAGCTCAAAGCTGCGAGCTTTCAATTGCTCGAGTCTGCTCTTAACTCAATTCGCTCTCTCTATCAATATTTTTTTTACAGTCTCTTGATTTTTAATGCAAAGCGTCTAGCGAGTGAAGAGACTATTGTTGTAATTTAATAATAAATGGTTTTTTTTTTGTATTTATCGGAAATTATTATTTCAAGGATATTTTAGAGTACCGTACGATCAGTTTATAATATGGAATAATTTTATTTATTTAAAATTTCATCATGGCCACGATGACGTATTAATGACAATCAACTAAGGCATCTTCTGGAACAGGAATGGGTAACCTGTAGTATGCCTGTGTTTACAGTCAATTGTGACTGGATACAATTGAATTTGAATTAATTTAATTCTCAGAATACTCAATTCCTGGTAAATTAAAACATGAAAGTTACCTTACATTCATGTAATATTTGACTTAGAACAAACCTAGTATTATTTAATCTGAAAAGGTTTTCTTTTATTTCTTAATAGTTATCCTACAAGCTTTAAATCCTTAAAAATCAATTCTTAAGCTTCTGTAAACCCTAAAAAGGATTACATACGAAGTTGTATGGTTATGTTGGTGAATTCCAAGCAGAGAAATAGCTCACAAAACGTTCAATACTAAGTAAAGTAGTTTAACTTTTGTTATGTTAGATAAACCTGTTTCTAGCGGATTGTAACTAAATACAAGTAGTTGTTTCTTCTTTTATAGTAATACGAGTATAACCAAATTTGAAATATAATTTACTATAACATTAAATTTTACTTAAATTTTTTTGTTACTTCTTACTCTAATAAATTTCTATAAACAAAACCATTTTAATTTTAAAAATATAATACATCGTAAATATTCGTATAAAACTTCAAACCATATTGAGGTTATGTTATTCTTTTATAGTCAGTAAACTTTCTGGCTCTTTATCACTTTGCATCAAGTAAATGCAGCAGGGTGAGAGTAAGGAATGGAGCGAAGGGGGTTGTGCAATTTATAAATTCAACAAACGGATATGAATCTCAGAATATGTACTCGTAGTCTAGTCTAGAGAAACTTTATACTTAAATAACATTCAAATTTTATAACTTCCCTTGAAGAAAATACGTCCCTCACCCTCCGCCTCCAGGGGATGGCTTTCTGGTGGACAGTGTCGTAACTACGTCTTAAGATTTCAGAATGAGTCGATTGTCTGTTCAACTCAGACGCGGATTAAATGCCCGAGGCCAGCGAAGCCAAATGCAATTGAATTTGTTGGGATACAATTGAATTTGATGTGAAAGCTCAACGAAGGCGCCCAAAGCCCCAGACAGGGTGATCCGCCACTGGTTTCATCACTTGAATATTAATCACTTAAAAATACAATCCTATACCTTTTTGTGGTTTTAGTGTCTTAAGTATCGCTGTTCTAAAGGATAGCTGTTCTAAAAGTCATTAATCCTTAAAAAGGTGTTCTTAAGAAGATTTATAAATGTGCTAGTGCGCAAAAGGTAGATTTATTTTAGTTATAATATAATGTTATATCTTATAGTTATCGATTATTTAACAAATAAGTTTGTTAGGTTAAATAAACCTTAAATACAAATAACTGTTTTTTCTTATATATGATTTCTCTGGTTTCTTAGGCACGTAGTCTTTTATCGCCCCTAATAATGGTCTACTTTTTTTTATTAACTTTATATCCTGACAAAAAGAATGATCTATTCATGGCCACTGCTGTTATAAATTTCGGTGTCTCAATCAAAAAAGCAGTGTCAACAGGAAGCGTCAGCGAAGTCTGTAACTTATAAGTAGCTTTGTTTAGCACAAGGTTTTAAGCCCGACCTAAGAAGTAGACATTTTTCTTACACATACAGAAATATGTAAAAAAAAACAGAAATTCTAGTAAATTATGTCTCATATAAAATTATTAATAACCATATTTATCGTAGATTCTACTAATAAAGAGGTATTGTATTAAATCCGTTTACGACAGCCATTTTTCCAAGATGGAGACACCCTAGGTCGAAAACTTGAAACTTTCATTATAAGGTCATACTTTAAAACATATTCATAAATTTAAACTACCGGGCATTTGTAATAACTTCTTACCAGATGTTTTTTTTATAAATAGTTTCTCGGGCTTCCTAGGCACGTAGCCTTTTATCGCCCCTATTATTGTTCTGCTTCTTCTTATACGTTATATTCAGACAATAAGAATGATCTATTCATAGCTACTGCAGTTATAAATTTCGGTTTCTCAATCAAAAAGGCGGTGTTAACAGGAAGCGTCTGCGAAGTCTGTAGCACCGCTCTTCCCAGATGTTTTTACAGTTTGGGTTTGGCTTTTTTTCATTCAATACATCATAAGTAACAAATATGACGGGTTTCATGCTAGTAGCTAAAATTCTTGACTATATACTCGTATATTCATATTATAGAATTAAAATAAAATATGTATTTTGAAAATGAAGACATAATAAATCACTAGACATTGTTTTACGAGAACTCTTATCACTGCTTTCCGCATATTCCACCTGCAATATAGTTTATACTGATAACAAGAGTAATTTATAAAAATATAAATTCCATTAGTCTTCATGACTTTCAAAAAATATGGCGTGGAATAAGAACAAAGAATATTACGTCCTTTTTAATAATGATAAATCACTTAAATTCAATTGGAATAGTTTTGTCTTCACAATCATATATCATTTCATTTTATGACGTTCAATTTGAAATTATAATTCTAAATCATACAAAGTATCGTCTATAGTATAGACAGTGAGCTATAATCATATACGAATGAAACTATTCAAGTAGAAAACTTCGTGTGGAGTCTCTAAAATAATGGTGCTTCATATCAAATCTGACATATGACTAGATGACATGCGCAATAGAAGAAAATGATAGTTCTTTTTTATTGCATTTAAAATGATTTTTAGAAAAACTTGTATCAGTCGCTTCGCGATGTAAGTACGTATTGGATATAGTACCAGACAAATTTATTGCAGTTTAAAACGATATATCATTACTACTGTAATATCAATAGAATTGTTATTTAAATATGTAATTATCTATTGCCATGCAAGATGTACTATTTGTAGTTTATTTATATTAAATATGACATATTCTTTTATAGAATTTTAACAATTCTTAGTTGCATGCATATTAGTCAATCTCTCAACCAGAAGCTTTCAGTCAGTAAAGCTTAATCCGTTGGTTTGTGTCTTCGCTATGACTATTATTTTGAATTATGACTATTATATGAAAAGTAAGCTAGATTTATTTATATAATAATAAAATATTGCTAATAATTGCAAGCCGGAATAAAACTTTAACTTCTAATGCATTCCTGAGCTATTCTATATATAAATTTCATTACATTTTTTATAAGAACATATTTATGTGTTCTGGAAAACTTATATTTTCTTGGAAAAGTGTGATTATATTCAATAAAGAAAATGTTCAATGATTTATCTGAATTTTGTACCCTACTTTTTTTCCTTTTTATAAGCCGAATAATGAATTTATTTTGGATCACAGGTTCAGAATGTGAAAAATATAAGGTTTAATCGTTTAGATTTTTATCTAGAGTGATTTTTCTATGGTATTCCTATCAAAACTATATAGACATTCGATAATTCGGCAAAATCAATAAATCGGCATAGACATTAGCTTCTACTGTAACATATATTCTTCATGCTAATATTTCTATTTGAAAGTCTTGCTAATTTTTACATTGACAAAAATTAGATATATAAAAGAAGATACAAAATTATAAACTCATTTAGCAGCGGTGTTGTTCACATATATGAGGCCACGACAGCAACTGACAATGTAGTTGGTGACAAGACCTGAAACATCGTAAATAGATCGATGTCGGATAAATATTTTAACAACATTATTAACTTCTTCTACCAATAAACAACTCAATCTTTGGTTCCTATATCAATCTCATTGTTCTTCACCCTCCACCCACCGAATAATCAGATAATCCGCTGTTTACAGATACGTTATATATTATTTAATAGTTTGCTACAAAATGTAATACATCATTCTGTTTCAGCATCAGGCATCGGACCGGAGACCGTCTGTATCAAACGTGATTTATGTGACTTATACGTCTGCACCCGATACCGTACCATACGATACGATACACTATCATCACTAAAGGCCTCATACACACCTAAATATGTTGGGCTCGACTCTTAAGCCGAGCATGCTCGCGATTCCCAATATGCGGCACAACCTTTCGTGGTCAACATCAGTTCACTCCTTAGTTAAAGTAATTTCTAAATAAAATTAATAAAACAAATTTTGTGTAAAAGAAATGAACATAAAACGTAAACTCTTGTATTATTTAACGTAATATATTTAACACAAGGTTACGTTTTACATTATTCTGTTACATTACAATGAAATAAATACAAAAGATTTAAAAATCTATTACTAATATACTAATTTAGTTTGTAACATTATGTTACTTTGCATAAAAATGAAAATGTAAATTTAAGTCGAAAAATGTTGTATGTTTATTTTGTGAATTATGTAAAAGGTAGTTTTTATGTTTTATACGTAACTGTGTTTAGTGGGAATTGTTATTATTAAGTCAGTGAAAATAGGGAACTTATTTTAGATTTAATGAAAGAATTAATTTTCTTAAGGTTTTCCACAAGTATATATAGTTCAAAGTATTTTTATTGATATATGAATTTTTAATATATTTGTTATACATTTCTTATGTCTATTTTAAATAAACTTAGCTAGAAGTATCATTATTTTAATTTTAAAGTTCCTATTTATAGAGTGGAGTGGATAAGGAGTAATATTGATTTGTATGTGCAAAAAAGGGGAGAAGCACTACTTTTAAATAAGTATATACACTTCGTAAGTTTTTCTTTTTATATGCATTTGAAATTCTGTACTCTCTGCTTTTTACATCGAAAGGTGGCCTCTTTTCCCTATACTTATAAATTCGCTCTAAAAGTTATTTTTGTCATCAAATTAAATTCACTGTCAACTACTACAAAATAATATATACGTTTCTTATCACATCAGAAGACAAACTCAACTATTAATTAGATAATTGCCAACATTAATGCCATTCTGCCTTACAGATATATGTCTGTTAGCGCCCGTTCCGAGCCAGCAAGGTTCATGGCACCTATAAATGATCAAGCATGTTCTCAGAGTCACTCACCAACCCAACATATTCGAGCGTGTATTGGGCCTTTAATAAGCGATGATACTGCAACAGTATTGAATAGATAGCAGACGGAATTGGTGACAGGGGTGGGATATCTCTGGTCCCACGCTCTAGTGATCCTGTGCGTCCTGTGGCTGCTACTGATGGCTATAAATGTCAATCTGGATTAAATGCGGTTCATAAGGTTCGGATTAACGCAATCTGAATTACGCACAGAATCCAATGTGATTAACTGATAATGACACCATCAAACTTTATAAGTCTACTTCGCAGAATGTTAATGGAGTGTTTCTAGCACTGAATAGCACGTTCTATCAAGCAAGTGTTACTCTTTTTTTTATTTTTTGAGTAGATGGAGAGGGATGAAAATTGGAGGGGACATTATTAAAGATTTTGTTTTCTACGTCCATCTGTTTTTTAATCAAAACACAAATCTTTAAACAATTATTAATAGAGAAATAGGACTTGCGGTTATCAAAATACTTTAAATACTTTTAATTAAAATTTAATTAAATTCTTTACTTGTTTTGTAGATAAAATATAATTCATTTTAAAGAGAGATATGTAAAGATCTTAAAATAGGTTGGTTCGTCGTTTCTCCTAGGACGGCGCTGAAGCTTTATGCCTATACTCAGCCATTGGGGCACGTTGGGGCAAGTATTGAAGTGTTTATAACTTGCGTTATAATCATTTTTAAGCCTCAATGAGTAGGAGAGTCGCAACGGTGTGCGAACAAGAGTCTGGTCGTGCGAGACAACCTGAAGTCGCCATGGTCGCAGATCCTAGTGGTAGTAGCAAATACTCGTTGTAGTTTCTTTAAGATGTAAATAGGTATTACTTTGTTAAACAAGAAAAGAAAGATGAAATCCAAGATGCGGAGCTGACGATACTACAAATATAATATTGAATCAAAATTAAGACGATTATCATATTGTCTCCTTCAATTCTCGGACACACGAATTTGTAACATTTGGCGTCACAGAAGGTTCGAGAACTAGGCTCCCTTACCTACCCCCCCCCCCCCTACACGGCCTTACAAGTTTATAACCTTTGGTGTTAGGAACTGGAGAGGATAGCTGCATCCCGCGAAAATTGTAACAATATGCTCTACTAATAGTAATGCAAAAACTTTATTATGTGGAAAAAGTACCCAATAAGGATCTTGGAGTCACTTTGACATCATTATGAAGATGCGTATGATTTTTCTGTAATGAAAGAGTTCAGTTTCTCTCTTCATGAAATGTATATCGCATCGGCTGCAAATGGCGAAACCACTCCACCTGTCGAAATGCAAATAAAGATAAAGTTGATGCGAACTATAATTGAAATCCAATAGTAATAGAATCGTCACAAAAGAGACACTTCACCAAATTGTTTAGTGGGTTTGACATCATAATGAAGATGCGTATGATTTATTTGTCGTGAAAGAGTTCATTTACAGATCAGTTTCTCACAATCGTTCATTTGAAATGTCTTTTTTATCAGCAACAAATGGCGAAACCACTCCACCTGTCGGAATAAAAATGAAGATAAAGTATATGCGAACCAGATAATACCCTGATGCGAACTATAATTGAAGTGCAATAGTGATAGAAACGTCACAAAACAGGACACTTCACCAAATTGTTTACTAGAATAACTTCATATATTCATCATTAACAGTATTTTTAGTAAGATAAACGATATAATTATTTAAAAGTATAAATTATTCCAACAAATACGTACTTATCTCATGAATAAATTACAAGTGAAATACATCATATATTAAAACAATTTCAGACATTATCAGGCAAGTTAGTTGTGTTCAGTACGTAGCGACTGAGTGCCCGGAGTACCAGTACTACTGACTGTAGAGTAGAGACTACAGTCTGCAGTCTGCAGTCTACTCAGTACACGTAATTCCATAATTTATAAAGTCGCGATAAATTCCATACATATTATATTTTTAACAGGGTATAGTGAAATAAATCAACAGAAAATAAAACAAACCGCAAAAACAGAACAGTGGAGTAAAAGACGTCTACAGCGAATGGAGGCAAACGAAAACCCCGAAACGAGTTGGCTCAGTAGTCGACATATAGTGCTGTTCATACGGTACCTGGTTATTTCATCGCATTGCAATTCTTCGCATGAAATTCATTATAAAAAACATTACACTCTCACTATGTGATGATTTTATCCTTGATGGATTATTTGAACTATAAATTAAATCTGCGATAAATTGGTAGGTGCATTCACCAGTGCGTTGCACGGTTAGTTAATCCATGTCCCTTCCCCCCCCCTCTCCCCTCTCTTTTGGGGAACAATTTGTAAACAAGTTTTTTAACATCTGGTTTTTTGGCTGGTCTATTGGTTTATTTTATTTTTAAAATAAACAATAGTTGACAGAGATATAGCTGCTTAAAATTTGTATTTCTGTTTAATTTTTAGTCGTATTTTAATGTCACTCTATTAATATTAAAGTCTGTAGAATAATAAGAAATCGTTTCTATTTTTCGTAGTCCACCGTGGTACACTGTCATTTTTATGCATCTCTTTTACACTCTGTTGTTTAAAAAGGATAGCAATTCATGGAATGGAAGAGGGAAGAAACCGGACATAACGTCTAGAGGTTACTAATTTTCCATATATTTTATTCCTTTCAAAGACTAGAGAGACAAAACTGACTATTTTAATTGGTAATTTCTTCTATAATATTGCAATTTATTAAAAACTAATTTATATATTGAAGTCCTGATAGCCACCTTCTTACTTTTATTATCATACGCTCCCTTTAATTACTTACGATGAATTGCAATGCGATAAATTAATATAGAACTGCTAGTACAACAGAGCAAAATAACGAAGAAGAACCGACACAAATGAAAAGAGAAAACTTCTGTTGAACAAAACGCAAAAAAACACAAACATCGTTCTCCAGTCAAATGGAAGTTTCCAGGAGCTGCATGTACCAGTACTCGGCACTCCAACGAGAACAGCGAACAACCTTACATAAAAAACAACTACAGTGATATATTAGTAGAAAAAGTATAAAAACACTATTGTATTCCTTAATTGAGAATGTTACTATTTGGTAAATTACTTTTCAAATATATTTTGTTTATAAGCAACAGCAGATGTTAAAATGCGCGTCTTTAATTTTATATTCTGTACACTGAGCTTGTTAACTAATTGTAGAGTTGGTTTTTCTTTAATTTTTGGTTAAAATATAGGGTAATATACGTATGTGTATTGACGTTTTTATTTTTTTAATATGCAATACTAAGTATAAAGGAGATGACAATTCATAGAAAAAAAACCCTACAAACAAATTTTCTAAATCTCATACGAATCTTATACGACTCACTTCAATTCGTTCGATCCTTATACGACCCACTGTTGATACTAGCTTAACACCGACCTCATTTCTATCCAGTCACAATTCAGACCGTTGAACCAGTGCTCAATCATATGTTAATGAAGGACTAATGTAAGTTACACGAATTTAAAACAAATTTCTTTATTACTGCATTCACATATATTGTTCCTCAATTTTAAACATATTAAAAAACTTAACTGTATTGGAAAATTTATTACAACTTTTACTGCGTCCTCGTTCATAAGAAAAAGAACTTTCCAGGCGTTCTCTCTTCAACGCGTTTCTAGGTAATTGTGTGATCGATGTTTACATTTTCCAACACTTTAGTCTAAAAGCGTCATTCTAAAACTATATCATTTAACAGATTTAAAACTATAACGTATATTTTACTATAAAAATAAGTAACACTAAGTAACTAAAAATTTACTAAAAGTGGTAAGCGTAATGACAGATCCAGTAAAACTTGATGGAAAACTGTAAGTTTTTATAACATATTAAAAAGAGATGTCATAAATTTTAATGTACTGACATTTTATTATATAGAAATTAATTTTGCATGGAAGTGTGGAGTGAGGAGAGGAAACGTGTTATAAAAGTGGTTAATATTTTATGTAAAAATAAGTTTCTCTCTTATAAGAAAGAAGCATTAAATGGTTCTACTTATTTATTAAGGTGAATCCAGTAGTTTACTGTAGTAATGATTTGAAACAATTGGTTTCGAGCCTACGTTCAAAATCTCCCATTCCATCATTTTTAGAATAAATTTCTCACAAATTCAAATCCTCTCAGTGTAATATGGTTAACATTTGCACAATTACAACATGAATGGGATTTGAGGTCCTAATAGAGTATTACATTTTGTTTCAGTAAAGAACAAGTAGATACCGAGCAAAAATCAAAATTACTTTGGAGTTCAAGGTGGGGCTATGAATACCAGTGGTTATCAAAATGGAACAACTACAGCAAAAAGGAGACAATACCATATAGCATTCGAAAGAACCTGTCTAAAAATCCATGGATGACATCAATCGATGCTAAAGTTGAACCTACTCCAAAATATCCTGAGTCCTCATCTGGTAAAGAAATTTTCGTACAAAAGATTGAAATAAAAGCTGATCTAACAAGTAATTTTTATTCACAGGTTATGTCGGTTTACGAGCTAAGTTTCCTTTGGAAAATCCTAAAGATATGTACACTTCCCCTCGACATACAATAGACCCTCCAGATTTACCAACACCGCCTAATTACAGTATATACTTAGGTTAGTTTCTTCAAATTTTTAATCAACACACTGTTCGTTCAACTATTTAGTTAATAGATGAAATTAATTTTCAATTTCAACAAGATATTAGATAGATATATGTTATCTACGAATAAATTAAAAGTAAAACATTTACTTATACACCATTTAATGTTCTGTTTTGTCAAATAGATATAATTACATACATATATTAATACATTTTAAAAAAATAACATACAAAATAATAATTATATTTCACATTATACCAAATTCTTTCTTTTTTAATGGTGGAGGTAACTTATCTGTCAAAGATAAAGCATTTACTTCGACAGCAACAAATTCTTCTGCTCCTAAATAACCCAGATAAACTAGATGCTGTAATAAAATTTAAAACGTTTAGTTAACATTATTCTTGATGTGTTTTTTCTTTATGAAGTATATGCTATTTACCTTATATTTTTTAACTATTTTAAGTGGGTTAAATTTTGATCTACTGTCAGAATTTTCATATTCGAGTTTCGCTGCTTTTCCATAATTTTCTTCAAGTTTCTGAAAATTTAATAGAAAATTTTTAGTATCATTTTAAAATAATAGAATGTATTTTCATGTATTCCTCTTATATCTCGTGATATATCTCTTAAATGATTTATTGGAGAGAGGGTTTATATTCGTATCTAGTAACGGGGGTATTTAATGGTGAGAGGAGAGAGTAATGACATAAAATTATTTAAAATAGAAATTATTTAGCATTAGTTCATTTATAAATAAATTTAAATTTTTAAAACATAAACGCAAGGTGTGGTAAATACGAGTTAAAATAAGTCAAGTGCAAGATCAATGCACTCGGTTATCGTTATACGGTTGTACAAGCTATCATTATTTATTGACAAACGAGTGGGATAGTCAATAATACACCTGAGTATCGCAGTACACCTGGCGATATATGGTAGGTTATAAGTATAGAATAAACCAAGCAGTACAAAGATAAAATGTTGCTAGTATATGTAATCTGCAGTAATACGAACAAAATGTTCTCGACAAAATATGAACTCGGAACACAATATGTAAGTGTTCAGGTGTTATTCACATATAAACTTATCACATGCAAACAAAAAAATAGTGTTATTAGTATAGTAAAAAGTGTTATTAGTGTTGCATCGCTTCAATTGTAGGAGTTACTAGTGAAGATTTATTCTAATGACTGCATAGGAGGTACGGAAACCCAAATTATAACGACAATAACTATACCAATAATTGTTTCGTTATAATTCTATTATTAGATTATTTCGCATAAATAAAGTATTAGGTTTCTTCACACTAGAAAAGACTACGTCCGACAATCAACGATAACGGCTATAAACACACTTTAACATGTGAGAAAACTTCTATTTTAATATTTTACCACACTGTATCACAAAAGAATGTGTATGTAGATCAATGTATCTTCCGTTTATAAGGGTGTTGGACATATCCAAGCAAGGCTGGAAACATACAATACCATATAAAGGATAGGCAACATTTTATTGGACTTAAGTGTGAGGCATAAAATGAATAGGAAGGTATGAACTGAGGATTATTTCTTAACACAGAAGCATTGATAAACAATAAAGTAAAAATTACAGCTCATGGTAAAGTGAACTAATGCGAAACAACTCGAATATATCTCGGGTTCACTAATTCCTTCATCGCACAAAATACATTGTGTTTACTAACAATATGTAAGCTGGGTCAATTCTTCTAAATATTTCCGTATTATTTCTAAACCTTGTAATAGTTTTTAATAATAGAATTCTTAATTAAATTATATAACTAATATTATAACATTTAGAAAGAAACTGAAAGAAGGTGCGGTATTAGGTAAGCTATAAAATTAAAAAACTAAATTTCTTATATATTATTCTTTTCCTTATATAACAAAACTGATCTGTCAATATAAATAAATTATAGCATATAATAAAAAAGCAAAGCCTCTATAAAATATTAATATTTATTAACCTCACAGATAAATACAAATGCTTGATAGTTTTGTATATCTTTTTATGTTTTTAAAAATCAAAGTTGATGTTAATCTCCACTAACGCCTTCCACAACAAGATTTATGTGAGTCATAAAAAATATAAACAACTTTTCCGTATTTGAAGTAATCCAACCGAAATTTAAAAAGATTATGCAAATATTTAAAACTTATTAGGAATATTTTACTTCAAGATATACGAGTAGATTAACTAATACATAGAAATTATCAAAGCAGTTAATAATTGACAGATCACAGAAACGTTTTTTCTTTAAACAGTGCAGTTTTTTTTATTAATATGGTTGTATAAAAGAACTTTTTCGGAGCATTATCATCGAATAGAGTGGACATTCACACCTTTCTCTTGATATTTTAACTTATAAATAATTATTAATAAATTGCAAATTTAATGATAAAAATGCAGATCAATATATAAAAAAAAATTACCTTGCTTTTATCAACAACCCATACTGTTGTGTCGTCATGCATTAAAATAATATTTTCATTTCCAGGGTGGAAAGTAATGTGAGAAATAGGCATGGCTCTATTCAGCCATTGCTGTGGAATTTGTTCACCTAAACCAATAGAAAAAGGCGTGTATCCCCTATTTATTAAATCATATTCCACCAACTGTAAAAGAGAAGTGATTCCTATAAAAATGATTTAATTTTAATTTTTGGTTTTTAAAAAAAGGTTTATACTTTATGATCTGTATAGACAGCGACTAAATTTCCAAATTTATTTTTAAGACATTGTAATCCTATTGCAGTTGCTGGACATTTATATTTTGGTAAAGTGCAATGAACATTCCATGTATCTTTTTTTAATTTCCAGACAACAATTCCCCCACACAGAGCAGCTGCCGCTAGATAATTTCCACATGGCGAAATTTGTAGCAAATGTATGATGTCACGAAATGCTGTAAAATGATTGTAATTTAATTATAACACTGTAATGAACCACTAAAAACAAAACGGAAAGGATACACAACAATTATTTAACATTTAACGATTTAATGAATATTAAAAATTTCACTTACTTTTTGAAACATCTATGATTTGTGAGACGACTATTTCTTCGACAAGGTTTATTATTTTTATAGATTGTGATCTGCTCGCGAAAGCAAGACCGTTGTTATTAGGATAAAAACAAATTTGCAGCGCAGGAGTACATTCTGCTGGTAGAGGTGAAATTTTTGTTACTAACGGTGGAGAATCTTCCTGAAAATAATCCATTACATTAAAAATACGTACAAAAAAGTATATAACGTAAAGAAGGCGCAAATTTCTTACTTGAACAATAAAAGAGCAAAGTCTAAATGCAGTTTCGCTACTGTAAGCAATCCAATTACCATTGGAAGACAAAGAAGAGCATACAATTCTTTCACTATGTCGACTTTTCATTTCTAATAACTTTGAAGGTACCTGAACGTAAGAAAAATTGTTAATAATCGTAAAGTATACACGAAAATAAATATTATTATTGTATACCTCCTGTAAATCCAAACTACCACATTTAACTTGACTCAAATTTTCTTCTTTTGATTTCCCGAGTCGCCATACTTCTAAATAATTAGTGTATCTGTAAAAATATATTGATTTTAAATAAATGAATCAAATTTATGTAGCATTTGCCATATGAATCTACCTTAGTAATAATAATCTAGCCGATGGACCTAGAGACGCACAAGGATTTTGTAGTAGTGGTGGATATTTATGCAAATATTTTGGAGGATAACTCGAAGCAGCTAAATATCCATCGACTCCACCACTAAATAATTTATCTCCACATATTGCTAACGCTCTAACATCGTGACTATGAATTCTTCTTTCTACATCTTTAAACCACTTATACACATCTCCAGTTTCACTCTTTTTAACACTTATATAAGAAAATGGTATTATTTGGGGGTCAACACCTGCAGAATATATTGTTTTCTGATCTTCAGATAAACAAAGTGCTGATATAGCAGCTTTGTGTGTTATTAAGGATTCAATTTGACTGCCAATATTTCCATCCCAAAAAGTAAGTTTTCCTCTGGAATCCCCAGAGATTATTGTGAAATTATTTGTTACTTCAAGACACCATACTATTGTCTCTTTGTTTGCTTCTGAACGACCAGTTGACATTTTATGAACAGCATGTCCGGTTTTAACGTTCCATATTCTTATAGCGTCTATGGATCCTGTGTAAATCAAATATTTATGAATTATAGAATCAAACAAATATAAACGCGTTCTAAACATATTAACAGATCAATATCAGGGTGACCACAATAAATTATTTCAAATTTCTCTATAATTTTTTTTGTTCTTTTCTCTAATATAGAAATTGCAAAAAAAAGACCACGTACTAACACATCAGTTCACCGATTCAAATTTGTACAGTATAGTAGGATGTATTGCATTTATTTTACACTAGCAAAGGTATATAGTTATGAAAGCCAGCTTTTACTTTAATTTTTATCGATACAACACTGTTATGAAATATACCTTTGATTTATTATATATCTGATGTCTGGTTGTCGTGAATTTTGAATTTTAAATGATATAAATTATACTATATATGAAATAGTTGCCGCAATCAGATTCCTTGTTACTATTTGAAATTCCCTGATAATTTCCGGATTTACCGGTTTGTGGCCACCCTGAATATGTGTTGACATATTAAAAATAACTTTTAATTCTATTTTACCAGTAACTACGAAATCTCCAGATGAATCATATTTGCAACATAAAATTCTTCCCTCCTGTTTATCCATAATACGTTCATGCATTAACGTATTATTAGCCAAAGAAAATATATTGAGATACCCTTGCTCCGTACCTGTGACGAATTAATTATTCAATTACGAAATTGGATTTTATTAAACATCAAATGTTATTGTATTGACACCCATACCAATAGCAATATTGCTTTTCTGTTTATTAATGTCAAGACACCAAGCAGCTTGTCCTGTGACTGTCAGTGATATTGCCACTTCCAGTTTGAGTATATTCCATTCTACGATAAAACCACTAGCTCCTGTGGAAAACAGTCGTCCATCCATCCAGCCCAGAGCTTCTGCGGGTTGATTTAATTGTCCTTGCAACACTCGTTCTAAATAAGGAGTATTGGACAAGCTCCATATTTCAATAGTCTCATCATGTCTGTATAAGATTTTGATAAGAAACAAGTACATTAATATAAGAAAAATTTCTGGCTGGTATATGGTAACATTATTATATACCTAGCAACTGCGAGTTTCTTGAAATCTTGATCATAAGCCATGGCAGCTATTGTTTTAGATTCCAGATTATAAAATCTAACATTATGAAAATTACAAAAGGATGCCATATTTACATAAACACTTAGTCTGTGATAAGAACAATAAACATATATTTGGAACAATTAATGAATAGAAATATTAACTAGGTTTACAGTAGCAATTACAAAATACATGCTTTCGTAGCTGCAAATATAGAGCAATATAGGTTATGTACAAATATTTTCGAATTCCCACAAATATCACATGTATAAAACCACATGTACGAAAATTATCTATGAAGTTACTGCTTTATTTTGACAATCCTCGCAGAGATAATAAATCCTCGGAGGAAATAATTTCGTAGCAGTTGGTAACTATAAAATCTGTAATCTTAAAGTTGTAATCTTGAGCGCGTAACAAGTATGCTGTCAAAGCACATTTTAGCTTTTGAGGTTATTTTTTCAAACAGTTCCTAACGTGCTATTACCATGTGGTTATCAGATTATTAAATTTATCTAATTTTAAATATTTATGCCATTTAAAAAATAAGGCGTAATTGTTTTATTATTTTTATTTAAAGCGTGGTATTTATCATAAGCAATATGACTCTAAGGGATAGGAACAATCAGAAAAAAGACAGAAATGTGGTTTTTCACAGCCACCCATCTCAGTTATCTTTCTCTTTATTTACAAAGGAAGACATTCTAAAGCTTAGCGTAAAGAAAATATATACACCGTTGACTTTTAACAGCTTGGGACACCCTCTTCCAGGGGGTCTCTACGATCCTGTTCTTGGTCGGTAACATTTTAATAAATATATAAACTTATATCTTTATAAACTAATCATAATTATATTTTATACAGGCCCATTGGGAGATAGGCAAGATGTATGTCAGACTTGCACAGAAACAGCTGCTACATGTCCTGGACATTATGGTCATATTGAACTTCCAGTGCTGGTCACTAATCCTATTTTTTTTAATAATATAGCAGTTCTCTTAAGCAGGACTTGTATATCATGTTTTCGATTATTCATAACAGGTAAAATATTATTTACTTTAATATATTGTATCGATACCACTAAGTTCTGACATGAAAAATAGATTTGCAGAAAAATTGTCTTCAAATGAAGCTACGACTTGTGGAGGCTGGATATTTAAATGAAGCTCTGGATCTACTTGAACCAAATGATGATAAAGATGTGGATAGAGTGATAGAATTTGAAAATAAATTGATAAGTTATGAAAAATTACTAAGAAAAGGTAGGAATTGAAAGTTTTAAAATATACAGTACATTGCACTTCAATATTTTTTCAAAAAAATTAAATAGTGTTTGCGATTTGACGTCGTTTTTACTACAAAATGTAATCATTATTATAGATTGTAATTTATTAGAATTAAAGAAACATTAGACGTAAGAATAGTTGGTGTTGGTTTATTTAAACTTCACTTTTAATCACTAATAAGGCTATTGTGAAAAAATGAGTATTTGAAGTTCCAATATGCTATAGAGAATATTTTTCAGGTAACTCTAATGCAAGTCATAACAAAAATACAGAGTCTCTGCGAAACAACATAATTTCTGCTGCAATAAGGGAAATGAAACGACCAAAAAAAAAATGTTTTCATTGTCAAAGTGAGACGACCAACACAATTAAATCTTATCATCACAGAATTATGAAAAAAATAAGAGATGACGAATCGTAAGGAATATATTTCATCAATTTAATAATTATATTAATATCAGTGTGAGCTTAATACAAATTGAAATTTTACAGAAACGAGATGATAACTACATTTATGCTTCCGGATGAATGTCGAACATTTCTCAGAAACCTATGGAATAATGAAAGTACATTAATTCAAGAATTATATCCTGTTTTAAAAAACACTAATTTAGAGGCACCAACAGATATATTTTTCTTTGATATCTTACCGGTTTTACCTCCAAACGTACGACCAGTAAGTATACGAACTAAATTTAGAAATAATAAATAATAACTAAATTTTTCAGACAATAAAATTAACTACGAGACAACTATGTTAATCAACAAAATTTCTATTTTGTAACTTATTTTTTACATCTAAGGCTATCCGACTATGCGCAATATCACTATTTATTTTCTCCCGAAACTATCTGAAATATTTTTCATTCTAAATAGCGAAATTTTACCTATATTCATCTGTTGTTAACTGTACCTTACAAAACATGAATCTAAAATGATTTTAATATAAATAATATTAAACCATGTGATTCAATATTTCTTTCTATTTTTATTGTTTTTAATTTAATTTACTTAACTTTGGCCTATTTCCGATTCTGAATCCTATCATCGACGACCTCCTTCAATGTTGGCAGTATTTGTGGTGTCATGACCTCATATATGTGAACAACACCGCTGCCTAATAAATGTACGATTATGTATGACTATAATCAATATAAGTTGGTAACAACCAAACTCAAAAAATCTATATTTAGTCCGGGAATCGAACCCAAAGACACAGAAGTCAGCGTCAAGCATCAATGCTCTCGCTCACTGTGTCGTCTATTTCTTTTTAATATAATTTAATGTATAGGAGGAATATTTCTAATTTTCATCATTCTAGTTAATTTAATATTTGTAAATTATTTTAGGTGAACTTTCTCAATGGTAAAATGATGGAAAACCCGCAAACAAGGGTTTATGTATCAATTTTAGAAAGTTGTTTATGTGTGCGAGCCGTATTATCTCACATAAAGCAAATCGAGGGATCTGATATTTTGGATACTACACAGGCAAGTTTTTTTTATATTAGATATAAATATATATATTATTATTGAATGGAACTAATTGGGGCCGGACCGTATTACACAATACGCTAAGATCTTTCTTTTAGAAGATAAGTCATTCATTTTATTTTAACAGCAGTTGTATTGAGAGGCACTTTCAGTTAATCTTTATATCAACATTCGAATATTATAAATTATAATGCAGTTATAATAAAATAAGAAAAATTTATAAAGTGAAAGTGAAAAAGGAGTTTTATTTACAGGCAATTTTCGATCACACAAAGGGTGAAACAGCAACAGATAAATTACATAATGCGTGGCTAGATCTCCAAAGAAATATTAATAATTTATTAGACGCAGAATTGGCTAAAACAGCATTAGATAAACCTACTGGTCTAGGTATTAAGCAGGTATGTTTTTACGTTACAATTATGTTATATTTCGACGTTAAACAAAATCTCTAAGCAAATACAATGATTAATTGTAGATTATAGAAAAAAAGGAAGGTATCATACGCATGCATATGATGGGTAAAAGAGTTAACTTCGCCGCACGATCTGTTATTACGCCCGATCCAAATTTAAATATTGATGAAATTGGCGTACCTGAAACATTTGCAATGAAACTCTCATATCCTGTACCGGTTACTCCTTGGAATGTCTCGGAACTTCGAAAAATGGTTATGAATGGGAAAGATAAACATCCGGGGTATAAAATATTTATTTATTTGGAAAGTAATTGATAATTTTGTTAGTACATCAATATCACACTACATCTATTTTTCAGAGCTGTTATGGTGCAAATGGAAGACGGTACTCAAATGAAAATTCCAGATGATTACACTCAAAGAGAAAGTATAGCAAAAAGACTTCTTACACCTAGTGAAAATTCTAAACCAGGAACTAAAATAGTGAGCATATATTCTGTTTATTTTTTATTTAAGTTATAAAATTTTAATTTTATAATTGATGTTTAGGTTCATCGACATTTGTGCAATGGAGATGTAATGTTGTTAAATAGGCAACCGACCTTACACAAACCTTCGATAATGGCTCATAAAGTACGAATTTTGCCAGGAGAAAAAACACTAAGGTTACATTACGCTAACTGTAAAGCTTATAATGCAGATTTTGATGGTGACGAAATGAATGCTCATTTTCCACAGAATGAATTGGCTAGGAGTGAAGCTTACAATATTGGTATAAATGATTTTTTTTTAATTATCGAAACAATTTAATAAACCCTTTTCTTTATTCCTAATTTATAACAAGAATTTAAGAGTCTTTTTCTTTAAAATTTGAATGTAAAACAAACTAAAGTTTAGATAATATGAAATCTATGTTACCTCCTAAAATGTAATATTTTTTTTAGTGAATGTCTGTAATCAATACCTGGTTCCCAAAGACGGAACACCACTTAGTGGTTTAATACAAGATCACATGGTCTCTGGAGTAAGATTATCAATACGTGGGCAATTCTTTAACAGGTAAGTACCTTACTTCAGAAAACTACAAAATTCAACGTTAATTATGTTTCAACATATTGTTTTATTTTTTAGAGAAGATTATCATACGCTTGTTTATCAAGGACTTGCTCATATTCGAGGAAATATTAAACTTTTACCGCCAGCCATTATTAAACCTGTACAATTGTGGTCGGGCAAACAAATAATTTCTACTTTAATTATAAATAGTACTCCCAAAGATCTCTTACCAATTACTTTAAATTCTACTGCTAAAATATCATCAAAGGCTTGGGAAAATTCACCACCACGCAAATGGCTAGCTGGTGGTACTAGTTTGATAAATAATGACATGAGTGAATCTGAAGTGGTCATTAGAAAAGGGGAACTGCTGTGTGGCGTTTTGGATAAAGTGCATTATGGTGCTACACAGTACGGTTTAATTCATTGCATGTACGAGGTAATATAATATTAATAATTCTAGTTTGAATTCTTTATATTTTGGGTATTCATCTATTTTATGTTATAGAAATGTTATGTTTAATAGAAAATAACAACATTGTTCTTTTTTTAAGTTATATGGCGGAACTTACTCAAGCAAACTACTTAGTTCTTTTGCTAAACTCTTTACTGCATTTCTGCAAAGAGAAGGTTTTACACTAGGTGTACATGATATTCTCGTGTTAAAGAACGCTGACAAAAAAAGAACGAAAATAATAAAACAATCTAGAAAGGTAAATTTATCATTACAACCCTATTCTAAAGAGTCAGGACTAACTAATAAGTTAAACATATAATTTTCAGATTGGTTTAGCGACACAGGCATTAGCTGTACAATTAGATGAAAATTCGGAGCCGGAGAAAATTAAGACTGCTATTGAAGCAGCATACAGCGCAAATCCAAAATTTAGAGCCATACTTGATAGACAATATAAACAGTCACTGGATAGTTATACCAATGATATAAATAAGTAAGAATGTCTACAAAGGCTTATATTAAACATATAGGCGTAAATGGTTTTATAAAGTATGCTTTAATTCTTATTTACAGGACTTGTTTACCCGCTGGTTTACTTTGTAAATTTCCTTATAATAATTTACAATTAATGGTGCAATCCGGCGCAAAGGGATCAACTGTAAACACTATGCAAATTTCTTGTTTATTGGGACAAATTGAATTGGAAGGCAAAAGACCTCCTATAATGATATCGGGAAAATCATTACCTAGTTTCAAACCTTATGAAGCATCACCGAGAGCTGGAGGATTCATTGATGGTCGCTTTTTAACCGGAATTCAACCACAAGAATTTTTCTTTCATTGCATGGCTGGCCGTGAAGTATGCTCTTAGAAATTAGTTAACTTATTTCGAGCTATATGCAACAGTCTGATTTATTTTTATCTATTCTTAGGGTTTGATCGATACTGCTGTCAAAACAAGTCGTTCTGGATATTTACAAAGATGCCTCATTAAACATTTGGAAGGATTAACTGTGCGATATGATCAAACTGTTAGAGATAGTGACAATAGTGTTATTCAAGTATGTATAATTTACAATTATTATACATATGACTTTCTTATATTTATAATATTTCCCATTTATATACTTTAATATATTTTTTACTATATTTTAGTTTTTATATGGGGAACAAGGAGGTGAGATATCAAAAGTACAGTTCTTCAACGAAAAGCAATTTCAATTTTTATCTGATAATTTGGAAGTGATAGTAGACAAGCAAAGGCTAAATAATTTAAAAAAAGATCCGTTAACTAAAGAAATACTGAAAAAAAATAAGGAGGTAAATATATATATTAATCTTTTTTTATTTGTTTAATAAAATATAAATATTAAAGCTTCGTAAATTTTAGATAAGAAAATGTCTGAAGAAAAAGGGATCCCTCTTAAAAAAGAATCGATCAAAATTTTCTAAGTTTTCGCAAGAATTCCAACCTGATGAAGGGAGTAAGGCTGTATATAAGATTAGCAAAACAACAGGAAGACCTCGTATAGCAAAAAAAATAATTAAATTATGGCGGGAAACATCTGCAGAAGAGAAATTAGCATTTGAAAAACAAAATGGTATTCCTGATCCTCTCACATCTCGATATCACTCTGCCCATTACTTTGGGGTGTTAGACGAAAAACTCGATTCCTTAATGCAAAATTACAATAGTCACAAAATTAAGGAAGAATTTGAAGATATGATTAGATTTAAAGCTATAGAAGCAATATGTCCTCCCGGGGAACCTGTAGGTTTGTTAGCAGCTCAATCAATTGGAGAACCATCAACTCAGATGACACTGAATACTTTCCATTTTGCTGGTCGTGGTGAAATGAATGTTACTCTAGGTATTCCAAGATTAAGAGAAATATTAATGTTGGCTTCTAGTACCATTAAAACTCCCAGCATGGATATACCTTTTAAAAAAAATATCTCTGGTATAGAAAAAGCTGCCGAAAAATTAAGAAAAAAAATGGTTAAAGTAACAGTGGCAGATGTCCTTAATCATATTTCTTTAAATAGAGTTTTAGAATTATCACCAAGAAGGCAACATAAATATACAGTTAGGTTCAATTTCTTACCTCCTTCAGCATATAAGTCTGAATTTTGCATAAGGCCTCGTGGAATATTAAAATACATGAGAAAACATTTCTATAAGAGAATGCTTAAAACTTTTGAAAAATTACAAAAGAGTGGAAGGACTGCAACAGAGTAAGTATTGTAATCAAATTCTTAAATAGCTAATATATAGTGGTAGTAGATAATAAATTTTTCTGATTTTTTTTTAGGATAAACATTGTTGAAAAAGACAAAAAGCAAAAGAATGATGATGATAATGATGCTGATGAAAATGATGACGCTGATAACGAAGCAAATAAGAAATTAGGTTTAGGTGAAAACTATCAAAGTTCCGATGACGAGGAGGTAAATACAGTTATTGTTTTATTTGAAAGCATGAAATTATATCTTCTTGACACGTAATTGAATATTATGTAATGCATTTTTTGTATATATGTGATAATAATTACTAGTAGATTTTATTTGTATTATACGAGTATAATCAGTATAAAGCTTAATTATGTATTGATATATAAACAATGATTGTTCAAATGATCATTTAATCCAAAGATCGATGATGAAGACAGAGCAAACGCGAAGAAAGGTTCTCATGGACAAGATGGAGTTACGTATGATGACAAAGAAGAAGGGGATGAAGAATCCGATAAAGAAACTGATGAAGGTATGTATATAATAGGCAATAAAAGCAGTTAATTTTTTCATAAATGTTGATTTATTATTTTGGTTATAGACGAAGCACATAATAGCCCACAACTAAATATGACAGATGAAGAAGATAATAATAATGATCAGGCTTCCAGCAAATTAAATGAATTTGGCATAGAAAGCTATGACACGGAAAATCATTTGTGGTGTCAATTAGAGTTCACAGTACGAATTTTTATTTAGTTATTAATAATTTTATAATGTAAATTAATTTGGTTTCTGTTACTTCTAGCTTCCTTTATCATATACAAAAGTTAATTTTGCCGAAGCTCTTAAAAAGCTTGCACCCCTCTCTACTATTTGGGAAACTCCAGCTATTAAACGTGGATTTATTCATCAAAATAATGATGAGTTGATGTTAAAAACGGACGGTATTAATTTTGGGGTAAGAATAATGATTACAAAAATTAGATAATTTGGAATTAGTAAAACTGATCTTCGATTTTTTTAATTTTTGTAGGAGATTTTCAAATATGACGATTTGTTGGATTTAAACAAATTATACTCTAATGATATTCATGCAATCGCAAGGACTTACGGGATCGAAGCAGCTGGAAGAGTTATTGTAAAAGTAATATTTATCATAAATCAATTAGGTTTCATGATTATTATAATAAATAATAAATGATAATTATATTTAAATTGTTATAGGAAGTTCAAAATGTATTTAAAGTTTATGGAATCACAGTTGATCCTCGACATTTGCTTCTTATTTCGGATTATATGACTTATGACGGATCATTTCAACCTTTAAGTCGTAGGGGCATGGCAGATTCAGCTTCACCTCTGCAACAAATGTCATTTGAATCATCTATGACATTCCTTATGGAATCTGCTACTTTAGGTATAACAATAATAATACATTATAAATGAAATTAAGGTAATACCTAAAGGATATGGTTTATAAAATTTTCGTAATTTCAGGAAAAGTTGATCACTTGAAATCTCCATCTAGCTGTTTAATAGTGGGTCAACCATGTGCAAGCGGAACTGGAATTGTTTCATTAAAGAGCTCATTGTACTAGCCAGTAAATTGTAATAATATATGTGTAAAACACAAATTAGTTGTTATTATTTACTTTTTTTAATTAAATAAAGTTAAAACTATACCTCTGTTTAATTTTTAACTATGTATCAAAGACATTCAACATTATTCTTGCTGATACCATTGCATTATATACACGTTGTTGGGCTCAACCTCATATAAAACTAGTTCTAATTAACTTTGTATTCTATTTTCTGTTGATAAACGTTGAGCTTATAAATTTATCCATCGTGGTGGTTCAGTCCGAGTCGAAAAACATATACCGACCCTTGACTGATTCCATACAGTGGTGAAATTAAAATTATATTAATTCTATTAACTTTCTAAAATATTTAAATAATAAAAATTGAGGTATAAAGCAGTGCAGAGCGTGTAGAGTGCTCATCAGGCTGCTACACCGCTTGTTGCTGGTTGTATTCATATTGTTCATATTCACGTCAATCACGTCATTCGCACATATGCGCACATATTAGTGACGGATGCTGTTTGAGTTTGGTTGTGTTTTCACCGTGTTATAACTCAATTCATTTTCTCATTTCCAATTTCAGAAAATTGTTTTTATTATTTTGTCCGACAACATGCCAATATATATAAAACTGTAAGTAAAAGAATAATTGAAATATAACCTTAAATATGTACAAATCCTATTCCTTCACTATTATTATAACCTCAGATTTGCTACAAATGTTTTATGTCAATAGATGAGCTGTCAAATATAATTAAAGCCTAACAAATAACATGTTCATACATGTTACAACATGAATATATAATAATATATAAGATAATTTATAACGTGACACTTTACATCCTAATTTAACAAAACATTATTTTCTAGAATAATGTATAAGTGTTTAATTGTAACCTAATTAGTTTAATTGTGTACCCCATAGTGCTCCCTTATTGTGATATTGGAAATAACACTATTTGAATCAAAGCTACAATTAGCAGATTTGAGTAGACGTATAAGTGAAATAATATAAAAGAAAACTAAGTAATAATGTAAGTAAATATTCATAGATAAATCATAGAATGTATGGATTTACTCAGTAATTTGTATTGTTACTATACATAGTATTTCCTGAATAATGGCACCGCCTGGAAAACAGCGTGGATTTAATAAACATTCTAAAGGAGAAAGTTCAAAAAATGGATCTTCAGGAAAGTGGGGTTTGTATTATATTTGTAATACTTATTATTTCTACATGATACATACTCTAAGTGATATGATAAATTATAATTAGCGAAGAAAAGACGAGCAGAAGATGACGCTTATACAGCTTTCGCTGACGATGATGATACTCCCGAAGGAGAAGGTGTACCAGGTGCTGCCTCAAAAGATGTCGAAAAAAATGATGAGGCTGTTCAGGAGGATGAATATGGAGCTAAAGATTATAGGTTTGTTAAAAATTATCTTTTTGTAAAATTGAATATTTTTATAGCTATAATTCTATTATAGATCTCAAATGATGTTAAAGCCAGATAATGCATCCAGACCCCTATGGGTAGCACCAAATGGACATATCTTCTTGGAGTCTTTTTCACCTGTGTATAAACACGCACATGATTTTCTGATTGCCATTTCAGAACCGGTTTGTCGGTGAGTTTAGGAAATATAAATTGTACAATTCAGTTAACAACGTTGTTATGTCCTTAATCCATTTTTAGGCCAGAACATATACATGAATACAAACTGACGTCCTATAGTTTATATGCAGCTGTATCAGTAGGTCTGCAGACGCATGATATTGTTGAATATTTAAAACGGCTGAGTAAAACTTCCGTTCCAGACGGTATAATTGAATTTATTAAGATGTGTACTCTATCTTATGGAAAAGTTAAACTTGTCCTTAAACATAACAAGTAAGTATGATATTATATTCACATAACATTTTAAAGAGAAAAATTGCTAACATAAATGTTTTATTTCAGATATTTCGTTGAAAGTCCTTTTCCTGAGGTATTACAAAAACTTCTTAAAGATCCAGTTATACAACAATGTCGTCTTCGTCGTACAGAGACTGAAGGTGAAGAAGGTGTGGATGCTGATGGTTTTATAACACAAGTATTAGATAAGAAACCTCAAACATCCTTTGGAACAAAACCAGCTGGTGAACCAACAGGTGACTAATACAGATTATATTATTAATTGTAAAAAATATAATTTACATGTACACGCAATAAAAATCTGATGGATTATTCTTGTAGATAAAACCGCTGATCCAGTTCCTGACGATATTACTAACTTTTATGATAAAATAGATAAAGAAGAGGAGGATGAAGAAGAAAGTTTACTGAAGACAGTGTCATTCGAAGTAACATTATACAATTGAAATAATCACATATTAGTTTTTGTTGTTTACCTTTTATTTTAAACCACAGGTAAATCAGGAAAAGATAGAAGATATTCAAAAAAGATGTATTGTATTGGAACACCCATTACTAGCAGAATATGATTTCCGAAATGATACTGTTAATGCAGATATAAACATTGATTTAAGGGTAATATAAAATTTTATGGAATGAAAATAAGATCCATTAAAAATACAGTTAATAAAAATTCATGATATAATAGCCAGCAGCTGTATTACGACCATATCAAGAGAAAAGTTTAAGGAAAATGTTTGGAAACGGTAGAGCACGATCGGGTGTAATAGTATTACCATGTGGAGCAGGAAAATCACTTGTCGGTTAGTATTTTGATATTTTTTTCTCTTGTATAAGGATATGTTTTTAATTATTTTATACAGGTGTTACAGCGTGTTGTACAGTACGGAAAAGAGCTTTAGTTCTGTGTAATAGTGGTGTATCTGTTGAACAGTGGAAGCAGCAATTTAAAATGTGGTCTACAGCCGACGATAGCATGATTTGTCGGTAAGTTTCGCACACAAAATAAAATATATGATTATTTATTATGTAATAATGTAACGTAATTGTTTTTATTGAAATATAATTTATTTTTGTTAGGTTTACTTCGGAAGCTAAGGACAAGCCTATGGGATGTGGAATATTAGTGACGACATATTCTATGATTACACATACACAGAAAAGGTCTTGGGAGGCCGAACAAACTATGCGCTGGTTGCAGGACCAGGAATGGGGTATTATGGTGCTGGATGAGGTTCATACAATTCCAGCAAAGATGTTTAGAAGAGTTTTAACAATTGTACAGAGTCATTGCAAATTAGGTATAGTAAATATTAACCGTTATCACTTATAATTAATTGTAATTAAATTAATTAAATTCTATATTACAGGTCTTACTGCTACATTATTACGTGAAGATGATAAAATCGCTGACTTAAATTTCCTTATCGGTCCAAAATTGTACGAAGCTAATTGGTTGGAATTACAGAAGCGTGGCTTTATTGCAAGAGTTCAGTGTGCTGAGGTTTGGTGCCCAATGAGTCCAGAATTTTATAGAGAGTACTTAAACTGCAAAACATCAAAAAAATTATTATTGTATGTCATGAATCCATCCAAATTTAGAAATTGTCAGTTTCTTATACGTTATCATGAAAGAAGAGGAGATAAAACAATAGTGTTTAGTGATAACGTCTTTGCACTAAAACATTATGCAATTAAAATGAATAAGCCTTATATTTACGGTCCAACGACACAAAGTGAAAGAATACAAATTTTACAAAATTTCAAATTCAATCCAAAAGTAAACACTATATTTGTCAGTAAAGTTGCAGATACAAGTTTTGATTTACCAGAAGCAAATGTCTTAATTCAAATTTCATCTCATGGAGGTTCTAGAAGACAAGAAGCACAGCGTTTAGGTATGTTTTTAAATTTGAATTGAACGAGTTTACATTTATTTTCCTTTGTTAAATAAAATTCAATTGTAGGTCGTATTTTGAGAGCAAAGAAGGGAGCCATTGCAGAGGAATATAATGCCTTTTTCTATACGTTAGTATCCCAAGATACTATGGAGATGAACTATTCACGAAAAAGGCAACGGTTCTTAGTTAATCAAGGTTACAGCTATAAGGTAAAGAAATTAATCTTTGAATAATTCAAAATTAGTTTAAAAAAACGGCAGTAACAGGTTATATGTTGTTCAGGTTATCACACATCTTGCTGGGTTAGAGCAGGAACCTGATATGATGTATAAGACCCGTGAAGAGCAATCTCAATTATTGCAGCAGGTGATTGCTTGTTATAAATATCTTTTGGTGATGATAATTGAAAAATAAATTCAGTCTAGCTAATTTAAAACAAAAAAATTAATATGCCGTATTTGTAAAAACTTAAGTTTAATCTTTTTGAAAAGGTATTGCAAGCATCTGATATCGAGTGTGAAGATGAGCGCATTCCAGGAGAAGGTCCTAGACCAGGTGGTTCGCGTCGGGCTGGCGGTCTTAGCAGCATGTCTGGTGCAGATGATGCTGTTTATTATGAATATAAAAGATCTTCAACATCAAATGCAAATAAGCATCCGTTATTCAAGAAATTTAGGGGATAAATATAGATGAAAAACATTACTGTTGTATTATGATTGTAAAAGATTATTATTTAAAAAATAAAATACTTTGCAAATACTAACATGTCTTTTACTGTTTGTTACCTGTGGAATTTACGGTGATACATTGTGCTTTAGAGAAATATTTTTTATGTCTAAAAACTGAATTTTAAATATGTACTGAAACATTGATATTGGAATTGCATTATTCACATAATATATCTTATCCTAATATTATAAATTATATTGTTTTCCACCAAGAAGTAGTATTTAGGTGTTTTATTTTAATTTAAATTCATAATTTAAGGAGTGATGGGAACTCGAAAGGGACCATTCCAGAATGGGGTATATTGGAACTTCAAGGAGATTTGGAAGTAAGAGGCGAAAATTCTTTGCATGGACAATACATAGGAGATTTGCACTATACTACTTCAGGCCAGCCAGTAAGTTTCATCAATTGTAATTTTCAAAGCTTTAAAAAATATTGTGTTATCATTTTTTTAATGTAATTCAAATGTGTTACAGATATTAATTATTGGACATCATATATTACATGGAAAAGAGCAAAAAATAGACAAGCCATTTGCTGTTTTGGAGAAAAAAATATTGAAGGACAAACGTAATCCACATGATAACTTTAGTAGGACCATTAACGAGAGTGCATTACAAAACATGACTATAGGAATGAATAGTACTGCCAATACGGTTTTAGATTGCACAATTGCATTGGAACACAAAACTAAGGAATGTGTTGAATATGTTGTTAAAGCTATTATTAAGAAAAAATTGATTTTTCGTACAAGACCTAAGCCGATTATTGCTAACGTACCAAAACAATTGTAAACATTTTTTTTAACAATGTATTAAAATATTATAAAAAAAAACTGATCTTAATAAATATTTTTTTAATATTTCAAAATAAATAAAATACAATAATTCAAAATTTGCTTTTTTAGTAGTATATAATAATAAATATATTTGTGTTAAAATTATGTTATACATATTTAATCAGGACAATGTTTCTTATGCCTTAATATTTCTACTGTTGTTAGATACAAAGTTTTATTACATTTACTGCAATCATATTTCTTACTACCCTTAGTAGGATGTTTGAATATATCTTTATCGTCATGACTAGTAGATGCAAGTTCCGACTTTACATTTTCACCAGGACAAGCCACCTGGTGTTGTAATTTATCAATTGGTCCCATATAACCACTAAAAGAGCATTTGGAACATTGCCAAAGACTTTGAGTTAGTTCATCTAACATTTGCAATGACCATTCAGTTTCTTCTAAGCATCCATAAACTATGTTTGGTGATACGTTTATACCTCCTGTAATATCATTTGGTGTTGCTTCAAAAGTAGCATCAAATGGATTTGGATCAATCTTATTTTTAGACAAGTAACTCGGACCAACGTACATAGTTTTTACATCTGCAGTAAGTAGTCGTTTAAACGTATAGTTAATTTCCGTATTCATAAAAGCTATCATTGATTGGCTTAATTCATATTCCAATTCTGAGCTTGTTTTTCTATGTGACTTTGCATTCAAATCATTTTCTACTGATTTTTCTATTGATGATAAACGTTGAGTTAATAAATGTTCCCATTTTGATCGTATTTTTATTGCTTTCAATAATAAAATCTGTCCGGTTTCTATTACAGGGAAATTTAGTTGCAGCCATTTATCTACAACCAGTCTTGAAAGTGTGGCATTTGTATCAATAGTTAATCCAAATAATAGTAAAGTTTGCGCAACAGGCATTCGCATAGTATTTACCAAATAGGGCTTAGTTGTTTCCAGAAGTGACAAATAACATAGCATTTGATGCTTTGAACTTAAAGGTAATTTTGTCTTAAATAATCCTGTTTGCTCCACAATAGTTTGTACATCTAGTTGTAATATTTGTGGATGATTTCCAAAAAAACTCATGGGATGTAATGAGGTATACGGCTTTCCAGCAGTGTGAAAGAGCTGTTCGTTAACCGATTTAGAATAATTGAATTCATCGGGAGTTGCTATTTGAGGATATAAACCACTGCAAAGAATTAACTTAAGCATAGTTAAGTCTTTATAACTACACGCAGTAGCACCAGAAACCAAATTTTGAACTTGCGTGCTATCATGTCGCATTCTAAATTCAATATCTTTTATATCCACTTTACCATCGTCTTCGTTTTGTTCTCCTAAACCCCAAGGATCACTTTTTAATAACCTTCTTTTTCTAGGTTCTGAATTTTTAAATTTTCTTTTCATTTCTCGCAATTGTTTTAGCTCTCCGTGTCTGATAGATCTTTCAGATCTGCTTAATGATTCTTGATCCATAGATTCTAATAATCCACAATCTTCTAACAAATCTTTAAATTGGTTTCTTAGTTTTGTAATTTCATAAAATCTTTGTTCCTCAAAACCTCTGCGTCTGCACCACACTTTGGAGCTAGTACTATATTTATCATGATGCGACTCATTTTTAATTTTTAACCATTCTTTATACACATTTAACAAAGTTAAGGGATCGCCATGATCTGACTCAAGCTTTTGTCTGGCTGTTTCACATTCATGATCCCTATACGATCTATTAGTAAAAGGATTTTGAACACTTAATGCAGCTGCAAGAGTTAAAACTGGTTCTACTTGATGAAATACAGATCCAGATAATAGCATCTTTCCTATTGTAATATCTACAGGTAATCTCGATAGCGCTTTACCAGTTATAGTAATTCTTTCATCATTTGTTAATGCTCCATGGTGTTTTAATGATAAAATTGCATTTTCAATACTTTCCACAGGTGGGGGTTCGATAAATGGAAATTTTCTAGCATCAGGTAATCCCATATATACCATTTGTAAGAGTAACGAATCAAGTGGTACTCTTTGAAGTTCTGGTGTTGAATATTGCTCCATTTCTGAATAATCTTTCTGTGAATATAATCTATAGCAAACCCCAGGGCCTGTACGTCCTGCTCGACCTTTGCGTTGTTCAGCACTTGCTCTCGATATCCAAAATTCTTTTAATCGCTGCATTTTACATTTGGGATCATAACTCATTTCTTTTACTTTACCTGAATCAACGACAAATCTAATCCCGTCAATTGTAACAGATGTTTCCGCTATATTTGTTGATACAATACACTTTCGTATTCCATCTGGTGGATAATCAAAAACTTTGTCCTGCTCAGCAATTGACAGTGTACTATGTAGCGGTAATATAATCCAACCTTGTTTTTGTTTAGCATATTCTGTTGCAGCATCTACTACAGCGGTGATTTCAGTCATACCACTTAAAAATATTAACAAATCTCCTTTTTCTGTTTTCGGGTATTTTTGATCTATTAACTGCATTACTTGAACATACGGTTCAACGTTTAATCTCTCAGCTTTAGTTTGGCGTCCCTTTGATTCAACAAAAGGGGGTTTGTAGTGCAAATCAATGGGATATAGTCTACCAGGAACTTGTATAACAGTTGCTTGTTCATTTGAAAAATAAGAGGAAAACAGTTGAATATTAATAGTAGCCGACATTAGCACAAGTTTCAAATCAGAACGTGCATGAAGTAAACACTTAACTACTCCTAAAAGAAAATCTCCATGAAGATGTCTCTCGTGTACTTCGTCCAATACTATAACATCATAGTTGGATAATGTTGTGTCTGAAGAAACTTGTCTCAAAAGTAAACCTTCTGTTATAAAACATATTTTCGTTGATTGATTTTTACTCCTTTCAAATCTTATTTGATAGCCGACTGTAGTATTATAATCACTTAACATTTCATAAGATACTCGCTTGGATAACGATATACATGCAATTCTTCTAGGTTGAGTGCATGCTATGCTATTAAAACCGGCGTGATGAAGATATTGTGGAACTTGCGTCGATTTTCCACAACCAGTATCACCAGCGATTATTATTACCCTTTGATTTTTAACGGCATCGATAATTTCATTTTTAAATTGGGCAACAGGCAAATTCTTTTGTGTATCTCGCAATTTCTTCAACTTTGAGAACTTTTCCTTTTGTTTAAAGTCTAAATATAAATGCACGATATCAATAAACTGCTCAAATTCAAACAAAGTCATTGTTTTGTAACTGTCATCATAATTTACGGGCATCTTCGCATACAATTCTTCAATTTTTAGGGACAATTTCAGATTCACACAATGTTGCTTGTTATATTGCAGAGGTATTCCTAAATTGTTCTTTTTTCGAGAAACATCGTTATTATCTTTTAAAACAGGTTGATTACTATTTCGTAATAAATCTTCATATTTTTTAACGAACAACCAAAAGTCGTTCAAAACTTCTATTAAATTTTCAAGCTCTGTGCAAGAGGTGAATATCCTATTTAATTCATATTTAAAATTCAGGAAACTAAATTCTCTACTATCTCTTGTATTATCACTGTCCTTGCTATGTTTTTCATGTTTACTATAAGATTCATCTGAGTACTTTTCACTCTTATGTCTGGAAGATTTTTTTCCTAATCTGTCATTCTGTAATGCAGAATGCTTACGTTTTCTCTCACTATATTTTGAATGTTTATCCATTTCTACGGACGGTTAGATGATATCAATAATATATTACTTTTATACTTCTGAATAATTTGTTATTAATTACTTTAAAAATAAAATAAACTTGACAGCACTTGACAGTTATTGTTAGACACTACTAAACGAACAAGAATAATAATGAGAGCCATCTATCACTCATGCTTGAACTTATTTATATTTATTATTTAGGTTAGGTTATCTTCAGAGATTGTTTTTCTTGTCTCTGGTTGATCACGGAAACAAAAAATTATATTTGATAGTTGTTTTGGATTTTAACCTAACTTTTGTACTCTCTCCTGTGTTGACAAATATTACAAATGCGGTGTACTTTTAATGATCTAAACAAATAAAAGTAATAATGATACCACGAATATCAATAAATGTTTTATACAACATTAATAGGTTAAGTTCTAATAGTTCTTTACTTAGAAGTAACAATTTATGTTATAAATTTAATTGCAAAGTTAGGTTACATAATAATACACCCTCAAGTAATTTACAAAAAAGGAAAATAAAATCTACATTATACTATGTAACTGCAGCAGGAGTATTATGTGTTGGATTAAGTTATGCTGCAGTTCCACTTTATAGAATGTTTTGTCAGGTACATAATTTGAAAATGTTGTTTGTCCATATTCTTAATTATTGTTTTTGTTTAACAATGTCTTTCTTATGTAGGCCTATAGTTATGGAGGAACCACTGGTGTAGGGCATGATGCAGATAAAGTGGAAAACATGACAAAAATACCAAATAGAGTTATAAGAATTAGATTTAATGCAGATATTGGAGCTTCAATGAGATGGAATTTTAAACCACAACAAAGTGAAATTAAAGTTAGTATGTTAGTATGACTTACTGTATTTTATTAATGAACCTAAAATAGTTACTGTTAAGTCAATATTATAATATATACAGGTAGTACCCGGAGAAACTGCACTGGCATTTTACACAGCCAAAAATCCTACAGATAAACCAGTTATAGGAATTAGCACATATAACGTAGTGCCATTTGAGGCTGGAATGTATTTTAATAAAATCCAATGCTTTTGCTTTGAAGAGCAACAACTTAATCCACATGAGCAGGTAAATTTGGACATTAGAAACCACTGGTTTAAATTATTGAAATGTATTTTGTAATATCATTTAAACTATCACTTCTTATAGGTTGATATGCCAGTATTCTTTTACATTGATCCGGATTTTGCAGATGATCCTAAAATGGAATTGGTTGATCAAATAACATTATCATACACCTTCTTTGAAGCCAAAGAGGGATTAAAGCTTCCTGTTCCTTCTTATGTAACGAGACACTAGTGACATAATTTTGTTAGTTTTTTAGACTTACTATCTGGAAATAATATTTTAATAAATATAAATAATATTTAAAAAGTTTCAATTTTAGTTACAGTAGAAAGTATTGTTTTGTCCCCTAAAACATTAGTATTTTAAAGTTTCTATCTGTGATAAATAATATTATAGTGAATTTGAATAACTATTGCCATTAATTAAGAAATAATTCCGTTACCTTCAATTTTCTTGGATTTTAGGTGACTTATCATAACAGCAAATATCTTCTATAATTGTGGCTCATTAAAAAGTAATTATACATTCGGGTTGTTTAGAAACTATATCATGGTATAGTTTTATAGAAACTAGACTTATTATAGATCACAACCCAATTTTAGTTTAAACGCCTGTCGTTTTACATTTTGCAACATTTCTAACACTGAAATGGTTTTGTTTGACACAAAACAGATTACCTTTTATATAAGAAATGTTAACATAATATGATGGTAGGATTAGGAAAATGTGCCAGCTTTTAATTAACGTTTTATAACGCAAATTAAACTTTTTATGCAAGATGTTCTAATGTTACATATAAAATGCTTGACGCTGACTGCTGTGTCTTCGGGTTCGATGCCCGAACCAAAGTTATATTTTCTGTGTTTGGTTATTATTAAGTTAAATTGATTGTGTACATACATAAGTGCTAATATAGTAAGAGATTGTCGGTGATATGGTTCACCATCATAACTCATAAATTTATATAATTTAAGACAAATAAAACTACCTAATGACAGATCTTTAGTTAAAACTAAAGTATATACATTTACAGAAATTTAAAATATGTTCCTTGTTTGTATTAATAAAGAAATATTTCAATATCATTGTTTTTATTTAAATAATATTTTCTTATGGTTTTAATGGGGTTATGATAATTATAATAAATTTTAAGTATTTCGCCACCCACTGAATTAGATTAAATAAACATAAACAATTTAAAGTTATGACTAAAATAATGAGTGTCATTATATTTAATAAATGTTTGTTCAACACATTTTAATATATTTATATGGATGCACAATTAGTGCTGGTGCTTGGGATCTTGGTTGGATCCGGTCTAATCGTCCTCTGCGCACTGAGATTTATTGCCTTCCAGGGTTATCGCACAGATAATCCCTGGAACTAAAATGAATGATAATTGAAATCGATTTAAATTATCTGAATGTCCGGCGTTGAAGATTGTGACAGACTAGATTGATGAACGGGTATATTGGCGTATAATTTATGTCTGACGGATATTACCATAAAAATAACTACATAAATATTACGTAAATATTTCTTTTATTGTTACAGAATATCAGTATTGTTACATTTTGTATTTAGATACACTTACATTTACAGTTCCAAACGTATGAGATGCGTTTTCAAATACAGTAAAAGTAACTACGTGTCTAGATACATTACAAAACTGCAAGATACGTTTATCTTTAGAGGTGTCCAATTATATTGAGTCTTTGTCGTCTTATTTTACTTAATGCTTGAGCTCTAATAATATTCTTTTTTCAATTTAAAAGAATTATTAAACTTACTTTTTTGGTGTTATAAAATCTTAACAAGACCTTCTTCAGGATTCAGGGACTGTCCTCATACTGTAATGTTTATTTCTCTATGATTTATTGATAAATATTTCTTTCTTAATGTCATTGACATTTTATTGAGAGAGGTTATCGCAAAATTTTATTTATTCAATTTCTAAGAAAACATAATATTATAAAGTAATTATTTTATACAAAGTATAATATCAATAATAAAATTAATTGTTATTAGAAATGAAAGAATATATTTAAAATAAAAAGTTTAATGTCTGTTTTTTCTTATTATTGAGGTTTCAGTTTATGAACATGAACATTTATGCGACTTATGTACAAATCCTAATTAGGGGAAGGGTCTCGCTGTCTAGTGGACTGCGGAATATCTTAATATTTTGAAATTACATTTTATTATTACGGCTCGCAGAATGTTACACGTCGATTTCTTTAAAACCGTTTCCTTTATAAAAGTGAGATAAAAAGCAAAAGCAAGGTTTATGACCATTAGCTTTCTGCAACTACTTTGCCAGGTGTGCTGATGTTGCGTTTAAGCAATCCAATCTCGTCCACTCGCTCTATAAATTAATCTGGATATAGAAACTTGTCTCGAATTAAATAAATACTGAATATAACGACTTTTTATGTCACTGCTTAATTTATAAGATATTATTCTTTTAATTATAAAACTTTTATATATTTATAAATATTTTATAATTTTAAACGTAATCTAAAATTTGCATCATATTAACCATTGAACTCAAAACGTAAATGTAAAATATGTACTAATATCTTATGCATCGGTATTTTTATAAAAAAAAGGATATACATAGTAATTACTAATTTGCAAGTAAGTGTAAGGTGTGAATTTATAGAACAAAAAAAGGGTTTAAATGAAAATATATTCTCTGAAAGGCCCTGGATAAAATAAATACTATCAATTAATTATAAAAGTATAGTTTGTGACTAAATGGAAAAAGCAATTTATTATGTTTAGTTACACCAAGAAATAGTTGTACTCATTTATTTATCAGATAGGAAATATTGACGCCAACCGGTTTAAACAGATGTGCAATTATAAAGCACGTGCAGAGGTTTATTTTTTAAATTACTGAAAGAAGATTTCTACATTTGTTTTTTTTATGATGTTACCAATATTACTAAAGGGTTCATTGGCAAGCAGGATAAATAAGGCAAACACTAATAAAAAAACCGAACCATTCAAGAAAAATACATGCAATAAGAATTGAGAATATTGTACATGATGCGTTTTATGTTTCAGGTTGATGATTTTTTTTTGTAACTTTTAAATTAAACACAATTTTGCAATTTATATAGTATTGATCTTTAACATTATGTAAGGAATATGATCCCAGTAAACAATTTGGTAAAGTGGCCTGTTTTGTAACGTTTCTATCATTATTGTACTTCAATGGGCTTGTGTCCTATGTCTTAATTTCCATAAAAGTGTACTATATATTGATAAAGTGGGTTACTAGAACCTCAAATGTTCAATTATTTTTTAATAACTCCTTATATGTTAAGAGATATTAACAATTAAAAAAGTCATTTTGTCTCTTTAATTGTTAAAGGGATTCTACGTTGTACACATTCCAAATGCATGTGATATCACAATCCTTGTGTATGGTTACCAACCTTACAGATCATAAATCTATATGTATAAATCTATATCTATATGTATTTATATATCAAAATATCAAATATTATTTACAGCTATTTCAAGAAACAATCAAATTTCAATATTATGTCTGCCGTAACAGGGTTAAATAAAATAAAAACTTATTATTCTTTGATTTGACTTGATTATTTGACTACCAACAGCTACAGAACATTACCACAGCACTGACCTACTCAACAAATAACTGACGTTAAAATGCATTTCACGTCATACAAATATGGCCGGCTATTTCTAGCGCTAAAACTACAATTAAACTTTTAATTGCTATATCTCCGTCAAAATTTAGCTATTTAATAAAATAGACACGCCAATACACATTTATTAACATCAATTACAAACAACAATTGAAAAACCGACCACTTAAAAATTAAGACACAAGCCCATTATAGTTCGCAATAACTTTATCTTCATTTGTATTCCGACAGGTGGAGTTGCTCTGCCATTTGTAGCCGAAACTGAACTGTACATGAAATCTTTCATGACAAAAAAATAATACGCATCTTCAATATGATGGCAAATTGACTATAAAATGTTTACTGAAATGTTAGATAAAGGTTAAAACCGTATATCTGCGTTTAACTAGCATATATAGGCTTCTACCACTAACAAACATTTTCAAATTGGTTTCTTGTAACATGTTTTTTTTGTTCTCAGTATGTTTTAACATAATTATTTAAATATCCGAACAATACATATTTAAACATACTCACTACATTACAAAACAAACGTAGGCTGTTACTCGAGCTCTGTTTATAACAAAAAGTCACATTGCTTAGTGAATAGTGCCACAAACACTACTCGCCACGCCTTCTTACTTTTTAAAAGAATTACGAGTAAGTTTTATTTTTTGTAAACAGGAACGATGCAAAACGAAAAATCTAACAGACATGACTTCCGCTCATTTGTAAGAAAAACAATTTATTCAGTCACCTTAAAATAAACACAGGCACACACTATTTTACTAAAAGCACATACTTACGCATCCTACGTACGGTAGGACATACGCCATCCTATGGCACGACACATGTGCATTTCTTTGGATTGAAGAAGGTGAAGGGGAATACCACCTATATACTCGTGTAAAACGCCAACGAACGAAAACATTATTTTTCAGATTGACGTACTAGAATGCAGATACATTTTAAGAATGGGGTTGACGTTGAGGTTAACCTAGACTTAATTTTTATAAAACTGTACGGTAATTATTCGATATAGCTACACCTTTTGTTTCGAGTCTTATAAAAAAAACTATTGCACTTTTGTATATTTTACGATGCCTTTAATATAGTGAAAACATGTACAAATCACCTCGTAATATACCTTATACCATTTCTTATTAAAAAATAGACAGTATTTATGCTTAAAGTTGACCAATAAATGTGAAATATAACGCCATTTTCACTTGCATATGGAACATTGTTATTTTATTTTTAACCTCAAATTTGAAATTTTAACTTTAACCACTAATATTATCTTTTTCTAAGTAAAAAGTAGTATAATGTATATTACGTAGTGATTTATATATGTTTTGAGTATACAAAAATCACTATAAAACATACAAAAATGCAGTAGTTTTTTTTATAAGGTTTAAAACAAAAGGTGTAGCTATATCGAATAATTTACCAACTGTACTGTATATTAATAAAATTAACTATCAGAACCTTTGAGGTCCAATTATTTATTAATAGTAATAATTAAAATAGTCGTATTTGTTAAATAGTAATAATTAAAATAGTCGTTTTTCTGCCTTGGATCAAAAGTTATAAATAATTTTCAAGTTCGATACCTACACTCTTCTCTTTTATGCATTGTCATCTCTTTTACACAACAGAGAGTAAAAGAGATGCATAAAAGTTAATAAGTTACTATTTACAGCTGGCTCATGTAACACACAAAGTTAATATTATGAATTGCTGACCAAAGATAAATAAAGCAATAATCTGCCTACACACAGAAGCGGTAAAACATTTTAAAAAGTTAATAGATATTTAAAAAATAATAAAGCCATATATTTTTTGACATATCGATCATCCAGTTCATTAATGAGATAACTCCAAATATTAAGTTTTTTGATAACGACAAAATAAATATGCGAGTTGTGCATGCGTCACCGCCGATCTCTCGTAATTTAAACTATACCTTCTCGTTTTAGACATAAATTCCTTAGAAAAGATTGAGTCGATTGTAAAAATGCGATGTCTGTTCATGTCCATTTTGACATGGAATCCTTAGCATAGTTGATCCTATTTTTGTAACATTACGTCTCTATCTATGACACCTAGTTCAAGATCTAGGAGAATTAATCATCCTAGTATTTACCATTGTGTCATGTTAGCATTAGCTGAAGAAGTTAAGTTTATACCAAGAATAAAGTTTATACCAAGAATATATTTATAGAGAATTTTTAAAATAAAAAAATGTGAATCACAATTTTAAAAAGTATGCGTATGACAAGCAAAAATAAAGCATGATTAAAAAAAACTGTTAAATATATTTGTTTGTAAGAGTTCAATATTTTGGAATATTAGTGTTTTAGTGAGTATCCCTTATCTTATGTTACTCTCTCTTTTCCAGATCAAGTATTAGTGGAGGGGATACATTTACCATATAAAGATCTCGAAGTGAGTGAAAACTAAGTCACTCTCATGCTAGTGATATATCTACATGTGCTTATTTCTATATATGTGTATATCACACTATGGACGACCATGTGGGGACCCGATAATCGTCTCAAAACGCCAGGTAAAACCATACTCAAAGGCAATTCAATCGGTGAGATATTGTTACAAAAGAACTGCGTCATCTAGGTGAGAAATCTCATAGTTAAGGTTGCTTTAGTGCAAGTCTGTACCAGCAGAGGTGTAACTTATAAAAAATACGTATATGCGTAAAGACTGCGGTAAAAGTTTTAAATCATCTTTATGAACAAATCTCATTACGTGTTGGATAAAAAAATGAATTGAATTACCGTTATGACCTTCTAACAGAGACGAGCTTGTCCTCGATACAATGCAATAATAAGTGTGTAGGAACGTATTTGTTTGATGATTTGTGTATTTTCATAAATTATAAGTGAAAAGGTTAATTAAACAACTGATTTATAACCATTTATATAATACTTGTCTTCCACCACAATAGTTGTGTTAATAAAACCATTTACGCTCGCCATTACAAACAATGGGCTTGTGAACAATGAGTTATTTTCTATAATTGGTTTGTTTACTCAGTTTTTAGGGGTAGATTTTTTTAATTATTGATTGAAATTGATGTTCATAAATGTATATTGGCGTTTTATTTTAATATATATCTAAATGTTGACGGAGATATAGCAATTAAAAATTCGATTTGCAGTTTTAGCGCTACAGATGTCGGCCATATTTATGACGTAACATGTATGTACTATTAAGGGAAAGTTAGTTATTTTTTCTATGGATAACAGTTTTGTGTTTAATATATTATCTCTTTTACGCTCTGTTGTATAAAAGAGACAGTAACTTAGAGGATGTCTTGAAATGTTCTATAACGTTAAATCCCTTTAATAATTAAAGGTACAGTTTTACAGAAATTAAGAAGAGTTATAAGTTTAGTGAAGTGACATTTAATCTAAAATTCGACATCCAAAAATGCAACACCAAAAAAGTAACGCTGAAAGAAAATATATTTTTTTGAAAAGAATGAGGTTATAACAGTATAACATAAAATTTGTATGACGTAATTTATGGATTATATACATATGCAACCTGTCCTTTCAAAGTTTTCAGCTACTGCACCTTCGCAAACAATTACTTATTTATTTAAAAAAAAAACAACATATGATTATCCCAGATATATTTCCAACAAACTGAAATAAAAGGCAGGTAAAAGTTATTTCTTTTAATTTTTTTTTGTATACGTGTCAAATCTCAGATTGATGAAGTATAGGTTACGATCGTTGTGTGATTAATAGCCACCCAAATGTCAAGTGTCAAAAACCTGGCCTCAAACGATCGCTCAAAACAAAAACTGTCTGATAAGAGGAACATTAAATTCTGTGTGTGCTCATATAAAACTCTTTCCGGTTTCTAGCTTTGAGACAACGACGGTGGGACTTGTTGCTTGCAGACTTTTAATGAGAGAATATTTCTTAATTATGTCTTATTACGAGTGGTATAAAATATATGGATTTTTACTTTTAAGGTGACCATTTTTGATTAGCGAAATATAAATGGCGATACTACACAGCAGGTTAATATATTATCAAAAAAACCACGTTTTTTTATATTTAAATCGTGTTATGTAAGTAACTATAATCGCGAATCAAAATCTAAAGCTGCAATTAGTTAGATGAATAACATATCTACATTTTAAGCTTTCTTCCAGTCACTTCAGGTATACGATGCTATATACCTGTGGTGTATTTGCTCAGGTATACATTCCCGCTAAACACAGTTACCTGTTCCGTAAATGATTTTACCTGATATACAACGTTTTGGTGATCTGTTTTACTGCTTCTTGAAAAATAAATCTATCCTTTTTGCGCATTGACATATTTAAAAAAGTATATTTAATAAATAGTATTATAAAATTTTAAGATGTCATTTTTAAGAATTAAAGGTTTGTAGAATAGCTATAAAATAATAAAACAAGACCTTTTTGGATTAAGTATTACAAAGTTTTGCTTAAGAAAAACATTAGTAAGGTAACATTTACGTTTTCTGTTTTGCTTGTTCATTCTTGTTTACGTGAAAGGAATACCTGTTATCCCAATTATATAATATGAATACACCTTTAATCCCTAACGCTTAACCGTTGTTCTCTGACTAACCCTTAAATCTTAAGTCTAATGCGATTAAATCGAAACATAATTGGGCCTGAGGGCTCTTACCTTTAGTAACAGCCTACCAAAATCCGCCTCTGTTCCTCAAGCAACCTAATTTTCAAATATTTTAGTCGAAAACTTTGTTGATTAAAATTAATGGTTTTTGAAAGACCCAAGTGTCATATTTGTCACATATTCTTGCCCTTAATTTATTTTATCACATAAAACAGATACCCAACTTGAGAGGCTTCAGCTTCACTGATCTCAGCCTCTAGCTCCAGCTCCAGTATCCCATTAATAATAGAGCAATTGGTACGCGTAGCGAAGAACAAGATAAAGAGTGATCAAACGTCATTAATTTGACAATCCCATTTATTATTTGTATTAAATTTTGAAACAATTCAATTATAAACGTACTTTCTAATGTTTCATGTGATGAACTGCGGCTTAAACTGTGCAGGTTAATTGAAATATTTTATTCTAACCCAAATAGACTCTGCATTATTATGTATATTGAAAAACTAATATATAAGTACAGCAAAGATTAATATATAGCAGTGGAAGTCAACAAAAAATCGAGGGTTATATACGGCAACGTAAAACTAAAATCGAAAATCTTAAAGTAAGTTTTTAAGTAAAATATTTTGACTTACGTTTAACGAGTAGCTACCTGCTAAAACATAGGGATTACCTTTAGTGGCACAATAAAACTGATGGGAGCAAAGGCGGTATTCAACATAGAACCATTTTTTAACTCTTATGCGAAATCAATTATATCTAAACCGTTTTTGGGGGGTCTATGTAGGAACTGAGGCCTTCCTTAGATCTTTTCGAATCAACTTTATCTAGTCATAACTAATCCAAATACACATTAGGGAAGGGGAGCTACAATTAACAAGTGGAGCCAGGGGAGAACCTCCAAGGGATGTAATTTTTCAAAATCTGAGATTCTCCTTTAAATCTACAGTAAATATATCACAGACTTTATTTAATTCAGTATAATTCTGCCACAGTTAAATTTTGTTTAATATAAATTTGTTAAATATTGGCTGTTGATGTGTGCACCTCATAATTACTCAATTTTTGCTTAGAATAACGCACCTTAAAAAGGTTGTGAAACACATGATTTTAGATTTAACGTCAAATCATCAAAATTGAGCCACCCACTTTTTTCGTCACCCATTTTTTCACTCATATTTGAATGTTCTTTATATTTTTTCTTTCCTGCACTTTTTATCAATGTTCCAAAAAATTTCGTAATATTTGTAAAAAAAAGTCTAGTATTATATTCAACTGATAGCACCTTTTTGAAATTATGCGAATCTAAAATAACGAAGTTGAAAAATCTACCCTACTGTACACCTTACTTATATTATTTAATTTAAAATAATTAAATATTTTGCTAAAGTTTTGTAAAGACAATTTAATTTTATTGCTGCACAGAATTGAAAGTTTTTAACCAATAGATGGATTTAAAGTAATGTTTAATATGTTAACAAATAATACTTGTACATATTATATATATACATATTATAAGTAATTTATAAAAATAATTGATGCAAAATATTTACTGAAAAGAAAACTAATTGTCATTAAAATACCTAATACTAGTTCTTTTATTTAAGATATTTATTTATGTTTTAAAGTTTCTTTAAAAACTTGCAATATTTTAATACTGCTGTAGTTTTAACATAGATGTAATTGAGATACTAACTAGTTAACAAAAAGAAAAGAAAAATGATTCAATAAAATTTAATTATTTCTTAATATCGAAACTCCACTGCAAAATTTCGAAAGACAAAACTGAAAATAACGCGTTTCACATTATGTTAATATTTATAAAATAATATTAGATTTCTCAGGTCACGAGTGTAAGTAAATGTTATGTAACATTATCAAAAATAAGGATCATCACTTTCTTCGCGAGTTTTTGTGATATTTTGTGTCTGATGTTCTTCTTCGGTTTCGTATTCGTAATCCGAGTAACTGTCTCCTTCTGAATCATCGAGATAAACTTCTGTCGAGTCTTCCAAGGCTTCGGTACTTATATCATCTGTTTCATCATAATCTTCTAGTTCTTCTGTTACATTTGAGATCTTGTGTGGTATATTTTCTTCCTCTGATATTAATTGTTCGAGATTAGTACGATCAATTATATTTTGAATAGTTAGTTTGCTTGACTGTTCCTTAGTTAATTCGAATTCACCTAAGACTGCAGACAGCTCCTTTCGCAAGATCAACTTCAATGCATTAAGGGTCTCCGTGTTAAGTGTATCATCAATAGTTTCCTCTGGAAATAAAGAAATTTATTAATTTAGTAAATATTTATAAATATACGAATTATTCGAGCAATGGGTTTGTAAATTCCACTGTTAAAGTCGGATTTTTTATTGAAAGATCGAAACTTAATATTCGGGGATGCCTCATTAATGACCTAGACCATCGATATACATATTAGCTTTTTTATTTTTATTATTGTTATATTTTGTAATATTTTCTATTTCAAATTTGAATTTCTGTCTAATTTTTAGTCATGTTACAAAATTAGTATTAAGTCTGTGTAATAATAATTAATCAATTATATTTATTCTTGTTTACTACCTTTATAATATCAAAGCTTTACGTGTATGTCTTGCACGAGACAGCTGTAAGTAGTTCTGATGTTTGATTTGCACTCTAAGATAAGTGTCCATAGGTAGACACTGCTTAAACCAAACATATTTGCTTTATTGAATAACACGTGGAAAGGTAAAAACTTACGGGTCTACTGTGACAACAACTAAAATCGACATACCTCATGGGTAATACCGATGATAGCTCGAGATATGACTAAACCATACTACAGATAATAATGAAAACCGTAGCTGTCGCTTCTTACACCTGCTTCAATAAAGCTAGTAGAGTTTGATTCGAGCCGTGCGGACCTTTGGACGCTTACCTATATGTATATCTTAAATGGTACGTGCCACCTATCAGCATGGATTTAATCTATGAAACGTAAAGGAGAAAAGAAGTGGAGGGGAAGCGTATGCAAGCGATATCCTTATGTTTAGTCGCATAAATGCGTTCTGACAGTCCTTAGTTATATTTCAGGTGAGTTACTTCATAAGTAAACACACTTATACCCTCTTTTTCCTACTGCTTTCCTTTCCTTCCCTTCCACGTTTCAATTAATAATCCATGCGTTGATTCTTAAACTGCGTTTTATAAAAGAGATGGTGACAATTCATAGAAAGGAAGGACTAAGCGAATATGAAACTGACAATGTGGTAGCTTTCCTTACTAACACTTGATAAAATCGACCTAAACAAGAATTGATTATATTTTATTTTAAAATAACAGTACAATGTTTTCAACATTTCTATATATTAGACATAATTATTAAAATATAACATAAATTTAGCCATGCCATTTGGAGGTTAAAGTAATTTCTATTATCTGTCATATTCATATTGCAGGCATTTGTCAAATAAATATGCTATTAAGAACCATATTCCAGTTAAATATTAAATAATAACAACGTTTTTAATTAAAAATAATATTACTTTAGCATCGACAGCATTTTTTTTAATGAAAACATTTATCAACATAACCAACAATTATTTAAGTTGTCAAAATTTACGTAAAAATAATTTAAAATTTACCAGTTTCCTTAGGCTGTGTCTCCTTTAATTCAATAGATATTCTTTTTACAGCCATTTCAGTATCAGTTTGTAAATCACCTTCATCTTTATTAGAATTAGAATGTCTTCTTTTTAAATTTTTTTTATCTTTCTCCTCCATTTTGTTTATATTTTTTATGACTTTTACTTGCAAATATTCACTTTGTTAAACGTTATTATACTGATATATTTAAATCACTGTTTTATTAAATATATTGATAAAGATACATTGTTTAAATAGATGTAAATGCAATCTGAAAAATTTAGCCCGGAATATTATAGATAAACATTTATATCACCATTATTGTTCGTAATGCTCTTATTGTTAGTTATGTCAATATTGTTTAACAAAGATTACTGCTTTATTTTCATTGGTTTTTATTGTTAAACTATTTTGTTGGTACTACTTGTGTGACATGAAGTTATTCGAAGTCAGTTCTGTTTATTTAAACATTCAAATAAATAAACAACATATATTTTTATTTGAATGTTAGGAATTTAAATGAAAATAAATTTTAAATAATATTACGAAATAATTCGTAATTGAACTTTATATAAAAACATATTTGATTGTGGTTTTAACAAATATTAGTCCTGTGCACTACATCACATTTTACATAACGGAATATATTTTATATAAGAGTATAAATAAATTTATATATATATCAGTAATATTAAATAAATAAAATATAATATATATAAAAAATATATGTAAAAAATTTCTCTGCAGTGCAAATTTGCTAACAAACTAGCTAGCTTGCTACAAGCTAATTCTAAGGTAATTTTTCTACCTCTTATATAAAATTGTAACGCAGTGTTAAGATTTAACTTTCTAGCGTGATATAAGCTAACTCAAGCGTTACCTTTCCTTTTGGGGATCATGAGATGATAAAAGAACCTAATTCGATATTGGAATACAATCACATCTGTCCAGGTTGATGATCATCTACATACCTAGCAAATATTTAGGTTACAGGCCTTATACGTGGCCCTATCGAATGTAGATCATATTCAATCATCCATTTTGTCATGGTAGTAGTGAATTTATAATGTGACATTGTCAGTGAAGAGTTTAGGGGAATAAGGAACAGTACGGGGCAGTTCGCACCCCTTTCAAAACCATTTACGAATAAAACAAAACAAAACAACGACACTTTGAGTTCAGTGTTTCTAAAACAGCATTAGCCTTTGGTCTTAGCTTGCAACCTATGTTACCTTACAGTCATGTATTAATAATAATTGGTAATTAACAAATAAATGAAATGTAAGGCATCGGATCTTGTTTCTGTTTCCAAAGCTGAAATCTGCATTAAAAGGAACAAGATTTGAGTCCGTTGAAGCTGTGAAAAAGAAAGCGGCACGTGTCTTGAACGAGCTCTCAGAAGAAGACTTCGATTACTGTTTCGAACAATGGAGGACTCGCATGGAGCGTTGTAGGGATAGAGGAGGGGTTTATATTGCAGGTGATAATCAGTAAATATGTATGAAATCGAAATAAAATGTTTTACTGCGCCAGCCTCGTTATTTAATAGCCGCAGTTCCTATATAGATGTTAGGGTAATTATTCGATGTACCTACACCTTTTCTTTTTTAATTTATAAAAAACCTACTGCATTGTTGTATGTTTTATGATGCTTGTTGTATACTAAAAACATCTACAAATCACTACGTAAAATACATTTTACCACTTTTTTATTAAGAAATAGAAGATATTGAGGGTTAAAGTTCAAATTTTAAATTTTAGGTTAGAACACCAATTTGTGTAAGAGATGTCAGATTTTTTGCATATCTTAGTACATAAAAAAACATAATTCTTAATATTCGCTAAACTGTTTTCTTCTTTGGGCTTGCTTAAACATAACGTATTATTTTTGATATCTTTTGTAATAGAGCGGCTATATACAAAGTATTGAGATCTCCCAGTAAACAATTTGGTGAAGTGTCCTATTTTGTGACGTTTCTATCACTATAGCACTTCAATTATAGTTCGCATCAACTTTATCTGCATTTGGGTTCCGGTAGGTGGAGTGGTTTTGCAATTTGTAGCCGATAAAACAAACATTTCATATGAACGATTATGAGAAACTGAACTGTAAATGAACTCTTTCATGACAAAAAAATCATACGCATCTTTAATATGATGTCAAAGTAACTCCAAAATATTTACTGGGCTTGTAAGATCTATATTAATATGTGACATATTTGATATTTTCTTTAAAAAGTAACGAAATAATTAATGAAAGTTTGACAATCCCAATACCCCGACGTGTGCCCTACATTTCCTATTCAGTCGACACTTCTCATTGAATACGATAAGCCGTCAACTCTAAGCAGTGCGGCAGTGCTTTGCTTTCTGCTTTGTGCCGATCCGCTTGTCGGGGTTGCGTTCCAATTTTTCCCACCCTCAAAACATCTCCTCCTACCTCCCTCACATTGTCTGGGGTCTCCTTTGTGGCCGCTGAGAGCAATGCGTAAGCGTGTAACGCAAAGGGATCAACTGTGTGCCTTTAGTTCAGTTCACAGATGCGAGAACTGCTGTGTACTGATCCCATTGAATGAACGGGTTGGGTTTTTCCCATTTTAGACCAGGCGCCAGAGACATTCTGTATGCAAAAACCGTTGAATTCTGGTTGTTGATTTGAGTTAAGAATCTAATAAACGGTTTTTACATACGGAATGTCTCCTGCGCCTGGTCTATTTCTCAGATCTACTATATATACGTGACGTATTTATTCTTTTAACAATTTTCTTTTTATCACGACATGTAAAATGACTTTCATCTTTGTTTGAATAGTTTTTAGGTTAATATCTAATTTTGTGTAATCACTTTAATACGTTGCTTAGATCATAATAATCAGAAAAAAAAAATATTCAGTGTTATAAACGCTTAGAGTCAAAATGTGTGCGAGAGAGAAAGGTATATGTTCCTATTTGTTCTCTATGCGCATGCGTCGAAAGTGACAGTTGTTTAGATATAATACGTGACAGTTGTTAAATTGATGTAGAATAATGTAGATATGTATAAATATAAATAAACTATATATACATATAAATTGACGTCCTCTGACGTTATTATAACGTAAGAAGGAGCTCCATGTGCAACCAACAACTCTTTAAAAAATGAATAAGGTAAAATACATATACTCTTTCTTACTCTTACATATTTATATAAGCAGGTTTGTTATACTGGTCTTGATTTATATTGATTTATATTTATAAATAGTGTCTGTGTTAGGTAGTTTCTTCGATCAACTATGACAATGCATTCGGTAGTTTCCGTAAACCGTCGTATGACTTCGCTAGTATAGGAGAAGATTTTAAACGATAACTAAAAACGTGAGTTCTGTCCACTCCAAATATCAACTATGTTGGCCGTTATCCTTACCGCGACATCTATGGCGTTCATGAGTATATGTTTTCATTGAACGGTCACTGTTTTATCGACAGACGAGCTTTGTACCAACTAAAGATATATAATTTCTTTACATATTTAATATTTATTATATCTAGACAGCTGTCACTTTCGGCGCATGCGCATAGAGAACAAATAGGAACATATACCTTTCTCTCTCGCTCACATTTTGGACTCATTTTTAATCTATAGGAAATATAGGCTATTCACTCTTCATATATATTTGCTCTAAGTATGAACATTAGTACATTAAGTCTTTGACTTACGCGGTTAATTCCATTCAGCTTCTTAGAATCCGCGTAACCCAAATCCGCGTAAATCGAGAACTTAATATTTGTCAACAGCTTTCCGATAACGTACATTAAAAATTAAGACAACGTATGTAGATCCCAGTAAACATTTTGGAATCACTTTGACATCATATTGAAGATGCGTCATGATTTTTTTTTCATAAAAGAGTTCATTTATAGTTCAGTTTCTCACATTTTTTCATATAAAATGTCTACTTTATCGGCTACAGATGACGGAACCACTCCACCTGTCGGAATACAAATGAAGATAAAGTTGATGCGAACTATAATTGAAGTGAAATAGTGATAGAAACGTCACTAAATAGGGCACTTCACCAAATTGTTTACTGGGATATATCATCTTCAAAACTTGTTTGATATTTCGGCATTGCTTCAAGAATCAAAATTTAATATAGAACTAAAGTGACGTTGACGTCACTTGTTCATTATTGCATCGCATACTAACAATGCATTAAGTTTTGTGTCTATGAACACATTTGTTGGTTGTCGTATATACCAGAGCTGTTGTCAACGTCTTATCGATATCTCTTTGAGACAGCGTTGCATGAGAAAATCAACAGATTTGATTTCCATGAAGATGCGGGACGGAAGGCGGAAGAGGAAAGGGTCTAGCGATGTCGTTCTAGTTGCTAGTCAAGAGATATTCCTTCCTTACCCGTTTCTGATACGTCACTATGTAGATGTGTGGATTATGCTTGGATGCTTTCCTTTTACTTGTACATCAACTCGTCTCGCCAGACGGATCATAGCATCTCAAGATTTCTGCTTTTGCTGCTAAACACTAAACCATTCGAAAAATGGAGGTATTTTATGATATTGGATTTATTAAAGGAATTTCTTATATAGGAATTTTATATCAGTATTATGTCATAGAAAATGTGTAATGACCCGTAAAGATTTTTATACAGGTAATACACAAAAACTTTTTTTGAAAAAGATTTAAAATATTTTTGAATCAAATTACACGCTAAATACAGTTGTGTATGTTTAACGTTTATTTGACATAACAAAAGTTACGTGTTACCTAAACAGTTTATTTTCTTTTTTTCTGAGAAACAAATCTACCCTTTTGCGCATTAGCATACTAATACAACGTCTTAAAGGCACCTTTTTAAGGATATAACCCTTTAAAATTGATCTGGTACCTGGTTTGACTTAAGTAATAATAACTGCACCATTTAAGGTCTAAATTTAGGGTCTGTAATTATGCCGGTTTTACACCAAAGAGAACGTTTTGAAAACAGTATTGTTTTCAAAAAACAAAACAAAAATATGTTTTGTTTTATTTTAAACCAGTTCGGTTTTTCGAAAACAGACTGTTCACACTGAATAGACTGGTTTTGTTTTTAGTGTTTTTCTGAGTGTCCCATATAAATTTAGTATTCCACAAATTATTGTATTGGCGATACATTTCTATTAAATTGCTGGTCTTATCTTTTGTCCACTGTATTCTGCTCTTATTTATAACAGCTCTTGGAACTAGTTGCTAGCCAAATGATAAACAACAACTGGCAAGCGCAAATGTTCACAAAAAATAAAACTGCTTGTTATAACCAAGTAGACTAAAAAACAACAAAACGTGTTTTCATTTGATCTTACTGACTCCAGATGGGAATGTGTTTTGTTTACTAAAACAGTTTTTAAAGACATTGGTGTAAACATTAGTGTTTTTGTTCGTGTTTTGTTATTTTGTCTCTCTAGTGAGAAAGCGACATTACAATGTTAATAACGATATTACCTTTTTTCTACAAATAGTTTACAGTCGCAGAAGGGGGGGAGGGGCAGGTTGATAAGGTAACCATGTTACTTTAAATAGAAAAAGCATTTACTTGAAGCTTTTATTTGAATAAAAGTCATTAAATTTTCCAATATTCTCTTTCAAACAATTTAAATTCAAATTGTTAAATTCGTGTGTAACTCGTAAAGGCAGTTTAATTGGATTTTGTTCTTTGAGGTCCAATCATGCAGGATAATGTCTTTTCAGTATTTGCAACTGTATATTGGTAACGGATGTAACATTGAAGTCATCGAATGGTGAACCTTGTCAAATGTAAAATATTTGTTAAAAGTTGTTAAGAGTAGGTGAAATGTCGACACTTGGTAAAAAACTGAAAAATGTAAATAACGTAACAACGAACGCTTCATTGAAAGTAATTAATAATATAATAGTCGTTCTCTCCAATTGCAAACTGATTTGAATTTTATTTTATAATTGCTTCTTGAATTACGTTTTAAAATAGTGTTGTCCAACGATAAGCCCGTGCATTACCTGAGTGGTGGAAACTGACGAAAAATTAATGTTACATGATAATCCAACAGGTTTGAATTTATGGATAAACTGAGGTCTGGTTAGGTAATACATAGCCATTGCAAAAGTTTCTATTACAGTCATTTTTAACTTATATATTTCAAACCACACATACGTTGTCTTGCAACGGGGCAAAGAGTTAGTTTAGAAATAATCATAAATGTCCTGTTGAATTCTACCTCGTTTTCATCATTGTCACATATGGATCGTGCGTGGGGAAATTCGAATATCTGAGAATTGTTGACGCATGAGAAAATTTAACATTCGATTATAGTGTGCAATTCATTATAGGGCTGTCAGTAAGATTATGATTAAATATGTGAAAAAATGTTGAAGAGGAAGTGAGATACACCAATTATTATAAACAGGGGCGGATTAAGACCTTGGCTTTTCAACTTATCACTGTTAAAAATGTTCTTAAGGTGAAACGATACTTGCACATTTTTTCTAGCGAAATATAGATGGCGATACTATACAGCAGGTTAAATATTATCAAAAAAAACCATGTTTTTTATGTTTAAATCGTTTTATGTAAGTAACTATAAACGTGAATCAAAATCTAAAGCTGCAATTAGTTAGATGAATAACGTATCTACATTTTAAGCTTCGTTCCACTAACTTTTAATGAGTTGGAACCGCAAAAATAACTTTTGAAAATGGCTATTGCTATATTTTTAGTTAAATTCCACTGTAGTTGGTTGGTCGAACTTTTTTCGATATTGATGTTAAAAACACTTATAACAAAAGTAATTAAAGACGACAGCATAATGGGGAAATGATTGTTTCAATACAGTCTGGCTAAATACTTACTAGCTTGCTACAAGGAAATTTTACTAGCTACAAGCTATTTCTAAGATTTCTTTTCCATCTGAGTGTCTCTATTTCTTTCTAAGACAAAAACAAAATAGTCGGTACAATAAGGCAAGTAGATTAGTGGTTGTAGATCCAATAAATCTCTGGTACCACAAAGAACATTGCAACTGAGAGATTCTGCAGAGATTATAAATATAAAACTTCAACCTAACTGTACCTGAAGAGGTTTAACTAAAAAATTCTTTAATAAACTAAAACATATAGAACTATTAACAGCACTAATATTAATCCTCTCTATTCTTTTTAGTGTGGGAGCAGCCACAGAATTTAGGCGTCAGCTTGCTCTGTAGTCGAACGCGCGAAGACGACATCGCCACGCCACCGCCACCGCCACCGCCACCACCGCTGATACGCATGATGGCGCGCTATGATAGTACCCCACGACAAACATAGAACAGAGAAAGAGAGAACAAAACCTTTGGCAACCCACTATTTTAACACCCTTCTAACTCTGTATCAGGAATCGGGATGTATTTTCAAAAGGGTTAAGGATAAATTATGCTGAATTAATAGAGTATACCACACACCCATATGCAAAATCTACATAGGATTCATACAGAAACAAATCGAAATGAAAAACACTGCTAAAAGTTGATAGGAATATGAACGAAAGTTTAAAACGTTGTTTTAAGTTATAAAATATTGACAGAATAATTGCCTAAGATGAAAGTAGTGATTGTATCAGTAACGTAACAGTGTCGTCTAAAAGGAAGCCTTCTTCTCGAAGACTTTAACTAACTAGCATAACTGTATGTTTATAAATAATGTTCTTTTGTTTAAAATAATCCAATGAGAAAAACCGTCGGATAATATTCGACGTTGGAAATAAGAGTCAAAGGCCATATTTTAAATGTTGTTACCTTCATAAGGTGAAATTTCTCTTAATTTCAAAACTATAACCATTAAATGGATCCAATATTATGTATGATATAATATTATGCTTTTACGCATTACCTTGGTCTACAATAGGAGATAAAAATATATTATATCTTATAGTAGTGCCTATTCGTGTATTTGCCATAATCTGCGGAGTCTGAAGAATGCAAAGTTCTAAGAAGCTAAGAATCTGATCTCTATTGTGTAAATTTGTAGTTTGCTATATTATCACATTCTGAAAATAGTGCTTCTACGAAATATTTCCTCAGATACGACTGGATGATCACCTTTTACTAAACAAGATGATTATTTTCAGTAATAAATTTCTACAATTTAGTTTTCGACCATTTGCTTAGTCTGTCAGTCATAATGAATTGAGTAATGAATAGAATAAGAACAGGGGTGTGACATTTGCTCTAATGCTTCGTAGTGTAATGGGGGGAACGGGAGGGGGATTTGGGAGAATGGTGTACAAGTTCTGCAAATATTTTAGAGAAGGGTAGATGATGTTAAGAGTAAGTAGTTTATGTTAAATTTTATGTATAAATGAATTAGTTTTAGATGACAAGAAACATAATTAATTTAAATAATTAATATGTATATGTTTATAATAATTACTAACTTTCATACCCGTCGCAAAGCGACGTCTGCCTTTTATGTATGAATTGAATTTCATCTCAAACTTTAATTTTCTTTTTAAATTCAAATATTTTTCTCATTCTATAAGTCAAGAGCAGTCACGATAAAAGTCGTTATAAAGCAAAAAATAAACAGTTTTTTTTTTTAGTTTTACCAAAATTACTAAAGGTTAATACTTTTAATTTTCCTTTAACTTTTTTATATGAAATCTTTAAAGCGTTAAGTTCCTACAAAAATTAAATAACGGTTTGTGCTTATAGACAAATATGGATAAGTGGAATGTACATATCTTTCTTCTTAACAATTAGTCAAAAATAACATACATAGTATTGGATAACAATAATGTTATGATGTGATTACTGATTACCGCAGTCGCGCATGATACTCCACCTCCTCCTCCACCTCTGGCTCCCGCTCCAGCTCCAGCTCGAATTCCAGCTCCGTACAGGCGTACACGCTTCATGATTACGTGTAATTGCATATTATGTTATGTGAGGTAACCAGGCGTGAGGGATCAGGATAACTCTGTTAGAATACACCAGGGCTGGCCAACATATTGAGTACAAACAACATTGAATGTATAAAGCATATAAAACCATTTAAGTCATTAAATTGTCAATTTTTATTTTTCTCTATTTCCTTTTATTTATTTTAGCTGACAAAATATTTTTTTCGTCTTTTAAGTTGTAACTTATGCCGGTACCAAACACCTTCCAACGTTGGGCGCTTGATGGTTGGACGCATTGTGTGGTCGACGCTGGAACTAGGTGTGTCCAACGTTCATGTTGGAAGAAGTTCGGGCTGTTATCGGTGTTTTGACCCACGTCAAAAGGGATTTTGCTTTCCCCCCACACAAATGATCTACATGTCATGCACTACTGCACGAATCGTTCAACATTGCAAGGTTTTATACTTGAAAGTTTTTGTTACACAGTGTCAGTGTCAATAATATCAACAAATGAATAAAATAAATAAATCATTCGGATTAAACATTTGAATCAAACGTTCACCGCATTGTTTGGTACCGAATTTATCGAATAGTTGTGCAACGAAACCCGTTGACGAATGTTTGACTATCCCTGCTGTATAAGTTGCATTGCACATACACCGTGCACTTCGTCGGTTGGCGTCACATCCATGCGACATATGCCACGCGTTGTGTGCAGCAACCAGCAGTGAGTACCCAGCAGCAATCGCGTAAAGAAACATCTGCGGCATATATGTACTATGTATATACATCATACTATATGTGCAGTATGCACTCGTTCTACAAACACGTCACATAAAGCTGCATCCACAAACAAGCGAAAAGTACAGAAACAAGGCTAGACCTAGAACCAGCGCAAGGAGTACATGCATAATGATTTAAATGCAAATGATTATGTGAAGTGGGGGAAGTTAAAAACTAACACACAGTAGCACATACTGCACAGGTCAGTCTGAGCGAAAGTGGGTAAGATGGTGGGGAGGGGTGGAGTGCTAGACGGTCTGCAAGATAACATGCTGAAGGAATAGAATAATACAGTTTTATATGACGGTACGAATCATATGGTTGAATTAATATTTTATTATTATATGTAAATGACGTTCATTTGCATTACATAAAATACAATGTAGTATTATAAAAACATTAAATGTAATTGAAAGTTAACAAGTCAAGCGATATTTTGATATAAGGATTGCTAATAATTGCAATGTCATTGGAAATAAAATGTTATGTAAATGATAATGGATTATATTAGTTTATTATTAACAACTCTGTATAAATTAATACGATATCGCAGGTAGATATGACATCGTAGCCCGTAAATAGATGTGATATCGCAGGTAGCTATAATATCATAGATAGATGTCATATCGCAGGTAGATATGCCATTGTAGGTACATGTGATATCGTATGTAGATGCGGTATCGCAGGTAGATGCGATATCGCAAGTAGTTTCAATATCGCAGGTAGCTATAATATCGTAGAAAGATGTCATATCGCAGGTAGATGTGTTATCGTATGCAGATGCGGTATCGCAGGTAGATGCGATATCGCAGGTAGATGCAATATCGCAGGTAGATGCAATATCGCAGGTAGTTTCAATATCGCAGGTAGCTATAATATCGTAGGTAGATGTGATATCGCAGGTAGAAACGATATCGCAGGTAGACATTAATAAGTATACCTTAAGTAAAATATCACATGTGAGTAAGGTAGCATCCATGTTTTGTGTTTAGCGGGGTGTATATAAACAGTCAATGAATGTTATCACAGAATAGAAGAGACGATAAGTAAAAGTATATGAATATTATATTAGGATGCGATAAAGATTGCTAGTGTGTATTCACAGTTTTGAAAACTGGAAACACTAAACATAAAACATTAATATTGTTGTATTTTTTCTTTCCATTGTAATAAACACTCACTTCAATGCAAAGCCCACGATGTTTACAATTGAATTGCATATAAATGAAAAAAGAAATGACGTGGTATTTTACATTATGATTTAAGCTCAAGTTGCAAATTAATACTACGAAATTCAGAAGTAAAATGTCAGAGGTGGTACATCAATTCACTTAGGGTCCATACCTTAAAAAAATGAACTTCAAATTTCGATACTTTTCTAACTTGATCTAATGAGGTTATGAACTTGGCTTGGTTGGGTTTCTAGATGTCTAAGGGGTCATGCATAAATTACGTAGCGCAAATTTCATGATTTAATTAGCATTTGTTTCAATAAGATTCGAGCATAAGAAAGTTGATTACAGCCCGTAATTATTGTGAACCGAATTTGGCGTGAAAGCAAATGAAAGTAATTTGAAACCTGTTTTAAATACCGTTATTTACCTAAGTTATAACATAACCGTAACCATCAATAAAAACGAAATAATTGGTACGTTTTTCAGTTAACCGTAAAGAATAATTTTTTTAGCTGGAAATTATAACGGCCTAAAAGGAAGTTTTTGAAAAGAAATAATTTGAATGAATGTAATATTTAAATGAAACTGCAAAAAGTTTTTTATCGGTTTCCTAAAATGGTACAAAAACAGAAATGTTACTTTTTAACTTAGGAACACGAAGAAAAATTTAAGGAACTTTTCAATATTTTTTTGGAGTTTTGCTTTAGGGATTTATAATTTAAAGTTGGTGTAAAACGTAATAAAACTTAGCACACTTATTAAAACAAACTACATTGCAGTGTTTTGTACATTACACTACTTCCAAAAAAGATTCGTTAAACTATGTTTGTTATAGAAATTTTCTTTTAATTTGATTTTAGAACCGAATTTTGATTACCTCTGACACAACAAATAAACAAATATAAAAGAGTGCACTAGAAATGCAATGTTCAAAGAGTGGGCAGCAAAATGTTTACTGTATAACTTAACGTATGGGTGGGCCGATGTTATGATTTATAGGAAGATAAAAAAAGTGTTACTATGCAATATGATTATATACAGGGTGTTTCAGAAGTGTTGTGTTATGATTTCGGAAGTCAACATATAATAAGTTGTATAATTTAATGACAATAAAACAGAATTTAGGTAGAAATTGTTAAATAATATATTTTGTTGTGTTTAGTGAATTGCTAAGTAGAAACTGGAAGAAAGGAACTATTCTGAATTAATGATTCACAGGGGATGAAGTAAGAGAGGGTAAATACATCATCAATACGAATTTCTCTGAACCGTCACTGAAATAATACATTATTTTACAGAATGTAAAACTATGGAAGAACCAAATAATTAAAATTTGGAATCTGGTGCGAGTGCAAAGAAAAAATGCAAAAACCATTTGATCTGACCAAGTAGTTGTTGCGGCAAAGATTAAAATCAAACAGCATCATCAAATTTACATGCAGCTCTGCATAACTGATTAATTTGAATACATCAGAAAACTTATATGTTCAACTATTTGTTATGGAATAAAATGCATTATTCAAGAGAACACCACTACTATATAATATAAGAGAAATATACGAGTGTTTTAGTTGAATCAGAATTATTTGCAATTCAAATATCGTTAAGTTATGAGCAAATAAACTACAGTAGATTTATCACTGACCATCTACATCAATTCAATAAATCAATCTTCAGTTACACTTGTTTATATATCCATCATATATGGATTAAAGTAAAGCCAACGTTTTATGGTGAAAGAGATAGAGATCAACGAGTCTTGCGTCTACAAAACTCCATTTTTTCTTACATAAACTATTTTCATAGTTAGTCATAGAAGTAATGTTTATAATTTACACATTAAGAAAGATAATTTACTCCAAAAAATGTCGACCGTTAGTTAAGTGAATCACTTTTTTACACATTTATATTCTCAAAAGATTCTCAATTAGCCTGAGCATTGTAAAACGATTGTTAAAGTACAAATACAGACTACTTCGCGAATAGAAAATTAATAAACTAATAATAAGCTTGATGGTCTGAACTTTCTAAAGTAATTGGTAATATAATAAATCATGTTGGCATCATAAGGGGTCTGATCATGCAGTTTTTTTTTATTGTGATGTTGGTTACATTGTTGAGTGGTTATCTGTCTGCCAGAGTAGAGTACCTACCTTCTTTAAGCATGTCTGTAGTGTGTAGTGTCTTGTTTGTTAGGTTAGGTTTATTTACAACATGGATATGTCAATTATTATAAGTAATGTTATTGCATTTCACATTATTTATATACGATGTCGATTGTTTGGCATTCCATTGCTATACACATATTATTTATTTAATAATTGACAGCGGATGTGGAAATTGCAAGTCAAGTTCATGATGTACTTCACAAAACAAGTGAGATTAAATCATTGTAATTGATTTATTATCTGTCTTAGAAGAAAATGAAGTAACAGCGTATATTAGCATAAATAATAAACGGTTAAGCTAAACTATAGTGATTTTTATCTGACCATTTGCATATATTATACTACAAAGAATAATGTCTGTGACGACACAGTTGGGTAAGAGCATTGATACTTGACTCTGACTACTGTGTTCTCGGGTTCGATCCCCGGGCCAGAGTTATATATTCTGGGTTTGATAAAATAAGATTTAATTGGTTGTGTGCAACCATAGAAAAATGAATATTGAAAAAAAATGATCACAGAAAGAAAAATTCGAGAACGAAAATAGCAAAAGGAAAAAAAAAGAAAAAGGAAAGAAGAAGAAAAAAGAACAGCTTGGAGAGAGAGGATGAAGAAGAGATTGGATGGAAATGGGAACATATAGTTAAGGCAATTGCTGCATCATATCGAGATGCTGACATAGGAAAAGAATGAGGATCTTGGAGTTCTTTGAAATGGAATAAGGAAAGAAGCTGAAACATAGAAAAAGAAAGAATTATATTATATTGTATAAGTTATATGTTATACGAAAAATGTATATAAAATGTAATATTGATTTAAAAGTGCTAATAACTACTAATAGTTGATGCACTGAAAAATAAATATTAAAAAAAAAAAAAAAGAAAAAAGAATAATGTCAGAGACTGACAATAGTCAAAAACTGCTCCGCAAATTATCTATTTCTAACAACATTTAATTAGTTAGGGAATATCCCTATTATAGATTTAGAATCTTCAACTTAAAAATAAAGCTCCAAGGAATCAATGAAACAAGAAGTATTTAAGCTTCTATAATTTTTTTAATAGGTTTTTGTAACAACAATTTATTTGAGCTAAATACCAAAATTGTTTCACAGTGGTATATGATTAATTGCAACGTTTACAGATGCTGCTATTTTGGATGATGGCTGCTTTTTATAAGCGTCTTGTAAGACTTCTGCTATACCAGAAGACATTGATAAGGTTTGAGGTATGCTTATATTTTCTTTCCACACCTGTAACATTTCCAAAATTGCATTTATCTTATATAAACATAACTTGTATTCTTTGTAGGCTATTATAGTATAGCAAAATAAATTTTGAATTGGTACCTTTTTATTCCAAAGTAGGCCACCGCTGTCTAAATGATTTTTTGAATTTTGTACGCTCATTTTTGTTTACTGGAAAATCGGTCCGTTATCAAAAGAACAAATGCATAATAGATATTTAAAGAATTAATTTGTGAAATTTTTAGTAAAAAACATTTTTATAAAAATTAACTTTATAAAACAATGGAAAATATGATTAGTATCATAACAATCTAAATTAACAAATTAAAAAATGTCTTAATACGAAAAAAAAAAACAATAAAGCAAAGAAAACAATTGTGCGATAATATATGATATTATGATAAACCCAATTATTTTTTAAATAAAATATTTCAAAATTATAGGTGAACAAAACTTTATGTACATAAATTTTACGAATTATCCATAAAAGCAACCGAATTTACAATTAGAATGAATGAAAGAAGCAGTTACGAAAGACTTTTGGATAAGTATTTAGATGGAAAACACCGCAATGAAAAATCCGCTTCACAAGACTTCTCCAGAAATTATGAAAGCAGCAAAGATGTATCTGCACCCAGACCTCGTTCAGCCAGCGGAAGAAAGAAGACAATCATGGAAATGTTGCAGGACGGAGAATTTGTAGCAGCCAGTAAGCAAATTGTAAGCCTATATTCATCAGATACTCGGCCGGTCGGTAAAAATTCTCAAAAGATTAGAGCATCCTCCACAGACTCATTAAAAACGAAAATGAAATCAACTCCATTAGCTACGATTGGACCGATAGTGGCACCTGGTTGCACAGTAGAAGAATGTCATTCGGCACTAACGGGAAGTGTGGCATACGAATGCCAACCACCAAAGCCAACAAGATCTCCGTCGTATGAACGATACAATCCGACATTTCCTAAAGTCCCCAGTTACTCAATAAGGTCGGAGAAACCACCTGCAAGCGATAAAGAAACACAGTTCTTATGCTCGATCAAGAACTACATTCCTAACTCGAAAACCCGTACTGACAGAAATGCTTATGACGCACGTAAGAAGCAAGGATTGTATGGATCTAGTTCTATGAGTGAATCGAAGCCAATTTATACAGACCCCGATGTGAAAGAGAAGAGCTATTCTTCAAATGTAACCGATAGGATCAACTATGCCCCAACGCATTGCGATGAAACAGATATACGTTATTTCACTCCAATAAAAACCGGACCGGAAGTCGGCATTCAACGAAAATTAGGTAAACGTACGGAATTCGATGGAAAAGCTGATCAAACGTACGACGACTTAAAACCCGAAGTTGCTCATTATAAAACAAAAAGTAAAAGTGGCCGACAATTTATGGAAAATGTGAAGTATTATACGGATGAGAAAAAAGGAAATGATGCTAACATCAAAATGTCAACGGGAATGAAGTGGAACAACAGCTTTGCTGAAAAAAGCTTTCAGAACTTGAAAGTAGATTACGTTAGAAACAACAAAACGCACATAATGCCTAGAAGTGTGTCAACTGAATCCTATCCTAGTACCGATGAACAAGTCACGGGAGTGCAACGAAATCCGAAGGAGTATCTTGCAAGAAATATGAGCGAAGAGTTTACACCTTGCAAAGATACCTACAAGAAAGAAAGAACAAAACCTGCACCAGTGGACAAATATTCCGAATATTGTACTGCCGTACATGACAGGGCTCCAACCAAATTAGATAATCGTCTGAGCAATGACAAGCAAATGGATCAAATATTTAATGAGAACAAGAACCTACCATCATCACTAAGATGGGATGAACGACCACAGAAACGATATAAGCCAGAGAAGGATTTGTTGCAACAAATGAAAATAAAACCTATCAAATTTGAAGTGGAAGGCAAAAATAGTTCAGATCCCAAATATTCAGTTTCTATTAACTTAACCAATAAAAACAAAAATAGTAACAAAGAAATTCAACAGGGTGATATGTTAGTAAAACAAAATCCACCAGAGCCACCCCCTCCAACGCAAGTACCACCATTAGCCACTCTAAATGAAAATTCACCGTCATTTATTACAATTGTGCCAACTACTTGTATATCGCCATATATTACAGGACCAAATATTGAAGTTTTAGTAATAAGTATTTGTGAGAAAATTCCTGTAAAAATTCCACCATTTTTGTTGTATATTGCGGAACAACTTAATACTACGTTAGACAGCCCTTTATCGACATATTCATGTTATAAAGATTTATCCACTGCTAACAACGTTTCGAACGCGCCTGATGAACCTGCTACTTTATTTACATCCGTTTCTCCCATTACATCTATGTCTCCTTATATAACTGGTCCTTGTCAATTAGACTCATTTAATGATACCGCTAAAAAGTTCTACATTTTTGGAAAACCATCTACTTATGAAAATGATCGGCTTAAACTACAAGAAAATCCTAGTAGTTCAGAGTGTTCGGATTCGCCTTCGTGTGTGAATAAAATACCCATATTTTACAGATTTACAGACGTTGGGTTCGAGTGCCAAATGCCAAATCCTATTTTCAATTTTCAAAAATTAAAAAGGAGACTTGCAGTACCTTTAGCGTCTAAAGAAGAAAGCGAGATGAAAGTAAATTATAACAATGTGGCTATTGAACAAAGTGTAGATGCATTGTGCGATAATAAGGATACTGCGGAAGACAGCGTTCCTGTTAATTGTACTCCTACTAAAAACATGAGCGATGCTAATATAAACAGCTTGACTGAAAATAAAGCAGGGGCAGTGCCCGTGTCCTTGTTTGAACATAATGTAATAATTCCAGAACCTGTTCTAAATATGCCACTAGAAGAAAGTTTTATAAAGATTGAATCCCCATTAAACGAGGTTCCTCACTTAGATCTTAAAATGGAAAATGGGAGCCAACCAGTACCTATTTGTGAAATTAATTATTCAATTAATAAAGCAAATAACATACCACCATATTCGGAAATGAGGGAAATAGTAATTGTTTCTGATGTCATCAAATCGGGGGATAGTCTTTGTGAATCAGAGAAAAATAGCGCTGATGAAAATACTTTATTGCCAAATATTCGTGATTGGGGTGACAGTAACAGTCTACCGAGTTCTCAAAATACCAACTTGACTGAAGCGGAAAATGTAAAATTGGAGAATTCAAAGCCAGTTGAACCCAAGTGTACAGATATGAATGAAATCAACTATAAACAGAAAATTGAATTATTAAAAAATTATTGCGAATCTTTAAATTTGGCGAAAGATAAGGTGCTTCAAAATATTTCCAGTTCCGATTTGGTAAACGAAAATAAAGAAATTCCACGCAGTCCACCTAGTGTTAAAAACTCAAATTATAATCTACAAGCTGAGAATAAACTTCCGGAACCAGAGCTTACGTCATTATTTGAAAGACCAGTCACTAAACATAAAAGAAAAGGTAAAATTTCAGCAACAAGTTCTACGCCAATGAATTCAGAAGAACTAATGCATGCAGACACAGTTAAGCTCAACAGTAATAACACCAAGAACATAACTGAGCTTTTTAAAGCGGCGAATAATATAAAAAGTGCATATAAAACATTAATCACTCGTGTTAGGGATACCAACATCCGGGAATTGGAGGACATGGAAGATAAGATTGAAAACATATTAGAGTCCAATGTTTTTGTTAATGAAGCTGATATTAGCACCACTCTGGTAAGAGAACCAACAAAAGGCATAAAACACCACCATTCTAAATTTGCATCAGTAAAAGATATTGATCAAATAGATCAGTTGTATTCAGAAAGCAATACCAATACCCACCGCAAAGGTTCGTATCAAGTAGCGGAACACAACACAAATATGACGGACGTTAATTATAGTGAAAATGTTGAAATGTACCCAAACGAAAATAAAAAAAATATTGAAGAAAAAGATGTTCACGAAGACTTGAAAACATCAAAACTAACAAAGACACAATGTGAGAAAACCTCGGTCAAATTTGTTAGTACGGAACGTGTGGGAGCTGCAGGAGATAAGTCCTGTGACAACAGTTTTCGTTCTATTACAACAGACTTTGCAGAAAATGGTTTGGGATGCAATAATACTCAAGCAATAAATGAGGTGTTTGTGACTGAAAAAAAAGAAGTGATCAATATGGGTGCCAAGAAAATAAGGTCGAAAAGGGGTTCAAATATTTCATTTAGCTCTAAAGGTAAAAATACACCTACTACATGTAACTCTGATTTAAATAGTGACATTTGTGACTCCAAGAAAAAAACATTAGTTGTAGATCATATGACGATGGACACAGACATAACAAGAACTGTTGATTTTCAGACAATTTCAAGTAAAAGTAAAATATTTACACAGTTTCCGTCTTTCAAGACAATTCCTGCATGCTTAGACAGTACACATAAACTGAAATTTGAAGACATATCAAATTATGTCATGGCAATTATCTCAGTTCCGTCAGAAGCTTATGAAAAGAAGCATTGCTTTACAACCAGACATTTATCGCATGTTGTTGAACATGAAATAATGGGTATGGATATTGATGAATCTAATAGAATGTTAAAGAAAATTGTTAACTGCGAGATTAAGAATATACCAGCGGATAACAAATCAATCAAAGTACCTTTACAACGCAGCAAATGTAAAGACGAATGTTCAGTAAATGAAAAGAAATTGAGCTCCAATAAAAAGTCCCGCAAAGTTATGTATAGATGTAAAGAAAAACTTCCAAGTGAAAGTGACATCACTCCTTGTGAAGATAAGGTGGTAGAAGAGAGATCTGCAGCAAGTGACTGTAAAGAAGAAGTAGTTGCTGAAGTTAAAGAAAAGGAAAAAAAAATAAAAATCAAAGACAGTAGTTTGGAAAATAACCAATGCATAAAATCACCAAAGTACGATAAGAAGAAAACAACTTCGCAGATTTTAGCAGGAACAAAAGCAATCAGAGAAGCTATTGTTCTTCTCAGTGGACAAAATTTGCCTGTAAATATAGATGAGTCACAAGGCACTGAGTGTAACAATTCTACGGATTGTAGTACTGATAAAGGGCAGACTGACACGAAAACGATAATTGACTGTGCAATTAAGAAGGTAATCAATGTTCAAAGCGAACTTAACAAGACCGATGTCAAGGATCAAGACGACGGGATACGGATGTTACTGGAGATGAGGAACAAGTGGTGCGGTTTAGAAACCCGACTGGATGGAATGCGTTTTGAACATAAGAAACGGGAAAGGGCATGTGATGAAAAAATGTTGAAATTAGCCAAAGTTAAAATTGAGAGAATAAGAACAAAGTTAAATAATATTATAAGGAAGAATGATGACCAGAATAAAAAAATTGACCAAATGAAAGATATAGTAAATTGCAATATTAACAAACTACAGAGTCATCAAGATGATCCTAAAACAATGAATTTAGCTGTGACTGCAAGTTAAAAACACTATTAGTCCTTAAGCAACAGTAGTTTAATGTCATATTTTTTTTATAGGCTGTGGTTATTTTTATAGATGCTATAATATTTCAATAAATATTATAAGTAAATTTATGTTCTAATTTATTTTTGGAAAATGCACAATAAATTATTTGTTCTCATTTCTAAAATATGTTTAACTTTGATTATGTAAATCTAAGTAAGAGGCTGTGGTGATACATTACACTGGTTTAGCAGATCATTAAGAATTCTAAATTGGGTTCCACTTTAACCAATTTCCAAGTACTTGCGTATTCGCGAGTGGTGAAAGGTTATATTATTGAAACTAAATATTGTCGTAGTCTATTTTCAATAAAAAATGAAAAGTTGTATTGATCAGTTCATCATCATAGGTACATTTATTTACCAGCCGCCAATTTTCGATAGTAGTTCTACCTATTTATTTTGGCAGCTTTTTGATTGGTAGATTTCAATGATTATGATATGTTATATGTATTTACATACATCTATGTATAAATTTTGAATTGTTTTATTATCCATTTTGTAGTGAATAATCTTGAACGGGGGCAAAACAGTGAACGTTTGCACTGTTTATCGTGGAAGTATTTCTGCAAATACAAACAGAAGTATCCTGTATCAGTTGTGAACTTGCAAAGGTTTGGGAAGTTTTTCATAAACTTTTACCTTATTACTTTACTGTAACTTAAATTACTAAGATCAAATTCATTGTGTAATATTAAATTAGCGTTTGTTGATAAACTGTGGTTTTTTTAGAATTTATTTTTAAGAAAACTTAAGAATCGAGAAAATTCAATGAGTACAAATTTGAGTGGGCTTGTGTCCTCATTTTTTAGTGGTCGATTTTTCAATTGTTGATTGAAATTGATGTTAATAAATGTGTATTGGCGTGTCTATTTTATTAAATATCTAAATGTTGACGGAGATATAGCAATTAAAAATTTGAATTGTAGTTTTAGCGCTAGAAATGGTCGGCCATTTTAACGTCAGTTATTTGTTGAGTAGGTCAGTGCTCTGGTGATGTTTTGTAGCTGTTGGTAGTCAAATAATCAAGTCAAGTCAAAGAATAATAACTTTTTAATTTATTTAACCCTGTTACGGTAGACATAGTATTGAAATTTGATTGTTCCTTGAAATAGCTGTAAATAATATTTGATATTTTGATATATAAATACATATAGCAGAGATTTATGAACTGTAAGGTTGGCAGCGATTGTGATGTCACATGCATTTGGAATGTGTACAACGTTGAATCCTTTTAATAATTAAAGAGTCAAAATGACTTTTTTAATTGCTAATATCTCCTAACATATAATGAGTTATTAAAAAATAATTGTACGTTTGAGGTTCTATTAACCCAATTTATCAATATATAATACACTTTTATAGAAATTAAAACATAGGACACAAGCCCATTCAAAATACATAGAGTATTACTCTATGCGGAATAAGGTCATACAGTCGAAATTTAAATTAGGACACCAGAATATTAACAATATTAGGTATAAACAATTTTACCTAATATTTGGGTGCCATTTTTCGGCATCATGAAAGATAAATCCACCTTTTTGCACATTAACCTAATCATATTATTTCTTAAGAGCCCTTTTAGGCATTAAAGACCCTTTAAATGCATCAATTATTTGAGAGGAACGTTGGATATCACTGTTGTTTAAGAATATGATACAAGACGAATGCGAACAGGGAACAGCGGATGGTAAGGTTGGGCCGGGTTTGTTTTGAATCTAATTTAATACGTACTCTGTATAAGCGGATGAAATTCTTGTTTAAACGAAATTCACAATGTTTGATTTAGTAAGCTCCGTGTCTACAAAAGATTAAAGTGCGGCAAGTCGAGCAAAGATGACGCTGTGTTACACATTACAAATTATTTACACTCTTAAGTTATTCGTTTATTGTTATAAAATATGATATTTACGTTTGATTGTTATATAAATATTACTCTACAGTTTTATAATTTGTAATCTTTATAAAGTAGCGCTTACTTTGACTTAAGATTAAATTAAAGTAACATTTTCTGTTCAAATATTTAAAAATATAATTAATATTTATAAAGAAAATAAGTTCTGAAAGAAACTGTTATACAATCACGAAAGATGCGTAATAGAATTCTAACTATATGAATTTCGGCGGTGACAAAGTATATGGTGAACCTTATCTTATTCGTTGCTAAGTTGGCGGGATAGTTCTTTTTCTTTGTATCGTAGATTTATATGGCCGCTTTTATACATTATACAAATAACCTTAAAAGATACTTTATGGTGTCTTTACACTGGACAGCACATTGTTAATAATTTCCTAAAAATTTTATTACTTGTTAGTTTTATATCTGATACAGAGATGTCACACGAATCAACAACAAATACTTTGCTTTCATTAAACATTTATGATTTATGACAGGTTTGAGCCCCAGCTAAATGAATGTATTCATAATTTAAATGGTAAAAAGAAATTAATTGTTTTATGACTAATACTTTATAGGGGGATGAATAACTTTGCATGTATTTAAAAACATCAATAAAGTAAAATGATACCGTGTGATATTACTTCATGCTTTATTGAAAAAAAATAATTACAACCACTTGTATATTAATTTGATTAAAAATATTTTTAATTGAACAATTTTTTTTAATTAAATGTGTCTAATGAAATAAAAACGGTATAATAATATACGTCAACCCTCTTTAATGAGAGAGTCAACCAACCCTTATGTTGTGCTACCCTTACTGTAATTCATGTCGTAACATTTTTTTAAATAAAAATCAAATGATAAAAAAATATTATTTTCAAACGTTTCTTTTTAAAAAGTTGCTCAAAGTTGGTCTGCTGTCATCTTTTAAAGCTCTACACCTGAAAGTTGTAAGTTTATTTTTGCAAAGTCTTACCGCGAGTCATGGCTGAATTGTTAGAAATCAAAGTCTTGGACAGTATTGAAAACGAAAGGAAATCGATATACAATTCAGCTTAATGTGATATTTTAACAACTCGAATACACTCTATTGTATGGTCAAAAGAAGATAAAATTGGATTTAGTGCACCACAAAAAAAAAATCATTTATAGTATCCGGCTCGAAGGACCAAACTACATATTTAGAAACTGAATTTTCAATTTTATTGGGTTTTAAAAATATCGTATCGCAATTAATAACCTACTTGTGATGATCTGTTTAATATTTAAAGAGAGAATAAAATTTACAGATGGCTTTTCATTTAATTAGCTCACAAGTCTTTACATTTCTTATGGAGACTGGGAAATATAAATAATTGATAATTAAAGAAGCTTCTATAGACGAATGGTCATAAAGTAATGAGCGTAACTTCTGTACAATGTCTACTGTACAGACCGCATAATTTGACATGGAAAATACAACAATTCTCTATTATTATTCATATTTATATACACTTGAAGTTAAGTTTTAACTTTATTATTGGAAACAAACAATTAACTCCACATTGTATGGGAAAATAAGAAACAATGTGTACGGTTTTCTATTATTGTTGCTTTGTTGAATTCGTACATACTTCCAGTGACGGATTTACGTAGAAGCGGTACCCGTTAGACAGGGATGCGTCATTAACAAAATGTTTTTAGGGGGCTTGGGAAAAGGACAAAATTATTATAATTCTCAAATGATGATTTTTATACAAGATCTCAGATTTCATATTATCCTTCTTGCCATACTATATCATATGTAAATAAGTATTTTAGAGAGAGAGAGAGAGAGAAGAGTTGGGAGTGGGCGAGTGGCATCATTAAGGAATAATCCTCCGTTTGCAGAGTATGGAAATTTACTACCATAGAATACTATGGTAAGTTTTGTCGTGTACCTTTGTATCTTTTAGTTATATAATAACTAGCTCTGCCAACATGCTTGTTGGTTTACCTTAATGATTACCGCAAGCACGAATATATGTACATCTGTGACAAAACGGTACAGGACATTTTACATGTAACAAGTCGGTACAGGAAATTTTATCCTGATTTAATAAATGGCAAGTACATCAAAACAAAATATTATTTTTTCATACGAATCTAAATATTACTTATAATTATAATTAAGATGCGTTAATTGATGTTGGCCATGTACGGTTCGACCCCGAGCATGCTCGTTCGGAGTTTCCCTGAATGTTACCATCAGGGGTCTACTCAATTCAGTCTAATCCACCACTGCATATCTCTATGAAATGTGTCCAGTTGTTTATTCCTTATTCTTGCAGTTCGTGCAATACTTGCTGTTTTGTCTACGACCTGCAGCGCCCCCCTGACCTTTGAGACATGTGACAAACTGGATCGTTACGTAGGGTCATGGCCAGCTCCATATAAGCGCGCCACGTTCAATCCGCCATAAAACTTGATTTCTCATTAAACGATTGCGTCCAAGTATTCGAAACCGTACGTTCGGGTATATTGAGAAAACGTAAGCGTTAATTTTTGAAACTTGTTTTCTAAATACATTGAATAATTATTAACATTTTGTCTAATTAACAGTTTATGTGTTTAATTAGAATAATTTATGTGTTAATGATAATAAGAAGTTATAAATAAAGTCTTTAAGATGTTTGCCGACAAATACACACCGACAACTACGTTTTGTAACGTTACTGATTAGCGTTAGCAAATAAATGTTGTAATCAACTAATCCTGATAATGACCCGGAAATATAAAAATCGTGCGCTGCTAAACACTGTACGAGTATATGATGTACTACTATGTTTGAGTTCCAAGCATTAAGCTTAAGGACTTGCTATTATACTCCTACATGTATTTCCAGATGATATTCGTTTCACCACCCATAAAACTTCTGGAAATTGCAGGTCAGAGTAAGGCGATAATTTTTTTATTTCCTGAAGCTACAAATAAAATTAATTAAAGCAGATATTTTTATAAATGTTGAAATTTTTGTAAAATATGTCAAATAAATGGAAATAAGAAAACTGTTTACTTTTTACAAATTAACAAGAATGAAGATATTATTCAATTAAGTTTAATAGAATCTAAATTGACTAAACGATCTTTTTCTTTTCATATTTTCTATACAGATGTGTTACTTGACTGATATTTATTCCAAAACATTTTCCAAATTTCAATTTATTGAGTAACTGAAAAAGTTTTTGAGTTCAGATCGGCTTATCCTGGTTTCAGCAACATTTTAAATAAAGCTCTCTATTCCACTCTGCTGGTGATCACGTGGTATTGATTTAAAACTTTTTTAGGTTAAAATAAAAGGAAAGTTCTAAATTTATTCATGTATTCATAAAATGTATTGAATATAAAATAGATTAGACTTAGCTAAAGCCTCAATTTTAATAATTGTGTATATAAGTCGTGACGTCAGCTAAGGATTAGGGTTCAAATTCAGATTATAAGTTTATTAAAAAACTAGAATTAAAGTGTCATTAGATAAAATAGCATGAACGGAGTTCGCTAGAGAGTTTGAAATGACATTTAATTTATATAAAAAGTGTTTGGGATTTCCATGGATTTTCGTACCAGTACTTGCGTTTGGTGGTGTGGTGGCTAACCTTATCCATCCTCTGCTTTGTCATACTTTGCATAAGTTGTTCATTTCCGTATTACTACAAAACCACTTCCTGTTAGTTTGCCTTCAAATTTCAAAACCACAACCAGAACACAAGGAGATAAGGAGTAGCGTTCTTCGGAATAGTTTTATTAAATAAAGAGGTGTATCAATAGAACCTGACTGTTTTGTTTCTCGAATAACACGTAAACCAAATGAAATATTAATGATTTTAATTGTTTATTGTAAAGCTAATACACGGGAATTATTTATAAATAAAGCATTATTCAAATACTTACAATGGCTTCTCCGAGAGATGATCATTCATTTCGCTATATTTTTCATAATTCTGAATCTATTTATGCAAGTGTTTCTCCAGTACGTTTATCTTATGTGTAAGCCATTATTCTTTGTTTTTTCATATTCTTAATGTATGCGTCCACAGGTCCGCATACTCTCATAAAACTTATTGTATCAAATATGGAAAAGAAGAAAATCTGGTGGGTAGCGTTACGGGTTTTAATGTTATCTGTATGGTTAGTCATATAGATTTCTTATGGTCGACATTATCAACGAGTTTGCTACGAAGAGCAACTAATCTTAGTTGTACTTGGGCAACTCTAATGCTTATTATTTTATCTGAATTGTTTTCCACTCTCAGTGTTTCGTTCCCAAAGACTAACTTTCGCTCAAGTTATGTACGAATATGTATTCCATTATGATTCGGATCTCGGATGCGACAACTAATAGATCGCAGTGCGGCACATTTAGCTTCAGATATATAAACCGTATTATGAATTTTGAAGTACGAGTATTAAAAAAACATTAAATTGAAAACTTTTTCTAATGATAAAGTATGTTAATACGACTATATCTATAAAAGTTGCAGTGTGAAGGAGCCTTAAGAATAATAAATACTATATTCAAAAATTGCACAAGGTATTCAGAACTGAATAACATCGTAAAAAACTATTACAGGTTTTCAGAATTAAGGTGTGTGAACTATGTTTAGAACCAATTCAAAAAACATACAACTCTAAAAATTCAATCTTGTTCGATTGTCAATATTGATGATTAATGATGATATAGGTTATATATTATTGTAAGTTTGTTTTCTTGGATAGTTGCCCTTGAATAGGACGTTAGATGGAGATAAAAAACATAGATAGAAAGAGACGTAGAAACTTGTAGAATTGTTGCATAAGAGTAGTTTATCCGTTTACAGCCATGAAGCTAGTAAATGCTTGGGGCTATCTTTTGAACACATATTCGTGTAGTTGTAGTTTTGTGATGCACGGGATGAACATTGCACATTTTTGTAAGGCTTTTATTTTATATTCAAGGTGGGATAGAAAGTAACAGGAGCTTTTGAATGCAGCCACTATTAAATTGATTCCATTTTTACCATGTTGCCACTGTATATTATTATACAAGTAGTTTTGTTTGAAAGCCAAAAATGTATTCTTAAAAATTCATGGAACACTTTTATTTAAAGTTAAATTTTGACTACTTAAAAAATTGATTAACTGTTTAAATTTAAAATATCTACACTTTTCTGGCTTCTATGCAATTTTTTTCAAATTCATGGACCTTTTTTTCTTAAAGTTAAAGTTTGTTACGCTAGTCCTATATTATAGTGTTCCAAGTGAAAGTTTATATGTTTACGCGATTCTTATGGTGGCTCGAAAACTGTTCCAAGCATCATTTTGAAAATTGCCTATTTTGTAGAGAAAAAAATTGTAAGACTTTTACCATCCTCGAATTTTCCCCTGAATTTCCTGGAAACCCGTAATTTTGGAAAAACTAAAAAAAATTTTGTTACATTTTGCTGTATAACTTTTAATTAATTTTAACAAAAATGGTTAAATTTAATTGCTAATTGGTGAATTAAAAGCGTATAACAATGTAATATTTCTTCCGCCTTCAATTAATTGTTACATTTAGTCTGTAAATATTGTCAGAAAATAATAGCAAAATACTTGATTTTCTTGTACTGTAAATTTTGCTCGTAAGTAATGTTGCCGCTCTGTCAGGCGCAATGATGTGTAAGTTTTATTAAATTTATGGACTTTTTTGCTAATTTTTTTTTATTCTTTGAAGTATTTTAATGCAGTTATGTTCCATATGCTCTAAAATAAAAAACTGCTTCATTACATTTTAAATATCTATGCAATTTTGGGTTTTATGCGACCTTTTTTATTTTCATGGACATTTTTTTTCTAATTTATTTTTTTTATACTTTGTAATAATTTGATGCAGTTATGTTCCTTATGCTCTAAAATAAAAAACTGCTTCACTACATTTTAAATATCTATGCAATTTTAGGTTTTATGCGACCTTTTTTATTTTCATGGACATTTTTTTTCTAATTTTTTTTTTTTATACTTTGTAATAATTTGATGCAGTTATGTTCCTTATGCTCTAAAATAAAAAACTGCTTCATTACATTTTAAATATCTATGCAATTTTGGGTTTTATGCGACCTTTTTTATTTGCATGGACATTTTTTTTCTAATTTATTTTTTTTATACTTTGTAATAATTTGATGCAGTTATGTTCCTTATGCTCTAAAATAAAAAACTGCTTCATTACATTTTAAATATCTATGCAATTTTGGTTTTAATGCGACCTTTTTTATTTTCATGGACATTTTTTTTTCTAAATTTTTTTTTTGATTCTTTGGAATAATTTAATGCAGTTATGTTCCTTACGATTTAAAATAAAAAACTGCTTCATTATATTTTTAATATCTATGCGATTCTGGCTTTTATGCGACCTTTTTTAAATTCATGGACTTTTTTTTCTAAAAATTTTTTTGGATTTCTTGAATTTTTTTAATGTAGTTATGTTCACTAGGGTTTAAAGTAAATAACTGCTTCATTACATTTTAAATATCTATGCGATTCTGGCTTTTATGCGACCTTTTTTAAATTCATGGACTTTTTTTACTAAAATTTTTTTTTGGATTTCTTGAAATTTTTTGATGTAGTTATGTTCACTAGGCTTTAAAGTAAATAACTGCTTCATTATATTTTAAATATCTATGCGATTCTGGCTTTTATGCGACCTTTTTTAAATTCATGGACTTTTTTTTCTAAATTTTTTTTTTGGATTTCTTGAAATATTTTGATCTAGTTATGTTCACTAGGCTTTAAAGTAAATAACTGCTTCATTATATTTTAAATATCTTTGCGATTCTGGCTTTTATGCGACCTTTTTTAAATTCATGGACTTTTTTTTCTAAAATTTTTTTTTGGATTTCTTGAATTTTTTTGATGTAGTTATGTTCACTAGGCTTTAAAGTAAATAACTGCTTCATTACATTTTAAATATCTAAGCGATTCTGGCTTTTATGCGACCTTTTTTAAATTCATGGACATTTTTTTTCTAAAAATATTTTTTGGCTTTCTTAATTTTTTTTGATGCAGTTATGTTTGTAATGTTTTAAATTGAAGAACTGCTTCATTAGATTTTAAATATCTACGCAGAAACTCAAAAAATTGCATTGCTCTTAAAATCATAAAAGTGAACCTTTTCATCATTTTTAACAAGATTATAGTCTTCTTTCATTACTTTTTTTTCTAAAATTTTTTTTTGGATTTCTTAAATTTTTTTGATGCAGTTATGTTCGTTATGTTTTAAATTAAAGAACTGCTTCATTAGATTTTAAATATCTACGCAGAAACTCAAAAAATTACATTGCTCTTAAAATCATAAAAGTGAACCTTTTCATCATTTTTAACAAGATTATAGTCTTCTTTCATTGAAAAACTGAAGAAGAAAATATGTTATTTTAATAACGGTTTTTTATATAATTTTGAATGCTGATTTCAAATTTGTAATTAATTTTTAGATAAGTCTTTTCATTTACGAGATATCGCCATAAAAAGACGAACAATTTTTATGAAAAGTAAGAAGACTATACTCTTCTTACTTTTCATAAAAAATTAGGAAAAATATATGTCATTTTATAACGGATTTTAACTTAATTTTGAATGCTGAATTCAAATTTATAATTCATTTTTAAATAAGTATTTTATTTTATGATATATCAATATATTAAATCTTTATGGGAGTATGCAATGAAAGAAGACTATAATCTTGTTAAAAATGATGAAAAGGTTCACTTTTATGATTTTAAGAGCAATGCAATTTTTTGAGTTCCTGCGTAGATATTTAAAATCTAATGATGCAGTTCTTTAATTTAAAATATTACGAACATAACTGCATCAAAAAATTTCAGGAAATCCAAAAAAAATTTTTGGAAAGAAAAGTCCATGAATTTAATAAAGGTTGCATAAAAGCCAGAATCGCGTGAATATTTAAAATGTAATGAAGCAGTTATTTACTTTAAAGCCTAGCGAACATAACTGCATCAAAAATTTTTAAGAAATCCAAAAAAAAATTTAAGAAAGAAAAGTCCATGAATTTATAAAAGGTCGCATAAAAGTCAGAATCGCGAAGATATTTAAAATGTAATGAAGCAGTTATTTACTTTAAAGCCTAGTGAATATAACTACATCAAAAAATTTCAAGAAATCCAAAAAAAAATTTTAGAAAAAAAGTCCATGAATTTAAAAAAAATCGCATAAAAGTCAGAATCGCGTAGATATTCAAAATGTAATGAAGCAGTTATGCACTTTAAAGTCTAGTGAACATAACTGCATCAAAAAATTTCAAGAAATCCAAAAAAAATTTTTAGAAAAAAAGTCCATGAATTTAAAAAAAGTCGCATAAAACACAAAATCGAGTAGATATTTAAAATCTAATGATACAGTTTTTTATTTTAGAGCATAAGGAACATAACTGCATTAAAAAATTTCAAGAAAATGGATTTTATTCTTTTTTTAAAAATGTCCATGAAAATAAAAAAGGACGCATAAAAACCAAATTCGCGTAGATATTTAAAATCTAGTGAATCAGTTCTTTATTTTAGAGCATAGCGAATATAACTGCTTCAAAATTTTTCAAATAAACTAAAAAAAATCTTTTCTCAAAATTGTCCATGAATTTAAAAAAGCTCGCATAAAAGTCAGACACGCTTAGTTATTTAAAATTTAATCAAGGATTTATTTATATTTGAGCATACCGAAGGTAACTGTATCAAAGAAATTGAAAAAAATAACTTGGTTTCTAAAAAAAAAGCCTATTAATTGAAGAAAGATTGAAAAAAGCCAGAAAAGCGTAGATATTGGAAATTTAATTAAACAGTTTATCAATTTAAAGTGTAGCGGATATAGATCAATTAAAAAATTAAACACTCACACTCGTTGTCTTGCGACGGGCCGAACTAGTTATCTGTTATAGTTTTCGAAAAATCTTCGTTTATTGTCAGTACTTTGATTCTATTATTGTTTATATAAAAGTTAGAAAAGTACCATGAATCTATAGAAGCTTCTCTTTCTATAACAAACATTTAATGCACATACCCATTACCTTCCAACGGGACACGAAGTATTTAAATAAATGTCTGTACTTACCTTTTTGGATGTAGATGAAGCACTAGTCGCAATTCTGCTTAACATCACTTTTAACACAATTACAATTAAAATATTGCATGATGATTTATGATATTGTCAATGAATATGCAAAAGTAACAACTATGAATAACGTTCCAAAAACGATTTACCAATAACATTATTTACTGAAAATTTGACTAAACCACTAAAGATACATGGTAAGTAAATCTACAACACATTTATTTAACAAATTAAGCAATTTAGCGATGTTTTGAAATATTACCATTGTATGTAAATATGAATATATATTAAGTACACAATGTTTAAGCATAAGTACGGTGAAACAGTGCTAATACCAGATGTTAAACAAATTGAAAAATATATCTTGCATCTTGCTAATTGTAGAATAAAGTCTGGAGAAGTTGTTTTGATAGTTAAAAGCATGTCAGTTTCCATCAGTTACCCATAAACCAAGGCGCAGTGCATTGCAAAGTGTAAAGACTAAAAAATTGAGGTTATAAAGCTGGTAAAGCCGGTGCCGATGCGTTTAGAGCTCAGAGCATGCGTAGTATGGATGTGCGGAACGGGAAACGGAAATATTATGTTCATGACATTGGATAAATTTGCTTGAAACAATAAAGAATAAATGATTGACAAAATGATAAACATTAAAAATTAGAGAGACCTTAATCATTTTGAGAAATGAAGATTCGGAGCACTTATAATTATACTCCAAGGAAGTTATATACCTAATATTATATTCTACATAAAAAAATTAATTTACTTAAAAAATAGCTACAACAAAATTCAATCTCTACAATTTCTCCCTGGAGTTTTAAGTGATTTATATTTACTGAACCAGGAAGTTAGGAAAGTAATGTTTCTTGGATTTGAAACTCTCCTATCCTGCTATAAGATATCTCCGTACCTGACCTTAGGGATTAGGTGAAGCAAAAATGAAAAAGAAAATATTGTTTAAATATTCAATATTAAGTTCCTGATAAACAACGGCATAAGGGAAATCAAAAAAAGAGGAAATATTTCTCGTTTAAAATGTTTTGTCATTGTGAATCATTTTCAATTGTTTCTGGAAATAGGAGTGTGTTAGAAATAGGTGCAGCAAATTAAAAATATATAAAACAAAGCGGTACAGTGGTTATAGTTTAAACAATTAAAATATAATTAATAAAATCGTATACAGTCAAAATCTGTTTTATCTTTAACAGATTCATTTGTTCACAAATATGTATTATTCCTAAGTTAATACACAATAATTACAATGAGTTTTTTTTATATTTAATTTTTTATTATTAAATTCTTATATTATATATATTTATTTTATTTTTAATATTGTTTGTTAATATAATATATACCATAAATCACAATTTAATATTTCAGTTATATAATTATACTGTTTTTTTTTTATTATTAATTTTATATATAATAAATATTAAATTGAATTTAATTAAATATTTTATTTTATTAAAAATGCTTATATTTGCGCGTTTTATAAATTAATATTTTTATTGTTGTAAGTTAAGTTAATATGGTACAGTTCGTTAAAATTATTTAAATTAAATATATCTAAACTTATTAAAATTGTATTTATAATAATAAAAAAAATATTATTAAGTATGTTTTGATACTGGACTAAAATATTTAATCGATCTAAGAGAGTAGTTTATATTCTTCCCTTATATTTTTATCGATCTTTGTGAATATGTACAATATATTTATTATTATAAATAAGATTTTAAAGGAAACTAACCTATTATTCGTTTATATTTTTACAAAATAGCAGCATAACAGGTAAATATTGCATAACTTCTTTTTTTCATATCAAAATTTTAATATAGAATGTGTATATAACTTATCGTTTCTAACCTCAATCGTATTTTTATATTAAGTACATTAAATGCACTACACATAAGCATTGCGTTGTTTTCCCTCTTCTGTTTCGTTCAATTCAGAATATATCATTATAAATGTAAAGATATTTTGCATACTGAAATCATTAAAACAATCTACTTGCAATAAAACAAGGCATGTAATTAGAATAAATGCTCTTTAGATATTGTTACGTAACAAAAGTTAGACACAGTAAAATTCTCAAGATCTCAAGTTTTTTATTTTATTAATGAAATAGTAAAAATATCTCTGAAGCTACCGATATAAATTTTACAGAGGTACCAACTGGATATACATATTGAAAAAATGAAATTACCAAACACATATTATTGCAATAATATTCAATAAGCAGTATTCAGATTTACATATTCCTATCTCAAATGGATTCAATTATTACTTCGTATGAATCTCTTCTCGTATCTCTTCATTTATGCCTCTTACCCACTTCGTGATTCGACAGTTGTGTAACCTCACTTTTTGATAGTATTTTTCATTTTTATTAATTACTTTTTATTTGTTATACTATTATAATACATGATTCGATTATTATCAAGATACATTTATTATTAAGAATAACCAACTATTTAAGATGAGCATATGTTGTTTATCACTAACCTCTAATTTATATAGAATTAGAATAATTTAAAGTTGAAGAATAGAAAAAGTTATGCAAAAATTTCCAGAGATGCTGATAATATGTAAGAGGCAGTGTGTGTGTGTGTCAGGACCAGAAGGAAAATGAATTTGTTTTTATTTAGTATTTGATATGTTTACTAATTTACAAAGTACGCTCATAATTTTACTATTTCATCTATTTTCTATATTTTCATTTGGATACGTTGAATCACGTGGTATGAACAGACTTTATTTTCTTTTTTTTTATTATAATATAACTATATTTATTTATTTTAATATTTCAAATTATTTTACAGCAAGTTGATTTTTTTAAATTATTGGTTCAACTTTTTGTTTATAGTCGTAAACATTTATTTTAAAAAAATGTCAGTGAAATTATTAAAATGGCACATATCTACATTTCAGTTTTGGGAATGTTTACATAAAAACAGCGTTCCTTAAAAAAAATAATTTCTTTTTTAATTGTTATTTTCTAATAATAAATATTGTTATGTAATAACAGAATAATCAATTCTAGTTATTTAAAAAAAACATTCCCAATTTTAAGATAATGATGATACTCATTATATTCAATTTAAAAACCAAATATACTTTATTAAGTTTTATCAAATTCATTAATTGATAGTAATGTACATAACTAAATTATTTTTGGTGACCTCTTAAGTTGCATAAGCTCATGAACGCTTTTTTAAACATTACAACTTTTAAACAAATGGATTCAAAAAATCAATTGAATATTTATTATATAGTTTCAAAAATTAGAATAATTTTTCTTTAATACACCGCAAATATTTTGTTCTGAACATTACAATCTTAAGGTGGGTTTTTATACAGAGGAATATACAGACACAAAATGTTTTCAAAGTTAATCAACATAATTGGTACACCATTATTTCCTTACTTTCTTAAAAACACTTTTTGGGACAATACATCATATTATTATATATTATATCATTTAGTTAATGAATAAAATCAGTTTATATTTAATTATTAATTATTACTATTTTTCTTCATTTTCGTGATAATATAAAAATTTCTATTCTAGTAGTTTCGAATAATTATATTTTATTTGAATTTTATTTTATCGCTATAGTATAATATTCTATATATTACAAATTACACTTATTAATTATTTTTTATTTTTGTATTAATCACATCAATTTTATATATCTAGTTACGTATAAAAGTTTTATTTTTGTTGAAAATCATTTTTGTGAGATAATTCATGATAAAATCTTTATCAAAATTTAAATATTGATTATATGTTTTATTGAATCAAAATAGTAACCTATTAGCCAGATAGTTTTGCCTTACATCGTGTCCGGTAGTTCCAATTTTTGGATATGTTTTAAAGGTAGGGGTCTCATCATTGGAAATCCGCGGGCGCCGCTTGAAGAAATGGCTGCCAAAAACGGGTTCTTATTAGGACCCTAAATTTTGAAATATATCAAAAATTAAAATTGCCGCACACTATGTAAGACAACGCCACGCCTTTTGCAAATTTTCATTTAATTTTGAAAAAGTATTCATGAATTATCGACACAAAATGTATTAATTTTTAAGATTAGAAACCGTCATGTAAAATAATTTCAATATAAAGAAAATACACCAGCTCTTGGAATTATACAATTTCCCTTAAAATGAGTATTGATTTTAGTAGTTCTTAAATCTTGTTTAATTTTTAAATAAATATATTCATTTAATTTTTTTTTTATTTTCTTATTTTTAAATCAAAAAATATTTTTACAGCAGTCCACATACAAGTCGGCAGGGAAAATGTAAAGTTATGTTAAACAAATTCAAAGTGGTTGTTAAAATGAAATAAAGTGGTTACACCTATTTGTCATTTAGCGTGTTACATTGAAAAAACGTTTTACAGTCCGGTGCGACGAGTCATAATTAGGGATGTCCATAATGTTGTCGAAATTATTATGGTAGCCATTTATCGATATTTTTACTGAGACTGAGAAAGTAGCTTAATACTTTAAACATATTTTTAGTTTTTTTTGTCGCTCGACTATATCTGTCCTTTTCTGACTTTGTGAATTCGAAAAGGACAGACGCATCTACATGGTTGCATTGTGATTCCAGACTTATGAACACCCCTAGACATATTGTCGATTATATGACGAAACTACAAGATACTACAGAACTGCCGCGTGTTTTAAACAAATGTAAAACTGAATAAATGTAGTGAGGGATTTTTGAATTTCCCCTGAGACTTGTCGTGAGTCAAGAGCCCTGCGAGTTGTGACTTGCACTTGTCGTGCGGGCTACAGGACTACAGGAGTACAGGAGTGGTCGTTTCATATTCAAAAAATGACTTGCAGTATGTCACATCAGTTGATTTGTTATTATAATTTGTAGTTATTATTACTGAGGGAGAAAGGGAGTGGAGTTCAAGTCTTGTTATTTTGGTTGATGTTATATATTCACTTCACATATTTGTTAGTCCGAAAATGTATATTCATTTTTAACTGTTTATGTAAAATTTTAGTTAAAGTGACACATAACATGAGTTTCTTATCAATTAACATATAAATATAGTTTGTGCACTGCTGCAGCAAGAACATGATCCGTTGCATTTGCTTTTTGGGACTAGAGAGCAGAGTTTTGGTGGCGGCTGAAAGCCCAGATGAGTTTCTATGTAATTTTTATTTGGTATGAATCCGAAACGTTTGCTCAAAGATTTCAGTAATGAATAGTAAACACAAAGTAAAACCTTTGCATTTAAATAAAATGTTAAGAAATGAATGGAGATATTACTTGTATTTAATATTCATTAAAGTTGACTAAATGCTCCGGATACCCATCTGGCCGTGTCAGGCCGCACCGTCAACTATATGGGGCCGTAGTCACTTAGTGCCTGTCCAGGCGGAGGCCCCGGCAATGCGACAACCACAGCTACAGCACGGGGATCTCCTCCAACGGAGCCCCCCATGGTACCAACGGAACTCGCTGCGCCCGGCCCCTGCTCGCCAGGTCATACGTGACTCAGCGGTGGTTGCTTCAACACGTGGTGGTGCAAATGATGATGACTAGCCGATGCAACGCTTCCTCCGTGAGGATGCGGGGTAGTCAACAAAGAACCAGCTGCTGAACCTGGACCCCCTCCTGTAAGACCAGGTGGTAAATATGCTTGCGGATGTGGCTGACATCTTGGTTTGATGAGAACAGCTCCAGCACCAGTTGTATCATTAGTACCGAAAAGTCTTCTCCAAAGTTTTCTCCATGAGTCTAATGTCTTTCCTGACCAAATCCATACTCCTGAAGTGATTCCAACCGCCAGTGCCATAAAATATTTGAGCATTAGCACTGAATATAGGGGACGCGTTATTTCTCTACATGTGCAGGCTAGAGATGCGAGCCATTCATTTAGAAGTGTGGCTTCATAGAAATGACATCCTATTACTATGGATGCGGGCACCGTGTACAGCACACTGAAGATTCCAATTCGGATCATGAGCTTTTCCAGTTTATCGGCTTTTGAGCCTGCGCCTGCTCCTCCCTGTTGTTTGATGACGGAGCGGATGCGGAACAGGGACACGAAGCCCCACAACAGGAACATTGTTCCTACGAATAGGTAAACGAGAAGAGGTGCTAATACGAATCCCCGTAAATTATCGGGGTTCATGTTGCCCACGTAGCAAATGCCCGCTACAGGGTCGCCATCTATCGCTGCCACCACTACCACAGCACACGATTGCAAAGTAGGAATGAGCCAGGCAGCCAGATGGAAATATTGAGAGTATCCAGCGATGGCTTCGTTTCCCCATTTGAGTCCTGCAGCTAGGAACCAGGTGAATGTCAATACCACCCACCAAATTGAGCTGGCCATTCCGAAGAAGTATACCATCAAGAAAACCATTGTGCAGGAACTGGGTCCTGACACAGAGTATTTAATAACTCTTCCATCGCATGCTATATCCTCGTGTCCCAACACAGTCTTCGCCAAGTATCCCAGGGATACCATGAAGTAGCACGCTGATAAGAAGATAATCGGCCTCTCAGGGTATTTGAACCTTTCTGTGTCGATGAGGAACGTGATGAGTGTCATTAGAGTGCTTACGCAGCACAGACCGGACCATAGGGCGATCCATACGCTTGCGAACTCTTTTTCCTCGGGGCTGAAGAACGCCCCCTTGCACGGAATCCCGCAATTTTCTACGCCTGCCGCTTGGCCTACACTTGTGTTGTACCATTGGCTTTCCCTCCCCAGGGGCACCAGGGGTGGTCGGCATTTGCAGCCGCACTCCCTTGCCCTTTCCCCTGGAGAGTCCCGACAGTTTTTTTGATTCTTTCCTTTACATTTTGGTAGTTGCGTTGCTGGATGAGGTCTTTTCGTTGGCCGAGGCATTGGCATTTGAGAACCTCCACTCATTCCTCCTCCCATACTACCTCCACCACTCATACCACCACCGCTACTGCCTCCTCCCATTCCTGTTTGGTTATTTTTATCCATACACAGATTATCTGGATCACCAGTTACTGGTAATCTTTCACAGGACATTCCTTCGGGCCATGGGAATCCATACTGCTGCATCAGAGGAGCGCAACCTGCTCGAGCGCGTTCACAAACACTGCGACACGCTGGTAACGGCTTCGTGTAATCTTCGATACAGATAGGCGTGTACATGGAACACAGGAAGAATTTCAAATCTGGGGAACACTTGATCTCCACCAAAGGCCAGAACTGGTGGACTTCCAAACCGGCTTCTTCTTGCGTGTCATGGTTCATCTTATTTGGAAACGTTGTTAAATTGTACCCAATTCCCCGGCACATGGGGATCGTAATCTCCTCACATCGTGAATTCGGATTTGTTGCTATAGGTACTGGAGCAGGGGGTAAAGGTGTCACACCCAATGAATTGTCGGTTTGAACCCCCCCATATAAAACACTTAATAATATACTTATCAACAGCATTGTCTCGCACGCCATCCCGATAGCGCGCTTCACTTCACTTTTTATTAAATCACCAGGAGTTCATCTCCTGGATTCTTCTTATGCAATCATCAGCAGAGCAGTCAGTTTCCTGCAACAAAAGATAACAGTGTTCAATTATTTTGCTTTTAACACATCTTGTAAATATCATCTAATGACAGAAAACATTTCCAAACATGATCGATCACGGAATGCATCTAATGTTAATAATTAATTTCAATTGGAAAGAAAATGGGAATCAAATTGATTGTTGGGTATAATTGACAGGATTCCAGACGCCGTGAGATTGTTGACACTTGCGATGACAATTATGAGTGACACCAAACGGACAATAAACTGCAGCAGTCAAGTGATAATATGTATAGCAATGTTATATATAGCATAAAAAAGAGACTCCACAATTCATCACTCAAATTAAAGATTGTTAAAAGCCTTGGGGCACTATCTAATGACACTGTAGAGCTTGCAGCGTTAATAAAATCAAAATCAAGATATACTTTAGAGACAGACCATCATATACTATCACACCACAGTACAATTATAACTGCATAAAAGTACTAACGAGCGGGAATTCAAACCCCGACCGGGCGCGATCTTATTATTCGTTGTAGTATGCAGATCATATACGTATCATGTACTTTCATAAAAAAATCTCATAATCCTTGAAAGATGCATAAGAACATTCATGCAATGTCCAGGACTAATGACGTAGTTAACAATGACAAAATGTGAGGGTAGTAAAAGGATAAGGGGAGGGCATTATATTAAATGTATATTTTAATCACGAAAGCTTTTTAACAAAATGGATTATTATATATTTATAACAAATTTTTTATAAGCAAGACTGTAATAGAAATAATCAGTAGGTAGTAAGTTGTAATTTGTGAATGACATTCTGTGCATATAATTAATGTTGCAAATTTTAATTGAAAATAATTTTAAAAATATATAAATTATATAAAAAGCAGAGAGAAAAAACTTTTAGTTTATCAGTAATTCTTTTATAACATTTAATGAATAGAATATTTTAATTATTGTTCCAAGATCTATTTCATCTAAAAAACTTATTTTTGTTTTCATTGAAAGCATTTTCAACTATAGTTTACGTAATTTAGATGATGCATAAGTTAAATAAATTACATTAGTAACTTTACGTATTCGAGGAATTTCAGATAAGATACTTTATATGTAATTCTTAAAATCACCCGTACAAAATTAATATTAAACCTGACGATAGATGTCAATTATATATCAGGATCATATTATATTTAAATACATAAATTATAGTTTAGAAAGATCAAAATTGAATAGTGATATATTAGATGTAATTAAAACTTTTCCTGTTAATACTAAATTGTTAAGTGTTAAGTGTTTTTGTTAAGTGATTCAAAATTAATTAGTGAATTATTGAAATATTTAGAAATTTGTAAAATTGAATTATAAATTATAAAAGATGTATAAAAAATGTTTGATGGTGGCTATGACGAAAGAAAGTCAAGGCAAATAAATATAAAAAAAAAAAAAATCTTAAAAAATTCTTCATTATTTTAGCAATTCATAAAAGAAAGTTTAGATTTTCTATTATAACAACAACTTCTAAACATTTTTTATGTAATTTTCTCATGCCAAATTATATTGTATTTAATCACAAGTCACTAAATTAGAAGTGTTATTAGCAGAAGGAAGAGTTATTACAATAGCTTAACAATGTTACAAATTCGTCTCGTCAAATTTAATAATATTAAATTACATAAATATTTTAACAGTGTTTAACGTTTTAATAAAGAACCAGAGGATTACAAAAACGTAAACATGTTAGTCAAACTAATTGTGCGCACAAGACTTCTTCAGCATCAAGGCGGTTTAAAGTTTGGTACAAGAACATTTGTTAAACAAATGGTCCTGTTTGTTCCTTAATCCCCAAAAATAAATTGCGTGTTTTAAAATACTAAATAAATTAATGAAGATTAAACTTATTTCAGGGGTAAAAAAAAAGTATAAGATAAAATCATATTTAATATACAAAGGTATAGTATTACAAAGCAACTAATCACTGTCACCTACAAATATTACTTAATAATTTAGACCGTAGGGTGCAGGCAGATAAAGTAAGATTGTATATAATTTATACACAAAAATTGTTACAACTAAGTAAACAATTTATTTAAAGTATTGTCATTTATAAAAGTTTCTTTTTATAATACTCGTAGCAAAGGAAAAGTTGAGAAGCGATTGTAAAATATCTTTTTTTTCAGAATTACAGGTTATACTTATAATGCACTGAAACAAAATTATTACGTCGCAAAAAAGGCCTTCCTATATTTGTCTGTGTCAAAGCTATTTAAAACAAATTTCAGAACATTAAATAATTGGTTAGGGGGCGCAAAGAACAAAGTAACGATATTACTTGTAATGTAGTGGAAACCACTTTAATTTTATACGTCAATAAAGCAAAAATGCTTCCAATTATAAAGTAACTTAGTTAAAACGTAGAATATTACATTAACACAACATGTACTGAACTGAACCATACAGCGTGCGTATAGCGGGGGAACGGTACATGAGTACGAGTAGTTACATTAACATGAACGAATGAAGGATTTAGAAATATAACAAAATTAACCAACTTCAAACATTTCAAACGAATTCTTGTTATATTTTTAACTTCAAGCTTTTACTGGCAATTACGTTGACTATAAATCTACCATCCGCAGCAAATCAGGAAATTGAGTAAATAAATACATCCATATGCGTGTGCCGGGTTCGGGCGAGACTGTAGGGGATGTAGAGGGATGAAACGTTCAATTTTGGGGTCTATAATTCAATTCTAAATCCCTCAAGAACACACAATTTGTACAATAATATAAATATATATTTTTATACTCGTAAATAGTATATCTGCACCTATGGCACTTAGTAATTTTTGAGCCTCAAAGTTTACACTAAAATTTATTTAGTTTTTGATTTTGAGGGTCTCAAAAATATCAGCTGACTCATGTTATCTCTTAAGAGACCCTGTACAAAAGTGCACAAAACCCTCCATTTACTAAATAAACCTATGTTTAACAAATACATAGCGCTAAAACCAGCTCTAATCCTGAACTGCGGCATATGCAATCTAAACCTAGCATCAGTTCGGTTTAGTTAGGATTGGGGCTGGGGTTTAGGTTAGGCCTAAGCTCGAACCACGAGGGTTGGTGACCCGTCATTTGGAATTAGTGGTACCTCCCGTCAATTAGAGGGAAGTTAAGAATACGACAGAGTGACGTGATAAACTAGGGATTCGAAAAGGGATCTAGGCATACTCAAACGACAGTTTGTGGTTGTGTATAGTATGGTCTGTGTTTGAATATAATTATAAAAATACAAGCACATAAAAAAAAGCAAACTAGAAAATAGAAGAACAGAGAACGGGTGGTAGAAACATTTAAATGAATTCTTTTAAAAAGTATAGATTTTTGAACGTATGTTTTATAAAATGAATTTAAATTATACCAGAACATTTAGAAGTACCATAATATCTTATTATTCTTGCTACTTATTAAGAGGTTAAGTTACACATGTTATCTTAACATTAGCTTAGTTAACTTTACATAGTTAATATTTCACCTTTAAGTATATTTAAGTAATCATTCCCATAAAGATATTAAGTTTTATTACCTTAAACAAATAGTAAGAAACTACTATCACCAACATTAAACGTAAAACTACTACAAAAGTCATAAAGTTGATGCCATTAAATATTAGTATACTTTTAGTAAAACTTTCTCCCATAGTAATTGAGTATAAGCCTAGGCACACACTAGAGAGAACACTATCTTTTAGACAGACTTGTCTTTATCGTATAAGGATTGACACATTTGAAAATAATGAGCGCTAAAAGTTTATTCGTATGTGAAAACGTAGACAGTATTGTCTTCAATGTGCGTCCAGCCTACATGATGAAATTCGTACCCATATTTCACTGAAATATACTTGAATAGGTCTAGTTTTAGTGTAATATATTCATTTAAACGCGTTAAACGACTCCATGCGACTTAGCGTCTCCATTTGCCACCCACGCGATCCGTGCTCTTTATTTGGTAAAGCTGACTCAGATTACGGTATATTCTTTTTGCTGAATGCCATATACGTTGCATTACTAACTAATACGGATCGACGTTCACGGATTATTATAATCACTTTGTAATTAATTTGAATGCCTGCCAGTTGCCAGTTATTACACCACGCTGCTTGAGCTGGTTGGTTAGACACTATTTATATTTACGTTTCACAGTCATTGTGTCACTTGTTGTCAAAGTGATGGCCATTTCTTGACTTATTGTGCTTCGCTTTAGACGTTGAACAAATAGCATCATGCTCAGCAACTGTGATTACTTTTCTCGATTTTTCATATATCTACATAATAATATTATAGCTATATAAATTAGTCAGGTAATAAGAGAGTTAAATGTATCTCAACTACGAAAATATTGCTAGAATTGAATCAATTTAGTAGTATCCCCGATAAACACCAAATTTGGATATTACTTTAAATATATATAACATTTTCTTTCATTAAGTTTGATACAAATTTACGATGTGAATTTATTTCATCGCAATAAAAATTTATAAAAATGTTTCAACTATATTTGCACAAGTTTTAAATTTTATTAGTATATTCAATATAGAAAAAACATCACATATGAACACACATGTTTTTATTATAGTAAAAAAGTTAACGTAAAAGTTACAATAAACAGAAAACTGATCTCCATGTCAAAACGTTACAAAAATAATATATAAAACGTATAAGAATTAAGTTTCTGTGATTACCAGAAAAATAAATGATTCTTTCTAAAAAATAACAAACTAATAATGTTACAAAAAGTAACAACTTTTACAGCAGGCACTATAAATTTTATAAGTGTTAGTAGTTTTAATAAAGAAGAAATTATGAATAAATAATGAACAATGAAGAAACTCGTATAAAGTCAACCAAATAATTAAATTTAATATGATTTAAGTGTACGGTTCTTAAAACAATCTTACGAGTACAGTGGCTAGTCCGTTTTAACGACCACATAAAAAAACACTTAAATTTACAGCTATAATTATAATATAATTAAAAATTATTTATTTAATTCTGTAAACAAAATTAAATATTTTAATTCACGAAGTTTTTAAATAAAGAAACTAAAAGTAAGTCATGTGAAAATATATCAAAGAGTAAAATAATATAAATAACGTAAAATCGGTTGCGTAATATGTTACTTTTCTTATGTTAGAGTAACGTAAAATACACGATATATAATCCATAACATTTAGTAACCACAATTGGTTTAATCTCTATGAATTCTATACCTGTATATCACAAAAAGTCTTCGGTAATTAACCTTGTTATGACAATAATATAAATATAATGAATGAATGCATTAGTTTCAAAACATAACCTATTCTAAAAGGGAACAAAATTTATCATACAGTAAATTCCCTGTTACACATAATAAAAAAACAAGAATAATGCGTCTGGTGGTAACAAAAGGTCTACAATATATACCTAAACCATCATTTAACATTCACCGCACCTAAATACCAATTCCAGCTAAGCCGACATCAGACTCGTTCAGGCTTTGTCAGTCAAAAAGCTTTAAATCGTGTTAAAGTCATTTTAAAAATAATGAAAGTATTGTACATCAAATATACTCGTATATATACTCCTACAGATATTATACTGCAAAATCTGTTATTTATTTATAAATATTAAAATGTCATAAAACAAATCATGGGTAAAGAGTGTTATTATTTGTAATAAAACTACTAATTATACGTTGAAAGATACAGTGTGGATACATGTATTTATATTGTGCGAAAAACGTATTTAACAAAATTTGATGAGTGACAGAAACATGCAACATTTAATATTTGTTGAAAGTGCGAATAGAATGGAATCTGAAGGTTTGTACAAATCAATAAAAACTAACTCTATTTGATAGCTTAGTTATTCAGTGTCACACAAGTTTAATATCGATATAGACCTGTTCTTTCAATTTGCAGTTTAACATTTTTTAGTATCATAGTAATGTTGAACATGTCTAATTTAGATATGAGTAAGATTTTTTGCAGCCAAGTTCCAAGCCACACGTAGAAAATAAATTTGGTTACGTTCAGGAAAAGAAATATCTTATATTGCCTAAATGTCGATTCAGATGTCGTGTCTGAGAATATCGTATTTGAATTTTATACGTTTCTTAAAATTCGTTATATATTGATATTTTGGAATAGACATGCTTTGGCAAGAATGTTGAAAAAGATAAAGCTAAAATCAATAAAAATAAAAACATAAAAAATTAGTTTTTCGAACCACACCACAATTAACTAAGTTACTTAAGCTACACTTATGTTCAGCTCCAACAAAAATGGGAGCTGAAAAACAAAAGTATCATTTTATAAATTGTATTGTATTTGTATTATCTTATAATTGTCTTGCCTTCCGCCTTTAAAAACTCCTTTACATTCAATTTAATCTTATTGGCTCTAAGCTTAACTTAATTTACAATGAAAATCTAACTTCCTTTCGTTTGTCCTCGTTCTCTCTTCTCTTTCTCCTTATTTCCGCCATACACTTTCTTTCATTACAGACGTAATCCACCGAGTTTTATAATAAACCTCAGTTAACTGAGTATTGAAAAAATAGTTCTAAGTTATATCACAAAATTTTAACCAAAAAAAAACCTACAATTTGGAGGATAGGACTTTATTATCTCACTGTAATTACATAAAGAATTATAGGTTGGTTTATAATTAGACTCTCTCTTCATTGAAAAACATAATAGCAAACATACATATGAATAACCTCCTCGTACGAGTTGGAGTATATCACATAGGTTAACATTAAAATAACTTGATTATTAAAACTAATATTGTTAGTTCACATTTCGAGCAAACAGTTCTTGTACCATACATAGATGAACGAGTAGAAGTATGTACGAGTACTCGACTCTTTCGTTTAGGATTGCGTGTAGAATATATAATTAGTTTATTTATAATGTGAATATATTATACAAATGGCAGGGCAGAAACAGGTTATGATTAATTAGAATATACCTAATTCTAAACCCACGAAGTTAGTTGAATCTTATATACTGCATCTGATGACAAGATGTTGCTAGCAGATTGCGTAATGACATGTAACTTGATAATAACCAAACCCAAAAAATATAAGTAAGGTCCGAGGATTGAACCCGAAGACACAGTAGTCAACATCAAGCATCAATATTCTCGCCCACTGTGTCGTCATTATATTTTAATAATGCAAACAAATTTTTATAAAGGGATTTCAAAATATAGGGGAAAAATTATAGTTTAAAAATAGATTGACAGTAAACTTTGACGTTTCTTCACTACATTTTACTAAACATAAACAAAATTTAATTTTTTACGTATTTGCTTGACAGTTTGATACTCGTATAATTTTATTACCCCACATTTTTATGTCTTAAAATCAAGTAATAAACATTTTATTGATTTCTACAAATAATCTAGTTTTAAAAATACGAATATATGAATTATTTTATAGTAGCTGTTTCTTTTAGCTACATGTTTCAAATGTACGACAAATGGTTAATATTTAAACCGGTGTCTTCTACATTAAAGAACAGAAATGTCATTTCAATTATTTATTGTTACTTCGCGTGACTGTGAACCAATTGGGGAAAATTAAAAAAAGATTTGGAGAGTAGTTACTTTAAATGAAATGGTATTTAGTATTCTGTCTTTCTAAAATTCACTGAAAGATGATTGCTTTGTTTGTACCATTCACTATAGATTTATAATGTAATATTTTAATAGAAGTAAGTCGTAAATAACCTTTGAGACATGTAATTTCAAATTCGTAATAATTTTAAATAATTCAATGTTGACGTTGATGTCTGTAAGTGAATTCTAAAGTCGCGTGTAGTTATGCAGAATTGATTCTTACTTAAACAAAATATTAGTATGTATATTAAATTCCTTTTTTAACGGGCATGACCCACTTCTCCGCACTATATCTCAGGAATGGTTAATCAGGCGAAAAAGTGCATAAGATCAAATTTGTAGAGAATTTACTAATAATATACTTTAGTTAAGCAAAACATTATTACGAGCAATAAAAGGCTACGTGCCTAAGAAGTCCGAGAAATTATAAATAAAAAAAAACTTTACTAATAACTCTAGGAATAGAACATAGGAAGCAAGATATCTACAAAAAAATAATTGTTATATTAGTATCGCAATAATAAATACATGCTTCAGTATTGTAGCTAACGATTCAACCTCTGCGGATAGGGCAAATGTTATGATATTACGATTTCAGACACTTTCTAAATTTACTACAATCTATTGCTCATCTATACGCGACTTAATATGTTTATGTGATGAAAAAGTTACATTGTCAGTAAGGAAACATTTACATATTTTTATGTTTGTATAGAAATAACATTAAATGTAAATTTATGTTCGCTAAAATTAAAAGGCTATACATAAATTTAAATTAAAAGTAAGTGCACTTGTTTATGTCTTCACGCCGCCTACGTTGTGCATATTGTTTTTATGTAGATTTACACTTTTATTTTTATTCTTATAATCATATAAAAAGTCAATATGAGGGACAAGTACTTAAGACTCATAAATCAGTGCCTGGAATAGAAATATTTATTTGTTTAATTACTAAACAGATACTACAAATTTTGTGTCCTTTATAATTAAAAAAGTTTCCACTCAATATTTGTAAAATGTGTTTAACAAGAATAAAAATATTTGATAGCTAATTTTTTCTTACAACATTAAATGAATATAATAAAAAAAACCTTTACGAATAAGATTTACTACTTTTTTCATTGTGTTAGCGATATAAGCTGGATACTGTATTCAATATGCAATAGATAAAATTTGATTAAGCAACAAATGACGGTAAAATTTAATAAAAACCACTACTTTAAAAATAAACTAAATATCCTTTAAACTTTATGTCACAAGTAACTAGCTGGAACAATTGAGTTACATTTTTCTCCGCTAGAGCTTTTTAACTCCACGAGTATATCGACCGTGATGCACTGTTGATGCAAGAAATTGTTCCTTGTTTACCATTTTGTAGAAATTAATTTTTTCAATATCTTTTTTACGGTATACTGTATGGTATACAATGTCCCCGTAATGTGTTCCATTGTCGTTACCTGTAATTTAAAATGTGAAACAACGACAGACATGCCTAGCAGTACGTTAAACTTGCTTATATATTTATTATATCGTTTAACCGGTTGTCTACTTTGTTTGATATCAAGTGTATATTATAAATGTACAGGGATGGAGAACATTTTGTTTGCTAAGAACACTAGAAGAATGTGAAAATGATATATAATCGAATTATTAAGTTTTCGTAACTGTTAATTTAGAAATTTAGATCAACTTCTAATATTCATCAAATCTGAGATCATTAAGCTCACATATAATGTTTTTAAATTTATTCCCACAAACCACACAATCATTTCTTACATACAACTTACTAATTACTTATTACCTTAATTATATATTAATGATGCTATAGTTCAATTCACTACTACTTATTTTGATCATCCGATTTGCATAACGAAAAGGTTACTCTCCTAAGTAATGGGGCATGATGTTAGGCATAATGAATCAATTATTAATTAACCACACATTGAGACACAGTGTGTGTGTGTGTGTACTTTGCAACGATGCACCATGTACGTTGTGCTGTTAATAATAACATGTTTACCAGAGACAAGTACACGCAAGATACACTTTATAATATGGAGTATAATTGTCTATTAAAACATTTTTATATAAAAATAAAAAAAAAGGATTATACTTATACCGTAAATAACTATACGCAATATGATGATGTACAGGGAAATCATCAGAAAGGTATTAATAACAGTTGTTGATAATATTACTATCTACGAAAACGCTCTTTACAAATTTTTGTGGAAGTTATGGTTTTCAAGATAAACAAAGAAGTTGACTGATTATAACTTTATTTTCAAGATGGCAGTCGAATCAGAACGCTCTCACAGAGAAAATTCAAATTTAAATACGCGTTTATCATTTTATCTTTTATTTTACCAAAATGTACACTTCTTTTATTCTAATTATATTGAAAACAATATATTTTCTAATAGGAGTAAGTGTCAAAATTAGGAACACTTGCCAAGGTTAAAAGTCCATAATATAACAATTAATAAATACTCGTATGTACTTACGCAGTGACCAACATGTTTGGAAATTTCTTGAGTCGATTTAAATTTGTGCAGAAAAATTTCTTACCTAGAACAAAAAAAAAGTCTATTAATAAAATATTACATAATTTTATTTATTTAACATCTACCTATTTCCGATGTTACAGTGTTTGACAGCAAATAAAACGGAAATTTTATATAAATTATTTTACAGAAAAATAACTTTTACTTTAGATTATTTCTGTATAACAATTTATATAAAATACATATAAAATATGCAACACATTGATTAGAGGGGATGTTTGCAAATGTAATTATAGTCTATTAACACAAATGAACTATTCATCAAAGCCTGCATGTAGATTGCGTGTATATAAATGATAATATATTACATATAAAGTTAATAATTCAAATGAATAATTATGCATTAATAATATTAGTTCGCAGCAATACTAACACAATGTGAAAGAACAAATTGTAATCAGGGAGAAAATGTAATTGAAATATTGTAAAATAAATTTATTTAAAATATCCTAATATGGTCCGTTCACTTTAAATGTTTTTAGACCCTGGATACATATGACAAATTGTTAATTATAAAACAAAGTATAGATCCAATTCTGTAATTCTCAAATAATAACTGGTGAATAGTTTCAATTAGAAAAATAAATAAAAAGATTGTCAATTCTACGAAGTACCATGCCTCAACCAATGAACAATATTTGAGTTCTCTGGAATATGTGTGTAAACAATTACATTCTATTCATTAAAATATAAAACATATTTAATTTCTGGGAGACATTTCTAAATAATATATTATTCTCTATTTATAACATGAAGATGATAATCAATCTCATACGGGGACTAAGACAACAGACTCACACACATGCATATTTATATAGGAAGCATTATGCATGTATGCGTAAAAAGAGTTAATAACCACAAACCACCCAAAGAAGGATCTTAACTAGAAGTCATTGAAGTTATATGTGTTAAAACAGTATAATTTTGTGAAATATTTCAAATATAAATAAGTTGCAATATCAAGGTTTATCTAATATAACAAAAGTTACTTGTTACGTAAACAATATTGCCTACTGTATTCTAATTGTAACCCATTAGTTGGCTTTTAAAAAAATAAATTTACCTTTTTGGTAACTTACATAATCATAAAACTAACTAACTACTAAAAAAGATCCTTTAAACGAATAAAAATCTAAACAACATCTATTTAAGGCTTTTGAAGTAAGTATAAAATAAGATCCTTCTAGATTAAATTTTACCATGATTTGTTGAAGTAAAATACGAGTATTATAATAATGGTAAAGTAACATTCATGTTTTAAGCTCTTGTGTATTTTAAATGGTTTTAGTGATTTGATTTTATATGTTATGCAAGTGTAAGACTGTATTCTCTATACTCAAGTAGAAAATATAACGGAATGTAACACTTTAATTAGTTTATAATAAACAAGCACGTATGGGTGTTGTACAAGACCATTTCTATATGAGCAGTTGAAAATGAACATTACAATTAGCTCGTGACAAGTAAGTTTGCACTACAAGACAATTTTTTTTTCAGTACAAATAAATGAGGTAATCTACAATTGCAATACTTTGACCTTAAATTTCTAAACCATTTGAAGTGCAGTGGTTAATATCATTGTAGACCCGTTATTTGGGGTAATAAGCCGACCCTTGATCTGTAAGATCTACCTTAGTTGTAGCTAGCAAAGGAAATACCCTACTTTGACAATATAAGAAGAAACTTTCAATGTTTGAGAGTCTGTATCTTTTCCAGTTTTGCCATATTATTATTAGTAATCACTGCAGTATGGGTTAATATAAAAAAAATTAACTAAGTTGCTTAATAGAGTAAATTAGTCAGTTAAGCAACTGAATCCTATAAATATTTTGTATGCATCAAACAATATGTGCTTGAAATATAGAATTGATTAAATCCATTATAGAAACTCAATGCTAATTTTTTATTTAATTAATACCATTTAGTGACTTCTATAGTTGAACTCTCTAACTTTAGCGCCACCTATACATTGATACTTTTTCACATGATATGATACTATGTCGCGTATTAAACGAAGTTGCGGATGAGCCGGACGAGTTGAAACTAGAAGGCAATGGACATGGGACATGGGAAATCGTAGCCGGGAGTCAAGACGCGCTGGGGGGGACGCCAAAACGTGTCTTGTACGAAGTCGTGTGTTCATCACATCAAGGTGTGAATATTTATGAACCAGAGGATAGTTATTGTCAATATATAAGTTATATAAGACATACATACATAGATATAAAATAAAAGAAAACTGAATGTGTATAACATAACGAGCGTATAGTCACCCAATTAGTTTAGTTATGGGTATTAAATGATGACAAGTTTATTTTATATTTTAAACACGTATTTTTTTATTTTGAGATAACAGTAATATGCTTGGATGTGTTGTAATTACAGATTTATATTTCTTTATTGTATCGAATAATTTGTGTTAGTGTTGACACGTGTGTTTCATTAATAGAAATGTTTTAGATGTTGTAAAAACTGATTAGACTATTTAAATGTAATATACGGTTTCATCGTTTATACTAAAACAAATATTATTTGGAAAAAAAAGAAGAAAAAAACATATTGTGAAACGAAAAGTTGTATGTGTCTTGCAGTATTTTCGAACGAAAATTTTTCACTCTGTGTCTTTCTTCATGTGCTTATTTTTCATGTCGTAAGAGCAAAAACGAATAGAGATAAAGTTGCACATCTTCATTATTTTTGTCAAATTAACACTTCAATATTATACCATTATGTACTTGTCGATAAATTAATTGAACTTGCTATGACGTGAAGAAAAAAATGATTGCAGATAAATTTATTGTATAAAAATTATAGTACCTGTAAATTTATTATAAATTTACGCATTAAATTTGAAGCGAAACCGCGGTAAATTAAAAATCACCTGCACTAACACATATATGCAAAGAAGTTATATGAATGAATAATTACATCGATAAAAAAAGACATTTAAAATTATATAAAATGAATTATGAAATAAATAAGTAATTACTGTAATTAAAAGTTTATTTTAATAACTTAATTTAAAGTAATATTAAGACGTAATTAATTTTAATTAATGATAAAAAAAAGTACATTAAATTATAAGAAATCGAATATTCATTTAATTGAGAGAGCACATTGTCTCAGAGAGTTGAGACGTTGACGTCAGCTGCGTTGAAATTTTAACAAATATACCTACTACACTACATATTTATTTAATTGACTTGCTGTACATCAATACAAGTTCTACATACATATCTATGTATTAATTCAAATGATTATGAGTATTTGTTTTCTGTTAGAATAGAATAGCAGATGAAGGAGAAGAGAGGAGAGGACAAATTAAACATTGCAATGTCCTTAACTTACTAACTGGTTCTGAAAATAATTCCAGTTAGCGCTCGTTAGCACCTAATGTCCACACATCTAGCAAACACAACACAAACAAAACAAAAACAGAAGAACAAAAATACTCGTAAAAAAATAATGTACAAAAAAAAAAAAAAAAAATCCTAACCTCTAAATAAATGGGAGTGAAAGATGTGCGGTTTTATTTAGTTTTTTGGTAGTGTTGATTTATGTGTTTGAAATAACTTGGTACAAATTTATGACTTCTTGAAAACTATTTTTAAATATGCAAATAATTTAGCGTTAGATAATTTAGATGTTAATTAAAAGTCATACTTGTTATACGAGTGTATACACAGGGTACTGAGAAAAATAAACCGAAAATAATTGTCGGATAATCAGATGACTAAAATTAACTCTTGGAAATGCTTTTATTGATTTTGCTTATATTTGCTGATACTTCTTAATCGATTCTCACTTTGTCCTCACACTCTCATTATGGTTGAGAATGCATTATGGCGCAGTAATATGCAATTATTCAATTATTTTAAATTGGATGATTTGTAGTTCGAAAGATATATTATTTCTATGCAGTGTATTCCCACAGCTCCTACTTGAATGTGTCCTTATATTCAGGAATATTTTACTTAAACAAAACCTAGTAATATTTAATACAAAAATATACTTAAAATTCTTTGATTCTTAAAAAGCAAGGGTCTCATAAATTTTTTAACAGGTTACAAATCGTTGTATATTAAGTAACATATTTGTGTTACTTTACAGCTAACGCAATCTTATAAATTTTGTACATTACATATTATCAACTATGCCTCACGCTTTTATTATTAAATTATTAATTAAAGTAGTCAGAAAATGATTGATATTTAAGTAAAACAATTCTACATTTTATTTTATTAGCAAGTAATTAAAATATATTTTATATAATTTGTATAGTGTAACAATTTGTTCAGTCTTATCAATAGAATTAGCCCAAAATTATATTTCTAAAACGACAAATATTTAGATTTCAAAAAGTCATCGAACCAGTAATTTGGCATCGTTTCTAAAACTCCACACATTGTATTTTTAAAACATCTTTGTCAATAAGTATAAAAATGACAAAAAAAAAACTAAAGGTATTCTTATTTTAGAACAGGAAGTCATATGACTTTTAAATATATTATTGTACTGACAGAGAAAGGTTATTTTTCTAGTCATAAAAACTGATTTCAAATTATTGAATACAAACAAAACTTCGAAACCAATACAAATGCAGTATATATTTATTTTACGTATTCAACTGAATAAATCAAATAAATGATTCTTCTACATAGGGCCGTATTAAGGTTTTGTAGCTTCCTGAACTAGGGGCACAGTATGCACCGGACACACCAGAGCAACACTACCATGCCACATTCAACACTATTATACATATTTTCATTTATATAGATATTCAAATATTTCCACAAGCTGTCAGTAAAAACACATTCTTTGAAGACACAAAACTGTCTGAAAAAATACGTAGTAACTACCGATGTATTACAACATTAGATTTTACTTCGGATAGACGTGTTGTACAACTTCTTCCAACAAATGTTAGTGTCGCACTGATGGTGACGACGCATTAGGCTTGTTCTATTGCGGCTCTGCTTTCACTAAATATAAGTGCCTAAAAATACCTAATAATACGAAACATATTCAATCAACAACCAAAGCTGAATTGTGAAAGGAGAAGAATAAATAAATAAAGCCACTAACTCAAAGACGCCGACCACGTTAAAAAAACTATTAGTTGCAAATTTATATTCATTTTCGATGGTACAAGTATATTCTTAACCAGTTCCATTATATTTGAACTCTTTTGAAATTAGAAGTTGTTACAGTTACCACCACGTTATTGTAGAACAGGTGTTGTACGAGTACGTATTATAAAAGAACGTGATTAATAAATAAATAGAGAAATATAACAAGCAAGAAGTTCAACATCAGATAATATAACATTGAAATTTATGTTTCATTTATCAATGTCTGAATTTAAAAGTAAAATACAAAAGATAAACGTGCCTAGCAGAAAAACTGATAAAGTAAATGATCTACTTGTAAATTACTCATTACTGTATACATTTACGATATTTTTCACATTAATCAAACCCGTAAAAAATGTTACGCAAGAGTGTAAATTTATATTTAGAATTTTTGGAATAAGAAGCATTATATCTCTTTCATACCAATCATTTGGTATTTCATCTTTCATCATTAGTACAACGTTCACGTTGGAAGAAGTTTGGGCTGTTGACGGTCTTTTGACCCGCGTCAAAAGGGATTTCTCTACTCCCACCACACACTTAATCCACATGTCAAGCACTGCTGCACGAATCGTTCAACAATGGAAATTTTTATACTTGAAAGTTTCTTTATTTACTTGAAAGTTTTTGTTAAACAGTGTCAGTGTCAATAATATCAACAAATTAATAAAATAAATAAATCATTCGGATCAAACATTCGTTCCACCGTGTAGTAGGAAACTTTCCATGTAAATCTTCCAATATTTGACTCACAAATGTTCACCGCATCGTTTGGAGCCGGCATTCGCCATTTGTACACGTTCTGATTGATATGTACATACATTCTTTTTAATACACATTATTACCATACAACAATGTAAACATAACCAATAATTTAACATATTGATTTATTGGTTAAGATTTATTTGTACAAACCCAATGTTGACATTTTATCATTAATTGACAAATACATATTGAATATTAATAACGTATTATTATTCAATAGTATATTTCCATATACAAGTATGACTGGCCTGTCTATCCCAGTAATCGTATTCTCTCTGCATAAAACCATATATCCTGTCTGCATTTAATATATTTATTTATACTTTGCATATACTTTGTCTCTGTGGCATGTTCATCATCATCAATGATGTAGTAGTCTACAAGACCAGAGACATCGAATTCTGAATAACTGAATACACCATTAAGTTAAATTTTTCAGGTGATTTAATAATATTTACATTTACTTTCATCAAAGTGAGAAAATAAACTAAAACATGTCTCAAGAACAAAAAGCGCAGCCAGAAGAAAACTTGTTAATAAATGGACAATGCAAAGTGTTAATGGATAATCACTAACCAGAACCGCAGCTCATGACAGTAGCTGCATTCAAGATCACACAAGAAAATGGAACAGATGACGGATAAGACAAAACATAATGCAGATATTATTCAGCGTATTGTTTACTGTTTACAACAAAACTTATGAAATGTATAAATGCAAGAAGTTGTATAAAAAAAAAACACTAAAAATGTAGGAGCATTTGGCGGAATCACTTTAGGGAGGAGAGGAGTTCAGGTTTTAATTTTTATTTATTTATATTAATGTACAACATATTAAGTTTATTCTGTACAAATTTGAAGTCGATCAGAGTAAAACTGCCAGAGATATAGAGTTTTAAGTCTTCACCTCTGCTCTGGTTTCGTCATTCTAAAAAACGTTTATCTCACACTTAGCTTTTTCAAAGACGGTGCCCTCTATAGCTCAAAATCTACCGCACCGATCGTTTTGAAATTTTGCACACTTTTTCTTTACATAAATACCGAGGTAACGCTGTCGATTTTTTATTTTTTTTATTTTAACGTATTTTAAAATAACAAAGTTTCTGATTTTTTTATGAAAAGTGGGTATTTTGACTTCTAAGTGCTGTAAAGAATTGAAAAATCAACAATAAAAAAAACTCAACAGCGTTACCTGCAAAAAATTATCAACTAATGAAATCATTTTGGTTTTCTGAATTCACAAAATCCAGTGATGAGTTATGAGTTTTTTTTTGTGACGTCTGCAGAGATTCGCTGTCAATGCTTCATTTCTTGATATTTATTTATGAAAATTTCAGAAAGTATTCTTTAAATGTGTTTTTTTATCATGTAGTAATTATAGAAATAATTATATATAATCTGAGTCATCAAAAAACATTATCGAAAATATGCTTTTTGTATCGATTTGACCTTGAAGAAATGCCGACGACAGCACATTTGTATCGAGTAAATCATATTGATAATGCTAAAAAACGCCTTCTCTATCGTTGCGTGCCTCTTCTATGTTTTATTCAATAAAACCAATGCGTTTAATGCAAACTATACGGATCTGTAGACGCTTAACTATATAATACAAGTACAGACATACATTTAAAGCAAAGGTGTTTTAGAGATTTCCCAGAATTTGTTATAGAGATGTCAACAAATGATGCTTAATGGCAGTCAATAGAACAATATGTTCATTTCCGGTGCTCCGCTGCTTCTACATGTACACACAGACATTACTTGAGTAACAGAACATTAATTTACTCATTTGTTATGTTAATGTTAATGTATTCTATTTCCTTCACAGTAAGTAGACGTTGAAAATCCTGTAACCTCTAAACACAGTGCGAGGTAAACAAACTATAAAAATCTCAAATATTTGATATACGAGCAAGTTAGGCGGATGTAGCTAGTGCATGAATGTAAGTAGTCTGCTACATTATTTATAGGTTTTAGATTCTAAAAAAAGCAACGATATTTCAAATGTCTTTATTCAAGATATTGTTTAGTTGTTTGTAAAGTTGTGTGTAAAGCGAAACCTACTAATATTTAATCCGAAAAAGGTCTAAATAAGTATACTTTATAATCCTATAATCCTGAAAAGGATTACTTAAATTTTATAACTCTTAAGAAGGTGTTTTAAGAAGTTTTACGGATAGAAGAACAGATATTTTAAAAAGTAGTAGTACTTTTGTAATATTAGGCAAACCTTAAATACACGTAACTGTATTTACGGGTACAAAAAACCTACTTCTTATACAATTAAATAATTATATATAAAATTATGATCGGCAAGACACCTGGCTGATTCACCTGACTACTTGAATTTCTAAACACTTTCAACAGATATTTAAAAAATCAAAATATAATTCCATTTTTAATGAAATAGCTGCAGGCTAACTGAGAGGTACAATTATAACTGACGTTTAGTAACACATATAAATCCCCTGGGGGCAAAAATCGAAACTATAATCATACCATAAAAATAGACAATTTATTGTTAGGCGTGATTGGTGTTTCTATTTTTACTTTGCAATTTATATAGTGAATAAATAATGTTAAATGGATTTGATTTGATATCTAGATGAAATATTTCATTTTTTAGAAAGTTTTTTCTTTTTTTAAATTGGAATTTTACAATTTTTATTTTTATTACAGTATATATTTATATATATAAACCGTTATTTGTAAATTCCAGTAGTTATTGTTAAAATAAGTAATTCATTTTTATATTATATCCTTGTGACAATATATTAACAATAATAATTGGAAGAATCTTACAGCAAATTCTCAGGAACGATTTATTTAAGAACTTAAATCATCAGACTATTTTAAGGGAAGAAAATTTGTTTATTTGCCTCTACTCGTATAAAAAAGATTATTTACCAGATTTAAAAACATATTTCTAGATAGTTCTGGTAACTCTACTTCTATTTCCATCTATTTTATGAACTTCTAAATTATTCAAGAAATGATGTATATGCATTATATGTACAATTTGTAACCTGCTTAAATGTATGTAACATGTAGATAAAATTATCCGAATACTTGATCTTTCTACTGGTTCAACTTGCTCGCAATAATTAGTTCGTTTATCTAAATATCCTTTGATGTGACGCAACTATGCTATCAGCGAAATTAGAATAAGTACACTGCTACTACTATGAAAACATTAATTACGCAAAATAAATAATATTTTAAAAGTTTTATAGACATTTAGAGTAATTACAAAATTATATCATGATCGTCAGTGACAGAGATTTATTCACCGTGTTTAATAATCTCGTTTTCAAGATATATAGTTAGTTATATCACATCAACATCAACATCAACACCAACACAGACACTGAATAAACACTTTTAGAATATAAATATAGACGTCGTGAAATTAACAAACTCTCCTTCCACTTAGCACGCATGTGCAATGCAATTAGTCTGCTTTTAATTACTGGTTTTAATTCTAATTAGTGTGAAAGAAGTAAATTTATTACAAAATTTATAAAAAATATAACGTGGTAAGTAATTATGTAACTTTAAATTATTTTTTTACAGAAATGCTGCATGTTTAGTCTTTATAGTAAAAAGTTATTTTATGTAAATGGTTTTTAATTTATACTACTGTTATTTCATATATAAATAATGCACGTATAAGGAATGCATTCATTATAAAAGCTGCAGGAAGTAGAATAATAGCACTGATTTTCTTTGATAATGTTATATAGGTAGTCCATGACTTTCAGTGAAAAATTAAATTTTTCAAAAATAAAACTCGACTTACGTCTAATGTTTTGGTTTTATTGGAAAAGTCTAATTAGATAGCTTAATTTAAATAATGTTAGGCACGCCAAAATACAGGGTTTGAATCCCTGCATTTTATAGTTCTCAGTATCAAAATATCAGATGTCGCAGAATTCTTGGATCAAGAGATACGAGATTTATTATATATTTAACTTTAAAAGTAATAGATTCAAATACGTCATGAGCTTTCCATTTCACTCTCTTGCAGATGTCCAATTCCAAGAGTCCTAGTTTTCCTCCATTACTCTTTTTATAGCTGACATAAATATATTCACACATGGATATAAATAGATTTTTATATATTTTGTTTGTTTTGTTTTATTCAATCCTATGACTGTAACTGCGACTACGACTGTGACACTCAGCCTTAAATCTACATGCATTATAAAAGTCTGAACTAAATTTGGAATATCGCAAATAGCAATAAACTATATAATGTGTCATAAAAAACACATAAAAAGGACGCGTTTTAGGTTTGGTTTGCTTTCTGGTATCTGCTACATAAATTCATCTGGTCTGGTGTTCTGTGTTTTGGACTCTCTGCAGCTCTGTAGTCTATAAGTCTGCATTACTCCAACGTTTCGTAAACATTCAAAGTTACTTTATTTCCAAGCAGAAGGAAGTTGATTGTATACAAATTTAGGATTAAGAATATAATAGCTCGAGTATTTTTTAAAATGTAGCTAGCAAAAAGATATTGCTAAAAAACCTCTTTTTGGCCGCCATTTTACTAAGATGGCGCCGTACGCGTATGTTGTACAAGGTCAGAAACTTCAAAACATATCTAAAAATTACTACTGTTCGAAAAGAATATGGGCAAATTTGGAAACTGTCACTGTTAAATGTGACATCTGTGGTTTTGAACCATTGCTAATTTTTGGTGAAATGCCATACTATACAGCATTGCATCGTTTATAGCCGCCATTTTTTTTAAGTAAGAGAACTAATTTATATGGTAAACAAAACTGAAATCCTGACACACAAAACTATCAATTTCAGAATACGAAATTATAAAAGGTTAAGGAATATAAGAGTTAGATCACATAGTAATTATAAAATATATATATATGTGAATTACGGTTCACGGTTTTAGAATCTTATCAAAAGAATGGCAATGATGTACGGGTTAGATACAAAGTAAAACAGTTCATAACAATTTAACATGTAGTCCAACAAAATTAACACTCTTACCACAGCATCAATGCACCATATCCCATCATGCAATGCAACACAACCAGAGACGTCACGTGGTCTTGGATCTGATGGCGATGGAGATGCAAACTAACACTATAATAATATTTAACTAGTGCGCATAGATAAACAGAATTATAAAAAAGTGAGTCATTAAACACTATAAATAGCAGCCAAAAAATAGAACATTAAACTAAAATAATATCATAAATTAGTAGCTTGTAATTTATATTTATTTAATGCGATCTTGTTGTCTCTGGTAAATTACGGGGTGTTTATTTTTGTTACTATTATTTGTGAAAAAAAAACTAACATGTTATAATTTATGGATATTGCTTTATAACTAATTTAATAAGCTTACTCATATTATAAGAAATAAAATGCATTTTTTTTAAATTTAATTTTAATAGTTAAGCTATTTTAATCAGATATATTTATTACTTGGTTGGATTGAAAATATATAAAGAATTCTATTATTTTTAGAAAAGCTTCGGTAGATTTGTAGATCTAGTTAACACTGGTTGACCGGTAGATATGTAGTGAATTGTAAAATACAGGGGGAACGGGAACACTTAAGCCTTTAACTTAAACATAACCCTTAAAGCATTAAAGTACTTATAATGAACAATTACTTAAAAGTAAAAATGGGTAGCTAACTTTAAGTATACACCGAAATTTATAAAAGCAGTGGCTATGAACAGATCATTCTTGTTGTTGGGATACAAAGTTTAGTTAAAGTAAAATTAAAGTTAAAGCAGAACATTATTAGGGGCGATAAAAGTCTACGTGCCTAGGAAGCCCGAGAAAATATGAATAAAAAAAAATGCTTTAAGTATAATCACAAATATTATATACACTAGTATTATATACGCTAGTAATTGTAATAAACGACTTAAATATAAATAGATAAAAATTGTATTTATAGTTTCGTCCTTTGTAAAGTACGTGATAGTACCACTGTACCACATTGCGCCTTCAATAAATAATTGGATTATAAAGAAACTTTCGTAATAAAAGTTTTTCTGGTAATAATAATATTTCCTTATTCGCTTAAGTTTAAGTATTATTTATGTTTTATTTCCGTAAATTATAATGCTTAATAATATTTACATAGAAATAATTCATTTAAAATGCAGAATAGTTGCAATACTGTGCCAAAACGCCTTCTGCAAAAGTAGTCGAGTATATAAGGGATGTTAAAGAATTTATAAACAATGGAAGGTGAGGGGGAAGAAGGTATTCCTACCAAGTAAGACACGTAACTGGAAAATCATCTGCAGTCTGCCGTGGTGTATGCAAAGTAGGGAATAATTTAAAAGGTGAATGTAATTATAAACCAAATGCAAACATTAATAAACAAGAAATTGTGTCAATGAAGAAAATAAAAAAAAGGAAATTCAATTATTCTCCTTTTAAAACGATTAACATAGGAAAACAGTATTAGTGACATAATTTGTCTTTTGTCACACAAAAGTTGAGACAATGTTATTTGAAATACTTTCAAGTAGTTACTACTACTACTACTACTATAATATGTATGAAGCATTTTCAAGTATTCATGTGCAATTTCACTATCGGTAAAATGAGTAAAGAAATAAAAAATCTTTTAATAATTAAAAAAAGCAATTGTGACAAGAATCTTGATAGTTGATTTTCCTAGAACCTGGACCAATAATGTGTACTTTGTATAAAAACATGTGGTAGTAAAATATTTAAATAATATTAAAAAAAAAAGTTTTTCCCGTCGCATATTGATAATTCAAATCTAAAATATACAAATATACATGAACAGCAAGCATATTTACAAAAGACAAGATGTCATGTTTTTTACAGTATACCTTAAAAATAATCTCGAAGCAATATACATTTCAATACATCATTCTATCGAACAGAGTCTTGCAAAAGACATTTCTTAGATAAATGTGTCTGCACCCTACAGGCAATATTTTTATCAACCCCTTATATAACTTTCTCTTTCTATAACAATGTTAAAATATATAAAAATATATATACCTTACTCTTTCATTTAAATACATATAGAGATTTATCAAATATTGTTTACAACCGTTTCAAAAAATAAATATTTTATTTTAAAATACATATTTATTTACAAACATGAGGGTTTGTTTATTTTTACTTATTAAAAATTAATTTCAATGATTAGTTGTTAAAAATTAAAACAGAAGTCTAATTGTAAATATGTACGGGTCTACCAAAAGAGTAAGAGTTTTGTGCTTAACCATATACAATATGGCGTCTTAAAATTTATTAATTACTTTCATCAATTATATATTTGCAATAAGTAACTAGTTACAGATAAAACAAGTTGTGATCCAAGTGTATGACTACGTAATAACTATTTTGCAGAACAACTAAACTAAGTTAATTTCATTTCCTTTATACTTTTGTTCTACTGCTACGAGACCAGAGAAAATATTATACAGTTATATCTAAGTAGATTTAATCAATTTCTGCGAGTTTCTGCAAAAATTAAGATTAATGCTTTAATATTCAGAACCGTCAGTAATAAAAAAGTAATTTTAAACTTGTAATTTTAAGTTGATGTATAGTATAGTACAGTATGTTCGTTTGGTGTGAATTACTATATATATACAGAGGGGATTCGGGTTTAAAATGCAGAAGTAATATAGTTATGTGTATTGGTGCGATGAAGTATGGCTTACACACATGGATTTTAAATTAAATAGTAATATATTCGAATAGCAGACTAACAGAATGCTTTGCAGAGAGATTAAGAACAAATTAATAATATGCTATTTTAATCATATTTTTCAATTTAATTACTGAGATTATAAAAATATACTATCGTCTATTTTAGGATGCATAGAGATTCTCAAAAACTACATCTGTTCAGGATTATATAAAGGGGCTACTATAGAATCAAATAAAAATTACTATAGTCATAATAAACCAATTATTGAATATGTACTTACGCAGTGACTAACAAGTTTGGAAATACGTTGACCCGTTTTACATTTGTGCAAGAAAATGTCTTACCTGTAACAAAAAAAAAGATCTATTAGAAAAATATTAAATCCACTTAGATATATACATATTCTACTTAAGATAGGGATACTTTTTAGTACAATTACGACTCCACCATGACATGTTAGATTATAAATAAACTACATATTAGTGATCGAACCACGGTGCTGTTATAATAAGTAAAACACCTTGGCTACGATGCTTATACGATATTATACATTATTATGGTGATCATATATTATTATTTATTATATTAATTGTGTGCCTTTCGGCTTTACAATCTACATTATTATATTTCTTAATCCATTTCATATAAATTCAAAGTTAAAACTAAACTTAAACTATTCTAGACTATTACTACTTCGAATAGTACTTTCTGTTTCATCTTTTCTTGATCCTCTCTCTTCATGTCCTTATTCACACCGTTTCCTGCTTCTCCTTCCTTATTGCCTGTATCTTCATCTATCACCTATCTATCGCCTTCCTTGTATCCTCTCGACAAACCCTCTATTATTTTTTCACTATCCTTCCTGCCTTCTCTTTTCGTTTTCACTTCTCCACTTATGTCTATATATTATGATCATATATTAATTTCTTGTAGTCAGTGTCACACATAACGGCCGGTTACTGGTCATAGTTACATAATTACAAGTTAACTAACTATTGCAAAAACTATGACTACAGCAACTGGCTTTAAATGTTTTAGAAAAATAAAATTAAGCCACTAACAATTAAGCTTAACATTTTTTATATTATATAATTACAAAAATAAATAGTTCAGAGAGATAGAGACGGAGAGAATAATAAAAACAGGGTTAAAAAATACATTTATTTTTATATTTATATTAGAATAAAAAATATATTTCTGTAAATACTGTTACAACACACTAATTATAATAAACTTAAGTTATTAAAGTGTAACATAATATCTACATGAAACTTGTCATTTATTTTTCGTTTAACCCCTAACTTTTAAAATGGTAGATATCGTATATCACATATTTATCAGAGTATTTGAATTTCTTCATTTTTTTTCTTTAAGAAAACACAAATAAAATATGTTGTATGTTTGAAACATATTTATGTAATTTATGTTTATTTATAAAATGTCATCCTTATAAATTATTTACAAAAAAACGAAAACTATTAACTAAATGTTAAAGCATATGGTTGATTGAAAAGGGTTGCTTGTATCGTTATGGTGGTGGTGTACAATTACAACAAATAAATAAATATACTCCTACATCCCTAATCGTGTGTATACCATTAAGATGTACCATCTTATAAACTCTATCAAACTCTAACACATAACAGTCCGCCATTAAGCATAAATGCTCTTGACCACTGAGCCATGGAAGATTGTTAAATATAAAGTAATCTTAAATAAATAATTAGTAGAATTAAATATGTAAATATTCCCGTATCAGAATCTTTAAATTTTAAAATAAATGAACCAAGTAATTAAATATATCTTTTTTGCATGGTACGAGTATTATATCTTATCATTAATCTTCGCCGCCCTTGCAAGTAACAGACAGCGCTGCAGCGGCTCAGCAACCAATTAAAAGAAATTTTTGTCCGCACGAAGGTGAATTGAACTGAACTATTTTAAAATATAAATTTAAATCAGATTTTAACATGCAAACACGAAATGTTAATGTATGAGATAAGATATTCAGGAGGACGTAAAAGTTTTGCAACGTTTTTTAGAAAAGTGGTTTATCAAAAATGTATGTTAGATCGGGAGACTACAGAAGATATATTTTAGGGTTTCAGGACAAGAAATCAATAGAGTAATGTTTGTCAGAAAACTTTTAGTTATCTATTAAGAAATTACTATCTATATATAGAATTAGAGTAGACGTACACTTGTAAAATAAAACAAAACCTCATTAGTTAAAACTTATAAATCAATCCTAGAACAAAACATTGGTCCTTCGTGCCGGATCTTATGGCAAGGTTACATGGTGTAAGTGAGTGTGCGAGTTGGCCAGGACAGTTACTGCAGTGCGTATTATGCAAATGACTGTCATGTGCGATTTGGTCAATAGTTCACATGCGAGTTACTAGAACATATTTTGTTTTTACTGTTACTGAATTTCCTCCCATCAAGTCAACACAATTCAACCGGTCGAGGCCAGTAAAGCTGCTGACCTGACAGTATTCAGAGGCAGCAGCTGTCTTCTGTCAGGTCAGCAGCTCGCACCATTTAATCGTCAATCAAATTTAACACTTCTATTAAATAATGCAGTAATATTTTAATTGTTTCGTCACACTACTACAAGCGAAGAGTTACAAAGTTAAAATTCAATCAAGATACGTAAATTAAAATGAGTTAATTAATAATCAGAATAAACAAATGATATTAGTTAGGCAACAATAAATATAATTAATTCAAACCTCGTATATAATGAATGAACTAACATTGAACTGATTTTAAATTTATATTAACAGATGGCCATAAAATAACACACTTATGAAATGGTTATTTAAAAGATAGCCATATAAAGTGGGAGAAACATTGCGGAAACTACATTAATTAATTTGATGAATTAGGCGCCGCTTAAGGTTAACGTTAATTAAAATAAATTAATTTTTTTTTAAATGATTTTTTGATTAAATGATTTTGGATAACTACAATTTATTGTTCATGTTATACAATGTGACCTATATAAGTTTTATGTTTTTAGATTAAAAAGCGGTATTTTGGTTTGGAGCAAGTTTTACTTTTATATTCAGATATAATACAGAGGTGATCAAAGTCATCTAGGTATAAAAATTGATTTCTGGAAAATTATTTAGTTCATTTAATATAGTTATTTTAATCTTTCAATAATTATTTTTTTAATAAAATGTTATAAGTTTAAAAAAAAAAAACTTTGTTTATACAAAAAAAAATAAGGTGGACAGCACAGATATAAATCATATATGTAATTATAAAAACAGTGAAATTTATTAATGGTTTCATACAAATGTATGAAAAGAATGTGTGTTGAATGTTGCGCAATGAAGTAATAAAGTAATTCAAACATTTTTAGAACGGTCACTTTAGTTACCATTCCCATATAAGAAAGTTTTGACACAATATTTACTATAATAAATAATAAAAAAAAAAAACACAAATTATAATATAATAATAATAATGTTAGATATTTTGAAAGCTTAGATTATTATTTATTTAATTAAATAATTATATTTAATTTTAGACTTTTTAAAAGCAGTAAACACAATCTTTGATATAAAATCATGACGTAGTACTTTTTAAATAATTTATAATAGCCTCCTATTCATTTGAATAACCATTCAGGAAATCCACAACAGTGAACAAATAATCAGAGATTATTCAAACATTGTCCAGTACCCAAATCTTTGTTAAGTCATCAAATAGCTTAATTATTTCATAATAGAAGTGTCTTCAATTTCTTATTTTGGAAAAAAAAAATTCTATAAAAAGGTATTTATTTAGACAACACAAAAAGTCACTAGAGGGCTCTGATTCTAATGACGTTTTCTATAAAGATAAAATCATTTGAGGTACTGTACCTCATTATACCATTTTCCTTTTTAAAACATCCTCTATAAACATTTTCTTAATTAAAAACGTCACAGTTCTGGACAGATATTTGAACTACAATATATTGATTACTTTTGCTTGATGTTTGTCCATAACAACAAGAAAAAAAATCTAATTTGGAGCATAATAGCTTTCAATGAAATTAATATCTGAAAGATTTTAGTTCTGTATTATATTTATGAGCCTCTGAACTTAACCATTATTACAAAGTAAATCTTTTAACATGGAACTATAACAATATTATAAATCTTGAATCATTGGTCTCTTTGCCCATTTCTTAGTCTCAAATTCTCCATTCTCCAACTCCAGTTCCAGTCTACAGTCTACAGTCTCCAGGGATCGTCTTCTCAGCGGGTTCCTCCAACGAACACGACATGAGACGGGTTCTCTCCTAGTCTCCTCTTTTAAGATCCAAGTCCCCTCATTCCTCTAACCCTTGGAAGACCCACTTGGGATTTTAGAGTATCCTGTATTCCCGTTCCGTGTATCTTTTGGTATCTGAATGTGCCGATCTTAAGAATAAATATATGTGTCTGTGACACAAAAAGAATTTTCTTTCTTTTTCATTCTTCTTTATGTTCGACTGTGCTGCACATCCCAGCGCTTCTCAATTAAGTTAGTTACTAATATTTACACTTGTATTATTACGAATTTGAATTTTGAGGACGTGTAATATATTTCTAACTCTACGCACGCATCGGAGATTTATCTTTGTCGTAGAAAGATGTTGCAACATCATTTGAACAAACAGAGAAAACACTAACAAGTGGTCTGAAGACTTACGACGGCAACTTTTTCAATGGGGTGCATTTGAATTGTTTCATATTAGATCATTTTAACATTAAGTAAAGGTTTTGCATTAATGTTTATTAATACACCACTATACATTAAAGTAGAATCTTCTTCTCTTTTTTTAAAAATATTTATTTGAGTGCTTCAACTTCAAAAGTTATTAGAACTTAAAACAATATATACATTTAAAAAACATATACAACTTAAAGACACGGGTATAAGTACTTAAAATAAAGAGATTAAATTAGTTTTATTGATAAATTCAATAAGGTTTTTCAGACTTTCCCTGCTTTCAAATATCTGCTTATATTCCTCAGGCGTATTACAGCCTTGTCTGTACGAGGAGTATCTTGAGCATCGAAAAAATCTTCTTCCCTTGATAATGTGCTAGTGCGACTACACCTTACTGAAAAAGTAGTATGTTGCAATTAATCGGTTCCAGTGTGAAAGAAAGAAACAAGCAAATGAAAGAGACAATAACAACGAAAAGAGTTAAAAGATGCTAATAAAAAAAAGGGAAAAAAGCAATAGCATATGTGACAAAAGTATACGAAAACGAATACATAAATGATAAACTATGAATGGAACAGTAATTATAATAAAAATTGAATAAATGTTCATGTTTTTGAAGCCCCTTTAAGAACCTTAGCTCGTGGATCACAGATTGAGAGCCGGTGATATATAGAACACGAGTATACTGCATCTGCAGATACCTATTATCCGTTTCTATTCTCCAGTCCCCAATTCCAATAAACCAGACATCTTGATTTCATATACATTACAACTAATATATATTATTTTCAAGATTTGTATTTTGGAATTTATACTTTGGGTACTACTACTAATGAGAAATATAAATTAAAAGTTGTCACATAAAATTCGTTGGCGAAATCAGGTGTTTCGTTTTATCGTATGTATGTTTTGTGATATTTTAAATGTTATTCTAGAATATATATATTGCAAATATTTGATAAGATATGCTTAATGTTATCTTTCTGATTGCACATATGTCTGTATTTTCATAAGGCAATATAGGTTTTATCTGGAAGCCAGCCGAGCCAGCGAGTGATTGTATCTCTCATTGCTCAAATAATATTTAAGTGTACATTATTTGTTTTCGGATAGCCTAATAAAATGTGCTAATATTTGAGCAACATATTTAAATAATTGTACTCGGCAAGAGATATTAATACACTCGTACTATTTAGAATAGTGCGAAAGGCAACATTTGATATTTTTATTGAATATCATTTATTATGACGTAAACAAATAATCGAGCAGAAATATTGATGTCACAGTGACTGAGGGCGTTGAAGCGTTCACATCAGATTAAAGACATTTGGTTTATTGTAATTGCTTAAATGCATAACAAAGAGTGAGAGAATAGGTACGATTTGTCCATCACTGATTCGTATGACTTGAATTTCAAATCAGATGAATAAGTGTTCAATAAATCAAAATTGAAAAATTTGAGTCCACTGTTAATTGTTAAAGAAAGAAAAACTTAAACCTCCACTGCTTCTCTTTTCCTGCTACTCTCCCTCCCGTTTCTACTCTACCATTCCTTCTCCCGTTTCTCTCTCCGTCATCCACTTCTTCACCACACTGTCTCCCTACAATAACTGCACAATCTTCTTTTCACTTTTTACTCTTTACTCACATGAATACTTAATCTCTCTCTCCCAAATCCCAGACCTGGAGTAATCAACAACTTCCATATTATAATTTTTTAACAATATTTAACTGATAGACGCCAAACGCTTCCGCTCGCATTGCCATTTCCTCTGCGTTTTATAATTGTTAGACTGGACACTTTTAGTGGCTATTGTTAAAATTAATTAGTAATTAATAAAACACAACACGTTTGTTAAATTAATTATTGAATTTATAATCAATAAGTAATGTTTACTTAGTTTTCCTAATAAATATATTTTTATCTTTAATTTAAGAGTATAGAAATTGAGGCATTTGTAAAATAACTGCAATACATAAAGCTTGACTTTATAAATCGCTTTTTCATTACTTTAAAATCCAACATGTTCAAAGAAGCACTGTTCAAAATATTCAATCGAAGTCAAAAATAGTATCTCACACTTTATTATTAAAAAGCATCAATAAAAGCAAGATAAAAACAAACAAAAAAAAAACATCAAAGATATCATGTGTTTAACATGCTTTATACTCAGTAATAATTTAGTGATTTTTTATAACTAAAAAAACTTTTACATTTTGCTTTGATTTTGATATATGAATAGGTATAGTCAGATATAAAAATAATATTATTTTAAAACTTACAAATAACAGTGTTTTTTGTACAGAAATTCTCGTCTGCTGGTTATAATATATTTCAATAACCTTTTCATATGTGCTACTATAAAATTATAATTTTTATCAGTTTGATAAAATACACAGAGGTTTTACGCATACGGTAGCTCTCAACCTCTCGTACTGTGTTATTAGAACTATCGACAGATACCATATGCATGATAGATGATACGCAAAGGTTCTCAAACTTTTTTATTTATTTATGTACAAATTTTAGCTAATTTCTACCGAATTATTTACGAATAATTCACTATTATTTTACAATGTCATTAGAGAGTTTGCATTGTCTTTGATTAGTCTAAAATCACTGACATTTTCACAAACTTTTGGGAGTTTATCTTTCAATTATTCACACTATATTTTTTAAATATTGTCAAAAACATCAGTACATCAGTAGTTAATTATAATTAAAGTTAAGTTATAATGTAATATATGTTTTTTAGTTTCAATTTTAATTTGATTGACCGTTTTAGTTTCTTGATAAATTTAGCTATAAACAATAAGAGTAATTGAGAGGCAAATACATTTGGAGTGTGGTTACACGAGGTTCATATTTTTTATAAAAAAAAACCAAATAATCTATTTTTTATAAAAAAAGAAGTATATAATCTAATAGAAATAGTTGAGAATAGAGATATTTCTTGCATATGTATAAAAAAAAGTTATTTAAATGATATAAAGGGTCTTTCAACAAAGAGGTCATTTTAAATCAACAGAAAACGCAATAATTTCGTGAAAACTCTGAGTTTAATATTGCAACACAATATCTACCAAATATAACCCCAATGATGGTTATATGTTGACAGTTTAAAAGTGGAGGGAAATTTAAAATTACAGCTCTTGTTGAAATGAATTTTAAACTTATATTGAACATAGAGAGTATGTATTTGTATATACGTACCAGTATATACGGTTTATTATGTATAAAGATTTTAATAAAGTTTTTGCTTACTTAGCCATAAATCGTTACACTTCTACAACGCGGATGCAACCCAACTTTTTATAATAAATTATATTGTAGCAAACAGTTTTAGAAGCGTTCTCTATAATACATACTGTATCTTATAGATTAAACTAAAATATAAATATATCGAACCGTGCCCAGTAGCTGCAACATTTAACGTATGTATTTACGAATGAATGCATACATACACAACATTTACATCTCATATTTTTATAAAATCATATCGCATGGGAAGGAAGGCATACCTACAAGTTTTCTAGTTGACTTGTTTGCTTCCTTTTATATCATTTGGGCGGAACGCAGCCAATTTATTTTAAATATATGTATTTTTAATTAAATAATGAATGGTTCATAAATATAGCCGCAAGGTGAAAATAATCTATGAATAAAATCATTAATTTAATTAAGTTGTGTTAAAATAAACATATACATATAATAGTTATACATATATATGATTTAGTTCACACATTTAAATAAATTAACTAATTCATTTTGAAATGTCTGGCAATATTCCCAGCACAACAAAGTGTTTATGAATTATTTTAATTTATCCCAATGTAATATTTCCTAAAACATTATCGCTTTTTAAATGAAATTTGTCAACAGGAGATTGAGAAATTTATTATCATAATAATAGACTATCTGATTTATAGGATTCGCAAAAAAAGCTCTGTCAATTTTCTCTTTTTTGAAAACTGTAATAATCGCGTATATTTCCGCCAAAAAACTAATAAACATTGTAAAGTTTACCGCTTTCCTTTAAAACTATAATTAATGTACTTAATTCGATTTTTACTGCAGATTTTTGATTAGGCAACATTTACAACGTTTTAAATAAAAATAAATCTCTAATAAAACATCAACAATACAAAATATATTCCCAGATGGCGTGACTACTTTGTATTATGATTTATACCTTTACAATTTACATGAAAGTAATTACACTCCACATTTTGTTAGCCAAAATTTACATTTTTTGATTTATCGTGTCCATGGCACGTTGTTTTTTTTTTTCTTATTCTTCTTTTGTATTTTATGTTTTATATGCAATAACAATACCGTCCAGTTCACTTAAGCATAATAAATACAGTCTCGTAATAAAAGTGCATGACTAATAATAAGTATGTGCATATTGTGTTTATAATTTTGTGGCATCAGTTTTCCTGTTGTTCAAGGTTTTAGTAAGGGCGGAGGCAAAAGTGTATCATCGTTTGAAACTAATTTATTGAGGTAAGCGTTCAGAGGGCATGAATGCTCCCATCAAACGCATGGGGTTTATTGAATAAAATGTGGAAGAGAAGACAAGTGAAAGGGAAGGCGTATGGAGCTACCGTCTTACTGTGACAACTAAAATCTCTACAAGGATTGCAGTCGACAATAGAATCTTTGTATGACTAAACCATGCATATGATACTAAAAACTAAAGCTATCGCCGAAAACGCCTTTCTTCTTGGTGCGCTTCTCATCTACGGTCATTTAAAGCAAGTTTAAGCGTTTGTTGCGAGCAGTGCGGAGCTGTAGCTATTTTAAAACGTACATATTACCGACAAGTTTGCAAACAAATTCATTTAAGGCCTCTTTAGTCGATCAGATTCGATTTCAAAGTGTACTTGTCCTTACTTTAAGTATACAGATGCGTTATACATATATATAGATAAAAACTGTCTCATTGCAGTATCCTTAGCAAAACAGTTGTATATTTACACTGAAACAAACATTCAAAAGAACTGATGGTGAGTGATCGGTCGTATCGATGTGTTTGTCTACACATCTGATATTATATTAGCAGATCGGATCTCTGTCTACGTTCCGGTCCGTAGTTCAGATATTAGTGTTTATATACATACGATAAACGAACAGTTTTACCTGTTCTGTATAAGTAATTGGAACATGTAAAAACGCATTGTCTCTGTTTCTTCCATATGTTCATATAGTCTTGTCTCTATCTATCTACGACAAATACAAAATTGTTTTAAGACAGTTTAACAAATTGCAATACTTAAAAAATCGACTAAATAAAGATTAATAAATATTTTAATATGCCATTTTACATTAAATATATTTGCAAGGTGAAACAAATTAACAATGATAATAAAAACCAAACAAGATATCAAAATTGATCGAAAATATTGATATGATAAAAAAAATTGTACAGTGTAACACGCGGATGTTAATTGGACGCATACTAATTATGATAAAATCAATCCCACGTAACTAAATTCAAGTGTCTCGTAAAGATAGATAATGCGTACACATAGACGAATAAAAAGCTAATGAGTTTCAAATAAATCTAGTTCATATAAAGCAAACACTTTTAAAATAGTATTCGTTTTAGTGTCACACAGCGGATTGCAGACTAACTTTACCCTGTGGAAATATCAATGTTAGGAAATCGACGCCTCTGGGTAAACGATATCTATGTACTTTTAACTGTCCGAAGTGATTGATCGACTGATAACCAAAAATACTATCTGTGACTAAATCTGTTCTACGGCGGGACCTGAAACATATCGTCGTCTACAACGTCTATCTTTTTTCATGTAACATTGAATTTGAAAATATTTTATTTTTTGTTAGGAATGTTTTTTTTTATAATTCATTTGTGAATGCTGGAACTATTGCAACTAATCGATTTGTGTCAATAACTTCAATAAATGAATGTTTATGTTCCTAATAATTAATGACTACATGGCTATTTCATTAATTATTTATGTTAATTTGATGTCACATATTTATCACATATAATTATCGTAATTTATTAAAATAGTATGTAATAAACAGGTTCCAAACAATTTCAAGGACAGTATGACATATTAAACTATGTTTCATTATTTAATAATATACAGGGTGTCCCAATATTCAACGATAAGCGGGCAACAGAGGGTGGTCCTGCTCATGACTACACAAGAAAATAAGAAAAAAAAAATTATCTTTACTATTAATTATTAACAAAGTAAGTTGGTACAAAGCTCGACCATTTACTCATGGTTTGATACTGGTTTGTAAACTAGAATACAATGCTATGGCATCAACGACAATAACTTGTTAATTTATTCAATAACAAAGCAAGATAAAATGTTTGATTAAACAAATAATTATTACAAAACTAAAAAACTAAAAAATATTATATCCTAAATGAAATACATTAAATAATGCGAAATATCTATATAGCAATATAGGCTGTGCATGCATTCTTTAACAATAACGTTGCAAGAAATAACGTTCAACGCAGTGGATATTTGAAGCTGACAGAACTCACTGTGCATAATGTTAAGTTATTATAAAATTAGATAAAAGGAATTGACAATTTAAATAATAAACTTTAAATGTCGTTTCTTTGATTTCAGGTAAGATAGTATGATTTAAGTTAAACAGTGTAATTATTATAATGTGTATGTAAATTACTAAAATAAAAGTCATTGATTTCAGAGCAACACATAAGTTTGATGAAAAATTTACAATTCCTAATAAAATTGTGTTATAGTTCAAATTACGAGAGTTCGGCGGCGACTCATACTTAAAACAAATTGTGGGGTATAAACTGCCGATATAACTAAAAAGCACTGACTCACTTATTTTTCTATAATGTATATAGAAACGAATAAGATAAAAGTCATTATCGTATTATAGATTTATACCGCTGTTATAGCCTCTTTTAAGTATAAGTCACCGCCGAACTACCGTGTTTTGGACTATATATGTTAATTATTATATTTGAAAAACCAGTAGAATAGGTCACAAAACGTTTTATCTTAGGCAACATTGTTTACGTAATAGATAACTTCTATTATATTAGATAAACCTGTCTTTAGCGGAATATCATAAAATAAAAACAAATGTTAATAAACAAATAAAGTTATACCAATCAAATTTACTTATCTAATAAATAAATGATGAATATTTAATTGAACAAATTAACACAAAATTATTAGCTATAAATATGACCTTTATGATTTTTATTACCAATAATAATTTAGACATTTTAATGGAATTATTTCAAATTGTATTATAAATGAAATATTGCGTTGGACAATTAGTGTAGTATGTGTGCATTTCCACTGGCTCTCATTCAACTACATAATGTAACAATAAAGCAACTGACTCTTCATCATCACACATTTCGTTGACTGTATTGTTTAACATTGTATCCAACGTATTTATCACTCAGTTCAACCCACATACCGATTTAATTAATTAGCACTGCAGTACCCCATTTTAGGAGAGAGGAGTGATCATTTGACAGTCGCACACATACTAATAAACCACGCGTACTCGTACCTATTTGGGTTGCCAACCATACTTATGCTAGAAACTTATATATTATTGCATCTAAACTTGAACAAAAATTATGAACATTGATAGTAAAAGAGCAGAGTGTAGAGTAAAGACAATACTGCCGATATACAATTAAATGCAAAAATAATAATTACCTAGCACTAATCTATTAAATTTTACTTATAAGTATATTTATTATTAAAGTGCAATAATGATGGAAACGTCACAAATAGGACACTTCACCAAATTGTTTACAAGGTATGTACGAATATCTATGAAACCAAGAGAGTGCCACAAATTTCTAAGTAAACAGTTTGGTGAAGTGTCATATTTTGTGACGTTTCTATCACTATTGCATTTCAATTATAGTTCGCATCAACTTTATCTTCATTTGTATTCACAGGTGGAGAGGCTTCGCTATTGGTAGCCGATAAAATAGATATTTCATAGATTTTGTAGGAAACTGAATTGTAAATGAACTCTTTTATGACAAAAAAATCATACGCATCTTCAATATGATGTCAAAGTGACTCTAAAATGTTTACTGCGTTCAGGCTCTTCGCGAAAATGAATTATACCTACTTCTAACCGTTGGCGTGCAAAAAATTGCAGAGGCCTTCCGAATTATGTGCCATAGATATTTGCCTTGCTGTCTACTATGCAGGATATTTAAATGTTTAACTAGGACACAGGACAAATTACTTTTGTAGGAAACAAACCCGCACATTCTGAGACATATGGTATTTCTTTCTCGGTCACTAATCGGAACTATTTCGGTCACATTATAGACACATTATATTGTTTCAATTTTTAACAATAACTATGAAACCTAAGAAGTGAGAAAGAATTATTTAAGAGAAGGTTGGTAACCCTAACAGCATCAATATTGGGCATTCATATACCAATAACGGCACGACATGTCCTGTTGTGTAACAGTTGTATAAATATATGTATGTGAAGACTAATTTAGTGATGTGATATGGACCATGGACCATGGATCATGCCATGAATGTGGATGTTGCAGTACTGGTATACAACCGTTTATTGGACCTGTATATGAGATCTACGAGTGAACCAGATACGTTAACTCACGCGAAAAACATTCCACTTGCATTCTTCAAATACGTGAAATTTTAACCACTCGCACATTCATCAAATTACAACGAATTTGATACTGGGTTATAAAAGAGCTATTAAAATGACATTCTGTGTGTGTATTTTTAATTTTTTTTCCGTTGTGTTTTCTAAAATAATTGAATTATATGATAAATATAAGAAATAAATACATTATACAAATTAAAATATAACTTACTGAATCTGTACTGCATAGTATAACCAAAATTGAAAGCAGATCTTACCTAGAAAGAAAAAAATATGGATTAATTTTAAAAGTATATAGGAGCATGTGTATAAATACATATGTATGTAGCAGTTATGACAATTTCTTTTCCGAATATTGCCTTTCCTTGTATTTTACTTTGCATTTTCTTTAAATTTTAGTTTAGGTTGAGCCTTATTCTTTAAAATATAAATTATGAGATGATGCTCGTAGAGATGATGCACCATTCACTGTTAACGAACAATCAATGCAGTGACGCATGTTGACCTATTTTATAATACATTCTAATTTAATTTAACATATTTTTATCTATATGCAAAACACAGTGTAATATAAAATAATACTTCTATTCAACATCAAACTCATTTTGATTAAACTCAAATTGCCTGATTAAAATGTTCTACTGATAACTGAAATATGGTTTAATTTACAACAGGTAATAAAACTAATCTAACGCCAGTAATAGCAAACGTATTGCATGTCATATTTGAGAGAATTTAATTAATTAAAATAATTTCTTCGTTCTACAATGGAAATTTTCATTAATAGTAATATTGAAATACATTATTAATTATCAAAAATTTTTGATCTAGAAAATGATGATAAAAAAGTTGATAATATCTGATAAGAACACATTGACTGACATGACAAATGTTGCTCAATGGAGTTAGGGACAAAAAGTTTAAGTGTGTCATTCGGAGTATTGGATTTGATTTTTCTTTTCGTTGATTAATAAAGACTGATAAAGTAGATAATCTATTGCTTTAATTATTTAAAACTATAAATCTTAATCAAGTGTACGTGCTAATTAATTCATTATTGCTTAAGATTCGACACGTGAATATAATAATTGAAAAGATTGAAATATAACGGAAAATAAAATGGAAAATTTCGCGTCAAATGGTCCAATATTTTGATAATATCGAACATAAACCTTGGTTTTTCTAACTTTATACATTTTAGAATATTTCTAACGCATATTTTAGAACACGTTATTAAAAAAAATTCAAACAAAAATACTTTCCGGTTCTCAATTTTAATACGCATTGTCTATTAAATTTGTTGACAAATCGAGATCGAAGATGTAACATTTTAATTACCTTGTAGTAAGCTATTAAGTATGAAACTGCACAACAAGATAATTTTATACCTGGGAAGTTGATGATTATTTAATGAATAGAGAATGTGCACTCATATTCGCATTTTGGACATTCATATGGTTTAAGCTAACTAAATCAATATTATCAAACTACACCACAACGCTACCAATAGATTATAATCGAAATTTGATCGAATATATGATCCTTGTAAAAAGTCATGTAAATGCAAAAAAAGATTGTTATTGATCTTTGTCCATCTTGTCGGTAAAAATCAAAAGAACTGTCACTAGTAATTTCACCATTAAATAATAAATATGATTGATCTGAAGACATTCCAGTAATATTAATTGATAATACATGGAAGATAAATCCTATATACTTCGTATTTTAGTACATAGTAATACAGTATAATGTATTTTTTGTTATTATCTTGTATACAAAAATATTACAATATTGATTGCTATCATATATGTTTTAATCTTATTTACGACTATAAATATATCAAATCAAACTTTATGTAACTAGAGATACGCTTAAAACGTTGGAGATTAAAATTATGGGTTATGCATGATTTTATTTATAGCTGCAATAGCGTATTTATGACATTGTATGCTGTTCCACTTGTGAAATGATTAAACAGTGAGTTACGTGTTATAAAACGTGAATGCTCCCTTATAGTGGACAAAAGAGGAATTATAAATCTCTATTCAGAATGACAAATTAAGAACAATTGCATTCCAGATGAAACAAAAAAAAAATATAAGTATATATATTACATAAGTAGTGAGAAAAGAAAGTGTAGAGTGTGCGGAACGGAGGACGAAACACTGGAGCACATTAAGTTTGAGTGTAAGGAAAAAGTAGTGAGCGAAATGAATATTGGCCAGCTATTAAAGGGAGGCAGTGAAGGAAAGAGGTGGATGGCAGAAATAGAAAAAAGGAAAGAAAAAACACGACAATAAATAAGCTCGTAGCCGGGTTGCATAAGGAACATGAAGAGAGAGGAAGTACTAAAAGAGGCAGTGAAGGGAAGCAGAAGAAAGAAAGAAGTAGCGAGGAAACAGTTAAACTTCAGTCCAGAAAAATAGAGGTTTTGCGGAAAGGAGATAAGGACAAGAGGTGGATGACGGAGATCGAGACAATAATAAAATAGTAAAGGAAGAGAGTCAAAAAGAAATAGTAAAGTAAGAGAGTCAAGAGGAAATAGTAAAGATAGAGCGTTTATGCCTGTAATAGACATAAGCGGAGAAGTGAAAACGAAGAGAGAAGGCAGGAAGGATAGTGAAAAGATAATAGAGGGTCTGTCGAGAGGTGATAGATGAAAATACAGGCAATAAGGAAGGAGAAGCAGGAAACGGTGTGAATAAAGGAGGAGTAGGGGACATGAAGAGAGAGGATCAAGAAAAGAAGAAACAGAAAGTACTATTCGTAATAGTAATAGTCTAGAATAGTTTAAGTTTAGTTTTTAACTTTGAATTTATATGAAATGCATTAAAAAATATAATAATGAAGATTGCAAAGCCGAAAGGCACACAATTAATATAATAAATATATATACTAGTAAATCAATAGTTGCCAAAAAAAATTTATAGTAAACTTAATAAACATGATGACTTAATATTATGTTACGTTACAATATTATGTTCATTATATTGTTGTTACATATTTACCATAGAAAACTTTTTGTTTATTGATTACATGTTAAGTAGCTACTTTATATGTCATAATTAAAATAATAACATTCAATCAGCCATCAAAAGTAAATTTGACGTCAAATGCAGACGGAACTAAAGAACTGAACGTAACGAACCGTCACCGTCAGCCAAACAAGCGAGTCGACGCATGCGCAAGTCAGACTAATATAATACCAATCTAACAACTAATATAAGATGCCGGTAAGAGTGTTTATGTATGTGTGAGTGACATACGTGTAAGTATATAAACATATAATATTGTTTAAGTATTGGAATTGGGAATTGCTTCTGTTTTTATCAATTACTAAAGCATAGAAACGAAAATGGAAACTGTCAATCAGAAATAAAAAAAACACCCGGCAACGTTAGGCAGCCGTTTAATCACTATGTTTTACGTAAATGATACTTAGGTATACTCGTAAAATCACGAAACGTATTAAATCATATTTGATTGATATGACAATATGAAAAGGAACTTTTAAATGGTTATTTTTGTAATAATTATGTTATACAGGGTGTTTGATGCATCAATGTTAAAAATCGTAAAAAGGATGTACTTTTTTACTATTCGAAAAGTCGGTTCATTTCATTTTACTATTTCTGATTGCAAATAAATGAATATAGTGGCAATCGGTATTCGACAAGTTTATCGATATAATTTTGTTTGATTATGTTTAAGAGTTAGCTGTGCATTAAATCAGATAGAGGTCGGTATTATTTTTACTCATAACTGCATACTAAATTGTTTCGATTTTTGAGATGCTTAACTAATGAACTGGACGACATATATAGTGTCAAAATTTATGACTTATTTTGAAAATATTGATGGACGAATTCTCTTGTTAAAAAGCAGACTATAAGACCCCTATTTCGTTATCTTTAATGCCCGTTAACATTACGCAAATTTTCAAAATGCATATATTTTCTAAGTAGTTTATGAAATGTTTTAATAAGGGCGAAAAAAAAAACCGTGGTCCTTTATAAAAAAAAGGATATATTTTCTAAATTAGACTACTATATGCTCGAAGGTTTTGAAATTTATGTAAGGTCGGTGAATAGTATCAGTTAAACTTAGGTGCCCATTTTTATCGTTTGAAAGATAACCAACGAGCATTCTCAAAAAGTAATATCAAAATCGACATCGATAAACCTTGCACCCTGTATACATAATAAAATATTTAAAAACTTTTTGTCATTAAAAAAATCGCTTGAACAATTTCTAGCATGACCTACATTTCTTAAGCACTACTTAAATACAAAGACAAATTAATCCACATTATATTTTCTCGACTTAAGTAGTACTACAAATTCAAAAGCACTCTTCAAAATAATTAAAATAACCTTTTATTCTTCAATAAATAAAATTTGTAATTATTATTGAAGTTAAATATTATTTTACCCGTAATATTTTGCGGTACTTTTATTTATTTCAATATAAATTTACCTAATGGCTTTAAAACAGTGTTGTCGAAAGTGGGGGTCATGTACTTACGTCATGTACTTACATGTACTTAAGTCATAGTGAAATTATTTATATAAACGACGCAAAACTTGAGTAAAAATAGATGTTAGTCATAAACAGGAGACACACATTTACTGTTTGATGTATTGTAAATCAACAGCCGCTTAAATCACTAAGAGAAACGCACTTTTCATGCTAGGATGCTCAAAGAGACTTTAAATTATATTGTATTCACTTTAATGTACATAAAGTTAATGGTTCTTTACGAAAGCAAGAAATAAGTTGCCTGAAATTCTCTTTATACATATATTACTGAAGCTATTATTGAATTTCAGCTAAACTCTGACATTACTTTTAAGAATGTATTAGGATTTAAAAAAAAAAAAAATTTAAAAAAAATATGTAAAGAGATTAAATCAAGTGTGTTTATTCCTTTAAACTAACATTTTTGGTAACATCTTCATAAATACTGTGATTAATTAATAAACAATTAGAAATCTAAGACTTTAATAGACAACTGTATCAATATACAGTACAATATCATAGAATTTAATACTTAGCAAATTAACTAATGGAACGAGATATTTATAAAAGTATTTTGACATCACTGACATGTATAATTTCAATTAAAATTAAACACAAGAATCGATAAATCATTATTAAACATAACGCCGAAGAAATTTAATTATTCGATAACGAACTTGTTTTCCATGCAAGCAAGCAAGCGTCGGGCATTCTTTATTTCACGGTCTGATGTCTGTAGTGTTGTCTACACATAGATAATGCATAAGATATGAGGCTGCTATAGGAGCATTAATAAATAAAAAGAAATGCATTAAATACTATGTAGTACGAGCATATAACATCTCGCCATCGATTATCAAAAACCTATAACTTGGTTTTCTATATTTAAATAAGAATCTATATTATATCTTATCTCAAGATATAGTAAATAACCAAGCGTTGTTATCTATATAAGAATCACTGTATATAAATACTAGGCGCATGTTCCGCTATAATTGTTACTGGCTACTACTATATTTTAAAGAAGAATTATTCTTTTACCATTTCTGAATTTAGCAAGTTTTAAATATAAACGTAAACGCATTGAAGTTATCGTATCAAACGTGGAGGGGAAGGGGAAGGAGTACCCACGACATGCAACTACAGAATATTGATTTTTGTAGCTAATGTAAAGAAATTTATGAACGAGTTTCGACATTCAGTTTTGCAGCAATCGATCAGACACTTTTGTGTGTGTAACTACAGAGGTATTTTGAGAATAATGGAAAATTAATTGAAATTGAAAAAAAATTATTATGTCACGTTAAGACCAATTTTTTTTTAAAACACAAGTTTTAATTTTTTATTTATGACCTATTTTTGCTTATAACTTCTTTGTTATAAAAGTTACAATAAAAAGCAATTAATAAAAGTTGCAGATAATGCCATTAACTACAAAAAAACTTATTACAAAATTTGTGTATGAGTCATAGTTTTTAAGTTATACAAAAGAAACTGATTACACTCTTATGTCCAAGATGGCAACCGAATAGGAACCCCCAAAATTGAATCATTTTGCTTGATGCAAAAAGAAAATTGCTGCCAGTCCAAAATCCAAACTTCGTTGACAGAATTCTCTAACTTGTTAATCAGTTCCCACATAATTGCAGTTATTAAAAATATCAAGTTTCATGTCGAAAATTGAGTTATAGTCAATCAATTATTTTAAAAAATCTGCTGAGTACAGTAATCTAAAAATGATCTGTTATACAGGTAACACGTAATTACAGTTCACGTTTATTTGTACTTGCATGTCTGACCTATCCCACAAGCAGTTATTTCTGTCTTAATAATTGTTTAGAAATTCAGTTCAATCAACTTGTGCATATAGCTAAATATAGTACGAGTTTGTCTACTTAACGAGAGTATTAAGCCATATTCCCACCTACTGTTTTAGTTTTAATTTTTAATGTACTTAGTGAACATGCATTGTGCATCAGTAATATACTTTATTTAATACTCTTTATTAGAAGAATAGACATTATTATTCTTTAATGTAATTACTTTTATTTCAATTCATTTTAATTCACAAGCCGAAATTTACGTTTAAAATTAAAACATAAAATTAAAACAAAACTCAGTAAATGGGAAAGACCCTGTAGAGTACGAATGATGGGGATTACTAGTCTTGTCAGTGTTTAAAAAGTGAAGCAAATTTACATAGAGATTTTTCAGAGCAAAAATACAAGGTCTTTTCTTCGATGGCGTAATGGTTACTATGATTGACCCAACCTAAAACGGCGATTGTATATTCAGACAGTTACTCAAAGCTACAAGTACAGTAACAGTTCTTTGAGGTCCTTTTTAAGCTCTACATCTTGTTTTAAATAACCTATCTTTTTCATTTTACCTCTACATTCAGTTGTATCTAATTACACTATAATATAAGTAAAATATTGGGGTCGTTTCTTCAATTTTTAGTTAAACTTCAGTTGAACATTACTAAAAGTAAATCGGCACTTTATACATAATCATAAACTTAGAAGACAGCGGTGTTGGTGATGGGACTCAGCATCAGAAATAAACTGACGTTTAATAAATAAATGCATGTAGGAATATATAAAAAATAACATGATTTATTTTAATTTTTACATTAAGGTCCTACAAATCTCTCGTATACTATAGAAGTATCCTTTGTTCCTTTCATTAGTTTCATATCAAACGAAAAAAAGTCAAAAGTAAAATAAAATAAATTGTTTTGTCCTCAAAAAAATATAAATGGTAAAGCATTCAATTTTCATAGAAAAAATTCTGTGTCCCTAATAAAACACTTTGAAGTACCTAATAAAATACACAAATCCTACTACCCACCATTAAAAGAAAATTTCATCTAATGAAAGTTTATGTTTTAGAAATGAAATATATTTAAATGTAGAGAAAGAAGAATATAATATATAAAGTATACTCGTTATAATATCCACATCTATATGGTATACGGTATATACCTCACCCTTATGACCTCTTATCCACACCCCGTACCTCTCGCCTACCCACCCTTTTGATTCCCTAATAGTGTTCATAGTACTGAACAGTTTGGAACAATCAATCATTGCCAAGTCCACGTGTGGCACCGAGCTACACTACACAAGATACTGAAAACAGTGCTCGAAGTGGACTAAATCAATAAAATAAACATTAAAAAAAGCAATTTAATCTTTCACGTAATTTAAACGTTGTGGAACGATTTTTATTACAACATTTAAACATTTACCGTCAAGGTTAAATATTGTATTACAACATGTTGCTCTTGAAATAGTTCCAACTTATTTATGAGGCACACTATGTAAAATCACATTAATTACATTACGTGTAACTTGACACATGTTCTGTCAGCTAACTAATAGCGGAAGTATTAATTGGCTTATATAATGGCTAATTAATTATATAAATTGATCATTTCGGCAACTTTATATTTTTTGTTGACATAAATATCCGGTATATTTAAAATAGTTTCAAAGTTTTTGTTCATAACATGTTTAATAAAATGTTAACACCTTCTAAATATGTGAGGTCAAGGTTTTTATGAACAAAGTATGCAACATAATATAGCTCTTTTATATAAATATATTTTATAAAAAATTATAATATATTCTCTTAGGCATAGGTCTCACTGTGGAATAATTACGTCGGTTTTAATTCCATATACTAACACGCTCGGAATTAAAATCGCAGTGGGTGTATATTCATTGATTCCATGTGTTACAGAATTCGCTTTTTTTCCGCAGTGAAACAAAGGACTAAATTCTAAAATCAGTTCAACAGCGGTTCTATGTCCTATGTCCTATTGTGTAGGTTATTGTTAAAGTAAATGATGTAACTATCTGATTATTGTGCTGGCTTATTAAGAACGTCGAAAGACATAATCGGTCGTAGCGATTTAGATTCCAATCGATCCAGTATAAATTTGTGATATATTTCATTGTATAGAGTGTAATATATTTGATTGTAAAGTGTAGAATGTCGGATCTGTTTCTAGATATATGTGGAAATTAATTTCAGGTTGGAGTTATACAAAATATAATGTACACTGCACCAAAAGCAATTGAACAGAGCCTTCAATTCAATCTTTAGCAAATTTAGATTTGGTAAAACGAAATCTTGAATATTGGAAAAGGAACTTACAGCATAGTTGTTCCATAATTCGAGAAATTTATTAATAGAATTTATGACTGAGGGGAAAGGATTATTTTATATATAAATAACAATAATAGAAAGACAAATTCAACTTGTACACACAAGCCATTAACACTGGTAGACGATTTAAAGGTTAATTTATCCCATTTTACCCTGTTACTAGTTATTAGTAAATACAATTTAAACTCTGACCTTTTTAGCTACGTCTATGTGCGTATACACGTTCGTGTATATTACGTGTATATCGCCTAGTCTAGTGCTAGTCGGTATACAGTACACTCAATGTAATCAATCTCTCAATCACCGCACGTCGCTGCCTGTGTTTATTTTATTATCTTTCCAACCAACTTTTACTCAAGCTTCTTCCAGTTCTACCTCTAATGTAAAAAAAAATTATGTATACATATTAAAAAAAAAGTCTGACTATAAGCTATATATCTACACGGAAAGTATAAACAAAAAACACATATGTAGTTCAATTTATCAGTGACGTGTGAAAAGGTAAGGTTTTGTGTTAGAATATTACAAAAACTAAATATAATCAGGGGTTGTGAGAGACGCCCTCTATAAAAAAAGAATACAAACAATAGTATGAATCTACAAGAGAAGAATTGCTTAAACTTTATGACGATCCATTTCTTATACTGCAATGCTACAATAGGTAATAATCGAAACGTATTTAATGACATCCCTTCACGAATGAAACTTTCATTAATTGATATATAGTTATTTAGAGTTACTTTATAGTTTGCGTCGAATAATTTAATGAACTATTTCAATATTTTTTATTTTCCCTACACTTCTCTTGTTAAAAAACTAAGAAGACAAAAAAAAACCAATATTTTAAATAAATATATTATATGAATAGAAAACCGGTACTAGACACTTGAGCACTTGTAATAACAAAGGCAATTTGAGTATCCTTAATCTAATTAATAATAAAAAATTACAGTTTTACAATTAAATTTTTTATAATTAAACAAATAAAGCGTAACTAAAATTTAAAAACAGAGGCGTGCTGAACAGTCTTTTCTAATATTAATAAAATAAAAAGAAAGTTATTAATAAAATAAAATAATATATCATTTAAATATTATTAAATATTTATTTACTTGTGTGAATAATAACTTAATAAAAATGTTCCTTTTGAAAAAAATAGTATGCACGCCTCTGGTAAGTTAACTATTTTGTATATACCAAGCCAAGGCAGTAAATATATCGACAACTCCAAATATCCACATTAAGATTGTGGAATGGAAAATGTTGGCTGTTGAATGTTCAATGCCAAGAAACATCAAACAGGGTAATTATTATGTTTTTCTCAAAACTTTGAGATTAATCTGTACTTTGACAAATTTATTTTCTATAAAACAAAGCATTGTAGTTGAACAGAATATACATCATACGTTTGATGTCTGATTTAATTGATATGTAAAAAATTTATTTCAAAATAATTATAAAGAGCGCTCCTGTAATTACTTATTATTGCATTATTAATTAAGCATTATTATTGTAAATAAGATAATAGCAGCAAAGCACAGCGGCCGAAATATAGATACGAATACATTCTAGTAAAAGAGCATGCTTTGTTGCTTAAAAATAGCATACTCATGACAAGTTCACATTTGCTTAGATTTAGCATGCTATTCACAGACATTATACTGAAAACATTATACTAAATGCACGTGGTCATATAATGCAGGCTTATTGCACAAAATGAATGAGTTTACGCTATTCGATGTTAATCCTATAAATAAATAATATATTTTCTGCGAAACGTCCTATTGCTAGCAAAATGAGCTTGCTTGTTTCTAGTATGCTAGTAAGTAGCATTTGGTCAATGTTAGCATGCTTTTATGCTTTCATTGAGTGTATATTTTTTGGGTTTTGTAAGATTATTGTATCAAAATTTTACTGCTATTTCAAGTGAATGTACAACTTATTAGACGGTATGCTTTGAATGTGGTCCTATATTTATATTGGAAATACAAGTTAGGGTATATTATTATACATACGTCATAGCAAAGTACGTACGTTTTCATACATTTAATGCAAATGGTCGTTTTTCATTATTATTTTTTTATGTATACAAATATGAGTATGACAAACATATATTTAAAATTGAAACCTATAGCAAAATAAAAAAAAAGATATGTTTGTTTGTAAAGATACATATATACTCGTAGAAACATAAAGATTTGGATGTTGACAGAAAATATGCATGAACTAAAACAAAAAAAAGTACCTATTGACTGTTAGATATTCTCCGAGACAAAACTCGTATTTCTATTGTAAAACAATTTTATGTAAAGTAGCAACTATTTATGTAAAGTAAACATCAAAAATACATTTATGTTAATTATTGGTTAGATACAAAATAATCTGTTGGAAGTTGGAAAAAGAAGAAGAGGAGTTTGTTAGAATATAGGTTATTATTATTACATTAACTAATATTTTGCTAAAAATGTTTTTATTATTATAAGAATTAATTATACTATGTAGCAGGGAATAAAAATGATTCCAATAATCACCATATAGTCTAACTGCATCTATGTAGAAAATGTAACGCTTAAATTAGGTTGTAGTAAGCTAGGAAGTGTGAAATTTTAACTTCAAGACAATTTTTATCTGAGAAGTAGAAAATAAGAATTGTAATAAGCTTATGGTAAGCTAACAAGTGTGAAACTGCAGGCCAATTATCCACCTCGGAATGGGATTTTAGTGCTTACACATAGGAAAAACTGATCGATCGACGGAATTTGAAACAAATTGAAGATCTGAATATATAAATTAACATTGCCTTGCACAGCAACAGAGAAGTAAATTTGTATGCAAATAATGCATTTCGTTTAACATGCAAATGTAAGTTGTTAACCATTTTAATACTTCTATTTTAATAGAATATACAAAACATAAATTAACTTCACAAGGAATTAAAAATACTTCTTGTTAAAACTAAAATAATAATAAAATAAAACATAAATCAACATCAGTTATTAAAGCAAATTTATTCTTCATCTATAACTCATGTCAGATGAGTTAATGTTCAATTAGAATAGCTGAAAAGTAACGGTACTACGAGTCACGACCTTTAGCTCAAACGTTCCACCTTATTAATTTAAATCAGAGCAGTTGATTCGTTAAGAGTTCAAAGAGAATCGAGAATCTTTTTGACTTCCTGGTCAAACCACATTGACGAGAATAATGACGACTACACTAACGACCTACGTAGCTAGTTGTTATGTCTATTGTGGTTTCAATTAAACCTACAATTATTGTATTAATCAAATAACTAATTGGGTAAACCACTCCTCTAACAAATCATGACGGTATTATTATTCGTAATTAATGTATGTATGTACATATTGTTAAATTTACATATCAAATCATTATGGGTAATATAACATTTACTCAACATCAATAATTAATTAAAGTTATTAAAACTACGTGTAAACCACATAGGCCGTTGCAAAGTCTGTAAAATCAAGAAATCATTGGAAAGATTTCTTGATTTGAAGTTATATAAAAGTCGTTCATTTTAATGTGACATTTGCATTAGGCGTTGGAAATTAAAATCAGAATAAGTCTTGCATCAAACGTATTGGATTTATTGTATAAAATATGGAAGAGAAAGAAGAAGGGAGACGGGACCGACAAGTACTACAGTTTTTATCAAGGATGGCCACGTCAAGTTAGACGTTAATGATTGTGAAGAAAATTTGGAAACACATGGTTCGTTCAATATTTAGACAATATTGCAATTGTGTTTTATCAGTTAAGACTTTTACTTTAATTATTAATTAGGGATGCCAAGGAGTTCCAATAAAAAAGTTACAAATATTGAAGGGTTAAGAATTTGCCAACGCAGTTCTAATTTCCTCAGAATCTCGTTCGCGTTCGGACATATTCTGAACCCGGCTGAGGTTTGCTGAAATTAATTTGAATTAACGATTCAGCCTTCAAAATGCGGATGACTTTACGAATCAGGATCGTTGATACAGTAAACACACTACTTCGAACGAAATCATCCGTGTATTCCATGCTAAAGATAACTACCGCTAAGTTATATCGATGTTCAAATGAATCGTTTAAACTAACAGATCGTCAATCATATTAAGTGACATGTGGAAAATATATATATTACATTTAATCAAGCGGGTCATCTAGTTTCTAAATGATAATATTCATTAAAATCATTTTGTAGTTAGTCCAAAGTACAATATTAAAAAAACATATACTAACTAATAGATCTATGACATTGAAGAATTTAATGCCAAAATTTTCTTTGAACTTTGTACAAGATTTGTGGTTATTAACCTATCTAACTTACATCACACAAAAATACACGAATAACAAAACATTTTAACAAATGGTTTCTAATGGCGGCTTCTATTTTATATAACACAATGATAAATATATGAATATGTCAAATGGACGTTTTACAAATAGAATATAAAACAATCTAAATTTAGTACAGAAGGAGTAGTAAAATATTACTACGAAACAAAAAGACTAACGGAGATCTTTACCTCCAGTTCTCTAGGAGGCGATGGGCCATCTGCTTAGCCCTGTGTTCGCGTCGTGAATGTTGAATTTACGTGCGTCTAGTTCGAATAGCATAGCCAGAGATTCTCAAACTCATCTTGTATCAAAACAAATCAGTTTCAAAAGTTATTCGAAAAAAATTTGTAAATAAATGAGTAAATATGATTAAGATATCTTAATTTGGAACCTCTTCATACCCTTTTTAAATATAAGTCGAAAATACACAACTCTCCTATGAAATATAATAAAAAAGGTCATGAAATGACTGTAATGTATACCATCAAAAAAATAATTACACATCAATTAAAAGAATTATGATCAAGACGAAATTTAGAAAAAATAAAGATACAAATAAATAAAGGTTTATCTAACATTACAGCGTTAAAAAGTTACCTGTTACGTGAACGACTTTACATAATATACAATGTTTTGTATTCTATTTTACTGCTGTTTAAAAATAAATTTGTCTTTTTGCAAATTTGCATTTAAAACACATTTTTAAAGATTATACAATTTTACTACTAGGTTTCACTTAACCAAAATATTACATAAATATAAGGTAACATGCTTCGTATTTTGCGTTTGACTATTATTTGAACTAAAAATTAGATTAGTAATGATGCAAAATTTACGAAATACATAGAATTTATTCGTTTCGAAAAAATAAAATACTTTAAATTTAAATATTTTAGTTAGTAACGACTTTTTCGATTTTGATAAACCATTGGTTTCTTGACGACTCTTATAAAAGTTAGAGAGGAACTAAATATAAAAACTTTGTATAAACTACGAATATTCTTAAACAAATTTATTTAATGTTTGAGAACCACCTCTCGGATATATCCATTACAGAATCGTTTAATTTAACACGCAGGTTAGATGTGAAACATTAATTTTGTTTATCTGTTGGTGGACTAAAATAGAATATGTACCAATTATGTTTCTACACGTTAAGCAAGTATTCACTTATAAAACATTCATATTCTTTAATCAATAATTTAAAAAAAAAAAATGAAATGCAGATGTTTTATTCAGGTATCAAAATATTTAAATTGCAGCTGCAGGTGCTATCTGTACGTTTAATAATCAATTCTCTACACCAATTGTAATTCGCTTTGGAATATTTGAGATGCACTTTTAATTCTTGTAAATACAGAGGCCGCTGACTCCAGGCTTCATGCACAAAGGATTCCACATTATTTAAGGAGTAACATTTATGTCTAAATTTCATACGTCTAAAAATATATTAGCATAAAGAAATAAATATAAGTTTTTTTTAATAATAGCAGCAGCTGTTCCGTAAAATGTCATCCATTAGTCAATAATACACTAAATTTAAAATATGGATGTCAGGACGGAACTAGCCCGACGGGTAATCGGAAATTTTATGATGGACTGTTATTACTTGCAGACCATCTTTTAATATGCGTCGCAAAATAACACTGTACTTTACGAAAACGACGCAGAAAAATAGCAATTTGTTCATAAAAGGGCAATTCCTGTGCATATGACACTATATGTATACATATAACTAGTTTATATATTATAGCATATGTTTATTGCCAGGGAAAATACAGTAGTTATTTTGCAGAGTTTTCTAAAATTCTTCTTCATGTATTACAATATTTACTTTTACTAATATTTATTATAATTCAATAGTAGTGTAAAATGAACAGTTCTAGCCTAAATTTGCAGAGGAAGCGACGTACTTTCCATGTTAATAGTATATGGCTTCAAGTATAGGGTATTTATGAATGTCCATGTCAATTTCTTAGTTAAACTTGAACGTAAGAAAATAAAATTATCGTAAAAGGAACACCATAACAAAAGGAATAAACACCCTATAGGTGAAGTCGCATAGTATTAGCATACAACGTATGTAGCTTCCTCTACATAACCTATGAGAGTATGAGATTAAATGTATGATAGAACTGTCTACTTTACACTACTTTCAACATATTTTAAAATGCATTGCACATAACTGTATTAACTATAATAATTTTTTTTAAATTATTTAAACGTAATTATTAAGGTTAATATTAGATACTCGGTAAAATGAAAAAAAAATACAGAAGTAACGTTAGTAACTTTACATTATACTAATCATACTTTGTAGCATACGAACAAAACTTGTAATTAAATTATTTATACATTCTACTAAGAAAGTTATAATAAAATCATTTTAATAAAGACGTAAGTGTTTTGAGTAAGACAATATTCACGGTAAAAGTGAAAAGCCATTTATTTAGTGTCTTCTTTATGTCTAAAATAAGATAAAATTGATACATTAGTCAAGAACACATTTCTCCGTGACTATGCCTGTCTTGATATCACTCTTACCCATCTTCCACCACAGACTGAAGAGAATGGAGTGCGAGAGGTTTCTTACTCTCTCTCTATCTCTCTGTTTTCAACCATTATTGCACATGCGAGTACAGAAGAGAAGGGATTCCCATTTCTCTAGTTGGCCCCAACTCCTGCTTCGAGAGCTCGGTCTGTTTCTGTACATTTCACATTTATAAATTACTCTTCTGCTGTAGCACTTTCAGGAATGCGTTCTAACATGATATATAATGCTTTTGGACTTTTGGTTGGTATAAGTTTTATTGCACTATTTCTCTGCATATATATCTGTTGTTTTATTGTATTTGTACAGTCTGGTAAAATATAATAGCATTTGATATATTTATCTTAATCTGTGACTATGTTTAACGAGTATATGCGCCATGAACTCGTCGCGTGGAAACAATAATTACCAATAACTGAAATGTTATTGAGAAGAAAAAAAAGAATCTATAGAAAAAGGGACAATACTCCTTCGTTCGCTGCAAATCTCTTTAACCTTATGAACAATCTACGAACACACACCCTATATTCAACCGAATTTGAACGACATAAATAAGTACTAAATACATTTATAAATAACCCTTCACAAATAGTTTACATTTTCCAAAGAAACTAATAATAAATCCGCAACTGCTGGTTGGCTTGTAACATATGTTCATCGAATTAAACACTTCTAACTTTAATCCCTAAATAACAATAACAGAATATTTACAACATACTTAACATATTCGCACATGATTAATTCAACTGTTGACATTAAAACTAAATATTTTAATTGTTTATAACTCTTAAAACCTTCAACACATTTTTTTATAAGCTACATTGTGTTATAACCACATTCTAATTCTAACCATTCTGCAATAACAAAATTAATGTTAAAATAAATCAGACTGTACAAATACCCTGTTGTAAAACAGGAAACAAGATAAAGGGAGAAGTGATTTTAACTTTTGCACCTTATGTAATAGTCTATATATATAATATAAACATAGCATAAACACGAAAATATTCACTGGTAAAATTTACACATGCATTATTATAAACGAGTGAGCTAAATCTTATTTCGTGGTCATTCAGATTTTTTATACAGTCGTTCATTTACATATTAAATTTAATCGTGCAAATATCAGATATGGTTAAACTGAACAAAATAAAATTTAGGGAAAAATACAAATTCTATTAAAATATGCCTCATAAATTTAGACTTAAGCGCTCAAAAAGACTAGCAACTTGTGATCAGACAAAATTTAACTTTTAATGTTAAGGTAATGAAATTGTATCTTCACATTTTCAAATTGAAAGATTCATTCAAATGTATTTAAGTTAACTTGTTGAAAGACCCTATATTTAATGAGTTGGCCAACCTTGTTCTAAACGTGTGTAATGCATATGAAATATAGTTCTGCAGCATTGCTTGGAATGGTCTAATGTACTTAGTTCAAGTAGTGCATGCTATGAATACACTCGTTTGGTAACTTTTATTCACCAATACAATGAGAATTCAACGTAGCTTCGTTTTATTCATAATTATTTCACGTTTATATTTTTCATTTACTCGAGCATATTTTTTTTATAATTTAATTGTAGTATATCAACTATTATTGCGTTTTACAAAATTTGTACAAATGTTACACGATTGGGAAGCTTTATCTAAAATTACCTCGACTCGTAAAAAGTAAATACAATTTATTCATTCTTTCTCTTTTTATCGGAAATTCGAATTACGCAGGTTGAAACAAGAAAACTTCTGGAAAATAAGTATTCAAGTATTAGTCTTCTAACATGTACAAACTTGTCAATGAGTAATTAAATTCAATAATAAATCAAATTTTAAAAGAATTGCATTACTGTTAAGTGTTATGACAAAAAAGAACTTATAGAATTTGATACATCATACGAATATAATTAATTTTTAAAATATTTTAATTAAATTATATTAAAAAATAATATTATAAATGTATAAATTAAATTATAACTTTTATTAAATAGAAACAACTTTTACATCAATCATAATTAATATGATATATTAATTACGTTATTTCTCATAAAATCATTATGTTTATAATTATATTAATTATTAAGCGTTGGTACTCTAAAACCGGAATTGTTCCAGCGCATAGTTCATAAGGAATAGAAGAGAACTGTTGGTACTAGAAAATATAAATGTCACCAATCCAGTTATTAACCAGAATATCTAGATAGATCTTGGATTGATACAATGTTGACTTTTTATTCTCTTTATTACAATTATTGATAGATCGACAAATGATGGACAACTATATACAGAAGACTTTTAAAGATAAATATACTCCAGTTGAACATATTTCGTTTAGTTCATTGATTTCTATGAATACTGAGGTGAGGCAAATGGAGCAGTCAGTCTGCTCGCCTGGGAATATAAATTAACAACAGATACATTGGAATCTGGAATTTCCCGGAAAAACCTTTACTTGAAGTTTATGCTCAGTTCACAACATAATTGAAGTAGCACTCCAAAAGGTTGAGGTTCCCTGCTTTTAGCAATAAACATGAAGAATTTATCTATTGCCTTGATCGTTAAAGAGCAGAAATGATTAAAAATAATACGAATATCAGAAGCAAAGATTACAAATGTTATACGCACGGGTATATGACTTTATATTTCCGCTTCATGCCGCAATATTTTCAACAGCCCTGCAAATATTTTAGTAATAACATAATTTTACATGAAACAGGATATGTAACAGTAATAACCGAAGCATAAACTGAATTATGTTATTATATGTTGAGAATTGCATGATAGAATGTTTTTCTTGCAAAAAATGATATGTATAGATATGTAGTTGAATATTTTTGATTTCAGTGAAATATTTTTAAATTTTTAAGTGGTTCAATATTTATTAAAAACTTAATTTTTGATAAAAACTTTCAGTGCGATTTGACGTTGGTCCTTTTAGCGTCAAGTCAATGAACTAACTACTACAAATGACTCAAATGTTTTTTAAGAATTACAGAATAAAAAACACTACATTGACGAACATGTAAATTACATTCAAAACCTTTTTTTACATAAAAACATTTAAAAAAATATAAATTTATAAAATATTGTCAACGTTTCACATTTAAATGTGACCCGACGATAACTTTATTATTATAAAGCAATTTCACTTATACGCTCGTTAGCAGAGACCCGTCGCCAAGATTATAAATCAACAATCTGGCCAGACTCCCGGAAAAATAAGAAGTTAAGAGGCTTAGCATAGGATCAAAGTACATAATTAATTCTCAGGCAAGTAGCAATCAAGATGCAATAAATTTGATTGCTGTCGGAGCCCGGGGCCAGGCTTTTCATTAAGACACATTTTAGATCACATCCATGGGCGTCGTCATGTATTAACTAACGGAGAACTACCGCCCCCTGGTTATCATTACTTGTGATCAATTTGCACTAGATTTTTTGCCCCTTCTTTTAAATATTTTACGGATGCCGCTGATAATAGTTTCTATAATTTCAGAATAGGGAAGGATACACCGACTACTTCTTTATTCTCGTACTTATAGAATAAAAAGAATCTATATTGTAAAAACTGGATTTTTTACTTATGTGGTAAATAATCTTGTTGGAATATTACAACCTGTTTCAATGCAACACACCATCAGATGCAATAAATTTATTCTTGTAAAGGTTAAGACAAAGATGCAAGAATATAAATCTTGTTAATTAATAAATAAATAATATTTATCATTATAATTATAAGACAATAAATCATAATTAGTTAACTGGCTGTACTTGTCAGGATAATCATTTAATTAATCATTGTTTTTATTTCAAATTTATGTAAACATATTACTACCCTATCACTGACAACCTCCTCTATATTGACATTGGAGTCGCCTAAAATATGTAGCATATAATCAGTAAAATGAAGTTATAATCAGAACTAGTTCTGTTAATGCTAACAAACAACCTACATATTAGTTCAGAATCTCCAAAAAAAAGTTTAGTAAATTTCTCGTATTTTATTAGAATTCATTAATTAGGTATATTAAAAAAAAACACTTATTCTATTGTATCCCTTTGTATCAAATTTCCATTAAATTCACACATTTAAATTTCCCTAAAAACAAATGTTTCTAATTTATTTTTAAAAAAAACCTAATAATTGAATATACTCTTATTTTTCAAAAAGGTGTTAGAGTATAAAATTACATCAAGCTATAAATTGTCCTGCTGTACACTTCACTGTAATTTGATACAAATCGATATTTTTTAATAGGCTGTTAGCTTTTTTTCATCACTTTTTAGCTTCACGCGTCATTCATCTTTTTTAGATTATTTTACATATATTCTGTATCAAATACACAAACGTCCGATGGTGATAAAGCAGTGTGTACATGTATATACATATTAATTTTTAAAACATCTGGAACAGTCGCAAAAAAAAGCTGTGTTGGTGAAATAAATCAAAACCAGTGACGAATTCTTTCGGATGATTTTGTAAAATTAGAAGTAATAAAATATCACCTACGAAGGTTAGACCAACTTTTTAATTTAAACCTAACTAGTATTGAAAAACTAAATGCTTCTGATTTTGATATTATTGCTATACAGAGCGTATTTTTTATAATAAATAAAAGAAGAAATAAATTTCACCTTTTCCTATTTTAAAAACGTTTCGTTTAACCAGATATTCTAAGCGCCCGTGCCTAACTCCACCACTGCATTCGTATTAATTTTTAAACCATCTGGAATGGAAGTCGCAAAAAAGCAACGTTGTTTAAATAACTCATAACGTTTTATACAGTTCTAAATAACACAAATATTTTAATTGCTTTAAAATGTGTTTAGATATTTTTTTATTAAACCAGAGCAAGTACTAAAAGTGTTACATTTTAAACAGGATACAACGTACACTTCCGTTTTTACGGATGTTTAACTCAATTTAATAGAATTATTGATTTACATTTCGTATTCAAGTTGAGTGCTTAAGTATAAAAATAACATATATGTAATTTTTAATGCGTAAACCCAATTAAACCGAAATTATAATTGACAATTCGATCAAATCTAAATGGTATTGATTAATTGATTTTTATAGTACTACGCGATATTTTCAGCTCCAATACATTTTAAGTTACCCCACAAATAATTTGTGCAACCATCTTTATTTTACAATTTCCGTAATGATTCTAAAATCTTTGAGGATCATAACCTGCTATAAAATCTGAGAGACTTCACCGGGAAAAAACGGTTTATTAGAATTTAAAAAAGTAAAATATGTAATGATATTCAGGCACTATGTAACACAGTGATTCTAGGCATCTCTCCTATTGTCTAAAATATGTTCAAATAGCTTAGAAATGGTACACCTTTTTTTAGTTTAAAAAACAATGTACACCTGTAATGTATTTCTTCTAAACCAAGATAAAATATTTCAGTTTTCAATAGAATCATCATTGGAAAGCAGATACAAACTTAAATAGAAGAATGGACTAAAACAACATTTTCTACATTGAAAAATTGTTAGAAAAAAATTATTTAAATCTACCCCTTTTTACAATTGAAATGTAATGGTTTAAGTATTGGGATTATAAGGATTATAAAACCTTTCTTTACAAAAGTTAATATTAATAAGTTAAACAAATATACGTATTCAAAATGTCATAAATGTTAAGTTTTATGGATAAAGTCATGCGATTCTAATTAAATAAGAGAACCAACAATTAAATAACTTGCAGTATAATTTCAAGTTCAATCGTGAAATTATGAGTCGTTTCTGTTTGCTGAACAATTTGCTAAGGCAATACAGCGGCAGAACTAATGACTTAACAATACTCTGTTTATAAAATCAAACACATAGTTATTATTTCTGATATTGTATTGCTAGAGCTCTTTTGCGATAATATTTAATGTTGCAATATAAATGAATCCATTGCTCCAATGATAGATATTTTAAAATTGTTATAAAATATTTTCATGTTATTCTGGTTATAAAAAAATCTCTGAAAAATTACTAATTTTAAAGCGTGAAGTACTAAAAAAATTAATGCTATAGCAAATCTCAATTATGATTTGTTTCAAATAGAATAAATTTAAAATGCACAAATAACTGAGATGTTGATTACATTTTTGGAAAAGTTGTGAAGTTTAGTAATACAAAAATATTAATTTGATAAGATAAAGCCAGTATAAAAAATATTGTGCACATAAGTGAAAAATCTGCACGCAAATGATAAGTTTTAAATCATCAATTGATATGTCATTTATCTAAAGCGGATATCCGAAATCGCCATCATTTTGCAAGCAAATTGCGTAGTGTATTAAATAATTAGATATTTGAAAAAAAAAATGATGATTAAAAAGCCACATCCTATTATTCAAAATAAATTACTAATGCTAATAAATAATTTATATGGAATCACTTAGAATATATATTCTTGGTATATATATTTTAAGGCCCTTTTATTTAAAAAAAATAATAAAACCCTTTCTTGGAGAAGAGCCGACTTGCTCCACGGGTATTTTGCATGCAGCTTATTTTGATTTATTATTTTAAAGTCTTTAACAAATAAATAAAACTCGAAAGGTAATTTATTTCACCATAAATCAAAAGATGAAACAGACAGTCGCATCGTTTGTAGATAAACAAGCATAATTAAAGTATAGAATTTTAATTACCTTATTAAGCAAGTAAAAACTACATATTACTTATAGTAGAAAATATATGTCTTTTTATTTCACTTAGAATAAGCTAAAGCGAAAAATTCACTTAGTTCGTCAGACATAGTAAATCAATAATGTTGGATTTAGGGTGATAGATCCCCATTCAAGTTTAATTTGCTACCCTTATTGTGCAAAACAAGAAATAAACATGGTTTTTTCTTTCTTTAAATGTATATTTACAAAAGTAATAAATTGCACATGGTGTATGCATTGCTAATCCGCGTTGAATTGAATTACCAGACTATATTTATTTTTATTTATGTCAAATTCCACATGGTATGATCTCTAAAAGTCAATTTTGTTCTATGTACATGCATTAGTGTATTTTAAACATATGTACATAACCTCGCAATTCAAAGCATAGTAAATAATAGTAGCTGAGCTGATTGCTTTAATCCAGACTCATAACCTTGGAGTAAATTGACAACAGTAATGATTCTTACCTTATTAAATTAAACTGATTATTTAACTGATGTTTAAACAGCGACATAATCTGACGACATTTTTTGAAGTTATCAGTTCAACATTTACGTTTGTTAGAATGAATAACTTGATATCAATCTATACAACAATTTTTATATATATTATCACTCACAAGTCAAATTATATACATTAGCCTTATATTTTAAATATTTAAAACACTCATTGAGTTATTTTTATAAAAGTATGTATAAATAAATACAAATCCTAATGTTTAGCACATTTAGTTTCACTAAAACTTTTGAGTTTTACTTTTATCCATTTTAAATTCGAATAATTATTTACATTCCGTAAGCAAAATGTATAAATCACCACTTATTTTAGTTTATTTCACAAACAAAACATATATTTAAAGTAAAACACGAAGTATTGACAGTTTTATGACTCACTACTAACAAAAAAATCTATCATAATATTTAGACGCTCTTTACACAACCTGTACCGACTCGCACAGCTCTCAGCGTTGACTGAAAATGAATGGTGATCTGCGATATTAAAGTTTGGTAAATTGTATTTTACTTCGTGTACCTTCGACGCCGACGCTCGGAGTACGTCGGAGATAGAATTTTGTTATCTCCCTCAATATGAGCCGTATAATTCCGAATACGTTCGACGGTTACCGAGAGATGCAGACTTATAAGCGGGTCGATAATGTTCTCTCTCGTTTGTATGAGCTTTGCGGTACTGAATTAGTGAGTGCAAGGAGTACTGTTTCTTTTCACAGCAATTTATTTCAACGTTTAACATCCACTCGCAAGGACGTGCGTCGTGCAGTGCGTTACCAACTTTAGTTTTGTTTTTTCTATCACTTTTTTATTTGCAGTCTGAATGATGAGTCTGATAGCTTTATTTATCAAAATAGATTATAAAGTTGGAAGTTTGCAATTGCCAAAACAGTTTTATTAGTTTGAGAGATTGGAAATAATTTTAAAGAATGTTATTCTTCGGTTAATGTATCTAAATATATAATGTAACTATAGCCGTAAGATAATTATATAAAATAGAAATCAATGCTATAAATTTTTAGTAATAATAATAATAATATTGAACCTCAAATATTAATGGAATTTCTCAAAGTAGGAATACAGAATTAATGTTAATGTAAAATTTCAAATGTTTTGATCAGCTGTGAATCAAGATATGAATAATTAAAATGCTCATATTTAACTTGCAAGAGTCCTAAAAACTGTAAAAAGGCATCGCTTTAAAGTATATCTCGAGAACGGGTCTGCAGATTTTTTTTTAGAATAAATTAAGAAAGTTGCGATTCTTTTTTATATTGTTTGACCGGTTAGTAAAAAAGATATAAAACGAATATTAATATTAGGTAAAGTTGATATATTTTTTTTTTAACATACCGTGCACATAGTTGATTAGTTATGGCAATTTGACAACGTAGTATATTGCGTTAGCATATGAAAAACATACGCTACGTTAAACATACGCTACATATAACAATTGTTGCTATATTTATCAACAGTGCCATTGTATTTAGTTTTTATTGTATATTTATTTTGTATTTATTATCTTTTAGTGTATAAGAATATAAAAGATCACCTGTATTGAACCCAGTAAACAATTTGATGATGTTTCTATCACTATTGCACTTCAATTATAGTTCGCATCAACTTTATCTTCATTTGTATTCCGACAGGTGGAGTGGTTTCGCCATTTCGACATTTCATATGAACGACTGTGAGAAACTGAACTCTTTCATGACAAAAAAATTGTTCGCATCTTTAATGTGATGGAAAAGTGACTCCAAAATGTTTACTGGGAATGCAGTGTCCGAACAAACACTGCACTTAATATCCAACTATACTTTTGCTTAAGATTGTCACTAGTGAACTATCAATATATGTTTTCTTAAACGTTTTAGTATCTCATTCAACAGTGATGCGACATGATCAGTGAACTGAAAACGCAAATCAATTGTATAATTCAATTTACGAGAGTTCGGCAGAAACTCATAATTAAAAGAGGTTATAAGAGCCGTATAAATCTACGATACGATAATGAATTTCATCTTATTCGTTCCTATATATTTTATAGAAAAATAAGTGAGTCAGTGCTATTTCGAATTATCAGCAGTTTATACGGCACAACTTGTTTTAAGTATGAGTCGCCGCCAAACTCTCGTAATTTGAACTATATCCTAAATTTATATCTCGCTATCTGGATTGTGGGATAACGGGCTATGTGACCCATGATTAAAAGCAACGTTGGCCGTGATATAAAATATTTCAAAATCACTGGGTTAACAGATACATGCAGATAATTAAACTGAATTTTTGTTTGTTGTAGCAGCACTATCCTATCTCCAACATGGCGGCGTGTTGTGTAGATGCAGAATATCTAATCCAGAAAATCAGTTCGGTAATTATTTGCTCACAACGACAACGCGTACTTGCCAATTGTTCATTGGATGAATAGAATCGAATGATGGATCAACACAACATGAATTTATTGAATTTGATTTACTTTAGTTCAACATATTCTAAAGCGATTAAACAATCAAAACAGCAAACACAAATTGAATTTATAATTATTTTGTGATTTAAACAAATATTTAACACAAATGTTGTGTAACAACCGTGCCGATTGAAATCATGTCCAAATAATTATTTTACTAAAACTCAAATTGATGTAAATATTTGTCATTGTCATTTATAAACTTCGTCAAAAACTTTCACAATCATTTTCTGTCCTGTTTAAATGTTCACGATTTTCATTTTCACGATTATCATTTTAATTTTGTTGTCCTATGATAATTGACTGGGATTTTCCGATGATGTCATTTACTCGTATACGAGTTTCTCTTTATGTATTTGTGTTTTGGGCTTTGTACAGTGACGTAGTAAGCTCTGATGGGACCGAATTCTGTTCTAACCTATCTAAACTGTTTTTATGGGCTCATATTCGGCTTTTTTTTTAGGCCTGTCACAATTTGAACCCAGCGTATACATGGAAGGGACAAAACGAGAAGACTGCAGGTGGATATGAAAGAGAATGCAATAGTCTCTTTCATAATAGTGATGTATCGATAAAAATTAAAATAGAAGTTTGCTCTCATGATAAATTATGTTAATGCAAACAATTCCAATACACCCTACAGTACACAAGTTTGACATGGCGTACTAGGGTACCGGTACGTGGTATGAATGTATTGTGTACAACACAGAATTTGGCTTGTTTTGAAAGTTCTAGCCGCTCAACCAAGTCGCCGATTTACGTCCGAATTCGTCGTTCCTTAAATACGCTTTCATAGTGCGACAGGACTTAATCTCATGCTAAATCTATTTACCCTAGCTATAATCTATCTATCTAGTAACCTATCTAGTAACTTCAGTTTTTAGAAGCCTGTTTGCGGGTAGGTTCGGCTATTAACTTCGTGGCGTCACTTAATGTATAATTCGATTTCAAAAATGAAAACAAGATCAAAAAAATATACCTAAACTAAATACAGTTCTTTAAGAGAATGACGTTATAGCAAGGTAACGAAAGCGTACAATGTGTAACATATTGTGACAAGGAGTGTTTAAAAGCCAGGAGATTTGTGTGCAACAAATGCCATAGTGTAATATTTCTGTTAAAATACAATTGATTTATTTCATTCAATCTGTTACAACATATTCGTAAATACGCATGACTTGCCTGAAATTGAATCTGAGATGTTTTCAACATTTTATCACACTCCAAAAACTTCTTTATTAATTTTATTGAATAAAACGTTGTTATTGATTTCGATTTGACAGAATTCTAATATATTTCAACTTTATAAATATAAAAGGCAGTTTATTTGTACGTACATAGATACGATTTTATCCTTGTCTGAGTTTTTCACTTTTCATTTTTCATTCACAATCCGTTAAGGTATTTTTCCAGAAAAAGAATTTTATTACAAAAAAATAGTGCAAATGCTATAAATTGAATTCTTTTATCTGTCATATACAGACGGCCGTGCCTTGGCCCTGAAGTAAGTCTGAGCCCTCGTCCTTGTCATCTTCGCCTTAGTGTGTGTGTGTTTGTTTGTTTGCTTGCTTGAACGCAAGTTTAGATTCAACACCATGGATTTTCACTGGTTTCAATCAAATGGTCACAATGAATTGGATTTTCGCCTGTGGAGAATAATGTCGTACCGTAAAATGTTGAACAAATCGTTTTTTAATTATAAATAAAGAAACAACAAATATTGTGTGACACTCTGACTTATTTATTTAACATATCGTAGTGTACCTGAATATAATTTGTTTGTTCGACAACGAAAGAAGTAAAATCTTTACTTAAACAAAACATTTTACCCTCAATTTATATCAAAGATTTTTCTAAATTACGTCTGGCAAATTATAGTTGTTAGAAAAGGTATTTTTAACATGCCATTAGGCGCACCTAATGCCGAAATGTCATTCGGTAAATTAAATATAATAGTCCTATGTCTTAATTTCTATAAAAGTGTACTATATATTGATAAAGTGAGTTACTAGAACCTCAAATGTTCAATTATTTTTTAATAACTCCTTATATGTTAAGAGATATTAACAATTAAAAAAGTCATTTTGTCTCTTTAATTATTAAAGGGATTCAATGTTGTACACATTCCAAGTGCATGTGATATCACAATCCTTGTGTAAGGTTACCAACCTTACAGATCATAAATCTCTGCTATATGTCTAAAATATCAAATATTATTTACAGCTATTTCAATGAACAATCAAATTTCAATATTATGTCTGCCTTAGCAGGGTTAAATAAAATAAAAACTTATTATTCTTTGATTTGACTTGATTATTTGACTACCAACAGCTACAGAACATTACCACAGCACTGACCTACTCAACAATAACTGACGTTAAAATGCATTTCACTACACTTCAACTAAAACTACAGTTCAAACTTTTAATTGCTATATCTCTGTCAAAATTTAGATATTTAATAAAATAGACACGCCAATACACATATATTAACATCAATTTCAATCAACAATTGAAAAATCGACCACTAAAAAATGAGGACACAGCCCATTAAAGATTATAAAAGAAATGTATGCAATGAGCTTGTGAGCTTAGCGTCTACAGTTACACGCGGACAGCATTCTGTTTAATAAATGAAAGGTTTATTGCAAACCACGGTTAATTGCAACAAAAAGGCCTAAAAAGCCAACTCTTTAAAAAAGAAGAAGGGGACTAGATCTTTCATGTTAACAATTAGAAAATAATTAGACATTTAGGTGTAGATCCCACTACAGAATATTTCCTCGCGGTTTTTTACTTCACGATTTTAATTCCAGATATTAACACGTGCGGAATTAAAACCGCAGTTAGTGTATGTTCATATGATTGATTCTCTGTGATACAGAATTTAATTGCAATTATTTCTCAGTGGGATCCAGGCGTTAAGGTTTAACCGATTTATAGAAATTGGGATTAAGGTTACAAAACCCTTAAAATTTTATAACCTTTATTTATGACAAACCCTTGGAAATGTTACTTGTCATATAAAAATTGAAATTTAACTAGAAAATATAGCAGTATTCATTTTCAAAACTTATTTTTGCGGTTCCAACTCATTAAAAGTCAGTGAAAGAAAGCTTAAAAGGTAGATACGTTATTCATCTAACTAATTGCAGCTTTAGATTTTGATTCGCGTTTATTGTTACTTACATAAAACGATTCAAACATAAAAAAACATCGTTTTTTGATAATATTTAACCTGCTGTATAGTACCGCTATCTATATTTCGCGATCAAAAATGGACAAGTATCGTTTCACCTTAAGCATGAAATTAAAAAAAACCCCTTATCTTTAACATAATATAATCTGCTCATATGAATGAAATTGAGATAAACTCTTTCATGCAAATACATTTTCAAGTGTTAATCTTTTCAAGATTCAAAGTTCTTCAAGACAAGCTCTTCCTGTGATTCCAGTGCACAGTCGAACATATTTACTTGTATTCTAAAGATGTTCACATCTACTTTGCCTGCTCTGAATGCTTCCACTTGTATCTCCAGGATTCCAAACGCCGTGTTGGCGCTTTCCAGTAATCTTGGAACGAGATATGAACTCCCTGAAGTGTCAGTGTAAATATTCAATTGCTCCAGAGTCAGCATTTCAACGCTGCAGCCCTACAGACTCCATATTCTGCTCCAGCATTCCAGGAATTTATTTATACGCTAGTTATCAATTTACTTGTTGATATTGCAATCCTGGAAAGTTGATGGCTGCTGTATTTTTAATATTTTATTTCATGATGCCATATATTGCTTGGAAAGCACATAGCTGAATGTATTATTATTTTTGAATTAAGAAGAATAATATAACTTCATACGAATCATAAAATATTCTATTTTTAAATTAAGAATTGCATTGAGGAATCTACAAAAGCATATTTATAAAATGGAAATAATATTAAAATTTCTTTTTTTAATATTTTCTATATTGTTAACGTATTTTCTTTTATGGCACTACCGAAGCCAATTGTTAAAGTTAAAAATGATTTTATCAATTCCAGTTTTAGCAAAAACCGACTTTGTCGGTACTTTGCTTGTTCAAGGTACAACTATATTTGACTAATGATTATTTTATGAGAGCGGTCTGAGTCAATTATCTGAGAATTGAAGAAACGACACTTAGTTTAATTATATTGGTATTAGACCTTAGAAGGGTTAGCAGAGTAATAAAGATTGAAAAGTAAATTACCCTTATGTATATTTTTCAAAAAATGCAGTAGTTTACTTATTTGGCAATTAAAATTTTTTGACGCAGGTTAATATTACTAAGAATGATCTACTCGTTTTTATACTCTAATGGTCCGGTCAATATAGACATTTAAAATAACAAAAATTGCCGGAGAGCTGGGGTTTACCATAACAAATAAAGTTTTAAAAATCCCCATCGATTCTATGTGTGCTTCAAAAGTTATTCGGGCTCAAAGGTCAAATGTGAGGTTTTTTGGATTTTTCTCGAAAACGGTAAGTTTTATCAAAAAAGAACCTCAAACCAAAGTTGTAGATATTAAAATTCTCTACAAGAAACAAGAACAAGAACAAGAAAATTCAATAAATACAATCTATTTAAAAAATATATATATTTATTAACAACTAATATCATTTTTTTCATTATACATAAATGGTATTCAGAGTTTTAAACGACATTTCAACATTTTTAGCTGAGGAACAATAAATTTCGGCGACAACTTCCATCCTCTAATCCCCACAATTCATATATATATATTTTTTTAAATTTTTATTTACTTATTTGCCTTGACTTTCTTTCGTCATAGCCACCATCAAACAATTTTTATACATCTTTTATAATTTATAATTCAATTATACAAATTTCTAAATATTTCAATAATTCACTAATTTTGAATCACTTAACAAAAATTTAGTATTAACAGGAAAAGTTTTAATCACATCTAATATATCACTATTCAATTTTGATCTTTCTAAACTATAATTTATGCATTCAAATATAATATGATCCAAAGTTCCTTCTTCACCACATTGATATCTATCGTCAGATTTAATATTAATTTTGTACATGTGAGCTGGAGTTTTGCAATCATTTCTTTTGATTCTGATTATAGTTGATATAATTTTGCGCGATTCATTTCTAAACCATCTCTTCTTACTTAACTTTCTTGGATGTAACATATAATAATCTCTTCCTTTTAACTGACTTTTGTTAATGAAATCTGTGTTCATATTTCAAAACAATTCATATAAATTTTACAGTTCTACTATGTTTTCAATTCTTTTAGAAAACAATTGCGTCTGCTGCAATTCTTTAATTTCTAGTTAATGCTATTGTTTGTCTTCTGCATTTACCACTCGAATCTATTCCGACGAGATGCGACCATTTACATGCCTAGACGAAAGCTGGTTTATCTAATTTCAATGTAACAGCAACGTTGAACAGAAACAATATGAAGATACTTCAAACATTGTCTTCTTTTCTATGGTTTTTCTGTGATATTCCATATAGAACAATAAACAGGAACAAAATCATCGAATAGAATGTTGATAAATGCTTCTTGAAATATAATATTATGTATGTTATATACATATGATAAATGAAGCGCAATGTTGAAATGAAAGCTAATTACGAGCGAAGATCATTATTATGCTATTCACAATAGGTAGATAATATTTCCTACATCACAATATGTAATCAATATTTTAAAACAATTGAATAATAACCTATGGTTTTTCTGCGATTTTCCAAACACGAGAAGTAAATGCCAATGCCTTTTCTGTAGCTCTCTTTACTTATCTTCACTGGATATATTCCAAAAAGGACGAATTCATCCCCAATGCCTATGGTTTTCCGTGATACTGATCACAGTTTTGTTTTTCAAACAGCAAAAGATTATAAATGTGTTCCCCACATTTCATGATCTAGATTACAATGGAAATATTCCTTTGCTTTTTACGAGATATGTTGGAACAACTAGTTTATATACAGCTTTCAGAAAATGAATCGTAACGTAGAAATGAAGCCGATTTTCCGAGAATATAATGTTAACTATGGTTTTTCCGTGACATAAATTATTCTCTTGCCATCCTGACGTACTGGAACCAAAATTTCCTTCAAACATGAAAGGTGCTTTTTCTGATATCAATCTAAATATAATAGTTAGTCCTGACTATGGTTTTTCCATGATATTCCTTGAAAGAAAAGAATTTGTTCGAATTTGAAGAGATTTTCCATATAAAATGTGAATTTCTCGTAATTCAAACAAAATATCACACGATAAATAATCCTTTCTGATTGATTAATTTTGTTCTTGAATACTTGTTCTTTAAATATATTTAAAAAAAAATGGTATTTTTTTTATGTAATAAAATTACCATCATTCCGAACATTGTTTTTCAAAATGTCACTTTTTCTTAACCTTAAATATACCATAATATTTTTACAACATGACACTGCCGAGATCTGGAAAAATAATTCCTAATTACAATATTTCCTTTAATTTCAATTTTGACTACATATTTTAACATTAAATCCTTTAAAGGATTATCAAGTATCAGAAGGATATAAAATAAAATAATTGACATTTTTACTAACCTTGAATGCTGAAAGTGCACGTCTGGATCCGCGGACATCTTGATATGCTCTGATCATTTGAAATCAAAATGCGATATATTTTGAAACTTCACTACGTTCGAAATTTAAAAATATTTTTGTTTCATTTGAATTTAATTATTTGCACCAGTTTCTTGCTCGTTTAAGCATGTAAAAGGCTTGCTCATTCTCAGCGTAAGTTCCTTTTTCAAAAGATTTTAAAATTCGCAGCGTAAAAACAGTTTTACACACAAATTCATTTCACATTTGTTGTTATTAATAAATGAAACGCGATTGCTTAATATAAATTTAACCTTTGTCACAATCATTTAATTAGATTTATTTTATTTTATAGTACAGAGCAATTTCTTATCATAATAATTAAATCAAGTTATAAAAATAGATATGCAAATTATATTGAATAACATAAATGTCAGATTTATTTATCAGTAGTAAGTTCCAATCATGGGCGTCCGCAGGTAGGGACAAACGGAGCGCTTGCCCTCTCCGTCTATATAATGAGTTTTGTATAAAATATATAGATTTTGTCAGTTCTACACTAGATACAACCAAACAAAGTTTTGCTCCTTTCTGTTAAGTTTTCAGCGGACGGCACTGGTTCCAATCATTACACAAGTCTTATTTTAATCGCAAATTTTTCTACGCAGAAATTTCTTCTTCATTTTAAAGCGAAATACCAATAACGATAACTTAAATGCTAACCTTTTGCGTGATGTTAAGATTTATTTTAATAATTCTGTAGTGTAAATGGTAAAAATTTAGGAGTACATAATATTTTGAAAATAAGTTATCTATCTAAGTTATCTAATGTACACACGTGCATAAAATAAATATTTTTCTCTAGTTGAAGTTCTATGTATTGATACATATCTGCCCGGATAGCTCAGTCGGTAGAGCATTGGACTTTTAATCCAAGGGTCCAGGGTTCAAGTCCCTGTTCGGGCGTTTACTTTTTTATAAAGTTTCTAACAATTTTTTTTGGATATATTTTAGTAAAAGTTCTAAATCTACGAAAAGGCCTCCTTTTTCTAAACAGAAATACAGAAAATAGAAATACATATTACAATTTATTTTTAAGAAATTATGGTTGCTGAACTCATAGTTGCTGCAATGCTTTCATAGTTACTAACTGGCCATATTAATTAGCTATTGCGATAACTATGAGTTCAGCAACTAGTCCTTAGTCAGTGGTGTCCGCAGATAGATGCACTTGATTTGAGGAATCTATGATAAATTAACACTGGATAGAATTAGTGGCATGACTAATTCACACTGGATAGAATGGAATCTGAACTCTCCACCGTCAAATTCTTTATTGATTATTAGGCACAAAGTGATCAAATCGCTGTTTGTCCTTGCAAAAAACTGGTCACCATCCATTTAAAATAAAGTGCAAGTACACAGCGGCAGATATTGCAAAGTATTACAACATATGAATCTAAATGCGTCGGCAAAATTATCAATAACATTTTGGGAGCGGCCAACATCATTAATTAATATTTTATGTCGATGTGCCCGGTTATATATTTTAATTTTCTTGATGATGTTTTTTAATCAATTTGCTAAAAATTAAATAAATCGTATTTATTAAATATTGTAATCAGTGGTGTACCTAGAACTACCTCCAGGAACCTATTTTAGCATAAAAAAATTGATTTAAAAAAAATGCATACCAATTGAATTTTACGGTTTTACGGAATTTACGCAGCTGTAATTTATTTTACGAACGTATTTATTGGCTCATTATTTTAATTATGCATATATTTACTTGTTCTATTTGCTTAGTTGTTAATGCGGATTTAATTAGTTTACAAGATGATTAAACTATTACAAAATATCTGAATACTCCGTCTTAATTTACTACGTTTCCTATATAGGAGAAAGAAAAGGTACTATGAGTAATTACAGCAAATAATCAAATGAATCAAAATGCAAACAAACAAAAAATGACAAAGAAATGTAAAAATCGAAATAAAATTTAAATATAATTGCAAAAAACTGAAACTTCTGATTCTCGTGTTGAGTTATAATTAGAAAAATATTATTTCATTAGATTTAGTTTCTTTTTGAAAGATAAGCTCATCTCGTGACTCGTGTTAATGTTTTGATAATTTGTTGATCATTTTATAAATTCAATCCTCAATAAAATTAATGCGAAGTAGTTATACACAAGTTGTACAATTCCGTTGTAGGCTAAAACCCACATGTGTCGTAATTTCGTAGGTTATAGTTCATAAATCATAGGTTATCAGAAGAATCAAACAATCGTTGTTATTTACAGTCGATCTGGGATTCTACGTATTTAAATTAGCCAAATGAGTAATTAGTTCATTCGCTAGATTTAACGTGTGTGATGTCATTTATTGCATTCGGTTTCTTGGAGAACATTTGCAACTCTCAAATAAATGACATGACATTAATCATGTGTCATCGATTATTGCAGCTTCAACGCACGTCAGATCAGTGGCGTGTTATTTATGGGTAAAATGACTAATTCTAGAAGAGAATTGACATTAATTGTCCTATAATATTGCGGTATCAAACTAACCCCCTAATAATTCCCTGAAACACAACATTTTTCAAAGCATCATAAAGACTTTTTAAAAGAGAAAATTACCCACTACGAAAAACGTAATATTTCCATGAAAAGTGGTGATATTTTTATTTTAATCTAAAGTACAAACTGTGAGGTTAGTAATGGATCACAATATTTGCAAAATGTCACCGAAATAATGCGCTTTTCTAATGATTTCAAATGACCGTTCTTGTTTAAAATCCTGTATTATCATCACTATATAATAATCAGATATTATATGATACGACGCAAGAAATTATGTACGAAATAAATTTTTGTCAAGCTAACTGAATAAGCTAAAGCTTAAAACTAATAATAGACAAATAAAACACGAACAAAAACTTGTTTTTCTGAACAAAAACACCAATGTTTACACCAAAGAGACAATTCTTAAAACATTTTTGTCTTTTGTTGCTGTTTTAGTAAACAAAACACATTCCCATCTGGAATCGGTAAAATCAAAGGTAACCACGTTTGTTGTTGTTTTTTAGTGTGCTTAGTTTGAACACGCAGTTTTGTTTTTTGTGAACATTTGCGCTTGTCAGTTGTTGTTTATCATGTTTATAATTTTTACGGGACACACAGAAAACACTAAAAACAAAACCAGTCTGTTTTCAAAAAACAGAATTGTTTTAAAATAAAACAACACATGATTTAGTTTTGTTTTTTAACAACAAAACTGTTTTCAAAACTGTCTGTCTGATATGAAACCGACATATAGAATTTGAATTAAAAGGTCAACAGTAATGAGTATTTCGTTTCGTTATTAATTACTGAAACGTAAATTTCACACAAATGTTATCTCAGAAACACAATTCCTTCCATTTAAAAATACTTAGAATTTTAGAATAATAAGTAACATGATATAACAGTATAAATCATATTTCATTTTGAATCGGTTATATTTGGAGGTAGGTGGTATTAATGAATAATATCTAGATGTTCGTATACGTATTTTATATATTTAAATCGTGTAAATAAAAATCCTGGAGCGAATGCTGGAACTGCAAACGTGTCACGCGAATAATCGTTAATCCCACCTGGAGTGAGATATATAGGTTGGAGCCGAGGGGATTCGTTGAATTCAAACTGAACTGGCGGCTCTTGTTCTGTGTTTTAACTTTGCGTTTATATTAATGGCGATTGTAGCTCATCTATTGGATGTTTGTTTGTGGATGAGGTTAAAGTAGTTATTTGGATTGCTGAATTTTCGAATCTACTTCAGAAAAGACAGAAATTTCGTAAATTAAAAGTAGCCACCACGATTTCCTGATTTAGACCATTGAAATCAATTTAAAGAGTTAAGCTCTTTGTCTTTACAGCATATTCTAACAGCCAATTAAATGAATTCTCCGTGAAATAACATTCTAGTGGGTAAATCAATCTATTTCTATCGTTACCACAGTTGTAATTCTTTTCTTGCGTCAATTTTCCTCACGCTGTGCTGTGTGGTGCGATGGTGCCATGCGTCCATGCGCTATTCCAGGATATTGCGTTTGTAGTTTAAACAATAAATACACGTGCAAATCCAGCATCACCAGGCCAATTATTTATAGTTTTTATGGGAATTCATTCTTAGAATCACAATACCAAATGCTGCGATCTGTGAGTACAAAGAAACCTGAATAATTGTTCTTGGCTAAATGAATTCTGAAATTAATTGTTGTTTGTTTAAACTATTGAAGAAACGCCAATAATAACAGATAGTTTAAAGTTTATAGGTTTGATCAAGGTTTTGTTAACTGTGCTAAGATGACGGCACTTATCATGTCTTAATTTCTATACATATTGATTGATATTGATAAAGTTAGCTATCAGAACCACTAGTACCTAATTGTTTTTTAATAAGTCACAATATTATAGAAGATATTTCCAATTAAAGTATTCTCTTTAAACAAAATCTAAATCAAAAGTTAAAAAGAATAAGTAATCCCTAGACGTCATCTTCCTAATCTCTTCCCACTATGACTTTTCCTCTCTTTTAAAAGAGAAGTATACAAGTGTTTATCAAATGTAAGATATTGCTTACAACTGACTCTAGCTACACATACAGTTTTGATATTATGAACGTGAGAACAAAATTAAATAAAATCGATTACTTATTATAGTTTAATACGAGTTTTAATAAGACTTTAATACGAATCTCGATATGTCAAATTAAGCGGGAAAATAGTAATTCAAATTTTAAGTAGCTATCAACTTATATTTATTTCAGGAAAGCTAATAAACTTATATTAACATTTTGACGACACAGTGGGCGAGAGCATTGATGCTTGACGCCGACTGCTGTGTCTTCGGGTTCGATCCCCGGACCAGATATATATTTTCTGGGTTTGGTTATTATGAACTTATATTGATTATGGTCATACATAATCATACAGTTATTAGGCAGTGGTGTAGCCCACATATATGAGGCCACGACACCATAAATACTGCCAACATTGAAGGAGGTCGTCGGTGATAGGACTCAGCATCGGAAATAGGCCGACGTTAAATAAATTAAATAAACAAATATATTTACATTTATTTCAATAAAAATTAAACTATGAAAAATGAGTTAACGCGTGCAACAAAAGGATAACGATATTAATTTTTATATAGTACTAAGTCTAAGTTTTACCAAACAAACGTATCTATATATTTAACGTAACTAGATACATTGCAAAAATGCTTATGCCCAATGGTGTAGGTTTCATAAATTCTTACAAATTAAATTTAAATGAAATATAAACTTGGGCGTTTTATTTTTATTAAATTCAAATTTTAACGATCGCATTCTGGTTTGAGATATAACTATTTTACAATAAAACTTTAGCACATATAAATTTCATATTTATGTGTATGTGTAATCATATTATAAGTTTATTATGTATATGTATACATTGTCACCAAAATAAATTTTATTGCATTTAGACAGTGAAGCTAAACATTCCCAATAAAAGATTATAAAAGTGTAATATAATCACGCAAATCGCTATCAATCTTCGGCTCAAATCGATTCAATCTTTTTACGATTACAGACAATTATTAAAATTGACTAAAATGATGTCTTAATTGTTTTAAGACCTTTCTATAATTACCACTAAGACATAATAAACCATTTTACAAGTATATTGACAAATTTTTGTTTAGAAAAAAGTGTTTTATTATAAAAAATGGTTCAGAAACGTATCTTAGCTACAACTGTTTTGAACCATATAATGGAAATAATATTCAGTGCCATTATTTTCACATCTGCAAGTTTAAATTTAATGTTTATACGTATATAATATAGTATAGTATAGTATATAAATAATAATATAATAAAAGTACGTATATGTATGAAGTAATATAGTGTGGTATAAAAGACCAGAAAATTATATAAAATATTTTGGTTGAACACTCAGAATAACTTAATTTTTGTTCTGTATGCTCAGTATTGTAATAATGCAGTTAAAATAACCATATTCTCACAGTAAGAGCTTTGTAACGAGAGCCATAACTCGTTTCGCAATTTGTTTGTTTGTAACAGCAGGAAGGCGGAGTGAGAAGCACACATTTGCATATGAGTAACAAGATAGATGTTACTGCACAAGCCCGATGTACACAATAGATATTTTAGAAGTGCAACTCTTACAATTCGGATACCAGCAGGACGGTTGAAGCTTACAAAAGCACGCAGAGAGCTTTTCTCATATAATAAACATATGCAACGAGTTTGAGGGAGAGACCTTACAAATTTTAGGAACTGTGACAGATTTTATTTCATTAAATTTGTTCGAAAAGTCCATAATGTCTATGCAAAGATAGTAGAAGACGATGTCTCATCGATAAGAAAATTGGTATCGGAAACAAGTCAACGATAAATTTAATAAATATAAGAAAAATATACATTTTGCTATTTTTTTATAACTACTATCGATTGTAGATCTTGATATTTATATTTATACACACAAAGTGCCGCTTTTTTTCAATTCGCATTCGATACGTATTGGTTGATACGTTGCTTTCTCAGCTCTCATTTTTGTTCCAGTCAAACATAACTGTAGTTTAACTAAAGAAAATACCTTGGATGTATGATTTATTAGTTAATTGTAGGCGGACATTGACAAAACTAGAATTGAAAACCCAACTTTTATTATTTAAACTTCAGTCATAATACTATTACTAAAAATTTAAAAATCGGTCCTAAAATATTAAAATTCGTTGTGCTAAAAATAAAGAGTTTAAGCAAATAATGAATACCATTAGTAAGGTATTAGGTAGGTGTACATTTTATATTTATTTCCCTAAGGGTTAAGTGCCCAGCAGTAACTGGGGTCTCGCATTTTCTAAAAATATTCGTACCGTAATATATAGAAAAAACATCTTTACAACAGTAGGTATAGTAGACGATTGGGAGGTAGATAAGAGTTATTCTAAATGTTCAACCTGAATGTACCTGAATATGTTAGTCCACCGCTATATTGAGCGACGTATAACTTTGATTGAATACGAATAAATTATGAATACTTTTACTAAAACATTTTATAAATTCATGAACTTGTTAAATAAAATAACAGTCTGATAATTCAAAACTAAGTCCGTACGATGCAAATGGGTGAAAATAACTGAAATAAACAAGCTCATATTTGAACAATGTTTCGTCGATAATTCAATACACAATTCCAACATTTCTCTTGAATTCGTATATTGGCCTTTGTAAATCAGGCTTTGATCTATATACAGAGAGGTTCGTACCTACACAAACACATGAATCCTTTACTTCACACTATGTTTGTTGAATTCCAGAGACAATGATAAACACACGTCCTATAAATTTTATATCTAATTCCTATGAAATGCACCATCTTTTTGGTTTAATAGAGACATGTAACGCGCAGTTTGGCGCATACGTTATGAGGTGCACTGTTGACTGATCATTGGTTTACGCTCGCGCTTGTTGTCAAGCGATTGAAGCTTCTTGACTGAATTTTACGTTGGTTTTGCATAAGCATTCCAATCTATTATCTTATGTGTATGTCTTCATAAGGTGTTGTGTTTTTCTTGCAATATGATACTTCTAATAAATATAATGAATTTATTAACAACATCAATTCTAGAAATGATGACTCTTTGTCAATGTTTGAATACAAATATAATAATTGTCATGGTTTTATTTAACATTTGCTAGTTTCTAACCAGCGATCGTTTTGTTATTTATTGCAATTGTAAAACTCGCGCGGAGACGGTTTATTACAGGAAACATTCAAATCAGTGGCGTATCGTTAATGGAAAGATTGCAGATCAGGTTAATATTCGATCAAATATTTTAGTAACTTTACTCTGATTTCGACAGAATTAAATAATAAGGATTTTATACAACAGAGAGTAAAACAACAGAACTCCTATACATAGAAAAAATAACTGGTCTATCCTTAATAGTACAGACATGTTACGTCATCAATATGGCCGACATCTATAGCGTTAAAACTACAATTTGATTTTTTTTTGCTGTATCTCCGTTAAAATTTAGATATTTATTAAAATAAAAACGCCAATATACATTTATCAACATATTCAATCAACATTTGAAAAATCGAGCACTAAAAAATTAGTACACAAGCACATGTGCAGATCTCTAAGACGTTGTTGAGACGTATTGCTGTGTGTAGTAAAAAAAAGTAAATTTCGGCAAAAATTCAAATTCAAAGGATTCTAAATTGAGCCCCACTAAAAACAGAAATGTTACAGTGAGAGCTACTAACTTAATAAATCAATTTACACCTTTAATAGTTTTGTACAGCACTTGTATTGGTAGCGTAAGGCTATTCGGTACGACAAGACTGTATTTTGACAAAATTAATAGCATTGGTTTTATGGTTATGGTTTAACAGCACCAGACCCTGCAAGTTTTTTATGATTACAGTGACCAAAATAGATATGTGATAGCTTTCATACTACGCCACTGCTTTTCAAATGCTTGTTTAAATACAAAATGTATGTTATGTACATGACACTGTGAAATCAAGTTCATAAGTTCAAAACTTCATGTTCTATTCATTCATGTATCAATTTCTTAGGAATTATAAAATATTATAAAGTGTGGAATTATAGTAGAATGTAGCACAGTGTTGTTTCGTTTTAAATGTAATTTTTCTTTTTAAAGAATACGTGTAAATTGTTCAGTTATTAATGAAACAACAACATCTATATTGAGCTGAATTTGGGATAGTTTTTCCCACTTATTTCTTTTTTTAATTTATTTATTTATTTGCCTTGACTTTTATTCCTCATAGCCACCATCAAACATTTTTTATACATATTTTACAATTTATAATTCAATTTTACAAATTTCTAAATATTTTGAAATAATTCACTAATTAATTTTGAATCAACAGTTTAATACTAAATTTACCACTTAGTTAACCTTAATTTTATTTAATAAATAAATAATTTAATAAAAATAGCCACATTTTTCTTTGGTGATCCGTAATACTTTTTACATAAAATATGTCTAGTGGGTTTATTTAGAACGTATTTAGTGCTATTATTATACTAAGAAAAAGAAAGCACTTTTGAAAAATTTAGAAGAATGTAATAATAAGACAACACTAAACACATAAGCTGAAGAATCAAAAGATGAAATAAAGATATCGTCTCGATATTATTACACGAAGATATACGGCCATTACGTATCTGTCCTATATCCAATGTTCCAATCCCAAGTTTGTTTCGATTTGTGGGCAATATGTTGTTATCTGTTTTTTATGACTTTTTTGAGGTTATGTTGAAATAGCATAAACGTAAAGTCTTATCTGTAGAAAAATAAGAAGAATTTAACTGCACATTTTATGTACTTCTTATCGAATGTCCGTGTTAAATTAAAATGGGTACTGATAATAAGATTGGTAAAAATAAGTCAAGAAAATGGAAGAAATAGTATTTAGGTGTATGTACAGAGTCGGAATGTATTGGAAATAAATGTACATTCTAACTCATATTAAATGACTTATATTGGTGTTATATTGCGGTTGTTATCCTAGTAGTTAATGACGTCACGTTCTGATTAGAATATAAAAAGGTTTTCTGCATCATAGATGGCAGCATTCACTCTAAAATAAAAGAAATATTACTGAAAAAAACAACAATTAGTACGGCTCTGTTTAGATTGTAAAACTATCTTATGCCTCAGATATTTTTACTCATTTTAATTTGTTTACCGTAACATTACACAATGTTATATGCAATATTTCTTTCATTTATTGATAAAAATGAAGATTTATTTTTACGATTTATAAAATTGTCCAATTAAGTATAAAATATATTTGTAATAAAATAGAGTATCGATACTTTCCAACACCTTATCGTAGAAAAATCAAAACGTCACACTCTCAGCATATAACAGTCGTTAACTGGTGTGAGTTGTATGCTTGAGTAAAGCTCAGTAAATGGTAGTTACTGGACAAGTAACAAGCCAGAAAGAAGTAAAACAAGTAAACAGGAAGACACAGTGGCGTTGTAAAAGGCGGGATTACTTATACTCCTAATAATGAGTAACAATGAATGAATAACGGAATAATTTGCTATACTACAATTAAATATTACTATATCTATTACGCTACTGAGATAGTGTTTTTGTGCTAGACCCCATTGAGGAATAATTCCGCGCAAAAAACGCCAATTCTGTAACACATGGAATCATATGAATATAAATATACACAGGTTTTAATTTTACGCGGGAACAAAAATCTGTAGATCTTTTTTTTGTAGAACATATAGTTAAATGAGAACGCACGCACTACGGAATTAATTCTTCAAAATCCATGTGTTATTGTCGACAGATCTCTTTGTAAACAGTGCCTCTGTTGCTTAATTTATTTGACAATCCATTAATATAATAAGATATATAAATACAGTTCCTGACCGAGTCAATTACTTCATATAAACTCAGATGAATTTATCCGCAGTGTGTGCTAGGTAGGTTTTAGTATACAGAATTAAAACACCTTGGGAAAAAAACTGCGGGATCAACTTTTTTTTAGATACGTCCAGAGCGAGCGTCGTCATTCACATCTTCTCGACCTTCTGTGACAAGCTTGTACCACTTGTAAACATTTCTTTGGCTTAAAGTAGACTCACCGTATGCCACTTTCAACATTTCAAGTGTTTTGGAGCACTTGATTCCATTTTTCATACAAAATTTAATGCAAACTCTTTGATCCATGTTTTTCGACAGCAGAAAATCTAACTTTTATGCCTCTCACAAACAAACTAAATGTGCTATATAGCTAAAACTGTTACATATGTTCGAGACGAGTGTACCAACATAACAAAATAAAAAAATCGATAATCGAATGTACGTAGCCCGCGAAATTTTAAAATTCACCTTATTTTTTGAACAGACCTCGTATATTCGATAAATGAAAGGTGAGAAAAAGTTATACGTAAGAGAATAGAATCTAAAGTTTTGCTATTTTCTGTCAACACTTTAAATCTATTGGTATGATTTTAAAATACAGCTTTATTCATGTTGCACGCCTTCTTATTTAAATATATAATGCATTTCTAAGGAATTGAAAATTTAACACTTTACGGTTTGCAAATAATGCAATATGATCTTTCATGACATGAAATGTCACATATATATAGGTATGGGCGAATTTATAAAGATACGGAATAGACTTGTTAGTTCCAATGATATTTCTACGCGGTTACTATTACAATAACAACTGCAGCTGCATAAGAAGTGAGTTATTTTAACTCATTCATAAAATATAATTCAAATGTACCCAAGCAAAAAGAAACACTGAAATAAATCACGCACTTATTTTAAACTCTTATTTCTCTGTAGTAAAAATTACAGTGGTTACGCCACTGGAAATACACTAAAACATCAAACAATTAAGAAACAGGAGGAGATTCGCAATAAAAATGTAATGAATTTACTTTTATATACAAGTAAAAATATATTTTTTCTTTTTGACAATATCCAACACCATTAAATGTCATTATTTTCTGTAAAAACAATTAAATATAAATCCAATAGCTGGATGGTTAAATCCCAAATCGTAAATATGGTACTTGTTGGATTATTACAAGACTGGAAAAACAAGTTACATAGCCATGGAAACAGCTGGAAAGTGGAAAGTTGAATGTATAAGTATAATCTGATTAAAATTAATTAACGAGTGTATTCATATTATTTTTATTTTATTAAAAAATAATCTACGCAAGCTGTTAACAAATTTTTTTCATGTTCTTGAAATATTCTTTATATCGAGTCTACAAATGTTGGATTTGTGAAACAGAAAATAGACAATATTAATAAAATAAAATAAGATAATCAAACGGGACTGTTTGTAAATAGAACATTTTTCGTGGCGAAAGAACAGTTAAGAATTCAAACATCTTCACATCAATTAGCTTCTTCAACGAAGAAACTGAAATATCCATTGGATAGACTTAATTACATAATTACTTGTATTCCCCATTTCAATTAAAATTATTTGAATAAGCCAATGAAAGAAAAACATCTAACACCAACGTCAATTTCATTTTAAATTATTTTGTTTTTGATTATTTTTTTTTATTTCCTAGAATAAAGATTTCTTTTGTTGAGTTTATGTTTCAAATAATTCAATTACTTTAGAATTAATTGGAACTTTCTAAGTTAATTGAAATCCGATATCCAGTGTAACCTGACCTTTTGAAATATCATATAAAGTAAATATATTTTTAGGAGTCTTACTTAGAGAGACATTTTATAATTACAAGAAATTTTTTAGAGGTAAAAGAAGATAGAACTGGCTTGTATTAAAGGTTAACAAAGGATAGACAGAATCTCTTCAGTTAGAAGACAAAGAAATTTAATTTGACAACTTGATGGAGCAAGTAGGAACTTCCATTTCTGTTAAATGTTCAACACAACACTTTTCCTTAAATTACGCAACTATAATTTCAATTTCAAAAAATGTTTCACTAGTTCAAACGAGACATAAAAAAACAAACCTATTATTACACCCTTTTAGATTTACTTTATTTTACAAGCTGCAGCAATATTTTACAAATTTAATAGGCAGAAATAAACATTTTAAATTTCAATATGAACTAATAAATATGAGATTTATTTGACATGGATTACTTGCTCGAATCGTGAGTCACAGTAAATATTACAAGAAACAAATGTTGATGATTTGCAAACTGGTTATTTGGTGCCAGTTACCTCAATGCGTTCAATGTCGAACAACTGAAATCAAACCAACCTCAAATAGAAATAAATTGGCATAAATAACATGAACTTTGCGTGAGCTGCAAAAGGATATAACCGCCACCAAGGAAACATAATTAAAGTGATTCAAAATTTCATTTTAAATTAGATTTGACAATTAATATTTAATTATTATTATTTATTATATTAATTGTGTGCCTTTCGGCTTTACAATCTACATTATTATATTTCTTAATGCATTTCATATAAATTCAAAGTTAAAACTAAACTTAAACTATTCTAGACTATTGCTACTTCAAATAGTACTTTCTGTTTCTTCTTTTCTTGATCCTCTCTCTTCCTGTCCCCTACTCCTCCTTTATTCACATCGTTTCCTGCTTTTCCTTCCTTATTGCCTGTATCTTCATCTATCACCTCTTGCCTTCCTTGTCTCCTCTCGACAAACCCTCTATTATCTTTTCACTATCCTTCCTGCCTTCTCTCTTCGTTTTCACTTCTCCACTTATGTCTATTACAAGCATAAACGCTCTATCTTTACTATTTCCTCTTGACTCTCTTAATTTACTATTTCTTCTTGACTCTCTTCCTTTACTATTTTATTATTGTCTCTATTCGGAGGCTGATAGTTCTCAGGAAAAGTACATAATCAATTTAACTAATAACAACCAATTAATGTTAAATTTCTAATTGAATATCTTTGATAATAAACAAAACTGACCGATTTGGAATATGGAAAATTAGAAACAGGATCAAAGAAGATTTTTAAATAATATATAAAGAGTCTTTTGTTTGAATTTCTTTTAGGATCTGGTTTAAAATCTGTAAATTTGCCTCTCCTACTACTTCTATCTTTTTGGGTTCATGTTCTGAATTCTACCTATGCTTAAAAGCGGTTCTGATTGTCTCAAATGCTTTGCTACTTGGACACATATCAAATCTACTCCCAGAATACCAAATAACATGGATTTGCTTCTATTCGTGGACGCCCATCCATGTTAATAATAAAAACTAATAGTTATTGAAGAATCCATGGTTGTATAAATAAAGATTGTTATTTCCTAGTGTCATACTGGCCTGTGAAATAGTTCTATTATTATGATCATTGATCCGCAGATGTAATAAGGTTAAAAACTACTGGTGTAGATTATAGATTGATGGTAGTACGAACGCAATGCAAGTACGCCTGCCTGCCTAGCGTTGTGCCCTTGAGTAACAGACTAGCAGCATTCAGAAATCTGTTCAATAAATTAATTTCTATTGAAAATGAAACAAATACGTTGTAATTTGTTTTGATTTAACTTTAACTCGATAAATGAGTACGCACTTGATGTCAATTTCACTATTTTGTTCTGTTCCTGAATTTGAAGCCTTTCGGTTCGTTAGTTATTGGTTATATCTCCTCCGTCCTTCCTACCTACCTATATATATCTGTATGATCTATAGTGTGTTTCCAAAATTCCAAAATAGAAAGAAAAGGAACAAATTATCAGTAATACTCACTAATGTAAGACAAAAATGTGATTAGAAAAGACAAATTGAAAAAAAAATCACTCAGATTTGTACAAGTACTTAGGACGATTAAGATAACGAACGATCGTGTCTCCAAATTACTAAGGCAGTTCTCACATGGGAACATACTACGCCAGACCTTGGTCACACTACTTAAGTATCTTGTCTGTCGGAAAAGGACCGAGGCAGTTGTACGGCCAAGATTCGTGCCGTAATCTACGTGCTACTTTTCATTGTACGCGTTTATTTCAAACCTGCGACTGCGACGAGGATTGTGTATTGCTAAACATTAAAGCTTGCTCTCATGATAAAGACTACTACACACAACATCGTCAGAAGTTCGATACGCGTCAACCATAAAGAACAAACGACTTGGATAACGATGGTGTCAGTAAGAGTGCTTAACATTTCACAAAAGTAGATGGAAAAATTATTGTTTACTAATAAATAATTGAAAATATGTATCGTTGTTTCCAGAACACTCTGTAATCTGTTATAATTATTGTTTGTTTACTCAGTACTTATGTGATTTCATTATTAATCATTTTGTTTTTGATTGCCTTTGTTGAAATGTTATTGAAAGTGGATTTATTTGATCATATCCCTATTTATTCGTATTCAATATTACGGATAATACCATTTATGAATATAATAATGCAATGTCGATAGTCATTGAAGCGTTGTAACATTGTTTATGTTATATTGTTTTTCATTTAATTATCACTCGATTACTGATTTTAAGTAACACTGGTGCAATTGGAGGGGCGGTCTATGATTAGGGCATTAAGAGTTATTAATTTGACTTTTGAAATGAGACTAGATGTAATGAATGAATTTTTTAACCAGAGAAATAAATTTCTTTGCCAACAAATGACAAAAATCAAACAAAAACCAAAAAAAAATTCTGATTATAATAAAAACAAGCACAATAGCTTTGATTTTGAGTTGAAAAGATTATAGAAATTGTGATTAGATATAATAGAATTCAGTGCTAATTGGAAATCTTACTCTATGCTGAAAATAGTCTAGTGCTGGCATTGGGAGAGACCTACAAGATTAAGTAATATTCACAGATATGATGCTAATAAATTTTTGATTATTATATTGTTTTTCTTGTTCTTGATTTCCTTTGTTGGAATTGTATAATTAATGTATTCTAACAGTGTAAAAAAAGTTGGTCGTAAAAATGCTTTAGATGCCTGTTATTAATTTTTGAGTGTATACTGTTCGATGTAGGTGTGCGATATTTAATTTTTAGTACAGTTACGATTATAATAACCCTAATATTTTCTCAGTTTATGTTTATAATTCGCAAGCCGTGTTCAGGATTTGACTAGGGCGAGACGATACAGCATCCTTTGGCCTTTCGGTCACAGAAGACTAAATAACATGACGTTTTATTACATTCGCAGTACATACAATACGCAGTTTGCCAGTTGTTTATTCCAGATGAAAATTACCGCGACAGCGTACACGTTGCCTTATTACCAATTCCAGGGAAGCGAATTATTGCTGGAGTCCAGTATTGGCCGTTAATATACTTCTCGCGCAATTTCATATTTAGTAAATGCAATTGGATGACTAGTAGTCTAATTGTATTTCAAAAGATTTGTAATTTCACTGTATAAAAATTCTCAGGAAAGATCTGCACCTGCATGACTACAACCTCTAACCATATTGATGGAATTAAATATGCTAGAAAAAGAGCATGCTTTGGTGCTTAAAAATAGTATGCTCTAAAACAGCATACTCACGACAAGTTCACATTTTCCGTCATTGCTGATAATTTATAAGCATACTAACTGAAAAAACTATGAATACTTAAAAACCTGAACTGGGTGGAGATTTATCCACGAGTCCGTTCCATCTACCACAAGACCACAAGAAGTGTGCTTAAAAATCCACCGGCTATACGCTCTACAAGAATGCTCATTTCTAGCACGTGCTTGATACACATCTCAGTAGGTAACATTTGTTCGATATTAGCATGCTTTCGTGCTACTATTGGGCATGTGTAATCGCACCATTAAATCATTTTAATCGAAGAGATTTTGTTAATCCGATGTCATATATCACAGTCTTAAAATCTCTTGAATTTGTTACTAAAAAATCTAAAATACCGTTTTTGATAACGGGTCAAGAATGCAGAAGCATAAGACATGCTTTGCGATATAAATTTTCTCGATTTCTCTATTTCTCTTAACAAATAATTACACCAAAGAATTTCTTTTCAATTCGCTGTCTGCATACATAATAATACATAGCATATTCGAATGTATGTACGAGTAGGTATATAAATATGTATATAATACATATAATTGTATTTGGATACGAGACATTTTTGTTGTATGCAAATAAACATGAAAATTCAGAAATACATAAAAAAAAATATTAATAAAAATGAATAACATGTGTTTGCTTTATTTTATTGTTGGTGCATCGAACTTCTGTATGCATAATCGACAATACAAATTTACTCTTTCATACTCGTACATATTGATTGTTGCAGGGGTTGTGAACCTGTTTGAGAATATATATCTCAATAAGAAGTTGGTATTTGAAATTGTAAAATAGATTTTATATTAGTGTTTTATATTGTGTTAAATATTGTTAAACAATGTAGCTTGCTATTTGTTGAGCTATTAACTTTTTAATAATGTTAATAATACTTTACAGTCAGAAAACTGCGTTGACAATGCAGAACAAAAAAAAAACGTCGTAACTGAGATACTGTAGTCTACATACATACATACATAGTACATAATTGAATTTGCCCGCTACACGTTTAAAAACACAGAAAATGATTCATACTATTTGTTCACAAAGTGTTAAATAAGATGAAATTTAATTTATTAAGGCTCCATTGTACAGTTTATATTCTATATAACTGTAGATTACTTCGAAACTGCGAATAAGAATTAAAGAATATTTTGTTTATGTTAATAAAAGAATTTTGGGCGAGTGAGGATGTTTTAGTAGCTCAATGTGTTAAAATTACTTAACCCCATTCTCATCTACTGGTTTACTTTTAATTTTTTATCTTGAATGTACTTACGGTGCTGACTTTTTAACTGTCAGTTAAAACATTAAACTACAATTATGATATTAACATAAAAATTGATTTTTCTATTCTAGTTTCTAGTAAAAACCGACCACAAATAACTAACGATAAAAGTAACTCAGGGATTTTCCTTTGTTAAGCTATAGTTATGCTTGATTTGAATCAATATCAGAGCTGACAAACAAAAGTATCAACCTAGGTTTATAATAAACTATAGTTAATTGACTATTGAAAAGTCAGTCCTGTAAGACCAGAAAATAAACCGCTGGTCAGCCACTGTGTTATCGATACATATTTTGATTAGGGAAACATGTTCATTGCTTTGTCAATGGTTGGCAACCTCTAGATTAAACTTAATCATGGTATATAGGACCATGTGCTCATGTGCATACTTAACCAGACGTTTACCTTGTACATTTTTCATATTTGCAGTGTAGCTCAGTGTTCAGTGTGGCGGCTCTGTATTTGACAATAGCGAATGAAACATTGGATTGTTTGTTTATTGTTTTTTTTTTCTGTTACATATTTTTTACGAGCTGCAATCGTTCGGGAATTTAATATCCCACACACATAACCTCATATCGATGCAGTCAAGAAACGCGAAACGAGAAACGCGAGACGAGAAACCAAATCGCAAAAGTTAAATTGGATTTCTATTTGTGTTATTTTTTAAATTGTTGTACAATTTTATGTGATTTCATTTATTTGCTTAACAAACTGTAAAAATTGATTTTCGTTTCTTCTATAAGATTTTTGTTCTGTCAGGTGTTTCGTTGTGTTAGGGCTAATTTAAAATATTTGATAAAAGGAATGAAAACTTAGGTCTACATATAATAAAAATAAATTAAATTTTAACCATATTTCAATAAAGATATTTCATTAAGTTCTTTAAAATGAGAATAAAACAGAGAAGTGTAAATTCCCGACAAGAAATAAATTACAATGAATAAAATAGAAATTCTAACAAATTTACAAGAGATACAACTAAATCTTAATTTTTCCTTGGCCCCGGTGGCACCTGAGGTCATGGTTCCTATTTCAAATGTAGTTTCTTATTTTTCTTCTCATGCCAAATTCAATTGTGTCACAATTTACTTCATTCATGAGATGCTGTTAAAATTGAGCAAGATTCATTTTCCTAATGATGATTTTTGTTAAAAAAAAATGATCTCAGTCATTGTCTTTTAGAGAATATAGTATTGAACACAATAAAGATGACTTTCTTAAGTTGCATCCGAATTCTATTCTTTCTAGTCTGGACGTATACTTTTTGTTCGACTAAATTTTCTATAACCCTATTTCTAATTACAAGTGCCTCGATTAACCCTTCCCCTCCCGTAAATTTGAACATACTCTAAATTAAGCTATTTATCTAACAACTATTTAATTTTGTTGTCAAATTTCACAAAACATTGGCAGTTGTTGTGTCGATGTACGTACCATTTATAAATATAGTGTCCCCTCTTTTCCCCTACGTCATTATCGACAATTGTTTTGACCAGCATGCCACCCACCTCCCATCTGCCACCGAACACCCACTCACCAGTAATGTTACTAAAATAAATAATAGTTACTTGCATTGGCGTCCGCAAGCAGGGATAATTTGATTTGAAATTGGTAGTTTGTTTTTCCATGCAGATTTTTCCGCGCGAAATTTAAACCACTAGAGTGCGTGTTATATGATTCGACATTATTCTTTTTTGCAGTGCGACCTTAACCTAAGAAAGAGGCGTCTATATCACATTTTTGTTCAATTTTTTTTACAGTCTAAATAGAATTGAATCTGTGTGTAATTTATGCTAGATACAATGAAATCTGAAGTTTTAACACCCCTTTTTAAACTTTCTGTGGACGTCCATGTTTTTCCGAAACGTTGCAGTTCGTTGTAATTGTAATTAGACGACTTGTTTGTTTCCATAATGAATCATATTTACGAAAGCATCCAGTTAATCCCATAGAGGTCGATTCGTAATGGATGCACGAGTATAAATAGGATTACATTCACAGAGTTAATGGATTTAATTGTTTTACAGGCAGTACAGCATTCGAGTACATTATGACGATTGTACAGCAATATATTTGCGCCAATAAAATGAACAAAACAAACCAAACATTAAATAGCCTATTCTGCGAATTCAATTCTTTCATAAACGTCAACTGTTTGTTTTTTGTTTTTTTAGGTGCAATGACATCATTCTTCAATTTATTATAAAAAAGTTCAACTTAAGAAGATGTGGAGCAGGAATATGAATCAACGTTCATGTTGGAAGAAGTTCGGGCTGTTGTCGGTTTTTTAACTCGCGTCAAAAGAGATTTTTTTACCCCCACCACATACTTGTGGATCAAGTATGTTATGCACTGCTGCACGAATCGTCCAACAATGGAAGGCTTTATACTTGAAAGTTTCTTTATTTACTTGAAAGTTTTTATTAAACAGTGTCAGTGTGAATAAGATGAACAAATTATTAATAAAATAAATACATCATTCGGATCAAACATTCGCTTCACCGTGTGGCAGGAAACTTGCCATGTCAATCTTCCAATATTTGACCCACACTGCATTAGGGAGTTAATATTCAAAATTACAATGTGTTTATGTTGCATTTATGTAAAAGATATTTCATGTACGTAAATTAATTGGGTATAAAGAAATATGATAAAATGGTTTACCTTTAAAATGCTGCACAACTTTGTTGATATCAAAAGCAGACTGGGTAACAAATCTGTAAAAAAATAAAATGCTTTAATAACTAAGTACATATATTTCGTTAATTTAATTTTTTTAACAGAAAATGCAAGATAATCCAGCGCTATAGGAACCAGGTGGATAAGCCAATTATGAAAAAGAGATAATTACGAAGTTAGTCACAGATGTGACAGCATCTTAACTCTCACCAACCACAACATCTATTAGTGTACGGACTATAAATCCTTCACAAGATATGAATTATGTAAAGCCAGGTCCAGACTATCCGAACAAGAGTGAAGGCTTTTAACAGTTGTATTTCATATTGGCTTGCGCTAGTTCGAAGTGTCTGCACCCGACTTTAGCTATAAACATTTTATTATGTATTTTAATGTACTATTCAAAGACTACATATATGTAGATAAGTTTTATTACTAACAATATTTTTATGACGTTAATGAAGTGTTCCTTAATTATATTTCATACTTATAAATTATCGTTTATTATAATTAACATTCTCGGAACTAACAAAAACCTATCCGAATAAATTGAACAACGGATGCATCGTTGCATCATTGCGTAAGAAAACAAATCATGGGCCACTATGAATCTTAAGACCTGCGAATATTACCCACATCATTACAGTTTTGTCCGAATAGAGCTAGGTTTACTCTCAGAAAAATATGTTTAACATTTTCAACAAGACAAAGCAATGAAGAAAGAGTTTCAATATAATAATCTTTATATACTAGTATAGGTATGAGATACATACACATACGAGTTTATAGTTAACCAAACTAATTTCCGATAAATCGAGTATGCTATTAGATCTCTAATATTAATGCCATGCAAATTATTGTTGATACAAGACTCAATCAGAGTGTATTAGCAACCTATTTAGCTACAAGGTATAACAATTTCCAATTTTCAATTAAACTATGCTAAAGCATGAAAATCACATTGATTACTCGAATAACATGAATTGTTTGATATTAATATTCATTCAGTAGTCAATGATGACATTTTCATGGTATAATTCGAATTTGTACTCCGGAAAACTGTGATCCCTAAAGCCCAGAATGGCATGAGAGTAATAAACAACTATGACATGAAATGATTTGTATTTCTGTTTTATTATTTGTTGTTATATTTGTTATTGCGTAATTAGTTTTACTTAAAAATCAATTTTAAATAAACCCTATTAACATAACATTCAATCTGTAATTATTTGATACCAGTAAATTTAAATATACATGTTTATTATTTAGCTAAATATTTATAGCATATACTTTGAGGAGGGAATTCATATAATATCTATAAAATCTACGTTTGTAGCATTTGACAATACATACGTATGTATAGAAATGTAAATAACAATCACAAAAAGAACACAATTGTCAATATTTGGCAGAAACCCTCAGAAGACAAATCTGTCACCCTCAATTGATCTCAAATGAACAATCCCATTTCTGAACAAAAGATTTTTAACAGCTTTTAGGCGTAATATTATCTAGAAATCCCCAAATCCGTTTAAAAATACAAAACATTTAAAGAAATGTCTTTATGTAACAAAGTAAACATTTGGCAAGAGGTTCCTATTGTGTGAATTTAAACACTGCTTGTAGCATTACCAACATTATAATAAAAATTATTTCTTTAAGAAAACGATAACGAATGATGAAGGAAACCAGACCACGTCGTACAGCAGTCGGGGTACCACACTGTACTATTTAAATAGACTTTGTTCGAAGTCTTTTTGATACTTTTTAAGTAATGTCAGATAAAGAAATTCTATAGGAATGCTTCTCCATTCATGGTTTTATTTCGTTGAATTTGTTGCTCTGATTATATTTGTTAAATAAATATAAAATTGTAATAAAAAGTTTCTAAAATATGTAAAAAAATTATGCAAATGATATTTTATTTTTTCGAATATTCAAATGTAACTGTTTCATTTATTAAATGACGATTCGCACGACTCACCAAACGGAAGACTAAATAGGCAATGAGTTCATGACTTTGATTAAAAATGAGTATAAAGTGTCGATCCGGGATAGCTTAAATAAGAAGGCATCTATGTACTAAATAGAAGATGTGGATTCGAATCTTCTGAGCAGACATTTTATTATAATACTTAAACATGAACTTATAACAAGAATTATGAAGCCCAAATTCTTAACTGTCAAATTACATTTATGAATCAATCTTCTTGATAAATCTATATTATTTATTCCTAATAAAATTTAATTTATTTTATTATTTTTTTATGTTATTTTTAATAAAATATTTGTTATTTTATAAATAGCGTAGTATCTAATTCATATACAATTCCAATATAGAAAAGTATCTATATACCTAATTGATGTAAGTACATAGATATAGTCAAAATATGTAGATATATATCTGTTTTCATCAAACAGAAATACTGTTTAACTGCCCATCAACAAATCTGTTCTGAGACTTTTAAAACTTTACATCCCCCCGTAGCTCTTACAGAAGCCTTACTTTTTATTTACTTTTGTATTTCCTAACGTAGCGTCTATACGATGTAAGTGTGTAGGGAACCATGCCCATTGCCAATGCTGGATAAAACTTTACAAACCACCGGAACTTCCAGTCAAAATATTTTGTTAAGGTTCGATTTTCTTTTGTCTTCTATTTCAATAAAATTCAACACAAAAAGTAAAAAGAGAAGGTTTCTTTTTAAATAAAACTGCTTCTGTTAAATGTGGGGCTTATTGTATTGTAAATCCATTATGGTCGTATTTGTGTAACACAATAATGATTTAAACACATTGTTGCACATGATTTATATGTATTCACAAATGACAAAGATTTTGATAGGGTGTTCACCGGGAAAATTCAAATTTTGTTTATAATAAATTAAATTACATATATGTGCATTTTATTTTCAGCGTAGTCGTAGTGTAAGAATCTGCAAAACCCATCTGCGATCAAATCGTGCGTAGTCTGTTTCAGTGTAAGAGAGTCTTAAAACACTAAGTTATTTACAAATACATAGTTCCTTTATTTTTAGTACACCTACAATATAACATATTAAGCTTAATTTTTAAAAAACCTTCAAAAACATCTTCACATCATGCCCACACTTAGAATTCAATAAAAAGCGTTAAACTCAAGAATAGTGCAAGAATACTGAAGTGTTGACACTGCAGAGAGAATTCTGAATGAGTGAACGGGAAATTCTCGAGTGAGGTGTTCAGAAATAACTGAGGGCTTTTAAACATTCTTAGAGATCCGTGTGATGGAGATGGTGATGGTGAGACATTTTCTTTTTAGGGTTTTTAGGTATGCACAGATCCCAAGACGTTTACCAACTGTTTCGTTGTTTAAATTGTAGAAGATGAAAAAGAATAAATAATATATTTAACCCTGATAAAAGGAATATTTGATGTAAGGAATGAATTTTGAAATAAATGTATGTAGGTTTACTTTTTCATGTAAAATAAAAGTATTCTAGAATTATTTGATGTTTATGTTTTCATGGTATTTATCAAAGTTAAGTATATTGTATAACATTTGGCACAAAAAATATGCCACCTTTAATCTTATTAAGGTATAAAACCTTTGAGGTATACTAAGCGACTTATTTATGTACCATAATATGTATAGTATAAAAGTCGAAACCTTTTGAAAAACACACAATTCGTAAATAATAATCGAATAAAATATAATTAGAACGTTTTGTAGAAATAATTTCACTAAAGGAAGAAAAGATATTACTTTTTATTAGTGTTATCACAACTTTAGCACGTTTTAATATCCCAGATATTGTATAAAGCCTCTTCTAGAAATTTAATAAATAAAATGATTTCGTAATTTCCTCCTAATAATTGTCGTTGAACATTTTACCATCACTAAGACGAAACAGAGTCAATACCAGTCGTAAAATATAGAGAATGATAATGTATAGCAGTCATCCTGGAGATCTTACTCTTACGAACTACACATCAAAGCAGCTCCTCTACGATTCATTGAACAAACAAATGGTGCAAACCGATTTTATGCAGATTTGTTATGGTTTGTTTCATTTGTGAATTTGTGGAGGATCTTGATGAATAGGCAGAGTGCAGACCACGCCTTATTTATTTTAGTTGAGGCACATCGAGGCGTAGGTAATTACATTATGTCAAGACATATGCAGCCTCTCTTCCCCCCTTCAATATTCACTCCAGCAAAGGTTTGTAAGATGTTTCTCAGTGTGTTTATGCTCATACATCAGTATTCAAAGCATTATCCAAGGTATCCATGTACGTAAAAGTGCTATATCACTTACAACATAATAAATATTAAAGTACTTTTATAAATAACACTACTGATGTGTACTTAACATAGTCATTTGTATGTGGTATGTTTTATGCATGTGTCCTCAGTTTGCTGTAATAGAGATAAATTATGAATATCTATAGGTATATCTATATGTATTGAAGCAGCGTAAACTGTTTGGTCACATTTATTGATAATTGAAGGTGTCCATGAAATTACCTACACTTTCGACACCTTTTGTTAAGCGTAAGGCCCCATACACACTTGAATACATTGGGTAACTGGCTCGACAAGCATGTTTGATCGTTTATGGGTGCGATGAACATAACTGGTGGTGTCTTAACTCTCACAGAGCTGAGCGCCTTCATAAATATACATGTAAGACAAAGCAACAAGACTTAATACGCAATTCAGGCCACTTTTGAGCATAAAAAGCACACAGTTCAGTAACAAGCTCATACAAAAAAAGAGAGAGAATACCATGTACTTCTGGAACTAATTTATTAAGGAAATTAATTCTGTTGCTGATGAAAAAGATGCTGAAGCAGAAATACAATCCCTATTATCAAATATATTGTTCTATTTCCTACATATTTTTAAAACAAATATAAAAATTAGTTTTATTATTTCTATTTTAAGTAATCGGTGAAGTTCGTGACATTTGCTTGTTAACTGATGTTGGTTGTGTATATACGCTCTTGTATTTGAAACCGCGAGCATGATCAATTCGTATACAATTACATCAATTGGTAAACCAACTTTATGGTGTATGATAAATTAGATCATAATGAGGCATTGGCAAGAATTTTCCGGGCTGAGGAAAGAAATTACCTAAATGTTCTTGCCCTATATACCATTGACCATAGATAAATAATATAATCAGGGAATAGGTTAACATGGAATTATTGACACAGACGAAAGATACATTTGACGAAATGAGATATTAAATTTCACAGAATTATTGCATAGTATATTGACACGCAATTTCGAATACAATTCTATATAATATAAGTGCATTTACAGCATATAGCACATGTTCTTTTTGCTAACATAAAGAACAAAATAAAATATACAACATAGTAAACATACTTGACATAAATACATCCAGATCAGCTAGAATAACTTCAAGCAAGTTCCTTAAACAACGAATAAAGAAACAGACAAATAAAAGCAACGCTAATCCGAAATGTCGTCTGCGAGAAATAGAGATATCTCCAGTCTCGAACTCCAACTCAACTTGTTCAGCCATTTCAATTGTAAACTGAACACAGCACAGCATAAGGCAATGTCTGGCATACATTAAAAGCCGTCCGTCCATCGTTGTTGGTTGTTGTTGGTTGTTGTTGGTGTTGTATGTTGAACTGCACACGTTTAGAATCCAGATTGCACAATGTTAAGTGCAAGTAAACGGGCGTTTAAATTGCACTGTATTAAACTTATGAGAATAGAGAAATGAAGTATGGGCATAAACCAAACCAACTTGTATTGTATGAGAGATAATGAGGTGAATATTCGAAATGTCAAATGACGTGTTTTGTTTAGCAACACTTTATACGTTTGTTTAGAATATTAGTCATATATTAGGATCATTCATTATTTGTCACGTCTTGTCACATATTAAGGACGCCCCCCCCTCTTGTGTGACATCATATGCTTAAAAAAAGATATGTATATTTCTTTAAGTCTAATTTTGTTTTTTGTTTTCTTTTGAAGGCCGCTTTCTAGATCAGGTATGACGTCATAAATCTCGTGATTCTTCTCCCCTCTTGTCACGTTTTGTTTCCAGTAATTTTATTGACAGCCTTGGTATGGTAAGGTGTACATTTGTACATACCTTACGTATGTTGCACATATAAACAAAAACATTGCTCTTTAAACTTTTGCAATAAAAAAAAGTTATTGATCAAATATGAAAAATTAGTTGTGGACGACCCCTTAATGCACAAGTGCGTCATGCATGTCAGTGGCGCCCCTAAAGGTAACATCCATGTTAAGTATTTAGCGGAATTTGTTATAAAATGTGTATTGAAATTATTGCTGTCCTGTTTTTCTTAATTGTTCCAAGAATTGATAGAACTACACCGTGTGAATAAGCACAAGATACGATTGTTCTCCTATTCACAATCCAGTATGAAGTGTCAACTACCTTGACTGCATTATTATGCATGTGTAGAAGACAGAGACAGATATATTAAAGACGATGACATCATTCTTAGTTTTAAATTCTGACTCCGTCAAGCATTCTAATAATAAATATATCATACCCAAACTTAACGTGATCCCACATTTAAAAAAACGAAATGCATATCCTGAAACCAATGCCATAATATAAATTAATTATAAATCTCTAAAACGAGACATTAACTTTATTTTAAAAATAATTTATAGCCACCGAAAAACAAACACAATTATTCAAAAGATATAATGAAATAAATTGCAATAAATATCATGACACCTTCAGTTATCTACAATATTATATTTCAAACAGCATCTTTTGTTCTACTGTCTTTGTATATCATCTATCTCACTCTGGCTTAAACATATTTAATACAAACTGTGTATTTTGTCTCACGTCGTAACAGATTGTCTGCTGAGTGCAGTGGTTGAGGTGTGGTGCAATATCAAGGTGTCCCATCTCGTTCGTGTGGATTTTGTGGTTTTATGAAGCATCTTGGTTTAAAGATTTCTCACCACAGATGCAATAATTTGTGGGTGACAACCTGACACTTTGGGACACTTTGTATTGCTTCATTTTTTTTAGACTCAGAAATTTGATCATTTTTGGAATAACTGCTTATTTTTTGCTAATAATTTACAATGTTCGAATTTATCTTTTACACCAAAAAAATTATGTGAACTAATTTGTTTGTGAATGGCAGAAAGTTTGATTGAAAAATATGAAATCGAAATTTAGAAATGTGTCTACCAAATTTTTTATTTTTATTTATTTAAGAACTGATAAGTTTTATTATGTTAAATAAACATAATGTGTTTCGATTGAGAGTGAAATTATGTCACAATAGGTAACGCATTCCACCACTATGTATTCTTAATATATGACTTCAGATATTGTGCAAGAAAAGTTTATTGATATAATTAAAGTAATAGATATAATTCAATCGAAATAAAAGCTTATGTTACTTTGATGAAGACCACCTGCTAAACGTAATCTACTCCACACGACGATATTTACACCTACGGTATACTCAGTTTACTTGCATTTTACTTTCAATTACATAAGACACCTGATATTTTAAAATAAACAAAAATAATACATATATCATTCAAGTTAGGTGTTTCATTTCACGGGCCTGCCTGGAAAAATGATATTTAATATATAGTTATGTAATTGAAAGAACGTATATAGTTTCTTCAATAAAATTAACATAAGATTCATATAAATAAATGCAAGAATACATTTTAAAAAATATATAAAAATTTATAGTATTCATAAATCGTATATAAAATTATTTGTTAAAAAAGCAACAAAATATTTAGACGGTTTATTTTATAACGAAGCGAAATTGAATTTATTTTTGAGAATATAATTTAATTTGTTTAGTTTACATGTGTGAACGCAACAGCTCGTTATGTTTATGCAAATTAAATGAATATGTCATAAATTTAAAAGAATCTTTGGAATAATAAATTTATTGCATACGCTTAAATTCGTTGTATATTTTACTCCGTCCTACCGCACTGCATTGCAAGGTGGCAAGGAACATATTCGTAGCTTTACAAATGCAGTCTTGTCGCGTCGACGATGTTTTGGGATGGGGACCTACGCCCCCGGATTCGACCCCACACAATCGCAAAGGCACGTACGTATATATCTCCCTGTCTCCGTCACCGTCTCCAACTTTATCCTTGTTCTTTTTATTCCCGGTTGTGGTTTACTTTTTTCAAATACAAAACTTATAAAAAGAAATCAGTAAGAAGAAGCATGTTCATACAACTATGACAGAGATTGGCTTCCAAGCTCGTTATTTTACCTTTATGTAATGTCTGATGCATGGGTTCTCAATCTTTTACTTCAATTCGAAAACTGTTTTGTTAAAAAGAATGGCATCTTCATATTGTACAGGCCAAACGACATGTAATCAAGAATGAAACGCTGTATAAACAAACAAATGAGCAGTAAATCATGATTTGATTTCCCTCTACTCCTGTAGTTTTACGATGCCAGTGTATATCGATCATAAACACGCGAAGTATTGTGCAGAATTTGCATCTGCATGTGTACACGGAAGACGGAATTTAGGTATGTAGCATGGGGAGATACATCCCAAACTATTATGGATATCACTGAAGTGTGTTCGTCTTGATAGGTGGTGAACCGAACACTGTTCACCGCTGGCACGAGGAGTACAATGTCAACGGGTTTACACCACCGCAGTTACAATCTGAACGGGTACCCTCGCTCACCGATCTTAACCGTAGTCTACTGATGCTTAACTTACCAGATTGACCAAATCTGGTGCGTTCAACATGGTTACACTGTTTGAGAACCTCTGTGTTAAAAACAACACTGGTGTTAAATTTTGCAAGTTTACAATAGTATACTTAAAGACTGGTAGTATAGAATTAACGAGCACTGATACGTCATTTGATTACCTTATAATTAATGGAGTTTAATTGTGAGATATAATGTTTATCTACATCTCGCTTTAAAGTTGGAATAATTCAAGAATTATTTGCATAAAGCAAACAAGTTATAAACATTAATAATATATGTAACAGTCTAAAGATATACTCGTATTACAATATTTTAATGTGCGAGTATATTAATAACTCAATCAGAAGTTGTACAGACTCGCGCTACTAGACCAGCACTATATTTTCTAAGTTTGTTTCTTATTAAATTATAACAACCAAATTTAATCATAAGACTTATAAGACTGTAGTCCACATAAATGAGGCCACGACACCATAAGCAGGGGACCACTGATAGAACTCAGCATCAGAAATGAGTTTTTCATAAGTTTAAATTAGAGTTTTTTCTTTTGAAATACATATACAAAAAAACAACTCTGTATTTACAATTAAATGCTGATGTGACTCTTAAGTTTAAGAAGATAAAAATACGTCAATAAAAGAAGTTCATCTACACGGTTACAGACTAGACAAGACGGTTGTAGATTCAACTATGTGAAGTTTCTAAGAGCTCTTTGTGATAGAGCAAACGTTATGAAACGGAAATTAATTAAGCTGCATATGACGTAGCTTGTAAATGCATAATTTGCAATTAACTTTATTGAAACCGCTTCAAGCTTCGTATAAAGGAAATGGAACCGTAGTGTGACGTCACTTGTGTTGTAAAATATAATGGTAAAGACCTCATATATAGTCGAACATGTTGGGATGGTATGTAATGTACCTGCCTAATTTTCTGCAATTTACTTCAAAAGTAGATTACAAAGCAATTCGAAGTATTGAATGTTTCACTCGGATTCGTTCAATTCACATACATTAATAATTTTATACCAGTGTAATGATTGTAAATTGTAGCGAATAAAGTGTGATAACGAGTTGTTTAAGTACATGCAAACATTTGCTTTTTTTCTCTCTATCCATAGCAGCCAGTACAACAACTACTGTGGTACATTCGCGTTGTGGCGTCGCGCGTTCTACTGGTTGAGTGGTATGTGGTATCTCGTATCTGGGGATGTAATTATAACGCGTTGAAGTCTCAATATGATGACGCTGCTAGCACTTATGTACATTACCGTTTATGTTCTAAAAGATTTGGTCCTTAATGGCCGCGAAACAATGCAATCATTACATCTTGTTTTATTATGAGAACGTAAATGTTTAATATTCCGTTGAAATGCCTCTACTTACGACAGTTTTCCTTAAAGTAGAAGGATGTATTCACATTACATTTAATGCAAATAAAATTCTTATGTTCTTTCAGCAAACGTAGACACTTTAGGTTTGAATTAGAGATATTTTATGTCTTTCTAGATCGCCGAATATTATTCATGATGACTTAGGACCAAGGCTTTATGTTATGCCAGATTTCACTAGTGTTGTAGTATGAATCTGCGACTGATTACACTGCATCCAGTGCTAATTTATCTTAGACCCCATTCAATTCAGTGAAATCTGTTATAGTCCAGTCTAAAATTGTTAAAGATTGGGTTGGGGATTCTTGAATGGGGTCATACCCAATTGTCCATTCTTCTCATAATACTTTATTTTGGCACACACTCTATTGTGTGTTATATTTTAAAATTTACAAATGTGTATTATCTGTTCTGAAAAAGTTAACTAACAGAATACCTAATTGTGATTTCTTTAAATACTGTTGAAGATATAAGCAATTGACACAGTCATTTAAAGAGCCAGAATATTAAAATAAACAAAACTCTCTAAAATATTTAATCTTTTGCACCATCCTTACTTTCCACGTCTTTATTAATTATTATCTTATTTATATCATTTAAATATTTTAATAAAATTAATAGAAATTTATTTTTTCCACTGCCGATCTTTTTCCACGGTTTCGAAAAGAACTGTAGTTCATTAATTACGTCACATTGAAAGGAAAGGGTTCATTAAGTATGACAAGACGTGACAATTGGGAAGGGGGAATGAGGAATTTGTGGATGGTCCCTTAAAGTTAAACAAAAAAATACGTACGTTCTTATTTTACATAAACATTTCGTACAAAAATGTAATTCCATTTAAAAAGACGACGAATTGTTTTGGTGCTATGTTCCATATATGGAATGGAATAATAAAAATAATGCACAGAGTGTTGGCTAACATTGTAACAAATGACGTATACCGGATGCGCAACGCATAATGTTATCTAATAACAGCGAATAAAGCAAACAATCTTCTAACCAGTTTATCATATAAATTATTTAGTATCATTTTATCTATGTCACTTAATAATTGTCATTATTAATTGTGAGAATAATAGTCTTGTTTACATATGGTATACACCATACAACAATGTACTGTATTGTTAGAATTTCCATACTATAGATAATATTTAATCTTGTTACATATAATGTCACAATATAAGACATCTTCTTCTTCTAATCCGTTAAAACAACCCTCACCCTTACCCTGGCCCTAATTCTAACGTAACACTAACACACATGCCCTATCTTATTTACCTAAACCCAACTTGTACAAAACAAGTTAAATCCTAACCCTATTTTAGGTTTGCCTTAGTTTTATAATAGTGTTGAATTTCCTATAGAGAACGATGTTAGATAAAGATGGCGTGATCAACCTTATGCGGGGGAGATTCTATGCAGCCTCCGTACGAAATAATTGGAATTATTAAGATTTACTTCAAATTGAGAGAGTCCCGCATACGGGAAAATCTACGTTTTTTTCTTCTTTGGAAACATGCTACCCGATTTATTTGAAATTTCTATATTTCAGTTATTATACCGTGTGGCGAAAGACTTTTGTCCACGACAGCTTCTTTTGTAAGTTGCATGCAAACTGCAAATGAAACCAGACGTATTCTGCATCTCAGTTCTGTCCACGTAACGTCATACAAGCTTAATGCAAGCTTGCAAAAATAGGGTCATTTTTCTAAAGTTTAGCATTGAAAAAGCACGTTTTTTTATTGAAAAATGTCAAGTGATGAAGAAGATGTGATTATAGCATACCCTTTTATTAGAAGGCGATGAATCAGACGTAGAATGTATTGGCTTCATCTATACATCGAAAAGAACACCAACCGCAGATTGTTTGTTGCTGCAAGAGAGTCATTAGAGGATGATTCAGTATTTCAATCAGTATACCGAATGATTATTGCTCTATAATATGAACAAAATTATTTGCCGAGCTCGTCATTTTTGAAAGAATATTACGTCTATGCGTCGTGCAGTGTACTAGAGCTATGACATGTAGCAGCCTGGCATTTTTGATGCAAAAAGTTTGTTTTATGTTTAATCTCCTTTAAACACGCGTAACTGTATAATTTTTTGAAACTAATTTTTTTTTTCTACATACGTACACCCGATTTTCCATTCTTCCACGATTTCTTTATTTAAAACTCTGTTGAATGTGGGTATAACAGTGTTCTGTAAATGGTTGGTTATACAATACATTGGTTATATTCACAAGAGAAAGAATGCACCAACTAGATTCATGGAAACAGTAATTAACACTGAAATCTTAACGCATTCAAATGACTACAATTCTTGGTACCATGTTATTTAAAAAGGTTTCAGATCTCTGAATAGAAGATACACCTTTGTCTCCAGTTCGTTGTTTACCGGGAAAGAGGAATGAGGAGATTGTCTCTATGCCTCGAACCAGGACTTGGAACAGTATCCTTTGCGCGGGTTTGAAGTCACCACAACATGTCACGTAAAGGTGGATCTAGCTTACCGCAGCTTAAACATTAAGAAATACGCCGTGTAAGTCCTTATTCCTAATTCCTGAGTTTTAATACTTGGAGATATGTTGTCGTTGAATTATTTCAAGAAATTTGATATTTTTATTCAACGTGAGGATTCTGGTGAAATGAGTTAACAAAAAATAAATACACTGTGTGACTTTCATGTAAAATTCTACTTGTTTATACATTGTACATACCAGAGGTTTATTATTCTATTTCTATAGAATCAGATTTTATTATAATATGATTCAAAGCATATTTTTAGAAAATTCGTGTTTTAATTTGACTTTAATTTTAATTTAGTTGGTACACCGTTAGTAATATATATTTTGACGGTTGAACAAAATTGAACGTAACTTAAGATGTAAATTAAATATCCAAAGAGTGAATAGGAATGGAATTAAGGGTACTCAAATTGCCTTGGTTATAACAAGACCATAACAGCGTTGATAAGGTAGTAGACTTAGGTAGCAGCGGTCTTTGTCAAAGACTAGAAAATAATCAAGAAACAATCTTTATGCCCCCAATAAAGATGTTGGAACAAATCGTGCACTGGTTTATGATTATTGTTAAACCCTTTCTACTTTATTATCTATAGGACAAAACGATTACAAACTTATGATAAAGAATTTTAAAATAGCAAAATAATATTCGATTTCTAAACCAAGTAGAGAATTCATATTTGCTATTTAACATCAAGGTATACAATTTTAAAAATTTATTGGTGATATAACTCAGTATATAAAAGAGGCCGACGTTAAATAAATTAAATAATATCTTAAAAACCCATGGAGAATACTACGTTTCCATAAAAACTTCCCGCCTAAAAGTATGGTATAGGTAGCTGTCACTTTGGTAGAGAAACGACTTTTAGAGAGTTTAGAAATAGACCTTTAAGATAGACCTTCACTTCAGCATATAAAGAACTGTAGAGAAATGAATAAACGTATTATTTAATTCGTGTATAATTCACGCTTTTATTATGTCATAATAATTGCAATATAAAAATATCATAACGTAATTGAAAAACTGTCTAGTAAATTATTTTTGTGTCTCTCAGAGTATATCGGATTTGCTATTGTACTTTTAATAGTATAGTATTTACCAAGTGTATGATAATTCTAGAATAATAGCGATAATTAATTATTCTTGCATCTACCACCCACAATTGTATGAATAATGCGCAAAAACAAAATGTATTATCTTTACTGACGTATGTCTACATTATTTTACGCTTACCATATTTTCTATTTTATTCTTTTGGGATTCCAAAAATATTAATCATCTAAATAAATATTATTTTGGTATTTTATGACAATGCTCGTACTAGCTAAATACAAAATATGGATATTACCTTAAGTGCATGTAAGTATTTACTAAAATGAGAACTAATGATATGTTGCTAAAGACAGTTATGTGTATTTAATGACTGTCTAACGTATCAAAAGTTTATGGAAAGTAAAAAAAAGTTTGTTCAAAGCAACACAGTATTGTTCCCTTTACTCAGCCAAATTTTATCAACTAATTTCAAATCCGTTTAGGCAGTTGGAGCATTACATCTCAAATTCTTCAAACTAATGAGATGTTTCATTGTCACACGATACGTTTTGGTCTCTAGAAGGTGTAGAACATTATCATAAATCTGACGCGGCTTAACAGATTTTGTAGTTTGGTTATCTAAAACCACCTAGACCTCATTGTACCCTGTTTTAACAAGGTGCAGGGTTGCCCGGAAGAGAGAGAGAGACGAGGGGAGGAAGATGAGTTGGGTTGGGATGATTTCATACGTGCTTATATGAACACAAGTTATGAGCGAGTCATGTAGAAATAATTGGATTCTCGTAACTCCATAATAGATGTCCCATGTGATCCTCTGCACCGTCCTGTTCTCTGCCTATCCGTCGTGTTCATTGTTGGCTTGTTTGTGTTGTGTGTTCAAAACCACCAACTTATGTTTTAACAACTTGATTTATATTATAAGTTGACAATTTGTTAGTTGCTTTGCACCGTTGTTAAATTATTGTTTTAATATTTAAAAAAAAACAAGTATGAATTTGTCAGTTAATCTTTTAACAAGAGCGGTCATTTAGGGCAATATTTTGGTGATATTTGGTAGATTGTGTTTCATTAGTAACTTTTGATGATAAAAACTACAAGATGCTTCCAATAGCACAGTATAAAATCGACTTTGTCTCACAACTTAGTAAAAAAGTAAAGAGTGTCCCAACTTTAGATTGAAGCATAGTCAACCTGAGTTGTCAAAATGCCTGTTGTTTAGGTTTTCTAGTATGCCTTCTTCGCGTAAGGATTTGTGACTGAATACAAATAAATTAAGATTTATCGTGCTTTATACACTTAACACGGTTTCTTTTAATTTTTTTCACTTCCTCTATTTAGTTTCTTATTTTTCCTATTAGAATATCAAGTTTACTGTTTATGTTATCTGTCACTATTTCCGCTAGAAACAAGATTGCAAAATATTTTACAAATATTTGAATATCTTATAAATTTTCAATAACAAAAGTTAGATGCGTAAAGCTAGGATAATATTTTCAAAAAAATAATTGTGCCAAGGAAAATAATCATATTTACACATATAAAGTCAGTGCCGGATTAATAGTGGTAAAACATGCTAAAACGTAAATTTATAATTAAAACAGAATCTGGGAAGGAGATTTAGACTAAGTAGCTTGACATCTATAGCGCGGGTATTTAAGTAAATTGTTTTTATTATGATGAGAATAAAAGAGCCAAGAAAACAAAAGTAATTCGGAACAAGTTGTACCATTGAATAATTTTGACTGGAGAAATAAATACTCGTATTTCTCAGAAAATCAAAAATAAAAGGACTCTTCTTAGCCCAACTCTGTCGATGCCTCAAATAGATTTTATACATATTTTATAGAAACAATTCCATTTAATAAAGAAAGAAAACAAAGAAGCAAAAATAGGAATTCAATATTTGGTTAACCAATTTTCTACGAAAGGATTATTTTTACAATCTAGATATAATCAAATACACGTTTCTGTAGGACTTTATATAATATTATTATAATAAATGCAGGTACATTATGTATCTCTAAAAACTATTTTTATTCCTAAATAAAATATAGGTGGTCTTTTACAGTAGTCAAGCGAGGTATTTTCTTAACCATCCGTTAAACAAACATAATTCAAAGTCAGAAACCCCATAAAAATATTTCAGTAAACTAAAAACGAAAAATGATGTTTCACTCAGTCAAAGTTTGGCCAATAAATCAAATCAAATAGAAATAAGTCACAAGAGATATGATCTGAGAATAGAAGGGGATGAAAATACCTGAGAAAAAAAAACAACATACAATAAGGTTAATTGGGGTAGGCATTAGTAGCATACTACGTATGCAAGGCAGGTAAAATGTTTTAATTTCGATAGCTTCAAAGCTAGTTATAATTGTTTATGGTCATTAACATTATTGTTATATTATTACGGGCTTTTATATCTATTTGTCTGCCATTTACGTCCTTTTTGGATTAGTAACTTTATCTTTAAATACAAAATTTCAAGTCATATTATTATGAAATATGAAGGTGTAATTACGGAATGAAGTATTATATTTTAATTCTAAATCTATTAGCAAATGTATTTAGCAGGAATGTTACTTAAAAATAATATTAAATTTTAATGTAAAAAGGCTTTAGTAATTTCGAAGCCAACCCTTTCGTGGGACTTAATTATTCAAACGAAAAATGTTACGCATCATTGTCATTATACATACAAAACAGTATTTGCTTTACAAATAAAAATATATGTATATTTGTATATTGATGTATGTATATTGATATTTATTAATAAAATATTCAACTTCACAATGCCCAATTTCAAAAACGAGCCGGTCAATAATCTTAATTTTTTGTACATTCACAAAATATATCACTCTATTTTTATTAGAAAATATATCGATTTGTTTTCTTGTTAAAATAGTGTAAGTACATGTAAAATTAATTTGCTTCTCATTCACCCGCATAGTTTAGAATTTAGTCCGAAACGGTCAATCAGCTACAAATGTTCAGGAAAATAAGGTATGTATCTATTTCTAATAATGATTTCGCCTTTCGGCTTGTAAATCTCTTTTACAGTACATTTAATATCATTTAAACCAAATGACGAGGTACTCCAACTGTTGGACAATCATCCGTTGACTAGAAGATTTAAGGGAAAGCAACCCTTCCAACTAAAGTGACAAAGAATTGATGATCGTTAGACATCTTAGTTCTTGCTACAACACAACTGCTCTAAAATTTTGTTTATTATTTTATTTCTAAATAACATCAACGTATATTAATTTCATAAAGTCTGTAGAATAAAATAATTATCTTGCTTAGCGTTTGCACAATCTTCCGAATATAATTACGAAATACTAATCAGCTTTTAAGATGGAACAAAAATATTTGTAAAAAATTCAACTTTTCAATACAAGATATTATAAATTCTGTTAGTATTATCTCTCAGTCGGTTTTTAAATCCTTTGTCAGTGTGTACCTCAGTAACACTTTCATAAATCTCTTTCTATAGCATAAACAAATCCTTTACACCCTGCAGCAAGAGATAATGGAGTTATACATTTTTTTAAAGCTGATATAATTTATGATCATGTGACAGTTGGAAAGGACGTGCAGTTTCAGGACATGCAGATAGAAAGGAGGAGAGCTCATTCTCCTTGTAAATCACCTGCAAAGTGATATATCCTATTATACATGGCTGTCACATGTAAAAGACGTTAGAACTTTAAAAATTTGGTTGTGAGTCCTTTTTTAATTTTTGGAAATCAAATTTTGGAACAAATGTGACCTTACGAAGCTTGTGACTCCTTCCCTTCCATGTCACTTCTTGTCATTCATGAATACTAGTACTAAAAACAAATATTTAGCGAATTATTACTCAAAAGCAATGTGCCGATAGAAAATGCATGTTGTTTTAATGAGTAATGTAGATGAGTTTTAATTATTTGTATAGAAAATTTAGAGAAACTCTGGTTTGAAGGACTATGACGAAGTTATCACAGGACACAGGACTATAAGATAGTGTTACATTCCATTATAAGGACAAGAGAGTTGGAGACACACTACTCCATGGGATGCGACCCCCAACTGTTAGGACGAACTCAGAACTCACGAAGTTAATGTGGGCGATGTTATTGTTTTGTTGTCAAGGGATATAGACAATGTCACGGAAGTTGATAGGAAGGCGTAAGTTGTTGCTTGGGCAGATAACGGATACCAATGTGCGTCATTAATTGAAGTCTCAGGTTATAGGCACTATTTTAAGAACAGCAATTTGTTTAAATGTTTTACAAATTAGTTTCGTCTTTTATTTTACCTTATTTATTTTAAATCTCAGTAATGTTCGTCTTTTAAAAACTTCTAAATACTTTTATCAAATACTGAAAGAATTTTGTTTTTGGAACTGAATAATACCAGTTTAATTTTTGGCTCTTATATCTATTAAAGATTTTAGAGGCATATTATACTAACCGTACTAAACTTAAAGTACCGAGCGACTTAAACATGCAACATTCAATATTTGTTGTAAGAAGTTGTGCAACACGTCCACACTAGTGCGACATGCAGCCTAATACGTCGGAAGCTTTCATATTTGACAAAGGTCTATTTCATTTGTCCATTTTCAATTATTTACTAAACACAACTAAAAAATACGTCTGGAGATTGAGTAGGTACTCAACCCATTTGTTCGAGATCTCATTCAAAACCGTAATTTCTTTAGGTGTTCCGACTTAGCTTTAAAACATTTTTGTTTCATAAAAATACTACCTAGAATTTTTAAAAATAGCATAAGTAAGGGTTTTATTAGTGTCGCATGTTTATAAAAGTACAACACATTTAGTACACTCATGTCTAAATAATGTGAACTTATGAATGAAAACATATAAATGTTGGATGTCGCATGTATATGACACACCAGTCTGTACGAGGCATAAGATATAAAATATATTCTCGGTAACCTGGGCAAACTCAGATCTTCCACTTAGTATGTGAAGCTCTTCATTTGGACTATCTCGTTCGGTATTTTATTCTCAGTTTTAATCGAAGATATGAACACATTGAATACGTAGTTTGAACAAAGATGGTGTATTTGTATTAGCATTATTAACCCAATTCATTCAACCGCTGCAATAAGATTTCAGATTTATAATATTACCAGAGTTTATTTTAGAATAAATTGTGAACAAGCTTTATAAGTTCATAACTCTGTACCTGGTCACTACAGACGCGTCGGTTATCGTTTTGTGTCTACGACCCTAAGAATTTATGTACGTTTCTGTCTTCTAAAACTAAGCTCCTTGACTTGTTTTTAAAATGGCTTTGTTTTTGTCAAGTCACTGATCTATAATATGATATACTGTATGACTATAATAGAATTGGTTAAACCCTGCAAAAGTTACAGATGCTATTTTCTGATAAGTCTCTTGATATTTTCTTATTTATTTATAAAGTGTCAACCCTACGCTATATTTCAATTATATCATTGAATGGTGATATAAAATAGATTTTTTCTACAAGTTCTAAGTTTAGGACTAGCTTTAATAATTGATTGGGAAACGTCAAAACTTGTACAAACAAAGTTTTTTATCGTTTATTTATTTAAACTTTAGAATTGATTTAAAATGAGTTAATTATAAAATTGTTTTTCTTTATGACGTGTCCCTCGTGCAAGCGTCCAAGTAGACATGTTAAATTATTAACATGTATATAGCCTTTCAACAAGACGTGTCATTTTAAATCAATGAAAAAACGCAACATTTCCGTGAAAAGTGGTGATATTTTTATTTTAATTTAAAGTACAAACTTTGAAGTTAGTAATGAAACTCAATATCTTCCAAATGTCATCGAAATATTGCGTTTTTCTATTGAATTAAAATGACCGCTGTTGTTGAAACATCCGTAACAACCACTCTTGTTAAATCTAGTTAAATAAGGTTAGGTAAGGTACATTCTGCTACACACAATTACACACATATATATGTATGTAAAGAAATTATATTTCTTTAGTTGGGACAAAACTCGTTTGTCTGTAAAACAGTGACCGTTCAGTGAAAACATATACTCATGAACGGCATAGATGTCGCTGTAGGAATAACGCCCAACACTGCTGATATTTGGAGTCGTCAGAACTCACGTTTTTAGTTAGTTAGTTAAGTGCATATTGTGAGGTTATAATAAAATTAGATAGAAAGGAATTGACAATTTATGGTAAATAATAAACTTTAAATATCGTTTCTTTAAATTTCAGGTATTAGTAATTAATAAAATATGTATGTAAATTACCAAAATAAAATTTAAATTTTAGAAGCAACACATGAGTTTGCTTAAAATTTACAATTCCTAATAAAAGTGAAGATATTGTCTTACTGATTTCGGAGATATATATCACTGATTTAACACAGAAATTAGTAAATCAGTGGAATTTGTCTGATGGGTAACATACAAACGAATGTATAAGGTTATACTTTGGGGAAAGCTTAACCATTAGTTAGTCAACCCCCTGGTTTACGAAGATACGAAGACAAATGCTCCAGATAAGTGACAGAGAACAGAAATCACTGCGCAGTAGAGTAGGAGAAGAGTAAGGGTACGTACCACATCACAATACCGCACTAGTGGAACACATCCAGACGGCATACCTAGCAATACGTCAACAGGAATCCTAGATCTGGAAATACGAGAGATGCATGCCTGTATATCTGACAACAAAGTAAATGACAACAAAATATGCAGTTCCAGGAAATGTCCTAAAAGTGCAATATGCTGTTGACATAAATGGGTCAGAAATGTTGCATACTGAATGAATGTTTGTGAAACATTTATGAAATGTGATCCTGAGTGAAGACAGACTTGATGTACTCGTATATAGAAATTAGTCTAAGGCAAATTTGCCATTTTAGCATTAAAACACATTTAAAATATTTGTTAGCGATGAATGAATGTTACTGAAATATGAGGATGCTGAATATCCCTTCAGAAATTAAAAAAAAAAAAAATGTATATTTCTGTTTATTGTTAAATGTTATTCGTTATTATGAAAGTGACTATGATTGATATGTGAATATAAAAAAAAATGTATTACAGATTTTATTTTCATATTTCTAAGTTATAAGTTATAAGAATTAGTTATTAGTTATAAGAATGTAAAGAAAATATAATTCTTTAGTTAGTACAAAGCTCGTATGTCGGTAAAACAGTGACTGTTCAGTGAAAACATATACTCATGAACGCCATATATGTCGCTGTAGAAATAACGGCCATCGGTTTTCAGTTAGTTAATTAGTTAAGTGCATATTGTGAGGTTATAATAAAATAGAAAGCAATTGACAATTTATGGTAAATAATAAACTTTAAATGTCACTTCTATAAATTTTAGGTATGATAGTATCACTTAAGTTAAACAATGTAATTATTAAAATATGTATGTAAACTACCAAAATAAACTTTAAATTTCAGAAGCAACACATGAGTTTGTTTAAAATTTACAATTCCTAATAAAACTGGAGATATTGTCTTATAAGTATACTCATTAAAACATATTTTCGTTTATGACATGTGTAATACAATACATCATCCTTTAGACCCCTGAAAATTGCAACGTAAAATAAGACTATAAGAACAATATTTTGTGGCAAGTTTAAGTAACCTAAAATAGCATAGCTTATAAAACGTTGGGCGCATTTAAGTAGTCTAATGTGACCTAAGAAACTTTCGTATAATTTTCTTCCAATATGCGTGGTTTTTGGGCGCACCGGTCTGAGGTTTTTGCGACAAATGCGGTTGCATCGTACGCGAGGAAGGAAGCGCAGGAATACTGTAATTTTTTTCACAGTAATCTATTCTATTCGAAACGGAATAGAAATAATGCTGGAGAATCTTTGAATTAAGTGGAATCGCTAATAAATATCTCTCGGATCATTCCTGGTCGTATATAGACATCTTAGACTGTTGGACTTGCTCAACATCTTATTATTTCATTGCACCTGATATTTTATAAGTTAAACAACTTTACATGAACACTATACCCACAAATGTTTTATAACTTTTTTGCATAAATTTGCGGCTTTTAACACTGTAGTCTATTTTATCAAATGTTCACCCATCCTTCACAAAACCAAAAACCACTTCAAATTACAGACACGAGAATCACATTCCTGTGGCGAAACATTGATTGCCTTGTATTGTGTTCTACTCTTGCCTACTTGCCTCCTGGTATTCCATTAGAATCAGAACAGAATCCATGTGCGAGAGCGTAGTGAAGTGGGTAACCCCACCAAGTGGTCAGTGACATGTCCAGGATCACCAATGAAAGTTGAACATTGATGAAAAGTCAATAAAACATTCTACAGATTCAAGTTATATGTGTGTGATGTATATGAATGTGTGTTTTAGATGTATGTGTGAGGAAGAGATATCGTTCAAAGGGAAATAGAATTAAATAAAGGACTCCAATCAAATAGAAGTCAATACCAATTGTAATAGATTTCTAGCGAGAGTGGTAAATTCCTAACCTTAATATATATTGTAAGAAGATAAGAAAATGTTGTTCTACTTGTGGTTAAATGTAAGGAACAAAATAGTTTTCACGAGTTCTTCGATATAAATAATAGAAATGACAAACTATGTCAGAGACATCTGTTGTGCTTTTAGTGAACATTTATACTGATATCTCTAATACAGAATCACTTTCACAGACCCGATTTTATTGAAGATAATGTAATTTGTATAATATTATTTAGTGGTACTCTGAATACCACTTTTATTAGGTTACTCATTTAATGACTAGAAGAAAATGAATGTTAATTTTTCTTTTGTTTATTTTTCAAAACTTTCTTTTATTATTAATAAGCTTAGAGACTTCGCACCATCGAGAGATTCGTTTAAAATGACGCCTACAAATGTTTATTTCGTTCAAAATAAATAAAAGGAAAAAATTTCTCGCTTAAGCAATTATATTCGCCTGAACAGTATTTTTATATTGAAGTCAAATAGAGTGCAGGCCGCTCATCTCAGGCAGAGCCTCCGGAGCCCTAGCTCATGTTATTTGCGCGGTGTCAAATGCATTCACTTCGTTGAAAAGCAATGCATTGTTTCGATGCAATGATATTGATTTAAATTCACAGGGTGTGAAATACCTTTTGACGCGTGTCCAATTAATTTTATAATGGTTTCCTAACAGAGCACGGATCTATGGCATTTGATTTAGAATATTAATCAAAGCAATCGGATCATGTTAGGGTATATTTTAAATATATTCATGCGTAAATTCTTCCACTATCGGAGTCTGTATGTAGGAAGTATATTTAAAAAGTGTTAATCCAAAACTCGTTTATCCATAATTAATAAAAGAAAATCTGCTCACTCTCCTTATATTTTTATTTTGTATTGACCTTGTTTCAATTTATAATATTATTTGAACGTACTATTTTTTTCTGTATTTTATATCACTAATATGGCAAATTCACAATGCCACTGCTGACATTTCATCGCACAAATGAGAGACAATTACTGCCTCTAACGATTACGATTTCGGTTTCTTTGCCGCTGTTAATTGAAAGTGAAGTCGAAGTGAAATATTAATAATCTGTTTATAATTAAAAGCCTCAATAAGTACGAGGATCGGATTAAGATACTGCCTGGAGTCGTCATCCTTGCAGATTTTGGTGGTAATAGCAAATCATGGCTGTGTGTCTGGTTTGTACACAGCGTCGACTGAGCTGACTGCTAGGCGCAACTGTTGGACACAACTTTTCACCGTTTAGATGTCCAGAAGCTGTCATCTTTGTCATCACGCAGCCGGGCAAGAACATTCCAATTTTATTCCAGTTATACCCTGTAAACAATTTGGTGAAGTGCCCTATTTAGTGACGTTTCTATCACTATTTCACTTCAATTATAGTTCGCATCAACTTTATCTTCATTTGTATTCCGACAGGTGGAGTAATTTCGCCATCTGTAGCCGATAAAGTATACATTTTATATGAAAAAATGTGAGAAACTGAACTATAAATGAACTCTTTTATGACAAAAAAATCATGACGCATCTTCAATATGATGCCAAAGTGACTCCAAAATGTTTACTAGGAGTTTCAATCCACTTTAATATTTCTTATTTATACGTCGTTAAAACATTTAAAACTACAAATGAATTAAACAAACGTGATTTTCTGTAAGAAAGTAGTGTATTCTCAAGATTAATATGTAGTATCTTATTTTACGATGCCTTGTTAGTTCCACAGGTAGCCACGAGTCGCTCTCAGCTTCCTGCAGTGAGTATTTGTTTCCATTGTGAGAACTGGTTGTATTTATACAACATTTTCAACGTATTCGTTTAACAGTAATTAATTCTAATCTTATAAAATGTTTAATAGAAATTTCTGAACATGTTATTATGACCCAAGTCTTATTGTGTTTCACGACACGTAGTTTGTGCGCAAGTCTAACAAGCGGAGATAAGATCATCAAATAAACCAATGAACACCTGCGCTTATATGAATATTAAATGTTAGTTAGGTACGATGCGGGTGTAAGGATGTACAAAAAACATCGATTGTCGAACAAATCGATGTTTTTTGTACAATTGTATAAAGAAATTTCATTTTTAAAATTGCATTTGATATAACTATAAAGTAGTTTTATAATGTTTTATTATATCATATGTTTCATGCATTTATTTTTCTATATTTATTTCAAGTGAAATTATTCTTTATGAAGCACATTCAAAATCGGAACAGATATATCTTATAGCATCGATATTTAAATTCGAAGTCGTTCGATATTTTCCGGTCGATTTACATCACTAATACAAGGAACTTCTTCCAGACATTAACAAATGCTGCTTATCAAATGAACACATCGATTTATCTTAATAATTATCCCAATTTTTTGTTATTACATTGTACATGGTTTTACAAATATTCGTTTCATAAAAAATATTATAAATTCCATGCCATAATCATGCATTGATTATCTGTTGGCATGAATTTAAAAATATTAACGCACAAAATGTTATAAAAAAAAACAAGTTATGGTTCATAAATACAATGCAAAAATTCTTGAAATACTTCAGCTTTTAATTTTGCAGGTAATTTAGGTCAGTACTTTAAAATATAAGTTGATTAAAAAATTCATTTTTATGAGTTTACAAAATAAACAAAAGAATAATTTACAAGTACTGTGGTTAGTACATGCAAAATAGCTATTGTAATTGAAAACAGCCAGACAGTTATGGTCGATTCTACGGGTCTTTTGTGTACCTCTATTGACCTGTAGCATAGGAGTATAGGTCCTACACTAATTAGACGATGTAAAACCTATAAACGAAGCCATTGTTATGGAATCATTAATCGAGCATTGATTTATTAATAATTGATTAGGTTGTTGCCCAGTTTTAAAATATCATATTCAGTCAAGTTAACTATAAATATTTTTGTCTGAAAGCAAAATATAAATAATGCATAGATAAACTAAGAAAGAAATTTAATGTATTATTTTTAAATTGAGCTTTGGCTTATTCAACTTGCATGCCAAAACTATTTCGACGCGGATCTAACAGTAGCGAACTGTGCGAAAATTTGTGAATCATGAGATATTTATTTCGTGAACCTAATATTGTTATCCAAGCGTAATTTTGATTTTAAGGCAAGTATGTAATTAATTATAATAAAACTAATCGAGTTTAATACTGACTTAACACATTATCATCTTAATTACTACATTAACAGCCTGTAATTATTTAATTCTCAGTACGATGTTGTTCTAGATATCTATATCTTAACGTTTCAATAAAAACTATAAACTTAACACTTGAACTCAATTCAATTTTTTCTTTATTAGAACAACATGTTTCCGTTATATTTTAAGTTTAGTAATAGTCACACTTACTTAGTTCAGTCCCACGGCCATTATCGCAATACTAAAATGTATATAGTAATTAAATTAATCCATGTTTTTGACTCCAAATAATTCGTTAAACTTGATACGAATTATATGCGTTGTACACTCTATTGGATGCATTAGGACGGTGCACGGTGCTCGGTGCACAAAACTAGGCACTAGTGAAGAATCTACAGCTTCTCAAACTGTACCTACTTAACAAAAAAAATATATTTATCATTTGTTTTATGTGATATACAGGGTGTTTGGTAGCAAGATGCAAAACGTTAAGGGCATGAAAGTTGAGACCATTTAGAACATTTTGAGCCATACATGTCCTAGGCGAAGTTTGACTATTTATATTTTACTGCTATTTTTCTGTTTTTTTTTTATAAAAACCCAAATTCTGACAGTTATATGCCAACAGTGGCCCAATTTAAGTTGGTATGTTAATTGATCTATTTATTGGCGTTTGTAAGATATGTACCTAAACTATAATAAATTAAAACTTATTAACCAAAGGTTTTTTTACTAAACTTTAGAAAAAGGATTTTTTAACTATTAAAGATATATTTGTACGTAAAATTTCCCGCTATTTCTAAATCTGGCAGCCATTTTCTTTTATTTTATTATTTAACCTTTAACCGTTGCAAAGTACAGCACTCACCTTACAATGTACATTATCTCATGAATTATAAGAGATAGAATGTTTAAATTTAAAACGCAAGCAATAGAATATGCCCTCTATATAATCCAATAATTGCTTTTTGTTGAAGATTAATTGGAAGCGCAAAAAATTAATTTTCACCGATCTAAGAAAAATTGTCGCGGCAACGAAATTTTTTTTTAAAGAAGTATTTGTACGAAGAATTTCTCGTAGATTCCAAATTTGAAATCAATTTTCAAATCGGTCCATCCGTTTATTATTTAAAACGATTTTCGCCGATCGAAAAAAGATTGCCGCGGCAGCAAAATTTTTTTTTAAAGAAGTATTTGTTCGTAGAATTTACCGCTGATTCCAAATCTGAAATCCATTTTTAAATCGGTCCATCCGTTTATTATTTAGACTAATTTTCGTCGATCCGAAAAATATTTTCGCGGTCGCGAAAATTTTCTAACAATGAGCAATGTACATTATCTCATGAACTATAAGAGATAGAATGTTTATATATAATTTTTATATATAATATATATATATATATATATATATATATATATATATATATATATATATCCAGGAGGTTGTGCAGTAGGATTCTATAGGGGTTGATCAATGGTTCAGTTGTACTCAATAAAGTCATATAAATACATAAATTAAACTCCCTGTTAAGTTTAACTGCCGTTTTATTTAAGCACACGCCTTTTCTCTCCCTTTATTCTTATATGAAGCCTTAAAATTAGACCATGTTGGGGAGCAACCAACATTGATGTGAAAGCACTTCATTTAGAGCCCCAGCAGGATTTGTACAATTTGAATTAAAAGAATAGAAGTACACTGCGATTTATTCAAAAAAATATTAATGCTGGGACAAGAATTGACATTTTGTTATTACTTTTACATTTGTTAGGTTGCCACAAGCTAATTTTCTACTTCTTACATAGAAATGCAACTATCAAGAATGCTACAGTACACTTCATGCGGTACATTTCTAATTGGGCCACCGTTATTTGAACGTTGTCATATTTTGTTAATATAGATTCTCATGTGTTAAGTTCACAGAAAACTATAAATTCTTAAATAATAAATGACTATATTAAATAGTCATTCTTTATTAGGTTACGAATATCAAGATTGCTTCGCTTAAGTAATCTATTACATAAATATAAGGAAACATTCACGGTTGTGTTTTCGGGATATGTTATTGCAACAATATATTTAACAGTGTAACTTCAATTTTCAAAAGTCCTTTAATAAATATAATTGTATTTTTATTGAATACATAAAATATAACATCTATATATTACTTTTATTCTTTATTGTGACGTTTCATTTGTTAAGTATCTTGTAACACTTAGTTATACTTTTTACACGTTTAGAACGATGTCATTGTGAATAAAAGTTTATTACAATTTAATTTGATAGTTATTACGTTTTATGATCTGGGGTCTGAGTGTGGGGGTTCCGCGCTGTGGTGCAGGTCGTTCAGGGTGCTCATTGTAACACTATACTCATGCTGTCGCTCTGGGTTCACAGTTCACGCCTTAGGCATTTTGTGTAATCAAGCTACCGCAGAGATAAAAAGGAGACGCAACTACCAGCATAATATTATCGTTTTACAAAGTTACTAATACCATATAGATTAGTGTTACTATTTCTTTTTTTTTTTGCAAGTAATCATTTTTAATTCCATAAGATAATTTTTAAGTTCTACAAAGCATTAGAGGTATAATTTTATTTTACAATTTATTTCTTAAAATTAATAATTTTTTTAACCAGAAATGACGTCACATTACATTGACTGATACGCTATTAGGCTTTGTATATTTAGGAGGTGTTGCCCGTGCCCTCAAATAAACAACACATTTTTCTGGTAGAGTTAACTCAGCGAGATCTCGTGACATTCTGAGTTGTGCTGAATGTCTCCGATTTATTGATTTGGGAGCAGAATCTACTTCTTCTTTCGCCTCTTTTTTCCAGTTTTATGACAATTAAAAATAAACTTTTCTATTAGGATCAATCAAATACAAACCGAAATAATTTAATACAGATTTATTGGTGATTTATAAAAATAAAAACTAATAAAAGTGACTTATTTTTTACATAAATTCCTTCAACAGTAATACATTTTCTCCATCGGATAGAAAGCTTCTTGTTTCCTTCATGGAAAAAAGAAGATAACTGCCTAATGCCTTCTTCAGTGGATCAAACATTTGGGGATAAGTCTGGGCTGTAAGATGGGCGATCTATAATACGTATGCAAATAATCGCATAAGTAATTCATCATGCCATGCGATTCCAATACACCCTGTTCCGATAAATTGTATTACTGCGAAATCATTTTACCATAACGTACAAAAAATATATTATTAGCCTGGAAATTTATTTGCATAACTAAATTTAATAACAACTGGTATTTCAATTTATGCATGTAGCTTAGCTAAATAATCAGGACATTTTAAGGTGAAACGATACTTGGCCATTTTTTCTCGCGAAATATAGATGGCCATACTATACAGCAGGTTAAATATTATTTAAAAAAACATGTTTATTATGTTTAAATCGTTTTATGTAAGTAACTATAAACGCGAATAAAAATCTAAAGCTGCAATTAGTTAGATGAATAACGTATCTACATTTTAAGCTTTCTTCCACTGACTTTTAATGAGTTGGAACCACAAAAATAAGTTTTGAAAATGAATATTGCTATATTTTCTAGTTCAATTCCAATTTTTATATGACTGGTAACATTTCTAAGGGTTTGTCATAAATAAAGGTTATAAAATTTATTCATTTTATTCATCTAACTAATTGCAGCTTTAGATTTTTATTACAATCTCTCTTAATCTCAAACCTTTACACATTATTGTACAAAATTATGCGTTTCTACATAAAATACTTATTTTGTTAGTTTAGGCGCGCATTGGAGACAAGACTGTTTTTAGATTTACTCCTGCTTATCTTTGTCGTTGATAACATCAGTGCTCTATTAAGCGTCCTGCGGGCCTTATTCTAAAGTCTACCTTAATTGACATATTTAGATTTCAATCGAAGACAATTGTTTACAGCCTATACTTAAATCCGGCTTCGACTGGACAGTATCCGGATCAATTGGAACTTGTACAAACCTATGAAAGGGCTTGTGTCCTATGTCTTAATTTCTATAAAAGTGTACTATATATTAAAAAAGTGAACCTCAAATGTTCAATTTTTTTTTAATAATTTCTTATATGTTAAGAGGTATTAACCATTAAAACAAGTCATTTTGTCTCTTTAATTATTAAAGGGATTCAACGTTGTACACATTCCAAATGTATGTGACATCACAATCCTTGTGTAAGGTTACCAACCTTACAGATCATAAATCTCTGCTATATGTATTTATATATCCAAATATCAAATATTATTTACAGCTACTTCAAGGAACTCAAATTCCAATATTATGTCTGCCTTAGCAGGGTTAAATAAAATAAAAACTTAGTATTTTTTGATTTCAGCTACAGAAAATTACCACAGCACTGACCTACTCAATAAATAACTGAAGTTAAAATGCATTTCACATCATACAAATATGGCCGACCATTCCTAGCGCTAAAACTACAATTCAAACTTTTGATTGCTATATCTCCGTCAACATTTAGATATTTAATAAAATAGACATGCCAATACACATTTATTAACATCAATTTCAATCAACAATTGAAAAATCGATCACTAAAAAATGAGGACACAAGCCCATTGTCGTTTGGTGCTTAGTGGTCGTTTGGTGCTTTGGTGGGCGTTGCTTATATACTTATATATTGTACGAAATAAAACCATGCGAGTATTTGTAGATTGAATAATTATTCAATTGTTTAATGATAAAATAATTTTACACTTTTTAATAACTTTGAACCAACATTCTTATAATAACAAGATGGTTGGGAATTATGATCTTGACAGTGTAGAAGCCCAAAACACAACTGACACGAATGCCATATCGCTGTAGCGTACAGCAGTCGTCGTATTGTAGTCATGCGCATTACTTCTATTAGAGACAACAATACATTATAATGTTGGAATGCCAACAGAGACATCTTCTTATGTTCTGTACTAATTTTGTACTGAACATAAATTGCCAGCCAGCAGAAGTAGATAAGCTCACAACTAATATCAAATTATACAATGTTACATAAAATTATTATAAACCAATTTACAAAAAATAATGTGAACTTCTTAAAACTATTATAAACAAAATTACACAAAATAACATAAACTTCTTAACTCTATGGTAGTCTACATAATTTTGTGAAAATAATATAAAACAAATTAATTACTATCCTAAATATAACAGAAACCATAATTATCAATGTAGCATACATTATCATTTGCATAATGTACACAACAATCATCAACTCAATAGTTACAATGTTATTGAAACAATTATCTTTTAACAATTCCAACAGTACAGATGTTTGTTTTACATCAATGTTGTAAACATTGCAATTAATATCTGATGGAAGTATTGTATTTGAATCAAAAATTTTATTTGTTGCTTGTTTGATTCGCACCAGCAACACTGCGCTAATAATCTCAAGCTGGGGTATTGTAAGTACCTTACTTGATGGAGCTACACTGGACTTGTAGCAAATTAAATTTGTTTTTATTTTAATATTTATAAAAATAATATTGTGTTTTAAACCTAATGTCATAATACTGGTTGATCTGTTTAATAATGTTTTATAAACCTCCAATAATGAAGGATTGTGTCTAAATCTTTTTTCTAACACATTAAATCTTTGCAGGGCGACTGAGAAAGAATCCCCCAATTCTATTTTATTTACTAGGCTGAGTAATGGCAAATCAACAGTTAAATTATTTTTAAGTGCTACTGAATTTTGAAAATTATATTCAGCCTTTAAGTAATCCTCAGAAAACTTATCTGATTCCTCTGGGAATTTCTCAGTTGTCCAAGATTGTTCCATAACATTCTCAAGGTTTGTATATTCACAAATAGCAAGATTACATACAATATTATTATGTGAATACTTATTTTTATTATACAATTTTCTTGGAACCACATTTCCAAATGTGTTTTGTGGATCAATAAATTTTTCTTTATCATTATTGTCATGTGACATATTTTTATAATCTAAACTATACTCAAGTGCAATTGCACGTCTTTCTAAAAATGAAATAAATTCTGCCATAGTAGGCAGTTCTTCTAAATTTCTTTCCATGTGGAAAGTGCGGTTAGTAACGATATCTAATTTTCTACTTAAGGCCGAGATTAAAATCATATCCCACTTGTCTACAGGCTCATCAAGATTTTTTAACGCTTGTAATTGCTGTTTTACTTGACATAAAAAAGCCCTTATATCGACTGCAGTACCTTTCTGCATGTTGGGAATATCAAGTATTATATTAATGTGATAAAAGATTAATCTCGCCTTATTTTCATACCGCGCTAACAATAAATCAATAGCCTCTTTGTATGAACTGTTCACAAGCGGCAGATTTATAATTATTGAGAGAGCCTCATCAACGAGATACTTTCTCAAATAAAAAAGTCTTTGAACATCGGACAATGATGCATTATTGTGAACCACTGCTTGGAAGAGCTCATAAAAGGGCTTAAACCTGGTTATATCCTTGCCATCGAAGGTTGGAATTTCCACCGCTGGGAGCTTCAATGGAACTAATTCAGGCCTATTAACTTCTTTTAACTTATTGATGCTAGCATTTAATTTTGCAATAATGTTAAAATACTTCTCTTCAACTTCTTCAATGTCTTCCTCATCTTGATCATCAATTTCTAAAATGCTGTACTGCGTGAGCTCGTACGATTGGAATGTAGTCATCATCTTTTCTTTTTTCACCTGCAGCACCTCCACTGTAGCGGAGTCGAGAGCCCTTGGGTCGCTGACGTAATTGTCCATCCTTGATATTGAACTTTTTGCAATCGTCCGCGCCGATCTAAGCCTTTTCAATCCCTCCATCTTGCTTAGGTGATAGATTCGTACTTGTATGATAGACGAAACGTGGATGACAAAACTAATCCAGGTTAATCCAGCAACATGAGAAGTTTTTAATAGATTGGTACTTGCAGATAGTAATAATAACTTTGTACCTTCATGAGTAAAGAAGTATTTTACTCTCCTCCAGCATCCATGTATCCTCTTCCGTAATGAATAATTTTTCTTAAAATATAAACGTGTAGTAATCCAAATTATATGCGAATCCGCTTAAATCAAACGTTGCATTACCCAATCAATGGCAATTGATGACTTGCCAGGCCGCCATAGGGTAAATGTAACAAAATAGCTTGCACTTGTGCTGGTTACTATACAGATGTAACCTCAAAACACCACGAAATCACACGCGGGTACCAATGGCTTGTAAGGCCAGTTTTTTTTTTTTTGTAGGATTTAAAACCTTCTTGAAATGTAATTGTAAAATATCCAGCTTCGCTTGTAAGGCTTCTGGAAATGTAATTGTAAAATATCCAAATCCTCCGTGAATCCGCCAAAATAGAGCGTCCCATTTACCCAATCAATGGCAATCGCCAAGGGGCAAATGTAATAAAACGCCAAAAATACAATGAAAAACACACGCGGTTAATAAACTCGAAGGATCGGCTTTGTAAGACTCGAAGGACCAGCTTCGCATGTACGAAATAAAACCATGCGAGTATTTGTAGATTGAATAATTATTCAATTGTTTAATGATAAAATAATTTTACACTTTTTAATAACTTTGAACCAACATTCTTATAATAACAAGATGGTTGGGAATTATGATCTTGACAGTGTAGAAGCCCAAAACACAACTGACACGAATGCCATATCGCTGTAGCGTACAGCAGTCGTCGTATTGTAGTCATGCGCATTACTTCTATTAGAGACAACAATACATTATAATGTTGGAATGCCAACAGAGACATCTTCTTATGTTCTGTACTAATTTTGTACTGAACATATATCATTAGATTACATTTTTTCAAATCACAAAATATTTTAACAACAATTTATAAAAGTAATATAGAAATACTCGTATATAAAATAATAATAACACTTACAAATAATATTTAAAATATATACATTTTGTGACATTCTCAGTTAGACGTCACTATTAACAGATATTAAATATTTTTTTCCAATTCAGTTATTTCTATAAATAAGTAATATTTGTATTCATAAAAATGTATACTTATAATTTAATGTAACAAAATGAAATATTGTTCAGTGAGCCGAACAAATAAACTCGGGTAGCAAAATTCATAAAACGTTGACGCCGTAATCAATGGCTGGTTATTAATTGGAAATGAAACTGATTCCACACAAAAGCGCACAGGCACTAGCAAATGGAACGCAGTTACCAGTTCCAACCAACAGACATAAACAGCCAGCTACCACCAACCATTCCCACTTTCACTTCCACTCCATTTCATCATTCCTTATTCAATTTATATGAAAATGTATATGAAAATACAGTAATGGGAGAACGTTAATTATAGAAATTTAATTAAGAAATTGAATATTTTTTAATTCAGTAATTTGTTTGCGTATCTACTGATTCTGTCGTGATACTAATTATCAATGGAAGAATGAGTCACACCACGAGAAGAGAAATGAAAAGAAAATGTTAAATGCATATTACAAGGTCTGACATTTTGTTAAAACAAACCGCATTTTACTATTAATTTCTATCATATTGAAACGACTTGTTTATACGAAATATCTGTGTTATGGACTACAAATGGCGAAACCAGTCCAGCTTTCAGAATCCAAGCGACGAAAATTTACCAAATGGGCTTGTGTCCTATGTCTTAATTTCTATAAAAGTGTACTATATATTGATAAAGTGGGTTACTAGAACCTCAAATGTTCAATTATTTTTTAATAACTCCTTATATGTTAGGAGATATTAACAATTAAAAAAGCCATTTTGTCTTTTAATTATTAAAGGGATTCAACGTTGTACACATTCCAACTGCATGTGACATCACAATCCTTGTGTAAGGTTACCAACCTTACAGCTCATAAATCTCTACTATATGTAGTTATATATCAAAATATCAAATATTATTTACAGCTATTTCAAGGAATAAACAAATTTCAATATTATGTTTGCTTTAGCAGGGTTAAATAAAATAAAAACTTATTATTCTTTGATTTGACTTGATTATTTGACTACCAACAGCTACAGAACATTACCACAGCACTGACCTACTCAACAAATAACTGACGTTAAAATGTATTTCACGTCATACAAATATGGCCGACCATTTCTAGCGCTAAAACTACAATTCAAACTTTTAATTGCTATATCCCCGTCAACATTTAGATATTTAATAAAATAGACACGCCAATACACAATACATTTATTAACATCAATTTCAATCAACAATTGAAAAATCGACCACTAAAAAATGAGGACACAAGCCCATTGTTTACTGGGTTACTTCGTAATAATTATATATTATTTAACTGTACACAAATGTTTATTGTGTATTAATATAATTTGTTTAATAATTGATGCGTAATATCGTTGCTCACGGAATTTATCAGGAATATCTCCCTATTGATAGATACAGTGTGTAGAAGCTTCAGGCACACACACACTACCATAGATTACAGAACACGTTCTCTTTCACTAAAGTTATAACATTTTCATTCACATTGCGTGATTTTTCAATTACTTCAGTAAACGCCTACAGGGCAGATGATGACTTCGGTAATTATCCTGTATTTCTCTTCACGAAACCGCATCAGAACGGGGTTGTCTATAGTTTGTAGTCTGTACGTATATACAGATCTGTCTGTATGACTAATTACTAATTACTCATTACCCATCACCCATTACAATGACATAAACACTTGACGGTACGTGTTGCTACGTGTTAAATAATGAAACTTACTCCCCACTCCATACAATGTGGCTGTAAATGTTTTACGATGCTATTTTCTGGAACAATTTCAATTTATCAGACTTTTTATGTATTTTTTACTCTACGTAGCAGTCTGAGACAACAATATTTAGTGGATATAAGAAATAAATGACATTTCTAAAGATACGTAAATAGAGTTTTATGAGAAGGCATTAATCTGTTTATCACCTGCAAGACTTTGCCATTTCTCCTCAACTGTATCTAAAAAAATCTAACAAAAATATTATTACTTTTGAATAGGAGTAAGTGCTGAGGTGCTGAAAGTAGGGATGGCTGTTGATTGTGCAGGAACGGGAACGATAGGAACTAGAGTGTTATGAACGTATTAAGATCATGCCGTTTTTTCTTTCATACTTTACCTAAACAACCCTTTAATACTTAAGAACACCGTTAGAAAAAGTTAGTTTTAGATATGGTGTAATTGTTTATTAGAATAATTGATATTTTTTGCTTTTTTACTTGCATATTTCCAAAAAATAAGATTACATGCACATTTTTAAGGATGTAATGACTATTTGGTATGACGAATTTTTAAGAAATTATAAATTCATTTAGTAGGAGTAGGTATTGACGAACAGTATAAGAGAAATTATGCAGCGAGAAGGTAGAGAAAAACTTAGAACACATTAAATATAGGTGTTCGGATAAAGTGGAAAGTGAATTAAGGTTGGAGGCGTTATTGCAAGGAAAGTTTGAAGGAAGAGTATGAATCAAAGAGGTAAGAGAGAAAAGAGAAAGGAAAGAGAGAAGAAGGAGAAACTTTGTAAGAATTGGGAGTCGTGAGGAACAATTGCAAGAGAAAAGAAGGAAGTAGATAGGTTGTGAGAAAGTAAGATGGAGGCAGTGGAGGAAGATAAGAAAGGAGTCGAAATTGGAAAAGAAAGAATTTGAAAAAAGTATTTAAGGAAATGTAAATGTTGTTATAACTATTTGGTAAGTTATTTCATTTCTAGCGGGAATCGAACCCTGACTGTAGATAATTATCTCAGACAACACATCTAAATATTAAACGTCTCCTTATTTTATCTTCCTTATTATGACGCAAATCAGAAACATAAACATTGGAGTCTCCGCTTGCATGACATTAAACTGCGGTGTTTTTAAGGAACGTCTACTCCCCATCCTGTCCACCCTGGACTACAAGTATTTTACCTTTAAAATACGACTAATAAAATTGAATGTCTTACATCTCGCGAAAGCAAGGTTGTCATACTGCACTATATTAGCACTTAATGCCAAGTAAACCAGTTTTATCGATCAACAATTCAATGTTTTGTTTACATTTAATGAAACTTATCGCTATAAAATAATTCATCTATACAGCTAATATCTTAAACAAAAATAAAATGAATATCATACCAGCAATATGTGGGATGTAACATGCTCGGATATTGCGACATTTACGGCGACATGAGTGCAATAAACGTTGATATTCCTAATGTCTACATTATGCGCGAGATAGAGACACCTACCTATTACGCATGGGCGTCCGTGAGGGGGGGGGGGGTATTTTCTTGATCCTCCTAATTTACAGTAGATTTGAACTTTAGGGTGGTACAATTTTTTATGTTTTTCTGCTATGAATTAACTTCTAAATGCTATGGGGAAAGAATTCACGATAGCTCTAGAGACTTTCATAAAATAAGGCTCCAACTCCACTACATCCCACTGACGATAGTCGACGTCACAAGTAACCTGTTCCAGTGTGAGAACACCCTTGTTTGATAGCACCAGCACCAGCTAATAGTAAGATTAGCGTTATAATAATCATAACAATCTGCGTGTCATAGTTACAATATAATAGGGACTTAAATCCGTCATTTATGTGTTATGGTTTATCTTAATTAAGTAGTTATGTTTAATTACCGTAATAAACGTTCTGAGACACGTAGATTGTCGGCTGCGACCGAACCAAGCACCCGAACCGACCCTTTACAAGGAACTGTGATTTCGCATGTAAAACGTTAAGTGTTACTAGAATCGCTGAAGGTTATGAGATTTATTATAATGAGTAATGGAGAAGTCAGTGTGTGTAATTTGTCAGCAGTTATTTGAAATAATGGCTTAATTATCGTAACTAGAAATTAAAGGGTTAGCTAGCTCACCCTGGCGCTCGGAAATATTACTAAAAAGAATATATTGTATTAACGCAACCTTGAATGGTATATATTTCTTTATTACCATTAAATACAATATACATTATTTAACTATTCTAATATTCAAAGTTGCCAATAGTTTTTCAAATTCACTATCGGAGTAAGGGCGATGGAGGCAAGGGCACTGTGAGGTGCTGAAAGTAGGGGTGGCGGTCCAGTGGAAATAAATTGAAAGTGTAGGAACGGGAACGATACAAACTAGAGTGCTATGAATGTATTATGATCATGCCGTTTTTTATTTTATACCTTACCCAAACACGCTTGTAATAGTTAAGAACAACGTTACAGAAAGTTAGTTAAAGATATGGTTTAATTGTTTATTAAAATAGTTCCTATTGTTTGCTTTTTTACTTGCATATTTCCAAAAAATAAGATTCCATGCACATTTTTAAGGATGTAATGACTATTCAGTATGAAGAATTTTAATGAAATTATAAATTCATTTTAAATTTGCTAAATCTGTACCAGAAATACAGTAGTAGTGTAATATACATTATTGCAAAAGGCAATAATAAAAATAAAAGAGTTACTACGAGTATATTCGTATTAGCACTCTCACAAACATTATGTTAAAACAGGTACAGATAATGGGAGTGCCTTTAAGTAAGAGTCTGGTTTTGTTATCATTCAAAAGATGTGGCTACAACTTGAGTTACACTCTGCAGCCATACATCTTTACGCCATACAATGAGCAATACTATACACCATAGTGTGATTTATGTTTATTTTAGCTTCTTTAGCCGCGATGTTGTAAACTTTATGTATACAACCAACAGCAGTAGCAGGAGCAGCAGTAAGCAAAAATAAGTTTTAAAAAACATTCCAAAGAAAGAAGAAAAGATTTTGCAAAGGTTGTGTGGCCTCAATTCATGTTGATATTCTTGCCGCGACCGGAACACGTCAAACTTCCTCTCACCCCTCTGCCATAGCACCCAGAACCACCAACGCAAAGTGCAAACCAAACGAACTTAACCTTACTGTCCACGAGGGGCTTAAGTTTAACTGAATAAGTCGACGGTTTAAAAGAAAAATACGTTAAAGGATAGGGGCATGAACACGATGTTTGGATTGTTGTTTAAAACTATAAAGGTTAATTATTAATAAAGATTCTTACCTTATTTTCTTGTTCAATATACTGGCTATGGATTAACCTGTAAAAAAAAACATTTATTTTAATAAGAGTATAAAATTTGTGTCATACCATTTTGCAATTGGAAATAACATAGAAATATAATTATTGTTCTTTTGGCAATTACTTCTATTTATAGTAATATGCAAATGCAAATTTCCGTACTATTACTCAAATATATTATTAACGTTTTGGAAAAGGTTTGGTTTCTTTTTTACACACTGAACAAATTTCAAATGAATCATGACTAGAAAATGAAAATAAATACAAATCAAAAATTAATTAAAAATATGTTATTATAGAAATAAACATTCAGAGATACACAGCCTGATGCGCCGTCCTTTGAAACAGGCAATCCAGATAATTATGACTGAATACAATTGATTTTGCCGGAGAGAAATTGTGGCTAGATACAATCGATTTCGCGCTACACTAGTACCTAAGAAATTTCTGAGTATGTATGTACCCTGAAAATTTAACTCTAAAGTCAGCTCTCACCCACTGTGTGTCGTCAATCGTCATATAAACCACTTTTTAAAAATATATTTTGAGAATAAAACTTTCAAAATCATATTCTAATGTTTAAGTTACTAACATAGTGTGAATATTAAGCGAGCTCTATCTAATTGTTGTGTTGTTAATGCCAATTAATGTTCTTTAGATTATTCTTCACTGTATTCAAAGACGCCTGCGATTTCCCTTTCATTTAAACGAGGTGTCGAGGGGGTGGTATTCATCCAGATGTCTGGAACTCTACTAATATCAGTAGTGGGATTCAAAATGTTAGAGCGAGGCAAACATATAAAAGTGTATTGTCTCCACAAAGTGTTGTTCACTACTACTGCACCGCAAAGTCACGAATGGGTAATTGAATAGACGAAACGCGTAATATACACGTATGTACGGGTATGTATGTAGGTGGTGGTACACCTTGCCGGTTACTCCATTACACCGTAACGTACTCAGAACAATAAGCCAACGTTAAGCAAATTATACGAGAAGGATATACACGTATGTACACGCATACGAGGTGACTATCTACTCATAGTCGTAAAACCACCCCATTTACAGGCACGAACTATATTTACTCAATTAAGCTGATTTAATATACAGGTTAATGCAATTTTGCTAATAGTAGATCTAAATAGCATGCATTGATAATGTTTAGGGTGATTATAATACTTGAGTGGTACCGACTACATCTCTAAAGAGAAATTCCTAATTGCAATGTATTTGGAAGTTACTTGTAGTAGTAGTCTGTACTATTCGATATTCGGCATTTGTTGGAAAATATTGTATAACACGTCAAAACTAAAGTAGCATATAACTTATTACATCCGCATCCTTTATCGACCGTACGTATTCATGCAGGCAGTTTTATATGTATTAAAAAAAGTAAAAAAATCAAGTTATCAAAGTCAGATTAATAATATAACATTTAGATCTGGTCCACAGAATATTTTATTATTTAAAACGTCAGTCTCACGATAAGGCAAATAATGTTTTAGTTCTAGTCTATAAAGGATTGTACATAGGACAAGTAGTCGGTTAGACAGAATATCATATGCATATCTCTATGATATCGCATTAATTTGAACCATAAAAACTTATAAATGAAAATATATTAATGTTGAATGTCGCATGTTGGTGTCGCACTTGTTTGGCCGGTATTTAAGAAAATACCTCTTACCTTCTTACCTCATTTACCAAGAATTACTTTTTACTTGCATTGGAGGTGAAAGTTAGTGAGTTAAAAACAGTTGACATAAACATGATTAGATAGCAATTTTTGTTTCAATACTAGGTCTGAAATTACTATTGTTCGGATATCATCACCACAGAAATTTGCTTTGAAAATAGCATGTATTTATTGTGAAATTGCAAAAATGCAAATTCGTTCTCTAGTAATGCACAATATGTTGTCATCTCTCCATCTATAATAGAATTGTTTTTCAAGTAGATTTAATTTAGACAGAAGAGTCATACTCCTATTTGATATTAAACCTAGAGTCAGTCATTTCTAATATATTTTATATTAAAAAACTTTGAAAACCAACTCGTAGAAACAATTCTGAAATAACCAATTACTCATTTTAACTTTCAAAGTTTATGACAAAATAAAAAAAGGAAGAATATTTGCAAATGACAGAACATTTTAATATAAAAAATAAAACCATAGACTTTGAACACGTGCCCTTATTAAATTAGAATCAAATGTTTCATTAAATTAAATTCTAAATTGAAAAACCCTTTCCTTATGTCAATAAGTTGAATAGAGAAGAAAGGATGAAACCCTTTCATAGTGAATTGACTTCTCCTTTCGAGTTTAAGAAGGGTGCTTCCTACTTGCTGATTTCTAGTTCCTGTTTGACGTGCCACAAGAAATACAAGAAGAAAGACACGCTACTAACGCCATCTCTGTTTTAATTAATGTATTATTAACGCGTACTTCAAATCTTATTTGGATTCAAAGGGTGTGAAATGAAAAAGTGTTGTAATTCGTTAATGGAGTCAAATGTTGGAAGGAATTCTGGATAATGAGTATTGTTTTTAGATTTATTGGAAATCCTTTAAAATTAGAATGCCCAATTAGATGTCTAAGTGATTAATGTTTGGAAGTGTAAAGATAATGATAAAACATCGGATTAATTTATATGCTGCGCGAATTTTATTAGAACGCTGAAGAAAATCAATTATTTCCAAATTGGAGAATTAGAGCAGTAGGATTTCTGTAGTTAACGAAATGCTTGCAGAAAGAGGATGATACGATTTTACGCTTCTTAGAATTTTTAGTTTAATAAAGCATATTATAAATAGACAGATGATCTGAATAAGATTTAGATAGGTTGCAAGTAATTTAGTTAGATAGACGGCAAGTAAAACTAAATTTGTTAATCTTCGATAAAAAAAAAAAATATTACTGTGCTATCTCTTTATTCTAATACCATAAAGTCATTTTCGCTTTTATGCAAACCCACAATTGAAGATTTTCTTTAATTTAAGTTTTGTGTTTTCCTTAGAATTAATTTATTTTTTCTCTTTTCCCCGGTTTCTAGTTCCGCCACGTTACACTTTATATTTCATTCCAAATTTCGTCTCTAAAGCGTCGATATGAGAGAATTATAAAGTCAGATAGTATAAAAAACACAAATATTCTTTAACGAGGGGAAAGACCTCGAGGATGATGACGCCTGTCGTCTGACAAGTCACGGAGGGTTTTTATGTTTTATATCCACCCCTTGTCTCTTATTCTGGCTAACTTATTTCACTAAGAAGCTTTTGTTTATTTATTTTTTCTGAAGAAGTGTTTTAAAATTCAGAATTTTTTATCAATTCAGATTCAATTAGGTTTCAACAATGGCTGTTTATATTATGTTTGCTAATTCTATCGGAAAAAAGTTTTATGAAGGTGATTTAATTTAGAGTGAAAAGATAGCTTTAATTATAAAAGTTTCGGAGTTGGGCAGATTGCTCGTTAGAAATTAAGCACGATAGGATGGTCGACCACATTTATTTTAAAAGTACTGTACAATAATCGATGTGTGGAAATAAAGTTTTGTATGTCGTTAAATTCAATTCTATGAATGTAATTAGGACCTATCAGAGAGCCTGCAGCACTGCAAATTGTGGCTGAATAAAATTAATAAAATAATTTCCCGTGACAGAAAAATTAAGTTTTCTAAACATCAAATTATATTTTTTTAATTTAATTTTTTTTACTAATGAACTGGACGAACGATATTATAAAAATTGTTTAATGATTTTAACATTCATTGTACTGTGTACAAAACGTCTCATGTTTTGTTTGATAAAGTAATCACTAACAATAGCAGCAACAATAATTTGTTAATAATTTCCGTTAAACTTTGAGAAATGGTTAATAACAAACGAAGTTCTTAGACAAATAATAACTTTAATAACCAATTTGAATCAGAAATAAGTGGTCACTTAAAATAAAACTTTAGTAACAGTTAGAGGAATACTAAATACCTTAGAAAATTCAAGGAGCACCAATAATCAAGTTAGAAATTGAAGCACCTGTATACGGATCTAAGATATACTCACTCGAATTCAAGCGCAACTGCTGTCACTTCAGGATGTTTCAAATCAATTCAACAATGACTTCTTATTTGAATTGTTTGTTTAGGCAACGTCGTTCAAATTGAGCTATTCTCCATCGTTTTCCATTTTGTCGAGTCACTGTGCCCACTTCTTATTCTTGTTATTTTTCACTTAAGAATTAAGGTTAAGTTAGGTTGGTCCTACTTGGTTTATGAATTATTAATACAATGATTTTTGTAAGCTTACAGAATATCTTCTGAGTTTACGCTATGGTTATAGAAAATCAAATAGAATGTTCATTTTCTAGAAGGTTTGTAAGCAGAATGTTTTAATTTCAAGCATAGACCATTCATTTTAGACTAAACTAATATAATAATCGTCTGGACTACAAATGAAGAAAGTACTTCACCTTTCAGAATCCAAGCAACAAAAAAGTTGATGCAAACTAGTGTTGATTAAATTTTACCTGACAAGCCATTTCACCAATTACTATACTGGGTAACTTATTTAACCATAAATTATTCCAGTCGCCATTATTCTAGTATCAATATCATTTCACTTCAATTTTACACTCGAATCTGCATAACTTCTCCACTATTGAATTTTAAAACTACCAAAATTATATTTTAAAAATTGTAAGTGAAGGATAAATTTTAGAAATTAGACTGGGTAAAATGAAGTACAATCAAATATCCCACTAAACACAGTTACGTATATGTACGGGTTATTAAACATAAAAAAGTTTACCTGTTAAATACATTTTTTAGGTTAATATAATGTAAGATTACATAACAAAACTTATCTTTCGATATAATTTTATGTTTTCTGACGTCAATAAAACTTCTTATGCAAGATTATATTTATTTAATGACAATATAACAGAATTATAAATGGTGTAACAAATATTATGTTTTGTGTATAACATATTTTTAAAAGCGTTTTTTACGGGTTTTTCGTTATAGAAATTTCTTTCTTAATGAAGAAGAAGAAGACCAGAAACAAAGTATTAATTTCGATATTGAGACTCTGATATTTATTATGTTTAATTAAATGCCAGCAGCTATATTTGAGAAGTTCTTATAAAATATAATTAAATTTTTTATTCTGCAAGAATTTTAATGAAATATTTTTTTACCTACACATTTTCTAATTTTAATTTCCAATACTTGTACTTGTTAAAATGTCAAAGAAGTTTCTCAACTAGCATAGAGAAGAGAGATATGTCGCTTGTCTAAAACCAATATAAACACACAGTATCGATCATGTTTGCTGTCACTGATTCCATATCCCCCACTCCCCCCGATTAGCCATGGTCTCTTCTCGTACACAGCCTCTAGCTCCAAGTCCAAATCAGCTTATCCATTTCGTTCTTCCTCCTTATTCTGCTATGTTCATCTATCGAAGTTTGACGTTTGCCCTATGGTGTTGCCAGACGTCAGAATTTAATTAGTGTTCCAAAACTTTATCCAGTTATGTAAAGTTTTTTTTATATTGATAACAGATTTACAAGACAGTCGTGTTAATCCCCGTTGAGCAGTCAAACGAACGAGCAGGTCTTTTTGGGGCTACATGACCTGCTGGCTGATTTGTGTGGCGCAGAACATTGTGGAGGCACACATCAAAGTTGTTTTCTTGGATAAATATGTTGATGATTGATGCTTAGAGCATTGTTTCTTGAAAGGAATACGCATGTTCCGATTTTTAAAAACATAGTCATGTGTGGAATGTGTTTTTAGAATGTATGTACATTGTGCGTTGTACGTTGTACGTTGTACATGCATGCTAGGTCAATCGTAATGAGAATAACAATTTATAATTAGTAAAACTGCTTTCGAAAATTGCTGGTAAGTATCTAACAATAAACTTGTTCAACATTCTGATTCAGAATTTGAAGTGTCTAGCTCTGGTTTTCTCTAAAATTAAAAAAATCATTTAAGGTTTTTAATGTTTTAAGGTTTTCTATTTTACAAGTTATTATTATTTTTTATTGAAAAGATGTAGCTTGTAAACGTCTCGTAAGCAACAACACCAGTGTTCATGACTGAACACGTGCTATATAGCTAACTAATCCATTATGAATTAACTGCGACTCTTGCTCTAGGACATTCTTCTTCCTTTTTGTGATTACCGTTCCACAACACAATCTAATTATCGTAGAGTTCACAGCTCAAATTACCCGCCAAAATAGTTGTTAAATAAACAGTAAACTCAGGCCCGAATTTGAGGGAGGGCAGGCCGGGGTCTCCACAATAAAGATAAAAGCAATAAATTTTTGAAAAACTTGACGGAAAAAAATGTTCCTTTCATTCGAAAAATAATTAGGGGCCTTCGTCCCTTTGTTGCTCCAGAGCCTTCACACTTCTAAATCCGGCACTGAGTAAACTAAACCGTCGAACGAATATACATACGCGTGCATGGTCTACATTACAAACATTTACGTCAAGTGCTAACGTCCTGATTGCATTTATTTTTTACTATTTTAATTATGTTAGACTTAAGAAGATAAGAAATATATGTTTCTATATATTAACTTAACCACAGCGTTATCATTTTTATGGATACCCTACGAAACATTCAATCACATTTACAATACGAAGACCTAAAGAGTCGTGAGATGTATTGTCTTCCATTCCCTTCAAAATTTATTCAATGATTATTTAAATAGATATTGAACGAGTTATATAGATAAAATATGAAATACTATTTCAGAAATTAAATTATAATTCCCATAAAATATTTCTTCTTAGCCTTTAATTATTATTTGAACGAGTTTTTAATTATCAGAAGCTACTACATCAAACCGGGTTTTTCTTGTATTTCTTGGACCTCTGATAAATTGAGAGTCAGAGCATAATTTATACCAAAACTCAATTAATAAACCCTTATTAGATCCACTCATATTAATTATAAATATTATACCACATTGTGTTTGACAGTTCTTTAGGATAAAGTGACAGCTAATATATCATTTGTTTTTATAATCATATTCTAATAATTTTAATACAACGAACCGAACGGTGTTGACAGGTATATAAATATTATTTATTATAATAGATATGTCAAACAACATAACGGAGCTGTATTATGGAGCCATTACGTAAAATTAAGTTTGGAATATCAACATTATACTCGTATTTACAGTGCCGTAACATCAACGATAAGGGCTTGGATGCAAAGTGTAAATGGACTTTTGTAATATTGATTTCTTATAGGTTTTACAACCGCGAACTGATAATTCTAAACGTTCACAGGTACGCACGTTAGTACAAATGCATTTATTGAATAAAACATTAGCCGCTTTACAATTAAATCAGTTATAAAATTTATACCAGGTATAAAGCCCGTCCGGACAGGCTTATAATTAGTTAATACCTGATATAAATTTTATTACAGATTTATTTGTAAGGCGGTAAGAGTTTCCCTTCAACAGCAGCGTTTCAATTATTGCAATAAAATAAAACTTCTAATTTTAATTTAGAAAAACCTAGAAAATTTAGTGTTGTGTTTTTCACCAAAAAATCCCTCACTTTCCAAGCGCTTCACCGCGCTTGTTATTGGGTTTAAAGAAAATTTGTAATGATGAAATTTGTCCAATTTTGTCCTCTTTAAAAATGATAATAACCACCAAAGACCTAGAACCGACCAATGCCAAGATAATTAAAAGAAACAACATTTTCCGAGGTCTTTCGAATTAGGAACCGCTTTTGTGCGGTGAGGCTATAAATTAACATTTCAAAAATAATGTACAATATATTCAAAAATCACAATTTTCATCAAAATTATTATTATATCACAACATTTATAAAACACAGCTGACCATATCCATCTCTTTTTATTAAAACCACTAAGAATTTTATATTAAAAATATATCCTAAAAGTGAGAGATATTAATTAATTTTCTAACTGAAATAACCCAGGCACGATAAGGGACTGAGGGGATGTACTGGTGGTAGTAGATCCTCAACCCTTGTAATATTTTTATCCGTGACATATTTCCCTAATGACTTCATCAATTTCTTTGTGTCTGTCACTTGTGGTCGTATTACGATTTGAGTAGGATTAAGGGTTTTGATTAGGGGTAAGCCGGTGCAAGTTTGGGGCAACTCGGGGCAAGTGGGACGTGTAGTAAGACTTTGTCTGTTATGTTCTCTTCTGTTTTGTCCGCTTCACATTATTAAATGTTAAATTATAATCCTCTTCACCTGACACTCACGTCAAACAAGATCAGACTCATCACTCCCAACCAATAACGATTTAGTCTATTTTTCTAACGTTCTAAAATGACATTTTTTGTTTCACGTTTTAAATATTTTAGTCCGCTACTTGACGCAAATCGTGGGAAGGATTTTATATGGCGTACATTGTTTTTGTAAATTAGAAAGAATAAAATAAACCAACAAAGAAATACTTATTAAAAATAATTTGTATGAGAAATATTTGGTTTATTTTATGGTAGATTTTATAATTTACATAAAGTTACATAAATACATTTTTATTATTTTCTTTTTATTGATAATTGCAATATATCAACTTAAACAGGATATTCAATCAGCTGACCTATTAAAACTGATGTTATATCTTTAATAGTATTGTCAAAAGATATATACGGCCCTTAATTTTGAAAATAATGTGAAATGCAAATATATGACGAATAAAAGTCTGAAATTAGGAATTAATTCAAAACATTAAGAAGGAATAAGATGTGGTATTGCGTAATGTCAATTCTTTTGTATGCCGATATAAGCTGACTTTGTATGATACCGAATCTATTATATCAAAAATACAATAATATTTCAAGTACATGAAAAGTGTTGTATTGTCACTTCAGTAGTGGGAAACACAATGCCCCTACAAATATCTTGTTCTGCAAAATTCGGAATGATGCAGTGCAGTACCAATACTACCACCCAACACTATCAGCGAAATCGTTCTTATTACCACTTGAAGAATGTTTTTGATGACTAAGCAGATGCAATTTTACAGATGTTTTTTGAGAGTGGCGATATCCATAACCACAGGAATTAATTCAAAACACAGTGCAGATAAAAATACTATCAACACTTAAAAAGTAAATTAATAATGACGATTTTTTCGAGTTGGTTGATTTGAATACTGAAGTATAGCAGAAGTTAGACAGACCAAAAGAGGGGCTATATAAATATCTATAACTATCTATAAGGTATCTATAACTACTCTAGATCAAATTGTTATGTAATTTTTTAGATTACGAATATTCCATCATTTTTACATAATCCATATTTTCATCATATTTTAAAAGTATAGATCCTTGCAAAATAAGTAAACGTAAAATGCAAAAAAGAAATCAAATACTATGATAAAACATTTTACACCCATTTTTTATACTTCCCCATTATATTTCAAAGTCGCCCAATTTTGCTTTTAAGTAAACCATTTTGTGGTGTTATTTTTTTCAATTCGTCATAAAACTTCACTCATCTATCCGCAGAGACACCTCCACCAGACATCGCCTTAGTCACATCACGTGTAACGGGGTTACAACTCCATGAGACAAGAACGAGTAACGACCGGGAACCACGAGAATCCCTGATGGTTATTACAAGGGATTATGTCGGATTTAAGAACCGGGATTCATTTCTACATTGCCCACATTTGGTTTGTATTGACTTTCCTGAACTATAAGAACCATAAGACTGGATTATTTTATATGTATGGACTCACCCTCGTTCTCTCTCTCTCTTTCTCTCTCTCTACCATTTACTTGCTCTCTTTTAATATTAATCTGATTGACAGCTTGCATATGGTTGGCGGTCAAAGGATTTATGATATATATTATGTATTAAATTATATTGACCATATGATATAGAAATGACGAGTATGTTCATATGGTATCTCTTAGCTTTAATCCAAATAGCACATTTGGTAATTTGATACGAACACTGGGACTTAGTGCATCAATACAAGAACGAGATTAATCAGATTAATGGAATTCCACACTTGTTTTAGTTTATTCACTAAGAATTGTTGTTACTGTAGTTGTTAATATAAGAGAAATGAGATTCATTAAAACACATATATAAAAATAAAATAATACAAACGAACAAAGAAAAATGAATATCATTTCAATATTCTATCAATATTCTATTCGTTGAATATTTAGTTCATATTTTATCACCATTTTTCATTATTAAAAAAGAAAAATGATTGATGTTGTCCAGTAATGACTTTATCATTCATTGTTGTTGGTGACAATATTTTGGTTCTATTTCATTTATCCGTTGTTATTGATTAACACTCTCACGTCAATGAGATTTATATTCCGTTAAGCTCGAATGCAAACATAACGCATGGTTCACATCAGCGTGATGCTAATATGCGACATTCTACATTTGTTGAAAGGTGTTGTACAACACGTCCAAACTGAAGTAACATGTAAATTAATACATCGGCATGCTTTATCGGTTTAACATATTCTCTCAGATAGTTTTATGTGTTTATAAAAAAAGGAAAGAAATTAAGTAATAACACTCAGATCAAATTTGGGTATGATCTACTAGGTTTAGACAACATTTTACTTATTTTAAAAGTTGGATTTGGAATACATCCTTGTCCCGATACGATACCATATGCGATAATGGATTACTAGTCTACAAAGGATTGTACATTTACCGACAGCTAGTGGACACAGTTGAATATAATAGAAATATCCTTATGCGTCGTAAAATTTTGAAGATAGAAAATCCAGAAAAGGACCATAGAAGTTATATATGCATGGTGGATGTCGCATGTTAGTGTCGCACTGGTGTGGTCGACAACTTATATGCGAAACAGTGGTCACATATTTCATGACATTCTTTTTTTATCGTTTTAATAACCATAAATTTACAACCAGGTATTTATCATAAATTAAAAAATAACAAGTATATAAATAATTATAAATATAATCAATGAGAATCTCACAATAAAATTACAAGTAAAAATATGTACAAACAATTAACTGAAAGCTGCAATTCAACTATTTGACTCATAAATTAATTTAATAACTAAATTTAAATATAAATGTTTTTTTTTGTTCGCTTTAACTTGTTTTCTTTATTAAGTACTGTTAACTTTAACACTACATAAAATATGATTATTGTTTATATTCATTTTTTTATGAATATTGTGTTTCGAGTTAAACAAACTAATTCTGAAATGCTGTTGCCCGACAGGTCAAACCAAGGAGCTCGCAGTTTACATAGTCATCACTACGGCTACACCAGTGTTTCGTCAACGGTGAAGCGTCTGTAGATATTAGAGATCATGCAACGTTCTATAGAAAATTAACCTTATGTATCTTAATGTGCAATTAGTTATTCATTGCCGCAAAGATTAACTTTTTGTTATTCTTGGAGTAAAATACTGCATAAGAGTAGCCTTTACCACTACATAACTTTACAAACAGTAATATCATAATAAATGTACACTGTTCAAAATGTTTTTAAATTTAATACAAATGTAATAGGCTAATACATATTAAAATTAAAAACCGGGTTTAATTAATTATTTTTAAGAGGCATAATTTTTATTTTATTAAAATTGACATAATTTTACAAATAATTCTATTAAAATGCACTGAATATGTTATGAAAATTAATATACGGGATCTGGATTCTTTGTCTATGCACTGGTTATAAAATATGCTTCAGAAATGTTATGAAGTTTTATGTTTTTTTTGAAGAGTGTAATATTTAATTTAAAAAAATGTCTGAAGTTGGATTAGAAAAAGACATTATAATCTTTTAGTCTTCAAATAGGTCTTTCTCAGATTTCCTAATCCTATTCAAAAGGGATACTTAAGAAGTTATATGATTTTATTTAAAGAACTACAACGTCAAAAAACATTTTTTAAGTAAATATAATTTTCATTATGTTAAATAAAACTTAAAAACACGTAACAGTGTTAAACATAGACATAAAAAGCAAAGACATTTCTCTAAAAACTAATATCTAAAATTGAATAGTTGAGAATCAGTGATCTAGACTCATTAAAATCATTTATTATCGAGTATACAAGCAGGTTTACGTTAAATTAAATTTTTTATTCAATTAAAAAACCATTCATATACAAAAATATTTGTTTAAGGCTAAAGTTAGAAAAATATTTGATTTCTTGGAATTAGTATAATGATATTTATCGTTTAGAAAAAAAACAACAACATTTACATGTGGCACGATATAAATAACATTCAGTCTTGGCTGCGTTTTTCATAGTTTGATAACGCATTGCGCGCTCTAAAATACGAGTACTGTGCATATCAGAGATGTTGATAAGAATGAGAGAAGGGCCATTCAAAATTGTAAAAATTATTTTTTTGTAAATAACATGCCTGGTAGAAGTCACAGGTTCGTATTAACAAAAATAAATTAAATTGAATTTGTGTATTAAAAATTTTGAAAAAACTGGAAAAAAAATGAACCCTTTTTTGCTGTATTACTTTTAATTCGTAAAAGATAGAAAGTTGAAATTTTGCATGTGTATTAAGGTATTCAATGCTGACATTTCTCAAAAATTAGAAATTCAAAAATTGAAAAAGGGGGGGTTGAAGAAATTCGGGGGCCCGGTAGGGAACTTTGGAGAAAGTTCATATTCTGCATTGCATCAAAATATGTACATAATAAAAATGTAATGCCGTTCTACATAGCCTGTACTGTCATTTTGTATTATGTAGATATTATTTTCAAATTGGTTATACATTGTATTACATTCAGTGAATTTTATTTAATCTCTTCTAGTTATTTCTATAAAGACACGTTAGCAGTTCGCAACAGACTATATTTGACATAAGAAAAAGTTTTTACACAACAGATTACAGATGGCGTTACTAGTTACAAAGTAGTGATATTTTGATACCTATTACAATACCCCCACTTATCAGAATAATCTAAGTACACATGATTACACAGAAACAATGCCAAGTAAATTCATAAACTTATAATGTTTCAGATGACAAAGACCTTTTGTTAAAATATCTGCAGGCATTTCTTCAGTAGGAATGTACTTAACTTTTACAAAGTTGTTCTTTACAACATCTCTAATAAAATGACAACGCACATCTATATGCTTGGATCTATTATGACTCTGACTACTCGAAGCTAACTTCAATGCACTTTGGTTATCACAATACAAATCAATTACATTAAATACATCAGTAATTTCATGCATTAAATTTCTTAGATAAATAGCTTCTCTTGAAGCTTCAGAAAGAGCAGTGTATTCCGCCTCAGTACTGGATAATGAAACCGTTTTCTGCTTCCTACTTTGCCAGGAAATGGCAGACCCTGACAACATAAAGCAAAATCCAGTATAGGATTTTCTATCTAGAGCATCACTTGCCCAATCACTGTCTACAAAACCTTGTAAATTACTATTGTTATTATTGGTATATTTTAAACAATAACTTTTAGTATGCAGTAAATATCTTAATACACGTTTACAATAATTCCAATGTATGTGACTATAACAACTATTAAATTGACTGAGATAGCTAACACAGTAAGCAATATCTGGTCTTGTTAATACTGCCAGATACATCAGACTTCCAATAAGTTTTTGATAAGGAACATCAGGTAAACATTTATCAGATGACTTATCTAAATTCAATTTAGGCTCAATCGGAGTACTTTGTGTCTTACAATCAGACATTTGAAATTTAGAAACTAACTGTTCAATATATTGTTGTTGATCTACAGTAATAACATTTTTATTTTTATCTAAATTTATTCTCATGCCTAAATATTGTCTTACAGGTCCCAAGTCTTTTAACTTAAATTCTGAACCTAATACACTTTTTAATTTATTTGTTTCAAAATCATTGTTTGAAAAAATCAAAAAATCATCCACATACAGGGCCACTATCACTTTAATTTTACCAGTTATTTTTGTAAACAAACATGGTTCATATTGACTATTTTTGAAATCTAATCTACTCAAAACTTCTTTAACTCTTTCATACCATGCCAGGGAAGACTGTTTTAGCCCATAAATGGCTTTATTTAATTTTAAGACCTTTCCCCCACTTTTGTTTACAAAACCTTCAGGTAATGACATATAAATATTTTCTTTCAAAAAACCATTAAGGAAAGCAGTGGTTACATCTAGATGTGTTATACTCATTTTCATTTGAACACTAAGTGCAAACAACAATCTTAGAGTAGAATGCCGCACTACCGGTGAAAAAGTATCTGTATAATCAACACCTGGTTTCTGCGAGAAACCTTTTGCCACTAATCGAGCCCTATACCTTACATTGTTTTCAAAATCATACTTTTTATTTAGCACCCACCTACACTTCACTATTGTCACATCACCTGGATGGTCCACAAGCTGCCACGCATCACTGTCCTCAAATGACTGTAATTCATCAGCCATTGCCTGCTTCCACTGCTCCCGGTCAGGCCCTTCAAGAGCCTCTGAGAATACAATCTCCTCCGATGCTGGAACAGTACTGGAAACACATATGTTGCTAATACCATAGCGCTCAGGCTTCTTTCTCTGACGCTTACTTGGCACATCTGGCACTTGCTCAGGTATTGATACTGCTTGTTCTGGAACATCTTCAGTGTTTATTTCAGTCAGTGTTTCATTGTCATCAGTATGTAATGAGGAACCTGAAGAGCAATCTAAAAAATCTGTTTCTGAAACATTATTAGACAGATCCCCCACTGAATCTCTGCTCTCCCCCACTTTATCTTTACTTTCCTCCACTAAATTGTCGGTAGGATTTTCTTCATTGGATATCCAAATAGCTGACTCTTCACTGACTTCCTTGATAGGTGTTACATCTTCTATCACTATTATATCTCTACTGATCATTACAGTGTTCTTAGAAGGATTGTACACACGATAACCTTTAACACCATCACCATATCCAACTAGAATATGTTGTGTAGCTTTCTTGTCCCATTTCAAACGTTTCTGTTTGGGTACATGCACCATAATTTTGCTTCCAAACAAACGTAGGTGACTTAAGTCTGGTTTTGATCCATACCATAACTCATAAGGTGTTTTATCCAATCCTGATGCAATCGATCTATTTTTCAAGTACACAGCAGTATTGGCTGCTTCCGCCCAAAATTTCTTATCTAAATTTGCATCATATAGTAAACATTTGGCTTTCTCAACAACTGTACGATTACTCCTTTCACAAAGTCCATTTTGCTCAGGTGTATAACAATTTGTTTTCTGGTGTATAATTCCAGCTTGCTTCAAATAGCCTTCAAATTCCTTGTTACAAAATTCTAGTCCATTGTCTGACCTGATCACCTTTATTTTCTTACTCTGTTGATTCTCAACCAATGATTTGAACTCTTTAAATCTGTTCAAAGCTTCATTCTTTTGCTTCAGAAAATAAATAAAAGTCATGCGACTATAATCATCAACAAATAACAGGAAATAGCGAGCACCACTCAAAGAACTTGTTTCCATTGGGCCGCAAATATCTGTGTGGATTCTGTGTAAAGTTTCTGTACTCCGCTCACCCACATGAGAAAATGGTAATCTCATTTGTTTTCCCTCACAACAAGTAGTACATTGTGATTTGGTTATGTCAAGTGAGTTATCATAAGACAAACCATCAACAATACCATTTCTCATTCTGTGCATGTCTTGGCTGTTTATATGTGCCAGTCTTCTGTGCCATAACTTTGCACTAGCTGTAGTAGCCAACATACAACTTTGTGATTGTAATCTCAACTTATAAACACCATCAGATAAATCAGCTGTCGCCACCAAAACATTGTTCTTGTCTCTAATATAACAGTTTTTCTTTGTAAATATCACATGATTGCCATTCTGAATGAGCTCACTAACCGACAATAGGTTGGTTGTCAGGCTAGGCACACACAACACATCTTTCACTATTATATTGCATCCAAGTTTAGAAATAATGTCAACTTCTCCGGAACAAACAACTGGCACTTTTGATTCATTTGCTACAACAATTTCTGGTATACATGGAGTTGTGTTCATGTTCTTTACCCAATCTTTATTTGCTGTTATGTGTGCACTTGCGCCGGAGTCAATGTACCATTCGTTTTTGTTATACTTTCCGTTTAGGAAAACAACGTTAAACACGCATTTATTTGTGTTTTTCTTCAACATTGGGCACTGATTTCGATAATGTCCATCCTCTTTACATTTGAAACAAGTGATTGTTTTTGCTGATGTATCTGCCGCGGTCTTTTTGTTCGACATTGGGTTGCCGCCATATTTCTTTGGTTTACCGCTGCTGCCAGAATTATATTTATTTCTCGCTGCAAATGCCGCCGTACCGCCAGCTGCACCTTCAAAATCACTGGTTACTTCCATGTCGAGTAACTTCGACTTTATAGTATCCGCACTTATCGAAATGCCAGAATGTTCTATTGCCATTATCATTGGAGAATAGCGATCAGTCAAACCTGCTAATAATAATGATCCGACCCATTCATCTGTTATTGTAAATCCAGTGCCATTTAACTTTTGAGCCGTTTCGATCATTTGTGTGACATAGGTAGTCATCGAATCACAGTTTTCAAGTCTTATCGAAATCAAATGTCGAAGTAAGGTTATTTTTCTTGAGAAACCAGAGTCATCGAACATGGCTTTCAATTTTGTCCATAATTCTGCCGAGCTCCTGGTATTCCTTATATGCACGTACAATGCTGGATCGATGGTTAAAATTAGCTTTGCCTTCGTTTTGGAGTCGTCCACTGGCTTAACTTCGAAGTCTGCACTAGGTTTGATGTACTTTTCCATCCCTTCTAGTACCAACAAGTTTTCGGCCGCGAAACACCACTCATCGTAATTCTCTCTGCCTTTTAGCTTTGGCACACTCGCAATATAGTTCGTAGTCATGTTTCCGCGAAAAAAAAAAAAAACGTAACAATTTATCTATTTTATACTATAAAAAAAACTGATAAACCGGTAAATTTGCCCATAACCTATAAAGACACGTTAGCAGTTCGCAACAGACTATATTTGACATAAGAAAAAGTTTTTACACAACAGATTACAGATGGCGTTACTAGTTACAAAGTAGTGATATTTTGATACCTATTACAATAATTTCTTTATTTTTAAAGGTGTGGTGGTTCCCAAGACTACTTTAATTAATCCTGAATAAATTTAAAGATTATTATCAACTCTATGTTATTTATATTTTATAAGAGCATACTTCGAAGTTTATAGTTTTACGATTCTTAGAATAAGTAACTTGTTTAACAAACATATTTTATTTCGACGGCTGCAAATTCTTTTTAGTTATAAATTATGTATAAACTTTGGTTTCGATTTCTGAGGTCATCGTTATTGTGAGACTGGATTTCACGCAATATTTAGTCTTTAGTAGATTAAACAAAATAACATCGACGAAAACTTTTTCGACTGGTGTAGAATCCTTCACATCGTCTGAAAAACTTTTCACAGTATTAGTAAAATATTTCTGTAAGCATATTTTCGTAACGACATTTTCATAATCTCCGTACGTATTACTGAAATAACACCTAATCAGTATACACCACACAAAATAATAAGTTGTCTCCTAGATTTCTACAGGCTTATGTTAGCTACAGGCTAGAGTCTGTCTCTATCCCGGATAGAATTAGCTCATCAGATTTTGATTATGGATTCATTTAACCATATAAACACTTATTTGCTAGATAGCAATGTTGTTCCAGTATATGGGACTTCGACACCATAAACTGTATCACATAAATATTAAAATACATACGCACACACACATTTCGATAGTTTCTTACTCAGGTCCACTCAGGTTTTAATAAATTATAAATGGATAATGATCGGCGAATATAACCCTCTAAGAAAGTTTTAAAACAAAATATTTAAAACAAATTTCATTATACAGGTCATATTAACCACAAGCCTTCGATTGCAAGACAGTTTAAAATAAAATAAAAAGCAAGAAAATGTGAAATCACACCTGCTTATAAAACAGAAAATAATCGAATAATAAACACTTAACAGCACAATAAGGCAACAAAAACTATACATGAAACAAAGTTTGTTGCAGTAATTGAAATAAAGACAAATGAAGTATGCAACTAGCAATAGGTAAAACTTTTTACAAAGTTTTCGACCGCATTTATGACATACGAATAAAAACCATAGACATAAGATTATTTTGTTAGCAATTTTCTTGATTAACTTAGGATACATAACATAAGGAGTACGAAAGATAAATTGAAAAGAAATAGGATTTTCTTTGGTAAAGTCAGACGGTAATCCGTCCAGGATTAGAATCAGAGGATAAAGCCAAAGTACCAGTCGTCTGATTGAACGATTAAACGTCTGCGAAAGACATATTCCTTTTTATATTTAAGATTCTGGAATATTTTTTATTTTTCTTTTATTTCTGTAAGGATTGATTTATTATTTAAATAATGGGAATGACTCTTAAAAAGTACTTATGTTTCAACAGTTGAACAGTTTCAACCTTGAATGTCGTTAACTTCGGAAATCGTTTGCAAAGTTTTGACCCCAGTGACAACTTCATGGTAATAAAAAACTGTAGATACAATATCTGCGAATAAATATACAAAATATTAAATTAAAAATGTGGTAACAAACTAATTTTCCAAGTATATAATTGATTTGTACTTTACCACATATGTAAAAAAAAAAAACACATATTGAAAAATCCGATTATTTCAAAACACACATTGTTAATTAAAAATTGTAACAGCAATAGTTTCAATAGTTAGTAAAGACATGGGCGTCCGTAAGGGAATTTCAAGTTTAAATATATAAATCTTGTACATTATTCAGTGCCGTAGCGTTCCTTAGACGGATCCTGTATCAAAATTTGTTAGGGGGCCCAAATGATGGGTAAAGATTTTTCACAATAGGAACAAAAACGCTCGCATTGAATTAAAATAATTATATATTGATTATACGTTATTACTTACAATTAATACTCCTAGGAACTAAGCTAAGTACGGCCTAAGAGTTTAAGTGAGATTGTGGATAACATTTTACGGACTTTTGGTGACACAAGTTTGGGGCCCCTTTAGCTCGGGGCCCCGTATCATTGATATAGCTGATACGGCGGTAGCTACACCACTGACATGCCACGGTTTACCTCGCATGCACATATTTACGTCACTGGTTTTTTAATTACTACACCATATAAAGCCACATAATACGGTTCTGTACAACAACACTGTGTGCAGAATATATTATGGGTTCAAGTAGTAAACAAAACACAGAACTCGAAACATTATGCACAACTCGTTGCAAAACAAATAAGCTCGCCAGGACCAGCAGCTGTGATGCTGCTGTAATGAAGTCTAGCTCGAGCTGCTCTATTTAATTTAAAGTATACTAGTGTCTCTAGTAGTTGAACTAGTAGTAACGGTGCAGCTATAAATTGCACTAGACAAAAGCTTAATCGTGATAAACTGTTGTTGGGTAATGACTTACTTCAGTAATTAAATACACGAACACAAATGCACTATTGATTAGAGATTGTAGAAGCCTAATATATTTCCACAGGACGGTAATCATATGCAAGGTGATTGCATAATTTTAGAAGTCTATATATTAAAATTATGTAATTAATTTATTAGTAATAGATGCTAAAAAATGATTTATTTAAATATGTATATAATAATTGTACATTTTACGGGAAACAAAGAGCAAATGACGCTGCACTAAACGCAGTTAGAACAGGAGCGAAGATACTGATACAATGTAAGAAGTTAAGTCCTGGTTGTGATAGTTAGATCCTTTCCAGGTTCGATTAAAGTTCCATCAAAAATTATACTTTTCAGATACATATAGTGTCATATTACCAGGCATATGGAGATTGTTTATGTTAAGATAAGATTCAAGTAGATAGTAGTCATATGCTAAAATATAGCTAACATTATACAAATATTTATGTCGCCATCAATAAAGCTCTAATCACAAATACGTATCTACAAATACAGTATGTTGCAGTGATAAGCGCTCACTACGTGTATGCAAGGATCTTGTCCTTGAATATAAAAGAGTTAAAGACAAAATATGTTTAATGCACAAAAATTAGTGCATTTTTTTGTTGATATTAAAGTATTTCTTTTATTTCTAAACATTCTAAACCAAAAATAATAAAAAATGCAAAAATTTAAATAAAAAATCGATTGGGTAAAAGGGTCTTAATAACCAGAAAGTAAATATGTCTCCGTATATATATATATATTTTCAAGTTTCAGCATGTTCCACGTTATTTGTGTAATAATATTACTAGTATTACAGCTGCAGAATTTAATAATAAAGTTATTTACAATAAAATCACGAAATCAAAACGAGAAACCCAACGTTATTTATTTGTGACCAGCGTCCTTTGACCTGCAGTGCAACTAAAACAGTTTATTAAATATACTCAGATTTAATACAACATATTACACGAATACTAAACAAATATTTCAGCAACTTATCAACAACATAAAGTATTGTTTTGCTAAACCCGGAGTGAGTTATGGCTAATCAAGATTAATTTAAATCAAATGTTTTGATGTTAATAACAATAACATATACGAGTATTTATTGCAATGATTTAGTAACATGGCTATAAATTACGATTAAATCTTGACTTGTGTTTCATAATAATTGTATTGATATAATTAGTATTGTATAAATAATGTTCATATGCAAACAAAATGTTGTTTGCATATGAAATAACACTTCTGAGGTTTTAGAAGTTATTCGTAAACTTTTAACAAAACATGAAAGTTAATAAATGCCGAATAATTATTGATTAGCAATGTGTTAAGTTTTTTTATAATAAATTCTGTCAAAAGTAAATTATTTAAATGTTTAGGTTATGCTTTTATTTCGCTCTGGGGACAATTATTAATTTTAAATAGGAAATCTAACTGGCATAATATAAAAAAATTCAAAATAAATGAATCACTCTCATCGCAAGACAAAAGATAACCATTAATTTTAGACAGCATATCAATAGCAAGAGATATCCCTTTTGCAAAATCTTAGATTGTATTCTGCGGAGTGTAATTTGCATTTCCAAAATATAATTTTATTTATTAATTTGAAAATAATTGAATTTATCTTTCCATCGTATCTATTTTAAATTATTTGCTGCACTGTGTAGTAACTTAATCTTACTTTTCCTATATAATTATAAAAAATTGAAACTAATAAAGTAACTGTTATTTTACCCTACTTTTGAAATAATCATAAAATACAGAACTTCCCGTTTTACATTTCCTACTTTACTTTAATATTATCATAATAGTTAGTTATATCATTTATTTATTAGTTTAAACTATAATTATAAAATAAAAGTTAAAGTAGAGCAAATCCGTTAATTCAAAATGATACGGAAAATAAAAGCTCTATTTCAATGTAAAAACATTTAAAAACGCCTGCGGCAAACCAGTTCTGCAACCACCAACACTTTTCAGTTATACGAGTTGCAGCGCTTTGAACGGATAACTTTTATCAAAAAGCTAAAAGTTCCTCGAGTTTTATTTCCTACCAGTTTATGTACTTCCAACAATATTGTTTTGCTTAAAGAAAAACAGGGTTTAGCTATTAAAATGTAAAATAAAAAAAGGGTTAAACATTAATGTAAGTAAACAAATTACATCATAAATTTCATTGCGGAGCTTTTACTCGTACTTGTATATGAACAGCTTTCTTGTTTATATTTTAATTTTTATGGTTGTTGACCTGCTTTAATTTCTCACACGTATCGCTGAAGGTTGTCTCAACAAAAATGAGCTAATCGTTAATAAAAACCGAAATTCTTGGAGGAGCCAGAATAATGAAGCCGTTGCACTGGCGCCTCGGTATTAAGGATCTGGTGACCGTAATTCTACACTGGGTACACTGAACTTTAATATAATATGTTTCTAAATAATTGATATACTAATTAATGATCTATTTATAAACAAAGCTTGAACATTTATCTAACTCCTAAAGTTTATATGGTTTAAATATTTGAAATGTTTTGTTTTTATATTTGAAAACATGGAGTGCTACAAATTTATAAATCTATTGTCATTTTAGTACACTGTTGCCACCTATATCTAACTATATAACCATGAAGTAATGTTTCACCTTAAATGAAAAGTTTCACCAGCGACAGAAGTGCCTTTTATATGCTTGTTTCTGTATGGAACCAAAGCAGTCTCTGTTCCCCATATAGACTTGACGTTTTGTGATCGTCAAGCAGAACTTAAAGCCGAGCACGTCAACCATCAATTATGTTGATCGGACCGATCGAGCATGCCGGCAAAGCCTATGTATTAAGAGTGTGTATTGGGACTTTAAACCAAAAATAATGTAATAGTCATAGTACTCGCAATATCTTTTTATAAGTAATAAACATGAAACTAAAACTATTCCAGGATTTAAACAAACCGGATAAATATATCTGTCAGTTGCAAGGAGCAACTGCAGTGTGAGTGTGTCTAGGCAACGTGCATTGAGCTTCCAAGTACATTGTAACTAGTACTCCAGGCAAACTACTGTAATAGGTTCTTGTTAATATGTGAATCATTTTTTAAAGATAATGTGTTTTACCATATTATTTCAAGTTTAAGATTAGTGTATATTCGCACGTCCAAATTTTCTTATGAAAATGAACATTTGCAACAAAGCTTTCAATATGCTGTTCTTAATGGCGATGATAGTTGTCTGCTTTGATAAAGAGAGACATGAACGTATAAATTCACAATAAAGTTTCATCCCTTGTGTAATTATTTTCTTGGAGAAAACACAATACAAATATACCAATGATGAGAAGGGTAGGACAAATATAATCTACTAACAAATACAAAGAAGCGTCAACAGCTGATGACCACACTATTACAACTTTAAGTAAACTACGAGTTTTAAACGAATTCGAAATTTATTGATTCTTTTTCTATTCTATATATCTATTCTTTTCTTATCATCTCCCTTAGATCATACATACGAGTACACACGAGTAGTTTTACTAGACTATGAATGAAACACCACCATTCAGCATTCAAAGGAAGGTGTTGCTGACGTCAAGGATTAAAACTGTGAAATTTAAATGAAAGAAATCTAAGAAAAAACCATGAAGACAACAAATATGTAGAATTGTAAGTAACAAATATGAAGGACATTAAAAGAATTAGCGTTTTCGGTTTTTAACATGTGCGAGCGTTAATGACTTCTGATGATAGTTTTATTGTTTCATTTTTTGATTTATTATAATGGGAACTACATTTACATTTATCTGTTGTTTTTATCTATTTTTCGACATTGTGCTTGTGGTAATTTAACTGTTAGTCAAACTGTTACAATGTTTTTTGTGTTTAAATGTAATTTATTGTATGATTCGTCAGTGTGAGAAACTTTTATGATACCAACACAACAACGTAATCAAAGAAAATATATAGATTTTGTGTTTGTAACGTTTCTAATAGTTTATTTCACAGCTAATTTCATTCCATTACATTTAAATATACTTCCTATTAATAATATCAAATAATATTAATGTAAAAAAATGTTTGATGGTGGTTATGACGAATAAAAGTCAAGGCAAATAAATAAAAAAAAATCCTATTAATAATAATGCATACCATATCTCAATATGCATTTAAATAAGGAGGAGAATTAGATGATAATTTGATTGAGTGGTTATTCAGAATCTCAAATACATAATGGGCACAAACAGGCATACTCTACTTATTACAGGCCAAGAATACTAAAACAACTTATTGCGTTTTCAATTGAAGAAAGAATGTTGGTCTCCTTTTACATTTCTTTCAGTTAGTATATTTAGTAGCACGTTTATGGCTTGAACGCTAAAAAAGGACAATGATTTTACTAGATACAATCTTGATTTCGTAAGAAAGTAAGAAGAAAAGTAGATTATTTTAAAAAGATTGTGACACGCCAGCAGTTTAGTTGACAAATGACATTTATAAAATAGACCTGGATTCGATTTATATTTTAACTAGGTTCTCTTGAAGGTATCATGCAGCAGTAGATATAGTTTTAGTTAACCAAGTTACAAAGAATTCATCTGTTGGGGAAAATAATTTATCTAAAATTCTTTATTTAATCTTTACTTGCTACACATTATATTAATGATAAAAGGGCACAATCTATTGAAGAAATTATCTGCCCTGAAGAAATAACATAACCGACCAAAGATTTATCTCAAAACCATGTCGGGAAAAACGGAGAAACGCCTGTAAGTGCGCTACAAACACTTGTTTCTTATTTTTGCTTTCTGCTCTTTTATGCAATTAAGTTATTACTGCGATGATTATGTTTAATACAACGTTTACGGAATGAGTCAAATGCAAATACTAAAACATATGCGAGCCATTTAACTAAATAACGGTCCAGATTTTGCATAAGAAGGTCGTAAACTACTTGAAAACGGGACTGTACTCTATAAATGAATATAAAATATATTTACAGTATGTCAGAAAACTCATCTTAAAACTGCGTCGAGGGACAGCAACGGGCACTTTGAAGATTGTTTTGGGAATTGGCGATATCGCAACATATGAACATATCCTATACAGCATTGAGCATACACTGTCAAAATACCGCAGTCATATTTTACATATTATGACAGCAACCCACATAATGTATGTTTTTATTTGCGTTTATGTCAGAAGATTGATCGTCAATTCATTTCATTTTTTATGGTCAAATAAAACCGGAACAGATAAAACCACTATCATAAATTTTATAAAATTGGATATATGGAAACGAATGGACCCGAAATATGAAGATAATTGTTTTCCAAATAAATATGTATATATTATACAGACGCGTATATATAAATTTATTTATACATTCTCACTGCTCTTCAAACAATAATTTTATTTTTGCAGTGATGGCGTTGTAGCATCGTGGTGGCTTTTCAAAAAATATAAAGTTCTCTGTTTTTAAGAAAATAATCCTAAATATTTTTAAAATCATAAAATAAGACCTTTTTAAATAAAATTATAACTAGATTTCGCCTAACACCAATGTTACTTGTATTTAAGGTAATACTCATGTTTTGTATTTAGCGGGCAAATATTTTCTAATTTGAGTACGAAATATTTTTTTTGTAATTATTATACCAATGATAAACCTTTCTTTCATAGCAAAAACAATGTTTACATTTTTTGTTTAGAATTTTGGTTACGCAGTAAACAATTTGGACTCCATTCGAAATCATACTATTAAAGTTTATGAATTATTGTCATGAAAGAGTTTGCCCACGTTCAGTTCGCTATAAATGGCGAAAACAACTCACCTGTCTATAACCAATGGACGAATAAGTTAAAGGGAAGTACAATTAAAGTGAATAGCATTTAATGAAATTGTTTACTATTAATAAAGATAAATTTTCATTGACTTAAAAGTATAAGAACTTATGAATTATATTTACTGAATATGACTTGCTGGCTATAAATTGCTCAAGTAACACAAAGTAAACATAATAACTTAGACATTTTAGGACTCTAGGAGCAACAAGCAAAACAAGTTGACCTAAGTAACTATAAATTTAAGTCCGCGTGACAATGTAAAACCGTTTGTAAGTAAACATCTACTATATCAAGAAACCAGCAACAATTACTTTCTCATAAAGATGTAGGTGGGTTTTGTTTCCTAAAAAATTGGCTCAGTCATTAAATGGACTAAATTAGAAGCGATGGATAGATGGAGCATGTCATCTACAATTTAAACCACATTACAATAAACAGTTCATTTACATTTTAACATCTCAACTCTATCTTGATGAAATATGTTTTCTAAATTATTCGTTTAAATACAAGTAAGTGTGAGGGTGCCAACAAAATTCTTGGCATTAAATGCATTTCTAATGATATATAAAGTACAATGCAGTTTAAAACGATGATAAGTATGCTACTATTTAAGAAAATGTAGTGAATATGTACATTAATATTATAATATTTTTTTTTAAATATACGTACATGTATTTAAATATATTTTGACTTGCAATGTTTAAACGTGGGTTACACTAGAGAGTGTAGTTTTATAATTTATTTTACATGAAGATGACCTCGTAAGTGGGGTCGAAAGCTGCTAGTATCTTTTATAATAAAGTTAGGTTTTCTATGATAAAAAGGTTGTTTTATTGAACATATACCTACGAATTGGATGGCGATTCTAAATCCTTACCTAAAATTATTATATATATATATATATATATATATATATATATATATATATATATATATATATATATATATATATATATATATATATATATATATATATATATATATATATAATGAATGTATGTATGTAATGAAAAGACGTACTTATGGGCTTTTCGTTTCCCTCACCCCGAAAACTCAAATTGTGCATGTTAAATTCTTTTCGCTCCTATATACATTAATCAAATATATATAATCAATTAAATTTTGATGACAATTAAACTGAAAAAATATAGCACTCTACCGTTGAATTATATTTAATTATGTCCAATAGTTTTAGAATGTGGTATATAACATTATTATCTGAGCCCCCGCACTTTAAAATGTATTGCTTCATTAATAATTCACGAGTACAATTCTATAAAGCGTATTTTATATCCCGTAAACCTTTTATATTTTCTATAAAATCATTTTTCTTTGTAGTTCAAGTTTTTAGGGTTTACATTGTACATTATTTAGGAACATGCGAAAAGCGGAAACTTATGCTACGGACACAGATGCAGATACAGCTCGTATATTGCAGAATTCTTAAGTCTTACATTCAAAAGTTAAAGAGAGAAATGTAAGATTTGGGATAATATTTAAAGATGATGGAAGGAGTGAAGAAAATACAACCAAAAGCTAGAACCCTCTTTAAAAACAAAGTGGAGAAGAAAATGTGATATAGAATAAGTTGAACGACCAAATAGACAACGCAGGAATTTATAGAAATCATAAGGACTTATAGGGACAAGATGTACATTGGAAAATGATAACAACTGAAACCATCTGAACATAACATGAAAAGGATATCCAATGAAAAGGGTCCAGGACCTAGGGTCCATGTTATTTCGTTTGGTGGGTAAAAGACAACCGACAACAGTTTATCTATAAGGATTGGAGTTAGAGTGTATGAGAGTCGTTGAGTTAATGTAATGTCAAAAATGGTGAAAGTATCCCACAAAAGAAATTCTATCCGGAAAATGTGAATTGAGGCAATATTAAAAAAATGTAAGTGTGCTTGGGTTAAAGGAAGTTACGTAGATTGCCACGGAAACTTATATTACAGTTGTAAGAGAAATGAAACAATTTTTATTAGTTCCTATGTAGTTTTATGATGGAAGTTTAAAGAGAAATGTTATTTTAAAATTCGTTGTAAACGATTGTCGTCTGGGTATGATAAGAGCAGGAGTTCTTGAAAGTTTTACGAGTATGTGGAATGTGAAGGGCAAAGTTCAAGTGGTTGACGAATAAACAAACAGATTTTAGGAGAACAAAAATTCTCGCAATGCAGTTTTACATTTGCTAGCTTACTGCAAGCTAATTAAAGTGTTACGTTACATTACATGTTCTATTAGGATAGCTACTTATAATTTGAAATGAGTTTCACGTGCGAATAAAGATCGTATAATTTCCAAATTTGTTGAGTATAAGCAAAACTTCTCGGAGAAAATATAAAGCTCGGAGTATATGAATTTATAAGTGAATTTACTTAATCTTTAGGTTACTATTTCTATTATATTCAGTGCTTATTAGTATTGGGTACAGTGGGATTCATGTTACTGTAAAATTTCTTTCAATTTAATTATTTTTTAATTTAATAAAGTAAATGAAAGTTTCAATGTTGTATTTAGATTTACACAAAGTATTGAAAGCGCGCTTGGAATTAATCAACAATGTTGACGGAATTGCGTGGATTCGTGCAGCCTTGCATTTAGGTATCTGGAACTCGTAGACATACAGACTGAATGTCTCCATTCCAATGACTCATTTCTACTAATTGATCTTATCAATGAAACTTTGTTTTTGTCACAACTTTATACATTTTACACACAAGTAATGAAATGAAATGCATTAAATTTGCATACATTTTATGTTTAATGTATGCACTATTTACTTGCTTTTAACTGAATATTGTAAAATTCCTTATCTGAGTGTTGGCTGCGGCTACAACACACACTGTGTATGTTCGTACGCCAACGCCAACGAATTCAGGAGTGAACAGCGACAATAACAGACCACAGAATGATATATATGCAATTGCATGAGTTAGTAAATGTAGTAAATGAAATGCGTGAGACGACATTCGAAACAACAGAATTACTCGACATGGGGCGGCCAAATGAAAGGGCTATTCACAATTAGTACAACTCAATTAGCAAAATAAATGATCAGGTAAGTTACCGGGCTAGTGGATTACGGTTAGACGAAAAAAACTGGAGTAATGTAGTATGATATCTGCAACGAAATCAAGTAAGCAAACTCCCCCTCTTCTTTCGTCAGCACTATGTAAGATACCCAGAAATATACAACATTTTTAATGGTATATGAGGTGCAAACGAAGGACTGATATGTCTACAGATACAGAAGGAACGACAATCAAAAGCTGGTGACAGAATGTCTTGGGCGCATGCGTAGTTCATCTGTAAGCATCAGGCTCGTCATTTTATAGCCACATCTTGTATTTTATTTCTAGAGATTATTACAATCTGTCTTGTTTAGAGGACATTCAGTGATAGGTATGTAAAAGAATGAATTTAAGGGAAGTAATGTGTGCATATTGACAAGCACGTAGAGCTGACTAGTAAAGCTCCTACAAGATAACAACGAAGACATTTCTCATGAATAATTGTAACTATAGTGTCTAAAGGCAGTGTAGGTCAAATCGAGTATACACTGCGTATTTTCTATACGCAGGTTGTTTGTTTGTGCCACCTAATGAGCAATCGTTGTTGATATATTCAGTATTCTTAAGTTCTAAGTTACTTCAGATGTTTAAAGGTATTTTCGTATATTTAACGTCTAGTGATGCGCCTTACTACACCAGCAGAAATCGACTGTGTAAATGAAAAGTATTGACATAAACTTTGATACTAAATTTGGTTTACCTTTGCGGATGTTTTGATTCGATATAATCCATATATCATAGACTATAAGTCACGAATTTATAGTATTTTTTTAATGTTTTTGCCATTTGACACTACATTCTTGTGCCTTAACTCATTTATATACATGTCATTGTGCTTAATTCAATTTTGATCCTTATTAAATCTAAACATTCTCATTTCTGTCAAACGAAAAAAAAATATATAAAATTCCTTATAAAAATAAAAACAAAACTGCTACTGCTACTGCTTCGCTCCTCCTGCTACTGTCCCTCCTGTTTCTACTCTGCCATTCCTTCTCTTTCCTAGTTTTGTTTTCTCTATCTCCGCCATCCACCTCTTCCCTTCACTTTCGGCATTACATTGCCCCCTTTTAAGAGCTGCCCAATATTCATCTCACTCCCTACTTTTTCCTTACAATCAAACTTAATGTGCTCCAGTATTTCGTCCTCCGTTCCGCACACTCTACACATTCTTTCCTCACTACTTTCCCAGTATCAGTTTCCTTTTTCCGCATTTCCCAATCTCAACCTTGCTGTCCTTCTTGTGTTTCGAATTTATAGTATAGCTTTACGAATTTCGGATTTATGGTATGTAAAAGTATCCTGCCCTTATAGTGCAATATCCCTTTAGTCAGAAAGTAGGGTAAGTTACCCCAAATAGGGCAAATAATAAAATCTTGAGGATAATAAAAGATCTATACATGGTATGTTATCTCTAATCTTTTTAATGAGAAATGATGTGTTGGATTGTAAATTTACTTATCATGAATTATTCATATTTTACCCTTCATAGTCCAGAATATTTTCTAAAACAATAACATCTATAACTGTATTGTATGGACAAATAGATTCAATCAACTATTTGACTATTTAACTAATGCTACATATTTTAAAACACTTATAGTGTCCGTTCACATAACTTAAATTTAGGCCATCTCTTGATTACTACAAATATTTTCAAGTGCTGTTTAATAGTTTAACAAATATCCAAATGAATTACACTCAAGTCACCATCATGACACTAGATCTAAAGGAACTATCATCTCTATCATGATCAACGATAACCGTTAACTAAGTGTTATCTTCCGGTACCAAGTTGTTCCAGGTCGTTTTAGGTTGATTATAGTAGAAGTACTATCACAAGGCATCTATTATCCTCCCGTTCCTTGTTTAAATTCGGGATAAATGAATTAACCCGAAGGAAGTTTGAATAGTTATTTTGCTTCTAGGCCTAGAGAGTCATGATAAGGGTTAAAATTGTAACTGAACGAAATGTAGGCCGTCCCATTATAAAATAAGATCTAAATAAGTTCTTAACCCTAAGCTGAAACGTATTAAAGCGTGATAAAGGTTAACGTTTTGTAGAAGAAGTTAAAACGAAAATAATCAGTTTGATTTCACAATCACTTTTTTAACGCAAAATGTATAATCACAAACGTAATATGATATAACATAAGATTACTTATTTAAAATCAATAAATCGTTTACATGAAGCTATAAATAAAACAGTTTTTAATTGCAGTGTATTTTGATACTATCATCTTATAATGGGATATCGATTTCATTTAATATTAACAACTGACACTTAACAGTGTATGGGTATTATAAGTTAAAACAACACGATAAAAACCGGTCTTTAATTTGTTATCAATCGGTGAAATCAAGACACGTTTGTCATTCCGTTTTCTACAGTCTTTTATCTGACGTAACGACAACAAGCAGCCTAACGCAATAATGCGATTGTGTGTTGTTGCATTATTTTAATGGGTTCTAATAATTTCTGTGATGACTGTTTAACATGACATGGACATACCATACACAGTCAGCGTAATATGCAGGGGCGGCTTGTAATTAAATTTCTTTGGGTCCTGTTCTCAATAATCCTTAAATCCTGATATATAGAGTTATAATAAAACCAGATTTTTTATATGGTATTATGAGCAAACAAGCTCTACTTCTCAAATAAAAATTGTCTTACTAAAAGGTAGTTAAAATATTACATTGCGTTAATTTTCTACCTTGGAAAATTGAACCGAACAACCGTAACCAACTACAGAACGAACTTGTTTTAGAGACACAAAATTTTAGAGTTCGGTAATGAAATAAAACCAATGAACCAAGAAACATTCTATTAATTAATAAACTCCTGTATTTATAATTTTATTTAAAGTTCATAAACGTGCCGCTACTGACTGCGGTGCTTCTTGGGGCGTAACAATTACCTGGTGCATGAATATAATTTTTAATATAAAACTATTTAATAAAATGAAATTCCTCAATAAATGCTACAAAATATCGAATGATATATTAAATATAAAATACCAAAATGCAACAAAATTTAACATGTAAGCATAGTATACAACGGTAAACCATATGACAATATTATGTGAAATTTAATTTAATGGCTGTACTTTTAATTACTCTTTTTTAATTATGATGTAATAAAAAATATAGGGGTAGTATTATTATGGGTTGACACATTTAAAATTTATGAATGTTTTTAAGGTAATTTCCTGTCTCCTCATGACTTGAACTTATACGGAGGTAATTTAATAAATAAGGTAATTTATTAATAAATTAAATTAACAACATCTTATGTGGCAGAGTGGTTAGTGCCCGAAAAAATGAATTTTATTCTGTATAGTACTGCTTTTTTTGCAAATGGTATTTGTAAGTCATTGTATTATAGCATAATGCTATTTATGTAATCATCGGATCTTGGATATATTCTAAGCAGAGCAAAACTTTAAAACTTTTTAAAATTTCCTTCAATAATTTTAGTTATTTTGCAACCACTGATATTTTTTCGTTTATTATATAAAGTAACTTTTTAATTCAGTTACATTTTGTTAAGGTATGCGTAAAGTGGACAGCTTATAGGAAGAATATAAAACACTTAATGTAGCACATAAAACCTAAATTTGCCGCACGGGGCAGGAACGCCAGGTTGGTCATCTTCGCAGTTCCCCAGCTCTTGAACAGTACTATTTAGTTTTGGATTCATTTTTCAATAACGCATTTGGCATTTAATTTTCTTTTTTCCTTGTGTTCAATTACAGGGGTACTTGAATAATTTGAACATTGCTATACTCCCTACTACCATATATAATCCTAAAATTATTTATGAAAACCAAATTTTTTCCATATGCAAATTGTTCAAACTATTAAAAAATAAACACCGAGAAGTAGATAGCGATTTTATATTAATAACTTCTGCTGGATGTTATTTGCAGTGCTTTTATGGAACTTGGTATTTTGCCAATTTGTTATACTGACCAACGTTGCCAGCGCCAAGGGTCGAAATGTCTATAAATAATAGGGTTTGGTATATAGAAGTTAAAGTTGATTCAAATGTTCTTCTATAAATTTTAAACAACGGAAAAATGTTGTTGGAATTATTCCAGAGAGTACTTATTTCTATGCATAAATAAATCTAACAGCGTTGATACCAAGCAGCTATACTCGGGTTCAATTCCTAGACCAATACTATATTTTTCTTGCTTAGTCTTTTATACGACCTTCCAACAACAACTGCAATAAACACTACTGTATCTCATCCAGTAGTGATAGATCTAGCATCGGAAATCTTAAAAATAAATAAGAATTCCAAACAAGAAGAAAAATGTATCTTCTTCTTTCTTCATAGATTAAAGTTGTCTATTCGTTCTTTGATTATTCAGACAATTGGTGCTTATTATGTAAATATAATACATAATCACCCCACAAGATGTCTACAGTCAACGGTTTTTCTCTTAACAAAGCCAGTAGCTCTATCTCAATGGTCTGGAAGTCTAAAACTTTCAATAAATATGATTTACAACGGTTTTACAACTTTTGCATTAAATACATTAGGTTTTATATTCCATTTTATTTCTATAACAATACACTGAATAAAATTGTTATTTTTATTAGCAGCAAATAGCAACTGACGCGGATCCTTGGCGTCTCTTCGCAGGAGAGAATGACTCAAGCGTTTAGGGGCGGAGATGATTCATACAATACATGGAAAAATATGTAAACATTTATAAAATATGGCAGAAGTTGATGCCAATATTTAAATCATGTATGATATATGTGGATATGGGCGCGCACAGAAAAATTTCCGCAAGGAGTGGAGTGGACCAAAATGACCATTCTTGTATCTAACACTTTGCCCGCCACAATAGAAAAAATATATCTGATCTCTCAGGCTACATATTTCAATTGAATATAAGATTTTGAATAATATTTGATTTAGAAAGTAGTGTGCTTGATTTACGGCTTTGAGTTATATGTAACAAAAAACATTAAGACCAATATGTGTATAATGTAGTGTAATGAAATTGCATTCGAGTTACATATTAAAGAATCGAGTTTTCGTCATGAGTTATATATAACTCATCCAAACACAGTATGAGTTAAATACAATTCACTTAGTACACAACATTTTAAAGACAATCTGCTATAAGGAGGTGTCAAGGAATAATCTAACACATAAAAAAAATAGCAAGATTTGTATCGTTTGTATCTTGTAAACTATAAATGATAATCTAAGTATTTAATTTTTGTTAAATACAGAGTTGAATGGTGATTAGTAAAGATGAGAAGCAACAAAAGAGAAGGAGATACCTCAGATTCAGTCTATAGTTGTATCCTCGTATGCCAAATCTCAAACTCTATGCAATTTCTCTATGTAAATTTGTATTTTTAGTGAAACACTCATAGTTAGCCCCACTTATACGGACGTCCATGTACATGTGTGATAAATGTAGAATGCATGTTGGCGCCAAAATAAATGAATGCGTAAATATGCTAACGAATAGATAAATTCAAGTGAAGTAGTGTGGGTTTTGGTCGTGTTAATACAAGCTGAGATTAATTTGATTGTTGAAAATTGCTAAATTGTTATAAATAAGTTATTTCCTGAGTTGTTGTACAGATTTAACTCATAATTTATGAGTGTTTACATCGCGATAATCTGCAAACGTCGCGACGGAGCGGACTACGACGTCGACGTCGGTTTAGCAAATGATTTATCGACGATTTTCAGCGGTGAAAATGGAAATTTATTTAACACCTTTCGTGGGTCACGGCATACAGTTCATGTTATAACTTAATAATCGAAATAAAAATTGTACTCAGGCACGATATTCGCTTTGCGCTTATTTTTATTTATATATGTATGTATATATATAATTCAACGCTTGCAAATATATAAATATTAAGAGCTGCGATACCTAAAGCCAAAATTTTATGTCTTCGGATTAGATTCTCGGATTAACCTTATATACTGTCCCTTTCCTACCCCTTTCCCATGCATCCCAAGTTATATTGCCAAATACAATTGATTTCGCGTGTTATCCTCTAGTTCTCTCTCCTATAAGATGAACGCATACATTTACAAATTAGCATCATAGCTTCACACAAACCACAACAAACAAATTATTATTAAAACATATGAATGTTGCACAGATTCTCAAAATTTTGTCATAATTTATATTTCAACATTATTAGTACTTGAAGTAATTACTTTCATCCAAACTTTCTAAACAGTAACTGCATATTATAGTTAGACAAAAAAAAGTTTTATAAAAAAGAAATAACGAGAGAGATAATATTTTAAAGCAAAACTAAATTTAGTTGGAATATATAATCAGTTTTTAAGTTTTTTGTTTGAAAATATTTTTCCAGTATATTTTCATATTTACATATTACTTGATAATTTTCTAAAATAAAAACCTTTTGAACTGAAATCTCCTCCTCATGAGGCACAGTCCTTTATAATGCACTGCAGTCTATTACGTAAGAGAATTGCACTAAATCCACACGATGCAACTTTTTAAAAACAAAACTTTATTTATAGTACACTAGAGGTTAAGCTTATATGGTTATTTATGATGCCCTTACCTCGAGAGCTCTACTATAGACTAAAGATTCATATTGATAACACTGATGTAAAATAGAGCTATTTTAAAATCACAGGGGTTTCGAAATGATTGCATCCTTTATTGAAATTTTTTACGATAAATTCAATGCATGCATTTAACGTGAACCATGCGGACTTATGGTCCCTTACCCTAATACGCCCTTGGCCTTGTCTTAGTTATGTTAGAATCTTCATTATAGTTAAATAAAGGAAATTTAGCATATCCTTTCTGTACCTTTTAATCAACTGCTTAAATTAATATATTATCTAAACGTTCAGCATCATACATAATGAAATAGAGACTACAAACATTTGGAAATTCAGCAGCATTTAATGTTAAGATTATTCTGATTTATATTAAATGCCCTACAAATATAAATCTGTATTATCATAGCACACTAACGTGAACAAAGTATCCCAAGTCAGGGGCTAGCAACATTTTGTAATATAAACTTCTTCATAATTAATATTCACTATCCGTATTCAAGATGTAAGTAAATAATCTGCCGTAAATACTACATTATTGATTTTTTATCTTGTGCTTTATTTATTAATATTACAATGGTCAAAAATCATATTTGTAATATAGTGTATCCAGTATCACGTAAATTTGAAATAAAATTGATAGAAATTATTATTACTAAAAATAACAAGAAAAGTAACTATTTTCGAAAACTTAAAAAACTGCTACCAGTAAAACACAAAATAATGTTACCTTACAATCATATACTATTTTACTTAAACATAGCCTAGAAATATGTAATCTAAACAAATCTTATTGCAAAGCTATTGCCTTTAATCTTTAAGAAGTTATTAACATTATACAGTACCTAAAAGCGTTTTCTTCAGAAATGTTAATGAGCAAAAAGGAAGAGCCGAAAAATATAATACAAAACACAGCATCATATTAGGTAACATCTTGATTTTAACTGTAGCAAGATTTCCATTTGTCCGAATTCTGAGAATTTGTATTAATGTTAAATGAATTTATGTTAATTTGCATTTCTGTTTTCTAAAAAACTCACATGTTTAGAAACCCCCATCCTAGTAAATTATGACTGGAAAACATTGGATGCGGCGTAAGACTTAAAATGTCTTTTACCAGCAACGTAAATACATTATGACCGAAAACAATTGACTTTTTGATATTCATGGGCCTTAAACTTTATGTTTTTACCATGATTGATATTTTTTCAACTTTGTGCATAATATTCTTACCTAATTATAATTTTCCTAAAATTTTCAGAGAGCTTCATTTTTAATTTCCCGTCTCCAAGGAACAAAGGATCATTATCTCTTGGCACTATTAAAATTTTTAGACAAAATGTCCTTTTTTTGTTTTAAGATACAATATATGATTACACCAACAAAAAGTTACAAACCACGGTCACAGTTTAACCAGTATGTACGAGGATATCAGGATATCAAAACCATTACTAATTCATGTGAATCTCACAGGTTATTCGCACAAGCACAGTGTTCATGATTTAATGTCTATGACTGTATTGGTATTGTCTGAATTCAAATATCATAAAGTGTAATAACAGAGCCGATACAGATACAGATACAGATGGTATACGAGTATACAGTTGCAGATAGAAGAGATACGATCATACAATGTGGCATAAGCTGTGTACCACCAATGAACATTCACCATAGAAGAGAAGGAGGATGAGGTAGGACACCAGAGAAGTGGGAGGGGACAAGGGAATGCTGAATACAAGTAGATGACTGTAATTATTTAAACTAACGACGCGTATTATTACAATTAATGCAGAGGCGTTAAATATATTCATTTATTTGTTATTTATATATATATATATATATATATATATATATATATATATATATATATATATATATATATATATATATATATATATCTGCTGTCTCATGTTCGTGTATCTCATTACAGTAATTAAAATCACTGTGAATAATTACTATAATCTATGAAGAAGATGTTTTAATCATTATAATTTTGTATAACAAGAAAATTTATTTGTTATTTACACGAAGTTAACCATTATTATTAACTAATATTTTACAATGAGCTGTTAAATATACTGATAATGATTAACTGCATAGTGCAACACGCTATGTTTTGCATGCAATATATTACTATCCTAGAAAAAGTGTTGTGAGTAAAATAAATTTCATAGCTGTACGGAAATTGGTATTCAAGTTAAGTTAATTATCGCTTTATAAGCCTCGTAGGTTTTTAAATAACTTTTTATAAAACTTAAATAACATTATAAGTTTTTTGATAATGAAGTTGAAATATAAATTTAAAAACCTGAATATTTGAAGTCGATTAGCCGTTTCGGATAAGAGAAAACTAATTTCTTTGTGTAAATTATTGTTTTGTCTATTCAGCTATTTAATTTGAATATAATTTGAATTATTAAAGAGTGCTGTCTTTACTAATTTTTACTGAGTAATATCGAATTTATGGAAAACAAAAAAAACATAAGGCAGTTTTTTCAATTGTCAGTTAAACTTTAGTTATTACATGACTGAATTTTTGCAGTTTGTTTAAAGACTAACGGTTAAGGGTTAAGCTAAAGTTATGTTCAGTTATTTTATGTACAAAAGTATCAACCAAGGTTTATTAAATCACAATTAATAATTTTAAAAAAATTCACTTAGTATTGTATTTTCCAGCCAAATACAGCCAATAGCCAAGAGCATTGTGTCTTAACGTTATACTGCTGTGTTTTCGGGTTCGATCCCCGGAGCAGAAATATATTTTCTGGGTCTGGTTATAAAAAGAAATAGATAATATTAAAGAAAGTAAACAATCGGAAGACATATGGAAGATAGTACTTCAACAGAAGAAATTCGAAAAAGCGCGAAATGCAATAAAGATTCATCGCGATTCCTATGTCATATCGTAGTACAATTGTTGTTGAAAAAAGAATTAATGAACCGATATAAGAAAAAATGGATATTAAAGAAAAAATGAAGTTATTAAAGAAATTATAGTAATTGTAGAAATAAAAATGTAACAGTGAAAGTATAGTTATTAAGGAATTATGTAATGTAAAAATTATTGTAAAAGAAAAATGTATATATTGTTTGAAAGTGCTAATAACTACGAGTATTTAAAGTTGATGCACTAAAAAATAAAAATAAAATGTATGTATGTATAAATGTAATAAGTATGTTACATAAATATTATATAAATGTTAAGTAAATGCTAACCCAGAAAACATTTAGATATACATACTACGAGTATATTCAAGGTATATACTTGTGGCTTATTGGCAAGACGTTTTTTATACGTCTGCACACAAATCAAAGGCGATAAAGTTTAAATTAAAATAATTGCTTAGATAACGATCAGTATAATAAAAGTAAAATCATGAAATTAAATAAATAAAACAATATTATTAACCAATAATTCTGTCATGGCTTAACAGCTTAACTGGTAAAGTAGTTAGCACCTACTAAACTACCATATAATAAAGATATAAATGAATAAAAACTAGTAAAAATATTGGCAGTAATAAAATGACTACAACAAGAACAAGCTATAAACATTTTATTGCTTCAATAATTAAAACATAATAAAGTTTATTTACGTGAGCATTAAATTGTGTTTCATTGCACATCGACGAATAGAAGACAATAAACTAATAAACATTGCAACGCTCTCTGACATTTCTTGTGAAGATGTATGTATACTCGTGTAGACAAATCCTCTTATAAAATATACACCAAACCATCTAGATTTAACAACAACTTCTTATAATAGAGCTACACACTAGACTTATAGACTATTGTTTTATATAGCTTTCTCAAAGTACTGCTTTGGCTACTTTGTAAGTTGTTGCACGAACGATACTACCCTATATCTTGTATTTTATATTATAACATATAATATATGGGAGCAAAGTGTTGTGATATTGTTTATATTGCAAGGGAGACTATATTTCCACTATTTAGAAGAATGTTATATTAATAAACCTTCAATTTCATTCAGAAGTTATTACGAGTAACAATAAAAGCGTTGTCGATCGCGTAGTGGTTAGTATCTCTGAACAAAATAGCGAGTAATAACTTTAACCGTAGAAATGTTTACTGTTAGAAAATTTGAGTGACATACTTACTTTCAAAGAATAGTCAGATTATGTGATTTATATTTAGAAAAAACTATATTACATCATAAAGAAAAAAATAAGACAAAGTTTAATGAATTTGGTAATATATTCAGTCGTTTAATTAAGATAAGCGTCCGACATATTGGATTTATCGTATCAAAAAATATTGGGTGAAAAAATGTTTCAAACGCCTCTTTTGTAGGCTAAGGCTGCACTGCGAAAAAGAATAGGCATATAACCCAGTAAACAATTTGGATAGGAGTCCAATTTTGTGACATTTCTATCACTATTGCACTTCAACTATAGTTCGCAACAACTTTATCTTCACTTGTATTCCGGCAGATAGAGCGGTTTCGCCATTTGTAGCCGATAAAATAAATAAAACATTTCATGTGAACGACTGTGAGAAACTGAACTGTAAATGAACTCTTTCATCTTCAATATGATGGCAAAGTGACTTAAAATGTTTACTGGGAACACTGTTTTGTCATTCTGTCATTATTGAATTTAACAGCATCAATGAAGTATAAATATGTAACTGTAGATATTATCTAGAAGCATTACTTAATTATCCTAATAACCTTAACAGGATAAACAAAAGAATTATTACTTTAATTTCATTATTTATTAACTTGTCAAAATCATTGAAATATGCAATTATGCAACCCAGTATATTCTAAAACATAATAAAAATTATTAATTATTAGAAATATTATCTACAACTATTGAGTTGAACACTTTCCTATTATCTTTAATTACATTCAAAAATTTTTGAAAACTCTTCATAGAAATACTTCGATTGTACCCAATTCTGTTATACTTTGTGTATCTTTGTCATAAAGATAAGAGATATAACCATACTCGTAGCAGTATAACTTCATCAAAACAAGTTTAGTTAATTGTAAAACTTAGAAAAGCACTTAGCAGAAATAGCATAACAAAGTAACTTCTATATTGAAAATTCTGTTATGAAATTTAATCTATAATATTACTATAAACTAATTATCTACTTATGACAATATTAAATTACTAAATAACTTACTAAGTTTGTTAACTATAAAGCTACTTATTCCTGAACACGAACTGCTTAAATAGAAAAAAAATAGAAACATTGTAAACAATATTTATTTACGAAACATTTGATTCTATAAACAATGTATTTCCGTCTGGCCTACCCCATCTACTAATATACGAAACTCGGAAGAATTTCAATCTTTACGAGGACGGGGGTTTGTTAAGGTTGAACTCAGGTTTAACTCTATTTGGTTTCACTTCATCCACCACATCGTGAACTGAATATATTATATTCGTATGTAAAACAACTTCAAAATCTGCGACGTTTTTTCAACATGAAATATATATAGGTGTACTATTTTTTTGTAATGTATATAGGAGCAAATAATACAGATTTTGTAGCCTTCTTTAAGCATGAGTCGCCGCTGTAATTAGAACTATAACTTAAATACATCCAATTCCCAAAATTACCTCTTCCGTTGTTGAGATATTTTACCAAAGTTGCCCGTTTGCTTGCTCCAGAATTTCCATTACTGATTGCAATACTAAATGCGGGTCATTCTAGGATTCAGTTACTGGAATGGGGAGAAGGAGTAGAGCACAGGGAAGACCATGGAAGCCCATGTGTGTTGTATGAGTTCAATGGGGACAAATTCCAATTAAACTTTTACAATATCAAAGTTTCCTCTCCTAGATCCTTGTACTGCAGTGCATGCAGCGCCGTTGTCTAGATTTGGAACTACACGTGAGTTACGAGTACATCCTGAATATACCTTTCCACCATCCCACCTACCCCCTCACCAATGATTGTGCTTTGTGAAGCAATATACGTGCAGTTGTCTCCTTTAGAAACGAGTAGTTGTTGCAATACCTTTTCGTTGAAATTAATTGAATTGAAGTTTCTATTCTTGGAGAAATTATTAACACGTCTGTAAAATTGTTAACTCACTAATTAATTACCGTTTTATAAAGTCTTTACTTTTTGAATATCGCTTGCAACTTCAAATACACTAAATTAATTTTATTTTATTTTGTTTTAAAGTTGTTGTAAAGTTTAATTCATAAAAGCCGTAAAAGGTGACTGCTTTACGTGCTCAACAGTGGACGCGTACTGTTAGCAATAAAGGCCACTACTACGACACGGCATGCTTGTCGCATACGGCAGCATAGAGGTCGCATGCGGCGTCGCATTTATCGCAGGCTTGTTAAGAAAGCGTACGTACCAACGCCTACTGGATCTGGCCAGTCGTGCATACTTTGCTACTGAGCCGATTTCTTGCCGCAACCTGTGTCATGTGAAACTATTCGCATCTAAAAACGCATACGGCATGCCGCTTACGCCGGCTTTGGCATTTATACTCTATAAAACTTTCATCTTGCTCTCATTGTATTATTTCCATCAATTGTTTCACAACAATCATGGCCTAATCTGTCTTTAACACTTTTAATAAACCATTATCAGAACATGTGGCCTGATGACAACATAAAGCTGCGGTTCGTTGTGCCATATATATAGTTGTGCCTCTTTTCTGTTGAAGTGCCTGAATATGTGATTGAAATTGACGGGTAGAGTTCTATTTCAAGTATTAACTGATGATTTTTTGAAGAGAAATAAACAACTGCTTGGTCACTGTCAATTTATATTTAATATCTTATCACTTATCAGTAAATTGATGTCTCATTCAACGTGAAACTAAATAAATTGGTAAACAGCGTATGGAGCTGTCAAAAATATCATCACCAATTGATAATATAGAAGAGTTTCATATTTTATAAACCTGATTATTTAATTTATTGAATGTTTGATTTTTGTTATTCAAAATCGAACTTTGTACGAGTATTAAGTACTTGAATTAGTTCTAGAAAATACAAGAAATTCAATTAATTGATTATTAAAAAACTGAAAATATTTTGATGAAAAAAATTATTTTCCATTACTTTACTTTTTACTTTAAATTTCACAGATTTCGTGCAAAAGCTATATAATAAATTTGTATAATATACCAGTTTGATATATAACATTTATAAATAATTTTTTCATAGATTTTGTTATACCCTGCATAGTGTATGGTATATCCTCGTAAATTCGAATCCTCGCGTTATCTTGGAACTAACAAGCAACTGGTAGCAAGTTGTACCGTAGTTTATTATCTACTCCACCAGTTCTACGGTTTGTATCAATTTATTTTCAGGGTTCTATTATTTAACCATTTAGAAGATACAGAAGACAAAAGTGATTTCGTATTGCTACATTATTTCCCATTAGTAAATCCTTTCGGTATTCTTTGTGTCAAAACTTTTTCTATAAAAGAAAGTTTTATACGTGTTATACTGAAAGAAAGTGTTAACACTATATGAACAAAATTGAATTCGAAATTTTATTTATTAATAAACTTATAGCAATATTTGTGATGATAATAAGTAAAAATTACTTCTCATTTCTATAGATTTCTTTCTTTGTTTATATAAATAATTTAGCAATTTCTTTAAGCAAATTAAAGGAGCACATAAAGTTTTGATATTATAAGACTATAATGCCGATTATGTGATGTCAAAATATTACAAAAACATAAGCAGCAAAACAGAAGTAAAAATAGTTATAACTATTCACTTTTGAATATTTAAATAAAATAGACATACTAAAAATTGAACAAAATCGAATTTGTAAAAAGAGTGAACATTAACATCACCTGAAGCATATGTTAATAACAAACGGTGACAAAAATTAATTTCTATCCAGCGCATATTTTTTATAATCTCCAAGTGGTCTTCCTTTTTTTGCTGTTTTCCGGAAGCATTGTAATAGGATGCTGCGCATTTTGTCTCTAGCTTTGTAGTCATTTATCTCAGTTATTTAATAAAACCACACCACCCTCGCTCCGCTGCCCTCTGTTTATCCTTTAGTACATATCACTTACTATTTATATACTACCTTACAAATAGACAATTTTAACCAATTAAGTTAATAAATAAGTTCACTAGATGTTACTGAGTAAATAATATAAAAAATGTTCCTTCATTAAATTCACCTTCCTCGTAAGGTTGGGTGAGGGATATAGGGGGGTGAGTGTGAGGTAGTTAAGTTTCCCTGGTGTGTTTTTAAACAGAATATACAACTTTATATACAGTACATAAAACAGCCGAAAAAACAAAGATTAAGTGAGTCCTCGTGCCATAAAGAACAATAACTGTCCTCGAGCGTTGGACGAGTGAGAGGTGGCTGGGGCCCCCCAGTTCATCCCCTGGTCCACCTCCTGGCCTCGTTTCATTTCCTTAGCTACACCCGCTTTATAGAGAATCACAGCACAAAGCCATAGCCAGAAGGAAGTGCAAAACACAAAGGAAGAGCACTTACTGTCAGTAGGCCAAGATTTCACATTATGTCTTAAATTTTTTATTAAAAGGTTTTCGTTATATAAACTCAGATTTATGAAACTGCTAATAGTCTTTTATAGCTAACGAACTCAAGTAAATTTTAATAAAAGAATGAATGTGGAGATGTAAGATATTTTATTTCATTATATATTTAAATGCGTGATACTCATACGCACAGGGGCACAGATACAGTCTTCTTCAAAAACTGTTTCTTTTTCTTTTTAGGTAATCTGAATATATCCAAACAAAATATATCCTAAATTGGCATTTTCACTACAAGAAGTGAGAAATTATGATAAATTACAATAAACATGTAAACATAAAAACGAATTTGACTGAATACATAACAATCGATTGTCATGGATATAAGTATAGCTCCAACACAAAGCAAATTTATCAACATATCACGTTGCACTGTACATATACACGTACATATTTATAATTTTAATAGGGTATAACCTTCCATATCACATTTATATATTTTTTGAACGTGCTCTGAACACGTACGAATTGTACACATTATGCAAAATTATTAAAGGATTATACGATTGCAACACGCAAACTTGGTCCACTATTTAAAGCAGGATTCAAATACAGAAGGGATGTAAAGTTTATCTTCAAAAATGTAGTTTCAATTTTTCTGTTTTATGGAATATAATCTATACTCCTATTAACCTAATTTATATTGCAATAGCGTATTCTTTACTTAATTCAATTTAAGCAAAATTACGAAGTTTTATTCAAATGCATTTTAAGAATAAATTATATTATTCTAAAACATCGTTTAATACACAAGGTATACACCATTCCCAATCTTTGAGTCTACATAATAATAGCTAGAATATATTTGAAACATGAGGAATAAAATCGAAAGAAAACGAAACATCATTATCAACCATAATGTAAATATATAGGTAATTGTCGGCTTTAAAAATAAACAAAATTCTGATTTTCAGTCTTCAATTTATTATGATTTAATTTCGCACTATTTCGTTACATTGTCAATTCATATGTTACATTAGTTTTGTTATTTTTCCGGTTATTAATGGAATACAAAAATATACCTACTATATATACAAGTTTACAAAAATTATGATTACATACAATTCATGCGGGATGTAACCTAGAATTTAAATCGTAGTAATATTTTAAAATTTTAAAAAATTTAAAAGAACTTGATGATTTTTTGGTTGGTAATTAATAAAAAGTAAAGTAAAAATTGAGCGCCAAACACGACACAATGATAGATAGACAGTGCCGAAAAATTTATAAATTTACACTGAAACAGAGTACTTTTTACAATAGAACACGATAAAACAAAAAGAGAAAGTGTAAAACTCTTCTTAAAAGGAAAACGCTATAAAGTTACGATGAAGATTAGAACGTTAACATTGAAAAGAAGTTACAGGCAATAGAATGAGTTTCTTTGGAAAACAATTTGTTACTAGCCAAGAACTCCATACTAACTTTATAACCATACTTTACAATTTATATAAACATAACCTAAAATATATATATACAGTCGTATGCAATATTTCTATACATTAATTCCTGTTTATAATTTAGTACATCTACGTTTATATTGTAAAAGTATCTCGTGTTAAAACAGGTCTGTTGCCACCCCGCGATGTGTGAACGAGTGTTTCAGCTTATATAACCATTACATTACGTATACGTATAGTATAAGTATACGAGTATTTATAATTTACAGCTAAATAAATTATAAAAATACATTACACGAGTATATTTTATTTTCATTTTGATGAATTATTCACTAAAATATGTATAATTACCATACTTGTGGTAAAACACTGAGATTGTAAAATAACGCCAATTTGTATTTACCGGGACGTGCAATGATATATAATTGTAGGAAATACTGCAAAGAAATAATGACATGCATAACATTGTAGCAACACAATGCCAATCTTTTATAATATATGTATAGCGGAGCCGTAGTACCTATACATTAATAGATAATTTGTAAAATTATTTTGTTTATGTTGTTAATAGGACAAAACCCTGCATTTATATAAAAATGTTGAAATTTATATCTTTGAACATATATTTTGCAAACTTGGGCCCATTCTCTATTCCATTCATAATTTTATGTTATAACCTTAAATTCTATGTTTTAAATTTCTTACAGACGTGGATCTCTTTAGATTTACTAAACAGAAGTAAACCCCACATAATTATAGTATATAAGGACCCAAAAAATTAGTAAGAAGTCATCGGTAATAGAACAAGTAACAGATATTATTTTAAAGTGTAATTTCTAACTATGAATTTTCTACTATGTTGATAGTATTTATAATGCCGCTGCCTAATATGTTTACGATTATTCATGTAAGTAATCAATTTAATTTGGACATTAAGCCTAGACACCCAGCGAGCTCTGGAAACTTTTGAAAGAAAAGTATTAAGAACTATATTCGGGCCTGTTAAAGAACAAGGGTGCTGGCGAACCAGATATAATTTTGAATTATATGGACTTTATAAACAACCTCAAGTTACACAGGTCATCCGAAGCAACAGGCTGAGATGGCCACGTCTGGAGATCCCCTGAAGACAATGTTACTAAAATCTACACCTTTAACAACCCTGCGGGATCCCGTACCCGAGGACGACCACCAACAAGATGGCTGGACGACACAGTAGAGGACATCAAAACTTTGAAAGTAAAAAACTGGCAAAGAGTTGCTTTGGACCGATTGAGTTGGAAGAAGCGTGCTGTTGAGGCAGCTAAGACCTACAATAGGTTGTTACGCTCTTAAAGAAGAAGAATCAATTTAATTTGATAACAACAAAATACATCTGGTTCGAGGATCGAACACGAAGACACAGCAGTCACCGGCATCAAGCATCAATGCTCTCATCCACTGTGTCCATATTGTTTTTATCGTTCTTAGAGTAACCTACTGTGAAATTAATTTTCAGTAGAAAGCTCCTGTTTGGAAGGCGTTGGGAACATCTCCATGACCGGTCCTGGTACAGTAAATATTTCTTTACAAATACATGCAGCTAAGCCATGTAGGCCTTCCTAATATGTAACGTTTTGTAACCTGAATGTAACATTCATGTTGTGTATTTACTGAGAATATACTATTTATATTTCTGTATTATTTCTTTAATAATTCCTTCGGTTACTACATTTATTTTACCAATACTTAACACATGTTATTTTAGATTTATATTTAATTTAAATATGAATTATATCCGACACCCAAATATTATCACTAAATAAAACTAAAATATTACTCTCTATGATATAATGGGGATCTCATATTAACACTCATGTACTCGTAGTATTAAGTTTCGCGGGAGTATACAACATATGTTATAACTGCATTAAAAGTAAGTGTAAAAAGTGACAAAGCAAACAAATTAATACAAAAACCCTCATAGATTATTTGTTCAACTTTTTTTTTTTTATTTTTCCATCCCATTAGATGTCACCCCTTATGTACAGAACACTGAAGTACTTATGGAAACATCTAAATGCATTTGCAGATGCAGGATAAATGCTCAATACTGTGATTTACAATTTATCTGCCATGTTACACATCTCCCCCGCTGTGTGTCAGCACTGGCAATCGTCACAACTGGCCGCGTTGGGGCCGCGTTACTTGCATTGCGAGAACAAACAATACACAATATACTCGTAACAGAATAAACGCCTTTTTAAACGATCAGATCAGATCTTCAATCAGATTCAAAATCGATAATAGTTTCATTTTAATACTCTTCAGATTTTCGGAGTCCATGATCCAATTCGATTTCAAAGTGTACTTGTTTTCGTATTAAGTGTACATGGATAAGATACAAGACAAGTTGAACTTTTAAGACAACTGACATCAAGAAACTACTGAAAGTTACTGATTAAAAACAAAAATCTGGCAGACTGGCTTTTATATACTATCAGATCAGTTCAAATATATGTCTCCGTTCAAATTTCAGTGCTTATAGGTATTTACATACGATAAACGGACAGTTTGTCTAAATCTGAACCAAGTTATCTAAAAAACCTTGATGTAATATGTACTATACATCTCCACACATTTCAATAAATCGCATTTACAGTTACAATACTATTTGATATTATTTGTTGTATATATATTACATACAATCTATTCAACAGTCTGTATTTATCTTCAAGAAAAACACACAAAATATAATGCACAATTTTTTAAGAAAATATTCGTTACGCATTCATATATTCACCATATGCTACATTAAATATGCAACAGAATAAAATGCCCCTTCATACATATATTTTTTAAATCTCCCTCAATTTTGTAAACCCCCTATGTCCGGTAAGGGCGTGATGCATTTCCATTTATCTCAAGAGTTTCGATTTCTAATAACTGCATTCAGGAAGAGGGAATCAAATGTGTGAAAAGTAATGTAAAAAGGAAAATATTAGGGAACTTGGTAGAATACGAGGACTTTATTATTTTGCAATCCGTAGGCTGTTTTGATTTGTGTAGTGTGTAGTGTGTAGATATTGAAGATTAAATACAACTAAAATTATGCAGACACATGAAAGACGATTTCCAATATTTTGTTATTTAAGGAAATGTAGTCTAACCTAAAATAACTTAATAGTAGTGAGTAGAACTTACAAAAAGTCGTCTTTTATTTTGCATTGTCTCTAGAACATCAAAACATTCCAAAAATTGCTAAAAGTGATTAGAGATAGAAATACGTAGTGTTAAGAAATTTTAAACACGTATTGCTCGTAAGAACATTTTTCTAAATGACATTCTTTATAACGTAATCATTAGAAATTTGATTTATACCTCCATTCTTCTTCTACATTCTTCTTCTTCGTTTTCTAACTACAGGGCAGATGAAACAAAAAGGATTAAAGAGACAGGCAGTACCCTATAATTTGATTTTTTACGCGCTAATTAACCTCTTTTTTTAATTTAAGAAAAAAGAGCCCACAGACAAAGTGACATCAAGTCGTTATCGCTGTTTAAACTCTTTGTTTGGCGTAATTTAGCTTTGTTTTATATCCAGCAAATCTAATTTACAATCTGCTATTTATATGAGATAGCAGAAATTCAATATCTTTATGTAACTAGAGAGTGTGAAGAGCCTTTAGGGCATCATTATATTAACACGTATTTATATTTACTTTAAACTTGAATTTCCAGAATGTATTCGTACAACCTACCCGCACCCGCACCCACCCTCGAACCCGTATATAAAAGCACCGTCCATATAAACACCTACTTCTAGTTCTAAAGTTGAATCATCGGCAAGTACTATGACATGAACTTTGACACTGGTCCTGACATGATGAAGTTTGACATGGAACAGGACCCTACTACGGACAACTCTCATTCATCCAGTTGCCGATCTAGCTTCTGATGGGTGTCACTTCAGTATCTGTTTTATTTGCAAAGGACCCCTATATTATACTACAGTGCTATACGTCAGTGATCTCCAAACTTTTTTAACCATTTTAGTGAGACAGAAAACAGAAATATTTAGGCGTTTCGTGGACCAGCGACACATATCACATGTGTCACTGTATACTGTATGTTGTTCTAATAATTGTGTCATCAATGATTATACGTCTTATTAGTTCCTTAAATATATGTTTAAGAGTAATGTCCCACGTGATCTTTTTTTCTCTATAGTTTTCCGATCGGATCGTAGTGGTCGATAAATAACACTGGCAACCTCTTCAACATCCACCTTACAGACCAGAGTCCTCATGCGACTACCATATGTTTGTTCCACTGAAAAAGAAATTAGAAGGGGAAAGATTTGAAGATAACGCTGTGATACAAACAAGCTACTGTGGCAATAATCTTCTTTTTTCCATGAAGACATCAAATGGAGAAATGGAATCCAAAATGTATTTCTGAAGGAAACTATGTAGAAAAATAAGTCACTCCATTTGTATTTTTATAAACCTCTACCTAAATATTTCGGTTGGTATTTGAATGACCTCGTTACAATACCTATAGCAGATTTCTTCTTTTTTATCCTCCCATCGTACTTTCTGATGTTCCCCACGTTGGAAACTACTGCTACATGTTTTTGCCAGCACTATACTCATATATTATATATTATTGGTTTTATTTAGAAGGGAGATCACCTTCTCAAACATCATTCATTTTATTTTTCCCCCAATTCACCCTCCCCCTATTCATTAGGGGCGGTCAGGTTAGGTTGGTACACTCTCTCAATTACTTTTAGGGAAATTTGGTAACTATCCTTCCATTAATTGTGTTTTTATTTCTTTTGATAGATCTTAAATTCATTTCCTTACTGCTTTTGTTATTCAAAATTTAGAGGAAATTGATTTCAGACAGAATCTGTAATAAGTCGTTGAATGCATAAATTGCAACTGTGACAATGCAGTCATTTCTATCCAATACTCGAATGTTGCTTTAATTATCTTAGTGGATAAAGTGGTTTTAGAAATGTTGAACACGAATGTCTATAAACAGAGATGTAACAATCAGAAATCAATAAAACTAAATTAGATTTCATTGATATTTTAGGGAGAAAAATCTAATAAACAAAATGTAGGCGAACCACGTTGAAAAGAATAAACATACACACACATACAGATAGCATAGAGATACAAATATTTATTTGATATATAACTTTTGAAATATAAGCGTACAACGTTATCTATAACTACTTCATTGTACCCAATTCATCCTAATATTTGTTAGCTACAAAAAATAATTTTAATTGTTTTTTAAAAGTTTGAAATGACCCGCTGAGCATAGTTACGTTTATGTGAGCTTTATTTAAGACAGGATTTAATGGATCGAGAAATATCGGTTTCCTCCACTTTGTTAGTTTAATGACATCATTTATGATTATTAAACATAATATTTTTTACCTAATGTTAAGTTTTGTTATTTACCAAAGGTTAACATATTCGCATTTGTGTTCCGTTATCATACATATAAAACATGCAAGAGACATTACATTTTTTTACTTATATATTAATTTATTATGTATCATAATATCTTGCAGTTAACGGAAATAGAAGTAGTGAATGAGATTAGCAGAAAGAATCAAACGAGGAAATGTTTAAGACGATCTGGAAAGTACGTAACGTAATGTAAATTAATGGTATTGTAATTTACAGGACGAAAAAAGTGCCGTGGACTTAAAAAGCTCATCAAATTATAATAAAAAAATTAATATATTGTCTTGCAAATATAGCTTTAATAACGTCAGCAAATCGAGATCATATTGACTCACAATATATTGAAGATCGAAGGCGAAAGCTGAGTCATGAACGACTAGATCATACAAATAAACGGCTTTCTTATTTCTACTTACACAATAATAATAAAATATGACACCCCTATTATTGTTTTTCCAAATTCACCTCGGAAGTCGGTTACAACAATATAATGCTGTATTATAAACACATAAATTTCTTTTACAAGCTGATAAGGACTGTTTCAGTAAATTAGAGCGCTCGTAAGAGGATTGCTCTACTGGTAGCTCATATTTTTCTTGACAACACAGATAGCTGACTTATTGATTTATATGAACAGTAATTGGGTTATATGAGAAATATAATCCTAAATAAATATATTCTTTAAGTATATGTTATTGTATATAATACGTAAACATTGCAAACTTAACTTTGTAAGTATTATGTTATATACGAGTATAATAACCTATATATCATACATAAGTAATCATTATATATAATATTTTAGTTTATATACTTTATATAAAAGTATATATGTATACATATACCAAAGTCAGAGCCGGTGTTCGATTTATTTGTATAGAACGCTAAACTTCAGGTTAACATTTTTCTGATACTAACTGGAAATAATTCTTTAGCTCATAGATATATGTATTAACCCTCATGTTACGGCCCTGTTGGCCATATAGCAAACGAAAGAACACATTTTTTACTTATCTTTGTTAAACCTAAAGAAAACCTACAACATTAACCACAATCAACTTAAACTTAAATATAACAAGACCCAGATATGCATGTGTTCTTTAGCTCCATATTTTTTGTGTGTAAATTATAATGAAACCCGATCAATATTGGTATTTAAAATGTATATTTTATTATTAGTTCTAGCTGGCAAATAAATTCATAGATTTGTGTTACTATGCCAGTTGGAAATTATACATTTTGCAATATCATCCAACGTGTGTAATACTGTAGAAATAACTTGAAAAAAATTTACTACGCTGATTGGAGATTGAATTCCAGATATTATATATATCATTGTACGCGTGCGAGTTATATATTACACTGGATATAATTAATGTTAAGTCGATTTTCCTCCACTCTAAAGGGATATGCGATGCCAGTCGTCAGACCATAATCCGAAGTATATATTTATTTTATTTTTAATGTTTTTGCCATTTGACACTACGTGCCTTAACTCATTTATTGTTTACATGTCATTATGCTTAATTCTATTTTGATCCTTATTAAATCAAAACATTCTCAATCCTTCCAAACGAAAAAAATAATAAAATTATCCTATAAAAATAAAAGCAAAACTGCTACTGCTACTGCCTTGCTCCTCCTGCTACTCTCCCTCCTGTTTCTACTCTGCCATTCCTTCTCTTTCCTCGTTCCTTTTCACTATCTCCGCCATCCAACTCTTCCCTTCTCCATAATCCGGCATAATATGTGTGCAGAATTTTCATCTGCATGTGTAAAAAGGAAGTGGTACTAAAGTAGTTAACGCTTAGGAAGATCATCCCAACTATAATGGCTCATTGAAGTGTGTTCAACCGAAATGTATGTCGTTTAACCAACACATACTTGCCATTGGCATAGGAGAGTGCAATGTCAACGGAAACTCCCATTCACATACCACTTGATTATAATCCAGACTGGGGCTAACCCAGAAAATCACCCATCCAAACCGTGACCAGGCCAACTGGTGTCCGATACTTCCCAAAACCTTCGATCTACCATCGTCGTTAATAATTTTCTGTTATTTTTCGTATTCAACATGAGAAACACACTACTCTAAGGTCCCCTTCTGGCAGGATTAGGTAGTAGATACGTGTACGAGTATTTTATGCATCTTCCAAATTATGATATGTTGTGATTTTTATTACAATAGACTACCGCAAAATATATCCCTAGATTTTATAAACGTATATATAATTTATATGTATTACACAGCAATAAAACACCCCTAAACCATGTGATACGTAGTATTGTATTGTATACGTGTACAGTGTGGCTGTGGATATACAGATTCCAGGCTTAGGCAGGGTGGTTCCTACACATAATATAACACGTGAAATATTATTACTTACTACTTGAGGTAGATATACTCGTATGAAATTTTATTGACTATTTATGAATGATTTGGTTTAGTTACTAGTTTCTCTTATTACTCACTTTTTAATTTGCTGTTGTAAACTATATAAATAAAAATCGTACTCGTGCTGAGTAGAGAGTAGTGTAGAATAAATAAAATGTGTTGTACTTGTAACAACTTGTGCGATAACTCAGTAAACATAGTTACGTGTATTTAAAGTTTATCTAACAAAACAAAAGGTACCTGTCTTATAAACCATGTTACCTAATATGCAAAGTTTTGTGACCTATTTTACTGTTTTTTGAAAAATAAATCTACTTATTTGTCTTTTGATATAATCATATAATTTCTTTTTTTTAATTTAAGTATTATAATTTACACACTATCAACCTAATGATATTAAGTAAATTTTATCTTACTGGTTTGTGAGTAGTGGATCTAGTGATCCACTTTCTCCTACACATAACTTCTTAAAAATACCTTTTCAAGGATTATACAATCTTAGATATTAAGATTCTTTTCAAAACTCAGAGGATTATTAAGTGAACTATTACTTAAAAATGTAAGTAAACATTAATATTTTGTGTTTAGCGGGATTTCAAAACAAAGTTTGCATGTTATGTAAAAAATAATAAAAGTAGCGATGAACAAGATATGGAAAGGAGGAAACCTGCCGGACAGCTGGAGAGAAGGGGTAATAACGCCGATATATAAAAAGGGAAATAGACATGAAGCCAAAAATTACAGGGGTATCACACTACTGAACACAGGGTACAGGATTTATGCAGGGATTGTTAGAGAAAGACTGGAAGAAGAGGTAAAAGTAAAAGAGATACTTCCCGAGACACAAGCAGGCTTTAGAAAGGGACGAGGGACTTTAGACAATATATACGCACTGAACCATGTAGTTGAAAAAGAGCTAAGTGAAAAAGGAGGACAGATATATGCAATGTTCATCGACCTTAAAGCGGCGTTTGACATGGTCGACAGACAGAAATTGTGGAAGTACATGAGAAAGAAAAAAGTAGATGAGGACATAATGAAATGTATTGAAGAAATTTACGAAGAAACAAGAATGAGAATAAGAGTTGGGGGTGAAGAATCAGAAGAATTCTGGACAGACAAGGGGTTGAGGCAAGGTTGTCCTCTGAGCCCCATTTTATTTGCGATATATACAGCAGACTTGGAGGGGGTAATGGAAAGAGGACAAGACGGGGGGGTGCTAATAGGAAGGCACTACAAGATATGGACTTTAGCATACGCTGACGATATAGTCCTGTTGGCAAAAAGGGAAGGAGAGCTGCAGGAGATGGCACACCGGCTAGGGAGGTATATAGACAGGAAAGGACTAGAGTTAAACGTGGAAAAGACAAAAATTATGGTATTTAAAAAAGGGGGTGGAAAAAGGAGACTTAAAAGGTGGAAATACAAGACAGAGGACATTGAGGAAGTTGAAGAATTTAAATATCTGGGCTACACTTTTAAAAAGAATAATGGAGAAGAGGCGCATATAAGGGAGGTGGCAAAGAAGGCAGAGCAAGCAATGCGACGGGTATGGGGACTAGGGGAAAAGGTATTTGGGGGGGACATACAAAAGAGAATATGGATATACGAGAGACTGATAGCCAGTATGATGTCGTATGGAGCAGAGGTTTGGGGGTGGAAGGAACAAGAAAAGTTGGAAAGAATACAGGTAAGATATATGAAATGGGTTCTAGGGCTGGACAGGTGCACGCCAGGATACATGGTGATGGAGGAGCTAAAGAGGGACAAGATACGAATTAAAACAGGGGAAAGAGCGGTAAAATACGAGGAGAAATTGAACAGAGCGGAAAGCAAAATCTTAAAGAAAATAAGAGAGGATTACATAAAGAATGGGGGGAAAGGAGGTCCAAAAAAGAGAAAAGAATACTTTGAAAGGAATGGAATGGCGATCGAGGAGGCAGAGAGGAGAAGAGAAGGTGGCGCAAGTGTGGCAGAGGAGCTAAGGAGAAGGGATAAGGAGACACAACAGCAGGAGAGAATGGGAAAAATAGAAAAAAGTAACTACAATAAAAGATATAAGAGGTTATGGGAAAATAATGTGCCTCAGTACCTTATAGAAAAGGACATAAAACACATAAGAAGAACAGCAAGGTTTAGATTGGGAAATGAGGAAAAAGGAAACAGATACTGGGAAAAGAGTGAGGAAAGAAAGTGTAGAATGTGTGGAGCGGAGGACGAAACACTGGAGCACATTAAGTTTGAGTGTAAGGAAAAAGTAGCAAGCGAAAGGAATATTGGACAGCTATTAAAGGGAGGCAGTGAAGGAAAGAGGTGGATGGCGGAAATAGTAAGAAGAAAAGGAAAAACAGGAGAATAAATAATCTGGTGGAGGATAATAGAGAGGGTCAAAAGAAGAAGAAGCAGAAAGCACTTTTGGAAGTAGTAAAAGTCGAGAAGATTTTAAGTTTATTTTAAGTTTAGTTTTTAAGTTTGGAATGTATATAGGAATGAAATGTATTAGAAATATAATACTGTAGATTGTAAAGCCGAAAGGCATACACAATTAATATATAAATAAATAAATAAAATAAAAGTAGTCTAAGTTGCTAGATTCCCTGAAAACAATTTTTGCAATTTACCTAAGATCGAAAGAAAATTTCTTAGTAATGTTCAGTGTCAAGTTAATATAGGAAATGCGTCTTTAAAAATAAATTATAAATATTTACAAGTAATTATATTTGTAAAAGTGTTTATTTATTTTATTCTATTAGCGTCGTTAATAGGGTAGATGCAGATGCAAGAGAAAACCTTATATAAATTAAGTAACATGGCACTAAATATTTTGTAGATGTAATAAATTTATTATAATTCAAATAAATCAGAGACCCTAACATTTTGATGAATGTTTTGTTTAGTCTCCGCGTGAGATATATCTCGTGGAGTTTTAGATTTATTCCTTTTTTACATTACCATCCCACGGAGCAATATCTAACCATGTTCGAGTACATAGGAGATTGTCCGTGGCTTCCACACATAAGGTACAACACACTGGTACAGTGGCGGTGGATAGTTTCCGGAAGGAGGGGCTGGTACATTGAATCGATAGAAGTCTTCGATATAATAATACTCGGAGGTTCGTGGGCCCATCTGTGGTTTTACAGAAGGATCATTTGATGCGTAATTTTCCCCTACTCTAGATAATGTTGTACGGACGCCCATGCCCATTCACTGCAACCAAATCTAACATTGTCCACACTGTACTAACTGAATTGTAAACTAGAACGTATATTTTCCGACATCCTTGTAATATCCTTGTAGATTCCACCTCACAGGACCTAGGCAGTACCAGAGCCTGAGGTTGAACATAACATACAAGTTGTCAACGGGTGCAAATGTCACGCTGACGACAAATTCAAATTTAACGTTGTGTAACGTCGAGCATCGAACATGTCAATAACCGTACAACGAGATATCGTTTTATTGAATTTCATATTTGGCAAACGGTGATTTTTGCTTATTATGTTTACATATGTAAATACTGGAATATAAAATTTTGTTTAACTTTCAAAATGAATATAATAAATATATTACCATAACTAATTTTTAATATAAAAAATGAGATTTTATATTAAATGTTTGTGAATATTATTTTATTTATATTGATTTCTTGAATGTAACAGAATTCCCAGTAAACATTTTGGAGTAAATTCTACTTAATTTCTATTACATATCATGAGTTTTTTGTCTGGAACGTGTTCGTTTTCTATTCAGTCGTTCATAGGAAAGGCCCTTTTTATGAGCTACAGATATTGCAACGACGGTTAACTGCTGAAATAAAAGCGGAGTCCGTTTATGATTTATGACCGGAGTTATAAACTTGAAACTAGTAGGGGTATAAAACTTAATTGAATTCTACTTTTTAGAGTCTGCAAAATATAAATATTTAAATGAAGAAATAAATAGATGTAATCTTTAGTACGGATCGTGATTTTTTTAATGAATATTATTCCTCTTCAACAATACTCGTTATATTAGTTTTTTACATTGTTTTGGTGGTTCAAAAATTCACGATCGGCAGGTCTGCGTTAGGTTTAAAACCTCTGTCTTACCATCGCTAGGTACTATCTTCGTTTATATACATTCTATTCGGGGATTGAGCCGGAGATAGCGTCTGTCTATTACCATTAAAGAAATATTTGTTGAAAAAGGATAGCATATACTTTAAACATCTGTACTGAACGAAATATTATACAACAAGTGTAACGGTGAAAAATATATTTTACTTGTCTAACGCATCTCGTTTCTCTCTCACTTTGGAATAAATGAGATGAAAGTGAACTTAAAAAAAATATATCCATGTAAGAAAGAAACAGAAATACTTAATGAATGATGTTGGAAAAAGAAAGAATACTAGAAAGAATAACTAACACAAAATCTGTGACAGGTAGAGGTACGAATGACTCGAACTTCACCAAATAGAGCACTTCACCAAATTGTTTACTGGGTTACGAACGCAGTTAAGTAATATAATTTGAATTAGTAAGGCTTGTAAAGTTACGTTCTGAGCTAAGTTTAATTACAAGAAGTTATTATTTTATTTATAATAATCACAGTTCTATCTTCCGCCATATAATATGTTTCGGCATTGATTGTTGGATTATATTATGTTTATTATGATTTGAATCATATTAGGAAAATTCGTAATAGTGATAGTTTTCTCTATTGGAACAAAATAAGAATATATTCTCAATAAAGTAACGATTCAGAATTAAATTTAAGAATGATATTAGAGAACTTGTACCTAAAATAACAAAAACAAATGTTTTTAATTTTAAAGTTATTTCTTTTACGCTGATATCTGCACAAAACCTTATTTCAAACAAACTAGTAGTTTGTAAGTTGTAAATCCTGCAATTCATTTTTGTTTTTTTTTATTCCAAGTTTAATTTTCTGGTTGGTTACTGACTTTACTTACAATTTTTTATCAACGATTTACATCAATATATAGAACATATATAATATGATAGACTACAAAAGTTTTTATCTTGAAGAAATTTGTCAACTACTACTTAGATTGTTTTTTATTGAATTTTTCTACAATGGCTCACTAATTCTTATCGGAATATAGTTTGTGAACAAAAATAAACAACTTCAGATAGAAAAACGACAGATAAAGTTTATATCGGAACGGAATTATTGTATATCTTTATTTTGTCATTGATAGGTAAAAGTTTTTAAGAGGCTTGCTTGGTACGAGTACTTCTTCAATAAGGATCAAAAGAGTTCTTTTTAAACTTTAATAGACCAGTTTTTTTGTCTCTTTGTTTATATTCTTATATAATAACAAAACTTCTTGTATCTATACAATACTGTGCAGTAACATGAAAGAGTCTGAGATAGCGAACTACGAGTATATTAAAGTTATATGGGAATCATAAAAAATGAACGGGGGTTAATAATGACTAGCAAAATTGTATAATGTCTTACTACACATAATATGTTACCACAAAGAAGAAAATGTAATATTATAATTTGAAAAATATATCATTTAAATAGGAAAGGTATTGTAATATTTATATCCGAATGGGCTTGTGTCCTATGTCTTAATTTCTATAAAAGTGTACTATATATTGATAAAGTAGGTTACTAGAACCTCAAATGTTCAATTATTTTTTAATAACTCCTTATATGTTAGGAGATATTAACAATTAAAAAAGTCATTTTGTCTCTTTAATTATTAAAGGGATTCAACGTTGTACACATTCGAAGTGCATGTGACATCACAATCCTTGTGTAAGGTTACCAACCTTACAGCTCATAAATCTCTGCTATATGTACTTATATATCAAAATATCAAATATTATTTACAACTATTTCAAGGAACAATCAAATTTCAATATTATGTCTACCTTAGCAGGGTCAAATAAAATAAAAACTTATTATTCTTTGATTTGACTTGATTAATTGACTAGCAACAGCTACAGAACATTACCACAGCACTGACCTACTCAACAAATAACTGACGTTAAAATGCATTTCACGTCACACAAATATGGCCAACCATTTCTAGCGCTAAAACTATAATTCAAACTTTTAATTGCTATATCTCCGTCAATATTTAGATATTTAATAAAATAGACACGCCAATACACATTTATTAACATCAATTTCAATCAACAATTGAAAAATCGACCACTAAAAAATGAGGACACAAGCCCATTTAAACAATATTTTTAATAGACCAGATATACATAAAACTTAGTCATTTTTTTCTTAAAATATAAGTGATAATTTTTAACAGTGTGGTGCTGAACATAACATTGTTAGAAGCCGCGATAAGGAAGGATTAACTGTTACTACTTACTTTGCGAAGAAAATTCATAAATTTCATGAAAAGTGCGTTTTCTGATCAAATGGAAGATGAGATGTTACCTGAAAATAAAACATACTGTTAGAAAAATTAAATAATATATAAAGTACTGTAAAATAACACATTTAACATCAGCCTATTTCCGCTGCTAAGTCCTATCGCCGACTTGAATTACTTTAGTTTAAAAAGTAGGACCTGAAAATTTTCCACTTCAGTTCTATCAGTCGGATCACAGAAAATATGATTTAAGGAACATCTTAATAACCAAGTAATACTACCATCCACATTAATAGCTTGCTTTATATATTGTATATTGGCTTATTGTCATAGAATCACCCTGTGTTATAAAGATGTTTAATACATAGGCAATAACATAACAATGTTCACTGCATATGACAGCCACAATACGCAACTATGAGAAAAGAATGTCAACCAAAGAACCAAAGATGCCATAACACCCTTATAAATACTTCGACACCCTTCAAGTACATGTAAACGTATCACAATTCACGACCCTTCCACAGACCGCCACCCTATCCCATTCTAACGGAAGATCACAACGAGCTGTTGTCACATGTTGGATGATGCGAAGAAGATGAAGTAAACATCCAGATAAAGAGACCGAGACTATCATCCCGGTATCCACTATGATTGCATATTTAAAACTCATCTACATATCTTTGAAAAATCACTGAAGTTGTTGGAAGCCTATTCGTTATTGAAATCATAATGACATTAAAGTTATGTTTGAGGCAAGTTTGTGTTCATATTAAAATATTGTTGTCAGAAATTGTATGAAATATATCAACGCTTTCTATGTTAGTCTAATCTGATCAAAATTATAACCACTATATAAAATTATAAGCATCTATAATATATCTATCTATCAGATATACAAATAAATGTTGTATACACAAATTATAGGAAATTGAGTTATATATCAGATTGATAACAACTATTTTTTGCTAGGATCCATTTCTTCACGATAAAGGTCTATTTCAATAAAACTGGCTGGTAAACAAAATAGTCTTAGTCGTAAAAATTGTCTCTCGCGAACTAAGTTTTTTATAGCACTTACAGCTTAACATCTTTTTTAAAGTCAGATTGATGTTCAACCAAATGCATCTCATGCAAAAAATGCATTCCTTTAAAAATGTTTTTGGCTGGCAAGTTATTTTGTATCCAATGTACGAGTATCTATGTAATCTACATATTTTCTTTTGTAAAATCATTACAATTTCTAAGTGCAATCAACAAATAAGTAAGCGAATGTCTAGGGACCGAAATTTAGGAAAAGCTCTGATACTAAGAGAGAAATAATAGTGAGTAGATTCAATTGACTTTCGCAAATTCCAATTGTGACTGTACCTGTATTTACTAATTTCGGCTTTAAAATCTCCATTATATTTTATCTAACCTTACTGTTCACATAATTAAAAATAAAATCAACCAAAATTGATTCGAGCAAAGCAATTGTGATTAGATACAATTGATTTTCTTTTCTCTCTTGTACCAGACCTATAAAAAGGTTAATTCGGCTCTGTATATATCATTTATTCCTTTTTTGGAAAAAGTTTGCACATGTGAATAGGTGAGAGAGCTAGCAAAGTGCCCGTATTTTATATTGTGTCTGTGGCCCGATCAATGCCTAATCCGCTCCTTCATATACTCCAATATAATACAGTAATATACATTTACAAATAATCTTTTTTTATCAATAAAATAACGTAGAAAGTTCGAACACGCCAGACGAAAACCTACTCGTAATTTCGAAATCCCAGTAATAAATTTAATAGGCTGTAAATATGACTGTTTAATAAACTGCATGAAATATTTTGATGTTATTCGTTATTAACATACTTTAGCTACTTATATATGTACTCAGATTCTATATAAACGTAATACTTATGTATTAGCGACATCATAAAAATTATACCATTAAACTTATTATGCAGAAATAATCTATATACACTTGATATCATTTTATAGTATACTCAATAACTTAAATATTTTTAATATGAAGATAAAAGTTTTATGGGGATTATTTATCACAAAGAAGTTTCGTATTCAGGTTTCATAAATCACAGATATTGCCATTTTCCTTATACAATATTCAATAAATATCGATATTAAAAACTGCTATCTGTAGCATAAGGTCGCACTCGCATCGCATCGGTTCGGTGAATGCTCCCGAAATAAAATACAATTTCAAAATATTGTTTGACGACAGAGTGGGCGAGAGCATTGATGCTTTACACTGATTGCTGTGTCTTTGGCTTCGATCCCCGGATCAGAGTTATATATTTCTAAAATTGGTTTCACCTAAATTTTAATTACTATTTAACTTTTTTTAATTTTTCATCTCAAGATATTCTTTTCCTTCTGAAATACCAATTTTAGATGTGACATCACGAACCCCTCCCCCCTTTTCAAGTTTTGTCACACTTTAGAGAACCCCCTTTGTATGTAATGTAATTAATAAGGAAAAATATCTGCGTGATAATCGTATCTTTCAATCACCTATATCTCTGTACACCAAATCAATTTACAAATACTTTAATTTCCTTGTATCTTGTGTGCATGCTATCGTCGCGTCTTCACCATAGCCTGTTGTTACTTTATCAACACTTTTATGTAACTACGCTCCCGTAACAACGTGTCAACTTGTCAATCTGGTCAATGACAACTGTTAATATAATATCAAATATTGATTTAGTTCTTGTTTATTTTTTATAATAAAATTTATTTAAAAATCAGTAGAAACTAATATAACCACTTGGAATATTGAATGAGTTACACAGATTGAATATTTTATATATGTAACTATATATAAACATTTTTATTATCAATTATTTATATACGTAAAGTATATCTTGCAGACCCGAGAAGATAAAATGCGCTGCTTCAATCAAGTTGGGTTCATATAATAAAATGAACGGCTAGTGCATTCATTTAGTGTTTACACAGAAGAAACCATTAAAAGTAATGCATTAAAGGAGGTACAGGACGGATCGCCAATGTCGAAAGACGAAATGCAAAATATAAAAGGAACAAACAAAAATCTGTGAGAATAAATTTCTCAATTTCCAATAAATGCCTGTTAAAATTATTTTTTGATGCATGTAATAGTTTAATAATTAAAAAATTACCTATGAATGAAATCAAATTAAAATTCAATTCAAATTAAATATTTTAAAAAAGTAATAATAAATTTGACAACATTTACTGTGTGTTTCTTATTGGTTGTGATAATTTCTTTTCTTTATAATTCCAAAAAAGGTTTCTTTATATACATGTAAGTTTTTGAAATTTGTGTCACCATTTTTTCAGAGTTAAAAGTTATGTCATGTGGTGAAATTGAGCTAAAACTTATGATACATATGGAAATTGGTTATTTTTAATCATTTCTAAAAAGATAACTCTGAAATCTAGGGCACTAAAATTTTGAGACAGCATGTATTTTAACTATTTTTACCGACCCTTCAAATTTGAAGACATTTTCATCATTTACGTAAAGGTGTTGTACCTTCTTATAAAAAAAAGTTTTAAAATTGCTTTGAGTAAATTAAATACAACGAATTCGCATAGAAATAAAGCTTATGATAACAGCTACTTCTAAAGTCGTATTATTATTCATACTCTATTGTCTATATACTCTATTGTACTACATTCTATTTGTATTGTTTTAAAAACACAAATGGCAACAATGAAACAATTTAAATTAACAAAAGAATCGCTTAAAAACAAATTGTGAACTTTAAACTCTTATTTGTTGTTGAATTTATTCTTGGAGAATATTTTGTATAATAGTACAAAACAAACTAAAGAACTTTTAATAATTCCTTTTATAAAAAACTAACAACCTAGCATTAAACGTCCGAATGAAAGTTGATAAGAGAGGGGTCAAAATAATTACATTTCAGTCTATCTAAATCAAATTTGTAAAATAATGTCTTTTATCGTTTATAAATTGATTCTCAGATTCCATTCTATGCAGTGAGAATTGTTTTTTTTATTTATTTAACGCTAGCTTATTTCCGATGCTAAGTCCTAATACCGACGACCTCTTACGTATGTTGGCAGTTTTTGTTGTTGTGCGCCTCACCGTGTAGACAGCACCACTGTCCGATAAATTTGTACAACAACAACCAAACCCGAAAAATGTAACTCTAGTCCGTGCATCTATTGTACAGCCACCCTTACTGTATTGCAGTAACTACCCACTGATTTTTACTTCTCCTATAAAACCAGTCATCATAAACAAATAAGGATTACAGTGGTGTAAAGGATGCAGAGAATTTAGCTACAAAATAAACGGCAACATTTATTGTATGGCAGCCAACAATGCACTCACCGAGTTATATTCGGTTTAGCAATTTGTACAACAAGAACAAATTATTTTACAACTTCGTAAAACTAGAAGCATTAAATAACATGATTCGTAAAACAATAACAAGTTGAGAAACATAAACTGAGTTTAGTACAGTGTGGAACAGAAGCATTACTGTATGTTACAGAACGTGCATCTCCAATCTGTAATCTGTAGCTCCACTCAAGTGATGTAAAAGTTAACCCTTTAAGCTCAAAATACTAAACGTGTATATTTTATATTTTTATAGTTTGTTTGGTTAAATCCGTTTACAAAAAAATTTTATTATCATGCAAACAGAATCATAAAATAACAAAATATAACCGTTTCTGTCAACACGGCGCCGAAATCAGTCTTAAAACAAGATCGTAAAAGTAAAAACAGCTATAGAAAATGTCCTCGTCCTTAAAAAATTACAAGTATGATGTAAAAATGCAGGGGAAGTTTGTATAAGTTATTTATGTAACGTACAGCATGCTTCCGAAATAATCAAATTAACTTTTAAATGATTACAATTTATATTTCAATTCAATTTTCATTATATTGGCATTGGATGTATTTAAAGTTGAGATGAGACAAATTATCGCCAGATAGAATTTAACCTGAGTTGAAGTAACATGCTATTATTTTCAATTTGTTAATCTTGATGATGCGATGATAATGATTTACAGTTTTGAGTTTACCCAGTAAAAATTCAAATTGACGGTCATTATCTAGCTCTAGTTTTTCAAAAAATCACTTGATGACTTTCAGTTGAACATACGGTTAAAAATATTACCTTTAAATTATTTGTGTTACACCTTGTCTATAAAATTGAGGTTATAATTACAAAATATTAATAATATATTTTATTACCTAATGCATTAAGATTGTGATTGGAGATATTTATTATATTTTCTATTTTTATTTATTTGAAATACATATATTTTTATCAGGCAACTAGTGACATTTCTGTTATCAGCTGTCATCCTTTAACTGATAATGCAATCATGTGCGACAGAAAGTGATGTTTGATGCCTGATGGTGTCAAGTTTTTGATGCCGTGTGTTTGATCAAAAGGTTTATTGTGTTCAAAAATATTGATACCTATTAAAAAATATATTTCCGTTATAAAACATACACGGGCACTCCGCTTATAACAGAACATACGTAAAACGAAATTAAATTTTTAATAGAAAATTGACTATATACCCGCTAAATATAAAGCAACGATATAACCTTAAATATATGTAACAAATAAATTAAACGAAACCTAATTTAACCTAAAAAAGTCTAATTTTGGTCAAAATAAAATTACAGTAAAAGCACAATATTTCAGACCGTTAAAATTGTGAAGAAAAAGCAACGTCATAAACCCAGGTGACAGAAGAAGAGATACACAGAAAATTCCCATGGAGCAATCAAATATATATAAATTTAAAATAAAAACCTCGTATATTGTAACTTATATTTTAAAACAAAATTCTTTTGATTTTGTAATAAGTAAAATTTTTTACGTAACAGGTATCTTTTGTTATGTTAGATACACCTTAAATATACGTAACTGTGTATAACCAGTGCATAAATATCTCAGAGTTCATATCTTCAAGATGAATATTTCTTTACATATTCATATACATTACCATTTACTACCAACTTAAGCACATGGTACAGTTTAGATAAGACCTGGGTCTAGGCATCCTGGGAACTTCTAGAATCGGGAATACAGGACTCCTGTGCCACGTTTATTTCGGAGATGGAGTATCTCACAATGCTCCATTACCATGAAGTTGTTCAAAACACTTTATTTGTGATTTATTATTTAAAATATAAATAAAACACATTAGCCATTCCCGCTTATTGACAATAAAACTGTCATGTAGGTTGTAAATAGGTTAAAAGATATTCCTTCCATTGAATGTTTTTAAAAAAATTTAAACATAAATCTTTTCATTTTGAACTAAGTTTATCTTACTCCAGGAGTTTTATAAACGAACTAAGTTATTTGGTAGAGTAATGAGTTTTGTAACGAATTACAGATAAATTAAAAATAGTAAAATGTCCGATGAAGAATTTGTAGGCTCTCACTGACTCACTGATAATTATTAATGGATGCCGACGTAAAAATGAGACTGCTGTTTTACTTAATTGTGACATCATTACCAGTTAACACTATCTGGAACGAACTGTTATTGTTACAAGATGTTTTAATGAATAAATAAATACATAATAATGCAGATGTCTATAGCTCTTGTGATTTAGGAAGTCTTAACGGGTATGAAAAGAATATATTTTTATGACTTAACCATCAAGTATATAAGTATTTCTTTATTATCATTAAATACTATATACTTAACACAAAAAATTGTTGAAGAATATTTAAAATAGTGAGTTGTTCCGTGAAACATTTTTGCACCTTTAGGAATCTTTGGGACAATTTCTATTGCTTGCAATGTAAGTTTCACACCGTCTAGCTTCCTACAAGCTAATTCAAGTGATGATATATGGCGTTACATTTATACAGAAAATATAAATTGATTAAATTGTGAGACAAACTTGAATTACCCAACCTGTCCCTTTCTTTCTCTCACTCTCTATGTTCAAACAAAACTGGGCTTTTCAAAAGTCTAAGGCCCATGATCTGCAGACTATTTATGCGATGTTATATTTTAGAGAAAAAACACTTTTTTAAAAGAGTTTTAATATTTTGTTTAATTACATACAACATCATTCGAGCGTCCTGTGGGTATAGCGCTGTACATATATATTTTCATTTTATGGAATTTAAGTAAAATTTGACGTAATATTATTGACATCAGATATACCTTTATCAGTTAATAGAATCACATGTTATATTTATATAAGAAAAAAATTAATCTTTCACAGAACATCCTTTTTATATCTAACTATTCAAAGCATCAAAATTGTGTAACATCCTACAAAATGTATACACCGGAAATTAAACACCAATAGTCGATGCAATGAAAAAATATTAAAACCTCCTACTATATAGTATGTTGATTTCTTTTTCTATTTCTTATATACTCTCCTTTATTCTATCCCCTCATCCTCCCCAATTTATTCAAACATAAACATTAGTCAACATCAGAAGTGGGAAACGAGATGAAAACTTTGAACGAGTATATAATATTGAGTATTGAGTATTGCAATTTGTCGCACTTGCCCGAGGGTATTAAGTGTCCTGCTATCTTAGTATCCTACGTATCCTGGTTTGTTGGTATCCTGGTATCCGTCACCACGCCATAGTGTGATCTAGGCACGCACACACGCACAATACACGAATGAAAACGTGAGATGAATCACTGATTGCATTTAGATCCACTTATACAGCTTATAGAATAAGCAAAGGATGAGGTTGAGTCGTTGAATGGGAGGGGGTGAGGTAAAATGAAATACTCAAGTGGGAGACGCGTGTGCTCCCAGAGAAATTTAGTCAATTTTATCAAAAATCATTGTATACGTGTCACTAACTAGTAACTGTACAATCAAAGAACTTATGTACATATGTGTAGCTCTGATCTCATTAATCCTGCGAAACTTCTAATGGGGCAGGATTGTTTCGTGGGACATATTTATTCAGTGTCGCCTGTATATATTTTGAGACATAAACCTATTATACTCTTTATCAATAGTAGAAGAAACAAGTCATGTGAACGTATACAGAACATTGCATGTAATACCTCGTACAGATTGGTGCAACATAAACATGCGACATCCAATATTTATATATTTTCATTCATAAGTTGGCATTATTTAGACATGAGTGTACTAAATGTGTTGTACTTTTAACGTACAGACTAGTGCGACATAACCTTGCGACCCTAATAAAAGCCTTACTTACGCTATTTTTTTAAATTCTAGGTAGTATTTTTATTAAACAAAAATGTTTCAATACGAAGTTGGAACATCTAAAGAAATTACGGTTTTGAATGTGATCTCGAACAAAAGGGTCGAGTACCTACTCAGTCTCCAGTATAATCTCATTGTGCGTTAACGTTTCTTTTAGTAGTGTTTAGTAAATAAATAAAAATGATTTAAAAAACTGTTTAAATGGACAAATGAAATAGACTTGAAGAATACACTCTTGGGTAACCGTGTTTGACAATGGTAATCACGAGTTAGCAAAGATTAGAGTAGAGTAACAATAGATATATGATCTTCTTAGAAGAACAGATCAAATCTTTAATCAGATTTAGACGAACTGTTGTATCATATGTGTAAACACTTCTTCCTTTCTCCAAATTCGTTATATTTTTTTAAAAAGAAGGACAGGTTTTCGTCACATTACTAGTATTACTGGTATACCTGAAAACCCATACAACTATCACTAATCACAAAACAAATCATGTATTATTTAACGTAACATTTTTTACTTAACGTTACGTTTTATCATTTACCAAATTTATTATAATTTTCTTACATTTTCATTAAATAAATTCAAAAAGATTCAGAAATCTTCTACTAATATATAAAATTAATATGTACTCATATTAATATGTAAAATATGTTATAATTAATCATTTTTGTTACGTAATATTACATTATCTTAAACTAAATTATATAAAAGTAAACTTTTTAATGTTAAATAAATGTTAAATATACGTAACACTGTGATTAGCGGGCTTAACTCAGATTTTAAATCACATTATTTCTTTCCTCGCTAAAGAACATAAACTATTTGATCATTATGCAATTAAGTATATCTAGCACATAAAGAGTATTGTAACATAACACCATCTCAATCGCAGTTGCAGGCTTTGTGTCAGAAGCATTTAAACTACAAGCTTAGTTTGAGTGTTTCCGTGCTTTGCTATGTGACTATTTGATATGCAGACTGTATCTCAATCAAAAGTTGAGAGTGAATTTGGTTTGGCACTGCACACGAGCCCTGGGGGCCATGAGAAGACCGTCCTCTGTGGTCCCCGGAGGATACTACGAGTCTGCGAGGATTAGTAGCGAAGGTCGGCTAAAGTTGAAGTTGTAAGAATCACCATTTGAAAATAGTTAAATGTACGTTAACATCATTTTAAAAATATATTGTTAATAATTATTTTTCTCTTATTTTATTTTAAGTACACGCACTTTTGTGGATACTACACAAATGTGGATATACTTTTGTTGCAGTTATATACAGTATTAATATACACCTTGATGATCTAAACATTCCAAAAATAATAATAATAAATAATATGAAGAACAACTTTATTACTGGTCAACAACTGATATTGGAAAGCAATTATGGTTGATTTCCGACTGTTGTTTTCTGTTTCGATTCCTGAATTTTATGATCATAAAAATTTAGGAGGCAGTTTTCCAACTCATATACTCGTATATTGTTAACTTTATTAATTATCATAGGTATTATTATTGTTCCGTGCCGTTGTATAGTGCCGTGAAGAAAGTAAGTACGTTAACCTTCAGAGAGGTAACTGATCAAAACAGAGAAGTAGCTTTACCACCACTAGTCCGAATCGACTGCTATCGAATCGGCTGCGTACTTCACCGACGTCTATGCAAACCTTTTTATAAAAACGATTGCAACATATGCAACAATAAATATAATCTCTGATAAAGAGATAAGAAAGAGAGAAAAATATTAGAAAAAATTAAGAAACAAACATTAATTACACTTAGAAAAGTAATAATAATGACTAAATAGTTATCTTTCGATGACTTCAATGACTGACACATATGGTACACATCGTTTCTCAGTACATATCGAATCTAGCAGAGGGTGTATTCAAACCCAACGCCCTCACCCACCGGATCGCGCCTTAACCAAGCTGCTACCCGTGCCAGTACAATGCCGTTGCGTCAGAATCCGCTACAAAATATGCACGTCATTAAACATGACGCCACAGAGGAATTAAAATAAATATGTAAATTAATTCTATGCGGAATATAACTAAGCCACACTGAGACAAGATATGAAAATGGAACCAAATTTCATCCTACATGATGTATTAAATTAAAGCTATGTGCAGTATTTCAGATTCACCCTATTTTGTAATCATTGATGTATAGTATTAGCATATCATTACAGTTAACGAGCCACTAAATCTATCTCGTATATGATTACTCTTACAGTGCATGGTTTTTGGAATAATGAAGTTACTGCACTGACAATATTGGATGCAAATCCATCTGTAATTTTGACTTTGCCACTAGCATATCAGATAGTTACTTTAATCATCATCCTGTATAAGTTTAAGTTTGACGTTTTCAAGTCAACGCGTTGTTTGACAGTTAACCAAAAAAAATGTTTTCTTGTCTATAGCTACGACTGAAATTTTGTAAACAACTTGGCCGTGAACCACAGCCCAACCAAATAATTTAGAGAGGGAGGGAGAGAGGTTAAGGTGTGAGGTATCTTAACTTACTTCATATATTTATTTGGCACAATGAGTAGACCTTATTTTTAGCTCTGGCGAACTGCAAAAAAAATTGTTTTTTAGAAATGACATTTATTTTTAGCACTCCTTTTAAGGAAAAAGTTTACGTTCCACAAGGGGGTTCATAGTAAAGGCTACGTGGAGAATGGGGACAGGTTCTAAGGATGCATCAATGGAACTACATAGTTTAAGGATGACCTTAGGGTTAGTGTCCGCTAAAACTGAATTGCAGACCAGCCATACTATATCTAACTGTTTGAACGTTCACTGAAGGTAAAGACAGTCTTACCACGTGTACAATTTACACGCGATTAGAGTAGGACAACGCATTATGAGAACGCAACGTCTCTCGCTTGCACTCATGTGTCAAACGTGTGTCAGAATCGTGTATCAGTGCGCTAAATCGAAGACAAAGTCAAGCTACGAATGTATTTTTAATTAAATTGAAACCTCACTATACCTGCGATAAATACCGCAATTGCAATTTACACATAACTGTAAATAGCTAAAAATCAATCTATACTAAATATTTTTCATTTCAACCTCATCATATATAAATATCTCCACAAACATTTTGTATTTTACGGTTATGTTTTTATTAGCAATCAAAATTGCAACCTCAAAACAATCATCGATTCGTTTTACGCTTTTATAACCTAAATAACAATACTGCATGAACATTGTAAATCAACAAATCAAAACCATGCTTTCGATAGGTTGTGTAATAAGTACACATCTATTTTATTGTTTAGTAGCATTTACTAGGTGTAGTATAGATACCGACCGAGCGACGCTGCGACCGCTATTACCACCTCGCAACGCCATCCATCGACTAACGTAGTAGTATCGTCATAGTATGAAGGATCAACTATCATAAAGTTATAAAACACTCACGTTCTGGAAATGAAATGATTTATTGTTTTATGGACCTCTCAGTTTAGTTTTATTATCATCGCGTTCACAACAGGATACCTGGTTCATAAACCTCATAGGGGTACAGCACAGCACCTATAGCACCGTCACGTCAACGTCGAAGCAACGATGGTACCTCACCTCACTGTGTTGAAGTAAACACAAATATACGCCAGTAAAGGTATGCCTTTAAGAGAAACTAACAAAAGTTTTCAATTTTCGAAATGTTAAAACAAATATAATTTTTAATATTTCTATGACAGTATTACATATTTAGTTTTTGAAAGTTTGCAGGAATCATGCCTAATATACAGTCTTTGCATGAAGACAACTAACTAAGCCATTTCAATAGACGAATGGAGTTGTTTTAGGTACTCTAATATTCTAATTTATTCAGATATCATAATGATAACTTATATAACAAAGAGTCTTTCAATATGCGCTGTCATTTTAAGGCTCTTTCAATATTTTAAATACAGAATATTTACGTGAAAAATGATGATACTTTTATTTTAATTCGAAGTACTAATCCTGAGGTTAGTAATGCAACACAATATCTGCTAAATATCACCACAATGATGTTATATGTCGCCAAATCAAAAGTAGTCCAAAATTTAAAATGACTGCTCATTGTGTAAGGCCCTATATAAACTCACATTATATTAACCTAAGGAATGTAATGTACCAGATAATTTTTTTTATGTTAAATAAAAACCTTAAATATATGTTACTCAGATTAGTGGTAGTAATAAAGGATATTTCAGAAAATATATATATAATGCTTTGTTAAGTACCACCTTTACTACAGGAATATATGTTGGTAAAGTTCATTATAAATATTTGCAAGAAAATTTTAAAAACATTGCAAAACACTTACAAAATAAAATGATACTTATACAGCAAACACATTCATGCTAAATGTAATGTACGCAAAATAATATTCATAGATTTCATTAACTATAAAAATGTAAATGAGTATTCTTAAATAAAATATTTGATTGGATTTTAAATTAGAAACAGGAAAATTGTATTATGGTAATTACAACAATTTTTATTTGTATAATTACGTATTACGTATGCATAAGCCTCAATTTGTAAATTATTTTCACTGTATAAGTTTACTAAAAAAATTAAAATTACTCTACACTTGGGCCGTAATTCGACTAGAGTATGAACATTGATAAACAACAAGCGGTTTACAGAACATTTAATTATTTACTGGTTAAGCTTAACTCCATCAATCGTTTATGTACGTGTATTAAACATTATGTCCATTTATGGACCTGGTACAAGTATGTCTGTGTGTACTTAAATCATTGTTTTATAGTGTCACGCTATTTCTAGATAATAACAGTACATTAACATTTAAATGCAGTTATAAAAATGTTGTAAATCAAAATATACTGAAACATTTTAATTTATTACATTAGCATATTAATATACTGGTACTGGAATATTAAAAAAAGTACAAAATGAAGTAAAGAGAAACAGAAAGATATTGATATTTTATTTAGAATTCAATTGAATGTAAGATGCCTATAAAGCTGACAAAGAATACTCTACTCACTTTCAGTCTATTGAGTAGTCAATCCAGCAGAAAGTGAAACTCGTTTGTATATCACGCATATAAATGTCAGAGACCTTTACGTTACTAAGGATACTGTACCCTTATCACTCAAGTTTCGACTATACCTGCAAGTAGGCCATCCACGCACACACACACGCCTCCTGATCATCACGCAGATCACATCTCACTCAAACTGATTACCATTGGTTTTCGTCTTTCGAACGTGATCCACAAACTACATGACCTTCAAATACTGACCTTGGGTTATCTTAACATGAGTACTGCGGTTGCAATAATGATGTTAGATCTATCATGGATAACTAAGTCATAACAGATTCATCGTTATCAGGGTTTTTCTATTAGAATAACGGTGCTTAGTATTACAATCAAGTGTGGATTTTCATTGGAAGGAGCCAGAGCCGAATTAAGCCATTTTGGGTCCAAAGGATAGACTTACTAAATAATCCAAAATTATTCATTACTTAGTTATTCATTACTAAATAATCCAAAATTTTGATTATTATTTTCTCATCGCTCTCTTTTCCAATTTTTTAATTCCTAATTTTAAAAAAATGTTCGCCTTGAACACCGTAATACACAAATTTCAACTTTCTATCTTTTACGAATTAAAAATTATAAACAAAAAGGCAAAAAAAAATTTTTTAGTTTTTCCAAAATTACGGGTTTCCAGGAAATTCAGGGGAAAATTCGCCAATAGTTTTAGAATTTTTTTCTCTACGAAATACCAAACTTGTGTATACAGAGAAAAGACCCGAATATATATATAAATACTGTTTTAGCTGTCTTGCGAAATCAATTGTATCTAGTCAAACTGTTACCTTTTCTGAGAATCAAAATCTTAGAAGAGCCGACAGACTAAGCCTTAAGCTTGAAGTTAAAGGTTAATGCGGATCTGGAAATGACCCTGACCACTGATCAATTTTTTGAATAAACAATTTCTTGGCGGATGTATAGGTTGTAGTAATTCTATTAAAAATATAAACGATTTTCTAATAGTTACTAGGTTTTTGTACCATTACAATGTTGTATATACTATTTCTCATAATGAAAATGAAGATTAAATAAATAGAGTAGGATTAACCATACTAACCAAGATTTTTTCACTTAAAAGATTTACCAGTGACAGAGACGTCGGTGAAGTAAGCAGCCGATTCGATAGCAGTCGATTCGGACTAGTGGTGTAAATCAAAACTAATTCGGTGTTAAATCGAACTTTAAATTACATGGCTAATCGGAACATTTAAGCAAATATTTAAGTAATAATAGACTGTAGAAGTATTAAGTAACTTAAATATTATTATATAACGTATAAATTCACCAATTAGTGTCTTATATTGCTGTTTTAATATAGGAAAATAAAACGCAAACGAACATCTAAAACCTCATTATTTAATGATATTATTTTTTTATAAATAGATTAACTAATATGTCTCTTAGGTAGTTACAAAATTTCAGCCATGACTTATTCTTATTTTCTTCAAAAATTGCAATTTAGTGAATTCATATACAATGACAACTTAACTTTGAGGTTGGAGGTTTGAGGAATTAATGAAATAACAAACAATTTAATAATAAGTAATGTGCCAAATAAAATTGAAATATTAGAATATGATTAAAATAGAACACCAACAAAAGCATCCGCAGGAAATTTTCCACTGTAATGGAAACATGATTTGTATACTCGTAATTTCTAAGTGATGACACTTTTCTAAAGTTTCTAATGCAATTCTATCTAATAATTAGTAAGTGCTTTTATTTTAATTTGATTGTTTTTCTTCTTAATACGATGAAAGATGTCCCTTACATCTTGTGGTTTTTTCCCCCATATAGAAATTTCTTTCCTATATTGTTTAGACTTGTGATAAAATGATTGAGCACATCATCATTGCTGTTATCGTTGTATTATCGCTATGACAATGATGACCACCATGATTAATGAATGTGTCTCTTTTTTTAAACTATATTTTATCTTCTATCTCTATCTATTCGTACACAATACATAATAAATTCTATTGTAGACCGACATGTGTCCTAATAACTGATTTGTGATCCTGTGGTTGTGATGTTCGTATATTCGCGAATCAACTCCTCATCCTCATCCTCGTCCTCTCAGAGCTCCCAGTTCTGGTGGATGTCGTGCGATATGACGCCTTGATACCAATTCTCCTCGCATCACCGCGGTCGTCATTCTGCCGCACATGATATATCCAGTATGTGTAAAACTGTCGCAATTCAAATGATGGATGAGCTGCTATATTGATTACGCTTGTATATTTTATTTAATTCAATTATATATGAATTTAATTACTTTATACATAGATACATGGTTTTAGAATACACATCTCGTTGGAGATAGGAATCAGCGAAAATAGAATGTGCATTAAGCTAGTGATAGAAGTAGAGGTAATGTTATTTAGTATGGCGTATCTAGTCGATTACTAAGATATGCGCGGCCTTTCTTCTCAAAAGGTACCACCGTAGTTCAAAAAATCACCTATCTGATATTTAGCTATTTTTGATTGTGTTCTAGATTGGTCTTTTTAGTCAAATAGCCAATTGTGTAGTATGACGAAATTTATATTCCATAATTATATACACAAAGCTTTTTGGGGACTCTCAAAAGGAATATTTGGAGCACCTTTTATTAAAGTTTTTCCGAAAAATATTTGTTTTCTCGGTCACCATTTTACAATTGTACTTCTTATCCGGAATTCATTTCATTCTTAATAGTCACATTTTGATCAAATGGAAGCTCCTTTTATCCGGAGTCGTAAGTTATCAGCCTACTTATCCTAAAGGGTCCATTTGTTCAGAGTATATAAAGTTAGGTTTTTAAATATAATAAAGGTACTAAATGCTTAATATAGTACAGTACTATACTGTAAACAATATACCCGCTAAACACAGTTATAGTTCAAATTACGAGAGTTCGGCGGCGACTCTTACGTAAAACATGTTGTGGGGTATAAACTGCCGATATAACTAAAAAGCACCGACTCATTTATTTTTCTATAATGTATACAGAAACGAATAAGATAAAATTGATTATCGTATTATAGATTTACACCTCTTTTAAGTATAAGTCGCCGCCGAACTATCGTGATTTGAACTATACATTAATAGATAATAACAGATTTTAGTAAAACAATCTAAAATATATATCTAACTCTAAAATACGTATATATCCAACAAAGCACAAGCAAAAACTCTACATCATATAATTGGTTTACAATAATAACATGCTCGGATCAACCAATAGACAAGTAAGACGAAATTTGGGAAAGGTATCCGGAATAAAGCCTGAAGACTCTGGGTCACTGTGCCGTCAAAAATAACATTTACTAAACTAAGTATTTACATAATAGCTCAAAACAAATCATATTGTTTGCATAGTACTTTTATTCTACCGAACTTTTCTCGTGGAAAGTTTAAAAGATTTTTCATAGCCCCCAATGTATTTATACAATGAATTATTCACAGAGCAAACTAGGCAAATAAATCCATATTTGAACGTTTATTTTCATGTATTATAAACTGTTTCAAATACAGCGTTGAACATATTATACTTATAGTATACTGATAGCAGCAAAGTGGCACTCAGTGGTTCAATGGTGCTCCTACTGCGTAAACATTACAAATATTGATTTTACATTTGTGTTTCTTATCATTTACATTTACAGCAAATAAAAATATACCTTCTTTATTTATTACTAGGAAGTACAGTAATCTAATAACCCTTTCACAATAGCACTTCGAATTCCGTTTTAGATAAACAGTTTGAAGTTTATAAATGATTATTATTCAGCCCTGAAATAAGACATGATAAAGTGTATACTGTATATACTAAAATATATTTATTTAATATATTAAATTTTACAAAACTAAAAAATAATTAAAATGTTTTTTTAGGTACCACGCGAAATACTTGTATCTACAGAGTCGGATTTATATTTTTTTGTAGGCCCGGCAGAAGCAGTCGGGCCGTGGCCTCACATAGAAATTGTAAAACAGTGTAAGATTCAACTGCTAGCGTGCTACAAACTAATTCAAACGGTACCCAGGTAAACTATTGCATTTTCGAGCATGTATTTTGTATTTATGAAGTATTTGTTATGTTTATATAAGACAATGTCTCCAGTTTTATTAAGAATTGTAAATTTTATTTAAACTCATGTGTTGCTTCTGAAGTTTAAAGCTTATTTTAGTCATTTACATACATATTTTAATAATTACATTGTTTAACTTAAACCATACCTAAAATTTAAAGAAACTACATTTAAGATCATTATTTACCATAAATTGTCAATTCCTTTTTATGTAATTTTATTATAACCTCACAATATGCACTTAAGTAACTAACTAACTAAAAACGTGAATTCTGTCGACTCCAAATATCAACTGAGTTGGCCGTTATTCCTATAGTGAAATCTATTGCGTTCATGAGTATATGTTTTCACTGAACGGTCACTGTTTTACCGACAGACAATCAATCATTCAACGCATACAATACATAGAAAAAGACATCTTCAAACTCTTGAAACCTCGCATGCGATTACCGTAAAATTCTAGTATATTTCGCACGCCTTCGGGAAGCAAAAATCCCAATATCCCGAGAACCATAAATGTTCTAGGAAATACCACAAACATACTTATTTTTAATTCGTGTTAATGTTATTACGATGTTCTAGCTGGTATTACTATACATAATGTTTATGTTATTCAAAACATGAATAATCTATGGCATCATATAATTTGTAAAGAATTTTAAAAAGGATTTGAATGACAATTTGAGACTACGATGATTACTGCTTTATCCCAGTCCCAGTACAGTAGAGCACAGCATAGTACAGTGGGAACATTGTACAAGCTTTTCTAAATAATATGTCAGTTTATATAATTAAATTATTCCTGTGAAAATTTGATTAATACTTGTCAAACTCTATTATTACTTACACGTATATCATAATTTACGTTACTGCTCTCATTTATAACGTTCCCAGCTATAGAATATTGATACAAAGAGGGTGAGCAATATGGCTGCTGCGGGTTACAGGCTGAGTGATCCCTTGTGCGAGTAGGGATGGGGGTGGCTCAATTATGAAAACGCGCACCTGATGTCAGAATATCGAACAATGACGAAATATTTATCATATATCATTCTCTACTTAAGGTATGCGTCCACTTGTACGCGTTTGTGTTTATTATTTTATTCGGGATGGAACGGTGAGAGAAGAAAACGATACATACATGTGGGACTGACAGTAGACTACAGATTTGTATATTATTATTTATATTTTGTTTAGCATTTATTACTATATTATTATTTATTTATTTATTTCATAAATATTAAAGTGTTTGAGATGAACTTACAATATTAATGCATTTCTTTGATACAAACCACCCGATACTGATATATCAACGCACGTGTATGAGTAGCATTCGATTTATCGAATCTTGTCACATGCAACTTATGTCAACTTATACGATTCTGAACAGTGAACCCATTTGGTTTGCTGTTAAGTGGACGCTTACTTTTATACAAAGTTTTTAATCTCATAAAATTTTACAACAAAATTTCCATCTCATTACTTATAGTAGATAACTTAATAAAATCATCGCCAACCAATAAGAGAACCGTTTTGCATGGTACTTTGTGTCAAAGATCAGAAGAGATATTTACACGTGTCTCTCATGCACGCAATATACGCACAATGGTTGTGAATATAAATGATAACATACCCATTAGCCCTTCCCTTTCCTTTTTTGCCTTTATCCTATGGAATAGCACAGGCACCCTATATTGTTGAGCTTTTTTCTATCATTTCCAACCCAAAAAGCACAAGCATACAATACTTTATAACATATAACGACAACGGCACAAAAAAATAATAATCATTCCCAATAACAATGAAGTCGAGTCGACTCATATTGATCGTTCTTTTTTTTGTATAAACAACATCAAACATTTTGCTTGCATCGAAATGAATTCAGCACTAAAGTTACCAGGCAGCTCATAATTGAGCTTTTACTGATCGTAAAATGTCAACTAGGGAACTGGTAAATAGCCCTTTTGTCGTTAAAATTAATATGTAATTAATTTAATATAGTGGAACTGTTTTATTATGTGTCACATCGCAGCGACAATGAGCTAATCTGTTATTCCTTTTATAAAATTGAAAAGATGATTAGATTTATCGCTAAGTAAGGTAGAATGAGTGATGTCATAAACATTGTTGGAAGACAAATAGTAGCATGGGCGTCCTTAGGGATGCTTTCTTACACTGTGAATACAAATTTACACTAGATTTACTGCAATGGTATCAAGTTTGAGGAAAATTGTCCTTATGTTTACTCTTGGGAGTTAGTTATAAGCTGCGTGACGTCACTTTACTTTGAAAGAAAAAGAACAAAACCAAAATTAATAATTAGGTCTAAAAAAATATTATCTTTCAAATCAAAAATATCACAACAGAGGAGATGGGGAATCCAAAAAGTATGACGAAATATGACATGATAGGGAGGAGGAATAACATGGCAAAAGCGTTGTGACCACAGTGAAAAAGGACCACAGGAAAGCGAAAGCGTTGATAGCGAAAGGGGAGAGCTGGAGTTATTGTTGACAGTATACAGGGAAGGAAGGAGGTGTATGGCAGAAATACAGAAAAGATGGAAGGAGCAAAAATAAAGCAGGAGTAAACCAAGAATGAGTGGAAAACAGGAATATAAGCGACTAACAAAAAAACAGAGGAGGCTGAACGAAGAACTAAAGAATTGAAAGTTGTGTTTTTAAGTATATTTTGTAAGGATTAGTTAAGTTTTATTTTGAATTATGTTAGAGTAAAGTTATATGAAATATTATGGAGATTGTTACGCCTAAAGGCAGACATTTATAAGAAATACACACATAGACGAATTTTTTGAGATTTGTAATAAAGTATAGAAGCATTGATGCCTCAGCTATTGTAGCTATGAAATCGAAACTATATATATTATTGAACTAGAAGTATATTTCTTGAACAAACAAAACTTTTACATTAATATTCCTTACAATTTCAATAGATTCTTCATATATTCAGCTCAGTAATAGCAAAGTCCTGGACATGAATAGCTTGGTTAGTCTATTGGAAGTCGAGAGAAGTATGGGGTTTTCACTTTCCACATTAGTGACTTGCAAAATCCTTTCTGTGAAGGTTACACATCGGTAAGGCTCCTTTCCCAACCCCACACCTTTCTTCCTTCCCTTCCCTTTCCTTTACGCACTGACTGACGTCTACAGCATCATTAATCTTGTTGTGAGCTAACAGGCTGGTGCTGGCATTTGGACCAGCAAGCGTTTTAAGTCTGACGTAGAAACACTCTTGGGTCGAGTTGCTCTGATCGGAATGAGTTACGGAGGATGTTGGGATATACTTTCTACATCCTTCCTTCATTATGTTTTGAATTTAGGATTCATGCTTTACCACCTTGGTTGTTATGTTATATAGGAAATGAAAATGGCCTATAGCCTATACCGACCCACTTTATACAATGATTTTTTTGTTTGTTTTTAAATATATGATACTTGATATCAAAGAAACAGTATTTGATTAAAAGCAAGTTTGTATTAGAGGCTGACAACGTATTTGTTTGATACATTTCTGTTCCTATACTTTCACACACTAATTTTCAAAGGAAAGTAATTAAACGTCCTACAGATATTCACAACGTTATGAAACTGAATAAACCTTTATGTAGCTTGCCTTACATAGATTTATTGGGTATTTTGTACTTTGTTAAAAACAGATTGGTTTTCTTTTCATAAACCATAATTTAAGGCCGATAAACGCTTGACTAATAAACATAAATAAAGATTTACGTAATTAATAAGTCTTAAGAAAAATGAACCTTTCTCTTTTAATGATATTTTCAACATAATTCTATCCATAAATAATAGTGTCATCAAATATATTCATATCAAATTTAGACACCCAAAAATGTAAATAAAATTAAATGAAACATAATACCTACAACCAACTTTCCAATTAGGCTAGATTCTAACTTAGAATTGTAATATTTTCTAACGCTAATATCAATTATTTTAGTTTAAGCTTGTTAAACTATTAAAAGAGAATTAATTAAATGAACAATAATTATCAACAACACGCTTTTAAAGTTCAACTCGAAGTTTTACCCGTAATTACAATTACATGAAATGCTTTTACTGAGTAAAACAGATTAAGTACAAGTCAAGTCTCAAGCATCGCGGAAAATATAAACAACTCCATTGGATTAACTTAGAATAACTTTCAAGGAAGTAAAGTTCAAAGGAAAAAATATAGAAATTTAACTTAAACAACAAATATTAGTATAACAACTAAACAAACTTTATACACTAAAATGACTCTTGAGAACCAAACTATGTGTAATTCTCAAAATAAGTTTGGAATACTCTTACTATATTATAGTTTGAGAGAAAGATGTTGCGTATAATACACTACACTCATATATATGTACACCACACACGAATGTGCAACTCTTAGGTCCTCCGCACATGAGGCGACTTATTGCAAACCGTAGCGACGAATCTGCCCGAACCGAATGAGAATGGAACTGTGTTATTAGTGAGAGAAACACACGACTGAAAGAAAACTAAACTAGTTTTGAGCACGTTTTCAGCGACTCTGTTTCTCGGTCGCAGGGCATGCATGGTTGCATGCTTTTGATGGTGACATCATGAGCAGAGATGTGCAGAAATACTATTCAAAAGTATTTAAATACATACATACTATTCTATAGAGTCACGAAACACGGCTCGACTAGTTTGCAAACAGTCGACTCGTGTGCGGAGGGCCTTATGGACATGAAACGTTTACAAGTTGCTGCTAAATCAGTTTGAAAAATCAGTTTGTAAAATTTTTGATTAAATATTTTCTTTAGATCTAGGATTATAGCAACACAGCAACAAGCAATTATAGTAGCAACAAGACATGAAATTACAAAGATATATTTGCTAGAGACCTCGTATATTTATTCATATTTGAAATATTGCATACAGCATACTGAACTTGAACTTGTATCATATTCGCCGAGTCTTTTTATGCCTTATTGTTGATCATATCTGTAACTACGTATGTATGTATCTAAATTTTGAAAGGATCGTTTGATGTGTTTTTCTCAGGTGGCTGCATATATTTTGAAGATATCAACAGATCTTGTACTGTTATTTAAAAATGAATAATGATTGACAATGAGTGTAGAGTATTGAATTGGCAAACACTATGATGGTTTGGGAATCGAATCTACAGACATAGCTACTTAATATCAAGCATTAACGCTCTGTTTACAACCACACCGCCGCTAAAAAATGTATTAGTTTTATATTTTAATTTTAAACTCTTAAAATAATTTCATAGATAATAATGTTAAGTGAGAATAACTCCAAAAAGCTATTTTAAACGGAATTATATTTAAAACAATTAATTAAAATGAAACTTTAAAAGGTTTAAATCAAAGTTATAGGTAAATATGAAACTTTATCATTAAAGCATCGCACAGCACACACTTAACTAAATAAATTACATCCCATTTTACATCATATCACATATATCCAGCAAGAGTTCCAGCTCCATGATTCCCTACAAAGTTTTGCTATAATTTAAACTGCAAACAAACTTTAATTTCACGATGGTAAACTAATTTGAAGTAACTGAGGTTTAGAGTTGACTAACTAAACAGTAATTGACATATTTGCTGAGCAGTAAGTGATACAAGTTGAGATTCAAGTTGTATCTTTTGATAGCGGATGAATAATTCTCTGTACCTTCCCACAACCTGTTGTGAAATGAATTTGTTGAAAACACAAAGCTAAAGGTTTTAAGAACTTGTTACTATTCTATCGAGGAGAATAATTTCATTAATTCTTATATTCACCGGACTATCTTTTTTACAAATGTTATATTTATATATAAAACAATATCTCCAATTTTATTAGGAATTGTAAATTTTTAATCAAACTTATGTGTTGCTCTGAAAACAAAGACTTTTATTTTAGTAATTTACATACACATTATAATAATTACACTTTTTAACTTAAATCATACTATAATTAATCATACTACCTGAAAACAAAGAAACAATATTTAAAAGTTTATTATTTAAATTGTCAATTCCTTTTTGTCTAATTTTATTATAACTTAACAATATGCTGTGTTTGCCCTTATTCCTCACAACGTCATCTATATAAGAAATATATAGTTTCTTTACATATATATATATTAACTAATTTGGGAGATTCTTTGGATCATATTATATTTGAATGCATAAATTATAGTTTAGAAAGATCAAAATTGAATAGTGATATATTAGATGTGATCAAAACTTTTCCTGTTAATACTAAATTTTTGTTAAGTGATTCTAAATTAATTAGTGAATTATTGAAATATTTAGAAATTTGTAAAATTGAATTATAAATTATATAAGATGTAAAAAAAATGTTTGATGGTGGCTATGACGAAAGAAAGCCAAGGCAAATAAATAAATAAATATTAAAAAAAATAATAATTTGGGAGAGAGACTATTAAATTTTCCGTTTACAGCATTTTCGAAATTAACTAAAGCGTTTTTATATATACAGGAGAGTTAACTCAGAAAAGTAATTTATATTACATTAAAATATAGAAAATGAATGGAACGAACCTAAATGACAAAGAAAATATTCAATTAATTTGAATTTTGATGCTTCTCTGATGATTTTTCGGTGAGACACACGCAAAGGGCGGGGCTGTTCCTACCCACAGCCCGCTGCTGTTTTGTTTTGTATTTAGGGGTGGATGCGTGAGACAGCCAGATGATTGATGCGAAATCAATATTAGAATATCCTATTTGAATTATTAAGCAATTACAATGGGTATCAAAGCTGGGTAAAAAATAAACTTTTGTATCAAATTAGTTATATAACTATAGAATTTTTAAAACACTTCATATAACATATAGGAAACCAATGCGTCAATTCCCTAACAGTTTTAACGATAAGCGATGCACATTTTTGTTTCTAACACTCAACTATGATTGGGTCCAAGATCGATTCTCGAACATGAATTAAAAAAATTAATTCCATAAAACTTTTGTCCCAAAATCTAAAATAAAAATAAGATAAATCCAAACAGTTTGATGCGAATGTTACTATTAATATTTCAAAGTAAATTCACAATATTCGCTAAATTGTTTACGTTGTTCTCTCTCTGCTAGCATGTTTCTTGTATTTTGTAACCTTAAAAGTTCTAGTTAACGAGGCAGTAGAAGAGAACGTTTAAATACTCATAGAAACGTAATTACCAGTCACGTAAACAAACATTCCTTGTCGATGTTAATGCACTAAACTGCTAGTACTACAATTTCTAACGAAACCATTCAGTAAAGAATAATCGAAGTACATTTTTCTATAATGCGAGCGGTAGGGCATCTAAGATATGAACCTGATAAAACATTGTATGAATAATATGAACAGTAATAACAGTGTTTCCCGGATAAATAAATAATGATATACGAGTATACTTTGCAAGATAAAAAAGTTCCAGCCATTGTATTCATATTTTGTGTTTATACATTGAAGGTATTGTATTTCATAATTGAACTTTAATGAAACTATATAATGACCTTACATTCATGTAATATTTTACTTACACAAAACCTAGTAATGTTTAAGGAGGTACAGGACGTACCGTCAATGCAAAAGGTTTATCTCTCGGTAATACGAAATGCAAAATACGAAATACATGAGGGACGAGCAAATATTGGGACTGTATCTTTGAAAATGAATTTTTCAATTCCCTATTAAACTGCTATTTGCTAGTTAAAATGGTTTTTTTATGCATATAATAGCCGGCTTATAACCTACACTTACTCTTTCTTACTGGTTTTATTTAAATATTTTCGTATATAGGTATCCTTTTGATAATTTTCTTTTTGCAATAGTTACAGAAAAGATTCTTTTATATACACCTAGTTTTTGAAAGCCGTGTCACCATTTTTTCATAGTTAAAAGTTATATTATGTGGTGAAATTGAGCTAAAAATTATGATTTGTATGGAAAATGACTATTTTTAATCAAGTATAAAAAGAAAACTATGGACCCTAGATCTCTAAAATTTTGAGACAGCATGTATTTTTACTATTTGTATTGTTCCTCCAAATTTCACAACGTTTTCATCATTTACGTTAACGTCCTATACCTCCTTAACCTAAAAGGGTGTTATTTTAAAATCATTGAATTCATAAAAAGATGTTCCTAAGACTGTATAATCCTTAAAAGGATCAAATTGAACTGTTTTACAGATTCCATTCTATCCAACGTAAATTTGCCGTTACAGATTCTTACAGAGAAGGTAGAGAAGAGTGCTCTGTTTGCTACCTCATTAGGTGCCTGATTGTATCTGCTTTGAATGTTTTACAAATAGGAATTTATTGTAGATACAATATGATTTGGTGCCCCTTATCACTCTATTTCAAAGATTTGCCGTACAGTTTCCCTCTTCCTTAAAATAACCTACTGCGAAGTTAATTAATTTAATTAACAGTAGGTGCCCTTTTTTTACAGTTTCCCACCGCTGTACCCTCCCCTTCCTATGTCTGACTGGTTCCGAGTACCGTGAATTTTTAAACAATTTAAAACGAGTAATTATATAGAAATAAGCCTAAACAAGTGCCCCAAATTCGGATGTCTCTCGGACTGATCCTGAGTTAAATACATCTTTAAAAAAATCTGAAGCTAAATCAAAAATCATTAACCATAAAAATTATAGCGGTTTTATTATTAAACAAACAATAAACTTTTTATAATACAAGCAATTAAACCGATTCTATCGATAAAATCGTTAGGAAATATGTCTTGTGTTTAAACATGCATCTCAACGTAAACCCAATATCCGTTTAATGTACTAAAAAATATAATCAGTAACAATTTGTTAAAACGAACCATCTAAAATAATGGCGTACTTTTATCCGCGTTAGACACGTTATCCAATTAACTTAATTGCGTATTAAGTACAGGAATGGATACTTTATTTTAGATAATGTCCAAAGTGTGTTATTAGTACAGAGACATATTTTGCCAAAATATTATAAGTATTATATAAAAAATTAAGTCTAAATGTTTAGTACCTTATCTTACCGTATACCGTATTAAAAGCTTTAAAGTTTCACACATATGTCATAGTTTTGGGGCTATTTGTCAACAACAATCAATAATATAATGCAGAATTTAGTTATGTGGATGGACTCCAGCCAAAACAGCTACTTAATTGACATTGCTTTCCATAAATAATTTAAAGGTGTACTCGCTTAAATAAGCAATCATTTAAAAATATTCAACGGTGCAATTTAAAAAAAAAACCAACTAATGACCCGCGTTATAAAAGGAAAATTATTATTATTAATTAATTTAATTATTAACATACATATAGTTTTCATTAGTTCGTATAATATCAGTTTATATTAGAATAGAATAGAACTTTAAACACAAATAAAGTTTTATAGTTAAATATCAGGTGTAGTTAGTATGGATTAAAGAAGACCTACAAAGGTGTCTGTCACAAATATCCCTCAGTGCAAGGGTCACCTTAGGTGTTCATTCCACTTCTGTTAGAATAATACTATACGTAATATTACAGTATAGGTTAATATTGAATGCTACACACATTGCAATAAAAATATAAACGACTTCACTGAATTATAATTAGAACATATAACAACAATTAATTTTTCATATAAACTGGCTTATAGTGAACTCGGCTGACTCCAATTTTAGAGAATTTATAACCAAAAGTAATTACCTTTTACAAATAAGAAAATAATTTCCGAATGAGTTTTTCTAAGAGGTAAATAAATTCTTGAAAAGAAACGTAATAAAATGTCATTCAGAGTGAGTTACGGTCGCAATTGCACTGTGCAGCATGTACTTAAAGCCTACTGCACACGTAGCGTGTTTTAACCCGGACGGGACGTGGACGGGACGAAGACAGAACGTGGTATTAGGGGCTCGCGCGGAACGGGACGTGCTAAACATCGTCGTCGACGATATTTTTTCCCGTTCCTTCAACGCCACGTCCCCGTCCCGTCCGTGCACCCGTTATGTATGCACTTTCCTATACATTTTATATGAAACGATATTGTCGTCCCGTTCCGTCCGGGTTAAAACACGTTCCGCGCGGGTTAAAACACGCTACATATGCAGCAGGCTTAACTTAACTTTTTGTTTGTACCACAACTTTATAATCAATCTAAAGTCTCATTTCAAATACACCATGTTTATAAACTAAAGAAAATACTATAAAAGAAAAATTATAGTTTACGATACTAATTTTTTTATATTTTCTTTTATTTATTATAATTTCTCTGACTTCTTAGGACCGCAGTATTTTTTTCGCCATTTAATATGCAATACCCAGTAAACAATTTGGTGAAGTGTCCTATTTGGTGAAGTTCGAGTCACTCGTACAATTCTATTCTAACGCTTTACAAGTTCTCTACCTGTCACAGATTTTGTGTTAGTTTTTCATAATAATATTCTTTCTTTTTCCAACATCATTCATTAAGTATTTCTGTTTCTTTCCCACATGGGTATATTTTTATTATCCGGTCATAAATCATAAACCTACTCCGCTTTTAATTCAGCAGTGAACCGTCGTTGCAATGTCTGTAGCTCATAAAAAGGACCTTTCCTTTGAACGACTGAATAGAAAACGAACACGTTCCAGACAAAAAATTCATGATACGTAATAGAAATTAAGTAGAATTTACTCCAAAATGTTTACTGGGTATCAACATTTACATAATTATCATAAAACACATCCTGCCCCGACGACACTACCCTGCGCATTTATTTTCATTTAGATGCCAAAAGGAGTAAACATTGCCTCACCGGAATATGAGAATACTCAGCATTATTATTTCAATTTTATATGTTCACCCAATATTGAAATAAATGGGTCCCACCGTAGTATTTAAATAGCTTCGACATTAGCAATTCAATATTGCAACACCATTAAAAACGCCCTACAAATATATATATATTTATTAAGACACGAGAAAGAAAATTCGGCGATTACACATGAAGAAAGTTTTCCACACAGGGAGTGTACGAAGGGTCGATGGGGCGGAATATAGTCTGCTAGCAATATACTTAATAGCAATACAATAAATATAACACTGTTTTGTAATACTCCCTTTTTGTTCTCTTCTGTCCATTTTTTTTTTCTTAAAGCAATAAAACTTCATGAAAGAATAAAATTCTATTGTCCGATACACATTGTGAAAAAAAGCTAAAAATACTTAAAATAAATGTGGGAATTAAATTTTCCTTGGAGATTGTTTGAAAAAGAAAACAATTTTTATATAAGTCCTAACCCAAACATAAAATATTTATAATTCGTATCGTGAACGCATAAGCAAATCTACATTGCAATATTCAAGAGCAAAAATACCTCTAAGTTTAAGAATAACTATATATGCATTAATTTCTTTAATTTTGAATAATATTAAAAAGCAATTGGTATCTTATTACACCCAGGTAGAAAATAATCTTTTAGTACAGTTTCACACTTATTAACTTGCTACAAGCTAATTCAAAGGTTCATTTTTTACTTCCTACATAGAAACTGTAACGCAGTATGCAAGATTTAACTTGCGAGCGTGCTACTAGCTAACTCCTGGGAATTTAGAGTAACAATTAGCAGTATACGCATCACTCATATCAAAATAGTATTACGCATCATAATAACATAACATACATATTAAAATAACCTAAATATTTCATGTAAAATAATTAGTAATTAGAGCTTTGAGCATATGTGCCATGCGATCATTATTTGGAAAGCGGAAGTGTAACATTATCTATCATCCCGCCCAGTGCGTGGAGAAAAATTGTCATTAATAGTACCACCATATACAATTAATAACACAAAGCCATGCAATTAACTTAATTCTATTCAATTATCTTTTAAAAGTAACTAAATATTTTTACAGTAATTTACTTCAATGATTAAATTATCTGACCTGGATTACAAGTAGAAAGTACGTATTTTATTTTTAGATTTTCTATAACCATTGAAGTGTATATAAATCAATATTTTATTATTAAATAATTCTCTGTTGATGCTAAACATTGTAAAGACAGTAATTGAAAATAACGAGGTACTTTACTTTATTATACACAAATGAAACATGAAGACTAATCTTACCAGTGACGGATTCTGCTTTTATTTAACGTTGGCCTATTTGCAAATGCTGAATTCTATCACCGACGACCTCCTGTTGATAGTTTTTGTTTTGTCACAACCTCATATACCTGTCTCGTATGCTTTTGTATTATTTAGTATTTCTTTAGTTGGTACAAAGCTCGTTTCTCGATAAAACACCATACTCATGGACCATATATTCATGGACTCCATAAATTACGTTGTGAGGAATAATGGTCAACATTGTTGTCATTCGGAGTTGACAGAACTCGCTGTGCATATTGTTAAGTTATAAAATTAGATATAAAGGAATTGACAATTTAAATAATAAACTTTAAATGTCGTTTCTTTGATTTCAGGTAGGATAGTATAATTTAAGTTAGGACTTAAGACTTTGATTTCAGAGCAACACATAAGTTTGATTAAATTTACAATTCCTAAAATGTTTTTTACATATTTAAATACATTATATGTTTCTCAAATTCGGCCCGCGTAATAATATCAATACGTCAGGATATAATAGTACAGAATATTACCGTACAAGACAAAAACTTATTTTTTTTATAAACTGGGAATGAAGGGCCTACTTTAGCTCATCATTTCTTTGTGTAATCGGTTCATTAAATTTTATTCATATGTTTATAAATGCGCGTGTATCTTTTGATCATCTCATATTAACGTTGCATGTGAGCCACCATCATTCTCTATCTATAATTCACAGTACTATACTTCAAAATGAAGTTTTTTACTTTGAGATTCTAAAAGTGGGAAATACAAAAGGTTCCCCAAGACAAGTGCATTGTAAACTGATATTGATCGTATGAAATACCCATTGCTGTTAGCTGTTCTGTTACTCGTTCAACGTACGTTTGCTTTGTAGGACCTTGCATGCAGGACTTGTGACATTGTGTAGGTGAAATGAAAACCGTAGCTCTAACCCGGCGTAGAACCTTAAGATGTAAGATATACTAGTAAAACCTTAGCGAATGCGAATCTCCAGCTTATCGTATGTAAAGTAAAGTAAACACATTTAGATTGTGATGACTTTATTAAAAATTAATTTTATAATTTAATTGAAAATCGTGGTTTAATAATTTACGCACCAGAAATATCTATTTTTTTTTTTTGTATTTATTTAACGTCCGGTTAAGTTATTTAACCCTACCGCTGCCTGATAAGTTTATAATTATGTATATGCGCAATCAATTTAACTTGATAACAACCAAACCCAGAATTATAGTTCTGGACTGGGGATTGAACACGAAAACACAGCAGTCAGCGTTAAGCATCAATGCTCTTGCGCACTGTATCGTCACCAAAATATATAATTATTCAATGTTACTATATGTTAAAATTGGGATTCATAGGCATCCTCATATAACCACTAAATCAGGTGTTAGCTTGTGAAATAAATTACCCAAAGTGGATAAAAATGGGAACCCAAAACTGTGACATATTTTCACAGAAGATAAAATAAAATCTGGTAACAGAACAAAGAATGGAATATACATGTTTTGACACCTTGTGTCAAAGTTTCTGCACTTCATATCAATTTTAAATAACAATAATTTGGTTTACAATCCAACTGCTTCCAATATAGTACTTACTATTCTAAAAGTTAAACCAATTGAAAATTTGATTTCTGAATTCATAGCATTATACATTCTATAACTCAAAGCAATTGAAATTGAAGTTGGTACTTAATCAGAGTAATAATTATAATCCACATTTTCAACTTGTAAGTACACAATTCTTTAGTAAGCAAAATATGTAACATGAAGTACCACCGCGCATCCTTTAATCCTATATTGTTAGCTACTAAATCTGACGTCATTGAGTGCATTGTACGAGAACATTGACATAGCCATCAACTTGCTTTGGTTATAATTAGGACTTTTAGAGTGCCCATCCAGCCTCTATACTATACAGAGTATAGTATCAGTGTTCTTTGTAATTTGCTGGATCATACAGATTTTTTTTAATTAGTGACATTACCGTAGCTTTACAAGTACAATTGTGATTGGAGTAGGTTTTCTATGAAGAGTAAAGATATTCCTTTGATAGATTATTTCTTTAAATCTTCATTATTCGTTTGCTAATCAAAGATATATAAATATGTGCGCATACCTCATAAGGAGTCTTCATTAAACAAAAATTTCTAAAGAATTTTTCATAACGCATCGTTTACAAATTACGTATCTCTTTGGTAATTACGAAATAAATTTCTTTTTCATTTATTTCAAATAAAATGAGAGTATCTCGTTTTAAGCATTTTTATTTTATTCATTTTTCTTTTATTTCTCAGGTTCTTTTGATTTTTTCTTTGATTTTCTATTTCATATTACAATTTACAAGCAGATGTATGTGTATGTAAGTATATGTAAATATTCCAATTACTCGCAAAAGCATTGTATTTGTGTGTATTTCAAAGATGAAATAATTTATATAATAAACGATACACGGCGGTAAGCTTTGTAAAATATATTACAATTGAAATGCGGAAAATCTGACGTTTATTGTACATTGAATCCAAGTAAGATTTTTTTATAGCGAAAGTAGAAGGTAATAAAAATAAATTGAATTACAAATGGAGCGATTAAATTAATTTAGAAATGTTGTTTGACAATCAAACCTATTGAAACTGTATAAGAATTTTAGGAGACATTGTAGTTTTAAATCGTATATTTTAATCGAATCATATATTGTCTCTGGTTTCTATAGCACAATAACTTTACTATATGAGTAATTTTTTTAAATTATATTGTTTGACGTCAGTTATTTCCGATGCTGAATCCTATCACTGACATTCTCATACAAATATTGTCAGTTTATATGGTGGGCTATACCATTGCTTAATCCCTTTGGCGCTTGTACAGGATTCGAACTCGAAGACACAACCGTCTAATATCAAAAATGACCGCTCTCGTCTCTTTAATTGAACTGATAATTTCCAATAAATATAACACACAGAGATGAAATTTATTGACGATTTCTATTAAGAAAATATAACTATTCTTGTTTCCATATTAAATTTTTTTTAACCTTCGTTGCAGTGAAGATATTCTTATACACCTTTGCAAAATGCATACACTCAAACTTTTATCGTTATATTAAGAACATAATGCCAGAAAATGTTTACCAAGTATATTACCAAGCTCATAAGTGTTTGATATGATTACAAAATAAAGAACAAATCCGAAATTAGCAATAAGGATCCCACAAATTTAAGTTTGGATATAATTCAAAGAAACTACAGTGCAAGTATTATGTTCCAGGTTGATATTTACTTTACCGTAGATTGAGGTTATGTATATGGTATTAGTATAAACAAACATCGACTTGGAACATAATATGCACCCTATATTCCACTTACAATTACATTTAATTAAATGACTTAACATATCAATCAAAACACAACCTTCAAATCCTTTTTCACTAGTTTCGATGGCAGCAGATAATAAAAATAATTATGCAAATTGACAGCACAATTGTAATGACACTTCAAGTAACACTACATAAATATAATTTTAAAAACACAACAAAAATATATAACATTTGCACTTGCAAAAGAAGTTCTTTTAAAAGGAACTGTATGATGAAGACATGTAGTGCATTTTTGTGAACCTCTAAACTATTCCTAAGTAGAACATATGTATTTATTTTAAACAACTAAGTGAAGCCTTCATATAAATGACAGTCAGAACACATTAATGTTTATGACAATCATAAACGTCAAATGACTGAACGATAAAACTTTATTTTAATCAAACACAACAAAATTATAAACAGCTTACCTTAGATTCTGTTGATAACTAGTTGTAGGCTTCTAAATAATATTCCCCTGTTCTTTTTAGTTAATGTAAGCTCAAAAACACCATTAAAACAACACCTTTGTTATAAAAAATATACAGTACTTTATCAGAAATACAAAACACCGGCAAGAGATTCTAACCGGTATTTACACAATGTCTGTTTGCAAATAATACTAAATAATTCACACAATTGACGTTGAATAACGAACCATATACATTTTAAAGAATTGTTTGTTAATATATTTCACCGTGTAAGTCTTTAAATACAAAAATCTATGTAAAAACAAATCAGAGAATCACATAACCCCACTTTTGTATGTTTGCAATGCACACAATGTCTGATTACACAAATGTTTCACGTTTCTGAACTCTTTATATTTATAAATATTATAACTATACACAAATTATAATGTCTAATTATATATATATTTAAAAAACCTTTTATTGTTTATTTATAAAAATGTAAAACGTGGTTAACAAGTGCAGCGCACCGCAGGTATTCACATTCGCGTATTACGTTTGTTGTGTTTAGTTCACAACGTCAACGCTCGTGGCGGTAGTGTCACCGCCCTCATGGGGAATTGGACGTGCGTTTATGCCGACGTCTACTGCAAGCGCCGCGACGAGACATCTCGTAATATTTATACTGTTTAAACGATGTACAAGCGTTCTCAAAATCTTTTAGTAAGGTCAAGGTTATCAACAATATTTTTTTTTAATTTTCTTCTGTAATATTTTTTATAAATATTTGTTTATAGGATTACTTTGTAATGGGTGGCAAATAGTGATTATGATACGTATCAGAAATGGTGACAAATTCGTTAGGTTACCACAAATGAGATCAAACGATTTATGGACTATTCTTTTGAGATTTTTGACCAAATTTTCAAAGATATTTTACACCTACAGTGCAATATTTTGAAGAATCTAAAAGAACAAATTTTAGTTATACCTTAAGAAGAAATACTATACCCAAATAATACTTGTTAAATCTTGATGCACAGTTGATAAAAGTTTGGTTAGAAAGTCACCAACAAATTTATAAAATAAAATTAGAGAATTAATTTTAAATTATTTTTTTTTTAATTTATTTTTTGCACGGAATTTTAAACACACGTTCAATGCCACTGCATCTGCAATACTCATACCACCCACTGACTCTCCACCGCTTGGGTGTCTGATCGATACCAAGGGTCGGAGGGTGGACGAAGAGAATGCGCCGTAAGGCCCTGCAAGTCCCTATGAGGCCACTACTACTACACTACGGTACCGCTCATTGTACCACACTTTCGACTTTACAGTACTACCGGACTTTGTGTTTATTCAATTCATTATATAAAACAATATTCTCGTATTTTCATGTTGTGTTATTTGCTTTTAATCGCTTTGTGTAGTTCTTTGGGTTCAACATTTAATTAAATGCCTAATTTAATTTGACATCCTGCTTTGTTTTTCTTTATTTAATATGGTTATGAAAATAACACAATTGTGAAATAATTAATCTGTTGAAGTAATTGTTTAAAATATAAAAAATAATTGAATTTAACATTTTATTTAAATACTTTTTAATTATTTAATCAAATTAACGTTGCCATAGCATTTTCGTTGTATCATTTCACTAGGAATAATTACAAAAATGTCAAAGATTAACCAGTAAAAACATTTCTGACATTACCTTTGAGCTCTGAAGAAAAAAACATTAAAAAAAATTCCAAATGTACGTAATTGGAAATGAAATTAACCGAGAGTTGGTCGAAAATTTCCAAAGTAATTTTAAATTGATATCTCAAGTATATATATAAGAACATATACATATATGAACTATATGTCTGTCTGTTTGCACAATAACATAAAATAAAACTTATTAAGAATTTACAAAATTTTAAGAATCGATTGTTTTTATAATAGCTGTAAATTTTGCTTAAGGTGAAACGATACTTGGTCATTTTTAACTCGCAAAATATAGATGGCGATACTATACAGCAGGTTAAATATTATCATAAAACCGTGTTTTTTATGTTTAAATCGTTTTATGTAAGTAACTGTAAACGCGAATCAAAATCTAAAGTTGCAATTAGTTAGATGAATAACGTATCTACTTTCGTAAACTTTCTTCCACTGACTTTTAATGAGTTGGAACCGCAAAAATAAGTTTTGAAAATGAATACTGTTATATTTTCTAGTTTTTTTTTTTTTTTTTTTTTTTTTTCTATTTAACGTCGGCCTATTTCCGATGCTGAGTCCTATCACCGACGACCTCCTTCAATGTTGGCAGTATTTATGGTGTCGTGGCCTCATATATGTGGGCTACACCACTGCCTAATAACTGTACGATTATGTATGACCATAATCAATATAAGTTCATAATAACCAAACCCAGAAAATATATATCTGGTCCGGGGATCGAACCCGAAGACACAGCCGTCGGCGTCAAGCATCAATGCTCTCGCCCACTGTGTCGTCTATTTTCTAGTTAAATTCCAATTTTTATATATAATTTTTGTATTTACCTTTGTCCCATGAAGATTTATGCCACCATCAAAAAGAAAAGGATCATAATCATGTACGACAAATACAGCTTATGTATCCTGCTGTTGCTCCTCTTTGGACCTGAAATGAATAACACTACATTTTATTATTTATTAATTTTTCACAAATGATTAACATAGATCGGGGGTACTGTTTGATAGTAGAATATCACCACTACTGTAATATATAACTACCCTCTTGCATGATCTGACAAACTGTTCCGTGCGGAAGAAGGGGTGCGTTCACAACACTGCAAGCACAACTATATAGTGCCCTAATGTGAGTGGGCTACCAAACTTTACAGAAACCAAAAAATCCCTTATAATTTCTAAATACATCAAAATTACTTCAAACTAAGTACTGCATTTTAAAAAAAATTTATACGAATTTTGTTTCTGTATTTTTTCGGTTCAATTTATGTCAGAGGTACTGTTTGGTAGAAACAGTTGTTCAGGAAAGTCTACCACAGTGAAAGTGAATTTCGTATTGCTGAAAAGTCTTTATATGTTGTATTTTAAAGATATATATAAACTCGTATGATGAACAAAATTGTTGTAGCTAGACTTTAAATTAATTTAGTACATAAGTTGAAATGTTATTTAATTATGAAGGATTCATAAAACGATTTTCAGTTAAATGCCAAAAACACTTGCTGGGAATTCATATTTGAAATACTATTTGAACTAATCATATAATGAATTAGAAATGAATTATTTCACAACATCTGAATTAATTAATTACTTTACTTTTATTTTAAAATAATTGGTTCGTAATCTTGATTGTAAGATGTAGGAATAATCTCTTTTTATGTAGGCGCAAAATAGTATTGTAAATTACACAATATGTAGGAGAACAACTAAATGTAAATTTGAATATTTTTAAGGAGGTATAGGACGTTAACGTAAATGATGAAAACGTTGTGAAATTTGGAGGGTCGATACAAATAGTAAAAATACATGCTGTCTCAAAATTTTAGAGATCTAGGGTTCCTAGTTTTCTTTTTATACATGATTAAAAATAAGTCATTTACTATACAAATCATAATTTTTAGCTCAATTTTACCACATAATATAACTTTTAACTATGAAAAAATGGTGACACGGCTTTCAAAAACTAGGTGTATATAAAATAATCTTTTCTGTAACTATTGCAAAAAGAAAATTATCAAAAGGATACCTATATACGAAAATATTTAAATAAAACCAGTAAGAAACAGTAAGTGTAGGTTATAAGCCGGCAACGTTGCAAATCCCAATTGGAGCGAGAAATTCAAAATCGGAATAAATATTTTATAAAATTTAACAATTTATTTGTCAAAGAACCAAATCACACATGCATCAACACACGTAAATTTACAGCGTTGCCAAATTTATTATTCCTTTTTAAAAATATTTAATTTTAATTTAAATTGAATTAATATAAATTTGATATTAATTATAGGTAATTTTTCATTTATTTAACTATTATATGCATCAAAAATCATTTTAACTAGCAAATAGCAGTTTAATAGCGAATTGAAAAATTCATTTTCAAAGATACAGTCCCAATATTTGCTCGTCCTTCATGTACTTCGTATTTTGTATTTCGTATTACCGAGAGATAAACTTTTTGCATTGACGATACGTCCTGTACCTCCTTAAGCTCAGATATTCAGAGAATACTTGTATTATTTTTGTTTAAAGATAATTGTACATTATGGGTTCCTCCATCATTAATAACAAATTCTTGTATCTTTCATTATTTTTATTGTGCACATGTAGCGACGGTCGACTGACGACCGGCGTTCAATTCTTTTATAAATCTGAAATTATTTTGAAGTGTATGTATATAAATGAATGGGAATCGCTTATGCAAATGGACACTAAAGAAAATTAAAAAAGCGGTATAGAAACCTTTTCTCTTTAACAAACATCTTTTTTTTATCAGAAGCTTTTAGAAAAAAGCTCCATTATATTTAATGACTAAAACTGAAATTGTGAATATTTTTTCCATAAAAATTAAATGCATAATTTTGTCATTTTACTTTGTTTTTTTTTTGTAAAATATCTCATTATTAATAATGAGAGGCTGCATCTGAATAAATTACGCATTGATTTTTCTACATTTTTATACTAGTGTGTGCTTTAATGAATTTAGCTCCTGACTTTCTATAAAAGTATAAATTGTATTATTATTTAAAGACACGGTGGTCGAGAGTATTTATGTTTGATATCAGATTTATATGTCTTCAGGTTCGATACCAGGATCACCGCTCTGTTTTATGGTTTGATTGCTATCAGAATTAATTTTTTTTTTTTTAATATTTATTTTTGATTGCATCAACTATTGGAAGTTATTAGCACTTTTAAATCAATATTACATTTTTTATATACATTTTTTTTATAACACATAACTTCTTATACAATATATAATAATTGTTTTTCCATATTTCAGAATGTTTCACCATTCCATTTCAAATTAATCCATCGGTGCAGAATTAAGAATTAATTTAATTACTTGTTTAAAATCCTAAAATATCTGTGGGACAAGGTAAGGACAAGATAAGGGCGGTAAAATTTACTAAATGAAATTTAGCCGGTTGTTAAATAATGTTTATCTTTTGGTTACATTTTTATAGAAAGTACACTGTAAAGTTTACTTTAAGAATTAGGAGTTTCCTTCCACATTGCGTGTGCTATAACCTTTAACGATTTTTAGAGTATAAGAAGAACAATATTATTCTAGGGTTATACTCATACATTATTAGATTATGTTCCGAAATATGAATATGTTATACGCGAGAGATATTTTTACGTCGGTAAATGTAAATTAACTGTGTGTTATAGCTCACACATACTACTATCTTATAAATAGGAAAGCAATAAGTTATATTTTTATATTCCTGGAAGATCTTAATGCATATTTCATATCCGCAGAATCCTTGATGTATTTAACATGTGTTACAGGACAGGTATGTTTAAAAGCTCAATGTCCCGTACCGACCTTTAACCCGTTTAATAGGGTGACTATACGTTATACGCCGTTATACGTACGAGATACCTCTACAACTCTGCGTACTCGAATACTCGTACTTTTCGACCGTTTGACGTTCCTCCTCTTGCGTTTGTATATTACCTGCCTCTTCCTAAACCTTCTGGCTGTGCCTCATTTCAGGATGTTGATTGGCAATTTATTTTCCCCTAGCAGTTCCTAAAACCCTCTAACGGATCGTTCTAGAAAGCAACACCCAACTTGTACAAACCTGTTCAGAAATATTTTTAGGCATTTGTTTTAGGTGATACAACAGATGTTTGATGTTGGATTTAGGAGTTAGGACTTAATCTGAGGAAGGCATCTATATCATGAAACAGAGAAGACGAATAATGAAGAATTACGTTGAGCTATTGCAACTGTTAAACAATTTTATGTCTTATGAATTAAAGGAAATAAATATAAAGGTTTCATAAAAGTGGGTTTGAACGAGTATCTGTTTATTGTTTTATCTCGAGTTTAGTAATCTTAGGTGATAGAACTATTAACTGTTATTCACACTCCTGGAGCCATTATTATCCAGATAGTGTAAACATTTGTCGGTTATATATAACGATAACGATTTATTGATACGATATATTGTTAATTTGCGGACAAGAAAAAGCGCAAAATGTTTTAAATGCGTAATATTTTATGTAACATTTTTTGATCACAATTTTTTACCAGTTTTTAAGAAGTTGCTCTAAAAACGACAGAAATTGATTCCTTTGGGTACGCAACTGTCACCGTTTGTATATATTTCCTTTTAACACACTCACAATCGTTAACACGAAGGATAGTTCCGCCGTTTGACACATAAACAATAGATAAGGTTACATTTGTTCTTTGATTTCTATTCCTTTACTTTATAAGTTACAGAAATTGCTTTCTTTTATGAAAATGTTTATTTGATTTCGATAAATCAGTTTAGTTTCGTTGGCCTTGGATTTCATATTAAAGTCTTTCAAATATGATTGTATAGATCTATACATTATTTATATTATTACTAGTTAGTTCTAACTACCCGGTGTTGTTCAGCCTTCTGATAACAGATTATCGATGTATCCAGAGGCGAACGGGAAGCTGGAGATAATGAACTACTGATGAATCATTACCCTATTATCTCAATACTAAAACAATAATATAAAACTTTTTAAGTACTTTTTATAATAGAGGATTTTCGGAAAGGAGATAAGGACAAGAGGTAGATGACGGAGATAGAGACAATAATAACATAGTAAAGGTAGAGAGTCAAGAAGGAAAGAGTAAAGTAAGAGAGTCAAGAGGAAATAGTAAAGACAGAGCGTCTAGGCCTGTGATAGACATAAGTGGAGAAGTGAAAACGAAGAGAGAAGGCAGGAAAGATAGTGAAAAGATAATATAGGGTATGTCGAGAGGAGACAAGGAAGGCAAGAGGTGGTAGATGAAAATACAGGCTATAAGAAAGGAGAAGCAGGAAACGGTTTGCCGAGAGGAGACAAAGAAGACAAGAAGTGAGGAAACGGTGAGAAGGAAGGAAGACTAGGGAAAATGAAGCAAGAGGGTCAAGAGAAGAAGAAGCAGAAAGTACTTTTGAAAATAAAAAGGTCTACAATAGTTTAAATTTAATTTTAAGTTGAAGTTCTATGAAATGTATTAAGAATGTAGATTGTAAAGCCGAAAGGCGAACAATTAATAATAATAATAATAATAATAATTAATAATAATAATAATAATAAAACTTTTTAAGATTAAATATTATCAGTTTATGCTTATGTAAAATATGTAATACAGAAATGTAAGGTAACATCGATATTTTGTGTTTTGCGGAAATAAATATGTATACTATCGCATGTTGGCCTTCATTTGTCGAAAAATCTCTAACACCAATGAAAGAAAGCAGATAAATTTTCTTTTCTACATTAAACGCGGCAATAATTTGCACCTGTCTGTACTTGTTTCCATCAGAAGGACCGATAAATAATGCCAGAGCCTGTCAAAATGATCATAAACGAATTTAGGTGGTCCGTATCATTTTTTATAAGCATTTAAATAAAGAAAAAGAAGAGTTTTAATAACAACACGTAATAATACGCTATTGACGCTTAAATAGAACACGCTTCAAGAAAAAAGAAATTTCCTGTCGGAGACTGTTATTAATTCTCATTTAATTTACAAAGAAATGACAAATTTATTAAGAATTATTATACGCCATTTCTATTTCTTTATGAAATGAATGAATTTTTAAAGAAGAGATGCCATTAATATTATGAATAATTTATGTTATATCATATTAGGTAAATACTTGTATTTTACTTTCTGCTTTAACATCTGTAAATTGCGTGAACAGCACGTTAAAAAAATCAGGTTGCTGGAGCTTACATTCTGGCTTTGATACATCTATTTGGTACTGCGATCAGCGTATATAAATAGTAGACTAGTATGTACTACATATAGTTCCAATTGCCATGGGCCGCATTGTATGCCCCTGGATCTCTATTCTTCTTATCTTAATTTAGTTTACAACGCCAATGCGGCTCTGATGACAATCAAAAGTTCTTTTACACATTGGTTATTTTATTTCTGACAATAATTGTATCGCCACTCCGCATGGGATTCTCATCAACGCATATCAACACATATCTATAGCATCTGTACTTCGTATCTGGTCATTCAATTAAATTTATAAAAACATATAAAAGTTTCGATCCTGATAGATACCCGTACAAAAACATTTATCCAAATGAAATATATAACAGACACGCTAATCACAAAATGTAAATATTACATGGAATCTGCATCTTTAGGCGGAATCGGCAAATATATATACTTTAATGCCAATAATGTACCCAATTTTGGCATTAACAGCATTCTCCTTTCGTATAAAAATCGGCTCAAAATATTTAAAAATGATTCTCTTGTTTGACTATAAAATATTGCAATGGATTGATAAAACGAAAAATTTATAATAAGTTGGAAATAATTAAATTGAAGTTTGATTTTGTGGGAAACAATTTAAAATGGAAGACGAAAACATAAACGAATTCTTTGAATGAACAGAGTAAAAACAAAAAAAATCAGGTTATGATTAAAACAAAAACAAATAAAATAATTATATATATATATATATATATATATATATATATATATATATATATATATATATATATATATATATATATATATATATATATATATATATATATATATATATATATATAATACAGTGCAACGAGGGCTTCTTTGACCAAAAATTAAGAACAAAAATGAAGACATGTAATTACATTTTGTCTTAATATAAAAATACGTATATGTGAATTATGAGATTTTTCATTACAAATATTTACCTCAGAATATATCCCAAATTGAAGCCATACCTAGAGGAAATCACCTGAGTACTATGACAAATAAAAATATTAAAATCTCGAATTTATTTCTCCAGATTTCAGAAAAATTTATGAATTACAAAATCATTAATCCTGATACCTAAAAGTAATACCTAAAGAATTATTCATTTTATAATTAATACATAAACTCGTACTAAACTTTATTTCCATGTTCTGCATTTCTAGAATTTAAATTACGATTTGATGTAATTAACAAGTAATTATCATTCAGTTAAGTAACAGTCCGGAAAAGGATTTAACATGTAGATTTACACGAATGCAGAGGTCCTGATTCCTGTATCCTCTAATTAAGATTCTCAGTTCAGTTAAAGTGTTTTTTTTTCATGTTATTATACGAAGAGTTGTATCTACCTATATGAAAACGACTACGCTCAAAATCTTGCATTTCAACAAATTATGCAATCTGCTTAAATTTTATAACAATAAGCGAGTTCACTAGTGGCAGTTTCGGGGAGTTGTACATATACAGACTAAATGAAATTACACTGTTGAGAAATATAATAACGCTGTTCTTTGCAGCACAACCACTGTAGTATAGTATAGTACTTCGCATGTTAACGCGCGCAGAGCATGATAATATACTACGTTGGTAAGTTTAAAAAACGATATCAATTTAGTTTAGATTATCTAGACTTGAACATCAAGATATAGCAGTTTAAATTTAAGGTGAAACATTACTTCATGATTATACAGTTAGATATAGATGGTAACAGTGTTCTAAAATGATAATTGGTCAATGTGCCTCGATTAAAAGGTAAGGACATTTATTATTTAACAATTTATTTAGTATCGTAAAGCAATTCATCGTTAAAGTAGATCATTGTACAAGCAACCATTTTACCAACAACTAACTAGAACTAGGTTTGGTTTGCTTCTTTATGTGAATGAAATATATTCCAGAAGTCCATCAGATATTATGTTAAGTATTTTGATAGTTAGTTGATTCTAGGGAGTTTTAAGCAGAATCTTGTTGTGTAAAACGTCACACCATAACTTCCTCGTCTCACCAAATATATCTATTCCGGTGAAGGTGGAGATGCCCCATATACTATGGGATACACCATATACCATACGGCACACGGCACACACCCATACACTACCGCAATTTAGATATTTTAATTTGAAGAGTGCGCTGAGTACGACCCTTGGGTGTAATTACGGTAAATCCCTCCACCCTCGTTGGTTCCGCGTCCGCGGTGTGGTACCATACGATATAATCCCTTTCTCGTTGGTTTTACCAGAGTACAGAGAAAGGTGAACACAAGATGAGAATGTTTGGTGCAAAGTTATGCACTAATGCCTTTCCAAGTAAAAAAAATATATGCATATTTAATATTTGTTAAGTATCATGTACTATATGTCTGCATATTTGTTTATTATTGCAAGTGGATTGCAAGATTAATATGGATTTAAATGAAAAACCAGAAAATTATATTCATTGAAATACTGCAGCTTTTAAATTTTAAATTATAGTTCGGAAATATGTATGGTTGGCTGAAAATGTTATTATTTCAAATTCTTATTAGTAAAGCAATTAAAAAAAGGTTAAAGTGTTACTAAAATTTAAATAACTCAATAGTATGTCATGTTTAAATCACATATGTATGTCACAACAGTTATTTGTTCCGCGTCCCGCATAAAGATTAAAATGTTACGCACAGGACTGGATGAACTAAGAAACAAGTAACACAAATGTCCAAGGCACGTAATTCTGTTATGTAAACGATTTTACCAAATATACAACGTTTTAGCTATCCATTTGTACATTATAAAAGGTTAAGAAATCCTTTTTAAGGATTAAAGGCGTTTAGAGTAGCTATGCAATAATTAAATAGGACACTTTTAGATTAAATATTACTATGTTTTGGTTACCATATAAACCTATGCCATACCATATTAACGAAAAGTTATTAACGTTATTATATTTGTAAGTTTTAAAGTTGCAAACCGATTGTTATTTTAGTACACTGTTGCCATCTATATCTAACTATATAACCATGAAGTAATGTTTCACCTTAAGTAAAATATTACATGAATATTCAATAATGATAAAGTAGTTTTAGACGTATTTCTATTCCCCCTGAAATATAATTACTGCTTAAATATGACTAAGTATTTTATACCCTAATATTCATATAAGAAAACTTAATATAATGAGTTACTATCAAGAAATCTTATCTTAATGTTAAAGTTAAAATAAATCATTTTTACTGTTTGAAATATTAAATGGCATTTCAAAATGACATTTCAAAAATAAGGGATAAAGCTTTTGCAATTATTATAAATTTATGACATGGAAAAACATAAAGAAACTGTAATAAAGGAAAATAGACAATAAGGTTCATAGTACGATTCGTCAGACTAAATTTCTAAAGGTAGACTCAGATAATGTGTTCGTAATTAGTCAAGTCGGTAATAAAACATAAGCTTTTAAAAACTTCTATTTTACTGATTAGCCCAATTATGGAATGTTAAGTAAAGTAAATTACTTAATAGTAAATTAAAAATATTTCTTAAATGTTTGCCAAAACTATCACACAGACCGATCTGCAATATTAATAAATTAAAATTTAAATAGTTTAGCTTATTTTCTAAAAATATTGTTAACATCTAAACACACTGTAAATGTATCCCCTCTACTAATAAATTACTATAACACTTGGTCTCAAAAGGAGAGAAGGAGTAATATAAGTTAAAGAGACGACGTGGTGCGCTGATTGTACGCCGCATGAAGGATGCTTATATTAACATCATGTACAAATTTTATCAAATTCTGTTGAAAAAGTGATTTTAATTACTAGTGAATTCTATCTTAAGCCAAAAAAATAAAATGCATTGAAGTGTATCATTTAGACAGCTGTAAATATATTTAAGATTTATTAAATAAATAAACATTAAAGCATTAATATATATGTAACGTTCATTAAAATATTTTGGTAAAGGTTCTGAATGAGATCCATTCCATTCCAACAGATATAACAAAAAGGAAATACGAACCAGTTAATAAAAACCACTCCAATTAGCAGAAAATTGCAGCTGAATATTAAAGAAGATGTTAAGCTGCCTGCAGACATCCTATTCTTGGTTCGTACTTTCAAAAACTTACTAATTAATATTTTTTATAACTTCTTTTTACATAGGGATTATAAAAAAAATATTAAAATTTGTAATTGATGTAAATTTCTGCTAATTAAAATCTACGCACTGCACTCACCGTAAAGATAATCATAAATTAATAATTAATAACACTGGTAAAAAATAATTACCGGCGTACTAATTAATACTGCATTTCATAATATAGCTGTCGTACTGTGTACTTGTAGCTCGGGTAATGTTCTACGTGTGTGTGTGTGTGTGTGTGTGTGTGTGTGTGTGTGTGTGTGTGTGTTGTGTGAGCGTGCATACGTCAAAGTGGAAAGTTCACACAGTCCGCGAGACTCTTGGAAACAGGGGTGCAATCCTTTCGAGAAACTTAACAAATTAGGGTATCACCAGTGGTTGACTATGAAACTACTTAAAACCAGAATTATTCTGTTAGGTTTTGTTAGAATCAGATTAAACTATTTTTCTAGAAAGTTTTAGAAAAACCATTTTTCTATAGCAACTGATAAGACTTAAGTATGATGTTAATAATATAAATTGTATTTGTATTTAATAGTTTAATGTATATGTCGTTAGACTTTTACATTCTTTTAATATTACGTCACGTATTCTACTACTAACTTTTTAATTATTCCAACATTTTTAATAATTCAAAAAACATTATCTGATATTTACACTCTTCTCTCTATATCTTCTTGCTTCCTACTCTCCCTTTATTCTTTCTCCTTTCCTCCTTTCTTTTTGTTTGTACCTTCATATATATCTTGTCTTCCTTATCTCTTATCCGCAAATTCTACATTTTCTTTTCTCAATACTAATATATTCTTTTCTCCTTCCTAAAATAGTGATTTTCTTTACACATCTGAATCATTTCTTTACCTCTGTGCCCCAGTACTGCCTCTCTTTATTACCAAGTCTAAATCTTGCAATCATTTTCTTTTCTTTTCCCGCTTGCTTTTCTAGGATTTTTTAAAACAAAACTGATAATTATTAACTGATGACATTGATATTTAAAAAAAAAATTTGGAGAAAGTTCATATTCTGGATTCTAGAATAATTAAGTATATTATTAATAAAAGAAAATTCAAAATTTCAAAATTTTATTTGGGGGCACGGGGGCAGTATTTGCTAAAAGTAAAAATTGTGCTAGAAAGTTGAAATTCTGTATGTATGCTAACCTTGGTAACTTATTTACGAATCGAAAAAAAAATCCCAAATTTTGAAGAAAAGTTGGTCAAATAACGCATAAATTGAAAATATTTTTTATTTTGATAAAAGAAATATATTTTTTTAGTCAATTTATATGAACAATTATTTCAGCGAGATTATTATTTCAATTAAAAAATACAGTAAAATATGAAATGTAAATACGAATTATTTTATTGGATTCAAATCATACACGCCAAAAGGACGTCATAAGCATTGCGACGGGCGTAAACTCTAGTTATATGTATAATATTGAACTAATTTAAGTTTTAAATTTGATCCAATGTAAACTTTATGTATGAAATAATAATTGCCTAATAAAATAAAAGAAAAAATGTTTCCAATTTACAGCTACGAAAATATTACTTCAAGGTTTACTGTGTACGTATTTAATAACTCAGACCGGTTACTTTGAATGAAGTTTAATTAAATACGTGAAATATATTCAAATATTCTTCTTTTATTTTTAACAATCTCCCAATCTTCTACGCTTATTTAACACCCAATTACAAATAACATTCGTGAAGTATCACTTCACTTTTATCCAGAACTCCAGAATTTGTTTTTGTTAGAAATAACTATTTTATAATATAGTTGATAGAAATTTAAAAGGAAACTTTGTACGTCATTGAGAACCTAATTTAAAAAGAAACGTATTCAGATATAAATAATTCTTCAAAACGAAAAATAGAATCAACTGATAAATATTAATTTTATTGAAAACTTTGGCTGTTTATTTTTCTATTATTTATTTGTGATACGACCTCGTATGTGAACTGCACCACTGCCTTACAAGTTTTATGATTAGAAGCACATAATCATACATGACTAATTTCTTCTTTCGCTAAAGTCAGTATTTTGTCATTTTTTGCTACTTTTGACGGGTTTACTATTTCACGTTTAACCTGAGCTGAAATGAATTTTTTGACGGTCATACCTTTCTGTTTGCTCATTCAGATCCAGTTAGATTTTTGTGTTTCTTATTATTTTGATCAGTTTCTTTCCTTGATACAAAAAAGCCAAAATTTGCAAAATTTGAATTTTGTCATAATTAAAAATTGTGCGTTCTGATACATCACTGAATCTAAGGTATATACATGACTCAGTTCTTTTTCACACACACACACACTTATATTTCTATACAAGCAAACATCCATGAGTATAGTTAATATGTGCATACACTTGCAAATACATATTACAAGAGTGTTTGACAGGCGGCAAACATTAAATAGCTTTTTAGCATACATCTGCATGGATGGTACAGATTGTGAGACTTACAAGGGTACAGAGCACAAGGGAAAAACACTTCATGTGCCCTCAAAGTAACTTCAAAAGAATATCACCACGTACAAACCTCTAACAACCCCCTCCCCTAACCCCCAATGCCTATACGCCTCTCCGCGAACGAACAACTCCGCATAACAGTCCACATACACACCCGTTAAGGCTCTTCACTAAGAGAAAAAAATTATAGCATTTCAAACCTTCTATACCATATATATGCCCTATGCCAATCAGAATATTCAAAGGGTTTGAGGTTATTAATACTCATTGTATGAAGAGATTTTTACGAGATATGAAGATAATTATAATTGGAACTTACTCTCTTTTCTATTCTTCTTTTTTTTCTTTCAGGTTTCGGTTTCTTGTGATGTTTTCCGATTGGCTCTTGTATTACTTTTATAAGGATGAAGGTGAGCACCTAAAATGGAGTTCAAATAGCTCAAAGTTCCGACATATGGAAAGAGAAATGTCATCACAAAATGTAAAGAAAGTTTAGCTATTTCATGTCACACACAATTCTAAGTACGTACTATGCAGGACTGACTACATATGAATTTGTATTACGTATTCAACATATGAAAGTGTACTTCTATAAAAAATTCAAACTCAAGATTTGGATGAATAGGCACGTTTTATGGTACTTGTCTTCAATCACTGACTTTGAATAAAATACGACCTGCTACAGCTTATTATTCTTATACTCGACTAAAAGCTAATAAAAGCTGTAGAAATATTCATAGAAAAGTACAAAGATACAAAAATCGTTCGTTTTTATTCGTTCATTTTCATTTAATTAATATATCATATATTATTTATTTTAATGTTTTTGACATTCTTCCGCCTTAAAACATTAAATAACATATCATTGTGATTAATTACGTTTCATTTGTGTTCCTTACTCTCTCTCCTCAAAAAAAAAAACTTAAACCACTACTGCTTTTTTCTTCCTGCTACTCTCCCTTTTTACTCTGCCATTCCTTCTCTTTCCTCGCTCTTTCTCTCTGTCACTTCTTTTATCAATCCCTTCAATAACTGCACAATCTTTTCTTCACTTTTTACTCTTTCTCACATGGATACTTAATGTGCTCTTCCGCACAGCTTGCTCTCTATTTTCACAGTATCTCTCTCTTATGTCTCTCCTCCTCTCTAATCCTCTTGTGTCTCTCATTATATTTGCTTCATTATTTTTTTCATTCTTTCCTGTTGCTGTATTTCTCTGTGTCTGCTCCTTAGCTCCTCTTCCACACTTGTGCCTTCTTCTCTTCTTCCCTCTACCTCTCTGTCGCCATTCCGTTCCTTTCAAAGTACTCCTTTCGTTGCTCCCCTTCCTCTCTCCTTTCTTAATTTAATTAATAATAATTTTGGATATTGATAATAATGTCATTAAAATTAGGTCAATCACTATTTGAATAAGTTTTTACCTTAGCTCGAGTATATGATACTTCTATGTCGCAATTTTTTGCAAAAGCCATCAGTTGCTTCCATTATATAGTTTTGCGTTTTGGGTAAAACGTTTTAATTAACCCGAATTGGTAGTATTAAAGTTTTGTTAGCTATTAAACTCATTAACTCTCTCTCTCTCTCTCTCTCTCTCTTTATGAGTCTCCATCCTACCACAATATTCTCCGACTTATCACATAAACGTTCAACTTTCATAAACATTTTGTTTATTATTTATAAATTTTCTGTTGAAACAACTTTTTATATAATATAAACAAATGAATATTCATGCATTAATTTAAATAATCCCAACTTTGATAAATCCCTATGGGAACCATATCACCCTTAAAGCTTAGCAGATGACGACGCTTTAGAAAACTTCCAAGCAACAAATAGAAGGCTTAGTCGACGCCTATATTGTCGTACTCTTGCCTGTAGTCAGAACAGAACACACGTCCTAAGTCTTTATAATAGCAAAGGGTGGTGAAGGAAGGGGGGGTTATATTTCTAGTTCGCTTATGAATTATAAAAGAAAAAGAAGAAAATGTTAATAAAATGAAAGCTCAAGAGTTGAACCAAAAACAAGGTGTAAAAAACACCTTACTTTGATATTTTTTAGAACTGGAATTCGCTCGGTGTTAATTACTTCATTTTTATAAGTTCAACTAAAACTTTTTTACTTATTTATTTTTCTTCTTCTTTTTCCAGCTTATGACATTAATTATAAATATTTTATTCGTAGACGTTTGCTTGGAGTTAAATTGTGTTAAACATTTTTTAATAACATTGAAGAATTTTAGTGTGAAATTTTGTTAAAAGTCTTTTTAATCCTGTAATTAGAAATTACTTGTACTTACCACCAAGACAATCTGTTTGACGTTGGCAAATTATAAAATATAATTAAATCTTTGTTGAGAAACATGCTCAAGACCTGGTCTAGGAGAGAGGGAAAGAGGAGAGGAGGTCTACGTTGACACAATGCTTAAAATTGACGATAATTTTTTGATAGCTTTATTTCAAGTCTCTTTGTATTTGAGACAATAATCATGGCTACAATTTTCTTAGACTATACTGATATTATTTATGATCGATTAGATATGATCGATTTCATTAATTTCATAATGAATCTTCTCAACTGCGTGTCGATAAAATTGCTTTTGAACGAGCATGATCTTAAAATGTTTAGGCTCGAATTCGAAGATATTAACATTGGAAATTCCTTGTACTAATGGAATGGATGTAATTGTTTCCTTTTTTAGATAATACTTCATCATATTGGAACTGGAAACTCGTAATTGTTATTTTAATTAGTAGTAGGAGCAAAACTGAAATAACTGCCGAGACTTGTACAATGCATGTAGTGCCACGAATAGTATTTATTCTCAACTATCTTAAATCGGTTGTAACTAATTTCAAAAGTTCCTAATAATGGAAGCACCTGTGCATTTACTGCGCACAAATTAATATAAGTGCGGAGACTGAACTCATGACCGCTCGTATTCAGTTATTCGCTGTCACCTTTCAATTTATATTTGCAAGGTGGAGTCTTTAAATTTATATTTACATCGGCTATGGCATTTACAATTTATATTTACGTAGAAACTGGAGTAGTTTGTGATTTCTGTGTTTTAGAAAACCTTTTCCTAATTCTTGTTAACAATAATTTTAGTTTTCAGTCGTACAAGTTAATTTTATAACACACTATAATTAAGTTTATAGTTTTGATAGTGTTTAATGTCTCACAACCAATCGATTTTGTTTTTAATTGGTACATTCCACTTCATCTGTAGAAATCATAAATTTCTTAATGTCAACACAACATAATATATGAGTATGTATACATTAACTTAAATATATAAATATAATTAAAAAATAAACCATTTGAATTACTGTACAAGTTAAAGAGAGATCAAACGAAAACTAGAATAAGCAAATCGTCGATACTAAGTTATGACGTAATCAGAAGTCTTTCACACTCTTTTTGAATAAACACTGGAAAATACATATATTATTCGGGAAGAGTAACTAATACCAGATGCGTTCATTGCACGAACTAAATTATGTTTAAATAAGTGTATAAATTTGAAATGTATATAATAAATTTATTAATCGACATGTTCTTCTACATGTTTCGAAACAAACAATTATCAAAAAGGTGGTTTATTGCGCAGGTTGGCACTTCTATTTATTTATTAAATCTATTTTCACCTTACATACTTAATTTCTAATTTAGAAATAAAACTAACAGAATAACTAACCTTTTTCTACTGTCGTGGGAGTTCGAATGAATTGTTATTCTATTTAAAACTCCACAGACAAAGTTGGTATCCAAGAATTCATTTATTTTTGTGTTTCACAATGTAAGACATTAATCGAAATATAAAGACGTATTTCTGGAAGTGCCTACTAAGCAGTAAACACAGAGACAGGCCGATGTATTGTAAATTGCGTGGTTTGGATTCATTGTTATCAAAACAGTTGTGTAAAAATATACAGATACTGATATATTGTGTTTAATTGGTGCAATAAATTGAACGAAAACCAGGGCACAAGACCTATAAATAAATACGTACTAATATGCTGCAAATAATTGTTGTAAACATTGAATTGTTGCTGCTACTGCTACCCACAAAAATAATAAACGATTGGAAATAACTTTTTATTGTATGTTTTGTTAGAAGTATGTAAAGAAATTGTATTTTTTTAGTTGGTACAAAGTTCGTGTGTCGGTAAAACAGTGACTATATACTCATGGACTCCATAGATGACGTTAGAATAACGGCCAACACAGTTGATTTTTGGAGTTGGCAGACTCACATTAACTCAGTGGGCATTTGGTCAAGTTATGATAAAATTAAATAAAAAGAAATTGACAATTTAAACAATAAACGTTAAATGTCGTTTCTTTAATTTCAGATAGGATAGTATGATTTAAGTTAAGCAGTGTAATTATTATAATGTGTATATAAATTATTAAAATAAAAGTCTTTGATTTCAAAGCAACACATAAGTTTCATTAAAAATTTACAATTTCTAATAAAATTGAAAATATTGTCGTATAAGTATTTAAAAACAAATCTACTACCAATGTAATTTGAAATTTCTTTTTGTTTAATATAATTTACGTCGCCTATTTGCGATGCTAAGTATTTTTACAAGTATCTGATACATAATCAATCAATTTAACTTTGAAAACAACCAAACCCAGGAAATATAGCGATGGTCCGGAGATGAACCTGAAGATAGAACAATCTAACGAAAAGAGTAAATGTTCTCAGCCATTGTGCCATCACACCGCTGCGAAATATATATTTTACTGGAATAATATTCGCGAATTTATGTGGTTTTGCGTAAGTTCAAAAATGTAATTATCTAAAATGAGTTGGAGAACAAATTCCAACTGAACTTTATAAACCTCCAAATATTTATCTTTTCTTAAACTCCTTTCCATACTTATTTGCCGATTACACAGTTGGTAGGAGCTATAAATACGTAGAATAGGATAATACTTTAGGAAAGAAAACGTCACAAAAATAAACAATAAGGAGATTAATTACGACTCATTAAATTCCAAATAAACTGCAAAGTTAATAATCGTATTTTCATTACTTAGAAATTAGAAGGGGTGAATTCTTAAATCCAATCACCACCACAATATTAGCCCTACGCTACGCGGACATGGACACTGACACTGACAGTGTACACCCCTTTCAACCACCGGGTTCTTCCACATCCTTCTGGGTTGCTGCATTGTGCCCCGAGGGCTCACTCTGTGTACACCCCTAGATTTTAGGAATGGGGTTATCACGAGATCCGTTAAACAAATATCCTATGCTAACTGCTTCTCGATTAGATATTCGCAATAATATAACACGCCCTTCTTCTTTGGTGTGTGCTTTAGGGTAGTGGTAGGGGGTCGGGAAGGCGACAACGACGTGTGGGACACCCTGTATTATCTATATGATCCAGGACATTTATTTAACTTAATGTTGCTAATGTTGTCGTACATTATATCGTAGATTATATTAAATGCTATTCTTTGAAAAATATTGTGTTGTGAACTCTTTCTTCTTTTTAATTAACTACGTCAATTTAAAAATCTGCCAGTTCATTAATAGAACATCTCAAAAAGTCAAAGTTTCTGTTGAGTATCCAGATATATGTAAAAATGTATTCTCTATAGAATTTAATGCATAATAATTTCTATATAAGAAGTACAACAATAACCTTACACTTCTTCTCTTGATTCTCTCTCTTCATGTTCCCTACTCCATCTTCAGTCTTACCGTTTCCTGCTTGTCCTTCCTTCTTGCCTGCATCTCCATCTCTCACCTCTTGCCTTCCGTATCTCCTTTCGACAAACTCTCTATTATCTTTTCACTATCCTGCCTCCGTTATGTCTTCATTCTCACTACTCCTGCCTTTTACCTCTAGCACTCTATTACACACAAACCCTCTATCTAACAAAATTCAAATCATTATTTTAGGACGTATAGTTTACGAGATATAAACAGGACAAATCTTGCTATTTTTCTGCTTTGAATTTTGATATGATTCTAGGCTGATTACGTAATTTACACATATATGGTGGCTTTACCTTTCTTAATACTTTCACTAAGATATAACTAGGAATTAAGATGGATCATCGAATTGTCTCAGTATCAGAAATAAATTTTGTAAAAAAAATTAAAAGGAAAACAAGAAACTCCTCTAAAATGACATGAGTTTATACATAATTTATTTGTTCCGTTAATTACCCCCTGCCTGTGCCTGTGACAGGAACAGCGTTTCCCACCCAACGGCAACCACGCTAATAACGACTCAGTGGATCACATAGCCACTGGCGACATATCACTCAATAACTCAGAGAAGGAAATGGGAAGTCAGAACAAACATGACCGTAATTTACTGCGAAATACAATATATCAAATCCCCGAGCGTCCGATCCCGATGGCAGAACTGTTCATGTGTGTGGGGTTAAACCAAACCACCCCCCAACACCAAAGGGGGTGGTGGACGCATTCTATGAACAGCACGGACAATCAAAATATTCTGGTGATAAACCACTGCACGAAGAAACTTCTAAATCTAATATAGCTAGAATTGGTAAAATACATTTTATTATTCCAGTTGTTTGGTTCCCAAGAAAAACAATTGGTTATTTATTTTATATTAACTGGAATAAATATTGGATTCGTTGTAGTTCTTAGCTTTGTGGCTTCTTACAAAATAAACATGAAATCTAGCCGAAGCACTAACACTCTGCTACTAATGAATCGGTTTGATGGAGTTCTTTGAATATAGGTTTTTCGATAAATAATTCAGATTTCACATTAAATTCGAATATTAACAGTCATTATTTAAGTGTGAATGCATCGCTGTCAATGAAATATCTTTTTTTGATAATATTTAAATATTAATAATATTGCTTTAAAATTGGAAGTTTCATTGCATAAACAACCTTATCCTTAAAGAATTACTTGTTTTCTTTATCCTTTCTAAAGTTATTTAAAGATGTAGAACAAGTAACACTTAATATACTGTCCACCTTTATACTGTAGTAAATCTCCAACACCATTTAGAAAATTTCAAGAACTTTGTGTTGGGCACAGTTTACATTCAGCAATGTCCTGCACCGCCAATGAGGAACTATCGTCCAATTTAGCGTGAAATGATTCACATACTTCATTAACTTTTTCTCTCTCTTGGTTTTTATCTAATTTAAGTAAATACCACAAATTGAACCTATAACTTCGGCAGGAAAAGGAGGCGGAGGTGTTTCATTCAAAAATATAATATCCTGGAACCAACTCCCTGAAGTCAAATATCCGGTCTTATTTTAAGATCTGTAATATTGCCAATATTTGAGTTGAGTCATATTGTACACGGCTATACGACGCTGCTAAGCTTTCAGAGTCTTTATACACAAATTCAATTGAGTTTGTTTGAAAAAGAAACGAGTGTTTCTTTTCTTCTTGAAATACAGGGTGTCCAACACTTATCAATACCCAAAATCTTCTATTTTATGATATTTTTAAACAGTTTGTCCCATTGTATAATACTCCATTTACATACATATTGTGGAGTTAGAATACACATACCTCAACCAATCTGTAAACAATGTAATAGCCCACTAACAGTAAATCATATTATTCTTCGATGTTCAAGGTCTAAAAAACCTTATTGACTTTATCAATAAAACTAATTTAATCTCTTTATTTTAAGTACCCATACTCGTATCTATAAGTTGTAAATTATATTGTAAATGTTTTTAAATGTATATATCCACTGCACTCAAATAAATATAACATATGCACAGATCTACATTCAACTCAGATCTCAGTTGTCAGACTTTATACGGGGTGTGTTTAGACCTTAAGAAGCACACATTTTTACAGAATTTATGAAACGAATTTAAATAAAACCAGTCTCTACAATCGTCAAATTCTTGCTCCTTCAAGACATCTACAGTCCTTTTAGAATCAATTCAACCGGATATAACTTAATTCCTAACATTTTTACTTCCGTTTATTTTTGTTCCAATTTTCTTCAACAGACGTAAAACTCGACTGACGACTGTCGTCACTACATGCGAGTATATACATACATCTTATTATATTCTACTTTTTTATTATTTTTTCTTTTATTATTATTTCTTTCAATGTTTGATATATTTCCTCACAGTTACTAGTACTAGTAGATATACTCCTCTTACTGATACATTCCAGTTATATATTTTCTCGATTTTTCTTTGAAATTTTCATCATATTCATAAAAATCTTTTTTTTATTATACGGAAGTTACTCATGCACATAAAAATTTCACTGTTTCTGAAACTTTTTAAAAATATTTTATGATATCTTCTATGGCTTATAAGGGGGTAAACCTTTTTGAAAGTACCAAGAAGATGGTCTTATTTCAATAAATATACATCACGCATTTTTAAAACCACCTTTGAATAAGTTGTGAAAATTTGTACTACGCCCAGCTTTGCTGCCTCCACAACTGAATTTCTATATATAGTGCTTTCAAGTTTCAACCTGGATTCGATTCCTCTCTATTCATTTCTATTCATATCTTGTTCTAATTACACTTTTATTTTTTTTAAGGTGTTTTCTTTCTCATTTCTATATCTACTTTTGTATAAGTCGTTAAGCGAGCGCGAGGCCTATTCTCGATTCCATTGTGCAGGAATCACTTCCTCGGTTAATTAAATAAATATAATGGATTGCAACAACCAAAAAATAATGATCATTAAAACAAGCTAAGAATTTTAAAATTCATTTAACATTTCAAATGTTGTTATAATATTTAAACTGCCCGCTAAACTCAGTTACGTATAAGTGAGGTTTATTTAATATAAAAAAAAATATCTTTTACATACAATTATTTAGGTTAATATAATGTAAAATTATATTAATTAATTATTAATTGTTTATTGTTCGCCTTTCGGCTTTACAATCTACATTCTTAATACATTTCATATACTTCAACTTACAATTAAATTTACATTATTCTAGACCTTTTTATTTCCAAAAGTACTTTCTGCTCCTTCTTCTCTTGACCCTCTTCCTTCATTTTCCCTAGTCTTCCTTCTGGACTGGTCTATTCCCTAGTCTATTTTTCTGGGCTGAAGTTTAACTGTTTCCTCGCTACTTCTTTCTTTCTCCTGCTTCCCTTCACTGCCTCTTTTAGTACTTCCTTTCTCCTCCTGTTCCTTGTGCAACGCAGCCACCAGCTTATTTATTCTCCTGTTTTTTCTTTCCTTTTTACTATTTCCGCCATCCACCTCTTTCCTTCACTGCCTCCCTTTAATAGCTGGCCAATATTCCTTTCGCTCGCTACTTTTTCCTTACACTCAAACTTAATGTGCTCCAGTGTTTCGTCCTCCGCTCCGCACACTCTACACTTTCTTTCCTCACTACTTTCCCAGTATCTGTTTCCTTTTTCCTCATTTCCCAATCTAAACCTTGCTGTTCTTCTTATGTGTTTTATGTCTTTTTCTATAAGGTACTGAGGCACATTATTTTCCCATAACCTTTTATATCTTGTATTGTAGTTGCTTTTTTCGATTTTTCCCATTCTCTCCTGTTGTTGTATCTCCTTATCCCTTCTCCTTAGCTCCTCTTCCACACTTGCGCCTCCTTCTCTTCTCCTCTCTGCCTCCTCGATCGCCATCCATTCCTTTCAAAGTACTCCTTTCTCTTTTTTGGACCTCCTCCCCCCCATTCTTTATGCTATCCTCTCTTATTTTCTTTAAAATCTTATTTTAATGTAAAATTATATTAAAAAATATATTAAAAAACTCTTGAAAAGTAAGCTTTCTCTGTGTGGTCCAACCACGGTTTAATCCACTTCTCTGTAAATACTTACATTGTTAAGACCTGCTGAGAAGAGAAAAGTAAGGAAGGAGGTTGATGGCAGAAGTACTGAGAAGAAGGAGAGGGAAAATGACGAATTTGGAAATGTTGCAACCTTAACAGTACACTGATCGATAAGAAGAAGACCGACACGAGAAAGATAAACATTTTTGGAAGTTGAAATTGGGTTAAGTTTACTTTATGTTAGTTAAATTTAAGTAATAATGGCAATGTAATTAGTAGAATTAAACGTAGAAAGAATGTAATACCGAAGGGCTGAAACGTTAAATAAATAAATATAAATAATTAAATTGTTTTGAATATATCCGTTAACTCAAAACATATTATTTAACGTAACATTTCTTAAATAAAGGTAAATTTTATTATTTACCTATGTTTATAATACAAAAACATATAGCGAATTGATTCCACATAATGCTAGATTGTTTGCAGGGAACCAAACAAATTGTGTTTAGCATTTCACGGGTTAACAGACGGTATGTGTTCAATATTTTAATCCCATCTCACATTTCTGCGTCAAGTTTGCTGTTCGCAGTGAAAAAGCCGAACTTTACGGCGCATCATCAAATATAATGGTTATATGTTGGTTACTAAGCCATTTATGAAATTTATGGCGCATTATCTTGTGTTTGGTTAATTGCAGAGAATGTACAGGGCACACAACAGCGACACCTCGATCAATAGCGCCCCTCACTCCCCGTTAAAACGTTGAACGCTAAACCTACCTACAGCTAGGCCCTAGCTACATACTCATAGGCCTACCCCAAACAACCCCTCAACTGGGGTTGTCGAGTAAGTGCTGTGTCGGGATGTGTAAGAACTATAAAAATATGAAATAAATTGAAAGAATGGAATTTTTATTTTATGAAGAGAATATCTTAGAAATGGGTTAACTGAGTTCTTTTTCCTTCTTCTTCAATCTCCTGGCTACTAATATTTCTAAAGCCAGTGCCGCTACTGGCCTTAGATAGTAAAATAATAAAATACCCACTAAATACAAAACATAATATTACCAAACAAAACCTTGTAATATTTAATCTCTTTTATTATTTTATAGATATTTTAAAAACCTTTAATCCTGAAAAAAGAGTTCTTAAGATTCTATAATCCTTAAAAATGTTTTTAATGAAGTTTTATTTTAAAGAATCCAGAAACAAACTAATCAAATTGTAAATATTTATAAATAATTTATGAATGATAAGTTTGCTAGTTTTATCTCACCTCTAAATTTTATAAAACCTTAATGCATATTTTCTTTAATTTTATTAGTCATGGGATTAAATATTTTGTATATTTTTCATATAAAGCTTAATGAAAGCATAGAGCATATATCAACTATAAAATTGTGATATTTATAAAAGAGTGAGGATGGTTTCTATGCATCTAAGAGTCAATGCGTTACATGCTTGTACACTTCCATTCTCGTACCTCTAGGATACATCAAAGCGTTTTCGCAAGGCGACGTTTTGGCTTTAACACCACGTTATACAAAGAAATAGTAAAACACGACTGAAAGCCCCACAGCAACTTTCACACAAACCCATGTGAGTAGGATACTTTTGTACATGTTACATGAGCCTGTTTCTTTAGTACATAAGTAAAGATGTTCGGAAAATTTCAATGAAAACACAAGCAACATAAAATTTCAAATTAAGTTATCACATTTATATACTCGTATTTTGTTGCAATCTATTTCGTAGAGAAAAATATTCTAAGACTTTTGGCGTTGTCAGATTTTCCCCTGAATGTCCTAGAAACCCTTACTTTTGGAAAAACTAAAAAAAAATTTTGACTTTTTGCGCTATAACTATTAATTCGTAATAGATAGAATGTTGAAATTTGGCAGGTGTATTACGGTGTTCAATGCTAATATTTTTTTAAAATTAGGAATTGAAAAATTGGAAAAGGGGGCGTTGAGGAAATTCTTGCCGTAACGGTACAAAAAACATTGTCACGATAAAAAAAACATCGTTAGGGGGCGTCCATAAATTACGTGAGATGTTTAAGGGGGGGAGGGGGTCGAGTCAAATCTCATCTAATCTTCCGTTGGAGAGAGGGGGGGTCTCGGCAAATATCACGCAATTTTTTTTCTGATTGAAACAAAAAAAAATTATACTATTTTGGTCCATTTAATCTAGATTGTACATGCTTAAGGCCTGTCTCAGTATGGGACCGTATTTAAGCGAATTTCTGCCGGACGTATACGGGCTACTACGCTTTATTGATTACTAGTCTTAACTAGTCGTAAATAAAAGCACGAAGCAAATTTTTTTTTTCTTTTTACAATAACAATCCAACGCGTTTACGTAAGAAACCCACATTTTGAAAAATCTCACGTGAGATTGCGGGGTGGGGGAGGGGGTTGAATAAAATCTCACGACATCTCACCAGGGGGGGAGGGAGTGACAGAAAATTTAAAAAAACACCTCACGTAATTTATGGACGCCCCCTTACTGTAAAAAAGGACCCTCTATTATAAAGAAAGATGATTTTATATCGTGATAAGACCATAATTTTTATCGTGACTGCGACTTTTATGGTGACTTATAGAATGAGATAAATGTTTGAATTTGAAAAGGAAATTAAAATTTGAGATGAAATTCAATTCACACATAAAAGACAGACGTCGCTTTGCGACGGGGATAAACGCTAGCAATGTTATATATTCATCAAAATTACAGCAAGTTACTTTACGTTATATTTTAAGACCGGTATCTATTTTTGTTGTTGTAACTAACATCATTCTATTTTTAAAAAGAGACCAATTCTTTTAGTGAACTTAATTTTTTTTTTTGTTATCATAACAAATATCAGAATTATTCTGAACTAATTTGAGTAGGAGATATTTAGGATTAAGTAGAATTATTTAGGTAGAATAAGTGAATTTAAAAATAATTATAAATTAAATTTTTCAAAGCAGCGTTTAAGTAATAATTCAAAAGTTATTCACAGAGCACTTCAACTATTTCATTAGTGTGTACCTAAAATATCTCAATTCACACATACTTTTAGTGACATATTCGTCCAGAGTATGACTAAAGCACCCTGCAATCGTGCATCCCACTTGGTTACTTAGTAATACGCGTTTAAATTGAAGGACCCTTTAATTTAGATTTGTTCAATCGACAATCGACAAATCACATGTATGAATGCACATTGGTTGACACGTTGGTTGATAGCAAAGGCTTCAACTTCACAGTCCTCCTCACACACCATTCCAGATCCCGCTTTGGCACACTACTCTTCCACATAAGGGGGTATTTGGGTAACTAGCAGTCCTGGTGATGGTCTGACAGTTATTACAAACGTGGGGAATTTGTTGATTGGTAATTATGGTAACCGCATAGCGTGAAATAGTCTCTACATTTCTAGATAGATTTGTATGTATGTATTTAGTCGTACAAGTTGAATGTATCTATATATACACTCTATGACACACATAACCACCGTACGATAATGATAGATTCATGTGTGATTCAGATTTGATTTAATTTTGTTTGATTGACATTTAAAATTACATTTGTACTATGTTATATTGTATTATTTAGTTGAGAATTATTTGGTGACATGTTGTCAATTTTGTCTGATTAGGATTTGTTAAAATGTCATGGCAAGTATGGACATTTCAATCACTTTTTCGAAACAGTTACAAACTGTTTTTTTGGAAGTCGAATTTTAGATTAGGTACGACATTACGAAGCTTATGAGTCCACCTATTTGTCACATTTTGTCACAATTTGGATAACTCCTCCTCATTTGCGGGTGACGTAATTAATGAATGATCCCTAAAAGTCATCTTTTCAATGCTCAGCTACGTGAGGTTTATACTTTTATGTCTCCGCTCTCATTTTTGTCCGAGCTAAACATAATGATGTTTAATTATAATATTTAATTAACACTATATAATTAAACCAATTATCACTAATTAAAATATGGTATTTATTATTGAATATAACTTTCTTTTGTGCTTTGTATTAAGTACATTAAATGGGCTTGTGTCCTCATTTTTTAGTGGTATTTTTTTCAATTGTTGATTGAAATTGATGTTAATAAATGTGTATTGGCGTGTTTATTTTATTAAATATCTAAATATTGACGGAGATATAGCAATTAAAAGTTTGAATTGTAGTTTCAGCGCTAAAAATGGTCGGCCATATTTTCGTGAAATGCATTTTAACGTCAGTTATTTGTTGAGTAGGTCAGTGCTGTGGTAATCTTCTGTAGCTGTTGGTAGTCGAATAATCAAGTCAAATCAAAGAATAATAAGTTTTTATTTTATTTAACCCTGCTAAGGCAGACTTAATATTGAAATTTGAGCGTTCCTTAAAATAGCTGTAAATAATATTTGATATTTTGATATATATATTCATACACCAAAGATTTATGAGCTGTAAGGTTGGTAACACAAGGATTGTGATGTCACATGCACTTGGAATGTATACAACGTTGAATCCCTTTAATAATTAAAGAGACAAAATGACTTTTTTAATTGTTAATATCTCTTAACATATAAAAGGAGTTATTAAAAAATAATTGAACATTTGAGGTTCTAGTAACCCACTTTATCAATATATTGTACACTTTTATAGAAATTAAGACATAGGACACAAGCCCATTGACAGCAGAGATCCGTTAGCTATCAACTCAGAAATCTTTGAAAAAGTGAACCAAGTAGTCTGCGAAATCTCTTTAAAAACGTGTAGCTTTATATAGAGTTTTCCAATAAGTGCGGGTCGATTTAGTATCATCTCATATAAAACACCTTGATACAATTTATATGAATAAACAAGGTGTCTGTTTTATATGAAATGATATATGATGATGAGGGCTAAATGTGGATATTACTATGAACATAACAGAAGAAAAACAAGCACATAGAAAGGAAGAAAAAGAGCTTATCCTTCCTTATCTGAAATCCACCATGTTTATTAATTTCTTCTAAAATTCTTCAGTTCATTGTTTTTTCTAATATAATATACCTATTGTATAGCAAGAACTTTTTCCAGATTTGTTTTATACAATGCTTATAAAATTGAAAAATAAGTTTAGTATAATAAAACGCTTGAAATAACTCAAGATGAAAACTTTAACTTTTTAAATTCAGTTTAAAATTTTCTTTTGTTTATAAGAAAGTTAATCGGATGACTGCACTAATTGCTCGCCTTCGAAAGTATATTAAGCAAAGCTGCTGCAGTGATAATATTAAGGTAAGAGTCTTATTACAAAACTTGTTATAATAAAACTCCACAACCTGAATGAAAATAAAATTAATTTCTTTAAACTAGCAACTCTAAAACGTACTGATGGACAATGAGGTTTTACAAGCTTGTCCGTAAATTTAAGAAATCTTAAAATATACAAACAGAAGAGTAGTTAACATCGATTTATAGAGAAATACAACGCCTGAATTGATGGCAACACAAATAACATCGATAATAAATTCTTTAACATATATGAAAGTTTAATGGAAAAATAGGTTCTGCTGTAAGATTTAAACCTTACGGTTATTTGACTCTTATAAAGTTCATGTTAACGCTATAGTGTAGAGTTTCCCATTAATTACAACCTTTGTTTTCCATGTTCTTTCATGTTACAACTAATTCTCATTATCCAGTATGTAATACAGTAGTTTATTTTCCAGACTGTTTATCCTGTTAGCACAAAATATGTATTTTGTAACCAAAAACCATTTCCACAAACATATAGAATTCTTCCTTCAAACACACACAAAGACACAAACGCTCTCGGAGTGGGAAGAAGATAAAAACATTGAGGCGTAGCCAAAGAGAGTGAAATAAAATGATGTTAATGTTAACTTGAGTAAATTATACGAGCACATATAACTTTTATAAATATTTTACTTAATTAATTACCAAATCAACGCAAAATATACACAAGTCTGTCTCAGAGATGTCTGTTCTACTAATGTTTGTTTGTGACTACCACAAGAAGATATAGACAACGTTAAAATTCTAAACGTGATCTGTAGACCAACGGTCTCTAGAAAAATTGTAATTATGACTGGATATAATTGAAATAGGGTTATGAATCATGTCTTAATTTTGGTCTGAAGCCAATAAGACTACGTCCAAAAAAAATTGAGATAATTGGAAAACATAATCATATTCAGATGCTAAGAAACCAAGAAGTAAATTCGTTAATAATATAAGAAGAATAAGTAAAGTCTTTAATAACTAAAATATAATAATAGTAATATTAAATACTCCATTAAAATTTACATAAGGCAGAACATACTCGTATAAAAAAATGTACTTAACTGTAAATAATTATAATGTAAAAGATTTTTAAGATCTTTTGCATTTATTTATTGATAATAAAACAGAATTATGTTAAACTTCGGTAAATAATAAATATTACGTTAAATAATACATAAGTTTACATTTTGCGCTTTGCGGAAGACGAGTATTTTACTGTTCTTTTTGTGGAAATATATTTTCGTTAACAATATTTTTTATCGCCTTTTTACTTTCTTTCATCAACTGAAATAATATTTTCTTTCAAACTTTTCTAATAAATACAAGAACAAGATTTGATATGTATTAATTGTCAATTATAAGTTTCCATCTTTCACGGTACATAGCACATTATAAATAACTTGTATTTTAAATTAAAAGATTTCTTTGATGAGTCAAGTTTAAAAAAAAACTTCTTCTGTTAAAATAAAAAGAAACACTCGAAAATATAAATTTTAAATTTTTATGTGAAGTGAAGTATCACACCCTTCGTTATATCAAAATACCTCCTCACCCTCATAGAGATACGTCTTGCGCCATCGCTTTCCTCCCAAAATGTTCAGCCTCCTGAATTGTGATATCAAAACACTCGTAGCTGCCACATTCGTAATTTCCTATCTGTCACTCAAATGACTGCGTCCTATTCGCCGTTCTAAACCGGCGAATTCAAATCACAATCAGAAACCATTTGAAATTCTACACAAATTTAAATAGCTTAAAACATGCCGTGTGACGTATGTTGCGTTGCGTGACAGATGCGGAACTTGTATTACCTACTCTATCTCTCCCCCACCCCCCTTATATGTAACTGATTCCCAATGTATATATGTTCAGATTATTTCAATAACATTTTGATTACACATACATATTTTATATGTATTATATATTTTACCCGGCTTACAAATAAACCTGTTATAAAATTTATACCAGGTAATCAGGTATAAAGCCGTCCGAAGAGGTTTATTATCAGTTTAAACCTGGTATAAATTTTATAACAGGTTTATTTGTAAGGCGATTAATGTATACCCTTAATTAAATGATCAGTAGCGCACTAAGCTTTTTTTTAAGGTTAGCGGCAACAAGCCCCCATGATTCGTATCAAACGTATTAGCTTTATTGAATAAAAGGAGAAAAAGATGAGAAGCGGGAGGGGCGTATACAGCAACAGCTAAAATTTTTAGTGCTAGCTGTAGAAATACATATAATGTATATAAATAAGTCGATTTATTTTTTTAAAGTATTTATTTCCATCTTATTCTCCTAACAATTCAGTAAAGAGAGTGACGAACAGACAGACGTATTCGAACAAAACCCACCTCAAGTTTGCTGTCAAAGTCATTTTATACTCTTCCTCGTTTCTATGCAAATAACGGAATTTGAATGGACGTCCTCCACTGAAGAAGAAGAGATCTGCATGTACTAACCGGTAGTAACACAGGGTCAAACTAGTGAAACTCGTTAACTTTATTTATTTTAAATTTTCTTATTTTCTTTGACTGACTAAGACTTTCATTTTAGTATTTGTTTTTAGTTAGATATAGGTACTTATCTAAATTAGATACTTACCTATGATGTAAATTTATTCTTTTAAAAATACAAAATATTAATAATAATAATATTGGGGGTTTGAAGCAAAAATTCAGAATGACTGATTTTGCAATCAATTTGAAAAAAAAACAAAAAAATCAGTTGCAAAAAACAACATCTCTAAACTTCAAAGTGAAATATAAAGTTACCAATTAATTAAATGTATAAACAGACCTTTTAAGTAAAATACGATGATATTTAAAAATTAAAAAAAAACCCTGAAAGTCCTAACATATATATAGTTTGACCCTTACGAGTTTTTGCCATTTTCCCAAATTTCACTTGACATCGAGATGTCGTAAAATGAGTAAAACGATTAATTTTCGTTGTATCGTAGATTAATACGGCTCAACTTCTTTTAAGTATAAATCTTTCGATCACAAAAATAATATTTTATTTGAATCCAATTTGACTCTGTATTACACCGGGGTTTCACTGAAAACTTCATAACAAATGCATTTCTAAGAAATTTTCCTTGAATTGAAAATGTTACAAAGTGTTTTACGTATTGTAAATTGAATTATTTCTTCTATTAAAGATTATTGTAATAGAAATCTATTGTTATGATAATTCTCTGTAGCTCCATTCTTGTTTTGCCGTCTTCAATGTCTGCATTGCGCCCGATCTGAGTGCTGTGCCCTTTCTCCCTCCCCACCCCTCATTGAATCTTTCACTACACCTCGCTTGTTTACACTTGAATGATTCTAACAAAGTTTGGTTACGCGCTACATTTACAATTTTCAAATTTACAAACAATTGTTCATAACGTCTTATTCAAAAATTTGTAAGACGTTTAATAATATGCATTTGCAGAGTTGTAGGTATTATGTAATTGAATTAAAATCAACTTGTTTAGACTGGAATATACATAATGTCAGCTTTTAGAATTTAACTATACGCTATTATGTATGTATTCGTAGTTGAGGGAAGCGTCACTTGATAAACAAGTGAAATATAATTTTTGTTATTACTAATGGCGGCGACAAACTGAAGACACGGCTGTCTTAAGACAATTATGTAAGGTAGGGGCAACACCATAAGAACAGATTAAATAAACTAGTTGTAAGTTTATACTTCAATTTAAATGGTAGTGCTTTCAATATTTTAAAAGATTGTGGCAACACTGTTCCTTACCTGTTGAACAAACATATATGAACTTAGTATTGGGAGTATAATTTAGAATTTAGATAATTTAGAAAAACATACTATCCACAACAATAGCCTACATATTTATAAACTTTTATCTCAAGGTAAAACATTACTTCATGGTTATATAGTTAGATATAGATGGCCACAGTGTACTAAAATGACAATCGATTTGCAACTTTGTACTAGTACTCAATGTTTTCAAATATAAAAACGTTAATAACTTTGCACATGATTAAGCTATTTAAACCATATAAACGTTAAGAGTTAGATAAATGTTCAAGCTTTGTTTATAAATATTTTGCTCCGACGTGTGGGCCCTAAACATTTATGTACGTTCTCTGTAATTTAATAGTTAAATGCGGCCCTGGATGTTAATATAGTAAACGAAACTTCCGTTTATTTAAACAGTGTGAAATACTACTTCTAGTGCATACACATATATTTTTTATTAGCGCCAGCATCTACCAGCTAATAATTAAATATTGTTAATACCTCATCTGTAGCGCAGCAATGCGTGCTGCGTAATACTGTCTCAACATTGGAAACCGTGGACCTCTAGTAGAGTAAATGAAGTACCATACACATGGCCTCTCGTAGCCGTGATCGTCTAGTGGTTAGGACCCCACGTTGTGGCCGTGGTAACCCAGGTTCGAATCCTGGTCACGGCAATGATCAAACATTGTCACGGGAAGAGGCCTATTTTTTGGAAAATTTTGGCCCCCCATTTAAAAATATTTTTACTACACCTACACAATACAGCACACATTCTGCGTACACGCTATTTTACTCTAATAGCCACTATTTTTTATATTCATTCATTACCAAAGTTTTGGTTTTTAACATTTTTACCTTATTAATTATTTATCAATTTTCATAATTGATACATTCTTAACATCAACAACCTTTTAAATATAGCCACGCAGTTATAATTTAAACGTTTACATATATAATATATTTTTAAATTACAAACATCAAAGTTAGCTTTGACTATCAATTAAATATATTATTTTCAGATATTTTATAAAATTAGTTTATAATATTACGCTTTTTAATTAATCTTATTGAACTAGTTTTGTAAGTATTCTTATCAAGTAATCACGAATGCATGTCACTTGGAACTAAAGACCCCAATGTCAAAAACTTTACATTTGAGATCGAGATGAAAGTTTGAAAGAATCACATTGTAATATTTTGTCAAATATTATTTCAATACCAATGGGCTTGTGTCCTCATTTTTTAGTGGTCGATTTTTCAATTGTTGATTGAAATTGATGTTAATAAATGTGTACTGGCGTGTCTATTTTATTAAATATCTAAATATTGACGAAGATATAGCAATTAAAAGTTTGAATTGTAGTTTTAGCGCTAGAAATGGTCGGCCATATTTGTATGACGTGAAATGCATTTTAACGTCAGTTATTTGTTGAGTAGGTCAGTGCAGTGGTAATGTTTTGTAACTGTTGGTAATCAAATAATTAAGTCAAGGAATAATAGGTTATTTTATTTAACCCTGCTAAGGCAAACATAATATTGAAATTTACAAAAAATAGGATGGAATAGGCTAAACGTCTTTCATAAAGTAGAAGGTATGTTTTAACTTCGAACTAAACTTAGCAAATAGAATATTTCGAAGAGGTCGCCCCTTTTAGCTCAAGGTCATAGATATGTACTTGACCTTTACGATAATAATTGTATATTTATTGGCATTTGAAGATAAGAACGAGTGACGTCATTATATGATATGACTGATATCCCTATCTCCAAAAAACTTGTATACGTCTTAATAAAATTTTATTATAAATACACACCAAATACAGTTACGTGTATTTAAGGTTTATCTAACATAATAAAAGTAGCATATTGTGTGAACGATTTTACCTCATTTGTAACCTATTTTACTGCTTTTGGAAAAATAAATCTACCCTTTTGCGGATTAACATAATCATAAGTCTCTTAAAAACACTTTTATAAATTATGAATGTTAAAGAAGTTCTTTTTAGTGATTAAAGCCTTGCATAAAAGCTGTAAGTTACTGAAATAAGACCCTTTTAGATTAAATACTGCTAAGTTTTGCTTAACTCGTTATCTATCTCTGATCGATTTTTCTAATACTAACTGTACCTATAACAATAAAAAATAGAGCACCATTTTTCAAATGTATACAAATTAAATATATAATTGTAATGTGTAAATAAAAATAGACTTTTTATAATCCTTTAATCCTTAAAAAGGGCTTCTTCAAATGTATTAATCTTTGATAAGGTCTTGTTAAGTGGTTTTATGAACTATATAAGTAATTTTTATGGTAAATAAATCTTACATGCACATAACTTTATTTGGCGGTGCTTTTTATGGACTGTCTAAAGGGTTAATCGATCTGAACGGTTGACTTCCTCTACGAACGGCGTAATTTATTTTTAACAACAGTGTTCAATAGACTACGCGAAACAAAATATACCGAAGACCGAAATATGAGGACATGAATTATAATGTATGTATTATTATATTACTTTTTGATAAAAGATAGGACCCCCCTTTGCATTTTTGTACTTTTTAATAAAAAATGCAAAAAGTAACGCCCCCGGGTGGGCTCGAACCACCAACCTTTCGGTTAACAGCCGAACGCGCTAGCCAATTGCGCCACGGAGGCTATGAATTTTCTTAAAAAATGAAAGTATATAATATAAATTACATTTACTCAGCAACTAAATGAAACGAAATAACAACCCGAAGACTCTTTGGAGAAAACTATAAAAGAAAATTCAATGAAGAGTAGAAAATAAATACCATTCACAAACTAATGCGCATCTCTATTTGACGAACAAATTCATTCAAACCCTCTAATGATTAAAATGACAAAAATTACTATTTTAATTGTTAATATCTCGTATAATATTGTGACTTATTAAAAAATAATTGGATATTTGGGGTAAGAAATTAACTGTTTTATAGACACTTCTCTTCCATTGGTGTATTTTTAAACGGTGCTGTAGTAAACAGGCTGCCTATGAAATACAACATCTGAGCAAAAGGAACAAAAATAATTTGGAACAAGAATTATGGAATCTGGACGCCACCATAACTACTGCTAACATTAGTAAGAGGTTATCGGCGATAGAGTACTCCCATGTTAAATAAATAGAAATATATATATGTTACATTAAATAACATTAGTGAAACTTTTCAGTATTATATCTATTTAAACGATATTTAACGTTCGCGCGTTACCTGTTGCTCTGGACCCAAACAAACAACATTCCAAGTACGTATATAATTTGCAAGGTTTACCTTTAAAGAAACCGGTTACATGAAAGTATACCCCAGTTTAAAGAATACTATTTATGTATTATATCTTAGTATTTAAATAACTCTTTCAACTTATAAGCATTATTGTTATGTTTAATATATATATTAAGTTACAAACATCTACATATTTCTATCTAATGAGTGTTACATCTCTAGAAAAGGTAATAATTTAAAAATAAGGTAATTGACATTTGTAAAAGTGGCAACACTGCAAGGCCAATGGACAGCAAAGATGTTGATGCTTGTTACAATTTTACTTCTCGAAGAAGCATCAGTGGTCAACAAGAGTTATTACATAAAATATTAATCTAATATTGTAAAGTTAACGTTAAAATAAACAAAACAATATTATTTAACAATTGTAGACATTATATTCTATTTTTTAATTGATAAAATTGTTAGTTTCTTAAAAACAAAATATTAGTTCTTATATTGTGAAGTTTTAAAATTACTGTTTTTTAAATGGGTAGTAGAGTACCACCCCCTGTGGATAAATCCTTAGCTGGTTTACCACAGCTTCTGGAAGATCTTCAAAGATTATCGGAGGATCAAGATAGTGCAGACATTGTGTTTCTTTTAGGTCGAGAAGAGGAAAGAGTATACGCACATCGAATTATATTAATGACAAGGTATTTATTTTCTTTAACTCGTAATTAATGAATGTAAAATAAATATGTATACTTAATGAAATATAAATTTAAACAAAACAAAAGTTATTTTTAAGGGGAAATTCCTTTTTATGCAAAAAGGTATTTCCCATACCGGGAATCGAACCCGAGCCTCCTGGGTGAAAGCCAGGTATCCTAGCCACTAGACCATATGGGATATATTAATTAAAGTAATATAGTCGTAGTAATTCAGTGAAGCACGCCTGTAAGATTTAATCTTATATATTTTGATAACAAAACTTTGTTATTCTCTTTTTACTACAACTGACATATCTTCCTAGTGCTAAATTCTATCAAAAGCACTAACTCCAACTGCCATACATCTTCTAAATAATATGTTTTTTTCCAAATCTTAGATTCTATTTTATCCAGTATAAATATGCCACAGATTCCATTCTTTCTAGTGTAAATATATTTCCGACTTCATTCAATTCAATATAAATCTGCCACAGATTGTCTTCTGTCCTTGTTGATGAATGTTCAGTATTGCGTTGGTAAAAGGAAAACCTTTGTTACTCATTTTATGTTGTTTGAATTGAATATTTAATACTGTTTACATCATATTTAATTATTCAAATAGTTTATTGTTATATTGAACCTTCTCCACCTAAGAGAAAGGAATTTTTGTTATATTGTTATCCTCTTCCATTGTACATTGTACATTGGTTTAAAGTTAGATTTTTTGTTAGTGTTAAGTTATAGTTCTAAGATAAGAGTTGTATTTATAAGTTCATACGTTAAAAGTTTAAAATATATTGTAACAGCTTACATCCGTTATTTTCTTCACAAATAAATCACTACCCCCAGATAGCGATTTTTTAAATAAAAATATATAATTACATAAAAAATAAAATAATAAATTCGCGCTCGATTAAATTCTTACGCGACGTCCCTTATAGAAAACCAAAGGTTTTTTATAAAACTTAACACTGTACAATGGGCTTTGTCCTCATTTTTTAGTGGTCGATTTTTCAATTACTGATCGAAATTGATGTTAATAAATGTGTATTGGCGTGTCTATTTTATTAAATATCTAAATATTGACAGCAATTAAGAAATTATAGTTTGCAATGTAGCTAATATAGTTTGCGATATAGCAATTAAAAGTTTGAATTGTAGTTTTAGCGCTAGAAATGGTCGGCCATATTTTTATGACGTGCATTGCATTTTAACGTCAGTTATTTGTTGAGTAGGTTAGTGTTGTGGTAATGTTCTGTAGCTGTTGGTAGTCAAATAATCAAGTCAAATCAAAGAATAATAAGTTTTTATTTTATTTAACCCTGCTAAGGCAGACATAATATTGAAATTTGATTGTTCCTTGAAATATCTGTAAATAATATTTGATATATAAATATATATAGCAGAGATTTATGAGCTGTAAGGTTGGTAACCTTACACAAGGATTGTGATGTCACATGCACTTGGAATGTGTACAACGTTGAATCCCTTTAATAATTAAAGAGACAAAATGACTTTTTTAATTGTTAATATCTCTTAACATATAAGGAGTTATTAAAAAATAATTGAACATTTCAGGTTCTAGTAACCCACTTTATCAATATATATCACACTTTTATAGAAATTAAGACATATGACACAAGCCCATTACCCATTCTTCCTATAGGATAATGCATTTTAATTTGAGTTGTGAGCAACGTCTTAAATTCCAGAAATATACTATGTACTTATAGTCTGTGATTTTTTTATTAATCAGAAGATGAAAGCAAATTAAAAACCATTTATTGAAACTAGATAATTTAGAGGACGAAACTTTGCAAAAAATTAAAGAAGCATTAATTAAGTTTAATTGTTTATATCAATTAAATATGTTAATAAAATTAGAAAAAAATATATTTCCTCATTGCAACGAATAAAAGTCCGAGTCCTTTCAATCAAAATAAATTTTGGAAAGACAATTTTCCGTAATTTCAAAAATTTAAGAACTGCACGTACTGCAGTATTTATATAATCTTGTTCGGACGATTAATTGCACTTGCTTTTAATAAAGAATAAACAGAGGCGGATTAACCCGGTTAGGCCTTTAGCGAAAAACTAATTTAGGGTCCCTTAATCACTTCAAAAATTTTCTCACTTAAAAGAAAATTCAAGCTAACCAAAGCAAAAGCTAAATTCAATTCCATTCTCTCACAGTCGCTTTTAAAGACTGGCAATGTGTAGTAAAATTACGTCAGCCCAGTAAACATTTTGGAGTCACTTTGACATCATATGGAAGATGCGTCATGATTTTTTTGTCATGAAAGAGTTCATTTATAGTTCAGTTTCTCACATTTTTTCATATAAAATGTCTACTTTATCTTCTACAAATGGCGAAATTACTCCACCTGCCGGAATACAAATGAAGATAAAGTTGATGCGAACTATAATTGAAGTGAAATAGTGATAGAAACGTCACTAAATAGGGCACTTCACCAAATTGTTTACTGGGAGATAGCGTTTGACCGGAAAAAAATAAATTCAAATTTTAAATAACTAATTCTATTTTAATAAAATACCATAAATATATTTTAATACGATCTTACAACGTTTAAAAATAAAGAATTCTATCTTTTAATATCACCTCAAGCCCCGCATTCCGATATGTCCTACACATCTTATAAAATTTTACTTGCAACTTACTGAATGCTTCCGAATGTGCCAGGATATTAGTCACCCTTTATTTGGCATGTTAGTGTTCGGTTTTTGGTCTCCCCTTACCTTAACAGCCCCTGTACGCGCATTTCGGCGAGCTTTGTCAGTAAATATCCCTCGCAATAGCCAGCCCTCTGGTACCAATGCGCCTGTTGCTAAGCAACTACAGTAACATTTAGGTGGAATTTTATTCCCCAATGACTTGCTATTGGAATTGAACGAAATGCGTAAGAATTGCGTGCAGTTGTAAATGTAATATAATTATTATGAAGATAATGAATGTAATACAAGCAAATTTATTTAATTTTACATAGTGTAATTAAAGAGGTTTAGAACATTACTTAGCTTTATTCTTAATTCGCTAATAAAATTACCGGAAGAGACTAGAATTTGAGAACTACGCGAGTACTGAACGTTCTATTTTTATCAGAATTAGTTTTTTTGCGAAATATATACTACCTAAATGGTGAAATCACATCTAAAGATTTCGAATTTTACAAATAAAACATACAATATAAAATGTTTAGCAGAGTTTCACACCCATTCAGATCTCGGATATTATTTTTATCAATATCAATAGAACTAACTTGTATAAAAGATTCGTTTCTATTTACCCCGAAATATAATTATAAATATGAAAGATGTTTTCGAAAACAAAAAGTTGTTGACTTTTTTTAAAATCTCAAATGTAGATCTAAATATAAATTAATTATAAGATAAAATATAATGTATTAAATTCAAATATCGCTAATTCCAAATATTTAATAAAGCATATAGAAACTACAGTACAAAAGAAACTAAGGGATTTATTTTGTAACTTTTCTCTGACGTCATGCGACTAGTGTCATATTCATTTATTTGTTAATATTGGCAAATAAGACTGTCGTGAAAGTGCAACTTAAGGTTAAGTTTTTAACAAACAAATGAATATGGCACTAGTATCTTTAGACAGTGTATGTACTTTTTGTTTTTATGTATTCAACGCTGTGGACGCAGTTCTAAAGAGAATTGTATGTTACAGAGCGTAGAATAATACAGGTTACTTTAATTAAATTTATAATTAATTTTTAATATTACTCCTGGTGCATTACTACTACATTCAACTACTAGAACGCTTGTGTATAATTTGGAAACTAGCATTAATAACACCGATATTTCTCTCCAAATACAATTTCTAGTTCCATTAACGCAAGTAAATATCATTTTCGTCCCTCCTTTCAATTCTTGTTCTATTGTGACAACACACAATCACTCGAGAAGTGTCGATTGATGCGTACAGTCCAATAATATTTCGAAGTAACGGGGTATATGTATTTATACTTACTACAAACTTAAGAATCTACAACTATACTCAGTACAACATATTTCTAAGAACGAAGAAGTATTTATCAAATTTAGTAACTATACATTTCAAGCAAAGTATCGAAGTAGTAGAAAAATAAAAATTCTACTTCATTAATATTTTTGCGCCTGATAAGTCGATAACTAAAATAACCTCTCTTATTTCTCTCTTCTGAAACATGCAAAAAAATTAAAAACACTTGTCTAACCTGCAATGTTGGCGGCACTATCTTCAAAACTTCACAGTAGGTTTAAAGAAACTAAAAGTAATTTTAAATAAAAACTTATTGTTTATATTAATCGGTAGCTATTTATAAATACACAGAGTACCATTTATAATTTTGTACTATAGTTATTTATTATCAATTATAAATCAAATGAGTCCATTTTTTAAGGTTATGTCACTAATATTTAGACAACATGTTTATGTTGATAAAAATGTGTTTAGAGAAAAACTAAGTAGCTCAAATCAATCTATAAATATTCATTACCAATCACAACTACGTTTTAACACATTTACTTTTAGAAAATTAATTTTTTTAATTAGAACACTACACTCAGTTTTGATATTTTGAATTTCAAACTCACTATGGTTACTGCAATGGCTTATGGTATTACCCATAAGCCATTGCAGCTCCATCTTCCAATTAATTAAAATTATATATTTAAATAAATTTAGAATATTTATAATACTAAATCAAATGCTAAAATACACAGAAATGTGCAGAAATGGTACAATGTATTATATTATATAGAATTAATCTAAATTTGATATTTTATTACAGATGCAAAAGTTTTCAAAATGCTAAACGGGGTGAAGTGTGTCGCATACCAGGAAGTTCTGTTTCACCAGCAGCACCAGGAAGTCCAACTCCAGTTCGGCTTCCTCATACACAATCTGATGCATTTCGACAATTTATTTTGTACGTGTATACTGGAAAGGTAAGAGTATTATAAAAATTAAAAAGATTTTTCATAAAGATTCTAATTTACTTTCTTTTAATGATATTTAATTCCAGATAATGTTACAAGATTTTAGGGTTTTCGAAATGATGGCCCTTGCTCAAGATCTTGGAGTAGAAGAACTACGTATAGCTTGTGAAGATCATGTTGCCAGTACTTTATCAGTAGCAAATGCTTGTACATTTTTAGCTGCTGTTATGGACACCCAAGATCGAGCTTCTGGTAAGTTTTACATTCATTCGTAATATTTACAAAAAATTACCTAATTATAATATGCTATTAGTTCCTTCTAAATAACATACAGTTATATGTAGTAATGTTACCTGTTACGTAAACAATGTTACCTAAAAGAATACCTTTTGTGACCTATTTAACAGCTTTTTGAAAAATAAATCTACTATTTAACTTCATACCATAAAACTTCATAAATAGATTGTTTTAAGGATTATAGAATCTTAATAATAAAGTATATATATAAGGTAATAAACTATCTTTATTTGGACCGCTTTTGATGAAATATTTCTAGGTATAACTTATGTAAAATATTTTGTGAAGGTAAAATTTCTAAAAGAAACATAATCATAAACGTAACATCTTACGTAATATTTATGTCTCAGATACACAGTTACATTATCAGATAAATTATAAGTAATTGCTACATAACTGTTGTCCTGTTGGCATCAACATGCATCGTAACTTGCGTAAAAGTAATTTTTCTTACGAGGAATAATTTTTCAATTCCACAAAATTTCGCACCTGGTAATTAGCGCTCCTCACAGTTTGGCGAGTTTCCGCAGAGTTTTCGCGCGCCCCTTCTTTTAAAAACTGCAACAAAAGGAAATTATTTTCGATTGGATTAAAACTTTTATTTGAGATATGGACCTTTAAATGTTCTACTTAACCAGCAGTACATCTCAAATAAAAAGTAATCTGAGAATCAAACCTCTTTTTCGTAAAAAGAAAACGAAACATCAGGCAACAGTTATTTTATATATTGTTGTTGGCATTCTGTGACAAAAGTCAAACGACAAGTGATACTGCCGAGCGCGTCGCCATTAAAAATCCGCGAAAATAGACGTGCATAAACGCTTTTGCGGGTTGTAAAACTATTAATTAAACTGATATTTACTATAGTAAATAAACTGACACAATGGCATACAAAGGACCCCCAAAAGTACAGAAGGTAATGGTACAACCCATTAACCTTATATTCAGATATTTACAAAACCGTTCAAGAGTTCAAGTTTGGTTATACGAAAACGTAAATCTACGTATTGAAGGGCACATTGTTGGTTTTGATGAATACATGAATCTGGTTTTGGATGACGCTGAAGAAGTGCAGATGAAGACTAAAACCCGCAAGACTCTTGGCCGGATAATGCTTAAAGGAGACAATATCACATTAATACAAAATACTAATCCAGGGGCACCAGGAAGTGCAATATAAATTAATAACAATTATTAGGTTAAAAGTTAATGTGAACCTTTGAATTGAAAGTGTTATATGGATTTTATACGTTTCGGAATAATATATAAGTAATCATTCTCCAATAATTAACTTACATCTTAATTATATCTCATTCCATAAATAAATATTTTGAAATCTAACTCAATTGTTTTATTTTTATTCTTGCTCCCTTTTTCCTTAGTTTGATTTGAATTATGTTAATATCTAATAACAAGAAACATTTAATAACTTACAATACATATTTTATTTCAGGAGCTAAATCTGCTGCTTCTTTCATGGAACGATGTATTTCATTTATTGGTGAAAATGCTGCAGAATGTATTAAAACAAATGCATTCTTGAACCTTTCGAAAGAAGCCTTAATTAAACTAATATCATCTGATTATGTACGAGTTCGCAACTGTAACAAATTTGAAGAATATGTTCATGAACTCTTCATATTTATTTATAGAAAATTATTTTGTATTTAGCTTTGCCTTGAAGAAGAGAACGTATGGCGAGCAGTTTTATCTTGGGCTAAACATCAAGCTGGTGTTACACAACCAACCGCGCATTGGGCTGAAGAGGAACGGGCAAGAGTTTGTCAACATCTTGCTGGTGTTATGGGTCATGTTAGGTTACTATTAATAGGTATTAATACTTATCGAAGGAAATGTAGTCTTAAAGAAAATCATTTATATGTTAATAAATTTTAATTTATATAGATAGTCAAGTATTTGCGGAAGAAGTTGAACCCACTGGTGCTGTACCCATGGAGTTATCTCTAGAAAGATATCGTTATGCTGCTCTACATAGCAATGGTGGTACACATAAAGCAGCTGCAGTATCTGCAGCTTCTATTACAGATGCTTCTGACAAAAGATTACAACCAAGACTTTTAATGAATTTATTCCCCGGGTCAATTATATTACAAAATAATAAAACGCCATTGCAGGCAGTTTTAAACGGATGGTCAGTATATAAGAATTATTTTATGCTTTTGTGTAAAATAAAAAAGTTAACAGGAAAAATGTGTAACATTTAAATATAGGTATGGAGTTCCGAAACAATCTTGGAAATTAATTTTTAGAGCCTCTACACATAAATTTTCAGCTGCTGCTTTTCATAGGCATTGTGATGGGATTGCTCCCTTACTAGTTGTAGCACTGGTTCGTTCATGAAATTATAAACAAATATTTGAATATATAAAATTGTAACTATCACAAATTGTTTGTATAGGGAACCAGAGGTGAAATAAGTGGTGGTTTTACTGATGTGGCATGGAATAAAAATAATAGCAAAGGAGGGTATATACCCTCAGAACGTGCATTTTTATATACTTTGTACAATAATCAAGACCCGCCAACAAAATATGATATAATTAAAAAACCATATGCAATATGTTATCATCCCGAGTAAGTTGTTTTAGTAATAACTATTATTAAGAGTAAGATTACTCGTTCAAATTAAATATTTTAAAATGTATTAAAGTGGGAAGTATTTTTGAAAACAATTAATTTGATATTACATATTTTGAAGAAGTAAATAACTAAGGATGCTTTAAAAGTTTACTACTTCATTGTTTAAAATATATATTATATAACAGTATATTTTAGTTGTGGACCAATATTTGGAGCTGGGGCTGATTTCTTCATATCTCAAGATTGTAACACTAACATGGATAGTTATTCTAATCTTCCACACTCTTATGATGGCCCCACAGCAAGTTGTAACAGTCTAATGGGTGATTACAATTTTTCAATTGTAGACTATGAAGTTTTTACTACAGCTGCTTCAGGTTCAAGCGGAAAAGTGAAGCAAGAGAGATATCAATGATCTGCCTTAATAAAAAATACTTTTTTTTTTGTATACAGTTTTTTCAATAAAATATAAAAATTTAATTTACTGGTAATTTTATCATATGTGTATAATATAATTAATATTCGGGTATAACAACTATCACATATCGTCATGTCATGTTCTTAGATAAAAATTAAAATGTAATCGTATATATTTCTTCAAAAAGTAATCGGGAAGAAATTAATTAATTAACCACTCTTAAGCTACAGAATGAATTGTTTTTAAAACGCAATTATTTTATTAAAAAATAATAATTCTAAGATTGTATAAAACTTTAATTGTTTTATGTAACAAAGTTAATTAACTAAAAGTTATATATCAAAATAATTTTCTTAAAAAATGCATAATAGCAACACAATGGGCTTGTGTCCTCATTTTTTAGTGGTCGATTTTTCAATTGTTGATTGAAATTGATGTTAATAAATGTGTATTGGCGTGTCTATTTTATTAAATATCTAAATAATGACGGAGATATAGCAATTAAAAGTTTGAATTGTAGTTTTAGCGCTAGAAATGGTTGGCCATATTTGTATGACATGGAATGCATTTTAACGTCAGTTATTTGTTGAGTAGGTCAGTGTTGTGGTAATGTTTTGTAGCTGTTGGTACTCAAACAATCCAGTCAAGTCAAAGAATAATAAGTTTTTACTTTATTTAACCCTGTTAAGGCAGACATAATATTGAAATTTTATTGTTCCTTGAAATAACTGTAAATAATATTTGATATTTTGATATATAAATACATAGAGCAGAGATTTATGATCTGTAAGGTTGGTAACCTTACACAAGGTTTGTGATGTCACATGCATTTGGAGTTTGTACAACGTTGAATCCCTTTAATAATTAAAGAGACAAAATGACTTTTTTAATGGGCTTGTGTCCTCATTTTTTAGTGGTCGATTTTTCAATTGTTGATTGAAATTGATGTTAATAAATGTGTATTGGCGTGTCTATTTTATTAAATATCTAAATATTGACGGAGATATAGCAATTAAAAGTTTGAATTATAGTTTTAGCGCTAGAAATGGTCGGCCATATTTGTATGACGTGAAATGCATTTTAACGTCAGTTATTTGTTGAGTAGGTCAGTGCTGTGGTAATGTTTTGTAGCTGTTGGTAGTCGAAATAATCAAGTCAAGTCAAAGAATAATAAGTTTTTATTTTATTTAACCCTGCTAAGACAGACATAATATTGAAATTTTATTGTTCCTTGAAATAGCTGTAAATAATATTTGATATTTTGATATATAAATACATATAGCAGAGATTTATGAGCTGTAAGGTTGGTAACCTTACACAAGGATTGTGATGTCACATGCACTTGGAATGTGTACAACGTTGCATCCCTTCAATAATTAAAGGGAAAAAATGACTTTTTTTAATTGTTAATATCTCTTAGCATATAAGGAGTTATTAAAAAATAATTGAACATTTGAGGTTCTAGTAACCCACTTTATCAATATATAGAACACTTTTATAGAAATTAAGACAAAGGACACAAGCCCATTGTTAATATCTCCTAACATATATGGAGTTATTAAAAAATAATTGAACATTTGAGGTTCTAGTAACCCACTTTATCAATATATAGTACAGTTTTATAGAAATTAAGACATAGGACACAAGCCCATTTACTATAATATTTATACCTAAAATATTACTGTTGAAAGTAATTATTATACTTATAATGTAATTCAGTTCATGCATTTTGTGATTAGAAATAACGAAGTACTGCTTGCTATTAACAACCGAATTTAAGTTAAAAACAGATTGTCATTTTTCTTAAAAGTTTCTTTAATGACCTTCATGACTGCTCGGTACATATCTCTTGAGTTGACTGTGATTCACAATTTGTATGTCAAATTTTTTTCTATCTTTCCAAATTCCAATTCATTGATCATTTGTGATACTTTAATTGATTAACAGAAGCTTAGATACTATTAAACGTAGCTGGGTATAGGTCGTTGTAATATATCCTGTTTAAAATGATTTTTATGTGTTTTCATGTGTTGATAGAGACCAGCACTTTGTGCAAATGTTAAACCACATTCGTGGCAGGAATACGGCTTTTCTCCGGAATGAATTCTTAAATGCTTTCTTAACACCGTCGCTAAATGAAATTGTTTATGGCAGACCTCACATTCATGTTGCTTCTCCATGTGTTTAATTTTAACATGAGCACTCAAAGTACTACTAGAAATAAACTTTTCATTACAAATTTTGCATGTGTAGGGACGTTCACCTGTATGTAATCGCATATGTTTCTTTAACGACTGTGTATTTACAAAATTTTTATCACAAACAGAACATTTTTCTGGTTTTAATCCCGAATGAACCCTTTTATGCATAAGATAATTAGAAGCACTTGAGAAAGCTTTTTCACAAAACTCGCATTTGAATGGCCTTTCACCGGTGTGTATTCTAGTATGTGTCTCCAAAGCTGCTTTCGTTTGAAACCCTTTTTTACATTCCGTGTAACTACAAACAAACGGTTTTTCTTGTGTGTGTATTCTCATATGTACGCTTAGAGAATTAGAAGCTACAAATTTCATTCCACAAACTGAACAGACATGATTTTTTTCTCCTTTATGCACTTTCATATGGACATACAAGCCGTTTCTAGAAGACAAACTTTTTCCGCAAACTGTACACATGTATGTATATTTATTATCGGAATGTGTACCCCGAATGTGCTCCTTCAATTGAAATAAAGTTCTATATTTTTTTTCACACTGGTGGCAGGCGTGTGGTTTTTCACCAGTATGTATTTTCATATGTCCTTTAAGATCACTAGCATGCCAAAAACATTTTCCACATGCTGTACATAAATGAGTTTTATAATCCGCATGTGTAACCATATGCCGCTTTAAGCTGCCAGCTTGTGAAAAAGACTGATTACAAATTAAACAATAGTGTCTTGCATCTTTAGGATGTTCTTTCATATGAGCTTTTAAATCCGACTGCTTTATAAAACATTCTGTACATACGGTGCATGGAAATATTGGTTGCTTCGTTTCATCTTTAGTATTTTCATTTCGAGTATATGTGTTTCTTTTGGAGTTTATTTTAACCTGTGATTTAAGAGGGGCCTCATCTTCACTTTCGGAATATAAATTAGTTTCATCTTCAAATTCCACATACATTTCTTCCTTAAACTCTTTAAATTCTTCATGTCCTAGATTTGATTGCGAATTAGTAACTACTTCTTCAATTTTAATATTTTCTGATTGCAACCCTTTCAAATGCTGACGTAAAGTGGCTTCCGATTTCTCACATTGTTTCTTAAAATTAAATGCTATACTAACTGTTTGTAGACATTCTGCACATATCAATGTAGGAAGTCCATCTCCTTCAATTATCTAAAACAAATTTAAGATTATAAACATTTTTTTTTTGTTTTTGTATATTTATTGACTTTATATTCTTACATTTAAAGAGGCACATGATAATAGGATATCTTTAATAATTGTTGCGGTCATATTTTCAAAGTTATCGCTAAAAATATTAAACATTTTCTTTGAATTTAAATCTGAAGTGTCACATAGACAAGTTCTGCAGGATCTCTTAAAATGTAAAGGTTGGTGTTTATATTTATTTGACACTTGATCCATTTTATTTTATAATTATTTATAATAATGCACAATCAAGTTTTACATATACTATCTAAAAAATAAACAGCATATCATATAAATCATTTATTAAATAAAACACTTTCCACAAGAGACATTTTCAAACCATAAAATTTGGTTTGTTTTCTTCTGCTATTTTGACTTATTCATATTTAGAAGGTAGGTATAGAAGATATCTTGTATTTGTGAGTAATCTCTGGTAATTTCATTGCCTACTGAGTATTCTCTTCCCAATCCATATGCAAATATCTCTATAACATGTGACAGCTGGTAAAGCGATTCTAATACGAGCCCGTTCAGTGACCTGCAACCATACGGGACGTGGTTCCAGTCAGTTCCAGTAATATTCTTTATGATAAATTGTCCTTCTTTTCGAAACATGGCTGACTTGGAGTTGGGCACAGGGATTGATATGCAAGAAAATATGGAATTGGGTATTGAGGAAATTTTTCCAAAAAATCCTGAAGGGTAAGTATTTTTTTGGGCATTAAGTTTGTTTTATAATTTGAACTGTTTCGCACTATCTGAATAACATAAAACATATAATTTTGCTATTGCGTTGTCTACAAATGTCAAACGTCTTGACGAAATAATAGAATTGTGATAAATTAAATATTATTTTAATCTTAGTAATCTTTGATATCGATTTTGTCGTTTCATTAAATTTAATAACATAAATTCGTAACGTCCTAAATTAAATTGCATGTGATTTAGAAAATTTTATTAGAAATGTTTCAAAATCTATTTCTGGTTTTAGATACACATCAATTAATCAATAACCATAAGACAATAGCTAATTGTGTGTAAGTTATCTAATCATAAAAACCACATTTATATTTTAGTGGTCATTACAACCAACATTAACATATGAATGTGGTAATTATTTAGTCTAATCTGTAGACATTATAGTTGATTATTTATATTTATAGGCTAGCCGAAGCCAAAAAGGAAAGCGGCAATGAACTCTACAAACTCAAAAATTATCGTGGGGCTTTGCCTTTATACTCGGAGGCTATTTCATTATGTCCACAATCACCATCGTATTATGGAAACCGTTCTGCTTGTTACATGATGCTAAACCAATACGCAAATGCTTTAGAAGACGCTCGGAAAGCTGTGTCTTTGGATAATTCTTTTACAAAAGGTTATGTTCGCATTGCTAAATGCTGCGTGGCACTGGGTGACTTAGCGGCTTTAGATCAGGCTGTAACCAGAGTGAAGGAGATGGAACCACATGGAAATTCTGTTGTTGCTGAAGAACGTGCATTGGAAGCATTACGACAATATGAATCCGAATATGATAAAGCGTATACAAAGGGTGATTATCGTGGAGCCCTTTACTACATGGGCAGGACTGTAGATTTCAGCCCTTCATGTCACAGGTTTGTTTTCGTATTTTATCCCATTTACTTACAAAACATTATACAAATTCATAAAATAATTGGTAAACATTTTTTCTCTCAGGTACAAAATACGAAAAGCAGATTGTTTAGCTCTACTAGGTCGATATCAAGAAGCTCAAGAAATTGCTAACGAAATCATACATTTTGATAAAAGTAATGCTGACGCTATTTATGTTCGAGGAGTATGTCTGTATTATCAAGATAACGTTGACCAAGCGTTTAAACACTTTCAACACGTTTTGAAGCTTGCCCCAGATCATCAACGGGCTATGGATGTTTACAAGAAAGCTAAGGCATTGAAACAGAAAAAGGAAGAAGGTAAGAGAATCCACTACAATATTTTATATGAACAATAATAAATCTTTGTATATAAAATCGACAAACTTCCCTATTTTCAGGAAATGAAGCGTTTAAAACTGGCAGGGTACAGGAAGCTTATAATTTATATACAGAGGCTCTTCAAATTGATCCACAAAACAAAAATTTAAATGCGAAATTATACTTTAATCGTGCCACTGTATCTTCCAAACTCAACAAACTTAAAGAAGCTATCTCTGATTGTACAGAAGCTCTTAATTTAGATGAAAGCTACTTAAAAGCTTTACTTAGACGTGCAAAATGTTACGGAGATCTTGGAGAATGGGAAGAAGCTGTTCGAGATTATGAGAAGGCTTTGAAAACTGATAAAAGTAGAGAAAACAAACGATTACTACAAGATGCGAAAATGGCGCTGAAAAGAAGTAAACGAAAGGACTACTACAAAATTCTTGGAATAGACAAAAATGCATCGGATGATGAAATAAAGAAGGCGTATAGGTAAACATTTTTCTCTTATTCACGAATATTAAAAATGGTTAATATACTAACTTTTATAATATTTATCGTTTCAAGAAAACGTGCGCTTGTGCATCATCCGGATCGTCACGCAAATGCCAGCGACGATGAAAAGAAGGAACAAGAAAAGAAATTCAAGGAAGTGGGTGAAGCATACGGAATTCTGTCAGATCCAAAAAAGAGAGGTCGTTACGATAATGGTCAAGATCTTGATGATATGGATGGTGGACATGGCATGCACGGTAATTATGTTTATTTTTAATATAGTTGCAATAATAAATAATATATACGGCGGACAAACAGCTACAAATCTATATTTATTTTATATTAATTTTAGTTTTAATTCGTAACGTTTTATTATAATTTATAATAAAAATTAATTTAAGAAAAAGTAGATATACATAAAAAGCAGCATTAGCAAGTTTTCTAATGTCGTTTGTAATATTTTTCAATAGATATTAATATGGTCTAATTTTTCCAGCAGACATTGATCCTACCCAAGTGTTCAGTGCATTCTTCGGTGATCAGGGACATGGGGGACATTACTTCCAAACAGGATCATTCCCAGGAACAAATTTCAGTTTTCAATTTGGTTAAAAATATCTTACATTTTGGTAACATCAGTCCCTGTCTTCGAAATTCATATTTTTAGTATTGTTGCCGCAAATATAAAATTTAAGTTAGTTACGTTCTCAAAGGGTTTATGTTTAAATCTAATTTTAAACGTATTTTTAAAAATAAAAGAATAACCGACATGTCAGTACAATGTATATTTTTGACTATTTATTTTTTTAAAGTAATATTTCTTTACAATTATCGAATTTGTCGATTTTTCATTCTTTAAAATTTTCTAAATATTATACATTTTGCATTGTCAGAGAGCCTAAAAAATGATATATTTATGTAATTTAAAAAATATATTTACTCTTTGTTTTCTAAGTAATTTTGTACCAAAATTTTAATAATTGAATATTATATATTTATGATTATTCAAAATTTGTTTGTTTTTTTTTTTCATTTAATCTTTCTTTTTCGGTTATTTTTCATGTATTTAATTTTGGAAGTATAAGTAATAGGAATTATAAAATCTAGAGTATAAAAGTTTTTGTCTTACAAGTTTCTTAGATCCTTGTGTATAATATTTCGATTCGTAAACAATACTGTTACAGAGAAATTTGACTTTCGAGATTTTTAATATTATGGTAATCTGCGTTTAATATTCCTGAAACATTGTTTCGATATATTTATTGTTAATTGTGTTTATGAAACAATTAAAATTAGTGATTATGATATTTTAATATTAAACATAATCTCAATGTTATTTAAGAAATAAGTGTATACTTAACGTAATTATATGTAAAATTGAATTTGAGAAATTTACTATGAAGCACATTCAAAATATTCTTAGTTGTAAATCTACTATTTGCAAAGATGATCACGCTTTTAACCAAAATTATTATTTTTTTTACATTATTATTAAATATTTGAGTCAATCTAATCTTTCTTTATCTAATCTTTCTTTGATTTGTTCAAGATGCATATAATGATCATTTCGTGATTCAAGGTACAGTTATTTGCAACTTTAATTAATAATCATTTATAATATGGGAACTTTGCGTATTTGAAGTGCTACTTCTTTATCTTTTTCAAATTCTATAATAAGATTAGTATATAAAACAAATTTACAGAATAAAAAGCATTCCGATCGTAATCCTGTAAACACAAACGTAATATTTACATATGTTCAGATTCTTTTACGAACGTAATAAATAAGTAAATACTATATAATTGTGTTTAGTGAGAGTACTTTAAAATGTACGCTAACATTGAAGAAAATATATTAAATATTAACATTGATAGCATTTATCGTTTTATTTAATATAAGTTGCAAATATTCTCCATGAAGAATTTGACAAATTTCTCACTTTTGATTGTTGGAGTCTCAAGTTTTATATAATGGGGTGTTCTTCATTAAGTAGGCTTACACGATCAAATACAGAGATATGCACAAATAGTTTTCAAAAGTATTTAAGTACAAAATAGACTAGGCTCCCAGAGGAGTTGCGGTCGGAGCACTAAAGCTAGCGAAAACGCTCTCCGCCACTCCCTTGACCACGTGTTGGAACGACAACATGTCTTTTTATACAGCCTAACGTCTCAGATACCTGTGATACCTGGGGTCTATATTGTATTTACAAATTGTTTTAAAAACTATTTGTGCACGTTTCTGATTAAATACGACTCCGAATTCGATTTTGATTCTGAATAATTTGTTCAAGAAACATTTTTGTTTTTAATTTATAGTTTTCGCGCGTAAATCCAAATTTCATCATGCAATACTGTTTTTTATATTTCATGTAAAAATCTAAATTTTCATAATGTGGTGTAACAAAGAAAGATAGTGACTATTGTCTTAAGTACTGACGTTTCAAATTATAAATATATAAACAATTATGGAATTCCTGTATAGTCTTTGATGAATAGAGTATTATCTCTATAGAAAGAAAACTGGCCAAATCTTTTTATTAGTGATATCATTGTGCACAGTGTACAACAACTTGTGCAATAATATAGAAATAATTTTAAAAAATACTTGTGATATTCTAAATTTTATTATACATTTATTTTAAATTATGGATTCTACAAATAGAGACGTAAATGCTGAGGTAGGTGAAAAAGATATGAGTGATGAAGCTGTTGTTCAATTGTCTACAAATGAAAAAAGCAAACGTCATCGCAATAGAGGGAAAGGCAAAAAGAAAGGAAAAGAATCAGAAAATTTAAATAGCGGAAGTGTAGATGGTGGTTCAAACATTGTAAATGATTATAACAATCTTCAAGATATAAAAGACACGCAGAATAGGGATGGTGAAAATACAATAAAAAATTCGCTTAGTAAAAATGCACGTAGGAAAGGTAAACACAGGAATTCACAACGTCCACAAGATTCAAGTAAAATTTGTAATTCTGGACTCACTGATTCTACTTTATTGAATAATATGGCATTTCCTCTAGAAATTAATGCATCTTCATGTTATAATGAAAATATGGTATATTTACAACAACATTTTGCTGCTAATATATCGATAAAACCACAAAACTCTAAAAATCGGGCTTCAAATCAGAAATCAATCTCCACTAGTACTGCTGCGAATGTAAAACAACCGAGTAATATGGAGCAGGAAACATTGTTCCCTACCTATTGGACTGAGAACATGATCAAAATAAGTAAAGAAAATAATTCTTTAATTGAGGGTGTCCTAAGAATTAATAAAAAAAATTATCAAGAAGCATATATTACCCATCCTGATGGTGATCAAGATGTTATTATAGAAAAGATTATTGCGCGAAATAGAGCGTTAGAAGGTGACACTGTTCTTGTTAAAATAAATGGTCCGAAAAAATGGACTGCGGAAGGCCAACGTACTGGGTTTGTAGTTTCTATTTTAATAAAAAATCATCCACGAACATGCATCGGCTCTTTTAATATGCAGAACATTCATGAAAAGTGTACATACTTTTTATTTATTCCTCGAGATTGTAGAATGCCACGCATGAGAATTCCTGTTGCAGATTGCCCAGAATTTGTGTATCGTCAACAGTCTCAAAATGCTGAACATACCCTTTATCTTGCTAAAATTACAGAGTGGACCAACACAAAATATGCTGTAGGTAGTGTTTTAAAACCAATAGGTAAAGCAGGTTTGATTGCTGTTGAAACTGAAGCTATTTTAATGGAAAATGATTTGGATAGTACTCCATATGATCCAGAAATGGATAAGTTTTTTCCTCAAACACCGTTTGTTATTCCAGAAGAGGAGTTTTCCTATCGTAGGGATTGCAGAAATATGTGTATTTTTACAATAGATCCAGAAACTGCAAAAGATTTGGACGACGCCGTGTCATGTGTAGAGTTGGAGAATGGTAACTTTGAAGTAGGTGTACACATTTCAGACGTGGGTTATTTTTTGAAACCTGAAAATGATTTAGATAAGGCAGTAGCCAAGAAGGCTACCACAATTTACATGGTTGATAGAGTTTACCATATGCTGCCAAAATCTCTTTGCATGATGTGTTCCTTATTACCTGGAGATGATAAACTTGCATTTTCTGTGTTTTGGGAAATGACTAAGGAAGGAAAACTTATTAATCAGACTATTAAACGAACAATTATTAACTCATGCACCCAGCTTGCATATGAACATGCTCAAATGATGATTGAAAATCCAGAAAAAGATTTTAATAACGACACTGCAATGCCTGTAGTGTATAATAATTATAAACCAAATGATTTATGTAAAATAGTGAATCAACTGAACAGAATTGCTACAATATTAAAACAGAATCGATTTGACAATGGGGCACTAAAGATTGACAATCCAAAATTGAGTTTTAAACTGAATCCATCGACTTATGTTCCTGATTCTTATTCCTTTGAGAATTCTTCGGACAGTCACAGCTTAATTGAGGAGTATATGCTTTTAGCGAATGTAACAATAGCGCAACATTTGCATAAAAATTATCCAAAACTAGCATTTTTGCGTATGCATCCTTCACCTGTGTCTTTTTTATTAAAAGAGTTACAGTCATCCTTAGCCAAGTTTGACATTAATATAAATGTTGGTTCTGCAAAAGAAATACAACAGTCTCTAACAGAATTTGCACAACGTTGTTTAAACGGAAGACCGGAAAGTGTAATGATTGTATTGAATAATATGTGTTCTCGAACGATGACTCGTGCAAGATATTTTTGTGCAGAAGAAGCTAAATGTGAAGATGATTTTTGGCATTATGCGTTACACGTACCGTTGTACACACATTTCACTAGTCCTATTAGACGATACGCAGATATTATGGTACACAGGTAATAATCAGTAAACCACGTGTAGGAAGCTGGTATATCGATCGTCCAGTTCTTTAGTGAGACACTGCCAGATATTGAGTTTTGAGATACCAACGAAAGGAATTCGAGTGGTATACATTGCAGCAGTGTTCGACAAGTCTGCATTTAGAGTTATCTGCATTATTGGTTGGTTCCATTTATGAGTTATCCGAGTATTGAATTATATAACTGCATACTCAAATCAAATTTCCAGTTTCGGTTCAGAGTTGTATCACTAATATATTGGATGATCGATATGTTGGGCTATTTATGACTACAGTCCATGTTTTATAACTTTTATTGAACGGCGTTTAGAACTAGGCGGTCATATTATTTGCTTAACTTTGTTCAACATAATGCCGTTTATTATTAGACGGAGTCGGAAAAAAGTTTCAAAATATGGGCCTAATTTAAGAATTATTCTAGAAATTTACAATGTAATCAGGAAATCCACTAACATGCTAGAATTTAATATTCATGTTCTGTATGTCTCTTACAATTCTAGACAACTTGCAGACTCTTTAGGATATCGGACTGTACTGCGATCGGCACAGGAATCCCATGAAGTGGCTGCACAATGCAATAAAAATAAATATAATGCGAAGGTACGCTTTAATATGTAATACATTATTCGTACAATATGTACATCATTTGAAATAATCTTATCCCTTCGTATATAATTTTTTTTATCTAGAAAGCTTTCGAGATGAGTTCAGAGTTATTTTTGCGGCACTATATTACTATGAATTCACCTCTTGTTGAACGGGCTGTTGTTTGCGACGTAAAAGATCGTTCGTTCGATGTACTTATTATATCTATGGCTTTCACTAGGAGAATTTACTATAAGGTAAAATTTTTATATGTTTATTGAGAAACTATATTTTTAGATTAGAAGTTATGTTTATGTATATATGTACTTTAAACAGTTAATAATAAGATGTTGATTTTTAGACTCTTCCGGATACTGTTAAATACAATGTTATAGTTGATCCTACAAATAAGAAAATTTTAACGTTGGAACTGGAATGGAGTAATAATCAATTAGACGACCTTTTAAACAAAAAGGAAAATAATGGCACTGTGCCAGAGGAAATAAAGAAACAAGCTAATACATCAATAGTAAATAATCACGACAAGTTAAAAGGAAAACAACGCATAAAAATATTTACAGAAGTATTAGTAAAACTTATTGGTAAACCTGACGCATCTTCTGTAGATGCATTTCTCCTATATCCAATACAGCACGAATAACTTTTTTAAATTTCGTTTATTTTATCGTAATAATGTCGTATATTTTATTACATATCTTTTATGTAGATTACATTAATAGTTTAGTCTAATTTATATTTTTACTAGTATTTGAATTTTAAATTTGTAGTATTTAATAATTTGTGCATTCAATTATGTTCATATCAGTTTTTAAGAATTAATGACAATTATGTGCGTTTTTCCAAGTTTTATATTTTTCTACGTATTCATTGTCTTATTTTGTATTTTAATTATAACATAATGAAACCTAGTTAACATATCCAAATCCGTAATTAAGTCTATAAATATTTTAATTATCTAAAACAAAGAAGTCTAATCACAGATACATAAATAAACATTAGTTTTACTTAAAATTACGCAATACTAGAAACTACATGCATGCAACAAAAATATATTAATAATAATTATGAAAAATTATGCCAATCATTGTGAAAAATAATGCAAATTTCACATTTAATTTATTATAGACATTTATTGTTCATTATCTGTGATTATATTGTTTTATACATGTACATATTTTGTAATTTTAATAAACTTGTTAAGGAAAATCTCTTTTACAAAAAATACAATGTTTTTATTATTAAACTGTTTTACACCATTCCCATACAAACATTAACTATTCAATTAAAAAAGTGAATGTATTTTTATAGTGTAAAAAATTATAAATTATCTGTAAGAGTTACTGCATAGGAAAATTAGATAAATTGAGTGCACCACATCGCATCATATCTATTATATAAGAAACATTCATATCGCTATAAATCTTAACTAAAGTTATATATATTATAATATAATGTGTACAATTTATAAAATTGAGACAAGTTTTATTCGATTGGTGTTCCCAATAAAATATAAAGAAAGCAACAAAAAAAAAACATTTATTAGAAAAGTCAACAATTACGAAAAATTATTAAATATGTATTTTCACATCTTCAATAGTCGATTCATCAGTCTAATATATTATTAAATGTACAAAAGAAGAATTACTGATAATAATAAATTATATAATGCTGAAACAAATATGAATTAGCTTCTACGAACTTGAAGTAACTACCTGATTTTTATGTCTTCTGTGGTCATAGTTAACAAGCCTTTGGCCAACCAAATATTTATCATTTTTAATATGCTCATATAATTTCTTAAATTGTCTTATCTGAAATATTACAATTCCACCAAGTATAGTGACTAAAAGGAAGAACGGATAAATTCTCCGCGATAACAAATTCCGCGTATGGGTATTTGAAATAAATAGTGGCACTATAGACTGTGAAATTACATAAGGAATAGCTAGAGCTAAGCCAAAAGCAGCAATAACTGGTGCTGCGAGCTCACGTATTATAAACATAACGTCAATTTCGCGCAATCCATCGCGGTATGCTCTTTCTATAGCCCTTCTTAAGCTCCAATCTGGACCCATCATGGTAATAGCGCATGCAATCTTTGTATAGAGGACACCAAGTGCCCAATCCTGCCACATAAACAAAACAGGTGATTGTTCCAATGGGACTCTAAGAGGGACAACAACGACTAGTTCCAATAATAGGCCAAATAGTAATGGTATTACACCTAATAACAGAATTGCAGAAATAGCACATGCAGCACCCACAGACAACCATTGTTTAATTTTTGCTATGATAGCGGCACGTCCTTGTGGTAACCAACTGACCAATAATGCTAAAGCTCTTGCTCCAAGCCAGCAAAGATACATCCCACATGCAGCAGTATAGAGTTCATGAACACGTCCCTGAACTTTTCCTACAGCTTGAACTTTTACTTGTGTTGCATTAGGCGGTCCTCCAACTAGCCATAAAGACATTCCATGTCGACCTAACCATACAGGTACAGTAAGAGCTATAAGACTTGCTACTATTAAACTTATTCCGACAAAAACTAATAGCCCTATAAGACGAAGAGCAAAGAAACGGGGTTTTGTGTAAGGTTGAAACCCAATAGGACCTTCTCGCTGTAATAGGGCCTGATGTGCAGCACCTAATCCACCACCAGGTTCAACAACGGGAGGAGGTACTTGTGGTTCTGGCAGTTCTTCATCCCCAAGTAAATAAGAACGTAAATCGAGAACCCAAGCAACGCTACGACACCACGTTCGCATCAGAGCTTTTAACCATACTCGCGTATGTGATTGTTCCAAAAGAGCTGGCAATATAACCTTAGAAAAAAAATATATGTGTATTATTTTTTTTTTAATATGCAGATAACTTAATTTTAAAACCTTACCTGTAATAACAGCAATTCAAGACTCAATTCATTAATTTGTGCGTCTCCGTGCATAGATACGGTATATGGCAAAAAGGAAGGCCATACAGCTTTTAATACTTGAACGGGTATCCACAACATAAGCATCACTGCTGTGCCAAATATAACAGCTGAAGCCAGTAGCCGACGTGTGTGACGTAGAATAGATAGATGGATCATTTCCTAAATAATAAATAAATATATTGTATTTTCTTATTTTATTTGTGCAGTACAATTTTCTTTATGTCTTGTATTTACCTGAATGGGACTAAAATCTGGATCATTAAGATTTCTTAGAAACCATAATACACCCGGTCTTAATACTTCTCTTAATAAAAGAATAAATGAAGCAAAATAATACACATATACCATCCCCACCAGCCAGTGAATAAATAAAGATGTTCCCGGGGCTGCTTTGAAACTTAATGCACGATCTTTGAGAGTAGAATCAAACATAGGAAGTGAACATATGTCTAACCACCATCCACATATCAATGGCAAAACTCCTATCTCCACAACGGAGAGCAAGGATACCTATAAATCATTTAGTTCTTTATTTATTCAAATTGAAAATAAAAGTTTTTCAAATCTAAAACAAAAAGCAGATCACCTTAACAACTATGTAGCATAATCCTAGTATACGGCTGGGTCTTCTGAGTCCCAACAGTTTTGCGGCGGAATGTAATTCTATTAAAAATATTCCTATAATACAATAGCCAAGTAATGTTGTGATGAGGCCATTAAAATGCATTAAACCTGACCCAGGTTTAATTAAGCCAAGACTTATAATTGCCAATCGTCCTATGTGGTATGGACAAAACGCAAATATAACTATAAACATTGTATTTATGGATACAACCCAAAATACATGTTGCAAAAATACTAAAGATCCATCCAATCCTAAGAGTCGTTCCCAAGTTAGTTCTTCAGCAGCGCGATCCCATTCCATTGGATTCCAATTAGCTTCGTCTCCATTAACTGCTCCTTCCACCTCTTCATCTTCTGCAGCTGGGTTTGGTGGATCCTCATTATTAATCGGTTCATTTATAGGAATATTTGGTTCATTATTTGGCTCAGCAATATCAGGAGGTGGTACATTTCGAAAAAAGTCAGGTACTGCTGCAGGTGGGACAACATTTTCTCTTTCTATCCAATCGGGTCCACCTCCATGCAGTATTTGTTCACGCAGCCATACTAGCCCAATAAACGCAAATAAAGTGCAAGTCACAACGAAACATCCTCTAAAAACATCAGCTGCAACATTGTCTGGTGCCAACATATCTAATGGCAATGTAAGAACAGAATCAAAAGATCCAGTAAAAAGACATCTATAGATACGATAAGCTGTTAGAGGAACAACACCTAGCCAAGCAAGAGCTACTAATGTGTAATGCAACCAATATTTTACAGCTGTTCCTACCGAACTTAGCAATCCGCTGGCAACATCCCGTAAAGGAAGACGTCTTGGCATATCTGGTGAATAAATAGGTGTGAAAGAAAACCTATGCCCACATAGTTCACAATATTCTTTTCTGGAATATCGCATCCACTGCACAAGGCATTCTTGATGAATCCATTTAATGCTTCCTGTACATATGCAAGGGTGAAATAGGGGACGATCAGGGTGACCCTCAGACCGGCATACTCGGCAGATATCTCCACCAGGATTATCTATATCCATCATTGTAATTGGGGTGTTTGCCCCTTACAATTTTAACACGTCACTGCAGTTTTAAGCACTGTAATATATAGAATAAACATGCTACTACTTTGTCACAATCACTTTCTAATTTATATAATAATGACACTCTTGAATGTAAAATTACAATTTTTGTTTGTATAAAATTATATAAAAGTTTATTAAAATATGAACTTGCAAAAAGTGACGTTTATAAAGATATAATCATTCTAATGTTGTCCAATAAAAATCTCTGATTTGTCTTGTTCTAGCATGCAGCCATTATGGGAGAATGAATCCGAAATATTGATAAAGGAACACAGCTATATTGACCTGCGCGAATATTAAAATGGTAATAGCGAACTGTTTACATATTATTTTAGAAATATTGTAATTTATTTTATATGAATTATATAAGATTTTATTTTAGTAAATTATAGAGAAGTTAGTTCTTATTTATAGCCAATAGTAATGGATACAAAGAAAGGCACATTTAATTTGAATTTTATTTGAAAAATTCAACTAGTACTTTCTTTTAGAGAGGTAAAGCCTAGCGGGCTCGTGTGACTTGCACTAATATTTAATTACTTAATATCTACATCAATAATTAGATATAGTATGTACTTTATACGCACTACCTTCTGCACAAGCTGTATCTGATCTTTCAAGCTTTAAGCATCAGATGTCATTATAAATGTAGAACCAGAGCTTCATTTTAGATAAAAAATTAAATTTCATTAAAGATTTCGTAAGCTTAAATAGACTTAACTATAATTGTATAATACTTAAAGTAAACTTTTGAACTTTTAGGTATCAGAAAATCAAGTAATAAGTAATACACAGCTTACAGAATACGAGTATGTTATATATTTATCTACATACTTTTTGTCTTCTACATAGTTACCCTAACTTCTTCTATTTAATAATATGGAAAAGTTGTAAGAAATCTTAAGCCTAAAGCTAAATAATAAAGTAATAAATTAGTAAGCACAACAACTTTATTATACAAGGGTCTTTCTATAATATTTCATTATTTCAAAAATAATAATTAAATAGTATATTTATTTACATTAGCCTAAACTTTATTTATCATTCAATGCATCTGCAACCCATTTCCTAAGAGCATCCGTTTCTTGCAGACCTACAGAACGTTTCAGAACTTTTCCATCTTTCATAACCATTAGTACGGGCACGGAAGCAACTTCATAATCTAACGCCAAATCAGTATTTTCATCTATATCCACTTTAGCTAACGCAATTTTCCCCTTGTTTTCCGCAATTATACTTTCAATCCTAGGTGTAAGCATACGACATGGATTGCACCATCTGAAAAATTAAATATCCAGTTTATAAAAATATTATTTTGTACAAAATGCTAAGAATACATATTCTGGTTTTTCATTTTGGGAATAGTGGTCTGCGAAAATATTTATTTATTTCTTTTCTCGAATCAGAATTAAGCGATCCGCGTTCAGAGCACACTACCGGAGTGGGCCTAAAAACTGGCTACATTTGAACTTTCCGTGAGATTAAGAAAAGAGCACTCAAGAGAGCTTTTTCATAAGTTTAATAAGGTTAAAGTACAGATGGTGTAGTACACTGTAGTATAAAAGAATTAATCTTACGTAGCAAAAAAGTCAACAATGACTGGCGTCTTGCTATTTTTGACTCTGTCTTCAAAATCCTTTACATCTTGAATTTTAAATGAATTTCGATTAGGAAAAGTAGTTGTAAATGTACGTATTTCAGGAAGGAAAGTCTTCAGGATAGAAGATCGAAATAAGATAGAAGATTGCATAATAACAAATTCAATTATTATCTAAAGAAAAATCTTATTAAAACACAATTATGACAATGATTTAAGCACAGTAGTTCAGCAAGTGTTTTTAATACAATCAACACTAATTCTTCTAATTATATCCTTGATAAATCAATGTCAAATTCGTTTAAATCACAGGAATAAAAGATTAGAATGGCAGATAAAAACTTTTCAATCGTTTGCAGAGAAGTTGGTATCATGTCGGTTTTTACAGAGTCGACAACAGAAAATAAACTTTGTAGAATGGCGCAATTATACGATTTCAAATTAATTGAGTAATTCTTGTTTAAAAGTTCTTTTATTACAAAAGTAATTTAAAATGAAACAAGAATGCCTTGAGGAAGATGATGCAGAAAAAATGTAAAAAAAAGATGAATATCTTTTAGCTTAATTTACCTAATTTTCATGTAGTCCATCAATCTTCTTCCATAAATGTTTTATATAGATTTATTAATGTGATCCTTCACGGTTATTTGAGATATATATTTTGTACGGAAAATATAAAGAGCGTAGCTGATCTTAGATGAATGATTAGCATATATATATATACATACTGCTTTATTTACTATAGTAACAAATACTCAATACATTATATTATGTCACAATTATGTTTAATCATTTGAATCATTTCAAAATCCTTTTTAATCCAGCTGTGTAATCAAAAAGCTTCCCATTGGTAAATTCTCCTTTCATATCTAACATGTAATACAAATAAGTATTTTGTACTTTAATTGGTAGTGTGACTCGAGCATTTTGTCTACTTTCTTGTGAAGACACGTGCTTTAAGTTAACAGTCATCATCCTGTTTTTACCAAACGGTCCATAGGTAACAAATGTCACAGCATCACCTCCCTTTCGAAGAATTAAATATCGAACAGATTTCAATGTAAAAGCCCAAGCTGAAGCTAATATACCATATCCTATTAAGAAAAAGAGAAGTAATTAAATCGATTTGTAAATATGATTTAATATTTTCTACTTTAGAAAAGCACAACTATAAATATTATAACTTATACAAACCTATTACAAAACATAATATTGTTATTCCATTGCGATATTTGTTTTCACCTAGATTTACTTTTCTCCACCAAGAAATATCTTGCTCTTCCGCTTTATTAACAGGTGCATCTTTTAAGGAAGTATAAGCAAAATTTGATAAGTAAGCCCAAAAGCAGAACTGGCATATAGCAAACAGATTCAGCATATTAAAAAATTTAGGGTTATCATATTTATATAAAATAACATCTTTTGTCACTTTGGTACTTATATCTTTTCCAAAGTTTTGAAGTAGATTCGGTTTTATTGATATGCTTCGATTTTGGATAATACTATTAAATTTAAACAAAAATCCTCTGAAAATATCCTTATTAGGTTCATAACTTTTCACTGTTTTGAAATTAATAGTATTGTAATTCTTTGTATGTACATAGTTTTGAAAAATAAACTTGTTTTTAGAAACTAGATCTTTGTTATTTCGACAACTATGTTTTATAACATTTTGTATGAACACTTGTATCATTTTTGAGCAATTATATTATGCTGATTATGTTTCCAAGGTATTTTTATTTTACGAAAATTGCCTAACATAACCTAAGAAATATAAACTCGCTAAAATGTCAATAGAAGAACACCAGAGCAGAGCTACCTGTGAACGTTGAATAAAATTATATAATAATTATAAGTAGATAAAGTAGGAAACATCGTAAACTTGCATTTTGGTTTAAATCTAGAAAAGAGTACGTACGCAATTATAAATAATAATCCACTCCCCGCACCCAATATAATTTCTCATTAAATGTTATTGTTGTTCACATGTTAAGAATTTATCATTTTACAAATCCGAACAATGCGATGTCGCGTATATTTTAAAAAACGAAGTAATCTCGTTTAGATCGGCTACATCACCCGCCTCCTCTTGAATCGGCATTACTCTTGAAATTTTAAAATTTCAGTTAAAATAATTATAGATTTTTTATATTTAGAGGTCAAACATATACCGTTTTATATAAAAATTTAATAGTCGAGCTTTCAGACTCTGAAATTTAGATGCTAAAAAACAGAGATTAATTGTATCTAGTCACAATTGCCGGGTAAAATCAATGGGCTTGTGTACTCATTTCTTAGTGGTTGATTTTTCAATTGTTGATTGAAATTAATGTTAATAAATGTGTATTGGCGTGTCTATTTTATTAAATATCTAAATGTTGACGGAGATATAGCAATTAAAAGTTTGAATTGAAGTTTTAGCGGTAGAAATGGTCGACCATATTTGTATGACGTAAAATGCATTTTAACGTCAGTTATTTGTTGAGTAGATCAGTGCTGTGGTAATGTTCTGTAGCTTGTTGGTAGTCAAATATTAAGTCAAGTCAAAGAATACTAAGTTTTTATTTTATTTAACCTTGCTAAGGCAGACATAATATTTAAATTTTATTAATCCTTGAAAGGCTGTAAATAATATTTGATATTTTGATATATAAATACATATAGCAGAGATTTATGAGCTGTAAAGTTGGTAACCTTACACAAGGATTGTGATGTCACATGCATTTGGAATGTATACAACGTTGAATCCCTTCAATAATTAAAGAGACAAAATGACTTTTTTAATTGTTAATATCTCCTAACATATAAGGAGTTATTAAAAAATAATTGAACATTTGAGGCTCTAGTAACCCACTTTATCAATATATAGTACACTTTTATAGAAATTAAGACATAGGACACAAGCCCATTGAAGTTTTTTACGAAGCAAATTACCACAGATAAACAAACATAAATTTAATAATTTTATTTTATTTACTATCAGTATTACAAAATAAAACAATTTTTTTAAACATGAAAAGAAAACATTTGTAAATTGCAATTACCGCTTTAATTGTTGCCTGTCAAATTTGACTTCAGTTTTGAGCAATAGAAATAAACTGGTGTTTGAACTTTTGACATTGACCAGTACGCCTTGCGGCGCGCTGTAAAAAATATACAAAACAAATAACATTACCATATGTTTATGATAATTATTGACAGGATAACTGACATATGGGAGTTACGGAACTTCAAAATGTTTCAAAATTGAAGTGTGAAATGCTAATAGGATCTCATTAGACATACATGAATTTCTATAGATGAACAGGTATTTTGTGAAGACGAGGAAATGGAATGGATTATAATGGGAAACCGTGACCTGTCTGGAATCATCATTGGTGCAGATTTTGGTGTTACTAAAATTATATTCTATACGAACTTGATAAACATAGTTATATATTTTACACGTATTTTAACATTAAAAATTTGACATGTTATATACATTTTTTTAGGTTGATAAAAGTTTTTTAGTAAATGAAAACAAATTTCAAACTCTATTTTATAAAATAGTGAATAATGAAGTAGAATGGAAAAAACAAGAAATAATTAATAATGCACCTGCTACGTAAACAATTTTACTTAATATAAAACCATTTCTGATTTATTTTTCAGGTTTTTGGTACAATGGGCTTGTGTCCTCATTTTTTAATGGTCGATTTTTCAATTGTTGATTGAAATTGATGTTAATAAATGTGTATTGGCTTGTCTATTTTGTTAAATAACTAAATGTTGACGGAGATATAGCAATTAAAAGTTTGAATTGTAGTTTTAGCGCTAGAAATGGTCGGCCATATTTGTATGACGTGAAATGCATTTTAACGTCAGTTATTTGTTGAGTAGGTGAGTGCTGTGGTAATGTTCTGTAGCTGTTGGTAGTCAAATAATCAAGTCAAATCAAATTAATATTTGATATTTTGATATATAAATACACATAGCAGAGATTTATGAGCTCTAAGGTTGGTAACCTTACACAAGGATTGTGATGTCACTTGCAATTGGAATGTGTACGACGTTGAACTCCTTTAATAATTAAAGAGACAAAATGACTTTTTTAATTGCTAATATCTCTTAACATATAAGGAGTTATTAAAAAATAATTGAACATTTGAGGTTCTAGTAACCCACTTTATCAATATATAGTATACTTTTATATAAATTAAGACATAGGACACAAGCCCATTGTTTGCGTAGTTGTTAAGGTCAAAAAATTTACAAAGATTAAAAAAAAAAAACAAAAAGGAAGTCAATAATTGCTTGTGACGGAGTTACGAAGTAAACCATCATATACTTCAATTTTCCGGTAGGGGCAATCGAAAATAAGACAGTTGTCACCAGGAAGATCAAAGAGAGTTAAAAATTATTTTTAACTTTAATTGATCTGCATTTTCAATTCATTAATCGGATGGGGAACAAATCAAATATGAACTCCCAACCTTATTTCCGCCCAAGCAACAGACTCCCCATATAGACCATTTTAAAACATATATATATACCTTAAAACACTTGAAGTACTTCACTTAGGTTGCTATTATTTCTTTACCGATACCTGTTGTTGTGAATAATAAATAAATAATAAAACAAACACGTATCATCGATAAGTCAGAAATTTATTTTGACAAATGTAAAAATATTTTTTACTTTTAAACTGAACTCGTTCATATGAAATGTCTATGTTATCGGCTACAAATGGTGAAACTACTCCACCTGTTGGAATACAAATAAAGTTAAAGTTGGTGCAAGCTATAGTGTTTTAAATTCGAGATATAATTATTTAAAATATTATGTTTTTTAATTTTTACACGCTGTTTTCATGGCAATGGTGATCCGGCAACGCTGCGCGCAAAATTATCTCGAATAGTACAGAATAATGAACGGAAATTTTAAATTTTTGATAGTAATATGCATTATTAACATTGCATGCATTTTGCAACGTTGTCAGGTTTTGAATTTCTGATAATAGTATATGTTCTGAGTCTATTATACCACGCAGGAACTACCTTAAACGAACAAGTCTTCAAGGAACCACACAGCCATCGCTTTACCACAAGCTGAGAAATGAACGTCAATGTCTTAACATAAATATTACTACTTAAATTTATTAATTGTCTGTCCTTGTGTAATTCTTAATCCAATTACATGCAGATGGAAATTATTTAATTTTTTATGTTAATGAATAAATTAACTTTTAATATAACACATTTATTGTAATCTGGGCTGAGTTATTGTTTTTATTACGGTATGATAATATTTTTAATATATATTTTAATGTCCTTCATAAGTTAACATCAACTTTAAATATGGAGCCCCCGCAGTCAATAAAAATATTTGGAGAATCAAAGAGCTGCAGTTACGCGTACGTTTAATATTGGTAGTACTTAAAGAATGTGTGCGGCTTGTAATTTATTATGCAACGAGTATTATTACGATGTGCAGCGAATGAAAACTAGCAATATCTCTTTCTCGGAATTATTATTGGTTTGAATTAGTCCGCTTTTAGGATATGTGGTGTCCATGGTGCCTTTTTGAATTGTTGAAAAAGAAATAGCAACAAAAAGTACGGGAAGGTTATTTGTTTTTGTATTTAGTTTAGTTTTCAGTATTAGTTTATAAATTACAACGCCTGATTAGTATGCAACTATACATACATTTATTTGTGTATTAATAGTTGCATACTTATCAGGCGTTGAAAATAAGATATTTCTGCATTATTAGAGATGACAGAAGAATAAATATACTCTTATTAAAATTGAGAATCATGTATTTCTAATTCTATTAAAATTAAGATTTACTGCATTTCTTGAAATGAAAGAAGGGTTTTTTAAAGAGTAGCTTAAAATATATATTGTTTATTATTTGTTCAATAGATGATGCCCAGATTTATTTGCTCCAAAAGTGGAAGCAAACTAAAAAATACCGTATGCATATTCACATTTAAAGATAATGAAATGTGTATATATATCAGCATCGGGTTTTAATACATTTTTTGTCTTAGAAAGAGAAGATTAATACTTACGACAAATTAATACTAGATAAAATGGAGTTTGTGACAAATTTACGCTGCAATTTACTTGCAATAAGTCTGGACTGTTAGACAGCACTGTGGATGGACAAAAGATATTACTTATTACATACTTTGCTTTACATTTTCTGACGCGTTCTATCTACCAAGTGTAAAAACATAAAACGAAATTGAAAAGTAACATGTATAAGTGGTTGCGTTTCATTTATACTCAGGCACTAAACAGTCTACGTTTGGCATAGTATTCCATAATACTAAAAGTTAACGATTGTTTCTTTAATTCATTAAACCCTAAAATTAATTAAACCCTTTGGACACTTGTCGACCCGCTTAAGAACATTCCGACGGCGGCCGCCCGTGTACGTGCCTATTAAATAAGCTTTTAGTCTTTTTAAATTCCAAAATATGAGTCTAACACTAGTGACGTCTGTCGGCATATATTACTATTTATGTCTTTTAACATTTTTATGGTTTAATTTTAGTAATTATTTATTACAGTTGGAATTAAGTTATATGTTCAAATTATTTAATCTAGTGCTAGCTTAGTGCTTATGAGATTACTATAAGAAGAAATGTTGTGCAACGTTTAAAAAAGTATTTCACTGATAGCTTTCAAAAGTTAATCTAATTTTATTACAGATTAAGATTACTGCGTCTTTATTTAATGCTAATTAATGTTATAATTTGTGGATAATTTTAACAGGGATTTTGAGGTTATAAACACAAATTTAAATAATGAGTAGTTTTATTTAATATCGATCTGTTACCTAAAATAAATGGGTTTATGTTTATATGCAAGATTCTTAAACAAATTATTTTTTTATTGATTTGTATTAATTATTGATTAAGAGTTTTTATGTCAATATTAATTACCCATCCGATCATATTAACATGTGATTAAAGGTCTGCTGAATTTTATAAGAGGTTCTGAAAATTTATGGACTTTTTTTCAAAAAGAAAAATTATTGATTTCTTCATATTTTTTGATGCAACTATATACATTTATGTAAGAAGACGAACTGCGTTAAGAAATTTAAAATATCTTAACTATTTTGGATTTTATAAAAGGTTTTAAAAGTTCATGGACTTTTGTTTTAAATAGAAAAATTATTGATTTTTTAATATTTTTTGATGCAATTATATACATTTATGTTTAAGAAGACGAACTGCGTTAAAAAATGTGAAATATTTTACCTATTTTGGATTTTATAAGGGATTCTAAAAATTCATGGACTTTTTTTTCAAAAAGAAAAATTATTGATTTCTCAATATTTTTTGATGCAGTTATATCCAATTAGGTATAAGAAGACGAACTAATTAAAAAAAATTGAAATATCTTAAGTATTTGTAGATTTTATAAGAGGTTCTAAAAATTCATGGACTTTTTTTCAAAAAGATACATTATTGATTTCTTAATATTTTTTGATGCAATTATATACATTTATGTTTAAGAAGACGAACTGCGTTAAAAAATGTGAAATATCTTAACTATTTTGGATTTTATTAGGGTTTCCTTATCGTGTCCATGAATTTTTAGAACCTTTTATAAAATCCAAAATAGTTGAGATATTTCAAATTTTTTAACGCAGATCATTTTCTTAAATGTAAATGGATATAACTGCATCAAAAAATATTAAGAAATCAATAATTTTTCTTTTTGAAGAAAAAGTCCATGAATTTTTAGAACCCCTTATAAAATCCAAAATAGTTGAGATATTATAAATTTTTTAACGCAGTTCGTCTTCTTAAATATAATTGCATATAACTGCATTAAAAAATATTAAGAAATCAATAATTTTTCTTTTTGAAAAAAAAGTCCATGAATTTTTAGAACCCCTTATAAAATCCAAAATAGTTGAGATATTTCAAATTTTTTAACGCAGATCGTTTTCTTAAATATAAATGGATGTAACTGCATCAAAAAATATTAAGAAATCAATAATTTTTCTTTTTGAAAGAAAAGTCCATGATTTTTTAGAATCTCATTTAAAATCCAAAATAGTTGAGATATTTCAAATTTTTTAACGCAGTTCGTCTTCTTAAACATAAATGCATATAACTGCATCAAAAAATATTAAGAAATCAATAATTTTTTCTTTTTGAAAAAAAAGTACATGAATTTTTAGAACCTCTTATAAAATCCAAAATAGTTGAGATATTATACATTTTTTAACGCAGTTCGTCTTCTTAAATATAAATGGATATAACTGCATCAAAAAATATTAAGAAATCAATAATTTTTCTTTTTGAAAAAAAAGTCCATGAATTTTTAGAACCCCTTATAAAATCCAAAATAGTTGAGATATTTCAAATTTTTTAACGCAGATCATTTTCTTAAATGTAAATGGATATAACTGCATCAAAAAATATTAGGAAATCAATAATTTTTCTTTTTGAAAAAAAAGTCCATGAATTTTTAGAACCCCTTATAAAATCCAAAATAGTTGAGATATTATAAATTTTTTAACGCAGTTCATCTTCTTAAATATAATTGCATATAACTGCATTAAAAAATATTAAGAAATCAATAATTTTTCTTTTTGAAAAAAAAGTCCATGAATTTTTAGAACCCCTTATAAAATCCAAAATAGTTGAGATATTTCAAATTTTTTAACGCAGATCGTTTTCTTAAATATAAATGGATGTAACTGCATCAAAAAATATTAAGAAATCAATAATTTTTCTATTTGAAAGAAAAGTCCATGATTTTTTAGAATCTCATTTAAAATCCAAAATAGTTGAGATATTTCAAATTTTTTAACGCAGTTCGTCTTCTTAAACATAAATGCATATAACTGCATCAAAAAATATTAAGAAATCAATAATTTTTTCTTTTTGAAAAAAAAGTCCATGAATTTTTAGAACCTCTTATAAAATCCAAAATAGTTGAGATATTATACATTTTTTAACGCAGTTCGTCTTCTTAAATATAAATGGATATAACTGCATCAAAAAATATTAAGAAATCAATAATTTTTCTTTTTGAAAAAAAAGTCCATGAATTTTTAGAACCCCTTATAAAATCCAAAATAGTTGAGATATTATAAATTTTTTAACGCAGTTCGTCTTCTTAAATATAATTGCATATAACTGCATTAAAAAATATTAAGAAATCAATAATTTTTCTTTTTGAAAAAAAAGTCCATGAATTTTTAGAACCCCTTATAAAATCCAAAATAGTTGAGATATTTCAAATTTTTTAACGCAGATCGTTTTCTTAAATATAAATGGATGTAACTGCATCAAAAAATATTAAGAAATCAATAATTTTTCTTTTTGAAAGAAAAGTCCATGATTTTTTAGAATCTCATTTAAAATCCAAAATAGTTGAGATATTTCAAATTTTTTAACGCAGTTCGTCTTCTTAAACATAAATGGATATAACTGCATCAAAAAATATTAAGAAATCAATAATTTTTCTTTTTGAAAAAAAAGTCCATGAATTTTTAGAACCCCTTATAAAATCCAAAATAGTTGAGATATTATAAATTTTTTAACGCAGTTCGTCTTCTTAAATATAATTGCATATAACTGCATTAAAAAATATTAAGAAATCAATAATTTTCTTTTTGAAAAAAAAGTCCATGAATTTTTAGAACCCCTTATAAAATCCAAAATAGTTGAGATATTTCAAATTTTTTAACGCAGATCGTTTTCTTAAATATAAATGGATGTAACTGCATCAAAAAATATTAAGAAATCAATAATTTTTTCTTTTTGAGAAAAAAGTCCATGAATTTTTAGAACCTCTTATAAAATCCAAAATAGTTGAGATATTAAATTTTTTTTAACGCAGTTCGTCTTCTTAAATATAATTGCATATAACTGCATTAAAAAATATTAAGAAATCATTAATTTTTCTTTTTGTAAATAAAAGTCCATGAATTTTTAGAACCTCTTATAATATCCAAAATAATTGAGATATTTTAAATTTTTTAACGCAGTTCGTCTTCTAAAACATAAATGGATATAACTGCATTAAAAAAAATTAAAAAATCAATAAATTCTTTTTTTGAAAGAAAAGTCTAAGAATTTTAAGATCTCCTTATAAAATCCAGATTATTCAAATCCAGTTTATCAATTTAACGTGTAGCGAATAATACTCTTTTAAAAATTAGACAAATTAAAAATAATGATTATCAAACAAATTTTCATCGCTGCTGAAGTTTCTCTTTCTATACCAAACGTATACTACACATCCATTGCCAGGCAATGGGGTGACGAGTTAGTTTTGTTAGATTAATCGGGAAACTATATTCATCTCTTTTTTTCAACTGACAATCATTAGACAGTCGAACGGAATGTCTCAAGCTCGTCCTTATCTGTAACACATCCACTAACATAAAACTAATATTAAATTCAATTTACTTTATAAATATTTTTAGAGTAATATTGTTGTCTCTTTCCTTTACATATAAAAAATCTTAAATAAAATGATGCACTGCTCTAACACATCATAATAATTTTTCTCTAAAAAGAAACATTGCAAAATAGTTAATAAAACTTGTTATGACTTACCGGTCATTGATCTCGGTGCAGGTGTGCGTTCAAATATAAACAAATACCAATGCGTTGTTGCCATGGTTACATAATTAAAATTAAAGTAATGTTTTTAAAAATAAATTTACAAGGTCAAAATATTTCAAAACAAATAATTTTAATAAATTGAAATAACAATAATTTTGATTCTAATTTATAATGAATTATTATTGTTTAGAGATTATGGTGTGAGTGGTGGTATTGCATTTACAAAAAACATTAACAAATAAATTCGCAATAAGAACATTGAATCAGTTTATTACACAAAATCAATTGTTGCAGATTTGTCGTAAATAATTATGTGTTTTACTGTTAACGGATTACTACAACGCTCACCGTAATGTATTTCCAACATTGTCGCTTCAAGCATCTTTATGAAAATCCTCCACTGGCTATGAAGGGTAAGATGTACGGAAGAGGAGTGGGGCACAGATGAATAGCTCAACGAGATGTTAAGCAAGTACTATAAAAATAAATCAAACTGGGTGACATAATACAACTACTCATAAAATAAATTTGAAGCGTAATAATAAAAGAAAATTTAAAGCGTAATAAATATGACATAGGTGAAAGGTTATTTCCTCGTAAAATGTAGATAAAGCTTTGATTTGTAAATGATACAGTATTACATTTTATTAGAATCTTTTAGCCTTGACGCACACTGCAACTAAGACTGTTCTTAGACAGATCGTCGATGATAAAATGCTTGCACGGCACACTAAGATCACATCAGGCACATCAAGATGTATATTAAAACATATTTAATATATTTTTATAACACATGTAATTCATTTACAATATTCGCCGTCACTAAATATTTGCTTCTGTCGTGACTAAGGTATGCTGTTGTCACAGTCTGATAAAATATGATGTTAGAATATTTAAGGCACTAACATAATAAATAATAATAGTTTACAATTCATTCTAAATTCAATATGTTTTTTTTGTTATTCTAAATCTATAATTCTAAGTTTTCTAACCCCAAAATAATAACATACCAAAATTGAAGAACGTAATGCTTCTAAAATTATTTTTGTTATAACAAAATGCTGAATTTCAATACTTCTAATATATTTATTTACTAATGCATACATATTTATGTATTGTAATATAAGTTTTTAAAATACAGTCCGAGGGAGTTAGCGTCGCTCGCTGGATAAGTAGAAAGAAGGGAGAACCTCTGACTTATAAGATAGATTTCATATTAATTACAAACGATAAGTTAGAGTAAAACTAAACATTAACTTTATGATGTTGACATCTGTATTTCATATCTTAAAATATATTTTATGGTTATGTCAAAACTAACACAGTACAGTGTGCAGTGTGAGCAATGATCGTGCGGATTGTGTGAGTGATGCGCATGCACTCACATCCATAGGCAAGTGTTTTACAGAACAATGCAAACACTAAACATTAAGTACCAGCTGTTCCCAGGAAGGAATTGTTTGCAATACGATAAAAAATATCAACTAGATTGTCTGGCAGATAAATTGGCGGCTATAGCCTTGTGTCGTAAACTCTCACCCGTAACCTTTCTCAACCCAATAAAAATTATCACAAACATAAATATTATAACTATGAATGTTTGTAACAATGTTGCACATCCATTGGATTCGAAGGGTACATATAATATAGTATATCTATTATAAGATTCATATAAACTGTATGTATATAAGTTAAGTTACAAAATAATGTTATTCGTTTCACCCCACGTTACGCCACTAAACCAGCGAAGACCAGTGAATGAACGTCTGTATGCATTTTATTTAAAATATAAATTTTCATTCAATAAAAATATAAATTTGGTTTATTATATTTTATTGTAAAAAAGAGAAATATTTTAAGGTGAGTGTCCCAATAAATATAACAAAATAATCGCATACGCATTTCCAGAAACGGACAAGAATATACAAGTTATAACTTGTTCAAACTAAATATTACAAAATATTAACAAAGGGTAATTATTTCTTTAAAAAAATATTTATTAGAAACGAAGTTGTCTATTCGGCTTTTCTCGTAAAAAATCGGGGTTAATATAGGTCAGTTTAATATTGGCACGCGAGTGGGGTGTTGTGATTAAAATTGTTGCATAATATTTAATTTAAAAAAATTATTAAATCGTGAAGAACAATCTAAAAAGTTGTGTTGAAACGTTATTAAGACTATGTTAATTACTTTGTGTGTGTTTTACGTCTAATTAATTACCGGTAAATTAATATTTATTAGAAAATAATGCACCATCTTTGAGGTTATGTTTTTTTTGCAAACGTTTAGCAGTTATTCTTTTCTCACCCGGTAGTGTTTTGCGAAGTTACCGATCTAAACCGGTTTTAGTATTTACATTTAATAATATTTTGAAAATAATATGTGTAAATAATGTTTTAAATTAGGTAGTGTTCATTAAACGTAAAATGTCAGTGGTTTGTGTGAATGTGAAGTGTTCGAGTGATGTACAAACGTATGTCATTTACTACTTCAGTATTGCAGGTATAAACATATAACATACATATTTATTTTTAAGACTGTTTTCGATGTACCTAACAGAATGTCCATGTCACCTGTTATGTAGTTTTAATGATAACTCTTTTTATGAATCAACATATTTGATTAATCTTTTTGCACAATGTGTAACATTTCTTTTTTAATATTTCAGGACATCGGTCGCAGCAGCTTCCATGTTTTCTGTCCGGTGAGTGCTCATTTTATTTATTAATATTTTTCACTAAGGTGGAGGGGAATTATTTTTGATATTGAAAAGTACAATGTGATTTGTAATAACTAAAATTCTTTTTAGTTATTAAAGGATTTACTCCACAGGTAGAAAATGTTAGGCAATGGAACTCTTTAATTAGCTTGTATTGCTGGCTCGCAGGTGTGGAACTAGTACTTTAAGGCAATTTTCAATATAAGTAGAAAATAAACCTTAAAGTATTAACTTGTGGCAAGCTAGTAAGTTTAAAAGTGCGAAAAATCGAAATTCCATTGCGAAAAATAGATATTAAACGGTACGATATTAAATAAAATAATTATAGAATAATAATAACAAAATAGTCGTGCAATATTAATCAAAATCAAAGACGGAGACGGAGACATTTAGCCACGCCTTCTATCATTTTATTAATAATTAAATCAAGAGAATATTCAGATTTTGACATTGATTGGATTTACAAAGGTTTCATTTGCTAAATTGCCTTGAGCCAACACGTTTTAAGTTTACTATTAATTAATTTATAATTAAAATTTAAGAAAAAAATATAACACCTTATTTTAATTATAAACTTAAGTATATTGTAAGTAATTAATAAGTAATTTGTACTATGTTATGAATTCAGAGCCGCATTAAGACATTTCTGCTTCCCCTTTCTACTTGCCCAGTTTTTATTTCAAAATAACTCTTTCGTACGCCTTCTCCCCTACTTGTTTTTAGTTTTAAATATTGCTTTCGGCTTTCTTATTCAATTGAAGTAATGATTATTTAAATGACCATTCTTACATAAATACAATGCTATTAAACTAATTTGTTACATAATGCCATAGTTAAGAATATTATTTTAGTTCCTATGGATTAATAAAGATGCTGTAATAGATCTGTAATGAATAATTAGACTAATTAGTACTCGGCAATAACAAGCATCATACAATTCTTGCATTACTGTGACATCATCATCTTTTGCGACTGGAATCCTACATGTGCGATCATCGGGCTATAGATCCATTATTAACTGTACCAGGGAAGGGAAACCCTTGTCCTTTTGGAGTTATACTTATAGTCAGGGGCGGCCTTAGCCTTTGCGAGGCCCCGGGCGGCAGAACTTTGCAAGGCAAAAAAATAATGTTTGTTTCATTTGATGAAATATACATCCAAATTGAAAAGGTTCTCCAACCCATGATGCTTTTATAATTTACTCGTATATGGGTCCGTACATTCATTTACATTTTACAATAGCTTAGAGAATTGCGGGCTGTGAGAAATAAAAATATTGCGTCTGCGTTTCAAATATTCATGTAGCGCATCAAAACAATTATAAAACAAATACAAACATGCACATGTTTTTAATTGCTATATTTAAATATAATAAATAATATAGGGTGACATAGGATGATATTATTTGTAAAAATTGAAACCAAATTACAAATTACATGGATTTAAGATAATTGATAATTGATAGAGGTGTACTTATATATAAACTTCATCAATAGAATGAGTAGTTCAAATTACGAGAGTTCGACAGTGACTCATGCTTAAAAGAGGTTATAAAAAGCACATAAATCTTTGAGTAAATGGTGATTTTTATCTTATTAGCTCCTACATACATTAAAATAAAAATAGTGAGACACTGCTATCGTAGATTTGTACTTGGTTTTAAGCATGAGCCACCACGGAACTCTTGTAATTTGAACTATAATAGTTTCTTGCACAAATATAAAGGATGCCGTTGTCTAAACTATCCTAAAAGTTAGAAGTCGAGTGACAATTTTGGATTGAGATAAATTTGAGACAGTGGAGTGTCTGATATCAAGCACAAATAGCCTAGGAGCAATGTAAATAGGCCTGCCCAGACAAATTAATTGATAAAAGTCGTATAAACCAATATATGTAGATTTATGAATACCCTGTATAAACGCTGAAATAATAATAATAATTACAATAATGATTACATAGGGATATGTGAGAATATGCCATGCTCTCGCTCTCGTACGCGTTCTTGTTTACATATTAATTCAGTCTATTTAGAATCGTTTATAATAATTATTTATTTTATTTTTTGTTGTTGGTAATAATGTTTTAATTATTTAAATAACTTTATTGTTTATAAACGAAGGCAGTAATTAATGTAGCTTTATTAAAAATAAAAAAAAACAGTGTTTACATAAAACAAGATTGTTGAGTTTGATTGGCAGTAAATATAGTTGTTGAAAAAGAAAATGTAACATCTTTTTAAGATTGTTTTAGAACACACGCATGCGCATTACGGTGCTAATAAAATAAGAAACGCGTACAGGAGCAAATAAAAAGTATTTACCTTACGACAACCAACGGGGTATGCTTTAAAGTTTCCCGATAATAAATCCAATGCGTCTGATGCGAACCTGTAGACACTTACCTATATCCAGCGTTGGAGTCTGACATACGAAACTAATGGATTTAAAAGATAGATACGATAATAGAAAACTAAAATATCTATGCAATTAGTCCTAAGGATTCTTTTATATTCATTTTATCACACGTTTTAACTTCAGGTTTAAAATATTTGTACGCTTTAAGTATAATATATGTCATCTTATAAATCATATTATCACTATTATTCTGGTTCGATTCTTTTCAAATTTGTCACAGGTTTTATTATGATAATCATGTGATGATAATCCCTAAAAAAATTCCTTGCGACTTCACAATACGAGAAAGTATGGGATGGAGCAGGATCCTGCTTGCCGCGTGAAAAGCTGGAGTGGATACCGCGGTGTCAGTATCTGTTATTCAACAAGTGGAGAGGATGATAATACCCTGCCATTGAGTTTGTCTGGTAGAACTTTGTAAATTGGTACACAATGATAAATAGGATAGAATACATTCTTTGGGCTGTATGACGTTAAATGTGACAGTCAAACGTAAACTAAACGTTAAAATAAAACTTTAAACTAGCAGTTTTTAAGTTTAAACTATTTATAATTTTTTTAAATTATAATGTATAACTTTATGGACTTGAAGTCTTAAGCAGGTAAATACGTATAAGACTTTAGGTGTCAAGAGAAATATATAGCTAAGCGCAACAGCTGTGTGAGAATTATTTAAATATTTTTTTGTAGTGCGCATTATATTTTGAAATATTTGTTTATTCGATGTTTTGTTTTATAAAGAATATGCAAAGTTTCGTAAAAATGCAGAACCCTAAGGTAAAGGTATTTATATAAACAAAAGTACAGTACAGCTACATAGTATACTGGCAAAATTACTTTTTTCGCTTTTTACAATCCTTTTGATGACTCTTTCTTTATTAATTGCAATTGTCCTACAAAATAAATTAAATGTAGGAGTTAACATTTAGCAAATAGCTTATAAAATGTAGAGCACTTAATAATCATCCTACACTACTGCTTCATGCAGAGGTATATAACGTTCTTTTTAGCCATCAAAATTTTTCAGTATCTCTTCGACATTTTTCTACTTTATTTTTATTTTGTCACATAACCCTTTTCTTTTAAATTTATTTTGGAAACCAAAGTTGCATTTTATTTAATGAAATTTTCAAATTATAAAGTCACTCACTTTTTTTGGGGGTTAGATTACCCCTATTTTGTAACTATATTTTCTAAATTAAGCTATACTTATTTCAACCCTATTGATATGTGACTTATTTTGCAATTTATTTAAGGTTGGATGATAGTGTTGGATTAACTTAAGTTGCATAACTTTTTAAGAATTTGTTTGGGTCTGATAAAGTACATATGTCGACTCTGTGACTCACTTATATTCTTCTTTGCAATTTTTATTTCAAAGCACGTTTTCTTTTGCTCTCAACCCAATTTTTCAATTTTATTTAGTTACTGAATATTTCTTTTTATTCCACCAGCTGAGTTACGCATCTACAACAATGCTCAAATTTTCTCGTTGGTTTGATATGTAATCACTCTACATGTATTGTAAAAGAAACATACTTAATAAGTATAAAGCGAATGTTTGTTAATTACATTTTTCTAAATTTGGTGAATAAATCCATTTGACAATAACACTTTTTCATGACTGTCCAAAAAAGCTTTAAATGGGAATGTCACTCGTTCTCTGATGTTCTTCAGGACTTGCGGCTCCACGGTTTGTGTACTTCGCAGAATGTAACCACGCGAAAACACTGAATCATCGAGATAACCATTTTGGACATCGGTGCCGTGGTCATTCCCACAGCACAGAACAACGTCACCGTGTCTTTGGAACTCCTGTTCTGCGACGGTCGACCATCGGCATCAACGGAGATGCGGTTGGCAGGTTATTCGCACATACAGACAAAGATTTCATGTTCAACCTGCGTGAATTGGCTGATCGGCCATCCGCCATCGGCAACCAGTTGTTGGCTTGTGACTTCTGTGGTGGGCGGACGAATATTGAAATTAATTAGAGTTAACGAGACGTGCCCGAATCCGAGCTCGAACCCGAAATGTTAATACATAATTGTGTTCGCAATGCATAAAGGGTATCATTATTTCTTATTTAGTGGTGGCCATTCTTCTTCGTTTTGTTTTGTACCTGTTAATTAATTAGGTTTATGGAGGTTGAAGTGCTAATTTGAACATATTTAGTCTTGTTATTCGAAGTCTTCATTGTATTTATGAAATTATATACGAGTTATATAAAAATACATTTTGGAATGTATTCCATGTAATGGATTAAAAGTGCGGCGCATATTTCTCGCTAAATATTATGATGTTCTTTAGAAGATCTTTTTAAGATTATTAGAATCTCTAGGATTTTTACAGTGACAATTTATCTAATTCATTTTCCATTCTTTTCATATTTTGGTGATTACCTTTTTTTAGATATCATCTTCCCAAATTCTGCCAATTCTTTGCAGGTTTATTCCGTTGCCCAAATTTTTGGGCATTTGAATTATTACGCTAATATATTGTATATGGTACAGTTACAGATATAAGACCATAGTTCTTTCTATTGGTATCTATTGTACTTACTTTGATTCCAATACGTATTGCATAACATGAATGCTGAGTGCAATTTATGAACACTCTTAAAATTAAACCATTGTTCTTAAGTCCCCTCGAGCCCCCTTAACATTTTCTATTGCTACATACAGAGTGAGAATGTGAACATATTTTTGGTTTTATTATGCAACGTACGACATTTATTTGCATTCTTTTTGCATCGGAGCCTATAAATTACAAGATGTGCGTTCTCCAATTCTTTTTATTATGATTGCAGTTTTGATTTTAAGATGGTATAAATAAGAAAAAGAATAATAAAAAGAATTCAATAACATTTGTGACCTTTTTACGTATGAAAAATAAATATTTTTTTAACTTCACCTTGTAGATACGAGTATTGGAATATATTTTAGAGTTCATATGGAGAAAAGAACTATACCCGTATTAAAAATGCAAAAGTCATATTCGAAGAATCAAAAACGTATACGTCATTCTTGCTGCAGTGCAACAAAAGGAATAATAATGTATTTTGGTTCTTTGTGTTATTTTTCAGCTGTCAATTTTAATGTAAGTACAAATTTATATTTTATTTAAATAAATAGCATCTGCATTTGAGTCAAGACTTAAATATGTGTTCTTATTCATTATTGTACTTATGTTATGTAAGAATACTTACATAAGATGATGGTTGTATGTTCTTATATTTATTTGAGCACACCGTCATGAAGAAAGTTGAGGAATTGACACCAGCAATATATGCCTACGGGTTCGAGCTCAGGATCAGCCACTTTTGTTAACTGTTTTGTACACTATATACAAAATATAAGCATATTTCGCGAAATATAAAGTGTATAGAAGTATTATTTAACGTAATATTTTTTTTACATAATTTCTTTTACAATATCATTAAATAATAGCCCGGTCAAGTTAGACATTCGAAATTACATAAATTCCCACCAAGCTGAAAATCGGTAAGATTGTTTAAAATATCATTAAAAACAAAATTTGAAAACTCCCCATCTCTCCCCTGTGAGGAAAAATTTTTATTCAAGGTCAAAGGTCAAAGAAATGAGTTTTTCGCTATTTTCAGCAAAACGGTAAGTTTTATTATAAAAATACCTCAGACAAAAATTGTAGATCATAAAATTATCTACAAAAAATTTATTAATACTTTTTTCTCTACGAGCCACCGTTTCTGAGATATAACGATTCAAAAAGTTGTAAAAGTTGTAATCGTCATAATATGCACACGTTTCCTAGCCACCTATGAGGTAGTTTACTTAGCGCGTTTTTCTTAACGTGGTTTCCCCAGTAGGCCTATTGCACGGGTCAGTTTTGATCCTGTTTAATTTGAAACTATTGAAAAATAATGGATATTAGCAGAGATTGAAAAGATAAAAGCAATTTAAGTTAAAAAAAAGTAGTGAAATTTAATCGTCCGAGTCGTAACTTTCAAAATCTTCTTCTTGTTCTTCTTCTTGATCTTCTTGTTCGTCTTGTTCTTGTTCTTCTTGTTCTTGTTCTTCTTGTTCTTGTTCTTCTTGTTCTTCTTCATCTTCATCCTGAGTGCATGTAAACTGCGTTAATAGCGATGTATCGCATGTTGCCTCGTTGGAATCAAACGGATCCTCTACTGTTGGTGATTCAATATTAGAGCACAACCGGCCTTGACAATGTGTACATGCCGGAGAACAGAACAGTCCGACTTATTTGCAACCACATTTAGCACTGCATCCCTTTTTGCAGTTGCAAAAAATCGAGTTTAGTAGTTTTTCCGGCGCAGGTGGAAGTAAAGTGTGCACTGGTTCTAATGAATTGTTGACCAACTTCCAACCCCAGTCTGTAGGGTCTAGCTGATAACCAAGCCACACTTGAACTTGGTAATATACCCTAAAAAGATGTTGATGAGCAGCAACTGAGGTTGGAGGAAGACAAGCTAATTGTACTTGTTTTTTACTTTTGGTGTTTTTAACGAAACATGCATATCTATACTTATCTAAGCAGGTAGTTTTTTTAAGAGCTCCGTACATAGAAAGAAGAAAGCGAATGCCGTTAGTAATAATTTCTTGTCGAGTAGTATTACTATTTTTAAAAACTTCAGCACATTCAATTAAATTTTTTTCTAAAATAGTTTGAAAACTGTTATTTTACCCCTCCTGTAAAATGCAGATGTCGTATCACAGCCAGTTATTGCGTGTAAAAATAGTACATGATTTTTACACTTTGCAAAAGTAGATAAACTTTTTGATGAATACATTTCCGATTGATGTTGAGCTTTTCCTGGTTTTAAGAAGAAAATAGTTTTTTCAGTTAGAGTTCGAGCAGTCAGTAATACGAGTAAGTCTATATCTTCACCAACAACAATAGTTGTATTTGTCAAATTGAATTGCTCAATTGCTGTTTCAATTATCAATACATCAGCATCATTATTAGCTTGTCTTACCAATATATTTTCCGTAGTAAATCTTTCTTTCAACATTGAAATGAACCGAGACTTGTTGTGAGTATTAGAAAGAAATTTTTGTTGGCTGGTTGGAACTGTCATATTTTCATCAAATAAAATATCAATTGATGAAGATGTTGCTAAAATTCGACGACGCTGTTCTGCAGCTTTGGTATTTCTCGTGCAATCATTATAGCCATCAAATACGACAGTAACTCGGGAACTCGGGACTGGGTTTCAATTTACCTGTATTCTTATAGTTATAACTTATGTATATTTTATATTAGTAGTGTAAGTTACAGTGACCGATAGAAAAATATTTTAACATATATTACAACTATAGAGATGTATATATACGTGGCGTACTCATGCATATTATGACGATTACAACTTTTTGAATCGTTATATCTCAAAAACGGTAGCTCGTAGAGAAAAAAGTATTAATAAATTTTTTGTAGATAATTTTATGATCTACAATTTTTGTCTGAGGTATTTTTATGATAAAACTTACCGTTTTGCTGAAAATCGCGAAAAACTCATTTCTTTGACCTTTGACCTTGAATAACATTTTTTCCTCACAGGGGAGAGATGGGGAGTTTTCAAATTTTGTTTTTAATGATATTTTAAACAATCTTACCGATTTTCAGCTTGGTGGGAATTTATGTAATTTTACTCTCATTTTTTGGTTTAATTTGACCGGGCTATAAATGCAAAATACTTTTTATATTTTACGTACATAACACCTATTTTATTGCTTTTAAAAACTAAATCAACCTTTTTTTGGAATAACAGAATTATAAAACTTTTTAAGAAGACTTTTTCAATGATTAAGAAGACTCATAAGATCCTTTTAGAATTAAAGAATATAAAGTATCTTTATAATCCGATTTCAGCTCAAATTTGGTTCTTTTAAAATTAAGTTAAGACTTGATAGTGGGTTTGCAATTCTGCATTTAAAGCTTTATACTCTTTTCAACAAATTTATTTAAACCCAAATATAACGCTGTTCTGCGAATCGAACTGAAAACACATCAGCCTGATGCCTACCCCTTTACAGCTCTTAGCTTCAGCGTCGTTACATTAATTTTACCTTCCAGTTGTACTTCTGCTAGATACTTTCAGTGCAGTGTACTCATAATTATGGCCATGTTAAACCATTTATTTGGCGGCATGCCTTGCCCTGATAATTTAACACGTGCAAGCATGATTACCCGGTGCTCATACCATTTAGGTTTTGATTTATTTGAGTTTATTGATTTAAAACCTGTCCATGTTAATTTATATGAAAGTTTTATACTGATATATTTATTCAACGTTGTTTTGAAGATTACATTTTATAAATAAATGTTTCTTTATTTTATAATTATCAGTCGTTAAACACAAAACGTAAATATTAGATAAAGACTAAGTAAAAAGGACTTAGGCCATTTATGCTTGACGTTACATTGCTGTATCTTCAGGTTCCATCTCGAAATAGAATGGAATCCGTGCTAAATTTACACAGGATAGAATCTATTCCAGTAGCCTAAAACATTGGACTGCCGGACTTCATTGGTAGTCCGATAAATTGGGTTAAGATTGGTATTCAAACACCTCCTTTGTTCAGATAAGATAGCCAACAACTTCAAATGTCTTCGATTAAAATTGAGTATGAAATGTCGATCCGGAATAGCTTATTGAAAGCAACTATGTACTAAATGGGAGATATAGGGTCGAAGCCACTTCCGAGAGGATATTTTAATACTCAATTAAATTGTTGGCATAACCTTATAACGAAAAATATGAACTTTAAATTCATCACAATATAAAGTAGCATGAGTATGCTCTTGTCGAATAACTTTTGAAGCACAATATATTTCGATTCCCAACAAATCTTTTTGCATACAAACTTGTTTCAAGAACTTTGTTTTGTAGGAGCAGGCAGAATCCTTGTAGCTAACAATGGTAAACTGTCCACCGTATACGGAGTTTGGTATGCGATACAGCTATCGATAAGCGTTAACAAGCCCACTACATTTCCTATCAAAATTGATGTATCGCGAAATAGTCAAATATAATAGCGTTGTCACGAATATCCAGCGCCACCCACTACAGCTGCAGCCTCCAACCTCCAACGGACGGGTACAGTCGTACAGGACAACGTAGTGCACAGCTCCATCTAGTGTTGTTTACATTGTGTCGAATGAATCTGTAAAAATGATGTAAATAATAGTTTAATAATTCGGAGATTTAATGTGTTGTATTTTATAATGTTCAATTACTATTGCATTCTCGTTAGTTTGAAAAGTTATTATTAGTAATCTATAAATTACGCCAAACAAATTTCTTGCACATCCCCCCGTCCATCCGTGTTTGTCACATTTTGCGAAACAGCTATCTGTGATAGAGTTGTTCTTCGAAGCAACCTGCTTGAATATACAGATACTACTAGAAAGGGTAGTGCTCCCGCTTCCGATGAATGCAATGCGTTTGACCTGTGGACGCTTTACTTAAAGTTTCATATCAAATTGGTAATATTATAGATTATTAACTATTTTGCGGCTCTTTTTAATTACTTTAATAATTTGAGTTCACTTATGAAGTTTTGTTATTATATTTGGTAAAACAAAATCCCACCTTAATGAAATATTATATTACTTTGATTATTTGTTCATTCCTTTAAGTATTGTTATTAAATATTTGGTTCAATTTGTTCTTTTGTTGTTTTATAATCACAAGGTTTGAAAGTTCTGTTGCCTGTTCAAATCACTCTTAATACAGCTCTCAAACCAGCAACAAAATAAAGTAACTAAATAACAGAAAACTAAGTAAAATTAAGAATAACCATATTTCGTACGATATAGATTGTATTATTTAATTGTGTGTGTAATATAAGTGTGTTAAAATAAAATCCAGAGCTATTTCTTTTACTTAACCTAAGTCAAGAAGGTATTTTTTCAAACTACAAATTTACAACAAAACAATATTAATGGTAAGAAACGTAGATCTATTTAAAAAGCAGTAAAATAAGTCCCAAACCTTTGTATTTTAGGTATCATTGATTACGTAAAGGGTAACTTTTATTATGTTAGATAAACCTTACATACATGCAACTGTGTTTAGCGGGTACATAATATAATCAATTAAAAATGTACCCAATTATACTCTGTTTCACAACACTTCACCGATGTAACATAATCATTAATTGCCTCCAGCTGAAACGCTATCTACTTCTAAGTTCTAACAGCTTAGGCTAGCCTTGAAATTGTCCGGCATGCAGCAGAATAGAGCACCGCTAATTAGAATAATGCATGGACCTGGTAGTAGTTGTAAATAAGCTGACGATAATCGGCTTTGGTAGATAATTGCAAGGTTTCTGCGTTATATTATACTCGTATGTATATCACCTTGCTATCTAAGAACAAAGGTTAACTATAATTTTTTACCTTTAGCTGCAATTTATGCATTTCATATTAGACTCTACTGTACTATTTTGTTCTAAGTTTTAATGCTCTTAGCTGTTCTGACTGAAGTTGGCTGCAAACTTGTCGCCTACTCAAAACATGTTGCTAAAATCTTTACAATCGTGTACATATGCAGGAGCGTCCGCAGGTGGAAGAAAACGGGGTACTTAGCTGCCCTGAATTTTGAGTTTTACATGTGGAATGTAGTTTGTAATTAATATATAATAGACGCAATGAAATCTGTAGATTTTATCAGTGGTGGCCCTGTTATACGACTCCTATGAATATTTGTGTACATACTATTTATATATTTATTATTATTGTGGTAGAATGTAGACAAAGGTATGGATGTATATATTTCAGGCGCTAATATCTACTGCAAGATGTAAGTTGAACAAATTCGTAAAAAATTGTGCAAAAAAGGGAACACATAGGAAAAATACTATTACTACTGTAGAAATACAAATTTTTCGTTAAAACTACGTACAAATAACATTAGATGCGCTAAAGTCAGCATGTTAAGAAATACACCATAAAAAGTTTATGCTAAACAATGCCGACCGTGCAAATCCAAACCAATAATGCAAATAACAGATAAAAAACGAATTTTAATTACTGCGAATTATGAAAGAGCGTTTACTCAAATGGCGTTGCAAGATGAATTATTCATAATTTTTAGAATTGAGTTCACAGACTTATAAAATACAAAGTTATTAAGTTATTTCTTCTTTTGGTCATATAATTATTCAAATCGATGACTTCATGATTCCATGATCCGTTGCCGACAATTCGTCATATTCTCAAGGCTCCAGAAATCAAAACAACAACCATCTGTTATATTCATCAAATGCGTATTTTTTGCGTAGTTTCAGGAATCAAAGAGTTAATTTTTTATTAGGTTAAAATTTATTTTATGGTTTAGAGTTTTACAAAATAATAATACTATAGTCCAAATCACGATAGTTCGGCGGCGAGTTATACTTAAAAGAGGTTATTAAAGCGGTATAAATCTATGATACGATAATGAACTTTATCTTATTCGTTTCTATATACATTATAGAAAAATAAGTGAGTCAGTGCTTTTTAGTTATATCGGCAGTTGAGACTCAAGTATGAGTCGCCGCCGAACTCTCGTAATTTGAACTATATCTTACTCGCTACAGTTGGATGTATTTAAGGTTATCTAACTTAATAAAAGAACGCATTCTGCTAAATAGGGTTATAAATCAATTATTTAGAATTAGATATTTTAAATATTTTTTGTCGTTTTTTTATTTAAGAAAGGAAAACAATACTTTTACGAAGATGTTATTAGTAGTATTTTAAGTTCTGTTGTATTGTTACTGATGTTAAATGTTAGGTTAAAAAAGAATTAGGTTAGGTCAGTTATATTTTCTTTGATTCTTTAAATAACTGATAATATGTTAATACTAATATGATAATATTGTAATATTGCAAAAAATATCTGCACATTTGCGGTCCTGATAGCTGACTTTATTTATACATTTTCTAAAAATGAAAACATTGTTTTCCATTCAATTGACTTTTATTAAATGAATGATTTATAAACCGTACAAATAATCTTTTTTATTTACTAAGTCTCCTCTCATTACCATAATCTGCAAATCCATTGAATGGATATCAATTTTAATTGATCATATCGAATGTTCAATCAAATCATAGACTCATTCTTGTTGAAAGTAAACCGGACCATAAGTTGGAGGTGGTGCAGATCTTGGATCGCCAACTTGTTATCGCCTACATTCATAACAAACCAGATTATCCTCCTTATATAACATAGTATAGTATATACTATATTTTATACAACATTTTATATACACAACAATGAATCTCTTAAACAAGTTTTTTGACCTTCTGAAAATGAAAGTAAACAAAGAAATATTGAAGTTTTTAATTACGTTTTGTTTATGATTTATTAAAATGCCATTTGAGTAACCTACATGTAATTTTAAAAAGATTCTTACATAAAATACAAACATTCACTTTTTCATTTTTTTAAGAATTTTTTTTCAAATAATAGTTAGTAGGATTAGGTTGGTTTGAGGGAATCTAGATCACTTAATCTAAATGTAGGCATCTACAAGTCCGTATAGCTCCCATCAAACGCATTGAATTTATCGAATTAATTTAATTAAGGAAGGAAAGGAAGTAAGAGTAAGTTATATGCAGCGACGCAAGGGCGGCCTTAGCCATTGCGAGGCCCCGGGTGAAGTATAGTTAATGTAAATTGTAAGTAAGTATTTTTGATCATAACTGACGAGAAATAAAATTTTATATTGGAAGATTTATAAAAGTTAACAAGCACTTAGATGACAAATATTAATGATGATAAACTAAGGTACGTGAATACCTTAAAAGAAGACGCAGTGATTCAAGGCGCGAGATTCAAATAGATATATAAATAAAATTCAACGCTGATTCCAAATCTGCAATTTATATTTTCTTTGGACTACCGGTTTTTGAGTTATCGGCATTTCATCGGTCAAATTATGAACCGATTTCAAAATGGTTGCCAGATATGGAATCTGCGGGAAATTCTACGTACAAATGAAACGGCGAAAATATATTTTTTGTGCACCCAATGATCCGTGAACAAAAAGCAATCATTGTATTATGTAGAGGGCATATTCTATTACCTGCATTTTAAATTTCAACATCTTTTACAGTTCAGTTTTTCAAAGTCCATTACTCATCCAAAATCCTTCACTCTCCCAGGGCCCTCCCTACGAGTATATTACAGAAACTGAATGTTTAATTCATCTTGCATAATAAGAATAGTTATGTGTACCATACCTTTATGCAAATACCATATGGCGTTATGAAACGTAGAAAACCATTAGCAGAGCTAGTGAGCCAGTGGAGGCGTGTTAAGGAAATGGTGAAATGATATGTAATTTACACTAAGACGCTGCAGCCCGATGTAAAACTTAATGTAAAAGAATGGAGTTCATTATGAAAGTGTTATTAGTTTGTAACCTCAAATAACATTATAATATTGTAGATTGTAAAAGTACAAACCATGTTATTAGTCTGAAGTCGGAAGAAGTGTTTCTTACCTTTTAGGTTTATTTTCTCATGAATTAAGAACATGTGAGATTAACATTATAGTAAAATAAGTTTATAGAAAGTTAAATCATGAATAATGTACATTTTTGTGATTTGAACTAGAAAATCATTACACTACTTGCACATTACATCTACGGTCTAGTGTTAATTTGTTTCTGCACGTGATTTTAGAATTAGAAATAAGATCACGTAAAAACGTTCATATCATTTTGAAATCTGTTATCGTTTTTAATTAACTTTCGTTTAATTATGATTATATTTTACTGTAGTAATACGAAGTACCTTATTTAATAATAGAAACTTAAGAAATGTTGAAATAAGTTAACTTTTTGAAAAGCATAAAAAAATTAAATGCCGTCAATAGTCTTAGGTAATCTTTAGACTAGTTTTAAGTTGCAGTTGATTATTCTTGGGAAAAAGTAACATTTATTAAATAAGAATCTATGTATAAAGGAAAACCTTCACACGTTTCTCTAGAAAAGATTCACGCAAATTCCTCCTTTTTGGACCACGATATAAATGATATATGTTTGAATATGTTATGAACTATTTAACACTGTCACAATTAAATAAAAGTATATACGAGTACTTGTTTTATTATTGTGTGTAATTGACATTAATTAAACAACAGGCAATTACTGCGATAAACACATAAAATTTCAATTATCATTGAAATGAATTCAAATTGACACTAATGAATTTATATCTCATATAATTCTTGATGTAATGCATGGTATAGTGGTACAATTATTTATTAATAATTTTTAACTTCGTTCTTACCAGGAATATAAAGGGAACGCGAGTTCAATTAAACACGTGAAAATCGCGTAGACCCTATGAAGTTGTAATCAATGTTTATCAGAAAAAAAACTTATAAAGTAGAGGATCAAATTTGGATAGAGGAAATTGGAACATATTGGCAATAACGCCATATATAGAGATCGGAAGAAGGCCGGAGAAGAAATCAAATCTATAGCAGTAAAGCACGAGTTAAGACTTCGTAACCACGAAAACATCGTCGTAACGCAAATTTTGCTTGATAGTAATGATGTTCGAAGACTTCGCAGGACTAAACCCTCGGACCTAGTAATCTAATCATGTAGAATTGTTCATTGGAGCAATCTCTACCACACCGTGTAATTATTGAAATGTCCACTAGATAAGTATATCTATACTTAGTTGTAGTATTATATAAAAATAAAAAGAAATTGGTGGAACGGTCTGTTTATCAACATACAAAGTTCATATATTTTCGCTATTTTGAAAATTACAAAAGTAGCGTCACTAAGTTCACTGTAAATCATAAACTAATGGTCAGAATGTTGTGAAATTTTGACACATATCGTGTGATGATTAGTACTCTCTAAAAATCATATGGATTTGTCAATAGTAGTGTCATTTATATGTCATCCTAAGCTTGTTAACGGGCGGCTTTACAGTAGCGTTTCTAAGATTCGTTGCTTTAGATTTCAGCGTAGTTACCTTAAGGGTTAATTCAGGGTTGCATTCATAGATAAGTGCAATATATCATGGTTCACAATCTATATAAAATCATAAGGTATTCTTATATTAGTGTTACAAATCACAATTTCTTTGAATAATTAAATAAAGTAAATATAAGTGGTTTAATTCGTTTATAAAAAATTAAAATGAATGCCATTAAGAACATAAAATGATTATATAGAAATGTGCTTTTATCATATATAATTCAATATAGCAGATAAAATCATTTCCTTAATAACTTTAGTGGTAGAGATAGTAAGAGACTGGCCGTCTCTTCAGGCGAAAAGAGAAACCATCGACCAGCGGCTGAACACAAACCGTAGTCAGAGCAGACCAGATGGAACCTGAGCAGTGAGCATTGTATTGTAGTCTGCAGCAAACCACCATGTACAATGTACATGAATGGTCAAGAAACTGTCAAGACTAACATGAAGTGATATGCAAATAAGATCATATATAGTTGCACAATACTTACAAAAAACAACACGATTATAGTACCACTTCAGTCCGCTCTTAGCGCTGGCTCAACCGTAGCTACAGGAACATGTAAATCAAAGTAATCAGATAGAAGTAAATCATTATAGTAATTAGTAGTACTGAGTGATTAATGACCGGTAGTCTAGATATTTTTAAGAACTTAGATAAAAACGTTTTCTTATCATACATTTTGATATATAGTATGCATACTTGTATACTTAAAACTGTTCTAGTTTCAGTGATATATATTCTATCTTGTATAATAAATGTCCAGAATTTCAAATTCTACGGTACATATAAATTAGATACATTTTTCATTTAATTGTTTTTTAAACTATGTTCTTTTTTGTTCTATTAAATGCTTCGCTTAAGAGTTATTAGGCATAACAATATTGTTTGTCGCTTGCTGTAAAAAGCGAGAGATGCACTCTAGAGGTATGGTTTACCTATAAAATGTACTATTTAACGACGTTGTTGTCACAGTAGCGTTCTCAACCGTTTCCCTTATCTTCACCGTTTGATGTAAGCATAGCTATGAATGTTTACTGTGATCTGGATGCGGATGCAGCAATTTTATAAACCTTTTCAAGAACATCAATTTTACTTTAGGTAAGAAAAAATTTAAAAGAAAGTTAAAAGTAATTTGATTATAAACTAGACCGACATCGATGGCTACGAATATCATGAAAAGCTTCATCTTATCAAATTATTCAATATTGAGATAGATATACATAAAATAGAAGATTTGACCTTTAGCGTCTACTTTTAAATAACTATTATTCTTTAAGCTCGTAATTTTGGGCGAAGAATCCCAGATAGAAATTTCTCCGGCAGTAAAAACTCCACACTTGCTACCTTGTTATACGCTAATTTTAAGGTTTTTTTAAAGCTTCTCATATAGAATCTGTTTTGCAATGTTTGACATTTTCTAGCTAATTAAATTGTTACATTTTCTACATAAGATGTCTTATTTAATTTTGGTTTGTTGTATTCTAGAGATAAACATATAATAAATAAACAGATTAGCTTTAAAATGCAAGAAAATACAAACGCAGTATGTCCTTCACGCAGAAAGTACAAGTAACATGAACAAATCTCATATAACAAGCAGTAGTCAATAATACAGAGATCAGTGCCAAGATTATGCGGAAGCTACTCCCACGTGATATAAAATTCAAACAATAGTACCATATCGTTAAATTGTTGTTGACTTATGACACTCAGACTTAAAATAACACGGTTCAGTAATTTAATTAAATCAACATAATATAAGTTGTGAAACAGCGAGCTACCTAACCTAACTATCATCCAGACAATTATGTAAGACGCATTATAGATTAATCTAATACACGTTGTAGCTGAATATATTAGACGTAAAGCAAAGAGACCATACTGCAGAGAAACTGGCTGTTAGGGTTGCCACTTGTTTGCCGATTTTTAACGAAATATATTTCTGGCATGTTTGCTCAAATTTCTAATGAAACTTTATGTCCATACTTGCATTCTATTAGAAGTAATGCTAAGTTAAAACGTACGAATTATAAGATTGAAGTGTTTTGTTCGTTTGTTTAAAGGGGCGGTTATTTTTCCTACAGGCTAAGTTTAATGTTGCCATTATAATTCGTAGAAATTCGGTTTGAAATGTACAAACGAACTATAAACGACTAAGATCGGCTATGACTAAATAACTTAGAGGGCAGATTCTTGCATGATAGTGTGCATTTACACTTCCATAGATTATAAGAAAGAAAATATTTGAAAATATTTTAATTTCAATATTTTCAATGCATTTGTAAAGTTCGTTTTTTTCTTTAATGGGCAATGCAAAGGTGGACGAACGTAATTACTGAAATATCGCAATGGTAAAAGTTAAATAATTATTTAATTTTTTAAATAAAATGTTCAATATTTTTTTGGCTATATTCACCGTCTGCCACAACACAGTTTGTCTAGTTTGAGTCTAGGTTTAGGGTTTGTATTTTTCTAAAAAATCTCTGTGCTCCAAAATAGAAACTCTGGATGTATAAATGTACCACGCCTAATAATCTCAAGTAATTCATCGCAGAATCAATTCGTTTTCATAGAAGCAATGCAATTCGTTGCACTCATTTCTCGCTGTCTCTCCCATGGCTTCACTATCCTCTCTCTTTGAATGAACTTCTTTATGGAGAATAAATATACGCAGAATTACATTCCATCGAACGCTTTATTCGCAACGAATTACTAAACAAACCAATCAATCCAGAACCGAATAGTTGGCAGCCCTACTTGCTATGGATATGGACAGGATTGCAAGCGTGTGCCAATCCCATTAATGTTCAATTGTTTGCAAATGAAGCATGCTGAGTATCACCGCAACACAAGTCTGAACACCTTTAGAGCATGATATGTCGATGATCTTGACGGAAAGAATGATGTGGCTTTGACAGTTCAAAATACCCAACACAAAAGGATATAATTATAAAAATAATGTACAAGTACATAATATAATATTTAGTTTATTGAGTGTACACGAAAATAAACGTGACTCATATGAAAAATATCCATAAGCATAAGCGTATTAGGAATTATGAACGGGTTATGTTGTACAAACATACATTATTGAAATCAATTGTTGGATTTAATCCCTCTACCGGTACTGATTCGAAACAGCTTCTGATTGTCAATGTCAAACAGATTATACGAGTGGATATTTCATTCCTCTTTGTTTGCTATTGAACTATTTTTATTATAAAATTAAGTAAGTACTTAAAATAAATTCTTACTTTACTTTCGAATTACTAAAAAATAATAATAATATGAACGAACATCTGTTTGATCATAAATTCTTGCTGGTATATGTGAGAGGTGTTAACGTTAGAATTAAAGAGAATTTCAATGACAATACTTAACAATATTTATTAATAATAAAGAATAATTTATTATTCAAATATTGCATTACGTAATTACTCGTGATTAGTTTTTGTTACACGATTCTTTGAATATATGTACTGGGTTTATCTTTATTTAAAAGAACTCCTTTCTGATATTTGATTATGTGCTCATAACTTTTTAAAAAACTTATGAGACATCGGAGTAACCTATATTTATTAGACCTGAGATTATTTATTAAAGGGATTCAACGTTGTTACCAACCTTACAGATCGTAAATCTCTGCTATGTGTATTTATATATCAAAATATCAAATATTATTTACAGCTATTTCAAGGAACAATCAAATTTCAATATTATGTCTGCCTTAGCAGGGTTAAATAAAATAAAAACTTATTATTCTTTGACTTGACTTGATTATTTGACTACCAATAGCTACAGAACATTATCTCAGCACTGACCTACTCAACAAATAACTGACGTTAAAATTCATTATTCACGTCATACAAATATGGCCGACCATTTCTAGCGCTAAAACTACAATTCAAACTTTTAAATGCTATATCTCCGTCAACATTTAGATATTTAATAAAATAGACACGCCAATACACATTTATTAATATCAATTTCAATTAACAATTAAAAAATCGACAACTAAAAAATGAGGACACAAGCCCATTTCAAATAAGGGCATGTAGTGATATTTCTTTGTATGAACATTACAAATTTCAATGCAAGACTTGAACAGAAACTACGAATATTCAATCAGCTACCAACTTTTTTAAACCGATACTGAATATACTCGTATTAATAATATAAAATAAATAATACATAAGACATTTAAAGTTATTACTTAAAATAATTTCAAATGACAATTATAAATATTCGTAAAGGTTAGGAAACATAAACACTGAATAAAGTAGTTAATTATAATCCCTAAAGCTATTTAATCCAGAGATTCTAATCATCCTTCATTAAATTTGTTTTGTGATGTAAAATGTCCCCTCAATTGAAATCTCTAAATTGAATAAAAGTCTCCATGTAACTGGATATGTAGGGATTGGACGTCACTTGGATTCAATAAAATAATTTATAATTTTTTTCATAAACACGTAATATAAATTTCAGTGTCATTGTGTAAATTAATAATTCAGATAAGTGATTATATGTATTGGACCGTATGGATGGAATAAAACCGATGCTAGCGCACACTGCGGATTAATCGAACAATAAAAGAGGCTGTTTTGTAACTGTGACAGTGTAACACTATCACGAAGTAAAAAGTGTTCACAGGTTCGCACTGCTTTATTGAATACAACGTGGAAAAGAAGACGTATTAAGGCGTCGGCTTTACACAAGGCAGTTGATTTATAGCCACCGGTGCATACGCCTTCTCTTTTGCTAAACTTCTCTTCTATGTTTCATTTAATAAAGCCAATGCGTTTGATGTGAGCAACGAATATCTATAAGCACTCTCCGTATCGGAACCGAGAGTAAAAAATGCTATTAAATTTAATAGTAAAGAAGACAAACTAACTAAATATATCCCCAAAAACAACAAAAATGCATACTCTTCAAGGTAAACTAACATGACTGGCAATGAATACAATATACAAATACGCAAGAAACATCGAACTCGATTATTATGCCAAACATGAGGAAGATCTGTCAATCAGTTTCTTTTCAGCAGGTGGACCCGTTTCGAGCTTACGACCTAATACAGGACACAGTTGCATGTGATGACTCTTAACCCAGTAATTTATTCGCAATGCTATTTATGTATTATGTGTTAGTAACCTAATAGAAAAGTATACTACAGTAACCTTCTAATTAAGAAATATTAACAGGATGTAAGGCTTAGTGTCGCAATCAAATATTGGAGTTTTCTGATCCACTATTATATTTAAACAATATTTGCAATAATTATATTAATAACGTCCAACTAGTTATCTCTGTTGGTGATGCGTTATAAACATTACACGTAAAAAATAATTAATTAAATTTTTGAATATGTAAACCAGCTCAACGGGTGTTTCCTGAGTGACCGTATCTAATTGCCTTAACACTTTGACGTTGATGTATCTAATTTCCATACAAATGAAATACATCCTCTGTGTAATTACCAACATTAAGCTCCGAGCAGGAATCGCAATCAGACGCATTTGTATGTTAATATTAATCAAAACAATGTCAAACACCATGTTGTTTGTTTGACTCACATCAGTTTTAATGCGGAAATTTGGAGGTCAAATTCGTGAGCATCCTATAGACAAAGCAAACTGACCAATATGGTTCCTAAAAGATTCGTAAGTCGTAAATAGGAAAGATAAGCTATGAATATCCGCAAACGATAAAACATGGATGTTACCTTACATAAGCAAAACATAGTATTATTTAATCTAAAGGAGTATTTCTAAATTATTTTACAGATACTTTTACAGATTAAGAGCGTTTAATCCTGAAAAAAGCTCCTTAAATTTTATAATCCTTATAAAGGTATTCTTAAGAAATTTTATGAATATACTAATCCGCAAAAAAGAAGATTAATTTTTTCAAAAAACTGTAAAATAGATTACAACTTTTGTAATGTTAGACAAACCTTGTAATATATAATATAATATACACGTAACTTTGTAATTATCTAAAAAACTATTCATTTTGTTTTATAAAGGCAACTATCAAAATCACAAAATTAAAATTAGATTTCAACTCAATTACATATTTTCCTCATACAGATTTTTTAATTTATATGAATTTGTATTTAGGTATATGTAATGATAAATTTTACATGAAATTGTAATTTTGTTAATAAACTAAGGGATTAATTATTACCATCTAAATTATCTTCTAAATAAAAAATATTTGAATAATAAACTGACTCACTGATTGAGAAGCACTTCTTGTATTAAATTATTCGTATCTGAGTCTCATTCATATGTCAAATATTTTAATGTTTTCTGCAGTTGGTTTTTATAGAAAAAAGAACAATAATATGAGATACGTTTCAAAGCCGGTAACCTGCTTCTGCTACCATCTTTGGAAGAAGTAAATATAATCAGGAATTCTGAAGTTATTATTATAATGCGAGTATGAAGTTCAAGTTTAATGCGTATTAATACATGGACTGGAATGGAGCCTATTGTTTAGTGTCATTCCATTGCACTTGCGGGAAATTTAGCTATGTGTAGTACATATCAGATTGCAATCAATTATACCTGCATCTTTGCAAACGATCTTAGTGGAATTGATATAGCCACAAGTACTGGTAATATACAATTTAAGGTAAATGTCCACATAGGAGTCATCCATAAACTACGTCTCAAAAATGTCATAGTTCTTTAATCTCTTCGTCCCCATTGTCAAACATTGCGAACCGCCCACCTTTCGTGACGTTACACATTTGAAAAAATATATATTTTATTTAGTCTTATTTCGTTTTCAATCTTGTTTTTTTTTTTTTGAAGCCGTATTTTAGATTAGATCTGACGTCACAAAAATTAAATTCCCTCTCTCTTGTTGTCACATTTTGTGTACCCTTTCTTGCCCCCTGTGTGCAATGACTGCCATGCTGCTATATCAATTTCGTTTTACCTGATAAACTAACACAGAAGTTAGTCGCAATTATCCTACTTTCTTACAAATGTATTTTCAAAGAAATGATCTAAATAAATGCATGAACAATAAATTAGAAAGTTTTTAAATCGTCTGCGCCTGCGTGGTTTATTAAGTTTAATTGATACAAATATTAAAACGCACCTATATTTTTAAACAAATGTAACAAGATTTTTTGGGTATGGTTTTACTTTTGTATGCAGATGATGCACTCAAGTTGCATTGCATTTACACATATCATTATGCATTGTTTTTGTTTCGTATAGAATAGAGGATGTCAATGGGACATGTTAAGTGTTATACACATTCAATAGACAATAGCCAGTCCAGTCTTGTGGATCAAACTTATATGAATATCTGACAATACGTATTAGTTATTACATAATAAGTATATACACAGTATGGGAGGGCCACTTTCGTTCTTTTTACAGCAATCAACGATCTTTATTTCTTTGTATTAAACCTCTTTTAAAAGATTAGTAATTTATGTATGTAATATTTATCTATTAATTTTTCACAGATAAGTGGACTTATTTTTGTGCCACATTGGAAGGTAATAAATTACCTTTGGATTCAGTAAATCTAAGAGCACTTATTTTAGAACAGATCTAAGATTTAATTATTATCTGAAATATTTAATTATTGCTTAACCCAAACAATTTTCGTGGAATTTTACGACTTTCAAGCATTAATCGAGATTCAAAAACGGATGAGACAATCTTCACTACTACCAAATTATACTGTACGACCGGTGTGAACATGAGGCAGCCTCCGGGCTGGTTTACTTTATAATTTATAATCAAAAATTAATTTAATAAATTATTATTCTGTTGAAAAATAAAAGGTGTTGATAATGTGAAGTAAATTCGATGAATTACTTCAATAATATTATTATTCTCTTGAAAAAGATATTTACCTAAATATACTGTATAATACATATTAGACAAATTATTGAAAAGTAAATAAACCGAACTACTATGGATGTTAAAACAACATTTAACAGATCGTGTAACTGTTAACTAGTTACATATGTATTTATTTAACGCAGTAGTTGTTTGTTATATTTATTGTATCAATTGTTCAACTTTAATTTCGCCCAGGTTAAAATGTAACGCTAGTAGCAAGCTAGCAAATTGAATTTTACACACTTTGTTACAATTTCTAAGTGAGAGGTATAAAATGAACCCTGGAGTTAGCTTAAACATGTAGTAAGGTTGAAATTCGCAATGCAAGAAAATTTTCTACCTGGGTAGATTCAACTATATATTTTATTTCTGACATGATTTCCTGATTATAAATTTTTCTGAGACAAAGTTCAATTTTTGAAAGATAAGTCTTGATACGTGAATCAATTATACAAAAAAGGATAAATTGTGAGTGGAATATTTTTTTAACAAATATAGCAACCTATATCAAAGCGCTTAGAACAAACGCCTACAAACTATTTTGTTATTGTATAAAACATAAGTATAACAAATAGAAAATTGCTAATACACCAACAAGTCTAAAATTAGGTTAACTTAGTAAGGAATTCAATCAATTACCCACAATATTTTAATATTATTACCCACGCCTTAATACGTCTTCTTTTCCACGTTGTATTCAATAAAGCCGTGCAAACCTGTGGACACTTTTTACTTCGTGATAGTGTTACACTGTCACAGTTCTGACCTATATTTTAATAAGACTTATCGTATACACGACTTTTTTACGACATTGTCTCGCTAATATGTTCGCATGGCTCCAAATAGCCAGATTGTCTTAAGACAATCTTGTGCTAATCCTTAATACAGCTACAAATTTTGATGTACACTTTAACAAAACTTGTTCTATTTAGTGATATGCATGTTTGCAGAAGAAGAAAAGTCTTTTTTACTAGTTCAAACCCGTAAATCCAGTGCGCTTCATAAAAACAATTGCTAATATCATGTTTCAAATCAGTAATAGCATTATTTCCTTCGTAATTGACAATTGCGTATAAATTACCAATATTTAATGTCGCATAGGTATTAAATTTCTAGCTGCAGAGACAAATAACAAATCCCCGCACTTAATTCTTCTACAGAACTATACTTAGATGGAATACTACACTATATACTATACAATACATCATCCTATTCTCTACTCCTAATGGCGTGAACTTCTCTGAACTCTGTTCTTGTGGTAATCTGTAGTCCAAGCACAACCAGCTCATGAATGAATCACTTTACATTCAGGGAGCGTCTTGTCGCGCGACTTGTGCCAGTCTTGAAGACTGCAGACTTACCTCTTGCTCTTTGACAACACAGTTGTGCATTATTGCATATCCCATGTTCCAACTGAACGTTGTACGGTGTACATCCGATATATTCAATGCACTTGCAATAGATATCCTGTCTTTAAGAAGACTGCTGCGCATGCGTTGACGGTGATCGGCTTAAAGTTTCAGGCTGTCGTAAATGTAGTAGATTACAATGGAAAAGTCGAGGGATAATAAACAATGTCTCAAGAAAGAGTCAACCTTAGAAAATATAAAAAAAATATTTTACTTTTTTAAATTTTTTTATTTAGGTCCATAAACATAGTAGGCCCCACGTGAATGGACTACAACGCAGCTTATTTTTAATCGTACTGCATATGTCCAATAATAATTAATTTCAATGTCCGAATGGAAAGTGTTGCTGTTTCAAATACAGAAATTATTGACATTTCTTCGAACGCAGACGAAATATACTCATAAAGAAATATTCGTTCTTATGTGTCTTAATTTGAGTTACAATTACAACATGAACTATTAATTAAGGCAATAATACATTTATTATTTATATATTGCTTTATTTTACTATAATACTTACTTTTCCACATGTAAAACTTCTGAAAATTGCAAATCATAATCATTCTGAACTTTAAATCATAATACTAGTGCAACTTTATACAAAGGTTACCTTCAAAGTAACATTTTGCTTATCCCACATTACTTAACTTCGCCCCAACGCTTTGAATTTTTGAAAATATTAGTGATTATAGAGTAGATTATAGACACACAGTTGACAAAAACCTGTTACCCAGTAAACATTTTGGAGTCACTTTGACATCATATTAAAGATGCGTCATGATTTTTTTGTCATGAAAGAGTTCATTTATAGTTCAGTTTCTCACAGTCTTTCATATAAAATGTCTACTTTATCGGCTACAAATGGCGAAATTACTCCACCTGTCGGAATACAAATGAAAATAAAGTTGATACTATAGATAAAGTTCACTATAAATGAAGTGAAGTAGTGATAGAAACGTCACTAAATAGGACACTTCACCAAATTGTTTACTGGGTAGCAATGTTATTAATTATTAGTTTAATTACAGATTACATAAATCAAAAAAAAAATATTTTTGCCGCGAAAAATAATATTAACTATCAATTATCGCGGCGAAAAACATTATTTTCGCCGTGGAAAACAATACTTAATTATTTAATATAATATTATCTATTATTTAATAGCATCTATTTCATAACGTTATGTGAAAAGTTACTGACAAGTTACTATGTTTTTTAGCATTACAATATGGAAATGATTTTTTTTATAAAGATAACAACTATCATAACAAACAATACCGGGTTCATGTCCCTGCTTGTAGTAATAACATACAATTTAAACAGTGTTGTACTTAACAACATAAGACTCCTACAATTGTTTTATACCCTATTGATAAATTACCAATGTAATAAATAATTTCACTGTAAAATATAAATCTTACAAGAAATCCTTCATTAAAATACTTAAAGATTTTTAAACAAAACGCAACGAATGCTCTTTGTCATTTTGTTTTCTCGTTAACTGCATTTATTGTATTTAATCTTTACGTAATGGATAATTCCAATGCGTTGACCACAGTTTCGCGGCTTACAAGAATTTATTTTTCCATCAGCAAGTTTTTATTACAAAACATACACTGTATCAAAAAAATAGTTAAATTAAAAACATAAAATAATTAAAAACTTGTTTTTGGACTTAATGAACTAAAATTGTATTAACTAAGTCTGTTCGAAAATAAGATTATGAGTTATGATCATTCTGTTAATTAAATAATAACTTAGTAATTAACGTAGTTTAAATGGTTTAATTATTTCGTAATTAAAAACTGCTTCTAAATCTAAAGATACCGAAAAATTTGATAAATTATAATATTAATCAAGTAATTTAAATAAATTAGATAGTTAATGAGCAAATACTTTAGGGAAAAGAAAATATTTGTTCTGTAGTTACCGGTAAGTCATTAATTATTAGAGAAGTAATTTAAAAAATATATCGTAGACATTCGTTGGTTTAGAAGTTGAGTAATTCCTTAACGTTGAAAAGTTGCGATTAACTAATAAGATAAACATATTCTTCTACTTTCAATTTTTATTAATGGAATGGTGACATATAAATACCTTAGATATTAGATTTAGATATATTTACTTTTCTACTTTTCTTTTAATAAGAATATAATTAAGTTATCCATTGTAACATGCTATTTATTCATATTAAATTATTTTCAATCTCAAAAACGAAAAACAGGTTTTGCTTTTGAGATTTTTGTGAAGAAGTATAGAAAAATAAATAGTGCGAGATAAATGATTTTTTATAGTTATTAATATGTGTAGTTTTATCACTGGAAAATTCACGCTGATTGTTGCTTCAGATAGTTTTACAATCAGAATTTTAATCGATCCGATTTGATTTCAAAGTGTACCGATATTCATACATGAGGCTACTACACCACAAAAACTGTCAACAAAATAGGAGGTCGGTAATAAATATATGTAGCAGTCTTTGCTTGGCGTAGGAAGATAAAGACAAATTCTTATGAATAAATTAAAACGGAAAAGTTTAAAGTTAAAAGTGGTCCTTGAAATAATTTTATCTGTAAAAAAAAATAAAAGTCACACCTACATTATTTAATACTTTTTAAAATTTATTTAAAATACAAATCAATAAACAATTAATTAAAATAAAAAATATTCGAAAAATTTCAAATAAAAATTGCTTTAAACAATAGTGTGTATTATAAATAATCTTTAATTTTTAAAACGCTCACGCTGATCAACGTATCTTAGATGTTGGGAATAACTACCTTAATGTATATTTTAGGGCCATTACTGGTCATAAAAGAACCATACTTAATCTGATAATAATCTAAAATCTTTTAATATTTAATTGATTTCAAAGTGCAGTGTCACAAACTCACGGAGTTTTTTCTTGTTTGAATTGTTCAATGTAAGAACAACTCTTGATAGCGCGCGTGTCTCTGCCCGCATCCGTCCAGGAGGCGCTAGCGTTGCAGAACGTATGAGTATGTAATATGCGTACCGCACATGTACCTGGGTATCCCTTATAAGGTAGCCAAGATGGATTTCAATTGTGGGTACAGCGATACACCGCGTACGCTGCTGGACAATTGATCAGATACTAGAAAAAATCTGTGTAGCTTATTGGATACCTTATCATTTATTTAACCAATTAAATTTGCTATTTCAACATTGGAAGAAATAAATATTGTACAATAAATTGCAATGGGCTTGTGTCCTATGTCTAAATTTTTGTAAAAGTGTCCTCAAATGTTCAATTATTTTTTAAAACTCCTTATATGTTAAGAGATATTAACAATTAAAAAAGTAATTTTGTCTCTTTAATTATTAACGGGATTCAACGTTGTACACATTCCAAGTGCATGTGACATCACAACCGCTGCCAACCTTACAGCTCATAAATCTCTGCTATATGTATTTATATATCAAAATAGCAAATATTATTTACACCTATTTCAAGGAACAATCAAATTTCAATATTATGTCTGCCTTGGCAGGGTTAAATAACTTTGACTTGATTATTTGACTACCAACAGCTACAAAGCATTACCACAGCACTAACCTACTCAACAAATAACTGACGTTAAAATGCATTTCACGTCATACAAATATGGCCGACCCTTTCTAGCGCTAAAACTACAATTCAATCTTTTAATTGCTATATCTCCGTCAATATTTAGATATTTAATAAAATAGACACACCAATACACATTTATTAACATCAATTTCAATCAACAATTGAAAAATCGACCACTAAAAAATGAGGACACAAGTCCATTGGTAGAAATGTTGTAACTAGTCGTGCATATGGTAGTTGTAAAACTGAAGTAATACTGGTGTGAATATTGTGACAATTTATAGTAATTTGTAATACATCATTTTGGACAATTAGTGAGAAATTAATGACATTATAATAAGGAAATTTGCCAAGAGTCACCAGGAAAGACTCCAACAATATGTTAATGACGAGGTAACACACCTACTGGACAACGATGGAGAAACAATTAGAAGCCTGAAAAGGGTTAAACCTTTTGAGTTAGTTTAATTAAATTAATAGTAATAAATTGTAATCGTGCAAAACGAAAACGTAATACGAAATGCGAGAAATTATATTTTCGTCTCTAAAAGCAATATTTCGCTGCGAAAAATTATATTTTAGCACTGAATATTTTTGCAACGAAAAACAATATTTCGCCGTGAAAAAATATATTTTTTATGCTATTAAAAATTTCTAGGTTTTGCTTAAGTAAAAGGTTACATGTATTCAAGGTAATATTCAGGTTTTGAGTTTAATTTTTCCGAATATGTTTGTACTTATACCATAACAATAAATTCATTGACAATCTACGAAAACCCATGATCCAATGACATACGATATATATAATTAAATAAATATTCCGAATGGTTTAGAATTACTTATATTATCATTAAAATTCCATGATTACATACAATGTAATAAATATAAAAAATAATCAAAGAAATTATTTTTTTAATCTTTTTTCTTTATTTGTAGAATTAATTAAAACTTCTACATTCTTGAGCTCAAGCTTTTCTGTGTTCTCTGCTATCAGCAAACGGAGATGGGAGGCTATTTATTTTACTATTGTGATAATATCAACTCATTTCGAACATAATTTAAATCTTGTAATAATATAAAATACAATAGTATGATACTATTGTTCACCTCAATAAAAAAAACATGTATTTAGATGGCTGGATAAAATGGGTAGTAAGGTAATGGGCGGTCAATTGGATGGGTAATGGCCTTCATGTTTTAAACAAGCTACTAACCCATTTCGTTGCAGGTGTAAAATAAATGTAAAATTATAACCATGGGTAATATGTATAAGCTGGTAAAGTCGCAGTTTGGAGAAACTGAAGCTAGAATGGGTAGAAAATATGTCAACATTTACTCCATTTTATTCAGTACAAAATTGACAACTGGTTTCTTTTTATCTGTATTATAAGGCCAAGATGGTTGCCTCCACCATCTATACCGAAATCTGCTATTGAGTATTAAAAGACACCACAGAGTCGAGGAAAAAAATTCATCCGTGGAAGAAATCATCAGATGTAATTAAAGACTCTTTTATGTTAATCTTAGGGGGTAAAGGGGGTTTTCTTACAATAAAGTATTCGCTAATTTTAAATAAACCTAAAAAAAAAATCGCCTCACTTTATGGTTAGAAATTTCCTCTTCTTTTAGAAATTACGCTAAAACAAGTGAGGTCTTCACAATTGTCTCATAGCATATCAGAATTTACCTTTTGTTTTCGATAAATTGATAAAAATTCAATAAAAACCCAGATATTTTCATGAAGAAAAACTTAGATCTGGGTAGAACCCTGAAGTGGGAACACTGCTTTAAAGGAGATTCTGCTGAGGCTGGTCTACTGGTTATCAGAATAAATACAGTAGATGTAATAGACCATTTACTTTAGGAAGGACTAAATATAAATATATACAAGATAAAATAAAAACCAATTAAAATCGTTACTTGATGATTTATTTGTAGTATAATAGTTCTTAAAACCACCACCATCTCAAATTATGTTAGAAATCCAGTTGTCGTTGAACAAAGTGATGTACAGACATTACAGCTACTGAAGATTATCAGCCTCTAAAAAACAAAGAGAAGAAAACGAATTTACTACATATATCTGTAGATGCATTTTACATTGCCTGGTGTTGGACTACTGAAGTTCTGGAGTAGCGGAGTTCTGGAGTGATGGAGACTGGTTGACTGTTCGGCTGTAGACTTGTTGATGGACTGTGATGATCTGCTAAACACATTATTTATTCAATACAAAGCTGAAGGCGAACATGTCCCCGTCTGCATGCATGTCAGCGCAGTGCATCGAATGGAGTCAGAACATGGACATCTCTCCAACTTGGGATGGGCTGGTCTGGTAGACAACATTACTATTAGGCAATTCAGGGGCGTTTTTATTTGAAAATTTATTTGAATTCTTTAGATATGAATCGATTATTATGATAATAATGAATGAATTTATAGTGATGGATAGAATGCGTGATATGCGTTTACTGTTGTTATGAACTTGTGGGTTGTATAACGCACTGAACTCGCTTAAGTTTGTGTTGTTTAATCAAGATTAATGGATTTGTAAATTACAGTATTTAGATTATTTCATTTACTTTCAATCATAAATCAGAGGTATTGAAAAATTTTTAATTTGGATTAAAATATTATTTGTTGAATTTAGTACTATGAACAGTGGTGGACTGGCTATATACAATCAATCACCCGAAGGCAAATATGTCCTGAAAGAATTGGGCTATACGTACTGGAAAACGACACAGAAATGAATAGAATTTAGAGAGTGATGCCTAAGAGAGAAATGGAATGAGTTACAGGGAGATATAGCTCAGCCTCCAGCTGAAAAAGCAAAATCAAATATACATAGTTGCAATTGCCTACCAAACTCGATTATCTAGAATCACAATTGCTTGCCAAAATTGAGATGAATTTTCTTTTAACTTTCACTCACAAAATTAAGTACATTATCTTTATAAATTAAAAACACAGTCATTTTAAACGGTTTTAATTATCAAGTTGTTTTTGTCTTAATTTTCACTTAAGTTAGTAGCAGAGGTTGGTTCTATTATTTTCACAAACAGTTTTTTTTACATTTTGACATACTGCATTCTCAATATCTCTTCAAGACAGCAATGACTAATGCAATTAAATGTAGATTGTTAATGGTTTTTTTTTGTAATATCCTATCAATCGATATTAGATTTATTTATATTATAAAAGTAATCCCATTATTCTGTCATGAGAGCTATACGTACTTCAATTATCAATCAATGCGAGAACAAACTTGACTTCGTTTCTGCGTGATTTATATTGATATAATTCTAATTATTTTCCATGACACTAGGAGATAGTCGGCTGCAAAATGTCAAAGCACTTCATTGATTGAATCCATGTGTGGGGATTGTATTTCGCTGTGGGATATTGTCGACGAACACATTTGTTTATCTTCCAGAGAAGGTGAACCCAATACCGGAATTGATTTAATTTATATACGCGTAAAGATGAGAAAATAAACCACATGAACCTTCTGATATTTATTTTTGTATTGTTGATCCCCGTATGATAGTTAACACCTGGTTTTAGAGCGGAATAGTCCTCAAAGGTAAATCGGAACGGTAAATATCTTCGCGTAGATTAACATATAAAAACGCACTTCACACGTAATGTAATTAGCCGTAACAATTCTAGAAATGAATCGTGTAAACGCAATAATAATCACATCTGGTTGTGTTTCATTTTATTAACAAAATTAATTGATAATCACGGAAGTCATTAAAATACAGGTAATGAATGATTTGTGATCCATAAAATTTTATAAATCAATTTAAAATTAATGTTCCTTGTATTTGCATCATAGATGGTGTTATTAGTACATACTTATATTTCCTGACCCTAAACTCATTTCCTCATCATGTCTAATTTACATTCCTGCTTAAATTAAGTCTTATGAGAAGTCTTCTGCTTCCCAGAATGCAGTGAGTATTAATTGGAAATTGAGTTGTTAAACTATTAAAGTGTTAATTAGTTTTAATAAGAAATTTTCTCATTTAATATAATTTTATTGCGACAGGTAATATTATTTAATATATAACTTTACTGTTTATTAATGATTGAGGTGATTAATTATTTAATTGTTAGGTTTTTCAATTCACTCACAGTTTTTTCCTAGTATTAGTTTATTTATTTGAGGAAGTAAGTATGGAGCAAGTTCTAGGGCACGCAATTTGATTGTTGTCCTATTTTTCTTTATGTTGTTATCGCGCACTTGTTAAGGAACAACATCTAACAGGGAGAAGGTAGGGGAAGGAAGGAAGCTGCAGAAAAAGTTGAAGAACTGCTAACAAATATTCAGGCGGTGGTGTCCTTGTCGATCTATGTGGTAAATTTGTCGGGTCATGGATAGGAATCCTACAAGTTCGACAAGTTTGACAAGAATCGAGTTGGAATCGGATAATAATCGTACTAGATTCGTACGCTTCTTAGAAAAATTGTTTGTAGGGAATAGACACAGGATATAACACTTAAGAAAATAGATTTTTTTATATAGAATAGAATAGAATTTTTGAATTCATTATAACGAAATAAGGAACATGTTCCTAAAAAGAAGAAAAAATTATCAATGACTTATTCACTCTAATCAGTGTTTCCAGGTGAGGTTCTATGATTCCAATAGGTTAAGCTTTCTTCGAAAAATTTCGGTAAATAACATTATTTGGAAAACGTATAAGGTTTTCATCTTCTGCTTGTACTCCTTCGAAACAAGTAAAAAATATTTAAGTTAATTGAAATTTTAGAATCTAAAACAAATATTGATAATAAAAGTATAAAACTTTAGTATCTGTGGAGACGTAGAACTAGTATGTTATTAGGACACATTATTCATTGCTTATAATTAAAACTCCCCTTTCTGTCTTCAGACTCACAGAGTTCAAATCATGATAGCTTCTAACGTTGGCTGTTTTCATTGATTATCATCCGCCGTCCGTCGTCCACTGTCCGTCGTGCACATTGGATGTTATGTGGACAACAGCTGGGTAGCGTTGACTTGATACTAAGTTAAAACTTGGCGGTTGATCGGTTGAACAGTGGAGCGTTCTTCTGACCAAGATACTGACTTTTAAAAGAATTCTTCAAGGATTTACTGTACCCATAAAACTAAAGCCTGTCAACCACGACAGCCAAGAGCATCAACACAGAGCACCTCGAAATGTAGAGGCTGAGTTTACGATTTTATTTTTAATGGGTGTCAAAGATTTAATTTAATAAATAGCTTTCTATCGTTAATTATCATTTCATGTAATAGGGGTACTACAATTTAACTTTTGAACCTAAATCCTATTTTTATGTGTATTTCATTTTAAATATTTTCTTATTACAATTTTTGTTCATTGTCACAAATTAACTGACAGTATGACTTATATATCTTCCAATATTATATCTAAATTATTTTGTTACAAAATTTTCGGTAAAGTTAAAATAAATGTTTACACAATTCATTCCATTACATTTAGAATAATAAATTCAATAGATTTATGTATTTATAAAATGTTTAATGTACCGACTACATGCGATAGTAAATTAACTGCAGATTCTCCTCCATGAGTTCATCTTGTGATGTCTTCCGCGATCTGATCATTCGTCATCCATGGTTATACCGTGGGTGTGTTCAATGCTGACTGACATGCTCTGGACTTTTCATATTCTCCAGATGTTTGATTTACCCGATTTCCAGGAATTGATGAAACAACGTATTGATGATCAGAGTTGCACGAATTGAACAACTGCGCATTTTATGTTTCAATTAAACGCTTTGGCGAATTACATGATAACTACCATTACTTAGAGTAAACCTTTCTAACGTGTATACCTAATTATGATATGTGATTATATAATATTGCTAGTTTACCTTTTAAGTAAACATGTTTAATTACATATTATTAAATTTATTCTTAAGAACCTTTGAGTATCTTTAATTTTATTGAAATTGTGTGTTAAAGTAACGTTGTTATGATACATGTGTTCTCCAATCAAATTCCTATTTTGGATTGCATTTGGACGATAGATGATGAATTAATTAATCTTATAACAGGTGTTCATGAGTGTCATTTTATAATTTATAAACGCGATCTTTTTTAGAATATTTTTTTCTTAGATTGTATGGCATTTCAATTGCAAGTGTCTAATCCAATGAACTCAAGATGACCTAGATATATATTTGGATATTTAGTGTTTACATCAACAATAAATATATTAAATGCTTATCGTTAGATTAACTTTATTTTAAATACAATTATCATAAAAGAAATGAAACAAGTTGCGGCATTCGTCAGCCTTAAACAATTAAGTGCAGTTGAGTGGAAAACAATATCATTTGATAGACATTTCAGATCTGAAACTTGTTCACGTTTTGTATTCAGTATATTCGTATACTCGTACACATGGGCGTGCACAGAAGGAGACAAATAAGGCAGTTGCTCTCACTTTTCTTGAATTTGTTTTTTTTATTTCGTCTGTGGTTATTTATAGATATTACAAATTTAGTAACTAAATGCACTGTTTTCTAATTCTAAGTTACAATTTGAAGACATAGTCATTGATAAGTCACATGTTTCTATTTCAATTTCCTGGTGTAATCACTCATGTTTATTACATAATGAATTAGAAGGTTCGAATGTTGACTTAGTCTATCAGTCTGTAGACTTCGTCTTGACATTTTTATCATGATACTCGAACTGGCTTCTTGAATCTTAAGAAATAAAGAAAGTAAAAACTTTCATCATTATATATGACATGACATTTCATCAAAATGTAAAATATGAATGTTATCGTTCTGTAATATATAATCTAAAAGGGTTGAATGTTATTACTTTAATTTGTTTAATTTTTACGAAGGTATTCTTAAGATGTAGAAGTTACTGGAAAGGTTTATAGGTATTTATTTTTGAGTAAAAAAGTAGTAAGGTAACATTTGTTATACTGGATAAACCATATATTTAATTGTGTTTAACAGAATGGAAAGCTGGAAGCTATTTAAGGCTTTATGTAAAATTTATACCTTTTAAGATAATATACACATTTTAAGTTTAATGCATTTTGAGTAAAATTTTTAATATTAAGACGAGTCCACATATTGTTTTTATACAAATTTACACGAAATATAAATAAATTTAGCATAACCTGAACTTAATTGGTATAAGAGTGTAACAAAGTTCATTGGCTACTATTACGATGTGGTGTTTTGTAGCCCCCTTTGGCCTCCCTTTGGAAAAGTATCTGCAAACGCCAATGCTCATACATAAGCAAGCCTGTCATTACCTCAAAGATCAAGCAATCACACTCCTCAGCAAAAGCAAATCAGGGAACGAATGCCAGGTTGATTTAACTTTCACAAGTCTGATATCACATATGGAACCTGTTAGCTACTTCCATAACCTATAAATAAGATAAATATAGTTTTTATGAGTTTCGTTTACTTTGAAGTTAAAATGAAATGTACATTGATGATATAAAATGTCATTTACTTAACCTGTTTTTTTCTGCTATGAACTTTTAAATGGATTCCGAATTATTTGATATACAAATTTATAATGTTATTTTCACTAATAACTCTTAGCGATATGTGGGAATTGGAAGACGTCTATAAACGGATATAAAAATGAAAGAATTCAGATTATATACTGATAAGATTATTCTAGGAGAATGTGAGCTGGAAATAGGAGTACTTTGAATTTAAAGAAGCAAAACTCATCTTTGTAATGAAATTTAGTACAGATTTTCCTGTAGATTTTTAGCACCGGATAGAAATATATTTTATTATCTTTATTTAATATAATTTATTACATTTAATATAATTATTTTTATTTTACAGAAACCGAAAAGTAATTTTACTTTATAAACTCGTTCTATAAATATAGAACACTGTATTTTTATGTTTTAAATTTTAGAAAGTTTGGAGATTATACATACTTATAAAACTAAAACATAAAAGGAAAATTTAAATTAGAGCATATGCAGAAAATGATTAAGCATATTGCCATATGCTATACTATTCTTGCAAACAAAAAATAAAATTAAAACCATAACAAATATAGTACGTGGGAATTATTAACAAAACATGTACAAAATGTGAAACTCTGTACTTTACACAAATACTTTAAAATGTAGTAAACTAGCTATATGTACAATGTACATATATTGTCGTATTATTTAGAAATGTTATTTTAAAATTTATTAAAGGAAGACGCGCAAAGAGAATGCAAAATTCTTGACTGAACTTTTAAGATAAATGATGCTGTAACTTAGTAACTGTGTCATCTTTATTACACTTCCTATTTACCATATGTAAACATTCTGTTTTATAACAGCCCAATGCCCATCTGCATATTTTAACCATAACACTACATCTATATTCCAGACATTCACTGTAATCATCCGATGATTATATATGTCTTACAAGAAGCATAAAATTAGCGACATGTTTTTAACGTTAACTAACCATTGCTTATTTGAAAGTGTGATGTTTTTCTAACTAACCTTTGATCTATAACCTAACTATGTATGCAACGGAATTAAAGTAAAATAAAAAATACTCGTGTGTACACGGATAAATAATTAATTACGACATCGATAATGCTAATACTATACTTTTAAAAATAAGTAACTAGTTAATAAGAAGAATTGTTTAATACTAATAAAGTGAATAATGTAATCTTATTGTCATATGTTCAAGGAAAACTTATATATAAAGGCTATATAAATAATTATTATGTATAAGTATGATAATAACATGGGATTCCCATCCGCAAATAATCAATGCATTAAGACTACCAAGGCCCGGATAGCTCAGTCGGTAGAGCATTGGACTTTTAATCCAAGGGTCCAGGGTTCAAGTCCCTGTTCGGGCGATAATCTTTTGTTAAAAATATGCTTCAAGAAATATTGCAAAATTTTTGGTTTAGATCAGGCCTCCCCAAACTTTTGAGTACCCGAAGTATTGAAAGAATTACTAAGTTAGGATTTTTGCCCATAAAATTACTTACAAATTCTTAAATTACTCTAGAAATTATTCTACATCCACCCTATTCTCCAAACTTATCCACTTGTGACTTTTTTTAGTTTCCAAATATGAATAAAATAAATTTCCTAAGTTGTGATAAATAAACTACACTTTTGGATCTTAAAACAAAAAAAAAATCTAGTGCGGAGATCGAACCCGAAGATACAGTTGTTAGCGTCAAACATCAATGCTCTCGTTCATTGTATCATTAGAACTATCTTAAAATATGTAATTTTGTATTTAATTTTCTATTACACTGACTGGGCTAAATCCCATTCTTCAAAAAGACCTAAATCAAACTGAGTATAAGCCACGTTTAAAATTTTGTCTTAAGACAATCTTGTCACAAGCATGCACATAGGGTACAGATCGCACATCGTTTTCATGTTTTAACATCACTCTATTGAAGAATACTCATCGAAGGAAATTATTCATAATATCATCCTAAGACATGGGTGGCGGCATTAATAATTTCAGGGAGGAGCATGCTCAGTGTTCCTATAAAAGGGTAGAGGAGGACACTGAACTGATTGACAAGGTGCTTACTTTAATAAACAGTGACTTAAATAATAAAAATGTTATTCCTTAATCATTTTCTGTGTCCTCCCAGCGCCCATGTCCTAAGACTCTAAAAATAATCAATTATTTTATTGAGTCATGATTTATACTTGAACTATTACTCTATATCTAACTCAAATTGTTTACCAAGCAATTTTAAAATTAAATGTTACGGTTATTTTTCACAGCTCTAATTGCCTAACGGTTTCTACAATTCTCTATGACCATTAAAACATTAACTGATAGCAATGGTGGAAAGCAATAGGTTAAATTTTTAACAGTGTTATAATCATTATAAATTACTAATATATTTTTACGTAACATTTGACCCCGCTTCATATAAATCATATTCATCTGACATTATGACATGCTGAGATCTCTGGTTCAGATCTTATTCATATCGCCATGTTCCATGTGTGTTTGAAATTCGCAAAATTTGAGTACTGCGCAGACGCAATTCGCAAATCTAATAATATGTTGAGGTTATGTCAGTTTATTTTTTAATGATATCATTTATTGATTATTTCGTATTTATATCTGTTGACCCAGTGATACTTTATATCTATATCATATACTAATTAGTTTGAAATTATGTATCACAATTTGGTGAATGCTACACATGTTGATAATTTTGAATTTTTGTTTATGATCCTATAAAATCATAATAATAATACGGTTGCATATAATTTTCACATTACGAGTATCTAATATTTTGTTCAAAATAACGCCATCTCTATTTTTACTTTTAATATAATTTTGTATTCTATCGTGCTATCATGAAGGAGGTCATTAAAGTTAGGCCTCTAATTCAAATCTTAGATAATTGAACTTATTTTTGTTTATTGATTTTTTTTCTTAAGAAAACTAAATTCAATATCAGGCCTACAAGGACATTTAAGAAGTAGGTTAAACAAGGCACTTATTTTTAACACTGTGACAAATGTACCCTGAAATTTTGACTGACACCCATGCCATACATGTTTGTATACAGGGTGTCCCAATATTCAACGATAAGCGGGCACCAGAGGGTGGTCCTGCTCATGACACACAAAATCAGAAATATTTGAAAAATTGTGGTCATGGTAGTTAAAAACATCTTAAGGTGTTTCAATTTTCCAAAATAAAATTATTTTTTTTTCTAATTCCTAAAGATAATTTTTTTCTTCTTTTTTTCTTGTGTAGTCATGAGCAGGACCATCCTCTGGTGCCCGCTTATCGTTGAATATTGGGACACCCTGTATATTAGCATTTACTTTTACTTGCTCTATTTAAGAACTTATTATCTACAAACAGTTATTTAAATGACGTATTATTCACCTCAGTAACCAATTAATGATGAATTCTTTTGTAGATTCTGTTACTTGTTCGTTCCTGCCTCTAGTCACTTTTAAACTTCAGAAACTAATTATGAGAACGTAATTTTTACTGTTATTAATTATAAGTTCAAGAATTATTTAAATTCTGTTCACACTTAGTATTTAAAATGTTTATTTGAAAATTTAACCTTTGATCTTTTTAAATACAAATAACTTCTCTTAACTAGGTCTGTAGGCCTCTGGCGAGTATTCGAACTAAAAAATCATTTTAAATTTGTGTAGAAATGCCTATTAACAAAGTGATTGATTGGGCAGTTACAATACTAGCGCCGTGCCGCGCTGTGGATCTCCTGTGTTCAATTATTTGGGCTAATTATGGGTTCAGAATGTGCTTTTTATTTTTATATCACAATTAATGTTTTATTATCAAATTCTTTTCGATTATTTTAGCACAATTTGGTTTTAAAGCGAGAACGCTGCCGGCTAACTAAGGTAACGAAATCTCTAATTTCGATTCATTTATTTCTAAAGTCTGTAATTATCTAAGTCACTATTAACTGTTATTAATAACACAATTATTATTTCAAGGTGTGCAAAGCTTTAGGCCACGGCCGTGTGAAGAATATAAGTTTGAGAAATAATAAGGCTGGTTTAATATTTTAATATGGTAAAAAGTGGTAAGAAGTAAGAACGTGTCAATTCTTCGTCTCCTTCATTTAACTTTTCTTATTCTTCCTTATAGAAGTTGAAGTTTGAGTAATAAAACTGATCATCACAGTTTGTTAAGAATGATAATTTATGTTAATAATAGAGTAATCAAGTAATTGCGTTTAAATTGATATTCCCCTATTTGTCCTGCAATAAGTCGTAATTGTTTAATAGCAACGATAATTATGTGTTTATAATGCGTGGGTCACCAACACCAACACAATGCGACGCGACGTGCGGTCAGACGCACGTAAAGGGTGCCGGGGGCGGGGGCGCGTGGGGGACGGGACGGTGACTGACTGAGAGGCGGAATACAATAAAACACGAATGAATGAATTACAAATTGCGCATTGACTGTAGTTGTTCATAGGTAGGTAGGTTGTAACCACTAGTAACAGTATAATGTTTAATTATTTCTTAGAAAATAAAGTGTTGTTGTATTCATTTGTTTAAATTATACTATAGAAATGCTAGACATCTTTTTCCAGTCCCGGTCTTTACCGTTTAGGCTTTTTGGATTGCCATCCGAAATTGCAGAGTTTTTGAATATTATGATTTTTAAAAATATGTAAAAATCTATTGGTTAACCCGGGACTGTGGTTGTCTGCATAAAGCAGGTGACCACGGAGGCCTCAAAAAATATTGTTTTTTTTTACCTTAACGAGATATTTCACTTTGACAACTTTCCTAGTCAAACATTGGGCTCCATGACTGTGAAAAAGAACCTAGGGCCCGCTGCAGGCTAAATGCGGCTCTGATGTCCTGTGTATCTTGTATGCGAACACGATGTTTTCTCTATTATATTATGTATGCAATGCCAGCGGGCGTTGTGTTGAAAAATTATGACTTTGTGATTGTTAGAAAAGTGTTTGCTGATTTTTAAATTTGTTTTTCTTAAGGCATTTAGTATTAGCATGACTTTATTTACTTTAGAAGCCCAAGGTAACATTTTTGATAAAAATTTATTCATTTACATACGAGTATTGTTGATAAAGATACGAGTTTATGATAATTACAGGTTCAGATTTAATACGTCTACGTGAAACGGATTAGTCTATACCAGTTGTATTTATTTTAACCTTGTAAATTTGTTAGGTATGCAAACAATTTTATTTGGAAAAATAATCTATATATGATATGATGGGGTTAGTCTAGGCGCACATTGGATTCAAGTCTGTAAAGAAAATATATAGACAACGAAAATGTGATGGGGTTGTACAAGTTGAAATATCGTTAACAATTTTGTCTAAAGATAGTCTTCTCTTAAGTGTAAGCGTTTCCACATGTGCTCATATCTCGCACTGAATACACAAGCTATCTAAAGACAGTCTTATCTCCAGTCTGCGTTCCGCTTTACTACTGAACTACTGCTAATCTCTCCGTGCAAAACCGACTATAAGATATGACTTATTTTGAAACTGATTAGAAGAAACACGCACTGCGTGACGATTTACACTGGATGGAAGTACTTCAAGGCCCGGATAGCTCAGTCGGTAGAGCATTGGACTTTTAATCCAAGGGTCCAGGGTTCAAGTCCCTGTTCGGGCGTTTATTTTTATAATTTTTTATAAAATAAGATGTGTATATATAAATATTATTCAGAAAATTTAATTTGTATCTATTGCTTTTCTTTTTTGAATTTTTCTAGCAATTTTGCAATCACCTATATGCAGAACATTGTATTAGTTGAATTGGAACTTGTACATTCAAACACGAACACAGTTTGCTAATTTAATGCGCCCCTTATTAAGTTTATAAAGTATAGCCATCATAAATAATTATTTTAGAAAGAGAGAAAAATGTATTGTAGATATGAGATGGTTATTTGGCGCCCCTCACACTCTATATCAAAGATTAACAATACTGTTTTCTTCCTCCTTAGAGTAACTAACTGTGTTTAATTGAATATACCAAAGGCGCCCTTTTTATATAGTTTGGTGCCCGTCTTTGGTCGACCCTGACTAATGTAACGATAGTAGAAACGAAATGCAATAGATATAGTTTTGAAAATATATATAGCTAAGCCGGTGACTCTCATCTTGGCGCCCCAACTTCTCTCGCATGCCCCTCAAGGTTTTACATTTTCTGTAAAATAAGTGACTGTATAGACGCCATTTTGAACCCTCCATAAAACAGAAAAGGGAGAACCGTTGTTCTTCATTGTTCCATTTTTTCGTTCATAAGGTGTTGCCTCTATCGTTCTACCACAAAGGTAAAACTGTGATAAGCCAGTCGTGTCTCCAGTGTGCGACTATTCTTACATACCACACGCCGGTTTACAAATTGGTATCACAAATTACAGGCTTCAATGCAAGAGTAGAAAGAGTGGGGAGATTTTATCACATCCATTAACTTGTGCATTAACAATACATACAAAAATAATCTAATGCTAAGTTCAACATGCAGAAGGGTCATAAAGTTTATTAAAACAATACTAATAGCATAGCACAGTCTTATAAAGAAGTCTGCACTGCACGCACGTGTCATATATCAGCAGATCGTGTAGGAACAAGTACACACTGTAGAGAAATTACCACAAGTACCAGTTAGTTTTTATAATTATAGTATGCTAAATATATAATATCACTTTACATTGCTAAGTGTACTAACTGCGACGCTATTGTCTATTGTTGAATAAATATGTTTTACACACGAAGACTTATTTATTATTCTAGATGACCATTTCCGTGGTAACTGCACTCTCTAAGGTCGAGGAGCTCTAAGCCAATACTTGGAGATAGCGAGAGAACGCATGAGAGTAGTTCGAAATATGTCAATTGTTCCTTCTTAAGGTAGAGTCAAGTTTACAGCCACGGATGATAACATTTGACACTTAAAATTTGTTTTGAGGAGAGAAGACAAAACATGTAGCGAGCACTATAGTTTTAAGCCATACCTGTATGGTAGTTGTAAGGAGTAACCCATAAATTTTCATCGTTTTCTCCATTGTCACGTCTTGTCACACATTCTGAACGTCACACTGTAGTGACGTCACTCTTTTGAAAGAAAACATATTTTTTAGTCTAGTTTTTTTTTTTGAAAATTGGATATTTAGATTAGACGTGACGTCATGAAGCTTATGACTCCTTCTGCTCCCTTGTCATATCTTGTCACACTTTTGAGAGCCACTCAACTTTATTTTGTTTTGTTTACACCTTTTTGAAGTTGTTATATCTGTTAATGATTGTTCCTTTATGCAATAGTGTACACCTTTCTATTATTTACGGAACCCGAATACAGCAATCGGGTGTTAATCTTCAATGCTCACGCATCGTGCCGTTTTATAGTGATTTTGTCTATTTAAATTACTGAATGCTTTTTAAATTAATATATCGTTCAAATAATTGAAAATCAATAACGAGAATAATTTCTGTAACATTTCAAGTAGGCCTGATACATTTTTATAATTTCATATTTGGCGGTAAAATTTTATTGAAATATTCCTAATATCAATTATGTGATTTGAATATTGTTTTTATTTTCTACTTTTATTAAAAATGTAAAATTTAAATTTAAATTATTTATGTGTGATTTAAAAATATATTTTGAAATTCGTAAAAGAAATTTCTAATTTATCGGTAACATGTGTTTAATTTATTATTAATTTATTAATTACAATAACAATAGGTGTCGGTAAAGAATTAATAGCAACCTAAGTGAAGTACTCAGGGCGTTTTCAAGGTATATATACAAGTTTCCAAATTATACGTATGGGGAGTCTGTTGCTTGGACGGAAATTAGGTTGGGAGATGCCTATTAAAATAATTCTCCTATAAAAAAACTAGAAAAAAAATATCTGATTTTTCAAATTCATATAAATCATATCCAAATATATAATATATAAAAAACTACAAATGTACCGAAAAAGCGAAAGTGTATGACGGTTACTTTCAAAGTACGTTCCAAGCAGTGTTGACTTCCTTTTTGCATTTTTTTTAAAGATATTGAAATAATTATTAATATGTATTTTCTTTTTTTTTGTTTCGTTATTAAAATTCATTATATTTACTGTTCGACTAATTAATATTAAATGAATTTAACTTAAAATTAGAGTAGTATATTAGTCGGGGAGATTTTCCAGTTAAGATCTTGGCGCACTGAGTTTAGTTTAGTATTGTGGTGTCTCTCTTTTAGAGGTGGGGGCCATGCGTACGCACTTGCACCTATCTCTATCTATATATAATTAAAATATAATTGACTTAGTAGAACATGTATCATTTATGCAAGTACTTATTCCAAGTAAGTAATGCAAATCATTACTTTTAACGATAGTGCTCGTATTCATTATATTGTACGTACTCGTATGTAGTTCATTTATCAATAATTACGTTTACAGAACTATTATTAGCACAATGAGTTCTTAATAAAGACGTGGTGTTGAATATACATGCCGAGTTCAGGGACACTGGCATTGACGGCCTAAAGTTTAAATGGTTACTAAAAGGTCTTGGTTAATTGCTATAATTTAATTTACTTGCTTCACAGCGCGTAGTTGCGATTGGTAGAGGTCCAGTGTTGTAGAAATATTTAAATGATAAACGTATGTAGATACAATACAATTCTGTGCAAATGAAGCGTACGTTTTTAGTTAATAATTATTCTATTTCTATTTAAAGAAGAAATTAATATATGTCAATTATGAGACTGATGCTTACGATGATAAATTATATATCTTTTTCGTTTTTGTGTTTTTTCATTGCATCATCGATTTATACGGCTCAATTATTTAACGCATGATTTAAAGAATACTGTTTGCATATAATAAACAAAACCGCAGAAAATCCAAAAAATATACCGCCAGTTCAGTAATTGAATCTAAAAGCAAAATAAACTTAAAATAACATTAATTAAATTCTAACGGTAAGCGTTAGTTGAACTAGCATCAAACAAATTGGATAGCATAATGGAATAAAACCTGTAAGAGAAGATGATTCGATTCTATCTGTGACAACAACTGAGATCAACCGTCAATATGCCAGGATTACAGATACAGCAAAAATGAAGTGCCGCCCGAACAGGGACTTGAACCCTGGACCCTTGGATTAAAAGTCCAATGCTCTACCGACTGAGCTATCCGGGCGTTAAAAACTTATGACTTTGTGAAATTGTGCTGATAATTTATATTTTCTATGTAAAAAGCGTCAAAAATGTTGTATAAGGATCTTCATGAACCATACTAATACACAGACTGTTCAAAGTCATCTTATCTGCAGTGTGTGCCCAGCCTAATTGTAGCACTATGTCTAAAATGAAGGTGTGAACTACCAGATGCAACACCGAGATTTTTCGCTTATTCATACTTATTAGTAAAATATATTGCTTTTGTTTTGCGTCCCTACTTGTGACTCAGCCTTGCTTAAAATACAATGGCACACAATGTGGTCAATTCATTGTTTGCTAGATTCAGGGCAATGATTCATTTTTGGTTCCCGTCAATAGTGGTGACATTTCTTGCGGTTTTACTTTCTTATATGGGCTCTAGAATATATGCATTTTAAATGCGTGTATATTCAAGTTTATCCAGATTTTTTTAAAGTAGCTATAAGAATCCTATTGTACTGTTCAGCATTTGGAACTTTTTCTAGTTGTGCAAAAAACTTAAAACCATATCCTGTACAGTCTAGTCAAACCATTATATTTCCTTGCAGTGCCGCCAATTTTTATATATTTTTTTCTTTGACGTACATCGCTACAAAACTTGTATTCCTTCCCGGCTTGCATCCCTTTCATTTCAAATTTTTTTCCTTATGTAATTTTTTTCAATATTTAATATACTTTCTTCTTAATTACTAAAAATTCAATTTAACCAACAAAAAGTTGAGCAATTATTCTTCTCCGGAAATCCTTTTTTTAAAAAGCCGGAATAATCCAAGTGCAACAGCGAGCATGAACTTTACGACACCACAGCATACACGACCTTGGACACGCTTGTACGTCAATAAGTTCTTTGCAGACTTCCTACAGGTAGTCTCAGATGTCTGCAATCAGAGCCGTATTAAGGCTGCAAATTTAAAGATAAAGGGCATGTAGAAATTAATTTGAAGACATAGAAGATCCTTTACTATTTCGCAGAAGTCGGCCAATTCGTCTATTCCTGCATCAGAACAACGTTAGGTGCAGCCGACAAATAAGGCTACACTGATGCTGATATCACTGATGCATCTTTGGCTATCAATGGTTTGACTGTTTGCGATGTTGGTGTCCATCAGTATGGTGTATTCGGATTTCGCAATAGCACACTTTTTCCACCGAAGAAACTTCTACTTTAATTGTTTAAATTACAGTCATGGTAGATCATTGGGTACAAGCCAATACCTTAATTCGGCACTGTCTCTTAAATCTATACCGAATCATTTAGCGAGCTGAGAACCAAACAACCTTTGTACCATTATAGTGGAACATTCGTTTCATACAAATTACTTTTTTCTGCGTGTAATATTGTGTTTAAAAGCGCGAACATTTTTATTATAAGATGCAAACTAACTACAATACTAATAAGAATCTAAAGCGGCTATAAATCATGATTTAATGGTTGTGTACCTGGTCAACCTGGGGATCCCGGTATTCCGACATTCTGGATTTCGCGGAATTGTAAATGATGAAATTTGAAACGATTTGAAATTGAAATGACTCCACAGGTTATTTGGTATAATCAATACGGAATGCCACTGTTGCCAACCAGCGATTTACACAAGCTTCTTGTATTGTATTCTTTATTGAATTTCATTTTCTAGTTCTTTTCAAAAGAGTCATTCATACGAGTATATTGTTCCAGTTCCAGCTACAACACTGCTGATCTAATTTGAATTAGAAAATTGTTTCAATAATTTCAGCTACGATCCGTATTAAATTTCATTAAGATCGATTTAGTAGGTGTATAGATAGGAAGTTTAGGCAACCAGAGGCAGCTATATAGGCTTTTCTTTGCCGCTGTAATTGTGTAAACAGATTTCATGCTTCCATGACAAGCATTTCTATTCTGTTTAATGAAAATGAAAATAAATAATTTTATACAATTTACATGAATGCTTTTATTAATAGTTCTCTATGAATAAGTTTTAATTTGTTATAATCCTGGTTAATTTATCATATCTATTTAACTTTCACTGATTAAAAATAGTGATTTTACGAAAAATTATTCAATAAGATATGCAACAATTGTCTGTCAAAAGTTTAGTTTAGTTTCAAGGTCATAGTTTAGTTCATAGGTCTTGTATTGTTCCCACGTAGTCTAATCGGATAAGATGTTACTCTGGCATGGGACCCTCACAAAAGGCAATATTGGCAGTTATTATAATGAACTGGGCGATCAACATATGCATATATTATGTTATTAAACGCAGTGGCGTAGATACCACCGTATCAGCCGTATCAATGATACGGGGCCCCGGGCTACAAATGCCCCAAATGTGTGTAAGCAAAAATTCGTAAAATGTTATTTACAATCTCGCTTAAACTCTTAGGCCGTACTTCGTTTAATTCTTAGGAGTATTAATTGTAAGTAATAACGTATAATCAAAATATAGTTATTTTAATTCAATGCGAGGGTCTTTGTTCCTTTTGTGAAAAATCTTTACCCATCATTTGGGCCCCCCAACAAATTTTGATACGGGGTCCGTCTAAGGCACATTAAGGCACGCTACGCCACTGATTAAACGATAGATTCTACGATGCAACAGGAGCAAAAGGTTGGAAATATAAATTATCGGTGGAATTACTCAAATCACTAAATTTTTAACGCCCGGATAGCTCAGTCGGTAGAGCATTGGACTTTTAAACCAAGGGTCCAGGGTTCAAGTCCCTGTTCGGGCGGTAAATTTCCTTTTTGCATAATTAAAAACCAAAGTGGTGTAAGTCATTGCCATTGAGAAACAAAGCGTTTTACTAGAAACACTATTTTATATTCCATATTATTTTTTCCTACTAGTTACCCCATGTATATTTGTGGAATTATTTGAATTATTGGATTGGTAACTGGGCAGTGTATCATTTGGCAATAATTTGTTCTTAAACATGTACATACCATTTGTAATGAAATATTTCACAATATTCGAATAGAATTCGATTAGCTACTAAAACTAAATATCGAGATTGTGTTTTTTCCCCTAGCTCTAAGATGTTACAAATCTGTCTTACACCACTTTTATTTTTAGTGCCTCATATATAAATGGCGTTAATCTTTAATGATCTGCGCCCATATAAATCAAATTTTCATAAGACAAATTTTCACTGATTGTTTTGTTGCAACACGTTATATTTTCTGCGGCTTTTTGGAACAAACAGAGGTGCAGTTGGAAAACTTCATTAGTTATTAAAATGAATTATTCTTGAATAATTAATTGAATTATTCTAAAATATAAAGAACTCTAAAATCAATTCTACATACACATAAAGAATCGTTTTATAATACGTACATCAATAACTTTAACACAAACTAATAAACAATTTTTATTTCCTTCAACAAAACTAAGATAATATTTTACTGATGAACTTTTGACACTTGAACGACAGTTAACTATCTTGCAGGCATCTTTCTCTTAGATCACGTGCATATTCATTTCCTCCGTGTCGCACCGTAAGGCTTGTAAGACGTTCATTGTAATCCAATACGAGTTGCACTGCAAATTGCAGATAACTTTAGACCACCTTGACTCTTGACGTTGATGTGTTTATGATACAACATTGAAAATAACAAAATGAATGAACAATTAATATTTTATTATTAATTGTCTTTGCTCTATGGGTTCATTGTTACCTTTACAACATATATTACTTTATTTTTACTTATAAATTTTATTCTTTAATTATAAAAATGAATGGAAAACAACTATTTTTAATAATAGCTTCGATACAAAAATTAGTATTTAGGTTTTCGTCTCCCATTTGGTCTCTTTAACTGTCATCCTGCTCTCACACTGAAGCAGTCTACGTCCTACCGCCAACTAAGGATGACAATTGTCAGTGTTATTACTTTTTTAATATTTAAAGAAAAAACTTTGCAAGAAACGCATACTACAACGAAAACGTACAAATCAACAATCAAACATATAATTAAAACTAAAACTCAAAATTAAAACAATTAATGAGAATGGCTCTTAAGTGTTCGAGTGCAAATATCTTAATTAATTTCATGATAATTAATAACAGCCGTTATTTAAGTATTTTATATGATTTACAAATTCGCTATGTTCGTAAGCATTACTTCATCAATTGCACTATGATGTTTATTAAATAGATAACTCAATGAATGATGCAAAACAAATGTCTATTGTTCTTCCGGGTAACTGTAAACTATCGGGCACAACTGACTTCCCTCCCACTTCCTCTCTAACTCCCTTTGAGTTGGGTAATACAAAGGTTATAAAGATTTTAATTGTTTAGCGATTATATTTTATGAAGTTCCTTTAAATAATTAGTCAAGTGCAATAATCTTTAAGTTAGTCAATTTAACTGCGCTTTATGATGATTTAAGGTTTAGCCCTTACAAATACTTCCTGAGGAGTGCTATTAGAAGCTAATTAGTACTGGCCACGACCGTAGAATTGGCATTGTTAGTATAGGTGAGGCGCCACTTGTCAATCATCAAAATTAATTAATTTCTGAAGACATTTATAACTTCAAATTATAACGAAATTTGCTGTAGTGTGGCTTTCTAAAGAAAGAGAAATAACATAGGGTTACCAGTGTCGGATTACTCATAGAGACCATAGAACCTCAGCAAATATATATAAACAATATTCACAAATAACACAAAATTAACTTCATATCTTTTGACCTATTTCATCTTATTTTTAAGATTAGTATCAATATACCTAACACTCTGTACACCAGCTGGAAATAATAGTTTCTAATCTGCTTGTCAGATGAACATATGCAGTCAAAGAATAACACTTAATTTTTCTAAACTGACCTATATATTGTATACAAATATAACTTAATTGACCTGTATTTTTCAACTACATATGGTAATGCATCACAAAATACAATACCAGCTGATACATACAATACATCTTGAGATAATATCAACGGCCATGTTGTTATTCCTTCAGTGAGATTGTTTTGTTTTCTGCATACAAGATACCTAACCCAATGTGGGCCCCACGCATTGAGATCATACTCAGACAAACGAGATCACTGATCATGCTTCAAAGCTCTGAAGGAAAAACCGGAATGGAGGGCCCCGATTTCAATTGTGATAGCATCAACAACATCATATTTATATAATTTTAATAAATGGAGATGAACTCTCGTGTAATGTGGCGCGATAGTGCGTGTGTGTTCTGCTGAACATGACAAGGTGCATGTTGAGACGGAGGAATCTTGATCAGAAGTAAAGGAGAAGTTAGCCTGGTTCTCTGAAACTTATGTTTATGAGAAAGGGATTTTAATTATGTATTATCCCAGTAAACATTTTGGAGTCACTTTGACATCATTTTGTCATGAAATTTGATTTCACTCGTTCAAGAGAAATGTCAGTGATATGAAATTATTTCACCTTACCTCACAACCGTATTGAATGAAGTTATAAATAAATCATTAAAGTGTAACAGAAACAGATATATCTTGTTTCTTTTTCTGTGACATTCTAGTGAAATAAATGTGAAATTTTATCTTTACTAAAATAAATATTTTCAAATGTAAAATAGAGAACAACTATCTCGATGTTAGAAAGATAAATAATATTTATATGAAAAAATTATTAAAATTTTATTTAATAGGTGACATCTATCTGAAATCTGTGTGAAAAAATTGATTTTTTTTTACATGTTAATGATTTTTGGTATGTTAATTTTGTGAATAGGCTAATTTATTAAGTGAGAGAAATTGTCAGTAAAGAGTCAGTTTTACCTCTTGGATTGGTAAATATATATGTGTATTAGATAATTTCTTAATTATGTTAAAAGATAAACTCTTGACAAATGAACTACTCCGGTTGTTGACCATTCTTTGGTTTTTATGGAATTTTACATGAACAATTTGTATATGTAGTTAATGATCTCTATATATCTCTTTCTGTCTCCTTTCTTCGATACTTGAGTGAGAGGATGCCACAACTTTTCGAAACAATAGTTAAATTACTATTGCTGAAACAAATACTTTCTGCTTAAGACTGTAGGTTTAATTATCGAGAAAATATGCTACAGAAATAGGTACACATAAGTAACGACAGAGAATGAAATATTTGAAGCTATATTGTCAAGGTTAACTCTACAACATAAATCATATACGAGTAAATACAACATACATATATTTAATTTAAAAATGTTAAATTCTGAAAACAATATTCTCTGTAACCACGCTTATTTCCACTACAAAGATTCATTATTAGTTTAAGTTAATTAAAATATAAAATATACAACATGGTAAATAAATCACTTGCGTTAAGTGTTCAACGTTTTAGCTGTTTTAGCTGTTTCAGCGTCTTCTTTGGCTACGGTTGTAAATCTTATTAAACAGTTGTGATTTGTTTACGCTTCGCGGTGAGCTATTTAAAGATTCTATTGTAAATAGTAAATACCCAAAAGTCACGCAAAGCAACGCAACCAAGAAGTAAGAAGCAAGAATCAACCACAAACGCTAAATAACAAACCTCAAACCCATGCCCTTCCGTTGACATTTCAACGTTCAACGTTCAGCGTTGAGCGTTCAACGACAACCAACAAAACCTCAAATGCGTTTGTAACATTTCATTTATCGAAACAAAATTGATATAGTTTAAATTACGAAAGTTCACCAGCGACTCATGGGTAAAACAGGTTGTGGTCTATAAATCTGCGATACAATGGAAAAGCACTTTCTCATACATTTTTTTATAATGTATATTGTAACTAATAAGATAAAAATCACCATCGTATCACCATTTATGCGGCTCTTATAACCTCCTTCAGGTATAAGTCAACGCCGAACTCTCGCAATTTCGACTATACTTGATTTCTGTATTGGCTTCTCTATGTCCGGTCCGAGACCTTTAGAATAAAAGGAATAATCAGTAGCGTGTCAAAAAGGCAAAATGGGTGCCTTCATCAACAGGGGGTCAGGGAGGGCACAAACCAATCTTTAACAAATTCATGCAGTATAAAATATAACCTGAAACAAATTTCTCAGCAATAGTTTTCCACCTAACAAGTTACCTTACCACCATTACTATTACCTTAGTGTAAAGAGTAGACCAAGTAGAGTAATCGCTGTATGCAAAGCCGGATAAACTAATAGACAAATAAGACAATGTCTTGTAATTCGGAGCGGCTCGAAATCAATAATCGCTCGAAGCCTAATCTGGAGCTAGCTGCAAATATGTTTGGCAATGGCAACATAATCACAAGGGAGGCTATGAATTAAAAGCATAGTTACGCTGGATAGAAAGAAACCTGACATTTTGCAAAAGTATCACTTGGATGTTAGACAAATTCATTGAATAGAATTGAGTTTGAATTGAGAGTAGTACAGATAAAGGGAAATGGCACTATGATTGGACTTCGTTGCACTCAAAAAGAGTAGGAAAATAATTTTGCATTGCTAGACAGTATATTTGTTTGCTTTCCTTCTGCGGACGCTCTTGGTTAACTTGGTTATGTGAAGCTATAATATTAAAATTGTATTGATATGCTATAAACATCTTCTGTTAAAGCGCTACACTCTAAAAAAAATACGATTGCCGTATGATAATCTTAAAGGGAATATAATATGAAAACATAGAACAAATATGTTTATCTATATGTTTGCATGGCCTATATTAAATACCTAGTCTGTCTGAAGACAGTCATGTCATGGTCCGGGACACCATTTTACAGTGGCGCTGCCTTTATAACGAAATAAGTAAACAATCCTTCTGAACCTTTAAATAATTTATTGTTTCAAATTTGTCCAGCTCCTGGAATTCTCCCCATGGTGTTTGCATGCCACAACTTCCCCTATTTACATTTGATACGTTTCCTTCCCGCCAGGCGGGTGTTGTTTCATTACAATATCCGTTCTAGCAGCCGGTCACGGCCAGTGTTCATCGAATCCATTAACATTTAACAATGAATCACATAAAAATAATGTTATAATAACTTTAATAACAGTTTTACATGGGTGTAATATGTTAGGAAGAGTGAATTGATGTTTGAAGAGTTGACTCAAAGTGTGTGCGGCTTTGTTCAATGTATTAAATATCCATCTACTAAATTAACAATCTCACGCAAAGCGCTCTGTAAATAACAAACCCACATGGACATGCTCAGATCAGCTTAATATGGCAAACACAAACCAAACGTTTGCGCCCCTAGAACAATCTGGTTTCAATTATTATATGAGTTATTTTGTAATTTATTTAAGTGTACGTATTTGGAAGAAATGATTTATTATATATGCAGGTCCGTATTAACCAATGGGGTTTTTTCTTACATATGTTTATTTATAATTGTTTATGCGTTTCGGATTTGCAATCTCCATTACATTCCAGGAAACATTTAGGAATTTACATAACTACACTCTTTTCTAATGATCAATCTCCATCTTTTTCATATCCTCTGTCTTCCCTTCTTTCATATGTATCCCCAATAATTATTCTTTAAATCTTTCTTTTTCTTCTTCCACTCAGTCAATCATACTCCTCTTTCTTTCTTTTCCTCATTGTCCTCTTTCCCACTCATTTCTACCCCTATCAGCTGGTGATTGTGAAAGTTATTTAAACATAGAAGGAGTATTCAATAAGTAATGGGAATTTGTATGGGCCCGAACTATTTGTTTTATAAAACATGTTTTTCCGTAAGTTGGTAGCACTGTACTCAATTACTAAACCAAATATGAGCTAATTGAATGAGGTCACTTCAGTAGACCATAGCGATTTTTTGCTTCATGGCTTACAATACATAAATAACTGTTGATAAACTTTTCTTGTAGGTACAGTTTAATTATAAATATCAATAAGTTAGGGAATCCAGTTTCAAAGAAGTACGTTTGGCAACCTTAAACCATAGAGTGCGTGTTGGTTTCCTTAGTTGGGACCATATTAAGCGAGTTACTGTCATATGCGACTCGGTTAGTAGCTCATCCGAGTTACTACAACAATTTTATCACTCGCTACTCGCCTCTCTCGATCACTTTTCGCCGTTTTCGCGGTTTTCGCCGACGTTCACGATAGTATGTTTGTCGATAATAATCAATGGCTAGTGCAATTTTAACACTAAAATAATGGCATTTTAAACCAATTTACTGTTTTTAACACTCCACTATAGAGAACGCATTGATTTCCAGATTTTCTGTATATAAGACCATGTTTTTAATACTATTTAAAAAAAGAGATGTATCATTTTACACTTTTTTTCATCCTGACACAATAGGAAACCTTGTAACGTTAAGGAAGTAACTGAGAAAACATAAAAAAATCAACATTTAAAACCCTCATCTTCATCATTTAACAGAAAATATAATTAAAACAGTATAATAATAAGAATATGAGTAGTTAAATCATAAAATGAATAAGTGTTATATGACAGGCGACACTCAGTGACCTTTGACCAGCACGAGTGCACGACCAACCGCACTGAATCCTTATGTGTCCACTGTCCACTGTCCGGTGAGTTCAGTGAGTCCACTGTGTCCAGTCATGTCATAACTACAATTGTAAAATTATCTACTTACTGCCATGACAGAATACGCCTAACAAGATGTGTTCGTTATATGTTGAGCCTTGCCGCATTCCTTGCGTTGTGACTTTCGTTAAATTAAGAAATAATTAATAATTAGAAACATTTCATGTATTTTTAAGAAGAATGCCTTACTAATATTAGCACAGAATACAGTGAAACAAAAATACTTATACATATTAATGTCATGCAGCTAAGATCAAGGAATAAATCAAGTTAGAAATTTTTGAAATTTGAAAATGCTGAAATTTTGCTGGTTAATTTTTTTAAGAATGTCTTAAAGAGGTCATAACTATAATTAGTTTACCTTTTCTTCTTTAATTTAAAATTTAAATAAGTAAACTTACTTAAAAGCATCACTGCCACTGGTCACCTGGCGAACTCTCTTTAATATAGAATTCATTTTTTAGGTGTCGCTTTTTAATTTTCGATTGAAATAAATTTTATTTTATTTATCAAATATAAATTTAAGCTCTGCCGCAAGTTTTAGCTACGCATAAGGCGTAATGTCTTATAGAAGAAATAATTAATCGAGATTAATTTTCCTTTTTCACAACCATCGTAATATAATACTTGATTGGACACCAAACCGAGTCTCTTTAATAATCATAGAGACAATACAATATACCTTTGTTAATTGTTAATACGAGTATATCGCAAAATATAAGAAGTTATGAAAAAGTAATTGGACATTTGGGGTTCTGGTAGTCAACTTTATCAATATATAGTACAGTTTTATAAAAATTAAGTCACATAGTGCATGAAAAATTACGAGAGTACAATGTTAGGTCAAACTACTTTCTGTTGACAGTGGTGCAAGTAAATTATTAAGACGAATTAACGTTGTATGTACTTCTATATTCAACGTTACGCTGCAATTTAAATTGCAGTAGGAATATTTCACGAGCTCCATAGAAATAGTAATCACAATTGAAAACTACTGCGCATAAATCTACGCAGATAAGCTGATCCTGATAAACCATACAATAAATACACTATGTATCTAAGTTTATTATTATTAAGTTAACACTAATTGTAATTTATAAGGTATTTAAATGTATTCAACTTTCTTCTTTATGCCACGCAGCACATTCAAACATCTGCATATTATCTATTTCATAACAATAACTAAGTGTAATCCAATATAGAACAAGTAGACTACAAGAACACTTCAACATTTGTACTCGTCTAGTGGTTCTGGGAATGATACATGAAGTACAAAGTACTGATACTTGAAATGCAAGTAATTCAAGTATTTGTGTGCTCATCTGCGATTTTAGACTAGCACCTGGGATGTTTTAGAAGTCAGGAGATGCTGTGTTGTGATATTTGAGTTGCTGTACATGAGATGGTATACAACACGTGTGAAGGTGACGTACATTTTACATGATACAGATGATCAGAATCCTTTGAAACAAGAAACTAAAAACACAACATGGAAGTCGAAAACGAAACATTACACTTATTTATAAAGTGCTGCTACTAAAATTATAGTTTGTTCGATAAAGTATTGTTATTGGAATTTTTAATCAATTTTACTGTTTATTTACGCCTCTGCGACCACTATTAGTAGCAAATAATATTTCTCGTTATGTCCTTAAAAAAATATTGTAAACTTCTTAAGGATAAGAATAATAAATATATATATAGATAGAAAATAATAAAATAAAATATAGCAACTAGAAAATATAGCAATATTCATTTTCAAAACTTATTTTTGCGGTTACAACTCATTGAAAGTCAGTGGAAGAAAGCTTAAAATGTAGATACGGTATTCATCTAACTAATTGCAGCTTTAGATTTTGATTCGCGTTTATAGTTACTTACATAAAACGATTTAAACATAAAAAACATGGCTTTTTTGATAATATTTAACCTACTGTATAGTATCGCCATCTATTTTGCGACTCAAAAATGGCAAAGTATCGTTTCACTTTAAAGTAAAATATTACATAAATGTAAGGTCGTCGAGTCATAATGATTCCACTTTCGAATAATTTTCCAATCCCCCTTAGTATAGAAATAAACATTTTAAACCCATTTCAAATACTTTTTTCAGTTGGTATTTTCCAGTATTCTTCAGTCTCGTGCCATAGTTTTGGTTGGTTTTGACTGGGAATAGTTTTTAGCTCAAGTGGGTACTAAACTGCCTCCACCTCCATCACAACGCCTTCGCTTAAGCAAGTAAACTAAGGCACAAGGCACCGTTGCAGCTGCTAGTTTATTATAAACTGTTAATTCGGTTGCTATTTGTTGTGGTGATCACGAATTATAAATATAAAACATATGCTGTAAGTAACTTATTGAAAAAATAATTAAAAACAAACGAAGGGCTCCAAACAAAACAGCTTTATAATATTACCAAAAAGGGAGATGCCCTACGTTCTTGGTAAGAGAGTTATAAATTAATAAAAGTAATTTTTAAAATTTGAGGATGAAACGTAAATAATTATTTCCGTTATAAATTATATTAGGGGTCACGAAAACATGGTGTTATGACTAGACTGAAAATAAACATTATGGCGGTTTGAGTTCAATATGGAAATTAAAATATTTGTTCTAGTAGAAAAGCATTGTAACTGTTATATTTCGATTGGGTTGTAAATTCCTTTTTTAAAGAGGGAAAATGTCCGACAGACAACACCTAATGGGTTATTAGAAGCTGCCAAAGGAGGGTTTATTATAAGGTCCTGGAAAGTGATTTTAAAAGTTTGAACGCGTTTTTTTAAACACTGTATTTTTAAAGTCGGTTAGCAAGATTTCTCGGAGACGGCTTAACCAATCAGTTTCAAATTTTTACACAGGCTTTATAAATATATTTTCTTACTTATTGATAGAAGGTTTTTTCTTATCGATAAATATTTTCCATTTTATAAACAATTATGACCAAAATTTTCATCAAAAATAGATTTTTTTTTGAGAAGCTGCCATTTAAAAATTAGATTAAAATTTTTGCTTATTTCTTCAATCAAATGTTAGATTATATCTTATATTAACGAATATTTTTCTTTGGATGATGCAATCCAAAACGCTTTTCTTAGAGGACCTCCCGTGGATTGGCTGCAGTAGCTTTAAAAATCATTATTTGGAAACTAATAAAAATAAAGTGAAAAGTTTCAACAATATGTTTACTCATTTTTACTTTTATAAACTAAAATGTCTTTCTAGGAAAAATTCTTGAAGAATCGCTTTTTTTCGGATTCCTGACTGCGTGCAACGACTTAAAGCACGATTATAGTTAAAGTAAAATTGGTATTAGATGTTACTGTATTCTTTCAATTCACTTTCGGATATTGCAATAGATATTAAAAAAACCTCTGCTATTTGAAAAGATTTTCTACAGTAATAATCTTGCTAATATTTCCTGTGCGAAAGGGATACCATCATTAATTCCTATTATTTTGTTATCTTCTATGTCATCTTAAAAGAGAATCAACTTTTGCTGCATTGGGATGCGTATAAGAATGCTTAGCACAAGTACATTATTACATAATTCTTACAATGTATGTACTTAAAGGAGGCCATTAAAGAAAAGATTCCATTGATAAAACAACCTCGCATTTATCCACTCGTTTAGCTCATTTGGTTCGTTTAGTTCGTTTAGATCGTTCAGCTCGTTTGGCTTGATGTTTCGTATTCGTATTCGTTATTGGTAATTGTTGCGTTTAACCACATGTAGGTTTTATACGGAAATTCCTTTTGATTTAAACCGAACCTTGTGTGTGTGGATGTGGACTCTACAACGTAGAAGATACCAATCAGCAGTTACTTTAATAACCATGATATTGATACTGATGAAGTTATTATATATATAATTATATAATGAACACATTAAATACTTTAAAGATATTTTTAATAATATTTAAAATTAAGAAGAAACACCCACATTGTTTTATGAATGATTAAGCAGATAAATTGTTTATAAAAATGGTGTTCGATTCGTTTCGATGTCGACTTCACTACACAAAGCAGAATAAGCTTGACAATGGATTATGTTTAATGCTAGAAGGAATGGCGTTCCATTTATTATTCAGATTAGTGTAGCTCCTTGACATTTGAAACGCAATTATAAATTAAAACTTATAACCTTGCATCTAGTGAATTTTTGTTAAGTATATAAAATTAAGAAGACATTGAAACATCACGAGTTATTACGTTAAAGTTGCTGTATTTGTCAATGTGCTACCAGTGCCGCATTTATGAATAAGCGGTTTGACTAGATGCAATTGATTTCGCGTGTTTACTACAAAAAAACAGACATGTGAAACAACGAAATTTATGTGATCAAAGAACTTTAATTCTTAAAAAGGTCTTCAAGTTTTATGATTACGTTAATGAACAAAATAATAGACTTATATTGCAAAAAGCAATAAAATTGATCACAAAAATTGCGTTATCAGCTTTTTTTGATATAATATTTTATACTATTTCCTGTACGGAATGGTGAATCACACTGAAAATCATCGCAATAACTTAAATGCGAAATCTTAAACAAACACTTTGCCGTCGTTTCCATCTTTTAACAGAAAAAATAGTTTGTGTAAATTTGCATTAGATAGCATCAGGATTGTAATGTAAACATTCTCAAATTCAAATTTGATAAAAAGAAGAATTCTATTCGGATTTAATCTATTTGAGATATGGAAGTAAGTTGTTGCAGAGAAAAAGCAGAAAAAAGTTTGATAGAGTATTTATTTATGAAATATTTATTTTGATGGCATTTATCGCTCAGGTTTATTTTAGTTCAATTTTTAAAAGTTTACGTTATAAAATATCAATATGTATTAATATTTATGTGACGCTAGACTACTGTGTCTTCGTGGTTCGATCTATGTTTGATAATTATCAAATTTAATTGATTACATAATCATAAACTTATGACGCAGATGCGTAGTCTACATATATGAGACCTCAGCACCACAAAACCAGTTAATATCGAAAATAGGCAACTTTAAATAAATTAAATAAAAATATTTCTGTATTAGTAAGATAAAAAATTAATTGACAAAAGTTTTTGCTCATTTCAATTGTTATTATTTATCTGTATTCCTAGAACCACCAGGAATTGTTTGTTTTTGATTTATAGTCATACTATCGACGCAGCATTTAAGAAATGCAGTTACTCCCAAATACAGCAGATGTAAATAGATTGTTAAAACAAAACAAGTAAACCTTAAGTGGCTTTCAAGGTCAAACTTAGTTGTCACGTAGTCGCGAATATTATCCCATGTCCATGTCCTGTACTAAGGCGAAGAGGCGATCAAGGGGAAGGGAGGGAGAGACTGTTAATAGTCAATACGCAGTAACCAGCCTACATTGTCAGTGGGTGGTGAAATAAACATTTTGCATAACACATTGAACTTAATGTCTGTTAAAGAAAAATATAGTGGCTGTTTTCTTTATTGAATTAGAAGTTTGTAGTTATTGCTGTTGCAGCGCATAAAATAACAAGTGGTCGCACCTCTCCTTTCTTAAAATAGATATCTAAGTAAGTTTCTAGGTGCCGAGAATGAAGAAAGTAAAGATATATAAACATTGCTCTTATGGAGAAGATAGAACAATTGGCCACGTTCTTTTGTAGGCCGTTAATAAAACTAGAAAAAGACAAACGGATTAAATAAAATTAAAAATTCCGGCAATTTTTCATTAAATGTGCTTCAACCCTACTTCTTATACCGGTTTCACACCAGATAGACAATTTTGTTGTCAAAAAACATGTGTCGTTTTATTTCAAACAGTTCTGTTTTTCACAAACAGACTGTTCACATTGAACTGACTAGTTTTGTTTTTAGTGTTTTTCTGTGTGTCCCATAAAAATTATAAACATGATAAACATCAACTGACAAGCGAAAATGTTCACAAAAAACAAAACTGTGTGTTAAATCAAGCAGACTAAAAAACTACAACAAACGTTTTTTCCTTTGATCTTACCAACTCCACATAAGAATGTGTTTTGTTTACTAAAACAGCAACAAAAGACAAAAATGTTTTAAGAACACTTTCGTGTTTTATTGAACTGTCTCTCTGGTGGTGTCTCACGTCTCCGTAGATCTATAGCATGTTTGATACGATAAATCCAATGTGTATGATCGACCCTTGGAATTTGGACTCTTACCTTATCATACCTAAATATTTCCTTCCTAGGTAAATACTGCAAGCGTGATTGCGATTTCTGAGAATGTGATGACCCCCTTAACATTGACAATTGTCATTTCAAAGAAATTCCTCTGTATTTATATAAATGGCCATTTAATAATAAACCCATTGTATTCTGAAGTGTCGCCGCCGAGAGCGCTACTGCGAACACCAGAATGTATCAACTTCCAACCACCTTGACATGCAGCAAGGAACAAGGCATACATTGCAATAATGTGAAGATAAAATCAAGGTGTGTCCTATTGAATGTGAATACCAACTCTTACTCAAAACTTACGACTCGAGAGTATCCAACATCAAGTTCAATATTTACTTCGGTATCATCCAGGGACTGACGCGACCATGTCTATGATATTCTTTTTTATAAAACTCAACAATGGAACCCTCATTGAATTGTAGGAGGTGCCCATTATTATTATTAGTCAAAGAATATTTAGGGTTTTCTGTATATAAGGGTTATACACAATAGAAATCAAAAATGTCTATTATATGATGAATTAAGGGCTTTGGATAAACAGAAATAACCGATGAATGAAGTATTTAGCATTGTTAGTTGTGTAGTAGGAATGTTTTTTGAGAACAGGTTTGATCCACCAACTATTAGTTATACGAAATCAGAATTAAATTCAATTTATTCAAGAACCTCAAGTTAAAAAATCTTCAATTCTATTATTATATTCCATTTATAGTATTTAAATCGAATATAGAATAATGAAATATTTTATAATAATGCTACTAAAAAAGATTCGCACATTTAGGGGCCCTCAACACTTACTTTTTCTAAACGGTTCTGTCTATGTATGTATACTTTGACGAATAATTAGTAAATCTAAATATTCTTTATTACTAAGACACGACGCATCAAGGTCGCCACGTTACAGAAATTGCAGAGAAGATAAAAATACTTTTTATTTCTATCAATTCCATGGAATAGTTTATTGCATAGCAGCTCGTTGTTATGAAAATTCATCGCATATTTTTTCGTCTATCTCCTTACATTCTTAATTCTCTCCAAGCATTAATCCTGTATTTCTATTTTATGCGATAAATGTGACTCTAATACGGTAAATTTGCAGGAAATCTGGTAAATAAACTCTTTTGACGAATTTTGGTTTGGTAAATATTTTGCTTAGTAGAATATTCAAGAAATGGCTTCTTTGCAATATCTTTTTACTAGTGATTTCTAATATAAAAATAGTTATTATCATATTTTATTATCATATATAGAGGACTAAATTTTCTACAATTTCTGTAAACAACATTTTACTGTATATCTGATAGATATGTAACTGCATCAATATAAAGTAGAACACTTCAGTGAATATTAGTAATAATTCAAAAGAACGAATGTCTATATTTCTTATACTCATTATAATTTATTACTATTATATTATATATATTATATTATTATTATTATATTGAAACTATCAAATATATACATAATTTTTTTTTCAAATATATAAATAAGTATTAATAAGATTTTAAACGACACAAATATATCCAATGGTACTGCCAGTCACTTACAGTTTCATGATTTTGTATTTTTTACAACCACAGCGCTTCTATTGTTAAATATAATAATTTTTAAATATTTACAATTTTATGTTGATAACTCTGACAGATAACACGTGTACTTGTAACAGAATGAATAAAAAATATTCTTACAATACACAACCGTACATAACAATGAAAGCGGATGGACTTAATATTGTTTAACAATTTGTACAGTCTTGTAAAACTTTCATACTTTCTTCAGATTTGCATAATTTATTATGGTTTGTTTGTATATTATAAAAAAACGTTCATTTCACCTAAATATGTGTTAGTTATTATTCACGCACTGATTATTCCTTTAAATATTGTAAGCTAAGAAGCAAGATTTAATAATATTTTCTAAAGTACAATGGTTTAAAACCTTCGTCTTATACATTCGTTTTCTTGCAGTTTCTTTTGCAGTAACGGATTATAAATATTAAAAAAATAAATTGAATTAAATTTTATGAAACAGCAATCTTAATTGATTATATGCCCACATAATTACAAACTTATTAGGCATCGGTGTTGTACATATATATGATGCCAAGACAATTTATAATTTACGAACGTAGCACAAGATTGGCGATGATAGAACCGAACATAGGAAATACACTGACTTTAAATAACTTCAACTAAATTTTTTATAATTTATTTTTTAACCCTTTCAGGTTATGGGTCACCGAAATTTGCATCTGCCCGGTGGAATTCAGCGCAAGTCGTTTTTCCAAAGTCATCCGCAATAAAAAGGTAAGTCTCTATAGTATATATTTAAAACAATACCTTGGTTTGCTTACTTTAGATGTGTCGCATTAGATATGAAACCTTTTTTGTATCGGTAAAGTGCAGCATCTCTGTAGCAATTAAGTATCTAATACGTTAATATTACTTTCATATTTACTTAGATAACGTCTTACTTTTCCGTGTTAGCTTTCTGGAGCTGGATGAAACCGGAAATGCATTGTTAGTAAACTGACAAAAAGAACTTGTGATGATTCTTCCCTTGATCATCTACTTTCACTTGATTTAATAGCTGCATCGTTAAATATTTTACAATGACTGAATATCAACCATAACAAATAACATCTACTAACATAAGAGATTGCATGTTTATAATCTTTGTATTCCAAGAACTTCAAATAATTATTCTCAATAATATATTTATCTGTTAAAAATCATAGAATTATTACATTGAACGTGTTCTCATGTTATATTAGTTATTTATAGCGACCATGATTCATAAAATTAATTAGGATCAGTATGTCGGTTGTGTATTGCGTTGTAGAACGCAGTGTTAGGCTCTCTCACACTGGAACCGTTGACTTTTTCAGGAGATTGTTTTCAAGTTATTTTGCATTAGTACTCTTCATCATCAGACGAAACTTCCACTTAGATAACAACTGATGTCACAAGTAGTCGGTTCCAGTGTGAGTTCACCTTTAGTGTTCTGTACTCTGTCTTATAAAAGTATGCACATGATTTATGTATCATTTTAAGAGTTGTACAATGAGGCGGGTCTACGAGTATGTTGCGTAGGGGCTTGCTTTCGCTTGAGCTAACATTATTATGGCTATTTCGAAATGATGTCTATAGAGCATTTAGTATTTTGCTGTAAGAAACACGTCCGCAAGGAGAAGGGGGTGCATTGAAGATTCCATTACATCAATGTTATCATTTCTTGGAGAGTACCATATTCTCCAAACACTACACCTAAACCTAGGTAGAGAATATCTTGCAGTTTAGTTTCACACTTGCTAACTCAATACAAGCTATCTCAAGTATTATACTGCGTTATATTTTCTATCTGTGAATAATTTGGACCATTAATTTTATACTAGACACAATAAAATAAGTGATGAATTAGCGCTTGACCAACTAATTGAAAGAAACATAGATGCTGCTCTTGCCTGATAGCTATCTTCGGTTTCGATTCTCGGATCAGAACTATGTTTTCATGGTTAATTGATTATGCATTTATGTAATCCTAAACCTATCGTCCTTATCATCACAGAAACTATCCAAAATAGTAGGAAGTCGTCTGTGATGGTCTGTAACTTCTGTTGAAATTGTCTAAGACTGTAACGGAAAAAAGCAGAAATTATGTCTTATTGTTTACCAAAATACGTCACTTTCTCAGTAAGTATACTTTTCGTAATATTCACTATCTTCTCTCCATTATCAAGCCACACGCCAATGGGAATTTCCCATTTGATATCCTGCCGAGTCAGTCTCGCCCTAAATGCAAAACGTAAATCCGGGTGTTCAAAGAGCTTACAACGAATTATGGGTCTTATGAAATCCTCCAAATGTGAATCACCAAAAGTCAATAAACTCCAAGAACTAACACTTTCCTACTATTACTATCAAAACAATGAATCAAGAACAAATCCTCTAAATTCATAAGAAAGTAAACGTCTTGTTCTGTGTTGACCCCATACATAAATATTCCCACTGACAGTTTATTCTGTGTTAAATTTAAAAATGTATTTCAGAAAGAATGAGTTGTCATTGTTATTGATTGATGTTGTTAACAATTGCTACGTGTACAATATAATGTTATTGCATTTATACCATGCAAATATTGCAGTCACGATTCTTGCTAAAATAACAATCTTGTTCCATGCGTTTGTTTATTGTTTTTTAATTGGAGGAGGGGCGTCGTTATGGAAGCTAAAACAACAAACGGAAATGATCTTCACCACGTGGTGTCCCGTTGTACTTCAGAATACGTAAGACGCGTGTGTTCTAAGTGCTAGGGAGTTGTGACATCCTCTAACACTTTTGGCTTAGTATTTGTAATGTACACAGTGGCGGATGATGCTCAAGGTGAAAGAGGGACGTGCTTAGAAGAAAAGGTCATCAAATTCATGCAATATTTAACTTTAGCAAAATCAAGTAATATTAAACTAATAAGGATCTATTTTATTATTTTGTCTTGAAGGAATCATTTAACTTTTCTGCCCAACTCTTGATAACTTGTAAGTGAATCTAAGGTTATACATACAAGAAAGAATAGGCAGCATTGTAAATAAAAACATAGATTGCAAAGAAATACTTGTACCTCGAAAATTACCCCACAATATGGCGAAATATACATCATACATTTTTAAATTGTAAATAGGCATCCTGCCTCTATAAATTTATAATAAACGAAATATATCTAACAGATGACAAAAGGAAAGGACACGCTAGGACAACTGACAATTTACGTGAAACTTTCTTAACTTTGCACTTTACATATACTTTAGGTAGAGCATTTTTCATACGTTTCTCTTCTTGATGTCCCTTCTTAACACAATACCGACACATATCTTTGGTTCTTGTACATGTATTACTGCCACGGTCAAATTTTAAATATCTGGATGATCGTATCACCATTAAAAAGAATTTAAGATAACTGATATTTCACTTTTATTCTTCTCTAAGAGTTTTTTCTCCAACAAGCACTCGTTGAAACAATTATTCATTTATGTTAATTCTAATTACTTGTTTCTTAGTTTTTTTCCTTCTAAACGTTTAAAAAAGATTCGAATGATATATTATTTAAGATTAATAAGGCATAAAGTGAAATAAAAATAATATATAGCATGTTTGTACTTGATCATTGTAACTGAGTTCTAATATTCAACATTCTCATATCAATTTAATCAATAAATTACGTTCACTGGTTTTGTCTATTCGAAGTATACCTATAAATCATATTTCCTGGAAGGCTTCCAGTAATAACAAACATCGCGGAACAGAAAATTACCGCAAAATACGGCAACCAACAAGGACACTTCAATTTACTTAGAATATTTATAGTCCAGTGGTTTTAAGCTGAGTTACCAGATTCCTGCTGTGGCTAACTTGGTATCCTACAATAAATTTAACATTCTTATCTTTAAGACACCTGACTAACAAGTTATAAGTTTTCATATTTTGATTCTTCTTGAGTGTTTGGACACTGCAATTCAATTTTAATTTATCTTACTGTACTTAACATATTAATATTAAATTCGTAAAAGCAGGCTTCTACCATAAATCAAGCGCACGTTTTGAACATTAGAACGCACAACTTAAGGCAGAATTTTGCTTTCACATCTTGTTACCCATTCTGGATGTCACTCATTTGAAAATACTTTGGTCTTGTGTCTAGTTTCAGATGAGATGTGACGTCACCTGGCCTAAAACTCCTTGTTAAACTCTCTCTTCCCCTTTAAGAGTAAAACTTCACTAATAATTCAAATTAAAAAATTTTTTCTTAATACTCGGACTGGTATATCAAAATAAACTAAATTTATTTATGGAAATCACTGTAGTAGTTTTTCTTTCGTTACGTTACCTAAAGAATTCCACTACTTTTAAGTCGACCTTGGGACTAAATCAACTGTCTGTTACTAACTCTTTTTGAGCTCTGAGGTGTGAAAAAGGTGACATTTTTTTGTTATTTAATATTTGTTTTATGAAGAAGTTTATATTTGTGATATCATTCAATTTAAAACAGGGAGCATATGTACCATATTTGAGTTAATTCTATTTCTTGTAACAGGGATAGCCAACCTCTTCAGAATAAAATAAGAAAACAAATCACTTGCGCTTAAAGTTAAGTAAAAAATTAGTTTTAACGCAGCCATTGACGTTAATATGTGATTTTGCATATATAAAAGAAAGAAAAACGATTGTTAATTTTTAAATTTAGAAACGATATAACTGCCCTCTATATAACAGATCATAGATAAAACGAACCAAATTGTTTGTTCGAAAAACCACTTATAAACTTATACGTAGATCGTTTTTCTAACCTATTATTACTAATTTCCTTTCATCATCTTTCCCGCTAATTATGTTATGTTCTGTATTTTCTTTTGATATTACATGTTTAAAAAAGGTGTATAATATTTTCATTATCAGTTGCTTGCTTAATAAATTTTGTAAAATGTTTGTGCATTTTTTCTTATAACGATCAACAAAGGATGGGCTCTCTGACCATGCTTACATAAAGAGCGGATATTTCTAGGTACAGCACTGGTGGTTAAAGTGGTTTCACTACAAAATTACTCCCTTCAATGTTAGTGCTACGCCACTGATCATCCCTCTTAATAAACAATTAACTAAAGTAAAACCAGTAATATTTACTTTACATATAAAACATATTTATTACAAATTAGTGGTTTACTTAATTATAACGTGAAATGTAACTTAAGTGCCTTCTAATAATGTTAAGCTAACAACTTTCTTCATTCAACATGCGCCGAGTAAACACTTCACGTAGTCACTCACCGTGATCTGACTTCTGTCAGTCGCAAGATGCTGGATAGTGGACGTGAAGACGTAGACACGAAGTGGAAACCCATGAGCCGTAAGCAGTAAGTAGTGCTACCTGCACTACTCGTACCAACAAAACAACCCAATGCCTGCATCATGGTGTCCAATGAAACACATTATTATTGTTTACACAAACATGTTGAGATACGTCAGAGGTGCATAACCTGTAGCATCGGTGTGATATTGATGTGCAATAGATAATGATATTTAGCTTAAAGACTAAAACTTCTAGTACTAAAAATCCTGATATTTAAAGATATAATAAAACCGGTGGAACTATGTGGTACGAAGACTTGAACTTTGAGGAAGAGCAATTATGATCTCTTGTGGATTTTAAAAAGTGAAAAAAGTTTGCGAAAAAGTTATGAAGCAGTATGTGAAAAAAGAGAAAGCGATATAGTGATGGGAATTGGAAGAAAAGACTACAATGGTTAGGACATGTTGAAAGAATAAACAGAAATAGAACCGCTGAGAAGCTGATGGAAAGAAATCCAGGTAGTGCAAGGAAGAAGGTGAAAGAACTAGTGGAAGAGAATCTGAAGAAGATAGGTGTGAGGAATTGGAAGATGAAATAATTGGAATAGGAAGGAGTGGATAGAAATCTTAAAGGAGGCGAGCACTGTACAATGGCTTAACCGTCAAGATGATGAACGATATTTAAATTATCGAACACTTTATATATAATTTATTTATTTTTATTTCATAGTTTTTATAGTATGGCGACGTCATTTATGATTTCATATGTGTGGGTATGTACATATAATCAATTTAACTTGATAACAACCAAATCCAGAAAATATATCTTTGCTCCGGGGATCCCCGGGGAAGCGTATGTTAATTATTGACTTTTGAGTTGGAAACAGTTATAAAATTATCTTATAAATATTTTTATAGCTTACACCACGTGTTACAATAGGAATATATTTTTAAAATCGTGTTAACCTTAATAAAATTTATAAAAAACATAATTTTAGAAAACTAAAAGCAATCCCAATGAACACGGTTACGTTTATTTAACATTATGTTTTAAATTCTAAAAGTTTGTGCATCCCTGTTGCGCTCATACTTGCTTAATACTTATGAAGTGAGATGGTAGTATGTAGCTTCCTGTAATTGGGCGTGAAATATTTCACTTTAAAACACACAATTATCATAAATAGATAAATAAACATATGATTAAATATGTATTAATATTTAAACTTATAAATTAAAGCCATGTGTGTGGCTGACAACGAGTGCCGTTCATTTATTACTGTAATGATATAATTTCTGTCTTCCTGGTAAAAATCTCACTTACAAGTCTGCAAAAAAGTGAGCTTCACGCTTTAGCGAAAAAAATATATTATGAAATTAAGCATGTCCTTTTTAGAAAATGTACTGACCGTGCATAGGATGTAATCTGTTACTTTTAATACCAACGGTATTTAAACTAAATTAAAATAATTAGTTACAATTCCTATTACATTTCCTAATTTGTGTCATTCTGTTTTTAGAAATCAACTGAAGACATTAATTAAATCAATAATGAACATGTTATATATTTACATTCTTTAATCAAATCATTATATTAAGACATATTTATATAATCATTGAATAAATATTACGATAAAAATGTAATTATTCATAAGTGCTGTACATTAAATTAAAATCACCTGTAATTTTTACAGACTACCACTCCTCTAGCGACAGACACTGTGACTAAAAACCATAGCATACTCTTACATGAATCATTGGATCCCAAACAATCTGACTTCAGCTTAACACATAATTTATACAAAAAGACTATCAGACATCGCATCTCTCACAAGAATCATTTCCTGCATTATATTCCAAAAATAAACAGTACATACATCGTTCAATGTTCATGCATTGCTCCAGTCATGCAGTCATTCCGACACAAAGCATACATATATAGATGGTTAACTGGAATTAAGAAGTATATGCGTTTTTTGGGTATATCATAAAATATATTCCTCCGTGTTGAAAGGAATACATCTTTGTTTTGACAATTTTTGCATTCCAAAGAGAAAATTGTTTTACGGAGGAAGTTGCAACCTTGTTAGTTTGCTACAAACTAAATTGAAGGTTCATTTTCAGCCACTTATATAAAAAACACAGTGAATTTTTAATAATAGCTTAAGTAAGGATTTGTCGCATGTTTAAGTCGCACTAGACTGTCACTCTCATGCCTAAATAATGTTAACTTATGAATGAAAATATATAAATGTTGGATGTCGCATGTTTAAGTCGCATCAGTGTGTTCTAACATATCAAAAATTACCTGTGAAGTAAACGGTTTTATCTAATATCTAACGTTTTGTAACCTACTTTACTGCTGTTTGAAAACTAAATCTACACTTATCTCAACTTATTTAAATAACATAGGACGTTTTAAAAAGCATTCTAAATGTTTTGGCTTATGAGTTTAAGAAATATGGGTAAAATTGCAAGCACTTGCACTCGTTTTTATCCGCTATTTTGAATCATTACTCACTCTCAGTGAAGTGCTCTACTTTACAGCGGTGTAACTCAATATCTATCAGCTATACAAGAAAAGGTTGTAATCACATATTGTTGTAAATTGAGTCCTTTATTAGATTGATTATAACTATTTTTTTCTTCGGACCCACTGGTAATGAGATATTGTGAAAAAATAAATTATAGCCGCCATTTTTTCAAAATGGAAATAAATAAATAAATCATCTCAATTAAGATTGGTAAATAAAAAAATTAGAATTAATAAGAAAACTTTGCTTCCCGAGACACAAGCAGGCTTTAGAAAGGGACGAGGGACTTTAGACAATATATGAATGTCTACTGAACCATTTAGTTGAAAAAGAGCTAAGTGAAAAAGGAGGACAGATATATGCAATGTTCATCGACCTTAAAGCGGCGTTTGACATGGTCGACAGACAGAAATTGTGGAAGTACATGAGAAAGAAAAAAATAGATGAGGACATAATGGAATGTATTGAAGAAATTTACGAAGAAACAAGAATGAGAATAAGAGTTGGGGGTGAAGAATCAGAAGAATTCTGGACAGACAAGGGGTTGAGGCAAGGTTGTCCTCTGAGCCCCATTTTATTTGCGATATAAACAGCAGACTTGGAGGGGGTAATGGAAAGAGGACAAGACGGGGGGGTGCTAATAGGAAGGCACTACAAGATATGGACTTTAGCATACGCTGACGATATAGTCCTGTTGGCAAAAAGGGAAGGAGAGCTGCAGGAGATGGCACACCGGCTAGGGAGGTATATAGACAGGAAAGGACTAGAGTTAAACGTGGAAAAGACAATAATTATGGTATTTAAAAAAGGGGGTGGAAAAAGGAGACATAAAAGGTGGAAATACAAGACAGAGGACATTGAGGAAGTTGAAGAATTTAAATATCTGGGCTACACTTTTAAAAAGAATAATGGAGAAGAGGCGCATATAAGGGAGGTGGCAAAGAAGGCAGAGCAAGCAATGCGACGGGTATGGGGACTAGGGGAAAAGGTATTTGGGGGGGACATACAAAAGAGAATATGGATATATGAGAGACTGATAGCCAGTATGATGTCGTATGGAGCAGAGGTTTGGGGGTGGAAGGAACAAGAAATGTTGGAAAGAATACAGGTAAGATATATGAAATGGGTACTAGGGCTGGACAGGTGCACGCCAGGATACATGGTGATGGAGGAGCTAAAGAGGGACAAGATACGAATTAAAACAGGGGAAAGAGCGGTAAAATACGAGGAGAAATTGAACAGAGCGGAAAGCAAAATCGTAAAGAAAATAAGAGAGGATTACATAAAGAATGGGGGGAAAGGAGGTCCAAAAAAGAGAAAAGAATACTTTGAAAGGAATGGAATGGCGATCGAGGAGGCAGAGAGGAGAAGAGAAGGTGGCGCAAGTGTGGCAGAGGAGCTAAGGAGAAGGGATAAGGAGACACAACAGCAGGAGAGAATGGGAAAAATAGAAAAAAGTAACTACAATAAAAGATATAAGAGGTTATGGGAAAATAATGTGCCTCAGTACCTTATAGAAAAAGACATAAAACACATAAGAAGAACAGCAAGGTTTAGATTGGGAAATGAGGAAAAAGGAAACAGATACTGGGAAAAGAGTGAGGAAAGAAAGTGTAGAATGTGTGGAGCGGAGGACGAAACACTGGAGCACATTAAGTTTGAGTGTAAGGAAAAAGTAGCAAGCGAAAGGAATATTGGCCAGCTATTAAAGGGAGGCAGTGAAGGAAAGAGGTGGATGGCGGAAATAGTAAGAAGAAAAGGAAAAACAGGAGAATAAATAATCTGGTGGAGAATAATAGAGAGGGTCAAAAGAAGAAGAAGCAGAAAGCACTTTTGGAAGTAGTAAAAGTCGAGAAGATTTTAAGTTTATTTTAAGTTTAGTTTTAAGTTTGGAATGTATATAGGAATGAAATGTATTAGAAATATAATACTGTAGATTGTAAAGCCGAAAGGCATACACAATTAATATATAAATAAGAAAACTTTGCTTGCCAACATATTCTGCCAATTTGTCGCATTACGTTTTTTGGAGACACATTTCGGTGCACTTGTACCTAAACTGTTAATCATCTATAGTACAAGTGATTTGTGCTTATCGCCATCCAGACTCAGACAATGTGTACAATACACATCATATTTCTGAATAAAAAAATAACACAGTTGAGCTGTTAGTAATTGTATGTTATTTGACGGACAGAGGGCGTTGAGCGTTGAGCGTTGAGCGTTGCGCGTTGCGTCGTCGTGCGTATACGTTATTTAGGTGCATAATATTTATATGGTAACGGGACACGTGATTACGTTAAATGCGTGAGCGTGAAGACTAGTCGACATTTTGGAACTATGATACAAAATTAGGTAGGATGGCTACCAAAACTTTACGTACAGCGAAAAGTTTACACAATATAGAACAGAGGTAAGGTGGTCTTCCATTTTTTTGGTTGAAATACCGGTGCAGACATTCAGGTGCTGGATTATCATCAGACTAGAAAGAGGTACTTTCTGTAACTAACTTCATTTATTTTTTAAACACAGAACCCTGGTATTTCTAAACTGAGCATCATTCTAATTCGTGTTTTGAACAGATAACATTCTCAATTCAACATTGTATTTTTTATTCTAAATCTATAGTTATAAGTTTATATTCTAAATTTATATTCTAAATTAAATAAAACACAAAAGTAAAAACATACCAAATTGTTTTTCTTCCAAGAAGAAATAATCTAAGACTATTACACTTCATGTATTTTTGACTGGAAAGAATGAAATTCGGAATAAAAGAAAAATAATTTCCAAATAATTAGCAGAATTCTGAGTGGATAGAATTTAGAGATAAAGTTACACAATTTATGATAACGTTCAAATTTCCCGCGTTTCACAGTTTCTGGATATGATCCTATACTTTTTCTTCAAGATTCTCCTCATTGAATGCGGTGGAAATAAATTAATTTCTATGCGTAAATGATCAAGTGGCTATTTCCGATTTTTTTTTTAATAATAATTCACGGGCTTCTTATGACCACGGTCCTTTTTTCGCCTTTCTTAACTCATTTTATTAACATTTTACATATTTACATTTCATATATTATTACACCTAAACATTTAAACCCGCTATATGCCATATCCTGTCTATCACTAAGCACACTGGCCACCTCGGATATCTTAGTAGTTCCTGCATACTCGTTGGCAACACCACTCCATTTTTTACCAAAACATTGAAAGATCAAATGTTCTGGATCCAGTTGCCGGTTTCTGAATTAAATTTGGAAATTGAAAATATAATACTAAAATTAGTGGAAGAGTGGTCATCTCTTGAAAGTTTACCATTGTGATCCTCCTTCATAAAGAAATTAGTTCATATTTGATAAAGTAAAAAAGGGAAAGTAACTTGAATATAAAGCAAACAGGGTGGGCATTGAAGAATGATCAATAATATGACATTGATGTTGTAATATCATTAACATTTGAAATTAAAACATGTCGTCCAATTAGTCAATCAGTACGCTTTGAATGCTTGGTCTGTCGTTTGAAATTGCTGCCAACTATTTGAAATTAATTCATCTGTCATTCAGTTGACAAATACGTTGAATTCATAGATGGCATTCAGGTGTTAAATAAATTGTAACTGTCCCGTATTTGATGACAAACTTTATTTAATAAGTGAAGGTAAGGATCAATTATGTCTCACCTAGGCATGGTAAAAATGCGAAAAAAATATTGATTAAAATCGGAGGGGCAGGCGAGTGATACATTTGCATGTTGGGCTAAAATAAAGTGGGCGCCAACTTTTAAAAATTCAATTATTAGACTATTCTAAGGTACTAAATAATCATTTGCTATAAATTTATCTCGGAACGGTCTTGGTCGTGTACATATTGCAAACTACATAAAATATTATATCTTACTTCAAATTGATATTGTGTTCAAAGGCCATAACATAAATACAATACAACAAATAAGAATAATTTGGCAGCTGGTATTTAGCAAAAGAAACTCTTGGCCCAGGTCGATTTGATAGAATAAATAGATACGTAGGACAGCTGCTAATTGCAAACAAAAAATAAATGTTTCATTACAATAATCGTATAGTCATAGATAAGACAGAATATATGTAGGGTCGTTAATATTGCTATTCCCAGGAAGCGGTTTGTTTTATGAGGCAACTATGTAGCGTTGTCAAATTTCTCAGAAAGATTCAAATCAAAGATTTTACACATTTGGTTAGATGGAATTGAATCTGAGATTTTACAAGAAGATCACCACGTGAGGATTTTGTTATGGGTGTTTAAGATAGATCTGTTTTTTCACTTTCATAGTTTTCTGCCTTGTTTTGCTACGAAACGCACATGTGTTTGCCCATATGATAGATGCCAGTGTGTGCACTGTGCCAAATCTCTAGTGTTCCTCTGTGTTCCATAAGCGGTGGGTACTCGAAAGGAAATAACTATCCGGTACGTTTATATCGGTGGGAATATTATAATGTTATTGTGTAAAGTGTTAACTTTATTCAAGTTATATTTAAGACTAACTTACAACCCAATTTGCACAGGTTTGTACACAAGTGGATTTTATTTTTTCTGATTTTCCAGGATATCAGATTAGTATACTATCAGTGTCAATTATTTAGCAGTCTTTGTCAATTGTATGGTGTAACTAATGTTACAAGTGTTATTTGGAATCAGTATTTTTGCCATTAAAAGCAATGCTTTATTAACACACAAAATTTAGATATTACCATTTTTAAAAAATACAAAATAGCGTCAGTAAAATGTAGCTACTGTAATTCGTAAACAAGTCAAGTAACTAGTACTAGTCACTAGTAAACTAGTGGTCGGATTGTCATTAAATTTCACATATCATTTGAAGATTGCTACTGTCTAAAAATCATATGGATTTGTCAATAGTGTTGTCATCTATATGGCATATTATGAACTTATTAAGTGATAATAGTTTTTACTTTAAAATGTATTTGTCATAAGACTTACCTATTGTTTTATATTTCTTTCTAATGCTAATTTACTAATAATAGAAATAAAACTAATAATAAAGATATAAATTAAGATAAATTATAATGTTTTGGATACTATGGCTTAACCATCCATTTCATAACGAAAACTTCCGAAAACTTATTGGCTTGAAGCGGCTAAACTCTAATCAAAAACCATGAATTACAAGTTTCATAATATTTCTTCTATTATTAATTAAAACCAATAAAGAATATTAGTATAATCCCAATAATGTGAACAGTTCAAGAACATATGTTTAACATATTCCTAGCATAATGTTTATGGACGGATTCTCAACGATATGGGTGCGATTCAAGTATTCAAGTAAGTCACTAAATATGTATGGACAACTATGACTATACAATACTATACCATACCATACTATACTACTCGTACTATGAAACAGTCGTTCGTTCAAGCTGAATAACTTGATTCACTATTCACATTCTGTTTTCAGTTGCAAACGACGCGTTGTCGAGTACAGATTGAAAGTTGTGTGTTCTATCTACCCGAGCTCTACCCAAACGAGATAGAACAAGTCTAGTGCGTACGAACGAAAGAACGACTGTGTTAACTATCTTTATGTTTATAAAAGTGAATTTGTAACATAAGTGACATAATAACAATGTGTGGGATTGATTAATATATGTGTAACACATATTCAATGTACTAAAAATATGATGAAATACACATAAAAAAGTTTCTAAATTATTGTAAAGTTTAATTTATATTTAAATGTTTTGACAAAACAGATAATACTATTTCTTTAATGTATATTTACGTTAAAAATTAGATTTATCTTTGAATTAATTGCACTATAATTTAATAGAGAAATATACAATTGAATCGATTGTATTCAAAATTCCCGCACTTTTTACATAACCTATAACAGCTGAATTATTCATATTTTTAAATATAAGCAATGATTGATTATATTAAATAAAAGCAATTCCAATAAATATCAATATAACAAATAGGTCTTTTCTATGAGATATATTTTTAGTTACGAGTACTAACTATATTAATAAAAAGGTTATCGTTTATTTTGATAAACATGAAGTCAGTGTCATTAACTTGTTGCTTTATTATCGGATTGTGTAGTCTCAATACCAGTGCATCTTGTAATGTCATTACAATTTATATATTAAACATTTACAATATATTTTGAACGTTTTTTTAACATTCAGTTATAATTTTTTTAGTATTGAAACATTTTTAAATGAGTGACATTGCGTTAAGGTTAAAATAAAGTGATTATATATCTTAATTCTTTTTGGTACAGTTGTTTTTTAACAGTGTAAAAGTTAATAAGTGCATTTGTGGAATCTAAAGCAATTAACACCTAATAATTATTTAATGAGTGTGCTCTAATCAAGGATATATAAATATTAATTTGTTATACATAATATATTGTTATATACAAAGTGCAAATAGAGGATTACAGTTCATAATTACTACTTATATTAAGGTAGGTCAAGGTTTTGGTCATATGTCTTAATAATTACTATATGTCATAAAAGAAACTGCAAGGTATAGTTACAATCAGTAGCGTACATTAAATTGTGTTACTAACTTTTTTAAAATTATATAAATAAAATTAAATAATTTGTCAAGAAATACTCGTATATAAGGCATAGCCCAGAGCATATTTAGATCTTAAGTAAAGGTTACTATCTCAGGAAACGTAGCATTTTACTTACTAAATAGCTATCAGATTGTCCATTGTCCAAACATTGTCGAATATCTAATTTGTACGTTTCCATTAGAAATTTGCTTTTTTGTAATTATGATTTATGGTATTACCATAACAATCTCAAAGAAAACTAATATATTTATTGATACTTAAGAGCCTTTTCCAAATTTACAGATATTCCATTGGTCATAATCATATACTAAATGCGAAAAAATATTTTATAATGCATTGTAAAGGTGTCTTTCAGTCATTTTAGACGGGCCGAAAAATACCTCAATATATTTTATAGGTTAGATTTATTTATGACAGTAACTGCAGTAGGTATTTTGCAAGGTTAAGTTGAATACAAGGAATTTGTATTTAAAAAAAAGATAACACTTTTTATGAAACAGAATACAATTAATTAGCGAAACAGGTTTTACCAATTTGATATTTTTTTTGTAACACATTTTGCAAATATTTAATTATTTTATTTACAAGATGACGTATTACTTGTAAATGAACAGTAATTATCTGTGTTTGAGTTCTAAGAATATTTTGTAATACGCGTACATACGAGTATGTGTTTTTTTTGTGTATACAGAATAATTTTTAATAACGTTTTTATCAATTTTCCTCATAATTTATGTTGATGGTGAGTGGTTATGCAAACATGTTATCTTTCATATTGAAGATATTGATGCTAATTTTAAAATTCGTATTTAATGCAATAAAATGCATGTTTAACCTTCAGATCGTTCACAAACATTAAAAATTCCGGTTTTTTCGTATTGATTTAAGGTGACCTTTGCCATAATTTTGTGCCAGGTATCATTACTTAAATATAATTAATTGTAAATATAAATGTAGATACAAAAAGCAATTAACTTAAAGATTAAATCGTTCAGAATTATTGTTTTGTTATTAATCTCTAAATTGATTTTTACATGATAGACGAGTAAAATTTGATTTCTGAATATTAATATAACAAAGAATATCGTCAAGGAAAATAACAATAAATTTGCTAAAGCTATGGTCTTCGGCTTCTCAACTGAGTGTTTTTTTTGGATTTAGTTATTGTTCCATATTAGAAATGTATCAGGCTTATTATATATACATCTCTATCATCTATTGCGTAATAGTTAGTTTTTTAAATATTGTTAAAATTGTATTTTACTTGTTTAGATAATATTACAGAATTTTAAAAGTATTTAGAACTTATTTTAGTTCTGCGCATTACCAGCATGAGGCATTCAATTAAATGACGTAATTAATCCGTACAATTAAGACGTATATACTGTATTAAATTTATGCGTGAATCACTTGCAAGTGATTAAGCAAACCACTAATATTATTCTATATGGTATTAACATTTACTTTGAAAAAAGTTAATACTTGCAAGCCCGGAAGTACATCATACTCGTACATGTTTTTATCATGATGTTAACCAGACAAAAATTACACATATAGATGGATATACATAGGCGTGCACAGAGAGAGTCATAAGAAACATTTATCTCTCTCTCTCTCTCTCTCTCGATATTAAGGAAAATTGATTTGCAAATTATAGAAATTTACAGTTGGTAAAGTAGAATCTGTGACAAATTTCCATTTGATAGAATAAAAACTGGTTATTAAGCTCCTTCGTCAAATTCTCTGCGGACGCTCATGCATATTTATATTCTAATAATATTTAATACTCGTAATTTGACATTGACACCATCTAGTGGGAGTACGAGGTACTACAACTTACACAAGTATCAAGTTATACATACATTTTGTACAATAAATAAAATATTTTTAATTATTTATTGTATTTTTTCTAAATACAAAGTTAATAACGAATGCCATATAAGTATTGTATAAGTTTTCTAGTCTATTGTTTCTTATACTTTTAACCTTTTTAAATGTATTGTTCCAAATAAGTAAATATATATATTTTGTTTACATAAATGCCAAGTTTTTTCTTGTGATTTATAGAAATCAGTTGGTTTGTGAAGGTCGCAAAAAATTATAATTTTTTGTAAACAGTTTATAAAGTTCTTTTGTATTTTATCTTTTGTTAAGTTGAATAATGTTTTGACAACAGCTGAGTAACTATTATATTTTTTGGACGTTAAGGAGATACGTATCATTCTAAGAAATTGTACTTCCGATATCCTGTTGTTCTTCTTAGGAACTAGTATTTGTTCTTTAAAAATAAATAAGGGGTTTTCAGATTTTTAAAAATAATTTCTCAATGAATACTGTTTCGGTTCGGTTTGATATTAATGCTATGCTGGTGTACACTTCATCTCAGTCTGGAATTATGTAAAAAATTGTCGTGCCCTTTTAAATTACTATTTATTTATAGTTTATTAATATAAATTATTGTGGTGGTCTAGGAATCGAATCCGAAGCCACGATATTGACAGTATTGCCCGTATTTACTAATTTTATATAAGCAGTATAGACTTTTAATTTTATATATTTAATAAAATAACAATTAATTTAAATTTTGATAAAATTTTACTTCGCCTAATATAATATTTTGATTGAAACACGATAGACTTCAGAGTACTCTATATTTTTAATGAACCGTAAACCGTAAACCGTAAACCGTATACCGTAAACCATAAACCGTGAACTTATCTTATTACTTGTACGTGATATTTATATTTATTATCATTTGTTCTAAACGCCATTGTATCGTGAGCATCTTTACACGATTGTGCATGCTAGTCGTGTAATTAAACATGTCCGGTATTAGCATTAGCGAAAATAATAATTTCATTAAGGTTAGATAATTAGTATACTACATATATCATTAGTTTATGTACTAGTTTATGTATGCAAAAAGTGAGAGCCGCCTGAATGACTAGAAAATTTATATACTCGTCGTACGTTGTTTGAACACAAGTCATATATAATCCTCATAGAATATTTAAAATAAGGTGTTTACTTGGAAAGGTATAACTATTTTGCAAATTTTTTATTTTAAGAGATATTTTTGAAAAATCGGTTTTACTCTTTAGGTCGGTAACAAATACATAGTTCCTTGGTGTGTTCTAAGAAGGGTAATAAAAATACCACCTGCTATGTTTTGTTTATTTCTCCTTTTCTACCTCATCGCTTTACTAAATTTTGAATAATTTTACAGTCATGTTTGAAAGTATTGGATTAAAAATTTTAGATCTATATTTTGCTTTGTGTTGCTCAAGATTACGTCACTGCTAGAGATTCCCACTAACATGTACCTTATCAAATAGTTATCCATCGGTGAATATGACTCAGAAGTTGAAATTGCTGAAAAACAATAAAGAAAAAAAAGTTCTATTAAATCTGCAAAATTCCAAAAACGTTTTTTTCGTTATTTTCTAAATCTAAAAATTTACTATAATAAATTAGCTAATTAATTTTTGATATGTTACTCAATTACTATTTTTAATGAGCATTTGTGTTTGTTTATATTATTGAATGAATACAAACCAGAACTATAAAATTGCAATTATAAAAAAATTCAGAAAAGTATGAGTCAAATATCAATTAAGTATGTTTATAAATATTGATAAGATTGATATGTTGACCATAGGCGTCCGCAGTTATGCAACATATGTAACTCGATGTAACATGTAACTTAATACGGCATCCTTTGTAATTCGTATGTAAATAATGTGAACTTGGAGATTATTCAAAGGTATACTACCCCTCAGGAAATGCTTTCCGGACGCCAATGTGTTTTATTATAAATATGTTCCCACGGATTTGCGTTTGTGATTGCCTCCTATACGAGGAAAACAATACTTGTAATTGTCAGTAAAAATAAAACAAGTATTATAAAATGAATGCCCCATTTCGTTAGAACAATAATGCGATTTATTAGTGTATACACAAAGATAATGTATAATTAATACAAATTATAAAAAGTGTTCGCCTACAAGAATATAATTACATGCTTCAATTAACAATATTAATGTTTAGTTGTATGAAATTTTGCAATTAATCTAATAGTAAACAGTGCCGTATTAAAATATCTGAGGCCCCTAGTCAACGATGGATACATTTTCTACTCTATATTTATTGTTTCACATGTAACTTTTTTCATTTTGTTCTCACATCAAATTCAACTGTATCGAGTTATAATCATTTAGAAAAAGGAATCATTTAGAATGCTTAAAACAGTTTCACTGCAAGTACATACACGTAAATATTTATTTAATCAAACTAGATTTCAAAATAGACAATCAAATTAAAAATTAACGCTTAACCTTTAGGTTATGTTAAACCTTTAAGTAGGTCAAATGTGTAGTGTGTAGGCCAACTGTCAAATAATCCCAAGTAACGTTGTTTAAACTTACGAGTATTGTACGATATGTTTATATAGATACTCGTACAAATGCACAAAGAGCGAGGTATTAATAGATATTAATTGAAATACGTACACGGCCCATAATGAATCAATTATAGTTTGACAATACGAAACTATCTTAAAATATTTTACTTCTACTAATAAAATTGTGTCCAAATTTAGTTCTATGTAGTTCTATATATTAGTAATTTTATGAGTTCGGCTTCGTATTTTAAAATTGATCTAGTTTAAAGTAAAATCATACTTAAATGCATTTACAAAAAACAAGCTAGTGAAATATAAAGACATAAAAATAATTATATAGTTTAAATTACGAGAGTTCGCCGGCGACTCATGGTTAAAACAGGTTGTGCTGTATAAATCTGCGATACAATGGAAAAGCACTTTCTTACACATTCTTTTATAATGCATATTGTAACAAATAAGATAAAATTCACCATCGTATCACCATTTATGCGGCTCTTATAACCTCTTTCAGACATAAGTCAACGCCGAACTCTCGCAATTTGGACTATATTAAATATAATAGTCTATAAGGTATATTACTGACGCAAGACGCTTAGTCACTACTAAGTACATTTGAAATAAAATCTAAGAAGACTAAACAGTAGGTGTGAATGGCGCTTATAGCAAAATATACAGAAGTTTGTAGAATATTTTCATAACAGAACACTTTGTGAATAATTGAAAAACATTTCATCTAATAGCTTCGTAGACAACATTAAATTTATTTAGTTAATTTTTTAACTAAGCAACATTTAAATAAACTGTTACATTCAATTAAAAAATATTCTTTAATGAGATGTTTATCAAAAATGTCTACCAACTAAGTAATTCTGAAAACGCTTCTAAATTAATTACTCAAAATTATAAATAATTATTTAGATAAGTATTAAGTAGCCAAGGTACCATTTCTTAATGTACCTCAATATCACAAAACGCATTTTTATCATAATAATGCATTTTAAATGTTTTTATAATTGAATTTAAAACGGCTTTACTACTTAACATAATATCTTCAAAAGAGCAACAAAAATACAAGTAATAAAACACGGAATAATCTATTGTTTTAATTAGGCAGCATTAACATATAAAATCAATTAAAAATCAACACAAAATACTTTAGTTACGGCAACGTCAAGGTATTTAATATTCTGAACCAGTTTAACAATAAAATTATTTAGAAAAATGTCGTCTGTAACATACGTACTCGTAGTTGTACACATATATCTTTAAACGAGGCACGTCCTGTTTTCTAATTAGTTCATAAGGTTTCTTCCTTTTTTATTGTTCACTGCGACCAGCGTACCAGATGTATATCAGCTGTACCATGTTGTTAAGATCGTTATCTAATTATTTACTATTTTGCTGTTATCTGCTTAGGCAGTCGTTTGTTCATAAGGCGTTTTACAAGTTGACGATGGTAATTTGAAAATGACTTTGAGAGCTAAGTACTGGCGTAGAGCGCTGGTGCTGGTGAGTCGACGTGCTGACGCAGATATATCTGTTTGTCATTACCACACCTTGTCTACATATGCAGTCACACAAGATGCAATTTGTAAGAGATTCTTTGATACATAATTATTTTGGCAACGTTCCTAATCTTAAGTAATAATAGGGACCCATCATAAATTATATATTTATATAGACTTCATACTCATTTATATTTAAACATATTTGCTACATAAATGTTTTACATAGAGCTGATATGTGTTAATATTAATTAAGTAGAGTGTTACTTCTCTTATTGGATATTTTGAAATTTTGTTAAGGTTAGTGTTGTCATAATAAGATTTAAAATGTTTGTTGCATTTGCATACAAGGTTGTACCAGCAGAGTCGTTACATATACAAAACTTCTTCATTTTAATTCAATGTTGAATTCGCCTAAATTTATGTACTTTGTAGTCTCAAAGAAAAAAATGCTGATTGGTTTAAATCGGGATATACGTTTTCCTACGATTGCAACTTCACAGTGAAACATGAAAATATATAACTCACAAGAACAAATTCAAGTTAAATACTGCAATTCATTCTCAGGCATTCCAATAAATTTTAAATCATTTCACTTTTATTCATTGTTACAAATATACAATTTCAAATTAAAAAGCAATATAAATAAATTTAAAAGATTATTATTTTGTTATCAACGCATCTATAAATCTAGTTATTAATTGATAGATTTTGAAGTACGAGCATAAAATATCTCACGCCTTCAATCAGATATTTAGATATTTATTTCATTCATAAACTTGAAAGAGAATACAGGTTTTATAGGTTAACTCTTGTCCATGTATACCGTACAGGTATACTCGTACAGGTAGATAAAGTTTTAACGGGTTAGACCGAGACCGAATAATTTATGCGTGTTTAGTTTTATCCGAAACAGGAGTCTACCAATATAAAATATTGATGTTTTTTTGAAGGTACATATATAAATATTTATAGAAAATTTTAAAATATTCTGGTTTATAATTTAGCAATTTTGTATTTGTTATAAATGGAGAGTTGTTATATAAATCAACGATTGACAGAAATGTGTTTTTTTTTTCTTGTGTTAATTTTTATTCTAGTGTCATTGACCTACTTCTGATATGATGAAAAAGGTAAATTATTATTGCAAGGAGCCCATTAATCAAAGGTACACACAATGCGTATTACGACGTTATGGAATGGCGTGTGGTATGCTGTAGTATTTTGTTCTAATAATGAATCGGTTATTTGAGATAGATTCACATTAAAAAAAAATTACATTGAACGCGTTATTCTTTTGACAGACATAAAGGGTCACGTGACGTTATTTGAATTAACTGAACTTCTACCACTGAAAATAACATACAGAATTAGGCCCTAAGTTAGTACACATTTTTTAAACATATTTCCAAAAGTCTGTATGCGTGGGTCTCTTTATATGTCTACTAGATATTTTTAATTATAATTGTTTATTAAAATGACATCGGCACGTAGTATAGTGTCTTTCAACAAGAGCAGCCATTTTAAATTTCGCACCATTTTTTAATTGTCAACATACAACCATCATTGCGGTTACATTTGGCAGATATTGTGTTCCAATACTAACCTCAGAGTTTCTTCTTTGGATTAAAATAAAAATATGACCACTTTTCACTAAAATATTGCGTTTTTCTGTTGACTTAAAATATCTTATTGAAACGCCTTATATTCAGTGGATCTCCCTTCCCTGTATCTGGTTTAATACTCAGATAACTCATAAATGGAACCAAAAAATTAAACTGTAGATAAATTTGTCGAATACTGTTAATATTCTTGAAACTCGAAGATTGTTTCCGTCGTTATCTGAAAAAATTGTATTCTAAGAGGTCTTACTAGTGAACTGGAATAATACAACAGTGAGCCTAGAATATCTTTAACAAATTTATACTGAATACAATTACACAAACTATCTAGATAACACAAAGGTAATTTTTTTGTTGAATAATATAAAGATTTGCAGGGAACACAATGTAAACAACGTTTGCTATGTGACTTTGCATATTGACAAAAACATGTTACGTAAACGTTATGTACATATATGTTACTGTGTTTACAGCGAACATGGGAAGATAATAACAATTTGTACAATGTAACAATAATAACAATGTACCTACAATTTAGAAAAATCATTTTAAGACAATTTCAAAGTAAATAAAAAAAAGTCGACTACTTTTTATATATTAAAAAAATAAAACAGGTACATTAAATTCTATTTGACTTACATACGAGATAAAATTATAATTTCACGGATTATAAAACATCAATTTAAATCGCTTTGCTTATTTTTTTTATTGATTACTAATTTTTTTATCAATTTATTATTGCGTAAACTTTGTCTTTACATTTTTTAACCAGTTAATTTAAATTTTTATTATACTCGCATAGGTTTTTTTTTTGTTTAATATGCATGGTGTTTTAAAGTTTTTTAAATTGTCTATTAAATTCTTGCAAACTCATGATTATATTTTGATTATACGCTATAAACATTAATATCTTTGCAAAAGGTCTGCTAATGTAATTTAAATTATCTTTTATATATTTCATTGTAACAGAAACGATTTAAAGTCTGATTTGAAAGTAAAACTGAAGTTTTAAATTAAGTATTTTTTTACTCGTATATTTTGTAATGGATATTTAAGTTAAATGTATAGCATATGTGTTTTATGATATATTATTCGTATATACAACGTAAATGCGTAAGCAAATGTGGCGTCATTCACGCAGTAATTCGGTATAGTTGTTAAGAGGAAATACTTTTTCTAACTAACTTCATTTTCTTTTTAAACTCATTTGTAGTGTCGCACTTTAGCATTTAATTTTTTTATTCTAAATTCACAATATTAAGTTTCTAAATTAAATAAAACACAAAAATTTAAATAAATCAGAATTGTATTTTTTTGAAGAAGAAAGAACTCAAGAAAGAGCTACTCAAATTGACGTTATCACAACTCACACTCAGTGTAAAATATATATTACAGTAATAATATACTGATTGTGATTAAAATGTTCATTTTAGAAGTATATTTTAATTTATAAATAAATAGTTATTTGTTCTTTTAATTAAATTCAAGATTAAACATTTTTCTAATTCATTGATAGTATCTAGAATCTAATAACATAAGAGCTTCAGCTGTTTAAAATTTATAATTTAAAATACTAAAGCAATTAATAAATACAAGAGCTGCATCGTATAATAATTCAGTATTACATAATCAGTGATATCGTCGTATGAGTAGTACGAGTTTACTTTTACACTAACTAAACTTCCTCTGTGACTGTGTACTCACTTGACAGGCGACTAAATGGCTACCTTTAAGGTACAACGTACCAGTGATTGTCAAAAGAAAATCCGCATGTGTTTGTAGAAATAGTTACTGCCGTTATTTTCTACACTTCAACAAAAGTATTATTAATGTATTGTAAATATATTTAAAAAAAAAAATATTTTTACATAGGAGTAAGGATAATCAACTTTTTGGAGTCGTATCTTTGGTAACATCAATATTGTGGGCTCTGCGAGAAACTTTGTAAATATCTTCTTTTACAACTATTTCTTTATCAAAACCAAATGTCAGCATCAAATATTTTGCAATTGTAAATAGATGCACTGAACTAAATATGTATTCATAGAAATAAATATGTATTCATTCTTGCGTAAAGATTCTTTTAATTCCACATTCTGAATTCTAGTTCACATAGAAGGTATGGGCTTGCAGCAGTTTTTGTTTACATTTATGATAAAACACTGTACGTCTAGGTCTAACTGTGCGAGAAGGTCCCTGATGATTCCAAACATAGTATGACCCTTACAAACCGTCTTCGCGATATTTTTTCTATTTTTGTATCACTATGTCATTCCGCTGTGCAAATTTGTGTGTGTATTCATATCTAAAACCCTCTTAGTCTTTACTTGGTAACTGTCAGCGCAATTACGATTATTTGTTAAAAATGGTGTGAAGTTTAAAAAGACACCTCTCGTTGAATATAACACATCATTTATCAATGAGATCGTAGGATGACATATCAAAAATATAAAAATAAATGATGTTTTAAAAATACTACGATCTTATTGAGCTATGTGCTATACTGAGAGATAGATAAAAGATATACCACTTGATATTTCGTGGAAAGAAAATGTTCAAACTGTTAAACTGTTGAATCTAATGTTGGGAATCTCTGATGTACAGTCACACTACTGCATGTATTATCTATGTTTATACTACATAAACGTGTATGAGTGTTCTTTTTACATACGGTATGGTAATCGGACAGACCTGTATAAACATTTAAAATAATAAAAGAGACATCATTCTATAGACCCGTATAATTTATCTATGATAGACGATAGATGGAATCAGTGATCAGTTTTTTTTTTTTTTTTATTTACAAGGTAATTACAACTAAGCAAATATGCTTATCTAGCAATTTTTATATATAATAAGTACAATACGTAGTGATCAGTGATGCGCTTTATACAAGTGTCGACTGCATTGCGAGTACGTTTATGAGTTTGATGGGAACGCGGTAAAGTGGGAATTCATTTGGTTATTTGTTATTTTGCCGCCATGTTTATATTTGAAACGTTATTAATTAGTATTAGGTTGTTAACTGTAGTCAATTTATTTATGGTCGATTAACTTTTAGAATTATAATCTTCGTTCCTTAATGTTGTGAACCAAAGAAATCGTTAAGTAATATAATAAACACTTCTTATTGCTTCTTTAGTGTTGGATACTTTATTTTAATTATTTGAAAAGTTGGAAACATCATTAGTGTTTAAAAATATAACTAAATATGTAACTGGCAACGAGATAAACTTGTTTATAAAAAACAAAAGTTAAAGGATACGCTTTAATTGAGTTTGGGTTTATGCTATTAAATTACATAAAGATGTAGTATAGTACTATCAAGAATTCAGATGCCCAATTATGTGTTAATTAGTTATAGCATTATAGAAGATATTAACAAACGAAAGTGCCGTTTAAAGAAATCCAAAAATTGAAGATATATTCGTTAAATTGTAGTCTATGTGCTTACTCTAGTTATGTGCCTCTCCTTAATCCGGTATTTTACGGTCCGGAATATTACGTAAACCGGCACCGATTGTGCCATTCTTTAATTAAAGGTTAAAGTACTCTATGGTAAAAAAGGTTAAAAATGAACCTTAGTAAAACCTTGTAGCTTAAGCTTAAAATTTGCTCGTAAGACATTTTTCTATATGAGCTCCAAATAGAGCAAATGATTGTCTATCAGCCTAGATAGGTTGTGTACCTAATAATGGCATATTCCATAAATAATTCCTATTTGTTATGTCCATAGTTAAATTAAATAAACTAAAAATATTATTGTTAAGCCTAATTCCCACTCACTGTTTCGATATTTAATTTACTGTTTTTATTTATTGTAATCCAGATTTCAGGTTCTCGTTTAAGCATTCCTTTTCACATTTGCTTTTAATTTAAGTTTAGTTAATTTTGTTGGTGCGTATGCATCGTTAGTAATATAAATGTTGACAGTTCGACAAAATTGTATGTGAAATAATTGAAATTGCTATTTTTAATAACAATTAAGAATAGAAATTGTTTTCACTTCTATATTTTATAAAAACTAACATTAAACTTCTTTTAAAAGTAAAGCCTACTGCATTTTGACAGATTGTCACATTTTGGAGGTTATAATATAATATAGTTTTTGTTAATTTAATATTTTCAATTTAAAACATTGGACCTTGTAAGATTCTAAAAAACTAAGAAAATTTAGAAAATAAATTAAATTAAAAATGGCAATGTGAATGCGTATTGCCATATGCTAAACAATTTAAATTAAATACAAAATACAAAATTAAATTAAAGCAGTGAGTGGGAATGATACTTTAGTTGTTTTAATAAAAGAAAAAGTCAGTTCTTACTGATACACCATCTTTTCAGGAAGCGTGTTTTTTCTCTAAATATTATCCTGATGATACACGGGAAATTAGATCCAACGCATTGATTTGTTTCCATATGCAACATATGGTTTGTACGCATATTACTAAAATCCGTTTAGGAATGGTATGTCGCAATACTAAATAATAACACACCAATACATATAAATTTACATACATATATACATGCATTAAGTTTTATCTGACTACAGGATAGCCCACATGTAATATGCATACAGGTAAAGTTTATATCAAATAATATAAACACGTCCATATCAAGTTTATTCGCCACGCCCCCATGGTGTGCAATGCATATCGCAGCAGCAGGTAAATGTGTGGTAGTATACATGTGTCATTGTGACATCCTGAGGATGCAAGATACTACGAGGAGAAGACGAAGAGGGGGTGAGGTGGCGGCGCTAAGCCGAACACTAGTTTCACACATGGCATCTGCATTTTAAGTGATATCACAGGATATGAAATAGATAACAAAACACACAACTTTGTGACTAATATGAATGTGTGTGTATTTGTATGTATGTATATATATTAAAAAGCGAGTCCGTTTATGAAAAGTTGATCCTACTGGGAGAGTATTAAAGAAGGTTTATTTTAGGTTATTTAACAATTTAGCATGTTATAAATTATATTAAGTATATTAATTGAAGAATGGAAGATGAAAAATTTATTACAAATTGAAACTGTCATGAACCTTAAATTTTTGTCTTAACTGAGTAATGTTTGGTTGATTTTGAAATCATTATTTAGATCATTTTAGACAATCAGGTGTATACTAAAACCGGTACCAAACGATGCGGTGAACGTTTGATTCAAATGCTTGCCTCCATCGTGTGAGTTAAATATTGGAAGATTGACATGGATAGTGTCCTACTACACGGTGGAATGAATGTTTGATCACTGTTTAACAAAAACTTTTAAGTAAATAAAGAAACCTTTAAGTATAAAACATTCATTTGTTGGACGATTCGTGCAGCAGTGCATGGCATGTGGATTAAGTGTGCGGTGGGGGTAGAAAAATCCCTTTTGTCAAAAGACCGACAACAGCCCGAACTTCTTCCAACGTGAATGTTGGACACATTAAGTTCCAGCATCTACCACACGATACGATGCCCAACGTTGGAAGGTGTTCGTAGCATCGTTTGTTACCGGCTTAATTCTAATATATTTGTCTGTTTCATAGCATATGGCATATATATTTCGCCTCCTGATTATGTCGCCGTTGGGATCAGTAAGTCATGGACATTTTGGTGGGTGTGTAAACTAAAATATTTAATTAAATTAATAAATCTTTTATAAAAACTTTCTGACCTTCTAATTTCGATAAATCATTAATAATAATACATACATACACAATTTTCTATTCAGAAATTAGGAGTGGTATTTGTTACTTTAATTTCAAAATAAACTTATAGAAACACAAAGAGAGACCCACCCAAGCTGTCCAGAAATGGCAATAACATAAAATGTATTTATAGTATATAGAATGCAGGCGATGGTTTATTATGTAATAATGATACATACATAATGTATCAAATGCTTCCGATGGAAATGATAGAGATAGCGTTCACGTCCACCTACCTTGCTGGTTGCCGAGACTTAGATGGACAGAACATCTTTTGTTTAATTGGGTTTGTTGTTTCGTTACTTTGAAGAGTATTGTTGGTGTATTCTGTTCACGAATCGTGTGAAATACTCCAGTTATTGTTGGAGGTTTATGTGTTGGCTTGTCTTGCAAGTAGGTGTTGAACCTTATTCATTGTAGTAGACACGGATTTATTTATGAGGAAGTGAGATACTGGTAATATTCGATTAACAGGATTATCACTAACAATCAGTGAACAGTGTTTGGAAAATGTACGTCGGTGAAGTACGCAGTCGATTCGGACTAGTGGAGTGAATCAAAATTAATTCGGTATTAAATCGAAATTACATGGCTAATCAGAATATTTAAGCTAATATTCAAACGATATTAGACTGTAGAAGTATTAAGTAACTTAAATATTATTATATAATATGTAAATTTATCAATTAGTCTCTTATATTGATGTTTTAATATAAGAACGTAATAATATAATACGAACACCTTGAACCTCAATATTTTATCAAATTTTCTTTTTAGAAATAGGTTAACTAATACGTCTTTTAAATAGTTACAAAATTTCAGCCTTAACATTTTTTTTATTTTCCTCAAAAATTACAATTTGTTATGAACACACATATTTTAAGTATTTTTGGTTTTTAAGATAAACTTTACTGCCTACCCAAAATGCACCTTTAACAACAGATGTCAGATTAATAAGAATTCTCTTTCTTCATCTAAATTAGTTTGCAAACGAGTCAAACATAGCACTTACTAATCATCTAATCCTGAATCGTGTGAGTAAGAATATTATTCAGGAAGTTACTTTTAAAAACAATTTAAATAACAACTTTGAAATGTTTCATGTAACGAATGTTGTGATTTGTTAACTTCTCTATGTAATTATATGTAATTTTAATGCCAATGTGGATGTAAATGTGAATCCACATTTATTTCTAGCGTTACCTCCGACTGAATCATTCAATCTTTATTTAAACAACTGGCACCTGGCGATTTTACCTTCTCCGTGTGCAGCAAACGCTAGAATTTGTTTAATTCATTTATTTTACATGCTAAATTTTAATTTTTGAGCTGGTGCTCATGTGATATTTAATGTAGGAGCCATGTAGGATAACTTGAAGGGCCTCAAGCGCAAGGTAGTTTAAGACCATCTTCGTTCTGTCAATCTAAGCAAACACATTATAATGCTTATTTAATAATTGGATTTGCCCGCTAAACACTTTAATAATTAGTATGGAAAGACAACATGAAATAAATTTTGAAGACCACTGCAATTAAAGGTCTCAAACGCGCACTTTTTGCGCTGGTACATTAATAACAAAAGCAGATCAAAGATAAATACTTTTTAACAATTCATTTATTATTTCAAATACATCTTCATCATATAAAGAGTATAAGTACTTCATCTTAATTAAGTTTCACTGTCAAGCGAGTAATTGAAACAAGTAAACAAACGGTTAAAGCATTGAATAGTGTTATTAATTTAAATATATGAACTAACATTTTCATTTCCTGTGTAAATATATTCAAAATTATACAAATTAAATTAGCCGGGTATAGAAATGCGCAAAATGAACATGTGTGAATTAACATATCAATGGCATTTGTAATCGCCAGCACAAATTTTATTATCGAAGGGTACCACACATTAAATACGGTTGTAATACTTAGTTTGCAGTCTTAATTAACAGTGGAAATCACAGTAAACGTCCAGTAACTTTTAAATAGTTAATTCAAATTTAAGAGTCTTGATATTTGCATTACTTTCAATTCTTCAGTTATAATGCATTTTTTTGGTAACATTAATATGGTTTCATTTGTCTTTATTTAATGTTGTTCAGAGCTCTGGAGTTTCTTTGTTACTGTTCCAATATTTCTGATAACACTGCAAAAACATCTGCAAATATAGCAATAGTAGTTTGTTAAATTAGAGTTTATAGTTGAAGAATAAATTATTCAAATTATTACACAATCTTTCCAACTTCAATTCATATTTCTCCATATGTAAATGGGGCATTATTCGCTATCTAGTGGCACTAAATTGGAAAATAATCACACAACTTATGTACCTGCACAGGCACAGATACTTTGGACTGTAAGTCGTTTTGCATATATGTAAGAATGTAAATAATTTAATATTCAAGGTTTTCTTCTAAACTTGAGCTATACATACATACTTGAGTTGTCTATATGCTGAAACACACGTTAAAGTGTAATTGAATTATTCCAACGTGCTCAAACGACTAAGCATCTTGTGGTGGTCTTAGCTCGCCATATGCTTCTCCTTGGTGGTAACGGAGCGCCTACCATATAAGCGGTAAACTCAGACACTATAATCAGGCGACACTTTCAGAATCATTTTTTAATAGTATATAATTTTTTCGGCGCTGTACAACAAATCATTTACATAGATAAGCAATTAAACCAATAAATTAGAATTTATTAAAACATTAATTATATACATACTCGTGTATATGTACACGTTGGAATAATTAACGGTAGAAAACAAACAAATCTTTACTTGAAAACAAGTTTGTTTGTTTATTCATTTATTTGGTAGTTTTATGAAGAAGACGTGTCGTGTTTTCAGAGGAATCATTGTTTGCATATCAAGTTCAAAGTAACGAATGTATGAATGAGAGTTGAGAGACTTATAGGGACAGAACCAGATTCTAGTTGGACTTTCGCGAAATGTCTTTGTCAAGGTTGATATTAACATTTAATAATAATCGTTGGTAAGGTCATTGAAAACAATTCTGGTAACTTGTTTTGCACGCATTTATAAGTAGGCAGTTAAGCATGCTTATTTTACATGGCTAATTTTGAGAATGGGATAACTTCAACTTTCAATTTCATTAATTTGTTGACTAAATATAAACATCCATAGGTCGTATAAAGCGCATTGACGACATATGGCCGCTTACCTTAAGTAATTATTACACACAGATGTTCAATAATTTATGGAGATTATAAATAGATCACCTGAATTAATCACATGTATGTGCATATGATTTTATTGCATCACTAATAATAGACATAGTACAAAAAAGTATTGTTTCAATGATATAGAAAATAATAATTAAAAAAATTTGTACTAAAAATGGCGGTTACTATTTTAGTATTTAAAATATCAAATCTTTCTAGGTAGCATACTAAAACCCTCTCCAGAGACCGATTATAGTTTGTTCAACAAGAGTTGAGTATTATTTGTCACATGAAATGTGTGACTGTAAAACTAATTCAAGTAATAATAAGCTTTTGTTGAAGAAGCTAAAATTGATGTCTACATGTGACTCACGCAAAGTTTCTAGCCCGAAGACGTTTTAAACTTATGAAAGAAAATTATTTAAATTCGAATTTGAGAAAAGTGTGGAGACGTGAAGTCGATAAGCGAAAGAAAGTCTAATTCCGTGTAAACTGGTGGAAACGTATTTGGAAACCGTTTGGGTATGCTTCCAGTTTTGAAAAGAAAGATAATATTTATTTCTTCATCCTAACCAAAAAGAAAATGATTTTTAAGATATTCAGATATTGTTACAAGATAGAATTGAACTTGACATCAGAATTGTTACTTCTGATTTCCTAATTCTGGTAATCTTGTCCTGTATTTTTAGTCACATTTTTATGCAGTCGTTTGTTTTGGCAACTTTTTTGGAACCTTTCTTTTATTTTTGCTTATTCCAAATACTAAGCCTTTATCATTGATGCATCTTGTTTTTGTATCATAAAAACCAATTCATCGAATCACTCGCAATATACAAACAGATATCTCTTCTTATAAGTATAAATTATAGCTCTGAACTCAACATGGTTTCGCAAATTTGTTATTCAAATGATACAAATCAAGAGCATTCCGCCGCTCATCCATGCTCAAATAAGTGCTAATATATGCTGTCTCGATATTCAATATACATATTCAGGATTTAATTTATTAAGGTGATATATAGAAATGTCGTCATTTATCTATTAACATTTTTATTTTCATGTATATAACAGTGGTTAACTGGTAGAATACGAGTAGAATGGAATGGTCAGATCGACAAAAGCAATATGTCCATAAAACCTAACCTCACATCCACGTCCACACATCGCGCGAACAAAACAGTTACGGCCAAACGAACTCACCTTGAGAACTTCCATATTTGTTGAAATGTTCAATATACGTAAATATATTTATATACTCGTATAGGTAAAGTCCTACGCGAATGCGCGTCTATATCTGTATCTGACACACTGAATTAAGTGCAAGGGAAGGGAAGAGTAGGAAGGGAGATGAGATAACAAACAGGTTGGAATTTATGTCTTTGATTTTGAAATTCAATAAAAAGATTATATTTTGCGATAATATTATCTTGAAAGCTTTACCTTTAACGAATGACCACGAGGGATGTGTTTTTGTTAATTAAACGTTTTGCGGGAATTAATCATGGAGAAGTTCACGGTAGTTTCATTGATTGTCATTGATTCTATTTGTATGCATCAATACATTCATTTCTAAAGGTGAACCTTGACACGTCGTATTATGTAATAGTTTGCTAAATATACACTTTTGATATTTCCGTAAAACGTCTGGTTTATACGACTATCGTATATCGAAGCAAAGACGTTGTACCAACAATCTTAATTTTCCAAAATTAGGTTGCCAAATTTAGGTTTCGAAAACATATTTTTGGTTTTATTAGTGTCGCATGTTTAAGTTGCACTAGTCTGTACGCTAAAAGTACAACTCATTTAGTACACTCATGCCTGAATAATATCAACTTATGAATAAAAATATATAAATGTTGGATGTCGCATATTTAAGTCACACCAGTCTGTACGATACATAACATTTACATTTACGTTTTATACTTTTTTTTTGTAAAAATGCATGAGGCCTTTTTTTGTAATGATGTAAACTTCATTTTATCCAGTGTTATTTTCTAAAGTCCATAAATGTTGAAATAGTTCACCTCTATGATTAAAATTTTTACAAGAATAAGTAAAATACTTATTTACTTAATATTTAAATATCTGAAGAACTGCGCACTAAGTTTAATAAACATTGAAGTTTCAACTCATTCACACCTATCCATTGTACAATCAGTAAATGTAATTAAAAAATAAGAAACCTATTAACATTAAGTGAAATGATGTCAATGTTTTATTATATAATTAACGCTATTTAGCTAATTATATTTAATTATTTTGCAAGAAGTAATAATTTATTCTTGTTTTTTCTAACATTACTGACCGTAAAAATGCTAAGTAAATTGAAATCGCTAAGCGAAACATGTTTAAAATATACCCAACGAGAGAATTGAATAATTTCTTTTTTGTTTGTTAATTTTTGTTGCGTAACTAAATTTGTAAAATAGACTAAATTTTGTATCTCCTGTATCTTTAATTTTATTTGCATCACAATTGAAATGTTCTGTTACTCTATTATTATAGTATTATGTAATAGAATATACATTTTAATAAGAACAAAATTTTCTAAATTGAATGGTACTATTTGTCATTAATATAGCTGAGTAATTTATATTATGTAATCTTACATTATATTAACCTAAAGTTTATATAAAAAGTAAACCTTTTTATGTTAAATTAACTTCACATGTGTCAAACGTTGGCGACCTTTTATAATTTGTTGGTAAGATGCACTTTTGCAGTTTAGTAGTTAAAATCACCTAGTATTCAAATTAATCAAGGCGGACCTTATTTTTATGTAAACATTATGTTATTTTAGGTGTGTCTAAGAATGTGTGTATACGTAATATCTACAACAAGTTATGTGCAGGAAACGTAAAAAAACATTTCAAAGTTCAAAAAAATTAGCATTGGAGATCACGTGTTAGTAATACGAATACATTTGATTATCAGTTACAAAAAAACACACATAAATGAAAATTTTTAATTATAATGATATGTTTCAATATTTCAAGATAATTACACAAAATAAAAAATTAATGGTCTTTTAATTAACAAATAGAAAAGGCTATTTTTGTTAATTTATTTTTTGTTAAACAACTCGTGAACAACAAATTGAAATTCTTGTTTCAAATAGTTGTACACGTACACAGATTGTGAGTTGGTAAGTTTATCTAAGATATTACGGTTAAGTACAAAACGTTAAGTAAAAGTCATTTGTTTGAAATTTAAGTGCAAGTTCAAACGCTCTGTTTTTAAGGTGTCGAGATCGCCATCGGTGCTGTAAAATACAGGCTAAATTCTAAGTCTAATGGAGTCTAAATTTTATTCTATTTAGTGTAATGATTAAAGTTAATTTATGTCGAATTCAACAAGTCACATTTAGTTGAAATAGTTTTATTTTGTGAAAATACTGTACTCTCAGAAATTAGTAAACATTTAAGAAATATTACAAATAATTTCTATATCTAACTTGTTGACGATACGCTGGGCGAAAGCGTTAAAGTTTATGCGCTGATTCTGTGTTTTCGGGTTCGATCCCCAGAACAGAGTTATATTTTCAGGATTTGGTTGTTATAAAATTAAATTGATTATTGCCACGACACCATAAATACTGCCAACATAGTAGAATGTTGTCGGTGATAGGACTTATCATAAAATAGGCCGACATTAAATAATTTAGATTAAAAAAAAAGGAAAAAAAAGTGATACTTGTTTACAAGTATTTTACATCACAACATAGCGGCACGTATTTTTAAGCTATTTTTAGATGATCAGATCCGTTTGCACGGTATGATTCGATTTTGAAGTATACTTATGTTTCACAGTAAGAAGCCCTAAGAATTGTAGACACATGAATCAAGACTGTCTCATATCCATGAAGACTGAAGTATACTTTCACAAAAATTGACGGGATGCGATCGGTCACATTATTTACAATTTCTAAGATCTGGTTGCAATGAAAAAACTGACAGAATAGTTTTTTTATACTATAAGATGCCATATTACTTAGTTTCACTTGTCGATAATGGTATGGTAACTCTACTTCTTTTTCATCATATTGAATTTGGTGAAAAGAAGAAAAAGTTTCTATCACATTAGTAGAGATAGTAAGTTGGTAATATGGCCCTAGCTCACCACACCTCCGCTTCCTTTTACACATATCATAAACGGACAGTTCGTCTGAATCTGAATCTGATCGTGTAAAAGGCCCATTATCTCGTAGCATTAGCATGGCTCGGTTAGTTTGTTGGTGGCCAGTTACCAGTGACCAGTTAGTATATTTATCCAGTATCACTAGTGTCCGTAATGTCGACTGTCATACGTTGTCGATAAAATAACCTCTACAAACGTTTTTTATTGCCATATTGAATACGTAATTGACTGGATTCACCTCAACCTCACCTTTAAATACATTAATCTAAGTTATTCCAACACATGGTTCGTATCTGGCATTGATTAGTACTTAATTTTTTATTTATTTACTCATTTCAGTTTCATTATATTCGTTGAACATGGTGTGATCATCTGACGTCATTTCCTTAGCAGAACATATTTTTTATGGAAATGAAAATAACATTATGTGATTTTGAATAATTACCTTTGCTAAAAGTTCAATTTAAACGTATTAATTATTCGAATGGGTTTTGTTTTATATGTATCTAGGTTGCTTGAACGACTTGTGATAAATGTATGGTAATTATGGTAATATCATTACAAAGAATGACACTGATTTTTCGTATCATTTTTTTTTTGCGTTGTTTATTTTAATATTTGACATCATCGCTTAAATTTGAATATTTTTTTCGGTAAAAGACGCAATTTAAAGACAGGGGTCAATTAACTTTTATACAAAACTTGATATTTATAAAATTCACGCCTTTATTTTTATATTTCTTTAACAAGTATTTTTTAAATAACCGTTTTTGTAAATTTTTATAAATAACGTTACAAAAATATATGACCAAATGTTAAATTTGTTGTAATAATTAATTACAAATTAGTATCAAATATTCTGCTGTTTCTAAAGATGGCCTTATAAAATATACATCTATAAATATTTAATTAGCATCATAAATAATATTTCCAATCGCTATTTTGAAAAATTTATCTAACCTTTCAGGTTTTAAACGTATTAGGACAAATTTGCAATTGTGTATTTTGGCCAATAATCGTACCTAACCGAGAAGTTTTATTAATTTGTGGATTTATCTGAGTTTCACAGTGCAACTAGCTACTGCCAATAACTGTATAATTAATTTTAATATGTCATTAAAATATTCTTATCCATATTTATGTTTTTTTTTTTTATTAAATCTCAATCGTAATAAACGATACAATGTCTTCAAGTTCTGCCAATATAACAACTACATAAACATAAACCGTATTAAATCATTAATTATAATTATTGTAAAATGATTAATTACAAATCTACAATAATGTATATTTATAAGTAATATCTTAAGATAAATATTGTTATTAATAGTTATTGTTACCACACCATTAATAACTGCATTACAGATATCGTTCAACGTTCTGTCAGGTATTCGGATAGTTTATCGTATTGCAATTCATCGTAGATGCTATCTCGCGAATTTCCTTCCTCCTTACTACCCTTTGATTCAATTGCCTGGCGATAAACTATTTCTACGATGAATAACTTTGCGATAGACTTACCTGTAGTCATTCTGTCAGGTACAGAATCTGAGCTATTCAAACAAAATATTCCAACAAATACCAACTAACGTACCAACCAGCAGTCTGAAGTTGTTTCACTTGACGGTCGTTTAACTTAGTTAATTATTCTGTCATTAGGAAATGTATATGAATGGAAACAAAATAATTAACTCGAAAAAAGATTAAATAATAAAAACCAACAGAATTCAATAGGCTAAAGAAATTTCATTGTATAGATTTTTAAACAAATACAGTCGTCCAGTCCGACTGCTTTGTTGCATCTTCTTTCTTTGGCACATTGCGTAAGTATTTCGTCGTATCGAGAGGAATGCTATTGTTTTACATAACAGTTGAGAAATAAAAGTTGCTTCAAGTTGAATGATTTATTCAATAAGAAATGAAAGAATATGAAGTACATACGTATGGTACTTAAAGAATTGATTATTTTTGTTTGACTGTTGCAGCTCTTCTATGTACTTTCACTTGTCTAGCTCAAATCTATTTTAATAATATCACTTATTTAGTACATTCAGAGAAAAGTTTTCATGTTTTTTGAAGAAATTTGTTATTTTAAAGATGATTTATAATAATTTGGGAAATACGCAACTGATAGCGCTTTCTCTAAATGTTTCCTTTATTTTGCATTTTTGATCTCTTGACACACAACTGCACAAATTATCATATTATTGATAAAAGCAACTGTATTGTCGTGGAAGTTAATCCTAGAACTCATGATGGCTGAGGTCTATGTGGAATCTATTCTGTACTTGATCATCAAATCAGATATGAAAGGACTTTATCATACATGCATTCCTTTTGTCACAAGGAATAGATCCGTTGAACGATGAAGGGAGAAATGCATTGACAATTTTTTCTAATGGAAATCGTCAAGCTTTTTTTATTTAGATGTTATAACTTCACATAATTACGGGTCTAGAGTTTTAGAGCGAGATGTTCATTGACTAAAATTTGAACGAAATGATTAGATTTCAAGAATGGCAAAGTCGTTATATTTCTTTAATTTTGCTCGTCAAGTGAAGGTAATATTTTTTCCTTCTTAACTATTTTGAACAAAGAAGATCGTCAAAGAAGTGGTACATAGCAAATGCATAGCCATATTTAGAAGTTGTTGTTTATAGTATTCTCTCTCTCTCTTGTATAGAAAGGTAACATTATTACATACGTATATTAAATTGCCATTTGTTGGTAAATTTCCATCTTCCTGGCAATATAAAACCATCAATATCTTCTTTAGTTATAACGCTTCGCTCGTAAATGTAGGAATACAAATAGAACTGACTCGTACTTCCTCATGCTGCAGATGTCTTGTCACGTTATGTGACAATTATTGTAAAGTTCACATGGTTTGAACGTTGAACTCTGATGTAAATTCATTTAGTGTCTCTAAGTAACTGCCAATAAAAATTCAACTTTATTGATGTTGCTGCCATAAAATTCGAATATATTTTAGAAATGACTTATGGATAGTGACAACTTATCAGGATTAAACTACTGAATAGTCTATTGTGGTGTGAGAATTAGATTTATTTGAAAGGTTGACTACCTTTTGCTATGTTATACGACATTTAATGATACTGACTTGATAATACGGAAATGGATCTTTAAGTTATACGTATTTAACTAGTGTTTTATAGAATCGTAGTCCGTTTCGACTCAGCCAGACTATGTTGAATAATCTCGATGACTTGTAACATCTCTGTACTCGTCTCTATTGAATTAATTATTCTACAGTAAACTTTGTCGTATTTCAATTATATTTATTTTTCTGAGTGCACAACAAAAGAACAAAGAGTTTATCCATATTATTGCTAGATCATTAATAACCCTGGATCTACGTTCTCTATGTGTACGGTAATAGTTTGCATTGCACACAACATATTGGCTTTCAGCCCTCGAGCGATCGTGCTTGTATCAGCTTCATAAATCACGGGAGATTTACTTTATTGGATCATAAAAGTTATGTGTACATGTTTCTACAGGTATTACACGATTTGTAATCTTCGTTATCAGTTATAGATTAGTTCAACAGATGTCCTTGTCTGTAAGTTACAGATTCTTAGGCTATAGAACCTTCAATGCGACCTTGAGAGGTTTGATTATTAATCTCATCTTCATCGAGACTATTGTAAATCTGTGAAACGTCTTGCCTTTAGTAGTGAATTGAAACACGCTTATACAGTTCAACTTGCAGTAGATTGTATGCCATTATTCTTATTATCTTCTTAGAAAAGAACGGTAATTATCTAAGGTTCATCCATTATTGACTGTACTTAATATCGAGATATACTTTTCTACGACTACGTTTTAACGGGAAACGTTAAAATATAACAATTGTACATATCGTGTACAGCTCGTTGTGAATGCGTTTAGTCCATGAGTAAGTTTAGTCCATTTATAAACATATTACTGTAGTAAAAATGACCCAAATTTGCCATAGATACCATAAAGATACAACGCGTTATTTATTAAGGTTTACTTTTGTAACTACACGTCATGAAATAATTCTAATTGTATTTAAAATTAAGCTATTGAAGAAAAACTGTTACAGTAGAAAAGGATGCTCCATCATTACAAAGGAAATTTAACTTTCATTAAATTTCTGCCAAGAGAGATAAATTTCCAAATCTATATAAAGCTCTTATACTTTCTAAACATCTCTAGAACCATAATTAGTAACGTTGATTTTCTCTGCTTAACATGCGTGGCTGTACGCAATACGCAATGAAAAGCAGGCGATTGCAGTTAGTTTGTGTGCATTAAACGAAAACTATGGAACGAATGCTACATCCGGTTCAAGGCATTGTATGAAAGTGCGTACAAATATATAAGATGCATTTGTAAATGTGGTAAACAGTTATGTCTATCACACATAGTCACAATTGAAGGAAAGAAAATAGCATATTTTACTTAAAATAATAGCAGATATTTTCTTAACATATTTTGGCAGTTTGTGATTGTCAAAAGTGTTCACAAAGTGATCACCTACATGGAAAGCAGCCAACGCATTGAATTTAATAAAAAACTGTATGGCGAGCTATAAAAGATAACGCTGTATTAAGATACATGTTATGTCAGTGTGGACGTTTTGTACAACTTCTTCCAACAAATGTTGAACGTCGCACCAATGTGTACGAGGCATGAGACTTCTTGTTGCATTGCGCCAATGGGGACGCTCCGTTATAAACTTTTCTGAAAGTGCCGCAGTATGAAAATACTCGTATATATATCAAAATTCTTTACGCATGGATTATATTTGTTTATTTAAGAAACCTATTAAGTATTTAACAGAATAAACATTTCTTTTGCACTTGATAAAAATAAACATAAATAAATATTTAGTTTTGGCAAAACAAAATAAATATTATTTTAGGACTTTATCTTCTGAGAGAGGAACATACTCGTACTTCCTTTAGAAATAAGATGGAGTGACGCAAACTTTTGTGACGTTGTTGATTGAAACGTTAATGTAAGTAACATGAAGAATTAAGAAAATAAAATAAGAACCATTTTTTTTTTATTGTAAATTGTTAACTTTTATTTGCACATTGATGTATTTAACACCCTGCTAACACATCTAGTATAATATTTACGAGTGCCAAATACACTGTTAAAAATATTATAGCTTAAACAAAAACCATGGATGTTGTGTGGAAGTAAATGTAAAATTTTACGTAAGACGCGATAGTTTATATGGTATGGAGTTATGTGCATTGAAAATGTAATTCCAGATTGATTTTCCCTAGTTTACATTTATCAAAACATAGTTCAAGTAAACTAGTCGAGAGGGCGTTGCTGTTGCGTTCTTGGCACGTGTTTCATTTACATAACATTTCCTTAACACTGACGTTTTCTAATTTATTTTTCGGTTGACATAAATTTAGCACGTCATTGAATCAAACATTAAACAACTGGCAAATTTACACCTTCACAAATATCATTTTATAAATTATTTTGCCATTAAACGAAATTTATGCTAATCTTTATGTCACAATATGACATATTAGATATAAGATTTGGTAAATATAAACATCAGTCAGACGTAAGATTTAATAAAAAATGGTTTTAGATGTTTTTTGTGGTTTTCTAAACGTCAAACATTTGATATTGATACATGTTGATTTATTATTCAAAAATTGAGAAAATGTTTTTATATAAAAAAGAAAACTGGAATCAGAATTTAAAGTTATATTTGTGTGTGTATTACAGTGGTTCTCAATTTTTAGTTTTTTATTTATTATAATAATTGTGTGCCTTTCAGCTTTACAATCTACTTATACTTATATTTCCTAATCTATTTCATTCTTATATTCTAAACTTAAACAATTCTAGACTTTTATTACTTCCAGAGGTACTTTCTGCTTGTTCTTCTCTTGACCCCTCTCTCTTCATATTCCTTAGTCCTCTTTTATTCTCACCGTTTCCTCACCTCTTGTCTTCTTTGTCTTCTCTCGACAAAACCTCTATTATATTTTTACTATACTTCTTCCCTTCTGTCTTCATTTTCACTTCTCCCGCCTTTTACGTCTATCACTCTGTTTCTTTTATCCGACCATTGCGTTGATCCTAGGAAAAATATCTCCTCCACAGTCAATTTTTATTTATAGAATTCTTTTGGGATCATTCTTATTAAAAAATTATACGCAGGATTTACAAATTGTGTAATAATAAAGAAGATAAAATATGAATATAAAAATAGCATTTCTGTAAGATGTGAGTGAAACAACTCTGTTATACTTATAAACAAGAGATCTTATGTAAATTCAGCCTTGCGGAACTCAGTTTAGGAACCACTCATATTTAGTAGTAATCTTTTTCCATTTGAATGATCGTGTCTTTTGAATTATTACAAGTTTATTTTTATTTAGTATTTATACACTGACACTGTTCATATGCTAATTTAAGTTGAACTGGTCAATGCGTTTATAAATTACATGCAGGAGCGGTTTTTCTTTATTGCTTACTATTTTTACAATCTCTTGTTGTAGATCTTAAATAAGTTTCACACTGGTAAATATCACGAAGTGACATATTTTAAATATTCTGTTATAATTACATGTAACATATTTCAATAATATACATAAATATAAATTATTGTATGATTCAGCGCACCTTGGTTTATTTTTTTAGTTCACAAAGACTTTTGAACCATTTCTTACCTTTGGGCTTTCATATGCTAATTGTTTAACCTATATTCTCAGAGTAGCTAGAAACTATCGAATAATTCTTTTGAAAATTTTATTTAAATTATTTATAAATATTTATGGTAATTAATTTAAACAAATTATTACATGTTTATTTTTTATTATATTAAACAGTCATGTATAGACCACATATGCGTGTTCGATATTTGAGGACGAATGGGCATCTACAGATATTTTTAAAATATGGCAAATCTTGCACTAATTTTAATACCATATAGGGTCTTCCCCTGTGGTGAAATTATTCTTTCAATCCAAAGTACAAAATCTGAGGTTACTAATGAAACACAATATTAATATATTAAATGTCACCGCAACGACGATTGTATGTTGAGAGTCCAAAAATGGTGCGAAATTTCAAATGCTTGCTCTGGTTGAAGGACCCTTTAATTGTCTTATAGATTTGTTTTTATTTATTTTGTTGGTAATTTTATGGTATGGTCTATAATTCGTAAAATTGTTATACTATTGTTTCATATAAATTTATTAAGTTTCAAAAAACTATGACTTTTCTTCAATTTTGCTTTCTAAATTTTATAAATAGATAGAATATCAGTATTTTAGAGCAAATCTTTGTGACTTTGACGTTAATTCCCTATAATTCTTAGTAGATTAGTTACTAAAATAAATACACAAAAATTGTCAGGAAAGTGCCGCAGTATGAAAATACTCGTATATATATCAAAATTCTTTACGCATGGATTATATTTGTTTATTTAAGAAACCTATTAAGTATTTAACAGAATAAACATTTCTTTTGCACTTGATAAAAATAAACATAAATAAATATTTAGTTTTGGCAAAACAAAATAAATATTATTTTAGGACTTTATCTTCTGAGAGAGGAACATACTCGTACTTCCTTTAGAAATAAGATGGAGTGACGCAAACTTTTGTGACGTTGTTGATTGAAACGTTAATGTAAGTAACATGAAGAATTAAGAAAATAAAATAAGAACCATTTTTTTTTTATTGTAAATTGTTAACTTTTATTTGCACATTGATGTATTTAACACCCTGCTAACACATCTAGTATAATATTTACGAGTGCCAAATACACTGTTAAAAATATTATAGCTTAAACAAAAACCATGGATGTTGTGTGGAAGTAAATGTAAAATTTTACGTAAGACGCGATAGTTTATATGGTATGGAGTTATGTGCATTGAAAATGTAATTCCAGATTGATTTTCCCTAGTTTACATTTATCAAAACATAGTTCAAGTAAACTAGTCGAGAGGGCGTTGCTGTTGCGTTCTTGGCACGTGTTTCATTTACATAACATTTCCTTAACACTGACGTTTTCTAATTTATTTTTCGGTTGACATAAATTTAGCACGTCATTGAATCAAACATTAAACAACTGGCAAATTTACACCTTCACAAATATCATTTTATAAATTATTTTGCCATTAAACGAAATTTATGCTAATCTTTATGTCACAATATGACATATTAGATATAAGATTTGGTAAATATAAACATCAGTCAGACGTAAGATTTAATAAAAAATGGTTTTAGATGTTTTTTGTGGTTTTCTAAACGTCAAACATTTGATATTGATACATGTTGATTTATTATTCAAAAATTGAGAAAATGTTTTTATATAAAAAAGAAAACTGGAATCAGAATTTAAAGTTATATTTGTGTGTGTATTACAGTGGTTCTCAATTTTTAGTTTTTTATTTATTATAATAATTGTGTGCCTTTCAGCTTTACAATCTACTTATACTTATATTTCCTAATCTATTTCATTCTTATATTCTAAACTTAAACAATTCTAGACTTTTATTACTTCCAGAGGTACTTTCTGCTTGTTCTTCTCTTGACCCCTCTCTCTTCATATTCCTTAGTCCTCTTTTATTCTCACCGTTTCCTCACCTCTTGTCTTCTTTGTCTTCTCTCGACAAAACCTCTATTATATTTTTACTATACTTCTTCCCTTCTGTCTTCATTTTCACTTCTCCCGCCTTTTACGTCTATCACTCTGTTTCTTTTATCCGACCATTGCGTTGATCCTAGGAAAAATATCTCCTCCACAGTCAATTTTTATTTATAGAATTCTTTTGGGATCATTCTTATTAAAAAATTATACGCAGGATTTACAAATTGTGTAATAATAAAGAAGATAAAATATGAATATAAAAATAGCATTTCTGTAAGATGTGAGTGAAACAACTCTGTTATACTTATAAACAAGAGATCTTATGTAAATTCAGCCTTGCGGAACTCAGTTTAGGAACCACTCATATTTAGTAGTAATCTTTTTCCATTTGAATGATCGTGTCTTTTGAATTATTACAAGTTTATTTTTATTTAGTATTTATACACTGACACTGTTCATATGCTAATTTAAGTTGAACTGGTCAATGCGTTTATAAATTACATGCAGGAGCGGTTTTTCTTTATTGCTTACTATTTTTACAATCTCTTGTTGTAGATCTTAAATAAGTTTCACACTGGTAAATATCACGAAGTGACATATTTTAAATATTCTGTTATAATTACATGTAACATATTTCAATAATATACATAAATATAAATTATTGTATGATTCAGCGCACCTTGGTTTATTTTTTTAGTTCACAAAGACTTTTGAACCATTTCTTACCTTTGGGCTTTCATATGCTAATTGTTTAACCTATATTCTCAGAGTAGCTAGAAACTATCGAATAATTCTTTTGAAAATTTTATTTAAATTATTTATAAATATTTATGGTAATTAATTTAAACAAATTATTACATGTTTATTTTTTATTATATTAAACAGTCATGTATAGACCACATATGCGTGTTCGATATTTGAGGACGAATGGGCATCTACAGATATTTTTAAAATATGGCAAATCTTGCACTAATTTTAATACCATATAGGGTCTTCCCCTGTGGTGAAATTATTCTTTCAATCCAAAGTACAAAATCTGAGGTTACTAATGAAACACAATATTAATATATTAAATGTCACCGCAACGACGATTGTATGTTGAGAGTCCAAAAATGGTGCGAAATTTCAAATGCTTGCTCTGGTTGAAGGACCCTTTAATTGTCTTATAGATTTGTTTTTATTTATTTTGTTGGTAATTTTATGGTATGGTCTATAATTCGTAAAATTGTTATACTATTGTTTCATATAAATTTATTAAGTTTCAAAAAACTATGACTTTTCTTCAATTTTGCTTTCTAAATTTTATAAATAGATAGAATATCAGTATTTTAGAGCAAATCTTTGTGACTTTGACGTTAATTCCCTATAATTCTTAGTAGATTAGTTACTAAAATAAATACACAAAAATTGTCAGGTCGAATGGATTAAATATTAAAACAAACTTTTTATATTCACATAACAACATTGAATGTAGTAAAATAAGCATAAAAATAAAATTAGTTTTTATTTCTTTATTAATTTAAATACCGGAAGGCTTATATAAACAGAAATTAACATAGCTAATAGTTTAATCATTAGGCATTATTACTTCAAAATGCCTGCATAAAACATTCAAATATATTAACTTGTAAGTCGGCTACCACTTTATGTTTTTAATATTTTAATGTGACAATTCAGAAAGTAATATATCCCAACATGATTACATCACTATCATATGATTAAGTCATGTCGAAAGTAGGCATTTTTTTTTTATCAAGTTACTGATTTAAATAGGTTGTAATTAGTAGTCAATAATGATTTGATTGATTTAAATAAGTCACCCAATGTTCTAATCACCCAGTCATCGAGTCATCGAGTCTGTTATGTGTTTTGTTGTGTCATGCGAAATGAGTTATGTCACGTTTATTGTATCGATTTTAATTAATTGACGTTTGAAATGAAATATTCAAATAGAATGGCACGGCATGTTCATTATATTCATTAATAAACTTAAAATGGAAAGTTATATGTGTAGAAAGATTGTAAACCGATAGAATTTGGTAATTGGTCGATTAAAGTTGAATTGTTGAATGAAAGATTCAATTTATGATATCAAGTGATAATATTTAAATTTTGTTTTCTGTTTACGTATCATGAAAGTTTAGGTAAATTCATTATTAGTTAAGTTACCCCAATTTGTAAAGGTTACAAAAATTGCATATTCTAAAAGCGAAATAGTTCCGTTGATTTCTCCACATTAAATTTAGAATCAGTTACTCCTGGGAGCTAAAAAGATCGTTCTTGAATCAACTTTCATATGACCACATTTAAGACCTATTCAGACTCACTGTTTTTAGTTTTAATTTAGGGTTGTAACCTGAAATGTAATTTTGAACTTGTAGTATCTTGTACCGTCAGTAATATATATTATTATGTTATAATTACTATCTTTATTACTCTCATATTATCATTATATTTCAAAAGCTGAAACTTACATTTTAGGTTAAAATCTTACATTAACACTATTTTAATTTTAATAAAATTTTTGTTTTAAAATTTAGTTATAAATACGTGAATTTTACAAAAAAATATACCTATTGTGTAGTAATACCGAGCGGAAAATATTTATATAAATAATAAATATAAACTGCTGTGTTTTCTGGGTAACATACAATGTTGTCAAAGTTTATTTGAGAATCATAAACTAATTGGGCAGTGGTGTAGTTCACAATGGTGAGTCCACGACATCATAGAAATTCCATTGGAATAAGAGTTCGTCGGTAATAGGACTCAACATCGGAAACAGGTCAACGTTAAATAATAGAAAAAGGAAAGGAAGTATTGTACAATACATATCTCTTAAAAATGGCGTGAAAAACGGCAAAAATGAGCTTGAAAACTACTATAAGGTTTAATCAAACTTAAAACTAAAAAAAGGTTTTAAATCAAGGAGACCTTTTAATCCGTAAATCAGTGAGGAACCAATCAATAGAAAAAAGTATCTGTATATCTCATAAGCAGATGATATGGATTATGCAGAAATTGACCACACCAACATAAAATATAATTGAAGTAGGGTGTATGTAATGTTTTTCTTGTTAATATAATGTAGCAGATGTTTCAAATTGTTAATTCTTGAAATAAGTATCCTTCCTTATTCTGCTGACCTCTTGTAATTCTAACCTTGCCATCTGTTTCACATTTCTTGTAGACTTGGGAGATTTGTACGTACATACGGTATCCAGCTCCCAGGCTCGTAATAAATGACTATTAAGTGATCTTTAGTTGACATGTCAAACTTTGTTACATTTATCAATATTTGTGTGAATGAATGAATGACACAACTGTCACATACTTTCATTATCTAGTAGTAGTAAGTTTGTTCATTCCACTCCCCCCCACACTTCTCTCGTCATGGTCATTCACGTTTATTAATGTATTTCCGTTTGGATGTATTTGTGTTGTTTATGTTTATTATTGCTAATGGTATTTTAATGATTTAAAATGAAATATATTTTAGATTTCATTAAATAAAGATTAGTTATTTTATATAACAAAAGTTTCATATTTATTTGTCTTTATATTTGAAATCCCTGAGGCTTGGCGATCGTGAATGGCACACCCAGTGTTTTTATCGCACTCGACCAGAAATTGTTTAGAAATGGTTACGGAAATTATTGTCAGCATATCTAAATATAGTGAGTCTAAAATGTTATGCTTATGACGAAACTAGCATTGTGCAAGGTTGAATCTGATTCAAAATTTATTACAAACATGGGCATTGGCTTCTTCGATGTACTATCTTTCTTTGCTCCCCTGCATTTCATTTTTAAACCAGGTTGCAGGCTGACGTGTAATTGAGTTTTATCTAACGAATCAAAAGTTACCTGTTACGTAAAGAATTTTACTTACTAATATTTCCCCTGAAAGTTTCCATACGTTTTGGTTATGTAATAGATATACTTATTAGCATTTTAATTCAATTATTACTATAAAATACATATTTTTAATATTTAAATTAAATGTATTTTTTACATATTTATAAATAGGCTTGTGAATTTTTTTTTTAGGTGCCTCCCAATTTTTGATGAGATATTGATAGTGATAAAAAGATATTGAGATATTGATAAAAATATCATGTCACCGTAAAAATTTCTCGTCACGGTAAAGGAATATTTCGTCACAGTAAAAATATCTCGTCACGGTAAAAAGTTTCTGTAAATTGCCAAAATTGTAATATAAACCCTTTTACGCATGTTTATAGAACATCCTGAAAAACCTTTTTAAAGATTATAAAATAAAGATTAAATATTAATACGTTTTGCCTCACTAAAATGATACATTAATGTAAGGTAGCAACGTCCTAGTTTTATATTTTGTGGCCCTTTATTAGAGTTAGTATTTGCAATGTTTATTCTACCTTATAATTGGTTGACGAAGATTTAATTTATAATGCTTGGTGCACTTAACCTTTAAATGTAAATCTTTACGACGCTGTTAATTTTTTAAAATACTTTACATATAAGAAACGTTTCAAGATAAACTTCTTTAAAACCTGGTACTGTAATTGATTATTTATTTATCATAATAAAGAGAATAACGAGTGAATAAATATTTTAAGTGAAAATTAAATATTTATGCATGTTTATTTAAATTGTTTCGGCCTTGATTATTTTTTGACTTGTGCTTAAACATAATAACATGTAATTACTTGAGCCAATGCGCGTAATTAGCATCGAACACCTGACCATCATGCTACGTCGCGGTATTGCTGACCTTCGTACCCACTTCAATTTATGTTCATGCCAGGTATTTTATTTTAATTGTTTTTACGGTTTAACATTGAAATTTTTTAATTTTATACTTATGTTTATATTTTTGTGAAAAATGTAACTTTTTGTGGGTGCACCGGTTATTGTAATCGCCAATAATATTATTAAACGAATGATGTTATCAAATTCACATTGTTCTAATCATTACTATCACGAAATACCGAAAAATGTATTCATATGGTTAGGACCAGTCCGAAAGAAATTTATAGTAGATTCGAGATGATCATTAAATTACACTAAGCGCCCCTTTTTCGCAGTTTGGCGTCCGATGAGATTGCATCTCTTTCATGCCCCTCGGACCTGCTCTGCATATGGTGTTCTAGTATGGTAGACAAAAACCAAATCGAGTAAAAGAAGAGAAACAGGAGAATCACTGAATTTCGTAAACAAATATTACTGGCCACTGTTTAGTCATAGAGATATCCTTAGATAATATATTTGGTTTAAGATATTACCAATGAACTCAAAAGACGTAATGCATCTTAACTTTACTGAATGAGAAATGCGGATAAAATTATATTGCGAATGGAATGGCCATTTCTCTCTTTTATCCTCTTGTCATCTTGCTTACTTTTGAATATGAGTATTGGACCACCCGTATCTATGTATTATTAGTTTTTTAATTTTTCTCACAGTTTGAATCCTTACCAAAATATGTATCTATCTATATGGAATTAATTTGCAGTTTCTCTAATGAGAATTCGTGTGACGTCTGTAACATTGTTTGTTTTTGTTTTGTTTATCTGATTAGATAGACGAGTGGTAAAGCCCAGTACCGCCAATAGTCTAATCACATGCAAAATAAACAGGAACTGTATAGTGTATACTGACCGCCGAATGTCGGCGCCGCCTAAACAGCGTGCTGCCAATCTGTAACGCGATCCACCTGTTGAACTCCACTGTGGGGAAACAAGTCTAGGATGCGTTGTGTTCTTTATATGTATGAGTTGTAGTAACACTTTAAGGATCAATCTAAGGTTACGCTGAAGTTTAGCTTATCGTCCGGACCAGTGCCCGTATTCCTGAGTTCGTAATCGAACAGATTTGATTTATATGACTGAAACATTTTACGAATCACTTTTGAAAGAGTATTCCTGAACTAGTTCTGCTGCCTAGTTACGCTGTATTTGTAGAAAAGCTTAGAGAAATTAATTTTTCCGCTGATAAAAAAAAACCGCTAAGATTGCTAAAATAGAATCCTTATTTTCATTGATTTGATAATAACAATTTCTTATTTCTATTTCAAAATTATTTTAGGTAACATGTGAAGTTAGTAAAATTTACTAGTTAACTAATGTTGGTCACGTATTCTTCGGTCGTATATTATCAACCACGAGCATTCTTGCTGCGGAGCTAAGTCAAACATATTTAATTCGAGAGTATTAGAACTTTTATAACATGAATATAACATACTTCATGTTTAGAATGGTTCTGTCCCAATAAACTATTTGGTGAGGTGTCCTATTTTGTGACGTTTCTAACACTTTTGCACTTCAATTATAGTTCACATCAACTTTATTTTCATTTGTATTTCGACAGGTGATGTGGTTTCGCCATTTGTAGTCGATAAGATAGACACTGAACTCTTTCATGACAAAAAATCATACGCATTTTCAATATGATGAAGTGACTCCGAAATGTTTACTATGATGTTTTTCGATAGATTTGTTATGTATTGCGATTTCGACACTATTGCCGTGATAGTGTTTATTAGCCAACCGTTAACTAAAATGTTTAATATGCATTCCATACACATGTTTCCAGTATATTCCATTCAGTATAATGTGGTCTTTAAGGTGTTAAGTTACATTGGGATTTCTATAGTAAATAATAAGTGGTAAAGCCTCAGCGTTGAACTGTTTAAGTCAGGAATTTGAGCTCCAACCGCAACAGCTTTACGTGCGAATCTTTTTTTCTTGGTTAGATTATTACGTGAACATTAAGTAAATAATCTGTAATACCAACAGGTGTATAACGCGGAATATAAACACTACCTTACTTCGTAAATAAGATGCCAGGTGAAAATATATTGGTTCTTGCTTGATGATTTCTGGGGGTTTTAGGAACCAAATTTTCTTTCATGTTTAAAAGTGTATATATTGTTTTAAGTGCTAATAACTGTTGAAAAAAAACTGATACATATTTGTCTGTTGCAGATACTTTTCTCATGAATTAGTTTATTTTTATACAGTAATAGTTTCTCGTACTGCTTAGCTATAGACAGGGGTCGTCTAACTTTTTCAGGTGTTAGTTATAGTATCTACTACAGTATTTCCCACTCCATTGTATGTCGTAAATAAGCTTTAAAAACAAAACACAAATTAATAATTTAGAAAATATGTTTTAAAATTTGTGAAAGAATTTACTCACAAATCAGTTGTTCATATAAAACGGGCAATACATTTCGAACTCACTTCACCTTTCAGAATCTAAGCCTCGAATAAGTTAATGCGACTTCTCGTGTGGTTGTCTAACTTGTAAAACGATAGAACGATGAATTGAATTAGGCTTAGATTTTCATTTTTACCCCAATTAAGAGAATCTTGTTCTTGAAAATAATGTTACTTCAGATAGGCTCCGATCCTCACAAATTTAAAGGGTACATATCACAGTTAACTATTAATTGACAAACTATTAGTTTTCCGGGGTCTCACCCTATGTTCGAGTGTTTGTAAATTCTTGTTTTCATCATAAATCAGTTTCTAATCCTTTAAAAGTAATGGTTTTATTTTTATTTAAAATCTTTACTACACTTGCGCAGTGAGAATAATCATAAAATGTGACATTTATATCTATTTCTATTATGTTTCATTCACCACTAAATGTAAAACAAATAGGAAGACAACATAAATAGCTGCTACATTTACGAGCTCGGTGTATAATATAATGCCGCGGTTTTAAAACAAAACGTTGAACTTTGGTTGGTTAGTGCGTTGCAGCGTGATGCCAATGAGGAATGCATCTGTCTACGTAATCGTAATCGCAGTTCACATCCATTTTATTCACATAAATATCTTGTAATTAATATTAACCATATGTTGGTTCATCAACTAATTACAATCAACTGATGAGCAATATTAATACAAATATATATAAAATATCTATCATGGGAAGGTGTTCAATGAGAAAAGAGGTAGGAGAAGAGCTAAGAGTGAACGAAGAATAGCAGTAATTGATCAGACTGTTTTTATATAAAATCTTTCAATTACTATGTACATGTGGTGCGATAACCAACAATTTTAAGGATTTTGTCCAACGAAGGTCCAATTTAGTGTGGTATGAAGAAATATGTGGATTGCTAACTTACAGATAATTAGACCGGAAACTGAATACGGTTTGACGGTATTCTTTCAACTAACGTCATTTATCCATGAACGTAACAGAAATGAAATTATTCTTGTAGACAAAAGAATAATTGTTCTCGAGTATTCTTGAAATTCATTTTTGGATAGAATACGTAGGTGGTATAAAAATGGTTATATAGTGAAATACGTTAATTATAAGTTTGTAATCTACACAAAAATAAATAGAATATTTTCTACATATATATCTCATATACGAGTATTTCAGTTGTGCCAAAACTAAAGTTTAACAGAAAAATTAAAAAGAAACTGCCTTAACTAAAGACTGTTCGTATAGCTTTTGTAATCTTAATAAATAAGGAAAATCAAATTGAAAATGTTAATAAAATGAATTAAAAAGGGCGAAAAAAGGATTGTGATCGTAGGATGCCCGTAAATTGTTATAAATTGTTAAAAGACTTGCGTACGATTTTCCTTCCTACTTCCCTTGTCTTCCACGTCCATAAGACAATCCGAAATTGCATAAATTGTTGCTGGATGTTGTTAAAGAGGTATAAATGACCATTACTATGAGAACGAATGTAAAATATAATATTGAAAGCAATTACAAACAAGATGCAAATAGGGTTAGTAATTATTTATCAGTTACATCAAAAACTAGATCTTATATGCAGTATTTTTATGCTTCAGATAATCAATTCCCAGCAATGTTGTAGTTTAATATGCAGAATTTCTATATTTTACCTCATAATCAATTTTCGAAGATGGTCTGGACTCACTTTGTTCAATTCACAATTCTTTGTTCAATAATGGTTCAAAAAATGGTTGGTTGGCGACATCCGGCTCGAAGGACCAGATATAATAGAATTCAAATGAGCATTTCCTATTTGCCCACAACTCAGCAATTAGTAGTATTTTGTATTTTTCTTATAATTCCACAAAGGTTCATATTCAGTCTCTAGTAGTAGTATTACAAGAATGTTGTACTCATATTTAAAGCGTTACAAGTAATAAGCACATCAGCGATGCGAACAAATAAATATTACGAGATTCTCGCATGGTCTGGCCTCGCTTCTCATTATCAGATGAAACATAATCTTCTTTTATTTGTTTATTATCGTAATGTACAGTGCAAACAATCTTCATGTTCATATTTACATATGTAATTCTAAATATGCCATGTATAGTATGTAATACATTTATTTAATTGTGTAACAATAGTGTACAAAAAGAAAACCACAAAATAAATACTTGTCTTATGAACTTTAAAAGTAGTTAATTATTAAAATAATACTATGTACTCTCATAATCACACGTACGTATATTGTATTTGATTGTACAGCGCCGTGCGCATTAGTTATAAAATCGTACTTTTTTTTGGAAATTAATTTCATAAGAAAATTTATATTCCTTTGTATGATAATTTGTATCAGCTATAGAGTATATATTTTTATAACACATATTTTTGAAAGAGTAAGTACGCCACTGGGTTTATGTGTGTGTGCTGAATTAAGTAAAACGCGTACACAGTTTTTTAGAAATGGAATTTGATAGTGATGTACAGTTATCGTTATAAAAAATGTTTAAATTTAAAATAACATAATTATGGAGTATTCTCTGCTCTAACTCGAGTGTATTAGTCTAATGAATATTTGTAAAGAATTGCCCGGCACGTCAGCAGTATCTTAATTGCAGTAATTTGGAAAAAAAATTCTTTAAAATTATATATATTAGGCTGGTATACTTTTTTAAAAGTGTATACGTACTATAAATCAATCATTTCATTCAATAAAAGAGTTTAAAGTTTCTGCAAGGAATATAGTTGGTTATACTTCGAGTGACTGTAATCGTAAGGTACCTACCAACTAAAGTTACCAGTTGGTGACATTTAAAACAAATTGTGTTGTAATTAGTAACCAATTTATTTCTTTACTATACTCAAAAATATGTTCGTGGTCTAGGTGAATCCTTGTTTGTGATTTAAAATAATACTTGAACACAGTTAGTGAAGGTTTTCCGTCCCTGACATAGACTTTGTATTAGTTTTACATCTATTTGTTCACTATCACATATTTGTTTGACTAATGTAAACTAAAACATGTGTTTGTTTGTTTGTATGTATGTACAATATAATGTACTAGAATAGTTGTGTACTATGTGTAATGAAGCTGCAAAAACATGTCATAAAAACGTAATAAAACATTTACGTCACATCCTTGTCCTGAAAGTACACTCGTACACATCGTTTGGGCGTTAAGTGTACAGTATCATTCACACCTACTGTTTTTATTTTAAGTTCTTACCTTAAACTGGTATGCTTAAATCAAAAACTGATATGTTTTAGTTACAATGTTATGTTTAAAAAGGGTATGTCATTTTTGCAGTGTTTTAGGTTTTATGTATTATTAGCATGTATTTACTGTGTACGCCTTGTACGTGTTTATTTAATATTAACTATTATTTTTATTTAATATCAAATAATATATTTAGCCGAAAAGTAATTTTACTATGAAAGATAGCACGGTATAAATTCGCATGATAAAAAAAAACACTGTACTGTCAGTTTTATGTAACAAGCGTTTTTAGAAAACAAATAGTTAATAGTCAGGAAATGCTGGCTAGTAAACCTAGGTTGCTATCTTAGTGCGTTCGCACTCTATCACTGAGCTACTTTGGTCGCTGACAATTTTTTTGTTACAGTCAAATACAACATGAAGAAATTGTAAAACTAAGGCCCTCCGCACACGAGGCAACTGGTTGCAAACCTTATTCCCAAATCTACCCGAAGCGAATGTGAATACAACTGTTGTTAGTGAGAGATCGAGATATGATATAAAAGACGAGAAAGGCACACGAGTCGGCTGATTGCAAACTAAACGCGAAACGAAGTTTTCAACGAAAACGTCGAGCCGTGTATCGTGACTCTATAAAATTTTTAACAATAGCAAAACAGGGGATTGTATTTGATTGTATGTATGTATTTAAATACGTCTCGTAAACATCTCTGTTGATGATGTCATCATGAAACCAACAGTGCCCTGCGACCGAGAAATCTAGTCACTGAATATATGCTCAAAACCAGTTTAAAATCAGTTTAGTTACGTCGTGCCGTGTGTTTTATCTCATTCGTAAACACGTTTGTTCTTTTACTAACAACACAGTTGTAATGACATTTGGTTCGGGCAGATTCGGGACTAAGGTTTGCAACCAGTCGCGTCGTGTGCTGAGAGCCTAATAGTACACAAAGGAAGGTTTTGTTTTATTCTCTTAACTGGTTCCTTGTACTACGACATTATTATTTTTGCAGCTGAAAATAAAGATTAAACTAAAACTAAATTAGTAGGTGGGAATGATACTCAAAAGCACGTTGTACTTACTATATATTATCAAATGGAATGAAAATAAAAACAGCCCGTAAAAAAATATTTAATGTTGTGTGTAGTGAAGCAAGTGTGTCATAAAAAATACGACTTAACGTTATTTGGTTTTTTTTGTGAGAATATAGAATGGACTGAATTACTTACGCTTGTGTGAGCCTCAGGATGCTGCGCACATGTTAATAAGACGAGAGATTATGCACGGATGGTTGATAGCTGAGCACTTGATTATTTAAATACACAAACATGAGAAAGTCACTATTACTGCCTTATTAAAAGATTGCTGTTCTATTGGAATTGTTGCCAACCGAAATCGTAAGCTAATCGTAAGATCCAAATAACGTTATTTACTGAAATTTTGTCATAAACGAAAACAGGAACGTATTATGACGAAAGCAGAATTGTGGTAACCGGCTTCATTAAAAGCTCTTAAAGAAAGATCTTCAGAATAAAATCATGTTTACACCATGCACCTTGTATATTATTATTATTATTTATTGTAATGTTTCCTAAATCCATAAATTACATTCCAAAAGATTTAATTACATTCCAATTCCAAAAAGAAAACCTACTCCCCTTGTCTTCTTTGTCTCTTCGTCTCTTTGTCACTTTAGATTAAAATCACTTCTGCTCTGGCGTTACTTTTCTTTCCTCGTTCCTTTTCTCTATTTCCGCTATCCACCTCTTCTCTTCACTGCCTCCCTTTAATAACTGAACAATATTCTTCTCGCTCATTACTTTTTTCTGACAAGAAAACTTAATGTGTTTCAAACTGCGTTCCGCACACTCTAGGTATCTTTTTTCTTTCTCCTCGTCTCCCAATCTAAATCTGGCTCTCCTAACACCTTGTATACAACTTCTTATAATATTTAAAATAAGAAATCTTTTTATGGGACAAGTACAGACAGGTTAGCTTCCAATAATTACAGAAAATATAATCTAGAAAAAGAAATCTGAAAAACCATTTATTGGAGTACTTTATTTTAACACCCGACAGGCAAATAACTTTCACCACCATCATTCTGATTATAATCGGACCATATTCTCCTTGATCTTTAAAGATGCATAAATAGTTGTTGTATATTTCCATCAACAATAATAATCGTGTTCAGGTCTTGTGATACATTGCGTACATAAATCACCACGAAAACGTAAAAGAGAAAATTTCTAAAGGTGTACAAATAAAATCTTTAGATCCACAAAAAAATGTTTTTTGGGACCTCAGGAAAACTTTGTTATTCCTTTTACCCTGGGTTACAGGAACTAGAAGATTACCGCGAATAGGAGCGTCCTCCACCTCGAAAATTCAAATTTAAATTCCGGTTTGCCCTTTCTTCAACCTTGAAACATAAAAATTGCTGCCTAAAATATACAGTTGGCTTCTTTTTAACGATGAATTTCTTTGACTATAAATGGTTTGTTTTATATTTATATTAAAAATATTCACTCCTAATAAATTATAAATTTTATTAGCTTATGGTTTTTTTTATGAATATAAATAATTTTTCAATTAACTTATATTATATTATGATATTACTAATAATATAAAAATGTGTATGTAAATGTTCAGAACAATTGCAATCAAGAGAAGATAAAAGTTATGATGTCTAAAGTTCTAATTATGAATAATCTCAATATTGACAGACACTTATAAGACCGACAGGAAGTTACAGATAAAGGTCACTTACAAAATACAATAACTGTCGGATACATCGTCATGTTCATGTAATGCTTCTCTGAAAGTTGTAATCAAATAAGAGCAAGAGGTTTATAATTCTGATTGTTGTCTGATGTTGTGATTGAGTTAATGAGAAACAAGCGGGCATGATGCTTCCTAATTAAAGCGTTCGATCTCTAACACTTTTAAAATAATTTTCCTTCAATTTCCAGGTGATGGCGCAATGTCTAGCAGTATTGTTGTGACAGCAGACCCAACACCCATCTCAGGGTCACGGGTCATGGCTGGAGTCACCTCTGGAGAACATGAAGATCGCCATCATAAAGATGGTGATATTGTGCATGAAACAAAGGGTGCCCTCACATTCAGAGGTGCCAGTGAGGCTGGAAATAATGGAGGTGCAGGTGGTGATCCCGATGAGAGGGCAGCGGGGGTCATATCTGGCGAAGATCCATATCGAGAGCTGGAACTCTATCTGGAGAAAGTACAGGTTAGTTCATAACTATTATTTATAGATATTTAGCATATGGATAATAAATTTATGATTTATGGGCTTTAAAACTATATCCGTATCTGAAACGTGTTAAGAATACCTTAATAATAATATTAATATAGAAGTACCATAAATACTTGGAAACGACAAATCAGTACGAGCGTGATGAATTACTTTTACGATGATTTACGGTTTTCAATTTCATTCTGTCAAATTAAATAGTGTTAATTATTTGTAACTATTGCTAGCGTGCAGATCTAATACATGATTCGTCCTTTTAAGATGCCGGACGTCAAATCACTCGTAAACTAAATAGCTAAACAGTTATAGATATAAAATATGAAATGCTTTTATTATGTATATCCGTAAAAACTTATATATTGTGCTTTTCACATAAAATTTATCGCTTAAACGCAGATAGAAATTTTTTTTACGTAGTGCAATGCATTTTGTACTTTTTCAATTAAATATTTTTAGTTTCTTTGATTTCTGCTTTTTGGTAAATTGATGGTGACGAAGAGGATAACATAAAACGGGTACTCGTGTCTCGTGTCAATTATTCAAGCAATCGAATATCATTGATAGATGAACCTTATCTATAACATTCGTAATATGTAAAATTCGTTTTATAGTAATACTAGTTGAGATGCGATTCGCAGCAATTGCGAAAATACTCCTTTTTTATTTTTAAGTAAAGGTGTTCCCTATCTCCGTACAGTACAGTAAGCGATATCCCGAAATCTTTTGTGTAATGTACATATATATATTTGCGTGTATAAATATTCAAAATATTTTAATGTTTATATTATGCTGCATGTGTTACATTTATCTCGTATATTTTAGCCTCTTAAGGTAGTGTAATTCTCTATTTATTATCATCGATAGCAACCTTAAGATAAATTGATTATTCACAATTGAATCGATAATGATAGTGACAGTCTAGTTAGCATTTACACAGCTCTAATAGACAAACTGCATAAATATCGTGATTGCATTATGCTTAATCAGTAATCAGAGGCAAATACAAATTTAATCGTATTCGTGCATTGCATAACACGTTCCTATTTCCAGCAAACTAAAAGATAACAATAGAAAAGGGGTAACCTTAATGTTAATCGTAAACCCATTGTGAAATCTATCGTTACTTTATTTGTAAATATAATGACCGAATCATGAGGCATGATGTATAAATTATACTCTACGTATATGATAATGTTCTATACACTGTACTGGCTCTGGACCTCTATCCAGAGGTTGATACGATCAATTTGTCGATGAACTTGTCCGTCCGATGCGGAACAATCACCATAACCAGCACCATCGAAGGTGTGGTGTGTTTGAACAAACCATGGATATTATACTACAATACATTTTAACAGCTGTAAAAAATGAACTGTCATTAAAACAATATCTGACAAATTGTTGAATAATTTATTTCAAGATTTCACGAGCACAGGTGTTGCCAAAAAATATGATTGTCCTATTTTTTTTATTATAAATTTAACACCATTAAAATTGACAGCGCATTATTTGAATGTTGGTTATTAAAGAACGCTTCGGAGCAGTGGTTTACAATCACTGGTCCACGGGCTAATGTTGTTCCCATGAAAATGCAGTCATATATTTCCCTAGATACTTGTAACTGCGATATAAACTTTCCTTTTGTTTTGAATTTAGTGTTACTATAAATAAAACCTTTCTCAGAAAATACCTTTCGCAAAGGTATTTTTGAAAAATTTGAAGAAGTAAACAATACCATGTAAACCTTAAAAGTATTATTAAACGTAATTTAAACATAATTTACTTACATTGTTATTAAATAATTGAAAATAAGGACTGTGGTCCTAAGAAGCCCATAAATTATTAATAAAAAAAAAATAATAATTGAAAATTTCATTATAAATCTTGTACTAATAAATTAATTTAAGTTATAACATTCTAGTAACATTACAAACGTAACAAGCTCTTCAGAAACGTACATTTATATTGAAAATAAGTTATATTATATAACCTTACATTACATTAAAAAAACACATGTAATTTGTGTGACGTAATGTATTACATTTAACCTATACACAAAGTATGGTAAATAAATAATTTTTTTGACAACATTACTTACATATTATATGTCGATGATAATAATATTAATAAACCATTACAATTTTTACGAGACACAAAATTAATAAATCCCCAATAAATTAAAAATAACCTAAAACTAAATTAAAAAAAAAAAAAATTGGCGGAATGCTATATCTTCTATTCATCCTTCCGCAAGCTTAGCAAGGTTGAAAACCAATGCTATAGAATATAACCAAATGCTTTACAAATTATAAAGGAAGAATTGATTGATTTATTTAAGAATAAACTTCCTAGGCGAGGCAGCTTTTGTTAAACCGATTTCTTTATGATTTAAAAGCTGACCTCCAATGTCAAATTATCTTGTAACTGTTTGTTAATGTAGAATCGTGTCTGGACTACGTTAGGCATTGAATAATATTTGATTTAATTAGCACTTCTTGATATGCCGTAAGTGTCAAACGTGAAACTAAACGTTAAACAATGTTGATGTGTTGAACCATTGATGAATTTAACAACGGATTAAGATCAGTGGGCTGCGCTGGGGGCTGACTGTAACGGAGACTTGATTTGTGTTTGCTGCGAGTTTAATTATATTTAGTTGTGTTAAATACGAAGATAATACGTTGTATTGGCACATGTATTGATGGGATATTATAATACAAGCAAAGAAGTTACTAAATAGGCTGTCAAATTATTTAAAATTCGAGTTTGATAGTGCATACAATAGTGTATACATTCCCAATAAACACAGTTACGTATGTGTAATGTTTATTAACCATAAAAGGTATACCTTTTATATAAAATATTTTTATACAGAACAAAAGTTATCTTTCAAAAGAAATTTATGTTGTACGTTGTCAGTATATTATAATAAGTTATATAATGTTTTTGAAAACGAGATGAATCGGGTCTATTTCATAAATCGCGTCATAGATATGCATATCATTAATAATAGGCCAAAATTGAGTTGTTAACATCTCTGCATAGCATAATCCATTGACCATAAAACCGCATTTCCAGCCGTATCTTCGAAAAGAAACGGCCCAACACGCCTCCGGACCACATAGCGCACCTGGATTTTTATTATTTTATTGCGAATTTCGAGCGAAATTGAATTTATTGCAACAATTGCCAAAGCATCCACTACTGATATGTCAAAAAACTAAATGCCAAAACTGTCATGTTGTTGGTGTTGCCTCCATTGAAAAAACAAAGTTCTTGTTGAAAAACCTTATACTACAAACCAGGATGAGGCCATAGGTAGTCAATCAAACCATAAAATAAGTTCTTCCTTAAATTGCTAATCGCATTTGGTGTCACTCTTACAACGTGTGGATACAAAAATATTCATGTACCGATTTGAATGCAACCTTTTGTACTTAAACGTTTTATTATCAGCAGAGGCGATCCTGATCGCTATTTTACGTATAGGTTTCTTGAATACCAAGTTTCATGTAATTTCAGATAAGTTCGAGTATTTCTTTAATCTCCCTAATAAATATTCAGCGGCTATTTACTCTCAACGTAAGTACACACACACACACACACATAGTAAGTTTTTTAAGCAGTAAACTGATAAACTGCACATTACTTATAGATGTTTCTCAAGTTATTTGCACTTTTATTGCAATGTTATATAAACTACTTTAAGATTAGATTAAAGTGTCGATTAATAAACATTGCAGCAATGAACTTTGTTTATATAGGAGCTTAATATTGTATTATATTTATGAGTATTGTTTGACAGTGTTTGAAATGGCAATAATTATAAATCAATAATTTATTGTTATTTGAATATGCAACGGTAGTTAAGTTTCCTAATATTTACAAAGAAATATTTTGTCTTGTGATTTTGTAATTATGCTAATAAACACTTTGAATCGTAAATGTCGGAACTTGTTTTACGTTTAACAAGCTATTAATTTCTTTATATTTATTAGAGTAATTACCTATGTGTAATACGAAGGTAGATGTATTTGATTTGACTTGTGTTAAGTTCATTTCAAGAAATGTTTTAATAAAAGTACAATTTAAATGTTAATAAAGAAAAGGAAGGGATAAATTTCATTTTATTTGTCTTAGCATGCTGTTCCATTTCAAAGATTTTTTTAAAATCAATTTAATTGAGTTCAAAGTTGAACATGAACTGAAATATTTGCAAGAGAATCCTTAAATATTAAGAATTAGACAATTTTGCATATCTGCTTCCTTACTGTTTATTCATTTGTTAAATAAATAATGTTTTTATAGTTTTTTCTATGGTATGCTATTTTTCTTAGTTTCTGTATAATTATTATCAGTTAACGGCCAGCAAGAGGGGTAAAATAATATCATTCACCTAATAGAATTTTGTAGCATTTCTTTTTAAAGTTATTATGTATAATTATTGTTCTTTACGGTTTTGCCCAGCCTGAGGTTAATCTGAGTTTTTCTAAAATATAAAGTACAAAAAATTATGACCGCATTGAAACTAATTACACTAGAAATTTTAAACGTACTATTTGACTTAGAAAATTAGTTAAAAATGTCTTTGAAGAATCGTTTAGTTTTAACGGGTGCTTTAAAAAAATATAAAATAGAGTCTACATCATATTTACCATTTTCAGAAATGTATGAATCTTATGGCAAGTATATATAAGATTTATTTTAAAACGCATTAAGATGCAAATTGCAAATCAGGACACCACTCTGAGTCATTGTGTAATGGGAAAGAAAGAAAGGTTTTAGAGCGTCATGTACAAACCATTTTGCGCGTTGCATTTCTTAAATTACAACATTACTCCTTTTTCTTACCTGGTCCATTTCCACCACTGAACCAATGCACCAACGTATTACTGATAGCGTTTGCTATAAATTTAATTCTTATCTCATGTTATTATTTTATAAATGTGTAAGAAAATCGTGCAAGAATTCACACACATTTAAAAACTTTGAAAGATTTCACCGTCTGCTTTATGAATGGCGACGAGACCAACTGACTGCAGTAGTGCCAACCCGCCCGCCACATTAGGTCGAGGGAAGTCATGCCAAGTACTCGTAGCCATTATCTTAAGACACAAATGCCTACTCACTCCTCACTACTGTATGGTCGGTCACACGGTAAAACATTTTTACTGTGAGAACTGTAAAACAATTGTTGTAATATCTGGAACCAAGCGAAACGGTATTTGTCTTATTCTTATTGTTGGTAACATATTTAACCTTTTGTTTAGAACTTAACTGATACGTAAACACACCTATGTACTTACGAAAAGAACAAGCAGATTCAATTATAGTCTTTTATTGTTTTCTAACCTTGAAACTAACCTATTATTATTAATTCTATTGATTTTAAATCTCTGTAAATAGCAGAAAAATATGTTTTCTTTGTATATTGGTAGACGTGATTAATTATGTGATACAATTCAGGCGAAGGTCGCACGGCGATGTGTGTCAGTGATCCATATGCAGGCCCGAATTTGAGGGATGGCAGACGCGGGGCTACTGCCAAGGGGCCTCCACAATAGAAATCAAAGCACTAAATTTTTGAAAGACTTGACAGAAAAAAATTGTTCCTTTTATTCGGAAAATAATTAGGAGCCTCCGCTCCATCGTTGCCCCAGGGCCTCCACACCTCTAAATCTGGCCCTGTCCATATGAGTTAAACTTTACGAAACTTTGGATTTCTGATTTAAAAGTGATATTTATGCAGATATACAGTAGATAATGAATCATTCGGTATGCTGTAATTGAGAGTTGAAATACCGTAAGCAGGGAATCAATTGAATGAAATAATTCTATTATATAAAAATAAATTAAATTATAAATTCAACTGTGATAAATATCTATAATATAACAACTGTTAATTAATTTTTGAAACAGTACAACTACTTATATGTATAATTAGATTTTAAAATGAATTGCTTCCAATCGGGATTATTAATAACAAACAACTTGTTCGTATCAATGCTATGTAATTAATTTTTAATTAAAAAATAATAATTACACAGAGTACCATGAAGTAAGTGGATTGTGTAACATTGTGTGTACATCGATACAAAAATAGATGGAACATCGATACTTGTATTTATTGATTTATATTTGCTACTACTAAGTAAATAATGTATTTATTTGCAATCTTGTTTGTCTTTTTCTTGTTGTTTTAAAGTAAATAATAAAGGTAGATACCGTGAAGGGCGATTTGTTATTAATTAGTTAATTAAAGAAAACATGATCGCATTTAATAGCAATATTAACTGGAATAATACCGAATGGCGAAATCTATGATGAAATCATGGGCGCCGACAGGATTACTTTCAGGGAGGTGCATATGTATTAGGTTGGTGTATGTTGTTCAGTGTTCATAGGAAACGTGAATTCATTGACATGGTGTTGAACAAGTTTGGACTAAAGCCTAGATTCCTTAAGTTCAAATCAGTGATTTTATATCCTCCTACCTATCATTTTATGATTTCAATAATCTAAAAAATGTAGTATATATGGTTCTAATCATTCATAACAGGGGCGGCCTTAGCCAGTGCGAGGCCCGCGAAAAAAAAAAAATTTTCGCCGCCTCCACACCTCCAAAATGAATGATAACACGACTACTGTACTTAGTGCTTAGTCAATATGTCAAGCACGTCAATGTTTCCAATGTGCCCATCCTATATATGCCAGTTACATTATTCCCTAATAAATATTTATCCATAACAATTGCACCAAACATACTTACTTTTATTTGCAAAACCTTAACCTACAACATGCTGAGATTATCACCATAATTATTCCAGTCCAGTAGTTTATGGACTTATGGCTCACATTTTCTTTGTGGTGCAGTTCTTGTAAGCTGTAAGAGATAACTCTAAGTTACAAACGTGACATTTAAAGCAGTTTCAACATAGCGCTGTTATATATTTGTTAAATAAATTACAATATTGGTCGTTATCTTATCGCCTCGCCGGGCCGGGGCACATTTGGTATTGATTTATACTGCAATCAATATTTGCAGTGGACCTTTCCGTACCAGCTACATAGTACTATGCCACATGATTAGTGATTACTGATTATCAAATTGTATTAATGCTGTAAGCATTTTGTAAACACATTTGTAATTGTTATTAATTATTCTAATTGTAATAAGGCTTTGTCATTGTTCACGTACCGTTATTTACGTATTACGTATTCCCACTTGAGATTCCAACAATTAATTAACTTTTTGAGTTACAGTCTTTAAAGACTTTAATGACATTTTATTTCTGTTGTGGATCTTGTTGTAATAAAAACAATTTGAGTAGCCCTAGGATCTTTTTAATCGAAGAAATATAGTTTTGCTATATTTTTTATGTTTTATTTTATTAAAAATGTATACTTTCATACGGTATGAAACGGTATTATGAATTTAGATTGACAAAAATATAATGTGAAATATAATTTGGAATTGATATTGTTGAAAGACAGATTATTCTACAAAGTTCACCATTATATATTTTCTAACAAAATTAGATAACTGCTACAGCTATTAAAAACATTTTACTTTTAATATAAACTTTTTAATATACTTATTCTTATTTTAAATACGTTATATTACAATTGTCTATACCGTTCGTGAAAACAGCTTACGGATCTCTGAGAAAATTTTAATTTGGTCCTCTTCTGTTCTTTGTTCCTTTATTCTTACTGCTTTACATATGCAGTACGTTAGACAATAAGTCAAAATTTATTTTTGAAAAATATTTATTCCATTTATTCAATCAGGTATCGCAAAAATTTGGAAACTTTCGAATTATTTTGCTTTTCTTATAAAAATATCACAAATTTTTTACTGGAACATAAGTCATTTTAATTAGTTCTAATAACTACTATAATACGTAACTTTTTATACGTCTATGCAATTCATTCTCGATTTTTTATTAAATTTTTTGCACATATTTTATTATTTTAATAGCATGAATATAATAAGATATATACATTTTTATAATTAAATATCTGTTTCATTACATTTCTCATTTTTTGCTTATTTCGACTAGACGTAACATAACATCTGCGGCATTTATTATCTGCACGTCTGTAAAATATCAAATAGTTGTATATGAATCACACGTTTTTATTACAACTCATATGCACAAAACATTGAGACAGTTGCAGATGCTATTTCTTTTAATCCGAGTCTGTTGAAAAATAAACGCAATAATATTAGGGTTATCTCACACTGCAGCTGTTTTTTCAGCAGGGTGTAGTTGTAGTAGCACACTTTATCATGAGAGAAACGTTATATTTTATGTTTATTAATATACTGCTGTATGTATTTCATACGTCCATACGTTCATACTTTTAAACATCAAAGTGTCGCACTACGATCTACTTTATATCGCATAGATCCAGATCGTAGTGAGATACATGCATATTCGTACATAACGAAAGTGGAAAAGTACAGTACATATATACAGTGGTGTATTAATAAACATTAAAGTTAAAGGTCTATCACATGATAACCCTACTCAAAAGTAGTCAGACGTTGTGTGAGGCCAGCCTTACACTGATGCATCAAATGCAAATTGAGACTAAAAATAAAAGATGGATATGACATTTATACAGAGTAACATGAACAAAAACAATAAAATTTGATCCCACTATATTAACTTATTTATTTTTAATTAAAGTATTTTATTTTACTCATGGGAACTGTACAGTTATATTTTATAGACGCCTACTATGTTTTCACTTTCATGTATCAGCATCCAGTGTAGAGCAGTGGATGTAACTGGGTACAAACACATGCAAAAGTATTTTACAATGACTCGATATTACGTCATTATCAAGAAATGATTAAAACAAGTTTTAATGAGATTCTCTCGAATTAGCACAACTGCAACCGCGCGCGGTAGATATTTCTGAATATGTGTAGTGAATTCTAGGTTAAACAGTTGGACTTGCCTTGCTGATCGATTGATAGATTATTTTACGGGCTCTTCTAGATGTTATCCTTGGACTTCTTTACCATCCAATAAGGATTCATGACAAATCTGTAACATATGTGTAAATATTGAGTTTATAGTTGACCTAAACAAGAACAAACACGCTTTGATCGTTTTTTATTTCAAGTTATCACTGCTAAAAACATGCATGTAATATTTACCTCTAAATATATCTGTCTGATATGTTTATGATTATGTGAACGCTTAATGAAATATACGTTTAAATCCTGGAATCGATTTTTTTTTAGATATCCAACATATAGGCTAAGTTTTACGATCTTTACCTCATTACCTACATTGCTGTTAACGCCTACGTTAAAGAACAAAACCTGACATATATTGTGAAGTTATTTAGTTCATTAGTGGCGCGATGTTTGTTTAATAATTAAAGAAATTAACACAATATTGACATGGTATCATTCTTCTGTCGATTGTATTCATTTGTGTATTTTGTAGCTGTTCTCCTCGTCTGGTATCGTACTGAGTTGTGTTGTGTTCTTTATGTTGTATACACAAAACACATATGGCCTGACAGACAGTCAGTCGAACGACCGTGCAGTGCATGTATCTGTTGTTGATTCGATGAAACAAGCATTGCACAGAATATAGGTACTCGTAGCAATCCTACGCAGTATTCAAACCGCATGGATTAAAATTCTAGAAAAATGTATGATATGTGTGAACAGAGGTGAATTAAATAGCGGGCGAACCTCCCGACCTTCACAGTGACTGAATATATTTGAACTTTCCGTGAGACTAAAAGAAAAAAGTTGTTTCAGTGCACTTTTCATTGTAGTGCCCACAACACTAGTTCGCCACTGTGTTCGAGTCCGAGGACAATAGGTTAACCTAAACTGGTTGAGAAGTCAGTATATTTCAAGTTTGTTTTATTCATAAAGTATGGTTTATAATAGCAATAATGCATAAATGTGTAATAAATAATATGTGTGTACTGAGTTAGTATAAGCCAATACAGCGCTTCCCAAACTTCAGTCAGTCTTTAAAGTAATTGGGATTATCGGAATATCACAATCTCAAATTTCCTGCACTGCTTTCGAGAAATAGTGTTATCAGTTACAGAGGTGGAGTCAAATTCGATACCAATCAATCGCAGATATTTAGATGATGAATCCCATAATCTTGAGACCAAGACGTTAAAAATAGATTTTTACCTTTCTAAATTAAACAGAAGATGCTATCTCATACATAAACTTATAATACACGATATACAAGAATTCAAAACCTCAAGCGATCGTAATATGACAAAAAAAGTTGAATGAACAGATGAATTTTTAAATTAAATTTTTTTATACCATTGATAGTATATCTACATATACTTTATACATACCTTATATTCATGTAATATTTTATTTAAGTCTAATCTAATATAAGAATACATTATTACTATTTAATCCTTGAAGGATTCTATAATCCTTAAGACAGTCTACTTATGAAGTTTTATGATTTATTTTTCAAGAAGCTATTGAAGGTCACAAAATGTTGTATTTTATGTAAGGAGTAATTTTTGTTATGTTAGATAAATCTTAAATAACTGTGTTTAACGTAATTTTATGTGTCTAACTTATTTAAATTATAAATTGATTTTTGACCAACGCTGCCAATTAATAACAAATTCATTTCTTTGCTGATTCTTGTCTATGGACATCATTGTATGCACTTTGGAATATTTAATTCGACTTGATTTTGAGCTTATGTCAATTATTTTCTAACCCACAGGTATATGGATATGTTATATACTTATAATTCAAGGTTTAATTCATATCTTAATGATTACTGCTAAAACGAAACATTACGGTACCAGGAATTACTGGAATGCAAGCGATAAACAATCATTTACATATATATGTGCTGTAACATTATTATGCAACAAATAATATTATATAACTTGTTATGTAGCTATTTTTAAAATAGTCATTTGTATGATGCATTTAAATTCATTTTGTATTTAATATGACTTACATTAAAAAAGCCTACTGCAATTCGATTTTGTTAAAAAAGGTAGGAACGTTTTAGAAACTTATTAAGGACAAACTAGTAAAAACAAAAAAATTAAATGTATATTATTTTAGAGAAATTCTCTTATATAGAAGTTTTTAAATTCCGTTATATAGAAATTTAATTACAAAGTAGTTAAACATAATCAAACTGCATGCCGTGAACCTAGAAGGCCGGCCCTGTCTCCTATCCACCTGTTGTAACCGAATCAAGATCTTATCCTAAATAATTTCAGACTTATCTTGTATCGTCTTTCACTTAACAAATATTTTTTTAATTTGTAATTTAAAATTTCTCGACATCCTACACAAAATTATAAACCGTGATGAGAAAGTGAAATCCGCTGTCGTTTTTGTTGCCGTTACGTTGCCAGCGGGGGCAATTTTAAGCTTATTTTACATTTCAACGCATTTTTAATATTATTTACAAATAATATATGTTTTAGGTTATCAAGTTATCTATACTTCTGTAAACGCAGAGTACCTATTCATTCCGTCAATGACTTTCCAAAATAATACTCTAACTCGATAGCCTTAATTTATCAGCTTCTAAAATTTAATTTATTTAAATTTGTTAAGCTAAGAGCCACCGGCAAGTTACTTTGTTTTTCAATATGGCTCGAATAGATTATTTCTGGTGGGTTAGGTTTAGGTATCGGTGTATCAAATTCGTGCGCCGATCTATATTTCATGGAAACAAGTAGCCAGTTACGTAGGTTGGGAGTCAATCAATAATTATATATTATATATAATTATATTCCTTAAATAAAATCTAGATTAAAATAGCTTTGCATTCGCGATTAAATAAGCGAATGAACATAAATGTTAGTATTCTATCACAAAAAATAGTTCGGCTTCAGACTTTTCTTGCGCTGTGATTAGAACCATATCCTAACAGATTTCACAAAACGCAAAAGTAAAAAAGCTTCTTTAGATGTTTAGATGAACAGGTAACTTTTTTATGTTAAATAAACCTTTAATATATGTAATTATGTTTAGCGGGGTAAATCTAAAGATGTTCACTTTTCTTTAAATATTTTGTAGGATATAAACGCTAGAAAAAGAATCTAATTTCCAACTTGGATTTAGGTGCATGAGGGTCCATAATGTAGTCATACAGTAAACAATAATTCTTACATAAATTTAATACATAGTACATAAATTGGAATGTGTTACGTGCTTAGATTTAACAACATAACATTTTAAAGTTAGCATAAACATCGTTAATAATTAAATGTTTATTACCAATAAACCTAATGAATAAAGTACTCTAGTTATTAAAATAAACAACCTCTGGCTCTGGCTCCAATGTTAGGTAATAATTACATAAAACTGTTACTGTAACATCATTAATGACTTTTATTTAAACATAAATAAAAAGTCAGTACAAAAAAAAATACTTTCAAGTTTCAAAAGTAATTCTGTTGCACTGCAGTGGCCCTTGCGAGTTGTGACATGCGGTCCATATGGTAATATTCCCTTACCATTTATTTTAGTTGAAAGAAATAAAAACTGTTGACAAAGAAGTAGACGTTAGAAGGATGGGGAAAAACTTTGTTCCGTTGCGACTAATTAAATAGCACAGATGGTGCAGATGTAAAGCAGTGATGTTCAAACGCAATTCTACGTCTGTCTAGTTCAGTGATGGACAAAGTTTCTTACCGATTAGTTTTCTTTTGAAATTCCAGACACTTTTATAAACATTTGAGTTGTTTTTCTAAAGGTAATCTAATTTTCAGAAACCTCTCTTGATTTTGTATGTTCAAAGTATTTTGACTTCTTTATTTCCTGGGTTTTTATTTAATTAAAACTTTACCTCAGTCCATTAAACACGTTCATCTAACATAACAAAAATGATCTATTACGTAAACAATTTTATCTAATATGCAATGTTTTAAGACCTATTCTTTGAAAGACTTATCCTTTATGTTTTAAATTCCATACACCTGATTTCTTGGTACCTGTAACTCATAGAAAGAGGTTCTTTCTGTAATTGTAACTAACTTCATTCTATTTTTAAATTTAGAACCAGAAACAATTTTGGACTAAGTATCATATTAATTTAGAGCTCAGGACAAGACAATATCAATTCTAAATTCGTCATTATTTTTTTTTATATACATTTATAATACTTAGTTTTATATTCTAAATTAAATTACTGCTACTCAAATTTTCTTTGTCATAACAAGATCATAATACTGTTATTTTATAAATAAGTAGTATTCCTTTTTATGATATACTGTTAAAATAATTGAAAATTGTTTATTGGAATCATTGCTCTATCATATTTTTAGGGTTAACACAAAAATGTTTAACTTATAAATTAAATAAATTTACTAGTTATCAAAACAATTCTCGAATTTAAAAATAAAAATATATTTTTGAAATATTCATAATGAATGCCGTAACAAATTGGCTCCTACGGTTTTAGGGATTAAAGTTAATTAAACATTTTTCATTTATAAGATGGAACAAATTATCATTTAGAAATAAAATGCATTTAAAAAATAAATTTAGTTTTGAACATCCCACGCCAACAGATCGCAGCGCTGTGTTTTAATATTTGAATTCATGTAAAGTAATTAGCTGTTAGAATCTAATGTAAATTAAAACCCACCAGATGTATATTTATGAGTGTTTATTATAATCAAACGATAATTATTGACACTTCTTATCTTTATTGCTACATTGTTTCAACATATAACTGTCACACATTAGTTTCAATCACACGTGGTTTATTTTAAGCCCGCTAGAGGTCTCCAAAGTTGTCGCTGTTGTCACACAGTGTAGTCTGTAGCAGATGTGCTCAAATCGCTGCTTGTGATCTTTTGAACTACAAAATATAAATATATTTTAACAATTTTTTTTTTTTTTGAGAAATTGTGTATTTCTTTAATTTCATTTATTTAACGTCGGTCTATTTTCGATGCTGAGTGCTAACACCAATGAACCGGACTTTTTATAATGATTTATTTTATATATATTTGAAAGATGTGAGTTATAGGCATAAAGGTAATCTCAAAATGCGTCCCGTAAATCGAATCCGAAGACACAACTGTCTTTCGACGTTTCACCTGTTAAAATTAATGTTTTTGTTTGTAGTTTCAATATTTTGGATGGGAAATTAATCATGAAATATTATTTTAACTTAATATATATGTACTCTTACATGATAAATATTATTTGTACATAACTTATAGTAACAAAACAAGTGGTTTCAATTTGAAATTTGGCACACGTATTATAAATGTGTTTAGGTTGAATATACGAGTACATTGTACATTCAACAAACACACTTCATAACAGAAAGATTTAAAGCACTTATTATATAAACTAAACTAAAATTATGAAATAGTTATACTCATAAAATATACCGGAATATATTTATAAACTATAAAGTATCATTCCCACCGACTTGAGTTTTATTTTGTGTTTTAACCTTGAATATCAGTTTCAGTTTGTGCAATTACGTGTCTTTCGTCAGTAATATACTTAATCAATACTATACTTTAATATATATTCTTTAATCAAGTCATTAAGATCGATTACTTTTTGAGTGTTGTGAGCACAAACATACTCAGACTGAATTTTTGTAATTTTTTTATTTTTTCATATTTCACAAGTTTAAAGTTACATTTAAATTTAAATATAAAATCAAAACTAAAACTCAGTAGCTGGGAATAATCGTTAACTTTTGAATTTATAAACTAATCTCTCTATCATACTATATAACTACACGATAATAAATTATTCTCTAAAAATATTTATTGTTTTAAATATTTTAAAAAACATACAAATAATGTTTTAGCGAGATTTGTGGGAACATGTTTTAGTAATTTATGAATAATAACGAGTCAAATAAAGAAGAACAAAACAACTTTGTTGACTGTGAATAGAACCCATAATTCAAGTTTGTTTGCAATAAAGAATAGTGACTAATGTCTTACTGTCCAGTCAGTGCTAATGTACTAAGGAATGTACAATCAGTTGCGAATTGTAAGTAACAACAATGGCACATTGCATTGGAAGTTATTGAAATGAAGTGCATATAATACATCCTTATTTAGAATTAGAAATCCGAGGAAAAAGAATTCAGTGAAACGGATGTTAGTATTTGTAGTTACAGTGAAATCATGGCGATTGGTATCACATTGATATAGTACATAAAACTTGAGGGAATACCTTCCATCATATTCTGAATTTGGGCGTCTAAGAAATGAGACTAATTTCACAGTGAATATGTTATACTTATTATCAATAGAAAAAACTAGTTTTCGTGCTAGAAAATAAATTAAATATATACAAATATTATACAGTAAGTATTAAAATTATTAACTTATGTAAACATTATGTATGAAATAATGTTTATAGCTTCGCACGGCTCGAATCAGACATATCGTATTCATCGCATCAAACGTGGACATGAACACTAGTCTGTACTGGGCTTTAGAATTGGTTTCTTTTTCACATAGAAATGTTTACTTTAGTTTTACTGTGGGAAATACAGGATACACATTTACTTCTATTTATAATATATCGGTCGCTTTATAGTTTATTGCTTAGAAATTTATTTCCATAATAGGCCGGTCATTAAAATAATTGTGCTTATGTACTTATAAGCATGATTGTTCTAACATAAATTATAGTTCTGTATTGTTATTTAAATTTAGGTAATTAGCTAGTAATTGGTTTAAAAATATATCTGATTTATGGTGTGTGTGTTTTTTTTTGAGGTATCCAATGAATTTACAGTTTTTTTACTACATTTCTTTAAAAAATTATTTAAATTAATAAATTTAAATGTAGTTTTCAAAAGTTTGCTTCTCTTCCTTCTTAATAAAAACTTTTTTTTTTAATTATAATTCACGGGCTTCTTTCGCCCGTCTTAATTCATTTTATTAACATTTTACATAGTATTTACATTTCATTTATTATTACACTTAAACTTTTAAACCCTTTATATCCTGTCTATCACTAAGCACACTGGCCACCTCGCATATCTTAGTAGTTCCTGCATACTCGTTGGCAACACCACTTCATTTTTTACCAAAACTCTGTACAAATTATTTCTGCAGGCCTCCGTTTCTGTACATTGGAAGATCAAATGATCTGGATCTGCTACCCCTTCTCCACAATTGCACATATCTTCTTGCACCAGGTGATTTCTTTTAAGATGTGCCAATGCCCCTGTATGGTCTACCCTCAGTCTCGAGATAAGTGATAACACTCTTCTCGGACCTTGGGCTTTTCAGCACCAACGACGTCCGCACACCAAAGACTGTAAACTGAAAATTTTTCTTTTTTTCCCTGAATTGTTCCACATACTCTGCCACTTCTCGTTCACTTCATTTTTGAACTTTGCCAATAAGTCCACTTCATATTGAATTTTTCTATTTGCTACTGTTCTAGCTGCTTGTTGTGCGGCGTCGTTTGCTTTTTCATTTCCTGTGATTCCTTTGTGAGCAGGAATCCACACTAACGGTACATCGAATCCTTTCATCTTTTTTCTATTTAGATTTCTTCTTACTGTATAAAATATATTTCCCGCTTTTCTGATAATCCCTTATTAAAGACTTGGTACACATTATTAAATAATCTAAATTAATAAATATTTCTACTAAATGTTTGTCGCTCCATTTAAGAAAAAAAAATCGTTTCTTCGTACTCCGCATTTTGTATCAAATAGTTTCTCTTTAGCAAATATTTGTTGTGTGAAATATATTAATTAAAAATAAATGAAGATATCTATATTGTTAAAATTAAAAAAAAATATCATAATCATATTTAGGATGGTCTATTGTGATCTTAAGATCCGAATATCATTAATTTAAATTTATAGATTTATTTGTTTTACAATACACTTTAATACTTTATTATCATTGTATATTTTCAAATAAAAACAAATATTAGTAAATGCAAGTAAAAACTAATGAAGTCTAAGTTGGTCGAGAGACCTTACAAATTTTAACATATATTTAAATTACAAAAAAAAGAATTCTCAGTACATATACCAACTTTCTTTGTACAATGCAAGTAGCACCCTTAAATTGTTTAAAACCACGACATACAAACTATTAACACTTAATTTCCTAGAAGGTACTGCAACGCACCGCCGGGATATCAGCTCACGTACTACTCAGACAAACATGTATACATATTACCGCATTACGTATGCAAACATTGTAACACTGTGGTCTTCTGTGACGTCATCCTTTATCGTATACTTTCCCACATGATCACTAGTAGTACTGTACAGTGCATATAGTATGCATAAATGTACGAGTATATGTTGTCATATTATTATGTTACATCTTTTTATAAAACGGTATGTTTTATGCATGATGCTCTCTGTTGTGTGTCAGTAAGAATATATCTCAGACAAGGTATGTATATATATATGTATATGTAAATTACTTTATTCAAGGTTTTCAGATAAATACATTAGGTATTCATATATAAATCTAAAATAACTTTAAATCTTAGTAAGAAGAGACGCGAAAGTTTACGATTTTTCACCTGGTTGCTAAAGGAAGGGTCAATTAAAATAGGGTTGCTTTTCGAATTAACAGTGTTGGGTAATGTCGATGATAACAGATAGCAGATTTGTCGACTAAACCACACTGATAATAGTCATAGCTGTCGCTGCATACGCCTTCCCTCCCAGTTCTCTTCTCTTCTATTTTTATTCAATAAGGTTAATACATTAACGCAATTTTACTAATAACCAAATTGACAATTAACAGATATTTTTTTATTAGTAGCTAATGAAAAGTAAAATAATATTACTATTAATTAAGTTTCAAGAATGGAAAATGTTAAAGCCCTCCGCACATGAGGCGACTGATTGCAAACTAATCGAGTCGTGTTTCGTGACTCTATAGAATTTTTAACAATATATGTATGTATTTAAATACTTTTGAATAGTAGTTGTGCACATCTCTGTTCATGATGTCACCATCAAAAGCATGCAACCAAGGATGCCCTGCGTCCGAGAAACAGACTCGCTGAACATATGCTCAAAACCTGTTTAGGTTTCTTCGTGCCGTGTGTTTTCTCTCACTCGTAAACACGTACGTTCTCTCATTAACAACACAGTTCCATTCTCATTCAGTTCGGATAAATTCGGGGCTAAGGTTTGCAATCAGTCGCCCTATGTGCGGACGCAATAATAGTTAATTAAAACAGCGCAATAAAATGCAACCGTATTCAACTACTAAAAGAAGGAAATAAATAAAAATAGTAAGATAGAATAAAATTTGGGACTAATACTGAATTAAGAGCAAAAGAGCATCATAGCTTGTTGCTTACTTATAAAGTTAAACAACAATACAAAAGTCGGCAATATATTAATATTTTGTTGGCAGTGGTGCAGCACGCATGGCTCATCATATTTTTTGTAATACAATTAACAGCAATGAGTATTGACAAATACAGGAAATTCTTTTTATTTGATCTAGGCGGTTAACTTCATTGCTAGAGTAAGAGTAAGCCATTATACGCTTTAGGCTATTTTTATTGATAATGATTTATACTTATGAATACAGTTTGCATCTCTGGCGCACGTAATAGCGTTATAAAGTTGTATATGGGCACTATAAAGAAGTGAACAAACTATAAATAGGAGACGCTCATAACAGAAGAAAAAACAGTTAATTGGATATAAATTATATAATATTTTTTTATTAATATTATATTATTGTTGTTATTATTTAACTATATATGGCAGGTTTAATATTAGTAACGTATCGATATACAAATAAATATAATATGTAAAAATTGAAATATGGTATTATAATAAAGTAAATCTATAATAAAATACATAATTGTACGGTCTTGACTGGAGCACTGGTTTGAGACTCAATGGTTAACTAAGTGTCGTTTCCAGAACTTATAATTTAATATTCTTTAACAACGTGGTAAACTTAATCCTGGTAGTGTAGAGGCCAGTGTATTGTCTTGGTAATTTAATAAATGTTACGCTTATTAATAAATTAATTAGTACTCCACACTAAAGCACGATATATGTCAGTGTTAAATAACAGAACAACATCTACTGATGCTTTGCAAAAATATATGAACCCATCTGAAAAAAATACAACATCAAAACAACAATTAGATTGTGAACCATGACTGAATTTATATAAAACTGCACTCTATATTGATAACGTTGGCTATCAAAACCTTAATAAAGGTTGAAATAATCATTTTTGTCCCTTTAGTAATTATAGGGGTAAAAATGTATAAATAATGATTGAGTAGTTGATGTCATTCCCTTCCTGGCAGTTTTAATTAGTAAGATATAAAATAACTTGAAAGAATTAAAATTGTCGTAAAACTAGAGAAAAAGAAATGTCATAATAACTAAAGGAATCGTTTTGTGATGTTTTCCTGATTTTCTTACTAACAAAATTGAAAAAGAAACAGTCTCTATCGTTAACCTTTCCTCACGTAAAGAAAACATGGTCACAGTAATAGATAACGTAGTAGTACCTTATTTCCCCATTCGTACGTGGTAAAGCAGCCTTAATCTCTAGCGCCACATCGCACTGTATGCTGCATCACGATTCTTCTTTATTTACAATCATTATAATAGACTAATATAACTCAAAGGAAAATGTTTGTATAATGTATAACATCGAATACTGTGATGAGGAGAGGAAACCTCTCACTCTCTTTAACATCTCAATATACGGTACAGTGTATATGAATCGTACACAATATATCGATGCCATTAATTCCCGATTATAGCAAACCACGCACCACGCCACCGCGCGGTTGAATATGGTACTTAAGTTGTTATAAAAAATAACTATTAGTTGTTATTCTGACATGTTGTTTAACATTACGATATTTATTTTTGTGTTATTAGTCATGATTTTAAATTCAAATTGAATTTAACAGCAACAACCTGTGTGGCTGCCGTGTTCTTGTTCATGTTTGAGTGTCTGTTTGTCAACTACATCGTTTACCTATTATTAGATGTTGTGAAGAAGCGAAATCACAGGACCTTTGCTCAGTAGCGTATCGAGACTATTGGAGGCCTGGGGCGGTACTTAATATGGGAGCCTTTTAGCTCTTAAAATAAATTGCATCAAATTGCAAAAAAAATATATTCAATTCTTAATTGCAGAATAGACTAACCCTTACCTAAACATGGAATGAAATAATTTTTATTCCAAATTTGGTACATATATATTAAAATTTTCAACCATTCTAGTGATGATTAGTTCAAAGCAGCTGGCTACAACTATGTATTATACCTAGCATTCTTAGATAATCTTCTAGCTATGACCTTGGCACGTAAATTTATTGCTGCTTATAGTGGGAAGTACAGAGTACTCACTAATACCAGTACTAGTAAAAGGCCCCATACACACACCAATAAGTTTGGCTCCGCTCCGAACCGAGCATGCTCGCAGTTTCTAATACACGATCAAACCATACATGGCCAATATCAGTTAACAAGCAAATATCACGGTCTTCACATGAGTAATAATAAAATAAACTAATTTTTAAATAGAAATAATACAACTAATTTTCTATTTGTGTGAAAAAATAAGATAATAATATTTCGTAAAAGTAATTGTTGTTAGCAAATCAGTGAAGTAGGGGTTCTTTTTACAAGGTAACTTCTTTTTATATGCTTGTTGTTGTACTCTTCGTATTCCCCATTCCCTATACAGACTTGTAGTTTTATAATATACAGTACAGGTGCTCGGTTTGTGTTGACAGTGCAGGTCAATTAGGACTGAACACACCAGTCACCAACTATGTTCTTAGCACCCATACCAGTTACCAATGTAATATATTCGATTGTGCATGGGGCCTTTAACACTTACGACACTCACTTCATGCATGTCTTACAGTTGACTTGTGGCTGCTGCTTACAGACTTAAGTACATGTGCTACACACGCGCACTACTGCTCACTACTTGGCTCCACTTCTTATCGCTATTTTAATATTTACCTACAATAAGTAATAAATCTTAGAAACACATTATTTTATTTTAATTAGTGAGAGTGTTGAATTAATTATTTTTGTTTTTCTATTTACAAGCGACGTTTTGTCACTATCTATCTTTTCATTTAAATACTCGTAGTTTATGTTGTCACGTGATATTCTATAGCTACTTTCAACTTGTTATAAGAGTTCATTAAAATGTCTTTAAGGTCATGTGCTTAAGGTTTAATTATCTAAAAACCTGGGCCTTCAGTTTGGAACAAAGTGACTGCTTCATGTCAGCAGGTCAGCTTCACGGTCAAACTACCATGGATCCCAGTTAAACGGCTGCCGCAACACAACCGAGAATGCGGCAACTCATTAGAAGAAAATTTACCATTTATTTATTATCATAAAAAAAATGTTTACATTTGGTAATTAGCGGAAGATTACTGTGTTACTGTGTTTTGGAAAAAATGGAAAATTTTAATAATCAGTATATGTCAACTTGATGATCCGCCTAATAGAAGTCAAATTGCGAATGTAACCTACATCTAATTAGCGGCAAGAAGGTGTAAATTTTTTATTTTGTTTGGTTAATAATTTAGTACATTACAAACTCTAAATTGTACTATCTATTTGTTTGTTAAGATTACGTTTCTTACAACCTCATACTTTTCGATGAGTCTGGATCTGGACACATTGCCCCGTATATGCATATCTATATATATGAATTCGTATTGCACAATACGTGTGATCTTGTGCTACCCGTGCGGATATATGTGCAAACGGAAATGGTAAATCGACCCTCGTTATTTGTATTGAATACAGTGTCAAAATAAAAAATATTAATTCCATATTGAGTGTACGTAATGTTTTCCTACGACTACGACTCTAGCTTGAAACGGTAGACCCTCCGCACACGAGTCGACGGATTGCAAATTAGTCGACCCGTGTTTCGTGGTTCTATAGAATTTTTAACAATAGCATAATAGGGGATTTTATTGTGTCGTATTTGTACGTATTTAAATACTTTTGAATAGTATTTGTGCACATCTCTGTTCATGATGTCACCATCAAAAGCATGCCCTGCGACCGAGAAACATAGTCGCACAAAACGTGCTCAAAACCAGTTTAGTTTCGTTCGTACCGTGTGTTTTCTCTCACTCGTATACAAGTGCGTTTTCTTACTAACAACACAGTTCCATTCTCATTCGGTCCGGGCACATCGGTTTGCAATCAGTCAACCCGTGTGGGGACGCCCTTAAAATATAAAACAAACCTGCATATAGGTCGGAGTCAGTGTCGGTGCACTTATAGTTGGTGTACGAGGCCACAATACTCCTGGGTTTTTTGGTAATTTATGGAAAAGAAGGCAAATTTCAGAATAAGTGAATGCGTAGTACCATTTTCCCAAATTTAAACTTTGTAAATCTGTTTGTAAGTTGATTTCATAATGTATTTATTATTATTTCCTAACCCAACTTTATTATTATTCAAAATGCGTTCCTGCGCAGAGCAAAATAACATTACATGTATAATTATGCTGTCAATATTATAATTAAAACAACACCTACATCAGGTGACTCACACAGTCACAGTCACTGTCACATTCAACAAGTCGTTGTTTTTTTTTATACTTACACGTAATGATGCAATAACGTCACCGTTTTATTTTTCTTTTCTTTAATTTTCTATTCTTATCCATCATTACTGTTCCCACATTTGTAGTTTTATTATGTTACGCTCTGTTTCGCGGACAATATCGTTTTATATTTTTATGTATATAACATCACGGCCACCGCGTCTAAGTTATCAAGTGAAGTTAGCTGTTAGACGGTAAAGAGTTACCAGATGCTCCGGCAGGTGGATCCGAACCTTGATGTTTTACCGTGACGGGCCGTACGGTGTGCGGCTGGTTGTTGATTGCAGGCCCGCATCAATCAATGGAAAAGTAAGACAAGTGTCTATAGTCCGAAGTTAATCGGGGCAATTGCGACTAGATACTGGATTTTGTATATTTATTTGTCTAATTTCTATAACTTCTCTTTAATTTACGCTATTTATACTTTTCCCTTTACATTACTTTTATACTTGTGGCTATAGTTCGAATGGTTTCTTTCTCTTCTTTTTTCTCTTGGTGTCTTTCTACTTAGTGCTTAATAGATACTATCAATTTCGGCGAAGCAACTATGACTAGATAGAATTGATTTGTCACAGTAGGGTTAAAAAAGAAAGATAATTTATTTCGTCAATTATCACTAGATGCAATGGTAATTTGGCACAAGAAAGTAAATTTTTAATATTATTAAAAAAAAGTTCTTTTTATATGTTTATAAGGAGATGGTGGATGTATGTCGATTTTATATTTTGTCTAGGGCCCGGTGAAGGCTAAATACGGAGCTGTTTCATTGTCATCCATGATAGATTATTCCGCAAAACATTAATAGCGGATTGTCATCGCATCACCACCAGTATCCAGACAATGTACGTGAATTAGATCATTGTTGCTTAGAATCTTGTTCAATCTAATTTAAAGAGTTGCTGTCTGTGACTAATTATATACGATATTATAAAGAATGTTGCAGAATTTCAAAATTATAATTGCAATGACAAATAGAAGAAGTATCTTAAGGATATCTCGTAGTGTAGACAAGGTCTCGCAAATATACAGAGTCGCATTGAGTTTTGAGGAGTCCTTTTGTAACGAGACGTTAAATAGTTTTATATTTGAAAACATGGAGTGCTAATACAAATTTGTAAATCGATTGTCATTTTAGTACATCTATATCTAACTATATAACCGTGAAGTAATGTTTCGTCTTTAAATTAGAAAAAAATACTTTTAGAAAACGTTTCATTCATTAAAACAGAATGCGTTGGTTGCTTTTCGTGCTGGTATGTGGACTTTAGCATAAAGTTTTACATTACGCGTATCGTATATAATGTGTATTTGTATTCCACAAGAATTGAGGTACCTTTTATTTATATCTTGTGCCACTCCACTCGATATTATGTTTGTTTGCATTTATCCCTCCTCCTTCTGGTTCAGTGTTCAATTTACCTAGATATACATATACGAAAGCTATTTACGTAACGATTTATACTTAATATCGGAATATACTTTTTACGATTACACCTTTGCAGAGACGACACGTTCTAATATATAAGCAAGCACTCAATGAGGCGGAATGAGTTGCGGTATTTTTACTTTACGTTTACGTTTACGATAATGTTATTGTAACTGGATACGACAATATAAATGTTATAACAACAATATGTAATAACAAGTTCTGCAGTTAATGACACTCATTGACCTGATTACATTCATTCATGTACAAATACTTGTGTACTTGTATATGGCGTCACCGAGAAGTGTTAATTAATACTATGTGGATCAATCAGAATGTATTTAATGGTTTTTGCAAACGTAATGTCTCTTGGTCTAAATCTGGTCACCTTAATGTACTTGTATATTAACAATTATGTCTTCACGATGACATAATTTACGATTACGTCACTTATACATTTTATGGCGTTTTATTATATTATAATCAGAAATATAACAATGTTTTTATACCTTATAATTACCTTAAACAAAAGTTTCATATCCTGAATATACTCGTATTTGAATACATAAATATATTATGATATGCATGGCGGCGTACATAATTACTGGGCATGTTTCTTGTGCAATTAACATAAATAGATTACATCATACCTTACTAATTATTTTGCATCTAATTATTAAGTCTCGCAAATGTCTAACTTAAATATGGCATATCAAAAAATATAGTGCAAAAGTTAAACTTACTATAAAACGTACATTCTATGATGTAATACATTTTACCATCAATGGAATATATATAATTACTTCCTGGTTTTAATAAAGTCCAACGAATTATTGACCATGTAAATATACTAATGCTCTTCGCATTCATTTGTTTAGAGATTTTCATAAAACAAACCTCTTATATGGTGATAATCGCTAATAAGATTATCACATATGAATTTGAACTTCATACATCCGTTTGCTTATGTATTGTGGTTTGCAATTGACTTCAACCTCGAAAGGAATATATTCAACCTATAAATTTTAATTTGCAGTTTGTGAAATGGTTTTGGCATATTTTTTGCTTAAAGTCTTGTAGAAATTGGCCATTAATAGTAGTAAGTAATCAAATCTTAGATTTGATGTAATTCACAAAGCTTGTCACAAAATAGAGACCCCCTCCTCCCATTTGCGTGTGATGTCATTAATAGTTAGCCGTTTATTATATTTCTTATATATTTTTTTAAATTATCTTTCTGCGATTTCAAACTACTAGGGTATATATTTCTTGCTTAATGATTTTGTTTATTATTTAATGGAATCAGTTTATCCTATCTCCAGAAATTGAACACGGAACCAAGAATAGTGTTGTAGTCTACAAACTTACTTAGCAGTCGCCTAGAAAATTCCGTAAATTTTGATAATTTACAACTGATACATGATTAAACATTATCAAAAGTTGATGTAGTTTTGACGTATACATCAAAGATCACTCTGAATAAAAATTCAACGATTAAAATATTTATTGCATGTGTTTACGCATATTCTGAACTTGTTAAGACGACATAAATATCCAAAAAAGTATTTCACATTTCTAGCAAGTGTAGAGGTTAAAAGAAAGCATAGTACAAAATTTAATTCAAGCGTTGAATATTATTTAATTGAATATAACACTAAAAATGAAGGATCATATATCATAAAGATATTTACAAACTTTAATGAAAATACAAGTTCAATTAAATTAAAAAAAAATTTCTTGGAACTAAACTCGTATTAATAGATCGCGTATACATTTATATTACATACACAGCGAAGGATAAACATGCATAGTATGTGTAAACAATATTAAACGTCATGTTACGTCTGAAATCCCAGAACGTCGAATATCGATGAGTATGACATCATCTTCCTGGACACTTCGTGGTGATGAGCATCGCCATAATGACTGGAATACAGAAAACATAAATAGTTAACAAGCCAACGCTATGGTGTCAAAGCTAAACCAACAAATAATAAACACAAAATAAAAATAAACGTATACTATCATGAAACTTGCATAAAGCAAAGCCAAACGACAGACATACAATTAATGATTTAGAAATAGTTGAATAATTGATATCATAAAAACCGAAATTACTTAATGTAAATACTATATAAGTATATGGTATATCCAGGTGGACAAATTTTGTATAGACTAACAAAAAATGTTATTAATTATATACTAAAACAACAGTTTCAGAAATTCGTATTTAATGAGCGACTATTAATATTAATAAAATTAGGTATAAATATATTTATAGTTTTACCAAAAATTATACGAATAAAATGCCAGTCATTTATTAAAGTTGTTTATAGTTTGTGGAACGAAGTCTCTTCGACCTACGTTAAGAAATCCATATACGTTTTCAAGAAGCAGCTTCACTTTTGGTAAAGAATTACGTACGCGAGTATTTATTCTAGATTTTTCGGGTTGATTTGTTACTGGAAGATTTTTTAAATGAAACTTCTTTAGACACGCATGGCACAGAGTTTTAAGCTTCCAATTTGAATGTATTTAGTGCGCATGCGTCGTACGTCAGTAAAATACTTGTTGCATTTATTAATTTAATGTATATACCGCTAAGTTTTACATTTTCCAACGTTAATTCATGCAATTACATCTCATTACCAAATAAAACTTAATACTGTTCAAAAATTCTGATACCTTCTCTCGCTCATGCTCTTTCTCTTGCTCATTCTTATAAGTTATTTAGGAATCCACTTTCTTCCTTCCTTCTTTACGTACTTTTAACAAATCTTAATTCATTCATGGTGCTGTACCTCTACATTTCTATCCTCTTTTATCTGTTTTAATTCCAAATTGAATGCTTTCAGAACAGGCATTGTTTACTGCATTTTGATGTGTTATAAAAATCGTGCGTCAGTTACTTACATACTTCATTTAATATTATTTAATTGGTTATAAACAAACATGTTCAAGAACTGTCATGTTTTATGTTTTACGATTAAGAAAATTTGATTTGGAAAGTTATGTTCTAGGTTTGAATAGTTCATACTTGAAAATTGAAACTAAAACAGTAGGTGGAAATGATACTTAAAGTTTATAAAAACACGACTATTTTTAGAAATACATATTTTTAGATTCTAAATCATATCCGCTTGTTAATTTTATTTTTCTTGAAATACCAAAATTAGTGGAATATAATTAGTCGCGATACTCTCTTAATACGTATTCATATAATGTTTTGCTGTTGTACATTAACTTAAGTTAAAATAGGATTCATTACTATTTTATTAAAGGTTGATGCCCTTGTCCGTTTATTCAAAAGTAAAAAAAGAATTGTTGTTTTTTCAATATTTCTGATTAAAACCATGCCCCGCTGGTTTAATGTTAATTTTTTTACCACTCTGCTTCTTATAGCCCTATTATGGTAAAACGATTTTAAATTTAAATTGATTAGCCGCGGCCGCAGACGCAAACGCGTCCGAGTTCCTAGATGTAGAAACAAACAGATTTTAATAAAAACGAAGAACTGGAATTTAAGGTAACATAAAACTTTCATCGATATCATTTAATATGAATAAATGCTTCAACACTTTGGTAACTGATCGCAGTTCTTGTAATATCGATATGTCAGGAATGTGACGATGATTGCAACGATTATATCGGGTCGGGAAGAGTTGGTTGCAGAGTTTTGTAATAAGCCACATAGATTTAAATTTAGCACACTTTTGATTGTTCAATTTTAAACTGTGATTTACTATAAACTTTGGCTGATATATTTAATCCTCGTTTATACAGTTTTGTTCGAGACATAACTGTAGATTTACTAAGCCAAATAGGTTACATTTTTCATTCGTTAAATCCCAATTCAAAAAACCATTTCCTGGGTTAATTTCATAACTGTAGTTTAAATGAGTATTGAAAAATCGGTTTTAATGATTAACTTTGGTAAGTCAAAAGTGATTTCACTTTTTATGGTTTGTTTATTGTAATTGTGATTGCACAATTTTACCTCTAAATTATTTCAAATAAGCAATTTCATTAAAATAATAAGAATACTATTTTTGTTTGTTTATTGGTTAACATATATTAATGAGTAAGCGAGAACTACTTATGTATGCAGAGTATGGGAACAAAAGAGACAGATATGTAATTTTTATTTTAATAAATATTACTATTTACTTGATCAGAGCGCCAATTTTTAATCCATAAAGATTTTAATATTTGGTGCTAAAACTTAAATGGACCAATATCAAAATTCCATATTTGGGACCGAGATGAAAGTTCTTATCTCAAATTAATTTAATTTAAATTTAAATAAAGTAGAATATCTGTTTCTTACTTTGGCTAAAACGTGCATAGAATCTAATTGATAAATTTAATATTTTGAAGAGGCAAAATGACATTGGCCTTGTTATCACTGATTGCATATCACAATAATCTACGCTCTTATTAAGCATCTTTGATTTTTTACTATATTAACAAAGGGGTCCGAAGTAATACTTATGCCAAATTTAAATAACCTATGAATTAGTTCATCTGCTTATCAAATTTACTTGACTTCAAATTATACTTCAATAGAAATTGAAAGTACCGTTCATACCATTACTCATAACTTGCATAATATCTTTATTGCGAAATCGAATTATGATGCAAACGTATTTATCTATCTTACAGCTACAACAACTTCATCAGAATATTTTTTTAATTATTACGTTGTTAGTATTCTCTTATGTATTAAGATCAACGACCATCCGCGTGAAGACGTTGACACAACTTAACAACGAAGTTGTTAACAATTCCCAAGGTATAATTAATGTCTACAATAAATCTAACATTATTGTTTATAAATTTCATAACAATTTCATATTTATAATGTATGAGTGTTTTCTTTATAAATTTGTATAACCTTGTTCATTTGTTGCTTTGAAATTTGCAGAACGAATATTTATTATTGTAAATAGCTTGTGAAAATATGTTTGTTAATGGATTTTGTTAGATTATAAAATATTGGATGATTGTTTATTATAAGTTGAGGATTAAGGGCTCTCTTACAGTGGAACCGACTACTTGCAACATTCGACTTTTTCAATAGGGTGTAATCATGAAATTTAGTCATTTTTATTTAGAGTTAATACCATTTAAGTTAGTAGCCGCAAGTAGTCGGTTCCACTGTGAGATAGCCATAAGTTCTCAGAGTTAATACTGCACTATTTATAGCTATCAAGTCGTTCGTTTTATATTACTGTAATAATACAATTTCAAATCTATAATACGGTTCAAATCAAATATAACTCGTTCGAATTATGTTATGCATGTTTAAACAATATAATTATTGTTAAGTAAAATCATATTATACATTTTTACGTAATAAAAACAATTGTTTATGAACGTGATGATATGATATGTGTGTCATGTCATATTGCATCATTCTGCCATAAAAATGTCGTTATTTTAAGAATTATTATGAAAAATTATTACGATAATCTTTATGTTTAATATTTAATTGAATTCCCTGGTAGTAAATCACTGCTACGCATGCAAACACGCATGTAGGCATTTTACTATGCTGTGTGAATCCATTATGTTTGAAAAGAAAACAATTTATAATTTTTGTTTGGTATTTCAAATAACTGACATTTGTAAACCAATGTCAGTTACCCGATTCAAAAAAGTATTGCAGTTTATAAAGAATTGTAAATGCTCTAATCGGTGCCCGTGATTTATTCTGAGCGCCAGGGGGGTCTGCTGAATATGTAGGACATCACCTAGCGAATGCAATTAGAGTTATGTAAATCAAAAAAATACATACTCGTATTTGGGTATTTGGGTATTTTTTTTTTTAGTATCTGGTATATTCACTAACACTTTATTGTTCCAATACAAAACTTATACATCTAAAATATTGCTTAAAAATAAATTATAATTATATATATACTAGAGTTTACCCCCGTCGCAAGCGACGACTGTCTTTTGTGTGTGAATTGAATTTCAAATATTAATTCCATTTTTAAATTAAAATATTAAACTCGTTAAAAAAGATCTCGTAACGAAAAATCTCGTCAAGGAAAAAAAAATCTCGTCACGATAAAAGAAATAACAATAAACAAATTCACAAAATGAATAATTACTGTATCTTAATTATAACGAGTTATAAAATAAACAAAAGTAATAAAATAAGAAAAATAATCCGCATCGAAATTGTGAAATTCAATTACAGAAAGGATTGACAGGCTTGATCAGTGACATAGGTAAATATTTCAGTGTAGATATTAGGGCCTAAGAGATGCATTTTGAATCATTGTACAATGTGTATCTTAGTAGACTACACATTTCAAATAGCAAACGTCACAGTGACATTTATTCAAAATAGCGGCAACTTTAAAATAAATTATTCAATGTTTAACATTTTTTTTGCATATCGTTACGTAACTATTAAGATTATGTAATGAAAAATTATTTTATTAAAAACAAAAAATATTGTTGTTTATAACGCGTATGAGAATGCTTAAACATTTGATTCACTAAATATTTGATAATAGTGAATAAAACAAAACATAAACAATTTACTCTTGTATATGTACCCATCATACTAGTGTTTTATGGTATACCATATACTGGATTAAATATAGTTTATACCACGAGTATCTGAAAGTGATTGTAAACCATTAATTAAATTAAAAAAGTAGCTTCATATTTAATAGATTGGGATCCCCATCGCCTTGAATTTATAAATAAAATAAACTTTCAGATATTTATTACTATTTAAATTTCATCATGTTCTAAAATTAATATTTTTGATAGAACCTGTGGTTTATATATTGAGAAGTCATGTGTTATATTTGTACAACCCACTCATATATGTTACTGAGACACACCCTGTTGTTGAGTATGACTGATTAGATAGATTTGTCATTTATCATTAATATTTTTCTTTTTCCAATATGTTAAATAGCTAATCTCTAATATTTTTTACAACGCAGCTAAAAAATTATCTATTAGATATTTAATTAGAATAATTTAAAGATAGAAAAAAATAGTTAGAAGATCGCTAATGATCGAAGAATCGAACGAGTGCAACTGCATCTGAATCCATCTGAACGGATATAGCAGCAGTCGACTGTAGAAGAGTGTTAAAAACTTAATAAATCGAGATTTTCGTACAGAGCCAGTTTTGTCTTCAATGTGTCATAAAATGCAAATACTCTTAGTGTCATTTCAGTGTCAATTCATCTTTAAATGAAACAATAGATACTTAAATATTCTAAGAATTAATACATCTTATTTAATAGCACTTAAGTATCAGATATAAATCACTGTAGAACATTAAAACCATCTTACGACGATTAAAAAACCAATGTTTCTTTATCAAATGATATTTTAATGAATAATAATTTCCATTATAAACCATATGTGAATCGCGTCCGCTATCTGAGAGCTGATCTCATGGGATGAGCATGAGATGCACAAACCCGCATTTGTGGAACTCACACGAACTGAGAACCGCATAGTGATAAATGGAGCGACCATCATTATAAGAAGGCAGAGGCGTAGTTAGTTGCATTGTACCCCAGAGCGATAAACTGTCTCATTCAATTAAAAACATTTGAAAAGTAAGAGTTTTATTATATGGAACTAGAATTGATTAGACTAAAAATTCAGTGTCAGTGCAGTACCGTGAAAATCTTGTGGCAATTTAATTCCATCTAATCACAAACTGTCAACGTCTATTTATTTCAATACTGTACCTATTTAAAACCTTTGTTGTAGAGTAGATATTAACCTTAATCTTAGCACAATACTTTTGTCATACCACCATAATTTTTTCCATCAGGATTACCCCCACTAAATTGTTACTAAGTACACCACTGTAAAGAGAGTTTATTAAAAAGAAATAAAAAATACGTTAATAATTAAGAAAAATTAGTAACGCATATTTGTATTTAAATTACTCTTTAAATAAATAATTTAAATTAATCAACAAATGCGATTAAGTTTTTTTTTATATTCCTGACTGATATATTTTAATATTTGATATTTGATTTACGTCTTATATTCGTTACTCTTAATCATTAAAACTTTTTATTATATGAACATATATTCTTTATTTTATATCTTTTAGATTAGCTCTCCTAATATAAATCAGACAGTGATCAATTTAATGTTGTGTGTGGGTGACAGTAGTTTTCAAAGTATTAAGTGTTCTTCGCTGTAGATCTCGGATTTAAATTACCTTTTATATAAAGTAATATCATATTTTATAAAGTTAACTTAAGTAAATTATATTATATAGATATGTACCTATACTGTATATTATTTTATTGCCTGAGTTGTTTAATACAAGGTAGTGCTATTATACTCGTATGACTAAAAATGCCAATTGTATCATTTTATGTTAGGTCAATAAATGTCTTACCACATATTGTATATATGCTATAGGAACGTACAGAAGAAAATACGAGTATGTACCAATGAAACTTTGCATGTAGTACAGATGAAATTAAATATAAGACACAAATCGTGTATTAAGGAGGTACAGGCGTTCACGTAAATGATGAAAACGTTGTGAAATTTGGAGGGTCGATACAAATAGTTAAAATACATGCTGTCTCAAAATTTTAGAGACCTGGGGTTCATAGTTTTCTTTTTATACATGATTAAAAATAGTCATTTTTCATACAAATCATAATTTTTAGCTCAATTTCTCCGTTGACACGGCTTTTAAAAACTAGGTGTATATAAAATATCTTTTCTGTAACTATTGCAAAAAGAAAATTATCAAAAGGATACGAAAATATTTAAATAAAACCTTTAGGAAACAGTAAATGTAGGTTATAAGCCGGCAAATGCCAATTTGAGCGGGAAATTCAAAATCGGTATACATTATTATATAAAATATAATAATTGTATTGTAATAAAATGTATTATTATATAAAGTATAATAATTTATTGGTCAAAGAACCCACGTAAATTTGCAGTGTTGCAAAATTTATTATTCCTTTTTCAAAATATTTAATTTATATTTAAATTGAATTAATATAAATTTGATATTAATTATAGGTAATTTTTAATTTATTAATCTATTATACGCATAAAAAAACATTTTAAGCAAAAAGCAGTTTAATAGGGAATTGAAAAATTCATTTTCAAAGGTACAGTCCTAATATTTGCTCGTCCCTCATGTACTACGTATTTTGCATTTCGTATTATCGAGAGATAAACTTTTTGCATTGACGGTACGTCCTGTACCTCCTTAAAAAGAACTTATTGAAATTTTATAATCCTTGAATAGTTTCTTCAAATGTTTAGAATATTTTTCAGTGAAATACAAAGTGTCATAATTTTCAAGATATCAGTGTTCATAAAGGGGATTCTTTTCTAATTTATATTAGAAACTATTTAACTTATTATATAAGGAGTCAGAAGTAAGGGTAAATTACCTTAAGTGAAAGAAGGGCTTCCTTGATCCTATATTTGACTACTGACCTCAATAGGCAGTCATATGACAGGGCAGGTCCGGAGTGTCCTTTAAATATTTGTGTTAAAGGATTTAGGTATTCTTTGCATTTCTAATGTTACAATAACTTTGAATGTTTAACATTTAGTTCTAATATACTTATATGTTGTTATGTTTTGCTTTATATTAATAATGTAATTTCTTTTTGTTACAGGTGAGTTTCTTTCATTCCTTCAACAAATATTTTGGTCCATGTAAGTAGTTTTTACATATTTACATATTATACAGTAATCATGTATTGCACAAAGAAATTTTTTCAGTTTCTGCTGAATAGGAAACGTCATAAACTAATCAAACACATTTCGTACATAAGATTTTTGTTGGGCAAGATAATCTACTACTTTCAATCATAATAAATTTTACTGTTTATCTTTATTAACGAAATAGTAATTATTATAAATCCATTTTATTTTAAGGTTTAACCAACTGATAATCTTAATATTAAATTTTACCTAAAATTAGCTCTATACTTCATTCGCAAGAACTGTATTGTGAAATAAAAATGTATATAAAAATATATTTAAGGATCGTTATTTTAAATATTCGACTAAAGTACTTTTTATCATTTTTCTTTTTAAACGGAGTTATGAAGCTTGGTTTGTTAATCGTTTTTTTATTACGCAATTTAAACGAATTAAATATGTTACTTGACAATAATTTATTCATATTTAAATGTTATTAAAGAAAACTCAAATTTATAAACCACTTATAAGCTGGATGCTTGACAATATGACCAGCACCAGAGCAGATTAATTTAGTGCTTGTGTTGTAATTTTAATTACAATGTATGGAAAGAGTGACATGGCTCATTTAAATAAAGTTAAACAAATGACTTTTATCACGAAACAAAATTATTGTAGTAATAAGTTGTAATTAGTTTGATGGACAGAGCTATAACAAAAACCGCTCTTTACGTAGGATCTGGTGGTTCAAATAATGAGGAATGCAACAAAATGAGCTGAGCTGGGGCGGATAGGAGGTTACATTCTTTAAACGGCTGCTTGTTTCGTCGAAAAGCAATTTTCTAAAACTATGCATGACCATGTCCAGTAGCTTGTGCATGGGCTAGAATATAAATATAGACATTGTTACTACTAGCATACATTCCTTTATATTTTACTTCATGTTTAATTAGTATAGTAACAAGCATAGGCGTCCACAGATAATTTGACAGTGGGGGTTAAATCTGCATTCATTTTCCATTCAGTATAAATTGCCCAGTAAACAATTTGGTGAAGTGCCCTATTTGGTGAAGTTTGAGTCACTCGTACAATTCTATTCTAACGCTTTAAAAGTTCTCTACCTGTCACAGATTTTGTGTTAGTTTTTCATAATAATATTCTTTCTTTTTCCAACATCATTCATTAAGTATTTCTGTTTCTTTCCCACATGGATATATTTTTTTTAAGTTCACTTTCATCTCATTTATTCCAAAGTGAGAGAGAAACGAGATGCGGTTAGACAAGTAAAATATATTTTTCACCGTTACACTTGTATACTTGTAAAGTATTTCGTTCAGGACAGTATGCTTAAAGTATATGCTATCCTTTTTCAACAAATATTTCTTTAATGGTAATAGACAGACGCTATCTCCCTCAATCCCCGAATATAATGTATATAAACGAAGATAGAATCTAGCGATGGTAAGACAGAGGTTTTAAACCTAACGCAGACCTGCCGATCGTGGATTTTTGAATCACCAAAACAATGTAAAAAACTAATATAACGAGTATTGTTGAAGATGAATAATATTCATTAAAAAAATCACGATCCGTACTAAAGATTACATCTATTTATTTCTTCATTTAAATATTTATATTTTGCAGACTCTAAAAAGTAGAATTCCATTAAGTTTTATACCCCTGCTAGTGTCAAGTTTATAACTCCGGTCAGAAATCATAAACCTACTCCGCTGTTAATTCAGCAGTGAACCGTCGTTGCGATCTCTGTAGCTCATAAAAAGGGCCTTTCCTATGAACGACTGAATAGAAAACGAACGCGTTCCAGACAAAAAACTCATGATATGTAATAGAAATTAAGTAGAATTTACTCCAAAATGTTTACTGGGTGTATACTGTGAGTATATCACAAATTCAATTCTATCCAGTATAATTTTGTCACAGATGACCGCTAAGGATCCGACCATTGATATAAACTCTTTATTAAAAATAATTAGAACAAGAAGTCTTCCATCATCGGCAGCGGCATCATTGTGAGTAAACAGAACCACTCAGAGTGAGGGAGAGGGTCAGAGATGCATAACAGAACATTCCTGCCGCCCTAGACATGGCGTGAACTAAATTTAGTGGCGCCTAGCATACAGATGATGATATAATAATATAATATGTCTTCTTTACAATTCATTTGTATCATAATAACAAACACAAAACTTTAAACAATGTTTGAGTACGTATATCAAATGTCAAGGAGTACAAAATACGAGTACAACACACAATACAAATAAGAAAGAGTTCAACACACTGTGTAATTTATTTAACGCATTATTCAATTCGATCGTTGACAGTTCGAACACAAATATGACAACAATACGTACGTTGAAACATAATGTGTAATAATTACACTGTATGTCAAATGTACTTTCTTTCGTGTAATTTGGACAGGGGTATGTGCGTTGTGCAATTTGGAAGGGTTGGATGCTTCTATGGCATTACTACATCTGCATTACTTTACTTTTGTATACTTGTTCTGGGTTTGGTTCTTTTAAATTGATTATGTACATACATAATCGTAAACTTATTAGGCAGTGGTGTAATATATGAAGCCACACTATAAATATTGTCAACATAATAGGTGGTCGTTTTTTTTCATCGTGTGAAAGGTCAAACTTGATTTGGTTCGCCTTTTTTTTTAACTATTATGACTATTATAGTACTGTAAGACAATTCAAATAAATACATACATACTCGTATACTTGGCTTATACCAATCATAAAATTATTAAATTTTATTGTAAATACATTTTTATTATATATTTTTTATTATATATTACATATATAAATAACTATGTAAGTATTTATAGTTAATAATAAATATTTTTAGAAATAGGAACTTTTGGATATAGTTTGAAAGATTTGCAAGATCTTCGAAGACATTTCGAATAATTGCTTTTAAACTCTTTAAACCTAAAAATTAATTAATAATAATAAATAAATGTTTAATATAAACAAGTTGAATCTATAGCAAAATATGCTCTTAACGAAATAACAAAATATCAATTTATCTAAAACTAATATACGAAACGATTATACTGAAACAGCTGTCTTTGTTTTCGTTTATTATTTTCGATTATTTATACTCAAAATCCGCATCATCGATATTCTCATCTTCTTCATATTCGGGAATAAAGTCCTGGAAAGGATTTAGATCATTTAGTTCTAAGTTTTGACGTTTTCCTCGGTGTGCAAAAAATGGATTGTCGTTTCCATCAGGAAGCCGTTTACCAAATTGCATGAAGAAAGGGTTATCAAGTTCAGTAACACGTTTCCCACGATGTGCGAAAAATGGACTATCATCAGTCGTCCGTTTACCCCGATGTGCAAAGAATGGCTCGTCATTTCCGTCAGAATCACGTTTCCCGCGATGTGCAAAGAATGGTTCATCATTTCCATCAGAATCACGTTTCCCGCGATGCGGAAAGAATGGTTCATCATTTCCATCAGCGCTTCGTTTACCCCGAAGCGCAAAGAAAGGCTTTTTACTCTCATCTGTACTACGCTTTCCACGATGAGCAAAGAACGGATTAAAATTGTCATCGGGGTTACGTTTCCCTCGATGTGCAAAGAATGGATTAAAGTTGTCATCGAACTGACGTTTTCCGCGATGTGCGAAGAACGGATTGTCATTAACATCTGGCACTCGTCGGCCTCTATGAGCATAAAATGGACTTTCCACTACTTTACTTTTTTTACCTCTATGTGCGAAAAATGGATCCTTCAGATCTGCATCATTTCTATGCATGCGGTTCATTTTGTTGTAAAATATCTGGTCTGAGGAAGTAGCTTTTGTTCTTTTTACGTCATACACATTCATCATTCTGTTGTATTTATTTAATAAGAGGTTCATTAGCAGCTTATTCTTATAGGAACGTTCTGGCAGGTAAATGAATTTTTTACCTCTACTTCCAAAAAACGGCTGCTCAGAATTTGCTAGAATATCTGTAACATCTCTCTTATCCGAGTCTCTTTTAACTTGTGCTATTTTTGAATATTGAATTCCATGATTTGGTTTACTTGAAAGAGATGCAACTATGTTTTCTATGACATCATTCTTTTGTGAATTCATTTTTGGAACAGTCTTATAGTTAATGCCCTTAATAGATCCACCTTTATCTAATACAATAACTGGAGCTGATTTTCCATCTTCTGTAGGTGGTTTGTCATTAGATTTCTTATTTTCGCTTAAGCGCACCATCAAATTGTAAACCAGATCATTTTTCGAGTCCGACTCCCTTTTATTTATTGCGTGGTTCATTCGTTTCTCCGTACTTAAATCTTTCTGGTTGTTTTTAATAGCATTCACATTATTATTATCTTGATCGACACTTCGTTTTCCTCTAGCGCCATAAAATGGCTCTTGGTCCATGTTAGTCACAAACCGCTGGATATGGTCGTCAGGTTTTTTTCCTCGTGCGACAAAGAATGGATCGGTATCAGGGACTGCGGGACTAGGACTAGGGTCAAGGTCACGTCTCAATAGAATATATTCAGGCTCTTCGGCATATAAAGGTCCTTGGCGTCGGCCACTTAAATCCATATTTGGAAAACCATATGAAACGGAAACAGTATTTTCATCTACTAGTTCTCTCCGTCCTCTGCTTGCCCAGTAAGGTCCTTCTTCTTCCAAAGGTTCCTTTCTATCCCATAATGGGTAAGAGTTATCAGCAAAGTCTCGTATGTTCACAATGCCAACATGATTCCCTCCTCGCGTCGTGTAGTCATTAGGCACGGCTCGCAGACCTCTATCTAGCCAAAACGGTTCTTGTTCATATTCGTAATACAGACGACCCCGGTTTGTGTACGATGGATTATTGTAGTTACCAAATTCTCCTGTTTTCTTGGAAATTGACCAAGGGATTAGTGAAGGGTACAGAAATGGAGTTTGAGATAAAATTTGAAAATGTCGTCTTCCACGATTTGTATAAAAGGGTGGATCCGAATCATCATTACTGGGGGAAGCTGTTTTGCTATCCGCTCGTTTTTCATAGTGAGTGTCTGGTGGTTGTGAATCGTTGTTATCATTTGTAACGTTGTTGTCTTCGCCAAACGTAGTGTTTAGAAGAAGAGCCAATGAGATAACGACCAGGAGAGCTAGTTTCACCATGTTATTCTGAAATTCAGAGACAATTGTTTATTTTCATAAATAATATATGTTTTATTTTTTTAATTATAAATCAAATAGCATCATGGATTAATCTTTTAAATGTGTAATTAGCATACAACTCTTTTAAACCTCTTAGAAACATTCGGTTATTCGGATGTTTACATATGTGGCAGTTAACAAAAGCCATTTAAAGCAAAAGAAGGAAATAGTGTTTATGTTAATTGTCTTTATTATTACTGCATTTGTTTCATTCATCTCTGTATTGTACACACAGAAAAGTGTTGCTATAAATTGTAAAATAACAATTTACAATTTAAAAAATTTATATCTATAGAATAAAATGAAATTTGTATTAACACTTTAAAAAATTAGATAAACCTGAACTAAGAAAAATGCACCCGAGGTGAAATTATTTAGATTGTTTGGTTTTGTATAAACAGCAGAAATAAATAAACAAACCCTAATCAGCCAGTTTATATAAAACAGTTTTTTCATTTAAAAATAATTTAAATTTTAAAGAAATCTATATTCTTTTCAGAAATTCTACAATTATTTTAATTAAAAATTGGTGAGAGTTACTGCACTCAGTAATGTTACATTTATAAATAATTATTGATGAACTATTTACATCTTAACGTATTTGTTACATAAATTCTAGGTTTATGTTTATAGGATATTTGGTTATGAACACAAATGAATCGTCTACATAGAATTATTTATCAACAATTTTCACTTAATAATATATTAATTTAAAAGTGTTATGTAGATTTTGTAGATGTGGGAGCTGTTCTCAAGCTCTGTATAAATACACCTAATAAAAATAATAATTAATAGAATGATAAACAAGGTATTTTTGTTTATTTAAAATGTCTATAAAAAAATCATACCGAATTTTCAAAATTGATTGATTTATTTTCAATTCGTCGTAGAATTTAAAATTATTGGTAAATTATTGATTTATAGCACGGAAATCTTTGTTCGCTTTCTGCCAAATTTCTTCCGATCGCACTCGATTTATTTAACACTTTTATTTAACATTAAAATAGTGAAACACCTTTGAAGAACATCTCTAATTTTCAACGTATCCAGAACTTACCTACGACTCGTTGCTCACATTCATCTCACAAAGTAATCACAAAACTGAACAATTTTTCGCGTTACCTTCTTTTAAATACTCCAGCCTAGTTTAAAAAACGCATTACACTGTAAATTTTATTAGGAAAAACTATAAACGTTGTATTAAAAATCCTTAGTAAAATATAAGATTTATGTTTATTTTTAAATGTTACAGTGTAATTCCTTGTGCGGCGGTCATTCGACGTTGTGGAAAATAAGAACATTGGAAAATTACAGTAGAAATGGAATTAAATAAATGAAATTTGTGACCACATATACGAGAAATGTCTAAGGAATTACTTTATTTGTATACATAGCCTTCAGGTTATACATTCTGGCCAACTACGTTTTTGTTGTGCTTTCTTCTTTTTCGATTTAAATTTTCTAATCAATTTTCATTTCTTTTTAATTTATTATTTATTAGAATCTAATTTCCAAAGAGCAACAAACTCGTTTCTTAATAGTTTGGATATAAAGTATGTAGGAGCAATTTGTAAATTTATGTAAAACACTAATGGCCCTGGCAAAGTTGGATTTTTAAAAGTTTTATGCAAAAATTGTTTTTTTTTTTCTAAATATCCAAAAGTTGACGTAGCTATTTAAAATTTCTGTTTTGCATCTTAATTTTTAGTCATATTTTGAGGTCGTACGTAATCGTTGTTATTTTTTCTTGGTCCGCACGTTCACAATATCAAAACTTTATGTGTTACCTCGAGGCAGCTGTCAAAAGAGATAAATATAATGAAAAAGTAGAAATCGAACATGACGTTAAACGATTAGTGATTTTTTGTAACTCTTGTAACGATCAAATAGACAAAAATGACTATTTTAATTGTTCATATCTCCTATAATATTGCGACTTATTAAAAATAATTAGATATTTGAGGTCCTGGTAGCCAACTTTATCAATTTATAATACCGTTCAACCCATTATCCATTATCACATCACACAAACGAAAACTAGTATTTTATTTTACCAGAATGGAACCAGTATTTATCAGTTTATGCCAACTTTTAGTTTCAAAGTAACTGAATACAAATAACAAAATTTACTAATATGTCATATTTTCATTATCTCCCCAAACATATTATATGCAACATCAAATGTATGTTATACTTCATAACATAACCTATTTGTTTTTTTTCTTGAAAGTATCAAATATGTATATACTCTCATTAGAGTCAGATACTCAGAGTATATGTTCTCATTAAGCAGAGGCATCTTATTATTATTAAGGTATATTACAATTATTTTTGGGTACTTGCATTTTCCTAATAAGTCTGTAAATATTTTTCAATGAAACTTCTTCTATTCAATAATAATTCATTTTGGATAAACTGTAATATTTGTTTATTTAAAATAAACACAACCGTGGTGAGAATGTTCGGATATAGTCGTATTGTTAAAGTCATATTGTTAAAAACCCAGTAAACATTTTGGAGCATTTTGGAGTCACTTTGACGTCATACTGGAGATGCGTATGATTTTTTTGGCATGAAAGAGTTCATTTATAGTTCAGTTTCTCACAATCGTTCATATGAAATGTCTGTGTTATCAGCTACAGATGACGAAACCACTCCACCTGTCGGAATACAAATGAAGATAAAGTTGATGCGAACTATAATTGAAGTGAAATTGTGATAGAAACGTCACAAAAAGAGACACTTCACCAAATGTTTACTAGGAAATGATGAGGTAGCGAAATACTGATGATTTTTCTTGGTTACAAACGTGAATAAAAGAAAATCATAATATGTTTAATGGTTTTTACATATTAATTCAATTTTGAATATAAAATTTCTCTATTTTTATCAATTATGCAATTAAAAAAAGAATGAAAATGTATAGACTATCTTTAATACCAACTAAATACAGTTATGTGATTATCTAAGGTTTATCCAACACGACAAAAGGTAACTGTTACATAAATAATTTTACTTATATAAAACGTTTTGTGACTTATTTAAATTTAAACACTGTTTTTTTAATAAATAATTCTTTCATAATCATGAAACTTCTTACTTCTGTAGTTAACAAGTTCAATTGATTATGTATATAACGCTACCGTTGTAAACATAAGAGGTCGTTAGTAATAAGATCAATTAAATAAATGTAAAAACACCTTTTAAGTATTGAAATTAACAATAAAAAAGATTATTATAACATGTAACATTTTTTCAAAAATTAAAGCAATGAAATAGCCGGTCATCTAACACTGTACCATATCGGGTCACGCGATGTTGAATCAGAAATATTTCACTTGTCAAAATATCGGACATCGGAGCATCAGCTGAGTTTTATTACTTGTAAGTCATGCGGTTTCTTAAACACAGACATTAGCGATATATTAATATCATTATTATTCTTTATTAATCATTTCGAACCACGTCAACGAATTTTAAATAATCTAATGTTTTTTTGTGTCTCAATCTCAATCTCAACAGACGACAATTACACTTGTATATATACATTATTTACTAATCATTAAAAATAAATCTCACAAAAACAAATTTAATTGAAATTACAAAATAAATTTTGATAAATGTGTATGATAATTTGATGAGTTACTAAGAGTATAGGATCTGGATTCAAGGTTAAACTTATTTTTTATTAAAAAATAATTTTGTAAATAAAATATTATTGCCTAAATAGTAGCGCAAATTAAAAATATTCAAACTTGTTGTCAAACATGTTATTTCTTGTTAATAATCGTATTGTGAGCTTTAGGGTTCTGTCATACTGGAACCGACTGCTTACGATCTTTAACTTTTTCAGTAGGGTGTAGTCGCATCGGCACAGTTTATCATAAGAAGAATATTTTACTTTAATGTTTATCAATAGGTCACTGTATCTTAGGAGTATGCATTTTATACACCCGTTAATATGGTTCATATCTATGTTTAGGTATATTTATTTAAAAGTGTGCTAATGTGAAGCAACTCCAGTGCACCCTAATGAAGAAGTCTGTGTTTATAATCAGTGGTGTATTAGGAATGGATCGAGTGGAACAGTCGCTTTAAAAGTGTTTTAAAGCCCTACTGCGCTGTAGGAACTCGAAAAGAAGGAATTTAGAACGTAAAATCAAAAGAAAAGTTCGATACTGATGAAAAAAGATTGATCTTACGTCACTGGATATACTAATTATCAATTTTAACTTTGTTTTGAGTTAACATTACATCTGTTTTATACACATTTCATCAGTTTTGATGTTATAATTAGATAATCTCATATATAATCATAACCAGTGATGTACAAAAATATTTTTCACATAATTTCAGTATGACATTCTGACAGTTTCAATTATTATGCTTTAGTTATATAAAATTCGATTTCGAACTTATGGTGTTTTTTTTCATTTGTGCTCCGTGATCTACACTAGGTTTTTATCTATCAAGAGGACACAAAAACGGTAGGCTCTAATTTAGTTATTAATGCCTCAACACTTTTTATGAAATTTGCGAAACCAGGAAAACAATACTTGATGGGTCTGCTTTTCCGGTTTCTTCCCACTCCTACTAAACCGTGATCCGGGAATGAACACAAATTACATCGCCTGTGTGGTACCTGAAGCATGGAGCATGGTAGTCTGAACCCTGAAGGATATCAACTTGACATGACGGCGTTGGGTGACGGGTGACGGGTGACGGGTGACGGGTGATGGCGACGTTAAAGACCTCGCTAAAGGCAAAGGAGTCACATTCTCTCATTCGCATTGTGTCTGGTTTTACGGTTACCCATACATATCCGTCTGTAATGCTACGCTCTGATTAAGTTTAGCAGCTCCAAGTACATTTTAACCTTTTCCATTTTATTTGGTATCACAGTCATGTGTATTTACGATCCCAATTTTGTTTTTTTAAATGGACTAATTTTTCAAAGGTTTATATTTTCGAAATTAGGGTACTTACTCGCGCCGCACTTTTTATGAGTTTTTTTGTCATAAACGCGTTTGTTTTCTATGCAGTCGTTCATAGGGAATGTCTCTTTTATGAGGTACAGACGGCGCAACGACTGCTCACTGTTGAATAAAGCTATTCTTGTGACAGGTAGCGAATCAATTTGAACTAAAATTGATTTTCTTTGTGTTGCTCCAACTTGTAAAACGTTAGAATTGAAATGTACGAGTGAGTATACCCAGTAAACATTTGGTGAAGTGTCCCTTTTTGTGACATTTCTATCACTATTTCACTTCAATTATAGTTCGCATCAACTTTATCTTCATTTGTATTCCGACAGGTGGGGTGGTTCCGTCATCTGTATCCGATAAAACAGACATTTTATTTGAACGATTGTGAGAAACTGAACTATAAATAAACTCTTTCATGACAAAAAAATCATACGCATCTTCAATATGATGGCAAAGTGACTCCAAAATGTTTTCTGGAGAATAACTTCGTATACTTTGCATATTATCAGTAGGTGTTGTACTATTACCTGAAAATGCATTATTACATGGTGATGGGAATTCTTTCTTCAGTAAATAGAGACCTTTCTTGAAAAATCATCAGAAGTTAACTACGATTTATGTAACATAAGAAATTACATTTGAATTCAATAATTAATATAGAAAAAGTAGAGGCTCTATAATATTGAATTTTAGATAAAAATTAGAGAGTCTCGGTTATTTAACATTTAATCTTGAAAATTGAAATTACATATATTTCCTTTTTAGCGTATAGATATCTAGTACTGCTGTGCAAACTAGGAATTAGGAAGAACAGATATTTTAGTCAAAATATGGAATTTAGTTCTCTACAAAAACGATTAGCGATTGAAAAATAACAAGTTTTATCTTGGTTATCATAAGGTATAAATGATAATATAATGATTGGTAAATGACAAATAAATCTGTTTCTTCTTTACAGTACACTTTACGTACATACTTATTCTTTATAGACCCCAAAAATGCATGTAAAGTGATCATTTCACATTTTCGTGTTTTCTAATAGTACAACATAATTTAAAATCTATTTAAGAAAAAGTTGCATCTTCTGTTGAATACGTAATAAGCCAATGCTAAAAGAAAAAGAAAAAAATATATATTTATATCAATGTAATTTTTTAAAGTGCATTTTACCTCCAACTGCATCATATATTATGTAGTATATAAAAAAAGAACGAAAGGTAATTTAACAAGGTGGTCCTTCGTAAGAAGATCTAATATGTTTTTTTTTGTCATGTTGAAGTATTGACAAATGCAAAGTTATATGAAATACTCGTATATTAAACGGAATACAATAAGAGATTCTTGAGTTTTAGAAAATGATTTAAATGAAATATAATATGTACCGCATATCTACTATTCTCAATCCAAGCAGCGCAGAAATTTTAGTCATACATTTCTCCGAAATGACTATTCATGTCTTTAAATTTATTTTATTTAACGTTGGTTTACTTCCGATACTAGACCTATTGTGGTATAGTTTACGATTCCTCTGCTGTATACCATAATGTGAGTAAACTTTAGAAACTGATTGAGAATCATTCTTATAAGGTATTAAACATTTAAATATTTCTTCTGTTTAAAAGCACTTGACGCACATGGCACACGGCAGTCTTCAACTTTACTACGAACAAGTGCTTTTTCTTTGAGGTTATGGTAAATTTATTTATATTTAAAATAGATTTGTTGATTTTCAAATTAAATATTCAACATAAGATGCTAGTATGTTCAAGATTTATGTTTTTCCAAGAAATCTCTGTAACTTTCATTTTTTTATTGTGTATAAATTATTTCATTTTCTAAACTGAAAATCATTGAATGACGTAAATCATAATACAAATTAAAATATATAAAATATGTGTTCAGAATTACATGTTTAGAATATTCTTCAAAATGTATGCAAACATTTATTGATGCAGGACTGAAACCAATTTTGAGTAGGTAATTTAGGCACGTTCCTTTCTACTACTAGAACTTTATTATCTTTATTTCTTTTAGCGTGGTTAAAATACTCTTCATATATATTGTAATCAACTAGCTAATTATTGAAATAGGAAATTTATCAAAGGTTCAAACCATTTTATTAAGGATTCAAACAAATACTACAAACTTGTAAACATTGAAAAGTAATTATTACTAGATGATTTGTTTCATTTGTAGATGTTTACCGAATATTACAAATAAATTACGGTTTACCTAATCTCACCGGGTACTATAAATTACATAGACAAATATTATATGATTACGAGTATATGTAAACAATATAGTATATATATACTAACAAACATTATTTAAATATAATATTAATACAGTGTTAGCAATTATTAATAATAAAAGTTAAATTTAATTTGTTACTAAACAGATCCTCACATGTGGTTTATGTAATTTTTTTGTTACAAACAAACCAATGTAAATATTTACTTAGTAGTGAGACAAACCCACACTCCATCCAAGAAAAGAATCATATTCAACAAGGTATAGAAATCTGTAATGGCTGTATCTCATGTACATTCTATTTCAAGAATTACATTTTCGTTAAATAGATGGCAGGTAATATAATACTTGTCATCTTTATAAAATTAAATAATAATTATTATAATTATTTTTAAAGTTGTATTGTTGTTAATTAAGTGTTTTATTAAAAGTGTTTTTATAAAGCTTACATTTAACTTATAATGTAATATATTCTAAATATTGTTCATAGTAATTGGTTAATAAACTTACTAATTACAACAAGTAAAAACTAATTATAACTTTATTTAATAATAATTTCGGTTGTTGTTTAATGTGAAAATATTATATATAAAAAAAGCAAATCCACAGGATTAACAGCTTTATAATTGAAGAGTTATAATCCCACCAAGTACGTAGTTTTTTTTAACATTATTAAAACCTCCTATTGTTTTCATTTTGTTTGTTTTGACTTCTTGATTTTAAGGTTAGGTGGATAATTTTCATTTTCAGTTTGTAGGTTCTCTTTGGTATTGTTGTAAAATGTTGTGTCGTATTGTCGTTCTGGAGGAGATTACTCAGCTTACTAGTACATTCTGCAGGGATGCTAGCTTCTGGTAGTAGATTCTTCAGTTGACGACTTCCAACACCAATTACAGTAGTAATCGAATATCTTTCTTAAGATGATTAATAAGGATTCTTGTTCAGACGGTGTATTGTTGCAATTAGAGAATACTTGAGCGGTCTAAAGTAACCTCGTTGCGACATGCGACGGTTGAACAATTAGTATCTTTTTATTACTATTAATACAAACACTTTTATTAAAATATATCATTTATTCGTTGTAATATTATATCTGCTTACTTAATTACAATAGTATTTTATTAGATTAACGAAGATGACAGATATAAAACAAAATGTAATTCTATAGTGTTATAATTTAATTAATAGTTGAAATGTGCTCACTATTCAATACGTACGAAGTTGCGAATAGTAATGCTTGCTTTGAGACTCAGGAGAAGACTGGCTTTCAGCGTCTTGTGCAATTTAATATATAATAATTTATTTCACATCACAGAACGCCAATACTGAATTACCAGCATTAAATCAATATTAATCTCCACAAACCAGAGACAATATTTATAAGCGCTAAACTTAAATAATTATTCTTTACAATCTTAATACTAATACAAAAACTGTTTACATAATATAATTCTATTACATAATTAACATTTAATATCATTAAAAATAAAAGGTAAGTGCGACATATGCGTACTTACAACACTCCTCAACCAAAGAAAAGGAACGCATATAAAACAAAACATATGCGTTTCTGCTCTAAGGAAAAGAAAAAGGAAAAATTGTGATAGGGGAGATGTCGTACATATCACAACACCCCCTTTCAAAAAAAAAGGGACACGTATAAAAACAAAATATACGAGTTACAATTCTAGAAAAAAAACAAAAAGAGAAGCAAAGTGTCGACAACGATTCTGATCCCATCGTATAGAGTTAACACTGCTCCACAAAACAATCATCCCTGACAAAATCCATTTCATTCGTCAAGTTTTTATTCATTGGTACAAAATCTCTTCAACCTATTATTATGAACTACCGTATGTTTTTTACCAATTAGTATTTCTGTATTAACAGGGGATATAATTTTAGTAACTTTATACGGTCCTACGTATAAGGGTAAAAGTTTTTTTGACTGTCCTTTAGTTGGTAACTGTTCATTTCTTAATAAAACTAGTTCGTTTACTTCAGGTGTGAAAAGAGAATTGACCCTTTTATCAAAATATAATTTTGTTTTTTCTTTGCTTTTAACCAAGTTATTTATAGCAAGTTCCCTCGCTACTTGTAACCTGTGTTTGAGTTCTACTATAAAATTATTATAAGTATTTACCTCAATTGGTTCTTTATAAAAAATTGAAGGCAGATTTGCCTTATGTCCATAAATTAGTTCGAAAGGAGTAAAACCGGTCGCTGTATGCGGAGTTGTGTTATACACGAACATTGCATAGGGAATCCAATTTATCCAATCATCCTGCTTTTTACAAAAATTCCTTAGATACTCGGCAAGGGTTCTATGAACTCTTTCTAAGGCACCGTTGGTTGCTGGTCTAAATGCTGTTGTTTTTAATTGTTTAATTTTTAACAATTTGCATATATCTTTAAAAATTTTTGACATGAAATTTGTTCCTTGGTCTGTTAAGATCATATTAGGAACTCCGTACCTACAAATAACGTTAGTTACTAATGCTTTCGCGACAGTATTTGCCTCCTGGTTTATAATAGGAATAGCTTCCGTAAATTTAGTAAGGTCATCCTGTATTGTTAGTAAGTATTTGTATTTGTCGTTGTCGTCTTTCTTGGGAAGATATACTATGTCCAAAGCCAACCTTTCGAAACTATGTTTCGAAGTCGATGTAATTGTTAATGGGCATTTATTTAATTTGCACACTTTATTCTTTTGACATGATACACATTGTCTAATAAAATTTTTAACTTTTCTAATCATACTTGGAAATTTAAAGTGTGATTTTAATCGTTTAATTGTTTTAGAAACTCCTAAGTGGCCTGCTGTGGGATTAACATGAAATTCCGAAATTACATTGTTTATTAACTCAGGGTCACTAATTTTAAGTATAGTGTCATTATAAATGTGTACTATTATATTTGTTTTATCAAAGATATGTCTGATCATAGTTCGTAACTGGGCAAAATCTAATTTACTTAGTTCAGACTCGAACCTGTTCATAGCTATGTTAGTAATTTTGTGTAAAGTACAAAAGTTTTTCAGATTCACTAATGCCAAAAATATTTCTTTATAATTTGGTAGATTAAAATGAAATTCCTTAATTATTAAACAGATAATAAATCTAGTATCAATTTCAACATATGCAATTTCTGATACTTCTTTTTCTTGTATTAGAAATGCATTGATACTACTAAATTTATTGATTAATTCAGGAGAATTTCCAATTGAATTTTTAAAATCTTTTGATACAAAATCTACTAATGAAAATGACGTCGGTGCGTCATATAAACTTTTATCATGTTCAATTACTTTATTGTTTATGATAATTTTATTTTTAATTATTTCTAAATAATTTTCGTATGTGACATCCATTGTTTCAACCTGAAGTGAGTATACGCGACTTAGGGCATCTACGTGTGGAATCGAACTACCTGGTCTATATATTACTTCGTAATTATATTCCTCTAGTTTTATCCGCCAACGCATAAGTCTAGAACTCGGGTCCTTAATACTCATTAACCAAGTCAAGGCTTGATGGTCTGTTACGATACTAAAAAACTTTCCATAGAGATAGGGTCTAAAATGAGCCACAGCCCATACTACTGCTAATAACTCACGTTCAGTAGTTGTGTAATTTTGTTGTGCCTTATTTAGAGTTCTTGAAGCATATGCTATTGGGTGGCTTTCCTTAATAGTACCTTGTGAAAGGACTGCACCTATAGCATATTTACTTGCATCCGTGGTTACAACGAAATTTTTACTAAAGTCCGGGTATTGCAAAACAGGTGATATGGTTAATTTATTTTTTAAAGTTTTAAATGATTCGTCGCATTGGTCTGACCATTCTAATACTTTAACATTACTGTTTGCTGCATTATATAGTGGTTTGGCTATCTCTGCGTAATGCGGTATATGTCGGCGATAATAACCAGACATACCCAAAAATGTTTTAATTTGTTTAGGACTGTTTGGAATGGGGAAATTCTTTATTGCTTCTACTTTAGAAGGATCTGGTAGAATACCTGTTTCATTAATAACGTGACCTAAATAAATCAAATCTTTATGTAGAAAGTTACATTTGGATGGTTGGAGCTTCAAATTATGTTCCCGTAATTTAGAAAAAACGTTTTTTAATCTTTGGTTGTGCTCAGAAATGTTTTTTCCAAAAATGACTACATCGTCCAGATAGATTAAGCAATCTATTCCTTGCAAACCTGTGAGAACGTGAGACATAAGTCTCTGAAACATGGGGGGGGCTCCTTTAAGTCCGAATGGCATTCTTACAAATTGATAGTGTTTAAAGTTCGCACTAAATGCTGTTTTCTCTTTATCTTCGGGAAGCATAGGGACCTGGTGAAAACCGCTTGCTAAGTCAAGGGTAGAGAAAAATTTTGCACCACTAAGTTGGTCCAGTATATCATGTATAAGAGGCAAAGGATAGGCGTCACTTGTTGTCTGCTCGTTAAGTTTACGGAAATCGACTACTACGCGGAATTGTTTATTACCTAACGCATCTGGTTTTTTTGGTACTACTAATAAAGGTGCGTTATAGGGTGAGTCGCTTTCTTCAATTATGTTGTTGACCAACAGTTCCTGAATATGCTTTTCCACAATCTCTTTTTGCGCATGGGGCAATCGATACGGTTTAACGTTAACGGGTTTAGAAGAATTAATCTTTATCTTATGACTTAATGCGCTCGTACAAGATAACTTGTCTCCCGGTAAAAAAAATATGTCATTAAAGCTGTCACAGATTTCTATTAATTCTGTTACTAATTCTGAATTGACATGTGAAAGATTTAAATTGTTTAATAAAAGTTCCTTACGGTTGTTAGGACTTGATTTTGAAAAATGGTAAATACTAAATTGATCTATCGGTATGATATTCGGTTTGAAATTACTAAGTATTATATTTTTTATTGAAGAATTTATTATTGAAATATAGAAAATATTTTTGACGGGCTTGATTAATGCATTAGCTAAAAAAACTTCAGGTAACAATTCCCTGGCTACACAAACTCCTACTGTAGAACCTGACATAGGAATTATCTTCCTCGTACGTGCTGGTAAAACGATATTGTTTATATTTATAAGTGGGAGCTCAATTACTTTGCCACGTTCTGAGAATTGTACACTGTTCATTTTTAGATTAATTACTGCATTTAGTTTCCGTAAAATATCTAACCCTATAATTCCATCGTGTTTAATGGGGAAATTTTCTGACACAACCTGTAAAGTTTGTTTCGACTTATTACTATCTAAAATTATAGAAGTTTTCAGTGAACCTAAGGTATAAGGCGTGCCTTCAGAAATACCCTTCAATAGAATTTTAGATTTATTATTAATTCTGACATTGTTATTTAAAATATTTTGTTTAATCAAGGAGATTTGAGAACCAGTATCTAATAAAAATGATACGGTTTTAGCTTTGGCTGCGACCATCTTGAATTGGATAGTGTCAACTGTTTGCTTAGCCTTAACATTTTTATTTTTACTGTCAAAACTTAGAATATCATTATTATTTTGTAAATTACCCGTATTGATCTCATCAAAATCATAAAAAAAACATAATTCATTATTTGAATTGTGTTGTGTCTTGTTAGTAAAAGATACTTGAGAACCATCAGATATAAGATGTTTCGATCTTTCACAACAAGTAGAAGGTTCTGATAAAATTGTGGCCTCCCTACAAGTATTAACTTGAGCAATAGGGTTACCCGTATCTAGATTTTCCTTCTTAATAAAACAATACTTTTCTGTATGACCACTTTTCTTACAATGGTTACAGAACAAATTTTTAGTTTTTGTTTCGACCTTATTAGGAATTTGCTTGCTTGAAACTGGTTTACTATTAGAATTAGGAACGCTTGGATATGTTTTGACTTTAATATGCCTTCTTCTTTCTAGATTGCGCCACCGTCTCTCCAGAAACTCTGTAAATTCATTTAAGGTTGGTAATTCAGAATTATTTCTGTTTTCCCATTCCTTTGACGAATTAAAATCTAATTTGGTCTTTAAAATATGTATTAACATAAAATCTGAATGATTAGAATATATCCCCAATTCGGTTAATGCTCTAATCGATTCATTAATTTCATCTAGTAGTTTTTTGATATTGATTTCGGACTCTAAACGTATAACATTGTAGTTTATTAAATTGTTTAAACAGGTTTCAATAAGTGCTACCTTGTTATCATAACGTTTACAAAGGATGTTCCAAACAATTTCGTAATTATCATTTGTTAAAGGATAATTCTTTATGAGTTTGAGTGGTTCTCCTGACAAATTTAACTTTAAATAATGCATTTTTTCAATGCTTGATAGTTTACTATTATTACGAATTAAATTTGTAAATAATTCCATAAAACTTTGCCAATTAATATATTCTCCATCAAAAACGGTTAGTTGCATTGGACTTAAGTTCAGATTTTTTATTGAATCTATACTTTTTGAGTCGTCTACAATATGTGTATCATTCTCAAATGTTTGCTTATAATTCAACAAGTAAATAAGAGTGTCGTCATAAATACTTTCAACTTCCATAGACTTACTAACGATAGCCGAAGCTTCTTCATTTTTTAGAGTTGGAAGCAATGCTTCTACGATACTACTATATTTAACCCAAGCTTTGTCTAAGTTTTTGATTTTTAATTCAACTATTGTTAAGGATGTTGATTGGACTTCTAGATTTTTTGAAAACTCATTAATTAGATTGATTGTATTCTCAACTAGTGTGAGTGAATGAACGTTCGGTGCCATAGTACTTAATTAAAGTTATATATAATATACAGACTAAAGATTATTTTGTACCAATAAACGACTCTCCGAAAAATAGGATTCTGACAAGGAAAAATTGCTAGCGAAAACAGTAACTCACAGGAAATTTCCGATGGGGCTCAGACACCGCAGTTGTAACAGGAAGGTAGTCTCTCTGATTGAACAGACTGCTATCTAACTGCTTCAGCTCTTTACTTCTCCTTTTCAAAATTCTTTCTCGTTCATAAAGATGTTCTAAAAATATTAAACATGAATTAATATAATTGTAGAAACAATTATAGGAAATATTATAGTAGATATTCAAAAGTATTGGATATAATACTAAAAATATTGAACAATGATGCTACAAAATTGTTATTTTATAACAAATATTCAAAAGTATTGAATATAATACTAAAAAATAATAGCTTCAATGAATTACAAGGATGCTACTAATAGATAGGTTATAGCAAATATTCAAAAGTATTGAATATAATACTAAAAAATAATAGCTTCAATGAACTACAAGGATGCTACTAATAGAAAAAAATACAATTATCAATTTATGATAATAATTGTATACAAGATAAAAAGATACTGTCTTATTATACTTAACAAAAAAAACTTTCGATTTTGATCTATGTACAGCTGTGTGCAGGGTTCTGGAAACGATTAACATCAGTTTAGATTATTCCATTTGTTCTAGAAGCATCCATCCATTCGCTGGGGGCAAAAGATTTCTTTTTTTTTCTGGTTCAGCGGGCTGTTGTTTTACATCCACCGGACTTGTAGAAAAATTATGTGAAATACAGATGAATTGACGTTCTATCTCGTACTCTTCGGCAATCTTGGAAATAATCGATCGACGTAGTGGTATCCAGAATAATTGATCTGCATCCAGGTGTAGAATATATAGAAAAAAATTTTGGGCGTACCTCTTGGATATTTATGTGTAGGAATATCTCTTCGAGACCCCACCTGACACCAATGTTGTAAAATGTTGTGTCGTATTGTCGTTCTGGAGGAGATTACTCAGCTTACTAGTACATTCTGCAGGGATGCTAGCTTCTGGTAGTAGATTCTTCAGTTGACGACTTCCAACACCAATTACAGTAGTAATCGAATATCTTTCTTAAGATGATTAATAAGGATTCTTGTTCAGACGGTGTATTGTTGCAATTAGAGAATACTTGAGCGGTCTAAAGTAACCTCGTTGCGACATGCGACGGTTGAACAATTAGTATCTTTTTATTACTATTAATACAAACACTTTTATTAAAATATATCATTTATTCGTTGTAATATTATATCTGCTTACTTAATTACAATAGTATTTTATTAGATTAACGAAGATGACAGATATAAAACAAAATGTAATTCTATAGTGTTATAATTTAATTAATAGTTGAAATGTGCTCACTATTCAATACGTACGAAGTTGCGAATAGTAATGCTTGCTTTGAGACTCAGGAGAAGACTGGCTTTCAGCGTCTTGTGCAATTTAATATATAATAATTTATTTCACATCACAGAACGCCAATACTGAATTACCAGCATTAAATCAATATTAATCTCCACAAACCAGAGACAATATTTATAAGCGCTAAACTTAAATAATTATTCTTTACAATCTTAATACTAATACAAAAACTGTTTACATAATATAATTCTATTACATAATTAACATTTAATATCATTAAAAATAAAAGGTAAGTGCGACATATGCGTACTTACAACAGTATATAGTATATTAATAAATTAGCTTGCTGGTGGTCAAAATAACAGATAATGTTTACTGTAATGATATTACAGGTTATTATATAAATCGAAACTTGGGAACATGTTTGCTCAAAATTTTGTTTAGGTTACGACTTGCGATAGACATGTACATTGACTTGAATTATATTCATGTATGCATCTTCGTGTTTTTTTGCGAATATATTGTTATGTATTAAAATTTATTCTTCGAGGATTCGAGGTGAGTCGGGTTATTTGACTTCAGCCTGTGGTCTGTTGTCAGTAGTCTGGACTTAGCAGTTCGGGTCGGGTATTCTCTTCATGACAAATAAATAAAAGAGTACTGTTAGCATGGAGTGACCTGTTCTTCCTGATAAAAAATTTCGTTGAGGTTGGAAACATTATTTCCTTTATTTGTTGTATTTTATTCATAAGATTATGAAATATTGGTATGTTTAGAATAGTTACGTGAAGGACAATATCACCGGCACAACATTTCTGTATAATATGTACCAGTTGTTTTTATATGTTTGTAAAGTCTTTATTATGTTTTTGCACATGATAGTATTGTCTCAGTTTAATATTAATATTGGTCTTAATATTATACGTGCTTTACCGTATGATGTTTTTTCACACGTTATTGATATAGATTCATTTATATTGTAAAACCACATTGTGCAATTAATAGTCTCAGTAATTTCAGAAGTCATAAATAAATCTTAATGAAATTATTACAGTCGCAGGTTGTAATGTTATTAAATATTAAACTGTGAAAATATATAGCGGTGAAACTGTCGACTGGTTCAACATCGTCTTGGTACTCGGTACTCGGTGTACTCAGTTCGTTTGAAGATTTATTGCAGTGGTAATGAATCGTTACAATCTGATGCCTGATGGACTGGTACGGCGTACCTGTTGAGGGCTGAATAAATTAGCTGTAATTAAGTGGGTTAAGCAGTGCTATGCTACGCCGTGGTTTGGCATATCGTGACGTTATAGCCGCGAGAGAGATGTTTGTTGAATTCAACTTTAATTACATTAACAGATGATTCATTAAATGGTACTTAGCTTGATGATGTTATTTAAAGTCAATATTAATCGTCTTGTTTTAATTTAACAAGTATGAGTACAGTAGTACAGTATATTATGCGAGTTACTGTCGTGTGAGATTGAGTCAGTAGCTCGCATGCAAGTTTTTTTATTTGCACTGTTACTGGTGTTGCCTAACAATTCGCAGTATCTACTCGCCTATGTTATGACAGCTATTCATAATAGTGTGGCCGATTAAGACCAGAGAAACTAGCTAGTAGTAGCTATCTTCTGTCAGGTCAGTAGCTCGCACCATTTAATCGAACCATTAAGGTAAGCGCATGTGAATGGGGAGGGAATATTTTTCTCAGTTTCAACGCAATGGTCGGACAAAAGAAACAGAGTGATAGACATAAAAGGCGGGAGAAGTGAAAATGAAGACAGAAAAGAAGAAGTATAGTGAAAATATAGTAGAGCTATATTATTATTACTACTACATGCAGATATATTATTACTACTACATGCAGTCTAAATGAAATGATTTCGAATGCGTCACGAAATGTTTAATATTTCATTCACATACATAAAACTCGGACGTAGTATTGCCTAAATTTAAATCAAGTAAAGTTCATTGTGAAGTCAAAATACTGGAATATAATTTAACCAACATGAAAACACTAAATCTCTGAAGAAGTATCTGGTACTCTTAATACCAGTGGACAATAAGAGTAACAAGTCTAAAGAACAGGATCTTTGAGAGTCTGGAGAACCAAACTCTTGCAACAAAAACATGTCTGTAAATTTCTGTAACAATAATGAATAAATGGCGGTGTACCGATTACTACCGTCACGTTACTTGAGCCCCAGATGTTGACGAACGACGGAAACCGTGTTACAGCGGAACAAGTTTCTTGTTGCCAGATGAAGGGTTGCTTGTTACTAGTTTACCGAATATAAGTTTATTGATAATTATCATCTCTGGCAACACTTTTGATCATAAAAAAAACGTTGTTACCTGTTCCGTGTAATATTCAAATGATGACAAAGTAATTTATATTTTTTATTTGTGTGCATTACTTAAACAATAAGTAGCGTTACATTAATCTGACAGTCACTTTAATTTATTCTTTGTGCTTATCATGATTCATGAAAAGCAGATTAACAACATGTGCACGTATTCAACTAATATGCATTATTGTAATTGGCTTGATATTGAAACATTGGAGGACACCAACATCGTTTCTTGTGAGATTTCATGAGACTGCTTCAAGCTGCAGTCAGCGTCTCTGTGATATCGGAGACTGCTGTAGATGGTCGTGTTCATTGTTCAAGATTCATGACGAGAGGAGGTCGAAGAAACAGAAGCCTCAAATTCTCGGTATGTTTAGCTGGAGGGCTCCACGGATTATCACGATTATAAGTTCAATAGAAACTCACTGTGTTGGGAAGAAATATTTTGTTATGAACTACATATTAGAGATTATTTAATATGAGAGATTCATTTAATGAGTTTTTCGAGACACACAAATGGAAATAAAGAGAAAACTGGTTTTCGGAAAATTGAGATAAGCATTCTGTGTTTTCTAGTGATGATTTTATAGAATATTTACATTTTCTAAAATTGTATATATGCATTCTTGTAATTTGGTATCACAATCTCCATTACATTTTCTTCTAACTTTATTGTAAGATAATTTAATTCATTAATTCACTTACATTAAACTTAAAACTCGTTTAATCCATATTTAAACTCTTTCTTACATCAAATTTTTAATAATGACGTCTCTTCCTTCTTCTCCTCGGGTCACCTCTTTCTGTTTTCCACTCTTACTCCTTTTTTTCTCGTTCCAATTTCCTCTTTTTCTATTTCCCTTTAACCTTTCACCATACTTACATATCTTTCTCCTCTCTTCCTTCTTTCCTAAAATTGTATTTATTTTGATATAAATTTTTGTGTACTATTAAAACGTAGTACTCACTTTCCTAATCGACGACTATTGGACAAGATATTGTTGACTAAACTTTTTAAAAGTGTAATTTATGTTTACACCTACATTATATAAAATACCACCTAAACTTATTGTATTTTTGTTTTGTTGCAGGATGAAATTGGCGAAGTGTTCGACAGATGGAAAACGGGAGACAACGGACAGTCCTATCAAAGGGCTGTTTCACCAAAACGAAGTTCTCCAAAAGTAGCAATAAAGCACAATCTTCCAGTAAACAAGAAACAGTTAAAAGTACGAAGTAATACTTACGATGGGAGTAGTTTCTTCCCTAAAGATCAGGACGCTTGGTCAGATGGTTTGATGGAAGAGTTTAATAACATAATAAAAAATGAACTAGACGCGCTAAATTCGAAGAAACCGAATGGTGATGAGGATGATGACGATGTCTTCTTGAAAAACGACCATACGAATAGTTTTAATATTAAAAATGGTGAATTAAGGATAAGAGAGATACCAGATAACTTGTATTTGCAAAGGCATAGGCATAGTTTAAACGCAATAAATAATAGTAAAAATGAAAATAATAATAATTTTGCTAAATTACAATTTTTCTTTAATAATAAAGTTAATTCTGATGTAAATTATAGTGCAAATATGTCTGAGGATTATAAAATGATCCAGAATGGATCTAAAGGTAAGAAGAACTTACCAGAACAAGGTGATGTTCATTACGAAGGGAATGGGTACATGAATGGATCAAAGGAAATACATAATGGTGCAAATGTAGTGTTTGGCAGAGAAATTGGAAGAAATCTGGACAAAGATGTAAGTACTATCAACAATTAGATTGTTTCATCTACCTAATTATGCATAAATACGAAGTCACTTGAATACATTTCTCTTGTCCTACCTATTAGATTTCCTTCAATGTGTCTCGATCCGTATCTTTTCCTCTTTATTTTTTACATTTCTAGCCCAAATAATATGAATATATTTAAAGTATTACTCAAATGCATCTCTCTGTAATCCCTAAGACAAGTATTTCATTTTTATAAATATGACAAGCATATGTTTTCATTATATTGGCTAAAAATAATAACAGAGAGTATTAACGTGAAGTCAACTTATTTAATAGGTCTCAGATCCGGTTAAGGACAACTAGAGGCCCTTCTTATGATTTTTAGATGTTATTTGATAAACAATGTAATTGATTATCCATATTTTGCAAAACCAACGGTTTCGGGGTCCCTATCGGTACTGTAAGTCCCGCCTCTGTTAACTCCCCATACATGATCACATACCCACTGAACAAATTGCTATACAAAATGTATAAATCTTTTTTAAGCTTTCAATTATTTTTCGTCTCCAATATTCTTCGTACAAAATCTGGAATATATTAAATTTACATTATCGATTTTTTCACCGAAGAAGGTTTTGGGTTTTTAAAAGTAAACAAACTGAGGACTGAATTATTTTTTTATCGCGTTGGTAGATATTATTTGCGATACTCGTAGATACTCCTAGTATCTTTTACAATATTTCTTTAAAGCATTTCCGTTATATTTAGACTGATAATTCCTTAAATGGTGAATGAATGAACCGTTGTTTATTTTTTAGATGTATATAGGGTATTAGATAGATCGATGTCAATGTTGAAAAGGCTGGTAGATGAAGTTAGAATGATGAAGTTAATAGTGTCATGATTTTCGAGATGTCGGTTATGTTCAATGCATATGATTTGTTAAATGCTTACAATTAGTTAAATACGATTTAAATATAATAATTGCATTTGGAAATTTTATATCGTATTTAATTAAATAATTATTACATTTTAGATAAGAAAAGGCGATAATTATGTAGGTATTATCAATTCTTTTTTTATTACAAATTCTATAATCGAAAAATTTCGATAAATCTTAAAATTTGTGATGTTTCATGTTATATACCTGGTGTGTAGAGGCGCGTTAAAATCCTATTATAGTTTTATTACGTTTTAAAAATGTTATCAAATTAATTTCTATCTATTTCTGTCGTTCTCTGTGACCTCATGATCACCCATTTTAAGATTGACATCGATGTACTTATCACCCTGTATATAACACACATTTTACAAAATATTAGAAGGTCAAAGTCAGTCAATAACCATTCTAATTGTTATCTATATTTAATTTGTTTAGTTATGATAACGCATTAGATACCTCCGTGTATACAACATTCATAAATTAGATTTTCCAAGGTGTTAACAGAAAGCACTTCATTTTGTTAATTTGTTAGTCAGTAAATAAATTAAAATGTGCTAAAATATTTAAGTTTACTTTGCAATAGTGTGTCATTAGTGAATAGATCAAGTTCTAAATAAAAGTGAACTGTTTGGAAAATTGAAACCACTGTTTTAATGGAAAAGTGTAATACTCTGTAATAATTAACTTATTAATTTGTGTAGTAATAATTGATTGAAATGTGCTGGTTTGGCAGTCTAATCAACAACGGGGTTGTGAAAATAATTATTTAGTTATCTTGCTGTTAATTAATTGTAGAGTGTTTGTTTTACATTTTTCTCATTAGACATTTAGAATGTTTAATTAAAGTGTTCTGTATAGTTAGTACATAATGAATTCCAATTTTTAATATAATTATAATTTGGTAAATCGATGGTGAAAATTCAAAACCTCTTATGTCAAATTTTAGTAATTCAAGCGCTATATATTGAGCACATAGGTTATTGTTCAAACCTCAGTAGAGGACGTTTTTATTCCCGTATATCTCATATAAACATAAAACTCACATAAAAATATAAAACCCATAAAAACAACAAGTCTATTCCATTTCCTTGAACAACATAAAATTTTGACATGAAGTCTGTATCTTCCCTTGCGTATTACGCTGAACTCCTATTGGAACTGCATATGCTCGTTTTTTTGTTTTGTATATCGATTGTTTTCTAACTTTGTAAATTGGAAAAGGATCGATAAAGATTCTCATACCAAAGGTACGCGTCAGAATATGGTACCAAAGGGTTCAGTCTTATAATCTTTTTTAATCACCTCCTACTACGGATGTCGTATGTATGTAGTGTTCCTTACTTTAATGGCTTAGTATTTTCCGGTTGAACCCCATAAAGTCACCCGAAACAAATAGAATCGTATCATAGAGTTTAGAAATTATTCGTGAAAAATAATGTTCTCTTTTCAGACTTTAAACCAGTTTCAACCAATTTTTACTCTGCTTCTAATTTTTTCTAATGAAAATATTTTCTTATTTCAGATTCCAATGGATAAATACAGTCCTCACAGTCGAAATCAATCAAGTTTGCCTCCTTCAGGCTACAACAAACAGTTACCAAACCCTGATCCTAAGGACATGGCTACTCAAACCTCCCCAGGATCATTATCACCCAGTTCAAGCTTGACCTGGGTGTCAGATTCATCACTATTCGATAGAGAAGACACTGTAGATGATGATAATAAGTCAACTACTTCTTCCTCAAACGCAGATTCTATGAGAGACAACTCTAAGGATGAATTAAGCTGTGATTGTCTTAGTTCAGGAGATTCATTACCTGAAAGTCCAAATCGGGAAGAACCAGAGTCAGGCATTGGTACAGCATCTCCCCCACGTGAAAAAGACAGTTGGAAGCGTCTTCGAAGGAGAAGCTGCAGTGCTCCGAATTCGTTAAGTTTATCATATGAGCCATTGGTCTGGGTGCGTCGGGAAAATGTCGAAACTCAGACTTGTGATCCTTCATTCAATGAAAACTTTCTGGATGATTCGATACTAGATTCTTCGACTCCGGATGAACTTGATTTAAGTGTTTCTTCGTTACCAATTTCGGGCAGGTCTAAATTAAAGAGACCTTGCTGTTTACCGCTTTTACCAAATTCTACAAATGTTATGGATAATTCGAGTGAGTTCTTTCAAAATAATGAACAACCATCGCCATCCACGGCGTCTTTAAGGTTAAATCCTACTCCGTTACCAATGGATTTGGGGAATAAATCTTCTTCGGCTCCGATTTTATTGAAGAAACCGAGCGGGGAGAATGGCGCCATGGACGACTCAAAAGCAACGGTAAGTTGTCTTAAATTCATATATATTTTTGTCAAAATTGGCAACAATATTCCTTACTCCCTGTCTATATTTATGTATAAATGCGTGTACATAAATAAAATTTATAAAAATGATTAGGTACATAAAAACCCATTTCTAAATATAAAGAAACGTGCAGCGTTTTATTTTAATAAACTGTAGTGTACTGCGCACAACCCCCAACGGCTTTTAATAATCTTCTTATTTTTAGAATAGGGTGTATTTTATATAATCATTAATAATACCTATGAGATAAGCCGTAAGCCGTCATGGACCACACATAACCTAATTCAACGACCAAAATATCATTTTAAAATAAGATTATCGATAACATTGAGGTTTTAAACTAACTACATTGATAAAATAATTAATTTTTAACACTACAAGTGATAAAAAACAAATTTAAATTTAATCCATATTTATAGACTATTATTTATTTATTTAATATTTCCTAAATTTGAATAACAGACATAATGATATATTGTTCGGTTTTATTACAATCTTAATAATCTGTTCCTAGGGTGTTAACTGGTAAGCTTCTTATAATTGAATTTAGTTGAGTCATAACTTATACCGAATCAAAATATCTTATTAATGCATTTCTTTAACGTTTAACGTCCAACGTCTCACAATATAAATACTAGATTTGATGTGATAATAGATCATTTATCCAATAAATTTTTTATGAATCTTCATTCTAATCTGGATATATTTTAAACCAGAAGCGAACTGGTCATTTGGCAATTCATTTCTTGATGTGTTACTTATCCCGAGAAACAATGTGAATACAATGTGTGACGAGACGTAACAAGGGAGAGTGGGAGATGAATGTAAAAGTCATCAAATTTTTGTGACGTATTTTATGGATGATTCCTTCGAGGTATAGATAGAGTAATTCTTTCAAATGATAACTTTAGGCCATAACTAATTTATTTCCATGTCCATTACTGTTTCAAACTATTTATTTTATTATCATTTATTAATTTTTACATAAGTAAATAACTTCTATTTACTGCTTTAAAGTTTAAATACTCTTTAGAATATGAAAATGGAATATGTTGGTAGACCTGATCAAACAAAGGACTCTGTATCTCTTCGCTTCAATGAACTCTCGCTAGGCGTCTCTCATGTTCCCTGTTCTCCTGTTGTTCCCCTATTCCCTTGGACTCTGACGGTTCTGACAATATCTATTTCCTCTCACGAGAAACTTGATAAAATAATCAGTGTTATACAAAATGATGTCTATTATATTTATTATACAAACAAAAGTAAAAATGCTTTGTTATTATGAATTGTAAAGTTGAAACTCTCCTGCTTTTATGATATTTTGCGCATCTTTAAACTCTGCAGAAGGTATTCGGAGAGCTATAACTTAGCGCGTTCTTTTCTCACGAATTGGTTCTTTTTTCTCTATTTTCATCGCAAGAGTGTAAAACTGTTACAGTTTTGACTTGAATTTTCGCATTCTTCGCAATTTTCGTTCTTTTCTGACCCTGTGAATCCAAAAAACAATCATACATTTTTAAAGTAGGAGACAAGCCTTTGTGGGTCTACGAATAGTGAATTTTTTTTTCATTCCATAATTTTTCTTTTTATTTATTGAGTGTATCAAGCAAAGTATATTTTGATATTTGTTAAACAAAGTATAAATTATTTGTATCATATACTTCTATAAACAATAAACCCCTGAACCGTGTATGATTTGTTACTGCGATCAAAGGGTTTGTTTTCTATGTGAATCATATATTATTACATTAGCCAGTACCCTCAATAGAGCTTCAATATGTTTCCATGGGATGCCTGCCTGATATGAGGATGCCTCCCTTATCTGTTTTATCACATGTAACCCATTTACTCACGCAAGCGTCTTCCTTGCCTACGATTGTTCATATCACCGAATAGATGTAGATCGTTTCTTGTAGTATTTACTAGATGTGGTGCAAATATTTTCTATAAATATTACTATTTCCTTAAAATAAACATAATGTTTAATATAATGTAATTTAATTTAAAGTTATTTATAATATATATTCTGTATAACAGCATTTTAAAGTAATTGTTTGTAAAAACTAATTGTTTGCACTGAAACTTTTTTACTCTAATTAAGACTCGTCGCTTTCCTCTATTTTTATTCAGGCCACTAGATCTAAGTTTAAAAACAGAGCTTGTTTATTTTTTTCTTTTTTATCTCTGTCTAATTTTAAGATCTGTCCACCTTGATACGTATTAACTCCCCAGTAAACATTTGGTGAAATAAAATGGCTAGGTGAAGTTCTAGTCACTCGTACATTTCAATTCAACGTTTTACAAGTTGGAGCAACATACAGAAAATCAATTTTAGTTCAAATAGATGCCCTACCTGTCACAGGAGTCGTTTTTATTCAACAGTGAGCAGTCGTTGCGCCGTCTGTAGCTCATAAAAGAGACATTCCCTATGAACGACTGAATAGAAAATAAACGCGTTCATGACAAAACACTCATAAAAAGTAATAGAATTTACTCCAAAATGTTTACTGGGTCCTGAAAGAAATTTAGATTTGACGAGATTTTACATAGGTGAGAGCATTGCTGCTTGATGTTCGAGTGCGAACCTCGGGTCTAAGTTATATTTCCACAGTTTGGTTGTTACTAAATTCAATTGATTATAGTTCAAATTACGAGAGTTTGGCGGCAACTCATACTTCGATCAAGGTGTATGGTATAAACTGTCGATATAACTAAAAAGCACTAACTCACTTATTTTTCTAATAACGTATATAGAAACGAATAAGATAAAATTCATTATCGTATTATAAATTTATACCGCTCTTATAACCTCTTTTAAGTATAAGTCGCCGCCGAACTCTCGTGATTTGGAATATATATATATATACATACATAATCATAAACTTATTAGGCAACAGTGTATTCACATATTTATTTTATTAGAAATGCTCGCAAACTATTTTTTAAGTTTTTATGCGTAAAAATGTAACAACCTTTATGGAATCCCTGTTTACTAAATTACCATCCAGACAAGATCATAATAAAGTTAAAGAAATATGAAAAAGTATATAAATTACATCAACAAACATAAATATTTTTACTATCAGTAAAATGCTACGAGAATAATGTGAGGCGCATTGAAATAGTAGAAAGGAAAACAATAGGACCATTAGCTTAACCATTACTAAGAACGCAGTACGTAATTGCAATATGTACTTAGAAATAGAACCATTAGCTTAGAAGGAATACATTATTAACTTGCTACGTTGTCTGTTTATTAAAAAAGCTTCAGACTCGTACAAGCTCATATTCTGTGTATTTCTCTATTTAATGTAGACAATGTAGCAGACAATGTAACTATTCTTCCCGTTTTTCTGGTTGGTCGGGTCAGACATAGGAGACTGCATGGGGAAGAACATTGTGCTTAAATAATATGAAATTGTTCTAGACATCCCCATCCCCAAGCGACCCCTTATCATGTTACGCGGTCATGGCACCCCGTCATATACTGTCTAGGTTGGGATGCGAGTTCAAAAGTTATGTCATTTTCTACAGGTACATACATGTGTAATGTAATATATGAAAATTGAAATTTTTAGACGTTTATAATTTGTCTGAACTTTTTGCTGACTTCTTTCGTTTCAATGATGTTTACTATTCTTCAATTAAAGTTACAATTATATTTTACCAGATGATAAATTTCGATTATTATATCTTCACTCAATATTAAACTTTAAAAACATGAATGACTACATTTAAATTAAATTCATTATTCACTTCAATCTTCTAAATGACTCTGATGGAAAGAAAAGCCTTTTCAATTTGAAATATGTAGAACGGAAATGTTTTGTTGGAAACTGGAGCACCACCAGTACACGGCTGTCACGTGGCTTTCAGCATGTTGGGGATTGTTGGGTAAGGGTGGTGTACTCTTTCCACGTCCTACTACCTTGTCAATTTTTCATTACATGTGTTATCAATTAGGTAACAGACACACATACATATTGTATTACAGCTACATGCAATGCATGTATGTAGAATCAATTATTACATGTTACTTAGGATAATCAATGCCATTACTATTATAGTAACAGCAATGATTAAAGCTTATTTTCATATTAGTAGTGCAACAAAACAGGTTTCAGAATATTACGAAGAGAAAATGGTGGGAAATGTAAATATGATAAATTCTTAGTATTTATAACGGTTTAGTGTTGAATAATAACACAGCTTTTGCGTTACAAATTATTTGTATTATAAAGAAACGTCACGTAAAATAAGTTCAGGTCAACGTTTTATGCTTTCCCTCTCTAATAAATTTTTTTTTTTTATTTTTATTATTTACTGCTATAACTAATTTTGTACAATTAACCAATACCTTATCTCTAATACTAATCTAAACAAAAGAATAACGTCGAGTGTTATCCAGTGATAATACTCGTTCATTCATACTAGTTCGAACGGCTTCGTTCTCTTTAGCCTTCGCTGCAACCCATCAGTGTCGAGCAACTCATCATTCGCGTGTTGATGGAGTCGTTCCTTGTGCTTCTTAGCATGTTTTTTGATTTCTTCAGCAACTGTAGTGATTCCTAGATCCTTATGGATGTCTCCGTTACGAGCGTACCACGGCGCGTTAACTATGTTACGTAGTACTTTGTTCTGAAATGTCTGGATGATTTTGATGTTACTGTCTTTGGTGCAACCCCACAGTTGGATACCATACGTCCACACTGGCTTTAGTATTTGCTGATATATTATTAACTTATTATGTAAGGATAACAATGCTTGTCGTCCCATTAGCCAATACATTTTTCTATATCTGATTCCCATTTCTTCTTTCTTTTTCTTCACGTGTGCCTTCCAACGCAGTTTGGCATCTAGTGTCATCCCCAAATATTTCGCCGTCTCTAATAAATAAATCAATAAATAATCAGCGTGGGCACAGACCTGAAAAAACCTGGAAATCCGGGAATTATCAGGGAGTTTAATTCCACCTGGAAATATCATGGAAATATCAGGGAATTTCAGGAAATTACAACAAATATCAGTATATTATATTTCATTTAAAATTCAAAATGAAAGGAATCAGAAAATTTAAAATGAAAACGTGTAGCTAATGAAAAAAAAATTTGGCGTAAAAAAAAGCTCATTTTAAAAAAGTTAAATAATTTTATCTATTAAATTTATTAAAATTGTTCTAATTTATACTAGTCATTAGCTTATTTTTGGCTTACTCAATTTAAGTTACTTTTTATTAGTTATTAAACGCCATCGAAGGCAATGAGATAAAAAATAAATCAGAAATAAATATATTTTTTTTTACTTTAATACCAGATTTAATTATTGTCAATTACAGTATAATTAAAACTTTAAATATTTCACACGAATATAATTTCTACATCAGGAAAAAGTACGAAAAATTTTACTGGGAAACTGTTATCAGGGAATTTAAATCATTTTTTTGTGGCCACCCTGATAATAAATCCGTTTCATACAATAACAAATAGCTTAGCTTTACAGTTAGCAGAGATTGAAGTACATATTAATTAAAAAATATGTTTCATTAAAAGAGATGCATTGTGAATTTCAGAAGACTATATTAAAATCTAGTGAAATGAAACCATGTTAGACAATATTTACCAAGTCGATAGCATTTGGTCCAAATGTTTTCCTTGATACTTGTTGCTTGTCCTACGTATACGGGAAGTATCCATATATAGATCACAATACCGACCTGAAATAGATTGATATATTTAAACAACTTTTAATTTATCGTTTAACACGTCATCACAATACTCTGCTATCTCTATCTCTTTTCCTCTCTGTAAAGCGTCTCCCTTTAACCCTTACACTCACTTCACTTCATTATTGATGGTTTACGTAGCACATGACAACTCACAGCCTCATCCGCCTCCTCCTCCTCCATATCACCCTCACACCCCTTTAACTCTCACACAATGATCAGAGCGACAACAGCCTCCCTCCTACTCGCTTTGAAATGAGTTGTTACAGGTGACTGACTACTCCCAATAACGAATACAACGTCATAGAGTTGTAACTAATATCAGCATCACAGAAAGGACTTTAACAGAGATGGGAAACCTTTTTTGCCGATGGTAGTAACCAGGCTATGACATATAAGTACACTCGTTTTATGTAAAACCAAGAAATCCTTCTGTATATTCGTCAAGTAATAGTATAGCCATATTAAAAGCATTGGAAATTCATGAAAATATAAACAATAATAAAATTATAATAATAACGGATTCTTTAAAAGTTTTAAAAAATTTAAATTCTAATGATAACAAATCAAATAATAATATTTTGACATACAAAATTAAGGAGCTCTATTTCAATATGATAAACAAGAATAATACCATAAAATTTATGTGGATACCGGGAAATTACCGAATTAGAAGAAACGAAATTGCGGATAAATTGGAAAAGGAATCAATAAATTTGGAAATTGAGATGAAAGTGAAATTACCTCCGTATGAAATTTTTAATATAACCAAAAAATTTAACTTCAATTTGAAAAACCAAGATTTTATTAACAAAAGTCAGTTAAGAAGAAGAGATTGTTATACGTTACATCCAAATTTAAGTAAGAAAAGATGGTTTAGAAATGAGTCCCGCAAAATTATATCAACTATAATCAGAATCAAAAGTAATCATTGCAAAACTCCAGCTCACCTGTACAAAATTAATATTAAATCCGACGATAGATGTCAATGTGGTGAAGAAGGAACTTTGGATCATATTATATTTGAATGCATAAATTATAGTTTAGAAAGATCAAAATTTAATAGTGAAATATTAGATGTGATTAAAACTTTTCCTCACAATTAATTAGTGAATTATTAAATATTTAGAAATTTGTAAAATATGTATAAAAAATGTTTGATGGTGGCTATAACGAATAAAAGTCAAGGCAAAAAAATTTATAAATATAAAAAAAAAAATAATGAGTATAAGAAATGTTTCACATACATACTCCTGTTTATTCGATTCGACGGGTTTACCATCCCTGGACTACAGGCTTTGAGGACAGGACCAAAGCTGGGTTTTGCCGGCGAGGCGATTCGATCATGCTGTGATGTAAAGACTAATATCGATGTCATTTACACGATCCATGAGACAGCAAATAAATGATAAAAAATACTTTTATATATTAATAAAATCACTTTTATGAAATTACAATTTAATAAAGAAGAGCTTTAACAAAAGGTCAGCTCTCCATGAACCCGGGTTTGGGCTGAGATATTCGCTAACAAAATAAAAAGTGTGCAACTGTAGGGTGGACAATATGATATAGAAACTCTTTTTAATTACAAGTTTTTACAACTTTTTACAAGTTTTAGATATCAAATTTTTAGTAAAATAAATATTATTACTATTATTAAAAGTATAAAGGAAATTTTAGGCAAACAAATCTCTGTCACAGTAGTTATACCCCTTAATTCTCGAGACTAAAAAATAACAATTTCTTTGTTCGGTTCTGATTTCAAGTACAAAATATCTTTATAAATAGATCAATTATATTAGTTCAGTCAGCCGTATATTTTTAATATAATTAAAACTTTATATAACTGTTTTAATACCCATCCACCATAATTGACATTAATAAAGCTTTCCAGCAAACTACAAAGTGAAATTAATGTTTGTGAAAATGGAAAACCATGTTACAAGGAAACAGTAATAAATTTTGAATATGTTACATCTAGTAATAGTTGATTTATTTGAAAACTGGGTCAAGTTCGAACAAGACACAGCAAATATATATGAAATAATTAATATAGACAGAACTTGATATGATAATATTAACTACAAACATTCTGTTTTCTAAATAATTCGTACTTACTAATATGTATGTGTAGAGGAAGTTCTGATCTTAACATGTTAATTTTTTGAATGAGGCACGACCAAATTACATTCACACAGAGTATATTGTCAACATACTTTGAAAGACATCAGCCGAAATTCTGAGACTACTGAGCCCCCCGCTTTAATAATGCATTTTTTACATTGAAGGCTATTATAATGAAAAACTACGAAGAAAGTAAAAGTAATGTAAAGAAAGAGAGGTCATAAATTACGCCACACAAATTTTTTGTTATTCTCACTCCCATTCGATCCTTGTCACATTTTGCGGAATTGCAACTTTGTAGCAATTATATTACATTACCCAGTAAACAATTTGGTGAAGTGCCCTATTTAGTGACGTTTCTGTCTCTATTTCACTTCAATTATAGTTCGCATCAACTTTATCTTCATTTGTATTCCGACAGGTGGAGTAATTCCGCCATCTGTAGCCGATAAAGTAGACATTTTATATGAAAAAATGTGAGAAACTGAACTATAAATGAACTTCTTTATGACAAAAAAATCATGACGCATCTTCAATATGATGTCAAAGTGACTCCAAAATGTTTACTGGGTATCTAGTTGAAAATTTGAAAATGTTGAATTTTTATTATTGACTGTATCACCTTTATCAAACATCTAGCTTGCTTTTGTTAATCCTGTATTTTTTAAATTAAAAGTGCTCTAATTACTAGCCCTTGTGTTTTTTAATAATTGGGTCATTAATTTACTTGTTTATTCACCACAAAATCCCCTTTGACTTCTCAAGTTCAATATTCGCGAACCCACTCTCAAATCCCTAACAAATAGCGGTGGTATTGTTCTCTTTATTCACCTTGTTTGGACTTTTTATTTGTAATTAAATAACCCGGAACCCTATACCCTCTACGTGTGCCCGACTTCTAATTATTATATAATTAAAAAAGCAACCACATTTGAAAAATTTAAGCTACTTTAAAGGGAATTTTTATTATAATTTCTTAAATTACTTTAAGCCTATTTATTTTAACTACTACTCTGCTGGAATAACTAAGGTTGATCGCGGTACAAGTGTCTCTATTTCCTCTACCTTATTTAGTCAGTAGGATATATTAGAGTTGTTACACATTACCACATTTTATTATGGAGTAAGCTTTTACTTTAATGTTTATTAATACGGATCTCTCACGCACATAAATTTGTTTCCAATAGAACAGTAAGATATTTGATTTATGGTATTATATTTACTGTAACTAAAATTACCAATTTACATCCAAAGAAGATATTTTAAATTTTTTACTATACAGTCAATATAACTATTAATACACAATCTTATACCTAATAAGGTCATCGAAATTATCGTTTTCATTTCATCGACTTTATTTTCACCCTGTCTGAGGGCTTCCTTTACCTCAGAGGCACCCAGGACATTACCTCAGTCTAGTTACGCCTCTGTAAATGGCACTAATATTGATTAATATTCAATAAGTTAAAATTATAATACTCGTATACCTATATTACTTTACTATAATAACGCTTAAAAATATCTATTTAAAAAAAAACATTTCTAGTGTTTCAAATTGAATTCCACTGAGACCGTCCTATTAGCAATATATAAAGCTTATGTTAAAGTTAATTTCAATTAATTTGAAGTTACGACAATTTCATGAAGATTCATTTATTTAATTACACATTTTCTAAATACAGTAGTAAATGTTAAAAAAGTTTAATTAATTAATTTTTTTTATCATTTCAGATGCGCACGCATTCACAATCCGATCGACAACTTACAGGTAAGTGTTGTTTATTTTAAGCATGAAAATTAATTAACTAGTGGATCGACTATACGGTAGTTCCTCTATTATTTCTGATTTTTAAACTTAATAACAACCAAACTCAGAGAATTTAGCATTGATTCAGAATTCGTACTAAAAAAAAAGTAGACTGTGGTTAAAAGCATTAATACTTTCGGCCACTGTGTCTTCGAAATTAATAATATACTCGTAATTAATTAATTATATATAACATTGATTTCATTGATAGAGAATTTATAATATATAATTTGTAATTTATAATTTAAAATAAGGAAATTAGGTTTGCTTTATTTATAAATTCAATAAGGTTTTTCAAATTTTCTTTGTTTTCATATATCAGTTTATATTCTTGCGGCATATTACATTCCTGTCTTATCGACGAGTACCTTGAACAGTGGAAAATAATATGCTTTACTGTTAATGGGTTGTTGCATTGTCCGCATATTGGTTGTGGTTCTTTTTTGAATAAGTAAGTATGAGTATAATTTGTATGGCCTATCATGATTCTACATATTACTACTTCCAGCCTTCTATTTATTCCGTCTGGTAATTCTTATTTGCTAATTAATGGTTTTACTTGCCTTAATTTGTTATCACTTTCTTCACTCCATTCTTTTTGCCATGAACAATTTATTATATTTTTGATTTTGTTCATATTGATACATAAATGCAAAGTAAATAATACAAATACAATAAAATAATATTTGTTTAAAGAATTAATTATCTTTAAAATTTGGTATTACAATCATGGTATGTATCTTCTTTGTTTACCATTCTTTGCGCGAGTAGACTGCAGACATTTCGTGAAGCCGAGAGTTCATGACGTTGATGCTTGTGCAATAGTGTGTGTAGATGTTCTTGTATCAGCCATGAATCATAATTTGCAGTTAATTCAATACTTACAATAAACATCTGTTGTACCGTGCAGAATCAACGTAACGATAAGCGGATGTTTACTTTGTTGTGCTGCATTGCAGGGTGATTCCAAATATAACTCCTTTAAAGAAATTACTTTTTATTTTATAGGGTTTTTTATTCATAAAAATAGTGCTCTCGTTTTCCACTTGTTTCATACATGAGATAATAACATTGTTTTCTGCTTAAAGAGTAGCTATGTTTTCGAACACTCAATTTTCAATAAAGAAAATTTTATATTCTTAATAGATTTTGGTGCGCATCGAAAAAGAAATGTGTTTTCAAACTTACGTTAAATCCAATAAAAGGAGTCTAACCTTGCATTTTGGTTAGACAATAATTTTTAGTTTCATGGTAAATAAAATTTGAATTTTCAAAGCGCAGTAACATCAACTTTTTTGTTTATTTAGAAAACGATAATTTCTACAGATTTTTTGTAGATAATAATATTACAAAAATATATAAGACCAACTTTAAAAGGTTTTAGAAATACGTAAAACTTAAAAACAAAACTTCTACGTGATTCTGTAGAGGATCTAGTTTTGAACATACATCTAAATTTTTAAATTGATTAATGTAAATTGATTCAAAATCGAATTTATTTCCGGTCAGTTCTAAAACTGTACTTTCAAGAAAAATTATATGTATAAATCATTTTCATTTAATGCTCATATGATCCTCTTATATTAAGTTAAGATTTTAATAGCTGTAGATTTATTACATAGCATATGCAATTTATAAATGTTACAAAGCTTAATAATGACGTCATAATAATCATTAACATAATACATACAATGACAATGGCCTGGTCACCTCATTATTTGACGTAACATGTAAATCCCAGCAATAAATAATGCTTTCAAATAAGCCAGTTCTACATTAATAGGTTTATAACTGTGTATACTATTATTAATGTAATGCTTATTGATGGGGTATATCACATGAGTTTAACACGCAACGGTGAATGAAAAGCTAAAAGGTTTGTTGCTTTTTTCGAATGATAGAATATAGTATTATAAACAGTTATGTCTACAAATTATAAGTAAAACATTACGTAAAAATTCGGTTATGTTTCGAGGGCTATCGTGTAAAAATGTAACTATTTTCAAAGAGATTACCCAAAAATATATTTATTGCATATTGATATTAGAAAATAATTCTTAATTTAACCTAGCTAAAAATAAAAATATTTTCGTCTACTTAAAAAGTTTTATGATTATGTTAATGAGAAAATAAGTATATATTTTTTTTAATAGCAGTAAAATCGCTTAAAAGTCTTTTATTTTAGATAGCGTTATAAACGTAACTATGTTTAGTGCGAAATTTATATTTGTGTAAATATAAAATCCGTTCAATTTGACAACAACCAAAAAGTAATATTAAGAGAAATTTCATTCTTGTATTATAGAAATATATATTACAATACATTGTAAAAGGAAACCTATATTTTTCACTTTATGAAATAGAATACCTTTTTTTTAATAAAATATTTCGTAACGTGAACAATATAAGAGAAATAACCTATATGTAAATAACACCATTAAATTAAATAGAGTATTAAATTACATTTTGATTTCATCTCATTTTTATAAAGAATAACACAACACCTATATCTGTTCAAATAACCCTCTCACGAAAGAAAAAAAAAAAAACAACGAACAAAGAAAATTCTTTTTTATGAAATATTTTTTTTTTTTTTTAAATTACGTAACCTTTAAATCATTTATAATAATAATAATTTTGTATTCAGGATTGAAATAAACATAGATTTAAATGGATATATGTTTACTTTATTTCAAATTGTAATTCTAGACACTATTATGTGGTTTTTTGATAGTTTAAACGAGGTTTGTGTATGACAAAAATGTATCTCATTTAAATACCTAAAAAGATTTCATTTTATTTTATGCTTCAATCATTCTGAATGTAAAGTAAACTTATTTTCAATTCATATTCATGAGACGTGATGTATAGCTATTAGGATATTTAGTAAGATAGGTTAGTATACGATATAGGGTGATGGGTACAGTTCACATTAAACACTTAGTTCGATATAAATTACTAATACATAATATGCGTTTTAAAATTTTATGTATATAGTTCAAATTACGAGAGTTCGTCGGCGACTGATACTTAAAACATGTTGTGGGGTATAAACTGCCGATATAACTAAAGAGCACTGACTCACTTATTTTTCTATAATGTATATAAAAACAAAGAAGATAAAATTCATTATCGTATTATAGATTTATACCGCACTTATAACCACTTTTAAGTATAAGTCGCCGCTGAACTATCGTGATTTGTACTAAAGTACACTTTTTTAATTTTTAAAATATATTTATTTGAGTACATCAACAAAAATCAATCATCAAATTTAGATAGTAAACACCTCTAAAATAATCCATTTACAATAAAATAGATGTAATATTTACATGTTAAAAGTTAGTGTTTATAATAAGTAGCAGAGTAGAAATCGGTAATATTAACGTAACGTATTAAATATTATGTACATATTACTCAATAAGTTCGTAGGATGACACAGACATGGCAAAATAGTTTGGCATTAGACAGTACCAAACTTGAACCGATATGTCTCAAAATTTCATAATATTCCGATCATAAGTGTACGATTTATAGCGGTTCAGTGACGCTTCTTTTGTAATTTTCAAATGAATATAAAAATCTGAATTTCGTGTGTTGATAAAACATTGTTTTTTAATGGAAAAAGTACCGAATCCGAGTCATTGCTTTGCTTGAACCGTAAACAACACGTAAAATATAACATTGTGATGATTTCCATGAGAACACTCATCTATAAGCTAATACAGTAAATTTATAGATTATTTTATGAATATTTATTTCTTTTAATCATCCTTCCATCCAAGTAGTCCGGTATATCGAGATTCTACTGTATTAGAAACTATTTGGAATTAATGCAGTATTGTTCAATTTTATTACCACTTTATAAAAAACCCAATACGAGTATTATCTAATTATAAAATTGCCACTCCACAATGAAAAGTTTACACTATACATTTGTTTCTAATTAAGTAATTTAATATCTTGAAATTTATAGATATTGAAGTATTATATCTCATTCTAAACCATACATTATATTATCTTGTCTAACTTAAAAACAATTTCATCCCAGACTGAATATAATAAAGTTAAAGAAGGATTCAATATAATCACACGACACCACACTGTCATGTCAGTTTCCACACACAGTGGATAAACGTTTTACTGAACTTTATTCGAAAGTTTTTTTTATCTACATAAACCCAGAGCTCATATGAGCATACACTGTCAAATATACGACATATAAAATGGTCCGAATAGAAATGATTCAAACCCACTTCTGAGTTTTGAATAATGTAATATTAGAGCATGGGAATAATGAAGACTCGAGACATGTATAAATAAAGTATTCTATAATTTTCAATAAAATGCATACAAACGACACAGTTGGGCGAGAGCATTGATGCTTGAATCTGACTACTGTGTTCTCGGGTTCGATGCCAGGGCCAGATTTATATTTTCTGGGTTTGATAAAATAAGATTTATTTGGTTGAACAACAAAAATAGAAAGAGGAAAAAGAAAAGGAAAGAAGAAGAAAGAGAACAGCTTTAGAAGAGATTGAATTGAAATGGGAACATCATAGTTAAGGCGATTCCTGTGTCATATCGAGATGCTGAAATAGGAAGAAGAATGACGATCTTGAACGTTGAATGAGGAGGTGACTGATGAAGCACCAATTGAGTAATTTGAAATGGAATAATGAAAGAATCTGATATATAGAAAATAGAATTATTGTATATTGTATAAGTTATATGTTATAAGAAAATGTAATATTGATTTAAAGTGCTAATAACTACCAATAATTGATGCACTGAAAAATGAATATTAAAAAAAAAAAAAAATGCATACAAAAATTATTTAGTTCCATTCAATATGTCTACTACCAATTATTTTTATGTTTATTTATCATGTATGTATATTGGATAAAATGTTTTGTATTTAAATGGTGTTTATTGCTCCCTTTAATGCTCCTTTTAATCCCTTGTTCGCCTGCTAGGCACTAAAGGCATATGATTATCCATGAACTACTGTTTATTGCGCTTTTAAGGAATTTTTTTTTATACAAACCTCTAAATAGTGATCTATGTACGCATGTTCATATCACTGGCATCTGTAGACGCATACCTTTAGATGAAATAATGGTTTCTATCGCAGTCTACAACGTAAGTTCGTTCTCGATCTAAGACGATAAATTTTAACGAAATTATGAGCGTTGAAAGATACGCCCCATATATAATTAACTATGTTTGTATAAAAAAAAAATAAAAGAATGATGCAGTACAATTAAGAATATTCAGTTATCAAAGGTTATTTATTTCACAATTCTAAAATTATATATCTCTATAGAAAATAAGAGCAATTTATTTTATTTTTAAAATTATTTTAAAAATTTCAATATATAATTTACTTTCTAATGCCATTATACTATACTTTATTGAATTGTTAAAATAATATTGCATGTTGCAATTCAATAAAATCGCCAGAAGTAGCCAAACAATAACAATGTAACCGTAATCCAAACTGTAATCGAGCATTGACCGTGTTATTAGGTTACATGTAACAACATTACATCATCTGAATTCGAATTTCGACCTAATCAACTGTTAAATGTACAAGTGGTCATTTACACTTACATCACATGACAGTCTCCACAGCACGGCTAACGCGTGCAAATTAATTCTCATTGTCTAAATTTAAAGTACACAATTGATTTCCTGTCATTCCATTTCTTTTGTAATGCTTTTTATTACTTATTCTTGCATAAGAGTATTTTTAATGAATTTTGATTTGTTACTTGAATGGCAATGATGAATAATGTTGAAAACCACTCGCACACCTTCTCACAAGGTCTTAATTATAGTCAATACTGATGCAACATTATTCTTCAATACTAAATTTATGTTTGACTATATCGGTAAAAGAAAATCTTTGCTCTTTAAATTGCTTTCAGCAGGTTTATGCCACTTTCATTTCGATTTTGTCTTTTTTGGTGTCTTTTTTATAATATTACTGCGATTTCAACATTAATTGTAATATAATAATTGTGTGTTCCAATTCCGGATATCGAACCCGAACTAAGTGTTATAGCCCACGGAGTACGAGTTATACACTACACTGTGTCCAGTGAAAATCTGAATCGATTTTTTCTCCACTCCTAGAGGTGTGCGATGCCAGCCTATAAAGTCTCGAAGTTTGTGCAGAAATTGCATTTGCATGTGTGCTGGGGAGATCATCCCAAACAATGATTACTGAAGCGTGTTCGTCCGGAAGGGGAAGGAAGTATAGGGGTGAACCGAACACTGTTAACCGTTGGCACGAGGAGTGCAATGTCCACGGATATACCCTCATTCGGTACAAACCACACCCATCCAAACCTTATCGGCAAATTTAAAACCATTGTGCAAAATCTAATCTTATAAAAAGCTTATAAATAACTTTTGGACCTTATCAAAGTTAGAGTTACATAATAAAATAATCATGTTTCCATTGTGGGCTCAAAAATGTGAGATTCTCATCAGCTGCATTCAATGGGTCGAATATTCCAACAAAACACAAAACACAATTCATGATTTCACACAAAATAAATACAAATTTCTTTGTATATCCGTCATATAATCAAGTTTACGCGTGATTGATTTAAATCTGTTGTAAAACAAGATTTTAAGATTTGTCGTGACACTAAAATTCTGAACGTAATAATTGAGTCATTCGAGATCAAGATGAATACAGCTACAGTTTAAATTAACAAAGAGAAAATCTATTGTAAAATAATTGACTTTATTTGTTGAAATGAGTTAAGAAACTCATAAAAGTTTGTGATAACTTTGTTGAAATTAGTATTATTTATTGTATATATATAGGTGTAAATCTATCTTATTTACTTATACTAACGTTTTGTAGATATTTATTTGCGCCTGATATAATATAAACGGCAACCAAATTTACTTCTTTTTAAAATATATTTACTGCGTATTTAATAAAATAAATTGTATTAAAAATTTACACTTCTGTTAATAATTTTAAAAACATAAATATGTTTTCCTCAAATAAGTTTAATTACTTTAATTAGATTTTATATTACAAATAATTAACAATTTTATTTCAATGAAATCTCATTACTGCGTATTTGATGTAGCTTTACACAGAGCCCACTCTCTATTTTTGTGAAAAAGTTTGTAATGAAAATATGACGCTGTTCTGAACTCGAAGGCATAGCGTTTGGTATCAAGCATCAACCCTCCTGACACCTTTGTCGTTGCGCGAAATTTGGATATTTTATTGTATTAACAAATGAAGAATATTATAATCTTTTTATATGCGCAATCCACTGACACCAAAGCTATAAAATGTGCATGGTACATTATTACCTCATTACTATATAACGTTTTTTTATATAAGACTTATGTAAATATCATAAAATCTGTTTATATGCAACACAGACAACGGTCTATCATATTTGTTTATTTTTATTATTTTAGAATAAAATTATTTTTTATTATTATCCGTTAATATTATAAGACCACCCGAACACACTCGCAACAGCTTATCGTAATACCACACCTCGTGTTCGTGTAGCTGTATAAGCCTTCAACAAATTTTTTTTTTTAATTAAGGGTGTTAAAATTTATTGATTTTTTATTGTTCTCCTATGGAACAAATTAAAGAATAAACACTAGTATAGTTGAAATTCTGAGAGATCTAAAAAATGTTACCATAGATTTAATCTTACTCATTAATACTTTATCATCTTCGTCCATTTTCGAATAAAATTGCAAATATAAGCATAACAATACTAAACCATTTTTTTCAATAATTTTAATTAATCTTAATTTGACGTACAAACAGTTTTTATCACTCAGGTAACACATATTAGCTATACTCGTCTGTTGACACTGTATTTCCCTGGGTAGTGTTGATTTTGAGTTAGTCGTCAATTCTCTTAGAATAGAATTTCTATTTTTGTAAAGTAATATATAAATCAATTTTTACGTAATGTTTTATATAAATTTCTTTTCATTAGCGTAGGTAGTCAGTTTTGAATAACCTGAATTACTTAACCGTGTAAAAATCGTAACTAATACTCGTACTTTAATTTACTCGTATTTAAATTATAGATGTTATTAAATGCTGCCATGTTATTCGGTCAGTTAGTCTGTCACAGTCACTACATTTAAAAATAAATATTTTTGGAGGTCAATAAGTTTATTGGCGAATTTATTTATATTTAGTAATTTATTGCTTTAACTCGTATTCGTATCTTCCTTATGCTAAGATACTCCTAACTATTAGCAAAAAATTATTTTCTAAATTAAATTTAGTAAAATCCCATCAGCGATCAACCACGATGCTGGACAGAGTGTCTAAATTATGTACAATTAGCATATAAAAATCATTATCCTGTTATGTATCAGTGATATATTAAGCAAATTTTCTTCAATAACAGTAAGAAAAATATAATTTAACTAGACAATTTCACTCGTGTTATTATACTAACATATATTATTTTTCTAAATTTTTTATTATTGCTTTTGACTTAATATAATCTTGTTAGAGGTAACAAGTACGGAACAGTTATCGAGAGAAGTAGTGCTTGAAGCTAGGTTTCTATGCTATTCTATGTCTACGAGTTCGATTCCTGAACCAGCGCTTTAATTTCTTAGGTTTGGTTGTTTTTTTTATACTGATTTTTTATACTGTAATCATAAGCGTATTATGTAGTAGTATATATTAAAACTAACCTATTAGCAGGTAGTCTGCGTTAGAACTCATCATCAGAAATAGGCCGACGCTAATTAAAGTAAATGTAAATTCCTCTAAAATGCGTACCTCATATTGAAACTAATGGTGGCCTGTGGCGTTAGTCAATATAGTGGCTTTTTCTAGCTCCTATCGGTCCGACAGGTCCTTCTGTCCTTCTCGGTACGCCAGTGTGCGATGGTCCTTTATATATATAATTCCTTATGAATATGTATATATGCCATAATTAATAAAAATATGAATAATTACATCATGAAATGAAACGTTATGAAAGAAATTCAACGTAATTTAAACTAAGTTATGAAGGAATATTTAATTATTACATCTAAATTTGTTTCTGACAGTTCGCATAGAAATTCCTGACACCAAAAGAAGACTTTACTTTATAACTAATTAATAAACTTTGTGCATTAAATATTTAGTATTCTTTAAAGATGTTAACACAAATATACGAATCTTTGTAGAGTAAGAAATGTTTAAAGTAGAAACTTTGAATATTGTGCAATTTGAAAATTTATACAAGAAAAACTAAAGAAAAGGGTATTTAATTTAGCGGAAGTATTTTAACTGAACTTATTTAATTATTAGAACTTTTAATTATATTGGGTGATGTTTGGTGTGACTTGTACAGTCAACAGGAATTGAAATATTTTAATGGAAATTAACGACGTTTAAGGTAGGCTTATGGTCATAGAAAGGGGGGTGTTCATGGAAAGTTTGATGACGAAGAGCAAAGCGATAGATTTATTATATCCAGTATACGTGCAGTGTAGATTCTGTTCTAGTATTTTGTCTATCATTGAGAAAAATTGAGAAGTCTTTTAGAATAACTGATTTATATCGAATAGATACGATATCGGTCATTTTAATAGAGTTGATTGTATTATAAATACTATCTTATTGGATTAATCCGTTATTTCCCAAAAGACATACTAAGAATATTCAACAAAATTTGAACATTTTCGATATTGAGTTTTTAACGAATTCTTTATTAGAAGAAAAGTTCAATAAAGTTTTAATATATCGAATCAAAATAAAAATTAACAATCAAATTCCACTTATTTACATAATTTAATTCATTTTATGCATCAAAATGTAACGATCGTTACCATAGAATACCACTTGAGTAACTAAATTTTAAAGATTTTTGTTTGAAACATTTTCATAATATAAATATTAAATGCAGTTTCTTGAAATTAATTAAACTGTGATTGATAAGATTTGAGATACCTAATTTGAATGAATCACCTCTTCTTTTAGTGTTAACGACCTGTACATGGTGTATGCGAGTATGATTGATAATGTAATCAACCGTCTTGAATATATATTTTTTTGGCAACTCTCTCGTCGTAACTCAATACGAGTTCCAACCGATACATTTAGGTCTATCTGACACTGCAACCGACTACTTGCGACACTAACTTTTTGAGTAAAGTTGTTACGCATTAGTACATTTTATCTTGAGGAACCTTCTACTTTAATGTTTATTAATACTTCTTCTTTAAGAGCGTAAGAACCTATTGCAGGTCTTAGCTGCCTCAACAGCACGCTTCTTCCAACTCAAACGGTCCAAAGCAACTGTTTGCCAGTTTTTTACTTTCAAAGTTTTAATGTCCTCTACTGTGTCGTCCAGCCATCTTGTTGATGGTCGTCCTCGGGTACGGGATCTCGTAGGATTGTTAAAGGTGTATATTCTAGTAAAGTTGTCTTCAAGGGTCTTCAAGACGTGGCCGAGCCATCTCAGCCTGTTACTTCGGATGACCTGTGTAACTTGAGGTTCTTTATAAAGTCCATATAATTAAAAATTATATCTGGTTCGCCAGCATTCTTGTTCTTTAACAGACCCGAATATAGTTCTTAATACTTTTCTTTCAAAAGTTTTCAGAGCTCGCTGGGTGACTAGGTTTGTAAAATGACTAGGACATGTAAAATAAGTGTCTTGTATAGCCTCAGTTTAGATTTTCTGCTGATAAATTTGGACCTTAATTGTTTTTTAGTCCATAGAAACATTTATTAGCTGATTTGATTCTGCTGTTAATTTCGGCATTCAGCTTGTTTTGATCGTGAATAATAGTCCGAGGTATTTGAATTCGCTAACCTTTTCAAAGGTATGACCATTTGTGCAAAAAGGGGTGTAGTTCATAGTCGAAGACAGGACTTCCATAAACTTTGTTTTGTCTTCATTAATAGTGAGGTCCATGTTTGTAGCAGAGATTTCTAGCGCTTGGAAGGCCTCTATCACTGCCCTCTCAGATCTTCCAATGATGTCTATGTCGTCTGCATAGGCCAATAATTGTATTGACCTGTTCCATAGAGTGCCTCTTCGATCTAATCCGCAATCTCGGATGTTTATTAATACACCATCTGCACTATACTATCAGCAATGTATCTTTGTATTGTTTTCCACTCTCAACGTTATGTACTAATAGAAATTTTGTATTTTAATAATTTTCGTTCGCAAAAGAGCACGATTGCAGTGTGAGAGAGCTCTAAAGCACACACAGATTTCATTGATGAGATTGACATCAATTATTCATACGCCGTCACGTAAACAACCGTACGAACAATGTTATTACACCATTCTGTATGTAGTATGTAGTATGTAGTATGCTAGAGGCTGTAAACTGGAGGTCTTTGTATTTCATTTAATTCCTGCAAAGAACAACCATCATGTTTCGTTTTGTTCTTATTTGACCCTTGTCCTATATGTCCCATTTGATGTTTCCAACTGACCACACAGTTGGTGCCATTTGGATAAAAGTTGATGGTTGTTGGCTCTTGGCTCGTGTTGTTGTTTGCTGAACGCTGAACCTGGCTGGTTGGTTCGTTCGTTGGGGTTACAGATATACTTCAATGTGTTATTTTTATTTTTTATATCCCATCTGATTCTTTGTTACATGAATGAGATTTATTTTTATAAAACGATTTGCTTTTCTGTGAATATACATTTGTGAATGTTCAATGAGTTTCGAGATTAAAACGAAATGGCGGGTCAACATTAAAATATTATATCTTTAGTATGAGTACGAATAATATTGATAACAGCTGTGTATAATATGTCAGTGACGTATCATTTATGAATTATGACTAGACACAGTAACATTAGGAACGAAAGAAACCTTTACTTAAAGGCATTTATCTTTGAAATATTCCGTCGGGTCAGGAAATTGCGGGTGAAGACGGGTTTTTTTCGAAGAAACACACATAGTCCAATTTCAATGTGTTAGTGTTACTGTTACAGATTGTAAATTTGTTCAAAAATTAATGTTTTAATGCTTTAGCTGCCAACGTCTTCCTCTTTGCTTAAAGTTTAATAGTTTATTCCTATAAAAAAATATTGTTAAGGAAGGTGCAATCTACGTTGTTGTTGAATAGCTTTTTCAATATATCAAACCAAACTTAAGTTATTTGCAGTTAAAAATTATCTAATTTCAAACTTAATTTTTAAATATTTACAAAAAAAATATTTTTGTTTTATTTCAACAACGACTTAGTTTTAACCTTTATTTATCATTTTGTAAACTTTTTTTCTTCAAATTTTGATTATTGTACTTACACGACGTTGGCAGCCAACGCACTTTTTCCACTACAAAAATATTCTCCGATAAATGCCCTTAAAAAATTGAAGAATGTTGACTAGATATAATTGAATATGAGGTGAGTCAACAATGAAGTTCAAGCTCATAACTGGTGATGTTATCAACTCTGGATTATTTCTTATGCTCGAGATTACGACTCTGAATATATAGTAAAAGAATGAATCTTATATTTATCCTTTTTTGAATTAACTAGAAATATTAAAATAAAGAGTACGTAAATTTCAATTATAATAAAACTCTATTTTCTCTACGCTCATTAGATTTCATTGAAATGTATTCTCTGACATTGTCAAAATAATTGAAGACATTCTTAATTAATTAAACCCTTTTTGTATATGTCATAAGATAGCTAAAATCAAAACGAGTTTTAAATACATATAACATTAGCAGTAATATAATAAATATAAATACAATTAATTTAGTACTACACATGTAAACATTATATTTACACAAAACAAACATAATCTTCTACAACTGACAAAGTTAATTGAACTAAATAAAATATATAAAAGCTTTGTTTTAAGCTTTGCAACATTTAAATTGAAATCTAACAGAAAGCTCAGCTTTCATTAAAACTACTTTTTTTTTTTTTTTTTGTAAAAAAAAAAGAATCCATTTTGTAATTAAAAATGACATTTTTGTTGTGAGTATAAAATATTCACTGAAATAATCACTTTGTTGTATATTAATGTTATAAACGACCGCTATTTTTAATAAAAATCGCTAAAAAATATTAGCTGCTGGTAATGAATAAAATAAAGGTGTTATTGTCTCGGTTTTTCGTTGAAATTTAATTTTGACCTACTATCTAAGTCTTAATATTGACTCATCCTAATTCTCACGATAACTGCTAGTACTAAAATGATACAGTATTTTTATTACCTTCTTTCTATAAATCTATAACATAGCACATTGCTGGATACTTTTTATTTAGTGATTTTATTTTGATGAACTACTTTCTTATAATTAAGTTATAAGCAGACCTATTTAAGTAAGATTTAAGTAAGACACCTGCATGTCGGCTATGAATAAGAATGCCTCCAGGCTCCAGTGGTCCAGCGCATCGGCATAAAGTCCAGTTATTTTTATAAACGTATTTTATTGATATGATGACACCTGCGATAATAAAAAATATATCCAAATTATCATAGTTTATACTGGAGTATTACCGCAGGCCATTTTCCGTTTAAATCGTACATAAATGATGATTTTGTTGAAAAATCATCAGTTTGATTTTTATTTTTTATAACACCATTGAATAAGCCAGTGGCGTCTATTCCGGATGGATTTTTAAATATGTTATTGACAAATTCTAACAAAAATTGAAGAACAAAATCATATTCAGATTATGAGCGACTAAATTCAAAATGTGTTTATTCATTATATTCTACCTTTGACCTGCAGCTTGACATGAATTGGGAATGGTCGTAAATTCGGTAGCTACGTTGAGAGGATGATACAATTTAAGGAAGATTTTATTTTTAAAAAACCTTAATGTTATATTCTCTATGGAGAAGTAAATCTTGTAGAAAACTAGTAAGCTAGAAACTGCACTGCAAGACATTTTTTACCTGTGTCTATCTTATGGTTGTAAATTACAAAACTGTGTCAATTTTTTTCTTAACAATTAAAAAGTGTTTTTACCCTTGTTATCCATTTATACTCAACAAACTAGAGAATCATCTTAGCAAAGCACTGGTGCTGCAGCATTTAAATTAAAGCACATTTAAAGAAATCTTTTATTCAGTATGAAATATTGAACAAAGTTAACAGATAATTAAACAAGTAATTAACCCAAACACTACATTCGCTTCTGAAGTTAGATTTATTCATAAAACACATGTTTTAAATAATTTTTCTGTTGTAAATTAAACGTTACAGCTACGTAGTTTTATTGCTCTTAAAATAGTAATAAACTCGCGTTAAATATAGAATAATGTTTATTTAAATATAAAAAAAATGTATTGAAACTTTAATGTAAAAAAAACGTAAACTTGTAGCTATGAAATTAACGTTAATTTTGCGCAATAACATAAAAATGAGCAACGCATGCGTATATATCTATAATATATTAGTTGAAGAAGTGAATATCGCATCGCGACGCTTTTCAGACGTTACTCGACGTCCACAGGATTCACAACGTAATGGAAGACCGTGACACAGTTATAGGGGACAGTAGCGTACAGTGTGAGAGTTTAAAATACAAGTAGTACATCCAAAAAAGAGAACCAAAAAAAAAAATAGACAGCATATGCAAATAATATAAAACAGCAAAATACGCTTATAGCATAATATCCTTGTGAACTAAAAATACATCGTCTCTTCAAACTAAGACAGTCTCAGTTTAAATATTTGAATAATTCGTGAATTATTGTTTTAAAGTGTTTATTAATAAGATTATTCATTTAATATTTGTGAAGGATATTTGTTAAGGTTGAAAATGATTTAAATTTATAATTTACTTGTTTTTTGTTGTCATTGTACAGTTATACAGTTTTATAAAAAAAATATCGGTTGCAATATTAATTGCGGGAGTTGAATTTGAATTGCTAATTTGCTTATTTGTTATTTGTCACATGATGATAAGTCAGATATAAGAAAATGTATTATTCATTACTTAAGTATGTATAGAAATCTTTAAGAAAAGTGATTTAAATATTATTAGTAGCAGAATTAGTTGCGAACTTATTTTCTATGTGATTCAATTCAAAATTGACTTAATTACATTTATGTTTTAAAGCTGCAGTATTCGCGGAAATTCACTGAAAGTATTTGAAAAGCATATTAATAAATTTATAATATATTTAATAACAATATTATCATTTATTTATAAATTTACGTCCGCTAATTAGTTACATGTATTTAACGTAACAAAAATTACCTTTACCATAAAAAGGTTTGGTTAATATAATATCAGGTTATTATATATTTTTATCAGGTTATTTCTGGCGTTAACAAAACTTTTTATGCATGACTATATAATGTTACATATTAAATTAATATATTAGTAAGATTTTTAATGTTTAATGCATTTTCTTAATGACTAAGTGTCAAATTTATGTTAAACTTCGGTAAATTATAGAACGTAACTTTATTTTCGTAAAAAATATTACGTTAAAAACTAGGTTTAATCATATTTAATGTTTACCGGATAGTTATGCACATATTTTCTTTTCGAAAAATAACAAATAAGCGCAGTTGCACTATTTTTTTATTATTAGAATCATAAAAAATACCTTTTTGAACTATAGAAATAATTGGGAAACCTTTTTCTTTAATTATAATTATAAAATAGCATTTATAATTTAAAATTGTTTAATATTTTTTATAAATTCTTAACGGTGAACCTCTGTTTTCTTACAGAAAATAAATTCCTGTTAAAATCATTTCTTAAAAGAATTTTCTTACTTACTTGCTATTTTATCTTACCAGAAATGAAAACAATAATATTTACATAGTCTATAAATTGAATACATATATTTTATAATACAAGACCCGCAAAACGAACGAAGAAGCTAAACTTTTACAGCTTGTTTATACACGCTAACCAGCAACGCATTTTGCGGCTCCAATTATTTTTGCTTTAATATCAAACTCATGCATTACTCCTGTATAAAATATGTTGTATTGTACTCGTACTTCAAATACTAAGCCCATGGCCATTGTTTATTGTAAATCATTGTCATATTTATAGTTACGAGTGTGTAGTCATAATTCTAAACAAAACAATCTTAAAATATTTCAAAGCTTTAACATCAGCTGAACCGAACGGGCGTTTCAAGTCAAAATTCAAAATTTATTTCATTTTCAATCATTGTTTTGACTTTATAGTTGAATTAGACTTATCTATTGACTGTTATTGACGTTTAAATCTATTCCATTGTTTATGTCGTTAAATTGATATATATATTACAGTGTTGTATTGTTGTAACTGTTAAAATTAATGTTATTGTTGTGAAAATTAAATAGTCTAAGTGTTAATCAAGAAATTATCCAGAAAATAGTCTATTTTAATTAAAAGAAGAAAATAAATATAAACAAAATGTCTCACTTCAAAGATTATCAATTTTTCCGAAGCTTCAGTGCTAAAGTTGAGAACTGGCCGATGAGAAAAGCAGAGGCGTTTTGGCGGAAAATGAGAGAACGTAAAATAGCAGGTTTGAAATTTTATTAAAAATGTCTTTTACTCGTATGTATTAAAACCTTTACTCGTCACTCGTAATAGAGTATTTAAAAAAACAAATACAAATAATTTAGTTTCTAAGTTTGCATACGAAATGTCTTGTAGAATGATTGTGAAAAGAATGCGCAAATAGCTTACTAAATATCTTATTTTGTAACTTTCTTGTGTCATGTTTTAACTTATTTTATAACGTCATGCATCATCTATTAATTAGCTAGGTAAAATTTCAGTTAACACGAGATTGCGAGTCGCATAGATTCAAAAAGATTAATTGATTTCGCTCTTTGTAGCCTATAACAGAGACATTTTCTTTGAATAAAACATATAGTTTTTTTAATAAATATGATTTCGAATGGAGGCCAAATTATTTACTGACTTAAGATGCATATATTCTCCTCTATGAAATGCTATTTGTTAAATTTTGAAAATAATTAATTAATTAAATATATGTATAACTTGCAATAAGCTGTGAACCACGTTCCAATGGGCTTGTGTCCTATGTCTTAATTTCTATAAAAGTGTACTATATTTTGATAAAGTGGGTTACTACAACCTCAAATGTTCAATTATTTTTTAATAACTCCTAATATGTTAAGAGATATTAACAATTAAAAAAGTCATTTTGTCTCTTTAATTATTAAACGGATTCAACGTTGTACACATTCCAATTGCATGTAACATCAAAACCGCTGCCAACCTTACAGCTTATAAATCTCTGCTATATGTATTTATATATCAAATATTATTTACAGCTATTTCAAGGAACAATAAAATTCCAATATTATGTCTGCCTTAGCAGGGTTAAATAAAATAAAAACTTATTATTCTTTGACTTGACTTGATTATTTGACTACCAACAGCTACAAAACATTACCACAGCACTGATCTACTCAACAAATAACTGACGTTAAAATGCATTTCACGTCATACAAATATAGCCAACCACTTCTAGCGCTAAAACTACAATTCAATTTTTTCATTGCTATATCTCCGTCATTATTTAGATATTTAATAAAATAGACACGCCAATACACATTTACTAACATCAAGTTCAATCAACAATTGAGCCCATTACTACGATTAAACAAGAGCTGAGTTGAAGTCCTGTATTGAAGAATAAACACGACTTTCAACGAATTAAACCTAATGATCTCCATTTACGAGAGACTGGAAGTAAACACTAATCAATATCGTTAACGATTTCCGTTAAATCAATTTCTATAAATCCAAAAATAAAAAACATATCGTACGTGATATAAGCAGAGACAATAGTTGAGATAGATTGCCATCTATCGTTCAGCTAACGACTTACTTATTAAGCTATGAGTATGCTTGGTATAGATTTGATTAACTGAGGAAGGGATCGTTAACAAAACTTTCATAAATTTAACCGACTTTTACAGCACGAACGTTATTTAATCATTGATTGATTGCTTTCGGGTCGCGGTTAATTTATAAATCCGCTATCTTTTGAACTGTGTTCATTATTTATCTAAGTTATAATTTGAAGCATCTGCATAACCATATAAAGTAATATAAGGGAACTGTCACGGTGTCAGTGTCACAGTGTCAATTTGTTTTTATGGTTATGAATGTAATTAAAAAAATGTTTATTTTGCAAATAAAAATATGATTTATTGTGTCATAAACTGAAGAGCTGTATCAATCTAAATAACGTAATAAAAATAATGAAATTTGTCGCTTCATATATTTATTAAATTCAATTTGTTATTTTTACTATGTGAAGTTTAAAAATTGTAATTAATATTTTCATTTATTCCGTTGCAAAATGTTACAAATACTTCCACCCATTAATAAATACATTAAATCTAATAGTAATACATTAAAGTAATACATTAAATATTTTTCGCAGTGCAGCATTAGCCTTATAAAGAAGCATCTGAAGCAAATTTCTCCATTCGAAATCATTTTTTTATTAAAGAGTATCAATTTTTGCGTTTTCTCTTAATCAGTTTTCATATGTTCCCGTGGCCTTAAAACAGTTTTATCTTCAGGGTACGCTTAATCTTTCAACCAGTGCGATTTCCTAACTTTATTAAAACTAGATAATAAAAACTAATAGAAACTAGAGTATAATTAGTAGACTAATTAGTAGGCTAGTGAACCACGTCTTAATTTCTATAAAGATTCATTTTCAAATTCTTTCAAAATAATGATAATATGTTATATAAAGAAATCAATTAGTATATTTACATTAAATAATATCCCAGAGACGAGATAATTTAATTTTTCAGACTTCTCGATATTAAATCATATTTTAATTAATGAAATTTATATTCTTTTAATGATCGAATATCAATCACAATAAAATCCAGTTTTATAATTAAATCTTCTCAATGAGATATAAATAAATAAACACAATTATTTTCATTTCACGTTATATGGTATCAGGTGTAAAAAAATTAATTAAAGAAATTATAATTGGAAATATTACTCCGCCTACAAATATCAAATATTTTTAGAAAATCGTAAAAATAATTAAATAAAATTGGAGCTAATTATCATAACGAATATTATTGCTTGGTTACAGTATTATTACAGATTTGAATGTCAAATAAATATTTCTCTATTCTGAAAGAAAGGTACTGTGAATCATAAAGTGGAAACCACAAAAAGTTTGTTTTTGTTTGTGTATTTTTCATTTAAAGTTAAATTATTCGCTTTAAATTTGTTAATTAAATGTAACCGCGCAATTCTTTGTAATTGTAATAAATGCATTATTTTAAAAATTTGCATAAACAGCTGGAAAAAGAATTTAACATATTTTCAGGAATGAGAGACAAAAAGTATGAATATTGATGATAAATGATTATTATTAAATAAAGCAACGCATCACAAATATTATCGTGGTATTAACATAGTAATGAGTGCGGTCGCACACAGCAGCCTTTAGACAATATTGTCTTTCTCGCAGGCTACACAGTAAAAGAAGCGTGGAAGCGTTATGCTTTTTCGCAGTGCAGCCTTAGTCTAAAAAAAGGAGTTTAAAGCATTTTTGACCAATTTGATTAAAGTGTACTACACATATTGAATCAACAGACACTTGTCTTAACCTCAATATTAAAATACGCGTGGAAAATATGCCTAGGTAGTAGCTAGATACTTTTACCGCTTGGTTATTCGTTCAAATTTTGTAATGTGTTTTATTCTAGCAACAACATTGCATCTAGCTTACAAATAAGCCCTGCATGCTAAGCAATAATACCGCTACGTTTGAAAGTTTCAGCTAATTTCAGACAATTTGAGAGCTCCTTGAGATGTAGCATTTAAAATGTATGTATATTTTTTTGACAAACATATTTATAATTTCAGAAAGTCTAATATAAATACAAAGTAGTAAAAGATTTACCGTGAAAACAGCATAAATAATAAAACCAAAATTTAAGATAACAAAAACAATCTAAAATATTTGAAACTTCCAAGGAAATAAATATAAACTCTTGCGTATTTAACTCCATTTAACACCATATGGTTTTTCAATTAAATGTTTTTAATATGCAGTCTGCAAAAGTAGAAAAATAATCAAAAATATTCTTAGTAAACTACGACGTTTTGTTTTGATACTTCGATTCAAGTAATACGCACTGATTTCCGCTCCAATTCAACAACAGAGAGGAAAACATGAGAGGACAGGAAATAGTATTTACTGTGGTTGGAGGACTTACGCGCGATAGATCTAAGAAGAGAGTCAGAGGTGTAACTGCGTAACTATGAACTCTAGATACCGGTGTAAACTTGAAATGATGTATTCACGACGACATACCAGTTATATATTAACCCTAGAACCAGTGGCGTGTCAACAATGGAAGGGGTATTAGTTGTCAAAGCCCAAAGTATATGAGCCATTTTCCATTTTCCGTGAGTCCATTTTCGTCCTCAAAAATCCAAATGCCTTCGCTCAACGACACTGAAAACAGAAATGAAACCAACATTTTCTAGAAGGGGTATTAATTGGAGATTTAGGAACCAAAATTAGATAGATATATATGTATAAAAGATAATACAAGAAGAAACCCACTTAAACATTTTGGTCTTTTATTCCTCCTAATAAATTTCTTAACTACGCCACTCTTCTAAGAACACGGCTCCCGAGGCAAGGTGATACAATTACTGTGGCGTGCCTTTATCAATTGGATGATGAAGGTAATAATAACCGAAACCCTACATAACGTGAGATAGTACCCTTCAACATACTCGTGGGACGAACCCTTGTAATAAGGGTTCGTGATGGCACAATTTAAAAACACGATTATATGATCTAAAAATAATTGTGTCTCAGATTGAATTGTTTAGTAACGTGTTTTACTAACTACACATTTTTTAGATGTCTACAGCAACATACAATAATAGCTAGCTAAAGAACTACCATGTACCGATGTATCCAGAAAAACTAGCAAATAAGATCAGGATGGTCGCAAGTTTCAGACTGAGGAATGGAAAGAAAGGAAGAGAGTATGTAGGATATGAAAAGAAGAGAAGTAAAGGTTGGAACATATTTTGAGTAGGTATAAGGGGAAGGGGGAAAGGGGAACAAGTGTGGAGGAACTAATAGTAGGAGAGAATGAAGAATGAAGATGGATGCCGGAGATAAGAAGGAGACGAGAAGTAGAAAGCAGGGTATAGAATCAAGTAGAGTTAAGGATCAAAACAAATAGAAAACAAAGACAAGGAAAAAGTCAGTAATACAGAGAAATGCTTTGTTTATAATTACTATCACTTCTACAGTACTACCACTCAAGTTTTAAAAATGATAATTCGGATAACCTTGCATACCTTTTAAAAAACTTCCTGCTCTAGAGAAGAACGATGGAAAAGCCCTGGTATATTAGCACTAGTTTTTAGTGTGAGAGTAGCTTGATCACTTTTAGAAATTCAATATTTGCTGAACAATACCCAGTTAATGACACTTTTAAACACTTAATAATCTCGACTACGTTGATGGCTGTGAAAGCAAAAATTTCACTTTATTTTATTTTAATATTTTATACTTTAATTTGGAAATAGGGGTACAAATACTTCAAATACTTTAATACGTGAGATATTATTTTATGTGTGTAGACGCTGCGTGTGTGGGTACGTTGTATGAATCTTTTAATTAATTAAATTTAAGCAATTTTTATTAATAACCAACTCTTGCGTTAACAATGCATTTGGAAACATATATTTAACATCATCCCTTGAGATAGCATGATCCAGGGTCAAAACCCTCCGGGTACAATGTAAAAGAATGTATGCAGGTCTCTATAGGCTGTCAAGAGTGTGAGGATTATTTTACCATTTGATGAAGGAGTAACGAGGAATCCATATAAAACAACCCTTAGGATCCGCATTATTATAAATTGATTTAACGCCTGGAAGTTATGTGACCAGTTCAACGGTTCGAGAGTTTTACTTGTATAAATTGTTTTACTGGTAAATTCGATGTTGAACATTGATGTAATACGTTTTTCTTAATGCAGCTCTATTCTTTTTGAAGATTGAACTCATGATTCATGACGCACTGAATCTTTAAGGATATTACACATTATTTATTTTATTATAAAAACGTTGATTTTAAAACAAGCCTACTTTAAAAAGTAAAGTAAGTTTTACTTTGTGCCAAGTTACCATAATCCGTTACAAGTAAACTTAATGTAAACTTAAAATTTATGTTTGAAAACTAAATAACCACTCTTAAAGATGTTATAGAATAGAAAAGTTATCAAACACTAATCTTCTCAGTTAAATCTTTTAATAACTACTAATAAGTAATTAATTTCGTAGCTTTAATTTTAATTTTGTATTCGTTTTTGTTTCAGGTGAGAATATTTTCATTGTTATCAACACACTTATGCTATAAGGCGGTAAGTTTTACAATTGCATCTAATTTATATTTATCTTAAAATTAAGAATATCTTTAGTGTCCCCCACTAACAAATTTTAAATAAACCCAGAATAAACCTAACACCCTTTACCAATCTTTCTCGATGGAAACAAATTTCAGTACGGTTAATTTTTCTTCTGTTTTTACCTCCTACGCGAAAACCAACCATCTGAAATTACCTTTACTCCTACCACGCGAATTTAACTGTTGAATAGTTAATCCAACTCGATAAATTACCGAGAAACGAAGAAAAAACTTATCCACTTAGATGACAATCAAAAACTCAGGCGTGGGAGCACTGGTTGTGAACTACGAGTATATCTCATAAAGCTGTGTTATATATTGATAAAGTAGACTATCAGAGCTTTCAATGGTATATTATGTGCAATATTAAACAGGATAATAACATTTAAATTCATTCTTGTCTTTTTTTGGTACAAGAGTTTTTCAAATTGTCTCTCTCCACTTAAAATAGTTGCCATCTCTGTTAAATAACAGAGTGCATCTGAGATGTGTGCCACATACTTATACATTAATATATAAACAACAGAGAAAATAGCGACGCTAGCAGTCGTGAAATATCGAGTAAAAATTAAAACGGAAAAATTGAAAAACCAATCGGCTTACATTACATATATAAATAAATTTTCAAAATATATAATAATTCGGAAGCTGTTCACAATCCAGTAGTTTGCGAACGCAGTTTTTCATTCGTACTTGCGTCGTATCAGTTGTTTTATGCGGATTTGTGCGTCCACTGTTCAGCACGGAAAGCAGTCAACGTATTAAATTTTTGATTGAAACTAATGAAGAGGAGGAAAGTACAATAAGTTTAAAAACTAAACAGTGATTAACTTTATCGTACATATATTACAAGTTACGGTAATGAATTTTGAAGAATTTCGAATTTCTATTTGACAACGTTTATTTCTTACATTTAAAACAAGAGAATCCTCCGAAGGATATCTCAGTTACTGGTTCCCAAGAACAATGTTTCTAAAATACACAACTTACTAATGTTTATGTTGTAGAACACGGACACAGCACATGGTGGTCGTATTTTAGCAGATGAGACAGTAAAGGTTTTTGTTAAATAAATTGTTAAATACATTGGACAGCCAAGTCAAATTAAGATATTACGCATACGTAAGAGTATGACTTAATCCGAAAAATGCTTTTAATAAAATTGTATCATCAGTTTAGTTTATACGATGTTATTTTAAAACATTTTCATCACTTTATTACGGGCTCTTAATAAAATATCAAATTTTGATAAATATACTTATACTTTTTATTAGATAATGAACTAAGGATACAAGCAAACTCTATGTGAAGGAAAACTGAGTTCTCAAAAAGAAAGTCGTTCCCTTTTCCGATTACGTTATTTGTAAACCATTTTATTTTCTTTCTTTTCATTCCTTCTTTTTTTTATAATTAAGTCTTCATGTGTAAATTTGGATAGTATCATCTGACATTCTCTTATTATTATATGATGTTGTGTTTTTCTCAGATGACTGTATATATTTTGCAATATATCAGTAAATATTTACTGTCATTGAATCTAAGTCATAGACTAAGAGGCCATCCATTAATGACAGCACATGCAACAGAGAAATATTCGACTTTCATTAGTCACAATAGGGGAGCGCTGTGTGTGACAAATAATGATAATTACAACAGGGAGAGAGGATTTAAAAACCATGAAATTTGTATTATGTAATTTATGGATGACCCCTAATGAATATATATTTATTAAACGGATAATCAATTAAATTTAAAATAAGCAACCCAGAAAATATAATGCTGGTCTGAGAATCGTACCCGAAGACGTAGCTATATGACATGAAGTTCCAGTAAACTCGTTTTCAGTTATACTTTGGAATCTAATTCGGACAACACCAATACGACCATTTTTGCGAACGTTAAATAACAGAACGAAATATACAGAGCTGGTACAGGGATCAAACTCTGGGCCACTAATCCGTCAAGGCATCTATTTACTTCTAGTAAGTTCAGAGACCTTACAGAAATATTTGTGGACACGGATAATAAATGAACTAAATCCCCATTGGAATATCTTTTTGACAAATCACAGATTCCATTTTGTTTTACATACATGAATTCTTAAATATATATTGCATAGTTCGCCACTGTATAAAAATCCAACATATAATATTTTTTTTCCAAAAAAAAAGGTCTTAACGGTAGACTTAATGATAAATACAATCATCACAATGAACATTTTCTAATGAATTCGTATTTCTGTTATACTCGTACGTTGTTCAGTCACTGTATTCGAGTTTCCCGTATTAATATTAATAACGATTCAAAAGCGACAAAAATAATTAACCGTTCGTTGAATATGAAAGTAATTAAAAATATCGTTTCGTGGAAATTTCATGTTCATGTTGACAAACGTTATAGAAATATTACAGAAATATTATACTAAATTATAATAACAAAAGGGGAAAATAACTATTTTAATTGTTAATATTAATTGGAAAATATGAAACGCATATCCTTGAATGCAGGTATAAAAATATTAACAGAAAATAGAAATTTAGTTTTCAATACGCTATATATTTCTGAATAATTGATATACTAATTAATGATCTATTTATAAACATAGCTTGAACATTCATCTGACTCCTAAAGTTTAAATGATTTAAATAGCTCAATCGTGTGCAAAGTTATTAACGTTTTTATATTTGAAAACATGGAGTGCTAGTACAAAGTTCCAAATCGATTGTCATTTTAGTACACTATTGCCATCTATAACTAACTATATAACCATGAAGTAATGATTCACCTTAAAATATAACGAGTTATTAAAAACTAATTGAACATTTGAGGTCCTGGTAGCCAACTTTATCAATATATTGCACAGTTTTATAGAAATTAAGACATGGTTTACAAGGCTATTGTTCTTTACGCCCAAGTTCTAGTTAACTACTGCATTCATGTTCATCACTACAGATAAAGTACAATGCTAACATACATTATTCTTGTACTTGTACGAATATATGTATTATACATTGTATCTCATAATGGATTAGTTATTTTGGGAAAAAGAACATCCCAAATATACCGACGAAACAGAATCATTCTCAGTTATAAACACTGAATAAACAAAACAAACACACACACACACACAGACAGATTGTAAGCTGAAAGCATGGACACGCCTCATATGTAGGACACATTTATACTCATATAAAAACCTAATCAAATCTACAGCTCCCTTAAACAAAATTGTCCACTTTTATTTTCTAATCCCTTATTTTTCGTTTTAAATTATTTTATTAAAAGGGAATTTACGTATATGTAGTTTGAAATGTGGCATGGTAAAGAGGAGAGGAAGAGGATTTAATTTAAATGTCAAAACGATTTACTGTCCAGCGTCGCTCGGTTTATCCCATATTATAAAGAGAGGGGGAGAATTGTCATAGCTTTTAAATGATCTATTTACTGGCATTTAGTGATTAATGTGTAATATCTGAGTCCGGGATGGAAATTCGATTTTAGATATTTTGAAACTCTATTAAAAGATATCTACACTCCTTTCTTCTTTCTTTTTCAGTATTTATCAAAATCATAGCATACTTTAAAATCGCTTTTACATAAAAAATTGTTTATACTATGAATTATGTTATTTATCTGATCTTAAACTTTTTTCAAATCTAAGTTTTTTGAGAAAAAATATAAATTACAGTTCTTTTATTCTGTTATATACTAGATAAAATATTGTAAAGTGTATAACCATAGAAGGCACAGACGGATTAAGCCCATGAAGTGCCCTAATCGTTTATTGCCCTCAGTTAACTGAGGTTTATTATAAATCTTGGTTGACACTTTTCTTTCTCTTCTCTCATTTTTGTGGAAGTCAAACTTAATTGTAGTTTAATCAAGCGACATAATTCGTTTGTATTTTTTAGTTCAAATTACACGAATATCATTTCAATTTTGAACCTTCTTGTTGGATACCCATTATATTTATTACACCCTTATACAAGTATACAGGCCTAAATGTATTATAACTTCAAAATTAAAAATATTCTTTGATATAATTAAATTTACTAAAAAGTTATGCTTTAACTTATTTGATGCAAAATATTAGGTTAAATTAAATTAAATTCTACTAACAAAAAATACTGATATATATTTCAAAACAATATGTAGTGTAAAAGTTTCATCAAATTGGCCACTCCATCAAAATTATCTAAAACTTTTGCGTGGGAGTTGGAACTTGATCAACTAGAACCAACCCGAGGCTATCGTCAATGTTTTTGAAGGACGATCAGTATTTCTGAGCCTCTAAAGCAAAGTATTCACCAAAATTGTATAACGTTTGCAAACAGAGTGTATTTTGGGTGGATCCGATTCTTCTTTGGTTACATCAAAGAAATCTGTGAAACCAGTTTTCAGTGAAAATTTCATTTTGTATTTCGAATTCAATAAGACAATTTTATATGAGTACGCAGCTTAACGTCAAGATACGTCAGGGGCACTATGTCTTTTATTTAAATCTTTATATGTATTTATATATTTATTTACGTTAATATCTAAATTTAAAAGAATATCTTTTAATAATGAAACAATTCTAATTTTATTTCTCGTGAATTGAAATTATAAATAGTTTTAAAGAACAACGAAAAAAAGTAAATCATTTATAATATAATTTATTATTAGTTTTCCTTTAAGATTTTCTTCACAAGTATTGGCATCTAGTAATAAACAAACTCCGACTTAAGAGGCTCTTTCTAGGATGAGAGATAAATCTGTTTAGCATCATCGCATCTCAACTGAATTATGATTGCTAGTAAAATGTATTTATAGTTCAGAGAGAACGAACTAATTAAATTAGAATGTAGATAGATTGGCTTGTTAGAAAAATATGTTATATTACGTTAATAGAATATACATATGAATTATTTCGAAATCCGGAATTTTCCACTCACGAATTTAGTTTGATACATTTAATTCCTGGAATAAAATCGACTTAAAAGTTTACTGAATTAGTTTGCAACAAGAACCAAGTCATTATGAGCAGTGGCAAAATATTTAGAGAGGATGAAATTCTTCGATTATTAACCAATCCAAAATTGCAACTTTCTCTAAGGTTTCATTCCGAGCCTCCCAATTTTCTAAACGTCTCTCAGCGCTGCTCACCAACACTACCGATGAATCTTTGAATCTTGAATCTGAATCTTTAATCTTGAATCTTTATTATCTCCAAAATTTTCATTTTTACACCATTCTCCCAACACTGGATCTACGGATGAATCCGGGGTTGGTTTCAATTGGCCACTCGATCTAAAATCAAAAAAAAATTGATTAGAAATGTTATTTATTTATTCAATTTCTTTTTAACATGTTCCTTTTTATATCTTGTCTAAAAATCTTTTGATATGCAATACATTTCATCTGATGTCAACAAGTGTGCAAAATGTTAATAATAGTCCAGACAATACGGTGGTAAAAAGGGGCAAACCGAGCTTTTGAGTAGGAATCTAATATATTTCATCATGTAAAAACGTCAACCCTGAATTTAAATTTGTATTTTCCTGACAAGGCGAGCTACATTGCGCCCCCATCTTGAATATAAGGGTGTACTCAGTTTCTGTTGTTTATCATTGAAACCATAGCTCGTACAAATATTTCGTGCATAGCTTTTTTGTAGATAATATTGTTTATACCAACTTTTATTCATAATTTTTTGGTATAACTTTTATATTAAAGAAGTAAAAAGGCAAAAAAGCGATTGATTGTACAGTAGTCTGTTCATTACACCATGTCTAGATTTATTTTTGGTTATAACTTTTTTATTATAAAAAGCCACAATAAGAAGTTATGAATAAAAGTTGTAGATAATGCTATTATCTAAATATTATTGTCATTTAAACTAGGTGCCTACCCAAAATGAACGAAGACAGATTTCCTAGATTACAATTTCATTTGACAATTTGAAAGTAAAAGTTATACCGAAAACGTTATTGCCATAGAAACTAACATGTAATTTTTAAAGAGTAAGACATATATATAGTTGGAACTTTTTTGCAATTTCATCAACACATCAAAATAAAAATAAGAACAAATATTTATATTTACGGATATAATATTACAGATTTGTTAAATCCGAAACCTTGCCCTTGGCCAAAAGTCTGGTAAAAATAAATATTTCAAATAAAAAAATAAGAAATCTTATGACCAGAGGCTACGATCTGCAATCTCTTTCAAGAGAATGTGAAAAAATAACATTCGACATATGTTGGCATTCTCGCGTGCGTTCCCTTGGGTTGGGTAGCTTAGTTTTGAATTCTATGCATCTACGTGATGGCAATCATGAACTCCTGGTCCTGGTACGTCAATATAGCTGTCAGTAGAGCTGTCCGTATCCGTGTATCCGTGTGCCGTTCGTCCACTTGCCACAAAATACCGGCCTTCAGTAGTAGGCTTACAACTGACAGAATGATGTATGGGCCTTGGAAGACCGTTTCAATAAACTGATAGGAATATCATTATAGTGACTGGAAAACCAACACTAGCACCCCACTTTCCTCCCTTCACCATCTGTCCACAAAGGGTTTTACGAAAATACATTATATTGACATTCGCACAATTGCTGCCATAACTTATATTTGAAATGTTTTTTTTTATAGAGCACTTCATATACAAGAAAGAAAATGAACAATTTTATTTAGAATTCGACTATATTATGCATATTTCTTGTTGGCATGTGGATCCGTAGTAAATTTCACAAAATACATTCCATCCAGTGAGAAAAATGTTATCAAATACACATGGAACACATCATGCAAGTATGTATGATAGGCTTTTCAAAACATAACAATCTAACTGGGAATATCTTAGCTGATTTTTCGAAGTAGAAAACAGTCTGACGTTAAATATAAAAAAAATTTGTTTGTTTCGTTACATCAATTTCATCAGGAATAAATTTAAAAATCAAACATTTATTATTATTTTTCAATGTAAAACCAAAATTTTAGTAAAAGTTGATTGTTTATTTTTAGTTGCTAAATATTTTTAAATGATTTAATTACAACAAAGTTAATTAAAATTATGTAACACTTTTTTATCTAAATACTATTGAAACAGCTATCAATTTCTAATTAGATTTCCCAATTAATTAACAACATATGTCAGAACCGTATAATTTGCTGGAACTAATTGAAATTAATTACTTACTTTGGATAGTGTAACGGTAGCAATGCAGTTTCGAAGTTTTTTGGTGGACTGTATACGACATACTCCTCGTACCTTGTATTTGGTGTGTTGTTTTGGTTATTTTATATTTGCAATTATTGATTACAAATGAAATAACAGAGAGAGTTATTCTCAATTGAATACACACAACCACGCATCATTACGTTGATTACATGATTTGTGTCTGAAATCTGCGTTACGAAATAAGCACAAAATAACTGCTATTTATTATCATTTAAAGTTTTTGACTAGAAATCTGTATAGCAGTTATGTAAGTGATCTGCTTTCTATTTTTTTAGCGTTATTTTTAGACTTACTTAAAAAGGATATACTTTGAGCGTCTCAAAGATGATCCTGTTCGCAAATCTTCGCAAGGCTTCGAAAATAATGAGAAAAGAGCAAAATGGACAAATATTCTACATCATTTTTGAATCTTTATTTGTATAAAAATGAAGTCCAATCTTTATGTATAATATAAGATTTTATATCATTTCAAAAAGTATCTTGAAAAACAAAATTTTGAAAATCACATATATTTTGAGTGATGTCAGATTTACGAATATAAAATACTACCATCTCTTTCATACACCTAAATTTTCATCAGTATAGAAAAGAATATGTTATATTATACTCGTATTCTATAAGTACATATTCATTCCGCTTGTCAACTTGTTGCGGATGTGGAATACATGTACGTACTTGTATTTAAATGAAGTGAAATGTTTGTGTTCAATTTATACAAACACTTTAAACACCGCAAAAGTTAAAGGACTTAAGACGTTATTGAAGATGTTTTGCCACAAAACAAAGCCTAGTACTTGCAAACATATTGTATACGTAACTAAACGATTCAACGATCCAGTGATAGGCAAAGACAAAGATAAGGCTTACAATATGTAAATTTATCTATTTGTATATAAAGTACAATACAATTTGGTTAAACTAAAATCAATACAACATTACCATACGATACGCCAAACTCGCACATGTATGAACTGAACATGAACAAAACAAAACGAAACGAGGAATGGTGAACAATATTGTTCTACTACCTATAACATCAGTCTAATACCTCAAGTTGGCAACTTTGTTCGTTTCCAGTAAATTCAATACGGTAAATAATGTTCATGTAAATTGAATAAAAACTTTGTCTACAAACAAAGCCGTATTGTGAACGAACAGAAACGAAGGAATGGAAAACGAAACAATTTATTTTTTTGATATTTCCTTTTTATATTTCAATATAATACAACAAATATTTTTGAGTTGTTTATTTTCCTGAAAACCAATGGCTGACTCCACATCAAATTAGACAACACTTTATTACGTAAGATTATGGCGCTTTTACAGTCATGAAGTGGAAACTATAATGATTCATCTTATTGTGTTTTAATTTCTATGTGAGAGGTAGCTTGGCCTTAGCTTATAACAAGCTTAAAACTGATATTGCAAGACAATTCTCTGTAATTATAACATTCTAATACTGAAATGACTGTATTAAACAAACAATTTGTATCTGCTAAATACGTAAATGTCCTCCAATCCCTGCCGATATTCATTGCAATTTTGCTATCAATATCATCTGAAGCTAACTGCATGTCATAGCCGGTAACAAGCAATCTACTGTATCAAACAAAACAATGATTCATAGTTCATGATACTCGTATTGAAACATATCTGCAAATAATAACAAGAAATAATCATATTCATCAAATTAGTATTCCCATCAAGCGTTTACTCGGTCATTATCCATGCATCGTGATATTTATTTATGTACCGTAAAATCATATCGGTCCCGTACCTGATGCCGTACCCGTCCCCTCGTCAGTACTCGTCCCCATGCAACCCAGTCCGGACGGGTACGCGGGTACCGGTAATTCGCTAAGTAGTATTATTTATGTGCAATTGTCTTTTTATATTTTATTTTGTTTTATTGTATTGGATTGGATTGCTTTGTATTGTTTGTCTACTAACTTAAAGGAGGAAAACGTGTGTTGTCAATTATACATTTATTGAATATTGAATTTGCATATTCTTTGTACTTAACAGAACTCTTACTTCATATATTCGTATGTGATTTATTACATTAACATTAAGATTATATGTCATTTTTAACCACCAAAGACATATTCGCCTTGCAATATTTATTTTATGAGTATTGTATTTTCTTAAAATTGTTTACTTAAAGATAACGTAAAAAGCGATTTTTTGGAAATAGTTGGAATTTTTTTTAAGAGGATAACGCATTGCCCAAAAAACACGTTTAACAGATATAATATTCTGTATTAAATCAAACAATTTTTCATTAAAAAGGAAGATATTTTGCCGAAATTTGACTTGAACATGAAGTTATGGCAGAAACACTTGAAATAAAGAACAATGTTTTTTGGCGCAAAATAAAAACACTAAATTTGGTTTCGCTTTGTTTTTTATTAATAATTCAATTTAGATTTCAGTTGATTTTATATAAAATGTAAAATAAGGCGTATATCTTGGATAGAAGTAATTACCCTAATTTAAATAGGCTAATTACAAAATAGGGGTCTTTATTTACAATCAACAGAGAATTTATAAAAAGTTTTTGAGAAATCACTCAATTTTATAAGAATTTAATAACTTGTAATTTATTTTTATAAATTTATACATTAGCATTCAATTATTATGAAAATACATATGCAATAATTATTTTTTAATTCATTCTTTAAGTATACGTGCTTAGTATCACTCGTCAATTAATTGCTGTGGCGTTACGTAGGAGGTCCATAACTAAATTTACAATATACCTTATCAGTATTGTATTTACTAATGACTACCAATATTAATGCACATACCTTCATAATAAATATGTTTAACTTTGGTTCCATTCATGCAAAAATGCACGTACGACACATCCCAATAGCCTGAATTTGTCAACAAATACCAACTAATTAAAAGAAAAAATTTCAAGCAAAAGTGCATAATTCACAGACTATTTAACTTGAAGTCCGGTTCTTTTTACATTTCATAATTCTTATTATTTTTTAATATATTCGGTATTAATTTCACTAATATTATATTGTTTTCTACTTTTCAAGTCATAGTCAAAAACCCAATTTGTTTTGTACACGTTACTAAATTGTAAAACATCTTTTTATCTTTTAAACATATTATATTCTGCTTTACAAGACGATTCTTTTTAATTGCAAAGCATTGATACTACATAACCTCAACGTAATTATTATGCTATATATAATAACGTTGTTATTATGCTTTATGTCAATTATACTTAGTTAAAAACAGATTTATTTACATAATAATGCAAAGTATGTATAATAAACTCGTTGAAATAATAAAACCTGTGGCAAAATTTTAGGTTTAACTACATTAAAAGAAAGTTACTTTATTGTGCACTTGATTACTATTTGTCCGGATATGATTTTATCTAAACACGTCTGCGGATTGCATTTATCGTATCAAAGAGCACGTAAAGATGCAGACACTAACCGCGTTAAAATGCCGACGGTAACTCATTTATAAAAATAAGCATTCATATGCCACTAAAAACCGTAGTGTTACCTGCATGCGCCTTCCCTCATCCTCACGGCGATAAATCCAATACGTTTGATCCTTTACGGTCCTTTGGTCGCTTACCTTTATCTGGAGAGTGTCCAGTAAAACCACCTTTCTTCTTCAAGAAAACACCCAAACGCCACGACGTTTTGTTACATTATTATACATTCACAAAGAAAAAAGTACTACATATTAAAAACAGAAAACAGTTCCATAAAACATATAAAGAAATACATCCAATGACTAATTATTTTCTACAATATTCTCTTACATACGTGTTTCATCTTGCAAATACTGATACGATACACCTTGGTAGAAACTTTACCTTACAAAAAACAAAACGCTCGTAAATTTCAAAAATATAAACAAGCATTTTGTTATTGATCACATTGAGAAGTTACTATAAATAAAACCAGCCAGTTATTTTATTAGCCTGCTCCAGACATTTACAAATAGAAACACCTGTACATCAATTAAATTTATGAATAACTTAAATCTGTATGCACTGTTTGTAAATATATCAACGTGTTATTGTACATTTGAATGTTCATTTATTTCTGTTTTTTTATATTTTGATAACATGTTCAATAAAGATTTATTACTGTTTAGGAATGTTGTTTTTGAAACTGCATTACCAATGGTTTGAATCTTTGCTGTATTCATTACGTGACGAACTACGACCAACTGTTTGTCCAACCCTGGTTTAGATGACATTAATTAAAGTAAAGTTATTATTTTACTAACTAGTTAATAATTTAACAAATAATAATTAGTTATAAGTTTCATTTTAGCTTAGTTGTTATTTGTTCAGACAAGAGATTTATAATAAATCTGTTTGAAACATTTCCAACGCTCCAAAACAAGAATGCGTAACTTGCAAACAAAAATGCTCTCATATATAGCGTGTCTCGTTGCCAAATTAGCAAAACTTGAAACTGCTCTGCTGTGAAGTGGCCTGGAAACTTACATAACGTGTATGAGTACATATATATCATTTATTTCCATATAAACATGTATGGGATTATAAGCTTACAGGGTATTACAAAATATTGTTTAAAACAATTTCAAATTTGTAATGTATGTAAAAATATAGCTAGGTGTATTGCTACAATTTTGAATGGAACTAGATCTGCTGAATTCTTTTGTTTGAAATTATATTTTAACTGTGAAAGCAGAATTTTTTAATAGCATCTCAAAATAGGTATACGTTAATAAGATAAAAAACAGGTTTAATTAATTTTCGAGTTCGATCCGAGACCAGAGTTATATTTTCTAGGATATATATATATATATACATCATAAACTTAGTAGTGATATAGTCCACATATATGAGGCCATGACACTACAAAAATTGCCACCATATTAAGAAGTCGTCGGTGATAGGACCCAGCAAAGGAAATAGGCCGCCGTTAAATAAATGATTATTTCATTATAAAAAATAGGATTCAATAAAATCGAACTTGAAGATTGAAACAAACATTACTTCTCTGGTAAGTCGTTTTCAAGTGAATGCAATTTATTTATTATAAAGTACTATCGTAACCGACCAACCATTTCACTAATTGATTTACTGCAAAAAGCATATGATTTCAAATCAAACAAATATTTTACTTCACTCTGCAATTCACATATAAATGAACACCTGTAATGTATAAAAGTTAACAAAACAAACCGCAACAAATTAACACTGAAATATGATATTTAAGTAATTAAGTTAATTACACTTACTTTGAAACTAAATCATTTACCGTGTTGTGCAATCTGCTGTACGCCTGTGTTCATAAACTGCAGCCGGGGGCATACTGCAATGCATATATACTTGCATACATTCCAGGCGCTCATCGCGTGCAAACAAATGTGGTTTAAAATATGCAAGAGTTATGCAACATATACTGTTATATCCACATTCCCAATACTACAGATTACTTTTTTGTAAATAACTGCATTATGGTTTCGTACTTTGTTATTTTTCGGTTGAGGTTTTTTTTTTTATATTGAATTCATTTATAAATTACGTGTTAAAGACATGTGTTGATTAAATTAGTTAGTTGTAATAGTTGAAATATTAAAAACTGAACTGAATAATATACTACTGAACCACAGTACTATAGATTTTGATATAAAAAAAATTATACTTAACAATTTTCATTGTTTCGATCATTAGTTTTTGAAAATTTTACTTTTACAAAGGCTCTATTAAATCTTAGCGTTAGCTAAGGTCTCTACATTGGGAAACATTTGTTTTCAAGCATTGTTTATGTCACAGAATCATTGTTACTTACAATGTATTTTTTTATGGTCTGAACTTTTGAATTTTTATTGACAAATATGCTATTTACTTATATGTCTATTAAGTTTTATATTTTTTTTAAATAGTCAACCGTTGTAAGCATATTCATATATGTATGTATAAACCATTGCTTCATTATGGTATAAAACATTTTTTACAACAAACTTTTCTTCTGGCTTAAATATTGTACCACAACGGAGAACGTTTTACTCTGGTGTTGACAATCTCTTTGGAATCGGACTCACGTGGCGTCCAGCTGTCTGCCGCAGCAGAACAAGACCCACATAACTTTATTATTTATTTCGTGGCTAGACAGTCTTCATTAAATATGTATTAATTGTACACAGATTTGTATACAAATCAGGCGTTTTTTTCTCTATTTTTATTTTTTAAATTTATATTTTATAAAATACATAATAGAGTTTTTTCTACTTTTCTGTTATAGTGACTATAGTCGTATAAACTTGAAATTTTTACGGTTGATTTATTTATTTTTGTTTGTTAGAATTATTAAAGTATGTAAATGTAATTAAAACTAACGTGGTATGCAAAGGTAGTTCATGAAATTAGTTTTTAGCGAATATTTTAAATACCATTAATAAATTTTGCCGGAAATAAGTATTACCGGATTAGCATCGGAAACAGAAGTAGCCAACGTAAAAAAGAAGTGAATATATAGAAGATAATTTATTAATCAGCTTTAGAAAATTAAAAAAGTAATTCAAATGTAACATAATTTATGTTTTGACTACAAGATATTATGTTACATATTTAATGCGCTTAATCAGTTATTACATACGTATTTTTAAAAATACTTACCATTTGGTAATACGAGTATTTTATATATTTTTCAGGTTCTGTCTCAGTTTATTAATATTTTAACACACGCCCGCATTATCCAGCCTCTAGACCAATAGCGGTAATACTTAATTAAAAAAAATCTCTTGCTATAAAATAAAAGTAAAATTATAAGAGAAAAATAAACAAAATGTAAATATAATAACAGCTTGCCTAAATATCGAAATCTAAAAATAAAAACCCCACACTTTTCGTAGTGTTGCAATCGTCTGCCATGACATCTTGTAACTGTACTTTGATGTTGTAAATTTCTCGGATGGCTTCATATATCTCGCACATCTATAATACACACTTTATTTAACAATCTCCACAGATCCTAAGAGCTTTGGAATTCCTATTCCTATTCGCCGTTCTTGTTTCAAATAGAGTACTTTAAAATTATTGCTATCTAATTACTATTTGATTTAGATAACTTTTAATTATAATTAAAATATTCTCCTTTGTCATCTGAATCTCTGATACTTTCACTATAAAACGAATAACAAAAGTTTCCTCTAAAGTCTATCACAGAGTCAAAGTCAGAGATAAAATAAAATCCAATATACAAAGCAAACAAAGATCTCATAAAGTAAATAAACAACAAAGTGAACAAAACCATCGAAAATGATTTAACAGTGTCGTGTCACGTTGCGATTGTACTTAAAATTCGTACATTGTAACAGCCTAACCCTATCACACTGATGGATTAGATCGCAACTCGCTAAACACAAATCGGATTTCGTTACTACTAGTGCGGGTTTAATACGGTTCCGTTCGGCATTTCAACGAGGTTTAGATGGTATTTACAAATTCCGGTTTTTCATTTAAAATTGTTTCAAATATGTATGTATGTATGTACGTTGGTATTTAATTAAAACAGAAAAGTGGAAACTTTGTTAGATAACGTTGAAACATTATGTAGTGTGTACTGTGTTAAGATTAAAGTGGTTATTTCATTTAATTAAGTGGCTTGATTCAAATGAACTTTGTATTCATTTTGTGCTTAAGTGGATTGTCAGTCTAGTGTTCTCCTATCGAACATATTAAACCACGCTTAATATAGTATAATTAAAAACATTTCTTAATGTTCATTAGTACATTTTTGTTAAAGCAATTCCTCTTGTTTTATTTTCATCTATATTCGATACTGAGATTCTTTATATTAAGTGCTATTCTAACAGTGGTAGTGATGTGTTTTTGCGGATCTAATTTTAATATTTTTGTATTATTTATTTTATATTTATTACATTCATTCATATTGTTATTATTTATAATGTGTTTCGATAAACCTAAAACATAAATCGCATGTAATTAATAATCGTAACAACGCCAATAGTTTGTTCACGATGGTTCAGGATAATATTGCCATTTCGTACATCTGAAATAAAATCACTCCTACTGTGATCACACCGCTCAAATTACTAAGTTGTTTAGTTAGAAATCTACGTTAACTAACTACACCAGTGAAACATCAACTACCTGCGTATTAGCATCATCTAAATCTGCATTCAGATTGTACTTATTTTATACTATTTCAATTGTGTTAGTTCTAAGACTAGGAACATAAGTTTCTATTACTTAAAATACCATCATTTTGTAAGATACTTTAATCTCCATCTCAATATTAAAACTTAAAGAGTCGTGAGATATTTTAAACACAACAAATGTGCTAAATTTAATGCAATTTAACCGAAAACGTTTAAATCGTTACAAATATTACGAGTTTTTTTAATTTTCTTTCCATAGTGTACATTTATGTCTATTTTATATAACCCGATAACTTCACGGATAAATACTTTAGTACACAACTATATTTTAATGTGTTTGCTTTATTGGATTTGTTCATTCAGTCGTTAAATCGCAAACTCAGTAGCACAGATTATCGCCATTACGTTTACCGTCATTGCTGGTTTACTATTTGAACTATCGTATTTTATGCAGTTGCAACTTTGATTTAATATAATTCATATTAAAATAAATATGATAAAACGTAATAGTTATTTACGTAACATAACGGATTTATCACACTACTCAGAACCGACAACGCGTCAGTCAAGATTCTAGACAGAGTTGCAGAATGTATTATCGGAATAAAATCTAAATGTTCTCTGTATTATTATGTGAGCAAATATACAAAAGCCCAGGACCCAACAGGCGGTCGAAATACAATGTTTAATCCAATTACCACAGACGAAAATCGGAGATTTGGAGAAAATGTGTGTGAAATTTTGCTATAGACCGAAACATCAGATAGTAAGCTATTTTAGGTAAGAGATCAGCTATTTTGGACGTGTTATAATTTTTCACCTGAACACCTACAGATAACGGAGACACCCACGTCCTTTTCCATAAGATGAGAGCCTCCCACAATAGAAATCCATCTGAGTTTTTATAACACGGACGTCAACAGATAAGGTTTTCTCACCTTCTTCTTTATCTACCTATCGAATCTTTCACCTCCAATAAAATATATTGTACAGAAATAACTAAACATATACAAATACTTCTTTTATTGATTTTTTTAATTAAATAAAATCAAACGTAATATTTTTAAAATCTTATTTCATAGTAAGAAATAAAAATAACGGATTCCTTTCTGTATTATATACGTAACTAATCCGCTATTACCATAATAACGTTTCTTGTCAAATAAATCTTTTTAATCGTGTAATATGACATAAGACCACAACGTCTTCAGTGACATCTATATGTAGCACATGGCAATGGTTATGACTACGTGAAGGCATAGACTTGATGGGCCCTTTGGACAATGCCACAACTCACCAAACAGTACGAGACATGTTGTCTACAGTGCCATTGCCCCACTATGGTAGGCAATTACACTTGCTTGCTGCTACACGTACTGTGCAGTTAGCGAGCGGTCGTTGTTAATGTTGTACTGGTTTTAATATCCATGTGCCTTGGAAACAGTTGCCATTCTCTTGTGTGTCGTTAGCTTGATTTTCGTGTAACTTCACAGCCAATGTATCAATATACCATGGTTTAGTCCAATCGACACGTAGTTGGCGAGGGTTTGTAAGATATATTGGAGAAACAAGACTACGGTATAATATTGGCACAGCAAACTATTTTATTAGGTTTAGGTAACACTTTGATTCATAAAGAATCTTATGCAGAGATGTGCAGAAAAGCATTTAATTACAAAATGCAAACAAACCTCGTTATTTTCCTATTTCAAATACAAAATACAAAATAAATTTCATGTTGGCATTTAAATACAAAATACGTATTTTAAAAATACTTTTGAGAAAATAGAATACTCTTTATGTTACTAATATAAATGTTTTCTTTTTAATAATTATGAGAATTTACATAAAATATATATGTTATTTATGTCATGGATTTTAATACCACTATTTGTTCAAATAATTTATCTTTCATTTTTCGTCGATGAAGTCTCATTATCATTCCACCAAACGAAAAGAGACGTTATACTGGCGCAGAACTTGGCAAACAGGTGTTGTATTTTAAAAATAACAGGGGGTAACAGAAAGAATAATAAAATAATAGGCACATCTATCAATTTAAATTAGAATTCTAAGACAATTGTGCAGATACTTTTAGATCATACATGGTACTAATGTGTGTGGGATTTTAAGTTTATATTCAAAAAATAATGTTTACTGATTAACTCTATGAATTAACAAAAACGAAAAAATATTTTGTATTTTCCAAATAGGAAATAGGTTGATAAAAGTTTTCAAATAAAATATAAAATTCTATATTCTTAAAAAGAAAATAGGTATTTACTATTTTGTATTTGCATTTTGAGTATATGTATTTGAAAAACGCACATCTCTGATCCTATGCTACTACATATTTCATTAAAAGTACTAGTGCCATTTCGTTTTCACCAACCAAAACATTTTTTAGACATATAAGTATATAAATGAATTAAACGAATTCATCACATACATATTCGATTGAATTTTGGCCTATTCCTGATGCCTAACGGAATCCTATAACTAACGACGTCCTTAATTTGTTTCGAAATACATATACGAGTATAAACTATATATTTATTGTATGTGTATGAGTATTTGCATCTATGTTATTTTAATGTCTTTTTCGACTTTCCTGGCTTAAATCTTTCTGGTGTATAATTTAGTAAAAGTTTCATTGACCTTAACGTGAAATCCCCAAGAGCGTTCAATGCATGTATCTTCCACTTTCATTTTATTAAATAATATCGTCATTCTATGTTATTAGCCCACCCCCGCATGATGCGGTGATAATTATACTTGTACTTACAAGCAGAGGCGGCCTTAGGGGGTGGCAAGCAGGGCAACCGCCCGGGGCCTCGCTCTTGTAGGGGCCTCGCATTCTCGCGCAACAACATTTGTACGTAGAATTTCCCGCAGATTCCATATTTGACAACCATTTTGAAATCGGTTCATAATTTGACAGGTTCATAGGGGCAGCCTCGCAATGACTAAGGCCGCCCCTGCTTACAAGTCACTATATGCAGCACAAGTGGCATTGCTTGTAGGTCTTGCTGGTAAGCTCTGAATACTTCCCATTCTGAATTGGTTGGATGGATAACCATTATTTCAAAACAATAGACGTCCAATCAACAATAATCCAGACAACAATGACGATTTATCTGTTATACGCGAATGAACTTTACATCCAAAATAATATTTTACAAAAATGTTTTAGTAATTTCAGATTTGTCTGCAATTTTTTTTTTTTGTTTTTCTTGTTATTATTTCATATTTTATTAAAGAGACCTTTATCAGTGAATTCAATGAACACGAACATCCACATGATATTCATTAGCCTTTACCAGAGTTGAGCAACCTTTTTGACATTTAAATATAGTTACATTGTTCCTGTTTCCTGTGACCCTGATCCTCGGCTTGAAATTACATTTCATAGAGAAATTTTATAGAGGTTGTCAACCTCTGCTTTATAGCCCGTAGGTCTGTATCATGATAACAAGATTGATCAATTCGAACCGTTCGTTTTTAAAAGTCGTGTGTGGTATGAATTAAAAATAATATAAAAACAGCGGCTAACTAACAATTTACCATGTGAAATTGAAAGCCCTGCAGTAGCGAAATGCTATGTTTGTAACCAGTGATTATGTTGTAATTCACAATCAATGTGAGAGTCAGGGGCGTACCGTGAATCAGGGGCAGTAAAATATATTATTTTTAGTTCCTTTTAACCGCAGTTGCAACATTATGTATCGGGATATAAAATATAGAGCACTTTTTTAAGAATTTGATTCTGAAAAAAATTCTAAAACCAGCAGATAATGTTGTAATATGTGCAACAAATATATTTTATGAATAGTTCAATTTACTAACAATATTGTGTTCTGCTTTGTTTAGATAATAGATTTTCCTTTTTTCCTCTTTTCCTTAGTAACATTAAAAATATATATCATTTTTATATTTTATTACCAAAACAATTTTAAAAATATCTAAAGACGTTTTTTTAATGACTTGTCCAAAATATTCATTTTTTTCCAGGGCAATTTTAATTTTTTTTTCAAACAATGATTAATGAAACTGCGGTTTTGGTTTCGATGAATTTGTGCCGTTAAAAACTGACCTTGGATGGCTAAGGCAGTTATGTCGTGGACTCTAACACTCAACTATTTTTGGTTCCGGATTCGATTCCCAGAAAAAGTCACTAATTAAAAAACAAAGTAATGAATCAAATACATAATATACCACTAAAAATATAAACGAATTCATAAAATATACAGAATTGTAATATTACAATTAATGCGAATTATACTCTAGTACTAGTTTTAAACGCATGTTATTGAATTTCTTAAGAATAATAATTTGATATATAATTGAAAGGTGGTGAATATAGAATAAAATGAATACATGTACTCTCATTCAAGGTAAGCATTACCATATCTGTGTTAACTTTCAAGGTTCAGCGGTGGTAGGGTAGGGGGTTAAGCAGACAGAAGGGTCTAGACTCCAAACTTTCAACTGTAGACAGTTTTGATATTTTGTTTTAGAATTGAGTGTTACATTATTTCAAATAGATTATTATTTAGGGCGTATAAAATTAAGTACTGAAAATAAATCATTTTGAAAAATTATTTCTGTATGATTGATTAACAGGGATTAAATAAAACGTTTCAAGGGTTTTATTATTACAGATGCTTTATTTTTTTTAGATTCGTTTAAAAGGGGTGTTTTATTTTTGTGTAATATGTATTTATTTTAATTTTATTAATGTTCTAAATATGGTTGACACGGATGACATAAACAGATGCCAGTGGATTACCAAATAAGCTTTTGAATTTGATATACGTGACCTATTTTTTTGTGTATCGTAAATAACTTTAAATATTTTATTTTGTAAATATTATTGTTTTTTTTTGTTGAACGTATACACATCTATCGCGTTTTGGCTAATTTACAACTGTATTTGGATTCGAAACATCATCGTGACACACCTTTGAAACTAAGTTAAAAGATATTTTATGCTAGTTATGTGAATATTAATATTTTTTAGACGACACAGTGGGCGAGAGCATTGATGCTTGACGCCGACTGCTGTGTCTTCGGGTTCGATCCCCGGACCAGATATATATTTTCTGGGTTTGGTTATTATGAACTTATATTGATTATGGTCATACATAATCGTACACTTATTAGGCAGTGGTGTAGCCCACATATATGAGGCCACGACACCATAAATACTGCCAACATTGAAGGAGGTCGTCGGTGATAGGACTCAGTATCGGAAATAGGCCGACGTTAAATAAATTAAATAAAAATATTTTTTAATTATCAAGGTCTAATTTATTTTACTTGTTACTCTGTACTTCACAATACCCAACTGTCGTACTATATATTGTGACTTACTGGAAACAGAATTTCTATACCTGCGTATAAGTTAAATACTGATGGAACTGAATTGAAAATATTTAAGGCGCCAATTTTAAACTAAAATAATTACTTACATTACATACATTCTCTTAGAATTTGTAAATAAACTAATAATAACCAGATTTAGCTATTTTAGGTAGGTTCGTGCTATGAGCTTGATCTGTAGAATGTTATAAATGTAGAAATGTTTGTATAGTTATAGGTATTTATCGAAACATTATTTTATCAACAGTGAAAAATTGACGTCACGAAACTCAAAAATGAGCAATTAATAGCAATTTTAATTACTAATATCTTTTATAATAAAATTGAATACATTGATGATCAATTTTACTAAGTACAATTTACAAAGTAAAATTTCATAAAATGTGACACTAACTAATTGTCACAACTGCATTGTGTCCTGTGTGTTATATTCATAGCAATGAACAATCCGAGTTCTTGTGCCCATGAATTCAGGTACTTAGTCAATTTATTTAGGGCTATTGTTGTTAATGGTTAGTTAGGAAACTGTTAAATAATGTTCTGAGCTTAGGCAAGTCCTCCTGTCTTGTTTAATATGATTTATTAGTCTTGTTCAACAAGCGTAAGGCCAACAATAGCCAAATAAGCTAACTAGCTGAAAAATATCTGTGTCTGTATTCTATGCTTTTTACTCTTAACTCTTATCAACGGTTGTTAAACTTTATTACAAGTTGATTGGCAATATTAAACAAAATGAAATACATAAATTTGCATTAGTTGAACAGTTTTGATAATATATGTTAGGAAAAACTATTTATTAACTAGTTTATTGTATTAGTTATTAGGGACCGTAACACTGCTCAAATTAACACTACTTAAATTTTATATTATCGATATCTTCATTTATGTTTTATAATATAGAATAGAAAATATCAAATTTCGAACAGAACATATTTAATATAAAATCCACAATACAAAGAAACGATTTTTATTGAAAGTCATCTCCTTGAAAGATGTTTGTACTTTAGTGGGTTTTAGATATATAATCGTATTTTTTAGATATTTTGTTTAATAAAATAATAAGTCATGAACATTTGTTTTTATTAAACGAAAAGAAAAACAAAATTTAAAAAATAATTAATAATTTTTCAACCTTTTCTAACATTGTAAGTAAAAAATTGATATAAATCGGAAGGTTTTTGGTTCTAAGAGGACCTCAAGAACAATCTAGATACACATGCAGTACATATATAGCAAAAGTATCTAAATTCTGTACGTATCTAAATACATTACAATGCTCCTTAATAACCAACTTGAGAAAGAAAACTTAGAACAGAATAACTCTGTCAATTTTATGAGTTTCGATTTAAAATAATTGTAATTTTACGGAAAATACCAAATTTTTCATCAATTATTAGAAATATGTACAGTGTATATTATCAAAAATTGTATAGAGTTTCAAATATATACTTTCTGAATTTGGCACCAGCAATCGCGAAGTTGATATTGAAAGATGTAAAACTTTATTAATTGTGTAGCCATACACCTGAATGTCTATTGACTCGGATTCGATTTTCAGGTTCCGTAGAACAGATTGAGAATCCCTGGCGTAAGTAATATTGAGTAATTGATAGTTATAAGGGTTGGGTAAAGGTCCTGCACTGTCTACCCAAACCCGTACGTACACCATACAGGATTAATAAACGGCTGGATAGTTGTTAAACCGTATCGGACATGGAGATCAAGTTCAAATAGTCACGATACGTAGAAATCGTTAAATGTTAAGCCATTACACATACCCGACTGATTTAAATGTAACATTTATGTAAAATTTATTGATCAGAAAATGATATTTAATACCTTTTTTATGTTTATTTCTTGGACAATGAATTTCGAGATCTTGCAGCCACTTTTAAAGTCTACTTTAAATAAATTAAATTAATATTGGTTTTTTAACATGACTATACCAAAATATATGTATATCAAAAGCAAAAAAATCAGACAGTATGAAATTGCTTGTATCAAATAGTGTTCAAAAAACACTTTATTTTTAAGTCCCAGTAGATTTTATATATTGAAAAGAATACACCTTTTCTACATTCACTGTTTTATTTAAATGCGTATGTTTCTTCCAAAATATTTTTTTCAATTTGGTGGCAATTATTTTTATACTTTTCGCCTGATAGCTTTTGATAACTTAAGAAGGATTTATACGACTTCGTTTTTTTAAATCTCTTAATATATTTAATAACAACGACTTCCCACTTCTGATGTTTGCTGTTGATAAAAATAGTTATTTATTTCGATATGTTAATTTTCGATAATTTGTGTGCATTAATTTTTCAATAACATTGTGTGAATCAAACCAAAATAACTCGTTGCTTGGCTAGGCAGTGACATCGAGATATACTCACAAACACATATATATTTTATGCGAGTATATTATAATCGATGTTATGAAATGTGCGCGGAAATGTATCGTATCGATAGAAGTCGAACCTATGAATGGAAGTCGTGAATGAGAGATTAACTATTGTGTTTTACAAATCGACCTTTTATATATATTTTAATGGCATACTATACAACAGCGCAGAGGCATTGAGGTGTAGTGCAGTGCAGGTCATGTTAACGGACTATGAGATATAAAATCACGCGTTCACACGTGATGGTGAATTGTATTGGTTATTGAATTTTGTGCTAATGTTTTGATAGAGACCAGTGATGGAAAATCAACGGCAAAGAGTCGCTATATTTAACTAAGCTTAACTTTAGTAGTAACTTTATCATTGGATTGAACTGTACACGTTGACTCGTTAGGATTTTTAGAAATATAAAGGAGAATGATGTCTTCATCATAGCATTCTCAAGGAAATTAAACGCAGACGTTATTTAAAATAAAATTTATGTATTTAGTTCTTTGGTTTAGCCTAAATTAAACACAATACAAAATTTGGAATTAATATTAAAAGTTCCTACTTGTAAGTGCGTTTTTATAACGTTTTTAGTGGGCCTAATAGCGTGGGTTTCACTTGCAACGTTAAATTAAGGTTAGTTGCTAGATTAAACGGTGGTCCGATTGTGACTGAGAAATTATAATGACCTTCCAACGGTGTAAAAATAAAAGAGACGAATACAATATTATTCATGATTTTTTTTGTAATAAACTTAAATTTAAAGTTAAGATCGTATAGGCGTTTTCGTTCAGTAGGTTTTAGAATTCACATTATATAGTAAAATCTGTCCAAGTTTTCGCTTATATCTCTGTGCCACTATAGTATAGTACATTTTCTATCGTTTGCACTGGTTATCTCAAGTTCTCAAAATTTGTCACTTACATCACTTTGCTTCTAGACGCCTCAAATGCCCAATTGTTTTTTAATAAGTCGCAATATTATATAAGATATTATTAATTAAAATAAAATAAAAAAATTTGTACGTTAAGAGGTTCAAGAGTTACAAAAAATCAGTAATCCATTGAGATCAAGTCCGTTTCCTACCCTCTTTCCCTCTATGAATTGTCTTTAATACAACAGAGTGTAAAAGAGATGCATACAAGTGTGACTGAAACAACAGATGCTATTTACATACACCTAACTATATATAGTGACCTTAAATTATTGGTTTACCATCTCTGATATTCTTGTTTTTATTACACAGTACCATAAAATTACAGAAAGTTCTGATTATGACATTATATCTTGGGTCGGGTATTTGTTATGAGTTTCTAGAGTTGTTTGACTTTATATTGTTTAAAATCGCAAGGCTTAGGTAATGTTTAATTATATACTGTGGATAAAGGCAGACCTTAACGAAAACGTTCGTCAAAGTTGTTGCAATTCAACCCGGAATAGTAATATATTTTATTATTGTGTCAGACCTATTTTATTTCTACCACCATAGTGTAGAATGGAATGAGAGGAGCAGTGAAATAATTTGTAATAGAAGTTGCGTATTGTCTAGGCGCATAACATATCGAAATATTTAGATGTATTTTAGTAGGTTAATAAAATGGGCTTGTGTCCTATGTCTTAATTTCTATAAAAGTGTACTATATATTGATAAAGTGGGTTACTAGAACCTCAAATGTTCAGTTATTTTTTAATAACTCCTTATATGTTAAGAGATATTAACAATTAAAAAAGTCATTTGGTCTCTTTAATTATTAAAGGGATTCAACGTTGTACACATTTCAAGTGCATGTGACATCACAATCCTTGTGTAAAGTTGCCAACCTTACAGATCATAAATCACTGCTATACGTATTTATATATCAAAATATCAAATATTATTTACAGCTATTTCAAGGAACAATCAAATTTCAATATTATGTCTGCCTTAGCAGGGTTAAATAAAATAAAAACCTATTATTCTTTGACTTGACTTGATTATTTGATTACCAACAGCTACAGAACATTACCACAGCACTGACCTACTCAACAAAAAACTGACGTTAAAATGCATTTCACGTCATACAAATATGGCCGACCATTTCTAGCGCTAAAACTACAACTCAAACTTTTAATTGCTATATCTCCGTCAACATTTAGATATTTAATGAAATAGACTCACCAATACACATTTATTAACATCAATTTCAATCAACAATTGAAAAATCGACTACTAAAAACTGAGGACACAAGCCCATTAAACCTTCAGTTAATTTAATTTAGTTTTGCATTAAATTTTGTATTAAATATTTTACGTGAGTATAATTTTACCTTAAATCGTTTAGTTTTATGATTCTAAAGATAACTTTATATCTATTTAGTCCTTGAAAAGAACATTTTAGTAATCCAGAAAATAGTTTTATGATCATATTAATCGGCAAAAGGTCATTTTATGATTACATCCTATTTTTAAAAACAAACATACTTTCACTGTGTGAGTTGAGCATGGTGTAAAACATGAAGAAGAACATATGATATCTATATTTTCGTTTGTTTATTTTATTTAACTTCGATCTATTTCCGATGTTGAGTCCTATCACCAACAACTTTCTCCTATGCTGGCAGATTTTGTGCTGCCGTAACCTCATATATCCGTATTTAAATACACCTAAATATAATACCTAATCAATTTTTAATTATGTGAGCACTTAATCAAGAAAACTTTGAGAACATACATATCACAATAACAAAGATACAGAAATAATAGAATAACATGTATTAGATTTACATTTCTTGAAAACAACTATATGCAAAGAAACAAATAACTTGTTGATGTCATTCACAGTTCTAAGTTCTTTTAGAGAATGAACTGGTAGTCCATGTAGAACCACAAAACAGTAGAACCTTTATTTTAAGTATATCGAAATAATTATGTACAAAGTGTTATTGTATAATATGTTTATTTCATTAATACTAATTGTTACCGCAAAAGGTTAAAACCGTTTGAGATATTTAGGCAAATAGATGTGTATATTAAATTTACAATGTTGTTGACTTTATCCATTGTTGTTTTGCTTCTTTAAGTACGCCGCACCGTGCCATGCCGACTGCAGTGAAAATATTCATAGGTTTTAATTTGTTAAAAAAATATTTGGGAAACTAAAGTTTTAAAAATATACGCTATGTAAATAATAGAGACTTAAAACTGAAATATAAATCTGACCAGATCTCTGAATGATCGAGGTAGTTAGGTTATACGAGTATACTAACTCAGGAATCCGCCTGACTTTTTATAATATTTTTAATAATATTTATTGAATACATCATAAAAATTTTTGGCCTGCCTAAAACATATATTTCTGTATATTTTTAAAACACAAGTTTGGGCTATATTTAAGAATCGGCAAGATAGCCACGTGCTTTCGTTTTCAATTTCTATACAGTCTTAAATTTAAAATTAGTAATATTTTAAAAAGCCTAATCAATAATTTTTGGTAATAATTTTACCGCAAAATAGTTGCGCAATAGCAAAATAACCGCAAACGATCAGGCAGGTGTTACAGTATTTGAGAATGCCTAAAAACCTGCTCAAAATTTTGCTACTATATTTAACGCGTTGTATGAATTCTCGTTGTTATACGAGAGCTCACTCCAATACGTGCTTTTACCGGTTCTTACCTCGATATAAAAGCACTAAGTCAATACATTGAATCAAATAAAAATGTTTTACACAGAATCAGATGGTGCTGAATAACCTTAAAATAAATTACATATTTTAAATTTATGAAATAATAATTTCAATTAGTTTAGATTATTCGAATCTGTCAGAATTAATACATCTGTAAAAATAAAAGTAAGGTCACGTGACCATATACACGTCTAGGTCAGACATTTGACATTAATGTCTTACACAGTTTACAGAAGGTTGACATGACGATGCGATGCACCATCATCGTTGGCACTTCTATTCGTATTTAACAACTTGCCGACAAATCGTTATCAAGAACTAATATCACCTACCAATAATAAAAATAAACATAGAAACACAGTACACTGCATCGTGGATACCCACCTTGAAGATGTACTTGATTTAATATAGTGTTTATATACATTTATATTTCTTACTCAAAATTTAAATTCTTTTGGGTTCGTTTCCTTACTAATAACAAAATCGAATTTCATTTATTGCAAGTTCCTTATATATTTAACAATTAATTATTCATAATCGGAGTGATATATTGAATCTAGCTCTTCCTAAAGGTATGCATTAGTTCACCGCCCCTAATCATATTAGAGTTCTAACCACTAGTGATGACCCATTTGTAAAATCTAAAAAATAATTTTTTTATTAAATTCATGTTTAATAATTTCTATTCTTTCTTTTTCAGGTGGGTTGCATAATTATACTTTAATAAAAGAGTATTTCGAGCAATAGTAAGTACTTAAAATCTAATGATTATATATTAATTAGAATTTACATAATAAAGATAATTGAAATTGCAAATTCTAAAATTTAACTTCAATTCAATGTAAATGTAAAAGTTAATGTAAAATTCTTTCTCTTCTTTATTTTCAATTTGAATTTATCATGTCTAATTCATTTTTATCGAGTGACAATTGTAATTCGGTAATTAGCAATGACACGAAAACTCTTCTTCTTTTACAAAAAAACATATGGATTTTAAAAAAAAGAAGAAGAGGTTTTCAAGTTTACAATTCTGTATAAAGTTATGCAAAGGTAAAACCTTGCGGTATAATGTGATTAACACTAATATTTCATTTAAAATTAACATTAAAATTATGTCTAATAATTATAATTTCAACATTGCAGTAGTAGATTTAAAAATTTTATTCTAAGTTTGTTTGAACTATGTGAAAAGAATATTGAAAGGGATTGCTTGAATGCAGTCACAAACACTAGTAAAGCTATGAACATGAATACATACCAACACAGTCTTATATCTCATGTATGATTCAGATCTCATACTCGAGAGGTTTGTCCGTTCTGCCGAGAACATTTTTTATAACAGTTCCAAAGCAAAAGCATTTCTCCTACTTGTGTGTGGTGTGAGGGTCTATGCAGAGACCTAATGGAAGTATACATAGTACCTACAAGTTTAGTAAAACATGTGTTCAGTGTATATATATGTGCTCAACTGAATTTAGTATCAATTCATACTTGACAGAGTGAGGTTATGTCAAAAGTGTACTTACAGAATTGCGAAATTATATTTTATTATAAAGACATTAGGTAATAAAATGCTGTATGAACTAATAGTGAGACAATGAAGCTTGTCTGTAACTGATATGACAGGAATAAGTAGTTTATTAATTTGACATTTTCTTACTGAGTGAATGAGAAACATTTCTTATATTGCAAAAACTAACCTACAATAGTAAATAATTGTACAAGCAACTTATGACAATAACAAAAGATGATTCTATCATGTTGTATTATAAATTATGCTGTGAACTGTGACATTTCATATATTAATTAATTATTATCATTAATAAAGAACTGTTGGATAGTTTTGTGTTAGTGTTACTTAGCAAGACAGCTGTAAATGAGTCCGTGAGATGTGGTACAGTTCTTCTCTATTGTATAATTTACACTTGCTGGTATGTAGTTCACATTATAAATAATATATTAAAATTCTACTTCATATACTCTTAAGTATTACATATCTCTTGAACTTTTAAACTAGTTCTACATAGTTCTTTTAATTGGTTTAAATTGGTTACGGCATAATTTAAATTGTGATGATGTTATAAAATCGCTATTATAATATCTTTTTTATTTTTTAATCTAGTGTAGGTATGTAATATTGTTAAGAATTCATTTAGTTTGACTTTTTAATGTATAAATTTAATTGAAATTTGATTGCATAAGTCATACACAATTTTAGAGCGAAGTTAATTACAAATAGTTTAAAATTATATGCTATTAGTTTTATAATTATAGTAAGTATATCGAAAGTTAGAATGGCGATTAAAATTTTATTGACATACGATAGTAATTTATTACTTCGCGTACCCTATTGTATATTGAACACACCAGCTGCAGGAAATTACTCTTTTTTGCACAAAAGAACTTAAAATGACTAATTAGAACAGGGTTCATAGAAATGACGTTCAAAATTGTCTTGAGTTTTTATGTGGCTTTTGTTATACATTCAAGTGTCAAACTAAAACTAGTTTAAATTTGTAGATAAATATTTTCTTCCTTAACTTGATGTGTCAAAATTAGAGATTTGACAAGTGTGTTTAACTTTTGCTGAATATACATTTCATGGTTTGGGTTTTAAAGCTATTCAATTAATCCATTAAACAATTAGATTTTGTTTAATATTTAAAAGGAAAATTCGTCAATTAATTGTTTTGGTTGTTTATTTAAGTGCGAATTGAAAGGCATAAACAATTGCATGTTGCACTTCATTTGAATTGAATCAATTAGTCAGCTTGTCTATTTTATTTTCGCGTGATAAATAAGGAGTTTCAAATATCTTGTATGGTATCAGACCCGCTATTTAATAAGTCAGCATCATCACTGCCATAACAAATATTTATCTTTATCTTACGGTAAGATACAACTATTAAATATTTGTTCTTGGTGCGAGATTATTACGTATGCCTTTGCATGTGTTTATGTGCATTTGTACATTCATTAGCATAATTAGTTTTATCACAAATAATTAAGAGCGGAATTCATAATTATGGATTACAGGAAACTTGCAATGCAAATAAAATATGTTGTTATTAATCGGTTATAAAAATGTAATGTTTGTTTTTCAACAGCAGTGGTGTTGACTCTGGTTCTTCTGCTTTTTAAGAATTAAAGGCTTATTAAAAAGTTTGTCCATATGGATCCAGGATACCATTTAAATTTTGTAACGTAGTCTATATTCGAGGCCACGACATTACAGCCTGCTAATATGTAGGACATAAAAACTATGTAAGATTGATTCACTTAAATATAAACTAAAATCAAGAAAAACAATAATAAAATGGTTTATGGTATATTGGGAGTCATGACCTTATATACTCGTATTACGTTCTGATTTTTTGTTTGGCGTTTGGGTATTAATACATGCTTATTTATTAAAAATTATATAACAACTAGGCCGCTCATCGGTATATATATATATAAACAATAGTACATAATGTGTAATGTTATATAACAATAGCTGCATAAACAATTGATTGCGAACTCATTCCACAATGATGACTAACAGATGTAACCCTATTTCTCTGAGCGCATTGAAGCGTGTTGTCGAACTACCAGTATTCTTTTATTTTAATTGAAAATATTTTTTAAAACAGAATTAGGACAATGAAATTTTACTTTAAATGGGTAGGATTCTTTACTAAATAATAGGACGTACTAAATAATAAGATTATATGTAAATCAGACACCTTAAATTATTTTGTTAGTTGACAGCTCTTCTCTGATGCTGTTTGACATTAGACGGTACTATTTTGAATTGGCTTGTGTCCTATGACTTAATTTCTATAAAAGTGTACTATATATTGATAAAGTGGGTTACTAGAACCTCAAATGTTCAATTATTTTTTAATAACTCCTTATATGTTAAGAGATATTAACAATTAAAAAAAGTCATTTTGTCTCTTTAATTATTAAAGGGATTCAACGTTGTGTACATTCCAAGTGCATGTGACACCACAATCCTTATGTAAGGTTACCAACCTTACAGCTCATAAATCTCTGCTATATGTATTTATATATCAAAATATCAAATATTATTTACAGCTATTTCAAGGAACAATCAAATTTCAATATTATGTCTGCCTTAGCTGGGTTAAATAAAATAAAAACTTATTATTCTTTGATTTGACTTGATTATTCGACAACCACCAGCTACAGAACATTAGCACAGCACTGACCTACTCAACAAATAACTGACGTTAAAATGCATTTCACGTCACACAAATATGGCCGACCATTTCTAGCGCTAAAGCTACAATTCAAACTTTTAATTGCTATATCTCCGTCAATATTTAGATATTTAATAAAATAGACACGCCAATACACATTTATTAACATCAATTTCAATCAACAATTGAAAAATCGACTACTAAAAATGAGAACACAAGCCCATTGAGTTGTTAAGAAAATTGTCTATATAATTTCTTTATAATTTGCTAGATGTTAGTTACGACAGTTTGCCTCTCAAATACGGAACTACGTACATATATATTTTATAAAACATATATTCGGAACAATATATTATTCAATTTAGCCACCTAATTATTAGCTTTTATTTAATTATAATCTTTCATTTTCTTGCAATAACTTTCTCTTAACTATTTGTTTTCAAGTAAACAAAAATTATTTTCAAATATTTTAATATATTAACTATGATATAAGATAAATAATATTTCATAAATGTTATTAATTATCATTAAATTTTATGAGGTTTCTAATTAATAACATCAAGTAAAAACCCAGCCTTGCTGTAAAGTGTAAATCTTTAGAAAGCAATTTTTATTGAGTTGGAACATTATTTTAATGTTTTGATTTTTTAACTAGGAATCATATTAGAATTAATTGCGAAAACGTTCATTACTTTATCGTCATTATAGGCGATTTATTTTCTTAATTACAGTGAGTTGGAATTTTTTTATTCATATAAATTTTTAAAGATATTTTATCACTTAGGAATGTTTGATTTTTAATCTCGCAATAAGGAATCTAAATACACTCGTATCTGTATTAATGATTTATTCGTTATCCTATTTCCGTGTTAGGCTTGGCGCACATTAGAACCATGACTGTTTTAAAACAAATTTATCTTTGTTGTAGTTAGTTTTAGAAAACACGATATGAACAAACAAATACGACATTTCTCAAGCATCGAAATTTGTTTTGAATATGCAGTTATATGTAGCTGCTGCTACTTGGAGATATTTGAGTAATGAATTTGTACCGACAGCCGAACTGTCTTCTTCTTTGTGTGCGCTAAGCCTTAGCGGTGGTACTTATTAAGTTACTCTTCTAAACATGTTCATTGAGAAATATATGCATATGAGCATGTTTTTGCATACATTTGTGATAACCAATTATATCGTATTACATTTAAAAATAGATTTCCAGTTACAAACGACGTGTAAACTATATGGTCGTTGTTGGCGATCAACAATTTTAATTGCAATCATTATTGAAAAAAAATTTAATCAGATAAAGATTTTCTATTTTTAAACCTACATTTCTAAACATACTCGTATTATCTCACCAATTAACCTTTCAACCTAATCTGTCTCAGTTTAATTTTTGTGTAAATAAAGATATCCAGTGTGACGTAAAAAAAAGAAAAGGTAATTTAATATTTTATTTTTATATAAAATAAGTTTTATTTGACTTTAACAAACACTGATATCTTGAAAACTGATGTACTTTTGGTAATACTAAATCATTTTCAAGATTCGCATCAATATATCTAACAACCTGTATGTCATCAGAATATCTAAACAAATTTTGATTAATTTATATTTCTTGTTAATGAGTTATTAATTATAAATTGTATTATTAATTAAATATTGAGTTAATCACCATTCAAGTTGATTGACATAAACAGCTTCATGTTATCATGCACTGATGGTAATTAGTAATTTGTAATTAACTAGGTTTGTAGTATTTTTGTTTAATTTAATTTAAATAACTACGTAATAAATATTATGAAAATCAACCTGACTTGACTTGCAACTGGACAGCTAGGTACAAGTGCAGCTCAATTCTAGGTCAACATTTAATATGTAGTATTTTCATAAATTGTAATTAATGGAAGAATGAATACGAGTTTGCTAATAAACAAATAAAAATAGTTATATTTCTGTGTTTCAACAACAGGGTGATTCTACAAATCTACCTATAGTTATAAAATGTATGTATAGAAAACTAAATAACTCTTTTATTAAAAATTTGTTTTTTTTTTGGCATGTATTGTTCGAAGCATTGAAAGAATTCTAGTTCTTTGTATTTAGATATATTTTCTTGCAAAAAACCTTTTTACAATGCATTGGCTCTTAACTTTTTCGAAGTAGCAGAATTGTTTTTTACTTTATTTTTTAGATTTGTTTAACAACATAATATTCCGAGGAACGATTTTTAAGAACCACTGTCTTAAGAAACTCTCAAATTAAAACAAGTATTTTATTCTAATACAACTTCAGCACATGAACCTTTTACAGACTATTGTCCTTTTTGTGATGCCTCATCAATGGAATCCATTATATGGCGATGACAATAAGGTTTTACAGAATCAAATAAGTTGCTTATTGAAAATTTTTTGGTGTTTATTATTTTTAAATCTTCAATACAAGTTCTGTATTAATATTTAAGAACTGCTTAAGTTTCTTTAAAAATTAATATTTAAATCCTATTATACTCGTACAAAAACACTAGACAATATTCAATTGACACCCTTTTTTAAATAAATTTTGAATTGTTATAACGATTTACATTATTAAAAATGTAGATCGTTCTTTAAGATTAATTTAAGTTTTTTTCTTCTCAAAATATACGGTTTAATATAATAAGTAATAGAAATGGTAATCCTCTGTGGGAGCTACATGCTATTAATTTCATATTTTCAATTTGTTCATTTTATTTATTATTGTTTTAGTATTATGTATCTTTTATATTTTCTACATCAAATCGCACATCGCGTTGTATCAATGCTGACATTTTCTCACATGCACATAACTATAAAGTGTAGTAATAGTATAATAAAGGAGATTTAAATAAAGATGTTTTTAAGAAGTGTTATTATACCCTTCTTTTAAGCCTTGCTTATTAATTTACAGATTAAAGAAGACTTCAAATTAGAGCTTAACCTGATTCTTTAAACCCAATGTTAGAAGCACACATCCATTATTTCCAATAATAATTTCTCTTAAGGTGAGAAACTTTATGTAGCGTCTTGATTGGTACAACAATTTTTTTTACTTACAATCATCGTACAAGACTAAAGATGTTTTTTTTGTGCTCATAATGTAATTGCTATTTACCTAACACTTTTTCAAATACACCCTGTTGATTCGAGAACTTGGTAATTGGCAGAATATTCATTTAAATGAAACAAGTATTTACTTGCAACTCGACGTGGTGTGATACATCCCAACTACACTAGGACTTCGAGTGCTCGTACACAGTTAATTATAAACCCAGGAAATCTACAGGTACAACTCTGACTACGAGAACACCTACTTTAATGATTGAAATTAATATCTTGTTTTATTAGGTCGTTCGTTTATAAGTTTTATTTGAAAAATACTAATAGAAAATGTTCATCTGTCAGCACATGTCATCAGATTGATGTCTTATATTTTACATCATTGGCATACTTGTAATTAGAATTTCCTTACAGACATTATTAACTCAAATATAAAGATGCACTGTACTGTCCGCTCATTACTAATATGTTTAATTGCATCAGGTTATTAGTTTAAAGAATTATGTAAATGCAGTTATTTTATGTTGTAGTTAACCTACAAAATCATTAAATCAATTAATCGTAAACTATGATTATTACTTCTTGAATTTGAAACAAAAATTAAAAGTGTTAAAAGGTTGAGGTATACTATACCCTATACTGCTGTATTGAACACTAGTACTTCGCAGTGAGTCAGTAACATTATTTTTCTTGTTGATTCCCGGTGACATTTCGTTAGGCTGTTCAACATCTGCAGTGTTCAATGCTCATGTGTTCAAATGTCCACTGTCCCATGTTCATGTCCATGTCCAGTTCGTACTGTAGAGTCAGAGAACTTCGTTGTAATCGTGTGGGGTCGGTCAGCGTTGTTAGTGCGGTCATTAGGCCAAAAGGATACCATATAGCAGTATGACTGAACCTACATAAATAAAGAATTCAATGTGTTAAATGAGCTTGTTGAATGACTTACTTGTATAGACCTGCATTTTGAAATTATATATATTTTTTAAAACTGTAAAATTTTTCAAGAGACGTACCTTGAACGGATTGCAAGGTTAAACATACTTGCGTTATAGTGTTTGTTAGTAGTGACTTTGAACTTTTTGAAGTTATATATTTTGAGGTTAATATTTTGACATATTTGGTTTTATGTAAAATGAATATTGCTATATTTTCTGGTACACGAATGTAAGACTTATGACCAAAAGAATACCACGCTCATAATATAAATATAACGGAGAAATTAATTTCTAGAATTGATCGAGGAAGTGCTTATTGATTATTAATGGTCTTGTTGATTTGTTGCACACGAGCTGTATGAAATATAAATTCAATCTTACATTCATTGGTTGTTAGTGTGTTGAGAAAAACATGGATAGAAAACTTAACATTGCTCGTAATTCACATGCAGAACATAAATACTCGGTACGTTGTATGTAGATTCATAGTACTCGTTTATTAATATCAGCAACTTTATGAATAAATATTTAAAGAAAATTTAGATTTAAATTGCAAACAGATTTCATTAGTTGTTTACAAATCTTCTCGTACGATTCACAATCCTGTGGGTTTGTTATTTAGATCATATTAGTTAATATTTACGTTGGTTCATTTGCATAAGATGTTTGAATGAAATTACCAAGCTAATACAAATCGTAAATATTGTATATGTACCAAACAAATATAGGTTTACATAATGAAATGTTTTGTTTCCCCATTTTCATAAGAAAACAGATTCATTTATAGATATAAATTATTTGTAAAAATGTATTCATCACTAGTATTTTTGTCATCTTTATCAATAATTGTAGTTATAGGTTAGTTTTCTATTTTTCTCTATTGTCTCTAATACTAATACTGATCGATTAAATATTTAATTCTATCCTAACCCATCAGATTAACTTAAGTATAATGGCTTAAAAATTATATTCAATGTAAATGAAAAGTTGTTTGTTAATCTCTTGCTTTTGGCTTCGGAATTAATTTGGTTTAAAGTCAGTCTTTATATTAAATCAAGCAAAATTCAATTATAACGTTATGTGGTTTGTTTGCAACGATGTGGCGTCCGTAGTAGAAAAATAATTCAATCCAGTTTTGTGGCTGAAGTAGAGTTAAATGTATGATATGAATATCAAGGATTTATAAACCTATAATAAAGTAGTTATCTCACCTGTTGATTAATGTTCAAACTATTTTAAAAATATTTTTGCTTTTTTATCTCGAATGACTTTTGTCACGCAACATAGTCTGCAATACTTTTTTTCATGTTTTTTTACTTGACTCTCTAATGTTGACTGTCTGCAACTAGTTATTAAGTGTGATAACAGCTGTATTACTATGCTGACTTTATAAATATTCATATTGAATTAATCTTTAAATGTCACTTAAGAATTTGCGTTTATAAATTTATAATGTGTAATCCAGTTTGTCCATTTAATATATGCGAATATTTTAAAACGTTTACATCAAATTTTTTACTATATCACATTTTTTGTCCATAGTACTTCAATGTTATAGCAAATTATAAAACTGTAAAATTGTCAGCGTGATTTAATTTGATTTATAAAACGCTTAATCATATTAAAAAATTATAGACTTTAATTAAATGTCAATCAATTAGCTTTTATTATTTTAATCATAGCTTTTAAAATGTGATTAAATTTTATAACCGTGCGTTTCTCTTCCGGATGAAAACAACTTGTATACAGGTTAAAAAAATTAGTTAGTGTTCGTAATTTTGCTAAAATATATTAAATAGATAAAATATATTTGCATCTTGGTCTTTACATCTTTACAAGGAGTTTACAGCATTAAATCTAACATACCAAGTACCAAAATGGTATTAAACTATATTTTCATTTTTTTTATGAAAAGCAATGTTTAGTATAAGCAAAGTAGGGCATAGTCCAATTCTTCATCTATAACATCTATGTACATATATATTTCTAAATATATTCCGGAAATTATATTTTTTTGTTATAAATTGAGAATGTTCATGATAAAAAGTAGAATACAAAGAAATACGTCTATTTATAACAAAGGGTTATTAAAATTTGATAAGAGATAATATCCGGTGTAAATAACTTCTGTTATTCTGTATCTGAAATACGAGCTGTGTTTATTTGGTAAAACTACTCGAATAAATCGTATTTGTTATGTTGTATATATATAGTATGTTTATTTATTTGAAATGATATTTCAGTCTATATCCAGTATCTTAGAACGACGAAACGGCGGACATTAGGTAATAGGAAATATAAGATTTCAACAACAAAAAATTAAATTTTTTAAAATCCATACAGCGTCCAAGATTATATTAAAAATCATTTTCAATACAAGAAATTAATACCAAAATATAAAGAAAAATATCCGGATTCTAGTAATAATAATTCTAACAAAATAAAATTTGCAGTGTTTTTTTATATTATTGTATAGTATAGATCACAGTGGAGAGCGTTGCAAACTTTTCTACTCCTGAAATATCCTCTGTAGACAGTTTCAATCCGAATTCTTCTCAGACAGTGTATAACCAGTACAAATGTCTGGATTTATTAATATAATCTTATAAATATATATTAGCTAATTTCAGTTAATCCAACAAGTCAAAAGGCTTGATGGATTGAGCAAATTAGACTGAATTAAAAAAGTATTAAATTTTTTTAGCGAAATTTAATGATAATTTAGAATGACCATTAAAAGTGAAATGCAGTTTAATTGTGACACTATTTTATATCAAAGAATAACGATTGTTTTGTGTCAAAGAAGACAACAGTTTCAGAATTATCCTTACTAAATACGACTAAGCGCCATTATAATCATTATTTGTACTACAAATTCATTTACAAATATTTAATAAACAGTCTATTATGTTATACTATATAGAATTTATAATTGCATTGTAAATTTAATAGAAATTAATTTAAATATACACAATGTATTATATATAGTAATAGTATGTGGTATAGAACGTACTCCTACTATACTCGTAGTGTAGTGTGCTTCTAGCCAATAACCATAAGAATAGCTTTAATATATCAGAAACCTCAGGCTTAGTACCAGTTGAATAAAACACCTTATATTCATCGTCAAGGGAATCAGGAATTCTGTAATGTAAATATAACTAAGTTAACATCGGCGCCACAGAAGTAGCCGTATTCTATAAATTGACGTTAATTTACATTTAAAAAAATATACATATTTTGCTAAGTGTACCAATTCTTAGACCTACAAATATTCTGTATTAAGATTCACATGTGTATGAAATAACGTTGTTGGTAATTTAAAATTTATTTTTTAAATTGTCAATTCCACAGTGAGTTCTGTCAGCTCCAAATATCAACTGTGTTGTTCGTTATTCCTTACAACGTTACTCATTCGAGTCCACACACTACAATGACAATTGATAAAAACTAATATATACCCTTCACCTGACCACAATGCAATTGTAATATCTCTGGTCAGTGTTACCAACTTAAAAGATATAATTTCTTTACATATGTCCCACGCATTTAGAACCTCTGTCTGAGGGGCTCCAAACTGAGTCAATTGGAAGAGAATAGAGATATTAAAACTCTTAAAATTATGACTGGTTAGAATTAAATTCGCCGCAAAGAAGAAGTCATATTTTCGAAGAGAGGGCCTTAAAATTAGATTGTCCTTGGGCTTTGCAATTTGTTAATTCACCATAGCTCTTACTAGTAATAACCTTTAAGCAATTCCATTTCTAAGTTTATATTAAATGCATCATCTCATACATATCATCTATCTTAATAATACATTTAATACAAATAAATGGAATGAACGTACTCTTCTTGTAAAAATACTTACTGTTTTCCCAGAAAATAGTCGTTTCTTCTTGGAAAAATATTACTTAAATTATTGTAAATGTCTATATATTTTTTATCTTGGGCGAACAAGAAAATTATAGGGAAGCAGAAATGGCCAGAGCAAAATATAATCTTCAATCGTCAATTCGTATGACTGGTACTAAGGGAGGGTTCACGTCTGCTCTAAATACGTGTTTTTTTTTCAATATACAAAATAATATATCGATAAATATCTGCACATTGAAAATATGAATAGTAATTTGTACAAATTTCGATTCTATTCAGTGTAAATTGCCCCTTTGGCTTTATTTTACGGACGCCCATGATCGTGTAACTCTATTTTTCTCGTTTAACGCCTAATGAATTAACCGCATAGAAATATTGTCGTAATAAATTATTTGTACAAAAAGAAAATAAATGAATTTATGTACTCGATTATAAAAATACTTAAAATGAAATTAATTTGAATTATTTTCAACACAATTGTGGTACTTGTACTTCTCAGCTTCTCAGATACTTCTTCTCAGAACACGATTCATTTGAGAGAGATAATTCTTTACCGGCGTTTAACACCGACTGTCGCGACGTTTATCTTATGAGATTTATTTATTTTTTTAAATTCATAATAATAATATGTAGATATCCGTCTGAGTTGTCTAGCCTAGCCGAGCTATAGTACTATATATACACGTAAATTTATTCATGTTGTTTTTGTTTTTTTTTAATATTTCTTTTGTTGGTTTCTTGAGTGTGACAACCTTGTCGTCCTTGTAACTTTTATTTATTTAATATGTTAAAAATTAAATATAAAAAAGGGTTAATTTTTGTGTAATACAGGGTTTGTTTTATTTGACTATTATTTGAATTTTAAACACATTTTATTTGTATAGTCACCTGTAAATGTGGTAAGAATTTAAATAAATAAATTAAAAGATTTTGTTTTCGGAAAGAAGTATTTATGAGAAAACTTGAAAGGCCCCATACACACTTGAATATGTTGATTTGATAACGGGCTCGACCAACATGTCTAATGAAAACATATAAACTAATTCTAGCGCTGATGAAAAATATGGTAAAACTAAAATAGAGACTCTATTTTCAAAGATAACAATTAGTTTTACAAATACTTGTTCACGTTTGGTAAAGTCTTGAATTGGAAACAGCGAGCATACTCGGTTCGGAGTGAAGCCCAACATATTCGAGCGTGTATGTGGATAACTCAACAGAAAGTGCATGCGTTTACAATTTTGCATATACTTCTTAAACCCTTTATATCCTATGCACATAACATATACAATTTAAAATGATTTTGATTGTTTTAAAGTTTTTGTTAAATATTATCGGCTGTTTTAAATCATTTCCAATTTTCAGCGAAGTGCTCTAATTTATAGTGGTGCTGTGCTGTTCAATATTTATCAGATATATATAAAAATTACAGATTGAAAATAATTATTTTTCTCTTACTCTTTATTGGTAAGGAGATATTGAAAAAAAAACGATCTTAGTCGCCATTTTTTCAAGATGGAGGCTCAACTCATTAAGTTTGAGCCTTGTAAACAGAATATTCGCAATCGGTACTCAGTTTTCCTCTACTTTATCGCATTAAGTGATTCTAAGACTTGTGACCAGACTATACAGTCTAATCAACTTCCAGCTGCTCGTATTTTATAAGCATGTATTAGATGCATGCAATGATAAAACTATAAAAGACATGAATGATTATAATAACTATATGTAAATGCATATCAACTATTTTTACATAAAGGGTGAAAGTTTTAATTTTTACGTATAAATTAATAAACATAACTAATGGTAATTGGATATTCATACCATAAACGTAAATGATAATATTTATGAATAAAAAAAAAATGTAAATTTATAAAAATTATACAATTAGTGGTTTCATATGAGCGGCAAACTACAGGTGTTTTGTATATGTAAATATGAAATAAACACAAGAAATATTTTAACAGTTAAATCAATGTATGTACAATACCTGATGAAGGTGAGAAATGTTAAAGATAGTAGGTTAGAAAGATCAAATAAAGAGATAAGCATCATTCCCACGTACTGTTTTAGTTTTAATTTTTGATTGCAAGATCATTTGTGCAATTTTAAATTTTAGATTTAATTCTATGTTTTACTTGTAGAAATATATGAATATGATTTACTTTATGTTACAATGGGCTTGTGTCCTCATTTCTTAGGGATTGATTTTTCAATTGTTGATTGAAATTCATGTTAATAAATGTGTATTGGTGTGTCTATTTTATTAAATATCTAAATATTGAAGGAGATATAGCAATTAAAAGTTTGAATTGTAGTTTTAGCGCTAGAAATGGTCGGCCATATTAGTATGACGTGAAATGCATTTTAATGTCAGTTATTTGTTGAGTAGGTCAGTGCTGTGCTAATGTTCTGTAGCTGTTGGTAGTCGAATAATCAAGTCAAATCAAAGAATAATAAGTTTTTATTTTATTTAACCCAGCTAAGGCAGACATAATATTAAAATTTGATTGTTCCTTGAAATAGCTGTAAATAATATTTGATATTTTTATATATAAATACATAAAGCAGAGATTTATAAGCTGTAAGGTTGGTAACCTGTAAACTTGCCAGAGTTTTATCTTGCATATGCTATCTCTTTTACGCTGTGTTGCATAAAAGAGATAGCAACTTGCGGTTGTGATGTCACATGCAGTGGGAATGTTGTACAACGTTGAATCCCTTTAATAATTAAAGAGAAAAAATTACTTTTTTAATTGTTAATATCTCCTAACATATAAAGAGTTATTAAAAAATAATTGGACATTTGAGGTTCTAGTAACCAATTTTATCAAAATATAGCAAGCCCATTTAGATCCCAAACACCGTTCATTGATGTCTTAACACTGCATTGGTTTAGGTTATTGGTATTGGTATTGGTATTGGTATTGAATATGTACATACGCATGTTGCATATGTTGCACGTGTGAATATTTATTTACATATCATTTGAAACGGTTGTCTACTGGCGGTACATGTTCAACGTCATAAAGGCTGTAAGGTGATATGGCGGTATGGCGTTATGGCGGACTTGCTTAGTGATTTCTTGAAATGTGTTAAATGAGTTCAAAAGTAAACATGTGAAACAAATGCATATAATTGGTTTATAAATAAACTGTTAGCTTTAATGCAAAGAGAAATGTGAAATTAATAATGTAAATATAATATGTTTATGTTATTAATAGACGTGTTTCAAAACATGGCATAAATATATTAATTGTATATAAAAATATAATATGTCTATGTATACATCGCTTAAATCATGTTGCTATATTAATGTTCGACTATTGGTATAAGTTGCTTTGTGGTGTATCGATTTGTTTATTGATTTTGAAACTGTAATTTATTTACAACTTTCCTGTGGTTCGTTTATTTATAAAACTGGCGCCTTCTTATCAATGATTTCTATTTTTTTAATGTTTTAGCCAGTAATTTACGGTACAGAACACGACTGTCTTATGCCCTGATTACACGGTACGAGTTAACATGCAAGCTGGACTGGCCAGTTAATGCAGTATAGCTACTCGCACCGAGTGACAATATTATGCGAGTTACTATCATGTGCGATTGAGTCTCAGTTTTTGTTTTCACTGACATGACAGTTTCTTACTCACGATCGTGTTGACTGGTCGAGGCCAGTCGAGCTGCTGACCTGACAGTAGCTGTCTACTGTTGAGTCAGTAGCTTGCACCATTTAACTAACCCTTTAAGACAATTTTATCTTTGTCGTAACAAGATGGAGTCAACACCAACCATGTACTCGTGTTATATAATATAAATATATTAATCAAATTGAATATATTGCACAAACACAGACAATGTTAACAATTTTGTTTTGCATTACATCTAAATTAAACTACATGAATTTGCAATTATTTGTACATAGTAGAATAGTTTATATAAAACTTGTATCTACGTTATTCGAAACATTACAATTAATTTATTGATTTAGAAAGTAATAAAAATCAATTTTCGCTAAAGGTATTGATTTTCTTAATTATTTTGTTTTAAGTCGTGACTTGCACTTACTTCGTCGTTAAATTGATTCATTTTGTAGCCATTTAAAATAAATTCAATTAATTATTTATTCAACATTTCTGATTCACATGAAAATTGTGGCATTTATATAAATTATTATTTATTTCATAAGTTCATTAACTGAAATAATATACCTTTCTCTCTTCAATGAGATAGAAATATAATTTATAAACTTATATAAGCGAAATATATGTATGTATTTTCATCCAAACATATGTCATGTAAATTAGATTTGGATATTAAATTGTAAATGAAGAACCTTTAGACATACCAGTTGTTCTTAATCTTTTTGGAGTTTAACAAAACACATAACTCGTAAATATATGAAAAATATAAATATTAGAATCAACAATATTGAAAAATATAAAAACTAAAATGCGTAGTATATGTTTAGTTCCGCACCAAAAATTAATTTTCAAAATATTAAGTTCATTTCAAGCGTAGTTTCTACCTAGTACTCGTTTTCATAATTTAGCGGAACACCGTTTGAGAACCATTGCTGCAGATGTCACTCAGTACATCAAGCACAGGTTCGTTACTAAATTCTCTTTAAACGTGTCTTTTTTTTAAATGTGTATTTCCATATCTTTACAATAAATTAATATACGTGGTAAATATAATTTCTTCTTAAATTTCTTTATATGCGGTTTTATTTAAATTTTAAATTTATACAGTTAATTATATTGATATTTAAATTTATAATTGTTCTTTATGACGTCAATGAATGCATAACTTTTAAAGTTACATTATATATTATTAGATAAACTTAATTTGAATTTAAATTAAAAATTATTACATTTATTTGATTTAATAATCAGGTGAATAAAAATGCAGTGACGTAGCTACGACTTTCTGAATGACAAAGAACAAAAAATGTTTTTCTATACATATATATCGGTAAAATTTCAATCTGATGTAGGTGTTTGTTCAATTTGACATGTAGTGTCTTATATATTAAATGCACAATATGTTAAACATTTATTACTATAATAACATGTGTTTTACTTTCGTGGAGAAAGCTTTATGACTGTGTGAAAATTCACAGCTGAGTTTAAAATTTCGTTAAAACGCTATACTTTCTACGTCTTCTTAATATCTTTTCCAAAGATTTTATTTTATTCTATTTTAAATTAATGTTAAATTAAATATATATGATGTATATATAGAAGTATAAGGCTTATCCTATTTCTGCAGCACCTCACATTTCAATGAGCAAAGAAGATATCCATCCTGCACCTATATTGCCTGAAGAGAACTTGTTTATTTTGAAGCGCCTAAGACTATGGAATCAAATACAAGTAGCAGTTATATTTATATGCTATAATTTTATACAGTAAACTCACTGTATTCGCAATTCTAGTATATTCTAAAACTTACTCTTTGTGAAATATTTTATACTACAATTTATAAAGTAATAATGTAATTTGAACTATTATAACAAATTTTAATTTGTATTGTATTGCTCCAATTTGTATAATATGATCCAAAGTTCCTTCTTCACCACATTGACATCTATCGTCAGATTTAATATTAATTTTGTACAGGTGAGCTGGAGTTTTGCAATGATTACTTTTGATTCTGATTATAATTGATATACTTTTGCGGGACTCATTTCTAAACCATTTCTTCTTACTTAAATTTGGATATGAGATTTGGAATTTGGATTGAAGTTTAATTTTTTGATTATATTAAAAATTTCATATGAAGGTAATTTCACTTTCATCTCAAATTCTAAATTTATTGATTCCTTTGCCAATTTATCCGCAATTTCGTTTCCTCTTATTCCACAATGTCCTGGTATCCATATAAATTTTATGGTATTATTCTTATTTAATCCATCTTAAATACATCTCCTTAATTTTGCATGTCAAAATATCATTATTTGATTTGTTATAATTAGAATTTAAATTTTTTAAAACACTTAAAGAATCCGTTATTATTATAATTTTATTATTGTTGATATTTTCATTAATTTCCAATGCTTTTAATAATGCTAATTTTTCACCAGTATAAGAGCAAACTTTGTTATTTAATTTAAATTTATAATATCTTAAATTTATTTGTTCATATATAGCAAATCCTGCTTTATTTCTTTCTAAATCAATGGATGCATCTGTTATATATTATTTTTGTAAAATTTGTATTAAATTGATGCATTAGATATAAAAAAAATTCATTATTTATTGCATTATTAAATGATTTTGACAATAATTTTATGTTAATATATATATCCATAGGTTTAATTAATGATTCAAAAGGAATAGAGTATATAGGAGATTTGGAAGTTCTTTGTATATTTAGATCCCTTAATTTCATGTAATTATTAGTTTTTCCTTTAGTCTCTTTAAGTCACGTATGTTTATCACAGCTAAATAGTTTGGATGCTTATTTAGTTGCAGCAGGTATCTTTGGCTGAATTTGTTAATTTCTTCTTTCATAGTTGTAATGCTGAAGTCATTGTTGATGAATTTGTTGCTTATGGACCACGGGATATCCATAATGGTTCTTACTGTCCTTGACTGAAAGCTTTCTAGTATTTAGTATTGCACTGCATTAACAAATTTATTATAAAATTTGTTTTGTGACAAGTGCGCATGGTCGTAAATCGGGAACAGACTGTAGTAATGTTTGAGATTACTTTTTGCTACATTCGCGAATTCAATGCGTTTACTATACGTATAATATGTACGCGTATATGCAACAATAAATATCACTGTTATTCGCTTAGTCAGTTTAGTTTGCGATTATTCGCCAAGCCCAGACATTAAATACAGTAGTAATTTAACTAACTACTTATGATATAAATTACATGTAAATGTATATGTTTATATAATATTATCAAGTATGTGAATATTTTGTTACTATTTATAGAATGAATAAAATATCTTTGTTGAAAGAAGATATTATATTTATTTTGCATATGTTTTCAAAATCTAAGCATCTATGGTATGTTGTGCAGTGGATAAGTACGTGATGAAGTACATACGGTCTCTGCTGGTTCTTGTAGCTTGTGTACAAAATGTTATAAGGGTACACTAACTAGAAATCAACGGTTTCAAACATTGAAAATGAGATTTACCTATGCTTAGTAATATTTTAAAAATTATCTTAATTTTTTTTGTAATTCCTGCAGTTTGTTTTAAGTTACTAAATATTCAATTTTTATTTGACAAATGTACGAGTATGTCGTTCTAAATCAATAACATTTTTATTACTAAAATAAATTTAAAGTAATGATTTCATTACACTAGGGTAATTGTGTTTAATGACGTAAACGGCTCATTTTAGTTAAATATATTTCATATTATATTTTAATTAATAATCATTTATTAAAATATATCCAATTAAAATTTTCCGAGAGAATTACAATTAATTGAACGTCATGTTATTTAATTGAATATAATACTAGCCTTTCAATAATTATTTATTTTATATATTTACTTTTATTGTGAATTGAAAACAAATTATTTAAATATGTGAATAATATGCAATGTATAGATTGCATCAATCTATACATTTATTTTATTTCTCGTTTCCCGGAAATAATGCAAAATTAAAAAGGAAAACAAACAATTTTACACGATTATCTTTAAATACTATATGATATCTTATATTTCCCTTTCTTATATTATTTGATTCTAAATATACAGTTGTCGAGAATTATGAAAAGCGAAAAAACAGCACCATCGAAACTCTACCCATTACCCCAGTTACTTCCCAATTGAAATACCTTGTGTTTGTGCTTTTCCCAGATTCGTTTCATGGGGTTATAGGGTTATTATTAAAATAAAATATAAGAATCATAACATTTCTCTAAATTTTTAATCTAGTGCTAGATCAATATGATACAATAATATTTTAAATGATCATTAAAAATGTAATAAACTATAATATATAGTTTATTTTGCAAATATGAAAATTTATTTTCAATTTGTATTTCACAAAACGTAGAACACAGAACGCGGAACTGCGCTCGTTAACAATTATTTAAATTAATAATATTTGTTAGTTGACAATATATTTCATTGTCTAATTAACTAATTAATGAACGGAAATATAACATTGAAATTAACCAAACATTATAAAAAATATATTCAATATTAATTAATATCAGAAATTGATCGCTTCATTAAAATTTAAAAGAACAGAATGTCTACTTCTGTCATCAACTACACCGATACAAAATTAGAGTAATTCTACATTAAGTAGGTATAACAGTATAATATATTATTTACCAAAAGACTTTCCATTCTCTTTATGTATTCAACATATACAAATATTTTGATTTCATTTCTATTGTTGACAAACGACATTCGTCTCATAATTCAACAATACAATTAAAAATCAACAAGAGCGCTCAAAGTAACAAATAGAAAATGAAAGTATAAATCTGCACCGATCTTATCAACCATTATAAATTGATACGTTGATTTAAATCAAGTAAGAAAACAAGGTCAAACACAATCACCAGTCTCATAGAATAGCGAATCCAGTAATAAAGTTATTGACTCTGACTCTGACACTGGCATACTCAGTGGGAAGCGCCTAATTTTTGCCACTCCAATTATATTTGCATTTAAATTGTATTGTTGATGAAATTAATCATTTTTTTTAATAAGAAAGTGTTATTAATATATCTTAAGTCGAGTGTACAATGATGGGTATGTTTTTATTTTTTGGTTTTATTTTATGCCTTGTTAAACGCAAAAGTAAAAGTAAAAATGCTAATACGTTTTATTCACAATTGAATGGTTGATATATTAAAAAAATACTTTTGTAAATATTTTTTTTATAAAGATACGGAAGTGATGGTTATTTAAAACGCATTTGTATTACCAAACAATCGACTTAAACGCGTGCTTCTCATACATATACTGGTATATTTTATATCTTGGATGGAGAACGGTTTGTCCGTGTACTAATAGTGATCATCCTTCGGCTTGATAGTTCTGCACAAGTTTACACTGTGGGCCCATGGAAATTTGATCATAGATATCAAGTTTATTGCTTTCCTCTTCACTTATATATTTTTTTTAAATATATTTATTTAACTTCACCAGTTTTTATAGTGTCTAGTCTACACCACTGCCTAATAATTTTATGATATTTGTGAGCTTTCATCATTTTTGATAATAATCAAACCCAGAAAATATAGCTTTGGTCCAGGGATCATACCCGAAGACACAGTTGTCTGGCATTAAGCATAAATACTCTCGGCCACACTGTACCATCTCACTTATCTTATTACGTTGCCAGAAGAATGGTCAGTCTTTTCTGTTCTACATAACTTATTCAATAGTTTAATCAACAATTAAAAAGATAGTAGGGGCACTTTTATGATCTAGTCATCGTTGAAAAAACTGTATCGTAAAAAGTTCAAGAATATAGGTACGAATATCACATGAGAAAATGCTGGACATGAAGAGTAGGCATAAATGAAAGAAGAGTGTGAAAAATTGTTACTACGAAAGAGTGAGGGAAGAAGATGGATGAGTGAAATGAGGAAGAGTCGTAAGGATGAAGGTGTAAAAGGGCGAAAAGCCGATCAAGCAGAGGAAGAATGTGAAGGAGGAAGGAATTAGAATTACTAATCATAGATGAAGTATATGTGCAAATTAGGTTAAGTTTAGGTAAAATGATATTAAATGAAAAGTAGTGCAGAAATACAATATTATACAGTGCTATGCTTTCGACAGAATGAAATCATCAATAGTTACTGCATCATTAGCTTTTTGTCCTCTTATCGACGCTTGTTTCGTCACCCCTGTATATCCACTTCAATTCATTTTTATGTATAGATCGCAATATCCTTATAAAATGTAAGATATAAACGAAGATAGCCAATCATTTTATATAAAGAAATAATACTGTTTTGTTATAACAATATAACCAGTCATAAGACGTCTTAAGACGAAGAATAAAAAAAGAGTTAAGAATATTAAAATGTTTTTAATGCGAGATTCTTACAATCATGTTGCCGATGACCTCGTGATAATGTAATAATATTGATTTTGCTTTTACTGAAAAATGAATGCAAAAAAAGAATTTGCATAAGTACAGGCTGTTACTTATTAGGCTCACGTTCTTTTTATACTTATAGTATAGTACGAGTATGTGTTTTGTTTGTTATATTTATAAACAGCCGGTTTCAAAGCATAAAATGTTGTATGTATACAATTTTTTGTGGTTTATTTTTATATGGTTCTGCTTTGAAGAATTAATTTATATGTGCATTGAATTATACTTGTAAGTACATATAACAAAGATTGTGAACAAAAGATTTGTTCTATACTATTTTTAAGTAAGAATAATATTTTTATTTGATTTAATGAGTATGGGCATCGTCGGAAATTTAGACAGAGGAAGGCAAAAGCATCATGAAAATAATATGAATACGCGTCCGCTTATCACCATGAAAAACAATCAACAGTGTCCTGTTTTGTGACGTTTCTATCACTATTGCACTTCAATTATAGATCGCATCAAGTTTATCTTCGTTTGTATTTCGACAGGTGAAATGATTTCCACATTTGTAGCCGATAAAATAGACATTTCTATGAACGACTGTGAGAAACTTATTTATAATAATTATCGCAAAGTATATATTTGTAACACGGTGTTTAAGGAAAACGTATACTTAACAAAAGTCTGAATTTTTTTTAGCATCTCTTTATTCTTATAGTTGTTATTGGCTACATTTTAATCACGATTTATGCATTCAAAAGTGTCTATCATCATTTATCAAGATCACTTTGAATGTTTTGGTGCGTGTCTAGTTACAATTCCTTGACATTCAGCTAATTTCTAACGTTTCAAAATATTCCATTTGCTCTAGATAGCAACTAATATAACAAGATCGTGAATCTTGAAATGTAGACTCTTCAATACATCTTGCATTCAGATACAGCAGTGCAACATGATATATTTTGCATACTTGGACTTGCTTACTTTTTATCTATTGTTTGTTGCAGCTGCATTTCTTTTGAAATGCATGCGTAATACTTAGTATAATCAGGACGCGAATAAAAACAGAATTTTTCAGATAAGATTGTCAAGTGAATTCTTATATTCAATTTTTTTTTATTATTATTTATTTATAGCCCGCAAGACTTCTTAGGACTTCGGTTCTCTTTTCGCCTTTTACATTACTCCATTAATGTCCTAAATATGTTCTTTCTCTATATGTATATTTTTAATTTAATTTATTTCGTATCGGCCTATTTACGATAGTGCTACTACCAAAGATTCGTTATTATCCGACAACAGTTTTTATCCCACCTTACTGTACAAGTACTTATCATTTTAATTCATTTTTGTTTGTTTAAAAATATGCAATTTATAGTTACAACTAGGTATATTGCATATGTTTTATGTTATTATTAGAAGTCGTGCTCAGCGATATTGTTTTAGACAATTGGGTTAGTCAGACGTGGGTGTTTTGTACCTGGTTTGTTGAAAAGTTCATGCAGAGTTCTAATACAGTGTAAACGACAAATTGTGGGTGTGCTCTGTTACTCGTTAGCTATTAACTAACTACAACGAGATTACACCACTTAGCGCAATGTAATTTGTGTTTGTTTGTTGTAATTTTATAATAAAACTAACAAATGATACAATAACATTTAACGCTACATTCTGTAAATGATTTATTGCTAACATACTCGTATAAGTTGAAACTCGTGCGAAATATTTTGTGAGCTGTTTCTTCCGGTACAAGGCTAAGTTATACATTTATCTCAAATCTACTTATTATAATGTTCGTAATGTTCCAATTTAACATGGAAAACTCATAAGAACTCATAGATATTTATATAGAGCGTTATATATTTATTTATTTATTTATTTATTTATTTATATATATATCCGGTAACAAAATCGTATATGGTATCTTCTAAACGGCGCCTACAAAGTTCTTCAAATTTTGGATTTGATGTAAAGGACGAATTTCTAAGACTTTCTACGTCCCTGAATTTTCCCCTGAATTTCCGTGGAAAAACTTATACTGGAAAAACTGGAAAATTCGAAAAAATACTTTTGCTAATATCTGACGAACTAGAAAAGATAGAAATCTGAAATTTGGTGTGTGTATTGAGATCATAATTGTGCACATTTGCCAATAGTTGGAAATTGGAAATTTAAGTTCAGTAGCGGCGCGAATTTCCAGGGGCAATGTTAGAATAGAGTTAGGACGTTGAAATTTAATATGTAGGCTCGCTGTAGACAGTTATTAATGAAAAAAAATAAACAGCCCCAAATTTCCAGTGGCGGCGGGAGTTGAGACAGTAAAAGCCAGAAATATTAAAAATGTAGTATTATAACTTAGGGTATGTATGGAGACACTAATTGCGCATGTTTGCCAATAATTAGATTACCAAAATTTTAATTCAGTAGCGGCGTGATTTTTTGGGGGCAATGTCGCAACAGAGCTAGAACTTTAAAATGTGGATCGGGGGCCATATATAGAGTATCATTAAAGACACACTATAGAAATTTGCAACTTTCCAGAGGCGGCGGGCGCTGGGGGCCAAAAACCAGATATTTGAAATATATGGAGATGAAAGGCTATAGTTTAGAATATATATTCTTAGATACAAATAAAATAGATCCTCGTGCTAAAATTTAACAAACTTGTTCTGTAGCGGAGGTTTGTGGGGGGTACTAATGCTAAAATATATATACAAAACTGAAATTTAGTATGCAGATATAGATTGACATTATTATTACGAACATATAAAAAAAACTACATTTTCTTAAGTGCAACATTAGAGTGGCGGGTGATAAACCGAATATAAGAACAATATAGAGGTACAACGATGATATTTTGCATGTAGAATATTAAATAGAAGCTAAATAGTTCTCTATAAGTCAGATATTCAAATTACATTCAGTAGTAGAATTGTATTGATTTTTGGTGCGTTTGTTGTGCTATGAAATCGAACAGGAGTGAGAGGTATAGGGGGGAAATAGTTAACAGCCCCAAATATCAAAAAAAAGAAAAAGTGAAAAAATAGAAACTATGCACGTGCATATTTGCGAAAATAAATTTAACCTTAGTAGCGGCGTTAAATTGGGGAAGTGGGGGCGAGAAAACGCTTTGCCAAAGAACTCAATTTTGAAATTTCGATCATTTATAAAAGTAGGGGTAGATAAAGGTAGTGAGAGTTGTTACGAGCAAAATAGATTGCTATGCCTAAAATTTGACAATTTTATTTCAGCAGCGGGGATTAATGGGGAGACTAATATTATAACGTAAATATAAATACGAAATATAGAGTGTAAGATTACAGTACAGTTTTAATCATGTAAATGAATTGCTGTAATAGCGAATTGGTAGTGTCTGATTGGAGAAGAGTGTGGCGCTGGGGTTCAGTTCTAAGTAACAGTGATGTTACAAGTAGTGGCGATAGATTATAATGGCTCTGGGAGGTAACCGTATTGCAGAATATGTGCTTTTGTGCTGAAGGTGAGGGTGGCGGGGTATGGGGATTGAATCGAAAGTGCAATAACGGTAAGGAAAAGGCCTAGAGATGAGATTATTAGGAGCGAACTGCTAGGCTTTCTTAAAAACATAAATGAATTGATGTAATTAGTAGGTTTACATTGAAATTTGTGAAAATTTTATCAAAGATTTATCTTATCGAATAATTATTAAAAAATAATGTACTTCTAAGGATGAAATTTAGTATGCAGGTTGCCAGTAAAGTATTAATTTGGAAAACTAATTGTTAAGAGATTAGTACGCAGGGGGTGGAAGCGCAGAATTATTTAATGATTGCGCTAAACGGGGGGTATAGGAAAGTGCCCTAATAAGCGATGATGTTCAGTTAAGCTGTAGTGTTGCAAGTGGGCGCATTATGGCAAAGGTGCAGATGATTACATTTAAAAGTGCGAGAACGATACAGAGCATGGAGCCAAGAGGTGCTTGATGTTTAGGGGCGGGGCAGTGGATATTGTTCAATACTGTGCTATATTATGGTAAATGATAATATTACGCAGCGGGGGCGCTGTGAAAGTACTCTAAGGACCGACGATGCTCAGGGAAGAAGCGATGCAGAGTGCTAAAAGTAGGAGGCGCTTTATGGCAGAAGTTTAGAGGAATCAAATTAAAAGTTCGGAAACGTGAGAGAGCCAAGAGGTGACGATTGGGGCTTATGGGCGGGGGCACTGGAGACTGGTCAATACAGTGCTTTATTACTGTAAATAAAGGAATTATAACAAAATAATATTTTGCATTTTATTTGCGATATATACAGCAGACTTGGAGGGGGTAATGGAAAGAGAACATGATGGGGGGTGCTAATAGGAAGACACTACAAGATATGGACTTTAGCATACGCTGACGATATAGTCCTGTTGGCAAAAAGGACTAGAGTTAAATGTGGAAAAGACAAAAATTATGGTATTTAAAAAAGGGGGTGGAAAAAGAAGACATAAAAGGTGGAAATACAAGACAGAGGACATTGAGGAAGTAGAAGAATTCAAATATCTGGGCTACACTTTTAAAAAGGACAATGGAGAAGAGGCTCAGATAAGGGAGGTAGCAAAGAAGGCGGAGCTAGCAATGCGACGGGTATTGGGACTAAGGGAAAAGGTATTTGGGGGGGACATACAAAAGAGAATATGGATGTTTGATAGACTGATAGCCAGTATGATGTTGTATGGAGCAGAGGTTTGGGGGTGGAAGGAGCAAGAAAAGTTGGCAAGAAAAGTTGGCAAGAATACAGGTGAGATATATTAAATGGGTACTATGGCTGGACAGGTGCACGCCAGGATAAATGGCTATGGAGGAGCTAAAAAGAGATAAGTTTCGAATTAAAACAGGGGAAAGAGCAGTAAAATACGAGGAGAAATTCCACAGAGCGGAAAGAAAAATTTTAAAGTAAATAAGAGAGGATAGCATAAAGAATGGGGAAAGGAGGAGGTACAAAAAAGAGAAAATAGTACTTTGAAAGGAATGGAATGGCGATCAAGGAGGCAGAGAGGAGAAGAGAAGAAGGTGGAAGAGGAGCTAAGGAGAAGGCATAAGGAGATACAACAGCAGGAGAGAATGGGAAAAATAGAAAAAAGTAACTACAATAAAAGATATAAAAGGTTATAAGAAAATACTGTGCCTCAGTACCTTATAGAAAAAGACATAAAACACATAAGAAGAATAGCAAGGTTTAGATTGGGAAATGAGGAAAAAGGAAACAGATACTGGGAAAAGAGTGAGGAAAGAAAGTGTAGAGTGTGCGGAGCGAAGGACGAAACACTGGAGCACATTAAGTTTGAGGGTAAGGAAAAAGTAGCTAGCGAAAGGAATATTGGCCAGCTATTAAAGGGAGGCAGTGAAGGAAAGAGGTGGATGGCGGAAATAGTAAGAAGGAAAGGAAAAACAGAAGAATAAATAAGTTGGTGGAGAATAATGTAAATTTAATTGTAAGTTGAAGTATATGAAATGTATTAAGAATGTAGATTTTAAAGCCGAAAGGCGAACAATAAACAATATTTCAGGATTATTTTCTATTTATTAAATAACTTTTATTTATTCACAAATATTAAATACACGTCGCTTTGCGACGGGGCGAAGCGCTAGTCCTATATTATAATGTCCGAGGTGTATGTTTGTTTTCTTATCCTATATTATAATGTTCCAACTGTTTGAATCTATTCTTATATGTTTATATTCTTATATTCTTATATGTTTGGTACTGAATTTTGTATGGCAGCGCGAAAACGGCTCCAGGGAAGTTTTTAAAAATTTCCTATTTTGTAGAGAAAAAAATTCTAAGACCTTTGGCGTCCCCGGATTTTTCCCTGAATTTCCTGGAAACCCGTAATTTTGGAAAAACTGGAAAAAAAGTGAGCCCTTTTTTGCTGTATTACTTTTAGTTGGTAAGAGATAGAAAGTTGAAATTTTGCATCTGTATTAAGGTATTCAATGATGACATTTCTCAAAAATTAGAAATTCAAAAATTGAAAAAGGGGGGGTTGAAGAAATTCGGGGGCCCGGTAGGGAACTTTGGAGAAAGTTAATATTCTGGATTCTAAAATAATTAAGTATATTATCAATAAAAAAAAATTCAAAATTTCAAAATTTTATTGGGGGGCACGGGGGCAGTATTTGCCGAGAGTAAAAATTGTGCTAGAAAATTGAAATTTTGTATGTAGGCTAACCTTGGTAACTTATTTACGAATCGAAAAAAAAAATTCCAAATTTTGAAAAAAAGTTGGTCAAATAACGCATAAATTGAAAATATTTTTTATTTTTATAAAAAAAATATATTTTTTAGTCAATTTATATGTGTGGCGAGTTTATTTATTATTTCAATTTAAAAATAGAACAGTGAAATATGAAATTTAATTACGAATTATTTTATTGGATTCAAATGATACACGCCAAAAAGACGTCGCATTGCAACGGGGGTAAACTCTAGGGATCTTATATTCTTATATGTTTGGTAGTAAATATTGTATGGCAGCGCGAAAACGGCTCTGTCAATGTTATTGAAAATTGTCTATTTCGGAGAGAAAAAAATTCCAAGACTTTTGGCGTCCCCGGATTTTTCCCTGAATTTCCTGGAAACCCGTAATTTGGGAAAAACTAGAAAAAAAGTGAGCCTTTGACATGAAATTCAAGCCACACCCAAAAAACAGACGTCGCTTGCGACGGGGGTAAAAGCTAGTGTGTTTATATGTTTGGTTCGAATTTTGTATGGCATCTCGAAAACGGCTCCAGGGAAGTTTTTAAAAATTTCCTATTTCGTAGAGAAAACAATTCTAAGACTTTTGGCGTCCCCGGATTTTTCCCTGAATTTCCTGGAAACCCGTAATTTTGGAAAAACTGGAAAAAAGTGATCCCTTCTTTGCTGTATTACTTTTAATTCGTATATGATAGAAAGTTGAAATTTTGCATGTGTATTAAGGTATTCAATGCTGACATTTCTCAAAAATTAGAAATTCAAAAATTGAAAAAGGGGGGGTTAAAGAAATTCGGGCGCCCGGCAGGAAACTTTGGAGAAGATTCATTTTCTGGATTCTAGAATAATTAAGTATATTATTAATAAAAAAAAAATCAAAATTTCAAAATTTTATTGGGGGGCATGGGGGCAGTATTTGCCGAGAGTAAAAATTGTGCTAGAAAGTTGAAATTTTGTATATAGGCTAACCTTGGCAACTTATTTACGAATCGAAAAGAAAATCCCAAATTTTGAAAAAAAGTTGTTCAAATATCGCATAAATTCAAAATATTTTCTATTTTGATATAAAAAATGTATTTTCTTAGTCAGTTTGTATGAAAAATTAAATGTTATTAAATGTTAAATCAATATAGGACGAGTTTATTTATTATTTCAATTTAAAAATTAAATTTTGACTTGAAATTCAAGCCACTCACAAAAAACAAACGTCGCTTGCGACGGGGGTAAAAGCTAGTATGTTTATATTCTTATATGTTTACGCGATTCGTATGGTAGCTCGAAAACGGCTCCAGGGAAGTTTTTAAAAATTTCCTATTTTGTAGAGAAAAAAATTATAAGACTTTTGGCGTCCCCGGATTTTTCCCTGAATTTCCTGGAAACCCGTAATTTTGGAAAAACTGGAAAAAAAGTGATCACTTTTTTGCTGTATTACTTTTAATTTGGAAAAGATAGAAAGTTGAAATTTTGCATGTGTATTAAGCTATTTAATGTTGACATTTCTCAAAAATTAGAATTTCAAAAATTGAAAAAGGGGGGGTTGAAGAAATTCGGGGGCCTGGTAGGGAACTTTATAGAAAGTTCATATTCTGGATTGTAGAATAATTAAGAATATTATTAATAAAAAAAAAATCAAAATTTCAAAATTTTATTTGGGGGCACGGGGGCAGTATTTTCCGAGAGTAAAAATTGTGCTAGAAAGTTGAAATTTTGTATATAGGCTAACCTTGGTAACTTATTTACGAATCGAAAAAAAAAATCCCAAGTTTTGAAAAAAAGTTGGTCAAATAACGCATAAATAGAAAATATTTTTTATTTTGACAAAAAAAAATATTTTTTTAATCAATTTATATGTGTGTATATGTGCGCGAGTTTATTTATTATTTCAATTTAAAAATAGAATAGTTAAATATGAAATGTAATTACGAATTATTTTATTGGATTCAAACGATACACGCCTAAAAGACGTCGTTTTGCGACGGGGGTAAACTCAGTCTTCTTATTTATAATGTTCCAAATGTATATTTATGATCTTATGATTTTATATGTTTGGTAGTAAACTTTGTATGGCAGCGCGAAGACGGCTCCGTCAATGTTTTTGAAAATTTCCTATTTCGTAGAGAAAAAAATTCTAAGACTTTTGGCGTCCCCGGATTTATCCCTGAATTTCCTGGAAACCCGTGATTTTAAAAAAACTGGAAAAAAAGTGAGCCCTTTTTTGCTGTATTACTTTTAATTCGTAAAAGATAGAAAGTTGAAATTTTGCATGTGTATTAAGCTATTTAAGGCTGATATTTCTCAAAAATTGAAAAAGGGGGGTTAAAGAAACCGGGGGCCCGGTAGGAAACTTTGGAGAAAGTTCATATTCTAAATTCTAGAATAATTAAGTATATTATTAATGAAAAAAAATTCAAAATTTCAAAATTTTATTTGGGGGCACGGGGGCAGTATTTTCCGAGAGTAAAAATTGTGCTAGAAAGTTGAAATTTTGTATATAGGCTAACCTTGGTAACTTATTTACGAATCGAAAAAAAAATTCCAAATTTTGAAAAAAAGTTGGTCAAATAACGCATAAATTGAAAATATTCTTTATTTTGATACAAAAAAAATATTTTTTTTAGTCAATTTATTATTGAGCAAGTTTATTATTTATTTCAATTTAAAAATAGAGTTAAATATGAAATGTAATTACGAATTATTTTATTGAATTCAAGTCATACACGCCAAAAAGTCATCGCTTTGCGACGGTGGTAAACTCAAGTGGAATTTAAATTTTTACATGAAGTTCAAGCCACACACAAAAGACAGACGTCGCTTGCGACGGGGGTAAAAGCTAGTCTTGTTATAAAACAGGCAATTTGAAAAGTATATATTTACTTTTGTAGATATCTTGTTTTCTGTGCTCTAAATAATATTTAGCGGTATTAGTAAAGTTGTAGAGCATAAAATTCTCTACAAATTTGATGTAATGCATTTTTTCGTGTGATCTACCCTTCCCGGTATATAGCTCGCAGAGTAGGAGCCGCACATCCGTGTATACGTAAACTATAATAGAGGGATAAAGCAAGCTAGCTGCACTTTCTGATAGAAATGTGAAATTTTGTTTATTAAAGATAACTTTTAGATGTGGAACCACTTAAAACTTCACTTCTTTTTATTTTATAACAGAAATCTTATTTGCTTCAGCAAATAATAAAATTATTTACCGAAATTTTGACGTTGAACGAATTTTTTATTTGGATTGCCGAAAACGATAATTCTTGTTTAATAAAACAGTTTTTTTTTTTAACAATTTTGATTTTGTTACTGATTCTTTTTTTTATATATTTATTTACTTATTTGCCTTATCTTTCTTTCGTCATTGCCACCATCAAACATTTTTTATACATCTTTTATAATTTATAATTTAATTTTACAAATTTCTAAATATTTCAATAATTCACTAATTAATTTTGAATCATTTAACAAAAATTTAGTATTAACAGGAAAAGTTTTAACCACATCTAATATTTCACTATTGAATTTTGATCTTTCTAAACTATAATTTATACATTCAAATATAATATGTTTCAAAGTTCCTTCTTCACCACATTGACATCTATCGTCAGATTTAATATTAATTTTGTACAGGTGAGCTGGATTTTGTTACTGAGTTTGCTTAATCACTGAAGAAAACAAATATATGTTGCTATTTTATACGAACCGCATCTCTTACGTTATAAACACCATGTAATAGTATATATATACTATAGTTGCAACTATTATGATATGAGTATAGGTAAGATAATTGCATTTTGCACTAACATCCAAATCATCATTAAACTTCAATAAAAATACAAAAACTAATAATCTTCTGAAACATATACATGTACTGAGAGTTACTTGAAATATGATCTTCAATGTTTATTTTAAAATGCTTTTTTGTTATCAAGTATGTTTACAAATGCGTGTAATAATGTTGAAGATATTTGTACAGATGTTCAAGTCCAGTCGATGATGAAAGTGATTAGTTTTATTGTAATACTTATGATAGAGTATCAACGCGGCCTGTACAGTCGGAAAACTCTTGTAAATTACCTGGCAGCTAATCACACAGCCCCAATTGATCAAGCCATTTCGAAATTTCATTAGCCAAAGGTTTCTTTTTAAATACTTTTCCTTTGCTGCACATTAAACACTGTTAAATAGAACTGCGAAGAAAGTATTATACAAATATAAATTTGTTGATGTTTAAGATGGTGATTTATAGAATGGTCTGCAGAATGGCATCTCTGCAGGTGATATAAATAGAGCTTTGTTCCAACGAGTGTATTAAGTTATTAATTTATTTCACGATTCATCGGTAAAAATGAAACAGAATCGGTTTCTCAGTGTTATGAAACTGTTTGTCGTAGTAATGCTAATAAACATTATGAAACACTTTTCTCATTTTGATACAAGTAACATTTGTAATGACATTTTACTAATTTTGACAATTATTTTATGAACGTAGATTTAGTTCATTCATAATAATTAATTAATACGCCAGGCATAATTTTATTTCAATAGAACCTTTCATGTCTTAATTTAAAAGTAACGTAAATTACTTATTTTTTCGGGTTATGATTGTTCTTGTAATTAGTATGTATTGGTATTCTGTTAATTAGATTTATTTAGCGAACGTTTTACGGAGGTTTATAACAGAATTTTGTTTTTATAAATTAAGTAAAACATATTTATTTTCACAACAATTTTTATTCGGATTTCAATATTATAAATTAGAGATTTTCTTGCTTTTAAGGAAAGTGATCACTGAATATAAAAGTTTTCTTATTGCTTTATCTAATGGCGAGAGAAGGTTGTAAATTCAAGAAGAAATACCATAAAAAAATTTTTCCAAAATGAACAAGCAAAACAATATTTTTCTTAAATATGAATTTGATAACGACATATATAAAATTTTAGAGCCCAATTATCCAAGTGGTGTAAACAAATAAAAAATGTATAATGGAGTTCTAACATGATATTTTCTCTCTAAAATATTGATCAAAATATAAACTTTTGACCTTTCTTCCCAGAAAGCTCTAACCTAGTGTAAAAAGAATTTTGTATGAACACACAGTTTTGAAGGACTATAATCAACTGGAACATTCTAGAGCAGCGTTGTATAATAAGTATAAAATTTGCATATTTGTTTTGTTACAACCAGGTCTTTTGTCTATGAAGCTGCTCTATAATTACAGTTGTAACAACTAAACTCTTTCTAACAGTGTCAGTGTTCTACAAATATTCTTTGTAGGAAATGTTTAAGCACACTTAATGGGACAAACACACAAAATACAATGGTATGTAACAAACAACACTTGTAACATATAGCAAATAACTACAAGTACGTATAGTTTTGTATGTGCAATTATTTTCAAGCGGATGCTTTTTTTATTCCATTGTGTATAAGTGTTTTATTTGTTCAATGTTTTACACAAACTGTTTTAAAACGGTATTTACTTCAATAGGTGGAATATTCTTGTCCGCGTGTGTATTTAAAACCATTGTTTGAAACAGAGGTTTGCAACCGATACTCTGCGTACACTTGATTTTTGCGAATCTGTTCTACTGAAATTTAATTCTACTACGTTCTATCATTTTACTTTAAAAATAACGCAAGCATTAACGACTTATTTACCTTGATTTATTTAAAATTGAGTTACCATGTTGTATTTCGAACGCAGCTTTTATCTTGACATTCGAAATTGTGGTAGAAATTTCTAAACTTTAGTATCTAATTTACAAATCGAATAAAAGAATCCCAAATTTAAAAAAAGTTGATCACATAAAGCATAAACTTGATGCTTATTAAAACATAATATATAGAAAACATATATGCGATATTTTATTTGGCATACCGCCTTGTACGGTAAACGTATCCCCTCTACAAATAAAATACCATAATATTTGATCTCGAAAGAAAGGAATTAGTAACATATGTTAAAAAGTCTGCGCGATGCGCTGAAGGTCCATCTCGCTGTGTTTAGAAATTTACTGTAACCTTTACGCAAGTTATGTTACGTAACGGTACGTAAAAGTACTGTCTACACAATTTGCGAAAATATTGTCTTAGTCCTAAACAGTTGTGTACCACTGCTTTGAAATTTACACTACATATGGAATAAAATCGTGTTGTGTGAATTGCATTGGGAAAATAAAATCAGAATTTATTGTATTTAACACAATTAGTTATAGAAATGATCACCTGTAAAAAATCTATATTGTTGAAGTAAATAATAATAATGCCCACCTAGTGGAAATAGTGAAACCCATTAAATTGTATTATGTGAATCATTCACAATGTACCGGAAATGTGAGATATAAAGTAGGTTATGAATAGATATATTGAATGGTGAAATTGACAATTTTAACTTTAATATTAGGGAATATTTCATTCACATATTGTTCAATGATCACGCGTTTTTCTCTTCTGTAAATTACTATATGCCTGAATACTCTTGGTTTTAATATTATGGAAGGTTTTCACTGATGCAAGTTTTTGCTATAATATGTCTCTTATGTTATTTGGATTATTTCGCTGAAAACAGATACGTCTATTCAAGATTTATCTAATATAACAAATGTTTCTGATTCTATCTAATACGCAACGTTTTGTGACCTTCTTTACTGCTTTTTGAAAATAAATCTACCCTTTTGCGCATTAGCATATTCATGAAACTTCTTATGAATACTTTTTAAAAGACATAACATGTTTGTATATTAATGTACCAAATAGAGATGCTCCATTACATAACTTATTTACAAACATATACTCGTAAATGTGATTAAGTTTTACTTTATATTTATATATTTTTTCTTTCTGTTACAGGTGAGTTCTTCTTGAATCTTTCAATATATATTTTGGATCAATGTAAGTTTTTTTTAATTACTTGTTAGAGCTAGGTTGATCTCACATTTCAAACTACTTCAAATAGTCTATACTAGTGTGAGAACAGCCTGATGGTCAGTAATATATACAATTCAAAGTGTCACCTTAATAAACCCTGAAAATCCCACTTCTTTTAATTATTGTTACAAAATCTTAATTAATGCTTCAAATAAAATGCTAATTTAACGCACGTCTACCGAAAGTTAACCGGATTCACGTTACCGGAAACGACAGCGGTTGTGTTCCAGTAAACATCCCGCGTTTCTTTGCCTTTTGAGATTTGAATGAATTAATCAATCACCCTTACGATTACAAAGATATTTCTACAAAATGTTTATTTCTAAAAATATCTTCTACTTTTTTTTATACATGTAACCTAATAAAATATGCTTAAAAGTTTGAAAACAACCTTCCCATAGCTAATTAAATGAATATCCTGACATTATTATCTTGTTCTAACTTTAAAATGCGTGAGTGGGTGTCCAAAGATTTAGTACCCTATCCTTGTGTTTAAAAGGATACCGAAATGTAAAGAAGGATCAGGTTTTGTTCGTAACGACACTGGTTCGAGTCTAGCGTAAATTATATCTAGATGTATGTCACTCCTTTTAATGTGCTATAAATATAACAAATCAAGGTGACATGGAATCCTGATCCGATCCCATCCCATTTTATCTTCCATCCCTTATCATTTATCCGCGTTATCTTGTTTGTAGGATCTAACGAAATATTACTATAAAAAATACAGATTGAAAACCGGACCCAAGAATCCCACCCGCTGAGTATAGTATAGTTTGTTCATTAGTTAAATAAAAAAATAAAATAAAACTACGTAAAATTTAGCTAAAGAAATATTCAATTTTACTTTGATTTTTTCTTGACGAAGTATTGTATTGGTCTGTAAAATTATTTTGCTACGAAGTTTTTCTTGATGATAGAAAATATAATGGAAAAGTTACTGCTGCATAAGTCGTTGTCGTGGTCTGAAGTATTCAGCACCTGCGATAGTAGACTTCTTTTTAATCTCAGAGAAATGTATATATTATGAAAACTAAAATGTTGTGTGACTTTACTTCTTCTGCGGCCACACCAGTGGAACATCAACATTCATATATTTTCATTCAAACAAACTTGTGTACAAAACATTTGAACTTTTATGATCTTCAAAACTTTCCGACGAATTTTTATTATATTTTAAGTTTTCACTGAGTTGGTAAATATCACTATTTGCAATTGCTTCATCGCACAGTTTTTTCTAGCAAACAAAATAAATATTCTGTTCGTTACATGCACATTCTTAAAATATTTAGATGTAGATAAAACACGCATATTTTGCATATTCTAAATTGTTTAACTTATAATGTCTTCATTTAAATTAAAGAAGCTACAAAACCTGGTCTGTAAACTAAATATTAAAATTTTAGCTAAAACAATAAAATAATAGTAAAAAGTTCTGCTCAGAAATGAATACTTTTTTGTGTTCTTAGTTTTTTGTGGACAGATACGAGTGACAGGATAGAACCACTGGACAGCTAACCCTGGGGAATCTCTGGCCACCCACGGTGATAATGCTTCATTCTATCCATCCTGCACGTGTCTAGCGTTTATTCAATCCTGTCACTATTCCATCCCCTTCCCAATCCACTAAACAAATTGCAATCGTGTTAATACTCGTAGTAATCACATTAGCGGATAACAGTTTTTACTGAAGGAATTTCAACATTTATTTAATTTATAGGAAATTTACGTACTACTTTTCGCGCTGAATTGGTATGATTAAATTGCTATAAACTTCTCAAATACAATTAAACCTATTGTAAATTGTCGTATCTAACAAGTCAGTCATAAATTATTCTAATATTCTAATTCATAACTATTTCACTTGTAAGTATACTATACCTGGCTCTCAAGAACATTTATTTCGTCCTTTTCGCCATTTACACAATCTGGAGGTTTTGTATGTACACAATACCAATTTTGACAGTTCTCAAATATTTAGAGGTTTACCTCAAAAAGATATTTCCAACATATTTTTTATAAATATCATATTTTACAATTTATTTGACTTGATAAATCTTTAAAAGATTCCTCTAAGATCTTGGGATTTATACATGAAAAATTTATATTGAGTTAAAAAAAGGTTAGAAATAAAAAATTTATAGAAATATCATACTCCCCATCTTCTCTATCGTTGCCTAAGGTCTTGTAAATATTTACTTCAACATATTTTTCTCACCTTATTCAAGGTTAAAGCGAATACAATTTATTAGGCTTTGTACCTTTTTAGTAGAGGCAGATTTATCAACATAAATCTTATCTTTCTTCTTGGTCTATGTATTTATCAATGTGTTGAAAGTTCTTTATATCTTATGAAATCAATGATGTGGAAGAGCAGCACCCAAAGGTAAAATATGATTTAAATATAGAACTTCGTTAAGTCGGTATAGAATCATATTCAAATATATTTTCAGCTAGTGCTTTTTAATAAATTTATAATCTGTTGTAAGCATGAGTCGCTGCCGAACTCTCGTAATTTGAACTATACTAATTTCTATAAAACTGTCTCAACTTAACTGCAGTGATTCAAACAAGAAAAAATGATCTTTTTCATGCTGTCAATATGACAAATGAATTTGAATATGAATAAAATATCAATAAATATTGAATTGGTTATAATTTATGATTACAGGTTGAATCGTGAATAAAAATATCTTTTTACAGACTTTCTTTCTTTAACATTTATTAACTTCTTCTTCACTTCTATAAAAATGTTCATAATAATAATATTGTGTTGAATTATTTATGATTGGAACTTCTTTTACCTTAATTTGAAATCAAAATATTTAAATGGAATTGAATATATAAATAAAATAAATTCATTTTTAGTAGATATGTATCTTTATTATTATCGACCAGTTTATTTAAAGTAAATATCATATTGATAAGAATATTTATAACAGGTCATTAACCTTTAGAAACGTAATATTTGAAGTCGCAGGTAAAATGAATAAATCAGTAATTATATTACATTTATTTTTGTCAATGAAATGAAAAAACATCGTAAAATAATATTTAATAGTCGTAGTATTCGAAGGAAGAGATAAGGGAATTATTATTGTGATAGTACGAGTTGTTTATGAATGAAGTCAATGCAAGAAACCCGTACGTGGGACTGTAATAACTTTGTTATCAATTTAAATAATACGATAAAACAAATAGTCTTGTATGGCTCTTGAAAATGTAAATTGGCATTCAGCTGTGAGTTAAACTAAGGTCATTTCTGTTACTTAACATGTTAAGATTTGTATTTGATTTTGATTTTAATGTAACTTTTAAAATACAGACCTGTAAAATCTAAATAAAACTGTCCAAATTTAAGAAAAAGCACAAGTACTGTTCGATGGTTTCAAAATATTGATTTGCACAAGCTAATTTTTTGTTAACGTCGGTCTATTCTGATGGGACCTTATATATGTAGCCTTTGGGTAGCCAAATCAAAAAAATATAGCACTGGTCATTCTTCATCAAAGTCATTCAAAGCTTCACTAACCACTTTTACATAAATCTATTTAAAATAAAAAAAATATTTTGCAAAATTTTACATTTGTTTTAAGCATTATTTATATTTAGTGTTTATTACTTGCACCTCTAAGGCTCTTAGATTAAATTTTTCAAATGATTGATTTTTAAGTGTAGATATAAATCTTCTAAAACACATTTTTCTTTATTACTGACTTTAAGTTCTCTTTAACTAAATTACCTAATTATTATCTAAATGGTGTATACTTCATTCGCCTCAACGCAACGGTATAATGAGAATATATTATCGCCTTAATAAAACCTGAACGCGTTGAGTAATTAAACAACCCGGGGACATTGCTCTGATATCCAAATTAAATTTACAAATTAATTGATTCAAGTGCACTAAGAACTTAAAAAATTTATCGTTATTCTTAATTAATTTTAATTAAACCTTATTGGTTTGCTTAGAAATAACATTTCAACTTGTTTAATTAATTCATTAAAAATAAGAATAACATCCATAAAGTATAAAATACATTATACTACTTAAAATAATATAAGAGTTATATACATTAGTAAACAAAACCTAATTAAAAAATATGATTATGATCAATAAATTTACTCATTTCTTACAACAGAGGTCCTCAAACTTGTGTGAGTGGGCCACATTAAATCATAACGATTTGTAGATATAGGCTACACTTGCAACTTTTCCATTAGCGTCCCTAAATTTGACAATGATCAATATCTTCCGTTTTTGATTTTCTAAATGACACTAATTTTTCATTTAGAAAAATTTCGTAACCAGAAAATATAGTTCCGTCCTTAATAATTTGTAAGACCTTAATTACAATTTAACTATCCTTAAAAATTGAGTATACATTTTACAACTTTTTGTAAATGAATGATCTTTTTCTCTCCCCTTTCATTAGTGTGATACCTTCTTGGTATTCCAGGTGATTCTAAATGAGACTTCAGAAACAGTTTATTTCAGTAATAAATTTAGCAACATCTGCTCCAATGGGGTGGGCTTTTAAAATACGGTAAAATTACGGTAATTGTGTGATGCGCTGCCATTCAGATGGTCTTTGATACCGTTTGGCGCACGTTTACTGTTCAGTGTTGCAGCAGCAGTAGTTGAACAGCTGTTTCCAGTTCCGAGTGCTACTATGAATGTACATTTCGTCTACAAAGCATCTTATTTGGCCCATACACTTCATGGCGCGTGCCAGCTTGGGTGATATAGTTTATTCAATAATAGAACGGATCAATATCAATGAGAAGTGATCTTACAATAGGTGTAATAGACTATTGGAATTTATTTGTTTATTTTTTAGGTTAGAATGTTAGGACACGTGAAGGTTTAGTCGGAGAAGCAACAGATGTTCCAATGAATTTGAAACTCGGAATAACATATTTAATAATGTTTACATATAATGTTAATTTTAGACACATAATGTTCAAATGTTATGTATTTGTAAAGGAAACGGGAATTTATTATTGATAATAATAATGTTCTTATAAATGTTATCAAGTAATTTTTTTAAGTTATTCAAATTTGTTATGATTAAAACGATATCAACAGATTCGAATTCTGTGACTCTGAAAATTTTCCTACCGATTTATAACGTGTTGGAACTTAAATTAAACTTGAATGCAACTTCAAGAATTTTGAATTCTATAGATAACGTTATAAGCAGCCCCGATTAAATTGTGACCGATTTCAATGAAGTGGAGATGAATTTTTTGTAAAAGGAATAAAATTTGAGCTGATAGAAGAAGTATTTTTTAATGAAAAGAATAAGATTCGATGTGAAATTTAAAGGAAACTAACAACACTTATTATCTTATATCATGTAATATTTTGCTTAAGCGAAAATTGGTAATATATAATCAAAAAAGGTTTAAATTTTAATAAATCATAGAGATACTTTATAATCGTTTAATCTTTAAAAAGGTTTCCATAAGAAATTTTATGATTCTATTAAAAGCTTGTCTTATAAAAAAAGGTTGAAATTATGTAACAAATCGTTGTATATTAGGTAACTTTTGTTATGTTAGAGAAACCCTAAGTACACGTATATAAATGTAGCATGAAATCAGATACTGGCTAGAGGACCCACAGTGTGTAGGGTTTGCTTCTATGTCAAATATATTACTTTGTATTACAAATAAATGGTCGCCCTTATATTTTCTGTAAAATTAAATTTAAATTATTTTGTAAAGTTTGGCTTACAAAGTTGTTCAACATTAGAAATTCAAAAGTAGATTTTCTGCCTAAAGGCAATCAAAATAATCTGTTTTTAAAGTGAGCACACTATTATTATTATTTGAGTAGTAATATCGCATATCGTATATAAAATGTTTATTGAACAATGACGTTCAAAAAAGCATGTAACCCTGTTGATGTTCAACCGTGCTGGCTTTGCAGTACACAGGACGTGTGCTACAAAATGTGATTCAGTTATGCAGGCAGCATGCTTTTACACCGGTCGTCTCCCAAAAACGATTTAAATTCCTGATATCCATATGACAGGATCTGTTAAAATATAGAACATATTTTTGCAACAGAGTTTAAGTTCAATGTAACTGAAACCAATCTGTTAACAATGCCCATCTTCATTGGAGTACCATCCAATTGCAGTAATAATTTGCAATGAGCTTGTGAACTCATTTGTAGGGGTATTTTCTTAATTTTTGATTGAAATAAATGTTAATTATTTTTGTAAATATCCAAATGTTTACGGAGTTATATCTATATCTATATCAAATTTGAATTTCAGTTTTGCCGCTTCTTTTACAAGAAATAAGTAATAAGTAATCGAGATTATTTGTCAAAACATTTGTCGATATGCCGAGACCCCCATTTTACAAGTTAACTTTCGACTTTGGCTCGCCCAATGTCACTCGGGCGAGACATTTGCCAATTGAGTGGTTCGAAGTACACTGTTGCGTCGTCCAGTCTCTCCTTTCCTTTTACTTGTGTCAAAATACTGATCATAAGGCATACCAATGCGAGACAAGAGCATTCGAGAGCACGCGAGGCGAAACTACTGTCTACGCTCGATCTCGCCTGCGACCATTAAACAAAAACACAATTGACAGTATTGCAAAAAGTTACTTCGGTATTTGGAACATTTGTTCACTTAGTGAAACCAAAATTTTATACCCGTGTAACTCAAATAGCTGCTTATATTTAGCACACTTATTGGAACAAATGTTTGCTTTACGTAGTTCGAAACATCTTGACTTTTTGAATGAATATAGATTTAGTGTTCTTCTTCGCAATTACTTATTTTAGGTTTTTCTAATAGGGCTAAAAAATTCCAGTAAATTATTGAATGTTGCATGAGTATGAACACTGCTTTAGAATTTGACTCTACTCCTAGTGAAACATATTATACTCTTCAGCTATAAAATTTCCAGCGTTGATTCTATAAAACATTTAAATTTATGTTTCCTTTTATTATTTTATTTTAAGTAGATGGCTTAAATATCCTAAAATAATGATGTAAATTGATATAATACAGCTTATAATGTTTAAGGTTTTTTTTTGCTTTTTCTTCTCAGGGCCCTTTAAATAGATTTCATTTTATTATAAACACTGTCATGGCAATTATTGCTGCTTCGTTTCAATTTGTCCGTCATAAGACCGAGACCGGAACCGGCACACCGTAACGAAAGAAGTTGTATGTACAACAATGAAAATCGCTCGTGTGGAGACTAAAGATGGCCTTCAACTACTTACGTTTGTAAAGCTACTTTAATACGAGCTAACTAGTAGGTACGAGTATACTAATTGTAAGTAAGAATTAAATTTGAATGATTTAAGTAATTTCTACTTGTTCTTGTCATTCGTTATTATGATTCATTAACCTCCAAATTTTTTATAGAAATCTCAAGGGATCTTTCATTAATTACGTCACATGCAGAAAGTTACTCGACAAGGGTGAGGGGATATCCATACTTTCTGTGACGTCACATCCAATTTATAATTCGACAAAATGCTTATATTTTCTGAGTATTTAAATAGTTGTCATTGTCTTAACGATCTAGGTTAGGATGCAGTAGTCGTCATACGTCAATGGTGGACAATCGTTTGTCGATTTCTTTCACATACGTCATAAGCGCCTAATTTAAAGGAAGCGCAACAAAAAGGTATTAAATAATACTAAAATAAGTAAGCGCAAGGATGCAATTGTAATAATCCAATGAGCCACATGTATCTTACATATTTATATATACACAAGACGGTTATTAGATACATAGAATTCCCAAAAAATATCTCAGTATGGTTGTTTATTTGGTTGTCCTAACATGCAAGATGAGTTGCCTGCTAAAAGGCGTAAAATTATTTCTCCAAAATAAAAAATCCAGTAGTAGTATATACATTGCGATTTTAGATATAATTGAATTAGTTTTAATGGAATGGTGGTGCATGGTGATCGTATTTTCAATATTGATAATCTCACTTTCGAGCCAACAAGTGCCATATTGTACCGATGTCGATTCTTGAATGCGAATCTACTGAGTAACTGCAACGTAAATTTGCTCATGGAAGCAATCGTGTGATACAATGTATCCCTTACCTTAATGGAGAATTACCTATAAAATGATACAAATAAGACATCCAATTAAGTGCTTACGTAAATTTCTTTTAATATATTCATATATCTAATCCCAGAAATATATTTCGATCACGTTTCAATTTGTTCATCATTCTATAAACGTAGACATTTTAAGTTATAAAGATTTATATGTAATATCCTGTTTATTTCATAAAAAATTGTTCGTACGCAGAATATTTTTCTTCGTACTCATTCGCACGGTGTCAAATTGATGTAGTTTTATTACCATATTATGTGTATTGGCAGTTTTATTAACAAATAAGAAAAACAGGATCAAACGTGTTCAGTCGATCGCGTGTTGAGTTTCTTTGAAAATATAACATATACATAATGGCGCATCATCATTTGTATAGCTTTTCTTCAAAACTTTTTATGTTGAAAGCACGTACTTTTAAACTTTTCGTTATTTTTTATTTTTTTAATTTTTTAGTTAAATTTCAAGTTTAAATTTAAAAAATGTGTTTTTCCATATAGCTTGATCACAGTTAGTTAATGAAAAATGTAACCGAGATATTTTGCTTGGATGGGCCAAGATTTATGATAAGGATCACCTAACCGAAAATTGAAAAATCGTCATTTAGCTTATGTCTTGTCTTCATTACTTTTAGTATAAAAAAATTTGCTCATTGTGTATAGGTTACAGTGAATGTGTAGAATTCCTGTTCAATAAGACATTATATTCTACAATTCACCGTAACGTATACATATTTCTATACACTGAAATAATATATACGTGCCCGATAGAACAGAATTTTCAAATAATCTAAAATAAATAAATAGTTCTATAACAAATAAACAATGTGCATTACAAAACATATTTGTTTTACTATCATTGTTGGTCGTCAGTATCTTACTTGTACATATTTCAATTGGTCTGAAATACGGAACACTTTTCTGGACCTTCTGCAGTGTAGCCAGAGTCGAACTAAACAATAAATAATATCTGTAGTTTTTTTAAGTTATATATATATATATATTCGTCCCTGTTTAAACATTATTTATGTAATAATTATAAACGAGAAGCAATGTTCTGAGGCAGCAAAATATTAAATCAAAGATGCAGAGTTATTGGAAGCTGGATTATTAAAGCATAGAGGTTAGCGAAAGAATTAGTTAGTTCTCAGCAAATATACTGTTTGTCTAACTAGCGTAATATTGCATAACACTATGTTATTAATTTTAATTGATTAAAGAAACAAGATAGTTGGATGTGACATTTTAACATACTTCTATCAATAAATTTTATATATAATTTACATAACTAGAACATATAAAAATATATAATTTCAGAAATAAAATGAATATAAAATATAGAATTCATATTTATTATCTTGTGTTTGAAAATAAAATGATATACATTATCTACTAAAATCTCTTTTTAGATATTATTAATGCCCATTTTATTTTATTTCAGTACCTAAAAGTAACGATTATATTTACAAATATTTATTTCAGACAAAATTTAATTATCAAGTTCAATAATTGATAAATCAAGAGATGTCTTCTGACGTAAACCAAAGAAGGTTCTAAGCAGGACTCATTTTATGAATAATGGTCGATTTTTCAATTCTCAGTTAACTGAGGGTTATTTTAAACTTTGATTGTTAATTGTCTTTACTCAGTTCATTTTTGTTCCAGTCGAACATAAGCAAACAAAACACCTCGTTTATACTTTTCCTATTTAACATTTTATTTAAAATGAGTTGACAAACGGTCCTAAGAAACATAGCCATTGCTAAAGAACCTATAACTGAGTTATTAAGACTAGATTCATTGGAATTTGCTGTGATACAAAAACCAAAAGAAAGTAATTTTGAATCGCGACTGAAAAAGTAGTTCATTCAATTTTTCATTTTAGGCGCTTCCATCCAGTTCTAACTTTTATCTGAACTTATCAATACAAGGCGAGAATTCCAAAAACAAATAAGGAATCGAACCTGTTTAATATAACATCCGCTTCGCCCGATCCCGTGCGATCCTGTCCGCTCCTTATCTCCGAAGACTCCAAGGCATACTGTATCCCATGTGGGAGTTGTCAGCCAACTTGTTTAGTATATTTTCTTACATTATTCACGTCAGCAAATTCATATGAAACTTTATACATCTAAAATATTACGTTGTTTTTAATAATTGCGGTATAAGTGTTTACCAAGTGTGAAATATTTCTTATTGTTTGTTGTTATTGCTGATTTTAATATTTGTTTACACAAATATGTGTTACACTTGTCGAATTTCTTTAACCGGTATGTACTCCTGAATGTTTTTTCAAATTAAAATGTTTGATTGAACCACGTGACCTGTCACGCTTCTAGTCTAGTCACCTTTGGTCACATTGTCTTAATTACGGTGACTGGTATCTTATACCACACTGTACACGGTACACCTGACGACCTCACGTTGACATTGTAGTGTTATTTCATTGTAATTTGATATTAAGTTATTTATTAATTGTGTGTATACTATACGTTATATATTTTGTAATTTCTAGTTTTGAAATTGTCTTTTTTTGAAGGTTATTGTTATTACAATTCATTCAAAATAATGATTTGAATGACCCTGACCTAAAATCACACCGAGTATCAGATTTTTAGTAAGATTAGAATCAAATTACTCGTGATGGACCAAGAGCCCGGCCCATTTGACACTGCACTATTTTTCGAATCGAATTTGGGAGATGTCATAATTCATATATAAACTATTCGTTTTATCAAAATAACATTTAAGTAAAGGTTGGAGAACATTAGAAATCTTTTGAAATGATATATGACAAGTTTATGAAATATGGGCAAAATTGTAACCGCATGCAGTCAATGTTGAATGTCACCTCCTGGATTGAATTATTATTAATTTTCAGTGAAGTGTTCAATTTTGCAACGATGCAGGTTACAAACAAATGAAGACATTGTTTTTACCGTCATTTTTTCAAGATGAATGCCAAAATCATCAAATTTAATGTCTCATAAACAAAATATTCAGAATCAGTACAACCAAATTAGCCAGAAAAGTTTTGTTTTTCCTCCAATTTGCTGATTGAGTGATTTGGAGACACATTTCTGAGATTTTGCGACTAGACTATTTAATCTTGTTTTTCCATCTTTACTTTCCTTTCTTGAAGGAAAGCATTGACTTGTAAATGCACATGCACACTTATCATATTGGTGCATCTAATGTATTCGCAGAGATAGTAAAGTATACCAATCCTAAGATTTTAATCTGCTTTAGTAGTTACAGGTTAAACTCTTAAATGTCACAATATTTGCAGTAAAGTAACGTGCCTTAGACTAGCCATGTATTATAATTTGTTGGGGGGGGTCCAAATGATGGGTAAAGATTTTTCACAAAAGGAACAAAGATGCTCGCATTGAATTAAAATAATTATATATTGATTATACGGTATTACTTACAATTAATATATAATACAGATAACATTTTTCGAATTTTTGCTTACACACGTTAGGGGCACTTATAGCCCGGGCCCCGTATCATTGATACGGTGGTAGCTCCGCTACTGAATATTTGGCGGACATGCGGCTATCAAATGAATAAAATGACGCGATAAATAGTTGCATTGTATTATAAATCTATTGAAAAATATAATTATAGAAAGGGTGAGATTTGTTTGTTATCATCCTTATACAGATGATAGAACCTTGTATGTAGAAGAAACATTAAAAAAAAGGTAAATATATGATAGTCCATACTATCAGAATGCCACGTAGGTCACAACATTTTTAAATCAGGTGATGATACCAATTGCCAAGACTGTTATTAATTTTTAGCATATTTTTAATAAATTCTTTAAATTTATCTGATTTTAAGATACGTCACTATCTATATTTACGTTATTTTACCAATTACTTTTTTGACTCTGTTTATTATCAACACACTCCTCATTTCATAAACTTACTCACACATACTCGTATAACAGGGAAGTTCAACCTTCTTAAATATGTCATAAAATACATAACATTTATATATCTTAAACTTATTATTTAAAAATATATTTATAACCGACAGCATGAAACTATATCACGATAGTAAGGCGGCGACTTATACTTAAAAGAGGTTATAAGAGCGGTATAAATCTATAATACGATAATCAATTTATATCCCACAACTTGTTTTAAGTATGAGTCGCCGCCGAACTCTCGTAATTTGAACTATACCAAGATAGTAGGAAGTCGTCGGTGAAACGTTAAGTAAATTAGATAAAAAAAACAAGAAAAATAGTTTAATATTTATAGTTTCGTTGAAGCGTTGATAACCTAATTTATTATAAAATGGTTGTACTTCACTGAAGCTATAAATATGAAACTATAAATATTTTTAGCACCAATGCATTTGTAACAGATGTATTTTTGTACACACATGAATCCAATATTTCTCACGTTAAACGTGAGCCGAGTTATCATCAAGTCAACAAAACGCATCGCATCGCTACGCAACGGTTTCGACAGATGTGAATGTTGACACGCAGGAATTTTTAATACATTCCATTTTAAAACAATTATTCTAGTAATTAGTTTAGAATAGAATGTTTATAATAATACAAACTGTATACATTGTTTTGTGTTTAAAATTGTTTAATTCTAATAGGTTTACATAAACAAAGCAAATCTCTTTTATTACGATTGAACTAACATTTTCTGTCACTTTGTGTACTTGTAAACTTGTACAGATTATTCCATGTAATGTGTTGGTTTATCTCATTAAATGTTTTAATAACGTACTCACAATATACGTTAAATGATTTTACATTTCATTTGGTTTATCATTAACTCTAAATACTATTTCAGTAATTTCTGTTAAAACAAAACACTTTCTTAATTAAATCACTTTTGTTACACTAATAAATTGTAATTTTTGAAGCGTTAAGTATCATTCTCACTCACTGATTTTAGTTTTTAATGTTTTAACCTTAAATTTCCGTTTCAGCTTGTGAAATCATCCGTTATTTGTTAGTAATATACTTTATTTAATATAAATTATTGTTTTCACAAGCTGAAACTTACATTTAAAGTTAAAACATAAATTTAAAACTAAAATTCAGTGAGTGGTAATGAAACTTTAAGGCATGCTGTAAAACAAATCGTCATTAGAGACCTATCTTTGTCGTATAAAGATTGAGACAACACTTTTTCAGTGAGCCTAGACTAGAAGATGGATCGACAGCGGTTTTTGTTTAGTAAGGCGTAATAGTACTTCATAGTACATCAGTTGAAATTACAAGGCAGCAGTGTATCAAAATTTAAATAAATTTGCGGGCATTTTACTGGCACATCGTTTAAAATTATGCTAGCAATGACTCTAAGATATGTGTGTTTGCAACATTATTACTAATTATAATATTATTAAATAATATCACTAATAATTCAAAATATTATAATTTATAAATATGAATATCAATAGCGAATCAGCGTTATATCTCCTGAGTTTGGTTGTTATCAGAATTAATTTGATTATATTCATGGTATATAAAGATAACACGCCATAGATACTGCCAACATTGTAAGTAGTCGTCTGTGATAGAACTCAGTATCGGAAATAGGTTTAATAACGTAAATAAAATTGCATAACATTTTCTATTTAAAACTTGTTAGTGAAAGCCTTTATCACCTCATAATTTTCATTTTTACTCCAGTTAGCCAACCTCTCGGCTAAAATAAAGTGACGAAACAAACTTAATATGTAAGGTATTGTATTTGTATATAGAACATTTTTTCAAAAGAATGTAAAGTCATTGTTACAAACTATTAAAAAAAACTTTATCATCCCTAAATGAAAAAATCCACATTTCATAACAAGAGGGTAGAAAGCACTATGGTCTACGGAATGCAGCTAGATCTATGATAAATGTATTAGGGTAGTTGACCGCTTCCAGTAGTTTAAAATACTTTTTTCTAAAATACTATTAAAGTTGAAGGTCGGAGCCAGCGCTTTTTTTATTTAGTATGATACAGATATATGTATCTGGAATGTTGTTTGCAACTCGATATACCTTTATTGTTGTCCCAAACAAATAAAAAAAGGTTTGTTCCTTCGGTATCACCTTTAAATCACCTCTACATTATTTAAAAAGGAATAAAGAAGGTATATTCACACTGATATTTATGTATTTTTATTTGTTTTTAGTAAATAATAGGTGATTTACTCTTTGTAGTACCTACCGCATCGTCCACATCGACCACGAAACACAAGTACCAGTTGATAGTTTTAATAGAGTACATAAATTTCATAAATAGAATACTTTCGCATGTTTTATTTTGTATTTTCTTCATTCAAAAATTCATTATTTATGTCATTTTACTATTTATTCTCTTTGTTGATAATAATACAATTAAATATTTGTGGATTTAATATACAAAGGTTATCTTTTATATTAAATAGTTTACGTTAATATAGGTTATGTTACATAAAAAAAATAATTCATGTTCAAAAATATTCATAAAATAATTTTTATGCAACATTTTGGCGGCATAGTGTCCGAGATCACTGGTGGTTCATCTATGCTATTACGGTTTCGGTTCCTCGAATCGATATTATATTCTTTTACATATCCACATGATCACAAACTTATCAGACCATGGTGTGGTCTATATATGAGGCTTTGACACCATAAAAGCCTGAGGAGGTCTGCGTTGAAGTCTACAGTTGCTAAAACCTTATGCAAATACTTTGACCTTTTTTCTATTTTAGTTTTCTATTGTATCATACTGTTTTCTTTATTAGTATTTTCGATTTCGTATGCTTTTATTGTCAGTTTATTTTTCACCTTGAATCACCTGTTTCTTTATTCATTTTTAAATTTCTTAAAAAACGTTTTTTATTATTCTGTCTTAGCTCTCAAATGATACAAAGAAATAATTTAACCGATTGTCATTCCATGATTTATGCATTTAATATATTTAAAGTTTTTTTATTTTAATAAACGTATTTTCAATGTTCTTTCGACATTTCAATTCTAAAACATAAAACTACTGTAGGTTTCTTTATAATATAATATATATAAAAGTATAGCTATAAATTAAGTAGCATATATCTATAGTTATATGAACATCTAGGAACTTAAACTTTACAAATTATTTATTCAAAGAAAACTTTTGCCAGAAGCACAATTTTTTCAATTTATAATTAAATTGAATGAAAGTTTACTTTTATTATGGTCATGCATCATGTATTGCATTGCAGTTGTACGTTTGAAGTAAGAGAGCGACAGCTAAGCGTAAGAGAGTTATTTGTATCAGTAATTAAGTATTTATATTAATTACTTAATAAATCAAATTAATATTTAAGAAAAGTAGAAAGTCTTTAAACAGATGTTGCAACACTACTGAAAATATATTAAATATTATATTTATTGAACATAAAACAAAAATAAACATAGTAAGTGCCAATTGTATATATTTGTAGTATTTTGAATTAAAAATGTTATTACGCTTATAAAAATTTGACTATCTAATACAATTTTTTTTAGTTCGAATAATTATTGAGCACAATGGTTTCCTAGAACTACAGAACTATTTCACCTTGGAATCAATATTGTTCTGTTGCTAGTTTTCTCTTTACCGGAAATAAACTACGATTAGTTAGTTGTTAGTTTCGTTTATCTCGTACACTTTCCGCAATTGCATTGCATGTCGACTATGATTTCGACTTCAATAACATTGAAATGTGCATGTGCTGCGGTGCGTTTCTGCCTCCATTTTTACTTAATTTTTTGTAATGTCTCGCTTCGGCGATTGCCCTTGTATTTTTATATTTTATTATAAATATAAGTACAACTAAATATATACAAAGAGCTATACATATATCACATTTGTGTACATTTCAAACATTTTAAGTATTTAAGAGCTAAGAGTGGATGAGTTTGTTAGAACTTTGTATATTGTTTTTGTGACTTTTAAAATGAAAGTGTTAACGGGTGTGAACCACGCGCTTGCCGTTCCGTTCGGGACGTACGTAAATATCAAAATGTTTATAACATTTACTTTTCGAGTTTTTTTTACGGTTATAGAACGAGCTTTTGAGTCACGTGACTGCTTCTAGAATAACGAGAACCAAGAAGTGGAAAATTTGTCCATTAGAGCAACTACACACTAGAGAGACGACAGTCTTAAAACCATTTTGTGTTTGTGGTAGATAAACAGAAATACCACTAAAGATTTTATGTTATGGAAGACTTTTTACTCTTTTTTAAACGTTACGAAGTTTATGTCCCCCTGTCACGTCTTGTCACACTGTGTAAACCCTTTTATACCTTTGCGTTTGACGTATTTAATGAATATCCGAACGTCCTCACTGTTATATATAGAGGAAATATTGTGAAAGAAAACATATTTTTTAATTAAAAAAAGATTTTTTATAAATAGTAGTATATACAACACATTTTTAATCACATTTTCTTGTTTTATACATAATTTTGTTATCTGATTTTCTTTTATTTTAAAAGAGAGAGTCATCTATAATAGTTTATAGTTAAGCCATTTTAGCTTATATTCAGACTTACATAGGTTATACTATCCTAGTGATAAAATGCATTATCCCACTGACCCATATCACTGACATATACTATTAAAATATAATAAGAATTTTTATTTAGCTTGGATTTTCCTGATCATAAGTTATCGTTTCGAAAGACAGCTCTCGATATAGAACACTTTGATGCATGTTATAGGCGGTTTAAGATATTTATTCTATCGATAGATACTTTAGAAATGTTTTAAAAGTATCCACGTATTTGTTTGAACGGGTGAATCAAATTTAATAGATCTTTTAAATTACCTTTAATTGATCAGTTTCTCGTTCGGATCACTTCTTAATCTAAGAGGATTGTCAATTGATATTTCTTAATACGGTTGTACATATTTCGTTGCTGGGAGTCGCAGAAGCAAATTGAAACTCCCCCCTCAATATACCTTACTGAAAAAGTCGGAGATGGCAAGTAGTCCGTTGCATAGTGAGATTAGCCCAATGAAAATTAATTGAAATTAATTTCGGATCGTTCAATAATGAAGAAAAGTAATTTAGCTTATCATTAGTTGTTTAAATATAAAATAAAATCATTTCTAAGTATATAATGTTGTTTACTAATGTCTAATTAGGAATTTATACTGTACGTGAATGTTTCAACACGATTCGAGTCATAGTAAATACTATAATTTCCAAAGTGACGATTTATCTTTCGACGTGAGATGAACAATAACTTTTTTATTATGTTGTTAATATTTTAAGTATTGAAAATGTGTTTTTAATTTACCTCCACATATAATTTAAAGTAAGACAACAAAATTTATATGTATTTAAATAAAAATCATTTACGACACCATTACCTTGCCGATAGGTGCGCCTTATCTTCTAATTAACGAAAGCGTTTACTATCGTATGCATTTTGTGTAAGAAAATCATAAAATTTCTAATAAATATTAATGATTTTATACAAATAAACTGACAGTAGATTCTTATTATTTTTTACTATGTACTTTGTTTGAAATAAAACAATTCTTGGAAATCGTGTGAATATGTGAAAGTATTAAAGGAGCTGATGGTTTTTTTTAATTATCTTTATTTTATGTTTCTCTAATTGCAATTGTTTTTTCTGCTTTCATTTTTGCACATAATAAACACATAAAATTATTCATTCTGTGGTTTTTTGTTTTCGTTTGTAAAATCGTAGAAAGTCTCTACAGGTGAAAATACGTAATTAAATAAAATAATTGCAAATTTATAGGAAAATAATTGTTTTTGCAAATACCTTTATTATTTTATTAAATATATCTGTAGTCTTGTTTTTGGTAGATATTAAATTTCTGGTATGATATTGGTATTTTGAACGATTTGATTATTGGAATATATTGAATTTCATAATGCACTAGCTCTACATTCCATTGCGAGCAAATGTATTATTAAAATTGAGGTACATGTGCATATTATTTCTTCGATATATATATATTAAGGGTCTTATTCTGTAAAGTATTTCCACCGGTGAAAAAGTTTCATCGCTGTAAAATGATGTCACAAAAGCGATGATTTTTTATTTGGTATTCTGTAAGAAATTTCCATCGATTTTATTTTTGTCGCTGGAAAAAAATCGACCAAATTATAAGGTCGCCTTTAGCAGTGACTTGAAAATTTTCCATCGCTGTATTTTTTAGAATTGTCAAACAATTCGAATTATAATTTGAATTTCAGTACAAATTTTTTAAACACAGTATACGAGTATGTATAGTCATATGAATATACAAATATAAATATATCAGAAAGTGAGGTTATGTTGCTTGTCAATTGACTTGAACAATTAATATGTATCCGTACTTGTCAAGTTTGAATTTTTAAATATTTGAATATTCTGAATGCCGCGATTGGTCAAATATTTTTAAAATTGATGACGTCTTAAAATACGTCACTATACTTTTTCACCGCTGTATATTATAAGGGCGATGGAAAATTTTGCATACAGAATACCACTTTAGATATTTTAAATACAGCGACTTTATTCGAGCGGTGAAAAAATTAAATATTTCCACCGCTGAAAAAATAAGGTCGATTTTTTGAAAAGTTACAGAATAAGGCCCTTAGAATCGAATATGCTCATGGAGCCACCAGGAAATGTCAAGGTATCACTCCTACTGGACAAAGAGAAATCTGAAAATGGTTAAACCTTTAAGTTAATGCAATCGTGCAAAACTTGATACATGTTTATATTAAATGTTTACAAGAAATATCATACTGGATCTGAGTAAATTGTGACTCTTGAAAATGAAAAATCGATTGTAAAAGGACGCAATACTCATCTTATGGCATCAATAAGGCTTAATGCGATTCTGACACCACTGCTTGACAAAATCGGTCACTTGTCTTAATTAACATTATATCCAATAAAATCAAATTTAAAAGATTTATTAAACCAGTAATCTTGCCATTTTTTTTTGCCCGTTATAGTTTCCGTAGAGACCTGGAGAACGTAAATTGAAGATTAAAACCACTCATACGAATAGAATGTTCTCAACATTATACAAGAACATTGACAGTGACAGTTGGCATTGATATACATTGAAAGATGTATGCACTGGTATTTCCTTCCCCCCCCCCCCCACCACTAAACAGCACATAGCCCTTATTTAATGTGCGTTTAGAACATCATAAAATAAATATTACAGCACAAATATGTATCATAGTCAACACGTGACACTTAAGTACCCCCACTCCTTATACTATATACAATTTACATACGTATTTATGGCCTTTTAGCTTTAATGTAGATAATCCTTACCTTACATAATGGAATGTATGTGTTGACATTTGGTTTCTGATTTTTACACTTCTTTATAACTTTTTTTTATGTATTTATTTTTATTACTTTCTAGGTTTACGAGTATGTTACTTATATGCTTTTATCTTTTATGTTGGTCTACTTTAGCCCTCATTTAATTATTTTATTTACATATTTGTACAACTATATAGACAGGGTATACCAGAGACCGTTTATCCGGTATTTAAGTACAGAGCCCACTATTTGTTCGTTATTTTAGGGAGAGCGCACACTAAAAACAAGACTGTCTTTAAACCGATTTTTGAGAGATTTTAAGTGCTGAAGGATCAAATAACATTTTATTAAAATTTTTCCGAGATTGGATTTGTCGTTTGGGATTAAAATTCTGTATATTTTAAGAAAAAAATATCAGGGTTCATCGGTTAATCGCATGTAATAAAAACAAAGATAAAAGGAATATTAAAATCGGTTTTTAAAGCTTCATTTTAACTTTTTAATTGTCTAGTGATATACAAGAACAACTGCACTAAATAGTTTACAGTTTAAACCAGTTATAATTAAACCTCTTTTCTGGATTTGATGAAACATTTAGATCTTAGGGTTGAGACATCTTACATTTTCCGCATGTCTAAAATGTTTTAGTGCAGCTTTAAAATAGATGCACTTGAGAATGAAATGAAAATAGAAATAAAATAAAAACAAACACAGATCGATGTTGGACATACTGAAAGTGTAGCAATAAAGACATAGTATAAAATACGGTATGAGTATTATAAACACATGTTTGTGTTACTCATAGGAAATGTATATATGTGTGGAAAGAAAAACGATCGTATGTGTGTGTGTGTGAGTGAGACTGTGAACGTGTGTTAGTATTTTATTAAATAATGATAAGCTACTATTGTAAGTATGTGTGTGAACAATATGATAATGATAATTATCGATACTATCAGATGTGTTTCTGATTTCAATTTTAATAGACGGTTAGCTAGAGAACGACTCTGGAGAATATACTGAAAAAAATTAATAAACCTTAAGTTCAGATATGACAAAATTGTTACTAGTATGAGTAAATATTGTAAGACTTAAAAAAAATTTGGTGATATAACGGAAAATTGCCACAAGCTAATTTTAAGGTTAAGTTTCTATTTATCATACAGAATATTTTAACGTAGTTCAAGTTTGACACTTACCAGCTCATTAAAGCGTTACATTTGTTACTTGGGAAAGAGTATTAGAAGGAGAACATTTTCCAGCAACATTTTTCTTTAAGCGGTATTCGCACAAGGCGAATTGAGTGGATCAGTAATAGTGTATTCAACGAAAGTTGAATATATGTTTGTAGAGCTATTTCAATTTACATTTGATAGATCAAATAAGTGACAGTGTCAGACAGGGAAGAATTATTGAGTGATTACGTAATATTACAATCAAATATAAAATCATCGAATAATGAAAACATCGCCTTAAAAGCGAAAGGAACATCGAATCGATATATCCTTGCTGGGCATCCCTAGCTTAAAGTTTGCAACCTAACAGCATGGTTCAAGGGACTTGACACATGGCTTCCCAAGCGGAAAAAAAAGTGAAAAACAAATTACTATAATTTATATAAATAATACACGGTAAAAGTACTTTTTATGAAGCATATTATACTCGTACATGTGCATTCCAAATATATTTCATGTGCCTTACTAGCTGATGCGATGAACTGTTGTATATTATACAAAAACATATATTATTATATATATAGTTCATTTTTCTACCAACGGGTGGCGCTATTCGTTTCAATTTAGGTTGTTGTCTTAGCTGAGAACTCATTTGTAATCGTTAGAATGGACGGCATGAAGGAAATGACCGTAATGTGATGAATCCGACTTTAGGCTTATTTTGTACCCTTAACTGTTGACTAGTATCATCCAAGTAGAACATGCAGCGTCAGTGCCTACGAAAGCGAAAATAATGAGATAAAATAAATTCCCAAAAATAATCCCCTCCAAATTAGTTTTTTCTAAGCTATTTTTATTTATTCGCCAAGACCCATCGTCATATTTCAACGCTCTTGAACATACAATTTCACTCGACATACAAGTGGTTAATTAAGACTGTTTCATAGTACAACAGACTTTTACATTTGCGGTTTTCTTCCGCAACTTTCAACTTTCGGTTCTGTGTACAACTCCACCTCGTTTTGTACTTTCTCATACACACCCCGCAGCTCCGTTCACCCTTTTATCTGTAGCTATAGCTTTAAGCAAGCTCTCAACAGAGTCGACTGTCGAGACTTGAGACAATTTCTCACCGCTTACAGTTTAGTTTGAGTTTGGGATAAATTTACTGTTTGACGTTGACAAACACACTGGTTTGGGTTTCGCTAAGTTAAATTAAGTAGCCATAAATTAATACTGATTTAATTCCATTTAGAAAATGATACGAGAAAATCAAGAAAACAAATTTAATAAAGTTCGATCAGATTTACTTATAGATAGACTTTATTTTAATTTGAAAGACAAATCTGAATATTTTGATTCTAAGCTTTGCTATACCAGAAGTGAAAAAAAATGAACAAATTCTATAGATATAATTCATATATATTTTACATAAAGAATATTATAATTTACATAAGCAATTATATGTAAAAATTAGTTTTATTTACACAATATCTTTGATTTGTATTAATGTAATATTTTATTTTATATTAATTGCTTTTTTTTGTTACAGGTGAGTTCACTACAGATCTTGATTCAAACTTAAATATTCTGGTGCATGTGAGTACTTTTTGAATAATATTTCATTGAATTTAGTTCAAAGTCGACAAAGATCTTCTTGATTAACTATATTCTTTTACCAATATAACGCAGGTTGCAATTTACCTAGAATGGTTTCAAGTGCCATTTAATAAATATTAAGAATTTATACAATTTATAAAATTAGTAAAAATGCAATACTCCTATTAGTTAGGCAACAATTCTTACTTTTTTTAATAGCAGTATCATATGTATTGTTCTCATTTTTGCTATATCCCATTTTACCCAGTTTTTACCAACCACGAACCTTTTCTTCTTTTAATATTTCTTCCAAAAAGGAAAAACATAACCCTGCATTAGCATAACCCCTTCTAAATTAATTATACATTTGGTTCACGGTAAACACTTAACGTAATGCTGTTTATGTTTGGAACCAAATATCACATTGAAAACAATGAGATTAATGCATTAAGACATAATTTAACGAAAACAAAACTCCGCGTCGAATGAAACGCCTCCCCTCCTCCATTGTTTATTGTTTGTATACGTTGAAAGTGTTTTGTTGTTTACATTTCATGAAACTTTCAACAAATACTTTATTTTTGTTTTGTTCATAAATTAGATCCATAGTAATTGCTAGGTTATGCGAGTACAATAAGTGTAGTCATCAGGGTCGTAGCTAGGCGCCTGACAAACCTACCAAAGCTGCCCCCCCCACTCTTACGTACTACGTTTTTATTAATTTGACACCACAGTTGTATCTAGTCAAATTGTTACCTGTTTTTGGTGTGTCACAAATTCATAGATATTCCTTATTTCTTGGGCGTGGGCATGAGCTATTAGAAACGCAAAATACATTTTGAGCGTTATAAAGAATTTTATTTGTCATCCTGTACTTGGATAGAATTCGGTGGTCCCATGAGGATAAATTTAATATGTATTTTCATTTATTTATATGTCATGTAAACACTATGAAATGAAAAACATCCCAGATGAAAAATAACAATGTCTTTTGAGAAAGCCGATAAAAGGGAAGAGAACGTTTTATGAATTGAAAAATGTCTTAAAAATTCGGAAATGATTGATAGTATTAAATAACAGTTGTCCTACAGTAAATTAAGATATTTAATTACTTATTGTGAAATAAATATTTCTCTTGTTGATTCATCATGATCATGATGATCCTCTCTAAATGATATTAATTCTTTTACTTGATTTTTTCAAAAGCTTATTTGTATAAACATTCGAAGAAATGGAACATCTGCAACACTAGTAAGAATTAGAGCTGTCAGTCGTAACCACAAGGATCGATTAACATCGAAAACTATCGATGTTTCTCTCAGTTTTTTGGCTTGGGTTATAAATCATTTTTGTTTCCAATAATTTCAGTCATCTAAATGAAAAATTTTAATTTTGATTTTTAAATATAATGTTAGCTGCTTCTGTCACTGAGGCTTTTCCGTAATGGTGTGGAAGATTAGTATGTGTGCACCAAAACCAAAAGTCTGTTCAATAATGAATAGATTTAATATATTTCCAATATACTTTTCATCTTTCGGTATTCATCAAACATCGATATTTTTAGGCAATCGGTACTCGAACATTTCAGCGTGGTTGAATCATCAAATGTTGACGTCACGCAGCTACTAGTTCTTTTATCTCTTTGCTTTCGGAGAGAATTGTACTCATTATTGGATCATACGACCACATACTGGCTACCGTCTTACAATCTTACCAGTGGCGTAGCTACCGCCATACAATGCCGCCGTCAATGATACGGGGCCCCGGGCTATAAGGACCCCAAATGTGAAAAATCTTGTCCTAATGTGAAAAATCTTTACCCATCATTTGGGCCCTCCAACAAATTTAGATACGAGGCCCGTCTAAGACACGCTACGCCACTGAATCTTACAATCATCAGCAGCAGACAAACGAGGATTAAACTCGTCATGTAAAGGAAAAAGAAATTGCATAAGACAGCCATGTGTTTTTATTATTAATACATGCGTACGCTGGGATATGTGCTGGGAATATTTAATGTGTGTCGATGTTATTTTCGCAATAAATAATATGAGAACATTAATAATTTATAGACCACGAGTGTGCTATAAAATAAATATTAATATTTCTGAATAATTCATTTAAAAACTACAAGTACTTACGTGTTTTAAAATATGATTTTTATTTCATGCGGCATTAACATACGAAAATACAATGTTTTCAGTGATAATAAGTATAATACATTAGTTAATATATTTTAAATACTACATTTGTTTGTTTACTACATATAGGGGCTCGAAAATGTTGTCACTTGAAATCTAACAGACACGTTTTACAAAATGCAGGTGTGTAGTACACTTATATAAAACCAAGACAATAAAAGAATTCATCGAATCACAATTGTATATAAGAAATTTACAAAGATGTGTCTTATATACTCTGAGAAATACTTTATCAGATGTAGCATACTTGTACACATCTACTAAGTATTTGGAAATTACTTGAACAAACTTTTTCTCACATCCATCAATTTCCAATCATGTTCAGTGTTGGTAGCGGTATCAAATGCCAATCCAATATATATAACGGAACACGAATACACTCGCCTAAGTCAAGTCATCTAAGAAGAACGAACTGTTTGTTGTCATGTTACATCAAGCGTTATTGCGTTCTTATTCCTGGAAATCAAGCTGTTTGGCATAGTTTAGAAGTTCATAAAAAAGTATTTGAACCTTAAGTAGAAATATTTGTGCAAAACGATCTCTAGATATTTTAATAAGTTAACTCAATATTAGATTCGTTCCTTTTGTCATTCTTCTAACTCAATATTAGATTCGTTCCTTTTGTCATTCTTCTAACTCAATATTAGATTCGTTCCTTTTGTCATTCTTCTACTTGGATTGAATGATGAGGATGGTGTAGAATTAGAATGTAGGTACTGCCAACCGCAAACTCTGGATAATCATTCAGTAAATTTATTTATTCACGTAAATATTTTCTTTGTTTTCTATTTCGTTTTGTGAAATTGTAATTCACTACATCAGGGCTCTTCAATCTTCTTAAGCGAGGAGATTGAGCTATATTATAAAATTGCCTTTTTATTTCTTGTGTTGGGGGGGGGGGGGGTTATGAACCCCACTTAACCGATCCTTGCGTTAAACAATTGCGATTAAGACGACAAAAACAAATAAAAACTCTTTCATTAAAAATTTAATAAATTCTAGTAATGCGTCCACGGGTAATAGTTTGGGAGCTACTGCGCTGCTCCATAATATTTTGAAAAGGTTATAAGTTTACATAAATACATAAATTTACATAAAAAACATATATTTTCGTGACATTTGTATCCGTGACGCCTGGATTTGTACTCAACTGTTTACAACGATATAAATAAAACCAATGTGCGTATTTCCTTTCAATCAAAATAATGATATATTATTATTTATTTTTTATGTTTTGATATTCACAACATGTTGCCAACATAGCGATACGTTCACTCTTCAATGTTTCCAGTCCATTGTTATTTATAGCAGGGTACATGGGCGATAGGCGATGGGCGATCAGCGGTGGGTGGCATTTTGAAGTTTGTAGGGAGGTTATTCTCTTCTGCTCTTTACAGTTTACGCCATTCCTTTATTATTGGGGATACTGTGGATGTAGTACTCCTACTACAGTGAACATAGTATACTACTAAGCAGGGGTTGCCAATATTTTGAGCTGAGAGCCATATTAAGCATTTACATTTTCTTGACCAACTTTAAGTCAGACTCCATTCCGAGTCACATACTTTCATTTACAACTATTAGTATAGAACTCTTTCCAGTAATTATTTAGGATTCGGTTTGCAGGCATTTGATTGCGCACCCCTGCTATAGAGTATACAAATTGACCTATAAGCTATAACTATGTAATCAAGCACTACCACTACGTTACCACACGTTACTATTTATAAATTTACACTGACAGCACGTTGGTTAATTTCATTTTTTAAGCGGAAACAGTCATTACTTCCGGCTTAATGAATCGTACTATGATTTAAACTACACTGGTTAATTATATTATAATTAGTAAGGAATATATTTTTTGTGTACAAATTCTAATACAAATAAAAAAGGAAGAGTTTCTTATTTTATTTTTAAAAAGCATTTATTTTCACTGTTATTTAAACACTGATATTTTTGGCCTGGGCGCACAACAAAGACAAAACTGTGTCTAGAAATTCTACGTTTTCAGTACAAACCATAGAAATATATAGGAACTCTTGTCTCCTGTGTGCGACTGGGCTTATTTGTGATATTGTTACGATATTTCGTTACGAAATTTTGAAATTCTGAAAAGGGCCTGCTAAAGAAGTTTTCTGATACGCACAAAACATTGTATTTTAGGTAACATTGTTTACGTAACACGCAACATTTGTTATGTAAGATTATGTTATGTATTTTAGAAAATTGCCACCTGATATAATTGAGTTGTTTTCGAATATTTTTTAAATTTATTTTTCGGCAAAATACCTAAATGGTCCGTTTTCAATTTTTTAGCGAAAGAAATCAAAATCTGTGTTTGATCTGGACGAAAATCAGTTCCGATTTTCTGCGTGCGGTCTCCAAGATTTCACAGATTAAGTAAAGAAAAAGTAAAGTGTTATATAATTGAATAATAAATTTCTTCTTCATAAAATAATTATAAAACTTTCTGTTAGCGTGTATATGCGAGTAGGAGGGGCATTACCCACCTCACCCCTCACCGCAAACAAATCTTAATATAAATACAAACCTAAACAAAGGATGTGCTTCACTACATTTGATGAGATGTAGATGTACTCGTATGTATAGAATATATGACGTATACACACACACATGTAATTCAAATGTTTAATCGAATACATGAATATTGATATCGAACGCACCCTACCGTAAAACGTGAACGTAATGTCTCCTTGTTAAATTAATATTCATTCATAACCTATGGCATCACGTGATTAAGGTAAACGAGGTGAAACACAATCTTCTTGCGGAGAAATTAATTAAAGATTTAATTACACATTCCTTAGAAAAGATTAACCGATTATGAAAAACATATGTTGTTATATAATAGAGCTGGCGAACCTTGCTGTGAGCACGTGCCAAAAATGTAGCAAAAATGTGTCTCTTTCTCTCTTATTTGCAATATTTTATTAACTGACTTCGTCATTTAAATAATCCTGTAAGAAATTCTGGTACCTGGACTAAAACTGTTTCAGGAACTGTTAAGTAGAAACGTTTCGACAGAAAGTTATCAGCTTAAAATTCCGCTGACGCCACTGCATGATATTTTATACTAGAGAAGTTTAAATAACAAAAAACTACTATAGTTGTGACCTTAGTTCATTCCATATTTCCTATATTTATTATAGTGGAGGTTGGAGAAAGTAATTATAACTTCTTTGTTTTATATAAAATAGTTTTTTTTTTTAGAAATAAAAGCAAAATTTTAAATTTATTTTAAATCATTTATTTTCTATTGTATTTATTTTTCTATTGTTAGTTGCACAATATAATATCATGAATTAGTTCATGGAGTGACGTAGGTTCAAGTCACGTGAGACACTGTATATCCGCTATATCAGAATGTCAGTACACCCCCGCTGTGAATAAACCCATTCCACGTGGGATTACTGCTGGTTTTGTTACTTTACCAATAAAACCAATAAATTAAATACAATCATATGTGATACATTTTGATGATATACTCGTATAATATTGTCTATTTATTAAACATACGTTCTTCTAGTTTTTGTTTTAAAATGTTTTTCTGACTTTAATCAGGCCCGAATCAGCTAATAGACAACTCGAGAAAATTGTAACTAGATACAATTGAATTCGATGATAGGCAATATTGTATACTACTATGGAATATGCGATACATCGCCTAATGCGTGAGACAGAAGACATTCAGTGCAAACTATATGAAGAATCTAGCGTTAATCGTACGCCGCACGAGACCAAAGATTACCGGGGCTTGCTGAAATAACATGACATGACCATTGATCATTTCGCCGCGGATAAAAGTCATCAGATCGATTTGATATATACAAAAAAATTATTAATAAGAAAATGTCGTTTCATTGCACTTTTAAGTCATAATTCTTTATAAGCTAGTAAAGTGGCCTTGGCATTACCAATTCTCGTAGCCAGCAGCCGCCACTGTTTACAACTAATGTTGGATGTTGCATCAGTGGAGACAATGCTTAAGATTTGGCCAAATAAGTTTACCCTTTGTTAACAAATATGAAAACGATATGACAACAGTTGAAATGCTTTTTCATTAAAACACAAATTTGCTCATATTTCTGGTTTATGCCTTTATATATTTACGACATACCGCGTTTTTATAGCATCCTTTTCTACAAAGATTCATTGTCTACTTACCGAAGTCCTGCGAGCTTTTAAGGATAAAATAAAAGATACTCCGATCTACTTATATACGAGTAAAAAAACAAAGATCAAAGGCTCCATAAAATTGTGTATATTAGTTAATAATATTGTCTCTACAAGTTACATCACAAAGTACTTTGTGCAAAGGCCCTTGCCTTGCCTTGCCTTAGATCTTACTTTTACCTTTCAAACGCCCACTAAATAAAATCTTTTTTCTTCTCATATTTCTTTATTTTCTCTTTATGTCCTTATCATATTTTTCTATCGAAATTGGGGCATTGTGTACACTGTGTTGAATTAGCTGTGAAATTATGTAATGTTTGTTCTTCTATACGCTTTTGTTAAAACTCCTACATCGTTATTGTTATTCATAATAGATAAAAGTTGATTAAGCCATTGTTGTATTGTCTTGAAAACATAATTATTAATTATAGTTTCTTTTAAAAGAATTGGGATATTTCTTTTAAGTACGTAACTTCTTTTATGTGCTTTAATTGAGAGAGCATTTACAAATACAATTTCTATGGTTTCTGACAAACACCAAAATAGAATCGTTTAAGTGCAGCAAATAGCTCAAATTGTTAGATTAAAATCAGGATAAGAGTTAAAGAAGTAGAGCCACTAAAATGAGATGTAGAATTAGAAAACAGAAAAACTTTGCAAGCCTAGCGATTGTCTAAACCAGAAAAAACATGTCAGAACCTGTACCTACAAATTCAACTTATTCAAATTAGGATTGGATTTCTTGAAAAAGATTAATAACCCGTTAAATGTTAAAAAAGAAACCGATAGATTTTTCTTTGAAACCACCTGTATGAGATTTGCAAAGAATAATTGAAAAATACCAAATATGGAATATTTCTTTTGTTAGGGTTTTACCTACTTATTTTGGAATAGTATGAATATATTTTAAGCGCAGGTTAAATTTACACCTTTTTTCATATTAAAATTCTTTTACTTTTTAAATATCACATTCCTAAGTACATGAAATTACAATAATATGTACTTAAATGATGATAATTACAGTAAATATACAAGTAGTAAGCTTACTTTTACTTATTGGGGTCCACACGAAATAAACGAATTCTATTTCATTCTTATGAAATCGTAGAGAATTTAATATTAGATCTCTCTTCTCCTTTAGAGGAGTCTACTGGAAAATAAATTACAGTTGAAGCTATATAATGAAATGTGATATTTTTCAAAATGATGATCGGTTGGGAATTATTTTTTTTTCTTCACAGTTGTTTTTCTAATCGAAGATATCTATATGTCTTTCTTTAGAGAAATATTTGTTCTATTTAAACTTTTTAACCTACACAATTTTCATTTCATTTTCTTTTCAAATACGCTTTACAAAGTTTTGTAATTTATCTCTTGGTATCTACGTTGAATTATATAAAAACAGCCCGTAATGTCGTTATATAATAATGAGAAAATTAGATTATTTTCCTGTATGAAATGCGGTGAAATCCAGTCACACGCAGTTCCCTGCTTCTGTAAACAGTCAAATATTTTCCTTTGAACCTTAATTAAAAGGTTCAGTGTTATCCTCAAACTAAAAAGTCCTTAGAGGTGATTGTATTTTAATTTAAATGTCTATTTGAGTATCTACCACATATATCACCCCTCCTTGTATGTTACTAATAAAGTTTGTTAACTAAACATCCCTTAGATTTATTTCCGGATCCAGATGGCCGCCCTTGATCGTTTATTAATTTAACCTAATTTTAATTAGATAATAAAAATTACTTTATGTTTATTTATTTTCAATGAAATAACTGTTATTTTCTTTAATTACTCTTTTATTACGCTACGCGCTTTAACATAAAATAGCTATAAAACTGTAAATTAGCGAATGAGATGTAATTGCATTAGAAGCCTTGTATTGAGGTTAATTTACAATCGTAATCTGTATTAAATCTATTTATCTTTTGTTAAATTTAGCAAACTGTTCGCTAATAAAACTATTAACACAGAATTGCTCGCAAAAGGGGGGTGGGGGACGAGAGAGACGAGCGGATAGTATTCCGAGGACGCTATATTTTCTTTGCTTAGATTTTAACAAAAAAAAAATTATTTGATTATGTGTTCATAATCATAACACTTATGAGGCAGCATAAATACTGCTAACATTGTAGAAATTGGTAGAACAGAATCGGTGGCTGTAAAAGATTTATACCCTGTAGGCCCTTACCCTACACAGCTCATTTCATTTACATCACTTAAATAAAAAAAATAGACGCCAGATCCTATCCAATATTTTGTTTGACGTCATATTACTAAGTAGTTCTATTTGCCCTCTTCCATCGTACTTTTCAATATTGACATCAACAATATCTAACATCTTGATAGACAGAGGTACTTGTCTCCATAATATATATTGTTAAGTTTTCTAATTTCCTTTTTCAAATAAAATTAAAACAATAGATTTATTATTCTCTATTGTTAATTGTTTACTGCGGTAATTTCAAATTATTTCTATGTTAACCTCAATTTAACTCTCAAGTTTATGGTCTCATGCCCGTTATAAATGCATATGAATTCTTAATAGCTAGTGTAATTATTTTTTGGTTGAAGATCATAAATTACTTTAAAAATGTGAACAAATTGAAAGCTAAATATATCTGACCAAATACAGTATGTATGTATATCTTATACTTTAGATTAACTAAATAGATTTGACCAGTGCTACATTGACTAATACCAAGCATTTTTAACTAAATAATTATGAATTTGATCATAATGGAGAACGCTCACAAAAAATAGATAACAACGACAATTTGTCTAGGTTCTTCCTTATTCAAAGTAATATAGTTTGGTATGTTTTAACTTTTGTGTTTTATTTTATTTAGAATATAAACTTAGAATTACGAAGTTAGAATAACAAAAAGATATTGTTGAATTTAGAATTAATGCTGTCTCTTCAAAGCTAGAATTTAGAATAATTTTTCAGTTTACTTTCAAACGAAAGTATCTTCTTCTACAAGTTACAGATGCAGAGTTTTAAAATTGAAAAGTTTGCTTTTTATATTTACATATTCTTTCAGACAGTAAATGGCACCAATATGTTAAAATCTTATCGATTTTCTATTTGAATACACATTATATTTCATGGAACTAAAACCAATTACTTGCTAAACGGTTCGCAGCATCCCTAACCTGTAAGTTACACCCCTCAATAGCTTGCAGTTTGCATCAATAGAATCCTTAAAGATGCCTTGTGTTAAATAAACAAACCCCTAAGTCACCCTGTTTGACCCTATTGATATTGTCCTTTTTTGCTTTTGTTAATTTGTTTCCCATTTACTTTGTTTTCAACTTTTGTATAGAGAACATGATCTTCTCATGAATGTTTTTTTAAATATTAGTTTTCTGCATGTGTTAAATTTAAATCTATTATTCACATGACTTTTGCGCTGTAATCTTTTGTGTAATGTGACCTTTCACTGGGATATGTGACAATCGTTCTAACCAAATGTGCAAACCATTGTTCTAATACTGAAATAATAATTTTGGTTCACTTGCTGTAGGAGGTAATTGTCTTTATTATTTCTATTTATTTAGGGGTTTTAAAAACATGACAATATGTAATTAATTATTTTTGACGTAGGTTTGCATGTTCTTCAACTTATTTTGATATTTCGAAAAGATGTTCAAAGTTATTGCATTGATGTCGGAAAAAAGTACTGGTTCAAAAGGGTCGATCTAGACGCGTTGTAAATTTTTTGTATGGCGCCTTTTTTGACATATTTATACATATAATATTTTCAATATTTCTAATTGTACACAATCACTTTTCCAACATTATTTGATTACGGGCTAACTAATATATTAATGTGTCTACATTATGCGTTGTTTAAAAAGTATTGTGCGCCTATGGCCAAGAATTCCATTATTTAATAATGATAAATTTATAAAAGAAATAACTACTACATAAAAAAAACAACATTTATTTTTCAAATGTCAGTAATCAGATTTTGAAAGTTTTTTTTTTAACAGTCAAATATTTGACAAGGGTTTACCATATATGACAAATTTTATTTTTAAAAATACGCAAAACAAAATAAACTTTTGCACTGTCAACATTTCATGCCTTTGATGGGGCGTTTAAGAGAGAGAAACGTCCATGGTCCACCATTCTCTAAGTTCGGAGAAGAAGACAAGCAGCAGCAGAAAAACCTTTTGATAATGTGAGGCTTCCAACTGAGATTCAAAAAAAAGAGGACTTGGTTCAAAAACATTAATATTGCGTGTGGATCCCAGAGAGATAAAAAACATAAAAATGAGACTCATTTATAATACGTTATGAATGTATAAAGGGTTCTATTGTCTGCAGCATTCATCAAGGCCATCATCGTCCACAAGGAATTTATAACCATTTAAATTAATTTATAACAATTTGAATAGAGCGCCATAGGAAATTAATTGGGTGGAAAAAGTCAAATAAATCTTATTAATACGTCGCAAATATGAAAATAGTATTACAATATGAGGAAGTTCACTACACAATGAACATGAAAGCAGTTTTCAATGAATTACAGAATTTGCTATGCACAATGAATAAAATCTTCAAAATCAATAGCAATACCCCATTTAACGGTTGTTTGATGGCATAGGATTAGAATACAAAGATTATCTTCGAACTTGTTAAGCTAAATTGGATTGTGAACCATACTTAATTTCTATAATACTGAACTAAAATAACGTTAGCTATCAGTACTGCAAACGACCAATACTTTTTAATAAGACACAATATTATATAATAGTTAAAATAGTAATTTTTAATCATTAATGTGTTCAAAATTAAAAGAAAAATATTTCAATATTTGTTGTCATGTCCGTTACCTATTCTTCCTACTTTAATGAATTATGAAAGTTAGTTCTGTTATACAACAGACTGTAAAAGAGATAATGAACTCAAAATCATTACAGAGATATTACAGAGAAATCACAGTACGATACACTTTGTCTTATGAAATACAGAATAACAAGTGACAACAAATATTGTTTATGTATTACATGTGCTGTAAATAAATTAGCTATTAACATTCACATCAATAGTCTACATATGTAACTGTATTTTGACGATAATCATAAAATATTCATCGCAATGCACCACTTCAAATATAACAGTAATAATACTTACTCATAGATTAGTTCACTAAAATTACAAAAGATGTCACTAGCGTAGTATTGTCATAATTTATAATATTATTAAGAATATAATTTTCTTGAACATTGCTGATAGAGTTCCAGGACTGCACTCGAATAATAACCTTCTAGACTTTGACAACACATACCTCAGATAAAAATAATGACAAAAATAGAGAACAGACAAATGTTACAGACCGGTAATCTGTCAGAAATGTCATTAATATTAACGGTTATTGTTTACGGTACAAAACATCATTAATGATCTTTACTTTTACTGTTCTATGGGGTATCCCCAATGTTGCTTCGTTGGTGGCAAGTTGCATCTTAGATTAAGAGCTGGTGGCTTAGTGGAATAGTTTGCATGTTAGGGCATGCATTCATTTCACCGTCAGATTGTAAAATATATTGGTAAAGTGTTTTACGGAATTCTGTAATAAGTAAAACAATAATAAATGATGTTCCAGTTCCAAACTACGTGGGGTTGTACAAATTGCAAAGTAGAAATTTTTATTTCGAATTCAATTATGCCTAGTAATAATGATCCATATCACAGTTTTAAGGGCGACTAAATTTTAAAGGCGATTATAATTCAAAATTGAATGAATTTTTCATTGACTGTGAGAACAAATTTAAGAGATTACGTAGTACTATGTAGTACTACAATTTTAAAGGCGACTTTAGTTCGAAATCGAATGGGTTTTCCGTCGACTGTGAGAATAACTTACAGGGCTTAAGGAATAGAGCGAAGGGCGCCTTATCGGAATTGTACTAGGCCGCCATCTAACTTAAATTCGCCACTGACTATCAGTAAAACTTTCACAGTTCGAATTGCGTTTCTCAGACAGACTCTCATGCTCTCTTTTACAGACAGACTTATCTCTAGTGTCCATTTAACCTTATTTATAGTAGGTACACAATCTTTTAAACGTCATAATTATTTGAATCAAGCAATTACTTAACCTCTTCCAAATCAATACTTTCAACTCCTTACCAGTGTAAGTACAACAAAGTAATTTCCCATATAAATTTCTTGAAATCCATTTTCCTTGCTAATCTGTACGTGAAATCACAAACGGACAACTACATTTATTATTTTATTTCATTTGATTGATATCTCAATTACTAATATGGTTATTGGAACAAAAACTTGAATTGATTTATCGAGACGGGATAATTAATAACCCTGAGTGAATGAATTCCTGTAATTTATCTTACTTAAAAAAATATATCTCTGTTCACATTAGCGTGCTTCTTTTATTTTGGTATTAAATTGTTGCAATATTTCAAGTTATTGTGGTATAATTGTTTAGTTGACTTATATTGGTAAATTACGTTATCAGTTATTCCATAAATTATGTCTCAGAAATTTCATAGTTACTCTGACTTAGGTTAGCCACTGTTGGAAAATCTGTAACCCAGTAAACAATTTGGTGAAGTGCCCTATTTAGTGACGTTTCTATCACTATTTCACTTCAATTATAGTTCGCATCTACTTTATCTTCATTTGTACTCCGACAGGTGGAGTAATTTCGCCATTTGTAGGCGATAAAGTAGACATTTTATATGAAAAAATGTGAGAAACTGAACTATGAATGAACTCTTTCATGACAAAAAAATCATGACGCATCTTCAATATGATGTCAAAGTGACTCCAAAATATTTACTGGGAATCTTGAATAAAAAATTCGCCTGATTCTGGCGGAATTGTGCAACATAATACTAAAGTATAAGTATATATATACACCTGAGTAGAATGCTTAAAAGATTTTTTGTCAGACATGGCTCATATCCTGATAAGGCGCTGAAAAGGAATAATATACTTGAGCCTTATGAGCTCCTGATTAGGAATCTGTCTTTTCATGTTGTAGTCCGTCTACCTCGGGATACCCGCTGCCATTATACGGAATTTAAATTAGTAGTTGCACGCCGAAATACCTATTTTGAGTTGTAAACCATTCGAGGAAAAGTCGTAGAATAGACAAAAATTAATATCTTTGATCAAACCGGCGACCAAAAATAGCGCTCTGCCTGTTATTTCAAAAATTGGTTACTAAGCATGCGCATACTAATTTAATTTACGACCGGCGCCGTTTTTCTCTTTCAATGAATCTTCTAGACGCCATTCTTAACAACTCTGTAAAGGTTTCATTTCTAGTTTTATAAATTATTTACAAATTGTTATGACAATTGTAAATTATCTTCAACATTTGAACATAATAAATAGCAGAAGATTTTTAAATATCTTCGAAGTCAAGGAATTTTTATAGTTCAAGAGTTTCTCAAAGTCTAGACTTTTATTCGGCAAGGTAAAATCATTAACATGCATTTGCTAGTTTATCACAATAGACCCGATTAGCAAAAAGATAATTTTCTGATATAATATTTCATAACAGTATTTATCCTTTTTCTTCTTCCTTTCATTCTCTAGAAGAGGTATTGGCAGACAGTATACTATCGGTGCTTAACTTAAAGGATATTTTATTTCACTGCATTCCGTATTTCAGGCGCCTAACTACTTAAAAGTTTATGATCTTATGTTTTTATAACACTTGACGTCATATTTAAAAAATGAAAAAGGATACCTATTTTTTAACATAACTGTGACACTTAAATATGACGTTTTTGTCGCTAGATTCAATATAATAAAAGTTACTTTGTTTTATTAAGATTAAAGTATAGGATCCCGAATGGGTAAGGTTTGTATAGATCTTTGTGGTCTTCTCTGAAGTGCCCTTTGAATTTTACGATTGTTCTTAGGCTTAGATCATAAAATAATGGTTATCTATAATGTAACTTTATTCGAAGTATCCTAAGACGATATTAGTTTAAAGGACGCTGTCTTAAAAGTTAATTGGTTAGTTCGTTCGTAGATAGAAAATAAAAATTACTTGGGTCGATTTTTTAATTGTTGATTGAAATTGATGTTAATAAATGTATATTGGCATTTTTATTTTATTAAATTTCTAAATGTTCTCAGAGATATAATAATTAAAAATTTGAATTGTAGTTTTAACGGTATAGATGTCGGCCATATTTATGACGTAACATGTCGCACTATTAAGGGATAGGTCAGTTATTTGTTATATGTATGTAGAGTTATGCGTTTAGTATGCTAACTCTTTTACGTTCTGTTGTAAAAAAGAGATGTCAACTTAATAGACGTGACGTTTTATAGAAATTAAGGCATAGTTCACAAGCCTATTCCGTCAATCTCGACATTATTTTTTAACTTGGAAGGAACTGTTTCAATAACTTTGTATTAAAGTTGCTAATTAATATATAGCAAAATTTTTGTATCAATGAATAGCTTTTATATAAAGAAAAGATTTTAACTAAACAGTACTACATACTACATATTCGTACTAACGAGTAACTTGTTGCTGGAGTATTTGTGTTGCCATAGCAACGGTAGCACTCAAGTAGCAACAGACTGTCCGTTGAAACCAAGCCAAGCGATCTATGCACGAGATGAATTCTCGTATTTCGTCCTCACTTGAAGATAAGTGCATTTGCGGAAAACGAAAACGAAAACCCTCTTCAAAATAATGATCAGTGACAGATAAATGGAGCTAGATGTTCCGTAACATTTTAATTCATATTAAAAAATGTCTAGGTTTAAAATTACGTATGCTTTTAAGATTAAGTCTATTAGTATATTTAGATGACATATTTATTTACATAGAAAATTATTTACTTGTACTATTTGTTTTTAATATAAACCGATTTGTTTTATTTAATAAATTAATATGTCTTCCAATCTTTAATGATAAATTATATTTAAATACTATAAGTAATGCAAAAATTCTATGGTTTCTTGTTAGAAGAAATAATATGACAGTTTTTATGGTATCTAAATGACACCGGCATTTCCAAAGTTTCATGATTCGAAGAGCAAGTAGATCTTCAGTCTTGCAGTAATATTTTCCCTCGCCACTTTCTTTCTCTTCAGGGTTTGAATGTAATATAATATTTTATTACTTGGACAAACCTGTGTATTCTATTAGGAACCTGTCGGGTTAGGTTCAATATTATAAAATCTTGAACAAAATAGCTATAAATTTTCATAAATATTTCGGGTCTAATTAGTAGGTCTAAATTCCGTAATGGTTCCGTAGTGCTTGAAATCACTGAAGGTCAAGTTGAATTACTCCACATAAGGATTGATTTCCATAGAGACAACAAGATTACAACTTTATAAAATCAAGAGAAGCATCCAAACAATATAAAGGATAGAATTAACATAGAACTGTCTTCGTCTTGAAATATTTTTAGTCAGAGTCGCATTTAGGTTCTAAATAATGGTATCTGATTATACATTTATGCAGTTTATTTGCAAATATGTATATTCTAATTTATAAATGAAATTTATAGATTTCAAAATATGGGTGTGTCAAACTAAAGTCGATCTCCGTATTTTTTAATAATAAATACTCATGCCGTACTCCAAAACAAATGTCCAGGTCATTCGCTACTTAATCTGCAAGTTGTAGTGTTAATTTATACTACACACGAGTACACAGCTAGACAATTCGTGACTAGGTTAATCATTTCTGATAAATATACGCATACATAGTTATACACATTTATGCATTTGTCTGTCCGTCTTTATCTTTCCAGCAATCTCCTACACCTGTATCCTTCCGCGTTCGCTTTTATTGATTTGATTAAAACTGGTTTCTTTTAAGCATTAATTTTAAGTATACTCGTATTGTAATTAGTATTTATTCGACTACTTTCTGTAAACGGAAGTTGATTTGTAAGATACAAGATACTCGTAAATGTAATTTAACTTTTACTGATGTATTTACTAGCATTTTATTCAATGGCTCTCAATCTGACATTCAATTACTAAATAATTAAATTTAGTAAAGATGGTTTAGTTGTCGAGAGCGTTATGCTTGATGCCAGTCAGCTGTGTCTTTAGTTTCTTATAAAACATATTAATAACATAAAATATACTTTTTATGTTATAACATATAACTGTGTTTAGCGAGAACTTATTCTGGTGCGCAGGAATGCATTATTCGTTTTTTTGTAGATATTTTGCTTCCTATGCTCTAAATGGCAATTAAAATTATTAGTAAAGTTTTAGAGCATAAAATTTTCTACAAATTTGACTATATGCATTTTGTCGTACGATCAACCGTTCCCGAGTTATACCGAGGATAGTGGATCACGGTTCAGGTTCACACCGCACTTTCTGATAGAAATATGAAATTTAGTTTAGTTTTAGTTTCATGAGTAGATAGATAACTTTTAGATGTAGAGCCTAAGTGGAACTTTCCCCTATTATATGGAGGATTCAAAATGGTGGTCACCACAATCGTATAAATGCGATATCCACGGAAGCGCTTAATATATTCTAATTATTTTCACAGTAAATAAAAGCTGATTAAATTACGCAAAATTTATAAAATACAACAATTTTTAAAAAAGGTAATTATATGTTAGAAATGATTTTATAAAAGAAATACAAATTTGTTCGCAATTTAAAAATGAATGATATGCCACCTGTTCTAATAAATCTGTTTGTAACCTACCAACCTATCATATAAATATAAATTAGCTTTCAAAAATCCAATATAACAAGTTTATTTTAAAGTATAAGTATAGCCATTACCGGATATTAGCTTCATCGTAAACAAACCTACGGATGTTCCATCCTACTTATATCATGAATATTTACCTCTTATCATAATTACACACTACTAATTATACTTTTAAAAAACAGATTTCAAATTGTATATTAAAATCTATTAAACAATAATGAGGCAACATTTTCACTACAAAGCACTAGTACTGTGTTACGTCTTCTTGCAGCTTGTTGTTTTCAATATACAATTACAACAAAGATTTATTATGAATTATTTAATATTTAATAGTTTCTGCTTTAAGTAAAAATATGAAGAATCGAATATAGATACTAATTATAAAATATAAGAACCTTAACTAGTAATTAAGTTCTTTGGAATCAATATTAATTTATTATGCTTAGTTAACATGCTAATTAAATTAAACAACTTTTACTAATTCCATAACACAACTTATAATTTTACAATCCGAACCGAATAATTAATTGCATGCAATAATTTTTAAATTAAATGGAAACGTAAACGTATTTACAATTAGATATTTATGAATTTAACGGGACGTGGTATTAATTTATCCCTAATCAGAATCAGAATCAGCAATCGGTGCTGATTTCTCTTCTGTCCTATTTGAGTATGTCGGATGGTAACGTTACACTTCTGTTCAAAATGATATTATAATAATAAAGCGAATATATGGTGACGTAAAGTAACTTTAAAAGACAGGGACACTGTCATTTCAATACACTATTACCATCTATATCTAACCATATAACCATGAAGTAATGTTTCACCTTAACCAAAAGATTAAGCCTTTTTTAAATCACAGGAATCCACATCTGTAACCACCTGTGCAGAATCCATGGTCCGTTGATTGTTTAGAATTGTACTGTGCAGGTAGCATGTCTGTCGGCAAATATCTGACATCCACGCATGCGCATTCCCGACAAGTATTTTTCAAGATTTTTATCAAATAAAAACTAGTAAAGTTACATTTAAGTACTTGGAACAGAATAAGGATGTTGGACTGTAGACGGTGAACGGTCGATGCCGGCACAAATAACAAACCGGAGTTCATGCAATTATATTGTTAGTTAACTTAACGTTAAGTAAAATGGAAGTTTCTTAGGATGAAATTATTATTTGAAGGAACTACGTAATTATGTGATTAAACGTAGCTTGGTGCAATTTTCGAATACTTACAGATTTTATTTTGTGCTATGCACTTGTATTTATAATACGTAATTCAAATATAACTGAAGTAATACATAAATAGAATAATACACAACGTTATTTATAGTCGCCACTCGCTAACGTGCTTTTTTCAGTTTTGCCAAATTACTGACTTCAGCCTCACTTACTTATTTGCGCAATTTTTTTCTTCTTTCCCTTTCTCCGGACACACAAAGATCACAAGCGTTCACAAATTTGCATGGCTCGCATCAAACGCATTGGCTTTACAAGAGAGAAAGCGTATGCAACGAGCATCACTGTTGTTAGCATAGAGATATAAGAATAAAGTACGCGAAGTGTACGGCCGCGTGTAAGAGGAAGTGATAGATGCAAAACGAGAGATAGCCTACCGAGTGTCCTATCTGTTTCTTCCTTACCTAACCGCTGCTGCTGGCTTGGTTGATTGGCGGTATGGTAGAAGGTAAACAAGCAAGCAGACGCTATTTGTAAATAGTTAGTCTAGTATACAGTAAATTTTAAATAATATATTCAAAGCATTTTTACGTCCAGATAACGAATAAAGACACCGACAGCCCCTAACTATTATAGCTATATTTTCGTTAGCGCGGCATACAATCACAATACTCGGCTCGAAAGAGACACAATGGACATTCGTGGCTATCTCTCTCTTTGCCTATATTAGAGTATTCAGCCTCTTGCGCACTCTAGTCTTATATCTCTATGGTTGTTAGTGATATATGTATGGTTAATCGTATAACTGTATTATTGCCGACTTTATCGACTACTTGCTTTAACTTTGAAATGTGTATCGATGACGTGATTTGAATAGCCAAACTCGTACATCTTCCTCCCGCTTCTCTTCTCTTCTTTGTATGATACGATAAATTTAATGCGAGCCATACGGACTTATGGACGCTTATCTTCCTCACATTTGTATTGTTCTGTAAATAACGTTACTATGTTTTCATTGGCACCATCGCTGCCTAATAAATAGTGATCCATTTTACTGTTCCTGATGGTCACCCATCCAAATGCTAACAGTGCCTAACTTTAATTTCACCTTATGTCACAAGTAAGATAATAGTTTTATAGCCATGCTGTTACCCTGCTCCAGTAGTTGGTATTACTCCTTATAAGGAAGCCGCAAAGAGATCCGGAAACCTGGAGAGCACAAACCAGCTTACTGTCATTGGTGGTTTTATTGTATTGACATCGCAGACAAATGCTGCATTCATAAAAGAAACGCAGTTCAATAAGTTGAACAAGTCTAGTTACTGTCTTATGAACAATATTCAATAATTCCAATATTTTATAGTTTTACAAGTACAAAAGAATTTAGCAATCTACGATTGATCTCTAGATTAGCATTCTTTGCATTTCTTTAGGCAAGATATTAAACTAGTGCATTACACTTTCAATTATTTAATTGTATTTTTCCATGACCTAATTTTGGATATGAACTTTAATTTATGTTTCTGTAAAGTAAATAATACAATATTCATACTTATCTAACGATTTAATATTCTTTTGTACTTTAATCTTCAGAGATTACACTTATGGCGATTACACACTACGGACACGATTGTCTAAGGACAATTTTATCAACTAGGAACAACATCTTATGAACACGTTAAGCAAGGAGATGCAACACTAATAATTTTGGACAACTAGATTACCTCTTTCTAAGTCCAACATTGTTAAGCTTTCCTGCAATTTCTACCCTTTAAGGTTTAAGGATAAGTTTCCACATGAACTACATTATTTCGGTTTTCACTTATATCAGGCGCCAGTTTTAATAAACAGATCAATTTCTAATACATTATCCATTATAACACTAATTTATTTTAAGATATTAATATTTAATGAAAGAATATCTCTTAAACAATGCTTAGATTTATTTTAAATTGAAACCAGGAGAAAGTTACATCTCAAATCTAAAAGCTATTATCCTTAAAGGTAATCCTCTCTCAATTTAACAGTGTTATCAAAATAAAAACTATTCCAAAAGCATAATATGACATTAATATAATTCTTATCTATTCTAAATACTTGATATATCATCTCCAAAGATGTCTTCCCAAATGAGAGCCATGTATCATTCTGAAGGGTCATGTATCAACACTAGACTCTAGCGCTAGACTGGTAGGACACGACTACGCGTGATACATTTTTCTAACATTACCATATTAATTCGGTATCATTCTCAGCATGCGTTACAGACTATTAAAGATAAGACCGCATAGAACAGGATTCTGTACTAAAACACTGGTCCAGAGCCATAAATCTTGCGGTGAACCACGAAACACTACACAAAAGGTTATATAAGTTGTATTAAACAGTGTATTATATTCCCGTATGTGTGAATATAAATTATGATATATTATATAATGTGCGTAACGGTCGTTATTATATAAGATAAACGTCCTTTGCCACACAACACAACACAAGCACACAGGCACAGGCGGTGACCGACGGTAACGGTCTGAACAAATTTGATCAGGTTTTGGTGATAAATGAATCCCTGAACTAACAACGTAAATAATATGTGTACGGTAATGTGTGGCTTATACCACGTGATAATGAAATAACGTTGTGATTATCACAAGACTTTCATATGGTATACAAATTTACACGGTATATACTGCAATCTAAGATTATCAGTGAACGATTTTGGGAAATATTTGATGTTGTATTACTGCCTTTCGATTTGGAGAATCAGGTTATGTTCAAACTTGAAGTCTTCTTTAAAATCTTCTTTTTCTTAAAAATTGTAACTCTAGTGAATGCCTTTATTTAACCTCTTTGTTAGGTACAACTTAATATGATAAAAAATGTACTGGGTTGCACATCTGCGTTATTCCAAAGCTTACAATTGGTGAAAATCGCTAGAAATAGTCAAGATTTGGTTGCTACCGTTTGAGTGTAAAATATATCTGTCGATAGACCCCGAAGCGCGGCTACAAAACGATGCTGTGGGCATTCAAAGGACGTACATCGATCCGCCAATTCGTTATTTCAAATATTCAGTATTGAAACAAGTTTATCTGCATTATAATTTTGATTGGTTGCATATATGAGTTTTTTTAGTATTAAGGTGAAACGATACTAGTCTATATATTTTTAAGTCTTAAGCGTAAGTTTGAGAACCATAAGAAAGGTTATAAAATGTATGACAAACCCTTAGAAATGTTACCAGTCATATAAAAATTGGAATTTAACTAGAAAATATAGCAATATTCATTTTCAAAACTTATTTTTGCGGTTCGAACTCATTAAAAGTCACTGGAAGAAAGCTTAAAATATAGATACATTATTATTCATCTAACTAATTGCAGTTTTAGATTTTAATTCGTGTTTATAGTTACTTACATAAAACGATTCAAACATAAAAAAACATGTTTTTTTGATAATATTTAACCTGCTGTATAGTATCGCCTTCTATATTTCGCGATTAAAAAATGACCAAGAATCGCTTCACCTTAAATTAAATACAGAATAGAATTTTACATTTTTTCAACTCAACATTTACAGAAATTTCAATTTTTCTGACATGTTTCCTGACTAATGAACTGAAGAATCAAAATGCCTACGTACATTTTTCTTGAGACGCCCATGCTGTCAAGTATTCTTTCCTTTTAAATAATAACAAATAAATGAAATTGCTTTTCTCCTCTACACCTCATTAAACTGTCTGTTAGTCCTATGACATTAAGACGACACAATCTAGGGCACAGCGGTGAGAAACTATTATAACCAACACTCCACTCCACATTAAATTTACTCATATATTGTCTGTGCCAAGGTTTTATTACTTGTCTGCTTCAAGTAATAGGCAATATCTACCCAATTCTCTCTACCTCTGGGAATATCGAAATTATTTTTGGTAATAAATATTGCTCTTACTTTTTCAATAAGAATTCTGTATTAATTTGCTTTATATTCTACCTCCAACGCAATTTTTCTTATTTCGTTTTATTTCTTTGAGATAATTTGTTTTATTATGAATAAATGTTTATTTATTAATTTCATTTATTACTCGTATGTTGTATATAATATTAAAACCTAGTCTTCAATTATGTTTGCTAACTATGTTATGGAAATGGTTTCATATAATTTTTATAATGGGCTTGTGTCCTCATTTTTTAGTGGTCAATTTGTCAATTGTTGATTGAAATTGATGTTAAGAAATGTGCATTGGCGTGTCTATTTCATTAAATATCTAAATATTGTCGGAGATATAGCATTTAAAAGTTTGAATTGTAGTTTTAGCGCTAGAAATGGTCGGCCATATTTTTATGACGTGAAATGCATTTTAAAGTCAGTTATTTGTTGAGTAGGTCAGTGCTGTGGTAATGTCTTGTAGCTGTTGGTAATCAAATAATCAAGTCAAGTCAAAGAATAGGTTTTTATTTTATTTAACCCTGCTAAGGCAGACATAATATTGAAATTTTATAGTTGTAAATAATATTTGATAGTTTGATATATAAATACATATAGCAGAGATTTATGAGCTGTAATGTTGGCAGCGATTGTGATGTCACATGCATTTGGAATTTGTACAACGTTGAATCCCTTTAATAATTAAAGAGACAAAATGACTTTTTTAATTGTTAATATCTCTTAACATATAAGGAGTTATTAAAAAATAATTGAACATTTGAGGTTCTAGTAACCCACTTTATCAATATATAGTACACTTTTATAGAAATTAGGACATAGGATACAAGCCCATTCTAATATCCTCGTAGAAAATGTAATACCGCATTTACATTAGCAATTTTGCACGAATTAGCAAAATTCACACGTCATACAGAAGCATACAACATGTAGAAACACTGCTCTATTGATTCATCACTCCAAATATTCTATACAGCCAACAGTTTGTAAAGTTTGCAGAGCATCATACCACCTCATCGTGTGTCTACATATTGACATTTAAATATTATATAATTCTAAAAATACCTTTGCTTCTAAAAATAACTTTTCTAACTAAAAGAGACATTGCAATTCGGAAATGCCTCCAGGAATTTGTTGACACATTATCATTCGTATATGTCCAAAACAACTTTTATATTTTCAGTTCTAAGTACATGTCCCGGGCGATTTAATATCATCATATTTTTTTATTGTTACAGAAATAGAAGCCCAGGAAGCTTGCAAGTGGCTCAGAGCTGCAGGGTTCCCACAATATGCCCAAATGTATGAAGGTAAGTCAAAGAAATGTTTTTATCTTTTCTAAATATTAAAGGTCAATGTTATTTCGTTTCTTGTTTATTTATTGATATTATTGGAGCCGTATTGTAAGCATTGAATTGTCACATGGAAATTAAGCTAGGGTTGTCAGGAAAGAGAAAGTTTTGGAAAGAATTACGTGCTCACCGGATTTGATAGTCATTATCGTTTACAAACTGGTTTTTAAACAACTAAATTATTTAATTTAAATTTAAAAAATATATTTATGAATGTTGCTGTTGCTATCATTGTCGCGTATAAATATTCGTTCTTTATTTATTTCATTAAAATATAATTACAAATTGTTTTAACAATAATTTTCACAAATTAGTTATCTCCCAAGTTCACTGGTTTTGACAGATGCTGTCTGGATGTAAAATATAAATACAAACGGTCTATTTACAGTGTTTTAAATATAATTCTTTTAATAATATTTTACAGGAGACTTTTCGATTGTAATCCTATGTTATTTAATATTTACAGTTATTTCTAATCGGTTGTTTAAACATGCTATATTTGTTGAAAGTAGATTTATATAAACTGTACGATAAATGACTGATTTAAATATTTATTTATGTACAAACCCTCTACATATCCATAGGGTCTTATTGACCCAATCCCATGAAATATAGACATTGTACGTCTGGTCAATGGAGCCATTATAAAAGAGCCAGAACATATTCAAATATGTTTAATGCAATGCTTCAAAGTCAGAGATTCCCAACCATTATAATTTCGAAATTTGTTTGTTAAGGAGGTATAGGACGTTAACGTAAATGATTAAAACGTTGTGAAATTTGGATGGTCGATACTAATGTCTCAAAATTTTAAAGACCTAGGGTTCATAGTTTTCTCTTTATACATGATTAAAAATAGTCATTTTCCATACAAATCATAATTTTTAGCTCAATTTCACCACATAATAAAACTTTTAACTATTAAAAAATGGTGACACGACTTTCAAAAACTAAGTGTATATAAAAGAATCTTTTCTGTAACTATTGCAAAAAGATAATTATCAAAAGGATACCTATATACGAAAATATTTAAATAAAACCAGTAAGAAACAGTAAATGTAGGTTATAAGCCGGCAACGTTGCAAATCCTTGAGCGGGAAATTCAAAATCGGAATAAATATTATATAAAATATAACAATTTATTTGTCAAAAAACTAAATCACGCATGCGTCAACCATGTAAATTTACAGCGTAGCCAAATTTGTTATTCCTTTTTCAAAATATTTAATTTGAATTTATATAAATTTGATATTAATTATAGGTAATTTTTCATTTATTAAAGTATTATATGCATAAAAAAATCATTTTAACTAGCAAATAGCAGTTTAATAGGGAATTGAAAAATTCATTTTCAAAAGTACAGTCCCAATATTTGCTCGTTCCTCATGTACTTCGTATTTTGCATTTCGTATTACCGAGAGATAAACTTTTAGGTTCGTCCTGTACCTCCTTAACTTGAAACGGTTTACTCATCTCGTAAGGCTTCACTCAATCGCCTTGGGCTTTACTTATGTCAAAGAAATGACAGTCAATGAATTCAAATACACCTAAATTCACAAACTGCGTATATGAATTTTCAAATACACCTATATAATTTTTATGAACACATAACACAAAGCTTTATTTTAGGTTGGTAGCCTCTGATAGCAATTTCAATACGGTCAGTAATATCACATTACCAACAATCGGTGGTCACAAGATAAACGGAATATTTACCCAAGGCATTCCTGTATGCATTGAGATAAGCTGTGACAAAGTTAAGGACATGTCAGTATCATCGTAACATTATAATAATAATTAATTAATTATGTACAATGCAAACATGAACACCTTGGTGTAATACTCACAGGTATTAGGTCATTTGCACACTGCAAGCGTATTTAAGCGACGGACGAATTTGGACGTAAATCGCAAAACAAGTCGACTTCTGTGTTCTTTCCATGTGTGTTCCACAATACCACGTATCGATACAATAGTACGCCAAGTCCACTTGTGTACTGTAGGGTGTATTGGAGTTCTTTTGCACTAACATAATTCATTATAAGAGCGAACTTTTACTTTAATTTTTATCGATACACCACTGTTATGAAAGAGACTATTGCATTCTCTTTAATATCTTTCATTCTCTTCCAGTGTATTCCCACCCGTATTCGGACAGCTTTGCCGCTTGCAATATGCGAGAATTTATTACATTTACAGGGTTCGGATAGGTAAAGCGCAGTATACGTCTGGTCAAAATTCATTTAAATACGCTTGCAGTGTGCAACAGGACTTACCCTCGTGTCGTGTCAGGATTTCTAAACGTACCGGCATACGACTATAGGCTTAAGGATTATCCTACTGCTATTCTCCGGAAGGTTCGACAACAGAAGCAGTATTGTAGATGTAGTTGTTACATAAACCCTTCCACAAGAATAATGTCCAACAATAGTGTCTTTGTTTAGTATAGCCCTTTATTTAAATTAGTAATACATATTTAGAGTATGCTTACACTTAATTTTAAACCCTCTGGTGTCAGGAATTTATATAACACTGACGTTACACTATATGTACTTGTACAACAATAGTTTGAATTGTAAACCGTTAGAAACATGGCATTAGATATGGTCCAATTAATAATGTTGGACATTGTTACGCTGTGTCAGTGATGGACAAGCGTTTCGTGGGTTAGCGCCTTTTAAGTTTATATAGAACAGTGTGATTAAAAATTGACCAGATATAAAGTATGTGTATATAGTTAAAATTATGAGAGTTTGGCAGCGACTCATTCCTAAAAGAGGTTATAAGAGCCGTATTTATTCTTATTTAATTTTAGAAAAATTTGTGAGACGGTGGTTTTTCGTCGTAGCGTAAGTTCATAGGGCACAACTTGTTTTAAGCATGAGTCACCGCTGAACTCTCGTAATTTCAACTATAGTTCTGGTTTTACGCGTATAGTATTACTTATTTATATATTTATTCAAAGTTTCTCGTCTATTTTACAAGATATTGTTTCATTTGCAATTGTATTTAAAGCAGAAATAAAAAACGTTGGGCAGCTCTGGTACTGTGTACTATTAAATAAATATATTATAGCAAATTTTTTTTTTTTCGTAAATTTTAACAAAACAAAAATTTGAGATAAAAAAGATTTAACTCTTCTACTGACCTACTTCAGAAGTGTAACATCATTTTGTAACAAATCAATTATCGAACGCGTCTTGGTAACTTCAAATTATTGGTAACCATTTAAATTTGTAATTATAAAAATAAATTAAAATCTGAACTGTTTTTATTTGTACGCATTATTCATCTAAAGAATAACAGTTTTTTATAATTATTATTCTTATTTTTTGCATTTTGTGGTAGTATTCAAATGTTTTCATTGATTTTTTTATACTGAGTGTCTCATAAAAATGTATACATTGTTTGATGATTATAACTTCATTAAGATGTAATTAATATTTAAATTATCATTTGAAAGAAAATTTAAGAATGAAGTCAGCAACCACATCCGTTTCAACCGGGACAGTCCCATTTAAAAAAAAACCGTTTTCCAAATTTGCTTATCGTATCGAGCGATAAATTGGAGGATCATTGAAAAAACACAAAACGTAAACTCATGTAATAATAAACATAATATTTTTTATATATCACTACGATTATTTATCGAAGTTTAAATAAATTTAAAAATGCAAAAGACATTACATATCTTTGACTAACATGTTAGCGTTTTTCAAAATCTTTATTAACGTCAGAGAACATAAATTGATGTCGAAAGATAACTTTTGTTATGTATCTTTACATTATATTAATCTAAAAAATGTAACAGATAAAGTTTTCTATGTTAAATAAACCTTAAATGATTCATAATTAGTGACCAAAATATTTTAAAAAAATTTGAATTTAACGAACAGCGAATGCAATTTTTTAAAATTATTCACAAATTCTTAAAATTATTCTTAAAATTATTCATTAGAATCTAACAATAACGGTCAAACCTATTAAATTGCAACCACATACTATTGGCCTCCATAATTACAATATAATCCATCTCCTAAAAGTCATGGCACAAAATTTGTGCAAGTGCTTATACGGTAATAGATCATAGAGCTGATAAAACTATACGCAAACCTACGACCCTGAATAGAGTACGATTTTTGTGTGACTATATATGTCTCCTGAACCATATACTTATATAACTCACAGCACACACAGCATTTGTTATACAGTTCATACTATTACTAGTTTTGCAAGCAGTAAGTAGATCAAAAGATCGCGGTTGGTGCTCGCTACTTGTGTAAATAAAATAACATTATCAACTTTGTCACGACATTTGTAATATATTTAAATGTAAATAAAGTTATATTCATTCAAGTAGTGAGATTTAAATCACACTATAATCACTTATAATGTCTGTATTTCATGTCGACTTGAGAAATATCCGCCGTACTATTCACGAGATGCAAGTACACTCGTATCTTGATAAATATGATATGTTTTTACAATAAAATAAATACCTGTTCGTTGTTTTTTATTTGTAGTACTTTGTAGTCTTTTATTACGTACATTATAAGCTTGAAAGAAAGATGCTATATGAACCTCGTGTTATTATTTGCGCAAAAAGATAGGTAATGACTTTTCCTGTAGAATCATACGCGTATCTTCAACCGAGTGCCACACGTAAAAACAATAAGATGTTTCTTGTTTGTCTTCTTATTTTTAAAGATATTCTACTGTCTTTCTTTGCACTTCATAAATGTGCATCTTCTAATCGTAAACTACACACATAAAAGAAAAAGAACAGAAGGAAAAACGCGCTCAGGAAATAACAAATACAAATATATTTTTATTTTTTTATTTACAAAGAATATTACAACTAAGCGTGGCTTATCTAGTAATTTATATATAAAAAAGTTAAATATAATTGTTCAGTTCTAGTCCACTGACTAGTTCCAAAATTTTAAAAACCACGTGTGTGGTTTGTAGTAGCAGAATCACAGGGTCAAGTCTTCCGGCTTGGTTCTCTTCAATCTGCGCAGATTCTCTCTGTTATTAAGCAGCTGCAGAATTTCTTCATTCTGGTGGTTCTGCAGTCGCAGTAGATGTTTGCTTGCTGCTTCTTCGTCTATGGTGGCCATCTTTAGATCACGGTGTAAATTGTCATTCCGTATGTACCAGGGCGCATTTGTAATGCTTCGTAGTACTTTGTTTTGAAAAGTTTGGATTTTTGATAAGTTTGTTTTCTTGGTACAACCCCAAAGTTGTATACCATAAGTCCATATGGGTTTCAGTATTTGCTTATACAATAACAGTTTGTTGTGCACTGTAAGCTGAGAATGTTTTCCCATAAGCCAGTGCATTTTCCCGAATTTATTGTTAAGCTGTTCTCTTTTTATCTTAACATGCTCCTTCCACTTGAGTTTCGCGTCAAGCGTCATGCCAAGGTATTTCGCTGTGTTGGAATAGGGTATTTTTTGGCTGTTGACAGTAACTGTGAGAGGAGTAGTTATTCGATTTGTAAAAAAAATAAATATGTATACTCTTCTTTTTCTCTATTTGACGAACAGTCGTTTTTCCTCATCAGATAGGGTTAAGAGTAGATTGGGACACGTCTCCAAATAGGAAGCAGAATAAGGGAGAGGTAGTTTTGAGCAGGGTTTTTCTATCCAATAAGCAGACCGTAGTCTTCCAACCTTTATAAAAATGAAAAAGCATGTTAACATTGTAAGCATGTAACAATTTGTGTTCATTACGGTTTGCTTTTTATTTGTGCTTATTAATCTGTGTAGTTATCCCATGCGCCCATGTTTCTTTTGCGCAGTTTAAGAAATGGTACACACATCTCACATCAGAGGCATTGGATTAATCTTAACAAACGTGGAAAAAAAAAATATGTAGCGTATATAACTAACGTACGCTTTTCCTCCTGCTTTCTTTCTCATCTGCTTTTGATACGATAAGTTCTAGTCTGATGCAAGCGTTTTTTTCTATACTATTATTTTTGTCAATTTCTATTTCATATGAATATTTTAACAAATATTTTCTCATATTTGAATTTTTGTTGTATATTCAAAATAGAAAATAAATGCAACATGTCCGTCATTTAAATATTCTTGGCACAAAATTCATGCATCTCGATTCTCGACATCCCGAACAATGAATATTTCATCTCACGGAAACCATTTCGTCGGCTGTCATCGTCATCGTCCATCCACAATACATCATCAACACAACAACGAGGTACCTTCTGCTTTCCACGAAATGTATTCATCCATCGGATCGCAACAAAGTGAGTTACTATTCAGCATGCGAATCTAATCTATTACCAATAGGAAAAAATTCTATCCACGATAGTAATCTATCAGTGAACCGTCGAATTGGGGACAGCTGCTGTCGATGTTGTGCATGCTTGTAGATAGCTATCGTATAGCTTATTGCGTACCAAACACAAATGTTATAAAAAAATTAAATTAGGATACAAAATCTACACAATCTATAATTTGGTTCTATTGTGCAGTTGAAATTCTATTAGTATTAAATCAATTAAAATAAATTATAGTAAACCCCACGTATTTCTGACTTACTTTTTTGGTTTAGTAGGGAACCGTGCATGACAAAAACACAACGTTTCTTTATTCAGATAACTAATTATATAATTATGAAGGTAACTCTTTAGTTGAGCTTGTAGTAAGCTAGTAAGTATAACACTGCACTGAAAGACAATTTTATGTATTTCATTTTCCTGCAATAATCATAATTTTACTGTAAGAACCTCGTAAGAGCATACATTTTTTTATGTAAAACTTAAACTTGTTTATGTTAAATAAACTTTAAATACACGTAACTGTGTTTAGCGAAAAATTTAGCTAATAAAAGTTTAGCAAATAACGAATATTCAATTTCAACTAAAAATAATTCCTGAATATGGTGCGTTTATTGCAATTGTATAAGGTCAAATTGAATTAAGTGCTGAGTGGTTTAGACAGTTCAAGGTAACATTACTTTTTTTATTAAATGATTTTTTTCAGTTCCTTGCACTCAAACAATTTAAAACTAAATTATTTAATCCAATCAAGGTCACAAGTTAAATAAGTAATTTCTATTGTACGCAGTACAGAATGCTAATAAAAAGAAACCATCAAGTTTTTATATCAAAATATTTATAATATTCCAATTAAATTATTTATTTATTAATTGATTGATTAGGTTATTTAGCGCAGTCTTATGTAAAGTTACTGATCAACACGGTTACGGAAGTTGTTTAAATGAAAGTGTTTATTACATTTTTAAACTTTTATTACTTTATGTTATATTAGTTATTACGAGACATAACATTATGTATGAAGTGTTACTACGTTTTTTAATACATCGGAAAACCTTTAATAAATACATGGAATATTATTTATTCCCTTAAAATCGGGGAATATTAAAATATGACTTCTAAGCAACTCATACATTCGTTTAAAAGTTACAGTTTTACAATCTACTACGCAGTTATAAAAGATACAATTTCAATCAAAAATTAATTGTTGTATTAATTAAATAATTATTTTAACGTCTTCTTTAATGGAGCGATAATTGTTTAATGAGGGGTCATAAAATATACATCATCCAAAATCGCTTCGAAAAATATATCGATGATCAATATTGTAAACGTATTTATACATTTTAAGCTCGGAGCTCTATATATGTGTATACATATTCCATAATACATTCGCAATATTGGAGTACAACACATATTTTTCTTTGATCTTGTGCAGCTTCTGCTCTCGTGTCTGTCTGTACTCAGATATCCTCATATCTATTTTGTATTTACGTAACATGTTGTACTTAATTTCGGGATATACGTTTTCCTACGATTACAACTTCAAAGTGAAAGTGAAAAGTTTAGTGGCATATTAGTTAATGTTGCTTAGAGAAGTGATTTTCAACCATAATTATTTCATTGAGTAGTTAACAAAGCACTCCACGAATATTCGTCAGAAATGATTTTGTTTTCGTGTTGCGTGACGTGTGACATGTGACGAATTGATTTTATTTTAATGTGGCTAAAGAAAGTTTACTTTAATGCGTATTTAGTTACTTTTGTAAATCATAAAGCAGAAGGGTCTGGTCTGGAAGAAGTCGCCATTGGTGCAGATCTTAGAGATAATGGCAATTATACTCATGGAAAGTTAGAAAGATAGCAAAGTAGTAAGTGATCAATAATAAATATTTGTTAAAGATAAAGTAAATTCGTAAAAATTTGTTTTCTATTGTTATTTAATAGTAATCAGGATTCAGTAATAGCCTTTCCGGTCCGGTCCGGTCCGGCCCGGTGATTCGTTTTTTACGGCTTTTGTTATTGTTATTGGTTTAATAAATATTTTGACTTTTTTAGTGATTCCCGTATTTATTTATTTTAATGTACAACGCCACGGCACGGCTTGCTCTTTAGTACCTTTTTTTCTTTTATTCCATTTTAGTGCACCTAAAATGTTTACGATTCAATTATATTTAGAAAATATAAAGAATACAAAAGTTATTTCTTTTGTTACTGAAATTACCAATGATATTCGGTGAAGGTTATGATGTTACGAGACCGTTAAATCGAAAGTCGTAATGATCTTTTAATACTTAAATGTAACAGGCGGAAACACGAAAAGTTTTAAATAAAAAGAAAATTTTATATACCTTTTTTTTTTAATATGTACACGTTTATTGAAAGTTGGCGTACACAAGAAGTGGGAGAAAATGGGACACTTTTCTCTCATCCCTTCTTACACTAGCATTTGGGTATTATAATATTTCAGTGACTCCTTTATTCAGTGATTCCTTCGCTCCATTTACTCCTGTTTAGAAGATTAATATTAATTTAATAGTCTTTATCCTTTCAAAGAAAGTCTTTCTATTTCTACATCTAAATCATCTAATCTTATTTATTAGTAACAGCAACTTTGTTGTATCCCCAACCCAAAATAGAATTTAATTTCCTTTTTACTTCAGATGATGTTCCAAGCCAAATAAACATTATACACGCGTAACCAAATCATGTTTATCTCATCAAAGGATCTATATGTAATATTCCATCACTAATAATTAATTACATTAGCCTCAGCGCTCTTGATTAACCAAGCTCGTGCTCCTAACATATCATCTCAGTACGGCGTCATCCATTAACGTCAAAATATGTAAACCTCTCCTTAGTCCTCACTCAACAATACATTCAAGGAAATGTCAAAATTATTTGTATTATATCTAAATGTGGTTAAGATAGAGATGTGGAAGAACCTGGCAACAAATGAAGATGAAGATGAAGAGATGTCGTTATTGTTTATTGAAGCAACAAAGTATCTTATTAGGTGCTCACATTCTGCTTCTATAATGTAATAATAATTTGGTTCACTAATTTAATTACAATAGTTTCACAATCTTAATTTATTATAGAATTAATTCAATTGTTTCATTATATTAATCTTCTATTTTCTACCATATACATACTCCAATTTCTGTTTTAAAATTTTGTTTAAAGGCATCATCTTCACAATTTCTAAATCGAGAGATTCTAAACGGAGCAATTATCAATAAATAATATTAGTGATGCTATGTATATTCAGAGTCTTCTAATTCTATTTGTAGTAAGTGAACTTCTTTGCGAATGTTAGCACAAAAGAAGAAAAGAGTTGTGGCACCGTTAAGTTCAAATTTTGGCATTATCTGTCTTGGAAATGTATCCCATAGAAATCGTATGTTTTCGCAAACGATTACTCTAGGAGTCTCCTGGTGAATATTTTCGCAATAACGGTTTAATATAATCCAGTGACGTACGATCAGCAGTGTGAGTATGGCCTTTTTAATTTTATTTATGTCCAGGTACTATTCCTACAGCGAAATGGACAAATTATTGTAACATAACACTTGATTCCTGATTGTTCTTTTAATAGCGGCACTTTTTCAGTAATCTATGTTTAGAACCTGGAGACTTACCAAGACAGACGAAGGCCTAAAGCGGTACTCGGTAAAAGGACCATATGATATTCGGACGACTATATTTGTGCCGAGGCTTTCATTAGATCTCACGCGAAACCTACTTTATCTAGCCGTAATTGTCTTGGTTTATCTCTGACTATACCGCGTCTTTAAGTTCTGAGTCTGAAACAAACCAGATTGAGAATTATTATGACAAAATTGCAAAATGATTTATATTCATCAAAAATATCTTGAAACTGGTGATAATACTTGAATAAGTTTTAGCTTTTATATTTTGAAATTGTATATATTTTATATCAAGCTATTTTTCAATAAATTTAAACTACCGAAACTGTTCTTGCGGTCTGGAAAAAATGTTTCTTACCATATATCTTTTACAGAGAATATACGACAAGTAAATGTATTTACTTTAAAAGAAAACTTTATTACCAAATAAGGAGTTGTTAAATTGTGACTTGAAGGAATATTATAAGAACAAGAAACATTCGTAATTATCTAGTTTCTCGTAAATGTATCATGAAACTCGTGTTGAAGTTGTAAAATAGAGAAGATGTTTAGATTTATTATAATAATTATAATAAAACACTGCAGCTCGTAGAGAAAAGGACATGTTAAAGAAAATAAAGTGACCTACATCACGTGCAAGTGATCTGGCTGCTGAACATGACTTCTTTGCAGAATTGTACAATTAAATTAATTGTAAGTAAATGAACCAGATTGTGTTAAGGGAGCTGTATACAGTACACTAGTAACTTTTAACAAAGTTAAATTTTAACTTTTACTTCACTTTTTAATTTTAAAAGTTAAGTAAGTTAGTTTTTTATTATCTGAATCATACATTGCCTTTTAGTGTATTTAATTATTTTATAAAGTAAAATCTAAGGAATTATATTCTTTATATATAAAGAAGCATACCATTTAAACCATATTAACAGCCTGTGGTCAGCAAGGTTCAATTATTCAAAAAAAAACTTTTTGATATTCAAAACTTTACCCCTTAATTAAAATTTTAGTTACTTTATTTTGATTTTTTCGGCTAGCTACTTTCACAACACCTATTAGTTTTACATATTACCAACCTTCAAAAGATATATGTCAAGTTTTTGCTTTAGCTTTTTTCTGTATTACCTATAATAAGTAGATCTTCCCCGTTATTACATTTTCTCGAAAAGTTGACAACTATAATCGAGTTACAACACTTTCATGTATTCAGTTGGGAAAGACTATCATCTGTTGGTTTAATCTCTCTTCGGGAGAGAGTGCACAATTAAGTCAAAGAAGCATCTATTTTTCCGCTTCTCTTACGAGTACTATGCGCTTAATAAATAACAGTAAATAATCATTAATCCATTTCATGTATAATTAATGTTACGCGTACGAGACAAATACCAGTTTTCAGCAACAACACAACTGGTCCAGAGATTTGAACTTAGAGATATTCATAGAAAATATTAAAATAGCGATGATGCTCTAAATCTAACAGTCGCATTGTTAGAGGTATTTAATTTGAATAGAGTACTAATATGAAAGTATAAGACTTAACTTAAATTGTATCAGCCAAACCTTTAAAATATCAACTTTATTAATAAAACACTTCATATATTAAGGCAGCAGCCGTTATTTAAATATCTATTTATTAATTAAGCTGTCACACATGGATTCTATCAGATTTTGACATGATAGTCTCCATGTGTACACCAACACACCCACACTAACGTTCGCACTCGATACACCGTTTTGTTATTCCCAATCCTAGTCATATCATAAACACCATTTGTATTCATTAAATGTTTAATATACGAACTTGTTCTTCTAGCGTTTAACTTTCTTGTTTATAAATATATAGTAATAGAAAATTTGTAATTACCTTTGAGGTTTGTCAACAATATTGACTATGATTGAGACATTACTTGTATTGAATTTTACGTTCAGGATGTCATTTAAAAACAACATTGTTTTGGCGTACGTGATTGTTGAAATGTAGAATATGAAATTATTATATAAATCATTTAAAGTAATTCTACTTCAGGGGTTTAAAATATAAAGTTTGGGAATGGTGTTAGGGCAAGTGAAATATTTATAAGTTGTTGCCTTAGAAAGTAGGAGAATTTCAATGATGTAAGAGTGCGTCGACCCACATTTAACTCTGGAATTACTAATAAGCACTCTGAAGTATGCCCAGAGGTGCCTGACCAATATAAGTAGCTAAGCTTTGAGAAAAATAGTGGTAAAGTCTTTAATCAAAGTTATCTGTAAACTAAATGTGGAACTGTTCTCATTTAGTGAAATGGTTTGCTAGGGGAAGAATCAGTCAACGCAAGAATAGTCGCTTATATTCTGAGAAGTGAAGTGGTTTCGCCATTTGTAGCTCATCAATGAGACATTTCACATAAACGGCTGAATTTTGAACAATCTCTTTCATATAAGATTTCAAACTGAGTCCAAATTGTTTACTGGGACAGGGGCTTAAGACAAAGACTCTTTACAAAGTTATGTGCCCAATGTGAATCCGCGCTTAACCAATACAATAATATACATTCTTTCATCTTCATCATTTTTATAAAACTATTTCAATTCCTATTAATTTCATCTTACCTTTATTGCTCACAAATACAAATTTCACTGTAATATATCGTATCTTGTATTTCATGTTTGATACCGTCTTTCTGATGATTTGATGATCCATTAATGACGCCCTGCTATGCGTTAAATGACACAAAACGCATGTATTTTCAAGTCAAAACAACTTTTGTTTCTTTTGAGACCTACATTAAGCGTACGTGACTTCCAAGACGTAGCAGCACTGTCCGCCCTGTAGAGAAATGTGAGAAGATCGCTCTCAATAAAATGTTTTTCTAAAACCTAGAAAGAAAGTGTAACATTGTCTTTGACTGCCCTTGTTATTTCAATGCACGATTTATAAAAGGAAGTTATTCTAAATATACAGGCGCCACGTTAAAAATATGTATCAGTTATATCTTTATTACTACAGTAAAATATAACTTAAGAAGAATAAATATTACGTTTTTTTGTTCAATAATTGTCAGGTAAGACTTTTCAAGTACTTGTTAACCGGATATCCTGACCGGTTTATTATCACCTGACCATTAACCACCTTTTTTTTGCAAGTAAAAACACTTTAAAAGTTAATGGTTTAATAATGCAGAAAAAACAATAAATTTCAAAGAATTTTACAAAGTACATTTGCTGATAATTTGAAATTTTATTTAAGGTGGTATTAGTAACTGATATATGATGTTTCAAATAGTTATCATGATTTAAATAGTCAAGGTTTGATCTGGTGTAGCTTATCATAATTTTTAATCTTGTTACTTCGAGATTGCATATAAATTTCATTCATTTAATTTTACTTAGCTTAAAATCGAATATCACACCTTGTACATTTAAACCATGACAGCAAATACATTTATATAGTAGGTTTTGTTTTATTTCATTTATAATAAATCATATAACTATCTGTAGAGTGCAGTGCAGTGCAGTGGGTAATAAAACATGTTCGACTTGTTTTGCGTTCTGTGACTAGTACGCGTATTCATTATAATCACATTATAGATGCTTTGTAAAAAATATATAATTCTATATAATTTATAACAATATTTGTATCGTATCGCGAAAGTTTCTCTGACACACAAGGCCTTGTAATAAGCCCTACGTACTCGTTGTGTAGTCAAGCTGTCTGAGAGTTGAGCTGCAACGCCATCACCGCCGCCACGCCGTCCACCGTCCACGTTCACCGGCTCATGAATACTGTGTGAGGTCACAAGGTGTTCTAAAAACAATACGGGTGTATTAAACAGAGCATGAGTTTCTAAAACCGAAAATAAAATAATAATGAGGCAAAACTGTGCTCTAGAATGCGCTTCTAATCATTATAAATTATTGGGAGTGTTGGCCTAAATGATATACACTACATAGCACATACTATACTATTATTTCTATCTCTAGAAGATCGATCTATTATTGAGAAGAAATTTACGCTTACGAAATATCCGCATAACTATTGCATACATATAAAACGAATATACGTACACAACGCCATAGGGAAAATATTCAGGAGAATCAAATTACATTAGTAAATTCTAAAATCTAGTAAATTATTTTATTTTATTTTAGTATTAGTATCTAGTATTCTAGTATCTAGTAATATTTATAATAGTAGTAAAATAATTTACTAGATTTTAGAATTTACTAATGTAATTTGATTCTCCTGAATATTTGCACTGCGGGCACGAATAATTTCCCTATGGCGTTGTGTACGTATATTCGTTTTATCGATTCATACACAAACACGCAGGTATGGACCTGAAATACTCCTACATATATATATGTGGTTGTAATTTATAATATTAATCTGTACTTTACATCATGTGAATATTCACTATGTTAAATACGCATGCTACGTTCCTCTCTATGAATAGATTGTCCTGCGATTTCAGTCTCTATTAGATGGCGAAGTCAAATATTTAATCGACGGATGTCAGGTTTTTTCACAGCGTTAATTCGCAGTGTAGCCCCAGAAAACATTTTGGAGTCACTTTGACATCATATTGAAGATGCATTTGATTTTTTTGTCATGAAAGAGTTTATAGTTTAGTTTCTCACAGTCGTTCATATGGCGAATTCCGGCAGGTGAATGGCGAAACCATTTCACCTGTCGGAATACAAATGAAGATAAAGTTGATGCAAACTATAATTGAAGTGCAATAGTGATAGAAACGTCACAAAACAGATCACTTCACCAAATTGTTTACTGTGGTCTTGCGATAAGCAGGATCATTTCACAGCTTAGACGTCAACAAGTTGTCAGCATTGCCATCACGCAATCGGTCAAGCACATTACGATTTTATACAACTTACCACTTTCAATCAATTTGAATATATCGTTAAATATTTGAAACTGCAAACGTGATTTTTATTTGCATAATTTTTTTCCATAAAACTGCAATGAATGCATACTCTGTAGTCATGTCCCAATGTTTATTCAACCAGGTGGTCACTTACCTCATACCAACACCACCCCACTTCATTCCACCCAATATCTAATCGAATATTCATCTTGCATCACATAGAACACTGAACGCAAAACAGAGAACACACCCATCTCTCTCTCTTCGCGTTCTCATACATAAATATCCGATTATTATTTCAAAGCGCACTTTATCCGCCATCATTAGTTTATTCGCATATAAACATCAGATATGCCAGTACAATATATTCATTCCTTTCCTTTGATATATTTTTCTATTACGCGTATAAATATTTGTATTAAATTACAAGATTTCTAGAACACTGTCCTGTCCATTCATTGCTGATTACTGACTGGTAGCTAACGACTAGCGACTAGTGACTAGCGACTGCCATTTATTCAGATCCAATTAAACCAGAGGTGAATACAGATGTGTAATTATGGAACTGATTTCTACAATTAATCAATGTTTTTGTTCTGTAATAAGATCCCTAATTATTTTATTATTAATAGTAAATTACACAGTAGGTTTATTGTTTATTGGAACATATAATGATTATTAAATTCTAAATTTAGTTTTGAGTCGACTCTAGATTGAATTGATAAAAAGATAGAATTGATTGTTGCATAAAATTGATTTATATGAAAAATCTCTGTTTGTACAAGTAAATTATTATAAGTTACGAGTAAATAACTAACCTAACGTAACTATTTCTTCCTCAAAACGTTTATCTACTAATTTTAGATAATATTATGTGTATAGACAGTTTACATCGAGTCTTCTTGGTGAGCGCACGTATTTACAATAAACAAAACAATAAAATAAATAGTGATCTTTTTTTTTTGCAAATTATAATATTTTTTTTCGTGATTTATTTTTATTTAAATTATAATTTATATTATTATTAAGTGTTATTAATAAGAAGTGAAGTAACTTCTATTTAATTATCACTGGTTAATTAACAATATGGATATGGAGGTTGAACCTCCCGATAAAAACCCGAACAATAAAAACAACTCTGTGACTAACAAATCATTTCCTACAGATAAAACATCCAGTGATATAACAGAAAACTTAAATAACAATAGTGACAATGTTAAAAAAATATTTAATAATTTATACAACACAGAAACAAAATATGACTCGTATAAAGTAATGATAGTTAAAAATAATAGTGATGGAAATACATTTTTTAGTTCTCTTAAATTAGCAGAAATAATTTGTAAAATTAGCAATAAATCTAATATAATAGAAATTAAAAAAGTGGGAAGAAATAGAGTAATCGTTCAATGTGCTAATGCAGTACTAGCTAACGAAATTACCAAATCAACATTGCTGAAAAACAATGGGTATGAAGCGTTTATCCCATTTTACTGGTGCACAAAAGTAGCTATTATAAAAGGTGTTGATATTGAATATTCGGAAGATACAATTTTAAATAATATAGAGTGTCCACCTTTTAAAGTAACGAGAGTGCAAAGGTTAAATCGAAAACTAAGAGTTGACGGAGCTATAAAATATGAACCCAGTACAACAGTGAAATTATTCTTTGAAGGACTTGCTATTCCTGCTTATGTTTACATGTGGAGAGTGAGACGAGCATGTGAACCATTTGTACAACAGACGATACAATGTTATAATTGTTTTAAATTTGGACATGCAGCCACAAAATGTAGAGCAAAAGTAGCAAAATGTAAATTCTGCGGAAGTGAAGATCATTTACGTACTGCATGCACATCTCCTAATCCGACATGCATAAATTGTAAACTTAACCACGAGGCTACAGACAATGAATGTCCTGAAAAAAAAAGACAAATCAAGATAAAAGATCTCATGGCCCAACACAATCTCAGTTTTTATGAAGCAAAATTAGAATTAACAGAAAAAAATACAGACTATTTATACTCAGTAAGAACTCAAAACTCTTTTGAAGCTCTAAACTACAATGAGACTTTTCCAAATATCACTAATAAATACAATAGTATCAACATAATTCCAACATACAAACCAAACCCTTTAACCAGAAGAACCAATACCAGAGTGAATAAATCAAATACAGGTAACTCATTACAAAGATCTTACAGTCAACCACAACCTACGACATCCAGTAAAGAACCATTTCCAAAAAGAAGAAGAGAAGAAAAGAAACCTAACAATGAAGAAAGTGACACATTCCTTAAGAAAACTAATCAAGAAAAAAACAGAAAGCAAATCAACCAAGAGAAACCTGATATTACAATGGAAAATTATGATAATGATACCTGCTATAAATCAATATATAATAAAAATAATGATGACAAAATTAAAGATACAAACAAAGACCCTAATATTACATCCCAATCTCTTAGAAGCTACAAGAAACAAATATCTAGTGTACAATGGCCAAACTCGTAAGAAAACATCAATATATAAATTAAGTTTATTTTTTAATAAAAACTCTATTCACATCACTAAACCAAATCGGTTTATAAATTTACTAAAATATTAAATCAACAACAATTATATAAACATAAAGAAAAAATAAAATATATAAATAAATCGAAAAACAAGACATTAGATATAAAAATTAATCATTAATTAAAACAGTTAAAATGATAAATTTTATTCAATGGAATTGCAGAGGAGTCAGATATATTAAAGAGGAACTACAACATATGTTACAGAAGCATAACATACATATATGCATACTATCAGAAACGTTTTTAACAAAAAATCTCAATTTCAACATCAAAGGTTATTTTATTGAAAGAGAAGATAGGATACAGAATACAAACTATAATCCCCACGGGGGTGTTGCTATCTTGATTCATAAATCTATAAAATATAAACGAGTAATGCTAAATAACCCATTTAATTCGGTCGAAATAGTTGGAATAATTTTAACACATAACGAAACTGATGTAATATGTATTTTATCAATCTATGCTAAACCGAATCATAAACTATCTAATTCTAATTGGTCACAGATAAAACAACAAATAGATGTTCCTGTTATACTTGCTGGAGATTTTAACGCGACTAATCTTGCTTGGGATATAAATTGTCCAGGTAGTCAGTATGAAGGTAACGAATTGTTAGATTTCATAGAAAACGAAAATCTAAATATTATCAACGAGGATAAACCAACTAGAGTAAGCAATCTCAGTACAAGGGACAGTATATTGGATCTCACATTGGTATCAATGACGTTAACACAACAAATTACTTCGTGGCAAGTTCTTGCAGATAGCTTAGGTAGTGATCACTACCCAATTTTTTTCTGTTTGAATGACTATAATAAAGACCGTTACCGTACATCTGAATATTTAACGAGGAGAAATTTCCGAAAAGCAGATTGGGAGAAATATAGCCTTGAAATAGAAAGCAGAATTTCAAACCTTAGCACAAATGGAATCACAAGTAATCCCCAAGATGTTGAAAACAAATACAACCAATTTAGAGATGTTATTAATAATTCGGCAGACATACATATCCCATCTACCAGATTGTATAATATAACTCCTAATAAAATAAAACCGTCTTGGTGGGACACAGAGTGCAATAAAATGATAGCTCAAAGAAAATTAGCACTAACTATTTTTAATAAAAACATGACAATGGCGAATTTTTTAAATTATAAAAAACATCAAGCTAAAACCAGACGATATTTTAGAGCCAGAAAAAAAATAGAATGGCAAAATTTCTGCGAGAATTTAAACCCAAACACAACAACCAACATTGTCTGGAATAATATAAGAAAAATTAACAATAAAAGCTATAGTACTAAAAGGATAAGTGATAATGAAAATTTAATAGAAGAATTCATTAAAAAAAAATTTCCACAGAACAACAATTTAAATATTACTACCACCACCATCGTAAAAGATAATTTTCTAGATAATAACATAAATAAAAATGAAGTAAAATTCGCGTTAAATCATAATAAAAACAGTAGCACAGGATTTGATAGAATAAATTACAAAATGATACAAAACTTACCTGACAATGCAATAAATCATCTTACACAAATATATAATCAGTCATTAAACACTGCTGATATACCATTAGACTGGAAAAAACATATCGTTGTTCCTATATTAAAAACAGGAAAAGATCCAAACAAAGAAGAATCATTCAGACCAATTACTTTACTATCATGTATGGGCAAAACTATGGAATCCATCATCAAAAACAGACTGGAGTGGTATCTCGAACATAATAAAAGATTACCTGAGTTACAATTTGCGTTTAGAAAAACAAGAAGTACACAGCATAACTTAAACATATTGAATATCGATATTCAAAGAACATACAGTAAAAATCATTATATGATAGCTGCTTTCATTGACATTGAAGCTGCTTATGACAATGTTAATCTAAAAATATTAAAAGAAAAAGTAGAAAACATAGGTATATCTTCCAAAATATCCAACTGGATTATAAACTACTTCCAAAATAGAGAAATAACAGTTAGATACAATAATAAGTTAACTGGTCCTATACTATGTAATCACGGAATTCCACAAGGCTCAATATTATCTCCCTTATTATTCAACATATACACAGAAAAGTTAACAACATTATCAGATAACAACACAACAGTACTGATGTATGCAGATGACATGGTTATTTATAGTATGGGCCATACACAAGATATAGCTCAAAACAGATTACAATCGAAATTAAGAAAACTAGATATTTTACTAAAGGAAATCAAATTAAATATATCGTCAGAAAAAAGTAAAATAGTTATATTTACAAGGCATAGAATAAACTGCAGTCCAAAAATAACCATCAGAAATAAAAATATAACTGTTAGTTCAAATACCAAATTTCTGGGTATATTCTTTGATACGAAAAGCACTTGGGCGAAAGAAATTGCACATATTATTAACAAATGTCAAAAAGGCTTAAATTTGATGCGATGTATAGCAGGATACAAATGGGGCGCACACCCAACAACCTTAATAAAAATATATAAAGCTATTGTTAGACCGCATATTGACTATTCTAGTACTATGATCTGCACCGCAAATAACTCAAGATTAAAAAAAATTGAAATTATACAAAACAAATGTTTAAGAATAATATTAGGTGCAATGGTTTCAACACCAATCCAAATCCTCAACTATCAAACTAATATTCCTCCGGTAAATATCAGAATACAACAAATATCAGACAGTTTCTTTTGTAAAAACAGACATAACTCATGTGGCCCCTTAAATACAAGATTATCTAAACTATATGTTCTTTATAATAAACCATATTGGACAACTCATAAAAAACCGGCACTTTTAACTAGTTTTGATAGATATAATAACTTGAACTTAGAGGTACACAACATTATACCTTTTTTCAAATTTCCATTAGAAATAAGCATGACAACAATACATACAGAAATAAATTTGTTCAAGAAGAATGACAGTAAGGAAATAACTTATCAAAAATATATGGAATATATAACAAAAGATGATATAAACTGGAGTATATGGTTTACCGATGGTTCATTCGAAAAAAACTCTAAAACTGGAGGAATTGGCATTTTCAATTATAATACAGATCAACAGTATAAATACAAACTTAACAACATCACAAATTCTTATAATACAGAAATAACAGCAATTATGAAATTACTAGAAATAATACAAAAAACTGACAATAAAAATATATTAATCTTCACAGATTCTCGTAGTGTTTGTGTATCTTTAAATAACAATAAATTCAAAAACAATAATAATAACAAAATATGTTCAATTAAAGAATATCTTTTAAAAATGGAAAAAAATGATATCAATGTTAAACTTATTTGGATTCCTGGACATGTAGGCATAAAAGGAAACGAAATGGCTGACAAACTGGCCAAAGAAGCTTGTGTAGATGGGGAAATAATAGAAATAAATTGGTCAATAAATGATTCCAAAAAAATAATTAAAGAAAATTGTATGGCAGAATGGCAGAATATATATAATGAGAAAAGTCAAAGTACTGGAAAAAATTTTTTTGCAGCGAATCAAAAAATTCCAACAACCACATGGTTTAATAAAAACCATTCACGAAGATATATTTCAACAAATTGTCGAATGAAATCTGGGCATTCTAGATGTCCAGCTCATCTGTACAAAATAAATATAAAAGACACACCAAATTGTAGATGTGGAGAAGAAGGGTCTTTGGACCATATAATTCTAGGGTGTCATCTTTTAACATCAAAAATTGATAGACTTTTAAATGATTTATGTAATGTAACACAGTTCCCAGTCAATATGTCCTGTTTAATGACAAGTGAAGCAACGGCGGAAATATTAACAAACTTTGTGATAGAAAATAATATAGAAGTGTAATTTAAGTTAAAATATTTTATTTAGTATGTATTTAATTTTAAGTTTAATTTTTTAAAAGAATCAATTTGTTTTGTATTTATTAGAACAATTATAATTTATATGTAAATTTTTATATAATTTTACAAATAAAAGCAATGGCAAGAAGGCTGAATAAGCCAAAGCCTAAATAAATAAAAAAAAAAAATATGTGTATAGAAGCGAACTAGGGACCGGAAAACTAACATAAAATATCCGATAAAGTTACATTATTTTTCTGGTCACTAAGTTCAGTTAAACAAATACCAAAACTTTGCATATACGCTTAAATAACATGAGACTTACATGTATAAGTGACTTAAGACTATAACATAATGTGAATCGCGCAAAAAAATTTTAAACAAAAGAGTATGGTAATAACATCGAAGCAATTTTAAAATGGATCTTTTTCATAAAGCAATATTTTTAGAATTTTATTTAACATATTGCTTTAATACATTTTAATTCTCATAGAAAAGTTGCTTTGTGTATAAAAATGAATTATTACGTTTATAATACACTGACATTATTTTATATCCTTAAGGTATTTTCCTGAAGAAATTAAATACTAATTTAAATAATAATTATTACTAAGGTACATTCATAGTGAAGAAGAAAAACAGAAAAGATAATATAAAAAAAAGAAATTTAATTAAAATACACAAAAAATAAAGAGAACGTAATGAGAAATATATGATTGAGTTTTTACATTTAGATCCAATTTCTGCTTATAATTTTTCATTTGTTAGAAAATTTCTTTTTATTATTTGATAATTTATTCATATATTTATTAAAGAAAAGAGAAAACAAGTTTATTTCATAAATCAATCCAACGTTGTCGTTGTCGTTGTCGTTGTCGCTATCCGATCCGCAGATTTTATCAAAGGAGTAATCGTGTTGTACCCGTACCTAACTTAATCGATATTGTAATTAAATAAATATAATCATATTTCTCTATTTAACGCGGAAATCAATCATTTTATATAAAAGAAAAACAAATAGTTGCTTCCAATTACTAATCACGTTAATAATCTACCGATAATTACAACAACTTCTGCAACTTCTGAAGCTGCATTATAGTCAGGTATAACTATTCAGAAAATAAATCATCTAATGTAGAAAATTAGCTGAAAAGTTGGTACTCTTGTTTACAATTTATTGTAAAATTAGTTATAAATTTTAATGATTTAGGCGTTAAACTTGCAAAAATATCGGCCAATACCGGTCTTTTGGCAATATCTCCTTACCCTTAAAATTAAAATAGTTATTACAAAATGACTGATTTTAGCCGCCATTTTTTTCAAGTGAGAGACCTAAATCATTTCAAGACTGGTAAATGAAATATTCAGACACAGTGCCCTTAAAATAGTTAGAAACGTTTGCTTACCAACTTTTCCGCCAATTTGCCGCATTCTGTCTCAATTCGCGATTTTGTGCCACCAGACTATTAGATCTGGAACTGGAATGTCACTTTTCATCGTACATCGGTACAACGAATCAAGCTATTTTAAATCAGATAATAATCTGAACACTCTATTCTCGTTTCTAGTAACTCAATATTTATTATCATTGTTCAATCAATTCTTTGATGATGATGATGATTATATTCTTCATGGCTTTCAACAATAACTAACATTAATCAATAGTTAGTATTATTAACATAAATCCATAGTTAATAATAATAATTTAATTAGGTTACTAGGCAGGTATGGCATTACCTTTCTTCTGAAGAAGTTCTCTCTGTCTGTGGCTGATGTAGAATTGTGTTTTCTTTTATTGCTAAAGTTTCGTATTTGAATGCGGTATGATATTAGAAAATTACTTGCAACTGAATAAAAAACAAAAAACTTGTATATTACGTAAAATGCACAATAAAGTTACCCAAGAAATCTACTAATATTTGTACCGACCACTAACATTAGTCGATTTTTCGAAACCTATGAATTAGATATTAAACGTAAAATATGAGTTTATTAACATCACAAGAATTAGGAAATATTAACACCTACATCAATATCCTACAATTTGTTACCTTCAATTTGAAGTATGATCCAGTAACCTTGAATATAATATGCAAACACTTAGAACATAGATAAACAAAGTCTTCACATTTCGCTAAGTTACTTTAATTAATATATATAGATATAAACTTAGTTTCAAAGTACTAGAACTCGTACAAGTAAACCAACCAGACCGGAAGATGAGACATTTACATAATAGAGAAGAAGTTTGTACTGGTATTGTCTTACAACGAGCAACCTCTTTGACAACTTCATGCACGAGTATATCACCCACGTATTTGTTTGTTTTGTGTAATGTCACAAAACATAATGTGATTCTCCTGGAACATTTTATGGTGTTGGGCTTGTTGCGCTATCATTTATGTTGTATCATTCACTACACTTTGATAATCAGAAGCGGATTGGCAATAATTCAGTTATGGCATATGAAATTCTCAAATTGATGGCACTATTGATGCTTGATAACAGACAAATGTGTCGTCAGATTGATAATAGGACATTTACAGGACGCCATGACCAATCAAAAATTAGGATTCCAGATCTAATCGACTAGATACAAAAAGAACTGGGCGAATATGATCCAAGTTATTGAAATCACTAGAGAAGAATTATCTTTCGAATATGTTTATCATAAATTTACGTCGGGTTACTTTAGGATAAAGAGGGAGATCTAGTTCTGGCATCCCAGTCAACATTTAGTGAAGTGTCTCTTTTTGTGACGTTTCTATCACTATTTCACTTCAATTATAGTTCGCATCAACTTTATCTTCATTTGTATTCCGACAGGTGGAGTGATTCCGTCATCTGTAGCCGATAAAACAGACATTTCATATGAACGATTGTGAGAAACTGAACCATAAAGGAACTCTTTCATGACAAAAAAATCTCCAATATGATGTCAAAGTGACTCCAAAATGTTTACTGGGATGGTATGGTAGTGACACTTCAAATTTCAATTATATGCAGTGCCCAAATTTACTAAACATCCATGGACCATACGTTAAAGATCACTGCTCTTAAAGCTTACGACATATTACATGTGGTATATTTATGGCAAAAATGTAGCCCGCAGCATCTTTGCATCATATTTCACAACTGTGACCCTTTTTATGGACAAGAGGTACATTTTATACCGCATCCATCGTCGTTATTGACTGTTATATAAAATCAAAGCAATGAAAAACACAAAATTAAAGATTACAAAAATATAAAGGGCAGAGAATTTCCTCAACGTAGCGCAACGATAAAACTAATTTTCGAATCTAGTGCGTCACTGTTACTATAATAATTTATGTAAATTTATCATTAAAATTCCTCAACATCGTAATTTATTTCGTTGTGAGTTTTCATCATGATTGTAACTTAATACCCCACAAAGTTTTCTAATGCATATAAAATATGAATAAATTACATTAACAATGCACTATTATCATTTTCATTTCTTGTGAAAAGCGCATTAAGTTACATTTAAATATTAAATGGGTTATTCTTTTCATGTTCTTAGAATGCGATAAGAATATGTAGTGACTTTTGTATGAATTGGTTGGCTGTTCCGCTAAGCGCTAAGCGCTGAGGCAACGGCAACGGCACATCAGTCTTCATCATCATCAGGTCTTCTCGAGGCAGCAGCTGCAACAGTTTAACAGATCAGCGTTTTACGCAAGCGCAGTATTCACGGTTGGATGTCCCCGTCCATCGCGAGTCCGCCATTCGGTCTGGCTTTAACAGAATTCTTAAACGCAATCACAGGATGTTCTTTCGCGTATTTATTTGTTTAAGTATTTATAGTATCATTGTTACTCCGTCGTGAGAATGAGGCGAGTTTCTTATTGTTGGATGGTGATGACTTGTACATGTGATGTGACCAATTGCATGACAACTGTAACACTGTTTCTTTTATTGCCGCTATAAAAATACGCCGTAATTTGTAATCGTTTTTATGAAGATATGCCAGATCCATTTTTTTCTAATCAACTGTAACGATGTACGATGTATATCAAGAAACGTGGGAGAATATTAAGACATAAGAACTTTATGAGACCCATAGCTACAAATATATTTGAAGTCACAAATTATGCCTTTTTTTGTGACTAAAACAGCCCAATTGACCAAATTAAGGGCCTACAAAAGTGTGAGGTACAGAGCAACTTTCAATAGTTGTATCATTGCAGTTAAGAGTCTGAGGAAGTGCGCACCTAATAACACAACTAAAGCAAATGTACTTAAAATTATTTATAAATAAATTCTTCAATCAACAACATCAGATGCAAAATATTTCCACACATCCATACATGTTGTTATGACGAAATTATTTCTTTGTTTTGAAGACACTCGTAGTTCAAAGACCTCACAATCTGGACCTTTATGTAGAAGTACATTAAATATTTACAAGTAATCTAATTATAACATCGTACGATTTTGTAATTACACAACATACTCATACGTTTAAACGACCTATGTTGACAGCCAACGATATGCAACGAATACATAAACATAAACATATGCTAGGATTGCATTGCTACACATATTTTGTATTGAGTAAGAAATTCAATCTAAAACGTACTTGGTATTATCCATTATTCAGATTTTACTATAACAAATATTGAAAAGTATAAATCCCATCCTATAATTCTTTTTGGTGCATTTTTAACACTACCTTGTTAATCCTTACTGGCTTATCTTTTAGTTATTTTTCTGGTATACAAAAAATTGGCCTTACCTATAATGAACGTGTAACAAAACTCCTATAACCAAAATAATAAGATGTACATATATTTTAATAATGCAACAACTCAATTAATAAATTTGGTAAAGTTTAAAAACATTTTAAATATTTAATTTTCAAACATATCTGGCAACACTTTAGACATTTGTATTTTATCATTTACCTAACAGATACAATTTTAAAGTAATCATTACATAGCATATATTTTCCTGTTATCCGCTAATCCGATTACAAATAATACACAGTAAACTTCTTAATTAGAACAGATCTTGTTAATTATCTTTTAAGTTAACGTCAGTTAAACCTAATCTAATTAAACAAATTAAGCTGGTCGTAACAAAGCATTTTATTTAATTATTTAAATAAATACAGTCTTATTGAATAGTGTAATGTATTTTGTAACGTATAATGAATGATACAATCATGAAATTACATAGTAAACATTGTTAGATATAGTTACAAATTAATAAAGTAATAAAAATGTTGTTTTGTTCGTTGCTTGATCGAATCGCTGCCAACTGCCAACTGCCAACGTTCATCTGAAAGAGAATGTTTGATAGAACGGCTGCAGCGACTGCCTGTTGCCACCAAGTCTGTCGTGTCGTGGTCGTGGATAGGGCATTGCCTCAAATAAGCTGCTTAGCATGATATCTACGTACATACTGTTTAAGAATACTTTGAGTAGTTACAACTACACTGTCAAAAAAGGGAGATACTTTACTTTATATTTATCGATGAAGAAGTGTACTTAAATCAAAAACAACTGAACATAGTTGAAAAATGATAATGTTCACTCAGAATATAGTGAGTCTTAGAGTACAGTAATTCAGAACGTGATGGCTGCTGTGTTTTGAAGTTTCGTTCAAGAGGACATAAATTATTTGTTCCGTAAATAATGATGAGACAATGGGGTTGTGTCCTATGTCTTAATTTCTATAGAAAAAATATAGAACATCAAATATTCAATTATTTTTTAATAACTCCTTATATGTTAAGAGATTTTAACAATTAAAAAAGTCATTTTGTCTCTTTAATTATTAAAGGGATTCAATGTTGTACACATTCCAAGTGCATGTGACATCACAATCCTTGTTTAAGGTTACCAACCTTACAGCTCATAAATCTCTACTATATGTATTTATATATCAAAATATCAAATATTATTTACAGCTATTTCAAGGAACAATCAAATTTCAATATTATGTCTGCGTTAGCAGGGTTAGATAAAATAAAAACTTATTATTCTTGGATTTGACTTGATTATTTGACTACCAACAGCTACAAAACATTACCACAGCACTGACCTAGTCAACAAATAACTGACGTTAAAATGCATTTTACGTCGTACAAATATGGCTGACCATTTCTAGCGCTAAAACTAATTCAAACTTTTAATTGCTATATCTCCGTCAATATTTAGATATTTAATAAAATAGACACGCCAATACACATTTATTAACATCAATTTCAATCAACAATTGAAAAATCGACCACTAAAAAATGAGGACACAAGCCTATTCATTATTGCACATCCAATTGCACAACACCCAATTTAAATAATAGGGAATATTATACTAAATTATCTGTATTATGTAGCATTAGATCGTACCATACTATTGTATAGAGTCACTGTGAAGTTAGTTAATATTGTTTTTGAATACATTGGAAGACATTATCAAATGCAGAAGCTTTAAAAAGAAAGAGTAACTGAAAACAAAATTATTTTACTTAAATTTACAGAAATCAGAAAATTTCATCAAATGGACTTAACTGCGTCTTTTGAGAGACTCTTATTATCGTACATTAAAATTTCGATTGTAATTTAAATTTAAGCGGATAGTTTTAGCAGTGTATCTGCATACACACTGCTTTGCAACACACATAAACAAAAACTACGTATACTATAAACCTTGATTTTTTAAATTAATATAAAGGTATATTCTCAATTTTTACGTAAAACTGTAATATAATTTTAATTATTATGATTTTCTCGCGCTTTATTTCCATTTAATTTTTTTGTACGAGTTTAAAAGCAGATTAAGAATTGCTGTTTGCTTTTATTAGTTGATTCTAAGTTATCTTTAATGCTTTTCAAGTGATAAATGCAGACTCATTGAAATCATGCTGTCAGTTCAGATGAGTTTGCATTTATTCTTTTTATTAAAAACATAACACCAGCACTTGGTGCTAGTGCTGATGCTAGCGATGCTAATTGCATGTATGGATGTTGGATCGCGTTCAAGACGTGGTTCAGAGATTTTTTGTTATTTCCGTAGTGTTTTGTTGTTGTTCACTTTCATTGAAGTCAGTGAATAGATAGTTAGCAATTAGTTCAATTATATTACAGGAATGAGGAAAAACATACTTACATACAAATGAACATGGAAAATATACGATTATTCGTAGAGATTATATAAAGGTAGCCAAAACATTCGTGATATCTTATGTGAGCTAGTGAATTATATTTTTTTAATTTACTGAATTTACGGAAAGTCTTATATAAACGTTTGTATACTGTTAAAATGTTTATAAAAATATGCTCTTTATACTAACACTGCTCTAGACTTATTTGCATGACCCACATATAACGAAACATCCCCTCTAGTACAATAATCTCAACAATGTTCCACTCACACACATTACAAGAAACTGAGAAAATAATAATCTACGAGACGACATCGTTCAATTCTCTCATTTATTCAGAGTCATATTTTGCAGTTCACCGCATACTTTTCTTAAATTCATTCATATTTTTATGTCTTTCTATATATACATTTTTACATTACATTTTTACATTTTCTATAATACATTTTTATATTCATATAAAGTTCAATAATCATTCCTTAATTGATTTATGACGGTTTTTTTTAAATGTCTGTTACATTTGACTGATCACAACACATTCTAGTATCAAGGTTAAGGCGAACAAGTAATAAAAGCTGCGTAAGAAATGTTAAATATTTTTAATATAAAAGTTACGATATTGTTATTTAATATATTTTCTCTTTTATTTTTGATTTTGTCATCGTTTTTAATAATATTGTATATTAAAAAATATCATCATATTTTATATTAATTTTTAATAGAAATATTTTTTTAATTATTTTGTATTGCGTTTAAATAACAATAAAATATTTCTAGATTAAGTGGAAGACTACAACAGATGCTAATGACACAATGGAGAACCAACCTGATCGACACAAAACCTCCATGGAGCGGTCTTGTATGATCTATCACCCATGTTGAATATTTATGCGTAAAACAAGTTAATTTAAATATATTATTCAGATTGGAAGTGAAGATATCTCTAATATTTCATATCTCCACATGCATTTTGCTTTTCATGTGCTTGCAATATTAAGTGAAACATTTCTGGATATACTCATATGAATGATTTGGAATTGCTTGTCATCGGATTTTAAGGTTTTCTAACAGAGTGTAATTAGAAGAAATAATTTTTTTGTAATTAGTAATTTATTTAATCCATTTCCTTCTCGAATTCAGTTCCCAAATACAAGTAGATTGTTTTCAATAGTCACTTAACAATAATTTTTTTAAGTAGCTTTCTTTTGCTAAAGAGTTTTCTTTTGTAATAATATTTTGCAAAGATTGCACCTCAAGATCATAAAGCGATTGCCATTGTATTCTTAGTACTATCAAGGTCTAAGTTTACTACACCGTCGACGTCATCGCATCTGGTTTTATAAATTATTTTTATATATTTACATTTCATTGTGAAGTTGTCAATGAAAAAATATATCTCAATATTTAAGTAAAACATGTTCGTAAAGTAATAACAGAAAAGTCTGCCCCCCTCCCCCCAAAACTCGATTCAATTATGACTAGATATTGTGATTAATTTGTTTTGGGAACTAAAAAACGTAATGATATCGCGCCAGGTCGCTATTATTCTCGGTGCGCCACTAATACGTATATCTAGGCAAATTAAACACTGAACCAGAGTGAGGGAGAAACAAATGCGCATGTATTGTGAAACACCGGTACTCGGACTAGATACGACGTAGTGTATAACCTAGTTACATTGAGTATCTACGAGTTGATGTACTTATTTTTCTTGTCATATTTGGATCTAGATACTTGAACTTTATTTTTATCTAAACACAAAAAGTTGTCTTATTAAATTCGCCCTGTTCCTATTCGCCTCTGTTAACAAAACAAAGTCCAAGTCTTAGTAATTATACACCTAGTTTTTGTTATTACTGTTGATTTCATTACGCATTGCTAATCATAACAAGTCGTACTTTTTAATTATTCATAAAATTTATTGACCCGTATGAAAGTCTCTGCAAAATCAAAGCAGTAATTACACTTACATGAGAAATATTATTTATATACAAAACGCAACACAATACTATGACGCAGACCATGTTTCAATTTCTTTGAAATATTTTTATCAACAATTATATTTCTTATTACGTCTTTTCTGATGGTGTCAGATGTTACTTTATTGAACATTATAAGATCAAAAGGTTAAATGTGAAGTATTTTTTTTATAATATTTCAATTTAATATGAAATTAATTTATTGTGATCAAAACAGTCTCAATGTTAAAATTAACATTTGACAAAATGACAATGGAACGCTGTTTTTCGGTTGAATGGTCATAAAGGTTTCTTAGCTCAAATGAATTTCTGTTATGCGAGTATTGTACATGAAGTGGACTAGAAAATATTTCTTTTTATTATAAAATGTTTGTATTTCAGTGTAATTATAATTTTCAAGCCATTGATTTGTCTTTCTTTAATGTCCAATTAACTTAATGATTAGCCTACAATGACATAGGAAGCGTTTGATGTCTAAGAAATAGCAATCCAGGTGTAAAAATATAGTGCATTGTTAAAAAATCACTTTTCTTTTGATCATCATGAAATTTTAAATATATATATTTTCTAAAGGGCCATCCATAAATTATGTCACGTGGGAAAGAGCGCAGTGAGTCCAGGAATTTTGGCAAGGGGAGAGAGGGGTCACAAGCTTGTAACGTCACAAAAAAAAGAGTTTAAAAAAAGTTGATTTTGTGAAAAAATATAAAACTTTCTAAAATTTCCACGAGGGATATTATATTTTTTTTTTTTTTTTTGAAAAAAAGTCTTAATAAGAAAACGTAATTTCCTGAAAAAATTAAAAATTTCCATGAGATCTTAAAAGAAAACTTTGTTGCCATTTACCAAAAACGCCATTTATTCTAAGAACAAATTTTTTTTATTAAAATGTTATTATTAATGAAATTTGTGTGTCGTAATTTGTGGCAGCACTTTATATAATACGTAGCAAAAGTTTCAATACTCCTTGCAATATTAAATTGTTAGATTTTGACTGTTATACTATTAGCAGTGGTGTATTGATAAACATTGAAGTGTAAAATTAATTACATAATAGTGTGCTAATGCAAAGAAACTCGAATACACTCTAGTGAAAATATTGACGACCTTTCATACTCGTTACCTTGCAATGGGGCGAAAAGCAATTAACTATTACGAAGTACAAAAAGTGTGTGACATTTTAAATCTAATCTTCAAATGAACCCACTTTATCCAAAAATACTTTATCCTTCCAACTGTCTCAAAGAAATGACATTCAATTTCAAAGACAAGACTTTTCGATTATTTTGTCCACTCACAACAAAAAATGAAGGACTTGCGTGAGATGTACGATAATCTGAGATCTGAACAAACCTTGACTCATGTTCTGAATTATTTGTGCACAATTCCTTTCTACTGTCTGTCTAGTGTAGTGTAGGTTATCACAGGTTATTCATGTAAGACTAAACGCACACTTTCTCTATACATTTTGTATATAGATCTCATAGATCTATTCAAGTTGTACACTTAGCCTAACCAACTACCATTTCTCCAACCTTTATTTACAAAACTCTTCAATTAATACGCATGCTTGTGGTATGACGCATTACTTCGTTCTAATTTTGATGCATTTCCTGACATGCCTCATACTTTTGAAATATATTTTTGGATACTGAATAAATCTCAATGCTGATTCATTTTGAATTGATATAAAATTTAAATACACATAATTAACATATAGAACAAATAACATATGGAACAATTAGCTGCCATATGTCCGTCAGACATTACGACTGGCAACTGACTTCAAGTGTGTTTGGCTTGCAGTACTTGTGTGTATTACTCATCAAAATAAATCAAAGAATAATTTGCAGAAATATTCACATGTGGTGGGGATGAAGTTGTGGTTCATAAGTGTCGTGTTACTAATTAGAGATAGTTTATCTTTTACGCAAATATCGCTTTGTTTTGAAATGACTAATATTTCTACTCAGTCTTTTGCATTTTGGTTTTGTACATTTAATTAATAATACATATCCTTTGTTTGTGTTGATGTGTCAACGGAACATAAGTTCCCGTATGCCGGTATTTCGCTTTTGCGAAATTATATTCAGTTTTCATATTATAGAAAACGCTTAGATTAGAATTTAGAATGAAAATAAACTTAGTTTTTAAGTATCATTTATCATTGTTTAAATTTTGTTTTTAATTTTGTATATAACTTAAATTGTATAGCATATGGGAATATGCACCATTTTTAACTTAGAATTTAATTTACGTTTTCTTTGTTTTTCTAGAAATTTGCAAGGTTCGGCCGATGTTTCTAAATTATTATAACCTTGAAAATGTGACAATCTATCACAATGCAGTAGGATTTATTTTTAAAAAAAGTTCAGTGTCTGTAGGTCAAAAATAATGAAGTAGCAACTGTTTCTATTACTAATTGTTATTAGAAACAGCAGTTTTAATTATTCGACATTTAAAATTTATATTACTAACGACATATGCGCACCAACTAAATTAACTAAACTCAAATTAAAACAGGAATGTGACAAAGAATGCCTATTCTGAAAAGTTAAAAACTAGATTATGTTAAATAAAAAGGTAAATTAAATATTAAAACAGAGAGTAGTAGAATGAAGAAATAAAGAATCTTATCGCGATAATATGTTTTTTTTATTATAACTTGACGCGCAGCTTAGGGTCACGGCACTTTTTCACCCTTTAAAACTACAATAATACATTACACATCTTCCTCTGCGCACCTTCAATTATCTTCCTACAGCGACACATATGTTTTTTCACATTTCTTTACGTACTTTTTTATGTATGTACAGCAAGAGTTTCACAACGTTTAGGTTCAAACAATCAGAGACAAAGCTTGCTTTTTATCCTAAGACAGTCTTATCACCAGTGTACACTTGTCTTTAGTTTTGTATCTGTTTGCAGCTTGAAACTGTACAGCAGATGGCTATTTATTTCATATGTCAGTACGATTGAAGCGAGCGGAGTTTTTATGCTTTGCAATAAATAATTTTCACACAAGCTGAAACCAGCTGTTGTCTTTAATGCAATTAATATGAGTGCAAGTATATTTTATCGCGTTTTGGGTAATCGTATATGTTTTTTAATACATCAACTTATTTAGATCACTGGTTATATTTCAAGTATTTGATTTATGATTATGTTTAAATTAGTTGTAAAAAAATTCGAGAATGAAATTGTTTTGTTGTAATCGTATGCAGTACTACAGTGTGCAGTATGAAAACAAAGTATGAATTGTATGGTTCATACATACGTAGATCAAAGAATCGCCTTGCGTTCTACTCGAAGTTTTAGGGCAATGCAGTGTAAGAGAAGCATTAATCAAACAAAATTTGTAGCTGCTTTTAAATATGAGAATAATATTAGTTCATCTCATAATGCGTTTTTCAAATTGTATTGCCACTAGAATATTAATTTAGTATTAGGCTCTCTCACATTGGAATTGTATACACACGTGTTATTGACTCGTGAATTTCTGTCGTCTAAGCCGATTCTTTTCGGATTGGAAGTCAGAAACAGTCGAACGATAAACATACGCGAAATATCGGCATCAATCTAAAAGAATTCCTACAGTCTTGTTCACTTTAATCAACTATAATATTCCAATTTATAAGCTTTTGGAAAATTAATAGCAAAATAACAAAAGTTTGATTGAATATTCGAAAAGTAAATAAATGAATACAAGTAATAATTATTATTTTAATGTTAACACAAATTATATATACGTAACCCAATTCATAATTACACAATCATATCATGAAAAAGTGATATCGTACAAACTGTAATTACAACATGTTAAAGTCTGTTAATAATTCGAGAGTAAAAACTCATTAAAATCATTCTATAGAACAAATTCATGTTATTATTTAAATTGCCACCAACATAACGCGCAGCCCGCATAATAATTAATGCCTTTAAAGTAGCGGTTGCATTTATCAAAAATATACGAGTGCATATGTTACATATGCGTGAAATTCAGCTGTCATTTTAACTGTAACTACTTTTCATGAATAAAACTACGTACATATATAAATTAAACTAACTTTAACAGACCGTTAACAATCGGTAACTTTTTTACATTTGGAATTCTTCCAGATATATGGTTAGTTCATTGAAGAAACAATTTATCGTCTATGCATGTCTGAACATGTAATCCTCGTTGTCCTTACTTGAAAATCACTTTATGCGCCTACATACAAGCCCCACTTATTAATACAGGGCAGGATACTTTTGCCTTACATCGCATATGGATTGGGATGAATTTAGTAAGAAGAATTACAAATATACAACTGCATACGACTTTCTTCACCATAAACAAACCGAAATATAATTCCAATCAATATTGATTCTAGTGCGTAGTTATCTTTAACAGTAGGAAAACAATAATGAAAAATTTTCAGCGGTATATAATGTTGTAACCCTATATGAATATCTTATTTCTATAAAAAGCTTTCATTTTTCATAAACTAGGAAATTAAATTTCATACGAAGTCTCTACATCAAATCGAATTTAAAATGAGGATGTTCCATAATTTATTAAAATAAATAAAGGGAAAAAAATATCAACTTTAAAAGCAGCTAATACATTATATACATACAGCTCTAATTTCATTTTTTATGCATAGAAGCGTTTTGTACTATACGCTATGATAATATTACATACATATTTGTATATGTATAATATATTACTTTTATAAAGTATAAATATGTGGCAAAAATAATAAAAAACAAACACATACTTTTGCGCATAAACTAAATTATTAAAAAAATATAAATTGTATGTTAAAATATTCAAAATGTAGTAGACATCCATTTTGTTATTGACGCTTGACAAGGTTAGATCAAGAAACTAGACTCTAGACGTAGTTTAATATTCGTGGTGGATGAGTATATTTATATCCATAAGTTGATTTGAACGGGGTAAAGAAAACCAAATGAGGTGGGAATATATTTAAACATTGATCTTGCCAAATTGCTTGACATGCATACTAAAAATCTCATCTGATTATTCTCTATCTCACAAAGAAATGTCAAACTGAAATCGGGCGCACACTGTAGGAAATTTTACCTTCACAATGATGCCCGTACTTACGAGCAGGTTGTTTTTAGCCAAATTTGTTAGCGTTGAATTAGTTGATGAAAATACGTTATTTGTAAAAAACATTAATTGCTTGTCAGGAAAAAATGATAAAATCATTAAAAAAGGTAAATTGAAGGCTTGTATGTTTAATTAGACCTAGTACGAGTAGTAAACAAAGATGACATGCAAATGCCACCAACATGATCTAAGTAGATCACTGCCCCGCTAGTTGAAAACGCAGTTATGGAAATTTCTTTGATGATTCCAAAGACGCTACAAATGCTTTGTTATTTTTCTGTGTAAAGGAACTGATGTTTCTTTAAGAAAGATATTTTTTACAAATCCATTAACTTTTTTTTATAAGATACAAAAAAATATAAATATAGACGTCATTTTTGATGTTGATGTTTTTAGTTCCTAAACATGAAATAACTTGTTTTGCGTCGTAGTTATGAATTGTTCGATTTAAATATAGAATATAAATATGTGGACATCTTTATTGAAATGATGAAAAATAGTAAATGAATGTCATGTCAAAAATCATAACACCTTGCATTATTTTTAGATAAAAATATTTTTAACTGATAAATAGTAACAAAAAATATTTTAGAATGTTTATAGATCAAAAATATCTTTTGATCTGCTTCTCTTTTTACTTGTAGACAAATCTTCCAGCTGATATAGTTGTTTTGTCTTTTATTTCTGGAATAGTTTTTATTTACATCTTTAACTGAAACAGTTGAATTAATAAGGTAGCAAGCGTGAAAACACTAAATAATTTCTACATGAAGTATGAAATGAATCTTAAAATAATCACTTTATAGCAAGCTAGTAAATGTGAACCCTCGGACTTTTCTGTTGAACAACTTTTCAGTCAGCAGAACAATCCGGTCAATATATTCATTTAATCACTACGCAAGAGTTTTGAGAAATCGTTGTTGCGATTAAAAATAGAATACACTAAGGTAATAATCGATCATCTTGTGAACAAAGAAAAAACTCCTAAAATTTGGCAATGGAGGAGAAAGCAATCCTTTACTGTTGAGGACTTAGTTTTGCCGAAATTTGGATATGAATGTTTCCGTAAACAACGGTTTTTCTTACCCAAAAAATAGACTAAACCGCATTGATTTCTGGGCGACTAAATTATATGTTCACTAAAAATACGTTTGTTACATTTAATACCCAGTAAACAATTTGGTGAAGTGCCCTATGTAGTGACGTTTCTATCACTATTTCACTTCAATTATAGTTCGCATCAACTTTATCTTCAGTTGTATTCCGACAGGTGGAGTAATTTCGCCATTTGTAGCCGATAAAGTAGACATTTTATATGAAAAAATGTGAGAAACTGAACTATAAATGAACTCTTTCATGACAAAAAAATCATGACGCATCTTCAATATGATGTCAAAGTGACTCCAAAATGTTTACTGGGTAGTTACATTTGTAATATTTAAATCGTGTTACGTAGATATCTTACAAGATCACATACACCTTAAATAAAGAAAAACAAACAATTGGTTTTATTTTGACATTATTCAAAACGCAGAACATACAATTTGCATACTTGAACCGCACAATCCCGAATAAGGTAGTGTTGGCTGTACCGAGGGCAACAACGGTCGTAAATTGTAACGAATACGGATGGCCAAAGCTTGAAGCCAATCAGATTGTGCAAATCCAATTTTCTTTTAAATTTACCGCTTGACTAGTCATTGAAATCAACATTAATGATCGTCGGTGTTCAACACAAAAACACAAATTGATTTTAGTTAACATATTAAGCTGCTTAAATCATTTAAAATGACGACACGCGGCAACCCACTATTGTTGTACGTTTAACATTCATAAATATTTATTTATGCCAATTAATTACTCAAAATCATTTGTAGTTATAAGTAATACTTGAAGCTCCATACCATTTTTGTAATCTTTATTTATTTACTACATTTTTAATGCATACCCAGTAAACAATTTGGTGAAGTGTCCTATTTGGTGAAGTTCGAGTCACTCGTACAATTCTATTCTAACGCTTTACAAGTTCTCTACCTGTCACAGATTTTGTGTTAGTTTTTCATAATAATATTCTTTCTTTTTCCAACATCATTCATTAAGTATTTCTGTTTCTTTCCCACATGGGTATATTTTTATTATCCGGTCATAAATCATAAACCTACTCCGCTTTTAATTCAGCAGTGAACCGTCGTTGCAATGTCTGTAGCTCATAAAAAGGACCTTTCCTTTGAACGACTGAATAGAAAACGAACACGTTCCAGACAAAAAATTCATGATACGTAATAGAAATTAAGTAGAATTTACTCCAAAATGTTTACTGGGTAATAAATTATTAACTGTAAGTACATAAATCTCAAACTCTATATTTCTATTTTATTAAATATAACAAATTTGCTATCTCAGAAAGATATGAAATAGATTATACTTTTATCTCTCTCAGGCTGGAGAAAACTATTAACGACTTCCGACTTATTCAGTAGAGTGAAGATGTTTTGCATTAGCACACTTTATTATGAGAGGATGTTTCTACACTGTAAAAAAAAATTGGTCGAAAAATACTTTAGATGTCTCTTTTTTAGACTAAAACTGCATGTCACTTGTGCAATTTTGAAAATTCTAATAAATGTGTTTTCTTTTGTTACAGATTTGCAATTTCCGATAGATCTAAGTGGGGTTCAAAAAGACCATCCCTTCTTAGAACCAGATCCCCTAAAATCTCTATACAGACGACTGGGTGCCCTTAATCGTTGTGCAATTATGCGATTGGACGTTCAAACGAAACATGTTGTGGTGAGTTACCTTAATCATTTATTTGTACTTGTAGGGTCTTTCAACAAGAGCGGTCATTTTAAATAAGTAGAAAAACGAAATATTTCCGTGAAAAGTGGTGATATCTTTTGAGGTTAGTAATGAAACACAATATCTGCCAAATGTCATCGAAATATTGCGTTTTCCTATTGATTTAAAATGACAGCATCCATAAAATGACACCCCCTGTTGAGAGACCCTATAATAACATGAGAACCTTATTGTGTAAGTAACAATCATTATGTTTGAAGAATTTTCGCACACAAAACACTCCATAGCGACTGAATTTCTGCCAATCAACACGAAACTTTCTTTTGGGACACCCTGTGTATATTTATATCACATTCATCAATATCCCGTTTAGTAGTTAATTACAGGTTTATAAAATAAATGCTACATGCATCACTGATACGCAATTTCAATTAACAAATAATTAGGAAATTTAATACTAAATACGTTGGGTGTATTTGACACTTTGACACAATTGTCAATAAAACTAAAATGTGTTAATTTGTTTCTAATTACTCCATATTATTTGTTGAGTTGATATACTCGTGCCGTTGAAATAAACTGCGTGGGTGGGCGTCAAATTGACACGCTGGTTAATTATTATCGGAAGAGAAATCTGCGTTTGTATTTGTTTAAATGTACGTAAAGCTTTCACGTGTTCAACTCTATATCCTGACCAGTTGAAACGTGTGTCTTTAGCAAGTAGTAACCAGGTGGATGACTCCGTATAAAGTTAAGTTGTTCTAGTTGTCAAGTGATGACGTTATTACGACTTTTGTCATTGTCACTTCTTTGGCTTTTAATTAGCTCAATTGGCTTCTTAATAAATTGTGAAATAAAAGTTATTGACAAAACTCATCTCTAGAAATATTTTTGGTCATTTTCGGTTCACAGCTCGCATCAAACGCAGATATTGTGTGTTTTCTAATTACAGAGCTCAATGCGACTTAGGCCCTGCGCACACGGGGCGACTAGTTGCAAATCTTAGCCCCGAATCTGCCCGAAACAAATGTGATTGCAACTATGTTGTTAGTAATAGAACGAACGTGTACGAGTGAGAGAAAACACACGGCACGAACGTAACTAAACTGATTTCAAACTGGTTTTGAACATATATTCAGCGACTATATTTCTCGGTCGCAGGGCATTGTTGTTTACATGCTTTTGATGATGATATCATCAATAAAGATGTGCACGAATACCATTGAAAATTATTTAAATGCATACATACAAACAATTACGACACAATAGAATCCTCTATTTTGCTATTGTTAAAAATTCTATAGGTAAGTAGGGCGAAAAAGGACCGTGGTCTTTAGAAGCCCGTGAAGTATCAATTAAAAAAAAATTCTATAGTGTCACGGAACACGGCTCGACTAGCACTTTAGTTTCATTCATGCTTTGTGTTTTCTCTCACTCATATACACGTTCGTTCTCTCACTAACAACACAGTTCCATTCTCATTTAGTTCAGGCAGTTTCGGGGCTAAGGTTTGCAACCAGTCGCCCCATGTGCGGAGGGCCTTAGTGTCGCATTGTCCGGATGTTTAATTGGAACATACATTAGTTTTTATATCCGTACTTGTTTATTTTTATTCTCAAAAATTGCTTACATTTTTTAACCAAATTTTATAAATTTTTTTTTAATTTTATTTAAAACAATAGTTTTATGATTGAAATAAAATAAGGATTATTATTAAAGATATTAAATCAACATTCAACGGTATTGGAAATGGTAATAATTGGTGTTAATCAAAAAATATAAACTTGTACATCAATAAACTACAGTTTCAAGAAAATTCAAAATCCAAGACGAAATTTGTTGTTTTGAAGGAAACCTTCTTGTTAACTTTTTAATCATTAGTAAGTTCCCATGAAGTTACAACCACGTAACAGTTATAGGAACCACAAGAAAAGGTTTTCGAACTAGGATCGGCAGTATGGGTCTAAGTTTATTTCTACAATACACATATTTCATTATCACACTGGTAAACATTTTCTGCAGACAATAGCATTGTTCGAACTTCATATTTACGGAAACGTGAATAATTGGGTCACAGAAATTCCACGTAAACGTAAACCCTTGAACTAGTAACTAACAAACATATTGTTTTATTTAAAATTTAATCAAAACATTTCCTGAAAATCTACATTTCATTTACACCCGGCCTTAAAATTATAATTATATTTGGATCTAGCACAGTTTCATAAATATATTTGAATGTGAAATAATATTATACAACAACTAATGATAACTGAATTACTCCCACAATGCTGTATCCTATATTCCTGTGCTACTATCCCTGTTTCCCGGTAACACCCTATTTATCTCTCCCCTGTGTTGTGAGTCGGATCATGTTTAAATATAGGTCAATGCCGTAGTATAAGTGGAGCATTGGGACAAACGGGATTCGAATTGCAATTTATGGTAAAATACAGAACAGAACGTGTTGTTGCGTGCATAACTTTTATTAGCTGTATATTTTATCTCAGGTGGTCAAAATGTTTAACGGATGGTCCACATTATTCACTCGACAAAACTTTATAAAAGTCGACATTCATCTCTGGCAAATATTAGGTTGGCCGAACATCGGAGACATAACTGTTTAAGACAATTCTTGTCTTAAAATGATAGAGACAATACCATGGTGATGGTGGGTTGAAGTTTGTGTGATTTTATTTATAGATAACCCCTTAAGAGCGGCCTGTTCGCTTGACTTGTATTGACCAACTAGTCAATCGTGACATCAGAGTGTAGTTTTAACCAGATCGGATAGTTAGCCCTTATATCACCGATTTGTGCACACCGATTTTTAAGGATCGAAGTAATCGTCAATAAAATTTAAGATACATAACATCAGTGGTGAACTAAAGAGCATACTTTCAGACTATACAGAAAGAATTCACAAAGTGCTGGATATGATATAAATATTAATGATATAAATATAATAAATCAAATTTAATTAAAATAAATTAACTTCACGCGAATATGACCTTGTTGTTGGAATCGCCTCAAATTCTAAAATAAAAATAAAAGAAAAAAAAAGTTTAAGTAACTGTACATTCATTTTATGTCACCCCTATTTCTGAACTTTATAAGGATGCCCTTTATTATTATACGATTTTTTAAAGGCCTATATTTGACAAGTTTAAGATTAGCTTAATTTCCCCCGATTGAGCTTAATTTCTATCGATTGACGTTAAATAAGTTGCTCAATAGGTCCAATATCTTAATCTTAGTAATGTTAAATATAGTTAATCGCTGTAAATTTACAAAATATGATCCTGTAATTTCGTATGTTTTTACAATAACATACGATATTCACCTTTCTTAAGTGGTAACATATAAATCCGCAAAAGAAAATATCTATTTCTTTAAATTTTGAATGAACACCCTGCTGATGAAGCATCACCCTGACTACAACTACAAATAGCTTTAAATTAAAAAGGTTGTTTCAAAATTTCTTAAACTAATTAAATCATTCAAGAGCCGATATTTGTGCAACACTGTATTTCATCAAAGTTCTATTATTGTTTGATGCCTTTACAATTCAATTCTATAACTAAACAAGTACAAAATAACTGATGTAAAGTTTTTGTTGTGATGTGGTTTCTTCATTGTAAAGCTAACTCATTTTTTTTACTATTATGTATATTTTATATTACATTATTAAAGCCTTTTTATTTTGTAACTGTTTATAAATACGAGTAAAGCTATTATATAGAATATGAACTAAATCAAATATTAATGAACAAAACTTGGGTTTTTTTATTTAATTTTTAAGTTTATAATAAATCTTGGATCTACACAACGAAGATTGTCACGAATCTGATTTATATATGACAATAACTTACTGGTATATTCGACCTAATTTCAATTTTTGACAAGGTGAAACCTAACAAAATAAACTAAAACAATAGAACTACTTGACGATGGTTTACGATTGAAATTTACATTCGCCTGTCAGCCATCAGTCATTGCACTCTTCCCTAAAAACTGGCAGCACCTTCAAAAGGAACCAGGGCGACGACAACATTGAGTAAATAAACATTTTCGTACAAATCAAAAATCAATTGGGTCACGTCTTCCTTTTCCTGAACAACAACAGGATTAGAAATGGATTATTGTAACAAAAACATAATTCTGTCAAATAATTTGATAGACTGTCATATCTATAAATCCATTTGGTAATTACATGTCTTCAAACGAACAGAATCCAGATGGGATCTCAAATGAGAATTAGGTTAGGCTTAGGCTTTTGATATCAGAATAATAATAAGGAAAGTAATTGAAAAGGGAAAACTTCACAAATTTTCTTATTTCATTCATCATGGGAACTTAAGACTGCTTAACAAACTAGAGATTTGCTTGACAGTTTGTTGTTGTCCCTAAAAGTAATTGGTTTTCGTTTTCGAGGATTATCAAATATAGTAAAAAATATTTCTACGTTTTCAATATTTAGTTTTTATTTGTTTCCGGTGTGTATCTTTCTTTTTTGCATTTTTACATATACAAATTTACTTCCGTTGCTCATCTTCCTTTTCGTATTTTTTGTGCACACACGTATTACAATTGATTAAGATCTTGGAGCCGCTTTTCTTACTGCACCTTACTGCACTTAATGCAGACCTCCAAGTAGATTCGGAAAGTCTCATTAATTGTGAGAATAACTCGTTATTATCAGTGGCGGATTAAGCTAAGCTGAGAGATCTTTATCTAATAGTACTGTTAAACTTCTCTACTTGTTCTTCCAAATGTTTCTTTTCTTGCGCTCACGCCAAATTATAATCCAGGTACAATTCTTTCAATACACCTGTCTAAAGACCACCAGGTATTGAAATATGAAAATAAATGTAAGCGCATCTGATAACAAAAAAAGGATTTATGCACAAATTATAGGAAATTGAGTCCTCCAGATTGATAATAACTATTATATATTATCCTAAAGCTCACTGATAAGAAAATATTGCAAGAGAAAACATTTTTAGCCGCCATTTTTTCAAGATGGCGTCACGCGCGCTGATGTCTGTCAACGGAAAAAACTTGGAATTTTAATTATCTTGTTGGAATGTACCCACAATCATGTCAGGTATTCTAAGAGAGTAGCAATGATCGGCTATTTTGAAGCAAATATCGTTAAGATGCTGGCGATGCTGGCAGGAACACATTTATACGAGTACCACTAATTCTCGCCCCATATGCTTGCTCTTCCGCATCCCTTCTCGTCCATATTTGAACGATAAATGCATTTCGATCAAAGCTGTTATCCGACGCATATTATTATACTACAATACATATCATCTCATGAGAACTAATACTTTCTCGTATCTTTAACAGGGAAACATATCTGTCAGAACCGCGGCTAAGCTAATGAGGTTGTAATAGGTTCCGGGCTAAATACCTTGTTAAGCTCTAATGGAATTTATTCAAACGGTGAACCGAAATGTTCTTTTTAATTTACATAACCGATTTAAATTTAAAACATATGTTTTTTTTTGTTACCTTTTTTGTAATTAAATACTCCATCATATTTGAATATTAACGAAGTTTTTGAAATAACTGAAGCATGCGGAACATACTGTTTCTGTTTATTTTAATTAAGTTTTAACCATGGTCTTAGTTAATACTTTGTTTTTAAGATGAAAAGACAATTCGTATATCGTGAGAAATTTTAGTTAGTAACACCAATAAATTATTTTGTCATTAAGGCTACAATTACGTATAATAAATAATTTTTATTTTTTTCGGACATCCAGACGGTATTTAAGCGTGAATGTACTTACCTACTATATACTTTACATTAGGCAAGGTTTTGTGTTTCCTTGATAACATTGAAATCATTGCATCGTTGCAAACCTTGTCAATTTGTGAAGTTTAGCAATGGTTGTGAGTAAGCAGGACCTCAATTACATCATTATATTTTAGTTACAATATTACAATATTAGTTACAGCTGTCCCGAACAACACATACGGTTTGTGATATTATAAAGGTGAAATACAAGATAAATAGTATCGAATAAATTATTCAATTATTCATAAATTACATCACATAAATATCTTTTTTTTAACCCCCTTCTTCTGCTTATTGCCTCTTGCGACCCCCTCTCATCCATATCATTTGCTTGTGACATAATTAGCACTGGTTTTTTCCTAATAACTACTTCATAACAAATTCATACATATACGACATAAATGCACTACTACAACTACTAAGCTACTGATATTTTTACCATCTTCACCGCACACAGTTATCTTAATTATCAAAATTGATATAAATGTGTTCTGATAACAGCTGGCCAACATTTGACGTGACTCATTTCAATCAAATAGTTAATGTTTGTCAGTTAAACATTAATTTCGTTGTTCAAAACAACTGGAACTGTATGAATCACACACTGCAATCATTTCGCATAACTGACTGACCTTACACGAATTTAATATATCAACAATACTGAATGGCTGTATTTTGTATACTTGGAACACATTACATTCATTTCTGGATAATGTCCATGTAATTAATGTTTTAATTGCACCATCATATTGTTATGAGTGTTTGTAACGCTTGTTTGATATATTTCAACATAAATATGTAAAATGCGTTATGTTTTTAAAGCAATAAGAACATTTATGAGCTTAAAAACAATCATTTCGCTAAATAAAAAGCATGGATATTACCTTACATTTATGTAATATTTGTTATGAAATGAAATTCGTATATCCCGTCAATGCTTATGTCAACAATCTGTAACTGAGTAATAAAATAACCTCTTGAAGCTGGTGGCGAACCCAGATCTCCTATTTAGTACATGGTTGCTTTACAATTAAGCTATCCACATACCACAGCAGTACAAGAACGATACCGGAGTACCAACACAACATATTTTACTTAGCAGGACCAAGTAATATTTAATTTAAATGCGTTTTATTTTATAATTATTCTAATTTCCTTTTATTTAATTAAGTATGCTGTTTAGCATGAACAAAGTGTTTGTGATTCAAGTAAATTACATTGCATGATTAAGTTTAAGTTTTGCTGAATCTGTTACACAAATTCTGTTACTTTTTCGTTACGTTGCTTTTTAGTTAATTATTTACCGTTGAACCATGGGCTTATAGTACTTTTCGATAGGATAGCTGGGCATTTAAAATTCATTTTAAAATCCAACTAAATTCCTTTTTAGGATTTTACGGGTATTTTACGCATGTACGCATGTAAAAATGTTTTGTTGCCATAAACCATTTCTTGGAAATATATGCTTTATAATATTTTTATGTTGCATTTGCATTCCGTTTTTATATGCAATGACAAGAATGTCTAATCCGGATAAATCAGAAGGCGCAATTAGGTAGAAGTTTATATTATGCCACTGTTTCAGCCGTAGATGTAAATGGGCTAATTCGGGCCAATATGTTAATCTTATATACTGCAATGTAATCTAATCTAGAGGAGAAATAAATCCTAACAAAATTAGAACAATTTTATAACCATCATTTCCTTTCAATTATGTTTGAAAGATTTATTTGTGTAGTAATCCTTATTTAAATTTTTATGAAATATTTATTTTTAGATAACTAATTTATTTGTTTGATATTTTCTATATTTATTTACCGTATTTTATTACATAGTTCCTACCCTTTCAATATAAATAACATAAATTTAATTTTTTTTTAGTCATTTATTATTTTATTAATTCAATGTTTGGTAAACATTTCAAGAATGATAAAGACCTCTGGGCTCTAGCACTACCAACACTGAGAAATATTCAACGCTATGTTTCGTATCTTCTTTTTAAATATTACAAAGTTATTTTTAACTTATCTATTGTTTTTACATTTTTACCGTATTGTTAAAGTGTATACGAGTAAGTCTAAGGAAATTAGATTCCATTTCATTATATACAAATATCGTGTGCTGTAACCCGAGTAGAAATTTTGCGTGAAATGCATGAGGTATTGATAGGGCTTACCCGATATTAGCCCGGTACAGTTCTCGTGATGCAGCCGCGTTGCCTACCTGACATGGACCTCATGAGGATCCTTACAAACTTAGGTTAAAATTCTGTACCACTTTTACATACACATAGCGCCGGTTGCTGCAAACATATTTAGCGCTATAGTTAGTTAACATGGTCAGTTAAAGTGAAGCAACAGTAAATTATTCTGCTGACCTTGAAGCAGGTACTGGATCGTCCGAACGATTTACCGTTATTTCCCTTTAATTGAACGTGTTAACAAACTATTAGTACCTCGTCTTAATTTTGATTGCTAGATGAATTTTTGTATTTACATTCTTCATTTCTTATAAAAATGTAAAATTCTCACTGGATAGAACAAAATTAGGATTGAGAGTTTTCATTTTTTACTTACAGATATATCGTTGTTATCGTCATTATCTTAGCTTTCTACAATTAACACCGTGCGGTGCCCAAGAAAGTGAATAAGGAAAGTTATTTTTCCTTTCTTGTGGTTTTCACTATTTGCGTTGTAATTAACTTTATGCATTTATTAAAAATAATAACACAGGTGAACAAAAAGGTGAAATTGTAGATTAAAATCAAATTGCTAAAACACAATGTAAAGTTGATGTTTGTTGCAATGAGTTTACTAAAGTCTTGTAGTTATTTTAGTTGTACCTTACATTTACAAAGTAAACAAAAAAATTATTAATAAGTATTGATGCTGCAAAGAAAAGGTTCGTTTAGTTTAACGTGATCTTTTCTGAATATTTTTGAACTAAAAACTCTAGAAAAATATGTCTAGACTAAACATTTTATTTTTATTTAAATTTAAACAATTTATTACAGAAAATTGTTTGAATTTTAAATTTTATTAATAACACTGGAAGACAACGACATGTTACGGCTGGATATATTATTTTAAATTTGTCTCTAACAGTTTAAAATTATTTGAATAGCCAAAATCCAAGTACTATGTAGCTACCCGTTAGAAAACTATTCAAATTTATACAAAGTGTTTTATATAACGACAGTTCCCCCACCACGTTTGTCTTGTTTGGACTGGTAGGGCGAGGGTTTCAGACAACTGGAACGTTGTTTTCCGCTGGAGACGTGCCTATCCCTGCTTGGCCGTGCAGCCGGGCGTTCGAACTAAACAACAAGTCAACATTCAACAAGTATAAGTGCAGCAATGCTGTTGTGCACGTCGTCGATGCAGATACAATACAAAATGATTTTCTTAACAATAAATATAAAATTTTATTTATTTTGTGAATATGCGTGACATGTGTAATATTGTGAAATTAAATAATAATGTGTATGTGTTTGTTTGTTAATTAAAGTGATATTATTGTGGAGTTATTTAAGTTAACAAAATTGATATTAAACTATAAAACTTTGTGATAAAATAAAAATACATACTTTTTAAATATAATTCAGTTTAGTGTATGTAACATAATTGTGATAAACTAATTCTTGTGTTTAAGATTGTTATTAATTATTTATTTTGTGATACTGTGATGATAATTTGTTTCCCTTTCGCTACAGTCTCTAAGGTATTTTTTACAATTATAACAACATTTAATATGTTAAAATCCTTAAGTGTCAAAGCTTTAAAAACTACTTTATATACTCGTAAACATAATATTGTTTTTCGAATTTACGAAAGTATTTGCGTTCAATTGTTTCATTTTACAAAGTAAATAAATTCGTTGTTTTCATTCGTTTTGATGTTTCATGCCAAATCCTTTCCATTTTATTTTATTATTTTCTGTGGTAGACACACTGTCTACTGGATGTTTCAATAATTAGAAAATTATTTTAAATTTTATATCAATAATATGAGGTTAAACTACCTAATTTCTAATTTAGATAACTGTTTAAATTAAAACTTGTACCACATTAAACCTCTCTCTCTCTCTCTCTATTGAGGTAATTACATAACCTATTTCTAAATGACATTAATAATCAGAAAATAATATTAAACGCACACATTATTAATTAATTTCGATGTATGTTTGTTATTTTAAAGAAACTAGTCATTTGTTGATTGAAGTTCAATAGGATCAAAATTGAATTCAATTTGAAATTAATTCTATCTTTAAATGTTTTTATAGCTCTTTGTTCAATTCAATTAATTGACAATTTTTAAAAACCTACCTACCTAAATTTTCAAGTAGAGTATACATATAAAATTCTAAAACGTAGAAACAATTTATCTTTCAAAATTATTTAAGAAATTTTTATTTAGAAAATTCTTTAGGAACTAAAAGATTTATTTTAATATTTTCTCTGTCAATAATATTAATTAAACATTTAATATGTTCTACAATTAGAACTCTGTTAGTGACTTGTTTTCGACGCCTGAATTTGACTAAATTATTGTTACGGCATTTGAAGTACTAACGTCATATTTACCGAACAACAATCAATTTAATTTATGTAATACACTCGTATATGTCGATCGTCCAGTTCATTAGTATCTTTTTAAAGTATAACATATAGGTTTCTTAAAAATCTGGATGCATTCTTATTCCCAAAAAGATTAAATAATAATTTTCAGTTTATACTTTTTTATGGCAGTTATTTTTAAATAGTTTGTAAATTTCTTTGAAAAAAATTACCTGTACGAGAAAAGTAAGGTAAAGAAAGCAGTACGGCTCACTTAAACTTAGCTGCTGGTTTAGAAAATTATCCTTTTATTGTTGCTGTAGATATCTTTTGATTTGTAGTTTTTCTATTTACTTCGATGAGTAAATAAATAAATAAAATGCCAATAATTTAAGTTTGTATTTATTTTTGCAAATTTGTTTTTCTATTATTCTTTGTAATTTTTTATTAATTATTTTATTTAACGAAAGATTATTATTTGTGACAATACTCCTTATCACCGATGGCCTCCTACCAATATTTGCAGCATGGTTTGAAGGCTTATATAAAATACATAGTTTTCTAATGATTATTTGATAATTTGTAGAATCTGCACGATTCAACACTCAAACACACAAAATTCAGCACTAGTCCGGAAACTTTGTCAAGTATAAAATCATTACAGAATGAACGATATGATAATAACGATATATTTTTAAAATGTTGTTTATAAACTGAATTATCTAATCATTCATTAAGATTTACTTTTGTCATTGACGATTTGTTAGAAACTCGTCAACCGTGAAATGAATTATAAACGCATGCACTGCATTCATGAATGTCCACAGGTAATCAGTTTTTCACAACTGCTGCCGGGTGACCTTTTTTATATCAATCCAGAAATTCAATACTATAAGTCACAATTTCTATTATTTTGAGTCAATTTGTATTTAGTCAAATCTTTAAAATACGACTGAATTTTGAATTCGACTCAGTAATTAGATAGATATACTACTTAAAACTTTATTCATAATGTTTTAACAATTCGAACCGCTAAGTGCCTAATGTTTATTATCAGTAGGTTTAGATAATTACAATCAAATTGTTGCTATATGTTCCATACAGAAATCTTTTTTCTGAAACATAAATGGTATAAATCTTGTCTAACTTTTGCCGGTAAAATCATTCTCTGCAATACGTTGTTCGGTGCATTAGTTAATAAACCTTTCAATACCTCAATAAATACAGCCAGATAAATATATATTAAAAACAACGGTTGTTTCAATTTGAAAAAGAGAATTATTACATTTGTTACTAAACTTATTAGTTTTGTAGACAATGCAGTTTTTTTTAGTTTAAATTAAAAACTGTTTTAAATTTCAGCACGCTGAAGATTCTGATGACGATACACAGTGTGCGCTAAGTGAAGCTTGGACCTTTCAACCACAATCTAGAAGGTGGTCACGTGTGGATGAGATAGCACCACTGCAAGCTGAAAGATTACAGGCACAAAGTCGTGCTGCAGGTGGTGACAAAAGCGACCGTGAAGATACGCCTGACAGGTAGGCAAACACAATTACATCTAATTTTACAGAATAGTGAAACTATAATTTTATATTCATTTTGTACGTAGTTAAACATATTATGAATAATTTTATTTATTTAAAGATAACGATCAATAACGGTTGTTGTTATTAAATTATTTAAAATTGCTTTGCATCTAGCTATTATTATTAAATAAAGCATATAATATCGTAACCGTTGTTTTCAGGTTAGAAGTACCGGGCGGACACGAATCCGACGACGCAATGTTGGAAACCCTACGTTACAGTAGCTTACCTCCGGGTACATTGTTGCCTTCAGAGGCCGATCTATTACAAGTTAGATTCCGAAGAACTGGAAGTGAACGTATTCGAGATGGAGCAAAAGCTTTCCTCCGTCGAGTGGAATCTCTTAAGACTAGACGACGAAAACGACAGAACCGCGATGGATTAGTTATAAGCGGACCGGAAGTTGTTGATGTAATTACAATGCAACAAAAAATGGATGACTTAAATTGTGTGGACGTCTCACCTACAGCAAGCACACCATTTGAAATTCCGCCTCCAAGAGTTCATCCACCATCTCCGTTAGCAACACCACCATACCAATCAAAACTAAGTCCTGGACCTTACGGGGATGACAGTTCCAGTTATTGTTCTGATGGAAGTCAAGGATCTGCACCAAGAATAGTTAAAACGAAACCTAGCCGAGCTAGACGGTTTCTGCAACGAGGTGGTGCCCGCCAGGAAGATTTGGGAGCATTATCAGATTCCGATTGTCAACCAACAAGCTGGAAACACAGATATATTAAAGATGCGAATAGCAATAACGCGAAGGTTGAATTCTTAGATGCTCGCAATCGTTCAAAGGAAGATGAACCAAGATCTCCAGGATCACCTAAGAAGGTAGCACGTGGGGGCTCGTTAAATTTAGGTAAAGAGAGCCAAGGTTATAGGGATAGATTGAGGGGATCGTTCAGACGAGATCAATCGGGATCCAGATCGTCTGAGTTAAGCGCGAGTCAAGATTCAGGATCTACTCTTGCGTCTCATGATAGTGGAGAAGATGAAGTAACACACAGGCAAAAGTCTGATGGTACTGGAGTTCGAGTACGTTGGCATAGCTTTCAAAGGGGCTCCAACCGCCCAGATATGCCTAAGACGTCTCAGGACTCGGATGAGTCTAGCACGAGTCAATCTAGTAAATCGATAGCCAGTATGTCATGTGGACAGTTACAAGTATTGAGAAAAATGGCGTTGCTAACTTTGACCGGTCACATGGAAAGATATTGCCCGACTCATCGCACAGGGTGGAATTGGGAACTACCTAAATTTATAAGAAAAATAAAAACTCCAGATTACAAAGGTAAATATTCTATAATAACATAAAAATTATTTTGTTTGTTGACATGCAACACATTTTGTAATCTAAATATTTTTTACAGATAAAACAGTATTTGGGGTTCCCCTTGCGTTATCGATGCAGCGATCGGGTCAAGCTATTCCCAAATGCATACAAATTGCTCTGCGATGGTTAAGAAATAATGCTATGGAGCAAGTTGGAATTTTTCGCAAATCTGGTGTTAAATCTCGAATACAATTACTAAAAACTATGACTGAGAAACAAGGCGACGCTGTCAATTACGATGGACAACAAGCCTTCGACGTTGCAGATATGGTCAAGCAATACTTTAGGGAATTACCAGAGGCACTACTAACTACCAAACTATCTGAAACTTTTATTGCGGTATTCCAACGTAAGTTTTTATTTTTCTTTTAATATTTACTTTGATAGAAATTTATAGTGTCATGTCTAACGTGTTGCATCTTTGCTTTTCAGATGTACCAGAGGAATATCGACATGATGCCGTGCAATGTGTACTACTTCTTCTACCTGACGAACATCGGGAGGCTTTACAAACCCTTCTGGACTTCCTTCAATACGTAACAGAATTCGTTAATCAAAACCAAATGACTATGAAAAATCTCGCGGTTTGTTGGGCGCCATCTTTATTCCATTCTTCACACGGACACGGATCTAATGCAACCCCATCAAAGTAAGTGAATTCTTAGCTTTATTGTAATATTTTTATTTTGTATTTTTATTAAATATTCTATATTCTAATTTGTTCGTAGGAAAGGCACTGGAGTACCAGATGCACGTGAACTCTTGGAAACACGAGCTACGCATGATTGTTTGCAATTCCTGATTAAGGAAAATCGAACACTTTTTAATATTAGCAGAGAACACTTAGATAAATGTAACTTTAATTATTTCGATGAAAGTAAACCAATGTCGCGACATGAACTTGGCCAGGAGCATAATCAGACATGGAGCGGTTATCAGTATGCTTGTACGTTAGCACTGCTGAAGGAAGCCCGAAAAGAGTAAGTTATTGTTCTGTATATCATGTAAAACGATTTCATGTTATGAAAAACATATTTAATATTGTCTTCATGATTTTAGAAGCCGCGGTTGGGTTTCACTAAATAGCACTGACCACCAGGTCGATCTAGCATATAAGAAAGTTGGAGATGGGCATCCTCTTAGATTATGGCGAATTTCCACTGAAGTAGAAGCACCGCCCCAAGAAGTTTTAAATAGGTTAATTATTGTTGAATATGTTATCAATTATTAAACGGTGCATTCGTTTTATATTCGTGTTTCGCATTCACAGAATACTTCACGAACGACATATTTGGGACAACACTCTAATAAAGTGTCGAGTGTTGGAGAGGCTAGAAATAGGATCCGATGTATACCGATATGTATCCACGAACATGCCACCTTTAGGAGCCCGAGACTATTGCGTTTTAAGGTAAGGTTTCAAAACCGTATGTTTTGACATTATCGTAACAGATTCAATCTATAGCATCCACATTATTTTCAGGTCTTGGAATACAGATTTACCAAAAGGAGCATGTGCTATGGTGGAGACATCTGTGAAGCATCCTCAGGACACGTTGTATCCAGGTAGCGTTAGGGGTGTAGTACTAGCATCTAGATATTTTATTGAACCTTGTGGAAGCGGTAGATCGCGCGTTATGCATCTTTCTCGGGTCGATACCAAGTGAGTAGTTTCTTTTATTGATTTCCCTTGTTACATTCAATGTATTTATTTGCTGGACGAGATTTTCAACTGAATTTAATCAATTTTCAGAGGAAGAACGCCTGAATTCTACACAAAAATCTACGGTCATATTTGTGCATCTCAATTAACAAAACTACGGCAGTCTTTCTCAATTAAATCGGAAGGACCTGAATCGAAAGTATAAGATTAGGATAATGTTACAAGTAGAAGAAATCGCACACTTAAAGCGTTTCAGTATTAACCCTCGATTACTGTCTCCCTAAATGTTTAACTATTTTTATAAATGTTAAAACTGTATATTTCCGCGGATCGTTCGTAAGTGTTAAACGTTTAGTATGTAATACATAATCAACACCTGTGACGTCACCGAAATAGATATTTACTGATGGCATGTTAAGTGTAAATGTCGTGTTTAAAGTCAGTTAATCGTTAAACTAAATTAATAATTTAACAAATCTAAATGTTGTTCTAATATTACTGTAAGAAATGTTTTAAATGTGAAAATCGATTTAAATACTCAAGAAGTAATGTTCACACATTTCCATTTTACTTATATTACATATATAGTTTTATATATATATTTCTCAGATTTATTAAAAAGAAAATTCTTAATATAATAAAAAATATTTTTTTTTATAACAACTATAAAACTAACATCAAATAACCGCTAGTCAATGGATATATTTTACAGGGCTAAATCATAATAAACTCTTTGGAAATATTTTATATAAAGACCAAATGTAACAGGGCCCATTGTATATATTTATATTATAAATGTTAGTTTCATTATTATTAAAATTTGTATATATGTAAATATTTAAAGTAATAAAAAATATCTAATTATGCAATATATAAATATTATTGTACTAAAATGTATAAAATATATTTCAAAAATAATTATAAAATGTGAATCAGTATAAAATGTTTTTCCTTTTACTTTTTTTATTTCTTAATTTATATTTGAAGTTCTGAAAATAGAAAGCTTTAAAGTACGTATTTTATTATTAAAATTAAAATATTGTCCACCGTTTTGTTTAGCAAAGTTCATTACCTAGCAAATTAAATTAATGATTAAAAAGTGCCATGCTAAACTTTTCCACGCCACCATCTACTAGTCCGTAGAGTAACTAAAGGAATTGTGGATTTAATTAACAGATGGCGCAAATCGTTATATTTGCCCGCTACATTTGAATTTTTTAAAAAAGTAGATTTCTTACTATTCATAAAAATTGAAGGAAAAGAAGTTTTACTTTTATAATGGTTTTTAACGTTCATGAACTTTTTTCTAAAAGTTAAATTTTAATATTTTTAAATATTTTTGATTGGGTTATGTCCACTATACGATCAACTGATAAACTAAACGGTTTGATTTGAAATATCTGTATTTTTCTGGCATTTATGCAACTTTCTTTAAATGCATGGACCTTTTTTCTAAAAGTTGGATTTTATTATTGTTAATTTTTTTTTGATTACATTATGTTCGCTACACGTTAAATTAATACATTGTTTAGTTAAAATTTAAATATACTAGCTGTTCGACCCGTTGCAACACAACGAGTGTGAGTTATGTGCTTGATTTTTTCTAATAATATATATTTAATTTAAATGGGGTAATTTTTTAATTGAGATATATACGCTGCAGGTTAAATTGATAAACTGTTTCATTAAATTTAAAATATCTACGCGCATCTGGCTTTTATGCAACTTTTTTAAAGTTTATGGACTTTTTTTCTAAAAAATTTTTTTTTGATTCCATGAAATATTTTGATGCAGTTACGTTCGTTAGGCTTTAAAATAAAGAACTGCTTCATTACTTTTTAAATAACTAAGCGTGTCTGGCTTTTATGCAACTTTTTTAAAACTCATGGACTTTTTGTTTTTAATTTTTTTTTTTCGATTTCTTGAAATATTTTGATGCAGTTACGTTCGTTAGGCTTTAAAATAAAGAACTGCTTCATTACTTTTTAAATACCTACGCGTGTCTGGCTTTTATGCAATTTTTTTAAAACTCATGGACTTTTTGTTTTTAATTTTTTTTTTTCGATTTCTTGAAATATTTTGATGCAGTTATGTTCGTTAGGCTTTACAATAAATAACTGCTTCATTACTTTTTAAATAACTAAGCGTGTCTGACTTTTGCGCGACTTTTTTAAAATTCATGGACTTCTTTTTCTAAATTTTTTTTTTATTTCTTGAAATATTTTGATGCAGTTACGTTCGTTAGGCTTTAAAATAAAGAACTGCTCCATTACTTTTCTTTCTGGCTTTTATGCAATTTTTTTAAAACTCATGGACTTTTTGTTTTTAATTTTTTTTCTTGATTTCTTGAACTGCTTCATTACTTTTTAAATATCTACGCGTGTCTGGCTTTTATGCAATTTTTTTAAAACTCATGGACTTTTTGTTTTTAATTTTTTTTTTTCGATTTCTTGAAATATTTTGATGCAGTTATGTTCGTTAGGCTTTAAAATAAATAACTGCTTCATTACTTTTTAAATAACTAAGCGTGTCTGACTTTTGCGCGACTTTTTTAAAATTCATGGACTTCTTTTTCTAATTTTTTTTTCTTGATTTCTTGAAATATTTTGATGCAGTTACGTTCGTTAGGCTTTAAAATAAAGAACTGCTTCATTACTTTTTAAATAACTAAGCGTGTCTGGCTTTTATGCAACTTTTTTAAAATTCATGGACTTTTTTTTCTAAATTTTTTTTCTTGATTCTTTAAAATATTTTGATGCAGTTATGTTCCTTAGGCTTTAAGATAAAGGACTGCTGCATTACTTTTTAAATATCTACGCGTATCTGGCTTTTAAGCGACCTTTTTTAAATTCATGGACCTTTTTTCCTAAAACTAAAATATTTATATTTTTGAAAAATGATTTGTTGATTTTTTAATGGTTTTTAATGTAGTTTTTTATGCTGATTCCAAAATTGAAGTCCATTTTTAATTATCTGTTATAGTTTTCGAATAATCTGTGTGTAAAGTTTTTGACTATTTTTTAATTTAAAATGCTTATATCTCGCAAACCAAAAGACTTACATAAAAATGAATTCCAGATTTGAAATCAGCATTCAAAACTACATTAAAAACCATTAAAAAATCAACAAATTTTTTTCATCAATTTTTAAGAAAAGTAAGAAGACTATACTCTTCTTACTTTTCTCAAAAAACACTTTTCTTATTTTGGCACATGATACATGTTTTCTAACGTAGTTTTTTATGCTGATTCCAAAATTGAAAACCATTTTCCATTATCTCTTATAGTTTTCGAGTAATCTGCGTGTAAAGTTTTCGACTATTTTTTTACTTTAAAATGGTCATATCTCGTAAACCAAAAGACTTACATAAAAATGAATTCCAGATTTGAAATCAGCATTCAAAACTACATTAAAAACCATTAAAAAACCAACGAATTTTTTTTTTCAATCTTTATGAAAAGTAAGAAGACTATACTCTTCTTACTTTTCTCAAAAAACACTTTTTTTATTTTGGCACATGATACATGTTTTCTAACGTAGTTTTTAATGCTGATTTCAAAATTAAAATCCATTTTCAATTATCTCTTACAGTTTTCGAATAATCGCCGTTTTAAAATTGGAAGTTTGACTTTATTAAAATTACTCAAAAGCCAGAAAATCGTAGATATTTAAAATGTAATAAAGTAGTTCTTTATTTTAAAGCCTAAGGAACGTAACTGCATCAAAATATTTCAATAAATCCAAAAAAAAAATTAAGAAAAAAAGTCCATGAATTTTAAAAAGGTCGCATAAAAGCCAGACACGCTTAGTTTTTTAAAATGTAATGAAGCAGTTCTTTATTTTAAAGCGTAACAAATGTAACTGCATCAAAATATTTCCAATAAATCCAAAAAAAAAATTAAGAAAAAAAAGTCCATGAATTTAAAAAAGGTCGTATAAAATCCAGACACGCTTAGTTCTTTAAAATGTAATGAAGCAGTTCTTTATTTTAAAGCCTAAGGAACATAACTGCATCAAAACATTTCAATAAATCCAGAAAAAAAAATTAAGAAAAAAAGTCCATGAATTTAAAAAGGGTCGTATAAAATCCAGACACGCCTAGTTTTTTAAAATGTAATGAAGCAGTTCTTTATTTTAAAGCCTAAGGAACATAACTGCATCAAAACATTTCAATAAATCCAGAAAAAAAAATTAAGAAAAAAAAGTCCATGAATTTAAAAAAGGTCGCATCAAATCCAGACACGCCTAGTTTTTTAAAATGTAATGAAGCAGTTCTTCATTTTAAAGCCTAAGGAACATAACTGCATCAAAACATTTCAATAAATCCAGAAAAAAAAATTAAGAAAAAAGTCCATGAATTTAAAAAATGTCGCATAAAATCCAGACACGCTTAGTTTTTTAAAATGTAATGAAGCAGTTCTTTATTTTAAAGCCTAATGAACATAACTGCATCAAAACATTTCAATAAATCCAGAAAAACAATTTAAGAAAAAAAAGTCCATGAATTTAAAAAAGGTCGCATAAAACTCAGACATGCTTAGTTTTTTAAAATATAATGAAGCAGTTCTTTATTTTAAAGCCTAGCGAACATAACTGCATCAAAACATTTCAAAGAATCAAGAAAAAAAATTTTTTAAAAAAAGTCCATGAATTTCAAAAAAGTTGCATAAAACTCAGACACTCTTAGTTATTTAAAAAGTAATGAAGCAGTTCTTTATTTTAAAGCCTAACGAACGTAACTGCATCAAAATATTTCAAGAAATCAAGAAAAAAAATTTAGAAAAAGAAGTCCATGAATTTTAAAAAAGTCGCGTAAAAGTCAGACACGCTTAGTTATTTAAAAAGTAATGAAGCGGTTATTTATTGTAAAGCCTAACGAACATAACTGCATCAAAATATTTCAATAAAAACAAAAAAAAGTCCATGAGTTTTAAAAAAATTGCATAAAAGCCAGACACGCGTAGGTATTTAAAAAGTAATGAAGCAGTTCTTTATTTTAAAGCCTAACGAACATAACCGCATCAAAATATTTCAAGGTATCTTTAAAAAAAATTAGAAAAAAAAGTCCATGAATTTTAAAAAAGTCGCGTAAAAGCCAGACACGCGAAGTTATTTAAAAAGTAATGAAGAAGTTCTTTCTTTTAACTCATAGCGAACATAACTGCATCAAGAATTTTAAAGAAATGTAATTTTTTTTGTTTTTATAAAAAGTGTCCATGATATTTTCTGCTTTCCTTGAAATGAAAGAAGGTTTATACTCTTGCTGAAATTGATAAAACCTTTGTATTTTTAATTCTACCAAGGTATTAATTTTAGAATGCAATTCTATTTGTGTATTTATAGTAGTGTAACGATCAGGCGGTTTATACAACGACTGCTGCAGCGCATTCTTTTAAAGAAATCCATAACTGTCCTTGTTATAGCTATTGCTTAGTAGATGGCAGCTTGGTTTGAATTTGAGGTAAATAATTATTAAATAGTGTTAATTAATAATTTTAAAAAATAATAGTAATAATTAAATATAGTTTTATGAATCAACGTTTTCTGAATTAAAGAAGATTAAACTCTTGTTGAAATTGATAAAACCTATGTCTTTTAAATTCTAGTAAAGAATTAATTTTAGAATGCAACTACCTTTGTGTATTTATAGTAGTATAACGATCAGGCGGTTTATTACACGACTGATGCAGCGCATTCTTTTAAAGAAATTCAGAACTATCCTGGTGTGGCTATTGCTTAGCAGATGGCGTCTTAGTTTAGATTTAAGCTAACTATTTATTAAATATGGTTAATTATTAATTTTAAATAATAATAATAATAATTAAATATAGTTTCAATGTTTCCTGAATTACATTTAAATTTAAAACACATATGTACAAATAAACTATTTTATTCAATGTCATAATATAAATAATAAATGCTTACATAGTAAACTAGAATCATAATTATTATTACAATAATCATTTAAAATTAAAATAAATGTATGATATGCGAATTCTTTTATAGGGGGTAAAAGCTAGTAAATCTTTTCATCATTTTTAACAAGATTATAGTCTTCTTTCGTTGAAAAATTAACAGAATATTTATGATTTTTTAAATTATTAAACTGAATCTTTTCATCATTTTTAACAAGATTATAGCCTTCTTACTTTTCATAAAAATTGAAGGAAAGGAAATCTTATTTTTAAAAATAATAAAAAGTTAAGTTTTAGGAAAAGAGGTCCATGAATTTAAAAAAGTGTACATAAATGAAAGAAGAGAGTAGATATTTTAAATTTATTTAAATAGTTTATCAATGTAACCAACAGTGGACCCATCAAAAAATTTATAAAATATTAAAGTTTAATTCTTTAAAATAAAAGTACATGAAGTTTTAAAGTAAATTTTGATTAGCAAAAGTAATTAAAATCAATTAGTAAATAGGATCAGTTCTTATCAAGTGGTCTAATCTGCCTCTTTCAGATAACTTTCAATTCCGTAATCGTTAGAAAATTTAGTTTGAAAATAATGGTAAATATCCATTCATTATTCCATTATTTTCATATAAAATTTCTATAAATAATTTTTTAAAGGACGGATTTTAATGGTGTAACTTATGTTGCAGCTGTCTAGGCGGAATCAAATTAATGTGCCATCTATGAAATATATTATTAACTACCACACACTACTATTTAATAGCGTTAGTTGTTCATATACAAAACCTATATAATTTGTAATTCATATATCTTAGATTCAATTAATCAATTAATTAATTTTGTTTATAATAAATTTTAATTAATTTAGTACAAATTTTGACTCTTTATTAAATTTGGTGCGCAGTAGTTAATTGTAATTAAAATTGTAAATAAAATACTAGCTATGTTTCCGTTCCTTGTCGAATATTAATTAGTATTACACAAATCATAAAAAATTCAATACATCTATTATTAGTTATAAATTAAATGAAACACGGTGCTCAGTTATCTTAATATTAAATAAAATGACTTTATTTTTGCTTAATATAAAATGAAATTTGCAATACATTACTTTTTCATTACAATATATATAAATATAATTTACTAAATTATGCAAATATATTAATATGACTTTTATTTTTAAAAAGTGAAAACGTATTTTATTTATTTAATGATTTTATCACATAAGGGTAGCACAGTATACAATACTCTGTTCTAATCTTGACAAATTTTTTTATCAAAGACACGAACCTAGATTATATACTGCGGTAACAGGTAAAAAGATTTGAAACGCATGTTTCTATGATTTTACTAGAAGTTTCAAGTAAATATTTTGTGCTTTTCTGAGAATTTAAAGAAAAGATTAATCGCTACAAATATTAATATTTCAACTTTTCTAAATACAATTATATATAAAGAGTAATAACCTATGAATTAATTATTATAAGCATAATTAAGTGTAAATGTACCTATAATTAAATATAATATATATCTTTTTGACTGGTCAATGGGCCTGAGAAATATGTTATAAAATTGTGTGAGAATTGGTTTCATTTTTCTAACAATATTTTCAATTAGTGCTTATACTGGCTGTAACCTAATTCTGTTCTCACGTTACATTAAGTTCTACATATAAGTATCTTGTTATTTTAATGTCTGAAGAATATTTTTTTTTGGAAATTGAATTAAAATTTCTCAGTCAATGACTTTGTATAAAAACATGCATTTCGAAATGAAAATAGACAATGCATTATAGTTATTATACTAAATGAACATTGTTATATAAGTTTATGTTTGTTTTAAAGTAAAAAAAAAACGCCTGAATTCTACTTCCCATTTAACCTTCTTGCATTGGAAACTTTTGACACCTCGTGGTACAAAAAGGTATTTCTTATCGACCATTTCAATGATGTTTTAAAACTTAAAGAAAGCTTTTGTCTATTTTGAATAGAAATGCGTGCCGTTACATTTTAAAATAAATTTATTTACAGGTACAATAAAGGTATCTAGTGGGTTTTGTCATAAGAATCCTTGTGTTGGTAGCCATGTACATATCCAGAGCCATCAGGAATGTCTTTCCGGCCTTGGATGCCCTTTCCCTTTCCGGTTTCATCGAACCGTTGTTTGTGGGAACCGGTGTATTTAGATACATCAGTTAGCCTGTCGACTGTTGCTGCGGCTTTCACGGGCTGAAATTTAAAAAGTATATGTTATACATCACATCTAAATACTATAATAGATTTGCTAGTAAGCTTACTAACAAAAGAAATGAGTAGGTATATGAACTTACCCCAGCTCCAGTAAATCCAGGTGCTCCACAGTTCGCCAACTTGTCTTTGATATCCTTAACTTCAACTTTCTTGTTCTTCGCGAGGTCATCCAGGAATTTGTTATAATCATCATGGGAAACCTTCTGTTGCTTCAGTTTCTTGAAGTAGATGCCAGTATCTGTGGTGGTAATTTTCTTTCCATCGATGACTTTTGCTTGTTTCATCCATTTGTCACTTTGTGATAGCGTGATGTGTTTTCCATCAGATTTAGGATCTCCAAATTTGGAGAATGCTTTAAAACTGTCTCTGAAGCTGCCTGGATGTCCTGGAGAAGCTGGAGTAGGACTTGCTGGAGCTGGACTTGAAGGAGCACTGCCATTAGGGGATAGAGACAAGTTCGAAACCTCGGCGGTGGGAGCTTCAGCCTGTTCTTCGGACATTGTCGCTCTGAAACAAATTTAAGTTTTAATAATCTAATCAAAAATGTAAAATATTCTATTCTTAGAGAATAACAAGATAATGATAGTTTAATGATAGAATTGGATATAATATATTGTAATGTAATTATTATAAAGAATATATCGTTCGCCCAGTTGATTAGTGAGATCTCCAAGAAAACTACGAAAACAATATTCGAGTTACAAACATTTTACGAAGATATCTCACCAATGAACTGGTCGTTCGATATTTTACTAATTGTACCTGTGAACTGCTACAGTAGCATACATTTTCGTTTATTTTAAATTTAATTTTAAGATAAAAATTAATAATTATATTAAATTATTGTAATGAATTAATATTTACTCATTTATTTAGAAATACTGAAAACACATAGAACTATATTATTATATTTTGTAACTTTTTAATGTCGCCCGTTAACATTAGACGATTTTTTAAACTACAGGACTTAACATTATTAGGTTTAAGATATCGAACCTATCTAACGTCAGAAGATAGTTTTCGATGAACATACGTAGTTCAATTTGATCAAATATAGATCTTTGAAAAATCGTGTAATTTTAACGGGCGTCGTTAAAAAGTGAAATAGATATGGCATTATTTGTAATTGTAGGAGGTTATTCTTATTTGTAATAGTTTGAATTTTGTTTATTGCGTAATAGTCTCGTAATTATCCTAGTAGTTGCTGACGTCAATAGACAATAAAATATAATAAGAAATCTTATTTATTATTCGTTTTATATCACGTCTTTATATTGAAACATTATGGGTCGCCGCAACAGCTGCTATAGTTTTGACGTTTACTACTGCATCTCTTTCGTACTTCTCTTATTCAATACTAATAGAAAAGGTTGGCAAATGATATTGTGGAAGAAGGTGAGGAAGGAATGACGTCGACTAGTCAATCATTTTTTATAAATTTTTACCGCTTTAATTATTAAAGGAAAAAAATAATCGTTAATAATTTCTATAATATTGGGAATGGGCTTGTGTCCTCATTTTTTAGTGGTCGATTTTTCAATTGTTGATTGAAATTGATATTAATAAATGTGTATTGGCGTGTCTATTTTATTAAATATCTAAATATTGACGGAGATATAGCAATTAAAAGTTTGAATTGTAGTTTTAGCGCTAGAAATGGTCGGCCATATTTGTATGACGTGAAATGCATTTTAACGTCAGTTATTTATTGAGTGGATTAGTGCTGTGGTAATGTTTTGTAGCTGTTGGTAGTTAAATAATTAAGTGTTTTTATTTTATTTAACCCTGTTACAGCACACATAATATTGAAATTTGGTTGTTCCTTGAAATAGCTGTAAATAATATTTGATATTTTGATATATAAATACATATAGCAGAGATTTATGATCTGTAAGGTTGGTAACCTTACACAAGGATTGTGATGTCACATGCACTTGCAATGTGTACAACGTTGAATCCCTTTAATAATTAAAGAGACAAAATGACTTTTTTAATTGTTAATATCTCCTAACATATAAAGAGTTATTAAAAAATAATTCAACATTTGAGGTTCTAATAACCCACTTTGTCAATATATAGTACACTTTTATAGAAATTAAGGCATAGGACACAAGCACATTGACTAAAAATATTTAGCCAACTTTATCAATATACAGTGCAGTTTTATATAAAATGAGTTGTGATTCACAGCCCTATTAAGATTCAGATAAGGTTCAATTTATAATTTGTAACTATAATCTTACGTAAGATGGAACAGGATACAAATCAGAATAATTTCTTTAAGATTAAGAGTGACAATTTTTAAATGATTGTAATACATAGCTTCATAAGAATACATTTTGAAAATGTGTTATCAGTGAAATTTAGGAGCAAGTATGTTAGAATTTCTCCATAATTGTATCTGTCATCCGACTGCTTTTAATCGCAACTATGGAAGACATTTAACAGGCATTACAGGCGTTCTCTACATAATGTCATTATCTCTATATCTCTCATATTATTTGTTTTAGTTACACAGCGACTCCCTTCTCCCTCTCTCACTTTATTTCATTTTCTACAATACAATTTATCAACTTGGTTTCATATTAAAATTCTTGACGCATTGTGTAAAACACTTCATTCGTGATAAATTTTATTTAGGGGTAGGACTGAGACTCGACGGAACTCCACAGGGCTCAAAAGTTGAACCATAAAGTTTTAATTCACATAACTTTGTGACCTCCGGACACGCGAAGGGAGTGTTTCCTACATTGTGTAGGACAACGACTCTCGGGACAGTCGACACGTTTGAACTGGACATTCTTTGTGTTCGCTTGTAGCTTTTATATTAAGATGGAGGACATTTATAATTTAGGTTATGTTATCTTCTGTACTGAAACTCATCGATTTTTTTTATTGGAGGTTATATTTATAATAAATAGAATAGAGTTAGGAAATAGCTGATAAATATTTACATATATAGTAGTATATAGAATAAATTAATGAATATACCCAGTTAGAAAATGTACCGTAATGTAACTCTTTAATTAGCTTGTAGTAAGCTAGCAAGAGTAACATTGCACTGCAAGATAATTTCTATCTGAGAAGTAGAAAATTAACTTCAGAATTAGCTTGTGACAAACTAGCTTACATAACAAGACAATTTTCGACCCGGATAGTAACATACTCGTAGCATGTGAAACCTAACATTTCTTTCTGCATGAATATTATATACTTTCAATTTGGAGGTTATATATCTGTCAACGGAATATAGACAATTTCGATCGTAAGCTTTATAAAAAAAATAGCTTATTAGTCTAGTAATTCGTTCAAAATGATTCGTTCTTCATATATCTGGAGTGAACGAATGAATCACGAAATAAGTAATAGAATTTTAGCATATCTCCTCAAATGAAATGTCGAAAAAACTTATGTGGAAAAAGGGAGAATTGACATGAAGGCGGCGATAGTTCATAACGAGGCGCGTCGCGACGCTCTCTAGAGGATTAAAGGTCATACCCAGTAAACATTTTGGAGTAAATTCTACTTAATTTCTATTACATATCATGAATTTTTTGTCTGGAACGTGTTCGTTTTCTATTCAGTCGTTCATAGGAAAGGTCCTTTTTATGAGCTACAGACATTGCAACGACGGTTCACTGCTGAATTAAAAGCGGAGTAGGTTTATGATTTATGACCGGATAATAAAAATATACCCATGTGGGAAAGAAACAGAAATACTTAATGTATTTTATATATTAATTGTGTATGCCTTTCGGCTTTACAATCTACAGTATTATATTTCTAATACATTTCATTCCTATATACATTCCAAACTTAAAAACTAAACTTAAAATAAACTTAAAATCTTCTCGACTTTTACTACTTCCAAAAGTGCTTTCTGCTTCTTCTTCTTTTGACCCTCTCTATTATCCTCCACCAGATTATTTATTCTCCTGTTTTTCCTTTTCTTCTTACTATTTCCGCCATCCACCTCTTTCCTTCACTGCCTCCCTTTAATAGCTGTCCAATATTCCTTTCGCTTGCTACTTTTTCCTTACACTCAAACTTAATGTGCTCCAGTGTTTCGTCCTCCGCTCCACACATTCTACACTTTCTTTCCTCACTCTTTTCCCAGTATCTGTTTCCTTTTTCCTCATTTCCCAATCTAAACCTTGCTGTTCTTCTTATGTCTTTTATGTCCTTTTCTATAAGGTACTGAGGCACATTATTTTCCCATAACCTCTTATATCTTTTATTGTAGTTACTTTTTTCTATTTTTCCCATTCTCTCCTGCTGTTGTGTCTCCTTATCCCTTCTCCTTAGCTCCTCTGCCACACTTGCGCCACCTTCTCTTCTCCTCTCTGCCTCCTCGATCGCCATTCCATTCCTTTCAAAGTATTCTTTTCTCTTTTTTGGACCTCCTTTCCCACCATTCTTTATGTAATCCTCTCTTATTTTCTTTAAGATTTTGCTTTCCGCTCTGTTCAATTTCTCCTCGTATTTTACCGCTCTTTCCCCTGTTTTAATTCGTATCTTGTCCCTCTTTAGCTCCTCCATCACCATGTATCCTGGCGTGCACCTGTCCAGCCCTAGAACCCATTTCATATATCTTACCTGTATTCTTTCCAACTTTTCTTGTTCCTTCCACCCCCAAACCTCTGCTCCATACGACATCATACTGGCTATCAGTCTCTCGTATATCCATATTCTCTTTTGTATGTCCCCCCCAAATACCTTTTCCCCTAGTCCCCATACCCGTCGCATTGCTTGCTCTGCCTTCTTTGCCACCTCCCTTATATGCGCCTCTTCTCCATTATTCTTTTTAAAAGTGTAGCCCAGATATTTAAATTCTTCAACTTCCTCAATGTCCTCTGTCTTGTATTTCCACCTTTTAAGTCTCCTTTTTCCACCCCCTTTTTTAAATACCATAATTTTTGTCTTTTCCACGTTTAACTCTAGTCCTTTCCTGTCTATATACCTCCCTAGCCGGTGTGCCATCTCCTGCAGCTCTCCTTCCCTTTTTGCCAACAGGACTATATCGTCAGCGTATGCTAAAGTCCATATCTTGTAGTGCCTTCCTATTAGCACCCCCCCGTCTTGTCCTCTTTCCATTACCCCCTCCAAGTCTGCTGTATATATCGCAAATAAAATGGGGCTCAGAGGACAACCTTGCCTCAACCCCTTGTCTGTCCAGAATTCTTCTGATTCTTCACCCCCAACTCTTATTCTCATTCTTGTTTCTTCGTAAATTTCTTCAATACATTTCATTATGTCCTCATCTATTTTTTTCTTTCTCATGTACTTCCACAATTTCTGTCTGTCGACCATGTCAAACGCCGCTTTAAGGTCGATGAACATTGCATATATCTGTCCTCCTTTTTCACTTAGCTCTTTTTCAACTACATGGTTCAGTGCGTATATATTGTCTAAAGTCCCTCGTCCCTTTCTAAAGCCTGCTTGTGTCTCGGGAAGTATCTCTTTTACTTTTACCTCTTCTTCCAGTCTTTCTCTAACAATCCCTGCATAAATCCTGTACCCTGTGTTCAGTAGTGTGATACCCCTGTAATTTTTGGCTTCATGTCTATTTCCCTTTTTATATATCGGCGTTATTACCCCTTCTCTCCAGCTGTCCGGCAGGTTTCCTCCTTTCCATATCTTGTTCATCGCTGTCAGTAATCCTTTCTCTATCCTTTCTTGCCCAGCTTTCCACGCCTCGTTCTTTAGTCCATCTCTACCTGGTGCTTTCTTTTCCTTGAGTTTTTGAATCTGTGTTTTTATTTCACCTACTTTTATATCGTTTACTTTCTCCTTCTCTTTTATCCCCTTCCAGAAATACTTAATGAATGATGTTGGAAAAAGAAAGAATATTATTATGAAAAACTAACACAAAATCTGTGACAGGTAGAGAACTTGTAAAGCGTTAGAATAGAATTGTACGAGTGACTCGAACTTCACCAAATAGGACACTTCACCAAATTGTTTACTGGGTAGTGATTCACAAAGAAGAAGGAAGACAGTTTATTTTCTTTATTACTTAAAAAGGCACAATTTGTTGAATCAAAAACTCTTAATAATAGACCACTAAACACAGTTACACATATTTAAGGTTTTTTTTTATATATATGATTTCTCGGGCTTCCTAGGCACATAGCCTTTTATCGCCACTAATAATGTTCTGCTTTAACTTTAATTTTACTTTAACTAAACTTTGTATCCCGACAACAAGAATGATCTGTTCATAGCCACTGCTGTTATAAATTTCGGTTTCTCAATCAAAAAGGCGGTGTTAACAGGAAGCGTCAATATATTTAAGGTTTATTTATCATAACAAATGTTACTTGTTACATAAACGATTTTACCTAACATACAACATTTTGTGACCTATATTTGTGGTTTTTGAAAAAAAAATCTACCCTTAGCCGCACCGTTTCAAGAATCATAACATTTTAACGAGTCCTTTTTAAGAAATAAATGCTAATACTATAAGACCTCTCTAGATTAAATATTACTACGTTTTGCTTAAGTAAAATATTTGATATATGTAAGATAACATCAATGTTTTCTGTTTTCCGCGATTATTCTTTTTAATTTTGTTTAATATTTTCTAATTATTTTACCATAACATTATTCTTCTTGTATATTATAAATAGAAAAGTCATAAACCTCGGAATTCTTCACAACAGCGTGAAGTTCCCTTGTGGGTTCTGTTTGGTTTCTATTGATTTCAGCTTACAGATTATTTTATCTCTTCCTTGTTCAATCACTTAGAACAGTGGTTTGTAACAATTATTCAGCGGAACAATAATGTATGGCGAACTAAATATTCTATAAATTAAAACTGTTCCAGGACTTTAAAAAGGTTCTGAACCACTGGTATCCATTAATCTATCAGATGCGTTGTGTCCTAGACGAACGACGAGACGAATAAAGGCGCCATTATTTCAATAAAAAAAATATTCATTTCGGATCCAAGATTACATTTTTTATTTGCAAATTAATTTTATACGGAATTGGAAATAAATCACTATCATTTATTGTCAAGAAACACGTAAATCTAATGTTGATTTCAAAATAAGAATTCAACAAGTTTTTTTGGTTTATTTTTTCTATTACTTTGCTTCAATTTCATTGCAGTATATAGCAGCTGCTTCTTTTGCATTTCCTTACAAGTGAGTCAATGCAGAATTACTCTAATTTGCTCTAAAAACGTAGCACTTACGTAATTACTTTTTTACGTAGCATATTCGTTTAGATAATTATTATACGTAAACGATTTTCAATTTTCTATTTAAGTTAAAATTATTTAATTTATTACATTCTAAATACCATGCAATTTCACACATTTCAAATAAATTTAGTATACAGGAAAACCCAACATCCCTATTCAATTTTCACCATGCCAATGCCCTGAGGGTCATTTAAATCGAGAGAAGCATTTACAAGAACGCGCCCCTTGTTAACCTACGACCATATTGATGAAATAATTGAAAAAAGTAATTACTTTCCACCCCAGCGTACTTCCCCTAAAAGTATTCATCAACAAGCTAAACATCCCATCTGCGAAAAATTTGTTACATCGTATTACCCTGCACCCTCGGATAGCTGAAAAATTATATTTAAACATTTTATAAGCAAAAGCACTGAAATGTATCTCACAGGACAAGTAGTCGCTATTTGTGATGATATTTTTATTTTAATCTAAAATACAAACTCTGAGGTTAGTAATGAAACACAATATCTGCCTAATGTCACTAAAATATTGCGTTTATCTATGGATTTAACATAAAACCGCTCTTGTTAAACCATCCATAGAATAACCGCTCTTGTTGCAACAACCATAAAATTGCCGCTCTTGTTGCAACATCCATAAAGTAACCGCTCTTGTAGCAACATCCATAAAATGACCGCTCTTGTAAAAACATCCATAAAATGATCGCTCTTATTGAAAAACCCTATACATAAGTGTGAGACTTTAACTGGTGTAGCTATATCAAACATGAATGTATGCAATAATAAAAAATATCCAATGCCCAGCACGATGTCAGCTGTGTTAATGTAGTCATATATTGTTGTTAAATATAGAAATGATCCAAAGTGTCGTTATCAGTTTCTTGTTGTTTGATAAATAATTTACATTGAGTTGATTTGCAGTTTGCAGTCACCTCATTATGTTAGTTTTATCAATTAAGCTACGAGCTGTCAATGACATTGTACAGATAAATATTTACATTTGTTGTGCAATTTATTTCTGTTGTTACAAAAAGTATTTATTAATTAAGATATTATAATTTTTATATTTAATAAAAATAGAATCTGGAAAAAAACTAGAAACACAAAACATGAACGCTACCTGACATTCATTCAACAAATTCAAGTAATATTTAATTTAAAAGATTGTAATATTTAATCTTAAGATTGTATAATTCTTAAAATGTTCTTAAGAAGTTTTATAATTATATTAATGAGAAAAAAGATAGACTTTATATTAAAAATCGATTACAAAACATTGTATATTAGGTAAAATTGTTTAAGTAAGTTTTATTTTATAGAACGTATTACATAAACAAAAACTCGCGTCATTTTAATCATGTCTGGTATTAATAGTTTAAGAGGAACCGGAACTCAAAGCGAGATAAGGTCATGATTAATTAACGGGATGATTTATTAATATAGCACATGTAATGAACCGGACCTCCCTGTCACCCACAGCCGGAGGCCGCAAGGCCAACCCATGTAACCGTGCGCTAGTAAATAATTTAATAATAATTGAACGATGAATTAATGGATGCGTAAATGCTTCGGGACTCCAAAATGTACCGTTTTCAGAAAGAGACAATCCAAAACCCCAACAATTTAAAGAGATTTTTGAATTGAAAAAACATAGTTTGTGTAGTTAATAAAGTTATGAATTTTTAAAAATAGAAACAATTTTGTTTTTATGATCACATTCTTAATCCATTAAAGTAATCATCAGTTCTATTCAATCTCTTTCGTCATTCTATTAGTTCATATTAACGAGTTTGACCCAGTAGCTTTGCGTGCGGTAATTAATTATACATTTCACGTAAGTACACGTACTTTTTTTTCAACACAAGTCATATGACACGATGATTACACCTGGTAGTTATTTATAATGTTGGTAGCATGATCGCCCAGCTATTTAATTCAAATTGTATGTTGGTATAACACTTAAACCAATTATGTCATTGATAAATAAAACCGATAATTAGAGTTTGAAAGTTTATCATTAATTCTTCAACTATATTTATTTGTTTATGTTTAATTTGGTGATAGATATGTCACATATGTCATGTTCATGTTTGTTTCTAATCAAATATTTAAACGGAGTGTTTTAAATGAAGCAATCCTTTTGTTTTTTTGTGCCATTATTGTTGTATGTGATTCTGATTGTTTATATTAGACAGCTGTATAGTTTAGACGTTAATAATTTGTCAGTATAATATATGCAAAATTTTTTTCTCATAATTACCTTTCACTCTTTCACCTTTTTTCACTCTTATTATTACAATATATTAAACTATAATACTACAATATATTTATACCGATTTATATCTATGCCAAGTACTATATGCTAACGTCATGCCTCATTCTCTAGAAATGTAGATAAAAGATGGCAAATTCGGTAAGAAAAGGTGACAAAAAAAGAACAAAAACGAATTTATTTTTTAAATAAAAGAAATTTACTTATGAAAGGTGCCATCTCATTTAAAACACTCATACATATCAAATTTCAACCGCAATTGATTACACAATATTTATCAAATGACAAGTTAGAGAATCCGTCTACTTCCTAACAAGATTAGCACTTTTAAGTTTTTACACGATCGTTGACTAGTTAACACCATGATGACGTGATCTGCATATGTATTTCTTTACAGAAATAACTATTATTTTAATGGTGGACCTCTAGCATAATTTCAAGTTTGTGTAACATAAAAACAACATTTAAAAAAACCAACTTATGTAATCATTATTATTATAGATACAGGTTATATGCAAATAGTTTATTTTTGCTCTTTGCTGGCACTGACACGTAAAAAACTAAATAAATATAACGATGATTTTAACGCGAATTTTAAACAGCTGATTAATTTAATTTAACATGCAATAGGTGCTTATTAAATTCTAAAAAGATTTAATGAATCGTTAGGTATATAATTTGAAATTCAAACAAAAAATATTTGCATCAGTGGAATTTTCCACAAAGGAATTGAGATTAAAAAATTTACATATAGTTATGTTTGTATGTACTGCACAAGCGTGATGAAATCCTTTAATATACTTTTTGATTAATGGTCTATATAGATAAGATACCAAATTAATTTCGTTATCCGCGCACAACTCTTTTATGTTATTTGTACTATGATTAGATTTGAGATAATCAAAATTATTTTAAGAGGAATGTTTTAATGTAACATTTACATTTAAAGTAACAATAAACAAATTCCAGTATAATTCAGTTTTTATGGTCTTTTGTGAATGAAGAAACAAGTGAATATCTACAAGAAAATAAATGGTTTTGCACATTTTCAAAAGATTTAAATAGCTTCAGCCTTCCATTCCGCACACTCTACACATTCTTTCCTCTCTACTTTCCCAGTATCTGTTTCCTTTTTCCTCATTTCCCAATCTAAACCTTGCTGTCCTTCTTATGTTTTTTATGTCTTTTTCTATTAAGTACTGAGGTATATTACTTTCCCCAATTCTTTTATATCTTGTATCGTAATTGCTTTTCCTTGGAATTGGAACTTCCTTTATGTTTATGAGTAATTATTTTCTTTTAGGGTTTGTATTGGCTTTTGAGACTAATGAGGCCCTGGGACATACTCAATATTAAGAACTCAATGAAATGTATCTAGACACAATTACCTTCCAGCCTCTCTGAAGTTTCTTAACTATCACACAAAATCAATTATATCTAGTCATAATTGAACCTATATAATTTTTGGGAGACTATTTTCTTTGAGATTAAAGCCTCCACCAGGCAGAATGTACTACCGGATATTGTAAGAGTTCATTGAAAGTTATGTTCATGCGTTGCATTATATTTTTTATCAAAACCACAAAATTGAGGAAAAAATAATTATTTAATATTTCAAAAGTTCACAAGATATAATGACGTCAATATATCAAATGACACGAATGTGTCAGATAAGGGGTAACCTTTAATATATTGTCAAGACCTGCATTTGACGCATCCGATTTATCGTATTCTACGTGTAAGTGATGGTAACGCACGTAACACACGACCGCTAAAGGTCTACTATGACAATAACTGACCATTACTCGGCTCTTCGAAAAACGTCGTTGTGCAATGTCAACGATTACACATTTGTATGACTTACCAAACAGATAATACTAAAACCAGATTTCAATACGTTATTTATTCAAACAACAATGATAAACCCTTTTATGATTATAATAATGCGCAAAAAAGTAGTTTTATGTTTCAAAAAGGAGTAAATCAAATCACAAACTTTGTAAATTAATCAACAGAAAAAGCGCGGTAGTAATTCATCGCCAAACACGAAAGAAAAAGGTGAAAGGGATAGTTATTAGTAAAGGGAGAGATTAATAACATTGCGATGATTTGTTTTTAATTTAATGACCGGATACAAAAAATGCATTCACTCAGTGTTGAGGTACAACTGCAGAATGAGAAAACAGCACACTCTACATTGAGAACGAAATATAAAAACAATTTCCATTAAACCTTTAAAAGAAGATAAGAAAATAGAATAAATATAACTTAAATAAGCCCTATTTGTCAGGTAATAAAACATATAAGGCTTATATAAAAACAACAGCAAATAGAAAACGAAATAAATTCTGGAATAGGCAGTTTAGTTTCACAAACCAGTTTTCTCTAAGAGAAAACCTTGAAGCTGTATTAAACTAACATCTAACATCGTCATCGTAGATTTATAATATACTTCACTAATATTACTTTTAATTATTATTAATTTTTTGATTATTAGCACGTTTAAAAACTGAATGTCACTGCACAAACACCACACATTTGAAACACTAAAGACTAAGCAACAGTTTGTATTTCAGTGTTTCAGTCAGTCGAATCGGTGCCGAAGTGTATACTCGTATCTCGCTGCTCCTGCTTGCCAAATATTTCTAACACGACTGATATGAATTAGTGTTTGCACGATTACTGAACGGTTCTTTTCTTGACTTGAAAACAACTGGCTACTGATAAATGATAAACAAATACATTTGCATACATGTGGTTTGGTGGTAAGATTCTCTTATACTGGTTTTTATCAAGTAAATCTACGTAATACATTTATTCAGTTCTTTTTTAAAGAATACACGTCTTTTAATTCGGTCCGTTATATAGGGGTGTCTGCGCAAACTCTAGTAATCAAAAAATTGTATTATATGTGGAAACCAATAAATTAAAATCACGTTACATGTGTGTACAAATATAGATTCAAGTAATATTCAAATTTTGTTGAATAAAGTAATACTGATCCATTATTAACATTTTATGTATTATTGAATGTAAAATCTTTTACCCAACGTTATGTATCATATATTTTGTTTATATTTATTTATTTATTTGCCTTAACATTTTTTAAACATATTTTACAATTTATAATTATATTTTACAAATTTCTAAATATATAAATAATTCACTAATTAATTTTGAGTCACTTAACAAAAATTTAGTATTTACAGGAAAAGTTTTAGTCACATCTAATATTTCACTATTGAATTTTGATCTTTGTAAACTATAATTTATGCATTCAAATATAATATGATCCAAAGTTCCTTCTTCACCACATTGACATCTATCGTCGGATTTAATATTAATTTTGTACAGGTGAGCTGGAGTTTTATTATGTATTATATTTGATATTATATTGGTTTGAAATGTAAATAATAAAATAAAAAATGATATTTTAAAGCAAAGATAATATGAAAAAAGTAATATAAAAAAATGTAAAAGGTAATGTAAAATGACGTAAACTATTTTATTCGTATGTTAAATATGGAGACAAGAATGTCTTTGGACTGGATTATGACTTTTAACATCTAAAAAAAAAAAGGTTCTTTTATTACACTATAAAAGCAAAAATATAACTTTAATAACTCAAAAAGGATTTTTAATGAATCTTATTCTCATAAATAAAGTAAAAACTATGCAAAAATTATGGAATCAGTAATTAGAACTTTTTATTAGATAAAAGGGCGTTGTCGGTAATAGGATTAGTATTTCCGTAACGTTATATAAAAAGTAATTTAGATTTTAAAAAGAAATTTATTGAACGAAGTATTATCCGGACTTGAATTAACTTGTTTCGACCTAGAAACTTGCGCCGTTTTTACGTTTACATTAAATAAACTACATATTATGTTTTCAGTAAAGATTTCGTTATTAACTAAGAAATATCTATTTAAAATAAACACATTTTATTATTTAATTTCTAAGATTAGAAATGATGTAATGGTTTTTTAACTCGTCATGGTCAAGGTAAAAGTGAAATATTATCTATTTATTTTACCAACAGGTGAAAACATAGGCGTCCGTCGAAGGGGGACAAACGGAGGATGGGGGTGTATCTTCTAAAAATACAAATTTATACTGAATAGAATAAACCAGTTGTACATTATATAAATCTAACGGATTTGCGCCCCCCTGGAAAATTTTCTATGAATGGCTATGGGCGTATCTTTATATTTTATAGATAATCCATAAAATTATCAAGGTTTTCTTTACTTTTAAAACGCTTAATAAATTTTTAATTCGAGGCAATAATTACTAATATACTATTCACAATAAAACACATATGAAATACAACCATTAGAAATAATTATTTGAGAGTTATACAGTTGTATGTCATATGACGTAACCAATGTAACAATGATGTCACTGACGGAAAAATACAACTGACGGATCGTCTTTGGGGACGCGTAACCTCGCCTGTCTAAAGTTTATATTGAGTAATGTGAATACAAATAAAAAAGAACCTTCCAAATCATTTAGCAATTCAAATATATTTCTGTTCAATATAACATGTTTTATTCATATATTTAGTTTATTTAACGTTGGCCTATTTTATGGTGTTGTGGCCTCATCTAAGTGTAATCGCTTTGTGACTACACCAACAGGAGGAGCGTAAAGCAATCCTTAATAAGTTTGCACTGAATAAATGGTATCTCAGATTTAGCAAAAAATTCAACCCTTGGTTTGAGACTTGGTTGAGAGTCATCTTCAAACATTACAATTAAATTATCTGATAAAAATATCTTGCTAATAGTTGTACTTTGCGAATTTTATAATAAAAATTGAAGTAATTTTAAATTTAAAATCAATGGAAACAAAATACTGTTCTCTTTACTAAACGAATATCGAATATTCGTCTTGATACGAAAGAATATTTTCTGTAACTATACTTCAAACATTTTAGCTACAAAAATGATACAGATTTGAGTCGTTATGTTTAAAATATATCAAATAATTTAGAGGTTATATGCAACATTTATCTATGACCTTTAATAGATAATAACAAATGAAATATTTAAAATAATGTATGCAAATTACAAACATTGTTTGCGTAGTATAATTGGATGTTAAATATCTGTTAGTTTCAATAATTTATTTCAATTTACAGCACGTTCCGTTATTAAATAACCATGTAATTCGAACACCTCCATTAGTAAATTTAAATGCTTAACGTTGGTTGCCGTTTAAACTAAAACTAAAAGCTAAAGACACAAGGAAGTATTATGCAATACATTAGGACTATAAATAAGAACTATATGTACATAATTAAATATTTACAAACATTTTATATTCTGTACATGCCTCATTTTTGATGTAGTCATATTCTATAGACTCATATCTGACATTGCACACCAGCTGAACATAACTGAAGTCAGCGCTATAGCGCTATAGCACCCATAACAACATAACCTACAAAATACTCTTATGTCATAGTTATTTTTGTATTATATTTAACTCGTGCAGTCACTAGACATTTTTAAAATGAATATAAATGTACACTGATAGAATTATAATGTATAGAATGCAGTTTACATGTCTAATTGTTAAATATTTTACCTAATATGCTTATTGAAATATCATATATTGTTATTCAATTTTTACCATTGTTTTTGTATATGTATAATACTCGTAATAATTTAAATAATATTTACACTAGATAGAACGAAATCTCCCTCTTTTACCGTTCTACTCCTGTCAAATTTCAATGTTTCCATGTCAATGTTTATTCCCGGAAACCACATAAAACAAGTACAGTCTTTTTATAGCATAAGCATAATATTATGAGTCTACCAACACCCCAATTTAAAATTTAATTATATTCATGAAATATTTATTTTATATATTTTTATAAAGCTATAAAATTTACGCCTAACAGTCACGCGATGCTACACTGCTGATTGCAACGAGCCCCTTAATTTTTGCCTCTAGATTAATTGGGAATTCACACGCTAGAAATATTCACGTGAAAAGTAAAAAAAATTAGATCATTACTATTTTGAAACTAGCATTAATAGCTACAACAAAATTGTGTGTAATAAACCTATCTAGATTGCAACGCGAATAAATCCAGAAATAACCTAGCACCCCTTACTCGTCGTTTCAGTGGGGAAGAGTATGGCGTAAACCAATTGTATCTAGTCATCAATGGTCTCTGAAAGTACACCTATTTTTAGTCTATAGTCACAGCCTATCTGTAACAACCTTACAAAAAAGTAAATACCGTCACGAATAAATTTAAAAATTAAATTTAATTTTGAACTGACTCTTCCGATATTTCTATTTAAATTTAAACTATACTGTGGGTGCAGTCAGTATATTTTCATCCTATGTGTGCTATTCTATTTTGATGAATTGTAGACGGCGAGAAGGCATCTGTGACCTGAACAGCTGTGGCTTTATTTCTACGTCATTATAGCGATAGACAGATGATGTTCATCACAGATATTAATAATTTGTGACGGAAATACGTGCAGCACCAACAAACAAAACACAACTAAAATGTTAGGTTATATTTAGGTAACATGCATATATTGATTCATTTTATCTTTTTATATTTAAATTATTTTCTTTATTTTCTCATTTATTAAAGAAGAATGGAAAAAAATTGGTAGAAAATAACTAAAATCATTGAGAAAACACTCTGGGTAACAATTCAACTGTGTTGTCGGGGATTTACCATTAAAGAAATATTTCTTGAAAAAAATAGCATATACTTTAAACATACTGTACTGAACGAAATACTATACAAGTGTAACGGTGAAAAATATGTTTTACTTGTCTAACCACATCTCGTTTCTTTGTCACTTGGCTTATTCTTTCCTCACTTTAGAATGAAAATGATCTAAAAAAAATATATCCAAGTGTGAAAGAAACAGCTGCTACTTAATGAGTGATGTTGGAAAAAGAAAGAAAATTATTATGAAAAAAATTCTAATAGCTAACACAAAATCGGTGACAGGTAGGGAACCAATTTGAACTAAAATTGAAATGTACGAGTGACTAGAATTTCACCTAGCCATTCTATTTCACCAAATGTTTACTGGCAAGCCCGTCTGGACTGGTTTATTACCAGTTTATACCTGGTATAAATTTTAAAACAGATTTATTTGTAAGGCGGTTAGCATCATTTACAGAGCCTGTCTTGCAGTATGTATGATTCTTAAAAACTTCTGGTGCCTACTGTAGCATTATTTCTCGAAATTGCTTTTTTAAGTTGAGAAATCCAAAGAAAAAGAACATTTTTTGTTATTTGTTTTCTACTAAAGTAGATAGATTAGATAAGTATTTCTAAAATATAATTTAAAAAAATACAAAACTTGAACATCCATTTGACTATAAATGCATTTTTGATGCATGCATAACTTGTAATACAATTCGTATTTTTCTATTAATGACTCAATAGAAATAATTTTTAATTTACATATATTGCAAAAGAATAAGAAATAGTTTTCATAAAAGTCAACCGTTTGCGATTGTCTCGCATTCAAACACGAACTCAATACATTGAAGAAAAACACTTTATGGCGTCTCCATCATAATGTTCTTGAGTGGTTGAACATTTTACAGCTCCCCCGGGATCGTCATAAGGAATCCCGGCGTCGGAATATTCGGGATCCAGGACGCGTGAGTCGCGGTGCACGGGAGTGTACATGACAACATACCGGACTTCCTCTTTCCCGCTCAAATGACAGAAATGGATCGATGCTACTCATGCGCAATATATCACTTACATTTTCTTTGTTTACTTATCAAAAATGCATTATTTTTATTTTTGTAGTTAATGGAACATTGTACCTCATTAATAATTTCGAATGATTCTATATCATCATATATGGTAATGAGTTTTAAAAATAGTTTATTGTAAGTGTACAAAAAGTAACCACTTAAAGAAAAAGAAAATGTTTAAAGTTAAGTGGTAGAATCCAACGACTAAAAACGGTAGATTAACGACAATTGACTTATTTTAAATATTTTTAAAAACAGATAAGGCCCTCTGCACGCGAGTCTACTGATTGCAAACTAGTCGAGCCGTGTTGCGTGACTCTATAGAATTTTTAACAATAGCATAATAGAGGATTTTATTGTGTCGTATTTGTATGTATGTATGTATGTATTTAAATATTTTTGAATAGTATTTGTGCACGTCTCTGCTCATGATGTCACCATCAAAAGCAAGCCGTGCGTCCGAGAAACATAGTCGCTCAAAACGTGCTCAAAACCAGATTAGTTTCGTTCGTGCCGTGTGTTTTCTCTCACTCGTATTACACATGTGTTCTCTCACTAACAACACAGTTCGGTTCTCATTCGGTTCGGGCAGACCGCTTTGCAATCATGACCCGTGTGGTGACGGCCTAATTGATAAAAAATGTTCATTTAAACTTTGAAATAACATTTTTCCAGTCAAACGCTTTAATAAATTTAAAATGACGTAAGTAAAATGACGTATTTAATCTTTAAACTCTTTAACTTTGCAGTCTTTTACAGAAAAAATTGTTAACAAGTTTGTCCTTTATAATCTACGTATACACGGGGTATCAGTTTTTTAGTTGGTAAAACACAATAAATTTTACATGAATGTTTTTTTTTATTTATAATTTCTCGGGCTTCTTAGGCACGTAGCTTTTTATCGCCCCTAATATTCTGCTTCTTCTTATACTTCATATTATATGAATGTTAACTGCAACTTAGTACTATTAATAAAATACAAAAAACAATTATGTATTATGGTGGGTCATAAAAATACAGAATTTAACTTTCTAACAAATATTTTAATCCTTAATCTAGATGCATTTATAAAATTTTAATTCAATTAGGGCATGACGTCATTGATCATAGCCATGGTGTAACATGTCGCACGCAATATAGAGTATGACGATGACCTAATATACGCGTTGCAGAATAAATAGAACTGACTATGAGTTATAACCTCCTCCCCCACCCTTCTCAATATCAGATGATATCAACACTCAGGTGTATTATTGACTTTGATACTGATATTTAAAATATCGAAACATGATAACGCAATATCAATTTCCATCATTATAAAGTTTTATTATAAAGTAATTAGAATTTAATTAGATAAGCAAAAATGAACTAAATAAAATACATAGAGCGGTGATAAGATTGATTAAATGTATGTATCAAACACACTAAGATAAATTTATATGCACTTTGTCTTTAATGTTTTACTAAACCAATTATTGAAGTTATTTTTATAGATTTCTTAAAATGATAGCTCCATATATTGGGATTTACACCGGACCGTGATACACAACTGGCAAAACATAGTACATAGTTTATATCATATTACTTAAAAGAAGTCTGTAAAAAAACCTTATGATTTTAAAAATCCAAAGCAACATTATACTTGGATAACATTTCTATGTTAAATTAACCTCAAATACGTATAACTTTGTGTACTAGGAACTGCATAAATATAGAGTATAATTTGCACTGCTTTACTACGATATAATTATATCGTAGTAAAGCAGTATTGAGACTTACTTAAGTAAGCCCCAAATTACTATAATACAAACAGGCTAAACAAATGCTAACTTGTTGTTCAGCGAGGTTAAAGTTTTATTTCATATTATGTACATATATAATTTAGGTTCAAAAATTATCCACCGAAACTCATGGTAGACTGAAAATAACATAGAGATAGGTTACGGATAACTTTATTGCAATAATTCGACGCAGACAATGCAAGAAAAAGTGCGTAGATCAAGGATAAAAAAAAACCATCAGTTGCGCAATAGGATTCTACGGATCTCAATATATGTATCTACATATATATCTCTTTAATTTGGTGTTGCTAAATAAATTTTTACTTAAAAATTAATACCGAATGCTTCCGTCAAAATTTGTAAGTAAAAAAAGTTTCCGGATTTAAAAAAAGGATAACATATACCAATAATATATCTCTTAGCATTGTAAAAACGAACTATTTATTTATAATCAGAAAACATATTAAATGACATATAGTAAATAACAGCTCAAACCAAAATAAATAACAAAATTATGTTTTTCATATATACATATATCTTAATTAAGTTTTATAGGTTAACAACTTATAAAACTTAAGAATATATAAAATTAAAATAATATATCTTACATACCTTTTGATAGTTCTTTTAGTAAAGTAAAAACCCTTAAAAACTGGTAAATCACTGTACGTTTAGTTAGCACAATAAACAACCTCCGCGCGAAACAGATTCAAAGATACTGCTCGTAAAATGTATGTAGCTCAGTTACTGATACCGAACCTGCGGGTGGCTGGAAGCGTAATGTCAGGCGAATTTCCACGGAGTCACACGACAGAAAATCTAAACGAAGAGTGCTAATCACAGCACCCGCACTACTTATTAAAATAAAAGATTATATTAAATGCATCTTACCCAATGTGCATATATACGTTTTCACTTATCCGTACTCTTTGCCGATTTTTAAATTCGTACGCTAATGTGTTTTATTGATGCTATAGATCTAAAAAGTTTCTATTCGCGTACGCATGCATGAATCTTTGCTCTGTGAACACAAACGTAGAACCATTGAGTATTTGTACGCGAAGACGCATGTGTGGTCCACGTCTTGAACTCATCTTCAATTTTTATGAAATTAAATTGTGAATTTAGGGATTTAACTGCGTGAATCTTTGTTATGTTAAAAACTGACATAAACCCAACAAAAATGTAATCATGAGTTTACCATTTAGATTTATATAGACAAACTTTTTTGTCCAATACCCAAACGGAATTTAAGAACAAGTTCATGTAAAAAGGAATATCATTAATGACACGTATTTTTATGTATTTACGATAGTCGCTACTATGTTTGCATGATTTCATCATTCATTAGATTATGTTTGACGTTTCAAGTGAATACGTTGTTAGGTATGTGTTTGACAGTCAATCAAAAAGAAATGTTTTCTTGTCTTATCCATTATAAATCCACTCTAAAACATGCTCTATAGCAAGTAATCTTTTTTTGTAATTAGGAAATCAACTGTATGGATGCCAGATTATTAAATATTTCGATTTATATATGTAGGTTCTATTATAATATATTATTATTACATAAAAATATTATGATTTTACTCAACAGCGCCTAGTATATGCAACCTAAGTTGCACCATATTGAACTCCTGTAAAATATAAAGTATAAGTAAAATGTAATGTTTATCTTCGATCATTTTTATTGCAAGTTATATACCAGCTTGTTCTACTATTCTTTCTTTTCATTTTTGTACTACAGGCTGCTGTAGGTAGTAAATATATGAAAATGTCATATAGATGAATATAAAGTACTGGTAGATCTAATTAAAAACAAAAGTAAAGTACAGCTCGCTAAACAAAAAGCTATAATATTACCCTAACTATACGTAACAAGTTATGTAAAAGAGACAGATGACCTGTTGATAAGGATTATTGTACTGTAAAATAATTTCTTATTTATTACTATTTTGTGTATCTAGCATGTATCTGTTGTGTATCTGTACAAGGAGTTGCAGTTTTAATTTCCCGCGGTTGAAATTATGAATGTACGCGAGTTTTACCGATGTAACACGATTTACGTTGTGAAATGCAAACACTGTAACTTCTCCTGAAGGGTGAATAGAAATTTGTAAAGAAAATAATCTAGACAAAACATTATAAACCAGTGCTCGGCAAAATACGGCCCTCAGGCCACATGTGGTCCTTGGTTAATTGTGACTAAATACAACTGATTTACTTGAATATTATTAATTTATTAATATTTATTAATATTTTTTCATGTGAGGATTAAAGAAAAGGTCATTTTAAATATACTGGAAAGCAATTGTGACTAAATACAATTTTCCTGTGTTAGAATATAATTAAAATAAATATGCTATAACTTAAAATAGAAGTGTAGGTATACAATTATACTTAATTAATTTACTAGCTGCCAGTTATTTAAAATTAGGCTACAAAAATAACGCAATGGAATTATTTTCACATAAATATGGCGCCTTCTTACGTAAACGCAGGCTACAATGATAACACTTCTACTTAAATTTTCTTCTTTCTAAATGAATAACACTGGATACAAGACTGTCTGTTCAAATTTAAGATATGTTTAGGACTAATATAATATAATGTGGTGTATTAATTGTATATATTAAAAACAATTTATATACTTCTGTATTACTTTTTATTTTTGGAAATATTTATAATTTTGTTAATTTGTCACTTAATATTAAAAGAAATTATGTTAGTATTGATATAATAATATACTATTTAAATATTATGAAATTCATTTGATATTCCAATTTCTAGTTTTACATTTTTAAACATATAATATATAAAAATTTATTTTTTAAAACATAATTAAATAACAGATTTCACAAAATACGAGTTTTATTCCTCTTTGTGAAAAAATTATAACTACAAAAATTACAATCAATAATAGTTGCACGACATCAAACAATAAGTGGAGAATAATTATTTAAATCATATAAATATTCAGACTTCTTTACAATGGTTCAAATTCTGGCTGTGGCATTGGTTCTGCCGGAAGTGGTTCAAATCCACCTTCCAATGTACTTTCTAGAGTTGGTACCTGTGGTGTTGCCAAGCTCTGTAAAAAAAATTAACATTAGTAATAAATATTTAATATTTAATTTATGTTGAAGTCTATATAAATATGTTCAACAATGTACCTGATACTCATCTTTGCCCAAATCTTGTGGAAGATCTAAATCTTGTGGTGCTAATACACTGGGTGGAGCTAAATCATCCAGTGATAGTCCACTTTCAATAACGGGCCCGGAAGTAGACGTTTCTCCTCCTTCAATAACATCTCCAGTTGAACTATAGGAATCAACCTAAAACATAATAAAAAAAAATAGCAGGACGGATTTTATTTAATTTACTTTTTATTCACTCATCCAATTAACTTGGAGGAATGTATTTTTATTAAACAATTAAAAAGTAATAACAAGCAGAAAATTCTAACCTCTGGAATATTATCTTGTATGTCTTCTGGTGCATCATCTGTATCCATTTTTTCTGCAGGAGTTTCCGCAACAGCGTCAAACGTGTCCATTGGAGTATCAATTTCAACTGGAGTTTCTGTGTCTTGTGTTGCATCGGATTCTCCTTTTTCAACGTTATCATCAACACTACTTTCACCGTCAGGATCTGCCCTTCTCACTAAACCAAGCATATCCAACATACTTCTAGCTACTGTATTAGAAGCTGCACTCTTTGCAGAAGCATATGCTGATTTACGGTCACAAATAGCCATATGTTTTGCCAATTTATTACCTATTTCGATTTAACATATGAATATAAAATTTAAATTACATAATATAATAGATAATCAATATAACTTACCTTCATCGGTTGAAAAACCACAAATACAGTGCATTTCCTGAGAAAGAGGATTCACAGATGGTGCTGCAGAGTTAACACCTGAACATGTAGTTCCATGTTTATACATTGCACGAGAGCAGTTAGTAGAAAATGAACATTTAACACATTTTAGTACGCCCGGGAAATGTCTAGGATCACCAAAGTCATTAGTACACTCGACACAATTCATGCCATCTGGAATGTACATAGTAACACCTCCGAAATTTTCAGTTAATGTATGAGTATTTGTTTCTTTCGAAACTGTGCTTTTCACCTGAAATTGAATGATTTATAATACTAGAAATAATACAAAAAATTATTATAAATTCAATTTTAATTATGAAAATACCTTGGGACGATTAATCATTGTAGAAGAAATACACATATTTTTAATCTTTTTCTTTTGATTGGCCTGACTTAAATGACAATAAAGTTGATGATCCTTTAGAGCCCCTTTAATAAAATACAAATTGAATTCGTTTCAATTATTTCAAATTAAATATAACTTTTCCATAAAAAGTATTACATTACCTTTATGTATGAACCACAGGGCGCATTTGTTACATTTTTTAGCAAGTAGTTTATTCATGTGTATTTTTAAGTGATCATAAAACATCTGGATATTTTGATCAAGTGGCTTATCTTGAGACCACACGGCAGTCATCTGAAATTTTAATTATTTTAAATTAACGTAACCAACTAATACTATGTAAAGTATACTTAACAACAATGGAAACCATACCTGTAAACAATGAGGGCATTGTAATGTTGCTGCGCCTTCATGAGTATCGTAATAATGTTCAATAGCAATGCGTTGGGAAGAGCAGCGGTAACCACATGTACCGCAAATATATGGAAGCTCACCATTAACATGATTTTTTTGCATATGTGATGACAATGAAGATAAATTAGAATATCTTGTCTATAAAATTTATAACATGATATTAATTTATATTAAAAACCAACAAATTTAATACAATATAATTACAAACCTCGCACATAACACATGCCATTGTGTTAACCATTGTATTTTTAGTATCATTTGGATGTGCCTGAATAATATGTCGCCGGTGTTCATCTTCTGTGGGAATTAATTCGGCACAATAGCGACATTGAACCGATTCTTTATCAGTAACCGGATTAACGTGAGAAAGTAAATGATCTAGCAACTTAGTATTAGACGTAAAAGTTTCGGAACAGACACAACACTAAAATAATACTTTGTTTTATTATTTACTCTTAATAAAATTTAAAATTAATTCGAATAAACATCAACATACATTAACAGCTATATCAACTGATTGCGCTTGCGTTAACTTTAAATCTCCTTCAATAATACCATAATAAAAAGTTTCTATTGGAGTCATATCTTTATCTTCCACAATTTCAATATCCGGGTCGTCCTGAACCTGAATTTGTTTTTTTGTTCTTTTTGTAGTCGATGGTGATGGTGCTGGAGCTGCTTTCTTTTCTCTCTTTTCTTTCTTAAACGGTGGAATTGGAGTAGGAGCTAATTGGAACGAATTTAAATTACTTCTACATTATTCCCATATATACATACAAATACAAAATCATAAATAAAATAATAATACTAACGCTCTGGAGCAGCTGCACGCTTACGATTACGCTTCTGTGGAGGAGACGATTCTTTAACTGGAGGAGGTTTTGGAGGAGCCCAATTTTTAAATGGATTAGCAGCAACCTGTTCATTAAAAATAGAAGAAGCTATGTATGAATTTAATTCGAATACATATAAAAAAAAATTCTTCCGAATAATATTCACCTTCACTAATCTAGTTACAAGAGTCTCTTTAGAATCGAAACGTGTTTGCTCTGCTATGTGAGCTACAATATTATCAAATGCAGTGCCTGGAGTATTTCCATACCATTCACGCCAAACCAGTTCATCCAAAAATTGTTGAATTATTTGTCTGGACAACAAAGATAAAGTATTTTGGAACATTCGCGGTACGATGCGGCGCAAATATTCCATTATCCCCGTATTACTATTTTTATTGTTATGTTCTGTAGTCGAAACCTAAATACATTTTTTTGAACGTCAATGATATTTCTTATAAGCTTTTTACATACGAAAAGTTAAATATACATCAGCATTAGTTATAAATAAATGGCTCACCTGATGTACGGTTTTAAATCCCATTGAAAGAAGAGTTCCTTTATCAACTGTTAAATCAGTTAAAATAATGCTATCCTTATGTACCCACTGAGAAAGAGGCTCCAGAATTTTTGAGAAACGTTTTTTATAATTACGTTCACCATCTACTAACGGTTCAACTGCTCTTAAGCGTACCTATATTACATTATTAAGAAGCAAGATATTATAAGAAATTAACAAAATATAAATCTATTAGAAAAAAAATTACCAATTTTGCCTCAGGATCCAAAACCCCTAAAACTTCAACTTTCACCTGTCGTTGATTTCCATCTTGACTTGTTGTTCCCAGAGAAATAACACCAACTTCTATACGACGACCACTCCCACCCAACAACGACATATGTTGATGCAAGGCTACTGTACACACGGCCCTAAGCCATGTGAACAGCCCTTTAACGTAGAGATTATCCACCTTCAAATATTGCATTGAACAATTAAAATCTTGATCTTATTTTGTTTCAACTCAATTCATATTTAAAAAATAATACAAAATAAGGTAAGGTAGAGATTCTACAAAACATATATTTCTCAAATAAGACTACTTACTTTCACCCACTGAACAACATTTTGAACATTTGTTTGGCAAGACCAATGATAAATTAATTTCAGTAAAACACTTGGTGGATGTGTTGCTCCTTCAAATAATGATCCACTAAACACAGACACAAAGCGAGTAGGGCAACATTCGCTAATCCAAACATATCCGCCAGAAAAAGGAAATTTCGAAACATCGGAATACATTCCTATAATTTTATAGTACAAGTATAGTCGATCTACTCAATGTAACATTAATTAAATAGGATCTATTACAAACCTAATTTCAATCTATTATTTGTATGTATTGCACAGATCTGCTCGGATCTAACCAAGCCTTGCTGAATCAGCCATTCGGTAAATTTTGTCGCTGTATGCATCAAAACGCTTTTAACTTTAGCATCCAGTATAGCACGATCCGTGGCGGCATTATCTTTGGCACGTAAATAAGGTCTGGCCACAACAACCAAAGAGGGAAAAGTTTTGCCTGCAATAATAATACGTTTACTAATTATTGACATGTAATTTTAAAAGCCTATTGTAAAAACGAAGAAAATATAAATAATAAAATAATAACAATTTTCTTAATACTTTGCTTGCCTTGAAGTTTATTAAATGAAACTTCTCTCGAGTCTGGTACAGGTCGTCCAGAATCGTCCTTTGTAAGATCAACCACCGTCGAAGATCCTTTCGGTTTAGGCTGACCTGGCATAGTAGTTGCAAGACCTCCAACTGATGTAGCTTCGGTAGGTCTGACACCGCCAGCTACATTTTGAACTAAGGTATTAAACATCACAGTATTTGTAATAGCTATTTACTCGAAATACATGTTACAATAAACTTACCAGCAGCTGCTGCTTGCTTTTTGGAAGATGTTGGTTCCGGTGATGCAGCATGCACCGAATTTTTGGATGATCGCAATGAGGATTTTGAAGCTACAAAGATTAATAAGTTATATGTTGAATTATAATTAGTGATTACTCAAACAAAAAAAATTAAAGAGCATTTAAAACATACATTTACCAGAATAAGACTTAATTGGGAGTGGAGGAGGAGAAGGTGCAGAAAGAGTATTCTGCGAAGACCTGGATGATCGACCAGTTGTTCTTGAAGGTGCTTTTGAAGATGATGTCTTTTTAGAGGACTCCTTAACAAGTGGAAGTTCTTCATCTTGTACTATTGCAGATAGTTTAGAATTGGCTACCTGCTTACTTTGACGCTCTCTGCGTGATGTTCCATGTCTTGTTGGAGTTTCGGAACTAAAACTTGATGTATTTCCAGGAGCTGGAGGAGCCATAGATTTGATATGCGACGTCAAAGTTGCTGGAGTACTGTTAAAAATATCTTTCTTAATCAAAAATGTAAATTCATTTTTTTTATATATAAATATTATAACATAATCGTTAGTTTATTTAAATATATTAAGTTTTATACATAATATATTAAATTCTACTTACTTGCCAGATACTTGGTAAGCAGCACATGAATCTCCTGAAAATACAACTTCGCCGCCACTAGATTTAACAATAGCATCAAGTTTTCCTTGAATTTCTTGATGTTCATCGTCCGCTCTTTTGTAAGCTGCCAATTGTGCAGGACTTAGCTCGTCTGGCCAGCTATCTAGCTGAAGTACTAGACCTCCCGCAAACGGCTTTCGAACCACAGCGTCCGTCTAATAATAAGAGAGATGGAAATAGTAGAACTTAATATAAAAACTATTGAAAGGGTATATAATATAACACTCGGTATGACCTTTTATACATCATTTTCTTAAATGTAGATTATTTATTAACAATGCTTAACATTTCATAGACTATTCAAAATTGAAACCCATTACAAATTCTAATTGTCTAGACTTATTTTTCAAAACAGCTTAATACCGAATATATAATAAAAATTATATTTTATTTATTAATTGATAAATAAACATAATGGGGGATATTGCTTTAATGTTTAAGGTACAGAAAAATACTGCTGTAATTTTAAATAGATAATATATTCTTACGGGGTAGTTACTTATAGCGTAGACTTACTTATTAGCATGAGCATTGAAAGTAAACTACACTGTTTAATAAACAAAACAAATAATGTCAAAAAGTTAACTACATTAACAATTACATCAAGAGTCATAACTACAAACTTAAATACCTTTTCGGTCAATCATTTCATTGTTTAAATAGAGTTACTTAAATTATTAATATATAGATATTGTTATAGTATAGTTTTTTTTATAAAAATAATACATTTTTTTTGCACTAATCACTTACCGGAGTCTCAGACACGTCGGAATAATTGTCAACATCATTTTCCTTTTCAGAATTAACGGAGCCAAAATCGGACCTAAATGAAAACTAATTAATTAATATACCTAGTAAAAGCTAAGTAAATAAAAAATTTAAAATTTACAGATTTAAATAAAACATTGTTGTTAATATGAAAAGTTTGACAACCACTGACTAGAATGTTTCTGATTTTAAGGTTAATATAGAATATTATTTAAATTACAATTTGAACAAATATAACTATAAAGTATCTGACCTCCTTTTTAAATTTTCTGCTCGCTTGGATTTCCGACCCATTCTTAATGATATGTAATAAAATAATTAATGACAGATTGATAATATTACGGCGTCTTCATTCCCGCGATCTTAAATATTCACTGAAAAGTACAGAACTGTAAAAGTGTATGCTAAGTAATTTAGTGAAATGTTAGTGTCAAATCTAAAAAATTTAATATTTGAAATTAATTATATATTTATTTAAGTACTGTGCACTATAAAAATAATTGTAGCCGCTGTAGCTGTTATGAGCTATGATATTTGTTATATTTTTATGTGGTGTGGCGTACATTTTATGTATTCAATTTATCTTCATATCTGGCAACTATAAATAAAATTTATAACACATCTGGCAAGTATATTTAAATAAAAATAGCGCTATTATTGAATCCTACTTCAATAATTTAATTAAATAGATATATTACTTATGATAACAACTCAATTTTTAGGAAATAAATTGCTTATGCTTATAGTTATAGCTATGTATATGTACGTTTACTTTATTAGTTTATATAGTTATTTGTATGAGGTTTTAATCTTCTTTTATGTTATCCACCTATGTATATCCACCACTATTGAAGAATTTTCTTTTTTATATTAACACGTGAAAAAAGCTATAGTTCAAAAACTGATTACTTGTTACCAAACGTACATGAGAGCTAAAAAGAGGTAATTTCTTCCTATTCTTTAAGTATAGCTAACATTATGTTACTAACATATATGTTACCTATACTTAAAAGCGGCGCTGGCAACATAGGCGTGCCGTGAGGATAATTAACTGCAAATTGCGTTTGGAGTAAATTATGACTAGATAAAATAAATGTGACTTACAAAAGAAGGCACGGGCAACATAAAAGCCCATGAAGGCGTGGATCTAAACAAAAGATTATTTATTAAATATATATATTATATACTCAAATATTTGAGATCCTGATAGCTTTAGCGTAGTTATTTGCGCAGTTTATATTTACAAACTAAACTTGTAAATATTTATAAACTAAAAAGATGTAGTTCAAAAACCCGTCGCCAGATTGAAGGGAACTTTTACGCAGCACGTTTTTTGTTCAATGGAAATAAGAAATGATAAGAAGTTGGCAGCAGCAACATTTAACTTTCGGAAAATTACCTCTATAGGTAATGATCAGCGTAATACATACATAAACATAATAATAAATAAATCAGATCCAAAGAAAATGTTGAGCTGAAATGAATTATTACACATGCTTTACCTAAAATAGTTCCAAACTTAATTTCTTGAAATTGTGCGAATATTGAACTTCACCTTGGCTCTTTTCTCTGAAAACTAGATGCTATTACCAATGTCTAAATGATATTAACCAAGATGCAGAAACACACCTGCGCCAGGCCTGCCTTTGAAATACGCCTACCGTTGAAGGAAATTGTAACTGGATACAACTTATTTCGCCGAAAAACAATTGTGACTAGATACAATTGAGTTCGGCAAAAGGCAATTGTAATAAGATACCACTGATTTAGATACAATTGGTGTTTTTAGCCGTTTGCGCCAGGCCTCCATAAGGTTAGAACAGACCTTTATTGTTATTAATATAAGTCAGGCCTTTCAATAAACTTGGCCAAACATTACACTTATATACCAGTACAGAATTGTCTATAACCCGTCTAGTATATAACAGTCCAGGAATCACCAGGAATAATTCAACTTGTTCGATCAGTAACTTTTGGAGGCGTGTCTTTTTTCTATTCCTTTCCTCTTCCGCTAACATACAAGTAAGCAGGATAAAGCTCTACTTTGCCGTTATAATATGCAATGAAAGAAAAATGGCTGGGATTAACAAATTGGAAAATTTAAATGAAAGACAGGATATTTAAAATTCACAGACAAAATCATTTGTATTTGTCTCAGGTTACCATTATGTTTGTTGTTCAGTCAATTTTTATAAAATGTTTTTTCTAGTAAAAAATTTAACACAGTGTAATTAAATATATATATATACAATTTTAATGTGCAAATATGATCAATCTATCGCAATATTTACACTTAAAAAAATATGCATTTTTACGAATAAAAATTATATTTGCACATATAATTGAAAATATCTGGTCAACTAATAGTACAATTCAGACTCAAATATAAAATATAAGTGATATTTGGACATATTTTGTGATGCGATTGAAACATAATGTAGCTTTTGCATATCTGAGTGTATCTATGGCATTAGATATTACGTAACGTAAAAACATTTATTTTAAAGTATGTTTAAAGCATTTAAGAACACATAGAAAAAATATAAAATTTCCCTAATCGTAATATAAATAACTGCGTATAACAAATAAATGAAAATGAAATATGAATTTAAATATTTTTAATAACATTTTTTTTTAAATGATTTGTTTTATATATTTTTTTCTACAACAAACAAAATTATATTCTGTACAATTTGATATTTTTTTTTTCAAATTTTGTTTTTAAATTTTCATTTTTTTTATATATAGTTTACTTATTTTTACAAAAGTAAAAACAGTAACAACTGTTTTTGTACTCCACGGATTTGAACCTTAACAATTAAATATCATAAATGTTGGTATCTGAAAATTAAAAAAATGATTAGTATTTATCCAATATACAATGTTGTTGTGACAAGTATGAGCTCGATTAATTTGTATTAATTAAACATTAAAACTGATAATTATCACGGATGAGCCAAACTTGCCAATAATGACTTCACTTAATATAATTCAATTCAGACACCATCATATTAAAACATTTAAAAATAATTACCGCGCGACCAGTCTACAATAATACCACATGCACCATAAAGTGCGGCTTTTTGTAAAACATAATTCTGTTTTTATTTATATACTCCTATATATTTTCTGTTTGGAATGACACATCAGTCCATTTTAATTTTTACACATATCCACTTGTTTTGCACAATGCACAAATACTGTCACATCGTAAATTCTGCACATCTCTTCATTTATCTGCAAATTCTTCTAGACGGAACCTTCTAATATAAATGCACTGGGGCCTTTCAGCTTACAAAATGATAACCTGCGATATACATTTGATGTTTCTGAATTATTTTTAGAGCTGAGAATTTATAAACAGTATCATATTAAGTGCATCAATATAATATATAAAATTAAATAGCACACTACTTGACTAATTTATCAAAAGATGAGCTGCTAACGCCAATTCTAGAACACACATAACTTCTATATACACATATTGTTAGTAAAGACTTTAGCAAACTACAATTTGATCTGTACTTCATATAGTTACAAATAATTGCCGCAAAATTTTAGGTTTCAAAGGACTCTTTTAATTAAATTAACATAATTATTTCACTAAAATTTGCAATTTAAAAATCACAAAAAAGGAACTCATTTCTAAATTTGGAAATAACAAAATATCTAATTGAAAAAAACCTAAAAAGTGTATTAAATTAAAAGAATCCTGGTAGCCGAAATATGAACAAGAAAAATATTAAATAAAAAAGGTATATTTAAATAATTTACAAAAAATATTAAAAATATTGATGCAAATAATAATAAACATTATCATTTTATACAGCTCGGTTTTTTTTTAAATTTTTATACTTTTTTTATTTTAAACGATGTTTTGTGTTAGTTTATCACTTTTTGGAGGCAGATGTATTAACTTTTTGTTGATTTGTATTTATCAATTATTTTGTTTTAGTTAAGATCACGATCTTCTAAGTACTTGTATTCAAACGTAAATCCCTCCTTTTTACGTTGACCCCATTTTTCGTAATCAAAGTATATGTATGTGCCCTGTAATGAAAATATACATTGATTTATAATAGATATGGTGGTGTAAGTGCAGGCCATTTTGGAAGAGGATATGCAGATCTTCAATGTGACAGGAATTGGATTCGGGCATACGGGTTGGAGGAAGCTTTGTATTTCTAATATTGTTTATATACTATTCCTACATTTCTGAAACTTAACTAGTACCGTACAGATAATTGTTTAAATAATTACAACTAAAGCCATATTATATAATATTTATAAAATTAACGTTATATGTAACACATGTTAAGTTTAATACAATTTCTAATCTTAACAATAACACCCCTTCGACTACAATTTAACTTTGAATGAATTCTTAACACAAATAGAAAATTAATATGATGGTCTTTATACTAAGATTTATGCCGCCATCAACAATACAAAAAGATAATGAATACATATGGCAAGTACTTCATTGCAGTGAATAAATGCTATGCGTAAACTGCGTATGCGAGCACTGCTCGTTTTTGCATTTGAAGAGATTAAGTTAAAAATTATACAAAATTAATAACTAAATACTAACTTAGTTAATAAAAATGCATTAGTATTTACCAATGAACAATTTTATTATTATTTTATTAACTATATCATAATGTACTGAAAAGATAAACTTTCAATAACATAACAAATAAATACTAGCGAAATATCACGTAAATTTAATTTATTCAATTAAATTCAACATTATTAGCTATATATCTAGCTACAAGTTTCCAAAAATTAATACAATATTAAAGCATCTGAAAAAGTTTTATTTAATTTGCAAAAACTAAAATCACTTCTTGCCATTCTTAGAATATTGTTACTAACCTGTTCATATTCTTCGTTTATGATTTTGGGTTCCTCGTGACGCTGAAACCACATCATATATTTCGTATGAAATCTCCAGGATTGCTTTTTGAGCGCTTTTGCTGCCAGGTACTGCGCTTTTGTTCCTTCCATATAGTAAAACACAAAAAATAATGATTCTGTAGATAATCTTTGAAAAAAATCTACACTATCTGCATGAAGCAACGGTGCCTGGAATATAAAATTGTAAAATTATTAATTATACTATTTTGTAATATTCATATTACATGTTAATTACTAATTACTTGAGGATAGTACGGAGGTGTCGCCACTGGATTCCTCGGCAGATATTGTCGCAATTTCTCACTGTCACTTGGATGTGGCATGTGATAAAATGCAGATTCCATCATCTGGAACTATTTTCAAAATTGTTTGTTCTATTAAATTAAAACACTAAAACGGGGAGAGACTTTCTTTTGCATGCATTGCTCCAGATTAAATTTTCTCAAGAGAAATTTTAAAATCATAAAAAAAGGATTTTAAAGTAAGGATTTTAAATTTTGAACAATCGTGGGTTACCCCACGTAGCCGATCTGTGCACTAAAAAATAACAAAATTTATACCTGACACTGGTGCTCCTTTTGTAGTGGAATGGGGCCAAGTGGTGCTACCCCTAATAAGGGTGGAATATGAGCTTCACTCATTGTTACAGGACCTGAAAGTGAAACCACATTGGCAGGATTTTGAGATTCAAAAAGTGGTTGTCGCGTATCAGGTGGAGGTTGAGGAACCTCTAAACCTGCACGAGTTATCACTTCTTGTGCTATTGATTTCAACGAAGACATGGACTCTGATACTTCTGGCTTTGTTGGACCATTCATCATCATAATAGGACTGCTTATTGTTTCAGGACTAACACTTCTGGATACATCAGGACTAGTTCTAGAATTAACTACCTCAACCGGTATATTCCCACTTGGAGCAGCAGCTGGTGGAATCACAGGTGGAACAACTGGTGGTATAATAGGAGGCGGACTTGGTGCTCCATGAGGAACGGTCGGACCATTTTCCGTATGTACTATTTTTGTTAAAAGATTAATAACTGTTAATTTCGTATATCACACAATTAAGAAATGAAATTTCTTACATGAATTACGTTTAACCACAGATGCAAAATTACCAGGATTGTTCGATGTAGGATTGCTTCCAGGATTATTCCCAGGATTGTTTAAATGCGGTGACGGCGCAGGAGGAGGTTTACTCGGCGTTGAACTTGCCAAAACATTTGGAGGAGCTTTTGTTCCATTACTTGTATTTATCAAACAACCACTACTCGTATTTAACACTGACGAACTAACACTTGTATTCAGACTTGAGTTCGCTCTTACAGCCGTAGGCTTAACAGGCTGCAAATAAATCTTGTGTGTTATTATTCGAACTATAAAAATAAATTAAAAAGAAAATAAATTTAAGTTACCGTGATTTTACTAGGAGTTGGTTCGTCCTTCTTTCTTTTTTCCGGACATTCACTAGAATCACTACTGTGGTTATGTAACGCACAGCTGAGAGGCGGTGATGTTACAGGACTTGTACCTAAGTCAGTAATTAAATAATACAAAATTAAAATATGTGCTGAAATTTTGAATTTCTTTATAATATGATAATAACATATGACACATACCAGATGTCATACTTATTGGTGACCCAGCTGTATCGTTGCTATTATTGCTATCTGTCGTCGCCGATGAAGGTAATCCTACACCACTGAGTTCTATTTCATCTAATCCAATAATGTCGTCGTAGATATATTCATTCTCCTCAAAATCTGGTTCTTGATTTGATTCCATGTAGTATTCAACGTCTTCCTTAATTCTTTTTATCTAACCCAACAAATTAGTATAACAAATAACCATTTATAATTATCATTTCATAATAAAGCAAAAAGAGTCTATAAAAATGAATGAATGAAATGCATGGTCGACCATCAAAAAAGTTTGGGACCCCAGATTTTAGATAATTTGGTAGAATTTAAAGTTATAATTCGAATTTAAATTAGTTAAAATAGCATTACACATACTGTGAAGTCGAAGAAACAGACAATTAAATTAACTGAATTCTATAAGAATATCTCTAGCCCGATATAATTAGGACTTTTATGAATTCATTTTTATCCATCTTTACCTGATCAACTTCTACGGACATATTGTCTAACATTCTTAGTAACGTTTCTAACTTCTTTATGTGATATCGATGTTTTTCGAGGCGACATCGGAGATCGTCTGTTCTGTCCTGTTTATCTTTATCTAATCGTTTTTTCTTTCCAGCTAGCAATGATTCGATTTCTGATTCAAATTGATCAATCTAAAATAATTCGAAAATATTAGAAAATTATGTTATGCGTAGTAGTAAATTTAATTAAGAAACAATAGTATAACATGCCTGTATATTAAGGCCATCAATAGATTGTATGAGCCATAAAGAAATTTCATCACGCTCTCTCTGTGCAGGATCAAGTTTTTGGATCGCTCCTAAACCTTCCTTAGAGTAAGCTTTCGTTTTCGTTTCACGTTCTACCACTTTAAACCTCTCCATTTGCTAAAAGTTATTGTTATTTGATTTTACCTTGACGTAAACCATATTGTTAAAAAAAAGCTGTTATATTGTTGTTATACAACAGCTGAACGGTTGTTATACAACTACTGTTAAACTGTATTTATATTTGTAGACATTATCTATATTTTGCCGTAACATTCTGATAATGAATAGTCTATATCTCAAATTATCAAAATAACACTTCAACAAGATCTTCAGAACTTTATAATCAATAAAGCTCTTTATACGTAGCAGTTAGGTGTTATTTTAATTAATGCATAAACATTTGATACAACAAACGTTATAAGTAATAAACTAATTAATTTGAAGAAATCAGAATAAAATGTATAGTTTTCAATCATTTGAAAATCAAACGAAATCTACTAGTAAATATTTGCATTTTAATTTATTATTATAACTATAATAACTGTGTTTATCTGCTCTAAGAATGGATAAATTAAAATATCTTACCGTTTCTATAAGTTTTCGGTGATCAAGTAAAGTGCTTTTATCTTTGATTTCTCCGGAGGCAATCCAAGACTTGATTTGATCTCGTAACCTCTGCAACTTTTTGATTTCCTTCTTAAGGTCCGCCTCATACTTTTCCTAAAAATAGTTCAAGGTTTTATTTCTTCAAAGAAAGTCACTCACATGCTTGTTTCTGCGAGATATCCAATAAACACCAACTATTGATATAGAAGAGACATTATATTTGAACACTGCATGCCTAACCTTCTGATTACTGTTAGTGGCATTGTGTACTTTTTGCCAAATATCTTCGAATGTTTCCACTCCCTCCGCCACTTTTTTAAGACATCTGTCTATTTCACCTAAAAAATAAACATTTATTTGTGAAATTCTACATTAGGTCTTACGTATGTTATAAAATAGGAGCCCCTAATCAGTTATGATTTAAAGTAGGAACATGATGTTATCAGTCACTGACATGTCAACAAACCAATCTTTAAGTGACCTTATAGTTAAAACAAACATTGTAGAAACAAGAGCATAAAGTATCTCACAGCACAGTATGCATATGATTGATAAATATTAAAAAATCACTATACAAACACAATTAATAAAAAGGGACCATGATCACATAACTGTAAACAGGTTCAACAGTATGACTTTAATACATTAAGTCGGCGTTATAATTTACCTTGCAACTTTCTCGTAGCAGCCATGGCTATGTAAACATATGGAAAAATTTATCGGTCATAGTCTAAACATACAAATTATTAACACAATATGAATAATACACAATTATTTTTTGAAAATCTACAATATAGCTTTAGCTTTGTTCGTAATTTCAAGATGGCCACTGTTCATCTATTGCCTCAGCACAACGACACAGAAATATTCCGCGAAAAAAAAATTTTAACAGTTGGCCAAAAATTAAAAAATACTTTATACAAAAATATATTATTTATTAAAAGTAAAAATGCTACAATAAAACCAAAAAATATTATCTCTAATTTATAAAAAAATGTAAAAATCCTCAAAACTGTAAATGTAATTTCTAACTGGATGTGTGCCGTGTGCGTTTTAATACGCACGCGCTGAAAACAATCACAGCTCAAGATATAAACTTGATATAAACCATAATATCCTAACTTCACTAACTAATCAAAACTGCACATTTCTATCGTATTAAGCATTGAAGCAGTTATAATAACTACAATTTAATAAAGATATAGAAACATTTTCTTAAATGTAAATATTTCATTATTGTAAACAAGAATTTCTATTGAATATTAAATACGATTTAGAGGATTTAATCAGTGGTGTCAGACTTCACTGAAAAGTATAGCTATGCTAAGGAAGAATATACCTGTTTAAACTCCTATTATCTTGTAGTCATTTATAGCTCTTACGCAAAATAAATTGTATCTAGTCATAGTTGAAGAGTTTTCGAATTTTTGTTAAAATTTTAATAAAAAATGAACGAGAAATGAACAACGACACTTCGATAGACAATAATATAATGAGGTGTAATTTTTATTTTTGTTAATTTTGATAATTAGATATCGTAACAACCAATTTAAAAAAAGTAGTTTCAACATAAATACAAAAGAACAAAAGTATATATATGCTGCGCTTATTCCAATTGCTATAAGTAAGGTAATATTTATTTTGGCGAAGCAACTGTGACTAGATACATTTGATTTGTTTGCCATTGCGCCAGGTCTAGAAAAAAGTTAATCTGAAACTGAGCATAACTATGAGCATAATAAGAAATTTATAATATATGATAAATACCTTAAAATTTATTAAATAGTAATTAGGTTTATTATGTCAACTAAAAACTCACGTAAACTAATTGAAATTGAAACTGATTAAAATACAATTGCACTGGAGCATTCACCAATTAATTAAAAATTTCTTGGAATATAAAAGTTTTACTGTAAAAGACCCATAGGACACCATGAGGTACGAATATACTAATATTTACAGATCAGAGAATTAGTTAAATACACATTTAGCTACTAGTACTGCCAGATATATAGTATATGTCGTATATAACATTATATATATATATATACTTTGTATATTTATGACTGCAAATACATTTAATATAAAACAATTTGAATTTAAAAACTTCTTGAGCTTGGAAACAAAGTAAATACATATATTTAGGGGTAATACACACACCACACTTAATACTCATCTAACATAAAAAAGTTATCTATTATATAAAAAATGTTACATACTGCATAAAGTTTTACAAACTATTTCATTGTAGTTACAATCATAAAATAAAATATTTAAAGTATCAAAAGATTGTAAAGTATCTATAGAGTAAGACCTTATAGATTACATTACTAGTCCTCGTTTAAGTAAAATATTTTACATGTATTTAATGTAATACGCATATGTTTCGTATTCATCGGCAAATCGTACCAATCTACTTTCGTATCTGGATTAAAAAATTATACAACAAGTCAATGAAAACACTAAGAATGAATAAAACAACTTTTACATAAATATTTATTTATATTTGACACATTATTTGTCACATTTATCTATATCATTAGACTTTCATCAAAATAAACATTAACTAAACTCTTTCAGCTCCCAACATACTATTTCACTAAAATTATTTTGAACTCTTCAGACTATGTTCAGATCAGACTGCCCTGAGATAAATAAAATATTTTAACATTACTTTTACTTACTGAAAACTTATTTCAGTTTGGAACAAATAGTTTTCCAGTTAACATTTGATAAACTTCTTTTAGATATTTGGCTACATATGTATATTTCTAAATCTAGTGATTGGACATTATTTATAATTTATTTTATTGAATTTCTACAATGTTTTAAAACATTGAATGTACTAACATTTTGTAATAATATACTATTTTTCATAGTTCTTATGAAAAGTTTTTATTATTTTTAAATGGAGGGTTATTTATTTTCACGAAAGTAATGTATTTATTTTAACGTATCTATCATACTTGCATATATGAACTCTTCTTGAATATTAAAGAAAATGTAGGTTCATTTAACTTTTATTCCTTTTAAATTTATTTGATTCAATATATGTACATATATGTTGTCGTTGTATTCGAAAACAGGAAATTTTGACCTTTTATTTTTATAAACACGTTAAGTCTTCCACATCCTCGTACGGAATTCTGTTTTAGACTACAAAGAGTTAAAAATGAAATGAAACTGGCTCCCATTTTTAAAATAATGCTTAAAAATTATCTGAAAATGCAAAATATTTCTATTTTTAATTGCTACTTTACATTTTTGACAGAAATGAAAACACTTCTTCGTCTAGGCATTTAGCGTATATTATACAAACATAATTACACCTTTAATCGTAATCGCTACCTCTGAAAATGCCCAGTGACATGTCATAATTGATAGCAAAAGGGACATGTCGACAAAGTGTTGATAGTATGAATAAATGAAAAAAGAGTTGAAAGTAAAAAATTATGTTTTATAAAAATCTGTTATACTCTGCTCTGTTTGATGGAAAGTGTAAATTTAGTAAGATATTTTTGTACAAATTCTTTTAACTGTAATACAGCTCAATTATGAATTATTTTCTTAAAATTATTCTGCCTACTAAATTTACTATTACATTAAAATTTAATTGTCAATTTAATAAAAGTATTATACAAATTATATATTTCTCTAATAACATTATGGTTAAAAAATAAATAAAGTTAAAAAAAAAATTTGCTAAAATATTATTATAACTAAGTATATCTTAAAAAATAATTAAACTTAATCATAAAATTCACTATTTATAATTAATAAATAATTTTAAATATTGAGATTTTTCTATAAATTGATGTACAGATGTACCAGAAGTTTAATATGTCGACAATTTTTGCATATTCCATTAATGTTTAAAGAACATTTTGCATAGAATTTGCAATAATTGTATTACAAAGATCACCGAGACGGGCAAGAACTGGCTACGCTAAGTGCGGAAAATCCGGATTGTAAACTTGTCATTGATCCCCTGCAAATTGGAATGTACACATACTTAGTCATCAATTACACTGATACTTCTACAATAATTTCTTTTATAAAATATTTGGAATTAAGCAAACAGAATTTTTAAATATATATATTTGAATATCAAAATAATTGTTATAAAGTCAGCATTTGTATATAATTTTTATGTAACAAGGTACCTGTAGTCTGCAGAACTCAATGTCTCGTGAAAGTACATCACTCTTGCATTAGTAGAGCTACAATTTATTTGTGAATCGCATCGCCATTGAAGAATATATGTTTGACAATGCGCCATCACATGTGAACCCTGTATATAAAATTATTTGTTTGGGTTTATTATGTTAAATACAAGTTAATTTATTAACGTAATAATGTAATGCGTCACAAACCTGTATACTCTCACCGTCCCGACATGTAATAGTTTTCTCTGCAAAATAGAACTCACTATCTTCCTTCCAATTTTTATTTTCTAATACAGAAACCTTTCCATCTATAAAATAAAATTTTATATAATTAATGAACTTAATTGTAAATATTTCATTCCCGATAACTGTTGTGTATGTGTATTGTATAAATGAACTCTGATAAACATAAAACTTGTGACACTCCCACAATATTCTAGTGAAAACAATGTCATGAAAGCATCACTGGTAAGTTTTATGTTTAGCGGTTTCTTATTTTATTCATTACCATTATTTGCTTGTACATTTAAGTGAGTTCTGTATACAGCAAAATTGATATTCCTTCCCAAAACATCAAAGTCCCACGTTAAAACACTTCTAGGGTCTGAATTCGTAATAAGAACTTCATGTACCTTGAAATGCATTTCAAAATAAATGTGAAGAAAAATTATAAGGTCTTAAATTAAATTTTTTATATTTTTATGATAAGACTCTGAATCTATACTATCATTAACTATTGTAAAATTACCTGGTTTGGCAATAATTGAACAGCATTATACAATGCTTGTAGTTCGTGTAAACTTAAAGAGTTATTTTCTCCAGGACTTGCCAAATTTCCAACTATATATAAAGATTTCGGCACCAGTCCCCCTTCATGAACTAGTGTCTGTAAATGGAATCAACATCGTTAAGATTGAAATTATTTTTAATAAACCTAATAACATTTAAAGCATTAAATAAATGTTTAGTTACATAACAACGTGAATATAATTTAGCATAAGAACTGCATAATAATGGAGGAAACCTAAAATAAATGAAACTATTTTATCTATTGTACCTGTGAAAATAATATTTGCATAGTGAATATTCTTTCATAGATATATTATAAGAAATGTTTATTTAATACTCAGATTTTGTATATTTTCCTATGCCAATATAAAATAAGTAGTTATATTAAAATGAGTTAAAAAAAAAATTTAATTAAAAGTCGTGGAAAATCTTTGATACCAAATTGCATTCAAAGCCAATATTATACCTTTGAAGCTTTTTATTATTCCTAAAAAGCATTAATTCCCATTTCCAGCTACTTAGATTTATTTTTTATTTTAGGTTTTAAGGTAAGTATTAGCTTGTGAATTGCTTAATGCAGTTATGCGTCGTTCGTCAGCAATATGTTTTATTTAATAAGAATTACTATAATTAATATAATTATTTATTTTACTTTATATTTTACAAGCTGAAACATACATTTAAGGTTAAAACATACAATTAAAACTAATACTCAGTAGCTGGGAATAGGGCTTAAGAACTAATACAATGGGCTTGTGTTCTATGTCTAATTTTCTATAAAAGTGTACTATATATTGATAAAGTTAGTTACTAGAACCTCAAATGTCCAATTATTTTATAATAACTTCTTATGTTTTAAGAGATATTAACAATTAAAAAAGTCATTTTGTCTCTTTAATTATTAAAGGGATTCAACGTTGTAGACATTCCAAGTGGATGTGACATCACAATCCTTGTGTAAGGTTGCCAACCTTACAGATCATAAATCTCTGCTATATGTATTTATATATCAAAATATCAAATATTATTTACAGCTATTTCAAGAAACAATCAAATTTCAATATTATGTCTGCCGTAACAGGGTTAAACAAAATAAAAACTTATTATTCTTTGATTTGACTTAATTATTTGACTACCAACAGCTACAGAACATTACCACAGCACTGACCTACTCAACAAATAACTGACGTTAAAATGCATTTCACGTCATACAAATATGGCCGACCATTTCTAGCGCTAAAACTACAATTCAAACTTTTAATTGCTATATCTCTGTCAATATTTAGATATTTAATAAAATAGACAATAATTGAAAAATCGACCACTAAAAAATGAGGACACAAGCCCATTTAAAAAAAACACAAATATAAGTATCTTAAAAAACCAAACAACGGTATGTATACCTGTGATAAATTATATCTATGGAAAGAAAATATAAATCTATTATAAAAATCAAGAGTGTCCACGGTGGAGGTGGAGTTAAGTGATTTAAATGAAATCTACTTGTTTTGTGGAACTCATTAGTTCATTATTGCGTTTGGTGGTTTTACAGCCATAAATAACCATTCTTTAACCTTACACAATTACAATCCAATAGATGGCATCTGGTGAAGTATTTCCGAGGTACAGGGTTCGAATCCACCAATATGTTACACTGATAAATAAAACAGCTCATCCAATATGCAGATTCAATTCAAATATAAAACATAATCTAACAGAACTAAAGCAGCTACAGGATATCATTAAAAGTTATGTAAAAATTACCTTGGCAGGTCCTCCTAGAAAATTTGGTATATTGTCTGATGGTATCAATGTTGTTATACCTTCTAAGCTATCTCCAGCAGCGAAGAATAAAAATTTACTACGCGTGTTTTCATCTATTAAAAGGATAAATTTATTAATATTTAATAAATACTACCTGTTTCAACGTATGGTATTCTCTATGTAATATGTTCTTACCAATGAATGTGCTAACCAAAGTCCATAGAATTGGAAAAACTCTTGGAGCACGGACAACTAGAACACGGCCCATAGTATCTGGATAATTAGCCTCAACAGTTTCAATTATTCTGTAAAATAATTTAAACGAATTAACACCAGAATAAGATTATTATAAGATATTTTGATCTACCTAAGCAAAGCTCTAACTCCTGGTCTCCATAGATGTCTCATATTTAGTCCCTCAAGGTCAACCAACAAGCACCAGCTATTTACTGGATGACCAAATTTCTGAGATGCGCTTTCCATGCGGGATAATCCCTCTTCACAAATATGTAATGTCTATTGGGTAGTTATTAATAATTATAATATTATTGTGATATAATCATAATAAATTAATATTATAATATCATGTAAATAATTTACCAGTTTGAGAAGACCTTCCTCGCCTACAGATTTTACTAAACCTTTGACATCCATGTGACCCAATCGTAATAAATATAAAGGTCGACCGTCTAAAAAAGTAATCAACAATAATTACAATTACTACCAATATTATCATATATTATTTTCAAAAACATGCTTTTTTTGAGTATTTACCAGAATCATGATTATGCCACCCCCCTGGAAAATGTGTAGCCAATACAGGTGGCATTCTATAATGTTGTCTCAATTGATCAATGCAGTTTTCTTTCCTCCATATTAAACTACGTTGTAACATTTCTTTAGCAGAAGCAATATTAAAATCACGTGCTCTAAGAAATCTCAACAGTGTGGTAGAACTGGGTTCCTTAAAATATAAAAATAAAGTGTCATTTATACATTCATTCAAATATGCTTATATAAAATTAATTTCTTACTTCTTCAATTTCTGACATTGATTTTTTAAATTGCAAAAGATGTGATTCTTGCATAGGCGTCAGATTTCCGAGCCATCGCTTTATATACTCTGCGTCTAAGAGATCTGAAAGAATAAAAAATATATTACTCTTGCTTTATTTTAAAATATACGTTACTTTATGTAGAAATGATATAATGCAAATATAAATTACCTCGAGATTCTGGAGAGTGCTGATTATTTACAATATCTGTATTTCCTGAGGTAGATTGTTCAGAATTAGAGAACGTAGCCGAATCAGTTACTCCAGAAACATCATCAGTAGAAATGGACTTTTCAACAGGAGGTGGTAATTGAAAACCTTCATTTTTCAATTCAGTTATAAAATGCTCGATTAGCTCTTTTCCTACAAAAGAAATATAATAAATATAATTTTTATGTATTTAAATGTGGTTATAAAGATGATATAATTACCTTTAGAAATATTGCTAACATATTGTTTAATTGCCAACTTTTCCATTGCATTTTCAAACCCAAAAAAATTGGTTATGCTAAGAGAAGCTGTTTGATCAAAACATGTCCAATTTGGATTTTCTGGGTGAACCTACAGACAAAAACATAATTAAAACTCTTATTAATTATATAGTGTAATTACTTTTTAAGAAATCTTACAAAATATCTGCATGTTTCATTGACAACAACACGACTGGCAAAACTTTCATTAGTGGCGTCAATAATAAGAGTTCTAGCTTTGTAATCGCAAGTATTCTTCTGAATAAAATAAATAACATCCACTCCCACCATCTGAAAAAACATTAAGTTGATCAGAATTGCTCTCAGCTTATTTATGAAAAAATGATTTTAATTTTAACCTTCTTTAATAAATAAGGAGCCTCTACAGCAAGGCAACATCTTCGCGTAGTGTCCCGTTTTGTTTTTTCCTTGTTCCAAACATCATTTGTTATTTCACAGTTGAGTACAACGGGAATTTGGGGACACCTTGGAAATCTTTTTTCATACGCCTGAAAAAAAAAAAGAAGATAATATATTGTTTTAGTTATTAAAGTCTGCTTTGAATTATATAGAATACAATACAGCATCCAATATCAAAGTCATTGCTCAACACGTTGATTATTTCATTTTTTTCTTTATATTTCAGAATATGTAAAAAAAAATTAATTGTTTCGACTTTATAAGTTTCTTATGTTTTTGCATTGTTAATTGTAACTTTCAAATAATATAATCTTATGGATATGGACAGAGTTATAATATCACTTTTATTTTATTAAGAGTGTTTTTAATGCAATACGTTCAATACTGTGTACTTACCTTTCACTGTTTTTTTATTTTTAAGTTTTTTTTTATATGTAAGTACTAACGGAAGGCGTCAGTAAAACGGAACTAAACGGATCTTGTGAATACAAATTTACACTGGATATAAGAAAATCATAGATTTCGCAGACCATCACTTACAGATGATATAAATTTACATTTTTACCCTACTGGAAACTTTTCTACAGACGCCCGTAGAACAGTAAGGCCTGTCTCAGTATGGGACCGTATTTAAGCGAATTTCTGCCGGACGTATACGGGCTACTACGCTTTACCTATCCGAACCATGTAAATGTAATGAGATCTCTCTGGAGCTCTCAGACTGCACGCTACAAAGCCGTCCGAATACGGGCGGCACTACCTCGCACATTAGAAGCGTATAAAGGCGAATTTTATCCAAGCGTTACCACTACTACAACGATACCCTATATGAACCTTTGTAAATGCAAAAAGCCGCGTCAGACTGGAGGGGATACCTAACATCGCCTTTTGTTACGCTGCAATACGCGGTCAAATGAAATCTATCGGCGACATGGGTATGTTCTGCATGCAATTTATGTTTGTATATCAGTGAATCATGGACACGGATGCCCATACCAATAGGATAGAACTAAATTTAAATTCACGCCCACCAGAACTCAGATATATAATAAATGCTAAAGTCCCTTTAATACCAGTAGTGTATCGATAAAAATTAAAGTTAAAGTTTGCTCTCATGATAAATTATATAAGTGTTAAAGAACTCCAATACACCCCCTAATACACGACTACAGACATCTGTGACACACATAGGCGCTTTGCTTTGTAGCTCATTCAAACCGCCGATTTACGTCCGAATACGCCGTCGCTTAAATACGGTCCCATACTGAGACAGGCCTAACTGTTAATTAAACTTCTAATCTAGATGACGTTAATAAATAGGTTAAGATCGTAGAGAGACACAATTTATTCTCAATGGAGGTCATTAGTTACCCTAGAGTGAACAGATGGAGCCCTGAGATGAAGGCCATTTAAGACCACGGGATATCTCATCCTACCGGATACATTAACAATAAGTAGCTTTCAACAGAAGAAGATAAAATGTTTTCTAAAGTAACTATTTCTTTGTCAGAGTTTCGAGAATACAGGATATTTTTAAACTTAGTTTCTTAATAGTAAAAACTACCCTTCAGTAATGTATCATAAAATTACATTTTTTTGGAATAATAGAGTCATTAAATGGTCTTTTTTGGATTATTAAAATCATAGTAAGACCTTTCTAATCACTTGCAATTTTTTTTTTTTTATTTATTCACTTATTTGCACTTGCAATTTGAAATTGGTTAGTCTTGTTCTATGGATAGCCTATCAAAATTACATTTTCATAAATAAACGAAATGAAATAATTTAACAAATAAAGTGAAGACTTTTTGAGATATTGTTTGGTTCTGATTTTAAAGTAAAGCTAATAAAAAGAAAAAATGTCGTATAAAAACAAAGCCTGAGGTTGTATACACAAGCCCTTGTTTATTTTTGATAATATTCTCTTCGAGACAAAAGCAATTTTATTTACTATTTCTGAATCATTTGTCAATTACGAAACAATGTTTGCAAAACATTAAGGAAATATTAACTTAGAATTATACAGGGTCTTGGAGGAAAAAGTAAATTTCGGTTATTGATTTTATGAATAGCTATTTAAAAAAAAACTGGATGGAATAAAGCGTTAGAACACATGGCAGCCACAAATGGAACGGGTAACGCAAGAATTTAAATTTTAGATAACTATTTAATTTTTTAAATTATTTATGGAATTGAAAAAAGTAAACATATTAAATAAAAAATGTTCACAATTCAATTCCTTTTGCGATGAATTGCTATGCGACAAATTAACCGGACACTATAGATGTCATAATATTTAATTAAAATAACGTGTCAATTGTGATGAAATTATTACTTTCGATATTACAACTACACTTGCTTCCTTTTTAATTTCTATTTCACTAATTACTTAATTGTACTAGTGCTATTATTTAATTTACAATAATGCAATCCTTTTGTTAAAAGATTTGACTGCTTTGACCTCTTTACGCATTCTATTTTATGGTTTTATTTCTCCATTATGATTACGAGTTTCATATTTTCTTGATCCTAAATTGGTTTAATTACTTTTAAAACTGAAATGAATGACCTACTTATATTTAACAAATCAATTATTAAAACGTAATTGTTTTTGTTGTTTATGTTTTAATTATTGTACAACATAATTTAAAAAAATAAACATAATGACTTCAAACTGTGATTCATCGCAGAAAAATAGTTTCTAATTTTAAGAGGTTTGTTTTACATTTCTCAGAAATTGTAAAAGTAATATATTTATAGTTAATAAATATTTGAACAATATTCGGTAAAATAAATATAAGAAATAACTATATATTATTAGTAATAATTGTTCAAACTCTTCTTTAAACCGGTTTATGATTCTATTAATTCTTAAAAGTTTAATATTTTTATTAATATTTAAATAACATTTCTTTACGTAAAAGTAACTAGTTTTGCAGTATTTACAAACCGAAACGAATTGGGAATAATCACTTATTTATATATAAAGTTATTTAGTTCAATTTTCAATATTACTTCATCTGTAGAAAGTGCAGAACAACTTTCGTTTTGCAACCACGGTACCAGGCTCTGCCAGGTCTGCATCAGCAGTATGAATAATCATGAATTCGAAGCGATTTTGTAATTAAAGTATAAAAATTCTGATAAACTACGAATATTTCTAAACTAATACATTCATAATTTTCATTGTGATTTGTTCGAAGTTTATATTTTTGTTTAACACTTGGAGTAAAGCCACACTCCGAATAAAAATCGCGCGAAAATAAGTTTGCATAGCAAATTGATGTATCATATGCATCGCTGTGTGTTCATTTATTTCCGCGCGATTTTTTTATCGTAGTGCGGCCCTACCTTCACTGTCTATTTCTTTATTATTTATATTATATACTGTACAAGTACATAAAAGTTAAAATACACCTTGGGCAACATTATACTTAGACATTTATTTATGAAAGTTATTAAAAGATAATTAATTTATGGTACACCTAATTTAATGAAAATATCAACGTAAGTCTATAATATTAGAAATTGAAAAATGCCATGCTGGTCTGCAGACCGTGGGCACCGTAAATTGCCAATAAATATTAATTACATTAAATTAACATAATTGTTTCATATCACATATGGATAAAAAACAAAAGTAGATATCTTTTTAAACAAAACGTTTTTAAATCCAGACTAATAAAACGAATGAATGAAATTTGACCTTAACACGATCAAAGTTGCCTAAGTCAGAAGTTCAAACACCACGATCTAGTCTGTGGTATGAGTAGCGACACGTCATACAAAACCAAACCACATTTGATTAAAAAATAATCAATAATAAATACGCTTCCTAAATGCTACGTAAAATAAAAGTAATCAGTAGTTATAAAACTCTAAATTTATATCTATATTTTAAAATTAAAATAAATCTACTAGTAAGCTAGGTGAACACTCCAGATAAGACTGTCTGATGAATATTAAATACAATGACAGTGTAAAAAATGGACACTAAATGCAATAAAAGCAACATTTTTTATAACAGAATACGATGATGAATATAACGACTGAAATACTGGAAGTTAAAAAAGTGCAAAAAAGGAATAGACTTTTCACTATCAGAAATTGATCCCTGTTTTGTAATAGTAATAACTAATCTAGGCTACAACACTTAAATACACTCGTAAATTTAAAAAGAGGTTGCATATTAAATTTTCTTTGTTTACATTCATTACTCATTAGATAAGTTCTAGGTCCAATCACACTGCGGTCTCATGTATGTTACGCTTCATTATGTGACCAACACGACTAGTCCAGTGTAATGAAGGTCGAACATGATTGTGTGTTTTAAGTAAATTGCGTCTACGATGTCTGCCTTGACTTCTAAATATATGTGTATCTAGGCTAGTTTATCGCAAAGAAATTCCTTGCGAAACAGCTCATCGAAGGAAAAACGGGGTGGTGAGATTAATTGCATTGCGATAAAGTAGCTTAGTACCACAAATGTAAATACGTTTTGTAATTTAGTAGGGTAGGATCTCTATGCAAACTGTCAACTGTCAAATTATTGTAAAGTCTTTCCATGATAATAAACCAATTTTATTCGACAAAAGGTATATGACTAAGGGCGTCCGCAGACGAGGCGACTGGTTGCAAACCTTAGCCCCGAATCTGCCCGAACCGAATGTCATTACAACTGTGATGTTAGTAAAAGAACGAACGCGTTTACGAATGAGATAAAACACACTGCACGAGCGTAACTAAACTGATTTTAAACTGGTTTTGAACATATATTCAGCGACTATATTTCTCGGTCGCAGGGGATTGTTGGTTTCTTCAACAGAGATGTTTACGAATACTATTGGAAAGTATTTACATACATACATAAAATCAAATATAACACAATAGAATCCCCTGTGTTTTGCTATTGTTAAAAATTCTATAGTGTCACGATACACGGCTCGACATGGCTCGTGCTCGTTTTCGTTGAAAACTTCGTTTCGCGTTTAGTTTGCCATCAGCCGACTCGTGCGCCTTTCCTCGTGTTTTATCTCACTCGCATACACGTTTGATCTCTCACTAACAACAGTTGTAATCATAACCCGGGGTTTACACATTCGTGTTCTTTGTCGATTGTTAAAATAGTAAGTTTTGATATATGTTATTTTCCGCCGCTACTACAGTGAAAACATTCATATTCGTGTATAGATACATCAATGTTTGCTCTGGTACCATGAATATTTTCCTTGTGAATTTGTTAGCCATTCGCAGACGAACATGTTCAGTGGTTATCAATAACACCTGCGCGTGAACACTGAAAGTGGGTGCTCTATTTTCACAATATCGAAATAAGTACTAGAGAAATATATGAATAAAACTGTAAGAAATGTATGCTATTCTTCCAAACGATGCACGTTGTATAGAATGTACGAAACCCCGAGAGCGTCAACGCCGGAGTGAGCTTCTAATAATGCAAGCGGTTATCTTTCTGTATATGCTTGTTTGTATAGCATGCATGCATTTTGTGTATGCAGTACTTGATAAAAAAAACTTATACTTACTCTTTGTATACATTTTGCATATATTATTTATCGGTACAATTCTATTTTATCAATAATTGGTAGATGTATTAAGCAGAAAGTGAGTGGGGATATAATGAATTCCGTCAGATAAATTTGTGGGGTTCCATTTATTACTTATATGCTATTTAAGAATCCCCGCAATACGGGATTCCCTGCTTCATATGAGTAGTATGAATATATCATTATCCTTACGGGTGTATATATACTCAACGTAGTCAATGTAAATACATACTCATGTAGTCATACAAAAGTATACTAATGTAGTCAAAATAATAATATATTTGATGCCTCGTTTTATCAATATATCGTACAGTTTTATAGAATTTATAAAAGACAATATTCAATTAAACAAGATTATAAAACAAGACTTTTCTACTTTGTCATCTTTTACATGACACCTGACACTACAAAAATCCATTTATTTTTCTCTTTGATTTTTATTTTAAAAAAGAAATAAGATTGACTACTTTAAAAAAAATGAGTTTTTATTTTTAGCTTCGTGCTTAATATTTTATACGTTATTGACTTTCATATTTTCATCTCTTAACGTCAAAAGTGTCATCAATCTTCTTATTCGTTGTCAATTTTCTTTATGATTTATGGAATTGTGATAAATAATTTGTATGTATTACACAAATAAAATAAAGTAACATAATCAATAAATAATGTTTTGTATTTTGCTTGGTTAAAAGGAAAAAATTAAACCTAACCTAAAATAGTGAACTTGGAAAAAGTTCAAATTAACTTATAGAAAAATATTGAAATTAACTATTTTATTTAACCATGGCCTATTTTTTATTGCTGAGTCCTTTCACCGATAACCTCCAATAATGTAAACAGTATTTAAGGTGTCACGAACTCATATATGTTGTCTCAACACTGCTGCCTCATAAGTTTTATGATTATGAGCACATAATTGATCAAAAATGTTCTCGGCACTGTGCTGTCATAACCTAGCGTTTTATTTATTCATTTATTTTTTATTCATAGTAAATTTATCTGTTATTTAGAGATCTATATTTTTTTATTATTTGTTTTGTTAAAGTTTCAATTCCATAACCACACTACAAATTGAGTTTTGCATGTAATTATTTTTTCATTATGATTGTCACTTCCGGCGTGATTTTAAATTACTGTCACGGTTTAGAGTTTCCGGTAATTTATTTTCTTATTATATTTGCAAAATATAAATTCAATCAAGGTGTAGAACCGAATGTAAAATTTCTTATATTAACTAATAAAATTTAGCTCCATTTTTACCAATGTACGTAATAAATACAAATATATACATTGTAAAGTTTTTAATAAATTAACACTCCAAAACGTGTTCGGGTTATTATCTGCATAGGGGACGCCTATGAATAATAGTCCTTCATACACGTGTCTGCAACAAATTAGCAAACATTGCATATCAATATCATCCGCTTTTTTGTCTTTGCATAATTAATAGTGAATAATTAATTCATTGAAGTTGTTATAGATAAAATACATGTACTCGATTGCGCATTTGGGTTCCGTCATAACATAACACATTTCTTTATTAACGACCTCATTGCTATTTATTCATTTCCTTAGAATAAATTACAAACATTTATTTTATTCGTATTTATACTAACGTAGCGTATATACTAGTACAACATTTCTCTACATTTCATATTTCTCCCGCAATATTTAGTTGCAATGAATCATATTCACGAAACATAAAAAAGAATATGTGAGTGTAATGTTGAACCAGTGACAATGCTCCGTAATAGGAGTATATGCGAATAGACTTGGTTATTCAGTGGACAAGAATACCTTGACGGTATTCAGTTTAATATAATCAATGCTATATAGTAAATTAGCATATTATCAATGTTCTTCTCTTTCATGTTTTTTTCGTGACGAGTACGACTGAAGAATACCTACGGTTAATCTAATTTAAAGTGATTTTTGACGATACATTCACCGATTGTTTTCGATTTATTGTAAGGTTATTCATTTAATTTAAAAAAGTTTACTGAGATTTCAACACTTGGTTATATCTTACATTAACTTTGTGGTCCCGATAAACAAAATATAATGTTGTAAAAGTATAAAAATATCCTTAGCTATCGGATTACCCCGACCACAAAAAAATTACCTTAAGTATAAATAATGTGGTCATATTATTGATTATATAGAAACACTAGCTGTCCCGGCCACGCGTTGCTGTGACTAACGTTTTTGTCATATTACATTACATAGCGCCATCTATTGAATATTTACTCAATCTAGTCAACAGAATATTTACTCAATCTAGTCAACAGATGTCGCCATATGTCATCGTTTGGAGCTAACAGATAATTAATAGACAAATAGACAATAAATTGAGATGTAAGGTATCCTATCTTTCCAGGTGGATCAAACTGCACACGGTGTACAAATTTGATTAAAATCGGTTAAGTAGTTTAGGAGTTATTCGCGGACATACACGGACAAACAACGTGACACGTAATTTATATATATTAAGAAGATAATTAAGAGATAGTGGTCTGGTCACAACATCATAAGCAATCCTCTTTTTATAAAACTTATAGTGACAAAAAGTAGTATAAGTTAATGCACTTGTTGAAAAATTAACATGTAACAGATTTTTAAATAAACAAAAACAATAGTTTTACATAATATTTCTTATTTATTAAAAATATTTTTATTTTTGTTATTAAACTTGTGAAACATGACAAATCAGTTTTGTTAAAATTATAGACCAATAAACTTATAAATGTCCTTGATAAAAAAAATATGTATAACCAAAATTGTAAAAAATGTTTGTAATAAAGAATGGAAAATATTACAGGTCGAGTGAAATATATGCAAAAGGAGAATGACATTAAAAATAATTTATTGGAATATTAAATAACGTATTGAATAATTAATAAGACATATATAAACAAATTAACAATGACAATGGAAGCCTAAATACATAATGAAGTTACATACTATTTAAAATGTAGACCAGGGAATATAACAGCCTTGGTCACTTTTTGGGTTCGATTCTCTGATCAACGGTAATGTGTTATCGAATAGGCGAGAAATAAGATAGTGATATTACTAGAGTAATGTTATCTCTCTTTGTTCAACTGTTTCATATGATCTTGTCCTTGTCGTAGAAATATAGTGACGACGTCACTTGACAATGAGAAATTTGAACAAAGAGAGATAATGCTAACAAATTTGGCTTGAGACATGTCTGTTTGTCCTTCTTTTGCTTCAAGTGTACGCATTTCCAAATGGTCTGTATTGAATACGCGGCTGGAGTAAATACGACAACATTGTGTACAGTCTGTACTCAGACTTACCTCAAGAATAATTGCAACAAATATCGCAATTGGTATGTAAATAGAACGAAACTTAATTAAAATAAGCTGCTGGTATTTCTAAATAGGATTGTAAATTAGCTAACAGGAATAACATAAACAAAAGCAAGTTGTAAAAACATACGATAAAGTAAATTAAAAATAATAAAGAAAACCAATAATCTTAATCAAATAATAATAAACTCTACCTAGCTCCATTTAACCTAAACATCTGAAATATTAAATATTATGTTCTACACACGCGATGATAATTCAATAAATAACAAATGAATTTGGCACGATACGAGTGTATGTTCGGAATGAACAGATGTACACATTAGTATGGAATAATATTTGCATTTTTTGATGATACAACTTTTACATTTATTTATTCATAATATGTAAATATTATCATGGATATTTATGAAAAAGTTAAAACAGATGTAGATTTTGTTAGGCTCTATACGCTAAGACTGGAGTTAGGTAACTTTGAAAGGTTATACTTCAAAATATGCTATATGTACCTATTTACGTTTACCTTTAAATCTAGAATAAAAATATAGCAAATACAAAAATTTCCAGTTTTAAAACCATATTTAAATTTACAATTCCGTTGTAATTTCGTTTGTTTGTATATTTGTTTAAAGTCTATATTTTATCAGTATGTTTTTTATCAGAATTGCTTTGTTTTCATTAAATTTGAGACACTACACGTGCGGTACATTGAGGAGGTTGCTTCTGGATCACACTCAATGACCATGTAAGGTCGTTATTTGATTCCGATGTAAACACAGTCATTCACCATATAATTATCGTACGAACAAAATTGTTACGTAATTTAAAATTTATCATATGTTGTTACAGCGTTAGACCTTATCATTTTAAATATAACGTTTTTATTATTATTTAACGAGAGGATATGTACGATACTGCTCTTATCACTAACGACTAGTTTTACGACATATGTCGGTAGTTTTTACGGTGTTGATGTATTATATATGTGAATGACACCATTGTCTAGATAGTTGACGACTATGTTTATGACATTTGTTTAGTTTAAGGGTGATCAAAATATGTTGAAATGAAATAGCAGTACTGCGCATGTATTTTAAGGGCGCAAACAATTAATAAACAAAAAAAAACATCAATCTAGACAAACACTGATCTTAGCCACTGTGCTGTACAATTATGTTTTAATGTAGGATATAAAAAAAATAATTACAAGTTAAAATACAGGTGCAAAGATAAAATGTATTGTCTTAATCTTCTCTTGCGATTTTTTCAAAATTTCGGTACAGTGTTAGTCATTTTTTAATTCTATTGTAAAATGAGTTTGTCCTTTAAATATTAAAAAAATATTGACCTATACACCATAAATATGTGGATTGAATTTGAGGTGTTGTTTACAAATCGAATTAGCATACATTTCTACAAGAAGCACACATCTTATTCAACTAAATTGTAACAAAATTATTTAAAAAAAATGTTAAACGTTAAACAACGTGTTTTGGCTTTAATCCCAATTCTATACTAATTTTGATTTAAAGTTATGTCTAAAGTGTATATTAGCGGAAGTGGTGAAATATCAGAAAAAAAACAACAGATTTTTCTAAAACTAATCAGACGCCTATCAACTCTTTAACAAGGACATGAATTATGATTGTTTGTATACTCGTAAATTTATGATTAAATTTTATATAAAACGAATTATATGTGTAAAACATGTTTTTAATATACAATAATAATTTCAAAGACCGTTACGTAAGCATCCATATACTACAAATGTTATTTTTCTGTATGAAACGGTTAATGGTACATCGAGTACTACTGCTACTGCAGCTTGCAGGTCATTAGCACTAGGTGCAGTTATTTTGTTTCGAAAGATCTGAAGATCTAACATAAAGTGAACGTTACAAAATATCTATGAGATTATGTAAGTGAGTACATTTGCACATTTTCATCAGAGAAAACAAGGTTATTTTCTAAAATACTAATACTTATATAATATATAACGATCTGTGACCTATTTTATTGCAATTACAATAATAAAATGTCCTTTTCTCGGATGGATTTAAGAGCAAAACTTTTTTTTAAACTAATTTATATTTTATTATAAGGTATCATCTTTTTTATCGTAAAATAAAAAACTTTAGGTGTGAGATGATTTTAACTGAGAAATAAATACGCTGTTAAAGTTACTACGTGACATAGTACCAAGGTGCTATAATGGTTTTATGACAAAAATTGCTGTGTATAATATAAAAATTACCATAGCAATCTGGTTTTAAATTTATGTTCTATAGTTATTGGTTTAAGCTACGTAATATATTTATGTAACTGTTACGAAGAATTCACTTGAAAACACATTTTCAATGTTATAAATATTTACGTTTCGGTTTGCATTACACAACGAGTGCATTACGTTGATATGGTAAATACTTTTTCAGTGAGTAAGTGATAATGAAATGTCATTGAACGTTATCGTAACTAAACGCCTCTCAAGCAGTGCCGCCTGTGCTCGCTAAATACAAAACATGAATGTTATCTTACATTACATTTTAAAATTAAAATTTTACTTAAACAAAACCTGGTAGTATTTTATCCAATTAATTAGATATTTTAAAAGCTTTTAATCTTTAAAGGGCCTTCAAAAAATTTAAAAAAAATATCGCAAAACGTTGTATAGTATTTATTATATTATATATTAATATATTAATTGTGTATGCCTTTCGGCTTTACAATCTACAGTATTATATTTCTAATACATTTCATTCCTATATACATTCCAAACTTAAAACTAAACTTAAAATAAACTTAAAATCTTCTCGACTTTTACTACTTCCAAAAGTGCTTTCTGCTTCTTCTTCTTTTGACCCTCTCTATTATTCTCCACCATCTTATTTATTCTCCTGTTTTTCCTTTCCTTCTTACTATTTCCGCCATCCACCTCTTTCCTTCACTGCCTCCCTTTAATAGCTGGCCAATATTCCTTTCGCTTGCTACTTTTTCCTTACACTCAAACTTAATGTGCTCCAGTGTTTCGTCCTCCGCTCCACACATTCTACACTTTCTTTCCTCACTCTTTTCCCAGTATCTGTTTCCTTTTTCCTCATTTCCCAATCTAAACCTTGCTGTTCTTCTTATGTGTTTTATGTCTTTTTCTATAAGGTACTGAGGCACATTATTTTCCCATAACCTCTTATATCTTTTATTGTAGTTACTTTTTTCTATTTTTCCCATTCTCTCCTGCTGCTGTGTCTCCTTATCCCTTCTCCTTAGCTCCTCTGCCACACTTGCGCCACCTTCTCTTCTCCTCTCTGCCTCCTCGATCGCCATTCCATTCCTTTCAAAGTATTCTTTTCTCTTTTTTGGACCTCCTCCCCCCCCATTCTTTATGTAATCCTCTCTTATTTTCTTTAAGATTTTGCTTTCCGCTCTGTTCAATTTCTCCTCGTATTTTACCGCTCTTTCCCCTGTTTTAATTCGTATCTTATCCCTCTTTAGCTCCTCCATCACCATGTATCCTGGCGTTGTATAGTATTATGTACAGTTGTTTATTATAAATAGGTAATTTTTGTTATGTTAGAAATATGTTACATACACATTTTTTAGCGGGTACAAAATCTGAGCCCTGGGTTATTTTTAATTCAAGATTCTCTATCTACAAAATATTCAAAACCTCTCCATCTACAAAACATTCTCTAGAATGATGAGCTACGTATTTTTAAATAAAACTTATATATATATTTTGAACTTACATTTTTACATGCTAGCTACTTGTACTTTAATCAAGTTTTGTTATGAAAATCATAATGTAAATTAAATTTCTATTTTTAGATTCTGAATCTCTACATTCTTCGCATTTTTTAAAAATTCTTATGTTTATTTTCACAAGAGTATACGTCAATGAGATTTTCTTTTATGATTATACTTTGCATGAGCTTGAAAATATTTTTCCATAATATAAATATAAAAACTATAAAATCTTATATTTTACAGGTACATAATAAATAAATTAAATTTTATGTTAAAAATGTTATATATTTAATCTAAAATGGATACTTTATAATGCTTTAATTCTTAACAAGTTCTTCTTTATATAAATTTATTATTTGTGATTCTATTAATCCGAAAAAAGGTTTTAAAAAATCTAAAATAAGGTCTCAAAACGTTGTGTGTTAAATAACATTGTTTTACAACATAGACTGATTGTGTGATACACATAATTAATTAAATTTGAATAAAACCAAAAACAGAAAATACAACACTGAACCGAAAACAAAACCCGAACAAACAGCAATCCGACGTCAAGCAAAGTTTCAAAATATTCAATAAAATAAAATAGGAATCTATCAAATTCTCACTCAAATTTATTTTGAAAATATCTCATTAAAATATTCAACATTCCGTAATTTTTATAATTACATCAATAATATTAATTACTATAAATACGATTCAGAATTTAATGTTTAATTAAAATCTATAATAAAATAAATTTCCTACAAAGTTTCCACGTCTAAGTAATTCCGTCTAAAGACACGACTGTCTTCATAGAATTTTCAGAAAGAACAAACAATGACAACTCTACCAATATTGTCTCAAGTCGTTCACATAATATGTTGCCATGGCCTGTACCGAGTAGTCAGCCTGTCTGAAGGTATTCCGTACTCCAGTGTGCGGCCACTCTAAAAACATTGCTATAGATTTTACAGAACATCAATATTTATATTAGTTTTTAGCCTAGTTTAACACACTCATACATCTCTCCTGCTTCATCCTTGTACGGTTTCCAAGTGTAATATTGAGCCATAAAAATATCAATATCAGCATAACATATATTTCAAAGGAATTTGATGAATATTTTACGATACGAGTATAATCGTATCGATAGCTGAGAAAATGTTAAACAGTCGAGTTGAATATACGATAAAATTTATATCAGAAGCACGTTTTCCGTTTGATTTTTTTTTTTATTAATCATTAATTTATTTAATAACAAAATAATGAGTAAGCCTTGAAATGGCTTATCAATGTTGTAATACTATTCTAGCATAATAAAATATTTACAGGAATGTGCTAATTAATTAATTAATTAATGTTAAATAAATAAAAAAGGAAAAGCAAAAGTGTACGAAACAATTGACACAATTCTGTTATGGTGACACAGAAAAATTTAATAAAGATAATATTATTTTGTGGTTTATTATTTAAAGAAAAAATTAAAATATTTAATTAAATGGATATAAATCGTCAGGTTTGGTCGAAGTTTTTGTAAAATACGAAAGTTACGATAAATCGGTCACTTAAAAAACATTACGTTACATTTATTAAAAAACATAATTACGTTTTATTATTTACCAAAGTTTAACACAGTTTTATTACATTATCATTAAATAAATACAAATGACATTAGAATTTTTTTACTAATATATTAGTTCAATATGTTACGTTATATAAACCTTTATAACCGTTAGAAAATACAAGTTCATGTCGAAAGATAACTTTTGTTATGTTAAAGTAACATTATATCCCAGTAAACAATTTGGTGAAGTGCCCTATTTGGTGAAGTTCGAGTCAGTCGTACAATTCTATTCTAACGCTTTACAAGTTCCCTACCTGTCACAGATTTTGTGTTAGTTTTTCTTTCTAGTATTCTTTGTTTTTCCAACATTATTCATTAAGTATTTCTGTTCCTTTCCCACATGGATATATTTTTTTTAAGTTCACTTTCATCTCATTTATTCCAAAGTGAGAGAGAAACGAGATGCGTTAGACAAGTAAAATATATTTTTCACCGTTACACTTGTATACTTGTATAATATTTCGTTCAGTACAGATGTTTAAAGTATATGCTATCCTTTTTCAACAAATATTTCTTTAATGGTAATAGACAGACGCTATCTCCCTCAATCCCCGAATATAATGTATATAAACGAAGATAGTACCTAGCGATGGTAAGACAGAGGTTTTAAACCTAACGCAGACCTGCCGATTGTAGATTTTTGAATCACCAAAACAATGTAAAAAAACTAATATAACGAGTATTGTTGAAGATGAATAATATTCATTAAAAAAATCACGATCCGTACTAAAGATTACATCTATTTATTTCTTCATTTAAATATTTATATTTTGCAGACTCTAAAAAGTAGAATTCAATTAAGTTTTATACCCCTTCTAGTTTCAAGTTTATAACTCCGGTCATAAATCATAAACCGACTCCGCTTTTAATTCAGCAGTGAACAGTCGTTGTAATGTCTGTAGCTCTTAAAAAGGGCCTTTCCTATTACCGACTGAATAGAAAACGAACACGTTCCAGACAAAAAATTCATGATATGTAATAGAAATTAAGTAGAATTTACTCCAAAATGTTTACTGGGATTAACATAAAAATATTAGTAACGGGTAAACTTTTTTTTATGAATTAGCGAGATTTCACATATTTTTTCAATACCCCGTTCAAAAGTTTAGGAATCATGTTACAATTTTTGAGAAGTGCTGTTTTAAGGAAGGGCACATATCTTAAGGTCACTTATTAATCAATTAATTATATATTTATGAAATAATTGCCGTAAACCAATAAATTAAAAAAACCTAAAAATAACATTTGTAAGTAACCTTCATAAAACAATATTGAATATTGTTTTGAATATAAAGGTAAAGTTAGCTTGAAAATTTGTTTTATCGAAAAAAACAAACTCCATTGCAATAAATAACATGTTAATTATCGCTAATAAACTGTTTTACAAATTGAACAACCAAATATAATTAATATTGTTTGTATTAAATACAGTACTGTCACAACAATTGCAAATACAACGTCATAGTGTTTGAATCGTGTCGTGGTACTACCTAATACCAATATGGCATCAACAGAGAACACCCAATAGTACAGCTTGTCGTTAATTTAGTTAATTAAGTATACAATACGTAACATGTTTGATAGCTGTACATAACATTCCATATACTCGTATATTTAACTCGAATGAAACTAAATTACTAACATTAAATCAGTATTCTCGCAATATAGTTTGAAATAATTTAATTATGTAATTTATAATAGTCAAGGATCGTTAAGTAATCAAAAGTACGTTTCACTGATAAATACTAAAGACTGAAAACATAAATTATTCTATTCACAGAAAACCGATTTTGTTTTTGCTCCTTTTTTCATTTAATAAAATATATTTGTTTTTCTATTCAGTCACAATCTATTATAAATATCGGTTCTTGAAATTTGGTTTATTGAAATAAACAATTACGTTCTAATTTTCGGTTTCGTTCTTGTAAAAATTTCGGTAGCATTTATTTTAAAAAAATTTTGAAACATTTATTTTAGAGGCAGGTCTCTCTACATCTTTTAAAACACAAATCACAGATATTACCTTAAATGTATGTGCATGCGAAGTACGAATAATTTTTAATTTAAATTTGAACTTCTTCATGTCACATCTCCCATGGAAAATGTTCTGCGGGTATTCAAGAATCAACGCATATGATGAAATGAAACCACACATAGCCGACCGTGTATTTTATATTTTACAAGTTGTAAATCAAGGAAGCCAACTAAAACAGTGTGAATAATAAATATGGACCAATTGAACAACCTTCACCTAAAATCCAAAACACAAATAGATATCGACAAAATGTTGTACATAAATAAATAGAATGTACTATGATTTGTATAGTAAAATATTAATTAAAGAACTTTTATTTAGAAATCATTAAATCTATGGATAATGATTGAAAATAAGAATAGATATCTAAATATTTAAATAAACGCTCTTCAAAAAATTAGGTAAATTGCGGTAATAAAGGTAAGGTACTAAAACAAATTTTCCAACTGCGACTTCACAGTCCTGCATATTACTATGATAAATATAACGTATACTCAAGTGATAAAACTTGGCATGCTAAGAATTAATTACTGGCCTTGGAACGAAGAAATACCATGTATTAACCACTGTATGTTACTTTCCATTGCATATGCAAAATATATAGGACCTTTTCCTAAAAATAAACTTATTTTACAGTGAACTAACATCAAAGTGATACAATAATTTTGCATAATGTTTTACATTTACATAAATTTATATTTATTTTATCATAATATATGAGAATATATTTCATTTTAAAGGAATATGTAAGTGGTTATTTTTTATATTCGTAATGTTATGCATTATAATTTAGCGTTGCCATATTTCTGCTTGTACGGGTAATTACCGATACCAGATAATTATTCTACATAATGACTTTCAACATTTCGTTCAAGAAAAATCGTTAAATAATAACGCAAGTCATTTGAAACTGATACCTTTACTTTTCAAAACAGATTTATATTACATACATTGTTTCAAATTTTATTTTATTTATCGTCGGCTTATTTCCGAAGCTGAGTCCTATCACGATCGGTTCTAATATGTTGGCAGGTTATATGGTAGGTGATATATATTTTTTTTTCGAAAATTTCTCTCTTATGAACTGGAAATGTGGACCGATATGTGGCTACACCTCTGCCGAATGCATTTATTATTATATATTGCATATGATCAGTTTAACGAAATAACAACCTAACCTAGAAAAAATAGTGGAGGTCCGGGAATCAAACTCAATGTAACCTTGTATAAGCATAAATGCTGTCGGCCACTGTGCCGTTTATATTGTTCCTAATTTATATTACCTAATAGTTATCAGTTTCAGTTCCCCTATAGCGCAAGTTTCGGCAATGCAAATTTATTTAATACGACAACAATATTAGTTTTGTTCGAAAATTTCTTCAAAGAACGCAAATAGTACATTATATCAACAACTGACAGTAATTTGAATATCTCGATCACACTAATCGTAACAACATGCGTCAGAGCCAAGTATGGAATACGGAGACGGATTTAGATTTTATTATCACCCTATTGCCATATATTTGAAGAGACCCGCAAAATCCCAACTTTATACTTTTTCAAAATGACACCAACTTTGGTTTCATTTGTATAATTTTAATTAAGTTTTGAGGAGCCCAATTTTTTTTTCTACTTCCGAGACCTCAACCGACCTAATGCACTACTGACAGATTTAAAATCACCAAAGCGTGTATGTTCATATGATTCCATGTGTTACAGAATTGCGTATTTATTTCCGTGCCATTTTTTTTCCTTGTAATAGAGCCATACCCTTAACGGAAATGATCCTGTTCGTTTATAATGATCTGTTTGTACATACTTTACTTTATAATTTAAATTGTAAGTTCTAGGTCATACACCCACGACCTACGTACAATAGTGTGCTACAGTGTGCTATGGTTGAGTGTATAGTTCTGTATGTAAGTATAAGTTCCAATACTACTAGAGCTGGGCTAGTAAACTTTGAAGTAGGGTTGGGGTAGATTCATATATAATCCATGTGGGAACTGTACATTTGCGTGGGTTGCGGGTGTGCGGAATCGATAGTAATGTAAGTTCAACTTCAATAATAATAGTGTTGAGAACTACATCATAAAAGTCAAATAGTTATGATGACGACAAACGAATGTAACATTCGATACGATTCATTATTCATTCACAAATAAAACAAATATGTGTGTACTAGATGTATATGAATTATATAACACTTTATCGGGGTTATTTACAGAAATAATATTAGTGTAAAGATAAAAATCAATGTCTATTACCATATCTCAACTTGTGTATGACAATTTATATTATGTAATGGCATTTCTAATCAATGTAAAATGTTGTTTTCCTTTTTCAATAAATTAGTAAAGCCGTATGAATGTAATATAAAAATAACGTCCTTCTGTATCAGTAGATCAAAAGAAGAGCAAAATGAGAGTAACTTTTTTATGAAAAGAAAATGCCATAAGTGTCATACATGACGTTAAAGAGCGCTGCTATTTGATTCCCGAATTTGCACTATTTTGAACTTTATATTCATTTGTCAATCTTACAATTTGATAAATGTGGCCTTCGCTTTTATGAAAGGAGAATGAAAATGTCAGTCTGAACAAAGTTTTTATACTTGATATTGTTCTTAAATGTCAAAAATAGCATACTCATGTCAAGGTCCCATTTGCTATGATTTCGCATGCTATTTATAAGAAATGTATTTATATTTGACATGCTATTTAAGTTCAGATATACTAAGAGCTTCCCCACAATCTACATACAGATAGCATGCTAGAAAATCAACCGGCTTGCGAGCTGCTAGCATTATATTTACAATTATAAAAAAAAATCTCCATAAGAGGTTATGAAGAAGGTGTTATATGCTCATAACAATTTCGATATAAATTAGTTATTTTCCAAAGGTCATACATTTTATACAGCGGAATTTAACGCTACAAGCCAACTTGTTTATGTAATTTAATTATTGTTATTTATTATAAATATAACTATTTTTGACGAAGCCATATCTAAACATAAACTCACGTATTATTTAATATAATATTTTTTACATGTCCATGTCAAAGTATAATAAAACAAAAAATAAATTTAAAAAATAATTTTGCGATTTATTTTTTACCGAAGCGAATACATAATTTTTTTACAATGCACGCAAATTAAAATCAAAGAATAATTTTGTATTGTATTCTGATACATACATATTAAAATAGCGTATAAATGTTATGTAAAAGGAGTTTTTTTTAAGTAAAATAAACGCTATGTTTAGCGAGTTGCTTCTGTCGTCATTACTGACTTCACAATTTATACCTACAAATCCTAATGAGGTACACACACTGTTTAAATACTAGCAAATGAAATATTGTTCCTCAATTACGTTTTTATAAACCAGCTGCTAATTAGCAAATAAAATGTATGTTTATTATAGAAAAAAGTACAGTTTGAAAACAGTTTAATTAAGCTTGGTTCAAAGCCATATTTAGGTGGGGGATCTATCGGAAACGAAATTTTGTTGAAACTTAGCCTTAAAAAAATGTATTTAAAATTAGGAAGTTAACATGTTGATCTTTCTCTATAAATTCCTGTTAATACACTTCTGTTTTGACCTTACCATTATAACAAAGATTAATAATCCTTTTAATTAATGCTTTTTACATGAATTAAGGGTTTCAAGAATCTTATTTTATGTTTTTCAAAATTAGTTAATTGAAAATTAGATTAGCTAACTTTTCGAAATATTACCCCCTACTATATGTTTTCAAAAGCATTACCCTCTACTTCGCATTGCTTATATTAATACAAGTAAAAATGAATTATATATTATAGTACCCTTTTATCGTTTACTTATTTTAATATCCTGCAAGCTTTTGCCATAAGACACGCACTGAAAAAGCTTTGAAATACGTACTAATATTTCAAACGATCTGAGAGAAAAAGAATTCTTTTAAGTAGATCAAATTTATACGTTTTAAACGCCTCGCAAAATATGTTGTTTGTATATATATAACTTACGTAACAAAAATAAATCGACAATTATTTCTATCTTCTTATAACATGCACAAAAAAAATTCAGAAAATTTGTAAAATAGCAACCATCATGGCAATAATAAAAAATTATAGGAGTATTCGAGAAAATTGAGACTACTGCGTTATTGGGTTGGATTCCTACAGCAAAATAATGTATGTTTACTGTCTGTATTACCATTAAGGATTTAGCAGAATAAATTTTCGAATACATGAAAATATTTCCATTAATTTTTACAAAAAACAAATACTCCATTATTAAATTTAAAATTATTCGCATGTCTGTTAACATCACATTATTTTTATGTTAAATAAGTTGAGTAACAAATAGAATAATTTATATCGGTTAAACAACACATCCGCTTTTCAAGCCCCTTTTCTAAAGAGAATCAGATGAATTATTTATATAGCAAGTGACAGGAAAGAGAATAGAGAACATAGCAATGTTAGCATTACATTCTGCAGAGTGTTTGTTTGAACATACCCTTACACAAAGTACTGCCATTCAACTGATTTTCTTCGTTTTCTAGGCTTTTGTAGTATTGTAATTATTTTCTCATTTATAAATAAATTAGAAATTCTATTTGAACCTTCGGAGCAGTGCTGTTTTTTTAGTTATATAAATAAGTACAAATTATGAGATGTGTTTAAACCATGAAAAGTAAAAGATAACAAGAAACTGTGGCTTAAATTAAAAATTATAGGCACAATCAATAAGGTTGATTTTACTTAGCCAGTTGCAAACCGTTTGTATATATAATTGTTAACATTATTATATAACGCAAAGAGCAAATATTTTTTGCAATATATACAAAAGTTTGGTGATATTTTCTAAACTTAAAAATCTGAAACGATAGACCAATGAATATGTTATAAGAGACCCAATTGTTTCATATTTCAGCAAGCTCTGTTGATCTTCGCAGAACATTATTAGCTTTAATTTTAATAGCAGAAATTATAAATTGTTTCACAATTTTAAAATATTGAAGAAAAAATATTGAACTGTGGTCAAAAGTAAGTGGGCAGATGATTTTTTCACAGACTGTCCTTGTAAATCGGTGACGAATAGTTATAGAAGATATTAAGCATATAAACTATTATGTCCGATTTAGTTACAAATTACACATATTATCTCTCAGCAGATCACAGTTACTATATATTTTAGTATGTGATTTGAGAACAGCAAAATGTTCATTGACCAAAAGTCATTGTGTTACAAATTATAACAAAGCACAATTAAAGTTGACTAAAGGAACTAATAATTTAAATTGTTGCTAAATACATATTTTTTATAATTAAATACATATATCATATAGCTTGCTTTTCAGACGATAATTAATAATTAGAAATATTCTTTAAATAAAGAAGTAGTATCTAAAATCTAAACATAATAAAAAAAATTAAATTTAAAAGAAATGAAAATAGGAGACACTTGTCAATTACAACAATTCTATGTGATAAATTAGCAAGTAACATCATTTAACTCAAGTGAAATAAAATCTATAAATATAAATTAAACAATAAAAATTGATGTTCATTGATTATGTTAAAATCATAAAATACTTGATTTCTGTGCAAAGTAATTTTTATAATATGGTTTTACGACTTAACACAGACAATGAAACTTGACATTAAAATAACAAATTTAAACTTACCACCATAACTAACTCGAAGGGATATTTATATACCCTTACGGGTGACTGATACTCTTGAACCATATTATATCTTATTATTTACAATAAAGCACTGTTATAATTTATAAACTTTTAATATTTACAATAATCAACTGTTATATGTTTATAGAAACATAACTAGTAAGCAACCATATTGAAAAAGTAGACCCCAACGTCAAACAAAGCAATCTCATACTGTTTGACTGTTCCACTCCAAATTCATTTAAAAATACACAACAGAGATTGATCGGATTAAGTCGACATTTGTCGGTATAAATCGGTTTGTTGTATTGCAGTTAATGGAGATTGCCCTTTTGTTGATAGTAAAAAATGCACGCAATTCAAAACTTTTTATATATTTATTGTTTGTAAAATCTATTGTTTTGTAGATAATATTATAATAATAGATTTAAGATAATCATACAAAGGTTAATGTCTTGATCTACGGCTCTATATTTTTCTGTAATAATTTTGCAGAATATAAAACTGTAGAAGCATAGTGTTCAAGAGCATTGAGACAAGACAGCTGCAATTCTGGATTCGATTTCTAGATCAGTGCTATTACATATTTTAAAATGGTCAAAAATTTGTAGGTGCGTTAAGTAAAATAAATTAAATAAATACATGATACTTAAAATTAAAAATTTGTGAAAATAATTAATAGAATTAGAAACAAGAATTAGTACCTATTTAAGTGCAAGAAATATTGTCATTTATAAACAAAGTATTATAATAATATTTCAAGTAAAAACAAACTATAATATCTCGTTTCAATTTTTTTATTTAAGCAATACAAAAGAAGTTTCTTATAAATTGATTTTTGTATAAATATTTTACGAATAAATAACTTACTAAATTATTTAATTAAAATAATATATATTTAAAAATTATATTAAAAATATACATAGAATTTTTTTTACATATTTTAGTTAAGTTATCTAAGTTATTTGTAATACATACACCATCATATTTTAATGTATTACAGATTTGTTGTTAATTATAAATTAATTTATATTTTTGCTAGTAATTAGGCCACTACTTTGTTTGATTCTGTGCTTCTAACTCCTTTTCTACTATTTTGCGGTATTCGTCGAACCCTCCTTCAATACTATGGACGCCACCATTTCCACAAACCCAAAGCTCCTTACAAACCATACGAATTAATCTTTCGTCGTGAGAAACAAGAATAACACCTCCCTGTGATAATTACAACATAAACATCAATTACTACTACTAATTAAATTAAACAGACAATAATATTCAATAACTTACATTGTATTTGTTAATAGCTTTTCCAAGAGCTTCTATACTTTCAATATCCAAATGATTTGTAGGTTCGTCAAGAACTAAGAAATTTGGATGTCCCATACACATTCTAGCGAAAGCCACTCTAGATTTTTGACCTCCACTTAAGCTTCCTACCGTCTGCAAAGCAAGATCACCGGATACTCCAAAACTTCCAAGTTGTCTTCGGTATTCTTCCACCGTTTTTCCTTTGTACGTTTGTTGCAAAAGCTCTACTGAATTCACATTCATATCTAGTTGATCAACGTGATGCTGCGAGAAATATCCGAATTTAAGATTACGATGTGTATGTCTATTTCCACCTGTTGGAGTCAAATGTCCCATAATTATCTTCAATAACGTTGTTTTACCTGCGCCATTATCGCCCACCTACAATTCATAATAATATTAATAGCTAATAGTATCATAAATAAAGTTAAGTTTTAAATAAACTAGGACGTAGCACAAAAAACTCACAATACAAATTCGTGATTCTAAAGTAGCCCCAAGATTCACGCTGCCAAATATAGTTCTTTCTGCATTATATCTGAAAATATCGAATCGAAAATATGAAATCGTTTAAAATCAAAGGATTAGCAAATAGTCAAAATATTTACCTAAACATAATTTCGTTTAGCACTAATATTGGCGGTGACAGTGGTTCAGTTTCCGGAAATTTAAGCACAACCTCCGTTTCCTTTTCAATTGGTTTAATTTCTGGTCTAAAGAAAAGAAAAGATATTGTAAGTAAATTTATTTAAATATTATATCATTTATCAAAACATTTGACATTGATATCTTACAATTTCTCCAACATTTTAATTTTGGACTGTACACTGGCAGCTCTGTTGGCGTTATATCTAAATCTATCAATAAATTCTTGCACATGTGCCCTGTGTTGAGCCTGAGATTCATATTCTCGCATTTGTGCTTTATGTTTTTCAGTTTTAGTTTTCTCAAATTGTTCATAATTACCCCTGTAAATAAATAACTGTAACTATTGTACATATTACGAATTACATTTCATAAAACGTTACACCTTACTTGTATGCTTCGATCCGTTGCGAATGTAAATATAAAATATCGGTAGGCACCGTATCTAAAAAGTTTCGGTCGTGGGAGACTACTAATAGAGTTGTTGGCCAATTTTGTAAATAATTTTCTAACCAAATAATAGCTTTAATATCCAACATGTTAGTAGGTTCATCAAGCAATAACAAGTCAGGTCTAGAAAATAGAGCTCTTGCTAATGCAAGCCTCATTCTCCAACCTCCAGAAAATGTTTTAGTGGCCCGCGATTGCATTTCAGATGTAAAACCTAAACCACAAAGAATTACAGAAGCACGTGCTGGTGCTTTATCAGCTTCAATATTCTGCAATAAAATCACTTATATGAAATACAAAAAAATATTATTTATTATGCAAAAGTTTCCAAATAAATTGAGCATACCTGCAACTGTGCATATATTTCAGAAAGTTCAGCACTTAAATCTCCTTCAGTGGACCTTCGAAGATGAAGTCATTATAAGTTTTAAATGAATATTAATTTTATGACAAAGATTATGAACATACCCAGAATTAAGAGATTTGGTTAATTCTCGTTCCTTTTCTAAAAGAGACTCACGTACAAAGTCACATTGCAACACACTTTCAAGTGCAGATGTATCATCACCGACTACTTCTTGCTCAACGTGCAATATGGAAACATGTGAAGGAATTCGTAACTGTTTCGTTGATATCATTCTTAGTAATGTTGTTTTTCCTAATCCATTACGACCAACAAATCCATATCGACGACCAAAAGCTAAAACTAAATCAGCTGCTTGCAGTAGAACTCTGAAAGAATAATAACAAAATAAAATTGCATTCCTTAAGAAAAACGCCATAAATGTAGTATTCCATAAAAGCAAAATTATTATCTATTTCAATACCGATCTCCGAAAGCAACATCAAAGTTTTCAATTCTAATATCCTGTGTGCGATTTGTGCCTTTGGCTTCCAATTTGTTATCCTTTTTACTGATCACTTGGCTAGCGGTTGCAGTCTGCAATACAGGTGCAGCGACAGGTGCTTTAACAAAGTCATTTCGTTTGTCTTGTTTTTGTTGTAATTTTGCTTGAGCTTTTTCAAGTTTTTTGGAATCCACTTTCTACGAAAATAGCAATGTGTAAATAATGTATATGGTCATACTAAGTTGTTTATGATGAGGTATATTACTTACAAGATTGTCATCTCTTTGCATGACCCAAATGCTTTTAACATCATCATTAGCAGTTTCCTGATTTGCAGCCATTGATGCTAAATGGACTGGGGCACCCAAAATTTTTGATGGTCCCGAATTATTAACGGCTTTGTCCGGTTTCATCATTGACAAAAATTTATCACATATGTCGCTTAATTAGAAGTAGAAATGTTATTATAGATATATAAACGCGTATAAAAAAATAAAATATATACGTCACTATCCTTTATGAACAAATTATTGATAAATATGTTCTTACCGGATATCTTCTTCGGACTTCTCTGAAATTTCATGCAATACTTCTCCAATAGCTTCATAAACCTCAGCACTATCCTCAAACTCATCTGCGCCATTTTCTAAGATATCTTAAGACAAAGAGAATGTAAATTAAAATCATACCAATAACAAAGTAATTAACAGAACAGATTTGTATAATCCCATTGTAGTTCTAAATTACCATAACCTAAAATGTTTGACATATCATATAAAAATAGGTTACCTTCAACATATCGTTTTAAGTCTTCATCAATTAGTGGAAACTCCCGTTGAATTAACTCACTACACACAGCCATAATTTTTCTAAATAAATACAAATTTAAACTTACAAAGTTGTACAAAATATTTTACACGTTTCAAACCATTTGTAGTCATGCAGCAAAAGACAGATTCAAAAGAGTTGATTCAAATGCCATTTACGCAATAATTATAAGAATGAAGTTTACACAATATCGCGCAATATGACAGATTCCAATTAGAAATAATTTTGGTGTTGCCAGATTACATATTTCTTTATTTATTTAAAATCGGTGAAAATACATTTTCACTAATAATTCTATCTAAAGTTTATGTCTCATATATGTGGGCTACTATATTGCTAATAGATGTAGGATTGAATTTGGAATATATTTAAAATAATAACACAACACCCAAAATATATAATGCTGGTCTGGGAATCGAACCTGAAAACATATCAGCATGATAGACAATGTCTTAATTTTTGGCCACTATTGAGGTTGACAAAGTTATATAGAGTTGCTATTAATATAGGCTGATGTAGCTTAATTTTCACCTCCATTATTAAGAAGTTCAAATCTGTTTCAGACACATTGAAACACACGTGACACGTGAAAACGAACAAGTGTTAGTTATTACAAAAGGTTTAACTTGCTTACCACGCTCTGGGTAGCGGTTTCGAATTCGATTTAATAAGTTAGAATTTTTCCTTTTCTTATTATTCAAAATCAAAACTTCCTTCAGATAATTTCACGACTATTCCTCTATTAGCAAAATTTATACTTGTATTAAACTCTTCTATAAGGAAAAACTGAATTATGCTTAAGAAAACATTTATTATATATAGATAACTTACAGTTTGTATAATATATCTTCACATAATTTTTACATAGGATAACTAAATATGATAAATAAAATTTTTAAAATATATTTCAATATACATAATTAAAAATATATAATAAAATATATTATTTTTAAAGTATTTACTCGTATTTCTATATATTTACCAGACTAAAATAATTATTAATTTTTACATATACTATTATAACACATTTATTGCATATAAAATGCTTTTACAGACATTAAACATTATTTTTAATTTGTAAAAAGCATGTTTGTATTTGATATATAAATCAATGTATTTGCCAATGCTAAAATTGCTAGAATTGTCAGACAAAACACTAATTGATAATAAACTTAATAAAAATACACATTGACTATCATCTCAAAATAAAATATAAATTTTTAATTAAAATATTTTACTAACAATTTTAGCATATTAAGAGTTTGTATATACCTTTAAAAATTTCTTAGTTAAGTGATATACATTAACTTGATAAATATACACAGACAACGCATGTTGAAACATTCGCTTCCATCTTTTAGCCACATAACACAATTAGATTCTAATATTTCCGATAATACGAAAATTACAAACATCAGGCACGTTTGTATTGAAATTTTAGTTATCAATTACACTTTAATAAATACGGCATAGTAAACTTTTACGTAAAATGAATTCACATATGACCCGGTAATGCAGTAGGACCTTGCATAAAATGATTAGGAGCCATTCTGCAAAAATAACACGAAAACAAATATATAGTAGATATTGATAAAATAAAATGAGTTTTCTTTAAAATACAAATATATTTTTGTTAATAATTTACAAAAGTATATAAGATATATATATTTCTTTTATCTTACCGGGGCTGGTATGGAATGTTTTGTCTTGGATCCTCAGGTCCCATTTGGGTCTGCTGTAATCCAACTGGTCCAATATTTCTATTGGTTGTGATATTTGGTCCATTCATGTGACTTTGTTGCATTATTTGATGTGGGGGACCCATTGAATTTGGTATCATACCATGTGGCATATTTGGCATCATTTGTTGTGGATTTGGACCAAGTTGGGCATTATTTGGACCCAATTGGGAAGGATTTTGAGGACCCATTTGTGATGAAGAAGGTGGTAATATTTGTTGAGGGTTACTGTTCATCATTTGCGGATTCGCTTGCATTTGCGGTTGATTCATGTTAGAAAGCGAAATTTGTGGTTGGTTTGAACCCATTTGAGACATTGATGGTCCCATTTGCTGAGGCATAGGACCTTGAGGTGGCATTCCACCCGGGATGTTTGGGTTATTTATTGATCCTAAAATATATATAAGTAAATTAAGTGTAAATGATATCCATAATACTTTAGGCATATTTGAAAAATCTATTATATACCAGTTGGACCCATGAGACCCATCATATGGGGAGGTGGCACTCCCATGGAAACAAACATTCCTGCACTAGCACTCATTGGGCCTTGTGTTAAGCCCATACTATTTTGAGGTACTCCCGTAAAACCGCGACTGGGGTACATTGAAGCTGCCATTGTCTAAATATTCATATTGACATTACAAATAATATAACGATTTACATCGATAATTTAACAATATTTAAAAATAAAAATAACTTACCACAGGTTGTTGTGTATAACTATAAATTGAAGGTCGCTCTGGTTCGCGCATTAGACTATGATAAAAATTTAAAGCCTCTACAAGGTCACTACTTAGCTGCGTCAAATGAGCATGTTTACGATCAATACGTTCTAACTCGCTATCGATCAAGGGCCCCATATGGTTCACTTGAGCTGCAAATGAATGATGGTATCATAAATAAACAGTAAATATACAGTATGTATATGCTACGATGAAATTTGATATTTACCTTCTAAACTTAACATTTCGTCAGTATCAGCACTTGGATCTTCAGGATTTGCTTCATGTAATAAATGCAACAGCCTATCTATATTTCCTTCATTAATTTCAACCGTTGTTGGAGTTTCTTCTTGAATTGTTTTTACTTGGACAGAATCATTAAACTGTACTGATTTTTTGCTATAATCAATCTCTAAAATATAAATATGAGTTTATTAATATTATAATATTTAATATCTAAAAAAAATATTCATTTAATTTTGATTAATAACTTACTAAATTGTTCTGGTTCAGCAGATAAATCAGCTGTTACAAAATTTGCGGGAAATAATCCCTCTCCTCTTTGATTAAAACCTTTCCACCAATTTGGATCTGAATCGTCTTGTACATGAACTAAATTCATAAAAGAAAAATATGTAGTGTAAAGTGAAGGTAATTAATAAATACGAAGTTTGTTAAATAATTTACATTAAAAAAATATTTTAATACAAAATGTTTGATGAAGAAATGACATACTTATTTCACCAGCTAAGAATGTAAGCTCATTATCCTCTGCTGCCTCAAAGTCATAAAGCGCTCTAACTTTTCTGGGTTCTGGAGTTGGTGAAGATGTGTTTGAAAGAACCATACTTGGATATAAACTAGCTGCTCCAGCCTATAAAGTTTATGCATAAGATTATTAATACTAATTTGTAACATAAACTTTGTATGTTTTACGAAATACATACCGAACTGTTAGTGTTGCCGTGTGTTCTAGGTGATTGATTCTTATCTTTTAAAGATAATTCGATGGCTTTAGCTATGTCATCCTGTTCTTGCTGCGAGGATACAACGTTGGGATCTCTACTTAAAACAACGGGTTGCTTCTGCACCTGTTAAAAAAATGTAAAATATTAATGTTATTATATATGACTTTAAATGCGATATATTTTAAATTCTTACAGTTTCAGATGGGTCTGAAAAGTCCATTCCGTCGGCTCTTAGTTGCTTATATAAAGAAGGAATTAAGCTTAGTTGTGGATCGGATTTGAATTCACCTTCCGCCCACTTTTTAATTAAACACCTGAGTCTAAAATATTATATATAGATAATTATTATAATAACAATAGAAAGATATTTTAAAAAATAGCACAATTAAAACAGTTATATACTTCTGAGAAACCCCAACTTGGCTCTTAGTAAGTAATCGACGAAATTCGTTTTCAAAATCTCTAGATGCCACTTCGAGATGAAAGTTTTTGCCACAATTATTTACACAGGCATCAAGAAGCTGAAATAGATAAACAGTTATACTTAATTACTTAATAAAATATAATAAAAAGTATATACAAAAGAATTTTGCGAGATAAAAATAAAACATTGCTATCTATGAAATGAATTGGTAAATATAGAACAGTTACTCAGCTAAAATTTGCAACAGCAAAATGAGATTGCTACAAAAACTTCTACTATATACTAATAAACACATTTGCACTAACAAATAAGGCATTAGCAAATAATACAACATAAATTTACAAATAATTAGTAAAGTAAAGATTGATTTTGCTAAATGTTTTAAAGTCACTGTAATTGTTAAACTGATTTTAGAAACTAGAAGTTATTCACAATCTACGGCAATCCCTATGATGAAATATTTGTATTAGGTAAATGAACCATTCTTCCTCAAATGTTAGCTTACGGACTAACAATCCCCGCATTTGTCTAATGCATTTCAGCGTGATAAATATTAATCACTACATGTATCGACACAAACAATCCGTCCCAACTACAACACGGCTTTATTAAAGTTTAGAACAAACTGGATAACGGAAACAGAACTTGAAACTTTATTAATTCAAACTTCTAGGTGAAAGTATCGACAATACAGTTGAAATTAAGCCAATGTAAACAAATATAATTATTATTATTTAAACAAATTAATTTTTTTTATGATTAATTACAAGTACAATATATGGCAGATATTGTATTATAATATAATAATGATTAATTTGAAACATATTATATGTGGATATTACACTTACTGTAATAGCTTGAACAACTACATGCGGATCTGGATTTTGAAGACGTTTGACTATAGATCGCAGACAATCTTTGGCATTTGTTGCACTTGTGCCAACCTTATCACAAACATCCATTATTGCTCCCCATTGTTCCGAAGTATTATTTTCGCTAGTGGCTTTTTCTAATTATATTAGAGCATACATTAATACGTTGAATCATAACATCATATCAATTAATATAAATAATTACTCGTCTATAATAAGTACATTACACGAAGTACTTTTTACATAGTTCATTCTTAACAATATAATATTAAATACATAGTTTTTACATATGTGGGGATATTTAATGATCTAGGATTACCTAGTGCGGTGCACTAGTAAGATTTCGTATCATTTGTATTTCAAAAGTTTCACGTTGCAATATGTTAATATTTTTCAATAATTAACTGTTATTGAATTCCTCCTCAAACTTACATCTAAAATAGATAGTATTTAAATACAGAATTTTATTGAAAACAAAAATCAAGTTCGTGTATTTTTCCATAATTGAAATATAAAAATATAACAAGCTATTCCTGTCATAATTTAAAACTGCGTAGGATATTTAATTATTCAAAGTAGTAAATTAAGCTTGTTTATCTTCAATTTGAGAGGTTATGAAATGGAAAAAATATGCACAATATATACAGAAGAATGATAAAGCGTAAAATAATTTATCATTCGTATCCGTAGGGTCAACAAAGCTATTAGTAATTTGTCAATTATCAAGGACTGACGCATAAAGGCCCGTGACAGTTATCAACATCTATGAATAACACAAATATTTCTCTTAATTAGTCCACAAAAAAACACAATTAAATTAACGATGAAATTATAATTTTAAGTACACATATGTACAAAACATGTAGATAATAAGATATTAAAAAATATGTCGGAAGACTTACCAATATCTGCGTCGAAAGGAGATGATGTATTAAATATTCCCATGATATTACTTTACGAAAAAATTACACAAATGGTTATAAATATCTATTTTTATATTTATACATAAAACCTGCTTATCGTGCGATAGGTTTTTTCATAATTTTTTCAATGAAACATTGCGAACATGACTAATAACACTGAATTGTAGGTGACATTTTATTTTTGTTGAAATGATACCAACCCTAGAAAATTTATGAAGTGTCAGATAGTAAGAGATAAATAGTGTAAGGCAACTCTCTCTAAAATATTATGATGGTAAGGCATGCTGAACGTAAAAGCTGATATAAATAATTTGAAATTAATTTTTAAATATTATATATCAGTATTATTTTTCATAAATAAGAAAGAAATACAAAACAACTTTATTAATAATATTTAATAACAAAAAGACTTGAATTTAGGAGTCTATTATAAACATATCTTTAACTTTGCTGACTAGAGCAGCTTAATTAACAATTTATTATATACAAGCATTTGTTTGTTTAAAATACATGATTCTATATATATAAATTATATAATTAAATATCCATAAATATTACCTATTCTATATTATTATTAGAAAAGTATATAATGTATTTTCTATAGACGTAATACGAGCATACGTTTATTTCTCTAAGTTGTTTGATAATATACATATTGTTTCCAGTTGTAAAAGTTCGAAAGATCTGAAAAAAAAAGTTTCATTAATTATTTTGAATATATTTATAGTTTAAATTTATAGAAACACAACAGAAATTTCTTATAATACAACAATATATAGAATATTCATACAAATTTACTTTTTACTAGTTCTAGATTTGATAAATAGATGTCACCCAATGCATTATATATTTCTTATTATAATTTCAATTTGTGTTAAATTTTATTTTTTATATAAATATAATATACAATTTATTTATAACATATTTTTCACAATAAAACAATTACTTATTTATCTGTGGTATATTTCTACTAATAGTCTGATTCTGAAATAGAAATCGACAATAACGTCATGCAAGATTTTGTTGTTGCCATTAATTTAGGCGTGCTATTTTCCTATAAATGAATAGAAAATGAACAGGTGCAATTATAAAGACAACTTACAAAAAATTCAATTATAAACATAAAATTTACAATACGCCTTTATATTATGTATAATAAAAATATATTTATAAATGAAAAATGCCTGAACAGATGACAAAACAGTTATACCAACTTTCTAAATTAATTTGTGGATTCGAATTATATAAGTTCGATTGAATCGATCACGTGTGCAACACTTTCGCTTACATAATATTGTTCTCATTGACAACAAATAAACATTCTATTACTTTATAAATTATTCGTTATTCAATGCGCACAATATCTCATAACAAATAATTGAAATTCATTAAGCATTTTAATTCTTTGAATCTGTAATGTTTAGTTTCACAAAACTGTTTACAATACATTGAAAATTTATTAGCAATAAATTTCAAAGTTGAAATATCTGGGTACAAATTTGCTATGAATTTCAATTATTTGTTTGTTTTTTAATTGTTAGGCTATAGTTAGTTTGTAATTTGTAATAGTTTTGTTTCTTATTATTATTAATGTAAATTCATATGCTCAACATAAATATGGAAGTTCTACCAACTTCGAAAATTAAAATTCAAGGCTAACCGCTGCATGGAATATTATTTATGTTATTATAATGTTTATTGTCTTTTTGGTTGGATTATTATACACACAAAACTGATGCGGTAAAGTTATTTCATATCAAATTAACGAGAATATTGTAATATATACATATATTATGTATATACATGTTATGTATACATATAAATTGGTTTTCCGATCAAGAAAATCGGCTATTATATAATAAATAGATATGCGCCTACATAAAAATGAATACCACTACCATTGCACAAAAATCAAATCGTTATGGTTATGGTTACGGACATTAGAAATAATGTCTTTTTGCATATTATATGACTCTGAAACATACATTCATTCATACATAATGTATATATATAAACAGTTTTATTAGAAACGATTCAATTTATTTAACCCTCAACAAAAAGAATAAGAATTACAGAGTCGTACTAAAGGAGGGGTTAGGGGAAGATATTCTAGATGAGAAGAATACCGTCAAACATTAATAACGAAGAAAATTTACCTCGACGCGACACTGAAGAATTAATAATTAAGTTGTCGAATATATATAAATAAAATCAATAAATAAAGTTTTGGTCATATTCGATAGTAAAATAATTTGATTGATTTTCTACGGGTTCAATGACAGGTTTTCACAAAGAAAAGACTTTGGTTATAAGCAGTAAGGTAAATGGTGCGAGTGTACATATGGAGTATAAGGTCAACTATTGTTCAATGTATGTCAGTAATGTTTTTGCAAGTTTAATCACTTTCAGAACGGGCTGCTTTTAGCTTGGATGGCCTCTAAGATATAGAACTGGATGAGGCTTGTTAAGTTATACATTCCCAGAAAATTATTTGCTTCTCTTTAAAAAAAAAAATGTTACACTTGTTTTGCACTTTTTTTTACTTTAAATTAGTAAAGTGTTCTAGTGTTCTTTTTGTGTTCTATTGCAGAATGATTGTGTTTTATTAATAGAATTAACGCCTTATCTAGCGTCATCCGGATATTTTGTTATTTCGATGTTTTGGCCGGGTTAAAATTAAGGAAAAATTATAACATAATTTTATATGGAATATTTTAAATTGTTGCCAACCACAAGAAAAGTAAATTTATGTATTATTTAATATTATTATGTGTTTTAAGAAGTTTTATAAGTATACTAATGCACAAAAGAGTCACAAAAAGGACTCTATTACGTAAAATCGTTAATGTAACAGGTACCTTTTGTTATATAAGGTCTTCCAATAAGAGCGGTGATTTTATAGTGTGTTTCCACAAGAGCAGTTATTTTAAATCAATAGAAAAACGCAAAATTTCGGTGACATTTGGCAGAAATTGTGTTTTATTTTTAACCTCAGAGTTTGTACTTTAGATTAAAATAAAAATATCGCCACTTTTCACGGAAATATTGCGTTTTTCTATTGATTTAAAATGACCGCTCTTGTTGAAAGACACTATATGTTAGACAAACCTTTAATACACGTAATTGTGTTTAGCGGATCTCAAGTGAATTTTATTTTTGAAAAGGGTAGAAAATTACAAAATTTCGGTAAATAGTAAAACTTAACGTTGGGTAAGCAATATTGCATTAAATACGCGAGTAATTTCAATTTGTTTTTATCAGGATAGTACTCGTAGTATTAGTAATTATTCAATGTTTTAGATAATTGCTCCATAAAGATAAGGAGGATAAAACAGCAATAATTTAAAATAGTATATTCAACAATAAAATAATTAAACAAAACATAATTATAATTGCTCCGTTAGGCTCCAAACTTTTTAGTGCTTTCTGTTCTTTAATTTTATTCTGTTTCTTCACTGTTTAATATGTGTTTTATCTGTCTTTCTATTTACTATAAATTGTCTTAAAACACTTTTTTTTCAAGTGTGCTAAATGTTTCACTTCAATATTGCAACAATATGAGTACGATATATACGAGGTGTGTTCTACATAAACGGTTTGATTGATCTTGCTCATCTTGGGTATAGTAATTGAGTATATATGATTGCTGGAAATGGATTTGTGAACCATGTCTTTATTTCTATAAAACTGTACCATTAGTCGAAGAAATTCGTCGTTAAAAACTAAATATACTTATTGATAAACTTGTCTATCAGGGCCTCAGGATATTAACAATAAAATAATCATCAAAAATACCTAACATTTTTACGCCATATTTATTTCTCTCGCCCTTCTCCCTTTTCCCTTTTAACAATTTTCATCTCTGATAAACAAATAAAAAATTTCAACGTCAATCCAATTTTTTAGTTTGTGCATCCAATATTGATAAGATAAGAGCGTTACCATACTAGGTATCAAATATTTCCAGATAAAATTAGGTCTACATGTAAATAAATATTTAATTACTTTAGCAAAGTCACAAAACTCAACAAACAAGATTATATTTATGTAACAGATACTATAGAATATAATAATATAAACCGTAGTTTTGTTATTTTATTTAAATTTGTGTATAATTCTATCAAAATAACAGCAAAACTGTTGTTTATTTCTGTTGTGAGAAATAAGTTTATTCAAGTGTTTCTTTAAGATAAGACATATGTTTTAAAACATATTTAAAATAAGACGTATGTTTCAAAACATAATAAAATTATTAATTATATTTTATTTAATACAATTATCTATATTATATGCATAATATTATTTACGTAAAACACTTGTTACATAAAAATTGTTACATAAAGTTTTCTATTTACATATTACAGTAAACCTAGTTAATATGTTAAAGAAAAGCATAACAGTATAAAATTAATTCAAGCATTTAATCTTATTGATAACACACTTTTATAGATTAAATTTTTAAAAATCTTTTTAGGAGAATTGTTTCAGAAGTGCCGTATTAATGAGAGCGTCGAATTATAAAGGTTCTACTGCAGTAGGTTTTAAAATAAAATTTACCGTTGTTATATTACCGAAGATATATTGTTAGCGAGTTATTATCAAATAAAATATCATTACATTCTTATTCCAGACAAATTTCTTACCATATTAAGATAAAATACCATTGTTATCCATTTCACTGGGTATAGTTTCTTCTATATCCCTACTAATTTCCTGGATTTCCACTTTGTACGGCGAAATAACAAGTAGTATCCAAACTACAAATATTAGAAACTCAGGTGTGTATTTAAAGTATGATTTTATTGACTCGTACATGTTGATTGAACTTTTATATTAATTAGTAAATATAATATTTATATTTATATTAAATTTTACATAATAACAAACGTTGTATTATAATAAATTAATTCGTTTATTTAATAACATTAGAAATCTACGACGCACGTCCGCTGACAGTTGAATCAGGAATGATAATATTGAAATGTTTGGTTGTCATAATTCAAATAGTGAGAAGCGTAGTTTACGTGAATTGACACGCGTGGACATGTCGCTAGTCGTTAGCCGTATGTGAACGTCATATTTTGAACTCATTTTGGTAAAATTAATGGTTGTTTGTTGTTTTTTTGGATATTTTGTAACTTTATGTGTGACGCAGTCTCTGAGAATGTTGATGTGTTGATTCTCGGACTAACACTTAATTAAATGGTAGTGGTTATGCTTCAAAATATAATCATGGACTCATTAAGCAGCGGTGTAGTTACATGATGTATCGACATCATACATATTATCAACTTAGTAGAATTAGGCTTTTTTCTTTGTTAAAAACTCCTAATATATTCTTTTACTTACGGACTGTATTGCCAATAATTTTAATGGCGGAATATCTTTATTTATTACTCTCAGAAGAAATTACTGTCTATCTAGTCAAAGTCTATTCAGTTAATTTAGGACGAAGATTTGCCCTAATCAGCTGTATTTCTATGTTCAAATCTCACGAGTGTATGTTTATGTGTAATATTTAAAAATAAATCATAATATATAATATGTTGGTTTTATATATCGTTATAATCGTTCTCTGTTTAAGTTTATATAACTCAGCGTTGAAAGTTAATTAGCAACGTAGCGTTAATAACCGATTCATATCATGTGACTGCAAAACGCATGGAGCCGTATGCAACTCAGATATTTATCATGATTACCATAGCATTAAAATGTATAGTGCAGTTAAATTACATTTATTAAACGTTGACTGTAATAAAAGCAAATTCAACATGTCTGGGATATACGAATTATGTTTCTTTCTTCGAATGGTGTCAAGTTGCGCCTGGATTCTAGCAACTACTATAACACTGGTTTACAGCAACTAAGCTTAGGGATTCATAATAACAAAGTAAAAGTGAACTAAGCCATTTATAAGGTTTCACGGCTATAGATAAACAATATATAAAGTAGGGCTTGTCGCTTTATGTATCCATTATTAAAATAGTTAGGAAAAAATATGTAAACAATAGTATTTCAAGAAATTACCTATTACTTGTTGTTTTAGCGGAAGTAAATATTAAAAGCAAACAGCCGTTTTTTAAATTTTTACTATATTATTTATTTAACTTATTTATCGTAGTCTATTGATCTAGGCGCGTCTAATCATCGACTATTACTAATTAGATTAAAAGTTACGAAAATGAAAAATATGTATCTGTACTTTTCTTACATTTATGCATCTTTCTTTAAATTCATGGACTTTTTTTCTAAAAGTTAAATTTAGTATTTTTTAAATTTTTTGATTGGGTTATGTCCAATATACATTAAATTGATAAACTCTTTAATTAAATTTGAAATATCAGTACTTTTCTGGCATTTATGCAACTTTCTTTAAATTCATGGACCTTTTTTCTAAAAGTTAAATTTTAATATTTTTTAAATTTTTTGATTGGGTTATGTCCAATATACATTAAATTGATAAACTCTTTAATTAAATTTGAAATATCAGTACTTTTCTGGCATTTATGCTACTTTCTTTAAATTCATGGACCTTTTTTCTAAAAGTTAAATTTTAATATTTTTTCAATTTTTTGATTGGGTTATGTCCGCTACACGTTAAATTAATAAATTCTTTAGTTAAAATTGAAATATATGTACTTTTTTTACTTTTATGCAAACAATAATAAAATCAAAGTACTGACTTTAAACAAAGATTTTTCAAAAACCGTAACAGATAATTAAAAATGGTTTTTATTTTTGAAGTCAGCGTAAAATCAGCGTTAGAAAACATATATCATACGTCAAAATAAAATTTATTGCTTTTTAAAGTCGAAAACTGAACTTTTTCATAATTTTTAACAAGATTATAGTCTTCTTTCGTTAAAAAATTAACAGAATATTTATGATTTTTTAAAGTATAAAAGTGAACCTTTTCATCATTTTTAACAAGATTATAGTCTTCTTTCGTTGAAAAATTAACAGAATATTTATGATTTTTTAAAGTATAAAACTGAATCTTTTCATCATTTTTAACAAGGTTATAGTCTTCTTTCGTTGAAAAATTAACAGAATATTTATGATTTTTTAAAGTATAAAACTGAATCTTTTCATCATTTTTAACAAGATTATAGTCTTCTTTCGTTGAAAAATTAACAGAATATTTATGATTTTTTAAAGTATAAAAGTGAACCTTTTCATCATTTTTAACAAGATTATAGTCTTCTTTCGTTGAAAAATTAACAGAATATTTATGATTTTTTAAAGTATAAAACTGAATCTTTTCATCATTTTTAACAAGGTTATAGTCTTCTTTCGTTGAAAAATTAAGGGAATATTTATGATTTTTTAAAGTCTAAAACTGAACCTTTTCATCATTTTTAACAAGATTATAGCCTTCTTTCGTTGAAAAAATAATATAAAATTTATTGTTTTTTAAAGTCTAAAACTGAACCTTTTCATCATTTTTAACAAGATTATAGTCTTCTTTCGTTAAAAAATTTAGAGAATATTTATGATTTTTTAAAGTCTAAAACTGAACCTTTTCATCATTTTTAACAAGATTATAGCCTTCTTTCGTTGAAAAAATAATATAAAATTTATTGTTTTTTAAAGTCTAAAATGGAACCTTTTCATCATTTTTAACAAGATTATAGTCTTCTTTCGTTGAAAAATTAAGAGAATATTTATGATTTAAAAATTAAAGATTTAGGAAATGGGGTCCATGAATTTAATTTTTTTTGTATAAATGCCAGAAAAATGTAGATATTTTAAATTTAATTTAACAGTTTATCAATTTAACGTATAGGAGACATAATCCAATAAAAAAATTTAAAAAATATTAAAATTTAACTTTTAGAGAAAAAGTCCATGAATTTAAAGAAAGTTGCATAAAAGCCAAAAAAGTACTGATATTTCAATTCAATTAAACAGTATATCAATTTAACGTATAGTGGACATAACCCAATCAAAAAATATTATCAATATTAAAATTTAACTTTTAGAAAAAAAGTCCATGAATTTAAAGAAAGTTGCATAAATGCCGTAAAAGTACAGATATTTCAAATTTTATTAAACAATTTATCCATTTAACGTATAGTGGACAAAATCTCATCAAAGATATTTAAAAATATGATAGTTAACTTTCATTAAAAAATGTCCATAAATTTAAAGAATTTTCGATGGGAAACTACTACACTGCACAGAGCATGCGGTCGTCGTGTGATTTGTCTTAGAATCGGTTAGTAACTTAAGTCACACCGCTTAGTTTTATAATTAGTAATATTGATATTAAAATTATTTTTCGAAAACAAAAGCTTTCATCAATCTACGGTATAAATAGTTCGGTGCATGTATAGTAGAAGACGATCAGGCGTTTTAAGTTCTATAACAGAAACATTGCCATCTGTTAAACAAATCCAAAACTTACAAATTACTTTTCTACCAGTTTGTAGATGGCGTGTTCTATTTAAAATAATTATTAATTTTTAATGCATTCTTTATTCATTCAGCAATAATCATTCTTTAAATGATTAATTAAGTAATTAAATTGCATTATTAATGATTTAGTTGGTCCAATTCGTTCACATTTGACTATAATCTGTAATATTAACATGTACGATAATGTAAAAATTTGATCATAAATAATAGACTTTTGTAACATTTATTATTGTATATTATATTTTAATATATTTTTGACATTGGTTACCATTTTTTTATATTTCACAAGTTTCATTTATAAAATAATTCTACATTCATCCGTCTACTATAAAACTTTAATTAAAAATTATTATTAACAAAAAATATAACTTATATATTTATAGACATATATGTGATATTTGATGTTTATTGCATATTAGCTTGCATTTTAAAAACACATTTTAAAATATATCAAGTATAAATAAAATCTAAATTAACTAATAAAAATATAATAAATTCTTTTTAATTAATATTTACAAATTACAATATAAATTTAATTTTGCACAAAATGTAGTATATTCTTAATTCTAATTAATAATCTATCAAATTTTGTATTATAATTTAAAGAATTATGTAATTAATTACCTGCTAATGATGTTAGGAAACAATTTTCAAGACTGGAACATATCAGTCCATTATTTTTACATTCAAATTCATAAAGACTTATTGTTATTTTTTATTACATTAAATAATAGTCCTTATTGCTCCAATATGAAAAGAACGTAAGTTATTTCGCCATTTAACGAAATATGTACACCATTAATATTTTAAAATAATTTATAAAATATTATTCTTGTATCAGTTATAATAATTTATCAGTCTAATCCTTATATAAGTCATATTATAATTCGTAATGGCTGGCGCTGGCGCTGTAGTTTCTGTAACGCATCTGTAATTTTTAACAAACATTTTGTTGTTTACAATTTATTCAAGTAGAAACATAATTGCCCTCGAGGTTAAGAATTCATTTGACATCATATGACGTTAATCAATATTTATATGAATGAAATATGATCGTTGCAACTCATAACAAATGGATTTCCAATTATGAATTATAACACTGTTTATGTACATATATATGTAGGTCACATTGTAATATTAATTACATCAGTTTGGACATCAAATAAACCTATCTTGTAAAGCTGTATATATATATATAACTGGGATTTTAAAAACTGGTCTTTAAACTAATCCGTATTTTACTAACTTTTTCATAAAATAAAAATAATAATTTTAAATCACAAAATTATCCTGCATTTAGTCGAGATTCGAATCGTAATGCTTTATGCGTTTGCTAATTCAAAACTGTAACTGAATTATTTATTTCGAGAAAAATATTACTACTTCAATTTAAAGTAAAGCTGCTATCGGATTTATATGCAAGAAAGGTGTAAATGATGTCATTAAAATTCAAAATAATTTTGTAAAGATCTTATAAGAAAGTCTCCTGATAATTATGCAACTAATGTTACAAGTGAAATCTTTGCATATGAAATCTAAAAATACCATAACAACTTCATAGAATGTAAATATTTAGCTTTCCCTTCAATGAATACTATTCATGAAAATTTATGAATAATATTATCAACTTTTTTGTTAATTTAATAAAGTGAATAAATAAAATTTGGAACTCATTGAACTCCAAGCAAGGTATAAGTTTATAAAAGCATAGAAAACCATTTTAAAAGTAATACCTAGTACATATAATAAAACAAAAAGTTGAAGTAAACTCACTGATAAATTTAGTATAATTGTTTCTGATTAATGCACACTATTAATGGAATATGTAGTATGAGTTGCCTATAGATAAGGGGAAGTTACTATTCGAAATACATACTTCTACTTAGACATTTATTAATATAAATCAACAGCTATTTATCACAATTTATGCACATATAAATATCATACTCATTTTTAAAAATTCGGAAATAATAACGAAAACGTAATTAATATCAGGATGATATTGATTTATGCATACGACAATTTTTCAAATTTTGATAACTAAATGCTACCTCTTAAAATTCATAGTTACGCTAAAATTTTAAATACCTTCTTATCTAAACATAATCGAACATGTTTTAATTTATACTATTACACCTATTTCTTTAGATTCAGCTATCGTTCATTAATTCATTTAGAAAGACTTGATAAATTTAGAAACAATGCATAACTACCACTTTTCGATTATACATCAAGATACATTTTGAATATTACGCGTTTAAAAAGCAGTTTACATGTTGAAATATTATTTTATTACTAATTTTTTGTAATATTTTATTACAAATATTGGTGTAAAATATTGGCAGTTTTTTCGATTCTCGTTTTATATATAGGCAAATTATTACAATAAATTTGTATGTTTGTGCGACTCTGTGCTGACAAATTTGTTGTTTGTATGAGTTTAACTTTGCGTTTAGATTTTCTTATTTTAATATATTTTTATATCTATGTTGGTTCGTTTGATAATTTATTTCAGATTTTCTTAAATTTAATATAAAAAGTAAAAAGTTGTTGTATTGAGATGTTCAAAATTATTGTTTAAATAAATATATATAATATGTATTATTTTCTTATTTGTTAAAATCATTCTTGAATGTTCTCACCCTAAAATAAATAAATTTTATCCGATATTAGTCTACAAGGAACATTATCTGTTCTATCGTGGAGACATAATATGTATCATTCATACCTTGTACATTCAATTCATTTACTGCCAATAAAATTTAGTCTGGATAAACTGGTCAATCAATGGATTAAAATATGACGTTTGAATTAGTCATCATTGGCGTGATAACCAGATAATAAATTAATTTATCAAACAGTACTATAATAAAATTTGTTTAATTTTACTTATAACTCATATAATTTAATTAATTACTAAAATAAAGCTCGACAAATCTAATTTTTAACTGTTGCAATTAAAATATAATAAAAAATACATAAAACTTATATAAATAGTACGACACGGTTAAAACTATTCTTCCCCAATATACAAATAACACAGAATTGTTTTTTAAATTTAATATAAAAAATACAAACTTAAGGTTGATGAGCTGCTTGTACCATACTAATTTTTAAATCTCTCGCTAAGTGTGAAATATCGACAACAGAATCCACCATTTCCTGTACGGCAGTTACACTGGGAAATTGCATAGCTGCTTTCTTAGTTTTGTTAACTGATGCTGCCAACGCTTCTGATAAGGCATTAGCACAGCACAGAACCCGGTCTCGAATAACAGGTTTAGCTACATTTCGATGTACAGTGTCTCCAATATGTACTAATCGATGTGCACTAAGTACTACAAATTTACCATGCGCTAAAAATACTCTGGGTGGCTGATTATGTTCTACCGTTTGCAGAAATGCATCGATGGCGTGTGTTAAATGTCCGGAATGAGTAATTGTTTGAGTGGCATAAAAAGTTAAAACTTGCTTATCGTTAGGATCCATTTCATTGTCTGTTTTCGCGGGATCAGTAACCGCGGCGGTCTCCGCATCCTTAACGACAACATCGAATGATTTTTTGAGTTCAGTGGGTAACGCATCTCGTATTTCTGCATTATTCTTGGCTACTGTTTCACGTGATTCTAAATTAACATAATCATAATCTTCCATCCAGTCACTGTTGTTATTGTTATTGTTACCAGTTTGCTGCGGTGAAGCTGCTCGTTTGAATAATAACGTTGAGTTGCCTTGTATGAATGAAGCTGTCTGCCTGACGTCCTCGGTTAGTGCTCTGGCGCAAGCTATAAGTTGATCTAACGAATCTGGCGGTTGCGTGATACTGTTTTGGGAGCTTTGGGTTTCTTCATTTCGAGAAAGAACTTGTAACGACCAATTGTGAGTTTCTAAATTAGATGATGCTTCATGGATGAGTTTATCAGCATCTTTAAGTGCCTTTACCAGCGGTCGAAGTTTTATTGCGATTCCTGAAACAACAGATTTTTATGTTTTCAGTTGAAACTGTCGGGTTACAAACTATAAGTTATTAGTATACTATCGTAAGTGTCAAAAAAGCTAGATGCATAATAAAGTGCAAAACCTTACCTTTGTCAGGAGCTCTGGCAGCATTTCCTAAGGCGCCTTCCCCAAATTCAGCTAAATCATGGAGAGACGTTCTTAATCGAACAACGGATAATTTGATGTCCATAAGCGTAGGTTCTAATTTTTCTTTTCGACGCCACATTGGAGATACGAAACCTAATAATTTGGAAATTGTTGAAGTAACTTCATTCTGTAAACGAGCTAAAGAATCTAGTGCAGAACCCAATTCCAGCGGCAATTCCTTCGGCTGAGGATTTGATGGTGGTACATCATATAATTGTTGCGGAATTTGGTGAAGAATTAATTGTGTGCCTCGTGATCTTGGTACATCATATTCTGGCATATTTGCCAATGAGGAACGATTTGAAGAAGACATTGAATCAGCTGTTAAAGAACTTGCAGAACTACTAGGCGTTAATTGTTGTTGGTGCAACAATCCAGACGGTCTTGGAACATCATAGCTATCTGAATCTCGAGCAATTGGTGATATTGAAGATGGAAGAGGAGAGTTTCTTGACCAGTTTCGTGGAGTATCATAGTTGACGGGGACGGCTGGACGGGGTATATCATATGAATCGGAGTCGTGACCTAGGCTTAAAGTTGGAGCTGGAGATACCTGGCGACTCATGTTGTCGCTCACTGGAGAGCAGCGATTTGGTGGAAGATCATATAAATATACGTCGCCACAGCGTTGTGGTGTTATAACCTGAAACAAAATTCATATGTTTAATGAAAGTATAATAACATGGGACGCCAAACCAATATTTAATTTTCTAAAAAAGATTTAAAACATACAAAATAGAATCTTATGAAGTTAGCTTATTCCTTTTCTTCCATTAGATATGTATATATAATTCTTTTATAAAACAAATACATATTGAGTTATCTATCATGCAATGTAAATATAAAACGCCTGCTTTTAGCAACACGCAATACACTTGCATGCAACAACAGTAACACAAAAGACAATACGATTTATGTACTCCGATAACTTAACTCATAAAAGATTTCGTTTCTCTAATCAATTTTGAATCGAGTTTTATTTACAAGATAATTTAGAAATTTATGTAAGATATTAAAAAGACATTAATTTTTATGTTCAGATAGTTTGTATCACCAGTATAATAGAAGTTTATATTGGAGGACTTGCGTCAGATGCGTCTTAGCTGTAATTTCGAGGACACAAATTGATTTTACTATCAAATTATTACCAATAAAAGCAAGCTTATTTTTATTGTATACTTTTATTGAATCTTTCATTATAGTAAGAGAAAGCCTATTTAGATAACTATGTCAGATTATGATACAACATTTCAGGAGGATTTTACACAATGGTATTTATCCAACTAGGTCGTTACAATTTACGCTAAATTATATATGTGCTAATTTATTCAAAAACAAAGATAAATAAGTGCATAGAAAATAAGAAAGGTAAAGATAAGTGGTGGCTGGTGGATATATTTCCAAAGGTAGAAAAATATAGTGACAACATAACCTATAAAAAATTCAGAAAATGCAAGCACGACATCTCGTAAACGTTTCAGAAATATTTGACAGAAAAAATATTTAAAAAATCAAAACAATGGCATTGTTTTTACAGTGTATTTAGTATTATATATATATTTAATACGTACGTTAAATATATACGAGTATTTCATGTTGTTGAGAGGATTTAATACAGTATAATAACATCCATGTTAGGAATAAACAATGAGACGGGATTGTGTAGTTGCTAAGTTAGTTTGCATTGGCGCCAGCAGCTTATGTTAAATTAACATTAACATTATGGAATGTATTGAAAACTATTCCTTATGTGTGGTATTTGTTTATGAATTAGTATTGCACATTCATATTAAGATGATTAATCTTGAGATTAACTTGCTTTTAATGAAAATATTTCACTTTACTTTTGCTTGTACTAACTTTATATACGACTGAACCTTTGAATTGTACGCAAAGACAAGAGTAAGGTTAAGGTTTTTTTTCATTATTATGCTGGTAACACGATTTTTGCTTCTTTCTTTTGATTTTTTAGTACACAGGACAAGACCAAGGTCGTCTTTTTATGAACTATAATTTAATTTATTAAATATCGGTTTAGAAAATATATAATATTTTAATATACCAGCATACATATACTTCATACGAGTATCAATAGTTAAAATCTTAATAAAATTTAATATTCTCACATTAAGATTATACATAAAATATGTTTGAACTTTAGCGTTTGAAATAAAAGAAATTTGAACAAGAAAAAGGCAATCATGAACACAGTGTGAGTCCATGTGACATTTATATAATCTTAACTGATATATGTAAATTTATTAGCTTTGTTTAATATATGATTCTTTTTCACAAACAAAGAATGAGACAAGAAATTTCTTCTTGATACACAATGGTCGCAAAAGGCTTGTGTCCTATGTCTTAATTTTTATAAAAGTATACTATATATTGATAAAGTGGGTTATTAGAATCTGAAATGTTCAATTATTGTTTAATAACTCCTTATATGTTAAGAGATATTAACAATTAAAAAAGTCATTTTATCTCTTTAATTATTAAAGGGATTCAACGTTGTACACATTCCAAGGGCATGTGACATCACAATCATTGTGTAAGGTTACCAACCTTACAGCTCATAAATCTCTGCTATATGTATTTATATATCAAAGTATCAAATATTATTTACAGCTATTTCAAGGATAATAAAATTTCAATATTATGTCTGCCTTAGCAGGGTTAAATAAAATAAAAACTTATTATTCTTTGATTTGACTTGATTATTTGACTACCAACAGCTACAGAACATTACCACAGCACTGACCTACTCAACAAATAACTGACGTTAAAATGCATTTCACGTCATACAAACATGGCCGACCATTTCTAGCGCTAAAACTAGAATTCAAACTTTTAATTGGTATATCTTCGTCAACATTTAGATATTTAATAAAATAGACACACCAATACACATTTATTAACATCAATTTCAATCAACAATTGAAAAATCGACCAATAAAAAATGAGGACACAAGCCCAATGTACATGTCCCTCACAAGTAAAATTTCGCTAACATTTCTAGACAGTGTGCGACCGCATTAAGATTATAAAAACACGTATATCTCCTGTGATAATAATCTTTACATAAAGAAATATAACTGTATATCTCTACATGTACAAATAAGAATACATTTAAATCCATACGAAAATACAATTCTAGCAGAGCATAATTATGCAAACAGCGACAGAATAAACAAAATATTATACATCGCAAACAAATGTACAGTACAACAACCGCTGTGTTGTGTTGTGCTGGGCAGCAGGCTGGGATTAATAATGCAGAATGATTTAAATAAATATTGCTTTAAATAATACAATGAATTTTAATACAGATAAATATAGGCTGTATAAATAGTTTTTATTTTTTTAGATAATCGTAAAATAACGGGAATATTTCTAATAAAATACTAAAACTAATGCACGGGAATTTTTTGTATAGTATGTATAACATCATCAGAGGCGTATCGAGAGACCCAACATAGAACCCTAAAAACACAATTATGTCTAAAAAAGGCAATAGTGTCAGGATAACGTCGGCTATATATAGTTGTAAATTCTTTCGCTGATCATTGTCCTTTTAAAACTTGTTGATACAATACGCCTGAATAAGAAAATCTCATAATTTATTGGTTGTATCTATTGTATGTATCTATTAAATAAAAAAAAACGTCAAACCAGTAATACAGTCTAACCCTTTTCTGGTACTTATAAAACTACTGTTTAAAAATTACGATATTACTTAACATTTTTAGGTTAGTTTACATCTCTGTCAATTTCATTATGTTTGCTTATGGATTTATGAATTAAAATACATATAAAGCTATATGCAACTAAAATATAACTTTTAGAGATTAAGAATTACCTGTTACAAGGAAACATTTTAGCTTATTATTCCACTATTGTCAAATCAGCTTATTTCGATACAGAAAACATCATAGCGAGTCATTGGAGTGCAGAATTAACCACTCACACGAATACAAATTCACTAACTAACACAAACACAGCCCAAAAACACCACACACACATAAATAAAGAAGTAATGAACCCATATATAAACTGGTAAAGATAGATATATAAACATAAACAGAAATGTCAGTAAATAATTTAATTATTCCACACATACACACATCAATGAATGGGAAATGTTTGAGTGAGGAAAGGTCCACCCTCTAAATATTGAATACACTATTATTTCTAACTTCACTTCGGTTGTAACGTCAGTCGTACCGCACCCCGCGTACCGTACCCCGCTGGCCATATGACGGCTACCGTACAATATTTTACTATATATCTCCCACCCAATACTACTGTCATGTGATGCTGCGGGGAATCTTGGGAAATGACTGAAAAATGGATGCTGCAGGCATGCGCGTTACCACTTCCTGGGGTTCTTTACAAAGCCCGTGTTCTGTGTACAGAAGAGCTTATTAAATTATAGAAGGGCTAATTAATAATAATGTGATTATATTTATATGAGGTAATTTATTTATGAAGATGAAACTTTTGTTATCTTTAGTGATTTTAATATTGTTGCTAATAATTTTATTGCAGTTAATTAAATTATGCTTAAGAATAATTTCATAAATAAATGACGGCACAATGGTCGAGTGCATTTAGGCTTGATATCAATTTGCTATGTCCTTGGGTTCGATTCCAAGACTAGCGCTATATCCTTTTAGGTTTGATTGCTATCAAAAATAAAATCATTTTTGCTACAGGTCTACTGGACAACAACTGATACCGGGTATACAAATGACGTCATCGACATGCACTCATACAGCTCGCTAACAAATAAGGTCTTTGTATTACGTACGGGTAAATAAATATTCTCTTTGAAATGTACTTAAAATACAATATTAATTATAATACATACTGAATATAATCCTACATTTTAAAAGCATTTTTATTTAATAAAGTCTCCGATGGGAGGAGAAAGACAGAGAGAGAAAAGTAGAGAGCATTAAGCTGTACGTACTCAACATACGAGCTTTTGTTGCCGCGAAAGCCACGTCCCTATGGCAACCATGAACCAAAGCAAAGGCGGAAATGTCGAACGGGAAGTGAAATGATATAATGGCTTTAAGTACGTCTTTGCAGAATTTTACTTTGTTGTAATTTTAATCTAAATTTTCAATTTAAATTATTATGTGAAATGAATTAGGAGTTTAGTTTAAAATTATTTCAAAATATGTGTAGAATATATTCTGGGAACTGATTATGGAAAAAAACGAGAAAAGAAGAAGATAGATTACAGTTGATTTTGGAAACTTCACAATTTGCCAGCTTTAGGTTCTTCTTAATCAAAGAAATACAGTTGGGTTTGCTTTTATTTTTGTGTTTTATTTAATTTAGAATATAAACTTAGAATAGAAATTTACAATATAAACTTATAAATTTAGAATAGAAAAATATAATGTTGCACGTAGAATTGAAATTTGTTCAGAAAATGAAATTAGAATGTTTTTCACTTCAGAAATAGAAGTGTTCTGAGTTTAAAATTATCTGAATTATGTGATTAAGACAGTTCTATAGCACTTACTTCTAATTTTCGTCTAAATGTAAATTCTACATAAATATGACGTATATAATTACAAAGTTTGTGTTTACAAGGATATATCCCTATTTATTTAGAATGCCCGAGATATAACACCACTTCAATAAAATCGTTGCTTTCAAATTACTCGCTAGCAGCGCCTCTGGTGGTGTTGCTAATAAAACAGTAATTAATACAGAAACATGATTCTAGCGTCTGGACCATTAGCGAAAGTTTGTAACTATAGAAATTATTCAAACACATACAGACACATATGTATATGTATACGTACATTACAAAAGTACCCAAACGTATGGATCAGATTTAATAGAGGAAACGCAGGCAGAGTTAGCGAGTACAGTGCAATTGCATTGTACATTATATACATCGCGCGTACGCAGTATCGATTGCACAAGGATAACCGTAACATCTATAATGTATGAACCGACGGTGGGCGTCTCGACGCTTTGTGACGTTCAAACCACATACTACGACTACGAGTATATAGTATTTGTACGTTGGAATTTATACGAGTATACACAATATAATAAATTTATATTTAATTGAAAATGTGAGATAGATACTAGCATTTATATATGAAATATTTTGGTATGAGATGACGTTTAAGAATTTGAAGAATTTTGTATCTTTCCATCATATATCAGGCTAAATGAAAAATATATGCGGTTTGGAAAGTAAGGGTTAATCGAGAGGAATTTTGTATTTGTTAAATTTGCTGGAAATGTTATTTTATGATTTGCTTGGTTTCACGTTTTAACTGCGCAGATGTAGTTCATAATGCTCTGTAAATGGTACGTCTGTCGAACATTAAAAGCACGACTGTCTTAATATTATTATTTATTAATTTAATGTGTGTGTCGTTAGACTTTACATTCTTCAATATTAAATCACGTAATTACATCTCATTGCCAACCTAAACTTAAAATTATTCTAACATTTTTAATAATTCCAACAGCAATGTTTGAATTTTATACTCTTGTTCCTATATTTGCTTGCTCGTTACTCCTCATTGTTTCTCTACCGGTACTATTCCTTCTTTACTCTCTTCCTTTACTATTTAATTATTGTCTCTATCTCCGTCATCTACCTCTTGTCCTTATCTCCTTTCCGTAAATCCTCAATTTTTCTGAACTGAAGTTTAACTGTTTCCTCGCTACTTCTCTGCCTCTTTTAGTACTTCCTCTCTCTTCATGTTCCTTATGCAACCCAGATACGAGATTATTTATTGTCCTGTTTTTCTTTTCTTTTTTCTATTACTGCCATTCACCTCTTTCCTTCACTGCCTCCCTTTAATAGCTGCCCAATATTCATCTCGCTCACTACTTTTTCCTGACAATCAAACTTAATGTGCTTCAGTGTTTCGTCCTCCGTTCCGCACACTCTACACATTCTTTCCTCTCTACTTTCCCAGTATCTGTTTCCTTTCTACTCAGATAACTTTGAGCTCCCCTAGGGAAGGAACTCTAACCCTTTACGATTTCGTGTTGCTGAGAATCTCCAACCTTCGCTGGGTGACGCACCGTTCGTCTTAATAGTTCTTTATGAGACATAGCGCACACTACAGTTACAAGTCTATCTTCAAACATTTTATTTGTTAACAACTATCAATGAGTAAATGAAAAGCAGTTATGTATAAGTAGTATAAGAGCAAGCGAGACAGGTATATGAGAGCTTAATTGAGATAGAAGAGATTATCATTTTCATTATATTAGTAACTATGGCAGAACAGATAGGTTGTCTCATGTTTATTGCTTTCATGTTGTGTTGTCTCTATCATTCTCTGACCAAATGAAAGTTATCTCAAGACAGTCGCGTACGTTCTACAGGGAAGTGAAAAATTGTAAGAAAAATTGTGTGCGCTGTCGCAAGATAATGCTGTGTTAAGACAGACTTGTTTCAAGTGTGCACGTTCTCATTTACTTTCAGGGCCTACTGAACAGCTAGGCTGTATTAAGACAGTCGTGTCTTTACTCAGTAAACAATTTGGTGAAGTGTCATCTTTTGTGATGTTTCTAGCACTATTGCACTTCAATTATAGTTCGCTTCAACTTATCTTCATTTGTATTCCGACAGGTGAACTGGTTTCGTCATTTGTAGCCGATAAAATAGACATTTCATATGAACGACTGTGAGAAACTGAACTGTAAATGATTTCTTTCATGACAAGAAAATCAAACGCATCTTCAATATGATGGCAAAGTTACTACAAAATGTTTACTGGGTATAATATAAAAGGTCTATATAATTGAGAAACTCATTGTAATATTTTGAAAGTAGTAAACAATCTACGAATTAATAATTCTTATGTTTCACAAGTGGTTAAGCCTCTCATATCTTTTATCTCTATAAGAAAATGTAATCAGAAATAATAAATGAGTTTTACTACACAAACCATTTTAATTTATGTTTGTCTTCAGTAGAAAAAACTGCACTAGAGGAAAAGAGAAAGAAATAACTCAAAAATTCGTCGTAACGTACAGTGTGATTTTGTTATCTTGTTGCAATGTATACTTAAGCGAGTGTATACTACAATCTACAACATTTTAATACTTGGTTTTATTTCCTACATTAAACGACATGATTGCACTTTTAATGTAGGTTATAAACGACGTTAAATGGCGTCGTAGTATTGATTTAAAATGAAATTTAAAAATGACTATTGTTTGAAGACTGAAAAGGAGAAGAGGAACAAGTGCGGCGGGAGAGGCGATTCATATTGTATTAATAACAGTGATATGCAGATCCATTATAATCGTCACATAAAAATTAGGATATTAATATGCATTGTATATTATTTTAAATGGCGTAAAATAATTGAGGTTAGGTCAACAATAGGTTACAAATTTTGAATAGAATATTTATTGTTATACTCGTATCATTTATGCGGGGTTTGATAAATAGCCATATTGTTGTGATATCAATTGGACATTGTTTATTTTATTCCCCATTTAAAAGTTTCAATTTTCTGTTATTGTTATTTTTATAATACTGTATGAAGAATATTATGTTGTATGACCTTCACGTAAATTAATCGACGAAATAAAAATATGTGTAATGCTTTAAATTTAACTCTTAAGTCTTATTAATCTAGTGCTACTTCAGCATGCGACATTCTAGATTCATATATTTACATTCATAAGTTGACGTTATTTAGACAGGAGTGCAGTGGCGTAGCTTGCCTTAGAGAGGCCCAAATGATGGGGGAAAAAAATTCACAAAAGGAACAACAACGCTCGCATTGAATTAAAATAATTATATATTGTTTGTACGTTATTACTTACAATTAATACTCCTAGGATCTAAAGTAGACAAACAATTCAAATCAAATATACACTTTTTTGCCTTTTGTTCGGCGAACTTATTTATTAAATCATTCGTAGTTGAAGACGATTTAAGTTTTTCAAATTTTTTGCCTCTATAGACAATAGTGACAAGTCTGATAGCCTTTCCTGTCCCATAGAAGTGTTTAGATAATTTTTTATCAGTTTTAATTTCGAAAAACTTCGTTTAACTGTTTCACTTGTAACCGGAAAGTTCAGGAATAGAAAGCATGCTGTTATTACCTCCGGAAAACTGGATGCAAGGCTATTGAATTTTATCAGCAATAATTCCATGAGTTCCTTAATGGAATGAATTTTCTGAATTTCAGATTTTAACCATGTTTTCAAAGCAATTCATTGTTCATAAAGATCAACTGACATGTCTTTACTGTATGTAGCTCATCAAAAAAACTCTTCGTTATCTTCTTTCTTTTATTTTTGGAAACAGTTGTTACTTCATACTCTTTTGCTAGATCTCTGGACTCCTTTATGCAAACCATTGAATGAATTTTGATTTCTTATTTCACTCAGTCAATTGAAAGTCAGAAAAAGGATTAATGATTTCAAATAGTGAAGAGAAAAAAACCGAATATTTGCTTACACACGTTTGGGGCCCCTATAGCCCGGAGCCCCGTATCATTGATACGGCTGATACGGTGGTAACTACGCCCCTGCAGGAGTGTATGTTCGTGAATAAATGTAATTTATATCTCCAAGGTCATGAGTTGCCAGTTTTTGCCGGGTGCAAATGTCATCTATTTGCTAGTATTTAATAATATAAAAGCATGTCTATTTGACTAAACATTAAAGCCAGATGTTCTTGAATGTATTTTATGTTTGTAATTTACCGTGTTACAATACGTTTATCAATGGGGTAAATTTCAGGAAATTTGTAGCTTACATTCTGTGTTTGTAGGGTAATAAATATGCCCTCTAAACTCACTTACGTCTATTTAAGGTTTATCTAACATAAAATAGGTAACTTTTACGTAATAATGTTACCTAATATACAACGCTTTGTGGTTTATAGGGAGATGATTAATATCAAATGATAAATTTATATTATAACGTCGATATCACCTGGAATGTAACTTTATACTAAGCACCTGGACAATAACAGCAGGGGCACTGTATCATCCCTTTTATTTTGCAAACTGTATAGGGTTAAACAGACAAATATTTGACATTCAATAGAGCAACAAAATGGTTTTAAGTTGAAATTACTCGCGCTAATTACACAAACGACTGTGTTTATAATTTGGTCCTTTAATATTTTCCCCTTTTTAATTACTATTCCCATTTCATGAAGTATCTTAAAAGCTTTCAGTAAACAGCAAGACATGAAAGTACCTCCACTTGGTTCGTAATACGTTGTTGTAGAAGTATTTTCATTTAATAATTTAATTTTACTGCCGAGTTCGTGTTTTTGAATACAAATTTGGAAAATGATGATAGAGAGAATTAAAACGAACAAAGTTAATAACCATGGAAGTCAGCAGCGGGTGCTTGGAGGTCGGGTATAATTTATAATAAATTTCTATTTAAATCTGTGACAAATTTAAGTTGAATCATTGGCAAATTTACGATGAATATTAACACGAAATATGCTGGATACAACGAGATATGGGGAATAAAGAGAACGAAGGATTTGCAGAATATGTAAGCGAGAAAAAGATTGTTGAAAAGACGTTGGAGCATATAAGAGAAAAATGCTATTTCAGGAGTGATTGAGAAAAGAAAATAGAGGAGATAAGGAAGACAAGAGAATGGCGGAGGTACAGGCAAGAAGAAAGCAGAAAGAGTAAAGGTACTGAAACAATGAGAAGTAGGAAGCAAGAAGATATAGAGACAAGACTGACAAGAGTATAAAAATCAGACAATGTTTTTTGAATTATTAAAAATGTTAAGACGAATTATGACAATTCAGTATATTTTACGAGTATTTAGATCTTCATATTAGTATAAACTTTGATAGAAAATAATTACAATATCAATGTCAGATATTTGACGCAGAGGCCTATAATATGTACGTGTAGATGATAGTTTACGACGACGCTATATCAAGTTGTGCACTTGGTGAAGTTTCTGTTTAGTTGATTATTTAAATGATCAGATATTGACCGTTTAATTTGAACTAGTACCTCCACGAGACTCTAACTGTGACTAACATTAAATAGTGAACATTTCAAAGTGCTAAGAGAGCGCGTAAGACTGAGAGGCGCAGTTATTTATTATAGAACGTGTAGCTGAATAATAGGTGAGCCGTCAAGAACACTGCTCGTGTCATTACAAAACAATTACAGCCACATCTGTTTATCAACACATACAATAATAACTTTTAAATATATAAGAAACCTTGAATAATATATATATTAGAATGAAACATACAGAAAAATATTAAAACTGAAAATTACAAATGAATTTCATGGGGAAGTCGCTTCTACTCTAATTTACAATCTACTCTAATTCTACTCTAATGTACAATGTAAAAATAGATTCATAACATTTTGGCTTACTCAAAGATTTTTTTTTTGACAGATGCTAAAGTATTTGATGATCAATATTTTAACCACAAATTCAAATAAAATCGGTTTTCTTAAATATGTATGTACTCGTATATGCTAAATTCTGGTCGTCCTCTCTAAATTCACTTTAACTTTACAAAGAACTTTCATTCGTATTCAAGATATTGTTTAAACTTATAATATATTCATAGATACTGTGAGTGGTTATTTTCCCTTCCATTTCTTTTCCAAAATGGAAATGTTTGGGTAAGAAAAAGGTTACATGAACGCTCAGGCATGTCGCTACTAATATCAGAAGTGGGTCACATAAAATGTCAAAGTCTATGTTGAACTTTGTGCTTTTAGAAAGTTACCATCCCCAGGCTGGTGTACTAATTTATTATATTAACTGTTCGTTATAAATCTTATTTAAGTGATTTTATAATTAAAGTTGTACTTCAAACTTTGATACTGTCTAGAAATTCTGCGTTTTTCATTAATTAAATCATAAGTTTATCTTTTGTTTTATAAGTATTAGGCCAGACGGTATGTCATAAAAATTAGACGAAAATTTCGGATAAACGTAGAAATATTTTTCCTTCATTTGAAATACACATTAGAGACCAATTTACAAAGATTTTACTCTGTTAAAATGTTACGTCACTCTCATTTTATTAAAATAGTTTGCCGTATAATTGCCCTCTGCAATATTCGACGATTGCACTGGAAGTGAGACTGTCTTTAGACATTGTCAAACTTTTGCAGTGTGCCACAGGCCTTAGTGTTTTAGTTTTTAAATATTTTCTCACGTAAATGGTACATTCTTGGGCCGTTGATGCATGATCGGCGTGTGACTTATTCCTCCATATATAATAAAATCCAATATCCATAAATGGTGTGTTACGGTTTCATTTTTAAATCCCCAAATATTGCATAGAATCACGTCGCACGTTGCTCGATGTTATGTACGATGTAAAATATAAAATATAAGGGTTTATTGGAGCCCTTTATTATTATTATAGAGGTGATAAAATAGTGAAAAGTGGATTTACTTTATTCAACCATGTTATAACTTTTAAGATGAATTCATCTATTGAATAAAATATTTTAAGTTTTATAAAAATAATTTAACTTTATTAAATTATATAAGAGTATATGAAAAGAATTTTAAATAGTGATTATTTCGACTCCACAAAAAAGGGTAAGAAAAATGCGAACAGAAAGTCCACACACGGAAAAATGATCACGTGAAGCGCGGTGTATTTAATATAAGTAATACTTTCTGTTATTAGCCAAAAAAAACAAAAACTCGATTCCCCCTGAACATTTCTATCATGAACATAAATAAAACGTAGTATGTACTGGCATAATTTATTTTAAAACATATTTAATGCCTCCCAAAATCTCGCCATTACAATTTTACAGCTCCAATATAATTTAAAGTAATGTTTTTTACTGGCTCATGGTTGTGTGAATTGAATTTTAATTTTTTGCCATAAAGTTACACAAGAAAGTGAGTTTTATGTAAATATATAAATGATATAAAATATTATGTGATATATTTTTACATAAAACTGTAATAGTGTAATATTTTACCTTTTCGTACAATTTATATGTGACAGTTTTTTATGTGGAAAATATCTTTTTCTTTTTTCGCAAGACTGACATTTTCTTTTAGCGTTTTATTTTGTATTCAAAAAATATTTCCTATGTAATAAAAGTTTGACAATATTAATAAATTTCAAAGTTCAAGAAAATTCAATATACTTGAATGATGGTAGCTCATCTGTTGGTTGCATGAGGGTGATCGGGGAGAGGAGGAAGGGGGCTAATGGGTTTATGAATCGCCTTAGAAAAAGTCTTTACTGTACTGTATTCTTCAATTGTTTTGAACTGTTTAATATATGTTTTCATTTTTGGATTCGGTCTCATGTAACAACGGTGTCTGGTTAAATCAGCTTTTTTGGTGGGATCAAAACTTAAAGCTGCCGACCTTTTAAATAACTGCCACCTATTTTGATAATTGCTTTTGGTTACTTTACATGCCTAAAATAATTTCTTAATATACATTTTTTCATTCAAATTTCATTATTGAATCATGTTCGATTTAGAATAAATCTCGTTGTTAATATTTGGGAAGACTATGATGGTGTGCCACACTTAAAACTTGGAATTACCGTCCACTAAAGTAGCGGGAACGGGTACCCAAGAATGCACCCTCGCTATCTTCTGCCCTTGATTCTGGCCTATTTTAACAGAATATTTTACTTCCAAAATTTTTACATTGGCCCGATTTTGGGTAATTTTCCTTCTGACCTTTTTTACGTCTCATTTCGAAGGAGTAATTCTTCTTAACCAATCTCCTTGTTAGCGTTAGACTACCTAGATGCTTAACCCAAAAAAGGGTCGAAATTTTGAAGTGAAAAATTATCTGGTAATGAAACTGAAATTACTAGTTAATAATACGAATAAAAATATCTATTATACTCGTACAGTTGTAGAGTGGCGATGAACCTACTATATGAATCATACTCTCCGACCTGTCAAAGATCCCAATATGTCTGTGTGCTTTAGGTTCTGGAACAGAACACGTAGGGATACAGGATGCTTAGTATCTGTCATACGTCTTCCAGTTCCCCGACATTTGTGCTTCCTTCGCAATGTTCATTCCGTTCATTCGCTTCATGGAATCTTCTTGTGGAATCTATTTATGTTATCTCAGTACGCCTGGTTACATATTAGTACTCCTTAATACACTCTAATAAATAACCGCTATACGTACATATGTCATATCAGAGATTCTAAAGGTAAGAGTCGCGAAGCATTATTGAAAATATTGAATTACAAATACCTTGAAAAAAAATACCTAAAACTGAATCTAATTACTACGAAGGAACACAAACAAAAGAAAAACTTTTCTTAATTCCTATCTATTATTTAATTTCCAAGAATTTATGTGCTGCATACAGTATATTCTCCTATGACGCTAGTTCCTACAATACGAGTTTCTACAACACGGCAGATATATTGTGATGACGTTTTTACAACCTCATACCTAATTTACATAGCTTGTTATACATTATATCTTGTCTCACATGCTCTCATTGTAATAAAAACAGTATGAGTGAAACATTAAAAAGGTTGGCGTTGGTATTATTGGAATTATTTTACACACTAACTTTCAAACTTGCAATATGTTTATTTCTAGGTTCATTTTCTACCTCGTACGTAGAAACTGTAACGCAATGTGCAACATTCATCTTGTAAGCGTGCTACAAACTAATTCAAGGGGTACATTTGTACCTGGGCTTATCTCTATCCCTACGGATTTTTTCCGTGTTGTATGTTTTTGTTTTTCTACGATCACTTCGAACATAATGGTTTGAAGATTTGGAATAAAGTATATATAGTGCACTTTCCTCCAACGCGTGTTTGTTCAACGTTTCACATATTAATCGTGTTATAACAGAGTCTACAGTAGTTTTGGAATTGCTGGAATATTTACTGTGTATTGTGCGTTCTAGCAATATTGTAATTTTATATAAGGGTAAAAATATGAAGATTTTGAAAGTCCCCCACAAAAAAATAAACTGATGAGCATATTACAAAAAAATATTGAGAAAAATATATTATTGTATATATTTGTAAAGAGGAAAAGGGTGAGAATAGGGTGGAGTCTGTAGAAGTAAGTGCAGATATTTGTATCCACTGTCAACGACAGGAACAACGCAGTGGCGGCTCGTAACAATTTGTAAAAAAGATATCAATTATTGAAGAATTTCAGAACTACAGAAAACCAGCCCATGTATAGTATTAAATGCTGTTAATTGGTAAGCGTATCCCTTGAGAACGACTGGACCTATTTGGGTAATTTTTTAAAAATGTTAGTAATAATCTGAATAAGGTTTTTAAGAAAAGAAAAATTTGACCGGAAAGTTGAAAAATTCTTGAAAAACTGTGCGCAAATGTTGTTTGACAAAAATTAAAGGAAGCGTTGTACGCTATGTCAAAGCTCTTGCAGACGAGCCGTCACTGAATAAACCGAGCAGCTTCTGCTTATGACATATTTTTACTAGCATATTGATGCATGCAGTTATTTCCATCAATTTAACAGGAAAACAACATTTAAATCTTTATACAAGCGTCTGTATGTCTGAGAACGTGAATAGTATGTTGTTGTTTCTACTTTACAGATTTATGTGACTATCAAGTAAACAGAGCTATTGTGGTCCAGCGTTCAGCCGCCAAAACCATCAGCTGCTGCAGCATGTAGGACGTCTGTGATACGAGTATATCTCAGCGTTACATCTTGCACTTGAGTTACAAGAATAAAGTCGTGGGAAATTGAAATTAATGTACAACTAGATTCAACTTGATTTAATTAAATTTGATTTATAAAGCACTTTGTTTAATTAAGTGTTCACTATCTTATTTACATCGATGTAATAACTTAAGAGACTAATTGTTGATATAGGGTATCCACAAGGAAAGTTCAGAGATTAATTGAAATTAAAATTGAAGTTTAAAGAAATAGTATTTCATACAGAAATTGATTTTAAATCGTGAGTGCAATCTGCAAAGTCTTGCGAATTACTGCGTGTCTACTAGTTGCATGTAGTGCTAAAAAGGTAAAGGGTAATTCTCTGATCCCGGACTATAGATGGACCCGGACAATAGACAAATTACATTGGATAGACCGGAATCTGTGACCAATTTACATTAGTATAAAGTTTTCGAGATATTCGTGTTTCCTTATTATAAAAAAGGTATTTACATAATTAACACTACCGTTTTCTACAATTTGTGTGACTCTATTTATTATTAACTACTGATATGTATTGTGAAATTATAGCACATGTAGTATTTAGTATTTATGGAACTAAACAGTATTATTTCAAATATACTAATTCTGCTTTTGCATACTAACGCTTCTGTTTCGTCTAAAATAGAAATCCTGTATGTCATACACATAACGCGGATATTTATAACTACTAACACGTCACGTGCAGCGTATAAATGCAAGAAAGTGTTTTTCTTTGTTTTATTTTTATCACCAGTAAAAAAATATTGAATAAATGAGATCCTGTTAGAAAGTATAACCTATTTTACTGCTTTTTCAAAAATAGGTCACAAAACGATATACATAAGGTAAAATCGCTTACGTAAAATATAACTTTTGTGTTGTTAGATAAACGTAACACATAACTGCGTTTAGCGTAACTTCTATACTCATAAAACTTATTGGAGCACCTTTTAAGGATTAGAAAATCGTAAGAAATCTTTATTAATAAGTAGAGAATTTTAAAATACTAATAAAATAAGACACTTTTAGATTACCAGGTTTGGGTCAAGTTAAATATTACATGAATGCAAGGTAACATACATGTTTTGTGTTTTGCGGATATAAACAATTTAAAAGAATTTAAATAGTGTATGTATAGCGAAATAAAAATAATATATTCTTGTATAAAAATTTAACTATAATTGTTAGACGGTAAGGCACTGTGATAGAGTTTGATTCCCGGTTCTTGCAGGTTCGATTATCGGTGTTTGATTTTGATAGTGATTTGAAACATAGGATTATAGAGGTAGGTATAAAAGTTAATACCAAAAATAACTATGCCTGTTATTGCACTTAAATAAAAGTAAATACAAATGTGTCGCACAGATGTTACCAATAAATTTCCATTTATGTCCACGAAGTGTGTAGCAATTATACCAATTTGTATCGCTAACCCAAACTCTGGAAAGCCATAGAGTCTAATTCACTGGCTTCTCGACTCTTGAGACAAAGACGACGGTTAAACAATACCCTCATTGGTGTTCTGCGTTGTATTCGCGTTAAGTGTTGCCTGAGCATGAAGGGCTGAGTGCTGCCGCCCAGTTTGTAGCCTATCCACAACCTACTACTGTGTTGTGCTAAACTTAACTTCTATTATTCTTAAAATAAAAACACGATACCGCGAAGTAAGCCTTGAAACTTGAGTTTCAAGTTCAATATCAAAGCACCGCCACCGCTGCTGGTGAACAACGAACACAAAACGGCAGAATTGATGTTCAAAGAAGCGAAAACAAATAAAAAAAATACATAAATGAAAAAATAAAAGAAATAGAAGATTGAGCTTATAAAAAGTACAAGCGAATATTTGTGAATTCTATTTTTAAAATATACTTGTATAACAAAAGTATTGTACAATCCGTTGGAGAATGTGTAACATAAGAACAAAATTAGAGGAATTATTAGAGGATTATCAGGATCAAGAGTGTCCAGCAGGAAAAGTCAATACGACATTACAACATGAAGGGAACAGATTCCTTATCGAGGATCATCCTGAGCTTTTTAGGATGGAGACCAGATCTATACAGTTAATTCTATACAGCTGGACTATATATTGTTAAAAATGGCTAATCGAAATAGTATGTATAATAGTATATATTTTCTATGTAGAAAATTCTATATAATTATTTTCGTTTTTTTAATTATTAAAGATTTCTGACGTCACAGCATAGGCATAGTTTTACTATTAATGAATATATTTACAGCTGTTATGAGCAACGCATACAGTTTTTATATTATAAAATTTGTGAACTACGTTTTTGATAAAAAAAAAAAACGGTTTTGTTTTGCCGTACCACAATGAAAACCGGTACAAATCGTTTTTCCTTATAAACATTTTTTTGGTAAAGTAAATAAGTAAATTTTTGGTAAAGTGATAAATAAAGTAAGCACTATAAGCAGGTTTTATTAATATATGCATTCCACTCCATTGGAAACGAAGCAAAATATTGTAATTTGTCTATTATATCTTCTTGGATTCGACACAATTTAGAAAACTTTCCAAAAATTAATCTACTTCACTTCATGATGATGTAAACCGTTTTCTTTTATTTTGGCTTTAGCTTTTTCAGCTTCCTGCCTAAATATTTCAATTTCAATTATAAAATAATATACATAAATTTTACATTACATTACTCATAAATGATCTTCAAATACATTTTTCAAAGGTTTACATCATATAAAAGAAAATTTGCATAATAAAATCTAGTAATAAAATTGAATATTTTTCAATATTTACTTTGCTCTTGCTGCTATTACTGAATGTACTGTACAAACTCGTACATATTGTTAGATAAAGTTTCATGTAGTAACTTAATTTTGTTCGGAATGTTCTGTTTAGTTTTTGTGTGGTATTTTTCGGTGTTTAACAAATAATTAATTTTCTAAAAATAAAAAAGTTACCAGAATAAAAGCCGCACTGTTTTTTATACGGGACTATATTAAAACTCGTTAGGTTTTGCTACCACATAAGGAAAATGTAAAGCTAAAAGTTAACTGCCTGCTTCATGTCTGCATGGAACCTTTTAAAGTCAAACATTTACTACAGATGTAAAGTCATTGGTTTCCATAGTGAGGCCTATTGTTGAACATTCAAAATAAATATTTGAAGAATTGTTACAGATAATAAATATCAAAGAATTCTGTAATTTTGTACAAGACAATATTTTCTATTATATTTAATTTTTTGCAAATTATTTTAAATATTTTCAAAATGAAAAAGGTTATATAAAAAATAACAACACATTTTACATGAAGTTTAAAAATCTGTGAATTTAACAAAATTTAAGTTTAGACCGCAAAAAATTCTACTTGAAGGTTTTACTAATACACAATATCAATGGGAATTCGTATTTTTAAATTTAATTTGTTACATACCAGCCTATTTCAGCACTCTATTGATTATGATAAGTTGCCTAATAAGTTTATGACGATTAAGTAACACACTATCAAAAGAACAAGATAACAACAAAATCCAGAAAATATAGTGCTGGTCCGGCGATTGAACTCGAAGATACAGAAGTCTGACGTTGTTAAATTCAATTTTCCTAAAAATAAAGCAAATAGCATTTCATACACAATCTGCTTATTTTTTACATAAGTAACCAATGTGCAACAAGTTAAATGAATTGTACCATTTTACCATTAATTGCAAAATGATTTACCACTTGTAAAAATGCTTCGATTTCTAAAGTCAAACCCGACAAATTTTCTGTATATGTTGATGTCTGTGAATTTAATAAATGGTGCATCATTATGGTGATTTGAGTTTTGAATTCCTATTCTCGCTTCCACGATCTCGGCTACGTTGCCGACTCATATTGTGTGGTGAATAAATAAGTTCGATTTCATTAAAAACAACTAAACACTCGAACACAGATAAAGTGGATAAATCCATGAGTAATTGTAATTTATAAGAAGTCAGTTAGTAAAAATCTTTAAGTGCAATTTATCTTGATACATATTACAGTAGATGATAAATATACACCTACTTCACACTGATCTGGGATTATGACCGTCCGTTGTATGTTCTCGAACAAGTAATGGCCATTTTGCGGCCTCCACGAGTTCGCGTTCCTCGCGGATCTAGCTAAATATGGTTTGGAGGAGATGCGTCTGTCTTACTTTTTATAAAGCCGCTATTCAACTCTAAGAATTTATTATGATGCGAAAATGGAATGCTTTGTATTAAACAGAACTAGCTGGAATTCCATTTAGATACATATTTGAATAGATGTGTTTTTGATCGGGATATTGATTTGATTATATTGTGATTCATTGAATATTAGTGCGATCGACTAACATGTGATAGGAATACATTCTTATTCTTAAGTTATATCAATGTATTAAATTTATAAAACTTTTTGCATAAAAATAAATGAAATTTTTAAGTATATTAAAAGAAGAAACTTTGGAAATCTTACCTTATTTGGTTGTACATGCCATGATCTCCGTTTTCCCTGTTTCTGCAGTGTCGTCACATCCAGAGTGTCACCACCAGGACTATGTGAAGAAGGAGTGATGTGCCCCAGAGGGGTGGAGTGCCCCACGGGTGTCGTTGGTGAGACTTGACCAGTATCATAAACACCGGCCAAGAGTCGAAGTCGATTTCCCGGACAAATGCCCTGCAAAAAAAAGAATTATAATTTTCATATGTTGAATGAAGATTTTACTGACAAATAATTTGTGCACAAAAGTTATTTTTTACTTCATTAAAAAAATGATAGATATCTAAGGATATATTTATCTATGCACAGTTAAGAATCTTAGAATTGTAACAATATAATTCTGGTTACATTGTTCATATTTCTTTTGTGCCATATGACATATTATCCGCCCGCCATGCTTTATCTCAACACACAGTGTGCCTTGTTATGAAATGTATCAAACAGCTGTTGTGGAAATAAAGAATTTACTGCACAAATTGAATGGTGAGGGGGAGATGTTGATACCATATATAATACCCATACCTCTACCTATTGGTGTGAGGATAAACCTTATCGAAAATTTCCGATCACGTGACAAATCGTAATAAATATAATACGTATATAAAAATAAAACAACCAAACACAATACACAAAATGTATGAAGTTGTAATGTCGAAGTAAAAATATGATTATAACACGTTGTTGTGGATCTTGCTTTATCAAATGCAATTTGAGTGGCCTTAGGTTCTTTCTTCATCAAATAAATACAGTTTGTAATGTTTTTATTATTTGTATTTTATTTAATTTCTGTTTAGAACAATAGAATGAGTTCTGAGTAGAACAATAGAATGAAGTAAGTACAAACGAGGTATAGGTGTCTTAAACTATAAAGTACCAGAAATTAGTAGTAATTTATAAGAATGTCTTGAAATACATGAAATCGTAAGAGTGATTTAGGATGGGCATTGATTATAGCGCTGGACTTGGTTTGTGAACCATTTTGGGAGTTGTGAACAATTTTTATAAAATTGCACTATATATTTATAAAGTTGGCTATCAGGAACTCAAAAGGAAATAAAGCAGCGAATTGTGATTAAATAGATTTCGCCGACTAAAACTTAAAAACTTTATGAACCAAAAAAAAAAAAATGTCAACTGAAATTGTTCAGATGAAAAAATCATCTGTCAGTACATGTGTGTTACTCTTGTGGTATAAATTGGAAATAAAAAACTTCCCCTCAATATTTATTTGAAGAGTTCTATCAAAACAAATTTATATTTCCTAATGTGTAAAAACAAGAACGGAAATAGCAACATGTCAATTTTATATATAGAACTTTTTTTTTATAACAAATAGTTTGCTTTGTTTGATTTTTCTCTTTTTTTCTATTCAATAAAGCTACACGTTTATTGGGGTCAATTTGTTAATGGTTTTCGTTCATTCTATAGAAGAGGATAGTATTGATACTACTTTGGTAAGTGCCAATCATTATCTACCTATTATAATGTTCGTAGTTGTTAAAATGTTCCACCGTTTATATGAAAAACCATATATAAAATACCATATATAATATAATATTCATGTTGACGTTGCCTTAATAGCGGTGGTGATTTAGATAGACCAGATTTCGTGGGTGTACTTCTACTTATCAATACCTCTATTAATTACTGTAGACTGTGATTCAGTATAGCATACAGGATATTTGGGTTTAGAGTTATCAGTGCCAAACGTTCTTTTACATTAGTCACTCCTTTTGCAATCCTTTCTGAATGGTTCCATAAGTATATAATAAAAATCAATCTTATGATTAATACGTAATTTTCAATTTCCACTACAAATAATTAACTCATTTACAATTTAGATTTATGTTTCGAGACCGAATTTTCATAATTTTTAAAATAACACGTCGGCATAATTTGGATAGGAAATTTTTGGCAATGAGATGGAGATGGTGGATACATCTTATGTTAAAAGCTGAAATGTGTGGTATAGTATACATTGTCTAAAGATTTAATATTTAGAGATTTTAATGTGCATGACATTTTGTAGAATAAGTGACGAGAGAAGAAGAATAGCGAAAAACGACTGTGGTCCTAAGAAGTCAATCATAGTATTATAAATATATAAACAGAGTATGGTATACATTTTCCCTAATTGTCATAACTAGAATCGAAAGCGAAAGTAGAAGTGAAACTTCTTACCTCCTCTTGCAATATGGCTTTGTCTTCTCTTTGCATCTGGTTTTAGCATAATTTCTTTTTATAAAATGAGCGATTAAGAAGTTGTGTTCTGGGCTTTTACACTGTCAAGATCATAGTTCGCAACCATCTTGTTATTATAAGAATTTTGGTTAAAGTTATTAAAAAGTGTAAATTAATTTTATCATTAAACGATTGAATAAATTATTCAATCTACAATACTCGCATGATTTATTTCGTACATGCTAAGCTGGTACGGTTTTCTTTCAATAATTGACTATATATAACATATAAGTGTAAACATATATATGGAGAACCTAGTTATACAACGACAATGAAGATGTCTTCAAGATTCGTCATGACAGGCAAAGGACCGACCGAATATATAAAAAGATGTGAAATTATATTCGCAATTCAAAACATAGATGTTTAATTTTGAAACTAAATAAAGCGAATGAACTAAATATAACATAACATATGGTGTAAATGGTGAACTAATAATACAACGAACCAATATCACTGGACAAATCTCCAGTTACCGGGAATCCCAAAGTCCCTCTGGAAGTGTCCCAACAGTAAATAGGTTACTACAAGCACAATCTATCGCCAGAGTAGATTGATCGATGAGATTACTGTTTCAGCGCATTGAACGAGCAATTTTCTCTGGTCTTATACCTCTGTGCATTGGTTTTGCAGATTGCCAATTAATCTACCTCGAGACATTACTGACAGTAACTCTGTAGGGTATTGGCATTACATTAACTTTTGTTTTAACGGGATGAAATATGAAGTACCTTAAAACTCACTTGAACTTATAAATCTGCTGTGATTTTGTGTTGCTGGTAATTTTAGAAGTGTTGGAGAAAGAAATAAGACTATAAGGAAAGTCATTGTATTATCAACAGTTCCGGGAAATATCGTTTTCTATGTAAGTGTAAATTGCAAATAGAGGTGCATTTAGGTTCATACACTGATAACTGATAATATTGGCGTGAATTACGTATATAATGTGTCAATATTGAATTTTTTTTACGTAAATCTTATCTTTATATAAACACAATGTCTAGTAGGAAAGTTTTATTTATTATAGTATATTCTTAACACATGTCGAACTTTTTTCGACAAAGGATAAACTGATAGTTGTTCAAAAGTTCAAGCCATCGCCAAGTCCAATTTTAACTGATTATCCATTTTTAAATCACTTGCTATTATACACAATATAAAATTTCTTGCAAAGCACACATACCAAAAGTGTTTCAAATATCTTCTGTAAATAAATCCGTATATTATTTTTCGAAATTTGCATATGAAATGTACAAAAACGATAAGTTTGTGATTTAGATTGACAGATATTGCCATATTGAATAAGATAAAATCGTGGATATTAAAATCCATGAATAGAATCATCTCTGATTTTGGGATTAAAATTTCCACTTACTATATATCCCTATTGTTATTAATGATTTATCGAATAAATCAAAGCTGTCATATTTGATTGGTTGAAAACATTGAAATTAGTTGAGTGCCCAGTTTCTATATATATTTCCATATTTTCGATTGGCATTTAATCCTACACTGGACAGATGTTTCAAACCCCCTGCATTATTGTACTGAGCCATCAGACGTTGTGGGACGTGGATAACTTGCACGATTGATTGGCTTTTATAGTAAATTCAAATCAAATTATTTGCGCCGTCATAGAAATCTGACTGGCATCATGGAAGATTGCTATTAAATGAAGAAAAATGTAACAGATGCACAAATTAAAACCTCAAACTACGAAAAAGTAAATCCAGGAATCATCGAATTAAATTTGTGGTTGAGGCGGGAAATTGGGGTTTTCTTTCAGCCCAAAATTTATTAAGATAAACTCCCAGGTAGATAATGTAACTTAATGAAACACTTGAATTAGCTTGTATTAAGCTAGCAAATGTGAAGCTGCATTGCAAGGTAATTTCTGAATTAGCTTGTGATTAGGAAGTGTGAATCTTGCATAGCAAGACAATTTTCTACATGGTTGAAACTGAATATAAGTTTTCTGTAAGCGTATCTATGCGAACGGATGTGAAATTTACAATATTCTGTCTACAAACCGTATTATTTAACGAAGTCGAGGTCTTCGAATCAAGATAACTTTATTTATGGTATCATACATTTCTATTATCTGTTCTATATTTCTATAAAAGGTACGAGAAGCAATATTTCAGTTGTTTTCATTATCTTTTGATCACATTAATAAAACATTTTTCCAGCACAACTCAATTCTGTAGGTACATACGTATATACACCACACACATTGGAAGCTACGAACGGTTAAACAGAGTTGGAACATATTTATCCTGTTATCAGACAAAACCACACGTAGCTGTTTTATAACGATAGAGTTATCAGCGTTTAGATCACATGAATAACTGCGTTCCATTTCACATTGAAATTGAACTAAAAATAAAAACGTTTTGTTTTATTGGTAGCTTACACATCGGATAGAATATCAGAAATACAAATAAAATTTAAAAAAAACAAGCAAACATCAATAACAATAAAGTGAGGTTGTTGCACCGGGCCTTGCAAGTTTAGGAAAGCACTCAACTTAGTTTTGTTCACTTTTTCAATACACGTAATTCTATCCGCCAGTGGAAACAGTTTCGTCATTTCTGCCATATGCAGTCGTAGTGTAGGGCTTAGACAATAAGTCTAACAGTTGCGGATTAAATTTAAGAATAGTCGGTATTTTGATCAGATAAGATAGGCCTAACATAGATAACACCATATCTATTTATCACAGTAAGTTTTGACCTTTAGGTTAAACTCACATTAGACCCGTTTACCCGCGTATCTTTGAGACATTAATCTTTGCCGACTTGTTGGTCCTTTCGGATTCACAAGGTCAGACAACAACCGTAATAGTCATGCGACGAAGATACGCACGTATACTGTTCCAATGTGAGTTCAGTACAGAACATAGTATGCTTCTTTGATAATAAATGTTGTGACAGATCAAACAGAAAATTAGTACACTTTCAATTCTAATTAATTAAAGCTTAAGTGAGACTTACCTGTCTTCCCCTAAGCGAACAAAGCCACCACCCTTCAAGTCCTCCCGTATTTTGTTCCAGGACAGTCAGGGTATCATTTCTACGGAAGGCTAATTCATCAGGACTCTCTGCGATGTTATCGTAAAGCGCCCGTGCCATACATTTCTGTAAACGAAAAAATAATGTTAGTATATTATCCCAATGCGTACTACTTTACTAGATTACAAAGGTCCTTAGACTTAGAGTGCTCCAGGCTGTCAGATTTCATGAGTTGGGTTTAATCTATCATGTAATAAACAAAAGGTAATTTGATAACAAACAAAGAAACATTCTAAAATATTAGTTATTACTAAATGTATACGTACAACTTTGCTAAATCCCATTTCCGTTGTTTCCGTTGCTAGCACTGTATACCGCGAATTGCAACTGATACACTTTAATAATTTGATATTAATTTTGTACAAAATTAATATCAATGTTTTAATTATATTTCGATTTATCATTCCTGCAGATAACATTCTATTATTACGTATTGACATTTTAAAAATTAATCGGCAAAGATAAGTTTATTTATTGATAACAATTTTTAAATTGATTAAAATTTGAAAAACACATATTTGGCAATGCTGTTGTAAATTCTGAATTTGCTGGGGATCGCTGGGGAAATTAACTATGTTTACTAAGACTACAATTGACTGCATGACCTAGAAAACTGAACCCAGATTAGCCTATCGATGAGAATTTATGTAAACTTACATATATAGTATAAGAAGAGCAAAATGAACGACCACCAGAGGAGATATTTATAATTACTTAATGGTTAATTACATTTGTATCTTACTAATTAATATACGAGTATCTATACATAAAAATTAGAAAACATAATTAATTCATTTAATACTTTCATAATTGATAGTAAATTAATATAAGTACCATTTTCTAAGATATGAAATGTTGAAAGTAGTGACGTTAATGAAGATTATGTAAACTCCAAATGTAATTAAATTAAAATTAAATTAAAAATATATTTCATATCTTTCTTGTAATTAAAATGTTCGTTTATTTCAATGTGAGATTCATAAAATATTCGGATGAAAAAATATAAGAGTAGTGTAGTAATCTCTCTTTAATCCGGAACATCCATGGGAGTATCGGATTAGCGATTATGGTGGATCATCGAATAGAAATACATAGAAAAACATAGAACACAATTTTTTTTTATTTTTATTTGAGTGCATCAACTTTTAATAGTTATTAGAACTTAAACCTATTATGCATAATTTTTACAATATTTAATTTTTTTCTATTTTTCAGTTTTTACCTATCCTATTTCAAATTCTTCCATCGTTGCTTCTCTAATAACTTCATTATCGGTCTTCCGGAACCGCAGTATGCCGGATTAAAGAGAGATAACTGTATATATTGTATTGTTTCGTTGCTTGAATTTAAATACATTAAAACATTTAATTCGATCGGAATAATAGAATCTGGAATTAAATCAATTATATAACTGTTACCAATAATAAATTATATTTTTTTAACTTTAAGGAATAAAAAACGGTGCTGTATTTTGTATTGGTGGTTCTGTTTTTGGAGGTTGGTTCATTTATCATGCAGACAAGCGCAGCCAGGCAAGCAGCTACCGCGACGAGTTGGGGTTTTGTAATTTACATAAATCAATATATTAAACGTTATCGTTGGTTTGAAAAGATTAGATAGGTTTTCTTGATTATTTTTGTATTGTACAGAAAACTTGGAACACACCATTTTTTGTAATAATTCGAAGTCACGTTTGTAATTATAATATCTTTGAATTTTAATATGTAGAACTAGATCACACTTTAATAATATGATAAATAGAACATATTTGTAATAGTGTGTGATGTTTAGCATCTATACAAGCGATAATTTGCACAAACAAGAAAAACCTTTTCAAATATTGAACTTTTAATACTAACCTTTAATATTACAAAAACAATTTTTTACTATAAAAAAAATTAAGTATTTCATTTCTATTTTATTTTGATTTCATTTAACAAAAGCTCCATTATTTTTGTATTGTCCATTAGAGCTTTCTATAAAGCTTTAAGCTCTGGACTTCGTGTTGGAAATAATCCATTTATTTTTTATGTTACAGACTCGTAACTTCCTGTTTAACACTTTACTGTGACTTTTATAATCGGATTTTCACACATCGCTCGTTGTGGAGGCCCATTACCTCGTGCTATCTATTAAGATAGCTTCGTTAATGGAAACATTTACTGAGAAAATCACAAGTGTTGTAACACAAGAACACAGGGCATGGTATCGCAGTGTCACGGGCGTCGGCAGAATATTTTCTGTGACGTCAAAGTAGAAACTTGTATAAACTTTAAGTGATTACCTTTTTGCAAAATCTTAATTTTATTCTTAGTTAGGGTGAAGGAGAAATGTTCCCTTGCGGACGCCCCTGTGCAAAGCTTTCAGACTTGTGTTGCGATTAAGTAAAAAGTATGGTATTATGTAAAGCTATTATCCTTTTTAAATTGTTTTACTAAAGACGAAAAAATGTACTTCCGTAAAATTTTATTTTTTGAATTTATTTAACCTAATTTTATTTCAGATGTGAGAAGAGTAACTTCTGAGCTTATGCGAGTAGGTATCCACTGAATACAGTTATGTTATGTACTGTTTACTTAACATAAAAAAGTTTACTTTTTATATAATTTTTTTTAGATTAAAATAATGTAAGATTATATAACAAAAATTACCCTTCGACATATTCGTATATTGATATTTTCTGAAGTAAATAAATCTTCTTATGCAAGGTTATGTAATATTACGTATTAAATTAATATATATATTAACAGAGACTAAATGTTATTTGCATTTATTTAATGACTATGTCAAACTTAGATATGTAGTAAACTGTAAAGTTAGATAAAAAATATTTATATTAATGACAAATTTACGTTTTGTATTAAAATTAAGTATTTGATGTGTAAAAATAATAACTAAATAAAAATACTTACTGGATTATCATAGTCGTAAATTAATTGATTATTCTTTTGATTATTAGTCGTAAAACGACTTTTCTATATTATTCGAGTCGTAAAATGAATTCTATCTTTATTGTAATAAAATAATTTCTGTTTATATTTTTAGAATCATAAAAGAATGTCCTTGTCGAATGAAAGACAGTATATGCACTAAAAATCTATTTTTTTACCACTGAAATCAATCATTTAATAAATACAAATTTTCAATTGTCTAGCAAATGTCTAACACTGCTTATTTCTTGATTTACTTTTACTTTCAAACAATTACAAACCATAACTTGTAATTACTCGCTTTTAATTGATAATTTATTTCTTTTATCTTCAGAGAAAACTTATCCAGCAAATTTATCTCATAAAGTATAAAAGTACCGGCGCAAAGTAATCTCTTAAATCTACTTTAGTTTTTCTTTGTCTTTATTTGTAAGTTCAGCTGCGACTGTTTCATAAACTCAGATTACTCCTACGGGATTCTTTCTCTAGATAAAAAGATGTTATCTTTATTTTGTGCCATAGTAGTACGTAGAAATAGACGAGTTTTTTAAAAGCACATTATTTTGAAAGCAGCTGAACAGCGTGTAATAGATACTCATTTTCATGCTTGAACTCTTTTCCGTCTGGATATAAAAATTAACACTGGATACAATGAAATCTGTGACCAAGTTATAATAGTCTATGTTTTGCCTTTCCTGTAAAATTTCTGCGGACCATTAATAACGCGGAATTAAAAATTATTAGAAAAAATTATAAAATAAATAGAAACTATATACCTCACTTATATAAGGTACCAGTTGATAACTTGGTCAGAAATTAATTTTGTTTTTTGAAATGTTCGTAAAAGTTATTTAAGTTATAGTGTAAGAACTTGGTTTTATGTATTAAATAAAAAAAACACTACAATACATTTAACAAAATAAATTAAATTTGTAGGATCATGAAGGGCCCCTTGTGTTACAGGGCACAATAAGACGGCCCCTGGTAATACACCAGCCCGGCGGCAGTACAGGTGGCTTTATTAATCAACGTTTTCTTTAATCGGATAAATGTCTTTATTTACATCTCCTTTAATCTGTGAACCGACTGGTCCACACCGTCCTGCCTGTTTCCATTTGTCAGGTCTGACAGTTTTTAACATAATATGAAAAAATACCAGTAGCCGCCGAGTGTTGTAAACGCAAGATAAATCTGAGAACATAAACATGTAACTCATCGCGTCGATTGGACTCATTAATATTATTAGTCGTTTAAGAACTTGACTTAGAGTTAGACAAGAGGATTGGACCTTTTTATTTGAACATTTATTATTAATTATTGTTATTAATGCTTAAATTTAATTTGTAGTAAGTTATTAAGCCATTTATCAATTTCTTTTAACAGTAAATTTTATATTTACCTATACTCGTATAATTCAGTTTTAAAATTTAATGATTTGTGTTGTTTGCTTTTTAAAACTAATTATGTTTCACTCTAGTGCAGAGTAGTATACTTATACCGCTTTACAAATAAACCTGTTATAAAATTTATACCAGATATAAACTAATAATAAGCCTCTTCAGACGGACTTTATACCTGGTACAAATTTTATAACAGGTTTATTAGTAAGGCGGATAATGAATGAATAATCAATTGAATTAAGCTGTATTTCTTGACTAAATATTCTTAACCTTTGAAATAAATTTTATCACGTTCCTGCAGTAAACTTTTCCTCATTAAAAAATTGTTCCGTGGAGATCAAAATGAAATGCAAAATAAAGAGCAACATTTTTAAAGGCATTAATTAATTGACATCCATTAATTACGTTACATGAAAAGTGGGAGATGGAGGAAAGGCATATGTTTTGTGACGTCACATCTAATCTAAATTTTGGCTCCCAAAAACAAGATGAAAAAACAATATTAGTTTTTTTTCAAAATAGACGAGGGGGGTAGTGTTACTACGCAAGGTGAGACTAGACGTGACAATAAGGACGGAGAAGTGGTTAAAAATCCGTGATTAAACTTTACTTCATGATAAAGATGCAATTGCGACTACACCCTACTCAAAAAGTCGCAAGGAACCGAACGTGAGACACAGCTTATAAACATTTTCAACATGACTTCAGGTATTTTAGAAAACAATTTCTTGCGCATTTATTATCTCTATGTTGAAAGTACTTATAGCATCAGAATCGTAATGCTAGAAATATATGAATGGTGAATTATATTAAGCAGAAATTTTGCAAATGTGGCTAAATATTTGTTCTATATATTTATTCTCACAACGAGAGTCGAAATTTAATATAAATACGGCCTAAATGATCTGCACGCATTACAAAATACATCTGGCTACCAACTGCACGATATTTACACTGTCAGACAGAGCGGAGCTTTGTCTTGTTGTTTTTTGTGATATATTCGTAGACCGTATGTAGTTTGTGGCTTGTGGGTTGATATGAGCCAGTCAGTGGAGTGTGTGTATTGTACCAGCAATGCATAAACATGAAGCACTTCGTAATGTGTGTGGCGGACAGGAATAAGGCGTGCGATTTAGCTCCGTGAAGCTGTTCTACCATGGACTTAGTGGATTATCATATGTGTCACATGCAGATGAAGGAATACAATTATGAACATTGTATTCGAAATCAAGTTTATTTTTAAGCATGATACGAAGTCAGCTTAGTACTACAGCATCGTGTGGTCGCTGCTGGAACTAAGTGTGTCCAATATTATGTGTTAACGTTGGAGGAAGTTCGGGTTGTAGTCGATTTTTTGACCGGTGTCAAAAAGAATTTTCCTACTCCCACCACACACTTGATTCACATGTCATGCTCTGCTGCACGAATCGTACAACAAAGAAAGGTTTTATACTTGAAGGTTTCTTTATTTACTTGAAAGTTTTTGTTGAACAGTGTCAGTGTGAAGAAACATTCGTTCCACCATGTCAATCTTCCAATATTTGACTCACACGTTGCAGGCAAGCATTTGAATCAACCGTTCAATTAATATAATTTGGAGCAGGCTTTACAATGCTTAGGTCTAGAAAATTTTAGACAACAACAAAATGGATAAGATTAAGTTTTAGATACAATTCGATTAATAAATGAGACTTAAGGTGAAGATTGTATGAAAAAAGATGGTTTAATTTGATATTCAGGGAGTTGTAATAGTACCCAGTGATAAATTATCAGAATTACATTAAACTGCATAATGTACACAATAAAATTCTTTATTAGCGAATTTCTGACAATTAGTTGCAATAGTAATCAGTCACAATTAGAACGAATCTGAGTGATAATGGAATTGCGAGAGAGTGAGAATATAAACGACCGTATTAGTACTTATGCAGCAGAGCAACGCGCCAGTTTATACGGCTATCAGTGTGAAGAGGTTTTAAGTCAGTTCACTAAGTCTAAGTTCAAAATGTTTGCCGATTCTGAAAGGAATACATTTTCTTATTGGTAGAAGACATTGAAGCAAACTAATTAACGTATGCAATTGCTTATAATTTTGGCAACGTCCTATCACACACCTAGATTGAAAGTGTAAGTGTACTAGTGCCCATGAGAACATTAAAACTAACTTAAGAAAACGTTCACAAACTTGTCATTACACCATATGATATAAGATTTATTGTTTTCTATAATACAAGCCTAGGTTTTCGTGGCGTACATTAATAAAGTTGCTGAAATAATTATTTTATTACATTCTTCAATGGGATTCCGATTTTTACAAATACTTATTTAAAACGTAAGTGATCACTCGAGGCGCTCAAGTAGGGAAACAGCTGTCTAATACCTAAAATCCATTAGAAAATACGTACATATACTCACACATAATAGAAAGAAATCTTAATTTAGATTTTTGACTACTTCATTTAGCAAGGGTTTTTCAATTACACTCACTTCCCCTATACATTTCGAAGTTGCTTTGATCTGGATCCCTGGATTCTGGAGTGGAACGATAGGGTGTTCTTCGAGTGCCACGTGTCCATTCACCCCTGTTCGATTTAATATTAGTTATTATAGTTGTATATAATACTCGTAACAACCAATACTCTTACACCCTTCAACTCTTCCGTCACGTTGCCAGCATGTGATGAGATATTATTCATAACCCAAATGAAATGAGTGTGTTTATTACATTAATTAGAATTGTACATCTCTGTTTTAGACACACATTGATTAATATTTTAATTACAATTTCGTAATATTATGTAATCATCATATATGATATGTAATCATTGATATAACGAAACAGTATGGAAACAAACAATTATTAACGCAATACATTTATTGGAATAATTTAATATGCAATCACTTTTTAAGTAATATAGTCGTTTTGAATTGGAATAGAAATATCATTAATAAAATTCTAATCCTTGAGTTCATTTGAAATCTCTCTGCGTGGTAAGTATTATAAGAAGAACAGAGCCGGATAACACTTTTTGTAAACCCAGCGCAAAAATCAATTGTTTCCGATCACAATTGGCCTTTGGCAAAATCAATTTCTCTTCAAGTGCACCATCTGCACCACTATCAAACTGACGCTGGAGAAGAGATTATGCATTTCTGACCAAAAGGAATAGAATTCGTTAGGCATAGGTTTTAGTCAGTGCTACTAAGCCTAGAAGACTCTAGTATATGTTGATCTGATAGTATTGCATATATAGTTCATAAGAAAATTGTCTTGTATTACAAGTTTCACACTTGTTAACTTGTCACAAGCCAATTTCAAAGTTCATTTTATACTTTTCATATATTAATTGTCTTGTAGTGCAATTTCACAATGGCTAGCGTACTACAAGCTAATTAAAGTGGTTTATTGCGCTGTCTAATGAACAGTATACTGTATACATAGCATACATTTCAGGATAAATAACAACAAATTCCAATCATGTACCTCTTGTTGAAAGATTCAATATGAATGCAAGTATTCTTTTTGCATCTCGTATGTGTGAAAAACTACGACGTTTATTTTTTCAGCATACCGCATATTTAAATCAACCAAATTTTAACCGTATTTCTTGTCAAATACATTCAAAAATCTCAGACGTGTGTTACAGCAACAGGACGTGATTTGACACACATAAAAATCTATAACGGATGCGATCCGAAAACATTTTTTACGTGTGAGAAATTATAAAAATATATTGTATTTCTTATTTATCGATTTTTTTTACTCGTATTTATATTTATATAACAAATTATATCAATAAAAATGATTACTTTAATTAAATAATTAAAATAAATCATTACTTAATAAGTAATCTTTTATAATAAAAACAATAGTCAATCAATTGATAGTGAAACCACATGGTTCCGCCCCGGATACCGGATGTTAAACGCAGGTTGCACATCGCATTCTTAGTAAGCAAAATACTATTATAGTACTATGAGTCATTATCGGAGTTACTCGTAATATTTTTTATGAATAGAGGATGACGTCATTAATTATGTTTCGTGCGACTTGTATAAGAAAACATTAATAATTATCATTGTATTATCAAAAATACAGTAATTGTGCACAATTAATATTTGCAGAAATTATTAAAAGAATTCCAATGGGCTTGTGAACTTTAGTAGTTTTTTTAAAATATTATTGATTGATATATACAGTTTAATATTCAAAAACATAAAAAACGTAAAACTTTTTATTTTAAAATGATATATCTTGCTTAAAACAAGATGTGTCTTTAAGTTTTAAATGTACAATATATTATTGTCTCACTACCATCCCAATACAGAATTGTTTCAATAAACAAATGTTATATTTTCTGTTATTTTATTTATAATTACTTTTTTTTTAATTAAACGCAAAAAAGTAATCAACGGTTTTCAATAATTATTCAACTTTTAAAAACTGTTGCAAACAGCTACAAATAGAATAAAAAAAAAAAAGTAAAATCATTTATAAAGTGAAAATTTAATAAAAAATATATTTATTAAAAAAGCTGACTTGAAATTTAAAAAAAAATTAAGAGTAGTTTTAAATTGCTGTAATATATATATATATATACGGACGGGTAAAAGTTATAGTAGTGTAAGCCACTTAATAAACAATAGCATTTATTTATTTAATTTATACCTCAGACTATTTTCGTTCTATTATCACGATGTCCTACTATTTTTATAGATTTATTTTAGTAAAATTTATAGTGCCTGTAACCTCATATGTATCGGGTAAACAACTGCCTAGTAAATTATGATTAAACAAGGACGCAATCAAATAAATTTAATAACAACAAAATCTGATGTAAATGCACTATGCCTTCAAAATAAAGCCAGATGTAAATTTCTTAGTTCTTATCAAGTTGATAAATCTGTTTGTTATATCAATTTCTGGAAAAAGAAGTGTGACTTACACCATAATAACTTTAGTGCGTCCATATATTATAATGGTAATTTTAATTCATTTTAATGTTATAATGATGCTGTATTCTAATAAATAAAAAGATAATAAAAAATAAACAGAAACATTTTTCTTTTCAGCTCTTAACAGTTTATATGATGGTTTTCAACAGCGTCGCACATTAAAGGTTATTAATGCGTTTTTATAAGAAACTTTCAGAAGCAGTGATGTCCAAGCTTCGGAAGTTACAGTCATATATTATAATAATAGTAATTATAAACATACGGTGTTATAAATTCTGTTTTTATTTTAAATGAATTAAAATAATAAAATTTCAGTAATTATACCTTATAACGGATCTACTTAGTCAATTATATCTGGAAAAATAAAATGAAATCATATATGCTCAAAAACCAAAATAAATTTGAAATATGTATAATAGTTATTTTAAGGTTTCATAATGTCCCGCTGTACTTAGACCCAATATATAAGTATGGGTATGTTTGACTACATTTTTCTTATTGTATGTTAAATGCTCCGAGAGTCACTGAGAATTTTAAGTCATAAAAGATCCAGTAGTGTCGTTAAAACCGTCTTTTTTTTAATTTATCCTTTCCCCATCCCTTCTTATATTGAGTCGCCGAGAATTTTAGTTTGTAGAAGATAGAGTATCTTGAGAGGTGGCTAAAAGTGTTTCTTTTGTGTCGAGGAATTTTATTCTAAGTGAGAGTACCCTGATACTAACGTTCATACTTTAAGCATAGGTTTTAAATTAAATAAAGCACAAATATTAGATATACTAAAGTCGTAATTCTTCGACTAAAATGAACATAAGGCTAGACCAATCGCCTAAAGGTGATAGAAAATATAATCATAAAGGTATGAATGCACAAAAAAATCACAATCGGAATCAGAATATTTATTGGATATGTCTAGTATTATTTAAAATTGATATTTTAATTGCAACGCTGTCATTTAAAATATATAAGTTGAGCACCAGTGAATAAAATGCAGTATTTTTAAGCTTCGTTGACCAGAACATATTAATAAATATAACACATTAAAAAGCAGAGCATAGGAAGACTTGATATAAAATTTAATGTACAAAAAGGCAAATAAATAAAAAATATATATGATACTGTCTTTCATTTGCATATTTATGCTTTAAAGCAGGGTTTGGCAACCTACACTTAAATCAATCTAGTCGAGGAATGAAGCCATCCATCTCGAAAATAGACTAACATCGCTACAGCACGCGGAATATAGGTTTATCATCCCAGTTTTAAAATTATATGTATACTCTGCAACATTCTATACAAAACATTTGAATAGCACAGACTACTCCCACAGAAACAGGGGTGGGTTGGCTTCGAACTTCGCTTCGCTTGCTAGCAGCTGATGTTTCGCACGAGTTTTCAGCATATTTAGAAAACACACACACACACACACACAAATATATATACAACAGAAATTAACTATGTTTATTCATTACATTTTGTAAAGGAAATTAAAGTAAAAAAAGTGTAAAAAATTATCTCAATAAACATTTAAATGAATAATTAAAAAAGGGTAAAAAAACGTATTCATCACCGAGCGCGGTTATACACAATACGGTTTACGGTTTAAGGTTCAAATGCCAACCGTGTCGGCCCGGTCTCGGTCTCGGTCTCGGCTTCGGTGTTGGTTCAAACACTGAGTATTATGTAAATATTTATGAAATCATTAAACATTCAAGTTTTAAATGATGCCACGTTTAAGGGTTGCTGTAAATGTCATATAAAATGTCTAAAAACAACAAATATAAAAGAGTTATTAAATAAAGAGTAGCTACATGGTACAAAGAGCTCTTTAAAAGTGTGCCAGATGAACTCGTAAAATGGAAATAGGATTATAAGGACTTAGGCGTTCCTTCCTGGGAAAACTAGTAAATTGGAAGTCTAGAGTATCTAGTAAATGAAGAGATTAGTTATCGATATTATAATGAGTATGCGAAGGAGATTTTTGAAACTAGAAAAATGCTATTGAAGAATGATGAAGTAAGAAGAAGAAGAGATGCAGAGACAATAATAGGAAGTGAAGGAGAGGAATTAGAGCAAGGGAATTGGGATAATTTCACGGCGGATGAGATTGAACAGTAAATTAGATAAAATGTGTTATAATAAGTTCCTTTGTACATCTTTTAATTGTTCCTATATAATTATATATTAATGTAATTGAAATGTAAAAATTGAGGGGGATAGAATAAGTGGAAAAAGCAGCACATATGGCGGAAGCATAGGAGGTGCTATTAAATTTAATAAATGAAAAAAATGTGAAAACTAGTATGATAAAACTTATGTTGTGCTAGAAATTGGTACAAGGTAGGCATTTTAAACAAATATTAAGAGTGTTTAGTGGCGTAGTGATTAGTATGGTTGCCCTTAATGCTCAAGATAGTGGTGAAGCCTACGTGAGAAAGCCGTACCTTTCTTTACAAAGGAAGCAAAGTTGTAAATCTCGTGAAATTTATGATAAAGAAGTAGCTTGTTATGAATCTTGTTATAACGAGGGAAAGAAATAAAACTTCGCTATATTTTTATTTTTTAATGTTTTATTTAATTTAGAATATAACTTACAACAAAAAATTTAATATTATTATTTAGTGTGACAAAAATATAGTTTCTAATTCCGAGTTTCTGAGTTGAACATAGGCGAACATTTTAAATACCTACTTGAAAATAACTGTTATAGTTATTTAAAACTAAAAATACATTTTAGTTTTGAATATACAAGAGATATTAGATCAAATCTATTGGAGTTCATCTCCTGGCTTTAGTAATGTGTACGGATTTGTATGTTTGTACTATTTAAAAATCCAAAATCTTTGCAAGAAGGCCTATGGGCCTACTACTACTTTGTAAACGGGTACTATCTGCTTTTGATTAACAAAAGAAAAGCTAATTCTGAGTTTGCAGAAGTTCAATTGTATCTTAGTTAAGTGAAGACCTTATTTTTGTTTCGAATCAAAACAAAAATTAAGAGAATAATTTCGGTTTGAAATCACTGTTGGAAACATTTAGCACAGCGGTTCTCAAAGTGTGGGGCGCGACCCCCAAGGGGGGCGCAATGATGGCTCAGGGGGGGCCCAAAGCTTGGTTGAAAAATTAATTAAATTTACTTACAAAATAATAAAGCAAACTTTTTATTTTTAAAATTACAACAAGTGTATAATTTTTAGTCAAAGTCGTAAGAGTGCCGAACATTTTATACTTTTTAGTTTATCAGAAAATACAGAAAAAATACAGAACTGACACCGCATTTCAAGAAACTATGCGCAGAAAAAAAACAAGCACATCCTTCACACTGAAGCTCTTTTTATTATTATTGCTTTGACTTACAAATAACAATTATGTACTATAGTAGCTAAAATAATTAAATAAATTGTAATTCTTTGTATAGAATTTGTTGCTTGATTACGATTAAACCTATTGCCCCATTAGAGTATGCATAGAATGTGCAAAACTTAACTAAAAACAAATTGATTGTATAATGTCAAATGCGACTTCCTTATAATATATAGTATGTTAACATGTAGGGGGGCCCGGCTTACAGCTGGATTATGCAGGGGGGCTCTAAGTAAAAAGTTTGAGAACCGCTGATTTAGCAAATCCAAATTGGGGAAGTTTCAAGCGCATCAAGTCTGAGCTGATAATATTGCAAAAGAATATTAATAAATATTAGAGATCACTGATCATTATAAATGAAACTATCCACACATCAACGAGTTAATTATAACTTCATATTACACGCTAAATTTGATATTTATAATCAGTAACAGTAATTATACAGTCCTAACATTATTTAAATATAAATTTATTATGCATAGAGAATTGTTAACAATAAAATCCATTCACATGCAAATTCAGACATATTACAGATTCAATTTCAGTTTATATTCTTCTAAATATATGATACAGTACGTGGGATGTTGACGCCTCCATTATTATCGTTGTATTGTGGCGCTCGGTTTATGAATGGAGCGCTGCTTAACACTCAACTATCAATGAATGAATGAATGAATATAAATATACTGAATCTATTGTCATCTTGATATTTATATACTGTACTTGTATCATATTTGTATGTGTAAGTAAATTCCGTAATGCTTTGCCTCTAATGTTTTTTATGAGGGAAGAGAAGAGTTTTTTAGGCATCTTTTATTTCTTACATAAAAAAAACACCTTTACACTTCTCTGGATTTATCCATAGGCTAACTTAATTACACCTAAGCCCAGTAGTACACCTCAGTACGCGGTGTGACTTAGTTTTTAAATATTGAAGATTTATATGTATTTGTTATAAGAAATAAGAAAGTCTATTAGTCCAAGTCTAGACTAATAAGCCTCAGAAGTTGATGGTGCCAGCGGTAATTTTCGAAAATCATATCGATTTCTAGTTCTCGTTTCTGGAAATTCACAGGCAATTTGATTATAAATATCACGTTTCCGGGAACAAAAAATTTCGGGTAGTCTCTTCTCCAAACGATTAATGTGAGTCTGATTATACGTCTTTACACCACATTATCGGGGTCGCAGAAGCACACAAAAAGGGCATTTGTCTTCCTTGGAAAGACAAATTTAGGTTGAATAAAATTCTTCCTTGGAAAATTATAACAAAATTGTTGCACTTAGATAAAGAGAAAAGTAATTTCTTCATTGTTTTAGAAATTTTACCAGGCCTAAGTAAGCTATATTTAATTTCAAAATAAAAAACCAAAAAAAAAGGGGATCGTTCCTTTATGTAGAGGAAGAAAGATCTCAACTGTTAATTGATGTAATAAGATTCGCGTTTACACCATTAGCGCACCATTTTTCAAATGCAAGAATAATAAACAAACAAAGTACAATTCCTTAGAACTACCTGAATGAAATTCTACCCTTACGACTTTGCTACCAAAATAATAAATAAGGAAACAGACGTATAATTTTTGAGTTTGTTTTCAAATTTCTTGTTTACAAATTTAAAACTAAATTAAATTATTGAAGTATCTCTCATATTATAATTATAATGTTACTTAAATATCTTACAATTCAGAAATAAAAAAACCAAGATAATCATTTAATAAAAAGCTAAAGTCCATTTAAAAAACATAAATCATCACATCCTGGTATAATAAATAATGAAGTTAAATATTTACTATAAATATTAGCCCTAGGGACAAAACAAATACATTGAGCAAATAAAAGACTTCCTATTCGTTGGATCATCAGTCACCAACGTCGAGGTTCAAGATCATAAAGGTGGTTCAAATGTGGTCTTGAAGACTTCCTTTGTTACATACAATAGTATATAAGATGGTAACATACCAGTATTATGTACTTGCACAATAATGAATGAATGAAATAAATAAATACTTTTATAGAAGTTTAAACTTATAACACTCATTAATTTATGTTTAGTGGTAAATACAAACATCAGATACATGAACAACTTCTATTACAAAATTAATATGTTGGTAACTATAAGTAGGTAATTGAGGAAAATAAAAGAAATTTCAGGTTCCACAAGTGTTGAGCTTAATTTTGCTTGTACTGTATGACAAAATACATCTTTGGAAACGTATAAAATATTTGAAATATTTAACCCTTTTTGCAATATCTACGATATTTTCTAAATAATAGAAATACATCAATTAATGCTGAACAATTAAGGCAAATGCTGTGAATTAGTAATGCTGAATTTATGTAATATATAAATACAATAATTAAATAATAAATCGGAATATTTTGATAGGCTAAACCTTAGCCTTGTTTACAAAATTATACCTTTGATAATTTATAAGTTATTGAGATTGTGAAATTATTCAGCATATAGTGAAAAGTATTAAAAATTTAATCTGGTTGAAGTAACACTTGTCCAATTTATAAATGAATGTAAGAACAGTTACATATGTAGAACTAGAATGTGATTCATGTAAATTACACCCCATAAATAATACATACATAGGGTTGAAAAGGGACTAACTGTGAACAATGTAAATAGAACTTATACCCCTCCGTTATCATTCTATCATTCTCATATACAAAAAGAATTCCGGTTGCAAAAATATACCAATATTAAATAAAATGTTAAAAAATTTATAAGAACAAAAGATGGAAGCTCTAAAATTGATTTTGTTTTACTTTCACAGGTATATAAATATTTATATATTAAACTGACTACATAGAATTTAAAGTATCTGTAAATATAAATCCTGTTCAACAATTTCCGTTTTTTAACTTTATTTTACCCGAAGGACCAATAAACCTGAAGCTTATCTAGAATCGTATCAAACATCCTGTTTGGGTAGACTTGGGAAACCAACTATACCTGAAATGAGGTACATTCCATATTCAGGCATGCATATTCATATGTTCGGGAATATAAACACAGACGGTAATCGTGGTTGGAAATTGTATAACTTATGACGGAATATTAATCGCGGATTTAAATAAAATATCTGATATAGATTGAAACTTCCTATAAAATAAGCATCATTAATCGGGTAAAGCTATTATTAAATATTTAATATTTAATTAAAAAAAATCAATCCAGTGTAAATAATTATTAGTTTTATTATATCTAATATAACTTTGTCAACAATTCCACTTTTCCAATGTAATCTTTTTTTAAATAACAATTATTATATAATACAGTGTTCAAAAGAAAGATTCTATTGAGGTTGTTATAAAAAAACTAATAAAACGTCAATTAAGAAACAGTTAGTAATTATTAAAATAGAGATACTAGGAAACTATTGTTTTTTAATTATGTGATCTAAATGTAAACCTTTTTGATTTCTGGTATGTTGTTATTATGAAAGCACAACTCGTAAATTAACCTAATTTATTCCATTTTCTCGGCCACTTGATCAATCGAAAAATCATGGATCAAATCATATGGAGTGATTTAATTTATAATTTTAATATGAATAATAAATTTGATGCGAGTTTTTTAAAATTTGTTTTGATAATAAAAATCTTACTAACTCTTTTAAATCTTTTATATTTAAAGAATATGAAAGAAAACAGTTTTTAGGTAATAACTGAATAATTTATATGTAAATAAAGACTACTTGGTTGATTCAATAATTTGGATTCAATAAATTGAATAAATTCACTAGAAAAACCAATTTAAACAAGTGTTTATTATTCTGTGTATTCATCAACAAAAAATATTCAATCATATCAAAATTCTCAGACAAAAAAAACTTCAAAGAAAAAGATTAAATATTCAGAGATCAGATGCAATGGAATATTGTGATACATAAATATGATTATTTATTTAAATCAGAACAAATTGAATACTTCAAACAGAAACGATAACTAGCTGAGATAGACGTAGACACAGAATGTTACTCTACATAACACGGTTTATTTAAAAAAATAACCTGTTTATACCCTTGTCAGAAAAACATAAACTATTAATATTCACTGAAACTTGGCGTTATCTAAATTGAACATCTCCCTCTATAGCGCTCACATCCTACAGGAACACGATGAACGCGATGAATTATTGAAGGGGATTTGCTTTACCTTTCACAAACCACCATGAGATGTAAACATGTCTGTTAGATCGTGCATGTTTCTTACGAGATGTGGCAAATCTCTTTGTTGTATTTGAGATTGTTTGAAGGAATTATCTTTCTTTAATCGTTTGGTAACCCTTTTATATCAATTACGATCACGAAGATATGAATGCACTAGGTAACAGGTGATTATGTCGAAGATGCTGCTCAAAAACTATTTAGGGTAGTTTTTTGAGTTGATTTCAGGAGTAGGTCTAGGTAGTCGCTAGAATGAAATTTGATATTTTACAGAAAGATCATCACGAGATGTGCCTTCTTTAACTAAGTTGAAATTTGTTACGAAATGTTTCACTTGCATTAGAGAAATGGAAAATGAATCTGGAAATTAACTTGTGGCAACCTAGCTAGCACAAATTTGCATTACAAGACAATTTTAACGTGGACATATAATATTAAAGTATTAAACCACACTTAAAATGGTTTTTTACATATCTTTCGAAAAGTATTACGCCATAATGTGGGACCAATTTGATTTCTTATATGTTTTTGTCTAACTTTTTGAAAAACAGTTGTATCAAATTCACAAAATAATGTGTACCAACTAAAAAACAAAGAAAAAAACCAGAAATAAAATCAGTTAACTAAGAAACTTTTTCAACAAATAATAAATCATTTCCAGTTATTTCAACTTGAAAGAAATTTTAAGAATAATACAAAAAGTAGCCTTTTATTTTCTTTAGCGTTTTTATAACTGGTCATTTTTAGAAGTGTGGTATCTAACTACCAAAATACCTATCACTCAACATGCGTTGTTTTCACAGTTCATTAAAAATCTTTTAAATGTTTTTTTAATGCATCCTAATGAATTTATTTCTAATGTAATAAAATTTAAAATAAACACTTATTTCACAAAGCTATTTCTATCTATGTTTAACAAATTTTTTTCTATAAAAAAACAAGTGTTGGTGTTAACAATACAATCTTCATTTCATGTCTAAATTTAAATGCATCTGTTGTTTTTGTACAGTGATACAGCAGCTTTCAACGAAGTACATTTTAAAAGAGTCAAACAGTCGTATTGTACGAGTATTATACAAGGAGTTATATACGAATGAACTAACCAAAACATTATAAAAAATGTTTTGGATTTGTGTAGGGCTGTTGTATACATGTGCTGGCTTTATTGTTGGTAAATTTGACGTGTAGATGTGTGTGATTATTGTATAACGTTGTTTTGACGAATAAATTGGTATCATAGTGGTACGGTAAATATTTGCAGTAACAACAGCTGATGCGATGAAATAGACGAGATCTGTGTACAGTGGCGGATTTAATGAATGACATACGCCTCTCTGGAGAACCTTAAAATCCTAAATTTCTAATGACACGAGCTTTGATTTGGTTTAAACACGTACAATTTTACGAGGACGGTGAGAAAAAGAATATACTCATAGCTGGAATATGCTTAATCTTTATGTAGCTTAATTTTGAAGAACAAAGAAGATTGTATAATGAATTTAAGACGAATTATTGTCTGAATTTGTTAAATAATACTATTTAAATGCACTGTATATGTTACGAAATATGTAATACACTGAGATCTGATTTTTTTTCAATATCTGATTCTAAATTTTGCTTTAGAAATGTTCTAAAATGTATAAAGTTAGGTATGTTAAAATGTTTAAATGTTAGAATAATTTTAAGTTTAGGTTAGCAATGAGATGTAATTACGTGATTTAATATTGAAAAAATGTAAAGTCTAACGACACACACGTTAAATTATAAAAAAAAAAAAAAAAAAAAAAAAAAAAATGTATAAAGTTTTTTTAAAGAGCGTAGTTAGTCTATTATTAAGTTATTATTTTCGAAAATGTTTCTTCTTCTTCTTATATCCTATTTCTTCTCTAACTTTCCTTGCTTCGCTCCTACCCTCATTTTTGTCTCCTGTCTGCAATGTTTCTCTCTGCTTTTTGCTGTCTATCTTTCTTTTACATTCCCATTAACATCAAGTTTTCTCTCAAGTATCCTCCTCTCTTGTTTAATATCTCCTAGAGCTGCTGCAGTTTGATATAGTGATATATCAATGCAACAAGTAAATATTTATAATTTTTAATGGATGGAGGGGTGGGGGAGTGTAATTTCTGCTACGCAAGGGCCTTAACGGTCTTATAAATGTCACCGCTGACCACCTGAGCAATCTAATCTAATTCAATCAATTTTCTAAGTAATATTTTGTTGCAACACAGCCTGAAGACATCTTAGTTTCCGTGTGCGCCTAGCCTAACTATTGATTCCCGTTAGGACCGCGACATGGGTCGGACATCTCTGTTTTATGACGAGCACATCTCATGAGTCAGACGTCACAAATGTAGCATGTACGTCTGAGTACAATCCGGATGTCTAGTCATCCGGGTTCATTAAAATGGTAATTTAAAATAATAAGGGAGCAAAACTAAAGCGAACATTAAAATAATGCATTAACATTATTTACCCCCTTACAAACTATGGTTAGATTGCCTGTCCATACCACAATTTCTCACTACCCCTAGTATAGTCAATGGTAACCCTTATGGCATAGCGTGTTTGTGAAGGCGAGAAGTCATGGTCCATGCTTTCGTGCATCAAAATTGATTTTTGTAATAAAATTTTATGTTTGAATGTGTCAATATAAATTACAATGATTAATTACTTCTGACACCAAGTATGATAAAAGTCAGTTAAAATAATGACGAGTGATATTAGGCTACTATATGAGTATCTACAGCATGGTGAATGTCTAAAGTTAGGCGCATACCAACCCCATAAGTTAGCTAAGGGTCTTAAATATAACAAGACCACATATTAACACATGGAACAAACAACAACAACGCTAACAATTGCTATATATTACCATTGATCGTACTAAACAGCTAGACTCTCCTAAGACAAAAGATTAAATATTAAGACTAATTCAAAAAACCACTCCTCACTGATGTTACCTCACAATTATATCATATTTTACATAAACAAAAAGGTTTTGTTTTTAATTCAGTATCAGTCAATATTTAATCATTATAAGGGTTTTCTTAGTCTTGCATAATTCAAACCATTAGGAAGTTTTAAGATTATATTAATGGGTAAGACGATAGACATATATTTCAAAAAGCAGATAAATAGGTCATAAAACTTTGTATATTAGGTAAAATCGTTTACGTAACAGATACTTTTTCTTATGTTAGATAAACCTTAAATACACAAAACAGTATTTAGCGAACTGAATTATATAATTCAATAACGAGAAACACTTGATTCCTACTTAGTAGTATCGTGACGGAAATAACATTTTGTTTTTAAACTAAACCAATCAGAACGTACGGCTGTCCAGAGTCGGCATCCAGCAAAGAACATCTGCTGTTGATTCTTGAGTGGTCCAATTTATATTCATTGATGAAAGAATTAAGATGTGACTTCATAATAGTTAATTGTAATTTAAATAATAAGTTTTAATCAAACTGTTTGTTTGCATCGTAGTTTATGATGTTGTCAGTTGAAATGTTTCAAAAAGTTGAGTAAGTAAATATTAAATTTAAATCGTCGCATCGCGCCGTATTGCGACCTTCCGAATGAAATATTACAACACTTTTACGTATGGAATACATAGTTTGCAGGCTTTAACATGTCAGGAACTTTTGGAAAGTAGTGCAGTTGTTTTGTACACTTTACATAATACAAAGACTATATAAGGACGAGTTAAAGTTACAGTGTGTAAATCACTTAAAAAAAAATTACAGATACAAATCAGATCTTGTTTGTTATAATAGTTTCTGGAAAACAAATGAGGCATACTTATTGATAGAGATATTTAGGCCGAAACTGTTATTTATTTTTTAACTGGACTTGTTAACTAAGGGGCGGTGGTACACTAGAGATCTTTGTTGGAAAAAATGAGCACCATATGAAACCATTAAACAAAAGGATGCAACGCAACGAACAGTTGATGAAAACATATATGACCCTGAGGAGAACCCTAATATAAAACTTTAAAAAAATATATGCATTGTTAAACTTTCAGTAAATTAAAATTAATTAATTAAGTTGCAAGGGAAAGTTCAATATACCCGTATCTAAAAACCGGATTTATATTTTGCTAATGACCCTAGAATAATGAAAAAACTTTCAAAACTTTTACATCTGTTTATGCTAGATATATGTAAACAACAAATAATGAAAAAAGTTTGTTGGTTTCAAAACTCTTGCTATATAAAATGATTCATATATTTTCAAAATAATTGTTATTAATGAAGAATAGAAGAAATTCAAAGAACCATTAACAGAGAGTGATGGTGAACATGGCAATGGCATTGGAATGGGATTTGGTTGACTTATGAAGGCTTGTAATCGTATGGGTTTGTTCTTTGGTAAAGTTAGAAGGCTAATGACGCTTGGAATATTGATGAGGTATTAATTTATGTCGTTTATATTCCTAGCTGTGTGGAATTACATGTGGCCCTGTCGCACCCTTACGATTTACTAGTTCTATAGAAGCATTAGCACACAACTACTAAACAAACCCTAAGGCGGGGAAGAGAAACCTTTAATTCATGTGAAGTATATCTAAAATATCGATGAATATGTATCGATTATTTTCTAACAAGTAAAAACAAGATTTCAGAATTTTATCACAGATTTTGTGATATTTTCAGATTTTTGCACAAGCTAAATCTTGCACAGAGAACTAAAATTACGAAGTGAGAAATAGAAAATAGCTTGGAATTAGCTTGTAACAAACTACCAAGCTTGAAACTTGCACGGAAAGACAATTTTATGCGTGGCGAAATATATCAGGCAAAATATTTTAATTAATGGAAATTATAGAATTCGTTTTCAATGAGTGAGTTAAATGAAATGCTAAGCAAAAGAAAAACCAAATGAAAATTTGTTAGGTAATCTTGTACTAAGGGAAATGATTGAAAAGGTTTTCTACAACTGCACTGAAGTGTGTAAGGGAAACGGCGATAGTGTTACAACAACCCTTGTTGCAATTAGCATTATGATGACCAAACAAAGGACTTCCAAAGTACAGTGAATGGGGAGGAGGAATATGTGAGGAACTAGCGGGAAAGAGAGAGAGAGGAGAAATAATCAATGAATCTCTATTGAAAGACATAATTTAAAAAACGAAAAAAAATTAGTTGTTTGTAGCTAATGTAATAATGAATTGTAGGCAAAGATCAAATAAGTTTAAATGCTACACAATTATTACGTAAATGTTCCTTCTGTTTTAATGGACTTTTGTTAGTTTGTGTTTATTAATGTAATTACAACCCGCAAAACACAAAACATGGATGTTACATTCATGTAATATCTTTCTATCTACCCGATAGTAAGCTTTACGGAGCCCTAAATCCATAACTTCAGTAGAATTCGCCGCTGGCTATTTTAAGACTTTTTAATCCCTAAAAACCTAAATAAGTATACCGTAAAAGGGTAGATTTATTTTTCAAAAAGTAAAATAGGTCACAAAGCGTCATATCAGGTATTTCGTTAACGTAACAGGTTATGTGGCAAGAGTAATATAAAATTAAGATTTGCAATTATGTGTATATTTTTTACCTTTCATGTTTTTGTTACTTAAAGTATAAAAACATGAAAGGAATTTTAATATTTGTAATTTTTCTGAACCCTATCTGCAATAAATTTATCTTCACGTCCTCTGTATGAGATGGTTATTAAAAGCGCTATAAAACTGTCATCTATTTCATCTCAGAAGTGAAATAAGAAAGATTACTATTGTTGCTGCTTTCTTCTAAATGAATGTAGTTCTCTTTCTTACGTTTGTGTAACAGAAACAGAACAAAAAAAATAAAGATTACATAAAAAAAGTAATCTTCTTTTTTCTATTCAACTACAAAAAAACTTCTGCTAACACAGCTTTCATGTTTATGCCTGAACTCCATTTAATTAATAGTACCCAGCAGTCATATCCATATAGCTCGAGTTTAATTCTCTCTTAGTTGTTGTATTAAATATAGAAAATGTTGTTTTTATTTGTGAAAAAGTTTGAGCATTTTGAAGCGCCTAAAATGAGTGTCATGTATTATCAGTGGCGGCTCTGATTGTAATTTTGGTTAATAATATTTTGAATAAAAATAAACTGAATCAATAAATAGGATCGCTGTGTAGTTTAAATGAAAATTCATTTTATTCAGTAAGTAAGTAAGTAACAGTAAGGGTTCTGTGCTTTGAGGTTTGGAGTATGAAATGAATTAAAAAGTGTGAGATATATTTTGTAATGCATTATATACTATATTGTAGATGACAGAGTAATTATTATTTTATTTTAATGTTTTTTTGCCATTTGGCACTACATTCTTGTGCCTTAACTCATTTATTTACATATAATTGTGTGTTAATTAAATTTTGATCCTTATTACATCTAAACATTCTCACTTCTTCCAAAAGAAAAAAAAATTATCCTTATAAAAGTAAAAACAAACTTAAGTATTGTAGTATCTCTCTCTCTCTCTCTCCCAAATCCTTTTATATTTTTTGTTATAATTGCTCTTCTCAATTTTTCCCATTCTTTTCTGTTATTGTATCTCCCTGTCTCTTTTCCTTAGCTCCTCTTCCACACTTGTGCCTTCTTCTCTCTGCCTCCTCTGTTGCCATGATAGAGTAATGTAAAGGGCGAAAAAAGGACAGAGGTTCTAAGAAAACCATTAAATTATAAAGAAAAAAAAGGTATGGAATACGATATGATTGAATTAGATATATTTAGAAGTAAAATACAAATAAAGCTACATAAGTGTGTTTCATTACATTATACAAAAGCGTTCTTAATTTCTTTGTAAAAAAAAATATAGACTGCACGTACTCCAAAAAAGACAACAAAAACTTTTTATAGTGGTATGTGGTATTCTTGATTTATCTAGTGACCTTTGCCCGGTGGTCTGACCCCTGTTTCGTGTAGCAACGTATACATACTCTCCAAATAACATTCTGTATATACTCAAAATGTTCTTCAGACTACAACACCTGTTATTTATTATTTACCATAGATCTCAGCCATGTAACCTTACTCCAACACTTTCCCCCCACCACACCACGTGACATGTGACACCAAGATGGAGCGTCTCCATATTAAGTCAAGTCAAAGAGCAATAACTTTACAAATTCTGTTTTTGGTAAATGTTAGGTTATGTTTCACGTGTAATTTATTATGTTATTGTGTTTAAAATAATGTAAGAGTGATATTAAAATGTACAGTTTGGTCACTATATAAATATTATAACCTCAAACTGTCCAATTATGGTTTTGTTCGAGGATTTTATTACGTTCGCGCATAAATTTAAAATATTTATTATGTCCGTTATTATTATAATTAGTACACACGAAGTTGTGCTATATAAAGGAAGAAACTTACATTTTAACCAACCATAACCTAAAATATATATAACCTACATTAAACGCTATTTCCTTTTTACACGGGTCCTATTTTAAAAACGTTATTAAATTTCAAAGTTTCTGCATACTCTATCAGTTTGTGACAACACCGTCCCGTTGGTATTGAGAGTAACAGTTATCAAGTAATAGCCAATATTGTTATTGTACTACATATGTTGTACAATAAATTAGATATTAAACATACAAAATGTTTTAATAAGCAGTTGGATAATTAAGAAATATTAATATCCACATTAATAATGTACGTTATTCTGAGTTGAGAAATGTTTCAAATCAATGCTTTAGATAAATAAAAAATATAGTCAATAACAAATAAATAATTAGTTTTTATACATACGCATACAAAATGTTCAGCGGTCATCTTTATTAGACGCACCAAGAAATTTTAATAATTTGTGTGACACCCACCTGAAAAAAAGGAAAGAACAAAAATTAATAAACAGGTAATATAATCTTCTCAAATACAATAAAATTTCAGCCATTGTTTATAGTGACATATTTACTTTTTTGTCTTATCTGACGGAATATTTGAAGTATGGCGCACCAAATAAGATATTTGCAAGATAAATAATCTTGTTTTTAATTTTCTTTTTAAATGAGAGTGAACTTCAAGATTATAGTGATGGCATTAGATAGAAAAATTTAAAATAAATTGATAACATTTTACTTTTAATTGATCAATCAAAAATTGAATAAATGCCATTATAATAGCAGTTATTTTAACTGCTGCGCCCAGTGGCTAGAGCGTACAATTAAGCCAGAAAGAAACGCAAATTCTGTGACACGCACAAAATTCATACACGCACTTGCGATTTTAAATTCACATGAAAAACTGGAAAAATGGAAAAAAAACTGAATTTCTTCCGAAGTGCATGCTGGGATCTAATTTTACTTTTGTTCTGCTACATTCGTATTTTAAATCACTTTATAGTTTTCCGAAACTTTCTGTTTTTTGTAGTATAGTTTTACCAATCATATAAATTTTTGTCAAAACTTCTTTCTATACTAAAATGAAGAAATAATATATATCTACGTTAAAAACTATAGAATACCTTTGTTAATAAAAGATGGAAAATAATTTGTTCTGATTTATGGTCACCTTCATTTACAAATTTTGGTAAATAACGTTATTTGTTTACCATTTCCTTTAAGAAAGGACAACATATCTTTTACTTTATTTTCCGGATGCCCACGACAGTAACGATTTCTTGTGTGTAGCAAGATGACAAAAGAAACAAACTTATTATATCCCTGTTGTAAATTAGAAAGTGTAATTGAAGTTTCCAGAGTAATACTTTAAGCACAGAGCACAACATAACTTAACTTTGCAAATACTCATAAATAATTCACTTAAAAATGATTTATTTTATAATATTCGTATGTCCAATGAAACAGTCTCCACAGAAGTACAAAAGTTTATTCATATTCTGAGCATAAATAATATTCAAACAAAATTTAATTCAGGCTAGACTATAATTTATACATTCTATATCCAGTGCCGCAATAGATATAAAAATATTAGTTGTCAAGAAGAAAATTCAATATTGCACCATTAACGGCTCATTCCACAGATTTCGGGTAATATGTTAACCTAACCAGTTCGACACTGTCTATATGTAAATTCAGTTATATTTATTAGGGAATTTTCTGCTTACAAATATTCATACAACAATTGCCACAAATCTTCCGAATTACTACTTTGTTTCCGAACTCCGTTTGTTAAATGATCGTTGGGTGGGTGTCTCTGTCATATCAGGATTCTCATTGGGGCGCGGTACTATAGGGGATCAAGTGAGATTAATTATACAGTAGCCCGCAGTTACAATTAACCCTGACTGCCCGTATCTACAGTCAACGACAAAAGATTCGTAGGTTTGTGTGAATCAAATTGAAACATAATTACTAGTTGTTTAGGTTCCTGTAATCAATTGCTATAATGAGGTAATTAACTATAGTCTGATAAATAATTATTAGTAATTACTATACTCGAATATAGTTTCAGAGCTATTTGCTTTAAACATTATCAAACCAATTAAAAAAATACTGATTTGTAGTCCGTACTCTTTTGAAAGTAATTCGTAAAATGTTTCACACATATAAATCATATCTGACTGAGGGTAGACCATACAGGGGCATTGGCACATCTTAAAAAAAATCACTTGGTGCAAGAAGATATGTGCAATTGTGGAGAAGGGGTAGCAGATTCAGAACATTTGATCTTCCAATGTACAGAAACGGAGGCCTGCAGAAATAATTTGTACAGAGTTTTGGTAAAAAATGAAGTGGTGTTGCCAACGAGTATGCCGGAACTACTAAGATATCCGAGGTGGCCAGTGTGCTTAGTGATAGACAGGATATGAAATATAGCGGGCTTAAAAGTATCAGGACTAAAATACATAATAAATATATCATTTATATAGTAAGTGATAGAATAGATAAACGGTTTCATAAACATCTTCATTATTCTATCTATCTATAAACAAATGTTTTACTAATTTGTTTGTAATTAGCATTTCTGTTAAGGTCGTACAATTCTAAATATAATGAGTTTTTAAACGGATGTAGTATGTATATTCTACGTGCAACAATATTAAACATGAAGCAAACAAATAAGAGTGTTAAAACCAATTTAAATTGCAGACATGTTCATTAAAATTTTGAATGAAACCATTTATAAACTTATTTACGTAAACCATTTCATTTACATTGAAATATAATGAATGAGTTTCTTCGAAGTAGTTGTATGTGCAATTACTAATAAACTGAATGAATGAATGAGTTATACAGTAAATAAAGAATCATACCTTCGAGTAGAATATTTACGCAAGTAGAGGGTACCCACAAAACACAAAACAAGGATATTATCTTAAATATGTGGCAATTTACTTAAACGAAGATTAGTAATATTTAATATAAAAATATTGAGAGCGTTTGCTTTAAAACAATTTTATGTTATGATTCTACATACATAGGAAACAAGATATTTGCAAAAAAACAGATTTTTGTTACCTTTGGCTTTTGAAAAATCACGACTTGCGTACTCGAACTTATAAAATATCAAACAAAGATTCCGAGGCTAAAAAGGTCGATTTATTTTTGCAAAAAAGCAGTAATAATAAGTCACAAAGCATTGTATATTAAGTGAAATCGATTATGCAACAGTTAGATACACCTTACTAATTACTAATTTTTATTAATTTACCTAAGTACAACTAATATTCGCTGTCTCAAAGACGACTATCGAGTTACCTGAAAATATTTGTTCAAGACATAATTCTCAAGAAACTAATAGTTTTTCATATAACCTAAAAGAAAAACTTTAAATAAACTTTTAGTTAATAAACTTTCGTTACTGATTCCTGATCCAGATATAAAATCAAGTATCACGGTCTGTGATCAGTTTTATAAGTACTTTAGAAAAGATAAGCATCGAATGAAAATAAAAGCAAAAAGATCTATATACTCTATTAAGAGAATAAAGTAAATTACCCGTGTCAAAGGTCAAAATCAAACGTTCATGTCCAAAGCCATAAATATGAAGTTAATGATTCGAACAAAAATTTGTTGTTTTTTCCACTTAATTAATTTATATTATTATGTCTATTTTACGAATGTACTATATACTCATATAGAAAGATGGTGGCCAGCGTCGAATTTATGGATAAGTTAAACAAGCTATAGGTGAAGCTATGGTTCAACACCGTATTTAAATTTACTATAAGAAAAGTTACTTGTTACGAAAACGATTTTAACAAATAAAAAGAAAAGAATATTAATCTACTGTTTTCCGCATTAGCATACCCATAAATCTTCTTAAGTATACCTTTTTATGGATTAGATAATAGTAGGAAGTCACTGGAAGTTACCCATTCAAATGACCAAGTTTTCTTCAAGTAAAATCTCACATAAATGAATTTATGTTTTGTGTTTTGCAGATTGCGACTAAGTAAAAAGAGCAATCAAAAAATGTCTCAGAAAAATCAGTTTTTCTAATTGGAATCTCTTTCAATATAAATATGGCCCTGGATACTGCTTTATATATAAATGTATCTATAATATTCGTAATTTAATTATGTTTTCTCCTTGGTAGAAATTAATCCATGAACGTACTTTAGAGTAATTAATGATAAGAGCTCATTTGTAGAAAGATGCTTTTATTACATTAAATACATCAGATTAGAGAAAAGTACTTTAAAATTCATTTATTGGAAAAACAATTAATTTAATTGTCTTGTACTTTGAAGGAGCCAAGCACGTAACTGGAAAGAATGCTGTTTGTATATTACGATACTCTAGCTCTTCGAAATACTTGTACAAAAAGCAAAATAATTCATCTACTTAAATATAAAAAACATTCAAAGATTTAAATTATTTAACGTCGGTCTGATATTTTAGCGATAAAAATTATGGTATTTTATTATTTAACGAAAATTTAATGAAATAAAACAAAGTATATTTCTACTTCTGTTTTACCTCTGAAATTTATAATCTTGCTAATTCCACTCTGTTTGTAAAACAAGCTGAGTCCCGTGTCTAATTAGCTGGATAGTGACAAAAATGTTGTTTGAAGATAATCATGGTTGAACAAGCGGTTACTTTGCTACACTTTGTCTTTACACTGACAGAGATACTTTACAACTAAGTAACTTGAGAACTTAAGAAGCAGTTTAAGGCGCTAGGTATTACGTTAGTAACAAACGACGTCTTTAACTTTTTACATTGTATCTTCACACTAATATATAAAGTTTTATAGTTTCACCTAAATATATTCATGTACTTTGATAAATTTATTATCATTTTTCATGGAAATTTCGAAACTTATAAAATTTGAGTTTAAAACTGCAAAGATGTGTAAGAAAAAATATCAATTAATTAATTTGACAAGTTCTATATTAAGAAAAGTTAAAAATGGTTGTCGATTTCATAACCGCACGTGAAATACTCTAACGAGTATATTTTGCTAAGTTTTCACATATATTTATGACACTTAAACAATTAGGAAAGCAATCAGTAAAAATGTTTCAACTTATTGGCGGAAGAACTCAAATATTACATAAAAGAAATTACTGGTGTATAATACAATACCACCAACATTCATACACCATTGATAAGCACGTTTTATATACTCGTATTATTAGATGTAGGAGTATGTTTCATAGGAGTATGTTTACATTACAGATGCGATGGTATACGTATATAAAAGAATCGACCGCCCGGTTCTGTCGAAGACAAAAAAGTTGCACAATTCACTGAAGAAAATAACAAAAAACAAGTGTACTTGAACCGTTACTGCAAGTCATACATTTTCATACAAATGTTGTTTTATTATAAAGTTGAATAAAGTAATGTTATTTACAGCTACTCTGTTCTTTAAATTGCAGGGGTTGACAAACTTTGGGACTAAATAATATTATAAATCTTCTTGTTATCAAATATAAGTTATTAATATTTCTGTAATTCTCTTTTCCATTTAAAAATATTTTTTTAGTAGAGATAAAATTCTACATTTATTTCAATAGAATATCATAGAAAAGAAAACAAGATATATGTGTCTCTGTTACACTTTAATGGCTTATTTGCAACTTCATTCAATACTGGTACGATAGTGAGACAGGTGAAGTGATTTTGCCATTTGTAGTTCACATAACACATTTCACTTAAGCGAGTGAAATCAAATTGAATTGTTTCATGACAAAAAAATTATACGCATCTTCAATATGATGTCAAAGGGACTCCAAAATGTTTACTGTGTGGTTTTGGACTATTCCTTTTTATTTCCAATAAAATACTATCGCAGTTCAGTTTATTTTAGCTTATTCGTCAATGAATATTTCTTCTCTTGGCAGGACTATTATATAACCTCTAAATACAAACCGTAAATATTTTGTTTAAAGTAATATTTTTACCTAAAGTTATGTTTTATTATTTACCAAAGTTTAACAAACGAATTCTGTTACATAGTCATTAAATAAATGCAAGACATTAAATACCTTTTATAAATATGTTCAATTAATTTGTATATTATATAATCTTACGTAAAAAGTTTTATTACCGTAAGACAAAGTTAATTTATGTCGATAACTTTTGTTATGTAACAAATAAACATTTTTATGTTATATATATGTCACTGTCTTTAGCGGGTATCATGTATAAGTTTGATGGGAGGAATATTTAAGCCCGTGATCTCAATGTGTGCAGCTCTGCATACTCTGTAGCTGTGTGTCTTGCGCTGCCCTGCCTGCCTTACGGGATGTATAATCGTGCTACGTATAGTAAATTAATTTATAATTAAATATAAATACTTCATTTTAGTCTCATAAGTAATTAAAATATGGTGATAACATGAACTAAATATTTTAATGAATAAATAATTATATAATTAAATCAGCATATAATCGCAATCACACGGCTGACGTTTGTTTGCTTAATTGTCCGTATTACACAATAATATATTAAATATACCATAACAAAAAAAAAATCATTTAAATAACACAGCGATACCAATTATTTTAGTCACGTATTTTTAAGTGTTAGTAATTATTTTGCTTGAATTCTGAATTAATTAAAAAAGATATTAAAACTTAAAAACTAATTAAATTTAAATTATTTAAGTCTTCTTTTGTGTGTGGAGTTCAATTCAACTAGTAATCATACTTTCTAGTTTTATACACTTTTATATTTTTCAATTCTACATAAATTAAACCACAGTCAAAATAAAATGAGAATTTCGAAAGTTAAATATTATCTAAATCAGAGGTGTTCAAATTTTTGGGTCAGTGGAGTGTCCTTCATGCAATTACGTCCAGTGACAATTCGCTAAACATTAAAAGTAAACTCATGTTAATATATTAACGTAATATTATTTACAAAATATTATGTTTTATTATTTTCTTTACATTGTCATTAAATAAATACGGTACAGTAAAAATCCTTCAATAATATATTAATTGTATAAGTAACATTATAAAATATTGAATAAAAAGCTTTATTAACACCAGAAAACGTAAGATGATGTCAAAAAATTACTTTTGTTATGTAATCTTATATTATCTTAATATATAAAATGTTATATTAGAAAATACAATTTTTGCAATGATTTTCTTTTCTAGAGACTTTCTCTTTCTTGCCTCAATTTGAAGATTTGATCAATTTGTCTAACTATACTTTAATTATATGCAGCGATAAAATTTCAAGGGACCGATTTAAGACAAACATGCAGAATGCATTAACCGGCCAATTACCCAAATATACTCTGTACAATTTAATTAGCAAGTGCATTATTTATGAAGTGTGGGCTCATAAACCCACTCCAATCAGCCAATCAGCCACCCACTGGCTCCGTCTCCCACACACAACACACATGAGTAGCTGGTAATTAGACGCGGAACTGGAACCGAACCGGTGCCTGGTGTTGATGCTGGTGGAACGAACCGGGCGTGTCGTGCAGAGGTGACTCGCTGCACAATGACACGGCTACGACCATGCACGTCATACAGACCACTAGTTCAATACTACGACAAAGCAAGTCCCTCAGTCAACACGAGATCTGCATAGTCCATAGGCACTGTGATCTGTTGTTGCTACTGCACACAGCGTCTGAAGGATACCGGGACAGTGGATGAATGACCATCGAACATTAGAGATAAAACAATAAACATCGATCTTTAATAAAATAAATATCGATGTTTTTTTGTTGATTGGAAATTGAGGATTAAACATTTTGAAATATACTCACGGTTATCATTATTAAACGAATAATATAATAAAGAATGAATAGAATAAAATGTTTATTTGTAAATACAAATATCGAAATTCTGTTCTGTTACTTTCAAGATATAAAATAACTCCAATTGGGAATTAATTAAGTTTCGAGTGAAATCTATAAAAGAAAAAATAGTCTTCCTAAAAGTAATGTGATATCTTGCTTACAAATTTAATGTAAAATTTCCGTTTTACTTCCGTAAAACTGTTGCGATAAATATTCTGCTCACAAATGTTATGATTACTTTATTTATAATTTACATTTATTTACAGCATATTTACGCACTAATTTGTAGCATTTTGTAACTGGATGAAGATAAATGGTATTAGTTTCGTTTTGAAATATGTCAAAAGGTAGAATCGAATTTGAGTTAGGGTTTCATACATTTGGAGTACAGTACTTGACTTTAGGATATTTAAAGGTAGATTGCTTTTTCTTAGCTATGTGTCTTGCAATTAAAAATGAATATTATCTACATAAGAAATTATCAAAATATACATTTATTTGCAGAGATATTTTCTGAACTCAATGCAATTAACGAATGCAAATGGTAATAATATTTAAATATGAGCCATGTGTAAATACATAATCTTTGCCTAAACAATTTCTTAATTAGTAGATGATATTCTATTAAAATATAGTCAGAAAAGTATAATATCTTAAATACCAAACGAAAATATTAATGAAATAAAACTGCAATATTTCAGATATCGGTTATATATCGATGATTTCGATACAGCTATTTTGAACCTATTCCCATCACTAGCTTGCAGTATTTTTTCCGAGACCCTCCGGTTTGCCGGTATTAATGATTATGCAACATTTCGTGAATTCGTTGCATGAAGGCCCACACATAAAATACACGTTTAGCAGCTTGCAAAGATTTTGAACAGATATTTCAATAGAATAGAAATATAAGTGATGTAATATTCATGTTAAAGAATGAATAGTTAATTAATGTAAATGAAAGTAGTTTGCGAATTAGGACATTACAATATATCGATCATTAACTGATCGAGATTTTAGTAAAAAAAAATTTCAGCAAATCTGCATGAATGAAACTTTTATTAGTTAGCTACATGTCACGGAAACAAGCTCAATGAATTTCGAAACATTTATTCATGAATTGACTTTCATACATTTTATTTAGTAAGTATTATGCATCGTACACATTAATGCGATATCAACAGGCGACATCTCACATTTGTTGGAAAAGTTGTGCAACACGTCCAAACCAAAGTAACATGTAACTTGAGACATCTTCATGCTTTGTCGCAGGGAGTTTTATATGTTTATACAGAAAAGTTATAAATTAAGTTAAAGTTTGGTTAAGCCATTAAAACACATTTTATTTACTTAATTTTCGCAAGGCTCCGTTTCATTCACCATGTGCGATAATAAAAATACAAATGATGGTTCCTTCTATTCTACAAAAGATTGCAAATACCAAAGGAAACTTTTGAATATAGTAAAACTATCCTAATCTATAATATATCTATATGAAAGTTGTATTGGTTTGGACCATAAAAGTTCAACAAATCTGTTACACTGTTTATGATTGAAAATATGTGAATGTCGACACATTAGGTACATTGTAACACTGTTAGTTTACAAACATCACAGAGATAATACTAATTTACATAACAATTTGTTCTTGGTGACGATGGAAATGTCTGTCTATGTGTCTCGCCATAGTTACAGAATCTAGTAAGTACCAAAGCATAATGTTTACAAGAAAATGGATAGAGATGGTCCTACGCACTCATGCATGTAGGAGTACATTGTAGTCGCAGCTGGTAAACAATTAAAAAAATACAATGTGTTATTTTCTACACATCATGCAGTAATCCGTATGCCGTAAACTGTAATCCTCCGCAGTCTGCAGTCTGCAAAACGAAGTACATGATTATACATCGTCTTTGAACAATTGCATGACGTGTGAAGAAGATTGATCTTCCACAGAGACCATGCATCATCATTAACCAGTGTTCATGAAGGTTCAACATCGCAATCGCAATGCATAGAAAGATAATACGAAAAAAGGAAGAAACTTTAAATTTACTTTAGCAACAGAAGTAGTAAACCTTCTCTCATTGCATATGTACTACACTTTAAAAGTCTGAATCGTGTTCAAATTGTATTTTATATAAATCCTTCATAATCTATTAAAAGTTATCAAAAGAATTGAATTTTTAAATAAAAATGTAAGCACAATATAATTTATTTATTTAATGTAGGCATATTTCTCGCTCGCTGTCGACGCTTTCTAATTCTATTCCACAGGCTGTAGAAATCATTATTCCAGGGTCCACACATGCGTATTCGCGTATTCGTGCTCTTTGCCGATTGTCAGATTCGTGCGTTTTAATGTTTGTTGTTTACTGCTACTAGAGAAAACGTTCTTGTTCGTGTACGGATACATGAATGCTTCCACGAATGTGTAAACGCTAATATTATGCTTTTATCTTGTGTATGTACATTCGCACTAGGCATAATTTATCAGTGATTAGATATCAAGTCAAGTTGCGCAGCCCTGCAACTTCATCATATATCAATGCAACTTTAAAACAAAACAAAATAAAAAGTATCAATATACAGTTACAGACAAATTGTGTTTGCACAAGAACTTAATAAATAAATATTAGTTATCAGCTATTATATTGCATGAAGCGAAATGGTGGACACTAGAGAGTAGAATGGGGAAGGGGTGCAGACAGAATATTATCATTAAATTACTTTATATCAGTAACTGTCAAATTAATGTGCATATTTAATTGTATTTGAATATGTTATAATAATTTAATGCAGAAAATTGCGCATGCGCTAAATACCAATCATATCGCCTACTAAAAACAAATATTAAATCAAAGTTGACATAGATTAAAGTAAATAAAATTAATTATAATCAAGATTGAGTTTGTTGTTGTCTGAGAAATTTTCAATTTGTAAGGGTCTTATACTGACGCTCTTCTATGGCGGTAAAGTAAATATTATTGTAAAACGAATCTTATGCATACCTGTCATAAGATTTATAAATGGATTTACGATCTTGTGACATGTATATAGGGTCTTCCTTGTATCATCAATCTCCTTCTTCGTTTGCGATGAATTGTGTTACGATGTTCTTCTTGAAACTAGTTTTCAAAATAGGACGATGTTGAATAAAATTCATGAATTATACATTTCAGATTCTGATAGATAACTTTATTTATATAAATATTACAACTTATAAAATTATTAGAGATTATAATCAGTCATTCGCTAAAAACTCAAACAGATTCTGGTTTTACAACTTTTATATTTATTTGCATTTGTTTATTACGTAGTTAAACATCAAAACCGTTATTACAAAGTTGTATCAATAAATTATTGTCATGTCATTATAAAAATTTACTATATTTTATTTTGTGTTTATTTTTACCTGTAATTGAAAATCATTCATAGTATTAAATTGATTACGTAAAGTAGCTGATGAGTCATGTTTGATTGATGTTTTGAAGATCGTCATCTTAACTTGATAGATAAACGCAATATTTCGGTAAAATTTGGCGGATATTGTGTTTCATTACTAACCTCAGAGTTTGTACTATAGATTAAGTTAAAAATATCACCACTTTTCATGGAAATTTTGCTCTTGCTAGTACACTAAAATATAAAGTTTAAAATATTATTTTATATTATAGTTCTAACTTTGCAAAAAGTAAGGTAATAACTTTAAAAAGTACTGTTAGATTCATTATAAATGAAAAAATGCAACCAAGTATATGTAATTACGAGACATTAACTTTAATCATTATAAGAAATTGCAATACTCGTAGTTGTGTTTAAACATCCCGCTACTAATTAACATTGCTTTGCGCCTATAGAAATAGAACTTACTGTAATATAATAATAAGCTATTAGACAAATATTTTATAGCAAAGTTTACTAGGCCAAATCATAATAGCTATTTATAAATTGAACATAAATGTATATTAGACTAGTTCCAAATTTCATAAATGTAAGTGCATGTGAAAGGTGTAAATAAATTTCACATAATTATCTGACTAATTTCAATGAAAACAATTTGAGAAACATTGGACAGCTTTATTCACTCAAAACAAACTTTAGTATCATTTGTTTAAACCCAACCGTTCTTGTAATTAATTTTGCAAAGAGTTTTGTGTATGTTCAATTTAGAGTAGACTTTAAACAACAAAATAAGACAATACACCGCACAATGGTGCATTACTCTTGCCTAATTGCAGTACTCTTGTCTCCTTGTGTGTAAATGTACAGTATTTGTTTATAGATGAGTGTAAGTGTGTGTGTGTATGATAGTGTTGTATAATGCTTGTATTTTGCCTGTGTTTCCTCTAGACACAATGTGTACACTGTACTCTAGCTCTATTTATTTAGCAGTATCATTTTTAATGCAAGACACCTGGGTAAGCTCTCACGGTTGTTTAACAGCGTCACTAAAATTATAATGAGGTAAATTAAACGAAATGCATATTGTTTAATGAGAATTGTAATTCGTGGATACCATGGTTGGAAAATCATTTATTGGAATAGTGCGCGACAGCAGCGCCAAATAGTTTATGAACTAAAAGCGGCCATTTTAAAAGATTTTAAAATTTTATGTAAAATTATTTTGCTGGTTTATAAAATACAACTAAGTAAATTTAGTTTAAACGTTTAAAACGTTTAAAACGTTTTAAACGTTTAAACGCGACGTAATATATTTTTTTTAATATTAAAAAAAGGCTTAAGCCCCATTTTCTGCACTGTTTTTAGTTTTTAGTTTTAATTTAAGGTTTTAACCTTAAATGCAATTTTGAACTTGTGAATCAAGCATCATGTGTCAGTAATATACATTATTTTGTAATAATTACTATCTTTATTTAATATAAATTATTGTATTTAATATAATTAATTTTGTATCTATATATTTTAGAAACTAAAACTTACATTTTGGATTAAACCCTGCAATTAACCTAAACTTACTAAAACTTAATGAGTGAAACTGGGACTTTATCTTATATTAATAACAGATTTGCACAAGGTTCAATTTAAGAATATAGCAGCACTTGTGATTTACTAAGAAATTTATCCTATTTCGTCTGGAATATTGGATTTTATGAATATATAATTCAATTGCATCACTGTATGGAGTATAAATTTAAAGTCCTTCAACTCCTTCTTCATGTTCTCGATTTTTCTGACTCTTTTCTTGTTGTCTGCCTTACTAGTCCTTTTTGGCATTTCCATTTGTATTATTTATTATATTAATTGTGTGCCTTTCGGTTTTAAAATCTACATTATTATATTTCTTAATGCATTTCATATAAATTCAAAGTTAAAACTAAACTTAAACTATAGACTATTACTACTTCCATTAGCACTTTCTGTTTCTTCTTTTCTTGATCCTCTCTCTTCATGTCCCCTACTCCTCCTTTATTCACACCGTTTCCTGCTTCACCTTCCTTATTGCCTGTATCTTCATCTATCACCTCTTGCCTTCCTTGTCTCCTCTCGACAAACCCTCTATTATCTTTTCATTATCCTTTCTGCCTTGTCTCTTCGTTTTCACTTCTCCACTTATGTCTATTACAGGCATAAACACTTTTCTTGAGTGCATCTTCATTTGTATTTCATATTCCTCTTATCCATTTTCCTTTCATTTTTTATCTCTCTCTCTGTCTTTCATCTGTTTGTATCTGCCTCTGTTACGTCATCTACGTCATTGCGAACCTCTTAATTTCTTTTTAAAGTTATAAACTATTTTACAGAGTTTACTGAAAACAAGTACTTCAAATATATAGGCAAGTATAATAAAGACATTGTTTCTGTTGGAAAATCATTGAAATATGTTCACATGTGAATGCTATCTCACACAGTTTATCACGCTGACGCAGAGGTGTTTCGTAGTAGTCCAGCATTCATTCTCCAAGTCTGAGAAGCGAGTGGAGTGGTGTAATGTCACAAGGGCAGGACATGCTTCAGATGGTGGCGTTCTAGTGGCACCCAGCATCCTATAAATTCCACAGGAATTCACACCTCTATGAAGTCGTCCCACACTGGATATGTGTTACAATGTATCTTGTGTGCTAAGTACAATCTATACAGGTTTGTGTTGTGTATTATATGATAGTAAAATATTTAAAAAAGTATAAAGAAGAACAAAAGAACTTGGGTAGATAAAAGGAAGGAAAACAATTCCGACTTAAACCTTAAATAAAAGTTGTCTAGAATACACAATAAAAACGATTAAAAATGAAGATGTAATTATCTCTTGTGTGTTAAAAGATCTCACAAATAATAAAAGTTAAAAAATATAAGTTGGTGCATTATTATTATGTTATCTGTTAAAAGTGTAATTCATATTGTTTGAGGAGATATCTTGTACGAAAGAGTTTTGTTACAACAGTTGGTTCTGGAATTTATTAAGGAAGAAAAATATCTTCAAAGTTTGATGTTATGAAACAATGCTGCTTCTTTTAATTTATAAGATTTTATGATTTTTCTAAATACAAAAGGAATAACTTTTTTGATGTATGCTCATAAACGCGAACGTAGCCACTGCTTAACTTATGAGGGGAGAAGAAAGGAAACTCTGGTCTCATACTATAAAATGATACAATAGGAGAGATACAACCTATTCTATCTTTAAATTGGGTACGAATTAATCTTGTGTTTCTTTTTTAATCAGTTGAATCTTTTTAAGAGATTCTTAAGGTAAGCGTCTGCACTGCTTGCATCAAACGAATTTGTATCAAACGTAGAAGAGAACTTTTGATGGCACGAGATAAATATTTATGTGAATAATATTTAGACAAATAAGGTATCAATTTTATTTAATTTTGTTCACCAAGTTTATCATAAGAAACTTTATGTATAGCAAGTATCAGCTGAAGAATTGTGAAGAATTGAAGGTATATAAAAGACTATTTTAACTGTTAACATCTTCTACAATATTATGACTTATTAAAAACTAATTCGACATTTTAGATCTTAACAGCCAACTGTCAATAAAGTAGGAATCTCTTTCATAAAAATTAAAATATGCTTCTCAACCCCATTAAACTTAAACATAACCATCAAAACTTTTTTCTTTCTAAATAACAAAAAAAAAAAGTTAAGTCAGAAATAATGAGCCGGTATCCTTTCCTTTTAAATTCATTTCTTTTAATTAATTCCATTATTTATTTTTATTTTTTGAATACTAATTAGTTTTCCCAAGGACTTGAGTTGTTGTTTTTTTATCCCTTGACGTTTGAGTACGACTCAAACAAGGATAATCTAATTATAATAACAGGATACGGGTGTAGAACGTTTCCTCGCGCTTTTGTTTGTAATTCGGTGTTTTACTTGTAAATTCCATGTACGAGTATGTACAATGCCATACAGATTATTTACATATTAGATAAAACAACATGAATGTATGTGTGTGTGTGTATGGTGTGGTGTGCTACGTTACACAATGTTAATCTGAAGTAAGATAATGGTTGATAGAACATATGAGAATTAGTATGGAACTAGTACGAAGCTATTAATATCGCTTTGGATCAGTGGTTCCCAACTGGTGTTCCGCGGAACACTACTATTTCAGGAAAATAATTTAAATTGCATAGAACTTTGTGTGGTAAACACATTTATATCAAGAACACTCTCAACAACAAAAACTGTATATTTTAGAACAGTTTTAAAGCATATTTTAGAACCGAGTATTAAAAAAATCAAATCCCAGAGTATTAATTTTCGTAATATATACAGTGCATTTTCAAGACAACAATTCTGACAAAAATTCATCTTAAAAAATTAATAACCGGTATTCTTATTTTTAATACGCATTTGTCTGTTAAATTTGTATTAAAATTAGGAACATTTTAACAGTGGTATTTTAAATTTTTTAATGCAAAAAAAGTTAATATTTTTTTATAACCGCATAATTCAATTAATTCTGATAATAAAAAAACCCAGAAAATATAACTTAGTCTGGAGATCGAATTTAAAGACACAGCAAGTAAAGCACAAATCCCCTTAGCTACGTATTAAAAAAAAATATTACTTAGATTTTAAATATATTTTTCATTTAGTTAATGACGTTGTTAAAATAAAAACTGTGCAAAAATATGTTAAGTTTTGGTGACGTGAACAAAACGTAACCTTGAGTATAATAGATGCAGAGTGTCCTGTCTCCAACTACCGTTAATTTAAGGGTGTTTTGTCGATAAAAATACGTGTATAACCTTGTATGCCCTTAAATTAACAGTAGTCGGAGACAAGATACCCTGTATATTACATTAAATAATAAATTAATTTACGTATTGCGTTTAGCAGAAAATATAACGCTGGTCCGTGGATCAAACCCGACGTCGACATCGACAGCGTGAAGCACCAATGCTCTCGCTCACTGTGTCATCTCAGTATATTTCAATTAGTCATATTATAAAAGGTTTAGCAATTATAAAAGTCATTTAAAGAGCAAAGAAAATGAAATAGATAAGTCACATTCGTGTGGTCTACTCTTTCAAACTATTTCTGTCTCTGTTCTACAACATAGTTAGGATTACATAGTCGATTTTTATATACGTATATAGATAACTGACCTATCCAATATTCCTTGCTCGAAACCAAGATAAGATATAGGTAACAATATTTATATTTTTTATAAATAGTTTAATAAAAAAGTGACTGATTTTTGAAAATGTTAAGAACCTCTGCCTCAGATGAAAATAAAACCGTCACAATAGGATACATACGCGTATCCCTTCAAAATGTTTGTTTAAGTTAAGAAATATGCGGCTGTGCATTTTAAAAAATGTTAAATAAATAAATTCAACGAGGCTGTTAATTGACTGCACAGCACAGACTGCATACAGCGAAATGTAAATAGATAAATTCATTAAGATATATGTAAGACAGCAGGAGATTTATTGCGGTATGCAAAGCGCTACGTATTAATGACTATGTAATGATGTCACGTGGTAATTGATATTGGGTTTAAAACATATCGATGATACATTAATACTGTAATTACAAATCTGCACAGTAATTGATTGTATCAGTAGAAGGTAAGATAAACGAAATATTTACATGCACCCACTTCGTTTAATGTCGAAATTTACATTAGATGCAATGAAATTTGTGAGAAATTTATATTGGATAGAATAAAATCTGTTTTTCTTGTTTTATCTTAGTACCGCATCATGTCGCATTGTGCGGATGTTTTATGGGTACATACATTAATTTTTAAATCTGTGCCTTCCATTTTTGTATAAATGTTTTAAATCTATTTTGTAAATTTAATTTTTACTTTTTAATTTTATTTAAAAAAGTATTTTTTTTATGGTTTAAATAAAATAAGGATTATTTATAAAGCTATTAAATCATTTCATACAATGATATTGGAAATAGTAATTTCTACATTTTATGCTAATTAGTTCGTATCAATTGCACTGATCATGCGATAGCAAAACATTCAATGCTATGTATACTGCTGTATTATGCGCTCTAGTGTACTCTAAAGAACAAATGCTCTTAGCTAAGTATTAAAAAAAAAATTTACTCTAAAATTTTAAATATATTTTTCATTTAGTTAATGACGTTGTTAAAAAAAACTGTGCAAAAATATGTTAAGTTTTGGTGACGTGAACAAAACGTAACCTTGAGTATAATAGATGCAGAGTGTCCTGTCTCCTACTACCGTTAATGTAAGGGTGTTTTGTCGATAAAAATACTTGTATATCATGCCCTTAAATTAACAGTATTCGGAGACAAGACACCCTGTATATTACATTAAATAATAAATTACTCTACTGCATCTAATGTAATGTAAATAATAATACTCTAGTGTGCTCTACAATACTCTTTAAGAAGACTCTTTTAAGGATTATAAAATTTTAAGTACACCCTCGAATTAACAAGTAAGCGTAATCCTTGCACTGCAAGACATTTCAGTATGAAATGTAGAAAATGAATCATGAAATTAGGTTGTAACAAGCTAACAGGGTTGTATCATCGCTTTTAATGGAATAAAGTATAACCCTTTTAGGTTAAATATTAGTAGGTTTTGTTTTAAATAAAATATTACATGAATGTAAAGTAACATCCATGTTTTGTGTTTATCGATTAAGTTGCTAGAACATGACTACTATTACTACTGTTAAAAAATATGATTGATACTAAATTTTTATTTAAAAGTCGGAGAAACCTAAATTTTTCTATTTCATTTGCGATATACTTTCTATTTCGTTTATTTTTCTTATAATCTCAGGATTCTGACCGTCAACCTAAGGCTGATCACGAGACCTAAACAATATTAAATGGTATCAATATGAAACCACCTGGTGTTATTAAACAACCAGTATCCGATAAAATCTGAACCCGGTTGACCTGTGGATTTATGTAGATGATGCCTGTCAGGGTTACTTTGTACAAAGTTTCCTCTTGACCCTTAGAGGTTGATGCTGGTTCCGCATCAAACAATGTCAAACATAAAAGGTTATAAATATGCAGGTTGACGATTTAGTGAAAAAGAATTTTTGAGGTTAAATGAGGAAGTAAAACTTCAAAACGAATACAAAATGATAAACAGTAATATCAAATCGCACTCGTATTGCAAGTATATAAAGAAACAAAGCCAAGGTAATGTAATTACAAAGGTAAACATTAGAGCCAATGCAAGTAAAATGATTCCACTGCTATGAATCAAACTGAACGTTAAGCGGCGCGGCGTTCGGAATGCTGTTTTATAAATTGAACTCCAATGTTTTTATTGATACTTTATTTATAGTCTTAGACCATTATTTATTGTTCAAAACCACACTATTCTTAGTCCAATGAAACGTTGTACGGTGTACGGTGTACGGTGTACGCTGTGCGTTGTTGTTTGCTCTTCAAATGTTATAAATAAAATGACCTTTACCGTAATTATCACAGGTGCTTTAACAAGTTCAGTTCATTATAAAGTACATGTCACTTTATCAACTAGCAACAACAATGCAATCGCTTGGAGTGGTTAGTTATGTTTTGTAGGAAGCTTTGTAACTCGTTTGTGAGTAAGCGGTATGATTATTACTAATTAAAATATTAATTTGATTACGTAATTGTACAAATGAGTTTCCGCATACTTCCACAACTTCCACTAAGAGATTAAAATAGAATGCAATAACCTCACTTTAATCCAACCTCGGATTAGCAAACGTTAATATAGTTACAACGGAAATACCAGAGATAAATCCCTCTGGATAAAAATGAAAACTAATCAAAATATGTATTTTATATGTTCATTCTGAATATTCGCACATATGCTTCTCAACCTGTGCAGACGAAATGAATATTCGGAAAGTATTTCGTCATTCTAGAAAGTGCGGGGTTGAAAAAATAAAAAATTAAACAATGAATCAATCATTGCCGGATTACAAAATAAGTCGGATATATTTAAATTGGTATCTATTTAAAAATTGAAATTCTGTTGGCATCTTTACGATTTTATTTATTGTTGTTTACCACTTTATAGTATCAACACTGTACCTAAGTGTTATTCATCCCTCTCGAAAAACAAATACTTATTCTATACGAAGTATAAGCAGCATACGAAATACAAAAATTGTTAGTTACAATAAATATGTTGATTAGTTCTAAAATAAATTAGTCACAAAGCACTTAAAATAAGTATTTTGAAAATATTTTATCTAATTCACCTGTTGTATGTCCTTATTCTGATTGATATAAGTTCTATCATCAAAGCGCCATACCTGCAATATGAAAAACATCTTATTAATTACTAATAAGAAAACAAGAATATTACAAATGTACGAATATCTCTAGCGATTACTTTGTAATAAGAAACAAAAAATATTTCATCATTTCTATGATTGAAAACATATAATAAGTATGGGGTTGTCCGTAGTAGCCCCATGTGATCTACTGTAGCTTTTACTATGAATGCTGGAACATAATTTCGTTCTTTACAAAAAAAATTTACTATTCTGGAAAGTTAAAAAGGTCATTCTCTTAATTTCTACCAAACCTCTCCCTTCCTTCCTCCTTAAAACTACTGTTATCAATTTAAACTTCTTCAATGACTTTAATAATCTCTCTGATCACTCCCCAAAAATGAAAAAATATGAAAGTTTTACATGTATGTATGCACATTGCACATAGATATTATAAATAACCCTTTGGGACGCGATTCAAACAGTTTGACAACTACTATATTAAAGAACGAATGTCAGAGTACTATTCTAACCAAGCGGCAGTAAAACAGAATCAAAAACCCCTCTGTGCAACGCGTATAATGAAATCGATGTTAAAAGCACAGAGAACGACGAGTCAGAAGTGGGAGAAATAGAAAGAAAGTAATAAACAAAAACCGAGGGGAGAGATAAAACGTGTAGATCACAGATAGAGTCAACGTAAATGAGATTGACGCATTTAAACTGTTTAAATATTCTATTAAAGTACATACACACAGCGAGCTAGCTTACTAAATGGGAATGTTCCCATTGTTGTTAATCAGTAGCATCTATTAGCTGCTTCTTTTGTAACAGCTACTGTTTTAGTTACTGGAATAGATAACATGTGAACGCATTGAAGTAGGACTAAAGCATGGGTATGCTTGTCATTTGTGATCCTGCAAGTGGTAATGTCATAAAATGACGAAAAACAGATTTAGAAAGTTTTTATCAATAAAATGTCGAAATTTTCGGAAATTTTCTGGGTTTGGTTGTTATTAAGATAATTGATTATGTTATGTTACTTAATCATAAACTTATTAGGCAGCTTTGTGTTCACAACTTTGAAAGACGGAAGAAAAAGAATTGTTCATAATTTGGAAACATTGCAGAAGATAAGAGAAAAAAGACTCCACTAAATAATTGATGTAAGAGCAATGGTGGACCAATGTGGACGATCTTTACTAAAGCATCACTAATATAAGTCAATGTACGAGTTTATAGGGTGGTTCCTATCTACCCTTACCGCTATATAGACGGTAAGATATTTTTAAAATGTTTTTAAGCCAAAGCCGTGTAATTATTGCCTCCTAATTATTATAGATTCATCCCTGGGGACGAATGCATCTTCATTTCCGATTTACGGTACTGTCTCCAGGCTCTCACCTCCAGGTTTTTAGCTCTGGAACTTTGGAGGGTGATTTAATCAAATTATATTTTCTATCATCACACTGCGAGAGTTTGTTCAATAATATTTGTACAAGTATGGGTACGGGTGTATCCATCTACTGCAGGGTGGTATGTGTGTTATTTTTTAATATAAATGTAAATTTTATTTGAAAATTCCATTTATCTTTTTAATTCAATATCACATATTTGCTTTTTTTTATTAATTCAATATTAGATATACATAAATTATGTAATTTTTTTTCTTAAAATTAATATTACATATTTTTTAAAAATGGTGTTTTTTTATGTAAAGTTTTAGATGTATTTTAAGATGATTTTCGAGTGAAGCCTGAATAAATATTTAATTAAACTTTTGCACTTTTATTTGAGAGCACCGCGCGAAAACGAAAAACTTTACCGGTCAAATCTTATAGGGTCCTAATAAGTCCAATCTTCTACGATTCTAGTCGGGTCAAGCTTGTAGGGTTATGCATAGTTTTCGTTTTAGTTTCAGTGTTTTTTTAGTGATTCCCCTCAAACCCACTATTTTTCAGTGTAACTTCTGTCTCTTCATAAATGTAATGAAACAGGTAACAGAAAAAAATTGTTCCCATCTTTGTTACGTTCACGTAATATAAAAATAGTTTGCGTCAGCTCATATACCACAATTGACAATAAATGATTTGATAAATGATCGTAACATTTACGTATTCCATTAACTATATTTAAATATAATTGAAATACATAAAGCATCTGTCAATCAACACTGAAGAATAGTCGGCGCCATGACGTCAATAATTCATCCAGATCCAGGATTTTATTTTCTTATAACGAAAGACATTTTCTTTTTGTCGTACACCTCCCATTATGCATACAACTCAAGTATAAAATCGAGTGACACACAAGTCCTTGAGAAGTGCTAGAGTGCCAGAGTGCCTGAGTGCCCCTAGGGCGTTTAGTAAGTGACAAATGACAGTCTGGAGTCTAATTCTTTGTGATTCCGTTCTTTACGTCTTCCTACTGAAGTCAACTTACTAAGAGATTAGAAGGAAAATCAAGTATTTTATAAACAAAACGTCTTTGTGAAATTATCCATGATGGAAAATCGCTGTTTAATTTTAAGTTTTTATTGCGCTTCAGCGAACTGAATATTAATTCGCTTTTTTTATAAATAATAACGTATGTTATTTATCTCAAAGGTATGAATTTGGTCAATAATTGCGATATTATACACCGAAGTTTAATATATTTTTTAAACAATGTTATTAAATAAATGCAAAATACACTTCTTCTTCTTCTATATTAGTTTATTATGTAGCATTATTGCTTGTACAATGTTAAAAATGCTCTGAAATTTAATAGACAAATGCATATTAACATTAAGAACTTATTAAAATTTGTATTTATTAAAATTAATATAATTTACAAAACCATTCTATTAATATGCACTGCATGTTATGAAAATCAATACGGGATATTGAATTACATACGGGATTTAAATTCTTACGAAATTCTTATGAAAGTTTTCTTTGAAAGTGTATGTATTTATTTTATTATATATTCCTCTTTAGAAATACAATCTCCCTACCCTTTATTTCACGTAGTTTTAGTATTCCTCATTCTTCTTCTCCTCTTACTTTCGCCATTTATCTTCTTCCTTTCGATTGCACTAGTTACAGTTCCTCCAGACCTCCTTATGTGCATCAACTGTTCATCGTCCTCCTCACATATTATGCATACTCTCTCTTCACCTTCTCTTCAGTATTTGTCTCCTCTTTCCTGTTTATTTAAGCCTCCTCCTCGTCAGTAACTATTTGTATTACGCTTCCTCCATCTTGTTATCCTCTCATGCTGTTCACTTTAAATCTCTTTCTCTTATTATCATTTGCTGTTCCTCCTTCTTCATCCCAATTCCTCTTCCTTCATAGTTTCTTCTCCTTTGTCTCTCCTACCTCGTACATTTGTATTATACTATCTTACATAACAATTTATTTTACCTTAGAAAACATAAATTTAGTTCAAAGGTTATTTAATATTTGTATCCAAAAACTTTCTTGCTGAAATTCTTTAAAATAACATTTACAGACTCTTTGACTAAAACAACAATCTTTACAAGAAAATATGACATATCTCATTCAGGACATCAGTGAATGCCGTGAGCCACACATAATTAAGAATAATTTAGTATTCCATTCATTCTTTGACGGCTTTGTACATAGCACATAGCTACCGCATTGAAGCATCTCTATTTTAATATTTATTTTATGTATTAGAGAATCCAAACGCTAGACAACCAGACAAGAGCCTCAGGAGAAGACATGAGAAAATATGGAGAAAAAAAGTTCATATTACATAGAACATATGAAAATATCAGCTTTTATTTTAACGAAATTTTAACAAAAAAAAGGAGGATATGGTTGTACTTCAGAACCCTTGTCAAGTTGTTGGTAACCATTATAGTAACAAAAAAAAGTGAATTGGATGCAAAAACGTAGTACCACAAAAAATAAAAACAAACTAAGAGTATCTAGCGAAAATGTAAGAGGTAGAAGTCGTTAAAAATAATTGGCTTGAATTTGAAAAAGCGACACTTATGATAAAATGCTGCATACTCGTATTTAAAAAACAACTAAGTATCTTTTTCAATTTGTTTAATTTAATTTAGTTTTAGATGCACACATGGTGGCATTGTGACGAATGGATTTTCAAGCTAAACGACCCCAGACAGCACAGCAGCTGAAATTTTTTCTTGATTGCATTTCAGCAAAGTCGTGAATAAAATTGTTGTCATTATTACATTAAGTTAATTATTATCTTAAAAATGAAATTGATATAGATTTATACACATGCACATTATAAATTAAATAAACTATGATAACAAAAGTTAATTAAGCAATTTAATCTATTTTTGCTCATTAGCATACACTTAAAACTTTTAAGAATACCTTTTTAAAGATTACAAAGTTTAAGAAGTCTTTTAAAATAGCTGTGAAACAATAAAATAAAATCCATTTAAATTAAATATTATTAGATTAAGTAAAATATTACATTATTGTAAGGTTCTTTTAATAACGTTACTCATCACGTAAATATTAAGAACTTTTAATTATTTTGTCTAAAAGGATTGTTAACAGATGTAAATATCATATTAATTTCTATGTATTATTATCATTCAATTTATTTGTTCACATACAGACTTGCTTCAGTTTCAAACAAAACCATTCTTAAATGTACATATTTGAAATTCTACTCTAACATAATATCCGTTTCTCTTCCCTTTGTTCCCTTTACCTACCCGTGAGTTTTATATCCTTTTCGGCAACCCATAATCAGTAAGGACGTCACATAAATCTAGCCATCGATGGGCAAACTAAAAGCCTAACCTAGTTTTTCTGTAGATAACTTTCTGGATGACCTTCTATATAACATTTACTTGGTTTTTCCATTTTCTTTTTCTTAATATTTTATACAAGTTAAAGGTCATGAAAATAAAATAGATAAATATTTAATTTCTTCGTGGATAAAATCAGTGGCGTATTACAGGGCTGAGTTGCGAAATTATTTAATACGCATGCTGTTAATCAATTATAGAGGAATGTTCTTTTGTCTTTACAATATAATTTTACATATCTATTTCAATTTTAAAACACTGTTATCATCTACTTTTTCCTGAAATACTATGAAGTACGTTTACGCCTTAAAGAACGTCACCTACGTGTTTTATAACTTGTTTTTACATTTTTACAGGTGCAAGATAGGGTGTATAGTCCTTAAAATGAGACGCGCTCCTTAACCACTGGTGAGCTATAAAAACTACACAAATTGTTTCCAAACATCTGGCAACACCTAGTAATATAGCGTGTCAATGGTCATGGCTGTTACGTTCATTATTCAATCATATTTGCAATATAAATTCAGTGGTTTTACATTTTAGAATACAATCGATGGTGTATTAACTTTCCAGTGGTTTATAATGGGTTTGGTGGTTTTGTTTCGGTTTACAAGTTTACCCATTTGGCGGCTTGGATTCTTGATCGCATTTTGCACATGCGCAGACTAAAATCCAATCATTTTGAGTGTTGTGTTATGTTTTTGGCTTAAAATACCACAATACTCTTATATATATATGTATGTTACATATTGAAACTGTTTTGTATTTTTATTTCTATATTTAGTATAAGCAAGCACAAAACTTTTCCGTCGTGTAGATATGGCATTTAATCTATTTTTACAGTACTCTACCTTGTAATTTCATGATTGTATAATTCCATAAATTAATGTGAAATAAGTGTGAAGAAATCCGTTTATGTTCATGTCAACAATCTGTAACTGAGAAAATAAAATATAAACTCGGAACTGAGGTCGAATCCAGAACTTGTACTTAGTACATGGAGCTCTTCATTTGAGCTATCTCGCTCAGTATTTTATTCTCAGTTTTAATCGAAGACATTATTGTATTGAACACGATGTTTAAACAAAGGAGGTCTATTTGTATAGATCTCTTAACTGGTTCTCGCAACACAATAATACTTTAAAATTGGTAAAAAACGAAAAATAAAAAAATAAGACACAAACATTCCGATGCGTGCAACTTTTAATTAAAGTTTCTATGTATTAAGTCTTAGTCGGCAAAGCAGGCTATTATTTAAATGAATTAAAGGTTTTAAACATATGCATTTTGTAAGTCCATTACGAAGAACCAAGAGTCAACACGTTACAATCTGTTTTCTTTTGTTCGCCGACGTATCTTGATGACAGACATTAACATTTTCTGCAGCTCAGATTTCTTAGTGTTTCTGGTCATTACTACAAAGATGAAAGATACACGTAGATGCACATGATAGCCCATTGGATGTTGGACCCGCTGCACCCGGGGTTGGCTTACTATGTGCATACATTCTGCACATTGCGATCTGCAGTGTACACAAAAGCACAACAAAATGACAGACAAAAACAGGGTGAGAAATGTAGACGAAAAACAAATAAAATACAATATAAATTCTACTTGTTACATACACCCTCATAGCAGGGGTGTAGCTTGGATATTTAAAAATAATTTGTACTAAACATGTTCAAAAACACACGTTGTGTATAACTCTACAATTCTTTAACAAAATCATCTGCATTGTCACAACGCTAATGTAATTGAATTTCACTTAAAAATTACGTTTTTAATGAAACACGGAATGGGCACAGATATATTAGCATGTAAAATTCTGTTTAAAGTGAATAGAACAAACCTTATGTCATTTTTTAGCGTACTACTTTGATCAACACAATGTGCTCAGTACTGTGAGTACATCCGTCTCTTATTAATTGTATTTTGATACAATCAATGTTGACACATACGCGTCGTCAAGATATTAATACGATATTTTATCTCAAAGAAACCACAACTAAGTATTGAAACATCCATGTCTCAATCCTCAAATAATTATGCAAACTTTAAAACGAAGACTACTTAATTATTACTACAGAGCCCAAAGATCTAGATTGGCTTAATGGCATACACCTTTATTATTGTAATAAAAATAAACGATACAATCATGAATGATTAATATCGAACACGTTACTCTAATAATAATAACATAAAAACATAATCTAAAGCACCAATTAGTAACATAAAAAAAAACTTAATCCTAAATTTCAAATTTAAACGAAACTAATTTTGTTTAGAGGCGTTGGTCGAAGGAATTAGGATTTATATCCTAATATTAGAAAGATTTGATTGATTAGCGCCGTTCTGAACTATATTTTGACACGTTTTTATATTTAAATTGCTTTATTTTAAGGCGTTCTTTTATAGCATTAATAACAAAATGATTAAATCTATTTTATACGGCTAGTGCTTTGTGCTTGAAGGAATAGAATTTATAACAATGTTGCCTTTGGTAAATTTATTCAGAATCTAGGAGAATTACCAGCGGCTGAAAATTAATATCCTGAAAGTATACCAATCTATATAGCGTACATATTTCAAGTATATACAGTATTTCTAGTAAAAGATGCATGACTATGACTCTTATTGTGGATTATATTTAAGATTCTAACTTTGTTATACGATAAGAACTTATGAAACTTATGAGAACACTGAAAATTGCAAATTAGAATAAGTATACCTAAAGTAAACGCTCCATTTTGAAGTGTAACTTCTTTAGAATGGTACAGTACAGTAAAATTTATTGGTACTTTAAATCTAGTATTTAGTTGTGAGATGATAGATTTACGTTTCGAAAAAACTACCAATATGAGAAAATTTCTTTTTCTTGTATCAGTAGTAATGAACCGAGATTTTTGCATAATATACCACCACATAAAATACATATAGGAGTACATCCATCCCAATAAAAAAACGAAACAGACTTACAAAGCTTCATGGCAAAGATATATCACAAGAGAAATCAAAGAAGTTTTACTTCAATAATGCTGAAGCGCTCCTCACTCTTGTTGTTGTTTGTATCAAATACAAAGCCGTTACTTTATCCCATAAATTAAATGTATTGAAAACAACGATATAAATATTTATAAATAAAGATATATATAAATAAAAATATATATAAACGTAAACCTAAAAGAAACCTTTCTATAAAAATAAAATCAGTAATCTGACAAGTAATTTTCAATTAAACTTTAATTATATCTCAATCTTATTACAATCTACTTAAGTAAAATACTTTAAAATATGTTGCTATAGAAGGATACATTAAAACTGATACTGAGAATAAGCCGCCTTGTTAAAGTTATATCCAATACAATAATAACCACTATATTGTATTAATAAACTTAAAATAACCATTTATTATAATAGCCCCTGCAGTATGTAATTATATTTTTTTTCTTTACCGGATACATTTATATATTATAGAAAGCACTGAACAATTTATAATTCATCGAAAATAAAAATATTAATAGAGCTATTTAACTGGAACTAGTGATGTAAAGTACAAGCAACTATATCGATGCTATCAATATTTTGTGATGTATTCCGCTCACAATTTGTACCCTGTTTTAACACTGTGGAAGTGTCATATCATAGTTTGTTATCTGCATTAAACAGCCTTACCTTGAGAAGGTGTAAAATACTAAATTGCAAGTGCAAAAATTATGATTATCACAAATAGATAGTGCAGAGATTTCTCCGAAACCACATTTGATAGAAACGCAGACCATTTCTAACGATCTACAACCTATACAGATATATCGTAAGGTGAATGTGATAAAACTGTACAGTTATCCCATACATTCAAGTTTCGGTTTACCTGTACAGATAATCCGGACAGTCAAACCGTTGCGTGCTTGCCCAGCATTAAGCGTTTTAAGTTATAACTGCTGTCTCATACATAAAACAAACACCAACCAACCTCAGAAAATATAACTGGAAGTAAAAGAATATCGAAAAAAACATCGATTCGTTGTTGAACATTTCATTTTGATTAGATTCTCACTCCTAATCTAACCCCTTGGAGGCAAAATATCTCGATTATTAAGATTTAAATATTATAATTTATCCCCTTTTAATCTTAACACTTATTGCATGACTATTAGTGTGTAATGATATTGATTTATTATTTTATTTTTTGAAGCTTGTACGATAATTACACCCCTGTCGCCTTTATGGTTACTAGGAGATACGAATACATTGGTTTTGTTGGACCTCGCAGGGCATTCTGGGACTACAACACGTATATGACGTAATGAATTTTATGTTGAGGATATCGCATCAGAGGGAGTATAAATTATAGGTTAGTTTTTTAATATTGACATGAATCATACTTTCACGTGAAACAATGGACATATGAAATTATTTACAGAAGAAATGGCATCTAAATCATAGTAACTATATACTGGGATAAATAAATATAACGACATACATAAAGTAAATACTTACAGGATGAAACAAATTACTAAAATTTCATTAGTTTTTGTTCATGCCACTTTGCGTAAAATAAATGCAACGTAAAATACAAAAGCAACTAACAAACATTGCTTTAGTTTGTTGATGTCCACAGTATTTGCAAGTCACAGACAAAAAAAATCAAAATAAAACAAGTTCCTACATATTATCTGAAAGATAAATAAATAAATAATGTGAACATGGTGTAAGAATGTCCATGTCCTGTGAAATCAGCGTAGGTACATGAAAATACAAATGTGAACATCAGGTATGTCGAACCTTTTGCTTCAGTATATAAAATACAAGTGGTTTTAAATGGAATGGCACTAAAAATGGAACTGACAAAAACACACCATGTATTAGAAGTTATTTTCAAAATAGAAACCGAGATATACATATTATATGCGCTCTATATAAAAATTTATATATGCAAGTTACTTTAAAATATTTAAATGAAGAACTTTTATTATTCTATAAGATAAAGTTTTCTTAGCATCCATATTTATGAATGCACAGGTTGCAAATACCTGATTTAAATAAAGAATAAAATATAACACATAACTGCATATTGCAACTTTATAAAATGAATAAAGATGCATGTTCTTTTATTTTAAAATAAGAATGAAAATACATTGAGTTATATTACGTTATCAAATTGAACATGAAAGTAGAATGTATGCAAAAAAAAATATTTAATATGCAAAACGAGATGACATATGTTTGTATTTTACAGTTATGTTATTTACCAGAGAAACATCGCTTTACCAAGTAAATGTCAACCGCGTTCTTGATTTTTATCACAGTTATATGTCTAAGTATTTCATAATTTATACACCACCACCAATTTAATAAGTAGAAACTAGTACAGATATCAGATTCTATTCTTTTCTAGCTACGCCTCTATGCCGCTGTTTCTGCGAGACATTTAAAAAAATTCATAATGGGCTTGTGTCTTCATTTTTTAGTGGTCGATTTTTCAATTGCTGATTGAAATTGATGTTAATAAATGTGTATTATCGTGTTTATTTTATTAAATATCTAAATGTTAACGGAGATATATCAATTAAAAGTTTGAATCGTAGTTTTAGCGCTAGAAATGGTCAGCCATATTTGTATGACGTGAAATGCATTTTAACGTCAGTTATTTGTTGAGTGAGTCAGTGCTGTAATATTGTTCTGTAGCTGTTGGTAGTCAAATAATCAAGTCAAGTCAAAGAATAATAAGTTTTTATTTTATTTAACCCTGCTAAGGCAGACATAATATTGAAATTTAATTGTTCCTTGAAATAATTGTAATTAATATTTGATATTTTGATTTATAAATAATATAATAATATTAAAGAGACAAAATGACTTTTTTAATTGTTAATATCTCTTAACCTATAAGGAGTTATTAAAAAATAATTGGACATTTGAGGTTCTAGTAAGCCACTTTATCAATATATAGTACACTTTTATATAAATTAAGACATAGTACACAAGCCCATTCCTTTCAATCAGTACATTATTATTTATTATAAACTGTTATTAATAGTACTGGTTAAAGAAAGGCGTCCACAGGTCCGTACGGAACACATCAGATACACAAAATGTACACGCAATTAATCCATTTCTACTATCCGAGATCGACTTGCTATTTGTTGCTTCAACCATCCTTTGAAAAGCTGGCAATATTGCCTATAACTCATTTATACGATTAAACATACATAAACACAAGTCTTCGCTTCATTTCCCTCTCGCTTCACTTTTCTTCCACATTTCATACAATAAACGTGGAAGAGAAATATAGATAAAATGAAAATTTGAAACAACAACCGAAGGGGTTAACTATATGTATATCCATCTTAAACCAAGTTTGCTTATATATTTTGCTTATTATTTACTTCTGCAACTTTAAGAATTCTAGAACAAAATTACAAATGCATGGAACTTCGAAGACATATCGTAAGTCGTATAACTTGAATCTATAAATTTTATATACCCACTTTAAGAAAACGAATAAAGTTTTATATATATTGAACGTGAAAGTGCCAGAGCAAGCATGTGATGAAAACATACAAGTTATCTCTGTGGAAATTTCAATTTATTTTCTGACTTACATGTGTGATATCTAATGCAAATTTTATTTATTTATTTTTATTACGCAGTTCTTTAAATTTAATTTGATATTACTGCAAATTTAGAACAGATTTACACCCGATTAACTAGTGATCAGAGTCATCAATATGTAATCAAAAATTATAAATACAATAGGCTGTTTATTTTTATTGTAAAATCTTTGATTTTTTTTTCAAAAAAGTAACGAACTTTCAGACTTGACGAATTTTCCAACCAATTCCTTATTGGATAAAGAAAAACGTCCGAATTTCCAGATCTGACGAGAGAGGCAATATTTCTCTTTGCTCGGACCATCTCTGACATATTTACACAAAATAAAATAGAATCCGAATTTCTTTTCGCCTGGCTCCGGAAACATCTCTCGTTGCCCCTTCTGGACTCTGATTTGAATTATAACGTCAGCCCACTTATGACCAGTGACAAATGACAACTCTCTAAAGAAAGTATGTTTACTCGAAACGGACCACGGAACATATGCAACAAGTCTGTCTTAAAACAAAATTTTTAGCGCTATCTCTGTTTGTTCCGTGTGTTCATATGATGGTGTCTCTATTATTCTACGATATTTGTCTTATAACATTTTGTTACAGTGTGCGACTGCTCTTAGTTTTCAGGCCGAAAAATAAAAACCAAAAGTCAGTATAATATTCGAACAGGATGTACCAGCATCACGCCTGTTATTTTAAGAGATTTATTATTTATATTTTGTGAAAACTTTTGGTTTTGTTATATAATATAACAGAAAAAAAAACTTTTCCACTTCTCAGAAAAAATAATTTTGAAGAATGTTTTATAGTGGTTATACTTTTTTGCCTGCAACTATTTTTTCACTGTCTTTATATTGTTTTCTGAAGCCATTGTTCTTTTATTGGATTCATTGTTCTGAAATATCTTGTATGTATTGTGATATTTTTTAAAATTGAAAACACATAGATATCAAATATTCTATTTATTTATTGCATATGACATTTACAGTTGTGTTCTTTTGTTAAATTTGAATTGTGCGGCGAACAGGTTTTTCTATTTCTATTTCAATAAACACTGAAGATAAACGTATTTGATTGTTGTAACTACACCAGCGGAAATCAAAAAACTTTTGAGGAAACAAAACCTTAGTGTTATCATCCAGTTGATTAGCATATTTATTAAATAAATTATATCAAATTAAGGAAATGTTTCTTTTCCTTGTTAAACAAGATTATCAAAATCCATGACGCAGTTAACGGCCCACCCAAGTTTTAGGCTAAAACGTATTAAGCTAATGTTAGCAAATACAATAATGTAGTTTATTTCTAGGCGAAGTGAACACGGAACGTGAAAGGGGAAATGATTTAAAAACCGTGTTGAGACACATTACCGACGAACACCCGAGAAGAAACAGACCCGTGCATCTTGCGGGGAGAGCATCAAAGAAAAAATGGGCGTGCTTTTGAAATAGAAATACACTTATACAGATATGCATAAAGATCGGATACTTTAGAGTGTATCTATGCCTTAAATGGGGTTTTAGTTTTCATTAAAACTCGTTTCAAGAAAATTAATCGACAACGCTAAAATGCTATTATTCTGAAGATTCCCTCACGTTGAAACATGAAGTCGTATTGATTCAACATTGCGTGGTTGTTCCAGCTTAAGTATTTTACCTTTAAAATTAGCAAAGAAAATTAAAATAAGCATAATTGTTTTAAACAAAGAAATCCAACTAGACACCAGCCAAATTTAATGTTTAATTGCTTTTTAACATGCAAGGTAGTTGGACTCGAAACAATCTACCAGCCAGGTCTTATATAAATCAATTTAAACATACTTGACCTTACGGCTTGAGTCTTTTATGAAATAAAGAGCCAATGAGGACCATTTGATTAGCTATTGCGCACCGGGCACCGCTGGCGCTGGCCGTTTAATGGATTAAATCAATCAGTTGTTATTTTATTACCGTATAATGACGACCAAGAGTTTATTACTTTTATAAATTACAATCAATATCAGCGGAGATAATTAAAGAAAATACGAAAAAGGAAACTGGAATAATGAAACGAAATAAAAGTTTGACTTCTACCAATACAGATACACAAATACACACAACGTCTTTGAAAGTATCTTTATTTTTTTGTATCCAAAGGATATTTCGGGAGGGTAAAAGTTATTTGAAACAGTAGCGTGCAACCTTGAAAGTAACAACAATCTAAAATTAACAGACAAATCACAAATAAAATTAGATGAAGCTCGACAGGATTGCGTTGAACATTTTATAAGTATATAGGTATAAGGGTAAGCGTACACAGTTTATCATGACTCACATTAAACGCGTTGGATTTATCGTGTGAAACGTAGAAGCTAGTGGGAAGGTTTACGATTTTACGTATCTGATAGTTACAGATGAAATATATCATATAGGCTTCTTCCAAGAGCAACTCCGTCTTAGATAGGCGATCTTAGTTATTCTCTAAGTGCAAAAGCCATCCCCTCCCCTGCGATAATTCAAAGATAATTTAATTGTAGAAATGTTTAGATTGCAACTTTCAGGTTTGAATTTTCATTTGAAATAGCAAACCCTCTATTTGAGGCTATATTCTCGTCCAAAAAATGTGAGAAATTTGTTTTCGTTTATTTTTGTTATCTATTTCATGAATTGCTATTTTTAGAAATTGTGACAAGTTTTAATAAATAAATAACCCTTACAATCATTCAAATAAATATCGTTAAATGGTAAAACAATGATATATATATTTTCAATTGCAAGGATTCTTTTTTACCGGTTTTCCATTAAGAAATGCAAAAATCTTTTTATAGTTGAAAATCAAAATTTTGTCAATTTTATTTCAACACTTTGTAATGGTATTTTATCTTAAGATACGTGCGATATTAGAAATAATTATTACATTTACAAAAATTCCCACAATTAGAAAATACATTCCGACTACAGACTACAAAGGATCAAAGGTTCGTCTAAACACGTAGCGCAAGCAGGTTGCACATGTCTGATGTAGATCAATGTGAAGGCACAAGTTAGAAGGAGTTCAAACAGGGCATGTTTACTGAGTTTAAGAAATAAACGTTGGCAACTGTGGCTCTAGGATTAACATTGAATATAAATTGCCCTAAATGATACAACTACGATCTGTTAAATGTAGAACTTTTCTCTCTATTTGTATGCACTAAATTTTAACTTTTTTTTATAGAAACAAATCCGACAAAGTTTCTCTTAAGCTGTATTTCTGTTAAGCATTTTGTATCTCCTATTTTTTGTAGTATTTAGCTATTTTCTAAAGAATGTTTACAGAATGTTCTTGCATATGTAATCTAAACTTTTTCCCTTTAAGAGCCATTTCTACCTACTGTTTTAATTTTGTTTTACTTTAATTAGTATGTTTCAATCACAGAAGAGAGTATGCGTTTCTTACAGTGATTAAGTTTTAAGTTTAATAATGAATGTATTTAGTGCGGGTATGTTACTAATATATCCGCTAAACATACTGACATATACTTATTTAAGGTTTATTGAACACAAAACAGTTTACCCATAAATTACGTTATACAAATTTAATGATTTTTTAATAATTAATATTGCCATTGTTATATTATTCTTGCAACTAAGAATTAAAATTGAAAGTAATACTAAAAATGTAGCTGGGAATGATATTTTAGGGTGTATGTCATAATTTACGTTGAGTTCAGATGTCCTAATTCCTAGTTCTCCACGGTGGCAAGGATTTAGAGTATTAATAAGGACAAATGACTAAACTTTAGAATAAAAATGTTATGAGACTTTCAAAAGAAATGTGACATTTGTCTTTTAGTAAGCATTATTAATGTGAGTTATAGCATTTTTTATTAGAAGAAAATATTGTACTTTTTTTGCACTTTTTTCAACTTTTGGTACAGTGCAGTAACTCATCAAAATTTTACCTCGTGTTCTTCTACTCTGTTTGTAAAAGATATGTGTATACTTGTATGTTCAAAACTCGAAAATATAATATTTCCACGAGAAAAAGAAAATTATCGTATCTCTTTGTTCCCTATGCCTAAGATCAAGCAAAAAAGTGCATCAACTAAGAAAAGTTGAAACTAATTTTCATGTTTTTCTTATAAATAAACTCATAAGAAAAAGTTTTATGAGACATATTCATTAGTTTTTAACAAACTAAAAGTTTTAAGAAATTTTCAACAACAAAACTTTGTTAAGTAAGTAAACAAGACAAAAACTTTTAAATAGAGATAGATTCAATAGAGGGATAGAAAGATTATCACATCCTATGACTACACCTACATGTTCACAAACATGTTCTGTGCTATACTGGTGTACATATAAACCATAGCTGTCCGCAGACAATTTCAGAAGTGGGTAAATTTATTAGAATCTTAAAGTAATCTATTTGTTAATTATTATTTACGGGAGCTACAGAGCCCCGTTTTTGGTACCGCGGGCGTCACTGTATACAGCTGCTATTTGTTATAAAAAGTGTCGATAATAAATGATACTCATCATGTGATTTATGATATCGTGTACTTTATATAAGAGTTTTAATTGAAAACAATGAAACAAGAACAACAGTCAAGTTGCCTAAGACAACATAACCTATAAGATGAAATCTCGTACTAAAGTTCTTCAACGATGAGATGTAATTGAAAGGGTTTTAGAATTTTACTAGATTTATAGTATTATAGTATTGTTAGCAGACCGTTTACTAACAATATCTTACGTTTATTTAAGCATTCCCGTGCCGATACTGTTAGATAGCGATAAGTTGATGTTGAGATCAAACAAAAATATAAAACAAAGTACATATTGTCAGACCTCAGGCATATAATAATCTAGCTAGCTAATCTGGCTTTCTGTTGATAAAAAAATTAAATCTAGTTGTAAAAATACGTTTGATTGGAATTTATAACAGATCACGCATTTCTCTATCTAAGGCACTCACTATCTGTGTCACTGCATGCCGCTGTCGCCATCGCTTTCAGTTTCGGTTTTATGTACCATTTTCTCTGAAATTAGTATTCCGGTCCCGGATTTTAACTATACGACATTTGTGCGTGTCAGATGCTGCAGGGATAGAATTATGACGGTCCATGGGCCAAGGACAATACTTATATATGGTAGTAATACTAATTTAGTATGAACGGGACTAATTGGAAGTTCTATACAAATGGAAATGAGCACACTTTGTAATTACAATCTCAATAATTTATGTGTAATTAGTTGCGGCTTAGGTTTTCGACTACTAAAGTAATTATAAAGCACAGCTCATAACCTACTTTGTATGTAATAATGACAAGGAAAAGTTAATAGCCCTCATAAATACTAAGGACTACTATAGTTCATATGTAACGTAAAATATTTATACTGTTTAGTATTTCATATTTCCTAATTTGATTGTGAAACATGTCTTTTTCTATAGGAACGTGTTGATAAAGTTAGCTACTCAAATATTCATTTCTTTGTTAATTAGTTTATGTCAATGTTATAAAATATGAGTCACACGAAAACTAAATTAAAAAATGTGAAATGAAAAACAATTTCTTTATTTCTTGTTGTTATAATAAATTGCATATGAACTAAAACTAAAGTCATGAAACTTTGTAATAAAAAAAAACAACAAATAAATAAACTGATATTTATTTTTCATTATATGAGTATTATGTATAAAAAAAAAAGTTCTTTGTTCGTAAAGTAATAACTTTGAAAACAACAAAACTTTGGAAATCAATGCTTAACTATTATAATCCTCATTTTGTTCAATTTATTGGAAACACTCATGTTCCCTGGAAAAGGTCATGAGGTCATATACACGGTAAAAACGAAGAGATTAACAAAGTTTTATTTATTTTTTTTTATTTTTACATTTAGGAGAGTTAAGTCATTTCGTGACTGGAGTTTATTATGCGACATTTTAAGGCGAATTCATTCTTTTCTAGTTTTTAGTATGTTAGTCGTCATATACAAGTATAGACAGTAAAATGAAAAGATATGTTTAATTATTATAAGACATTAAAGGATTAAAATATATAGAAATTGAATATTAATCAACGCTCCTATGTGTCATTTGTTGTAAGAAGTAAAGAGCCTTAAGCGTCGTACACATACGTATGACTTAAACATGCTACATCCAACATCCAAAGTTGGAGGATGTTGTGCAACACGTCTACATTAGTGCGACTTTCATATTTGTCCGGTAAAAATATTCGAATCATTACACCCATACCCATAAAATTGTTTTTATTCAATGAATTTAAAACAATTGTAATAATTATTAGAAAATATGAATTAAATAAAAAATTATTTTGTAACTTTTGTATAATGAAAAAGTTGTTATCGTTACACTACTTGCTCTACATGTATTACAATTTCAATTAAAAACCCTTATATCTGTGCTCTATTGTATACAAAAATAAAAATACAATGTTAATGTTAAGTAAAGCATAAATAATCGTTTTACAAGAAAAGAAAATTCACAGTAATTTTTCTAATGCAAAAAAAACATTTTACTCTTATACTCGTATTTTTTCCTACATTTCTTGACTAACTAATTAATTTTTAATATCGTCGCAAACGAATACTAAAAAAAAGTATAAGAAATTAATTAACTTCACAAACATTGTTTTTAATAAGTTTCTGAATCTGAATCTTTTCTAAATTTAATTAAAAATAAAATTTTCAAAGCTAATTATTAATTTAGTTTATAAAAAGAACATCACAATGAAAATGGCGCTATTTATATAGTTTGTTATATACCATATCTTTTAAAAGTAACTTTTGCAATCATGTTGCTAACGCCATGCCATATGAATGTTATCAGTAGTTCGTTCTTATCATATACTCGCGCTTGTACCTGGAAGGCTGAATAAGGTAAACATGTACATAATTTTTTCGACGTACTAAAACTATTTACTTTGTAAGGAATCTGGAATAAGTACACTGTTAGGTACAATTGAAACATCAAGAACTATTTCTATTATAAGTTTGTAACAGTGTTTTATTGTTTTATAATATACAAGCTTAACCCGGCCACGTTTAGCTGTGGTTTAATCTGATAGAAAATGAATGGGAAAGTAAATAAGACACACACTTGTCACTTTCATAAGCAAAGAATGCGAGTACAGAGAAAAAGGGAAAGAAACAACCTATCCGTCCGCCTTGATTTCCTAATATAATTAAAATTATAATCTCTCTATCTTAGTTCCATGCGATGGAAAGCCGTACATTAAAAAAAACAAAAAGAAGAAAACAGAAAAAGTTTCGGTAAAATGTAATTTACATATGATTTAAAAAAAAATTTAACCTGCTTTTAGTAAAACTAACCCTCATCTTGTTGTAGAATTCCATGTCAAAGTCAAAGTACGAATTGGTGAAATCAAAGAAGATAAATTACCTGTAACAAAAAAAAATTACATTAGAAAAATTTCAAATTTATATACTTTATGTTTATTGTAATTAAATAGGAAGATTACAAATCAAAAGTCAATTTATTTTATATCACCTTATACTTTCGAATTACTCATCAATAGAAATTATTTAAATTTGACTCATTATGCTGTGTGTGACACATACTCGTTCTACATGTATCAATTATGTTGAAAAACGTCTATTAGAGTTTTGTAGCATAAAATATGCCACATAAAAAACTCCCTTAAACATTAAGAGCGCACGGGACCGTATTTGGTCATAGTCTTCTGAATAAACAATACATTGTTTAAAAGATACTATTGAATTTTAAAAATGTATAGATCATTGCTTATCAATTTGATTTTAATTTAATTTATTTACCGGTGGCCTATTTTCGATGAATTCTATCACCGGCTTGGTATTCTTTTATTATATTAGTGTTTGTGTTTTCGTAGTCTCATATATGTGGGCTACACTGATCCCTAATAAGTTGATTATTATATATGTATATAATCAATTTAACCTAATAACAAACAAACCCAGAAAATATTACTCTGATCCGGGAATAAGTCTCGAAGACACAGCAGTCACCATAAAGTATCAAAGCTCTCGCCCACTATGTCTCTAAATATTCAAATCATTCACACTTTTAAATTAATCAGTATAACATTCAAATATTAGTTTGAAGTGTTCTTTATACATTTACCTTAAGTTCGCATTTATGAACTCGCTAAATGTTCACTACGACTTTGTGAAGGTGACATACCTTGTCCACTTACTGCGTATTGACAGCGTAGGTTACTTTTATGCCCTGGGTTTACTCCTCCCATTCACATTTTGCCACCAACCGTGTGGAATTTCCACGACGAATCATCAAGCGTGACTGACACAGTGCGTGTCCTCGCGTAAATGAACGTACAATGTATTACATACATTGTTTACATTTATAGCGAAATGAGTTTTGGTTAAGCAAAGGGCAAATTACACTGAAAACTGCTGACGATGTAAAACGGCAAATAAACGAAACAAATACTTCTCTTTGTGTTAAAGAAATTTCGTAATGAGAAGAATTATGAAAAGAATAATATCGATTCAATTGAAATTCAAATAATATAACATTTATTGTATTTTGTTCACGATGCGAGAGTATAATAAATAGTATGTACAAGCATTTACAAATAACTTTTCTAATAAGCCATACACTTTGAATAATTCATAACAAAGTGTTCATAGAGGTAGAGCTATAAATTATCTTTCCACATTTCGCGTCATGAACACGCCTGGAGAAATGTTACAAGCTAATTACATAGAATTGTAACATTCGTATGTAAATCAGTAATATACAGTGCTGTGTATATAAATTAGAGCACGTTCAAAAAGTACGGCGTAAGTAGAGTACAGAGAACAAAGAGCACGCGTTTAGATGCCACAACATCCAGGAGTTGAGGTAGAGCAAGGAATATGATGCTAGAATTAAAGACAGAGGCGAAACTTGACTGAGACCATGAGCCCCATATTTTAGACCAGCAAATTTTGTGTTTTATTAGTGAAGTAATCTTTTTCAAAAGTCTCCAATACGTTATGGTTTTATGGTATATATACATCATTAATATATTCCTGAAATTCCGAAACGGTGAAAACTATCTGACTCTTACGCCAGTTTTACACCAGAGAGACAGTTTTGTTGTCAAAAAACAAAACAAAATCATATTTTGTTTTATTTTAAAACAGTTTTGTTTTTCGAAAACAATTATAAACATGATAAAAAACAACTGACAAGCGTAAATGTTCACAAAAATCAAAACTGCGTGTTCAAACCAAGCAGACTAAAAAGCAACAACAAATTTGTTTTTTTTTTACTAAAACAGCAACAAAAGGGAAAAATGTTTTAAGAACTGTGTCTTTGGTGTAAACATTGGTGTTTTTGTTCAAAAAAACAAGTTTTTGTTCGTGTTTTATTGAACTGTTTCTCTGGGTGAATCCGGCATTAATGCTTGAAGACAAAGTAATTTTTTTATTATATTACTACGATTTCATCTCGTATTAATTGTAATATAATAATTGTGTGTTTTCTAGATTTGTTTATTTATATGGTTGGTATATTTGTTTATTTTTTATTTGTTTATCATTTGGTGAATTAATTCTTTGCCTGTCATGGAATACATTTATTTCATCTCCGAGAATCGAGCCCGAACCTAAGCATAGGTGAGTGTTAGAGCCTATGACTTAATTACCTCGACCACCCAGAAGACAACAAAGCAACTTGTAATGAGGTGAAATTGTATTTAAAGTGAAACCAAAAATCTAACCAACCATTCGATGGCTTGGATTGATAAAAAAAAAAACTGATCTTTACATAACAAAAAATTAAATATTGTTAATATACGTATTATAAATATACTAGGGATATGTAAGAGATGCGGCAACATCGGGTCCCAAGATGAGGGGATGTAATTTAATTTCACAGTAGAGTAAACTACAAGGAAAGCGCCAAATAACCATCTCGCATCTTATATAAATTTCTCTCGGACCGGCACTGTATACAATAAAATTTATCTTGAGTCAAAAACAGTACTCCCAGCCTTTACACCAGGTACAAAGCAGCCTTCTAAAACACAGTAGTCTTTACAAACAGTGTATGTTACATTTTGTAATAGAAAGATATGTACTTATGTACTATAACATTATTAACTCATAAAGATTTGAATACTTAACTTAAATGAGCGTAAATAAAACTCAAAACTTTAGAGTTGTAATAATTGTGAGATGTGAGTTATTAAAACTAAGTTTTCTCTACTTACATATCGTTCAACGGCTCTTTGTTTGTGTTAGCATTCGTCTAGAAAGCAATGACATTGCTGTATTAAATTTCTACTCCATTTTATGTGTTTTTTAAAGTAACAGTCTTATAATTTAATACATTGCAGATATAATTATACAGATACAAAAAAACACGGACAGTCACGTGTTAAATATAGATTATTCATGTACTTGACAATGTATGAAATTGTCTTTAGTCATGACGAATTTAATTATAGGCACTCGCAAGTGACACGAACTCAGGTGTAGAGGCGTATTTATGTATAGGCTCTAGAGGAGGTTCTAGGTGCTGCGTAATATTAACCCTTTCGAATACTTAACCTTTTAAGCATGTAAACCGCGTATGTTGAGTTCCATGGAAAGACAGCGTTATACAAATCGCGTTATACAAGATAAAGAGTTTTAAAGACATTCTAAACATCTTCTCTGACATTGCAATCTTGCGTTTTAAGGTCTGTCGCACACTGCAAGCGTATTTAAGCGACGACGAATTCGGACTTAAACCGGCGGCTTGGTTGAGCAGCTACAACTATCAGTTCTAGGATAATTCTTTGCGTGTGTTGTGTCACAATACATACATACCATGTACCGGATACGACAATACACTAAGTCAAACTTGTGTACTGTAGGGTGTATTGGAGTTGTTTTGCACAAACTTTACTTATAATGAGAGCAAACTTTTACTTTAATTTTTATAGATACACCACTGTTATGAAAGAGACTATTGCATTTTCTATCATATCCCCTTCCAGTGTATTCGTTTGGTTAAAATTCGCTGATATACGCTTCCAGTATGACAGCTACGTAACGCCCGTATTCGGATGACTTACGGTTGTAGTGTGCAGCAGCCCTAACTCACTCGTCCATTACTGTAGTATTAAATTATCTAGATAATTATCAAGGTAACTCAGAATAATCAAATTTATTACGTGTAACACTGTAACATATATAAGCATAATCCATGTTGCGTGTTGGTGTTGCACTGGCCTGAATGCACCATTGTTTCACTCGTACATGTAATATTCATGCAAAATTATTATTGTTTATAAATAATTATTATCGGTATTACACTTACGCAATAGTTACACAATAGTTGATAACAGAAAATGTTGATAAAAAAACTAAATTACGAATAGGTGATAATGCAGATTTTATTACTAAACGAACTGTGAAAACATAAAACAAAAAATAAAATTTAATATAAATTCAATCTTAAAACGAATAAACTTATATTGAAAAATTGATCATAAAAAAAAAATCGAGAAAGTTCCATAAACCGGAAATGAAAAACACTTAAAGTTTCCATTGACCTCAAAACATATCTATTTCCATGTACTATTTAGCATTTATTTGGTAAATAGTACCATTTGAGCTGGAAGCAATACCCGTAGACGATTTGTAGTTTCCTTATAGTGGAACGAGGCTACAATCCAACGTTATTACACTATATAAGTAACAATATTAGATTTAGGAGGTTCTAGGATAGTTTGTTGGATAGCAATTCGTCGTGGAATCAATATCGTCGATATAGAACATGTATCGTCGAGAACGATCTTTTCCAAAATCTATTTTGATTTAGAGTTTTCAACGAAAAAAACCCTACTTATTTAAGCCGTTCTGAAACCCATATCGGTTAAGCGATGAAAAAAAGAAACCTAATAAATATTTAAAAAAAATGAATTTTGTTTTGTATTAACCATCATTTAGTGGTCATTCAGTTCATTAGTCAGGCATCTCTGAATACTATGTTTTGAAATAACAACGGCTCAATATTCGAATTTCAAGTTGCATTCGCAAGTTTATCTGCATTATTATTTTATTTGATTGCGTTTATAAGTTAGCTGAATATTAAATCAGATCAGAGGAAATCAGAGGTAATTTTACATATACATAATTGCATATTAAATTCAAATTACGATTTTTCGAAGATGGATGACTATAAAATATTAGACTTTTTAAAACGTAAAATGAAAAATAATATAAATATTTGTGTATTTTTGTTTTGTCTTCTGTCATTTTCTATTCTATCAAAAGATGTTCTTCTTCTTTTTATAAAATTAGTATCTGACAAAATTTAACATTATCCAGAATTTGCCTCGAAACATTCTCAACAAGAACTTAGAAATATTATTCTCGAAAACTTTCTTAAATCTCCTTCGAATACTGATCTATTACTAATTGCTATGCTGAATGTATTATAGTATTTCATTCGAATTTTAAGTTTTTCGTATATTTGTAAGAAAGATCCAAAAACAAAACTTTCATAAGTAAAATACCAGCCGAACAACTAGTCTAATTTGTTTAACTTCTAAATCACATTACTGTCTTACGCTGCATTATTTCTATACCTCTTGTTTCTTTGTTTTGCTTTAAATACACCAGCAATAGAAATAGATGCAGGTACGACTCGAAATTCTCGTATGAAGAACTAGAATGACAAGTCATAAAGCCACCAGATTCCTGGAAAGATAACTAGTGTTGGCAAACAAATCATAATAAAAAAAAACAAACGCAAAAAACTTCCCAGTCTGTGTTTTATGTGCTTAGTATGTATAACAACAATTATAATTTTATGACGACGCGATGTATTGCAGCTAAAACAAGTTGTGCAGATGACAAAAGAGGCAAGATCTTAGATTGTTTTGTAAAAAAAACAACGATATACTCGTTTCAGACAGATATGATAATGCATGAAGAATATATGGTATATTATACACTGTTATTTCGAAAATATAACACTTTTCTAGCGCTTGTGAGTATCGAATACTTGAATATTGAAGACAATGCCACCTCAAGACCAGGAAACATCTCATACTTTGAGATACATGTGACGGATGTGTTTACATTTTGAAACAAGGCCTTAACTGTTCCTAAACCAATTTTTAAGAATAAACAACAAAAGTAAATTTAACAATTTTATCCCGAAAAAATAAACCATTACGTAGACATCTAAATAGGTACTGATCTCTTATTTTAAAAATGTTACCAAAATATATGGTTTAGAAAGTAACAGTGTGAGTCTGCTAGTTCTGCAGTAGACTAATTTCATACGTCACATAGTTCTCGAGTCTAGAAAAACCATGCGCTCTATCCAATGCCAAATAGTTAAATAATTCAAGCTCTGGAAACTTTTCATCCATGAAAATTTAATAACAAAAAAGCAAAGTAAAGAATAGAACAGCATTCAAAAACGACAATGTGTAAGAGAAGAAAAGAGATGGAAATATATAAATAAAGTCCTTAAGTAAATAAATGTCTATTGTGAAAAAGAGCAAAAGAGACAGACCATTAGCGCGATTCTCTGCACAATACAAAATATATAACAAAAGATTTAAAAAATATAAAAAGCAGGAACTTGGAAGTGAATTGTTAGGTTCACTAAAATATAAATTTAATTAAAATTAATTTAGTTTGAAATGTATTTAATGGCTGCATTTAATGGCTGCATCCATTGTTTATGTGTTACTTAATAAATAAGTTCATTAGAGTGATAGTGCTAATTAAGTCAAATAAATAGTTTGTAAACAATTTACTCAAGTTTACTTTGATGTACAGTCAAAGATAAAATATTTGTTTGTTACTTATTTTAATTAAAATTATTATAATGTTTTGATATATACTTTTTTATTAACAAATTTTATTAAAGGAGAAAGACTATCATACAGACAGGTCCGGATTAACCTTTTCCGTAGAAAACAAAACATGGTAGCTATTTTAAAAGTTAATTTTTAAAAAGGACTTCTTCGGATTATATAATCCTTAAAATGGTGTCTTTAAGAAGATCCATGAGTATGCTTGCTAATATATAAAAGATTAAAGGTATTTTTCTTAAAGGAGTAAAATAGGTCACAAAACGTTGAATATTATGTAACAGATAAGTTTTGTTTGGTTGGATAAACCTTAATTAAATACACGTAACTGTGTTCGGAGGATTAGAATCATTAAGTTTTATTCACTTTAAATGTAATTATCTATATGTTTCTTACAATGCTGTACATATCACACCTCCTCCAATCATACACCCTTCTATTTCCCAATCAATCAACCTCCTCCAATTAAATCTTATTTACTACAGAGCAGAATTTCTTTTTAATTTAAATCTATGTTGCAAGAGTTTTTAATGTAAATTTAATTTAATTTTTAAACGATGAATTCAATCTTTTTTAAATTGTTCAAGAAATATTTTTATAATTGTGTGTACTTCATACATTTTTCGGTTTTATACATTTAATATATTCGTGACTACAAATTACCTGACTAAAAAAGGTCTATTAAATCATATTGAATTATAATGTTATATTTCTTTCAGGAATGAGTGTAACGAGTTATTAATTATATCAATTTACATAACTAACGAACAGGGTCGTAAATCTAATCGATAAAAAAGGTAAATAACGCCAGCCCTTGTATCTCTGAATCATGTTTCTCTGAAGATTAAATAAATATGTATATCTAAGAACGATTTACTGACAAATTCTTGTAACAAACTATGACCGGTAAACACAGTTATGTGCATTAAAAATTTATCTAACATAACCTATCTGCGTGAACAGGTTTACGTAATATACAACATTTTGTGACCTATTCCACTTGGCATTATTTCCCTCTAAGCAAGATGTATACAATGAACGGTTTCGCGATAAATTGCTTATTGTCGCGATAAACACCAACAAAAAATACAAGTCAGATCTAAAATTAGATATTACTAACTTATTATAATTTCACTACATGAAACAAAGCAAAATAATTAATCGTTATGATAATTAAAAAGCTTAATTATGAATGCGTTGCTAACGAATTCTTAAAACACAAAACATCCGGCATGTTTGTGTAATACATTTATACAGAAAAAAATTATATGTATTATAAAAAAAAAACTAAAATTTCTTCATGTTTACTTTTTACTTACTTACAGTTTTTTGTTTTAACTTATTTTAATTATTATAATTACAACACATTTTGAAGATATCTGACACCGGAAGTGTATAATGAAATGTGGATTTTATTAATTTGACGAATTAGTCTGACATTTTGTAGAGCTATATACTACTAATCATAGAAACTGATACAGACCGATACATCAATGGCCCAGATTTGTACGGCAGACCGCACGGGTCTGCCACCGTACTTAGATGCTTTTTAGATATGAATAATGCCATACCGAAATAGATACCGATAGATTACTAGAGAATATTGAAATAGTTTTATAAATTATATGTAAAAGTATTATATGTTAAAAATGTTATGATTGTGATAATGGCTATAACATTAAAAAAAAATTTTTTTTTATAAATATCGGTAATTATAATGTTTTAATTTTTTTGTTTTCTTTAAAAAAAAATTACATAAACAGTAATGCGTTATTACATTACATTATTTTTATATGCATTAATTAATTTATCTGCTATGTATTACAATACATGAGCTATGTATAGTCTATAGTATAACCTTTAAAATTTATTGTATGATAATCGGGATAGTCTATGATAAGGTCCACAAAGTAGTCAATATTGTCCCTTACGTGGTCTAAAATAGTCTAATTATATTGCTAATAAATACAGCAATTATAATATGCTATAAATAACATACACTATAAAATAAACAATACATAAAGCCTCTAAAGATATATCTTATATCGCATCACTCAATAAGTACACAGGATGACAATCCTGATTTACAAAATAGTACCAGCCATCACACGATATGTGTTAAAATTTCATGATATTCCAATTATTAGTTTACGACTTACAGTGATTTTAGTGACGCTCCTTTTGTAACTTTGAAAACAATGAAAAAATCTAAATAAGAAATAACTAAGCTTTGCTTTTTAATAGGAAAAAATATCATTCAAACAAAGCAAAGGTTTGACAAGTGTTAGTTAGACTTGGTATACACAAGAAATTTAGATTGTCAATAGTGGCGCCATTTATCCTATGAACTTATCGAGTGATGTGTTAAGTGCATATTATTTAAGTAGCCTTAATTAAGTATTTAAGTAATACCGTTTATTCAGAGTAATAAGAAGTTAAAACTTAATAACAAATTAAAAAACATGCAAGTAAACTTAAGTAGAAATATTTACAATTACATTAGTTTTATAAACTGGCACCGTGCTTACTTAAAATATTTAAATACCAGATCACTGACAATGAGATGCAGACAGTTTTGATTTCATTTACTTACTACTTGATTACAGAGACTTTCTATTGAGATATCACATTTCTGAGATGATCTATTTCACTTTTTTAACTCATATATTTCAACATTTCATATCGCTTGGAATACATTTGTTTTACTTTAGTTAGAAATCTTATAATTAAACTTATTATCAAATTACATTTGATAACATTTAATTTCAGTATTTATTAAAGCATTGCTAATATTAACTATACCATTATAATTCAGTCTAATGGTTAATAAGGGCAGTCTTCTCTCAACAACTGCACAATTCCAGGTAAATATTTTATTTCACTCACTCACGGCCTCACTGTTTAGGGGGAACTCCAACCAACAAAATTATGAGTGAATTAGCCTACATAATATCAACATGGATTATATTCCCAAATGTACGAGGTGGAAGATTTGCATTTAAAATGAGCAAAACCTCAAAATAATTATTTTCTGAAAATTAAAAAAAAAAAATAACTCAAAAATCTTCATAAACTTCTTGGAAGGATATGTACGAGTAACATTTAAAAATCTTACAAAAACGTTTAACTCTGAATGGCAACATAAACATAAAATTAAGAGAACTGGTTCCTTTATGCTCACGGCATCAGAACAGAGATATTGCATTGCATCGTTACCTGAGAATTTATGTGCATATGAACGTTCACCTCGGGCAAGGTCTACCTGTATACTTTACATGTAGAGCAGGATATCCACAAAAACTCTACATTTAAACATTTATAAAAAACATTTTCATATTTTTATTTATGTTCTATATTCATTTCTGTTGAAATAACGCAAAGTTAATTCAATATGAAGAAACTGTCCATAAAATAAATTTTGCACTGGATAGAATCAATTTATGATTGCTAAAAGATTGTTTAAAGAAATTCCTCTTTTATCTTTTAGTTTTAGAAATACATGTAGTATTTCAAGTTTTTTTAACATAAAGTTATCTTTTACGTAATTTTTTTAATCTAATAGATAACGTGTTTAAACTATTTTATTGTTATTAAAATCATAAAAATAATACAAAACAACCTATTTAAGGAATAATAGAATCAAAAACAGGGCTTTTTCATTTTTGTATCTTTAATATCACAAGAAATAAATTATTTAGTTAAAATTAAAATAATATATTACTATTTTTCGTTAAAGTAAAATATTATATATATTTTTGATTTCGTATTTGTACTCTTATATAAATATTTATATAAAACTAATGTTATTTAAAGGTTAAAACAGAAAGGAAAGTTTATAAATTCTACAACGCAAAAATACGTCTACCCGATGATGTACCAGATATTAAATCATCAAACAAAATCTGAAAGTTAGTTGACACCAGAAGCTATTGGCGGCATTTACAATACTTATCTCGTTACTGTATTTTATTTATCACTTGTTCCATTTTATAAAAAATGTAACACGTAATAATTTTTGTAAGTACAAATTTATTAATTATTCCGATAACGTGACCTTTGACACGAGGCGGTCTGTTGCTCGTAAATATATCTTTAGTAGATTAGTAGAACATAACACACTCTTAAACTGGGTTTAATGTTTACTTAATTGCTGCATTATGCAATAACAACTTCTTTTATTGGTCTGGTTTTCTATTTTTTAATTTTTTTTTTTTTTTTTTGCAATAAAAAATTATTATGTTGTGTTTTTATTATTGCGAAAGACATAAAATATAACTAAAAACACTGCTATTATATTATATCATTAATTCATTATATGAAAAATAATAATCAGTGCCGTACTTCGACTTGTGAAGTATTAAGTTTAGATGCCCTAACTAATAACCATATGCTGTGGTAAATAAATATTCTCGGTTAATCATTTAGGATAATATTGACGCAAATTTGGAAAAGTATTTTGATTCACCTCACGAAAATATTATTAGCAAAGCTTAGAGCTAAGATCCAAGCAGTTGTGAAATGATCTTCCATTTCCTACAATCCCTTACTATCACTAAAAGGCATTCTGTTCAAAAGGGTTTAGCAACCTTTGTCAAAAAAGTTATGAATGAACTTTTTCTTTTAATTATATTACTGCGATTTCAGCTATACAGATTATATCTCACATTTATTGAAATATAATAATTATGCAGCTATTAACACCGTCTTTTTGGTTGCGAGAACGTGATTTGAACTGGTAGTGATCGGAATGTAAAATTAAAAAAAAAAAAAAATATGTCTAACGAGCCCGAGAAATCATCAACAGAAAAAATTCTATCTATTCTACCTTCGGAAATCGAATCGGGATCCAAGAAAACTGAATTTTGGACCTTGCTATGTCAGCCACCCAGAGGACAGTTACATTGTACTATATCTATAAAATTTATCTGCAAAAAGAATAATTACTTATTTTTTTCGTTCATTATATTTCAGTTCTATAATTTTTAAAACTTTCTTTATCTTTGCAACATTGTACTCTTCCTTAAAAAAGGTATGTGCATTGTGCAACAGATAAAGACAAACTAATAAGAATAATTACTATTACTACTACAATGAATCAATTCTCAGTACGTAAATATGTATAATAGATATGGAAAGGGTGAATTCCTTTAAAATAATAAATTTAGAATTTTTTAAACGTTGATTATGATGTTCTACCGACCCAAATATTGGTCTTTCCTTATATTTTCACTTTATATAGGTGTCGATATTGTTGCATGACAAGAGACTAGAACGGCAACGACTTAGATGAACAAAAACGGCATTGAAGTACGTCCACGAAATAAATGTTAACAAAATTGGTAGAAAATATTGATACAAACATACGTAAAGGTAAGATAATAGTACCGGACTAAATGTTAATCTATTTTATTTTTTCAATTGTGCCACATACATATCATAAATGAAGGCACACTTATATATTGTTGTCAATCCCTGCATCTAACGACAAACATCTTCAACAACACTAACAGAAAGTTACTTGCTGACAATGTATGGTTCTATATTCACATATTAATATTTCTACCATGTTTTCGTGGCATAAAATCACCTACCTAATGGTGGGGGGTGATATTTTAGCATCTCAAATAAGGGTGTTACATGAATTATGGGTTTACAACAGAAATGTCGCAAAGCGATAAACACGTACACTGAATTTTTAATGTGAATTCAAAATGTAATTTATCTTTCTCTTTCCGTTTACGCTCTTCCTCTCTTTTGCTCTCCATTCTCTCTTTGTGATATTATCCCGCATATGTACTACGTACAGAACGGCCACATTCCTTCTTAATATATGCAAAGTAATTATAAACCACGTTCAAGAGGATTTTGTTTTTAATCTGAATAAATTAAAGCATAAATCACATGGCTTTAAAACAATCATTTTAAATTAGAAATATTTTTTCATAGGATATTCTTATTTTTTTATGTAATATATTATGCAAGGAAAGGAATTTATCATTTTTACTTGTCATATTTGTATAATAACTGTAATATATTTTACCCGTTTATCGATATTTCACCAGAAAATAATTATTTATAGCAGTACAGAATCCATATTAAAATATTTTATGAAATGAGAAAATTTGACTTTTTATACCACTACTACTACAGTTGTTAATTCCCCCCAGTTGCTATTATGAACTTTTAAAACTGGATGCATAAAAATATGCGGCAAGACGTGACAACACAGTATCAGAAAATCACGAAATATGTGTGATTTAATTTATAAATTCTAATTATAATCTTAGTTTTTTTTATCATAATAATTTTGGGCTTGCATAATCTTTTCTCCCAACTATAAGTATTGTTGTAAAATTGTGTCGTATTGTCGTTCTGGAGGAGATTACTCAGCTTACTAGTACATTCTGCAGGGATGCTAGCTTCTGGTAGTAGATTCTTCAGTTGACGACTTCCAACACCAATTACAGTAGTAATCGAATATCTTTCTTAAGATGATTAATAAGGATTCTTGTTCAGACGGTGTATTGTTGCAATTAGAGAATACTTGAGCGGTCTAAAGTAACCTCGTTGCGACATGCGACGGTTGAACAATTAGTATCTTTTTATTACTATTAATACAAACACTTTTATTAAAATATATCATTTATTCGTTGTAATATTATATCTGCTTACTTAATTACAATAGTATTTTATTAGATTAACGAAGATGACAGATATAAAACAAAATGTAATTCTATAGTGTTATAATTTAATTAATAGTTGAAATGTGCTCACTATTCAATACGTACGAAGTTGCGAATAGTAATGCTTGCTTTGAGACTCAGGAGAAGACTGGCTTTCAGCGTCTTGTGCAATTTAATATATAATAATTTATTTCACATCACAGAACGCCAATACTGAATTACCAGCATTAAATCAATATTAATCTCCACAAACCAGAGACAATATTTATAAGCGCTAAACTTAAATAATTATTCTTTACAATCTTAATACTAATACAAAAACTGTTTACATAATATAATTCTATTACATAATTAACATTTAATATCATTAAAAATAAAAGGTAAGTGCGACATATGCGTACTTACAACACTCCTCAACCAAAGAAAAGGAACGCATATAAAACAAAACATATGCGTTTCTGCTCTAAGGAAAAGAAAAAGGAAAAATTGTGATAGGGGAGATGTCGTACATATCACAACACCCCCTTTCAAAAAAAAAGGGACACGTATAAAAACAAAATATACGAGTTACAATTCTAGAAAAAAACAAAAAGAGAAGCAAAGTGTCGACAACGATTCTGATCCCATCGTATAGAGTTAACACTGCTCCACAAAACAATCATCCCTGACAAAATCCATTTCATTCGTCAAGTTTTTATTCATTGGTACAAAATCTCTTCAACCTATTATTATGAACTACCGTATGTTTTTTACCAATTAGTATTTCTGTATTAACAGGGGATATAATTTTAGTAACTTTATACGGTCCTACGTATAAGGGTAAAAGTTTTTTTGACTGTCCTTTAGTTGGTAACTGTTCATTTCTTAATAAAACTAGTTCGTTTACTTCAGGTGTGAAAAGAGAATTGACCCTTTTATCAAAATATAATTTTGTTTTTTCTTTGCTTTTAACCAAGTTATTTATAGCAAGTTCCCTCGCTACTTGTAACCTGTGTTTGAGTTCTACTATAAAATTATTATAAGTATTTACCTCAATTGGTTCTTTATAAAAAATTGAAGGCAGATTTGCCTTATGTCCATAAATTAGTTCGAAAGGAGTAAAACCGGTCGCTGTATGCGGAGTTGTGTTATACACGAACATTGCATAGGGAATCCAATTTATCCAATCATCCTGCTTTTTACAAAAATTCCTTAGATACTCGGCAAGGGTTCTATGAACTCTTTCTAAGGCACCGTTGGTTGCTGGTCTAAATGCTGTTGTTTTTAATTGTTTAATTTTTAACAATTTGCATATATCTTTAAAAATTTTTGACATGAAATTTGTTCCTTGGTCTGTTAAGATCATATTAGGAACTCCGTACCTACAAATAACGTTAGTTACTAATGCTTTCGCGACAGTATTTGCCTCCTGGTTTATAATAGGAATAGCTTCCGTAAATTTAGTAAGGTCATCCTGTATTGTTAGTAAGTATTTGTATTTGTCGTTGTCGTCTTTCTTGGGAAGATATACTATGTCCAAAGCCAACCTTTCGAAACTATGTTTCGAAGTCGATGTAATTGTTAATGGGCATTTATTTAATTTGCACACTTTATTCTTTTGACATGATACACATTGTCTAATAAAATTTTTAACTTTTCTAATCATACTTGGAAATTTAAAGTGTGATTTTAATCGTTTAATTGTTTTAGAAACTCCTAAGTGGCCTGCTGTGGGATTAACATGAAATTCCGAAATTACATTGTTTATTAACTCAGGGTCACTAATTTTAAGTATATTGTCATTATAAATGTGTACTATTATATTTGTTTTATCAAAGATATGTCTGATCATAGTTCGTAACTGGGCAAAATCTAATTTACTTAGTTCAGACTCGAACCTGTTCATAGCTATGTTAGTAATTTTGTGTAAAGTACAAAAGTTTTTCAGATTCACTAATGCCAAAAATATTTCTTTATAATTTGGTAGATTAAAATGAAATTCCTTAATTATTAAACAGATAATAAATCTAGTATCAATTTCAACATATGCAATTTCTGATACTTCTTTTTCTTGTATTAGAAATGCATTGATACTACTAAATTTATTGATTAATTCAGGAGAATTTCCAATTGAATTTTTAAAATCTTTTGATACAAAATCTACTAATGAAAATGACGTCGGTGCGTCATATAAACTTTTATCATGTTCAATTACTTTATTGTTTATGATAATTTTATTTTTAATTATTTCTAAATAATTTTCGTATGTGACATCCATTGTTTCAACCTGAAGTGAGTATACGCGACTTAGGGCATCTACGTGTGGAATCGAACTACCTGGTCTATATATTACTTCGTAATTATATTCCTCTAGTTTTATCCGCCAACGCATAAGTCTAGAACTCGGGTCCTTAATACTCATTAACCAAGTCAAGGCTTGATGGTCTGTTACGATACTAAAAAACTTTCCATAGAGATAGGGTCTAAAATGAGCCACAGCCCATACTACTGCTAATAACTCACGTTCAGTAGTTGTGTAATTTTGTTGTGCCTTATTTAGAGTTCTTGAAGCATATGCTATTGGGTGGCTTCCCTTAATAGTACCTTGTGAAAGGACTGCACCTATAGCATTTTTACTTGCATCCGTGGTTACAACGAAATTTTTACTAAAGTCCGGGTATTGCAAAACAGGTGATATGGTTAATTTATTTTTTAAAGTTTTAAATGATTCGTCGCATTGGTCTGACCATTCTAATACTTTAACATTACTGTTTGCTGCATTATATAGTGGTTTGGCTATCTCTGCGTAATGCGGTATATGTCGGCGATAATAACCAGACATACCCAAAAATGTTTTAATTTGTTTAGGACTGTTTGGAATGGGGAAATTCTTTATTGCTTCTACTTTAGAAGGATCTGGTAGAATACCTGTTTCATTAATAACGTGACCTAAATAAATCAAATCTTTATGTAGAAAGTTACATTTGGATGGTTGGAGCTTCAAATTATGTTCCCGTAATTTAGAAAAAACGTTTTTTAATCTTTGGTTGTGCTCAGAAATGTTTTTTCCAAAAATGACTACATCGTCCAGATAGATTAAGCAATCTATTCCTTGCAAACCTGTGAGAACGTGAGACATAAGTCTCTGAAACATGGGGGGGGCTCCTTTAAGTCCGAATGGCATTCTTACAAATTGATAGTGTTTAAAGTTCGCACTAAATGCTGTTTTCTCTTTATCTTCGGGAAGCATAGGGACCTGGTGAAAACCGCTTGCTAAGTCAAGGGTAGAGAAAAATTTTGCACCACTAAGTTGGTCCAGTATATCATGTATAAGAGGCAAAGGATAGGCGTCACTTGTTGTCTGCTCGTTAAGTTTACGGAAATCGACTACTACGCGGAATTGTTTATTACCTAACGCATCTGGTTTTTTTGGTACTACTAATAAAGGTGCGTTATAGGGTGAGTCGCTTTCTTCAATTATGTTGTTGACCAACAGTTCCTGAATATGCTTTTCCACAATCTCTTTTTGCGCATGGGGCAATCGATACGGTTTAACGTTAACGGGTTTAGAAGAATTAATCTTTATCTTATGACTTAATGCGCTCGTACAAGATAACTTGTCTCCCGGTAAAAAAAATATGTCATTAAAGCTGTCACAGATTTCTATTAATTCTGTTACTAATTCTGAATTGACATGTGAAAGATTTAAATTGTTTAATAAAAGTTCCTTACGGTTGTTAGGACTTGATTTTGAAAAATGGTAAATACTAAATTGATCTATCGGTATGATATTCGGTTTGAAATTACTAAGTATTATATTTTTTATTGAAGAATTTATTATTGAAATATAGAAAATATTTTTGACGGGCTTGATTAATGCATTAGCTAAAAAAACTTCAGGTAACAATTCCCTGGCTACACAAACTCCTACTGTAGAACCTGACATAGGAATTATCTTCCTCGTACGTGCTGGTAAAACGATATTGTTTATATTTATAAGTGGGAGCTCAATTACTTTGCCACATTCTGAGAATTGTACACTGTTCATTTTTAGATTAATTACTGCATTTAGTTTCCGTAAAATATCTAACCCTATAATTCCATCGTGTTTAATGGGGAAATTTTCTGACACAACCTGTAAAGTTTGTTTCGACTTATTACTATCTAAAATTATAGAAGTTTTCAGTGAACCTAAGGTATAAGGCGTGCCTTCAGAAATACCCTTCAATAGAATTTTAGATTTATTATTAATTCTGACATTGTTATTTAAAATATTTTGTTTAATCAAGGAGATTTGAGAACCAGTATCTAATAAAAATGATACGGTTTTAGCTTTGGCTGCGACCATCTTGAATTGGATAGTGTCAACTGTTTGCTTAGCCTTAACATTTTTATTTTTACTGTCAAAACTTAGAATATCATTATTATTTTGTAAATTACCCGTATTGATCTCATCAAAATCATAAAAAAAACATAATTCATTATTTGAATTGTGTTGTGTCTTGTTAGTAAAAGATACTTGAGAACCATCAGATATAAGATGTTTCGATCTTTCACAACAAGTAGAAGGTTCTGATAAAATTGTGGCCTCCCTACAAGTATTAACTTGAGCAATAGGGTTACCCGTATCTAGATTTTCCTTCTTAATAAAACAATACTTTTCTGTATGACCACTTTTCTTACAATGGTTACAGAACAAATTTTTAGTTTTTGTTTCGACCTTATTAGGAATTTGCTTGCTTGAAACTGGTTTACTATTAGAATTAGGAACGCTTGGATATGTTTTGACTTTAATATGCCTTCTTCTTTCTAGATTGCGCCACCGTCTCTCCAGAAACTCTGTAAATTCATTTAAGGTTGGTAATTCAGAATTATTTCTGTTTTCCCATTCCTTTGACGAATTAAAATCTAATTTGGTCTTTAAAATATGTATTAACATAAAATCTGAATGATTAGAATATATCCCCAATTCGGTTAATGCTCTAATCGATTCATTAATTTCATCTAGTAGTTTTTTGATATTGATTTCGGACTCTAAACGTATAACATTGTAGTTTATTAAATTGTTTAAACAGGTTTCAATAAGTGCTACCTTGTTATCATAACGTTTACAAAGGATGTTCCAAACAATTTCGTAATTATCATTTGTTAAAGGATAATTCTTTATGAGTTTGAGTGGTTCTCCTGACAAATTTAACTTTAAATAATGCATTTTTTCAATGCTTGATAGTTTACTATTATTACGAATTAAATTTGTAAATAATTCCATAAAACTTTGCCAATTAATATATTCTCCATCAAAAACGGTTAGTTGCATTGGACTTAAGTTCAGATTTTTTATTGAATCTATACTTTTTGAGTCGTCTACAATATGTGTATCATTCTCAAATGTTTGCTTATAATTCAACAAGTAAATAAGAGTGTCGTCATAAATACTTTCAACTTCTATAGACTTACTAACGATAGCCGAAGCTTCTTCATTTTTTAGAGTTGGAAGCAATGCTTCTACGATACTACTATATTTAACCCAAGCTTTGTCTAAGTTTTTGATTTTTAATTCAACTATTGTTAAGGATGTTGATTGGACTTCTAGATTTTTTGAAAACTCATTAATTAGATTGATTGTATTCTCAACTAGTGTGAGTGAATGAACGTTCGGTGCCATAGTACTTAATTAAAGTTATATATAATATACAGACTAAAGATTATTTTGTACCAATAAACGACTCTCCGAAAAATAGGATTCTGACAAGGAAAAATTGTTAGCGAAAACAGTAACTCACTGGAAATTTCCGATGGGGCTCAGACACCGCAGTTGTAACAGGAAGGTAGTCTCTCTGATTGAACAGACTGCTATCTAACTGCTTCAGCTCTTTACTTCTCCTTTTCAAAATTCTTTCTCGTTCATAAAGATGTTCTAAAAATATTAAACATGAATTAATATAATTGTAGAAACAATTATAGGAAATATTATAGTAGATATTCAAAAGTATTGGATATAATACTAAAAATATTGAACAATGATGCTACAAAATTGTTATTTTATAACAAATATTCAAAAGTATTGAATATAATACTAAAAAATAATAGCTTCAATGAATTACAAGGATGCTACTAATAGATAGGTTATAGCAAATATTCAAAAGTATTGAATATAATACTAAAAAAATAATAGCTTCAATGAATTACAAGGATGCTACTAATAGATAGGTTATAGCAAATATTCAAAAGTATTGAATATAATACTAAAAAAATAATAGCTTCAATGAACCACAAGGATGCTACTAATAGATAGGTTATAGCAAATATTCAAAAGTATTGAATATAATACTAAAAAAATAATAGCTTCAATGAATTACAAGGATGCTACTAATAGAAAAAAAAATACAATTATCAATTTATGATAATAATTGTATACAAGATAAAAAGATACTGTCTTATTATACTTAACAAAAAAAACTTTCGATTTTGATCTATGTACAGCTGTGTGCAGGGTTCTGGAAACGATTAACATCAGTTTAGATTATTCCATTTGTTCTAGAAGCATCCATCCATTCGCTGGGGGCAAAAGATTTCTTTTTTTTTTCTGGTTCAGCGGGCTGTTGTTTTACATCCACCGGACTTGTAGAAAAATTATGTGAAATACAGATGAATTGACGTTCTATCTCGTACTCTTCGGCAATCTTGGAAATAATCGATCGACGTAGTGGTATCCAGAATAATTGATCTGCATCCAGGTGTAGAATATATAGAAAAAAATTTTGGGCGTACCTCTTGGATATTTATGTGTAGGAATATCTCTTCGAGACCCCACCTGACACCAATGTTGTAAAATTGTGTCGTATTGTCGTTCTGGAGGAGATTACTCAGCTTACTAGTACATTCTGCAGGGATGCTAGCTTCTGGTAGTAGATTCTTCAGTTGACGACTTCCAACACCAATTACAGTAGTAATCGAATATCTTTCTTAAGATGATTAATAAGGATTCTTGTTCAGACGGTGTATTGTTGCAATTAGAGAATACTTGAGCGGTCTAAAGTAACCTCGTTGCGACATGCGACGGTTGAACAATTAGTATCTTTTTATTACTATTAATACAAACACTTTTATTAAAATATATCATTTATTCGTTGTAATATTATATCTGCTTACTTAATTACAATAGTATTTTATTAGATTAACGAAGATGACAGATATAAAACAAAATGTAATTCTATAGTGTTATAATTTAATTAATAGTTGAAATGTGCTCACTATTCAATACGTACGAAGTTGCGAATAGTAATGCTTGCTTTGAGACTCAGGAGAAGACTGGCTTTCAGCGTCTTGTGCAATTTAATATATAATAATTTATTTCACATCACAGAACGCCAATACTGAATTACCAGCATTAAATCAATATTAATCTCCACAAACCAGAGACAATATTTATAAGCGCTAAACTTAAATAATTATTCTTTACAATCTTAATACTAATACAAAAACTGTTTACATAATATAATTCTATTACATAATTAACATTTAATATCATTAAAAATAAAAGGTAAGTGCGACATATGCGTACTTACAACAGTATTCTTTGATTTCAAAAAGGTTAAGAGCCACTGCTCTAGGCATTCTATTAATTAAATAAATGAAAAGAAGTATTAATTAAACGCATAACTACTCGACAACGTTTAACATTTATTATAAAAATGGTTGCTTTAATAATATTGTTGGATTTTTAACCAATGATGTTCTTTCAAAATATAAAATAACCTTCTCAGTCTAAAAAAAGAAAATAAATGCGACACAAACATGGCGAACTCACCCAAGAACACTAAACCAGATCATCATCTAATTTTATTCTTCTTATGAATATAATTAAAATAAAATAACAATAATTTATTCCAAGATCAAGTTTTATTTAAGTCAAGATTATGTATAACAACTAATAAAAATTAAAATATTAATAAATTATATATTTAATCGATAAAATCTTTACATCGATAGTTTATAATAAAAAATCAGCAGACATGATTAGTCCGATGACCCTGTATTCTATAACACTATCAATATCAATCGATACTATTTTATTTTTACTTCTAAGAGTAATACAGTTTTATAACCTTGCCTCTAGACTTAGATCGCTTGGTTAATCAATATGTCCACTGATTGTTTATAACATGTACAATAAAACCACTTTGCCCGTCGCCAATTACCAATCACCAACAACTATCCGATATGGGGCGATGATGCATTTAAAGGAGCGTCTCTACTGGCTCAACATTTCTCTATAACTACAATTTTTTATTTGATCTGAGTATGAAGATCATACTCGTCATCACATTTTTGGACCTTTGGTGTATTATTTTCAGTTTAACAAATTCACAACAAATTCGAAGATGATTCACAAAATTAGTACAGTAATCTTGAGGTTTAGAAATGAGTCCCGCAAAATTATATCAACTATAATCAGAATCAAAAGTAATCATTGTAAAAATCCAGTTCACCTGTACAAAATTAATAATAAATTCGACCATACATGTCAATGTGGTGAAGAAGGAACTTTGGATCATATTATATTTGAATGCATAAATTATAGTTTAGAAAGATCAAAATTGAATAGTGATATATTAGATGTGAATAAAACTTTTCTAAACTATTATTGAAATATTTAAAAATTTGTAAAATACAATTATAAATTGTAAAATATGTATAAAAAATGTTTGATGGTGGCTATGACGATTAAAAGTCAAGGCAAATAAATAAAAAAAAAATAGTACAGTAAATGACAGAGGTGTGTTATTTCTTACCGTATTGTTAGAGTGCTCTCTATTAAAAGTCAATAATCAGTAAAATAAATTAAAATATACAACAAAAATATGTAAAAGCGAGACAAATATGCATTTATAAAACCAGGGCCCATATATGATTAATTCTCTTGTGATCTGTATGTACCGCAGTTTCAAAGCTATATTTGAACTATAACGTCTCCTGATGTGCCCAGAGAACTAGGAATGCCTTACAAGTGCGTAACCATCCATACATCACCCTATCCTAGTCCAAATAGGCTTTTGTAGCTCTGAATGATATCATCACTAGGTCTACCTTGAAATCAGAGGGTTGTATTGAAAGTATTGATAGCGTCAAATAACGCTAATAGTAGAAGACTGCATCCTGCACCAGTATGGACATTCCTTAAGTTATATCAACTATGTAGCTTTTGTAGTCTATTTTATTAATAATATTTACGAGTTTGAACATAACCTATAATTTATTTGGTACTCGTTTTAAATGATAAAAGCACTTGACTTTAACTAACTGTGAGTTGCGTGGGTCGTCCATGTCGCTCTGTCTACTGACTTACTAACTACTATTCTTTTTTAACTACAAACTTGTTTTTACCTGAACTTCGTCTGAAGTCTAGAGACTGACTGGACTGACACTAATTATGCAGTGTTTTTAATAGCTTACTTATGGAGTAGTAATCGGTTTTATGTTAGACTTGAGAAATATATTAGATTTGTTCGTTTTCTAACTACAGCCGTAAAAACAAGTTCAAACACGAACTTAAGGTATTGGTCCAATAAATACGTCACGCTGTTTTATTTGCGACCTTAATTTATTAATATATTTTACCTTTTCAACACCCAGTGTTCAATAAAATCTAGGATCCCATTATGTTGCTATATATTCATAAAAATTATATTTAGTTTACATGATTTATTGATAGCGTTTCCTATTTAACAAAAAATGTTACACTCATTTTGCACTTAGGGTATGAATTGATTCATTTTAGTTTCAAGCTCGGAGTAAAACAACATCTTTGTTAGTCCAAATTTATAGTTTTAAATCTGTATTCTTTGAGGAAGAAGAAGTTAAAGCTACCCGAATGACTTTTGTTATTACAAAAACCATAACACTGTCACAAATGGTTAAATATTTCGGCTACGATGACGTTGCTATGGTTTTTAAAAGAAACCATAAATGAGATTCGCACTCTTAAGATATATTTGTCTTAAAACAGTTTTATCATGCTCGTAGATAGATAAAGACTTAGGTAGATTGTCTTAATATAATTGTGTGTCCAGTATGCAGTCGCCATAATAGTATTTCAAGTTAAAAATTCATATTCTTGAATAACATTTAATTGAACTTTAATGCAACACAACCCTATCTTAAAGAAATTATTATATTAATAAAATTACGCATTAATATATGTAATATTATTTATTATTACTACTAATTAATAAGCAATTAGTGGAATAAATTAGTTTTCTGATGTGCACTTCCAATTATAGCCAGATAAAAGTTAAATATTACCCATTAGATATTCATTTAGATAAAACAAATTATAAAATAATGAATTACTAGCTACCAGTGTAGCAAACAGGTTGGAACAGGTTTGGACCTGATTGGATCTGCACCATTTAATACAATAGCGGATGGTGATACCCTTTACCTCTCTCCACGTATTGTGTAATTAATAATCTGTGCTAATTGCGAAAAATCTCATGGATTAAAAATGATTGTTTTTGAAACAGCTGTATAAAATATAATATATATCTTAAATTTTATAATAGGTCACAATATTGTACAAGATATTAACAATTAAAATAATCATTTAAAACGCAAAAATTAGGAAGGAACTTTACGCTCGACTTGATGACCGTGGCTACACTCTACCCTTACGGTCTACTGCTGTCTCTTTTATGCAACAAAGATAGGATTACATACATCACATCTATATGTAACGGTACCGTACGAAATATACATAGACAACAGATAACTGACTTATCTTAATTTCCATTAAAGGAATAACCTCAGAAATACTATACGATGTCCAGAAATTGACCAAAGAATGTTAGAGAGAGAGTAGAGGAGAACGAGAGAGGAGAGCAGAGAGAAAGTTAAGTACTGTATAGGAGACGAATCATATACAACTTTGGCGACTACGCCACTGATTTATCAGCCATTTTAATTTGCTGAGACCATAAATACTTGACGGTTAAATTGCTCTTGACTTCTAAAGGAACAGATAAAATCTGCTCTGCTTATTTTGAACGTACGAACATATGTTTTATTTATAGATAAATAAATAAAAATAATAAGTGTAATGTATATTATATGAGTTAAGTTTAATTTTAGCGTAATGTTAGGTTCAATGCCTTTATGCTCGTCTGAAAAGATCCAGAACTGTTCCAGAATAGATTGGCGGATAAAATTCATAGAGATGTGCCAGTAATGTAATATAATCGCTCATCGTAATATTGTTAGTTTTATATACGAGATTTTGTGACGTCAAATGTGTTATTTTTTATGTAATCACAACTAGAGATAGGAGATCATAAAATATATCTTTCATTTTTTCTTAGAAACTGATTGTTTCGAACTAAATGATCATATTCAGGGTGACCACAAAAAAATGATTTCAAATTTCCCTGATAATTCCAGGTTTTCCAGTAAAGTTTTTCTTACTTTCCTTTTCTTAAATTTTCTTATTCATTTCATTTTGAATTTTAAATGAAATATAATATACTATATATGAAATAGTTGCCGCAATCAAATTCCCTGATATTTTTTGAAATTTCCTGAAATTCCCTTACATTTATTGAAATTTCCTAAAATTCCCTGATATTTCCAGGTTGCATTAAATTCCCGGATTTTCAGGTTTTCCAGGTCTGTGATAGGTGAAATATTTGTTTAAGGAGAATTAAAGGAATCGCAATAAACAAATCGCCTATCTGTATTCTCAACAATAAAGTTTGGTGTTAAAAATCCCATAAATAATAAATATATAGGAACGGAATTTAACGGAACAAATGTCCAATTTCAATCGTTAATAACTTTTAGAATATCGCGAATTGAATAAAACTAATTGAATATTTGAGGCTTTGATAGCCAACTTTATCAATATACTGTCCAGTTTTATGTAAATTTAGTTATGGTTCACAACCCAATTATTTCTATCTTTTTAATACACAAAAGTTACTTTTTACAAAACTTTAAAATGGATGATGATCCGGTATATCCTCCGGATGTGTTGATGTCTAGCATATGTCAACTGCAACATATTTTAGATGTAACAACATTTTAGCTACTTCAGTTGAACCAGTAGTTGAAGTAATTACACATATTATCTTTAACTATTTGCACGTTGCCTGAGTAAACCATGTGTAAGCGTGTGGTGGCGCAATATTGCATGACCGGCGAACGGCGGGCTGCGGCCAACGAGTCATTGTCCGGCGCCTAGAGGAATCCAAGGACGATCCCATAGTCGGCAATGTCTGTATGGCGGAGCCGGTGAATTGTTGATCAAATGGTAAAGTTGCGTATATATCAATAGAGCGTTTGTAAGCGAAATATTGTTCGTGTTTTCTTAGCGTAGACGTAGGCTGTGCATTACTGCATGCATTCTTAGTTCAGGTGTTCTGTCATACAACCCAAATACAAATTAACCATAAGGTTACATTTGTTTGCAGAGACTTCGCTTAAGAATGTGTAAGACGCACTGTAAGCAATGTAGAGGATTGCAATCTGTTTTCACTCCTGGCGGTACCGTACAAACAAGTCATTATGCTGGACACAACGTTGGAACAATACGTCACTTTATCTAGTGACATAATCAGCATACGTGCAAGAATTTGTGCTTTTTTGCAATTATTTTCTATTTTATATAGCTTGTGACGCTACAAGCCCCCCCCCCCTTCCTTAACACATCTTATCACAATTTATAGACCTCCTCCCCCTGCCATTTGACGTAATTTATGGATGGCCCTTTACTTATTAAAAAAAGACCTTTTCTGTTACCTTGCTCTATCATAAAAGTTGTGTAGACTCAAAATTTGGAAGCTAATAAAAAGGTAATTTAAGGTAGGCTTACAGGTTATTCTGAGGAGATACGAAGAAAAATGTAGCAGGTGCAGATTTGAGACTTTATCAAGAGCACATAATCAACTCGCTACAGCTTAATCCTGTAGATACATTAATCGAACGAAATTTAAGGAGCACAGTGTTGAAAATGCGTCATTTCAAATTTTGGTAAAGCACACGCGCACTAAAATCGCAACAGTCTTTGGAGAGACCAGTGTTTATCGAGACAGGATTAAAGCAATTCTATTTAAATAGATTAAGAGATAATTTTGATAATTTTCAAAACTACAAATAGTGTTTTTCATGCGTCAGATCAGCCTTGATTAAACCCGACTTTTCTTTTTTTAAAAGCTTCAGCAAACAGAGAAAACTTTAACACTTTATTCAAAGACAACTTTGTCACATGTGTTTTATGTCCCTTACTGAATACGCAGATTGTCTTAATGCAGACTTATATCTAGAATACGCCCAGACAAATATCTATTACGTATTATCTAAAACGGATATCTGCAAACATGAGTCATACGCTGTAATTGCATTCACAGTTGACTTGATCCAGTATATCATACCTGGCTATCTACCTGGCGAGATAAGATCTTCAGTAATCTGTTAGATCGCGGAGATCGTGATTAAATTAGCATGCCTTAACATGCGCTTTGACACATCAATTTATTACATTAAATATCCACCATCAACGTAATGCGAATAACGGATCACAAACTGTGGATGGACGGACTATAAATGGCCGGTAAAATAGAGCAACATCATAAGAATCTGAACGAGTATGAATAACTGATTGCATATCCAGATTACAACAGGTTGCTGTTGCTTAGTTGAGATTGATATTCTCTATATCTTGAATCTTATCTCTGTAGTGTTTATTTAGAAAGGAGGTTAATATCAAAAGATTGAAATTAGTTGATTAATAAACTATATATCATTATAAAATAAGAAATAAATCAAAGATCATATTACATATTTGACAGGTGACACTTCTTTTATAATAATAAGAGGCCCCAATAAAGTTTTAGTGACCCGTGAAACATTTATAATGGGTAGACCATTTGGGAAGGAAGCTGAGCGCAGGAAAAACAAATCTTTCACTGAAAGAAATTGAATGAACTATATTTATTCAGACTATTCTTTTTGTAGTTGCTGTGTTCAATGTATCTCACGACTCTTTAAGCCTTCCTATCGGGAGAGAGATTAAAGTATCTTACAGAATCTCGATGAATAATAACGCTGGTGTAATTTTTAAGCAATAGAAAAGTATATTTCTGATATCAGAAGTAACACAGTTAAAATAGTATAAAATAAGTAATCGTTGAAGATATTGTTTCACTAATGCATGCAGATAGTTGATATGACGTCACTGGCGTAGAAGTTAGTTTAAGCGGTGCACTCTCAGAAGGTTAAGTGTGATGTTCACTATACCAAATGGAAATTTTTTGTTAGTTGTTTCATCGGTGAAGTGAAGAGTGATTTTAATTGAGATGTTAAATCAACGACAATGAGATTGAGACTATCGTGTAATGCAATTCACCAAACGAAGGAAGAAAACGCATTTGGTAGAGAAAGCGTGTTTATTAATGAAGGAACGAAATGGAAACATTAACTTGATCTATCGTGAATAAACTTGTTATTGTTACGATGGAAATACAACCAACATCTGCTATAGTTTTAAGAAAACATTTAATAACTTTGAATGTGATAAATAGAAACTTTAAATAATACTACAGAATTGCAAAAATAAATCACTACATAAAGTAGGATTACATCGCTGCCTAATAATTCATAATTAATTACCCATAACAAATAATACATAGAAATATTTTTTACGTATAATTATCATTGATTAAGTTATTAGAGATAACCACAGCACAGCAAGTGCTTTTACTGTTATCTCGCGCAATGCGGAGATGCCAGTAGCAATAAAACTAACATAAAATTACACTGACGAGCGCTTGTTGTCTGTTGCTGTTATTTGTGGTGTGTTTGTTGTCTTTCAAATATTGTTAAGCTGTTGAATGTATGACGTTTAGAATGGTATGCTGATGATAATTGCAATAAATCTATTCTTACACAATGATTAACCTTGAATATTTATTTATAATGATTGCAGTCATCTCATGAACAACATTTTCTAATTAAAAACAAAAAGAATAATAATAATTCGTGACGTGTTTGTTATTCAAATAAAAGTAAATGTAGCAAAATAACAATAACTCATTAAAGGTTAAAGAATTATAAGTGATAAGAATAGAAGTGTTGCCAGAGATTACGTCATTATTTGCATGTTGAACCAACAAGTAACAAAGAAACTAATTGTAGATATTCTTTTTTTATATTCGATGTTATTTAAAATTGTAAGAGCTATTAAAGTTAATAAGTAAGCGTTAATTGGTGTGGTTGTTAAATGAGAATCTGTTTAAAACTCTTAACCTCAAATATTATTAATGTAATCTTATGAATTTGTGTTATTAAGAAAGCTTATTTAGTTATCGAAACAAAAATTTATGACTGTCCAAAGAATAATCCGACTAGAGGCCCTATTCATCTTTTTCAGAAAATCATATGGAATTTTGAAAAAAGAATAATCGTTTTCCTTTATATTACTAGTGAGCAAAAGTCAGGAATAAGGCATTTGGTGTGAACGAAACTGCTTTTTATTTTATCTCAGAAAAAGACAGTATAAAGGACATTTTATTGCTTCTATTTCCAAATAATACTACTTTTGTGCTTTGAAGGACGCATAAAAATAGTTTAGTGTACTAAAGTTAACTTAGAATTTCGTTTATTATCGGTAGAATCATGTTTAAAATTTTCATTCAAAATTTGAACTCAGTGAAATAGTTTGTGAGCTATGCTACACTGTAAAATAAATTGAATGTTAATAATTGAATGTTTTAGACGCCTCGTTATAGGCTAACGCGGAAATAATAATAATAAAAATATAAATAATAATTTACGTTTATTTATATGATACAATGTATTACAGAATTACGGATTTATTTCCGAACTATTCTTCTTTGCAGTGCTTTTAGTCTAAGAAAGAAGAATGTAAATTCTTCCTGTATCTGCCTTAATTTTTAAGATACGTATGGTCATAATAATTTAACTAAGTATTGTTTGAAAAATTACACAAGATCTCAGAGATAATAATAGAGATAATTTTATGCTGTTGCACAATTTCATAATTTATAAACTTAAGTTTGTTATTTTAAATGAATATGTTATTTGGTATATGCAACTAGTCTGCCAAAAAAAATGTTTCCTGTCCAAGTCTGCAACTTTCCAACGACATTACTAGCCACGACATGCCGGTAATTTTTTACCAACCCACGTATATCTGTGTTAGAAAAAATTAGTCAATATTGAGGTAGTTTAATGACTATTGAATTTCCAAAAATAATCTCTTTACTATGAAATTTTTAGAGAATCTCTTTCGGAGAAAGTTTACTCTCTCTCTAATAAATAATAAAATATCAAGTTCTCGTTCTTTTCAAACGTCTAAGGGTTGTGAATATTGACATCCCTTGTGGTAAACATATCAAACCGTCTTGTCGCCGTGCCCGTCGCGAAGTTCTCAGAAACGTCTATAACAATATCACTGTATAAACACATCTTTGTTGGTATTCAAAACAACCAGTCACCACCATGTTGGAAAAACATCATAATAAGGGTTGACGTTGTTGACACTGACGCGTTAAGGATTTTGCTTTTATTACTACATTTCAGTATTGCCAGATGTGATGTTTTTAAAACAACTTGACAAATGATTTTAATATATTTATGGATCTTAATGGCGACAAAATAAGAAAGTATGTGTGATAATATCTCTATGTAAAAAATACGTACTTCTAATGTGCAGTAGTGTTTTAATAAATGCTACTTTAACATCAGTCTATCTACCTTACTGAAAAAGTCGGAGGTTGGAAGTAGCCTGTTTCAGTGTGAGATAGTCCTCAGTCGTGAACAAAATTCTCGGATCAGTACTTCATAATCAAGACTATCACGTTTCAATTTCTTCTACGATACCGCCTTTACAATAAAACATATTTCCATAGAAAATAGTCTAATAAATAAAGATAAAGATAGTCGTAGTAGTGATGATACATGGTTCACACTAATCTAAGTATGTAGTTGTATATGGTAATTATGATATCATTGGCGGATATGATTAGCCAGCTCATTAGGTGGTTTAGGACGTTATTCCTTAGTTATAAAGTTGTTTGCGGTTTGTGGTATGGTAATAGTCAATCAATTTTAGACAATATGGGAATTGTTTAACTAGAATTTTATAAATTGTTTGCAGAAAATAAGGAAATAGTTGCCATTAATTTACTAAAAATATATAATTATATTTATTTTTTATTTATAATAATTTGACTGACTTCTTAGAACTACTGGTAGGGTTCTCTCAATTAAAAGTTTATATTTATATAACATTCCATTTATTAATAATCAATTCCAATCGAATATGTGTCGAAGTACCAATGCTAAATTTCTAAGTGTTGTGTCGAATGCCAACGCTAATCGCTTTACAAATAAACCTGTTATAAAATTTATACCAAGTATAAACTGAGAATAAGACTGTCCAGACGGGCTTTATACCTGGTATAAATTTTATAACAAGTTTATTTGTAAAGCGGTAAGTGTTTGCAGCATGATAGCATGATCAGTATTTTAAACAGAATAGAAACTGAGATTTTTCGTAAGTGAAAATTTTCCTCCGATTATTAATACCTTTACTACTTTCATCACGTATAATTTTAATCAAACACATTGGTAACTTCGTCGAAATAAGACTGCTACAAATTGAACCACAAAAAGTAATAAATAAGTCGGTAAAAAGGTAAAAAGGACTAAAGCGTGAAAAAGGTGTGTTTTATTGTACTTAAAAATACCACACATATGACAAACTTTTAAATCACAATAAAACTGTCGTCTTTTTACGTGGTATTGTGTTTATTTTCTCATGTATTGTTCATATTTGAATAGAACTGAGAGTGTTTCTATTTCTATTTGTATTGTAAAGAAACAATTTGTAGTTGGACCCAACCCTTCCTAACTAAATCTTGAAGAACTGTAGCATTGTCAAGATTCCATCGTTTTTAATCAAATTTCTATGAATATTTATTCAGTTTTGAAAAGCTGCTATAGTAAATATATATAGTATATGTATATATACAAAACTACTACAAAGAATTTTATGTTATTGATTTGTGTTATAATAAAAGAAATTTATATATACTCGTAAATTACGGAATTATTCCGGTAATCTCAGTATTTAATATGAAAATTACTGTTTACATATATTTTGTTATGTAAATATAATATTTAGTTGCCTAATTTATTACTATAACCCGAGCTTTTACTCTAAATGTTGCAAAGCTGAATGTTATCTGACAAGGTCGTTGCTGCCACAGACGAAGCAACACGTTTACCAACCAAGTTGTCAACATCACTTCTTAAGCATCTTAACACCACAAATCTAAATTCACAACTGACGTTGGTAATCAATTACGCTACAACGAACTCAATCGTGCCACTAACATGATCTTACTCCAACCGTTGTTACAACAAGAAAGCCAACCACCAACATGCTCACAGACGTCCATAAACAAATGTTGGTCGTTTGTGTGCGTCGCATTAGTCCGACTAATCTCACCGACGTGAAGATTTATATAATACTTCCTTAGATGGGGAAGCCTTATGTTAGAGCCATACATGCGTGTTCGTGTACAAATGTCTAAAGCTCACAAGGAAAACATTCGTGGTCACAAAGCAAACATTCATGCATCCATACATGAACGTTTTCGTTCTAGTAACGGTAAATGAAACGTATCAAAGCGTACGAATCTGACAATCGAGAAAGAGCACGAATGTGTGTGCGAGTACCCCAATAGGACCTTATCAGGCGTGTCCTAATCAGACTAATCTCAGGACTACTTGAGCCTATAAAATTGTATGCGATATTTCAACCATTTTAAATAAAATATTAATTGGTAGATGTATAAAAAAAATGTAACTAATTAGTGAATGAAATTTTTCATTATTATATCTTCTTGTAAAATTAGATAGAGGAATAATGCTAAAAGTCGATATATACGAGTATGTACATACAATATATCTTACAGGTATATGTACGTAGTAATTTAACACCCCTATAGCAAACACACGGGTTAAAGTTTTTTTCGAAACATTAAGAAACTCCCACAAAATTACTTTGTTGTAAAACATGGGTGTGACCGCGACGCTAGACATCACTACGAGTAAATAATCACTTTAAATAAATAACAATTTGTTTGAAAACTAAAAATGAAGTCATAAATATATTTTTAAATATGATATCGACGTGAACACAAAATATAAACACACACACATACATATTAGAAATCATTTTTTAAATAATTTTCTTGGAAGGAACATATTAAGTGTTGATTAGATCTTATACATTTCTATGTTGATTACGATTTTATTATTGAACGACATATCTAGAAATTTAGAACAGATGCGTATTTTTGCTCTCACGGCAAATTTAATTGCATCAAGTCACTCTAGTAAATAAATAGTAAAAAATTGCTATTATTTTATGTAATCCATACGTTTTGTATTTAAAGAGTATTTGTTGGTAAAATTTAATCTCTAAAATTACATTCTACGACTCAAATGTGGTATAAATATAGAAAAAGTATTTTTCTAAGTCAAAAAAAACAAATTACTAATTTATTGAACCAAGTAAACAAAATACAAGACGCACACGTGTTTTTCAGTGTGGTGAACACGTTTCAAAAAGCTAAAAGCACGAGTCAGGCATTTTGCTTTGTTATCAGGTTGAAATCAACTATTATAAACAGTTAGTCGATTTTGTTGTATTTACAAGGGCTACAAATAGTTAGGGTGGGTTCACATGCCGCGACGTCTTTCACATACTCACGAATATAAATATATAAAGCTAAGGTTATATATTTTATTATTTTGAAATGAGCTTCGCTAGGTAACTGTAATATTTAGTAACTAAAGAAAGACACTTTAGTGAATACAGATTATTTATAGATAACAATATAATATAATAACACTATATAACAATATATAAACTTTGGCTTATCCCACTTTAAAAAAAAACGCTTGTACACTTGTGTATTTATTTTTTAATATCGCATTTTATAAATTTACTTTTTCAATATACAAAAATTGACAAACATATGAGCTCTCTAAAATGTATATTTCTGTTTTGGCGATAGATTTGTGATTTGAAGTTTGATTCCTTTAATGATTAAAGAGACAAACACTACTACATATTTTAATTGTCAATATCTCGTATAATAAAAATAATAACAAAATCTCCTATATTCAAAAGTAAGTCAGCCTTTGACTACTATATCAATATATATACCAGTTTTATCACAAGTCCATTGAAAACTTGCGTCGAATTTCAAATAAATTTAAACTTCTGTTTAAAAATTAATCTACATGATGTGAACGTGTTAAAATCTACAAACAGAAATGTATGTAGCACTAAAATGTATATTATAGCAAAGGGAATCGATTTTAGCCCCAACACATTTTACGGTTCTACTCGCTATTGTATATTTCTACCCTTATAATAATAATAAATACACCCTGCTGAGGAGCCCTCCCTTTCGCCTTCACACTCTCCACCAATACCTTGCGCCATCTCAACTTGTAAGACTATTCGATTTGTGACTTTTTGAGTAAATCATGAAAAAGTTAAATTCTTTTGAATTATATTTACTTATAATTTATTAACAATAATAATCTACCTGTAAACAGTGCATGCAAGGTTGCTCCGATATTTACGTGTTAATATTTTATCACTTTGTAACTGGAAGAACAGAAAGAGATGGGTACAATTAACATAAATTAAATAATATGCAAGGACCTTACTCTACTATAGATAAATAATGCATAATATAGCACAACTATGCTAATAGACTTCAATTACATATGCGCATATAATTTACTTATGCATATGCAAATACAAGAGTTAGAGCGAGATGAACTATGAACTGAAGTGAAAATATATTTCTTTCTCTTTCTAGCATTATATTTACGTCATCACAATTTCTAAAAGAAATTTTTAAAAAAAAAAAATCACGAAGCTCTGATAAAACAGAGCAACAAGCATTCAGTCCTTAGAATATATGCATATAATATAGATCAAAATTGTAATTATTAAGAATGGAATATGGCTGAGAAGAAAAGGAAGGTCAATCAAACAAAAAGTAGAAGTGTAAACTTCTAGCTGAAAAATCAAATTAATTTTAGAAAATCTATAGTTAGGGGCACCATCAAATTATCCACTCTTGGTTCCACTCTGATTAATTTATTTTTAGATTGTTATGCATAGGATTGTTGTAGATGTAATGTAGAAGATTATAAGACTCTGTAGAGAAAATGCGCATGAAAAATAATTACAAAATAATTTTGATATTAATAAAAAACCACAGTAAACAATTTGGTGAAATAGCATGCTATGTGAAGTTTCAATTGTAGTTCGTATCAACTTTTTCATCGCTTGGATTCTGACAGGTGAAGTGTTTCACCATTTCAGCTCATAACAACTGTCAGCAACTAAACTGTGATAAAACTCTTCTATGATAAACATTCATAAATTTTAACAACTATAATTTCGAATAATGTCTTGTTTTTGTCCAAATTTGTTTAATTAAATATAAATTTATTAACGTAGTTAAATTACAGTTCGGTGGAGTAAATTGCAAAAGTTTAAACAAAATTCAATATTTCATCATGTTTATTAATTTTAAATATGCAAAACAACATATGGCTAATACAATAGATAAAACAAAGATGCTATAATAACAACACTTCACTAAAAAAACATATACAAAACTATTTCAAATAACAAAAACCAAATACAATCAAATATATTTCTTTAAACTACTTTAATCATTTCTAAATTTGAAACACACATGTTATAAAAGGTAAAAAAACCTGGTCCGATGAACGACCTTGTCGACTCCAATACTGATTGGCCAAGGTTGAGATACCTCAAACACAACACATTCGTTACGTCACGGACAGGCATAGACCTGTCACTGTCATGTACATACAAAACATTGTACAACTCCACACTACACTGTACTTTAAAATAGGATACGTAGAATAGAATAAAATGAAAACTACGAAATGCAAAATATCTTTCAGTTTTTTGTTTACTACGAACCTGCCAACTGCCCACTCAAATTCTTATTGAATTAAAAAACCATTAACAGGTGTGTGATTCACGTAGAAAGTATTTGAATTTATAAAACTATTTGGGTAATCCCATTTGATATACACTGTTATTAAATTAGTTGTTTCTTTTTTAATATAATCGTGAAATTATTTTTTAAACCAATTAGCAACTGATGTATATATGTATTTTGCAAAATAACTGTGTAACACACAAATGTACGAAATAATTATTTGTGAATTGTGTTAATAAGGGGTCATGGTACTCTATCGTCAAGCATTTAACAATCTCCATCATGGCGAGGCATGTTGAACATTTTACTAAAAATAAAACATATTGTGACCTGCTTTTCGGAATTTTTCTAAATTTTCTTTTAGCCTTTTAAATAAGTTTTTTCGCTTGGAAGGAGTGAGAATGTTTAGATTTAATAAGGATCAAAATTGAATTAAGCACAATAACATGTAAATAAATGAGTTAAGCACAAGAATGTAGCAAATGGCAAAAACATTAAAATAAAATAATAATAAAAATAATAAATAAGTCTTTTAGCTTTTTTAACACAGTCATTAGAAATTACCTAAGAAGTCCCTTTTATATTAAATATTGTTAGGTTTTGCTTAAATAGAATATTACATAAATATAACGAATCATCCATGTTTTGAGTATAGAGGGTATACTATACCGCATGCTCAAGGCAATATAAACACAATGCAAAAATTAACAAATATAATTACGCAAAACATAGAACGCACTTTTTAAAATACGTGTATTGCATATGTTAAATAATTATCAAAACAAAATATTATTACAAATACAAACAAATACATCATGGTAAACAATATGTATTGCGTATCAACTAGAAATTAATTTAATTTTTTAACCTTTGCGCTTGGTAGTGTACCTATACCTAGTAGTTCTCAGCGTGGGTTTTAAAATTAAACAAATGCACTTTCAAAGTAGTTGGAACAATATCAACAGGAATTTTTAATTTGTTCTTTAAATATTGAAACTTTATCTTGTATAATTTTTTCTTTTTTTTTCTTTTGATTCAATTTACCAGCAAACCTTTAAAAAAGTACTCGTATCAAAATTTTAAAGATTAAATTTACAGATCCAAAATATATATAGAAATTATAATTTTTTGAGCAACGTTATTCTGATAGTAGTCTGGTACAGTATTTAAATCGTGACGTCAACGGATTCTAAATATGATGAAAGAATATCCCTTTAAATTATTCTTTTAACTGTCAATATCTCTATAACATTGTTACTAATATAAAACTAAGATAAATTCAAATCTCTTTTTAGGTAACTGGTAACATTATGACAAAACATTAACTAACGTGTACATTTAAATAAATATACCATGTACAAGTATGTCCATATATGCTATATACACTCGTGTTTACTGAATTATTACTTTAAAAAGCCATTTATATTCAAATTAGTTCTTGAAATAAACTTAGCGAAAAATTAAGTACAAAAACAATTAAATAAAATATAATAACAATAAACATGCAAAACAGTAAAATGGCGAATGTTGTTTTAAAATGATTTTATTTAAGCAACCAGTACAACCTGCATACGTATCGTTCACGTCGGACTAATAATTAGCTTTAATTAACATTGAACTGTTTTCAACTTAATTTCACTCAAAGTTTAAATAAGTACTTTGTGTTACGTCATTCTTGAACCTGTCCTGTCTACAAGTAAACAAGAATATATACCAAGCGTGAAGAATATTAATTCATCAGCCACGGCCATTTACAGAGCTACTTACATCAGACTAAATGTCATAAGAAACTATATAACCTTAAATTAAGTGTGAATTCGTTACACACAAAACATAAATATTACTTAATTTGAATGTAAAATATAATTATTTTACATTAATGAAACGTAAGGTTTAAGAAAAAAACTTGATGTTTTAAAATTCCTTGTAACCAGAGCCGTATTAATCATGGTGCAGGTAGCGCACTTACGTAACGCTTATCTTTGTAATAGGCTTAGGAAAAAACGGGATAGAATATGTGTCAAACTTACACTGGATAAAAACGGTTGCATTTGCATGGTTTTTGCAAAAATATGCTATATCAGTTAAAATGTAAAAACAGTTAAATGAATCAGATATGATTACAATACAATTGCAATATTACAACATATTCAAAACACTGTAACTGTAAAAGTACATTAAGATTGAGATTATGAAAATGTAATACTTAGGTTTATGCATAAATGGCTATTGTTTTAAAGTTTATTGTTTTAATGGAATACTTTATGGTGCATTACAAAAAGGTAATTCGAATTTACTAACTGTTAAATGAAATCGATTCCATGATATTATGGTAATAAATTTATATCAAAATTGTTATTTTGTATTATTCTCCTCTATGACTAATAATATTGCATCATATCAAATAAAAACAATAGCTTCATTTTATAAATGCATATTAATACATCAATAAGTCTTTCAAATACAAAATTAAATTTCAAATAACGAACTCTAAATCTTTAGTTATAAACGTCTCTTTCGAAGAATAGTTTTAACATAAATTCCAAACTGTATGTTTCATTTAAAAACATTCCAGAATTGAAACTTAACCTTAACCTAACCCTGCTTCGAGTCTATACTAGTACTGTAAGGCATATTATGACTTATTGCCTTTTTATTTTGACCGAACGATGTAGGTATAAAACTAGATAACATGTATTTGATTCCTATCTATAAAATAAAGATTTTAGGATAGCGAGAAAACTATTTAGGGTTTATGCTTTCTTATAAGCACCATCAATAAATTTTATAAAACAGACAATTAAAAGCATATAATATCCTTAAAACAAAGATTAGTTTTGTAGATAGTAAAAAAAAAGTATATTATTATTTAAAATTTTTAAACAATTTAACAGATTGAAAGTCCGAATCGGGAAAAAAGTTTTAAAAAAAAACATGAAAAAAAAAATTACAGAATGAATAATAAAATATTCAATTAGATTTTAATAGATATATTAATATTAAAATAATAATAATCTTTGAAAGCATAGTAAAATAAGTCCTAAAGTACAGATTATAAATATTAAAACTAGTAATAAACTTTTAGTAACATAATAAATAAATATATGGACGGTTTAGAAATAATTAATATTAATTGTTAATCATTACATCATTTCTACATATACATATACGTAATTTTTATGAGAAAAAGATTATTAGTTAATTACTGCAACGAATTAAGTGTGTACTTTATTGTAATAGATTAATTTCTGAATAATTATTCACCTGATTTATAATTACCAGACCGTGTAAAACTTAATGCAATATATATATATTTGAATACTGAAGTAATATTAATGTTTAAATAAATAAAAAGTCAGAACTATAGGCAAACCTAACCTAAATCAGTTTAAAAACAAGTTCAGTCTTGTTTATATATTTACATATCGAATTCCAAGAACAATTCAAATAATATAATAACCGCCATGTATAGATATTTAAGTCGCAAATGTAAAAGAAAAAGTTTTGCAAATATTTAAACAAGACAATTATTGTTTGCTAATTAAATAAATTAAAAATATTGCAGCAAGTACCTGTGCGACGGGAGAAATAATCGTCATAGTATCCGTTTGCTGAGGCATCATTTTCAATTATTTAAAAAAAACCACAATTACACTTATTTTGTTCAATTTAATACACTGTTTTATTCATAATGTAAACATTTTATAATAAATATTGCAAATTAACTAAAATTTTAAGCACAAATCACGAATATTCACAATTAATTAATAGTAATCAATTAGCACAAGCACACATAACTAGGACACACGCTTTAATTCGATAAATTTATAGATAAGATAAATATGTAATCAATAAATCAATATTTTATTTTGTATTTGTCACTAACATTGCATGTTTGACATAAAATTGCTGTTATTCGGGACCGGCGACGACAGCACGTTCTCTCGCGTCGAGTGCTGGAAATCGAATGAGAGAATTACTAGTTAGAAGAGTAGCGCGGGGCAAGTTACATATTTTAGTTAGTAAAAACGAGATGCAATTAATGTTGGAGATGACGGAAAGGAACGACTTCTTCCGAAAAATATAAAAGAATCGACAAGTGGGATTGTTACAAATCGTAGTAAATACCCAATTCTTCAAAGCAGTATCTTTCTTTTCTAATTTATAGCTATAATTGTAATGGAGCATTTTATTATTGGAGACAATTAAATGTTAATTAAAAATGTTAAAGCTCTTCTCTTTGCTAAAAGTCAATACAATTCCTAAAGTTGTTCGTTTTTTTTATTTTTTTATTTAAATTGGAATGATTAAACAAGTAAGCTCGGACTATTTTTATCTCCGATTTACGTAAAAGTTTCCAGTGCGTCGAATATGTGTCTTACACCACTGCCTAATAATTATTTTCGATACTATTACCTCCCACAAGTACAATACATTTACAGTACAATACAATACGCTATTCACAAAACTTAAACTCTTGTAACAGTTAACGTAATATTTTTTACTTAATGTTACACATTATTATTTACCTAAGTATAACATAAATTTGTTACATAAATGCAGAAGACAATAAAATATATTACTAATGTATTTGTTTAATGTATAACATTTTATAATCTTGCATAAAAATATTTATGTCGAAAGGTAACTTTTATTATGTAATATTATATTAAATTAACTTTAAAAAAATTGTACAAAAAGGTATAAAATCATTATAAAATATAGCAGTATATATAAAATCATAGCATTTGTAAATGTGTTTAGAGAAACTAAGTTAAATAACAATATGAACGACTCTATATATTATAATCGGGATATGAGCTCCAACACCCTGAATTTGATTTTTGCACATTTTTCTAACGCGTGTAAAGTACTGTTTAAATCATAAAACACACCATTTCAACACTTTAGCGAAGAAATTCATAGCTGCCCGAACTATAGGCAAATTTACACTGGATAGAATGAAAATTGTGACTAGATAAAATGAAATATTAAAATTTAAAAAAGTTATCACTTTGCCAAATGAAATGGAATGATTGCATCTTATATATGTACAAATTAAGTATAGGTGTTCCATACTGGCAATCTAGGATACGTAATTTCAAATAGGTGAAGCAATTTTTTTTACTAGATTAATAAATTTTTATAATTACAAAATTATAATTTATAAAAGAACTCCGAACCTACTAGCGACATCTAAAAAATAATAGCTTAAATATACCACATTTCATTGCGCCAAGGCTGTCTGCAACTTAATTAACACTTTAGATTAAGGGTATAGAGTATAGACAATATCTTTGCTCATTATTCTTGTACATTCACTGCCTTATATTAAATTGATGAGCTAAATAATTAAATTTGGAATTATTTGCAACATTCTCTAAATTCATCGACTTTTTTTAAAGTAATGTGCTATAAATATGCATAAAATATAACTTTTAAAAAGAACGATTTAATATTTTTCAAGAATATTTCTGTATTAAATTTATAATATATTAATATATATGAATATCACATTTTAAGAATATTTGGTTTTTTGTAATAATCTAATAAAAATATATTTCAGAGTCCTTGTAAGAATGAATTATTGTATCTGCTGCAACTCAATTTTGTCTGTATCATTAAAACGAGTTCAAAATTTCTATAATAAATGTACATCCATATTACATCATTATATAAAAATGTATGCCGCCATTCCACAAATAAAAGATCATAATTATGTATGTGAAATACAGGTTGCAGTGGTACAGCACTCACTTTGGACAAACAATTTATGCAAATAACACTCCTCTTTGGATCAGAATATGTTGAATAGTTGAAAGACGTATATGGAAATAGCCGCTTCCATAGCTAACTAGTATTTTTCATTTGCCTAATGCATATGTTGCTCCTTAAGGCTCCTTTAAAAAAATGAATCTATTAATATACGAGTATATGTACAAATTTAAAAAATTATAATTTTATTGTTTCCTTACTTCAAACTCTGCTAATGTGTGTTCCAGAGCTAAAATGATTTGATCAGCTATTGTGAACCTGGACAAGGTATTGTTACTCTGCATAGGATTCACACAGCTCAAAAATAAATCTTGGAAGAAATCAAATTTTTCACTAAATTGATCTGGAAGAGAATGAAGAAAACCCAAAGGCAGATCATGCCCGCTGAACAGCATCTAAATTAATTTAATTTCCCGTGAAAAGGTATTTTATTAAATATAAAATTATATTTCAATTTATAAACGTAAATATGTTTTCGTTTTAAATACAGATTTTGATTTAAATTCTTTGGAAATTATCAATGATAATCGAAAAATTTAGTTTATTAAAAATATTAATGAAAATCAATGGTGCTTAAAATTAGATAAATGCAATAACGTATTATTATCTAAAATGTATCATCAGGTACTAATAACTTCTTACATCACATATCATATAATAGTTATGATCACTGAGGTGATGTGCACATATTTGTTCAATCGAAAATCCAAAACATTGTACTCCCGAGCAATCGTAGACCTCACTGTGATGCGTTTCATTCCATGAAACTGGAAGATCTGAAAAATTTAAAATAGTCCCAAGAAAGTTACACCATATTAAAATATATTAAAACCAAATCGGTATTTCCTTTAAAGCCAGTAGTTTCAAGAATTTATAAGATGTAACAAAAATAATTTAAGAAAATGAAATACATATTTTAAACATTTAACCTTTTGTGTCAGCTTTGTCGAGAAGGATTATATTTTCTAAATCTATAAAAGTAGCAGTCCCATTTTCATTAACAGCAATATTATCAAACGATATATCGAGTAAATAAAACCTAAATATATTAAATACAATTAATCTTCTAAAAATTAGTTTTCAATTAATTATTTTACTTATATCATCTTCGCTAAGATATTTACCTAAAATGTTCATGACTAAATGTAAACATCTTAGCTGCATTTAATAGTTGGATTACTATAAGTCCCCTTATTTTCCAAGAAGCTTTCCAATAGTTTTCTAAGGAAGGTCCCATGTATGTCTGAATATGAATTCGGCCACAATTGCCAATGTATCTAGGAATGGGCCAGTGTGATGGATCTAATAACTAAAATATAATATCAAATACCTCATAAATATTAATTCATGTTTTTGTAATAATATTACCTGTAATAATATCGGTTCAGGGTTTACGTGGATAGTTGAAAATGTGTTTAAAAGTAATTTTTTGTATTGTATTGAGCTTATTGCATCATATTTGTTTCTTAGAATAGCTAAGATATAATCAAATTTAGAATTTGAAGGGCACATCAGTAAACCAGAGATCTCAACATTAAACTTTACTTTTTTCTTCATGGCAGAAATTAAATATTGATCAGTAAAGTCTAAATAACGTGTAATATTTGCACTCTTCATATAAGTAGCAAAGATATTATCCAATGCTTCTAAATCGAAATCGCTTCCTAATTTCTTTAAAACCACTTTGTCATTTAAAAACCACCCGAAATATACGTTTTTAACACCGAATAAGTTTGAAATATATGTGTATTGATCGAAACCAAAAATTGTCAGATTTTCCAATACAAAATTATTACAAAAATCATCTCCATAACATGCAGGGCATTTGTGCAAATCTGCTAATTTATATAAAGAAAGATATTGATTAAAATCATTTATATTAGCCAATACCTTAAACAAATAAATATTAAACAACAAGAACAATTTTGTACTTTTGAAGTTCATAATTAATAAATAAACAAACATAAAAAAGTAAGGTTAATATTTTTATAATAACTTTATCTAATGTAAAATTATTTATGCTTCTAAATATTTATACTATATATAACATTTTATTATAAAGTAGATTTAAAACTAAAAGACATTTGAGAAATAATCTATCTTAACAAACAAAATAAAATTCAATTCATTTCAACTATAAATCGTTTGACGTTTGTCAAATAATTTCCACTGCGCATGCTTAATCAAATAAAACTTTTTTAAATTTTAACCATAACTAATGAACACGTGTATTATACTTTCTATGATTTGATCTACTCTAAAAGAAAGTTTTCTTTATATACTTTATAAACTTTCTATGAAATTCAATTATTATCCATCAATGAACTGTGACCACTAAGTTTTTTATTACTTGTTTAAAATTTGTATAAAAGCAGTAAATTGTATCAGTCAACTTTAGTATTATTTCTACTTTAAGTTGTATAGCAATCCGGATAACTAAAACATGATGAATTTTGTAAGTTAACTAAGTTTGAATATATTCTTTTCGTAATATTCTAAATTCAAATTTTTGTTTATTTTTAGCGATTCACATCCTTTCTGGCAATAATCCTCATTATTACAATGTTGAGCTTAACAATGGCAAGGCCTCTTGGTGATTTGGAACAAGCAGCTTCAGGATCAGGTATTTATAAACAGTCGTTTTAACAATCACTGAAGCACTGATTAATTTATATGTTATGTAAGAATATGTAAACTTTTCTATTCTATTTTTGTAGAAGAGTTTGGACGAGTACAAATAAAAGTATACCGTGGACCATCTGAAGATCATGATCACGCTCCTTGGGGTTTCTGGGTAAAACAACCAGCAGAAGAGGATCACCATTATTAATAAGTAATATACATTCAACATTATAAGCCAAAGTCAATTTTTTAAATTAATTATTAAAATAAATAATAACTACTATATTGTTTCATTTTCTACATAATTACTAAAACATCGTTCTATTTTTTAAGAAGAAAAAACCATAAATATGAAAAGTATGTATATTTACGAACAAAAATCGAACTAAAAATAAATAATTAATATACAGACAAAAAATAAATTAATTGAAAAATGGAATGTTTATTAGGGGTTTATAAATAATCCAATCCAAATAAAAGTTCTAACACCTTCAAACATTTTTTGAAAATAAATAATTAACGTAATAGTTTAGAATAGACAGCATAATAATTATTTTTCACAACCCTTGCAAGTTGTTAATGCAAATTTATTCATCGAATAATGTGTACAATTAATTAAATCTACTATTTTATCAGAAAATTTAAATTATTTAATAATAAATATTTCTTTATAATTACAAAACAAGTTTATTTTATTAATTTTGTCAATAAAATCGAAATTATTATACAGTTTCTTATGTTCAATCAATGAATTTGTAAATAAAAAACTGTATAACTGCATATTATATTTATGTCAAAATAATTTAAATTTTTATACGATATATTAACATGTGTCCTACATGAATTAGTCTGTAACAGTGTATTTGGTGTGGTGTTGTATAACTTCATTACATATATTACAAAAATTCATTACGGATGATCCTTTTTTTTTATAAATATGTTATGGATAGCACGATTCACAGATCCAATAGCACCCCCTGCAAGTGTAACACACTACTGCTTATCCCAATAGCATACAGCGTTCACAGATGATACTTGGTCAATATATACAAGTAAATTAAAAAATATTATAACTACTACATTATAGATTCCAGAACTTATAACCATCTTAACCATAAGGTTAAATTTTGTCACAGATAAGTTGGTTATTCATGGCTATGATATATATAAACGTATAATATTCGTGTTTCATTACATTTCTCGTAATACATATATAAAATATGGATTTTTCTGATCCTTTTAAAGAAAAAGATTAAATAAGTAATTTTTACACACATAAACTAAATCTTATAGCTTTCTAAGCATTCAAAAATAGTAATTAGTACAAAACACTAATAAAAAATTAAGTTTTTGTGCATAATAAGGGTATTCACATTTATATTAGGGATTTACTGATGAACCGAATCAAATAAGATGTATTGTTTTTTATACGAAAAAGTAATATCTTATTAAAAAAGCATAGTTAATGAATACCCTAAATATAAAAATTTTAATAAAAGGAACTAATTATACACGTATACCAATGATGCGAGAAAATGCAATGTTTTTTTCCAAATAGAGATCCAAGGTTTAGAGCATAAATTAGATAACATCTTGAGATTTTTAACAGAATAATTTAAAATGAAATAAATCTAAATATCAGGTTGTATATATAAAACAAATATTTGTAACCATTGTTAAAATATATCCATTTTTGTATATATATGCAATGATTTTAACTAATTATTTAATACATGTAGATTGCCGGCAAGTTCAGAGCAAACCTATTGCTCAATTAACTGAAACAATAAAAAAGATATTAGTTTATTAATTATTTCATATTAAGGTTAAAACATGTAATAGAGGAACAAATTCATGCAACATTTACAAATATAATCAATTCTGTAATTATTATTTATTTCATTGCAAATATGTACTGCGATGTTTTTTTTTTAAGATCTTTTATAAAACAAACACAAATTCAAAAGTAGTATTTATAAATTGAACAATGTGTGTTTACCAAGTTGTAAATTATTAATTAAAAAAATTATTATTAAAGATTCATAAAATGAATGTTTTTTGTTTTGGAGTATATTTTCTCGAAAGATAATTACAGAACTGATTGATTGGTTACTTTTAACATTATGTTTCAAATGTGAACAGCCAATTGTAAAAATCATCAATTCAAATTAATTTGACCCCAGTTCGCCAATTATAAGCATATCTGTACTACTTTAGGAGCTCCATATACGTAAGACTTTGTTAGAATTAATTTTGTACGAATATATTTGAAACCTAATATTGGAGGAAAAAATTAAAAATGGGTAACACGTCACCATCTGACCTATTTTTACTGGGTTTACCAAGACTCTCGCCAACCACCATCTTGAAACAACGGCACTCGAGACGTATCTATGTCAGAGGGCGGAACCTCTAATTACACGGAAATAACACGTGTATTAAAATATATTATAAATGTACTCAAAATTATGTATGAGATATTGTTATAGTCAAAGTCCTTAAAACTAAAAATCAAATTACGGAAATAAAAGAATTATATATTAAATAAGTTTCAAATTTTATTAAAACAAATAAAATTATAATAAAAAATTTCACCTAGAACAGAATGTCAGACCACTCTATATAAATTATAAGTTAATTAATTTATACATATATTTACTAACAAAAAAGAAGAAACTTTTTTTTTTATTGATGTGTATAAATTAAAATTAAATTTATTTATTAAATATATCTTAAAAATAATCTATGAATAAAATAATACTTCCAATGATACGTACAATTACATGTCGTTATTTTGATTTAGAGGCTTGCTCACCTGGAAAGCCTTGAGCAGGTTGTCCTGGCACAGAATATTGTGGTCTGAAATTGCCAAAGTTTGCTGCTGCTGCAGCAAAACCTGGTATATTGGTACCTTGGAAACCGGGAGGGAATTGTTGCATTACTTGAGCTGAAAAAATATTAAAATTAATTTACTTATACAATTAAAATAAGTTTCAAAATAACTATAGTTTTTTAAATAATGTACCTCCACTGGGTTGTGAAGCTGCTGTTGCTGCTAGCCGAGAAAGAATTGATCTTTCAGACATTTGTAACCTCTGTGCAACTGGAGGAATACGAGCTAATGTTGCTGGTAATCTTGAAACATCGCTTTTCATATCAGACAGCAATTCTTCTAATTGATTAAGTACCTAAAGTTGATCAAAATGATTTAATTATTAGGTAATTTCAACTTACATTTTTTATTGCACTTTTGTAAAACTGTACATACCTTGTGAAGAACAGCATTTGCAGGTTTATTACCCGCAAGGGATTCTTTACTAAGGTGTTGATGAGATTCTGCTAAACATTCTACTTCCGCAAATCGAGCATTTAGTGACATAGCAGGATGATTTGGGTCCTGAGTTAAATTAAGGTACGCTGCTCTTCTTAATTGTTCTTCAATCACAAGAGCTTGTTCTAGAAGCTGTAAAATTACATTTTTGTTTAAAGTGCATACATTAATAATGCATTCTAATACATTTGACAATGTTTTACCTTAAATCGCCTAGCTAAAAATTTATTTTTTATCTCCAAGAAATTTCCTTTGCCAACATCCATTTTGAATGGTTCATTTATAATGGCAAATCTGATGTCATTTTGAATATCTTGCCATCTTCCATATCCATGCGTAACAATACCAGCTAATAACCAATAATCGTGTCGCCTATGCCAAATCTCATATTCACGTCCAGGCGCTGCAGCCTTTTCTTCATTGAGCCATAAAGTATGAAGTTCTGTAAACCCTCCATCGGCGATGTTAAACATGAATTTACGTTTTGGCACATCCACTATTTCTTCTGGTTTTTCTTTTTTATCCTTTTCTTCCTTTTTGTCAGCACTATCCTCATCATCTTTGACAATTACAACATCATCATCCTCTTCTTTCTTTTTTAGTTCATCATTCTCTTTAACTTCAGTTTTCGCTGTTAAATCTAATTCCTTATTTTCTACTTCTTCTTCTTTAGTCACTTCCTTTTCTGTTTCTTTTTCTTCAGATTCCACATCTTCTTGTTTGGTAAGAGGAGTGGGAGCTTCATCATCGGTTTCTAGTTTCAATGTCAATTCTTCCGGTTTTTCTGAATCGTGTTTCTCTGTTTCTTCCTCTTTTTTTATGTCAGTTGTAATCTCACTTTCTTCTTTCGTTACCTTTGGCTTTATTTCATCGCTACCTTCTTCTCCCTGTAATAATATATCAAAAATATAAATAGGATACGATAAGTAAAGACCTAATTCAAAAAAAAAATAATTTAATAAATACAATAAAAGAATCATGTATTGATTATTTACCTCTATGTTAGTTGGGGCTGGACTGGGCGCAGCACTAGTTGCTGGAGTTGCACTAGTACTAGTTGTTGCACTTTTAGGTGTTTCACTTTCAGCAGTTGAACCAGATATAGGTGGAACAGCAGTACTTGGAGTAGCAATGGGACCAGATTTTATTGGTTCACATGGTTTTCGAATCAACTCTGGCATACTATAATATCCATTAATGTGTTCAAATTCTTGTACCTTTTTTCTAATGAGTGACATTACACCAATTCGTGTTAAAACATGTTGTCGACTTAATCCTTCCCTTGGAACACCATCAGCAAATGTATCCGCATTATCTGCCCCAGGCTCACACAAATGTCTCATAAATAATGAAACATAAGCTTTAAAGTTGCGTTCTGACTTTCCTCGTAAATCTCGGACCAACCACTGCGAATTAAAAGCATCTTGAGGAGGCATACCATATCTCATAATCGCATTTAGGAATGATTTTCTCTGTCTTGCATTAAAACCTAACACTTCAATATTTCCACCAACTCTAGCCAATAATGGCGGTAATGGTCTATCTCGCTCATCTTTACGTTCCATGCGCCTACGATTTTTACGGCTCATATCTCCGGCTCCTTCATTCTTTTCATCAAAATCATCATCTTCTTTATCGTCATCGCTGCCAGCTGAGAAGTCTGAATTGTAATCTGACACGTTTTCTTGCCATGTGGTATCTTCACGTGATTCTGTGGCCACTACACCACCATCATTATAATTAACTTGTTTACGAACACGTTTACCTTTACCTAGCGTTCGTCCCATATCTTCTTGGTGTTGCTCATAATGATGTCGTAAAAGTTTTATCCAATAAGCAGGATCAGTATTTTCAGCATCCTGTTTAATAATTTCTGTATCAACTTCTTCCTCGTTCTCTTCTTTCGTATTATATGAAGCTACTTTAAATGATGATAGATATTCATTAGCCCAACTTTCCTTTTGTTCAATACCAAGATTTGAACGATCTAACAATTCACTAACAGCCTTGTCATCGTAATGGATAGCCTCCTCCTCTTTTCCTTCATCTTCTTTAAAAAGTTCTTCTGTACCAAATCGTAAAATATCATCCAATTCTTGTTTTGTAAAATTGGCTCCTTTGCCACCCATTCCGGGACGGACAACAAGATGTGTTAACATCATTTTTCTTTTGGCTACCTGTGTTACTCGTTCTTCAACACTGTTTCTTGTTACGAATCGATAAATCATAACTTTATTTGCTTGACCAATACGATGGGCACGTGAAAAAGCTTGAATATCATTGTGCGGATTCCAATCAGAGTCATAAATAATGACAGTATCAGCAGTGGCTAAATTAATACCTAAACCTCCAGCACGAGTTGACAATAAAAACACAAACTGTGGAGCTCCGGGTGCATTAAACCTATCAATTGCCTCTTGCCGCAAATTACCTGTAATTGCACCATCAATTCTTTCATATTTATATCCTTCTCCTTCTAAGTAATCTTCCAAAATGTCTAACATTTTTGTCATTTGAGAAAAAATAAGTACTCTATGACCTTGTTCCTTCAGAAGTCTCAACATTTTTGAGAGCAAAACTAATTTTCCAGCAGCCTTAATTAAAGATTGAGTTTCATAGTTTCCACCAATTCCTAATGGGGCTTCCTCAGAAGCAGCAGAAAATAGATAGGGGTGATTACAACATTTTTTAAGGTCCATCATTACGTTTAATAAAGAAACAGCTTGACCACCACCTTTAGGATTAAGAGCTTCATAGTTTCGTGTTAATATGTATTTGTAATACTTCTTTTGCATAGGAGATAATTCAACACGAACAATAAATTCAGATTTACTAGGCATGTTTTTTAACACATCAGCCTTTAGACGACGCAGCATGTGAGGACCAAGCATTTCATGTAATCTCTTAACTTGTTCTTCTTTAGATACATCTGCAAATTCATTCTGGAAAGTTGAAAGGTCATTAAACTTATCTTTACTCAAAAAGTTCAACAAATGGAACAATTCTTCAAGATTATTTTGCAATGGTGTTCCAGTCAATAGAAGTTTGTATTGAATATTGTAACCGGCTAAGAGTCGGAAAAATTTGCTTTGGTTACTCTTAAGTCTATGAGCTTCGTCAACAACAAGAACAGCCCAATCAATGGAACCCAAACATGGTGCGTCAATTGAAATTAACTCATAACTTGTTAATAGTACATTAAATTTAATTGAATTAGATCTAACTTTTGAAATACGTCCTGATCGTATTGCACCTTCTTCAAACGATAATTCATTTTCTCTAATAACAGCACGAGAATCTTTGTCACCGATATAAGTTATACAGTAGAAGTCTGGAGCCCATAATTCAAATTCACGTTCCCAGTTTATAATGGTAGATAGTGGCACGCTGACTAAAAATGGGCCTTTACAATGTCCTTCTTTATAAAGTGAATAAAGAAATGTTACAGTCTGTATAGTTTTTCCTAAACCCATTTCATCGGCAAGAATGGTATCAATTCCTTGACCCCATGAATATCGAAGCCAGTTAATACCTTCTAACTGATATGGATGAAGTTGCATACCGGATTCTGATATATATCCAGGTTGTGTCTCATATTTCTTTTTTAAATCTGTTGTTGGTTTATCTGGAGGTGGAGTGTACCGACTGGGTGTTCTATCATCTTCATCAGCCAACTCTTTTGTTCTCGATTTTCGGCCTTTCTTTTTGCCTTTACGTCCAGCTATTGAACTATCTGCATGCCATGCTGCTCGTAAATCCATATAGTATTCAATTGCTTGTTTCAAACCTGGAATCTCATCATTATCTTCCTCCCAAGTAGCTTGATCATATGGTAGTTCTCTCCATTTGACTAAATACAATGTGCGACCATCACGCATAGTCCTATGGTTTATAACCCTATGTACTATTAGCCATTCCGGCTTCACGCCATATTTATAATATCGATCTTCCAAGGTATCATCATTAGTTTGTAAATTCTTTTGAAGTCTCTTATAACGATTATCAGATTCATCTAAAGGTTCTTCTAATTTTGGAGGTTCTTCCATATCATATTTACGACTGTAATATCGGAACATAAGTGGATGATACACATCTAATTGCGTTTCTGTTATCCAATCACAATGCCAATAAGATTGCTCGTGCCATTTTACAAAGTATTCTCTCCTTCTTTGTGCTGATTTTGGTGGTCTTTTAGATGTGCTAGGCTCAGTACTAGGTGTCGTATCTGTACTCTCCACCCATTTCCAAGTTAGAATCTTTGCAACTTTACCTGGAAGTGGTGGACAGCCACATCTGGGACATTTCCAATCCCCATCTGGTATTTCTGGGAGTGGCGGATTTAGACAAAAAGTATGATATGCAGACGGACAAGAATCACAGCAGAGTAATTCTCCGCCATCCTTACAAACTCTACAGAATTCTTGATGCTCATCATCTTCCTGCTCTGTAGCTCCTTCTGTTTCACAATGAGGACAAGACCATTTACCTTCTGGCGTATCCTCAAGCTCCGGTTCTAAGCACACTAAATGATAAGCTCTAGGACACGTATCGCAAAGAATAATTTCACCTCCTTGTTGACAAACTTCACAATAATCTTGATGTTCCTGCTCCCCACCTTCTCCTTCGGGGAATTTACTGGTTGTCTTAATTTTCTTCTTCTTTTTAGATTTGTTACCAATTTTGGTTTTAGCTTTTTTACGAATTACTGGCTGAAGTGGTGTTGCTGGCTCTTCTGGCGATTCTTCAGTTTGCTCTTCTGTTTTATCTTCCGCTTCTTGAAGCATTTGTTCGAATTCAGCATCAGAATCACGATCTGACCCGCCACCACTAGCATCAGGATCATCTTCAGAGCTGCCTCGTTTGCGCTTTCCGAATTTAATTTTTAAAGTTGGAACTTTACCAGCTTTTTTCACACCTTTCTTGCTTGCACCTCCACGAGATGCGCGTTTCTTTTTATTTTTTTCTTCCTCTTCATCATCATCATCGTCATCAAAAGTCTCATCTGCCTACAAATGTATATCATGATTATTATTTAATTTTTAATGTAATGCTTAAAAATAGAATAACAATATGCGATACCATACCTTAGAATCTTTAGTGCTTCGTGATCTACTTGGTTTAGACTGATAACCTGGACTTGAAGGTGGGTCTCCAGACTGTTCAGCGTCTGATTGAGTAGCCTGACTATGTGGATTAGCTTCTGAAAAGTCGCGCCATTTAGCTGCGACTAACATCATAAGTTTTGACATTGGAACCTAAAAATAATTTACATATACATTAGTATTACGTAATATTAAAATATCAATATTCTTATACTATTCAAATAGTACCTTAGGATTCTCTTTTGATAACAAAGGTCTAACATGTTGTTGGAATAATTTATAACTCGTTAAATTTTGATAGTCTGCATCCGAGTACTCAACATTTATATCAGTTAATCCGAATGTGGAACAAACTTCTTCGATAGTTGGCATTCCTATTAAATCAATATTTTAAATAATTAAAGAAAATTACAAAAATGTTAAGATGGATGAAATGAAGAATTCATGATTTATACTAAATTTACACTAAAAATATCACACACTCATAAAGTTGGATTAACGAAACATACCGGTATTGTCGGAACTTGTAGAAGGAGCTGGCGTATGTTTTGCACTTCCACGAGATTTTCTTCCTTTTTTACTAGTGGAAGCGTAATCAGAATCTCCAGCAGCATCATCGTCGCCTCCAAAATCGCTTTCCTATTAGATTATAGTGTTAATTTACCAATTATTTGTCAATACAATCATTGTCAAAACTTTATTTACCTCGCCACTGTCATTCTTCTTCTTCTTCTTTTTCTTTCTTCCCTTTTTCTCTTCTCCTCGCGCTTTTCGCTTTTTACCTTTCTTCTTTTTACGCCCATCTTCAGGCTCATATTCATCCTCTTCTTCCTACATAAAAAATAAGCTATATAAAATAAATACGTTATGCATTCATAATTGAATAAAATTTCAACATAAATTTTTAATATAAATAAAAGGCAAAATTAATTTAGATATATTAGAGATACTTTTCAATATATCTTTACTTTTAATAAAGCAAGCGATGCGGAAGAGTCTCATTGGGAAGTTCAGACACATTAATCGCAAAATAAGGTGTGTACATGTAACTCAACTTTTTGGGTAAAATTTTTTATTTGAATTCGGTTCAATTTTAACTTGAAAAGATAATTTTGGATCTATAATGTTGTAGAATTTCAATTTAATTTACTTATAACTTTTTCTGTTTATTATTTAAAAGTTTCTTATTATAAAGCAGATATTTTACGAATGACGTAAAAGTGTATATCTCATACTGATTCAAACAGCTTCATTAATTGAGTCTACTGTATAAAAAATTGGATTTACCGTGGGGGATGTTACCTTCGGTTGATGATCATCAGAGTCTGGAGAATTATCGCCGGGTTGACCTTCTACAGCATCATCAGCAACTTCCTCTTCTCCTATAGATAAACAATAACATCTCTTAGGAACACTGTTGAAATCGGATTTAGACTACCACGAAAAGTGGTTGTTTGGTGTGAAACCGATAAGTTAATAACCAATAAGTAAATTTGCAAATGTTTACAAATGATAGTGGCGTGTACCTCTTATAGGAATATGTACTCCAACATTACATTAACATAAAGAATAATGTTTAAGATAGAATACGAAGAAAAATAGGCAAACAACAACATAACCTAAACGATATATAGAAAATGATAAAATATATAAAAACTTAAAAGCTTATAAAACGAAACAAAAACAACCCAAATTTATACCATCTTTCTCAAAAGCATTTATAAACGAAAAATCAAAGTAAAAAATGAATATATAAGTAATGTATGACACCTGAAAGACAAAAAATGAGAAGTAATTAAAAAAATATAATTTGCGTATATCTATGCCAATCTCTTTGTTTGATGGCCTCCATTTTGTTAAGGGTCAGGATATGCCCGCGCGCTGTCACAAAAATAATGAAAAGCCATTTCCCCCCTCCCAGAGTTTTACATTTTTATATCACCCTAAAATTTAATGCTTCAAAATATGATATTAGAAAATTGAAGGTTTGTCTAACACACTCAAAATAGTTAGTAAAATGTACTAATAAACGTAAATTGTAATTAAGAAGATATTCTTTTATAAGGTAAACACATGATTTAGAAGTCCCGCTGCGGCTCGGCTTGGCCGTTTTGCCCACGAGCTATACAACAAACAAACAAATATATTAACTTACCGGCAAAAGATTCATCAACATCTTCATCAGATGCCATATTAATGAGATATAGACACAATCACACTAATTTAATATTCACTTTAGACATATAAACAGATATAAAAAATTAATAAAATCTCTAACTTAGTGATAGATCAGTCGCTTCTTTCTTCCACTTGTCTAGTTTTCTACTAGCGGCATACGAAACCCCTCTCCCCTCACATCAGTAAGTACCATTCACAAGCACACGAAATTACCTTACACAACAGGCACGAAGCCAGTATATTAATATAAAACAGGAAACCGCCATTTTTAAAAGAAAAATTAAACAACAAATTTTAAGATATATGCTTTATTATTTTAATAATACTGTAATATTTTGGTTTTAATTTATTGTATATATAATATTAATTTAATTTAGACTTTTTCCGATCTTGAGTTTTATAAAGACCTGCTACTGCCAGTGATGACAAAATATAAAAACATCCTGCACATGTAACCAAAAATGTTGCAATTGCAACAAGGGGGTAGTGTTCTAAACATCCAACTGGTACTCTAAGTTCAAGTGGCTGAGATATCTAGAAAAACATATATTTTATATGTACTCATGAATTATTTCTTGTTTTACTACAATTTTGACATAATTTTAGTTCCTAACCAGCTGATATGTAATGTTTTCCCAATGACACATACGTTTTGTAGAGATGTTACAAGGAGCTTTCGTAATTGTTGAAGAACAAACTGTAATGTCTTCATCAGGACAACGAATTAACAAGTCCGGCTTTGAAATTTCTACTCGTTCATATCTAAAAAAATAACTTATGAATTATGGAATGTTATAACACAGGGTCACATTGGTACATATTAATATATATGGGTGTTACCCTCCACTTAGCGTTGATCTATGATATCGAAGGTGAACTGGAACATTTATAACTATTTTTGGTCGATTTAGTTTTGTATAAATATGAATATTTATTTCTGGAGAGTGATGTTCTGCAGTTTCTACGTCAACATTTTCAGTTGGAAGAGCAAATAACTGTTGAATTAAAAAAACAGTAGAAGCCAAAGACCAACATGAATCAAATAGAACCTAATTAGTATATTTACTCTTTTTAACCGTCGCAAATCTGCCAATTCATCCTCATTTACATATAAACTAGGAGGTAGTAATTGATGAATGGAAATTGTACATCCTTCTTTATAAACATATACACCTTCTGCTACTATTTCCACTAAATATTCCAAATTTCTAAAATATATTTATTAATTATTTTTAGACATAAGAATATTTAAGATATTTATTTAGATTATGTATTTTATTTACTTGTGGAATCCCGGGTTTTCAATATGTTGTGTTATTGATGTATGGAAAATAATACAATTATTTGAGGTACTAATATTGATTATGCTACACAGAATTAATAAACAAAATACGACTGTGGTAAACATTGTTAGTCTAAGTTAATGCATCACTTTTAAAGACCAAATATATATTATTACATCGTCATATCAATTTATAAAAACAATTTAGTGAGAACAATTTGGTGATAACGTTTTGTAGGTTATACAAAATGTCATTATGAGTGTCATACCATTAGTGTTACCTGGTGTTACCATATCTTCATTTAAAGTTCAGTAGGCTAACAATAAGTCAGGAGATATAAAATAATTTTAAACTATTATATTACAAAAGCAGAAATTTATAATTACATATTATGTATTAAATATTATATTACAATAATAATATCTTCAGTATATAACAATCTTGGACTTAAAATTTATGATAGTTTGAAAGAAGGAAATGATAAAAGGTTTGATTCTTCAGTAAATGAAAAAAATTAAAAGCTGTGCGCTCACAAAATATACATATATTTAACGTAATATTTATATTATACAACGTTATGTTTTATTATTTACCGATGTGTAACACAATTCTTGTTACATTGTCTTTTAATATTATATAATGTTGCATGAAAAGTGTTATTAACGTCGAAAAATGTAAATTTATGTTTTATATATTATATATTACATTATGTTATCCTACAAAAAATTATGTAAAAGATAAACTTTGTTATTTTAAATAAACCTGTGTTTAGCGGGTAGTTATATTAAATGCGTATTAGTAATAGTAACATTCTCTCAATGAGTTCGTTTAATTATGAAATATGTTTATTTTGCAAATAAACAACTTCAAGCATCGCAATAATTTATATCTGTGTTCGTTCCATGGGTGTCCACAGAAGGAGAAAAAAGGGCTATTCCACACTACGTATCTCAATTTATTTACACTAGATAAAATATACTCTTCAACAAATTTACATTGTTAAGAACAGAACCTCATCTCGCCGGTATCACATATTTTGCGGACGCCAATGTAGTTAATTATCAATAAAAAAATTTTTACAAATTTGTATTAATATTGCTCTAAATACAAGCAGATGAAAATATACTTATTTAGTTTGTTATAGTACTGGTTCAAGGTAAGCGTCCGTTATAAGTATAGTAGAGATAAAATAATTATTTTTGAATTTCAGTCAACTATTATTAATTTTCAATTATTTTTATGATTTTTTTTATTCGAAATTATTATTAAATAATTTACAGATGCCTCCAAATACAGACAGTTCTAGTAGCAGTAAGTATAAATAAATTATTTAAATATATTTATTGTTGAATATCATTAACAGGGCAACCGACCGAAAATCTATAATAGTTTTGAGAATTATTTTATGTAACTATGCCAATAATATTTCTGTTATGTAATATGTCAATTTTCTATTATTATTCATAAATTATAACTGACGCCACAGTGGCAGAGATCGTGGATGCTTGATGTCAGACAACTGTGTTTTCGGGTTCGATCCCCAGACCAGAGATATATTTCCTAGGTTTCGGACGTTTAAATAAATAAATTTAAAAAAATATATATAACTGAACGATCGACGTATGACAAAATAGTAAGTCTGTATTAGGAATAGAGAGAACTTTGGGACATAAGAAGTAAATAGTACAGCAACAAGTATATAAAAAGAAAGAGCTAAGATAAAAGATGTCAGATGTAAAAGAAATATGTTTCCAGTGAAAAAGAATACGCCAAAGTTAAAATAGAATCACTATTTTCATTCATTTAATAATAACTATTAGTTTTACATTAAAACAAAACATTTTTGTAATTTTTATACAAATATTATAATTAGCTTTATTATTTCTATTTAAAAATTATTTTAACTATTAATAGAGATCCGTAAGCATGTTCGATTCGGACACAAGCCCAACATATTCGAGACTGTACCAATATTAATCATATTTAATAGAATATTACTTAAGTTTCGCTTAAGTTAAATGTTACATTAATTTAAAAGTAACTAGCTTTTACCCCCGTCGCAAGCGACGTCTGTCTTTTGTGTGTGGCTTGAATTTCATGTAAAAATTTTAATTCCACCAGAGTTTACCCCCGTCGTAAAGCGTCTTTTTGGCGTGTATATTTAAATCCAATAAAATAATTCGAAATTACATTTCATATTTAACTGTTCTATTTTTAAATTGAAATAATAAATAAACTCGCACATATACATTGAGACATATAAATTGACTAAAAAAAATATATTTTTTTTATCAAAATAAAAAATATTTTCAATTTATGCGTTATTTGACCAACTTTTTTTCAAAATTTGCAATTTTTTTTTTCGATTCGTAAATTAGTTACCAAGATTAGCCTATATACAAAATTTCAACTTTCTAGCACAATTTTTACTCTCGGCAAATACTGCCCCCGTGCCCCCCAATAAAATTTGGAAATTTTGAATTTTTTTTTATTAATACTATACTTAATTATTCTAAAATCCAGAATATGAACTTTCTCCAAAGTTCCCTACCGGGCCCCCGAATTTCTTCAACCCCCCCTTTTTCAATTTTTAAATTTCTAATTTTTGAGAAATGTCAGCATTGAATACCTTAATACACATGCAAAATTTCAACTTTTTATCTTTTACGAATTAAAAGTAATACAGCAAAAAAGGGCTCACTTTTTTTCCAGTTTTTCCAAAATTACGGGTTTCCAGGAAATTCAGGGAAAAATCCGGGGACGCCAAAAGTCTTAGAATTTTTTTCTCTACGAAATAGGAAATTTTTAAAAAGATCGCCGGAGCCGTTTTCGCGCTGCCATACAAAATTCAGTACCAAACATATAAGATCATAAGAATATAAGAATATAAGATCATAAGAATATAAACAAACAGTTGGAACATTATAATATAGGATAGACATGTTTCGTATTTTGAAAGTATTAATTACAGCGCCTGAATGACCGGCAACAACTTTTACAGAATTGTACTTTTGTTTTCATTTGAATCCCGTTACATAATTTTATTAAACTTATCTTGATATTTAAAGTCGTTCAAATTATGTTATATAATTCAGAAGTGTTTGCTCAAGGTTAAGACCTACGTTGTTATATAATTTGAATATTTGAAGTCGCTTATTTGAAGTATATATTTCATAATTGTGAAATAAGTTATCTTATAATGTTTTGGCCACTCTTTATTTTTAATAACCTAGTAAAGAGTGATAAACATGACCTTTTACGATAATATTATCTGGACATTCATGGACTCCATGGATCGCATAACTGTTAAATGAATCAAATTTTTATAGAATAAATCTTTTAGTATATTTATTTAATTAATTAATTACTTCTGCAATGGGGTTGCGAACCATATTTTAATTTCTGTAAAACTGTACTATGTATTTATAAATTTAACTTCCTGGATCTCAAATGTCCAAATTATTATTTATTACGTCGAAATATTATAGGACATATTAAAAATTATACCTTTGTCATTATAGGTAATAGAAACCCTCTTCCTTTCTATAAATTGCCATTTCCGTAAGAATATTCGGATTTTGTTTACGAGTACGCATGTATGGGTACAAAGTTCGAGCATATTCGGCAAACATTTTAAATCCGCTTAGTGTCAGTAAATAGAATAATGGGCTTGTCTCCTATGTCTTAATTTCTAGAAAAGTGTACTATATACTGATAAAGTGGGTTACTAGAACCTCAAATGTTCAATTATTTTTTAATAACTCCTTATATGTTAAGAGATATTAACAATTAAAAAAGTCATTTTGTCTCTTTAATTATTAAAGGGATTCAACGTTGTACACATTCCAAATACATGTGACATCACAACCGCTGCCAACCTTATAGCTCATAAATCTCTGCTATATGTATTTATATATCAAAATACTTACAACTATTTCAAGGAACAATCAAATTTCAATATTATGTCTGCCTTAGCAGGGTTAAATAAAATAAAAACTTATTATTCTTTGATTTGACTTGATTATTTCGACTACCAACAGCTACAAAACATTACCACAGCTCTGACCTACTCAACAATTAACTGACGTTAAAATGCATTTCACGTCATACAAGTATGGCCGACCATTTCTAGCGCTAAAACTACAATTCAAACTTTTAATTGCTATATCTCCGTCAATATTTAGATATTTAATAAAATAGACACGCCAATACACTTTTATTAACATCAATTTCAATTAACAATTGAAAAATCGACCACTAAAAAATGAGGACACAAGCCCATTACATTTGTCGCTGATAACACTGTAAACAAACGGGTTGCCAGATCTTGATAATATTTGAAAAATAATTTTCGCGGGATTTTTAATATGATACCGTGTAGAAATTTAAGTCATACGTCAAATCGTGGATATTAAAAATGACGTCTGATTGTCTCTTTAATTTTGCGTTTCTGTTATAAAGCACTGCAATTTTTCAGCTAAGTACAGTCATCGAAAATACCCAGAATACCGACTAGGATCGTTGAAGTCTCCTCACGAGTGGTTAGAAGGGCGTCAAGGAGATGACAATGCAGAAGGACTCTGGAGAATTTATGACGAACTGTACGACGTTTCCGATTGGATACATAAACACCCCGGAGGAGCTGAATGGCTGATTTTAACTAAAGTAAATTATTTCAGTTATTTATAACACCAACACAATAATAATGAAAGTAAAATTCACCTAATATACACGTTTAAATCAAAGAGACATTTCTAAAATTTGGAAGTTGGGTTGACACCATTTTTAATTTGCAGGGCACCGATATTACTGAAGCCTTCGAGTCTCACCACTTATCCAACAAGCCAGAACTGATGTTAAAGAAATTTCATGTTCGCCATACAAACGTACCACGAAATTCAACTTTCACTTTTGAGAAAAATGGATTTTACATGACATTAAAACGTAGAGTTGCTCAAGAATTAGAAAAAATTCCAAAATATTATTTGAAGAAATCTACATTAACTATAGATGGATTACTTCTATTTACGTTCATCTTCTCAATTCTCGCCACTAGAACACAATCTTGGATATTTTCTGCAGCAAGTGGTGTATTTTTGACGTGGACAATAATAGCAGCTCATAATTTTTTCCATCAAAAGGATAATTTCAGAATGTATTATTTTAATTTATCGTTAATGTCCGTTAGGTTGGTATAATGAGAGTTTTCATTGTTTTGCATTGCATTGGATGAAATTGGTTAATTTGATTGAAATATTGTCCATTTTTTAGAGACTGGAGAATTTCACATGTGATATCTCATCACTTACATACTAACACTTTAATGGATTTGGAAATTAGTAAATTTGATCCGTTAATACGGTGGTTACCCACGGAAAAGGGACCTTTGCGATATGGTTCATGGCTGATTGCACCGCTGTTATTTGCTATAGTCTATTTCACTAATTATTTGAGCAGGTGAGAAATATGGCACTTGTCTAATTCGAATCCGATTCAGGATTAGTTTATTCATAGTATTGGCTCTTCTATTAATTCCACTCTTCCTTGTTGCAAGTGGCGACAACACACTGAACTATAAATATAATTACCGCGAAAATCAAATACTTATAACATCTAATATATATTTTGATTTACCTAATTTTACAGTTTAATGTATTGTCTTAAAACTGGCAAGTTCTTGAAGCAGTATTTGATACCATTGTCTTTGCCAACTGTAATGTACGCACTCGGTGGATCAGATCTTTCCACAACTTTGAACACGTGGTTGGTAATAATACTAATCGCTAGTTTCTTCTTTGGATGTATTGGATTCAATGCAGCCCATCACCATCCAAAGATATTTCATGATGGAGACACATTAAGGTAAAAGATGGAATAATTTTAAGGTTATGTTGGAATTATATTTGTATGAAATCATTTCAGAGCTGACCGTGATTGGGGCAAGTTTCAACTAGATACAGTTGTGGATAGAAATGAAATAACCGGATCTCGATTTTTGGTGTTGACTCATTTTGGAGATCATGCATTACACCATCTATTTCCTACTATTGATCATAGTCTTCTACCATTTTTGTATCCAGTTGTTAATGACGTTTGCAAACAATTTAATGTGAAGTTGAGATTTACTTCAATAATCGAACTTGTCATTGGTCAAATGAAACAAGCGGTCCGTATTAAACCTAACCCTAAGCAACCAAATTGCACGCTGTAGATTTGTGTTTGTAATTTTATATATTTCCTTACTTTAGATAAGAAATGGTCTAGTAAACAAAATCCATTTATTGTTTAAAGCTTTAAATTTAGTTTTAATTTTATGTTTCACCCTAAAATATAAATTTCAGCTAGTGAAATACGTATAAAGAAATAAAAAGCATTATATTAAATAAAGTATATTACAGACGAACATCGTATGAAACTTACATTTAAGGTTAAAACATAAAATTAAAACTAAAACTCGGTAGATAGGAATGATTTTTTAGTGTTACGATATAGTACTATAGATTATTGACCATCGATGCTTGAAAATTAGTGACGACATTCAATTTTTTATTATTTTTGCAATAAATTAAAATTTTAGGTATTCTTTTTATTCGTCAAGGACATTTTTTACTTTTATATTTTTTATTAGTAAGATTTCAGATACATTGAATAAATGAATTATTTGTAGCAATTGAATAATTTAATTATTTGTGTAATTGAGTAAAATGTTACTTTATGTTTTTTATGTAAATTAGTAATTATACATAATCACATCTAATAACAACAATGATAAACTTGAATTGTGTAAAAGATTTTTTTTGAATCCATCACACAAGAGCGCTAATACGCTTTACCTATCCGAACCATGTTATGAACTCGCACACTGCAAGCGACAAAGCCGTCCGAATACGGGCGTTACGTAGTTCTCATATTGGAAACTTATATCAGCGATTTTTAACCAAACGAATACATGCTACAACGCTAAACCTATCCGAACCTTAAAAATGCAATCAGCCGTCTCAGACTGAAAGGAGTATGGAAGAGAAGTCTCTTTCATAACAGTGATGTATTGATAAAAATTAAAGAAAAAGTTTGCTCTCATGATAAATTATGTTAGTGCAAACAACTCCAATACACCTTACAGTATACAAGTTTGATTTGTACGGGGTATGTATGTATTATGACGGAATGCAATAGTCTCTTTCATAATAGTAATGAATCGATAAAAATTAAAGCAAAAGTTTACTCTCATGATAAATTATGTTAGTGCAAAACAACTCCAATATACAAGGCTACAGTACACAAGTTTGACTCGTACGTGATATGTATGTATTATGACACAACACATGGAAAGAACATATTAGTCAGTCGCAATGCCGCCGATTTTTGTACGAATTCGCCGTCGTTTAAATACACTTGCCTTGTACGACAGGTCTAAACCGTTAAAATTTGCAGCTTGTCACTTACCAGATCCTATCATTAGCAAACAAATCATATCAGGTTTATTACTATAGCCTATGCAACAATTTTGGTATTATACAGGTTCTTTATATTATCGTATCGATTTCCGTACCGAATCTGTAACGTCAAAACATAACTAAAACTCAAATGTAAAATAGAATAAAAAAGTCAATAAACCCATTTTAACATATATAGTTCTATAAAAATCCATAAGCACTTTTCCGGTCGGAGTTCTTAACAACTCAAAAAATACATTTCATTTAAATTCTTATCAAGAGGTTAAGTTGAACGGCTCTAAACAATAAAGGTTGAACCAATACATATCCACAGAGTATTAAACATTACACACGCCGTGTGGACATGATGGCATTGAACAGTGACGCTCCATTATATACCACACAGCGTATATCGCTATAAAACAAGAAACAGAAAATACGACACATTGTGGACATGGGTTTCTAGTTTTTATATACGTTTTTTGCTATATATTTTTTATTAATCATTTTAATTTTAAATTACGAAGGTTATTTATTGACTGTTTTTCATGAACAACATTACCTGTATTAACATAGACGTTTAATAATCAGTCTTTATACTTTTGTACAGTGCTTTGGTGTGTTGCAATATCAATTACAGTGTTGTTTTTGAGCCATTAAATATTGTTAAGAAGTGTGTGTTTATTTTGATATGCGTTTTGTGCTAGTGTATTATATAAGTTTATTTTCACTGTCAAGGTGCGTTTCCGGGGTTAATTAACGAATACGAAGATCTTTTAAATAGGAACATGACTCCACAGTTGGAGACAGATAAGCCGGGTAAGTAACTAAATATTGTTTAGCCTAATCAATGTTCACAATAAACAGTGTTACAGATATTTTATATAGCAGGTATGTTACAACCCAGTAAACATTTTGGAGTAAATTCTATTACTTTTTATGAGTTTTTTGTCATGAACGCGTTTGTTTTCTATTTATTTCTTTTATAAGCTACAGACGGCGCAACGACTGCTCATTGTTGAATAAAAGCAACTCGTGTGACAGGTAGGGAATCAATTTGAACTAAAATTAATTTGCTGTGTGTTGCTCCAACTTGTAAAACGTTTGAATTGAAATGTACGAGTGACTAGAACTTTACCTATCCATTCTATTTCACCAAATGTTTACCAGGAAAATATTTTTTGTGTATTTGAAATAGTTTTTCTACTAAAAACAGTTTAAATTTATACATATATACTTACTATTCCCTTAATGCGAATTTTCCATCAATTTTCCAAATCATGTTTCCTTTAATGCAGATTTGAATTTGTAAAACATATAAAAGTAGTATTGTGTTAAATCAGGCGAACAAGGCAGGATGCAATACTTCGCTACAAACAATTTCTCTACATCTCGTCCGAATCTAATACGATTCTAGTTCGATCTAGTTCTGATACGAATCCTATGCGAATCTTCTCAACATTGTTTGTAGGGTTCTGGATGCTATACTTTGTTAAAAACGTCTTAAAAGATACTGCAGTGTGAGCCGGTGTGTTGTTTTGATGAAGAAACTATTACGCATTCCTAATCAATTTCTCTAGTTATAGCAATCGCACGAATAGTTAATTTTTTAAATATTTTTATACCTTTTTGACATCTGTAACGTCCCTACAAACAATTTTGATCGGAATCCAATTAGATGCGGATCGTATCACTTTGATTGGTGATTGGATTCCTATTAGACATTAGTGAGGCATTACATGAAGGTTCAGACAGCATGTCTGCACCGGCCGGAACGCTCCGTACCCTCTCTGATTGCCTTCCTAATACTTTCCAAACGAGGTTTGCCGAGGTGCAAGTCGTGGTACTACCCAGTACTACCACATATGTTCCCCCGAACACTGAGTGAATAGAGTTTAACCGCTCTCTGATACGAGATTGCTAAGATACGACAAATTGTTTGTAGGGGTCTTCTCGACCTTTGATCTTCGAATCGCTTAATCCATTCAAAACCATACGCACCAGATAAACTTTAATTATCATATAATTCTTTAAATAAAAGATAACTTTCAGAAACGGTTGTTCTAAGTTTCATATGAAATTTCCCGACAATTCGTTACTTATCATTTTTCCGATAAGACACAAAAATTGATTTTATACAAACAAAGTCCACTAATATAGGATGAAAAGAGATAGAAAGATAAAAGGAAGGAGGGTAGGAATTGGTCATGACGTCGATGAACTTTAGATCCCTTAAAGATTAAAGGACAAAAATGTTTATTCTAATCGTGAAAGTCTTCTATAATATTAAAAAATTGTTGGATATTTGAGGTTTTGACAACCAACTTTATTATTATACGTGTAGTACAGTTTTATAGAAATGATCACATGGTTCACAAGTCAATTATAACACCAGTCCTTGAAATACTAGAACTGGTTTTCTTGTAATATAGGTACAAAGTTCTAATTGTACAACTTAGATGTACTCGTATCTAAGATTGAATTTTACAAATTCAGTTAGTGTAACCTATGATTCTATTTTAAGAATTGAATTTCAAACTGATCTTTGTAATTCTGTATTCAAATTTTATTATAGTACAGTACAATGCCGAGTGAACCAAGCCTTCCCAAATAGAACTACCGGATACAATGGTAATATTTTTATATAACATATTTTATGTAAACCAAAACTTTTGCTATGTAAAATGAATAACAAATAGAAATAATTTTGAGGTTATCTATTTAATTGTGGTTATTCTCAATTTATTGACAGCTCTTATTTTAATATCGTTCTAGTTATTAAATGTTTCTAAATTTCTCTTATACGACCTTCTGAAATATGCGTATCAGAGCACATTTTGATATTGCATTTCGATATCATGTTCTAAAACCTTCACTTTATTGTGATCTGGATTATGACGAAGGACCTTGTCGGATTACCGTCTTGTTTGTACAGCGTGTTAAAATACTTATTATGTAAGCACATAATCAATTTAATGTGATAACAATCAAACCCAGAAAATATAATTTTGGTCCGGCGATCGAACTCGAAAACACAGTAGTTCTTGTCAAGCAGTAATGCTCTCGCTCACTGTGTCGTCTACTTTTTAATAAAGAAGTATATTTTATATATATTTTTATTATTTATATATATTATATTTATAATTATAAATAATATTTATATTATAGGTTAAATAAAATCGATTAATTATTAATCTGCAGACTTTCATACTAATTCTATGATGTAAAACTATGGCTAAAACTTAAACGATAAAACAAAAATCAAATTTTAAATAGCTATATATCTCCGTGAACTTTTAGACATTTAAAAAAATAAGGAAGTTATTAGAAGAAATTGTTGAGTTATGTATGAAATAGTAGCAAATCTTGTTTTAATTTTTGTTATATTACTACGATTTCAACATTTCTAGGTTATATCTCGCAATAATTTTAACATAATAATTGTATATTTTGTGGATTTGTTTATTCTATACGTGGTAAATTTGTTTACTTTTGATTTATTTACATCTGGTGAGTTAATTATTTGCCAGTCATAATAGAACGAATGGGCTTGTGTCCTCATTTTTTAGTGGTTGATTTTTCAATTGTTGATTGAAATTGATGTTAATAAATGTGTATTGGTGTGTCTATTTTATTAAATATCTAAATATTGACGGAGATATAGCTTTTAAAAGTTTGAATTGTAGTTTTAGCGCTAGAAATGGACGACCATATTTGTATGACGTGAAATGCATTTTAATGTCAGTTATTTGTTGAGTAGGTCAGTTCTGTGGTAATGTTCTGCAGCTGTTGGTAGTCAAAATAATCAAGTCAAGTCAAGAATAATAAGCTTTTATTTTATTTCACTCTGCTAAAGCAGGCATAATATTGAAATTTGATTGTTTCTTGAAATAACTGTAAATAATATTTGACATTTTGATATATAAATGCATATAGCAAAGTTTTATGAGCTGTAAGGTTGGTAACCTTACACAAGGATTGTGATGTCACATGCACTTGGAATGTGTACAACGTTGAATCCCTTTAATAATTAAAGAGACAAAATGACTTTTTTAATTGTTAATATCTCCTAACATATAAAGAGTTATTAAAAATTAATTGAACATTTGAGGTTCTAGTAACCCACTTTATCAATATATAGTACACTTTTATAGAAATTAGACATTAGACACAAGCCCATTTATTCCATATCCGAGAATCGAACCTGGATCTAGCAAACTAGATTCACATCTAAAGAGAGTTCTACTCCACCTTTATTTTTAAAATTTTTAACTCATTTACATCTCTCAAATTAATCTCTAAATTAATGTACGACCTGAAGAACATATTAAAATATCTAGATAATTTACAAGTATAACCTAGACTTTTGTTCTGTTTCAGTTCAATACAGTCATAGGACATACCCTGACTATCGCAGTGGTAGACTTTCACCGCACGATTGGCTAGTAGGACGACAGAAAGATGACAACGCTGAAGGATTGTGGAGGATTCATGATGAACTATACGATCTGTCAGAATGGTTGCATAAACATCCAGGCGGATCAGATTGGTTAATACAAACAAAAGTAAATATATTAACTATAATTGGATTATCAACAAACAAACAGCTAAATAGAAAACTGTTAACATGACTACTGCGTTCGCAGAAACTTGCGTACATATACCAATTGCCAACGAACGTACATTTTGTCAACGTAGGCGCAGTTCACGTGTTTTCGAATACTGTATTTGGAGTTATTGTGGTTGCAGTTGTACGAGGCCTGGGTATTTGGCTCGCATGCGCACTTTGCCATGTACGCAGATTGCATGTAGACACATTTTTATTATGTTTGTATATTGTCAGTCTATCTAAAACTAAATAAATAAATGAAACTAAACAATGAAATGTTTCTAAATATTGCAGGGAACTGATATTACGGAGGCGTTTGAGTGTTCTCACTTAAGCACACTACCAGCAAGTATTTTACATAAATACCACAAACGGCACGTTGACACGCCTAGAAACTCGACGTTTACGTTTAAAGATGACGGCTTCTACCGTACGCTGAAGCGAAGAGTTGCTGAAGAAGTGAAAACAATTCCTAAAGATTATGCAATGAGATCCAAATTTTCATTAGATATGTTAATCTTTTTCACATTCTTCTTTTCTATTGTTGCTGTGAATACGCCGTACTGGACTGTTATGGTATTATCTGTGTTGTCTGCTTCTTTATGTTTAGCATGGATGACAAATGCTGCACATAATTTCTTCCATCAGAAGGATAATTGGAGGATGTATGCCTTCAACATCTCATTGCTCACTGTTAGGTTAGTATCTATAAGTATGATGTATTTGATTGACAAGAAGCACTAGCAGCGGACTCAATACATACAATAATAAATTGATTGGGTGATACCCAATTATAAAATCGTCATTTCGATATACCGACCACAAATTGAAACATATGTAACACTAACAAAAGTGACTACATGGTACGTTGCACGTGCTAGTACTACATTCATAAATGATACTAATTAAAGATGCTACAGTTTCCTCAATTACGATCCTCCTTATTTATTAATTTAAGATATTGTTTAGAATATATTAAATTTCATAAAAAGCATGGTTCGGTCTGATAGGGCTATCTGATGGCTTCAAATCTTGAAGATGAAGACATTGTCTGTTAGAAATATTAATTACAAAACTATATTTATTTATTATATTAATTGTGTGCCTTTCGGCTTTACAATCTACATTATTATATTTCTTAATGCATTTCATATAAATTCAAAGTTAAAACTAAACTTAAACTATTCTAGACTATTAGTACTTCGAATAGTACTTTCTGTTTCTTCTTTTCTTGATCCTCTCTCTTCATGTCCCCTACTCCTCCTTTATTCACACCGTTTCCTGCTTCTCCTTCCTTATTGCCTGTATCTTCATCAATCACCTCTTGCCTTTCTTGTCTCCTCTCGACAAACCCTCTATTATCTTTTCACTATCCTTCCTGCATTCTCTCTTCGTTTTCACTTTTCCACTTATGTCTGTTACAGGCATAAACGCTCTATCTTTACTATTTCCTCTAGACTCTCTTACTTTACTATTTCTTCTTGACTCTCTTCCTTTACTATTTTATTATTGTCTCTATCTCCGTCATCCACCTCTTGTCCTTATCTCCTTTCCGCAAATCCTCTATTTTTCTGGACTGAAGTTTAACTGTTTCCTCGCTACTTCTTTCTTTCTCCTGCTTCCCTTCACTGCCTCTTTTAGTACTTCCTCTCTCTTCATGTTCCTTATACAACCCAGGTACGCGCTTATTTATTGTCCTGTTTTTTCTTTCTTTTTTTCTATTTGCGCCATCCACCTCTTTTCTTCACTGCTCCCTTTAATAGCTGGCCAATATTCACTTCGCTCACTACTTTTTCCTTACAATCAAACTTAATGTTGTCCAGTGTTTACAAAACTATATTATAATTTTTCTAGAGATTGGAGAGTGTCACATGTTCTATCACACCATACATACACCAACACTTTAAACGACTTGGAGGTTAGTTCATTTGAACCTTTTCTTCAATGGCTTCCTCTGAAGAAGGGTCCTTTCCGTCACATTTGGTTTTTAGCAGCTCCTACTGCTTACGCACTAATATTCTTTGGACAGTTTGTAATCAAGTAAGTATATAATTTCACATAAATCATGTATTTAATTGTATAACCAAATTATTACTATTTTTATTGCAGTGTAATATATTTAGCGAGGACTCGACAATTTTTCGTTCAAACTCTGATACCGTTAATCCTGCCTTCACTAATGCTCTTGTTCGGAACAGCTAGCATCTTACTTACTCTCCTAACTTGGCTGTTCATTTTGGGGATTGGAAGTTTCATCTTTGGATTTATCGGAGTAAATGCTGCGCATCACCACCCGAAAATTTTCCATGATGGAGACGCTTTAAGGTTAGGAATCTAGTAATCTTTATATCAGTATTGTTTCATGTTTATAATGTTGGTATTGGTTTTAGGGAGGATCGAGATTGGGGTAAATTTCAACTTGATGCAGTGATGGATCGTTACATAATCACAGGATCTAGATTTTTATGCCTGACTCATTATGGTGATCACGCTCTTCACCATCTATTTCCAACTGTAGATCACAGTATTCTGCCGTTTCTTTACCCGATAGTCAATGAAGTTTGTGCGGAATTTGGAGTGAAATTAAGGTTCATAACGATAACAGAAATGATTGTTGGTCAGTTTAAACAGCTGACGAGCACGACTGCTAATCCGCATCCGCCGAATTGTTCATTGGATTAATGTTTATAGTCAAATGTTAAATATATGTAAGGGGAAGGGAAATAAGGTTACCACATGAGGAAAAGATGGAGGTCTCATATGGTCAGATACTGAAAATAATATAATGTAGTAATGAAAACAAAATAATATTGAGACAGAAGATCAGGAAGGAGAGCGGTCTTCCTTTCTGATAGAACACAGGAAGAGGGATAGAGCACTGGAAGAAAATTCTTTTGAATGCAGAATTTCAATAAAGGAAACAGAGTAGACTTAGAGGCCTATTTTGTAATTGCTTACCTGACGTCTGTTAACTTCTGACGATTTTTCAAAGCTCTATAATTTACAAATTAGGCTACTTATGCCAGTTTTAAGGTATGCTATCCATTTTGCTTTTTATTTAAGGTCCTCTGATAGTTTTGTGAACACTTACATAGTTTAGTTTAGAAAATATAGGCCTTTGAAAAATCGTCAAAAGTTAACAGACGTTAGGTTAACAGTTGCGCAATAGGCCCCTTAGTGAAGGACTAAATAGATGATAGTATTTTGTAAATATTAGTTAAGTTTATTGTTAAAGTAAGTCTAGAATAATATAAAATGTGAAGGATATATAATGACGCAATGCAAGAAACAATTGTAAGCAATACAATATAATATAACCATTTGTAAACCTATTATAGATTCTTGAATAATCTCAGTAAATTAGTGACGGCTCTGCATTTATAGTACACGCATATAAATTATTTTGGGATACTAAGAAATTGATTCATTGATTTCGTCACACTGAATACTACTAATCATCATGACCACAACAGAACCATCTCGGAATAATAACAATGAACTTGACCTTGGTACGTGAGGTATCTTTGTATTACACCACACTAGTACCAAAATACATCATGTTCATTTAATATTCAGACGCCTTCAATTATACTTGTAAGACGCACATTAATTCTTTGATTCTAAAAACAATTCAATCGTTTAGATATGTTTGCCATCAAGAAAACAAATTAATTGTGTTTTGAGACCATTTATTTTGGCGTCACTAATTATTCTTCAATTTTCTGTTTATCTTTTCTTTGAAAACTTTTCTTATCTTTGTTAAAAAAGTAAGCACTCCCAGTAAACATTTTGGTGCATTTTGGAGTCACTTTGACATCATATTGGAGATGCGTATGATTTTTTTGTCATGAAAGAGTTCATTTATAGTTCAGTTTCTCACAATCGTTCACATGAAATGTCTGTTTTATCGGCTACAAATGACGGAACCACTCCACCTGTCGGAATACAAATGAAGATAAAGTTGATGCGAACTATAATTGAAGTGAAATAGTGATAGAAACGTCACAAAAAGAGACACTTCACTAAATGTTTACTGGGCTAGGAGTTAATCGGCTCTTTGTTGACCAGGGCAGGATTGGACGCAGTTAAAAAATAAACAAATATTTAGGGAAACCTCATAATGCTCAGGATCTGCATCAGGCGGATGCATACAGTGTTCATAGGAAAAGGATAGAAGAGGACACTGAATTTATTGACAAGATGTTGAACATATTTGAACAATAACCTAACCGTCTTAAGTGTTTATTAAAACACTGAATTTAATAATAAAAAATGTATTTCCTATTTTATTTCGATGAATTTTCTTTCATGGAAGGTGGTGCAAGTACAGGCCCTCCCACTCTGCGCCCATGTTCGCCACTAGATATTTTAGAGATGTGTGGTGATGCTCCATCCTGTTGGAACCATATTCTTGGATTATAACCAGCTTAATTTTGCAATTTAATACGTAAATAATGAATGAACTTTCTACCTGCAATACTCGCAGAATTGTTTGTAAAATTTTAGCACAGGAAATATACGGTCCGTTCCCGGGAAGCGCTCTATAGCGACTGAATTTATAAAAGCCGTACTGCTACGTTCATTTGTCTTCGTTACATTTAATCCAATCGAAACTTTGGGATATCGTTTATTATTATTTTTAAGCATGAAGGATGTTTAGTAATAGGCATGGCATTGGATCTCAAATTTAATTTTATAGTACACTAGGAGGGTGTCATCATCTGCAATAAAGTCTCCCAGACCTGCTCTGCCAACAGCTATAGCTAATAACAAACAGTAAAATATATCGCCACAATATTGCTTTAACCCTATTAACACGGTTTAAAGAATATGTACCCCTAAGTATAAAATCAGGCTTTTTTAATTCAGTCCACTTACCCAAAGCCACTAGTGGGTAACTAAAGTGAATTGCAATGGGCTTATGTCCTGTGTCTTAATTTCTATAAAAGTGTACTATATATTGATAAAGTGGGTTACTAGAACCTCAAATGTCCAATTATTTTTTTAACAACTCCTTATATGTTGAGAGATATTAACAATTAAAAAAGTCATTTTGTGTCTTTAATTATTAAAGGGATTCAACGTTGTACACATTCCAAGTGCATGTGACATCACAATCCTTGTGTAAGGTTACCAACCTTACAGATCATAAATCTCTGCTATATGTATTTATATATCAAATATTATTTACAGCTGTTTCAAGGAACAATAAAATTCCAATATTATGTCTGCCTTAGCAGGGTTAAATAAAATAAAAACTTATTATTCTTTGACTTAACTTGATTATTTGTCTACCAACAGCTACAAAACATTACCACAGCACTGACCTACTTAACAAATAACTGACGTTAAAATGCATTTCACGTCATAAAAATATGGCCGACCATTTCTAGCGCTAAAACTACAATTCAAACTTTTAATTGCTATATCTCTGACAACATTTAGATATTTAATAAAATAGACACGCCAATACACATTTATTAACATCAATTTCAATCAACAATTGAAAGATCGACCACTAAAAAATGAGGACACAAGCCCATTTTCATTTTTTGTATAAAACTCATTTACATTTATGTTACAAAAACCTTAAATATACGTTACTGTATTAATTGTTTTATATGAAACATTTTATCAAACGAAATCCAAATAAATGTTATCTGCTCTTGTTTCTGTTTTATTTTAATCACATCTGGTGTACGAAATCATTGTACTTGTTGTACTTGATGCGTGAGGTTGTTTTTAATTCGCGGTCAAAATTCAATGTCAGGTAGTACCTAGCAAGTAACACACTGGAATATTTTCTTGAAGATGTAAGTTAACTAAATGTTGTTATTTAAATTCTAAAAAGTCAGAAGTAATTAATATGTTATTGTTTATTTAAATAATTAGTACATAATCCTTTGAACATAATTTCAGAGAAAGGATGGCTCCAAATTCTTTGGACTCTGGTAAAGCCAGTAAGTATTCGCATATATTTTTATATAATGATAATCATTGATAACAGTATTTGTTGATATAATTATTTTTATCTCGTTTGACGTTATTTTAATTATTTTATAACGTTGATAGCACATGATACCTATCTGCATTGCTACAAACACATACACAACTGTGTTCGAAAAAATAAAAGTGCTAAAAAAAATTTAGGAATACATTTTATTTCAAAACTATTTTGTGGTGCTACATGATATTCGATTGATATCATGATGTTGGTTATCAGAACTTCAAATGTTCAATTACTTTTTAATTTGAAGAAGTCATTTTTTCTGTTTATTTATTAAAGGGATCCAACGTTATAGAAAATTTCAATGTATGGTACGTCACATGCAGCAAATTTGCCAACTTTTTTATACTGACAGCTGGGTTATGTATCCCATGAAGTATTATATAACGAAGGTTGCCAACAAGGAAAAATAATATTGTTTACTTATTACTACTTATTTCTTCTAAAACATGCGGCAAAACTGAAAAATTGAAATTTGATATTGACTAGACTAATATTAATTCAATATGTACATTCATAATCATCAATTTATCAGGGAGCCGTTTAGATATATGTATAAGGTGATAGGACTCAGCATCGGATATAGTCCAACTTCAAATCAATTAAAAAAGAAAATAACTTGGAAGTAAACCTAACTCTGCTTAGCGGATGTGTTATTAGTTTTTATATATAGAAATTGTTATAGAATATCAAATATGTGTTATCAATTTGATTAAAGTTGTTGTTATTGATAAGTTAGTGATAGGCGCAGCAAATATTGCAAGATACTAACGAGGCAACAATCAGATTCTCGTTGTATCTCACGCAGCTATCATCAGTCTTATCGATCACCGTATTAATTATATTTTTATTTATTTGTTTTGTAGTTGTTTGTTTATTTAGACTGATATGGTTTTGGAAATGCCAAATATTGATTGAATGTACATATAATTAGCAGGTTTAAACTTTAAAGCAATCAAAAAACTACTTAAAAAATGTATTTGCTCTCTGTCTCGCAAAACACTTTGTTTCTTGTTATTCGGTTATGACAAGTAGGTTCAATAGGTTTAAAAAACTACATTGACCTGTTTACTTATGACAAAAGTAATCTTTATTAACAGGAATGTGTTAACTGCATATAATTGTCTTTGCTATTGCAGAAATGGGTTAAGTACTTTGCATTTTTAATCAGGTGCATGACATGAAAGAATTAAAAAGGGGAATTTACAGAAATAATAATTTATGCATTTCAAATTGGCTCACGGGAGATGTTAGATAGTTGGGTTGCGAACCATAACTGAATGGGCTTGTGCCCTCATTTTTTAGTGGTCGATTTTTCAATTGTTGATTGAAATTGATGTTAATAAATGTGTATTGGCGTGTCTATTTTATTAAATATCGAAAATATTGAATTGTAGTTTTAGCGCTAGAAATGGTCGGCCATTTGTATGACGTGAAATGCATTTTAACGTCAGTTATTTGTTGAGTAGGTCAGTGCTGTGGTAATGTTTTGTACATGTTGGTAGTCGAAATAATCAAGTCAAGTCAAGAATAATAAGTTTTTATTTTATGATAACCCTGTTACGGTAGACATAATATTGAAATTGTATTGTTCCTTGAAATAGCAGTAAATAATATTTGATATTTTGATATATAAATACATATAGCAGAGATTTATGAGCTGTAAGGTTCGTAATCTGTAAACTTGTCAAAGTCCTGTCAAGAATATTTATCTTTTACGCTCTGTTGTCCCTTTAATAATTAAAGAGACAAAATGACTTTTTGAATTGTTAATATCTCCTAACATATAAGGAGTTATTAAAAAATGATTGGACATTTGAGGTTCTAGTAACCAACTTTATCAATATATAGTACAGTTTTATAGAAATTAAGACATAGGGCACAAGCCCATTTATATAAAAATGCATATTATGCAACATATTAATAAAGTTGGCTATAAAATTTTTAATATCCAATTATTTTTATTCATTTCGCAATATTATAGAAGTTATTAACTATTGAAATAGTCATTTTTCTTCCATTTATAATTAAAGGTTATCTTAGGACACAAATAATATATTACGTTATTGAACTTTATTTACCCCGTGTTCATATGGCATGATTTACGGCACTCAAGTGTCAAGCACATGTAAATCGCACCATCTGGAGACGGGGTAAGGGTACAAATAAATAATTAACTACATAATTATAATTACTAGATATTTCTAGGTCGATACAGTCATAGAATATACAACGAACATCGTAAACCTGATGGATTAAGATCGGCACAAGATTGGTTGGTCGAACGTCAAGGCACTGACAACGCTGAAGGTTTGTGGAGAATACACGATGAACTATATGACGTGACGGATTGGTTGCCTATGCATCCAGGCGGAGCGGAATGGTTGGAACAGACCAAGGTATTGTAGGATTTAAATTAGTTGGTATTATTTAATTAAATTACTTTGAAGTTTGGAAGTTATTTCAGTCTATAAAAAATATATTTACGCAATCATTTAAAAAATTTCAATGAGTTATTGTATTTAATTCCAAAGATATACAAAGAGGTATTCATTCATGGTTTTCTAAAAAGAAAATTTTGTTTTTACTGCAAACTCAATACAATGTAGTAAATATAGAATTTGAACAAATGTTTTTTTGTAAATGTAAGTTTTGAAAGCTTTGAATGATTACAATATTATAAACTTCAGTTTGTATAAAATTATGTTGTATAAACATTGCAGGGAACTGATATAACCGAGGCATTTGAAGCTCATCATTTAAACAGCACCGCAGAACGCATGCTTAAAAAATTCCACATTCGTCACGTGGACACTCCTCGTAATGCCTCGTTCACATTTAAAGAAGATGGCTTCTACCGCACCCTAAAACGAAGGGTTGCCGAAGAATATAAAAAAGTTCCTAAACATTATGCAGAAAGATCTAAGTGGACCATAGATGCTCTATTATTTTTCACATTCTTTTTTTCCATTTTATCTGTAAACACACAATCTTGGCTTGCTATAATTGCAGCTTCTTTATTTCTGGCTTGGACAACAATCGCGGCACATAATTTCATGCATCAAAGGGACAACTGGAGAATGTATTATTTTAATTTGTCGCTGTTAACTGTCAGGTTGGTACTTGTCATATATAAAAACATTTGTCTCTCTTTTTCTGAATTTTATATTGGGATGAGACAACTCATTATTGACTATTCATTATTATTATTATGCCTGATGTTATACAAGTTCCTTTGTTCTAGGGATTGGAGAGTTTCCCACGTGCTTTCTCATCATCTTCACCCAAACACACTGTCTGATTTGGAAATCACTTTGTTCGAACCTTATTCAAGGTGGTTGCCATATGATAAGAAACTCCCCTATGCAGGATGGCTTGCATCACCCTTCTTGTATATGATGGTATACGCAGTACAGTTTGTTTCTCAGTAAGATCTAATTAAGTGTAATAGTATTTACCTGTTTGATGCATGCCGCAAGGATTTACATTCTTCATTTACATTAAATCGTATGAACTACATTTCATTTGAACTCCTTCTTCAAATAAACTAAACTACCTTACCAACATTTTTTCGTATCGTAGTCGTATGTCGAATAGCTTGATTACAATTTGAGTAAGATTCTTTGAAGAACGTTTTAAGCTACAGATAGAAAAGTAGATAATTTACAATTAGAATATTAAATAAATTAAAATAGTTAATTTTGTTATAACGATCATGAAACATTAAATTTGTATGAAGGAATTTTACGAACGTAGCTATATTGTGTAATTACCATAAAGTGCAGAAAATGTTAATACGCTTGAAAACATATTTTCCAACCAATATTGGAAGAGCTATTCATGTTTCCATAGAAAAAATGTATGCACCAGCTGACAGATGGACAGGAAACGTAAAATACTTAGACGTTATCATGTGGCTTTACTCAATGTAAATGTAATTATTCATTGAGTCATTGTTGATTCGTGAGATGGAACGATTACCAATTTTTTGATTACTGATTCACCAAAATTTCTCCAAACTTTAACTCGTTGGCGCGATCACGCAAATTCTGCATCCCTGATAACTTCTATGTTTATTAGGTAGAGATGGCAAAAGAAAATTAAAATTGGTACAATAATATCGGCAAACTCTATGCTATCAATTATTATACAAGTTATTGCAGCAATGTCTATTGGAGTGTTATCTCCTAAGCGTAGGGAAAAGACAAAACTATCGGCCATGAATTTCACTAAAATATCACTGCAGGTGCTCAATTCAAAAATGAAACAATTCTTCTTCATCTTCTAGTGTCATTTACATGAAAAAAACCGGAAAATTTCTTCTTCAAGCTTTGATTCCTCTGGTACTACCAGTGGCAATGTATGTCTTTGGTCGGGGAGATTTGTGCATCACAACATCAACTTGGTTCACTATAATATTCGTCAGTAGTTTTATCTTTTGTTTTATTGGAGTTAATGCGGCTCACCACCATCCAAATATCTTCCACGACGGAGACACATTAAGGTAACCTTTTAAACACATAACGAAACATGTAACAAAGAATATATAAAATGTAATTTACAGGGAAGATCGAGATTGGGGTAAATTTCAGTTAGATGCGGTAATGGATCGCCATGTTGTAACCGGATCTAGATTTTTAGTACTGACGCATTTTGGAGATCATGCACTTCATCATCTCTTTCCAACCATTGACCACAGCCTCTTACCTTTCCTGTATCCAGTTGTTAATGAAGTTTGTGAACAATTTGGGATGAAATTAAGATTTATCAGTATTATGGAAATGATTATTGGTCAGTTTAATCAGCTGATAAGGACGAAGCCAAATCCTGAGCCACCAAGCTGTAAAACCGAGTGAAATTATTTTTTAATTGTGATATAAGTTAAAGAATTGAAATAACTTGTATGAAATGTAATTAATTTTAATGTTTAAGATTATAAATAGATTGAAATTGAAATATTCATTGCGTTTTGTTCCAAATATTTAAATTGTAGTGTACTTAAATTAAATTTGGAAATATGTTAGTTTCATTGATTTAGGGTGTAACCTTCATTCATCTTAAAAATGCAGAAATTTTTACAAAAGAGTATATTATCAAATAATGCAAAAAGAAATCTTTTTATTAACACTTGATCAGCATGCAAAAATACATGTAAATAAATGTATATATGTTTGCATACTGATTAGGCGTTGTAACTTATTAACTAAAAAGTTAGCTATGGAACAAATCATTAGCTTCATCTGTTTAATTTTGAAAATTGACATTTTTTTTATATTGTTAGAGTAATGACAACAATATTATAAAGATTGCACCTTTTGGTAAGAGTACACTCTGCAAAAAAACTATATTCAATTTAAATATTATAATAGGCTTGTGTCCTCATTTTTTAGTGGTCGATTTTTCAATTGTTGATTGAAATTGATGTTAATAAATGTGTATTGGCGCGTTTATTTTATTAAATATCTAAATGTTGACGGAGATATAGCAATTAAAAGTTTGAATTGTAGTTTTAGTGCTAGAAATGGTCGGTCATATTTGAATGACGTGAAATGCATTTTAACGTCAGTTATTTGTTGAGTACGTCAGTGCTGTGGTAATCTTCTGTAGCTGTTGGTAGTCAAATAATCAAGTCAAATCAAAGAATAATACGTTTTTATTTTATTTAACCCTGCTAAGGCAGACATAATATTGAAATTTGATTGTTCCTTGAAATAGCTGTAAATAATATTTGATATTTTGATATATAAATACATATAGCAGAGATTTATGAGCTGTAAGGTTAGTAACATTACACAAGGATTGTGATGTCACATGCACTTGGAATGTTGTCCAACGTTGATCCCTTTAATAATTAAAGAGACAAAATGACTTTTTTAAGTGTTAATATCTCTTAACATATAAGGAGTTATTAACAAATAATTGAACATTTGAGGTTCTAGTAAACAACTTTATCAATATATAGTACACTTTTATAGAAATTAAGACATAAGGCGCAAGCCTATTACATTCATGCCAAATATTTTAATTTAAGAAATAAAATTAGAATTTTAATTGAAATTACGATTTATTTTATCGAATGCAAATCATACATAGAATTTGAATGGAATTTGCACGTTGCTCGAACTCCATCTTCCACGATGCTATTTACCCAATCTCTATAAAGAAAACCATCTTCAATATTTGTTTTTCTCATTATTGAATGTAAACAAAATACGCAAATAAGCTAAAAATGCATAGTGAGATGAACTTTGACTGCGAAATATTCAAACAAAACAACGGCATCAGTGAAATAAATTTATAGGATTAATTTGTGTACGCAATCACCCGCAAAACCTGTCAAAGGTTGAGACCATGTGCGTAGGTTTGTTCAAGCATGTACAGTGCCGTTTCAAGGTAATCAGCCGCCCACGTGTAATAACTTTAAGGAAATTAGCAATTTATTATAATAATATATATCTATAATAATATATATTACATTTCTAAGTACTATTGATTTACAAATTAAATTAGACATTCTGTTTGGTTTCAAATGACTTTAAACATTTTCTATTTCATTAAAAAGTCATAATGGCGCTGTGGCCCTGAGTTTTATGCTTGATGTCAGACTACAGCATTCGTCATCGGTTGGAAAATATTGAAAATTGAAAATATTTTTTAATATTCTTACATTACCATATGAAGAAAAATGAAGCAAATATACATTTTTTAAAAAATCCTCTGAATTTCGTTTTCAAGACTTATATTAGATAACTTATATATAAAATAACTTAAACTGCGATATAAAAGGTAAGGTGAGGTACTAAATATGTAGGCTTGCTACTTTGACGTAGTTTACAAGAGGGTCTGGTAATAGTGAATATTAGTTTTTGACAAAATCTGTAAAACATATATAAAAACCAGCTATAGTTGAAATTACGAGAGTTCGGCGGCGACTCATACTTAAAACAAGTTGTGGGGTATAAGCTGCATATATAACTAAAAAGCACTGACTCACTTATTTTTCTATAATGTATAAAGAAACGAATAAGATAAAATTCATTATCGTATTATAAAATTATACCGCTCTTATAACCTCTTATAAGTATAAGTCGCCGCCGAACTATCGTGATTTGGACTATATGATATTTTTACGCAGGTAAATTGTTTAATGGCCCCGTTTTCAAGTTAGCAAGTACGCATTCTTAACTACATTTTACTCTATTTATTCTCAAAATTTCAGCTTTGCTAAAACGACGCTGGTCTGGAGACTCTGTGATCTTTCTCTAATAGTAACCTTTAAGATTTATGGTAGCTAACCTAAAAGGTTTAGCTGTTACGTAAATGATACGAATATTAACTAATATCCCAGTAAACATTTTGGAGCATTTTGGAGTCACTTTGACATCATATTGGAGATGCGTATGATTTTTTTGTCATGAAAGAGTTCATTTATAGTTCAGTTTCTCACAATCGTTCATATGGAATGTCTGTTTTATCGGTTACAGATGACGGAACCACTCCACCTGTCGGAATACAAATGAAGATAAAGTTGATGCGAACTATAATTGAAGTGAAATAGTGATACAAACGTCACAAAAAGGGACACTTCACCAAATATTTACTGGGATATAACGTTTTGTGAGTAAATAAGGAAACATTTTTTTTTCGGATGAATGAAATCATTAAACTGCTTAATAAAACCTTGTTAAGGACTATAGGATTGAAAATATCTTTAAAATAATAAAAGTAGACCATTTTATAAGAAATATTAATTATTAGGTTTTGTTCAGGAAAGTGATTTGAATTTAAGGTGAAATTTTTTATGATTACTCTTTATATACTCGTAAATAGATTTCTACCATATAGTGATATAGAACGTTCTATAGTGAAACAATTTTTCTTTTATGCGTTTCTATTAATAAAATTAATAAAAAAATTTAATGATTTATTTATTAAGGACCTTACGTTCTTTAAAATTTGTCAGGCGAGTGCCGCGGTCAATTTAACCACGTGAAGGTCGCAGCAGAATCTTGCATATATATACAACCAAATATGGTAACATTGTTCAGTGAAAACAAAAGCTTTAGTGAAATAAATTGATAATTATTGCGACAGCGTAACTACTGTAAAAGTGAGTATTATAAGGTAAAGCCTGAAAAACCTTATTGACTTTATAATCAAAACTAATTTATTCTCTTTATTTTAAATACCCATATTCGTGTTTATAAGTTGTAACTTATGTATTGTATACATATATTGTTTTAAGTGCTAATAACTGTTGAAAGTTGATGCTTCAAATAAATAATAAATTAAAAAGAAAAAAAAAATTTAGTTTTTTGAAATCATTATTTGTGCTGCATTTGAGTGATAATACATATATTAAGTTGCACACTAGGTCTCGTTTCATTAACAAAACACCCCATTTAGGGAGTCGATTACATACTGCCTTCGAATGACAGCCATTTTAATTTTTCTAATTACGGTAGTACATATCTGAATATTGAAGCGGACAGTAAAGTGCTACTGACGCCAAAAATATTTTTAAATAGGTCCCAGTAAACATTTTGGAGCATTTTGGAGTCACTTTGACATCATCTTGAAGTTGCGTATGATTTTTTTGTCATGAAAGAGTTCATTTATAGTTCAGTTTCTTACAATCGTTCATATGAAATGTCTGTTTTATCGGCTACAGATGACGGAACCACTCCACCTGTCGGAATACAAATGAAGATAAAGTTGATGCGAACTATAATTAAAGTGAAATAGTGATAGAAACGTCAAAAATAGGGCACTTCACTAAATGTTTCTTGTACTTGAAAACATTAATTTTTTAGGTTTATTTAGTCTATTCCTCCGTATAAAAAGGTATTTTAAAGATATTATGTTTAGAAAAGGTTATTTTATTATTCTATTAGCTCTAATTATATTTCAATATTAGGAGCGATAAAAGGCTACTTACCTAGGAAGCCCGAGAAGTTATACATATAAATTTTTTTTTATTTCTATCTATTCTACATCTTACAACAGTTATTGTGACCTCTACCACCAATAAGCAGGAAGCTATTAAAATTGTTTACAAAGGTTAGATTCAAACACAGATTCAAAGTTTATCAAAATGTGTCCTTTGACCATTATTATGTTTTATTAAAACCACTGTAGTCGTTGTCTTGTATAATATATATAAAGTACTTGATATAATATATATATATGCAAGGTTTATATTTATTTCGTTCTATAGTAAGACTGTAAACTGATCTGTGAAATTATCTATTTCAAAATTTGGGAAAATTAAGCCTTCTTACATAAATCATTAAAAAAAAATAGACAATTACTTGTACCATTTAAATAATTAGTTTTTAGAATATATAATTAGAAGTATTATTTAAAATTTAAAGATTGATAAATTTGAAAAAATAATTTCAGAAAAATTATGGCTCCAAATTTGGATTCTGATAAATCTAGTAAGTATTTACATTTATTTAACAAAGGGAAATACTGTAATGTAATTTGTATCATAAACTGCTTCTATAGTTGTGTAAATTTTATTAATATTTTACCTACATTAATATGATTGTTTAATTTGACTTTAACGTAAAATTTCGGTTTTGGGTAGAATATTTGTGGGGCCTGAGGAAAAGTAATTAATGCCTGATATGTAGTTGTCTTATATTTAATACTATTTTATCTAATTTAAATTATTCTGTCTTATTTAGATTGTTACAGCCATAGAAAATACAATAAAGATCGTAAGTTCGCAATAAAAACAGCACAAGAGTGGTTATTTGAACGACAGGCAACTGATAACGCTGAAGGTTTGTGGAGAATCCACGATGAACTATACGACGTGACAGAGTGGTTGCCTATGCATCCAGGCGGAGCGGATTGGCTTGAACAAACCAAGGTATTGTTTAAATACGTATGTACGTAAGTAAAAAGGAATGAAGTGATAGAAATGTTTGACATTTCAGGGAACTGATATAACCGAGGCATTCGAAGCTCATCATATAAATAGCACCGCAGAACGCATGCTTGAAAAATTCCACGTTCGTCACGTGGACACTCCTCGTAATGCCTCGTTCACATTTAAAGAAGATGGCTTTTACCGCACCCTAAAACGAAGGGTTGCCGAAGAATATAAAAAAGTTCCTAAACATTATGCAGAAAGATCCAAGTGGACTATAGATGCTCTGTTATTTTTCACATTCTTTTTTTCCATTTTATCTGTAAACACACAATCTCGGCTTGCTATATTTGCAGCTTCTTTATTTCTGGCTTGGACAACAAATGCGGCACATAATTTTATGCATAAAAAGGACAACTGGAGAATGTACTATTTAAATATTTCGCTGTTTACTGTTAGGTTGGTATTTGTATGAAAAAGAAAGGTAACATGGCTCAGTCGGTCTCAAGACCAGTACCTATTATTATTTATTATATTAATTGTGTGCCTTTCGGCTTTACAATCTACAATATTATATTTCTTAATGCATTTCATATAAATTCAAAGTTAAAACTAAACTTAAACTAGTCTAGACTATTACTACTTCGAATAGTACTTTCTGTTTCTTCTTTTCTTGATCCTCTCTCTTCATGTCCCCTTCTTTATTCACACCGTTTCCTGCTTCTCCTTCCTTATTGCCTGTATCTTCATCCATCACCTCTTGCCTTCCTTGTCTCCTCTCGCAAACCCTCTATTATCTTTTCACTATCCTTCCTGCCTTCTCTCTTCGTTTTCACTTCTCCACTTATGTCTATTACAGGCATAGACGCTCTATCTTTACTATTTCCTCTTGACTCTCTTACTTTACTATTTCTTCTTGACTCTCTTCCTTTACTATTTTATTATTGTCTCTATCTCCTTCATCCACCTCTTGTCCTTATCCCCTTTCCGCAAATCCTCTATTTTTCTGGTCTAAAGTTTAACTGTTTCCTCGCTACTTCTTTCTCTCTCCTGCTTCCCTTCACTGCCTCTTTTAGTACTTCCTCTCTCTCTCTTCATGTTCCTTATGCAACCCAGCTACCAGGGACTATTATATTTATTGATTAAATATAAGAGTATTTTACATTGTTGTAGAGATTGGAGGATTTCTCACGTGCTGCCTCATCATCTGCATCCAAACACACTGTCAGATGTGCAAGTGATATCATTCGAACCTTTCGCACAGTGGTTGCCAGGTGATAAGAGGTTCCCTTATGGAGGCTGGCTTGCTACACCGTTCTTATACATGTTGCTAACTGTGCTACACTATATTCCTGTGTAAGAGATTATTTTGTGAATTGAATGATTTAAAAAAAACCATAAGTACCTCTAGTTCAGGGATTTTCAAACTAAGCCCGCCGAGTCGTTTCATCTATTCAGTCTCAGTCAATTAGGTGAAACTGTTTACGAAACAAATCAGTTTTTTTAGGTTAGATAAACTCTAAATACACATAACTTTGTAAATAGATAACAACGAAAATTGTAAAGGCCTATTTAATTGCGTAAATTTTGTGTACTTGTATAAATTTTATCAATTTACGTAACCTTATTTACGAATAATACAATATTAATAATTCTATCATCCATCTTGGTATTTTAAAATGAAATAATTATTCAATTTTTTCTAGTGTCATCTACATGATAAAAACTAAAACATTCTACCTACAAACTTTAATACCTGTAGTGTTGCCAGCGGTGATGTATATGCTTGGTCAGTGTGATTTGTACACTACAATGTTAATTTGGTTTAGTATTATATTAATCAGCAGTTTTATCATTTCCGCTATCGGATTTAATGCGGCTCACCACCATCCAAATATCTTCCATGATGGAGACACACTAAGGTAACCCTTTAATAATATAATTAAGTTTCTATTATTTATTTTATTTTTAATGTTTTTGCCATTTTGCACTACATTCTTGTGCCTTAACTCATTTATTTACATGTCATTGTACTTCAAATTTAATCCTTATTAAATCGAAAAATATATATACAAATTTATCCTTATAAAAATAAAAACAAAACTGCTACTGCTATTGCTTCGCTCCTATTGCTACTCCTGTTTCTACTTTGTCATTCCTTCCCTTTCCCCTCCGCCATCCACCTCTTCCCTTCCTCCATTTAATAACTGTCTAATATTCTTTTCGCTTATTACCTTTTTCTCACATGGAAACTTAATGTGTTCCAATGTTTCTATCTCCGTTCCGTACACCCTGCACATCCTTTCCTCATTATTTGCCCAGTATCTGTTTACTTTCTCCTCGTTTCCCAATCTAAATCTGGCAATCCTTCTCATGGTTTTTGTGTCTTTTTCTCTTAAGTATTGTGGTATCTCTCTCTCCCAAATCCTTTTATATCTTTTGTTGTAATTGCTTTTCTCAATTTTTTCCATTTTTATAAATATAAACAAGTTTAAATATAACAATACAATAAATGTTACTTACAGGGAAGACCGTGATTGGGGAAAATTTCAATTAGATGCAATAATGGACCGCCATGATATAACCGGATCTAGATTTTTGGTACTGACGCATTATGGAGATCATGCTCTTCATCATCTTTTTCCAACAATTGATCACAGCCTCTTACCTTTCCTGTATCCAGTTGTTATGGAAGTGTGTGAACAATTTGGGATGAAATTAAGGTTCACTAGTAGCACGGAACTGATCCTCGGTCAATTTAAGCAGCTGATAAGGACGACGCGAAATCCAGAGCAACCTCGTGGTCAAATCAAGTAAAATTGATCTAAATTGACTTTATATGTTAGAGGAAATTAAATATATATCCCCATCATTTTTATATGGGGAAAATATGGGTATAAATAAATCTTTAGCAAATTGAAATAAATAATATAAAATCTGAATTTTTTAAAATCTAAGTAAAGGAGTAAGAATATCGATATTATTGACAATTAAGATATAAGATTAATATTGAAGATTAACAAAATTGTGTTAATGGTACATATGAAATTAATATATTAGTACAATATTTTATGATTATTTTATATTTTTAAGTCTATAAAAGAATAATTTAGATTGCATAAAAAAAGCAAAAAAAGATCGTAAAAATAGACAAAGAGCCCGAATAGTTTCCTCGGGTCACGAACACGTGCAACTGCAATGTGCATTGAGATACTAAAAAAGAAAATCGTGCAAAAAGTAATAATAAATAATTGTACTTGTTTTACGTTCAGTGTTAGCAATATTTTCTTTATACATTATGGGCAGATTGGTAATGTGTTTGCAAAGCCGGTTAGGGGTCTTTTAGAAATGATAGCCATATCGGTTAGGGGCCATTGAGAAATGATAGCCATATCTGTTAGGGGCATTTGAGAAACACATACCCCATAAATTATAAGCTAACCCGAAGGTGTTGACATGTATTTATGGTTTTAAATAAAAAAAATTAAAAAAATCAAAATCTTTATAATTGGACAAGAATTACGATATTGAGATAGCAAAATACGTATTCTTTTCGTCTTGTTTTTATGTTGGGTGAATAAATCTTATTGAAACTTCTTTAAAGGTGACAATGATGTACGAACGTATTTATATCAACAACATTTGATGTACGGTCAGTAATATTCAGACTAACTAAAAAATAACCCAGTAAAAATTTGGTGAAATGGTTTGGCTTAGTCCTCTCCCAAACTGGCACCGACTATTAGCGACATACTACTCTTTCAGTAGAGAGTAACGGCATTAGCACACTTTATCATAGAGTAAGTTTCTATTTAATGTTTATCAATATACCTCTGTTGTGAAATAATCCTGAACCCATACGTTCGTTTTCATTTTATGTTTCATACGTAGATCAAAATACCGCCTTCGCTTTACATAGGTACTGCATGTTTTTTAAAGAGACGAAAATTAATTCAAATACTTAATATTTTTTCACATATTCATATCTCTAATTGTGATAGCTTTTTGGCATTTAAAGTCACCAGAGCAAGCATTGATAAGTTATTATCAATTTTTTAATAACTTCATGCAAATAAATCGCGTAGTACTATAATGCCTATCAGAGGTTGAACATTTAATTTCTTAAGAAAATAATTTCAGTGAAATAAATTTATAATAATTGTGACAGCAAAGTGTATTTAAATATTGAAGTGAGTACATCTAATACTAATTGGTGAAATATTTTATTCTTAATCAATAAAACCATTAATTATATTATTTCTATTTAATACAGACCAAAAACCTTGTGCTATTTATTGGTGGATACATTTTAAATATTAATAAATTATTGTATTTAATATACTAGTAAAATATTTGTTTTTTCTAAATACTTTATGGAAAAATGAACAAATATTTGATATTAATTTGACTGTGTTTATTTTCAGATGTCACAGGTTACAGATACCGGCCAGCGCGAGCCAAGTAAGTACCAGAAACAGACGACTAGATCTCTACACGCGCGTGTTTCTGGAAATAGATATATATTAGTTAGAAATGTAATCAGAGCCGCCTTGGAGCACCCCGATGCTCTAGAAAATATAGAAATAATGAATGTTTAGGTTTGAACACATATTTAATTAGTCAAAGTTCATTAATACCGTTTACTGAGGCGACTGATTGCAAACCTTAGCCTCGAATCTGCCCAAACTGTGTTGTTAGTGAGAGATCGCACGTGTATACGAGTGAGGGAAAACACACGGCACGAATGAAAGAAAACTGATTTCAAACTGGTTTTGAGCATGTTTTGGGCGATTGTGTTTGTATGTCGCAGGGTATGTGCTTTTGATAGTGACATCATGCGCAGAGATGTGCACAAATATATTTAAATACATACATACATACAAATACGACACAATAAAGTCCATTGTTATGCTATTGTTTAAAATTGTGTAGAGTCACGAAACACGGCTCGACTACCAGTTTAGTTTCGTTCGTGCCTCTGTGTGTTTTTTCTCACTTGTATACACCTTCGTTCTCTCACTAACAACACAGTTCCAGTTTCATTCAGTTCGGGCAGATTCGGGGCTAAGGTTTGCAATCAGTCGCCTCGTGTGCGGAGGGCCTAAGTCTGTCAATATCTTTGTTAGCTATGAGGTATTAATATGTATTGGGATCTTAATGTCATAATATGACTTATTTAAAATACAGCCTGGGGAGTAACGGCTACCTTCCAGATAGAGATAATAGGTTTATTTTATAATTTTTAATATTAAAAATGATCTTGCAGTGTAGTTTTATACAGGCTAGCTTACTACAATATAATTTAAGTGCCTTACATTTGCTTACTGGATACATATTTCGTAATAAAACATTTGAACTAGCGAATTTGTGTGAGCATATGGTATTGTGTATAATTCTGTTTCTTTTATTGATATTAGTTTTTAAAAGGAATGGGTCGTTTGTTGAGGTAATACTTATATGTTTTAGAGCAATTAAAATTATTTTATTTAACTAATTTCCAAAAAAAAGGGCTCAACCGGGATTTGAACCCGGGACCTCGCGAGAATCATACCCCTAGACCATTGAGCCGATAAAAATAATTCAATTAATAAAATAAATTAACAATATGCTGGTACTAAGTGTTTCATAAATATGAACGTAGCGTTTATATAATATTTATGTAATTAATAATAAGATATATTTAATATAAGGTCTAACTTCTATTAGTAATGGTTGCTGTATAGATTTTAGTACCATTGATGTTTATATATATAGATATTAAAAGCATGAAGAAACGGAAATAATCCATTTAAATTTATTATACGAATCTAATCGCTTTGCACCTGTATCAATAGTTAATATCTAGTTCTACCTCGTACCTCACCTCACCTCACCCCACGCCAAACATCTAATGTCTAATCCATTTACACCAGACCAGACCAGCCAGTGCCCCTGACGCGTCGACTCAATGTAACTGTTATGTAGTTATTAAAATACATTGGCTACATCTCAACTCTAAATTAAGGAGGCACGTGACGAAATATGTTTTGGTAGCTGCCTACATTCATTTTCTAAAATGTTTTGAAATTGATGTGGTCTTAAAATGTAATGAGTTATGTTTTTCTTAATTTAGACTCAGTTGTACTCTTCAAAATATTAAAATCTTTTAAAAAGAGCCATGTTACAAGTCACAAAATGTTGTATATTACGTAACATTGGCTATGTAATAGATAACTTTTGTTATGTAATTAAACCTTAAATACATATAACTGTGTTTAGCGTATAAATGTTATTAAAGTGATTTGTTCTAGATTTCTGTAACAAAATATAGACTCCAATATATAAATGTTTAAAGTGCCGTGTGTTCTTAATTGAAATGCTTCGAATAAGCAGTGAGATGCGGTTTTGAATTTACGTTCGCATTTGCTGATACAAATTAGTGAATGTTGATTCAAAATGTTGAAACATGTATCTATTTTTAAGTTGTATAAGCAACCATCAAAATATAATTATTATCTGCGGCATAAATATATTTTTGCGTATACTTTTCCCATATGGCTGGAATAAAATTTCAGGAGATGTTATAAATATTAGTGAGCAGAGTAATAAATGGATTTGATATAAATTTTGATTTGTAGTATACTCGTATATGCATGTGATAAATAAATATTACAATTTCCAACAGACTTTGTTTTGCTCCAGAAATATTTAAATAACTTTACGTACCAGTTTACTTACAAATTAAAAGCACAAAATGTAAATTTTACATAAAAAGATACTAATATTTTACGTATTTTTTATGAAAGAATTAATTGTGAAAATAATGTGCATAAAAACGAAAATTTACAAAGATGTATTTTAGTAAATAAACGAAAATTTCTTACATATTCTTTTATGTAAAATAAATGTTAAATTTACATAATATTTTTGCCTAATTCATAAAATAGCACATTGTTTATAAGTACGTCAAATCGGTGCTTGCCTAATGGGGTTGTTAACCATGTCAAAATTTCTATAAAATTGTATGAGGCGTCTCATGCAATTATTTCCCAATAGGTTAATATTACATCAGTTAAAATATTTATTTCTGTCACTTTAGATTAAGAACACTTAAGAATTCAAATCTATAAAAAAAAAAATTTATTCCTCACGAATTTATAATCTCAGCAGAATGTAAAAGAGATGCATTAGAGTGCGTATTCAAATGTCAGATGCTACTTACAGCTATCTCGAGTAAGAGATAAAGTTTTTATATTATATAATAATAAATAACATCGATTAGTTCTAATATTTTACACATTGTACAATGTACAATGTAAATTCCGCACTCTTTTGAAAATTGTAAAACTGTAAAAATGTATTTGAGGTTCATCTTAAATAACAAAAGTAACCTAATACGTTTTGTGAGATATATTTTACAGCTCTTTGAAAAATTATTACATCGTGTGATAAAACTCTTTAAGAATCTGAAGAAGTTCCTTTTAAGGATTGTAATAGGATTTAGAATAAGTATTAAATAAAACCTTTTTAGATTAAATATTACTAGGTTTCTCTTAAGTAGAATATTATATGAATGTTTCTGTTTTGTGAGTGTTACTTTAAGTTTGTGACACATTGCCTATTTCATATGAATTATAATATATTTATTATAATTGATATTGTTATTAATTTATTATTGGGTCACTAATGGCACAATATTTTTTAGCCAATTATAGCCACCGGATTTATCCTGAATATCGTAAGGACATTAAAACTCCTGACGACTGGATTACTGGCAGAAGAACAGAAGACAACACTGGTGGTCTTTGGAGGATTCACGACGATTTGTACGATTTGTCAGACTGGCTGGCAGTACATCCTGGAGGTTCTGAGTGGCTGGAACAAACTAAAGTATTTCCTTGTTATTATTTTTTAATATAGGGCCATCCAAAAAATTACGTCACACAAATTTATTGATATTCTTACCGTTCTTGTCACATCTTGTTACAATTTGAGGACAACCATGTGTGTGACGCAATTATGAGCGGCAGCGTAATTTTTCAAACTTCCTAATTAGTAAAAGTACATTTCTTTCAGGGAACTGATATAACTGAAGCTTTTGAAACTCACCATTTATCCAGATTGCCTGAACGATTACTAAAAAGCTTCCACATCTCCCAAATTAAATCTCCTAGAAACTCAACATTTACCTTTAAGGATGATGGATTCTACCGGACTCTAAAACGAAGAGTTGCTGAAGTGTTGTTAAAAATTCCAAAGGAGTACACTGACAGATCCAAATACAAACTTGACTTGTTACTGATTTTAACGTTTCTATGTTCAACTATTGCAGTTTACAGTTGGATTTTCATTTTATTAACTGGATTGTTTTTATCATGGACTACAATTGCTGCTCATAATTTTATCCACCAGAGGGATAATTGGAGAATGTATACATTCAATTTTTCTCTTATGTCTGTTAGGTATGTAATTGGAATACAATACGTGCATAATTCGTACACCGCTGCTTAATCTTAATATATATAAATTACGTGTCACGTTGTTCCTCCGCAATGGACTCCTAAACTACTTAACCGATTTTAATCAAATTTGTACACCGTGTGCAGTTTGATCCAACTTGAAAGATAGGATAGCTTACATCTCAATTTATGATTGCAAAATTACCTTATTGTCTATTAATTATCTGTATATGACATATGACATCTGGCGACGATGATGGCGACATCTGTTGACTAGATTGAGTAAATATTCTGTTGACTAGATTGAGTAAATATTCAATAGATGGCGCTATGTAATGTAATATGACAAAAACGTTAGTCACAGCAACGCGTGGCCGGGACAGCTAGTGTACCTATAAAATATTTGTATATTATCAATCGGCCAATACAAATGCCTCATTTAGGTACAATTCTGAATGATCTAAGATTTCAACTCAGTAACACTGTAGTATTAAAATATAAATATCTCAATGATCTCGGTTACAAAATAATTGCAATATTCATTCCACAGTTTATTCATAAAACGACGCCATACTGCTGTATCTTCGAGTTCGATATTTCCTAGGTTTGGTTGTTACATATCAAGAATTCATTATGTGTTTAAATAGTCATAATCTTATTAGGCAGTTGTGTACATACATATATGAGGCCTTCACACCATAAAAACCTCCAACGGAATAGATTTTAGAGTTGTGCGAGTTTTACAGTAGAGTGTATTCACAGTAGTACATTTTATCATGCGATGAAGCTTTTGTTATTACGGTCATTAATACACCACTGAACTGTGGGTAATAAAAGTGCTTATTGTACATACCGATTCGCTCTCAATAAAATATTAAATACAAACGCGATTGCTCACGTTATGAACCGCATCTCTGCAACTGGAAGTGCATCGTGGAGCGGCACTTTGATATACTTGCGCATGAACCAATTTACAAATACGGACATATAAAATATACTATGGATAGTGGTGTATTGATAAACATTCAAATAGAAATTTCTTCTCTTAATAAATTGTGTTAATATGACTATATGCTACTGAAAAAGGCAAGCAACTGGTTGCAGCGTAAGAGAGCTATTAGCATCGGAATAAAAAAAACATTCGTTCATATCTAATAATTAGGGCATTGTATAATTTATTGTCGGCAGTGTGTTATTTTGTGATGCATTTACTGCACTAATATAGATAGATATTACAGCACACAAATATTTTGAACAAAAATGATGAATCAGTAGAATAATATTAATGTTACAGAAGTAATCTTAACATAGAATCCATATCTTATGTTGTAACATTCATTTCGATGTGTAGGATTAATGACGTCATTAATTCAAAACCTGAGAAAGTTTTCCTAACCTGAAAACTTTGATGAAGCATCTCGGATTAACAAGTCTCACTACTAATACCTTGGCAAGATTCCATTTCAATCAAGAGTATTTATTTTTGATAAAGTTTAGTTTAAATCAACCTTGTTGTAATACTGATTCATATCTTCTTATTCTGAAACGTGAAGCATATAGTTTTTAATAAAATGGCGTCTATTTCAGAGAATGGAGAATTTCACACGTTCTATCTCATCATTTGTTTACTAATACATTAGCCGATTTGGAGGTTAGTATGTTCGAACCATTTATTAAGTGGCTGCCTGTTGCAAAAGGACCTTTGCGTTACGCTGCTTGGTTTTATTCACCATTTGTTTTTTGTACATTCTTTCCGTTACAATATATAAACAGGTATATGTTTATGAAGCATCTGCTTTTTATCTGAAGAACTAACTTCACACCTGTGCTCTATACAATTTCAGCATCATTCACTGTGTCAAGACCAGAACTTTCTATGCCCAATATTTGATACCGTTGTTAATGCCACTGGTGATGTATCTACTTACAAGAGCTACTCTTTACGCGGTTTTTTCTACTTGGATCTGTATCATACTTGCTAGCAGCTTTTCTTTTGCAGTTATTGGTCTCACTGCAGGCCATCATCATCCACAAGTGTATCACGATGGTGATACTATGAGGTTACACTTTTAAAGAGGTTATCCATATTTTAAATTTCACTTTTATATTTTGTTATTAACTATTCTTACAGGGAAGATCGTGATTGGGGAAAATTTCAGATGGATACTATAATTGATCGTAAAGAAGTAATGGACTCTGAATTTTTAACCCTGACTCACTTTGGCCAACATACTCTTCATCATTTGTTTCCAACTATTGATCACAGCTTATTGCCATTCTTACTTCCTGCTGTTAATGAAGTATGCAAGCAGTTTGGTATGGAATTGAGATTAACAAATGCATACGACTTGACTGTAGGTCCGTTGAAACAGATTGTTAAAAATTCACCAAATCTTTTACCTCCTGGTTCTAAAGAATGAATTATTTGGAAGGGAAGGGAGTGTGTGCAGAGTAGTGGGGAGTGGTTTTTATAAGATGTACTTTTATCTTGAAATAAATATAAATAAAGCAATAAAATGAGTAATCAATTAGAAATAAAACACAAAGTTACGATAACGATATTAACTTGTTTATTGGTGCCTTAAAGAAGCCATGTATACAACGTGAGTCACACATACAATAATACAATACATAATATGATCCAGTGGCGTGCCAAAACACCTGGCGAGGTAGCTAATGGGCTGGTTTATTTTTGATGTCGTTTACGTGTCTCTTATTTTAGTTTGCTTGATGTGAGCTGATAGCCACCAAACATGGAGAGTTAGCACATTCACTTGAGCATATTTTCAAACTTCTGAGTAGTAGTAGGGCAACATTCGGAATATTATTTTAAATACATTATTATTTTCACATTTGTATAATAGTTCGACAGAAAAAAAATAATTATAAAATAATGATTGTATAATAATTATAATAAGCTTAAATTTGATGTTGGTTTATTTGGCAGGCGACTTATTGATTTAAATTTGTCGATTTTATTTTATTTTATTAATAATAGGGCTGCACTTTTATTAATTATATTTTTAATTAATATTTAGAATTTATTTTAGTGTTTACTGTACAAAGCAGCCCCGGTTTATAAATTATAGTTTAAAAGATGTTATATTTGTTGTTATTTAATTAAAATTAGTTTAGAACTCGCTGTCGGGGTTCAGGTCAAACCTGGGCGGGAATGCCAAGCCGTCTAATTGGGGGCGCGCTGCCGGTCTGGGAGGCTGTAAAGATAACAATCATTATAATCGGTTGTGACAGACAATGCAAAACACAATGCACACAATAAAACGGTTAACACAGCCACAATCTAAAAGTATTTATTTACATATAGTATTTGTGTTCTAGATCAGTGGGATTTCAATGTGATCTAGCTGGGAGTTCTAGAAACTACGAATTTCAATTTCAATTTCAATGCTAATGGAGGATAATGAATATATTGAACACATTGTGAATATGTTTTGGAACTTGTAAAGGCACGTTATGTGGTGCACAGTACTGGTCTTAACAAAACTCCCAAATTAAAAATTACAACTTACTAATGGTGAGTTACTCCAAGAGCTTACGGCCCTTATTGGATGGCTGTTGATAAATAAATGTATTTCATTTCCGAGTTATCGCAAATAAATAAAAAGTATTAATGTAAAATAGGGAAACTTACCGCTGGGCTGACTCCTCTGCCTAAGGATCCGGCACGTCCCTTCGCGCGGAACTTGCTGATGGCTTGTTCTGCGAGGTCGGCCCTCTCTTCGGCTTCTTCGAGTTCTTGTTGTGCCTTGCGGAATTTGGCGAGGTTAAGTGCGGCAATTTCTTCTGCTTCTTCGATCTGCCTCTTGTATGTCTTGATCTTTTGTTGGAGTTTGTCTACAAGGTCTTGCATACGTTCGTGGTTCTTGCGGTCTTCTTCGGCTTGGAAGCTGAGCTCCTTAATGCGGCGCTCAGATTTGCGAAGGTTCTTTTGGGCATCAGCGTGTCTCCTTTGTTCACCGTCTAATTCATTTTCAAGTTCGCGTACGCGTTGTTCAAGTTTTTGGATGGCCTTCTTTCCTCCCTTAAGTGCGTTTGCTTCGGCTTCATCAAGTCTTACTTGAAGTTCCTTGATTTGTGTTTCTAGGGCCTTGCGGAGTTTTTCTTGGGTCTGGGCATGGTCTTGCTCAGCACGGAGCTCATCAGCTAAACGAGCGGCATCTACCATAGCCTTCTTGGCCTTCTCTTCGGAGTTCTTGGCTTCGTTGAGAAGTTCGTCAAGATCTGAGTGAAGGGTTTGGAGTTCAGATTCAAGTTTCCTCTTGGCAGCGGATACGGAAGCGTTCTGTGCTGAGAGTTCATTGAGTTGTTCATGAGCATCTCCAAGTTCTTGTTCAGCTTGGCGACGGCCTCGGTCGGCTTGTTCCAAGAGTGTGCGGGATTCTTCCAATTCGTTTTGGAGAGCGTTGGCACGACGTTCAGAGATTCCAAGTTGTTCGCGGGCATCATCACGGGCACGTTGTTCTTCTTCAAGAGCGGTTTGGACGTCCTTAAGTTGTTGTTGGTAGCGTTTGATGTTCTTTTGTGCTTCAGCGTTGGCCTGTAAGGAAGAAATGGTAACATTAGCTACTGAAATAGGTACGTTACCAAGTATAAATAGATAAGTAAGTGTATATATGTACCTTGTTAGCATGGTCAAGAGCGATTTCAAGCTCGTTGATGTCAGCTTCCAACTTCTTCTTCATGCGAAGAGCCTCAGCCTTACCCTTGGCCTCAGCCTCGAGTGAAGCTTGCATGGAGTCAAGAGCACGTTGGTGGTTCTTGCGGGTATTCTCAAATTCTTCTTCCTTCTCTTGGATGCGACGGTCGATTTCTTGACGGACCTGAGACAATTCCAATTGAGAGCGGAGTACCTTGTTCTCTTCTTGTTCAAGAGCAGCCTCAGCCTCTTCAAGAGCGGCTTGGAGTTCATCCTTTTCAGCTTCAAGACGCTTGCGTGCCTTTTCGATTTCATGGATGTTGCGGCCACCTTCTCCAATTTGGTCAAGGAGATCCTTAACTTCATCGGCGAGGTTCTTGTTTTCACGACGGACAGCTTCAAGTTGTTCTTGTCCCTCTTCGTATGCTCCCTTAAGACGGAAGAGTTCGGTGGAATAGTTGCGGCATTCCTTCTGGCTGGCATCAAGTTCAGCAGCAAGGTCATCAACCTTGAGTTTCCATTCTCCAATGATTTTGTCGAATGCCTTCTGTTTCTTTTCAGCGGCGTTGGCAATGGCGGTAGCACGGTCAACCTCGAGTTGGAGATCTTCTACCTCTGTAGCGAGACGTTGCTTGGTCTTTTCAAGAGCAAGACACTTCTGGTTCAATGACTCGATGGTCTCCTCAGCCTCGGAAAGACGGGCTTGGAGCTTACGCTTAGATTCTTCCAATTCCTCGGAGCGGGCAACTCCTTCGGATTCGTACTTGGAGCGCCAGAGTTGAGCTTCAGCATTGGCCTTGCTAAGTTGGCGTTGAATGTCAGCCTTACCCTCAGCTTCTTCTTCAACTTGTTCACGAATGTTGTCGAGGTCGTGTTCCAAGTTGCGGAACTTGCCAAGAAGGGTAGCGCGTTCGCGACCTTCTTCATCAGCAAGACGCTTGGTATCTTCAAGTTGGGTGGTAAGGGAGATCTTAATCTTGGAAAGCTGTGATACTTGAGACTCAGCTTCTTCCAATTGACGGAGGAGGTCAGAGTTTTCGATGGACAGCTTCTTCTTGGAGGCATCGAAGTCATTGAGAGTGCGGTTGGTTTCGTCAAGTTTTCCTTGTACTTCATTAAGAGTGTGTTGCAATTGTTTGGCGATCTTTTCTTGGGCAGCCTATATTTACAATATTTATATTAATATTCTATACATAGTGAAATACTTTTAATATATTAAAGTAATGAAAAAACATTGATTATTTCTAAATAGCATGTTACGTAACACAGAAACGGAAACAATTATTACAAGCACATATTAAATTCATAAGAAAGTTAGCAGGCAACACGTGGCTTTTGGTTAGGGTCTCAGCAATGTTTGTAAGGAAGGCGACACAACTTACTAATTCTATGTGTAAATTATTTGATGGTAATGTATTAGTCTGAAATTAGTGTCGCGATTTGTTTTGAATATTTTTAATGAATATTATCTGTAAAACACGATTAACTAGTTAAATATCAGTATCACTTTCAGCAGGTGAGGCGCTATGCTATATCAATAAAAAGCTTCGCTTGTACAAAGTAAACAGCCGGATTGCAGATTGCATCGTCAGAAATATACCTTCTCGTTGGCAAGATGGTCAACTCCGGAACGAAGCTCGTTGAGTTCTCCGAAGTATTGGGCCTTCTCCTTTTCAGCCCTGAGGTAAAATGGAATGAATTTAGGAACATTTAGTAAATTGCGTTCATGTGTAATGTTTAGTGTGAAAATTGTTTTTATTTATATTTGAGTATAGAGAGTTTATGCCGCTGATTAAGATGTAACCGCTCGGATAAGATTTCCTGGGATCAGAAGATTAGGGTGAACACAACGAACACTGGGGAGTCACAGCACCCTCAATGCACATGCTATAAGAAACTTCTACAGGGACGAATTGACGACACAGTCCTACTTTGAGGAAGTTTATTTTACCTTCTCGCGAGCCAATTGATCGACAGCACCGCGAGTGTTGTTCAACTCGTTATGCATATTGGAACGATCGTGTTCAGCCCTAGAGTAAAACTATATTAACATCATACTCAAATGTCTTAAACCCTGAACAACGCAGTGATTCTTCCAGGAAGCTAATAACAAGGTAAATTATTTAAAGAAAATGTAATGATATTATGACTTACTTAGCCTTAAGCTTGTTGAGTTGGTCAACTTGTTCTCCCATTTCGGAAACAGCGTCATTGTGCTTCTTGCGCAAGTTGGCGAGTGTTCCTTCGTGTTGAATGTTGGCCTCCTCAAGATCACGACGGAGCTTGCTGAGCTCAGCTTCACGTTTCTTGTTGAGTTCGATTTGAGCAGAAGTAGCACCACCGGCTTCCTCAAGACGCTCACCGAGTTCTTCCAATTCGCGGGCCAAGTCGGAACGTTGCTTCTCGGCCTTAGCGCGAGCTTGACGTTCAGCTTCAACTTCTTCCTCGAGTTCCTCGATGCGGGCTTGGAGTTCCTTGATTTGTTTCTGGAGTTTTCCAACAAGAGACTGTTCATCTTCCAATTTAGCGGTGAGAGAAGAGATTTCCTTGTCCTTGCGTTGAATGGTTTGTTCGAGTTCCTTCTTGTTACGTTCCAAGTCGGAGACAGCTTCTTGTGTCAACTTAAGGTCTCCCTCAACCTTCCTCCTTGACTTCTCAACATCTCCACGGAGTTTCTTCTCGCGTTCAAGAGAGTCCTCGAGTTCATCAAGAGTTTGTTCGAGTTTAGCCTTAACCTTGTTCAAATGGTTGACCTTATCCTCGGCAGCTTGGAGTTCTTCAGAAGTCTTCTGGCTGTTCTCTCCTTGCATTTTCTTCTCTTTGTTGAGTTTGTTGATGAGTTCATCTTGGTGGGCGATCTCATCATTCAAGTTGCGGATCTGGTGATCCTTGGTGGCCTTGTCTTGTTCGGATTTTTGAACGGAAAGTTCCAAGTCCTCAATGTCCTTCTTCATCCCGGAGATCTCTTGTTCCAACTTCTTCTTAGATTGGAACAATTGGTTACGAGCATCTTCTTCTTGGGTGAGACGGTCTTGGGTGTCCTTTAAAATAAGTTGCCGTTTTATTATAATGTCTATAATATTTATTTTAATATTTAGCATTCAAAGTATCATTAAAATCAAAGTCCAGATTCCACTTTAATATAAATTGGCAACGATCCAAAGTGCTTATAGTAACATTAACAGGAAGTGAGGATGTTACTGCCATTCCTCATTAATATATCAAGCTAATTTAGTCGCCAATTAAAACGATTGCGTGAAAGACATGGAAGCACGTTGGCATTCATTAATAAGTATTTATTTCTATTTAAATTAATTGTTGAAACAAAGAACTTATTGTAGGCTTCGCCAAGAATATATTGTTTCTAATTAAAGTTTATTTATCATTGCTAAATGTTTATCTCTGCTTAAGCCAGTAATTCTAATTAAAAACAAAATATAGCTTGAGTATAAACATGTTGATCGGAAGACCTATTTATAATATGTGTTCATCATACGTTCTGGAATGTTTTAGTTGACTCATGCGCTTTCTGTGCATGGTAAACTGGCCAATATTTGCCGTTGCGTTACGGTAGTGGCCTCCAGTGGATGGTATTTTTACACGTAAGCACTCCCACGTGAGAACTGACAAGCTTCTTAGCGTTTTTGGTTTCACGTACTTAACGTGATCATTAGTATAAATTTATTTTCATGTTAAAATTCCAAGCTTCTTACGAAATACTTGTTTATAAAAACGCGAGTGCTAGTGCGAGAGTTAATATCTGTCAGATGACCTGGCGCTTCTTCTTCTTTTTTAAGAAGCTTTTTATAGAACATGTAATATGCATTAATATATAAAATCACAGGTGTTAAATGAGAAACATATAGCCTCTTACCGGGCGGCCTGTGACTCTTTTGGTAAGGTAAATATTTGGAGAATCGCCAGAAAAATATACGCGGAGAGTAATTTTAGATGCTCCAGTAATGTTATATTAAAAGTTGATGATTCAGAAAAACATTTAGTTATTTTCAGTAATATAAATATTAATATAAAAATGTATATTAAAATGGAATATTTACTGGTTTTTAAATTTGTTGAAACTTTGGAAAAGATATTAAACTAGTAATTTTACTTACCCGGAGTTGGTTGTCGAGGTCGTTCTTCTGGGCAGTGAGCTTGGCTGTCTTCTCCTGGAATTCGGAGAGGGATCCCTTCTCACCGGCAAGACTGGCCAAAAGATCAGTCTTTTCAGTAAGCAATTTGGAGTTGAGTACTTCCAATTCCTTGCGAAGTTTCTCCTCCTTTTCAAGAGCCTCAAGAGCCTTGGCTGCCTTCTCTTCCAATTTCTGCAAATCATTATCAGAAGGTGCAGTAGACAATTCCAAATTGGCTTCCATTATTATTGGAAATATTATTTGAATTAATAAAAGAAAAAACACTCCACTATATTATCGCTATTTCGAAAAATGTGAATGTTTTATTCACTTATTAGTAATATTTAACACAGTCCGGTTTTTATGAAGTAAAATTTTTATGTTCGCTACTATAGTATACTACTGTCCTGTTGTAGTATATCTATATGAAAGCGTCGTATTAGGGTATGGGACCCTTACTCGAAGTTACGCGCTCGCCGTACAAACTTGCACTGACAAACCATCTTATAATTTCCACTTAAATTCGGAAGATCGGATCATAAAAAGTATGTACCTATGTGGGTTGCGTATGCCCCTACCACTCTACCACTCCAGCCCACATTGACTTAAAAATATCCATTAAGATTATGGAAGTGGGGATAAATATTATATGATATTAATATTTAGTAACACCTAAAACGATGCGCGACATCAAGAGCCAACTAATCATTTAATAGCGAGAACTAAAATAACCGCCAGGTATCCGTGTTCTAAAAAATATTTTTATGATCTACTAAATGAAATATTTGAAGTGACAGGCGGCTATTTCCAAAGGTGCACTTCCAAGGCAAATAATTCGAAGTGCGTAGAAAACCTCCAGCATTATAATGCATTTTCATTGTTGTTGTTTTGAACAACTTTTTTTTTTTAATTTCGTTATTTTTTCCAACTTCCATCTAATTTTAAAATTTGTTTAAAAACATGTCAAAGGTACACGATTATAAATATGCAAGAAAATATTTAATATTAATATGTGTTAATGGACATGTGGGAGTATCTGCTCCAAGAGTTGAGAAAAAAATATAAAAATAACTATAACTCTGCGTAGTTAGTGAACTAAATCTGTGCTATCATAAACAAATTAATGCTTTATTTTTAATGTGTCATACTTTTAACTTGAGCTTCATAAAAAATGTCATTCGAGTGACCTGATTCTAAATTTATATTAAGGTGTTATTAAGTTACATTTTTTCCGTGCATTTTTTCATAAAAATATCAGAATCTCAATACTTACAGCGATCTCATCCTCGATGCGGGTGACGTTGAGGAGGGGCTTGACCTTCTGCCACAACTTCCACCATGGCCAGGTGCGGAGTTGAAGGTATTTGCGCAAGTTGCGTTGTACAACTTGGAGAGCCAATCTAGAAGAAGAGGAAAAAGAAGAGGTATAAATATACGTTTAAATATTAAACTGGTATGAGTATGCTCTAAAGAAAATTGGGAAAGTACCTTTGGGCTTGGAGTTTGCTGTAGTCCTTACGGGACAAGTAACCACGAATCCAGGATTGCATCCAGGATACAATCTTGCCAAGACGGTCGTCACGAAGTTCTTCCATCTGACCCAAGACACCAGCGCGGAAGAATACCTATTGTTTTCAATTGAAGTTGCTACTTTAGTAATTAGTTGTAAGAGAGAAGTTTGATCTATCATGCAATATAAAAAAGGAGCCATTTTACTTTCATGCTCAGATTTACTGTGCAGTGAAGTATTTACTTATTAGAAAGCAGATAAAATATTATATATTAGTTAATATTCTAACTTGTTAAATTATTTAAATAAATTTGTTTTACATTCATTGTTCATTTGAACCTGTAAAACTCTTGTAAGTAAAAATTAGTACAAATAAAAACTTTGATTTTGAAGTATTAGAAGTGGTTACAAATTGATTAGAGTAGAATTATTAACAAGTTTCGGTAGAGATCAGTTTCGCTTCCGCATTTTGTTGCGGTGCTAACCTTGGTTTTTCCAAGTCTGAAGTTATCAGGTTCCATGTCAATATGTTGAAGAATGATTTCAGCCGCCTTCTCGGCCTTAATAGGATCTCTCACAAGATGTGGGCACAGAATTTTGTATCTGCGTTTAATGTACAAATTGCATTTGTTTGTTAGAAAAAACACAAATCAGACAGTTAATTTAAAGTAGGAATAAAGGGAACTCAAGTTTCGGTATTATCCACTTGGTTTTTACTGTAATAATTTTTTATTACACAGTAAAGTTTTTGGGTGAAAGGGAGTAATACTTATTCCTAACAACATTGTTTATGAAAGTGATTAGGAAATAAATATGTGATAGTAATCTACAAGTGTCGCTAGCAGGTTTCCAATCACTATAACAGCAGTGTCCATGTTGTACTGGATAGTGCAATGGTGTGACAGACTACTAAAATTGTAATGAACAAAACAAAGTGCCTCTAAAATTATTTTATGTTGGATTCATGCCTTGGTATGTCCCAAACGGTATAATTCTGGATCAAGACCAGTTGCTTCCAAGATAAGTCCTCCGCATTTCTTAGGGTCGGCACAACCAGCAACTCCAGCAGGGTTCAGGATCTTGTAACTACATGATTCAATAACAGGAAGTTCACAACGGGGCTTAGAATTTAGATGAAAGGGACACATATTTTAAGACTGATAGAGACTACAGATTGGACAGGGGCAGACTTTCTTTCATCTGTTTATTAAGGGGCCATATTTATGACTATTAAGGGGCTACTATATTTTATAAAGGACTACATTTATTTACAATAGTTATAGAATATGTTGATTTATTTGGTTGGTACGATAGAAGGTTGAAAACCATGCCAATGTGTTTCTGGTAGGGGCCATTTCATGAAAACTGTCATCTTCCACGCGAGGGATACATATAGTTTATGAATTAGATTTACAAGGGGCAAATAACGCAACGTGCTGGGGTCTAACAGAGCTAATTTAAAAGTTAACAGTGGATTCATATTTATAAATAATTTGAATATTTATATCTTTTAAAATATGAATCAAAAGTTCTTTTAAGACTATCGCTCTTAAGGCTCTTGCCTTGGTATGTCCAATACGGTAGCTGTCGGGGTCTAGTTCACATTGTTCAAAGCATTTGCGAGCTGCTACCTTTTGATCCGGTTCGTGGGTCATAATTGCAGGGGCAAGAATCATGTAACTATATACGCGATATTTATTTCAATTTTATTAATTATGAGAAACGAAATAACTATCTATTGTATTGAAGGGTTTAAAATAGTATCTAATAATATTTAATGTATTCATGATAATTCAGTAGATTGTCTTACCGGAGCTTGAAGTCGGGGTAAACCATACGATTGGGGAAACCTTTACGGCAAATACGGATACCTTCAAGTACACCGTTACATGTGAGCTGGTGCATAACCAAGTGGGAGTCAATAAGACCTGGAACAGAGCATGTGTAAATCGGGTGTTGTCCTTGAGGGTTACATGGTATCTCATCATGGTGCAAGTATACTAACCGGCCTGTTTCAATTCGTTGGGGATGATACAACGTACGAAATGAGGCTGAGTAGAGCGAAGGGTCTGCATCAAGTTGTTCAATTGTTCCTATAGAGGGAAATCATAAGTATTAAAAGAATTCATAATATTTCTTTAGTTTTTAATTAGCTCAAAACTCGATAAACCACATTCAGTTACCACTGGCTTGTTAGCAAAGGCTTCGCACACAGTTAGATATTAATGATAACAACAATTTGCCGATGAAATTTAAAAATATATACCCAGTAACAATGATTTTTGTATGTTAATTTTTGACAATATTTATCTTTATAATGCATATTTATATGATAACATATGTATATTAGCAAACAAGATAAATAATATACCAATTAATTATACATAAATGACAGACAATATATTTTGTTAAACATATAAACAAATATATATCGTAAGATGAGGTATACTTAAGGTTTGGGCAAGTGAGCAGAGATTTTATGATCTCTGGCATGCACCATCTGAAACTACATGCTATGTGAAGGCTATCAGTGTTCTATTGAGCCTGTTGAAAACCATTCAAGTAGTTAACAAATGTAAGAATCCGTTATTGCTCTCCTTTTTAACTCTCGAATGTGAAATATTCACTAGAAAATTTAGTTTATAACGGATTATTACATCGTGTGAAATAATCAAATATAAAATTATTGTATATATGCATGGTTTATCATGTTTTTATATACATAAGGCATTTCATTCAATCATTGATTACCACATTGTGTGTGTGTTTTGTAATATCTATGAGTGGTCAGAAATAAACTCAGGTGCTTGTATTAAGAGCCAACGGGCTTTTGTGTATCAAAATATTAATTTTAATAAAATATTTAAATGTCAAATCAATTTGCATTCCATACAGGTATATTTCCTGCGTGGAACAAACCTTGTAAGAAGAGGATACGGTAGCGAAGCCACCTCCCTTCTTGCCACGACCTCCTGTGAATTATAACCAAAAGCGACATATGAGCAACACATAACAAACACATCAAACGGATACCTTCCATCCTGTTTGACACATATTACGAAACATATAGATAAGTAGGCAAATTTAACGGGCGTGTTAGGATTGTCTGGAATGTAGGGATCATCGTTCCAGGTTGTTTGGTTCGGAGCATCGGAGCGCTCGAATAGATTAGGATGCGGATGTGGATGGGGATGTGAATGGGGATGGCTAGCCCGTAAAGTTTAGCCAGTGCATGTAAGTCGGTAAGCGACATATAGAAGATGAACAAAAACTCAGCTCAGAGAATTTGTTGTGTTATCTTTGGGATTTATTACCCTATAGAGTGAGGAGACGGTCTGGAAACCGGAGCCCTTAACACGTTTGCCACCTATTATACATTAATATTTGTAAAGATCATTTAATAATCAATAATATTAAATTAAAAGTATGGAACTAAGTAAACTAATTTTGTATTATACTTACTACTGCATTTGTAGTAATTAAATAAGAAAAATAAATGAAATACTAAAATTCTGAAAAAAGTTATTAATTTCTGTAATTAAAATATTGTATGAATTTATTCGGTTTGCCCCTAAATGAAACGTACCCTTGCCACCTGCATCAGCGGGAGCTGATTGTCCAGGATGGTCAGCGAAGATTTCGATCAAAAGTTTGTTCTGGGACTTCTTGAATTGGTCGACAACAGTGTCGTTCAAGGGGTCCTTGTTCTTCTCAAGCCATCCAGTGATGTTGTATGGTACCTATTGTAATCTATTGTAAGTTCTTGTTCTCATACGACAACCTTGTTTATTTATTAATTATGTTCAACGTACGTTGCCAGCATAATGGCCAATGGCGAAGTGGGCAGCTTGTTGACCGGGCTTTGGTGGTTTGGGCTTCAAGAATGGAGCAGACTTGCCCAAATGGTTGTTGTTCAACTTCTCTTCAAAGGTTCTGTCAGTAGCTTTGGGGAACATAGATTCTTCTTCAAGGATGGACAAGATACCCATGGGCTGTTAATATTATTTAATAATAAGTACAAAGCTACGTGAATTTTCAATATGAGTTTCCAACTAAATTGTAAAACTTACAGTGTCAATTTATCTAACGTGTTTGACATTAGAATACATTGACACATAGTTTTACTGCCCTGTCTATTTATTTGATACAAATTAAGTAACATTATCCTGTCTACTTTATATATCTAAAACTTACCTAAATACTAGCTTAAGTATAATCCATGGTCCGTGACTAAGTCAAAAGAAATAAAACGTAACAAGTAGCTTTTGGATAAGTATTAAATATGCTGATAATTCTACTGGGCTCAGGGGATAGGTTTCAGTATTTTCTTAGTTTCTACTAAATATTTAGTAACATATTATAAAACATTATTCGCTATACAAATATAACGGATATTCCAATTGACTAGCGGATATACAAAGCTTATGAATTTTGAAAGTTTTTATATTAAAATAAGTTGTAAAGAAATTAACAATTTTAAGGTATTTAAAGTTTGTCTATTTTCGTTCCAGTATGATAGGTATACCTTTTCGATCAGATCAATAGTAGGTTGCAGATCCATACCAAAGTCAATAAAGATCCACTGAATGCGTTCACGTTCATATTCTTCTTGTTCTAGTATGAACATGTACTGATTGAAATATTGTTGAAGTTTTTCATTTGTAAAATTCACACAGAGCTGATTAAACCCATTCACCTGTGGCCCAGAGATGTGCAAGAAACACAGAAGGACATTTTCACGAATAACATTAAACATTAGGAAAAACAAAAAACACAAGCTATAAAATATGTGTTGAAAATATATAAGGGTTACTGTCAAGTATTTAGCCTGAAAACAGATGTAGCAGAAAACACACTTGAAGTTGTTTAGTGACATAAAACTGAAAACACAAATGTTAACATGTAACACATATGCGTTCACCGAGTTATTTCAGTAACTGGTTTACGCTTTGTTAACCTGGATTTGCCATAACTCCTCATCGTTATGGTTGGAGAACACATTCATAGCAAAGAGTAGTGTGTTACATACATGAAATGAGAAGTAACATTGACTTTTAAAGTAGTTATCACTCTACTCTGTACTTTGAACAATTCTATTGATTTATAGAGCATTGGGTGTTGACCCGAACCAGCGGGTATTAAATCCCAATACCTTTTCAATCAGCTCAATACATTGCTGAAGATCCATTCCAAAATCAATAAAAGTCCACTCAATTCCTTCACGTTGATATTCCTCCTGTTCAAGAACGAACATGTGGTGGTTGAAGAATTGTTGGAGTTTTTCATTGGTGAAGTTGATGCAAAGTTGTTCAAAGCCGTTGTACTAAGGAAAACCAACGCGACATTGATAAACATTAGTAACTTTCAAACAAAAAGGCCTCTTATACATAAGTAAAGAGGTGATGGGTTTGTTAGATTTATTATGGAGGTCTGGTCTCTCTATGATGTGACTGTAAAAAATTGGTAATCAAACAGATAAAACGCCCAATCAGTTTGAGAATGGGATAAGTAGCATTGTACACCATCAGTTTTGGATGGGTTAAGGATTGAAACCCTTGTTGTTGCCACTGATAAAATTTAAGTCAGCAGCAAACCTCGACGTCCAGGACAGCAACGAAGTAGTTGATCTTTTATGTTTGTTCATCTTGTTTGCGAAGTTTACCTTCTCAATCAAATCAATACAAGCGAGAAGATCCATTCCGAAATCAATGAAGGCCCAGTCAATGCCTTCCTTCTTGTATTCTTCTTGTTCAAGAACGAACATGTGATGGTTGAAGAATTGTTGGAGTTTTTCATTGGTGAAATTGATGCAAAGTTGTTCAAAACCGTTGTACTGTGTTATTGATAGAGGATATTAATAAGAATACTAAATACATGTAAATTAGGGAGGAAATTCTGCTGGATGGTAGAACTGGCACGGGTGTCTCGGGTTCAAATATGCTGAAAACCTTATCACTAGGGTGTAAATCTACAATTACTTTACAAGAAAAGAGGTCTGAGGGCTAATATTACGGTTAGTGCAGTTATAGGGGTAGCTTTGGTTTGCACGACAACAGGGTTACCACAATAAGCTTACGTTTTTCTGTGAGAGCAATGTGACTGCGACTGAATCAAGAATTTAATTTTTGTAAGCGTTAAAGCTTGTGTTAGAGCACCTTTTCAATTAAGTCAATGCAAGCTAGCAGATCCATTCCGAAATCAATGAAGGCCCAAACGATGCCTTCCTTCTTGTATTCTTCTTGTTCTAAGACGAACATGTGATGGTTGAAGAATTGTTGAAGTTTTTCATTGGTGAAATTGATGCAAAGTTGTTCAAAGCCATTGTACTATTTTAAAGCAAAGCGTTATTTTTAATTGCATTTTAATTTCTAGCTGTTAGCAAGCTGATTGGAATATTTTCTTATTATACGACAAATAATCAGATATTATCATGAACAAGAGATATTACAATATATAAGACATAGAGTATCATTTAGTCACCTAAAATTTGTTGAAGAAAGACAAAGAATTAAAATTGAATTGTATTATCAATTCTACGATGATCAGGGTTATCAGGGTTTAATTTATTGAAGTACTTACGTCGAAGATTTCGAAACCAGCAATATCCAGTACACCAATGAACTGTACTCTCTTTTGTTTGGTGTCTAGTGTCTCGTTACACTTCTTGACGAGCCACTTGAACAATCTGTCAAACATACCCTTGCAGATAGCACCGACAGAGTTGGTTACTTGGTCCTTGTTACGACCTTGTGTGACGAACTCGTTACCGACCTTGATGCGGGGCTTAAGCAAGTTCTTGTACAATTCTTGTACTTCACAACCCAAAAGGGTGGCGACACGTTCACCTTCCTATATGTTGACAAAACATTATATCAATATCTTAACAAATATTGCGCAGACAAACCCCGGCAATAAGGGATGTCTTTAGATTTTGTGATTTGGTAATTGCAACCAATACGTACAACCATGCCATCAGCCTCAGCCTGCTCTTCACGACCACGTTGCTTGAACTTCATTCCTCCCATGTGCATGACAGAGGCGGTGATCTTGTAGATATCATCCTTCTCTTCTTGGGTGAAACCAAGAACGTCGAAAGCTTGCTACAAGGGACATTTTATTATATTAAAATTCGCCCTCATAAGGTGCTTATATTTTAATTGCTGTGCAATTCTTTAAAAAATGAAAAAGTGATTTTATATTCAAAGTTAAAAAGTTGCTTTCAATAAATTTAATTTTGAGAGTGCTTTTTGTGGAAAATAGCTTATTTACAATTCTAGTAGCAACATTTTACATTTTCTAAACTTGAAATTTTGATCTTTTCTAAATTACAAAATAAACTTACCAGTAAGGTGTGTTATGTTAGTAGAACAGCATATACCGTTTGGTTGGTTCATGGTATCAGGTATTCAGTAAGAAATTTGAGTTTTAGGTATTTTATCCTCTAATGATACAGTTTTGTCTGTACATTTTATCTGTTGTTTCAACAAACAACGGATCATGGATACTGGACATAATAGAAAAACGTACGTCACATAGGTAGGGTTTAAAGTTATTGTTAAATTAAAGAAGTTAGGGTTTTAATTGGGGTTGCTTTTGAAAAGGTACATAAAGAGGAATTTATAAATAAATACAGTTTCGTCTGTACATATTATTTTCTGAACACACAGACATATACTTTAACTAAACAAGACTGAAGACAAAAAATCGTTGAAATTTCTCTTCCTCGAGAGAGATATTTTCCTAGTTTTGAAGACAGATAATAAAAGTAATAGGATCAGATGCCAATTTAGTTCCAAATAAATAAGCATTTTATCCTATCGACATTGAAAGTTGAGATTAAGACGTGTTGTCTGTTCAATCTCGTAACAAAAGAACAATACACTGGACAGTGGACAGTGTGCACGGAAACTCCCATTGTTACTGAGACTTACATCGGTGAGTTGACATTCCTCGCCGTCATCCATGTTAGGGATTGTGATTTTTCCCTGGGAGACGTTGTAATAGTCATAGATGTTTTCACTAAGAAGACACTTGCCTATATGGGGAAAATGCAAAGCAATTATAAAGCATTGTTTTAGAAATAAAGCATTGTCATGGCTGATTTAATCACAAATTGCAGGAACAAATAATAATAATAATTTGAACATCTGGATTTCTCCAGTAATATATATTGCCGATCTAATATGTTAATCTATAGCTGCAACAAATAATATTAGCACCGCTCCTTCATTTCATAATATAGCTCCGCAGGTTTATTTACCAATTGCTGCATGCGCAACTTGGGATCGAGATTTGCCATTCTGGTTATTGCTAAGCCGATGCACCAACGATATCTCCTAAACGCTAATACCGACCGTCAACGTGTATATTGCTATGTGTCAGTTGCTGTACTTAATTTATCTCGAATATTACGCTGCTCCTTTTCGTTGTTTGTTGCTACGCTGCTGATGTTTTGTATACCATGAACCTTTAGGTATTTTGTTTTGTTATGTTTCTTTGTTAAATTAGTTTCGTAAAGAAGTTCATTCCTCATGCTTCATTCAAGGGAGAACTTTACATTAGCGGGACATACTTGTCCCGCAAAGGTTCAGGGAGCGAGCGACACGAGATTGGGTACTGCGGTCAATCCATACATGAACTAGATAAACAAGTTTACGCTAAGGAATTATTAGAAAATTATTCCGCAATCCCAGTTTGCCAATTGTAATAGAGTCACATTGTAAATCCATGGAATCTGTTCAATATTTAGAATTTAGTGAGAGCACGCTCCCTGTTCGATAGAGAGCCAGAACGGAACTTACGTCAGTCACTTCTAATTCCTCCCCGTCATTGACACCGACTATCCGGGTTTTTCCCTGACTTATAGTAGGATAATCCGATACTCTGTTGCTTAACAGAGTAATTTCTGCGAATTATTTTGAACAATTGTAATAAAGTTATTGTATAACTAAGTATGAAAATGTTAAGTAAAAAATCGAATAGAATTAATAATAATGCTACTTGCTAATTCATGTTCTGGATTCACGTTTTGCAGCTCCGCGTCAAGTGTCAAGTGTCGCTGACTTCCAGAGATCCCGTTAGAAAAGTTAGGTTACTAAATACATCACGAAACACAAAACTAAAATACGATATGGTTAGTAATCACACAAGAGTCTGAGAATTGGATTAGTTAATGAACATTCATTTTTAACAGACAGAATTGAGTTTGTAAAATGAAAGTAATATTTTATCAAGAAAATTATAATTTTAGAAGAGAAAGAAATTTAGTTATGAAAGAATGAAAATTAAGTGGAACCATGAAGTTATTATTGATTGAAGTATATCATGTAAGCGAGCAGCATATTGTTTTGATAATGGTTGCCCGCCCACTTACATCGGTAAGTTCCATTTCCTCAGCATCGTTTACACTGGGAATTGTGGTCTTTCCTTGAGCCACAATGTAGTAGTCATGAATGTTGTTGGACAGCAGGCACTTTTCTATATGGAGGGGTAACAAGCAATTTGTGTTTATACAAATTTATCATCCAATGCGGATCGGAAGGGTTTTGCTTAGGGTTTAAAAACTTAACTACAGGGGATGACTTGCTTGGAGTGGCATCCAAGTTGTTATATTGTTTGAATAGGGAGGGGTGTTTGAAACAGTCTTAACAGTAACAAATATCCCACGAACTGATTCAGTAAATCTTATTAAAATCGCACTGATTGATTAACAAACTCCTGATCCAATTGCAGAGTAATCAATCAAGCACGTCTTTCAATAAATGTTCAGTTCAATATTCAACAATATGGAAAACAAAATACTTCTACAATCAGTTCTTTAAGAAATAATTTTGACCCAGATTATGTTTTTGAATTCTGGAATGTGTTGGTTTGTCAAATACTATTTCTATAACTACGTCAATTTAAAAAACACGAAAAATTTTGATGTGTTGCGATGTCCCAGCGACTTACATCAGTTAAAAGACATTCCTCGTCATCAGCGACACCAGGAATGGTGGTTTTTCCTTGTGCAACGAAGTAATACTCAGTAATATCATTAGACAGCAGACACATTTCTAATAAAAGTATAAATGAGTATAAAGGTTTTCATGATTTCGTAAATAAATAGTTAAATTTGTTTGCTTAAAGAAAAATCTCTTTCTAAATCCATTTGGCCGGCGCATGGATTGCGCTCGTTCCTAAACCTACTGTATGTGAAACGATTTGAGAATTCAGCTATATTTACAAGTGCAAAAAGTGCGTATATACAGAGTGAAAAAATATATAATTTGAAATACTAAAGTATAACCCCGAGCCACTTCCTCCTGATCTGAAAACTTGAAATTAATGTTCAAGAAGGGTCCGTCGCTACTATCCATGATACTGACCTTTAAGTCCATCAACGGAACCAGACATCATCTGGTAGAAGATGTGGTAAGAACGTTCAAGACTCTGTTGGGAAATGACACGAGCCTTCTCTAATAGATCTGAAAGTATCATATTGTTAAAGTTCTTGTTCTAAGTTCTTGAACTAATTCTTTAAAGATCTTCAGTGAAGATCAAAACTTACAAGTTTCGATATCAGCTCCAGCCAATTTTCCGGAAGCACCGAAATGGATACGGATGAATTTACCCTGTTCAGAGACAAAAGCATTAATTAGTAGGTAATCAAGAAAGTCATTATACGATTGCTTAAGTGTGGTACTTACGAAACGGGAGGAGTTGTCGTTACGCACAGTCTTAGCGTTACCGAAAGCTTCAAGGACGGGGTTAGTTTGGACGACTTGATCTTCCAGGGATCCCTTGCTCTTGACATTGGGATCTTCCTTCTTGGTGGAAGCACCAACGGTGGCGAAGTAGGCAATTACCTTCTTCGTGTTTTCAGTCTTTCCAGCTCCAGACTCTCCACTGGTTGTTGGAATGCATAATTAGTGAAACGATTTCATTGAATTTATTGTAAGTGTTTTGTATGGATGAAACTTACGTAATCAACATAGACTGATTCTGGTGGTTGGTCAACATGTCGACGTAAGCACCATCAGAAATAGCGAAAATGTGAGGTGGGACTTCATTACGGCGCTTGCCACGGTACAACTTAGCGCAACGGTTTGTGTATACGGGGTAACGCTTGTAAGGATTGATAGCCACGCAGAAAAGACCGGAATAGGTCTGGAGAATGCATAAAGAAAATCATTATAAACATGTTGCCTCGGCGGACATAAAAACAGCGACACCGTCCTTCAGAATGATTTGTACTCTCATATTTCGGACGGATATGCAACTGTTTTTACATTGGCTTAGAATTACACACAATAAATAGAAGAAATATCGAAAATATGCAAACGAAGGGTAGTTCATATACCATTATTTCGTTTGCTGTGAAAACAGAGTAAAACAAATAATAGTTATTAACAAAAACTGTAATCCTTGGTGCCACAAGCGAAATTTGTAGACCTGTGAAATAAAAAGCTTGTCATTTTGGAGTAATACATGTTTTGTATTTTTTTTTTCTTTTTAACAATAAAGTTGAATTCAAAAATATCCAAATGACAAACTTTAAAGAAAATCACACGAAGTAACAACACACATACACGTACGTACAAAATACAAATAACATTTATAATTGATATTTTGCAGCGTTGTTGAGTGCCGGCGTTCCTAGCCGGTTTACCCAATGTTCCATCATTCATGATGTTTCGAATCAGCGAGTGAATGCGGATATGTCTTAGAGGACCGCTATTGCACTTAAGCAGTTAAATGAAGCGCTACTAGCATGCACGAAAAGTGAATTACGTGTATTAATAAAGGAAATATCGAATTTATAAGTTAATTCTAATTTGAATTTAAAATTTAAATCAATTTAATTAATATTATTCAAATGAATTTTAATTTTTGTTATAAAGAAATATCTAAATAAATTCTTCAGATTGTTATTTTTTACTAACATTTGAATACATCTTTTGGAAATGGTGGTCTAAGTCGTTAGATGCGCAAAGCAAGCTTTAGTGCGTCTCAAACATTGCGGTTCACCTTTTGAACTACCCTTCTTATCGATATCTTAGCAATACTGATAAGAAGAATAAGACAAAGGAAAAGACTGCAACATTTCATCAACAAATTAAATTAAATTGGAAGCTGCGGCTAGGGGCAGGACTTACGTAGATGAGCTTATGGTAATATCTCTGCTTCAAGTTATGCAACACAGAAGCGTCGTTAAGATAAGTCAAGTTAGACATATCCTCGCATTTTTCATATTTTGGAGGGTTGACTTGGGTCACATTATCTTTCTTGAAATCCTTGGTCTGTGGAAAGTAACATATTTTTCTATTAAGACAGATTCGTAAATTTTCAACTTACATAAATAAGTTTGCAGTAGTATCGTTGGCGCAGGTTATGTAAAACTGATGCCTCGTTCAGAAAAGTTAAATCGGCCATATCTTCGACTTTCTCGAATTTCGGAGGGTTTACTTGACCAATAATGTCCTTCTTTAGAGTCTTTTCCTGCTCAAATCAGCAATAATTGTTAACAATAATTCTAACTACTTTATGAAGCTAATTTATTTAAAAACCAAAATTAAACTCTTTCAAATAGAGATATTTTTACATCACTTTAGTGTAAATAACAAAATATAGCTAAGAAAATAATAAACATTTGAAGTTTATTTTTTCAGATAATAAATAAATTTGTTTGTGTTTGATAAGAAATCTAAATCATTGAAGATACTTCATGAATTGTTTACCTCTCCACCGGGAAGATTGACGGTAACCAAATCTCCCTTGGTGGCCTTGATCTCTCCGAGGACGTAACCCTCCTTCTCGTCAGGCACCCAGCAAGCCTTCTTGGCATCGTAGGGTTTGGTCTGGTCGATACGCTTCTGCTCAAGAGAAACGAACAGATATGGGGTTGGATCGGGGTCCTCCCCTTCTTGTTTCACGACCTTAGGCATGTTGGGCGAGCGGACGAAAGATTGGGGCTATTGAGACACGTAATACAGCCCTGGAGCCTTCCTGGAAAAAATTATGTATCAAAATTTGTTTTTAAACCAACAAAAACTATTTGCTTTAGTCTAATTATTCTTTTATTTCACTTCTTTATTATTTTTTTAAAATCAAAAACAGAAACCGGTGGATAACTCCCGAAAATAAAACTACAATATTAGCTAATTTTTCTTGGAATATTTATTTAATATTGAAAGCAATCTTCGTTTGTTAATTATCAAATTGTGAAGATATTGAGCAACTTACAGCGCGATGGTTGATCACTAACTAAATGAATATTACAATTTATTCATTGAAGAAAACTATCCACAACAAAAAAATATTCCTACCAAGCAACTGTTGAATGATTTTAAAATGCAAGCCAAAATAAATTGATACACGTGTTACGTAGAAAGAGAGAGAGAGAAGTAGAGATGGTTGAGTGGTAGAGAGAAACCGCTATAGTTATTTCTGTGAATATATTGTATGTTATAATAATAGACCCTGGTCCCGATAGACGGAATGCGCGTCCCGACGCTCTATTTACGGACCGAGCGTTTCTATTGGTTGACTCTGAAATGCTTTCGTCATAACTCACTGCCAACTGTGTATTAGAATCGGATTACGATCTAACCATACGAGGGGTGTATTCAAAATCAAAGTTACTTATTGAAATTCGAATGATCTTTTCAGAGACTCGGCTACTCCACTGAACTAATTAATCACAAATATTGAAGTTTAAATTTATGACTCAGTTACGCAAAAAATAGAAAATAAGAAAATCGTGAATTTTTTCATAAAATAAAAAACTGTTTACAATTAAAATAGAAACAAGAAGTATTAAATTATTAATCCATTGTACTTGAAATCAGCCACTCAACAATCACAGGTAAAATTAAAGGTGTAATCAGGTTAATTAGACTTGGAGGTGTTAGTGGCTGCTATCAGTGTTATCACTAGTTCAAAAGTTCTTTTAGACTATTGTTGAACAAGAATGCAAAGTTCATTAGTACTGGAATGAGTTCAAAGGACTTTGATGATATCCCGACCCACTTCTGATGTCACGAAAGATTTAGGTTGCGTACAGGTGCGATAAGATCATCAGGTTATCAGGTGTCCTTAATCAAAAGCAATTGTTCATTTGATTGGCCCTTGATACACCCACTAGTTTAGTGACCTCCAAAAATGATTTTCGGCAGGTGTTTTAAATTCAATTAGATAAATTTCAGGTTTAATGACCAGTACAATTGAATAATTTGCATTATTGTTTATTTTGAAATAGTGTAAAAGATTTTTAAACTGTTGCACAACACTATGATAGCCGGGATAGCTATCGTGTTCGGTGTTCTAACACTATACACCCACAGCACAGACCACAAAGCACAAAACACGTGTTAATAGAAGAAAACGTTCAGATTTATTATTGGTTTGGTTTGGTTTGGTTCGGTACGATGTGGGAGCAGTAATCCACAGAGCGCCCCTTATTGTTATAGTACAATACGAATACGATAAACGAGAAACTGTTAACAATTACGATAGATTATTGTTCTTCACACTGTTGTTTCACTTACGTTCGAAAGCCGTTCTGACCGCCGGCGATGACCCCCAGTAGGTTTTATACCCGGCAACGTGATCCGACCCGAACACGAAAAGTCGGATAGGAGAAGTTCGGCAAATAGTCGTCAGCCAATCGCATGCGTTCTTGGATAGCCCGGGCTGGCTCCCTTTTTAGGCGGAGATAATTCCAAATCGGAGTTTCCCAGGGACGAACTACGAAAATACATTGAGAGTGTAGTCACCTCATTCGCCACGCCCGGCGCTAGGTTGCTACGACGGTGGCGGTAGCAGTTGTTGGTGGCTGACGATTCGGCCACTTCAATGCTTGCGTTATCAACATGAGTCAGTCGAACTACATCACAGCACGCGTTAAGCCACATGGGTTATACTGCGCAAACGCGGCTCTCTTACCACCGGAATTGTCGTATTGTAGAACTTCCGGTTGTCGGCCGCCATTTTGTTTGCGTTTGCGTTGCGGGTGTAGAGTCCATGACCTAGTGCCACCACTACAATGGACGTATATCTATACTACGCACATTTAATGAAGTTGCAGTGAACATACGATATCGAGTATTACATTAATAATTGTGGATTCGGAGTATCCAGTGTTTGATGTGAACGAAGTTGTTTTTTATTAAATTTAAATTTTAATATACGTCATTTTTAAATAGGGTAAATATGATATATGTTATACGCGACCTAATTTTCTCCTAAGTTTATTAATTTCTACTTTTTATGTTGGTGCACTTTAGCCTGTGACGATGCGCAACTTTGGCAAGCGGATAGAGAGGCTCGTCACGCGCAATTTAACGAAGATATTGGCTTTTTGTTTAATTCATTAACAGCAACACTTCCTCCTTCGCAAATTACTGAGGAATTTAAGCTGTGTATAAATCTTAATTTGTAGAGTTAGATAATTAAGGCGCCGTGGTCATATAGGATGTACTACACTCATATAATACGATTGTTATATAAAATGAAGTTAAGTTTATCTTCCTGTCTGCACGCCTGCCTTACGCCTTACGCCGTATGCCGTCCAACAGCTATTTATAACAGACTTTACGAATTTGAGACTAACGATTACTTGCATTTAGATTTCTTCTTACATTTTTTGAGTAAAAAACTGGTTGAAAGAAAATCAGTAGATATAATACAAAATATCATAATTGTACAAGTAAATTCAACCGTTACATTTACGTAATTTTTATGTAGGAAATACGTTACGCTGTAAACTATATGTTATTGATCTGTAACTATGTTTACTAAGTTTATGTGCCCTACCTAACTGTATTGTCCTTAAAATATTGGTTAAAATCTAATTCAATCTATTCAGATTATATCACTTATAAGCGTTACTTTTCGTTCGACAGTAATTAAACACAAGTGCCAATATATGTGCGAAATATAACAAAATATTTTTTTTTATATATGTATAATATAATAATTTCTATAAAATTAATACTAAATAAATTATATTAAACTAAATCAATAAGTACGAATGGAGCTTTAGTCTTGTGCTTAATAATGCATATTTTACATATTAGTATAATATTGATATTACAGCCTATAAGGGTTTTAAAGAAAAGGGGTACATGGATAATTATTTCGCCAAAATCAACATCAGATTGTATTTAATTACTTTCTGTGTTAAGCAACAATTTCAACAGTCACGTTAAATGATAAAAAGGGCAAGAGAAAAAGAAAGTGTTAAACAAATAACTCGCTCTGTTCCAAAATGGTTGCCACATTTGCAAATTTCTGTTGCGTTTAGAAGTATGAATATATTGGTGCAGTTTATACTTAAATATTTGATAAACACACTACCCACTACACACAAAACGTTACATTTATGTAATACTTTACTTAAGTGAGATCTAGTTATTTTAAAACTGTTTAAAATATTAAAAAAGGACTTCTTAAATTTTTTAATTCTTAAATAGGTTATTAAGAAGTTCTAAGAATATGTTAATGCGTAAGAGGGTAGTTTTATTTTTCAAAAAGCAGCAATAATAGTAACAAAACGTTGTATATTAAGTAACATTGCTTACGTAACAGGTAACTTTTATTATATTCTCTAAACATTCTAACAAGTTCCCGATACTTATAAATGCGAATGCCCTTAAAGATAAAGATTGAGGTAATGTAATAATATTTAGATTTTTAAATCATCTGTTTTTTATCCTGATTCAATATAAATAAACTACAGAAATCTTTGACTGTAATTTGGTAAGACCAGACCATGCATAGCGGTGAGCTCGTTAACTTATCGAAAATGAACCCAAAACAAAGTGAAACTTCAATGAGTTGGAAACAAGTTCCTTATACACTTCATAAATGTTCACAGGATTTAAAATAATATATGTACGAGTTTAATCAAAGAGATGTCTTATGGTTTTCATCACATTCATTATATATACTTGTTAATTTATGTGGTGGCTTTCACTCAAATGTGATATATATGTATATATATATATATATATATATATATATATATATATATATATATATATATGTATATATATATATATATATATATATTAAAATATTAAACGCATTTACAACTTTCATGAAATTTGTTTTTAAATTCGTGGACTTTTTTTAAACCTAAAATTATTAATATAGTCCAAATCACGATAGTTCGGCGTTGACTTATACTTAAAAGAGGTTATAAGAGCGGTATAAATCTATAATACGATGACGAATTTTATCTTATTCGTTTCTATATACATTATAGAAAAATAAGTGATTTAATAAATGTAAATTTATTTTTGGAAAAAATGTCCATAAAGTCGTAAGCCAGAGAAACGTAAAAAATTAAATTGGAATTCGTCATTCGTTAATTTGAAGTTCACATTAAGTCAATACTATGAGTTATAGTATTAGCGTAAGTATCAGGAGCTTTGAAGCGTGTAATGTTTTAAGATCTTTTATTATCATCTAATTCTAAGATTAAATTTACTTCTTTCAGCTTCCCTAAATATTTTTCAAAATTGACATCGATGTACCAAACACCTTGTACACGATATATATACATATATCATAATAATTACTGAAATGTTTATTTTGGAGACGATCCTTTCCAAATTATAAATATATTTTCAAAGTGACATTTCACAGCAAAGACTTATTATCCTACGAATGTGTTATTTTTGCTGAATTCGCTTCGTACACTGCTCGCTCGTATCGTACTTGTATTTATTTCATGCAGATGTTTAAGTGTCTGCCAAAATAATTTAGATTTAGGAAACGATTAAACAGTTGATGTAATAAATGATTCAACTTCTGTTACTTTTCCGCGCTTTGCATGGAAATTTATTACTTTTGCAGAGGTACGTGAACGACTTGTGAGAACAAATATTCTTCAGATGCATTTAAATCTACAAAGTATTTCTCATTAAACAGTTTTTAATAAATATCACAGACGCTTTGATCTACAGACGTAGGAATCATCAAATATGTGAACTGAGAATTATTTCCCAACAATTGTGTATTGCTAAACATTAAAGCAGAAACTCTTTCATGATAAAGTGTGCTATTACGACTACAAACTACTGAAAAAGTTGAACGACGAAAGTTGTAGGTTTCAGTGTAAGACAGGCTCACATGGCTCGCATCAAACGCATTGGATCAATTGTCTAAAACGTATCTGTATGTTTAGTCGTATAAATGTGTTATCGTCGGCATTCTAACTGGGTTTGTTCGAAGAACAACTCAATGTCAGATACCCTAAAAAATTAAACAAAAAAGTCCATGAATTTAAAAAGGGTCGCATAAAAGTCAGAATCGCGAATATATTTAAAATGTAATGAAGCAGTTCTTTATTTTAGAGCACAGCAAACATAACTGCATCAAAACTTTTCAAATAATCTAAAAAAAAAATCTTTTCGCAAAATTGTTCATGAATTTAAAAAGGTCGCATAAAAAACAGACTAGTTATTTAAAATTTAATCAAGGATTTTTTTGTTTCTTTTTTTTAATTGTATCAAATAAATTGAAAAAAAAACTTAGTTTAACGAGGCACCTACACGAGCGGGGCCCCGGGCGATTGCCCTGCTTGCCACCCCCTAAGGCCGCCTCTGTATCCACCTATCTACTTGAAAGCCAAAGCCTCTACATTTTATTCGTAGGAGACCTCCTTTAATTTGAAGAGCAAAACACTGCAAAGAAAACAACAATTTAGTTAACGTAATGTTTTTCTCAAATATAAAACGCAGAATGAGTTACATTTATTAACATTCATAAGATTACTTATTTTATTTTATTTTGAAGGCAAAAATTAAAAACGAAAATATTTACTTGTGTGAAGGGCAACTGAAGAAGCTGAGTGAAGTGGGCACGAAATGATTAAATATTGACCTTTGTCTCCTGGCTGATTGTACATTGTTTTTATTATAAGTAAATTATAAATAGGATAAAATGCGCATTAAATTGACTCTAAATATAAATAAGTACATTACAAGTATTTAAATACGCATATGCATATAATTATAGAGTTTCAATAGGTGCGAGTATAGCGGCAAGAGATTTTGTTTAGAGACGTATCGATGTGATGTGTGAGCAGAGGTCATTGTGAAAAATGAAACTGAAGATGATTATGAAATGTAAATGCTGTCTCAAAATTTTTCATTTTTGACAATCAGCATATTTTTATAAAAAAACATATTTTTATTTTGACGTATTAAACAAGTTACCTAACGTAATTTTTTACGCTGATTTCAAAATTGAAATCCATTTTTAAATATCTGTATCTAATATTTTGAAACATTTATGAAATTAGCAACAGAGTAACTAGAAAGAATTTGTGCAGTGATACCTCTGTACCCCGGTTTATGAAATGTTTAAAAACAATTTTTCATACATACAACACTGAAAAACGCAAACATATTTGAAATCCTTCGATAAAGAGTCCTAGAACAAAATCAAACGTACTTGAATTCATCATTAGTCGATTTAAAAGACATTACGCATTGCATTGACATATCTCAAGGAGGCTATTTACATTGTGTCGTTATTAGAATTGGCCAACCGATTTGTTATTTCTGTTGGTAACACTGTTAATTAAAGCACAGTCTGTGAAACCAGACGAGTGTACTGCACCAGAGATGAGCATTCCTCTGCGTGTGCCAACTATGAATTATCCCATTTATGCATGTTAAGCCACGAAAAAACTAGAAGAGAAATGTACTCGAACGCCCAACAGATAAGAAAAGCTATAATTCATAATATTGTATGCACGAGTATGCATTTATTTATGTTGGTACAGCTGACTTAACATCGAGAAAGTTGTTTGTAAACAACTATTACGATATTCAATTTGAGTTCAAAGATTATTTTAAGATTTCAGCCTTATAGACCAGGGTAGAAGCCGTCAAAAATAATTAAAAACATAAAAAAATTAAAGTAGAATGAAACCTATTGGAAATGGAAGGGAATACTACTAAAATGAAAGGAAAAATAAATTACAGTCGATCTGAGGTTGGGAAGTGGTAGGGGGTGAGGTTTTAAAGGTAAAAATCGGTAAATCTCGATTTCCGGCAAAACTACAAGTCCTATCGAAAAAAGTTAAATGGCAAAGTTGTAGATAATAAAAAGATCTACAACTTTTGTATCTACACTTTTACTCCATAACCTCAAAATTCATGTAAAAAATCCAAAAAACCACATTTTTGATTTTTTATTTATATCTTTTACAAAAAAATGTTTTTTTTCATGATATTTGGTAAAAACTTACCTCTTTATGTCCCAAACACACTGGAATTTTGAAGATTTAAAATATTAATTTTTTCACCCTATTTTGACTCGATATATGAAAAAACACCCTAATTTTCAATCGAAAATTCTCACGTCAAAACATCTGATTTTTCAAAAAAGTCGGTGGGCTTTTTGTTCGTTGAAATCTCTATTTTCTGATGGTGTAAAAAAAAATATACATTACTATGGAAAAATTTTTCAGAAAATGCAAAAAATCGAAAAATATTAAAATCGAAATTTTTTTTTTTGATCTTTATGTACAATTTTGAGGTATTCATTAAAATTTTTACTTTAATTACTCGAAGAACGTTAGGTTCCATGTTAGATTAATAAACAAAAAATTGCAAGTCGAAATGTACTACTATAATTAACAACTAAATAAGTTAATAAAGTTAATATTTAATATGACATCTACAAAATTTTGAGAAAATTGTCGAATTTTCTTTAAATTATATGCGTAGATGCCTATTTATTGCTATTTTAAAATTATACCTATATACCTGAGTGACCTTCGGAAAATTGTAGCCCATCAAAAGGTATTTCATAGAGAAGTGGGGAAGGGGCTTGGAGGGTCTGCGCCTTTCAACTAAAAAAGGAGAACGTAGTCGTAGAAAGACGTCAGACAATATTCCAGAGTTCAATTATTAAAACCATACAAGAATACCATTTTTGCAAGAAAATTTTTTATCTAATGAGAAAAACAAAGACAGAATAATAAAATCGTTAATGCAAGTATTACAGTCAAAAGGATTTTCCTGTAAACAAGCTAAAGAAGATGCTGATGCTGACATTATTAAGACCTCGATAGAAATTGCCAAAGATACTAATAAAACTGTCATTGTTGTAGGACAAGATATTGATCTTTTGGTCCTTTTGAATCAATTAAATTCTAATAATCATAAAATTTATTTTCTCAAGCCCGGTTCTGGTGATAGTTTCAAATGTGAATCCGTCAAAAACATCGTTGCATTTCTGCATTGTTTTTCTGGTTGCGACACAACATCTGGATTTGCCGGAAAAGGAAAGAAAACTATCGTAAATTCATTATTAGACAATCAAAATTTGTCAAATTTGGCTAATATTTTTTTTAAAAAAGATGTAAACGAAGAAGATATAAAAAAAAATGGATTGAAATTAATTAAATCTATTTATAAATGTAAAAAGGGTAATATATCACTGAATCAATTAAGATTTCAAAAATATCAAATGGCAAAAATTAAATCATCTTTCATATTGGCAAATCTCCCACCCACAGAAGGTGCAGCAGAACAACATTGTTACAGGGCATATTATCAGCTTCAAACGTGGCTGGGTAATGAATTGACAGCAACAGATTGGGGCTGGAAGCAACATCAACATGGAATTATGCCCAAATTTACAGAAATGGAATTAATTCCGGAAAAATTGCTGAAAACTATTTGCTGCAGCTGTGAAACTGGATGTAATAGTTTAAAATGTGGCTGCCGAAAACATGGTTTAAAATGCACAAATTTATGCTCAAATTGTGATGGTTCTGAACAATGCGCCAATGTGGAGAAAAAAATCTACGAGGAAGTTAATGATTCAGATGAAATTGCGGATGAAGAACCAATGCAGACCGAAAATAATGTTGGAGACGAAGACGGTGATGGTCTTGAAGATGTCGAAGATCTACTAGAATCAGAATGGCCTGTCGAATCTAACGATCAAGAAATACCATCAAAAAGACAGAAACTGATGAATAAGTGATTCGAATTGAATACTATGTTTTGATAAATACAAAGATTAATGCTTTTAGAAATAATATAATGTATAGTGTAATCATTAAAAAGAATCTCTACTCAATAGTACGATTTACGTGTATATTTCTATCTAATGAGATAGTTTTTTGCGATATTTATGTTTAATTGGTTTGTAATTTTTTTGTTTATTAATCTAACATGGAACCTAACGTTTTTCGAGTAATTAAAGTAAAAATTTTAATGAATACCTCAAAATTGTACATAAAGATTAAAAAAAAAATTTCGATTTTAATATTTTTCGATTTTTTGCATTTTCTGAAAAATTTTTCCATAGTAATGTATATTTTTTTTTACATCATCAGAAAATAGAGATTTCAACGAACAAAAAGCCCACCGACTTTTTTGAAAAATCAGATATTTTGACGTGAGAATTTTCGATTGAAAATTAGGGTGTTTTTTCATATATCGAGTCAAAATAGGGTGAAAAAATTAATATTTTAAATCTTCAAAATTCCAGTGTGTTTGGGACATAAAGAGGTAAGTTTTCACCAAATATCATGAAAAAAATCATTTTTTTGTAAAAGATATAAATAAAAAATCAAAAATGTGGTTTTTTGGATTTTTTACATGAATTTTGAGGTTATGGAGTAAAAGTGTAGATACAAAAGTTGTAGATCTTTTTATTATCTACAACTTTGCCATTTAACTTTTTTCGATAGGACTTGTAGTTTTGCCGGAAATCGAGATTTACCGATTTTTACCCTTAAAACCTCACCCCCTACCCCTTCCCAACCTCAGATCGACTGTAATTTATTTTTCCTTTCATTTTAGTAGTATTCCCTTCCATTTCCAATAGGTTTCATTCTACTTTAATTTTTTTATGTTTCTAAAATTATCTACCCTGGTCTATTACTTTTGGTTTCTAGAACAATATATGAGTATCCACATCTGGATTAATCCTTGAGAAATCTGAGGAGCCTAAAATGGAGCTACGTAGTTTATGGACAGCCAACTGTATTATGATCAGTATTTTATTAGTAGTTAAAGTAATTAGTTAACGCTTCACGCTTTTCAAATCAGGATTGCACACATAGCGAATTACAAATGTTTCATTAATTTTTCATTGCTTATATGCTACTGGACAAATGTTCACAACCCCTGCATTACAGCAAGGTTCTATTTGGGAACATATTCAGTTACTTAAAATTAAAAGGTAAATTATATCAAAGTGAATACGAACGCACTAACAGTGCGAGTTGCCAAGAGATATCAAGTTTAGAAACACAGAAATATCACACACAGAAGTTGTACGAGTATTACAATAGATACGGGAATTTTCGCACTTTGGCAGTAGAACTTTTATACAACCAAGACATTAGATAAACCTATACTTTTAGTAGACTATTTATTATATTATCATATTGTAAAGTAAACAATTAGGAATTGGTGAATTGTTTTATTATATTTAAAGATATGATTATTTTTAAATTAAAGGATTATAGTGGTGAATCACTGATTGTGATACACAAAAATGGTTCTCTGTATAAGGTTATGTAACATTTATGTATAATTTAGGTCTAAAAATGTTACTACATAAATTTTAGGTAAATAAATACACACAGCCAGTCTGAGAGATGATTTGATGTCCTCCTTCTACCATTGAAAAGTCCTTTGTGAAATGAAATCACAGTAGTAGATCGATCTATACAGTTTGGCATGTATCTTGGTATCCGATGCGATCTCTAAAAGAAAATTTTCTAAAAAGATATGATTTTAAACAGAAGAAATAGCAGAAGTGGCCCTTTGAGCGATATACACGTGAAATGGGTCCTTGAACGATTTTTTTTTTGACTCTATAGCAAATTCAATCGAATTCATACACGGTATATATTCAGTAAAAATTACTATGTAAGCTTAGTGCCTGGGTGCTATAACAATTTTAAGACACACATTCCTATGTACAATATTCTTCTCACAGTGTAGTTCACTTTCTGACAAGTAAATGGCTTCTTTTTGCGACCAGTAAATACATTTGACAATACAGTGGGCGAGAGCATTGATGCTTGACGCTGACTGCTGTGTTTTCGGGTTCGATCCTCGGACCAGATATATATTTTCTGGGTCTAGGTAACCCGAGTGGTGACCGGGTGTGAAAGATTAGTCCCAATGTTGCTCATGCATGTCGTAAGAGGCGACTAAAATGGCAAACCAGTGTCTGGGGGTATAGCCGGGCACCCTGCCCCTGGGGGTTATATCAGGGGACTGGTCCTCCAAGTTGGGAGTTGGACGTGGTACTAACAACTCCACCCCGTGAAAAAACCTTGTTACAAAATCTCAAGTAATTAAATCATCCGGAAAGACGTGGAAGAAAATTCTTGAGAAGGCCAGGGCCCACCCAGGGCTGTCGAGCCACTGAAGAAGAAGAAATACAATTACATTTAGTATCAGTTGGTGCTTAGAAGTTCTTTATTTGTGGGACCGTAGCGGGTAATAACTGCACCCACCCACCCAACATGTTCGCGTCTGATTAATTTCTACGAGTTTTGAGTAATGTTTATAACTTTCTTAGCGAAAATAAAGTCTGAACAGACATATTAAGTTGAAGGTCACATTTAAAAGTAATTACATTTTTAGAAATTATTTTCTATAATCTTTTTATTAAACTGACAATACCTAAAATAAGTTTGTTTATGTCAGCAAGTAATTTGGCGCAGAAACGAATAATATGTTTTGCAAATTCACAAATTAGATTTTATTTATATTATTTTGATGTTTGATTTGGGCTGACTTTTGTAAGTCAGCTTATTATTATTATTTTAAAGTTGGCAACGTTTTTGAAATATTTTGGAATATATTTAATAATATTATATGTCACTCCTACTAAATTATGTTTATTATCCTACAACTACCTCTTATTTCTTTGAAATAAATAGATTTTTATAAACAAAAACACTAAAAAAGTAATAATATATAAAAGTACTATTCACGTCAGCCTTTTAAAGAAATGTTAAATTAACTTTAACATATTTTGTATTTTGTGTGGTTTTGAAAAATTAAATGTATAAATTGTTCCAAAACAGCATCTTAAAATGTAAACAATAATGATATGCTAAAAACATTAGCAAATATTCTAATAATATTGTTGTTGCAGTTCTCATAAATATATTCCTGGCTTTATTTAATCTGTAAAACTTTTTGACTAAAACAATAAATTTGTGTAAAGTATTTTCATACAGTTAGATATTTTAAAACACGTCCTATTACGTTTACAAAATTATTTTAATCGGTTGGTAAACATATGTACAATAAAAAATATCAAAATATAGTATTATACATTTAACTATTAATATATTTGAACTTGATGGTCCTGCGAACTTCAAAAATCCTTGAAATAATAATGTTTACTACTTTCAAAACATGCAATAAAAATTAAAAAGACCCTACGTCATATTAGTCATACATGTTTTACATATATTCAATTATTTGGTTTTTTTTAAATAATATATTTAAATGTATATTTTTGTTTTATTTTTATTAAAATAAGAAAATATTTGAGGTGTTGAAGAAACTTATACATTTTTCTGGCATCCAAATGTCAGTATAGTCATCAATAGATCACTTTTCTTTTAAAACTCAAAACACCTTCTGCGGTTTGTGATCCTGCGTCATCCGTCATCTATCATGCGTCTGCGTCTCATTATTTAGGTTTGTTATCTTTAATTTTTCATTGAAATAAAGGTTAATTAATATATCCAAAAGTTGAAGGAACTATATCAAATTTGTTTTTCCTTTTTCCCAACCATCGTAATATAATACTTGATGGGATACACAAACTACACACACTGGTATGCATCTATGTTGTATAAAAGAGATGGAAAATTTGCGGACATGACGTACCATTGTAATTTTCTGTGACGTTAGATACCGCTAATAATTAAAGACACAAAATGAGTCTTTTCATTGTTAATATTTCCTAAAATATAAGGCATATTAAAAAATAATTGGACATTTGAGGTTCTGGTAGACATCTTTATCAATATATAGTACACTTTTATAGAAATTAAGACATAGTTCATTCTCACTCTACCCTTGAACCGGCACTGGATAAATTGAAGCAATTTGTAATCATTATCTCTTACTCGGCACGTTTTAATTAATGCTTGAAATATATTCCACAGCCTTGGCTAATGCTGAAATGGGCTATTTTCGTATAAGGTATAAATAAGTACTGAGATAATGTTCTGAACAGGATGACGATGGTCTCATATAAGTTAATTTGCGTCTTAATTTTCTATTAATACTCTATCACAAAATATCAAACAATTAGAGCTTTAATAAAAATAATTACATTTGAATGGTTTCTTGGTGGGTCAAAAATTATGGAGACACAAACATCATATCAGTAGATGTATGATATATTTGAAAACGTATATTGAATACTACCTGATAGAAGATAATTCTTTATATAGGTACTTGACTTAGCAATATTAGAATCTGTCACAGCAACAAAGTTTCCGCAATATGTAGATGTAAATTAATAAAATATTTTATGTTGTTATTAATATTATTTATACAGCCAAAATTATAAATATGACAATTTAATTTTATATTATAAATCGCAGTACGAAACATATAAAATATTAAATGTACAGGGTGTGCCTTGAGCTACTTACAAGCCAAGTTATTTATAACTTCATTAGTTTTCTTTGATCAATTTACGTTAGTAGAGACGAGTCAGTTACACAATCTGTGTATCATTTATTCAATGTATTTGTGTTTCTCTCTAAACAAATGTAGTGATTGGTTGAAATTTGAAACGGCTCATAATTAAAACATATCATCTTGGCATGTGTGATAAACTTATTGTCACTGGGTACTTATCATTGGAAGTCTATTGTCTATTGTTGGCGAAATCACATAGCTAGATATATGTGCGAATTGTTAATCAATGCCAAATTTATATTTATAACGTCGATTCTATTCACCAAGCAAAGGAGATACATAAATATAAACAATCTTAAGAATCAAAACATCACGAGTATCTGAACTTTTAAACTTGAACAGTTTTTATTATAAAATGCATATTTTTCTTTTTTAGATGAACAGCAAATTATAAAAAAATAATTCAGTGAATTGATCTGTTTTTATTTTGATGCCAATTTCAAGGCTCCAAGACAAAAGCTGTTCTGTCTTTAAAATTAGAATAAAAGTATTAAAATGTGTTTTTAGACAGTATACGATTACTTGCGGGTTACAAAAAGTAAACAAGGTTAGTAATTATACGCCGACGAATGATATTTTTAGAATATTCATTGTTCAAGTTTATTTAAATAACTGAATAAAAGCTTTTATGATACATGCTAAAAATATTTAATAGTATTATTGTAAAAAATTTTAAACATATTTTTTGTTCCGATAAATATATTAATAAATTATTAAATCGCTCTGATTTAATTGTTAATTGAGAGAGACGTCTAGTAAATAAATAAGCAACAGTGTTAAGAATTTAAGGTTCAATATTCTCGTTATACGTTCACATTTCAATATTAAGTATTCGAACCCACATCTCCCATTTAGTATCTCATATCGATACTAAGGGCCTTATTCTGTAACTTTTCAAAAAATCGACCTTATTTTTTCAGCGGTGGAAATATTTAATTTTTTCATCGATACAATAAGGTCGCTGTATTTAAAATATCTAAAGTGGTATTCTGTATGCAAAATTTTCCACCGCCCTTATAATGTACAGCGGTGAAAGAGTATAAACTGGTATTCATGATATTTGACCAATCACGACAAAGTATTAAATAAAAAAATATAAAATATTTTAATGACAGTTGTTTATATAATTCCTACATGTCAAAATCTATTAAAATATGGCATCTACGAAAAGGAAAACGGGAAAATCAGTGGGGAAATAATTATTATAAGTAGAATTTCAAATCATTCACCTGAAGCAATAATTGACAAACAACATAACCTCACCTCATGGAAAGATTGTAATATTGTAATGGGATGTCAATAAAAAAATAAAAAATATATGTATACATATAAATACTAACTTATTTTCTATTTTGTCGTAAAATCTTCCAACTACAGCAAATTATTGTTCAAATTGTTTGACAGTTCTCTAAAATACAGCGATGAAAAATTTTAAAGTCACCGCTGAAGGCGACCTTATAATTTGGTCGATTTTTTTCCAGCGACAAAAATAAAATCGATGGAAATTTCTTACAGAATACCAAATAAAAAATCATCGCTTTTGTGACGTCATTTTACAGCGATGAATTTTTTTCACCGGTGGAAATACTTTACAGAATAAGTAGCCTTAGTTTTAATCGAAGACATGAACTTATTTTTTAGGTTATATGAACAAAGAAGGTGTTAGTATAGCATTCTAACCCAATTCATGTCTATCACAGCAGTACAACAATACCACAACAATAGTATTTATAGCATATTTCCTAAACTGCAACTAGTACATTTTAGAAACACCCTATAGCTAAATTGTACATCGGAATATTAACACGTGTACACCATGTTTCGTTCTAAAGTTTCATAAACTATATGTAGCTTGTCGAAATGTTTAGTATCCGTGTGATCCATATCTAACATGACGGGACGGATCTGAGGAATTTTGACATAAATATTATTAATATAACGATGGTAGGTGCAAATATTACATTATACAAATATTTGATCTGATTTTTTCAAGTACGAAAAAATGAGATGTACAAATATCTTCCAAACTAGTCTTTTTCTAAGTAATGAGTTTCCCTGAGCACATAAGATGCTTATAAAATTAACACAAACATAAACAAATAAACCATATTATAATTTGAATTTGACATGACATAAAAGTATCATTCTGTAGCTCTGGCTTTGCAACGATTAAATCTCTAAATTAATATGTACAAATAACAAAATTAAAATTCCTTTTGACTTATCTGAACGGTACATTTAGTACTCTAATTAAAGATTAAGAGTACATGTTAATTATAATTAATGCAAACTGTTCTTGAATGAAGATGGAGTTATATTTTGTTGGCAGGTTAGTCAAAAAGACATCGTTTTCACCGAGTACCGACCGTGAATCTCTCGCACCTTGCAGCGTCTGGTAATGATGATTCACACATCGTGATGTTAATCATATTCATAATTCTGTATCGCAAGTCGTAAAACACAGGGACCAGGACCAGGGTCTCCTTGGTGGTCATCGGTTGGGGTACTGTAACAAGTACGAGCCTAATGTAATGCAAGGATCACAAGTAAAGTTAGAAAACATATAGTCAAGTTTGACTATGCTTTCAAGAATTCCTCTCTAAATATTGGTTGCTACATTTACATTGTGCAACAAATAATTAGGAAACAATCCAGTAAACATTTTGTAGTCACATTGGCATCATATTGAAGATGGTTATGATTTTTTTGTCACGAAAGAGTTCATTTACATTTCAGTTTCTCATAGTCGTTCATATGATATGTCTATTTTATCGGCTTCAACTGGCAAAACCATTACACCTGTCGGAATACAAACGAAGTACAATGGTGATAGAAACGTCATAAAACAGAACACTTCACAAAATTCTTTACTGGGAAAGAATAGCTTCTCTTTAAGGTCACACTCCTGAGGTCCATTTTTGTCAATCACGTATAGAAAGGAAGAAGGAAACGGAAGAGTACGAAAAGAAGAAAAGTAAAAGGAGCTATATTATGAATTCTTCGGTGTTGAATTACTTGCATGAATTATTTTAAGATTTTTTTTGACCCCATCGATATGGATTTAGATAAAATGTCAGAATAACATGTCTTCAAGGAATTTTATAAAACCTAAAGACGTGTTTAAATATATTGAGTAGATGAACAGTCACGCTTCAAAATTTAAAGGGTAAAGTGATCAAGGAGAAAGTGTCAGCTTATTTATTATTTAAAAGAAACTATAATAAAAAAAAGATAATCTCTGGTTCCGTATATGTAACTGCCCGACCTTGGACTGATATGATTTTCCTAATGACTAACCGATCGGGTCAGCCTTACGAATGCCTGGCAAACTCTGTCGTCAGCGCTTACTCGGCGCAACAAAATTTGTATTTGGGTATTGTCTCATGTTAATTTCGTTACTTTAAATAGAAAGTATATTCCACTAAACCAATATTATGTAATATTTACGTATAATTTATAACCAACATATCATAAATATTACGTAAATGCATCATTACAAGGTTAATTCTATGTTAATTTCTCTTTTAGATTAGAAGTTTCATGGTCAACTATGATATATTCTTAAAAATAAACTTATTTAGATGATTTTAATAATTGTGAATAAACCATATACCAAGTCAAGCAAGTCTCTAGCTCGCTTGCCAGTCCATGTCAATAGCAATTACTGCATTAATCTATAGGGCCATTCCCAAAACGTCGGGTGGAGGGTGACGGGTATTTCTGTCAAGGGAAGCGAGACGAAAGGGGGCATCATTTTATTTTTAGTCCTTGATGTTAATTTATATTATAATTCAGGTACAGAGTGATGTTTTTACGCTAGCTGGCTGGCTTAAGACCAGTGCACGATTAAATGGGAAATCATAATTAACTTCTATATTATACAGTAGCTATATAAAATAAGTTATGTATATATTATGTACGGTACTTGTATATTGTAAGTCTATTTTCATCATTTTATATTTATATAAACTATTTTAAGACATTTATGTGTGATTTTTCATATTTACTCACGTGAATTTTATTTTATTTTAGAAAATATTTTACTCATTTTGCGTATTATAAGTTATTAATAAATATTAGTCAGCATAAATTTTAGGAAACTAACATTTTAGCAAATTTAATTAAAATATTTTATTCTAGAGGAATACACTCATGCGCTCTATTGAAAATGTGTTAAGTATAAATATTTGTGCCTGAAGCTGAAGTTGAAATCATGCGTCTTTTATTTTAACAATAGAATTTGAAAATATTTTCATCATTCTGTAGAAATAGTTACGTCAATTTAAGTTTTATATAGCATAACAAAAGTTATGTGTTTCGTAACAAGTGTTGCCTAAAATGCAACATTCTGTGACCTGCATCTTGAAAAATAAATCTACTTTCTTCCTTTCCTTTTAAGGATTAAAGTATAGCTATAAAGCAAGATCTTTTTAGATTAAATAATACTTTATTTCAGCCAAGTAGAATATTCTATGTCAGTTCTATGTACTCGCATTATTTCTACCCCCATCAGACCTTATAACACGCTTCAGTTTATCTTAAAATTTAGAAGTCTCTTAAGATAAAACAATATTAAAAATAATCTATACATCAAGAGTTAATAGTTTCCACAAATGATAATGTTTTACGAATTAACAGTTTTTCAGTCTGTTCTTTATATAATAAAATTTTAATTTAAATTTCCTTGAATATATAAAGAAATTCACAGCCTCAAAGACCTCACAGGCCAAGAGCCCACCAAGCTATATCGCGAAGGGCACTAGCTAGGTCTTAGATATATTTATATAAATTTTATTTAACTTAACTCAAAGCCAAAGTGAAACAAACAAGATCATTATTTTCGTTCAAAGAATTCACACAATTTTGTGAACCTACTAAAGATCCAAGACTACATTGTATCGTTGTTCAGCCGCTGAAACAACGCGCGGCGCGGCGTGCTCTATTTAACCCATCAGAGATCGGGATATTGCCAAGAATCAACTATTTGCGTGAATCCTATGCGGGCGGACGTCCAGACACTATAGAATATATTACAGATTCTATAACAGTTGTATATAAAATAATAAAAATTATTAAAATAAGAATAATTCAAAAAAAATTATAAATGTCCAATATTTTCATAATATTCATAAATTACAAATATAATTTAAAATGATGTCGTTGTTGAGTTGGATTGATACAGGGTGTCAGGAATGAGATAGACTGTGTCAGGATGTATCAATGTTGAAAGACAAGGTGGCCCAAATGTTTCTGTAATAGAAACATTTGATATATGTACTTAAATTTCTTTTATAATTAAATTGGGCTATTCGGAAACAAAATTCACTGGAGGTTATAAATATTGATTTAAAATAATCTTTCCTAGATAGGAGGCTTACTTGGAAGAAGCACATACTGCGGAAGTGCGAACTGTGGAAGATGTACTGGCTGATAGGACGGAAGTCACAACTTAGCACAGAAAACAAACTCCTGCTCTACAAAACCATACTTAAATCGGTATGGTCATATGATATACAACTATGGGGTACTGCATCTACCTCTAATATTGAGATAATCCAAAGATTTCAGTCCAAAATGCTAAGGATTGTCACGAATGCACCATGGTTTATACCTAATCACAAAATACATCGGGACCTGAATATACCTACAGTAAAAGAAGAAATAGTGCTTAGAACCAAAGTATACAAGGAGAGAATAATAGAACATGTGACAGCTACCAACCACCGACCAAACAATGTGGCCAGCTGTCTAATGACCAATATTTCCACAGTACGCAGACTGAAAAAGAAGGTACGTCAGGACCTACTAGCCAAATAAACAGAATCTAGGATCTATTAAAATTGAGGGATAGGTCGATGGGCACATCCCACGCAAGATATTTTATTTTGACATACCTATCACTGAATGTCCCATAAGCAGGACAGATTGTTCAGGACATATAATCTTTAGTAATCAAAAAAAAAAAAAAAATCTTTAAATAAATAGTCTTTATAAAATTGAACAAGATTACGATTTGAATTCTAAAGAATAAACTTTAATAAACAATATTGAAAGCGCGTTACATTATAGTGGGAAATTGATGAATTATTATAAGGAATCCTTCATAAATTTCATAGCTTTTCATACCCCATCACTATAGTGCCTTGTCACACATTTTGGATTTCAAATTTCTTTTATTGTCACGGCACAAATATGAAAATAAAAAAGAAACGTTTGGTCTTTTTTTTGAGGTTAGATGTGATATTACGTAGCTGCTATTTTCTACCCTTGTGCATTGAAAAACCAAGTGATCCACTATGAAAGATATACCCGAACAGTTCCTTTCGAAACACCATGTAAGATAACTATGGTTAACTATCTGTAGTTATATGGAACTAAGTGAACCAATAATTCATAGTTATGTGCCTAATATTCCGGATATTATATTTTTAAGTGAGTGACATTTATGATTTACTTGTATAAATATTTTTATTTATTTGCGAAGTAGAATATATACATAATGTAAATAATTTATCATTTTTGCAGCCTTCGGCAGGTTAAATGTATATTTAGCAAAAAAATATATGTATATTTTCTTCTATTATAATTTGATGGTCTTCTTAGGGCCACGATACTTTTTTCGCATTTGTACATAACAATAACATTAATTTACATTACTTTTAAGATCGTCCCCGCTTGATTCTTTCTGCTAACCTCGTTTCCTACTTCTTTTTCCATTTTGTTCGTTTTTTATTCCAACCTCATTCTTGCTTTTCGATCCTAACTTGAATTCGGTCTTACCTTTCTTTTACTTTCTGTTTCTATAGTAAATATATAAAACTGCACCACAACCACCGTCCACTATTCTCCTTCCCTACTCCTTTTCCTTTTCTCTCCTTTTGTTCCGATGTCTTTCTTCGTCCTTCATTCTTTATTTTCTTCTTCATCCATTGCTTCTTTTCCTCATCATTTGCCTCCTTTACTATAGCCTTAACTATGACTAATACGTTTTTTATTTCTTTCTTAAAATGTACTTTTGCTACTTGCTTCTAAGTCTTTCGCTGTCCTTTTCATTTTGCAATTTTTTCTAATATTCCCGGATTCCACACACGCGTAATATCTCTTAGCCTTACCTTTTTCTATCGCTGTCGTCTAAATATGTAATATATATTTAATATATTTTAAATATATAATATATGATCTATGTTAACAAAGCCGCAGTTATATATATATATATATATATATATATATATATATATATATATATATATATATATATATATATATATACTCAAGTATTTATAAGAAAATATGTATATAGTATCTATTGAACATGATATCTACAATCTCAAGTATCAAAAGCTCACAGTTGGTATCTGCAAATCGTATCACGTGATCCGACAGGCTTGTGTATCCGTAGTCTGTACAGACTTCAAACATAAGTACACTGATGAATATAATAGATACAATTCAACATCAATGCCAAAAGAACAAGAATAGGACTCCAAGAAGTTGATCTATATGCGTGACGTCACAAGTTTAAAGTATCCGGCGTTTCCACCACTTATGTTCAATACTCATACACTGGTACGCAAAGAGTACTTGGTAATCCATATTTAATTCATCCAGTGTATCAGTACCCAACACATGATGGTCACGTATCTTATGGTACTGGTGTTAAATACTTAGTTGACTTAGAAGTTAAAAAAGGACAGGTTAATCCTAAGTAATTAAATCATGAGCAGCTTTAAGCTCGTTACAATATTGGTTCTTGCTGTTATGATACAACACAACCTGCCCACGTGCAGAATATATAACAGTGTGAAACGCGCTGAGTAGAATTGCACAAATAACCTCAAAATTTAACATGTGTCTTGTGAATCATGATTCTATTTTTATTAGAATCGAAATTCTTTGAGTTTTATATTTTTTTAAATGTATTTGTAGTTTCAATTTGTTTTTATAATTTCTTTAGTTTCATTAATTTTTTTTCGTTTTGAACCATGAATGGGTATCTTGAATCCACATAGATTTAAAAATAAATTAGCATTAATTGAATTTTGTTAGTATTTAAGTAAATAATGAACGCTAATAAAAATAGCTGCATTTTTATCATAGGGTAAAATCAACCGTTGTTAGGAATAACGATTAAAGTTATTTGTTTAGGGTTAGGTTTTATTTGTTCTATGGAATTATTGTTAATATTAAATAGAGGCCACCTGACATGATACAAAAGGTTTCAAGAGTAACGAGTCTCTCCCTCTTTTTTTTTTAGTTGAATATTGTAATATTATTAATAAACTTTAAAATCTAAAAAAGTCCTCAAGTTTTATACTTTGTATTCCTGCTGCATGTAAAATATACGCACTTTAATTATTAATATCTCGCTTTACAGCTGGTCAAAACATTTAAAATTTTCTTTCAATAACTCGTATGCGATACTCAAATAAATGTATGATATCTACACAATGTTGTCATTTAAGAAAATCTTTAGGTTTGCATGTATGGACACGTATACACACACATATTCGACCATTGTATATTTGCAATCATTTGTTAAATACAGAATCAGAGAGCAATGGGTTTTATAGGTATTCTAAAAGTAGAAACTAGGAATAGGATCAGTTGTGCGACAGTACAGTCTCGTCTAAAACTAATTCGTCTCATACCTATCGGAGTAACATTTAAGAAACCACAAACTGGAAACCGTGCACCTATTTTTAAAATAAAACTTTAGCATTTGCATTGGAGTAATATTACATAACAGAAACAAAGAGAAATAAGATTTAACTTTAGCAAGTATTTTGTATTTTGTCAGAAATTCTATGAAACGTAATCCGATTAATAGAGAGCTGTATTCAAGAACCGGTATTTACAAAATTTGCGAATAGAAAGAAGTTTGATTTTAGAAGTTCTACTTTAGAATTTTGTTTAAAAAATATATTTTAGTCAAAGACAACCTAAAGATATAGACTTTAATTAGGTTTTACTTAACTTAAAATTAAATTTCTATATAACGGAATTTCCAAATTGATGTGTTTTTCTAAAAGATATTTCTAAAGCAATAAATCACGATAAAAGATTGTTTTATAAATAATGAAAATTTTTTGTTAGTTTTAAAAATCATTATCACTTGTTGAAGAAGAAGTCGATTAGGCCTGAAGGGGATATTGCAAGAAAAGAAAGAAGGAAGAGTATGGATGGTAGAAATAAGAAAAAAGAGAAAGAGAGGGTGGAGAAACGAGAGCAAGAAGATTTTAATGGTAAATTGAAGTATAAACTTAAAAACTGAATTGAGAAATAAACGTAAACAGATTTTAAGGTCAGAAAGGTATATATTTATAATAAAAAAATAAATGCAAAACTACGTAAAAATGGTTTCTGATGTTAATAAAGCTTTTTATGCAAGATTATATAATGTTACATTTAAGTTAATATATCGGTAAAAGATAAAACGTAATGTTTACGTTATGTTACGTACTACATGAGCTATCATTTTGTGTTAGCGGGTGATTTAACATTTTACGAAAAATTTTCAAATTTTACCTCACTTAAGATCGCAGCAATTTACTTTCTGCTGGAATATTTACTAACTTAATTTTACCTAATTATATAATATGATACATTATGATACTCTTTTGTATATGCATCTTTTATTGAAAGGTGTTATAATTACAGACAGAAATGAATTCTAACTTCGGTACATACAATATGCCTTCATAAAAATGACTTAAAACTTGACCTTGAATTTACTACAAATAAGCATATGGTAACCTAATACTAAAAGAAAGACCAGCTCAAGATCTAAAATTAACATCATTACATCTTCTAATCATTCAAGAAGAAAATTCTTTTTCACTACTACTACCATATTCAGAATGTTATCTAAAAAAATAAATAAAATAAAATTGTTTATGTAGGTTGATCAAAATCATCTGGGCCTCTAATTTTGTTGTATGTGTGAGTAAGTGTATATGTATTACATAAATATAAAACGAAAATAGCTCAATTGAATGTATGGGCCAGCCGTTCAACGTTCACCGTTCAGCTCGGAAAGCTGGCGTTTAAAAGGAGGCGGAGGAGTCACAAAATCCATTCGTTGGGAGACTGAGGTGAAGACATCTCGATTATAATTGTCCCGTCGTATCAAGGATCCATTTGATAAGCTTTCTGATAATCTGCTAGTATTATAAAATACTTATTAGATGCAGATTTTATATTACCGCCGTGAAGTTGTAAATAACATATTTGACATATAGATTAACCACTTTTCTATGAAATATTTTAGGTTAGAATACTCTCCAGGCTTTTTGTAATGTTTGCACAAGAAAATTCTTCGATTGTCTTGTAATTAATGTATTTCTAGATGTTTTAAAATAAACATATGTAGGTAGAGGACCGTTAAAAATAACTTTTGTGTTAAATTACAAAAAACAAGTTACATAACCTAAAAATCCAGCAGAAATGTGTGATCTCAATAATGATTGGAATAAATGTTATTTTAAAGAGATCATACATCTAAAGTTTCATTTAGTATTATAAATTATAACATTATGTATATTATCCCTATGAAATTCAACGAAAAAAACCTTTAGAAAATGTATAATATTATAGGAATAGCGGGCGTTCCTGAACAGATTTACAAGAACCCAAATATAAAACTTGAAATAGTAACTTGAAGAAATATATTATCTATATATATATGAAATAGAGAAATACAAATATCTAATTATCTCTTTCGCTCCCGCGCATCTTTATAATACTGTGACAGACAAATAGAGAGTGTCCTGCTCTTTTTTGAGCTCATTCCTTCCTTTAAGACGGTGTCGGTGTTACTGTTTCACTCGCCTAGTAGCTGGGGTATTGTGCCACCGCCTTATTAAGAAAGGAATGTGTGATTTGTTAACTCATTCCCACTAGTTTAGTTTTCACGAATTCTCAACGTTGTCTTGAGTTGTGCTCCGTTGTGCTCCGTTACTCCGTTGTGTTGGAGGAGTTTAAGAGTGTTTTATTTCGTCGTATTGTAGATTGTAATAAATATTACTCTTATACGACAATTTAAAGGAAGAAATATAACACGATGCTCGCTAGGCAGGCGCTATGGACGCAACTAGGCACGTTATGGTGGTTAACAGAGGCGGACTTATAAAGCGGAAAACTAACTGACAACACATATATGAAAACTTTCAATCATGTCCAAATTGTACTATTGCATAAAACAAAATATTCGTACGTTGTACAGAGATTGGGTAGCAGCAATTCGATACTTTAAAGAATTTCCATTCTTGAATATAAACTTAAGGGGAGAGTAAGGTCAAAACGATAAAAAGAAAGCATATTTTCGATAATGTTTTTTGACAACACGGTTAGCATATAATTATTTCTATAATTACTACATGATAAAATAATATTTAAAGAATATTTTGTATCAAAAATTAAGTATACTATATATTGAGAAACATCTTTGTTTTGATCTTATGCCAAATTCACTTGTATCCCGTCACAATTCATGGAGTTTGAGGTTCACAAACGTATGAAAACTATGACAAATGCCCCTCTTGTCGTTGCTTCTCTCTGAAAGACACCGGCTGTAACTAATACTTACTTGACAATTTTTTCAAAACTTTATTACCGTTTTTTAAGTTATTCTTTTACCACCAAGATTTGTACCGATGGTAGACCCTTCTGTGCATACCACCTCTTGCTCATTAAGGCTTTATGATAATTATAAACAACCTATAAATATATCACTTGCCCCAACGACTGCCATTATTAGGTCTAGTAAGCTACTGTGAGTTCCGCACATAAGAATATGCGAACTCTCTCAATTTCAACCCAGCATCCAATCTGTCTCTGTCGACTTTGTATTTCTGTAACGTTTGTAATATTTATACACGCCGCGGATGTTAAGTTGCTTGTGTTGGTCGCCTGTAGAAAATAACTAACAAGTACCAACCTTCGAAATTCTCTTGAGAGTTGAAATAATACGGAAAGAGTATACTGAATGTGTCACTGTGTTCAAGATTTTTAATGTCCTATACATCCACACCACCACCACACTTTATATTTATTCATCTTGTCTATTCAAAATGAATCATGCAATAAAATTATTCGGTTTCTATCATATTAAACCAGGTCATATGCCCTATATTTCTTAGGGATTTATTTATTTATGTCTTACACAATTTGTTTATTTATATAACTTTAGTAATTCTTCATTTTTTGTTATTCGGTAAAATAATATTTATATTATCTTTTTGTAATAATTTTCTGATGCTTATATCTCGTAAATTATAAATAAAAAGAGATAGACGCTAAGGTGCGGATAAACTATGAGGGGAGAGGAAGTGTTATTTGTTTTAAACGAAGGAACTTATTTTTTTCGTACTTTAATTCATTCAAAATTATATTTTTATAAATGTTAAAAATACTTTTCCAAAGTAATTTCAAATGGTATTTTCATATTGAATAAATATTTATATTTGATATGAAAGTTTTTGATTAATATTCCTTTTTAATGTGCCTACATACTTTGCATGTAATTCACATTAATTAAACTGTCAGTTCAATTTATCAAAGATGTAAAGCCCAGTGCATGCTGAACGTTATCACCGATATATCTTCTGTGGATAACGTGGACCTCTTGTGACTAACTCGAACATAAAGAGCATGACAAATTAAGAAAAATGTAATCTGTACTGGGGCACAAAGTCACCTCGTTACGATACTATACGTATCAAGAAAATGACATTCTATTTACTAAGCCAAAATGAATATATTGATGATCTGTGCCTACTACTTTTTCTTGAACTCGTGCCTCTCTACTTTTTGTTACAAATGACTTTATTTTTGATCTCACAACGAATTCAATAACATCCAATAGTAATTAACTTAAACCAGCCTATCTAGTGACAATTGTGAATATATATAAATAAAACCATTTCTTTGCTTTGCTAAAACATAGAGCACATTTTATTTAAGTGAGGGTCTTTTCAATCGTGGAACCTTGATTAGTAAAGACTTGACTCACCGGCTTAGGCATTTATATTTTATTATCAACGCCAGACTACGATAGTTCCACTTTCGCCGTTAATATGGTTGTTGTGCTATTAATTTTGTTGCGTATGCATGGCTATCAGTGACGGGATTTGTGTATAAAATGTTCAACTTTGCGTTGTCTTTTTTAAATAATGAAACAGCCAATAATTTTTACATTTTTGTAGTTATATACACTGATTTGATTTATTAATAAATATAAAAGATTGAAGTAACACACAAATATAAACATAGGTCAAAGATTTATTCCACTTTGCAACGCAAACGATTCAAACTTTGATAAAAAATTTCTCGAGCGATCTTCAAATTTTCTTGATATTTAGATGATGATATCCTTAACAATTATACAATATTTTACAACATCCACGTGCCTTGTACCACTGCAGACCGTGCTTATTACGAAACAATGTGTTCAATATTCGGGGTTTACTTGTAAATTGCTCAAATTGTAAAAATCTCAATACCAAATAAAATGCTACTAATTATTATGCAGACTGTACAACGCAATATATTCAAAACTGCGACGAAAACATCAATATTTATAAATATAGCCTAACTATAAAATGAACGCTACATGTTCAACGCTTAAATCTCATGTAGTGTTCAAATTTTAGTATAGTGTTTACACCTTATGTTAAAACTTTATTAGTGATGACGTCACACGAAGTTCGCACTCGATATTTGTTCGCTGCCAATTTTGATTTAAGACATTACTATTTTCAATATAGATAAATATTTGTTTCTAGGTTAACTGACACTCTCTCTGACAGCCTGGCTTACGACATTGAATCCGACGGCGTCGGGATTTGGACGTCGGGACAATTGATGATGATTTGACAACCGTAATTTCAAACGCTAATTATTCGGAATTAACGGACAATATTGGCATTACATTGAACTAAAAACGGTGTTGCCCTGAGCAGATATAAACTGGGGCGGATCATGTTGGGGCTCCCAAGGCAAAACAACATGAATGGGTTTGTATCCTCATTTCTTAGTGGTCGATTTTTCAATTGTTGATTGAAATTGATGTTAATAATTGTGTATTGGTGTGTCTATTTCATTAAATATCGAAATGTTGACAGAGGTACAGTAATTTTGAGTTTGAGTTTCAAAAAGTTTAGGTTGTAGTTTTTGCGCTAGAAATGGTCGGCCATATTTCTATGACGTGAAATGCATTTTAACGTCAGCTATTTGTTGAGTCGATCAGTGCTCTGGTAATGTTCTGTAGCTGTTAGTAGTCAAATAATCAAGTCAAGTTAAAGAATAATAAGTTTTTATTTTATTTAATCCTGCTAAGGCAGACATAATATTGAAATTTGATTGTTCCTAGAAATAGCTGTAAATAATATTTGATATTTTGATATATAAATACATATGCTATAGCAGAGATAAGCTGTAAGGTTGACAGAGGTTATGATGTCACATGCATTTGGAATGTGTACAACGTTGAATTCCTTTAATAATTAAAGAGACAAAATGACTTTTTTAATTGTTAATATCTCTTAACATATAAGGAGTTATTAAAAAATAATTGAACATTTGAGGTTCTAGTAACCCACTTTATCAATATATAGTACACTTTTATGGAAATTAAGACATAGGACACAAGCCCATTTTTATCAATTTCTTATCTATGATATATGTAATTTCAAGCATTGCCGTCTTAGAGATTTCGTATTTATTTTATTTTCAAACTCAGATTCTGGTTGGAAAGTCAATCAGTAGAATATTTCAAGAATATTTGAGACGATCTCGTTTTAAAATGTATTTCTGTAAAGAATAGTTAAGCATTAGGTTTTGTAGGTCATATCCCTATTTTAAATATCAGAATGCGACAGCGCGTGGAGTATCACCAGAGTCCAACTAGAGTCTCTTGAGTTTTTTGAAATTTGATCATTATTGAAGATCAAGTTGTGTTTAAATGTTACGATATACCTGCGCTCGAATCTACTAAACACAGTTACTTACATTCGTTCAGTAGCGTAGGTAAAGCTTTTGTGACACAAGCCCGTTAAACACAACATATAAACATAACCTAAAATATTTTATTTAAAAGTGTCTAATTTTATGCTACATTCTCATTTGCACTAAGTATAAGTACAAGGTTGTATCATTAAATATATTACGCTGATTATATTATGCTATGTCATTTACTAAATTACTTAAGACAAGCTTAATTAAGCGAATTTGAATCGGGCGTATACGCGCTACTACACTTTACCTATCCGAACCCTGTAAATCTCATAGTGGAAGCCTATCAGCGAATTTTAACCAAACAAATAAACTGGTCTCTTTCATAATAGATGTGTATCGATAAAAATTACAGAAAAAAAGTTTGCTCTCATGATAAATTATGTCGAAAAAGCCGAAAATTAGGTTTAGGTACGGAAAAAACGAGAACGAGAAAGTCAAAAGTAGACAAGAGAGGTGAAATCGTTAATCTAGTATGTAGACAAAAAAAAGTTAAGAAGAGAAAAGTTTAAAGTTAGAAACAGAAAACATATGTGGATTATTTCCTAAGAGTTCCTAAGAAAATATTTTACTTTTGCGTTCTATATATAAATATGTTCAATATATTAAATTATGTTTAAATTGGTATGTATTGTTTTGTGACGTCACCACTTGAAGCATGTGAAATAATAAAACAGAAAACTATTAAACTGTGAATAATGGCAGGAACTAAAAACGCTTTCTAAAAAACGTTATTTGCCGAAATTTTGAGAGACAGAATTCTTGTTTTTGAAGTTATCAAAAATAAACAGGATAATTTCGGTTTTGAGTCCCTGGCGAAAAGAATATCCTTGTTTTAGCGATTTTCTTACTGTTTATTTATTAAAATTACTAAAATTAGTTTGATTATATTCAATTGACGTAATGTAAATACCGATTCTATTATAAACGTACCGTTCTCAAACACTAAACAATAATGCTGACGTATGTTTTAGAAATTTGGCAAATTTCAGAATAAAAGTATTATTTAAAAATGTACAGTCATTAAACATAAATAACAGAATAATTTATTTATTTGTTATTTATATAATAAAAAAAATTACATTCATAATCATAACCTAAAAAAGTGGGGATGTATGACGTATAAAGAAAATGTGAGGTTATGTTTTTTTTATTTTATGTTTATTATATCTCTAATAAAATATACGATGTAGTAGTGATTCGAGGAGCCATGTTAGCCAGTTACGGTGACTATTATTAACAAATGTAAAAATAGAACATTTTATTTTTATGACAAAATACAGTAACAGAGCTAGCATAGAAGCACATAGATTTAGATACGTAAACTGAAACGTAATGTTGAACAGTTGAATGCCAGAATTTTAAGCCGTGAAACACTGTGAACATGGAGGAGCAAAGTAACACAGAAACAAGGCGCAATCTAAAATCACTGCCTGCCTTGTGAGTAGTCACACATCGTCAAAGTTACCACAAAATTAATTTCTCATGAAATAAAAGAAACAAGGCAATGTTATTTTTAACTTCTTATATTTAACACATATTTTGTATACAGTAGACGCTTCTATAACGCGAGTTCTTATAATGCGAACTCATACATCGCGCTAAATTTATTTTATATGATGCAATTTACTAATACACCGCATAATACAGAACCTTCGGTAATATTAACCTATAGATTTGTTCTGCGCCGTATCTAATTCCATTCTATACGGGACGCAATATATTTACCGCGTTATGAAGTTACCATCATAACTATTGGAATTATTGTATTGTATTACACATGTAAATTATGTTTATGATGGATTTTATGTTTAATTATGTAAAATATAGTTTTCGAGCAGGAAATATACTCGTTAATAAGCAAGGAAATGTAGACGAACTATATTAAGAAAAAGGTAGCATATACACAAACCCCTTAATCCCATAACCCCTTTATGGTTTTAAAGTTTCTAAAAATTTACATGTATTCGCTTAGAAGTCACTTCTCTATTAATTTTAGCCAATCGTGGTGTAGCATGAAAATTTATTTTAAAGTAAGATTGTGCTGAATTGATACATACACCGTCATCTATGAACAGAATATATAACTTTAATATTTGGTTTGCGTCTTAAATAATAATATGAATATTATATTCTAATACTATTCTAATCTTCTAATTACATTAATACAATTAAGTATTTAGTTGAAATATATTTATGTAAAATGGAGATCAATATTTCTACAAAAGCATATATTTATTCTGTATAAGAAACGTTGGTGACGCATTTTGAATTTGAATTGCTAAAAGGTAAACATATATATATATATACATTTTAATTTTAATTTATTTGTATATTACTAATATACCTTTAGATATTATTAAAAAAAGATATATCTCAATGTTAATCCAGTAAACCATTTCAAAGTAATTTAAATTTCTTTGTTCATATGAAGAATGAGCTTGCAATGAGCAGACAATAATTTTAACTCCATTTGAAGTTGTATTTATTAAAATTTATAACTTTTTGCTCACAGTGAAATAGCGAACCCGTTTCACCTATCAGAATCCAAGTAACAAAAAAAATTGATGCGACTTTTAATTGAAACTATCTGTATATTCATGTTATAATTTATAAAGAAAAAGAAACTGAATTACAAGACCACTAGCGACACATTTCATTAAAAAGTTTACTGAGCAGTTAATACAATTAAAATTTTTCTCTCGCGTTATAATTTTCATCATTTTTGTTTTCACTATTAACAGTCATTGTTCTTTCCGATGGCAGACACCTTGTTAGTAAAAGAATAGCAACTTGTTCGAAAAGACCAATGAGTCCCAATACAGATAAACCAAGTAGGAAACCTAGTGATCCTCCCATATCTGACACAAATTGTGACAAGTCATATCCTGGACGTTCTTCAATGACAGACACCATTTTCGAACTGTAATAAACAAACAGTTGACTATATTTCACGCCCTTCTCTGCTATTTTCTTACGGTTTAATACATAAGCATTAAATATAGTCGATTTGCAGGGGCTGACGCAACCGCACTCTCTGTCCTCTGGAGATGGCTTAGAGCTGTAACATATGAATATAGATTGGTTAAGAAAGAGAGAGATAATTTGCAAGAGCTTGGAGAGAGAGAGATGAGAAGAATAGAGTAGAATACATATATGACGTTTCGACGTTTTTCGTTTTATTTTTTATGTTTATTTTTAGTAATAAAATTATTAATAAAATAATAATCGTTATGCTATATAAATAAATATGAAACTTACTTTGAGAATTGTTTTATAAGAGTTATTGTAGATTCGCCGTCATCGCACTCTTTGGCTTTGACAGTTGGCATCCATGGTCCAGTACAGCCAACTACACCTGTAACTCTTTCCCAGTGACACTGCTCTGAGCACTAACAAATAACATTGTGTGACATTTAGACATTTAGTGTAGTCAACTTCATATAGATGTCGTAAAGAATTGAAGAAAGAAATTTGAGTTTACAAGTTGCTATAGATTTATGGTGATACATTACCTTTATAGAACTGTAGCCCAAATCATTAGTGCAATCGTTATCATTGCTTGGCATGAGCTCTAATTGCTGCACTTGCATCTTTAAATCCAATTCTTCGTTGATTCCAAGATAAATATATTCCACGCGGCCAGATGTCTGCATGAGATTTTCTGTTGAATATATTGGACAGCATTAAAACTATTGTATACTACAAAAATTGTAGTCTATATTTGATATTATCAACTAGTATTTAAAGTTAAATATGTATTTAATGTTCTGTAACCTACCTGTAAAAGGTTCCTTTTCCTCGTGGATGAAAACGTGCCATCCAGGTGGTGTATCTTCAGGAGAATCATCATCTTCAAACAAATCATGAAGTAGTAGGACAGAGTATCCAGATTTTTTCCAAGCGTCAGACATTGTAACAGCTGGAGATAGCGTGTGACATTGTCCGAACTCAAAATGCATGCTCGAGTGAATATTCACAGCTACGTTAAAAATATAGTATTGTGGTATTATTAAATAGAATAATATTTAATTAAAACGTTCATATAAATATCTACTACTGTACAGTGACAGTCTGATATTGACAAAGCAGGATTTTTAAATAAAATAGTTTTATATTATAAAACTCAAAGTTATTATATCCTGTACTTACAATCCTCGCTTCCGTTTAGACCAGCTCTTTTGATCATGTCACCATATGAATATGTAGCTTCTTTCCAAAGTTCCGTTAAGTTCATAACATCGAACGGAAAATCACGGAAAGCGTTTTCATAACGGGGGTGAAACCTCAGATTATATTTCTGCAACATATTTGCGTAAATTATATAAATTCGGTTAATAGTATATAGGATCTTCTATAAATTACGTCACAAAAATATTCTGCAAGTCTAACCCCTCTCCCTCATCCTCCTACTCCTCTCCCTCCCCCTTCCACTCTCACGCGTCTTTGTCATATACATTCTCATTAATAATTTTTTTTTTACATTTTATTGTTCTTAGAAACCCATTGAAATTTTTATTTTTTTCAAAACTCTTTTTTTTAAATTATATTACTTCTATATCATTAATATATTGTTAATTTCATTATAATTTTTATGTTTTTTACAAAATTACTTTTTTTTAAACTATATTATTCAAAAAAAATTTTTATACATTTTACACTACATATGACGTCCCAACATAAACCCCCCACCACCCCCCTTCGCGTGTGACATAATTTATGGATGGCCCCTTTCAATTTTACTTATTAGTTAAATAATACTTCACTTATCTATTCATTTCGAAATATACCTGTGACTTTTACTTATTAGTGTGAAAACTGATATAAACATACATTGCAAATGCTAAATTTTTAATATAGTATACATGGCAAGTTCTTACTTTTAAAACATCTTCCTTGTAAGGCGGATCTCTGCAAATGGTAACTGAAGGAAACTCCAGAGTGTTGTTTAGATCAAAGTAGGTGTGCGTCGTTATTGGGGGGTGAAACAGTTTGTTAAAGCACTCATACAACTGCAATAGTAAATAATTAAAGATAAAGATAAAGCAAAAGACGAAATCAAAAGTATACTATGTCTAAATTTGTATAAATTTAACCTCAAATGTCCAATTACATTTTATAAAATTATATTTATATGTAATAAATATAGAAAATGAAATCTAAAAAATAAAAACATTCACTTGGAATAATTGCGCCTGATTAAATGCAACCTTTCTTTCGTAATCTATTTTATAGTAATATTTTACCTGAAATATAACAACTATACTGCAAGCGAATAGAACACAAATTCTAACTAACTTCTTTGGCTTCTCAAGACACCTTTTCCACATCCCTTTGAATTTGGGGCACTTCATAATGATTGATCCGTTGAAAAATTCAAAGCCAACTGACATTTCACAAAGTTCAACATTTTTATCAAACAGAAAAACTGTGATGGTAATAAAACTGTCTAAATAAAAATGACAATAAAGTGATATAGAAAATTTATGATAAATATTTAATTAACATGTAGTTTACAATATGTTTATTATACTTGTTTGATCGTTTATGCATCCAATCAGAAAAACAGTAAAAAAATGTATTGTATATATAAATGGACTTGAAAAGTTGTCAGAGATATAGCTATTTAAAATTAAAATTTCTGTTTTTCCGCTTAAATTGTAGCCGTACTTTTGACGTCACTAGATTTTCATTAAAGTCTGTGAAACATGGAAACGTTTTATTCATCGCTTTTTAACACCTTGATAATATGAGAACTTTATATGTTGCTGAGACAGCTGTAAGCGTAGATGTGACGTTTGATTATGCATCTCTTTTACACTCTATTATACCTATAAAATAGGTAGAAAAAACATTTGAGGTTCTGATAGCAAACTTGGTGATGCAGTTTTTTATAATTTCGTCTATGGTTCACTACCCAATTAGTATTGAATTATAAATAAATGATTTTATTTATTCTTGTTTACCACCTTCATAATATTATGTGTTGTTTGCTACGCAAGAACACACCAAGGTCTTCTCTCAATAAATATAAGAGCGCGAAGCCACATTTTATATACTTCCCAGGTAGAAAATCATTTTGCAGAACAATTTTTAAGCTACAAGCTATCCTAAGGTTAATATTCACTTCTCACATAGGAATTGTAACGTAGTGTGCTAGATCAACATGGTAGCGAACTACAAGCTAATTCAAGCGCTAGTTGTGACTTTTACCTGTGTAAAAACTTATTTAAGTATGTTGTAGATAGGAACTTAATACTTAAAACTATCCAAAAAATTAGTAAATCAGAAAGGCTTACCGTTACATTTTGATTAGGCCCCTATTTCGTTTTGTAAAACGCGGCCATGGTTAAATTGATAAACAATGGAGTATTTTTAATGGATTATTATATTTACTCGCTTAAAAGTGATTAATTAATTCAATGATAAAACAAACTAATTAATAGTTAGTTCTTTCTGTTGAATATGTTATTTCAATTTATTACTTTCGAGTATTAAGTCAATATAATTATTTAACTGCAATAGAAATCAAATAAGATAAGTAATTAGCGATTATTCTTGCTAAGTACTTGATGAGTACTATGATTGTGATTAATATAATTAACATATTCTGATTATTACTCAATTTATTCATTTGATGCCGTCTAATCACCCTGTTTAGTGTTCCATAGCTTTTATCTGCATGTTATAAATTATCGTTTACATGAACTACGCGGTATTATTAATAATCGTTATTATTAAAATGTCGTTGACACATTTCCAGTCTCGCGAAGGACATTATTAATATTAGAAATCGATAGTTGTTGATTCTTGGTATCTAATTATTTTCTATAGACACATACTATACTCGTATATCAAAAACGAGTAATAAAAACAACAAAATTGTTGAAACAATAACGATAAAAACCATTTAGATCCATAGTATAGGAACAGTAAGGATCTGTGTTTCAGACACTGTAGACGAGTTTGATTCCGCTTAATTTTGGCAGTCATATTTACCGCCACACGACGCTAGCAGCACTAAGATTAATAAATAACCTCTATTTTATTAATTATTGTTTATCGTTTCTTAATATCAAAACTTTATGTGTTGGTCAAGACAACAATTTAACATATTCTACTCTTAATAATATCATTTGATCATAATAATCATTTGAGCATATTCTCATAACCTCAAATTTAGTTTTGACTTAAGTTAACATTGCGTGGTAAATAAATATGATACATAGTAGTTTTTTTATTCCTACGTAAAGTTGCTTAATGAACCACGAAGCATTCATCCGCATACAAAGAGTGAGTGAAGAAATAAAATAAAAACGAAACTGAAAGGTTTTAAAATAAGATCAAGGTTGCTGCCTTGCTGGTTTGATAGAATTTGATTAGGCAACGGAAAATATGTCAATAACGATATCTTTTTATATGTATCGGTTCAAATGTTGTTCCGGATCAAATCGGTTGATTGATATTAATTAAAACCCGAAACTAATTAACTACCAACGTTAGTTATTTATATTATTTATTGACATTGAGATATTGGACTTTTTAAATGAGGCTGACATTGGTTGGATTAATTATTTGAGTGTAATGCTTTTACTTTCATATCTGATATTAATTTAATTTAAGACATAACCTAAACAATCCTCTTTAACCCTACAAACAATTTTGAACCGATTCCAATCAGATGGGAATCGTATAATAAGACATAACAAATTAATAAACTAAGGTTTTGTTGTTAAAATGAATATATTTCAGTGAGTGATAATCACTATTTCTTAACCCTACTTTTCTACAATGTTTCTTACCCTGTTAAGCTTGGATAAGAGCATTCATTTTATGGATGTTTCAACGAGAGCGGTCATTTTAAATCAATAAAAGAACGCAATATTTATTTTAATATGAAGTACAAACTCTAAAGTTAGTAAGGAAACATAATATCTGCAAAATGTCCCTGAAATATTGATTTAAAATGTTGAAAGACTCTTTATATGAGAGAATATTGAAGGGGCCACCTCTCCATCATTTTCTAAATCCACTCCTGTAATAATTATATATATTTTTTAAATACGTCAATTAATTGGTAATAAAAGAAAGTTATATTTAATACATGAGCCCATATTGGATTTTACAATGACCTTACTTTACTGTGAACTATTCTATTTTGACCTTTCGTAAGGTTTTTTCTCTTTTACTCTCGCTCACTGTTAATTATACTAAAATTTCTACATAAATTATCGGTATTATAAAAGTAATGAATCTGCCACATTAGTGATCAAAAACCGTGAAATTACAAAGTTTTATTAATTAATTACATCTGTTAAGAAAGTAATGATAGAAATAATATGAAATAATTATATTCAAAGAAGTAAAATTAATGATCATTCTTATTTGTTTATAGAAGGTGTTTGGTGTTGGAATAATAATATATTAAGGGCGGAAAGAAGGTAATTTAATCGATAAGAACCTCATATAGCACATGGGCTGAAAAGTCCCGGGCCTAACACATAGATGGCCTTTTTTTCAGTTAATACTAACCTTCAAAAGACAGCTGTTAAAATTTCATGATATTCTATTCAGTAGTTTGTGAGTTATTGTGCTAAGCGTGACGCTACTTTATTGGAGCGTTTGAAGGCCGAAATTGCAAAGAAATGACCGATTATGGCAAAGAAAAAAATTTTGTTTCATCAAGACAACGCACCGTGTTACAAGTCAATCAAAACAATGGCAAAACTACATGAATTGAACTTCGAATTGCTCCCACATCCACCGTATTCGCCAGATTTGGCTCCCAGCGACTACTGCCTGTTCGCAGACCTGAAAAAAATGCTCGCCGGTAAGAAATTTCGCACGAATGAAGAGGTTATCGCTGAAACTGAGGCCTATTTTGAGGCAAAAGATAAATCGTTCTACAAAAGTGGTATTGAAATGTTAGAGGCGCGCTGGAATGATTGCGTTGCTCTTGATGGAGATTACGTTGATGAATAAAGCTAATTTTGAACCAAAAAAACTGTGTTTTCTTTGTTAGGCCCGGGACTTTTCAGCCCATGTGTTAGATGATACATTTCCTTTGTTGAGAACTCAGCTACACAAATTTACGTTTTCCAATGTTAATACGTTTGATAATTCAGTGAATTTTTGAATTTCCCGCTTCATCTCACGCTATAATTTCATCAATGTTATACAACGAATCTATTAAATTTCTCAATTTTTACATTAGCTAATAATTAGTAGATAAATAAAATACAGTTTGTTTGTTTGTTAAATAATATAATATATGTAATAGTATGTACAAATTCTATCATTTCAACACTCATTTGGAAAAATTTGGTAAATAAATAATATATTTTATCTAATAATGTCACAATAAACATTTTATAAATATAAAAACTTTTTAATGTCTATTAATTATAGAAAAAAAGCGTTAAAAATATCACCACATCAACAGTTTGGTTATCATCACTCCAAGAGAAGCAAGAACAACCATTGAACTTTGTACTTTAAAATCACTCGCAGAAGAAGGAGTCATCAACGGTTTAATAATGGTATTAAATCTGTTTATCAGATCAGGAAGTGGGCGTGGCTTCGTATCACAAGCAGTGTGTGATGTAGCATCCATTACAGATGCGGTTAATATTCTAAAGTTGATATCATTGACATCCAACTTGGAATACATGAAAGTCGGTAATCTATCTGATAAAACCCAAACATTTCCATTGGAGTCCACCTTGACGTCATTTGGGAAGACCATAGAGACATTGCTCATGAACACTCTTCCTTGTGATTCAATGTTATAAAATTTATTGCTAGTTTTCCAACAAGCTACCGCGTTCAAATTGGCCAAAGCGTAGAAAAGAACACCAGTTTTTTGATCTAAGAATTCCACACTAGATTGCCCGTTAACTCCTCGACTTCCAAGCAGTTTAAATTCTTTGAAATTATCTTCAGCTAGTTCCTTATTTTGTAAGTATTTTGTACTAACAGAAAATTCGTTGGTGCTTGAGAAAGGATGGAAATACAAAGTACTAAATCCTTCAGCATCAGGGGCAGATAAAGCTAACCCAAAAAGTCCATCAGTCCATTGGAAATTAATTCCAGAAACGCTGTACTCTCCAGATAAGGGATCGGGATAAAAGTAATGATGCGTAATCCTCCAAGATGTCTGAGACTTCCAAGAATATACTACAAGACCTGGAGCTCCAAGATCTGCACTGTATGCGAACGTATTCTCACAATTTGTATCTTCTACAGCTATGTTGGCGAAAAATGATTCTGTTTTCACTTGGTCTTTAGGAATTGTATAACGACGGAGAAGAGCGTCGTTGTGAAGATCGTAGACTAGGAGTTGTGTTGGTGCGAGAACTTTAACGTCGCCTAATATGTCTGCAACACCAGTATCAAGTACCCAGAGCCGACCACAACGATCTGCTCGAACTCGGAATGGTGATACAATCTCTGGAGCGTCACCACCCAACGGGGGAAGCTTGTGCGCTGACCAATTTGGGTAGGGAATTAGTTTTGGAGACTGCGTTGAATTGTCTGAAAGAAAAAAACGCATATTTTAAAATAATGTGTCAGAATTAATAAATTATGTAAATAAAGGAATTCTTTAAGTATGACTAACTAAAGTAAAGTAAATAAATTAACGAATTGTATAATAAATATTTGCAGTACATAAAAAATGTAAATATATATTTGACAAGAACAAATAGGTACATAAAAAATTATGTAAAAAAAAGTCAAAGAACTGAGAAAAATAAATAAAAGAAATATGTAAAATATGTAAATGACAAACATTCTTAAGTCTAGATAAAAAAAAACATAATTAGCTTAGTAAAGTAAGATGTAAAGTAAAATATCTTTACTAGATAAACATATATCTGACTTTGAAAGACTGAAAAAGACATAGTGTGTTAAAGCTACCACAATGTTTTTAATTGTCATTCATAGATATAGCCGTCATTGGACGAATATGTCTTATCTAGGTTAATTTACTAGGTTATTGTTCATACTTATTGTAACAAATTGTAACGTGGCATATTATTACAAAATAAAATAAGTATAAATCCCGGTATAAAACTTACAAAGTTGTAACTTGTAAACCATGACCAAATTTCTATAAAAGTGTGTATGATTTTGTGACCGATAGAGGCGCGGCGAGCTACTGACATGCGAGTATTTAGAATCAGTAGCTGTCAGCTTGCTCTATGATCTATGTATCTGGGCCCTAAGACAGTTGTATTCATAGAGGTATAAGACTAGAGTGCGCAAGAGGCTGAATACTGTAATATAGGCAAAGAGAGAGATAACCTCGAAATTCTCTCTGTGTCTCTTTTGAGCCGAGTACTGTGATTGACTGCCGCGGTAACGAAAATATAGCAATGAGTGGGGGTATAGTCAGAGTGAGGGGTTGTCGGTGTCTTTATTCATTATCTGGACGTTAAAATGCTTTGTATGTATATATATATATATATATATATATATATATATATATATATATATATATATATATATACATTTTTATTTTAACTATAGCGTCTGCTTGCTTGTTTACCCCCTACCATACGTACGGTGCGAAGAAACAGATAGGAACCTCGGTAGGGAATCTCTCTCTTTGCATCTATCGCTTCCTCTTACACGAGGCCGTACACTTTGTGTACTCTAATCTTATATATCTATGGTTGTATCTTTAGCGCGTCAGAGACGCTAATTTAAAAATCAGTTTCCAACATTACTCTCATTTCATCAAGAATAATTTTATCTAGTCCAATATTACGAACAGAAAATATTCAAATTTTCCTATCGTTAAATTTTATGATAAAAACTCATCAAAGGTCATTCTTGACATATATGTCTCCACTTACCATTGCAAAGTTTAGAAGTTAAACAACTCTTAATGTTGTAAGAGTTAAGTAATAAAATATATTCCATAATAAAGTAATTAACATTAGTAAAAGCAAAAGCAAATTGACATAAAACTATTTAATACCAAAATGTTATATAAAACTTTGCAAATAAATACCTTAGGCAAGAATTTAAATACAAAGATTTATAAATAGAAATTTAAAACAAGATACAAAATTCACTGAGAACGTAACATCACAGCAGGCGGCAGGTTGTTACTTTTAGTGTGGACTGTACACTTTAGTCTGTACATTCACTTTTTTATATGGAGATTTTTACTATGCTCCTGTAATTATGACTTAATTATAATTTTTCAAAAGCTATAATAGGTAATGAGTAACTGTTGCCGCAATTTGATACTATGAATCGCTGTGAGTGCGTTTCAACCCAGGCCTGGTGGTGATATCATCCAGAGGGCACGTGTCTGAGGAACACATAGCGTTTCAGGATTGGCACAATATACGATTATTCGATTAGAATTAATTTTTAATAAATGAATGTTATATAAGTATTGACTTTTAATTGACGGAATCCTAACACAACTAAAACTATAAAATATGTTAAGAAGGGAGTGAAAGTTAAGCAAAAAAAAGTTACATTTTCTCAAAAATTTGTATTTCAAGAATAATTGAAAACATATTATTATATAACGAAATTATAAAAATTGGCGAAGCGATTGCAGTACATATACAGGGTGTCCCAATATTCAACGATAAGCGAGCACCAGATTGTGGTCCTGCCCATGACTACACGAGAAAAATAGACAAAAAAAATTTATCTCATTTTTTTTAGAAATTAGTTTTTTTAGACACGGCATCCGTGTCCATGATTCACTGAAATACAAACATAAACTGCATGCAGAACATACCCATGTCGCCGATAGATTTCATTTGACTCGTATTGCACCGTAACAATAAGCGATCTTAGGTATCCCCTCCAGTCTGAGGCGGCTTTTTGCATTTACAAATGTTCGGATAGGGTATCGTTGTAGTAGTGGTAACGCTTGGATAAAATTCGCCTTTATTCGGTTCTACTGTGCGAGGTAGTGCCGCCCGTATTCGGACGGCTTTGTAGCGTGCAGTCTGAGAGCTCCAGAGCGATCTCATTACATTTACATGGTTCGGATAGGTAAAGCGTAGTAGCCCGTATACGTCCGGCAGAAATTCGCTTAAATACGGTCCCATACTGAGACAGGCCTTAAGCATGTACAATCTAGATTAAATGGACCAAAATAGTATAATTTTTTTTTGTTTCAATCAGAAAAAAAAATGCGTGATATTTGCCGAGACCCCCCCTCTCTCCAACGGAAGATTAGATGAGATTTGACTCGACCCCCTCCCCCCCTTAAACATCTCACGTAATTTATGGACGCCCCCTTATCTCCAATGACCAGTAAGAATATTTACTTGAGGTAATAATAGGTCATATATATTTTTTAATATTTATTTTGAGTGCATCAACTTTTGATAGTTATTAGCACTTAAGTCAATACATACATTTACAAACAATTCATATTATTTAATTTTTTATAATGCATAATTTTCCTATGTCTGAGTTTTTCGCATTCTATTCCAAACTCTTCCATCGTTTCTTCCTTGACAACCTCATCATCCATTTTCCAACATCCCTTTTTTGTATCTTTATGAGAATCAGGAATAAGTTAATTAAGTTCTCCCAGTGAACAATTTCCTTTCTTTCAACCATATAAAACTGTTTTAATTTTCTTTTTCCGTTGCTCTTTTAATTCTTTCTATATTTTTATATTTCTTTTTTTCGTATTTTTCTTTGTGATCATATTTATGTTAGCCCATAACCAATTAAATTTGATTGCAAAAAAACCCAGATAATGTCACTCTGGCCTGGGTATCGAACCCGGAGATATAGTAGTCAGTGTCAAGCATCAATTCTCTCGCCCACTGTGTCGTAAGGTCTTATTTTTGTTTTCTTTATACGATATCAAACTTAACGCCGTTATAGAAACGAAACCCGAATTAATATGCAAACTAATGCTATAAAAAGTAATAATTTTTATAAAATGTTTGTAATATATATCAAATTAATAACTTATCACATAATACTACAGCATAATATTTTGTGAAATATTTATTTTATTTTCTTTAATAGAAAGTTGATTAAATTTATTTGTGTACTCGTTGTACATTTAAAATCGCAATGAAAAAAATACCTTTAGGTATTGCTGTTTCTATTTCGCTAGTATGACGTAAATGAGTCGAACGCAACGCTTGAATACTAAATAACATTAGTCGTTGGTAAATACCCAAATATATTGCAAGCAGCATATTTTTAGTTACTTCAGTTACTCTTTTTATGGATAAGAGTTCTGTGTTGAATATAAAAGAGATAGCAACTTAGAGGACGTGATGTCACATGCCTTGGAATGATCTATAACGTTGAATCCCTTAAAAAATCAAAGGTACAAAATGACTTTTTTAATTGTTAATATCTCCTAATATATAAGGAGTTATTAAAAAAACAATTGGACATTTGAGGTTCTAGTAATCAACTTTATATATATGTAGTACAGTTTTATATAAATTACGCCATAGGACACAATCACATTGTCAATATAGATTCCATAAGTGACAGCAATATTATGACTCTTGACTATGCTGTGTCTGTTGCTCCCACTGTTTTCCAGCAACTGAGTTTTAATTTTATGTTTTAAGCTGAAAGTTACATTTAAGGTTAAAACATAAAATTAAAACTGAAGCTGAGAATGAGGCTTGACACAATCCAATAGAAAAAATACCAGATTTGAAATGTAGAACACATGTAGTATACTTATATAATTGCCAATATATATTCAGTAAAAAATTTCTAGTTCGAAAGGCTTCATTGACTATAGGTACAAATGTAAGTGACATGGGTAAGTAATACACTTACAATTAGTGAAGTGATGTGCACATCTACACACACATTGTACACATGTTACGTCATTGACGGACGCACAGGCGTGTTCCATTGTAAACTTGTCACGAAATGCGATATTTATTATTCGATGAAGAAATAAGTAACACTGAATATAATACATGGTATTGTGCAAGTAACATAGTCGTTCGAAAAAAACTTCTTATTTCACATTATACGAGATAAAAATATTTTACGTTTATACGTTAAGTCAATTTTATCGCCGAAAGCATAGTCGAGAACTTTAGGCAATAAACACTTATGATTTTTAAATGTCTAAGCCTTTGGCATAAGGTTATTAAATGGTCTTGCTCGATCTTAATTTATCGTTAAAACGGATCATCACAAAAGGAATGAGAATAAGAGGAAAAAGAAGTATTTATATTGGAATTTCTGAATGATGAATATATGTTATAGTTTAATTTTATAATTTCAAAGATACTGTGTGTTACCTTATAAACTGTGGATTTTACGAACACATTACTAGACTCTACCTTCTTAAGTATAGAAAGCATAATATTGTATTTTTAATTTTTAGATTACTTACGAGAAAACTACAGATATACTTGTTCTGAATTTTACAAAACTTAATTCTTAATCAGAGTAATAGATTTGTTAAGAATTGAATAGTTAAATATTAGACACATAACAAAATGCAATGAAATAATAAACTAAAAATGCATTATCGCTTGTAATACAACAAATGGTTTCAATTTGAAGGTTAGAAGATAATCTTTGTAAACATATATCAAAACTATTTCAAATAAAAATAAACTGAAAAGTAGCATAGTGCTAATGACAAAACTCTAAAAATTATAACACGTACTTTAGATAAAACTATAATACATTAAACGTATAATTATAGTTAATAATTAAACATAAAAGAAATGATTACGTATGATAATAAGAATTTGCCGGTTGGTGGTCATTGATATATATGTAATGTATTTATATATGTATATACCTGTTAATTTAATATAATTCAACGAAGCAGCAACTCCAGTTCTCCATCTAGGTACTGTAATAAATAATCTATCGCCAAAAACTTCAAGACCAACAGGAATGTTATTCTCAGGTATGAATTCACCGGAGGCAATAGCTTCTTGTCTGTCAGATTCAGTAGGGAATTGATAATCAATTTGTTTCCATTGGTATGCCACATGTAGATTATCCATTGTTTTAACACCCACTATTAACCAGATAACACACGGTAAAATATATAAACGTAACATTTTTAATTTAAAACACTTTTTACACTGACAGTTCTCGTTCTATCGTTCAATTAGTTCATTCACTTTGTGGTTAGGATGTACTAGCAAATAGAATCAACTGTTTACTGTTGGTAGCGAGCGTGGTATGTACGAGTATGTTGTCCAGTGAAATGCCAGAACCACAGTCAACTATCCACTGTCGACACTACGACCACTGCGACCGTGTGGAATACTGAATACTGAATAAGCGAACACACACTGGCGATTGGATTGGTAAATGTTAGGCCGTGAGCGGCTGGTTTCTTACATGCAGTCTCCTTTTAAATTCTTACGTTCTGTGTTCTTATTGAATGGCCTTCGGAGGGCAACAGGTATTACGTCATACCTATGTGTTCACTATATGTAAATTATTTTGATGTGGTGTCGACCAGACAGAGCGGATTGTTAATTACAGATCTGCATGTTTTATAGGTGTATGCAGTCTACTAAGGTAGCTTAAGAAATTTTTATATTTGTTTTAAGTAGGTGTAGTTGTTTAATAGTCAGTATTTCCCCCGGTAAACTTACTCGTAAATCTTTTTGTGGTGTATTAAATTGACTTCGGAAATTTTGGTAGTGGGTTTACAGGTATTAGTTTACTTAATGAAGGTCGTGAAGGTGATTCATGTATCTTAGAGAAAATGGTGAAACATAACCTGAGTTTTTTCTTAGATTAATGTCAAAATATGTAGTTGTCTTAAAACAATTTTGTCACACATAATAATATATTCTGCGGCTGCTCTTATATTTTATAAAACTTTAGAATACAGAGTTGGTTGTTTTGAAACCAATTGTGAAATCTTCATAGGCGTTAATTCTGCTCTGGCACTGGCAAGTGGACTATCTAAGGAAACGTCATAAAGCATATGATCCGTGTCACGCACGGGCTTTGAATAATTAGTATTGTAATGATTAGTAGTTGCAACAACTGTTTCTGACACACATAACATGTTAATATATTAAATTAATTAACACAATCATAATTAAAAACTAACTGTTCATTATTTACCTAAAATTATTGACCTATCTGGAAATTTGTACACAGTGTTTTTAACAAAATTATTTTAAAACTAGACGACAATGGACACGGTGTGTCAAAATATTGAAACATTGGAATAAACGCTAATAATTTGTGAATTGAGTTTCATCCTAAAATTAAATTAAATTAAAAGTATAAGAATTTAAGTACTGTTTTTGGTTACGAATATTTAAATAAGCGGGGTTTCCCAATTATCAAGCTATGAGTATTATGTTTCTACAAACACTAATGGAATTAGAGAAAGTAGTTACTTAACTACTTTTAACACATAAATGAACATGAGACTGCGAGCTGAAAAATAGTGTACTGCTCATCTTCTGCTGAGTGGCAGCATATACAGAGTATGCCAGAATTATCTGTTACTACTTACGGTTTAACAAAATGAGACTTCTATTTTGTAACTTTTTAAAGGAGGCCCTTTACATTAAACGACTTTTCAAATGCCTATCTTTATACGTATATAAAAATTCAGCCAGCGTATGTTTGTGCTCGCTAAACTCAAGGAGTAGTCCGTCGATTTAAAACAACATTACATTGAATTCATTTCTTTCTAATTGATCGTCGCCTGTGTTTTAGTGTGTCCTATATTTATTTCTGCATTCATTTCATATCAGACTGGGTCCAGTGTTAAATAAGTAGCTAAATAGGTACGATATCTTGACCACAATTAATTAGCGAAATAATGGTAAATATAAAAATTTGAAAAATTATTTGTAATTGTGTGTAACAAAAAAACCTTCGTTAAAAAGTGGTTTTTTAATCGACTTTTTCTACATCTCCTCATTAACCAAACTCTCTTTTCCTTCTTTTTCTTTTCCTTTCTCGTCTTGCTTCCTATTCTTTAAATTTTTCTGGATACTTTTACTATAAATTACATAATTTCAAAACGTATTTACACAAGTAGAAAATTATCTTACAATGCAAGTTTCATTTCCCAGGTGCGCGTTTACCACAAGCTATTTCCAAGGTTTATTTACTGCTTTTGATATTGCAATTCCAGTTTCACACTTGCTAGCTTACTGCAAGCTAATTCAAGTGTTACATTGCGTTTCATTTTCTATCAGGGATGTAATAAAATTACGAGTATATCAGTTTTTAATCACTTTTGGTGGAACATATTTGCAACTCGTAATTTGACTGCAAAAGGTGATAAGATAGATTCCTGTAATTTAGTACGATAATTCTGAGACATCCTATACTAAAGTACAAGTAAAATAATACTGCTATACAAGCACGCTCATTAATTACTCCACTAATTATGAATACTACACACAACAATAAGTCATAAAAATAACAAGATCAATTCAATTAAAATCTATAAAAATGTATAATTAATATAACTAGTAGCTATTTTCTGAATTTTGTTTAAACAATTTAAATCAAACATGCTTTGTTCTCTGATTTATCAACAGAAAAATACTAATTGTTTAAACATATTGTTTAATGTTTATTTTATAATTTAATTATGCGCATAAATTTTAATTGAATGCCTTTTAAAGCTTGTCAACAATTTAAACAGAGAATTTGCCTTGGGCAATTCTTTAATTTTTGTACCACACGATTCTTGTCTTTTAAATTTAAATAGATTTTGAGATGTAATGGCGTTGACCTTTCATTGAAATCATGTTTCAGTTTGATGGACCGAAAATAATTTATTTGAATTCTTTGTAATTGTATGGATAGATTTATTTAGAACCTGTGAGAGAGTTTTACAATAGGAGATGATTCTACAAGTACCATTATATTTTAGGTTAGGTTTTACATATTTTTTTTAGGTTAATTTAATGTCAGATTACATTTAAAATTCATTATTTTGGCTTTGATGTACTTTTGTGTTTTCCGATGTGAATAATTAGAGCGGTAAAAACGTCGTTAAAATAGGGCCAAACTTACACGGGTTAAACTTAAATTTAATTTTGAGTTTTCAGGATGTTGGGCGTCTCTATCCAGTCACCATCTTGAAAATACAAGTGTAATCAGTTTATTTGTGTTTATCTTGAAAACCATAAGTCCCACAAATATTTTGCGTGAAGCTTTTTTGTAGGTAATAATGTTATCTACAACTTTCATGAACAACTTTTTATTACAACTTTAAAAACAAAAAAGATATAAGCTAAAATCTATAAAAAAAACTGAATTGAAGTCTGTTCGTTACACCATAATTTAAGATTTATTCATGCTTACAACTTTCTTATTATAAAAGTTATAACAAAATGTTATTAAGAAAAATTGTAGATAATATGATTGTCTACAAGAAAGCTTTTTACTGCCTACCCAAAATGTACGGTTTGATGCACAATTCACAGTACTAAATACTTCTTATGCAAGATTATACAATACAATGTTACATATTAATAAAAGATTTTAATTGTATTATATAGAAGTTGTTACACTGATATAGAAATTAAACGTAACTTTATGTAAAAGATATTACATTAAATAATACATGAATTAACGTATTATGTTAAGCAAGTATTGTGTCAAATAATTTGTAATATGAACTATGTTCAAAACATAAAACAAGCATTGGTTAAATTTATTATATAAAACACTGTAATTCCATTGTAGACTGTCAAGTTGTCAGACATGACATATTGATTACATATAATTACCTATAACAATGTAACAGTAGTAATGTATTACATTATTCGATTCAAAAACCGGAAATAAGCAAATATTATATATTTAACAAATTATAATACGGTTTACGGTTTCTTTCATAAATGCCTGAAATATATTGGTATAGGAATATCAGTCTACCTGTAACAATATGAAAAAATAAAGCGTGTTCTGCAATCTATATCATTGTAAATAGGGACTTATCGACATCTTCTAATATGAAGGACAGTTCTTTCATACATTTTGTCTTGCGTCTTGCCTTAAGCTCACGAAATTATATTCTGTTGTATTTAAACGGGTTAACTTTTTTGGTGTTGGCTATCAGATATTGAAATATTCAATTATTTTTATACGATTCGCAATACTAAAGATGTTATTAACGATATAAATAGTTATTTTTATCCATTTTAATAATTAAAATTGTACAAATATATAAAAAATGATTGATTAGTTACCGTAATTTCATTCCTTGCCTTCTTCCCCTCTTCTATTATTTGCCATTGCTGTTAAAAAAGAGAAGTGTAAAAGAGAAGCAGAATTAAACGTCAACGCGCTAGCATCTGTTGTGGCAACCCATTAAGTTTTCATATAATGACGAAAGTTATGCAACGATAAATAAGTTTGTTTACTTATTATATTCTATTGAGTTCGTGACGTCAAGAAATTTAAGCGGTAAACAAAATTCAAACTTTAAATAGATATATCTCTGACAATTTTTGGATATTTAATAAAAAAAAAAACGCCAAACCAAGCATTATAAAATTAGTACTCAACCCAAAGGGCTTGTGAACAATGGCCTAATTTCTATAAAAAGGAGAAAAATAAAAAAAAATTGATAAAGTTGGCCACCATAACCTCAAACGTCTAATTATTTTTTAATAACGACTTATATTTTAGGAGATATTATCAATTACAAAATTCATTTTGTCGCTTTAATTATTAAATGGATTCAACGTTATTAGAAAATTATTAATTAGAATATTATTAATATCTAAAACATGCGGTAACATTGAAATTCAAATTTGATACAGCTCTAACTTCTTTAACGTTTGGATATTAAAAAAATAAAAACGCCAAAATTTATGTCAATCAAATATTAAACAAACAACAAAAAGAGGGTCTCTTCAAAATCCAATTGTTATACGATCAAGGTAATACGCTCTCTCTCTCTAATAATAATAAAGTATGCATCAGCCTTAACTGCAAGTACATATTACCATATAACTCGTTACAAATGTACCAGTTTATGATCCACACAACTTGGCCTATGTTTATGTGACTGTTGACTTTCACTTTTCATCGACCATGGAAATACCCCACAATGTATACCAATACCATACTTTGCTTACATGAATGGATTCAGCTTTTTCAAGTAAAATGCAATTTAAAAACATTTATGTTTGTTAACCTGCTGTTACTATAATAGCCTGTTTACATAATAAAGCATACATTAGTTAAGTAAAATATTTCTATTATGTTTTACAATAGATGATATAATGATTTAAAGTAGGAGAAGTGAATCCTTTTAGTAAGGAATATTGCTTTTAATATTGTCCGAAACATTTGCCCGCTACATATTCAAAAACACTTAAAATGGCGTTTAATTTAAGTCGTATTTAAGGTAAAACATTACCGCATGGTTATATGGTTAGATATAGATGGTAGCAGTGTACTAAAATGACGGGATACCTTATACGTATGGTGTATCAAGACTAATGGGGGTCTGGGACGGTACTAACTTTTACTTTAACAGACTTTATTCTTTAACTGACGCATTAGCACAGTGGGATTTTCCATTTGAAGGGCAAATACTTCGAGTATGGCTTATAGAATTTAGATACAATGACATCATAAGTATTATCTTTCATTGCATCTTTTCTTATCTTTCATTTATTTTGTATTAATTATTGGTATATAATATAGAAATTGGATTATGACGTCATACCTTAGAAGTTCAACCGTCATAATCATTATCTAGAAAGTATCTAGTTTATTTATTATAATTTCTTGTTAAATATTAATACATTATTTAAAGACTTAGTTGACTTACTGACGTCAGAACGTAAATTTTAGTTCGTTAAAATTTTGAAGAAAATCTGCATGACGCAAATCATCAATATTTATTTATATATCATGATTTTATGTTACTAAAACTAAATTGACTATAGACTATAGGGGCCATAGTGAATAGGGAGCTTCAAGAAAAAGCAACTCGTAACTAGATACAATTCAGAAATAAAAATAATCAGAAATGGAGTGAATCCAAGATGAGAAAAAGAGAGAAAGCATTACGAGGGTAGAGTGACAGCGGCATTGGAGGTAGTAAGAGTAAGAGAGGAAGAAAGAGAGGTACGGAAACTGATAAAGGAAAGATATATACAGGTCCAACAATATGATAGAAATGCTCGTGTATTATATGTTTTCCGAATCACAACGAACTGTTCGAACACAAAGTTAATCAGATTCTGAATCTACCCACTTCCTTATAAAAACAAACACAACAAATATAAGTTTATCAAATATGTTATTATGTAGACAATAACAAAAGATAATCGAATGAAGAGGTTTCAACGGAGTGGGACTGCAACGTCTAGTTGACTTACAATAAACAAGTTATGCTAATTACAGATGATGCTTGCTAATAAATAATATTTGAAATTTAAGAAAATGAAAGTTTCCTAAGACTAATTATATACAATTAATGTTTTTTTGATAAGTAGATTTGTAATTTTATCGATAAATGATTAAAAATAAACAAAACTTATAATCAATAAACCAATTCCCATGATTCACGGTCTTGGTCAGTGTTTCATAACTTGTTGTTTATTTGATGATTGATTACTTCCGTGAAAATAAAGGATTACTAATTTTGGTGAAATATACACATACGGATGTTTCCGGTTCAATTTCCGGTTGTATCTTCCTTTCAAATTGGTAACTTTGTGGTTTTTGGTTGATTTTGAGGTTAGAATATTATAAAGCAATATTTATTGAAAATATTGATGTAATACTTTGCTGTTATTTAATACGTAAGGTAAAAAATTATTAAATAAAAAAAACAGAATCCACTTTTAGTTTCAGTTATTTTCCAAACCACTTTTGGGATTCCTAAATTAGTTTGTTTACACCATATAAGTTTGAGGTTATAATGCAAACTGTCAATAAAAAAATATATGATTCAACCCAATTCCTTTGAATTGCCCAACGTATTTACTATTCCAGACTATAGTTTTTTAATGACGTAATTATCAATACATCTAATAAATTAGCTCAACTTCGACAAGGTATCTTGTACCAGCGACTGTGGGTATATTTTTATGCGGGGAATAACCCGAGCGATCTTCTTAGAATACTTGACGTTGACATTATCAAATTAATCTTTAGCAAACCAGTTCCATGCAGTCATCGGCAAATTTTGAAAAGGAATTAATTTAAAGTAAAACGTCTGCTGTTAATATAAAAAATATCATCCTTCTATATATTACAGAAAACATTGAACTTTAATTTAAATAAAATCAAGATCGTTTTGCATATGATATTTCCTCTTATATATTCCGTTATTTCTAATGAATGTACTGTTGCAAATATAAATAGATTTTATATAATTTTTAACTTCAAAAAATTGTTTGATTTTAAAAGTATGTTCTTCCTGCTGGACTGATTGGATTGTTAAACCATCTAGTGGTAGTTTTATCACTGATAGGTTGTAGAAAACTTAATCTGTGAAGACGAAGCAATTTATACTTTGAATGATTATTTTAACTGATAAAATCTATAGTCGTAATATTATAATAAATTAAAAACTAATTGCACATCGAGGTTCTGAAACAAAATACAAAAAACATAGTACCATTTTATAATTTTACAATTCAATCAAATTTTATAAACGGTCCTACAATGTTTTAATTACCTTTCTGAAAAATCCTTAATCACTTTCGAAGGGTTATATTCAAATCCAACCTTAATGCCTCTGGTGGCAGAGAGACCACAACTTATATCCTCTAGTGGCAGTTTTATGCACTATAGAAGACATTACTCTTATCATTTCATTACATCTTTGTTACTTAGAGCATTATATTTATTTCTTTTAAGCAACTTATATGTAAATTTAACTATGTATGTAATAATTATTTCCTGTCACGTCAGAAGTCGTTCAACTTCAAAGACAACGTCCTCGTAAAATATCACTTCCTATTTCCAAAATTGTGAAATTCATTGTCTGTACAACATACAATTATCTTAAAAAACACGAATCATCATTGACCAGAAAAGAAAGTGTATAAAATTATAAATCTAAATCTTTAAGTGCATTAAATAATTAAACAAGATAAAGTGTTTGTAAACTAATTATGCCTCAAATGAAACTGCAAATGCAAATGGATGAAAATGTTATATGAATCTATTGCGCATGATTTGTTTTGCAAAATTTCTGAAAACATAAAAAAATTAGTTCACACAAAATAAATAAATAAAACAAATAATATTTTATATAAGTAACTTTTTATTACTGTATATAATGCTACATTTTTTACACAAAACGTTCTTTTTTCATAATAAATACTCCATATATTATAAATTTAATTGAAATAAAATGACGATAAAGTTCCTGTTAAAATAAAATTAATTTTACACCAATATATAATATAATAATATTTATATGAACATATATTTATATCTATAATTAATCATAACCTCACTTTTAGACAGGGGGTGCTTGAACTAGCTCCAACAACTGAACCTCAGTTGTGACATATTATAATATCGCCTGCTTATGCTTTATTTTATCAAATTAATTATATGAAAGTAGTGAATAATAATTGTTGAGTAATTGAATAGATATAATTAATGTAAAAACATAAGCAGGGGTGCCAATTCACCCAACTAGTCCACTGTGACTGCATTTGCAGTCGCCTGCTCGTATAAACGACAATTTCTGATCAAATAATCACACTATTAATTATTAATGCCTTTAAATATTGCTTAAGGGATCCTATATTAGAAACATTACTCAATTATTTATTATAAATAATTTGACACCATTAAATAATTATCATTATATCTTTAAATCTTTTTCTTTTGTGTTTAAAAAGATTCAAACAAGCGCTAAATGTTTTTGTGCGCTTAAATGTCAATATTTATTTGTACAAAACCGTTTTGCTAAATTAAATTTAAAATAAAGTCTTTTAAAAAAGCTGCATCACTGAAATTTCAACTTATAATCCATCTACAAAACATCTATATTATCAAAATGGTGAAGTTGTTCACTATAGAGACCATAAATACCGATATCTCGATAAACACCACATCAGTGGGACCTGAAATAGAGTGCTAGTACATAGTAACCAGTATATTCTCGTATTTTTACGTTAATTGTAATTACGACGTTGTGAGTAATAGTTTTAAGATAGTAATTATTTAACCAAAAATGTTGAAGTTTTAGTACATGAGCAAGGGACGGATCACCAAAATAAAATCAGTCCAACGAAGCGAACTGTGAAGTACTATACTAATTTTAAATTATAATCAAACCTGTTATTTATTTTAGAAATATTTACGCAATAATCTTATGAATTTTAATATAAAATTGATATAGTACAATCACCTGTCTTAGCTAAATATAGTGAGGTTTTTTTTAAGAAATATCTAAATTAAGTGTGTTTCAATTTATTACATAAATCGATGAAATATTGTATTCTAATTATTTAATATATTATAATGATAATTAATTTAAAACAATGAGGTATTAGAATCTGATTATAAGATTTCGTTAATCTATTATTAATTTTAAGTTAGTAATTTTAGCTACACGATCAAAAAGTTAATTTTATTTTAATGAAACAGATGTAGTAGGAGAAAATAATCTCAACATTTTTAAGTAGAGAACCAACGAAGGAGTACAATTTATTACTGCATCCATTTTATTAGTATATTCTTTAATAGAATCCTAAAAACTACCGAAACAAAACATATCAATATATACTTTCAATAAATTATATTTTTGTTTGACGCCTAAAATATATGCAACACTCATGACTAAATGGAAACAATTCTAGAATTCTAAAAGCTATTATAGTATTTACACATATAAACGTGTTTATAAAATCTTTACTTTATGATAGATAATGTTAAAATTTTGAAAAATCTATTTAAATGTATATAAAATCTATTTAATATTATCGTTTATAAAAAATGTACTCTACAATAATTGAATTTAAGTAATATTACTTAGTAGTAACTCGAGATATACGCTATATTTAAATTAGAGCAAGTCGTGTAAGTGCGTTATAGCTATTATGTAACATAGTTACATATTTGAAATACATAACCTTCAAATAACATTTAACACGAACAATATTTTATCGTTTCACATAAGAAATACACACACCTCAATTACTTATATATGGATTATACATAAGGAGTATATAATTCATTCAAATTCATTTGAATTAGGGAGTGGTGAAAGTTATAATAGCTATGAATGTTGGCAATGAAGGACTCGCTCATATCAGTATGCGCTACATAACAATAGCTGTTTGCAGTGGATATCTATTCATTGTTTATTTGTGATATTTTACCAACTAACACAGTTTCATTATGCACTTTCAATTATTATTAAAAATTTGTTATTACACATATTATTTCAGTAATTTCATTTATGTTGTATCAAATAATTGGGAAATGATGAACCTTACTTAGTCATCATATTTAAATTTTTGAAAAATATATGCAGAGAATGATATTAGAAGTCAAAAAATAAATGTTAAAATGTTAATATACAAAATGTGCTTTTCACCTTCTTCAACACCTCTTTCAAATTTAATGTCAATGTACCTAGCCCTCTCTGCTAATAGAATTAATAAGAGCAATAATTTGAAAATGTAAAGATAATAATCTAGTTAATATTTACATTTTTTTTTTAAATGTTAATAACGAATTATAAGCATTCCCATTTAGCCAAGCTTTAAACCAGAATGATGTGAAATTATTATTTTGTTAACGATACCTCAATAAAATAGTAATGGCTTATATCAATATAAGGATTACAATTTTGAAAAATACAATACATTTGTACATTGATTAACGTTGCATCTAATCGCTATTAATTTATCATTTATTTCAACCTTCACCATTTGTCTTGATGCCATCTGTGAATATTTCGAAACCAAGTCCATAACATAGGAATTCTATACTGATACTGCCATTAAACCTTTCAATCAAATATTAAATATATTATTTCAATTCTTAATCAATGAATGTTTAAAATATTGTGTAATAACATATTCTTTAAGAATTTAATACAATCGCCTGCTAGTATTGTTATAAATGATTATTTTATAAACAAAAAATGTAGTACAATTATTGTTTAACATTTATTAATTGTATAATATTTTAAATAAAATATAAATTACAATATGTTATGTTCTATTGTTATTTACTTTTTGTTTATATATGGTATTTTTGAATATATACATTTAGATTTTCAATACTAGCAAGGGACAGAATGTCCAACAACTTATTAAATTTAAGCTGTGATTGCGTATTATTAAATAATTTTAATTTATTATTAATATAATATATCATTTATCTTACACCCGTGCCATTAAATTCAGTCATATTATACATTGTATATATAATGGTAAAAAGTATGAAATCAGTTTGAATCTGTACAAATTTAATAAAAATTAAAATAGCTCATATGCATGAATAGCAACTGAACGAGTTCTACCTCACTAGAAAGAGATCTTTAAGAGATTAAGATCTTTTTTTAAATTTCTCACTGTGTAGAATAATAAGGTAGTAATACTCTTTAAAGCGCACAATATCTGAGTTTAAGAAATAAAAAAGAAAAATAGAATCTATCGACGTTTACGTTTTTCATTGAGGTTAAAATGTTCTGTTAAAATGACTTCACTGTATCCAGCATCTACGTCTCGAATATAGGATCCTTTTATTAGTTAATGCGTCTCTGTATTTGCTATTTTATATTTAAGAATGAAATCATTATTAAAGTCCTATATATATACTCTAATTTGTTCTATTGTAAAAATTCTTTTTATGTACTTCTATGTAAACAAAAAAGTAACACCTTAGTTAAAATTTGGCGCAATATGAAATTTACAAATTTCTTTTATCAAGATAACAAAAAACATTTTTTTTTAAACAAATAATATTAAATGAGTCGATGTCGATGAACCAAACCTTACGTGATAGTCATACTAAATAACTATATGTATTATACAATAAATACATTAATTAAAAACACAGCACGCGTTTTATAATATATCAAACATAACATAATATCTTTTACAAAAACAAACTGGAAATTGTATACTACATAGAAGGCGGTCTTAAATTTCTTTTAGATATATACGTATCTTTTGAGAGACAAGGAGCCAACATATGAAATACCAAGAAGAAATTAATTAAGATAGATTTATTGTCTAGTTGCTATTGACGTCAGGGTTAGGAGGCGGTCACCTCTGTACGATAAAGATAGGATTTGCTAAAATATAATCACTGGAAGAAAAAGTAAAATTGACACTGGACCAAAACCGTAATTTTAGTTGACTACCTACATTATTTATCTCATTGGTAAATTTTTTTTTCTTCAAAGATTTTTTCCCTATTATTGTATTAACTAAAAATCCCGTAAGAGCTAATTATTAAATGTTATAATTCGAATATGCCAGATAGCTGCATTTAATTCAAATAAAGATATTTCAAACATTATAAAAGATGAATTATTATTATTATATAAGAAGGCAAATAAAGCACAACGAAAAGATGTCTGCAAATGTAGAAATCTTACAAAACTTCTAATTCTAATAGAAAAAAAAACATGAAATAAAAATAAATAATTTATATCACAATATACTTTAAGATAATATTTTTAATAAACTTTTTAAGTTCGTTTGACTGAAAAAAATACACATATCAAAAATTTCATACTTTTTACACATTATCAATATATTTTGAACAAGCATTTTAATATATTTTTTGGACTAATTAGACATATTGCCCCATTAAATTAAATAAGTTAAAAAACACACACTACAAAGAGTTACAAAGACATGTCGTGTCGTGAATAATTTAATAACAATTACACAATGTTTGGAAAACAGAGACAAATATATTGCATTGCATGCCAACACTTATAAAAAAAAGTCAGCAATCGAAGAGTTATTTGTAGTAGCCGTAGCCGGTATTTTTATATCTTATATCCTCAATTTTATAAGTAGTAATAAACATAAAATATGAGATATTACATTATTGCAGATTAATATTTGTAATTAATCTCTTTGTAATTTGATTGAATATATTTATATAAGATATAATAATTTGGACTACAGTACCTATAATAATTTACACATTTTCCTTTATTAATAATTATTTAGTAGTTCTATATATGTTATTTTAAAATAAACTACTAATTTTAATAAATAAGTGCTATACAATGACTAACCTTTTCTTTAAATTAGACAATGGCGTCCTTTTCGCGTGGAGATTTTTTTTCATTTTAAATATTCAATACATTTTTAATATATTAAATTGAAGTTATTAATGTATATTATTGCATTGTGAATATAATATATATATATATTTATATAAAGTTTATTATCCAAAATAAAATACGATATTAATCTTTCTTAAAATTCTGAAGATTTTTATAAAAATTTACTTTTGGATATATAAATTTTATATAATCTTACCTTCTTAATAGCATTTTAATGATAAATTATGTGAAAGCTGACAGATATAGCAGTATTGTTTGCATTTATTTAAAAATCGTAAAATAAAACATTTTGTTCAATTAAAATTTTTGCTTGTGTAATTATTCTATTATTAATTAACGAACTATATCACAAGATAAAGTACTTGATTATTTATATAAATCGTTATTACATAATAATGTCATGGCAGACTTCTATATTTATTATTATTTATCTATCTATATGTTATTTACGACGTTAATCTTACATACGAGTATTGTATTACATATATTGACAAAGTTTAAAATTTATACACCGTATATTAAATATATAAATGTATATAATATTTTCGTATTAATAATTTAATGAAATGATATATACGTAAACTAGCCAGATCTGTCTATAACAATTAATTAATTGTTTGAAATACAGATTTGTTTGTGTCTGTTCCTATTTTTTCGATATTATACAGGTATTCAAATCAATGCTGTTATAAGCAGATATCACATATTACTGTTAGCTATAATTTCTAAATAACAATCATTATTTCTGTATAATAGAAATTAATATTTTTTTTTTTAAATGTACTAATGATTAACTAATTTGGAATCTGGCCAGTTTATAAATAGAATAATTTGGAAGATCAATTTTAGTCTTAAATAAGTATTCAAATTTATAATTTGGTTTAAAACAGATACGATGATTTCATTTACAAAAAGAATATATTTTGTAAAATCAGTTCAAGATTTTGTTTGAAAGATTATTATATTATTCTTTATAAGGTACACGTCCTAAAAAAAATTTAATAATAAAAAAAAAAGACAATTACTCACTATTAAGTACTTATTATATGTAAAAAACAACAAAATGTTTTATTTTAGATCTTTTAGTTTTCTCTGATTATCTACTAACTTCTTTAAAAATTCAATAACATTCTATATTTATATTTGATTAAAACTGCTGTTCATCAAAGGCATAATATAATATATAAGCGATAGACAAACCTGCAGCCTGAGAAAGAACACAAAAGCGCTATTTTGTATTTGCTAATTGCCCCACCACCATTAACCACTCTATAAAATTATCGAGATCAAAATATTTACCATAATTTTACTAGTCAAGTATTTGAATTTTATTTAAACTACTATGTAATAAAAAATGCATTTCATGTAAAATTCATTAGCAAACTATGATCTCGATAATTCTTTCACAGTAAAGTGACTACACTTGCATAATATAGGAACATCACACAACATATTGTTTTGATTTTTGATATTAAATTAAAAACCAAAATAATAAAACAAAATAAAAATAAAATAAAACATATATTAAAATATATGTTTTATATTAAATTAAATTATATAATAAATTAGAATTTGAACTAACATACCGTATGTTTGTATTTTGGAATCATAATCGGGCATTTCAGGTCAAAAAGTCACCCCAAAAACACAGATGAGGTGACCTGCCAACAGCCAAAAAATATACAGATTGATACAATAACTCAATAAAAAATAATATGTGAAATATTTATAAAACATTCATCTATAAGTCTAATTATTTTTGGAAATATTTACTAAATCATCTTAGTTATTGAATTTAATGAAATATTCGTCAATTTTATTAAAACTATTTTATAAATAAAACAACGTTTTAAAGAAGTAGATATATTTAGTAAATATTTGCAATATTAAACACTTAAAATTTAAGTATAGATTACCGTTATATAATTTAAATAAAATTCTAAACTAATAAGTTTAGAAAATTGTAATTATTAATACAATCAACAGTTAATGATATACATTGTATGAAAAAACAGAAATAGAAAAAAAAAGTTATTCTCACTAAAAAAAAAATATATATATCAAAATGTAAATAAATAAAAATTAAATTATATATAAAATTATGTACAACGAATTAATTTAGGCATACAACTGTTGAATGACTAATAAAAACAATGAATTATTTAAGATTTTAAACAAAAATTATTACATTATATAACAACGATTAAACACAACCTGATTTAATAATAAAAAAACAGTAATACAAAATCAAACTTGCTTGTGTTGCTTTTTGTTCATAGATGAATTCTTGTAGTAGCACAGACGATGGTTCGTCCTGTTTGTTTCATTTTACTTTTATACAGTTCTATGGGTAGAGTAGCCAAAGTGGGGCCTGAGATCACCTGAACCTTGGTGGCATCATGGGAAGTACTGATGTTACTGGTGCTCCAGTCGAAAACATCGGGAGCATACCAGGTGGTAACATTCCATGGGGCATTGGTGCTATTAGACCTACACACAAGACAAAAAAGAGATTAGTATTACACAAAATGGTTGGAATTATGTGTGTCGTAAGAAAGATTTGATTTGATGTAAATAAGACCGATATTATTTTATATATTAATTAAAATGAACTTACTTTACTTTAAAAAGAGCTTGGTATTAATTGTTGACTGTACTTACTTACTTATTTCTTTTATTAAATAATATATGCCTTTTTACAATTATTTCAAATCAATGAATCAATCTCAGCACAGTTATAAAAAATAAAATCAACAATTACAAAATATGATAATAAATTTATATATTTAAATTACAAAGCGAGTAGTACAGGTGTTTTTAAACGATTATTGAATATTTCTGCTTGCAGACTGAAAAACCACATTATGATAACAATGTTACATGATATCATATTAGAAATATAATAATAATATAGATAATGATAATAACCACTCACACTACAGCGTAGGTGCCAAACACCGAGTCATATACAGTCAAACTATACTTACCCCATGTATTTATTACAATTAAGTTATAATTATATGTGCTATTTTGTCTATATAAATTCGTAAGAAACTGAAATGGACAGTGGGGGAGAATATTTAATATCCGAATTATTTCTACTATAAAAGTAATTTGAGGAATATATAACGTTTATGCATAGTTCTGTTTCTTTGACTTAGTATCTTTTTTGAAGAACGCCTCTTTTTACAAAAATCCATATGGTTTATTTAAATATGAATTTTAATATTGTATTTTATTAAAATATTAATAAGTATGTATTTTTAAATAACAGGTGTCATCATGAGGAATCAAAGTTTATTATTTTATTTAAGAAGCTTGTATTTATGGAAAATCAGTTGTGTATATTTAAGACACAGGCAGACAAACGGATATTTAGTATTGCAACATACTTAATGCAAAAGAACCCTGTTAGTTTATGATATTAAAAGTACAGACGAAAATATCTATTGCAATATAGAAAATATTATAACACATATATTTATAACGTAGTATAATGCAATTATATTATTAGTGTGATAACCTTACCATGGAAATTTATGGATGTAAAAATAAAATAATGTACAATATAAAATTGTACCTAAAAAAAAAGAAGGGTAAAAATGCGTAACTGACTTATAAATTATTAGCTATATCAAATACACTGCAGAAGTGATAAAAAAAATCGTATATTAATAGGTGTTGTTTTTATAAATATAATTATATATTTATATAATAAAAATTATAATTTACCAAATACCATTATCAATTCAATACCAATATATAGAAGCAACCAACAAACATGCCAAACACATTAATAATATCAATTTTCAACCAATCATTGTTCTATATGATAGATTATGATTTGTCAATAAATTATTTCAATTTTATTTAAGTATATTGTTTTATGAATGAACATATAAACATTGAATATTTATCAATATAATTTATTTCTATCTCAATTATGTTGTTTGTTTCTCATTCTGTAGTGCATCTTATAAATGGATCGATATTAGGGCGTGAATAGCGAATATAACAACTTTATAGATACGCTTTAGAAAAACTAAGCTTAAACTTTACTTAATTCAAAAGACATTCAATTTTATTATAATATAAAAAAATATATTTTTAAAAATATTGTTTAAGAATTACTCATTAATCTCGATTCGTCTACAACATTCATTTTCCAAAGAAACTTCGAATATCTTAAGTCAAATATATAATTAAGTCAATATTTTGAGTAAGTGTATAAGTCAAGTACTAATGTACTGACATTATTTTAAAATTTAAAGTTTCATCTAGCTAATACTGTTTTCATATTGCATATACGCCTAAATAATACGTAAATGCAACCGTTGTTATAAAATTTCATTACTATATCCTCTACTAAAGTACAGCGTTTACTCTATTTTATTTACTAAGGCAAAATTTCTCAGCAAATAATGAAGTTATAATATATGTATCCTTACATAAAATCTATTGACAAATCATTTAAATCATATAAATTTATTGTATATATATCACAGCCGTGTATAAAAAATAAAATAATAAATAAAATTAAAATTAAAAGTTAAAAACGTACTGAACAATCATATTATATTATATTAATATAACCACTATATAATATATTTTATAGTATATATAAGAGGTATATAAATATTATTGTGTACCTGGATGTACAGGTAAAACATGTTTCGTTTGAGATCTGCTCGAGAGAGACCTGCGCTCGGCTCATTACTTGTCTGAGTACATCTCACACCACTTTAAAATGCGATAATACAAATCACGAATCAGTGATGAGTGGATAGGATAGAAGATTTTAATGACGACGTCAGTATCAGAATATTTAAAATTATTAAATAAAAAGTACATAAACGTAGTTGTTCCCTTTTATATTAATTATAATATACGTGAAATAATAAATCCTTAAACAAAATTAAGTTTTCTATGTCCTGTAAGACTTGCTACTACCATCAAAATCTGCACCGATGGAGGCTGCAGGCAGTCTCATGATAAGACTCTTCTCCGCACACGACCGCGACCCTCGTACTCATTAAGGCATTTTACAAATTATTTCCAATGATTTAAAACATCCTACAAATAATGAACAGTTATTAATCAACACTAATTTTAATTGTTTTTGGTTTTTTTTCTTTTAATAGTTTTACTTTCCTACTCATCTGTATGTCATATACATTACATTATGTAGTTTTGTTAAATATCACTTAAGATGTCTTAAAGAAAGTTTGAGATATTAGACTTATTAGATTCTGTATTACAGACAAACAACTGTTTCTTATATATCTCTCGTCTCTATAACTTGTCACTTTCTATCAGGTTTATATCAAGAAGTTCGAATATTACAGCCCAGCCAGATACTACACATATCACGAAACTGTAGAACTGTATTCCTCTTTAAAGAAAATAATGGTTTTAAGATATTCCCACTAGAACACTTCTATAAATGATAGGCGTTGTAAGCAACCATATTAACTTTTTAAAGTTTTTCTAAATAAAAACAAACAAACTAAATGCTCAAAGTAATCAACAATTTTCCTTATCGCGACGAAGATTGACTTTTGGTAAAGCTGGCGTTTACATTTATACTTCAAAAAAATTTCCGGTATTAGTAATGAAAATGATGTATGAACAGAGTGATAATTTATGTTAATAAAAACAAATAAATAGTGCATAATGGTTTGATTACAATTCATAAAAAAAAATTGGGTTCTGTGTACGATTTACACCCGTGCAATAACTGAGAACACAATTTTATTAATGAAAAAGTATTACCCAAAATGAACTTTCTAAATCGCGAAAACAAAGTGGAACGAGCTCATTTTACATCGATATATTTAAATATAATTCAACGATAAATACTAATAGTTATTTGTTTTGCATAGTGGAGACAACCGAGATCCTGATAAATTTATATAAATATATATATCTTTATATATATACTCGTATATAAATATAACTTATTTGAAAATATTTGCTACACAGGACACTATTTATGTTTGAATTATTTTAAAAATAGGAGTTAAAAAAAAATTATGCCAAAGTTTGTAATAATATACAAACTAATACGCATAAAAATGATATTATTTATACTTTAAATATTCATATTTGACATCATCATCAGAAGGTATAGAGAAGATTCATAGAAAATTAATATAGAATATAAGAAAAGGAAATAACTACCAAGAATTTCTACATTGTATTTAAATTGTATAGTTTTTAAGCATATCTTTGAAATTCTTAATTTGCATGTGCTAGTAATTTAAGTACAATGCAGTATTAAAGTAGGAATCGATATAAATATTTGGAAATGATATTTAGTATTCTACAATAGATTTCAACTATTTGGCCGTTAAATTAAAGTTCACTTGAAATAATAAAAAAAAACTTAAAATAAAAAGATTTTGTTTTTTCTTTTCTAAAACAAAAAATATTTATAAAAAAAAATTATAAAAACGCATACCTTAAAAATCATCAATAACAATTACCTAAAAATTAAAATTATTAATTTCATAAAATTCAAAATAAGTATTTATATATTGCCCCCATACCAACTTATATTTATTTTAATGAAATTAATTATTTAAAATACAGAAAACATAAACAAGGAATATCTCCATGGTTCGTTTTTAAAGGTATACAATTTTACATATTACTACTGTCTGTTTTTGTTTGTTGAAATATCACAAACATGCGTAATGCTACAAGATAAATCGTAAGATAAAAATAATACATCTATTTTCAATCAGAATGCAGCTTGTAAAAAAAATTACAATTCAGACTATTTCAAAGTGGTAGCTGAAAACAAACAAACATATTACTGAAAATGGCCTGGAAATCCAAATACACAACATAAATTAACAATACAGTTAGTAATTTTTGTAACAAGTAAATCGTATCTACTTAACATGAATCGTAATACATAAAGAGACATTTATGAAATCGACCAATTGTACAGCAAGCAAGCAAGTTAATTTAAACATTGATGTAATTTTCTGAAAATAATTTGCAGTTGTTAAATTAAAACTAATATTATACATAAAATATATATAACTTTTAGTTTCGAACAACTGGAAATTTCTATATCTGGTTACAAATATTTCTTTTCCATAGAATTTTTATTTCATTATTACATTTTCAATAATAAAAACAAACCATATATTTTATCTAATTATGAATTAAAATTTTACAAAATAATGTAATATTTACATTAAAAATAATTTCAAGTGATTCATATTTGAAAAATGTGCAAATAAATAAATGCAAACAATTACTTTTGTAAACAAAATTGAAATCAGTAGTAAACGTTATTTGTATACCTTTAAAATAACCATAAAATAATCAATAAAGTTGTAAACTTTAATATTCCCACTTAAAAAAATAAAACAAAAGTTTTTATTTAAAAATAAAAATTACTTACCCGGAGCAATACCCATATGTGGCCGCATCATATTTAGATTACCTCCTATTAACGCACCAGGAGGATGATGATGTGCTAGTGACATCGTTGGTCTCATAATAGGAGGTCCGACTAAAGCCATACTAACTGGTGGCCCTACAACAGGTGACATACTAACTGGTATCATGCTTAGAGGACGAATTTGAGCCTGCGCCTGTGCCTGAGCTTGTGCTTGAGCCTGGGCTTGAGCTTGAGCTTGGGCTTGAGCTTGAGCATGATGAACCTGAGCCTGAACTTGCGCTTGAACCTGTGCTTGAACTTGAGCTTGGGCCTGAGCTTGCGCTTGATGGGCATGTTGAATACGCTGCTGTTGTTGTAATATAAGTGTTCTATTTATTGCTTCCTCATTTTGTTTCATTTGAGCCAACTGTTGTTGTTGTGAAGGAGTTGTTGATGTAGTTGAGGTGGATGCCTGAAATAACCAATAAAATATTATTCCAACTAGATAACAAATATCTAAAACATTGTACATATACATATATATCATAAAACTGATAACAAAATTTTGTGTGTATGTTTACGTATTAAACTGCAAATAAAGATTATCTGTAGAAACAGTAATAAAAATAAGTGGAACGAAAAGAAGCTACTTTTTATGAATTTAAAAAAAATGATATATAAACTAATGTTTCAGATATTCGTAAAATTATTTATTAATAATGAATCTACGAAAATGAAAACACTTGTACTTACTTTTAAAAATACGCTTTAATTATAAAAAAAAACCTTATATATTATAAATACATGAAAATTAAACATTAGTTACATATATAGATCGAAACCCATTAATTTTTGAATATTTAATCTATTTAAAAAAACGTATCAAAATTTGTTATATGATAAAAGAATGTAATGTATAATGCTATTTGAATTGAAAATATTTACTTTAATAACAGTCATGATTATAAGAAATCGAAATATCAAAACGAATTGATATAAAAGAATATTAGAAAAAAAAGACGAAAATCTAATTTTACTAGCCGATATGTCTTCACATTAAATACTAGCATCAGTTATAACTACAAATCCTTTTGAAAACTCTACTAAATATGTATACCATATTTAATACGATTTAAAACTCTTTATATATACAATTTAAATATATATTGTTAATAAATATTAACTAGTTATTTTCATAAACACTGATATAATTATGTATTAAAACACATTTTTCATTATACAACATAAATAAAAAATAATAATCATGACATATTATTAAATGTTGCTGGTATATTGGTTATTTTCTATACCAGGTTCTTCCAAAATTTTGTACCTCAGTTTGTGGCACTGTCGCTGGTGATTCTCTTCCCTTTTGAGCAAGCTGATATTTCGGAATCCTCGCTCTTAATTCCTCTAACGATAAATCTTCTGGGGGGTGAATTATTTTACTGGCTGCACCAGATGTTGCAATTACATTTCCTTTTGTACTTATATCATTATTTGACGTTGACTGTGTAACGTTATTTGTTGTAGGTGGTGCACTTATTACAGCATTACTATCAAAATAAGAATATGTTAAATATATAGATTGTATACACCAATATAATAAACATAATTCATCATTTCCCTAGCTTACCTATAAGCAGGGAAAGTCGGTTTAGGTGCTGTAGCTACAGATGTCAATGGACCCTGACCACTTCCTTGACCTCCTGGATTTGGTGGAGGTGGACCAGGATTTTGAAACATTTGTCTTGGAGGCATACCCATAGGCCCGCCCATCATGTGATGAGGTGGCATCATAGACATACTGAAAACGTTACGAAAAATTAGTCCACGTAAAATTCTATAAATACGAAGAACATAAAAATAATTACCCTGGTGGACCACCCATAAATGGTGGCATTGGACCCATATGAGGCATATGACCCATCATTGGGCCCATTGGAGGACCAAATTGTCCCATCATATGTGGAGGCATCATGCCTGGAGGACCTGGCATCATTCCAGGCATCATAGGACCGTGAGGCGGCATTACACCTCCAGGTGCTGTTCCCAGTAAACCTTCTGGTTTACTTTTTTTTGGAACGGGTTCATCATCTTCACTATCTGAACCGCCTTTACCATTACCACCTAAAATAAATTTGATAGAATATTAGACATAATACATGTATCAGGAAAACTATTTAATTACAAATATTGATTACATTTTCTTTTTATAAACATTAAATAATACATTGGCTACACACAGACACAACAATTATAACGATTTATTATTTATAAAAAAAACATATTTCGTAAGATTGTTTCCAATACATACCAATTTCAAAACCTAAAAATATTAACAGACATTGAAAAACAGTATTACAAAAAATCTATATTTAGACAACTAGCTATGTCTAGTTCGTATTTACCTTTCTGTTTTTCATGTTCCTTTAGATCAGCAGCTGGAATGCCTTCCATGCCATATATTTCTATTTCAATATTTGACCTATTTGGCAATGAGTTTGGTACCTTATCAATTGCATCTTTATGGACCTGCATACAATGAATAGATAATCCAGGACCGGTGTATAATTTCTTATGACATATATGGCATTTAAAATGTTTTGCTTTTTGGTGTTGTATAAGTATTTTTTCTTCATCAAATTCACGGTTACAATACCTATGTAAAATATTGAGCAAAATACATATACATATATAAGATATCTATTACGAAATAATTGGCAGTATCGCAATCACAAATATTGGTAATTCATAAGAAAGCATACCAGCACCAAGGCTTCGACATCTTCTTCTTTTTACGACCCATTTTATTACCACTTTTCAAACCAAACTGTTAAATGTACCTAAAATAACACTTTATGTTTAAAAAAAATGTATAAATTTTAATCACTAAACATTAATTTTAACTTTTTTAAGCCCACCAACGAGGTGAAAAACAATATCAAAATGGCGACGAACAGTATAGATTTACAGATCTCTGAATTACTGTGGAAACGCCATTCTTTGACTATGCTCATTTGTGTAACGACGCCCCATCTTTGAACGACGACATTCAATTACAAACTGAGGAACGAAAATGTACTGGCAATACTGTTGCAAGCGCGTCTTTTAATTTTCAATATGAAACACTATAATATAAATATATAATAATTTTTCATATTAGTTATATATACTCCATATTATAAAAATAACAGTTAATGAAAAAAGAAAAGTAGAAACGCTGTGAAAGCATTACATGTCAATTTGACTGACCACTTACATGCTGTGATTAAAACACGACAAAGCTCTTTACTTTCAATTATAAGTAAAGTGCGTATCACGAAATAAGCGAAACATTTAACATAAATTCAATAGCAGATTTATAAAAAAATGTATATTACCACATACAGTGACTAAATAGAATAATGGAAGTTATACTTTTATATAATAAATAATATCAAATAAATGTTACTTTTATTTTGAGGAAAATAATTCTTTTATACTATATTTAGTTTAGTTGATTTCGTTTTTTAATTTCTAGTTAGGATTATGTTTAAAGATATCTCTGCAGTGCAACAGAGTCGGCAATAGATAGAAGAAGTAGAGTGTATGCACGGACATGACGTCAGGCGCATAAATGATTATATGTGTGTTGTCTCTTTAATTTTTCTGACTTTAAAAATGTCTAGCTTTAATTGCTGGAATAATTATTGTGACACCATAATTGTTTGAAATAAGGTAATGAAAAGTGTTTATTACGTTTAGGCATTAGTGCATATGTACTTCAAAATGACGCAATACTTAATGATTATACGTCAGCGTCTAATGTGAAGATATATTTATGCAGTAGTAAATTCTCCAGAGATTCGCAAAATAACAAAGCGCAAAAGGCTTGGAAGTGCTAATCGTGCCGAGTGTATATTCAATCTCCCAACAATTTGTTAACTCGGACAAAGGTAAATGTGGACATTCCGAACATGGACAACATGCACATAATTATAAGTGCGTACGCAGAATGACAGTTCTATTCAAAGTTTCTAATCATGAACGGTTTTAATTTGTGAGATCTCGATTAGAGAGGGCTTATAATGGTTGTTACCCTATGAGTAAAAAGAACAATCGGCCAGACAAAGCTAATAAGATAATTTAAAGGTATTTTGGGAATAAATGTTATATGAAGATATGTTACGCCTGATTTAGTAGCAACTACGTCTACTTAATAGTAACAAACAGAAATTGTATAGATTTAGTGTGATTTAATACCGATATTGACCAATTATATTATTTACCGACTTTAATTAGATAAACTAAAACAAATTAGCCCTAAACAAATATCCATTTAGAAGCTTTAGAGATGAAAAATGTATTTTTACCTCTAAATACAAAATAACATAAAAAGTGAATAAATAACTCTAAAATTTTGAAGTTCATAATTACCTAAAAGCTTTAGTTAACTTTAAAAAAAATACCCCAAAATAAATTTAATTTTTTTAATATAAATAGAAAATATAAATATACCCCTTCGAAAAATAAAATGCAACATAAGTAACAAATAAAATATTTTTTGAACCTACATTCTCATACTTACTCTATGGAAAGTTCCTAACGTAATGTTATTTAACGATTATTAATTACTTAAATGCAATTATTTTCTTTCAACAATTAAATACATATAGCTCCTCTAGTTTGTTTGTTATTTTTGTTTTTCATTCGGTTATCAAGGTTACTGTTATTAATATAAAACCCTTTTTAAATAGTACAGTGTTTTAAAACTTTTATAAATTAAACTAAGATTTGATAATACGTAAGTTTATGAAATCTCAGTGGTCTTAAATTTAGAATCTATGTTTTTCTGTGATAACTATTGTTTTATGGTGTTGTGATCACTGTTTTACAAAATAATTAAAAATTAATATCAAGTAAACAGCAGTTTTAAAATTTATATGGATAGTTAATTCTTTAATGTTAATAAGGCTTTCTTTTTTAAATTCGTTTTCAATTAATTACTTAAATGTGTAAAAATTTGAATAAATTTCTAATCACTATTTCATTGGAAATTGAAATAATAATGTGTTTTGATAATATTTTATTTTTTTGATTTATTTATTAATTTGATAATTAAACAATTGTGCTTTGGTTATTTTTGTTAGGAAAATTGATCCATAACTTAGTAGTAGTTAGAAGGAAAACATAGATTAAAGATCCTCTATAGAATTTTGGAGAAAATTACAACCTTTTCTTGTGGTATTTATTTGATGGATTTATTTTTATTTTCTGCCTATTACATCTATAATAAAAGGTAATATTAAAAGGTATTGTGAATCCAGACCAACAAATGCACAGACACTAATAATAAATTCGACTTGGTCTGTATGCCTTGCCATTGATAGGCTCTGGCAGGTGGCAAGCTACAAAGTCATGTAAGACCCCATTCCTTTTTTCATGAATTATGTAAGTTTGTACTTGTATATTATTAAATGATTTAAAATTAAAATTACATAGGCTTCATATTACATCGTTTAGAAATATTATGCGATGCTAAATGTTATACAAAATAAAGGCCTGAAATAGCGTTTGCAGGATTTATTTGAACTAGATAGAAGTTTTTCTTTCTCCTGTCAAATTTTCATCGAACACCTAAGTTCTAAACCTATAGAATAATATACTTGTAATAAAGTTAAAAACATGTAATGTATATTGAAATTTCTTTATATTTTCAGCTTAGCTATTGGCAAAATAACCGAGAGTTTGGCTGTACGGGTCATTAGCATATCCGTTTTGGTAATATTTAACATATTACGTATAATGTTATACGTATATTGACGTATAAAAGTATAATAATTTTACGTCCATATTTTCTAGTCTCTTTTAACAAAAATTAGTCATATTATAATTTTATTTACTTTCCTTTTTTTGTTCTGCATTCGTTAAGCACAATTTTGCCCTTTACATTTCTAACTGATATAATCTGATGGAATCTGAAATTTTTCAAATGGATAATATTTCTAAAATTGTAGTGGTGGATTTTATAAATTACTTAAAGAGGGTAAAAAATTAATAACATTAGGGGTGGTCCATTTATTAATCTGGTCAAATGGGCCTGTGTCCTCATTTTTTAGTGGTCGATTTTTAAATTGTTGATTGAAATTGATGTTAATAAATGTGTATTGGCGTGTCTATTTTATTAAATATCTAAATATTGACGGAGATATAACAATTAAAAGTTTGAATTGTAGTTTTAGCGCTAGAAATGGTCGGCCATATTTGTATGACGTGAAATGCATTTTAACGTCAGTTATTTGTTGAGTAGGTCAGTGCTGTGGTAATGTTCTGTAGCTGTTGGTAGTCAAATAATCAAATCAAAGAATAATAAGTTTTTGTTTTATTTAACTCTGCTAAGGCACACATAATATTAAAATTTGATTGTTACTTGAAATAGCTGTAAATAATATTTGATATTTTGATATATAAATACATATAGCAGAGATTTATGAGCTGTAAGGTTGGTAACCTTACACAAGGATTGTTATGTCACATGCACTTGGAATATGTACAATGTTGAATCCCTTTAATAGTAAAGGAAAAAATGATTTTTTTAATTGTTAATATCTCTTAACATATAAGGAGTTATTAAAAAATAATTGAACATTTGAGGTTCTAGTAACCCACTTTATCAATATATAATACACTTTTGTAGAAATTAAGACATAGTACACAAGCCCATTACCAGTCAAGTTACCAGTACTTGGGATATAGAGTTTACTTCTGTTATAGTTCAAATTACGAGAGTTCGGCGGCGACTCATACTTAAAACAAGTTGTGGGGTATAAAATGCCGATGTAACTAAAAAGCACTGACTCACTTATTTTTCTATAATGTATATAGAAACGACAAAGATAAAATTCATTATCGCTTTAGACCGCTCTTATAACCTCTTTTAAGTACAAGTCACCGCCGAACTATCGTGATTTGGGCTTATACAATCTTTTATTTTTTAATTTATTTGAGTCGCATCAATTTTCAATAATTATTTGCACTTAAAACAATATGTACATTTTTAAACATTTGCAATACATAATTAATAAGTATTTAAAGTAAAGATATTAAATTAGATTTGTTGGTAATGTCAATAAAGTTTTTACACTTTGTCTGCTTTTAAATATCTGTGTTACTTGCTTTACTGTTAGTAGGCTATTGCATTGTTCACAGATTGATTGTGGTATTACTAATTTTATATACACAGAAAAATACAAACACATTAGGTTGCTGAAAACATATCGTATATAACATATTTATTGTAACATAATTTATCAATATATTTAACAGTGTGTTTTCAAGAACCTCCACTTTCTTTCTTTTCTATTTAATATCCGAGTGTCATGTAATATTATTGCTTGTCATTATACTTAATGGCAACCTTTACATTGGCCTTACGGATTGCTAGCACTTGATCTGCCTGCACATTCGCAGTCGTCAAATACTAAGAACAATTCTTAATAATTTTTAAAACCAAAGATTATTATTTGCACGTTATAGGCGGAAAAATGATATCGTATTGAAGGGATTAGATTACATTTTTGTTGAAATAAAAACTTAAATAAGTGGGTAGGTTAAATATGAAGAATATATAATTTGGCGTTTCTTTTTGTTTCTTTTTCCGGCTCTTTTTATTCCTGGAAAGTGAAAGTGGATATTTTTTAGTGGTCGATTTTTCATTTGTTGATTGAAATTGATGTTAATAAATGTGTATTGGCGTGTCTATTTTATTAAATATCTAATTATTAACGGAGATATAGCAATTAAAAATTTGAATTGTAGTTTTAGCGCTAGAAATGGTCGGCCATCTTTTTATGACGTGAAATGCATTTTAACGTCAGCTATTTGTTGAGCAGGTCAGTGCTGTGGTAATGTTATGTAGCTGTTGGTAGTCAAATAATCAAGTCAAGTCAAAGAATAATAAGTTTTTATTTTATTTAACCCTGCTAAGCAAACATAATATTGGAATTTTATTGTTCCTTGAAAAGTTGTAAATAATATTTGATATTTTGATATATAAATACATATAGCAGAGATTTATGAGCTGTAAGGTTGGCAGCGATTGTGATGTCACATGCATTTGGAATTTTTACAACGTTGAATCCCTTTAATAATTAAAGAGACAAAATGACTTTTTTAATTGTTAATATCTCTTAACATATAAGGAGTTATTAAAAAATAATTGAACATTTGAGGTTCTAGTAACCCACTTTATTAATATATAGTACACTTTTATAGAAATTAAGACATAGGACACAAGCCCATTATAGCGTTTTGGAAAGGTATTTATTTTGTATTGTATTTATTAATTTAACATGAGTGCCGTTAGGTATTACATTTTTCCGCCTTAAATTCACTGACTACATCTACATTTCATTTTATAATCGGAATGTCGTAGTTTGACTACCTTGCTCTATATAATGGGTTATAATGGGCGATAGTTTATTCTGTTGGTAATCCGGGTCTGTCTCATACATATATATTATATAATACTTCAATAACCAGGCGTATAGGGGCATAAGTCGTTCAGATTATTCAACTTTGTAACGTTTATATTTATACTACATCGATATAGAATTGTTACATGAGTAGAATGACGGATTACGTGACCTATTGACCGCCTTGTTTATTTCTAAAACGAATAATACAGGTTTCATCTATTATAGTTTTTATTACATTTTTCTGAAATTAATATAGATACCATACTGATAAAAATGTGATAACCTTGATGAGTGCAGATCGTGCACAGCATTTTACGAAAAAATTGGTCACTTTCCTGTTACTACTAGTGCCAGATTGGACGTATGATTTCATTTTTTTAATTTAACAACAGAAATCCAATGATTTAAGCAGTCACATATATTTAGTATCGTTGAATCTAATGAATTGTGATTGGTTGTAATTAAAATTGGTGTTAGAACGGAAAGAAAATGTCATTTGAAACCAGTAGTAAAATCATTGCCTTTTCCTTTTTGAATAGAAATGATTTCTGACTAAGAGACAGGCTTCTCAGGTAGAAAATAAATCTTGGAATTAAGTTGTATGAAGCTAGCAAAGTAAATAATACTGTTCCACTTATCAAAACTTATTTATACCAAATTCTGCGCTAGATGCTGTATGATAATGCTTAATTTTTATGGTGTCTACATCTTTAGATGAATATCAGATGGTGCAATCCGTAAAAGATGTTTTAAAGATTCTGTATTCCTTAAAAAGATCTTCTTAAGAAGTTTTAACTATGTTAATTGACAAAAAGGTTTGCTTATTTTGCAAAAAAACCAAAAATAGGTCACAAAAAATAATGTAAGATAGATATAATTGTACCTATAGCGGGCCATCCATAAATTACGTCACACAAATTTGCTGGTCTTCTGAATACCATCTTCCCCTTCCATTTGATGTGATTTCATACATTTATAATTTTTTCAGGAAAATATCTTTTTTTTAAATATTTTTTATAATATTTTTAAATATTTTATACTGCATGTGACGTCGCAACGCTTCTGCATCCTCTTTCTCTTGTCACAATTTCTGGACATCCCTCTTGTGAGTGAGTTAGTTTATGGATGGCCCTTCTAGGGGGGAAGATAAAACTAGATTATTAGAATAACAAAACGACATCTTTTTTGGTGGCTTTCGCTTAAGTAAAACTTTATGTAATTTTTAAGAACATTAAACAGATATGTATTTAAAGGTTAGTGACCATAATTATACTTGTACATATTGAAAAAAGTAACTTGAGATATTACCGTTTACTGAAATATTATTTTTAAAAATGCAGACAGAAAAAATAAAATTTTAAATTGACTTTATTTTAAACAGAACAGTGTGTTTCACAGAATAACCTTAACTGTAATTAATGGATTATATTCTTTAAAAGAAACTAAAAACAATTAAAAAAAAGTTTTTTAACTGTGTATAGTATATAGAAATACACTCAGTACACAACCCGTAGAAGAGCGCAACAAAACGCCCGCCTGGTATATATATAAACACATAACATGAGGAGGTGGTGAGGCTGTATAAAAGGCTGCAGTCAGGCGTACGGAACACTCAAATGGTCCTATAACTTGTTAGTATTCAATTACTGCTCCGCTAACCAGCAACAAGTACATACAACACAAACCGGTTTAGTAATCCTAAAAGCTCCCGACACAGAGCTTAATATTCAAATCAAAGCACATTAAAAAAAGCTCCGTTACATTAAACATTGCATTTTATTAGAATAGTGATTATTTACATTTTTTTTAAAATTATTTTATTGTGCTTATTTGTTACTTTTTACTTTTTTGGTAGTTGTTTCTTTCTTTTTTTGAGATTTATAAATTTTTGAATTATGTTTGCTGGTTTCGTGGTTCTCCTCCTGCTGGGTGTCGTGTCTGCCTCTGAGGGCTACTATTTGTCATCGTACCCTCATAAACGAACTGACATTACTTTTAGACCTGATTACGATCAAGATTATCAAGCAGGTGTTAATTACGATGAATACCCGGTGAGTTGCATTGCGTTTGTTTTTTTAATTCACGTGTTTTACATTATTTTGAATAAATTTGTGCAGTTAGGTCAGAAATAAATGTGCAACGAATATATTATGCAAATGATAGTTCTTTACGTGCATTATATACACATATTTTTCATTCTAAGGAAGTAAGAATATATTGTTAAATAACGTTAATTAATTTTGTAATTCTTATGTGCATTTTTTTGTGAATTATGTATTAATTTGTGCAAATAGGTTTCAAATAAATATGCAATATGGGAGAGTGCCAAATTTTATATTTCAATATAATTTTTTTTTGTTTATATTAACAAATATTTTAACAACAATGTTACGTATTAAATCAATTAATTAGATGTTAATTTATTAAATTGCAATATGTTTTAATTGTTTATTTAACGCTTTTATTTATATGCCAATTTTTATAAGAATTGGTAATTAATTTTTTTTTCTTTTACTAATTTTACAATCTTATTTACGAATGATCAGTATTTTTATTTATTAATGTTAAATATTTTGTATATTAAAAGTCCGACATTTTTTTCATAACGTTCCATTTAGTGGCATTTTAATAATTAATACAACTAACCAAAGTATTAAAGTACTGGCAAATTACCCGCTAAACGAAGTTATAAATAACTTATGCATATTTTATATAATAATTATTGATGCTTATATAAAATGAATAATATAAAACTTCCGTTTGTTTATCCTAATTTTTATACACGAACGATATAAGTTTAGTTTGATTATATACAATATTCTCAATTATTTTAAATTCAGGGGTTAGCCCGCGCTCGGAAAAACAATATTTTTTGACGCAACCTTAATCTAGTATAACCTATATGTATTCAAGTAATACACATATGTAAATATATTTACATAATAAATTATTAAAAATAAAATTCCGAGGAAAAGTCACCGTAGCATGTTCAGAAATTTTCAGAAATAAATACTTTCTTGTAAATAAATCGATTATTTGTGGAAATGACGGTTGTTTGAGAAAAAGATATTTTGTTAAATTTTAAGTTAAAAAATTAAATAAATAATGAAGGAAGCATCAACATGTAAAACTCCTATGGCGTTCCATGGACAATTTTGTAAAGAAGATATGGTATAATTTTTATTAAGATAGTTCAAAAAAAGTAGTTTCGAGATAAACGCATAAGAAAAATGTAAGCATATATAATGCAGCGCTCACCTCAACTTGCTATAACTTAGGTAATATTTGGAATATTGCCATCGGCAAAGTCTTAAAATATTGTCAAATGTATAAGTAATAAATTTAATTAAAAAGAGAAATAAAATCAGGGGACGAACCTCTCAATTTCTGTAAAAGTAAATAGAGAGATATCTCCATGTTATACATCATTTTACAAACTATGTTTTTTAATTAACCAACATATATTTATTTTAAATTAAATTTAGAATTGGTTTGAATATTCAAAAATAATAGTCTCTGTATTTTAATTTCTGTATATTTACTGATGTCTGAAATTAATTTCATCAATGATGAAATTGTCTGTCAATTAGTGAACTAATGAAATAGAAATGTGTACGACTAATTTAGCTTATCTGTATAATTTATTAAGCTTGGATCAAAAACTGAAAAATTAATTACTTATACTGCGCGTTATATGATATGATGCTGTAATCAGCGTTTTAAAAATGCTTTGCATTATTCTTAGAACTAGAATATGATCTAGGCATTTAATAATTTTTATAATCATGTAGAAAATCAGGGCAGAGTATAATAAGATATCATGACATAATTTGTTTGTTTTACGGACTAATTAACAAGCCCTTGAATCTCGAACTGTTTTGTTATTTAATTTACGTTTTTATTTAATATTGTAGTCGATATTTCATATTTTCAGAATAGGCATTCATTGTTACATTCGTGTTTTAATTTGAGTTTAGTTTATTTAGTTGGTGCGCATGCGTCGTTAGTAATATAAATTTTGACAATCAAATCGACAGTCAAAACTGAATGTGAAATAATTAAAATTGCTGTTTCTACTAACAATTAGTAATAGAAATTGTTGTTATTTATTTATTTTTGAGAAACTGACATTGAACTTCTTTTAAAAATAAATCCTACTGCATGTGACAGATTGTCACATTTTCGAGGTTATAATTTTTCTTTAATCGGCCTATTTCTGATACGTGGTCCTATCACTGACAATCTCATACTTTGTTACTAGTTTGTGTGGTATCGTGGCCTTATATATATGCACACTGCTGCCTAATAAGTAAATGGTAATGTATGTATATAATCATTATGATAACATCCAAACCAAGAAATTATAGTTCTGGTCTTGAGTTCGAACCCGAAGACACAGCAATCAGCATCTAGCACTCTGTCGTCATAAATACTTGAACTATTGCAAGTTATTATATAAGTTTATCGAAAAGTCTATTTTTAGTTGAAGATATGAATGAAAAACTTGCACTTCAATTAAATCCATGAAATAAACCTTCATTTCGTAAGGTAATCGTTATAACTGATATCAAATTTCTCAAATTAATTGTGTGCAATGTTCCGGTTCATAAGAAGCTGTTTGATGACGTCGTTGCTTCCCTTATTTCTTTGATGGTGAAGAAAAAGGAAAGAGAAATATTAATAAAAGTATCACTTGTTTGTATATTCTCTTGTTTCATAATAAATATCAAATTTAATTACAAGAGACAGATCATAAATGTGGGTGCTAGACTTTGTATAAAAACGTAAATTGATATTTGAACTAAGTGTACGCTTTATAAACAGGACCGTATTTGGTCGTAGTGCAGTTGAAAATTGAAATTATTTCGTTTTTGCTAAGAAAATGCTAAAAGGTAAAGCGGATAGAAAAACTAAAGCGGATTATGAAAGAACAATTTTTTGGTACCGCACCTAGTCAGAATTTGTCTATATTTAAAGCAAATTTCGTCCTAGATGAGCAGTGGTTGCTGTATGATCAGTGGCGTAGCTACCGCCGAATCTGCGGTATTAATGATACGGGGCTCCCGGGCTAAAAGGGTGTGAAAAAAGCAAAAATTCATAAAATTCACAATCTCACTTAAACTCTTAGGCCGTACTTAGCTTAGTTCTTAGGAGTATTAATTGTAAATAATAACGTTTAATAAATATATAATTATTTTAATTCAATGCGAGCGTCTTTGTTCCTTTTGTGAAAAATCTTTACCCATCATTTGGGCCCCCCAACAAATTTTGATACAGGACCCGCCTAAGGCACACTACTTTACTGCCTATCTGATGGTTCCACTGATTAGAAAATACTATATACATATTTCACTTTAAATATTAGTCAGTTGTCAGGAGCAGTTTTTAAATTATATTTTAGTTTTGGGTATTTAATCTTCTTGAGAATTTTAAAATATCTAAGAAGGCGTCTTTAAAATACGCCAGCATTTTTAAAAATAAGAGATCAGTGATTTTTTTAAGATGGCTTAAAAACTTAAAGATTATAATATTATTATCTTACGGCTTTGTTTCTTTCAGTAAGTTAAAGAAATACAACAAAAAGCAAACACAAAAAAAGATAATGAGATATGCATCAAGACAAAGTGAGTGCATGTATTATAATATTAACAAACACAAAAATTAATAAAAGAAAAGATAAGTCTTAAGGAAGTTCTACTAGTAAACACTTTTGTACAGTATTTGATTAAATTTAAATATGGTGTAACTATAAGTGTTTTTAATTTATTAATTTAAAACAATTTCAAATTGTTTGATCAGTTAATTGATTTAAAATAACCGCTCTTGTTGAAAAATCCATAAAATGGCCGCTCTTGTTGAAACATCCATAAAATGGCCGCTCTTGTTGAAACATCCATAAAAAGACCGCTCTTGTTGAAACATCCATAAAATGGCCGCTCTTGTTGAAACATCCATAAAATGACCGCTCTTGTTGAAACATACATAAAATTACCGCTCTTGTTGAAACATGCATAAAAGACCGCTCTTGTTGAAGCATCCATAAAAAGACCGCTCTTGTTGAAAAATCCATAAAAAGACCGCTCTTATTGAAACATCCATAAAATGGCCGCTCTTGTTGAAACATCCATAAAAAGACCGTTCTTGTTGAAACATCCATAAAATGGCCGCTCTTGTTGAAACATCCATAAAAAGACCACTCTTGTTGTAAGACCCTATATTAAGCGATGAATTAATGCACGTTGTGTACTTGAGATATTTGTTTAACACAATCATAACTGGACAGGAAATGAATATCTGGAATAAACTGACATAAACTCTCTGGAGACATAAATCTGTATGGCTTTAACTGCACAAATTACTGTTGTTGAAATTGCTTTTCATTTTCTAGCAGTTTTATTGACTTTGACCGACTCTTTTTAATTATCGATAAAATACTATGAAACCTTTAAATGAGATATACGAGCACGTTATAAACACGAGTATATGGAGTTATCATGTTCAGGATGTTACAGTGATTCAATTCAGAATATAATATTAAACTATAAATATGAAACTGTAGGGTATTTGAATAAGAGCTGTCATTTTAAATCAACAGAAAAACGCAATATTTTTATGAGTAGTGGTAATATATATTTCTTTAACTCAAAGTACAAACTCTGAAGTTATTAGTAGAATACAATATTTTCCAAATATCATTGCAATAACGGTTGTATGGTCCCAGTATAAAAATGGTCTATATTTTTTATAGTGGTTTTAATTTGGATCATATTCTTTGGATCATATGCCAATAAATCATTTTTCATGGCATACTGTATTGTCGTTTGATGTTGTGTTTTGTATAGGTTTTCAAGATATCAGTAAACTCGTATTGTAGTAGTCGAGAGTATATATGTAACGCTTTGTTAGCTTGTAGAACGCTAGTAAGTTGAACATTGTACACTGCGTTTCAATTTCTATATGAGAGGTTGAAAATGAAATGGAATTAGCTTGTAATAAACTGGCAAATTTGAAAACGTACTACAGGACGCGCTGTAATTCGGAGAATTCTATAAAACAGTACGCATCACTGCACTATTGTGCTCCTCATCGTGCGTAGAGCTATTTAATGAACTAGCAAATACTCTTGAAAATGTATTGCGGTGAAGCGTTATTCCTATACTCAGGCTTTGGGGCAATTGAAAAATAGATAACTTGTTTATAATTATTATAAAACCTCAATAAGTAGAAGGGTATGCTCGTGAGACTGTCTCGAGCCACCATCGGTACAGCTCTTGGTGGTAGTAGAAAGTTCTAACCAATAACAATGTAAGCTGTTACCTTATGTACCTTAGTTTATCATCATTAATATTTGTTATCTTTGTGCTTGTTAACTTTTATATATTAATTAAAACGCCGCCACTGCTTACAATGTATATTGCATGTAATAGAATATGCCCTCTATATAATCCAATGATTGCTTTTTGTTCAAAGGTCATTAGAGACGCAAAAAATATACATATATTAATTAGCGATAGAATTAAAATTGAAAGTTATATTTTCTCGCAGCGAAAATATTATTTTTTTTCGGGGCGAAAATATTATTTTTTTCCCAAATTGTGCTGCCCGTGGGCCACCGCCTAAGGCCACCACTGGCTGTTATTCATATGACGCCGTCGTGTGGTTAACCCCATCTGATGATGACACATTGCTTTTCGTTTACCTCTACTGCGATCTGTTTGCGTAAAAATATTGGTAATATTATTTGATTTTTGTTTTTGCAACGAATATAATTCCTCGTTAAAAACACAGTTAAAAAATTTAATATTTTAAAATATAGGAATTATAAAAAAGCACGACGAAACCATTTTCCCCTAAAAATTCGAAATATATATAAGATTATGCAAATTTAAATTATGAATAAAATATGAATATGGATATGTTTTTTATTATAATCTAAAATAAGTATATTTGAAACGTATATCCGTTGTGAATTATTAATCCCTTGTTTTCTAGTACAATATGATTTTATTATTTAATAATACATATGGTATTCCGTGAGATATGTTTACGAACATAGATATTGACATTATAAAATATTTATAACATATTTATTTTCTCTGCTAGGCAATTTTATAATTCCATATTTATTATAGTAGGCGTTACTTTCTTATTGATGTATTGTTTTTTTTGATGGTATTATAATCCTATAATCTAATATTAGAATGCTAGCGAGTAAATACAAATATTTATACTTTGCTTTACATACGTCACAGAATTCCAGTACTGTGTACAATAGAGTGGGCCTCATTATTAGTGTTCTTAGCGCTACCCACCTCGCAGTAAACATTGCATTGGTGACACTTTGCCATCATATTAAAGATGCGTATGATTTTTTGTCATGAAAGAGTTCATTTACAGTTCAGTTTCTCACAGTCGTTCGTATGAAATTTCTAATTTATCGGCTGCAAATGGCGAAACCACTCCACCTGTCGGAATACAAATGAAGATAAATTTGATGCGAACTATAATTGAAGTGTAATAGTGATAGAAACGTCACAAAACAGGGTACTTCACCAAATTGTTTACTGGGCTATTTGGTGCCATTCCATGAAAAAATAATCTGTGTAAAATTTCAGAGCTTTTAAAATCGAAAAATCTCAGAAAAAAGTATTTTATTTATTTATTTTTCGAAATAATAATTCCATGCAAAAAAGTATTATACAAAAGTTGTAGATCTATTAAAAATATATATATGACTTTTTCTCGTACGACTAACTTTTTTTGAGAAATACGTGAAAATACTGCCTTTTATTAAGTCAAATCCACGTGAAACGAAAAATCATAAAATCACAAAATCACGAAAGAAAATCCATTTTATTTATTTATTTTACGAAATATGAGCTATAAAATAATAATTGAGTTTGACGTTTATTTGACGCACAAGCACCAGGAGTTGATGTCACTCAACTTTATATGACGTAGAATTTTTAACCGGTAAATATTTGCAGCAGATGTTTTCATAACAATAATAAACTTTCTCCTGTTAGGTTGTCATATATTTATATATATATATATATATATATATATATATATATAATAATAATAATTCATGGTAATGATTTGGAATCGCCATCCAATTACTAGGTATATGTTCAACAAAACAACCCGTTTATCATAGAAAACTTAACCTTATTATAAAAATATAATATCAGCTTTCGACCCTCCATGCGAGATCATCTTCATGTAAAACAAATTATAAAATTACACTCTCTACTGGCACACTATTCCTTTATCGATATTAGTCCCCTTGTTAACACATTGCAAGTCAGAATTAACACAAAATGACTCCTGTTATTCTGACTGATTCTGACCTCGTGCCCGTCCATGTCACTTTTTGAGGTTTCTCTACGTCACTTTGCTTATACGTCTCAAGATTTCTTCTACAACAAAAGTATTTGAGTAATTGTCTTCTTCGGCAGAGAACAAATAATAGTATTTCAGCTTTCATTTCATTCATCAGTCCAATTTTTCAATAAATAATAAATCAAAATCAAATAATACAAAAAGTAGTAAGAAAAGAATAGTAGTAAAAGAAAACACAACACAACATGAGATTATATTTTTGTTCTTATTCTGATTAACTGCAGATGTGGGTGTGGTATTTTGTTACAGTTGTGGGAGTCAGTTTATCCCTAAGGACCTCAAAAACCCTTAATACTCGTACGAACTAATTTCATATTTCAACCAGTAGAGTATAAAGTCTGTATAGGTATATAAATATTTAACTTTATAAAATTTCTATTTTTCTTTGCGATTAGATATGAAATGAAGTTATACACGAGTCCGTCCAGGAGTTACAGCTTACAACTTTACTAATATTTGCGAAGTAGTAGTCCGTGTGTTAACAAGTTTTGGGCTAACTCACTTTATAATATTATTTCAGTAGGGGAGAGTTTAATAATGTTATAATTTGTTTATTTAATAATTATAAACAGTAAAAATATAAATAGAAACATAAAAGACTGTTTGCTTTTAAAATATAGCGTACTTTAATGTTCTAGAAAGCTTGTATCCTTAATAGCCGCTAAATTAAATAAATTACAAAGAATGATTAACGTTTTAAAATAACACCAACAAATTTTTTTAGCAGTTGAACGTACTTTACATGAACTTTTCTTTAAGTATCATTCCCACTTACTGGTTTTAGTTTTAATTTATGTTTTTAACATTTAATATAAGGTACCGCTTGTGAAATCATGCGTCGTTTGTTAGTAATATCATTTTTTAATAAAAACAACTATCTCTATTAATAAAATTAATTTTATTTCATTTCTAAACATACTTTTAATGTTAAAACCTTAAATTAACACTAAATCTCAGTGAGTGGGAATGGGGCTTTTTACGCGTGTTGCAGATGTTTCATATTTTCAACTACAACAAATCAAAGAAATAAAGGAAAAGTTTATAAGTCCAACAATTTAAGAAATGAACAGGGGTCTCTGTTTTAAAATTTATTTTCCATGTAAAATATTATTCCAAATTCTTAACGAATTAACATTGTTTGTTAAACTTTCTTAATATTAACCTTATCTTTAACTTAATTTATTACAGCTTATTAAATTTAATTTGCGTATAGAAAAGAAAAAAAGATTATAAATATATTTAAAAAAAATGATTAACAACTTTCCTGCAACAAAATGCTAGAAAAAATAAGGTCTCTCCCAAAATAAGACCGAGATAGGTTGTAAATTATGTCACATTTGACATAACTGACACATTTCAATTAATATTTTAATATTTTACAATTTCTTTGATATTTTATTTATAGAATCTTATGGCAATTTATACTTTTTTCACAAAGTTACTTGTTCTCTTACCATTTTTCTTTCTTATATTGCGCTTCTCACCCCTTCCCCCCTTGTCACATCTTGTTCCCTACTTGCCTGTGGATAGCCCCAAACGTCGTTAAAGAAATAAAATAGTTTAAAGCAAACTAAATACTCTAATTGAAGTGTACGTAACCGATTAAAATCCAATAAAAGAATCCAATGTTTCGTCAACATATTGATATATGTAGATTTCATCATACCACACTTGTGGATAGCTAAAACAGTTGGAGACTATCAGCACACGTCATTTTACGCCCTCGACCATTTCCACATTCTCTCATATCGGATCTTGATAACATACGAGATACAATGCCGTGGGTGGGACGGGTAGAGTGGGAAAGGTAGTAACTTTAATGATGTACCGTGATTAAGCCGTGAGAACCAACAGATTACTAGGAAAGCCACATTGTTAAATCGTTTATTTATAGGTACTCTCGAATAAAGCATTGTTATTTATCGCTGAAGCAATTATATTTGCGTTTTTGAATGCTTCTATAATTGGGTTGTGTACCAATCTTTAAATTTGGATAGTTTAAAGTATGATTAAAAAAAGAATAAATCGAATTAAAATATTGATAAGATATAATATTTAATATAAACTTACTAGCTGTCCCGGCCACGCGTTGCTGTGCCTAACGTAGCACCATCTATTGAATATTTACTCAATCTAGTCAACAGATTTCGATTTACTCAACAGAATATTTACTCAATCTAGTCAACAGATGTCGCCATCATCGTCGCCCGATGTCATATGTCATATACAGATAATTAATAGACAAATAATTAGCAATAAGATAAATAAATTGAGATGTAAGCTATCCTATCTTTCAAGTTGGATCAAACTGCACAGGGTGTACAAATTTGATTAAAATCGGTTAAGTAGTTTAGGAGTCCATCGGCGACAAACACGGACAAACAACGTGACACGTAATTTATATATATTAAGATTATGGCCTTAGCATAAAAGTACGACTCAATCGTGAAACGTTAAAATAGAAACAAAAATATTGCTTGCATAGACTTACACGTATACATAAAGCTCGAAGCTCGAAGTTCGGTGCGCTTTTTGTGAGTACAACGTACAATTTACAACGTTCTTCTTGATATCCTCTTAACATTAATTATTACCTTAAGAAAACCACGTACTCAACTAATAACCCACGCAACAGAGTTAAGAATCATTAAGAGCTTAAAGCTCTAGGAGCTTTTAATAATAAATGTAACATAATAAACTCTCTTATTTATAAAAAAAGAAAAACAAATCACTGATTATATTTATAAGAAAGAAAACTTTTGAGCTTTAAGTTCGTTGAACTTTAAACTTTTTTCACCCGTAGCTTTCCATTTTCCATTTAAATGTGTTTCGTGGTTTCAATCACTTATTTAGTATTTTCCGGGGTATTAATTGTTTCCATTTCAATTCCCTATATCCTGATCGCAACAAAACGTCACGTTTGACCCTGGGGCATGAACTCTGGGGAACCTTCATTTTATTGGTGTCACAAGGATTGTAAAATAATTTGTGTATTAAGTTAGAAATACGTTATAAATTACAAACCAAGGCCTAGTAGATAGTGTCACTTTTCTAATTTTAATTTTCATTAAGTAAAATTGTGATATAAAATATATAAATAGTATAGAGTAATTAAAAATTACCCAGTAAACATTTTGGAGTCACAGATTGAAAATGCGTATGATTTTTTTGTCACAAAATAATTCGATTTGATTTCAGTCGTTTAAAATAAGTACAAATGGAAAAATCACTTCACTACCGTACCAATACTGAATAAAGTTGCAATTTAACTATTAAAGTGTAACAAGGACAGATATATCTTGTTTCTTTTTCTATCATACTTTGGCTAAATGAATTAAAATTTTATCTCTATTAAAATAAATATTTTCAAATGTAAAATAAACAACAATTATATCTCCATTTAAATGTATTATGTTGAAAAGAGAAAGATTATTCTTATGATAAGAATATGACAATTTCTTTTCATATGTGACATCTATCTGAATTCCTTACTGGAACTTTACTTAGCTACGCTATTTCACCAAAATGTTTACTGGGTAATCTCAAACATGTAATTATTAAATTTGTAATTTTTTCATAATATTTGTAATAGGTTATTAAAGAAAGTGAGTATTTTCTAAAACTATCCCGCTAAACACAAAATATGTTACCTTACATTCAATGATAATATTCAGTAGTAATATTTTACTTAAACGACAGTTGATTCGTTATAATTCCTCTAATTCTAGAAAGTACTGGTTCAGATTTTATAATCCTTAAAAAGATGTTCTTAAGAAATTTTATGATTATGATATCAGGCAAAAAACAATAAAATAGGTCTAAAACTTTCACTTTTATGTAATATTATTATTATTTTATTTTTAATGCTATTGCCATTTGGCACTACATTTTTGTGCCTTAACTCATTTATATACATGTCATTGTGCTTAATTCAATTTTGATCCTTATTAAATCTAAACATTCTCATTTTTTTCAAACGAAAAAAATATATATATATAAAATACCTTATAAAAATAAAAACAAAACTGCTACTGCTATTACTTCGCTCCTCCTGCTACTGTCCCTCCTGTTTCTACTCTGCCATTCCTTTAGTTTTTTTTCTCTATCTCTGCCATCCATCTGCCTTAAAAAGGTTTAAAAAGCTTCAGCCTTCCTTCTTCTAGTTATTTCTGCCATCCATCTGTTCCTTCCTTGCCCCCTTTTAAGAACTGCCCAATATTCAGCTCACTCACTACTTTTTCCTTAGAATCAAACTTAATATGCTCCAGTGTTTCGTCCTCCGTTCCGCACACTCTACACATTCTTTCCTCACTACTTTCCCAGTATCTGTTTCCTTTTTCCTCATTTCCAAATCTAAACCTTGCTGTCCTTCTTATGTTTTTTATGTCTTTTTCTATTAAGTACTGAGGTATATTACTTTCCCAAATCCTTTTATATCTTGTATTGTAATTGCTTTTCTCGATTTTTCCCATTCTTCCGTTTTGCCCTTTCATGTAATAGTTAATTTTTGTTATATTAGAAAGATTTTAAGTTAATTAATTTAATGTCTGCTACCACCAACCAGGTCCAATATGTTGGCAGTTTTATGTGGGATATTGTAATGAAATGTTTCGTTGCCTAATAAGTTTATGACTATATTAACATATAATTAATCAATTTACCCGACTCTCTTAATTCATTCTTTTAAAAGTTACAAAATATTTAGTAAAAAGAAATTGGTAAAAATTCAATTATGTCTTTAATACTAAATACCTTTAAATTTAGTTTTCTTCTTCTTGCTTTAACGTTTTTTTTTATGATAAAAGTAAGTTACGCAAGAATTTCATATTTCATCTGATATTTACTCAATACCCTAAAACAAATAATAAAGATTTAAAAAGAAACATATTTGCTTTTACGTTTGGTATTAAAATTTTCAGAACTTAACAAAGGTCAATAATACGTATTGACCTCTGGTAAAATATATAAAACCTTTTCGGATTTAGTGTGTGTGTGTGCGTTTATTTGTATGTCGCGAGGCACTTGTCCTTTCTTTTGATATCGGAGTAAATTGACAGTCTATTACATTTGGTGATTATAGAAGGCTACATGAAGTACAACGAGCGCACTTAAAAGTATATATGAATTTCACACAACTGACACACGTCCTTATCCTAACTTGTTGTAATGTAACTGGACGGAACATGAGTTTATGTTACGTTGAACGGGGACTCTATTGAATGTGCGGACATAGATACATAATTCAAGTAGGATCCGTTAAGAAGCAGGATGTTGACAGGATCAGGAGCTTTATTAAATCTCCAGGATAGATTTATCTAAAGGTAAATGTCCTCTTCATTAACGCTGCAGTGCTCAAAGCAAAAGTTTTAAGGTAAAATTACTCAATTAAGTAAGATTTATTTTTAAATAATAAAGACGTTTTCAAAAAAGAATGAGAATTTTTGCTGAGTAAAAGATTCGCGATAAATATTTTATAAAGTTTTGTTTTTCATTGACTGATTATAAAAATCAACTAATTATAAATTCCCTTGACTTTTTGAACATGCCTGATCACTTCCAGTATTGAATGAAGTTACAAATAAACCATTAAAGTGTAACAAGGATAGATATATTATGTTTCTTTTTTTATGATACTTTGGTTAAATTAATTGAAATTTTATCTCTACTAAAATAAATATTTTCAAATAAACAACAAATATATCTCCATTTAAATGTGTGATATTGAAAAGAGAAACAATATTCTTTATGGAAAGATTCTGACAATTTGTTTTTCATAGATATAAATCTTCTAAATCTTTCCCGCTAAACACAAAATATGTTACTTTACATTCAATAATAATATTCAACATTTTACTTAAATCTAATTTTACTTAGATTATACGTTATAATCGCTCTAATACTGGAAAAGTACTACTTAAGATTTTATAATCCTTAAAAAGATGTTTTCAAAAAGTTTTATAATTATGTTAACATGTATTTAATCAATGTAACTTTGTAAATAATCAAATCCAAATAATAAGGCGCTGATCCAGTGATCGAAACCATCTTTATATCTTCTTTCTTTTTTCTTTTAAAACGTTACAAAATATTTAATAAATAGAAATTGGTAACAATTTAATTATGTCCTTAATAATAAATTCCCGTTAAATTTAGTTTTCTTCTTCTTGCTTTAACGTTTTTTACGGAAATATTGCGTTTTTATGTTGATTTAAAATGACAGCTCTTATTGAAAGACTATAGTTAAATTTTTTAAGCTTTTGCAGTAACAGTTTTATGCCAAATATTAAATTAGAACGTTTCTAAATTTGCGATGTGTTTTTGCAAATATTCAAGTAGAGCCAAAACAATTTTTATTGGATTGTAAAGGAATTTTCATGATAATATCATTATAATTCAACGGTAGCATGCACCCATAGTATTCTATGTAAATTTTACATTATGCATATCAAAATTGTCAGTTGTCATCATTTTAGAACCCCGAATAGTATAGAGAATAGTATTTTAGTAAAAAAAAAACCCCAGTAGCTAAAAATATTTCTGAAAAACCATTAATTTCATAAAATAAAATATATCTTCTCCTTTCAACTACGTAAACGTTTTTCAGAGCTTTATTTCAAAACTCTTTGATGCAATTTCCATTTTTTGTTTAAATTCGAGTTTATACGATATATAAAAAACCCTTACATTGATAAAAAGGGCTACCTACCTACATACTGAACTTTATCCTAACAAATATAATTAACAAATTCCTTTTTCTATGGACTGTACCATTTAAAAGTTCAAACATGAAAAGCAAACTGTTTTATTTGAAGTTGAAAATGCATTAGAAAATTTCCATACAATTTATAGGGTTTTTTATTTTTTAAAAGGGAAATTAGCATAAAGTGTAACCGATGATTCTAGTTAGGCGTAGAGGCTGACGCAACGTAGCTCCATTTCTCCCTCTCACATCCGTAGAGGTCCTGCTACGGTTGTTTGGATGGCGTTAACATAAAAAGTTTTGAAAAGAAAAGTTTTAAGAAGCGTTTACGTTATTATTATTATGTGCTTAGTCCAATTTATTAATTATGTTTTTTCTTGTAATATTTAATATTCATTGCTTTTTAAATTCTTTGAAATTAGGTTATATTCAACTTATTAGTTTGTTATTTAAATATTTTTAACAGTGTAATTAATTTGATAGTTAATTTTATGAATGTTATTCAAAATATAAAAAGAGAAAATGAAAAATTTGCATTCACTTTTTTTTATCTTTGTTTACATCGCAAAAGTATGTCTATACCTTCTAGGCAAACATGTGGACGAGGTTCATTTTAAAATAAAATATAACATAAAAACTACGACTTTTAAGTCGAGTAAATCTAAGATAATCGCAACTGAAAATTACTTAGCATGTGACAATATTGTTAAACGTTAAAAATTTAACTAATATGTTACGAGGGTAATTTAATAATTCCTGAACATTATTAAAATAAACGTGTGTAATGTATTGTATTTTATACCTACAGCGCACCTAGCGGTATGCCTCTATAAGCGCGTAATTGTTACTACCAACAACATTTTCTTCTTCAAGTTACGTGCTTACAATCATGATTATAGACTATACAAATTAGTGCGTAAGATTCTTCCTACAAGAGAATAAGCCACAAATTTTTTCACTAAATTACTAAATAAAATGAATTTTTAAAAAAGCACTTAGTCCAATTAAACCCCAAAAAATTGTTTCCATTAAAAACCATTTAATAAATAATTAAATGATAAACATTACATTAAAAATTTATGTTCGTAATTGTCACTTAAATGAGTTTTAAAAATAACATTATAAATATAACGGAGTATCCTATTAAGCAATATATTGTTGCTCTATTTTTACATTTACTTTAAAATTTTCTTTACAATATGGTTATAGGTATATCTTCTATTGCGTGATTAATGCGCTATAAATTTTATCGGGTTTTTGAAAAAAATATTGAAGTTAGAAAAATATTGTTTACAGAAGATCATTTTTCTTAAGGGAGGGGTTAGGGTTTTCACTTTCGAAAAATCCAATTTTTCTTTTTTGTTTTATCTTATTGTTTAACATTTCAAGAATATGTCCTTAAAATTTGAAGCCGACCTAAGCAATATTCTTGAAGTTATTGTCTTATTAATCCGGTATATTATATCGTATTATATGTTAATCAGGTATACAGTTTATTCATTGCTATAGTCCTGACGCGTTTTTCTCAAAACTACTTTTTCAAAGTCCGTGTTCACAGCCATTTAAAAACTAATTGACCGATTCATTTCAAACTTCGTACACATTTTCTACATATAAAATACCTCCCCCCAATGTTTAGATAAAAAAATTTCTTTTACATTAACTGTGTTTCCCACCCACAGAATGGCGGAATTTTTCGTGCAAAATAACAGTTTACACTTTACATGGCCGCCTAAAAATTTTAAATGAAAAAAAGAATTATCAGAGGCCGTTGGGGGAAGATTTAATTATAATTTAACTAAATTTTAATGGTTTTTCATTTTCAAATAATTTCCGGCCGAGTTATAGTGAACACCGCAAATTGTCTTTTTCCCAAGACCTTCTGGAAAAAGATTTGTTACCGGCTTATGCTTCAATATTGATGCATGATAAAATTATACAACATAGTCAAAAGTATGCTCAATAATGTACAAAAGGTTCGAATAAAATTGCTCAATCTATACTTGAGAAAAAAAATCGCAAAAAATGGGTTTTTATTTACGCTGAAACCCTAACCCCTCCCTTAAGTCAACAACAAATATAGAAACCATGACTTCGATATAAAAACTGAAATTTTAGTGTACATTTCCTCACGAGTTTATTTTAACGTTGTATAAAATACAACCGAGATATAACTTGCAATGTGTAACACAGCATGCGTACACGTAGGCCTAATGTTGAATTGATTATCTCAGTGTAATTCATAAAAGCTCGTGAATTAATCGTAACATGTGTGAGAGTGTGTTTGACAGGCAAGACAACACAAATAAAATGTTCTATTTTAAATTATAAATGTTAAAAAGTTTTAACATTTTGTTGTTGGTGTTAATGACGTAGAAATTGAGTAAATTATTGCTAACTTACGTGACTTAATAATGTATTCATGACGTCATCGAATTCATAGACGTCATTTGTTAAAATAAATTGAAGTAATTTAAATGAAGCTGAGTTAGTTAATAAATTGTGACATAGATGGCTTCGAAACGTTAAAAGGTTATTAATTTTACATTGATTAGTGACACTGTACTCTACTGTAATGGTTATTTGTTTTAGTATTTATTCATATATTCAACATTTTAATGAGTTCTAAAAGTTTAAAAAGAGAAGTACGTTAACACTGAATAAGAGATACATATATTGAATAATGTAAAATACAAGTTAGACTTAAAAATTAAAAAGAAATAACGAACAGTAATACAGTTACAAAAGAATTAAAAATTTATTGTATATAATCCAAATTGGATCAAAGGTTCTAATTAAAAATTACATTATTATATGCCCTAGAGGGTAACTATGAATCTCTTAAGCTGCTACGTTGCACTTAATTTTCAGGAAAGTGTTTACTCCCAAGCGAGTAAATTAACAAAAAATGTCACATTTAATTTACAACCCCCATAATTAGTTTAGAAAGGAAAATGAAAAACCTTGGATATTTAATTTTGCGCGTAGGGGTTTTAACTTTGTTGAACATATGATATTGTTAGGCCGCGTTCACACTTGCGTGTTCGATTATTTGTGCAATTTCAACACCTGAAATCGTATGACACATTCAATTAAATCAAATAACAGTTAGATTATTTACAGTTATTAGTTTACTATAACATAAATACTTGGCAAAAAGTGTTAATAGGCTTCTGTCCTCATTTTTTAGTGGTCGATTTTTCAATTGTTGATTGAAATTGATGTTAATAAATGTAGATTGGCGTGTCTATTTTATTAGATATCTAAATATTGATGGAGATATAGCAATTAAAAGTTTGAATTGTAGTTTTAGCACTAGAAATGGTCGTCCATATTTGTATAACGTGAAATGCATTTTAACGTCAGTTATTTGTTGATTAGGTCAGTGCCGTGGTAATGTTTTGTAGCCGTTGGTAGTCGAAATAATCAAGTCAAGTCAAAGAATAATGAGTTTTTGTTTTATTTAACCCTGTTACGACAGACATAATATTGGAATTTTATTGTTCCTTGAAATAGCTGTAAATAATATTTGATATTTTGATATATAAATACATATAGCAGAAATTTATGAGCTGTAAGGTTGGTAACCTTACACAAGGATTGTGATGTCACATACACTTGAAATGTGTACAACGTTGAATCTCTTTAATAATTAAAGAGACAAAATGATTTTTTTAATTGTTAATATCTCTTAACATATAAGGAGTTATTAAAAAATAATTGAACATTTGAGGTTCTAGTAACCCACTTTATCAATATATAGTACACTTAAGACATTAATTAAGACATAGGACACAGGCCCATTGTCGGTAATAAATGTTTAGATACGTTCATACAAACATTTTTTCGTGTCGTAGTAATGTCGAATAGCCTAATTATAATTTGAGTAAGATTTTTCGAAGCACGTTCTAAGCCACAGGTAGAAAATATATTTGGGTACGTTAAGGAAAAGTACTTTCGTATTTTAAAGCTTAAGTTTATGGGGTGAGGTTCTGATATTTTACCTGCGTTTTTGATTCTTCTTGTAATACTTTCGAAACGAATACTCTTTTTTTTTGTCCATAAGTCACCCGATTCGTATTTTATACGCTTCGGAACCTAATTGTTTGTAGGAGTAGGTTATATTTTAATGACATTTTAATGAAAGCAAACATTTGGGCGCTTTGATCTATTCTATTTTATCGACACCATACCGAAAATGTTCGTACACAAAGGATTCCAAATGTTTGCCAAATGAGCACGAATTTTGTGTTCACAAACGTGTCTTCGTACACAACTACCAAATGTTTGGACTCGAACACGCAAGTGTGAACGCGGCCATACACATTGACATTAAAAATATAAAAACCTTTAAGAAGAAAAATTAACTCATTTTTAATAAGTAATGCCTGAAAGCTTTTGTTTTAATGAAAATGATAAGGAAGATAGGGGTAATAGTGAATACACGAAAGAAGAGTTTAAAAGAGAAATGGAAATATTAGAACACATAGCGACAAGATGTAAAATAAGGAAATAGAAAGTGTAATACCATGGAAAATATAATGAAAAGAGAAAAGAAATGAAGAAGAAAGAAAATCAAAAGAATAGGGATAAAGAACTGATAGAACATCAAAAAATATGTATGGATATGGAAGTTAATTGGTAAAATGTATATAGTCCGTGGATTATTTTGCTGTATTGTTTTAGAGGAGCTAATATTTAAGATATGCTAGAAACTGTAACACATAGATTAATAAAATTGACTAAATATTATTGACAACATAATAAAAATTATATTAAGTAAATTGTAAACAATAATTTCTAAATTTGAAATATATTCAATATCTAATTTTTTTCAGGTTGTTGTTCCTAAGCGGGCGACATTGATGTTAGACCGTCTCTTAATTGCATTACAGCACGCTCTGGAGGATGGTGGCGGTACTTCTTACGAAAACAGACCTGAAAGCATTTATAGAAACAACGCCCCAATAGCCCATCGCCTCGTAGACCGTTCAGAAGGACGAAATTCGGTAAGAAACATGTATTTTCTGTAACATCAAATTCTGTCTCGTTTTTCGTTTAAAAGGTTTTTTACATTCGTTTTATTTTTCTTTTACGCTCCTTTTACATTCTTCTTACGTTCAAGTTTAACTAAGAAATTGACATGGACGTTAATAAACACCCTATACTTAAAGTCATACGGTGTACGATGAAATTTAAGCTAAAACTGTCCACTTTACACTACTGAAACATGACTCCACAATGACAAATATTTAACAATAATAAATTTGTTTTTTATTAATTACATTTTTATTAAATTTCGTTTTAGGAGTTGAAAAGGAGAGCCATGACCACCACCACTCAGAGATACGCTTATCGGCAGTGTTACTTCAACCCCGTGTCTTGCTTCAGGAAATAAACGGACAAGAAATCACACTAAATCAACATCGAAAGGGAGAGGAGAATGACTGACGTTTAGCCAGCGTAGAAAGTCTTTAACCTTTTAATCTTTAGTAATTTTATTGTTGGTATACTTGGTATTTGAAAATAATCTAGCAAGCGATATTTTTTACAGGTTAAATATTAACAAACCTCATACTTGCATCTAAATGTATCTACTACATAAATGTTACGTAGAAATTTGGACTAATTAATGTGTCATTAGTCGTGCTTGTGTTTATTTATGACGCAAATATCATATTCAAACTAGACAAGACACTTCTAACCTCTAAACCTTCTTGTAATTTATTATTTATTTAAAATGAATATAATTCTCTTCATGTGACACAATTTACATTCAAGTGTGAAATAACATATGAAATGAAGATTTATTTAGTTCACCGTCTAAATATTCTAATTATCTTTACATTTGACACCCAACTGTTTACATATGTGAACATTAGACTTCATTCCATGAATTTAAACTTTAGAGACCACAAAGGTGTTGCTACTAATTGGCTTAATGGTACAGTATCAGATTGAGTTGAGTTTCTTGGATACTTGAGAGATTCTACACACATTTACGAGTTTATAATTCAAAGTGTGTTAGTATATCATAATAAGTGTTTGTAGCTATCTTCAAGTTAACGAGTTTTGTTTGAAATTGTAGTTTGCTTCAGTCACAAAAATAGAATATTTTAATTTCATAGATAATTATATTTATTAATTTTGTGTCACGTAAAAATTGTAATAGTTTATTAATATTAATGTCATTGTCATGAAATATGTCATTAATGTTATAGTCTAGTTGTAAATTTTGTCTTCTCTGGTGAAATTTATTGCATTGTAGTAGCAGGTGTTCAAATGTTAATTCTTTCTAATTGATTGATTCTTTCTATTGTTGATACAACATAAACTTCAACCAACAACCTGCTCACAGACGTACAACTTCCTCATGGCATGTTGACAACCTTATTGGTAGTCTATAGTGCCCATTATATAACTATTATTAATATTTCTATGAGAATATGTTTCTTTAATATTATGCATTTTACTTAATGCAAACCAATGCTACGACAATATGAAGTACCAATGGGCTTGTGTCCTCATTTTTTAGTGGTCGATTTTTCAATTGTTGATTGAAATTGATGTTAATAAATGTGTATTGGCGTGTCTATTTTATTAAATATCTAAATGTTGACGGAGATATAGCAATTAAAAGTTTGAATTGTAGTTTTAGCGCTAGATATGGTCGGCCATATTCGTATGACGTGAAATGCATTTTAACGTCAGTTATTTGTTGAGTAGGTGGTAATGTTTTGTAGCTGTTGGTAGTCGAATAATTTAGTCAAGTCAAAGAATAATAAGTTTTTATTTTATTTAACCCTGCTAAGGCAGACATAAGGAATTTGAGTCTTGAAATAGCTGTAAATAATATTTGATATTTTGATATATAAATACATATAGCAAAGATTTATGAGCTGTATGGTTGGTAACCTTACACAAGGATTGTGATGTCACATGCACTTGGAATGTGTACAACGTTGAATCCCTTTATTAATTAAAGAGACAAAATGACTTTTCTAATTGTTAATATCTTTTAACATATAAGGAGTTATTAAAAAATAATTGAACATTTGAGGTTCTAGTAACCAACTTCATCAATATATAGTACACTTTTATAAAAATTAAGACATAGGACACAAACCCATTATTTTCAAATACCAAATAATATCTAGTTGTTATTTAAACTATCTGTTCTTAATTAAATATTAATGAATACATATTTAAATTTAATATATTAACTAATATCAATTTTTAATGAACTATCTAAAGTAATACATAATCAAAATACAAGTATTTGTATTATAATTACAAAAAGAATTTAAGAAATATAAAAGAATATATAATAATAATAATTTCAAGAATTATAAAAAAGAAACTAACTTATATTTGTTGTTGCAGTAATTTAAATAATTAGTTTTATATTATTTATTATATTAGTTTTATATAACATTATTATTTAGCATACTTATTATAAAATATATATATATATATATATATATATATATATATATATATATATATATATATATATATATATATATATATATAGGTTAATATTAAAAGTGAAAATCAAAACTGAAAACTCTCTACATATCTGTCAAACAGAGATCTCGGTTCAATTGTGACGTAGATACAATTCATTTTGATGAAGCGATTGAATCCAGTCACAATTGATATTTTTTGGAAGAAACGCTCTCACGCAGTGCTGATTACTGATTTATAATTTAGAGAAGTTAACACAGTTTATAATGAAAATATATTGAGAGCCCACTTAATGTTTCATGTTATAGTGATTTTGTTAATTATTACTTAATGAGTTCATGTTGCCAGACCTGTTTACGGAATCATGGTTTTAACGATAATCATTATCATTAAGTAGGGAACAATACAATAGTGTTGCCAGCGAAGGAACTTTTCAAGAATTGACAGAATAAAAATTATTTATTTACTATATATAGTTAGTTTACTAGTATTTGTTTACAGAATTATAAAATGAACCGCTTTTATAATTATTTATAAAGTTATATTATAAAATAAGTTTTAATATGATTTAGTCTTACAATTGTTAAGTACGCAGATCAAAATTGAATTTATTAACCTAGTAGAAAATATCTGTTTCATAAATGTTACATATCTATTACGTACATTTTACTTTAACTACATTTCCTACTTAACCTGATACAAAACTACAAAATGTATATAATTATAAATGTTAATTTATTGTTTCTTAATATATATTATATTTATTAATAATTTCTTTCTTTGTAAATTAACAACTTTAATGTGTTTTATAAAATATTTAATAATCTTATTAAATTTATTCTGATTTTAAGCTCTATAAAAACTATTCGATATATTAAACCATAATTGTTAATTAGAAAATTATATTATGTAGTTATATTCCTGAATATCGTGTATTAAAAACCTATAATTAATTTTGTGTTTTTTTACTATTTTATTTATAATGCTTTCAATTTTATATAAAGAAGCTTTAAAGCTTTTTATAATTTTTGAGAGCTTTAAAGATTAAAAGTATTATTAGATAATGTGGGTTTATATGTATAGAACCATGTAATCGCAAGATCTTTGTTAAAGGTTATTATAATGTGTATTTAATTATTTACATTTATTTTACGTTTAATTTAGCTAAATAATTGAAGTGATTATATTATTTTCGGTTCATTTCATAAATTAGTTAAGTAACCCTAATGCGATGTAAGTAGTTCATAGCATATTTTAAAAGTAGTATGAGAACTGAGGAATTATATAGTTAAATTTATTAAGAAATGTATTTGCTACTAATTATTATACTTTGCACTCTATATTATAGAAGAATATTTATTGCAATGGTGTGAATCTTTGCTATATCACTTTTAAAATCTGTTCAAATACAAATATGGTAATTGAATCGATATTAAACCGGTAAACAGTTTTAAGTATTAGCAAGTATTAGTACCGTATATGTAAAGTAAAATGCTTTTGATTTCGATTTTGATTTCGAGCAGGACTTATAATAATAGTTATTTAAAAGCGGTTGCCAGCTATTCTAAAAATATTATTTAAACATTTGTTGGAACGTATATATTCCTACTCGTGTGCAGCGAGAATCTAAATGAAAGTAATATTTATAGACTGGATTAGAAATTTAATGGTTTTTAATTTTGATAAATAATTCGCGTTGATACATATATTAATTAATAGCTTATTAATTATGCATGCATTATATTAATAGTTGTGATTGTATTTATCGTGTTGATATTAATTTTTAAAAGTATGGAATAAATATGTGGCCATAGTTGTAGACAGGACCGTTTCAACATATATTAGAAACGTCCCTGAAAAGACGAAATAGGGACACGAAAGTAGTGTCTTTTTTCTTGGATAAATAATAATAAAATGTTGAAATTTCTAGCTTTATGTAAGAAAGTGATTTATCCTTCTTTAGAAAAAGTACATTTACATTTAAGTACATCGAACTGTATCATCATAATCTTCGTTTGACTGAAATTGATGTTAATAAATGTGTATTGGCGTGTCTATTTTATTAATTATCTAAATATTGACGGAGATATAGCAATTAAAAGTTTGAATTGTAGTTTTAGGGCTAGAAATGGTCGGCCATATTTGTATGACGTGAAATGCATTTTAACGTCAGTTATTTGTTGAGTAGGTCAGTGCTGTGGTAATGTTTTGTAACTGTTGGTACTCGAAATAATCAAGTCAAGTCAAAGAATAATAAGTTTTTATTTTATTTAACCCTGCTAAGACAGACATAGTATTGAAATTTTATTGTTCCTTGAAATAGCTGTAAATAATATTTGATATTTTGATATATAAATACATATAGCAGAGATTTATTATCTGTAAGGTTGGTAAACTTACACAAGGATTGTGATGTCACATGCACTTGGTATGTGTACAACGTTGAGTCCCTTTAATATTTAAAGAGAAAAAATGGCTTTTATAGAAATTAAGACATAGGACACAAGCCCATTCGCATAGATGATCCTGACACCTTCTGCATTTATGATAAATAAATACTAGTTTTAACGTATTCAAACTTCTCTCAGCAGACAGCAAAAGTATTTATTTGGGTATGCAACTGCAAAACATGATGCAATTTGTTTTCTATTTTTCTGTTCTATATATTTTGAAAGTTAAACAAAAAATTAAAGATATTGTGAAGCTTTTTTAAAGCAGAAAAATGTTCAGTCATTCCTTCCCAGTAAACGATTTGGTGAAGTGTCCTATTTGGTGAAGTTCGAGTCACTCGTACAATTCTATTCTAACGCTTTACAAGTTCTCTACCTGTCACAGATTTTGTGTTAGTTTTTCATAATAATATTCTTTCTTTTTCCAACATCATTCATTAAGTATTTCTGTTTCTTTCCCACATGGGTATATTTTTATTATCCGGTCATAAATCATAAACCTACTCCGCTTTTAATTCAGCAGTGAACCGTCGTTGCAATGTCTGTAGCTCATAAAAAGGACCTTTCCTTTGAACGACTGAATAGAAAACGAACACGTTCCAGACAAAAAATTCATGATACGTAATAAAAATTAAGTAGAATTTACTCCAAAATGTTTACTGGGTTGTTGATTTGTTTAAACTAATTTTAAAAAATAATCCATCCGGAAGTGTTCACGAGGATTTGTGTATGGCTCATTATGTGAATTTTCTTTTTCTGTTCTCTAATTTTTTCAGTACTTTTTCTGTCATTTGATTGAGTACAGTTCTTCAGAAATTTTTGTGTTTCTCTCATCAGTGGCAAGACTAATAAGGGAGCATATATTTTATTCTTGACAGTAATGGATTAACACTAATAAACTCTCTTAAAACATCAAGCCAAATTTTCAGGCTTCAGTAAAATTTATTAAAATAGATAATTCGTCTAATCCTGCACTTACAGAACCTGTGATATATATAAATATACAACACATGAGGAGGTGGTGAGCCTGTATAAAAGGCTGCAGTCAGGCGTACGGAACACTCCAATATTCCTTTAACTTGTTAGTATTCAATTACTGCTCCGCTAACCAGCAACAAGTACATACAACACAAACCGGTTTAGTAATCCTAAAAGCTCTAAACAATTTTATTGTGCTTTTTCATTACTTACTTTATAAAGTTTTTAGAAGCTGTGTCAACTTTTTTGAGCTTATACTTATTTTAAATTATGTGTGCTGGTTTTGGATTGAAATTTGGTATTCTTATGGTACTGGGTATCATGTCGGGTTCTTGGGGCTTCGATTTACCATCGTACCCCCTTCAACGGTCTGACGGTCAAGATTATGAAGCAGGTGTTAATTACAACGAATACAGGGTGAGTATAATGAAGGGAGAAAAAGGAAGATGAAGAATGGAATGAAGATGCATTTGCATGGTAGAGCGATGAATAAAAAGATTCAACATTTGAAGTCTCATTTTTTTCAGGTAGTTATTCCTAGACAGCAGATGTTGATGTTATTACGTCGATTACTTGCATCACAGCGTCCTCTCGAAGATGGTGGAAGTACTTCTTACGAAAGCAGACCTGAAAGCAATTACAGAAACAACGCCCCTACAGCCCATCGCCGTACATACCGTTCGCCAGCCAAACCGGTGAGAAACATGTACACACCGCCCCACTAGAGCTTAGTACACTAGTGGAAACAAATGGCCACTTCATATAATTTTTCAACCTTATGCCACCAAGATCTGTACGTACCGTTTGCGCATCAGACCCTTCTGCGCCAAATCTAGACTAACTCTATACTCTATACTCTATTCTAACAAATACTCGGATGTAACAATGACATTTTACTGTGTTTATAACTAATTACATTTTTATTAAACTCCGTTTAGCAGCAAGCCACCACTGTGAGGTACGCATGGCGTCAGTGTTACCACAATCCTGTGTCTTGCTTCAAGAAATAAATGGACAAGAACACCGTACGTGTTGCTCTGTATTTTATCGTTTTGCACCAGAACTGTTGTTTTTCGACTTTGAAAAAAACACAAACAAAAACTATGTAAAAAATAAATAGACAGAAATGCACAATTATTACAGGTTTTGAAATCGCAGTAATATAATAAAAAAAGATTATAAAAAAAACAATGTGTTGAATTTTATTGGTTGGTTATTAATAGTAACTTGATGTAAAAATTGAGTGCTTAAAAAGACATTGTGATAACTAGAGAGTTGCTGCACTTATTACACATATTTTATACTTCTTTCTTTAATAGAACATAGAATACTTGCCGGAATATTGTGCCGGATGCTCGAAGCAGCTGCACGAGAAAGTCTAGCGTTAACTAGCGTAGAAAGTCTTTAATATTTTAATTTTTAGTGCACCCTTAAACAAATTTTATACATTTTAGAACATTGAAAAAAAATTTAGTTCCCAGTATATTAATTTTCATAACATATACAGTGCATTTTACGAACTGGTTTCTAATTTTGATACGCATTTGTATATATGTAATTTGTATTGAAATGTTGGTATATTTGTTATTTGATATTAAAGATAATAATGTGTGTTTAATTATTTACATTTATGTTACATTTGATTTAGTTAAATATTTATTAGGTAATTATATTTACATTAATGCATTCTAAGTAGTTTATAGCATATTTTTAAGTGTAACAATACAACTGTGAAATTATAAAGTAAAATTTATTCGCTATTATGTAAATAATTTATTATTATATCAGATTAAAATATTTATTGAAAAGGTTTGAATCGTTGCTAGATCACATTATTAATCTAAATAAAATGCTAAAAAAATAAATTTTATTGAAACTTATAAGCTATAATTAATAAAACAATAATTAATACTGAAACATATGCAGATATACGATGACGCATATTACTTATGCTGTACTATTCTTACAACTAAAAAAATTGCTTTAAAAATCACTGCTCAAGGAAATGTAGATGTTTTAAAACTAATGCAGCTGCAATCTCAAATTCGGGAATCGTCGTAACCCTTCGAGTTTATTGACACGAATAGATTGCATCATAATTAATTAGTTTTAAAATATCTTAGCAGGAGGTACTATTAAAGTATTTTGTAAATAATTATTTACTCTTAACGAAAAAATTATATTTATTATTATTATGTTGTAGATTGTTATAATAACCTTGTGAATCAATTTATATTAAGTTTTCGTGTATTAGATTTTTTTTTCTGTGTGCAATTATAACCTAACTTATGCAACAAGTTATACACATCATTAGTGTGCAGTTTGATTGGTTGCTGTTTCGTAGGTGTAGTGTGACAACTGTGTTCTGCTAGTGATAAAACGTTGTTATTGTGACTTGTTAATATGTATCAATTTTAAATTACATATATTTGTAATATGTGTAATTAGTTACACAACTTATTTAATAAAACTATACCGTTAATTGCTTGACTTTTCTAAAAGTGAAAGTGTTAATATGAGTGACATTACTTTGACAGATTTTCTAACCTCACAAATCGATATACATATCCATTCATACTGTGTTTATCAAATTGTTGAAGAAAAATGAGAACATTAATTACATACAGATACAGTTTATAATGTAAGTCCTTTGTTGTGAAAATATATATTTAACAAGATAGAACTTGTGTCATATCAAATATCAACAAACACCTGTTCAACCACTTCATTTAAAATCTATTGTGTCACACTGTATTGCAGTGTTTGAAAATGAAATATACTAAAGAGACGTTGTGTTTTGCAGAACTCCTGGTGCTGGGGATTTCAAGGTCACTGCGTTTCCTGTCAGAATGGTGAGTTCACTCTTTGGAATGTTGTTTTTATTTTAACATCTGTCTTTGTACAAGCGTACCTTTTATTAAATGTAATATGATATTTTGCTGATAATTTTATGTAGTTGCGTTTGACATTGAAAATAATGATGTATTTTAAACGTAAACATGTAGGGAGAGATTTGGGATCGTTAAAACTCAATAATATGTTGCGTTTAAGTAAAACTATAACTATAACAGTAGGTGGGAATGATATTTTGTGTTCATATACAGTGAGTGTAAAAAGTATTCGTACACCTCGGTATGCAAGAAGAAAAACGAATTTCCTAGGCTTCCTGGTATATATTTTCTAAAAAACAAAATAGTATCAAACACTTCAAGGTTACAGCACTTTATTTATTACAAAAGAAATAAATTAAAAGAAAGACTGAGTGCGTGGTAAAAATAAATACGCACAATATATTCGAAACTAGCTTTTACCCCCGTCGCAAGCGACGTTTGTTTTTTGTGAGTAGCTTGAATTTCATGTCAAAATTTAATTCCATTTTTAAATTGAAATAATAAATAAACTCGTTCTATATTAATTTTGCATATAATAACAATTAATTTTTCATAAAAACTGACTAAGAAAATATATTTTCTATATCAAAATAAAAAATATTTTGAATTTAAGCGATATTTGAACAACTTTTTTTCAACATTTGGGATTTTTTTTTCGATTCGTAAATAAGTTACCACGGTTAGCCTATATACAAAATTTAAACTTTCTAGCACAATTTTTACTCTCGGAAAATACAGCCCCCGTGCCCCCCAATAAAATTTTGAAATTTTGAATTTTTTTTTATTAATAATATACTTAATTATTTTAGAATCCAGAATATGAATTTTCTCCAAAGTTCCCTACCGGGCCCCCCAATTTCTTTAACCCCTCCCTTTTTCAATTTTTGAATTTCTAATTTTTGGGAAATGTCAGCATTAAATAGCTTAATACACATGCAAAATTTCAACTTTCTATCTTTTACGAATTAAAAGTAATACAGCAAAAAAGGGATCACTTTTATCCAGTTTTTCCAAAATTACGGGTTTCCAGGAATTTCAGGGAAAAATCCGGGGACGCCAAAAGTCTTAGAATTTTTTTCTCTACGAAATAGGAAATTTTTTAAAACTTCCCTGGAGCCGTTTTCGAGATGCCATACAAAATTTGAACCAAACATATAAGAAAACAAATATACACCTGGGACATTATAATATACTTGAGTTTACCCCCGTCGCAATGCGACGTCTTTTTGGCGTGTATCATTTGAATCAAATAAAATAATTCGTAAATAAATTTCATATTTGACTGTTCTATTTTTAAATTGAAATAATAAATAAACTCGCGCACATATTCATTAACACATATAAATTGACTAAAAAAATATATTTTTTTATCAAAATAAAAATTATTTTCAATTTATGCGTTATTTGACCAACTTTTTTTCAAAATTTGGGATTTTTTTTTTCGATTCGTAAATAAGTTTCCAAGGTTAGCCTATATACAAAATTTCAACTTTCTAGCACAATTTTTACTCTCGGCAAATACTGCCCCCGTGCCCCCAACTAAAATTTTGAAATTTTGAATTTTCTTTTATTAATAATATACTTAATTATTCTAGAATCCAGAATATGAACTTTCTCCAAAGTTCCCTACCGGGCCCCCGAATTTCTTTAACCCCCCCTTTTTCAATTTTTGAATTTCTAATTTTTGAGAAATGTCAGCATTGAATACCTTAATACACATGCAAAATTTCAACTTTCTATCTTTTACGAATTAAAAGTAATACAGCAAAAAGGGTTCACTTTTTTTCCAGTTTTTCCAAAATTACGGGTTTCCAGGAAATTCAGGCAAAAATCCGGGGACGCCAAAAGTCTTAGAATTTTTTTCTCTACGAAATAGGAAATTTTTAAAAACTTCCCTGGAGCCGTTTTCGAGATGCCATACAAAATTTGAACCAAACATATAAGAAAACAAATATACACCTGGGACATTATAATATACTAGCTTTTACCCCCGTCGCAAGCGACGTTTGTTTTTTATGAGTGGCTTGAATTTCATGTCAAAATTTAATTCCATTTTTAAATTGAAATAATAAATAAACTCGTCCTATATTAATTTTAAATTTAATAACAATTAATTTTTCATACAAACTGACTAAGAAAATACATTTTTTATATCAAAATAAAAAATATTTTGAATTTATGCGATATTTGGACAACTTTTTTTAAAAATTTGTGATTTTTTTTTCGATTCGTAAATAAGTTACCAAGGTTAGCCTATATACAAAATTTAAACTTTCTAGCACAATTTTTACTCTCGGCAAATACTGCCTCCGTGCCCCCCAATAAAATTTTGAAATTTTGAATTTTTTTTTTATTAATAATATACTTAATTATTCTAGAATCCAGAAAATGAATTTTCTCCAAAGTTCCCTACCGGGCCCCCGAATTTCTTTAACCCCCCCTTTTTCAATTTTTTAATTTCTAATTTTTTAGAAATGTCAGCATTGAATACCTCAATACACATGCAAAATTTCAACTTTCTATCTTATACGAATTAAAAGTAATACAGCAAAAAAGGGATCACTTTTTTCCAGTTTTTCCAAAATTACGGGTTTCCAGGAAATTCAGGGAAAAATCCGGGGACGCCAAAAGTCTTAGAATTTTTTTCTCTACGAAATAGGCAATTTTCAAAAACTTCCCTGGAGCCGTTTTCGAGATGCCATACAAAATTCGAACCAAACATATAAACACATAAACATATAAGAATATAAATATACACCTGGGACATTATAATATACTTGAGTTTACCCCGTCGCAATGCGACGTCTTTTTGGCGTGTATCATTTGAATCCAATAAAATAATTCGTAAATAAATTTCATATTTCACTGTTCTATTTTTAAATTGAAATAATAAATAAACTCGCACATATACATTGACGCATATAAATTGACTAAAAAATATATTTTTTTTATCAAAATAAAAAATATTTTCAATTTATTGCTTTATTTGACCAACTTTTTTTCAAAATTTGGAATTTTTTTTTTCGATTCGTAAATAAGTTACCAAGGTTAGCCTACATACAAAATTTCAATTTTCTAGCACAATTTTTACTCTCGGCAAATACTGCCCCCGTGCCCCCCAATAAAATTTTGAATTTTTTTTTTATTAATAATATACTTAATTATTCTAGAATCCAGAAAATGAATTTTCTCCAATGTTCCCTACCGGGCCCCCGAATTTCTTTAACCCCCCTTTTTCAATTTTTGAATTTCTAATTTTTGACAAATATCAGCATTAAATAGCTTAATACACATGCAAAATTTCAACTTTCTATCTTTTACGACTTAAAAGTAATACAGCAAAAAAGGGATCACTTTTTTTCCAGTTTTTCCAAAATAACGGGTTTCCAGGAAATTCAGGGAAAAATCCGGGGACGCCAAAAGTCTTAGAATTTTTCTCTCTACGAAATAGGCAATTTTCAAAAACTTCCCTGGAGCCGTTTTCGAGATGCCATACAAAATTTGAACCAAACATATAAACATACTAGCTTTTACCCCCGTCGCAAGCGACGTTTGTTTTTATGAGTGGCTTGAATTTCGTGTCAAAATTTAATTCCATTTTTAAATTGAAATAATAAATAAACTCGTCCTATATTGATTTTACATTTAATAACAATTGATTTTTCATACAAACTGACTAAAAAAATACATTTTTTATATCAAAATAAAAAATATTTTGAATTTATGCGATATTTGAACAACTTTCTTTCAAAATTTGGGATTTTTTTTCGATTCGTAAATAAGTTACCAAGGTTAGCCTATATACAAAAGTTAAACTTTCTAGCACAATTTTTACTCTCAGCAAATACTGCCCCCGTGCCTCCCAATACAATTTTGAATTTTTGTTTTATTAATAATATACTTAATTATTCTAGAATCCAGAAAATGAATTTTCTCCAAAGTTCCCTACCGGGCCTCCGAATTTCTTTAACCCCCCCTTTTTAATTTTTGAATTTCTAATTTTTGAGAAATGTCAGCATTGAATACCTTAATACACATGCAAAATTTCAACTTTCTATCTTATACGAATTAATAGTAATACAGCAAAAAAGGGATCACTTTTTTCCAGTTTTTCCAAAATTACGGGTTTCCAGGAAATTCAGGGAAAAATCCGGGGACGCCAAAAGTCTAAGAATTTTTTTCTCTACGAAATAGGAAATTTTTAAAAACTTCCCTGGAGCCGTTTTCGAGATGCCATACAAAATTCGAACCAAACATATAAACACATAAACATATATAAACATATACACCTTGGACATTATAATATACTTGAGTTTCCCCCGTCACGCTGCGACGTCTTTTTGGCGTGTATCATTTGAATCCAATAAAATAATTCGTAATTAAATTTCATATTTAACTGTTCTATTTTTAAATTGAAATAATAAATAAACTCGCACATATACATTAACACATATAAATTGACTAAAAAAATATTTTTTTTTTATCAAAATAAAAAATATTTTCAATTTATGCGTTATTTGACCAACTTTTTTTTCAAAATTTGGGATTTTTTTTTTCGATTCGGAAATAAGTTACCAAGGTTAGCCTATATACAAAATTTCAACTTTCTAGCACAATTTTTACTCTCGGCAAATACTGCCCCCCGTGCCCCCAAACAAAATTTTGAAATTTTGAATTTCTTTTTATTAATAATATACTTAATTATTCTAGAATCCAGAATATGAACTTTCTCAAAAGTTCCCTACCGGGCCCCCGAATTTTTTGAACCCCCCCTTTTTCAATTTTTTTATTTTTTTTTTTTGAGAAATGTCAGCATTGAGTACCTTAATACACATGCAAAATTTCAACTTTCTATCTTTTACTAATTAAAAGTTATAGAGCAAAAAAGGGATCACTTTTTTTCCAGTTTTTCCAAAATTACGGGTTTCCAGGAAATTCAGGGAAAAATCCGGGGACGCCAAAGGTCTTAGAATTTTTTTCTCTACGAAATAGGAAATTTTTAAAAAGATCGCCGGAGCCGTTTTCGCGCTGCCATACAAAATTCAGTACCAAACATATAAGAATATAAGAATATAAGAATATAAGAATATAAGAATATAAACATATAAGAATAGATTCAAACACCTGGGACATTATAATATATGATAAGAAAATAAGAATATAAGAATATAAATATACACCTGGGACATTATAATATACTAGCTTATACCCCCGTCGCAAGCGACGTCTGTTTTTTGGGTGTGGCTTGAATTTCATGTCAAAGGCTCACTTTTTTTCTAGTTTTTCCCAAATTACGGGTTTCCAGGAAATTCAGGGAAAAATCCGGGGACGCCAAAAGTCTTAGAATTTTTTTCTCTACAAAATAGGCAATTTTCAAAAACATTGACAGAGCCGTTTTCGCGCTGCCATACAATATTTACTACATATAAGAATATAAGATCCCTAGAGTTTACCCCCGTTGCAATGCGACGTCTTTTTGGCGTGTATCATTTGAATCCAATAAAATAATTCGTAATTAAATTTCATATTTAACTGTTCTATTTTTAAATTGAAATAATAAATAAACTCGCGCACATATACACACATATAAATTGACTAAAAAATTTAATTTTTTTTTCAAAATAAAAAATATTTTCAATTTATGCGTTATTTGACCAACTTTTTTTTAAAATTTTGAATTTTTTTTTTCGATTCGTAAATAAGTTACCAAGGTTAGCGTATATACAAAATTTCAACTTTCTAGCACAATTTTTACTCTCGGCAAATACTGCCCCCGTGCCCCCAAATAAAATTTTGGAATTTTGAATTTTTTTTTATTAATAATATACTTAATTATTTTAGAATCCAGAATATGAACTTTCTCCAAAGTTCCCTACCGGGCCCCCAAATTTCTTCAACCCCCCCTTTTTCAATTTTTGAATTTCTAATTTTTGAGAAATGTCAGCATTGATTACCTTAATACAGATGCAAAATTTTAACTTTCTATCTCTTACCAATTAAAAGTAATACAGCAAAAAAGGGCTCACTTTTTTTCCAGTTTTTTCAAAATAACGGGTTTCCAGGAAATTCAGGGAAAAATCCAGGGACGCCAAAAGTCTTAGAATTTTTTTCTCTACGAAATAGGCAATTTTCAAAAACTTCCCTGGAGCCGTTTTCGAGATGCCATACAAAATTCGAACCAAACATATAAACATATAAGAATATAAGAATACTAGCTTTTACCCCCGTCGCAAGCGACGTTTGTTTTTATGAGTGGCTTGAATTTCGTGTCAAAATTTAATTTCATTTTTAAATTGAAATAATAAATAAACTCGTCCTATATTGATTTTACATTTAATAACAATTGATTTTTCATACAAACTGACTAAAAAAATACATTTTTTATATCAAAATAAAAAATATTTTGAATTTATGCGATATTTGAACAACTTTCTTTCAAAATTTGGGATTTTTTTTCGATTCGTAAATAAGTTACCAAGGTTAGCCTATATACAAAAGTTAAACTTTCTAGCACAATTTTTACTCTCAGCAAATACTGCCCCCGTGCCTCCCAATACAATTTTGAATTTTTGTTTTATTAATAATATACTTAATTATTCTAGAATCCAGAAAATGAATTTTCTCCAAAGTTCCCTACCGGGCCTCCGAATTTCTTTAACCCCCCCTTTTTAATTTTTGAATTTCTAATTTTTGAGAAATGTCAGCATTGAATACCTTAATACACATGCAAAATTTCAACTTTCTATCTTATACGAATTAATAGTAATACAGCAAAAAAGGGATCACTTTTTTCCAGTTTTTCCAAAATTACGGGTTTCCAGGAAATTCAGGGAAAAATCCGGGGACGCCAAAAGTCTAAGAATTTTTTTCTCTACGAAATAGGAAATTTTTAAAAACTTCCCTGGAGCCGTTTTCGAGATGCCATACAAAATTCGAACCAAACATATAAACACATAAACATATATAAACATATACACCTTGGACATTATAATATACTTGAGTTTCCCCCGTCACGCTGCGACGTCTTTTTGGCGTGTATCATTTGAATCCAATAAAATAATTCGTAATTAAATTTCATATTTAACTGTTCTATTTTTAAATTGAAATAATAAATAAACTCGCACATATACATTAACACATATAAATTGACTAAAAAAATATTTTTTTTTTATCAAAATAAAAAATATTTTCAATTTATGCGTTATTTGACCAACTTTTTTTCAAAATTTGGGATTTTTTTTTTCGATTCGGAAATAAGTTACCAAGGTTAGCCTATATACAAAATTTCAACTTTCTAGCACAATTTTTACTCTCGGCAAATACTGCCCCCCGTGCCCCCAAACAAAATTTTGAAATTTTGAATTTCTTTTTATTAATAATATACTTAATTATTCTAGAATCCAGAATATGAACTTTCTCAAAAGTTCCCTACCGGGCCCCCGAATTTTTTGAACCCCCCCTTTTTCAATTTTTTTATTTTTTTTTTTTGAGAAATGTCAGCATTGAGTACCTTAATACACATGCAAAATTTCAACTTTCTATCTTTTACTAATTAAAAGTTATAGAGCAAAAAAGGGATCACTTTTTTTCCAGTTTTTCCAAAATTACGGGTTTCCAGGAAATTCAGGGAAAAATCCGGGGACGCCAAAGGTCTTAGAATTTTTTTCTCTACGAAATAGGAAATTTTTAAAAAGATCGCCGGAGCCGTTTTCGCGCTGCCATACAAAATTCAGTACCAAACATATAAGAATATAAGAATATAAGAATATAAACATACTAGCTTTTACCCCCGTCGCAAGCGACGTCTGTCTTTTGTGTGTAACTTGAACTTCATGTAAAAATTTAAATTCCACCACAGCTTACCCTCGTCACAAAGGTTCTTTTTGGCGTGTATCATTTGAATCCAATAAAATAATTTGTAATTACATATTATATTTAACTCTATTTTTAAATTGAAATAATAAACTCGCACACATATACATTAACACATATAAATTGACTAAAAAAATATATTTTTTTCAACAAAATATAAAATATTTTCAATTTATTCGTTATTGCACCAACTTTTTTTGAAAATTTGGGATTTTTTTTTCGATTCGTAAATAAGTTACCAATAGCTTTGAATACCTTAATACACATGCAAAATTTCAACTTTCTATCTTTTACGAATTAAAAGTGATACAGCAAAAAAGGGCTCAATTTTTTTCCAGTTTTTCCAAAATTACGGGTTTCCAGGAAATTCAGGGAAAAATCTGGGGACGCCAAAAGTCTTAGAATTTTTTTCTCTACGAAATAGGAAATTTTCAAAAACATTGATGGAGCCGTTTTCGCGCTGCCATACAAAATTCAGTACCAAACATATAAACATATAAGAATATAAGAATAGATTCAAACAGTTGGAACATTATAATATAGGATAAGAATATAAGAATATAAGAATAGATTCAAACAGTTGGAACATTATAATATAGGATATTTTTTAAACTATAGCCCTATCTCTATATATTTCATATTTCTGGTCTTTGGCCCCCAGCGCCCGCCGCCTCTGGAAAGTTGCAATTTTCTATAGTGTGTCTTTAATGACACTCTATATAGGGCCCACGTTCCAAATATCAACGTTCTAGCTCTGTTGCGACATTGCCCCCAAAAAATCACGCCGCTACTGAATTAAAATTTTGGTAATCCAATTATTGGCAAACATGAGCAATTAGTGTCTTAATACATACCCTAAGTTATAATACTACATTTTCAATATTTTTGGCTTTTACTGTCTCAACTCCCGCCGCCACTGGAAATTTAGGGCTGTTTATTTTTTTTCATTAATTACTGTCTACAGCGAGCCTACATATTAAATTTGAACGTCCTAACTCTATTCTAACATTGCCCCCAAAAACTCGCGCCGCTACTGAACTTAAATTTCAAATTTCCAACTATTGGAAAATGTGCACAATTATAATCTCAATACACATACCAAATTTCAGTTTTCTATCTTTTCTAGTTCGTCAGATATTTGCAAAAGTATTTTTTCGAATTTTCCAGTTTTTCCAAAATTACGGGTTTCCAGGAAATTCAGGGAAAAATCCGGGGACGCCAAAAGTCTTAGAATTTTTTTCTCTACGAAATAGGAAATTTTTAAAAAGATCGCCGGAGCCGTTTTCGCGCTGCCATACAAAATTCAGTACCAAACATATAAGAATATAAACATATAAGAATATAAACATAGATTCAAACACCTGGGACATTATAATATATGATAAGAATAGATTCAAACACCTGGGACATTATAATATATGATAAGAATACAAATATACACCTGGGACATTATAATATAAGACTAGCGCTTCGCCCCGTCGCAAAGCGACGTGTATTTAATATTTGTGAATAAATAAATTTATTTGCTAAATTGAAAATAATGCAAAATATTATTTTTAAGTAATTTTCGTTATAATATATCTTTTTTAAACTTTTTTTTTTTATTTTGTTATAATTCTTTCATTTACAGTAATAAAGCACTGTATTGACCAGTCTCCAGTGTCCCCGCCCATAAGCCATGGAGCGCCTTTTTCCTTCAGCACTCTGTATCGCTTCTTTCCTGAGCATCGTCGGTCCTTAGAGTACATTCACAGCGCACCCGCTTTAGCACTATAATTAAATAATCCTTCGTTTCCTCCTCTCTGTGTAAAATTATTATTTACCCTAATAAAGCGCAGTATTGAAAAATGTCCACTGCCCCGCCCCGTAATACTAATCATCACCTCTTGGCTCCATGCTCTGTATCGTTCTCGCACTTTCAATTGTATTCCTCTGCACCTCTGCCACAATGCGCCCACTTGCAACACCACAGCCAACCTGAGAATCATCGCACATAACGGCACTGTTCTATCGCCCCTTTTACCGCAATCATTAAACAATCTTGCGCTTTTACCTCCTGCGTACTAATACTCTTAACAATTAGTTTTCATAATTAATACTTTACTGGCAACCTACACACTAAATTTCATCCTTAGAAGTATATTATTTTTTAATAATTATTCGATAAGATAAATGCTTGATAAAATTAATTTTCACTCATTTCAATGTAAACCTACTAATTACATCAATTCATTTATGTTTTTAAGAAAGCCTAGCGGTTCGCTCCTAATCATCTCATCTCTAGCCCTTATCCTTCCCGTTATTGTACTTTCAATTTAATCCCCTGAACCGCCGCCCACATTTCCAGCACCAAAGCACATATTCTACAACACGGTTATCTTCCAGAGCCATTATAATCTATCGCTACTTCTTCTAAGACCACCGTTACTTGGTGTCCTGAACCCCGGCGCCACCCTCTCCTCCAATCAGGCACTACCAATTCAATATTACAGCAATTCATTTACATAATTAAAACTGCACTGTAATCTTACGTTCTAATTTTTGTATTTATATTTACGATATAATATTGTCCTCCCCATTAATTCCCGCTCCTGAAATAAAATTGACAAATTTTAGGCATAACAATCTATTTTGCTCGTAACAATTCTCTCTACTTTTATAACCTTTATTACTACTATCTACTTTTATAAATGATCGAAATTTAAAATTGAGCTCTTTGGCAAAGCCTTTCCCGCCCCCACTTCCCCAATTTCACGCCGCTACTAAGGTTAAACTTATTTTTCGCAAATATGCACATGCGTAGTTTCTATTTTTTTAATTTGATATTTGGGGCTGTTAACTATTTCCCCCCTATACCTCTCACTCCTGTTCGATTTCACAGCACAACGAACGCACCAAAAATCAATTCAATTCTACTATTGAATGTAATTTGACTATCTAACTTATAGAGAACTATTGTGCTTCTATTTAATATTCTACATGCAAAATATCATCGTTGTACCTCTATTTTGTTCTTATACTCGGTTTATCACTCCCCACTCTAGTGTTACACTTAAGAAAAGGATTTTTTTTTTACATTTTCGTTATTAATTTGTCAATCTATATCTGCATACTAAATTTTAGCTTTGTATTTATATTTAGCATTATTACCCCCCCACATACCTGCGCTACTGAACAAGTTTGTCAAATTTTAACACAGGGATCTATTTTATTTATATCTAAGAACATATAATCTAAACTATAGCCTTTTATTTCTATATATTTCATATTTCTGGTTTTTGGCCCACAGCGCCCGCCGCCTCTGGAAAGTTGCAGTTTTCTATAGTTTGTCTTTAATGACACTCTATATAGAGCCCACGTTCCAAATATCAACGTTCTAGCTCTGTTGCAGCATTGCCCCCAAAAAATCACGCCGCTACTGAATTAATATTTTGGTAATCCAATTATTGGCAACATTCGCAATTAGTGTCTCAATACATGCCCTAAGTTTTATTACTACTTTTTCAATATTTCTAGCTTTTACTAACTCAACTCCCGCCGCCACTGGAAATTTGGGGCTCTTTATTTTTTTTCATTAATAACACTCTAGAGCGAGCCTACATATTAAATTTGAACGTCCTAACTCTATTCTAACATTGCCCCCGGAAATTCGCGCCGCTACTGAACTTAAATTTTAAATGTCCAACTATTGGCAAATGTGCACAATTATGATCTCAATACACATACCAAATTTCAGTTTCCTATCTTTTCTAGTTCGTCAGATATTTGCAAAAGTATTTTTTCAAATTTTCCAGTTTTTCCAGAATAATTTTTTCCAGGGAAATTCAGGGGAAAATTCAGGGACGTAGAAAGTCTTAGAAATTCGTCCTTTACATAATATCAAAATTTAAAAAACTTTGTAGGCGCCGTTTAGAAGATACCATACAGATTTTGTTACCGGAAATATATATATATATATATATATATATAAATATCTATGAGTTCTTATGAGTTTTCCATGTTAAATTGGAACATTACGAACATTATAATAGTAAGATGATCACAAATAAAAAGTATTCGTACATTTCATAAATTAGTAATAAAATATAAAGAATTAGTGATGAAATAACAAAAAAAAATAGTAATTAATATTTTGTTGATCCACCTCTTGCATTAATAATAGCTTGGAGTCTTCGTGGCATAGAATCAACTAGTTTAGAAGTGTAAGAAGACGGTATCAGAGCCCATTCCTCACGAAGCGCGATTTTTAATGTTTCTTTATTCGAAATATGTCGTGTTCGAATTTTTTTGTCAAGATAATCCCACACATACTCTATAACATTAATATCGGGTGATTGAGGAGGTATTTCAAAGTGTTTTGAAGTGTTAAAAGGATCCACATATTGGTATTCCATGCTGTGTGCTTTGGATCGTTATCTTGTAAAAATATCCAATCATTATTAAAACCCATTTCTGTTACAGTGGCGGGAAGATTTTCTTTTAAGATATTAATATACACTTTTTGATCCATGATTCCATCAATAAATGCAAGTTTTCCCACTCCAGTAGCACTCATACAACCCCAAACCAAAACAGAACCACCACCGTATTTTACCGTTGGAACTAAATTTTCTTTATTTAATTCCGTGTTAGGTTTTCACCATACTTTATAATGTCCGTCCGATTTAAAAATATTATATTTATATAATATTAATATAATATTATATTATAATGGAGAAAACCTAACACGGAATTAAATAAAGAAAATTTAGTTCCAACGGTAAAATACGGTGGTGGTTCTGTTTTGGTTTGGGGTTGTATGAGTGCTACTGGAGTGGGAAAACTTGCATTTATTGATGGAATCATGGATCAAAAAGTGTATAATAATATCTTAAAAGAAAATCTTCCCGCCACTGTAACAGAAATGGGTTTTAATAATGATTGGATATTTTTACAAGATAACGATCCAAAGCACACAGCATGGAATACCAATATGTGGATCCTTTTAACACTTCAAAACACTTTGAAATACCTCCTCAATCACCCGATATTAATGTTATAGAGTATGTGTGGGATTATCTTGACAAAAAAATTCGAACACGACATATTTCGAATAAAGAAACATTAAAAATCGCGCTTCGCGAGGAATGGGCTCTGATACCGTCTTCTTACACTTCTAAACTAGTTGATTCTATGCCACGAAGACTCCAAGCTATTATTAATGCAAGAGGTGGATCAACAAAATATTAATTACTATTTTTTTTTGTTATTTCATCACTAATTCTTTATATTTTATCACTAATTTATGAAATGTACGAATACTTTTTGTTTGTGATTTCGAATATATTGTGCGTATTTATTTTTACCACGCACTCAGTTTTTCTTTTAATTTTTTTCTTTTGTAATAAATAAAGTGCTGTAACCTTGAAGTGTTTGATACTATTTTGTTTTTTAGAAAATATATACCAGGAAGCCTAGAAAATTCGTTTTTCTTCTTGCATACCGAGGTGTACGAATACTTTTTACACTCACTGTATATTCTGTGTTTTTTGATCATCTATGTTGTTTGCAACATAGGCTTGTCTATTTACATTTGTTATTTTTATTATTCTTATAGTTATTTATTGAGACTTTTTTTTATCTGGGCAAGACCAAAGTATATTTTATCTTTGAAGTTTATCTATTGTAAATTTCTATTTGTTTGTCGATTTAAAAACTACTTACAAACATAATAAGTAATTCTGATGGTGAATACATGAATTTAAAGTAACTAACTACGCCCAAAGTTTGTGTTCATTTATTGTTAAAGAAAAAGGTTTTTCCTGAATTTGAACTTCATAAACTTCATTATAATTCTAATACATTTTCATTCTCATTTTATACCTCCTGTTCATTCAATCTTCTTTTTGTTTATATTTCGTTAAATTGTTTGAAAATACAGATCTTATAGGGTGTTATAGAAATGAAATAGCAAATTTACATCATTTTTCAAATTTAGATTTTTTAAGAACGTCATTTAATATAAGATAATTTTTCAAAGGGCTATGCTTGACCAAAGTGAACTTCTTAAGTAAAAATATTATAAAATATAAATATGGACCTTAGTGTTGGTTTGTATTATATCTACAGAGTGAAAAAATTGATCGAAAAAATGGTTTAGACGTCTCTTTCTTAGAATAAGACTGCACTGTGAAAGAGAATTTTATTTGGAATGGTCCAACTTTTGTACTGATTTTTAAAAAGTTCTATTTTATAAATAAAGTAAATGTGGAAATGACTATAATATCTTCAATATTATTTAACATAATATTTTATATATTATATAACGTAAATTATAAAATGTGTGTGACGTAATTTATGGATCACCTCTTATACATTCTCATATGGAACGTTTACATTAACGTTAGGAAACATAAATTGCTATCTTTTGTAAGTAAACTCACAAAACGTTACTGAGGTTAGCGAGGTATATAAAGTTGATAATACAGTTTTTTGGACACCCTGTAAATGGATAATCTATATGTTAATAAAACTGTACCCACTGGTTGATTAAAAGTTAAAAGTTTTTCAATAGAAGCACGCAATAAAAAATATTGAACAAAAGGCGTACATGTTTTAAAGCAAAGCGGTGTAAAACTTCGGAAAACTTTAAAGAAAAAAAAAGGTTTATTTGTACTAAAAGTTACAAAGTAAAAGTTAAAAAATATAACAATGCTTTATTTATTATATTGCTTTTAATTGGAGCTATATTACATGGAAAGAGGAAACCATATTTATTGTTAAATTAATGAAAAACTTTAGAAAATAGGAAAAATAAACAAATAAAGTTGAAATTTGATAATTAAACTTATTTTAAATTTAAAACGTAACAAACAAAAAATCTGAATCATTAAAAAAGTTACGTCAGTTTTAATTGTATATGCTTAAAGTTTTTTAAAAATGTATTTTAATCAGGTAATACTATACTGCAGTAAAAATTAAAAATTTAAATTAAAACAAAATAAATTGAATATACATAGTATTGCAACTCCATCTACATATATCGTATTTGAAGAAGTATCAACTTCCATTAAAGAGAGGGCAGCACATTTATATTTAAAAACTCCTACATTTTATAAATGTAGTACAAGACATAATTTGTCTAATTAATTTATATATAATGGGCTTGTGTCCTATGCCTTAATTTCTATAAAAGTAAACTATATATTGATAAAGTGGGTTACTAGAACCTCAAATGTTCAATTATTTTTTAATAACTCATTATATCTTAAGAGATATTAGCAATTAAAAAAGTCATTTTGTCTCTTTAATTATTAAAGGGATTCAACGTTGTACACATTCCAAGTGCATGTGACATCACAATCCTTGTGTAAGGTTACCAACCTTACAGATCATAAGTCTCTGCTATATGTATTTATATATCAAAATATCAAATGTTATTTACAGATATTTCAAAGAACAATCAAATTTCAATATTATGTTTGCCTTAGCAGGGTTAAATAAAATAAAAACTTATTATTCTTTGACTTGACTTGATTATTCGACTGCCAACAGCTACAAAACATTACCACAGCACTGACCTACTCAACAAATAACTGACGTTAAAATGCATTTCACGTCATACAAATGTGGCCGACCATTTCTAGCGCTAAAACTACAATTCAAACTTTTAATTGCTATATCTCCGTCAATATTTAGATATTTAATAAAATAGACACACCAATACACATTTATTAACATCCATTTCAATCAACAATTGAAAAATCGACCACTAGAAATTGAGGACTCAAGCCCATTGTCTAATTAATATACAGTTTTTACATAACAATCTTGAGCCTCCATTTTTTATATTTTACATTTACATACAATGGTACCTCGGGTTACGAACAAAAATTTCCGAAATTTTATTACATGATTTGAGTACAATGTCTCTGGTTACGAATGCATAAACGTTGCGTTTATTTTAATTTCATTTTGAAAACAATAAAAATATTTATAAAATCTTTCATATAGACTATACGGAAACTACGCTATGGCGAATTACATTTATGAATACGCTATAGGCTAATATAAGATCTTGCAATAAGAGCTGTCCTTTTAAGAGTTCTTCCTCCTTTAATTTTAAACCAAGAGAAAAACGCAATATTATCGTGAAAAGTAGTTATATTTTTATTTTAATCCAAACTACAAATTTTGATGTTAAAAAATGGCGAAATGACTGCTCTTGGTGAAAGAACCTATACCAGTTAATACTCGTACATGAATATTTGATTTACGTCATCATATACTTTTTTATTCGCGTCGCTGAAACTAAGTATTAATTGGCGTAAACAGTTTGAAGATAGAGATACAATTGAGATGATAAACAACACTCAGTGATGTGGGGAGCCATGGATAGCTGTTGCGCAACCCCTATATCGTAATTTACACTGTTACAAATAAAATCGTGCTATAAACTGTACCATCGCAGATAGAAAATGTAATGTAACACTTAAATTAGTTAGGTAACAAGTGTGAAACTTGCCCGGCAAGACATATGAGAAGTAGAAAATAAACCTTGGGATTAATTTTTTAATATTTATTTGAGTGCATCAACGTTCAAAAGTTATTAGCACTTGAAAGAATATACACATTTACAATACATAATTTACAACTTATAGATACTATTAAGGGTACCTAAAATAAACAGATTAAATTAGTTTAATTAATAAAGTCATAAGGTTTTGGGATTAATTGTAAAATTTAAACTGTAAAACAATTTCTTACATGTAATTAAATAATGTTATTGGATCCATAATTGACAGTTTAACACTAAATGTAAAAATATTTTTTAAGTGTGGTATTAGCATGTAGTAGTTGTTATGCTTTCACTTAGAACATAAAGGCTGAGCATACTACTTTCAATACTGCTGTATGATTGAAGACATATGTTTGGTATTTTGATTTTATTACTTCTGCGAGACTTCAATATTTGATCGTACTTTCGAAGTTTGATCGAAATTTATAAATTCATAATTTTATTAGGACAGTGAACTGAACGTCGCCCTTTCTTTTTAGATAGGTCTTATTTACAATTATAACATAGTCTCAATTAGTATTACGCTTACGCTTAAATTTGCAACTTCTAAATTCTAAGAAGAAAACTAATTACAGTATTGCTCTTCTAATTCTCTCTAAACACTGTTCGGTTTATGTATATTTTACATATAAGGTAATAAAGTTTACATAAACAAATGTTAAGCAAGACAGCGGGAAGAACATGAATGGTTGAAATAAGAAGAAGACGTTGAGAATGGAATGAAGTGAAAGAAAAAGAGCAGTGCAAAGTAACAGAAGAAACTGGAAGAGATAGAACTAGAAAAGAGAAAGGAAAAAAAAGAAAAGAACGAAGAAAGTAGAGGGAGCAGAACGAGTAGTGATTGAAGGCAAAAAGATTTATGAAAACTAGAAAAAAACGGAATAGATTTAGCAAAGAACTAAAGAATTCAAAGTGTTGCTAAGAATATCTTATAAAGTTTACTTAAGTTTATTTCAAATTATCTTAGAGTAGGGTTAGATAAAATGTGATAGAGATTGTAACAGCGAAATTTATTAGAAATGAAACATAGAAAAACTTAGACCAAATTATTTTTCTATGTACAATATAATTTTTATTTTATTTTAAAAATTTCATTTATGTATTATGAATTATCATTTCATAATACCGATATTATTTTGACAGTGTACTTGTATTCTCGTAAAAGCAGAACATTCTGACATTCAGTGGTTATTAAGGGATGATAATTGGCTCCAGGTGTCAACATAGTAATTAAGTTATGTAATACAAAAACCACGTGACAAAGTAATTAGAAAATTACAATCACAGCTTTACTTGAACATTGCCAGTGGATCTGAAAGCAATTAGTATTAAATTACAAAAGTGGTTTGGTTATTTGTGTAGTTACGTCGAACTATCCATAACCATATTTCCACGATTTATTACAATATACGTGGAAGTCATATTCCTTTAAGTTCAGATGTTTTCCCATAAATATACTCGTATATAATATTGATTAGAATATTATAAATTGTGTGTGTCGTTAGACTTTACATCCTTTGAATATTAAATCACGTAATTACATCTCATTACTAAATTAAACTTAAATCTATTCTGGCACTTTACTAATTCAAAAGCACTTTCTGATTCTTATACTCTTGTCCTTCCTCTTTCTTCTTTCTTTTTGCCTGCACCATCGTCACTCACCTGTAGTCTACTCTCGACAATCCCTCTATTATCTTTTCTCTTATATACGTACTATTATTTTCCTTCTCTTTTATACTTGTATATATGTTACTACATGATAGCGAGAGTAAATATTAACAAAGTAATAAATTATAATAAAAACACCTTAGACAAATTATGAGTTCCAATTCACATTTATCCAATATTAGCAATACGACCTTACTCGATCATAAGAGAGGCTTGACTACAATTTTCCAAGAAAACTTTACCTAAAACTGGCCTGGTTTTAGGGTCGGGTCGGTGAAGGTGTCTAGACTAGATGGACTCTTCGCTAACATACACATATTAACACGTAGAAAAATTGTTATGAGTATGCAACTTAATGTAGCGTCGTACTTTACGGTGTAGTGTTGTAGAAAAATCAGAGAGTGATTAAATAGAGAAAGAACGTTGTCATGGTTACAAATAATCAAATATTAGTTCATCAATCTATGTAAAATATAATATACTCGTATAATTTTACATGTGTCAAAAATAATAATCTAGTTAATGCCAATCATTATGATTAATGGTTTATAAAATACTGGTAAAAATTCTAACCCTATTTTCAGGTTGAATGACATTGTTTTTTACAATTATTTTGAATTTCAATATGTTATTATCCGGATCGTAAGTTGAGTATGCCACAAATGCCACCTCCTGGTGGTGTTAAATTTACAAGTAATGCATAAATAATAAATTGTTTACATAGTAATAGTTAATTTATAATGTATAACAAATAAATATAAAAATTAGGCGAAAAATTGAAATATTATTTAATTTTCATTGTAGTGTACTATTTTGGAGTGACGTAAATTCGTCCCTGTAAAATATACAAAAAAAATGTTGTACACAAAACTTGTTGGAAATTGAGTTCTCTATAAGATTGATAATAAGTATTTTTGGTTTCCTTAAAATAATTTAATTGAACTAATATTATTAAATATACATATAATATATAAATTAATTAAAAAGTAAATTTAAATTTAAAGTAAAATTGCATTATCTAAAATATTATTATTTTAATATTCAAATTTTCTGAATTTAAAAAATGAATTTGAATTCTGAGGGGAAAGTGGGAGTTGACCCCAATATAAATTTATACAATGAAGATAATTTAACTTTATCTTCTTATAAAATTATGATTCAGAAAGAAGATATTCTAAATGAAAAATATGGGATCAGTACATTAAAAACAGCAAAAATGCTATATAATTCAGAATATGGAAAAGATATTACAGAAATAAAGAAAATAGGGAAAAATAGAATAATGGCGGTATGTAAAAATCCTAAATCAGCTAATATGTTAGTGAAATTAAATAACAAGAAAACATCAGGAGTTGATATGTTTATACCAATGTTTTGGATTACAAGAATTGGAATTATCAAAAATGTAGATATTGAATTTTCGGAGGAAGAATTAAAAGAAAACATTTATAGTGACCCGTATAAAATCCACTTCATAAGGAGATTAAAAAGGAGAGTGAAAGTTGAAGATGAAATTAAATATGAGGACTCTAGAAATATTATCATTTTCTTTGAAGGCCAAAATTTACCTCAATATATTTATATTTGGAATGCTAAATTACCCTGTGAACCATTTATTAAAAATACGAGACAATGTTATAAATGTTTAAGATATAACCATACGGCCAATCAATGTAAAGGAAAGAGTAGATGTAGCAAATGTGGTTCAAATGAACATACGCTAAATTTATGTAAAAATGAAATTATAAAATGTGTAAATTGTGATGAAGAACATGAGGCGACTGATAAAAATTGCAAAGAAAGAAAAAGGCAACAAGAAATAAAAATTTTAATGGGAAACAGAAATCTTAGTTATCAAGAAGCCGCTATTGAAATACCTCAAATTTGGAAAGACAAAAATTCGTATGCTGTAACTACAAAAAATAGATTTGATATATTATCTAATTATGAAAAGGACTTTCCTCAAAATTTAACAAGTCGTGAAAATAGTATACCATCATATAAGCCAGCACCCATTAGAAAAAGAACATATTTAGATAGAAACTGTAAAAAGGAAAATATTAAAAAACAAAATAATATAAATGATAATAAAATTGAAACTAAACAGAATGAGAAAGAACAAAGTTTCATTAATTATATTACAAATTCTACACCTAGAACTTATAATACAAGGAACAATTACAGAAAAAATGAACAAGATAATGACGAGGAACAAATAGAAAATAATTCTCAGAGGTCCATAAAAGTACCAAAAATTCAATCCAACTCTAAATTATTAGTATCACAAAATTTTAGTGAAAATAAAAATGAAGAAAGAAATAAATTCATGACGGATTCAAATAAATTTTCTATATTTGAAAATATAGAAAGAGGAAAAAAAAAATAGCGAAATTATAAAAATAATATAATATAAGAGCATACATATTAGAATAACATATAAAATTATAATTATTAAATAGCGTCTATTCGTAAATAAGGTTTCTAGAAATTGATATTATACAGTGGAACGGACGGAAATTAATTAGTGAAATATTAAAATATTTATAAATTTGTAAAATTAAATTATAAATTATAAAAGATGTATTTAAAAAAGATTGTTGGTGGCTATGACGAAAGAAAGTCAAGGCAAATAAGTGAATAAATATAATAAAAAAAAAAATAATAAGTATTTTTATCATAGGATGTACTAGTAAGAAGATAAAGCTAAGAAACTGTTTTTGTCCGAAATTTCTCCGACATCTTATTAAATACAGTCTAATTTCTACTGCGCACCAGACTTTCCAAAGTAACAATTATTTCACCAAAAAAGTTGTTGAACTTTTTACAACATTTTGCAATGTTTCAAAGAAATACTTCACTGGAATATTACCAAATATTTGGTCAGAACTTTATTTAAGGAGTGTTTAACGTAATTACGATAAGAAAATGATCTCAAAGCAACTGTTTGCTTTGCAGGTATTTTCTGTTGACTTAAGATTAAGTTAACTCCCGTATAATGTTGTTTACATTCGGATTATACACATTTTATAAATATTAAGTAACGCACAATTAACGCTGTGTAATTTTGTTTGATACTTGACTAATGAAACTTTTGTGATTCTAAAGATCCTAAAGTGTATTTATTATTATAATTAAAATGAGGTTAATTTGACTGGAACTAAAGCTATAAAGGTAAAATCAACATGTTTGGATCGACTGAGACCCTGACATACATTTTAATGACCTTTAATCCCGATTAAATGAGGTCAATTCCACTAATCAGTTATTTATGGCACACGAAATAAGTTATATGACTTTAGTTGTTTTTGAATTGTATGTCGATCGAGCGTAGGAGCGTAATTATTACGAATTCCCTAATTACTATATTCCTAATTAGGTATAAGCAATACTTTCATTAATTTGTTATGAATTCTACTAGTTAACATTTTTTATCAAAATTTTATAAATTTCGTTATCATCAGACGCTGACCTAACGGTTTGTATTTGCTTTTAATTCCGGTATTAGCTCACCTCATTACGTCACTGTGATGTTTTATAGTGGTTAAACAGTTGCGTCTTATCGCCAGACTGCATTTTTGTTTTTAATTAACAAAACCTGGCAAACAATTTTTTTTATGTACTTTTTATACAGATGATAATTTCCACATATACACGTATAAGTATATAGCTGTCTTATAACCTACAGAGCTGGGCTTATAGCAGTTGAGAATTGATCCTTGAGATTAGACTATTGTGCCATCGGGTTCGACCCCTGGACGAGAGTTATATTTTCTGGGTTTGGTTGTTAAATTTAGGTTAAATTAGTTAGCGGTAATGTTCACATATATGAGGCTACAACACCACAAAAATTATCATAGCAGAAAATCGTTGTTGATAGAACTCAGAATCGGAAATAAGCCGACGTTAAATAAATTAAATAAAGAAATAATATAACTTAAGTATTATTCCCACTCACTGCTTTAATTTAATTTTGTATTTATTTAAATTGTTTAGCATATGGCAATACGCGTAGTCATTCACAGTACCATTTTTAATTTAATTTATTTTTTAAGTTTTCTTAGTTTTTTTAGAACCTTACAAGGTCCAATGTTTTAAATTAAAAATATTAAATTAAGATAAACTATATTATATTATACCCTCCAAAATGTGACAATCTGTCAAAATGCAGTAGGATTTACTTTTAAAAAAAGTTTAATGTCAGTTTTAGAAAAATATAAAAGTGAAAACAATTTCTATTACTAATTGTTATTAAAAATAGCAATTTTAATTATTTCACGTGTCGAACTGTCAAAATTTATATTACTAACGATGCGTACGCACCAACTAAATTAACAAAACTTAAATAAAAACACAAATGTGAAAAGGAATACTTAAACGAAAACCTGAAATCTAGATTACAATATTAAATAAAAACAGTAAATTAAATATCAAAACAGTGAGTGGGAATGAGGCATTATAGGATTCATTTTAACATATAATTATTAAATTTTAATATGTAATGTCATAGCCTATGCGATCTGTATATAGTATTAATAACAAATTTAACCTAAAAATTGCTGCAATCAAAGCGCTTTTATGGCAAATATTCATGTAAACACTTAATATTTAACATTTCCGGTTTCACGTTCGCTAACCCTAACTTATAATTACTTACCGGGTAATGGAACATCGTTTTTAAATATATTTTTAATTAAAGTTGAGTATTATTTTAATATATACCATCCCCACCCCTCTCCTCGTTACCCCCTTAACACCACATTCAGTCAGTTTGTATATAAAGTATGCGTTATATTTAAAATAATTCTGGCAGTGTAACAAGATAAATCATTTGATATTCTGTTTGTATAAAATGTTTCGTGAACTTTGTCCACTCAGGATAATATGTTTGCTTTAATTAAATATGAGGTGCTGCATATTAATTAGGTCTATCAAACGTCCAGTATAAGTAATTATATAAAAAAGGATTTGCCAACTTCTAAAATTAATCTCATCAAATATTTTTTTATGATTAAAGTAGATATAGAGTGTAAAAGCTTTTCTTGCTAAAAAAAACCTCATGGTTTATCGAGAATTTACTTTGGAAATATGATCTACCTATTATAATGTTCATAGGATTAGAGTATCTTTAAATTCCGCATATATTTACACATACAGTGGGTATATAATAATATACAAGACTAATATATTAAGTGTGATTTTCACCTATAGGAGTAATAAGTTTTTGTATTAGTGTCTTTGTATATTTTCTTTTTAATATATTTTTTCGATTGGGACATGAGTGGTAATTGGGTGTTACATTTAAATTTTTATTAACACCGACTGCTTTGGATTAGATCAAATACTATTCCGTGTTTTAAAGCTATCTAATGTTACCCAACTTCTCTTCAAAACCTATAAAGAAAGATCGATTGTACATAGGGCGTTTCAAAAGTAACACGTCAAATTAACACCGGAAGTCGCATGGTTTTCGAGATATCGTCAGTTAAAGACGTGCTACTTTTGAGACACCCTGTATAAGCATATGTGAGACCTGCCATCAAAAGTGAGGTATTGTGTAAAATCGGCAACCTCTTTTATCGATTTATTTAGTCAATATTTAACATTGAGTAAAGATATACATATATTTATTTAATTATTTTTATATTTTTTTTTTTTATATTTATTTATTTATTTGCCTTGACTTTTAGTCGTCATAGCCACCATCAAACATTTTTTATACATCTTTTATAATTTATAATTCAATTTTACAAATTTCTAAATATTTCAATAATTCACTAATTAATTTTGAATCACTTAACAAAAATTTAGTATTAACAGGAAAAGTTTTAATCACATCTAATATATCACTATTCAATTTTGATCTTTCTAAACTATAATTTATGCATTCAAATATAATATGATCCAAAGTTCCTTCTTCATCACATTGACATCTATCGTCAGATTTAATATTAATTTTGTATATGTGAGCTGGAGTTTTGCAATGATTACTTTTGATTCTGATTACAGTTGATATAATTTTGCGGGACTCATTTCTAAACCATCTCTTCTTACTTAAATTTGGATGTAACATATAATAATCTCTTCCTTTTAACTGACTTTTGTTAATGAAATCTGTGTTTCTCAAATTGAAGTTTAATTTTTTGATTATATTAAAAATTTCATATGAAGGTAATTTCACTTTCATCTCAATTTCTAAATTTATTAATTCCTTTGCCAATTTATCCGCAATTTCGTTTCCTCTTATTCCACAATGTCCTGGTATCCACATAAATTTTATGGTATTATTCTTATTTATTATATTGAAATATATTTTATATAATATATTGCTTTTAGTACACATCTCGTACACACTTCTAATTACTAACTAGATTCTGCTTCCAATTACAAGGTACTAGATATTTAATAAAAGTGAAATAGTCAAATGTTAAAACTTAAAATAAAAGCAAATATTTTTGAATACAAATCTTAAAATCATCTTCTGAGCATTTCAATATAAAAAGCATTTAATAAAATCTTGAAACTCATTTCCTAGTAGGCATGTCACAAAGATAACATATTATTAAAAATTCGTTTAAAACAAAATTCACCAAAGACCATGAAAGCAAAAATACTCTTGCATTTTAATTGGTTTTTATAGCATCCTATTTTAGGTTCAAATGTTTACATTTATACATTTTAAATATTTGTTAGATATGTGGACAATTTCAATAAAATATTAGAAAAACTTAACCATAATGGGCTTGTGTCCTATGTCTTAATTTATATAAAAGTGTACTATATATTGATAAAGCGGGTTACTAGACCCTTAAATGTTCAATTATTTTAATAACTCCTTATATGTTAAGAGATATTAACAATTAAAAAAGTTATTTTGTCTCTTTAATTATTAAAGGGATTCAACGTTATACACATTCCAAGTGCATGTGACATCACAATCCTTGTGTAAGGTTACCAACCTTACAGCTCATAAATCTCTGCTATATGTATTTATATATCAAATATTATTTACAGCTATTTCAAGGAACAATAAAATTTCAATATTATGTCTGCCTTAGCAGGGTTAAATAAAATAAAAACTTATTATTCTTTGATTTGACTTGATTATTTGACTACCAACAGCTACAGAACATTACCACAGCACTGACCTACTCAACAAATAACTGACGTTAAAATGCATTTCACGTCATACAAATTTCTAGCGCTAAAACTACAATTCAAACTTTTAATTGCTATATCTCCGTCAATATTTAGATATTTAGTAAAATAGACACGCCAATACACATTTATTAACATCAATTTCTATGAACAATTGAAAAATCGACCACTAAAAAATGAGGACACAAGCCCATTTTGAAAAGTTAGCTATATCAAAAAAATAATGTAATTTAATATATATATGTATATAAATTACATAGGTTTATACATTAAGTGTTTTGAATATAGTGCATTTACTAGAATAGAAGCTCTTACGAAACACCTCGCAGACATGTTATTAAAAGTCATATTTAACGTCATGTCGTATTCGTTAAACGGAACGTTGTAGACAGCCGACAGGATGTTGTTTTAATGGCTGACAGGAGGTGATGGGAGGGAGGGTGTTGTTGTGAGGTATTGTGATGTTGGTAGGTGGATGTTTGTGGTGTTAATATGCTCACCTGTTGCCAACATAAGAGTTGACGGTGCAATAAAATATGTGCAACAAGTATTATTTTAGTTGTAAACAGAGGTAAACTTAGTTATTAGAGAGATATGTAAAATAAATATACATATTTTTAGATTAATATAATATAAGATTACATAACTAAAGATTTTTATGCAATATTATATAATGTTACATATTAAATTTATATATTAGTAAAAGATTATTAATGTATTTTGCATTTACTTAATGACAGTGTGACAGATTAGGTTAAACTTTGATAAATAATTAAATATAACGTTATGTAAACACGGAGAATAGAGAATTTGGCACTGGATGTTGCAAGGCCCCGATGAGGTTCTTGTCAGGTATGCTTCACGTCCTGATAAGGCTTGAAAATACAGCATTTGCTTTTTAGTTAAACTAGAAATTAATTTCATAATTAATAACAATATAGTATTGTAGTTTAGGTATAAATTCAATCAGGCGTTTAGTTAAAAAAATTATTTAATTATGACAATACCGAATTAAAATTATTTATTTAGTTCGTCTCTGTACAAGATCTTCTAATGTTTTATGTTTGTTTAATTAAAGTGTCAATTTGAAACGTGTTCGTAATTTGCGTGTTACTTGAAATGTGATATGAACTACCATAGAGTTAACTAAATGAGAAATGACAGGAGACAGAGCAAGGGTGACATTTGAGTTCAAAATAACGTTGTGCTGTTAAATGAGATGAAATCTAAAGTGTCAGAAATTCAAATAAACATCAAATAAACCACTCTGTAACAATTATCTTGTTTTGTGGGAACTCACGAATGATTCGCGTGTTTGATTGCTCAAATGATTTGTTAATTACTACGTTGCTATTGTCGGAATACCACTCATAAGTTTTGTTCAATCATCAAAAATTTTATTTGTAAAAATATTTATTATATTAAATATGTTTTTGTTGTTTATATATAGCATAAAATATTATAGTTTATGTAAATAATTTTGTCTTGTTTTGGATTAGAAGAATCATTTACAATTTATATTTAATGTCTGAGAGTGGTAGCTCTATTTCTATAGCGGAATGAAATTATGAAATACTATTGTATTATAAATCTGGAGTCAAATGGTAATATTAGTTCAAATTACGAGAGTTCGGCAGCGACTCATACTGAAAACAAATTGTGGGGTATGAACTGTCGATAAAACTAAAAAGCACTGACTCACTTATTTTTCTATAATGTATATAGAAACGAATAAGATAAAATTCATTATCGTATTATAGATTTATACCGCTCTTATAACCTCTTTTAAGTATAAGTCGCCGCCAAACTATCGTGATTTGTACTATATATGAACTATCAAAGTTTTAAATAAGTTTTTTTTCAAATTCAACATTAATATCAAAAGTATACCCGTTGTGCAAACTATTAAAACAAAGTTTCCTGCCGTCTACGAGTGTACCTTTATGTATTTGTCTTATTTGCACAAGTGATACAATTCTCACCTTCCACTTTCCCCTTCCCCTTCCTTTTCCAACCAGGTATGTTCGCATGACGTGATTCATTATAATTTACGCTTGAGTTTAGAACGCTTTATCGGAAACCACATCAAAATACATTCGTTGCTATCTTTGTTATCGACTGCGTCAAACAACAAATGGTTCTTGTTCCTTTATTCCTAATTGAGTCAAACTATTATAGACATTGTAGTAACAGTGGTGTCATTAAAACATTTGGGATGATAGAGTGGGTAAGAGCATTGGTACTTGACACTGACTGCTATGTTTTCGAGTTCCATATCAACCAACATATTTATTTTCCTACACTTATTAAACAGAAGTGTAGCTTAAAAACTACCAATGTAGTATAGTTGTAGTTTTATTGTATTATTAATTGTGTGCCTTTCGGTTTTACAATCTAGATTAATATTTCTTACAACATTTCATCAAATTTCAACTTAAAAATAATCTTAACTATTCTAGTCCTTTCTCTTTCCCACAGTATTTTCTGCTTCTTCTTCTCTTTACCCTCTCCCTTCCTTTCTTCTCACTGTTTCCTGCTTCTCCTTCCTTTTTGCCTGTACCTCCGTCTCTCACCTTTTGTTCTCCTTGACCCCTCTTGACAAACCCTCTATTATCTTTGCACTATTTTTTCTTCCTTTCAGCATTCATTTTCTCTTTCCTTTCTTTTACCTCACTCTGTTCAGACATAAAAACTCTGGTTTTTCACTTCCGCTTTCTAATTACTTCTCCCATTCATTTGTTTCCTTCCTCTCCCCCGTTTAATAGCTCAATATAGTTTAGAACTCAGCATTGAAACAGGTTTACGTTGCATAAATTAAATTAGAAAAATCTATGGGTGCCAAGAATATTGTAGGCATCTAAGTCAATCACCGTTCTTAGCAAATTATACATAAGTTTTTGTAGTAAGAATAAATACATTTTATATTCCATTTTTTTTTTCAATTTTCAGGTAGGTACTATATGTGCGTATGTAGCTTTATATATTTGCTGTTGATAAGGTCAATATCCCCATATATTTTCTTCAAAAGGGGATGAAAGTATATAATGTGTATATGGCGGAATTTATTTTTATTTTATTTCACTTTTACGATGAACATAACCACATTTAATAAATTAAAGAGGTTAAGGAAAATATTGAAAAAACATGAAATATTTCACGAGACGTCTCTTTACTGCTAATATGGCAGTGAAAGTAATACATTTAAATTGAATTACTTCAAGTTCAATATGTTATTTGTTCACATGTTACAATTTTTTTTAAACGAAATCTTGTAATATCTTATTGAAAAAGATTAAAAGTTTGCCGAAAGAAGTCGTGTTTCCAAAGTATAAAAACAATACCAAAAAAGTATAAGACTATTACATAAACAAGCGCAAATAATTCTTTGTTCAAATGTGTGACGTCACAAGAAGAGAGATAAGGGGAAATCACTATGAAATTTTTGTAACGAAATTTATTGAATACTCGAAAATATTTTAGTTTTATTACCAATTTTATTATTTTAAAGAGGACGTATTATTCCAAAAAAGATTTTTTATAATTGCAAAAAAATAGGGATAAATAGGGGTCAAAGTAAGGGTAAATGTTTATAAATTTATTATATGGTGTATAAACCACATATAGAAATTACAAAAGATTGTGGTCCTAGAAAGCCAGTAAATTATTAATAAAAAAAAATATACACATATAGAAATTACGCAAAATACACTTTACATACAAGTAATTATATTTAACGAGAATACTATAGGTTTAGGGTTCGTTAACTGCACCATGCGCCACCAACCATTTTCATCCGCCACTGCTACAACTACTGCTACGTCACGTCCTTCTATACGGGAAAACTATTCTAATTAAACTCTTACAAACAAAAGTTAATGTGAATAACAAGAATTCTATCGATTCCAAAAGTTAAAAACTTTATCCAATGCATTTATAAATTGAAGCAATGTGTATACAAGATATAAGTAACTCATCCCTCTCTAATAAACACACCACTGATAAATAAAATGTGTTTTTAATAAGGTATAGTAATCACTCAACTCGTCAAGATAACGAGATTACCAATATTTATAGACACATATATTTTAATATTAAACGATAATTCACTGTTTGTATTAAGTTTTTATTAAATATCTTAATCCGTTAATGAATTTACATTTTGGTTGAACATTTTAATAATTAGGGTCTAAGTGCTGTATATAATCGCATGAAGATTAGTTTTGATGGATTACGTTTAATTGATATTGAAAAGTGAAACCAAGCAATAGCCTACTAGCATGATTAGCATTGCGTAATTGCAAGTCATACGACAAAGTACCAATAGGCGAAATCTGAATAACGTGTGAAGTACCAGGTTACATTACTAACTGTCTTGTTTATTTGAAGGATGGGTGGGTGTTTAAGCCCACGTGTTAGTCATGTGCCCACGTGTACTGGTGAGAAAGGAGATCTATACTTACAAATGCATTTTAATAATAGGGGAAAGAATGATAAATTATGCTATTTTCTAAATTGTATAAACCAGCAGTCAACCAATAATAATAACAGCATCCTGATTGTAAGACAAGGATTTTGTTTTAGTGTGCAATCTATCAAAGTGAATAAGAAATAATTTGTTTAGGTCTAGTCATTGCTTAAGAGTAAGTGCTTAATCCAACCTTGTCATTTTCACAACTCAGAAGTGGGATAACTATTTTAGACATTACACCAAATATAACCAGTCGAAAGGGGTTTCTAATATACATAACATAACCTTAAATATACAAATAAATGTAACATTTGGTAAGACAAGTAGAGCGTTTACTTCAAAACAGGATCTTAAACCGAAATTATTCTGTCCGTTGTTGTTCAGATGAAATTTTTTTAATTCAGTGCATCAACTATTAGTAGTTATTAGCACTTTAAATCAATATTACATTTTTTTTATATACATTTTTCTTATAACATATAACTTCCATCCAATCTCTTCTAAAGCTATTCTTATTCTTCTTCTTTCCTTTTTTTTTCCGTTTTCTATTTTCGTTCCCGAATTTTTCTTTTTGTGATCATTTTTTTTCAATATTCATTTTTCTATGGTTGCACACAACCGAAAGATAGATTTTATGTTGTTACGTCACTGCCCTTAACACAATAATACGTGGCATGGATACACTTGTTTGTTATTTCAACAGTTCTAACAAATTTCTAACAATGATTCTAATTAATTCACTGTATAGGGCTATTATTTTATACTGTAAACACACACACACACGCCAATCATTTAGAACAAAAGGTGAATAAACTTTGAAAATATCTTAAACAAAGCTGCAGGCTGTAGGGGTATGCAAATCATCAGAACGGACTCAACCATCTGAGATGCTGCTAGAAACCTCTGGGGACATTGGGTCCAAAACCAATATGATACCACAGATTTAAATAATGAGTTCTGTGTCCTAAGAATACAAAGGGAATACATTTTTCACCAGGAAAGAAATATTTTATGCTATCGATAAGTTTATGATAATTTAATGTGGACCAGTTTTATAGGTCATCCATTACATTCCCTGTAAACCATTTATCGTATCGTATTAATGTCGAAAAATCCTGATTCGTAGGTAATTATTAAGTTTTGTTTGAGTAGCTTGTCGCTAAATACCTTTCCAGGAAGTTCCAAATGTTTTGCAGCACGCAGTAGTTTTTCAATTCATTTAATCCAGATCTGCTTATAAGATTCACATATAGTAAATAAATATACGAATAGAACTACGGCTCCCAGTAAAGTACAACATGCTTTAATGATTTTTCCGTACTTCTTTTTAAACAGTTTACTACATTGACGACTTGTCGGCGATCTCTGTCTACTTTTTTATAAATATTTATTTAAACTTTCTAATTTACGTAATTTCAATTAAAGAACAACATTTTCATTTATTATTTAAACAGTACAACTTTATTTTGAAAAGTAAAATTGAATTCATTTTTAGTTCAAAACATTTCATTAATTTGATTAATTAATCACCTGAAACTTTGTAATTAAACTAAAACTTGTTGTCAGTTATTTAAGCTGCTGAACCCTTTTTAATGAATATTTAGTTATGTGGTTTACTGTCATAATATTATTTAATGATGTATAAAACGTAACGGTAATACACGACGATGCGAGAGGACAAATTAGGGGACAGTAATCAAATACTGATTATTAGTTTATCCGTGCAGTTTGTTGCTACAAGCTAAAGGGCAATTATTGGTAGTGACCTGAAGTTGGTAATATGTAAATTTCCATCGTCAAAGTCACCATATTAAAATATGGTATGGATATAATATCCCAATAAATACAAATGTACTAACTACATGTATTATTACAGTTTTATTTTAAATCTTTTTTCTTCGGGTTGTATAGGCTGATATCAGACGATTCACTCGAGTGATGTGTTCATTTTCTTGTCATTGCATGTTAACACGTCACAGACGGAAATGAACATTCATTCGGCATTATACTTTACTATGTCGTCAAGCGATGTTGTGCGTATTGGAATTCGCTACATTACATAACACGACATAAAAAGACTGAGCCTGAGTGAACGTTCACTTTGTGTTCAGACGTTTCATTTTTTCTTCATTCGTCACTTGCGGAGTGCGAATGGGCGATAGCTTTATAGAACACTATATTTGCCAAATGGTAATGCAATGAAGGTTTTACAGTTGAAAACAGTTTTTATTTATTTAATACTGCATATTTCTGATGCTGAGTTCTATACCGATGACCATTTACTATATTGAAAGTTACGGTACTGTGGCCTATATGTGTACTCCACCGTTGCCTAATAATTTTATGATTATGTATGCACATAATAAATTTAACTTGATTACAACACAATTCAGAAAATATAACTCTGATCCGCGATCTAACGCGAAGACACAGTAGTCAGCGTCAATCATCGATGCTCTCATCCACTGTGTAGTCAAACCCTATATTTATTTAATATGTAACTAGTAAATATGTTTAAATGTAATCATTACGTAACTAATACATATTAAAGGTACTATTTTATGATAGTATATTTTTATTACGTTTTATATTACTTGTAAAATGTATACGTAAGCTCTAAATAACGTTAATAAATATGAATATTCATGAATATGGAAAAATGAATACATTTTATTACTTTAGAGTTCATCCTCTAGCCACTGCATACCCTCTTCTGTAACCTACCTGTACCACACCAGATCAATTTCCGATTTACCGTTACAGTTTACCAAGCGCTTGTTGATGTGCTTTCGGAAATTAAAAAGTATCGAATAAATGGAATTTGTAACTATATGAAAATGTTGGAGTAAATAATAATATATTTGGGTCCATTATTGGTACCTAATCATGTTAGATTCCGTAACAATTGACCAGTCATATTTATATAAAAGAGAACCTCTACCAGAGTACCTAGATTTTGAATTAGGTTTCGCGGGACAAATATGAAAAAAGTTTGTTTAAGTACCATGCAGAACCAATTGTATCTAGTTACACATTTTAGGTGTTTTATAAAAAAGGGGTTCTGCACTGATCGTAGACAATTATCTTCGTTACTTAATGCGGCTTAGTGCGGATCAGTTAAATCCGGTACGTCTTTCATCTCTGTCTCAATTACATTGTCATAATATTAAATAAACTTTTACTATTTGTTAAGTTTGTAAATAAAGGATAACGGATTGTTGGCAAAGCCAAATTATTTATTTAAATCTGAATATACAGATAAAATGTAAATAATTACATTCAATTTGTCAATGTCCCATCCTTTACAGAAATTTATTTTATTAATTCAATATCTAGGACATTTAGAACTCTGTGAAAAATGAATAAAGTTACTGAAGTTGCATAATTAGTAGCTGATGTCCGATCTTCGTCAGCCGGCACTTGACTACCCCTTTACATCTCCTCTGTTCTCGTGGCCGTCCTCGTCCTCGTTCCCGTTCACATAGAAGCTGTGGTGTAACTTTTTCCAGACATCATAATATTTTAAACTCATTTTACAACATTAAAGGATATTAAGTAGAATATTAAAACAACGTAATCACCTAATTAGGAAGACACATTTATTATTTATAAACACTTTGAGTACATTCATACAGGAAATTAATTGGTTACTTTAAAAAAAGGGTTGTTATAGTGAAGTGAATAAAAATAGAAGCGTAAAAATAGATTTAGAATGGGAAATGAAAAGAAAGGCAGCAGGTGTTGTGAAAAAAGAGAAATAGAAACATTGGAGCACATTAAGAGGAACTGATGAGAGGATGCAATGAAAGAAAGAGGTGGATGGCGGAAGTAGAGAGAAGAAGGAAGGTAGCAGAGGAAAAGGGAGAGTGAGCAGTGTGTAGTTGTAAAGAAATTAAAAATGTCAGAGACAAGAGCTGTTGAGAAGAGATGGATGGAAGAGGTACAGAGTAGAAGGACGGAGAAAGAAGAGAAAGAGAGAAAAACACTGACTTTATTACTTCCATTATATGGTCATTTTTCATACATAGAAATTAATAGATATATCATATCAAATATGAAAGAGAACGAAAGAAGAGGAAGGCGTAAGGCGAGTACTATGGTTTTAGTTGTATCTGTATAATAGTCTTATAAAAGGATGCAGGAGAACCTTAGAAAAACAGAAAGAGAAATAAATGAAAAGAACCGCTAGTTTCAGACTGGGGAATGAGGAAAGAGGACGAAGTATGTAGGATTATGCGGAAAGAAAGAGGAAAAATTAGAGCAGGTTAAAAGTAGGTGTGAGGAGGAAGTAGAAAGTCAATTAGGCCAGGAGGAGATATTGGAAGGAAAGAGGCAAGAAAGAGTATGGTTGACGAAATAGAAGGGTGAAGTGGAGAAACGTGAGCAAGATAGATTTCAATTGTAAATTGCAATGTATATATAAAGAAATGAATTGAATTAGATCTTTAACATTTGTTAATTTAATAAAATTAATTGAAAAATAAATGTAGAGAGATTATAAGGCGAAATAGGCATATATAATATATGTATACGCTATATGTACCTGTGGACACTTACCTTGCTAGGTTCTGGTACATAAAGCCATACTACTTATCTACTTAACTATGAAATAAAATAAACGTGACAACAAACGAAGAAACCTGTGCGACTGAATGAACGTTATTTATAGCTGTACAAAACAACAGCTTACGTGTTTTATTATTTAAAGTAAAGTATATGAACGCCATACGTCTTAATTAATAATTCAGTGTTCAGTTGGAAAAGGAAGGAAGGATAAAGATAGGATAGGGTAGGATAGTGTGGCATGGTTTGGTAAGGAGATTAGATTAACGTCATTTGTTTTTGTTTAGAAGCGACTTATTTAAGAACGTTGGACAAATGCGACAAACAATTTAATTTGTATAAAGGCCTGGACGAGAATAAATAAAAAATGTTATACAAGGCACAGTAAAATATATTACAGGGATTACTTTTATAACAAAAGAGACGGGTTCAGTTCACTGTCATTATTTTTGGGTTTAATTTTGTAAAAAAATATTTTTACAGGTAAATTTTAATAAAAGAAAGTTTAAGCTTTATCATTTATTTTTTGTTAAATATAGAAAATTTTACTAAGCTAGCTAATTCTTGGTGGGTGAAGTAATTTTTCATGCTGAATCAAATGTGTTCTAAGAATTTTCTTGTACTAAAGTACGACTGCTGATAACGCTGGCGATAAATTTACAGATAGGAGCAAGTTGAGTAATGAAATTCGTGATGACACAGTGGGCGAGAGAGATAGATGTAATCGGTGATAGGTTTTAAATAAATCAAATTCGTCATGTGAATTGATATTTCTTAGATCTTATGAGCATGCCAAATCATATTATTTTTGGCCTAACATTGTACAAAAATCGTATTGATATAGAAATCTATATATTTATAGTAATCTATAGTATTTTCTATGCCAATATCACTAAGCTAAGACTCCAGTTTTATTAGGAATTGTAAATTTTAAAAAAACTCATGTATTGCTTCTGAAATTTAGTTCTGTCAACTATGTTGGCCGTTATTTCTACAGCAACATCTATGGCGTTCATGAGTATATGTTTTCACTAAACGGTCACTGTTTTACCGACAAACGAGCTTTGTACTAACTAAAGACATATAACTTATCTCTGTTTTTAGTAAGCATACTAAATATAGAAGCATACCTTCCACAATTCGATACAATAAATAAAGTCAGAATTTAGAAATACTGAAGTAAAATGTTGCATGTGAGTAGTAGCGCACTGTATCAGTTTAAGTTTCATAAGAAATTTATAACACGGCTTAAAAATAATAATATTTCTTAAAATAATATCACGCTGATAATACCGTTAGTACAATTACGTTATTATTATGTTTTTATCTGTTTTTAATACGGCATTTAGAGCAAAATAATAGCTGTTTCTTTCGCTTGTTGATTTATGAGCTTTCGTTCAATTGTGCTCTTTACGATCGACAAGTTGCAACAGTAAGTGCTTACAGTGTTTACAGTGGTATTCAGAAAGTACATCATGGTGGTCACATTTTAAAGTGTTTGACAAACTTCACACCTATACACTTTTAAACGCTTGTGTAGTCCAGTGTTTGTGGGACTCTACATTTACGAGAATACCAATTTCTGACTAAAGCAAATACCGCTTAATGTATTTTTTGTTTTTTATTTTTGTTTGTTTTTTTTAGTCATATTCGTACGTTTTCAAAATACATATTAAAGATTGGTTGGTTTTGGTTTTGTGTTGATTATAATTTTAAATATAGGCCTATCTTCCGCAGCTTTTTATATTTATTTTATTAAATAGATAATTGCTATCTGTTATAGAAATATATAATTATATATTTAAAAGCTAACACTTTATCAGCTAAAACATATAAATCTTTATGAATTTTGAATGAATTTAAAAATTAAATATGTATCTATATTTAATTATTTTCACTCATACCAATGTAAACAGTACACGCACAGGGTATTTCAGAAGAGGTAATGCTTTATTGTTTATACGACAAATTTTTTGGCTAAAGAGAGCAATTTATCTTCATATTCAACTTAAAATCTTTCCAAGCTTCGTTGCCTATATTGCAACTACCTAAGGCTACAACGTTTGATGTTAGATTGCAGTGTCTTCGGGTTTCATTTCCGAACCTGCGTTATATTTTCTGATTTGAGTTATTAAAGAAAGGGATATAATTAAAAAATATAAGTTATGCTCTAAAAGACTTAATTAACAGTAAACAATTGGAATACATATGGAAAATATAACACAATAATAAAGACAGTTCTTCTTTAATAGATGAAATCCTCTAGGACAAATAGAATATACGTTTCAAAAGAAGCAAGGAATGCAATGTGGGGGACAACGCAGTGAAGGCGATTTCTATGTCAGATCATAATGCAGTTATTGTTAAAATAAAAACAAATGAACCCTTAAAGATACAAGAAAAATGATATTAGAAAATAAATAATGAAACTATTAAAAAACCAACGATAGAAGAATTTAAAATGGAATAGGAAAAAGTGTAAAAATATTTAATTTTGTATTTTAAAATGCAAAACGGATCTTCTTGTCTAAAACACCCTGTACATGTGAACAAACAAGAGCACATAGGGGAAGGTTTAGCGAACGGGGATGTGGAACTAGAGAACCGATGATAAGGCTCTGCAATTCGTTTTATTTGAAGACATATTTATATTAAAAAATAATTATTCTGAATTTGCTTTCCATTTCAAAATTTATTATATGCGTATATAATTTATCAGAGAACGTTTGTTCACCTTAAGGCTTTCTCTTTGAATAAATTTATTATTTCATTTTTTTTTAATTTGAACAACAACCAAATCCAGGAAATACTCGCATGTAAGCGCATGTTTTTACATTCATCAACATCTTTCAACAGATTTTCTATTTGTATATATCAATTATGTTCACAATAATATTTTCATTCTTTTTGACGAAGGTTCTAGCGCAATTTAATCTTTCTACACATTTCATTTGTATTCACATATCGCTATACTGTACACCGTTTTATCAGAATGTGTCATATTCAGGTACAGGCCACCCGGTCTTGTTGTCACCTTCATATCAAATTGAATACGAGAACACTGCTATAGCCAATGTTGATTTGTTACATGAAATGAATTTCAGATTCCCTGGAGATTGTTTTTCTTGGGAATATATTATTATGACATCAAGAATAAATTGTTTTTCTTTTTTTAATGATGTGTTTTGATTGTATAGGAAGTTAAAAGTAGATATTCATATTAATAAATAATATCCTGTATAATTATTGCATATACATGACAGTACATACTATGGACATACAGTAATTTTTAAATATGTACATATACCTTTTTATTATGTATACCTTTGCATTTGCACATACATTTGACGTACAGTGTATGTTTAACATCACAACATACATATACATGAATGTATGTATCTTGAATATAGTATGTATATCCAAATAATTTCTGGGTATTACATTACATTACACATACTTGTAAGTTACAACACTTTTAACTAGGTCCATTATAAATTGTACAACACATTTAGTGAAATCACTTCTCACATCCGATCTCAAAAATAAAACATTCACAGTTAGATTGGTATGTGTACTAATAATATTGAGTAATGCATCTATCTGACTCTTTCTATTTTGATAAAGAGTATATTCTTCAGGACACCATATGTTCAGTTGTTCCTTTCTCTCCACAAATACATTTTGGGGACTATAATATTTTGATTTTATATAAATGTGAATGACTTTTGCCGTGTCCAGATCATAATCGATAAATAGTGGTTAGAAATCTTCTGGACATATATTTTTTAAATCATGTAAAATTTGCAATAAACTTATTATATAAATGAAATAATTTAAGTGGTTTTGTTTGCTTCCATATCATTTTTCCTGCTAGTTTCTTGATAATTATTTTCATATTATTCATGGTAAATTTCACGTCAATCTATACAAGCTTCCTTTGCTAATTTATCTCCCGTTTAATTTCTACCTATTTCCGATTATCCTGATAAAATGGTGACGTCACTATTATATCAAATATATACGAGTATATTTAATATTAAACGAGCCACTGAAAACATGAAATATTTAACCTAGAGGCTATGACAGTACAGCATCAACAGTTCCACTTCCGATGCTGCATTTCCAGTACTGATGCTACTGGTTTTATGATTTATGTTTTAATATGCAGGCAATTAACTCCCGGTTTCCTATAAACACATTTAATGTTGATTAAATATCCGTGTTATTGGTTAACTATCATTTTACTATGACAGTATTTGCTGCTGCTACGTGAATCTATGAAATATCTATTGATGCAACACCAATTTAATTAATTAGAATCATCGAACGAAATTATTTGGTGATGCAAGCTAGAAAATCTCTTTAAATACGCAAGCTGTTACTTGCAACTTCTATGCGATAGTTTTAAAATCTCTGCGTACAATACTTGTGCGAAATACTAAATAGACGACACAGTGAGCGAGAGGATCGATGCTTGACGTTGAGTGTTGTGTCTTCGTGTTTGGTCCATGGACCTGAGTTATATTTTCTGGGTTTGGTTGTTACTTAGTTAAATACATTATTTAACAAAGACTTAGCATCGAAAATAGGCCGACGGTAAATAAATTAAATTAAAAAAAAACTAAATAAATTTTAACAGTAATTAGCAAGAAAAGATAAATCAAATTTTCTCATTATCCCGTAGTTCGATATTCAATTATCTAGTGATGTAACATTGCGTGTGTGTGTACATATATATTTCCAGGAAATCACAGATTCAGACAAAATATTATATTTCATTATTCGGAATTCCCAGGTATTGTTATGAAAAGTAATTAATTTTTTTTGTTGTTCACTTGTGGTCTAGATCATCTGGCCCCATCTCAAATTTCAAATATAATCAAAGTAAAGAAAAAGTAATTATCAGGAAAAATAATCGTCTGTTCATTAATCACATTAAATAAAAAGAAGATGAATAAGAAGAATTAGAGGATATATTGTTTAAAGAAGTGAAATTAAGGGTAATTTTCTTATAAAAAAAGTAGAACATTTGATCGAAAAGTTGAAGTATAATCAATGTATCATGTGAAATTTTGCGAAAGTAAAGTAAGGGTCATGTTTACGAAATAGTACGAAATGCACTTAAATATATATTTAAAGAAAAAGTCGCCCCCAAATTTAAATTTGCATAGTGCCCCATATGTAGATCGAGGACAAAAAAATAAAATCATTGGCCAACACAACGTTACACCTGATATATATTTTTTATTGCAGTTATTAAAGTTTATATTCTATTTATTTTTCCTTTAATAATGTCAATCCTTTTAAAGCTACTACAATGTAATCTGTTGTTTGTATTCAAGTGCACTGAATTTTCCTGTTACTTTATCCTGGATAACAAAGGGCAGTGATTTTATTAAGAGTTATAAAATAATATTTTCCAGGATGTGAGATGAAATATCGGGAAATAACGTGGTGCGTTGTAGCTCGTCGATATAAACGGATATGACCTATGAAACAGTGAATTGTACTTTTACTGATGTATCTAGATTGACGTTGAACTATACGAGGAAAATATTTCAATCTCTTTTATTAACTTACGTATGTTATATTTTTCCAGGAGAATAAAGGAAAAATTTCACCTCTTTGTCTCATTTAGTATTTTCTATACAAACTTTTCAGAATCATTCCTTGTGCAAATAAAAATGTTTGTAAAGAGAACAAAATATTTTGTGGAAAAATGTGTAAAAAATGTTTTGTCAAAATTTTGAAAAGTTATACTGAAATTGTCGTAAGCAGTAACTCTTGATACTGTCAATTTTGGAAATATAAACTCTATTTGATTAAATTTGTATTTCTTCTCTGGGTGACACCAGTTTTTAGCATAATTCAGCTCAACGTAGCCTTCTATCTCATTCTTAGGTTAAATAATCTTTGCTTTAGTTATGAGATTGCTTGGGTGCAGTTCTTTGTGATAGTAGCAAATACTCTCCAGCTTTCTAACTGCTCTTCTTTGAAATTTTAAAAGTTTTTGATTTAATAACTGCTAAAGTTAATAACCTAAAAATTTGGATTATAATCTTTAGGAAAATTGGATTATAATATCTGTCTTATTATCTTAGGATATATTTTCCTGCATACAAAATTTTGGATTAACCCTTAGCTGATCACGATGGAGAACCGCAACCTCAAAGAAAATTACTTTTACATTTTCTAATATTTTTGAAGGTAGGGCCTGTACTTAATTCCTCCTGGCTCTACTGATACAGTAAGGGTTTTGATAAAATCAGTAATATATTCCGTAGTAAAAATTGAATTATTAATGAGTTCATAAAGCCAAGAGCGAATTAATTTTACAATAACTCCTTGTTATAGAACATACTTCATACAATTTTTAGTAAGAGTTTTAGGCTTTGTTTCTCCGATGAATTGATTAAACAAAATCATGTTCGTTTATTAGTATAGGCAAAGTATTTGCATAAATAAGGTGTATCAACATGAATTGACTGTTCGTCTTTGTTGGAAACAAAAGCCAGTTTAGAACGTAGTAAACAAAGAGTACAGCAATAAGTATATAGAAAGAGGGAGATAGAAAATAGGAGTACTAATATATTATTTTTTATACAAATATAAAAATTAGTTCTGTTTATATTTGAACTAACATGTGAAGCTAACTAAGTTTTCTTATTTATTTATGTTTGCAACGTTGCATCGGTTATATAATAGTTTTTTGAAAACTTAAAAATAAAAATGAAGGTTATGTTCAGTTTTCCATAAAGATAAACAACAGCAACAACAACCTCTGCGTATGACACTCGCAGAGACAAAACTTGATAAAAAAAAGCCATCAACATTTTACTAAAAATAAAATTAATCGAAAAATATAATATAGGTATATATCTCATATTACAAACAATGTATGTGAAATTGACAATGTTGTAATTGAAAAGTGTGAATTATTTTTGATAAATAGATTTTTTCATTTATTGAATGAAAGAGTTTTAAATTTCAAAAGGTTTATTGAAAATATGAGATGTCCCTTCGTGAATTGTGTTATGCAATATCTTTACACGGTGTAAATTTCAGTATAGTTATTTGATATAACTGAACGCTTCCGGCAAATTAACCTAGACTGATACCAATTTTAATTAAATTAAACAAATCAAATACAAATACATTTTTTTATTGCAATTGTGATATATCTTTCAGAAACAGAATTTATTTTAGTTTATTAATTGTACCAATTATTCGCGTGTTACGTGTAATAAATAAACGTTTGAAATAAAAGAGAATATTCTCTCTGTATTAGTTTCAAAATATGAAAAGTGATTTTTTAATTTATACAAATAAAAATTATTACTTGACCTCGCTACAAGCTGTTAGTACTTACTTTCTAGTGATTATATTTTATTTTCTTCTTACTTACTAATATACCAAACCAAGATAGAACTGAAAAGTTTCTATTGCTGTTATTCTTGTTTATCTTTTTTCTCTATTCGCTTTTGTCCATTGTCTTGCTTTGTTCTTGGTCAACCGATGCCTCTTTCTTCCTCTTTGCTTCCTCCTTATTTCCACGGTTTATCTTCTCCCCTAGCAAGCATTCTTCTATGTTCATTTCACTTTCTATTATACTTATCCATAATATCTTCCAGCTCTTTCCTCTTCCTCCACGCATATCCTAAATACTCTTTAATCCTCCTTTTATTACTTGATTCCCCTCTTTCAATTTCCCAGCCAAACTCTGCAATCATTATAATATATCTATTTTCCTTGTTAGAATATTTAAGTATTCCGCGATAAATCAACGGGCCTGGGGGACGTAAAATTATCATAAATTATAAGATAATTACTGGACCCCATTCCAACGCTCATTATTTTATTATTTATAAATTTGTAATTAATTGCGTATTAGTATTATAATTAGGATGACTAGACCATATACTGCTGATAGATTTAAGATACTAAAACAATAATATATCTAAGTTTGCAGTATGTGGGAATGATACTTTAACGTTAGTTATAAATATTTAATTAAATACACATGAATTTTTGTTTTGTATTTGTCGGGTATTTGTGTTGTAGGTACGGCTAGACAGTACCAAGTACCAAATTGTGTACCAATTAATAGTGTTAGGATCTCGTTATTTAATAGCCACGCCTAGTATGTAATAGATCTTGCAGGAAATGTGTATGAAACCTCTTCAACTTCAATTAAGACCGTGACATTAATACATATTTAATAGTTTCAATATTTCAAAATAACCTAACCTCAATTTTAGAACAGTTTCTTCGTAAACACGAGATCGATGCAACCAGGTAGAACTGAACCACAATTAAATCTTCATTATGTAATTCCATGTTAGGTTTTTGTAATCAGAATTTAACAACTTGACTGTTAAACACTATTACTTTCTCGTTTCACAACAGTTCACGAGAACGAAGCTTCTTAAACTTGTTGCACAAAACATCTAACTTCTGCTACAATAACAAAAACCTAATACACAAGAAGTGTTAATTTCATTTTACATTTGTGGTGTAATAGAGAATTTGAAAGCTTAAATGCACCTGAATTATTTCTTAGTAATAGTTACTCATACAACTTACTAACAAGAAGTTATTTCAACAAATATTTTTTGTAATATTTTTTTGTAACAATAGAAAAGCTTTCTCTATTTTATGGATCAATATAAAAAGCTTTTCTGTGCAAAAACTATAGAAAAAAGTGATGACAAACGTATTTATGGTGGAAACTACAGGGCAACAACTCATTAAAAAAGCTTCAAGTCATTCGGGGTTTGACTTCTGTTGAGTTTGTGTTTCTTTGTTAGCTTCTGGAAACTAAATACATATAGGTATCCTATCTGTTATAAAATTAAATGATTTTTATCTTTTGTTAACGGTATGGGTTTTAGTTAAGTAGTAAATTTAAAATTTACGGTTTGTGTTTATTCAATTTATTGTTAAACAAGTATTGAATATATGGTATATAAACACCAAAACAAATTCTACGATAAGTACAACTTATAAAAATTCCGTAATAAAACAGACAATAAACTTTTTATTTCGAAAGTGGTAAGCAAGAGTTTTATCTTTATGGGAGCATTCTAATTTCGATATTCTTACTAATCAAATAAGTTTATAAGGTAATGCTTGAGTCGTTGGTTCCAAATTTCATGACATGTAAAGATTCCCATCAAGTTATAATATCAACAAATATATATTATTGTAATACTAAATAATTAAAAAAAATTCAAAATGAATATTTATTATATTGAAATCAGTGCTCCTACTCCTAAATTTTTCCACCCAAATCTGGGTTTTTTTACTATTAAGTTTTATTAATCAATAAATAACGGAAAACTACAGATAATATATTTTTATGAAAATAACCTATCCCCCAGATGATAATATAAAACAAAATCTGAATAGAAAAACCCAGAGGAAGGGGCACCGATTTTACTTTTTTTTTATTATGTAGTATAGTAATAATATCTTTTACTACACAGGTCTGGGTCATCTGTATCATTATCCGAGTATCAATTATATCAAATCAAAAATACTTCTATGCTCATACAGTGAATCATGAGCTATCTCTTGTGTTATTTCGAAAACGATGCATAATATCCTCTAAACGTACACAAAACGTAAACCCATGTATTATTTATTGTAATATTTTTTACCTAACGCTGCTTTTTATTATTTACAGAAATTGGTTATAATTCTGTTACATTGACATTAAATAATGGAGCAGAGATTAAAAATCTTTTACTATAGTTCAAGTTACGAGAGAATATAGGAACCGTAGAAATCTGTGATACGATAATATTACATTATAAAAAAAATAGTAACAAAGTTCTCAGTAAACATTTTGGAGCATTTTGGAGTCACTTTGACATCATATTGGAGATGCGTATGATTTTTTTGTCATGAAAGAGTTCATTTATAGTTCAGTTTCTCACAATCGCTCATATGAAATGTCTGTTTTATCGGCTACAGATGACGGAACCACTCCACCTGTCGGAATACAAATGAAGATAAAGTTGATGCGAACTATAATTGAAGTGAAATAGTGATAGAAACGTCTCAAAAAGGGACACTTCACCAAATTGTATACTGGGTTCATTATTTCTTAGATTTATAAGGCACAACTTGTTTTAAGAATGAGACACCGTCGAATACTCGTATCTTATATTATAATATATTAATTTATTAAAGAGCCATCCATAAATTACGTTCCACAAATTTCCTGCTATTCTAACTCCTAATTTCTGTTTTCTAACTCTTTTTTACTTCTTTTATAAACCTACACTATTCTCCAGGTCTTTTGTATTTTATATTGCGTGTGACATCACAACGCTTCTGACCCCTCCGTTCATTGTCACATCTTGTCACAATTTGTGGATTTGTGGGTGACCATAAATAACATTATATAATTTTGCATAAAAAGCTTTATTAACGTTAGAAAATGTAAATGTACGTCGAAAGATTATTTTTGTTATTTAATTTTACATAATATCCTAAGAAATGTTATGGGAGGGGTAAACTTTTTTATGTTAAATAAATATTGTGGGTTGTTGAGTGTTTTCGGGTGCAATGGAACTATTTATAGCCGTTTTTTTTAAAACAAAAAAATTTGTCACTCCTTATGACTCGCTCAGAGTTCAACTCTTTACAATTATTAACAATATCCTAAATTAATGATAAACCTTTGTCTAGTGGCAGCCTCCCACGCAAAATACTTACCACTGTATAAAACTATGAATATGAGCATTTCTAGTCGTTATAACGTTATACAGTTGAGTTTATTTTTTGCCCCCGCTTCTTTCTGATTGGCCGAGTGTTGAAAAGCGTCGCGACGCGCATTCGGCGCTTCGTATATAACCAGTGCGTTTCAACTAGCCCGCGGTATTATAAAGACAACATCAGTTCTCTTAGTCAGTAACTAAAAACTCTGCATCGAGGTAAGCTGCTCTTCTGCATCCATCTCAAGAACTACCACAGAAGAACATCTCGCCAGCAAGAAATTGTAAATTCGTTCATTTACTTTACTTCCTCATCGCGAGAAGAAGCTTCTGCCAAAGTAAGTCTTCTTTAATTCAATTAACAAAATTTATAAGATATAATAAAAATGGAAATATGATAATTAGAAAAATTAAACAATATAAAAATAATTTCATTATTTGTATACTGTTGGCATTCCTTTCGCAAAGTAATTTAAATATTGTGCTTTGCTCTTTTAAAAAATTATAACATGGTATAAAATATGAATGGCAATTTTTTTAAATTCTATTTATGCCTATGGGTATTTGTATAATACATCTTGTTCATATTTCCCGCTTTATTATAACAGTTTTTATAAAATAAATGTCTTACTTGGTAACATAATCTTAATTTTATTTTATAATTAATAAAAGGAAATACAATTCTTTGACGTTCCTTAATTAATCCGTATAATTCTCATCTGTTGCTTCTTTTTACAACAGACGCGTTAAAACTTTTGTATTTTTAATGTGTTTTTTTCCCGGCCTAATTAATTAACTATAAATTTGTAATTTATGATGTATAATACTAATTTATTACCGCTTAAAGTGTGGGCATTTTATTATATCTCGGAGAGTTGAAATTAGTGCTGATAAAGTAGAAACCTGAATAGATATTTGATAAGGCTTCATTTCATTTTATTTTATAAATTTATTTACCCTTTAGCTTGTATTAGTATTTAGAAAATGTAATCCCATTTTGCCCATTAAAGTAATTACGTGCATTTATGGTTTAATTTACATAACAAAAGTTACGTAAATAATTTAACCAAATATTTTAGCTACGTTCAGGTACACAATACGTGTTCTATTTTTTGGTTTTTAGAAAATATGTCCCCATTTTGCACATTGACGTAGTCATACAATTTCTTAAAATTACTCTCTTAAGGATTATAAATCAACGAAACAATGGGCGAGAGCCCATCGTGTTCGATCCCCGGAACAGAGTTATATTTTTTGGGTTTGGTTGCTGTTAAATTACATTGATACGCAGCGGTGTAGAAGACAACATCACAAAAATTACCAACTTAGTAGCAGGTCATCGATGATAGGACTCAGCATCGGAAATAGGCCGAAGTTAAATAAATTAAATAATAAAAAAGAAAAATCACTTAAATATTTTTAGAATATATACATATAATAATAAAATAAGAGCTTTTTGTTTAAATATTACTAGATTTTGTGTAATTTAATTTTTGTTGTTGTTCTTTTGGCTAATGAGGTTGCCAACCACTATAATAGCTAAAAGTAATATTAGTTTCTTACTTTATGAGTACCAACCTTATGTGAAAGCTATTTTATGCAGCGCTGCACTGCCCGGGCACCAGATCTTCTATGTTTTTAGAAAAATATTAGAAATTATTGACGGGATCTTATGTAATTGAAAAAAGAGTCTCACCGACGGGTTTTCTTAAGAAACTCATTAAAGAATAGGCATAAACTACGCTCAACTTTCAGCTTTTCGGAATTTAAAACCTTCATTAAATAAACGTCTACTTTTGAAATACGTTGTTTTAAAAATAATTCCACTGTATAACAGACTATCCCAAAATTCATCATCATTCTATATTTCTTGTTTTAACTTTTCATATAATGAGAATAAGAAACACATGATACATAATCATTATGAAGATACATTTATAGATACCCTGTATATCACGAATAATTTATCATTTCAGGATAAATCAGACAAATCAGTTGCCAAACATCTAATACATACTTGAATTATAAGCTTATTGAGATACATGTAGAAGATAATTAACCTCAACATAATACGACATCATTATAACAACAACACGCATTATTTACTGCTTGTTCTTGTACATTCTTTGATTTACAATACGCGTATCCGTACACTCGTACTCGGGACAATAATATACAATATTTACAAATATTTTAAAATAATTGGAAGTACTGTAGTATCTAATACCATTACTCGTTAAACATGCTTGTAACTTGAAGATAACATTTTAATTAACTTGCTTGTATCTTTGAGTATATGATTTTTATTTTGTTCATATACACACAAAGTATTGTAGAAAATGCAACAGATATTAATGCTGCTATATTTGACTCATTACATAAAGAGAAAATTCGATAGAGCAAAGCGAGAACTTTTAAATAACAAATGTGTTTATCTCCCTACTGAGAAAGTCCAATGTCGCAAATAGTACGTTCCAGTGTGAGAAATTCCTTATATAGCTAAACGTCCTGCATTCATTTTCTGAGTCTAATATTTTCTCAAAATATTTTGAGTTAAGTTTACACTAAATGTTAATTTTCTACAACTAAATGTTTCTACGATTTTTCCACAAATTTCATTTCCCTATGAAAACAAAAGAGAGAATGTGGTCTGTTAAAGAAGTCAGTAGAATTTTCTATAAATATCATTACAACATCCTGAACACATTTTCCATTGAACAAAAAAACCAAAAAACACTATTAAAAAAAAACGTAATTAAAAAATTGTTACAGAACAAAACCCGACTTCGTAATTATTTTAACAATATGTAGTTTACTTTGCAGCTATCTTTTTGACAATAACTACTCGTAGTTCTTTCAGAGCATTACTCTATGTAATAAATTAAATTTATAAAGTACAATGCAAGCTTTAAGCTCCTAGACGCTTTTGTTTAGTAAAAAAACTTAATTACACATTTTTAAATAGGAAGATAATTTTAATTAGCATAATAATAATTAAACAATCAGCAACAAAGTTAAGTAAAACAATGAATGTAAATAACGCTTACGTTTTTTCTATAAAAGATTATTTAAAAGCTCTTTAATAGAACTAAGCTTATTATGATGTGGTGAAAAACTTCAAAGAACTTAAAAAGCTCGAGTGGATGCAATAGAAGTACTCGTATATGAAAAACCAATTAATAAAAAATTAGAAAGCAAAAATATATAGAAAGGAAAAGTTGTTTGCTTTTGAGCATGCTTTCCTAGCGAGATTTAATTTAGATATTCATAATTATATATTGTTTTCTGTATATTGTATATAAATGTATTGTAGTAGAAAATATAATTGAAAATTTTAGTTAGAGCAGAGTGGTCAAATTATTCAGTTCAAGGGTTGGTACAGTTGGTATCTATTCATATTGCTCAATACTGAGGTACCGTCCATTTTTCTTGACCGGTCGTTCTTGCGGTGACTGTATTCCGTGCTGACAAGTGGACGCTTTATAAACAATTTATAAATTATTACAACCAAAGTAAAAGCTCTCACTTTTAGTACAATTTTGACACGGTATTACAAACTCATGGTGCATGTGAAATTTTTAATTAAGTATAATAAATATAGTAAAACATTAATCCGATTACAAAAAGCTTCAGTTTAATCCCCAGATTACCGTGAGTAACAAAACTTAAAACAGATTAAATATAAAATGATGTTAATAAAAGGATTATTCTTTCGTAAAACACATTATAGGTACAGGGAATGGTAAATACAAATCCAATAAACGTACAAGTCTAGAGCACTGGAGTCTCTTAAGATATTTTTCCATTTATTTCTTCTTCCAATTCACCACATCTATTATTTATTTAGGTCCTCCTTCTCTTGTTCTTTCCTCTTCGCCCTGTGTCTTTCTCTCACTCTTGCATCCCCTGGGTTCCTTTCCAAGGTATGATTTCCGTCCATTCTTTATGCGAGTACATGTCCTAACCATTGTAACCTTTTACTTCTAATTTTGTTTTGTCGTCTAATTTTCTTAATCATGTATTTCCATATATTCGCCTATACCACAAAGCTATCCTATTGCATATCCTACTCATTTTGCAGTTGCAGCAAAATTTTAGGAATTAACGCAAAACTTGTATACGTTTTATATTCTACTTTTTCTATTTTTCTTCAGCAATGTATTCTTTCTTCAATTCTAATATTTTTTCCTCAATATATTTTTTTAAATTTATGTGACCTATCTTATAACTCTACCAGAGTCGGTTCGAGTGGCATGCGAGATGTGGTTGCATAATGCATTTAATTTCAAATTTATCTATCAGAAGGTAGAAAGAAGGCGCCAATTTTTTATCTAGCATCTACTATAAAAAATCTTTTAGGAGACAGAAAACAAGAGCCCTAAAAAGCTCGTTTCATAATCTGCACCAATAATAATACGCCCCTGTATCTAATTTAAGTTCCCGGGATGTGTAAAGGTGCAAATATTAGAGCCGTTAGTAATTTGTCTCTCTGTACACAATTTTTTATAACTTTTAATTAAATTTTATTGCTCAGAAATAAAAGGTAATATTTGTTTATTGCGTAGAAAATATTTTATTAGACGTGAAGTTCTTAACAAGTAGTAAGGTTAAGGTTAATGGTTTTCTCGTTCTATAAACCCTTGAGAATAGCTGTAATTTTTGTCAGTTATCTAAAATGTGTACCAACGTTACGAAAAATGTGCTACTGCCTTTACAAAGTAGACAAGTGAAGAATATTAATAAATAATATAGTATTAGATACGACTTTATCTATATAATGTATCCTAAAGCCCCACTCCCACTCACTGTTCTTAGTTTTAATTTAAGGTTTTAACCTTAAATGTAATTTTGAACTTGTAAAATTATAGTAATAATTACTATCTTTATTTAATTTAAATTATTATATTTAATATAATTAACTTTATTTCTTCATATTTCAAAAGCTGAAATTTACATGTTAGGTTAAAACCTTAAATAAATACTAAAACTCAGTGAGTGAGAATGGGGCTAATTTGGGGGGAATTTTCTACTTCTTGCATTAGCTTACTGCAAGCTAAATAAAGAGTTCCATTGCGTTACATTTTCTACTTAGATAATAATAAATAAACTCCATCAAATCAATAAATTTAAAAAAAGACTTAAGAATGTTAATTGACAATAAATCGTTTTATACCATAGAAAATAAAATAGAATAATGTTGATACTTCTTTTAAAACTAACAAATAGGGACAGTTGTTTTATATTTAAAACAAATATAAAACAACTACGATAACTCTATCTTCCCATGTCCATTAATTTCTAAGCTTTTGTTAATTAAATTAATATTTGCATTTTAGTTCAACTTCTATACCTGTTACATTTATAGAGCTTCCATTACCGCGAAAACACAATTCCATTATTTATGTTCCCCGTTCAATGTACGAGTATTGCTACGGAATAAGACTACGGAACATGTATTGAAACGTAGCAGCTACCTATAGCTATAAACAACGACTGGTAGCAGCTCTTGACAGCTGCTACAACAAATACCAACATGTATGTATATAGACACGTGTACTGATCCAGAAACATCTGACCAATGTGTACTCCATCGATGAATAGTACAACGCCAGAATATAACGCAGCTTTTGTTTGGAATCTGATAGACATTAAGCGCTCTTTCAAGAGCTTTGATAAATTATAGATACGTTTGTTTGTAAAGCAACAAGTTATAGCTACTTATATCTATAGATATCATTTCACTTTCAACGGTTGTCTTGTTTTACCCTTTATTTTTATAACTCTAATTCCTGTAGGATTTTCTGCTTCCGCTGTACTGTCTAACAGAGAGATATCTTTGCGGAATTAAGTTCGCGCATGAAAGAGTATTACAAATGAAATTCTGTCAGATGTAACAAATTAATATTGAATTGTAAGTATAGGTAGTCGATATTTTATTACAATTATTAGTAGCTGACGGAGTTGATTCATGTCAGCAATAAAAGCGGTAGAAGAAATGAAAGGAAATACTAAATTCTATTATATCTAGTCACAATTTTATTCATTGGAAACACTTTTGACTCAAGAAATATTAAATACTAGAGTTTACCCCCTTCAAAACTGCAACTTTCTAGCACAATTTTTACTCTCGGAAAATACTGCCCCCGTGCCCCCAAATAAAATTTTGAAATTTTGAATTTTTTTTTTTTAATAATATACTTAATTATTCTAGAATCCAGAATATGAACTTTCTCCAAAGTTCCCTACCGGGCCCCCAAATTTCTTCAACGCCCCCTTTTTCAATTTTTGAATTTCTAATTTTTGAGAAATGTCAGCATTGAATACCTTAATACACATGCAAAATTTCAACTTTCTATCTTTTACGAATCAAAAGTAATACAGCAAAAAAGGGCTCACTTTTCCAGTTTTTCCAAAATTACGGGTTTCCAGGAAATTCAGGGAAAAATCCGGGGACTACAATAGAAACATATAAGAATATAAGAATATAAACGTACAGTTGGAACATTATAATATAAGAATTATCTTTTACGAATCAAAAGTAATACAGCAAAAAAGGGCTCACTTTTCCAGTTTTTCCAAAATTACGGGTTTCCAGGAAATTCAGGAAAAAATCCGGGGACTAGAATAGAAACATATAAGAATATAAACATACAGTTGGAACATTATAATATAAGAAGTAACACAACGTAAACTCATGTACTATTTAACATAATATTTTTTACCTCACGATACATTTTAATATTTACAAGATATATTACAGTTTTTTTTTCAATTACATATATTACTTATATTATCTTGTATAAACGGCTTTAATAATATAACAAAATGTAAATTTATGTCGAAAGATAACTTTTATTATGTAACTTTACATTATTATTATTTATTTTAATGTTTTTGCTATTAAATTACATATCATTGTGATTAATTATATGTCATTTGTATTCCTTAATCTATCTACTTATTTTCTTTCCTTCCAAAAAAAATAAATACACCTAAACTTTTACTACTTATCTCTTCTTGCTACTCTCCCTCCTGTTTCTTCTCATTCCTCACTCCTTCCATCCACCTATTCCTTCACTCCCTCCCTTCAATGACTGCACATTCTTATTTTCACTTTTTACTCTTTTCTCACATGAATACTTAATGTGCTCCAGTGTTTCTATCTCTCTTCCGCACATTTTGCACATTCCTTAATCTCTATTTTTTCATTATCTGCTGCGTTTTTTTTCATAATCTAAATCTAGCTATTTAATGTAACTTTTCATTATATTGTAACTTGTATAAAATATTTCTTTTTTATTTATAATTTGCCGGACTTCTTAGGACTCCGATCCTTTTTCGATCGCGCTTCATCTTACACTATCAATATCGTCAATACATTACAATAATATCTCAAACTTTAAATCCCGTCACGCTCCATACTTGTCACTAGTCAAGTTGGTAAACTTCAGTGCATAGCGGGGTAGTTTTATTTCAAATCTTATTATATAAAGAAAGAAAATATATAGCGTTAATAATACATATATATATATATATATATTTTATTTTTTCTCATTCTCTTTCATTACTTAAACGTAAAAGAAACGTATCAAAAATATCGGAAATGATAAATAAATGTTCTTTATAAATGATAAATAAAAAGCTATCAATGGAGAGTCTTGTAGCTCAAAGCAGGAAGCAATTCTACGTTAGCAAAAGTAGAAACGGGAAAATGAGGATACTCTTAGTAAACAATCAGAAAACAACAGCTCTTGTTGTGAGAGAAGGGCGCATAAAACTTATCAATCATTCGAATGATCTGGGTTACGAGAGGGGAGATGGACCTCATGGGAGACTGTGTAATGGACCGACATTATTACTATTGTCTGAGATGTGAGAAAGAACTGCTCTTAATGATACATTGTTATGACAATGCTGTTGTATTTCTGTTCTGCGTTGTTAAGTAAAGTACGTATTAAAAATATATGTTATGTAATATACAATTTTTATTGCACTTCTGAGAAATGTGTGTAGTTTCATTTTGTTGATTGTTATTTTATGGATTTTATACACAAATAGAAGCTGTAGTAAAGAATATTTTTAAATTAGAAAAGTTAATGATTTATTTTAACTTATTTACCTTAAAAATGCGATACAATTACTCGCTAAACGCGTTCAAAAAAAAATTATTAACATTTCTTAATATATTTTCTATTATAATTTCATGAGCTTCTTAGTGCCACGGATCTTTTTTTATCGTGTAAGTTACAATAACACTAATTTACATCACATTCATTTACAGTATCGTATTTTTAAGATCGTCTTAAAGATTTCTTTAAGCTAACCTTCATTTCCCTTTTTGTCATTCTTTATTTCCTTCTCTGCTTCTCCATCTTTACTTGAATTAAATCTAACCTTTCTTTTCCTGTAACCCTGATGGATCCGTATTCTGTTGTATCGATTGCTTTAAATCACTTCCCTATTCCTTTTCCTTTTTACTGCTTTTTGTTTCGTTGTCTTTTATTCTCTAATTCCTGTCCATCGTCATCACCTTCATTATCTTCCTTTTCCGCCTCATCTAGATCATCTTTATCTTCATTTCCTACATTTTACATTTTCCTTTGCTTTAGCTTTAACTTTAACTATTAGGTTTTTTTTATTTATTTTCTAATACTTTACATTTTAATAGAATTGTTTTGACAAATTAGAATTTTTTTTAAATTATGATTTCTCGAGCTTCTTAGGCACGTTAGCCTTTTATCGCCTTTAACAATGTTCTGCTTCTTCTTATAGTTAATATATCGATAACAAGAATGATCTATTCATGGCCACTGCTGTTATAAATTTCGGTTTCTCAATGTAAAATTATGTTTATCTTAAAAATTATCAATAACAGTGCATATATATGCACTAAACCACTATCTAATAAGTATACGGTTATGTATGTACATAATTAATATAAATTGATAACAACCAAATCCAGAAAATATAGTAGTTCTGGTCCGTAGATCAAACCTGAAGATACAGAAGTGCAGTGTCAAGCATCAATGCTCTAGAATCAGTTTTACCAACAATATTTTTTTATTTATTTTTACTCTGTTTACATATTTTCATTTCGTGCATCTGAAAATATTAACCGTTATGAAAATCCTCCCTTAACATATATTAAGCAAAAAGTTGTGGCGCAACTGTTAACCAATTTACGTAAAGTAGATTAGAGCGCGGTGAGAATCACTCGAAGCTCGCTTTAGGCTAAGTTAGATCCATATGTACCTTAGAAACAACAACGACCAATATCCCGCAGTAAATATTGTAGTTTATTCAATAATCTGAAAACCCGTGAAAAACATTTTACCGGAAAATACATTAGATATCCAAATGTTATTTAAAGAAATATTATTTTTATAAAAAATAAAAACATGGGTAGAATATTATGTAACCTAATTTACTACTGTGACGAGGATATTTACTTTGAAATTCAATGTGACGTTTTAGAGCTTTAAAGCTTTGGTTACTTAGAAGCTTTTCTTTATACCAAAATGAATTTAAAATTTATGAATGACCCTCCAATTAGGGAATATATTTAATTATTTTAAAGGTAAAAAATATAAATAAATAAAGGTCTTAATTTATTCACACAACGTGGATGAAATACTTTGAAATAGGGCACTCCAGTTGAACGAAATAATTGAAGGAAGCAGCCTTATTAATATACCCATCCACTCAATTTTTTCAAAGTCTTATTTGGAATTCTAGATTAGTAGATATACAGTGCCAGTTCTAGCCTGATTTAACCACTACGGGTTTAAAGACATAAGTTGTCAACAGACTGTATTTTACCTTGTGTGTGATCATTTTTTGTTAAATGGCGAAATATGATAAAGAGTATTGTTTTTTTATGGTATCTGTCATTGGAGTGGCATCTAAGAAGCTAATATTCAAACCTCTTTAACTTTAAGACTCTTTTCTATACATGAGTACTAAATTACATCGTCTATTTACTACGATAAATATTTGTAAACAAAAAAAAGGAATGCATTTGTAGAATTCATATTAAATCACAAATATTAGCTCAGAATTCTCCCCAAATGATAATAATATAAAGAATTTAATATTTTTTTCATTTCCTTGAAAACATATATGATGAGGACTTTCACATTTTAAATAAAAGATACCCGTATATATTATTACTAAAAAACAAATATTAAATATATTAAAATTTAAATAATTTAAACATTCCACAAAATATTATTTTTTTGCTTTTCTGATTTTTGTTAAATCAATATGAATAAAACTCTTGAATCCTCAGCGAAATGAAATAAGGGAATACTCACGTTTTAAATTGAAGGATTTTTTTTACTGTTTGTTTTTTCTTTCTTGAATCAATTCACTTTAAAAGTTTTTTTTATATAAACGAATTTCAATTTAAATAAAATCATTTTGTTTTTACAATTTTTGTGTCAAGATCTGTTACTGAATTATAAACCCAGAATATAATCGTATTGGAGAAATATTTCTATCAATTATGCAAAATTGTGGCACAACGAAATTTGTTTGAATCAAAGTTTACGTAGAAATGCATATTTTACTTATTTAATAATTGTTTCAATTGGTAAATATAGTTTTTAGTTGGAAAGTAAATATTACTCAAGTATTATTTAACGTAAATTTTTTTACCTAACGTTATTTTTTGTAACCTTTCATTATAACCTTTTATTACCTTTCTATATGTTTAAAGTAAATTTTTTTGTGTTTATATAACATCTTATTTTACGTAACTATATTTAGCGACCTTTCACTTAACCTATTTTATTACTGTTTGAATCATAAAATTATAATTATTCAGAATAACAGACTCCTTAGATCATTAAAATCTTAAGAATAACTTTTTAAGGACCAAACAGTTATAGCAACTAATAGTTAAGGGTTAAGTTAAATAAGGGTTATGACAAAAAACAGTATAACATATATCTTGCAAAATATGTACAAGCATTTGAGAAAGACACTGCATCAAAAGACAGCATAGAACGCCATCATCGATGGTCCGATTGAGATTTAGACTAATTAACAAGATATAAAAATCACTTATCAAATAAGTAAATAAATATAAAAAAAAAAATATGATCCAAGTTGTAAATGCCGCCATAAAAACTAGAAAAATATAAATTAGTTCTAGAATATTTTTCATACGATATAAAATTAGATTGTGTTAAGTTTTCTCGTAAACAAATGTCTACATTTTAGTTGTTGATGGTTTCTAGACCCTCCTACGCATGTCTGCATATCTGAATGCTTACATAATACCAATTTATAAAACTAGAAATCAAGTTATGGTTTGTAAATCCTCGATAAAATCAAATTTATAGAATTACCGTGTTGTAAACATATTGCCAACCTTACATGTTACTTTACACGTGCTGCCATCTATTGCAGAGTAACGGTAACATACTTATCAAGCGGCGTGCTTACTTTTTGATTGTATTACTTGAATCAGTACAAATGTTGAACCTTTTTTCTAACATGATTTTTATATTAACATCCGGAGGAGGCCTCTATAGCTTATACTCTTACTTCTACTCCTTCTCGTATAGTCGAATAAACTAATTTCGTATTCACCAGTAGGGAAAATAAAGTTAAGAAAGAAAGAGGAAAAATTAAGTGCACTGAAAATCTAAATTCAATATAGTGATGTCAATTTAAAGTTAGTTTGCTGCTGATGTATGCGTATGTAGAAAATTGAAGACGGATAGAAGTAAAGTTGAACTTCACAGTTCTTTTTATAGTTTGTAGGATATGGAGAGAAACCTCTTGAGAAGCTATTATAAGTTTTGAGGTTAGATTTTAATTTTTTGTTTTTATTTCATCCTTTTTCTAAAAAAGTTATACAATTTTTTTACTTGTAATGTTTTTGAAGTTATATTAATTTCGATGAATTTAAATACAGTAATAAAACGAACTGCACTTCTCTTAAAAATTTGAATAACTTTATTAGTAGTTAATTAATCAAAGAGTTTGAACTACTATCAAATCTAAACACAACAGCCAAATGACACAAATTGTACTTATTGTAATTAAAATTGTGATAGATCGATGTGATTTCTTTTTTTTCTTTTTTTTTAATATAGTTTCTCTAGCTTCCTAGGCACGTAGCCTTTTATTGCCTTTAATATTGTTCTGCTTCTTCTTATACGTTATATCCAGACAACAAGAATGATCTATTCACTGCAGTTATAAATTTCGGTTTCTCAATCAAAAAGGGGGTGTTAACAGAAAGCGTCTGCGAAGTCTGTAGCACCGCACTTTAAAGTCCATTTCTTGCCATTGCTGTTATCCCCTGTTAATAAATAAATAAATATGTTACACGCAAGGTGGGGGTCCACAAGTTTTGACAATTGGAGTAAGAGGGGGCAGAAGTTTTGTGACATCACATGCAATATAAAATATAAAAGCCCTGAAGAATATAGTGTAGTGTAAAATTGTAAAAAAAAAGATTTGAAGAATTTCCATGTGAGTAAAAAATGTGTTCTGAAAATGTGACACTTTCCTGAAAGCAAATCCACAAATATAACCTCAAAAGTTAAAACCCTATTCAAACTGTTCCTTTTCAACTAATGCGTTTTGGCGATCCTTAATAAACAAGAATCTTTGCAAATATCATGGAGCACATAACCAAGCAAGATTAATAAATGATGTAAATATTTCATGAAAGCTGATGTTTAACTATATAGCCATATGGAAGAAATCTAATATTTAACTAGACTTACTTTGATCTAAGTAATTAAACAGTTCTAGTATGTGCATCCAATATTAACAACGACGTAAGTCCATATAGTTATCACAACTTTCATCTTTTATCTAATTAAGCTTAAATTTAATTAGTTATTCATACTTTGAATATTCGATTACACAACCTCTATCATTTGCTTATCTAATTCTCGGAACTCTCATGTAAGGACACTATTCCCTCATGGATTGTTCGACTATGAGAATATTCTCCCACTCAGCTAGTGATTATGCTACAGCGTAAAATGTAAAACTCGATTTAGTCATTCTAAAAATAAGTTTAACAGGTATTAAGTTAGCAACACATAGAATTAAGTGTGAGGATAATTGAACAATACTAATTGAGCAATGTAATTATGAAGAATTACTTCTGCTGTTACATTACATCGCTTTAGAATATGGGTGAACATGGATGCTATGCACGAGTATACACAGTAACGAGATCTTCAAATACTTTCGGCCCGGTTTTAATATCCGGGGCGGTATTAACAGCGATATTGACGTATTCTTTAAATTTAAAAACTTATTTAAAAGAAACAAAATCGGATAAATTGTTTTTAACAACATTTAACTAAAAATGTATCATGATTTCAATTTGCTTTTTTAATTTTTACACCAGATTCTGTATTTTCTGTTAAGAAATATTAATGGTAATGTAATTCATATTTACTTCATAATTAAGTGATAATTCAAGTATTTAATATAATTACACTATTGTAACATAAGCCAGATAATTACACTTTTTAATAGATTTAGATGCATATAATTCTGATGATTTTCTCTGCTCCTAATTCTTATAAAAGAAAATACTTAATTGCTCCACTCACCTTTCCATTATAGGTTTTAAAATACCATTTAAAAACCACCTGAAATGTTTATTACATATGACTCGTCACTTGTAACGATATAAATTAAAAATACTGTACTCTCATCAATTACAAATCTTTTTCTTTAATATTTCAAGATAGTGTTAATAAAATACATTAACGATCATGTGAACACATCTTCACATATAACAAATCGACATAAAAAATTTGTGCACTACTTTGAATTGACGTAGCTCCATCCTTGTAAGACACACACAAAAATATTGTATGCAAAATTTGTAGGGAATTGAGTTCTCTATAAGTTTGATAATAAGTATTTTTATCATAGGACGCACTAGTCTCGAGATATTGTCAAAAAACTGTTTTTGGCCGCCATTTTTTGAAGATGGCGGCGCGCGCCCACCTCGCCCGTGTTGGATAACAAAGAGTTTTCAATGACAGCCTAAACTTTAAAATATATTCAATTCCATTTGCATTTACGTTAGGTTCAATGTACGATAATATTTGTTTCGCCCCACATTTTCTTCCATTAAAGCACTTCATAAACAAATTAATTTATGAAAAGAATTTAACGCTTTAATATTTTAATTATTTTTTTTACAGAAAGAAAAATGTCACGATCAAGCATGTCTCTCTTAAACATTTTCGCGCTCACATTCATCCTGGGATCCCTTATAGGGCTCGCGATGGCCCGGCCCCAACATGGACTCGAGGGAGCTTTTGAACAACCGCAACAGGTAAAAAGCTCTTTTAATAAAATTCATTGAGAATAAAATAATTCATTTTTTGTTCAGAATAATTTTAAGAATTTAATATATGTTTGTAGTAGAACAAGTTGCAATATAAAAGTTATATCTTATTAAAATTCAAGCGAATCTAATCTAAGAAACTTTATAACTGCTTGTTGCATTGAAATTGCATGAGTACGCTGCAGGCAATATGTGCATGTACGAGTATACAATGCAATGCAGCGAGAGAATAATGAACTAATTTGCCACCCGCATAGACCCGAGACGTGGTGCATATCAATGAAATGGAAACAAAAGTTGTGTGGGGGTGTGAGGTGATTCTCATGTTCTTTTCACTGACATATTCTGCTCTTGATTATAATAATTAAACTTGTACAACTACAAATGTCTAGAAAGCAATTTATTTTATATAGGAATATTTCAAAAATGATTAATTCATAATCCGTGCCCCAAGGTAGTTCTAAGTTAGCTATTTTTATAGTATTGAAAGCAATATATGTGTTACTCATCACTAACTTTAATAATAAGTTTATACTCGTATATATTGCATATAATCTTGTCTTTTTGTCTTAAGTATTCTGGTATCTCTCTCTCTCCCAAATTCTTTTATATTTTTTTGTTATAATTGCTCTTCTTAAGGTTTTCCATTTTTTCCTGTTGTTGTATCTTCGTGTCTCTTCTCCTTAGCTCCTCTTCCACACTTGTGCCTTCTTTTCTTCTTCTGTCTGTCTCCTCTGACGCCATTTCATTCCTTTCGTAATACTCTTTTCTACTCTCCTCCCTAATTTTCCTTAGAATTTCGCCTTCAGCGTTACTCATTTTCTCCTCGAACTTGATTGCTCTCCTTCCTGCTTGTCTCTTTTTAATTCTTCTATTACCATGTATTCCGGCGTGCACTTGTCCAGCCCTAGTACCCATTTAATGTATCTCTCCTGGATTCGTTCCAATTTATCTTGCCTCTTCCACCCCGATATCTCTGTTCCGTACATCATCATACACGTTATTAGTCATACACCCTTAATAATAAATAAATTTCATTTATCAAAGGGATAATATCTCATAATGAAAAATAAGTCCTTCTGTTATGCATGCTACATTGAACTGACTAAATATTTGCCCGAAGCAAACAGCCAATGTCTCATTCCAATCCATTCAGCCAGTCAGTTACAATGTCAATTCACTAGGCAAACAAATATAAACTCATTTTAATACGCCTGACAGTTTGCACAACATAGCGCAGTTCGAACAAATCTTTCTGTCCTTATAAACAGCGTTACTTTTAAATAAGTATCAAGACTTTCATGTTAAAACTTGAATAATTGTTAAAAAACTTGTTGAAAACATTTACAAATGAGTGAAGATGAATATTCAATTGCACACATTACAATAAAGTTATTGAAAAATGTTGGCAATAAAAACCACAAGTAGTTATTTTAACAAAGAAAAATGTCTTGGCTTTTTGTCTCTTAATAGAACTTTTTAAATTATGTATAATAACACAGAATAATTTTAGAATTATTATACAATGTGGAAGTAGAAAATAGAGAGTTAAAAAGTAGAATTTTGAAGTATAATATAATAAACTATATTATTTCGCTATTAAGTTGTCCTGAGATTTAAACTTGGGATATACTTGTATGACGACTATATGCTCTTATATTCTAATCGTAGAAGTTATAATACTATTTACCCTAAGGGTATCTCACACTGCAACCGACTACATGTGCATTAGTACACTTTATCACGAGTTTATAAGTCCATGTTTATCAAAGTGTAAGTGTTTCATTTATAGATGATCCGTTGTTAAAAAAGATTACTCATCTCTTTTTTTTTTTATATATAGTTTCTCGGGCTTCCTAGGCACGTAGCCTTTTATCGCCCTTAATATTGTTCTGCTTCTTCTTATACATTATATCTAGACAACAAGAATGATCTATTCATGGCTACTGCAGTTATAAATTTCGGTTTCTCTATCAAAAAAGCGGTGTTAACAGGAAGCGTCTGCGAAGTCTGTAGCACCACCCTTTGGAGTCCATTTCTTGCCATTGCTGTATTTTTACATTGCCACAGAATGTGGTCAGGGTTTGCCTCCTCTTCACCACATTCGCATTTAGAGTTTGGAACGATTTTGTTTCTTGCTAGATGTTTCAGAGCTCCAGTATGATTCATTCTTAGTGTTGAGTTCTCATCTCTTGTTTAGATCTTCAGGCGATACTTATATTATGATCACAAAGTGCTCTTTAGGGTGATATTTCATTGAGGAGAAGCTAAAAATTAGTATTAAAAATTCAATTATATCCAGTCATAAATCATTTAAGTGGAGGACGTTCGAACCTTCAAAGAATTCTATATTGTAGATTACGGCATCGTGAGATTGCCTGGTATCGCCATCGGTGCAGATCTTGGTGGTAGTGCAAAATATTCCTGATCCCCCATATATTCTAAATTCCCCAAGCGACTGAGTCATTTTAAATCAATACCAAAACGCATATTTTCATGAAAAGTGGTGATTTTTTAATCTAAACTACAAACTCTGAGGTTACTAATAAAACACAATATCTGCCAAATGTCACCGAAATATTACGTTTTTCTATTGATTTAAAATGACCGCTCTTGTTGAAACACCCATAAAATGACCGCTCTTGTTGAAACTCCTTATAAATAATATAACACGTACTTTTGACAGTGGTACTTTCATTAGATTAGATATTTGTCTTATACATAAATATATTTTAATTTTCAACGTTTATTTAATAAAAGTGCTCCTCATTTAAATTCTAAATATATCACTAATTAAAACTTTGAAAGCTCGGCAAATGGAACTACAGTAATCTTATTTCATTTGTTCCTTTGATTCTAATTCCAACAGAGACCATTACGGTTGACTGTGGTGCGTATACTCATAGGCACTCTTTGAAATGACATTAAAAGGGACGAATTAGTTTTGTTAGAAAAACAAAATCCGTTTATTCATGTCGACAGACAACCATTCGACCGCTGACCAAATGCGGAAGTGAAAATCCGGCGAGTTCCGTAAGTTGAAACAAATCCGGAATTTCAATGACTAACGAGTTTTCCTATGATAAAACACAAAGAGAAGCATGACGTGGACGGTACAAGGGTTGATGCCAATTATAAAATCATTCCAGGATGCACAGAAAAACGTGGGGTAGAGACAAGTAAAAGTTTTGTACAAAAACTGTTTTACAATATATTGTTAATTGAAAATGTAAACGCTATTCACCGTTTGAAAGAGTTCAAAGTATTCGTTCAAATAATGAAGTTTTTACAAGAGGCAAACAAGCTGGTAAATTGTAACAGGGAGAATAGTCAGCAGCAGCTGAATTATCTAACTTTATTGATAACCCTTAACGCCAGAGGCGGCCTTAGGGAGTGGCAAGCAGGGCAACCGTCAGGGGCCTCGCATTCTCGCGCAACAACCCAAGTTCAAAAATTCATTCCTATATATGTATTTGAATCTCCCGCCTCGCTCTTTAGAAATCACATTAGAATCACTGCGTATATCTTTTAAGGCATTCATGTACCTTAGTTTATCATTATTAATATTTGTCATCTTTGTTCTTGTTAACTTTTATAAATCTTCCAATATAAAATTTTATCTCTCGTCAATTAGCATCAAAAATACTTACTTACAATTTACGTAAATTATAGAAAGAACAAGTGCCTCGCAAAGATCTGCCGCCCCGGGGCCTCGCAACGACTAGGGCCGCCTCTGCTTAACGCCCATAAATATTATTATTATTTTATTTGAATGTTTTTGCGATTAGGCTCTACATTCTTCCGCTTTAATTTATTAAATTTCATATCATTGTGATTGATTACATTTTATTTGTAATCGCCCGCTTATGACACTCACTCACGCAGATTCGGTGCTTCAGTACAGAGAACTACTATGTGCTTTTAGAGGCCGGAGTAGAGTAGATATTATTCCATACCACTCGATGCTATAACTCATGATGTCAGCCCCATAAATCAAAAATCTAAAAATTAAAATTAGAATTTTAATTTACGATGTCATAAGTGTTGCCTGGTGGCACCTATTTTCATTTGCATAATTTCCCACAGTTCACATTTCATAACCTTAAAAGTAAACGTCATAATGATATGAAAATATGTTGACATTTTTATTGAAAAATACACCAGAATATGATGTTAATAATCTTGAGAGTCCATCAGCTTGGTAACGCTTGGAGTGCTTTAAGAAAACCTTATTATGAACTGACAATGTACTATCATGTTTTATGTTTTAAGTTTTAGATAGTTTGGAGTATATATACGTAATTGTAAAATTAAAACTAAAACAGTATGTGGTAGATAGGTAGGTAGGGATTATCATCACACAACACCCTTAGTCAGCAAAATAAATGTTAAAGGTGCAAGTAACAAACAACAGTTAAAGTAACATCAACCTTTGACATTCTTGCAACACAAAGTATTGCGAAGATACTTTCACAATATGTATTCATATTAATGAAAATAAACACCAGAGTTTTAACCCGAGAAACAAACCCTTTAGGGCTTTCTTACACTGCAATCAACTACTTTTTCAGTAGAGTGTATTCGAGTTGTTTCGCGTTGATATAATTTATCATGAAATGAAGCTTCTACTTTAATGTTCTAATTAAATGTATCTGTATCGTGTTCTCTCTCTCTCATCGATCCGCTGCCCATGAAATTGTAAATACCAGAAACACCGCAGTCGTTATGTTCAAATATATACGCATCCCAGCATGTTCCGGATATACACGACTACACGACGTATGAAATACTCGTATAGACTTCTAACGGTACAGTGGTGTATTGATAAATATTAAAGTAGACTCTTCCTCATGATAAAGTGTGGTAATAATGTGATAAGTTCCAGTGTGAGAGAACCCTTATCTTATCAACAACGTTCGTAAGAACCTTGCTGTTAATAAAAATGGTCTAACAAATGTCACAGTTTTTAAAGCAAGTTTATGTTACACAAATGAAAATATGTAAGAATAGCGCACTTTAAAAGGTGAAGGGTGGAAACAAACTACTTCGCTGTAAGGGTGAGAGTCGGGGAGAGAGAGTGACGGTGGCAGTAACAGTGGCAGTATCAAAGTGCATCGGTAAACAAGTAAACATGGAACAAACGCTGACAGGAATAATGGAATACTTCGCAGAAGTTTAATCTTTAGTTACAGACAGCAGCACGTGTTGGTTTAAAATTGTTTTACGAGATGTTAGGTTACTTAGAGGTTATATATGTACATGTAAAATATTATTGTAAAGTAAACTTCAGTTTAACATCAGTAGGATTAAACACAGAATTTATTAGAGTAAACTTGAGCTTTATTGTATATAAATACAATAAAAAATATATAAATTAATCAGTGCTATTACATCAATAGTACTACAAATAAACCCGTAGATAACTCTGTGTACTGCGCGATTTCTGCGCACAGCTGATTTATTGTGAAGCCTATATACTGCTTTTAGTGTGCATAGTTCTATTTTCATTCGCTAAGTGGAAAAGATGAGCTTCTACATCTTCGCTATCTTCACCAGTACTTGTTATAAGTCACGAGCACCGGCTATGGCATTTACAATTATCCAACGGTTGCAAAATCAACCTCTTCTACTATTGTTTTCTATTTTATTCATTTCCATAACCAATTGTATGCAATCAATATCTTCTTTATGCCTCACGTGTTGAATTCTGTACAGATGGTACGCCACTGAATGTAACACGTGTTGGTTGTAAGATATTCTGATGTTTCTAATGCAAATAAGAAGGGGTTCGTACAAGAAGCAACCCTTAAAAGGTTAAACAAGTTTTGACCGGTTAAGAACAGACGTTTCTAAATAATTTGGTAACGTAAATATAAATTTTGTGCCACTTTCTAAGTAGTGAATTTTCTTGCAGTGCAGTTTCAGACTTGATAGCTTACAACAAGCTAATTTCAAGATATATTTTCTAATTTTCATATCAATAATTCTCTTGCAGCGCAATTTCATAGTTGCTAGCTTGCCGCAAGTAGTTCTTACACTTGTTAGCTTACTGCAAGCTATTCAAATGTTTAATTTGCGTTACTTTTTCTATCTCGGTTTTCTCTTCGCTGGTATTTCGTTTTCATGACCTCAAGTGACTTAAAATTAAATTAAATTTAAATTTTCATGTTGAAATTCTTAGACAATTCGATGGTCAAAGAAGTTTCTTGAATAACAGGAAGCTCTTCGTCCATAGAAACATCAAAGAGCCTTCGCGTTCATCTAATTTCAAGCTTATAGTATAGGGGGGTCTCACTATTAGTTAGTTAATTCAACAAGAACGAATTGTTCTAATTAACATTAATTAGGCATCAGTGTACTCCAAATCTCAATGCATATTTGTTCCATATAACACAAAATATAACACCAACAATTTTCAATAAATATTTTCACGGCAAAATATGTTATTCATCATGTATGATTTCACCGAGAATCGAATAATCAAGTTACAGCAATAATCCGTGAACCAGGAGGTCAATCATCGTGGTGACGGTAATCCCGACGTGTAAATTACGTAAACACGGAGTTCTGCACATTGCCAATTGTATCTAGGGACATAACTCACAGATTAACTTTTAATCTATGCAGCCCAAGTAAACTAAAATTTGTAATACTCGTAGCTTCTATAAAGTTTAGTGGCATATAGGAATTGCATATTCACTATTAAATACATGATTTAGTATTAGCATACAAATCAGGGGCTAAGTAAACAAGTATTTAATTGTATTAAACTGATTGCGCCATCTATTAAAGAAATCCATAATTTTTCATTCCTCTATTCTTTTATAGATGGCGCATTCTGGTTTAGATTATTGCTAATTAAAAAGTAATGAGTTTAAAAATTCTTTTGCCATAAAGAACTTATTAAAATGAATAATTACTTTCATAATTTAATTTCTTTGAATTTCTTCTGTTGTTTATTAACTTATGCAAAACACTACGTTAAATTTATCCTCCGTAATTAATATAATACAATCCGTATACATTTCCATATACAATAGACTGTTAAGTAAATGATCTAAATAAGAGCAGTTAGAAACGGTTACATGCTCACTTCTTCATGTACAAAGTATACAACACTAATGCAACTGTCGTTAAACATCCCGCCACCCCATAAGCTGACAAAGCTCACAGACAAAAGGAATCCTTTTAAGTAGGAGAATGCATAAATGATAAATGAGTAAACACACCCTATTAGTAAACTCTGAATGATTTAATTTGTCATTTACGACTTGAACAATCAATGTTAATTAGGTACATATTTAATTAGGTTGAAACGACTTCGTTTAATTAACTTTTGCCATTTCAAATTTTAGATAGATGCTTGATTTCTAATAGCGTAAAATATGTCTCAGATAATTATTCATTAGTTGAAATAATTAATTATACTTTCATTAATCATTCTACTTTTGATTTGTTAAATTATAAAACCGGTGCTTTCATTCCTATTATGTTTGAAGTTATTGTAGTTGCCTATTCAGGCGTAAATAATGAAATAAATAAAATTAAATTTTTTTAAATAGAATATATTCTAATTCTATTTTATAATTTTGCAGGCAGATAACAGCTTAGACAGCGGAGAACTTCGCCGTTATTTGCAAACAGCTGAAGACCCGGCACTTGCAGGACTCCAGATGCAGCTTCTCGCTCAGCAGTATGCTGCGAACAAGTAAGAAATAGTATTACTTTTTTTTCCAATATGTAACTTTTTAAAGGATAATATTTGACGAACTTGAACTACTCCAGTTCGCACAAAGCTATCGACTTATGTTATAATTTGTTTAATAAGTATTTTAAAAAACCTCTAAAAATTACAATATTTTTAAGTCTTTATCAAAGACATATTTTCAAGTCGGAGCGCTAATTTTTACTGATCTCAGGGTTGTAAACTGTTATTTTAAAAAATATATAAAGAGTTTCTTGTATTATATTTTATAAATAGATATAAAACCTTGTTTTTACGTGTGTTTTAAATAGAATTTATGTTAATATCATGCACTCCTTTGATCATATCTTTAAAATATTAAAACAAAGTTATATGTATACCTATATTATGCAAATTAACAAAACAGTATAAACTTCAGTTTAAGCTTAAAAATTATATAATGTATACTTACAGAAAATGTAATTTCTTTCAGCTTTGGCAGCCTCCCCTGGGAGCAGCTGCTCCGTGCTCCGGAGACCAAGCGTCAAGTGCGCTACAGACAGTGTTACTTCAACCCCATCTCATGCTTCCGGAAGTAAGTGTCTTAAACGAAGACACATCTGAACAGCATAGAAGAGGAGCTGTTACTTTATAATACTTTAAAATATTGCTATTATTTATTTAAATGTCAATAAAATATATTTGAAGCAATATTTTAGAATCATTTTTGTAATTTCCTTTTGACACCCTTAAAAAACTGTTCAACTAGTTTAGATTGTAACTGGATTATTGCTGTATATTTTGTGTGTTTATTCATTAAATGTCTATAATACATAACCTCAATTTGAAAGTATACTTATAAGAATGCACTATAACCATAATAAAATAGTTTTAAAATCCAAAAAATTAGTAAAACAACCTGACATGAGTAACAAATGCATTTCTCTTTGATTGGTATCTAAAATTGGTTACCGGCTTTTGTAACGAAATTCTTGTACAGATCAGAATAGGGTTATGTCTATTTGTTAAGGTTATGTCTAGAAATAAATAATGTTTAGATTTCAATATTCTAATGATATATTAATATCCGTGAACGAATAAAAAGTCCAGTAACGACAGAGTTCTTGCGTAGGGTGCACAGTATACCTACAGGAAAACTTTTGCCAGACCTTTTAAATTAGAAGTTTGACAACAGAGGGCTGAAATTCAACACATGATGCAGATTTGAAATGGTTTTGTGCCGCATTACATTCGTGAATTTCGTAAGAAAGATATGGCTTTATACTATATATTATGGATATATGGTGTATATTATATGCTATGATTTCTGTATCTCTTGGCAGATGTAAGTTCACATTCATTTACTTGAATAGAGAGTATAAAATTGAGGTTAGGTCAGATAAAACTTATGTATACGATATTCTATTTCCTAAAGAAAATACCTTCCTCTAAATCTGCGTATAATGTCTAACTGTACAATTAAAAATATAAATAAAATTATTTTAAAACATGTGAGTTTTATTTTATCTACTATTACTGATTTTTCAGACTTTTGGCGTACTCGAATGGGAATACCGGTAATCTTATAATTTAATAAGAGTATAACCTACTTACATCCGAAGAAATAGACAAAATATTATTTGCAAAAATTAGAAATATTCAATTTTTATCAATTTTAACAAGAGTATAACCTTCTTACAGTCGAAGAATTGGAGAAAATCCTATTTTTGCTAAAATTAGAAATATTCAATTTTTATCAATTTTAACAAGAGTATAACCTTCTTACATTTAATGAAATGGAGAAAATCCTATTTTTGCTAAAATTAGAAATATTCAATTTTTATCAATTTTAACAAGAGTATAACCTTCTTACATTTGAAGAAATGGAGAAAATCCTATTTTTGCTAAAATTAGAAATATTCAATTTTTATCAATTTTAACAAGAGTATAACCTTCTTACATTTGAAGAAATAGAGAAAATCCTATTTTTGCTAAAATTAGAAATATTCAATTTTTATCAATTTTAACAAGAGTATAACCTTCTTACATTTAATGAAATGGAGAAAATCCTATTTTTGCTAAAATTAGAAATATTCAATTTTTATCAATTTTAACAAGAGTATAACCTTCTTACATTTAATGAAATGGAGAAAATCCTATTTTTGCTAAAATTAGAAATATTCAATTTTTATCAATTTTAACAAGAGTATAACCTTCTTACATTTGAAGAAATGGAGAAAATCCTATTCTTGCTAAAATTAGAAATATTCAATTTTTATCAATTTTAACAAGAGTATAACCTTCTTACATTTGAAGAAATAGAGAAAATCCTATTTTTGCTAAAATTAGAAATATTCAATTTTTATCAATTTTAACAAGAGTATAACCTTCTTACAGTCGAAGAATTGGAGAAAATCCTATTTTTGCTAAAATTAGAAATATTCAATTTTTATCAATTTTAACAAGAGTATAACCTTCTTACAGTCGAAGAATTGAAGAAAATCCTATTTTTGCTAAAATTAGAAATATTATATTTTTATCAATTTTAACAAGAGTATATAACCTTCTTACATTTGAAGAAATGGAGAAAATCCTATTTTTGCTAAAATTAGAAATATTCACTTTTTATCAATTTTAACAAGAGTATAACCTTCTTACATTTGAAGAAATAGAGAAAATCCTATTTTTGCTAAAATTAGAAATATTCAATTTTTATCAATTTTAACAAGAGTATAACCTTCTTACAGTCGAAGAATTGAAGAAAATAATATTTTTGCTAAAATTATAAATATTATATTTTTATCAATTTTAACAAGAGTATAACCTTCTTACATTTGAAGAAATGGAGAAAATCCTATTTTTGCTAAAATTAGAAATATTCAATTTTTATCAATTTTAACAAGAGTATAACCTTCTTACAGTCGAAGAATTGAAGAAAATCCTATTTTTGCTAAAATTAGAAATATTATATTTTTATCAATTTTAACAAGAGTATAACCTTCTTACATTTGAAGAAATGGAGAAAATCCTATTTTTGCTAAAATTAGAAATATTCAATTTTTATCAATTTTAACAAGAGTATAACCTTCTTACAGTCGAAGAATTGAAGAAAATCCTATTTTTGCTAAAATTAGAAATATTATATTTTTATCAATTTTAACAAGAGTATAACCTTCTTACATTTGAAGAAATGGAGAAAATCCTATTTTTGCTAAAATTAGAAATATTCAATTTTTATCAATTTTAACAAGAGTATAACCTTCTTACATTTGAAGAAATGGAGAAAATCCTATTTTTGCTAAAATTAGAAATAAAACATAATTATCAATTTTAACAATAATATAATTTTGTTTCAGGTATAATTAAAAGTGCAACTTTTTTATCAGCTTCAACAAGATAAAGATTTATATTGCTTAAGACTTATTCCACAGATGATAGATTAATTTCATTGCGCCTGGACAGATAGCAACTTAACTTACAGTGCTAAAAAACATGATATCTTTTGTAATACGTCTAGTTTAAATTATATATGTAGAAATAAAACAAAATGCTATTTTTTACAAGAAAATACTGATTTATTCAACAATATTTTGTGTCATTTGTAAAATTAAATTCACAATACAAAAAATAATGTAATCTGGTGTTTATTATAAAATGTACAACTTTTATGAAATATATAGTTTAATTAAATACATTTGTTTGAGCAAAAATATTTATTGTTTTTTCTTTTTAAATATTTTGAGAAAGGCACTTATGTGCTATTGCTAATTTATTTCATTTATCATTTTAAACAATGGAACAATTTTATATATGAAATCCATTAAACAAAGTTACGTAACATTTCGGTTTAATTTATGGATCAATATATTTTTTACATAAATAATGTTACGTAGGTGATATTCCAGTAAACCATATTATTTTAAATAAAATAACAGTTATTACAAAAATGTGGCGAATTAACATTTATAATGACTTCATGAGCGAACAAGTAGTGTTATTTCCATTTATGATTTACTGGAATCTTTAAGTTTACAGATATATAAATTGCAGATGAATCCCGGGAAGTATTTCATGATAACTACAAATATTTACAAAATAAAACAATAAACTAACAATAACTAAACAGTAAAATGTTACACTTAAAAAGTAGCGACACTTAAAATTATTATCATACATAACACTAGTCTGATTGCAGTAGTTGTAGTAAAATTTCATTTTTTTTATTTATTGATAAAATTTAGACTTCCAGTTGATTTTATATACCTTTAAAGGCACTTTTATTAAAATGTTTTTATAAATGATTCGATGTATTTAAAATAGTTTCAATTCTGAACGAATGACAGTCGACAGTAACGCCAGTTTCATCGACGGTAATTGTTAGAACTTGAAATATATACACTTGAATTTATTGTGTAATTTTAAGCAGTAATAATTTTAATAGTGCTGTTCCATTTCAGTTTGAATTCAGAAGAATAACGTTTTCTATTTGTTCATTAGAGTTAAACTGATGCATGTACGCATGCAAGAACTATAAATCTATATTCAGTGATAAAATAAAATTATTTCTCAGCTATTTATAGTCATTTAGAAATTCAGAAACAAACGTTTGAACGTTTAAATTCAAACAGAATTGTTCAGTCTACCTGCATCTGGAACTATCTAATATCACAATAAGAATTTGTGAAACTACAAAATGGAAGACCGTTTAAATCTATGTGTTTTCTTTAAAACTAAGTAGGACTAAACTTAAATTTTGTCATAACCAATATTCACGTGTACAAATAAAATTATCACAATTTTTAAATATTAATTTATCGTCCTAGGATCGATTTTTCAAGAGTTAGTTAACTGTAGCTTAATATAAACCTTTGTTGATGCTTTTGTTTATGCCGGCAGTTCACTTTCGGTGAGACATTTGTCGAAACCAACGCGAGGCGAGAGCTACTGTACACAGTCGATCTCGGCGAGGCACCCGAGAGCACGCGAAAAAGACCAAGACTAGGTGAGAGCAACTGTACACATTCGATCTCGGATAGACCTTTGTCGATATGCCGAGACAATAAATAGACAATACAAATAGGTGATTCATTTGCCGAGAGAGCAAATAACTGTGCTGACTGCAGCGAAGTACACTCTTGCATCTAGTCTTTCGGCTTGTGTCAAAATACCGCTTATGAACCGAGGCAAACCAACGCGAGGCAGGAGCTACTGTACACACTCGATCTCGGCGAGGCACCCGAGAGCACGCGAGAAAGGCCAACACTAGGCGAGAGTAACTGTACACATTTGATCACGGCGAGAGTGAACTGCCGGATTTTAGTTCCGGACTAACATAATTGTAACTTAATCCAGCAAAATACGTGTTTGACAAAATTAGAATGGAAAACCCCATTGACTGACTATTGAAAAAAATTGACTTGAAATTCCCAACGTCTGTAGTTTGAAAAAAGTTTTATAAAAAAAAGTTTCAAGAGTGAGCCGAGAAATGAAACTCATCTTTTTAGAAATTACAAAATATTTGGAAAATAAGAAATATGATAGAACATCAGTTGGTTTGCGTCTTTGCTAAACACTTTCTTACTATTATTCACTTTTATGTAACATACTCGTAATAAAAGATATGACAAAATATTTCTACTTTCATGAACTTATATTTAATAACTTATATTATTAATATAAATACAAAATTATTTAAATATATGATTTATCATTAATAATTAATAGTTTAATTATTTTTTACAGAAAAACCACATAAAGAAGAATTGTACAGTCCCGGCGCTTAAATGGCTACGAAACGGTAATAATTAACTACTTTTATGTAATCCATTAATTAATTAAAACAAAATTAAAACAATAAATAGAATATTTTCATAGTTCGATTAAAAATTAGTTAATAACATAATTAATTTTTATACAGACACATTTACAGTTTAAATTATTATTAATTAGGGGCACTTTACTAATAATTACTATTTAATGTTATGATACTTGTATATAAATATTAATTAGTAATTCTATAAAAATAGTTCTTTTAAGTATCAAATTATTTTCTTTAAAAACACCTAAAACTTAAATTACAAACAATTTATTTAAATTATTAAGTAGTACTTATTTTGAATCAAAAGATTCGTTTCGTATTATATAAATATTTAAAAAAAAACTGCAGTAATCTAAAAGTATACCTTACTATAATGTTTCTGAGCTAACTGTTACTGTTTGAACTTCTACTATTAGGTCTCTGGTTATCCTTTTGGCTGGTAGATGGAGACGGCGGCTCTGACGAGTTTGATGGAGTGCAATATGAACACGTACCGGTGAGTCGCCGAGATAGAAGGGAACGAAGCTTTAGAGCTGGTCCCAACTTCATACCAAGAGATCCTGTTAGATGGTCCTCAGTTAGTAGAGGTAAACCACTGCCATCTATACACTGATCGCGGAAGATCTGTAAAGAAATGAAAAACAGAAGTTAGAAAAGTTTAACCATAATGGGCTTTTGTCCTATGTCTTAAATTCAACAAAAGTGTACTATATATTGATAAAGTGGGTTACTAGAACCTCAAATGTTCAATTATTTTTTAATAACTCCTCATATGTTAAGAGATATTAACAATTAAAAAAATCATTTTGTCTCTTTAGTTATTAAAGGGATTCAACGTTGTACACATTCCAAGTGCATGTGACATCACAATCCTTGTGTAAGGTTACCCACCTTACAGCTCATAAATCTCTGCTATATGTATTTATATATCAAAATATCAAATATTATTTACAGCTATTTCAAGGAATAATAAAATTTAAATATTATTCTGCCTTAGCAGGGTTAAATAAAATAAAAACTTATTATTCGTTGATTTTACTTGATTATTTGACTACCAACAGCTACAGAACATTACCACAGCACTGACCTACTCAACAAATAACTGACGTTTAAATGCATTTCACGTCATACAAATATGGCCGACCATTTCAAGCACTAAAACTACAATTCAAACTTTTAATTGCTATATCTCCGTCAATATTTAGATATTTAATAAAATAGACACACCAATACACATTTATTAACATCAATTTCAATCAACATTTGAAAAATCGACCACTAAAAAATGAGGACGCAAGCCCATTATAGGTTTCTGTTAACGGGTTATAACATCGGTCAGAAATTTGTTGTAGTGTTCTAAGATGTTATTGTATGTATGTCAAATAACTAAGTTACATTTCGTACAGTTTTCTCAAGAAGTCAACGTGATTTTAAATCAAGATGTTCAACCAAATTGCATTCCACCTTCCTACATGCCCGTCGACGGATGACGTAAAGCATCCAGTTAAAAATGTTTAAATTAATCTAATCCGACATCGCCATATTGTTTGTAATTAACTTGGGTTTTTAATTAACCTCTTATAATAACACGTAATATAAAATCATAACGTTTTATAATTACATCAGTTAAACTAATCAAAGGAAGGGAATTTTAATGGCAAAAGCCAACAGGTACTAGTGTTATTTGACCTTTGATATAAAAAATCTTTTTATAGTGCTGCAGGCGAATGTTTAATTATGGCAGATGCATTTCATTCTAAAATATTCTAAGATAATCGAGTTAATGCGAGGACGGAGAATTATTTCAAATATTTCTAACGAGTTTGTATACTTCAACTTAAAAATTATCATTTTAGATATGAAATAATTTGGCGGTAAGCCTCAGCTTGGCTATCATGGTTCTAATGTATGCTTTCTGTACAAGCAACAAGTTCTGGCACGAGTTTACAGTTTGTGTGCGTAAGAATTATTGGTCCGTGCTTCTAGAACAATTAGGTCAAAGTAAATCAGTAGCAACATTCTGATAATTTCTAAGAAAATAAGATAATAGTAAGTTACTCTATTCATAAAATTATTAACTTGTTTAAAAAGAACTAAATTCATATTTATATTTATCATTTATACTATTAATAAAGTAAATAATTAATTAATAAATGACTTATTCTACTGTCAATAAAACAAGAGAAACAGATTTTTTGTTATTGCTCTTTTTGATCATCCTAACCTAAAAAATTCGATTTGGTTTTCGTGCAATTTTACGGCTAACAAACATATTTGGAAACAAGTTTTCAATATACCTAATTTTTACAGTGCTAAAAGGGGTATATTTTTTTAGTTTTATTAGACCTTTAGATCATAGAAAACATCCTACACAAGGAACATAACCTCAAATTATAAAATGTAACAAACTTTTCATACATACTGTCATATTCAAAGTGCATTTGATTATAGAAAGATTTCTACTGCTCTGAATAAAGAAATACATTTTTATTAAGGCTATCTTATTTTACAACCATATAAGTGATATGATATGATATAATTTAAACGCATAAACGTAATTTCAAAATAGAAACATTGAAGTGTGCTAATACTCGAAGCGTAGCAATATTCCCAACGAGCAACTTAAATGGATACTAACAACATAAATACCTTAAAAACATGAAAGAAGTTATATGAGATAATAAAAGACCACCTTATAAACATTTTATGAATTTGTTTTTGAATAGAGTTAGTATAAAGTATCAATATGTTCTAAAGAACAGGCAGACAGGTAGAGGTACAGGTATATCATCCTCGAAGCTTGCAGCAGTCAAGTCAAATCGTGTGCGTGCGTCTATTGTAAAATAAAAGCATCTGAGTGCCACGCGCCCGCGGGAATCGAATCACGAACTTAAAATTAACTGTTTTTAAAGTAATAATTATATATGAAGCACACCACAAAACATCATTCGATGTAGACTATAAGAAATATAGAAGTGAATATATCAGGGGAGGAGAACTTTTTTCAAAAAGAAAAAAACAAATTTTAGAATTAATTTTCTAAAACATAAAATGCACTCATATTTTATTTGTTAAAATTTATTCTTAAATTTATAGGAAACGTAATGATATTACTTTTGTCACTTACATCCCAAGCTGAACCTTGCAGGATTAGTTAGTACCAATTGGAAAACGCATGTATTTTACTCTTTCAGCAAGTTTGCGCTACGCTTATAAAATAAGCATACCAAATTTCATAAAACGCTTGGAAAATAAGCTACTAGATAGCTAATTTTAATGTTTAATTATTCGTTTAGAGTTGTGTTGTATATTATTTTAGTAGCAACCTTTCAGTTAGCTTGTATACCAAGTCTTGTACACCAAGCTTAAATAACGCTATTTTCAAGTTTCAAACCTGCACTCCAAGACAATTTTCTACCTGAGATGTTATTTACGAATATGAAAGCAATAATAAAGGAACGAAAATTAAGTCGATTTAATAGCTTAATATAAACTGAATTTTATTTAACTATTAAGGTCCACAGAATCGGTCACAGAAACGTAACATAAGAAACTTTTATTGAATTCAATTTGTAAATGTCGACAATCGTTTATTAGTTAATTGTAGCACCTGCAATGTGGAATATTTGTAGAACGAATAGTTTCTTATCCCTGGATTACACACAAGAGGAGAATGTTCAATAAAAAAGAGAACTGTAAAAAATACAATACAATATGATAATGTAACTGCATGTCCAAATATACAAGGAACGATTCAACGCTACAAAATCCAAAACAATCATCTTGGTCGCGTGTCCAATGAGAGAACAACGATTGAAAAATACGAGCCCATTTGTATCCGTACCCTGTATTTTTATGAATGCATATTCATTATTACAAATCTAATGAACAAAGATGTATTTCTATTGCATTCACGAGCACAGTGTTGGCTGTTGGACCCGTGTTCCTTGAATATTCAGCTGACATTTCGAATGAAGATGAAGATACAATGTATTACGTGACCCTTGTCCATTTAATTGTTTAAAAAGTTGTCAAATTGACTAACAGATCTGTCGCCAACATGAGACAAAGAAAGAACATTTTATAAATGTCATAAAAACTATTGTTTCATTTGTTTAAGTTATTACTATGTAAAATGTTGAAAACTTAAAAGTATTGTATTATTAAAGTCTTATTTCAAGTCTGAGCTGACGCTGTAATAGACTACGTGACAGGCCGACTTTTTTATTATCAAGTTGTTTCGCTTTAAAAAGTTTTATTTATATTTTTTCTTTAATGTTTATCAATACACCATTGTACTATGGGTAATAAAAGTGTATCTTATGTATCGTTTTTTCCTCTCAACGATCTGCTGTTCTTTTACTCGTAAACGCAAAGTGGACGTTCTGTACGAAGTTGTATGTTTTCACCAAATTCGATTACGTGCAGTGGAACGTGCGGTACTTTGATCTACGGAGGTATGAACTACTGACTTCTTCGATACAGTGGTATATTGATAAATATTAAAGTAGACACTTTCTTTCAAGATAAAATGCGTTTAAACGAATCAAGTTCAATATACCCTACTGAAAAAGTCGCGGATCTCAAATAGTTTGTCTAACAATTGATTAAATAATCTTAATTTTTTTTCATTTTTAATCTAATGACCGCTATAAAAATGTAAAATCATAACAGATTTAATCAGTAATGAAATTATAATATTTAGAAATTAAAATACAAAACTGAATGCTCTCAGATTCGGATCGTTGACGATATAACGAATTAAAACTTAAGATTTGAGTTCACAGACCGTGGATTAAAACTATAAACTCCAAATATTTGACATTAGGAGCAAATCTACTCTATTTCTGAATGTACATATTATATTTCATATTCATTTGTTAAAGGGGTATAGCACAGTAAGCAGTACAAAATAGGATTTATATCATATTATAGTTTTGGGAAAAATACATTTGAAGTTTCAGAATATGTACTAATTGTATTAATATTCTGTTCAATTTTTTCTTGAGATAAGACCATGGTTCACTACCTTAAGAAACATTAAATAGAAAATCAGATTCAAAGACATTTAATGATATACAAAAAGTAAATTTTTTTGTATATAAATAATACATTCAAATAAACAATCCGCCCACTTTGAATAATCAGAGAATTATAAGATCATTAACCTTTTTTAATCATAAACATATGAAAATAAAAAAATACTAAAACATAATTATTTGAAATTTGAAACTAAATTTAAACTATATACAATAAAAAAAAAAAATAAGTAGCATCCAAAAAGTTACGGTCATAAAGTCATGTAGTTCGTTTGTAAACCAACGTAATCAGATCGTAATCATCAATCTGTGATATACAAATTTGAATATCAAATTGAAATATGAAACTTTTATTTTAAAGAGTGAGGTTATAAATTATTGTTGTACATAAAAACAAAATGTATACAAATTAAAGGGAATAATTGACAGCACACGGAATAAAATATCTTCCTTTTTTTTTGAATAAAACTGAAACCTGTTTAGGCTATTAAATTTAAAGCGTAAAAGTACTTCATTAACATTTTATCCTTAATTTCTTTCTGGTCTAATGTTATGAATGAAATGCAGAACACAATATGGTTACAGGTAGATGTAGAATAGGTTGATCTAGGCAGTGACGAATTGGGAGTTCGGGAATACGAACAAAAGCGGAATGCCCCGAACGTATAAAAAACGTAATTCAATTCTTATATGTCAGAATGTTATTCAGTGTTTGTGAGTTTCTCAGTACAAAGATGCAAGACAAAACTTTTATTTACATTAAGCATGCCAAACTACAAAGGGTCTAATTATTTACAGATCTTTTAAATTAAAAGTTAAATATTTTTTGTCGCTTTTTTAATTTCAGCTAAATATTCTAATCCGTCTCTGACTTTATGTTATTTATGTATCTTGTACCTCAATATACAACTAACTTCACATAACTTATCGAATGTTTGTTTCATTTAAAATACATTAAAGTATGTGTAAAGTATAATAAAGCATCCAATGCTACCAACAGTAAAAAAAATACAACAAAAAAAAAATTATGAATGAATTTATAAAATATAACTAATCAATTTTAAATTTATTTAGTTTTTTAATTATATATTGGACGTATCACAAAAGTAGTAAGGTAGTTGAGAGCACCGGATAAAATATATTAAATTAATATTTATTTATTTTAACATAAATCTCAGTATATCTTTTTGTTTTTTGGAAATGATTTTAAATATATGAGAGTTTATTAATATTATATTTTTTGTGATCTCATGTGTATATTTATTAATTAAATAAAAAATAACGATTTGAGATGTTAAGTAACATGTTTCTTGGAGTATTACATACCAGAGGAAGTTGTTAATTATAAATTAATGATAATTTTAATGGTTTCATAGCGGTATATTGGTATATATTGGATTATGTTTATGCGTTATTAAAAATATATTTGTAATATATGTATATCAACCTAAATTATTCACTACTACCATATACTCGTATTAAAAATGGTATGGTTATGAACAAATCTATACTGTGTAGACATTTTTTTAAATATTTATTTGAGTCTATTATTTTATTCATTTCTTTCAAAATATTTAGTCATTATTTTGATTATTTTAACTTTCATTTTAAAACAAACAAAAACGCACAGGTGTCGCCCCGCCCCATTAAAGTTGTAAATACCTAAATAAAATAAATCATAAAATAAAATTAAAAAAATAAACAATCATAATAAAATGTTATGTAACAATATCGTTATCAAAAACTAATACGTTATTTACCTAAAGTAAGTTATAGGTTAGCTTTTAGATGTTAGTTGTTAGTACAATAAAAAAAAATCTGACACGTGCACCCAAATGTAATGAATGGTGTTAAGTTAACACATTTACACTGTAAGGTTGGTACTGGTAGCATACCGAAACGCAGTGCACCAACAGCACGAATAACAGCGCTGTGCGGCGGTATTGTAAAGCAATCCAAGTGTTATGTATTTTATTCATTAATTCAATGAAATAAAAACTAACTAAAAAAGTGATTGTATTTTATTATTACAAGAAGTCTTTCTAATATTGAACTTTTAACCTTTAATTAGTACATTTTTAAACTCAACAGGTATTCTTTGTATAAATGTTATTTCTTAATAATAAAAAATAAAATCACATGTGGTTTAGAGTTTAAAAAGTGTTGAGTTTCAAATGTTGATGGACGATTTGAGTATTATAATAGGTTGGCTAGCCGTCGGTTTATTGTTACAATGAATGAACTATTCGATATTAATGACTAATAAACCAATAAGTAGAAAGATATACCTGTTGATTGGGAGATCTGAGCACCTGGCTCAATGCACGATCAAAATATTATCCAACCACATATATGCATGTGTGTGTATATCATTAAAAGAAATAGTAATTAGTGATTAACAATCATTGAGCTCTACAACACTTTATAGTTCATGACGCACACTAATTAAAACTTTCAAGGTGGGCCGGGCCGGGCTATCTGGGAATTAATTCATTATTTATATCCAAGTTTTATTTCTTTACTTATAATTAATAAGCTTTAGAAAACCTTGTCTAGTAACAATAGTATGTATGGTACTTAAATAATTTTGTTTGGCGTTAGTTTTAGCTGTAGATAGTGTATAATAAACATTCATAAGCTTAAGTTTGACGTTTCAAGTCAATACGTTGTTTGACAGCTGGTCAAACCGAAACATTGCGAACGGATAAAGATCGGAACAAACTTGGGCATACTGTACATCCACTGTTTATTGTTCTATTCTTCCACGGTCGTTTATTATCTGTAGGAAAAATTATATCCCGAAATTACGCACAAGATACAAAATTGTATGCTAGTATAACTCTCCCCACCCCGGACTTAATTAAAGCAACACATTCAATATGCTGAAAGAAAAGAAAAATGCTTTGAAAAAACTTCTCACGGAGATTTTTGGAAACAAGTTAAACTTTTTTTTAACTTTGCTTACGAAAAATTCGCAGTACATAGGATTGTGGCGGCCTTGATTTATTTCACCGAGGCAAAATTTAGTACTTTTATTATTTTAGATGACGTCACAAAGCTTGTGACTCTCAGCCGCTGTGTTACGAGGGTAGTTTGATAAGTCAGTGACTCTTTTTTTGGAAAAGCTTTTTATTTATCAACATAGTCTTCTTTAAGCTTGATACATTTAGTCCAGTGCTTTTCCAATTTTTTTATTCTTTCAAAATTATAGGTTTTCTTAAAGCCCTAAAAAGAGGCGTTTGTTTTAGTGATTTCAGTGATGACCTCTTTGTTAGACCCAAATCTCTTACCGCTCAGTCATTTCTGCAGGTTTGGAAACAGGAAATAGTGACTACACACTCAATCGCAATCGCGGTATCCATCGCGCGGATAGCTGCTTTCTGGTTGTCTATTTTCTAAATGTCGTAGCTTGCTCAAAATTTGGCAGTTGTCTATGAATAGATGGCAGTTGAAGGGAGCTGCGCGGGAATTTCAAAAAGTAACTGAATTACAAATACCCTTGTATAAGACATGGGCTCGTTACGGCCTAGTCTGATCAGTGCAACTGCCGCTGTATGCACATGCAAATCAACAACGAACGCACACTTAAATCGCGATACGAACGATGCGTCTTAACAAATCTTAAGTGGCACGTATCACTTTTCACTGGCGAACAAGTAATTGGTTGTTCGCATGTATAATTACACAGCAAAAATGGTGTTCATTAAAACGAATTCATAATACATAATTTTAAGTATTAATTTATCTTCAGATATTTTATTTTAAAAAGATCTGCTGCTGCAGAGTTTCTTTTATTTTTTAGGTGGCTATATACTATACATATATATTTAAAAGTAAAAAAAAAATACTTAAAATCTTGCACCGCGGGGCACAAAGGTCTGGAGGTCATTTAAAGTCCGAACCCAAGAAGAACAAGACTGAATGGGGCCCCAAACAAGGAACAACAAGGCTCAGCAAGACTCTGAGTTCAATTAGATGGATATCGTTAATATAAAGAACGCGAAAACTTGTATGTAATAAAATATATACATATAAACTCATATAACTACAGCTGTATACGAACCCAATAAAGTTATTGCACAAAGGTTATTATTTTATTTCTTTTGTATCAGATTTTGATTTATGATTTTGGATATTTAAAGTAACAGAAATATATTGAAATGTATCAATTATTATTGAACTTTCCTTTGTGAGACGATAACATTTCGGTAACGGTGGTTTTATATTCCAGATTGGCATGGGAATTGCGTCTGAGTTTGATACTGAATATCTGAGGTACGTTAATTTTATGAATAAAATGTATTTAACATTAAAAACGAGTGATTGACCCTTTAAACAAAGCACAGTTAGATTTAATTTTATGTAAAATTGCAAGAAGACTGAATTAGTTAGAGCCAATAATAAATAATTAAAAAACCTATAAATATATTTTGAATATCAATAACAAAAAGTGTGTACTATAAGAAGTAATATTACTTTTTAACAATATCTTTTAACATTAGACGCCTTTTCGAAGGACTAACGAAAGAATCTCTAGAAAGCCTTCTGAATCTCCAGGACTATTTTTCTTTTCAAGTATTGTAAATATATTCACAATAAATATATACAGAATTTGAAGGTTAATAAAATATTATCATCTAATAGCAGTTTTTCAAAGCGCCGAGTATTAACCCCGTAAGACAATAAGAACGTTTGGGTTTCTAATTATTATGATTAGAGTCTGTTTCAAGATTAATCAAATTATTTTAATAGATATTTTATAATATTATTTTCAAGGATATGTTTGACTTTCTAATACCATAAGTCTTGTCATATCTGTAATTATTACGTAATTAATAGTTTGATAATTACTGATGTGACATTAATTAAACACAGCCATTAACCTTATGCTTCTTACATAACCAAAACATTAAAATCTCAAGTGCAGTTTACGTAGGTAGAGTTCGTCTTTAAAAAAAACTCTCTTTGCATCAAAGTAGCATAACTAAAACTACTGCAACTAATAAAGTAGCAGTCATGATTGTCATGGAATTTTCACACATGCCCTTTGAAGGTTGGTACTATACTATCTTAGGTCAAAACGATAAAAAAAGCATATTTTCGATAATATTTTTTGACGACACAGTTAATATATAATTATTTCTATAATTACTACATGATGAAATGACATTCGAAGAATACTTTGTGAAATTTTCATAAATAAATATCAAGAAATGATTCATTGAAAGCGAATCTCCGCAGACGTCACAAAAAAAGTAACATTGCGGTGCCACTCATAACTCTTCACCAGATTTTCTGAAATCGAAAATTAGTTCACAAGTTTCTGCAGGTAACGCTGTCGAATTTTTTTCTTTTTTATTCATTTTTCAATTTTTTACAGCACTTAAAAGTTAAAATACCGAGTTTTCATGAAAAAAATCAGAATCATTGTTATTTTTAAATATGTTAAAATTAAAAAATTAAAAAAAACTCGACAGCGTTACCTCAGCATTTATGTAAAGAAAGAGTGTGCAAAATTTCAAACCAATCGGACCAGTAGATTTTGAGCTAGAGAGGACACCGACTCTGAAAAAGCTATGTGTGAGAAACCGCATTTAAAAGATTCAAAGTAACACCAGATAGGTGAAGACTTAAAACTCTATATCTCCGACAGTTTTACTCCAATCGACTTCAAATTTTTATACAATAAACTTAATATGTTGTACAATAAAATGAAAAAGTTGAAACCTACTACCTTCGTAGTACCTTCCACTCTGAGAGCACCCTCAGATACAGAACATCTCTGAGAAATTTGAAGCGCAATTGGATAAATAATGTAAGTTGATAGAATTGAATTGTTGTTGCAATGACCGGTTAATTTTCAACATCTCAATGTAGAGCTCCTGCTATAAAAGTTTACTAGCCCCTGATTGTACAGTTCCGCGCTCCTCTTGTGATTTTGCTGGACAACAGACAACGCTTGATATGTTTATAACATTTATCGATAAACAGTGTTCTGGTCAGCGTTCGACGTTCTTCGTTTATCTGAAGAATGTGCGGGGTCCTCCGATCTTCAGCAATCCAGCTCCTTCGAATCGCCCCAGGGCTACTGGCAATTACCGATTGTTTTCAGAACACCGAACGGGACGGGGTAGCGGGGAGAGGTGCGGGGGCTGGACCATTATGCCACTGCACCGCAGGCGCAATGTACTGGCGACTACGTTGGTCAAAACAAAGGGCGGGAATCGAGATGAGAAGAATGGAATGGGAGGAAGAACTGTACGGGTCAGAGTATAACTACCCTGAGGGACATAAGGGTTCAGTACAAAATAAAATTCTTAAATTATTGGTTTAGCTATCTTTATATTTTGAGTGAAAGGCTGTCCAAACATCTTCAGCTAAAATTTTAAATGAGTAGATTCACCGTAGAAATTTTTAAATCCACTTTTAAACTTGCTACCTTACTACAAGCTAATTCGAATATTCATTTTCTGTATGAGTGTAACCTATTGTCAAGATTAACATTTACGTGAAATAGTATAGTATAAAAGTTTTCCCACTAGGGCCTATTATTTACTTTCCGACATAGGTTGAAAATTGTTTAGCAAGGATCACACTTGCTAGCCTGCCACAAGCTAATTCCGAGTTTCAATTTCAACCTGGTAGTAGAAAGTTGACTAAAACAGTACTGTTGTAAACTAATCGATGTCCTGGCTGATAATTTTACCTCCGGACCGCCAAATTATTTTCGATTTAATGATTTTAATGGTTGCAAACATTAAAATTCAAGTCACGCGGGTTCGTGCCCTGGCCCTGCGTTTGGGTCTCCCCGAGCGCTTGCAAATCGGAGTTCATTTAATACAAAGCACATACAGGTAGCAGCAACATGGACCAGGATGCTGAAGATGAGGGGGAGGAGAGCATCAATCTGGCCTCTGGAGAGTTAATTAAACTTTAATTTATATTTAGTTCGAGAAGTACGAGTTTATGATATTCGAAATAAAAATTACTTTAATAACTATAATATAATATATAATAATTTTTATTAACGAAAATGACGTGCAAAATTCACTCTAACAAGTATAGAAATATAATTATTATTATGCACTATGCTTTAAATAAGTTATATCTCAATATATAAAGTTAAATGTTTAATTTCAGCAGTGTATGAAAATGGACCCACTTCTGACGTAGAAATGTAACGTTTGAATTAAGTCGTAGTATACTAGCAAGTTAGTCTGTAATAAGCTAGTAAGCTGAAACTGTACTACAAGACAATGTATATAATATACCTGGGTGTCGATAAGTCTGTTTTACGATAAAATTATTAGTGTTGTCTCTACATTTTTACGACAAAAACAAAATTGTCTCAAGGTTCTAACGTCCCAAATTTGAAAGCGGTGTAAACTAAATAATAAATTTTAAAAGGAAGTAAGAAAATTGTTTTGCAATACAATTTTTACACTTGTTGGGTTGCTACAAGTAAATTCTAAGATTCATTTCATAGAAACTGTCTTATAGTGCAAGGTTCATACTTGGTAGCTTGCCCAATGTTTTTTTTAAGGTAATTTTCTACATGGAACAGAAAATATAACTCAGATCGAACCCAACGACTCAGCAGTTATTTAAACATTTTAAAGACTACTTTTATAATCATTCTAAATAGGCGGAGACCTTTTTGCGTAATTTCTCATTCTTCCGTATTCACATTCCGTCTGCTATGTTGTTCTTTCACTACAAATAAGAATTCTTCCTGCAACCGGGTCACACGTTGCGGGTTCAACATATACTTAACCATTTACGAGGGAATAATTTTCCATAGTTGAACTCCAACCTTTAATAAAAACAACTTCTTCACAATACCAACACAAAAAAGCAATTAAATAAGCTATGGTGCATCATAGATCGTTCATAAACAAATGATTTAAGGAAAGGAGTTGTGCTTGTGGTGGTTAATCTGTTTTGAACATAAATAAATTACATCCGCCTGCTCTAGAGGGAGATAAGTAAAAATAAATTGTATTTCTTAAACAATTTAATTGAGCTCTTTTATAAGTATAATATGTATTCGATAGACTTGTATATGTGTGTGTGTGTGTGTTAATACATTGGATGTAAAGTGTACGTACTCGTATACATACTACATAACGGCGTATGGACTGGGGCAAAAGGAAAAGGGCGAGGTCGCCGCGGGACAGAAGCAACTAAAAACAAAACATCCACACCACCTGAACCAGGTGAACCCAACAAAAACAAAAGCGAACAAAACGAAGTAACGAAGGAAGAGAATTAAGGGTTCCCTAGTGGTACAAAAATCAAATCAACAGTTTATCATATAAAATATTCAACATTGTGTCCACCAGTAGCTTTAGGAATTATGTTATAGTTAAACCACCATTTTGTATTTTCTTTATATATATCATTCAGATCAATTCACGAGCCATATATGAAACAACTTCTGTTTACGGATTTTATAAAAAACAGTGTCTTTGTTTAATTAGTATTCTATTACTTTGACTGACTTCGAGTTACTTTGACTTATTCCGAATATTATATTTTTTTATAAAATTTGATTTGGTTTTATTTAGCAACTGGATCTTTATTTGGTACTTAGTACTTATATACCTAAAGAAATTTGTCTTGCAGTGCCAGGTTCATTTGCTAGCTTGCTATAAGTTAAAAGACAAGGTTCATTTTCTGCCTGGGTAGTGTTTTCCAGAATACTAATTTTCTGCTAAATTATGAAAAGGTTGGGAAATTACGCTAAAAGGAAATTATAAACCAGCGCTAAGAAACTCTGGGAAGTGTCGTTAAAACTCGTAGGAATAGAACAGGATACGTATCCGCTTCCTGAGTGAGCCCTATAATTGTAACTGTAAGAATTGCGTTCAGAGAGAATTAAAATCTCTATATACAAAAAGCTGTATTTCAATTTTAAAATTAGACCAAATAGAATGTTTATTTTATTCATCATCAGGATAGGGGAGCCTTAATTGAAGAATTGCGGATAACGCTGTTTAAAGGGTATATAGGGTATCTTGTATAACCTATACAAAAAACGAAGAAATATTACGAAGAATAAGAACAGGAAAGAAGAATTGCTTATAAGGGGCCGTGGATCTGAGAATACACAAGGAGTTGATGTGACGGTCGGTCCGGTCGGACCACGCAATGATCAGTAAACAACGAGAAGGAGAGCATCATCAGGTCATCAAGCGGATTCGTTCGCGGTCACCAATCATTTAGGATGAGCTTGTCAAAAATATTTGCACAATATTGAAAATCACAACTAATACAGTTCTTATGGAGTGAATATTTTGACTAAAACCAAAATAAATATAAGTTGAGAATGAGAAAAAGTTTCACGTTGTACCAAGTCTTGATTAAGAATATACTGTTACGATGATTCGATTATCGGACAGATGTCACTGACAACATTGACATGATAACTCGCGTAATTAAAATTACTATAGTGAAGAAAATTTAATTGAAAGTTAACACAAATTGTTTCTCACACAAATTAAAATAAATATGAAAATTTTTGAAAAATATTTTGATTAATGATATGTAATTACGCAGTTTGCGACCTAATATATAATAATTTTTCAAAACTCACATTAAGATTTGTCATTTACAGCATTGAAGATAGACCAACAAAAGAAACTCTTGTTTAATTAAAATAAACAACAAGAAATAAGAATAAGAATTAGTTAGCTAAGCTACCTAAGACAAGAAATTGACTTTTGCTAATAAGCAAAAACCAAACAACTATTTGATTGACACTTACGAGACTGTGTCTATTTCATCTCCAAGGATCAAATATATTATTAATATGATTTATGCGAAGGCAGTTAATTTCACAATTAGTACTACTTCATAAACTGCTATTATTTAGATAGGTAGTAATCATATTGTAAATATTTATGTTTTATTATATTCGATAGATCGATAATGCCTTAAACAGAAATTTAATGTTATTTATTATGTTTTTATGTGTTAAGTTAATCATATATCCATACAAGAAATTTATTTGCGATTTATACATAGAGTAACATCAGTTAAATTTTTTAAATATAACCAACTCATTGGAAAACAATTTTATAAATTGAACACTACAATTCAGAAAGCGACATAAGCGATAAGCATGTTTATAAAAAAATTAAATTTTAACATCTCCAACTTGCATTCGCCTAGAAGAAAGGCTACACAATATTTTAGAATGCAAAAACAGATATATTCAAAGAGATAAAGCCATTGTAAATAAAGTTGTATATCGAATTTATGGTCCTTCGTCTGGATCTGAATATGTCGTACCTATTCACCTCTGCCACTGGAAAGCTTTCGCAGATCAAATGATTAATCGATTAAAAGTGCAAGAGAAAGACAAGAGGCGTTCTTCCCGACCTTAAGGAAGGACACTGGACTCTACATATAAAACGGTTAAAAAACATAATAAGTTTTCTAGAATAAAACTATTAGTTCTACAATCTTCAGAGGGAGCTACCATCACATCGCGTCGCAATGAAAAATTGAAAGAACTACCTTCTACTACTCTATAATTAAGGTCTTACAAGTACAAGTATTATTAGTCAGCTCTTTGGTTACAGAAGAATGATCCGATGAACTCTATATCATTATGTTTGAGTTTGCTCTACAAAAACCTAATGGCTCATTGTCCATAATAACATATCGGATTATTAGATAGAAGCATCGATAATTTTTCTAACTGTGAACTATTTAAACGATTGATAATCATCGATATCGTTTTAAACGGCATAGAACAGACGCTCTTAGGCAATACAGTTGTTTTGTTATTACTATTATTATCATTATTGGGCGCGGCCATCTTTAAAACTTGATCAGAACTCGCAGAGTCACTAGCATACAGTTTTTGTATCTATAACATATAGTTAGTTACTTACAAGTACCTTGAACTTGGTCGTCACGTTAAGTGTAACGATCTTAGACTTGGGTACAGTAGTTACTTGCATGAAGCTGAGGAAATATTAAAGAGATACGGTGAGATAGTTTAAGATTCATTCACAATGGTGAATGTTACTGTTAATATTAAATGAGAATTGTTTATAAGAACGAAAATGCAAATAATAAGATTATTTAGGTCTTGGTTGAAAATTAAACGACTTGAGGTATTGAAAATTATACTGGATGGTATTGTTTTTTTTTTTTTTTTTTTTTTTGCTTTGAGACTGCACAAATTTTAAACTCTTACGATGGGAACAGACTACGCCAGATCGCCGCCTGCTATACTACACCATATTAATATTAATCGCAGGTTTGAAACTTGAAAGTAGCGTTATTTAAGCTTGGTGTACAAGACTTGGTATACAACTAATAATTAAGCATTAAAATTAGCTATCTAGTAGCTTACTTTCCAAGCGTTCTATGAAATTTGGTATGCTTATTTTCTAAACGTAGCGCAAACTTGCTGAAAGAGTTAAATACATGCGTTTTCCAATTGGTACTAGCTAATCCTGCAAGGTTATTCAGCTTGGTTACATTTAATTTTGCACCAATCTAGATTAATAAGCTTAAAACTAGCTAATGCCTTGCAAAGATAGCTTTATAAAATTTAATTTCAAGATTCATTTCTGCCTGGGTAGTTGGGGTCGTTGGTAATCTGTTCAGCTATGGAAGCAGTTTTCCCTTTAGAAACATCTATGTTTGTAAATCTTCATTGAAATGATTGTGAACTCTCTCATGTCACAAATATAACATAAATAAAATCTCTGTGAACAATTATCGTTTTATTTATGATGATTCGTAAGCGTCACTGTGTTATTAGCACCGGAGTACAAGCAACAACATTATCACACCAGCATCAGCATCACCATCACCATCAGCATGTAAATGTGACGACATTAAAAGTACTAATCAAACGCAAAACACAAGCACATGATTGTTAAATGACTGCTTACACAGAAGCTGAATAAAAAAGAATTATTGGTAATAACTAGCCATATATATAATCGATATTTCTACAGCTCTTAAAAAGTTCACTTTATTATTTTACTCATTATTATACGTGAAGATAATAAATCTTTATTTCTACTTATAATCATTTCTTTTAACAATTTTGGTTTGTGTTTTTTTACCATCCAATTTATGGATATGGATGGTACCTTTGAAGTTTATTTGTTTAACGAAATTTGTCTATTAATAGGATAACAATTGATGTATTAATAGAAAATAAGAAATCTCAAAATAAAAAGAAACTTTCTACCAAATGAAAGAACTAACACACAATTTCTGTTAGTTTTTACAAATGTAAAATGATTAATATTCATAGTAATCTTACAGGTCCATACGATCCGGCACGCGAAGGACCAGTGTACGCGGAAACCGTTGGAATGGCGTGTGGCGTTGCTGTCACATCAGATATTCTAATGAACATCGTAGAAAATGAAATATTACATTAACCAAAATGTCAATTTACGAAATTAACAGGATGTTTGTAAGAATTTTATTCATTGATGACATTTACATGATTTGTGATGTCGTCTTGCGCAAAAATATTTTCGATCTTAACTAAATATTGTTGGTGATGGAAATATTTGATGTCTACAAGTGGACTCGGGCTAACAGAGTAAATGAAACGTTAATGTGACATTTGTAGAAATGTCGAGTTATTTATTTGATGAAATATTTAATATAGATTATTTTATCGTTACCAAGGAAATACTACTAGATATATGTGTGATTATCTGAAATTATGAAACACAAACTAAACCAATCGCATGACAAATTTTTACAATTCTGCTGAATCCGATTAAAGTCTTGATTTCTTGCTGGTGCTCTTTTAATGAAGACAAGGTTTATAATTAATTAGCCAGTCGTGCTCCCCCACAAAACAAATCCCCCTATATAAAGTGACATAATTATAACTACATAACTATATAATTATGAGTAGTGCTCTGTGTTACATAGTCACGCAGGTTTCAAATTTCGCAGTCACTAGGTTGCATACCGAATTTCGAAAATGAACAAAAGTAGCTCAATTTCAACATATTTTATAAAAAAAACGAATACCGCTTGTTGTAATTTTCTTTACGGGACAATATATGTCATATACTCAATTAATGATTTTAAGTTTTTCAAAATTTAGATTTCGTTCGATTTCAATATCAAGGACATGTTCGCCTAGTTCGTATATAAAAAATGCTAAATTTAACAGTCAAAATTTAACAAATTTAGTACCGCAATGAGTATTGCAATTTTTTTGTACGTATAAAGTATATTAATAAATATATCTATTTGAATTTTCAAGATGATTGTAAGAAAAGTAAGTTCTTGAGAACGTTTTTAAAGATTCGACTAGTTTTACATATTCTTTTAATATAATCAATTTAACCTGCGCAAATCAATGAGCTAGAACGCATCTATAAGATGTTTTATAAAATAGTGTATAAAACACATAAGAAAAGCTTCATGTAAACTGAATCCCGGAAATACGTCTTCGCCTGTATTTGTATTGTATAGAAATAAACAGAAAATATCAATTAGAATAGTTTCAAACACGTTCCGTGCTTGCACGCGCAAGTATTAATTATATACTACATAGTTTTATTATTAATTTTTAATTAACTTAAATCATTAGACTTGTTGTATGTGCAGCAGCTAAAGTTCAGCTACCAAGCCAACAACATGCCGACCGCGGGTAGAGATCGAGGGGAGGTAAGCGGGGGTAGTATTAATGACTTGACTGACGCTTTATTAGATTCAATCACGAAAAACAAATTGGTAAGATGTATATGAAGATAATACGATCTTAAATATTAGCAAAAAACATGTTTTTCATAAAATATTATTAACTACCAGTATATCTACATAATGAACAAAGATATTATATTTATAAATTAAATATGTTCTTAAGACAGTTGTGCCTACAGTGTGCAAACGCACTTACGAGTTTTATATTTTGCAAATAACTAAAGCAACGCGTGAAATAAATAGTTTAAATTATCAATTAATACGTTAATGAAAGCATAACTGTATCGCAACCGGTATCAGGCTTTTGCTATTCCACTAAGTAAACAATCACATTATTTACTAGTTAATTAAATAATTATAAAGTAAACAAGTACATAAAAAAAAACAAATAAATACAATTCTATTAACTGTATAAGTAATACATTAAAATAAAAAAAAACAAATATAAAACAAAATATTTCCAATTCAAATTCATTCTAATAAAATAAACAACTTTAAAAAAAATCAATCAGAGACTAGTTTTCTAAACTAGATCGTCGCTGTTCACTGTTCACTGTTCACATTCTTTGTAAACCGTGTAACTTAGGTCATTTAGGAGTGGCTCCGATTCAATCGACCCTGCGTGCCCCCAGGGTCTTAAGGGGACTTCGTATTAGAGCCCCGCGAATGGTAGGAGGACCCCCAAGGAGACATGGACATTGGAGATCTTAAGAAGAGGGGCAAAGAAAGAAGAAGACAGCTCGGCATGCCGAGGTCACCACCCCGTCGAGTGAGCCAGCGAGAACGCTAAGAAGAGCTTACACTACAATACTTAAGAGAAAAAAACCAGATCACATGAGGCTGAGAGGTTAGGTTGCTGGAATCCACTATACACTATTCTGTATCGAGGATGTCATGTCAATATATTATGAATTGATTGATTTTATGGTATTGTATCACAGATGAATATATTACACGATTACTATATTTATAATGTAGGTAGTAAATGAACATTATTTATGTAAATATATATATACAGAGTGTTAGGTAATGGATCTATTTCAATTTTCTATTTAGAAACATATTAATCTACCATGTTGATGAAAAAAGTGACGCTTTTAATGGATTCATCTTTAGGAGGCGTTGTAAACAGAACCACAAAACTATCCGATAGTAATAACACTTTCGTTTGACTCTAACATTATTAGCAAAAGTTAGGTTAGAAATCGCTGCCATGTACAAAAACCGACCGGGATTTGATGTGAGTCTGGCAAACTAAAAACGAACAAGGTTCTATTAAGGGTGTCCATTTGACCTGTCTACAGGACCATGGTCGATGTAGATATCGATGTATTTTTAATTTTCTCTTTTATTTCTGTTTAAGATTCCACATAAAAATTATTATTATTTTCTTTTCAAAAGAATGACTTCCTAGAAAATCAAAGTAAAAATTTGAAGTAGTTTTTTAATTTTTCTTTTTTTAAGTTTATTGTAAAAATTAAATAATGTTAATCTTTTGGTATCGTTATATTACAAATATTACATTAAATAATGCAAGATTTTACGTTTTGTATTTAAGTGATAAGTTCTTAAATAATTATATTAGCAAAGATTACAAAGAGTAGTGTAAAAGATCTTCTTAACAAATTGTATTGAGTATTGAATGTCACAGAAGTGATATAGTTTTTACAAACAATCACCTCACCTAAAACGAGTACCATGACACTCCTAGAAAGTGTCAACATACGTCATTTTTTATAAATCTATTTCAACGGCCTTCACTGAAATTAAGGTCGTTTTTTCTGACTTTGACAAATTATGCAAATTATTAATCACTTCTACGAGTAACTTACAAATGTATCGATTGCATAATTTGTATTTTGACATTTCAAAGATGTAATTACCAGTAGCCCATTTCATTATTATATGTTATCGAATTATAGTCTATGTAGGTGTATTGTCATGTTAAGTTTGCAATAAATGTTTGCTAGAAGCATATACCATGAGTTAGCAAATGCTGAATATTTAATTGTCAACATTTCAGAATGTTTTTATTTCTATAAAACTCTTGTCAGTACCGCAATAAGAAAAAAACTCATCGTATTTGAATTCTTTCATTGCGATCACTTACTTTTGCTTGCTGTATGTACAAAGTATGTACTGTCATGTATATTCATATCATGTATATGCAATATATATACAGGATATTATTTTCACATTATGGAGCATTTATGGATATACAGGGAATATCTAATGTTATGTGTGAATGTTTGATAAATCAAAAAATAAATTCTATATGTAAAATCAATAAGTATATATCGATATCGAATAGGTCCAAATATTCGATGTGACCGGAGCAGAGTCAGAGTTAGGAAACCAGATCAAGTGATCTCTCGCATGTTATCGAGGTCGAATGTCCGTCCGTTCAGACACACACACACACATACACAGTGAGACTTGATTGTAACTTGACACATACATTCATAAGACGCCACATACTATGTTCCGTATACGCACATAAGTGACCTGAGCTGCGTGCCCGACAAGACTCAATATTCAAGACAACCTGTCCTGCCCTGTGTCGGGCGATCGCTCGTGTTTCGGGTTCACCAAACGAGTAAGCGAAACACAAGCCTTGATACGAGTAGAGCTGGTTCAAAGATTAATAAAAAGATCGATAAAATTGATTTGATTAATATTAGTTTCGAAATTCATTATTAGCACAAGGTTCATTTTTATCTTAGAAAGAACAATTATATTTAAGTGTATAACGAGTATCACATAAGTTAAATTAATGATAATTTTGAAACAATGTCTCTGGATAGAAAATATTACACATTGTAACACTATAATTAGCTAGTAGCAAGCTAGCAAAGTGTGACCTTTACATATAAAAAGTATAAAATGAAACTTGCACACTTGCCGTTTATGTCTTTTAATTCGATCTTCGGAAGAAGGACATATTTAGTGAGCTTAGTTATTGGATCTACCATCGACACCACACTTTTAACATACTATTTAAAAAAAACGCAATTAGTATTTTAACGGGGGTAAAACATTAAAATGCACAGGCCAAAACTGAGACAGTGTCATAGTCTTACTAATAAAAAAGGCAGAATTGAATTTCGAAAGAAAAACACCATACGTATTTTATTTGTATATAAGATTCTAGTTCTATTATGTCTTTAGTTTTATTAGAAGTATTGTATATTTTAATTAAACGCATGTGTTGCTTCTGAAATTTTGAAGAAACGACATTTAAAGTGTATTTACTATAAATTGTCAATTCCTTTTAATATAATTTTATTATAACCTCACAATTATAACCGCACTTAAGTAACTGAATAAAAAAATCTTCTAAAAAAACCGTTCTGTCTACTCCAGTGACATCTATTGTCTTCATGAGAATATGTTTTTACTAAACGGCCACTGTTTTACCGACAGACTAACTAAAAAAATATAATTTCTTTACATGTATTTTAAAATTGAAGGGGCTGGGCCGCATTTAATCTTCAGCGGATCCTGTGCTGGTAATAAATAATGATTTTTTAGCTCTCTTGTGAAATCTATTGTATTTAGTCATAACAGCTTATATAGCCTATAACTAAATCTGATTTGGAAGAGTGGTACATGCTTTTAAAGATGTATAAGGTTAAGAAACTAAGGAAGAAAAGATATAATAATGTAATACATATATATTATGTAAAAATTACACCTCAACAAAATTCTGCCAGTACGTTTATTAAACTCATTATGACTTCGGGGAAACCGTTTTAAATCGATTGAAGCTGTAAAAGAATGTTTGTAGACACTCTTGAGTTCGACTAAGAATGGGTTCACACGGTATTATACCGCACGTTATTTTGCAGTATAAATATTGTCGAATAAATAGTGACGCAAACATTTTATATAAAACTATTCACACGACGTTTGTACCGCAAAAAAACGTGCAGTACAAGGCCATGTGAACCCAGTCTAACGAAAGCAAAGTGATTGGAAAATGTCTCAAATTTTGCGGGACAAATATAGGTAGTGGTCTACCAACTTAACAGAAAATATTTTTACGATAGCTTCATCGCAAGACTTCTATCTGTCAACCTCTATGCAGGTAATTTTTCTAACTAAGCGTATAAACAAGCAGGACTATTATTAAATGAAAAGCAGGTGTGACACTCAACAATTTACCGATATACATAAAATTGCAAAAAAAAAAACTTTATAGAAATCTAGTTCATGAACAAGTTACTCTTTATGTGATCGAGACCTAACAACTTGCAATAATTTATTTGTTCGATAATAAAACCGTTTATTTTTACCATCACTATTTTTAAGAGGCCTGTCCGTTTCAGAACATCAAGTGCCATGTCTCCATGTCGACCTATAGCGGTGTAGGTCGCGTTCACCGCGTTCTCTATCGACCAATCAGAACACACACACTCGCGAGGTTGAATTACATCTAGTTAAGTGGGTAAGAGAAAAGAACGCGAGAAGAACTCACTCATAATATCTAATGCTAATGCAAAGAGTATTTAATACTTAAAGTCACTATAAACATTTCAAAAATGATTTAATTGAAAAATCACGATGTTGTTTTGTCATTGGCCTGCTTGTGGACAGCGGCCAATGTTTAACCTCATAAAGTGTAGATTTATCTTGTAATTTATTAATGGATTTATTTTATGTGCTGTTAGATTGGTGAAAACAATTCATATATCAAATTTGTTAAATATGACATAAAAATTATGGATATAAATTTAAACTAAAGACAAACATAAAAAATTTAGTTCTAAACGATGTTGAAATTCAATGTTTTAAACCTTCTGACATCTATGTTTCGCACTAAAAATTAATTTCGAACTACTGTGCTATAGCTAATAATGGATAACTATAATGAAAATTATATTTATTAATTAGAATACATGATTTAAAATTTTAGCTGTAGAAATAAATTATGAGATGATGTCTGCAGATGCTATACGTCCACAATGAGTGGAATTGTCTCGCACAAGAGTTATTTGCCCCGCATAAGGCTGATCTCATTTCAGAACAATATAAACGCATATCTTTGCCATATGATTATGTGTGTCCTTTTCTGACTTTGTGAATAGGCGGCAAAACTTCACGCGACAAGCCTTATACAAGACAAATCTCTCTTAATAACCAGGTTATACAATAGGCAAGTAAAACAAGAACAAGGGCACAAAATTGATTTTGCGTGGAACTTGTGGCAACCCCGGTCAGGGCGCTTGTCCTCGGGTATACCGGTTCAAACAAGGGTTAAAATCAACCTTTTTCTTTAATTTGAGGCGATTTCAACGACTAGGTCATGTTTGCCTGCAGTTATTTTATTTTAGTTAAATTTGATTTATTAAGTTTGTATCAGTTAGGAATTCGAACACTTTTTTAATTTCTTCTGGATTGTCTGAAAGCATGTCCTTTTATTAAATACTAGGAGCTTTCAGACAATCAGCCTTAAAATAAGGAAAAGGATAGATTTTATAGAATATTATTTATTTAATTTAATTAACGTCACTCTATTTCCAATACTGAAATCTGGTCGTGGCGCTATTTAATAAGTTTCACGATTGCAGAAGCACATAATCAATTAAGCTTCAATAACAATCAAATCTAGAAAATACAGTGTTGGTCCAGTCATCGCAACAGAAGACACAACAGTCTGACGTCAAGTTCAACATCAAATCAAATTATTTTTTGATAATATTTCAAAGTTTCTCCTTACTACTAAAGCAAACATCAGTTCGATGAATAAATACTAGTAACTGTTAGGTAGTAATCATAAAAACTATATGATATTATAATTGTGTAATAAATTATTGTTAAAAATATTTAGTATTACATTAAAACACGCAGATGAGGATTAGTGTTGCACCCAAAACACATTTTGTCATGTTTTTGGCACCTGCTGTAAGAAGTCTAATAGTAAGATGGACGTACCACACCACAAGAGATATCCAGCAGCTCTCTAGCGAGTAGTCACACCTGTATTTTTTAAATTAACTGTTCTTTTTTAATTAATAATATTAATTAAATAAATATGACTCATAAATTTAACACTATATTAATTAAATCTGTCTATTATTGATTAATAGATATTCTTAAACGAAAAGCTATTGTTTTACAAACTAGTCGATGTTGGTTTTAATTATGAAATAATAGTAACAAATAGTAAAAACTAGTTTTTAGTTTTTGTAGGTTATTTTATTATTTATGGTAATATATTTTATTTATGAGTTTAGTTTCTTAGCTGTGAATAGATTATGTGTAATAATAGAAAATCTAATCATTTCTTTGAAATTAACAATAACACTATTATTTAGTTTTATTCTTGATATTAATCACGACAAGCATCATCCTTGTAAACGAGTATTTTCTTGAAGATTTTAATTAATAAAGAACTTCCTTATTGTTTTAAAAGAGTCTCCTTAAAAATGTAAGTTTGTAAACGAAATATTCCGAAAAAGATTACATCAATTACATTATTACGTATAGGTTTTTTCTTGAAATAAACTTTAACTATGTTAAGCAGGCATTAGGGTTACTAACTCCCCTAAAAGTTTCTCTCTAACTAAAGTCCAAATACCACTAATATCGCCTAAATTGGCCTGGTGCCAAAAAATTAATTGTATTCAGTCACAATTGCTCCTTCTCATCGCATGAGAGCTAAAAAAACTTTATAAGAAAGGTCTCACGCGAAAAAAATACATTTCTTCCCTCAAATTTATCGGGAAAACCTAAATAATGTACCCACGTACATTACAAGTCTACTGAGACCACAATTGTAACTAAAAATCAATGTTTGCTAGATACGCCTTCCTTCCCGCTTCTCTTCTCTTCCACGTCTTATACGATAAATACAAAGCGTTTGATTCGAGCCTGCGAATACTAACTGAAAAAGCGTTAATGATAACGGGCGTTGAAGACAATTTATTAGCAATATAAGACATACTATAGCAATATAAATCCACTGCCTTTTATTTACATATAATTAAATGCTAAAATACTAATTGAGGTTAAATAATAAAGTGTCTTTAAGTAATTGATTAATTCCTACGACAAATAAACTGTTCACATCAAAACCTTTTATGACGTCATTTCCTTATTTACCTATCATTTATTTTATTGTTTTATAAATATTCTTATATTTCTCTTCCACATAAACATAATTCTTTCTCACATATACGTGTATTTTTTTTTATCTTGCTAATATATTACATATGTATCTAGAGATGAATGGAGAACACGCATATATATTATATTATTAATTTCGTCACATCCGGTGCGAAAGTTCAGCCATTTATTTAATATACTATAAATAAAGATGATACTTTAGATATTTTTTTATGTAAGTTTTTTTTTTATTATTACTTTACCACACTCTTAAGTAATTGTTTAAGAGTGGATTACATTGTTACATAAGTAACATCTAAATCTGCTTTAAATTATGTTCTCGTAAGAAAATAATCTCCCATGTTTTCATGTGCAGAAATGTACTATATACATTGTTTAATTAATTTTTTAATTTTATTGTAAATTAGTTTTTAATTACATATTGCAGTAATTAAGACACTATTGTTACGGAATTAAAAATGATTTTTCTTCGTTTTATATTTTTTTAATACGATTTTTTATAATTACTAATAATAAGAAATATTAGCTATTTAATTGCATATTAATAGTTACATCTATCGGGGAACGAGTCTGCGAGCCGCCAAAATGGCAGCTATTGTAGGGAACCCAGTGTTTTCTATATTACATTCATATCTCATTGATTGGTGTAAAAAATTATTCAATAATGTAAATAATAATAAAATAAAATGAATTAAAGAAACCATAGAAAACATAATTCTTCTAATCTAAGCAATTAGAAACAGACAATTAGAAAACTACTCATCAGATTGCGAATTGGACATACAAAGTTGACTATCATCAATCACTAATTAATAAAACCTCAGTTTCACAGTGTAACAACTGTCATCACACAAATGACAGTGTATCAGTTTTTAGTAACGTGCCTAAAAGCGGTCATTTTAAATCAATAGATAAAAGCAAGATTTCGATGACAATTGGAAGATATTGTATTCCATTAATAACCTCAGAGTTTGTACTTGTAAAAATATTAATAAATAGCCATTGCGAGGCCCCGGGCGGCAGAATTTTGCGAGGCCCCGGGGTGGCAAATCTTTGGAAATATTTCCTCCGCGAAAAAAAATTATATTTCCGCCGCGAAAAAAACTAATATAAATAAAAACGAAAAAAAATAACATTTTCAATTTTAATGCTATCGCTAATTAATATATGTATATTTTGAACTACGAGTATTTGAACTTTAAAATATTTTGAAGATTAAGTTAATATATCTTTACTTTTTTTCGACGAAAAAGTCAATCAAAGAAAGGTGTCGTCTACACCATCTCTTGGCTTAATTATTATTTAGACAAACGGAAAGCGATCACAACAAAATATAATTCCAAAAAACTCAGCTGCCCTTAAATCATTTTGACGTTAAGAAATCGTGACAAACATGATCTTCCTGTGTTAATAAAAAATTCATAACAATTAACACTTTATTATAAACGTACAGTAAATCTCATAAATTTAAAAAACAGTAAATTTTATACTTGTGTTAAGGATTACACTTAACTTCTATTGTATTTTTTCTATTTTATCAAATCCCTTCCACATGTTCTAATCTAAAGTACCGGCCAAACCAGTGCGACTGCAACATTCATATATTTTCATTCATACGTTGACGTTCTTTAGATATGAGTGTACCAAAACATTGCGAAATTTAAATAGATATGCATGCAATCTAATCGGTAAAAGGCATAATTTTTTGTAGACTAATTGGAAATTTGTAGACTATAGAAAGAATTAAATTAAAAAAATATTGATTCCCTTTTGCGTACCATAGACAAGTGTTAAAAAATTCATCTTACTTTTATTACTCAACTGCCTTATTGAATACGTAGTACCAATAAAAGATTACGATGTATTAAGTTACATGTTACTACGATTTGGACTTCTTCAAACCTATCTCGAAGTCACACTGGTTTGGACAACGCTTAAGAAACAGCGCTATGTTTGTCATGTTGCACATTATAGAATATTATAAAACGTAATTTATATTTATGTTCGGATTAAACTTCTTAATGTCGCCATCTATTTAAGTTATAGTGCAGCTTAGTTCCGGTAATATAGAAATCTTTATTTCTTCACCTCACATTATCTGTTTCTAGAGCGGACCGGACCGGACTGAACTACATGTCCGCTTTGGCCGTTATTAGAGCAGGCGGTTGATTGTCGCCACTCGCCATCCTGCTAAAACAAGTCCGTGAAGACATGGAAGACGTGTAACATTAATATTTTTATCTGCAACACGTTTACAGATGACATTATGACCATTTAAAAGCAACAGGTGCATCAAGATTTAACGGCGTTTAAACGTTTAATAGAGTGGAAAACATCTCGAACTTTTTAATTGAGTCGTTAATTGTACGTGTGTTGATATTTGTGTTTGTATTTGTTTTAATATATTCATATTGTATAGGGAGAGCAGCGAGAAACTAATATTTTTAGTAAGGGGTGGTTGTGCCACTTACTGTGAGCGTTATACGGGTTTGAAAATCATAATAGAGCACTTTTGTACTCGAAGTCACAATACATACATACCACTTACCAATACGACAGTACGCCAAGTCAAACTTATGTACTGTAGGGTGTATTGTAGTTGTTTTGCACTAACATAATTCATCATGAGAGCAATCTTTTACTTTCATTTTTATCGATACACCACTGTTATGAAAGAGACTATTGCATTCATATTCGTTTGGTTAAAATTCGCTGATATACGCTCTTCCAGTATGTGACGGATTCGGATAGGTAAAGCGCAGTTAAAAACGCTTGCAGTGTGCGACAGGGTTTATGTTCTGTGTCGCAGAAATGTATACATATTTAGGACGTAAATTCTGTCGAAAGAAAAATTACTAAATAATAAAGAAAAAATTTGAAGAAAAAAAAGAGCAGATTTAGATATACATTTATCTAGAACGGTAAAGGCTTACTCCGGGAGAGTATATTATTATTAATTATACGTAATTATTAGGGCAGGGATATAAATGCAATGAGAATCCTTAATTATATGCATATAATATAAACTCATTTTTTGGAAATTTAGAAAATCGAGTCGTTAATACCTAAAATAAAATATTTAATTTAAAATGTATATACACGTGATATATGCTATATGAACAAATAGTCATTTTCCCTAAAATATCCAAAATAATAGTTACTTTACTCGATTCATATTGCCTCAATGCTTAGTAGAAGCAAATGTATCTTTCTGATATATATAATATAGATATAAACTGATTTCTTGCAAAATATATACAGCCATCTGAAAAAATACACATCTTCAAATGACAATTGCATGATACTCGTACCAAAAACAGACGTTCAAAAAATTTGGAACAGGGACAGTAGCTTATCCCATCTGGAATTTCACATTCCATTATTTTATTCAATTATGAGATCAATAATTCATCTTTATTTTAAAATTTTAATTACACATATTAATTAAATTCAGTACCAACATCTAATCAACCAAAGCACAAGTTTCTATAAAATCTGAATGATGAATAATGAGCTAATAACTCAACTAGACGAATAAAACAAAACTTAAATGACCGGCCTAAAGCAGTAATCTAAGCTAATCAATTCGTGATAACAATTAATGCACCATATTGTTTTAAATGGTTATTTAATTACATATTTATACAATTAACTAATAAAAAACAAATGTATAAACCTTATAATTATAAACTATTCATTTAAACACATTTACATAATTAATTGACGCGTTTATATGAAATTTATATTCATTATCGTTACGAACTGACACTGTTTAAACGGCGTGCACTCGAAGCGTGACCAGCACCCACCCCCGCTGACCGCCCACTGCCCCACAACGGTCTTACTATCCTGAACTCGAACCCGCACCGCGATGTTGATGTGCTGCCCTCCACGGTTACACTCAAGTACTTTCGCCGGCTTACCGTTCTGTCTTGTCCTGTTCTGTCGTTTCATTAAAATATGTATTTGTATCTGTTTCTGTATTTGTAGTCTACTCACTGTAATCGTGTTACATTTTAGTAATTCATTATTAATGCTTTTTATATGCATATGCTATTAACTATACAAAGAACTTCTAATGTATTTTATGCTATTAGCTACGAGTAGATGCAAATCGAAGTATAAAGTGTGTGGAGTATAAAACAGTGATACTAAACCAGATTTAGATTATGATTCGATTTTAAATCCGACAGAATGGTCTGAATGTATAATGTCGGTTTCACACCAGAGAGACAGTTCAATAAAACACGAACAAAAACGTTTACACCAAAGAGACAGTTCTTAAAACATTTTTGTCTTTTGTTGCTGTTTTACTAAACAAAACACATTCCCATCCGGAGTCAGTAAGATCAAAGGAAAACACGTTTGTTGTTTTTTAGTCTGCTTGGTTTGAACACGCAGTTATGTTTTTTGTGAACATTTACGCTTGTCAGTTGTTGTTTATCATGTTTATAATTTTTATGGGACACACAGAAGAACACAATAAACAAAATCAGTCTGTTCAGTGTGAACAGTCTGTTTTCGAAAAGCAGTACTGTTTTAAATTAAAAGAAAACATGATTTTGTTCTGTTTTTTGACAATAAAATTGTTTTCAAAACTGTCTTTCTGGTGTGAAAGCGACTTAAAAGACCTATTTACGAGATCAACATCTAAGAGACGTTGCAAATTTTAGGTAAGCTTATTAGGCGCATTCTGTGACATTAGTAAGTGTGACTGCTTCCAATGCGCCATTCTTATATTTTTATAAGAAGGAATATTATATAATTATTCATATAATACGACTAAAATCTAGTAAAAACATTTACTGTAGTAACATAGAGAATACAAAAAAAAACCTATTCAACAAAACGCAAAATAATAAATTTTAAAAACCAATTAACAAATGAAAATAACAATTTAAATCGCGTTACAGAAGTGCTCACACAGTACGGGTATATTTAGCTTGAATGTAAAGCTACTTTATAATTGTAAAAATAAGAGAATCGAATAAATAAACTTGCTGAGCCGCGCCGCACAGAGGTTGCGCAGTGGCAGCGCAGAAGACGCGGAAAGTAATAAATAAAAATGGGTAAAGACGGGCGCAAAACAGTAGCATGAAAAAGTATATGAACAAAAGGTGTATTCTAATGCATTTCTATAGCAATTAATGTACAAGTGGCAATTACAAAAATATAAAACCACGGTAGCGTAAAATATACAGAATCAATTAATTACTGCATTAGAAAATTAAAATAAAGATAGAAAAAAAATGCAAAAAAAAATTACCTATTCGTTTCAATATACTGAATTCTCTTTTAACGATTATTTATATTTTATTGTGGATAATTATGCAGTAAGGTAGTTTTAAACGTAGTTAACTACGCAGCTCAGAAAATAATTAATTTTAAACTGGTCTAATTACTAGGCGGGCTCAAAACATTATCGTGTTGTTATGTAATAAGCCTTGAAACACTCGTAAATTTTACGTAAAAACGGAATCATTATTATAACGTATTAATCAAACGAATTTCACACTAGTCCTAATTCATGACGTAGTGAGAGAAAACGTTACAAAATAAAACTATAAAATTCGACTTGAAAAAAAAACAAAAAAAAAACTAAAGCAATTTTTTTTTAAATACGTCGCAACAAACATGAAGAATTTTTACAATGTGTGACAAGATATGACGTAAAGAACCATGAAATTTGTGTGACGTAATTTATGAATAACCCATAAGAAGTTATCTTGTGATAACCATACACTATTTCTTAAATAAAGGGATGAAACTCTTACCTTTACAAACGCTATGTTATGTGATAAATATCTAGAACGTACCTGAAACAATAAAAAAAAAATTAGTTTAAAAATTTTAATAAGAAACATCTTTTATAATTATCATAGACATCAACCTTATCAATGTCACAAACCCTATTTGATTATTCTCAATATTAAAATCAAACTTCAAGGTTAATGACATAAAAACAGTGCAATTCAACCCAATCATTTATTTTGTTAGGAGAATGCTTAAAAAAGTATAACCAATTATTATTTAGAATGTTCAATTAATGTTACTATGCTATGCAATTAACTTTAATGTTAAAAATGCACTACTAGTTCAACTAATTGCCGTCTGAACGTCATTGTGTGTTGACCCCATGATAAATACAAGAAATCAATATAAATGTGTTAAGAAAATATCAGAAAGTGCAGCGAATGAAAGGATATAAAAAAACAAAAAAAGCTCTTTATATTGTTAGCGTATAATCACTTTAGAAAACTGGCACTTTCCCTTAAGTGGCATACGGACGTGCTACAGAATAGTGTAATGTACATGGATCTGCTTTATTTCTACTCCAAAAATTTTGAAAGATATTATATGGAGTAACCTAACTATATCAACGTGTAAAACGTGACCGTTTTGACATTATTAAGAATTAATTAATTTCCAGAACAAAACTAGATGGCGCGCAAGCAAATCGTGTGAGTGTATGTGACAACCATATTTACATCAGTCGTAGATAAATTTCCGCGTTGTATGATACTGCGCGATTGAGATCTTATGGCAAACGCCTAAGATGTCGCATTCGAACGACTTTTAAAACGACAGGAATCCTAATTCATACCTTCCATCGATGATGATGCAACGTCATGTGACATAGAAAATAAGATATAATTTATAAATTAGGCTTCTTATGCTAGTTTCAAGGTATGGGATCCATTTTGCTCTTTATTTTTGGTCTTCTGATAGTTTTGTGTAAATTTACATTTTTTTTTTTAAATATTATATTTTTATATATTATATTTTTTCGCGGCGAAAATATTATATTTTATTTTTGGTCTGACAAACCATAATTTTTTTTTGAAAATTGAAGCCGCTGCTGACCAGTACATAAATAAGCATTCAAGATGAAGATTGTCATACGCATTTCAAAAACATGTTGATAAGTTATTTTAACATAATTCAGCACCATTGAAAATATATAATGATACAGATACCAAGAAGATCAAATAAAAATAAGCTTAAGATTTCTAAAATTCTGACAACATTTTCAACGCCATCTTTAATATCTTTAAATGCTCAAGGATAGACGTTATTTTAATATCAAGATTTATTTTTTGATAAGATTGAAATAGACTCGATACATTTTACGCTAATACAAATAGCTCAGATATAAACAGTGCCGGTTCAAGAGGCATGCGATAAGATAAAAGGGGCGCCCTACTGCAATTTAATTTTATAGTTTCTCTCAGACTTAAAGTAGAAGTAGGGCGCTATAAATAATGATCACGCATCTAATATAAATTTCTCTTGATCCGCCACTGGACATAAACAGTAAAATGTAGAATTGGAATACTTAAATCTGTTGATTCATTTACTTCGTTATCAGCACATTTCGAAATAGTTTACATTATTGATTTCTCTTAGTATTAACATTGTTTGAATCTCTTAAAGCTGACAGCCGAGATGAAAAAATTTCTAACTAATTAATAATCAAAATTCTTTTATGTTAGAATGAGTTTCTATATCTTACACAGCAGAAATCTAAAACATTTTGTTGGTAGCTACCGCGTGTAAAAATAATAAAATTTTAATGAAACAGTAAGAAGTTAATTTAAAAAATAAAACCTCAAAACCTCTTGATCATTATCCATTAAGCAGAATTATAAAACAATCAACTTAATTCATACATATGAATTTAAAATGAAATTAAAATCAGTTCTACTTGGGCGGTCTAGTTCTTTGAAATGTCGACAGGGAGCGCTAGCGTTGTTGTTGCTATATTATTCTTATATCCTACTCTTCTGCAGGTGCATGTCACGTCTCTGCTGTGTCCGATGCGTCCACATTAATAATCACAGACTTTGTGCAGAAAAACTACTCTCTGCAGTGAAGAGAACGAGAAGAAATGAAGAGAATATCCTTGATGGCTTACATAGCAATTTTTAATATACACAATTATGTATTGTATTACTCTGGGGGCTCAACTCAGTATAGTGCAGTGCAAGAGTAACCTTGTGCGGCCACTGATGCCAGATGCCGATTGTAATCAAAGAATGTATAAGGAATTGGTTACTGTTTAGAATTGTTGTTATTATCTATTAGAAAATTTGTTGCAGAGTGTTAACATGTTGCATGTCATGACTAAAAGATATTAAAAGTATTTGAAATGCATGAAATACATATTTTCATTGAATATTATAAGCAGTAATACTAAATAAATAATGTATGAATTACTTTGACATTAAAAGAAAATAATACTGCGATTTCAAGAGCTAGGTTATATCTTGCATTAATTGTAATATAATAATTGTGTGTTTTTGTAGATTTGTTTATGAGTCTATTTCTTTGGTAATGTTGTCACCTCAGCGTTAAAGTCGTGACCTATCTACCTCGGCGACCCAGAAAATAAAATAGTATTATATTTTTCAACTTTAGACTGAGCACACACAAGATAAGCATGTCTTAATGCAATAATTGATAAAATTATGTTCTAAAAAGACCCATTTCTATCGATAGAAAATTGTCTTACAGTTAAAATTTCACATTTGCTGCAAGCTAATACCAAGACTCCTTTCCTACCTTAGTATCTTCTTAAAATATAGTTATATCTTTTGTTGTCATACGTTTCTTACATATCTCGTTTTCTCATTAATAGATACTAAGCAAAACTGTTTTCAGTGTTCTTAAAGTTCTTTCTGGTACTCCCCAAAAACAAATTTGTTACGCAGGACTACACTTAAAAATGTTCTTAACTTTAATAGACAAATGCATAATAAAATTAAAAATTGCGTTTTTTTTTTTTTAATTTATATTATTTAACATACATTTAAATATAAAAAAGATTTATATAATTTACACTAGTATGCTATGAAAATTAATATACGGGATCTGATTTTGTTTAGAACACGGGTTACAAAATATCCTTTAGAAATTTCTTAAAGTTTGCTTTAAGATTGTAGAATAGTTGGGCCTTATTAAAAATACAGTAAGTATTTTTCATTTAAGGTACACCCAAGATTTTAATTTTTAAATAGAAAATATGAGCGCATTAGTACATGGTGCAGCATATAATATAATTCAAGTGTTGGTGACCATGTTGGTTATTACATGAATCTTTAATCTTTAATCTTAAATTTAAATTGAACCGTAAAATTAGAAATGCAACCTTGCCGTTTTTATTTCAATATTGTTGTTATTATTTATTTTTATGAAGTTTAATTTATCGGGCACGTACTTTCTTCCTCTCTCTCTCGCTCTGTATATCTTGCAGTATCTTGGCCGTCCGTTTTCCGTCGTGCACGTCCTTTCCATTTGGACAATTCTAAACTCATCTATCGTTCTATACACAAATCTCTGTATATACTGTATGTATACATTAAATTATGTTGCATGCTACATTTTCTAAATCCGTAACATTCTATAGCACACAATGTCATGGCATTTCTCCAGGGTTGAACTAGGGCTTGAAGTTATGCACGAAATCTAGTGCTAAATTAGTAATCTAAACTTTAAGCTTTACGTTTGAAATAAATATTCAAAAATCTTGCACTTTTGTAACAAATCAGAACTATCAAAATTTCACCTTTGCGAAATTTTCAAGATTTAACATATCTCTTTTGACACATTGCAACTCTTGCAGTTAAGAAGCGATTCTTGCGAGTTTTCATCTTGTAAGTTTTAAGTCGACCAATTCGCGTCTGTTCTAATACTTTTAATATGGAATGTATTAATATAACTCCACATATTTTAATACATATATATATTTATCTATTTCAATCTAACGTATAATGTATGTTATACCATTCCATCACATCCATACTGTTGAATTGACTGACAGGAGGTGGTACAGTGGTACATCTAACACGCGCATGCTGCTATTTGGTACGTGCCGGTGCCGATGCCGGGTCATGTGCTGAAGATCACCTGAATTAGAGTACGAACGAATCTGGGTTTTGTTTGTGAATGAACTGTTGATTCAACAATAATAACAGAAGAATTACTGGACTCAAAGTTAGAGTCCATAAATATCCACACGTTAATTAAATTCTTTAATTAAAATTATATTTTTTATTAAGAGTTCACAAGTTCTTATATTACTCTGGACTGTGAGATTTTATGCGCACTCGCAAAATATGTATCTGATGAATATCTTAACTCAGGTAGAAAATTAATTATTATTAGGAAATTAGCTAGTAACAAGGTAGAAACTGTAAAACTTGAACTGCAAGACAATTTCTATATATAAAGTGGAATCTGAACCTGTGACAGCCCAACAAGAGCGAAACTGGCATTCCAAGATAATTTTCTATCTGGGAGACGATTTTGTCTGCAAATGTGCATGTTCTCATATATTCGTATGTGCCGAAATGAACAGCAAATGCAATTTCTTAATTGCCAATCACTAGTTTAACTACAATTTCAATTTGTTCTATTAAAAATAGAAAAAACTGGAGTAACTTTAAAGTAAAATGTATTTGACTCTCATTGTTCTCCATTGGTTAGAATTGTGATTACATTTATCTCGAGTTCAAGAAGATGAATTATCTTCAAAATTAAAGGATAAATAGATAATGTTATCCTTTATAATCAGGCAACGCATTTGGTTTCATAAATAAATCGTAGGAGAAAAGAAAGCGAGACGAAAGTGTATGCAGCGATATCTCTAGTTATGTGTTCATTCTTGGTACCATTAGCAGTAACCCAAGGGTTACTTTTTTAACTTATTTTTACGTTTTATTTATTAAACAGAATACATTGACTGCTTTCCGTAGATGTTTACCATAACTGTATAAAAATTTATAACATTCTACTGATGAGGGTTAAAGCACGACAACTGTTAAATTTAATTGACAATTGACAATTTAATGAACTGTTAAATTTAATTGACAATTTAATGAACTGGGTAATTGTTTTATACTTTTATCTCAATTAGCAAGTAACATATAAAATCAGTCATACCAAACATAAAATCCTCTCAATTTCTTCTCACTTTGTACTATTTAGACGAAACAACAGATCCCTTTCATAAAACGTACGATCTCATTAGAGCTCCATATCGGGCGCATCGAAAATGAAGCGAAAGATAAATTTCTAACCAATCGAACAGAAACCTAAATACTTGTACATAGATTGTCTGATTGAACTGTGGGATTAATATAATTATGATTTACGACACATTTCTAAACAGCAACGGCAGTGTCGACTCTACACGGTAATCAACACTCCCGCTTCTAGGTTATGCTGGAGAACACTGAATTTACAGAAACACAAAAAATAAATTATGATCGTGACAGTACTCAGTGGCGAACTACGTCTGATAATATTTTCCGTTTATTTCAGTAACATATTCTGCCCATACCTCTGTACCTAATTCGCCACTGATGATACTCGCACTGTCAAGAAGGTCACTGAAGTTATTATGATTAAAGATTTGTTTTGTGTTGAAAAAAATGTAATAACTACTGTTGGTGATCAAATTATAGGTCAATTCATTTTTTCTTTGCGTGATAATTATGAAAATGTAAACAATAATTATAGCACTGTAAGGTTGAAATATTTTTGGTAATTACAAAATGTTTATATACAATAATGAACCTTGAAATATAAAAAAATATACAAGCAATTACTTCGTTTTTACTTTCAAGATAAAATATGTCAATAACTAGGAAAAAATATGAGTACTATTGACACTATATGCAATTTCTCAATAAGGAAAGAAAGTATGTTTGACAAGAAATGAGGCAGTAACTTCCGTATCAGCTCATTTGTATTTAGTAATTGTTTATGATATGGTTTCAGTACCAAGGTTTGTAATATATCTCTCAAAATCTCTTACCAAAAGCATCACACAACTTTTAAAAGCTTTTTAATGAAACACTAAAATAATAATCAACTTAAAACTAAGCTTGAATGTTACACTGGTAGAAATGCTCCTTAACAAATATTCATAAATTTATTTTAAAATTACAGCAATAAAACATAGCCAATGGCACAAAGCTACAACCAAATAATTAAGAAAGACGTGTAAAAGACTAGAGGCTCATTTTTTTATAATAAAATTCATAATATATTTTCAACACTTGAAAATTATTATAATAAAAACATGCATATTTATAAAACATAATCCAAATAAAAATAGAAGCAGTTAATGAGTTTAAGCATGGGCGTCCCAGGAGGGAGACAAACCGTAATGTTTGACAAGACGTGACAATGAGGTGAAATGTGTGTGACGTAATTTAAGGATGACCTCTAAGATTACACAAATTGACACTTCTGTTCCACTCTGAATTTCAGCTGAGGACGCCAATGAAGTCAGGTCGCTTACCAGTAAATAAATCAATGTATAAAAAGTTCCAACTCTTGCCACAGTGAGCACTATTTGTTACGCGTACAGAAGTGAGGTTATGTATCATGAACATCGGTGTGTCTAAGACACGATTCGATCTTTGATTGGAAATTCCTGATACGCATCTCTTATAACAACGTGAATAAACCGCGGGATTCGCTCCATTGCACAATTGAAAGTATAACAGTTGATAATACACACATACACACATATACATATAACATAATATATAGAAATACAATTCAATAGAATTTTATCTCTATACGTATAGGTATGTTATATCCAGCGATCAATGTTTAAAATATCTGGTTAGACAATGGTTTTGATACAAAAACCAATTTAAAATGTATTTCTTTTTATATAAAGAGTGCATTTCCTTTTTTTATTATGACACAAAATAAATATCGGGTTCGTTGTCCATGCAGAGACTGTTTAAATCGAAATGGAAGTAATAAGGCGATTAAATGGAATTCTGTATAATATAATATTCCCAGGTACAAACTTGCTAGCTTGCCACAAGCTAATTCCACGGTTCATATTCTACCTGGAATGCATGTATTGAATGAAAAAAAAACTTGGTCTACATATATTCTATTAAGAAGAAACCAATAAGGAAGTACGAGTATATATCGCGTAATGTTACCCTACATATAACTAGAAATATTTATTCTTAAAAGTTCTTAAATAGGTCTGAAAATGTTGTATATTACTTAAAATCTTGTTCCTTTTATATTGGTAGACTGACACATTAAATAATCTAGATAGACTTTTAAAATAGTGAATATCCCGCGTAGAAAATTGTCTTGCAATGGAAGATGCAGACTTTCTAGCTTGCAACAATCTAATTCCAAATTTAATTTTTAACTTTTTAATTTCACACTTGCTAGCTTACTACAAGCTAATTAAAGCGTTATATTTTTTTAATGAAATTAAATGAAGTGCGAAAGTGTTTCAACAGTAAGAATATTAAACGATTTGACGAAAAATGGTAGAGATAATGTTAATAATGTTGTCTTAATTCGTCATCTCCAAATGTTTCCATGGACATACAGAATACACAGAGTGCCTAAGGACAGTTTTGTCTTCAATGTGCGTCGAGCCTAAGAAAATAATACAATTCAGACTAATTAAACTAATTATTCAATCTATTATCTTTACTTTAAACTTTCTTTTTACATACTACATTATTCTTGCTCTACTCGTACTTTAACAAAATGTACAATAGCAAGTATTCTAATTTTTTAAAACTTTAATCGTTAATTTCGAGTTTACATTTACGTTTATATTGTAATGTTTAGATTAAGATAATATTGTTGTTGAATGGTTGTTGCTGTGGGTTGTAGATTGTTCGGTTGTTGTAACCTGCTGTTGCTGCTGTTCAATCTCAAACAGTTGATCATTTTTTTTCTTGTAGCCAATTTATAAATTTTCTTTAAAGGTATTGTATACGATTATATTATCATGTATATTATATAAATATATCATTGTACAAACAAGCTCAAAACTTTTTAATTAAATTTATGAATAGTATTTTTACCTATATTTTAAAGTCAAAATAGTAGGCTTTATCATACAAGAGTAAACACTTGGCAGGCCTATTCTAACTACTTTGTTTTTGATAATATGTGATCGGTAATCCGAATTTTCATTTACCGACTCATTATAAGAAACCTTTGCTCTACAGAACTCCGCAGAATATAAGAAAAGTATTAAATCCGGTCATAGTTTGTGCTTCACTGATTCCACAACCGAACCGAAGCGTATCTAATACTAATACCATTTATTTTTTTATTTGTGTTTCATGCATTAATATTATATTTATTCTAAATTATTATTGTAGCATATATTATAATGTACATCATATATAATGACCACGCAGTTTTATTTTTTTTTGTATATATATAATATACTTATACACCTATATAAAACTTGTATAGTTTATCTGAGCTACCACTGTAAGGTCAGAGGTCGTTTCACCTCACTGGTCCGGAAACCACGTCAGCTTTTTATCAAATCAATAACATGGTTATAAAATTATTATTAAGAGAAGTAAACAACAAAAGATTTAAAAAAAACTTGTATGTACGATTTGTTCTCTAAATTTGACATCCTTCATTTTGGTTTTGCAAGTGCACATTTTCTCTATATCCCTTTTTTAAGAGTTGCATAACTCAATTTATTATGTATTCACTTTCGCAGATTTCAGTTGTAAATCTTAAACATTATTCCAACAAAAAATTCCTTAAAGTCTAACACGCACTGCGGAAATAAACTGCGCGAAAAAAATCCGATGTTTTTTCCATGTGAATTTAAAATCGCAAATGTGTGTGCATATTCATATAATTCCATGTGTCACAGAATTGCGAGTTTTTTATGCATAACTCTTAAACACAAACAAACTTAGTTCATGTTTCTAATACGTTCTAAAAGTCATTAGAACCTGTACTGTTCAGAAATTCGGTCATATCTACCTCAACTTTTTAAATTAAGTTTTCATAGAGGTTCATTCCGAAGAAAAATATGTCTCCGCTTTAATTTATTACATATACTTTACATAATATTCATGAGAATATGTATAACAAATAAACTTAAAAGTTTAAAAAAAATCTTCTTTCTATTCTCTATGTTAAATTATTTTGTTTTAGATAAAGTGTATAAGTTTTTGAGTCGTATCAAAATCAAATTCTATTTATAAATTTATTTCACTAGAAAATTCTTCAAAAAAGAAAAGACGTTAATTTTATAACTATACGTTGAATATTATAGTAGTTCTTAGGTTCTTATTTCTGTAACTTCTTTTAATTTAAAAGATCCAATCAGAATGAGGTTCTTATATGTTGACAGCGAAAAATTAACATGTACAAGAAAATATCATTTTATCTAATGTCGATCGAAACAAGTCTGTTGGCATCGGTTCGTACATCGTATTTGTATCAGCAGAGTGTATTGAACCGATGGACGCAATGCGATGATCTGATTGAACGGAATTGGTTAGGTTGGCCGGATTGGTTGCACTGGACAGTAGGCTGTTGAGAACTCGCATAATTCATTAGAATAAACACCAGGTTCGAGTTGGTTACAGAGCGTAGAAAATGTAATAGACAAATTAACTGAAATAAATGTAAGTATTGCTTGCAATGTCGGGATCGAAGTTTATTGCTTTACAACTGGTCATAAAACTTTATTATTGAAAACTGTATCGTAAATATAATTATAGAAATTTCAGCAATTTAATATTTGTAGATATTATAATAATTTTAGTGTGTGTGACGACAGCGCTGTCATTTCAAAGTTATACATTAAGTTTTTAGCATGGTATAGTGCTGCCATCTATTAAATTAAATTAAAATAAATATGAAATTTAATGTATTACCATATGAATGGGCTTGTGTCATATGTCTTAATTTCTATAAAAGTGTACTATATATTGATAAAGTGGGTTACTAGAACCTGAAATGTTCAATTATTTTTTAATAACTCCTTATATGTTAAGAGATATTAACAATTAAAAAAGTCATTTTGTCTCTTTAATTATTAAAGGGATTCAACGTTGTACACATTCCAAGTGCTTGTATAAGTTTACCAACTTTACAGCTCATAAATCTCTGCTATATGTATTTATATATCAAAATATCAAATATTATTTACAGCTATTTCAAGGAATAATAAAATTTAAATATTATGTCTGCCTTAGCGGGGTTAAATAAAATAAAAACTTATTATTCTTTGATTTGACTTGATTATTTGACTACCAACAGCTACAGAACATTACCACAGCACTGACCTACTCAACAAATAACTGACGTTAAAATGCATTTCACGTCATTCAAATATGTCCGACCATTTCTAGCGCTAAAACCACAATTCAAACTTTTAATTGCTATATCTCCGTCAACATTTAGATATTTAATAAAATAGACACGCCAATACACATTTATTAACAGCAATTTCAATCAACAATCTAAAAATCGACCACTAAAAAATGAGGACACAAGCCCATTATAAACCAGAGTCAATATCACAAGTTAGAGCTTTCTTCCAAGATTCTTCCAACACTCAAAATTATTGATCTGATTTTATTCAAGGTTTATTTCATAAAGTGCAAAATTAAACTTGAGAAAATGTAATATTAACAAATATGGAATGCAGCTCCCGGACTAGGTTAGCCAAGCCATGTGCTAATAAAATTTAAAAAAATATTTATAATTAATTCTTATTGGATTTGTTTCGTTTTCGTAATAACCGTTACAACATGAAGAATTACTGGTACGTATTTAAACATATATCAGATTATTTAAAATTATTTTCTCCAAAAAATAACCTAGGGCAAAATAAATTTACTTTGCATCAGAAAATTCTTTGTAAGTCAAAAATAAAACGGTTTCAGATTATATTTTATTTTATTTTTTGGCAATTATACCATTCGATCTGCAGTATATTGCAGTTTTCATCTCTTGCTCACGTCCCAAAATATTATTAGTATGTGCTTTGACCGCAAAGTCACGTGACCCGGAGGCGCTGCGTGCGTTCAATATTCGTGAATACTTTTAAAATTAAAATTTTTCTAAAGTCAACTTTTTTATTATTGTAAATAATGAAATATTTTTGTTGTATCTTAATTTCTTCTTGGAATACTCCTTTTTATTTTTGTCTAAATTGCGCCCATTGTATGTGTTTAGCAAACCATTGCATGATAATTGAATTTACTGTGAAGTGTGATTACTTATAATTCAACATTATTGTTTATTTTGGCACGAATTTGTTCTTATTAAAAGTTCTTTTGTTAAAAGATGAATTCGGAGTGAGATCCGAAAGCTGCAAGTCCCTTCCTTTCACATCTCCATAACTTGAACATAAGACAGTCGCGTAATTTTATTTGCGGAGAAGAAGGAACAGTCCAGCACGCATTTAAAAGCACGAAAACCGAAACTAATGCATTTTGGAACGAATGGGCTTGTGTCCTATGTCTTAATTTCTATAAAAGTGTACTATATATTGATAAAGTGGGTTACTAGAACCTCAAATGTTCAATTATTTTTTAATAACTCCTTATATGTTAAGAGATATTAACAATTAAAAAAGTCATTTTGTCCCTTTAATTATTAAAGGGATTCAACGTTGTACACATTCCAAGTGCTTGTATAAGTTTACCAACTTTACAGCTCATAAATCTCTGCTATATGTATTTATATATCAAAATATCAAATATTATTTACAGCTATTTCAAGGAACAATAAAATTCCAATATTATGTCTCCCTTAGCAGGGTTAAATAAAATAAAAACTTATTATTCTTTGATTTGACTTGATTATTTGACTACCAACAGCTACAGAACATTACCACAGCACTGACCTACTCAACAAATAACTGGCGTTAAAATGCATTTCACGTCATAAAAATATGGCCGACCATTTCTAGCGCTAAAACTACAATTCAAACTTTTAATTGCAATATCTCCGTCAATATTTAGATATTTAATAAACTAGACACACCAATACACATTTATTAACATCAATTTCAATCAACAATTGAAAAGTCGACCACTAAAAAATGAGGACACAAACCCATTGTAACTGAAATTGCTGATCCTAATAGTCATAAAGCACTAACTGCGTGTCAATTTATTATAAATAATATCATTGATAGTAGAGTGTCAAAAATAATTTCCTCAAAATCGTTTTATATAAAATTAGTTACAATTTTGTACACTATATTTCTTGCCGCTAGTAGCGCCATCGTTCGAGCTGTATTGCACCACATTGTATCATTGTTGTTTGTATAGAATTGTTTACTTACAGCTCAAACAACAACGAGGCAACAGTGCTTGAGAGTTATACATTAATAACGTTGTTAAATTAAATACAAATTAGTTTTTGTGATTACTTCAATTAAAGATCTTTATAATATAATAAATGATAATTATCTTTAAATATATGAGTATATGAAGTGTACGCGGGTACATCTTCTACTTACTACACTCCCTCCAACCCTGTTAAACATCAAAACATCCAATTCGTTTGATTTTCGTCTGTGGTGATTGCCATAACACAAAATAACTTTTACTTTCAAGTAAATTACAAACTAATAACTGTACGAAATAAAACCATGCGAGTATTTGTAGATTGAATAATTATTCAATTGTTTAATGATAAAATAATTTTACACTTTTTAATATAAATTTAACCACAAATTCTTGTAATATAAAATGGTTGCGAATCATGCTACGACAGTGCAAAAGCCAAAACACGAGTGACTCGAATGCCATACGGCTGTAGCGTGCACAGCAGTCGTCGTTGTGTTGCCCAACACGTCGCTGTGTTGCCCTGAGTAAGATTTCTACCAGAGACAACAATACAATATTAAACTAGAATGTCAACAGAGACACATTTTATGTTCTGTGCTAATTTTGTACTGAACATAAATTACCAGCCAGCAGAACGTAGCTGATCCCACAACCAACTTAAAATATATATAAAAATACATTAATACATAGAGCTACATAAATTTACAAACTTCTTAAATCTATGATAGTCTACATAATTGTATGAGAATAATATAAAATAAAACAAAATAACAATTATTCTAAAGATAACAGAAAACGTAATTAACATTTTAGCATACATTATCAATTGCATAATGTACACAACAATCAATTCAGTGGTAATCTACACAATTTTGTGATGGGTCTGTTGTAGATCTTATCACCAATTTTTATTTCCGCCACTCTCACCTTTCCATCTTTACCAAAAAAGACCTTTGTGATTCTGGCCATTGGCCAATTTAATGGGGGTGAGTTTAGATTCTTTACAATAACTAAATCACCTTCTTTCAGGTTCTCATTAGCATATTTCCACTTGGGACGGCTCTGAAGCTGTGTGAGATAATCCTTAGACCAAGCTTGCCAAAAGTCTTGTTTTAGTTTTTTAACAATATTCCAAAACTTAAGACGATTGACTGGTACCTCTGTTAAATTAACTTCAGGGTATTCAATCAGAGCAGTGCCAATTAGAAAATGTGCTGGAGTCAAATACTTATATTCATTTGGGCTTAGTGGAAGCAGTGGTCTTGAGTTTAGCACACCTTCAATCTGTATGACAACTGAATTTAATTCTTCATAAGTTAAGGCCAAATTACCAACTACTCTCTTAAGGTGGTGCTTCACACTTTTGACCCCTGCTTCCCATATACCACCAAATTCAGGAGCATAACTGGGTATAAACATAAATTTTATATATAGATTATTACAAAAACTTATAACATTATTTCTATGAGACTTATTAGTCTGTAAATTATACAACTCTTTTAATTCATTAGCAGCACCCTTGAATGTTTTAGCATTGTCACAATAAATTTTAGTAGGCATGCCTCGTCTAGAAATAAAACGATTGAGACATGCCAAGAATGTTTCAGTTCTTAAATCAGAAACCACTTCCATGTGTATGGCCTTTGTAGAAAAGCAAACAAACAATGAAATGTAACCTTTTGTAATCAATGGTTTACGTATGCGAGCTATCTTTATGTTAAAAGGTCCACAAAAATCTACACCTACATGCTGAAATGGTCTTGTAGCTGTAACTCTGTCAGCTGGCAAAGAACCCATCAATTGTTTAGCAGATTCAGCCTTCAATCGTGAACATATAACACATTTGTATAGTACCTTTTTGACCTCCCGTATGCCATTGATAATCCAGAACTTTTGAGACAAGGAGCTGAGTACTAATCTAGCACCAGCATGGAGCAAACGTAAGTGCTCATTTTTGATTATGATAGAAGTGATATTGTTGTCCTTTGGCAGTATGACTGGGTGCATTTTATCTTTTGCAATGCCTGCATTTTGCAATCTGCCACCAACACGAATTAAACCAGTGCTGTCTATGAAAGGGTGGAGATTACCTATACCGGTCTTGATAATGATACCACCTAAGAGACATTTTATTTCTTTAAAAAATATTTGCCTTTGAACTGAGCGAATGATAATTAATAAAGAATTATGAAGTTCTTGTGGAGATAAATGTCCACAAATATTATTTTTAGAAATAGTAAGATAAGAACAAATTGAACTGTGTACTGCCTTTTTACAATTATTAAAGAATCTATACACATAAGCTAATACACGCTGTAGCTTATTGATATTGGAGAATTTTTTAAACAAGTCTAGCATTAACGGTGCTTGTTCGACTTCAATGTTACAAACATTACAGTTTTTATCTTCATCGTCTGATAGAAGTACTGTATTTAAATCAAAATAATGATCATGTTTAAAATGAGAATTGGATAGATACTGGGGACCGTTCCACCAAAGATTTTGATTTTTTAAGTGTTGTGGTTCTATACCACGAGAAATTATATCAGCTGGGTTATCAGCTGATTTTACATAGTACCAAGAGAATTTATCTGTGAGCTCTGTTATTTTCTTTACTCTGTTATTAACATAGATATTGGTTTTTAATTTGTCCGCTTGAATCCAAGCAAGGACTATTTTGGAATCACAATAAAGGAAAAGTCTATGTTCCAATCTAGTTTTGAGTAAATTACTAACTCTAACCGCAAGTTGTGCCAACAAAACTGCACTATTTAGCTCTAGTTGGGGTATTGTAAGTACCTTACCTAGTGGAGCCACACGAGACTTGGCACAAATTAATTTTGTTTTTACGTTGTCATTTGCTGTAATGGTTCTTAAATATAGGCAGCACCCGTACGCCTTCATAGATGCGTCTGCATAGCCTATTAATTCTGCAGTGACAAAATTTTCCTCCTTTATAAGTCGATCTATTGAAATGCTGTCTGCTATCTTTAGACCATTAAGGAACTTTTCCCACATCTGTAATTGCTTGTCAGGCAGCGGTGCGTCCCAATCTATTTTCAAAAACCAAAGCTCTTGCATGATTAACTTGGCAACTACAATTATAGGGCCAATCAATCCTAACGGGTCAAATAAAGTCCCAATAAAACTAAGCACTTTTCTTTTAGTATTCAAATTGTTACTATTCGTGTTAGGACATTTAAAAGTAAATGTATCCAAAATAACATTGTATTTTAGACCTAATGTTTTAATAATGGCTGATTTATTTAAGTCCAATTCATTGATATATTTTTTATCACTAGAGATGTCGTCGAGCACTGGGGGATGATTGGAAGACCATTTGTGTAATTTAAAATTACCTAATTGTAACAAACCAATTAATTGAGACTTTAATTCAGATAACTCTTCCACGTCATCGCACCCAACTCTGACATCATCAACATACGTATTATGGCACATTGCTCTCGCTGCGAGAGGATATTTATGTTTGTAGCGATGGGCAAGTTCTATGAGACATCGTGTGGCCAAAAAGGTAGAAGATTTGAGTCCATATGTTACAGTTTTTAATTGCAAACAACTGATGGGCTTACCTGGATCATCTCTCCATAAGATATTTTGTAAGACATTGTAAGTGTCATTTGTGAGAATACAGCGGAACATTTTTTCTATGTCACAGACAATTGTGTACACATAAGTTCTAAACAGTAGGAGAATATCGAAGAGCTCGCCTTGAACCACAGGACCATTCAGCATAACATCGTTGAGAGAAACTTTATTTTTGGAACGCATACTTCCATCAAAGACCACACGCAATTTAGTAGTTTTGCTATCATCATTTGTAACTGCATGATGTGCTAAAAAATAATTAGGAGTATTATAAACATCATAAGAATTTATGTCTATTTCCCTGGCATGTCCCATCTCTATATACTGATCAATGAATTTTTTATACACCTTCAATAGTGAAGGATTTCGTTTAAATCTGTTTTCTAACACACAGAATCTTTGCAGGGCGACTGAGAAGGAATCCCCCAATTCTAGTTCATTTACTGGGCTGACTAATGGCAAATCTACAGTAAAAGTATTATTTTCAAGTAGTACTGAATTTTTAAAAATATGTTCAGCCTTTAAATATTCCTCAGTAAACTTGTCTGTCTTTTCTGGGACCTTCTCAGTCATCCAAAATTGACCCATAACATTCTCAAGGGTTGTATGGTCAGAAATGGCAAAATTAGATACTATAATATTACTTGAATAATTATTTTGATTTTGAAACATTTTTGGCTCATTAATAACATTATAATTAAATTGATTATGCAGTTTACCTGCAACTACATATCCAAATGTAGTGTTCTGTAAAACTGAGCCATTATTTAATTTAATACAGCCACCTAATAGAATGGCAAAATATACATCCGCACCCAATAGCAATGATATTTTCGAGGGTACATTATACTGCTCATCAGCTAGCTTAATATTTTTGGGAAAAATAACTTTGGATGTGTCAATAAAAATTTGAGGCAAATGCGTAGTGATAGATTCAACTACATGACAATTCACTTTGTGATTAATATTTCTGTCGTAATTAGACTGTATGTTTATAATTGCTGAGTGATATAATTTTGTGGCTTTATTGCCTATGCCAATTATTTTACTAGGATGAGTGTTTGTGCGTAAACGCAATTCTTTTAAGAGTTCAGCAGTCACTAATGATGCTTGACTACCGCTATCGAGCAATGCACGAACTAGAAACTCGCGACCAAAATTGTCAACAATTTTTACCTTCATAGTAGGCAGCAATATGGTACCCCCCAAGCTATCATTGCTACAGCACATTACAACTGGAGATTCAGTTGTCTTGCCAGCCAGCGAACCAGCATCTGTTTTATCACATAACAATTTGCTATGCATGCCTTTACATTTATGACATTTATAATTATTCTCAAGGGAGCACCTGCCACTATGGGCTTTTAAACATAGCGAACATAATTTATGTTCTTGAACAAATGAATTACGCGACTCTAAAGGAGCCATTTTAAATTTTGGACATCTAAAAATGGGATGGTCCATATTACAATATCTACATGCTAAATTGTAGCGAGTAGTGACATTGGAAACTCTCGAGTACGAATACTCTTTATAATTTTTGTCATTTGACATACTTTTATATGGTGAGCTATCCTCAAGTGCAATCGCACGTTTTTCTAAAAATGATATAAATTCTGCCATAGTAGGCAGTTTGTCTACATTTCTTTCCATATGGAAATTGCGACTAGTTAATAAATCTAGCTTTCTACATAATATTGAGATTAGAATCATATCCCATTTGTCTACAGGCTCATCAAGATTTTTTAACGCTTGTAATTGCTGTTTTACTTGACATAAAAAAGCCCTTATAGCCATTGCAGTACCCTTCTGCATGTTTGGAATATCAAGTAATATATTTATATGATTAGTAATTAATCGCGCCTTATTATCATACCGCGCTAACAATAAATCAAGAGCCTCTTTATATGAGCTGTTCACAAGCGGCAAATTTATAATTATTGAGAGAGCCTCGTCAAGGAGATACTTTCTTAAATAAAAAAGTCTCTGTACATCGGACAGTGATGCATTATTGTGAACAACTGCTTGGAAGAGCTCATAAAAGGGCCTAAACCTGGTTATATCCTTGCCATCGAAGGTTGGAATTTCCACCGCTGGAAGCTTGGATGCCACTAAGCTAGGACAAGTAGGCCTATTAACTTCTTTTAACTTGGTGATGCTGGCATTTAACTTAGCTAAAATATTAAAGTATTTTTCTTCTACATCCTCGATGTCTTCATCATCCTGTTCATCAATTTCTAAAATACTGGATTGCGTGAGCTCGTACGTGTGATAGGTAGCCATCAACTTTTCTTTCTTCGCCTCCAGCAGCTCTACCGTACCGGATTCGAGGGCCCTTGCGTCGCTGACATAATTGTCCATTCTTGAAATCGAACCTTTTGCAGTCGTCCGCGCCGTTTTAAGCCTCTTCAACCCCTCCATCTTGCTTAGATGATAAACTCGTACTTGTATGTTAGATGAAACGTGGATGAGAAAACTAATCCAGCTTAATCCAGGAATTTAGCAATTTTTTAATAAATCGGTACTTGTAGATAATGATAATAGAATTGTACCTTGATGAGTAAAAAAGTATTTTACTCTCTTCTAGGTTCCTTGCACCCCTTTCCGTATAATAAATTTCTTGAACAATTTTTCTTGAAATGTGAACATGTAGTATCCAAAATATATGTGAATCCGCTTAAATCAAACGTTGCATTACCCAATCGATGTCAATTGATGACTTGCCAGGCCGCCATAGGGTAAATGTAAAGAAATAGCTTGCACATGTGCCGATTACTACACAGATGTAACCTCAAAACACCACGAATTCACACGCGGTTAATAATGGTTTGTAAGACCAAATTTGTTTTAATTCTCGAAGTGTAGATTCGCATTTACGAATTAAAACCTTCTTGAAATGTAATTGTAAAATCCAAATCCTCCGTGAATCCGCCAAAATAGAGCGTCCCAATTACCCATTCAATGGCAATCACCAAGGGGCAAATGTAAAAAAACGCCAAAAACACAATGTAAAACACACGCGGATAATAAACTCGAAGGATCGGCTTTGTAAGGCTTCGAAGGACCAGCTTCGCATGTACGAAATAAAACCATGCGAGTATTTGTAGATTGAATAATTATTCAATTGTTTAATGATAAAATAATTTTACACTTTTTAATATAAATTTAACCACAAATTCTTGTAATATAAAATGGTTGCGAATCATGCTACGACAGTGCAAAAGCCAAAACACGAGTGACTCGAATGCCATACGGCTGTAGCGTGCACAGCAGTCGTCGTTGTGTTGCCCAACACGTCGCTGTGTTGCCCTGAGTAAGATTTCTACCAGAGACAACAATACAATATTAAACTAGAATGTCAACAGAGACACATTTTATGTTCTGTGCTAATTTTGTACTGAACAATAACAATTACATATTGATCAAACACACTTTATAGTTTTTAGATAAACAATAAATTTAGTAAATACAGTCAATGTATATTTCCAGTCGTAAATGCGATAATAAAGGTCGTATGTCTTTGATTGATATCGTTCTTTGATTCCGGTTTATAGCTACATGCATTAAAATAATCTGAGATATTAAATTATAGTGATAAAAAGTAGAGTTGCACAGGTGTAAAAAGTTCAGCTATAAGACGGTGCAATTACACTTTATAGTCATTATAAAGCTTGTAATTAGAGTACAGGTAATTAAGGTAGGTTCTATAATTTAAGATATATTACAATTATTAGCGGAAGTAATAAAATTGCACGTATATTAATAATTTAGATAAAATCATAGAAAAGAATAGGGTGTTCTGTCATGCAAGGGTACTGTTTTATACTGGTGGAAAACGTCTTATATATTATGGTATTAATCAGGATCGGCCCGGCACAACGTTGCCTTGCCTTTTGCCCAACAAATTAATTATATGTAGAATTATGCCATTACCCATTTTGGAGTCACTTTGACATCTTATTGAAGAAGATGTCATGAACGAGTTCATTTACAGTTTCTCACAGTCGTTCATATAAAATGTCTATTTTATCGGTTACAAATAGCGAAACCACTACACCTGTCGGAATACAAATGAGGATAAAGTTAATGCGAACTATAATTGAAGTACAACAGAGATAGAAACGTCACAAAACACGACACCTCACCAAATTGTTTACTGAGTGCATTGCACTAATTGGAATAATAATTCTAGATACTCTTCATATCATAATGCTATATTAGTCAATTAGAAACGATTGCAGTGTGAGATGGCTTAAGAGTTATTACTGACCTTGATCGATAAAACGAAGAAATCTTTTGTAAAGATAATAATCTTAATATCAGCTACTTTACATATAGAAAAATAGAACTATTACAACCCCATCCACCCTCTCTCTCTATTTTTCCCTTATTAGTTGTCTTCATCTCAAATCTCGTCTTGCCTTTAGTTATTTTAACCCATCGTTTATAGTCTTCAACTTCGATTCATGTTCCCCGCAGACCCCCTCGATGGTTCTATAGCCTGTTAGCCGGCGGCACGCGTCTGTCTCACGCTTACACGCCCACAAACCATTGTGTTTTGCCTTTTGCTGTATGTTTTAATGTTTATTATACATCAGTCTGTATGTATGTCCGTTTCTTCTCCATGGACACCGCTATACGAGTACTTGTTGTCCGCTGCCCGGAACGAGAGATCCGTGCCTTCACTCTGTGCTCTGCAGATCACATCCATCCAGACCAAAGAACCGTCCATAGCACAAACACAAGCAAAAGCAAAAACAGACCGACATTGTACATCATCATTTTATTGCCAGTGATTCTCCATAATGATAGATCTCGTCGGATAAAAATGTGACAAAAACATATACAGGATCTAGATTTAAATATGTAGCAAAATGGTTGTATGTACAGTTAGAAAGCGTTAGAGTTTCTTTCTATAGCATCCCATCCCATCCCATCTCATTTCATCTCATCCACAAGTGTCTATTATGAACCGTTTATTTAATCAATGGCTCGACGACTCGCTTCGGTGCAATCTTTGCGAAACTAAATGTAAACACAAAGAAGGGTAATTGTAGGAAGTTGAAATAAATTTATGTGGCAAATCTTAAGTCACATTATTAGTATTACTGTTGAAGAATTCTTCTTGGGTGATCTGTACTGATGGAGCAATAACATAACTAAATGGCAATTCTAACGCGTTTTTAAAGCATCAACAACATCAATTTTCTTTTTTGTGATATAAACTTAACGAAAGACAAAATTCATAAACAAAATTTGTTTTGTACCATATTTTTCTTTCAATTAAAAAATCCCGAATTCCGTATATTGTTTACATTAGAGAATTAGCTTGCAGGGTGCTAGCTTGCTTGGACGCAGGAGTGCAGTTTATAAAGCAGTAACGTAGATCCAAATGTAACATATGACCAGAAAGACTAGTTTAATTGTCTCCTGATGATATGCAATATTATTAAACCCACTCCCCTCTATAGATTATTTCAAATAAGCCTGATTTAATGACATTATTAATGTGATAAAAGTCTGACCAAATTTGGCCGCCTTTGTCCCTGATTTTTATCGTTCTTTCATTCATTTCTAATTTAATTTAATTTTCCAATAAAAGCTCTACTTCTTGTGCCAGTAAAATTTAAGGTAAGAAAAAGATAGGATGCAGATATAGGAATAGGTAATAGAAGTGAAAGAGAAGAATTTGGACAAGCAACTTCACAGTGCAACTTCGATAAGATTGGATACTTGGAACTTGAACACGGTTGAAGATGAAGACATAAGCAATTGAATTGAATCATTTAAATTTAATAAAATAAGATTATTATAATATTTATGTAATTTTCAAATGTAATAAGTAGGCGAGAAGAATAACTGGACAAAACAGTACTTATACTCGTTTATATAAAGCATACAAAGGCCCAGGAGTTGCTATTAGAATAATTAAATTAAATGAAAAAATATTCCAGTAATGTTTCCAAACTAAAATCTGGGTCCTAGACTAACACCACTGCGTGCAAAATTCGTTATACACAACAGTGATGAACTTTACGAATATTATTAAGAAATGTTATATCCACATCTGCTTAATAGCTACATAAACAATGAAAGGACGAACCTATATACAATATTTAAGTACAAATGATACTCAAATGAAGGCTGACCTGAGAAACATTAAATGACCATTACGAAGACTGCCTTAGGACGTCTGTCTGTTGGATTGTTAAACATATCCATCTCTCCTCCTCAGGTCAGGTCTCCAAGTTCTTCAAGCATTTCAAAGTTACACAGCTCCAGTAATATGTGAAATGGTTATATAATGATTTAAATGGCTGTCCACGTTTAAACCATTATTTGCCAAGAATTTAAAAGGCAATTAGTAACAAATAATAAATTAGCATATCGTTTAAGTTAATGCTTTTTTTAAAGGAAAGTAAGTGAAGTTAATTACTAATTAATGTTTAATATTCTTCTATGTGTAGTTATTACAATAGGAATATGTCCTCGCTTTAAGTGCATGTAGTACATAGGGTGGTCTTTAAATTTTAACAAGTTTAATCTAGTCAGGCAAATAAACTTTTCTGACTAATTTGGATACGCTGAATATTTTGAAAAAAAAAGAATGACAACTAAAAACGGTTTTCTTTTTCAATATTCTTTTATCAGTTGTTACCAAGATAAAAATAGTTATTAGTAGTCTGATAGAGTCTAGTAGATGAACCGACCAATCTAGTAGATGAACAACAATTCCCTATTTTAGGTTCAATAGTTGGGCAATTCATAATTTTATAAAATAAATAAAACTATTTATGGTAAGTATTGGGTGATTTAGTGGGTTCCAAAAAAAGGCGGTAAAAATCCAAGGTACACATCAAAGGTAATGATACAAAAGAGATTCACTGAAATCAATGGCTGGATTCAATCAAAATCTCTGACCGGGATGCTTAAATTCTAATGTTTACGTGCTAATTGCAGAGAATGTTCTTAATTTCCATGAAAGGTTATCTACACACAAACATTCTATTCAAATAAATAATATAGAACACAAATGGATATTTTGTTGATTAAATAAACACGATCTATATTAGGAACAGCTGAATAATTTTGAACAAGATTCACCGCCATAAGCACTATACTCGTACTACAGTATGAATGTTCACTCAGCCGCACTGATTGTGAAGCATAAAGGTTCCGTTAATTATTAATTAATGTTTTAAATAATTATGTAAATTTGAAACCATAATAGTAAATGTACGACCAACTAATCAACCTAAAAGAAGCGACCGCGACTTATCGTTAAACCTTAAGGCTTCTGGATGGTTTAAGTATGGAAAGTAAGTACTTTATTGCATAATAAACAACGTTATATATAAAAAAAGTTGAAAGAGCAGATTTTGAAAAAAATGTCATAAATATCTATCTTATACGGTAGTAAATGAATAATAAAATTTTAAAACTGTTTCCGAAAGAAGTGTTAAGTAAAAGTTCATAATTAACTAATTTATTAATTGTAGTTATAAATTTACATTCTTAAAGTTAAGTCACTCTGAATATGTGTGTAGTTTTCTTATTATGGTGTAATTAAGAAAGCCACAAAAACTTTTATTGGTTTTATTATAGTAATTTCAAACGACTAATTAAAATTAGATAAAAATATTGAGTAAAAAATATTTATTATCATTTCTTTATATGCATATCTGTCACATGATGACATACGTATAAGTATAAGTAATCCGGTACCCTTAAGACTAATTTCCATTTGAGTTTAGTTAATTTAGTTGGTGAGTTTGAGTCGTTACTAATATAAATTTTGATAGTTGGACAAAATTAAATGTGGAATAATTAAAACTGCTGTTTTAATAACAATTAGTAATGAAATTGTTTTTACTTCTTTATTTTTGACAAGCTGACATTGAACTTCTTTTAAAAATAAATTCTACTGCATTTTTACAGATTCCCACATTCTGGAAGTTATAATATATGATAAATTTTTTTAAATTGAACCTAGTAAGGATCTTAAAAAAAAACAAGAAAACGTAAGTTAAATTCTAAATTTAAAATGGAGCTGGGAATGGCTTAATACAAAATTAAAACAGTGAGTGGGAATGATACATTACTCGATCAATTTTTACCAAAAACACTTTACCTTTAATGTACTTATAAAATTAGTAAAAAAAAAAGAAAAGGGTGATTGTCTCCACCACTTCCCCTATATTTCAAAATTTGGCCCCTTACTATTTTTCTATGTACGCCCATGTCTACAATATTATTCAACGGCCTTTGTTTGCAACCACAGAATGCATTCAGTATCCAGCAAGTTCTTATAAATAAAACACATTATCAATCAAAAACATTAAACATTTGCATCACAGCGTACATGTGGGCGTATTTATTTCAGTTTCATTTGAATATCAGTTGAACATTAAATGTTGAGCTAGTTGCATCGGTATTTAGTTCAGTTATTATTTGTATATACTATTTACATAATCATTTTTATGTTTTAAATAACATTGTTATTATTTGTTTGTAAACACTTTTTGACAGTCTCACAGCGACCTAGTTGTGTGGTAAGTTAAGCTGCGTAAACATTTTAAATGTTAGAAAAAATAGAAAATTAATTTAATATTCGTAGGTGAAAATCGTGAAGGTCTTCATATTCTGTATTTTATAACAAATATGTTTTCTTTATAAAATGTTCTTAGTGAAATGTTTATTTGGAGAGGAATGAATATACTCTTAGAATTAAAAAAGCAACTCCAAACTAAACCATGTTTTTCAATTATTCAATTCAATTATTTATTTCTTCTTTTTTTAAATATTTATTTGAGTCCATCAACTTTTGATAGTTATTGGCACTTAAAATAATATATACATTTATAAACATTTTTAAATACGAGTATGGGTATTTAAAACAGAGATATTAAATTAGATTCATTGATAAAATGAATAAGGTTACTAAAATCTTAGAACGCTTACAAATGTTTTTATTCTTTGTCCGCACCTCTCTGAGTGTTGTGTTGATTTTCAGTTGGTTGTCAATGAGACGGTTCCCTTAAGGGGTTTTGAAATAACTAATAAAGTAAAAAATGAAAAGTAGTGTTGCATAAAAATAAAATAAAATCTGTCACGCTACTCTATTCTATATTCTATATTCTAGTTTAATAATAATAACATGTTATATTTTACGGTCAATTTCAATAAACATAAATTAAGAATACCTTATGCTAATTGACTTGTTTTTAAATTATTTGCAAGTACCGTGTGTAAGTGTTATTTATTCCAGTACACGTCTGCCTTAATCATTATTTATCATGCAGCAGCAGCCATTGGAGATCAAAGTGTTACAAAGAAAGCCATGGGCGTACATAGTTGAAAATGTTATAGAGTTGACCAAATGAAAAATCTCATATTTTATACTACCGGCCAGTGTATGTTTATTTAATTGTTTACTATGAACAATGCAATTTGTTTCTCATTTCTTTTAAAGTCAGAAGTTAATTATACGCATGTTCATATTTGTCTTAAATTCTTCATTTAGGCACAGTTTTATTGTTTTCAAGTTTATATTGTAATTCTCTTTATTAAATCATAAAACGATTTTTTTAACTTAATTTTCCTTTCATCCTTTCTTTTCCTTTTCTATTACGTAGTTCATTTCTTCATTTCATACTGTTTTACCTTTTATTTTTACCTTTATTTTATTACCTTTCTTCCATTTTTATTTGCGTTTTGATTGTACAATTACTCTCTCTCTCTACTTTTTCAATTCTTGTTTCTGTTTCTTTTTATTTTTTCGTGTTTTCTTTTTTTTTTTGTTCTTTTGCTTTTCTTTTATTTTTCCTCTTAGATAATCCTTTTTTTACTTAGGTTTCATTACTTAGGTCTTCATTCTATCCTTTTTTCTTTGCTGCTTTCTTATTCTTCACATTCTCCATTTCCTCATTTACTTTACTAGTGCTTTTCATTTGTCTTTTCTCTTCAACACGTAGTTCTTGTTATACCTTTCATTCATCCTTGGTTAAGTAAATGCCCTATCCGTCTCACTCCGCGGACGCCCATGCTGCCGTTACTGATCACTGATACAGAGCAGTGCATGGTATGCGGTACACACAAATAATAATTTAGCATACTCTCGTAAGTCGATAGCTTTTCATTAAACGATTATTATAATTACAAAGGTCGATTAATCTGAATGTATTGTTCGATCAGAATGATCAGCGAGCATTGTTTGAATTCCATAAAGGAACGGCATGTTCTGGGTTGGATAAAGTGTGAAAGGGGGCACCGGGGACTCTTGAGGAACTCCTTTATTGGAAGGCTATTCGCAATTCATGTTCAGGTCACCAGTAACATGAAAATCATCACAACAAAACGATTATTACATCGTTCGGGGTCACAGGTCATTACTGAATGCTGTTGCCTGTTGGCTACAGGCTGTGGATTTAACCACCGTTATACTTGTATCGATTTGTTCTTATATATTTGTACAGCCTGACGTTCAAGTTTATACATTTTTTAAACTATTTGTACACTTATATATACGAATTTAATATATGCCTATAATATTCTGAAAAATATGTCGTAAGCAGTCGACTTAAGCCAAGCGCACAGTAAATACAAAACTGTCTTTTGCGTAGATAATAATGTATGAGACAGACAAGTTTATTTATATGACTTTTGACACCGTAAACTCTCTAAATGTGAGAATAACACATTTCAAATCTTTAAAATAAAATATGTATGTGAAACGATTTAGAAATAGTATAGGAACGATTTGAAATTGAACACATAAAGCGGCATAAAGCTGTATTTAAGTACAAGGGTTCGCACCACTAGATACAATTGATACAGCGTGCCAGCTAAATAAAAAGGTCTTTAAGATCGGCTTGAAGTCAATTGTGACTATTAGTTCTAAATACACATTTGTCACGGCCAACTTTCTACTAAAATTGTCCTGCACTCTTCAACTAACCGTTACAGCTTAGACTAGCAGTCTGTCCACGTAAATGCCCCAAACACCAGAAGTAACATAGAATTAGATTACAAAATGTGGGATTTGCTGTGGGGCAAGAGAAGAATTAAAAAATAGTATAAAAGCATCATGACATTTTTTAGTTTAAGTCACTCAAAAAGCTTAAGTTAGGTCCAGAGGTTTATTCTTGACTTTCGCTGACTATAGTAATGTAACGAAAACTCTTTTTTTTTCTTCAAAATATCATATGGATAGGAAGAATAGGTGAAACTCCGAAATAGGACCACTGATTATTCTGGTAAAGAGTTATAAAACCTACTACTTTCTCCAACTTTAACATTTCACATTATTAACTAATATACTCGTATTATACAGAATACGAGACATAAATTAGCATGTTGAGAGAATTACGTCAGTCATAACATAGCCTACAACCTACCTAAAAGCATAATGATAATTGATATAATTAGTTACCATTTATTCATAAAATCATTTATTATCAAATAAAGACTCCAAGTTGCGCTGTTCTCCAAATAATTCATCATTCAGCGCATTCACACACACAGAGAGAGAATTGCGTGGATGGATTGGATGGTTGTTTGCTATGGATTTGATGATACTCATTGCTCATTGCTCATTGCCCTAATCATCCATCTTAACGTTATTGATTATGACCTTTTGACCTTACACATTATAACACGTATACATACAAATTACAGACGTCCATGAAGTGTTTTTGTTATCGCTCATTAGTTCAGTTCAGTTCAGTTCGTTTTACGAGAGGTAAGCTTTAACGTGATTTTAAATATGACTTAGCTGCTTTCTGGATTATTATTCATTACTCATTAATATTATGAACAAAATCGTGTGGTTTTAACGCCAACCCAATGTTTTAAAATATAGTTTTTTTGTTCTTATATTTATTTATCTGTGTGTTGTTTATAATTACTGGTAATATGTAACTGAAAATCATGTTTCAACACGTTTAGAACATTTAACCTCGATTGTCTAAAAGTGAAATCCACGTACCATACAAAGAAGAAGAAGAAGAACCATAAAGTCTTTGTGAGATATGGACGTGGGTTAATTTACGAATAGATTCGAGTATCTTGTGGGTTGCTAATGATGGTATTAATGTCTCTTCAATTGGATTGGATTAATGAGTTGTTATCTATTGAATTACAAAAAACCGGGACAAGGATAAAAAGATAAAATCATTTAATCATGTGAATCTTATCAACAATGGTTTATTCTGTTAACAAGTTTTACTAAAAATACAACAAAGACTTAATGTATTAAATATTGATGTAAGATACACTCTGTTTAGAGATATATGATTCGGATGCATCGAAAAACGTACGGAAAAATATTTTTGATCCAAATAATGCATGCTATGTTAAGATATAAAATCTTTCGTAAATTTTTTTGTTGATATATGCGTATAAAATAGCTTTTGTCATGGAAAGAATTAATGACTTATTAGCAAAGAGCAAAAATGAAGTGAAAGAGAAGTGGCAGGGTATGTGGAACAACTCAGAGAAAGAAAGAAAATTTGTCAGTTTACAATATTTGGTGTGCGGCCGTCGTTGGTGGTGGAAAGCCCAAGGTCCGAGAAGAGTGTTATCTCGAGACTGAGGGTAGACCATACAAGGGCATTGACACATCTTGTGGAGAAGGGGTAGCAGATTCAGAACATTTGATCTTCCAATGTACAGAAACGGAGGCCTGCTGAAATAATTTGTACAGAGTTTTGGTAAAAAATGGCGTGGTGTTGGCAACGAGTATGCAGGAACTACTAAGATATCCGAGGTGACCAGTGTGCTTAGTGATAGACAGGATATGGTATATAGCGGGTTTAAAAGTTTAGGTAGTAATAATAAATGAAATGTAAATAGGTAAAATGTTAATAAAATGAATTAAAGGCGAAAAAAGAACGTGATCCTAAGAAGCCCGTGAACTATTATTAAAAAAAAAAAAAAAAGAATTAACGATGTATAACAAATAAATTTCGCAAATTAAGAAATGACGATTTTTTAAATAAAAAAAAATTACAAATTTAATATATTGTCGGAAATAAGTTTATTTTACATAAATAATATTAAATAAAGTAACCTTTAAAGTTACATAAATAATTTATTTACCCAGGAAACATTTACTTGATATAAACATTCTCGTGAAATCATCAAGAACAATCAAATATCTGATCAAACATTTAGTGACCAATGACCATCGTTGTCCAACAATAATATATTATTCTCATGGAATTAAAATTCCTTATCAAATTCCAAATCTATCAACTTCTGTTCCCGCTACGCATTTAAACTTTAAAGATACGGATACATGAATTCGTGATATACTGATGGATCTGACGTTCTCTTCTTATTAGTATACACATTATGCCTTGTAATGTTTAAAAGTAATTAATTGAAATCTGTTCCCCACGGAAACATTCAAATAAATCCACTGAACTATAATGTCATCGATGTTCCGCATTAAATTTATTTCTGTTTGGATGAGAGTTGAACTTTTATGTAGATTTTTAGTGACAATACGGGTTAATTGATAAATGTTTTGTAATATTTTAATTGGGAGTTATGTAAAAATTTACACATACAAGTAAAACTGTTTGTATTATATATAATTGTGTTGAAAGATGGTTTCGTTAATGTAATAAATTATTGGTGAAGTATTTGATGTGATGAATTGGTTAATAATGTGATTATAATTAAGGTGTCTTAAATAAATGGCCTCACACCTGATCGGTAATGAATGATCCTACAATTTATATCATCATGTTGATCGTAACAGTTTTAATGAAGTAATAAAAAAAATTTAGACCTTAATAAATATTAAAATAAGAATTTCTAAAAGTACAGTAATAATGTTGGTTTCTTACAGATGCTAATTCTATCACAAACACTATTTTTAACAGATATTAAGAGCAGCGAATTTAATATTTGTATTAAAATTTTTGTTAATATTTGCTTATTTTGGAATGCTAGTGCATCGCTATGATACGGGTGGAATGGGGTATGCTTTTAGCATGTAAATAGCATGCCAAATATAAATAACTGATTTATAAATAGCATGCGAAATCAAAGCAAATGTAAATGTGCCATTTTATGTACGCTTTTATGTAAATAACACTTTAGTTACCAGATCCATAATTTTTTAAATATCATTAACATAACCTATTTTTCAAGAATTAGTAGTTTTCGTCAAAAGAATTGGTAAATAAAACTTGCAAATCATTAAGGGATTCATGCCTAGTTAATTTTGTCTTCCAACATCACTTTAATAGGGTTAACAACAGGTGAGTCAACAGAATGCCATCGGTATGTGAATATCTCTACGTGATAAAATGGATGCAGGTAAATAAACTACGAGTACAGATAGAGTTTCACAATAATGACTGCCTCGTCAATGATTGAAGAGAATTACACAGCAAATAGCGCTAAGTCAGTGTCTGTATTAATTCATTAAAATTATATTTATTTCTGTGAACAGTTGTAGACATCAAATGACTAATTCAAGTGAATGTAAAGGATGCACTTGTGTGCGCATGGAAAATCATGCATCTCTCGCTGAATGCATCACAAAGTTGTCAGGAAACTTATATCACTGCGTTGAACTGTTGATTGAAGTATAATGGAAACATGTCGTATTCGTTATAAGGTCGAGTTATGTATGTAACCAGCCTAGGTTGAGTGTCTTTTAAACAGTTAGAAGAATGTCATGTTCTTAGATGCGATGACCCAAAATTATGAATGTTAAAATAAATAATGTTACTGAAAATTAAGTTGAAATGATTGTGATCTGTAAGTATCTGTATTACAGTGACCCGAGTCACTGTATTTATATGGTATTGGCTCTATCTATCTACAACAAACACAATCTTCAGATATCTTAATATCAGACAATATCTTAAGATAGTTGTGCCTCCAGATTGCAATTCATCAACATTACAATTGCAATAAAAACTAGAAGAAAAAACCAGCAGTTGAGATCTTCGTAAGACAATGAAATAAAAATGTACTACAGTTTTATGTGGTGTTTGTATGGTTAGTCGTATAAATGTTTTATCGTATCAGAAGATGATCTCAGTAGATCATCGCTTTTTAGAATTCTAAATTGTAGTTGATAGCACATCTCGACCACAACACTGACCTCTTAACAACTAACCAAAATCTCAAGCAATCACTCTAAATTGAAGAAAATGGTTCCATAAAAAGTCAATACACGATTAATACACGGTTTATTGTCTTAAAATTCTTTGGGTTTTTGGAAAATAAGTTGGTTTGTATAAACGTTTCTGTTATAAAAGATTGTCTAACGTAATAAATACATATCTTAAAGAAAAAACAAATCATGTAAAGATAATAATAACAACAAAAGGTTGAATATACCTGATAAATAAACATATATCAAAGAAGAAGAATCACAAGGTAAATCTCACACAAAACCAAACAGACCGCCGCGAATTGCAAAATAAACGTGCCGAGGATCCCTAATTAATATGAATGGTGGCTCGCGCCACGACCACACGACCATCACAATTCTACAGTTCTTCAGTTGTTAAGTTCTGTTACCTACAGAGACCGTAGAGCGTAAAGTGGGGCTCTAAACGAACAACGAGCAACGAGCGCATGTAGTCGACGTCAAATCCTTGGTGCACTAATACACTGCACTTAGATTTAGTATCATGATCCGGTAATGATCAGTGCTGTAAAAAGGATGGGCGAAACTCTAGCAGAAATTTCCAGGGGTACCACAGCAGAGATGAGGTACTGCTATGATAACCAACTTGATTGAACCTAGCTGAAGTACAATGAATTTCATCGAATCTTTGGAAAGAATAATATATGGTTACATCCTACAAGACCAGTGGTGGCGTGCCTCATATCAGAGCATGATTCAATAAAAGGGACAATAAAAGCCTTCATCAGTACATGCATTGGGAAAGGAAACTCTGAAAATGAATACAAAATTGAAAGACCTAGGAAGTTTGGAGCATCTAAAAAAAACAAAGGAGAATTATTGGCTCCAGGAGCTTGCAAGAGATTTGTTTGAAGTAAGAAGACATTTAAGGCAACATTCCTAAATAGCGGAAGACGATCCAGTAGAGCATCCAGAGCGAATAGTTATAGTTAATAATATATAATTGCTACGCGTATTTAAATACTTATAATAATGATAAATAATGTAAATAAGAAAGATGTACAGAAATATGGTATCTATGAGTTAATGCTCAGATGATGCCAAAAGTTTAATTATTAATTACTTGATAAATTTGACACCTGAATTTTTAAGTTCCAAAATTTGTTCATATGGTGTTGTCTAAAAAAATCGGACATCTATGTCCCTTGTTTTAGTGATTTACCCAATGCAGCTCTGTTTTTAACTAAACTTACAGCAGTATAGCAAATGTAGCAAGTAGTGCTAACCCGCGAATGCAATATCTGATGGGGAGTATGCAAGATATCGTGATTGCCGTGGAAGATGGTACATCGACTACATGAAATCAAAAATAAAGAGAGGTATTAGAAAACGTGGTGTTAGATGTTACGGAAAATAACAGCATCTGCCATCTGGGAATGTAAGAGTATGACTATATCTAAATCTGTCAGATTTAGAAGTGAGAATAGCGATGTAACGAGAAAATAACATGGTGCATGATGGTACTTTAAGTTAATAAAAAAATACGATTATTCTGTTAATGACTTTGGATTTAATTTAAATTAGTTTAGATTTGATCTAATTTATTAACATGTTTGTTAGATTGTTTTTAATGATTTAATGAAAATTTATGAGAAATACATTTGTATGTTTTTTTTTGAGAACATGTTAAATTTTTAAAGATTTATACTAATTCATTTTTTATTAGAACTAATTTGAAACAGTAATAAATAAAATAACCAGTACAAATGAAATATATATTTTCTTTGTTTTCATGTTGTTTCGTTTAATAGATTATATGTTTTGTGACCTATTTTACTGTTTTCTCTAAATAAATCTATCCTTCTGCCCATTAGCATACTCATACAACTTCTTAAGAACTAGAAATATAAGGATAAGGATAAGGATAAGAAGGACTCCATTTATGTTTAAATATTCCGGTTTATATATGAATGACCTTAATAAGTACCTACCAGGACCTATTTAATTAGAACCCCACTAAGAATCTCCAGCCGACACTGTCTTCTATTTGAAAGCTAGTTCATAATAAAGAAACAAAATTAAAAACAAATACACTGGTTATGTAGGCATTACGTAAAAATGAAACTAAACCGAACTGAACAGATGCAGGCGTGGGCGAAGGCGTACTGGATGCTTGGCTTGCTTGAATCAGTGAATTAACATACAACATTATACCAGAACCAGTCACTACCAGTAAGTACATTTATGTCTTAATTAAATAATTGATTCGTTTAGTTGCAACATTATTTGACTGAAATACACATTAATTACATAGAATTATCTGATACATATATCACGTTTTATTTACAAGAGTAATAATACTCTTACTTGTATTTTTATTAAATGTTTATACGAACTTATATTAATTGAATCTGCTACAGTTGCTTGACAGCTTCTTATTATTTTTATTTTGTTGATCTTTTAATAAATGAGTTTTATATGTAACAAATGAATTTATATGTAACAAGTTCGTTTCTACTTCAATTTTTCTGCTGGTGAAATAATAACTAATTGGGGTATGTGTAATATATTTAAAAAATAATAATTCATAGAAAAATCTAAACGATACAGTGGGCAAGAGCCTTGAACTTGAAGAGAGACTGTATAATATTTCTATTTCAATATTTCCTGTATATTCATAGATGCTCAATAAATAAGCTCCTGTATATATATTACATATACATGAAATGAATGAGCATGATAGTACAAACTATGTACATGCAACAATATGTATTAAATATGCACATACTTTTTAATTTGGACATACATATGATATACAGTATTTACATTACAACAGCATATACATGAATGTATATACCCTGAATATAGTATATATATATCCAAATAATTACTATGATTTTCTGGGTTTGGTTGTTATCAAACTAAGGGCCTTATTCTGTAATTTTTCAAAAAATTGATCTTATTTTTTCAGCGGTTGAATATAACTTTTTTACCGCTCGAATAAAGTCGCTGTATTTAAAATATCTACAGTGGTATTCTGTATACAAAATTTTCCATCGCCTTTATAATATACAGCGGTGAAAAAGTATAGTGACGTATTTTAAGACGTCATCAATTTTAAAAATATTCGTCCAATCACGGCATTCAGAATATTCAAATATTTAAAAATTCAAACACTTGACAAGTACGAATACATGTCAATTGTTTTCAATTGACAAGCAACATAACCTCACTTTCTGATATATTTATATTTGTATATTCATATGACTATACAGTATACATATACTGTGTATTAAAAAATTTGTAAAATTACTGTTCTAAAAAATACAGCGATGGAAAATATTAAAGTCACCGCTAAAGTCGACCTTATAATTTGGTCGATTTTTTTCCAGCGACAAAAATAAAATCGATGGAAATTGTGACGTCATTTTACAGCGATGAAATTTTTTCACCGGTGGAAATACTTTACAGAATAAGGCTATAAATTGATTATATACAGACATACTCGTAAAGTTATATGAGGCCATGATATCCCACAGTAGGAGGTCGTCGGTAATAAGACATTAAATTAATTTAATAATACGAGTATATATAGAAAAGTCTAACCCGGAAAGTAAGATTGTTTTAGCTTGGACTTTAAAATAAACTAAATCAAGAGAACGCTCCACTCCAAATGGACGCTAAATATACGCAAGAGCCTAAGAAAATTAGATAGTAGTAAAACAAGACGCGAGCTATGCACAACGTGACGCGCAAAACACTTTATTTTACAAAACACAAACAATGGTTGCAATCTATTTATTGAAATTGATACTTATCACTAAGTTATTGCGTCTAATGATACATTTATTTATTTCCCAATCAATTACCTACATTACATTTAAATTTCTGATGTTGAAACATCTATTTTATTCCACTACTTTAATTTATTTATTATTATGACTATTTTGAATTTATTATGGGATTTAAAAAGACTAAACATTTTATAAACAGTTAGTTATTCAAAGAAATAAAAAATTATCTAAAAAAAAATAAAGAAAAATTAACTAACGAGAATAAATAATATATTCAAAGTAATATAATTTATATTCAATGTGTAGAGCGGAACATTTCCAAATGCATTCCGCATTCACATTTACACTGAACAAATAAATAAAATAAATAGAAGTGTAAATGTAGTCCCCGATCCGTGCATTCGAGGCCAATACAAGACAAAACTCACACGAGATGTTTAATTTTCAATTCAAATCGATTCCCTATCTAACTAACACAATCACATATGAGTAAGTGTGTTTACACATTGAACCCTTATTAAAGTCAGATATACACTGAAAAATGTACCTTGTTTTAATTTTCATGCATAAAGAATTATGGCATTTTCTATACAAAAAGAATTCAATAGAGATTTAAAAAACAATACTGTTTTTTGATTATGGTAATTACTATATCCTCAAAATATTCTTTTTGCTAAATAACATAAACATATTCAAAGTTTAGTTTAGGTAGTAATAAGTAGCCCGTGAAGTATCAATAAAAAAAAATAAAGAAATATTCAAAGTTTCAAAAATAAATAGCAAAAGTGATTATCAAAGCAATTGAAATTGAAATCCATTAAAAATTCAAAAATATTTGTTACAAATACTATGAACTAAATTATGTTCGTAAGAAAACGTAGCATGCAAATACTTTTTACCTATTATATAAACATTATTAGGTTAATATAGTGTAAGATTACATAACTGAAGTTATCTTTCTACATAAATTTATGTTTTCTAATTTTTAAATAAAATTATATAATTTTACGTCATATATTTTATTTATTTATTGTAACAGAATAATGTTAAACGTCAATCAATAAAAAAAAACGTAACGTTCGATAAAATAGATTACATTAAATTATACATGAATTTATTTTGTATTTAGCAGGCCTTAAGAAATTTGACATTAAATTATGTTTTTCTAAAAACAAAAGCGAAATAGGTCACAAAACTAAGTAATTAGTTTAATTTAATAATATTAGGTAACATTTTAAACTGTCCATGAATTACGTCACATGCATAAAGGGTGGAAGCTTTGTGACGTCACATGCAATATAAAATAAAGAAGCAGTTTAAAACAAATTTCTGAAAGAGGTTACAAAAAAGTAATTTCCTGAAAAAATTTATAAATTTCGGTCATTTTAAGGACGGGGGTCAGAATAGCAGGAAATTTGTGTGGCGTAGTTTATGGATGACTCTTTAATTGTGCTTGGTAATTACTGATCATATATTTTAATTGAAGTCACGTGTAATTATAAAGTTATAAACAATCGCCAGTGTATAACGAGCTTCTGTTTTATAAAAAACTGAAATATATATCGAATCCTGAGGTAAACCTACACAAAACAGAAAGCAAGGAAAGCAGAACATGCTGATCTAAAACATGCGCGCGCAATCACCGCTCAACACGCAACCTGTTGTAGCCTGTTGATGTTGATGTTGATGGTTTCTTGGTGTTGGTGGTTTGCTTCTAGTTTTCTGATTTTTAACTAACCGGTCTTAGCTCTTGACTTGGTAGAACTGTTTTTGATGATTGAATTTCAATACAGTGGCACTCAACAAGTTCTTGTAATGTAATGATAGCAATAAGTGTTTAATTTAATCTAAGAGGTGACAATATTTAATAGAAAAATAATTATAGATATTAAAATACCTTCAATTAATTAATTCTTAATGGAATTTTTTTTAAAGATTATTCGATTTTAATCATAATCATTAAATTTTAAATATTTCATTTATTGGTTACTGTCAAGAGTTTATTTTTTTTTTTTTTAATTTAGGCTTTGGCTTATTCAGCCTTCTTGCCATTGCTTTTATTTGTAAAATTATATAAAAATTTACATATAAATTATAATTGTTCTAATAAATACAAAACAAATTGATTCTTTTAAAAAATTTAACTTAAAATTAAATACATACTAAATAAAATATTTTAACTTAAATTACACTTCTATATTATTTTCTATCACAAAGTTTGTTAATATTTCCGCCGTTGCTTCACTTGTCATTAAACAGGACATGTTGACTGGGAACTGTGTTACATTACATAAATCATTTAAAAGTCTATCAATTTTTGATGTTAAAAGATGACACCCTAGAATTATATGGTCCAAAGACCCTTCTTCTCCACATCTACAATTTGGTGTGTCTTTTATATTTATTTTGTATAGATGAGCTGGACATCTAGAATGCCCAGATTTCATTCGACAATTTGTTGAAATATATCTCCGTGAATGATTTTTATTAAACCATGTGGTTGTTGGAATTTTTTGATTCGCTGCAAAAAAAAATTTTCCAGTACTTTGACTTTTCTCATTATATATATTCTGCCATTCTGCCATACAATTTTCTTTAATTATTTTTTTGGAATCATTTATTGACCAATTTATTTCGATTATTTCCCCATCTACACAAGCTTCTTTGGCCAGTTTGTCAGCCATTTCGTTTCCTTTTATGCCTACATGTCCAGGAATCCAAATAAGTTTAACATTGATATCATTTTTTTCCATTTTTAAAAGATATTCTTTAATTGAACATATTTTGTTATTATTATTGTTTTTGAATTTATTGTTATTTAAAGATACACAAACACTACGAGAATCTGTGAAGATTAATATATTTTTATTGTCAGTTTTTTGTATTATTTCTAGTAATTTCATAATTGCTGTTATTTCTGTATTATAAGAATTTGTGATGTTGTTAAGTTTGTATTTGTACTGTTGATCTGTATTATAATTGAAAATGCCAATTCCTCCAGTTTTAGAGTTTTTTTCGAATGAACCATCGGTAAACCATATACTCCAGTTTATATCATCTTTTGTTATATATTCCATATATTTTTGATAAGTTATTTCCTTACTGTCATTCTTCTTGAACAAATTTATTTCTGTATGTATTGTTGTCATGCTTATTTCTAATGGAAATTTGAAAAAAGGTATAATGTTGTGTACCTCTAAGTTCAAGTTATTATATCTATCAAAACTAGTTAAAAGTGCCGGTTTTTTATGAGTTGTCCAATATGGTTTATTATAAAGAACATATAGTTTAGATAATCTTGTATTTAAGGGGCCACATGAGTTATGTCTGTTTTTACAAAAGAAACTGTCTGATATTTGTTGTATTCTGATATTTACCGGAGGAATATTAGTTTGATAGTTGAGGATTTGGATTGGTGTTGAAACCATTGCACCTAATATTATTCTTAAACATTTGTTTTGTATAATTTCAATTTTTTTTAATCTTGAGTTATTTGCGGTGCAGATCATAGTACTAGAATAGTCAATATGCGGTCTAACAATAGCTTTATATATTTTTATTAAGGTTGTTGGGTGTGCGCCCCATTTGTATCCTGCTATACATCGCATCAAATTTAAGCCTTTTTGACATTTGTTAATAATATGTGCAATTTCTTTCGCCCAAGTGCTTTTCGTATCAAAGAATATACCCAGAAATTTGGTATTTGAACTAACAGTTATATTTTTATTTCTGATGGTTATTTTTGGACTGCAGTTTATTCTATGCCTTGTAAATATAACTATTTTACTTTTTTCTGACGATATATTTAATTTGATTTCCTTTAATAAAATATCTAGTTTTCTTAATTTCGATTGTAATCTGTTTTGAGCTATATCTTGTGTATGGCCCATACTATAAATAACCATGTCATCTGCATACATCAGTACTGTTGTGTTGTTATCTGATAATGTTGTTAACTTTTCTGTGTATATGTTGAATAATAAGGGAGATAATATTGAGCCTTGTGGAATTCCGTGATTACATAGTATAGGACCAGTTAACTTATTATTGTATCTAACTGTTATTTCTCTATTTTGGAAGTAGTTTATAATCCAGTTGGATATTTTGGAAGATATACCTATGTTTTCTACTTTTTCTTTTAATATTTTTAGATTAACATTGTCATAAGCAGCTTCAATGTCAATGAAAGCAGCTATCATATAATGATTTTTACTGTATGTTCTTTGAATATCGATATTCAATATGTTTAAGTTATGCTGTGTACTTCTTGTTTTTCTAAAAGCAAATTGTAACTCAGGTAATCTTTTATGATGTTCGAGATACCACTCCAGTCTGTTTTTGATGATGGATTCCATAGTTTTGCCCATACATGATAGTAAAGTAATTGGTCTGAATGATTCTTCTTTGTTTGGATCTTTTCCTGTTTTTAATATAGGAACAACGATATGTTTTTTCCAGTCTAATGGTATATCAGCAGTGTTTAATGACAGATTGTATATTTGTGTAAGATGATTTATTGCATTGTCAGGTAAGTTTTGTATCATTTTGTAATTTATTCTATCAAATCCTGTGCTACTGTTTTTATTATGATTTAACGCGAATTTTACTTCATTTTTATTTATGTTATTATCTAGAAAATTATCTTTTACGATGGTGGTGTTAGTAATATTTAAATTGTTGTTCTGTGGAAATTTTTTTTTAATGAATTCTTCTATTAAATTTTCATTATCACTTATCCTTTTAGTACTATAGCTTTTATTGTTAATTTTTCTTATATTATTCCAGACAATGTTGGTTGTTGTGTTTGGGTTTAAATTCTCGCAGAAATTTTGCCATTCTATTTTTTTCCTGGCTCTAAAATATCGTCTGGTTTTAGCTTGATGTTTTTTATAATTTAAATAATTCGCCATTGTCATGTTTTTATTAAAAATAGTTAGTGCTAATTTTCTTTGAGCTATCATTTTATTGCACTCAGTGTCCCACCAAGACGGTTTTATTTTATTAGGAGTTATATTATACAATCTGGTAGATGGGATATGTATGTCTGCCGAATTATTAATAACATCTCTAAATTGGTTGTATTTGTTTTCAACATCTTGTGGATTACTTGTGATTCCATTTGTGCTAAGGTTTGAAATTCTGCTTTCTATTTCAAGGCTATATTTCTCCCAATCTGCTTTTCGGAAATTTCTCCTCGTTAAATATTCAGATGTACGGTAACGGTCTTTATTATAGTTATTCAAACAGAAAAAAATTGGGTAGTGATCACTACCTAAGCTATCTGCAAGAACTTGCCACGAAGTAATTTGTTGTGTTAACGTCATTGATACCAATGTGAGATCCAATATACTGTCCCTTGTACTGAGATTGCTTACTCTAGTTGGTTTATCATCGTTGATAATATTTAGATTTTCGTTTTCTATGAAATCTAACAATTCGTTACCTTCATACTGACTACCTGGACAATTTATATCCCAAGCAAGATTAGTCGCGTTAAAATCTCCAGCAAGTATAACAGGAACATCTATTTGTTGTTTTATCTGTGACCAATTATAATTAGATAGTTTATGATTCGGTTTAGCATAGATTGATAAAATACATATTACATCAGTTTCGTTATGTGTTAAAATTATTCCAACTATTTCGACCGAATTAAATGGGTTATTTAGCATTACTCGTTTATATTTTATAGATTTATGGATCAAGATAGCAACACCCCCGTGGGGATTATAATTTGTATTCTGTATCCTATCTTCTCTTTCAATAAAATAACCTTTGATGTTGAAATTGATATTTTTTGTTAAAAACGTTTCTGATAGTATGCATATATGTATGTTATGCTTCTGTAACATATGTTGTAGTTCCTCTTTAATATATCTGACTCCTCTGCAATTCCATTGAATAAAATTTATCATTTTAACTGTTTTAATTAATTATTGATTTTTATATCTGTCCTTGGTCTTGTTGTTAGATTTATTTATATATTTTATTTTATTTTTTTTTCTCTCCGTTTATATAATTATTGTTGATTTAATATTTTAGTAAATTTATTAAACGATTAGGTTTAGTGATGTGAATAGATTTTTAAAAAATAAACTTAATTTATATATCGATGTTTTCTTACGAGTTTGGCCATTGTACACTAGATATTTGTTTCTTGTAGCTTCTAAGGGATTGGGATGTAATATTTGGGTCTTTGTTTGTATTTTTAATTTTGTCATCATTATTTTTATTATATATTGATGTATAGCAGGTATCATTATCATTGTTTTCCATTGTAATATCAGGTGTCTCTTGGTTGATTTGCTTTCTGTTTTTTCCTTGATTAGTTATCTTAAGGTATGTGTCGCTTTCTTCATTGTTAGGTTTCTTTTCTTCTCTTCTTCTTTTTGGAATTGGTTCTTTAGTGGATGTCGTAGGTTGTGGTTGACTGTAAGATCTTTGTAACGAGTTACCTGTATTTGATTTATTCACTCTGGTATTAGTTCTTCTGGTTAAAGGGTTTGGTTTGTATGTTGGAATTATGTTGATACTATTGTATTTATTAGTTATATTGGGAAAAGTCTCATTGTAGTTTAGAGCTTCAAAAGAGTTTTGAGTTCTTACTGAGTATAAATAGTCTGTATTTTTTTCTGTTAATTCTAATTTTGCTTCATAAAAACTGAGATTGTGTTGGGCCATGAGATCTTTTATCTTGATTTGTCTTTTTTTTTCAGGACATTCATTGTCTGTAGCCTCGTGGTTAAGTTTACAATTTATGCATGTCGGATTAGGAGATGTGCATGCAGTACGTATATGATCTTCACTTCCGCAGAATTTACATTTTGCTACTTTTGCTCTACATTTTGTGGCTGCATGTCCAAATTTAAAACAATTATAACATTGTATCGTCTGTTGTACAAATGGTTCACATGCTCGTCTCACTCTCCACATGTAAACATAAGCAGGAATAGCAAGTCCTTCAAAGAATAATTTCACTGTTGTACTGGGTTCATATTTAATAGCTCCGTCAACTCTTAGTTTTCGATTTAACCTTTGCACTCTCGTTACTTTAAAAGGTGGACACTCTATATTATTTAAAATTGTATCTTCAGAATATTCAATATCAACACCTTTTATAATAGCAACTTTTGTGCACCAGTAAAATGGGATAAACGCTTCATACCCATTGTTTTTCAGCAATGTTGATTTGGTAATTTCGTTAGCTAGTACTGCATTAGCACATTGAACTATTACTCTATTTCTTCCCACTTTTTTAATTTCTATTATATTAGATTTATTGCTAATTTTACATATTATTTCTGCTAATTTAAGAGAACTAAAAAATGTATTTCCATCACTATTATTTTTAACTATCATTACTTTATACGAGTCATATTTTGTTTCTGTGTTGTATAAATTATTAAATATTTTTTTAACATTGTCACTATTGTTATTTAAGTTTTCTGTTATATCACTGGATGTTTTATCTGTAGGAATTGATTTGTTAGTCACAGAGTTGTTTTTATTGATCGGATTTTTATCGGGAGGTTCAACCTCCATATCCATATTGTTAATTAACCAGTGATAATTAAATAGAAGTTACTTCACTTCTTATTAATAACACTTAATAATAATATAAATTATAATTTAAAAAAAAAATAAATCACGAAAAAAAAAAATATTATAATTTGCAAAAAAAAAAAGATCACTATTTATTTTATTGTTTTGTTTATTGTAAATACGTGCGCTCACCAAGAAGACTCGATGTAAACTGTGTGTCAAGAGTTTAAAAGGTTTGGATCTTGGTTTAAATATTTTAATATTTATTTAGAAATGTGTTTTAACATTTTTGTATTCTAGAATTGAATTATTTATTTATACTCGTATATAAATATAGGTAAGTTCCATCAACTACAATTTTAAATATGAGAGTCTATATATCTCTCTTGCGTACTACTATAGTGAAACTTTTAGCGATCTCAGATGCATCTTCACATGCTAAAAGTTTCGGTAAAATTATATAATGATTCCCAGAGACTCAACTTACAAGGTCGTTCTTTTTAATGACATTTCCCTAAACCTTATGACTAATAGTTTCTGAAACCGATAGTCGCAATTACTGTTGTCGGTATATCAGGCGTAAACGAAAAACATTATTGTGGTTCTGTTTTTGGTTACGCTTTTGACATTATTTTGGTGAACAATGTTATTTTTAGAACTTCGATTAATTAAAAGTCATGTGGTTACGTAAGGGAATTTCCTTCTTATGTACTTGAATATAAACCAAAATTAAAATACATTATCGCAACATTGATAATAAACAACAAATGTAATAGGTTTGGTAGAGTATAAGCTAGAAAAAATCGAGAATCATCCATTAATACTAAAAACTCATAACAAAATACAAAAATATCAAAAATGAACTTAACCGCATATTGTGGTTTAAACGACTGATATGCATTTGCGAATAGGGAAATATGAATATGATAATATAATGAATATTATCAAAGTTTTTAATGTTTTTACTTTTGAGGTTGTGTACCTTTATACTATATTTGTACAAGTAATACATTACAAAGGTTAAAGTGCAAATAAGAGTAGAAAAAGATTTCCGTAGTTCAGAGTTCAAAGATGAGCTCATCGGCGAACTGACTAAAGATAAATGTTGGGGAATGTGAAGGAATAAAATAAATAAATAAACATAGCGGTTGCGGCTGCGGGATTACAAAATGACATTTACGTTGCGTTGCGGTTACAACTGACCTATTTGCTTATACCAAAATAATCCATAAAAGCGTACTATGCAGTCGTAAAAGCACTTTCTTTATCTTGGAATTCGTAATCTACTGATGTTTATAAATCATAATTTCTTACGTCAATTTGTTGGCAAATTTCCTTGAGATGGTGATATTATAAGAGTAAAAAATGTTATGTGTTCTAAGATACTATCCTTCATAAGCTTTGAAATTAATGCATTATTCAGCATGTGTTTGAGAGTGAGTCAAAAAAAATAATATCTTTCTTGCTTAGGGCCAGCTTGATCCTTATATAGTTTCTATTTTAACAGTACGAAAAATCTGCGATACTGGAAAAAAGGTTACTATTTGAGAGTAACTTGATGACTTCAGATCTATTAAGTATATCTCTCAAATATTTAAAAAAAATTAATAATATAGAATAATTATTCATATATAAAATTATAGCGCAGTGCAGTATCAAATTTAAAACCTTTCTACAAGCTAATTTCAAGGTTTATTTTCTACGCTTCATATATATAATTGTAACGTAGTGCATGTATCAAACTTGCTATCGTGCTACAAGCTAATTCAAAGTCTTTTACCTGGAATAAAAGTCTCAGTTCAAAGTTTTATTAATTATTATTAGCAAATCAGTAAATTTTGTATGAAATTTTTATTTTATTTGAGTAAATAATATAACATAAATAAACGTAAATTATGAGCATGTTTTTTACGTAAAATTTTATATTTAGCAAACAGTTTTTGTATAATCGAAATAAGTAAATAAAATAAACACAAGCATAACCCAGATGTGGACACTCCACGGTAGACGGTGGACCATGGACCGCTAGACCGACGTTTACATACAAAACACATGACAAGAGACTATTCACGTGCAGTTATCTCAGGTCCGAGAGATTTATAGTAATGGGAAATGTTAAGTCCATTTAATGAAGAAATAAAAATATTCGAAACCTATTTGAAATAAGCTAATCATTAATTTACGTAGACTTTACGATCAATTTTGGCAAATTATATGAGATAGTTTAATTTATTTTTATGTTACAAAGTGTCATTTTATAACTTTCTTGTTAGTTTACTATTTAATTAAATTTTATCTGAGTATCTGGTTTGTTAAAATATTCATACTTCAGTCAATATAGGAGAAGTTTTAAAACTTAAAATTAATTAAGTATAAAAAATGAAAATTTTAAGCATAAATATATAAAAAATAATTTATAAATATGTGATAATTTTCCTGGACTAAAAGCAATTATTCTGTAGGTAACAAACACTAACATTTTGACCTTTAATAGGTTTTGTTCGACCTTTGAGTATACTAATAAAAATTGCTGATAATAACAGCTAATTATGCATGTAAAAAACAAAATCAATTTAAATAGAATTTAATGAACGTAAAAACAGGAAGTTAAGATCATTAACTTAACTTTTTCTTGTTAGTTAGGTTGTTAGAAAAAAAAGTAAACATAATCGTATTTTAGTTCATTATTTCCTTAGCTTTGATTTATTTATTTAATTAATTTATTTATGTAACTACCGAAAGCCTATCTATGTCTATGTGGATAATTACAAATATGTATGTATTAATTAGCAGATGTAAGATAGCTGGTCTAAGTTCTAGGGTTGCGAAGAATTGTGGCTGGATATAAATGAACTGAGATTCATGAGTAACATAATGAATAGTTGTATAATTCGAAAATATCTCACTAATAATATACTCGTATTATGAATCTTATTATAACAAAGGCAATTTAAGTAGGCGTAGATTATTCTTAAAACAGTTTTCTTTTATCCTGCGTGTGTACACTGGGTCTTTTAGGGAACAGTTAAAATTTCAAACTCCTATTTCTCTCTCATGAGTACAGAGCGCGGTTCACCTATGCCCCTTAAAAAATCTAGGTAGTGGTAGGGACTTAAGGTCCAGCAGCGTCCGGATCTGGTAGTTTACTTCCAAAAGCCTAAAAGGGTCAGTGTACAAACGACGTTAGAGTTCTCCAATGTTAGTAAATGCACTTTTTTGCTTTTTTAGTTGTTTTACAGTTTTCCTATGATTAGAATAAATGTTTTATGTTTAATATATTATTACTTATATATATAGATTTTTTTTAAATAAATTCTTTTTTATTAAATTCTCTTTTTTACACTAATTATTATTAACTAATATTAATTATTATTTCATAACTTTTGTATTTTTAACAATAAAAACTTATTTTGTGCCGAATAATCACCGTTCCGTTTATTATGACATGCCTGAATCCGTAAAATATTCCTCACTTTCAGGTGCACAAATAATTCCACTTTTTGGAGCACACGCCAAAGACACTACATTCTTTCGAAAGCTTATAGTCTAAGGTAAAAAAGCCTACAACTCTTTTTCTTAATATTTGTTTGTTATAAAGTTACGATTTAGCAATATTCCGTTTTTTCCGCGTTTTTTACTATTTGTCAATTATTATTAACAACGATTTTAAACTTGAAACTTTGGCAACTTCTGGACCATGTAGTAGACACTTCAAGAAGTAATCCAGAATTTTTTCAGATTTTTTGAAAGCTTAGAAAATTGTAAAAACTGTTCCAAATTCTCAAAGACTCACTGTACACACCATGACTCGAAAAATATAGTGTTCACACGGAGGGTTAATTTGTTAAACGTCGACCTATATCCGATGCCGTATTCTATCACCAATGACCTTCTACGTCGTTGTCACATATATTATATATTATATGTACATACATAAATTAAAATTAAAACTTAAACATAAGGAGGATATATGTATTTCTTTATTTCTCCCATATCTGAAAGTCTTCGTACTGACATTCTCGATCGCGCCTCATCGCTAAAACGGTAAATCCAGCCCTGACTGGTACACATTTAATAAATGAATTGCAAATAATTCAAAACGTGTATGACGTCACATCTCGGGATGATTTGTGGCGGCAGATTCACGCCCGCAGAACACGATTGTTTGATTGCATTTGTAATTTCGTTTTCGTTTTCGTTCAGTTTTTCGTGTAACGTAACCAGTAACATAACGTAATGTCTTGCAACCGAACATTGTACAACGTGTATTGAAGTATTACTTCATAGTGACTCCAATCTGTAACCACCATTACTAATCTCTTGTATTTGTATGAAAGGACGGTCGGACGGACCGATGGTATTACGTAAAAATTATATTTAAAAACGTGATAATTTTAAAATGGAAAAGAAGATTAATGATTTATGAGATTATTTGATCAAAGATGAACTGATTGATAGATTCGTTGATAAAGGTTGCTAAAGTTCACTGGTGAAATACTAATACCCAATACTATCTTAGCTCGGACTTAATAAGTAGATAATTATGGCATGTTCATTAAGTATTTCAATAAGCGAAATGTTATTAGGAACTGTAGAGTGGGTGGCTTTCAATATAATTAGCATTTTATAAAAAATCATTTCAAATAATATTTAAACAAAATTTATATGTGAATATTATGGCAAATCATTGTTGCGACGAGACTTTATCTAACATTTTACTTGTTACTTTTACACAATTTTATCTATTTAACAACGATTTGTTACCTATTTACCATTTAGGGATTATAGAATTTTAAGAACACAGCTATAATGTAAGGTTTTGTTTAAGTGAAATATTAAAAAACAAGTTGTGCCTCAACGTTTTTATAAAACAGAGTGTAAAGGAGTTGCCATTTTTTTTATACAACAGTATGTACAGCCGCATAAAAGAGCTAGTCAAACCTCAATTACTACTTACAGATGGTGTGTTCAACACTTAAAGTTTTGATATTATGACCGTTGTAAACAAAGGCAAATAAAATTGATTACGTTTTACTCTACAAACGATAATATTTATTTCGTGAAGCGAAAAGAAATATTAAGCGAGATATTTATTAAATACAAAATTCTTTTTCATTTCAATAAATATTTAAAAAATTAATGCACTAGCTAATTGCAATTCGAGCGGATTCTATATTGATTTTTGTAACGAAAAAATAGCAAAAGAAACAAATTTAACATATTTCGCGTTAATATAATAAACTTGTACTAATCATTAATATAATTTCATCACACCAAGTGCAAGAGTGTAACAAAATATTTATAGACTTTAAAATAACATTAATTTTATGATGTATTTATAAAAAAAAGCTAATAATTACTTGAGTTAGTAGTAGTATAAAATAATAAACAGTATTCTCATAAAGTCGTATATGTATTATACGCTATATAGTATAGTATATACAAAGGATACCATAGAGTTCACAGAAGATTATGAATTTGTAACTTTGAACTCTGCTTTCTACGGAAATGTAATTAGAATGTTTGAGGTTAATTTGAATTGAACTATAAAATGATATAATTCAATACAGACACAGTATAAGTTAAATCCGACCATCCAAAACTAAACTGTTTTATTATATCTCGAGAATATTTCCTTCTTTTAATGATTTAAGTAATACGAAATACGTATGATCATTTCAAGATATTGAAATTTTTGTTTTGAGCACGTTTGCTCACTAAACAATAAGCCATCAGGGGTCCTTGATACGGTACCGATTTTGCAGTTATGGCACTGCAAATATTACAGGATTATGACGTATTATAGTGGTAAATTTTCCTACAAATTAGAGGTGATAATTTGTCATTTGTTGACCATTAACTAAAAATAAATTTGAAAATGATATTTTAAAATGAAATAAAATGCCTCATCAAATAAAAAATACGTGGAATTTTAATTGCTGATTATAATTTAACACTTAAAAGTGATGTGCATCAGGTAGAGAAATGATAAATGGTTTAATTAAAAACTTGTTTAACACCGTAAAATTAGAGTTTTAGTGAAATAGAGATCTCAATCTTCAATCTCAAAGCAACGTCGTGTTATGACAGTTTTGGCAAGAACTGGGTCACATTAACTCTTAGAACAGGTTGTGTAAATAATGTCAGATCACATGGCAAGGCATGGCATAATAAAATCGTTGTAGGCGACCGGGGTCATACGTCATTTGCTACGTACAAGGTACATGATGCTGAGGTATGCTTGATACTCGTAATCTAGACTTCGGAGCATGACTTGTGTTTCAATCTGAACCTAAAGATTACTTTCGCTGTTGCTGAAAATATTGCAGATGAAACGTTGAAGAACTGCAAGACACAAACGTGCAATCGCGCTCCCGTGTGTTGACTTTTCGTGCTTCAATTTATCATAAGTCATACATTTATATGAAAAGAGTGAAAAGATCATGAAATCGCTATTAGTGATGCAAAGGGAACTAATAGTATGCAGACGCTATATAAATATGTGTGTACAGTTAGCTAATTAATGGCGCGTTCAAGTTTAATGATACTTCGAACCAGTGTTAATAAATCCATGCAATATTCATATTTGTATATCAATATATTGCTTTTATTTTTAATTAATGTTAGAATTAAGATTTCTTTGTCTTAATTCATTTATATTTTATGCTTATTTGTTTTTATATACACTGCTCGCTGTGAGCAAACGATATTATTTCTTATGTAAACATCCTTTGTTTTACGATTCACTTCTACTAGGCTTCGACACTACGTATATGTTCCTAATTCGTTCTTATTGTTTCAACACTCAAACCTACAGCACGCTTAACCTTTGGTGCTTTTACATAAAATAATAAATACACATATTTTTATTTATAACTTAAACCGCGAGTTACATTTGCTTAGTGTCGTAACTAGTATTCTTATTAAATAAAATATTTAATCAATTTATATGTAATTCAATAGTGTAGTTTTAAAATAAATGTAATCTAAAGAAGTTCTGATGTTTTGCCGTCTTTTGCTGACTTAATAGCTAAAAGGTCCTTCATAACAAAATTGTGCGCGCACTAAGCTGTTGAAAGGAACTGAGCAACATTTGCCGTTCGAGAATTTGGATACCGCCGACAGATCGCAGATACGCCCTAGCCAGCCTATAGATCTCTATAAGGTCCAAACTCAGCAAACACCTGCCATACATATATATTCACATAATACATTCAATAATAGAATCAATGAATATGCAGACTATTTTTATTTAGATTGATAGTTTTTATTGGATATAATGAAAGAAGCCTATTTATTACCCATTGCCTTAAAGTTTGCTCTTAGGCTAGATGCGTACTAAAAACAAGACTAAACTAAAAAGAAAAATGGTAACTTTTTTTGTAAATGATTTAAATTACGCGCATCTGTACATATATTTACAATCTGGATTGGCAACGCAGTTAATTCCTATGTTCTTCACTGATAAAATCACATAAATGAGCATCATTTAAAGACTAAGAAGTTTAGATGATTAAAAAAAAATTGTCATTTGATTTTAAAGCTAAAGTCAATTCTATTCATTTATGAACCTAATTCAATGCAGCGTACTAACTAGTGCGACAAGTTCATGTTATATTGGATACCAGTGAAGACGCTTTATAAGTTTACCAACTATTAGCAAATAAGACTAACAAAAGACATGCGGTTGTTTGTTCCATATTTCTCAGTTTTTGTAGTCGTGATCACTCAACATATTTAACACTAATAACTCTTTTGCAGCGAGATGATCAGATCCGCAGATCAGCGAGCGAGTGAATGAACGGATGAACGGAGGAGCGTACAAGACCAGGTGAACGATAAACACGGGATCCTGAACAGTGTATTATACTTATTGCCTCCGCGTGGTCCATAAACAATAATATATACCATAAAGTCAGCCATACAGGTTACGATGGCTCAGTATCAACGATGCGACGTGGTTCACGTATTTGTAGGTAATAGACTATGACGAGTACGTGATGTTTCAAATTGGAAAACTTTCAAAGTAAACGAACCGATGGTTATTTGTTAATATGAAATGAACATTAAATTAATTAAAAAGAAAATAAACTTCAATAGATAAAAGTTCTTTTCTGCTTTTATACTTGTATACGTAGTTTAGTTGTTAAAAATAAATAATGCTTTATGAGGAATAATTAAAGCAAACGATCGTCTAAACAGTGGAGGGCTGGGCAAGGTACAAGAGATTCAAGTTTCTACAGTTTACGATTTGTTAATATGATTTCAATAGCACTAACCTGAGAATATTCTGCACAGATGTCAATGGAACTAACAAAGGAACACACATCTTCAACACTCCAGCTAGCCACTTCAGAATCCCCGGAACAATGTGGAGGTCCCGGACATTTTCTTATGTTAGGACTTGAAGGTTTGGTAACATCAACAAATGTTTCTGATCTTGCAACTTTGGATTTCTTAGTAGGAGTCGGTGAAAACCCTCCCGCTGAACTTAAATCTAGTGGAGAAGACTCTGCAGATCTCTTAAGATTGTTGTTATTTGTGGAATTAATGAAATTTTGAATCTGTGCTTCTTTGGCTGCTTTGACCATGCTCATTAAAGTTTTCGTACTACTCATATCGATCAATGGTGTATACAATGGCCCCGGGGCAAATGAAAAACCTTGAAACAATGATGGCATCTCTGGTTTCTTAGAAGAGTCTGTTGATGTGTCCTTCACTGTAGGACTACCACCTCTTGGAATTGATGTAGAAGGTGAAGCTATGCTAGGTGTTAAAGGTGCCATTGTATTAGGGTTTACAAATTGTGCGGCTAGTTTGTAATTATATCGTGGATCCATTGTCGGTGCTTGGTAGCCATTTCGAATAGAACTGAAAAAGCTGAAAATACAAAAAATAATTCAAACTGGAGCTAAATGCTTAATTTAACAACTTATGAGAGCAATGACGCGAAGGGGGAATCTGAATAGGGAAGGAGGAGCAGAAACAATTAGAATATAAGAAGAGAAATAGAATGATGAACTTAAATAAACAAGGAAAGATTAATAGATGACGGGAAATAGAAGGAAAACATACAAGGCAAGAGTAAATATATTTCGCTACTCACTCGTTAGGGTTGTTGTGGTGATATTTGGCAGCAAGACTTCTAATTAAGTCCGAATAGTTCCTCCCTATACCTTCCATAGGTCTAAGACTGGCGTGAGGTCCAGCTGCAATTGATGGGCCTCCAGGGCTGGGACCTCTATCCAGTGATATTTGAGGAGGGGTACCAGGATAACTAGAAGAAGGTGTAACACTACGTGATCTGGAATAGTTGACATCTTAAAAGATCTATCTACAACGCAACTAAATACTAGTAGATATGAAATCAATGAACAATATTTACCTGGATGCTGATGAATGATTGTCAGGTGTCGTGGTATTTGTTGGACTCAGTCTTTCACTCTTCACATTTAAATTATTTGTATTGGTATTGTTATTTTGATGGTGTACAGAATCTCCGTTCATTCTGTCACGTCTTCGTTTACCCCTTGCTCTTACTGGAACCGAGGGTGGCAAACTAGGAGGAAGAGCAACAGTGGATTCAGTCTCCGGACCCTCTCCTGCAAACAAATAAAGAGAACAGTCAGGTAAAGAAGAAACTCCAAGGTAGTTGGAACATAGTTGTTGCAAATTTCGAATTAAAACGAAAGGCATCTCCGATTTCACAAACAAATAATTATCACATAAGCAGCTTCCCAACCATGACTTTTAAACCCGTATCAGATAACAGCAATGTGGTAATATTTACCACGTATTTTTATCATCTCGTAAAACTCAAGGTAATTACATACCACTAACCATAAATCGATTGAATTTTAATTTAAAATTGTTCATACGTAAAGAATTATTATGTTTATAAATATTTTAAAGTTTTAATCTGACATTGTTATAATGTGTACTTATATATTTTCTAGTAGTTAAACGTAAAGATAATTATACCGCAGGATAAATTTTTATTATCTCTCATAAAGTAATTGTAGTATGAAACATTACATACATTAATAAGCATTTACTGTTGAAAAGTAAAACGGTGCATAATCTATAAGTAAGTAACTATAAAGTAAACGTTCTAACAAGAATAAAGTAAGTTAACAATACGTCGATGGGTTATTAACATATTTTGTAAAATATATAAGGTATATTTATACGAGAAAATTTAATCACACTGTAAACGAGCGCATGTAGATAACAGATTTGTGAGGTTTATTAATATTTTGTTTACTTATTCAAATATGTCCTAGTAAACATTTTGGAGTCACTCCGATATCATATAGAAGATGTGTGTGATTTTGTTGACATGAAGCAATTCAATTTGATTTCACTCGTTTCAGAAAATATTAGTGATATGAACTACAAATGGAAAAATCACTTCACCTTGCCTCACTACCGTACCAGTATTGAATAAAGTTGCAAATAAACCATTAAAGTGTAACAGAGACAGATATATCTTGTTTCTTTTTCTATGACTCTTGTGAAAATGTGAAATTTTATAAATATTATAATATTGGAAAGAGAAAGAATATTCTTATGAAAAGATTCTGACAATTTCTTTTTCATAGGTGACATCTATCTGAACTCAGTTGAATTTATTATGTCTGGAACAACTGTTATCAATCTTATTTAGCATATAACAAGAAATTGTTTATAATCATTATATTTCCTAACTGATGGTTAACTATTTCGATGCGTTTAGAATATTGTTTTAATTAATTGTTAATATAATGATTAATCTTTTAATTTATGTAAAGTAAATAACAACCCAGATAGATCATTTTCGTGCAGTGCAGTTTGAAGCTAGGTTCGTTTTCTACGTCTTACATAGAAATAGATACGCAGTGCGCAAGATACAACTTGCTAGCGTCTTACAAGCTGGCTTGCAATACTTTGATATAATTCATGCTTACAATTCATTTTACTCATTACAATAAGATTTTTTACGGTAGATAATAAGAATACCAAAGCAGATAGTATGCAGTAGTACGTCAGCAACATCAGTACCGACAACAGATGGTTACCGGCTCCTAATCATAGTCTCAACAAGAAGTACCTATGCCTATGCTTGGCTATGAGTAGAGTAGTCGAGTGTTGAATGAAGTACGAGCACATATTAACATTTGTTATTTTGTGTTTTATAAAGCAGTGTTAATCAAACAATGTTAAGTGCATGAAGAATGTAGATTGAAAAATAAAGAAGTTGAATATTATTAAAAAGAAATTTATAATTTGAAAAAGAGTCAAGTTTAAAAACTAATTTATTGACATAACGGATATAAAAGCATCTAAACATAAATTATGAATTATTTAAGTAACTCCATTAAAGAGAGATACAGAAGCTATATAACGTATTTATATGTAATCAATTTTATAGCTTGAAACTACACACTAGTTACACACAACAATGTTTTATGCAGATGCAGTTGTAAATTTGCTAGGAATTATATTTCAAGGTTCCTGCAGTTTGCAAGTAGTGGTTATCAGTACGTATAATGACTAATAACTATTATTCACAATACAGCAGCAGCCGATAAGTTTAAGTCATTGAAACAACTGCAATACACCCTTCTGACGATAGCCGACATCACCAAGTTGTCTGTTCCTGTATGAGGAAACCATAAGGCTTTAAAAGCGATAAATCATATAATGTGCCAATCAGGTAGTCCTGAGATTGGCCTGATTAGAGGATACCCAACAGTGTCTTAATTGGGTGCTCACAATACTTGCCCAAATATTAAATAGGGCACTGCAGATATAGTCCCGAGATTAACCTGACTAGGGTATATTTGATAGGTCGTAAGGCCTCAGTGTCTTGTAAAATCTACTACAAAATATACTCGAGCCAAAAAAAAAAAAAAAATTTAATTATAAATAACATTGCTAAATAATAAGTTAATATTTTAATGACCTTTGTTAATGATCAAAGTAAAATATATGTATGGACATATAATATTTATTACTTGTTTTATTGTAAAAACTCAATGACTGTAAAATATATAATTATCCGTAACTTGGTAACACATATAGTGATAATTGTATATAATTTTATTTTATAATAGAATATTATCTGATCTATTAATTGCAACAAATGCATAATTGTAAAATTTTAATTAACGTATACTATCATCAGAAATTAAATGTAATTTCTTTAATTCGCAGATACTTTTGTATGATGCTATCAGAAGTCATGCGTTTAAATCCATTTAGCATCATATTGAGAACACTAATGTTTTATAATAAAGCAATTCCTAAAAACATTCACTGTTTTGATATTTAATTTTAGTTTTTATTTAATATTTTAATTTGAGTGTAGTCAATTTAGTTGCGCATGCGCCGTTAGTAATATAAATTTTGACAATTCGACAGTTCGACAAAATTGAATGTGGAATAATTAAAATTGCTGTTTTTTATAACAATTAGTAATTGAAATTGATATTATTTCTTTATTTTTGACAAACAGATATTGAACTTCTTTTAAAAATAAATCCTACTGCATATTGATAGTTTGTCACATTTTGGACTTTTAATTTAGAAGGACAGGACAAGGACTTTAGACCTTGTAGAGAACAACTAAGAACAAGGATTTTAGACCTTGTAAGGTTCTAAGAAAACAAAAATAACGTAAATTAAATTCTAAATTAAAAATAATGCAGGGCCTACGCATATTCCCATACGCTATATAAATTATATTAAAATAAAAAAATAAATTAAAAAAAAAAAAACCAAATTAAAACAGTGGATGGGAATGATACTTAAATTTATTAGATATTTCTTTTTAAGTAGTTACTTGGAGAATATTAATACAAACATAAAAATGAACTTATTCGCATTCACTTCTCAATGGCTCTTATCATGCATAACAGTTAAGCTAGACGCAGACTTTTCAAACAGTCTGAGTATTCAATACGTATCAAGGTGGTTCTGATTTACATAGGTAGTCCGTTCAAGAAAAGTTGAATATTAGTTGAAACAGTTTTACAGTCACACATTTTATGTGGAAACAAACACAGATATGAAAATCAAGAAAACACAGAGCACAGATCAACTTGATTTTGATCGTGTAAAACAATCTTCATGGAAACATATGAAAAATCAGCTTGTCATGTTCGGAGTCTAGGCGCAGTGTGCGCCTAGATGTATAGCAAAGTATACCACGTAAATAGACGCGCATACTATTCAAATTCAATTACCACGTTTGGTTCAGTTCAGTTCACTAGAAATACTCGTACAAGACCTGATACGAGTGGTATAATATAGCCATCACGTTTTTTTATTTAACAAATAGCATATCTTTACCGTGTATAATAATCTTATTGATTGTTGTAAGTACGGGTCACTGAGTATTTGTTAAGTAAATAGGAATTGGTCATTCACCTGGACCTGGCATATGTCGTGGCCTCTATGACGTTGTAACCACCATTTGTTAAAGTCTAAATCTATTACGAGTAAAATGAATTGTACTACGATTATGTATTTTGTAAATAAAATATTAATTTTTATGTAACGACGATGTTTGCAATTAAGAAACATGTGGTTCTTCTCATTTCATATTTTGAACTCAACGCAACAGCACAATGTTGCTTTCAATAGAACAAATAATATTTAGGGAGCAATATTCATTTAAAAATAGAGTACAAAAATAACTGCCGTATCGATCATTTAAAAAAAAACGTTAAAGGTTTAAAACAGAAGTCAATAATAAGAAGATTTTCTGCGTAACGCCTGGATTAACGCAACCCCAATTGCATTCAGATTTTGATTTGATTCAAAATATGATAGATTGATCTGCCAATGCTTAGCATAGGTTTTACACATATGATAAAGGGACAATTCTTCTGAAGCTGAAACAAATTAAAGATATCATTTAATCATATAAAACGCCTATTAGCTAGTCATACACGCAACGATTTACCTGAGCTGATTAACAGTACAGGCAAATCGAAGCGATAAAACTGTTAGGTATATCGTTAGATGTATAGCGTGCATGACATACGATAAACTGCCTGTTCGTCTAAATCTGATACTAATTGGAGATCTGATCTGATTGTATAAGAAGACCTTAGAAATGGATTTTAAAACTGTAATTCCTTGGCAAGCAGAATGTTTCAGCTATAGAACAGAATCAGCTAATTTTTACTACAGTATTATCGCATATCAGTGTCAACAAATGATATAACTCAATCTAGTTGGGGGCAGTATACAGCTTTTTCTTCTTTCCGTCATTTCTAAAATTCTACAGAATATGTATTTTTCAAAAAAATTAAAACACGTTCTTAAAACATGCTGAAAAACATAGAGAATGAAAAAGTATATCTTCAAATAAATTTGATAAAAGGTGATTTACTTGAATAAGCCATTACAGTAAATAGTTTCTTTCATTAAGATTGTTTCTACCACCGAATTCCAATATACTAAAACAAGTTTACATTTTTTATAATATTATATAATAAATAAATTATTGATTTATAAAAAAATGAAATATATAATAACTGTAATTATTAACAAAATGGACGTATTTATTCTCTCAAAAATTCTTTAATATTTTACAGTTTTTTAATAGACGCAACAAGAAAAAAATTAAATACAAATAATGTTAATAAACAAATAATTCAGAGAGTCGCAGTTGGTAGCGTTGAACACCTTGTAACTTTCAAAGAACAACACTAAAAGAGAAAAAAATTTAATCGAAAACTAAAAAAAATATATAAATCATTAAATTAACACTGACTTTACAGGTTACAAGGTGACTCAAAATATCAAAACAATACCAAGAAGAAACAAATTACAGAACCAGCGGTAATTTTCTTTTTCTATTCTCTTTTGTCGTAATTTGCGTTTTTCTTATTAGCCTATTCTAAGCTTGTATAACAGACTATTACAAATTGATTTTGTATTGTAGTAAAGGCTTATAATGTGAAGCTTGTAAGCCAAAAACTTTGCCGAAACAAAAATGTAATATTTTTGGAAATGTATTAAAAAACTTTTATAAAAAAAATACCCATAAATAAAATATAACCTGTGTTGATAGTCACCCTGTCTTTGTATCTATAGGAGTATAAATAACTGGTGTGCAACAGGTGATTAATCGACCATAAAAACGTCTTCACAAATATTTGATGACGGTATTACACTAATTGAAAAATTATCTATTATGACATTCAAAAATATGAATTACTTATTGGAATTTTATACGATTTTATACTAACAGGAAATAACTCATCATAAATTAGATATTTTACTATAATTTCTCCTATTAAATCATTTGTTATTTATTTGTTTAATTAGCGTAGGTCATTTGCATCAGGACCGCATTTAGGCTGCAGCGGGGTTTAGACTAGATCTTTAGAATTTTTCATTTATTTCGATGAAAAATAATTTCTTCATTTTAGAAATTAACACTGTTTAAATTATGGCAGAAAATCATTAAATGTTTGAAAATAAAATCGAAAAAAGTTCTTGAGTATATTTTTCTGCGCAGTGTGTAGCTTAATGCGCTCGTAGTATTAAGTAAACTTAGAGCAAAGAAATAGTAAATTTGATAAATACTCGTAAATATGTATGTATGTAAAAAATACAATTACTAATAAAATATGAGTGTGACCTCAGTGACAACCATTTTGTAAAACAAATAAACTCTTTAACATGCAAACAAGTCCATGTGTCATTTATATGTTTCTAAAAATCGTCGTAGCATGATAGATAGTATATATGTAAATATGTTAATATATGCTTTAATTATACATAAAAAAGAAAGCAAAACACAAATCTAAATCAAATATTTTACCTGAACTAGACTCAAACAAACTTAATTGTTATTTATAGCATTGACCTGCAAAGGTCAAATTTATGTGAACTTTTAAGATATGGGACAACCGTATTTCATGTATACATAATTATATTTATGAAATGTGTTTATATTTTATGTTAAAACAGCAAATAAGGATGTATTTTAATGCTAATATAAATCTTAAATCGTTTAAAAGCCAAGAAATCTATTTATCAACTAAAATTTAAAATACCTATAAATAACCAATATGTAGTGGGGTCAAAAGTTCAAACTATTATAATTTAAATAAAAATTACCGCCGAGAGATGGCGTTTAATGTGAACATATAATAGACAGCGCTATTTAAATACCTGCAGTACTATGTTATCATCTTGCAATACGAAGGTGGATCAATAAGGACAAGTAGAATTGTTAAGAGAAATTGACATTACCATCTTTCCTGTTAGGACAAGTTTTCCTGTACAATGGGGAAAAAATTATTCCAGAATTTTTTTTAAAGCGCTTTATTTCTCAAGAAAATATATTTTTACACTTTCTTAATCAACATGGTCTCCTTTAAGCTCAATACATTAAGACCAGCGTTTTTCCAAATTTTTTTATTCCTTCTAAATAATAGGTTTCCTCAAGGCCCTCAAAATAGACGTTTGTTTCAGTGATTTCAATGATGAGACCCAAATCTCGTTCCGCGCAGTCATTTAATTAGGTTTGGAAACTGGAAATAGTCGCAGGAGGCTAAATCTGAAGAATATGGTGGATGTGTAGCAATTCGTAGCCCAATTTATGGATTTTTACCATGGTGACTACACACTCAATCGCAATCGCGCGGATAGCTGCCTTCAATGGCTGTCAAATGCTAATTAAATGATGCAGCTTGCTCAAAATTTGACAGTAGTCTATTAATAGACTACACGTGAAATATACGTATCTCCTTCATAACTCGATGACGTTTAAAAATTTGGAAATGTTCTTTTTTTAGTAAAAATTAATAGTCACGTTACAAATGCTAAATTTCAGTATTTAAACAAACTCAAATATAATTTTAACAAGAAGAAACTAATACTTATATAAACAACGCTCTTAAGTATATTTAAAAAAATTCCCAAGTTTAAAAATAAAGCGACGACGGCTACAAATTCATGATGATTTACAAGGCATCATTTTTTAACGTTTTTAAAAAAGGAACTCTTTCATTAAATTAACACATGACCGTACCGTGTTGAAGACAGTAAGTACAATTACTTATAATTTGTCATTTGTATTTACTTTTTCTGTTTAACACCAGACAAATGCATTGACAATTCATTTGTATGATCCTCACGCATTCTTCTTCGACCGAGCGTCACCAGCGGCGTTTGGTTATGCATATTCAAATTATAGTTTAAATATTTAAATATGAACAACAGACTTTGTTGCTTAAGTACCGTCCCCACTTATGTAACACCAACATGTAACTTCAATAAATTTGTACACATTATTATTAACATAAATTGTTCTACATTTATGTGGGATACACGCTAGTGGGGACGATGCTTTACATTCGTTTTTGTCTCACGTTGGCACTTCGTCAAATGTTTCAGCATCGGTATCGGCTTCGTCATTGGCATCAACATCGCCGTGACCTGACGAGACATTTTAACGGCTTAAGGTCACACTGACACATTGACTTTAGCTTCTAGATTTATAATAGGAGTACAAAGCCATAAAGGTCGTGTATGGATCATATCTTACTTCTTAAATCTAAATCACGAATTAGGTTGATTTCCGGTTTACTTTTAAAAGACTTTCTTTAAGTTAATTTATTGTTTGGTCATTTGTTGATAGAACTGTTGATAGAAACACGTGAAATATACGTATATACATAAATGTATACTCATATTTGTATTCGTAGATGATGATGATGAATGATTTCTTTAGTTGGTACAAAGCTCGTCTGTCGGTAAAACGGTGAACATATACTCATGAACTCCATAGATGACGTTGTGAGGAATAACGGGCCAACACAGTTGATTTTCACAGTTGACAGAACTCACTGTGCGTGTATTGTTCAGTTATTATAAAATAAGAAAAAAAGAAATTGACAATTTAAATAATAACCTTTAAACGTCGTTTCTTTGATTTTGGGTATGATAGTTGGTTGAGTATGGACCTATGGATCTATATAAGCTTGGGGTTTGCTTATCTGCGATGTTGACGGTTTCCAAATTCTCAGAATGCTTGATTGCATCTAACTCCTTTGATAGCTGTAGATTGCGCCAAAACTTCTCGAAGGACCTTTTTGTTATTAAATAATTAATAACAATTTTTTATTTTCTTTAAATCAAATAGCAGCGAAACACTAGTATTTTACATAAAAACATTTATTATACAAATACACTTGACGAATTACAATAATTGAAAATTAAATGAATAATTATATGTATCAATGTTACTGTGATACAATTCACTATTAAATTTTATTATGATTATTAAACTGTTGAAAGTTGGAGTTGATATTTTAGATGTTTACTGTTCTAGATGATAGCTAATAATTAAAGATATTTAGTGATGTTTATTGTATGAAGTTTGAGTTAATAATGATTATTTTAATAGTGTTTTAACAGTACATTGGAACAAAAATGCATTTGGCAGGCCAGCTGTGTGCCCTTGATACTGGTTTGTAAACTAGAATACAATGCCAGAGTAACAATGACAATAACTTTGTTAGTTAATTCAATAACAAAGAAAGATAAATTATTTGGTTAAACAATAGAATTATTACAAAACTTAAGAACTAAAAATATACAAAATTATATTCTAATGAAATACATTAAAGAACGTGAAATATCTATATACAAATATAGGTTGTGTATGCGTTCTTAACCAATAGTATAATTTAAGTTAAACAGTGTAATTATTATAATGTGTGTGTAAATTATTAAAATAAAATTCTTTGATTTTAGAGCACAGGTTTGATTAAAAATGTACAATTCCTAATAAAATTAGAAATATTGTCATATATATCTTGTATACAAAATATATAATCCTACTATTTTAACATTTTTCTGGTGTCGTGGAATCAAGCATGTAAACAAATATAACGCTGCTCCGATAATTTAAAACGAAGAAAAGAGAAGCGGGCAGTATAGCTACGATTCTACTGTAATAACAACCTCGTTGAGCGATGGCGACAGTAGGACATTTAAATAACTAAACCATACAGATGATACTAAAAATCGTAATGTCGTTGCATATGCGAGTCGTATAACTGCGGACCTGCTCACCTAAGTGCAGTAAAAAAAAGATTGTTTTTTTCTTTAATTTCAAGACTGCGTAGTTATTCTTTTTGACATAGCTATCGAGAGACTATCGCTTACAAAACAACAACTATTAAATTGAATTTTCAGTAATTGCTTTTAAATCAATTATAATAGCTGAGTAAAATATTGAAGAATACAGGATGCATATACCAAATGAAGAAAACTTATTGGACAGGATCTGCGTCATCGGATATACATCAGACACTATAAAAACACGGCGGTACAAAATATAATAACAATTAAAAAAGTTAAGATGTTCATGGCAAGAAGAAAATGTGTTATAATTCTCGATGATTGTCACTCGAAAAAACAACTACAATTATAAGATCAAAATGGCATTTGATTTATGGCAAATGGCACTGTATTTTATGCAACTTTGCAATTAAAATGATTTTACATTTTTGGTAGAGTTAGTGAATTTTACGAATGTACATATATTGAAAAGTAAGACACCTCGATTATACATAAGAAATACTAATAACACTAACAACTTGTTACAGCAATTACAACGGTTCTCCAAGTTTTAATGTCGTAAATAATTTTGTACAATTTCAAACACTTAAAGTCACAAATCAAAATAACAAAAAAACAAAAGCAAAAACTCTAGTAGTGAAAAATTGATAGCAATTTATTATTAGGTGTAACTGAGATTTCTTACAAATTACAGTAACTATATAATTATAAAAGGTAATAAATAATCATAAAATAAATAATAATTATACACCAATATAATATAGATTCTACTAATTTATGCAAATCCAACAAACAGCCTATGTCCATACGAGTATATAAACAACAGGGAAGAGAATATATATATTTATACACACATGGGCGTCCAAAGTATATTTCATAGGATGAGACAAACAAGGAGATTTCAGTATATCCAATATAAATCAAATCCAAGATGTCATTCAATTCAATATAAATTTGAAAAAGAATTCTTTGCTATGTAATATAATCTTCACTGTAGAATCTTTTGCGTATATCTTTCCCTTTTTGCGCACTGTCGCTGATTCGCATTCCCTTCCCAGTAAACCCAATGCGTTTATATTCTGTGCAGTTTAAACTGTAGGGGCGCACGCCTATGCACGTATGTACATATTATTATTTATGTTTATGGAATCCATTAACGAAATAAACATATTCCATTAATATATTCGAGTCATTTCAGATAACAGAGTTCCTCTTCTTCCTAATTACACATATCGTCTGTTGTACGACTACCTAATTATATTAATTTAGTAAAATCACTTGAGTTACAAGCGTACAGAAATACAGGTATACAGACGTACAGGTGGGTTCAAACTACAGATAGATAGAGTCTAATTTATAACATAAATAAAAGAAAACAGAACAGGTAATGGAGAATGAGGTGGAGGTGGAGGGAACTTGGACAACTAAAGACTATTCAAAGGTCGCAACCTCTAACAAAGAATGTCCATATGAAAAAACAACAGGTAGCCATTGGTCCATTGGTCAGGGTCGCTTCTGAATCAATCAAAGACCAACGTTTGTTATATGTAATACAGGGTGGATAACATGTCATGTTACTAATTTATAAAACTAAACTAATCAGTTGATGTACCAAGGCGATGGGAGTAGATGTTCGTCAAAGAAACATCTCTGAATATTGACATTTGTGTTTTTAAGTTTATCTGTATTATAATCAGGTTTAGTTCTATGCGTATTAAATTAGATAAGAGTGTAATTTTACAATTCATTTACAATATGTCTCGCTAATAAACTGGATTATCAAAATATGGTGTCGCAAAACAAGAGAGCATTTGTAATATTTAATTATGTATACATAACATTGTGTGAGTTGTGCAAGAAGATCCCAACACGGTGAATCGGGGCAATTATTTTAAAATGATGTTTTCATTAATTTGAAACCAAGCTGAAGCCAAACATAATATTATTAAATTAAAAATTATTGAACCGATAAAGAACTTTTATCAACCCAAAGAAAATACCAACGACAACAGTCTCTAAAAATTTTATAGTTCATTAAAATTTAATATCGACTTGACAATTTTATATTCAAAATTTTATTCTTTCAGAAAATGAAAATACATTCAAATTTTTGATCCAATAAAATAGAAAACGAAATAAATAAATGTTTCTTAGTTTAAATCACTTTAAATGATTATTTTAATTAACACGTCCGCTGAGAAAGCGGTGAATACTGTTGCAAACGTAATGAGAAGTAAATTAAAAATAAGAAAAACAAATTTTGCAATCAATATAATAATAAGCATATTTTGATTGACCAAACCAGGCAGATAGGTTACGTAAATTTCATGTTGTATAATATACTCAATAGACAATAAAAACAAAAACTGTATATTGTAGTAAACTTACAACCCGTCCTGTACTGTCATTATTATATACCTGTTTTAAAATAATGTATATAAAAACAACTGACACAGGACATCGAAGCATGCAGCAACTTTTGATCTGTATATAAGAAGGTTGACAAGTTAAGTCCAATCTAGGAAGATCCAGCAATCCAGCGACTCGATCCTGCGATCTGGGATCCTGAGATCTCAAACAACAGACGCAGGCAGACGTAGACAGAAGTATCTCAGACAGATACAGCGTCATTGACATCAGTATCATGATAGACCCTCATCAATAATGGAGGGATGGGTTTTTTAAACAAATAATGAAACCTAGTCGCCTGTCGTACGCGTAGCCAAGTCTGGAAATGTTGGTTTAGCACAAATATTTACTTATAGCTACACGAACCTTAACACATCTGAACTAATTTTAAAATATAATATCACGTGAGAGAATTTAAAATATTTGATTATTGACAATTTTTCTTAAAAAAAACTGTTATTTCTATTTATAAATCGGTAATAAGTAGCGCGTTTATGTAACTAGTTACTTTTTAAGCATCTAGAAACTGTTCCTTTATTTGAAAATGCAATTAGCACCCTGTATCTACAATAGTAAAACTGTATCTAGATACAAAAGTGTCTGGTCATAATAAAAAACACATTCCAGCAAAAAAAAAAAAATTATTTCAATGAAAAAGTTCTACATTTTAAATGGTATCTATCAGCTTGGATGTCAATAGGCCCAGATATAGTTCAAATCAAGACAATTCGCGGCGACTTTTACTTAAAAGAGGATATAAGAGCGGTATAAATCTATAATACGATAATGAATTTTATCTTATTCGTTTCTATATACATTATAGAAAAATAAGTGAGTCAGTGCTTTTTAGTTATATCGGTAGTTTATACCCCACAACTTGTTTTAAGTATGAGTCGCCACCGAATTCTCGTAATTTGAACTATATATCTCAGTTTGTTAGTTATCACTGATGAATTATACTTTTTACACATTTAACATAATTTAATATATTGAATTACCGGTATGATACATCACAATATTTTTTAAATAAAATGGAAAATTATTATATTCGATTAGAGTAGCTGAATCAATTTTTAATTACTTACTCAAAAAACATATTTTTTCAGTACTACACCATATTCTATGGAGCCACTATACTCAGTGACATAAACCCACTATATTCATTTATTGTCCTCTTTAATATATTTGATTTTTTGTTTCAGTTTGAAGTTTTACTTTTATTTTGATTGGGAAGCGAACAGATACAAGTATTTGTTGGTTATTTCTATGCTCTGCTCAGCTTCGGACATTTGGTCCATTGGTTTCCATCGTCCATTCGCACCAGCATCGTTCCCAGGGTCACATTATCACTTGGACCATTCATCTTGCTGTCGAGATACGCTCCAGTCACGTAACGCGGTTACATTTCATCAATTTTTTCTTCAAATGTTTTATTCTTTTGTAACAAAAGTAATGACTTTTCCTTTTGGAGAGAATCAAATGTTAATAATCGTCTGAGACTTAAGATATATGGGAAAGAAACCATTTCCCATTTGCAAAATTTTGCAGTAAGTTCATCAAACTATTTCATTGGTGAACTAGACACATTAGTTTCGCGTGGGAGCTTAGAAAAAGGAGTTCATTGAAGAAAGGGTTCGCTGTAGGCTAATTTGATTTTATGTAGACTTTTCAGGCCAAACTACTATGTTTTCGAGTTAGATTACCGGACTCACACTATATTTTCTAGGTTTGATTTAACCCAACTCTAATTATGTGTTTACATAACCATAAACTAATTAGGCTGCGGTGTAGAAATTAATGTTTATGATAGGACTCACTATTGGAAAAAAGCCTTTCATTTATGTAAATAATATCTCTAAAATCGTATATCTTTCATCACCCTGTAGCTATATCACAAGAGCTATTCAATCTCTATCTACGCCTCATATGTCCAATCACTCTGACAATGAGATATTTCATTTATTGATATATAATTCCTGGAATACTCACCATATGTCAAAAGTCAAGTTCCGCGGGCGATTAGATTGGGTTTCCTGTGTTGCCGCCATAAATCTTTATTATTACATATTAATTTAGTTTTTTACTTACACTGAAAGATATTCTTCTCTCTACCTACGCATTTTTAATGTTAAAGGTGTTAAACACGCGGCATCTTCTTTCAACACTCTCAGATGTATTAAATTTATAAACCGCAGCATAGGAAATGAATTCTCAATAAATATATGTAGTAATTTTTGTTGTATAATATACGTACTCGTATATATAGCAACACGATCATTTCGATTATTAATGAATAATGTGTTAAACCTATCCGGAGAAATTACCAGGCGCGGAAGAAAATATTCATAAAAATCTTTTAGAAATTGTGTGAGAAATCTAAACTCTTATAGGTCCTTACAACGGAAAAATTTACCCTATTATCCTTAAAAGGTTTGAAAATTATGACTAGAAAAACACCAATAAAGATTGTCAGCATATACAATACGCAAGACTGCGATTAGGATACATAAAGTAGCCTTCATATCTCTGTAAGATGAACATAGTACCAACAAAACAATTGTATTCGTGGAGAATAAAGAAATCATCTAAAGGTAAATCCGATCCTGTACAGGACGTCCTATAGTTGAATATATTACAAGCAATAACATTGATGTATAATTATTTGCTTATGATCTGTTTTTTATTTTCACTTGTGAAGTAAGATATCTTCTGTTATATTTTGACTTTATAAATTACGTCACACAAATTTCCTGCAAATCCGACCCCTCCATCTCCCACTCCCCTTGATGTGACGTAACACATTTCAATTAATATAATTGTGTGTAATATTTTATTGTTCTTAGAATATTTTTTTTTTATTTGATTACTAAAGATTATTACAATCTGTCCTGCTTAAACGACATTCAGTGATAAGTATGTAAATAAAGTGTCTTTCGCTGGATGTGCCCATCGACTCATCCCTCAATTTTAATAGATTCTAGATTATGTTTAGTTGGTTAATAGGTCTTGAGGTACTTTCTTTTTTAGTCTGCGTACTACCGAATTATTGGACATTAGACAGCTGGCTAAATTGTTTGGATGTTCAAGTATTCTCTCTTTGTATGCTTGGATTCTTACCACTATTTCTTCATTAACTGTGGGTATATCCAGATCCCGATGTATTATGTGATGGTGCATTCGTGACAATCCTTAGCATTTTGGACTGAAATGTTTGGATTATTTCAATATTAAAGGTAGAATAAATGACCTTTTGTTTTTTTTTAAATCTAATGCATAGGTATAACTTTTTCAGAAAATAACATGTTTAACCCTCTCCTTCGCGTGTGGCGTAATTTATGGATGGCCCTTTATATACTTTTATGGCTAGATAAGCCAAAGTCTCTGCAGTGGGGATGTATCTTTAACATCGCGAATAGTGAGTCTTCCAATCATAGATGTATGGTTGTCAGCTCACTCTATACAAATATTTAATTACATATAAAATACTGTACAAAATAATATAGGTACTTTAGGTGTTAGATTTTATAATCTAACAATAAGTATAAATAATATAATCACGTATACAAATATAAACATATAAACTTAATAAAAGAAATAATATAATATTTCTATATAAAGATATGAAATTCAAACACTCGTATTACAAATATGACAGAACTGTATTTTAACGACACAGTGCATACATGTTTCAAAGTTTAAAAGACATTTCAATAAATTATATTTCTAGTAATAAAAATTAAAAAATATAGTCTTTGTAAGTATGATTGACGTGAATCCTTCTTAAGCTGGATTCTTCCGCGTTAACGTTAGCGTTCGTCCACGTTTGGTGTTATTAAGACATGACGTATAATGTATGTACGAGTGTATGTTGTGTTGTACTCGTATCAGACGTACGACAATCCTCATACAGACTCTCGACATGGGATTTAATAAATACCTGATATTATCACCAATTTGTTATACTGTAATCATAAATTTATTATTTGATTTGAATATTTTATACTATTATTATGTACATAAAGCTTTAAAAATATTATGTGTTATTTCTTTACATACAAAACTTTGTATATAATATATTAAAGCAGATTTATATTTTAAAGTAAAATTGAAAAATATGCTTTTCATGTGTTATTGACAGTGTCGAATTAGCTAGATATAGTAGAAGTAGTAAATGCTACGGGCCTTGCGGATAGAACAGAAATTTTCAGCTTGTATTGCATTGTATTTATTAAACGTTTTTGGCGTTCTTTAACATTAATTCTACCAATTACATTGCATTTTTTAATTTTTTATGTAGCTGGTAACATTTCGGTTTAATTATTTTTCTTTAGATTTAGATTAAAGTAGCACAGACGCATAAGATATTAGTAATACCATCCTCAGTGGCGTAGCGTGCCTTAGATGGGCCCTGTATCAAAATTTGTTGAGGGCCCAAATGAAGGGTAAAGATTTTTCACAAAAGGAACAAAAACGCTCCAATTAAATCAAAATAAATAAATATAGATTATACGTTATTACTTACAATGAATACTCCTAGGAACTAAGCTAGCCAAACAATTCAAATCAAATATACACTTTCATTGCCTTTTGTTCGGCGAACCTATTTTATTAAATCATTCATAATGGGTGAAGACGATTTCAGTTTTAATAAATTTTCTGCCTCTATAGACAATAGTGACAAGTCTGATATCCTTCCCTGTCCCCTAGAAGTCCTTAGATATTTTTTTATTAGTTTTAATTTCGAAAAACTTCTATCACCTGTTGCAGTTGTAAGCGGAAGGGTCAACATGCTGTTATTACCTCCGGAAAAGTGGATGCAAGGATATTGAATTTTATAAGCAATAATTACATGAGTTTCTTAATGGAATGAATTTTCTGAATTTCATATTTTAAGCATGTTTTCAAAGCAATGAATTGTTCATACAGATCAACTGACGTGTCTTTACTGTATTTAATAGATAGTTTTTCGACATACTTTTATTATTTCGTTTGAAAAAAATAAGAGTTTCTCTGGTTGAAATACTTCGAACATATTACTTAGGTCACAGAGGCTCTGAAATCGTTTTAGTTTGAGAAATTAATATATCTAATAATACGAATTTTTGATTACACACGTTTGGGGCCCCTGTAGCTCGGAGGCCCCAAACTGTTATTACTCTTTGACATTTGAGTTATTGAAAACAAAAAATTTAAATCACAAAAAAACTGGTTTTCTTTTTTTGGTAAAATATTTAAATATACCTACATTACAAAAATATCACGACAATATGAGACTATTGAAGATTAGAAATTTTAAGAAAGTTTTTTTTAGAAATAACAAATAGTTTTCAAAATACAAAAAAAAAATCAGAAATACATAAAAAAAATTATTTAAGTTTAACCTTACTTCAAAAAAAAAAAAAAAGCATTGTTTAGAAACCCTTGTTAAATTACACTGTAACCTTTCCAGGTAAAGGTTATACGAGTATACCTTTACGAGTTATATAAATATAATCCGGGTATATTTGGGCATTCTGTGAAGAGCATTGTCCTTTTCTCTTTTAAGACAGGGCATTTAAGATCAAGGATATTTTTAAGGATGATTATAATAGCCGACCTTTTACGACCTGGGGCAACCTGACACGTTGGGGTTCATTTTAAATTAAACTAAGAACTCAAGATTATATCAATATGGCGCCAGAGGTGTGGTAATTGTTTCACGTACAGGTACAGGTACATCTACAACAAAAGATAAATCTTGTGGATGTATGAGCATAGTTATTGTCGTTTACCTGGACGGTAGTGATTTCTTTTTAAGGTCAGTTTATGATCTGATGTTTTTTCTATTTTATAAAACATACTTTAAATAATATTTTATTTTATTTAACATTTATGTCATCATTAGGATGTAGTCCGTGTTATAATGTAGTATCTACATTTGTGTATGTCGTTAAGTATTTAGATACGTTCGCAATACTTGCAAACTTATCTTTACATGTATCTGAATCTGAATACAAAATATCACATCGCTAGTTATGGTATCATTTTGTACAAGACAATTTTACATGTTTTAGAAAATACACTGTATGAATTGGATGAATTCTTTTTCACTCACAATACATTGTCAAAATGTTTTCATAGGAACATTCTTTCCCTTTCCAAAATCATACGTTTAAATGAAGTATCTTTTATGGTATCGTTTAATGAGCATCTTTTACATTTGGAAATAATTAATTTAGTATTCATACAATACATACAAATTTAGTACAAAAAAAAAGAAACAAGATATGTTCATCTCCTTTACACTTTAATGGTTTATTTGAAACTTCATTCAATAGTGGTACGGTAGTGACATCAGGTGAAGTGATTTTGTCATTTGTAGTTCATATCACTGACATTTCCCTTGAACGAGTGAAATCAAATTGAATTGTTTTATGACAAAAAATCTTACGTATCTTTAATATGATGTCAAAGTGATTCCAAAATGTTTACTGGTATGCAACAGATTAAATATTATATATAATGCATTTTTACAAATGTGACAATTATTTTGAAACGTTGGGTACCATTTTAAATTGCGAACCATCCCGTAGCACAACCTGTATGTACATAAGTATTTATATATAATAGTTTTAGTTTCTAATGGAGAACAGTAAATTCGCTGATAAGGTAATAAAAGTAATGCAAGTGTGAAATTAAAAATAAATTACTTTCATCAATCACAAGTGCAATAAAAACGTGATAAAATTACTTCTATAAGATTACTACACGTAGCTACTGTACTTACGATCGTACAGTGAACAAAATCATCCATCGGCAGAGTAAATCATTATGCAGTGATTCGATTCACGTTAATTAAGTTACATTTACTGTATAAACTAAACGCAAACTGTTAAAAGTTATTTGTAAAAATCATTATGCATAAAAAAAATATTAAAATTGATTTGAATATCAAATACAATAAATATATTTTATATATAAACGAATATGGAGAATATACGAAGCTATTCAACAACAAAACAACATCAAAAGAATAATTTTGATATAATATAAAAAGAAATATTAAAATATCTAAAAACAACAAAACTAATCGATATCATATAATAAGTAAATTAAACAGATATGTAAATTCAAACAGGATAAATAATCGATGTATATATAATATCCCTATAAATAAATTTAAACTTGTTTTTAGTTTTAAGTAAAGACGTAAGGTGTGAAACATATTTTCTTGTGTGTGTACCTGTTTTTAATCTACTTTTCCAGGTAGACCCCATTTGTTACGACCCCAGAGTAAATATCTTTATAAACAGCAATAGATGTCATCTAAACTGCAAGTAAAATAGTGTGCTGCTACATTTATCTTCAAGAGTTTATGTCAGGTAGACAAGGACGGGAATGGGAGAAAGGGGAAAGGTGATACGACGGTGTGGTCTGGTAGTGGGGAAGGTAGTCAGCAGGATAAATAAAGTGAATTGAAGAATAAATACAAACGAAAGACAAATTACACTTTTTAAAAATTAAATATAACGGTATAAAATAAACACCAATTACACAAAATCAAGAATTTAAACTTTTCTATTTTGAGGAGTTTAAGGAACATTAATGGGCTTGTGTCCTATGTCTTAATTTCTATAAAAGTGTACTATATATTAATAAAGTGGGTTACTAGAACCTCAAATGTTTAATTATTTTTTAATAACTCCTTATATGTTAAGAGATATTAACAATTAAAAAAGTCATTTTGTCTCTTTAATTATTAAAGGGATTCAACGTTATACACATTCCAAGTGCATGTGACATCACAATGCTTGTGTAAGGTTACCAACCTTACAGCTCATAAATCTCTGCTCTATGTATTTATATATCAAAATATCTAATATTATTTACAGCTATTTCAAGGAACAATCAAATTTCAATGTTATGTCTGCCTTAGCAGGGTTAAATAAAATAGAAAATTATTATAATTTGATTTAATTTGATTATTTGACTACCAACAGCTACAGAACATTACGACAGCACTGACTGACGTTAAAATGCGTTTCACGTCATACAAATATGGCCGACCATTTCTAGCGCTAAAACTATAATTCAAACTTTTAATTGCTATATCTCTGTCAATATTTAGATATTTAATAAAATAGACACACCAATACACACTTATTAACATCAATTTCCATCAACAATTGAAAAATCGACTACTAAAAAATGAGGACACAAGCCCATTGTGCTGCATCATGTAGTCTTACGTATGCATACATAAGTGTGTATATTTTATTAATAAGGAGCATTTTTTGCTACTTTAAAATTCGCTTTGGTTTATTCATTGCGGTCCAATAGAGTTTGATTATATAATTCAAAAGTTTTTAAAACAACAAAGAAACATATGGCTCTTTTTTTTACATATATTTCTCGTAAAAACAAAGTTTCAATAAATTACAAAATATACGTAGTAAATTCTTCTTCGATTAGGTGTGGAATCGCTGGTATGTACATTTACATTTTAAAACAAATTAGGCTTGACAGAATTAGGCAAAAGACAATAATTTTCTAAATGAATGGCTTCTACATATGCATTATATTGTAATATAAGAAAAATAAAATAACGATGTACAGAAAACTACGTAATAAAATATCAAACATCATTATTGATGCAAGAACTTAACCGATGGTCACACGAGATAAAAAACGCATTTCGTAAAACCAGTTGTTACTCTCGTACTCCAGAACCACAACCAGAACCAGACTACCAGGCTCTTGTCCTGTGTACACACCACCGTGTTACTCGATTGCAGACAGCCAGACCTGGGAACTCTAAAACGTAATACTACGTTTGTGGAAATATGGTACTTTGCCGGATATCAAATTAATTGTCAAAATACGATTATTTATGAATGGGAATTTTCTTTTTTGTTTCTATTTTATTTAACGTCTCTTAGCACAAACTAGCTGGACAAAATTCATATTTTGAGTTTAATTTGTAAACAATACCTTTAACTATACTACATTTCAACAATTAAATCTCAAACAACAAAATCTACTATCTATCTACCGGGGTACGGAATAGACACTTTCATATATAGAGTGTTCTTTTTCAATTAAATTAGGTCCAGTTTGCCCCCACTATATTATCGCTATATTGTTTTTGGATTAACAGAAAAATTGAAGAGCTGCAATTTGTTCCAAATTTTGTCCTCTTTAAGATTGATGATTACCAAAGTTATAGAACCAACCAACACGAAGATATTTGAAAGAATCCGATAAAAGACCGATGAAAGATAAGATTGGTAGTTTTTAAACCACATTAGAGTTTTCTACTTAGGTCTTTCGAATTGGATAACTTGGTGATTCACTGTTGGCCTCAATATATTCAAGTAAAAAGAATAATCTAATACTGGACCTTTTGAAATTGAAAAGTCTTCTGGAATAGCACGTTGTAGGAAAATAAATTTTGGAAATTTAAATCCGGGACAATCAAACCTAATCAAAGTGGATGTCTTAAGCCTCCAGACGCACACACCTTCGGGTGTTCTTACCCATAATTATCATAGAGCGCGGTACATTATGTCACGGCATTATTCTGTTGCATATCTATACGCAACTTTATAATCACATATAACATTCATAATTGTATATAAATAAATCACCGGAAATACATATCATTTCATTATATTAAATATTTATTTTCTCTAATTACTTGAATAATTTTCAAGCTGTCACTCTGTCAGATATTCACGCTTAACCATTGCTCGTATAATTTATATTCCGTATCACGAAAAACGTTAAATACTTAACGACTCGATGGTTACATAAATAAATGCATTTACGTTACATACGTATTAACAAAAGACCTTGAAAGTGAGCAATAATTCAAATTAACGAACCCATAAAAATGTAATTAAATAAAAAATGTAGAGGTACAAGGTCATGTAAGAGGTTAATTAGGAAATATATTTTAAAAAAACTTTAATTCTTTTATTTATTGTATTAAAAAAAATGGTAATAGAGATGGATTTATGTAATTGCATCATGTTATGTTTTCTCAATTGACTTATAGTTTTTGTTAAACAGTGTCAGTGTATATAATATTAACAAATTAATAAAATAAATAAATCATTCGGATCAAACATTCGTTCCACTGTGTAGCAGGAAACTTGCCATGTCAATCTTCCAATATTTGACTCACACGTTGGGGGCAAACATTTGAATCAAACGCTCTGCTAATGCTACATGTTACTTCTCCAAAATTTTAATATTTTCGGAGGCTAAGGTAACAAACCACTCAGTAATATTTAGGTCAAAATTGATGCTAATTTTGTAAAGAAAAAACACACACAAGTAAACATTTTGGTTGTATATTATAAATAATACGCTTAGGATTTCCGCTCAATAAATGTTGCGCAACAAATAACATAAACGCACAGAACAGTTAAATATTTGCCGTAAAATGCGATAGAGATGCGTATCATTTAGATGAGTAAAAAGTCATATAAATCAGCGTTCTTCATGTCCACACCTTGTTTAGCTCCCGATCCCATACATCTAAGAGACCAGAAGAGCGAGGAGCCATCTAGAAGGTAGACAAGATTTACTTCGGTTGGTAATAAACGACACCTACACTAAAACACTCGTACTGCTGCCTATGTTTTAACGTTTCGTTCTGGACTTACACCATATGCAGTTTACCGTTTTGCAGTTTTAATAAATTAGATAGATTGAAATTGTTCAGTTGCCGAGAACTTTGAGTTATTGAAGCCAGACTTCTATGCTATCTTATTTAATTCTCAGAGCATCACTCTGTGTAATTGTAATTCTTAATTTCGTATTTCTTACACTGCCACAGCAGTCTTTTTTTAAATTTAATTGTTACATAGTTACTTAGTATTTTGATTAGTGTCTTGGCACTTTAGCAAGTTTAACAAACCCACCCAGTAAGCAATATAGAATCCATTTAGAATTTCCCGCACAGCTCCTATCATCTGCCATCTATTATTAGGCTACTGTCAAATTTTGAGCAAATTACGTCAATTAGTTTTTAGACAGCAATTGAAAATAGCGCGATGGATGCCGCGATTGCGGTTAAGTGTGAAGTCGCCAAAAAATCCATAAATTGTGCTACGAACTGCTACCCCATTCAGCATTTAGCCCCCTGCGGCTATTTCCTGTTTAAAATTTGAAGAAATGGTTGTGCGGTAAGATATTTGGGTCTAACAAAGATATCATCACTGGAACAAACGCCTATTTGAAGAACCTTGACAAAACTTATTATTTGAAAGGAATAAGCTGGACTATAAGTATCGAGCTTAAAGGAGATTATGTTAAGCCATGAAAGAGTTAGCTCACAGTTCAGTCGTCAATATGAAATATTTCTATCATGTGCTACAAATGGCAAAATCACTCAACCTTTCAGGATCTAAGCGACGAAAATGTTAATGCAAACTACAATAGATTTCTTGTGTTACTTAAAACTTTACCTAGACAGCAATTTCACCAAAGTGTTTACTGGTTCATTAAAACTAACTCCAGAAAAGGATTCCTTTATTACAGAGTATCAATTTTTATCTGAGCTTACCAATCATATAAAGGTTGAGTCAATATAACTGCAGAAATAATAAATGAAGTTAATGAAGTAATTTATATTTAACGATGGTATATATTGTGATGTACATTCGTCGCGCTTTTTACATTAATCATAGACTTAAAAGATTAGTTTTAATAATCGAAAAAATGTACATTATATGATAAAGTGGGCGTGTAACTCATTATATCTGCATAGCTAACTAAAAAACGTTATGTTAAATTATAATAACATCTACTTGTACATATTTCAGTTATCATTGTAGAATGTAATAACATTTTGTTATAGTTTCAATGTGTTATAATATTTGCATGCAATTATTTGTCTTTGATTTTTGCAAATAAATGCAGACCAGGAACGCCTCGCTATCAAGTACGAACAAGGTCTGTGGAGCCCGAAATTAATCATTAGACCCAGACATATTTATCGCTGAGCAAACTGATTAGGAACATGTAGTAAAATACTACATCATCAGTGGCGTATTACTAGGTTTCAGAGCATTGGAACGCCCACATCGCGATTGTGAAATTGAATGAATACAAATTAGCTAGAGATTACAGATTAACCCTTTTGTATCAGAATTCGCACTGTTGACGGTACACCACTGATCATGACACTATTCTGCAAAATGTGATGTTAATCAGACGGCAGACGCTTATCTAAGTTATTACATAATTCAAATTGATTCGATTATATTTTATCAGGAATTTAGAAACAAATAAATAACAAAATTAATGTTAATTCAAACATGTGTGAGAGTACGACTCGGTATTAGAAATATTTAGACGGTACGGGTATGTGGGAGAATAAAAAACAGAGAAGAAATAACAAAAAAATGCATAAAAAATTTAGTTCCTGAAATTCTATGATGTGTCAACTTAAATTCCAGGTAAAACAAAATCAAAATATTCTCATTAGGACCTTTTTACGAGGATAATGTCTCCATCAGTGATACTGTAAAAATGTCAACAAAAAAAAAACAACCGGTTAAATGTATATACGAAAATCCATTTTGTTTTATCACAATGCGACAAAAAACGAGAAGACGATATCTAAATATAGGCACAGAGGTCAAATCACAGGCTCAGGTAGGAAGACATAGGTAGGAGAAAAATACCGATAATCGAAAACATTACGGGTGAAGTTTTTATTTACCTTAACGCCTTAATCCTGGCGCAGCTCAGGTAACCGGGGTTGGGGGTCCAGGGGTTTAGGGCATAGCGTCGTTATTGAACCTGGTTTATTGGAAATGGCTTTGAACGTGTACTATCAACCTGGTATCTTTATTAACTTAAAAATATATTGTAAAACACAGGGTAGCACGAAAGTATTAACACAAGAGAATGCTTATAGTTTTATGGAATAAAGAAACTGGCATCATCAGAAGTAGACTGTTAGTGATACATTAATATCCTGTCGTTACAGGTACCAACAAACAAGTGTATTTAAGTTGTGTCTTTTATTCTATAACTCACAACTATATAGATCAATGACAACTAAATTTGCCAGTTTCAAGAAGTGACAGATAGGTCCGATTAACCAATAGACATTTTAGATAAATGTCTACGGTCCATAATTGAGTTTTTCTCGCAATTTACATATTTATTTTTTTATGTACATATTTCTTTAAAATTGGTCTAAATTTATATTATGTCTAGGTTCCGCTGGAAGCTTAAATCGATGCCATTTAAGGACACTGTTAAAAAAGACTTTCTTAGGAGCACCAACGAGTGATAACAGTCGCGTTCTTTCTAACCACAAGGAAAGACAAAGGAAAATACGTCTAAAAGAAGAGCACCTATATCTACGTTGAAAACTGAATGAAAACTACGAAAAACTGAAAACGCTTGTTTCTATGTGATTTTTTATTTGATACTATGTGCGAAAATATCGTTTGGCAGCTGATTGTCAAATTGTAAATCAGGCTTGTAGTGACGAAAAAATTGATTCAGTTGCTCATTTGCAGTTGAATTGTGAACAAAATTATTGAAACTTATAAATAAAACCAACTAATACTAATAAAAGCAAAAGGTACCTACGAATAACAAAGGTTTTAAATATATACAGCAATTTTTGTGTGTAGTAAATGTATAAACACCCTGTATAATTATAGTCACTTTTTCCTTTTGACACAAAATAATCAACCGGCGGTCATCAATTGGACATTTTATAGCCTCAGTTTCATAAGTACTACGTATAAAATCGTTACGGATTTTATTTTTTAACCACTTTAAAAAACTATTTGGTATTAAATTATGTCTTTATTATTATCATCCGTTCCGTTCTTTTCTTTAACTTAAGGTATGTATATGTAAATCGTATAACCACCAAATTTGTTGTGTTTTAAAATAAGGAAATATAGTCACATCTATTACTAAAAATAATCTGTCATCACAATTTCTGTTATATTTTTTTTAAAGTTTATTATTATTTCATGAAGTGACATTGATAAATGCCTTTTCTATTGAAAAAGTATCACATGTTAATCAATCGTGAATTATAATTGTTTATACACATTACTAATTAAAACCGTGTCGTGGAACTTAACCAATATGTAACTCCGAACACGATCGACACATCGCATCGACATCGAGTTCGTTTGGTCTCTAAAGGTACGCGTTCACTGTTCAGTATCGTATGCGTCGACAAGGCGTCATTACTGACGAGAATGATCTAATGCCGGTTTCACAACTGAGAGACAGTTTGAAAAACAGTTTTGTTGTCAAAAAACAAAACAAAAACATGCTTTGTTTTATTTTAAAACAGACTGTTTACACTGAACAGACTGGTTTTGTTTTTAGTGTTTTTCTGTGTGTCACATAAATATTATAAACATGATAAACAACAACTGACAAGCGCAAATTTTCACAAAAAGCAAAACTGTGTGTTAAAACTAAGCAGACTAAGAAGCAACAAGCATTTGATCTTACCGACTTCAGATGGGAATGTGTTTTGTTTACTAAAACAGCAACAAAAGACAGAAATGTTTTAAGAACTGTCTCTTTGGTGTAAACATTGGTATTTTTGTTCAGAAAAACAAGGTGTGAAACCGACATAAAAGTCAACTTTTCCGATTCTGTTATTTTATATTCGGTTTTTGTCCAATAAATTTGTTAAAAGCGTAATGGACAGCAGGTCTGCATGGATATTCGTATTGTCAACAAAAGTATTGTGAGTTTTATAGCGGAACCCCTTTAGCAGTAAGGAAAGAGGTAACAGACGAAGACCTTGTTGTGCTTATTTGTATGTTGACAGAAAAGGAAAATAATAGTAAAAAATGGATATGCTCATAGAAGATTACATCAGGGGAACCATCAAAAACTTAAACCCCCCTCCCACAAATCCCCGAGTAGAAGAGTAAACAGATTTGTAATGTCAATATGAGCTACGATCATCATTTGGGCGCCTCTGATGAAGGATGGCGATCTGAGATCGATTAATCGAAGAATCGATTTTTTGGGTTGATTTCGACCTTATTTAAGAAGAATCACCATCCCTACTCTGATCGTCATAGAATTAAGCTCATTAGTGACAGATGGTGTACGGGAAGGGTAAACCCTCCGTAACCTGCGATAGTGAAATTAGAAAATAACAAGGTAAGAATTAGAAAAACTGTGGCATTACCTGGTTGGACGACTGGTACCCTGTTAAACCGATCGTTAAACATCGACGCTGTTAATTCGAAGCTAGGATCCGTAAATAATGCTGAAAATTACATCTATTAAATTAAGTCTGTACATAGGTGTTTGTATTAAGTTAGATATAAAAAATATTAGAAATAGAAGCAATAATATCAATAATACATAATTTAGAAAAGTGATAAATCTGTAACAATGTTAAAAATATATTTAAAAGTTATAAAACGAAAATTTGCTATATATCATATAACAATCATAATGACAATAACAATGTAGAACAAATACCAAGGTCCGGGAGATCCGAAATATATATGTTGAAGAGTGTTAGAGAGAGGATGCAGCCCTGTGGCACGCCATCACATATCTTGTATATGCTGGAACAACCCTTCAACCTTGTCCAATGCAAATAAGAGTTTATAATCTATTAAACACGCCTAAATCGATGCTGACATATGCACTCATACCTCTAACCACGCGCTATTGTTATGATACAATATATACAATGATTTTCTTGCTGCGATGTGGACGCGAACCTTAAAACACCAACTCGCACTCATAGACGCTAGACTGATTGTGAGTTTGCTGCAGGGGACAGGTAAGCAGGTCCCAGTCAACAATGTTGCTCTAAAAACGAGCCACGGTCTCTAGAGACGTACGAGGGGTGAGGAGACGACTCTCTGTGACCTGGTTGACCTCTGTATATAAGGCCTTTGTTTAATACATGCCGTCAGCCGTAATGCCGTGAACTGTAACATTAGCTCTAGCTTTGTGGGGCTCGTATGTCATTTGCTGCAGGACGTAGGTAAACAGGACGAGTTATATCATATTTGTACATATTTAGTTGATGAATATGTCATGAATAATGTATTCAAATAAAATAAATAACAATAAATCATAATTTGTAATATGTATACTAAAATGTTATAATCGGAGAAATTCGTCGTTAAAAAGAGACCAATCGTTTATTTTGGTATACATTACTTTGTTTCGTTAAATATCCTTCCCACTCACTGTTTTAATTTTGCTTCTAATTGCGTATTAAATTTAAGTTGCATAGCATATGGGAATATGCGTACTCATTGCCTGCACCATTTTTAGTTAATTTAATTTACGTTTTCTTTGTTTTTTTAGAATCTTACCAGGTCTAATGTTTCTAAATTAAAAAAACCAATATTAAATTATAACCTCCAAAATAAGACAATCTCTCAAAGGATTTAGGATTTTAATTATTCTGCATTCAATTTTGGCAAACTGTTAAATTGAACTGTCCAAATTTACGTTACTCAACTCAAATTAAAACACGAATGAAATGTAGATTAAAATATTAAATAAAAACGTAATTTAAATATCAAAAGAGCGAATGTGACTGAGGTGACTATATCTAGATAATAGTAAACCTAGATTTAAATAAGAATTTTCGGAATGCAAAGCGGGCGTATTTGGTCGCCATCTTGAAAGTAAGAGTGTAATCAGTTAATTTGTTTATCTTGAATAATTTTTATAAAAACTTATTGCAGTATCTTTTATAATAAAGAAGTTATAAGCAAAAATTAATTTAAATTAAGACATGCACAGACTGAAGTTCTACAGTACTACATCTCTTTAAACATTTTTTTTTATAAAAGTTGGTACGAGTAGAATATAAAATAGGCTTTGCGTTGCTTTATGGTAATTTACGATGTTTCATTTTATTGTATTGATAAGAAATAATTAACTTCCATTTTATTGATTAAAAATGAATAAAATTAAAACTTCAGATAAATTAAGCAAAAATAATAGTGTTTCTTGAATATATTGCTTCGCTTTTAAATTAATTAAAAATAAGACTAATTTCTACATACTGTTTTAATTTTATGTTTTACCCTTATACCATTATGCTTTAGTCATAGAACGGAATATGTTTGCGTTTGTTGCAGAGTTTTAGTTTTAATTTTAAATGAACTTAGTAAGCACATCGCGCGTCAGTAATTTGTCAGTGTTTAATATTAGATAGAACGGAAAAGATGCATAATTCTGAAACAAAAATATAAAACTAAAATAAAAATTACAATTAAAACATGCAGGAAATGATATCTTATGCTATACTATTCGTACCACTAAAAAAAGTTAAATTAAAACACAAAATTTATTGTAATTAATGTAATTCCAGTGAATTGAAATCATTAGAATGAAAGTCAAAGGTATGTTTTATTGTAGTTAGATTCATATTGGAAATTCACCAAAAAGTATGATCTCAGTTTTATCTTAATATGCTGCTTAGCTTTATGTGATGGATCTATTCAAAACATAAAGTTATTTTACGTCCTCAAATCTTTTCAGCTATTACGTTTTTAAGTTATGTCTCTTAATAAGTCGATTGATTATTTATTTTATTTATATAATTCTGTAAAATCAATATAAAAAACGAACTTTCTACCAAATATTAGGAATGAACTAATAATTTTATTACTAGATGCCTATAAATCTGTCATGTTGAATATTCAATAATCTGTGTTGATATTTACAATGAAAAAAGAAGTTAGTAAACAATTTTTTCTTGCAATCTGTTTGCATTAGTGTCAAATATAAATAGATATAATAATCCGCTTAAGTTTTATTAAACAATTTAAAATATCCAACAGCGTTAACAGATTTTTGTTAGCAGGTAAAAAGTTGAATACTTGAATAATTGTTATCAAATTAAATAAGAATTTCTTAATAACAAAATACTACTTTTACAAAATTAGGATTATTAAAACATTAGGATTAGATGTGTGTTCGAACTTCATAAATACCCTGGCAAATCTTGTCACGTGTTATGGACTCTCCACAGGGGCGGCTTTAGCCATTGCGAGGCCCCAGGATATAATCAACATTAGAAATTTTCAAAAAAATTTATGGTTTGTCAGACGTGTTACTAAAAAAAAAATAATATTAATATTCTCCCCGTGAAAAAAATTATATTTTCGCCGTGAAAAAAAATAATATTACCGCCGTGAAAAAAAATAATATTACCGCCGTGAAAAAAAATAATATTACCGCCGTGAAAAAAAATAATATTTCGCCGCTTTGTGTTTTGAAAATGATTTTCTTTTTAATAAGAAGAGGTTTGACGTCACAGTGAACGAAAGCCTGAAATAATTCCGCCGTTCAGATTTTGGTATTTACACATACAATAAAAAACAGATCTGCAGAATAAATACTGCTTCAGAATGGCCATACCTTTAATAATACTTCTTCTCCATTTAAACAGAAAATAAAATAAAGTAAATTCCAATTTTTTAAATTACACAAAATTGTTAAAAAGTTATAGCTTCTCTGTGATGATTCACATATGGTGGCGAAGATTTACAAACATTTATACTTATGTATAACAATACAGCTGCTAAGGTTAAGGTAGGTGCGGTGATATTACACAGATAAGTAGGTGGCGTTAGGTGGTACGGTGTTAAAGGGGTGATGGAGGGAAGTGAGACGATATGAGGGGTTTTGCTATTGTTGTAACCGGTCTAAAGGTCACATCAGGTGGGGCTCACGGATCCAAAGGCCGCCACACTGCCATACTGAGTGCACCGAGTACCGACTAGAGGTGAGCCATGGTGAACAGATGACAATAAGAAGTGGTCTACTACATGTGTTCAAAAGTCAAGGCAACTAGAACGGCCCATTAAACATAAAATGTCAATTTCTTATTTCAAATTATTCTAAATGTAATCATCTCATTAATGATTGATGTGGAATGGAAATGTTAATTAGGTTTATAATTAAAATCAATGTTAATCTAGATTCCAGAATGACATCTCGTTAGTAAAGGTGAATTAATTATGAATTAATAGCTCCGTATAAAATGTCAATGAATGTAAACAATATATGTGACAAAATGTTTCCCGTTATTGTAATACATAGTTAGAATTGCTCTGTAGATCCAGAATATGTATACAAAAATGATTAAATAATGATTTAAATGCTTTTAATGATTAAAAATATAATAAAACATAACTTTCAGCTCAATTTCTGTATATCACTTCTTTAAACTATGAAAAAATAGTGATACAGTTTTCAAAAATCACGTGCATATAATAAATTATTTTTTGGAATTATTAAAGAAAAGAAAATTATCACAGGTATACATATTTACGAAAATAATTAAATAAAAGCAGTTAGCTACAATTAGTGTGAATTAGGTATGTAAGGAAATGTTGCAAATAGAAGATCGAGAGGAAATTTCAAAATAAAAGAAGATAACCTACAAACACGTAAACTTGTAGCGGTGCCAAATTTATTATTATTTTTTTAAATATTTAATTTGAATTTAAATTGAATTAATATAAATTTGACATTAATTATAGGAAATTCTTAAATTATTCAACTATTTTGTGTATTAAAATATGATTTTAACAGACAAAAAGCCATTTAATTGAGAATTGGAAAATCCATTACCGAGAGATAAAATTTTTGCCTAACTGTAAGTCTTGTACCTTCTTAAGACAAATAGATAAAGATAAAGACTAGTAATGGTACTGCCTTAAAAACGTTATACTTCCAGTGTACGATAGTCTCTAGAAAAATTTAAAAAAACTATATATATTTTAATGATTAAAACCGGCAGCCTAAGGTATTGTATTTGGTATATATTGATTATAAAAGTTATGTAAAAATTTCGACAAATAAAGTTATTTGGCTACCCCTTGATTGTTATTTGATTACATGCATTTTAGAATAAAATAAATATGGCATACGAAAAAAAAATAAAGCAGCGCATAACTTTAGTATAAGGTCACGTTGAACTGAAATAACCTACCGCCTAACCTATGATACGTTAACGTTCATAACATATAGGTATACATCTAGCATATATTGGTATACAATACATACATACAACAAGTGAAGTAAAAGTGCAAGACAATAGACAATGTGAGCATATGTCTAACTAAAGATTCCAGAGCAGAGCAGGGAAAAGCAAAACATTCTGGGACAGGCAGTGCAGAGGTCATGTGGGTGCGACCTCTGCCGGTTTAGAAGGACCACAAACGACCGCACAGGAAATACGAATGATTAATCATAGTTATATTGTTTCAGCGAGATATTTAAATTTTGTTTATTTACGTATTTCCATAAATTTTTGTTCTATATTTCTACTCAAGTCAAATTTGTACCGGTCAAGTTACTCACACTGCAACCTACTTGCGATGCCTACTTTTTTAGGAGGAGGCATTCGAGTTTTTTCGCATTAGTATACTTTATCAATCAATAAAGTTTCTACTTTAATTTTTCATTATTAACCTCAGAGTTTGTACTTTAGCTTAAAATAAACATATCACCATTTTTCAGGAAATATTGAGTTTTCCTATTGATTTAAAGAGACTACGGCACAAAGTGTGCTAATACGACTACACCGAACTGAAAAGGTTGAATATCGCCAATATTTAGTAATAGTAAGACAGCCCAACAGTAATAAGACTGATTTAAAAGAAAGGAGACCAATTGGCAACCGTCAACAACAATCGAAATTAAAAAGGAATAAATTTAGACCGTACCTCGTTCGGTAATCGGTAAAATTATAAAGTAAACCGTTCAATAACAATTGAATATCGTTTGAATGTCAAGCCTCATCTTTCTTTCAATTTCTGGACAGAATATTTAACATTTAAACAATTGCCACACCTCCTGTGTTCTGAATATTGTGTTCAAGAATATAAAAACGAAAAAAGAAAAATAAAAGAAACAAAAATAGATTAAACAGATATGAACGTGTATTTTATTTTAATCTTATTTCAATTGGATACGTTTTGTTAATAAAAGAGAATTGTTACTGTTATTGAACTTTAAAAATTATTTTACTAAACTTGTATCACTGAAGGTAAAACAATATTTTAATATTTCACAAAAATATTCACACCTATTTCTTATTAAACGGAGTTTAATCAGAGAAGTTTCGGTATATTTAGGATTGCCTTACGTCCCGTATATACGGAACTGTCACTGAATTTCACAACTCTTACCAGTCGTCCCAAATTTGTCCCGTCTTCTCCCTAAACTTTACGTAAAGCAGTCGCCGACGTTACGGATCTCTCATCGTGTCGATAATGCTGTTATCGTTTAGGAAAATATTTCAATGTGAGTTCAGGAATCACTTCCTACATTATAGAAAGCGTTCAGAGTATGTTATTTGAATATATATCTATCAATGCTTGGCAATTATGGCAACCCTAGGTAGCATGTAATTATTCTATTGATAAAAAATGATACTGTACTTCAAATTTGAACTGAAATAATCTACTCGTAATTTGCAGTGTCTTTCGATCGCAGTGTCAATTTTCGCGCTCAATTTTTAGTGAAGTAACTATTAATTAAAACCAAAAAAAAATTCAATACCGTAGGTGACATCTGACTTGAATTATAATACACTAATTGTGTATTTTTACAGATTCCTTTATTTTATAATATATACACAAAACAATTATACCCACAAAACGTAAAAGAGAACATTCATGAAATATTTTACTTCAAAAAGTACAGCCAAACTTATTATTTATTCAAAAAGGTCTAATTTTAATGCTATTTAAGCCTTTACTCCTTAAAAACGAATTATATAATCCTGAAAAAAAAGTGGTTAATTAGTTTTATGAGTATACTAAACGGCAGAGCTAAATTTACTTTTCAAAAAACAGTGAAATAGGTTCTATAACACACGTTCTATAACGTTCTATATTACGTAACATTAGGTAGTGTTAGATTAATAGTAAATACATGTAACTATGTTTAGCGGTTATATTCATATAGTGCATCATAAAACTGATGTAAAAAATTTAAATTGAAAATTGAGCTGACTCATAATTAGTCTGAAGCAAATATAAAAATATCAGAATTTTGACTGAGTAGAATTCAATTTTAGGTTAAAACTAAACCTTTCCAATAAAAAACAAACCTATCATATGGTATTTTTTATTGTTATATAGTATTACTGTTATTATAATTAACTATAAAACAATTAAAAGCCGAAGAGCCTTAAATCGATGGTAAAAAGACCCCAGTCAAAAAGAGATTTAATGTTTAGCTGCGACATTTCAAAAATTGGGGACCACACTTTGACAATCAATGATAAATCACATTACACTTGTCACTCTATTGTTGTATAAGAAATCAATTTTATATCGTAGTTCGTGCGTCACATTTTCTATATTGGTTTTTTGTCATGAATACATTGAAAAAAAAAGTTTAAAAAAATTTGAATCAATAGTTTTGGGTGTAAAGTTTGTATCTTCCTTTATCAGAAAAAAACTTTCCAAAACGAAATTAAAAAATGGAATACGAAATAAGATATATAAAATAGAATGTATTTAAATGTGTTTAATGTATTGTGTAAGCTTAATGTATAAAATTCAAATTCAAATTTCCCGCATTTTTATCTAATATTTAACATGAATGAAGTTAACAGATTTAAAAGCAATTTAATATTTTGTTTTATTTTTTTTAAATAAACGTCACAAAACTTTCAACGAATTCATATATTTTTTGTAAATGTAAGAAAATATCTTTTTATATTTTATTATTTATAAATCATTCCGTAAAATATTTATAAATTACCTCTAGACGCTAAAATTTGCTACGATTTGTAAGATTCATTTTACAATTTTTATATTTTTTAGAATTAAAAATAAATACACATATTCTGACACAACATTTTCACAAAATATTTCTAATGGTACCTTAGATTACTAAATTTTATTATAACCAAATTTTTTAAAGTGATATAAACGTAATATTTTTTAATATGTAATTATTTTTCAGTTTCCTTAATAGATTGAAATGGGCACCCTCTCAGTTTTGAATGAAAAATTGATCCATTAACGGGTCATCAACAGCAAAGCCCTCATTACAGCACTTTTAGGTTTAAAATTCGTTGCGAATTTAACTACATGATACGTAAGTAAATGTTAATATCAAGTTGACATATCTACAGTATGTATATCAAAAGTTAACCTCGCTATTTTATTTCAGATTTTTACCTTCTGAATTTCATACGAATTTTAGTCATATTTTGGAATTTTCTATTTCTTATGTCAATTACTTTTTAAATTGAAGGGTAAATATATATGTTTTTGAACCTACAACATAGTTAGAACACCTAATAATTAACATAATATTTTTGCAAAAATATATCTGTAATAATAATATATCTATTAATCTAGTCCTTGTAGAATTAGTACTGTAAAAACTTCTTTTGTTTTTTAATTATATTTTTGTCTATTTTGTAATGATATAAAATATTAATTCTGCAGAATGTTTTGCTATAGAAGCTTAATCTATGCCAACTGCAGTCAATCCCAATCCCAATATCAAGATCCAGGTATCAAATCACTTGTAAGTGGAAGGACCATTTTGGCAGCGGATTCCTGCGAATATGGGTCCGCAAAAATGATCGTACTATGTATGATGGGGGGAATCATATCGTGCGGTGAGTACACTTCATATTTTAGTAATATTCTATAACAAAATACTGTTTTATTTTTATCTCAATACCAAGGAAATAGAAGTTCTTAGTATTATTATTATTATTATTATTAATTGTTCGACTTTCGGCTTTACAATCTACATTCTTAATACATTTCATAGAACTTCAACTTAAAATTAAATTTAAACTATTCTAGACCTTTTTATTTCCAAAAGTACTTTCTGCTTCTTCTTCTCTTGACCCTCTTCCTTCATTTTCCCTAGTCTTCCTTCCTTCTCACCGTTTCCTCACCTCTTGCCTTCTTTGTCTCCTCTCGGCAAACCGTTTCCTGCTTCTCCTTTCTTATAGCCTGTATTTTCATCTACCACCTCTTGCCTTCCTTGTCTCCTCTCGACAGACCCTCTATTATCTTTTCACTATCCTTCCTGCCTTCTCTCTTCGTTTTCACTTCTCCACTTATGTCTTATCACAGGCCTAGACGCTCTGTCTTTACTATTTCCTCTTGACTCTCTTACTTTACTCTTTCCTTCTTGACTCTCTACCTTTACTATGTTATTATTGTCTCTATCTCCGTCATCTACCTCTTGTCCTTATCTCCTTTCCGAAAATCCTCTATTTTTTTGGACTGAAGTTTAACTGTTTCCTCGCTACTTCTTTCTTTCTCCTGCTTCCCTTCACTGCCTCTTTTAGTAGTTCCTCGTTTAGAAGTTCTTAGTAAATTCTCAAGTTCTTTGGGACCATCTATTAATTATGTCACACACATGTAATCCGAAATATTAAAACTTCTAACTAGTGTTATTTTCAATTTTAAATTTGTTTGTTTTTTGAATACTACCTGTTATCCCAAACTGAGTTACCTTAAGAAAAAAAAACCTGGCAAAGACTAGGTACTGTTTTGTTGAGACATAGAAAATTGTTTTTGTGTGAAATGCCAAAATTTGAAATTACGAAATGCTGTGGCGCTCAAATCCAGGTTTTGCCGTTTTGCACGGTTGTTCCATGTTTAACGACAGATTGTTCTGACACTTCTAGATAACTTCATGAATTTAAACTCTTTACAGGTAGTACGCATACTTTCATAACGCCTTTAGATATTGTAAAGTGTCGTCTTCAAGTAGATAAGGAAAAATATGTGAATTTATTTACCGGTTTAAAAATAACGAAAGCTGAGGGTGGTTGGAAATCTTTATACAGGGGATGGGCTCCCACGCTGATAGGATACGGGCTGCAGGTAGATGTTGAACAACATTTTCTAAATATAACTAGTTTTATTTTATTTAATTAACAGTTCAATTTATGTTTACTAGGGCTGTTTCAAATTTGGATTATATGAATACTTCAAATATAAATATTGTTTAATAATTGGTGAATATTATGCACACAACTATATCAGTCTTGTGTACGTTGCTGCGTCCGCAAGCGGAGAATTCGTTGCTGATATATTTCTAAGCCCTCTGGAATCTATTAAGGTATATGATTAAACATTTGAAAATATTATTCTGATACTATTATTATTATTATTATTATTAATTGTTCGTCTTTCGGCTTTACAATCTACATTCTTAATACATTTCATAGAACTTCAATTTAAAATTAAACTTAAACTATTCTGGACCTTTTTATTTCCAAAAGTACTTTCTGCTTCTTCTTCTCTTGACCCTCTTCCTTCATTTTCCCTAGTCTTCCTTCATTCTCACTGTTTCAGCCACCAGCTTATTTATTGTCCTGTTTTTCCTTTCCTTTTTACTACTTCCGCCATCCACCTCTTTCCTTCACTGTCTCCCTTTAATGGCTGGCCAATATTTCTTTTGCTCACTACTTTTTCCTTACACTCAAACTTAATGTGCTCCAGTGTTTCGTCCCCCGTTCTGCACACTCTACACTTTCTTTCCTCACTGCTTTCACAGTATCTGTTTCCTTTTTCCTCATTTCCCAATCTAAACCTTGCTGTCCTTCTTATGTGTTTTATATCTTTTTCTGTAAGGTACTGAGGTACATATTTTCCCATAACCTTTTATATCTTATATTGTAGTTGCTTTTTTCGATTTTTCCCATTCTCTCCTGTTATTCTGATACTATTTATTTCATTTTAAATGAAAAAGACCAACACATTTTGGTGCTTGCGATTCTTTAACTGTTCCTACACCTAGTGCTTATTTCTCTGAAAAAAAAAATTTCATTTTGTTTGCATTATATTTTCTTGGACATATTCAACCGTATCATCCTTAGACAAAAATCCTGTGAATTGCTTGAGGTGTTTGTTAAGTAAAATATTGTCGTATTTGCTGGTAGGTTTTGACCTACTGTCACATTATTTAATCGCTTATGTCATTTCGCTTTTTTAGGTAAAAGTACAAACAGGTACGGAATATAATAATTTACGGGAAGCTGCTCCTGGCATGTTTGCTGCCGAGGGAATAAATGCATTTTATAAATCACTGGTACCTCTGTGGTTCCGTCAAATACCATACACAATGATGAAGTTCACCAGCTTTGAGAAAACAGTTTCCATACTCTATGAGTAAATGATCTTTAACAAATACATTTTTATTTTATCAAATTAAATTATATTTATTAATTAAATGTAAATTCCACAGTAAAGTTGTTCGAAAATCAAGAGATGAGTGCGGCAAAGGAGAGCAGCTGGTAGTGACATTTGCTGCAGGTTATATTGCCGGCATATTTTGTGCTATTGTTTCTCATCCCGCAGATACTGTGGTCTCTAAATTGAGTAAAGAAAAGGTTCGACTAATTTTAAATTATGCTAATCCTAGAAAATCATTAAAGCAAAATCTAAATCAATTCTTTGTTGCTTTCAGGATAAGACTGCAATTCAGATAGCTAAAGAATTAGGATTTGCTGGTCTTTGGGCTGGACTTGCTATAAGAATAGTCATGATTGGAACGCTGACCGCCCTTCAATGGTTCATATATGACGGATGGAAGGTAATTCTACGATATATGAGTATATCGATTGTCCAGTTTTTCCAGATAACTCATAAATGAAACTGAAGACTGATGAAACTTGTAGAATGTTGCATACAAAACTGGACGATCCATAGCACTGCTATTTATGGTTATGATTGTAGTCTTAACTTACCAATTATTGCTTAATTGAACTTAATTTAATTAGAATGTTAATTCCTGTTACTTCCCCAGGTATACATGGACGTACCGCGCCCACCTCCGCATTGAGCTTCTTGATAATGAAAATATTCAAATTAATTGTAATATGTTACAAAAAAAAACTCGTAATAGATAAGCCAGTTACATTTATTTATCTTAAATATCTTATTAGCTCTTTAAATGTATTACGAGACGGACGAAATGATGTTTTTATAACATAATTACAAAACTAATTACAGAATAAAAATTAAATCTTGTAATCGTTTTATTTTATAAAATCGTGTGATCTTAAATAGTCAGCCGTGTTAAAACGTGTCATTAAAAAGTTCAAAATGAAGGAGGTCTATAAGTGCACAACATAATCCAAGCACAAACAAGCCAAGTGGACGGTAAATTTTTCTTTCGTTTGATAAAAGTTTTAAACGAAATTTTAGTTTTAGATATAGCAAAGTCTATGTTTATAATGTGCATACAAAAATATAATTTTTACCTTATACCCTACGAACTATGACTATTATAAACAGTAGCAATGAATATAAGAAGCAGTAAATCCATCCGAAACGTAATCCGTTAAATCGTTGGTTCATGTTATAACAAAATGTATTAATGCTAAACATCTCACCCTACTCAAAAAGTCATCGTCGCAAGTATCGACTTAGTGATTTCTAACACTTAAGTATATACAAATATTTATGTAATCAATATTTAAATCAGACATTATTAAAGTAATAATATATTATTAGATAATATAAAAAACCGTTGAATCTTATATTTATAATATTAAACAATAAAATATGGTATTTAATATTCAAAAGCACAACATAATAGTTTGATGTTTTTATCAGAAGAACAAGATCTCTCTCCGGTTATGGTTTATAATCCAGCTACGAGTACGAGAATGTTTCGATTCGGTTAAATTGTTTTCGAAATGTCATTCGTTGAAGCGTAGCCTTAAAAAAGTAATTGAAAAAAAAATTGAATATTCTAACTGTTTAATGTCTTCATTGTAATTGACCTCAGTATAATAAGAGATAAAATAAAAATGATGAGAGTACGGGAATAAATGGACCTATTACTGATTTTATCTTAGTTTTGGAAGCTCATCATTTTATTATGTATATAAATTTATATAATTACCAAATATTGATTGAAAATTCTGTAGTTAGCGTAGGGTTCAAAGATCAACGTACCTGTAACAAACAAAAAACATACGTTAGTTATTTCAATAATTGTTTTGTACATGTAGTAAACTTAAACTTTACATTTTAAATAAATTTGTAACAATATTTAAATTCACATTTTGTAATTATATTTATACATTACATTTTACATTATAATTACATTTTGATTTTTATATTTTCTAATAGATTAATGGCCACTTAACTGTGGTTTATTATAAATTTTGGTTGAATATAACTATAGCTTTTATTTTGTTTAACCAATAACAGCAAAATTGCGGACTAAATTAAATTCAAATAATATGCCCAAAAGGTTGTGGAACCTTTACAACTAAATAATATAAATTACACAAAAACCAAAACTTGTTGAACTTTAACAATTATGGCGCTTTAACCTTAAAAATAGTGAGAAAAATGTATAATTTTATGAACTACTCCAAAGGTTATTCCCATCCGGATAAACTATTAGATTTTATTTATGTATTTATCCAAATACTACTGAAACTACATAACTAACTATAATTATACGCAATTATAATTTTCATAAACAAAAATTAAGTTTTAAATAATATTAAAAAGTGTCAAATAGGAAAAATGAATACACACGCTCAAGTAAACTTTCACAGGTGAATAAACCTGTCGAATAGGAATATAAAAAACACACGGATAATAATCTTTATATTTTAAAAGTCATATACGACCTTAAAAAGGCCATCAAAATCACCGCAGGTATTTACGAGCATACTCGGATGCACTAAGTATCTTCATATGGGTATAGAAGTAAGTATAACCCGAAGATAAGTGCAATTTAGTCATAAAATAGTCAATTTATTTTGTTTCCCTTGTCACTTTTTATAAACCACTAATACAGACTTATATAATATCTATATTAATAATTATTATATTAAAAAATTATATTTGAATTCGGGGTATTAGTTTTATATTAAAATTTTATTTATTATTTTGAAGTATATGAATCTTTAAGTGAACAATAACAATTTGTGTAATCTCAAATTCAATTATTTCTAGTTAACATTTATTTAATATCATTAGGTTGATAGCTTGTAAATTTTCGTAGTTAATAAAATTTAAAAAAAGTTTAGTTTGTTTTTATTTATAGATCAAATGATGTTACCATTCACTTTTCAATTGGCTCATCTCAACTTCAATTCTCTCTGTGATAATAGTAATTAAATTTTTAATTGATTGATTTGAACAAATACCGGGTATTTTATCAGCTGACCATGTGTAATGCTATACATCTTAGATTCCTAATTAAATACATTTATTTTCCTTTGTATTTAAATTAAGGTATTTTATTCTGCGAATTACGGAATCAAAATTTTCAAATGGGTAAATTTAGACTTTGAATAAACTTTACTATAGACTAATAAAGTGGGCTATCAGGACATCAAATAATGAATTAGTTTTTATAAGCCGCAGTTTATAAGAGATATTAGTCATTTAAATAGGCATATTTAACCTATTTTTTATAGACATAATCATTAGAGAATATTCTTCTATAAATGGCCATCTTTTTTATTAAGAATTATAAAAACAGATGCATAATAGTGTTGGTCAACTTTAGTCTGTTATATCTTATGTCAACACAAAGTAAAGATATTATTAACGTTACAGGCAAAGATAAATAAAATTTATTTCTTATTAGTCTATAGACTTTAATACTTACCATCCCTTAAAAATAAAAAAATGATTAAAAGTTAAACGGCAAAATAGAAATTCAAATTTTAAATAGCTACAACTTTTGGATATTTTAATAAATAAAAACAGCAATAGATATATATTGTTATATTTAAATCAGAAAAGTCAAACCGTAAAAAATAAGCCCATTGTAAATGATATGAAAAGACGAGAATGTTTGACAGGGAAAATTATCGAAGACGTATATATTTATTCCATGACTGGCAACAAATGAATAAGCAAACTATAGATCCTAAGATATATACAATTCGCAATACCTTAGAAGTTAAAATGGTTGTATTTAAATTTAACAAATAATTGAAATTAGCAGCGTAGATTCCACACTGAATGAATTAAAAATGCGAGCGTTTCGTTCGTATAGCAGGATTATCTGAAATAAAATAACTAGTATATTAAAAACTATCAAATGACATACGTATAAGTTTGTTATAAAGTCAAAGTTCGTGAGAGATCATAACCGATGTATACGATACGTGTATATTTTATATAACAAAATATGAATCCTACACTTAAAAAGTCTCGATATGAGTCGTAAACAAAAACAAAACACTTAATTTATGTGACAGATCTTTATATGGAAGATGTAAAGGATTCCTACGTATAAAAATATTATTTAAAAATATTTAAGAGATATAATGTCTCATTAGATACAGGTCGTTGAATAATTATGAAAGAATGCATAGGTGCAAGATAAAACGATGAATGTCGACAATGGTCGTTGGCGGTTGACGTTCTCCAGTCGTTATATCTTAGAACCATTCAATTTTGATTCGGATTACGCTGTAATATTCTCTTAAAGACATAATATCTTTATTTATTAGAAAACTTAAATTATATGGATACACCGAATATAGCTGGCAGTGATCATCAAAATATCCTATGGGGTTTTATATTATATGTAAATGTAATAATAAAAAAATCCAAAGACATCTGCTTGGACTTCATAGTAATAAAATACAAAATAAGTTAATTATCCGTGTTTTGTAAGGAACGATAATCGCTGTGTTACATTTATAGACCTAAGTGTACTATTATCAAATTATCCATAAAAAATCTTTCAAGTAGTGGATACGACTAATCATAAAATAATAAACGTGAAATATAAAATACAATGGCGTCGAATTTATATTGAAAAATGTATTTTATACTTATTTTCGAAAAACTTTCATTTCAAAAATTGCTGCGGATTTTCTGCTAATGATAAGCGCAAACATTTCAGCATGGAATGCAGCAACGTATTTTGTTTAATGAATAAAAGGCAGGAGAGAAGAGAATCGGAGAGGAAGTCGAATGCATTATATAAGCAAATTATCAATTAACTTAACAACCAAATCCAGAAAATATAGCGCTAGTTCTGGGAATGTAACATTTTTATAATACTTACACATCGATGGTTACAAATATTCCTACAGATTATTAAAAATGTTATTTTATGGACCATTTTGTAGCTTAATAGTAAAAATGTACACAATGTACAAAATATAGTGATATGAAAAATATAGCAATAAAATAAATCAAAGTTTAAGTATGTTTTAAAAGAAAAAAAAAAAAAAAAAATATATATATATATATATATATATATATATATATATATATATATATATATATATATATATATATATATATATATATATATATATATATATATATATATATAACCGACAGTCATAATATATTATATCATTTACATTTTACGCGGGTATAAAATTAATCACCAGTAGCTGTTGTAAAGTTTTATGTTATTTTTCTTCGTACTTCAACTTGTATTATATTATGTATTATTTAAATCTTGTAGTCATGTTGTTACATAACTTTTATATGAATATATAATAAAAATAACAAAAGATATGAACATATGTTCACACTCTATAGTGGCATTCTAGTATTCATTCGTAGTTCTTCAATATTTTATAAGAAAAAATAAGGTACAATGCTAGAAAACATTTGGATATGCGTACTATATTCAAGGTATATACATATTGCATATCCTATGTATATGCTGCTGTGATGTAAAACCTACACTGTATGTCATATGTATGTGCAAATGCAAAGGTATGTGGATATTGCTAGATTGGATAGATATAGATTACATAGCATGTACTGTCATGTTTTTTAATTTAAAGTTTATTTGAAAACCTAAAAGGTATGTATTTTTAATTTATTACAATTCTAATTTTCCTTTGTTGTGTTTTTACAGTATTGTTGTAAATATCACTTTAAACAATGAAAACTATGATTTTACTTAGTCTTTGTTATATCAAATAACATAAAATATTAAATTTTTAAAATAATATGATAATATTATGATAAATGACTTATTTCACGGTTTTTACTTTGTATAAAATAATAGTAAATCAAAACTGCGTGACAAAAAATATACATTAAACAAAATCTTTTCTTAAAATGTGGTTTTACGTCAGAGGTTACCAGCGGTGACCTTGAGGTCACACCGACTGACATTCCAAGCATCAGTTTAAAGCAAGGGACTGAAAATATACCCACTAATTGTGTTCGTTAAAAAAATGTCTTGTTTTTGATATTATAAATCAGTAAAAATTCGTGTACCAGTGAAAGTACAATAAGTATAATTTTCATCTTTCGTTTTATTTTCTTTCCAAATTTTTCATAAAAACCGGTAACCGTAATGATTTTTTTAGTTAATCGAAATTGAAACCGTTTAACTAGTTAAAACTTTCGTGGTAAATTATTTCCCTTAAAATAACAATAATAAAATCATTTTCAATATAAAATTTAGTTAATTAAAAGTATTTTTAATTGTAACGGAAATGTTTGATTTGATTTATAACTTTGCTATAACGTTCTGTTTACAGAGACATATATTTACATATCTTTCAGATATATTCTTCTAAACAGCATAGACATAAAACCGTTTCCTTTCATTGAATTTAACGGAAATTGAAGATTTTGGACATAAAAATGTAGCAGACTGCATTACTATTTATTTTATATTTTATGACTTACATCTCTGCTTCCTGTTATTATATATTATATACATTATATAATAAAATAGTTAATCAATTATAATACTGTGGAATTGTATTGATCTTAAAATAAAGTATGTCAATCACAAAATAACTAACCAATATTTATTTATATTGTAAGGAGGATAAAACTGAGTCATTAAAACTAAGACTAAGGGATTTATAATTCAAGAATTGGATATAAAACCACTTGAAGAAGAAACTAAGAAATTTAGCCCGAAATTCTAGGAGCGACTTAAAAATCACCCACATTATGTAGCCGTGAATTTATTGAATACATTAGATTTCAAGACAGTTGTGGCCGAGGAAGACACCAGAGCGCTAAGATAAACAAGGGGTAAGTTTTGAAGGATCCCGTACCCGAGGACGACCACCAACAAGATGGCTGAACGACACAGAAGAAGACATCAAAACTTTGAAAGTAAAAAACTGGCAAAGAGTTGCTTTGGATCGGTTGAGTTGGAAGGAGCGTACAGTTGAGGCAGCTAAGACCTGTAATAGCTTGTTACGCTCTTAAAGAAGAAGAAGGTTTGAAGGATCACATGGTTCAGACAAGGAACGAAGAGGGAAAAGGCAACTACTGTAGTATAGAGAGTATTCAGGATATGCGAAGAAGATGAAGAGAAAAAAACTAGAACATAACGAGAAAACGTGGAAAGTGGAAGATGGTTAGAGGAACTGTTGCTAAGAAATAAGGAAGGAAAAAGATGGATGGCGAAAATAAGAAGAAAAAAGATGAGGAACACTAAAAATACATTGAATTGAATTATATAGTTCAAATTACGAGAGTTTGGTGATGACGCATGCTTAAAAGAGGTTATAAGAACCGTATGAACTTACATTGCAATAATGAATTTTATCCTATTCGTTTCTTTAAGCAGTATAACAAAATTAGTAAACAGTGGCACAACTTGTTTTAAGCATGAACTACATCTTTAGTTTTTTTATTTTATAAAAATAAATAAGAAAATTAAATGTAATAAAATTAATACAATACAAAAACAAGGAACTGGAAAAAGAATCATCACAACGTTTTTCATAGTCAATTGTCATGCTCATAGCAATCATAGGCTGACTATCGTTTATCTAGGTTAGTTCATATCATATCATAGCAATTAGCATAGCATAAGTGAAAATAGTATATGGAATAAAGACAAACAAACTAGAAAATAATAAAAACGAATATTAGAAACGAAAACTAATAAATTCTCCTTCTTTTTAATCTTGTAGCTAAAACCCACCAATAAAAATCAAACAAATACATTGCAATATTCTTAATGATAAAAGTCAGATATTCAATATGTATTAAATAGGTAAGATATAGCTTATGAACTTTGACCTGTGTCATAAAATATGAACTATCACATATATTTCTATGACAAACAGTTTAAATATGTAAATATAATAAATAAACAGTATATAAGGAAACAAAAGGCAGCCGAATGTCTCGTAAATTTGAAACCATATACGCACTTCTTACACATTGGAACCGAACGCCGACACCGACAACCGACCATTTTAAGATGGCCGATGTCCCATGCCCGTTTGTTTGACCCCTCACCCATTCCTTAAGTCTTACAGTCTTATGACACACCTGTCTCGAGCCTCGGTCATAAGTCCATACATGTGGATATGTGGATCGATTAGTATTCTATCCGTTCGACAGAGGAACTCCAAACATCCAAAGCAAACATTGTGTGATTTTAAATGTTTGTTTGTATTTGTTGATTTTTAAGGTGTTGCTAAAGCGATGCTAAATGATGAACGTAATTTGTGAGTCAATGGACGCGATGGTACCTGATGGAACAGTCACCGTTTTTTGCTAAGGTTATTATTACTTCAAATTATATTCGTAACTAGGTTTGTTTAGTTCATTCTGGAATCTATTTAGGTATATTTATTTAAAAAATATATACAATGTGTAAACGTCTGACAAAACTCTGCAAACTTTTAGATAGATGGCCATCAACACAACTTATCCGAGGAAGGTACTAATCCTTACTAAGTTCAGCTCATGCGTTGTTTTAGGCATGTCTTATTTTCTGCTCGTAAGACAAGCTGAGAACCAGTAATGTTTAAATTTAATTAAATTAATAAGCAGTTAACAAGATATAAATTACAAGGTTTAATTTCTAATAAGATCAAAACCACACTAGATGTAATTGTTCGACCTACCAAAAATGTTTTAGAAAAAGCTATTACCCAGGTAAAAGTTTGTCTTGCAGTGTAGTTTCAGACTTGCTAGCTTGCTACAATCTAATTAGTAAGTTTCATGAACTAATTAAAGAGTTACAATGTGTTATATTTTCTACCTGGGGTGACAATTATCAACAACCCTGTTAACAGAGCCTTTTTGATTGCGAAACCAAAATTTATAACAGCATTGGCCATGAACATTAGGGCCATTATAAGGGGCGATAAATGGCTACGTGCTTAGGAAGCCCCAGAAATCATAAATAAAAAAAATATTATCAACTTTTATTCAATTAATTATTGAAAATCGCAATATCTGACAACAATATTCTCAATTTCATGATCATTGTTAATACAGTTAGAGAGATGTGATCGTACACTGGACCATACTATCCCCACACGATGAAGATATTGAACAAAAAAAAGAGATCGATAATAATTTCATTAAATCAGACTTGTTGCAAATATGTGATGGTCTTATGTTACATAAATCTAAGGACAGTCCTGTCTGAAGTTTGCGATCGCAACAACATTTTTTGACATTTCACTTTTCACATTACTAGTGGCAGAAATCAGGAAATAGGCGGGAAATGGGAATCAGACTCAAATTCTATTTAAGAAAATGAATTAAGATTGAGATGAGTTCAGATTCTAATGCTTACATATACGTTAAACGAAGGATCATTCTAATCGTGTAAAAGACCCACAAACAAATATTTTTAATTATATTTTGTTTTAACCTTGACATGGTCATCATACTGTCTGTTATGGTATATCCTTTTTTACAACATTCTTATTTTATAAATCAAGTATTCAATATAAGATAGTTTATACACGTAAAACATTAAATTTTACGGATCATTAAATAGATGTGTGTATATGCAGTATATACTGACGTCCCCACGAGATGGATTCTAGAAAATCAACCTTGTCAACTACAAAATGACTCAGAGTTGAGTTATAACCTAGTCATTGATTACAATGCTTAGGATGTGTTCCCATAAATGATATTGCTTCTGTCCAGCCAGGCCAGGCCAGACATAGTTGTACCTTGTACATACATATGCATCAGAGTGCATTAAATGCAGTAATGCAATAAGCAGCAAGCAATACAGCAGTACCATTACATTTGATAAGAATCGACGGATACGACAGACAACGGTGCGATCATCGCTCTTGTATTCTTGTCCCACGTCTCCATCCGTGCTCCTGGCAGTGTTTTCTGTCTAAGACCTGCAGAGAACAGAAGAACTTACGTTATAGACCACTTGTGGTTTCTTCTTGGAGAGGGCGCTGCTTGATCAGACATAGAAGTGAACTCGAGGCTACGAGAGCCTCTGTCTTAAGCCGCTGTCATTCATCAGATGTGTCAAACTTAAACAATCGGACAACCAGACGTTGGAGACTACTTTATATCGTGGATCACCAAGCTAGAGATGTTACAGAATGTCTCGTATTGTTGAAAACAAGATCAGAAAATTCATGCAAATTTTGTAAATAAATTTTAAATATGGATGAGTTTTCTTGTGTGTATTTAAAAGCCAGACTATTAGGGATTCAGGAATCTGAACGAAAGACTTTGGTTTGTTTTATACTAATTTAAATATTGTTAAACCTTTGGTAGATATATCAAAACAAGACGTTTTGAACCTGAGTTCTTATACTCTTACATTTTCAATAATTGTTTGCAGATATTTCGCGGGTTTGGCACAATTGAAAATGATAAAAAAGAATAATAATATTGTCTCCTACGTCTAGAGAGTTAAGACACTTTCGTCTTTGTCATTAAAGATAAAGGCAAAAAAATAAATGAACAAATTCACCAAGAGATACTTGCATTAGACTTTAAAAGACTCAAAATGGTCTGATATCATCACAATGCCTGTTTTGGAAACTCACAAAAGTGAATTAGAGCCAGATTTAATTGAAAACAACGACTTTTCAAAAAGTTCTACAAATTGCATTCAGTAAATTTAAGTAACAACGTTTTGCTAACAACGCTTGCTTAAAAATTTATCTATAATAAAGCAAATACCATAATCATAAAATTTATTAAGAACATGTTTATTAGTGTTATAACTAGCTATAGTTTCATAATATACTCGTACATTAAATATTAAGTTTTATTTATGTCTAAGAAAGTCTTTAGCTAAAATTGTTAGAGTTTTTTCTAGTTCTCTGATAATAAATCTGACAAAAAGTTTTACCTACGGTGTTTGAACGTCTTATGTCAGACGAACTGAAATATGTTATGTTACAAAATCAAGAAGTTCAACTCAAGTCATATCTATGGTTCCGATGTAATATTTGTTATTGATAACTACCAATACTTAGTGATATTATTTACAATTAACCTTTGAGCAAATGTATATTTTTAATTGCATAATCATATTGTTCTTTACATTACTTATAAACATATACAATATTATAATCCTTAATTGAAATTTGTTTTAACATTTATAAACAATTAATTTCAGATTAATCGATTATTAATCTATTAAAAATAATGATTGATTCAAAGTTTAGGATTAGATATGTGACCTTTCCGTAACCTCTCGTTTACAGTTTCCTAACCTTTCTTATTAAAGTACACGTCGTGGTGAATCAAGAATATATATTCGTAGCGTATAAGCGTGACATACGATTAAAAACTTTATTACAGTGATGAAATAAGTTAAATTAACTTTTGATGAACCTTATTTATAATAATTAGATTTTTGTAAGAATCATAGACGTCGGGTCAGGGGTCCCTGAAGGCCTCTGGGTGTAGAGTTGAATAAATGGACCTTGACATAAATACCTTTGTTGAAGTACACCTGCTAAAGTACAGTGATTAGCGGGATATTTTCTTTTATGACAAATACAAGATAAACTTTACGTAATTTTCATCATTGCTACAATGTGTACCTAATGTATAATTTATGTGTTTATAAAATACGTTAAACTATTTGACTTACGTGGTAAAAAGTACTCAATGTATTTATTAAATTGATGAATATATTAAAATGAAGTCATAACCTAATAAACCATACCCGTTGATAGAAAATTGCTCTATAATATTATTAAAGTCAAAGTAATTTTGTTTGCGCATGAGTTTGCAAGAAGAGAGTGTTTCATAAAGTATCATACCAGTCTACTGTTTTAATTGTAGAACAGAGTATGCGTTTGTTATAGTGTTTTCGTTTTAATTATAAATATACGAGTATTTAGTACGCATACGTCGTACGTCAGTATAATTTTATTTTTATTATGATTTGTTCGTTCAAAGGGATTTATTTAACAATAAGTTTATAATAAGAACTCGTTGCACGGTATGTGTCTGGTGATACTTTTGTTTCCATTTCTATTATTTCAACATCTCTCTGGAACTGACAGATGTTCAACCATCATTTCTAAAATAGCAGTATTTGTTAAAATTGTGTTTTTTTTTTCTGGGTCACGTTTTAACCAGATGCGTAACTAGGCTAGGGCTATCGGGGCACCTAAATCAGAAATTGCGCTATTTTCCATTTCAAATGCTATAATTTCAATTTAATATTGTAACTGGTTAATAGTTATATCGACTGTAGAGTCAAAAATGTAAAATATCTTTTTTTGAAAAGAGGTTTCTTTAGTTTACTGAATAGAATGTCATAAATCAAATATCTTACTGTTTTATTAGGAACAAATTTATGTATGTGTGGGAAGGAAGGCTCCAAAATATGCCGGGTTACGGCACTGGTTTGAATGGAGATCTAATATCGAATATCTTGCGTGTTACATGCATGTTACAAGACTAAACATTCGTTCTAATAGCGAAAACATTCGTGGTTGGTGTACATATGTTCATAGGTCTAATATTAAACTCTGTGACTATGAAGTCAAGTAATGCAAAAATATAAGAATAAATTTTTGTCTGCATATTCCAATAACGAGTTTAAAAAATCGGCGCCTATGACTGAATATACGAGTAGTTCCTACTACACAGCCTATTGACCATAAAGAATACAACTTATCATCTACAAAGTTCATGAAGCTGAGTTGTTGACGTTTCAACATTTTTTATATTCGTTAGTTACAACCAGGTAATTGCAATTATCTGCAAACCGTTGTCACATATATAATCACCAATTCGTTTGAGAGTTCATTATGAAGAACATCTTTACGACCCTACCACTACCAGTACGATCCGCAAGAACGTTACATTGCCATTACATAAAGCATAAACAACTTGTCTGAATTTAACAAGAATAAAAATCAATATTCATATAGTAAAGTAATAAACGACTTAAAATGTCGTCTGCTGCGGACTGCGATAATGAACATTCATAAATATAACAGCTCAAAAATAAAAATATATATATCAAAAGAATAAAAAAAGAATTAAGATATATGTTGTTTACTTTCAAAATATCAGAGTCTGTGTTCTTAAATGCATGTTTGTATATAACTGTCAGCCAAATGAACGCCATTAAAAGTATTTTTGGATTTTTAGTGTATCTCGACTTCCCGGAAGAATAACCTGTTGCGAAACTTGTAGAAACATTAAGTTGTACAGACGTTTTTGTTCGATGACTGAAAATAGTCTGCAGTTATTAAGATTTGAAATTGTTGTTCTAAAGTTGCTTTACAATTGGTCAATTCCACTGTAACTGAAGAAAGAATCAATATCAAATTTGTGGCATAAAAAAATTATTAAAAATGGCAAATTGAAACTTTTTAATTTAAAAAATTTATTACACCAATGCAACTTCAAAAAGTTATATTTGTACTCCAAAAATTTCATTTTAAAGGTGCATAACTGACATAACACAATCAGGCATCTATCGAAATAAGTGTTTTTGGTTTATATACAGTAGAAAATATGAAATCTGGACAAAATGCTAATAATGGACAAAAGTTACGATAACTTTTGTAACTTATGAAACCGTATTTATTTCTCAAAATGTTTGTTACAATTTTTAGTGCTTTTTTACTTTTTCTTTGTTGTTACATGGCATTTAATATTAAATTTACTAATAGACTACTCTTCCTATAATGTTAAGGCTACTTACATCTCTTAAATTTATAAACAAATTTGGTTTTGGGCAAAAAATGAGACCTTTCTGTGGAATTGGAGCTGAAGTGAAAGCGCATACAGTAAGGACTAGCGATATCTGTATATTTACTTGTATAAAAGTGTTAATGTCAGCATCGCCAGCATTTCTATGACACTTGCATCAGATGACCGATCGGAAGTCGATCTGAATTGCTGTCTCACAATGAAGGATACATTAGCCCTTCCGACTGCTTCCCTTCACTTCAACGTTTATACAATAAATCACTGCGATAATTGCTGATTAACCAACGTTTATCATAAGAAAAAAAAATTGAACAAAAAAAAAACATCAATGAATTTTAGTTCTAATTTTTTAGTATCTAATAAATAGTATCAAAAATTTATGAGATTACTATTGGATCTTTAATTCAATGTTATAGTCCCTTGTGTCTACACATGTGTCGTTTGCTAATTCATTATGTATACGGAGAAATACAGGTATTTCGCCGGCCGGCAAATAATGTAGAAAGACGTGGACTCCCATACAATACAAATACTGGCTCAAACACCGCGCTGCACTGCACTATACTTGCACCGGTGTGCAATAACTCAGTCTCTGACTTTACACGAACATTGAATGCATGAAACTTATAGAAGAGTCTTACATTCACAATATGTGAAAACTTAGCTTATTCATTAGTCTATGAAGTAGATGCTACAGAGGGCGAACGTGAGCGATAATGCTTGATGTCTGATTGGTGTGTCTTCGAAAACGATTCCCGGACTAGGGCTATATTTTCAGAGCTTGATTGTTGTTTCATTTAATGCGCTATTTACATAATGGATAGAAAAATTTCCGAGATAGATGATAGGTTGTCAGTGATAGGACTAATATCTAAAATGAATCGACGTTAAATAAAAATACGTAAACTTGTACCGTGCAAATGTTAATATACATAATACAACTAATTTCTCATTGAGACGTTCCTAATTAAATTGTAGTTATAAAAAAGACAATGTTCGGCGAATATATATGAATATGAAATCAGGCATTTTCCTCATTTCAGTTTTAACAAATCTTTACTATGAAGTATCATTCAATTTAACATCAAATTATATTCCTTATAATAAAATACGAGTGTAATATATGAATATGTTGAATAATAATTAAATAATAAATTAATTTGAATTATAAATGATTCCCAGAACGACTATCACACCATCACAATTCTTCTCTATTCCATATACTCCATAACAGTCCATTCCTGGAGGAAAGGATGGATGCAACATATATAGGAGTATGTTGGAACACATGGAGCAAACAACATGCGAAAGTATCAACCGGCGGTGTAAACTCAAAGCGGCCAGTACCAATACTAATATCACAGCCACCACCCGGGAATTATGATTTACAAACACCACGCTGTTAGATTTTCACCACTCACATTAATTACCGCCTACTACTTACTCAATTATTTATTTATTTTTGTTAACAGGTTTTCTATAATAGAGATCGTTACACTTTTAAAATTTCCACTTTAAAAAAATATATATTTTTGCCACAATTTTAAATTGAAATATTTTTAATTGCAGTTGAAGTCACCGTAAAATAATGAAGATATACAAATGGAGACTTTTATGTTGATACAATATTATGAATTGTGTGTTCAAATTATGAAAATGTTCTATAGGGTAACTTAAGAAGGATAGAGTACGATATAAGACACAAATCGATGATCTAAAGGACTGACGATTAGATAAATGCAGAAAGATTTAAAAAAAAGAAATTACGATAAAAGACTACAACTATATCTCCTGCAAAGAAAGACAAATAAACAAAGTTTAATGCCGAATAGGAACATTTTGCTTTTCTTTAACTAAAAAGATATGCGTTATAAACACGTGTTCTTATGGGTTTTTCATATAACCGGTGGAACATTTTGCACAACGGTAATCTGCCCTCATATTTTTTAATATAAATTTCTCACAATGTATTTCATATATATATTAGTATTATTAAACGTATCAGGTAATTCATCGCAGTGCAGCAACGAAGTGCTTACGATGAATTAACCTAAAACAGTATTCTCACATCACATCGACTTTCTACCCTCGTTCACATGTCAATCTGAATAATTATTACTCGCTTCAACAATACGCTTAGTACTTAGAATCATTAAATCATATGACTAACTAAAATACAAAGAGAAATTATTGCAATTAAGTTCATGTTTAGACAACTTTTTCCGTGAATTAATAAACTATAAGTACAGAAGCTATTTACGAGAATGGTAATATAGCAATTTATGTTTTTAAAAAATCATAATATGTAGTAGGTATTATGAAAAGATTCTAATTTATAGAAACATAAAAATATTATAAAAAATCTATTAAAGCGATAAGTATTTCTCATTAAAAAAAACTACAAAAGATTTGCTTTATCATCCAAAGGATCTGGTACCTGTAGCTGCGGATCTGTAAGAAAGTTTCTTCGTTTAAATTTATTTTTGTAAAGATCCAGACAGTGGCTGCAGAAGATGATGCTGCTGTTTTCGTTGAGTCATTCAGAAATAAGTTAAGCGGTAATCGATTTAGCATCAAATTGTTCTTAAATTTGGAGGAAAATTTGTTGTGTGCTACAAATAAATTAGGATTTCTAAGGATTTTTATTATAACCCACCACAGAACAGAAGCAACGATATTTGTAATAAATCTGAAGCTAATCTGAAAATGTTTCAAAACGTGCGATGTTTTCAAACGTAACATTCAGCCGTAACATTTATATGTAAATTTAGATGTAATTTGACGCAAATTACTAAGAAACAGTTACTAATTACTATCACTAACTAAATATTATTCCAAGAATTATTGAAAGCAGGAAAACAATGTTTGCATATATTATGAATTTACAGTATTATAGTAAACGGAATACTGTGGTCTTTATGCCGGTTGTCGAAAACCGCCTTCTACCATGATATGACGTCGTGAATTAGAGATTAACGCCATCTATAATTCAAAACTTATTTAAACATTAAATTACATAATTCTAATTTTAATTGATGAATTGTGGAAACCGATTGCAAATAACTTTAAATTTTAACAAATCAAGTAATGATATAACATCCCACATTGTTTTATGTACATTTTGAACAGAACATCTAAATGACACATTCAGGTAAAAGATTTGAATAAAGTCATACACCGAGTAAACTATTGTTTTTAAAACAAATTTGTTAACATATGTTATTATCCAAGGCGACATTTATTGCAGTTTGTACATATGGTACAAGATAACTTGGGACGATTATTTGAACATTATTATTGAATTATTGTTTTGTTTTGAAATTTAATTGAATACAACTTAAAGTCAACACGATCACGTGCTGTTGGAAGCCCACGTTTAACACCTGGGTTCATAAATATCTGATGGTCTGCAGGTCTCACTGTACTGTCTCAGCTCAAAGTTACAGATTACAGTTTGGTGCAGAGGAGGTCAACGTCTGTTGGGCGTAACTTTGAAAAATACCCACTGAATTAATTGATGAAATGAATCTCAGGTTGTTTGGATTATCAAAGGTATTAGAATATCTTATGCAGTGATTTTAAGGCTTTTAAAATAAACAAAAAATGATGTAATTAATCAATCTTATTAAACAAGTACAGATAGAAAATTATTTACGGTGAACCTTTCACACTTATTAGCTTGCCTCAAGCCAAATGCAACATTTGTTTTCTATTTCTTATAAAGAAAATTGTTTTGCGTTACTTATTCACACTTGCTAGCTTACTACAAGTTAATTTAAGTGTTAAGTAATGTAATATAATGTTTAATATGTACATGTGTTGTATTTAATATGTGAGTTTGCTTGTATGTAATATACTCGTAGTTCCAGTTGTCGATATTGCGCCATTATTAAAGTTCGTCTTTTAGAAAAAAAAGCATAATTTCCAGATACTGTTTTAGTTTATTTAAAATATATAGCAAATGGAAATTAATCGAAATAATTTTCTGTATATGTTTCACTTTTAATTTTTATTTTATTTTTAAAAGTACACATACTCCATACTTTCTAATACTAAAACATGACAGTCATTAACAATACAGCTGAATTATTAATATATTTTAGAAAAGGTTGCAAACCAATGGTTAAACCTTAACTTCTAAATATTAGGCAATATACTAAATAAACACTTTTAAAGATACCGGTTGTACACCTTTTAGAATTTGAACTGATTTTAGGATCATATGTTATTAATAACACGTGCTGTTGATATTTAAAAATGCCCTGAAGACGTAATTAATACAAAATTCAATGAAAAACCGTGACCTGGTATCAAACGTATAATGATTGCTTAATTAAATTGATTTATTATAAATATATTTATCTGGATCACCATTGTTATGTAATTCAAAGGCTAACCTCTATTTGAATGTTGAAGTTCAATTTTTTTTTAAATATTTGCAATCTGATGGATCACTTCAACACTATTACTGATCTTAATAATATTGTCACCCAAATTTCCAAGCTGATCAAATCCGTTCAGTGATTTACGTTTTCTTACAGAGTTATTCATTGTGATAAGATACACACTGAAATATGCAATAAAGAATTAGATTCATATATTTCAAAATAGAACAAAAAGAGACTTTAATGTCAACAAGCGGTTTGAGTCTTTAATAGATAAATAATATAATTAATTATTACAAAGAATTAACATCAATCATTTAAATTTGTTAATGGACATCAGTGAACTTTTCGAGTGAATGGTTTTATATCAGTTATTTTAATTAAGTTAATTTGAACGCATAGTTTTTTAAGTAATTAATTTTGATAATGATTTATCTCATAACTAATACACCTATAATTATAAATTAATGTTTGGTTTTGAGGAATGCTGTATTTAATCACATTGGATAATCATTAAGTATGTGACGGATAATTAGAAGTACTTTCTTTAGTTAAGCGTTAAATTACAATGATATGATTTAGCATTTACTATTCTCAACAATTATATGTATTTTCAAAACTTTTTTTGAATTTTACCACTTAAAAATAAAGTAGCGGAACTAATTATTAACTTCGGAAGGTAACTTACTGATGATGCATTTAGTAAAGAAAATATCTTCTTAATTACTTAAGCGATTATTTTAATTCAAATTTTAGCGCCTAAAATAATTTCACTTCAGTTTCATCAGTTCGATGACAGTCTGTGACAACGCAGAAGCAAACTGTTGATCTTATAAATGTTATATACTCGTATTCTTAACGAATGTACTGCTATTTTTAAACTAAAACAATATTATTGTACTGGTAATACAACCAGACAAATTATTACCCCTACGACTGTGGCAATACTACCCAACTTACAATTTATGACTAGAGATAATATTTATTAAATTAGTTGCAAACCTTTTTATAAAAGGTTGGTGTTTTGTTGCAGATTTGTAGTTTGAAAATATACCTTCTCTGAATTTGGTTGACTTAGGTTTAGTGATTGAAACAGCTCCGGATTTTATTTTAACACATTTATATTACACAGACAATTAAATAATAGATTATACAGTTAACGTTATTATACTATATAGTTTTTACTATATAATAGAGTATAAAGATTTGTACTGGATAAATTATGGATTTAAAGCAATGAAACCTAAACCTAAAAAATCGACGACTTTGCTAACAACTGAAATCTAATCAAGGAAAATAGTTTTATAAAAAATTTTTACAATGAGTGAATTAATGAATATTTATATGACGTCATAGATTTCTTTTTAAATTTAATTTTATAAATGTATGCCACAATAAAATCCCCTGCGTAGGGACCTATTCAATTTATTATAATTTTATCTGAGTAATAAAAAATATATGTACATTTCACAGTTTGTTCCTGAGAGTAGCATGTAATAAGATTTCTTTGTAATTTCTTGATAAGATTAATCTGGTCTCTCGTTTGCCGGTCTCTGGTCACCAGTAACTGGGCGTTAGTCGTCGCCCGTCGGTCACCAGGCTTGTATGACTGAATGACTTCTGGATTTTTGAATGACCGTGAGAAAACTAATCTAAAGATATACTCGTATTAAGATACCTACAGACCTTAAGGTACCGGTGTCCGGTCCAACACAGACACCGACAGATGAACAAGAAAAAAAAACCATTTAATGACCGGTGATCAAAACAGTGTTTTATAAAAAAGTGGTTCCTTCTTAATCAAAAATGAATTTACTGAAACAACAACAAAATATAAATTAAAGTAATATGGTTGTTCACACTTTGTAATAAGCTAATAACCGTCAATGTAGCCGAGATCGTTAACGAAATTATATAAAGTTTCATTGCTAAAGAGAAGAATGTTACAATATTCTTATTGAACCTTCTTTTTTTAAAAGTGAACTACTTTTCTTTAGAGAAAACGGTACTTCAAAGTCTACGTATGCTTTTTGAAAGCGTTTTATTATAATTTACAGAGCTTTACCAAGGTTAGCTTATATACAAAATTTTAACATTCTACCATAATTTTTACTCTCGGCAAAAACTGCCCCAAATAAAATTTTGAATTTTCTTTTATTAATAATATAATTAATTATTCTACAATCCAGAATATGAACTTACTCTAAAGTTCCCCACCGGGCTCCCGAATTTTTTCAACGTTCCCCTTTTCTATTTTTGAATTTGTAATTTTTGAAAAATGTCAGCATTGAACACCGTAATACACATGCAAAATTGTACCTTTCTATCTTTTACGAAATAAAAGTTTTACAGGAAAAAGTGATTATTCTTTTTCCTGTTTTTCCAAAATTACTGGTTTCCAGGGAATTCAGAGAAAAATTCGAGGACGCCAAAAGTCTTATTTCTATACGAAATAAGAAATTTTCAGAAACATTGACGGAATCGTTTTCGAGCTATCATACAAAATTCAGTACCGAACATATAAACAAGTCAGATACACCTGGAACATTATAATATAGGATAAAATATATCACAAAGCGTTATGTTTAGATAAAAAAAAATACAAAATAGGTAACAGTGTTTAGCGGGTCATACAAATGTTGAATTGGTTACTTCTAATTTTTATTCCTCGCGAGTCTATACTCGTACTTTAGAACTCGTAATAATAATGTTATCTGTTAACACTTCCATTTCCATGCACGTATCCCTGCATGTATGTACTCGTCTTGTCCGATAAGATAACGAATGTGTTAAATAAACACATGGCTCCGCCTGAATTGACATCATTACCAGGAAACACACACACCTACCGCTTATCTGCTAATGCCAGGACAATTAAATCTAAGTAAAGTGACGAAGATGACTGCAACAATACAAAGAGACTCTCCTCTCCGTCATTCAATGACTGCTCTCTTTTAATAACAGTAATTTGTACAAAATGTTCAGATTTAAGTATAGACCGCGTTTTATCTGATGACATTTAAAAGCACGAATTTCTATGTCATAGTCTTTAAAACAATATAATTTCTATTCAAAGGCGTCCGCCTTTGGGGGAGACTCTTTGAATTAAATTGAAAAAAGATATAAATAATTTAGCATAATTATTAATTATTATTTACTAACATTTATTAAGCCATTAGACCTTGAGGCTATACTTCACTAATTTATTTGCAAATTTCCTGTTCTAGTTTTAAATATTTATTATTTTTGTTAACTAGTAAAGAAGTCAAGCGAGAATATGACACAATACATACAAATATTTACATCAGAATTTAAGATAAACCTTGAACAGAGGTGGCAGTGCAAAAACGCAGAGGTAGCTTGGATTAGCATTAACACACGAAATATTTGTGAAGTTATACCAAAACATATGTACGTTAAAAACTGCTCTTGTAAAGACAAAACCCTATCGGCTTGGGCATTTACAATTACCTCTTAACGTCTATTTAAGTATCGTTATGTTAGTGGTGTATTTTAAATTAAGAGAATGGGTAATTCGATTTAAAATAAGTATTAAATTTCGGTATACAAAATTTGCGCATCTATTTATATTTATTTGTACAACACGTGGCTTATTAAAAATTCCCTCTTCATAAGTAGAATCGCATTGAAATATCGGAAGTATCTAGATAAGTTATAAGCATTTGATACTTTTGCTATACTTAAAAACGTATCTAGTACCCTGTAATCGTAACTATACATTGAATAAATATTCTTTTTTACTTGTATCTACTTTTACATAAAGTTGTATTTAACTTATGAGTCTACTCATTAACATATTAATTATTAACGAAACTTGGATCCAATTTTTGAGTTAATTGCTTGTTTCTTTTTTAATTACTATACCATTGACCTAAATTTTCTAACAAGTTTTTATTTTACAATTATATTCGTATCCCTGCAAATTATTAAAACATTGAAATATTTTGGAAAGATTATATTTATTAAAGATAAATAAAGGTATCTATAACGTAAAAATTTCACTATAAATTAATCCCAAAAAAGGGCTATAGATTTAACCTTACACTTTAATATTCGTATTTTATTATCTTTGCTTATTTTCGATTAAAAATGCAAGTGCACTGTAAGTCATGTTTTTCAAGAATTTTCCTCAATTGTCTAACTAGAAATATTCCTTATCTAACAAATTTGAACCACTCATACACACCCGCCTGTTCATATTGCATTTCGCTAAGTGTTGACATAATATTTAATATCTTATTTTAAAAGAAATAAACACAATTAAATATTAGGTGCAAATAAAATTCAAAGATTTTGAAAAAATAAAAAACCGAAACTGCAATTTGAACAAAGTGTTCCCGGCATGTCGAATTGTTGTGATTATTTTTTATCTGTTATTGATTGTGTTGACTAACCTAAATAAAAGAGAATTGTGAAATGCAAATTATACATAAAATCAAGGCTGATCTTTATTTAATGACACATTTGACATTTTGCCGAATTAAATAATAGCGGCTATTATAAAAAGAAAATAATATTTAACCGTATGAAACAAAAAAAAAAAAAAATTAATAGATTAAAAAGTAATAATATTGATAGTAAGTTATATAATAATAAATAAAAATGCAACAAAAAAAAAGAAACAAATTTAATTAAATATGTTGAATGAATTTAGAAATGATATTAATAGTTATTTGTTTAATCACTGCAGTAACTCCATGGTCAATGTTCACTATTGTAGTTAATTAAATCTGACAATCTAATTAGTAAACTTATAAAATGTTATTAACAGGAAATGCAAAATGTCAATAATTTAATCAAAATACATATAACATTAACATAATTATTTATTGTACCGTGTCTATTTATAGAACGCGTGTGTGTGTGTGTGTTTGTCTGTTTATAATGCAGATAATTATTCCGGTAAATTATGACAATTTAAAGTAACACTCCCGAAAACAATCATTGCATATTTATGAAGTAGTATTATTACGTGGGATTTAATGAAACAAACATTTAGATGTGGTGTTAAAAATAAAATAAATAAATGAAAATTTTCGGACATGTATATTTGATTAAAAAAATGCTTTAGACGCTTCTTTCTTAGACTAAAGCTGCACTGCGAAAAAGAATAACTCGGAATTAAATCCATAATTCTGCAATACATTCAAATACAACAATACAAATCATGTAAATGTAGAAAATTTGCTGATTTAAAATTCGAAACTTATGATTTATATTCTTATAATCATATTATTATTTCCACGCTATTTCTTTTCACAGTGCGGCACTGGCCTAAGAAAGAGGGGTCTAAAGCATTTTTTCAACTATTATCTTAATCTTCTTCTTAATATATATAAATTACGTGTCACGTTGTGTGTTCGCGATGGACTCCTAAACTACTTAACCGATTTTAATCAAATTTGTACACCGGGTGCAGTTTGATCCAACTTGAAAGATAGGATAGCTTACATCTCAATTTATGATTAACTATTATGATTTATTATTAATTATCTGATTTTAAAAGATGGCGACATCTGTTGATAAATAGATTGAATAAATATTCAATAGATGGCGCTATGTAATGTAATATGACAAAAACGTTAGTCACAGCAACGCGTGGCCGGGACAGCTAGTAAATTATATTACTACAACTTCAACAGCTAGGTAAAATCTCGCATTAATTGTAATATAATAACTGTGTTTTTGTAGATTTGTTTATTTATATGGTTGGCTTATTTGTTTATTTTTGATTTGTTTATCATTTGGTGAATTAATTCAGTCATGGAATACATTTATTACATTTCTGGGAATCGAAACAGGACCTAAGTATAGTTATTTTTACCACTATTTTAGTATGTATTATAATGTGGATGTGTATCACTTATAAATTATAAAATGATTCTTATCTACAAGTAAAAATGACCCAATAGCTTTGGCTCAATCTTGCCCAAAATAATATTTAGTAAAATCGTGAAATGTTAAAAGAAGCACTTAATTGTAATTTAGAAGTTGCAAAATAGGGCTGCTATTAGCATTAAACGAATTTAAAAGGCATATGTTTAGTAAAACAAGTTACTTATGCTCGCTCCAAAGTATGGAACTTATTTTGCAAATAATTTAAGGTCAACTGATACCTGTGACTAAATTTTTTAACAAAATTAGGCTATTTAATTCGACCTGAGTTATCGAACCTACTTTTAGAATCATTTAAAGTTAATCCAGCGCTTTGTGAACTAAAGTAGTTTACTTCGGTAAAAAATATCCGTTTAAAAATCGGGCTATAATAAACGGTATCTTTAAAAAGTTACAATTTAGGTCTCTAAGTAAAAGAAACAGGCGTACTTTACTAATTAAATATATACATATCCTATTAGATGAATTCCATATTTGTATCAGTTTTACCACCACCAAAATTGAATCTCATATTTTAATAAATGCAAAAAAAAAAATCAGATTTACGAAAATATTCCCTGAATGATGTATTTAAAAATATCTCAAATTTATAAACCAAACAAATGCGATTGCAGTTTTTAGACTAAGGTTAGGTTCAGCATTTATCAGTTATAATTAAAAACCACAATCAGCGTCTAAAACAGCGCAACCCAGTCCAGGGTATGTGTCATACAACACAAGTACTGGTATATCTCATATCTACTGCGTTGTGCGAGCAGTTGTAGTCTAGCTCTAGTGTGTGTTGTAATTCTATTGTAAATTATGTGGTATTCTGATAAGCTGTGATAATCTTTACGAGGCTAAATGGGTCGCAGCCAGTCAATAAGGTCGTGTTACCGTGTGTGTTCAAATGAACTCGCCTGGTAGTGGCAGAACTTGACATGGCATCGGAGCAATCCACTTACATATTTTATAATTGCGCAATACAATTAATTTGTCGACTAAAAAAAATTAATTCCGTACTAAATCATTGATTTTTAATAAACCCAATGAATACTCTTAATACATCGCTGTTACTAGAACCCAGGCCTGACCATGACATCAGATATGATGCTGATTCGGAACTTATGCACAACAAAACGACACATACAGATCGGGTAAGAAACCTGACAATATACATATTCGAGTGGATCGACTATTAATAAATAAATGTTAAAACAATTATTTACTATTAACTATTTAAATTGAGAAAACCTAACAGTAGACCATTCAACTTATATCATTTATCTTTATGGAAAATACTTAAATAAATAAATAAGTTTATCGAAAAAAAAAATTAGATAAATATAAAATTGCGAGCGGTCTTATTAGTCTCTGATTCATCATTTTAAACAAATATCAGAGATAAATATTAATCAAGTTACATGAGTACACAAAAGGGAGCAACGAAATAATAGATCTTACTAATATAATATTTGTCAATAGGAATTATAAAATAAATTAAATAAATATAAATTTAATTTTTGTGAATTTTAGTTTAGTTGTTTAAAAATTAATTGTAAACAAACAATTTGGATAATGCCGTTAAAATACTATGCAATTAGGAGTAATACTTCAAAAAGTACCGACTTACTTAATAACAATGACTCTTAACATAAAATAATTATAAAAATATATATAAACCACAAAAGTAATCACCATTAGATAATAAATCAGTTTAAACAAGTATGTAACTTTAAATTTGTGCGTCATTATTTGGTTCATTACTAGGATAAGAGTTCTCTGTAATTAGAATATCTTTATAATTAAAAAAAAAATTCAAAAAGTTAGGCAACCGTTATTTTATTTTGAATTATACCATTTTGCTACTTATCCCAGAATGACCTTTTTACTTTTATGCTCTCACGCCACATCCATTTTAAGCTATAGGCTTAGGACCAGGGTACCCTCACTCAGTGTACAATTATTCAATGTTGCTTATGGCGCCCTCAATCCGCCATTATTGGAATCGTGAACTAAGATGCTCGGCGACTCAACATTTGAAGGGAATGAAGGGTGAAGGGAGTGCACTAAGCTAAAGTTCAGTGCAGTTCAGTGATACCACATATTAAAACATAATATTTTTGTATAGTACTAAACAAATGCAAATAATTGTATACACAGTGATACAAAGCATAACACAAAATAAAACTACAATAATAATATATATTTATGTATATGTATAAATATTATGTTTTAATATGTGGTATCACTGAACTACACTGAACTTTAGCTTAGTGCACTCCCTTCACCCTTCATTCCCTTCAAATGTTGAGTCGCCGAGCATCTTAGTTCACGATTCCAATAATGGCGGATTGAGGGCGCCATAAGCGACATTGAATAATTGTACACTGAGTGAGGGTACCCTGCTTAGGACTGAGATACAAACTAGGCAATCAAAGCCTAAAAGAAAAAAAACAAGTGCCGACTTGTTAAACTTAAAAATTATCCTTTTTTCTTGAAATATTAAACATTTTAAAGGTAAAGGTAATAAATGGTAATGGAAGGATTGATTAAATAAACTGATTTTTATTCAAAATAAATTAATTATTATACTATATTAGGAAATCCCAACTTTGCTTTAATATTTCAATATTTTTTTACTTTGATTTTTATTCGGGAAATTTTTAAATGAGAAATACCTATAAATAGAGCGGATTTCTTATGTGGTTTAATTTTACAGCTCTATTTATATAATTGTAGTCTATAATAATTGCATGTGGTCGATATTTACCCAACCTAAACACGTAACCACACTCTGGGAATTAACAAATCTTCATCAATAATTATTGGAACAGTGGTCAAGCGTTGTTTTTGAAATACCTTAAAGATAGTCTAGCCGTCGGATCACATTTTGTAGCGGAAGTTTTAATAATAAAGTCAAGATTAGCACATATATCATTCCTGATTATGATTTATACATTTAATAGCTATATATAAATAACAATTAAATATAATTTTATACGGTCAAATAATATTTTGGAATAACTTTAATTCCTTTTATTAGTAAACACAACAACAAATGTACTTTACACGTAATTAATTATTTCCTCAACTCTATACGAACCCAAATACTAATATGCACGATAATTTTATTTTTCTTTAATAGTAATTAATTTTCGAACACAAATTATTTTGTTGAGAAATTCAGTGGTCAATAATTTTCCATCATTGTGTACATTATCTGCTACTACAGAACATATACGTCAGTATCTATATTCGGAGTCTTAATTCCTGCTCTGAGTTTTCATTTTAAACTGTAAATCTATTCAGAAGAATTCAACTATAACGGTAGAGTCGAAAGAGGTAAAATTTGACCCTCTCAATCGGACATAAAAAATTCCCTAATATTAGAATTTCAAATAATTATTTCATAATATTTGGATTAACGCCAAGGATGAAATTTATGAAATAGAGGAAAATGAATAATGGCACATATAATAGATAATTCTGAAGCAAAACCTGGCAACTACTAATATTAATTAAATTTCAGTTAAGAATCAACTTGTACAAGTGTAAAATAAGACATGATATTGTATAATACATAAATTTTCAAATATCTATTACTTGTCATATTATTATTATGTTTCTATAAGTATATTAATTTCTATTACTTGTTATATTTATACCATTATTCATATTCGATAATCGTTTCATATAAGCAAATATTATCGGTTCAATTAAATATACAGCTTCAAAAGATGCGATAATTTAAATGCCATATTGTTTGTTCAGTATGTTAATCAATGATGAGTAAATAACAAAAATTATAACATGTGTTCGGCCATATGCGTAAATACCATCTATTATACAAAATACCAAAACAGAGCATGATCTATATACAAAAAGAGTAGAAGAATTAAAAATATTTAAATTGTCGTAAGAATTTGTCAAAGAAGTAAAGATAAAAATAGAACAACTAATCAGAAGTAAATTTAGTATACGCATAATAGTAAAAAGACACATATTACTTCTTTTTCTTATTCCCATACATAAGTACCAAAAATCTATAGCAAATGTATAATGCAAGAATCTTAAACTAGATCTAAAAACTTGAAGATCTTGCACTGCAATCTAAAATTAAATATAAATATTCTATTATGCATATACTCGTACATTCTTGACTGCCTATTTTACATAGCCCATTAGATCTAATGAGTGATTAGCTCAATTATTTGTTTATTAAATTATAATATTTTTTCAATGTTATGTCAAACTGTAACCACAACACATTATTTTCTTTAGAATCATACCTGCGGAAGTTAAAAATAAATAAAACCTTTTCTATGTTAAAAAAAACAGAATTTCAAAGTGTAAACTATATAAAGATATTAAAAACCAATATGTTTTAAAACCGATTCATTGAAATTGACCTGCTGTTGCAGTAGTACGTGTGCGTAGTACAAAAGAATCCTAACCCCAAACAGTACATGTGATTCAACATAATAACATAAAGCAACAAGTTCATACCTGAATAACACCAAGCAGGCCAGACGACTGCAGACTCTGTATCAATTTCCCTCATTTCGTATTACACAAAAACTTGACGTTTAATAAACACTTAATTATATAAATTAACAAATTAATGCACTAAAGAAATCCAGGTGTGTACGGGTAAACCCCTTTTATGAATTCTTAGAATCGTTTGTCAGTCATTATTATGGACAATACAAAATTATAAAAATAGCCTCATATTTAAGAGTATCAAATACTATAATTTATCTCAATTATACTGTCACAATATTTATATTAAATTAATTAACACTTTAAAACCTTTAACTTTTATAGGTTAGAAAAACACAGTCATGTCAAACTCTGTCGTACGAAAAATACAAAACTATTTATATCACACAAGTTGACGCAAATCCGGTGATTATTTTAGACCACAGATTCAAGATGACACTATATTCAGTTTATTATTTTATAAAATATTTGAACAACACACTTTAATTGTAAAAATAGTTATATGCTAGGTTATGTAATGTTAATGTCATTCAGTATTTTACACCGTGGAAAAGCCACTGATAATTTAACTTTAAAAAAATGGAAGTATGTCATAAATATTTAAAGATAATTTATGTAAAACAATTTTATTTAGTTTACACATTCAATAAAAACAAAACACTTCACTGTTTATGTCACAAGAGTTGCAAACGTAACGTAAACTAAGTACAAAATAGCAATCGACAGTTTAATCCCAATAAATCTTATTCACGCACAATTATTAAATAATGTATTAGCAAGAACAATGTTTTATAACAATTAATTTGATAAGAAATTAGTTAAAAATTAATTTTTTCTTAAACGTTGTATACATGCGGTTAAATAAACAGAAAACACAAACGACCTACGGACAGCACAAATGTGAACTGAATCAAAACGTATAGCTAGGCATGGTATTACCCACACCACGTTACTACCTTCTTCACTGCATAAGGACAGTGTATGAAAAAATACAACTTTAACCATGCGTTCAGTTTCGTATTTAAGTAAAACTATAATTTCTGTTTTGAATGCAACAGAAATTGAATTTTTAATTTTCAATTTTAACTTCTATAACTCGTAACAGAGTAAAAATTTAATAATTCTTAAATGGTTCTGAGCAATTATTTTAATATAAACGTATACTTCTAAATTTGTTATTTTCACTTTAAAGTTTAATATTTACATTTCAAGTACGAATAGAAAACGTGTTACCAACCAGTACACCGTAATTCTAAAAAATATACACAATTTATAATACACGTACATATAAAATAATTGATAATATGGAAATAATATTTATATAAAAACGAAATATGGCGTGGTGTTTCGACGTGGGCAGAATTCAAAATTCTTATAATTTAAAAACTTTAAATAATGTTTATCTTATAATTGTCATGCACAAATATGTTAGATGGATATTTCTTATCTAGATCAATTTCATAATATCATAGTTAACATAGGTACTTATTGTACATAAGATTGAAAGGTAGCATTATAAGTGGAAATAAAAAATATTTAAAAAATAACTTTTAATAACGTATATCTTTTTGTTCATTTAATTTCTTCACAGAATCATTTAGCGTTTCGTGTGCAATTCTAGGAGCAGTATTTAAGTAGATAATTCCATTATACAATATAGCATGATCATTTAATTGTCTTATATAAAAAGTAATTACTAACTAAAAATATACCAATTAAGATAAACGTATTTAGATAACATCTATTTTATAATTATCAAAGTTTTAGCTTACATCGAATATTATAGACATTTTATTATAGCATAATAATTTAATGTAAAACAAACTTAATTTTTTTTTAAAAGTTAATCTAACGCTTGTTTAAAGCTAAGTCAAATTTTCACAAGTCACCTAAACTCAGGTAGGCTGCCCCCGTTCAGTCAAAAAACAACGAATAAGCCATTAAGAATCCTCCCGACAACCTATACTACAAGTACGAGCGAGACGACAAGTGCCTTAATGTGTACAAGTAGGGGAAAGGTCGAAGTATATCATAAATGTATAGTAGAAAGAGATAGCTACAAAGGTAACAATATTTTATAAACATAACTCTTTACGTACATCCATGATGAATAGTTACTAAGTTCAGATTTACATTTTTCAAGTTGGATTTTAATTAAAACAACTATGTTTTGGGGTGTGTTCATGAATTGAGAAATAAAATATATTAGTTTTTTAATGATGAATATTTAATAAATTTTATAAATGACTACTTTTATTTTAATATTGTTTATTAAATATGATTTTATAATTTATTGTTTTATTTTATCGTAGTTTTCTATCTATTAAAAAATATTCGTGATTAGAACTGGTTTAAATTAGTCTACCGATAACAGGTCTCGATCTAGATTTAACTGTCCAAAGGACAAATATTATCTCGCTTTTATCATGGTAAAGATAACAGGTATATAGGTTTTAGAAAATTGCGTCACCTGAGCAACGGTTTGTTCAGAAGGTGCTCTAAATTATTTGACTAATCATGATTCATCATATAAAGAAAACATATTTTTTGTCTGTTCGGTTTAAAACATTGTACGATTAGATTTCTGTCAAAATCTTGAATGGATGAACTAGGAAGTTGATTTCTCAAGAAATTCGATACCTTTTTCCAATTTACTAGTAAGAAGACATGAAACCCCTTTTGTATCTAGAAACAGGTACAAAAATTATCTAAATGCTACAACTGTCTTCTCCAAACTTTTAACCCTTTCAAATCAAGCTCCTCGTAAAATACCCCGCTACTCCAAAGATTATCCTTTCATTTCCAATTACTTTTTACTGTTATATTCAAATTTAGGGACTAGCTTCGAGGGGCTGCATTACCTTTTTACAAGTACAATACGCATTATATTCTCCTACGACCTTAACGGCTTTTAAAATAACAAATTCCTAAAATAATAAAATTCTTAGAAAAAAACATATTTATGCAAAAATACCATAAGTCATAATTCCAAAGAAAATATTTTGCACACGAATGTGAAGTGCAGATGCGGGGTTGAGGGTTATCGTAAAGCAGTAAACCCCAATCATATTTTTGTTTATGAGTTTACAGGGTCGGAGGTTATATGATATCAATTACAATATACCCATTGTCGTGAGAACTAAGGACTTCTTCTTACAGCCAACGGAACAAAAGACTTGTAGCGCGTCACTGACTTCAAAGTCCCGCCAGCTAACATGTGCTAAAGTGATTTGTAATAGAATTTTACGAATATTTTAACACAAAATTCAAGTTACCATCAATGGGCTTGTGTCCTCCTTTTTTAGTGGTCGATTTTTCAATTGTTGATTGAAATTGATGTTAATAAATGTGTATTGGCGTGTCTATTTTATTAAATATCTAAATATTGACGGAGATATAGCAATTCAAAATTTGAATTGTAGTTTTAGCGCTAGAAATGGTCGGCCATATTTGTATGACGTGAAATGCATATTAACGTCAGTTATTTGTTGAGTAGGTCAGTGCTGTGGTAATGTTCTGTAGCTGTTGGTAGTCAAATAATCTAGTAAAATCAAAGAATAATAAGTTTTTATTTTATTTAACCCTGCTAAGGCAGACATAATATTGAAATTTGATTGTTGATTGAATATTTTTTTCTTTTTCCAACATCAAACATTTAAATGGAAATATTGTTGTTGTCTCTTTTATATTTGAAAATATTTATTTTAATAGAAATGATAGATGAATATCATAGAAAAAGAAACAAGATATATGTGTCTCTGTTACACTTTAAAGGTTTACTTGCAACTTCATTCACTGTTGGTATGGCAGATGTTCAGTGCTGGTAGGTGAAGTGATTTTGCTATTTATAGTTCATATTACTGATATTTCATTGAACGAAAGAAATCAAATTGAATTGTTTCATGCAAGTCATTTCATTTTGAGGAAATGATTCTAGTTCAAGCTATACTCATACAAGACTTTTATAAGACAGAAATATTTCTTTCGAGTGTACTATTCAAGAAAGAGATAAATATATTTATAACCCATTCAAAAGGAAATGAGTGCGGGTGGGGGAAGTGACGAGTGTGGAGCAGTCAGCAGTCAGAGAGCGAAGAGCGCGAGTAGCGAGAGAGCAGTTCAATCAAAGACAATTATTTACTATGTTAATCTACATGCAACGAACAAATATGAGACACCGTATGTCGTTGTTTAACACGTGACGTTAAATTGGGGGTCACAATAATTAGCACGGAGCTTGGTCGTGGTTTTGTATTTAGTTTGGACTAGTGAAGTGTATTATTATTTTAATTTTATTTGTATTTGCAATTAGAAAAGGTTAGAGCAACTAGTCAACAATACAATATATTCAGGGGCGGCCTTAGCCGTTGCGAGGCACCGGGCAGCAGATCTTTGCGAGGCCTTCCAAATCTGCAATTTATATTTTCTTTGGACTACCGGTTTTTGAGATATCTGCATTTTATAAGTCAACTTATGAACCGATTTCAAAATGGTTCCTAGATATGGAATCTGCGGGAAATTCTACGTACAAATACTTCTTTAAAAACCATTTTTCGCCGCTGTGAAATTTTTTTTTGGAGTGGCAAAAATATATTTTTGCGCTCCCAATAACCCTGACCAAAAAGCAATTATTGGATTATATAGAGAGCATATTCTATTACCTGCATTTTAATTTAGTTTAGGAATATGCAGTTAAGAAACAACCTTATTTAGTAACCCTTACATAAATATCTATATTATTCATTTTTAATGATTTAATGTTGACGACGACCTCCTACTATCTTAACAATTTTTGACGGTTCTCAATAAGAGGTTCTCTCTCTTTGCACACACTGAAAATCTATTGTAATTTATTAAAATTGAACCGAGTTTTTAAGGGCCTATCTTGGGGCAAAATTAATTGTAACTAGTCATAATTGAATCGAGCTGTGAAAACACCCCCTCCACTTCCTCCCACTTATTTTATTATCTTAAAATGCTTTTGTAAATACATAGCAAAAGCAACATTATCCAAATAAATGTTCAAATATTTTTGTGAAATTTTGAACAACAAAACCTAGCATTAAAATTTAATCATAGAACAAATCTCTGTAGAGTATTATGAAAAGTCTTGAAATTGTATAAAGTTATATGGCTTAGTAAAGAAGGAGAACAAGTGCATCTGATTTGAACTGAAGTCAAGAAGATACCATTATCTTACCAGCCTAAGCCGAGAGCAACCAGGCGCTGATAAGAAGCGTGCAGAGAAAGAACTATAATTATTAAAGAATCCACTGGACATCGAGCTACTGCGAAGGCTACCAACGTAACGTAGCCAATGCCACCAACCACCATTACCACCAGCAGTACACTGTTAAATTAATTTATAAAACATGTATAAATAAAAGTAACATCTTTTATAAAATAATCCGCTAAACACTATTACTTATATTTAAGGTTTATCTTGCTTAACAAAAGTCATCTGCTACATAAATAATGTTATAGTCCAAATCGCGATAGTTCGGCGGCGACTTATACTTAAAAGAGGTTATAAGAGTGGTATAAATCTATAATACGATAATGAATTTTATCTTATTCGTTTCTATATACATTATAGAGAAATAAGTGAGTCAGTACTTTTTAGTTATATCGGCAGTTTAAACCCCACAACTTGTTTTAAGTATGAGTCGCCGCCGAACTGTCGTAAGTTGAACTATACCATAAATGCAACGTTTTATGACATATTTTAATACCTTCTGAAAAATAGTCTTCCTAGAATTAGACCTTTATATAGAATTCTAAGAGGTCTTCTTCAATGATTAAATGGTAATAAAGTATCCTTATTTAGACCTCTCTAGATTAACCAGTACTAGTTTTGATTATGTAAAATATTACATAAATGTTTAGCGGGAAGCTTTTATTAATTTAAAGTACATAAAATAATTATTGTTTTATCGTATACTCGTTCTTTTAATAATAAAGTGTGAGGCAGTCTCCGTAACGATACACAAAGTTTATAAAGATAATTACTTAAATAATTGTAAAGTAGATTTCGAGTAGAGAAGATTAATTAACAAACAAATAATATAATCAAACATTTTTGGTGCAAATATGCCAATTATAATATCAAATATAATTGGGATGTCAAACCACATTTTGCCACATTAACATAATTTCTGATTGCACATATTGTGTCCTAAATTTTAACTTATAGAATACAGCAGATAATATACAATAATAAAATTTAATTCTTTTCACTAAAAAATAATAAAATTATAAAATCAAAAAATATGCGTGAATACAAGTGAAATATTTTTAACTTGTTTATAAATTATTATAAAGCCTCAAGACCGTGAAATTTTGACCGTGGTGTCGAGCAGATCTTGATGGTAGTAGATCTAATCAGTATTTCTTAAATAGGTCAAAGTACCGCCAAAGGAAAAGGGTTTTATTAGTAGCGTAACATTGTTCAAAATAGTATAGTCTAAAGGTAAGTCGAAAAACATTTTAGGAAATATATTTAGCATATTTAATAATTTTAAATAAAGGTTAACTTTAAATGTTAACAGTGTATAAGGTATAGAATAAGTACGCTGCTCCATCGAGCAGTGAACGTGATGGCATCATTACCACTGGCACTCTGCCGACAGAGTGAGGAACTATTGCAACAGATTAAAGAAGAATAAGAGATCAACATGCTCAGATAACAGTATAATGGGATATATTGGAAATCATGTATACAACAAAAAAATATGAATGTTACTAATTTATATTTTGTAGTAGTATAATATGAAAATATATTGTAAAGATAATTAATATTTTATAGAGAACAACAGATCGTATCTATGTAATAAGGTTGCAATTATTATACATCAAATATTTGTAACAACTTGTATGGAATAACACATGTTGTTAATTTTATGTTGTTTTAAGACGAACGTTTTGCTTGTGGCTAAATAAAATGGTTTGCAAAGTTTAATAGGGAAATCTTTAAAAATGCTTTTCGAAGAGGTCTTCGGCAGAACCCAGAGACACTGCAAGAGATGTTTTCCAATTTCTTTCACAGCATCTCTTAAAGGTAAGCAAAAATAGTTCTAAATGGTCGTATCAAAAATGTAGAGAAAGACAAAAATTGAAGACACTCTGTACTTTAAACTACGGTAATGCACTGGTACGTATATTTGAAAATAAGTAATAAGTAACATCACAAATGGTGATAATCACTTTTACTAGCATAGCTTTTGACACCTCGAGACTTGAAGAGTTTAGAGCACCTCTAAGTTGAAAACGAGTCAAAAGTCATTGGAAGATAAAAGACTGGACCATGGTATACGAACACGACAGAGGTAATGAAACTTTTTTGATAGTTTATATGATTATTTAAAACAGTTTCGAAGTAAAAACTAAAAGAAGAATTTTTGTTTTTCAAATTTACAAAATCGGTTTTCCACAACTCTTTAATTCTTATATATTGGTATACAGGGGCGGCCTTAGCCATTGCGAGGCCCGGGCGGAAGAGCTTTTCGAAGATCCGGGGTATCATATCTTTGCGAGGCCCTGGGGCGGCAGATCTTTGCGAGGCATTTGTTCTTTGTATAATTTATATAAATTGTAAGTAAGTATTTATGATGATAATTGACGAGAAATAAAATTTTATAATGAAAGATTTATAAAAGTAAACAAGCACAAAGATGACAAATATTAATAATGATAAACTAAGGCATATGAATGCCTTAAAAGATATACGTAGTGATTCTAGTGGGATTTTTAAAGAGCGAGGCGCGAGATTCAAATACCTATATAGTAATGTATGTTTCTACTTGGGTTGTTGTGCGAGGCACCTACAAGAGTGATGCCCCGGGCGGTTGCTCTGCTTACCACCCCCTAAGGCAGCCTCTGTTTGTTCATCAGTTCCAAGTTATTTTATATCAAGACAGTTCATCTAAAAAACCTTTCGAAACGATAGCATTTTCTCAAGTAAATATATTCTTGTAAAAAATGAGAAATTAGTAGATTCACCATCCCTGACTTACGATAATGCATGATTTAACAATTTTAGTAAATATTTCATCAACTTCAGTATTCAACTCAACTAAGTATAATATTACTATTACATACAATTCAAGACCAAAAATAAACACTACGGGAGTTCAAAAATGATTTTATTAAAAATCTGCTACAAAAGTAACGAGTTCTCAATGACCAGAACAAAAATAACAAACGCGTAAGTAAAGTGCATGATACTACACATTTTATGTTCTTTTATAAGATGATCATAGTTTTTAATAATATTTAAAATTGTTTTTTAGGTAAACGAACTTAAAATGTGTCAAAATGTTTAGAAGATTTAATTAAATTTATGAAATCTTATTTTAAATATTTAAATTTTATGGATATTTAGAAATTTGTATTAAATTGCATACAATTTTATTTAGGTATTGTATTTTCGCTGAGTTCTTTGGTTCGAATTAACCCGTGACTGCAATGTTTCTAAATATTGTATTATAAATTCAGGGGTTCTTTAAAGACGTTGAAACAAATTATCCGGAAAGATATTTATCACTAACAAATCTTAAAAAAAGGGTATGTTTTCATGGTATATTAAAGGTAATGTGCAGACTTTGCAGTTCTGTAGTTCTGAATTTCTTAAATATACAAAGAAACATTAAAAATAAAAATTGTGTGAAATTTAACCCTCTATAAAATTGATAATATCTATATTTAACGTAAACCCCACTAAGGGGGTATTGCAAAAAAATTACTTGAAAATATTTGCCTAAGTTGGAAACTTATTGTAATAGAACTACCTTCCAGATTCAAGATAAAAGTACAAAATTACCGGGCTATAATGCCATTAATAATATGAACGAAATGAAAAAGAAACTAAATTAGAAATGTTTTTCTCCAAAGTTATTAGTCGGTAAAAATTCCTTAAAAAAAACAAAAGCTTTTTGTTTCATCATGTAAAAAGGTCAGATATATAAAGAGAGAAAAAGTCGTAGATATAAAATTTGTAGATATTATTATACAATACAAAATGTAAGGAAAGAGGTAAGACCACAAAAATTTAAATTTAAATTCGGTTGAAAGTAGTGCTATGTAGACACATGATAGGTCACACAAGATATTCTCATACATACTTATACAAAAGAGAACAATAATCAATCGGTGAATAGTGTAATAGCCCACTAACATTAAGGCAATATAATGTCGCAAAGGCAAAACTGCTGTTCTGGATTGTCGTAGGGAACCCCATACTTGACACTATTTGTTGTGGATGTCGAAAAGAACCCCACACTTAATAACATTAGTGGTGGATTACCCCACATCTGACACCATTTGTTGTGGATGTGTGAGAATACTTTCAGACTATTACGTCCTTTTGGGTCGCTAGCTTCTGAAAGTAGATTACCCCGTAGACGACATCCAGATAAGAATTTTATTATAATAGTTTCTTGTCCGATTAGTGATGTTGAAATTGAGACCTCTTCGAGCGGCAAAAGTGTGCCTTTCTTCCAAAATACCTCGTTGAAATCTGAAAAACCTAATTGATCTTTTTACTTTAAATGAACATATCTTTTTAAATTATAATCTAACGCACCTTTTTCGCCCTGCAATAATTACATTACATATCTCCACCTCCACACCTATTCTTTATTATGTTATTCATTGCCAGTCATGAAATAAATTTATTTTATCTTCAGTAATCGAATCCAAACACAAGCACAGCTGAGCGTTAAGGTCTACGACCTAATTACTACAAAGAAAAAGTTGATGCCCTCAAATAAATATAAAGAAAAAAAATTACATCCAGGTTTGACATGATTACAGCCTTCCCAAAATGCATCGTTTGATAACAGATTTTTTCGAATACTAAATAGTGTTATTACATAAAAAAACAGCCAGTAATAAAATTAACGTTAAATTACAACAAGTCAGTAGTGGGATGAAATAAATATTTCGACTGTAAGTGCTGTGCATGATCACAGCAACACAAATCAGTAATTACTAACAGGAGTAATGTTATCATTCATTGAATGCATATATATATATACCTATGCAGCAAGCAATATATAGTTGTAGATGCTTTTAGAGTACGTTATGCACTCAGAATGAATTATGGGAATCATTCGTATAAGATTTTATGGTAAAATAATTTATATAACAAGTTGACTTGTCATGGCCCGAGACGCGACTGTTCCGTATCAAAAGTTATAACTTATTTAATTGCCTTCGTAGCTCGCGGGAATCCACGCCGCATCACCCCGAACCGCGTTAAAGAGAGGTGCGGTTGCGGTTGCTGCAGAGATGCGACTTGGAAGCTTTATAACGCGATTTAATTTATAACAATTATTTATTATTGTTACTGTTACATTATTTTACGTACAGCACATGTTATCCAATCATGTGAATGCACTGAATATTGGATTACTCTGATGATTATGTAATACAGGTGTTGCCAGATATACAGATATACTAATGAAGATAGAACTAAAAACATGTTTATAAGATAGCGAAAAGTTGAGAAATCGTTTAACTACATCTTCATAAAAGATTGATTGCCATCATATTGAAGATGCGCATGACTTTTTTGTCATGAAAGAGTTCAGTTTCTGACAGTCGTTCATATGAAATATCTTTTTATCCAGTACAAATGGCAAAACCACTACATCTGTCGGAGTACAAATGAAGATAAAATTGATGCGAACTATAGTTGAAGTGAAATAGTGATAGAAGCGTTACAAAAAGGGACACTTCTCCAAATTATTTACTGAGGGAGAAGACATAATCAAGAAAACTCCAAATACTTTTGCAAAAGAAGTGACAAAGATAGAAAATCGTTGCGGATTGCCTAATAAATGCATTGAACAAACAGAGATAATGGTACCATATTTGTCTTAAGTATCATTCCCACTCACTACTTTAATTTTGTATTTAATTTAAATTGTATAGCTTATGTGAATATGCGAATTCATTCCCTGTACTATGTTTAATTTAGAAGTAATTTATGTTTTCTTTGTTTTTTTAGAACCTTACAAGTTGCAATGTTCCTAAAATAAAAAAAAACTATATTATAACCTCCAGAATGTAACAAACTGTCAAAATCCAATAGGATTTATTTTTAAAAGAATTTCAATGTCAAAATTAAAAAAATTAAATCAATTTCTATTACTAATTGTTATTAAAAACAACAATTTTAATTATTCCATATTCAAACTGTCGAACTGTCAAAATTGATATTACTTTTACTCATATTAAAACACGAATGTGACATTCTGAAATCTAGATTAAAATTTCAAATAAAAACGTAAATTAAATATCAAAACAGTGAGTGGGAATGAGGCTTCAAAATAGTCTCTCTGCAAGTGTGCGTCTAGGCTTAAGGTAAACTGTTAGCATGTCTAGGCAAAAGTTCAACGTTCAGGTTCATATGCGAACATATATATAAATAAAACAACATTTATATAAATAAATCAAAACTAAATAGAATTTACTATTAAAATAAAACAACCCAAAGGCTATTGGTTAATTTTAGAACACACATTTTGCTCCTTTAAGCAGCAAAATGTTGCCAAATTTATTTTTTCTAACGTATTTGTCAAATTTCAAATTATTTATTGTTTTGTGACAAATTCATTTATATTTGCGCCACCAGAGATCTCTTTTATCAACCAGATCACAGCTGGTCACAATCCCTTCTTCTTTTGCTGGCCTATATAAGTGACTGCACTGTTATCAGTGCCCGCTCTTTACATTTTATTAGTCGCTATTTACGCTCGTCTTTTTACTATTACGTCTCTTACTACATGTTACTTTGTCATTATCTATATTTAGTTATATTTATTATTAGTTATATTTTAAGTGTTAATTATTATTTATTGTTATTCAAAACTTGTGATTTAAATTAGATCCAATAAACAAGTGAATCGTTATATAAAATTTAAGTGAAGATCTTTAATTTCCTGTGTTTGCACCTCAAGAATTGTCAACCAAGCTTAGTGCTGAAAATACGCACGATCTGCTTAGTAACATTTGGTCCTTCAAGGCCAGATACTATTTCTTAACATTTGGTCCTTCGAGCCGGATTCTTCTTAACATTTGATCCGTTCGAGCCGGATACCGGATAATGAAAATAATTCATCCTAAACCAGCGCATCTGTAGATAAGGTTTCAGCAGAACATCCATCTACATTTAGTCCTGATCGAGTTGGATGCTGGATTTTAAATCATCTTACAATTGATCGAAGACCAGCGCATCATTCAACACGATATCTTCAGGACAAGCATCTCATCAGGTCCTTCGAGCTAAAAAGCGGATGTCTGAAAATCACTTCATCAGAGCCGCATCGCACCTGTTCTTGCCGAAACTGATCCACGAAATTCTCGACAATCCTGTATAGAAGATCTTCACCCAGATGTCCACCTCATCACTCAAGGAGCAACACTAAGTCTTCATCAGCAACGACGCTAGATTCAGATTACCCCTGAACACATCCACGCTGCAATTTGACTTTTTTGGTAAATAGTTCTTTCCTTTTTCTAAATCCTTTCCTATTAATGTTGCATCTGCATCAAATAAGAAGCATTTTCACAGTATTCACTTTAATCTCGCGCACTTAATTATTTCTTTACATAGACTATTGATTTTGACTATTTTTGTAACTTTGTATTGTAGCCCGATACAATCTGTGATTGTATTCGTATTTTGTGAATGGCACTCCTTAGAATGATTAATGGCCTCTTTGCGTCTAATTCTAAATCATTCACAATCCACAAGTAAGCATTTCTCAAAATATAGATCTTCTAATACTGCATCTTATGTCCACCGGCGACAGATCGTTTAGATTTTACTATTTTTGGATGCATACTACCTTAACACTGTACGTCATTTTTAATGCGATCAGTTTTTCACCGCTGAAGTTTAATATTTCTACGAACCAGTCACCCCTGCAAGTAAAATATTCATACGACCAGCTCCGATGATTACGTCATCAATCCACATCACATTATATTACTGTAACTTAAATATCTTTTACCGCTGTAAAATATTCATAGTACCAGTAATTCACCCGCTTAAGTATTATATCTGCACATGTAGATTGTAATCTATGCGCGAACATCCACACATAAATTATTGCATCTCCAATAGATTGTAATAATTGCTCAAATATACACATTATTTGTCGCATACAAATGTACAAATACACATCGGTATTTGCTACAAAGAGCATTCAAGCTACGATAATTACGTTATCACCCACAATAGTTAGAACACGTCTAGCTACAAGCATAAAAATACCATTTATTTTATGTCAAGACATTCATCACGTGAATTAAAATCAGTAATCCATACTCACTTTACACATACACATTTTAGCTGTAAGTAAGACAACCTACTGTCAAGTGTCATATCTCCATATGATTTACTTATGAGCATAAATACGAGCACCATTTGCATTACATAAAATAGCATATACAATTATTCAGTTTTAGATTTTAATATTAAATTAATTACGTTATTTTAATTGTCCTAATTTATTCATAATTGTATCTTCGCTAATCTATTCACCAATAGAATTTATGTAAACAAAGCCCACATCTACAAACATTTTACAAAATCATTATTTGTACAATAGCTATAAGAATTCTTTTCAAAATTAACTAAATCATTGTAAACACTCGGTAACCTTGGTTCTAATTTGAAAATAATAGTTCTTTTATACTGCTAATCTTAACGATTATTCAATTTTGATTTGTTTGTTTCAAAATTATTTTATTTTTATCAGTTAAACTAATTATAATTTGTTCAAGTACTCAGCAAATAGATTTTGTAAAGATTGTAATAACATTTTGGTAATTTATATTTTGGATTTTACAATATTAATTCATCAACAAATCAATTGAACTTCATTTCCAACCAATTGATTATCTTCGTTCTACTATTCAACACTCACTTTACTTTCATTACTTAGAAACATTTTTATAAAATTTAATTGTTACATTTTCAAATAACTTAACCTTTTGTGTTTGTACAAATGTTATTTTGAATACCGCAATTAAATAATTTATAAATATTACTCAAATCATTTGTTATCATGATCAAAATTAACTGAAAAAGTTAATATTTTAACCAATCGTTTACCCGTCATACTGGTTTAGTTTCCACTTGAAACTCGATTGTTAAAATAAATCAAGCGTTCCTAGCTTACTTCAAGTAACAATAGATTGAATATTTCCACCGAAATATAGTTTCCTAACTTTGAAATTCTAACACCATGCTTACGTTAAAATATTCGCATCACAAACATAATACCAAATTATTGTACTTGCAATATCCATTACGAACACTTAGCAACGATTAAAATAATTATTATTTTAATACTCATTACAAAATTAATTTAGATCACCATCTACATTATGGATTTAAAGCGATTAAATGCTCAGGCTCACTCCCACAAAGCCAACCTACACATTTATTACAAAAGTGTTCATAGGATTATCGCTAACAATCTTACATCTCTCAGCATATCAGAACTCCTAGTATGCAAGAGGCATTCTGACCCTCTACTTGAGTCTTTTATTGAGACATGTAACCACATGAAAACTCTATTATGCAATGATCCACAACGTATTTCGCAAATATGTAAAGAGATTAAAGCATTTAGAATGAAATATTTAACAATCATGTCGATTATTGATATCGTACTTTCATCACCTAATTCGACATTTGATTTGACATACACACCACAAACGTCTGATATCGATTTATCAAATTTCATTATACCAGATTTTAATGGAGACATGCAAGCATGGCCTTTATTTAAATCTCAGTTTGAAAATCTTGTGCACTGTCAAGATATATTTGATGAACCTGATAAACTACGTTTGTTAGAGATCTATCTAACAGACATAGCTCAGACTACACTTAAGAATGCAAATCACGGTTTGGAATGTTACTCATCTTCATGGACCTCACTGCTATCAGAATTTGATAAACCTAAGTCAACCACAAAAAGTATGAACACTTGCAATACTCAAGCTGTATCTAATTCGGAATTACTACCATCTGTAATCCTACCTAAGGAAACAGACAGTAATAATTTAGACCCACATCATACTTCTGTAAAGCGTGACATCAGTGATCACAAATCCAAACAAAACGTTTTAGATTCTGCATTGATTTCCACATCCAATCACACAAATACGGAAAAGACAAATGAACGAAAAATGTATTCACCCATACATGAGTGCCGTTTGGACATACCCTTTACTTTGCCATTAATGAAAGAAGTGACGTATCAAGGAAATTCTTACTTGAATAGAATTGTTTTTTCGGAGACGAAAGAGAAAATTATTTATTCTATGGAAACGCCTAGCATCGTGATACAATCTCTCATCAAAGTCATTAGGAAGTCAAGGTCAATACTAGTCTCTTTCATTCTGTCGTTTCACTTTATGTTTTCAAAGCCGTCTACTTCAAAACATCCCGCTTTCTTAGCAACTTGGGAATCTTACGTTCGAGTCACTAAAAGCCATCAGCTAAAAATTCCTTGTAATTCTTTGTATTTACTTGTGAAGATGTTTCTTAAGTTGACCTCTGCAATGTACATTGTTCCCTCTCTACACCCTCGTATATCCTCACCCCTATACACTCTACATCCCTTCTTTTCGAGACCTTTTACCAAAAAGCAGTCACTTCGCTTACTACAGTCTACGGAAATATGGATCTAGCAGTTACTTCATCAGCAAGTTTGTCATCACCATGCAACTTCAACATTACTGATAATATGAAGACTTGGAGACAGAACACCAGATCTTCCACTCACATAAGTGCAGAAGCGCACTCTATTAGAATTTATTATATAGTTATAAGTTTTGTATGTAAAATGTTTACTTGTAATTTTATTTTAATGAATTCTTTATTCACTACATGTTGACCCAATTCGTTTATATAAATGAATTTCGTCACCGCCGGGAGCATGGTTAATTTTAGAACACACATTTTGCTCCTTTAAGCAGCAAAATGTTGCCAAATTTATTTTTTCTAACGTATTTGTCAAATTTCAAATTATTTATTGTTTTGTGACAAATTCATTTATATTTGCGCCACCAGAGATCTCTTTTATCAACCAGATCACAGCTGGTCACAATCCCTTCTTCTTTTGCTGGCCTATATAAGTGACTGCACTGTTATCAGTGCCCGCTCTTTACATTTTATTAGTCGCTATTTACGCTCGTCTTTTTACTATTACGTCTCTTACTACATGTTACTTTGTCATTATCTATATTTAGTTATATTTATTATTAGTTATATTTTAAGTGTTAATTATTATTTATTGTTATTCAAAACTTGTGATTTAAATTAGATCCAATAAACAAGTGAATCGTTATATAAAATTTAAGTGAAGATCTTTAATTTCCTGTGTTTGCACCTCAAGAATTGTCAACCAAGCTTAGTGCTGAAAATACGCACGATCTGCTTAGTAACATTTGGTCCTTCAAGGCCAGATACTATTTCTTAACAGCTATTTTATCCCTATATTCTTTATAGTACGATGTTTTATAACATAATTTAAATGTATGTTTAATCCTGGTTATAAATCAAGTGTCACCCTGTAGTGCCGCAGCACCTCCAAGCGGTAATAAATAGAAACATAACAATCGAAAAATGCAATTGTAAATTTTATTATAACAAGTATCGTGTGAATAATGACGTATCTACTCGTACCCGTACCGTAACGTGGATGGATCGGATGGGACCCTTGAATAGTAACTTCTCTTTAATCCGGCATTCTACTTCTCTTTCCTTCTTAATTTGTTCTTACCATAAAGGAGTTACAAAGTGGATTGAACTTGAGAAAATCCTATGATATTCAATGTTTCAATTAAATTTTGTTCTGTAAACAATTATTTCTTATTTAAATAATGGCGCTGTAGCGAGTAGTAAAGTCTCTACTTTGAACTACTGCTGCCACCTATTGATTGTTAGTTTAACGAGATTATATATGCATAAAGTGGTAGAATTACATGTTTTTCTCTCACTACGTTTTTCTTTAAATCCTTTATATAGACTGCATGGGTTCAGAATGTGCGTGAACACATAAAATATACGTTTTAATGGTTTGCATTTTTACCTAGAGTGATTTAGCTTTTGTAGTTACGCCAAACTTTTTAAATCGGTACAGTCTTAGTCCCGAAAGAAGAGAGGTTACTATACCATTTACCTTGTGATCGTTCTCTTCAACTCGTTTTCAATTCTGATATGTTCTTTAAACGATCTAGTTCAATGTTCAAATACCAACGATTCTGGATTGCTTGTCTAATTGCTGTGAATGGGCTTGTGTCCTCATTTTTTAGTGGTCGATTTTTCAATTGTTGATTGAGGTCAGTGCTGTGGTAATGTTCTGTAGCTGTTAGTATTCAAATAATCAAGTTAAGTCAAAGAATAATAACTTTTTATTTTATTTAACCCTGCTAAGGCAGACATAATATTGAAATTTTATTGATCCTTAAAATACCTGTAAATAATATTTGATATTTTGATATATAAATACATTTAGCAGAGATTTATGAGCTGTAAGGTTGGTAACCTTACTCAAGGATTGTGATGTCACATGCACTGTAATGTGTACAACGTTGAATCCCTTTAATAATTAAAGAGACAAAATGTAATATAAGGAGTTATTAAAAAATAATTGAACATTCGAGGTTCTTTACCAATATATAGGTACTTTATCAATATATAGGAAACTTTTATAGAAATTAGGACATAGGATACAAGCCCATTGAAGAATCGATAATAAAAGATGACTTAGTACCAACTTTACTGCGCAGTGTTCTAAATAAAAACAGAAAGGTTTATCTATGTGCAAAAGAGTAATTATATCATTCAAATGCGAGCAAAATTCAATAATATTCTTATTGTAAGCGTTCTCAGTTCTGCTTGAAAAGCAGTCGCATTCTGTTTAGTAAATGAAGTGAAAGAGACTGACGTCACATGCAGCGGTATGAGCATGTATGCAAGCTCCAGCATCATCATCAGGATAAACGAACGAGTATAGGGATTGAGCAACAACTGTAGAGGCAGCACTACTGCCGAAAGTGGAGCGCTCTGGTGTCATAAATGTAAAGGATTGTGATGTAAACAGCGTAGAAATAGTATATGCATAGAATAGTATATAAATAAATAATGCAAAAAATAACTAAATTAAGGCCAAACTATAAAATTTTTCAATAAAATATTCAGTTTTTGTAAGTTACTGATAAATATTTTTTGTGCTGAAGTTCTGTGGATGCAGAATAGTACTCCTAATGCTATAAATGTCAGACCAGTTTTCAATTTCGTCAAAGTGATAAGTAATTTCGTTTTTTTATCTATTTTGGTAGATTTTATGTCGGGAAGCATATTCTATAGAAATGCAAATATTGAAAAATTAACACCTGTTAAACTGCTTAACGATTGGTCATCATGAATAGAAGTAATTCCATTGAAACCTTGATAATCAGATTTAATAGGATCTGGAGTAATTGGATCACACCCAACATCTTCAACATTCTTTCGTAAAAGCGGCAAATTAATTATATTATATATTATAATATTGGAATGTTTACTTGCACTTCTGCAGTAGTTACACCATCACGGGAATTTATGTTACAAAAAAAATACTTATGTTCATCTAAAACACTTTCATCAACAATTTCATCAGTTTGACATGTTATACTACGAGTTGTTTTTTGTGGAGTAGCATCAGAAGCATAATGATCTTCAACGCTCTGTGTTTCAATATCTACATAATTATCCTCTTGAATTTCAATTTCATTATTGATATTCATTTCACTTCGTAGATTCCGTTGCCGTAATCGTTCGAAACGTTCAAATGACTGAGTGGATTTTTTGGTATTTACTTTACCAGGAAAAATTGTTGGTGTGTATGAAGGATGCCGAGGATGTTCTGACTTTTGATTATTCACAAAATGATCACTACAAATGCGTGTATTTTTAGTTGGTTCCCAATCCTTTGGATATTTTCTGAAACACAATTTTTTTAAATTTTACTTTTACTTATTACTATTTTATTTATTTCATAAAATAATTATTATATAGTTTAATATTCTATTTTATAATACTTAGCTTTTCAAATTTGATTGTGATTAATTAAATTATTTTATTAAAATAATTTACTTACACATAGTTTTTCACTGCATTTATCCATTGTTGACGTTTAAAGGTTATCCATAGTACTCGCAGGGAAACGATAAAATTTCACACTTGTATTTTGGTTTTTGTTTTTATATGGCATATTGAAACAGCCACGGATACAGCACGATACTTTTGAAGAAGACATTACTAAAAATTATTTTGATTAGATTAAAAAAATTATTAATTTAACAAATTCCTTATTGTTTTCTATACCACAAGTGGTGACACTTTGTTTTACATTTTTCACGGTAGTTGGCGTCAAAGTCATGTTTCTCAATCCCTATACAAAGAGAGAATATGAATAAATAAACAATGCCGCTTAATATCCACTTTCAAAATTCACACTAATAGATTAGAATTTATTCACGATTTCGGAAGCTTCCTAATTCTTACTCCCCTTTATATACTACACTCATTAGACCAAACATTAACTTTATATTAATATTTCAGTTTCATTTTGTAGCAATATCAATTAAATTCTTATCCAATCTGTTCGTTATATTGGTTTTCCCACCAAATCAGTCCGTTAAATATTAACTACATATATAATAAACCGACAGTTATATGATATTTCTATAAATTACGAGTAAATTAGAAAAATAAAAACATAATACTAAATATTGCGGCGAGTTGTAACGTAGAAATGTCAAAGGGAACATTACTTTTTAATTCATTTCTAAAGAACACATGTTTAAACATGTTGTCAACACCTAAACATGCACTAAACTTAGCTAAGGGACATCCAGCTAATCTTCTAAATGAGTTTTAACAGCGTTATAATCAGATAAGGACGTTTAATATTTAAATTGAAAGTGTCGAAGTGTCTTTGTCGTTTTCCGATTCTGTATGGCTTCTTAATTTATTTTAATTTTATTTTATTCGGAATTTCAATTCGATATGTACAATAAAATATTTATGGGAAAATATGCTGTTGGAATAATTGTATATGATTATATTAAAAATCATAATAATCAACTTGTCCATAATGATATTAAAGTGTAATAAAAGCAATGCTGGTCAAGAGGCGGTTAGGAGCTAACATAAACTTAACCGAAAACATAAACTTATGTATTATTTTATGTAGTATCTTTGATCTAATGTTACGTTTTATCATTTTACGAAGTTTAACATCATTCTGTCGCATTGTCAGTAAATATTTGTAAAAGACATTAAAAATATTTTACAAATTTATTAATTTCAGGATAACTCTGGTCCAGAGATTGAACTCGAAAACACAGAAGTCAGCGTAAAGCAAAGACGCTCTCGCCCACTGCGTTGTTAAATTTAATATAAAACATTACATCATTTTTCCAAAGAAATCTTATAAACGTCAGAAACATAAATTAGAAATATTTAAAAAATTAAAATATAATCAAATTCGTAGAATATTAAATTTTGAAAACATTTTATTCAGTTCTCAAGAATGTAGTAATCTCCTTTCCTTCTCATGTATATTATACTCACTTTGCAATTAATAGAGGTTTTAATTTACTGCGTAAAGTAGTAATTGTGTTTTCCCAAATAATTGCTAAATTACCACGAGAATGAATGTGGTGTTCCACATTGTAGCCTATCTCACATAAAGCGTCATCTGATATTTAATTTCTTCTTGTTTTTCCTTCAGCAAGCTAAATCTCGTAGATGAAAATGTATACACATCCTATATGATTAACCAAGTTAAGCTCTTCAGGAAAATGTCGTTTTTTGTACTACCTCTTTAACGTCTGGATCATATCAAACTATCCAGAGTGTTTAGACTAAACATTTTTTAATTTTTTTCATTTTGTTACAAATACTACTTTATTTTCTTTATTCACAGTTATCATTTCTATCGCGTCAATTTTATCTGCCCTTTTTTCGTAAATACCAAGGTAATATCTTTTGGAATATTACATTTTTGTTAACTTTATATTTCATTAAATTTACAATGACAAATTACACAAATCTGTCCTTTCAAGTAACAGTAATTATTGTTGTCCTTCACTGAAATGATAATTCATTTCTACCACAGATCGCTAGGTGCTTGTACTTATGTGTTCAGTGTTCACTGGCCGGTAATTATGACCAAGGGGATAAATGAACTCTGCCCATAATGTGTGACTGGTCAACTACTTCTGCTCTAGACTAGATGAGTTGCTCGCCTGTCGGCAATATACTACTGAATAAGTTGTAATCAAGTCCACCAGGCGGACACGGTCTAAGAGGTCGAGAGCATGAAGGTTCAAAAATCAGGGCTTTAAAAACTATGTGAAAGCTATTTTTTTTATTAATACTTCACGGGCTTCTTAGGACCACGGTCCTTTTTTCGCCCTTCTTACTTTATTTTATTTACATTTTATCTATTTACATTTCATTATTATTATTACACCTAAACTTTTAACCCCGCTTTATGCCATAACCTGTCTATGACTAGGCACACTGGCCACCTCGGATATTTTAGTATTTCCTGCATACTCGTACGCAACTCCACTCCATTTTTCACCAAAACTCTGCACAAATTATTTCTGCAGGCCTCCGTTGAGAAAGCTATTTAATATTCGGTTTTCCAATTACTGAATTTAAAATTAAGTTAAACAAGTATAGATACTCGTCTCAGTCTGGGAGTTTCATTATATAACAATCAATAGAGTTACATCTAGTCTTGCATTGCATACAATTTCTATATTTGTTAATAAATAATACTGTATCAATATTATAAACGGCTTATGATTTGTAATTAATTAATCATAGGTATAGACGTTAGCGCTTATTGACCTATGATCACTTCCAGTTCATCGCTATGACTACAATCCACACCTGACTATGACATTGTGCAGTGGAACAGAGCTGCCTATTCCTAGAATGCTGATGCAGTCACTTGAACCATAGCATACGCACTTACACGTGGCTGAGGGCAACTGCTGGATACGGGAATCTTTAGAGTTTTGGCTTTGCCGACACAACACTTGGATTTGTCATTAGACCTTCAACACATATGTAGATCGGTTGGGAGGCATGACATATTGAGCGAAACCCAACAATTATTCCTGACTTCAAATGACATCAACTATTGTTGGGAAACGCATAGCTCAGATATATTTGACACAACTAATTAAAATAGTTTAAAAAGCCAGACGGGCAAAAAACTGAAAAATATAAACAACTCTTTTTTTTGACAATTATCAAAACGAGTTAGGAACACATAATTACGAGCAACAAAATTTCAGTACACTTTATAAAATATTTGAAATATTTGAAACTCTTAAATGCTAAAAAAAATGGTTCAGTTATTTTATATGTCTCAGTTGTTTGTTATCTCTAGTCTTGAGGAATTTGCCGTTGCCGTTGCCTTTCGTTCTGTAATACGTTAAGTTCAATGAAGCAAAGAAGCAAGAGCAAGAGCAAAGCAAGAGCATACACTGCTTGTGTATCAATTAAAAATATCTAAACCATAACTTGTAGTCCACTGTCCAGGCCAGGTCGACCCGATCATCACGGGGTGGAGGGTCACTGCAGAGGTAAAAGCCACGCAAAAGTATCCACGAAGTAGAGTATGCTCGATTCAGCAAAGGAACCTAGTGGTCGTCGGTGTTCGGTCTTCAGTCTTCGGTCCAGTGTCGGTGTCTACGTCTAGTGGCAGAGCGAAACACTTGAACAGCATTACAAGAGAACACCAGGAGGGAGATCGTCATATCGAGATGTTAAAGTTACTTGTCTTTTAGATATTAAAAAAGAGGTTTCCGAAAATTATTTTATAGTTGCTTTTTATAGTTGCTTATCTGTTTTAACACCGAAAGATGTTGCCGTTGTTGTTGAGAAATATCTAAATATTATTGGCCACCACTACACATTAAACGTTTGAAAGAATGAATAAGATATTTGCACTTTAAATTCAACTGGAAAATCCATTTTTTAAGTAAAAGATAGAATTTGAAGTGTAAATGGATGGATTTAAAGAGCAAAAACTTTAATTTGAAGTGCTAACGAAGTACGAGTTATACACTACACTGTGTGCAGTAATTGTTAATTGCATTTTTCTCTAGGTTGCTATGTCAATCTATTCTAGACTCTAAACTCGCACAATTTGAGCAGAAATGTGTACTAGCGAGCTGGAATTTAAAGTATGAGCTGGGAAAGAAACTTCTCAAACTAATATGATAACTAAAGTGTGTTATCTGGAAGGAGAAATTTGAAAGGGAACTGGTGCGTTCAACATGATTGTTGACGTGCTAACACAGTAAACAATTTGGTCAAGTACACTATTTTGTGACGTTTCTATCACTATTGCACTTCAATTATAGTTCGCATCAACTTTATCTTCATTTGTATTCCGACAGGAGTGATTTCGTCATTTGTAGTCGATAAAATAGACATATGAACGAGACAAAGTGACTCCAAAATTTTTACTGAGAAGACTGTATAATACATTTTACGTTCACATTATGAGACTTTGAAACTGTCAACATAAAGTAGCTCGTTAGTGATAGGGTTAGTATCGAAAATAGGTCGTTGTTAAATACAATAAATTAATAGAGGTTCAATTTTTTTTATAGAAATGTGTTCTATTGTTTTCATTGAAATATAAACTTTGATGGATGAACTTTACAATGATAATTTGTAAGTATACTTTAATTGAAATGTAGTTAACTACATGAAAACAAGTGATACCAATCTTTACATATATTCTAGAAAAGAAGGCATATTATTTTTTCCGAAAACACCCTTTACTAAAATATAAAACGTGAACTCTTGTAGTAAGGTTTGCGCTCTGATTGGTTATTGGAGTTACCAACTGTTTTTTCGTGCGTAAAAAATTATTTATATAAATATATATTATAGTTAATATATGATTCGTACGCTATATTATATGCCTCCTGGTTTTTGCCTTCATTCGTGAAAGCAGCAACAACATCATATAAAACATATTATCATGCTGGGATTGAGATAGTATCCATTTTTATAGCATCATACCTTATTACATGTTGCACTCAAGTCTATAAAATCATTTCCAGAACATTTACGACGATTGTAAAGATTTGAGTCAAATTTAATTTACAATTATTTTATTTTTTATTATTTATGATTTAAATGTTACTGATGACATTAATGGAAATATGTAGAGGGAGGGTTTGTCTTAATTTCCAGTGGAAAAGTTAAATTAAGAAACGTAGAAGATTATATAATAAGGACGCCTATGTACAGAGCCGGTCTACGATGCGTTAAAGGCATCTGTGGAACCATCAGAAACCCTCCCCCGTCGGGGAATTTTGTCAGATTTTAATTGTCAGAAATCTGGACTTATTGCTGGACGACATTTGCTTGAAATATAAGCAAATTCTGATTAAATAACCAAGGTACAAATAAATGACTTAGATACCAAAAGAATTGTTCTTTCTTAATCCGCTTTTAGACTAGGGTAAGTAAAATAGGGGTAATGAATGAGTTTATAAAAAAGGAAGCTGTGGAAAGACATATTAGTCAAGACAGTGGACATTGGAAGCAGGATATAAGATGAAAAGGAAAAATATAATAAATATAGGGAAAGAAAATAATGGTGATATATAATAACGTTTAATTGACAATATAAATTGTTAACTTACTTTACCTAAAAACCTTACAGCTTACGTATTTTGTATACTGTCTGTATCAGAGAGTGATGGACTATTAATGCTGTCGTTATGGCGGTTGTCGATGATAGTTTTGGGCATTTTGAATTCCTTGAAATCATTGTAATTGTAATTTCCTAGTTGCTTGATATTAGGGTTAAAGGAGTCAAGAAGTTCACATTTTATATTTCTATTTTACCAATTTCTAAATATTTAAATAATTCACTAATTAATTTTGAATCACTTAACAAAAATTTAGTATTAACAGGAAAAGTTTTAACCACATCTTTATATTTCACTATTAAATTTTGATCTTTCTAAACTATAATTTATGCATTCAAATATAATATGATCCAAAGTTCCTTCTTCACCACATTGACATCTATCGTCAGATTTAATATTAATTTTGTACAGGTGAGTTGGAGTTTTACAATGATTTTGATTAGATTTAATTGTTCTTAAAATAAATTTCTATATAACGAAAATTCAATAGAATTTCTATATAAGAGTCGGTTTCTCACTATGTGTTTGTTTAAAAGATATTTCCAAATCAATAAATCAAACAAAGCGTTAGCTGTATGATATCTTAAGTTTTTCGTATAATTTGTATAATTTGCGTATTATATTCTGAAAAATATTTTCTTTACTTTTCTATTCAATAAACCAAGATGAAATTTTTTTTCTGGAATAGAAATGATTAAAAAATTTCTTCTTGAATTGAAAACGGCATAAGTTATAAGAAAATAATTATGTATACGAGTATTGTTCCTTTTTTAAGCTTTGGCTTTTACTGCATCTTGCCATCTCAAAATTTACAATTATATATACATATATATATATATTACATTTCAGTAGCATAGAATACTAAATAATAAAATAAAACGAAATGATAGATGTGAGACCAAGAGCAAAATTGTCCAACCGTGTAAACCGCAACCGCAATCGGATGACTAATAATGACACTCTAACCTCGTCAGATAAAATAACGTGGTTAGCGTTGAGAATAACTGTAAGGAATCAATCCATCTAATCAATACATGTATCTGAAATTAGTAGATACTTCGTGTAGAATAATTACAAATACCTATTCTGGTTTAGTCTGCTATGTCAAACGGGTATAATATTTGACGGTGTCACTAACAGCAAGATTTAGGATTTGTTTATGTTCGTAAAAATTATCATTGATGTAAGAAAGAAACCACAAACGTGAGAACATCTGAAGAAAAATTGAAATAAATTGTTCGTCAGTGGCGGACATTAAAATTGGGGGCACAGGAAATGATATGAAACCGCAATTGTGAGAAAGTGAAGGAAACTTTTATACAGTAGCATAAGTTTTCTTTTTAATTTTATATTTAAGGGAGTTGAGAAAATATAAACTGTATCATTTTTTAACTTCTTTTAAGAACTTTACAAATTTTTCGTTGACAAAAATTATAGAGAGTAAGTATATTTATGAAACGTAAAATAAATTAAATTTACGGCAACCAAACTCAAAATTCAACTTAAAATATCCTCTACCATTGTTTTGAGTCGACCACTGTATCAACTGAAATGTATTTTTTAATTGCATCAACTTTTAATATTTATTAGCACTAAAATAATATATACATTTATAAAATTTGTAATGTATTACAATTTATAATTTATAAATAGAAGTATGAGTATTTAATGTAAAGAGATTGAATTAGATTCATTGATAAAGTCAATAAGGTTTTTTAGATTTTGTAATGTACATATTTTGATTAAGATCAAAATCATAAAAAGAGTAGTTTACACAGAATTTAGTTTAATCTACCTTTGTCAGAAATATATATATATATTTTTTTTTGAATTAGAATTTGATGATTTCTTCCATTTCATACAAACTTGCTTTAGGTTAAAGTAACTATAAATTTTAGGTACCACCAGGCGGCAGTTAGTTCAAAGTCTTGTAACTTATTGCGTTTGAGAAAATATCAAATAAATGATTTAGCTGATTTTTCAGGACAGTAAGTGATAGTATAGGTTTTTTAATATCCGAACATATGAGTCAGAAAAACATGAATAAAACTGTCCCCATTAGCAGCGATTCACAGTCCGTCACTGGCAACGACTTTGTGACCGGACACGATACGATGTACAGTCAGCGGTAACTTGATTTTATTTCAAATGAACCAGATCCAGATTCCGTCAGATAAAAGTACATACTACAATAAGATTACAAAAACAACATAAAAACTACTCAAAGTGTAAAACGTATTTAAATTTAAAAATAATATATGTAATATTGAAATATAAGTCGCAGTTGATTGACAGACGAAACCCACAATATTCTCACTCACTCAGTCACTGGTACGAGTAAAGGAATCTAATTAATATCACAATCACGGTGATTGATATAATGAACCGGTTTCACTTTCACAACTTTGACATTTTATCACCTCGCCGAAGTAACGTAGTTTTAATTAAAATATCGTGGGCTGATATTTATTAAACGATGAATTTGATAACTGTTACGAAATATTTTAAAATTTAAAAAGTTTAAACCGTCGGTATCGGTAAATATATAAGAAAATATGATCATATAGTACTAAGAAATAATAGTGGATACAAAATTTTACTCCAAAATACTAAGAACTGTATAAGTTATTCACATATTATACCAATAAGTAAATTGGGAAAATTAATTGGAGAAAATTAGACAAAAAAAAACACCGATATTTCGAATACCATTGAACTTTATGAACAATATGATTTAACAAATTTGTTCTTTCTAATCGTAGTGTCTTGTAGATACATTCAAATTCTGTTAATGAATATTTTAACAAGAATTATTTTTATAGATTCTCATATCGGTTGAATATTCCGTATTTTATCATATATTATAATGTTCCAAGTGTATGTTTATATGTTTATTTTCTTATATGATTGGTACTGATTTTTGAATGGTGGCTCCAAAACTCGAATAAAGTAAATAGTGTGGAAAATTAAGACAACTCATACAATAACAATAACAATTAATTTAAAAGAAAGAAAAATCTCGATTATAAAATTGAATTTATGTGTGTCGCTGTATTTCTATTGTGGTGCCGACTTGTCTGGTCCGTTCCAATTGAACAAAGATCCCGACAAAAATGATAAAATAAAAAACAAATACGTATTTGGGAATTGCCAACCACTGTCACTTAAAAAACTCCCCGTTCGTTACTAAAGTACTTGTGAACTAATGGACGAAATCTCGGGAAACAATTAAGACCGCAAAGGTCAGCCGGCATTTCTTAGTAATTGCGTTTCCTTCAAAATTTATTTCAAAACAATTAATTTAGTTAATTAAGTAGTAATCAGGTTTGGTAAATATTGATAAGGAAATAATTTGGAAATTTTAAGGAATCAGTTTTATTATTTACGTCACTTGCGTCACTTTAACCACTTCAGTTAACCTTAAACCTTCAAAAAAACCGTAAACCTACTAAAAAAAAGTATATGCAGTAAATTTTACCAGGGACTGGAAAAATAGAGCACACGTTAGCTAACGCTTGCTTTGATTTAAAATAAATTATACAACATAGGGTTCAACACCCGACAACTAAATAATGACGCCTCAAATTATATTTTATCAATAACCCAATGGATCCTTTTTATAATTCTAAAATAACAGTTTATAAGAATTATGTAGCAACGAAAAATTAACAAAATTCTCTTCTGAGGTTTTTGGAGGTATTTTTGTGTTGTGGTCGCATTTGAATTTTTAAACCTTAAACAGTGATAACATTTCAATAAATATAATACACTAATGTATAATAACGTAACTTTTGAATGAAAATATATGAATGTTGGATGTCGAATGTTGGAGTCGCAGTAGCGCTTACGTTACATTAATGTCTATGAACTAGATATTATTATATTTTTTCGGTGAAACGTCTTTTGTAATTAGTTAAAAATATTTATGGTCAGTTTATTTATTACACGTTACGAAAATTAGTGTGTGGTGAAATTTTGAGAAAATTTGTGTTGTGATTGTGGGTTACATTGTTGTGAAATTCGTTTAAAGGTTATATGAAGTTATAAATCAAAATTAGAACTTAAATGTTAAAAAGTTTGGAATTACTTTTTTGTAATATTAATTAGCAAAGGTATACATATACCATCAGGCCGAACCTGTGCCACCTTAAATAAAATCCTGTTCTTTTTATACATGTATAAACAGTAAATTTTAATATCTTTAACGGATATCCGCAAGATATCGGTTGCCTACTTCATTAATTATATATTTTAATGATAATTATAACAGGAAATATAACTGGTATAAATTCTATCAAAGCGAATTGATATATCCACTGGAGCGTACTACGGTTTATGCAAATTTTGTTTGAACTAACCGTTATATTAGATCTACTTACATTTGATAGCAAATGTAAATACACAGCCGTAAACAAAAACTGTAGTTCAAAAGGAGATCTGTAACTGGTTGGATGTTTAGCTGGCGGGAAGTTCAAATATTGATTGACCATGAAACAAATAGTATTTTATAGAAAACCAATTTGTTAATTCTAAATTGAAGGAAGAAGACCTCAGTGTTTGATTTTAAAACTTACCCGGAAAATTGTAAAATTCTGGAAAAATTGAAAATGCCTTTATCTATGCGATGTTTACTACTATACGTCTAGCTTTTTGTAAAACTATAAAGAAGTTTTATTAGATAATATAACTAAACTTCTAACTATAATCATATTATTTCAAGACAAATCTTTATATTCTTTGAAAATCAAAGTCCTCAAGAAACAAGTGCATTGTGCATGAAGGGACAACGCCCCTATGACAATCTGATCTCGTTCCAGCGAAGAACAAAACTCTGGGTCCAGTGAAGCATGTGATTCCAACTTCGGTTCGAGGAGCGCTCCAGTATGTAGAAGATGAAGAGAATACTGGAATCAGTCCATGGCGACCCAATGAGAGGACAGCAGACAATCCGACAAGCAGTGGAGCTCCACTTGTTGGTAACTACAGATATATCAAGTATCGAGATGACCTGTACTCGTATCCGAACCCGAACCCGGTGGCTGCCAGAGAAGATGGTTCACAGCAGAGACAAGATCAACCACTATGTGATAAAAGCCGTTTACAAAACCATTTGTTTTAGCGAACGCTAATATTTTATTTTATTGATTCTAAGACGCCATCAATTGTAACTCAAATTTGAAGATAAAATACATTTCTTACTATCGGTCGTTGGAAATTTTCGAAACTTTTTTTAATTTTAAAGAGTAAATCGACTAAATATGTTGTAAATATGAGAATTTTGTAATTCTCTTGTATTCGTTTTTACCTACTGAATCAATATTAGGTTCAGATTTATCAGAATTTGATTATTTTGAGCCTCTTGCGCTTCTTGTTTATAGATATGTTTCCCAAGACAATTTCTAGGGTTCCTAGTTTTCTTTTTATACATGATTAAAAATAGTCATTTTCCATACAAATCATAATTTTTAGGTCAATTTCACCACATAATATAACTTTTAACTATTCAAAAATGGTGACACGGCTTTCAAAAACTAGGTGTATATAAAAGAATCTTTTCTGTAACTATTGCAAAAAGAAAATTATCAAAAGGATACCTATATACGAAGATATTTAAATAAAACCAGTAAGAAACAGTAAGTATAAGTTATAAGCCGGCCACGTTGCAAATTCCAATTTGAGCGGGAAATTCAAAATCGGAATAAATATTTTATAAAATATAACAATTTATTTGTCAAAGAACCAAATCACGCATGCGTCAACATACGTAAATTTACAGCGTTGCCAAATTTATTATTCCTTTTTCAAAATATTTAATTTGAATTTAAATTGAATTAATATAAATTTGATATTAATTATAGGTAATTTTTCATTTATTTAACTATTATATGCATAAAAAAATCATTTTAACTAGCAAATAGCAGTTTAATAGGGAATTGAAAAATTCATTTTCAAAGATACAGTCCCAATATTTGCTCGTCCCTCATGTACTTCGTATTTTGCATTTGGTATTACCGAGAAATAAACTTTTTGCATTGACGGTACGTCCTTGTGTCTCCTTAAAGAGAATTCTATATTGTGAAAAATTACAAAAATATTGGATATTTGATTTCCTCATAGCCAATATTTATTAATACTCTCAAGATAATACAGTTTTACAGATCTTAACACACGACTTACAAAACAATTGTGATCAGTGGTGTTATGTTAGTTATTATACCTTATACTTTGATTCTAATTGTTGATAAACAATTAGTAAATAATAAATAAAATATGTCCGACGAGCATTGATGCTAAACGCTGAATGCTGTGTCTTCGGGTTTAATCTCCGGATCACAATTATATTGTCTGGGGTTTGGTTGTTATTAAGTTAATTTAATTATATGCATACATAATCATAATTTTTTTTATATTCATAATTATTAGTACTGAAACCCCATTACTCCAAATTCTCCAAATTCATTACTTTCTTCAAATTTCATACGATTTTTTTGAAAAGAAGTCTTATTACTAGCGAACGAAAGTCAGGAATACTGCTACTAGTCTAATGTGTTATTTCTAGAGCCCAACTGCAGCACAAACATTAGATTCAGATGCTCGCATTTAGAATCCACTGATCAGATATTCAAAGCAGATAAATACATTACGAGTACCATGTTTTGGAATACCATATCAAGTTTACGAGTCTAAGCACACATTTACTCATAAAATTGATATTAAATTTGTTATGCTTGTTGAACACAAGTATTCACATGTATTTTGTACGGTGGTATTGTAATGTACCCGTCACCGTAGCTGGTGATGCATCGATGCATCAGTGCATCTACCTGCTGATATTGAAGCTGTAGCTATTACTTGTGGAATTGTGTAATGATTTCAACAATCTGGTGACAAATAACTATATTTAGCTTTGTGGTTAAGAAACTATTTCATAAAAAAGAGGAGCGTTGACTTCTAAGACGTAGTAACTTGTGATAAATTAAATTATGATTCATTTATTTGTTAATATATAAATAGCAAAGACAAAGTCCAGCTGCAAAGGGTGCATAACCTATCAACAGAACTTGAAAGGAGCAGACGCGTAAAATTAACAAACATTATGTGTTACGTAGCACTACGTTTTTGAAAACCCAAGGTATGAAAATTCGTCGATCCCGGGTTTAAAATTTTGGAAAACCAACGGATTCAGGTGAAGTGAAAAAGCAAAACAAAATTGAAAACGTCTGAATCTTCAAGACTAGGCGAGTGATTTTATTGAGTAAAGTATATAAGAAATATGACTTAATATTCCTTAGATATTGTACTTGCATTTTTAATTGAAATTAAATTGAAATATATAGGTTATGTTTAAGTTCAACATTTTGATATTCCAAACTTAACTGCATGTTGAAACATTATTGCAAATATTCGTATTACGTTTCACCAAAAATACATTTTCTAAAGAGAAAATATTTCATATAAAATCCGGAAAACGAAGTCCCGATTTTTATTGAAAATCCTATCACACGATCCCCTGAAATCTAATAAAAACAAAATAGTCTTTGGGTTTTCTTTTGTAAATGAAGAAACCGTGGTATTAATCTTTAATTTAATTAATTAATTATTTCTTTTTCAATTTTAAGTCAACAAATTCGTTCTTGTCTTTGATATTATCCTTGCAAAAATACAGTTAATATTTGTTTTCGATCTTGTTTTCGTATTTATTATTTTCCCTTCAAATTTAACACCAAAATGTTTTTGTTATCCCAATTTACATTGGACCTATGCCATACGCGACATAAGAAACTTCATCTCTGTACGAGTATTTTTAATTACATAGAATTACACGTTTCGATGCTCACGTGACATTGCAGGAATTCCTGTCATTACTAAATTAAAGTTATAACCTTGTTGTTACGTAAAAGAAGAAAACAACTTACCGATTTGTTCTCGAACACCATCATCTACAACGACTCGGCCGACTGCACCTGTAACAAAGTAAGGTGCAAATTATCACCAGGTAAATATACACAACACATAATTGCACATACAAAGTTCAAATGTTATCTTTTATTATGTGTAGTAAGGAGAGTTTCTTAACAAACGTATTCTTTAACACGATCATGAACTGAAACGTATATACCCGTATGCCCATACGTACGAGTAATATAAAAACATGTTTTTATGTACAGTTGAACCTCGTCTTAACGATGCCGATACATTTATCTCTACGCTAACGATATGTATTGTTATGGAGAGGTTATTAGAAAATTATGCGTAAAGGTTATGAACATATATGTCATATTTTATTACCACATCACATTAAAATCGAAATTATTTTCTGAGTACCAAAACAGATTTGTTATTTAGAGGCCATTCATTACGTCACACGCAAAGGGGGAAGAGAGTGTCCCCAAAGTGTGACAGAACATGGCAAGAGGAAAAGAGGGGTCATTAGATTCGTGACGTCACATCTAATATAAGATTCTTCTTCCAAGAAAAGATACCGTACTCAAACAAAAAAATATTTATTTTAATGTGTGATGTCACAACAGGATGTGGCGGTTTACAATGTGTGAAGAGGGGGGTTGACGTAATTTACAGATGACCCCTTATTATAAAGAAATCGTTCTTTTGGTCCCAACAATGATAATGTAATAATCTCGTATCATAATTAAAATATTAAGAAAAATAAGTCAGTGCCTATTTGCAATAAATTTACCCAAAACTTTATTGTTGGCTTCATTTTTGGATTGAGAGGCTCTACTACGATAGTTATAGAATACAATTCATAAAGTGTTCTTTAAAGAAAACTTAACAAAGTGAATGTCAAATTATTCCCGTGTTGACACGGGCTGTGATAATGCATTCTATAGGGCATAGAGTAGTGGTAAACACCGCGTGTGCGGAGACCTTCGATAAGTAATCTGAGAAAAAGTACATATTTTCAACCAATGATTTAATAGCTATTTTTCCTTATCTTGCAAAAACTAATTTGTAATCGACCTGTGATACTAGCATATTATTTTCCTGATCGTTTGGCAGAGAACATCTGTAGTCTGAAATGAAATGAATTCACTCCATGAATTTACTGTATACGAGGTGTGTTCTGTAAATTTATAGCCCTGTACCTAATTTCTATGCCAAATTTGACCAAGATCGATTAATTTGTTTGTTCACAGCAGCAGATTAAATCAGTCTACTTCAGTATTATGACGATTTTTGGTTTATGGCTTTAATCAATTCAAAAAGGGTATCCTCAGTGGCAATTTTAGTTTCTGGGACATAAAGAAGAACAATTTCTTACTACCATCAAGATCTGCGGCGGTTTCAGGCAATCTCATAATCAGACTCTTCTACGCACACCACCGTGTCCCGATATGTCCCTAGCTACGCCACTGACATATCGCAAACATTTTGCGCACCGCCACAAAATTACATATATAATTAATTAACATCAAGCACGAAACACGTTTACATCATAAATCTAAATCGATTTGCATACGAGTTTACATATCGAATGAAATGTAGAAAAGATTTATGCAAAACCCGGTTCTACTTCTATGAATAAGAATTTAATCTGTAACTTTAGATGCATGAGTTCAAATGATATTAATGGATTACTATAAACAGGCACGGATGCGAGTTAGTGCAAGTACAAGATTGTATTGAAAGTCCTGTAAGTCTGTACGAGTCTGCAAACCTTTCATCAACAAGTATCAGTATCCGTAAATAATCAATTACAAAAATGAGCGTCACTATTGATAAAGCAAATAGCTATAAATCCTGTCCCTGTATGTTGGTATTGTGATACGATGTTGCCATCGCCGAACGCCGGACGCCGGTCTCTGGACGCCCACGCTGTCTGATCTGCCAGGTGGATATTTACCTGAACGTTTACATCGAATACTACAGTGCCGAACTTAGCTAATAGACGACGTTAACGCAGAAATAAGCATACGTTAACTATTGATAAACATCGTTAAGGTGATCATCTCATTCAAGCTTCATCTACATCTCTCTTGTCATTTATTTCCTTTAACTTCCTAATTTCCTAATTTCATTCATCCATTTTAATTCTTCTTTCTTCCCTTGCAAGACTTCTATCAGGTCTACTTCACTTTAAACTTCTCCAGACACTTATTCTTAATGTGATCTATTTTTTCTAATTCCTTATCAAACATCCCACATAATTTCTCTTCCTCTGTACCACCTTCTTCATTGACTATTTGACATTTTCTTTCCTTTACCTCTCTGTTTTTCTAAGTATTGCGACATTCTTTTCGATCATAACAGACTGTATTTGGTATTGCACTTTACTTTATCCAACCTCTCCATTCTATTCTGTTGTTGGATCTCTATGTCTCTTTCTTTTATCAGATTCCATAGCTCTCTTCCTTCTTCTCTTAGTCTTACTACCTCCGCCTCCGCTATTCTGATTCCTTTTCCCATATTGTATTCCCACCACTTTGGTCCGATTAAGTAAGTTTTTGTCAACGCCGATTTTACATTAGACTTAAGAACATAGAAGTACAATAAGTAACATTAGAAATATTACGTAATAAATGTTTTAGCATTCAAGAAATATGCTTAGATTTCAAGATACCTACAGAACCTCTTTCACCTAAATAGTAAAATATATACGATCTTAAAATTGGAACTCTTCAATCATATTTTTTAACTTCCTTTCTATAAACACGTGCTTTATAAAATCTCTAATTTATCCTTTTGTATGGAATCAGTCTTGGACTGGCTCTGTCTACCGTTATAGATATAAAACAGTCGAACACATATTGAAAAACATTAGTGCAATTCAAATACAGCATACTTCATGTGAAACAAGAAATAAGAACAAGACCAAAGGTATCAGATATGTTGAAGGCGAAAGGGCACAAAGTATCCAGAGATCGAATGGTTATGGTACTGAGTTGGTTGACTGTGATAGCATAGGGCATGGGAAGAAAAATGGGATGGAATGGGATGGGAGAGGAAAGGATAAAGACTCTAAACACCACTGGGGATATGTATAAATCAGTAAACAGGACAAATAAATATGCGTCCTACGCTTTTCAAGTGCCAATACATCGCCATATTTTTACGTTATAGGATATGACCAGGTCTAGTTGGAAGATACATCTTCTCTTGTGGATGGTGGAGTAGGGGGATACGCCCCACAACTTCTCTAAATCGAACTATACATTTTATAGAGACTTTTATTAACAAATCAACTAGCATGCTGATTTAAATGCTATAAAGATAGAACTAGCATCGGAAATAAGATGATGGTAAATAAAATTAAGAATAGAAAAGTTATTCAAAGTGTAAATCTAGTACTAATCTAGGAAGAATGTAGCAACAAACTTGCAATTGACCTGTTATGTCCGGTAGTGGCAAACAGTGCACAAGAAAATCATTTTTTCGTTTATGACGAGTCATAAAAATATGTACATATGACTATTTAATAAATAAATAATAAATTTAAAAATAATTTTAAAAGTGTAATTGGGAAAAGTATTCACATTCCCATATGTTTGTGATTCTTTTAATAATATACCCAAATGTATTTTTAATGAATATAATTATTTGGGGACCCGTTGCGTCGCCTCGATCTGCTGCACAGAGTGGGGCCACAGGGCCATGGGGTAAACGAGCTCAAACTGCGCTTGTTTTGCATGTACAAAGTTACTAGGGATATGAACCGAAGCACTTTAAAAACTGTAACCTGTAAAGCCACTAAAGGTCGGCAGATTTCTTGAGGTATACATGTATCAATCGATAAAATCGATTTAATAAAGAACATAGCAAGTACTCTTGCATGTAGTTTAATGGTAACAAAGTGTAGTACTTTATTTAAAACATGCAGTGCAAGCAATGTTAACATCACTAACAATATGGCCATAACAGTACTTATAATTTATTAATGTGCAATAATCTTATTTAAAATTGAGTTGTGAATAATATCCTAAATTTTGTTTTCATGTTTTAAATTGCGTAATATTTCAGCAAAATTAAAAAAAAAAAATACAAAAAAAATATTTTTAGGTTTGATGTTCTGTCGTTCCTACGCTCTTCCCACCCGTATATTGCTGTCTCTCTTCTACAACAGAGATATGGTTACTTAAATGATATAAATTCTATACATGACGAGACGTGCAAGAGAAATACGCACAAGAGGTGTAGATATAGTAATAGACAGCAGATAATGACAGAAACATGGAGCCATAAATTGACAAAAATCAAAAAAATTAACGAGCTATATTTCTTTCAATTAAATTTTAAAATTAATATAAATATTTGTCGGTAAAGGTACACTATTTTGTATTATATGACTCTATGATCTTACTAACTGTTTAAATTTATTTTAAATTGAATTTCTAAATTAACAAAGCTTAAAGTCATTGCTTCCGTTTCAAGTTTCGGTGCCTCTTTTCTTCTTATTTTTACTCCTTCTACTTCCTACTTTCGCTATCCATCTTCTTCCTTCTTTCTCCCATAGCAACAGGGCTCCTCATGTGTTCCAGTTGTTCCTTCCCGTTTTTCATATCCCCCCTTCAATATTGGCTTCCTTTTTCTCAGTTATATAACCCCTATTTTGCGATCATTTGAGTTTCTTTACTTCTCTTTCTAAGTTTCTAGATATCATTTATGATCATAATGAATTTAACTTGGCAACAACCAAACCTAGAAAATATCATTCTGGTTCGGAAATCGAACTTGAAGATACAGCAGTCAGGGTCAAGTTTCAATGCTGTCACTGACTGCGTCGTCCAAGTCTTTTCTTAAATGATAACATTTATTATATTTTTTTAAATGAAGAATTCAATTCCTTTTTACATTAAACTTGCCCTACTTCCAACGTAAACGTTTTTATTAAATATAAAAAATTAATATAGTTCAATGCAACCAAATTCTTATGTATATGGCCTTATTAGTCCAAATATAAACTATTGATTGATTACAAAAAGAATAATTTCAAACAAAGTATTTCCTCACTTGGAACTAAACAAACATTTTAATTGTTTATTTATCAGTGAATCTGTTCTAAACGTTTGTTTATTTACATTTACATCACACATCATATGTTCGGCGTTCCTCCCACGGAGATGACCTACTGGCTACTGACTCCTGACGCGGCTGCGGGCTACTTTACTGACTCATCATCGGCGCGGGCGATGCCTAGCCGAGTTGCTGTATAGAATGTGATACGAGTATAATTTTACAGCCTTCCCCACTTCATCATACGTAATTCCATCTATTTTGTTCTTAATCTATATTTAGAAATAATACTACATTCTGATGATCTTCTTTAAAAACTTATTTGTAAAAATATAGAAACATTTTCGACATAGATTATTAAACAAAGCACATTGCTAAAAAAAAAAATGTCTGTATATTTTAAATGGTTTCTGTCTTTGAAGACTCTTCTTCTTTTTTCGCCATATAGTCTGCATTATCACTTACTCTACCATAAATTGCTAAAAACTTTTGAAGTAATTATTTCCGTTCACTTTAGAATCCAATTTTTAACATTTCAAGTTGATATAAAATTTATTCGTGAGATTTAATAAAAATATATAATGAAGATATTGCAAAAATTTTAATTAAATTTGATTGTTTTAAACTTTAATGTTTCATTATTACATGATGTAATATTTTTAATTAAAATCTGATGCACGGAATTTATTTTTTTTATTATAAACGGAGCATGACCTGTTGCTCGTGATGGGATGACAGGATTACGCAATTTTAAGCAATTCCAGTAATAATTATTGTAATTTAGAATATGTATTTCATAAATATGGTATCGAGGGTCGGGCTACAAGGGCCCCAAACGTCTGAAACCAAAAATTCGAAAAATGTTATCCACAATCTCACTTAAACTCTAAGGCCGTACTTAGCTCAGTTCTTAGGAGTATTAATTGTAAGTAATAACGTATAATCAATATATAATTATTTTAATTCAATCCGAGCGTCTTTGTTCCTTTTGTGAAAAATCTTTACCCATCTTTACTCATCCAGTGATGAGTTATGAATGGCACCGAAATGTTACTTTTTTTTGTGACGTCAGCGGAGATTCACTGACAATGCCTCATTTCTTGATAATTATTTATGAAAATTTTACAACGTATTCTTTAAATGTTACGTTGTTAAAATGTTAAAAAACGTAATGCCAGGTAAAATTTTTTACGTTAAATAATACATGAGTTTACGTTTTGTGTTTAAAGAGAAACGTCATTTCCTATCTACATTCACTCACGAATAATGTTTTAAATATCACAACGGGAACAGACAGGCATGTAGCTTTTGTATTTTAAAAATACTCATTTTAGTAAACACTTTTATCTTCGTTATTGTGAAATAGTGTTTATCATGCACTAAGACTTGTTTGACTCATTCCCCATAGGCAGTCATTGTTTAAGTTGTGTTTGGCGACTAGTGAGAATGCACGCAAATGTCATATCTGGGCGGTGAATTCAATCATACCCACTGTTCAACTCAAAAAGGTCAAGAGCCACATGTGTTATCGTCGCGGGTATATGAGCTCTGCCTTAAGGTCAAAAGGGCCTGACATTTACTATCTGCTATCTATATTTAAAGTAAATATTTTAAAATTATATTGTACACTTAATAGTTTTTCAGTTTATAAAAAACAATGCATACCAACTGCATAATGAGGTTGCAAACGCAAAAGCGATGACATTTTCCAAAATAACAATTTCTTCTTCTTTAATATGTTTCTGAACTACTATTTTAAATGTGTCCAGTGACAGTACCGAATCTACTTATTATTTCATTTAACCCAGTAAACAATTTGGTGAAGTGTCCTGTTTTGTGACGTTTCTATCTCTATTGTACTTCAATTATAGTTCGCATCAACTTTATCTTCATTTGTATTCCGACAGGTTTCGCCATTTGAGCTGATAAAATAGACATTTCATATGAATGACTTTGAGAAGCTGAACTGTAAATGAACTATTTCATGGCAAAAAAAATCATGCGCATCTTCAATATGATGGCAAAATGACTCCTAAACGTTAATATGAAATCCTAAACACAAAGAAGACTGCGGTCGTTCTTGTACTAAGTTTCATCTATCCCAGAGAGTTTGAATATATACGACTGCGTGTAAAACGTAGTGCTGTACTTTGATCTACAAACGTATTAACCTATTGACAACTGACCACTTTGGCCACGACGCCTGGTGGTCAAAAGAAGTACTAGTTCTGGTGTGCACTTGATACGCAATTTTGATTGGTTTAGTATAAATTTTTTAACCGTACGGAAAAAATGCAAGTTAGATAAATTGTAGAGAATTTAAATGCGCATCTAGCCGTACTATTTTAAAAATTTAAAAAAAATATTTTACCATAGTTTTTGTGTTTTTCTGTTTTTGACCTCACGTTTTTTGACCATAACTAGGCGACAAAATCAAAAAGTCCACGTTGTTTGTTCTACAAGTTGTAAAACTTATTGTTTTAAACATATTTATACATTAGAAAAAAAAACACTTTTCATATAATTTTATGAAAAAACGTGAAAAAACGTGGACCAACAAAAATTAATTTTCAACATTTACGAAACGTTTTTTCTCGTTTTTTCATAAAATTATATGAAAAGTGTTTTTTTTTCTAATGTATAAATATGTTTAAAACAATAAGTTTTACAACTTGTAGAACAAACAACGTGGACTTTTTGATTTTGTCGCCTAGTTATGGTCAAAAAACGTGAGGTCAAAAACAGAAAAACACAAAAACTATGGTAAAATATTTTTTTTAAATTTTTAAAATAGTACGGCTAGATGCGCATTTAAATTCTCTACAATTTATCTAACTTGCATTTTTTCCGTACGGTTAAAAAATTTATACTAAACCATATACTTGTGTATCACAACGTCACTGTTTGGATTATCATTATTTTTACCACATTTTATCAAATGTCCAGCTTGCAGAATTTTTTCTGCATTTCTAACAATTTTCTGAGCTGGATTTGATCCAACCCAGTGAAAAAGTTGGTTTAAAGAAAACATAAATAATTAAAATTCATGACACTAATTCAATGTAAACTTATGGTTAATTCTTTGGTTGCACACCAGCAGTAGCCATGTTTTTTAAGCCCCGCCTACTGGTCCGTTGTCAATTGCTGGCTGAATCCTTAAGAACGTTAAAGTTAGAACGACTTTTTATTGGTATATAAATCTTTAATAGCAAAGAATATTAATTTTAAATTTATAACGCCATTTGTTATTTCCTAATTCCTAATTTTAATGCGGGCGGGTGGTTTTATTGCGTAAAGTTAATTACAAAGAAGAACGTTATAATTTATTTATAATTAACCAACTAATTATATAATAATCAAAAATTAATTAAAGTGAAACTCTGTTAATAGATTAGATTTGACCTTTTCGTCAAGCCACGCATAATTGTGACGTTATAAAATTAATTAATGTGCTTGCCGTTGATTGATTAATTAAAAAAAGAAGAATTGATTTTATATAGTTAATCTAATGTATTATAAGTAAGTGCTTACTTTTAACATTAATTCAATTAAGTTATTACATTAAAATGTTCTACATATATTTTTTTATATTTAATTCCAGTGGTGTTAAACCTATTGTATATGTGCATCAATATTTAATTAATGTTATAAAAAGGAATTGCTTGCATCAAACGGATTGAATAAATCGTGGCAGAGAACGAAAGGCGTATGCAGGGACAGCATTTATGCGAGCAGGGAGAACATTAGTCCAACAAAACAAAAACAAGATATGTGTTACACCACCGCTGCCTAATAAGTTTATGATTATGTAAACACTTACATCAGTTAAACTTAAAAATGGGTGTTTCATAAGCTATAAATGATCGAATGTTTTAAATTTTGTTGGATAGAGACAAATTGGATCTGATTTCTGTGTGGTTTTTTTTAAGTTAAGAAAGTCATCGAATACAATTATTTAGAAAGAAAACGTGGATATTTTTTCGTTACACTTATATGCATATTCTCTAGTAATTGAGTTATAAACAACATATCCTAGTTTCTGTAAAACTGTTCTGTATATTGATAAAGTTGGCTAATAGCGTCTCAAATGTCTAATTACTTTTTAATCTCAATATTACAGGACATCTTAATAAGTTGTTTTTATGCGCTTAAACATTAAATGGATCAAAAGTAATATACAATTAGTAATATCCCAAATATCATCCCGATTTCTACAGTCTTCACTTCTATGCATTGTCATCTCTTCTATATAACAAAGCTGTGCCACACACAATTTCTTTATAAACCTAGATAGTAACTTAAATAAACCCTGAAAAAACACAGCAGTTTTTCAATATGATAATTATTGTTTTATTGGTAAAAGCCACTTACTTTAGTATCAACGTGGAAAGTGATTGTATCTATTCCCACCACATGAGTTGAGCTGTCAATTGTGACCAGGGGCGTAACTAGGCCTTTAGGGACCCGGGGCAAGGATGCAAATGAGGCTCTCTGAGCAAATAATGAAACATATTTTCCCTCCCACGATTCATACATTTATTTCCAATAAACAGTAAGATATTCGCTGTATATATTACGACTTCATTTTTACATCATCTTGCGAGCACAGGATATTTAGCCTATTTACGCCGCTGTTAGAATCTATTCAATTGATAAATTACCGAAAAGAAGATATTTACATGCAAAAAACCAGATGACAATAAAAAAAAAACTAGATCTAAATGGAAAAACACAAATGTGGTAGCACTGCAACAGAGTTAAAAATATTACTCCTTACAGCAGGCTCGACTAACAGATAGTGTACATATTATTAAGGTAGAGAATGGTAAATAAAATCGATTACTTATTACTTATTAATACAAATTCGTAACGTTAAAAATATGGCTAAAAATTAAGCGGTACAAAATTTTTTTAATTTAAACTAGCTATATCTATGTCAAATTTGGTTACTTAAATAAATGAAATATTAGCATATGTTTCAATAAAATGTTTAATACAAACCAATTAAAACATATAGACTAGTAATGTAAACAAAAATACACGTGCAACTAATATGAACACTTGTAAAAACACCTTTTTTGAACCTCTGTTGTCATGTACTCTTGTTGATTTATATTTCTTTAGTTTATTTAATTTTATAAGTGTCATATACATATATTGACAATAACTTTTAAATGAATATTAACACAAATTTTAATTTAAAAACTATTTGAACACAGACTTATAAAGATGAAATAAACAACACAATACACAATTAATTAAGTATATCAACAGTTAATTATTTATATCATGCATATACGATTAATTAAATATTTAAAACATATGCATCAGTTGTAAAATAATCCTACTAGGCCGCATATTAATTAAACTTATGTAATTAATTAACACAATCTAGATTTTAATGAAAGTACACTCAAACGTCAAACTTAACCTCACTTTTCACTTGTTGTATTTAGTTTCCCCTGCAACTGCAACTTTTAATGTTATTTCTTGTTCGTTCTCTGTTTTGTTTTTATCGTGTTCGGTATTCGGTATTCGTTATAGCCCGATGCCGTTGTTTTTTCCGTATAGCCCGATAGCACTGTGCCTGTACTCTATAGGTTAGTACCCGTAGCCGATGCGTATGACTGACGTACACCCGTACAATGCTACAAGCAGAGGCAATGTGTTGTAAAAACATGGATGAGGGGGAGAGCGGGGCGGACGAGCAGCGGTCTGGAGAAGGTCGGAGGTCATGGACGGACCCGCTGACACTCAACCTGTGACCTCATGTCGGGAAACCAGACCCGCATTTAGTTGTATACGAGTATAATAAAAAGAATTTATTTCATTTGTTTAAAAATGTTTGCATTGAAGAAATGCGTGTATTTGATTTATAGTTTGTGTTAAGAGCTTCTGTCAGATGATAAAGATGTTGTAAATCTAATGGACCAGATAAATTAAGAAACAATAAAATATTCAGAAGACCAATTAACTATTAGCCCACTAAGCTATTGAAAACTACTGAGCGACATTTGTCGTTCGAGAACTTGGATACCGCCGACAGATCACAGATACACCCTAGCCAGCCTATAGATCTCTATGAGGTCCAAACTCCACAATCACCGTTAAAGTCCAGCAAAAATGTATAAAAATAAAGACTCTTTTTAATGATTGTAAACAGCGCTATGTGCACCAAAAATAGCAAATGGGTGGTGATGAGCACTACATTGGGACCACATAATCGCTGGCAAAACCAAAATAACAACTGGAAAAAAACCGTTTCCTCATAGAACTCATGTGATAAAAAACATTCTCTCGATGCCGCTATAGAACAACAACAGATTGTCCTCAAAGCCTCCTTATTAAATTTTTAACATTCGCAAGAAATTAAGCGGTCTCGTTGTGGGTGCATTTGCATATAACACAAGTGAAATCAATTACAACCGTCTCCGAAACGAGTGACTTTTGAGCAAGCACTGGTTTGACAGCTCCTATGAACGCCTGAGGATTGTGTTTGTTGATGCTAAAATGGTTTATTAAATTCGCAGTAGATATATTACCTAATCCCACCCTGGCTTCACATACAATGCATGGCCTATGTATCGTTTATTTATAGTTTTCAACCGAACATAACATTCACGAGACGTTCATTTTAATTTTTTATTAATATTTTACAACCTGTCATCATTAATTACGAATTCCAAAAAATAAAATGTTATTAATATTAATAAATGTTTAACCATTAATGTAATAATAATTAAAAATCGATGTAAAGATTTACGTTGAGGTAATGTAACATAAATGTCATGTATTTGTATAAAAATGATTTTGTTATTACTTTGTTGCTTAAATGTAATCATTTCTAGTTAATGAGATGATTGATTTACTTATAGAGGTTAGATTAATGTTAATTGCACTTGTTGGAGATTTGTTGGTTATTTCATATATCAAATCGTAAAATTTTATATACTCGTACCTAAGGATTACTTTCTCAGTAGGTTTTAACGGCTGATACCAGCATAATTTGTTGCAAAAATACTAATAAGAATATAAATTATAAATAACTACGGGTATATTAAAATTTAGCAGAATGTGGTCATATTTTTCTAAATTGTATACTTCGCAATCCACTACAGTACACTTCTCTTGCTAAGTGCTAAATCTGATGCCACTATACAAAGTAGCAGATTTAGGTCGATAGAAGCCTGTCTTTATTGAAATTAATTTTGTTTATTTTATTATGCGCATAAAGAACAATTTTTGAATTTGTAACATTGAATTTAGAAATGATGGTGGGTTGCTCAAGTTTAAGGTAGTATGGCCGTAAACCCACCTTTCTTAAGAATTTGATAAAATTGAAATAAAGTGTTATTCTAAGTGTATTTAATTTGTCAAAAAAAATGAAATTTTTCCATCGATTGTGAAGCGATGGTAAGCATGATAAAGTATAAAATGAAAAGACATAAAGACATAATTTCGTATATATCTGATAAACCGAATTAATATTTAATAAAACAAAGAATTAGGAAAATCATTTTCTTTTATCGATTTGTTGGAAAGATATAAATATTCTTATCTTTGTTAAAATAAAAAAAAAATAATAGCCGTGTAGTTTAATTATATTTAGAGCATGTGTGATTATATTAGAGTATAGTCTCCAAAAAAATAAATTAGTCTGCATTAAGTATTTAAAAGTTTTCGTATTGACTGTCGGACTATGATTTTCTCTCCGATTGTCACGGGCGAATTATCTTTAACGTGTAATTTATAAAGTGTGCCTTTATATATCCATATAACACACTAGGAATACGTAGTACCTATAATTATTGTAATTATCTAATTTTATAGCTACTGAAGATACAATCACCAGTACTATATAGCACTGTTACTGTGGAAATGTTTACAAAAAAATATATTTGATATATTAATAAATTAAAATCAGAATACAATGATTTATGAATTGGTTTAGTCTCTGTGGTTTTAAAGCCCATTTCCACTCACTGAGTTTCAGTGTTAATTTAAGGTTTTAACCTAAAATGTAGGTTTCAGTTTGTGAAATTTAAAGAAATCAAATTAACTATATTAAATACAATAATTTATGTTAAATAATGATAGTAATTATTACAAAATAATGTATATTACTGACGCCTGATTTCTTAAGTTCAAAATTACATTTAAGTATAATAACAGTAAGTGGGATTGCGGCTTTAATGCGTTTTCTTGATTGTTTTTCTAAATGGGAATGTACATTGTACCTCTTCTTTATCTTTTGTAAACTTATAGGTATATAACTGAAATTGCATCAATCCAAGCTTAGTGTCATTAGAAAAAAAATATGTAACGTTAATTGCAGTTTTATGAAACTCTCCGCTCAGAGAATAAGGGCGCTCAAACACTGAAAACACAACAATTTTGTTTTCGTATTATATTTTCTTAACCCGTACTGAACAGTCGTGTATTTTGTTGTCGTATACCTTAAATACAAACAAATATCTGCATAATATAAAAATATACCCACTAAACACAAAAATAACATTAAAAAAAGTAATGTATAAAATAGCAGATTACGTGTTGGAAAATCCAGAACAAAAAGAATATTTTGGATCTGGGTTGAGAACGAAACATATAATTCATTGGCTCTGTTGTTATACTGTTACTTCGTTTCTTAGTACCTGATTTCAGTACATCACCGAGGTCAAGACATAGGTCACATCAGGAGAAAGCAAATAATTAACAAATATAAAATCTTAAGCAAAACACATTTTAAAAGAAATTAGCTAAAAGCTTGTTTAATGTACTGGTTAATGAAGTTCAAAGTGCACAACGAGCAAAAAGTCTACTTCTTATTATTTATTAAAGAAACATCAAAGATATCTTCGTGATTATTTCTGTCAATTCTTAATTTACAACCATCATAATCGTACATTTTCATAATTCATTTCAACTGCGTATATGATGTTCAGTTTGTGTGAAATTTCAGCTCAAGAACGACCAGTCATTTAACGAAAATGTTGGTTCAATAAATTAAAGAACTATAAGTAGGAATCAGGGGCGTCCGAAGGAAAATCTCCAGCGAATGCCTAGATATAAAATGTAATGTAATGTAACACTGGAATTAGCTTGGAGTAAGCTAGTAAGCTTGAAACTGCACTGCGAGGTAATTTCTATAATGTGAAGTAGAAAATGAACCTTGAATTTAACTTCTGGCAAGCTAATCTTCTATATTTATATAATTTCTATATATCACACAAAATAATCTGTTTGCTACGTTGCCAGGTAGAATGAAGTAGGAAGGATATGCGCATTATATCCCCTTCCTCGTCCCCTTTCCCTTTGAGGACACCAATGGCATCTAAAATTCATTAAATTATTTTATAATTACCCAACAAAAAATACCGAATGTCAGAATAAAATCTACTGTCAATAACTCATATTAAAATTGCTGTAAATAATAAAAATGAGACAGGTTTGAATATTTATAAATTAAAAAAATATATCTACTCATATAATTAATCAATTTACAAATAAATAAATTCATGTAATGGCTTAATAACGCCGTGTAAAGTGACATCTGGCAACCAAACGAATCAACGTTCTTAGTTTTGGCTTATTGCCCATCAAAACTAACCACAACCTAAAGACATCACTACGAACATTTACGAATATTAACGGAAATGAGCGATTCGATATATGACCTGACAGAGAGGTCATCTGTGTCAACGGGTCATAGTGTGAGAGGTTGTTGAATACATATTTATAATGGATGACGTCATGTAATATTGACATGGTTTCAGTATCAAGTGACATTTATAGAAGCACAATATATTGAAAGCAAAGTCTAACCAATACATAAGCGAGGTTGTTTGGTCATTACAGGACGTGCTGTAATTTAATGCATCAATATACTTTAATGGTTTGTTTGTATGCGTTCATTACGTATTCCATTAATTGATTGTAATTTAGAAGTTTGTTTATTGTTTTCGAGCAAACTTTTGCTGTTATAAATAATTGATAAATGAAGAATATTCTTTTATATTTAATTTATTTAACGACGGTGTATTTTCGGTGCTGAAATCTTTCACCGACGACTTATGTTGGCAGTTTAGTGATGTTGTGACCTCATATACTGCTGCCTAATCAGTTTATGGTTATGCATGTACATAATTAATTTAACTTATTAACAACAAGCCTAAAAAATATAACTCTGGTCAGTGATCAAGCATCAATGCTATCGAATGCATCAAAAATATTAATGCTAAATATTTGACTATATTTTATTGAAAAATAAGTTAAACACCAACCATAAATTACTTCATGCAAACTTTCCTGCTATTCTGACCCTCACTCCCCGTCCCCTCTTGGTGTGATGTCACACACTTCGTTTGAAACTAAAACAAATTGAAGGTCTGAGCAGCAGCCCAATTCCCGAATTTCAGTCACTAGTAATATAACAGAAATTCTACTTCTTTTTCAAAAGTATCATACGGGATTTAGAGAAAAGAAGTAGAAGTTTCCACCACATTACTAGTGAACAAAAATTAGGAATAGGGTGTGAGATCATGTAAAGGGCCTCTTATATGGTAAAATCAAAAGCTAGGCCTCATCAAAAGAACTTGGTATAACTAATTTAGCTTAGAAGCTAAAAAGAAACGTAATATCACGTAGGCTGGAAGGCAATTGTGACCATAAATATAAATTAATTCTAATAAAAAGGTAATATGGAGCTAATAGAGCAAATAAAAGGATAAGATAAATAAAAGGCGATTTCAACAGAACAGGCAATTGTGAACAGATACGCATGGAAGCTAAAAAATAGGCCTCCATATCGGATACTGGGTAAAGAAAATGTATCAATCGGATCGAATCGTTTTAAAACTATCATCATTTTGGGAGGGTGTTACTTTGTAAGGTAAAATTTGACATATATAATTTAGAAGCACGGGATAATTATCAAACGTTATCTATCCACGACATCCAGTGTACGATCAACCTTACAAGTTCTATTTCTCAGAGCCCAAACAAAGTAATATTAAACATTGAAAAATCTATATAAATTAAACATAATTAACAAAAACTTCAATTATAAGATAATATAGAGTCTTTTAACTAGAGCGTTCATTTTAAATCAATAGAAAAACGCAAAATTTCCGTGAAAAGTGGTGATATTTTTATTTTAATCTAAAGTACAAACTCTGAGGTTAGTAATGAAACACAAAATCTGCCAAATGTCACCGAAATATTGCGCTGAAATGAAATAAAATATCTGAAATAATTTATTTTCAGTTTTCAAGTACATTATGCACTTCGTTAAGTGAAACAAGCAATTTCACAAATTGCATACAGACGATCACACGATATCGTTAACGTCAAGATTTCCCAATGAACAGCTCATAGTAGTAGTAGGAATTATAAAAGGATGCATCTAACCGAGTACGTAATTACAGTACCTCAAATACGTCACGCTGGTCAAACATAAATTTATTAAATATATATGATTGTTTCCCGTACAATATCCCCTTGAATCCCGCGCCAACTGCTTTTCCTTCCACTCCCACACTTCCTCAAGTTGTTCCCACTCGATGTTAGTCTCAACCTCATCCTCATCCTCCATCTCCGTCTCCATCTCCCTCACCGTGTGAGTTACTGTTTTGATGACACTAATATCACTCTATTACGATACTTTGCATCCGGTGACCAAGAAGCGCTACGATGTGGATTGGTGGGGGACGGAACAGGGAGAGGAGGGTATTGTTAGTGATAGCATGATTACTTAGATTATTAAGATAATCACTTCTACTTTCCAAGTAATAGAATTCGGCGTTGAAGGTTTTATATTGTTAGTTAATAATAAACAGTCAAATGATAATTTATTTTCTTTTTTATAATATAACTGTGATTTCAATAGCGGGGTTCATCTAGCATTTATTGTAATATAATAATTGTTTATTAGTTCTTATTTCTTATTTCTCAAAACATTTTGACAGAATAAACACAGAACTTTCAAAGAATCGTCCGTTACAATAAATTCAACAAAGATTATTAATTACGTATTATTTTTTATTATTAAAATGTCTCATCCTGCGTTTTATATAAATATTTACTACAACAGGATCTCCGCTTTGGAGAACAAAGACATCGCGTGGTTCACATAGATTAGAGTTTCCATATATCACGCAACAAACTGAACCGGGAGTCGACTCCTAGGGTTCGTCGTAATATGCGTACACAAGCAGTTATACGCAATACAAGCAAAATGTCAAAGTAATTTATAATATGTAATTACAATATACGTGGATTCTAGAAAGGGTCTGATTACTATGAGGACATTAAATATAAAGTATGATGTCTGCGAATGTTTTAAATCTGTCACTTGCACACTTTCCAAAGGTTGAAAGACCCCTGGAGTAAGCAATTAGTGTGGATGGTAATAATTCGTAATTATCAGGATGTTTAATATCTAATTTACTTTATAAGACATGTCCTAGTAAACATTTTGGAGCCTCTTTGACATCATATTGAAGATGAATATGTATCTTTGTCATGAAACAATTCAATTTGATTTCACTCGTTTAAGAAAATGTCAGTGATATGAACTAGTAATGGCAAAAATCACTTCACCTGGTACTAGCGTAGCAGTATGGAATGAAGTGCAAGTAAACCATTAAAGTGTAACACAGACAGATACAACTTATATCCATTTAAGTCTATGGTGTTGCTAAGAGAAAGAATATTCGTATGAAAAGATTCTGACAATTTTTTTTCATATGTGACATTTATCCGAAATCTGAATGGAAAGGAATTCTTTTCTTGACAGTAACTTCACCTAGCTATGCCACTTGTTACTTTCAAGAATAACCATTTTCTTCTTACAACAAGTAGGAACTTGTAAGGGCCTCCCTGTTAGGCTGAATGTAATGTCGCTAATTTATCCAGTAGCTGTAACTGCAAGTGTACTTATTAATGCTTGGTTGTGACAGTAGTACAGGAATATAAAGAAAAATTAAATATAAATAACAATAAAATGCTAACAAAGCAGTCGGTACTTTAAAACTGGCAGATGTACAATAAAACGTTGAATAAATAAGCTAAATAAACAATTAAAATAGCAGACTAATACAAAGTATTTAAAACAGGTGTGAATAGGGTTGTGCAATATTTATAAATTGTATAATGAATATGATAATTCAAGATCGATACATCGACACATGTGGATTTAGATATTAAAGTAGAAATGGAAAATCTGTTACGCTCAGGCCATTTATAGTTTCACCATGTCCAAGTGATGTCATCTGCGTGCTATGTTTTTAGTCAAAATCACTCTAAATCGACGGCTTTTCTTGTCTTCTGAAGAGACGATATCACAGGTAGATAAATTTAACGCAATAACTTGAAACTAGCACTATCTATACTCACAATATATAGAGCCGACTGCTGTGTCTTCGGGTTCGATCCCCGGACCAGATATATATTTTCTGGGTTTGGTTATTATGAACTTATATTGATTATGGTCATACATAATCATACAGTTATTAGGCAGTGGTGTAGCCCACATATATGAGGCCACGACACCATAAATACTGCCAACATTGAAGGAGGTCGTCGGTGATAGGACTCAGCATCGGAAATAGGCCGACGTTAAATAAAAAAAAAAAAAAAAAAAAAAAATATATAGAGCTTTTGATAAGCTAGCAAGTGTCTGTTACTGCAAGACAATTTTGTACCTCGGATACGCCATTAAATATATTATTTAACAACTGAGACTGAATATAAATTAATTGGAGATTGTTAAATGAATCGGGGGTCTCATAGAAACCTAGAAATTCGACTACGATAAACTCCACCTAAAATAAGAAAACTTGAAGTAATAAAGACAGACTATGAAGTTAATCATTCGATGTTATCATCGTTTCGATGATTGTTTACCATCGATATTAATATATGATATGCAGCACTAAAATGGCAAAGATTCTCATAATGTCATGCATTACTAGTATTCAGTGAATTGTTTCTGAAATGTTTAATGAAAGTTAATAAATGACAGGAAGAATCTGATAGAGGCTGTGTTAATGTCCAGGAAGTAATTCCGAAGAAATAAAGTATAAGATTGATTAGCTGAGGAAATATAATTCGTTTTTAGCTGTTGTAAAAATGTTAAGAAACTACAAAGCTGTCAATATTTTAGCGAAATAGTTTTATTGCATTGTATTGGAAGGATAGGTTAAGTTTCACACTACAAAACTTGCTATAAGCTAATTCCAAGATTCGTTTCTACATGATTTTTGTTTTTAGCTAAGTTAATTCATGTATTACTTTAACTAGACTTTTAGAATATTTATTTGTTGTAATTCTGTTTTGTTCCAATGTTCCAGCACCATAACAGAACGGAGCAAAGCAAGGCAAGGCAAAGCAAAGCAAAACCAGAGCAAACCACAGAGCAGCATCCAGAACAGTATGTTCTGTGACCCTTCAGCAGAGGTCATATGGAACCGTTTCGGTTAAGATTTCATTTTATCATTAGTTTGTTGTATATTATATAAAATAACATTACGTTCAATAGCACTGAGCACCAAGAGTCCAACGGTAGACAGCAGACGGCAGACAGAACTACGTAGAAGCTGGTTTCACAGGATCCGACCAGGTCTATACCGTGGGCCAACAGGTACCTCTACCATGACTAATAATATTTCTATCATTACTTTAATATTTTTATTAATTATTTTATTTTTATATTTATATTTATCAAGTCACTGAAGAGATGGATTTAGAAATGTATATTTATAAAAGTGATGTAGCATATTGTGGCGGAAGGGATGTCTAAAGACGTCATTGAACACGGAGAAATTTCGGGTAAACAAAAAAAGCGAAAGAACGTTAATTGTACGATGATGTATAGACTCGGGAAATTTTACTTTCTCCTCGATTCGATTATCCGGATTATATAACTATTTTCCTTGTTGAACGATTCATAATTATTCTAAATTTGGCAAAAATTTCCAATACGCGAGTACATACAGAATTTTCAAGTTTAATAATTATATTTTACAAGTCTGTTTATGTCATCTTTTTTTGCTTTAGGTTTTATAGCTATATCTGGGTTACATCTCTGCCAACTCTGATTATAATTGTAATTTATTTATCTATCTGTAAGTAAGTGTAAGGTGCTCAAAAGGAGTTGTTCTAGCGTAGACGCATAATGTAACATTGGAAGGATAAACTGAACATAAATGCAGAAGACACGCAATGGGGTGCATTCAGCTGAACGCAGTAGTAGTCACTTTAGTTATAGTAATTTTTCTTTTATATTATCGTTTAAATATAAAGGATGCTACATACAGTCGGTTAAGAGCATAAGTGGTTATCGAACATCGATATCACATAGTTAATATATTGAAAATTCTTTTTAATTGATAATGTATTGAACATCCTTCCACCGATTAACTACTTTAATTTTTTATGTATTATTATTTGTATTTCACCAAACCCAAAATCACAATACTATGAAGTTTCTGATCTTATACTTATATTAACTCATTTAGTTACATCATTTAATTTTGTATATTTTTTGTTATCTATAGTGGTTTCTTTTTACTTAAGTTATTAGCATGCGCTGATCCAACAATGTGCGCATTAGGGACGCACTAGTTAATTATGATTGAATTTGGCGTCAGACGAAAAACCAAAAAGATGGAATTATCATTTGATTTTCCCTTAAGCATTAAAATATTAATCATATTGTTTGTAATGTTTCTATTAAGATATAAAATTAAATGTAGAAAAAAAAAGAAGGAAGAAAGAGTATGGCAGATGTAAATAGGAGGAAGAAAGAGAAAAAGAGTGGACATTGAAACGGAAGGAAAGTATTTAATTTTAAGTTTTGTTAATTCAGAATTGGAATGTAAAATATGCCGTAAAGGCGCATATACAATACATATGGTTTATAATCAAAATTTGAATTTGAATATTGTAGTAAAGTATAAAATTTTCATAAAAAAATTATTCCGAAATTTTTGCATGAAATATAACCTAACATAAAAAAAACTGCCAGAGGATTTCGTCATACTTCCAAGAAAATTACGCTATCTTAAACTCTTATTTGCTGTCAAGAAAATCGAAAACGCCTTGAATTTAGCTAATCTAAATAATTTAAAACCTCAATAATATAAAAACGCATCATGTTACTTTAACAAAATATTTTGAATAGATTTTAGCATATACTAATTTCAAAATATGTAATTTAAATCCGCTTGAACACCCTTAATGCTACTTACTTTTAGTAGCAGCTACTTACTGCTTAAAGATGGGATTAATAATGGTAAAACCAGTCCACACAACCAGCTAATGAGCTCAACAAATCATTAATAAAACATGTTATTTTTGTTATTCATAATTTGTTGTTATACACACACACACGTACTCGTATATAGTGTATGTATGTATATTATTTATTTATATAAATTCATGTTTATTAACACAAATCTTTACGGACGCTCTTTAAAGACATACGAGTAATATATTTTAATTTCTGATGCATAAAATATTTTTTTACTAAAATTCTGACCCGTAACTAATTAAAAAGTAATTAAGATTAACTGTAATTACTTATACCACAGGAAATCCGACTAATAATTAACGAATACTTAACTTGTTCATAAATTTATGATTTTAGAAAATTAAAATACTGCTTAAAATGAACTCAACTAAAATTATGTTAAATTTTGGTAAATGATAAAACTAAGTCATGAGTATAGTGTTCGCACGTTGGCGCCAAATTCAATTCTCACTAGTCACAATTTCTATTAACTTCAATCAATCTCTCTATACTTGGCGCGGCACTGTTTCTATAAACAAAGATAAATTAATTAAATAAGCATCAAAATAAATTGATTACATTAAAAAGCTTAATACCATAATCTTCACAATATTTTTTAAAATTAATTACAAACTTCTATCAATTAAATGTAAATATTAAAAGTTAATGAATAGTTTTCCTTCTCATTAGCTGCGGTAAGAGTATTTCAGAAGATATCAAATAATGAACGTAGAAACGTTTTGTTCTAACGTTGTCTAATTTATCAGTTTATTGGAATAGCTAAACAAATCGTTAAAAGACTCGTACATTGTATTGTACATGTGTAAAATGATTTAATAGGCACGACGAGACCCGCACTGTACCGTACATGGAAGCTGTGAGACCTGGAGATCCAGACTCACCAGAACCGCTTGGGGGGAACTTGGAGAACACGGACCACCTCGTCTGACGGAGATGGAGTTGGAGACGGACACGGACACGGAGACGGACACAGACAAGGAGACGGATGGCTGCTGGGATTCACTTAATAGTCACTAGAATTCCTCTGGTTTATCAAAAGATATTTACATAATGTTCGAAATAGTAATTCTGAGCGGCTGCATTATATTATAGTTTCAATATACACTTCTACAAATAATTGTTTTTCTATATTATAAAATTAGTTATATTTTGGCTTTTCTCTAGATACAATACAACATTTTGTTTCATATTTTTGTTACAAAATGTCCACATCGAAACCGTCAACTTTTACAGTTCCTTTTCCTATTCTACTTCTTAATTTATAAAATTTTATTACAGGCACTCACCTATAATATAATATAATAAATTATAATAACTATGTAATAAACTCTCCTCCTTCTATCCGTTTTCACATCCTCTTTTTCTCCTCCAGTGACAGTTCCTCCATGTTTCTTTCATATTCACATTGTACTCCGTGTTTCTCACCATGTTTTCCTCTTTCTCCTCCTTCTTCTCTGTACCTTTGCCATCTACCTTCTTTCTTCATTGTACCCTCTCAAGAAATCCTCTATCTTCTTTTCACTAACAAAGCCCCCCCCCCCTCTCTTATGTGCTCCTCCATGATAGTCCTGTGCTTTTCTTACCATCGATTTTTACTAGAGCCATGTATTGTTTACCGTAAATAAATTTTAAATATATATTTTATACAAATTGTGTATAAAAATAATAGTAATTAGTTATATTCAGCGTACAACAAATTTGTTTAATTGTATAAATAATACATTTTTTATTTTCTTTGAAAAACTTCTGCAACTTTTCTTTGATGATTTTCGACAGATGCTGGTTTTCCGGCTTGTACAGTTATTAATATAGATACAGTCTATCAATATAAAATAAATAATAAATAAGTGTTATCTAAGGATGGAAACCAATTTGTAAGGGTAATTAATATTTCAGGTAACATATACAATTTTATGAAGAACATATGTTATAATTCTTATTAAAAACGAATGAAACGTTCTTGAGATATCGTGGTAAACACAAAAGAAGAAAAAAATCAGAATGAACCACCCCCTTAAGCAGATTTAGGTTCCATTAGAAATGCAAATAGTTGTTTTGATATTATTACTATTTATAAAACATTCACTTAACAGTGTAAGGCATTGTGGTTAACAAGATAAATCAACAGGTAAACTGTAACGAGCTGTTCGGACTATCAGAGCAAATAGTAAATGCATAAACATAGACAACTAGCAAAATAGGAGTGCCTTAAGTCTAACCGCAACATCTGCAATCCTCTTGTGTTGTAGATAGATTCCATTTTGAATATATACCTACGAATCACTAAAATACTATATATTAAAAAAATCGAACTCACTAACAAGTATGTACTTGTAATTAATCTTCTGGTTTTAATAGATTTCTCTCGTTAGGAACGCGCGCTACTTAAGAATTTTAAATGAATTAGTTGCCGACATTGTTTTTATAGCAGTTAGGCTCCGTGATCTATATTTGTACGCATCTTGCATTAAGTGTAGTTTAAAATGTCACCAGTAGTAAACAACTTATTAATTATAACTGGTAGTTATAAGTTTCATGGTTAGATCGATGAGTGATGTCGTGCCATGATATATTGACTGATCTACTTTTTATATTTTATGCAATTTATTGTTTTCTTCTTTGTAGTTGTAACTTTATAGGTTGATCACAATTTTATTAAATATTAAAGTCAGCTTTACATTGAGCACTGCGCGAATGAGGACATTGTGCCAGTACTTAAACTATGACCATTCCGTGTTTTTGATTACCTTTACTCCGCTGATTGGCGGATGGAGCTTCGCTCTCGTTATAAACCACGTGAACCGGTTAGGGCATTTACAATTAATTAAATATTAAATTCTTTTTGAAGTATTGATACCTAGCTAGGTCTTATGGCAGAAGTAATCTATTTACAGCGTCCTCCTATTCGTTTCCTCCCCTACCTCCGCGATTAACTATTTCGCGATAAAATATTAATCAACAAATTAGCTTATAACCAATCAATTTGATATACATTTATATGTCACTAGCTGTCCCGGCCACGCGTTGCTGTGGCTAACGTTTTTGTCATATTACATTACATAGCGCCATCTATTGAATATTTACTCAATCTAGTCAATAGATGTCGCCATCTTTTAAAATCGTTTGGAGCTAACAGATAATTAGACAAATAATTTGCAATAAGATAATATTGCAATCATAAATTGAGATGTAAGCTATCCTATCTTTCCAGTTGGATCAAACTGCACACGGTGTACAAATTTGATTAAAATCGGTTAAGTAGTTTAGGAGTCCATCGCGGACAAACAACGTGACATGTAATTTATATATATTAAGAAGAAGAAGATTAAGATAAGATATAGATTGATTTTTTTGTTCCATTAATTACGTCATATGGAAGTGTGAGCAGGGGGGATTTATCAAATTGTGACAAGACGTAACAATGAAGCCCCCCTTCATTGTTACATCTTGTCACAATGAGGAGGGGGGGGGGGATTAGAAATGAGCTTCGTGACGTCACATATAATCTAAAAGTCTGTTCCAAAAATATAACATAAACATGATCAAAAGATAAAATAAGACTACAAAAAAATATCCTTTTTTCTGTATGACGAATGTATGAGAGGAAGAGGTTTCATAATGTAAAAAACCATTAAATTTGTGTGACGTAATTTATGGATGATCGCTTAGGATATGCGGGAGACTATACTGTCTTTACACAAACTTGTCTTGGTTGATATTGCACGGCGGGAGATCCCGGGTGGGATTTGTGCGTACCTTTAACACAACGAAACATAACAATTATGAACAACTTAGATTTTACATTTATTTCTATAATAATTGGTTAGCAAACCGCAATTTGCAAGCTTTTTATATAATAATAGAATTATTTTTATAGTGTACATGTAATTATGTTCATAAAATTACAATTTTTATTAATTTTCTAATAATAACCCTAGCATAAGTTTTGCTAAAAAAGGATAACAGCAATTAAAACAATAATAAATGCTTGTTCCCATATGAGCTTTTGTTTTATATGATATAATAAATAAATAGTGAAGATATATTCCCATGTGAACCAGAAGAAGAACTTTGCAAAAAACAATCACCCGGATAACACAACGACGAAGTACCATATGGAAAAGACAACCACCACACTGCATCGACAGCATCACAATATGACATGATGTAAATGAATCCGTAACTAACAAGGTATGTTGACAATATGTGAATCAGTATCTCAGGCGACCACCCAAAGGCCGTCCTGGTCCACCATGCAACCTACTACCTACTTGTTCTTCACTACTTCACCTCCATTTTACGAAGAATAAGGATTCGCCAGTCAAGTCGGATGCTTAAAGTAAATGATTTCATGAATAGTTCGAACTGCTTCAGGTATTGGGTAATGAAGTTATAAAGTAGGTATCCAAAATAACTAAGTAGTAAGTTATAACGTAGTAAGTTATGCAACTTACAAACTTAATGATCATCGAACACTATCATAACGATTTGCGGTATTCTTTGTGTACACAATTCCTGCAATAGTTTTGAAGTAAAGTTAATCCTTCAGTGTATATCTCTCAGAATAAAGTTAAAAATTATGGATAAACCATTATGCAGTAAGCCATAGCATTGTGAAATATTTACCAATCAGTGCAAGATAGATTTCAACGTAAGAGTACGAGTATATCGTCCACGGAACCGCGAGTTTCAAACCTTGTGCATGGTTTTAATTCTACAAATGTACAAGTATGTAATTAATGTAACACAATTGTGCACTCAGATGCATTTTAATTGAGACTGGTCATGGTCATGGTATAAGACCATCTTTCATACAGATAAGAATAATAGAATGTTCTAGTTGTTTCGTTCAGTATTTGCTGTTAGATCATCGCGGAATTAATGCATGTGTTGCTTTTGTGAGAGTTGAATATATGTCAAAAGTTAAGTGAATATGTTGACACGCATGTGATAACCCAGCATAACTATGGAGTGATTAATATTTGGTATTGATATGAATTTTAGATGACGTCATTCGCAAAACTGTGAGTACCCAGATAGTAAGTGTAACGCAAGGATGAAACTTGAGGAATTAGCTTCTGACAAGTGTGAAACTTACACTGCCTTTTCTACTTGTATAAAAATTATGTGTATTCTTTTGATAGTTACAATTACTATGTTTTAAATATGTTATATCCATCTCATTATTGATTATGTAATACATTACAATAATTGAGAAATTGTTTTGTTTTGAGAAAAAATGGAAAGATTCAAGATTAATTCGGCATTATACTCTACTTTGTCGTCAAGCGATGTTGTGCGTATTGGAATTCGCTACACTACAGAACACGAGTGAACGTTCATTTTGTGACAGACGTTTCATTTGTCGTTCATTCGCCATCTGTGAAGCGCGAGTGAACGATGCCTAAGGAGAGTATCCAACATCGCGTGATCGGTTCACTAATGAATTCATTCGGCACTTCTGATTCATTTTGTGTTCAGACGATTCATTTCGAATGAAAGGCAGAAATGAACAAAGAGTGAATCGTCTGATATCAGCTTAACGAAATAGGGTGAGGTAAGCTGGAAAGAAAATGCCGAAGAATTGGAGAAAAGACTTGAATGAAGCTGGGGGAAATGGCATATTGATGAAATGATACATGATTTGGAATGGTGCAAGAAAATTTCTTTTATCGGTAATCCATTATAGATTAAACAAAAACCTTCTCGTCCTCTTAATAGAGACTGTTTTTGATCTGAACAAAACCAAATAGAACAAATTCAATTTTGAGTCTGTGCTAAATTGTGTAGTATAGCTAAAAGTGTCTAAAGACTGCATTGATTTTATGTAGGCAAATCTGCATAAACCGATATAACTTTGCATATATTAAATATAAGCAAATGCACAAATTCTTTGGAAAATATAATAAAATATAAGCAAAAGAACAAATTAGCATATGTCAATAAATAATATCATTATATTCTGTTTTCTTTGGGCACTGACTATTATTACAACTTTTCATTTGACAATCACTGTATAATATAAACAGTACACATAAAAACAATAGATTATGTTAAAATATTAGCCGCAAATAATAGGTATATAATATATGCAAGCTAGCTTATTCTATTCGTAAATAAGCATTACCTAGTATTCACAGCCAAGAGACCATTTCTGTTCTGCGAGTATTACAATACAGAATAACCGACGGAGAAATATTTCCCTAGAATAATATAAATACAATGCAGCGTCAGAGGGGTGCGGGATGGTGCAGGGTTATCGGGATTCAGGCATGGTAAAGTAGCAGCCGGTCGATTTACCTTGACTAAACATAGATGCAATGGTGATAACAATTGATACAGGATTGTGTATTTAAAACAATAAACCAAATGAACCATTGTACTCCTATTGCTCGCCATACAGTCCACTGCTCCGTTTCTATATGTTTACACCGGCATCGGACCAGACGGTAACACTTGCTGATAAGATAACAGCGTCGGATGATTTAGGACGCACCGGCTCGCGTTTACAACGGTCAATTGATTATTTTGATTAAAAGTTCGATAATAGATAATAACAATAGGTATTGTCTATGCTATTCCAATGTTATATCATCATTTCGATATATTTCGATTAGGAAAATTATTTGAATATTTAGTTTTTTTTAAATATTTATTTGAGTGCATCAACTTTCGATAGTTATTATAAACAATATATATATTTATAAACATTTTTAATACATAATTTATAGTCTATAGATACGAGTATGGTTATTTAAAATACAGAGATTAAATGAGTATCATTTCTGCTTTCAAATATCTTCTTCAGGCATATTGCAACTTTGTCTGCATACTTGAAGCATTAAAGAATAACATGCTTTACTGTTAGTGAACTGATAAATTATTCACATATTGGTAGCAGCTTTCCTTTGAATAAGTAGGTATAAGTGAGAATTGTATGTGGCAGGTATGTTGCCTAAAAAGTTTTTGATTATGTGTGTACATAATCAATTTAACTTAATAACAACCAAACACAGAAAATAGTTACTTTAGTCCAAAGGTCGAACCAGAAGATACAACATGAATCACTATGTTTTCAGATTAAGTTTTACACAAAAAATAAAGTCCTCCGATTATGGGAATTATGGCAACAGCCTAAAGCCGGCTATAAATGATGCGGTGAGCATTTGATTCAAATGCTTGCCTCTAACCTGTGAGTCAAATATTGGAAGATTGACATGACAAGTTTCCTGCTACACGGTGGAACGAATGATTTATTTATTTTATTAATTTGTTGATATTATTGACACTGACACTGTTTAACGAAAACTTTCAAGTAAAGTGTATGTGTTTCAAGTGTGTGGTGGAGGTAGAAAAATTTCTTTTGACACAAGTCGAAAGACCGACAACAGCCTGAACGTGAACGTTGAACACAAGACATTGGACACACTTAGTTCCAGCATCGGCCACAAGATGCGTCCAACGTTGGAAGGTGTTCGTAGCATCGTTTGGCGTCGGCTTAACGTAGCGTCGGTCTATTTCTGGTGCTAATATTGGTAAGCTTCGATTAATTATCTAATCGATTAAAGAAAACACGTTCTAACCTACAAAATATACGCTGATCCGAGACTCAAACCGAGACATGTTTAGACTCGTTTCTATACTTAACAGTAAGTTACAGAATAGCCCTGCAATGATTGCAAGAGTTCTGCTAATACATAAGTTAGGTCAACTGATGCTGTGTTTGCAATCTGTAAAAAAACGTTACACAATAAAAGTAAAGAACTGTAGAAACATACTCGTACAGATCTAGTACCTGTAGTTGCAGCAACTAAATAGAACTAGAATATAAATGAAGTTGTTAGTTTTATAACATATCATTATTACTTACTACTTATAAGAGTTAGGAGTACACCGACCGAGTTCTCGTTCTCGTAGATCAACGAGAAAATTATACCAATTACTTTGAATATAATGTTGATTATTAATTTTGATATAATAAGCAAGTCATTAATTTGGTAAGTAATCATACATACTTGATGTAAATATTATTGTATAAAGAGGTCTTATATGTGCCTTGAAAATGTCTTAAGGGATCAGCTTAGAAAATCTAGAAGTTGAAAATTAGTTGCTTTCAGAATTTATTCGTGGTTTTAACTTTAATCCTTGCCAAGAAAATTCTCAGACACGATGTATTATCTGAATCGACATTTGGACGATATAGATTGAGTTTCAGACAACAAAAACTCGAGTTGGAAAAGTTCGGACCTCTATCTCGGAGATATTTCAAATCGTGTAAATAGGCCACACCCCATATATGAAATTAAGGTTTAAAATATGAAATTTCTTTTCCTGATCGTTAACAAATAGTAATATATTGTCAAACTATGGCTTAGAACGTGCTTCGAAATTTTTTAGACAAATCCAAATTAGACATATTCGACATTACTACAAGTTATTACACACATACACAATCTTAAACTTAAGGAGGTACAGGACGTACCGTCAATGCAAAAAGTTTATCTCTCAGTAATACGAAATGCAAAATACGAAGTACATGAGGGACGAGCAAATATTAGGGCTGTACCTTTGAAAATGAATTTTTCAATTGCCTATTAAACTGCTTTTTGCTTGTTAAAATGATTTTTTATGCATATAATAGTTTAAAAAATTAAAAATTACGTCTAATTAATATCAAATTTATATTAATTCAATTTAAATACAAATTAAATATTTTGAAAAAGGAATAATAAATTTTGCAACGCTGCAAATTTACGTGTGTTGACGCATGCGTGATTTGGTTCTTTCACCAATAAATTATTATATTTTATATAAAAGAAAAAGAAAACTATGAACCCTAGGTCTCTAAAATTTTGAGACAGCATGTATTTTAACTATTTGTATCGACCCTCCAAATTTCACAATGTGTTCATCAATTACGTTAACGTCCTGTACCTCCTTAATGGGTTGCGGTGTAATGCACATATATGAGTACACGACACCACAAAATGCCAACTTAGGACGAGATCATCAGTGAAGAGACTCAGCATCGGAAATAGGACGACGTTAAATAAAATAAAATTTAAAAAAAATACTTTAGCCTATAACCATATAGACATCAACAAATACATACTTAAACTAGAAGACCAGAGTTGTTTTATAACTATAATTAGAAATAAAACACAGTACATCATCAGAATGCGTTATTTAACCTTACAATTAGATTTACATAGTTCTAATTATTGTAATTTATGTTGTTTAATTATAAGTATACTTTCGTTATAAACAACAGCATACAGCGGCACAATGCTCAGCGTCCTGTATTGCGCACGATGCACCTAGTTAGAGATCTGTTCTAGTGAGTGGTTCTAATTGTAACTTGAAGAACAACACGCACTGAGCGCGGAATTAGATGCTATCACTAGCCGCCACGCTGCAGGATCGTCCTCACAGCTCACGGTAACGTAACAGCTGAACTATGAATGCTTGGTTCGTTTTAGGATATTGAATTAAATTTAACGCAGCGCAAACAAGAAATTCATTCATTCCAACGAAATGTTTTAAAGGTTAACTAACCAAATGGGCTTGTGTCCTCATTTGTTAGTGGTCGATTTTTCAATTGTTGATTGAAATTGATGTTAATAAATGTGTATTGGCGTGTCTATTTTATTAAATATCTAAATATAGACGGAGATATAGCAATTAAAAGTTTGAATTGTAGTTTTAGCGCTAGAAATGGTCGGTCATATTTGTATGACGTGAAATGTATTTTAACGTCAGTTATTTGTTGAGTAGGTCAGTGCTGTGGTAATGTTCTGTAGCTGTTGGTAGTCAAATAATCAAGTCAAATCAAAGAATAATAAGTTTTTATTTTATTTAACCCTGTTACGGTAGACATAATATTGAAATTTGGTTGTTCCTAGAAATAGCTGTAAATAATATTTAATATTTTGATATATAAATACATATAGCAGAGATTTATGATCTGTAAGGTTGGTGACCTTACACAAGGATTGTGATGTCCCATGCACTTGGAATGTGTACAAGATTGAATCACATTAATAATTAAAGAGACAAAATGACTTTTTTAATTGTTAATATCTCTTAACATATAAGGAGTTATTAAAAAATAATTGAACATTTGAGGTTCTAGTAACCCACTTTATCAATATATAGTACACTTTTATAGAAATTAATTTTCCAAAACCGTAAACCGTGTTATTTCGAATCCGTGTAATACGAGGGTTAGGTGTATATATATATTTTTATTTGAGCGGTGGTTTTGTTTTTCAATTATTCATCTTCCGTTATGCACTTTTAAGGTTATCTTATCTACAATAAACATTTTTTGAACCGCATTGTATTTAAATGACATTCGCAACCAGTGCATTTTGATCCAGTTCCAGATACTGGATAAACTCTCCGACAATTTCCCTTTGTTTAGAAAGTCCCTGTTCCAGATTTGCAATAATGTGACTAAGAGTATCTATACCAAGATCTAATGTCACTCATTAATTAAAATTATGCCTTTATAAAACCAGCAAGACTTTAAAATGTGTATTATAAGCACAAAACGCGTGGGCTCAAAACGTTTCATATAATGGGTTCGTGTCAAAGTGCCTGTGCCTTGTGCTGATATTTATTTATATTGTGTTGCTTAAATGGTCATACACAACACTTGTGCGACAATTACCGTCCGCGGACAGCACGAGACCATCGAACCAGGAGGCCATTCATCAAATGATCTGTTTAGGATGCATTCCTTTGAGCAGTTACGATAGAGAAAACTTCTATTTTGTTGCATCGAAAAAGCAAAAACTCTTAGGCCGTCTGCACACGGGTCGACTGATTGCAAACTAGCCGAGCAACGAAGTTTCCAACGAAAAACGAGCCATGCCGAGCCGTGTTTTCGTGACTCTATAGAATTTTGAACAATAGCATAAGTAGAGGATTTCATTGTGTCGTATTCTGAGGTATTTGTATGTATTTAAATACTTTTGATAGTATTTGTGCACATCTCTGCTCATGATGTCCCATCAAAAGCATGAAATGTAATTCCCTGCGACCAAGAAACATAGTCGCTCAAAACGTGGTCAAAACCAATTTTGTTGGTGTCCTCTGTGTTCTCTCACTCTCACTAACAACACAATTGCATTCTCATTCGGTTTAAGCAGATTCGGGGCTTACGTTTGCAATCAGTCGATCCATGTGCGGACGGCCTTAATCTACAGTAAGGAAAGAAATCTTACAGTAGATGTGAATTTACACAATGCAACAAAAATTCACAAAGCGATCCATCGTACAAGACAGTATTGTTAAAAATATTTAAATATAAAAAAAAAAAATTTAGTTTTTTCATATCTACCCTATAAATATTGCTAAAATAAATATATTGTCCAATAATAATAAATGATGATAAATGATATACCCGGTGATTAATTTTACAACACAATTTTGTAGTAGATTCAAGAAAATATTTTTTTAACAGTGTACAGAGCAAAATATATTTTATCCTAGATTCCTAGTAAACTGGGAAAGACCCACATTTATTTTATATTTATTGTGCAGCTCAGGGTTTGGAAACCTGCTACCTTTTGAAATTTCTTTACGGCGTGAAGTTACGGAGTTCATTTCCGCAGTGTTATATTATTTAACAATTTAAAAAAAAATGGGTCCGATAATTTGTTCAGCTGTCTTTTGTTATAAAACCAGCGAATTTCTTTCTCTTAATGTTTGTAATTAATTTTTACAAGTATCTACGAAAGTTTAAAAAAAATAATAATTTATAGCAAAAAGCAATTACAAAATCTTAAGAGTAGTATTTAATTATTAACGGTTTTCTGTAGAAACAACTGGCCAAAACACTGTTAGCAATCAGTAATCACTAATTTCCTCGTAAACAGAACGTAATGGTCATACTGGAACGTAGCAGAAGGAAGCACTATGACCTCAGTTTGTGGAATAACAACTTATTGATGTTTTTTTGTGAAGCCACAAATTAACTTAACCTTTAGCACCTGAAAAGGTTACAGTTAATTTGGCATTTTATAAAAAAACGTCAGGAAATTAGCTATCAGATTATGTTAAGCTTATAGTGCACACGTAGGAAACAATTATAGAGTATTTGGATTCTTTCCTTGATTTTAAATTTTTGAAATTAATAAAGTTTCATTTTTATTTATATTTATTTCAAACAAGAATCAGTGCATCGCTGTGATTTCAATACATACCTGACTGGTAAAGCAATATCCCCCTTTAATTTAATATATTTTTGTATTTTTTAATTTAACAGAAATATTATGTTATTTTCAATTATTTGATTATTTCTTTGTTGTCTCATATTCAAAAGGTTTGAAAGTACTGTTGCTGGTAAAATCACTCTTAATACGGCTCTCAAACCAGCAACAGCCAAAACAACAAAATAAGAGCAACCTCAAATAAGTTAAGAATAATTACCTTATGTATTCTGAAATGTATTCTGTTATTTTAATTGTGTGCAATATAAGTGTGTAAAAATGTAACCAGTACCATTTCACTTACTAAAACCAAACCCAACTAAATTCAGAAAAGGTATTTCCTTAAACTAAACATTTACAAGAAAACACTGACTATGACATCATGCAGGGGAACAAATGTGCCTATTCTCAGAATGCAGTTAAAGTGCCTTGGACCAACGGATGCGCAACTTACACGTGGCTGAGTGCTACTGGACACGAGGTAAACTTACGATTTTGGCTATAACGACATAAACTTTAGATTTTCTTCATTAGACCTTCGACATATACGGGTATATCAGTTAAGAGACCTGGCAGTATACATATTTGATTGGAATTGATTATTAATAAATGATTGTTATATAAATTATTGACTTTTAATTGAAAGAACCCTAATACTACTTGTTTTCCTTTTAGAAATAATTCTTTTAAATGTTCTTTCAAACTAGAATATCGTTGTAACATTTATAGTCAAAAGTTAAGCATCAGTTTTATCTAGAAATGTTAAGTTAAGTAATTGTATTCCTATATTAACTAGCTAAGTATAAATATGTTCGCATTTGTAATCACATTCCCCATGCTGTTTGAGTTCTTGGTCCACTCTATGGGAACAACTGTTCCGATGCTAGAGTTGTAGCAATAAACAACAACAATCGCAATAAACAATTCTCTAAGCGCTTAGCAAACATCTCAACAACGAAACCAATACCAGAGCAGAGGAGAGGAACAGGAACAGATCGATAGATGCATCAGCAATAATAAACAAAGCATCCGTTGCCGCAATAAAACATGGAAAAGATTTCATTTAGAGCAGGATGGGGCATGGAGAATGAAGCACTTAGTTTAGAAACTGTTCTGGAGGAATTTCAAACAAACTAGGAAGTATGTAATAAATTTATTTTAATTAATGAATTATTATTTCTATGTATAAAAACAGAGTATATTGTGGAGTTGAATTCATTGATATACGAGATAGTACGATCACGACAGTACACGATCTTTCTGGCCTTCTGCGCGATCAGATACGATTCTAAATCAGACCAACTGTCCGTTTATCGTGTGTGTAGACACCAAAATTTGAACGTATGATATGAGAAGAGGCGGAGATTAAATCTGATCGAACAGTATGGAAAAAGAATGCCATCAGGTAAGATATTGTATAGGTAATAGGAAACTGAGCTCTGATCGGGTCGTGAAATTGAAATCTGTTAGAAATCTGATGTGTAAAATAAATTGAAAGAAAATCGAATCTAAATCGGAATCTGAATTGTATCTGATCATGGAAAATACTTTAAGTCTAAGCATGTACTAAAGACAATATAGTATCTTGCTTATTATGGAAACACATATTTATCAGGAAGTGTAGCTGGGCCCATTTGACGCTCCAATACTATGAAATCTAGTAATATCAGTAGTATCGGAAATGGAAAATAAAATAAGGGGATCTCTACTCAGGGGAGTATTATGTGTAGCAATGACTATATGTGTTTTCTCAGAGATAACTACAAGTGAAATAAAGAGTTTCAGTCTAGGGAAGTGATTTTATTGAGTGAAAGAATTGTAAAACATGGCATAATATTTCTTAGTTTGCACTTGTATTTGTATTCGAAAATAATCAAAGATAATAAGGCATTAAACTGTAAGATTAAACCTATGTGCCTACAAGTTTAATTAATATATATTTTACCGAAAAACCACAGTTTATAGAAACAATATTTCATGTAACATCTGGAATACGAGAAAACGATTTTTGTTGAAAAACACCTTTCAGATGATTCACGTAAAGAGGTTTTTAAGAAAAAATAGTTTTACGACCTCTCGAACAGGATCAAGGCAAATTTGTCTTTCACCTTTTCGAGTAGCCAGAATGTCTCAAGACAGTAAAGACAGTCTTTGGATTTCGTTCCGCATTAACAGTGATTTTATAGTGAACGCTATAGTGACACAAAAGTCTATACTGGATTCTGATATTGACAAAAGTTAAAGTACTACTATTAAAATACCTTATAAATTTGAAGTAAATTTTTGACTAAACTAACCTCAAAATATTATGATCTAATTAACTTCTTCTACGGAATATCCCTCATTGTTGAATAGTTTCGAAACGCAACGTACAGCAATTCAATGCAACAAACGACGGTGATTTATGCGTTATCTGCAGTTTTTTACCTTCTGCCTTATGGCCTGTTAAGGCTGACCATATATGTAACAAACGCGGTTCGTAGTTCGCGTTCTATGGATCTGTGGGAGCCGCAGCCACAGCCGCACGACAGCAGCAGTCCTGATATGTTGACTGTAGCTAGATCCGTTCAGGTGGATTCAAGTGCACATGCACTCGCATCGATCTAGATACAATACCCCCAGTAGTTTTGTGCATTAGTTAAATAATGGATTTCATATTAGAAAACGAAGGTTTTAAAATCGTGTAGAATGCGATTGAATAAGTACTTGCCGGTGTTAGTACTCTATCAACAGCTTTTATACAATATACCCAATTAGTAAGTAGTCTAGCTTTACTAATTAAGAATAATTAACAATATATATGATAAATATAATTAGTTGCTAGAAGTATTTAGTTTTTATCGATAAGTAATGAGTGATTTCATCTTTAGTGAACGAAAATTGCGGTATTTTCTTACCTTATTATCTAGAATTTTTTTTAATTAGATACACCTAATCTAAATATATAGATTTTTCTTGTTGTAACACTAAAAACGCAATTGTTACTAGTGAGATTGTCGTACTTAAAGTCGATATTTCTAAATGAAATTCTTATTATCGCAGTAATACGTAACCATATTATTCTAATAACTCTAATAATTATAATTAATAATAATGACTATTGTTAATCCAATTTGAATTGCATAATCATAAATTTACGAATTAAACAAATCTATAACATCTGTAGAATGTAATAATAGTTATTAGTGTATTTCACGCAGTAATCAATTTACGAAATAAAATAGCAAACTTTTTTTAAAAAAATTCTCACGGTTTTTATTTTAGTAAACTTTTTGTTTAGATTGTTATTAAATAAATTGCTAATTCATCCACATTATCAGGTAATTATAAATTTATACACTTGTAAATATGTTCCTTTACAAAACTTCCGCAGCATCCATTTCTAAATTGATAGCGCGATGTATCGAACACCTTGTTTAGGTGTAAAATCTTAGACGTGGGTTCGCAAACGTATTCAAAAAGTTAAGGGAGCCCACGATAAGTGAATAACAATAAAATCGAACGGCTTTTGGTATTTATTTGCGAATGAATTCAAAATACAATAAAAAATTTAATTTATGTTTAACTGCAGTGGATTTTATGACAACTTCTGTCATAATTTTAACACTTTATTATTTTGGTGCAAGATATTAAAAATATATATTTATGCATAAAATTTTGATGTCTTGTTTAAGTTCTCAGATGATTATACTCGTACATTAATAATAATATTTACAAAGTATTATATTACGAAGTATTATTTATAACTATAGCTACAATCAAAAATTATAGTTATCTTCGTTAAATACATCAAGTATGACGATAGCATGCAAAAAGAAGGTATAGTGCAGTGATTAAGCACACGAGGTAGATACGTAGTTACTAATTGTCCAAAGAGAGGACGTGTTTTATTAGCGTCTGACACATTAATCGCTTACGAGTATTTATAATCGTAACATATGACAAAATTGTTTACTATTGGCATTACCCAGTTTCTGTATAATTGAACAAGCAATTAACGGTTTAAGTAAAATACGTAAATACAAGATTTCTTTTTTTTATGCAGTTTTTTTTTAATATAGTTTCTCGGGCTTCCTAAGCACGTAGCCTTTTATCGCCCCTAATATTGTTCTGCTTCTTCTTATACGTTATATCCAGACAACAAGAATGATCTATTCATGGCTACTGCAGTTATAAATTTTGGTTTCTCAATCAAAAAGGAGGTGGTAACAGGAAGCGTATGCGAAGTCTGTAGCACCGCCCTTTGGAGTCCATTTCTTGCCATTGCTGTATTTTTACATTGCCACAGAATGTGGTCAAGGTCTGCCTCCTCTTCACCACATTCGCATTTAGAGTTTGGAATGATTTTGTTTCTTGATAGATGTTTGGAGCTCCAGTATGATTCATTCTTAGTCTTGAGGTCATTGTTTTTTATGCAGTGATTTTCTTTTTTGGGCGAAAATTAACCAGATTATACAGAACACCATAAAAGGGTAAACCTTTACAGATAGGAATAATTGTGTCAATTAATCTTCGCTTTGAATATCGGGTGTACAAATGAAGAAATGGATTCTGTAACAAATTTACACTGAAATAAACAAATACTATTTCAATAAAATTTAAATATTTGATAAAAGTTGTAGAACGTTACAAATCATTTTTAATGATATATTTTACGTTTATATACTATATAATTTGTTTAGGACATATGAATAAAATTGTAAGCGCATGCGCTGTTTTGAATCATACTAATTTTCAGTGAAAAGCTCTACTTTACAGCGATGCAGCTCAATAATTACTAGATATACAAAGAAATATTGTGTGAACAAATTGTTGAAAATGTAAACCATATTTTCAGATTAATCTTACAGGTTTTTATCTAACAGATTCTTTACTAGAGACCTAAATCATTAAAACTAAGGCTGGGAACAAAATATTTAGAATCAGTCACCGAAATATGTTTTTTCAGCTTTCCCGTCAAGTCTCAATCGCTCCTTATATTTTAGGGATTATTAACAATTACAATAATCATTTTTTCCCAATAATTATTAAAGGGATTCAACGTTATAGAAAATTCTAAAACATGGTACGTCACATGTAGGAAATATGCCATCTCTTTTATACAACAGAGCCACATACGAGTGTGTGTGTGTGATTCGTCGTTTACTACTAATAGCTGCGTTGAGTATCCCATGAAGTATTATATAACGAAGGTTGCCAACAATGAAAAATAATCTCGATTACTTATTACTACTTATTTCTTGTAAAACAAGCGGCAAAACTGAAATTCAAATTTGATGTAGCTATAACTCCGTAAACATTTGGATATTTAAAAGAATAAAAACGCCAATATACATATATTAACATTTATTTCAATCAAAAAAGAGATAAATTACCCTTAAGTGAGTTCAAAACCCCATTCTGAACTCTAAAGCTGGATTTTGTAAATATCGGTGCTAATTTTGATCCTTATAAATAATACACTGTCATGCAGTTGCGTATAGGTAACAATTGCTTTGTATTGCTACTACATTGTTATTAATTACTAATTACTCGATGACAGAAGTAAAGCACAAATTACTAGCAATTGATTGCAGCTCCTCCAAGTAGTGCATTACATTGTGCGCAGCCTATAATTACGTTCTTTATAAATAATAATACGAACTAGATAAAATGCAAAAACATAATTATTCAAGCAGACAACTTAAAAATAAAATAAGAGATCTCTAATAAACCACCATCGTAATCCATTATCTTATACAAGCTACATGTTATACCTTGTAAAAAGAATCAAGAAAGTACATAGGCCTCTTAACTTTATTATAAATATAAATAGATCTTAAGTTCGAATCTCGCCACGGTCAGACGAACGCGCTAATTAGAAAAGGTGAATCTGCACATTCAGTAGTTACCCGAAGCAGTACAAACAGTGGACACGCCCATTCTCTATTAACGCTATATATTCTGTAATGGTATAATCATAGTTATAAAAGATTTTTGCAACAGCAAGCAGCAAAACAAGAGAGTGAGAAACAAGAGAAACGCGAACGCGAATGTAATTCAACAACGCAACGCAAAGATAAGAATGTTGAGTGAGAAAATAAGAAAACAAAATTATTGAACTTCTGATTTATAGTTTATTATGATGACGTTGATATTAAGGCTGCTGTAAATTGATTGGAAAAATACGAAAACTTAATTAATTTACAAGTAACAATGGTAAGTTGTCGTAACTACACAATTAAAAAAAAATATTTTTTCATCTCACTTAAGGAAATATCTAATTATTTGAATTTGATAGTGAGATTTATTCAATTCGAGATTTATTTTGGACAATTTATTCTGGATGCATCCTACAAAGAATAAACTAACTAATCAGAAGACTAACTAACTGAGTAATCAGGCCCAGATTTGAGGGAGGGCGGGCGTAGCTACTGCTTCGGGGCCTCCGCAATAGAGATCAATGCACTAAATTTTTGAAAGACTTGACGGAAAAAAATTATTCCTTTTATTCGGAAACTAATTTGGGGCTTCCGCTCCTTCGTTGACCCAGTGCTTGCACACTTCTAAATACGACCCTGCGAGTACTCGTAACGAGAGCAGAGCTATAGCGTATACGAGAGTAAACGGGGAGGGAGGCAACAAAAGTGACGCAATAACGATTTTAGTAACCCAGGGTAGTGGTGGAAAGAGGGTAGTAAGCTGCGTGATGTTCCCATTTGTGAACAACAGTCAGATTGAGTCAGATGCCGCCGAGACGTGAAAGTAAGTTTACGCTTTTATTTGTATCATTTGGATTCATTTCATTATTTTTATATTTAATTGTATATTTTTTAGGAGAAATATTCTAACTAGGCTTTGTAATGGATGTAAATGAACAGGATAATTTATATGAAGCGAATCAGGAAAGCAGCTTGAGTCCGCAGGGAGAGGAGAATAGTTTAAGTGACTTGTCCGACTATGATGAACCTAATGAATACGAACATGACGAAGATTTGCTTTTGTCATTAAATAAACCAAGTACTAGTCAAACAAAAAAGGATGAAAATCATTTTACAGTTTTATCACCCGGAGAAATTGTTGAAGCAATGGAACTAGTTATTCGAGAAGTGCAGAACTTACATTTAGAAGTTGCGCCGTCTGCTATACGTACATTATTGAATCATGAAAAATGGATCACAGATAAAGTGATAAACAAACTATTTGATAATCCAGACGAGATATTTAAAGAGGCTCGTTTAGTAAACCCTTACAAGATGCAGGAAGAAAAGGAAGAATCAAGTAAACCGAATGAAAATGAAATCAAAGAATGTCAAATATGTTTTATAGTATTCTCCATTTCAAAAATGACAGGGTTGAATTGTAACCATCAATTCTGCGAGGACTGCTGGCGTGAATATTTTACTTGTAAGATAATGGAAGAAGGCTGCGGACAAGGAATAACTTGCGCTGAATATAAATGTGACGTACTGGTTGATGATGAGATTGTCATGAGACTAGTAAATAAGAATGTCCAAGTTAGATACCAGCATTTAATTGCCATGACTTTTGTTCATTGCAGTAAATATCTATCCTGGTGTCCTGCACCAGGATGTGACTATGCAATTCAAGTGAAGCTCTCAGAAAGTTGTGAAGTGAAGTGTAATTGTGGTCGCGTATTTTGTTTTGCGTGTAGAGAAATGTGGCACGAGCCTATTGATTGTAACTTATTTAAAAAATGGCTTAAACAAGCTGATCTCAGTTCTGATGATCTTTCAATAAAATTGATTGATCTATACACAAAAAAATTTCCTAAATGTGGTGCAGACATACAAAAAAATGGTGGCTGCAATATTATTTTGTGCAGTAATAAGAATTGTAATTTTGAATTTTGTTGGATATGTTTAAGGGATTATCATGCACATTTTGTTTCGAGAACTTGCAGTCTTTATGAGCGAAAACAGGACGACCCTAAATGGAAATCCAAAAGAGCATTGCATCGTTATTTACATTACTACGATCATTACATGAACCATATGCAGTCACTGAAACTAGAACAGGAAAACTTGCCTGGTATTATTGAAGTTCGAAGAAACCAATTACTAGCAAAAGATTACATTTCGTTACATGATACAAAATTCCTGAAAACCGCTATTGATGTATTACGTCAGTGTCGCGAAACCCTTATGATGACTTATCCATTTGCATATAATTTAGAAGTAAGTGATAATCATACATTATTATTTGAAAATAATCAAAAAGATCTTCAAAATGCAACGGAAGCTCTATCAGGATATTTAGAACGCGATATCACATTGCAAAATATAAACGAATTGAAGCTTTTGACTACAAGTAAAGCCAATTATTGTAGTAGTCGCCGAGACGTGTTACTGGAACACATTAAAGAAGGAAACGAGAAAAGATGGTGGCTATTCACTCTATAAACTTTCTTTTACAATTGTTTTTAAATGAGTTTAAATTGTAATGAGTGTCAATCAATACAATGATAATTTTTATTATTTCTATTTCATTAAATTTAAAATGATATATTTATACAATATATACATATATTATTTTAGAAAATAAAACAATATTTATTTTTCGTATTTTCTTCTAAGAACATATTTGTTAATAAATTATTTGTTACTCTGTGTATTATGTACAATTTACGATGTTAAGAAGTATATAACTTATATATTAATTTGTATACATAATTATTAACAAAAATCTTTTATGAGACTATTATTTTGACATATTCTAAATAAAAATAATTTGAAAATGTTTACATCAATGTTTTAGAAAATTTAGTATTTTGTGAAGAAAATTTCAACCCAAATTTCTGCGTCCTTGAATATATCCCTAAATTTCCTGGAAAACCATTATTTTGAAAAAATATATAAATCTTGTACAGAAACAAAATGTGAGTTAATAGTTCTCCGCAGTACTCCGTATTTAAAATGCAAAGTAGGCTCTTAATTCTTATTTCAATATTCTTAGTATTATTAACCCTGCATGTGAACACTCTATTTTTCGAGGCACGGTGTGTACACTGGGTCTTTGAGGGAACGGTAGAGTTTTTCGAGGTTTCTAATGTTTCAAAAAATCTGAAAAAATTCTGGATAACTTCTTGAAGTGTCTACTACATGGTCCAGAAGTTGCTATAGTCCAAAGTTTAAAACCGTTGTTAATAAAAATTCACAAATAGTGAAAAACGTGTAAACAACAGAATATTGTTAAAAAATTCATAACTTTAGAACAAACAAATATTAAGAAAAATGGTTTTAGACTTTTTTATCTTAGACTATAAGCTTTCGAAAGAATGTAGTATCTTTGGCATGGGCTCCAAAAAGTTGAATTATTTGTGCACTTGAAAGTGGGGAATAATTTACGGATTTATAAAATAAAATCTTATTTTAAAAAGAGTAAATTTTTATGTTTCTATATATTTCTAAAAAAATCCTAAAAGTTACTGGTCTTTTAAAGTCAATACAGTGAAATATATTTTTCTTAAATACATATTATAAATTAAATACCATATAATTTCATAAATAAACCCCGAAATGTAAAATCCTCGTCATAGTCATAGTCATAGTTATTGATTATTTCCTGACATGGCTAAAACTGCTAATTGTCTAGATTTGGCAATAACGAACGTGAATGGAGTTGTACCCCAGTAAACATTTTGGAGTAAATTCGACTTAATTTCCATTACATATCATGAGTTTTTTGTCTGGAACGTGTTCGTTTTCTATTCACTCGTTCATAGGAAATGGCCTATTTATGAGCTACAGACATTGGAACGACGGTTCACTGGTGAATTAAAAGCGGAGTCGGTTTATCTCGTATACGAGATTACTGGATTGCGTGAATGCATAGCCATGTCCACATGCATAGCGTCTCATGTGAAACTGTTAAATAAAAGGCAATATTCTCTGATATTGATATGTACCCCAGGGACTGAAAACGGTTTGCGCAACGTTTTCCAAATTATTTTTCATTTATTTCAAGGTATAAAATGTAACGCTTTAACTCGCTTGTCGTAAGGTAGCATGTTCGAAGCTGTGTTACAATTTTCTATATGAGAAGTAGGAAGTAAATCTTGGTATTAGCTTATGGGCAGCTAACACATGTGTGTGAAAACAAGTTAAAACTATTTTGAAAACAATAATTACGTTAAACAGTTTCACGAACCGTTGATTTTAAAATTTGACTCCACCTGAAAATCATTCATCCATGATTTGTAACCTTCTACAACTTTTACCAATAAATATTTAAATTTTATTGAAATAGTATTTGTAAATTTGTCACAGAATCTATTCCTCCATTTGAACACCGCGCGATATTAAGAAAAAAGGCAATTGCCACAATTATTCCTACCTGTAAAGGCTTACCCTTTTTGAGTGTTCTTTATAATCTGGTTAATTTTCGTCTAAATTAATATTGGAAAACCATTTTTGACCAGTTTTTCATTATGTTACATGAGATCATAAATACTTTTTTTTAAATAAAGAACGAATAGAGCAAAAACAATAAATCTATTTTGATTTGAACATAATCGAACTGAATATTTTCAGCTTTCAGTTCCTGCATATGTCTATACATGAAGAATTACAACTCATCCTCTACTTTTAGGATTGTAGAGCATCTACCTGTGCTTAATAGATCCGATATCGCACGGTTAGTCGATATAAGATACTTGTATTATTATATAAAGTGGCCTGCAAGAAAGTTTTAAAAATGTCTATTTTAAATTGAAGAAATATATGCAGATTTTTTATTTTTTTTTATTTAAATTTATCTGCCTTATAGACATTTAACAATAAGTTAAACTTGCACGGTATGTGTCACAACCGAATCTATTTATTGTTTCATTCAATTAAGTCCTGAGACACACTCCTCTTCACTAATTTATTTGCATGATTCATTATATGGTCTTTATATTTCACCATTCGAATTTTAATTATTGTTTCACGTTCCCCATCCTATATTGCCTATGTCCGAGATCCCCATATTAACGGCCGGTTATATATTAAAGCAAACTGATACTGAATATAATTTTAATGTAATATTAAATCTGATCACAACGCACAACGTCATCTTAAAACAAAATAAATAAATAACTAGACCGAAGTTTTATACCTCTATTATTAAGGCTTATCTGCATTTTAAAAACAAATCATCTTATTCATGAAATAATGTTTTTTTTAGTTTTGTTCTTTTTCTGTTTATGTACCTAGACATAAACAACTTTTCTGACGTCCGCTTCATTTTAATAAGTTCGTAACATTCTTTTAAGTGATTAGAATTACAATATCCAGTTCTACGTGAATTGTTTATACTCGTATCTATGAGTCTGTTCCATTCATATAAATAAACAATAAAAGTAACATAATACACTTTCAAAATTGTTATATAATAAGATTTTATTTTTATATGATAAAAATCAAACAAACAAAAAAATAACATAAAAAACATTTTTTTAAACATAAAAAGAAATTTAAAAACAATTTACTATTAAAAATATATAATTCTGTAATTCACGTAGCTGTGGCCAGGCAGTCCCCCCTCCCCTGATGCAACATGGTGCTGGTTCTTGCAACGTGTTTCGGATTTGGGATTAATCTGTCAGAGCGCGGTGTTTACGATCATGGCCCAATCATAAACTGTGATGACCGGGACGATATTTCAAGACTTGATAACTTTATGGCTTTTAGATTTAAGTTTCTGTAAAATGCGTCTCCATAGAACGAAACAATAACCACTGGCCGTGTTGTGCAGAACAAAGAATGGACCATGATCTTCTCGTTGTTGCGTTCATTAAATGGTACTTGATATATTACGACGCCATCGCCATCTTTAAAGGGATGATTTTTATGATTTTTGACATGAAATTGCCTTTTAAAAATTACCATCTCTGTTGTACTACAGAGAGTAAAAGAAATGCATAGAGTGCGTAGTCAAAAGTCAGATACTACTTACAGCTATTCCAAACAACACAAACAGTTTTGATATTATAAATATGGTAAACAAAAATAAATAAAATGGAATAGTTATTATCCTACAGACTATAATAGTAATTCTCTGACGTCAAAAATAAAGCGGTAAAAAAGAAATTCAAATTTAAAATAGCTATATTTATTTACATCGTATATACCTCAAGATATACAATTATTCCGATCAAGGCCTGAAACAACGTGATCGTCTGAAGAAACAAATAGTTGAATAGTCAAAGGCAGAATGTGCAAGAAAAAATCAATGGTCTTCAATGGTAGAACTGTTGCTAAATATAAAATAAACGAAGATAAATAATGGGATGGGATAGAAATGAATTAGGAATTGAAAATAAGGCCACATCTTGAAAACAGAGTTGTGTCAACACTGAATTGAAGATTACACAAACTTATACCTAATAGAATTGAATTTAAACCTTAATTTAAGAAAAGGAGATCACTTAAACATTAGTATTTGCCTAACTACAAAAGTAATTCCCACCCCTGCTCTAAGCAGTAAAACGTGGTCCTCCTCCGAGCCAAATAAATACCAAATTGTGCCTCATAAAGTAGATTGCTATCATAGAAGAGTAGTTCTCATATCTTACCTAGATATATGTTATCGTATAATAATGCTTGTCGTATATATTCTCGTTTTCTCTTTTTACATACAAAAATGTTAATTTTTTGGAAGGATCAGAGGTTAAAGATACTATCTAGTTTATAAATCAAACCCTCTTTAAGTTTTAAGACCGAAGAACAACAAACACAACACCCGTATGTTACAAGTATCATGTGCCAAGATTCTTTATTGGTTTTAACTTTAAGTTTTATACATTTTATATTATAAATATTATTTTCAAATTAAAAAAAAGGATTTTCTTACAAGGATTTTGTGAGGTCAGCTATTATTTATAATAGAATTATATACAAAATACTAGCGTTGTATAAAATACGTTGTCTAATAAATTATCTATTAGAAACTTTAAAGGAATATTGGTTTTTAATATCTATTCAAGTATGTCTCAATTTCAATTAGGAAATTTTATATCAGATGTAGCAATTAAACTCAGGTGACTAGAACTCTGTAGGGGGTCTTGTTGAATATTACTTAAATATGATGTGCCAGTTGTAAAATTTATACTAGATGGAATTGAATACGTGCGCAAAACTTGATAACATTAAGTGCCTTCGTGATAAAAGAGCCAATTTCAAAATCTCAAATGTGGGAGTTATATGATAGCTTCAAAGAATTGCATTGGAAGTTTTTATCAAAAATTACTTTAATTTTAACTAACAGCTGTTCAACTCTGTCTCATTTTTCAGCATAGTTTCGTTCCTCATATGCTCCAACGCCTCATTTTCTCGCTTATATATTCTGCAGACTATTTTTACATTTTTCCATTTCTTCTTCTCATTTTACATTCTGAATCTTGCTCTTCGCGTTGTATTTCTTGTGCCATTTTCCTTTATGTATACCAGTAGTTTCCTCTTCTATATTCTTTTGTACCTCTCATTATATTTCGCCTAGTCAATTTTCACCATACTTGCCCATCTTCTATCTCTACATCTTTTTCCTAAATTTTCTCATTAATTTTTCTTCACTTTACTCCCCTTCTTCTTCCCTCTTCTTCTCTGTACTTCTTCGAAACCTACTCCATTCCTTTCAAGCAAAAGAACAAGTGGATCGATTAGATAAATTAAAACCTCATAACATTCGCAAATAAGCTAATGACCTTATTCTAATATATACTTTTATGGTAACATAACATTTAAAATATAATAAATCATAAAAAAATAGTGGAAGGGATCAACTATTCAACACAAATATAATCCAAATTGACAATGATAGTGGGTGTTAATGTCACGAACAAGATTTTAGTTAAATATTTATACCACGAGATCATAACAAACACGATCTACGGATCTGTACACAAATAACATCACAATATGCAAAACATTGTGATAGGCTTGTGATTAACCTTTTAACCCATAGATCAGCATAAGGCATTTAAGAACAATCACTTCATTACTAGAATATAAATATAGGAGTGCCTAAAAGTCATCTTTGTTAACTGCTATACAGATTCAATTAGATGCGTATTATTATAGTAGGACAAAGTACCACACACAGGTAAATATAGTATACTTTATTAATTATTACTTAATACTTTGCTCTTTCTAATTATGTGTAGGTATATGATATATAATATATATATAAGGTTAGTAATGTACAAAGAGGAAGTGAAACAGAGGATGTATAATAGAGACTCGTTTAACGCGACTATTAATTGCGTCAAACTGCGTTATAAGAAATTGTCTTGAAGTAACTTCTTAAATCTACGAGTATTTGACACAAATCTATACAATTCTCAATAACGCGTTGTCACAGGATAGCGAAACTAAAATTATAAGAGGCTCTAGTAAACACATTTTTCTCCCGTCTTGACCCTTTTCCATTACTTCCTTTATATCTTATATGTAGATTTGAGTAATATGTGTAGCACTAGCATTTAAAAAGCAATCTTGATTCACACCCTTGTCCGTCCAAAACTCCTACAATACTAGACTTAAAACATAGGATTGTTAATTTTCTTTTGATGAGTACAACAATTATAATCAGACATTCTATAAATTTATGATGCACAGTCAGTGTATCTAGGTAATTAAACACACACCTTTGTATTAAATAAAGCATCTTAATTCAGGGTGTGGCCTATTGCTCCCGGGATAATTAAAAGATCATTCTTCACTGCTTCTAGAATCAAAGCACAAATCTTGAGGAGATGTTTTATTGGTGATAAACACAGGTTCATCATACTCGTACTAGTACAGGTAAATAAATTGTTTGCACATAAAATGAGAATTAAAACAGTACGGGACCTCGCGTGGCTATGTTCTTGATTGAGTCGTATTCGAATCAAACGACTTATAAGAATATTACAACTTTAAGTATCAATACGAGCAGAGCATAGTGGATTAGAGTTCTGGTCTGGACATAATTATATTTGTGGGTGTAAACAATCGTAAAAGTCAAAGGGCTGAATAACGTCCGTCTGGTAATAGATACAAGTATATTTCAATCCGTGTATTTCGTGCATTATAAACAAGATGTCTCTACGCAAATTGAAATGTTGTCTGAAAATCAAGTGATAAAAACAGTTACGTATATAAAAGGTTTATTCAACATAAGAAAGTTTACCATTTACTTACATTTTTTACATCAAAATGCATCGTCTTGTTGAGCGAATCTGTCAGATTTTTACAACCGTGCCAACTTACGACGGTAAATAAATGTCAGAGCGAGATGACTATTTTATTATTTGTTGAATGTGCAAGCAATAAAATCTTTATATAGTTTATTACACGTAATCTCACAGCTCTGTGCTTAGGAGTCTTCGAGTTAAGGTTTAAATCTTTGGATGTTGACGAACGAGGTATTTAACTAGACGAACTTGAACACGTCTTATTTGCCATGTTTATAGCAGCCATAATGCCATTTAATTAGATAAATATACAACTTGAGATTACGATCTTTCACTTCATAGAGTATTGATCATAAATTGGCAAATATTAAAGAGCTTTGAAGACTCAGAGGTGAAGGCAGGTTAATATTTAATATTATTTACATATTTTAATAATAGATTTAATAGCCCTCTGCAAATTGGCAATCATATTTTCTATTTAACTTTTTTACTTTGTGTAAATCTATAGTAATAATATCCTCCACATCAGTATTCTGAAAATTCAATAACTTTAGACGCGATTGTATTAAGACAATGTTATATTTGTCGTAGAAAGGTAGAGACAACACCATATTAACACATTTAAGAAACAGAGATAACACACATTTACACTTCTCTTTTCTAATATTATCTTAAAACAGACTTGTCGTATCTATTAAACTGGTTCCTTGCTTAAAGAGATTGAGACTGTTGCTATCTGTATGTAACTGGAGAACCATAAAGTAATGTTTCGCCTTAAATCAGTGGTATTTTCTCTGTACAACTGCCCATTGACTTTCTCCATTAGGATCCATACATTTCTTTTAAATTTCAAATACACCATCGATCACGATTCTATCACAATTCTTTCTTGAGTGTGATACGATTTTTTAATAATCCAAATAACAACAACTAACCAATCTGAATAACAATAACAATGTGATATTGATTATGCCCTTTTTATGCATTCTGAATTCAGCATCAAGACTGGTTCTATTTCAATGGGGCTTTATTGTTGATTTGTTGTTTTCTCTTTCCTCAAAGTACTCGCAGACTTAAAGCATTCAAAACTATCAGGAGTACAGCAAGTTGATTCAAAATGAGAGATAAAAATCGAAAGAGTATAATGTTTTCAGTTACTACATTTCTATCTTAAATATGTGACATTATCAATAACAAATACAAGACCTTTCATCAATAATACGGACTTTATTATTAGTCCAATCAATATGCATACAAGGTCACAAAATCAATTGACTATTTTATTAACAGTGTCCACGTGTTTGAGGGAATACACAAATGTTTTAATGTGTCTGCATATGTTCTGAGAATTGAAATTAACACTTTACTGCGTGACCTGGCTCTTATTGATGTATAGTATGTTGTCCTCTGGCCAGGCAATGCCATGCCAAGCTAAGCAAACAATACGTCGCATTACTTGGACTAGGACATATTCAATAGATCACGTAAGGAGGTTGACAGACTCCTTGGAGGTGATGAGAGGTTTCAATGTCACCAACCAGGTACTGGACCTAGTGCTGGTAGTCACGATGATGGTGATGCTAGTCATCGGAATGCATTCCACTATCCATATAGAAGGAATCAATAAAACCGATAAAGGCGGACACTTCCATACCGTATATATGGTATACAAGCGTTGTCTAGATACAGAATAAAACGATTTATAAAGTTAAGGTATGTAAGGTTCCAAATTCGCTACTACTTAGAGCCGCATTAAGCTAGCTAGTTTTAGCAAAATTACAGCTAGTTTATATTTTAAGACGTATATACCTGATTTGTTGGTACGTATAACTTCATACTATTTTTAAGCTCAGAACTATTCTATTTCAAAATTGAGACATCACTTCTAAATTCAACAATATATTTTTTGTTATTCCAAATTTATAATTCAACATGTACGTTCAATTTTTATAATCTAAATTAAATGAAATACGAAGAAGAAGAAATTACCTAAGGCTAGTAAAATTGCCACTATTATAACATCATCCATAACAAGACCGTTTTGTATATATTTTCGAAAGATTATTTGTTTTTACTGGTCCAAGATTACAAGACCTCATGGGGCATGGCCCCATTTTCTTAAGTCCTCTTTGAAGCTATGGATGTTAAACCATGGCTTATCTATTTTATCCGTAGACTGATAACCAAAAAAACAGCTATATTTGCTAAAAGCAGCTAATTTTAAGGTTGTAATAGCAATAAAACAGGTCACAAAACGTAAAATGTAACTTACTTATGTTAAATAAACCATAATGTCATGTAACTGTGTTTAGCAGGTTATGTGTAAAATATAATATTAGAAAAACATCAGCGCAACGCAACATAGCAGTTTAAATGATCTCTGTATTTATGTACATATTCTATTTCTGACAAACTAATGTCACAGAGTTCATTATTATTTTAAACCTAATTAGTATGTTGGTGTGGGTGTTCACGTTAAGGTGCGAGGTCTCTTGACCCCCTTTCCCCTGTCCCCACCTTTCACTTGTCACCAAGTGGGGTCGTGACCACGGGAACACAAAGGTGTGTTTTCTTAATAAATGCAACACTGTTTGAATAGTGTCTGTGTACGTTTGCATGTGTCATCACCATCACTTTGAGCACTTGGTACTGCAAAAGGTCATTTAACATATGGAGAAGCTCTACTAGAACGATGGTTGAACGCTGATCGTCGCCAAAGTGTGAGGTGCCAACTTTGCTGTTGAAATTCTTTATTTTTATATTATTTTAAGTATTAAGTTAAATATTCAAGTAGAGTTGCTGACGAATTTAATGGTTTCCGGAATTATGGACTGTTAGTCGAATTAAGCCGGTACCAAATTCAAATGTTTGCCTCCAACGTGTTAGAAGTTGGAAGACTGACATGGCAAGTTTCCTACTACACGGTGAAACGAATGTTTGATCCGAATTATTTTAATAATTGTTGTAAAAATTGTTGATATTATTGACACTGGCACTGTTTAACAAAAACTATCAAGTAAATAAAGAAACTTCCAAGTATAAAACGTATAGCAGTGCATGACATGTGGATCAAGTGTGTGGTGGTGGTAGAAAATCCCTTTTGAACGTGAACGTTGGATGCAAACACAGTCAATTAATATAGAGAATGTTACAAATGTAACACTTAATACCTTTAAATAATTATTACTTCATAATTAAGTAATGTCACTTGTCAATGCAGGAACTTCATTACAAAATCAATTCTCCAAACACTGAAATATCAATGAAAGGTTATGACTTTATATTTCCAATGCGTATTAAATTAATAAAATGACCTTTCACCTACGAAACTGTTGACTTTTCCAATTATTCCCATAGGACAGGATGGTACTATAGACAGAGAAAGAAAGAGAGAGAGAGACAGACGTTTCATTGACGACAACTATAATTTAGATAAATAAACAGTATAAAATGTCAATTGAAAATCTGACAATAATTTGACTTATCTAATTAACTTGTTCGACCAGATAAGCACCTTGAATCGATCGAGTACGTTAAATTGATTAGACTGTCAAAATATTATTCTAAAGACATTCTCGACGTATCAAGAATTGAATAATTTATAATTAATTAATTATTAAAATAAATATTTACATATTTGAATTATCGATTGAAATCTACAATTGATTACATCTTTATTCAACAACAAGTACATTATTTTACGATTCTTAATTCTGAATGAATTGAAAGTTCTTTCAATGTCTTTTTATAAGTATTGGGTAATCCTGACTAATGGTAAGTGGATAAATTACATCCCAGATAGAAATGTTACGCTGTATTAGATTGTAGCATGTTGAATCTTGCACACTGCGCTACAATTTCATGTCAGAGGTAGAAAATATACCTTGGATTTGCTTGTAGCAAGCTTGAAAGTGGCACTGCAAGACAATTTCCCACATGGGATGTTTCTTATGTTATTAAAGAATAAATTAAGTTATATTTATATATCTTGTATATGTATATATTTGTCCGAGGTGTTATTGCATGGATAGTCAAGCTGAGGGGCGCCGGCTTAGGTACAGTTGCATATATAAGGTCTTTCAACAAGAGCGGTCATTTTAAATCAATAAAAAACGCATTATTTCGATGACATTTGGCAGATATTGTGTTTCATTACTAACCTCAGAGTTTGTCTTTAGATTAAATAAAAATATCACTATACTTCGCGTTTTTCAATTGATTTTAAATGACCGCTCTTGTTGGAGACACTGTATTTACAAAGTAATTTCGCAGTATGTGTCTTTGAAATAGACCGGGACGGGTCCCAAATCATCTTCTCGCATTTAGGTATATATAATAAATTTCTCTTGGATCGATCCTGATATAGAATACCTATTTTGTCACTAAAAACTAGTACCACCAAGATCTGCACAGATGACGGCTCCAAGCAGGTTCATGACCACACCATTCTGGACACACCATCACATTTAGACTTTATAATAATTGTAACACAAATTATAAATCACTTTCACTTTCGCCAACAGCTGAGTAAAGGCATACCGCAACAGTGCCATCCATTTCCATGGCTAGTTCTTAAAACTATCAAGGTAAAATGAAGAAGTGGTCCACTAATATCCATTAAATTTACCAAGTATATCAAGCACACAATAAATATAAAACTTATAATTTTTTGTGGTCAAGAATGCAAGAGATTATAAAATAACTTCTAAAATAAATATCCCAAAAAGACATTTACAGAATTAAGCAATCAATTTAAAGGTGAAAGGTTGAATTTACATACGTCAGGTTATCGTACCGGTCACTGAACATTAACTCAGTTGCCCGGAACCCGGTGAACTGAAATACCTTTGAACCCGTCTACAATAAAGTGCGGAATAGACAGATTTTATTGTTATTTTTATGAATAATTCAAAAGGAAGACTCACGTGATCGCCGCTTGGTGCGCAGCTCGTCAATGATGTTGATCAGACGCGAACTTGGGGCAACAACAACGTTACCAGGGGTCACATGATCTTCTTCAGGAGATGATGGATTTTCTAGAGCCAACTGTTTGAGAGTTGACTCTGAATGTTCTTTTGGTGAAGGCATTATAACTAGAACACTCATCTGTTATTCACTTTCACTGGAACAAGAAGTCTTTGTAAGTAATAATATTCAATTTAGTAACAAATCCACTATGCTTAATATTTGTATTAAACGTATTATTCTTCTTTTTTATTTATTTTGGCTTTTTAGTCTTCTTGACAAAATACGTCAATTACAAAATGTTACATTACATTACACATAAATGTACGTTTTATTTTACAATAAAATATATTTTGTAAAACCAAAAGGTGTTCGAAGAAAATTTAATTTTTCAATATAAATATGTCTTACAATACTATGCAAATTGGTAGGGATAAGATAAAAACGTTACGCCGGTTTCACACCAGAGAGACAAAACTACAAAACACGAACAAAAAATGTTTTCCTGAACAAAAACATCAAAGAGATAGTTCTTAAAACATTTCTGTCTTTAAAAACTGTTTTAGTAAACAAAACATATTGCCATCTGGAATCAGTAAAATCAAAGGAAAACACGTTTGTTGTTGTTTTTAGTCTGCTTGGTTTGAACACGCAATTTTGTTTTTTGTGAACATTTTCGCTTGTCTAGTTCTAAGAGCAGTTATATATAAGTGCAGAATGCAGTGGACAAAAGATAAGACCAGCAATAGAAATGTATCGCCAACACAATGATTTGTGGGATACTAAATTTTCATGAAATTAAGATTTCATGTGTTCAATTGACACTATCAAGTGACAGCGATTATTGTTAACGTATTACATGTGTTATAAAAAAAATTACATAATACATATTTTAGCAACTATCTTTGATAAATTAGACATATTACCATCCACATCAATAGCCTACACTACTTTTAAATCCACATCACTGAATATCCACTATTTGTAGCTTCATTCATAATTCTTTCAAATCATAGTTACATAACTCAATACTGTCACTGTCACTGTTTCAACTGCAACCTTTACGTACAAAAAAACCGTTCAAATATTTCAGTATATTTTTTATAGACCAGATCCTTTTTTTAACATTCGTGGCCTGGATACAGTTTACAGTTTAAACTGGGGCTCTCGTACCCGTACTAAACACATAAACGCACATGCCTGGTGTCGTGGCTTATGACATACGGTTGTAGATGTATGGGTTTGCGACAGACCTCTGTTTCATATACATGTGACCTCAGTGTGACCTGAGACCTCAGAATAAACTCTACAGAAATAACCTACGACTCATCTCACATGTACACAGACATATGTATATTGTACACACACACACACTTTAACATATACCAAGTAATATGTACATTGTACATAGTCCAACGGCATTCATAATATTTATGTATATAGTACATATGTAATGTATGTTTTTGTAACATTTTAATAATACCACAAGCTAACGAGTCATCATAAGACGCAAGTTCGTGTTTCATTTAAAACATATTGTAACATTTGTTTTATATCATACATACAATTACATATAAAAGTATGGACCTTTTACACGATCAGATTAGATCTTCAATTTGTTTCAGATTCTCCAAGATTTAGTGTCAATACTAAATTCTTTCCCATTCTTCTTTTCGATTTAAAATCGGATCTGAATCCGATTGAAGTGTAAGGCCGTCCGCACATGAGACGACTGATTGCAAACGCGAGCCCCGAATCTTCCGAACCGAATGGGAATGCAACTGTGTTGTTAGTGAGAGAACGCATACGGCACGAGTGAAAAAAAACTGATTTGAAATTGGTTTTGAGCGACTATGTTTCTTGGTCGCAAGGCAATTACGTTGCATGCTTTTGATGGTGACATCATGATGGTGACAAGTAAATGGGCTAGTGTTCTATGTCTCAATTTCTATAAAAGTGTACTATATATTGATAAAATGGGTTACTAGAACCTCAAATGTTCAATTATTTTTTAATAACTCCTTATATGTTAAGAGATATTAACAATTAAAAAAGTAATTTTGTCTCTTTAATTATTAAAAGGATTCAACGTTGTACACATTCCAAGTGCATGTGACATCACAATCCTTGTGTAAGGTTACCAACCTTACAGCTCATAAAACTCTGCTATATGTATTTATATATCAAAATATCAAATATTATTTACAGCTATTTCAAGGAACAATCAAATTTCAATATTATGTCTGCCTTAGCAGGGTTAAATAAAATAAAAACTTATTATTCTTTGACTTGACTTGATTATTTCGACTACCAACAGCTACAGAACATTACCACAACACTGACCTACTCAACAAATAACTGACGTTAAAATGCATTTCATGTCATACAAATATGGCCGACCTTTTCTAGCGCTAAAACTACAATTTAAACTTTTAATTGCTATATCTCCGTCAATATTTACATATGTAATAAAATAGACACGCCAATACACATTTATTAACATTAATTTCAATCAACAATTAAAAAATCGAACACTAAAAAATGAGGACACAAGCCCGTTGCAAGAGTTGTGCAAAAGAACATTATCGATACAATATCCAAATATTTTTGAATTTCTTTTTAAAAATAATTCAATTTTCAGTCGCCTAAATTTATGTTTCCAGGTTCATTTCAAATTAATTCAAACATCTACCTACTCGAAGCTACACATACGTAATATAAACATATTTGTGAAATGCATACATAACTTTATTTTTAATAAAGTTGTTTACATAAATTTAACTGTTTATAAAATCACCGACAATATTGAATAAACACCATTTCCATATTTATTGTTGTTAAAAAGGTTATCAAAAACCAGACGAGCTAAGATAACTGCTGAGAATATCCAATGTACATACAGGTGAGAACCATACACACACATACATAGAGAGAGAGATATACGTAATCATATTGTACATTTATAAATGTATTTGTAATGTGAATGTGACCTGATATGCGTCGATCAGCATGGCGTCTGTCAGACACACATGACACTTTATTATCTGCTTGTAGTCTGAAACAGAGCCGAATTATTAAGACTAAATAAGGATTAATTTTTTATAGGTCTACTTTTTTAGTTTTTGATTGAAATATGAAATATATATACTCGTACATCAGCGTCTCTATTTTTTTAAATAACCTAAAGTTGTCAGAAACATAGCTAATTAAGTTTCGAATTTCAGTTTTGTCGGTTCTGTTAACTCTGCGTATGACGTCACAGGAAAAATAAATAATCGAGATTATTTTACCTTTTTAAGGGGAATCATAATATTAAAGTGTTAGTAGTAAATTACATATCACACACACACTATTATTCTTCTCTGTTGTATAAAAGAGATGGCAATTCATCGGATGTGATATCATAAGCAGAATTATTCTTTTATAACTTTGTATCCCTTTAATGATTAAGGGGTCAAAAATGGCAGTTTTGTCCTGATAACCAACTTAATCAATTATATCTAAATTTTATCAAATTAAGACATCCCAGTAAACAATTTGGTGAAGTGTCCTATTTGGTGAAGTTCGAGTCACTCGTACAATTCTATTCTAACGCTTTACAAGTTCTCTACCTGTCACAGATTTTGTGTTAGTTTTTCATAATAATATTCTTTCTTTTTCCAACATCATTCATTAAGTATTTCTGTTTCTTTCCCACATGGGTATATTTTTATTATCCGGTCATAAATCATAAACCTACTCCGCTTTTAATTCAGCAGTGAACCGTCGTTGCAATGTCTGTAGCTCATAAAAAGGACCTTTCCTTTGAACGACTGAATAGAAAACGAACACGTTCCAGACAAAAAATTCATGATACGTAATAGAAATTAAGTAGAATTTACTCCAAAATGTTTACTGGGATGGTTATAACCCCATTCAATATAATTCAATAACACCTGTACGGTGCAATTCCAAGAATAATGGGAACCTAAAACGCTTCTCAACATAGTTGATAACTCAGTTATATCTCGTCACAATTGACTTCCCAGCAGAGGCGGCCTTCGGGGGTGGCAAGCAGGGCAACCGCCCGGGGCCTCGCAATGACTAAGTCCGCCCCTGCTTCCCAGTAAGCAATTTGGTCTACATTCGAAATCGTATTTGTTAAAATCTATGAATTTTTGGCGTGAAAGATTCTGACCACAAGTCAGCAAAAAAGTCAATAAAAAAATTGCGTTTTTCTGTTGATTTAAATTGACACCTTTTGTTGAAAGATCCTATATTTCACAAAATATATTTAATAAAAAACAGCTTTAGTGTATGACCGTATTGGACGTTGCTTCTTTATTATATAATTCCTGACCTCTCTATATACAGCTTACAAAACAATTACCTTCAACAAGTACGGCCCTGTTAAGTAGATACGATATGTTATACACCAACCATGTTTAACACCAAGCCTAGTCTGCAGGATTGAACTTTTACCTACGCGGCTAAAAGGCCCCAGGGTCAAACTACAAAACAGCAACGGCAATAGCAACGTGTGTGTTATCACAAAATTATCAGCGTTGAATAAAGAGAGGTGCGGGCGCGGCTGCGGGAGGGGTATATACACCTATTTGATAAAGAGGTCCGTATTACACCCATACAATCACGGCTGGAGTGGAGGGCTCGAATACGTGTGATAACGACTTCAGGTAATAAATTTATTGAAAAACAATAATATTCAATTTATAACTTGAATAAATTAAAAAATCGTTTTCGATAGTATTCATTTTGACCAATATCAAGTAGGAATAAAAATATATCAATTGATTATATGAAAATGTAAATGTTAAATTGGTATAAATTTACTACCAGATTTATTTGTAAAGCGATATAACATATTTAAGGTGATTCTTTTCAATGTTCGTCTACAACAAGTTAATTTAATAGGCAGTTCTTTTCAGTAGTCAGGAAATCAAGTGTCTAAATGTGTCAGATAAGAGAAAACTAGTACGCAGTATTTATTAGACAATCCATCAAGGCAATAATTCCTTAAACAATGATCATTAAAATACCTAAACAATGAAATAAAATAACAAAATTTATTCATGACACGTTGATTAGCATATAAACAAAACAATGATATATCTGATATGTTATTTCATAACAGACTTGTATGCGCACAATGACAACATAGACTTAAAGTTACATAAACCTACATCACCTTAACTCACAAATTAACAATCTAAATCCACAAGTACAAGTATCTATTCTAGAGCGATTCGTAATATCATGTTTGAGTATATATCGGTTGAGATCTACGAGTATGAGTAGAATGTTCGTTCATACAGCTCAGCCATTAACGGGCAATCGCCAATTAATCACACCAAGCTCTCCCATTATCGACACACTTGTCAGTCAGACATGACCGCGGAATGGTAACTCGTAAAAGGCCTCCTGCACATTGGAATATATTGGCGTAGTCGGATTGAAGTGCGACTTGACGATCACAGCCAACACGAGCCGAGCGGATGACACGGCAAGTCTGTATAAGGGCTTCTCTTCTTATACTTAACCGCCTTACAAATAAACCTATTACAAAATTTATATCAGGTATGAAGCCCATCCGGACAGGCTTATTATCAGTTTATACCTGGTATAAAATTTGGAATAGGTTTGTTTGTAAGGCAACAAGCATATAAAAAGAGAGAGTTATAATGTTCTTTCGCTGATGAGAATATGAATAATACACTAAGACGTCTTAATCTTCACTGATTTAATAATAATAATTAGTTTTACATATCGAGATATGAGAATATATATATGAGAAAGCGAGATATTAGAAGGATTACTATTGAGAAGGAAAAAACTACAATAGTTTTGACATGTAGAAAGAGTAGACGGAAACAAAAACCGTTAAGAAACTGATGAAAAGAAATTCAGGGATGCAACAGTGTAAGGAAGACCATGAGCGAGGTGGAAAGAACAAGTGGACGAGACCTAAGAAAGGTAGGTGTGAGCAATTGGAAGATAAATGCGGCCAATACGAAGGAATGGAAAAAAAATCTTAAAATTCCTAAAATAAATATAAAAATGATAAATTTTATTATTTATATTTAAGAATTATTTTAACCAACTAATTTATTATTATTTATATATTAATTGTGTATGCCTTTCGGCTTTACAATCTACAGTATTATATTTCTAATACATTTCATTCCTATATACATTCCAAACTTAAAACTAAACTTAAAATAAACTTAAAATCTTCTCGACTTTTACTACTTCCAAAAGTGCTTTCTGCTTCTTCTTCTTTTGACCCTCTCTATTATTCTCCACCATCTTATTTATTCTCCTGTTTTTCCTTTCCTTCTTACTATTTCCGCCATCCACCTCTTTCTGTCACTGCCTCCCTTTAATAGCTGGCCAATATTCCTTTCGCTTGCTACTTTTTCCTTACACTCAAACTTAATGTGCTCCAGTGTTTCGTCCTCCGCTCCACACATTCTACACTTTCTTTCCTCACTCTTTTCCCAGTATCTGTTTCCTTTTTCCTCATTTCCCAATCTAAACCTTGCTGTTCTTCTTATGTGTTTTATGTCTTTTTCTATAAGGTACTGAGGCACATTATTTTCCCATAACCTCTTATATCTTTTATTGTAGTTACTTTTTTCTATTTTTCCCATTCTCTCCTGCTGCTGTGTCTCCTTATCCCTTCTCCTTAGCTCCTCTGCCACACTTGCGCCACCTTCTCTTCTCCTCTCTGCCTCCTCGATCGCCATTCCATTCCTTTCAAAGTATTCTTTTCTCTTTTTTGGACCTCCTCCCCCCCATTCTTTATGTAATCCTCTCTTATTTTCTTTAAGATTTTGCTTTCCGCTCTGTTCAATTTCTCCTCGTATTTTACCGCTCTTTCCCCTGTTTTAATTCGTATCTTATCCCTCTTTAGCTCCTCCATCACCATGTATCCTGGCGTGCACCTGTCCAGCCCTAGTACCCATTTCATGTATCTCACCTGTATTCTTTCCAACTTTTCTTGTTCCTTCCACCCCCAAACCTCTGCTCCATACGACATCATACTGGCTATCAGTCTCTCATATATCCATATTCTCTTTTGTATGTCCCCCCCAAATACCTTTTCCCCTAGTCCCCATACCCGTCGCATTGCTTGCTCTGCCTTCTTTGCCACCTCCCTTATATGCGCCTCTTCACCATTATTCTTTTTAAAAGTGTAGCCCAGATATTTAAATTCTTCAACTTCCTCAATGTCCTCTGTCTTGTATTTCCACCTTTTATGTCTCCTTTTTCCACCCCCTTTTTTAAATACCATAATTTTTGTCTTTTCCACGTTTAACTCTAGTCCTTTCCTGTCTATATACCTCCCTAGCCGGTGTGCCATCTCCTGCAGCTCTCCTTCCCTTTTTGCCAACAGGACTATATCGTCAGCGTATGCTAAAGTCCACTCCTCTTTCCATTACCCCCTCCAAGTCTGCTGTATATATCGCAAATAAAATGGGGCTCAGAGGACAACCTTGCCTCAACCCCTTGTCTGTCCAGAATTCTTCTGATTCTTCACCCCCAACTCTTATTCTCATTCTTGTTTCTTCGTAAATTTCCTCAATACATTCCATTATGTCCTCATCTATTTTTTTCTTTCTCATGTACTTCCACAATTTCTGTCTGTCGACCATGTCAAACGCCGCTTTAAGGTCGATGAACATTGCATATATCTGTCCTCCTTTTTCACTTAGCTCTTTTTCAACTAAATGGTTCAGTGCGTATATATTGTCTAAAGTCCCTCGTCCCTTTCTAAAGCCTGCTTGTGTCTCGGGAAGTATTTCTTTTACTTTTACCTCTTCTTCCAGTCTGTCTCTCACAATCCCTGCATAAATCCTGTACCCTGTGTTCAGTAGTGTGATACCCCTGTAATTTTTGGCTTCATGTCTATTTCCCTTTTTATATATCGGCTTTTTATATATAATGATAAATTTTATTATTTATATTTAAGAATTATTTTAACCAACTAATTATTTTAGTTCGTGACATTTGCATGTTAACTGATGTTGGCCACGTATTGCTCGGTGTATTTGAAATCGCGAGCATACTTAGTTAGGACCCGAGCGCAACATATTCAAATGTGTATAGGACCTTTAACAATATATTTTCTTGAGTAACGAGTGTTCTCTAAAAGTCCGTTTCGTTTATGAATGAATTATTTTATTGTAAAATTGAACCAGTTTTATATTTACGTAAATGGGTTTATAATAATAGTAGTTACTTATCTATATTTCATTATCTCTTTAATTATATAATATACCTAGCTTTTCGCCCGTTTGTAAAACAACGTGTATGTAATGTATAACTTACAATTACTGCGTAAGTAAGGTTATGCGCTGAAATATTAAATACATTATGACAAAACTATCTTTAAACGAAGTAGTTACCCAGTAAACATTTTGGAGTCACTTTGACATCATATTGAAGATGCGTCATGATTTTTTTGTCATAAAAGAGTTCATTTATAGTTCAGTTTCTCACATTTTTTCATATAAAATGTCTACTTTATCGGCAACAAATGGCGAAATTACTCCACCTGTCGGAATACAAATAAAGATAAAGTTGATGCGAACTATAATTGAAGTGAAATAGTGATAGAAACGTCACTAAATAGTGCACTTCACCAAATTGTTTACTGGGTAGTGTTGATTCTGTTTTCGCGACATATTGAAATGGTGTTGTAAGCGTATTTCAACAACAATGATAGGTCTGTCTACAATCTTTCAAGCTGCAATATATAATCGAATCATAAAACTTAAATCATTTAAAAAATATATGAATGAAAGAAAAAAAGTTGCAATATTACAGTTGTTATGAAAATGTGTATATCATTGTATCTTCGGCGCACCCAGTTGTTATGTAAGTGAATAACTATATTTGTTGACAGAAAATAAAAGAAAATATTAAACAATACATGTATTTACAAAAGACAACATAGAATTTGATTAAAAAGTGACATTTATAGGTTAAATTGAAATAATTGTCAATCCGTAAAAGAACTCCGAAAGAATTGTATACAATAATTAGAACTAAAAATATGAATTTTAAATTTAATTATCCGTGACAAAATCACCTGGTCAATAAACATAGAAAAATGTAAAAGATTGAAACAACGTATTCTATTACATTTATTCCCTTAGCTAAATAATTAGAACGAAGTGGATCACTGGAGTCACTACTCTCAAATCAATAGCTCAATGATACCAAATGTACTTGAAATATAAAATCATTTACTTTGATTAAAGTAAATCATTTACAACTATGACTGGGATTGTTACCATGTAATGTGATATCATTACATATTATCCTGCATCGATAAATCGTTTGGAATAAAACTGAAAGTTATTCCGATATAATCGAGTTGTATCGGAAATGTTAATCCCATTGCCAGCCTTTATTCGTAATAGATAGAAATGTATACGTATGCGAACAGCGGCGGGTACTGCTGAGGACTACATTTGATAGAGCACTGCCCAAACGCCAGCGATAATTTTATTATACTTCACGAAGATGTTATTTGATTCTAAGGTCGTCCGCACATGAGTCGACTGATTGCAAACCTTAGCCCCGAATCTGCCCGAACCGAATGAGAATGCAACTGTGTTGTTAGTGACAGAACACACGTGTATACGAGAGAGAAAACACAGAGAGACACAAATGAAACTGAACTGATTTGATATTGGTTTTGAGCACGTTTTGAGCGACTATGCTTCTTGGTCGCAGGGCAATTAAGTTGCATGCGTTTTTCGTTTTCGTTGGAACCTTCATTGCGCGACGTTTCCAGATCTAATTCTATACATTGTAGTAAGATGTTTTTTGAGTTATTCTTAATAATTCTGCTGCTAAAGTTGTATTTAATGACAGTGCATTGTAAAAACTTTTAAGTTCTCTAGAACAATAATATTACCCCATAAATATAAAATAGGTGAGCCACCACTGCGCTAAGCACAATTATACACGCACCTATACACATAAATCAATGTAATTTATACTAAATTCAATAAAGCGGATTGTAGAGATAAGAACAGCAACAGTTGTTCGAGATACATATTAAACATGACTTCACTCCACCATGTCCTAACTCCTAACGACAACAACAGCGACAATGTTAACGTCCATCGAGACTTATCTATTCGCTGATTGAATGGAAATGATTTCATGTTAATTAATATAAGTGTACGTTAAGCTACAAGCAGAGATTGTAGACTTGTATTTCCACTAACTAAATTGGTTGTCTGTATCAATTAAGAGTTGTTTCCCGATAAGGAAAGTTACGTGTATTTAAGGTTTATCTAACATAACAATAATTACCTATGCCAGAGGCAGCCTTAGGAGGTGGCAAGCAGGGCAACCGCCCGGAGCCTCGCATTCTCGCGCAACAACCCAAGTAGAAACATTCATTACTATATATGTATTTGAATCTCGCGCCTCGCTCTTTGGAAATCCCACTAGAATCACTGCGTATATCTTTTAAGGCATTCACGTGCCTTAGTTTATCATTATTAATATTTGTCATCTTTGTGCTTGGTAACTTTTATAAAACTTCCAATATAAAATTTTATTTCTCGTCAATTATCATCAAAAATACCTTCTTACAATTTACATAAATTACACAAAGAACAAGAAAAGATCTGCGCCAATAATGATAATGGCTAAGGCCGCTCCTGCCTATTGCAAAAACAATGTTAACTAAAAACAACATTTGTGGCCCATTTTAGTGCTTCTTGAAAAATATTTCAAACTTTTTACCTTTAGGGCTCATCCATAAATTACATCTCACAAATTTCATGATTTCTATCACACCTCCCCCTCACCCCCCTTCAATCAAACATTTTTTTAAAATTTATTTTGTTAAAATCAAAATTTTACTTTACATGTGTCATCACGATACTTATAGGACTCTCTCTCTCTCTCTTGTTACTTATTGTCACACTTAGTGAAATACCTCTCACCTCCCTCCTTTATTCGTATAACCTAATTAATGAATGATTCCTTAACATAATCGTAGAACATCTTAAGTAGACTCTTCTAGAGATATGGAATCTCTTCTGGAGATGGTAAAGTTAGAATAAAGCATGTTTCACTTAATTAAATATTAGATGAATGTAATATACCATCCATGTTTTGTGTTTTGCGGATAGATATAATTTAAAATCAATAGATATACTTAGCTGAACTTTTTGAATTGTATCAATTCTTTTAATGCACATTCTAACATTTTATATAGAGCAATGGGACGTGATACTTGATGCCAGACTACTGTGTCTTCGATTCACCGACCAGCACAATTTACTCTGGGTTTGGTTATTATTTCGTTCAACGGGTTTAATTCCATATACAAACACGTGCGGAGAAAGTGATAAGCGTATGTCAATACTGTTTAAAAGCATTTTCAAAACTATAATTTAATTATAAACATATAAATAATTCGATGACAGTATTTTTAATTCAACGGACATATTAGTTCCTTTAAATACCCAACAAGATACAAAGAATGAAATACTCCCTCTACTTGTCAACACCTAACAATCCTAACGAACGTATATTCCAATAAACAAAATGATTAACATATAATATTTAAATACATACATTAACATAAGAAACCTAATGAATTAACGTAACAAAATTGTATAACAGAGTGTACCAGAAAATGCTATGTGATTAATTAGACTACAAGAAGTACATAATGTAGTTATAGGTACCGCGATACAATTGCAGCATTTTAAATATGGTAGTTATATGCAATGTGTTGTGCATAAAACACTGTATTCAAACAACATAATTGGCACAGTGTAGGAAGCATGTGGGCGAGTTTACAGTGTATGCAAGGTACAGGTAGGTATGCAACTATATCGTGATTAGCGTTGTCAATATTATGAGTAATTGTTTAACGTTCCGGAGTCAGGCCTTTGCAAACAACAGAAGGATGTTATATATAATGGAATATAGTTCATATATGTTTTGGTATTTTACACTTCATATCTCTTAAGTTTAAACAAGATTTCAGAGACATATTTTTTCTAACAACAGAAAGAAATTGGCGTGGGTTTAAACCAGACCAGGTGGACAGACCAGAACGTAAAGCAATTTCTAATTAGGCTAAATTTTAACAAACACAAGACTGTCAGACGACTCTATATACATAGACAAACATTTTGCATTCGAATGCAAGATTTAACTTGCCGGCATGCTACAAGCAAATTCGAACGTTACATTTCCACCTGGGAATAGAATCACTATAGAGTTCTGACCTTCACATAAAGTTAAATTGTCATATAACTTACAATTAGCAAGAACTATTCTAATAATATTCCATAACACAGATGTTGTCAACTATACGAAATAAATTTGAACCATTCTGACAGATTGATTTGATTGAAAACAGTTTCTTTGTTTTTACTGTTCATATAATTACAAATAAGGGTTATCTACTCATGCATTTTAAACAATAATAAAAGTTTGTACCTGTTGTCCATTATTACACACATTGTAGTTACTGGATTAAAGTAACACGATTTTATTATTACTGTCACATATACACTTCACAGGCAAAACAATAAATTTTAGTAAACAATGGTTTAATTACATGTAGATTAATTGTTGTAGATAGTTTTATAAAATAAATAAGTTTAATAGTTAATTTTATTTGACATTTTAAACCACCACACACTGACTGTATCACTACACAATTTTTAGTTTATGATGTTGACAAACAAATTGACATAACCCCACTTTTTAAACGTAAAGTTTTTATTATTTTATTATTGTAATTAAAAAACACGTTTATTTATTTAAATGCAAATATGATGAACATACACTCAAGAAACTTGTGTAACTCTGTAATTTGTTTGCTAACATATTTTATATATTTAATGTAATTTTAAAAGTTTGAATTTTCCGCAAAGAATAGTAAATATGACCGTACGAATTGAACTGTTTGATTTTTCAGCTGAGACCTGCAGTTTGCGTGTAGTATAATCATGTAATCCACTCGAGTCGGCGAATACGACCTGCTTGATATTAAACGTGTACGATCTAGTTTACAATTTATATGGTTGTATTAGATAGTATATTAGTTAAGTATAAATGGCAACCACGCGCGAAATGCATATGTGTTCGTATGGAACATGATATATAGATAGAAAAAAGTTGATGGTTTATAGGTTAGTCATCAAAAAAAGATAATACAAAACTAAATGTGTAGTGGTTTAGGTTCACTTTTAAAAAGCCCGCTAAACACAATTACATATATTTAAGAGTTATATGACGATCTATTTCAATTATAACTTTGATTTGGTTGTCACCAACATCAACTTTGATTGGAAAATAGGATCCCTTAAACTAATTCACCAAGCCGCTGTGGTTTCAGGTTCGATTTCTACGCCATATACATATTATCGAGTATTGAAGGCTATTTCATTTATTTAGTTATATATTATTTTTATATATTGTTTTTTAATATTTAGGCAACAGTGTAGTAACTTGTATAAGGCTTTGACACCATAAAACTAGGCAACTTAGTAACAATCGCTGATAAGACTCGGCACCGTCAAGAAGTTGCTATTTGATCTGACTCCACCTGTATTCATGCGAATAGTAGATCATATAATAAGAAGAACCGCAGTATTTCTTTATACACCTACATAATATATTTTGAATTCGGGTTTACTCGGCATTTTTCGACTAGATTCGTTATCAGTGGTACTTCAGGGCCAACGATAATAAAACACTTCCACGAAATAATAATTGTTCAAAAATAGAGTTATGAATAATAATAATTGTTTAATGTTATTTATATTAATCAATGATATCAATAAATGTTACATAGGTCATGACTCACTTGACCTTTTGGTTATACATAAGGAAAAACAATTAATTACATTGACTCATAATTATACGTTCTGGAGAAGAGCAAATGTAACTTTTTGTAAAGTTAATCAATCCATATAAATTAAATCGAAATATTTAATTTATATCTGTGACGAAAATAATACTTCCTGCCATAATTAGGTTCGGTTCTTGGATGCATTAGGCTAATATTTATTTAATTACAAACATAATCAAAACTTTATAAGATAAATGTAAACTTTAAATCTTAACAAGAAAGACATCGTTGAAGAATAAATGGATAGCAGTGAAGGAAAGAAGGAAAATAGAAAATAATAGGCTGTGAGGAAGAAGGAAATATTGTATTTCAAAGGGGCAGAAGATAAACAAAGGAAAGGTGAATGGCTAAAAAACGTCATATTTAAAAAAAGAAAAGTTAGTGTAGCTTTGGATTGGACACAGCTTAATAGATATTTCACATTGCCATAATCAGCTAATCGGTAAGGTATACGCCTGAATAATGCAACACCATTAACGTGAAATCAATTTGTTGATCAGTTGTCAATAAGAAAATTTCTTGCAGTGGAACTTTCAAAGTTTCTAACCTTAAATAAGTCTGCTAACCTTAAATAAGGTTTCGTTTGGTACCTTATTGATTATTCTTGATTGATCAGTAAATGTTGCCAATGAGTTTACCGCATTTCAGACTTAATTAAATTTCGGGTTAATAACTAAACGTACTTCGAATACATCTGTTGATACCGATACGTTATCAGCTGGGGATTATTCAAACAATTGACGGGACTCGGACTCCTCTTCCTTCACTCATAATACCTTTGCGCACGCGCATTTGTAGATAATTAGCAATGTTCAAACAAACGCAGTTTAAAGGTTACATGCATTGAGCTGTCATTCATTCATTTATTGCAACGTCTAACAACTAACAGTGTTGTCTTAAATATTTATAACTTAACAGTAATATAATTGTAAAGAATTTATGTTAAAGTGAAACGCAATTTGTCTATAGTTATCGATTTCAACTGTCCCCGCCTTACAGTTGTTTGTATGCAACCAGATATACATACAATTTTGAAATGTGAACACGTTTTATTAAATTTAATAAATATTATAACATGTGTATTAAATAAAATATTTCTGTAATAAAATAATTATAAAACACAACTTGATTAATATTTATCATTAAAATGTAAAGTTAATAAAAGAATGAGGTTATGTTTTATCGACCAAGAGATAAAAATGTAACGAAATAAGATAACAATAATAATAAAACAGGTTAAAAAACATGTCAAAAATTATCTGTTTATTCTTTGTGACAATTTCAGTTTTATTATTTGTTAAAATTAAGTTTTATTCACAATATGATGGAATCGATGAAGTCATTGTCAATGAAATTGTCAAAGAGAAAAAAGTTTATAATAGATTGTTGGAGTACGAAGGAATATGCAACGACTTAGATGTATTTACAAAGATTAAGTCTAAAATCCAAACAACGAACCAATATAACGAAGAAAATCAATTAGAAGTTAGAGAAAGTGTTGTGTCAATTAAAGATGGTGCCGAAGAAGAAACGACGGAGTACAAGGAAGCGATTGTTGTCTACTTGGCTGTTGGGATACTGATTGCTTCTGTCTGCAAAGCCCTGGTAGACGTCTATAAAGCAAGGATTCAGGTAAACTCATATTTTTATAAAAATGAAAAAAATTTATCAAGAAAGCTACAAATAATTATTTTATATAATATAATATTGCTTATCACTTTTATTTGTTTATGCTTTAATACAGCTTTGCTGTAACGAAAATCAGTATGTTTTAACTTATTTTTATAACGCAAAGACCAATATTGATTTATTATTTTCTTTACCAGAAGATGACCTCGCATGAGGTGTCGAAAGCTACTATTATTTTTGAAATAAATTAAGTTTTCTGATGATAAAAAAATTCTCTTATTGAACATATTTCTAGTAATTGACAGTAATACTTCTTTTTTTAATTATAGTCGCCAACGGATCCTGAAAGTGCTGAAATTTCTCGTAGATGCTCTCTTGCGGAACTGACTGTATCTCGTCATATTAGAAAAGATCCTCAAGCTCTTCATAATCGAAGAACTACCCAATTAACGAGAAGAGTATCGCTTTTATCTAATTCACCTGCTGTTGAAACAATAACGACAATTCCACCTGCTATTAATAAAACTGTGAAACTCTTAGGTACTTGTCATATATAGCTCTTTTAAATAAACTAAATTCTATGAAATTGTTATACGTGTTTGCCCCTGATTATATGCAACTACTTTATCACACAACTTGGTAGAATGTAAATCAGGCGCAAGGCATTGCTGTTACACATTTGGTAACTTCTAAACAATTGTTAAATAGTGACAATATTAATACTCTAAAGTAGTATTACTGCATAATATTTAATTTTTCAAAAGTATATAACACTATTTTTACATAGTATGTAGAAAAACACATACAAGCAAGGTGTATATTTCACAACCTATAATTGTGTGTATTAGTTAGATAACATTGCGAATTTAATTATTTAGTCTTATCAGTAATGTCGTTCTTTCGTTCGTATATGTATAACGAAACTATTAAAACATATTTATATTTTAATAACGAAGTTACTATGGTTGCATTTTTGTTTAGGTGGGCGTCCTCCACCCTTAGTTCGGCGAAGTTCTTTCCCGGTGTCTTTTGGCACGGCCGTAGCTACGAACTGTGCTGTACCCGGATGGAACTCTCCAATGAGATCACGAAGACCTTCTATTGATAGTGAAGATGATTCCTCAACTGATAGCAGAAAAAGAGTTAGAATTATTCGACGTCGTTAAATTTACTAATCGACTTCGACTTCTCCTGTGGGTCTCCATCATGTTAATGCTAATTTAGGTATTTCTTAATAACATTTATCAATTTGAACTGCACCAAATGACAGTTTATAAATGCACGTTATTATTTTCATAACAACTGTTTATTGGCAGATCGTTGACAATCGAAAATATTAAAACAATTAAAAGAATTAATTAAACCTAGTTGATCTTGAAAGAAATTTAATTTGGAGTCTCCTGAATTCTAAATTCAATATTCTTCCCTATATTTATTTTATCTATAACTTTCACGTAATGACTTTTCGTAAAATTTGAAATTCTATTCTACTCCCTAACAATGTTGTGGACTCCAGTGTTATCATACATCTAGTTACTTTTAACATTTAGATACTTTTGGTATATTTGAAAATGTATCTAATATTTGTATCTAGAAGGAAACTGGTGAAACATTTGTATAGAAATGTTTACGAAAATTCAGATTGACCACAGTATATCGATTCAACAAATGCGTCTAAATATACAAACTGAAAAATGGGTTTAGATAGAATTTCCCAAAAATATTGGACCAAGAATGAAATATCAACAATATAGGACGTCATGCAATCATCCTATAAAAGCATCTGATGATCAACAAAAAGTACAACTTCTTAAATGTCCTCCTAAGAACCATTAGTTACTTCTAATTATCCATAAAATACTATTTTTAATCTTAATATATAAAAGAAAGACGGGTTTGTTACAACACTTATAACTCGAGATCTGCTGAACCAATATTCATGATTATTGATTCGTTGGATTTGTCTCCGCCCCGAATAGCATAATACATCTTAAAAACAATGAAAATATATAAAACAAAGACGGGTTTGTTACAACAATTATAACTCGAGATCTGCTGAACCAATATTCATGGTTATTGATTCGTTGGATTTGTCTCCGCCCCGAATAGCATAATACATCTTAAAAACAATGAAAACTCGATATGTGTAATGAATACTTAATCATTTCAATAAATGCTGATTTCATGTCAAACATTTGTTGTCCAATCCTGTCAAATACTGTAACAACTATTCATGTGTGCGTTCAGAAATTTATTTTTTGTAAAATGTCTCGAAAGTTCAGGTACTGCTATATTTGTTTGTTTTAGACATTAATTTATGTAAATTATTTATTAATTATTTAATTTTTAATTTCAGAAAATAATACCTAAGATTTATTGTACAGGTTATCTATAATTTTTCTTGATAAGCTATTCATATGTAGTGGTTATATACTCTTTGAGCTATTGTCTATGTCTCGAAAGTGGTTTTTTGTGGTTTTATGCGAGTGCACATTCAGTATTAATATTAATAACAATGCCGCGTCCTAGAAGATCTAATCTTTCCAAGCGGAGCCGTAATGCAATTGGGCAACGGAATATCGCGAGTCAATTATCTGATGAAGAACGAGAAATTGCACGAGAAGAGCGCCGCGTTAGTATGGAGCAAAGAAGGGCCTTAATTCGTGCTTCTCAAACACAAGAGCAAAGAGAGGTAGCCTGTGAAACGGCTAGGTTAGAAACGAGAAATCGTCGAGCTTATCGTACAGATGAACAGAGGAATAATCTTCGAAGTGCAAGAAGAAATGGTTCAAGTATTGATTTGAATCGAGCAGCGTTTCTATATGATTGCACCATCGACTACAGCTTCTCCTTGGATGTGCCTGGTTTACCACCGCACAATTTAAAACTTAAGGTTGGCTCGGTAGTCATCATGCTTAGAAATTTTAACCAACCAAAACTGTGCAATGGAACGCGTTTGGTGATAAAAAAACTGATGAGCAATGTGATTCACGCGTCGATACTTAAAGGAAAATTTAAAGATGAGGAAGTTCTTATTCCAAGGATTCTGATGATCCCAACGGATATGCCATTTGAGTTTAAACGAATTCAATTCCCGATTCGTCTTGCCTTCGCCATGACGATCAACAAATCACAGGGCCAATCCTTGACTATTTGTGGCCTCAATCTAGAAAATGCATGTTTTTCTCATGGTCAATTGTACGTGGCATGCTCACGTGTCGGCAAACCATCCGCTTTATTTGTTCTTGCGCCTGACCAAAAAACAAAGAATGTCGTTTACCACAAGGTGCTTGAATGAAAATCCCATTAATGAATTAATCCGAGTGTATTTCAATCTGCACAACATAGTTTTCAATCATTTTTTTCTGACATGAGTTTGAATTACTTAATTATTATTATTTTTTTAATTTTTATTCTCATTCTGTATGTTTTCATCATCATTCATCATCATAAAATACTTTTATGTTTCTATCTATATTAATAAATATTATTTTGTATCATTGTATTACGTTCATCAAAGCCTAAATTAGTTCAGCTAAAAGGTAACACGACATTCATTGACTGTTAGGCGGTACGAAGTTCGCCGGGTCAGCTAGTATATTATAAATAAGACCTGCTGTAACGCTCAGAATATTTCTTCTGGCGATGAGTGGCACAAGTAAGAACTATTGCTGGACTAATTCAAATGAATTTTCCTGGAATTTAGACAAAATGATGTAGTAAAGTGACCTTTATTTCTGAATACTATTTAAACCATTAGTTTGAAGTAGATTGGAATCTAAAAAAGTGGTATTTGACATCAAATGTGTTGTCTTGAAACATTCCTGTAGATTAGTATTTTTTAAAAAGACTGAGCTTAACAAGGCAGTAAGTATCCTTAAATAAATTTTCTCATATATTCTTCGCTTCCAAATATTTTGTATTCTGGTTTTAAATGATAAATAATAAGTGCACATACAGCAGCAGCGTTATAGCAGGTACACGATTAATAAAAGTATGTTATTTAAATGTATAACAACTCTTTAAAACTGTACAGCACCATTAAAATTGTTTTGAATATTGATATCAAATCATATTGTAATGAAAGCTGCAAATGATTTCAGATAGAAAATAGAGACAAAGTCTCAAAATATTAGTATATGGTATATACGAGTATATAATATTTATTGCGGAAATTCTTAAAAGAAAAAGAACCTTTGTATTGAAATTTTGATAAATGTTTTAAACTTCCAAAGAGTTTTCTAATATTATATCCATACTGAAAATGTTTGTATCCTCATTGTTTTTAATTCTAAGTGTAATAACTAATAAATAGAACTATATAGTTCATAGTACTAAGGTAAGCGTCCATAGGTCGCCATTATCGCATCTGATTTACGTTTAACATGGAAGAAAATTTTTAGTACCGAAAGCAGTCAACACTTTAGATGAATGATTTCAATGAAACGACGAAGGGAACCGGATGGTCACGAGGAAAGGAAATGAAGAGAAGCAGAACGGAAAGGGTATGCAGAAAGAACTAAAGGAATCGGTATGTTTATCTCATTTTAAAATGCTTTCAAGAAAAACTGACTACCCAGTAAACATTTTGGAGCATTTTGGAGTCACTTTGACATCATATTGCAGATGCATAGGATTTTTTTGTCATGACAGAGTTCATTTATAGTTCAGTTTCTCGCAATCGTTCATATGAAATGTCTGTTTTATCGGCTACAGATGACGGAACCACTCCACCTGTCGGAATACAAATGAAGATAAAGTTGATGCGAACTATAATTGAAGTGAAATAGTGATAGAAACGTCACAAAAAGGGACACTTCACCAAATGTTTACTGGGTACTCTCACGTAAATTCCCCTTCTTCGCTTCTCTTCCATGTTTATACGATAAATACTTGCGATGACGCTGGCATTTCCAAAGTTCCATGATTCAAAGAATACGTCGATCTCAGATAGCCGTTGTTGTCTCTGTAGACTCATAAAGCTCTTTAGAACTTTCATGTTGAATAATGCAGACCTGTGGTCACCTACCGTAAGGTCCAAAACTTTATTAAAAAAATATATAATGCTAAAATATTTTCGCTTAATCGAATTTAATGTTTTCTAAATAATACAAAAGACTTATTATTAATATATATATATACAAATGTAGATCAAATTAAAAGCAAGATAAATGTAACCCGTTTTTAAAACATACGTGTTTATATTATTTTATAAGAAATTTTAAAATAAATTAGTTTATAAATGTTTTTAAATATATTATACAAAAAATAATATTTATAAAAAATGAACTACAAAAACATATTTTTTATGTCTAATTGTGGTTTTCCTCGTGCCTATTGTTATTTAAGTGATTTTGGAAATATATTTAGATCTCTATTTAAATCGAAGTAGAGATTGTTACTGGGTACTGTTGTACAGCAGTGACAATCATGAATGAAGAACAGTATATCGTTCTTTATAAGCGGCATTGAATTGCAAAGTGTAGTAATTTTGGTGTTAAAATCTTTGCTACGTCTTTATCTTTAATATTTGTGACATTATAAAAAATTTCTCCAACTCAGCAGCATCATTGCTTTAAAAACCTAACAATTTTTATTTGTCGCTTATTATTGTAAGTCCTTGTTATTTTCTATATATCAACACTAATTTTACAGTTCTATTACATCATCTTCTTGTGTGTTTACGTGTAATCTCGCACTCTCGTTTTAGATGCGAACATATCAATTATTATTTGAGATATAAGCATAACAAATCCTGTTAATTTCTCGGTCGCTAAATATCTTGTAGATAAAATATTCACTTTAGCAACCAGCCATAATATTTATTTTAATTCACTCACGTTGCACCAATTAAAACACGAGAAATTATCACTCAAGAACCAATTTATAAAAACTTAATTCATTGTAATATATTCTGAATGTGAAAAAAATGTATGTATATGTACTAAGAAGAATTTTATCTTTAGACTCTTGAAAACACATTTTAATTCATTTTATAAATGTGCCAAAATAATGCACAATAAAAAAAACTATATATGTTAATTTATAAAATATATGTTCAAATAAATGTATACAAAATACCTCTTTATTCATTTTATTTTTATTCTAAAAATTAAATTACATTTATTTTACTTAATCTATAAATAAATGCATTCTTTGTTTTGTTATTTGTATTCTTTAAAAATGGATTGTTTATTTTCTTCTTGAATCTATTATAAAACTATACTATTTATTAGCCAAATTTTTATACATTTGTTCATTTTATGCAATAAAAATTCAAATAGGAACCAAATATTAAATGATAATAGTGTCTTGTCACTTAATAATATATGAAATGCACAATACTGAAAAATAAGCCAACCAGGTTTCCGCTAATCAAATTATGTACATTTTACATAAAAAATATTATGAATAAGTTTGTGTTTTATTTCAGATGAAATATATATGTACATCTTTGTAATGTAATGGGTGGATGAGGAAGTCTTGACTGAAAAGTTTGATGCATCTCTACTTATAACTTTCTAAAAACTATTTTCATTTGTTTATTTCTTTTTGTTTAAGGCATCTGATTCTATTCTTTCCAGAAAAACTCTACTACTTCTTCAGGTATTAATCTTCTTGTACGTCAGAAATTTCTAAAATTTCATTTCTTCCAGTATGAATTACATAAAATTTCTAATTCATTCAAACGTAATCAAGATTTCTACCAATATGTAGGTTTTAAGCTTCAGCCTAGTTAGCCGAAAGGTTAATCCGGAAATGGTTATAACAAGCATGTTTATGCAGAGAATAATACTTAAAGATAGTCATGTCAAAATTTTTAAGAGACAAACACTAACAAAGTATACTAATCAAGAATACATATAAATTTATTAACATAAAATATTTCAAATATATTGTATTCACTAAAAAATAAACTAGATGTGTTAATTTTAAATGTCTTAGATTACAACCAGGAAAAATGTATGAATGGTCAATTTTAAAAAATGACGGCAAACAGAACATAACACGTACAAAACAATGATTTATTTTACAATCCGATAGCAGAACCTGCTAATTAAATCTCCTGTTGCAATAATTTTTTTCTATTACTTACATACATTTACAATTTATAAATATTATTAGAAAAGTTTAGTTTGATATCAGGTGAAATAACCGTTAAGCTAATATTATTTTTTTGATGAACACAATATAAAAGAGAATAAAAAAATTAAATTAAAATTGAAATATTAGAAAAATATATAATTATTTGAAAAATTCTTTAAAAATACATGATTTCTATTATTATATGTACAAATTTAAAAAATAGTAAATTTAATAAATATAAATACGACATCTCCACACCCACTAATTTTAAGTTAAAGACTAAAATTGAAACTCTTAAAATCTACAACTAACAAACCACAATAATTGTACACAATTTTTTAAATTTTCCAGCAATAATTAAAGACACAAAAATTTCAATTTCAAATTGATGCAATATATTTATAGAACTAGAGCACGTTTTTAAAAATAATATGAAATATGAACTCAATTTTGGACGTAGTAGATAATCTTTATCCTTTACCACTATCGGTTCGACCAATAAATACTTGCTGAAAAAGAAGCGAAGTAATGTGGTAAAAATATCTACTTAAAAATGCAGTTATTTGGAATTTTATGTTGTATAAGTTTTTGGTGAAAATAAGAGGTATACCATGCTATAGCTCTTTAAAGAAATTGCAAATAAACATTACACTACATGATTTGTCTTATTACATACTCGTACACAAATTTTTAAACATTAAAGTAGCATGAAGGTACCCGTTAACATTGGTTCAGATACTCAGGCCTTACAAATAAACTTACAACTAATCTATATTACACCTTAACTAAATTATTAAAATATACATTTTATAAATATTACATTCTGCATAGTTTTTAATATTTTTAAATTTTATATAAAACCGTACAAATAAGTTTCTTTTTTATATTCAGGTATAAAACCTTTAAAAAAAAATCATTTATTTTAATTTAATTTTAGTCTTTTTTTAAAAAAATAAAATTTGTTACAAATTTGATATAATATATACACATATATGTTTAAACTTGAAATATCCGTGTTTAAATTTATAAAAATTAAAATTGTTGCATTATATAGATTTTAGAAAAGTAACAAGCAATTTTTTTATAGAAATATGTATATATATTTTTATATTTAAAAAGTATGACAATTTTTAATTTATTTTACCCAAAATTACGTTTTTGTTACGTTTATAATTTTCATACTGATGACACCAACCTGTTACGTACATACAATTTCTTTTACAGTATTCGTGTTTTCAGTTTGATTTCTTTTTTTATCATTATTCTTCCGGGACTTTCCATGCTAGTCTTTTACCGGCTTCATAGAGTGTTTGTAGCGCTGATAGAATATTGCCTTCTTTCTGCAAACTTAAATAGTGTTTGTATAGATGTAATGCAGCTCTTGCGTCTTCCGCTGAATCATGTGTTACAGATTGAATTTTCATTCCTAAAATATTGCGTAAAATATATCACTAAATTAAGTAATCATTCAAATAAGACAACAAAAATATATTTATAAATAATGATGACAAAATCAAAATATCGTATTCCTTACCAAGAAAATGCCATGCTAGAAATCTTAATGAAACCATTCGGTGATGGGGGAGATGGAATAACTGTACAGTGTCAATCACCTGATCAGGTAAAACTACAAGATTTATAACACGGAAGTCATTTTTAAGGCCATGTCCAACAAACACGACACCAGTATCAGCCAAGAATCTGAGTTTTTGATATGTACATTTAAGTGTTGTTAAATGTTTCGAACTATAATTCGCATCTAAGTCTCCCGGTTGAATTCCAGAAAATTTCGTTAAATAATCAACAACTTGTTCCTGTGTGCTAATATAATCATCAATAAAAGGTGTTCCCTCGTCAGGTCCTTGACCTCTGATACAAGTAATTCGCGCAACAGACATATGACTTGGTTTAATTGTTGCCAGTTTTCCATCACTCCTTAGTTCTGCTTCTTCTGGATTTAAGGTAACAAATTCAGCATCCATAGCTACAAGTTGTCCAGAACAAGGAGCTTCTTGTGGTCCAAGAGGTTTCCATGTAAGGCCAACCATAACACAGCCGTTGCTTTTTCGTGTTAAAGATTTATCATCATTAAAAACGTCCTGGAATAATACATCCTGTTCAAAGATCAAAATCAAGATTAATTAAAAGAAAAATAAACATGTTTTAATTATCAATTAAAAAATTATGATTTACACCTGTGTAAGTGGATTACTAATAGGCGGCAAAGGCTGTAAGTGTGGATTCGTTTCGCAAAGTTCATAGCTTGAATAAAACAAAACACATGGTACTTTCCAATCCAAACTAAACCAAACAGCTTCATGACTTTGTATAGCAGCTATGCTTTAAAAAACAATTGAAAAATATTAATGTATTTACTTATTAAAATAATTACCTCAATATTCATTATTCAGTGATTAAAATTTGTTATGAAATAATTATTAATGTGCCAACCTAAAGTCATTAAACAGGTACCATTGTCCTGATCTATTATTGTGTGTAGGCCCTGCTATCCTTTGGCTGTGATAGCTTGGTGGAACGTGAATTAAAGCAACAAGGTTTCTTTGAATATCATCGACGTAACAAACAACTGCAGTTAAGGAGTAATTTTTATGTTTTTCAGCTACTGAATAAGAAGAATTATTTGAGGAAGTTGATAAACCATCGAAATCCATATTGGATACTTTTTGCTCTGGGGAATCAGGTTTTACTTCTGCATCACCTAGTACTACATTATCTAGAACTCCTTCTATTTTAAGTTCTCCATTTTCTTTTAGATACATTTGCATTTTTTGTGGAAGCCATGGTCCAGAATGAACTGTAGCAGTAACAGAAGAATTTGCTCCATTCACTATTGTTGGATTATCTGTAGAAGTAACGTCATTGGATTGCTCCGAAGGAACTGATGCAGTATCAGGTGTTGATGGTTTGCTATACATTTAAAAAATAAATAATTGTTAGAAAATTGTTAAAATGTATAACAATATTAGTTTATAAATTTGATAACGAGCGCAAATTTCCTTGTAAATAAAATATAATAACAAAAAAGAATAACTAAATTATAAAGTGAGGGGAGCAGAAAAGAAAGTAGGCAAGGAAAATAATTGAGGAGAGATCAGGAAAGAAGGAGATGGATGGCAGAGCAGATATGGATAATGTTTAGTCCGGCATGGAAAAGAGAATAGAGGAGCTGACGAGAAGAGAAAGAAAAGGAAGAAGGTAGATAGCGGAGATACAGGGAGGAAGAAAGAAAAAGGGAGAGAAACATGAAGTTTACGTTGGTAAAGTAAAGGAATAGAAAACAGAGAAATTGAGAGATATAATTAATTTTTAAGTTTAATCTAGAAGTCATGAATTGTAAATAATGATTATATATGGAAGAATGCATATCCTAGCGGCATGCATTTAAAATAAATATACTGAAATAGACGAATAACCAAATAATACCAATAAACCAAAAAAATGTGAAATATTTCAAATTACTTTCAATTATGAAATAACATTACTCGTGTTGTACGTGTTGCGTATGCTTTAAATAACATACATAACAAATATATAAAATAACTTCATAAATTAATACTTGTCTGGATGCGTAAAGTGACAATCAGCCCTCGAACAATGTGCTCCATATCGACATGGTTTGGATAACAGTGAATAATTTGCATCCCCTCTAGCATTTGATCCTAGTTGGTCCATTTGTCTCAGCCAGAATTCTTTATCTAAAGTATTTTCTAGTCCACAATTAATGGCTAAGACTTTTGGTAATTCAATAATTTTAGAACTTTGAGTCGTTGGTGTAAACTTTGCACAATTTTCGCACCATGCAGGAGTTGTTTTCTCCGGACAAAGTGAGGCACCTAATAATGACTCAAAGGTGCAAAGTTGTTCTCGATGATTGGGATATATTAAGTTACATAAAAGTGCTATATTCTCTTTAGATTCTTCACGTCCACATTTTAAACAATTGTGAACTTGTTTCTGTTTTGATCCAAAAAGTTTACTTATTTCTGTTTCCTCGTCATCCTTAGTTGATGTTCCAGATTGATCTCCAGACCCACCAAAAGCCTTTTGATTTTTTATGTCATCAATTTCTAAAATATCATCAATACTGTTTATTAATAGTCTGTGTAATATGTATATATATATATATATATATAATAATGTAGTTTATAGTTCAATTTTTAACACTAAATGAAACATTATTGATATAATTTACAGAAACACTAAGAGTTTCAGTTAATTTTTTTTAAATAAGATGTATAATACATATTTTTTATAGTGTTAGTATAAAAATAATTATATAAAAGCAAAAGTTAGTTGAAACCCAATTCATGCAATATTGAAAACGATAAGTCATAAACATCATTTTTATATAACTTTAAATATTTATGATTCAATCGTAACAATATAATTATTAGCTTCAAACATCACAAAAAAGCAACAATCATCGCATTAGAAAAGTAATAACAAAATTTTAATTTGAAATTAAAATTAAAAAATTGGTAACAAGTAACTTTTTTAAACGGTAAAATTTGTCGTTTAAAAATTTGCAAATATAAAATAATTTTAAAAATAAATAAAATAAAATAATGTTGTTTGTAATATATTCTCAAACTGATGTAAAAATCAGTTATTTTAGACTTAGTCATGCAAATTTTGCAACAAACAACTAAATAGAAAAATGGATGCAGACATTTTAATTTAGCGAATGATTTGTTACCTCTATTTGTGGTTGTTATCCACAAATATTTACCATCTCCCTCTTTATGTCTATCTTCTTTTTCTCTGTGCTTACGTCTTGTTTCACTGCCGAGAATACTTGGAAAATCTTGTTCTTTATATACAAATTCTGGTTGCTTAGCCAGTGATTCTGCATTTTTGTTATTATCATCTTCTGTTTTTCTTTTACGATTTTCTAATATTTCATAATGCATTTGATGAAGAATAAATCTATTCCAACTCTGCAATAATATAGTTTCTTTAGTTTACTTTATATTATCCCGTTTACCTTCTTGCAAATGACTTACCTGAATTAAACTAATAAGATTAACTTTTGCTCTTGCTTCTGGATGCTTGTCTGATAAAATTAAGCCTAGTGCAGATGCTTCTGGAACTGTTCTAAATGCTCTTAAGAAATTGCTGGCTTGGCAAGGCGATCCTACTTGAAAAATAATGAGAAACCATGTTTATATGCTATAAAATTATAAATGAGTAATATTAAGATTAAAAAATAATATAATTATTCTAACCAATGAGTGGCTTACCACCAGAAGTATCAAGCATATGAAACAAAAATCCTAATTCACAAGACAAACAAAATTCCTTGTGGCAGGAATGCGATAATAATGCGTGTCTTACAGGTTGCATAAAATATAAAACCTGTACAGTAAAATACGTTAATACATGAGAATATTAATTACACAATTAAGTGTAATGAAAAAATTACCTGTAACATGGCATTACAATATGAATTGGGCAAAGTAGCTTCAAGTCCAGCAAAAATTGTCTTATTATATGCATCAAAATCAAAATCATTGCATCCTAGTTTATTGTATTTAACTTCCACTTTACGATATCGTTTTGGTATAGCTCTAGTTGAACTGAATTCTGGAGGTTTTCCAGTCGTATTTGTGAAAAGCGTAGATTGTGTTCTAGTATTAACATCAACCATATAAGGTACCTGAAAATAAAAATTAAATAGTAGTTACATTGAAATAAATAATATGGGTAACAGGTTATAAACAAATAAGACATATAAGAATTCCTAATTTCAGATATGAAATAAAGTAATTTTAACACATTAACTGCTTCACTTTACAATTTACAATATACACACACTTTAACACAAAATATATCATTTACATAATTTAAGTTATGAAAAACACAATCACAAAGAAATAGAAAGTGATTTTCTCTTAAGTTTGTAGGTTCATGCATAATTACAGTCATTTGGCATCAGACTTTTTGTATATATCTTTTCATCATATTATTTAACCCAGAAAATTAAATCATTTTTACTTGCCATTTTAATTTTAAACTTTGAAACCATAACGTTTGTATATATTTCTTCTTTTCAAAAAATTTAATAATGTTTTATTATATTGAAAATGCTAGATATTATTGTGCATAAATTCTTGTAGATATAAAAAACTGAAAGTAAGAAAGTGCAATAAATATTAAATAGCACTTTTAAGCTGAGCTTTAAAAAGATTATCCAATTCTAAATATTGTACATTCATAACTTGAAATTGCTGCAATAAATGCTTAATCAAACTGCAGAAATATAAATATAAAAAATGCACAGCTCAAATACACATATACATAAAATTATAATATGCTTGTTAGGATTATAAAAATAATGAAATTGTTGCAAATGTTATTTTTATTGAATAAGATATATCTAATTATTAAGCAAATATTAGAGTTTTTATTTGAATCCTGAAATAAAGGAAAGGAATTTGAATAAAGAAAAGAACTAAATTTAAACTTAATAAATGATTACTTTTATTGATGAACAATAAATTCTACATCAGTCAAAAGATTATTAATAGAATTATTAATATTTTATTTAAATATATTTAATAATTATTAAACCTAACAATTAATATTCTTTAGTCTTAGTTATCACACAACAATAATATAAATTATTGTATTAAATCAAAGAGATTCTATTTAATGAAAAATATATACAGAATTTTCAGTATCTGATGAATTTTTAATTTCTTATTCATAAATGAAATATTGAAAAAAGAAATGTATAACTGTCATGCAATCACTTGCAAAAAATGCCACCACCACTAAATACAATTCAGTGCTATTTATTAAAATTTTGTGTTATTCAATATTACACCAATCAGCCAATAAATTTTTATTAAAAGCAAAATAATATTATCATTATCTATTTTGTATGTAATATCTATTTATCATAAACTATTTTGAATAAGATTAATTGTTGCCGAAGATATCATTAATTAAACATGGTAAATTTACACAAAAATATACCATAAAGTATATATAATTAATTTAAGTTAAAAACTGTCATAAAATGTTAATATCATAAATGTTAATATTAGAAGTTATTTATATGAAAAATATGAACTACTTATTACTAAAATACAAATATTAGCAACTTTCTTGTTGATCAATTCAACCAACAACCAACAAATAATGTAAACGCGAAATAACACAAAATAATAATATGAAAACTATTTAACAATTCTATATTTTAAGTCATTTTTATAACAAGGAAAAACAAATATATTGCTTGATAAATTTAAAAATCACATAATATAAGCAGTCTATACAACATCAAACTAAGATTGTCAAAAACCCAAAAATTCCGATAATGGAAATTGAAGATTCGAGAGCATGTTATGCATATGCATATATACATTAAGTACTACATAAATATATATTATGATTTGAATCAAAATAGGTTTTTAGAATAATATAACTGAGTACTGCCAACATGTGACTGTTTATTTCTTACTTGATTACGACGTGTTGTTCGAGGATTCGGCGCATATCCAATTGGTCCTTGCATTTTCATACTTTTCAGAATATCTGGATCTATAGGCTTTGGGCGCCTGCAAATAAATGCAGATTATTTTATAACAAATTTATATATTAATCTTTGTAGGAGAGGCAGTGTTAGAATCATTTTTCACACAAATCTCTTTCCCGCTAAACACAGTTAGGCATATTCAAGGTTTATTTTGTTAATATTACGTAAAGTTATGTAACAAAAGTTACTTTTCGACATAAATTTACGTTTTCTGACGTTAATCAAGCTTTTTATACAAATTATATAATGTTACGTTATATTATTTAATATAATTATTTAATGTCTATAACAGAATTATGTAAAATTTCGGTAAAAAGTAAAACGTTCAGTGACATGTAAAAAATAAAACGTTAAATAATACATGTTTTACGTTTTGTGTTTAGAAGGCTGTTTTAATGTAAAATGAAAATTACCTGTGATGTTTCAAAAATATAAATTTAAACGTACCAGTACTTATATTGCATAAGGTGATCAGGCCAGTCACTGAGCCAGTGATCTGATGCAAGATGAGGAAGCGGTATTGAAGATAACGGAAACGTTTCATCAGTTAGCGGTACACAAGGAAGTTGCTCAACATTATCTGCAAACTCAGTTGGTCTAAAATAAAATATTCAATTTTTTATCAATTACATTAAATTTTGTTATTTAATAATAATAAAATAACATTTAATAACAAATATTAATTGTATATTATTATTAAATTAAAATACCGTTGGACATTTGTTATTTGCAATGGGTAAAATATTTAGACAATTTTAAAGAAATTTGTATAAAAAAGCAATGTACAAAAATACAACAAAAAAACAAACTACTAATAGTAATCAGTTTCATTGTTTGATAATAAAAATATTTGCCATCACATGCACAATATACGTATAATTTTGTTTTCAATTTAAAAAATTACTTGATTTCGTTATGTCTAACTAGGCTAAAAATTGGAGAAGAATAGCTGTGATGAAAACTTATAATTTAAAATGCAATTGATATAAATTATACTACACTACTGCCGCCATCATCAAACTAAAATATAAATAACAAAAGTTAATATTGGTAAACTACAACTAATAATAGAATTCAACAAATTATACAAGAAGAATTTAATAACATTTTTTATCAGATTAATATAATCCACTCGACATCAATTACTATAGAATACGTACCTATTGTATAAATTTAAAACTGCAGAGGGCCGGTTGCTGAACTAATAGTTATTGTAAAAGTTAACAATTAAGTAGAAATAACAGAGAATCGTTATGCGGACCTTTTAGCAGATACTGTATCGGCCAAACGATTAATTGTTTCTTTTTAACTAACAATCTTAAGTAATTTTTACGATAACTATGAGTACAGCAACTGGTCCTAAAAACAAAACTATTTATTACTATTATTTAAACTACTATTAAGATATCTCATACTGCAACAGAATATTTGCTCTGACTTATTTAGTACGGTGCATTGGAGTTGTTTAACATAAAGAATCTTTATCATTTCTACTTTAATTTTTATCAATACACACTGTATCGAGGAAGTTTGAATTTCATACATCCGCATTCAGAATATAGTTCATACGTACGTAGATCAAAGAACCACCATGCTCTTGCACATTCTATAAGTATCCTAAAAAAATTCATTATACAAAAGGCCTTTTAGAGCAAATGTGATTTCCGGTGTAACTGAAAACACAATTGTATCTCGTCCAAAATTAATGGGAGGTAAATTAACTTTATTCTGACAAATTCTGTTAAATCTCTTATTATAATACACTAGCAAATTTATTCTAGGTCGAAAGGAATGTGACAAATATACATTGAATAGACTTAGGCCTGTCCACGTAACTAGTTAAAATTTAATAAGTTGATCTGATTACTAGATATATATAAAAATGAAGTTTAAGAAGCCAATTTGACACTGAACCTGACCTTATTGAATTTTTGCTAATTTTTGACCGAATTGAATTAAATCTCAAGAGTTAAAAGTTTAAAAAATTACAAACCTTGAATAAGCATTAAAACTTGGTTCAGGATTCGTAGTAGCACCAAATAGATGAATGTGACCAGATTGATCACCGAATCCCATTACTTGATTTGTGGAACATATTTCAAATGTTGAACATATTGATCCACGAGTATTTACCTAAAATTATTATAAAGAAGCATTAGTTTTATAAAATGAAACTAAACTATCTTAAGCTAAAAAAAAATCTATTATTTAATATAAAAAAAGAATTACTTGAAATATACTTAGTTTTGGTTCTAATAACTGAACAGTATCTACAAGTTGCACTTGACCTAATGTGGAAACTACAGCTAATCGCGAAGATACTCTTGGTAAAAATCTTAACAACAAAGGGTCGTAAGAAATTTGGATAGGTGATACAGAACGTAGCATTCGAATGTCGAACACCATTAGTAATCTGTCTACAGCAAGAGTCCCTTGTCTGTAAAGCATAAGAAAACACAGATAATATTATACTTCTATAAACTACTAATATTTCTAATGAAAATTATATTTTTATAATTATTTCTTAAATTTAAATTATTTGTAAAATATACGAAATTATAAAGAGTTAGGTGAAGGCTGAAATATAGAAGTTCTTTAAGATATGAAGTAAAGAAGTTGTCTTGCTTGAATTGCTAGCATGTTATATATGCAACAATGTTACAAACATTAAGGATGTGTACTTCATGTACAATCATTTTATGTTTTCTTAAAGATAATTAGCCGTCGTTAACGATAATTTAATTAAAAAAAAAATCCAAACCTGTTACTAAATCCACAGGTAACAAGATAATTTCCTTGTACATCAAAGTCGGATAAGCTACCAGAATGTGATTCAAGAGTATGTTCAACTCTAAGTGAATTTGGATCCCTCAAGGATAAACGACCAGATGGATCACCAGAACAAAGTAATCGGCTATGCGCTCTTAATATAGCACAACCTGTTTCTCCTGCACATTCCACAGTTTTTTCCGTTGTTGTGGTCAGATCGAAGTCTATAAGTTTATCTTGGTGACCACCCATTATAAGTCTTATTGGTGATACTTGTAACAAACATTGCATATCCACCATATTTTCTGATCTAAATTAAGGAATGTAATTATCATTTAACTGCAAGAAGAGTATATAACATTTGAAGTAAAAAGTATTTATTATAAAAGTGATGAGATTAAAGCCATATTGAAATATCTACTAAATGATAAATTATTTAAACTGAGTGAAATTATGCCTTACATGTCAGGTTTATAAGTCAGCATTTAAGATATTATATATCCATAAAACAAAAAAAAACATACCTATGTGTAAATTTTGGTATACCCCGTCTAATCTGATACCTTAATGTTGTACTTGTGAGTGCTAAAATTCCTGTATCGATTGGATAAATTTGACGGACTTCTTCATTTGCGTGTACTTGAAATGAGGTATATTTTTGCATACCAGGACCATAATATGAAGTAACGTGACCCTATTAACCGTAGAGATTACTTAAGTCTTAAGAATTATGTAAGAGTAACATGTAATTGTTTAAACATTAATTACCCCTAGATTTCCCATCCAAAATAGTTCTTCATGTGGATCAAATGCCACCGAAGAAACCCCAAATCTGTCCCCTCCATCAGCTAAAAGTGTTCCTATTTCCAAATACTCAGAATCATCATTATTAATATAGCTTTGTGTAAAATCGGGCGAGTAGTGCCCACTTTGATTGGCATCATCATACACTAAAATATCATAAAACATATACAATTTAAATAAAATATTTATGTAGGGATTGTCAAATTTCTGTCAAAACAATATTATAACCTAGAAATATAGAATTCTGACAAAATTTAAAAATTGGACTTACTTGTCAGTGTGAGAATGTCGTCGGATCGGTTGGTGGGGTCGACTGGATAGTGATAATCCATCATCCAAGTAATTGGATTGGATTGAAATTTGATTAACTCAAATGACAAATGCTACAGCTGTTTGTTGACTGTATCGGTGTTAAATGTAACTAAATTACACATAGTGCAATTGTTAAAAATTAAAACATTATAATGGCCAGTCCATTTTAAATAGGTACCTGTAATAACAAGAATTATATTTCATAATTCGAATTCATTACTTCCAGATGTCGCAAAAAGAATAACAACTCGTTATTTATAAAACAATTCAAATTAAAAAACCTTCTTGGATAAATAAGGAATATATTTTTAAAGAAAATTATAATGAATACATAAACTGACATAAATTAAAATAAATATTTATATCCTTGAAAGTAAAAACAAATTTAATATCTAATATAATAATTATATTTTTAGATTAGCAGTAACATTTATAATATGTAAATCTAATTTTACTGAATACAAATCGAAATTCACATATAAAATTAACAACACTTATTTTAATTATTCTGTTAAATGTCGTTATTATAAATAAAATCAGATATTCAGATTCATCTTTTTACACCTAGGCTGCCTTCGATAGTGTTACGATAATGTTATAGTAATATTTAATAAGTATCTTGTATTATAATAATAAGTATAATAAACATATATTTCTTTAAACATTTCGCAATTATGTTAAACAAATTTAGTATATAATTTTAGAAGCGCCATCATGTTATTTGTGGAATGGAAGAACGGTGGAATCGCTCGATTATGCTCTTAAAATCTGGCCCAGTCTTTTTTTTGGTTCTAAAGATAATTGGTTTATAATCCTGTTTCTCACTTCCTACCACATCGTAGTTATTTTCAAAAATTTTAATTGTATATTCTTTCCTTAATTTTAATATGAATACCATTCCATACTCTCATTGTAAACTCTGCCGACAGAATTATGTCTTTGTCTTCTCCTGAAGGAATAAACTCGAAGTGTCGAATTAATCTTGAAACAGCTGCTCTTAACTCCAAATGTGCAAACTTTTGACCTGTAAAGTTGTAATTATAGTTAATAATGAGTCATATTTGATGGCATATTTTGAAAGAGCACAGAATAATTTAGCAAAGATTCTAACTAACAGGTGCTAGTATTTAACCATAGATGTCTCAATCAATGTTCATTTTTTGAAATATCATTAATAAAAAATGTTTATTTGTAAAATTGGAAAGAGGAATAAAGAAAGAAAATAATAATTTAACATACCTATACAATTTCTAGGACCAGCGCTAAATGGAATATACGCAAAAGGATTTCGTTTAGACTGTTGTTCTGGTGTAAAACGTTCAGGATCAAATTTTTCCGGATCCGGAAACTGTTCTGGACTTTTATGAATAATATATGGTGCAATTATTATGACACAACCAGCTGGTATTACTTTTCCTCCTACATACAGAAAAAGTAAATAATATAAATTAATTTAGAATTCGTTTCGAACTTCTTTCTCGTCTTGAATTAATTGTAGTAGTACTAGGTTGGATAATATCAAATTGCTCCAGTTGAACTTACTGAAATCCGAATCCTCTGTCAACAATCTACTAAAGAGTGGGGCTGGTGGGTAGAGCCTCATGACTTCCTTAAGTGCCATATCCAAATATTTCATATTCTGAATTTCACTATGCCAAATTTCAATATATTGATATTTGTCAGTAAAATATTATTGAAATATTTTCATATTTATTTACAAAATACCTGTGAGTTGGTTGGCGATTTAGATCACTCCCCATAATGTCACGTTGTTCTTGGAATACTTTATCTTGAATGTCCGGGTTGATGGAGAATAAGTAGCATGCAAAACTAATTGCTAGAGTTGTAGTATCATGACCCTGTTAATAGAGAATTTGTATTTTTAGTGAAATATTTCATATTTTTTGGGTCATAAATGTAAAAGATATCAGATTGATTTCAACAGCGTTAAAAAAGGGATAATAATGAATAACAAAATTTTTGCTCACCGCAAACATAAAGGTGTGAACTTCATCCCTAATGATGTTGTAAGGAAGATGATTTCCTTGATCATCTGTTGATTTTAATAGAAGGTCTAAAAACGCCAAACGTTTTTTTGTTCCTAAATAAATCAAATATTCGTAAATTTAAAAAATGACTCAATCGAAAGAAAAAAGCAATTAATTACTAAATTAAGGAAAACAATTGAAGCAGGGAACTATAGATAGGAAGAGAAGAATAGAGAGAAAGATATAGGTAGACAATAAGAAAATAAAGAAAGTTATATTTATTGAAATCTACGAATTTTTGCTGTGAAAGAGTCTGCATAGTTCAGACGTTCATATGAAATGACACCGTTATAGGCTATAAATGGCTTTTTAGAATCTATGCGACGAAAACTTGATGCGGACTACAATTGAAGTAAACAATTATATTTCACCAAACGACAAATTATAAATGTTATTAAATTCCACAAGTTCTTACCTATGTCTTCAACATCATCTGTATCATCATCTATTTGTGTCTTTAGATATTCTTTTCGATTTTCAATCACTTTATCAACAAATGCATGTAAAACTTTAACAGCTTCATTTTGTTGTTTATATAATTTACTATACTTGAATATTGTTGCATTGTTTAAAAATGGATTCATTATTCTTCTGTTGGCAACGTTACACATTCTGAAAATAATAAATAGTATCACTGATGAAGATAATTGGGTTGGATTTTTTAATTCTCTATTGAAATATTGATTAATAAACGTATATTGGCGTTTTTTATTTTATTAAATATCCCAAAATTGACGGATATTGTTTAAAAGTTTGAAATTTGTTTTATGCGTAATATTGTTGTTATCCTAGTAGCTGATGACGTCACATGAGATAACAGTTATTGGATAACTGAATTGAAAAAAAGCTCTGATCACTCTTGTAGTCGTATAAGGTTACAAGTAAAATCAAAAAAAATTTTAAAGCACCTAACAGAATGTTTCTAGATAATATCTTACGCTTTTACAGCTTTAATATAGTCTCCTTCAGTGTTGTTTTGTGCATCCACATGTTGTCCCATAGCAGTTTCTGAAAATTGGAGTTATTAAAATTTTCTGCTGCTAACAGAATGTTTAATTTGTCTCAAGTTTCATCACTCACCACAAATAACATCCAAACCGAATGCCGTAACATAGGGATTCACATCGAAAGCTTCTCCATCTTTGATTTTATTAGATAATTTATCTATCAAAATATCCAACTGTGAATGAAAAATTGGTAAAAATTGTTCCAATATCTTGAAATGAAATGTTGGTGTTATAATTTTTCTATGGTGTCGCCATTCGTCACCTAAAATGGAAAGGAATATAAATTTGTTATCCATGGACACAAAACTATTTCTTTCAACAAGAGCAGTAATTTTAAATCAATAGAAAAACGCAATATTTCGGTGACATTTGGCAGATATTGTGTTTCATTACTAACCTAAGAGTGTGTACTTTAGATTAAATTAAAAATATCACCACTTTTCACGGAAATATTGCGTTTTTCTATTGATTTAGAATGACCGTTCTTTATTCATATTTGTTAAATATTAAATGGCGTTTGATGAGATGCATTTTTTAATGTGATAAACATTTATGTACATAAATATTACATAGAAGATTCTAATAATTATAATAAACACAACAAAAAGTGATGTATCATGTTTGTAATGAGTAAATATTGTTCCAATACGTATAATGATAACCTAGAAGTAAACCAAGCGAAAGATAAGATATGAATTCTTGTTCATCATGTTCATGTTACTCGTATTCATGTTACAACAGTTTTGATTCGGTAATTCTATGTGAATGTGCAATTAATATTTACTAGTTATCATTTATTTATTTATTTTATATATATCTAAAGTCATCAAACCTTACCTGTGCTAATCACTAATCCATTGCCAAGCCAAGGTCCAAGAAATGTGTAGCCACGTGGTTTCGATATCCATTTAGTACTCGTTAAAAGAATCTGAGAATGATAAATAATGATTTGAAAACACTAAATCAATATATCAGCAGCTTTGTGCTAAAATGGCAAATGTCAAAATTCCAAATTTGAAAGTTCTTATCAAAAATGTTATTAATTTCAATTAGCATAAAGTGTAAGAATGTCTAAGTCAACTTTGGCTTAAATATTTGCATTGAATCTGATTATGTATTTCATGTATTCAAAAATTTAATATTTTCGGGAGAAAATTGGCACACAGATATAAAAGACTAGTGAGAAATGATTTTAAGTGTTAAATAGTTATACCTCTGTCAATTTTTATATTTTTTTCAATACAAATACAAATACAAAATATGAAATATGTAATTTAAATTGTTGGGATACAACACAATTACTTATTTAAGATATTTAGGTACCTCAAGATCTTTTGGATCTGTCAAGAAAACAGCAGCTCTAGATCCTCCAAAATATAATCTGAAGTTATTGCCATATTTCTCCCACAGTTTCTTAAAATTTCTCATGTTTTCTGGAATAAGTACATAATATACATACATATATAATTAATAGATGAAACAATTAAGAAGATACAATGTTCAACTTATTCAGTGAGGATTACTTTCTGCAGTAATATTTAGTACAGCTCGTTTAAAAAGGTTATGATTATATCACCCACAGATAGAAAATTGTCATGCAGTTTAGTTTCAAGCTTGCTACAAGCTGATTCATGAAGGTTCTATTTCTATATCTCTCATAGGAATTGTAATGCAGAGTGCAAGATTTAACTCTAGTGTTCTACAAGCTAATTGGGTTGTGAACCATAACAAAAGTTGGCTCTCGGTTCCTCAAATATCCAATTATTTTTAATCAATTCGCAATAGAATAATCATGTTTAATCCTTTAATAATCAAACTAGAAATAACCGACTAATTAACATCATTTTATTCCTTACCTTCTTCCTCATTACCATTGCCATCGCTATTTAAACAATAGACATTTAAAAGGGATGTAGAATCTAACGTAACATCATACCAGCTGTCGCTGCGACTCACACAATTTTCATATAATAACGTGGTACACAACAATAAATAAATTCGACACTTAAATTATATTCTGCCGACTTTGTGACGTCAAAGTTAAGTTAAGTCAAAATTAAGTGGTAGAACGAAATTCAAACTTTAAATAGATATATCTCCGTCAATTTATGGATATACAATAAAAAAGAACGCCAAAAATCTGTTCACAACCTAATTCAAGCCTTACATTTCTTCTTAGGTATATGTACTTTATAAAAACCAAAAATTAGACACCCTTTTTCAACAAAATTAAGAAAATAAACACTTATGTATATACTTACCAATAGGATTATTTCCCATTTGAAATAAATTTCCTACTATAGGGAACCGCATAGGTCCAGGAAATTGGGCCATCGATTTATCTAATTTATCATTCTTCAGGTAGTACCATAATGTGTACAATGCTATAGCTATTAGTATGATATACATTGTGGGTGTAGATAACTTTTTGCGTACTTAATATCATTCAGTAATGACAGATGAGAACAACACAGAACACTGTATAGTATCTTCTTGGTTCGATGGCCGCAATTGCACTGTGTCTGAACTGGTTGAAACCGAATGAATAGACAGTTCTAATCTGTATTCTATGCGTGTGTTCAGTGTGTTGGTGTTGCATTGAAGATCATAGATGTTGCGGTCAGGGTCACCTTAAGATAAGAGTACACCGGTTCACACTGTTCGCATCAAACGCATTGACTTTATTGAATAAAACATGGAAGAGAAAGGAAACGGAAAGGAAGACGTATGCAGTATATACTCTGTGTAACTGTCAGCATTTTCAAAGTGGTTGCTTCGAAGAAAAAATCGATTGCAGATAGCCAATCAGAAATGTTGTTAAAGAGATCTTGTGTGATCCACGTTAGATACGATAAATTCAACGCCATGTTCAAAATAATAAGCGAAAGAAGCGTAAAATCGGGGCATAGTTTTTAAATACACCTGTAGACGTCACCCATGTAGTAAATTGTCATGCAGTGAAAGTTACAAACTTGCATGTCTGTCAGAAATTCCGTCTTTCAGTGGCTTTCTGCAACTTATGGAAAAAAATTGAAACTAAAGAGAGTGATATATTGAGACATTTTGGACAAAAATTTTATTTTATAAAAAATGTATTATTTATTTATTTATATATATAAAAGAAAGTCGTGTTAGTTACACTATTTATAACTCAAGAACGGCTGAACCGATTTGGCTGAAAATTGGTGGGGACTTTTTATCCCGCTGTTAAAAATTCAACCTGCGTATGTTTGTGTTCCCAAAACTCGAAAAGTTTTGACACAACGTTGCATTCGAATACGCGCGTGTTTTCTCATTTCTTTCCAGTTGATCATCGTGTATGTGTACTTTTTATTTACTTTCCCATTCATTTCATATCAGACTGAGCCACAATTATGCGTGGCCGGGTTTAGCTAGTTATTATTAAAAATGCACGACATAATTGTTACATGTCTGTCTTTAGATAAAATTATTAACATTAACGAAAATATATTTTCTGTCTTTCTCAAACAAAAACAAGTATATTTAAAAACATGTTTACCTAGGCTTAATGCAAGGCTATAGGTTTTGCTATTTTAAAATAAAATACTGAAATGTAATAATATTTTCTTTCTTGTGCTCTCCATTACTTGGTGTTTGACCATTGCGTGTTTTTCTCTTATACATATAACATATACTTACTTAATTATTCCATTGATGCTAGAACTTGTTTCTTTCTTTACTATTAAGCGGTCTGCAAAATTATATATCTATCTCGCTCGGTTTAAACGTAATTCGCAACAACATGATATATTACCTTGAATTTAAGATGTGTTCTTTTAGCAGCTAATACTCAAAATCAGTCATTTACACCTTGATCTAAAGAATTCTGTAGGACAATAAACCGATGATGAGTCTGCTTTTTCATAAATAAATGTATGTAAACAAGTTTAAACTTGATGATAATTGTTCCTACAATTTAGAATTTGTTTCGAAAATTGAACCGAATGTTAAATTTAAATAAAAGGAACTATGTGAACAGTAATTTAATGGGTTGTAATACATTCAATAAATAATATTTTAATATGTACAATTATAGAACACAAATAACTTAAAAATAGTTCAAATGACGAGAACACTATAGGGATTGAGCAACAACTGTAGAGGCAGCACTACTGCCGAAAGTGGAGCGCTCTGGTGTCATAAATGTAAAGGATTGTGATGTAAACAGCGTAGAAATAGTATATGCATAGAATAGTATATAAATAAATAATGCAAAAAATAATTAAATTAAGTCCAAACTATAAAATTTTTCAATAAAATATTCAGTTTTTGTAAGTTACTGATAAATATTTTTTGTGCTGAAGTTCTGTGGATGCAGAATAGTACTCCTAATGCTGTAAATGTCAGACCAGTTTTCAATTTCGTCAAAGTGATAAGTAATTTCGTTTTTTTATCTATTTTGGTAGATTTTATGTCGGGAAGCATATTCTATAGAAATGCAAATATTGAAAAATTAACACCTGTTAAACTGCTTAACGATTGGTCATCATGAATAGAAGTAATTCCATTGAAACCTTGATAATCAGATTTAATAGGATCTGGAGTAATTGGATCACACCCAACATCTTCAACATTCTTTCGTAAAAGCGGCAAATTAATTATATTATATATTATAATATTGGAATGTTTACTTGCACTTCTGCAGTAGTTACACCATCACGGGAATTTATGTTACAAAAAAAATACTTATGTTCATCTAAAACACTTTCATCAACAATTTCATCAGTTTGACATGTTATACTACGAGTTGTTTTTTGTGGAGTAGCATCAGAAGCATAATGATCTTCAACGCTCTGTGTTTCAATATCTACATAATTATCCTCTTGAATTTCAATTTCATTATTATTATTATTATTATTATTAATGATATTCATTTCACTTCGTACATTCCGTTGCCGTAATCGTTCGAAACGTTCAAATGACTGAGTGGATTTTTTGGTATTTACTTTACCAGGAAAAATTGTTGGTGTGTATGAAGGATGCCGAGGATGTTCTGACTTTTGATTATTCACAAAATGATCACTACAAATGCGTGTATTTTTAGTTAGTTCCCAATCCTTTAGATATTTTCTGAAACTCAAATTTTTTAAATTTTACTTTTACTTATTACTATTTTATTTATTTCATAAAATAATTATTATATAGTTTAATATTCTATTTTATAATACTTAGCTTTTCAAATTTGATTGTGATTAATTAAATTTTTTTATTAAAATAATTTACTTACACATAGTTTTTCACTGCATTTATCCATTGTTGACGTTTAAAGGTCATATCCATAGTACTCGCAGGGAAACGATAAAATTTCACACTTGTATTTTGGTTTTTGTTTTTATATGGCATATTGAAACAGCCACGGATACAGCACGATACTTTTGAAGAAGACATTACTAAAAATTATTTTGATTAGATTAAAAAAATTATTAATTTAACAAATTCCTTATTGTTTTCTATACCACTTGTCACCACTTTGTTTTACATTTTTCACGGTAGTTGGCGTCAAAGTCATGTTTCTCAATCCCTATAAAGTGTGTTTTCTGCGAATGTTTTAAGGTTATGTATTGTTACAAAATGAAATGCTACCGAGGAACTGTTCGTTGAAAATAAAAAATGTTTTTTAATTGGCAAACGATATTTGAGTGAATGGAAATGTAGCAGAATGATGAGAGAAACAAAATCTTAAATCTAATTATATTTCCGTGGTTTAATTTTTAAATGAATTCCATTTAAAGATTTCATAGTTATTTCCGCTGATAAAATAATTTCTTCTTCAATACCGGATGGAATAAATTCAAAATGCCGGAGTAATCTTGAAACGGTAGATTTTAGTTCCAACTGAGCGAATTTTTGGCCTGTACGTAAATTATTTTTAGTTAATATCAAGAAATCTGGAAATAATTGTAATATATAAATGTTGTGCATCTACCTATGCAATTTCGAGAACCAGCGCTGAATGGAATATAGGAAAACTGATGTCTCTTTAATTGTTGTTCTGGGGCGAAACGTTCTGGATCAAATTTCTCAGGATCCGGAAACTGTTCAGGATTTCTATGTACCAGGAAAGGTGCTAACACAACGCCACAACCAGGCGCGATAATCTTTCCTCCTAAATATTATAAGCCAACAAATTAATTGTCAAGTTTTATATAGGACATTTTCTATCAGTAATTTCAAAAGGATAAGATGTATGAGGTGTGCAATACGTACAAACAAGCAACCGGCCAAATGTTTATGGTAGACCTATAGAGGTCCTCAAATGGACATTGGAATTTAAGATTTTGTTAAAGGATTATCACTTGGACAGTATATAAAATTATGTTACAGAGATTACAATTTTTAATAGAAAAGAATTTAATTAGAAATTTTAAGAAACCAAGAAATTGACTTCAATTCTGAACCATTTAGACTTCTGGATTATACACTTGCTACCAATCATTTAGAAAATAAATAAAAAATTATAAACAATACTTTGTTGGTAACTGAAAAAGTATACGTACGAAAATTAGCATCTTCTGTCATTACTCTACTGAAGAAAGGTACAGGGGGGTATAAACGTAAAACTTCCTTTATTACCATATCTAAATATTTCATATCTTGAATTGCACTGTAAATTTAAACTTCTTGATCATTCTATTTGTTAAAATACTGTATGGTAAAAAGGAGACAAGGCTACCTGTAAAAAAATACCTGTGGCTTGGTTGTTGAGATAGATCGTCTTTCATAATATCCCTCTGATCCTGGAATGCCTTTTCCTGGACATCTGGATTACGAGACAATAAATAACAAGCGAAACTGATTGCAATTGTTGTAGTGTCGTGTCCCTAAAATAAGAAATAAAATGTAAATTCCCAAGCTGAACAATAAAAAAATATTTTTGGCATTATTGTGACTGAAAAATATTGATTTTTTGCGGGACAGAAGGCAGGATTTTATATATTGTCCTGTAAATGCGTTTAGGTATGTTTTCAATTAGTATTACTTACCGCAAACATAAATGTATGTACTTCATCTCTAATAACATGGTCCGGAAGTGGACTTCCTTGATCATCTACTGATTTTAGCATTAGATCCAAAAATGCCATACGCTTCTTTGTACCTGGAAAGATATAACTTACATTAGTGATTTTTTAATATTTTTTAATGCAATTATATCCATTTATATTTAAAAAGACTAATTTTAAAAGACTAATAAATAATTTTTCTTTTTGAAAAAAAAGTTCATGAATTTTTAGAACCCTTAATAAAATCAAAAATAGTTAAGAAATTTATTAATACAGTTTATCTTCTTAAAGTTTAGTGGATATAACTGTATCAAAAGTATTAAAAGATCCTAAATTTTCTCTAGAAAGATTTCCATGAATTTAAAAAATGGGGCGAAGAGCTAGTATTAATTTATATTTACAAAGAGAAAAAGGAGTAAATCGAAATGTACCAATGTCGTCAACGTCTTCTTTTTTCTCTTCCGGATGGCTCAGAAGATACTGTTTCCTGGTCTCGATTACCCTATTGATAAAGCCGTGCAACACTTCAAGCGCTTGCACTTGTTGCTTATATAAATTGCTTAGGCGGAAAAGGAATGCATTCATGTAAAATGGATTCATCGAGCGTCTGTTAACGATGTTGCACATTCTGGAATATTAATTAAAATATAAAAAATGGGTAAAAAAATTGAATTTCTGTTTTACGTTTGACTTACACTTTGACGGCTTGAACGTAATCTCCTTCGGCTTCATTTTGTGCGTCTACATGTTGTCCCATCGCAGTTTCTTTAAATAAATTAGCAATTAGTTTCATTCCCATATTGCAGGTAGATCAAAAATATAATTAATTAGTATTAATTAGTATATTAATTATCTTACCACATATGACATCTAGTCCAAAAAGAGACACGTACGGGTGAACATCAAATGCTTCTCCTTTTTTTAATTCCTGTGACATTTTCTTTATGAGAACGTCCAACTGAGAATGGAAAATTGGTAAAAACTGTTCCAGGATTTTAAAATGGAAAGTTGGTGTAATGATTTTTCTAAGACGACGCCATTTTTCACCTGAAATTTATTCCTTTATTTTAGTTCTCTTTTAAACGTTAACAAAGTATTCTTAATAATATCTTTTAATGTACAAAATGTAAATTCATGTAATACTTAACGTAATATTGTTTACCTAATATTTAATTGTTTACTAAAGTTTAACATAATTTTATTACATTGTCATTTAATGAATGCAAAAGACGAAAATTGAATAATATTATGTTTACCTAGAAAATGATAACAGGTAAACTTTTTTGAGTTTAGTAAGTATATTACCTTCCCCTGTTAACAATCCGGTTCCCAACCAGGGCTGGAAATAAGTGTAGCCTCTCGGTTTAGTTAACCATTTCGTGTTGCTTAGTATTATCTAGAAAAGTCAATAGAATATATAGATTAATTACGTAAATGTTAATATAACAAATCCATTAAAACTACCTCAATGTCTCTGGGATCATTTAAAAAAACAGCCGCTTTAAATGGTCCAACGAATAATCGAAAAGTATTTCCATACTTCTTCCACATTTTCTTAAAACTCTTCATATTTTCTAGAACATAAAAACAATGTTCGTAAAAAAGTGCCGTCACGGTAAAAAAAATCCCGATGATTTCATCGTGCCTACGATTTTTATCGTGACTTATAGAATGAGATAAATATTTGAATTTAAAAAGGAAATTAAAATTAGAGATGAAATTCAATCCACACATAAAATACAGACGTCGCTTTGCGACGGGGGTGATCGCTAGTTTATTGATAAATCGATAGATCGAATTAGAACTGGTGTGTTCAACGTGGTATGGCTAATCGGCTAGTACACGAACGATTTTCAACTAAACTACTTATGCTCGATAAATTAAACTCATTTTTAATCGAAGATATGACTCGTTCCTTTCATAACCCTATTAATTGGGTACAACATAGAACTGCTTAGCTGTACCACAACACTAGAATGAACCTTTAAGTTATACTAATTTAAAATCCTCGTTTTACTCGTAACTCGCTCATATTATTCAAAGAGCTTAGCAACACAAATGATATAAATTTTGAGAAACTCATCTCTCAGTAAATTAGTATTTAATTTACAAACCTGCAGAACTATTTCCAAGTTGAAAAAAATTCCCAACAACTGGAAAACGTTGAGGTCCTGGAAATTGTCTCATTGATCGATTAATTTTCCCCATTTTAATGTAATACAGCAGTGCAATAAATCCTGCGATGAAAAAGGCCGTAATCATGGTAATACCCTTGTCGCACTTGTTAAATACAGACAAATGAAACAATTAACTTTGCTGGTACCGCATCAGAGTCTATAGCAGACTAAAGGACTTCTCTAAACTAAAAAGGGGTTTTTATACTTTAATATTGATAATATTGTATTGAGCTGTTGATATTATCTAATTTGCATAAAAATAATTTTAATTAACTGGTATTTGTGTTGGGTAGTGCTATCGGGTCAATTATGTTAATATTTCAGCTTGTATTTATTTTCAAGGAATAGTTCGTTAATTAACTGGATTATCATGTTAATTACCGGTCGCTTTATTTTATCTCTTGAATATATTATTATGTACCCTTAATGGAATTCATTTTCACGTATGACAGCGACTTTGAATATAACCTGAGTTCAATTTTCATGTTAGAATCCGCAAAGAATTCGGGTTGAAACGCACAATTGAACTGCACAATCCCAAGTTGAAGTTTCTAAGCGATTTCAACTATTAAGATATAAAACATGAGAAGGATAGCAAGGTTTAGATTGAGAAATGAGGAGAAAGGAAACAGATACTGGGAAAGTAGAGAGGAAAGAATGTATAGAGTGCGGAACGGAGGACGAAACGCTGGAGCACATTAAGTTTGATTGTCAGGAAAAAGTAGTGAGCGAGATGAATATGAGGCAGCTATTAAAGGGAGGCAGTGCAGGAAAGAGGTGGATGGCGGAAATAGAAAAAAGGAAAGAAAAACAGGACAGTAAATAATCTCGTATCTGGGTTGCATGGGGAACATGAAGAGAGAGGAAGTACTCAAGAGGAAGAGAGTCAAGAAGAAATAGTAAAGGTAGAGAAACAATGAGGAGTAAGGAGCAAGAAAATATAGCAAAAAGAGTATAAAATTTAAACATTGCTGTTGGAAGTATTAAAAATGTTAGAATAATTTTAAGTTTAGGTTAGCAATGAGATGTAATTACGTGATTTAATATTGAAAGAATGTAAAGTCTAACGACACACACATTAAATTAATAATAAAAAAAACTATTAAGATATTGATTTTCGCATTAAATGTAATGTAATAATTGAAATTGTCTATAAAACCCGACAAATGCAGTTTTGCATATTTAATGTTAATGTAAATTGTGATAATCATAAAACATCTTTAAAAAACGATTTGAAAATTATAAGTTCTTAAGAAACTCTTTTTAAGGCTTCTAGAGTAACTATAAAATAATAAATTAAAACCCGTTTAGCTTAAATGTTACTAGCTTTTGTTTATGTAAAATACAGCATGAGGGTACAGTAACATTAATTAATTAACATTAATATTATATTTTGTTTACTTCAATATTTTATACTTGCATAATTTTTATGATATTTAAGTTCTTAAAATAATTTCTTTATGGTTTTAAAACTATATATAGAAATTATTTTAATGTACAATTTTAAGTTTAGATACAAAAACCATTGCTTTTATAACTCTAATAATACAAAAGGTTTGTTTATTATTAAAATAGAATGGGATAACCAGATGTTAACTTTATATAGAAAGAATTATGTAAACACTAATTTAACGGGAATACTATTAAGAATTGGTTCCAAAGAAATCCACATGTTTAAGAAATTTATAATAGATTTAATAAATAATATTTAAATATGTACAATTATAAAACACAAACAACTTATAAATAATTTAAATCTATAGAACATATATACTCTTTAATTTAAAAATTACGAGAACTCTACAATTTTTTTTTTCCGCGAATCTTTTAAGGTTATGTACACTCCCGAAATGAAATGCTACTGAAGAACAGTTCGTTCAAAGTAAACAATGTTTTTTAATTAGCAAACGATATTTGAGTGAATGGGAATATTGCAGAATGATGAGACAACCAAATCTTACAACTAATTATACTTTCGTGGTTTAATTTTAATATGAATTCCATTTAAAGATTTCATAGTAATTTCCCCAGATAAAACCATTTCTTCGTCAATATCGGATGGAATAAATTCAAAATGCCGGAGTAATCTTGAAACGGTAGATTTTAGTTCCAACTGAGCGAACTTTTGGCCTGTAAGTAAATTATTTCTAGTTAATATCAAGAAATCTGGATATGGTTGTAATATATAAATGATGTGCATCTACCTATGCAATTTCGAGGACCAGCGCTGAATGGAATATAGGAAAACTGATGTCTCTTTAATTGTTGTTCTGGGGTGAAACGTTCTGGATCAAATTTCTCAGGATCCGGAAACTGTTCAGGATTACTATGTACCAGAAAAGGTGCTACTACAACGTCACAACCAGGTGCGATAATCTTTCCTCCTAAATATTATAAGCCAACAAATTAATTGTCAAGTTTTATATAGGACATTTTCTATCAGTAATTTCAAAAGGATAAGATGTATGGGGTGTGCAATACGTACACACAAGCAACCGGCCAAATGTTTATGATAGACCTATAGAGGTCCTCAAATGGACATTGGAATTTATTATATTTTTAAAGGATTATCACTTGGACAGTATATAAAATTGTGTTAAAGAGATTATAATTTTTAATAGAAAAGAATTTAATTAGAAATTTTTTAATTAGGACAACAAGTTTCAAATTTAAAGAAACCAAGAAATTGACTTCAATTCTGAACCATTCAGACTTCTCGATTATAAACTTGCTACCAATCATTTAGAAAATAAATAAAAACTGAAAAAGTATACGTACGAAAATTAGCATCTTCTGTCATTACTCTACTGAAGAAAGGTACAGGGGGGTATAAACGTAAAACTTCTTTTGTTACCATCTCTAAATATTTCATATCTTGAATTTCACTGTAAAATAAAAGTTCTTGATTGTTCTGTGTTAAAATTCTGTATGGCAAAAAGGAGACAAGTCAATTACCTGTGACTTGGTTGTTGAGATAGATCGTCTCCCATAATATCCCTCTGTTCCTGGAATGCCTTTTCCTGGACATCTGGATTGCGAGACAATAAATAACAAGCGAAACTGATTGCAATTGTTGTAGTGTCATAACCCTGGAGTAAAAAATATAATGTAAATTCCAAGCAAAATATTTCAGAAATTTTCTTATTTGATAGATATCTTTTACTGGCAATTGTGACTGAAAACTATCGATATCTTGCGAGACGGAGGGCAGGGTTTTATATTTTGTCTAGGACTCCCTAAATGCTGCTCAGTTTGAAAGACTGCTACTCGTTTAAGTATGGTTTCAATTAGTATTACTTACCCCAACCATAAATGTATGTACTTCATCTCTAATAACATGGTCCGGAAGTGGACTTCCTTGATCATCTACTGATTTTAGCATTAGGTCCAAAAATGCCATACGCTTCTTGGTACCTGGAAAGATATAATTTACATTAGTGATTTTTTAATGCAATATATGATGCAATATATAATATAAATGGATATAACTGTATCAAAAAATATTAGGAAATCAATAATTTTTCTTTTTGAAAAAAAAGTCCATGAATTTTTAGAACCTCTAATAAAATCAAAAATAGTTAAGATATTTCAATTTTTTAAATAAAATATAAGTGGATATAGCTGCATCAATCAAAAAATTAAAAAATCATTAATTTTTTTTTTTTGAAAAAAAAGTCTATGACTTTTAAGAACCTCTTATAAAATACAGAAAAATTAAGATATTTGAAATTTATTAATACAGTTTATCTTCTTAAAGTTTAGTGGATATAACTGTATCAAAAGTATTTAAAGATCCTAAATTTTCTCTAGAAAGATTTCCATGAATTTAAAAAATGGGGCGAAGAGCTAGTATTAATTTATATTTACAAAGAGAAAAAAGGAGTAAATCGAAATGTACCAATGTCGTCAACGTCTTCTTTTTTCACTTCCGGATGGCTCAGAAGATACTGTTTCCTGGTCTCGATGACCCTATTGATAAAGCCATGCAACACTTTAAGCGCTTGCTTTTGTTGCTTGTATAAATTGCTTAGGCGGAAAAGGAATGCATTCATGTAAAATGGATTCATCGAGCGTCTGTTAACGATGTTGCACATTCTGGAATATTAATTAAAATATAAAAAATGGGTAAAAAATTTGAATTTCTGTTTTACGTTTGACTTACACTTTGACGGCCTGAACGTAATCTCCTTCGGCTTCATTTTGTGCGTCTACATGTTGTCCCATCGCAGTTTCTTTAAATAAATTAGCAATTAGTGTCATTCCCATATTGCAGGTAGATCAAAAATATAATTAACTAGCTGTCCCGGCCACGCGTTGCTGTGACTAACGTTTTTGTCATATTACACTACATAGCGCCATCTATTGAATATTTACTCAATCTAGTCAACATAATATTTACTCAATCTAGTCAACAGATGTCGCCATCATCGTCGCCAGATGTCATCGTTTGGAGCTAACAGATAATTAATAGACAAATAATTTGCAATAAGATAATATTGCAATCATAAATTGAGATGTAAGCTATCCTATCTTTCAAGTTGGATCAAACTGCACACGGTGTACAAATTTGATTAAAATCGGTTAAGTAGTTTAGGAGTCCATCGCGGACACACAACGTGACACGTAATTTATATATATTAAGAAGAAGATTAAGATTAGTATTAATTAGTATATTAATTATCTTACCACATATGACATCTAGTCCAAAAAGAGACACGTACGGGTGAACATCAAATGCTTCTCCTTTTTTTAATTCCTGTGACATTTTCTTTATGAGAACGTCCAATTGAGAATGGAAAATTGGTAAAAACTGTTCCAGGATTTTAAAATGGAAAGTTGGTGTAATGATTTTCCTATGACGACGCCATTTTTCACCTGAAATTTATTCCTTTATTTTAGCTCTCTTTTAAACGTTAACAAAGTATTCTTAATAATATCTTTTAATGTACAAAATGTAAATTCATGTAATACTTAACGTAATATTGTTTACCTAATATTTAATTGTTTACTAAAGCTTAACATAATTTTATTACATTGTCATTTAATGAATGCAAAAAATGTATTAATTAAAGAATAATTAATATTATGTTTACCTAAAAAATGATAACAGGTAAACTTTTTTGAGTTTAGTAAGTATATTACCTTCCCCTGTTACCAATCCGGTTCCCAACCAGGGCTGGAAATAAGTGTAGCCTCTCGGTTTAGTTAACCATTTCGTGTTGCTTAGTATTATCTAGAAAAGTCAATAGAATATATAGATTAATTACGTAAATGTTATGTAGGTATACTAATATAACTTATTCATTAAAACTACCTCAATGTCTCTGGGATCGCTTAAAATAACATTCGCTTGAAATGGTCCAACGAATAATCGAAAATTATTTCCGTACTTCTTCCACATTTTCTTGAAACTCTTCATATTTTCTATAACATAAAAATAATGCAAAAGCAACAACAATATGACTTAACATTTGTGTTGCGTCTACGTAGTACAACTGAACTAACTTTTGATGAAGTCTGTATAAACAGGTTTATTTTTAATAAAATATTTAATTGTATTATTTATATATTGACACGGTCAATCATTCAAAAAGTATTAACATATAATGAATTATTCCTTTTCAAAATAAATAACTGATGTAACTACACGTCAAATATATTTGCCTCTCATTCATTCTCATTGGTTTTTATGCAAATAATAAGGACTTTAAATTAATCCTGAATGCGACTTCAAATTTTCTTGTTTCTTATAATTGTATAAAAATTTGTAACATTTTACTGAAAGAGGGCTTATCTTCAAACAAATTTCTTTTCATTCTTCTAAACCAAACATAAATTCATATATTTTTGCTTATTCTTAGTGTAACTTAAAAAAAGACCGTCACGATAAGAAAACATCGTCACGGTAAAAAAAGACCGTTACGGTAAAAAAAAAGTACGACACGATAAGAAACACAGTTACGGTAAAAGAAGACCGTCAGGGTAAAAAAATGTATATTCATTTTTAATCGAAGATATGACTCGTTCTTTCTTAACCCTATTAATTGGGTATAACAACATACATTGGCTACTCCTTAGCCGTATCACAACACTAAGTTATACTACTTTAAAGTCCTCGCTTTAACTTGCTCTGTTTTATTCAAAGAGCTAAAACAGCACAAATTATATAAATTTTGAGAAACTCATCTCTCAGTAAATTTAGTAGTTAATATACAAACCTGCAGAACTATTTCCAAGTTGAAAAAAATTCCCAACAACTGGAAAACGTTGAGGTCCTGGAAATTGTCTCATTGATCGATTAATTTTCCCCATTTTAATGTAATACAGCACTGCAATAAATCCTGCGATGATAAAGGCCGTAATCATGGTAATACCCTTGTAGCACTTGTTAAATACAGACAAATGAAACAATTAACTTTGCTGGTACCAGATCAGAGTCTATATCAGACTAAAGGACTTTTCTAAGCTAAAAAGGGGTTTTTATACTTTAATATTGATAATATTGTATTGAGCTGCTGTTATTATCTAATTTGCATAAAAATAACTATAATTAACTGGAATTTGTGTTGGGTAGTGCTATCGGGTCAATTATGTTAATATTTCAGATTGTATTTATTTTCAAGGAATAGTTCGTTAATGAACTGGATTACCATGTTAATTACCGGTCGCCTTATTTTATCTCTTGAATATATTTTTATGTACCTTTAATGGAATTCATTTTCATGTATGACAGCGACTTTGAATATAACCTGAGTTCAATTTTCATGTTAGAATCCGCAGAGAATTCGGGCTGAAACGCACAATTGAACTGCACAATCCCAAGTTGAAGTTTCTAAGCGATTTCAACTATTAAGATATAAAACATGAGAAGGATAGCAAGGTTTAGATTGAGAAATGAGGAGAAAGGAAACAGATACTGGGAAAGTAGAGAGGAAAGAATGTATAGAGTGCGGAACGGAGGACGAAACGCTGGAGCACATTAAGTTTGATTGTCAGGAAAAAGTAGTGAGCGAGATGAATATGAGGCAGCTATTAAAGGGAGGCAGTGCAGGAAAGAGGTGGATGGCGGAAATAGAAAAAAGGAAAGAAAAACAGGACAGTAAATAATCTCGTATCTGGGTTGCATGGGGAACATGAAGAGAGAGGAAGTACTCAAGAGGAAGAGAGTCAAGAAGAAATAGTAAAGGTAGAGAAACAATGAGGAGTAAGGAGCAAGAAAATATAGCAAAAAGAGTATAAAATTTAAACATTGCTGTTGGAAGTATTAAAAATGTTAGAATAATTTTAAGTTTAGGTTATCAATGAGATGTAATTACGTGATTTAATATTGAAAGAATGTAAAGTCTAACGACACACACATTAAATTAATAAAAGAAAATAAACTATTAAGATATTGATTTTCGCATTAAATGTAATGTAATAATTAAAATTGTCTATAAAACCCGACAAATGCAGTTTCGTATATTTAATGTTAATGTAAATTGTGATAATCATAAAACATCTTTAAAAAACGATTTGAAAATTATAAGTTCTAAGTACTCTTTTTAAGGCTTCTAGAGTAACTATAAAATAATAAATTAAAACCCGTTTAGCTTAAATGTTACTAGCTTTTGTTTATGTAAAATACAGCATGAGGGTACAGTAACATTAATTAATTAACATTAACATTATATTTTGTTTACTTCTATATTTTATACTTGCATAATTTTTTATGATATTTAAGTTCTTAAAATAATTTCTTTATGGTTTTAAAATTATATAAAGAAATTATTTTATTGTACAAATTTTAAGTTTAGATACACAAACCATTGCTTTTATAACTCTAATAATACAAAAGGTTTGTTTATTATTAAAATAGAATGGGATAACCAGATGGTAACTTTATATAGAAAGAATTATGTAAACACTAATTTAACAAGAATCTATTAAGAATTGGTTCCAAAGAAATCCACATGTTTAAGAAATTTATAATACATTTAATAAATAATATTTAAATATGTACAATTATAAAACACAAATAACTTATAAATACTTTAACTCTATAGGACATATATACTTCTTAATTTAAAAATTATGAGAACTCTACAAAGTTTGTTTTCTGCGAATGTTTTAAGGTTATGTACGGTCACAAAATGAAATGCTACTGAAGAACTGTTCGTTGAAAATAAGCATTGCTTTTTGACAACCGAGAATTGAGTGAATGAGAATGTAGCAGAATGATAAGACAACCAAATCTTATAACTAATTATATTTTCGTGGTTTAATTTTAATATGAATTCCATTTAAAGATTTCATAGTTATTTCCCCCGATAAAACCATTTCTTCGTCAATACCGGATGGAATAAATTCAAAATGCCGGAGTAATCTCGAAACAGTAGATTTTAGTTCCAACTGAGCAAACTTTTGACCTGTAAGTAAATCATTTCTAGTTAATATCAAGAAATCTGGAAATTGTTGTACTATTTAAATGATGTGCATCTACCTATGCAATTTCGAGAACCAGCGCTGAATGGAATATAGGAAAACTGATGTCTCTTTGATTGTTGTTCTGGAGTGAAACGTTCTGGATCAAATTTCTCAGGATCCGGAAACTGTTCAGGATTTCTATGTACCAGAAAAGGTGCTACCACAACGCCACAACCAGGTGCGATAATCTTTCCTCCTAGATATTACAAAAAAATAAATTAGGTAATGTCAAACTTAAATTTAGATTTTGTCAAAATATACGTACGAAAATTAGCATCTTCTGTCATTATTCTACTGAAGAAAGGTGCAGGGGGATATAAACGTAAGACTTCTTTTGTTACCATTTCTAAATATTTCATATCTTGAATTTCACTGTAAAATAAAATTTCTTGATTGTTCTGTGTTAAAATGCTGTATGGTAAAAAGGAGATAAGTCAATTACCTATGACTTGGTTGTTGAGATAGATCGTCTCCCATAATATCCCTCTGTTCCTGGAATGCCTTTTCCTGGACATCTGAATTACGAGACAATAAATAACAAGCGAAACTGATAGCAATTGTTGTAGTGTCATGACCCTAGAGTAAAAAATATAATGTAAATTCCCAAGCAAAATATTTCAGAAATTTTCTTATTTGGTAGATATCTTTTACTGGCAATTGTGACTGAAAACTATCGATATCTTGCGGGAAGGAAGGCAGGGTTTTATATTTTGTCTAGGGCTCCCTGAATGCTGCTCAGTTTGAAAGACTGCTATTCGTTTAGGTATGGTTTTAATTAGCATTACTTACCGCAAACATAAATGTATGTACTTCATCTCTAATAACATGGTCCGGAAGTGGACTTCCTTGATCATCTACTGATTTTAGCATTAGGTCCAAAAATGCCATACGCTTCTTTGTACCTGGAAAGATATAATTTAGATTAAAAATGGAACAAGTATATTAATTTATGTTTTCAAAAAAAGTACCAATGTCGTCAACATCTTCTTTTTTTTCTTCCGGGTGGCTAAGAAGATACTGTTTCCTGGTCTCGATGACCCTATCGATAAAGCCGTGCAACACTTCAAGCGCTTGCATTTGTTGCTTGTATAAATTGCTTAGGCGGAAAAGGAATGCATTCATGTAAAATGGATTCATCGAGCGTCTGTTAACGATGTTGCACATTCTGAAATATAATTACAACATCTTAGGACAGTGACTATTGGTTTCTACTATTTGTGATAGACGTCTGAAACTTGTTACAATAAAGCAAGACAGCAATATCAGCTTATGTATAGTTAGAAAGCATTCTTTTCATGAATTTGAAATTTTATTATTTATAGATACGTACAAAGAATATGAAATTATAAATTTTGAATTTCTGTTTTACGTTTGACTTACACTTTAACGGCCTGAACGTAATCTCCTTCGGCTTCATTTTGTGCGTCTACATGTTGTCCCATCGCAGTTTCTTTAAATAAATTAGCAATTAGTGTCATTCCCATATTGCAGGTAGATCAAAAATATAATTAATTAGTATATTCATTATCTTACCACATATGACATCCAGTCCAAAAAGGGTTACGTACGGGTAAACATCAAATGCTTCTCCTTTTTTTATTTCCTGTGACATTTTGTTTATGAGAACATCCAATTGAGAATGGAAAATTGGTAAAAACTGTTCCAAGATTTTAAAATGGAAAGTTGGTGTAATAATTTTCCTATGACGACGCCATTCTTCACCTGAAATTTATTGCTCTATTTTATCCTTCTTATAAAAGTATTTTAAATAATATCTTTCTTAACACAAAACGTAAACTCTTGTAATATTTAACGTAATATTATTTACCAAACATCTATACAATTGTCGATAAATAAATGCAAAAAACTTTAAAAATCTTTAACTAATATAATTATTTAATATGTATAGCATTGTATAATCTTCCATAAAACGTTTTAATAACTTCAGAAAATGTAAATTAATGTCGAAAGATAACTATTTATGAATATTTAATCTATATTTACCTAAGAGATGTTATGTAATAGGTAAACATTTTTATGTTAAATAAACCTTAGATATATGTAATCGTTTTGACATTACCTTTCCCTGTTAACAATCCAGTTCCTAACCAGGGTTGCAAAAATGTGTAGCCTCTTGATTTAGTTAACCATTTCGTATTGGTTAGAATTATCTAGAAAAGTCAATAGAATATATAGATTAATTACGTAAATGTTATGTAGGTATACTAATATAACTTATTCATTAAAACTACCTCAATGTCTCTGGGATCACTTAAAATAACAGCCGCTTTAAATGGTCCAACGAATATTCGAAAATTATTTCCGTACTTCTTCCACATTTTCTGAAAACTCTTCATATTTTCTAGAAAATAATAAGCATGCTATTATGTGACTTAGTGTTTGTATTGGGTCTTTAGATTTATAGCTAAGAAAGCAAAACTTTTGTTGAAGTGTATAAACATAATCGTTATATACAAAACGTATACGAGTACATTAAATTAATTAGATTTAAAAAGATATTATCTATTATTCACTTAGAAAAACAGGAAAACAAAAAGTTTATTTTTAATTGTCATAAAACTGAAAAAAAGAGGCGAAAGAAGAAGTAGATTCTGCTCCCAAACCAATTAATCAAAGACATTCAGCATAACTCAGAATGTCACGATATCTCGCTGAGTTAACTGTACCAGAAAAATGTATTGTTTATTTGAGGGCACGGGCAACACCTCCTAAATATACAAAGCCTAACAGCATTTCAGTCAATGTAATGTGACGTCATTTCTGGTTAAAAAAATTATTAATTTTAAGAAATAAATTGTAAAATAAAATTATATCTCTAATGCTTTGTAGAACTTGTAAAAATGATTACTTGCCAAAAAAAGTACATAAATGTTCGTATACAAATGTTCAATATGTCGTTTAATGTTCTAAGTGAAAACAGGTTATTTTACGACACGGTCAATCAATTATTTGTTCATAAAATATTAATATCTCATAAATGGTTAGGTATCTATTACTACTAATGACAAAAGCAGGAAGTGGCATTGAAATTTTTAACTAATTACGGATTTTTTATAGTATGTGTGATGTGAATTCAATTATTTACATTTGGCGTAAACAAATAACTATTTATATGCATGTATATGTGAAATCTAACGTAATTGTTGCCTCAGTAGGGACTTCAGAGCTGCGGTTACCGGCTTACTTAGTGTTTAACTTGTTATGTAATATTTAATCATAGATCACGTGGTACGGTGACCTTGTACGGACCAAATAACATAAAATACGAATCAAAGTTATATCGTGTATATATGTAGTTTATTTTAGCTGTGTGGGTTTAATAATAGGTGTTAGTAAACATTGTAATTCTTGTGCATATGACAACTAACATATCTATGTCGCTATTAAGTGCTACGTTTTAGTCGCAGAATAGAGAACACGTTTCTTGCAGTGTTTTAGTTGCATATTACTTTGTTAATATTAAATATAACTTATATATTTCTTTATTATTCACAAGACAAACATTCATTTTACTTTGACTGATTATAGGTTATAAACTTCTTGTTTTAGAAAGTTTGGAGTTTACATACTTAAAACACAAAAGCATAAATAGAAACCCAGTAAACAATTTGATGAAGTGTCCTATTTTGTGACATTTCTATCATTATTTCACTTCAATTATAGTTCGCATAAACTTTATGTTCATTTGTATTTCGACAGGTGGAGTGATTCCGTCATTTGTAGCCGATAAAACAGACATTTCATATGAACGATTGTGAGAAACTGAACTATAAATGAACTCTATCACGACAAAAAAATCATACGCATTTCCATTATGATGTCAAAGTGACTCCAAAATGCTCCAAAATGTTTACTGGGAAACGATCAGGCCTGTGACTTGATGCGATACAACGAAAGGAAAACATGCAATAAGACGCGACAAGAAATAAAGAAGTAGAAATAGTCTCACTGCGTACTCGTAGATCCTTATTGTATAAATACTAACCGCCTTACAAATAAACCTGTTATAAAATTTATACCAGGTATGAAGCCCGTCCGGACAGGCTTATACTTGGTATAAATATTATAACAGGTTTATTTGTAAGGAGGTAAATATTCACAAAGCTTATAACAAGAGCATGAGCTTAAAATTTTAATTATTTTAAATCACAGTGTTATAGAATATATTAACAGTTAAAAGTGTGGTTTAAATGGACATTAATATTAAAGGGACGCACACTACTTTTATCATGTGACGTCACAATTGTACTGTGTTAGATAGTATAGGAAGATAATTTTTTTTTTAAACATAGCATGCTTATTTAACTTGCTCTTTGTTATTTAAAGGAGCTTAGCAAAATAAATTATGTATGTTTTGAGAAATTCAACTCTTATTAAATTAGTATATTTAATTTACAAACCTGCTGGACTATTTCCAAGTTGAAAAAAATTCCCAACAACTGGAAAACGTTGAGGTCCTGGAAATTGTCTCATTGATCGATTAATTTTCCCCATTTTAATGTAATACAGCACTGCAATGAATGCTGCGATGATTAAGGTCGTAATCATGGTAATACGCCTTGTTGCACTTATAGACAAATGAAATAATTAACTTTGTTTATACCTCACCAGAGTTTATATCAGAACTACACAAAGTGACGTGAAACGCAACGCTTTTATATAAGCGTATCCGACAAGAAAGGATCAATGTACAATTGCGGTTTTAGGAAGTCGACGCGATAACAAGACATGGTTCCAACTGGTGATACTTCATGGTATTAATAGTCATCATAGATAGGCTCTTTGTGTTTGTTAATTACTTATTGCTTAAATCAACAACGGAGTAAAGTTTACCTGTAAAGGATCAAAGATTGTTTCAAAGATCTGTGAACGTAATGAACCCATACGGGAATTGATATTCTCTATAAATTAATATCTATATTTCAAACCACAATTAGGTTATTCCGACAAGTGTTGCAATGAAAAAACCTTCACCAAACGGTTTTTTGCAATTTTTTGGTCATCTGAAATGCAACATAAAAGTAACAAAAAATTCAAATTTTTAATTGTTATCTGTAGTGGATGTTATGTTAAAGTTTTCCAAAATCTATGACATATTTGAGACGATATAGTGGGCATGAGCATTTATAAATGTGCAAAATGAGCAAAAGTTGAGCATGAGCATGAGATTTATGATCTTATACTTGACTTTTAAGAAAATCAGTAAAATAAAGGACCTTATTCAATTGTTCTGCTCAATCCTAACACATCTAGCTACTAGCCGTTAGTATGTTCTGCTAGTTTATATTAGCCTACCCATCTACTAGCAAAGGTTCTACTGATGTTGACAAATTTAAGGACCGCTTAAATTACCAATTAAGTGAGCTTTATTGGTCCTTGGTTGATACTTTCTATTTCTGAGCTTTTTTTTGTATTCCAGTCGAACATAACTCTAGCTTAACCAATCAAAATATCTTTTACATTTTTCTTCGTAAGGACTTTGACAAAACTAGAATTAAAAAATCGTTTTTTTTTGGGTTAAACTTTAATTATGCCATAACTGAGAATTAAAAAAACGGCAATAAGTTGTTTAAATTTCTTTTTGTATTTGCAAATGTTTGTATTATGCTTAGGCTTATTTAGTCTAGACTCCTTGTCAAAATTTTATCGTGTACTAGTACATACTAAATAGAAACGATATTTAGAAATAATTAACAAGTAAAAAAGTGATTTTTTTAATATAAATCTTAACCGTGATAATGAATTTAATTAAAATGTTTTTGTTAGGACACAGTTGTTTGTTTCTTATCAGTGGTGTTATTTCCTTGCGGTTATTTAGGTTTTTCTATTGTCATTGTTTAAATAGATTGCAAATGCTATTATATAGTTAGCTGAATATACATCCTGCTGGTTATAATTTTAGGATTCATGCAATTAACTTATTATATATGAGTATACTGCATTTTAATTCCATTTAAAATGTAATTATAATAAATAAATGATAATAATATATGGTGTGTCTTGATGCTTTCAAATGCAAAATGATAATGTCAAATATTCACTATCTTTTTACATCGACTGTCATAGCCACCACCATATATTATATTAATAAATTTTACAGAATTAAGTAATTTTACATATCAAATTATGCATAAGGATTCAATATCTCCATAAATTTAAAAGCAAAATCATTTATTTTGTCTTGTCAATATAATGAAGCTTAAACGATTCATTCACAACACTTTTCGAGCCATTTTTTAAAAGCGATATTCTACGAGTTTTGCAATAGTAATTATATTACCAGGGAATAGTGCATTTCTATGAAATTATCGTTCGATCAATGTTGGTTCCGATGTTTTTTATATACAAAAATTGATAAAGAAATAATTCACTATAACGGTGCGATTATAATCGATGCGTAACACAACTTGTAACTGAACTCAGGCGATGCGAACTTTGATCACCTAGTGAGTGATCACGCTGTTTAATTTGTTGTTACTCTCCACCTTGAATAAAGAAGCTGTGTCATTGATATTAATGTTGAACTTAAACTGTTCAATTCACGGAACGTAAATACCTGGAACCTTTCGTACTATACCAGGTAAACATAAAACGTAGTCATGTATTTTTTATGTAATATTTTTTACCCAATGTTATGTTACCGAAACTAGCATTAGGGGCGAACGAGTAAAAGTAATTTTGTAAATAACGTTATACCAAACAAAAAGTATCCGACAATAATTCTTTGTGGGTAAACAATGAAGCAAGGGGCCTCAATTTTCAGGCGTGAATTTTGTCATCAGTGCGCAGATGATTTAGACTCTGTAAGAAGGTCCGTTGCATTTTCGGGGATATCGTCTTAAATACCATTACTAGAATTAACGTTTTCTTACATATATAATGCACAACTTTATAATTTTACATATTACACTAATATATTTCTTAAATATTTTGTATTTTACATTTATATAATAACTAGTTGACCCGACAGATGTTGTCCCGTTAAAATTTCAATCATATTTTTCATAATTTAACTGAAAGTAAACAACTGAATCAATTTTTTGTGGCTATTAGCTTAATTCATAATTTGACAATCAGCTGTATGAATCACATATGTGCACTACTCTATCAATTTTTATTTATATATAGATATATTTAGATATTGTAAAAATATTAATAAAAAGCAGGAGTTGAAAACCAAAGTTATTATGTTCCTTTTTTGTTTAGATAAAAGATAAACAAAAATGTTTTTGCTCTATTTATTTCTCGATAATTTTTAACTAATGATCGTTTTCTAGTCAACAAATAATTTACTATATGAATGACGCCATTATGTTTCTTAATACATTGATTTTTAAAATTGTTTGTTTATTAATTGATAATTTTATTTTAAAGTTTCAATAATGAAAGTTGAAATAATTATACAAACAAATAATTACTGTCGTATTAGACGAATTAAATAACAAATACATTTCTTAATAACATAATAAAAAAAATATTTATTGATTAAGAATTTATAAAAAACAGAAAGTTTAAAACATTGCCTAATTATGTTGGCTTATAAAAGGCTCATAAAGCTGTTAGTTCCGGCCTAAGAGAAATTTCTAGATAATGATTTGGCGCATCTTAGAATGTGTAACTTAGTGTGAAATGAAATTGTAGCAGGCGCCCCCTTTTTATAATTTGCGCACGTTGCGAACACATCTCTCAGGTGCGGTAGTGTTCGAAATCAGATGAATAAAATAAATGAATATAACTTTTTATATCAATTTATTAGCTTTATTAGTATTTACAATGTATTAAAAAAATGTTGCATGCAAGTTACACGCTAATACTGTGAAAAACATACAACGTGAGAACGTATTGAAAAGGAGTACGTCTCAAGCAAATAAAAAAATGTTTAGTAAGAAATATTCTTATAAATAATCACAGTCATTAATCCATTTCATATACTTATTATAAGTGATTAACACTCTTTGTCAAATTTACTTTTTAAAGGGCTGGCGCAAGCACCCCGAAATAATGTCTGAACTCTCTCGCAAGAAATCAGTTGTATCTAATCACAGCTACTCTCCGGTGAAATCAATTGTATCTAGTTACAGTTCCATTCAATGATATGCCGCACTCAATTGGGCCATGTAAAACGAGCTAATTTGTCCAAAGCTGTGTCTTCTTACAAATGTACTTTCAATAATCTAATTATTACTAAATTAAAACAATATTTATTTATATTGCCGGTGTTTAATTTTTACAGGCATTCCATTCATCGATTTGATCGTAAATTCAACTGCTAGGATTCGTTCTTCAGTATGTCCTGATGGAATAAACTCAAAATGACGGAGGAGTTTCGAAAGCGTTGCTTTTAATTCAAGTTGGGCAAACTTCATACCTGAAAGAAAATCAAAATATTGTTGAAAGACAAAAATCATAAAAGGAAAATTTAATATTTTAAAAGAAAAGAAAAGTTTTATGAATTTGCTTACCCACGCAGTTTCTTGGTCCAGCACTGAATGGTATGTAAGAGAAAGGATGTCTTTTAAATTGCAGCTCAGGTAAAAATCGATCTGGATCACATTTTTCAGGATTTGGAAAATATTCTGGATTCCTATGCACTATGTATGGTGATACTATAATTGAACATCCTTTAGCGATAATCTTTCCTCCTAAATTATTAAATAAAATTAGAAAACAATAGCTTTAATTGATTTAAGTTGTCATTTGTTTTTAAAATGTATTACATACTCAAATCAATATCTTCAGTAACAGTTCTACTAAAATAGGGGCCAGGAGGATACAAGCGAAGAGTTTCCTTAATGAGCATGTCCAAATATTTCATATCTTGCAATTCACTGCAACGAGTAATAAAATCAACTCAATTGTTACTAATTATTTCATAGGATTCGGTGTAAGTAATTGTGTGATAATCGCTTACCTATGATCGGGTAACCTTGTCAAGTCGTCTCCCAAAATATCCTGTTGTTCCTGGAACGCTTTCTGCTGAATATCAGGATGCAGAGATAGTAAGTAACAGGCAAAACTGATTGTAATTGTAGTAGTATCATGCCCCTGTAGAATTTATAATAAAATTGAAACAATTTTTCATTAGATTAAACTACATCATGAAACTATCCTTAAGAACACAAAACGTAAACTTATGTATTATTTACTGAAGTTTTATATAATTCTGTATTATTAAATAAATGCAAATGATATTAAAAATATATTTCATAAATAGATTGACGTAACAAACGTAATTTATGTTGAAAGGTAACTCTTATTATGTAACCTTATAAGGCTATATAATAGAACCCTGCAAAATATAAATATTTAAATGAAGAAATAAATAGATGTAATCTTTAGTACGGATCGTGATTTTTTTAATGAATATTATTTATATTTAACAATACTCGTTATATTAGTTTTTTACATTGTTTTGGTGATTCAAAAATCCACGATCGGCAGGTCTGCGTTAGGTTTAAAACCTCTGTCTTACCATCGCTAGATACTATCTTCGTTTAAATACATTTTATTCGGAGATTGAGGGAGATAGCGTCTGTCTATTACCATTAAAGAAATATTTGTTGAAAAAGGATAGCATATACTTTAAACATACTGTACTGAACGAAATACTTTACAAGTATACAAATGTAACGGTGAAAAATATATTTCGTTTCTCTCTCACTTTGGAATGAAAGTGAACTAAGAAAAATATGAAAGAAACAACTGCTACTTAATGAATGACGTTGGAAAAAGAAAGAATATTATTATGAAAAAATTCTAACAACTAACACAAAATCTGTGACAGCTAGAGAATGAATTTGAACTAAAATTGGTTTCTGTGTTGTTGCTTCGAACTTGTAAAGCGTTAGAATAGAATTGTACGAGTGACTCGAACTTCACCAAATAGGGCACTTCACCAAATTGTTTACTGGGTTACATTAAATTAAGCTAAAAAATATCGTGTAATAGGTAATAAACCTTAAATATATGTTTCTTTCGGAAAAAATCCTTTTGATTGTTTTGTAACTATAGCATTTAGTAACTTTCGAAATATGTTTATGCTGAGACTCACCGCAAACATAAATGTATGAACTTCATCTCTGATTATCTCGTGAGGAAGAGGATTTCCCTGATCATCAGTAGATTTCAACATCAAATCCAAAAATACTACACGCTGCTTTGTTCCTATAGAAAAATTATTGCATGTTTCAAGAAAAATTATTTCAAGATTATTGATATATTATGTTAAAATAGTTTTATCAATAAATATCTCACCAATATCATCAACATCATTAACATCTTTAGCTTGGTTTCCTGCATTGTCCTGTAAATGTTTTCTACGGGTATTGATAACTTTATCGACGAATCCATGAAGCACATTTAAGGCATCTGTCTGTTCCTGGTCATACTTAGTGAGTTTGAATAATGTGTCACTCATCAAAATAAGGCTAAATCCTCTTCGATTGACTATTTTGCACATTCTACAAATTCAGTTTGTCAGTTAATATCTGCTTCTTTAGTTAATATATTATTATCTTTATTAGTTGAGACTTTATAACTTACGTGTGCACTGCTTTCACATAATCTCCTTCTGCATTATTTTGGGCATCAACATGTTGACCCATTGCAGTTTCTGGAAGATAAGTACATGTATTGTAGTACAGTTTATATAAAAGAATCATTCCAGTAAATACAAAAGTAAAGTTAATGTAACAGATACGTTAAGAGTTGGTTGATATAGTGCCAACTTTCATGCTTAGTGAGTATATTTTTTTAATGCCGAAATCAACATACCACAAATAACATCCAAGCCAAATAATGTGATGTAAGGGAACACATCAAACGCTTCACCAATTGTTGCTTCCTTAGATAATTTATTTACTAAAACATCCAATTGTGTTTGGAAAATTGGTAAAAACTGTTCTAATATTTTAAAATGAAAAGTTGGCGTAATAATTTTACGGTTCCGACGCCATGATTCTCCTGAAAGATATAAAATCAATTTAGTATTTAATAAATTATATGGACATTCTATGGTATAAATCAGTTATTGGAAGAAAGTGTTAACATAAGGCTTTGAGGACTGTGGCAGTTGTCTGCACTGCAGTACCTTCGCCGAGTTAACACTATCTTGCAGTAATAGTTCTAAATAACAATCAATCTTACCTGTATTAGTAGCAAGTCCATTTCCCAACCATGGTGACATAAACTTGTAAGCCCAACCCTTCGTCAATAATTTTTGACTGCTCAAAACAACCTGAAAATTGCAGTCAAATTCATTGTTAACTTCAAGTATAGATTAACTTTTATTTATGGTATAACTTTTCCGTTATAAAAGTTACAACAAGAAGCTACTAGTAAAAATTGTACATAACAATATTACCTACAAAAAACTATGTTAAAATATTTTTGAAAGTTATTGTTTTAAAGATAAACAAAAAAATTGATTACGTCCTTATTTTGAAGATGGCAGTCGAATGGGATTTCACTAGTTATAATTGTAATATTTCTTAATGAAATAAATAGTTATAAATCTTACCTCTATGTCTTTTGGTTCAGTGATAATAACAGCAGCAGTTGGACCAATGAATACTCTAAAGTTGTTTCCATACTTTTTCCAAAGTTTATAAAAGTTTTCAAAAATATCTGTAGAAGATAAAGGTACATTTTTTTATTTTCGACGGCATTTCTTACTACTAATACTAATTTGTTTCATTTCAATTGTGTTTACTATTGTTAACTACCTGTTAATATAGTCTCAGTTAACTCTGAGTTATATTATACTAGTTTGAAGGCTATATGTGGTTGCACTTCCCGCATAAAACTCAACAAAATACATATTTGCAATAAATTTAATTATAGAAATAGAAAAAATCAAATATAAAATATAAAAAGATAAAATATAGTTGTCGTACACCTATATCGTTAAGTTTAGCTAAAAAGAAAGTATGACCATTGCAAAATAACATTAAAGTCATTAACAAACAAAAACGTCTTTCATCCACTCTAATTGTGTCATTAAAGAATAACGTCTCTTTGCAGACCTTTGTTATTCTAATCTGTCACTCGAAATATAAAACATGGATGCTCTGTAAAACTTTACTCAAATAACACCAAGTTAGATTTAATATAAAAGGGTCTCATTTTATTATTTTATAGCTATTTTAAAAGACATCAATCCTTCAAAAGTACGTGTTAAGATTTTATAATCCTATAAAAGGTGTTCTTAAGAAGATTTATGTTTAAAAAAGCGTTTACGTAATATGTAATTTTTGTTATGTTAGATAAACCTTAAATATACGTAACTGTCTTTGTCGGGGTATCAAAATGATAAGACAGTTGCACATAAAAATTTATATCGGAAAATCTCAATTAAAACAAATCACCTTATCATTTTATTTATTTATAGGAAAAATTTAATCTTAAGTGCATGTTATATTTATTGCATCATGTTATATTTTTATTATGTTACAAGTGTTATATTTTGCTCTTATGACTTATATACTTTCAAAACTCTTTCTTTTTTTTAATTCTCTTCTTCTTCTTTTAATTAAATATTAATAATATAATATTTGATTCCCAGACCAGCGGTATGCTTTCTGGATTTAATTGTTTCTATTAGGCAGTGGTGCAGTTCACATATATAACCCAGAGCACTGCCAACTTAGTAAAGGAGGTCATAGGTCATAGAACTCAGTATCGGAATAAAAATAAACCGAGACGTTAAATAAAAATAATATTAAAAAGAAGTAATAATATAATTTGTTATATTTAAAAAAAAGAAGTTACTTAATTCAGTTAAAAAAAATATTAAATAAATAAATAAATTAAAAAAAAAAAGTTATATTTAAGAAAATACCTCTTGAAGAATTTCCTATATCCAACATATTTCCCACAATTGGAAGACGAAATGGTCCAGGAAATTGTCTCATAGATTTATTTATTTTTCCCATTTTCATGAAATATATTAGTGCAATTACTGCAACAAAAACAATAGCTGCAAACATTTTGAATTCTTAATTCTTATTGAACTATTTTATTTTAAAACACATCAAACTACGAGTAGGTTTTTAAAATCTCTAAAGAGCGCGCTAAATGTCTGAACGAGAACGAGGTGACTGGTTTAAAATATCCAAGGTTCTTTCCTATTTATACTCCAGCAATATTCGCAAATCAACGTTGTTCATTAATTGTATAATACAACATTATAGTGATCAACAGAGTGACTAAGCAGATAATATAAGATAGGATTTGAGTAGTGAAAAGCGTTTTAAAGGTTCATACCTGCAAACACAGTTACAAATATTTAAATGGTTAGATAACAAGAGTGACCTGTTACGTAGAAGAACACTTCTTAAGGGTTAAAGGCTTTTGAAATTGCTGTAAAATAATACAAGGAGACAATTTTAGATTAAATATTACTAGGTTTTGCTTTGGCAAAATATTTGGTAAAACATTGATGTTTTGCGGGTATAGAGTCTCTTTTACAATAGAACGACTACTTGTAACATCTGATTTTTTCAGTAAGGTGTAATCGAATTGGCATAATTTATCATGAGCAAAAGTTTCTATTTTAATGTTTATAAATACACCACTGTATCGAAGAAGTCTGTAAGTCTGAATGCCGTCTTCCGCTTATACACGTGTGCACATATCCGAGTAAATAGTAGTTTAAAGGGAAGTTGTCACTTTAATCTACGTACAGACGTATGAATCATATGATGAGAGCAAATGTGTGAACTGTGTATTATTTTGAAAAGAATACATTTACGGTAAACATAGAATTTCAGAAAATAGAGAAACACTGTATCATTATATTAATTACTAGCTGTTCGCCCCGTTGCAAAGCAACGAGTACGTTTGTTATAGGAAGAGAAGTCTTGTACATTTATTTAAATAATTAATATTTTGAATGTGTGTAATTTGTTAATTGAGCTCTACCCAATGCACGTTAAATTGATAAACTGTATAATTAAATTTATAATAACTACGCATGCTTGGTTTTTAAGCGACCTTTTTTAAATTCATAGAGGTTTTTTTTAAAAAAAAATATTTTGGATTTTTAAATATTTTTTGATGCAGTTATGTTCGTTAAGCTCGAAAATAAAGATCTGCTTCATTACATTTTAAATATCTACGCGTGTCTGGATTTTATGCGACCTTTTTTAAATTCATGGAGGTTTTTTTTTTAAAAAAATATTTTGGATTCTTTGAAATCTTTTGATGCAGTTATGTTCGTTGGGCTCTAAAATAAAGAACTGCTTCATTACATTTTAAATATCTACGCGTGGCTGGTATTTATGCGACCTTTTTTAAATCCATGGAAGTTTTTTTTTTTTTTAAATTTTTAGATTCTTTGAAATCTTTAGATGCAGTTATGTTCGTTGGGCTCTAAAATAAAGAACTGCTTCATTACATTTTAAATATCTACGCGTGTCTGGATTTTATGCGACCTTTTTTAAATTCATGGAGGTTTTTTTTAAAAAAAAATATTTTTAATTTTTAAATATTTTTTGATGCAGTTATGTTCGTTAGGCTCTAAAATAAAGAGCTGCCTCATTACATTTTAAATATCTACGCGTGTCTGGATTTTATGCGACCTTTTTTAAATCCATGGAGGTTTTTTTTTTTAAAAAATATTTTGGATTTTTAAATTTTTTTTGATGCAGTTATGTTCGTTAAGCTCGAAAATAAAGATCTGCTTCATTACATTTTAAATATCTACGCGTGTCTGGATTTTATGCGACCTTTTTTAAATTCATGGAGGTTCTTTTTTTAAAAAAATATTTTGGATTCTTTGAAATCTTTTGATGCAGTTATGTTCGTTGGGCTCTAAAATAAAGAACTGCTTCATTACATTTTAAATATCTACGCGTGTCTGGATTTTATGCGACCTTTTTTAAATTCATGGAGGTTTTTTTTAAAAAAAATATTTTGGATTCTTTGAAATCTTTTGATGCAGTTATGTTCGTTGGGCTCTAAAATAAAGAACTGCTTCATTACATTTTAAATATCTACGCGTGTCTGGATTTTATGCGACCTTTCTTAAATTCATGGAGGTTTTTTTTAAAAAAAATATTTTGGATTCTTTGAAATCTTTTGATGCAGTTATGTTCGTTGGGCTCTAAAATAAAGAACTGCTTCATTACATTTTAAATATCTACGCGTGTCTGGATTTTATACGACCTTTTTTAAATTCATGGAGGTTTTTTTTTTTTAAAAATATTTTGGATTCTTTGAAATCTTTTGATGCAGTTATGTTCGTTGGGCTCTAAAATAAAGAACTGCTTCATTACATTTTAAATATCTACGCGTGGCTGGTATTTATGCGACCTTTTTTAAATCCATGGAAGTTTTTCTTTTAAAAAATTTTTTAGATTCTTTGAAATCTTTTGATGCAGTTATGTTCGTTGGGCTCTAAAATAAAGATCTACTTCATTACATTTTAAATATCTACGCGTGTCTGGATTTTATGCGACCTTTTTTAAATTCATGGAGGTTTTTTTAAAAGAAAATATTTTGGATTCTTTGAAATCTTTTGATGCAGTTATGTTCGTTGGGCTCTAAAATAAAGATCTGCTTCATTACATTTTAAATATTTGTAATTTTCTGGTTTTTAAGCACAAAATAATAAAGTCAAAATTTCAATTTTAAAACGTTGATTATTCGAAAACGGGAAGAGATATTTAAAATGTAATGCAGCAGATTTTTATTTTAGAGGCTAACGAACATAACTGCATCAAAAAATATTTAAAAATCCAAAATATTTTTTAAAGAAAAAAACCTCCATGAATTTAAAAAAGGTCGCATAAAATCCAGACACGCGTAGATATTTAAAATGTAATGAAGCAGTTCTCTATTTTAGAGCCCAACGAACATAACTGCATCAAAAGATTTCAAAGAATGAAAAATATTTTTTTTAAAAAAAAACCTCCATGAATTTAAAAAAGGTCGCATAAAAACCAAACACGCGTAGATATTTAAAATGTAATGAAGCAGTTCTTTATTTTAGAGCCCAACGAACATAACTGCATCAAAAGATTTCAAAGAATCCAAAATATTTTTTTTTAAAAAAAACCTCCATGAATTTAAAAAAGGTCGCATAAATACCAGCCACGCGTATATATTTAAAATGTAATGAAGCAGTTCTTTATTTTAGAGCACAACGAACATAACTGCATCAAAAAATATTTAAAAATCCAAAATATTTTTTTAAAAAAATAACCTCCATGAATTTAAAAAAGGTCGCATAAAAACCAAACACGCGTAGATATTTAAAATGTAATGAAGCAGTTCTTTATTTTAGAGCCTACCGAACATAACTGCATCAAAAAATATTTAAAAATCCAAAATATTTTTTTAAAAAAAAAACCTCCATGAATTTAAAAAAGGTCGCATAAAATCCAGACACGCGTAGATATTTAAAATGTAATGAAGCAGTTCTTTATTTTAGAGCCCAACGAACATAACTGCATCAAAAGATTTCAAAGAATCCAAAATATTTTTTTTAAAAAAACCTCCATGAATTTAAGAAAGGTCGCATAAAATCCAGACACGCGTAGATATTTAAAATATAATGAAGCAGTTCTTTATTTTAGAGCCCAACGAACATAACTGCATCAAAAAATATTTAAAAATCCAAAATATTTTTTTAAAAAAAAAACCTCCATGAATTTAAAAAAGGTCGCATAAAAACCAAACACGCGTAGATATTTAAAATGTAATGAAGCAGTTCTTTATTTTAGAGCCCAACGAACATAACTGCATCAAAAGATTTCAAAGAATCCAAAATATTTTTTAAAAAAAAAAACCTCCATGAATTTAAAAAAGGTCGCATAAATACCAGCCACGCGTAGATATTTAAAATGTAATGAAGCAGTTTTTAATTTTAGAGCCTAACGAACATAACTGCATCAAAAGATTTCAAAGAATCCAAAATATTTTCTTTAAAAGAAAACCTCCATGAATTTAAAAAAGGTCGCATAAAAACCAAACACGCTTAGATATTTTAAATGTAATGAAGCAGTTCTTTATTTTAGAGCCTAACGAACATAACTGCATCAAAAAATATTTAAAAATCCAAAATATTTTTTTAAAAAAAAAACCTCCATGAATTTAAAAAAGGTCGCATAAATACTAGCCACGCGTAGATATTTAAAATGTAATGAAGCAGTTCTTTATTTTAGAGCCTAACGAACATAACTGCATCAAAAAATATTTAAAAATCCAAAATATTTTTTTAAAAAAAAAACCTCCATGAATTTAAAAAAGGTCGCATAAAATCCAGACACGCGTAGATATTTAAAATGTAATGAAGCAGTTCTTTATTTTAGAGCCCAACGAACATAACTGCATCAAAAGATTTCAAGGAATCCAAAATATTTTTTTTAAAAAAAAACCTCCATGAATTTAAAAAAGGTCGCATAAATACCAGCCACGCGTAGATATTTAAAATGTAATGAAGCAGTTCTTTATTTTAGAGCCCAACGAACATAACTGCATCAAAAGATTTCAAAGAATCCAAAATATTTTTTTTAAAAAAAAACCTCCATGAATTTAAAAAAGGTCGCATAAATACCAGCCACGCGTAGATATTTAAAATGTAATGAAGCAGTTCTTTATTTTAGAGCCTAACGAACATAACTGCATCAAAAAATATTTAAAAATCCAAAATATTTTTTAAAAAAAAAAACCTCCATGAATTTAAAAAAGGTCGCATAAATACTAGCCACGCGTAGATATTTAAAATGTAATGAAGCAGTTCTTTATTTTAGAGCCTAACGAACATAACTGCATCAAAAAATATTTAAAAATCCAAAATATTTTTTTAAAAAAAAAACCTCCATGAATTTAAAAAAGGTCGCATAAAATCCAGACACGCGTAGATATTTAAAATGTAATGAAGCAGTTCTTTATTTTAGAGCCCAACGAACATAACTGCATCAAAAGATTTCAAAGAATCCAAAATATTTTTTTTAAAAAAAAACCTCCATGAATTTAAAAAAGGTCGCATAAATACCAGCCACGCGTAGATATTTAAAATGTAATGAAGCAGTTCTTTATTTTAGAGCCCAACGAACATAACTGCATCAAAAGATTTCAAAGAATCCAAAATATTTTTTTTAAAAAAAAACCTCCATGAATTTAAAAAAGGTCGCATAAATACCAGCCACGCGTAGATATTTAAAATGTAATGAAGCAGTTCTTTATTTTAGAGCCTAACGAACATAACTGCATCAAAAAATATTTAAAAATCCAAAATATTTTTTTAAAAAAAAAACCTCCATGAATTTAAAAAAGGTCGCATAAATACTAGCCACGTTTAGATATTTAAAATGTAATGAAGCAGTTCTTTATTTTAGAGCCTAACGAACATAACTGCATCAAAAAATATTTAAAAATCCAAAATATTTTTTTAAAAAAAAAACCTCCATGAATTTAAAAAAGGTCGCATAAAATCCAGACACGCGTAGATATTTAAAATGTAATGAAGCAGTTCTTTATTTTAGAGCCCAACGAACATAACTGCATCAAAAGATTTCAAAGAATCCAAAATATTTTTTTTAAAAAAAAACCTCCATGAATTTAAAAAAGGTCGCATAAATACCAGCCACGCGTAGATATTTAAAATGTAATGAAGCAGTTCTTTATTTTAGAGCCCAACGAACATAAATGCATCAAAAAATATTTAAAAATCCAAAATATTTTTTTAAAAAAAAAACCTCCATGAATTTAAAGAAGGTCGCATAAAAACCAAACACGCGTAGATGTTTAAAATGTAATGAAGCAGTTCTTTATTTTAGAGCTTAACGAACATAACTGCATCAAAAGATTTCAAAGAATCCAAAATATTTTTTAAAAAAAAAAACCTCCATGAATTTAAAAAAGGTCGCATAAAATCCAGACACGCGTAGATATTTAAAATGTAATGTACAGTTGATATAAGTGAATTAAAAAAACACAAGATTCAAAATATAAATCTCTTAAAAAAGTGTGCACAAAACTTTATGGAAGCTTCTCTTTCTATAACAAGCGTTGCCTTGCAACGGGACGAACGACTAGTACTCCAGATTTCTTATAATATAAAAAATCAATAATATTAAATAAAAGATCAATTATTTCGTTTCCACAAGAGTGTATTTATTATTTATTAGTTGTATAGTCTTATTCATTTATTTATTCATATTTTTTTATTACAATTATAATAAATACTTAATATTTTATTTATAAAATAAATTAATACTACAAACATTATTAACAAGTCGTTATTGTTTTATGTAATAATAATATGTTGGAACTGTTTTACTCTTCTTTCATTTAGTAACTTTTATATCAATCTGAAAAATAAACCAATATTACAAATTCTCAGATAAATTATATGGTGCATATATACTTCACCATGTTAATTTACATAATTATCCTATATTATAATGTTCCATATATATAAATATATATATATATAAATATCTATGAGTTCTTATGAGTTTTCCATGTTAAATTGGAACATTACGAACATTATAATAGTAAGATAATCTTCTCAGTAACAAGGCCACTAGAATGATGTAATTTCAGAATCATTCTCATATTATAGTCAATATATTAACATTATAAGACTGGTTTAAGTATGATTTAATGTTTCCGTGGTATCAAAATAGTGCGCAGTGCTTTTAGATTTACCAAAATACAATTTTAGGTTATGTTATAATACAATCAGCATTTAAACTTTGATTTGTGTTGAATTACGTTTGATAATTTGTCGCTCTCATGAATGACCAATCATGCAGATCGATTATCAAATCGAATGCGTACTACAACGCCGAGACATTGGCAAACAACGCTAAATCGCCAGTCATCATGATCTTTGCAGAGTTTTAAATTTAGGTGTTCGCTGAAGTGAAAGGATGAGTAACATGAGTATAATCTTTCAATTAAACATGTTTATGTATATGTAAAGTTTCTATTTGAAATATCTATTTTTTCGATTCAAATATAATTTTTTATTCATTAGCCGGTGATCGTCAATGATTCATATATTTTAGGTAATTACATTGTCTGTATATCAAAAGAAGAACTGTGATATTAAAGAAGATTAATAACGACGATTAAAATATAGTTTTATGACAGTGAACTAATAAATTACCCGAGACTTTTAAGTTAACTTGTCAAACATTATAATTATCCTGACATTTATTGACAGGAATCAGAAAATACCATCAGTCATTCGAGTCAGATTATCGCTAGGTGTGACATTAGTTCAATATGATGATTAAACGACCTTATTCATAAGTCATTAGCTAGCTAGACTTGTAATCCAATTCATATCACAGAGTATTATCAATTCATCGCAATGCACGGCAACGTTACGATATTATCCGCTCTACTTTTATCTGTGCAACAATTTTATTTTTCGAAAAATGTCTACTTGGTTTATTCGGATTTTTGCCATGAAGAAGACGGCTTTAATTTTCTGAGATTTTATAAAAGTATTTGTCTTAAAAAATTTACGCCAACTGCTTTACGCCAACGTTTGCAGATATGGATGATAACAAAATAACAATTGATTCGCCGATGGTTGTATTTCTCACTGATGACGAATTCACGAGAAGCAAATTGAATGAGGTAACCTATATTTGTTTAAACAATTACTTAGTATTCGAAAAGATAAAGGCGTTAAAATTGAATGGCGAAATAGTCTTAAATTTGCCTAGCAACTTTCTGTATTTTCCAGATATTATCAGGGAAGCATATGAAGTATGCAATTTGGTTGTTATTCAAACAACGTGACGTTTCCAATGAAGAGTTTTTCAAAGACATATATATTCCATTTAACATAGAATTTCTAGTTGTTGACCCGATTCTAGATGGCGTTGAGGAAGCTGTAATAAATGAGGTTTACAACACCGGCCCTCAAAGAGCTTCTAAAGTAAATGTTACAAACCTTTGATAATATTCATAAATATTATAGCTTCAGTTTTTAATGGTGTTATTTCTGTAGTTCTATTTCATTTATTTTCTCATTCTCTTTATTCCCCTTCTTTGTACTCTCGTTTCTTTTCTTTCCTCCTAGTACTCCCATAAAGTGTTTCGTCCACACTCATCCATTTTTATTTCCTTACTTGGCTCTTTCCTTTGGCTATTCTTCCTATTTATGTAATCCCATGCCTGCCTTTCCGTTTTTATCTCTCTTATCTCGTTTTCTATCTGTTATGTTATTTCTGTAGATAAAATTCTTTGGGCGATGGAATTTGACAAATGGCTTTATTGACAACTTGCTGCCAATTCACATGAGGAGACCTGATTTGGACGGCTTAGTGATGAATATTACTACTGTTGAGGTACATTAATTAACTGGTTTGCAACGAATATAGTATTTTTGGCTAATTCTTCGTAATACATATTTAGTACCCATGGTTAGACAATTGTACAATTAGTTAATATTTGAACTGATTCATACCAGGTTAAATTGTCGTCAGTCATAATTTAGTGAGATTAGTTAGCCCCTTTAGTGGCCCTATTAGGAAGATTATATGCCAGTTGAAGTGGCCCCCGGAAAACGAACTTTATTTCTAGATAAAATTGAATTTGGCGTGAGAGCAAAGAGAAAGGTCATTTGAATCGAAAAGTGGAAAAGGATTGACGACACATGCTTAGGTCCCAATTGTTTTAGAATCCATCAGCCAGGAAAAACTTACACTTAATTTATATGTAATCTAATTTGTGATTTTACAAAAAGGTTGAAATTAATTTAAATTGGAAAACAGATGCCTGCAGTTACAATGTTAGATAATTTGATCAGTCCAAAGAAATTCATAGGTGGATATATTGGTAGCGTATGGAACGCCTTACAGGAAAAATTAAACTTTACGTAAGTATAAAATGTTTCTATTTCTTCGAAGGAAATTCAGTAAGATCTTAATGAATAAATAATTTACTAAAATATTGGTAACAGTTCTCATATTACGGTACCAGTGGATAACGAATATGGAGCTAAAATGGGAGCTGGAGAAAATCATTGGAATGGAATGATAGGGATGGTTATCAGAAAAGAAGTAGATGTCGCCGTATGCGATATAACACAAACTCCTGATAGGATGGATGTTATATCCTTTTCATCACCAATATTATTTGCAAAGTGAGTGCCGCTAAACACATGCAAAAGTTCCTGTTATTTTTGTTAAGAGCTGTTACCTTCTTTCAGAGATGTGTTGGTGTTCAAGAAGTCAATGCATGAAGAAATTCGTTGGCTGGGATTCTTGTTGCCATTTCACTACAATATCTGGTTCTGTTTAATTGGAAATGTGATATTAATGGCAACTGCACTGTATATCTTTGAAGAGCTTCACCGTAGAATTTCCTATGGAAAGAGACATCAAAATAGTACCAGATTTTGTGACGCATTTTTAAATGTTGCTAAATCCTACATGCAGCAAGGTAAATAAATAACAATTATTACCTGAAACTACGATATACTCGTACAATACTATAGGTTTTAATAATTAGTATTAATTTAGATGAAAATCTTTATTCATCAAATCAGTAGCGTAGCCAGATCATAGTAGTAGTGAAAGAGTTGTTGTTCCTTTTTTTGATAACACAGTTACAAAAGATACCTGTTACTTAATTTACAATGTTTTGTGACCTATTTTACAGCTATTTGAAAAAGAAATATATAATAAACATTATACTACAAAAACGCGAAGCTCTCGGAAAAACGTCGTTTTAGAAAAGCTGAAATTTTGAGAATAATATGTAGATAATAACGGATACGCACTTGCTAGCTAGAAAGTGGGGCTCTTTTACAGGTAGCAGGAATATTACTAGATTTTATTTAAATAAAATATTACATTACTGTAAAGTAACATCCATATTCTGTGTTTAGCAGGTCTTAGCTTATTATTTGTTAGAATATAAATAAAAAGAAGTGTTTTTTTCATTTTCCTAATTAAAACATGAATATCTTACAATGCAGGACCTGATACCGTTTTCACCTTTGAACCGACAAAAATAATATTTTTTCTTCTCTACGCTACGGCCATCGTCATTTTGTCCAGTTATTCAGCAGCCCTAGTTAGTTTCCTAACTGTGGAAATTTATACAAAACCGTTTAACAGTTTGGAAGACTTTGCTAAAGTTGGTACCTCCTACACTTTGGGAACCACTTTAAATTCTGCAGATTGGCATTTATTTAATGTAAGTTTTTAATCCACAATATCTCCGTCAATATTTAGATATTTAATAAAATAGACACGCCAATACACATTTATAAACATCAATTTCAATCAATAATTGAAAAATCGACCACTAAAAAATGAGGACACAATCCCATTTGTAAATGCATGCTAAATTATTTTCAGGGAAGATCTAACGCAGTACTGAAGCATATCCGCGAGAATATGATGGAGTCAGTGGCGCTGCAATCGAGAACTTATACAATTGGAATGCAAAGAGTTTGTTCTGATACAAAGTTCGTCTTCTTCATGGACAGTTCTTTCTTCTACGCGCTTGAAGATATTGCACCGTGTAAATTGGAGATTGTCCTTACAAATATTTGGACTAGCGCTTCACTAGCTTTCCCTAAAAACAGTCCTTACCAGTCAATTATTAATTATAAGTGAGTTAGTAATTATAAATGGTATTAAAGAACAATTGTTCTAAGAAATTCCATCAAATACGTTTGCAAAAGTTTAAAAGTTCATTATTATCCATGCACAGAACCAATCCATTACAGATTTCTGTTTTATATAATATGGTTATATAATATCACTACTTATTTTGGTATACCTGCGTCGTTTTCTTAAAACTATAATAACTAATATATATACTTATAAATAAAAGAATTTATTTCTTGCTTCTAGCTTAAATAATTTGCTTGACGGCGGAATAACTGATCGATTCAAAAAGATGGCTAAATTGTCCAGACAACCAAAAATGAAGACTCAATCTACTTGGACCAGCATGAAAATGATTGATATATTTCCTTTGTTGGTGGGTCTTATCATCGCAATAATAATATCTTTAATTATTTTGTTTTTTGAAATTCAAATTAAAAAGTATACCAGCTATAAATCAAAGAAAATAAAGTTTCGTGAATAATCTCTTAACAGTATGATGAACTGATAGTTGAACTTAGAAATACGCACTCTATTGTCATTTAAAACAGTCCGCATTTAAGCTATAAGCCACTGCAAATGGTTTGACTAGATACAATTGATTTCTTGTGATTAATTTCTCGTTGAAGTTGATTGTGACATTGATTGTACCCGTTTATATTATCTGCTTACGGCTGGAGATTAAATTCGGCTCTGATTTGGACATTGTTTTACACAATCTGTAGTAATAATAATCATACACAAATATGTAATTAATACAAAATAGAAAAATTAAAATTTGCTTCATGCCTCAAACCTAAAAGTGTGAATCTTTGATACTTTTACACACATGTCCAAATACTCTCTGCAGATGGCTCTGAATATAACTATTTATATCAATTTATTAGCTTTATTAGTATTTACAATGTATTAAAAAAATATTGCATGCAAGTTACACTGAGTTACACGCTAATACTGTGAAAAACATACAACGTGAGAACATATTGAAAAGGAGTACGTCTCAACCAAATACAAAAAATATTTAGTAAGAAATATACCTATAAATAATCACAGTCATTAATCCATTTCATATACTTATTATAAGTGATTAACACTCTTTGTCAAATTTACTTTTTAAAGGGCTGGCACAAGCAACCCGAAATAATGTCTGAACTCTCTCGCAAGAAATCAATTGTATCTAATCACAGCTACTCTCCGGTGAAATCAATTATATCCAGTTACAGTTCCATTCAATGATATGCCGCACTTAATTGGGCCATGTAAACGAGTTAATTTGCCCAAAGCTTTGTCTTCTTACAAATGTATTTTCTATAATCTAATTATTACTAAATTATGACAATATTTAAGTATATTGCCGGTGTTTTATTTTTACAGGCATTCCATTCATCGATTTGATCGTAAATTCAACTGCTAGGATTCGTTCTTCAGTATGTCCTGATGGAATAAACTCGAAATGGCGAAGGAGTTTTGAAAGCGTGGCTTTTAACTCAAGTTGGGCAAACTTCATACCTGAAAGAAAATCAAAATATTGTTGAAAGGCAAAAATCATAAAAGGAAAATTTAATATTTTGAAAGAAAAAACTTTTAATTCAATAAGTTTTATGAATCTGCTTACCCACGCAGTTTCTTGGTCCAGCACTGAATGGTATGTAAGAGAAAGGATGTCTTTTAGATTGCAGCTCAGGTAAAAATCGATCTGGATCACATTTTTCAGGATTTGGAAAATATTCTGGATTCCTATGCACTATGTATGGTGATACTATAATTTCACATCCTTTAGCGATAATCTTTCCTCCTAAATTATTAAATAAAATTAGAAAACAATAGCTTTAATTGATTTAAGTTGTCATTTGTTTTTAAAATGTATTACATACTCAAATCAATATCTTCAGTAACAGTTCTACTAAAATAGGGGCCAGGAGGATACAAGCGAAGAGTTTCCTTAATGAGCATGTCCAAATATTTCATATCTTGCAATTCACTGCAACGAGTAATAAAATCAACTCAATTGTTACTAATTATTTCATAGGATTCGGTGTAAGTAAATGTGTGATAATCGCTTACCTGTGATCGGGTAACCTTGTCAAGTCGTCTCCCAAAATATCCTGTTGTTCCTGGAATGCTTTCTGCTGGATATCAGGATGCAGAGATAGTAAGTAACAAGCAAAACTGATTGTAATTGTAGTAGTATCATGCCCCTGTTGAATTTATAATTAAATTAAATATATAAATAAACTACATCATGAAACTATCCTTAAAAACACAAAACGTAAACTTATGTATTATTTACTGAAGTTTTATATAATTCTGTATTATTAAATAAATGCAAATGATATTAAAAATATATTTCATAAATAGATTGACGTAACAAACGTAATTTATGTTGAAAGATAACTTTTTTTATGTAACCTTACATTAAATTAAACAACCTAATAAACCTTAAATATATGTCTTCTTGCGGAAGAAATCCTTTTGATTGTTTTGTAACTATAGCATTTAGTAACTTTCGAAATATGTTTATGCTGAGACTCACCGCAAACATGAATGTATGAACTTCATCTCTGATTATCTCGTGAGGAAGAGGATTTCCCTGATCATCAGTAGATTTCAACATCAAATCCAAAAATGCTACACGTTGCTTTGTTCCTATAGCAAAATTATTCCATGTAAAGATTGTTGATATATTATCTTAAAATAGTTTTATAAATCAATATCTCACCAATATCATCAACATCATTAACATCTTTAGCTTGGTTTCCTGCATTGTCCTGTAAATGTTTTCTACGGGTATTGATAACTTTATTGACGAAGCCATGAAGCACTTTTAAGGCACCTGTCTGTTCTTTATGATAGTTAGAGAATTTGAATAATGTGTCACTCATCAAAAGAGGGTTAAATCCTCGCAGGTTGACAATTTTGCACATTCTACAAATTTAGTTTGTCAGTTAATGTGGATATATACGGAAAGTGATTCTTTAGTTAATATAATGTAATCTTTATTTAACTTACGTGTGCACTGCTTTAACATAATCCCCTTCTGCATTATTTTGAGCATCAACATGTTGACCCATTGCAGTTTCTGGAATATAAGTACAGTTTATTTAAAAGAAACATTCCAGTAACTTTCTTGTTTAGTGAATACATTTTTTAATGGCGAAATCAACATACCACAAATGACATCCAAACCAAATAATGTGATGTAAGGGAAAACATCAAACGCTTCACCAATTGTTGCTTCCTTTGATAGTTTATTAACTAAAACATCCAATTGCGTGTTAAAAATTGGTAAAAACTGCTCTAATATTTTAAAATGAAAAGTTGGAGTAATAATTTTACGGTTCCGACGCCATGATTCTCCTGAAAGTTATAAAATCAATTTAGTATTTATTAAATAATATGGACATTCTATCGTTTTTACTCAATCATCAATCAATTATAATCAATCTTACCTGTATTACTAGCCAGTCCATTTCCCAGCCATGGTGACATAAACTGGTAAATCCAACCCTTCGTCAATAATTTTTGACTGCTCAAAACAACCTGAAATTCAGTCAAATTAACTTTTATTTTTGTTGCAACTTTTTCGTTATAAAAGTTACAACAAAAAGTTATTAATAAAAATTGTACATAAAGGTATTATCTACAAAAAACATTTTACAAAATATTTGTGAAAGTTATTGTTTTCAAGATAAATTAGAAAACTTATTACGCTCTTATTTTGAAGATGGCAGTCGAACGGGAGAGCTTTCCGCCTTTCTACATGATGAAAAAGCGAAACGGCTGTTTACCCAAAATGGACCGTACGTTAACGGATTTCACTGGCTATAATTGTAATTTTTCTTAAAGAAATAAATAGTTTAGAAATCTTACCTCTATGTCTTTTGGTTCAGTGATAACCACAGCAGCAGTTGTTGGACCAATGAATACTCTAAAGTTGTTCCCATATTTTTTCCAAAGCTTATAAAAGTTGTCAAAAATATCTGTAAAAGATAAAGGTACATTTTTTTTATTTTCGACGGCATTTCTTACTACTAATACTAATTTCTTTCATTTTAATTGTGTTTACTATTCTTAACTAACTATACTCTCAGTTAACTATGAGTTGCATCATTCTGTAACATTATCTGGCTTAGACATAATTTTCTTTTTAAGCTATCTATGGTTACAGTTACCGCATAAAACTCAAAAAAATATATACTTGTAATAATTTAAATAAATTTAATTGTGTAAATAGATAAATTACAATTGTCATATATCGTTAAGTTTAGCTGAATCCCGCTTGCAAATCTTTGTAATTCTAATCTGCTCCTTGAAACGTAAAACATAGATGTTATGTAATACTTTACTTAAACAAAACCAAGATAGATTTAATATAAAAAGGAAGATTTAATATTTCATAGCTATTCTAAAAGACTATAATCCTTCAAAAGTACGTGTTAAGATTTTTTAATCCTTAAAAAGGTGTTCTTAAATAGTTTAGTGAGTATGCTAATAAATAGAAGGGTAGATTTATATTTTAAGAAGCGTTTACGTAATATGTTACATTTGTTATGTTAGAATAACCTTAAATACACGTAACTGTCTTTACTGGAGTATAATATTTATTGATAAATACAGTGTGATAAAGTTGCACATAAAAATTACTATCAGAAAATTTCAATTAAAACAAGTCACCTTATCATATTAATTATTTATATATAAACTAAAAACAATTAATAAAATAATCTTAAGTCAAAATATAACTCTTCTTAACAAGCACCTACTTAAGATTATTTTATTAATTGTTTTTAGTTGTTTAGTTATATATATATATATATATATATATATATATATATATATATATATATATATATATATATTACATAAGATCAAAATATAACTCTTCTTAACAAGCACCTACTTAAGATTATTTTATTAATTGTTTTTAGTTGTTTAGTTATATATATATATATATATATATATATATATATATATATATATATATATATATATATATATATATATATATATAACATAAGATCAAAATATAACTCTTCTTAACAAGCACCTACTTAAGATTATTTTATTAATTGTTTTTAGTTGTTTAGTTATATATATATATATATATATATATATATATTACATAAGATCAAAATATAACTCTTCTTAACAAGCACCTACTTAAGAACTTGAAACAATTCACCTTATCATATTAATTATTTATATATAAACTAAAAGCAATTAATAAAATAATCTTAAGTAGGTGCTTGTTAAGAAGAGTTATATTTTGATCTTATGTAATATATATATATATATATATATATATATATATATATATATATATATATATATATATATATATATATATATATATGTATATATATATATATATATATATATGTATTTGATAATTTTATGGCAAGAAGGTTGTATAAGTTAAAATCTAAAAACTTTCAAAGTACCTTCTTTAAATTAATATAATACGGCACAATGGTTGAAAGCGTTGATGCTTAATACCAGTGTGGGTTGGTTTCGATCCCCTAACCAGCGTTATATTTCCTGGCTTTGGTTCTTGTCAAAGATTAATTGATTATGTACTCACAAAATCATAAACGTATTAAGCAGTCAGGACTCAGTATCGGAATAAGAATAAAACGAATCGTTAAATAAATTAATTTTAAAAAGAAATAATAACATATTTTTCTTATATTTAAAAAAAAGGTTGCTTCTCAATTTAATTAAAACAAATAAATTTAAAAAAGAGGTTATATTTAATAACATACCTTTTGAATTATTTCCTATTTCCAACATATTTCCCAAAATGGGAAGACGAAGTGGTCCAGGAAATTGTCTCATAGATTTATTTATTTTTCCCATTTTCATCAAATATATTACTGCAATTACTGCAACAAATACAATAGCTGCTAACATTTTGAATTGTTCTTTTTAACACTTTTAAAACACATTAAACGCGCTAAATGTCTGAACGGGCACGAGGTAACTGATTTAAAATATCCAAGGCTCTTACCTATTTATACTCCAGCGACATTCGCAAAGCAACATTGTACATTAATTGTATAATACAACATTATAGTGATCAAGAGAGTGACTAAGCAGATAATATAAGATAGGATTTGAGTAGTGAAAAGCGTTTTAAAGGTTCATACCCGCAATCAAAGTTGCTAATATTTAAGAGGTATTTGACATAACAAAAGTTACCTCAAGAACACTTTTTAAAGATTAAAGGCTTTTGGAATTGCTGCAAAATAATACAATGAAACCCTTTTAGATTAAATATTACTAGGTTGAGCTTAAGTAAAATATTGTACGTAAGGTACCATTGATCTTTTCAGTAAGGTGTAGTCGCAAAGGCACATTTTGTCATGAGCAGAAGTTTATATTTTAATGTTCATAATTACGCCACTGTATCGAAGAAGTCTGTAAGTCTGAATGTCGTCTTCCGTTTATACACGTCTGCACATATCCGAGTAAGGCTTACAAGATAAAATACTATTTTAAAGGGAAGGTGTCACTTTAATCTACGTACATACGTATGAATCATATGATCAGAACAAATGTATAAACTGTGTATTATTTTGAAAAGAATACATTTACAAGAAAATAGCGAAACACTGTATCATTATATTAATTATAACCTTCTCAGTAACAAGGCCACTAGAATGACGTAATTCCAGAATCATTCTCATAGTCAATATATTAACATTATAAAACTGGTTTAAATATAATTTAATGATTCCATGGCATCAAAATAGTGCGCAGTGCTTTTAGATTTACCAAAATACAATTTTAGGTTATGTTATAATAAAATCAGCATTTATAAACGTTTGATTTGTGCTGAATTTTGTTTGATAATTCGCTCTCATGAATGACCAATCATGCAGACTGATAACCACGTAGGTGAAGCATGCGGTCGATCGATTATCAAATCAAATGCGTACTACAACGCCAAGACGTTGGCATACAACGCTAAATCGCCAGTCATCATGATCTTTGCAGAGTTTTAAATTTAGGTGTTCGCTGAAGTGAAAGGATGAGTATATTATTTCAATTAAACATGTATATCTACGTATGTATATATGCAGAAGCGGATTTGAGTTAAAATTTCTATTTGATACCTTTATTTTTTCGTTTGAAATATATTTTTTTATTCATAAGCCAATGATTGTCAATGATTCATATATTTTAGGTAATTACATACTGTAAGTATATCAAAAGAAGACCTGTGTTATTAAAGAAGATTAATAACGACGATTAAAATACAGTTTTATGACAGTGAACTAATAAATCACCCGAGACTTTTAAGTTAACTTTTCAAACATCATAATTATCCTGACATTTATTGACAGAAATCAGAAAATACCATCAGTCATTCGAGTCAGATTATCCCTAGGTGTGACATTAGTTCAATATGATGATTAAACGACCCTACTCATAACTCATTAGCTAGCTAGACTTGCAATCCAATTCATATCACAGAGTGTTATCAATTCATCGCAATGCACGGTAACGTTACGATATTATCCGCTCTACTTTTATCTGTGCAACAATTTTATTTTTCGAAAAATGTCTACTTGGTTTATTCGGATTTTTGTCATGAAGAAGACGGCTTTAATTTTCTGAGATTTTATAAAAGTATTTGTCTTAAAAAATTTACGCCAACTGCTGCTATACATGTTGGTGTTGTTAGGAAGACGTTTGCAGATATGGATGATAACAAAATAACAATTGATTCGCCGATGGTTGTATTTCTCACTGATGACGAATTCACGAGAAGCAAATTGAATGAGGTAACCTATATTTGTTTAAACCATTACTTAGTATTCGAAAAGATAAAGGCGTTAAAATTGAATGGCGAAATAGTCTTAAATTTGCCTAGCAACTTTCTGTATTTTCCAGATATTATCAGGGAAGCATATGAAGTATGCAATTTGGTTGTTATTCAAACAACGTGACGTTTCCAATGAAGAGTTTTTCAAAGACATATATATTCCATTTAACATAGAATTTCTAGTTGTTGACCCGATTCTAGATGGCGTTGAGGAAGCTGTAATAAATGAGGTTTACAACACCGGCCCTCAAAGAGCTTCTAAAGTAAATGTTACAAACCTTTAATATTCATAAATATTATAGCTTCAGTTTTTAATGGTGTTATTTCTGTAGTTCTATTTCATTTATTTTCTCATTCTCTTTATTCCCCTTCTTTGTACTCTCGTTTCTTTTCTTTCCTCTTAGTACTCCCATAAAGTGTTTCGTCCACACTCATCCATTTTTATTTCCTTACTTGGCTCTTTCCTTTGGATATTCTTCCTATTTATGTAATCCCATGCCTGCCTTTCCGTTTTTATCTCTCTTATCTCGTTTTCTATCTGTTATGTTATTTCTGTAGATAAAATTCTTTGGGCGATGGAATTTGACAAATGGCTTTATTGACAACTTGCTGCCAATTCACATGAGGAGACCTGATTTGGACGGCTTAGTGATGAATATTACTACTGTTGAGGTACATTAATTAACTGGTTTGCAACGAATATAGTATTTTTGGCTAATTCTTCGTTATACATAGTTAGTACCCATGGTTAGACAATTGTACAATTAGTTAATATTTGAACTGATTCATACCAGGTTTAATTGTCGTCAGTCATAATTTAGTGAGATTAGTTAGCCCCTTTAGTGGCCCTATTAGGAAGATTATATGCCAGTTGAAGTGGCCCCCGGAAAACGAACTTTATTTCTAGATAAAATTGAATTTGGCGTGAGAGCAAAGAGAAAGGTCATTTGAATCGAAAAGTGGAAAGGGATTCATAGGGATACTACTGTCCTTCTAGTGCAGGGGCCATAATATGTCATAAGTTATGGCTTACGTTGGCTATTATTAGATATACGAATATTTTACTATAGCTAATAGCGACATGTCGTTAAAAGTGCTACTAAGCAGTCCGAGTTGACGACAAAAGGTTGGACACATGCTTAGGTCCCAATTGTTTTAGAATCCACCAGCCAGGAAAAACTTACACTTAATTTATATGTAATCTAATTTGTGATTTTACAAAAAGGTTAAAATTAATTTAAATTGGAAAACAGATGCCTGCAGTTACAATGTTAGATAATTTGATCCGTCCAAAGAAATTCATAGGTGGATATATTGGTAGCGTATGGAACGCCTTACAGGAAAAATTAAACTTTACGTAAGTATAAAATTTTTCTATTTCTTCGAAGGAAATTCAGTAAGATCTTAATGAATAAATAATTTACTAAAATATTGGTAACAGTTCTCATATTACGGTACCAGTGGATAACGAATATGGAGCTAAAATGGGAGCTGGAGAAAATCATTGGAATGGAATGATAGGAATGGTTATCAGAAAAGAAGTAGATGTCGCCGTATGCGATATAACACAAACTCCTGATAGGATGGATGTTATATCCTTCTCATCACCAATATTATTTGCAAAGTGAGTGCCGCTAAACACATGCAAAAGTTCCTGTTATTTTTGTTAAGAGCTGTTACCTTCTTTCAGAGATGTGTTGGTGTTCAAGAAGTCAATGCATGAAGAAATTCGTTGGCTGGGATTCTTGTTACCATTTCACTACAATATCTGGTTCTGTTTAATTGGAAATGTGATATTAATGGCAACTGCACTGTATATCTTTGAAGAGCTTCACCGTAGAATTTCCTATGGAAAGAGACATCAAAATAGTACCAGATTTTGTGACGCATTTTTAAATGTTGCTAAATCCTACATGCAGCAAGGTAAATAAATAACAATTATTACCTGAAATTACGATATACTCGTACAATACTATAGGTTTTAGTAATTAGTATTAATTTAGATGAAAATCTTTATCGTAGCCAGATCATAGTAGTAGTGAAAGAGTTCTTGTTCCTTTTTTCGCTAAACACAGTTACAAAAGATACCTGTTACTTAATTTAGAATGTTTTGTGACCTATTTTACTGCTATTTGAAAAAGAAATATATAATAAACATTTTACTACAAAAACGCGGAGCTCTCGGAACAACTTCGTTTTAGAAAAGCTGAAATTTTGAGAATAATATGTAGGTAATAACGGATACGCACTTGCTAGCTAGAAAGTGGGGCTCTTTTACAGGTAGCAGGAATATTACTAGATTTTATTTAAATAAAATATTACATTACTGTAAAGTAACATCCATATTCTGTGTTTAGCAGGTCTTAGCTTATTACTTGTTAGAATATAAATAAAAAGAAGTGTTTTTTTCATTTTCCTAATTAAAACATGAATATCTTACAATGCAGGACCTGATACCGTTTTCACCTTTGAACCGACAAAAATAATATTTTTTCTTCTCTACGCTACGGCCATCGTCATTTTGTCCAGTTATTCAGCAGCCCTAGTTAGTTTCCTAACTGTGGAAATTTATACAAAACCGTTTAACAGTTTGGAAGACTTTGCTAAAGTTGGTACCTCCTACACTTTGGGAACCACTTTAAATTCTGCAGATTGGCATTTATTTAATGTAAGTTTTTAATCCACAATATCTCCGTCAATATTTAGATATTTAATAAAATAGACACGCCAATACATATTTATAAACATCAATTTCAATCAACAATTGAAAAATCGACCACTAAAAAATGAGGACACAAGCCCATTTGTAAATGCATGCTAAATTATTTTCAGGGAAGATCTAACGCAGTACTGAAGCATATCCGCGAGAATATGATGGAGTCAGTGGCGCTGCAATCGAGAACTTATGCAATTGGAATGCAAAGAGTTTGTTCTGATACAAAGTTCGTCTTCTTCATGGACAGTTCTTTCTTCTATGCGCTTGAAGATATTGCACCGTGTAAATTGGAGATTGTCCTTACTAATATTTGGACTAGCGCTTCACTAGCTTTCCCTAAAAACAGTCCTTACCAGTCAATTATTAATTATAAGTGAGTTAGTAATTATAAATGGTATTAAAGAACAATTGTTCTAAGAAATTCCATCAAATACGTTTGCAAAAGTTCAAAAGTTCATTATTATCCATGCACAGAACCAATCCATTACAGATTTCTGTTTTATATAATATGGTTATATAATATCACTACTTATTTTGGTATACCTGCGTCGTTTTCTTAAAACTATAATAACTAATATATATACTTATAAATAAAAGAATTTATTTCTTGCTTCTAGCTTAAATAATTTGCTTGACGGCGGAATAACTGATCGATTCAAAAAGATGGCTAAATTGTCCAGACAACCAAAAATGAAGACTCAATCTACTTGGACCAGCATGAAAATGATAGATATATTTCCTTTGTTGGTGGGTCTTATCATCGCAATAATAATATCTTTAATTATTTTGTTTTTTGAAATTCAAATTAAAAAGTATACCAGCTATAAATCAAAGAAAATAAAGTTTCGTGAATAATCTCTTAACAGTATGATGAACTGATAGTTGAACTTAGAAATACGCACTCTATTGTCATTTAAAACAGGCCGCATTTAAGCTATAAGCCACTGCAAATGGTTTGACTAGATACAATTGATTTCTTGTGATTAATTTTTCGTTGAAGTTGATTGTGACATTGATTGTACCCGTTTATATTATCTGTTTACGTCTGGAGATTAAATGCGGCTCTGATTTGGACATTGTTTTACACAATCTGTAGTAATAATAATCATACACAAATATGTAATTAATACAAAATAGAAAATTAAAATTTGTTTCATGCCTCAAACCTAAAAGTGTGAATCTTTGATACTTTTACACACATGTCCAAATACTCTCTGCAGATGGCTCTGTAATATCGTTCGAAATGTCAGATTAATCAGAATAGTAATGTCAAATTTACTGAGTTTACAAGTTAAGTTCCATTAAAATAAATGTTTAATTTCAACAATATTAATTAAAACATAAATGGTCATATAGTTTCTTGTTGTTTAGTGCAATTGTGGTATATATACTAATCGAGAAATACAGGAGATTCAAGGTAAGAGATGTTTAATTTTTGTGATTGCTAAATGTTTACATCAATTTTAGGTTATGTATTTCTTTAAAGTTATTTGTGTAACATGCTTATAAAATAATTCTATTATACCCTATTCTACTTAAAACCATTATATATTACAACATAATCCATGTATACCTTTAATTTACTTAATAATTTTAAGTATATGTTTCCAAATACATGCACTTTTCAATGACATGTACTGTACAATTTGTTTTAAAAGAAATTAAACAAAACATTGTATTTCATATTCTCTGTTTTATTGGCATTAATATACATATAACGTCTAATCATATTCATTTATATTTTTTACATAATATTTACAAAATAAAAAAGTAATCAATATTGCACATTCTAAACATATTTACATAATATATCTTATCAATTTACCATGGCCTCCACATATTTTCTTCTTGAGGTGCATTCATATTATTTTGAAAAGATGTAGAAGAACCTCTGGAATTATCATTACTAAATTGTGCATCTTTACTGGAATTTTGCAAACTATTATCATCCACCTCCATTTTATCTAAATCGTGGACTTCGTGATTGTCATAACTATTACTAGTATTTGGGGAATTTGCCGGTGTTGTTTGTATTTCTTTCGGAGTTTCTACAATATCTTTATTTTGTTTCTGAGCTATTTCAATTAAACTTTCATAATCACAAGTATTTCTTTCTGGAATTGTTTTTGGGTCGACTGCAACTGTGTTATCACTTACGCTAGTAAGATTTAAACCTAAAGCTGCAGCTAATTGTACATAATGCGGAGGGAGCAATAAAACTAACTGACCATCCGGAAGCCTGAATGGAGAAAATTGCAAACCACCAGGCCCGGACCAAGATTGACATTTTCCGGGACTCATAGCTGCGATTTGGTTTATAGGCTGAGATTTAATTTTAGCCGGATCTTTGTAAACCGATACATCGGAATTTGACGTGGTTGCAATTTCATTGGTATCAATAAAATCTTCAATATTTGAATGAGGAGTCTGATGGCCTCGTAATCTATCCCCATTGTTATTCTCATCTTGGCTGACTGTTGTGACTCCAGTGCTTGAATCTGGTTGCGGATTGACGTCGTGTAATCTGTCCACCAGGGTGGGATTGCTCCTACTGAAGTCTGCGACGTTTTGATTTGGATAGTCAAGTATTTCTGTTTTTATTTTCTTGTCGTATGCTTCAATATGTGGAGAAACAGATACGGACTTGTCTGTTGGAAAGCTGCCTGCAGATTCTGTTGCACGTGGACAGATGTCATTATCTATCTCTGCTATACATGAATCTAGGTGACGTAACAGACGAGCCCGGGCTGCAGGGTCGGTAAGGCAGGGTGCGGTTGGCAACGGTGGCGGTTCTGGAGTTGATAGGTATCTTGCTACTTCTCTAGCGCAGTCGCTATAACCAGCGCGGTATTTATCCAAATCTGCAAATAAAATAAACATAATTGTTATAATAATGTTTTGGCGTTGTAAAAAATATGAACTAAGCAGAGTGCTTTGTCTTTTTGTTATTAAGTTTTTAATGTTATAGAACTTCTAGTTACTGGTGCGAGTTTTTGATTAATATTTTGCTACATTATTTTAATCATTGTTGTTAAATTATAAAACAGTGGTAATTGACTGATTTTTAAAAAAATATTTGTATCAATTATGGAGAATATGATTTAACAATTACTTTTTAGCTACTTTGTAAATGATAATCGTACGCATGTGTTATATTTCTTATTTAGTTGTAATTTAAGAATTCTAGCCATAGCGTACTCAAATTAATCACAGCACTTATGGAGGAGTGGTCCTTGATTTAAAACTTTATCAAAATGAGATAAAAAATTGCTTGAAATTTGGTAATATATTATAGTATTATATTATTTTTTTTTTTTTATTTATTTACTTCTTAGTATTATATTATATTAGTATTATAATTAAGTTTATTGTTTTTACTTTGAAAACACTACAATCTACTAGTTTTATCAAAATAACTGATAGTTTTAGTTACATTAGACTTACCAATTAGGTTTTTAATTAATTTTGATAACAAGAACATAAAATTTTGCTTTGCTGATTATTAGAAAAAATTGCAAAATGATTTAATCCTAATTAGTACCAAAAGTAATGGACAATTTAATAAAATTTTTAACTTAGAGTTTTCGATTGGGAATTTAGTTATTGTTAATAAAGAACTCACCAGGTGTATCCAAATTTCTGTGCCTTTGAAAATGTCTGACAGTAAGTTCAAGAATATCAGCTTTTTCCAACTTGGAATGTTTCGGCTGCCCGCCATGTCCATCCGAAGACATTTTATTAACAGTAGAATCAAGGATTAATGCCTTCAGAATCGCCAGACTCTGGTTAATTCGAGCTCTTCTTCGTTTCTCCATGAGTGGTTTATTAGTTCTTCGGAGAGGATCTGATTTACAATTTGTATTATTTAATAACGTTTTAGCTTCAGCGGTTTTTTGATTATTTCGACTTTGTTTTTGGGTTTCGTTCTGTTTTTGGTTTGAAACACGTTTAGCAGTTATTGTTGATGCTTTTGCTGTCATTTTTTAATTTCAAAAGTTAATGTCTTTAATGTAAAAATGTCTTTCGAAAGATAGATTTACTAATAATAAATTCATAGATTATAGTTTAAATTATCTTTGAAATATTAAAGTTATTAATTTATTACTTTATTTTTTATAACGCACTTATTATTATATTTACAACATTATATTAATTACTTTTATTATGTAATTAAATACTAAACTTTTTAATATAAACTGCAACACACAATATTAAGGATAAACTTTCATTTAGTAAACTTTTCAATACACAAAAACTTTAGTTTTTCCACCAAACTTTTTCGCGTCTATATTCAGTCTCCCTCTCTTGTCGACGTAGCGTTCTCGTTGGATTCCCAGCAATGAATGAGCATGGGCTTTTGGATTCAGTCGTGATTTCTCGGGGGGTTTTTCTAGCGTAGTATTATCGTCGGTGGTTGCTACGACGCTACTTGCCTACTTGCCCGTAGAAGCTCTGTATAAGCAGTGAACACGATTTAGCTCTGATGTGCCTTTATGTATTGTGCTAGTATACCTATACATCTATTGTGTGTATGGATATAGGTAGACAGTGTTTGCTTCCCACTGACTATGATCAACGTTGGAATTGCGAATCGGTACTGGTCAAAGTCGTAGTTTTGTTGATTCCAATTTTGAGGTACAGGTATTTTAGGAAATGTACTTCGTCTGCTGTTTTATAACAATCGTGTTGTAACATGCACCGTGGTATGGAAGTACCGTGTTATATAAAGGTAATTTTATACAGAAAAGCAGTATAGTTTATAATTGTCAAACAGCATTCGGTACTATATTTTTAGAGTCATGGTGTGTACACTGGGTCTTTGAGGGAACAGTTGAGTTTTTCGACTTTTCTAAGTTTTCAAAATATCTGAAAAAATTCTGAATTACTTCTTGAAGTATCTACTACATATTCCAGAAGTTGTCAAAGTGTAAAGTTTAAATATATAAAAGTTACCTATCCACTGATATTTTCAATAGTATTTTAAAAAAAAAAATTAGTCATCAAGAATTTTTATAAACAACTTTCAACATCAGTGATGCATTATTCTTTGGACAAAACACACAATTGCCCATCAGCAGGAAGACCCTGCACCAATCCTTAATCAAAATGAACTAGATCAAAAGAGGAATTTGAAAAGTTATTTGACTAATTAGGTTCTCAAAGTTAGAATCCAAATTTAAAACAAAAAATTTGCTAATAACCTTTCAATTTTTTAACAAATTAAGAAATTTTCTTTGGGGTTGTACATTCGAATGCGATGCACTTATGGTGGGTTGACCTGACTGTACCGTCACACCCACGACCCAACGTGACCATCGCCTGTACAATATAGCCTGTAGCCCCCAAACCGCGTGTACAGTCCACTATTTGTTGATTATTATTTTGAAGGCGATCAAAGTATTTAAAAACGCATAAGTAACACCACGCCAAGGAAGCTGGGACGGCGACGTGCTCCTGCCTCATGCCTCACGCTGCCGTGAGACAGGTAGTATGCTGAGACGTGGAGAGGGAGGACAGGGGAAGCTGATGCGATTTCGTTAACTTGTTATTTTAACTTGCAATTTGTCTCTTCTCGTGATTTTTATTTTATTAGTTATTGATAGATTGTTAACACGTTATATAAGGTTTTTATGTTGTAAATGTTTGTATCGAAGATAAATGTTTTTATTTAATTATTGTTTGTCGAAAATGATTCATACAAATTGGTATTGCTTTACACCAAAGCCTCGATATGAAACTCGTAACAATTTGAACTTAAATTTATTTTGTTTTTGTTAATTTGCAAAGCTACTTTTTCATTTTAAATCACACGATGCTGACGATTTGAATTTCCCTTAAACATTCCTGTATCTTAGATAATTTCCAACCTGATATTTTGTGGATTGATGGCAGTCATACTGATGGTCGTTTCACAGATTCAGATTCAGACAAACTGTCTGTTTATCGTATGTGTAAATACTAAAATCTGAACCTGAAAGTATGGGCAGATCATTCGGGTAGATTTAAAATCGGTGGAAGGGGTAAACTGCTACACCACAGAAGACCGCGACAGAAGAGCAACTGTTGCAGCACGTGCCAATTGGCGATCTCAGTAAATACGCAGCAGTCGTTGCGTACGTCTATTTGAAATTTATTTAAACTGACAACAACAAACTAATTTAAAACTGATAACAACATAATATTAGCCTAAGTTTTAGATAATATTATTAGTATCTACAGAAAAAGCTCTTTCCAATTTTTGTGTGAATATAGTGGTTATACCCTTATTTTCAAACTGGCGGTCGAATGGGGTTGCTTTCACCCCGAAAATTCACATGATGAAACAAGACAATTGCTTGTACGTCTTGTCATTTTTTAACGACGGATTTCTTTGATTATTTTTCTGTCTAAATTAGAAATTTTAATCACTTTCACCTGTTGTTTGAATTTATTTTAAATTAAATATCAATATACGCTACAATGATAAGTTTTTAGTCGTAGTAAAACTTTTCTTGAAGATTATTTTGTTTTATTTTTGTAATTCTTACTTAATCAGATCATTCGCCTTCATTGAAACTTTTATTTAACTTTTTACTTTGTGTTTTACACTTGTTCTTTAGTATTTTGTCTTAGCTTTTTATACTTGAATACTTACACACTTTTACCAACTACCCTACACACATTTACACATTTACCGGTGTCGCGAATCTTTACTTTATTTTCTACTTCTTTTTAACTAAAACTTTTTCAAGCATCTTATGACCTGTTACAATTTTATAAGAGCTGTAAAAAGCCAAAAAATAAATAAAATATTTGATTGTCTTGTTATGAGAGTCTTATTTCAATCTCAAGTGTAAATAGTTAAAGAAGTTGTATATTATATAGAGTTATTATAATGTAAGAAGTTGCACCCCTCTTTTTTAACATTTCTTCCCGTAGAAAAAAGTCTAGAATGATGGCAATGAATACACTTATGCCCTCAACCTGAAATACCAAAAATGTACTCACTAGACCTTCTTAGATTATTTATTTTAGCTGTTGATTGGGCAGATTACAACTGGATAAAAAACTAGTGAAAATAAGGTACTGGGTTTGAATTCCCGGGCAGGATATTCCGAGAAGTCCCACTGATTTTTTACTCCTCGTTTTAAGGGAAAAATGAAAAATTTCGGGTTACTGCAAGATTATCTCTAATAATTAAAAATAATTCATCAAATTGTATATTTTATAAAAAGTAAAAACATTTTGATGTTTTCCATGGGACCCAAACTTACAGACAATAAGATATTTTGTTGTGTTAATATGTATTCCAGATTTTAGCAAGTCGATTCTCGCCAAAATTATTAACAATCAGTCATTTGCATAATCATTATAAAATATTGTAAATAAAAATACAATTTTTTGCTTCGTTTTTAATTAAAATAGTTTCTGCTTCGAGATTATATGTGTGAAATAATATTGCGAGAGATTCATACACTTTTGCTCTTTGTAGGTTAAAGCTGTTTTCGCTGTTTAAACTAGTTATTTTCGGGAATTAGTTATAATCGGGAAAACAACACCCTCTAGAAACTATATATTAAAAGATAACTACTTATGCTATTATGAATTATAGGAGTATATATGATAAATATTAAAAAATAAAATTTGCTTTTATAATAACAATAAAGCTAAAATTTTATTCAAACTTCAGGTTGTACTGTATGTAATATGTATACGTATAACCATAAGGTAAAATCAACACATTTTGAAAACCGTTACTTTCATTTACAAAATGAATAAATGTTTAAAAACTTTTGAAAAACCGTTTTTATGTACAAATGCATATTTGCTATAGAAATGTTGAACGAAAGTGAGTTGCTTGCTTTTTATAATTTATGTGAGCTTTGAACATTTGCTTCATACAGAAATATTAATAAACATTCTATTGCAATATTAATATGTTATCTGAAAAATTCAGTCGATCTGATTGTACCAGCATGATCATCATACTGACAAAGCTCCCAGCAGTTTTGATCATATTCTATCTCACTCTAACTTATATAAAACTCTATATATATGTATATATATCTATTTCTTCTCTACTCATTGAGTATGTCTATCTATAGTACACTAGCGCATTGCTTTTACATGTTTTCATCCCTTTTCACCCGCTTGTAACAAGTTTATATTTCCATCTCTTTCTTCCTTGTTACAATATATGATATATAGTACTTTGGGAAGACCCCGTGTCCAATACACAATGGTGGGTGCTAAATGGGCGTCGGAGGGTGGTAGGAGGTTTATGGTTTAGTAAGGGTGTGAGGTAAATGTGACGGTGGAGTTGTTGGAGTTTAGCGCGGTCATCATGTACGGGGATCTGCTGTTAGGGGGCAAAAGGCCATCAGTCACGTGACCTCTGTCTCCCTTTTGGTGGAGTGCTGGTTTTTTATACCGTGCGAGTAGAATATTTTATAAATCTACGTTTTACATTAAATATTTTATTCGAAAAATCAACTTTTTTTTTAGTATTAGTAAATAACACTTAATGTATTGACTCGACTGATCAAGGACGAGCTATCTTGAGCGTTGACTTGGAAGATGGAGCATGGACTGATCTTTGGAAGAGATACATCTTGCAGAAATCTCGTGAATACTATGACTGCTCAAGAACAGTGATGATTTTATTACCTAAGAACTTGTATAACTTATACAACTTGACGGATTGACGATTCTCTACCTTCTGGGCACCCACTTTACCATTGTTTCACCCTAGCAGGGTTTTGTAGCTACCGGAAAGTATAATAAATCTTCATTTTGAGTCTCAGACAATAATACATTCTTCTAGCTTATTGGTCACTCGATGCAGGTTCAAAATTTTCCAACTGAGAGTTGAAAAATACCTGTACCCAACTTGTATTAATTGTAACAATTGATACTACTACTATCAGCATGATCTGCACAGCTCTAGGCAGTCTTACGACCCTCCTCTCATTGTGGTTTTATAATAATTATAACACAAGTTATAAACATTTCACTTTCCCTAACAACTGAGTAAAGGCATAAAGCTTCAGCGCCATCCATTTTCAAGGCTAGTTGCTTAATACAATAACGCAAACAATTGAACCATCTGGCTATTTATTTATTACGCGTTGCAGATACATCCAAAATATTTGATGTTTCTCTCAATTCAGTTTGTTGTACGGATTCGGGCAAAACGGAAAACACGTTGGCATGCATCGGTAAAACCTGATGAAATCTGCAAGAGACGTGACGAATCTGAACATGTTCTATTAGCGTCTGTTTTTTCTCTATTTGCTGCCGTTGTTTTCTTTTTATTTGACTGTGAGTAATTTTTATTTTGGGTAATCCCGTTTTTTTAAGGTTAACAATCGGTTTTGTGTACAGTAGAGTGACTCCTAAGAAATGTATGTTTTTTTCATATTATTCAAAATTCAATAATTGTCCCCTCAATTGTTAATGAATAAATCCGATTAGTGGTTTTGTTATGATAATACCAAAAACAACAAGTTCTAAATGAACTCCGCCCCCTCAACCTTTCAACGTTACAAGGCAAACCGTAAGTGCCATTCAGTTTGAAACATGGTGAATGGTTTCAGCGAAATTTTGCTATTAGCTCTGGGCATATTAAGCAAATCAATATTCTTTGTTTAAGACAATACATTGTTATCAAAACCACATCACCAATATATTTTAAATTAAATTTTGTGTTAATTAATCACTTAACAAAACAAACAAAAATTTGAGTTTAAAATTATTATAAATTTTAAAATAGTGTTTAAATCGAGAACAACTATTTTACAAATTCAAAGATCAAAATAGGAAAATCAAAATATTAAGTCTAGAAATATAAAATAAAAATTAGTATATACTAGTGATCCTAGTTGGCAGCTGCAATCTATGTTAGCAATGGCATGATGTGGTGTCAATGCTTCTTCTTAGAGGATGGCTTTATTTCATATGAAATAAATTAATCAAAGAGCCTTAATTTATATTTATTTCATTTTAACATGTATTCAATAACAGTAGGTATGATGTTTTAAGAGCATCAATAATTATTTTATTTGCGGTTTTTCATATTTTTCCATGTGCGTACGAGTATTTTCTTGTTATTTTATCTACCACTACATTGTTAGTAAACTACACTAGTACTACTACAGTATTTTCCAACTTTACTTTTATATGACTTTTTACAATACCTATTTATTTTGTACAGTAATGTCTCTTAAATCCGGAATCACGGGATTACCAAATTAGCGATTTTGTTGGATAATCAAGCGATATCCAATGTAGTTTTGCTGGAAATACCAAAGATAATTCAATAGATATAAATGCAAATGATTAAAACATGTATTGTGATGTGTTTACGCAAATTCAGAACCTTTGCAAACGGTACAGACGTCCGAAAAAGTATCTCGTTATTCTAACAAGTGAATTTAAAACGACTCAATCGGTGCCAAAATATTGAGTTAAGGAATATATAATTGAATAAAATGCCGGATTAAACAGTAGATACTGTAATGTAAAATGATGATGATATAAGATGGTAATAACCTCAGCACAGCTTAATGCAATTGCAAACACACTATTATTACCAATAAAATAAACTAATAGATTATAAATCTGCTAAAAAACGATATTCAACAAAGGGGGCAAAAAACGGAATGCAAAGTGTTTGGTAATTCATACCGCCTTCATTCATGCCACCTGTATCTTCACACGCACAGTCACAAGCGTATTTTGGGGAGGGAGCCCAAGAAAGTTAAAAGTGACGGGAAAGTCATTTACTCGTACTTTTAAATGTAAGCAATTGTAGCGAGACGTAAATATTTTCTTTATATGACGTCATGACCAAAAAAAAGAAACTGCTTCATCGTGAAGAGATCGTGACATTTGAATTAATGCTAAATCTATTCTGTTATAATATTAATTAAAATAGAAATGTACATTTGAAGTCCATCGTAGAAGCAGTAAATGACAATGTAGTCAGTGCTGGATTAACATGTTTGTAGGCCTGTATCCATTCACAATTGTCTTCAACGATAGGCCTGGTATAAGTGCGCCATCTGCGTATTAGTTAATACAACCTTGAATACAGTTAATCACATAGCTCCTCCGCCTTTCTTCTCTCTTTACTTTTCCTTTCCCGATGAATGATGATGAATTGCATTTCGGTAACCTACCTACAGTCACTAAAACCTACTAAGATACCAAACTACACATATAATATAAATTTCGTGAATATTTCAAACAAATTTAGATTCGCATCTTCTACTAATGTGTAAGACTTTACATCGTACTCCATACGTCATTGTTGAAAGTGTCTCCATTACTCCAGTAGTTGTTTTCTGTGACGTTTCTCTTGTCTCTGTTTGTCATTACTTGTCCACGGCACGCCACGCTTACTCCAAACTCTATGGTATGCTCCTCCACATTTACTTGTACTCCTCCTAGCAGATCTGACACCGCAGGTCGCGCGCTCTGCCGAGTGTTCGTCTGTATGTCTGCTCCTCGTTTCGTCTGCGTGGTTTAACGCTGTGACGTGGAATGAGCGAGTTGTGGGGGTTATTTGGGTGGCTTAAGGGTTGGTGGGAGCGAGGGAAAGCTGTCAAGCTTTAGAACTGTTCATGGGCGTGTGCCAGACTGCTCACTGTTTGGTGTATAGTATATTTCATAAAGAGAAATTATATAGAAATTTTGAAAAATAGAAATATGTGTCTCTTGTAATTATATATTGGTGGTATCGGTGATCACGCCCCGAGCTAGTGCCACACTCGCACATGACAGTTACTCGCTTAATGTTACTCGGTGCGAGTAACTGACCAGGTCAACTCGCCCCGTGTAACCTCAGCAAAATTTTGGTTCTACGCTAAATTATAATACTCTTAGAGATTGAAGTGCATTAAAATTGCGATAAAAACTGTTTTAAAATGGTGGCTTCTTAATCTACTTCTATTGAAGTCTTTGTACTCTATACATACGCCTGATATATACTTTATACTATATATGCACGAGTATATATATAAAAAATCTATTAAAATAAGCTCTTATCAAGCTGTGTTTATATTGAGGGGTAGTTTTCTATGTAATCCGTCAAGTGTATCAATATTCTTTTCACGTCATAATAAATAAATTTGTTTCGGATGGTGTTGGATTTACATTTAAAATGTGGTTGCACTGATATGGTACAAATTTAATTAAATAATGCATTGTGTTATCAACCGGAAGGTGAGGACATGAATGATCACCGTCACATCACTCAAACCACATCCCCTTCCTCTTTTCCTCCCCCTCATCCCTGTATATAACGTCATAACAAACGTTTAACCACCATATATCCGACGCGTGCGAGAGTGGGCTTGACAGATCATGCAATCTGTTATTCAAAGGGATGCTACTACCCTCCTCACTTTATGCATTCCATAAACACCCTTCACTAAACATTAATATTCTTTTGTGTGTACGCATGAACACCACAATAAACTTGTTTTTGTTGTTTGCAGTAATCGATAGTGTGGAAATGTACACTGATTTGTGTGCATCATGGTATGTGTCAATGATACGTTGGCTAGGGGATGATTGAATGGTGAATATCACTTATTTAAAGTGAAGAAGAAGTGAAGAGGAACGATGTCAATTATACACACCAAAATATCAAGTACTCTCGTGCAATACCTTTATTGACAAGTACGATAGAACTAAGCTAAATGCAGAAAACAGCAGAAGTTGGACAGTGAAGAATAAAAATAATTAACAGAATCTTTTCCTTAGTGTAATCAACACTTAATATAATTACAACAATTACCCATATATTCTTTCAAAACATTATTAATAGAATTAGCGTAAAAGAATTTTAACTGTTGTAGTTAAAACATTTGATTATTCTATTTTACTAAGATTTCTTCATCATTAAATCTAATTCAATACTTAGAAATTAATATATTTTTGATTAATTAAATTTGTATTCACCTGCATCATTCATTCATTCAAATTCATTTGCATTTTCGTAAATTAAAAATTTCCAGATGGTGGAAAAATTAAAATAATAGAAAATATTAAATTAATATTAAACGCATAATTGAATTGATTATATTAATATAAATTAATATTTTTTCTGCATAATAAATAACCAGTAATTATAATTAGTCACGACATTTACATAATCCGAATCGATCTCTTTAATTTTTGTGTCTGTTGCAAAAATCTGGATAGAGAAGAAATCTGAATCGAGGATCGTTTCCTCTGCGTGAAATGAACTCTAAGTCACGGACGTTACAGCCTCACGGCCAGTCGGCAACTTCCCCATCACGTCTCTTCTCTCGTGGAATCACATAGCTGTAAGAGGGCGAGTGCGAGGGTGAACATTTGAGTAGAATATAGAGAAGGAGAAGGATGGTGAAGATGTGGGGAAGGAGATATGAACAGCAGTGTCAGACATACGGCGCAGTGGCTTCTGGCACGTGGGCGACCGACGAAATCATCAAAGAGTGTTACTCCACAGTCAAAAGGAAGGAAAGCAAAGGCAAAGGCAATGGCAAAAGTATAGAAACGGAATTGTAGTGAGGGGAGGGGAGTGAACAATCTATAGCGTTAGCCGCACTATGACGAGATAGCAAAGAGATAACGTGAGACAAGTGGGTGGTAGGAGAATTGAGATAAAAGTGGTTTGGTAAGGGGGATGATAAAGAAACTTATGGGGAAGAGGGAGGGTGATTGTGAAGGCTTGCAGCTGCCAACGTGCTTGATGGAACTGATAGTAAAACTGTCCAAAACAGTGTACTGCTACTGTTCCAATTGTTTCAACGACCATTCGAAGTGTACCGGAGCAGATAATTAGGAGAGGGTAACGTAAAAAGAGGGACGGCAAACGTCATGGAAAATATATGAAGTCAAAAGGTTCTTACATTATTTAATGTTTTGTAACTGTTACTGATGTTTTGACGAGATATTCGAATCATTCATGAGCTCAAATTACGAGATTGTACAAGTACTAGTACATGAAGTTGCTCTTGAAGCTATGTTTATTCTGTAGTACGACTTGTTTGAAAAGAAACCTACTATTACAAAAGCTAGAGGATTTGACAATGAGTTTGTAGTAACGAATCACTATTAGTCATAACTAGAATGTGTAACGTAGAACAACAATAGAATCTCATTATCCGAATACTTGAAACATAAATAATATTCCTAATACTATTAGAATATTAGGAAAACTAGAGAAAATCTTTTTCTCTAAAAAACAAACAATAATACTAAGAAAATCAGAGCTTTTTCTTTACATATTACACATAACAAACTTCACACCTAAATTTATTGATAAATTGTTAAATAAAATTGATTAACAGTAATAATCGTTTCAAACATGTAGAGAAAGAAAGTACAGACTTGTACCGATATTCGTATAGATATGAACATTGCGATGAAAGACGAATAGAACATCAAACGGAACGCAGTTTAGGACGGTTTAGCCACGAACGTGTTTGCAAACAGTTTTCCGAACATGTCCTAACTATTATGGCTTTATTCTCGCGTTACATGGAATTCTTAATATCTTATTTGTTTACTGATTTGTTTTTGGGAAACTCTCAGACATTAAATTTCTCAAAAGAATATAATGTAGACTAAACATATTTGAACAATATGTTGTATCTTGGAAGAATTTCGGTATGTTCTATTCTAGTCAGCAGGAAAGGAAATATCCTGAATATACGTTCAATTACGTGGTAATATCATAGGGAACATCACTTTAACTTCAAAACATGTATCTATACTTGCAATAAACCGTTCTCCCTTCCTCTATCTCTCTCCTGTCACTACCTGAACAACGCAATGCTTTACAAGTTTGTGTATCTTTGATATTACTGCAGCTCTCTCCTCAAGCTGATGTGCATGAACAAACAGCAAAGCTTACAGCTATGGTTCGTCATACACAATATCTCCCTGAAGACCCCCTTTTTGTATGGCATCACGGATCATAACCACTGATCCTATACATGTATAATAGAATGAGGAGTGGGGTTACGAATATGTCCGATACACCCCTCGGCATCGCTTCTAACCTTACCACATTACCTTTATAGCTTAAGAAGTTCCCTTCTGTTTTATCGATCGTCGTAAGATATATCGATAGTCCAGTTCATTAGTGAAACATCGCTGAATATTGTGTTTTGTGATGACAACGAAAAGAATATTCGAGTTGTATGCATTCCAGCGATATTCGATAAGTTCATCTGCATTATAATTTTGTTTGGTTGCATTTATGAGTTGCCTGAGTATTGAATCAGATAGACAGTACAATTTTAAATATGGAGATGTCTTACAAATGAAATCCAACCACAATAATATGCTACGTTACAATCTGTTACAACAAGTACCTATACGAATTATGAAATTATCCTAGATGAGAAATATTTGTACAGTGACGGCTATATTTATGAACGGCAATTAAAAACGTTGTGGCAGCTTTAACACAATATATGTTTTTAGTCTTTTAAAGTCAGACGTATGTTTATCTAGTAAATTCACAGCTAGATAGCTTGGGGGATTATTTAGTCGCCGCTGGTATCTTTAGCTGAATTTGTTAATGTCTTCTTTAACAGTTTCAATATCGAAGTCATGGTTTGTATATTTCTTTGTTTGTATGTGCCGCGGAATGTCCATAATGGTCCTTACTGTCTTAGACTAAAATCTTTCCAGTTTTTCTACTTGTTTCTTCAGAGTTAAATGCCGTAAGTTCAGACTGGTTTCAGTATCATCTTATAAATCATTAATTTGCTGCTATTGGATAAATACGATTTACGTTCAATAAGCTAGTGCAACTTTCTGCACTTAACGTTTTTACATGATGTGTTTTTTGGCGTCAGGTTAGACATCGTTCTAAATGCATGCCTAGATTCTCTTCACCTCTTCACATTGTGGAAGGATATGTGTTTCCACACAAGGTACATTTAATAAATACATTTCTTTTGTGTTATTTATTGTTTATGGTCATATTTATGAATTTTTAACGCGGTTATTCTTCTATAGAAAGAACTTTTGACTACGAAATAGTTTACGAGTTTCTTGAATATTTTTAGATATTTTATTCAATACGAACGGATAATCATCCTTCTTTTCGAACTATAGTTCAATTCATGTTGTCAACTTGTCTTAATCGAGTTTTTCTAACATGTTCTTTAAAAGCACTCGCCATATATGGCGGTATAAACATTTTCATTATTTTAAGGTTATTTTGGTTTCAATCATATCGGACAAGTAGTTTTTTCTTAAATACGACGCATTTAGATTTAGATACCTTCCGCGTATATATTGATCAATCCTCGTACATGATCCATAAGAGAGGACATATAGAACGTGAGTTTCCATCAGTCCATGATTAATACGTGTATTTAGCAAAAAGCTTTACTTGATTGAACCAGGCACACAACGCACATTGTGTTCGTGCTTTATTGTTAGTGTTTCGCAGATCCATAGAAAGTGTGAGCAGTGAAATATGTGAAGCAGTAAAGTAACGATAAAACTCGTCGGGAGCGACGTGAATTTGAATATTGAAGCGCCGATCAATTGACGTAGAAATCCAACGTTTTTACTCAATTTTAGCGGAGAGAATATGTTAACGTTAGCAGTAAAAGAAAATGTAATTGAAAGTAGAGACGATTGCCTCGTATAATTTAAAATGTAGTTTAACTAAGTATGTACTTAATATTTGCAAATTAATGTTATTGTAATTTACAGTGCCAAAAAAGAGTCACGCCTCTAAGAAGCCCATCAAATTATCAAGAATTTACCTTTGGATATTTGTAGCACGAATTTTCTATTATACATGGACTACTATACAAAGATCGAAAATGTAAATAATGTATTTTATTCAGGTCTGCTGGATTTCTTAAATTTAAATTTTAAATTACATCTAACTAACCTCATTTTACTGTATAAACTTAATGGAAAATATGCTATTTCGGAGGTCAATAGTCTTGCATAATTTTGTTGCTGGAGAACTGTATATTATTATGGAGATTTCATACTTTTCTATTTTGTTAAAATTCGATAAAAGTAGCTATTTAGTTTCGATATTTCGGTGCATCCTTATTTAAATTTCCAATTGAGTTTTTGTTTGTGAACATATAGGGCTTTGTGCTTCTGGACAATTTATAAAATATAAATTTATCGTAACACAATTCAACGCAATGCTATTCTTCACATAATACTTTAATCTTGTGTCAATTCATCGCGAAGTAATCTTTCAGCCTTCCTTTAGGCTTAGACACCATTGAGGAATAATTCCTCGGTGTTTTGATTCTGTATACTAAAACTTACTTAACACACACTACGGATAAATTCATCTAACTTTATATGCAGTACTTGACTCGACCAAGAATTGTTTTTATACTGTTGTATTTATATATCTTATTATGTTAATGTAAAAGTCAAAATGTCATAATGTCAAAGAGATGCAGCTACAGATGGCATACTGATCCAAAGATTAACGCCGACAATTGCATATGTGTTTTGCAGAATTAATTCCGTAGTGCGTGTGTCCACATTCAACTATATGTTCTACAAAGAAAATATTAAAACCGGTGGTGCATGTTCATTCCATGTGTTACAGAATTCGCGTTATCTTCCGCGCAGAATTATTTCTCAATGGGTTCTACGCCTTAGTCTGTTATCCTTTTCTTTCTTATTAATGAGATATTTTGCTGACAAGTCTAAATAATAGATGACAGCCTTGTAACTACAGCTAATAATAACCCAGCATTGTCAGTGATTCATAATACTTATTTTTTAAATTTATTTTCGGGTTTCTGTCTCTTTGTATATACACAGTTTATGCATCGTTTATTTTACGTTATTTATCCTTCTTTAACACCCCCCTCAACCACTCTTTTTGCGGATCGACGTGTAATGTATGTATACACCTAACAAATTATTCAATACAAAATACATACATTCATTGTGCCTTATGTCCCGCGAAACATAAAACATTGAGATCGACCGCACACCCCTCCCACCGTTCCAGAGACGCGGGAAAAAAAACAGCAGCTTCTAGAGCGTGAGCACGTTGTGTGTGTACTATGTACCATAAATGCGGCAAGCGTTAAATGGCCTGTGCGATTGTGCGATCCCTAAAATCCCTGGATTAATGGTTTATAAATGATATACGGTGGTCGGTCTACAGTCTACCAGTTTTGTTCTCCGCTTATGTTTTTTTATATTTGTGTTTTGTTCCGGTGAATTTTATTTTAAACCAAATCGGAATGAGTAGACATTTTCAGGTGCCTACGGGTTCTGACAGATCTGCTTTAAAGCCATTCCATTCCATGCCATGCCATTGTGTGGCTGGGTCGTGTAGTTGTAGACACAGTTGTTTAGATTTTTCTTTTTTTTATAATATACTTTATTTGAATGTGAAGGTTAAATGAAGAACATGATGTGAAAGATGAGACCAAGGCCTCATACTGAAGTTTTTAACGATATTTTATTTCTATGTTTTTTAAATTTAACTATTAGAATTTACGTACTATCAATAACGTTCATCTAATATAACAAAACTTAACTGTTATATAGGGTCTTTCAACAAAATCTGTCATTTTAAATTTCGCAACATTTATGAATAGACAATCATCATTGTCAGAGGCGGCCTTTGAGGGTGGCAAGCATGGCAACCTCGCGCAACAACCCAAGTACAAAAATTCATTACTATATATGTATATGAATCTCGGGCCTCGCTCTTTAGAAATCCCACTAAAATCACGTATATCTTTGCGTATAACTTTTAAGGCATTTATGTATCTTAGTTTATCATCATTAATATTTGTCATCTTTGTGCGTGGTTACTTTTATAAAACTTCCAATATAAAATTTTATTTCTCGTCAATTGTCATCAAAAATACTTACTTACAATTTACATAAATTATATAAAGATCAAGTGCCTCTCAAATATCTGCTGCCCGGGGCCTCGCAATGGCTAAGACCGCCCCTGATTATTGTGGTAACATTATGTTACATTACTAACCTCAGAGTTTGTACTTTAGATTAAAATAAAAACATTATCACTTTTCACGGAAATATTACGTTTTTCTATTGATTTAAAATGACCACTCTTGTTAAAAGAACCTTTACTTCAAACACAAACAAAATAAGATTTGGATTTTGATATATGGTAGTAAAATCAACTACCATCAATGACCCATAACATAAACATTTGTATTTAGTTCGCATGCATCTAAAAAAAGATAATTAGGATCAAATGTTTCCTTAACTTCATTAAAATGCCCTAAATTTGTTTAGAATAAGAGTATAATGTAGTCAGTTTCTGTTTTAGACAAACTGACGTTTAGACAAAGTCATGCCATCAACATACACTCGCTCTTAAAGGTTGATTACGCAATGCGAGCTGCTGATCTGACAGTAGGCAACTACTGCCTCTGTATACTGTCAGGTCAGCAGCTCGACTGACTTTGACCAGTACCCCAATCATAATTAGTTGTAGTGACAAAGGCGAATAACTGCTGTAAATTGTGTTGTATACTGATGTCCTGCTGCATTGAAATGTGGTGGTGAATGCCAGTGACAGTGAAAACAAGTAACGTTGTTGTAATTCGCATGCCAGCTACTGACCCACTCACTCACTAGTGCGAGTAGCTGTGGCACAGTAACTGACCAGACTAACTCGCACCATGAAACTTCGGCATTAAGGAAGAATCTCTGGCTTCAGAAATGCCAATGGTTTTATTTTAAACATTTTTAAGAGCAATAATTTATTGAACAAGAATTTATTTATTCAATAAATGTATGGTTTTATATTAATTATAAATTTTGTATATAAATTAAACCCAGAATAATTACAAAATAAAATAAATGAAGCTCATTAACTATTGTAGAATCGATGTGTGTAGTTAGTTGGTCCTTTGTTGATCTGCACTATATGGTACAGTTCATAGGACCGAATGACGCGTTCTGCGGTTTTAGATCTATGTAAACCGTTTCGTCACGTCTAAATACCAAATGTTCACACGGTATCGGTATGGGTATCGGTATCGTTAGCTTTAAAACACACGATTTCTGTGTTACGAGAGCGATGCGATGCGTCAGCGATACTCAATTAACAAAACCCGTGTGGTATGCTATCTCTCACACCCACCTCAGTTTCCACCTATATCACCCCACCACCAGGCTTCAGCTCACTTTGGTTCTCACCCTCCGCTTAAATACTGCCATGTGATGTCCGCAGTATTGCTGCGAGAACTAATGGGAGTTGAGAGCAAATAGATAGCGGACGTGGAGACGTGGTGCGCTCAGCAGTATCCCTTCTTTAACATTAGCTGAACCATGGAATTACTCTACTACAAAGTACAGCCTGTTCTCGAAGTTCATTTGTTTTTTTTTTTTGAAGTGGGTTATTTCGTCTTAGTCTTGAATAAGTTGATAAAGATGAAGACTATCAGGGTCTCAAATATGCTATTATTTTTTAAACAATTACAGAAACAGATTTAAACCAAAAACCTTGCCGCAATTTAGCCACAAAATCATTTAATGTTCTTTTTCATACATACATATACCGCTTGCTCTGTATATTCCAGTAAACGTTTTGGGGTCACTTTGTCATATTCGTTTACAGTTCAGTTTCTCATAGTCGTTCATATACATGTCTATTTTATCGGATACAAATGGTGAAACCACTCCACCTGTCGGAGTGCCAATGAAGATAAAGTTGATGCGAAATATAATTGAAGTGCAATAGTGATAGAAACGTCGCTAAATAAAATTTGGTGAGGTGTCCACCAAATTGTTTACTGGGATCATTGTCGGTGCATATAACACAAGCTAAATCAATCGTATTCTCTCCTTCTCGCATTCTTTACTGGTAATCCCGTAAGAGACTATAGAATCTAGATAGTTGATAGCTTTTCCTAAAGATGAATGGGGGGCATCTCTAAATAACGTTACACAAATTTCCTGCAATTTTGACCGCCCCGTCCTTGTCACATTTTGCGGACCCCTCTTAGTGTGATGTCACGTATTTTAAGAAATAAAAACCCTTCGCGTGTGACGTAATTTATGTGATGGCCTCTTGGTAGATTGACAGAGTTGCAGAAACGTAAAGCCCCTTGGAATTATATCAGTTAGAAATCGTAATTAAACAAACAAATTTTGATATTTATTACAAACTTTTATATTCAAAGAAATTATACGTATTATGCCATCTATACACAAAACGTGAAGTTATGTATAATTTAACGTTATATTTTTTACCTAACGTTACGCTTTATTATTTACCACAGTTTAACGCGTTGGAAACGCTTCAAATTCTAAAATTAAAAAAAATTAAAAAAACATCAAGATATCTAAATTTCTGTCGAAACATAACTTGTGCCTTAACCTTACATCATGTTAACGTAAAAAAATTTATGTAACAGGTAAACTTTTTTATGTTATGCGCAGAAGAGACTGTTTGGAGTTGCCATCAGTGCAGATCTTGGTGGTAGCCTTTTGCCATTTTATTCGGAAATATAAAATGAGAAACACACCTATACAACGCATTGGACTACTACATTTTTTCAATATGTCAAATTTCAATTATAAATATCCGAAAAATCTTCCTTCGTTTAAATACTCGTATATAATAAATTTTCGATGAAATTTTTATAAGATTTAGAAACACCATGTATTTACGTAGAGTGAAGTGTAGGTGTGTGGCGTGAACCACCGCTATTTGCTACTTTGGTTGTTTATAAAGTTTAATAGGCTGTCTGTAGTTTAGCGGTTTGTGTGTTGCTGGTTACCGGTTGCCATTGCCATTGCGAGATGTGGCAGCCTGGTAGGTAGGCAGCAGGATATACGCGACGTAGATGTAATCATTAGCGCGTTGTACAACACTGTTGTTTTATACTGTTACTCCCTTTAACATCAAAACCCTGAAAACCAACCCTCAACCCTATTACTGCGATTCGCATTAAAGGGGCACGGAACCAGTTTGCTTATCAAAGCCTCTCTTACGTGTTTTTTTTTTGACATAAACAATCTAATAGCTCTACAAATATTTGAAATACTTATAAAATAAATAGTGTAGTGCTAAATGTTCATTTTAAAATAGCTCAATAAACGAAACTGTCTTTGTCCATTGATAAGTATTGTTTTGAATATTAAAAAGAAGAAGATGTAATACTCTGAATCAGGCCTTCACAAGAGAGATAAAAGCAATAAATTTTTGAAAGACTTGACGGAAAAAAATTGTTCCTTTTATTCAGATAATAATTAGGGGCCTCCGCTCCTTCGTTGCCACAGGGCCTACACACCTCTAAATCTAGCCCTGCTCTGAATTAAGATAGATAGATTACGAATACTTAGTGAATTCGCGAATTTAGTTCGCGAATTAGATAATGAATAGAATTAAACTTGAGAATCTGCAAAATATCACTGAATAGAAATGTTTTTATATATTCAAAATTTCATTTGACCCCATATGTAAATTTATCTATTGGTTGCAAATCTATTGATGTCATTTTCAATATCTTCTAGAATTATAATTTGTGAACAGTGGAGGTATTATGGCTCCTACGTTCTGAAGAGAATGACACCAAAGAGTAAATTATATGAAAATAATTAATTTTTCTTGTTTTTATATACTCGTATATTATATTACTACGATTTCAACAGCTAGGTGATATCTCGCATTAATTGTGTGTTTTTGTAGATTTGTTTATTTATATGGTTGGTATATTTGTTTATTTTTTATTTGTCTATCATTTGGAGAGTTAATTCTTTGCTAGTCATGGAATACATTTATTCCATCTCCGGGAATGTAACCCGGACCTAAGCATAGCTGAGTGTTAGAGTTTATGACCTAACTACCTAGACTCCCCCTCTTTCTCCAGAGGACTAATTTAAAAATATTTATCGTAATTTATCCTTACGCCCGACTCGTCTACATACTTCATGTTTAAATATAAATCTGTATGGAAAACACCGCCGGAGTTATTTTGTTGTATTTGTGTTGGTGATGGGGGAGAGGGGTTGTTTGGTCGACGAGTGTGAATCTGTGTTAATGATAATCGATATTCATATTAAGTAACTGTACGCGTGGTTTGAACTTATTATATTGTTATCGTTATCTGCTCTGAATTAATTTAAATTAATACAAGGTGTAGCAACCTATACAAACAATAACGTAGTTGCTAATATGCTTGAGAATGAACTCCCCTTCATTCGAAAGCTGGCAGATTTTAATGGTTAAAGGATATGATTTTAGGTAAGGCTTTCCAGTATTTGTAAATTGGATGTAACACCTTAGGATGTTAAAATAGAATTATATTTTTATTTATATATTTTACTTTTTGTTGTATAAAAGAGATAGCAACTTAGCGGACGTGACGTCACATTTCTTGGAATTTTCTATAACGTTGGATCCCTTTAATAATGAAAGGCAAAACATGCCTTTTATTTGTTAACATCTTCTAACAAATAAGGAGTTATTAGTAAATAATTATAGAAATTAACTTTATCAATATATAGTACAGTTTATAGAAATGAAGACATAGACAATTTATTATATTTTTTTTTTGTTTGCTGGTGTTAATAATATTCTCCGCATTAATCATTTTGTTAAAAGCATACTTCATTATAATAATTATCTTTATTAGCTCTTACGTAACCATATTTCCTGAGCTTGATAAATAAATACATTACAAAACAAACGAAATTAAAATGTACCCAAAGTAAAATAGTTTCAGTAATGACTTTACTAACATTGACACGCGAGGGGCGTTAAAACACGCCTTGTAACTTTAGATAAGTTTTGATGTATCCTCCACGTTCCACGCTCCATGCTCCATGCTCGACGCGCTTCACAGCTTTTGAGATTTCCTAAGGAGTGGTGCCAGGTTTCTTTGATTTCTCCCAACTTCATCTCATCGGTTTAATGCTCGAGCTAAAACTTGGAACTTTCTCCTACAGCTTGAAGCCTGGAGCCTGATGCCTAAAGGTTCGTCTTTCGTTCGGTTCATTTCCAATTCGCTGGGTTCATTTCAGTAGCTGTGATGTACAGACTTGTCACTCTCATCCCTTCACACAAACCCTTATTTCATCCCATACCCCTTTACTCAACCCATTTACATCATCTATCTCTCTTCAGCAACCAGTATACAATAGAATTTGTAATTATCCATGTATTACTATCTCACTCCATCCCACTAATACACCTGTTTTGAACATTAATTTTGTAACAGTAATACTATCTCTTTCGCACTTCAATAGTATTTATATCTTTTATCACTGTTTAACAAGCACCTGTTTTACTTTTATATCTATCTCTTTTCTACTTAAGGAGTTGATTTCCTCTCTGTTGTAGGATAAAGTACTGACTGTAGCATCGGATGTGTCGGAGTTTCACTATTGTGAAACTTTTCACCCTTTTCCTAGTGGATGTAGTTTTGTCCTGCTCTTACATTTAACGTAGGATCGTGGCCGGAGGTGTTGTATTTCTCGGCCATTAGTTCTCCCCAAGACTTAAGTTGCTTTGCTGAGCCGGTGAGACGTAGTATCTGAGACCGTGTCAACATTGCGAACGGCGTGCTGTGTGCTGCGTAGGATAGTTCTCCGCTTCATGCCAACCCTGCACTTACTACGGCGTAGAGGATATAGGCTATATAGCCTCTACGTTTCCCGTAGCTCTAGGCTTTCTAGGCTACGTGCTGACGTCTTTGTTGCCACTGAGGCTACGGCGGTGAACGTTGGAATATTAATATCTTATCGCTACAACTTGGGTATTCCTTATTTCCCTTGAACCATTATGGAGGAGTCAGTGGAAGCTGTTCTTTATAGGGACTATACTCAAGGTTCTGTAGGGAAACAATATCACGGGTCACTTGAAAGATTACAGTTTTAAACTTACAGAATTTTTGATGTAGCGGTTTAAATATATAGCTGCACTGCAGACGTTTTTTTATGCTTCCAATATGAAGAGATTACTCTGACACCTTTCTCGAAATATAAAATACTTGTTTAAAATTTGCACTCTAATAACGTAGTAAGCATATCATCATATATCTGCGTCGTAGGTGAAAACTAGTTCAATAGGCGGAGTTATTAAGGGAGGTAAGGTCAAAACGATAAAAAGGAGCATATGTTCGATAATGTTTTTTGACGACACAGGTAGTTTATAATTATTTATATAATTACTACATGATAAAATGGCATTTGAAGAATACTTCGTGAAATTTTCATAAATAAATGTCAAAAAATGAGGCATTGACAGCGAATCTCCGCAGATGTCACAAAAAAGTAACATTGCGGTGCCACTCATAACACATCACTGGTTTTTCTAGAATCGAAAAACCAAAATCATTTTTGTCAGTTTTGTCAAAATCCGACAGCGTTACCTCGGCATTTATGTAAAGAATGAGTGCGCAAAATTTAAAAAAAATCGTCCAGTAGCTTTTGAGCTAGAGAAGGCACCGACTCTAAAAAGGCTATGTGTGAGAAACTGCATTTAAAAGTTTCAAAGTAACATGAAAGCAGACCAGAGAGGTAAAGACTTAAAACTCTATATCTCCGACAGTTTTACTCCAATCGACTTCAAATTTTTACAGAATAAACTTAATATGTTGTTGTACAATAATATAAAAAAAAAATTTTTTAAAAAGTTGAAACCTTACGGGGGTTAAGGAAGGGGATCAACTTTCGATAATTATTCGAACTTAAACATATATGCATTTAAAATATAAACATTTGTAACACCTGCTTTCAAATATCTGCTTATATGTAGTCTTCATGCACATTACAGTTTTGTCTATGCGATGAGTACTTAGAGCTTTGAAGAATAATAATTGCAGGTTTTATGATTCGAAAGTGTCTTCTTTTCTTTAATCTATTTTATTTAATGTGGATTTATTTCCGCTACTAATTCTGTCACTGACGATCTTCCACAATTGTAAAACAATATTTTAACTCTACAAAGAATTTACAAACATTTGAAAGTGCTTTCGTGTTAGTCCTCTTTATCATGAGAGCAATCTTCTACTTAAATGTTTGTCAATACACCAGTGTGTTGAAAAATATAATGGTACGTATTATATATATGTTCCCTTTTTCCTCTCTTCCCCTTTCCCAATTTGTTCAAAACATAGGAAGATATTCTCTTTAACAAACAATTAAACATAAAATTTGGCACAAATATGAGCATTAACGTATTGTGGAGAGGGAGTAATTAATAATTATTTTAAATTAGTAAAATTTCATAAATATGTAATAAATAATGTATAATAATTGTTTAATTACAGTTCTCTTGTTAATTAGCGTATATTAGTTTATACATGTTAAGTATATATGCTACCAGAACCGCATTAACAATGGCTACCCTTGAAATAGGCCTACCGTTGAACGCAAATCTGAATGGATACAATTGCGAGTTTCGTTTTTTGTTCGCCAAACCTACAAACAGGTTAAACCGGCCCTGTATGTTACAGAGGTATACCCGTACATAACCTGTTGTTTGTTATCTACCAGCTACTGTACATTACATTATCAAATATTTATGAATAGTTCGAATATCGATCACATTATAACGCAATACCGCTAGGCGGTAACACTGCCGCCTAGCGGAACTAACGGAACTACTACAACCGCCTGGGATAAACTTTTAAACTTAATAGTTTTTGCATACATTACATACTTATTAAAGAAAATTGTTCATTAAATTTTAACATTATTTAGTTATTGATTTTATTTGTTCAATGCATATATAAAATTGCAAGTGTGTTGCATTCTTACTTTTCAGCCGCTTTTTTATGAGGCGAGTTGAGTTAAACGATGATGATTCATGGAATTCGTTGATTAAGCTACAGGTTTGTTTGACTGACAATAAAATTAGAGCTGTGAAACAAACGTATCAATTAAGGTTTATAATAAACCTCAGTTAACTAAGAATTGAAATAACGACCCAAACAAATCGGCGCGTAGTGTTTTAGAATATTATGTCACAACTATATTTTTCATTTTTTTTTTAAATTATAATATGATGGGCTTTTTAGGGTCACGGCCCTTTTTTCGCACTGTAAATTACAATAATATTAATTTACATTACACGAATTTACTCGTTCCTTACTTCTTTTCCCTTTTTCTTATTTTTTATTTCGATCTCCTCTGCTTTCCCATCCTTACTTGAATTAGATTTAACCTTTCTTTTCCTGTAACGTTCTATATTCTGTTGTATTTCCTTTGCATCTTCTCCTTCTCTACTCCTTTTTGTTTCGTTTGTTTCATTGTTTTGTTTCATTCTCTGTTTGCTCTTCGTGATCATTGTTTTCATCACTCCCTCTTTCTCCTCATAATTTAGATCTTCTTCATTTTCTACGCCTTCCTCACTTTCTTCTTATTTTTCATCATAACTTATCTCATTTGCTTTAGTCTTAACATTGACTATTACGTTTTATATTTCTTTCTTATACTCTACCATTGCCGCTTTCGTAATTGAACTGACGTCAGTCTTTCGCTATCCGTTCTATTTTTTTATGACTATATATAATGTAAATTTCAAACCAGTTTTATTTTGCAGATTTGAAAAATGCAATTTCACTAAAATTTCATTCAAATCAAATTATTTAAAAATCATTTTTATAATATCAGGGTAAGTTCATACCCCATAATTCTAATGGGTATAATAATTAGTAGGCGTCAATACTGGTCCTGCTAGTACCTTGTTAGACCAACCGACAGTAACAGCTACTGAAGCGCGACACTGATGCCAGGCGCCCATTACCAGTAACGCTGACACTGTTGACATGTTTGTCGTACTTCATCATATTATATTTTACCTCACTCAGAACGTCACTCAGTAAGTCGACACCAAAACGTTCTCAATACTCTATCAGCAGCAATGCCACCTCCTCTCGTCCTCCACGCTACTCCACACCAGCGTAGAGTCTGCTTGCTCTACAATCTACCATCTACAGTAAAGCTCTTGGCACCATGTCGCTGGCTTGTCGTATTTGACCCGACAAGCACAACCAGCAAATTCATTCAACCCGTACCACCCCACCCCACCCACTCTATTCTAGCCCAAACCATTTACCTCCCAACACCCTGACTCCCCTGTCAATGTCTGCACCAATCTAATGATCAGCGACACGCTAACTGCGCCGGAAGCACTAACTCTATACTCTAGCATGAGCTCGTTCGAGGGGTTGCATATAGGATTAGGCGGACTTAAACATATATTTTTTAAAAGCGTATCGAACTTATACTAGAGGTGTTTCATTTTATAAAATTTATATATGTGAATGAAACATAATTAAAGTTTCAAAAAATTAGAGTTACACTTAATATGTTAGGGCTTATTAATATTAAATGATTTGTGGTTATTTATTATAATAATTTCCTCAATATCAATATTATAATATCAATAATACTGTGACCCAAACTTATACCTAGTATTTTCCATTTAACTGACTTACAAAATTCATTATTAAACAACAAACTGAAATTTTTTACAGGACTATAAAAACACATGATATAGTCCCAATCATGATAGTCGACGGCAACTTATACATAAAAGAGGTTATAAGAGCGGTATAAATCTATAATACGATGACGAATTTTATCTTATTTGTTTCTATATAAATTACAGAAAAATAAGTGAGTCAGTGCTTTTTAGTTATATCGGCAGTTTATACCCCACAACTTGTTTTAGGTATGAGTCACCGCCGAACTCTCGTAATTTGAACTATAATACACTAATACAAATCTGGTACACGTGGGACAATACACTCGCTTATCAAAATTAACTATCATCTAAAGACATTATTCTATAGACAAATACTACGTACATACTTGGGATGTAACGAATATTCGCATTCGCATTAGTTTATGCGAATGTATTTGACAACGAAAAGTGAAAAACTGTTATAAAATAACAATGCAACTGATTCGGTTTACAATATTTTTATTTTAGTTGAACTTGCAATATAAAATAACAATTATAGAATAACCAAAATAAACTTTCAAGTTTTTTAACACACAATGGAGCTAAGTAAATTATCAAATTTTTAATTACACTAAACTACTTTAAATGATATCTTTACTAAGATCACAAATGATAGGATTTATATTATATTACTAAGTAAAGCATATTTAGTAATTAAATTGGAGTAAAGGAATATTAAAGTTCAGGAATAAAAGTTTTGATATCATATGCCAAGATTTGGCGCCATATTTAAAAAGCCGATATTCGCATTCGCGTATGTAGGAAATCGAGCATACGTTACATCCCTAATTCATACCGTACGTACATACAAAAGACAAATACACACTTTTTTTTTATAAAACAGAAAAAATAGAAAATAGAAAAGAAAAATATTATAAACTTATTAGGCAATCATGTAATAAGTATTTTATGAGAAAAATTGAAAAATTTGCCAATATTAAAACTGAAAGTGATTTTTCTATTAAATTGTTGTTGCTATTTGCGCAAATATCGTTTGACAGCTGGTTGTCAAATTATGAATCGAACTAATAGTGACGAAAAATTGATTCAGTTGTTTATTTTCAATTAAATTGTGAAAAAAGTTATAGTTGAAATTTGGACCGAAATAAATACAAATTAATTTTACTTTATTTAAAAATTACATGCTAATGTACCTCTGAAATCAAATATAGATTACACGGTCTTCTAACTACTTGTACGTTCGTTTTCATTCTACCTCACACAAACAACAACACTTAACTTAACGATGTAATTAATATACTTGTTAACGTTTTTATATTAATTTAAAGAACATTATAAGTTGAAAACTTTATTTATTCTCGTACGAGCAGCGATAACATTGATGGTTCCCCTTTAATAAAGATAAATCGCTAACAATTCAACAGACGCCGTGCCATACAGAACTCGAGCCCGGGCTCGGCTTGTATTGGATCTGCAGAGTCTGAGCAACTCTTTAACAATTATTCACATCACCGCTATTTGATGATTTTCTAGTTTATATGCAAACTTGTTGAGATAACGACGTATGAAAATAACTTTCTCTTTTGCATGTTGTACTATTTTGTTGTTCTTTAATAGAACTTTTAGCCCCTTTCTCAACTACTGAGTTTTAATTTATGTGTTAACCTTAAATAACTTTCAGCTTGTGAAATCATCCGTCGTTCGTCAGTACTTTCTTTAATAATGCCTTATTGTATATACATTATTACAGTTATTTTTATTTTTTGTATTTACATGCTGAAACTTACTTTTAAGGTTGAAACATAAACTCAGTAGATGGGAATTAAAGCATCATTTTCACTCAATGTTTTAATGTTTAATTTACGTTTTTATTTAATAATTTAATCCAGATTTCAGGTTTTCAAAATAGGTATTCCTTGTCACATTCGTGCTTTAATTTGAGGTTAGTTAATTATTCGGTTTTAATAACAATTAGTAATAGAAATTGTTTTTGTTTTTCTATTTTTGACAAACAGACAATAAACTTCTTTTAAAAATAAATCCTGCTACATTTTATGGTTTTTTTAAATTTAGTATTTCTAATTTAGAAAGATCTGTGAAATTCTAAAAAAACAAAGAAAACGCAAATTAAATTTTGAATTAAAAATGATGCAGGAAATGACTACGCATATATGCTATACAATTTAAATTGAATAAATTTTTTTAGTAAATTACATAACACTATAAAGCATGTAAGCAATATATGTAGTGATAAATTCTTATAAAGTAGCTTTCTTTCACGTGAGTACTTTTATTTGTTACGTTCTTAATACTAATTTCTAATGTTCTAGCTCTTAATTAGATCGCGTTCTTGAATTTTCTTGACTCTCCTTGATAAGGTTTACCGCAAGAGTGTCTGTTACTCAGATGATCTCTATACTTGATGCTGAGCTTTAAAATTCTATCGTGTGATTGCATATAGAACAACAACAGAAAAGATCGTTTACTCTAAGTCATAATCAAATGCAGAGATGCCTAATATTATAAAAGCAGGACGAAATATTACAGAATGACATTTTACTTATTAAGAATACCAGGAAATTTGTGTGGCGTATTTATAGATGACCCCTTATAGCAATACGCTTCAAATTTATTGATAACCTGTCAATATTTTGTACGTAATATTAAAACCAACATTTACCCATAAACCAAATATAAAAATAGCGCAGTTGGTACAAATGCGTATGCCTCAACTAGGCAAAACTATTTAGCTAAACCCTCTTGACCCGCCGTATATTAGCACTAACCTAAATATATTGCTTGGATATAACTCTCAACAACGATATTAACATTATTTCATTAAACGCCTGAGCAATTTGTATCAGCACATTTGTGTATAACGTATACAATATGTCATCAACATATTTTAATGCATTGCTGATAAATTAACAAATTATATGACACCTACACATACAAATACAAATACAAACTCTCACATACATATATAAAATAAAGTGGTTTAGTTTTGCGAATTGCTTTACACTGAGTGTACAAGGCGCCCACAACGCCCTCGATCGCTAACCGCCACCTCGTAATCTACCCTTCCTCGTACTTTCCACCACCTCCCACCATACTCTCGTCATCCCTTCTGGTTGATAGCATTTCTCTTGAACCTCTGTGTACTATATACCGTATAACATTCTACAGTGCCTCCTCATCCTCTTTGGAAATCATCGCTGCGCTGCATTGCCCAACCCTCCTCCTCCTCTCTCCCCGTCCGACATGACGCTACAGTTAAGTTCAGACACCATGCCCACAGTTCACCACGAATTTTATTCACGTACCGTTTTAGACAAACTATGGATACAGATTATGCTTCTTGTACAATAGTCTAGTTTCACTGTATTTATTGAATGAAACTGAAGCACCATCTTTAAAGTTTTATGTCTTACTAGTTGGAGTTGTCCGGAGTTTTCCGGGAAACTAAGAGCAGTTTTGTAAAAGAAATAAAGTTCGAAGATATATTTCAAATTTTAACAAAACTATTGAACAAATTCTTTAGAAATAAATTGTAACTAATGTAAAATATTGATAATATTTAGTAATCCATTATGTGTGGAAGAAGAGCTAAGGAGAAGAGACAGGGAGATACAACAATAGGAAAACATGGAAAAAATTGAGAAGAGCAATTATGACAAAATATATAAAATGATTTGGGAGAGAGAGATACCAGAATACTTAAGATAAAAAGACACAAAAAACATGCGAAGGATGACCAGATTGGGGAACGAGGAAAAAGGAAATAGATACTGGGCAAATAGCGAGGAAAGGATGTAGGGTGCGCGGAACGGAGATAGAAGCATTAAGTTTTCATGTGAAAAAAAGGTAACAAGCGAAAAGAATATTGTGCAGTTATTAAAGGGAAGAGGTGGATGGCGGAGATAGAGAAAAGGAGCGAGGAAAGAGAAGGAATGGCAGAGTAGAAACATGAGTGAGAGTAACAGAAGAAGTGAAGCAGTAGCTGCTTTGTTTTTATTTTTATAAGGATATTTCTTTCTTCTTTTTGAAGGAGTGAGAATGTTTAGATTTATTAAAGATCAAAAATGAATTAAGAACAATTATATGTAAATAAATGTATTATTGTATTAATAATAAATAAAAAATAAAATGTAAATAAATGAGTTAAGGCACAAGAATGTAGTGCCAAATGGTAAAAACATTAAAATAAAATTTAAAAAAAGGTAGTCCATTATGATAAATTTTAAAGTTGACAAGGAAAATGCTTTATTATAAAGTTGATTACAGAAATTAATTAAAATGTAATCTTTAAATATACAATAATGTTAATTTATAGCAGTTTCTTCAATAATATCATTTTTGGTTCCAGTCAATGATAACTATAGTTTAACCAAGAAAATTGACGAAATTAGGTAACTGTGGTCGGTTTTTCTAATACGTAGAATTGAAAAAACAATTTTTTAGGTTAAACTTTAGTTACGCCATAGTCTATGCAACTGGGATTACGCAAAGTGCGGTACTTTGATCCAGAGACATTTAAACTATATTATGAATACAGAAAAAATAGTAACTTACTCTCAAGATAAACTATGCTAACAAGCAGATATTTGAAAGCAGAGAAAACCTAAAAAACGTTATACTCTATTTTCTAATTTAATGTCTATATTTCAAATACTCATACTCGTATTTATAGACTATAAATTAAGTATTACAAATGTTTATAAATGTTTTAAGAGCTAATAACTATCGAAACTTGATGCACTCAAATAATTATTATTTTAAAATGTGCAAGTAAACGGATGCAGAGTAAAAGAATAATAACTAGCGGCCCCCTAGCTTCTGGTGCCTTATTTGTTTATCTTCGTAACGTTTTATTTGTATATTATAGAAATAAATAATTTATTTGTGAAATTTTCAAATTAGATTCGGTATAGGTTATATAGTCAAAATAATTCTTCTTATTGTAAACACAGCTGAAATGGCAATGAGTCACGTCTCCGCACAACCCTGATCAGCGCCTTCCCCTCCTTCTTTGTTATACTACCTAACACAAGTTTCACCCTCCGCGACCCACGAGCCTAATGAGCCCAGAACGTCCCTTAACACTACTGCTCTATCTCACACCCTCATTCACTCCAATCCCCTCGCTCAACCTCGCTGGAAACCAATCCGTAGCACGTGCGTGCCAATTGTCCATACCAAGCACCAATCAAGGTACATGTTTCTACTGTACATGACGTAGCGCCGTAGAACCGTAGACCGTAGAACGTACACTTCTCAACAATAAAGCTCTTCTATCTTCAACTCTGAGACTACGATCTACTGTGACTTGGGAACAATAGTGACAGACGAACGGAACATAGAAGCGACCAAACTACTTAACTAGAGATGTATGAGTACAATCATATGTGGTACGTAGAGACGTGACGAATAAGAAAGAGAAGGGGATATTTATTTTCCCTTTCTAAATAATATTGTACAGATGTCAGTTCGTACAAATAAATGAATTAGTAATTTGTATACTTGTGAATGCCCTAAGGCGTTGGTGATTTAATGCCATATGGTCAATGTGATCAATTTTATAATGTAATCGATTATCATGCAATATTAAGTTTTAATCATTTATTTGTCACGGTGTTTGCTTTTTTATATTGGTAAATGAAAATAATATTTAAAAATGAACTATCAAATATAATTATAAATACTGCAACATTTGTAATATTTCTTTATAACTATAAATCTCCCGGATAGCTACAAATTCGTATAGAAGGACCAAAGTATTCTTTGTCTTTACGATTTTATGAACAGAGGAAAACGGAACACGATACTGATATTTATATATGCACTCTTTTTGCCTTCAGCACAGTAATGTATTGACAAACATTAAAATAGTAGTTTTATTTCATATTAAAGTGGATATAACTCGAATATACCTTACTGAAAAGGTCGGTGCCGCAAGTAATCTGTTGCAGTGTGAAAGCAGTATAAAAGTAATGCGACATATACATTAAAATAAATATGCTAAATCTAAATAACAACTTTATACATTCCACATCCCGCTCTCATTTGACTTTCTGTGTTTTATATCCATCCATCAAGGGCTACGGGACGATGTGGAGAGAGAGAGGTGGGGTGGTCGTATATAAAAGGAAGGGGGTCCCTAAGTACCTCGCGCAATCATCAAGCACGGCTGGAAGGCATTTCTACAGCCTCCCGTCTGTACTGTGTCCGTATCACAACACGACTACTGAGTTTTACGACTACTGAGACCCGCGGTGTTTTCTGTTGTAGAAAGATCGGTCACACCTGCGTCCTGCGACTACCAAAACACGTAACGCTGGAAAAGCAGTGAAAAGCTGTAGAAAGCTTTGGGTACATACACGCCAGCTAGGAGCTAGCTATTCAAACACAAACAATCGGGGTTCAAGCCACTGCGCAAAACGTGTAAAACAAAGGGAAACAATCATGTTGCTCATTGTTTGTAATACTCGTTGCTTTTCGTTCAGTGGAGGTAGAGGAGGGCTGTACACAGAGGTAGAGAGATGTGAATGTTAATAGAGGTCTTTACAATGAATGGAAGACTCGAATCAAGTTGGACGGTTACACATATGTTCAAAATGTTTTATTTGTGTGCTAGAAAAATCACCATTTTATCTGCAACATGTTAAAAGTTTTAACTTTTAAATTAGATTTAGTTTATATTCAACAACCAGACAAGTACTGTTTTTGTATATGTAAATTTGTTCAGTTTATTTTCTTGGATTGTATAATAAATGTTTTGTATATAAACTAGAATATATACATAGGAAATTGTTTTAAAAAGATTCATAGCAAATAAAAATGAAAATTTAATAAAGAATGCTCATTACACATTGAAGACAAGACCTTTTTGGGAGAGTGGGTATTTGGGACGTGCACATTTTTGACAAAATTGTTTGCTTTATATTTGTTTGACTATGTGTTCATGTGGCGAATGGAGGAAGTTAGTAGAAAGAAAAGAGAGAAAGAGGAGATACTTTGTAAGCAGAGTGAGTCAGGAGGAACGGTTTGAAGAGAAGAGAAGAAAGTAGATAGGTGGTGGAAGTAAGGAGGAGGAAGATAACACGAGAGACAAACATTTAAAGGGAAGAGAATTTAAAAAATTTGTAAATGAAATCTAAAAAGAATATGACAGCGACTGAATATGTTAGACCTTTATAACTTTTAATTGAAGATGCAGATACTTTGCACCATGATCTCAAAATTAATCATCTCTTATAATATCATAGATATATATATTATATTATTACTAGCTGACCCGGCAAACGTTGTTTTGCCATATACGTCATTTCTAGGAAATATGTTTTAAGGAAATATTTTTTTTTAAGAAATACATGAAAATTATAGTATACTACAATTATTATATTCGATTGCCATCTTGTGGATCTGTGGATGGAACAGAATATATAAAAATCGCGATTAAAAATCAGGGGTTAATCGTATAAGGGTGAAAATTTAGAATTAAATGTATTTTTCAATGCTGAATCATGAAAGAATAAAAACAAATAATTTTGTTCAAAAAACAAAAATAAAATTTTTGGGGTGGACCACCCTTAACATTTAGGGGTGTGAAAAATAGATGTTGGCCGATTCTCAGACCTACCTGTAAAGCACACAAAATTTTATCAAAATCGGTTTAGCCGTTTCGGAGGAGTTTGGGAACAAACACTGCGACACGAGAATTTTATATATTAGATTTATGCTAAATAAATATTGTAAGTGTAAGCTAAATTACCGACCTAGAAAATATTTCTAATATCATTTTTCTTGTTACAATATAAAAATGTCCTGCATAATCTTCAGCTGAGTCTGTGAAGCTAAATTAACATATTTTAATATATAATTACCGTAGATTGACGTTGTGGTTTTAGTGCTCCTTAGAGTGAAGTGCAGGACACTTCTGTTGACGACGTTTTATGGATTACCAACCCCTTCCCTACTTCATCCCTAGTCTCGTCCATAGCGCTAACGATTCTGCAATACAAACAGAACTTAATTATTAAGACAATAAATTTTAAAACCCTAGGGTTTTATGATATAAATTGGGCCATAACAATTTTATTGCACATTATTCTAATATATTTCTACATCTTCTATTTCCGTAAAAAAATCTAATAGAGTTTAAAAATTCAGTTTTTGTTCTTTTAGTATATATTTTGTAAAAAAGTTTTGCATAAAGAGAAACTGCACGAGAAAGTGCAAAACTCTCTTTTTGAAAAGAAAACGCTATTAGTGCGGCCTACTTGTTTCAAAAACTTGGAAAGTTCTGGTTTGATCGATAATGAGTGACAGCTGACGTTTATTATACTTCAGAGCATATGTCATAATACATTTAAAAATTATTAATGGGTTAATAATATGATGTGCATTTCATATATGCTGTACATCAGTGCCGAACTAACGCTGGGACATTTGCCTGAGCGTAAAATTAGTCAACTGACAAAAGGTTCAATTATATGTATTGACTATCCAATCTATTTACCATCTTGCTTTAGTAAAATGAACATAGCACCTGGGTGCTGCAACAAATATTTTTATTTAGGAATATAGAAATTTTTGACTTAAAACTATTGTAGAACCCTAGTGTGCCACACAGTCATTTTTAATATAAATTTCTCACAGTGTAGTTTATCGGAAAAACAATACATGGCAACCAATTTTTTTACCATTTCATTAATCTCCATTGAAGATTTAAATAAGATGGTATAATAAAATATAATTTAATGTATTGTGTTTAATGTATGTTTCGTTCCATAGATCTTTCTTTTTGTTCAGTAGATTCATATTTTATTTATTATACATATGTATTTCTTTATTGCGATCACTTTTAAGAAGTCATAAGTTCAAAAATTGTCTTTTTGCCACAGATATTAAACGGATTCCCAGCCAATCATTTAATGAAATGGCTCGCTAGGTGGACTTTTAGTCAGCAGAAAAGGTATACTGTAGTTCCATCAAGTTGCTTGAATTCTGAAACGTGTAGCCTATGACAGAAACATTTCATGTGAACTAATACGTGAACATCAAATTCATAGATTTTAATAAACATATTTTCGAATGAAGTCCAAATTGTTTACTGGGTAGGCACGGCCCTGCTGCATATAATTATATAAATTCATTCCGTAATGAAGTGTAAATCTATGTAAATTATGTGAATGAATGTAATTTGTAATTATAAAACTATGCAAATTATATCAAATAATTACAGGATTAATTATGAGTAAAATCATGCTTTTGTGGCTTTTATATATATTCTTGTATTTGCTTCATTTCATTTTGCATTTTAGTATTTCTAAAACACTACATTATATACTCTTGCTGCCATACCGAGATCGTAAAAATACTACGAGACGTTTTAAATAACGTTTTACACGATTAGATACAATTCAGATTCAAAAGAATTGAACGTCGAATCGTAAAGAACATAGAAACACAGTTGCTCAAAACCAGTTTGAAATCCGTTTTCTTTCATTCGTGCCGTGTTTTTTCTCTCACTCGTATACACGTGTGTTCTCTCACTAACAACACAGTTGCATTCTCATTCGATTCGAGCAGATTCAGGGCTCGAGTTTTCAACTTGTCGACCCATGCAGACACCCTAACTTCACAAAGCATGACACTTTAGCAAATTGTTTAATGGGATTATTACAAATTCGTTTTCTAGCGAAAATTGTTTCCGCATGGGTGATGTGAGTTAGTCGTAGTCATCAGTAACGCATGCACAACTATTGCTTTACCTCACCTTACTATTTAGTATACTCCTATTATACCTTCAATAGTAATTTCTCTTCCCCTTGTGTTTTCGCCCCAATACATAATCCATAATCATTGTAGGTATCACACCTGTACACGGCGAATGTATATTGGATACTTACGCATTAAACAATATGGTAGGATCAAGCGCTTACGTTTTCTCTTGTTGTATGTTCCACACAGTAATTGCACACATTTTTTGTTTAGAACAAAGCGCCAATCTGATCCCATATACGTTGAAAGTGCCTCACTGAACGCGACAGGCAATATTACACCCAAACACACTACCATATAAACCCTACTCCCTGTGAAAATCCTCTCATTTCACTCCTCCACAACCCTTCACATGAAACAGCACGCGATATGTAGTACTGAGCACAGACAGAATGTGTCTGTGTGTGTGTGTGTGTGTGTGTTGCCATTGAGTTACTGAGCCGCGTCGCGTTCGTCGCATTTCACTCATCCCTGATTTAATCCTCCATCAGCAATGAAATTGACAAGTGTTTCTATAATGCAATTATCTCTTCTTCGACACTATTTCTTATCTACGTATGTCAAGTACAAAAACAAGTATACGCAAAGACTTTACTCAGGAAGAACAATTTAGACTCTTGATTTATTTTAGAATTATCTAAAAGTTGCTGGTGTGTGCAACCGCAGTAAATTTTACACAGGATAGCAAAACTATAGATACCGTTCTGCGTAGCGCAAAGTTGTCAAACATTTCACTCTTTTCGGACACAGTTTCAGTTAGACGGTGGACCAAGTTCCTTTTTTAATCCTCCCAACTAACGGACTACTACATAACTGTGCCATTTACTAATCGAATAGCTTAAAAATGAGATAAGGTTTTACACCAGTATATAAGACATTAATTTAGAAAAGCTTTCGCAAATTCACTCATCTCAACTTTAATTATATTCATTGTCAACTCATTTCTGCTTCAGGCATCCGTGGACTAAATAAAATGAAACAACGATTCTCTTAAGACATCCACGATTAATAATAATACTTCTGAGAGACAAATTCATCAAAGCTAATGGTAATAATATAGTCCAAATCACGATAGTTCGGCGGCGACTTATACTTAAAAGAGGTTATAAGAGCGGTATAAATCTGTAATACGATAATGAATTTTATCTTATTTGTTTCTGATGTGCTTTTTAGTTATATCTGCAGTTTATACCCCACAACTTGTTTTAAATATGAGTCGCCGCCGAACTCTCGTAATTTGAACTATATTATGTATATTTTCATAATACTAGCTATTTTCAAATATGTATATATAAAAAGAAATTGTTACAAAAATGTTAACAGAAAATACAAATTTTATTTTCAACACACCAGATGTTATTTGAATGATTCATATACCATTTAATGATCTATTTATAAACAAAGTTTAAACATTTCTTTAAATCCTAGTTTTGAAATGGTTTAAATATCTGAATCGTGTGCAAAGTTATTAACGTTTTTATATTTAGTACAAAACTGTAAATCGATTATCATGTTGTGACACTGTTGCCATCTATATCTAACTGTAGAACCATGAATTAATGTTTCACCTTTAGTTTAAATGTGTATAATTTTACTTACAACTTCATTTATTGTATTTGCTGTACATGGGGTTGCCGGGTCACGCGCCTGCCGCGAGCTGCACGCGCCTGGTCTGCCTTCTGAAACCACCGCACTCGTCACCACCCAGTCGATCGCCCACCCACTGCGACCGCCGCGCCGCGACGTTGTACAGCTCGCTGGTAGCTGTAAACGCCGTAGACCAAATGGTCTCTACGACCGTACACAGTACAGCGATATCCAAATCCCACATACACATGCACAGACACATATACACTCAAACCTATACACATATACTGTTAGAAAGCTGCGATGGGAATTACTAAGGGAAACTGAAATGGCTTTAGGTGCCTAGACGTTAGCTAACCCCTCGAGTCAACTTTACGATTTTGCTATAGTTGTAGACATAGCGTGGTCGTAGCTTGTAGTCGTAGACCTCTCTGGCTAAACTACCAGTAAACAGACAACACTAGGATCAACTTTTCTTTACAATCGGAATCTCTTTTGATCAGACCGTATTTTGCATGACAGGATTCAAGTGTATTTGCACAATACGTAGATCATTAATTGGCTTGTGTCCTTATTTTTAAGTGGTCGATTTTTCAATTGTTGATTGAAATTGATGTTACTAAATGTGTATTTTCGTGAATATTTTATTAAATATCTAAATATTGACGGAGACATAGCAATTAAAAGTTTGAATTGTAGTTTTAGCGCTAGAAATGGTCGGCCATATTTGTGTGACGTAAAATGCATTTTAACGTCAGTTATTTGTTGAGTAGGTCAGTGCTATGGTAATGTTCTGTAGCTGTTGGTAGTCAAATAATCAAGTCAAATCAAAGAATAATAAGTTTTTATTTTATTTAACCCTGTTACGGCAGACATAATATTGAAATTTGGTTGTTCCAAAATATTTGATGTTTTGATATATAAATACACATAGCAGAGATTTATGAGCTGTAAGGTTGGTAACCTTACACAAGGATTGTGATGTCACATGCACTTGGAATGTGTACAACGTTGAATCCCTTTAATAATTAAAGAGACAAAATGACTTTTTTAATTGTTAATATCTCTTAACATATAAGGAGTTATTAAAAAATAATTGGACATTTGAGGTTCTAGTCAGAAATTAAGACACAAGCCCATTGTTGTAAACAGTATGTTAAGTATTACCATATATGAAGTACACATTTTGGGCTTTTTACAGTTCTTTAGAAACCTACTACACCTTTTTTCAGAGCCTCTATATTTTATATTGCATGTGACGTCACAACGCTTCTGATCAAACCACACTTTATTATCACAACCTCCCCCCCCCACCTTTTTTACGTGTAAACTAATTTGTGTATTAAGTAATATATTTCAAAAAATGGTTGTTCGACAGAGTTCAGAAGCAAGAACATGTAATTCTCTTAAAAAGTAATGTAAGGCCAAATGTAATACTTCGCCCCACTTCCCTTTCCCCACGTAGCACACTGGTAATCTTTTTTACATTATTTGGCATATTGTGTTTAGTAAAAATGCAATTCATAATTTAATTTAAATTTCCAAAAATATATTTACATTGAACTTTTTTTTTTAGGTGAAAGAAGCATCCATGATCTGAGCACCTTGAAATAAAGGAAACATGCAATAAAGGTAAATAATAAATTGTTTTTATTAAATTTAAAGTTAAATGTGCCCTTTATGCAATCAGATCAGATCTTCAATGTGCAAACTGTCCATTTATCGTATTCGCATGTGTTAACACTAAAATCTGAACAATGGATCTGAATCTGAAAGTATGTACATACCATTCTGTCATATTTAGGATTGAATCAGAGTTTGATTGAAGATATGCTCTGATTATCTAAAAAGGGCTTAACACGCTCAGATGTTATGGTAAGGCCTCCGCACATGAGTCGACTGATTGCAAACTAGTCGAGCCGTGTTTCGTGTATTTGTATGTATGTATGTATTTAAATACTTTTGAATAGTATTTGTGCACATTTCTGTTCATGATGTCATCATCAAAAGCATGCAACCAAGGATGCCCTGCGACCGAGAAACAGAGTCGCTGAAATCAAGCTCAAAACCAGTTTAGTTTCATTCGTGCCGTGTGTTCTCTCTCACTCGTATACACGTTCGTTCTCTCACTAACAACGCAACTCTATTCTCATACGATTCGGGGATAAGGTTTGCAATCAGTCAGTAAGAAAACAATATTTTATTCATGTCGCGCTAACCAAAAGAATGAATTAAAGTTGCATCACATATTTCTTAAAAGACACATATTTTCTTTTTAACAGTTTCTTGTATTCTATTCTAAATTATTATAAATATAACAAAAGAAAAATATGTTTGCAAAACCCTTATACATAAAAAATATCATTATTCACAAACTATATAAACCTAAAATGAATAACATCTAAAAGAATAGCATTTGTAAGAAAGATTCTCGTTGCTTTTAAGTAGTATTACCATGATTCTTTTCATATTTGCCTTCCTTTTGAATGTAATCCATCTGTCCTGTTGTCCCGTTGTCGGTCGTTTCACCATGTCATGCTGGAAGTCACTTTTTTGAGAGGCCCTTCAGAAATGCGTACGCTTTACAACCGCTACTACTACCACTGTCACCGAGATAGGTCTGACATCCTTACAACTGTTCCTTAAGTAGCTTGAACAAAATGTACTCCCACGATACTAAAAATTGGGGTTGTAAATAGAAAATAGAATGTTTAGGGTTGGGAGATGGTGTGAGGTAGGTGGAAGGGGGTGGTATGCATTTAGCGTTACATTTGCTTAAAAAGCAGAATAAAATATTACGTAATATCCGGCGAATCTACTCTGGCTCCGGCATTATAGAATGCTCTAGGGACTGGGTAATTACAGTATTTGTTAAATTTAACTATTAATGTAGTTCTGAGATCTATACGATTTTATTGTTGTACAGTCTTAGGTAAGGCTAACATTATACTGCACGTTTTTTACAGTATTCGATTTTAAACGTATAATCAGCGGGATGCGGCTAAGGCCCTTCCACGCGGCCTTATTCTTATATCTCTATGGGCCTACCAGTAAAATTGCGCGCCTCTCTTGCCGCATTTGACAAATGAATACTTTTACAACATATTGTACGAGAACAAACCTACATATTATAAGTAATTTGAAGTTTTGAAACAACTCTAATCAACCTTGCAGTTTATGTAAATAATATAGGAGTGTTGAGGGGGTGACGAGGAGGGTTTACCAGTCAACGGATGTCAATTAGTAGTTTCCATTTCAATTCCAGCCGTTGTGTTCGTATATTTTAAGCTTATTTAAATAATACTCGTGCCTCATCTAGCTCAACATTTATTCGAAATCTGAAATCATGTAATGTGTTGAAGCTCATTACTGTTGAAATTATGCGTACAGCTATTTGAATAATATAGTGTTTGTATCGAGCCCTTCCACTCACCACTCTCACTCGCTCTCTTACCACGATCCGCTCACAATCGCGGCTGAGCTTTGTGCTTTTAGAGCGAGCTTTATGTAACGGAAGAAAATGCCCGGTTTTGCGCGTGATGTTTTCGTAGTTTTATACTAAATTGATTACTGTATAGTTGTTAAGGCTTTACTTTATATTGTATAGACTCATTTTTTTATAGGTTGTTACATATCTCAATATTATCAGTTGATTTCTTCCCCTTCTTTACAAATAATTACATAAAACATAAGTTTACAATTTTTTATTTAATGTACCCGTATTTAACGTCGGTCTATTTTCGATGTTAAGTTCGAACACCGATGATCTCATATTATGTTAGCAGTATAATAAGTTTACAATTATATATATGTACTAACATTTACCCCGTCGCAAAGCGACGTCTGTTTTATATATAGAATCGGCGCTCGAAGTGTTACCAATTAAAAATGCTGTGGTTTTATCATTTTTAATTTCCTTTAATTAAAAATTTCAGTATATCGTAAAAACATTTCAAATTAAAAAAGAAATATTATTGTTCGACGTAGCCACCTTTAGCGCGGATAATATCATATCCGAGAAATTTTCACCTAATTGGGTCAAAGGTAATGGTGGTCAATCCATTAAATCTACAAATATGCATGTAAAAAAACCGTTTATTTCCTACCTTTTAAAGATGTGAAAGATCTGAATCCAAATCTGGCACTTTTTTTAAATCGGTTCATTATTTCACCGTTGAAATGCTGATAATTCGAAAACCGGCGACGCAACAAAAAAACAAGTTGCAAATTTGGAATCAGCGTAAAATTTTACTATACGATCCTTTTAAAATTTTGAAATCGGGGACCATCAATTTTTTAATAAATTTTAAACATTTGTCAAAATTTAAAAAAAAGTTATTTTTAACTTTTAAATATGTATTTGTACGTAGAATTTCCCGCCGAATCCAAATATGGGAGCCATTTTGAAATCGCTTCATTATTTAACCGTTGAAACGCCGATAACTCGAAAACCGGCGATCCAACAAACAAAAAATTGCCGATTTGGAATATTTCGCCGTGAAAAAAACACATTTTTGACAAAAAAAATCTTTCCAGTTCGCATGTGGTAATAATGTATTTCAATTTTTATTTTTATGTTCCCTATATGATATTGATGGATTTTTTATTTATGACATTTTATATTAGGTAACTGTAAAAAAGCAAAAAAATAAAAGTCAATCATTTTGCCTACTTCTTATACAATCTCAACTTGTTCACAGTAAATACATTTTTTATATACTACATTTACGCATGAAAATCATTTAATATTTCCAAAACATAAAAATCTACCACACAATTCCTTTCCAGTACGTTAGAGTTTTGTATTACATTCAGTCAGTCGTCGACTCCAGCTCCAGTGCTCGCTCCAGCAGCTAGCTAGCGCTACGGCACATCACTTATTTCCTTTATCCTAAACCCGTGGTGATGTTCTGGTCCTATTCACTCAGCTCATCTTTCTTTTCAAACTCTCCCATATTTCCAGTCTCCCCACTCACTTACGTCCCGCTTCTCTTGTCAGTTTTCCAAGCTACATCTTTGCGTCACATTTCTAAGTCTATTTGTTTCGGTAAGATCATCAAATAGTGAACTTTCTTTCATGAGTAATACATTTAAGTAAATATATAATTGCAAAATAATGTGTTACATTTTTATATAAATTCTTACCCTTTACAATACGGGTGAGGGTATTACATGCAACAGTATCGTGAAATTTGGAAAGCTACGTACGCAAAAAATTAAAAAAAAGGGCTCAATTACGTACGTACAATAAATTTATAAATGTAAAGTTGGGAATGGGGAGTTTAAGGTTTCGATTTTCTTTTTTTTATTTATTTATATTAGTGTTCAACATATTAAATTTATTGTGTGAAAATTTGAAGTCGATTGGAGTAAAACTGTCGGGGATATAGAGTTTTAAGTCTTCACCTCTCTGGTCTGGTTTCCTCTGAAACTTTTAAACGCGTTTTTCTCACACTTAGCTTTTTCAGAGTCGATGTCCTCCTTACTTTAAAATACTTACTAAGTATACTAACTACTAAATACTTTTTTAATTTTAATGTATTTTAAAATAACAAAGTTTCTGATTTTTTTCATAAAAAATCGGTATTTTGACTTCTAAAAATGCTGTAAATAATTGAAAAATCAATAAAACTCTACAGGGTTACCTACAGATACTTATTAACTAATGAAATCATTTTGGTTTTATGATTTCAAATAATCCAGTGGTAAGTTATGAGGGACACCGCAATGAAACTTTTTTTTGTGACGTCTTCGGAGATTCACTGTCAATGCCTCATTTCTTGATATTCATTTATGAAAATTTTACAAAGTATTCTTTAAATATAATTTTATCATGTAGTAATTATAGAAATAATAATATATTAATTGTGTCGTCAAAAAACATTATCGAAAATATGCTTTTTAGTTTGTATTTGAAAACTTATCCTTAATTTTGGCGTTTCTCTCCCAAGTAATTTTATATATAATAAATATGATTAAGTTGATTGCTTGTAAATTGACGTAGTTAATTAAAAAAAATGTAGTGTTCTTTTCTTCTTGTACTTACTATCGGTCTAAATTTTTGACTATCACTATTGATCTATCTTAACATATAACATTGTTCTTAATCCAAAAAAGTGTACTCTCGTCGCTTTACCACCCCGATTCCAGAGGGGATGAACAGGATAAGTGCGTGTACGGAAATGCCTCTGATCATTATATTTAATGTACAAACATAACTCATCCAGTTTTAACAAAGAATTTCTACACAGAGCTAAACGAGTGCGTGCCATTGCTAGTACCAGTAATATCCTTCCTCCTGAAATAACTCATTTCCGCTTCCTGTCTTCCTGCAAACTTGTGAACATAGTTATTTTAAATTTGATTTTATTTCATTATATAACATTCTCTACTACCCACCATCACGACCTACCACCAGGCGCTTCTAACGACTTTATTAAGGACTAATTGATGTAATAATTAGTTACTTTTAAATTACTTTGCGTAATTTAGTTTTTGTTATTTTATTTTAAGTTAAGGGTAAGCGTTCACAGGTTCACACGGCTCGTATTATACGGAAATCAATTGTATATAGTCAAAATTGATTTCAAGCATAAGGTAAATGATCTTTCTTTGTTTCCCATGCGAAATTATTTATATCGAATCACAATTGATATCAAGCTTTTCTTAATTAAAATTATCACTTAAAGGAACACGCATTTATAGTTTGAAAAGTACTATACATAGAGTAAAAATTTCAACTTACATAACTTGGAAAATAATCGCTGAATTGGCTTGAAATTTTCTGTGTTTGTACTTAAATATATGTACATTACAAGAATGGAATTTGAAAAAATTATTGAAAATTCTAACTGTATTCTTACCCTTTAAAATACAATGTATAGTAAATAACCAAACTTCATAACTATAAAAATTTGCACAACAAATTATAATAACGGCATAGAAAGTTTGTTAATTGAAAGTAGGTAAAATTAGAGTTCGAAAAATTGAAGAGTGGGTTAATGTAATTTTCCTTGGATGATGTATTTAATTTGAGTCCTCTTTTGTGTCTCCTTGTGCTCTATTTTCGAATTATTACCATAAAATTCAGTCCGTTCGACACCAATTGGCATGTAAAATAGTATTAACTATAAACCAAAATCCCTTTTCAATAAAATTTCAAAACCTCACATAATTTTCTAACCTCTTTAAATATGTGATATTCAGCTGTATGACTATCTTTCTATATGGTATAGTCACATAACTACACATATATGTATACATATGTGAAAACACTGCACTGGTATGTGTATTGTGTTGTATATTAGTACTACTCCATACGACGCTTAGTCGCTCAGGACTATCCTCCCCCCTTCCCCGTCATTCTCCCCTTCCGACGCGGCGGTAATCTCAAGGGCTTTGTCGGGTCGGGCGCCGGCAGTTAGTGACATGTACCATCCCCACCTTCTGGCGCATCAACCTTTCACCCAACTCCCACTCGCCACCCTTATCGTTATCCACCATCATTCGTAGAAGGTGGGGATATATAACCCAACCACCCCTTAGAAAATAGAGGGGTGGGATGTGAACCACACCTATATATAACATTGCGGATTTATGTCTACATACACAGAAGCGCGCGATCAGTCGTCGTATCGTCGTATCGTCGTGTCGTGGCTTTATCCAATCTGTCCAATGATTTGCAGACCGGAATAAGACAAAAGATTTGTCATGACTTTTTTTATTAGGGATTTTATTCAAATTTTTGTGTGACAAACGGAGGTATTTCCTGACATTCATTATTTTCTGGTTTAATTGTTTAATGTCACGCAGTTGTGTACTACGACAATGTATTTTTGCTATATGAGGCACCTGAAATGTTGGAAAGTAATTTAGAAATATTTGTAAACAACTTTTGTAAATAATCTTAGCGCACACGTCTATGGAATTCTTAATTTAGAATCAAACCATGTCTTTTTTCTATTTGCTGATAGTATGACTGCAATTCAACGGCAAGGTCCCAAATCAAAGTAAAATATAACAACAATATAAACAATAAATAAATTGTATGCATGACACTTAAATGTGGAACGATTATTGATCAACAATCAATTAATTATAAGTTTTTATATTATTATCTATCATTAATATTCCTTAGTATGTTTTTTATAATAAGTTTATTTTTTAGAAATAACGATTGTTTAGAGTGAAATTTTATTTGTTCTATGAAACTATTATTAATCTTAAGTAGAATATCTGTTATTTGAAATAGAAGCTCATGCGATTGATGAATTGATCTCTTATAAGTTTAGCAGTCTTATTACGTAAAGCGCATGCGTTACTATAGGGCTTTTCAACAAGAACTTTGTTTTTTAAAACAAAATAAAACAAGTAATTTAAATGAAAATGAATCAAATTTTTATTGTATTAGAAAGAGTAAGGTTTGGCAATTATGAATGATGGTTGTCTTTATGAATGTGTTTGTAATTATGAATGATTATGACATTTTATATAGAACCATTCACACGACGTTTGTACTGCAAGAAAGCGTACACAGCTAAACGTTTATCGAATACTCATCGAACTTGTCAAGCAAATCGAATGAACTTTAATGAATTCGGCTTGCAGTGGCGTTAGCATTATACGGTATCTGTCACAGGGCGTGACTTATATCGAATAGTTTTACTACAATGCAATCAATATATATCTCCAAAAAGAAAAGAAAAGGTCGCCACCAAATCTAAAATGGTCTTTTTTTAGCTCTCATGCGAAGTCCATTGTATTCAGTCACAAATGGCTTCTCGCCTGATCCATTTTAATTACTTTTTGGCTCTCGCGCGAACATATACTGATTTCTTGTAAAATATATGCAACCACCCGAGAAAAAATTTATTTTAGTTATAAGATAGTTTGTTTTTTATAATTTTTTTTCTATTTTAGAGTTTGAGGCGATTCCAACAACAAGGTCATATTCGGTTGAGTTAATTTATTTTAATTAAATTTGGTTTATTATATTTATATCATTAAGGAATTCCAGCACTTTTTTAATTTCTTCCGGATTGTCTGAAAGTATGTCTTTTAGTTCACCACTGATGTTGTGTTTTGTTCTTTGCGTTTAATATTATGGGCAGGTTACTAGTAGATGCACTGCGGAGCTGTTCTTTTACTGATTAAATGTTGATGCTTCAATCTCGTATGTCCTGTTCCTGGTCTGAAGATGGTTTTTTCGAATTGTCTATTGCTGTGATAAGAAGTTTCGCACTTGTTTGTATTTTCCTTATTTAATCTCAATTTGTTGTTACTCATTTGCGTCCAGCACTGGTTTTGAATTTGCCTCATACGCTTTTTATACCATTCTATTAAATCTAAGAG